>OY754307.1:39651711-45287485 GCA_963573325.1 Astragalus glycyphyllos
TTTACACTCAAGAAATGTATCACTCGTGTATGTCGCTCAATTATGGCTTTTTCTATAATGTTCACTCTAGCCTTTTTCCACTCCCTAATGCAACTCTTCAAGTTCTTAAAACAAACCAAACAAGTCTCAATCAAGTTCGTGGAAAACCTCTACACACTTGTGAGATAACACACGTGAAAGTTATCATTCAAGAGGCCAACAACGACGAGAGAAACTTCTAAGACAAGACTAAGGAATTTAAAAGACACAACAGAAAGAAAAGCAAATGACGACACACTCACATAGATAAACAAGGAGACGACTAAAAAAGAATAAAACTAAATGACTAAATGGTTCAAATATTTGGATGGTAAGATACTAAAATCAACTTGCAATGTTTAATAGAAGCAACAAAGATGCAAAAATGATTGATGTATCAAAATGAACAATTCTGGACTTTTTTTTTAGTATATGCTTTTTTTTATAAGTGCTTTTGTGTAGAATCACTTTTTTTCAGCACTTATCTTTTCAGTTTTTTTTTTTGAATATCTGAATTCTTTTTTTTTTCTAGTCAATTTAGGCTTTTGAATTTCCAGAATCGAACATGTATGAAAGAAATAACATCAAAGTCAAGTTTACAATTTAAATTTTGGATCCAACAATGGCAAGTGATATCTAATTTCCAGAACAATGAAATATGGATGCACCAGTAAACTTTGAAAGCTAATTGTTTGTGACTTGTTTGAGAACTCAATAACTTGAACAACTGTCAAATTTCCCACTAAAGTAGCAAACCAAATTGACGGGAATCTCAAATCAATAAACACTAGGCCACTAACGTGATGCACCAGACCCTTAATTACTAAACCAAATTGACGTGAATCATTGAGCAATTCATGAGCTTATATTACTGAAACCTAATAACAATTCCAAATCTAAAAGATCAAGAAGGACCAATAGAAAACAAAGGAAGAAAAAAAAAGAATCCAGAAAGCAAATCAGATGCGCACAAAAACAAAAACGGGAGAAAAAACTGCAGATTTTTTTTTTTGATTTTTTTTTCTTAAGTCAAGAACGCAGTAACACTTGGTAAAGGCTCTGAATACCACTTGATGAGAATCTAATTGATTCCATGTAAATTTAGGATCTAACCAAGTGATTTCTTGAATCAAAGATAACAAATAGAATAAAAAGAGAAAGGGAAAAGAAACATACAAACGGATAGGGCAAGAAGATGAAGAAATCGCCACATCCAAGAGTATAATAAGATCAAGGTAGAATCACTACAAGAGTAAGAGGCTCTTGATAAGACTCAAATTTGGTTCTAAGAAGAACCCTAGAGAAACACTCTCTATTCTCACAATTCTATTTCGTCAAAAAGTTCCTTAAACTTACATAACCACACCTATTTATAGGGAATAGATTGTGGATTCACTAAAGTGACAAACATAAACCTAAAAGCCCAAATTCAAGCCCAAACTAGGCCTTACACAATTAGGCATCTAAGAATGAGAAATAACGCGCCTAAAATTGTTTGGCTTATTACAATTATAAAATTCATACGAAATCTTAATTATAAAGCTATTTAAAAGACAAGGAACAATTTTAGATTATTTGCTATCATTAAGCAAATTAATCATTTGAGCTTCCAATTGTTCTTGAAAATCTTCATTGATCTTCCTCTTCTAATTGGCCCAAGTGCCAAGTCTTGAATCTTCATGCTCTTTGTGTCCATAACATTTCTTAATGCTCTTGCGGTCGCCATCAGGTAGAAAAGCTTTGAGAAAGATAAATCATGAGAAGCTTAAAACAAATCAACAGAAGGTTTGACCGCATTAATAAAGGGTTGACCAAAAGTCAACGGAAGGTTTGACCAAAAGTCAACAAAAGGTTTGATCAAAAGTCAAAAGAAGGTTTGACCAGAAGTCAAAAGAAGGTTGACCTTGTAACACCCTGATTTTGCGTGTTGAAACCAATAAAACTAGTAGAAAAATTTAGGCTTAAATACAATTTTGGTCCCCCAAGTTTTACCAACTCACGATTTTGATCCCCCAAATTTTAATTTCACGAATTTGATCCCCCAAGTTTCCCAATTTGTAAAATCAGGGTCCCCCACTAATCACGAAAAATTGATGCTGACATGTCCGCCACTTAAACTACATTGCAGCCACGCTGGCATGCCAAAGTGGCTTTTTTATATTAAAAATTGTTATTATTTTAATATTTTGTTTATATATATATATATTTATATTATATTTAAGAAATTAGAAATTAAAAAAAAACACTTAAACTATCAGATTAAACGAATCAAGGGAGCAGATAGAGAAAGCAGAGAGCTTTTCATCTTCTTCTTCGTTGGTTCTTCAGTGAGAGAGCAGAATATTTGAAACTCCTAAATTCGTGATTAGTGGGGGACCCTGATTTTACAAATTGGGAAACTTGGGGGATCAAATTCGTGAAATTAAAACTTGGGGGATCAAAATCGTGAGTTGGTGAAACTTGGGGGACCAAAACTTTATTTAAGCCAAAAATTTGTCAAATAAAATAGATATTTCGCAACTTGTGATTGATATATACTTTGGAAATTTCCTTCATAAAAATTTAATAAAAGATAACAAAGCGTATCTATAAAAATTTACAATAATATATACATGTTTTTACAAAATTGGGCGTCTTCTAGAGGTCCTAGCCGTGGGGTCGGCCAGAGGTTAGATAGTCTTTGATTCCTTTGTTCTTCAAGCAATTGCGCCGAGGAGGAAACTCTGCTCATCAACTGTGGGTATCCTGACTCCTTTAGAAAGGGTCAGGTTAGGTGAAAGGGACACGAGGGTTACATTATTCTACTAGCCTAATGCATAGAGTAAATATAAAAGTACGGTAAAGAAGATAAATTGAAATAAACGTAGAGTTTTTGATTGATTTGGATGTGTCTTTACATTTACTTTGTTTCCTATATATATACATAGGCCCTCATCAGCCACTACGCGAGCCAACACTTGCCTACTGTTGGGATCAATCTAAGATCAACGTCTATCATTGCTCCTAAGCCCTAAAGAGGCGGAGTAACTACCCACGATCCCACTAGCACGGTTAGTGGGGTAAATGCTCGTCGCTCTGTCTTTCACGACCTCGCTCCTTCGCTTGATCTTCAACAGTTCTCACGTTCTATCTTCGTGCCTTCTCTGTCTTGTCTTCCAAGCAAAACCTGTCTTGCCTCGACCACTCGGTCACTCGGCTGCTTTAGTCCATAAATGGATTTTGTCAATTTGCAAACCATATCCTTTGGGTTTCCTGATTCAAAGTTTTCTGGCTGCACCATATAAATTGTCTCATCAATGTTGCCATTGAGAAACGCCGTCTTGACATCCATTTGATGGAGTTCCAAATCATAATGTGCAACAAGAGCCATGATTGTCCTAAAAGAATCTTTTGATGAAACCGGAGAAAAAGTCTCTTTAAAGTCAATCCCTTCCTTTTGGGTATAACCCTTAGCCACAAGACGAGCCTTATACCTCTCCACATTACCGTTAGAATCCCGCTTGGTCTTAAATATCCATTTGCAACCAATGGGTTTCATACCTTCTGGTAATGGGACAAGTTCCCAAACCTTATTGTCTTGCATGGACTTATACTCCTCCTTCATTGCTTCAATCCACTTTTCTGAGTTAGAATCCTGCATGGCTTGACGGAAGTTGATTGGGTCAGCTTCCATCATACCATTATTTTCCTCATGTTCTTGGAGAAAGACTATGTAATCATCCGGAATAGCATTTCTCCTTTCTCTAGTGGATCTCCGCAAAGGTATTGGTTCTTGTAACACTTGTTCTTGAGGATTTTGAGTTTGTTCCTCATGAATCACCAAATCATCATGAGTAGGAGAAGATTCAACAACAATGTCTTGTACAGGTTCCATATTTGCTTCATCAAAAGCAACTGTATGAATCGATTTTGGAATTGTTACCGACTCTTCCTCCAAGACAAAGTCTCTAACCTTATTCTCCCCCCCCCCCCCCCCCCCCCCCCCAAACTCAATATTCTCAAAGAATGTGACTGTTCCCGTCTTAAAAATTGAGTTTAATTTGGGATCATAAAATTTGTAGCCCCTGGATCTTTCAGAATAACCAATAAAGTAGCTGCTCACTGTTCGGGAGTCCAATTTCCTTTCATTTGGCCTATAAGGCCTTGCCTCAGCTGGACATCCCCATACGTGAAAATGTTTCAAACTAGGCTTTCGCCCAGTCCAAAGCTCATAAGGTGTTTTGGCAGCTGCCTTGGTTGGCACTCTATTTAGAATGTAAGCCGCAGTCTTTAGTGCCTCTCCCCAGAGTGACTCTAGCAAGGTAGAATGACAAATCATACTTCTTACCATATCCTTAAGAGTCAGGTTTCGTCTTTCAGCCACACCATTCATGCTAGGTGTACTGTGGGACGATTCCACATTCCTCTAGGTATTTGGCAAAAGGCCTCGGACGTTGTTCACCTGAACCGTCATATCTACCGTAATATTCACCTCCACGGTCAGATTTGACACTCTTAATTCTTTTGTTGAGTTGATTCTCAACTTCAGCCTTAAACGATTTGAACACATCCAATGATTGAGACTTTTCATGTATAAGAAAAAAGTATGCATATCTAGAATAATCATCTATGAATGATATAAAATATTGTTGACCATTCCAAGAAGGTGTGGGAAATGGTCCACAAATGTCCGTATGTATCAATTCTAAGACGTCCGTAGCTCTATATGCACCAAATTTCTTTGTTTTGGTCTGTTTACCTTTAACGCACTCAACACAAACATCAAAGTTTGTGAAGTCAATAGAATCCAAAATTCCATCTGACACAAGTCGCTCAACTCTATTTTTAGAGATGTGACCTAGGCGCTTGTGCCATAATGCTCCTGAGTTGTTATTATCAATTTTACGCTTAGTACCACGTGATTCCACATTTAAGGATTCACTCTAGGTAGCTACAGTGTCAAGCAAATATAGATTATCATATTCCATAAGTGAACCAGTTCCAACACTATTTGAATTAGAAGACAACTTGAATCTATTGTTTCCAAATGAACATAAATAACCTGATTTGTCCAAATAAGAAACTGAAATTAAATTTCGTCTAAATGACGGTACCACAAAAGTGTCTTTCAAATCCAAATAAAATCCAGTACACAATAACAATCTAAAATGCCCTATAGCTTCCACCTCCACCGACTTGCCATCTCCAACATAGATGTATCTTTCAAAATCATTTGGCTTCCGGTAGCTCAGGCAACCCTGCATTGAAACACTGATGTTAGTAGTTGCAACAGAGTCTACCCACCAAGTGTTTCTAGGTACTGAAGCTAAATTGACCTCAGAACAGACCAAAGCATGAAATGTACCTTTCTTTGCACGCCAAGCGTGATATTTAGGACATTTCTTCTTCACATGTCCAGACATTTTGCAAAAGAAACAATTATCATCCTGCTTTTGTTTCTTTTGTGTTGGACCATTAGCAGCTTCATTCTTGGGCTCATTATTTTGCTAACAAAATGAGCACTTTCTTTCTTTTCTTGCTTTAACCTTTCCTCTTCTTGCACACAAAATGAAATGAGCTCATTAAGAGACCATTTCTCCTTTTGACAGTTATAAGATATCTTAAACCGACTGAACTGTGAAGGAAGAGAAAGTAATACTAAATGAATGAGTAAGTCTTCCGACAGCTCAAGCTTTAGCGCCTTAAGTTTTGAAGCAATATTTGACATGCCCATAATGTATTCCCTTATATTTCCTTTGCCTTGATACTTCATGGAAATCAAGTTCTGAAGAAGAGTATTTGTTTCCGCTTTATCGCTTTTTGCAAAGCGCTTTTCAATTTCAGCAAGGAAATCTTTGGCACTTGTTATCTCTTCCGAGATAGTACCCCTAAAGACCTCAGGAATGCCGCGCTTAATGATCATGAGACTCATGCGATTGGAGCGATCCCATTTCTCATAATCTTTCCTCTGCTCAGAGGTACTAGATTCCGTAGGAGAAGGGGGTTGCTCCATCCTTAATGCAAGGTCAAGATCCATGCAGCCAAGAACAATTTCCATGTTCTCTTTCCAGTCCTTAAAATTTGTCCCACTAAGGACCGGAACTGAATTCAGATTAGCAGATATCGAAGCAATAGTAGCTGAAAAAAAGAACAAAATGAACACTATAAATATACTCACATCATAAAAAATTCAATTATCAATATGTTCAATTAATGGAATAACCCATCTCAAGATACCTAGTGCACCATCAATATCAAGTCTTTGGACAGTAATATTAATTGCTAGTGGTACTCTTGTTGTAATCATCAAACATTGATAATAAAACATGTCAAATAATAAACCCCTCTTTGGATTGATTTATCATTCACATGTAAAACCTTATAATTATCACATGTTTACCATCACATGTGCCTATGAAATCCGGCCAAACACTAACCTACCTTTGGGTCAGTTAGTACTCGCATGGATAAACACAAGCACAAATATTTAACATTTCTTACGAACAATCTACACAAGAGAGGTCACTTTGACGACTTTCTTGATTCAATTAGCTCATTTAAAATGTTAAACAATTGTATAAAAATACAAACCATAGCCAAAATTTGAACCAAATGATACCAAATAAGGGACACGGCTGTGCAAACCAGCACAGCCTGCCCGTGTTTCTTTCTGTTTCAGCATCAAAATGTGTTGCTAATTGATTGCAAATCAAAATTGCAATAGCCTTCATATATTAATATATATGCTGAATTTAAAATAAATAAAAGTAGTGTGAATCAATCAACCACTTGCATCGTAAATGAAAAATTGGGAGTCAACGTGAATCATTTGCCTGTTCAATTACAAACTTCCAATTGCAATTGCCTTAAACTATAATCCATATATAAATATGTGGACTTTGTATATGCTTGAATCAAAAGTAAAAGCATACGATAATCACCATCAGAACAAAACATAAACAACTCATCCGTTATTCCGAGTCGATACCGAATTGTTTGCAGCGTAATGGTAATAAGCCAATCAAATTCTTGGCGGGTTCACGTATAAAAGAATTAATTCCTTTATTTATTCTTCAACCGAAACAAATATAACATAAATCTGGAAGATAATAATAATAAAAACCCAATTTTGAAACCCTAATTTCACAAAATTCCCAAAATTCAAAACATGAATCAAGTATGGCTGGCTTTGATACCAATCCTAGAGTTCGGGGCGAATGCTTGCCCCCTTGCGTAAGCCGGAGTTACCCGTGGTAGAGCATCCGTAGGATGATCCTTGCGGAAGACCCATCAAGCATGCTGCCTCAGGCGGCCTTCTAACCAATTGCACTTGTCCTTGCTGAAGAGAAGCAGTGTTAGTGACATTCGCCATAAACTTCCCCCAGTGTTGGCAGTGGCAAAAGTACCAGGCTGAGGAATTACAATGATAGGATTTACCTGATGAGAGAACGCCTCCTGAGGCCCAGCCATGCTCCCATTCGGTGGACATTGTTGCATGCTTCCTACTGGGTTTTAGGAAGAGGTCTGCTGAGTTCAACAGGGTTGGTATACGGTAGGGTCTGATGCTTGCCTCCCGGAGAGTTAGGTTGTCCTCACTATGATTGGTCGGGGAAACCAGGGTCCATAGTGCTACTAGCTCGCGTAGCACGCCTCTGTTCCATTTTCTTATCCTGTTGCACCTCATTGTGCACCATAGGTTTCACTATGTCAGCCAATTGTTAGGACACTTGGTACATTAGGTCCTAGTCGTGGGGTCGGCCAGAGGTTTGGACACTCTTTGATTCCCTTGTTCTTCAAGCAATTTTGTCGAGGAGGGAACTTTGCTCCTCAACTGTGGGTTTCTTGGCTCCTCTAGAAAGGGTCAGGTTGAGTGAAAGGGGTGCAAGGGTTGGATTATCTACCGGCCTAATGCATAAAAATAAAGTGCAACAAAAGGAAGATAAAAACTGAGAAAAATAGATTTGTATTGATTGATGTGTGTTTTTGTACAGTTGTTTCTCTTTGAATATATATACATAGGCCATCGTCGGCCACTATGCGAGCCAACATTTACCTACCGTTGGATCAATCGTAGATCAATGTCTAACATGGCTCCTAAGCCCTAAGAAAACGGAGCCACTACCCACAATCCCACTAGCATAGTTAGCGGGGCAAAACTTCTTCGCTCCACTACTCAAGGCTTCACTTCTTCGCTTGGTCCTCAACTCCTCCCACATTCCGTACACGTGCTTCCTTTACTTGTCTTCCAAGCAAGCCTACCTTACTTCGGCCATTCAATTCCTCGGCTGACCCTTGTTCTCGGTCTCCAGCCATATACCTAGGCAACCGAGCCATTATGGCTGTGGAACTCTATAGGTTGAGACTTGCTCTCCCTCGGTCTCGTTCACTATCCCTCGAGCTTACCTCCTCCTTAGGCAAGACTTGGTACAATGTTTTTTCCCCCAATTGACTCAATGCTACGAATAATGCTATACTAACACTTGAATGCAGAATATAAAATTGGGCTTTCCTGCCACAGTTAAATAGAAAGTTGCTAAGATTTCCTTATTTCTAAGCTCTCATTAGATCCATTCTACAATTTTTATGGAACGATTCAGAACACACTATGGTTTTGGTGTAATATTCAATCTTTACCAAGCTAGATAATATTCCAATTACCTAGCATGCTCAGACAAAGTTTTTAACAATAAAAAAATCATATAAGATAAAAGTTGCTTTAACAGTATAAACACATTCATCAATTGGTTCCAAAATACATCACATAAGTCTTGACCAAAAGGGAAATTAGCTCACGATGAGCTTGAATAAAAAGAAACAGCAACTAAACTACCAAGTTAAACAAGCTATAAACATAGTCTAGGAATATTTTCTTTTAGCAATTCTGCTGCTCCTCAATTTTGTTACGGTATGTGCGCCATTTCCTGTTTCATCGTTCTCTTCACTCATGATAGACTCTAGGCTCTGAGAAATTAAGAATAGTGAGCCTGTCTGAAAACAACAATAAATCAACATTAGATAAATAAATATGACTGATTCTCAAATAAATGTCATAAAGGTAAACAAAAAAACACCTGTGTTCCTGCCACAATAACATTCTGGAATGGATGAGCCGCACATGCCACAACTGTTTTTGATAATATGATATCTATGTAACCCTCTTGGTTTCCCCCCCTATACAAAGACCAACATTAGAAAATTCACAAAATAATTGGAATGTAAATTCAATCATATGAGATTTGACTATATACCTGTCTTTTCAATTATTTGATTAATTGTATATGTTTTCTCAATTACACAAGTCAATTGAAGTTAGAAATAAGGACACAAACAAACATGTAACTTGTTAAGAAATCACAGTATGCAGTAGTGAACATGATAGACACCCTGATTCCACTAAAGCCATGGGCCCAAAAGATATGGTAAGGTGTAAAAGAAAAGGAGGGAACAATTTTAACAAACTCTACCTAGCTGGCAGAGAGTGAGTGGGGCAGTGTGAGTGGCTTCACCAATGCCACTACTTTAACTTTTGAATCATAGCTCCTAACGAATAGACCGTAATATCCATAATATATAAATACTCATCTAAATCCTGTGAGTAGTCTGAGTAATCTGAAAGATCTAGGTCTGAATATTCTAAGTAATCTAATATTCTAAATAGTGTTGAGTGGGTTACTGATAACTCTATTTTATATAGAGTTATTTATACCTTTATACTTATATAATTGCTCAAAATCAAGTATATTATGTGTTAAATATGTTAGTATGAATAAAATAACAACATTTATAGTTTTAGGATAAGAGAAACCCATAACTTAGCATTTTATTGTATATTGGTATGTTTGATGTGTTTATTTAGTGCAGCCGCAGTTTAGAGCAATTGCACCAGCTAGTGCAACAGCATTTGGTGCAGTTGCACCACTCTGTATCGAGAGCAGCTCACAACCCCACATTGGAAGCACCTCAATTCATACCATTGCTATAATGCTTATTTGGAGTGCTGCTAGCTCAGAAGTCACATGGGGTCACATGGTCACTTACCAAAGGAGGCGCCCACAATAAAAAAAGGCATCATAAACATATCTATCTTGAAGAACATGTGGCAACATATAATTGGACCTCTCTTCAAAGGTTGAGTGCTGAAATTGAAGATAATCTCTTACTTTTTAAAAGTAACCATGGTTAATACTTTTGGTCAGCTTAAATCAGCAAGGAAACCTCAACATGAAGGAAATCTCCCAAGGCTATAAATAGGACCCAAAATCTCACTTGAAGATCATCTTCTTTTTAATTATTCTTCATATTTTTTTGTTTAGTTTTTCTTAAGTTTCAAAGTTTTATTTTCTTGTAGTTTCATAGTGTTAGTTTGAGAGGAAGGTGAGAGGAAATTGACAACTTCTTTCTCCACTTCTTCAAAGAGCTAATAGGTGCAAGAAATTGGTTGTAAGCAAATATATGCAAGAGTTTTCCAATTGTTATCATTTAGAATCCTCTTGTACTTTTCTTCATTGCAATATGTTTTCCTCTAAATATATTTGCTTCATCATGTCCAACATGAGCTAAGTCTCTTTAAGTTGGGATGTTCTAGCTTTCCAATGATCTTTTGAGGAAAGTTATTGTGTTTTCAAAGTGGTGTGCACTTTAGTTCTTGTGTTTAAATTCTTAATCTTGTTTTAGGATTGATCACTTAGAACAAGTAGAGTTATATTCACTTAATTGGCTTATAACTAGAAATCAAGAACTAAGTAAGGATAAGTGTTTAATTGAGCTTTTTTGTTAAACTTGTTTTAATGAAGTTAGCTTGTTAATTCCTTGTTAATTCTTAGCTTAAGGTTAACATAGTCCTTACATTAAAGTGTAGAGAACTTAAGATACAAGAGTGTACTTATTTAAGCAACTTGGATTATCTGTAAGGGGGCGAGAGAGGCACTGACAACCCTACTCTTTACCGCAAAAAAACAGGATCATATAGAGCTTATAACGAAACTCTGACGAAAGTAGCTGACCAGCACACATTGATGCAACTGCACTAAGTGCAATTGCAAAACAAGAAAACACAATACACTCAAAAGTGATTTAACTTGTGAAAACATCTCAACTTTCATTCTCAACTGATTTCTTACACAATTTACTTGCTTTCTGTTTAATTTATTTTCATTTCAACTTCAAGCAAAATCAAACATTCTGAATAGTGTAGTTACACTAGTTTACATCTCTTTTCAACAACATATACTCTTGTGACTGTGGGTTCGATCTTTTATACTATAACTTGTGACTGTGTAAACTTGCACATGCTGTTATCTATTTACACACACCAGTTACCTGTAATCCACATGGAGTGGTGAGTCACGACTAGGATGGAAAACCAAAAGGCGGATGCCATCACGAAATGGTGCCAAATAAATCTGTATAAATTGCAATACAAGTAAATATTTTTGTGAATCGGTAGAAAACAATGATCAACAACATATGTGGTATATTTGAACTAATATATTCAGTATCATACAAGGTCATCAATCTTTGAAGTTATCATAAACCAAGTTAGTCTTTATATAACTCTGATATTATTTATGCATCAACACTAAAATCCAAGTAACCAAAAACAAATTGAAGAGCAAAGAATTGCAAACTTAACTACATTGAAAGTGCATAAAAGATGATGTGCAACTTTATGGGAAACAATAACTATGCAGACAAGTTTACCTAGAGAAGGTTTATAAGTTGGACATGGAGGTAACTACCAGCATACTTATTGGTCAAGAATAGTCACATAGATATTAGACCAAGGCTCTTGAATCCTTGGAGGGAACCATATTTCCTTGTATTGTTTCTTGTAATTTATCAATGTGTCTGAAAGAGAAACAATTCCCAGAATTACTGTTGTAAATAATGGTGGAAATAGTGTTTAGCTGTAATTGTTTGTTCGGGTCATTTATCAAGCGCGCTAGGGTTAATCTCAGAAGCCTATAAATAGCCTTTAGCTCATGTATACAAAAGACGTTAGAAATATTACAAAAGGTATTCTACATGGTATCACGAGCTCTCGTGAAAACAATGTTTTTTTTTTTAATTTCACCCTTTGTTTTGTCTTGTTAAATCCAGTATAATGGTCACGTCTTGCTCCGTGGTCACCTCAATGATGAAGGTCTGTACTCGTTTTCCAGTCCTGTTCCTAGTTCAAGCAGATGTTCTGCATCCAGTGTTTCGAATAAGGCTTCTGCCACAGTGTCTTCTACTTCTGCTAATGTTGCTGTTAGTAACTATAGTTTGAATTCGTTACCTGTTTTACATTCTTGAAAGATTGAATGATACAAAAGGGGAATGATTGTATTGAATTCAGAAGGAGAGGTACATAGCAATACTCTGGTTTTGAGTTCCAACAAACTGTATTGAGCTATCGGAGAAGCTCCAACTCTATATTTCGATTTGATTGCATAATTGCCTTAACTAACAGTATTACAAATTATTTATAGACATTCTATTGATCGGCTTTTACAATATTACCCCTTATTATTCCCTATTCTTTCTACAATATACTCTTGGGAAGACTACACGTCTGTTATCAATACCCCCTATGACTTTCACTTTGTCCTTAAGGGGAAAACTTGGGAAGGCTTGTTGCAGCTTGTCTATCAGTTCCCACGAGTTTTCACATGCTGGAAGATCCTTCCATTTCTTGAGCACTTCCCCCTTTCCCCGAGAGTTGTAACGTAGTTCCATGATGTCTTCAAGTTCTGGCTGCAGAGTGCCATCTTCAGTGAGAGCGGCAGGGAGAGATTGAGGAGTGTAGTTTCCCGGAACTGACTTCTTTAACCTGCTAACCTGAAAGACAGGATGTATTTTGCACCCTGTTAGTAATTCCACCCTGTAGGCCACTATGCCAACCTTGTCAAGAATTCTGTACGGCCCATAAAAGCGAGGGCTACGCTTCTCATTCCTCCTGGTGGCAAGGGATTTCCACATGTAAGGTGTAGCCTTGAGGTAGACCCAATCACCAACCTTAAAAGAGACTTCTCTCCTGTGTTTGTCTGGCTGTTTCTTCTTTCTCTACTGTGCTTTGCAGAGATTCTGGTGTAGCTGGTTTAATAGTGCATCCCTGTCTTCATAGAGCTGATTCACCTCTTCTACATTGGAGGGAATGGCAGGTCCCTTAATAATTGGACTAGGGTGTCTTCCATATAGGGCTTTTTGGGGTGTCATTCCAATGGACACATTGTAGTTAGTGTTGAACCACAACTCAGCCTAGCACAGCCATTTGGAACAAGAACGAGGGTTGTCACCTACAAAACACCTCAAATATACCTCCAAACACTTGTTACTCACTTCTGTCTGCCCATTTGATTGAGGGTGAAATGTTGTGCTATATTTCAACTTGGTGCCAGCTTGTTTGAACAGTGCTTTCCAAAACTGACTCAAGGGTATCTTGTTTCTATCAGAAACAATTGTTTCTGGAAACCCTTGATACTAGACAATGCTTGAGATAAAGCTCTGAGCTACCTCACTCGTTGTATAAGGGTGTCCCAACAATAGGAAATGAGCACTCTTGGTGAGTCTATCAACTACCAATATAGTGTCATGTTTCCCTACCCTAGGAAGTCCTCCAATAAAGTCCATTTATATATCTGTCAAAACTTTTGTAGGAATGGGTAGAGGTTGTAGTAGCCCAGCAGGAGCCAAAGTTTCCATTTTACTCTGTTGCCATTGCTGGCACTTCATGATGTAGTCTTTGATGTCTAGTTTCATGTCTGTCAAGTAGAAAACACTAGCAATCCTCCTGTATGTTCTAAAAAAGTTGGGTCCAGGCTATGAATGAAGAGATGAAAACACTTGAGAAGAATGAAACTTGGGAGATTGTTGAGGGACAAGAAGCTTGTTTGTTGTAGATGGATCTACACAGTCAAGCGCAAATCAGATGGTAACTTGATTGGTACAAGGCAAGATTGGTGGCAAAAGGATACACTGAAACTAATGGAATTGATTATGACAAGATATTTGCTCCCGCGGCAAAAATGAATACTATTCTTATTTTACTCTCTCTTGTTGCGCACTTTGGTTGGGATTTACACCAGTTTGATGTTAAGAATGCTTTCTTGCATGACAATTTAGAAAAGATTGGTGGCAAAAATGAATACTATTCTTATTTTACTCTCGCTTGGTCGCACTAATGGAGCAAATGTGGTTTGCAAACTAAGAAAAGCTTTATATGGGCTGAAACAGTCTCCTCGGGCCTGGTTTGGAAGGTTTTCAATTGCAATGTTGCACCTTGGCTAAAAGCAAAGCCAAAGAGATCATACACTTTTCTTCAAACATACACAGGATGTGGTAAACAGACAATATTTCTGGTTTATGTTGATATTATTGTTACAGGGGATGATTTGACCACACTAGACCTGACTTGGCATATGCAGTTAGTGTTGTAAGTCATTTCATGCATGATCCAAGAGCAAGACACCTTCAAGCAGTAGACTGTGTTCTGCAATATCTCAAAGCCACTCTAGGGAGAGGAGTCCTATTCAAAGAGGTGGAAACTTGACACTGATACAGATTATGCAGGTTCAATTAGTGATAGAAGAACCAACTCAGGTTATTGCACATTTTTATGTGGGAATCTTGTTGCTTGGAGAAGTAAGAAGCAAAATTAGTAGCTCGATCAAGTGCTGAGACAGAATTTAGAATTATGGCACAAGGAATATGTGAATTAATATGGTTGAAAATCGTGCTAGATGACTTAAAAATTAAGTATGAAGGCCCTATGAAGTTATTTTGGGACAACAAATCGCCTATTAATATTGCTCATACAAAGCCGATAGCAACTTGTGCTTTTAGGAAAAATAACTAGATTACTAAAGATAGGAACTAGAGTTATAAAAATTTCTTACCGAATATTTTGGCAACCATGAAGGTCCGGCTTCCTCGAATTTATATTCAACTTTACTAACATAAAAGAAAAGCAAAGTATTGATACATGTTTATAAAGTCTTCCAAAACATATCAACATAACAACTCTACATAAGACGACTAGCAAACTTACTCATTAACTATAGCCATATCGCCTTCGCTTGGTAGGCTATGAAAGTGTGTAGTTACAAATTTGTTTCCTGGCATATCCAAAATGTTTATCCTACAGAAAAATATTGAAGAAA
Organism: Astragalus glycyphyllos; assembly: GCA_963573325.1. Taxonomy (NCBI): domain Eukaryota; kingdom Viridiplantae; phylum Streptophyta; class Magnoliopsida; order Fabales; family Fabaceae; genus Astragalus; species Astragalus glycyphyllos. The sequence continues at coordinate 39,666,849 of OY754307.1, forward strand.
AAGTATACCATAAATGTAGAGAAAAATTATTATTGATAGATAAAATTCAACATAAAATAGACAAATATTTTAGACCGAGGCAACCTACCCGCCACCTTTTTGATATACAGCTAACTGCCGAGGACAAGAAGGATTTTACCGAATCGATTGAATCATCCATTGACATGCTCCCTACATACAATATGAATGGTATAACACATAACATAAAATAAAGCCTAGTGCTATTATTTAAATAATTAATTTCTGACAAAAACTAATAAATTGATGGATCTTCAATCTAATTTAAATGACTGGACAAAAGTCTAAACGTAAAGCGGGACAAAAGTCTAAACGGAAAGCTAATCTTAATTGTAGTTGAAACTCCAAAATAAGATGACACCCTCAACATATTTATAACTTTAGTATAGTAAGTTATTAATTAAGAAAGCTAGTAAAGATGATAAATGGAATTGAAGATGGCACAGTTAGTTATTAATTAATTAAGAAAGCTAGTAAAGATGATAAATGGCATTAAGGCCTGCTGGGACGTGGTGGGGGTCGATCCGGTTTGCTCCCGGGTTCGATTCCCGCCTACGTCAAATAGGGTGTTGGCCAGCGAAATGATTAAGAGCCCCAAGTAGCGAGCGCAGATTAGTCCTTCGTTGACAGCGTTGGGACACTGTGTGGGTCGCCCGCGAGGGTCCGATACCAAAAAAAAAGCATTAAGGATGATTAATAACTAACTATGCCATAATATTTCAAATAATTTATCATTTTATATTCAGAAAAATACTAAAAAAATATAGATAAAATATTAATTCACTTTCGGCAATTTACTTTAAAATTATTTTATTTTGAAATTTGAATTCATCTTTAATACATTCTTAAACTAGATCTTTTTATTTTTATTTTCTTGCACATACTTGAATGGTATGGAATGAATTTAGTGTATTGCTAATGAGAAGCACAAATATAAATACAAGATGGAATCTATCTAAAAAAGGAAACTATATCAAAGATAATAACTAGAGAAGATATATATATCATATACATCCAACTTGTTGCATAAAAAACCAATCTGAGGTCCACATAGAGGTTTGGCGAAGATATCGGCCAACTGATTATTGGATCTCACTGAGGAGGTTTTAATGATTCCCGAAAGGATATTCTCTATGATAAGATGTTGACTGCCATTTTAATGGCAGTCAACTTCACATTGGGGTCCATAGGTGTATCACCTAGTATACAATCAAGCATTCCAGCCTCTTGTAAGGTGTCGAGAACGTATTTCCTTTGGAATATTGCAAGAAAATAACGCAATCGACCTAAATCTTTGGTTTGAAAGTGGCTGAACAAATGTTGCTTTAGGTCTTTGATGCCGTTTTAATCATCACTTGTATTGAAAATATCATCTACATACACCAAAAGATAAATAAGTTTGTTCAAAGATGAATGTCTAAAGAATACAAAATGATCCACCTCACAACAAGTCATGGCAAACTATTGAATAACTAGGCTAAATTTTCCAAACCAAGCTCGAGGTGATTGCTTTAGACCATACAAGGATCCTTGTAACCTACAAACAAGGCCAGGCTCCCCATGAGCAACAAAACTAGGTGGTTGCTCCTTGTAGACTTCCTCTGCCAAGTCTCCGTGCAAAAAGGCATTTTTAAGCGAACTGACCATAAATCTGAGTATACCCTTTTGCTACCAATCGAGCTTTCAAACGATCTACCTGACCATCGGGATCCACTTTAATAGCAAACAATCATCGACAACCTACTTTAGACTTTCCAACAGGAAGTGGGACAAGTTTCCATGTTTTACTGGACTCCAAAGCAGTCATTTCATCAATCATTGTCTGTCTCCATCTTGGATGAGATAATGCCTCCTGGACAGTCTTGGGAATAGAGATAGAGGATATAGCAGAAGCAAAGGCATAATGGGAAGGAGACAACCGATGATAACTCAAAAAGTTATAGATATGATAAGGATTAGAAGTAGACTGTGCACCTTTACCAAGAGAAATAGGTAACTTAATGGAGGGATCAGGTGAGATCGCAGCAGAATAAGGGGTTGGAACTTGAGCTAAATCAACGGGACTGAATCACCAGAATTAGTAGGAGTGGTCTCAGGCAGTGTAGTTAATATCGCACGAATCGTACAATTTGAATCGCGATATGAGTCAAAATCGGAGGCAAACGATGCATATCGCATGGCAAATTGTTCTTGTCACCGAATCGCTCCCTGAATCACTTGTATCGCGCCGGAATCATAGGAATCACGATTCAAGAAGGAATCGCACGATTCTGGAACAAATTACTACCGGGTCGGGTCGCGCAGCCATTTTCGCAGAACACAGAAAATTAGGGTTTTCGTCGCGAGGAAGAAGACGATTGGTGTTGAAATGCAGCGTTTTGGGATCTCGTGAGTGAAACACTGCATTTTGGGTTAGTAAAACGGTGCGTTTTGATTAATGAAACGGTGCGTTTTGGGTACTGAAACGGTGCGTTTTGGTTACTTCCACTACTCTGTTTGAAGTTGAACGTTGCGTTTCACTTTTTGTTTAAAAACAGGAGTTATTTCGACATTTCCTATTTTACAACTCTAAAATCCCAACTTCCTCTCCACATTTCTCAGAATCAAAACGTTGTTTCTCTACTCTGCTTTCTTTCAACGTCTTCTTCTCTGCTGCTATTCACACGAAACCCTTCTTTCAACGTCTTCCTTGTTTCTTCTTTCAAAGGTGATTTTGTTTCCTCTTCTTCTTCTTCTTTCCTTGATTCTGCTTTTTTCGTTTCCTCTTCATCTTCTACTAAAACCCTAACTTTTCTTTTATTCTTCCACTACTCTGTTTTGTTGCTTCAAAGTTTATCTATTCAATAATGAGTCAAGCAAAGAAGAAAAAGGAGGTAGATATTACATGGAAACATTGTTCATCTGAACCACCTAATAGATTGTATGTGACTTGCTTATATTGCACACATTCTTGTTGGCGTGGTATTGCAAGAATGAAACACCATCTTGCGGGAACAAATCAGAACGTCAGTGCTTGCAATACGGTTTCAGATGAAGTGAAAGAAATGTTTGTGAAGCTTTTACAAGAGAAAGATAAAGCTAAAGAAGCAACTAATGAAGGAGAGACTGAACTTGCTATTGCAAAGCAACCAACAAAAATGGCTAGGCAGAAGACAATGAATGAGGTGCTTAAAAATAGAGAGGTGGTAATTCAAGATATCTGCAACGCCATATATGGTAATGCCTTGTCATTTAATTTAGTAAGAAGTCCCTTGTTTGTGAAAATGCTTACTTAAAGAAAGTTGTTGATATCGTTAAAGAAAATATGGAGCTATACAAGAGGGATTAAGAAAAATGGGGATGCACTTTGATGTGTGATGGGTGGACGGATGGAAAGGGTAGGTCACTTACCAAGAGGTACTTTTTGAGGTACTATTTTCTTGAAATCAATCGATACTAGTGATGTGGTCAAGGATGCCAAGCAAATGTTTTCTTTATTGGATTCCATAGTAGAAGACGTAGGAGAGGATAATGTGGTACAAGTAGAGACAGATGGTGCTTCTAATCTTGTAGCTGCAGGAAAATTATTAGAGGCTAAGAGAACAAAATTATTTTGGTCTCCTTGTGCAGCTCACTGGCTTGATTTGCTCCTTGAAGACGCTGGGCAACTACCTTTAATACTGTTGCGAAAGCCAAAAAGATCACAAAATTTATTTATAATCATGCATGGGTTCTAAGCCTATATAGAAAGTATTCCAACGGAAGGGAATTGGCTAGACCAGCAGTCACGAGGTTTGCCACAGCCTTTCTCACTCACTTTACAGTGTATTATGCGACAAAAGAATGCTATCCGGTCTAGTAATTATGCTGGTAAGGATGATGGCAAGGAAGTGGTGAACATTGTTTTGGGTGATGCTAGATTTTGAAGATCTATTCAATATTGCTTAAAGTGTGTGACCCCATTGGTGAAGGTTTTAAGACTTCTGGATGGAGATGTGAAACCTGCTATGCCATATATTTATGAAGCTATGGATAGAGCAAAAGAGCAAATAGCTGCAAATTTCAATGGCCAAGAGTTGAGGTACAAGAAGGTGTGGACTATAATTGATACCCGTTGGAATATGCAATTACATAGGTATGTCCATGCCGCTGCTTTCTATCTTAACCCCAAGTAAGTAATTGCATTCTTGAAGGATAGTATAATTATTTATTTTAGACTTTTGTATTTTTAACAATTCATCATTTATTTCATTAGGTTCGTTTATGTACCGGGTTTCGTTCCGGATGATGAAGTTTTATTTGGTTTACATGAAGTTATTGAGAAATTTGAGCCGGATAGAAGAACTAGAATTCACATTGATAAACAATTGGATATTTTCAAAACTGCAAAGAGACTCTTTGGAAGGACCATGGCAATAGACACTAGGGACAAGAAACAACCTGGTTAGTAACGTATTTCAATTATTGTTCGTGATAAGAGAAGATCATATTGTAGCAAAAATATAATCTTGATTATGTGAACTTTGTTTGGATAGCTTTATGGTGGGAAAGCTATGGTGGTGGAGGTAAGGAACTACAAAAGATAGCAATGCGAGTTTTGAGTCTCACATGTAGTGCTACTGGGTGTGAAAGGAATTGGAGCGTATTTGATCAAGTTCATACCAAGAGAAGAAGTCGCTTAGAGCAACAAAGATTAAATGCTCTTGTTCATGTTAAGTATGATTTTCAACTTGAGATGAGACAAAAGTCCCGGGAGGAGAAAGGAGATACTTATGATCCTATATGCTTATCTAATATTGAGTCAGATGATGAGTGGATTAATGAAGCAGAGACTCCTTGCTTGCCAGGTCTAGATGATACTTCATGGATGGATGTGCATGAGTCATTTACTCTTGAAGAAGGAGCTCCAAGCAAGAAAAGGAAGAGAGGTAATCCTATAAATTTTAAACTTTAAAACATAAAGTTAAAATTTATTTTAGTATTGTGCTTTGTTACTTATTAGGTTTTTATTATATAGGTCCAAGAAACCTAAATGCAAGGAAAGATAAAGGAAAGTCAATTTTAATAGAGGATGGCAATGAGATGGAAGACATAGGGGAAGATGTAAAGGAGGAGGACGAAGATCGTGAAATTCCGGGGAATGAAGATGATTTGAGTGATGATGATTTAGGAAATGATGAAATTCCACCGATTGTGGTTGAAGAGTAGATCACAGTTAGATGATTTTTTTGGGGGGTTGAATTAAATACTTTTTTGGTGGAGGAAACTGCCATTTCTGAACCAGCGTCACGACAGTGCAGGGCGCGATGGTTACTAGTGTCTAGGGGAAAGGCGTGGCAGTTTCTGGCCGAGACAAGGGCTCATTGCAGGGGAAGAGAATGACAGTTATAGACAAGGTCCAGGGCGCGGACCATGGCGCTATAAACCAGGGATTTGGGGCAATAACAGAATGGGCCAGGGGCGCTACCAAGGGCGCCAAGGAAGGTACGGGACTCACTGGGACAGAATTGATGATCCAGGGCGCCAAGCCAGTTATGGGACTTATAGGGACAGAACTGATAATTCAGAGCGACAAGGCGATTATTGGTGTGGCAGGGACAGACTTGATAATACAGGGCACCAAACTTACCATGGTCAATGGAACAATTCTGATGGTTATGACCAATGGGACAATTCTGGAAGCGCTATGAAAATTATTGGACTGACAAGGACAGAATTGAAGAACCAGAGTGCCAAGACAGTTATCAACTTGATGATGATGGGAAATTTATAGAGGCAGTTATCAGGCGAGAAATGGATTCTGTAAAGAATCAAGAACCAAGAGTGGTTGTGAAAACAAAAAAAAAAGATAAAAAAAAAAACACCAAAACAACCATGGTCAAAACAAAAGGGAGCAAAGAAGAGAATCTAAATTTCTAATAAAGAAGAGAGCCAAAAAGATTTTGGTTTTTATCGCTAAATGGTGAAAGCAAAAGGGACGATTTGAAAGGAAAAAGAAGAAAAGGAGGGCAAGATGAATTTAATCGAATATCATTGCAAGAGTTCCAATTTGTTTGGCTGCTTATTCTTTCAATAATGGGATTTCAGAGGTCATTTGCTAACAAATTTGAGGACCAGAAGAAAGTTTAGGAGAGGGGTGTTATTTGTATATATTATTATTATTATTACTATTATGTTAATATATATATTATTATGTATTATTATTAGGCATTGGTTATATATTAGGCAGCAGTTCATATTGATACTGCAGTTGGTTGTAACTGCTAGTAACTGCCAGATGTAGCGGCTGCGGTTCTGAATGGGTTATCTTGACATTGATTGGGTATTGGAAGGGGGAGAGACTAAGGCTCTAGAATTCCTTCGAAAGGAGAGACTAGAGACTCTCATATGTTCTCTCGAATTCTAAATGGGTTATGTTGACATTGATTGAGTGGATTGACTTCTGATTCAGATTCTGTTATTAACAATAAAAGCAGAATTCTGTAATTTCTATCAGTTTAAACCGGTTTCTATCTATCACATAGTGAAAGGTGCAATGCCTAAAAAATACCACACGGGATCTACACATTTTTATGGCATTGAGAAATACCATGTTAAAAGATAGTACGAAAACGGGGGGGGGGACGTACTCACACCAGGAATTGCATGATCAAGACTCTTTTCAGCCTTCTCAACTTCTGCGCTCAGCTTATCAATTTCAGCAGTAAGTTCATTCTCTCTGCTCCATAAGGACCTATAATATAACCAACTTCTACATTTCCATTGTACCCTTTGTTTCTTTTCTTTAATAATATTCATCTTTCATCAAGAATATATATATATATATATGGACAACACAGAAACACAAGAAATACGCACTTCCTCTCATCATGCAAACTGTCTCTTTGTACTTTATAATGATTGAACTCTTCACGTGACTTAGCAATTTGAGATTCCAAATTAGTAATATCTGTTCTACGACTTTGGATGTATTCATCACAACCATGTAATTCGTCATTAAACCGTTCAATTTCTTCCGTCAGCTTTTTCTCCCGTGGCATGATCAAAAGTAAGTAAATAAATAAAACAAGATAGTGAAGTAGAAGTGACCAGAGTTTCTGTTACAGTGAGAAAAAGAGATGGTGATTAATGATGTGCAGATACCAAAAGAAAAATTAGAAGTCATGGTATATCAGGGACAAATATTCAGATAACATAATTTAATATACCAATCTAAATAATATAAGTATCATGTAGCTTAACAGGCAGTAAGGTTTATGAACATTCTTAGATTTTGGGCCTAACCGGCTTGTAAGGTCGGGGTGTTCATTCTTGACAATTCTTTCTAGCCTTATTTCTAGTCTATGAGAGACTTGGATTTTATCAATACATCCCCTCACACCTAGAACTTTTCGGCTTAGGATTTTAGGCCTAAAACTCAACCTCACGAAATCAGCTTGTAAGGTGAAGGGTATTCTGATAGTAATAAGAAGAAATGGGTAAGGGTATTTGTGAGAAAGAACAAAAGAAACATGAGTGGAAATACCTCACAGGCGCCATAGGGCGCGAAGGGTGTGACTTGGCAGTATTTGTTAACTGCCAAGAGAGAGAAACTGGATCTGAGTATTATATAGGTGGGGACCATTGTGTAGTGGGGTAGGCAAGTATTTGGATTATTCCCATAGGAGGCCCTGGCTGGGTACCTCGAATACCCAAGATACTTTACTGCTTTATTTCCATTTTCAGTATACTTGTACAACTGATTTTCACTGAATCAGTCTCATTTTCCTCACTATTAATCAATCAAACAGTGCACTCACGTTGAGTGTACTCTTTTACTCATTTATATCAAGTTGATTTCATCAATTTGGTATCAAAGCAGTACTATCCTGGTGCTGTTTTATGGTTTTTACTAGAGGTGAAATGGAAAACAGAATTGGAGCTCTTGAACAAAGGTTTGGAGGCATGGAAACTTCAATGGTAGAAGTGCTGCAAAAGCTAACTGAGCTGACGGCCATGACGCGACCACGACGCCGCAGAGCCCCTAGCTGACGCTGCGGTGACGGCAACATCACTAATGAAGAAGCCACAACTTCACCATGTCGTTCGCGTTCACGAAGTGGAAGTTACACACCAAATTACAGATGAGGACAACACAAGCTTAAGATACCCGTTTTTTCGGGCGATGACCCGCTTGGGGGGATAATTCAAGTCGAGCGCTATTTTCGCATCAATGGCGTGCGAGAGCGTGAGAAATTGGAGGCTATTGTGATCTCTGTAGTTAATAGCGGCTGTGGCAGCCGCAATCGCGGCGTAGCGTAGCGCACGTCTGGCGCGACGCGAAACGTCGTGGCGTAGCAGTTTGATGTAGCGACCGTCGCGCTGTAGTTGCGGCGAAATCGCGGATGGTTGCAGAGATCTCGCGTGGAAGATGAAGAGAATAACGAAGAAAAGAGGAAAAGACTAAAGTGCCCTCATTTTTAATAACGAAAAAACTATAGTGCCTTTATTTGTATATCACGAAAAGACTAAAGTGCCCTCAGTTTTTAGCTGTTTAGGGTTGTTTTTTAGACATTTTAGTCTTTTCGAACCATTAGGGATTTTGACTCCTTTCTTCTCTTTCGTGTCGTTTTCTCTTCTCCAAGATGCAATCTTTCCTCTTCTCTGAGACTGACCATCTCACCTCCTCTTCTCACTGCAATCATCGCTGCTGTGTGCCGTCGCCGCTCGTGTTGGACGCCCCAATACGAGCTTCTCTCACATTTTCTCTATGCGATCAAGCCTCCTCTTCTCCTCTGTTTTTCTCTTCTTGAGACTTCAGTGTAGCGGCAGTAGCGCTACCTGCTACATCGCTATTGCGTTTTTGGGCTTGGCCACAACGCCATGCTATACGCCATTAACTACATAGGTTGTGATTGCGATGGAGGGACAAGCTCTTAACTGGTTCCAATGGTGGGAGGAACAAGTTGCGATGCGAAATTGGGATAAATTCAAAATTGCGGTGAAACGACGCTTCTGTTCTGGGTTATTGAACAATCCTTTGGGTCCTCTGTTGAGTTTGAAACAGGAAGGCACCGTAATGGAATACAGGGAAAATTTTGAGCTCCACATTGCACCGTTGAACAGAGAGGAGTGTGTGATGCTTGAGAGCATTTTTCTCAATGTACTGAAGGAAGAACTGCAGGCTAAGTTGAAGCTGTATGAGTATGAAGATTTAGCAGATCTGATGGATCGTGCACTTATGTTGGAGGAGAAGAACTTGGCAAGTAAAAAGAGTGAACCAATGAAGGAGAAGAGTGACTGGAAGGGTATGAATTCCATATTCCGCAGCACTTGGAGCAATCCTAGTGACAAAAAGGAAGCAAGAAGTAGTTCTGGTGACAAGGAGGTGAGGAACAGTGAAGGGTTCAAGGGGAAGAGGTTGAGTCCTGCCGAGCTTGATGAAAGACATAAGAAGGGCTTGTGCTTCAAATGTGGAAAAAAGTGGAACAGGGAACATGTGTGCAAGTTTAAACACGTGAAGTTGATGTTGTGTGAGATTTAAGAAGGTGATGAGGAAGAGGAGAATGAAGTAGGAGCAGAACAAGAGGAGAATGAAGTAGAGTTGAGGACTTTGCAATTGTCTTTGCAAAGCAAAGAAGGGCTTAAATCCACTAAGTCTTTCAAGGTGTGGGGAATAATCAATGGAAGGAGAGTTCTGATCCTCATTGATTCTGGAGCCACAAGCAACTTCATAGCACCTGGACTTGTGGAGGAATTGAAACTTCTCATGGAGGATACCCCTGTGTATTTGACAGAGATAGGTACAGGGGGGATGGTGAGGAACAAGGGGGTTTGCAAGGGTCTGAAATTCACAGTGCAAGAGGTGGAATTCAATCCGAATTTCTTTTCTGATGGAGCTAGGAGGCATTGAGTAGTGTTGGGAATGTACTGGTTGGCAAGTTTGGGTAACATAGAGGCCAATTTCAGAAACCTAAGTCTGAAATGGATTCAAGGAGAGCAACAATTTGCCATTCATGGAGATCCTGCTCTGTGCACTGTGCAGGCTTCATGGAAAGCTATGCTTAAGGCTCTCCAAGGTGAGGGGATTGGATACTATGTGGAATGTGTGGCAGAACAGGAGGAAGCAGAGACTGGTGCTTCATTGTGGGAAGGGATTTTATCAGAATTTCAAGCTATGTTTGACATGCCTGCTGGTTTACCACCTCCTAGGGAACAAGATCATGCTATTGTGATGAAGCCAAGAGCTGCAATTCCCAATATCAGACCATACAAGTATCCATTTTATCAAAAAATGAGATAGAGAAAGTAGTTAAGGAGGTGTTGCATGCTGGTATAGTGAGGCATAGTACTAGCCCTTTCTCTAGTCCTGTTTTACTGGTTAAGAAAAAAGATGGTGGATGGATGTTTTGTACTGATTATAGAGCCCTAAATAAGGTCACCGTCCCCAATAAATTCCCCATACCTGTGATTGGTGAACTATTAGATGAATTGGGCGGAGCTATGGTTTTTTCTAAACTTGATCTGAAGTCTGGATACCACCAGATCAAAATGAAAGAAGAAGACATTGCAAAGACTATTTTTAGAACCCATGAGGGCCACTAGGAGTATCTTGTGATGCCTCTTGGGCTTACAAATGCTCCCTCAACCTTCCAAGCATTGATGAATGAAGTGTTGAGACCTTACTTGAGGAAATATGTGTTAGTTTTCTTTGATGAAATACTCATACACAGCTGTAGTAATGAGTTGCATAAAGAACACTTGAGAAAAGTACTATCTCTGTTGAGGGAACATCAACTGTATGCCAACAGAAAAAAATGCTCATTTGGTCGGTCACAAATTGAGTACCTTGGTCATCTCATTTCTGGAACAGAGGTGGCTGCTGATCCGAGAAAGATTGAGAATATGGTGAAATGGCCAGTACCAAAAGATCTCAAGGGTTTTAGAGGTTTTTTGGGCTTGACAGGTTATTATAGGAAGTTTGTCGAGGATTATGGCATACATTCATTGGAGCAACTTGCATTTCGCCGAGTTTGAGATTGCCTTCATTAGCATGTTTCTACTTATTATAAACACAATTCAGTAATTGCAACTGTTTGGAAAAGTGCTCAAAAGCCTGTTATAAAAAAAGTGCTCAAAAGCACAAGTTGGCTGGTTTCTGCTTGTTGTTTTTTATATAAAGAATAAAAAGCATACATTTTTCTAAAAAATTCAATTAGATATCACTGAAACATACATTCATTGGAGCATATAAGTTGTTTCTACAAGTAGTTTCTTATCAGCAACTGTGTGACCAAACCAAGCCGCAGTATCAGGAAAGACACCAATATTGCAATGAAGCACATTTCATGAAGAGGAGTATAAAGGAGAAGTAACCCAACTTGAATAAAAGTAAAGTATTTGCCACTCTGGGCAGAAACTATTGTATTACCAAGTTGTTCAGCATTTCAGACAACAGCAATATTATATAGGTTCCTTTATTGAATTACAGCCGAGACTGACAAAATTTGATGACATTGTTTGTAAATGTAACAAGACTTTCATGCCAAAGTTCCATCCATGGTGATATCATATCCCCAAATCTAGCCCTTCTTTCATTCTATTTTCCAATAATATTAGCCTATTATGCAGAAAAACATGAAAAATGCAAAATCAACGGAAAAGATGTGACTTATGTTAATTATGCTAAAATTAATAGAAAATGAGTTAACAGTATAGCTATTGCAAATAAATGAAAACTTGCCTGTCCTATGTTAGAAGAAAGCACCCGTTCAAGATCACCAATCTCCTTTTGAAGCCACTTATCACGAGCAGCTTTACTCGAAAACTGGGTCGCCCGTCCTTGCTTTTGATAAAGTATACTGAGTTTCTTCTCGAGCTTCATTATTCTAACAATTCATATTTTGGTGAGAAATGCATATGAGAGTATGTTGAATATTCTTAGCAAACAAATGAAAGAAAATTTTTTATTGCTTCAAACACATGCCAGTGCACATAAAAAGCCATAAGCATGCAACATTTAACATTTGTAGAAAAAGATGTACAAATATTTAAAATATTATTCTATCATTTATCCTAACTACTCCAAAAGTCATTGTTAAATGAGAAACAATATTATATATATATATATATATATATATATATATATATATATATATATATCAGAACCTCAGAATAGATACACTGGGAGAGTAAATGCAATATACTTTATTAAGCATAGCAGTAGACATGTACAACGACAGCATACCGCTTGGCAATGTCTTTTTCTTTCTTAACTTGAATTTCTTTCTCAAGTAAATCCAGTTGCTTTGCAGCATCTTTCTGAAAAAAAATGTAGGTAAAAGATGAATCATGTACAGATCCATCCAATCAAAAGAACGTGTAAGATGATAATAGAATAATACTTTGGCTCGGATATTTCCAGACATCTTCTCTTGCAAGTCTTTGAAATCAAGCTCAAGCTCAGTGTGCTTCTCTAATGCCTTTGTTTGTCGCTTTTCAACAAATTCTTTTTCTTTGGTAAAGTTCTGAAGTTCCTTTATTATATCTTTCAATGTGCTCTCCAAATCTCTGGATTTCTCATGTGCATCAAGAACATCATTATACTTTTTTGTCGATGCTTCAGAAACCTTGGTTCGAGTTTCTTCTATCTAAAACAAGGAGTCAAGCATTAAATATAGTAAAACCAGAATTAAAAATATCGAAAACAATATAAATTTGACATCCAAGTTAGTGATTGATCTATAAAGACTAACAAAAAAAATTAGAGTGTAACAAAATGCAAACAATGGCAGTATAATAAGATTAATGAGTGTAATTACACACAATTGATAATATATTTCTCTTAGAATGTGGTTTGAGTCTAACTCAACCTCGCAAAACCGGCTTGTAAGGTGAGGGTTGCCTTACACTTATATACTCTCTTTTGAGACGATATCTCTAGTCAATGTGGGACTTGGGTTTTTCCCAATACACCCCGTCACGCCCAGCACTATTGGGCTTGGTGCGTGGATTATAATGTTGTGTGGCCCGAAGGATCTAGGATAGGCTCTGATACCATCTTAGAATGTGGTTTGGGCCTAACTCAACCTCGCAAAACCGGCTTGTAAGGTGAGGGTTGCCTTACACTTATAAACTCTTTTGAGACCATATCTCTAGTCAATGTGAGACTTAGGTTTTTTCCAATAATTTCAGTATATTTTTCCACATAAATAAATAAATCAAACCAATAAAACACGTTTAAAAATGGTGCTAATAGTTATAAATGTGGTAACATTTTAATATAGATAACCTCTGCAAGTTTTTGCTGAGCATCTTGAACTTCTTTGTTATAAATGGCATATTCCAAAGATTTTCCCTGCTTATCAAGCTGCTGATATTTTCTAAGTTCCTCTTTCTCCTCATCTAGTTCCTTCAACCTCTCGTCTAAATACTGAACAACTTGGATTATCTGTTTTCTGTTGTTACCTGTCTAACGATAAAATGCATGATAATAAAAGCATCAATAACATGAAAGCAAACGTTAAAAATCAGAAATTTTAAAAAATAGACAAATAGGAAAGACTTGCCAGTATCCTGCATTATTTTAATACTTTCTTGACGCCTCTCCTCATAAACTCTAGTACCACCTATTTCCTTCAGTAAATCCAGTCGTTCGGAGTCTTTCATCAAGGTTAGGGATGATATCTAGGCAAAGACGAGAAATGAGCACGTTTACAAATCAACTACAAAGTTTATCAATAAAGCAATAATATGAAACACCAAATCAATACACCATCACCATGCAACAATACCTTCCCTTGTTGTACAACATAATAAGGATTTGAGCGAGAGAACCCAGCACTTTCCAGTAAATTCATCACTTCAGTTTTTCTGCAGATTATTTTCATCTTTCTTTACGGCATAGGTAAGTAAATATGCAAATGACGAAAAAAAACATAAGATACAACTTATAATTTTTCTCTATCAAAAATATGTATGGTATGTGCACTAATGTCTTGATCTATTATACTCACGTTATGTGTTTTCCATCTAGAAAATATTCATCCTTTTTCAAATCAATAGTTCGGTGCAAGCGCACTTCCTCCTTGTCAACCTATTCACCGGCACAGATAGATACAAAAATCACTACAACAGATTTGGGGATGGGCAGCGTTTTTTTTAGCTATGGACAGCGTTTCTGGGCGCTGCTAAATTTGGCGCTGGTGATTCCTCCCCAAAAATGGGCAGCGTTTGAGAAGCGCTGCTCATTAATAGCCATAGGCAGCGTTTGAAGGGAGAAGCGCTGCTCATTCACCTAGCGCGTTTAGAAATGGGCAGCGTTTGGTAAGGGGAAGCGCTGCCCATTTCTAAACGCGCAAGGTGAATGAGCAGCGCTTGGTGGGAGAAGCGCTGCCCATTCACCTAGCGCGTATAGCAATGGGCAGCGCTTGGTAAAGGGAAGCGCTGCCCATTGCTAAATGTGCTAGGTGAATGAGCAGCGCTTGGTGGGGGAAGCGCTGCTCATTCACCAGCAATGGGCAGCGCTTCCCTTTACCAAGCGCTGCCCATTGCTATACGCGCTAGGTGAATGGGCAGCGCTTCTCCCACCAAACGCTGCCCATTGTTTAATTTTTTTTCCCCTTTTTTTCTTGTTTTTTTGTACTTTCCTTTTTATATTTGATTATTTCCTGGTCATATACAGCCAATTAATACCAATCCAATCCATTATATACTAACAACAAATATATATAAACTAATTATATATCCCAATGCACCAATATGATCACAAACCAAAACAAACTAGCTAACAAGTTATTATATGTATCCAAAACTTAGCAAATTAAAATATTAACAAATTAATATGTATCCAAATCAAACTCTCTACCAATATGTATCCAAAACTAGCAAGATACTTACAATATGTATCTAAATTAAAACAAGTTAGCAACTAACATATGCATGAACTAATTCATATGCATGTATCCAAAACTAGCAAGCTACTTACAATATGTATCTAAATTAAAACAAGTTAGCAACTTACATATGCATGAACCAATTCATATGCATGTATCCAAATAAAACTCTAACAATTTACAAGATTACAATCTATCTAAAATCAAAAGAATTGCGAGACATAACGGCACCACTCTCCTCTAAGCTCATCAATCTGTGCAGTAGAGTATGTCTTCCACCGACAATCGGGAAAATACTGAAATTATATAATTAAATAAAATTAGAATTGAAATATATGGTTAAACCAAAATAAAAAAGAGTTCTGTAAAGATACCTGTCTGGGGATAACCATTTGATTGTGGGTAATAATTTCCTTCATAAATCTCATTACGTAATACCCACAATCATTGTTATTTGGTTGTTTCTGACACTACAAAACAAAATATTAGTTAATTGTTAAATTTAATTTAATACATTTTTTTGACAACAATAATGTAAATAAATATATGAGAAGATTGATTACAAACTTACCACTATTGGCACCCATTTTGTCTGTGATTGTTCCAATCCCCAATATTCCTTCAAACAACTGAACACAATAACTATATTATTATTTTTTGACAAGGACAATAACTATATTATTAAAAATACATATAGTTAACAACTAAAACAAAGAAATATGCAGAGTGATCGAAATACACACACCTATTAAATATCACAACCAAGTCTGGGTGGGTGTTGAAATGACCATGCACAGAATCAATGTAGTACACCGTATCTGTCTTAGGATTTATTGCAAGCAAAATCCAATGATCCCTACAAAATAAAACTTTGATTAAGTAATTGACTAGTATTTAAAAAATGCATGTTATATAAGAATAGATTAAATCTCTCACCCTACGAGACACGGTGCCAAAAACATGGTATCGATGCCTCTATGTTGAGCATCTGATAAGCGTCGAGTGATATAATTTGTAACATCTTTCTTGTTTTGTTCCACAAGGTCGTTATAATTAGACAGATCCTCCCTAACATTACGGAGGTGTGTACTATCCTGACACAAGAACACATATCTCTGGAGCAGATTCTTTCTTTTTATATCGCGATGCATTACATTTAGGACACGACTTTAACGATGCATGTTCATTCCGAAATAAAATGCAATCATTGGGACAAGCATGTATCTTCTCATAGTTCAACCCAATGGACCCTAACATTTGTTTTGCATCATACGTCCGAGAAGGGAGCACATTATCCTTCGGCAACATTTCTTTCAACAGTGCGAGTAATTCCGTAAAGCTTTTATCCGTCCATCCGTGGCAAGTTTTCAAGTTATACAACTTTATCACAGCCAATAGTTTTGTGAATTCAGTACAACCTGAATACAACGGTGTCTCCGCATCCGTTATCAATTTCTCAAACATTTGAGGACAGTCATTAAGATCGTCTTCAACAGCCTTTGCCATCTCTTCAAATTCGCCCCCTTCAAATGTAGGTCTTTCGGTGTCAACCGGTGCACATCTCTCAGTACTATTACCCATATTTGAAGATTCACTTCTTTCCTCACCATGCATTGTCCAACAAGTGTAACTTTGATCTATTCTGTAACCCTTTAAATGTCCTGCCAACTCCTCTGCATTAACTGATTTTACATAACAACAACTCAAACAAGGACACTTCATGTTACTAGAAGTCCCTAAACGTTCAACAGCACACTTCACAAAATAATCCACTCCAGCAACATATTCCTTGGACAGACGATTGGCAGACATCCACTCTCTATCCATAATTTCCCAGTATTTATTTATAATAAAATCCTATCCTGATAAGAGAACTTAAAAACCTATTATAGGTGACAAACAACAAACAATTCGCATATTTAGGCATATTCGATTTTACTTTGCTAGTTTCATTCACCACACATATACAAGTTTGCATAACTTATATTCTTGTTCAAGTATAAAATATATAATATAAAAAAAGGTGATCTATTTCTAAAAAATGGTAATAGAAGAGTTTGCATAACTTATATTTGATAGGTATCAATCTTAGGTATCAAGAATACAAAGCCTACATATCAATGCAATATCTATGAAGAAATAAATCATCATGGTTCAATCAAAACAGTTATTAGCAATTGATTTTTAGAATCATTGTTGTTGCCAAGACTAAACTTCATCACAAGTTAGGTATCAATTTCATTTCAAGCACAACTAAAAGAAAAGGAACACATAAAAAAAATAAGAGAGGCAATTTCAGTTTTAAATAAATAAATAGTCACTCTAGTTTTAAACAACAAAAGTACCTGAACAAGTGGAAGCAACAATGAACTCCAACCTAGGCGAACCACGCACTAGCAAATGAACCGAACTCTCGAACAACGAATGCAAAGCTCCGACAAAACAAACTCGCAAAACCTAACAACAATTCACATATTCAGCAACAATCCTCAATTTCTCATGTTTAGAAATACATCACAAGTATCCCTTAACCTAGAACAACATTCAATTAACATGCATTTCACTAAATATCTCAAATTTATAAATATACAACACAAGAATCCCTTAACCTAGAGCAACATTAAATTAACAAGCATTTCATTTGGACATTTCAACAAACACTACATCTACATTTCCCCTCAAGTTTAGAAACACTTCACCCTTTCAAAGAACCAATCAACAAGCATCAAGTTTGAATCATCTAACCTAAGGTTTCAATGCCATTAAAATAACTAGAACAACAAGCAATCCTAATTTCAATCATTCATTTACAAAATTCTTCTATTTATTGAAATTGGTATTCTTTGAGTCAAAAACACAAACACTTTAAATGCAAAGCAAAAGAGACAACACACAACAAAACAACCACATATACACAATGTCACAATATGATAAACCAAGTAAAACAACCACATATATCACAATAACACTTTAAATGCAAAACAAGAAATGAGTTTATGAGTTACCTTCAAAGATGCCTGACTTGGAGATGGTTGAATATGTCACCAAAACGAAATGGCTTGAAGATGGTTGAGAGAGAGAGAGAGAAACGAAATGGAGAGAGTATGTGAGGGAGAGAGAGAGAGAGAGACTAAATGGTTGAGAAAGAGAGAGAGAGAAGCGAAATGGGTGGGTTTTCCTTGAAGAAGGGTTGAGAAGAAGGGTGTGTTTTCGTGAGAGGGAGAGAGTGGGAGCTGAAGAACGAAAGTGTGTGAGAGAGAGAGAGAGAGACGTTGGAGGGCTATATTGAAAGAAACGAAAAAAAAAAGGGCAAAGGGCAGCGCTTTATACTTATAAGCGCTGCTTATAGTGGTATCAATGGACAGCGCTTGTTCAGAGGCGCTGCTTATAGCTTATACGCGCCTACGCAATAGGCAGCGTTTCCTAAGAAGCGCTGCTTATTGGAGGACGCATTTCTCCTATAAGCAGCGCTTTTTAGGAAACGCTGCCTATTGCCTAGGCGCGTATCACCTATAAGCAGCGTTTATACACTAGGCGCTGCCCATTGCTAAGCCCGTTACAACTATAAGCAGCGCTTAGAAGACCAAACGCTACCCATGTCTAATGCGTTCTATCAATGCGTAGCATTTTTTAAAGAAGCGCTACTTATGGATGCGCTCTTTTCTTCAACATCTGGCGTAGTGAATAAAGAATCACAAGTAAGTGGTGGTCAACGATGAAGCACGTGAGTAATATACAAAGTAAACAGCACCTAATTTTGACGGAGTGTAAAAAGTACATAACCAAGCACTTATCAAGAGATTTGGATGACAACTTAGACAAAATGATATTCCATATAAAGCAAGTTCCGAGTGTATGAAATTGTATTGTATGGATCAGAATGTTTTTTCAAGTCAAAACTCTGTCAACCGCAGAAAACCTCATTGTTAATCAAAATACCATCTTGCAGATGGTAAGCATAATCAGAATCCCCAAGATCATTTCCCAAAACTTACAAAAATGAAATAAGAAAAAATTTCCTCAAGACAGAAAACGGATAAGTTGAAAACAGACGTGAAAAGTTAAAAGACAACAAAAAACACAATACTCATCCAGTCATCGTAGTTCACAATTCGTAAGTTAGCCAAGTTCAAAATCCCTCTTCTATTAGATTCTTTTCTTTGCACACAGATCCTTTCTGTAGATAGATTGAGTAGCACAACCCATAGCATAGCATTCAGTGCATAAAAAAGGATAAATACCAAGCCTTCCACCATTTAAAAAGTAAGGGACTGATAGATTAAAAATAGTCAGAAAAAAAATGTGACTGCTCTTCAGAGACTGCAAATATGCTCAAAAACAGTTTATACATAATATGTCCTTTAACTAACAAAGATAAGTACCAAATAAAGACATATTTTCTTCACCAAGGCAATCATGATTCATGTAACGGGATACACTTAATGCTAAACAAAAGAAGAAAAGAGCATATCTTTTTTTTTAGGCCCAAAATAAAACATGCATAAATGATAAAGAAATTTTGTATATTCTAATTAAACAAAGGCAGTTCACGAAGGTGGAAAATCCTCCTCTTCGCAGGGCAAGCTGTAGAATTGCGCAACAGCTATAAGCAGGGCGCAAAATATGGGGTATTTTATTACTTAATCTGATTTTTATGGAAAAGCATTAACTATTTAAGGGCAGGTTGTCTCTTAATAGAAAGGAAATTATTATTCTCAAAGTATTACCGGGATGCGATTGTCTGAATTATCAAACACAATCTCCACAAATGCAGATAACACTTGTTTTCCAGCCCCTTCCTGTAAAGAGAATAATTCATTTAAGCATGATCAAATAAAATAATTGTAAATAATGGATAGGACCAAAAGTATAAATAAAAGGATATAAAATTGTGCCATACATGGAGTAGCGCATGCCTATCCTCACTGCGTAAGGTCTGAAAGAGATCACTCAGCACAAATCGAATGGCTAGATACAAAAGAAAAAGGTGAAAACAGGAGCGCCGAATTCAATGTGAGAGATCCAATTTGAGTTAGTTCAAAGAGAGTAAAAGCCAGTCAAGATATAAGTAAAGTGGCAGAGGACAAAGAAATGACTTTTACCATGGAAAAAATTTGTCTTTCCAGATCCATTAGCACCAACAGCAAAAATAATTAATGAGTAAACATATACTATTAATGTTACTAACAAATGCAATCAAGAGACACGTTCATTTTACTTAAACAGAAAAGATGGAAAATTGAAACAACTTAACATTTAATTAGATGCAATAAACAAAAATGAAGAATCATCAGAGTATAAAGAGGCAATGAAATGAAAAGTTGTGTATTCACAAAGAATGTACTTATGCCAAACAGGATTCCTTTCAGTAGCCCTCCTTCAAGAAAAAGTTTAACTAGTAAATCTTCTATTAGTAAATCCTACTCTTCAACTCATGTTCAACATGGGATTCCTAACAGTATCCCCCATTGTAGCTAAGATGGTTGCAGTAGCGGGAGATTCAAATCCCATGAAGAGCAGGTTTTGTTTGAAATTGTGTAGAACCGGGCAATTTCCAGTTACGAGTAGCCAATGGCTTTTACCCCCTCAACCACTCACTTAATTGTGCTGCGAGGTCACGTGAATTTTTTATAATAACTGCACATGTCTAGATTTTTGTTTTTGATGACTGAAGTATTGTGTTTCTAGTCTAGTTCCAAAACATCTCATATTTTTCTCTGAAAATAAATTTTACAACAAAAAACTAAGAACAGTGTTAAACAAAAATCAGTGTCTGGTGGCTGGCTAAAATATTTTTTCAGGGCATGTATCGCATATGGCTTAAGAGTTTTAACGTAAAATAAATAAGATAAATGTTTGCTTTTAAATTAAGAGAGTCATCCAAAATTTTAAAATAAATATGGGTAACAATTTGCACCAGATAATACATTAATAATGACTTAAATCTAACCTAAACAGACCTAAAAAGGACTAGTAAACTCTAATGTTAAAATATATTACTTTACACTCAAACTTACGTATAGATTAAGTTTAATTAAATATTAGAACTTTAAAATGTGATTTAAAGGTTTTTTTCACTTGTACTATTTTATATGCATATACATGACTTTAATAAGTTTTGTAGAATCTTACTAGTACGCGTTTCATGATTTTACTTCCCCTTTTGGATTTAACGCAAAATCTTGATTTTAACTACCACAGTATCCCCACCTAGGAAATGGAATCAATAGAAATGTGTAGCTATATTCAATTCAATAGAATATTAGAATGAAATCGAATGTGGTTTATTCCAGAACCACAATCTTATTAAAGCACTTTCTTAAGAAATTAGTCATAAACTTCTCTTACAAGACTAGTAACCCTTCTTACATTGTTCAGGTACTAGATCTACATAGTGTAGGAAGATGTTCGTAGGTGAACTGAGACACAGTGGAAGTGCTCACATGGTGCAGGAATGGTTTAGCATGCAAGGGGTTTTTTCTATCAAGGCCACACCACTTGGGGCAAACCTTGTGCTCCTTGAGGAATTTGAAGAGGGTATGATTATTGCTCTACAAACGGATGCAAAGGATTGGATATGGGAGAAATTTGACAACATAAGAAGCTGGAGTCCGAATGAAATTGATACAGAAAGAGTAGTATGGGTGAGATGCCATGGAATACCAGTCCACGCATGGAACAACGATTTCTTTGGGGTGCTGGTTCGCAATATCGGGGTGTTTCTTGGGGTGGATGAGAATACGAGGAAAAAGACGTCAATGGAGGTGGCAAGAATTCTGGTGAGGACCCGGGGTTTAGATGTTTTTAACATGATGATCCATGCAAATATCAATGATGAATTGTTTCAAATCAAAGTCCTTGAAGAATGGTGTGGACCAATGCATTGGGACGGTCTTTCTCATGCAAACTCGAAAGGAAGCAATAAGCGTGAGTCCGAATCAGATGATGATGATGATGATGTCGATGAGGACGATGGTCCACCTTTGTTTACGGCGGATGATGGTGCCCAGGGAGAATCCGAGGAGGAGGAGGAGGAAGATGAAAGGGAGGAGGAAGACGAAAGGGAAGATGAGAGAAACGAGGTGCCAGCCGCAAATTTGTTCTCAGTTATCGAGGGCAATAGGGTGGAAAAAAGAGAAGAATGCAATCATGAGCAGGAAAAAATTATTTTGGAAAACCAAGATGTGGATCTTTCCCTTTGTTCTGTGGCGCACACAACTCATGGGGAAGCTAAAAAATTGGAGTGGAATAAGGAAGATGTGGACCCAGAGGAAATTGAGGGTCACTATGCTGAAGTTGTGGAGGAATGGTTGGATGAAAGGGGCCCACTAAATGGAGGTGTGCTACTTGAAACAACAATATCAGCAGAAGATGTTGGGCATGCCAGCAAAGCCCAGTTGTTACTTGAGTCCGAGAAGGGAGCACAAGCTATTGAAGAGGGTGGAAAGAGCAAAGGTGCTGAATTCAGTAAAAATACGGAAGGTAAAAACAAAGGTAAAAAAAAAAGAGAACAAAAAAGGGACGAAAAAATAAAACTAAGGAAGGGCAGGCTGGTAATTTCTCAGCCAAAACAGGAAGAGTTACTATAGGAATTGTGATGAGGACATGGAGCACCAAGATGCCATTCAAAGCTTAGGAGGTCCGATGACTAGGGCAAGATCAAAGAAAGTCCAAGAAGGCTTAGTCCAATTCATGACTAAGGCTATTGCAAAAGAGGGCAACAATGTAATTGCACCGAAAACCATGCTTGTCATACAAGCTGTGGAGGAGGCGCAATTTGCATGACAAAGGCATCAAAGCTATTTCATTTTAATTCAATAAAAAATGCATGTGACCAATTGATTTATTTGGGACCAAGGCACTAAGTTATTTCATTTTAAGTTATTTTTTTTAGTGTGTTTAATCCACTTCAAGTGGTCTATGTGTGGAACATATTTTTGTGAGTTGATGGAGTCAACAGACTTGCTAATCAAGCAACTTGCTAATCAAGAAAGGCAATAAGAGGAGAAAATATTACAAGATCCAAGACATTTATGGCACATCAAGACAATCAGAGCAAAAAAGGAAATAGAAGATCCTAATCATTAATTGTGCATTCAATGCCAAATCAACTAGGATATTTTCTTAAATTGTTTTGTCTAGTATTCTTGTAATTGTTTAATGCCCTTTATTTTTTCCTTGTATTAGCAAGAACCTCCCTTATTATAAATAGGGAGTATAAGTGTCAATGAAAAGGCAGAAAGACTTTATCAAAGATTTTGAGTTCATACTCTTTGGTTCTGGATTGGACCAGCTTATTCGATCTTATCAAGAATTCCTTTTCTTGTGGTGATCCTCACACTCATAGGCTTATCCTTGTCTTGGATTAGACCAAGGTGGCGCCCCTAACCTAAACACCATCTTCTTCACGAATTCAAAAAATCAATTCATTCTTCTCGTTAGTCTTAAACTGTTCCTAAACTCCCCATCCCAAAACCCACAAAATTCTTCACTCCCTTTCCCCATTATTCATCCTTTTATATCCAAAAAACACAAAAATATAAATTACAACCAGAATCCATATTGAAAATCAAAAGAATGGCCAGTTTCCACAACAAGGAGGCCATCATGTGGTAATCAGAGCAAGGTTCTAATTTGTTCAACCAATTTCAGGTTTTGTTTACATCTCTATTGCTTTTGAGTTTTTAAAAAAATAAAAAAAAAAATTCGAAAAAAAAATAAAAATTTCTAGTTGTTTTTTTTCTTTACTAGTTACTACTTTACCTTGAGATTTGCCTACCAAAAAAAAAAAACCTATACCCTGAAATTCTACTCTTCCTTATTCTAACCCACAAACCTTGTTTTCAAGACTCTTCCTTGCAATTCCAAGCTTTTTGTGTGTGTGGATTATTATTTGAAATTGTTTTTTTCTTTGTTTTGATCATTTTTTGTTTTCTTTAAAGAACCGATAAGAGTTATGGATCCTCAAAATCAATTACTACTAGAAGCCCTCACGGCAAAAATGAAAGAACTTTTGAAACAGGAAGTTGAAGGTATACATGAAAGAATTGCTCAATTAGAAAACAGACAAAATAATGGTGACGAGGAGGCTCAGGGGAGAGGAAGGCGTGAAGAGCATAGAGGAGATAGGTTGGGTGGTATAAAAATAAAAGTACCACAGTTTGTTGGGAAAAATGATGTGGATGTGTATTTGGAATGGGAAACTAAGATTGAACAAATTTTTTCCTGTAACAATTACACTGATCTTCAAAAAGTGCAGGTTGCTTCCATTGAATTTACAGATTACGCTTTGGTGTGGTGGGATCAATTGACAAAGGAGAGGAGAAGGTACCATGAGCCATCCATTGCCACTTGGGAGGAGATGAAGAGGCTCATGAGGAGGAGATTCATTCCATCGTACTACAACAGAGAGTTGCACAACAAATTGCAGCGGCTCACCCAAGGCAACAAAAGTGTTGATGAGTACTACAAGGAGATGGAGGTGGCTAAAATTAGAGCAGATATGGTGGAAGATGAAGAAGAAACCATGGCCAGATTCTTGCACGGTCTAAATTGTGATATAAGTGACATAGTGGAACTACAACAGTATGCCCAACTAGACGATTTAGTTCATCAAGCAACAAAGGTAGAACAACAACTCAAGAGGAAAGCACAAATAAGAAGGAGCACTACTACTTCCAATCCTCAAAATTGGAAGAGCAATGTTAAGAATGAAAGTACTTCATCATCCAAAGAAACCCCGGCTGACCCAAAAGGTAAAAACACTACAACTAGTCCTTCTCAAATTGTTTCAACTAACCGGGTTGTTAAGTGTTTCAAGTGCCAAGGTTTAGGACACATTGCATCTCAATGTCCTACCAAAAGACTTATGCTTGTAGAGGAGAATGAGGAGGAGGATGAGGGGGCTGAAGAGTATGAAGGGGTTTTTGATGAGGAGGAAACCCAAATGCCTAGTGGAGAGTTACTTATGATGAAAAGGTTGTTGGAAGCCGTGGTAAAGGAGGAAGATACTACTCAAAGGGAGAACATATTTCACTCAAGGTGTCTCATACAAGGCAAGGTATGTTCCCTTATTATTGATGGTGGAAGTTGTACCAATGTTGCTAGCACAAGGTTAGTTTCTAAACTCCAACTAGAAACTAAACCACATCCCAAACCATATAAGCTTCAATGGCTTGTTAATGATATTGAAATGATTGTAGATAAGCTAGTAGAAATTTCTTTTTCAATTGGTAAATATGAGGATGTGGCTGTTTGTGATGTAGTTCCCATGGAAGCTAGTCATGTCTTGTTGGGAAGACCTTGGCAATTTGACAAAGGGGCCATTCATGATGGGCGTACCAACAAGTATTCATTGGTCCATCATGAAAAACGAATTGTATTGGCTCCTTTGACTCCAAGTGAGGTGAGAGCTGATCAAAAAGAATTGAGAGAAAAATGTGAAAAAGAAAGAGAAAAAGAAAAAGAAGAAAAGATCGCCAAAGAAAAAGAGAGAAAAAAGAGTGACAAAAAAAAGATTGATGAAAAAAAGAAAGAAAGTTTGATGGCGACAAAAGGGGAGGTTAAAAACGCTATTTTTGCAAATCAGCCCCTATATTTGCTTTTTAGTAAAGAGGTGGCCTTGCTAGAAAATTTACCTAACACCCAAGAATTGCCAAATTGCATAAGTTCTCTTTTGCAGGAATTTGAGGAATTGTTTCCTAAGGATGTACCAAGTGGGCTGCCACCTTTGAGAGGGATTGAACACCACATTGATCTCATCCCAGGGGCCTCATTGCCTAATAGACCAGCCTACCGGAGCAATCCGCAACAAACGCAAGAGATACAAAAGCAAGTGACTGAATTGGTAAGTAAAGGTTGGGTAAGAGAAAGTTTAAGTTCATGTGTTGTTCCTGTTATTTTAGTTCCTAAGAAAGATGGTAGTTGGAGAATGTGCACTGATTGTAGGGCTGTTAATAATATCACTGTTAAGTATAGGCATCCAATACCTAGGTTAGATGACTTGCTTGATGAATTGTTTGGTGCATGCTTATTTACCAAAATTGATTTGAAAAGTGGATACCATCAAATTAGGATTAGGGAAGGGGATGAATGGAAAACTGCTTTCAAAACTAAATATGGTTTATATGAATGGTTAGTTATGCCTTTTGGATTAACTAATGCACCCAGCACTTTTATGAGATTAATGAACCATGTTTTGAGGGAATTTTTGGGAAAATTTGTTGTATATTTTGATGATATCTTGATATATAGCAAAAATTTAGAGGACCATTGCACTCACCTAAAGACTGTTTTAAATGTGTTAAGAAAAGAAAGTTTGTACGCAAACTTGGAAAAATGTGTATTTTGCACGGATCAAGTTACTTTTCTAGGTTTTGTCATAAGCTCTCATGGAGTACATGTGGATGAAGCAAAGGTGAAGGCAATCCAAGAGTGGCCAACTCCCAAAAGTACAACTGAGGTAAGAAGCTTTCATGGTTTAGCAAGTTTCTATAGGAGGTTTGTCAAGGACTTTAGTACTATTGCGGCTCCTCTTAATGAAATTGTTAAAACAGAAGTTGGTTTTAAATGGGGTGAGAAACAAGAAAAAGCTTTTTCTAACCTTAAAGAAAAGCTCACCCAAGCACCAATTCTAGCATTGCCTAACTTTTCAAAATCTTTTGAATTTGAGTGTGATGCTTCGAATGTTGGAATTGGAGCTGTTTTGATGCAAGAAGGACACCCAATTGCTTATTTTAGTGAAAAATTAAAAGGGGCTGCCCTAAACTTCTCAACTTATGATAAAGAATTGTATGCATTAGTAAGAGCATTGCAAACATGGCAACATTACTTGCTGCCAAAAGAAATTGTCATTCATAGTGATCATGAGTCCCTGAAGTATCTGAAAGGACAAGGTAAGTTGAACAAGAGGCATGCCAAATGGGTTGAATTTTTGGAACAATTTCCTTATGTGATTAAGCATAAGAAGGGTAAAGCCAATATTGTGGCTGATGCACTTTCAAGGAGGTACGCATTACTCTCTACCCTTGAAACTAAATTTTTTGGTCTTGAGCACATTAAGGATTTGTATGAGCATGATCTTGATTTTTCAGTTAAATATGTTGAATGTGTGCATGCCGCTCATAATGGATTTTTTAGGCACAATGATTATTTATTTAAAGAAAAAAGGTTGTGCGTGCCAAAAGGATCCATTAGAGAACTCTTAGTTAAAGAGGCGCATGAGGGGGGCTTAATGGGACATTTTGGTGTTCTTAAAACTTTGGAATTTTTGAAAGAACATTTTTATTGGCCTCACATGAAAGTTTATGTGCAAAAATATTGTGAAAGATGCATTGTTTGCAAAAAGGCCAAATCCAAAGTTATGCCCCATGGATTGTATACCCCACTACCTGTTCTTGAATATCCCTGGATTGACCTTTCCATGGACTTTGTCTTAGGGTTACCTAGAACAAAGAACGGGAAAGATTCTATTTTTGTTGTTGTCGACAGGTTCTCAAAGATGGCACATTTCATTCCATGCAAAAAGGTAGATGATGCCTGCCACATTGCTGATTTGTTTTTCAAAGAAGTGGTACGCCTACATGGCCTACCAAAAAGCATAGTGTCCGACCGAGACAGTAAATTTCTAAGCCACTTCTGGAGAACTTTGTGGGGTAAGGTGGGAACTAAGTTACTATTCTCTACAACTTGTCATCCCCAAACTGATGGGCAAACTGAGGTAGTAAACCGAACTCTCTCTACCCTTTTAAGGGCCGTGCTGTCAAAGAATTTGAAAATGTGGGAAACATGGCTGCCACATGTTGAGTTTGCTTATAATAGGGCTGTCCATAGTACCACAAATCACTCCCCATTTGAGATTGTGTATGGTTATAATCCTTTAACTCCTCTTGATCTTTTACCTTTACCTAACACATCTCTCTTGAAGCATAAGGATGGCAAAGCCAAAGCTGAATTTGTCAAAGGTTTGCATGAGAAAATCAAATTGCAAATTGAAAAGAAAAATGAAAGTTATGCCAAAAGCGCCAACAAAGGGCGTAAACAGGTTACTTTTGAACCCGGAGATTGGGTTTGGATTCATATGAGGAAAGAAAGGTTTCCATCACACAGGAAATCAAAGTTAATGCCTCGGGGGGATGGCCCATTTCAAGTGATTGCCAAAGTCAATGATAATGCTTATAAAGTTGACCTTCCCGGTGAGTATGATGTTAGTGCCACTTTCAATGTTGCTGACTTGTCTCCTTTTGATGTAGGTGATGAAGATTTCAATTCGAGGTCGAATTCTTCTCAAGAGGGAGGGAATGATGAGGACATGGAGCACCAAGATGCCATTCAAAGCTTAGGAGGTCCGATGACTAGGGCAAGATCAAAGAAAGTCCAAGAAGGCTTAGTCCAATTCATGACTAAGGCTATTGCAAAAGAGGGCAACAATGTAATTGCACCGAAAACCATGCTTGTCATACAAGCTGTGGAGGAGGCGCAATTTGCATGACAAAGGCATCAAAGCTATTTCATTTTAATTCAATAAAAAATGCATGTGACCAATTGATTTATTTGGGACCAAGGCACTAAGTTATTTCATTTTAAGTTATTTTTTTTAGTGTGTTTAATCCACTTCAAGTGGTCTATGTGTGGAACATATTTTTGTGAGTTGATGGAGTCAACAGACTTGCTAATCAAGCAACTTGCTAATCAAGAAAGGCAAACTTGCTAACCAAGCAAACTTGCTAATCAAGAAAGGCAATAAGAGGAGAAAATATTACAAGATCCAAGACATTTATGGCACATCAAGACAATCAGAGCAAAAAAGGAAATAGAAGATCCTAATCATTAATTGTGCATTCAATGCCAAATCAACTAGGATATTTTCTTAAATTGTTTTGTCTAGTATTCTTGTAACTGTTTAATACCCTTTATTTTTTCCTTGTATTAGCAAGAACCTCCCTTATTATAAATAGGGAGTATAAGTGTCAATGAAAAGGCAGAAAGACTTTATCAAAGATTTTGAGTTCATACTCTTTGGTTCTGGATTGGACCAGCTTATTCGATCTTATCAAGAATTCCTTTTCTTGTGGTGATCCTCACACTCATAGGCTTATCCTTGTCTTGGATTAGACCAAGGTGGCGCCCCTAACCTAAACACCATCTTCTTCACGAATTCAAAAAATCAATTCATTCTTCTCGTTAGTCTTAAACTGTTCCTAAACTCCCCATCCCAAAACCCACAAAATTCTTCACTCCCTTTCCCCATTATTCATCCTTTTATATCCAAAAACACAAAAATATAAATTACAACCAGAATCCATATTGAAAATCAAAAGAATGGCCAGTTTGCACAACAAGGAGGCCATCAAATTGTCAACGAGAAGCCTAGGGTTTTAATCCCTGCGCTATCCTCTTCGTCATTGAGGGAGTCTCAACGTGCTTCAACGCACCCCTTGCGTGTGAATGGTGGTGTGAATGGTGAGTTGGGCAGTTCTTCAATTGGTGACTCTGACATAAGAAAAGGAAATGCAAGGATCATTCTTCAACATGAGATCTCTGTGGCCAACAAGGTGTGGTCTATTGCGGAAGGGGACTTGGGGGTTACGGGGGCTGGTATTGAAGAGAATTACAAAGAACGGGTGTTGGCACTTGAAAGAAGGGACCAGGACGCAAAAAGAAAGATGGAGGAAAATATTGTTTCCCTATGAAGATAATGTCACTTAATATGAGAGGATGGGGAGGTGCAGCGAAAAGAAGGCACTTGAAAAGATGTATTACAACAGGAGAGTTTGATTGTTGTTTCTTACAAGAGACAAAAACTAGTGACTTTACAAATAGGAAGGTGGGGACTATATGGTGGGATACTAATTTCGAATGGGTAGCTGAGAATGTTAATGGCCAATCTGGTGGATTACTGTGTGTTTGGAAGACGGGGTGTATGGATGTTCAGTTTTCTTTCTCTGGTGAACATTTTGTGGGGATTGGAGCTTTGATTAATGGCACTCTGTGTTATTTGGTGAACGTATATTCAGCTTGTAACATGGCTGGGAAAAGAAGAATGTGGAGCGAACTTCGTGGCTTGAAAGGGGAGTTTGTAGAAGGCTGTTGGTGTATTGCGGGGGATTTTAACGCTATAACGACCGTTGAGGAAAGAGTGAGATTCGCAGCCATTTATAGCCACAGTGAAATGAGGGAGTTTGCGGCTTTTATTGAAGACATGGATTTGGTTGACGTTCCAATAATGGGAAAAAAATTCACCTACTTTGGCTCGGACGGACGGGCAAGCCGTATTGATAGGTTCTTGTTGTCCGAAGGTTTGATATCTGAATGGCATATTTCAGCACAATGGGTCGGTGATAGAGACGTCTCCGACCATTGTCCGGTATGGTTGGTGGGCTCCTCATTGAATTGGGGTCCAAAACCCTTCAAATTCAATAATTGTTGGCTCCAACATGAGAATTTCATGTCTTTTGTTGAGGAGTCATGGAGTTCTTGTTTGGTTAGGGGAAGAGGAGATTATGCGATTAAAGAGAAGCTCAAATGGTTGAAAAATAAATTGAAGACTTGGAATAGGGAGGTATTTGGCATTAAAGATCTATCAATTGAGAACATCGTAAAAGACTTGAATGCGTTAGAAGAGGCGGTCGTGGCCGGGGGGGTGATTAATGATGCGCAACGTAAAATGCTTCATGCTGATTTTTGGAAGGAATTGTGTATTAAAGAAAGCTTGCTAGCCCAGAAGTCTAGGGTGAAGTGGTTATCGGAAGGGGACTCTAATACTAGATTCTTCCATGCGTGTGTTCGAGGGAATAGACGTAGAACCCAAATTCTAAAGTTGAAGGTAAACAATGTCTGGGTTGAGGATGTGGAGGGCGTTAAAGGAGCCGTGAGGGATCACTTTGAATTGAGCTATAAAGAAGACATGTTTGTCCGGCCAAAGCTTGATGGAATTTCGTTTCCGCAAATCTCGTTGGAAGAAAACGACATGCTAACGGCACCTATTTCTCTAGAGGAGGTGAAGGAGATTGTTTGGGAATGTGATGGGAATAAATGTCCGGGGCCGGATGGTTTTAATTTAAACTTCATCAAGAATTGTTGGGAGATAGTCAAAATGGATCTTATGGCATTTATTGATGAATTTCAGAATTTTGCAAGGCTCCCCAAGGCGATTAGTGCGTCTTTCTTGACACTTATTCCTAAAAACAAGTCCCCTCAAGGGCTTGAGGAGTATAGGCCGATTGCTCTCATAGGTTCGGTGTACAAAATCTTGGCAAAGGTGTTGGCGGAAAGGATGAAAAGAGTATTGAAGAATGTCATTTTCGGGTGCCAAAACGCTTTTCTCTCCGGGCGTAACATTTTGGATGGTGTAGTAGTGGTGAATGAAGTTTTAGACTTGGCAAAAAGAAGAAAGAAAGATTGTTTGGTGTTGAAAGCTGATTTTGCTAAGGCATACGACTCGGTAAATTGGGGATATCTTGATTACATGTTAGGGAGGATGGGCTTCAATGAGAAATGGAGGAAATGGATGAGGGTGTGTGTTTCGGCTAACTCAATTTCGGTTCTTGTAAATGGGAGCCCTTCGGGTGAATTTGTGGCACAAAAGGGTTTGAAGCAAGGTGATCCGCTCTCCCCGTTTCTATTTTTAATTGCGGCGGAGGGTCTTGCGGGGCTTGTTAGAAAAGGGGAAGAATCTCGGAATCTCAACGGCTTTGAGGTGACTAATAATTGTTCCATTTCCCTTCTACAATTTGCGGATGACACCATTTTCTTTTGCGATGGCAAGGAAAAGAGTGTATGGTGCCTAAAGGCGATCCTTAGAAGTTTTGAGTTAGTATCGGGGCTCAAGGTGAATTTTGCGAGGAGTAATGTAGTTGGGATAAATATCCATGAGGAAGTGTTGGAGGGGATCTCCAATTTTCTAGCATGTAAGGTGGGCTCGGTTCCGTTTAAGTTCTTGGGTGTGCCGGTTGGTGCCAGCCCAAGGAGGGCGTCTACATGGCAATATGTGATAGATAACATAAGAGCCCGTTTAAATAGTTGGAGAAGTAGACAACTATCAATGGGGGGGAGGGTAACTCTCATCAATTCGGTGCTCTCATCCCTCCCTTTATATCTTTTTTCTTTCTATAAGGCTCCAAGGAAGGTCATTGATCAAATAGTCAAAATCCAAAGAAGTTTCTTATGGGGAGGGCATGGTGAACATAAGAAGATGGCATGGATTAGGTGGGATTTGATTTGCCGTCCTAAATCTCAAGGTGGACTTGGCGTCAAAAATTTAGAAGCATTTAATTTGTCGCTTTTGTCGAAGTGGAGGTGGAGGATTTTAACGGGTAATGAAGAGTGTCTATGGAAGAAAATTCTGGTTCATAGGTATGGTTTGGTTGAATCATGGAATGGAGAAATCACAAACGATAGGGAATGGACGAAATGCTCTTTATGGTGGAGGGACTTAAAGGCGTTAGGTGCTGGCACACAACTTCCGGTGGGCTGGTTCAATGAAATTGCATAAAAGAAAATGGGCAATGGTACTTCGGTTAGATTTTGGACTGATATTTGGTTGGGAAGGGAACCTCTTGCTGTCTTGTTTCCGGAGTTATTCGAAAAATCACTGTTGAAGGATGCATGGGTGGCTACATTGGGGGAATGGAATGCCTCGGGTTGGCGCTGGTTTGTGGAGCATTTCCCCTGCGCTTCGCTGCGTGAATTTGGAGCTGCTGCTGATTTACGCACACTGTTGGCGGATGTTGCGCCTGTGCGTGACTCACCGAATGTTTGGCGATGGTTACTTGATTCTACAAACGGTTTTTCTGTCAAAAAGTGTTATGGTTGGGTGCTGACTTTTTTTGCAGGAAATGGTGTCGCGCTGAATGATCAGTTTCTTGCTGCTTGTCGTAAATTATGGTGAACTGATGTGCCATCCAAGGTGCTGATTTTCAGCTGGAGATTATTGCTTAACAGATTGGCAACACGCGATGCTCTCTCTAGGCGTGGTGTTCTCTTTTCAGCGCAAGATGGTGGCTGCGTTTTCTGTCCAAGCGATGTGGAAAATGTGTCTCACTTGTTTTTTTATTGTGCTGTCTCGCGGGAGGTATGGATTAAGGTGATGCTCTGGGTTGGGTCCCCGGTTATAGACGACACTGAAGCATTGCGCAACTTCGTTCGCTTTGGCAATCTTTTGAAAGGCAAGAGGAGAAAAGGGGTCAAATATTTAATATGGATGGCGGTAGTGTGGTGCTTATGGATCACAAGAAACGTTATTTTCAAAGGCGAAACGGTTGTGATTCCCGCTGTGGTTGAGAGGATCAAGTTTACGGCGTGGAGTTGTTTATGGCTCGAAGAGGGAGAAATTGTGGCGTGACTTGGGAGGAATGGCAAACTTGCCCAATGGGATGTTTGCTCTCTTTGTAATTTCTCTATTAAACTCATGTGATTTGTAGTTGATATTTTAGGGGTACTCTTTCCTTCCCGGGTCTTTTTCCCTTTGGGTTTTGGCTCGTGGAGGTTTTAACGAGGTCCCCTGTTGTAAGGGTTTGCACCCCTTGTGCCCCCTTTTAATAATATCAATTGCTTATCTAAAAAAAAAAGTATGGCAATGCTTTATGTAAATGTGTAGATTTTGTAGTTAGTTGGCGTTACTGTTGGGTATATATATATATATATATATATATATATATATATATATATATATATATATATATATATTAGCAGGATTTTCAAGAATATACGTTTGTCATCCGCTATATGGGCCTGAGATGTCTTTGAGTTCTTTGTGGTCAGGGGCGGATCCTCCCTATTGGGTGGGGTAGTCCTTGCTACCCCAAAAAAATTCCAACAAGTACCTGTAGTATACCTATTATTCAGCTATGCTACCCCATTTTAAAACTAATAAATATATACTACATATATAGCACTGTGAGTGAGTCTGTGAAGTAACAGACTTTTTTGAAAATGATAACACACTGACACACTTTCTTATATTATTATATATTAATATATTAATATTACTACTTTTCTATTAGAATTAGAATGTGGGCTGGGCAGTAGGCGTGCGTGGCCGCTGGGCTTCAAAGAATTGAAAAGTCAAATTAAAATAAAAAAGAATTAGAAAGAGTAAAAGACTTTCCACTATCCACGATTCCACGTTCACACTCAAATCAGGTAGTGTTCTTGCTGTGTCCTATCAACGCGTCTCTTTGTAGCTTAATGAAGATGTATGATGCGGTCTACACTGTTGTTACCAATATTTTTAATGAGGGGTCCAATTATTCCCAAAAAGGTGATGCTTCTAGTGCTAGAAAAATGTTATCATCATTTGAGTTTATATTTATTCTACATCTGATGCATGAGATCATGGGAATTACCAATATTCTTTGTCAAGCATTGCAATCACGCTCTCAAGATATTGTAAATGCAATGCATCTTGTTTCTACAACAAAATTACTCCTCCAACAATTGAGAGATGATGGATGGTCTGATTTGTTAGAGAGTGTGAAACAATTTTGCCTGAAGCATGAGATAGAGATTCCTGACATGGGTGCACAATATGTTGTGGGAAGAGGTCGAGCTAGTCAGACACATGTAACTATGGAGCATCATTATCGAGTTGATATTTTCTTGGTTGCAATTGATTCTCAGTTGCACGAATTGAATTTGAGATTCAATGAACAAACGGTGGAGCTTCTAACTTTAAGTAGAGCTTTGGATCCTACCAACAATTACAAGGAATTCAATAGTGATAATATTTGCAGGTTAGCAAAATTCTTATGATTTCATTGACTAAATATGACTATATTATTAATGTTTTTAATCAAAATGATATTTGCAGGTTAGCAGAGTGTTTTTATTCACCTGATTTCACTGAGCAAGAAAGAATTCATCTGAGGTCACAATTGAGACATTATCCGGTTGACATACCTCAACATCAAGCTTTCCAAGATATAACAACACTTTCTGAGTTGTGTCAAAAATTGGCAGAAACAGGAAAGTCAAAAACTTATCACTTGATTGATCGATTGATTCGTCTTATTTTGACACTTCCAGTCTCTACAGCAACTACTGAGAGAGCTTTTTCAGCAATGAAGATTGTTAAGACAAGACTCCGAAACAAAATGGATGATGAGTTTCTTGCAGATAGTTTAGTTATTTACATTGAGAGAGACATCGCTAGTGTTTTTAGTACGGAGACAATTATTGCTGAATTTGATTCCTTGAAGCGCCGTCGAGTTCGACTTTCTTAGATGACTATATGTCGATTTAATTTACATTATGTAGTTCATTTTGGTTATTTCTTAATGAAATTTATTTTACATATAAAAAATTACTTTTATATTTCGCCACCCCATAAAAATTGGGCTAGCTCCGCCACTGACTCCCAAAAACCAACATGATACAGGATGTCTAAGAGGAAAAAAGTTGAAATGCAGAAATGTAATTTGGCCAAATATTAGATTACAGAAGAAGCAAATACAACTGTACAACTGAACAATAGATAAATCAATGCAGTTCAAAGTGCAATTACCTGCTTAATGTGCATGTTTAAAATTAAACTGTCATAACCGTACCTACAAGAGCAAATAAACAAGATTCCATAAGCATGATCGTATTGGAAACACAATCCAGAAAGCTTCTCAAGCAACAGAAGCAGTGTATATATAAAAACATAATACAAAATTACAAAGTAAAATCAAAATAGAATTCAGAAATCACTTTCTTCACGACGAATCATTATCACAGAACCAGTGAAGCTGTAGTGAAATTCAAAAATCAAATCACATAGTTTTTCCAATACGTCCTCAATAAGAAACGAAAGTAAGCATCCTCTTAACAACGAGACAATTTTGCTTCTCAAAACAGAGAGCGCATTACCGCGATAGTAAATAAAACTTGAAATCATGGCGTGAAGTGTGCCTTCACGTTTTAGTAGCGAAATCGAGTAAAACAACAATGAACCAAAGTAAAATCCGTTTTGAAAATCGTTTCAGGGTTTCGAGAAATTTTCAGGAAATTGAAAAAGAGAAAGCAAAGGCAGAAACATGAGAAGAAATTATAGCAATCAATGGAATTGACTTAAGAGTAAAGTTGAAGAGCGCGAGAAAATGAACCTCAGAGAAAGTTCAGTAAAAAGGAGTAGCCAGCCAAGCTGAAGCTGAGCCTACGGTTTAGGGTTTTGGGTTTTGTTAGTATTATTATTGTGTTTTGGGGTGCGAAGGATAAGCCGTGCGCTGCGGGTGTGAACCTTAGCACTTTGTGGTTCGGGTAGACGTGGAGAAAACGGGGGAGAAAACACAGCAAAAATTGCAAAATATATTACAAAACACGGCAAAATATTTTCTTGTGGTTCTTCTCTTCATCCCTTTGTAAAATACAGGTTTTTAATTTGTTTTTTTTTGTCAAAGTATTTTAATTTTTTTTATTACATTCAATTCCTAACATAACATAACATAACACGGTTATTTTTTTTTCACGTTATTATTTATTGTGCCAATAACCATTAGCAGTTTGCATTTTACAATTTGATCCGTAACTTGCCTTAGCCTGGGTAAGTCCGAGACCGCGGTTGGTAGGGCTCTTGATCAAAGTCGGGTCTCAAAGTCAATCCTAGGTCTTGTACCTGCAAAGTCACTCTAACGCTCAACGCTTTCCTGGTGAGTGAAGAATACAGAGCCCTCTCTCCATCCCCGCCTCTGACTGTGTTTTAGGTTTTGATTTATTGTCAGGGTTTTGTGATTTTGAAATTTTGTGTTGTAGTTGTTGTTCTTGCAGTGAGTTTTTCATTTTTATTTAAACCATTCAATTCAATTCATATGCAATTTAAGACTTAAAGAATGCAATGGTCATGTCGTTTGATTTTATTATGCACGATGTCGCTCCGTGAAGTTACGATTGTGGGTTCTATTATTTTGGAATCGGGTTAATCGATAAGGGGTTCGGAATCAAATTTTTGTGAAATTCCGTTTTGATTTGTTATGTAGGGATACTTGGATAGGGTTTTGAATGATCTCGTTGGCTTAATTAGGTTTATTGGGTGAATATAAATAAGCCTATTTAATTTACGCGACTTTGCTGTGATTGGCTTGGACTACAAATTGTCTTCAATGGAGTATTTTTATTTGTCGATTTCTGCTATTTGAGTTGTTAAAAAGTACTCTATGCTAATTGGCTGAAAACTAGTACATCTTTTGTGGCAAAATGGCTGTAATGGGTAACAGTGTTTGTTTGTTTTTGTGGTCCTTATGTTGTTAATGGTGGGGTTGGGTGTGTTAAAGTAAAGTTTTTGTTATGTGTTTACTGTTAATGGGAATTAGTTTATAGTTGTTGAATGTTGTTTAATTAAACAGGACAAAAAATGGATGTTTTTTTCGTTGACTTTCATCATGGGGGAAAATTTGTGGATCTAAATGGTACATATGTAGGAGATGTTGAAACTTGGGAGTGTGATGGTGATAGATGGAGCTATTTTGAGATTTTGGATCTTGTTAAGAGTATGGGGTATCAGGAGGTTATTGGGCTGTGGTATGAATTTGGGGGTAAATTAAAGTTGCTTGAGAATGACTTTGGAGCCATAGAGTTGTACAATTGGGCCAAAACTGTAGGAAAGGGACACATATACTTAGTCCACCCTATTTCCCAACTTGAAGTAATTGAATTACCTACACTACCTGAACCAAATGACCAAACTGCCCTCAATGAGCCAAATGAACAATCTGCCCAACCTAACCACGCTGAGCCAAAAGACCAAACTGCCCAAACTTGAGCCAAATGACCAAACTACCCTCAATGAGCCAAATGACCAAACTGTCCTCAATGAATTAAATGACCAAACTGAAGAAATTGAGCTTCCTGATCATAATGTCCAAAATGGTGATGATAGCGACGATAGTGCATTAAAGGATAGGTTTAATGACTCAGATGATGAGCCACTAAATGATGGAATTGATGAGATACCTGTTGGAGTGGGAGGGTTTGTTGCTGGCCAAAATGATCAACCAGTGGATGGGGGTTTTTTGAATGAACCTCCTCAAGAAAAAAGGAGGAACAAGGGTGGGAGATCAAAGAGTAACAAGAGTA
This sequence comes from Astragalus glycyphyllos, assembly GCA_963573325.1. NCBI lineage: Eukaryota > Viridiplantae > Streptophyta > Magnoliopsida > Fabales > Fabaceae > Astragalus > Astragalus glycyphyllos. Next base: position 39,704,768 of record OY754307.1, read on the forward strand.
AAAGAGGAAGCAAAAATAGGAAAGGAAGACCCAAAAGAGCAAGATTGGATGAAGGAAGTTCAGTTAATGTAGATGAGGAACCAGCAAGTGAGGATGGTTCACTTGATTTTGGGGTTAGTGAAAGGAAAAAGGGTAAAATGGTTGATCGGGGTTTATCAGATTCTGATTATCAAACTGAAGAGTTAGAAACAGATGAGGATTTAAGTAGTGATTTCTCAGATGAGGATAGAGTTAGAAAGGAAAAATACCCATCATTTAAGATGCCAAAGAAGTTTCAGGATTACAAATGGGAATTGGGAAGCAAGTTCTCAACAAGGGAAGAGTTTAAGGAAGCAATTATCAATTATGCTGTTTATAATGGAAGAGATTTCCATTTCATAAGGAATGATTTAGAGAGGGTTAGAGTTGGATGCAAGGAAGGGTGTAATTGGCTTGCTTATTGTAGTAAACTGCCAAAGGAGGACACATGGCAACTGAGAAAGCTAATTGACACTCACACATGCAGCAGAGAGTATAATATTAGGATGTTTAACTCTGCTTGGCTTGGGAAGAAATTGTACTCAACAGTTAAAAGAAATCCAACTGTGAAACTGACTGCAATTGCTGAGAAAGTACATGAGAAATTCACTTATGACATGAGTAGGATGAAAGCTTATAGGGCTAGAAAGGCAGCACTTGAGTTAGTAGAAGGGTCATACAAGAGTCAATTTCTTACATTGTATGACTACACACGAGTTGTTGAGATCTAACCCAAATAGCACAATTAAGCTGACTGTCCAACCAACTGAACAACCACCTGCTAGTCAAACTGAGCAAGCACCAGAGGAGTATGTCAGCAGACAAATATTGCCAAGTTTTCAGAAACTTTACATGTGCCTGGATGGTTGTAAGAGAAGTTTCTTACTTTGTAGACGAATAATAGGGCTTGATGGATGTTTCCTCAAAGGGAATTATGGAGGGCAGATTCTTGCAGCAATAGGAAGAGACCCTAATGATCAAATGATGCCTATTGCATTAGCTGTTGTTGAAGGAGAGACTAAAGACTCGTGGGCTTGGTTTCTTGATCTGCTAGTGCATGACTTAGGAGGGACAGAAGTTTGCAAACACTTCACTTTCATGTTTGATCAACAAAAGGTATGTCAATTCAGTTTTATTCAATTCAGAAATTGATTTGTTTAATTAAATTCAATTGATCTGTTTAATTAAATTGTGAACAGAAATTAAATTGTGTGTTTTATTTTGTTGTAATATGTGCATAGGGGCTGTTACTTGCAATGGAAGAGTTGTTACCTGGAGTTGACCAAAGATTTTGTGTTAGACACTTGTACAGCAACTTCAGAAAGAGGTTTCCTAGCAAGCAATTGAAGGAAATTATGTGGAGGGCAGCCAAGGCAACATATCCTCAAGCATGGGAACGGGAAATGAGGGAAATGAGGAAGGTTAATGAGGAGGCATATAAATATTTGTTGAAGATTCCACCTAGACATTGGAGCAAGTTTAGGTTCAATTTTAACACCAAATGTGATGTCTTGGTGAACGATATGTCAAAAACATTCAATAGTGTTATAATTGGACCAAGACAAAAACCAATTGTAACAATGCTAGAGGAGATAAGAGGCTACCTCATGGATAGATGGGCGTCTAATAGAACTAAGATTGAAGCCTATGGTGGTTCTGTGCTTCCATGAATTAAAAAAAGACTTGAAAGACAACAAGAAATCTCAAGGTTCTTTATGCCTAGGTAATTATGCTTTTTATTTGCCTTCTTAATATGCTGATTTGAAAGAGTATAGAATGCTGATTTATATGCCATCTTAATATGCTGATTTGATCCTTTTTTACAAGGTTATCTGGTGATATGATTTATGAAGTAAGAAACATAAATCTTACTGGAGAGAAGTTCACAGTAGACCTCAAAAAGATGGAGTGTTCTTGTAGGGGTTGGATGCTCACTGGCATTCCATGCTGCCATGCAATTCCATGCATCCAACAAAGAGTTCAAGACCCAGCAGATTACATCCCATCCATTTACAGAAAGGAGGCATACCAGGCTTGCTATATACCACTGTTTTACCCAACCAATGGCCAAAACTTATGGGAAGAGACCCCATACTGTGACATACTGCCACCACCATCAAGAAGAGCTCCAGGGAGGCCAAAAAGAAGCAGAAACAAAGATGCGGATGAAAAGAGAAGTGACTCAACAACGGTTAGCAGGAAAGGGTTACCAAATAAATGCTCAGTTTGTGGTAAATCTGGCCACAACAAATCCTCATACCCAAATGCACCAAAACAAACTCAAACACACCCCAAACAGTCCTCTAACACACGTCAAAAACAAAACACACCCCAAACACAAAGTGCACAATCACAAAACACAAATCAGCCACTAAATGCACAATCCCAAACCCAAACCACACCCCAAACAGTCTATACACAACCATCAGCCCAATCCCAAACATCAACCAATATCCAGCCAAGGCAACAATCCCAACCCGTCACAGCGGTCCAGGTAGTTGCCAGATATAGAAGGGATAAACAACAGAGACCCACTGCATCTTTTCAGCCACCAAGACAAAAGCTGCCCCCAAAGAGAAAACAGAATTAGGAAGCTTGTTTATGGTCTCTATGTCTATTTTATGTATTTTGCTGTAGTTAAGAATTATGAAGCTGGATTATGGTCTATTTTGATGTTGTCAAACAATGGCATTTTGCTAAATTATGGCCTATTTTGATGTAATCAAACATATGGCATTTTGTTGACTTATAATGGGCTATTTTGATGTAATGAATGATATGGCATGTTATGCTATTTTGTGCCCTTTCATGTTAATTAACAGTTTTTAGTTACGTTTTACTTAACATTAATGATGCATAACAGGTTTATTTTAACAGTAATGCTGCATAACAGGTTTATTTTAACAGTAATGCTGCATAACAGGTTTATTTTAATGTAACAAACAAGTCCTTCAAGTTTTTCCAGTGTAACAGACAGGTCCTTTAAGTTTTTATTAATGTAACAAAAAGGTCCTTTAAGTTTTACAAGTGTAATAAAGAGGTCCTTTAAGTTTTTCAACTATAACAAAGAGGTCCTTTAAGTTTTTTTGGGTGTAACAATTAAATCCTTACTGCATAATACGACATTACTGCTGTGTACAACCTAATTAAACAGATATCTCATAACATCATAGAAATAAACGATTACAATAACACAAAAGTCTTGATCAAATATGCTGACCATTGATTCTTCACCAAAATACACATAATAATCACCACTTGTTGACCAAAATACACATCAAAATTACACAAACCAAAACTAGAATTAATACAACAAAAACCAGCATCTTCATCATCTTCTTCATCATCTCCTTAGTGTAGTTGTCATCACCATGACACTTTTTTAGAGACCTTCTAAGTTTGTTGATTTCCATATCCTTTTCCACACACTCTGCACATCCAGAAGTTTGTGTTTCTTCTTCTATTTGTGGTTGCACTTGTTCATTCGGTTCTTTTTCAAGCCATTTAAAAAATCCAAATCCTTCATCAACACCTTCACACTGTTTTCAAAAGAACTTTCAGGAAATCAACCCAAATCAGAAAACATATAGGAGAATATCACTACAAGAAAAATAGGATTTTCCGGCGCCCAAAATCTGCCGGAAATTTGGACTTTCCGGCGGATTTTGGACGCCGGAAAAACCCTCGTCGCAAACGGTTTCCGGCGGATGTTTCCATCGGAAATTTCAGGCAGATACAGGTCCCTCGCAAAATCCGCCGGACATTTCCGAGGGAAAGTCCACCGAAAAATCCCTCGGAAATTTCCAGCGCCAAATCCGCCGCAAAAGCCACCCAAATCTGCCGGAAATTGGGGTTTTTTTTAAAAAAATTTGAATAAATCCGCCGGAAAATATTTTTTTAAAAAAAATTAATTAAATCCGCCGGAAAATACATAATATCCGCCGGAAATTAATTTTTTTTTTTAAAAAAAAAATTAAAATCCGCCGGAAATAATTAGTATCCGCCGGAAAAACCTTTTTTTTTTTAAAAAAGAAAATTTAATATTAAAAAACTGTTTTAAAAACAGAAAATTAATTTTTTATTAAAAAATGTTTTTTTTAAAACGGATTAAATATAATTAATTTTTTTATAATAATTTTTTTTAAAGAATATGAATTAAATAATAATAAATATTATTAAATATTTATAATAAATAATAGTAACATTTATTACTTATAATAATATTTATTATTTTTAAAAACAGAAAATTAATTTTTTATTAAAAAATGTTTTTTTAAAAATTCGAATTGAATATAATTAATTTTTTTATAATAATTATTTTTAAATAATACGAATTAAATAATAATAAATATTATTAAATATTTATAATAAATAATAATAACATTTATTATTTATAATAACATTTATAATAATATTTATTATTAAATAATAAATATTATTTAATACTAAATACTAAATATTATTGATAATATATTATGATTGAAAAAAATTAATAATCAAATTAAAATGACAAATTAAATATAAGATTAAAAATCAATACCCGGTCGATATAATATCCAAAAAAAGTGCAAACTTAAATATCCCAACAAAGTACGCGAATATTCATATTCATATTCAACACAAAATATAACTTAAATATCCAAACAACAAAATAACATAAGAGTAAGCTACTGGGGTGGGGGCTGGTGTGGGAGCTGGTCTGAATCCTCGCTCGTGTAATAGCTGGTTGTGGCGTCACCTGAGGCGTCACCAGTAGCTGCAAGAAAAGCACCAATAGGATCGATAGTATTCAAATCGATACATGAGTTGTATATCTGCTGGGAGTGCTGATCAACCTGCTGGGGTGGGGGTGGATACATCTGCTGCTGAGGTGCATAGTACTGCTGAAGCTGGGGTGGGGGTGGATACATCTGCTGTTGAGGTGGATAGTGCTGCGGGTACTGAGACCATGGCTGAAAGGCACCGCCAAAGTGCTGCTGTGGCGGCGTGTAGGATGGCGCCATATGGGAAGATGATGGCCTGGAGTACTGCTGCTGAGACAGCTGACTCAATAAGTGATTATAGCGCTCCTCATTTAGCCTACGTTCCTCCGCTGCTTGTCGTTCCTGCTCCGCCACGCGTTCCTCAGCTAACTTAGTCCGCTCTCGAAGCTCCTGCAATTCTAGTGCACTTCGCTGCTGGCGCTCTTCATACTCACGATGAGCCTGGCTCAACTGCCGGGTCAACTCAGTTACAACATTCAAATCTCCAGTGGTAGGAACATATGAGCGGGCAGTACTCCCAGCTGATCCAGAACTAGAAATACTCGGAATAATACTTGCTCTAAAAGCAGCCGGTCCGATACCACCAGATCCTACTAAACGATTACTTTTTCTTGGACCAACTGCTTTCTCCCAAATTTCACGAGCTGCTCTAGCCTCCTCCACAGGATCAACTTCCGTGCTCCCACTGCTCTGCTGTTGAGTCTCCCGGTACTCATTAATTCCAGCCTCAAAGTTCTCCTGAAAAAATAATACAAACCAAAATAAAATGAATAACTATTAATGAAATAATAATAATTTAAAGATAATATTTATAATTGTATATATTATAACTTTTACCTGAACCTCCCTCGCCTGGTCTGTAACAAACTCACCAGTCTCCTCCCGGACATGGAGGTAGGTATACAACTCAGGCAACGTAACTGGCCTCTGGTTCATTGCCTCCTATATAAATAGTGTTATTAGTTAATCAATTAATTATAAATATTAATTAATAATTAATTAATAGTATGTGAGAAATTTACCAAACGCAAATGATGAGTTGCAGCATTAACACTGCCCCCTGTGTGTGTGCAGCGACCTTTGTCAGAAGCCCTGGCTTTCTTGGCTTTCTCAGAGAGAAGTTTAAATTTCGGTGTCGCCCAATACCTTTTCAGGTCTTGCCAACTTGATTCTCCCATATAAGTCGATTTCTTATCTTCTATTCGTGCATTCCTCAATAATTCAGAAAACCGATGAGAACACCTCTTATGGAAGACTCTCATAACTTCTTCTTGTTCCTCATGTAGCCACGTACATTTTTCCTGTTTTAAAAATTATACAATTATGTTAATTACATAATATTATATATTATATAAAATTAAAACAAATTGATCAATAATAAAATAATTAAAAATTGTTTTTGGACTAAAAATGAATTTAAAATCTTTGCGCATTCGTCCTCATCTTTTCTCACTGCACCCCAATTCTTCCAGCCCTTGTTGAAATTCTCCCTAATTGATGTTATGATTGCTGTTGCACTTTTCTTGCAAGGAAGAAAGCTGTAGAATATTTAAAGAGATGAATTGTGTTACACAAAATTTATATAATATTAAGAGTTATAAAAGAAAAATAAATTAATATAAATACTATACTTACGAGTCACCAGCAGTCTTCAAAATGACACGGCCATCAAGCGTATACCTCACCACCTCTTGGTCAATGTGATAAGTGCGTATACCTTCAGCATCAACATGTACTGGGGCTATGCCCTCAGTACCTTCAGGAATCACTGGCTCCTGTGGAGTAGTACTACTAAAAGCTCCATCTGTCCGAGGTCGAGGCACATATCTGTCACTATCAGGAACAACAACTCGACGGGGTTGCTGACGACGTCTAAGGCGAGTAGAAGTCTTCGTCCTACGACTACTACCAACATCGTCCACCGGTGGAGGAACATCATGATCATCATGATCAGACCCAGATCCTGAGTGAGCCATATACTGTATATATCTAGAAATTTAGAAATATATATATATATATATATTTAAATATTTAAAAAAGAGATCGGCTTAATATTAATTTAAACACTAAAACATAAATTGTATCCATATTATAATTAAATTAAATACAACAACATGCATAAATTAAGTACTAGCTAGCTAATTGGAATCATATTCATTCTCAAAATCATCGTCATCGGAAGAGTCATGAATTCTTGATGGACCAACGTGCTCTGCTGCATCTTCATCATCTTCATCATCAACTTCATCGCCGGTGTTTGGCTCATCACTTAAACGACTGATGTGTTCAACTTGAATCACTTCATTTACATTAGTCATCTCATCCATTTGATATGGCACATCTTCCACTGTGTCATCATTTGTCTCAATGCGACCTCTTGGCTTTGTTTTAATTGCGACACACCAACCACGCCTATCAGTCCGTGTTGATGGATAAGGGACATAATACACTTGTCTCACATTTTGTGCAATGACGAACGAATCATACAGTGGATATCTACCACTCATTTTAATGTCCACTGTATTTGACTTTTGATTCACCCTTGTTCCCCGAGAAGATGGATCAAACCAATTACAATAAAAAACCACTACCTTCTGACTAAAATCTAGATGGGGGTACGCAAGTTCGTATATGTGGTGAACAACTCCATAAAAATCATCTTCACCTCCTTCAGTGACACCCTTCATGCAAACACCACTATTGATAGTTTCTCTGCCCTGTGTCCATTCATTGGTGTGAAATTTGTAACCATTAACAAAGTATGTGTGCCATTCTCTAACACTTCTTCGAGGACCGTCGGATAAGTTCCTCAGGTGTTGGTTAGCAGGAGTTGGTGGGAGGGAATAAACATGTTGCCTAAACCACATTGGAAAATGTGCACTAATATGTGCAGATAATTGATCTTCACTCACTCCCTCTGATGACAAAAATTCCCTAATTGAAAAAAGATAATTAATGCTTACACAACTGTAATTATTAGTATCAAATATAAGATTGATATTAATTAAGGCACGTTGAGGAATACATACTCAATGAATGGTTGCACCTCAGAACAGTTTATCAACACATGAACATGTGCTGAATTTAACTCTTCTTCAATTAGCCAGTGAATTGACTCCTTCCCAGATGGACGACCATTTAGACAAAAGACAGACAAAGCCAAATGATGTCTAGGACAATCAATATCCATTTCATTTAAACTGATTCTTGGAGCAAATTCACTCTTGAAATAATATGAACAAAAATGAGTTTTTTCACGGTGCAAGTAAGAAGCACATATCGATCCTTCAACTCTAGCTTTGTTTTTCACTGATCTTTTGGAATCACCCATGAACCTAAAGAAAACAATATGTTAATATATAGTAATAACATAAACTTCTTTCTTTTGGAATCACCCATGATCTTTAATTAATTAACTAACATTTCAAACGGATACATCCATCGGTATTGGATAGGTCCGCCAAGTTTAGCTTCATATGCGAGATGCACCGGAAGATGCTCCATAGAATCAATGAAACCAGGCGGGAATACTCTCTCCAACTTGCATATGATAAATGGAATGTCTTCTTCCATTTTTGTAAGATCATCAACTTTTAGCGTTGCAGAACACAAATTCTTAAAGTATTGACTAATTTCAATGAGCGGATTCAAAACATGTGTCGGCAACGAACTAAAAGCGATAGGAAGTAAACACTCCATGAATACATGACAATCATGGCTCTTCATCCCATGCAACCTCCCATGATCCACATCCGCACATCTAGATAAATTGGAAGAATAACCATCTGGCATTTTCAACTCTTTTATCCACCGATAAACTGCTTTCGCTTGTTCGGTAGATAAAGTATAATTGGCTTTAGGTTTCAATGTCCTAGTACCTTGCTCATCCAACAACAAATCCTTCCGTCGACAATAATGATCTATGTCCCTCCTAGCTTTCTCATTATCTTTCGTTTTACCTTTAACATTCATGACAGTGTTAAATATGTTGTCAAAAAAATTCTTCTCTATATGCATCACATCGAGATTGTGTCTCAATAGATTATCTTTCCAATAGGGAAGTTCCCAAAAAATACTTTTTTTTGTCCAATTGTGCCATTGTCCATAGCCTTCTGGACGAGACACAACACCCGCTACAACTTCCACAGGAGGAATATCCTTAACACTGTCCCAAACTTCTTCAGGTGTCAAAATACGAGGAGGTCCATCTGTTTCAACATTTCCTTTGATAAATGCATACTTCTGTTTTCGAAATGGGTGATCCATAGGTAAGAACCTACGGTGCGAGTCAAACCACGAAGTCTTTCCTCCGTATTTAAGAGTAAAAGCCTTTGTGTCAACCATGCAAGTCGGACATGCCATTTTACCATGTGTCCCCCAACCAGATAACATTCCATATGCAGTGAAGTCATTAATCGTCCACATCAAAGCCGCCCTCATCACAAAATTCTGTTTGCGTGCTGCGTCATAAGTTAAAACACCATTCCAAAGTCTTTTTAGATCATCAACCAATGGTTGCAAATATACATCAATTCCAGCTGTTGGATTACTCGGCCCTGGAATAATTGCATTTAAAAACATGTATGGTTTAGACGTACACATTTCTGGAGGAAGGTTGTACGGGGTAACAATAACCGGCTAACACGAGTACGGTGTTGCCGAGGCTTGAATATATGGTGTGAATCCATCAGAGCATAAACCAAGTCGAACATTCCGTGGATCACCGGCAAAATCTGGATGAACACGATCAAAATGCTTCCAAGCCTCACCGTCAGATGGGTGACGTAATTCACCAGAGTTACTTCCATTTTGATGGTGCCATGTCATTTTACCTGCGGTCTCCATTGAAGTAAACATCCTCTGTAGCCTTCGTATTAGCGGCAAATAGAACATTGCTTTCCGTGGAACCAATTTGCCTCCACTCATCCCTCTTCTGCTGGCACGATAGCGTGGCTCTCCACAAATCTTGCATTCCGACAACTCTCCATCATTTATGCCAAACTCATTGTTGTAATAGAGCATGCAACCAGAGACACAGCAATCAATTCTTTTAGATTTCAAACCAAGTTTCGATACTAATCTTTTAGCATCATAATAACTCTGCGGCAAAAGTCCTTTAACAGGAGTTGCATCCAACATCATTTTGGTCATATACTCCATGCATAACTCAGCAACATTAAACTGCGATTTAAGACCCAACAACCGAACACACATTGATAATTTAGAGTCTTTAGCTCCTTCAAATAATGGACTATTTGTTTCATTCAAGTACATGTAAAATCTTTGAGCTTCCTCATTTGGAACTTCTTCAGCATCATATTCCGGCTCTTCATAATCCAAGTTTACTCCAACCGCATCAGATATCATTCCTTGATAAACTTCTAAAGGTTGAATAATTTCGCCTCTAGATGTCGTAGCCGCTGGATAAGTATTTGCTGTGGGAGCTACTACATCAACTGGAACATTAACTACACGAACAACCCCTGCTGCTAATTCGCCGTGACGACTCCATATAAAATAATTTGGCCTAAACCCATTATTGTACAAATCCATTCTGATTTCATCATCATTTTTTATAAATTGAAATGAACATTTCAAGCACGGACATCTAATTCCGCCTTGTCGCGCAAATTCTTCGTGCTGCTTAGCACAAAATAGAAACTCTTCTACTCCTTGTACAAAACGCCGCTTTAAACCAGCTCTTCCAGGAAACAACCGATCGTACATCCAACTACGATCCATGTTTTCGAGAACTACGTACTATAGTTCAATAAAAATTAAAGTTATATATTAGATTCCTATATATTTATTACATATTACATATTACATATACATGCACATATGTATACATATACACATATTTACATACACTAACAATGTAAACATTAAATAAAACACTAGTTAATAGGTTTCAAATATAGCATTTTTTATTGATATATTAAATACATTAATATCTAGTTTAACTATATATATATATATATATATATATATATATATATATATATATATTAAAAAGCAAATTTAATTATAATAACATAATAACAACTATAATTAAATTACATGTTTAAATCTTATATACTATTCTCTATATATTAATATTACTAATTTTAAATTCCTGTCTTTTAAAAAAAATATCAAACTTTAGGTTAATAATAAATTAACTGTAATTATTCAAAGTAAATCTAATTATATATTAGTGAATATATATATATATATATATATATATATTGATATACAATTTAATAAAGTAAATATAATATTTAATATTTTTATCTAAAAATGAATAAAAAATAGAAATCAATAATATAATTTGCATTTATATCAATTATATCAACATAATATATCATATTTATCTCAAAATTAATCTCATTTATTTATATATAAAATTTATTACGAAAATTTAAATTTATTTCTCATTTTATTTCGTATTAAATATATAATAAATAAATTAAATATACAACCATAAATTAAAATTATAAAATATATTACTTTAATTTCCTATAAACACAAATTAAAAAGTAAAAAATAAAAAATATTACTTTAATTTGGTAATTAAAGTAAAAATATATTAAAAACTAAAAATATTACTTTAATTTCGTAATTATATATTCAAAAATATATTAATAAATATATATATATATATATATTAAAAAATTATTACTTTAATTTCGTAATTATATATTAATAATTATATATTAACTAATTTATATATTAACTATTTATTAAGAAAAATTATATTTAACTATTGAAGAAATTATAATCTAACTAATAATATATCAAATAACTATCTAATATAACAATCTAATAATATATAAAATATTAAATTGGATATCTAACCGGTTGTGAAGAGAAGGCTCTGGCTTGATGCGATTCCAAACTCCTTCCAACAAAAATCAAAACGAACCAAAAGACGATCCAAACTCAACACCTAAACAAACAATACAACAAATAATAACTATACCGTTATCGAAAAAACGAAAATAAAACTCAAACAAACAGAAAAAGAAAGAACTCTATGAAAGAGAGGAAGAAATCATACCTTAGATGGAAGAAATATATCAAAGAATGGAAGAGATTTTGTAAGAGAAGAAGAGAGAAATTTGAGATGTGGAGAAGAGAGAAATTTGAGATGTGAAGAAGTGAAGAAGATGTGAAAATGAAGAGGAATTCGTGGGAATATATAGAGGAAGGGGGTGTAACGGTTACAATTTCAAATCCCTCAAAAACTACGCTTTCTGGCGGATTTAGGGGCGTTCCGGCGGATTACGTGAATTTCCGGCGAATTTTCAAATTTCGAATTTCCCCCCTTTTTTTAAATTCCGCCGGAAAATACATTTGTGGTGGATTTTCAAATTCGAATTTCCCCCCTTTTTTTAGAATCCGCCGGAAACAAACGTTTGTGGCGGATTGTGAATTTCGAATTTCCCCCCTTTTTAAAATCCGCCGGAAACTCTATTTGTGGCGGGTTTTTATTTTTTTTAAAAAAAGAATCATTTTAAATTCGGACAAATCCGCCGGAAACGCCTACCAATCAGCCGGAAATTTTTTGGCCAACAAAAATCCGCCGGAAATTCTCCAAAATCCGCCGGAAATGTTCCGGGGGACCAAATCCGCCGAAAATGCCATTAATTCGCCGGAAACTTTCCGAAGGATATGAATCTGCCGGAAACGCCTGGACAGTAAAACCAATGTTTCTTGTAGTGTATAACAATATACTTACCACAAAGAATCTGCAACCCCAAAAGAGCTTGCCAAAGTTTATGTTTTTCTTCTTAACAGTTCTTGTCACTGATTTGAAACCACAACGACACTTTGGTGCGATTTGATCACGTGTTCCACTCGAAAATAACGATTGAGAGTTCTAGCTTCGTGAATTCGACTCAGTCCCACGGTATGAAGCCATTGATTGAGCATATGTTGGATCTGGTTCGTTTTAGGGTTTCAATTTGTTTTCTGAAATTTGGGGGTTTAAATGGAGAAGAAGACATTTTTGGTTATTTATTTAAATGTTAAATAAAATATTTAATCCAACTCAGCAACGTAACTGCAACGTCAGCAACGTTAACGCCACATAAGCATTTTTGGAACGGAATATTTAAAAAAGGTAAACGGTGAACACGTTACATAACTTAAAGGACCTAGCTGTTACAAAAATAACTTAAAGGACTTCTTTGTTAATAATAAATAACTTAAAGGACTTGTGGTGTATTTTTGCCAAAATTTTATAATGAAGTCATGGGGAATGTGTACAACTAGAAAGATAGGCAAGAAGAGTTCAGAAGATTGCTAGCTTCTTGGTTCTCAGATACTGAGACTACTGCAAACACGCATGAAGCATCAACTTCCCAAACTCCAACACTCAAATCCCACCTCACCCACTCAAGCCAATCCCACTATCACAATGCCAACTAGACCTCTACTCTCATCTTTTTCACCACAATTTATAAAAGATCCAGCTGATTACAAGGAGAACAGTTACCTCATCATCATTGAGTGCCCCTCAGAAACACAGACTGCAGGTGAGATACAAGAGGAACTCACAGCCAAAGAATTGAAGAGGATGAGGAATCGTCCGGATGTCCCATCTTTGAACAGACTTCAAGGGCACAGGGCTATTGCTATGGAGAAAAGGGAACTTTTGACAGATTATCCCTTCTACTCCAATGAAGATGGAGGAAAATCAATGGGAGCATTTGCCATGTTTGATGAACCTGGTAATGAAAAGAATCAAAATGTGGTCTATGCTGATGATGATATAAGTGAAGAGTTGAGAACTTTCATTACTACCCCTTGCCCTTATAGAAAGGGCTATGAAAATGATGAATCTGTCTATGTTGGCTCAAATGTTAAGGATGATAGATATAAAGGAACTAAGGAACCTCTAGGTGATGTGGATCAAGGGAGAGCTGCTGGACAAGAGAGAACAAATCATTCTGAAGCCACCAAGGACTTACCAAAAGCTACAGCCACCTACACAGTGGAGTTTCCCCCAGACTTGGGTAATGAGAATGCAGAGAAGATAACCATTCAAGAGGCAGAGGAGAACCAGCTTGCAATGTCCCTAACAACAAGCATGGTCCTTAGGAAAAGGGATTCTTCTGAAATGACTGCAGAAGACTCAGGTGAGAAGGCAACCAAGGATGGGAAGAAATTGAGGGTTGAGGGTTCTAAAAAAAATAATTGGCACCCTACACTTGAAGATATAAGTAGATTTTGCATAGGGCTATTTTCTAAGGCTGAGGAGGCAGGCCTATCCATGCCCCCAACCCCCAAATGACCTGTGTAAGCTAGAAGTGTTGTGGTCTGGCGGCTGCCACAACCAATAGGGAGCTAACTAGCCTATTGCAAGTTCACAAGCCGACCATAGTCTTCTTAATGGAGACCAAAGCAAAAAAATCTAGAGTAGAGAGAATAAAAAGGAAGTTCAGATTTCAGCATGCTTACTGTGTTGATGCTCAAGGGACTTCTGGTGGCTTAGCACTTTTTTGGAATGATGTCTATGATATTCAGGTTACTGACTCTAGCATGAACTACATCCATGCTATTTTGACTGAAAGGAGTTCTGGAAGGCATTTTGTAACTACATTCATCTATGGGAACCCCACCTTTCAATAGAGGAGGCATCTTTGGGGCAAACTCCTCCAACTGAAACCTCACCTACAAGAACCTTGGTGTTGTGTGGGGATTTGAAGGAGATGCTCCATTCTCATGAGAAGGAAGGAAATAGGCCTATTGAGAATCATAGGATTGACTTATATAGGCAGTTTTTGGATGACTCTGATCTCATGGACTTTGAGTTGAATGGTTGCAAATACACTTGGATGAGTAACCCCAGGGATGGGGTGGTAACAAGACAAAAAATTGATAGAGTGTTGGCTAATTGGGAATGGGGGAGAATATTTCCCCATGCAATGGCTACTGCACTTCCAATTGTGACTCAGATCACTCTCCCATAGTAGGAAAGCCAAAACCCCCTCTCACCAGTGGGGTGAATTTCAAATATGAGGCATTCTGGGAAGAGAGGGAAGAGCGTAGAGAGGTGATTATGACCACCTTGGGAGATGAGGATGCAGCAAATTCTGGAGAGGAGTCAAATGTAAGTGCTCTGGTTAAACACAAGCTCAAGAAATGTAGATCCAACTTATCAACTTGGAGCAAACAAACTTTTAAGAATGCTGCTAAGGAAATCAATAGACTTAAAGCTCAACTACAAACTATGCTAGACCTTCCCCAAAATTCCATTAACTGGGGTGAGGTCAAAGAATTGAGGAAATCCATTGACAACTTGTGGAAGCAAGAGGAGCAATATTGGAGCCAAAGATCAAGGGTGAAATGGTTACAATGTGGGGACAAGAACTCTAAGTTCTTCCATGCATCTACTATCCAAAGGAGAAGCAAGAATAGGCTAGAAAGGATCCAGGATCAGGATGGAGTGTGGATGGAGGGTACACATTAGATCAAGGCTGGTATTGTTAACTTTTACTCTAATTTATACTCTTCTGAACCTACTGATCATATACCAGAATGCTTGGAATCAGTGCCAATTCTAGTAACTGATGCCATGAATAATGCACTCATGGCTCCTGTCACTCATGCTGAAGTTGAAAGAGCTGCTCACTCAATGGGATCACTAAAAGCCCCTGGGCCTGATGGCTTCAATGGCTTGTTCTACCAAAAGAACCGGGGTATCCTCAAGGAGGACATCACTAATATGGTTAGACAGTTCTTTGAACATGGTGTTATGGAACCAGAGTTCAATGAAACTGTTGTCGCTCTTGTCCCTAAGGTCTTAATGCCTGAGTCTATTACTCAACTAAAACCTATTAGTTGCTGCAACTATGTGTACAAGATTGTATCCAAAGTTGTTGTTAATAGACTCAAACCATATATGAATGCTATCATTACTCCACAGCAGAGTGCATTTGTAGGGGGCAGACTAATCCAAGATAACCTAGTGGTTGCACATGAGGCTTTTCATTTTTTAAAGCAGAGAAAACCAAACAAAGGAAGGGGTGGCTCTTAAACTAGATATGCATAAGGCATATGATAGGCTTGAATGGAATTACCTTGAAAAAACTCTCACTAAGTTAGGTTTTAGTGATGTCTGGGTTAATAGAATTATGTAGCTGGTTACAACTGTCTCCTATACCTACCAAGTAAATGGATTTAAGACTAGGAAGATTAATCCCCAAAGAGGCTTGAGACAAGGAGATCCCTTATCCCCCGACCTATTCATTATGGCTTTTGATGTTTTATCTAGAATTATTACTCAAAAATTTGAAAATGGCATTTACAATGGAGTCAAACTTACCCCCACTGCTCCCCTTTAACCCACTTATTCTTTGCTGATGATGCTCTTATTTTCTCTAATGATTCTACAACTATAATTGTCTTACTCATGGAAATTCTCAACAAATTTACATCTGCCTCAGGTCAAAAGATAAATCAGACAAAATCAGGTATGATATTTAGAGCTCACACTGCTAACACAACAAGATCAGATATCTCAAACATTCTTAATATTCCTGTATAGGCTTCTCCAGGGGTCTACCTAGGCATACCAGCTGAATGGGGAAGAGCAAAAATTCAAAACCTCAACTGGCCCAAAGAAAAAGTTATGGCTAGGTTGGAGGGGTGGAAAGGTAATCTCTTAAGTCCAGCTGGAAAGGAAACAATGATTAAAGCTATCATTCAAGCAATTCCCACTTATATTATGTCTGTAGTCAAACTCCCTAAGACCTTTTGTGATAACCTAACAAGTGCAGCTATTCAATTTTGGTGGAGCAAACATGGAAATCACAGAAGCATCCATTGGAAGAGGAAGGCTATATTATGCTCTCCTAAATACAAAAGTGATATGGACTTTAAAGACTTTGATCTAATGAATTCTTCCTTATTGACCAAGCAGGTCTGGAGGATTATCCAAGATCCTCTATCCTATTGGGCTAGGACTCTAAAAGGTATCTACTTTCCTAACACAGGTTTTTGGCAAGCCAAAGATAGACAGGGGAGCTCTTGGATATGGAAGAGCATGCTGCATGGCAGGAAACTTCTGGAAGACTCTGGGAGATGGAACATTGGAGATGGTAGTAACCTGAGTATTGCTGTTGATACTTGGTTGGCTTCGGGGGAAAAAGCTATGTTGCAAATTGGGAACACTGACTCTGCAGTTAGTGAGCTGGTAAGCAATGATAAATCATGGAATGTTCAAGCTTTAACATATTTCCTACAACCTAATTCAGCTATTGAGGCACTACAAACTCCAATTTATTGGTATAATGGGAATGACTCACTATATTGGCCTTTTACCCCTGAGGGTATATACTCGGTCAAAACTGGGTACAGAGTATTATTAGAGACTACTACTCCTCTCTCTAAGCAGGCTTTCTCCTCCCTACCTATTTCACCTGATTGCTGGAAAATTATTTGGGGGGCTAAGGTGCCAGAAAAAATAAAACACTTTGCTTGGAGAGCATGCCACAATGCCCTCCCCACAAGGGACAATCTATACCAAAGGAGACTAATTAGAGATAGACTCTGCCCCATTTGTAAACAGCATCCATAAACATTTGAACATCTATTATTGCTGTGTAAGTGGACTGAGCCCACATGGTTTGGTGTTTCTCTCCCACCCCAAGACCTAATGTTAACTCTGTCACATCAATAGCTTCCTGGCTGCTCCATGTTGTAACAAGCTGGGCACAAAATGACTTAGATGTTGAATCCCTAACTGCTCTTTGTTTACAGGTTATGTGGAGCATTTGGAAGGCATGAAATGAGAATGTATTTAGTTCAACTGAACCAAACCCTACTGCTATAATTATCATGGCCTCTACTCAGACTCATGAGTTCCTACCAGCCTCTCAGAACTCTTCAACACAGAGCATCACACAAAATGCAGCTCCAATGCAACAACCAAGGCATTGGCAACCACCTAATGAAGGTTACATTAAGATCAACTCTGATGCAGCCTTTAAAGCAGATACAGGTAAAGGGTCCTATGCTAATTTGTGTAGAGATCACAATGGAAGAACTCTTACCATGACTGCTGCTAGATTGTTCGCTACAACACCACTCATGACTGAAGCATTGGCACTCCGAGAGGCTGTAAAATTAGGTCTCAATCTTCACATCCAGAAGCCCGTCTTTGAAAGTGATAATCTCTACCTCATTAATGCATGCAAAGGAGAGATTCAAGCGCGTGAGATTCAGGGAATCATAGAGGATATTAACAAAATGAAGAATGAGTTTGAAGAATGTCACTTTACCTGGGTCCGCAGGGATTCCAACGCTGCAGCTCATGAAATCGCTGATCTATGCTTCAAGGGACGTCTCCAACCGAACTAGGCCATGGTGCTTCCGAACTCTCTCCGACGAATTCTACAAAGTGAAGCTCGACCTATACCCCTCAACCCTAATGCTGAGTCGTTCCACCCACGGAGTAATGGAGTTGGTGAAGTTGGTTGATCTATTGATGGCGTTTTGACCCTATCTCTCCTCCATGATTGCTGATTTCCAAATTAGGGTTCGGTTGGCATCACACAGCTGGAGTGGAGCCAAATGATACTATTTTGGTGTAAGTCATTCTGGATACTCTCTCCTTTTGAACCAGATCCATCAAATGTATTGGGCCTGGTAGTGGGCTATGACTTCTGGACGAATTGTTCTCATGGGTTGACCCGTAGCTTTTTTATTTTGTTTCTATGGTAATTTCTTTGTTGGTATTTGTAACCTCTACTATGGTGTCTATTGAACCTATATGGTACTCTATGTGTGTGTAATGTTTGTGGCCTTCGCCTAGTATCAATGAAATGTTACACAGTTGACAAAAAAAAAAGATTTTCTTTTGTTCTTCTTTAATTTTAAAAAATATATTACTTAACTTTAAATAAGTAATAATAAGAAGTAAGAGAGGAAATATAAAAAGGAAACCCACATTTCACCAAACACTAAGTTCTCCTATTCTCTTCCTCTTCTATAACTTCAAAAGGAGAGAGTTCCGGCAAAGGGAGAGAGTGGTACACGATGGCGCCATGGTCAGGGAGGTGGCGACCATCGCCGTCGACGGCGACGGGACGGTGGCAACCACTGCCGGCGACAGCGGTTTCCGGTGAGTAAATTTTTTTCATTTTTTTACTCCATTTTTTCTGTTAAAACAAAACTGTATCTCCTCCTTTTTTTTGGCACAAATTTCTCTCACTTCTATTCCTCCCTTTCTTTTGCCAACACCTCTTTTCATTTACAATCCAGCTATATTTGTTTTTAGGCTTAAATGCACGTTACCCCCTGCAAATATCCCCATTTTCCATTTACCCCCTGCAAATTTTGTTTTTTTAAAAAACACCTTGCAAATATTAAACGTTTCTAGTTACCCCCCTCTGTTAACTTTTCTGTTAAAAAAAGGACGTGGCAAACGGAATGCCACGTCAACACCCTATGTCATCACTGCCACGTCAGCAACCAGTAGATGGCTGCCATGTTGCAGTGTTGTTACACTCAAAATAAATTTTGAAAATGGCTAGGGTAGGACTTGAACTCACAACCTCTAACTCACAAACAAGGAGAATTACCACTAAACTAATGCTATATTTGTGATACTAAACCGTTCTAATATATTTATGTTGTAAACAAAGATAGTTTTTTCAAAAAAATTGGAACAAAAACGCAGAAACAAGCACCAGCTAACAATCCCCAATTCTTCTTCTTCTTCTTCTTCTTCTTCTTCTTCTTCTTCTTCTTCTTCTTCTTCTTCTTCTTCTTCTTCTTCTTCTTCTTCTTCTTCTTCAAATCTGGAAACGAAGGAAAGGATTAATGGAAACAATGGAAACAAAAACGCAAAAACAATGGAAACGAAAGTTCTTCTTCTCCAGATCTTCTCCAGATCTGCTCCGTCGAATCATTCTTCTCCACCTGCTCCTTCGAATTCTTCTTCTTCAAATCAAACAGAAGCAAACCCCCACACACCATGGAAACAAAAACTCAGATCTGGAAAGCGATTGAAAACGAAATGGAAAACCCCACACGTTTGATATCGCTTGATTTCGTTTTTGATTTCGTTTGATTTTGTTTTGATTTTGTTTTGATTTTGTTTTTGATTTCGTTTGATTTTGTTTTGATTCCATTTTGATTTTGTTTTAATTTCGTTTTTGATTTCGTTTGATTTTGTTTTGATTCCGTTTTGATTTCGTTTGATTTCGTGAATTTCATCTAGGGATTTCGTTTATGGGTTTGATTTCGTTGAATTCGTTTTTGGATTTCTCCATATCTTCAATTTGAGTTTCTGGGTTTATTATTGTTGTTGAGGATGATGATGAATTGAGTTCTGCTACAGAATTGTTGATGATCAGGAATGATGATGATGATGGTGAATTTGGTTTTAATTTTTTTTTAAAAAAATTAATTCGTTTTTTATGTGATATATATTAATAGTTGGCCTAACATTCACAAGAATTGATGTGGTTCAATGGTAATAGTGAATGGGTATATCTAAAGCGTCTTGGGTTCAACACCTATATCCCCCAAATACCTTAATTTTTTAGTAACAATGCGTCATTGCTGATGTGGCAGCCATCCATGTCATTGCTGATGTGGCAGCCATCCAATAATATGGTGACACGTGGCAGTTCCGTTTGCCACATCCTTTTTTTTAACAGAAAAGTTAACAGAGAGGGGTAACTAGAAACGTTTAATATTTGCAAAGTATTTTTTGAAATTTTTTTTTTACAGGGGGGGTAAATGGAAAATGAGGATATTTGCAGGGGGTAACGTGCATTTAAGCCTTGTTTTTATATATTTAAAGCATAAATAAACAGTAAAATAAAATCAAAACTGACATTCCTATTTTTTTTTAATTATTTTTTCAGGTTCTAATTTTAAGGGATGGACTTCAGGAAGAAAAAGTAAAAAAAAATGAAGACAAGACATTTTAAAGCAACATTTTTGGTGTCTCTATTCATGTAATATTTTTTAAATGGATTATGATAATATGTGAGTAAATCTGAAAATGCTGATTAATATGACAAACATATTTGGCTGTTATTATTATGCGAAAACTACTACTATATATGCATAAAAAATGAATACTAGAATGAAGCTTTGTGTAATGTCTTCTTCTGCAACAGATTTTGTTCCCTCACTCTCTTTTTCTCAAGATTTCAACTTAACTGTTTTTCACATCAAAATTGTCTGCCCTTCTCTCCTTCAAAATCACTCTATTTATAGTGTAAAAAAATGTTCAGCATTTAAAGTTAAAACTGTTTGCATCACAACTTGGGGAGCAGATAAGATTTTTCTTACCCTGCAAAGAGATTGCACAGATATCTTACCTTCTGCAAAATCTGTGAATGTGGATTTTTCTGATTGTCATTATTTATTTTATTTAATAAATAATTATTTTCGTTTTTATATTATTTTTTTTGAAGAAGAGACAAACAAACAAAAAAAAGATGTTGAGCTTAAATTGGGTTGGTGTTTTTTTTTTCAAGTAGTGGGTTGATTATATTTAGCTAAACTACAAAGAAAAAAAGAAAAAAAAGGAATTTTTGGTTGTTGGGTCTTGGCCCAATCATTCATTTTTTGGCCCAAACTTTAATATCTATTAAAAGAAAAGGTGAAACAAAATAAATAATAACAAGTTGAAAGAAAATGTGAAAATGAGCAAAAAAAAGACACACGTAAATGACTAAAATCTCAAAATGCCCAACAAATAATATTTTTTGGTTTCTCTTCTTCTTCAACAAGTTCTTCTATGCCACCAAGTCTTTTGGTGTTGTCAAGGAGCTCTCCGTTTTTATCCACTTGCTGCTGTCGGGCGTCAAGTACGCTTGGGGTCCCTTCTTCCTCGCTCTCCTTTACCAGAGTATGGACAGCTGTGTATCTCAAATCAAAGACGGTGGCCAGTACTCTCGGGTTGACGGCCCAATTTGGTTTCTTCAACTGTGGGCGCAACTTTACTTCCCTACTGATTACAATCAAATATGATTGTTATTACCTCTTATTTCAAGCTTAAATCATTGTTAATTCTCAAGTAATATAGTGATTAATGTTGTAAATATGTTAGTTTAGAGTAGCTTAAGGTGTAAGCTTGAATTTGTTATAATTGGCACTTTGGTGCCCAATTGTGGTTTAATGTGTTTGTTTAATTGCTGCAGCACTTATTGTGGCAGCAATGCCAAATTACACAATATGAGAGAGAAAGCAATAAGAAACACGGAAATTGAGGAAAGGACAGCTGTCAGTGATCATCAGGCGTGGGTGTGCGTGCCAATCATGGAATATTCACTGATGACCTAGGGATTTGGGCAAAAAGGACCTTTTGCCCTCATTAAAGGACAAAAGGCGCCTCCCAAATTAGAGTTGCCTTGGATTCCTAGCTACTCCTAAATAAAGGACCACATTCCCAGAATTAGGTCAAGCCGGAAAACGAGGTATAGAGATAGCCTCTAATTCGTGCCTTCTCAAGCTCACCAAAAGATCAAGTGCTGGAATTGTTATTGCTGCAGCAACAATGGAACTTCATTTTTGGAAGAAATCTACGTTGAAGAGCTGGAGTGTATTTCATTGATCATCTTTGGAGCTACCTGTCATACCCTAATTTTGTCCGGCTTGGGACAAAACCTTAATTTTCCACAAAAAGAAATAAATTATGAAGTGAAGCATCATTCTGAAGGATGTGAAGAACTATGAGCATGCATTTTTGGGTTCTAAAAGTCATTTCAGCGCTTTTAAAATCATTTTTAGGGTTGGAATGCCTTTTGGAGCAAAATTAGGGTTTTTTGGGCAAAAGGGGTATTTTGGTCATTTCCAAAATTAAGCAATTTCTCACCAAAAATCATTGTTCAATCTCAGAGGAATTTATTTGGATCTAGATGATTTGGGTTATGAATTTTTGTGCGCATGCATGCATGATTTTTGGCATAAAATTCAAATTTTAAGCAAAAGGGCAAAATGGGAATTTCCATCAAGGTGAGGTCTCAAACCAATTTTGGGAAGGGTGATATCATGGAATTTTGAGCCCAATCATTGATTCCTAGGACATGGCCCAAAGTGGCATGATTTTTATGGAATTATCTAGAAGAGAATAATCAAAAATGGTGAAAATAAGGAAGTGTCCCCAATAGGACAAAATGTACTATTTTTCTTGACAAGCTTGCAAAACTTGGGCACCAAGGCCTCATTTGCTCCGAATTTTCCAGCTCATTTTCACCTCATTTTGTGTTTCCTCATGCCCTTGATCCATGTGAGTTGTATTCCTAGCCATTGATTAAAATTCTAGATCAAATCCTAGGCTACAAATTTGTGTAGAATGACCTAGGTGCCCTCAACAATTTTTGTGCAACAAAAACTCATAATTTTTGTGTATGACCAGCTATTCCTCACTCATTTGTGTTTTCTCCTTGTCCCTAATCCATGTGCATTGCAATCTTGGCCTTTGATTCAAATGCTATCTCAAATCTCAATGGTTTGCAAAAGCACAATGTCCTATATACCCTTAATTTTGCACCTCATATAAAACCCAAAATAAGAGACCATGAGGAGGACACTCATTTTTTTTACCCTAGCACCCAAATCTCTCCTCTCTTTCTCTCATTCCTTCGAAGCAACAAGCCACCATACCCATATTCTTTCTTCAAAATTCTTCCAAAAATCAACCATCAAACCTTGTTTATTCTTCATCCTTTCAATAAATCTACTTCTAAACTTGCATAATCATCAAAGTTTCATCAAAAACCATCAAGAATCAAGCATTTGCGAAAGGTTCAAGAGGTTCTTGTGGTGTTCTTCAAGTGTTCTTGCTTCTATTCTCTTTCCTTCTTCATTTTCTAGCTAGATCTAGAGGTAAGCTCACTAACCCTTGCATTTTCTTTAATTTTCATCATGTAATCTCTCTTCTATTCCTCTTTCCTTCTTGAAAGAAGCTTTGAGGACTCATTTCAAACATTATTGGACAAGGACATTGGGAGCCTTGGGTGTTTGAGATGAGTCCTCGGCCTTGAAGGAAAGATTCTTGTGTTTTCTCATCATTCATTGCATTTCTACCTCATTTGCATGATTTTGGTGAAATAAAACCTTGTTTTCCTACCTATTTTGCTTCGGCCATAGCATGGATTTTAGGGTTCTTGTGTTCATTTTGTTCATTTCATGATTTTAAGTTGAATTTTGGCTTGATTTTGGTGTTGGGTGCCTCGGGTTGTTGCTTCAAAACCTAGGGTTTTTGTTGCCTTTTTACTTCTTTGATTTTGTGAAGAATAAAATACATGATATGCTTGATGCTTACCTTAGAACATGGCATGATGATCTAGGGTTTAGTCTTGTGAATTGTTTCATGTATTAATTGTGAATTTTAGCATGAAATTTGATGGTGATTTGTGCTTAGCATTGCTTCGGCCTTAGGCCACTCTTGTGCATATTTTGTGCTTGAAAACGTGTTGTTTTGATCTTGTGTGAATAAATGCAATTGTGCAATTGTGTTTTTACCCTTTTACCTTTTTACTTTACCATCTCATTAAATAATTACCATTTACCTCATGCATTTTTACTCTACCATTTCATTAACTTCTCACTCAAACTTTTTACCACTTGTAAATTTGCATAAAAAAATCCCAAAACATTTCAATCATTTGCATTTTAAACTTTTACTACTTCTCATTTAAAACCCCAAAACATTTTTACCCCTTCTTACTCAAAACATTTTCAAACTTTGCATTTCACTTATTTGCATCATCTATGCGACACCTTGCATGCTTGCCCACACATTCACTCATACTTGTATACCATGCATAATAAATGCTCATGCATTCTTGTATGCTCATGCATTCTCTTGTATACTTATTCATGCATTCTCTTGTATGCTCATGCATTCACATGCTTGCTTAATCATGTATCATCGCTCACATGTTCATTCATTAAACCTAGAATACTCTATGCCTATGATCAATTGTGTTCACTTGTTCTTGATGCCATTTGAGTGACTTGATTTAATTGTGTGCCCTTCCTTCCACTAGTATGTATTCTTAATGAAGACGTAAGCCTACTTTTCCGGTTGTAGCATAGAGTCATTAAGGTATATGCACCCCTTTGAGATTGTTGCCCGTCCCGTAGCAATTCTCACACACACACACAATTGTCTTGAGAGCTTTGTCTTGCATCCTTAATAATTGGATCTCTTGATTATATTGACATGCTTAATCTTGGTTAATAATCAACATGTTTATGATTGCTTGATTGGTGAGTATGTTTGAATCTTGTTCACTGATTGTTGCATTTGGTTATGGACTTGGAATTGATTGAATAATGTTCTACTTGTTTTCCAAAATCCATTTTCTAAACTCATTTTCAAACGCTCCTTGCTTTGCGAAAACATTTTCTTCCTCCATTAAATAAAACAAATTGTCATTGATGATCACTCGCGCCGTTGCCGTTTAGATAGTTAATGATGATTGTATTTTCAAAAAAAGAGTTAGTAGTGAGGCCATTCTAACCGTTGTTGTTCGGTCTTCACAAACCCTCACCCAATTGCGAAAAACTCTTAAGCCATTTTCAGACGCAAAAGCCGAGAACTACGTAGCTTTGATCCCTCAACCCAGTGAGGGTACGTAGGAGCGGGTCCGTCCCGTCAAGCACCCTTTTAAAAAATCTTTGTTTTGTTTCCACTTTTCAAAGATAACAAAAATATTCCTGTCTTCCGTTTTCAATAAAACGATTTTTCAAATAAAAAGAAAAGAAAAGAAAAGAAAAGAAGTAGAACAAATCGTTTTCAACTCAAACCTTTGTCAAACCACACATCGAGTTAATGGTTCCCTTTCAGTAGAAAGGACGTATGGGATGCTAATACCTTCCCCATGCGTAACCGACCCCCGAACCTACATCTCTGATTTCGAAAGACCACTCGCTTTTCCAAAAAAAAAAGGGTTTTTCCGATGTTTTCCTAAATAAATATTGGTGGCGGCTCTACTATTTTTCACGTTGCAAAACAAGAAGTCCCAAACCGGATTTTTCGGGCGCAACAGCTGGCGACTCCACTGGGGAATTTTTCTAAAAGGCGAGGGTCAAGCCTAGTTAACTTGATGTGTGGTTTAAATCGTTTGAATTGAAAACTTTGTTCTACTTCTTCCTTTTCTTCCTTTTCTTTTCCTTTTCCCTTCTTTCTTTGTCTGTGATGCTTGATTGTTTCTCTAGCATTATCATGATGTTATGTTGTATTCATATGCATTTGTTTTCCTTCTATGTGTGCTCCTTGCGCATTTTCTCTTTGTTCACATACCATGTTCATGCATTCCTCAATTCCCACGTCCCCTCTTCTTTGCTCCCTTTCTAAAGGTAAATTCATGCATTTCTCCCCCACCTTATCATGATCCCTTCCTCTTGGCTCCCTTTCTTAAGGTAAACAATGTTTGCGATTGCTTATTGACTTCCTGTGTTAATTCTTGAATTGGAATGCTATTTGATATGCAACATGCTATTGTATGCTTTTGTCTGGACTGTTCTGGGTTTTCATTTGCAGGTGGGGGTTTATGATGGGTAGTTTTAGGCGGCATGTCCTTGCTACACACACTCACACCTTATGCTTATTGTGCTTTGAGAGGGGCCTAAAACCCAAGGTTTGACAAAACTTAGGGGAGTGGAAATGAGTAGTGACTGGCAATTGGACCGTTGTCCTTCTGACTCTCACGAAAGTTTCAGCCGGAGTATGCTCTTTCACGATGCCTCACACCAGATGGCGTACCATCGTTGTGGGTGCTATTGTGAGAGAGAATTAGCTCTGGTAGCCTGGTGAGGAAGTGATTAAAGCCAACATGGGAGGAACATCTGAGTTGCCCTAGAACCTAGGTTCCCGCCTCGTAGGACACAAGGACATACAAATTGTGTGTTGCATTGTAATCTAGGCATGTTTTCCAAAAGGAGTAGAAGGAGATTTTTCCAAAAAAAAAAAGGAAAGCAGAGAAAGAGCTGCCGTTGTAGCCTTTCTTTTGCCGGTCCGTACGAGATAACATATGGCCCACCCTTATCAAAAAAAAGGGAACGAGCTGCCGCTGTAGCCTTTCTCTTATAAAGTAACATATGGTCCACATTTCTTCAAAAAAAAGGGAGAACGAGTTACCGTTGTAACCTTTCTCTTATGAAGTAGCATGTGGCCCGCATTCTTCAAAAAAAAGCGAGAACGAGTTGCCGTTGTAGCCTTTCTCTCACTGGTCCATATGAAACAACGTACGGCCCGTATTTTCAAAAAAAAAAAGGGCTTAAATCAATGCCAATAAAGATTTTGCCCTAATCTGTATATGCATAAAACATCATCAGCATTTGCATACATCCTCGCATTACATAAAACCCATGCATGCATCATTGCATCTTACTAAAGTTTGTTTGCCGAGAATCACAAAGTGACAAAGAATCTTGCCATAGGAACTTAATGGAATCAAGAAGTGAGACAGGGCATGCTCCAAGGTACCCGGGTGTAAGAAAGGTAGACGTCACCAGCTTGAAAGGATATGTTGACTTAATGGGACCTATTGAAAGGGGATCGTTTGACAGCTCTTATGGGAACCTTCGGAAGTTGTTGTTGCTAGAGGTATAGACTGAGGCTATCGTGGCTCTAAGCAGATTCTATGACTCCGAAATCAGATGCTTCCTTTTCAAAAATTTCCAAATGGCTCCCACTTTGGAAGAATATCATCAGATCTTGGGTTTCCCTCAGACCAAAGCTGCTCCCTGCCAGTATCAAGAGCAGTATTACACGGATGAGAAGTTTGCTGCATTGTTGCAAGTAAAGGTAGAGGACCTGAAGCTCCAGAGGCAGAGGAAGAACCTTGTGGTAGGTTTCCCGCAGAGTTATCTCGAGGGTATGATGGATACTCATGCCAGAAACAAAAATTGGGTTGTCTTCAAGCAAATCTTGGCCTTAACAATCTTCGGGATTGTTCTCTTTCCGCAGATAGAAAGACTTGTGGATGTGACTATCATTGGCATCTTCTTAGCTTTCCAGAATGAGAAGAATCCTATCAATCCGATCCCTGTAATGCTTGCTGACACTTACTCCGCTCTTACTCACCACTGTGAACTCAAAAGGAAGAAAATCTCTTGCTCTTCCCATCTGTTATATGCCTGGCTTCTTACCCATGTTTTCACCAATCCAAAGAAAGTGGAAAAGTTGATTGACTATGCTGTATCTTGTGAGGTGAAAACCATGAGTATCCAAGAGTGGATCCAGTTTCTAGGGAGTCTAGACGAGCACTCGGTTCGTTGGTATCTTTCATCTTGCTGGGAAGCTAGACCTGAGGTAGTCTTCCGCTGTGGTGGTTTTCAAAATGTTCAACTGATGGGCACTAAAGGGTGCATTAACTACAACCCCTCCCTGACGCTGAGACAATTAGGATATCCTATGAGGAACTCGCCTACTGAAGAGATGGCATTCCCGTTTTACATCTATGAGGGAGGTCCAAAGGATGACAGTTTGACTAGGAAGATTTTGCAAGCTTGGAGTATGGTGACTCGTTATGGAAAAGTAGAGATCTCTCAGAGAACTAGTGGTGTTACCTTTGCTCAATGGCTTGAGAAAAGGATTCAGAGCGTCCGATTGCCTTATCAGAAATTATTGCAAGAGGGAGGTAATAGACTCTGGTACTCCCGTTGTTGAAGAGTTAGGTGAGGTCAAGTTGGCTCTAATGAAAGCAGAGGAAGAGAAAAAATCCTTGCAAGCTGAGATAGAGAAGTTGACTCTGAACAACCAAAGATTAAAAGAAGATAATGCTCTCAAATCTGCTGCCATTGAGGAGTTTGACAAGAAACTCAAAGTAGTAGAGAAGGAAAAGCTAGAAGCTCAAAAGTATCTGCAAGTAGCCAAAGAGGAAATCAAGAGGCAAAAGGCTAAACAAAAGAGAGCCATTGAAGAGACCAGTCAGTGGAGAGAGCCATTGAAGAGACAAAGATGGATGAGAGGACTGTGAAGAGTTTGCTTGCAAAGTCAAAAAGAGAGTCCCGCTCGTTACAGGCTGAGTGGGAAAGCAAACTGAGCAGTGTTGTGCAAGAAAGAAATTCAGTTGAGAGCATTCTCAAAGAATACAAGCAGGCTCTAGGATTTGAGCGAGAGATTTCTGATGAACTGAAAAGAAACCTTCGACACATCAGTGATGCATACAGGCAGGTGAAGGATGAGAGTCAGGATTGGGAACACTGCTTTGTTGAACTGCTTGGCAGGATTGAAGAACAGGCAGTTATCATTGAGTTGAAAGATGAAATTCAACAGTGGAAGGCTATATTCTCTGAGCTTGCAGAGTTGGCCAACCAAGCTCTTGCAGGTGTAATTAAAAAGCTAAGAAAGGCTGAGGTTGAGATGTTTCCCTTTAACACTCCACTGGCAGTTTACAAATTCGTGAAGTTTTGCAGGCCCTTGGTTGAAGAAGTCAGAGAGAAAACTGGAAGAGTTCCCACAGGCAACAAGAGAAAGAGAACTGAAGATTTCAAAGCTCTATGTAGTTGAGCTCTTGTTTGTAATTTTCATTGTACTCTCTCTTTCTGGATGACCGTATTTCCATTTGAGTATTCTACCTTTTGAAATGTAAGGCTTGAAGTACTTGCTTGAATTTGAATGTATGGAGTATGTTTTGTTTCACTTATTGATTCCAATCTTGTCGTGTTTCAAACAAAAATAATCAAAGTCCACTGTTAGGCCTATGGCAAGACATGGCACACTGTGGTTCACGGCATAAGACAAACTAAAGCTAACACCCATTTGCATTGCATTCATTGCATTCATTAATACCCCTGCTCATAAAAAAATGTTTCGTCAGAGCAAGTCAGGCAAGCTGGTTCTCCGTCACCGATACTTCACCCGACTGCAAGCAAAGTTGATGGCCAATCTGCAAGATCACCCAGAGATTGAGACCGAGAGTAATCCAGAGCACGAAGATCTGGGTGTGCAGATTATTAATCCTGAGCAGCTGGCTCAGGAGAACCAGGTTCTAAAGGATAAGGTTGGGGCCATGGAGACCCAAATGCATGAGATGATGGCCTTGCTACAAAGCCTAAAGAGTGGAACCGCTGCTGAAGGTACCGCTGTGGTGGGTCCCGATGGTGTCATTTCTTTTATACCTCCTCTAGTGTCAGTTAATGCTGCAGCCACAGTTCCTCCGGGGTCTGGAATCAGTCATCCCGTCTTTGCTTCAGGGATGAATAGGCAGAATCAGTCACAAAGATATCCTTGGGGGATGCCCGCCGAGTACATGCCGCAAATTGTTAGACCCATTCCTGCTGACGCTGTTGGGCCACATCAGGCTACTGCTTCCGTGTCTGGGGGAGCTGCTGGAAGACCGCAGGTCCAGACTCCTAGTCCTCATGCTGTGCTCAGCCCTACTCCGAGGCTTGTTGCACACCCTCACAATGTTCCTCAGCCTGGAGGATATTACTATAGCATGGGCAGTCAACCCCAAGGCCACATGTTTGAGGGATCGCAGCCAAATGACCCGATTCGTGCACTAGAAGAGAGGGTAAGAGCCGTGGAAGGTGCTGGCGTCAGGGCCAGAGAAGCTCGTGAGCTATGCTTAGTCCCAGATTTGGTATTACCACCGAAGTTCAAAGCTCCTGAGGTGGACAAGTACCGAGGCACCGGCTGTCCTGAGAGTCATGTTACAATGTTTGTCCGGAAGATGGGTCCTTATGCCAATGATGACAAACTGCTGATTTACTGCTTCCAAAACAGTTTGGCCGGAGCTCCTCTAGATTGGTACATGAAACTGCAAGCCTCAGAAATCCGTTGCTGGAAGGATCTGTCCGAAGCATTCATGAAACAATATAAATATAACATGGACATGGCTCCGGACAGGTCACAATTGCAACACATGAGTAAGGGCGAAAAGGAGACTTTCAAGGAATATGCCCAGAAATGGAGAAGCTTGGCTGCCCAGGTTCAACCTCCTCTGACCGAAAAGGAAATGGTGTACATGTTCCTGGAAACCTTGCCAGCAATTTATTATGACCGACTGATTACGAGTGTCTCATCTAATTTTTCTGATATGATAGTCTTCGGGGAAAGACTTGAGCACGGTCTCCGAAGTGGGAAGATTTCAAATCATTTCAGTAATTCAGGAAGCTCCGGTAGCTCCCACAGCCAGAAGAAGCACTTCTCCCATTTCCCAAAAAGGAAAGAAGGAGAAACAAATGTAGTCTCAGGAGGAAACTCATCCTTTGATACCCCTCCACCACAAACTGTTCCATTCTCTGCTCCTGCATCACCTCAGCAAAGTAGTGACAATCACAAAGCTCAGGGTTATCAGTATAAGAAACGGACCAGTTTCGATCCTATACCAATGACATACACTAAGTTGTTTAATCACCTGACTTCAAAGAACTTGATCAACACTCGGTCAATGAAGGCCCTTCAACCGCCATTCCCAAGAAGCTACAACGCTAATGCTACCTGCAGTTTCCACGAAAACGGGGTCGGTCATACTGTGGAGGAGTGTAAGGCATTTAAGCATGTGGTGCAAGACCTGATAGATGCTGGTTGGATCTCGTTTAAGCAAAGCAGCCCGAACACAACAACCAATCCATTGCCAGGCCATCAGAGGCCAGCAACCAATGCTATAGAAAGTTCTGTTGGGAAATTGGTGAAGGATATGCAGAAGAGCAAGACTCCGTTGGGTGTTGTCTACTCGGAGTTATGCCATGCTGGAGTGGTCAAGAAGGGGTGTTGCCATGAAGAAGGATGTGCTGATTCCACATGCGTGGGGAATTGTGAAAGCTTTAAAATGATCCTGCAGGACCTATTGGATCGGTGTGTGGTTCAGATAGGAACCCATGATGTTGAAGAAGAGGTGTTGGCTCTACACTCTGATAAAGGTAGAGGAATCAGAAGACCTATTGAAATCTCTTACAATTACAATCCCAGATTGGTGCAAGCAAATGCTCAACCAATAGTGATTGAAGTTCCGGCTCCTTTCCCCTATGAGTCGGACAGGGCAGTCCCATGGAAATACACTGCGCTATCTACAGTAGAATGCTCTCCAAGTACTACTACTGTAACAAACATAGTGGGATCGAGCGGGATCACCAGAAGCGGGAGAGTGTTTGCTCCAGAGACCCTTCGTAAAGAAACTTCCAAGGAAGGTGAACAGAGAGTTCGGAAGGAGAAGGGAAAGGAACCAGAAGTTTCCCAGGAAAAGGTAACGGAAAGGGAAGCAAATGAATTCTTGAAGATAGTCCGGCAGAGTGACTACCAGGTTGTCGATCAGTTAAAGCATACCCCGTCGAAGATATCCATGCTATCATTGTTGCTCAGCTCGGAAGCACACAGAAATGCTCTTATGAAGGTGCTTAGCGAGGCACATGTTGCAGAGGGTATTTCAGTGAACCAATTTGATGGGATTGTGGGGAATATAGTGGCTGCAAACCACCTAACTTTTGCTGATGATGAGTTGCCTGCTGGAGGAAAAAAGCATAATCGGGCTCTCCACATCTCAGTTATGTGTGGGGACTATGTGTTGGCGAGAGTGCTGATAGATAACGAATCTTCATTGAATGTAATGCCGAAATCCACTATGGATAAGCTGGACGTGGATTGTTCCTACATGAAGCCAAGCTCGACTCTGGTGCGAGCCTTTGATGGATCCAAAAAGGAAGTATTGGGAGAGGTGGAGTTTCCCATCCAAATTGGCCCAGAAGTTTTCTATATCAACTTTCAGATCATGGACATCACATCCTCGTACAGCTGCTTGCTTGGCCGACCCTGGATCCACATGGCAGGGGCAATTCCGTCATCTCTGCACCAGCAAGTCAATTCCGTCATCCAAATTGTTGTAGTGTTTGGCGAAGAAGAGACTCTGGTGAACAGGCCATCAGAATTCAAGTATGTGGAAGCGGCGGAAGAATCTCTTGAAACGGCCTTTCAGTCCTGGGAGATCGCAAATGCAGTGCTTGAGAGGACCAAGGAGGAAAAAATGGTTGCTAAAATCATGTTAGCCCAAGGATATAAGGTTGGTTCTGGCCTAGGAAAATTTGGACAGGGAATCCTGGCGCCCATCCAGCTGAAGGAGAGCAAAGATCATTGCAGACTGGGATACACTCCAAGTGAAGATGAACGGAAGAAGATAGCAGAGGAACGAAAGAGCAAATGGTTGGCCAAGTCCAAAGGCCAAGATCCATGGCCCCAGAGGATCCCAATTTGTGACATTAGCCAGAGCTTCGTGAGTGCTGGTCTGCTGGATCCCAACCAAGTTGCTGTCATCAAGGATGGCTCTGAAGATGAAGAGGGTAGTGCAAGTCTGGTTCGCCGCTGCTGTGACGGTGAAGATTTGAAGAACTGGGAAGCTGCCGACTTTCCTGTGACCTTTGGCTCAATGTAATCATCTGTAATGCAATCCTGTGGCTCTGCCCAAGGCCATAGGACCAGTTGCTAGGGGCACACATGTTTTTATTTTCTGAATCATCATCATCAATAAAAACGTTTGTTTTGAATTTCTCAATCAATAAAAATCATTTTCTCTTCATTGCATGAGTCTTTTTTCTGCTTTAGTATTGCTTGCTTGCTTGTTTCGCCTTTCATTCTGCTTTTTCGCTTCGGTAAAATGCAGATCCACAGTAATGGTCTCTGAAAACAGTAGTGTCAACAGTCCGCATTCTGACTTTGATCATCCTATCAACCAAGCCGAGGGGGATGTTGAGGAAGATTGGGAAGCTCCTCCGGAACTCATGAGACTAATGAAGCAAGAGGAAAGGGTAATCCAGCCTCACGGGGAATCGACCGAAGTGATTAACTTGGGTACAGCTGAGAACAAGAAAGAGGTCAAAGTGGGAACAGCCATGAATGACGAAGATCGCATGAAGTTGGTACAGCTGTTGCATGACTACGTTGATGTGTTTGCGTGGTCCTACCAAGATATGCCTGGGTTGGACACTGATATTGTGGTACACAAGCTGCCGGTCAAACCTGAATGCCCGCCCGTAAAGCAGAAATTGAGGAGGATGAAGCCTGAGATGTCCCTCAAAATCAGAGACGAAGTAAAGAAGCAATTTGATGCAAGATTCCTAGCAGTGGCCAAATACCCACAGTGGGTTGCCAATATTGTCCCAGTTCCCAAGAAGGACGGGAAGGTTAGAATGTGTGTTGACTACCGAGATCTGAATCGTGCTAGTCCCAAAGACGACTCCCCACTGCCACATATTGATGTCTTGGTGGATAGCACTGTACAACACTCGTTATTCTCCTTCATGGATGGATATTCGGGATATAACCAGATCAAGATGGACCCCGAAGACATGGAAAAGACAACTTTCATCACTCTCTGGGGTACTTTCTGTTATAAAGTCATGCCATTCGGGTTGAAGAATGCTGGCGCAACCTACCAGAGGGCCATGGTCACCTTGTTCCACGATATGATGCATAAGGAGATTGAGGTCTATGTTGATGACATGATCGCAAAATCCAAAACTGACAAAGAGCACATTGTCAACTTGCAAAAACTCTTCGATCGGTTGAGGAAGTACAAGCTCAAGTTGAACCCTGCCAAGTGCACATTCGGGGTGAGATCAGGGAAGTTGCTAGGCTTCATTGTTAGTCAGAAGGGGATTGAGGTGGATCCAGACAAAGTGAAAGCCATCCTTGAAATGCCGGTGCCCAAAACAGAAAAAGAAGTCCGTGGCTTTCTGGGAAGGTTGAATTACATCTCCCGATTCTTCTTCCAGCTGACGGCCACCTGCGAGCCAATCTTCAAGCTGCTCTGCAAGTATCAAGAACTGAAGTGGAATGATCAGTGCCAAGCTACCTTTGAGAAGATCAAAGTCTACCTCCAGAATCCGCCAGTTTTGATGCCACCTGTGTCGGGCAGGCCCCTCATCCTGTATCTCACGGTGCTAGATAATTCCATGGGCTGCGTGCTGGGGCAGCATGACGAATCTGGAAAGAAGGAACATGCCATCTATTATCTAAGTAAGAAGTTCACAGATTGCGAGACACGGTATTCTGCGCTTGAAAAGACATGTTGTGCTCTGGTATGGGCTGCTCACCGCCTGAGGCAATCTATGTTGAGCCACACAACTTGGTTGGTATCTAAAGTAGACCCGATCAAGTACATATTTGAGAAGCCAGCTCTCACAGGACGGATTGCCCGTTGGCAGATGCAGTTGTCTGAATATGATATCCTGTATGTCACGCAGAAGGCAGTTAAGGGTAGTGCACTCGCAGAGTACCTGGCTTGTCAGCCCATTCCAGACTACCAGCCGATGCAGCATGATTTCCCTGATGAAGACATCATGGCATTGTTCGACGAGGGGAAGTCCCAAGAAAACGAAAGGTGGAGGATGATCTTTGACGGTGCATCCAATGTTTGGGGGCATGGGGCAGGTGCCATGCTGATATCTCCTGATAACCGCTTCATTCCTGTCACTGCGAGGCTGAGCTTCTATGTCACAAACAATATAGCAGAGTATGAAGCATGCATCTTGGGCATTCAGGCAGCCTTAGAATGGAAAGTCAAAAGGCTAGATGTGTATGGTGATTCCGCCCTGGTAATTCATCAAGTAAGAGGCGATTGGGAGACTCGAGATCCCAAACTGATCCCATATTATGAATATGTTCAAGAGTTGGTGGAGTCTTTCGACGAAATCACCTTCAAACACATCCCTCGAGGTGAAAATCAGCTGGCCGATTCCTTAGCAACACTGTCATCAATGTTTAACATCAACTGTGATAAGACATTGACTCACATCAGAATCCAGCATCGGGATTTGCCTGCACATCATTACTGCACCGCAATAGACTAAGAGCCTGACGACAAGCCTTGGTATCATGACATCAAGCAATACATCATTAACAGAGAGTATCCACCAGGGGCATCAGAAAATGACAAAAGAACTCTCAGAAGACTGTCAAGAAATTTCTTCCTGAGCGGTGAGGTCCTCTATAAAAGAAATTATGACATGGTTCTCTTGAGGTGTGTTGCCAAGGAGAAGGCTGAAAAGATCATGAAGGAGGTACATGAAGGCTCCTTTGGAACCCATTCCGGCGGGCATACCATGGCTAGACAGATTTTAAGGGCGGGCTATTACTGGTTGCAGATGGAAGGTGACTGCTATAGTTTTGTCAGAAGATGCCACAAGTGTCAAATCTACGCTGATCACATTCACATACCGCCTGCCAAACTTAATGTTCTGACTGCATCATGGCCGTTCTCGATGTGGGGAATGGATGTCATAGGTCCAATTGAGCCGAAAGCATCAAATGGGCATCGCTTCATCTTCGTTGCGATCGACTACTTCACAAAATGGGTTGATGCTGCCTCATATTCAAGTATAACCAGCGCAGTGGTTGCAAAATTCATCAAGAGGGATCTGATTTGTCGCTATGGTCTTCCCAACAAGATCATCACTGATAACGGCAGTAACTTGAACAGCAGAATGATGAAGGACCTGTGCAAGGAATTCAGGATCCAACATCATAATTCTTCCCCCTACCGTCCTAAGATGAATGGGGCAGTTGAGGCGGCTAACAAGAACATCAAGCGGATAGTGAAGAAGATGGTGGTAACATACAAGGACTAGCATGAGATGCTTCCCTTTGCTCTGCATGGCTATCGTACTTCAGTGCGTACATCAACTGGGGCAACCCCTTTTTCCTTGGTATATGGGTCAGAAGCAGTCTT
This sequence comes from Astragalus glycyphyllos, assembly GCA_963573325.1. Lineage (NCBI taxonomy): Eukaryota > Viridiplantae > Streptophyta > Magnoliopsida > Fabales > Fabaceae > Astragalus > Astragalus glycyphyllos. The sequence goes on from OY754307.1 coordinate 39,741,177, forward strand.
GCCCATTGAAGTTGAAATACCCTCCCTGCGGGTATTGATGGAAACAAAACTAGAAGAAGCTGAGTGGGTACAGGCCCGGTTGGATCAGCTAAACCTGATTGAGGAGAAAAGGATTGCAGGCTTATGCCACGGTCAGTTATACCAGCAGAGGATGAGAACAGCTTTTGATAAGAAAGTCAGACCTCGTGAATTCAAGAAAGGCGATCTGGTGTTGAAGAAGATCCTGCCTATTCAGACTGATCCCCGAGGAAAGTGGACACCCAGCTATGATGGTCCCTATGTTGTCAAGAAAGCCTTTTCTGGAGGGGCGCTGTTACTCACAGACATGGATGGCGAGGATCTCCGGAATCTGGTCAATTCTGATCAAGTGAAGAAGTATTATGCCTGAAAGAAATAGACGAAAAAAGAGAAAGATAAGCCAAGTAAGAATCAGCTCGCTAGGTTGAAAACCCGAAAGGGCGGCCTAGGCAAAATCAGAGCGACCCGGTGGATTGAAAACCCGAAAGGGCGATCCAGGCAAAAATTAGGGTCAGAAAACTTGGGCGTGGAAAGTTAAACAAAGGCATACAACCTGCCCCGAGGCTTGAATGAGGGAATGATCAAGGTCAAGGACACAGATGTTGGCACTGCTCCACAGAGACGGACAGTCAGAAATTAGCTTTTCTCTTTTTTCGTGTCTTTTTGTAGTTTAAACTTTCAAATGTATTGAACAGTCGTCGTAACACTCTGTACGATTGGCTTCTACATCAATAAAGCTCAACTTTTTCCTACCGGTTTGTTATTTTCCGCTTCTCTGCTCAAGATAAACGTTTTATGATGATGGTAATACTGAGTTGCAAAACATGTGCATACATCATAGAGCATTACAAATCATTGCGAAATCCTTAAAAGTCACGGGAAATAAGCAATCTCCCAAAGAAAGTTAATCTTGCAAGGAAAGTTGCACTCATAAGTCATTCCAGAAGGCAAACCATAAAGCAAACTTGCACTCGGCTCATGGGTCCCGTAAATCAGTTCCTCAGTCTCGTGCCAGGAGTGTCGGGGGTCGGTTGAACCAGCAAAAGAATAAGCCTTTTATTAAAAAAAAGAAGAGCACAAAAAAGCAAATGATCAGAAAAAAAAGCTGATCAGGCAAAAAGAAAAAAAACAAATGATCAGAAAACAGAAAGCTGATCAAAAGAAGAATTAAAAGATGAAAGGAAAAAAAACAATCAAAGCTGAAAGAAAAGCATTCCCCAGCATTCATCATTCACCCAAAATCATCGCATCGCATGCATTCGCATAACAGGCCTTTGCATAACATGCATTCATTCCATGCACCATGCATTGCATCTGCTAACATCTGCAGGTACCGCCAACCTGAGAAACCTGAAGAAAAGTCCTGCGACCAGAGCAGGCACCCCTGGATCGGTGTGAAAGCATTGACCCTGAAGAAGATGAATTGGATTTCCGAATCCCCCTTTGGACCAACGTGTCCCCCAGAAAGACTGACTTCAACTTGTATTCGAGCTGCAGGTAAGTCCCTCTGATCTCAATAGGTCCAGTCGAAAAGGATAGCCGTGTTGGTCTAAAACATGGCGTAGTCCTAAGGAAATATCGAGATCTAGACTTGATATAGTACCCTCCCCCTGGTCGCTCGAAAGACCACCTCTTTTGAGCCCGCGCGCTCCCAAGCCCAAGTGCAAACTCGGATCGTTCGCGATTCGTTAAAAGGCTCTAGGCAGCCTCCTTCGCCGGCTCAATGTGAGTCGGTACCCCTTTTATTTTTTTCTTTATTTTTTGCTTTCTGTCATCGGAAAAACAAAAAATATCATGTCATCGCATCTGCATCAAAAAAAAAAATAGAAATGGAAAAAGGAAAATTCGGGTTTCTTTAGGTAGACAAAATTGGTATAATTTCTGAATTCTTTATCTTTATTTTGCCTCGAAATATGTTTCGGCCAATTCATATTCCTTGTTAAAATCCAGATAAAGAGGGGCAGCTGTCATACCCTAATTTTGTCCGGCTTGGAACAAAACCTTAATTTTGCACAAAAAGAAATAAATTATGAAGTGAAGCATCATTCTGAAGGATGTGAAGAACTATGAGCATGCATTTTTGGGTTCTAAAAGTCATTTCAGCGCTTTTAAAATCATTTTTAGGATTGGAATGCCTTTTGGAGCATAAATTAGGGTTTTTTGGGCAAAAGGGGTATTTTGGTCATTTCCAAAATTAAGTAATTTCTCACCAAAAATCATTGTTCAATCTCAGAGGAATTTATTTGGATCTAGATGATTTGGGTTATGAATTTTTGTGCGCATGCATGCATGATTTTTGGCATAAAATTCAAATTTTAAGCAAAAGGGCAAAATGGGAATTTCCATCAAGGTGAGGTCTCAAATCAATTTTGGGAAGGGTGATATCATGGAATTTTGGGCCCAATCATTGATTCCTAGGACATGGCCCAAAGTGGCATGATTTTTATGGAATTATCTAGAAAAGAATAATCAAAAATGGTGAAAATAAGGAAGTGTCCCCAATAAGACAAAATGTACTATTTTTCTTGACAAGCTTGCAAAACTTGGGCACCAAGGCCTCATTTGCTCCGAATTTTCCAGCTCATTTTCACCTCATTTTGTGTTTCCTCATGCCCTTGATCCATGTGAGTTGTATTCCTAGCCATTGATTAAAATTCTAGATCAAATCCTTGGCTACAACTTTGTGTAGAATGACCTAGGTGCCCTCAACAATTTTTGTGCAACAAAAACTCATAATTTTTGTGTATGGCCAGCTGTTCCTCACTCATTTGTGTTTTCTCCTTGTCCCTAATCCATGTGCATTGCAATCTTGGCCTTTGATTCAAATTCTAGCTCAAATCTCAATGGTTTGCAAAAGCGCAATGTCCTATATACCCTTAATTTTGCACCTCATATAAAACCCAAAATAAGAGACCATGAGGAGGACACTCATTTTTTTACCCTAACACCCAAATCTCTCCTCTCTTTCTCTCATTCCTTGGAGGCAACAAGCCACCATACCCATATTCTTTCTTCAAAATTCTTCCAAAAAATCAACCATCAAACCTTGTTTATTCTTCATCCTTTCAATAAATCTACTTCTAAACTTGCATAATCATCAAAGTTTCATCAAAAACCATCAAGAATCAAGCATTTGCGAAAGGTTCAAGAGGTTCTTGTGGTGTTCTTCAAGTGTTCTTCCTTCTATTCTCTTTCCTTCTTCATTTTCTAGCTAGATCTAGAGGTAAGCTCACTAACCCTTGCATTTTCTTTAATTTTCATCATGTAATCTCTCTTCTATTCCTCCTTCCTTCTTGAAAGAAGCTTTGAGGACTCATTTCAAACATTATTGGACAAGGACATTGGGAGCCTTGGGTGTTTGAGATGAGTCCTTGGCCTTGAAGGAAAGATTCTTGTGTTTTCTCATCATTCATTGCATTTCTACCTCATTTGCATGATTTTGGTGAAATAAAACCTTGTTTTCCTACCTATTTTGCTTCCGCCATAGCATGGATTTTAGGGTTCTTGTGTTCATTTTGTTCATTTCATGATTTTAAGTTGAATTTTGGCTTGATTTTGGTGTTGGGTGCCTCGGGTTGTTGCTTCAAAACCTAGGATTTTTGTTGCCTTTTTACTTCTTTGATTTTTGTGAAGAATAAAATACATGATATGCTTGATGCTTACCTTAGAACATGGCATGATGATCTAGGGTTTAGTCTTGTGAATTGTTTCATGTATTAATTGTGAAATTTAGCATGAAATTTGATGGTGATTTGTGCTTAGCATTGCTTCGGCCTTAGGCCACTTTTGTGCATATTTTGTGCTTGAAAACGTGTTGTTTTGATCTTGTGTGAATAAATGCAATTGTGCAATTGTGTTTTTACCCTTTTACCTTTTTACTTTACCATCTCATTAAATAATTACCATTTACCTCATGCATTTTTACTCTACCATTTCATTAACTTCTCACTCAAACTTTTTACCACTTGTAGATGTGCATAAAAAAATCCCAAAACATTTCAATCATTTGCATTTTAAACTTTTACTACTTCTCATTTAAAACCCCAAAACATTTTTACCGCTTCTTACTCAAAACATTTTCAAACTTTGCATTTCACTTATTTGCATCATCTATGCGACACCTTGCATGCTTGCACGCACATTCACTCATACTTGTATACCATGCATAATAAATGCTCATGCATTCTTGTATGCTCATACATTCTCTTGTATACTTATTCATGCATTCTCTTGTATGCTCATGCATTCACATGCTTTCTTAATCATGTATCATCGCTCACATGTTCATTCATTAAACCTAGAATACTCTATGCCTATGATCAATTGTGTTCACTTATTCTTGATGCCATTTGAGTGACTTGATTTAATTGTGTGCCCTTCCTTCCACTAGTATGTATTCTTAATGAAGACGTAAGCCTACTTTTCCGGTTGTAGCATAGAGTCATTAAGGTATATGCACCCCTTTGAGATTGTTGCCCGTCCCGTAGCAATTCTCACACACACACAATTGTCTTGAGAGCTTTGTCTTGCATCCTTAATAATTGGATCTCTTGATTATATTGACATGCTTAATCTTGCTTAATAATCAACATGTTTATGATTGCTTGATTGGTGAGTATGTTTGAATCTTGTTCACTCATTGTTGCATTTGGTTATGGACTTGGAATTGATTGAATAATGTTCTACTTGTTTTCCAAAACCCATTTTCTAAACTCATTTTCAAACGCTCCTTGCTTTGCGAAAACATTTTCTTCCTCCATTAAATAAAACAAATTGTCATTGATGATCACTCGCGCTGTTGCCGTTTAGATCGTTAATGATGATTGTATTTTCAAAAAAAGAGTTAGTAGTGAGGCCATTCTAACCGTTGTTGTTCGGTCTTCACAAACGCTCACCCAATTGCGAAAAACTCTTAAGCCGTTTTCAGACGCAAAAGCCGAGAACTACGTAGCTTTGATCCCTCAACCCAGTGAGGGTACGTAGGAGCGGGTCCGTCCCGTCAAGCACCCTTTTAAAAAATCTTTGTTTTGTTTCCACTTTTCGAAGATAACAAAAATATTCCTGCCTTCCGTTTTCAATAAAACGATTTTTCAAATAAAAAGAAAAGAAAAGAAAAGAAAAGAAGTAGAACAAATCGCTTTCAACTCAAACCCTTGTCAAACCACACATCGAGTTAATGGTTCCCTTTCAGTAGAAAGGACGTATGGGATGCTAATACCTTCCCCATGCGTAACCGACCCCCGAACCTACATCTCTGATTTCGAAAGACCACTCGCTTTTCCAAAAAAAGGTTTTTCCGATGTTTTCCTAAATAAATATTGGTGGCGGCTCTACTATTTTTCACGTTGCAAAACGAGAAGTCCCAAACCGGATTTTTCGGGCGCAACACTACCCTCTTCGTTCAACAATTAGTAGTGTAAACTCTCTCCTTGAGATTGTAGTATGACTTCTTCTTTTATGTTTAAGTTATTTTCTTTGTTGTTTAAGCTCAACATGAGCTAATTCCTTATAGTCGGGATGCTGAACTTAATGTAATGGATTTATTGTGTGATTAATGAAGTATGTTTAAGTGTTGAGCATTTTATCTTGTGTGTTATAATATTTCCATCTTAGATTAGGATTGGCCGTCTAATCTAAGTAGCATTTATGAATTCAGAGATGGTTTGTAAATTTACCTCACAAGATAATATGGTTTTTTGCATTAATAGAGATATTAGTGTTTCTTGCTTAAACCCTAGAGATAGGGAGGGCATAAGCCATAAGGTGAATACTGCGGGTGCCTAAGCAGCCTAGGGCGTAACTTTTAAGGTCTAGAGATAAACTTTGAGAGCCAAACCCTAGTGAGAAGTATTTGAGAAAATACATCCATTGCTGCAGCACCTAGTGCTGCAGCACTTAAGGTGCTGCAGCACATAAGGTGCTGCAGCACTTAACATACCATTAATTGCACTTTAACGAAATTACTGGAAGTGAATGCATCTCAACTTGTTCCAATCAGCTGATCTTTATTACCCTGATACCTTTTATTACTTTGTATGTTACCAAACATTTGTGTCATTTACTTTATTTTTACCATCACTATTTTTTTGATTAAATTAAGCTTTGTTTAAGTGCTAATCCTCGTGGGAACGAACTTTACTTTCCCTTTGTTACATGTTGACAATGTATACTTGCACTATCACGTTTTTACGCAACAAGTTTTTGGCGCCGTTGCTGGGGATTAAATAGCTTAAAACACTGTTTAATTAAGTGGCAAACTAGTGATTTTTGTTGCTAATTTTGGTGTTCTGTTTTTGAGTGTTTCAGTATTTGATTGCTCCAGCAACTGTTGCTGCAGCATATGCACAGGCGTAATTCACCAGAGTTTCAACTTCATCCTGAAATAGAAAGATTGTTTAGGGCTTTGAGAAGGGATCAAGATCACTCAGGACTTATTTCATTGGGCAGAGCTGTCAATATGGCTACACCACCACCTTCTAATCATGGGGAAACACCACCTCCTAGCAACCACGGTTCTGATAGACATACTATAGTTGCCACTGACCACCGTGAGCAACCTGAACATGTGAGGCAAGTTTTGAATGAAACAGTCATAGGCATGGCTAATGACAGGGACAGACCTATGAGGGATTATGCAATTTTTGACCCTCATACTATGCAAACTAGCATAGTAAGGCCTGAACTTGCCACAACTCATTTTGAATTTAAGCCTATGATGTTTCAAATGCTTCAAACAATAGGGAAATTTGGTGGAGGACCTACTGAGGACCCACATTTGCATTTAAAACAATTTGTAGAAGTTTGTAGTAATTTCATTCTCCCTGGTGTAAGTGATGATGCTTTTAAACTTAAACTTTTCCCTTATTCCTTGAAGGATATAGCTAAGGTTTGGTTAAATTCCTTGGAACCTAACTCTATCACTACTTGGAATGAGATGGCTGAGAAATTTATGATAAAATATTTTCCACCTATCAAGAATGCCAGGATGAGAACTGAAATTACATCTTTCAGACAAACTGAATTTGAAACTTTGTTTGAAGCATGGGAAAGATTCAAAGAATTGTTAAGAAAATGTCCACATAATGGGTTGCCTGTGGTTGTTCAAATGGAAACTTTCTACAATGGTTTGGAACCTCAGACTAGATTGATGCTTGATGCTTCTTCTGGAGGAGTCTTGCTGAATGGCTTTTACCAAGATGCTTATGATCTTGTTGAAACCATTGCTGCAAACAGTTATCATTGGCCAACAGCCAAGGTTAGTGCTCAGAAGAAAGTTGCTGGTATGCATGAAGTAAGTGAAGTTACTGCTTTATATGCTCAGGTTGCATCTTTGTCCAACATGATCAAAAATATGAGTGCAACACCTGCTGCAGCAACTGAAACTGTACCAGAGACTAAAGTAGCAGCAATTGAACAAGTACCAGTGGGTTCTGCTAGTTGTGTGTACTGTGGAGGAGGCCATTTGTATGAAGAATGCCCTGCAAACCCTATTTCAGTCAACTATGTGGGATATGATAAGAACAATAATCCATATTCTCGTACCTACAATCCTGGGTGGAAGAACCATCCTAATTTCAAATGGAGCAACAATGCAACACCTGCTACAGCTCCTGCAACACCACCAGGATTCCCTGCTCAACCCAAGGCAGCAGCACCAGTAGTTGAAAACTCAATGGAGGCCATGCTTAAGGCTTCCATGAATGAATCTAAAACTCAGTATCAAACTCAAGGGGCTGCAATCAAGAACTTGGAGAATCAAATTGGTCAAATAGCCACTGCTCTTACCCAAAGACCTAGTGGATCATTACCTTCCACTACTAAACCATCATCAAAGGGGAAGGAGCATTGCAAGGCTATATCTTTAAGGAGTGGGAAGGACTTGAATGGACCATCTACTGATCATAGTGATGGCACCAACAAAAACCAAAAAAATGAGAAAAATGAGAAAAAGAAGGCAACAGATGCTGTCACAGTTGATGCTACAGCATTTGATGCTGCACCAGTTCCATCACCAGTTGCTGATCAACCTGTTCCATCTCCACCTTTTCCTCAAAGGTTGAAGAAGGCACAGCAAGACAAGCAATTTGGCAAATTTTTAGAGGTGCTAAAACAACTTCACATCAGTGTTCCTCTAGTAGAAGCACTCCAACAAATGCCCAACTATGCAAAGTTTATGAAGGATGTGCTCTCTAAGAGGAAGAGACTTGGAGAATTTGAAACAGTGGCTATGTTAGAAGAATGTAGTATGATCATGCAAAGCAAGCTTCCAAGCAAGTTGAAGGATCCAGGCAGTTTCACTATTCCTTGTTCAATTGGTGAAACCTATACTGGCAGAGCTCTTTGTGACTTAGGTGCAAGCATCAATTTGATGCCTAAGTCTGTTTTCACTCAGTTGGGTATAGGGGTTGCCAGACCTACAACTGTTACTCTCCAACTTGCAGATAGATCTATTGCATACCCAGAAGGAATCATTGAAGATGTCTTGATAAATGTAGATAAATTTGTATTTCCTGCTGACTTTGTGATTTTAGATTTTGATGCAGATAAGGAAGTGCCTATAATTCTTGGAAGACCTTTCTTAGCTACTGGGAAGACTCTAATTGATGTGCAAAAAGGAGAATTGACTATGAGAGTCAATGATCAAGAGATCAGGTTCAATGTGATGAATACTCTCAAGTTTCCTGACCAAGGAACTGAGGAGTGTTCCTTTGTAGTGTCTCTTAATTCTGTGGTTCAGAAACACTTCCACAAGCAAAGTGACCATTTAGTGAAGGCTCTTGCTGAAATTGACAAAAGTGAACTTGTGGAAGAAGGTATGTTACATGAGGAGGCCACTGTGAAGGAAATTTGGAGTAGACAATATGAACCTCTTGAGCTTGAGGATTCCAATCTTAGAAGAAATTTGCCTTCCATTGAGAAACCTCCTATGCTTGAGCTTAAAGAGTTACCCAAGCACCTTAAGTATGCCTATTTAGGGGAAAATGATGCTTTGCCTGTGATCCTTGCTTCTGACCTATCCAAAAGTCAAGAACATGATCTCATTACTACCCTAAAGAGGCATAAGAAGGCAATTGGGTGGCAAATGGCTGACATAAAGGGGATTAGTCCTACCATCTGCATGCACAGAATCATTCTCGATGAAAATGCTAAGAATAGCATTGAAGGGCAGAGGAGACTCAATCCTATCATGAAGGAAGTTATGAAAAAGGAAATTATCAAGTGGCTTGATGCTGGCATTGTGTATCCTATATAAGATAGTGCATGGGTGAGCCCTGTGCAATGTGTGCCAAAGAAAGGAGGGGTCACAGTGGTAACTAATGAGAAGAATGAGCTAATTCCTACAAGAACAGTAACTGGGTGGAGGATTTGCATGGATTATAGAAAACTCAACAAGGCCACAAGAAAAGATCATTTCCCCTTACCATTCATAGACCAGATGCTTGATAGACTTGCTGGCAAAGAGTTCTATTGCTTTTTGGATGGATACTCTGGTTATAATCAAATAGCCATAGTTCCTGAAGATCAACAAAAGACTACATTCACTTGTCCTTATGGCACTTTTGCTTTTAGGAGAATGCCATTTGGGTTGTGTAATGCACCAGCAACATTTCAAAGGTGTATGATGTCAATCTTTTCTGAATTCATTGAAAAATCTATGGAGGTGTTTATGGATGATTTCTCTGTCGTTGGGGAAACATTCCAATTATGCCTTGATAACTTAGAGGAGATTCTGGATAGATATGAAGAAACCAACTTGGTCTTGAATTGGGAGAAATGGCACTTCATGGTCCAAGAAGGAATTGTGTTGGGACACAAAATTTCAAAGAGGGGAATTGAGGTTGACAAGGCCAAAGTTGAGGTAATTGAGAAGATGCATCCTCCAACAAATGTCAATGGTGTTAGAAGTTTCTTGGGACATGCTGGTTTCTATAGAAGATTCATTAAGGACTTCTCCAAAATTTCAAAGCCATTATGTCAATTGCTGCAGCATGACACTCTATTTGTGTTTGATGAATCATGTGCTGCAGCATTTCAGAAATTGCAAAGTGCTTTAGTTACTGCTCCAGTGATAGTAACTCCTGATTGGAGCAAGCCTTTTGAGCTAATGTGTGATGCTAGTGATTATGCCATAGGTGTTGTCCTTGGCCAAAGGTATGGAAAAGTCTTTCATTCTATTTATTACACTAACACTTATTTGCATTTAAAACAATTTGTAAAAGTTTGTAGTAATTTCATTCTCCCTGGTGTAAGTGATGATGCTTTTAAACTTAAACTTTTCCCTTATTCCTTGAAGGATATAGCTAAGGTTTGGTTAAATTCCTTGGAACCTAACTCTACCACTACTTGGAATGAGATGGCTGAGAAATTTATGACAAAATATTTTCCACCTATCAAGAATGCCAGGATGAGAACTGAAATTACATCTTTCAGACAAACTGAATTTGAAACTTTGTTTGAAGCATGGGAAAGATTCAAAGAATTGTTAAGAAAATGTCCACATAATGGGTTGCTTGTGGTTGTTCAAATGGAAACTTTCTACAATGGTTTGGAACCTCAGACTAGATTGATGCTTGATGCTTCTTCTGGAGGAGTCTTGCTGAATGGCTTTTACCAAGATGCTTATGATCTTGTTGAAACCATTGCTGCAAACAGTTATCATTGGCCAACAGCCAGGGTTAGTGCTCAGAAGAAAGTTGCTGGTATGCATGAAGTAAGTGAAGTTACTGCTTTATATGCTCAGGTTGCATCTTTGTCCAACATGATCAAAAATATGAGTGCAACACCTGCTGCAGCAACTGAAACTGTACCAGAGACTAAAGTAGCAGCAATTGAACAAGTACCAGTGGGTTCTGCTAGTTGTGTGTACTGTGGAGGAGGCCATTTGTATGAAGAATGCCCTGGAAACCCTATTTCAGTCAACTATGTGGGATATGATAAGAACAATAATCCATATTCTCGTACCTACAATCCTGGGTGGAAGAACCATCCTAATTTCAAATGGAGCAACAATGCAACACCTGCTACAGCTCCTGCAACACCACCAGGATTCCCTGCTCAACCCAAGGCAGCAGCACCAGTAGTTGAAAACTCAATGGAGGCCATGCTTAAGGCTTTCATGAATGAATCTAAAACTCAGTATCAAACTCAAGGGGCTGCAATCAAGAACTTGGAGAATCAAATTGGTCAAATAGCCACTGCTCTTACCCAAAGACCTAGTGGATCATTACCTTCCACTACTGAACCATCATCATCAAAGGGGAAGGAGCATTGCAAGGCTATATCTTTAAGGAGTGGGAAGGACTTGAATGGACCATCTACTGATCATAGTGATGGCACCAACAAAAGCCAAAAAAATGAGAAAAATGAGAAAAAGAAGGCAACAGATGCTGTCACAGTTGATGCTACAGCATTTGATGCTGCACCAGTTCCATCTCCAGTTGCTGATCAACCTGTTCCATCTCCACCTTTTCCTCAAAGGTTGAAGAAGGCACAGCAAGACAAGCAATTTGGCAAATTTTTAGAGGTTCTAAAACAACTTCACATCAGTGTTCCTCTAGTAGAAGCACTCCAACAAATGCCCAACTATGCAAAGTTTATGAAGGATGTGCTCTCTAAGAGGAAGAGACTTGGAGAATTTGAAACAGTGGCTATGACAGAAGAATGTAGTATGATCATGCAAAGCAAGCTTCCAAGCAAGTTGAAGGATCCAGGCAGTTTCACTATTCCTTGTTCAATTGGTGAAACCTATACTGGCAGAGCTCTTTGTGACTTAGGTGCAAGCATCAATTTGATGCCTAAGTCTGTTTTCACTCAGTTGGGTATAGGGGTTGCCAGACCTACAACTATTACTCTCCAACTTGCAGATAGATCTATTGCATACCCAGAAGGAATCATTGAAGATGTCTTGATAAATGTAGATAAATTTGTATTTCCTGCTGACTTTGTGATTTTAGATTTTGATGCAGATAAGGAAGTGCCTATAATTCTTGGAAGACCTTTCTTAGCTACTGGGAAGACTCTAATTGATGTGCAAAAAGGAGAATTGACTATGAGAGTCAATGATCAAGAGATCAGGTTCAATGTGATGAATGCTCTCAAGTTTCCTGACCAAGGAACTGAGGAGTGTTCCTTTGTAGTGTCTCTTGATTCTGTGGTTCAGAAACACTTCCACAAGCAAAGTGACCATTTAGTGAAGGCTCTTGCTGAAATTGACAAAAGTGAACTTGTGGAAGAAGGTATGTTACATGAGGAGGCCACTGTGAAGGAAATTTGGAGTAGACAATATGAACCTCTTGAGCTTGAGGATTCCAATCTTAGAAGAAATTTGCCTTCCTTTGAGAAACCTCCTATGCTTGAGCTTAAAGACTTACCCAAGCACCTTAAGTATGCCTACTTAGGGGAAAATGATGCTTTGCCTGTGATCATTGCTTCTGACCTATCCAAAAGTCAAGAACATGATCTCATTACTACCCTAAAGAGGCATAAGAAGGCAATTGGGTGGCAAATGGCTGACATAAAGGGGATTAGTCCTACCATCTGCATGCACAGAATCATTCTTGATGAAAATGCTAAGAATAGCATTGAAGGGCAGAGGAGACTCAATCCTATCATGAAGGAAGTTATGAAAAAGGAAATTATCAAGTGGCTTGATGCTGGCATTGTGTATCCTATATCAGATAGTGCATGGGTGAGCCCTGTGCAATGTGTGCCAAAGAAAGGAGGGGTCACAGTGGTAACTAATGAGAAGAATGAGCTAATTCCTACAAGAACAGTAACTGGGTGGAGGATTTGCATGGATTATAGAAAACTCAACAAGGCCACAAGAAAAGATCATTTCCCCTTACCGTTCATAGACCAGATGCTTGATAGACTTGCTGGCAAAGAGTTCTATTGCTTTTTGGATGGATACTCTGGTTATAATCAAGTAGCCATAGTTCCTGAAGATCAACAAAAGACTACATTCACTTGTCCTTATGGCACTTTTGCTTTTAGGAGAATGCAATTTGGGTTGTGTAATGCACCAGCAACATTTCAAAGGTGTATGATGTCACTCTTTTCTGAATTCATTGAAAAATCTATGGAGGTGTTTATGGATGATTTCTCTGTCTTTGGGGAAACATTCCAATTATGCCTTGATAACTTAGAGGAGATTCCGGATAGATGTGAAGAAACCAACTTGGTCTTGAGTTGGGAGAAATGCCACTTCATGGTCCAAGAAGGAATTGTGTTGGGACACAAGATTTCAAAGAGGGGAATTGAGGTTGACCAGGCCAAAGTTGAGGTAATTGAGAAGATGCATCCTCCAACAAATGTCAAAGGTGTTAGAAGTTTCTTGGGACATGCTGGGTTCTATAGAAGATTCATTAAGGACTTCTCCAAAATTTCAAAGCCATTATGTCAATTGCTGCAGCATGACACTCCATTTGTGTTTGATGAATCATGTTCTGCAGCATTTCAGAAATTGCAAAGTGCTCTAGTTACTGCTCCAGTGATAGTAACTCCTGATTGGAGCAAGCCTTTTGAGCTAATGTGTGATGCTAGTGATTATGCCATAGGTGCTGTCCTTGGCCAAAGGTATGGAAAAGTCTTTCATTCTATTTATTATGCTAGCAAAACACTTATTGATGCTCAATTGAATTACACTACCACTGAAAAAGAATTATTAGCTGTGGTTTTTGCATTTGATAAATTCAGATCATACTTAGTTGGCACAAAAGTAATTGTTTTCACTGATCATTCTGCCATGAAGTATTTGATTGCTAAGAAAGATGCAAAACCTAGGCTAATAAGATGGGTTCTCCTCCTCCAAGAATTTGATCTTGAAATTAAAGATAAAAAGGGGGTGGAGAACCAAGTTGCTGATCATTTGTCTAGATTGGAAGGTGATAATGCAGGTAATCATTTTGGAGAAATCAAGGAATGCTTCCTTGATGAGCAATTGCTAGCTATTGATGCGGCAGCAACAGATGCTGCAGCACCTTGGTATGCGGACATTGTCAACTTCCTGGTCAGTAAGGTGATACCATGTGATCTGAATTACCAACAGAAGAAGAGGTTCTCCCACAATGTCAAGCAGTATTTTTGGGATGAACCCTTCTTATACAAAAAGTGCCCTGATCAGTTACTAAGGAGATGTGTGGCTGATGAAGAACAACAAGAGGTGCTGCAGCAATGTCATGCTGTAGCATATGGAGGACAGCAGCAAAAGTGCTTCAATCTGGTTATTTTTGGCCTACAATTTTCAAAGATGCTCATGAGTTGGTTAGAAAATGTGATAGTTGCCAAAGGAGTGGGAACATTTCTAATAGGAATGAAATGCCATTGTCAAACATCTTAGAGGTTGAACTCTTTGATGTTTGGGGTATGGACTTCATGGGACCTTTTCCCCCTTCTTTTGGCAACTCTTATAACCTTGTTGCTGTAGATTATGTATCTAAGTGGGTTGAAGCAGTTGCTTTACCCAACAATGATGCAAAATCTGTCAGCAAGTTCTTACACAAAAACATCTTCACAAGGTTTGGAACTCCTAGAGCAACAATCAGTGATGAAGGGTCTCACTTCTGCAATAGGTTGATTGAAACTCTCTTGGCCAAATATGGGATAAAGCACAAGATTGCTACTGCATATCATCCTCAAACCAGTGGTCAGGCAGAGTTGTCCAATAGAGAGATCAAGAGAATGTTGGAGAAAATGGTAGGGCCTACTAGAAAGGAGTGGTCAAATCATCTTGATGATGCTTTATGGGCTTACAGAACTGCTTACAAGACTCCTTTGGGAATGTCCCCCTATAGACTTGTTTATGGCAAAGCTTGCCACCTACCTTTGGAGGTTCAATACAAATCTCATTGGGCAATCAAAAAGCTCAATTTTGATCATGCTAAGGCAGGGGAAGCTAGGCTATTACAACTAAATGAATTGGAAGAAATGAGGCACTTTGCTTATGAGAGTTCTGAATTGTATAAGGCAAAGACCAAGGCTTGGCATGATTAGAAGATTCAGAAGAGGGAATTAGTTGAAGGTGATCAAATTCTATTGTTCAATTCAAGACTCAAGCTATACCCTGGGAAGCTCAAGTCCAAATAGTCTGGGCCATTCAAATTGATAAAAGTGTACCCTCATGGAGCTGTGGAACTGTATGATGATGTGAGAAAGGAAACCTTCAAGGTTAATGGTCAAAGGGTGAAGCAATACTATGGAGAACCAGTGGTGAGGAGCAAAATCACCACTGAATTGGAGAATCCATAATCTTGGAAGGAAGTCAGGCTGAGGACTCTTAAACCAAGCGCTACTGGGAGGCAGCCCAGGGTTTTATCTAATAAATTAGTGTTTTGTTTGTTTTAGTGTTTGTTTTGCAGGAATTAATTCTGGGCAATTTGAAGTTTGAGGGTGTGACAGCAGTTGTTGCTGCAGCATTGCTTCTAGCAACATTGCTGCAGCAGAGAATGGCAAGAAAGAGGAAGCTTGATGACGTGCCAGAGGAAGAAGAGCTGGATGCTGCTAAGGTGACTGAGAAAGAAGATGCGCAGACTGATGCCACTATTACTGCTGTGGTCAAGGGCATTGCTGATGCTGCAGCACTAGAAGAGCAGAAGAGCTGAGAAGAGTTGAGGCTGAACGAATTGCAAGAGAGGCTCTTGAGCTTGTGGCCGCATCAGTAACTGCCCAAAAGAAGGCAGGAGTTTCTGATGCTGGTGGTGTTGTTGCAGATACACCACAAGTGCAGCAGCAATCTGATGCTGCAGTAACAGAAACTTCTGATGCTGTTTTAAGCCCAAAAGCCAAAAGACAGAAGCCTTACACTCCAAGGTCCAGAAGAGGAACAGCCACAAGACAAAGCCCAAGGGCAAAACCAGGGGCCTCTCCACCTTAATCTTTTCGTTTATAAAGTCCTGTTTTTAATGTTTTTCTGGGATTCTTCTGTTTGCTTAGCGCTGCAGTTTCGAGTCTTTCTCCATCCCTGACTTTTCTACTCGCTAGCTATGTCTGCCTCCCATGCGGCTTCTTCCTCCAGGGCTCATGTTCCCATTATCTTCCAGTCCGTAGGCGAACTATAACATCCACCGTTTTGCTTTAGTATATACTGTTTGCTTGTACTAATTTGATCGTATTATTCAAATAATACAGTGTGTTTGCTTACTGAAGTGAATGACTTTTGCCAAGATAAAATTTAATTCATGACTTAATAATAATTATTAAGTTAGGGTTCAAAAATGAGTGCAAAATTTTAAAAGAAAATTTTGCCGCATTTACAGGGGACTTCGTCTTGACAAGATTAGAGACACGGGTATGTCAATAAATATGGTTGATATTTGATGTTAGATGAGTAGTAGATAAGGGTTAGTTCTCGAATGAATTTATTCGACGCGCGAATCCAATGTAATCGGTGAATCTCTTTTGCGTGATGAATCAGTTTAACGAATGATCGGTACTCGAGATCCGAAGTCTAGGGCTGGCTATGTGGCATTTTACTATTGGTCAAAAGAAAAAAAAATCATCATGTCATGAGTTAGTAAGACACCTAGACTAGGATAGGTGTCACCTTATTATGGCTTACAATAAAATATCTAGATATTTTGGTTATACTTAATCACGAAGTAACTTTAAAAAAAAAAAGAGTTTATATACCCTCCTTTTAAGCTCACGACAGCCCACCCCTCTCATTCTTAAAAACAAAGGTTTTCACCTTCTTCTCTCATTCTCTCTATTTCCTTTCCACTTTTCTTCATTAAAATTCTTGGTGTCAATTCCTCCAAGTTCAACAAAATCTTGGCTCTCCAATTTCAAGGTAAACATCTCACTCTAATTGCTCTCATTCTCTTATCCTTAATTAATTAATGAATCTTGTTTTTCTTACTTCTTCCAAGCCTCAGCCGTAGCCATAGTAGAGGATTGAAGTGTTTTTTTTTCTTTTCTTGTTTTAAACTTTGCTATGGTTATGATCATGAGAAAGAGGATCAAGGTTTTCCCCAATTTTCTTGAACTGTAGGCTGACTTTCGGGTGCAGCGGCTCCGTGTAGGTTCTGCTTCTCCACCTCCTTCGTTGCAGCAATCCGACTCCATCATTTCGATCTCGGTGAGCATCTTGTATCTCTTGTTCCTTCGCCCTTCGTTGCTTTCTTCCTCTTCTTACACTGTTTTTATATGCAGAGAGTGGTTCAAGATGCCGTGGCGGCTAACCCGGACCCGCTCGGGGTGATTAGCCCGACCAGGGATCCTTCCATTGGGGGGCCGGTTTCCCCGAATGTGGATGAGGAGGAGATGCAGCGCTTTTTCGCCGGTTTGGGTGACCCAGAGGTGGCCACCTCTTCCTCGGCAGCGGATCTTGTCCGAGTGGAAGCGCCCTAGCTGGTGAAGTTCCCACTGATCCCGGGGATGGTTGTCTGATCACCTTCCAAGCCCTTAACCAACAGAAAATGGATGCTCTGTCCGAAGAGGGTGACATAGCTGGACGCATCGCTGCTGTGGAAGGTGCAATAGCTTCTCTTCCCTCGAAGTTGGCTGCCTTGACTTCCCAACATTCGGCTGCGGCTTCTTGCGTTACTGCCGCCAACGAGGCCATTACAGCTCTCTTCCAACGCATTATGGTTCTGGGTCCTCAGCTTGACTCTCTTCTCCCTCTCGGGAATTGACGACGAATGGAAGGCCCTGAAAACGTCCTTCGAGCAGGTCTTTGTTCTGGGAGTAGCCGAAGTCCCTATTACTACCCCATCACTCATTAGTGCTCTTCCCGACGAAGTGATGGCCCCCGGGGGCGGTTCCGCTAGTAGGAAGGAGACATTGGTGCCGGAGCCATGTCCTGTCATGGACCCATCATCTGAAGGCCTAGAAATACTGGGGATGGCTGCCAAGGTCGTGACGGATGAGGTTATATTGGCGAGTATCGGGGCTGCCGTGACCGACGCGGTTCAAGACGCTGCCGCTGCCAGCATGTTCAGTAGTGAGAGGGGTGTTGTTGGGCCCTGAAACCTGATCTCTCCTTTTCTGTTAATCACCAGGCCGCCGATGTGAGGCGAGCCAATTTGACAATATTTCTGTACGTTAAATCCACCTTTCTCTTCCTCGCATACTTTCCCATAGAGTAGGATAATATGCTTTAAGGCATTTGCCATTTACTTTCGTTTCAAATTCATCTCCGTCTAGAGTGATTAGACGATACCCTCCGCCATGGTATACTTCACTAACGACATATGGCCCGTCCCAATTTGGGGACCACTTGCCCAACTGGGGGTCTTTCCTCCCTAGTGGCAAAATGGCCTTCCACACGAGGTCTCCTTCAACAAATTGCTTGGGTTTAACGTGTTTGTTGTAGGCTCAGGCCGCCTTAGCTTTATTCATTTCTATTCTGCCGAGGGCAGCCAGTCTGTCGTCATCCACCTAGTTTAGCTCCATCAACATGGCTTGCTGATACTCATCCATACTTAGGGAGTGTTGCCGTGCCACTCTCGACAAGGTTACACTTATCTCTAGTGGTAGCACGACATCCTTCCCGTAAACCAAACGATAGGGAGTCACTCCCGTGGCCGTAGACTTTGAATTCCTCATAGCCCACAGGACCTCATTGAGGGTCTCATGCCACCGCCAGGGTTTGTCCTCTATGTTCTTTTTGATGAGTTCAATGATAATCTTATTAGTGGCTTCCGCTTGTCCATTGGCTTGGGCATAATAAGGGGACGAATACATCATCTTAATGCCGTACTCCTGGTCGAAGGCCACCACTCTTTCTCCGATGAACATGGTGCCTTGATCGGCCGTGATGGTTTCAGGGATTCCGTACCTGAAGATGATCTGGTTCTCTATAAATCTGATCACCGCGGCCTGATCAACATTTCCCAACGGCATGGCTTCCACCCATTGGGTGAAGTAATTGGTGGCTACGATAATGAAGTTGTGCCCTTTTGAACTCGGAGGGTATATCTTACCAATTAAGTCCATGGCCCAGCATCTAAACGGCCAAGGTTTGACGATAGGATGGAGTTCGTCCGCCGGTTCCCTTTTGAATTGGTCCGTGCAGCTGCCAAGCCTTGCATCCCTTAGCAAACTGGAAGCAATCAGCCGTTTTCGTCGGCCAATAGTACCCATGCCGATAGATGAGCCACTTAATGATGGGGCCGAACCTATGGGCACCACAAACTCATGCATGGATCTGTGCCATTACCAAATAAGCATCCTTCATCTTGAGGCATTTTAACAACACCCCATTGGTACTTCTCTTATACAGGTCGTCCCCTATCAAGATATACTTCAATGCCCTCTGTGTGACCTTAAAGTCGGTGTCAGCCGTCGGGCTACGGAGGTACCTCGTCAATACCTCAATCCAGGAGTCCGCGGGATCCTCCTGGGTGAGAGTCATAGCCCTTTGTTGTTGCACTTCGACTACCCGTTCCTTGTACCCCGAGGCTTGCTGGGCCAAGTCGTTCGCTTGCTGGTTCTCATTCCTGGGGACGTACAGGATGACGACGTCGGCAAACAACTTTAGCAAGTTGTGCGCCGAGGCCCTCAGCTCTTTGAGCTTAACATTGTAACATTTGTATTCCCCAGTGATCTGTTTGATCACCAGCTGGGAGTCCCCCCTTATCTCTACATAGTGAGCCTTCATGCCGGCCAAGATGTCAAATGCCGCGATCAAGGCCTCATATTCGGCCTGATTATTGGAGGCTTGGTCCCCTATCCGGCACATGAACTTCCATGTTTGGCCACAAGGGCTGGTGACGACTATACCTACTCCGACCCCTGTCCGAGTGCTAGACCCGTCGAACATGAGAACCCAGGGTTTAAGGCCTAGATGGCTGATAGCTTCGGCCGGAGCATCAGGTGTTTCTACACATGGATGCTGGGCTAAGAAGTCTGCCAGGGCATGGCCTTTTACAGCTTTGAGCGGTACATAAGTTAAAGCAAACACGTTCAACTTAATGGCCCACTTAACGAGTCTCCCCTGCAAGACAGGCCTATTAAGAAGATATCGAATAATGTCAACTTTGCATACAACTAAAACTTCTTTAGGTAGGAGATAGTATTCAAGTTTAGTACAAGCATTAAACAATGACAAACAAAGTTTCTCAATGGGCGAGTATCTAGTCTCGGCGTCATTGAGCAGCCTACTGCAATAATATATAGCACGCTCAGCGCTACTATCATCATCTTGAACTAACAAATAGCCAATAGCTTGGTCTTCGGCCGCAATGTATAGCTTAAGAGGTCTCCCCGATGGCGGAGGTATCAGGACAGGGGGGATGGTCAAGGCGGCCTTGATTTGATCGAAGTCCTCCTGTTGCTTGTTCCCCAGATCATTTCCTCGTCTTTCTTCATTCGTAGCAACGGCGAGAAGGCTTTGAGCTTTCCTACCGAGTTGGTGATGAATCTTCTTAGGAAGTTGATTTTGCCCAACAGACTCTGCAGCTCTTTCTTCGTCCTAGGGGGCCTTGCCTCTAGGATGGCTCGGACTTTGTTCTTGTCCACTTCAATGCCCTGGTTATGCACCAGAAATCCCAGGAAGTTGCCTGCAGATACGCCAAAAGCACATTTAGCGGGTTCATCTTAAGATTGTAGAGTCGCATCCGCTTTAGAGGTTGTTCGAGGTCACCCTGTTTGCTGGTGTTTTTAGCAAACAATCACTAGTTTTATTAGAAGGTTTGTGAGATCAAACTAGAAAAATCTCAAAGCAATGCCTCTGAATTGCGCATTGTTCTTGTTGAAGAAAACGTAGAAAAGGGGACGAATTGCAATGATTTAACAGAATCGAAAAGAAAAGAAGCAGTAAATGGTGCGTGAATTGTAAAGAAAAGGAAAACAAATTGCATTGAATCATAAAAGTGGTACACGATCACGTACAGCGATTCTTCCACTCGTTTTTCGCTCTGGCTTGGAAGTTAGAGTTTCAGGAATCGGGTGTGTATTGTGATTTTCGCGACCCCTGTTTTTTCTCAGAAACAGTTATTTATACAAAGGAAAAGAGGGGGAAATTTGAACTAAGTAACTGCCTAGAAATTCGAAAATAAGTAACTGCTACTCCTACTTTCGACCAGAACCGCTCTGTCATGCTTCGACCAACTGCTAGCCTTCAGCGTATAACTGCTCTGTTTTCTGTCTGTCGAAAGCCTGCGTCCATTTTCCTCTCTCTTGCTTTTGCTTCCCTGGAAACTTGTCGAGTTTACCTTGCGTATGACCATCTTCTCTGTCGAAATAATTTGGTCTTCGTCGAAATATAAGTCAGGCCATGTTGACCATCTTTAATGAAGCCTGTCGAAATTACAGGCTAACAAGTTGCCCCCCAAAAATGTCTTTTTCGACTGAACTTGAAGAGGAAGAAGAGAAAGACATTTTTGAACTCACCATCGAAATAGACTTTGCACTTGAGTAGAACAACTGTATACCTGATGTCGCCACTGTTAAATGTTGTTTCCATATTCAAACCTTGAGCTTGAACAGCCTGTAAATTCGGCCTTTGACTATGTTTACTGATTCTCTGTTCTACCTTTGAATGGTTCCACCATTTTCTGTTACGTTAATAACGTCGTAATTAAAGTGATGCCTCACTTCTCGGAACGCCAAACTCATAACCAACTGACGCTCTCTCATACTTCTCCTTATAAATAGAAGAGTTTTGTTTCTCATCTTCACCACTTCATGATTTTCTTTTTTTTCCTTCCCGTTCCAGGATCATTCCCTTTGCTTTGAGTCTTCCGCGTAACCTCATTCCTCATAATTGCAGTGAGGTTGCCTGGAGGTTCAAAGTGATGGTTTTTGATCTCGACTAATTATGGCTTTGCTCCTTTTTTCTTCATGTCACTTGATCTTGCAACTTTCTGAGTTTATGCGGGAGACTCAAAATGGGAGCAGGAAGATTCATCAGGTGTTTTGCTTTGATGATGACTGTCTTCCTTGGGGACGTCAATATCTTCTCTCTGAAGGGCTTCCTGAGGTTTACCAAGCAAGGAAACGCCCTGTTGAAAGGCTTACTAGCCTAACGCGCAGACGAAAGAAAGACCCCCCGAACGACGGGAAGCGACAACGTGGTCGAAGAAGACCACCTAAAAGAGAAGTTACTTGGTCTTAAAAGACCAACTGCAATTCAGCGTTTATTTTATGCCTAGTTTATTTACCCTTTCGGCACTATGTAATTCACAAATGCCTCCTTTGGCACATGTAACTTGGCAACATTATAATGAAAATTCTTCCATTTTATTCTTGAGCAATTTTTATTCTGTGCTTTCGACAGTGTTTTGGCAACGTAAATGCCATGTTTTTACGCTTCCTTTATACTTATTCCAGCGTTATTTTAACTTCTTGCAACGTTGGCTTATACTTTTTCAAGTATTTGCCATTTATACGCAAAATTCTTCCATCAGCGCCAATCTCTTCGACCTCATATGCGCCGTTTGAATAAACTTGTAAAATTTTAAATGGTCCTTCCCAACTTGGGGACCACTTACCAAAGACTCTATCTTTTTTATCCATAGGCAATAAGACCTTCCACACTAGATCACCTGAATCAAAGGTTTTAGACTTAACCTTCTTGTTATAAGTTTTAGCTACCCTCTCTTTCTGTCGAATAAGCATATCTAATGCTAATAACCTTTCTTCGTCTAAATCAACCAATTCATCAAGCATCATATTCCAATAATAATCAGAGGGAATCTCCCACTGTCTTTGAATTCTTGTTGATTGTAGACAAATTTCAACAGGCAACACTGCATCGTGTCCAAATGTTAGCCTATAAGGAGTAGTGTTGATAGATTCTTTGGGTGAATTTCGACAAGCCCATAATGCTTGATCAAGGGTATTATGCCAATTTTTTGGTTTCTGCCCAACATGTTTTTTAATCAAATTAATAATAACTTTATTGGCAGCTTCTACTTGACCATTGGCTTGCGCATAATATGGTGTAGAAGTTAATAACTTAAAACCAATTTCAGAAGCAAACTCTACCATTTTTCTACCAGTGAAAACTGATCCTTGATCTGTAGTAATGGTTTCTGGAATTCCAAACCTATAAATGATATGATTTTGAATAAACCTTATCACTGCTTCTTGATCAACATTGGCTAAAGGTATAGCTTCAACCCATTTGGTGAAGTAATCAATTCCCACAAGGATATATCTATGGCCCTTCGACGAAGTTGGCTTTATCTCTCCAATCACATCTAGAGCCCAACCTCTAAATGGCCAAGGTTTGACTATGGCATGCAATTCATCTGCAGGTACATGTTGTATCCCAGCATGCTTTTGACACTCTTGGCACCCCTTAGCAAATTCTATGCAATCTTTCAGCATAGTTGGCCAATACATTCCTTGTCGAAATAATAACCACTTCATTTTGTGGCCTACTTGATGTGAACCACATGCTCCACTATGTGTATCGGAAACTGCTAAATATGCCTCATTTTCACTAAGACATTTTAATAGTACTCCTTCAGGAGTCTTTTTAAACAATTCGTTTCCAATTATCACATAGCTCAAAGCTCTGTATTTTACCTTTTTATTGGTATTTCCTGTGGGATTTTGCAAATATTCCGCAATAGGCCTTCGCCAATCATTATTGGTCATATTGTCAAGAGCAAAAATTTCTGCTAAGTCAAAGTCACCAAACAATTGACGTTTTTCGACAACGACTAGTTCCTCGTTTGCGTTTATTGCGTTTCCAACTTTTGGTGTTGACAATAGTGACGAAGAATAGTCATCAGAAATGATTTTATCCTTTATTTCGATTAACTCTTCCAGGCTTTGTTTTGAAACTTTATAGCCTGAAGCGATTTGTGTAACACCCCCCTTTTACTATTACAATTAAATAGACAATTATCAGAGTCACCTCGAAGGGCGTTACATTTTTCACCATTTTAAAAAAAGAAAATCTCCAAAATAATTTATATAAAAGAAATCACCAAGCAGCGGAAATATTAACCAGTTTAAACATCTCCAGAATTAACAATTAAAGACATCTCCAAAATAAATTAAAACAATTTCCAATAACTAAAATAATAGTTCAAAACGATAACTAACGACTCCCCGGTGCTACATATCAGAGCTGACACAGACCCAAACGAGAGAGGAAGCAAAACCTAGCAATTCCTCCACGAGCACTAGCGATCATCTGCAGCGTTGCCGCATGAGAGCAACATTCCAAGCAGAAGGGGTGAGTCTAACAGAGATAATAAGCAGATGATAAAAATATGCTAGCATCAGGTAACTACAGCAACACAATACAATTACACCATATCACAGCACCAGATACCAAAGGAAAAATCCATTTGACAGTGAACCACCAAAATTATAACATTCATAGACAATGGGATGATATGCAACCCCTCCAGTGGGCATATGCATGCGGTACCGATCACCAAAATGAGCCACGACGGGCATATCACCAATAAACACCAGAGGCAGAGCCTATATCACCAAAACATGCATATGACAATGCGACACCATGATTATGCACCAACTCACCATAACAAGTATTTAAAATAAATACTATATCACCAGAATCAAAACAAATGATTTCACCAAAAATAGCACCAAGTTGTAGCATCACAGCTACCACTAAACTCTCCTGAGCATACCAGCACCGCACCTGAAATATTAACACCAGACGGCTCCACAACGCGGACATAACGCACGCACACCACGCACAAGACTGGCGCACAGCGCCTAGGCACATCGCACCTACTTCAGCGAATTAATTAAAATAGCAAACGACATCGGATTTCAACAAATAAATACTTGTTGGAAAGCCCTATGGGTCTGGTTATCATCTCTAAGTTCAGTTTTTGAAGGAGAGTGTCCAATAGGTACAGTTTTCGAAAAGCACACAGGCTAGTTGCAAAAGAGGATAGTTTCTGTCCTTCAAATTCAAGCAATTCCAAAGTGACCAAGACTCAATAAAACTGCATGAAACTTGTGCATAAACTGGGGCAAATTTTGTCTAGTTTTCAAAGAAATTGGATTCGTTCGAAAAGGAGTTCTTTTGAAAACGTGGTAACCAAAACACTGACCCTGTGTCCAGATTGTTTCCAGAATCTTACTCTAACTTGTGGAATTCATATCTCGAGCTACACAACTCTAAACGCAACCAAACCAGTGCCAAATTAACAAGCATTAAGTCTATTTTCCAGAAAAATAAACCACATAATTTTTCGGTCAATACAACGTTCCCAGTCACCGAAATACCGAATCTATACCCAAATCGTTTCCAGAATTTTAACCTAACTTGTATCACCTATAACTCGAGCTATACAACTCCGAATTTGACGAAACCAGTGCCAAAACGACCGGCGTTAAGTCTATTTTCAAAAACAATCAACCTCATAATTTTTGGATTTACCAAACAGCGCCAGTTTTAGAAAAACCGAACCTGTGTCCAGAATCGCTAAATTGCCAAACACCAAACCCTAACGGCAACGACACCGCAACCACCACAACAAAAACGACAATTCGACAACGCGACAACAACAATCAACCACGCACAGCAACAAAAAAAACACGAACAATAACAACACCATCATCGTGATACAACAATCACGCAACAACAAATAACGAAACAAATCACAATAACGTGCAATAATCATCAAAGCACCAATCTCAACGAAAACACGATATGCAACAACACGAACAATTCAACAAAACCCTAGACTACCCACACATAATTATCATCAACCCATTATCAAGGTTAAGCCCACCCTTACCTCAACTATGGTGGCGCAAACTCCCTCCTAGCCTCGTTCCTCGATCTCCGAATACGGCGACTCCCCCAAACTGCAGCCTCAGTACGAAGCCAATATCTCTCTCCTCAGAACTCGTTTCGAAGATCCGAACGGTGAAAGTGTAGAACTATATCTTACGAACCTGCTGCCCAAGAACGAAGACGATCCAACGGTTAACGAAACCGGAATCGCAATTTTACGGTGACAGGTTTGAGAAAAACGGGAATTGTTTTCTCTCTTCTTTTCTCTCTCTTTGGTGGCTGCTCTAATCCGAAATTCCTCTCTCTCTCAACCCTAAATTAATCCTCTCCACTTATAATAAGTGAGAAACATAATGGGCTAAATTATTTGGGACTTTATCCACATAGGAAGGGAGCCCAATGCTATTTTTAACTAGCCCACAACACGTGATTATCATCTAACTCGTTTTCAACATAGCTACTACGCCCATAATTTCAATTCTTACAATCATCCTACGGCAATCCAACTTCGAAAATAATTTGATTAAATTTTAGGGCGTTACAACTCTCCCCTACTTAGAATATTTTCGTCCTCGAAAATTTACCTGATTCGAACAGCTCCGGATAGGACTCTCGCATCTTGCTCTCCAACTCCCATGTCATGCTTTCACCAGCAGCTCCTAACCAGACCACTTTCACCAGGTTTATCTCTTTGCCACGTAAAGTCTTCACTTCACGATCTTCAATTCGCACAGGCATTGTCTCCACAGTGAGATTATCCCGCACATGCACATCATCCATCGGAATCACATGGGGCGGATCCGAAATATACTTCCGAAGTTGCGACACATGAAATACATCGTGCAAATTCGAAAGATTAGGCGGCAAGGCCACCCTATAAGCAACATTACCAATTCTCTCAGTGATCTGATACGGTCCAATGAAACGAGGAGTCAACTTCTTTGTCTTCAATGCACGCCCAACACCAGCCATAGGCGTGACTCTCAAAAACACATGATCACCAGCTTGGAATTCTAAATCCTTCCTTCTCTTATCATGATAGCTCTTCTATCTACTCTGCGACGCTTTCATTTTCTCACGGCTCAATTTCACCTTTTCAGTAGTCTCTCGAACAACCTCGGGTCCAAGAACAATACTCTCCCCAGATTCATGCCAACACAACGGAGTCCTACATCTCCGACCATACAATGCCTCGAACGGTGCCATCCCGATGCTAGAATGGTAACTATTGTTGTAAGTAAACTCGATCAACGGAAGGTGAGTATCCCACGCACCTCCCTGCTCAAGAACACAAGATCTCAACAAGTCTTCCAACGACTGAATGGTCCTCTCTGTCTGTCCATCAGTTTGAGGATGATAAGCTGAACTCAACCTCAATTTAGAACCCAACGCTTCTTGCAAACTCTTCCAGAAATCAGAAGTGAACCTAGGATCTCTGTCAGACACAATGCACAAAGGAACACCATGCAACTTCACAATCACCTGAATATAAATCTCTGCCAATCTCGACACCGGATACGTGATATTGATAGGAATAAAATGAGCAGACTTCGTCAATCTATCCACAATCACCCAAATCGAATCATGCCCCCTCACAGTATTAGGTAACCCTATCACGAAATCCATAGAAATACTATCCCACTTCCATTCCGGAATCTCCAACGGTTGCATCAACCCAGCAGGCTTCTGATGCTCAACCTTCGATTTCTGACAAGTCAAGCAGGAATACACAAACTGCGCCACATCACGCTTCATACCAGGCCACCAAAACATCTTCTTCAGATCCTGATACATCTTTGTAGCTCCCGGATAGATACTCAACTTACTCCTATGACCTTCTTCTAAAATTGCTCTTTTCATCTCCTCATCATCAGGAATGCAGATTCTGCCACGGTACTTCAATACATTCTGCGCATCCAACTCAAAGTCTTTATTCTCGGATTGATCAATCCCAACCATCAGGTCAACTAATTTAACATCTAACTTCTGAGCTTCTCGAATGCTAGCCATGAATTCATTATCAATCTTCAACATCCCCAATCTGACACTCTGAGGCGTCACTTCACAAACCAAACTCATATCCCTGAACTGCTCAATTAATTCGAGTTCTCTAACCATCATTGCTGACATATGCAACGTCTTTCGACTTAAAGCGTCAGCTACCACATTAGCCTTTCCCGGATGATAGTTCAAGCTAAAGTCATAGTCTTTCAGCAACTCCAACCATCTGCGCTGTCTCATATTCAACTCTTTCTGATCAAACAGATACTGCAACCCTTATGATCACTGAACACCTCAAACCTCGAACCATACAAATAATGTCTCCAAATTTTCAACGCGAACACAACTGCAGCAAGTTCTAAATCATTGGTAGGGTAGTTCTTCTCATGAGTCCTCAACTGTCTCGATGCATAGGCAACTACCTTACCATTCTGCATAAGCACACCTCCCAACCCCATCTTGGAAGCATCACAATACACCACAAACGACTCTTCCGGATTAGGCAACGTCAGAACAGGAGACGTCGTCAACCTCTTCTTCAATTCTTTGAAGCTCTCTTCACAACAGTCATCCCAGATGAAAGCTTTACCCTTGCAAGTCAACTGAGTCAACGGAAGTGCCAACTTCGAAAATCCTTCTATAAACCTCCTATAGTAACCTGCCAGACCCAGAAAACTTCTAATCTCAGTAACTGACTTCGGAGACTCCCATTGTAACACGGCATCAACCTTAGACGGATCCACGGCAATTCCATTCCCCGAAATAACATGACCCAGAAAGCTAACCTCCTTCAACCAAAACTCACACTTAGACAGCTTCGCATATAATTTCCTGTCCCTCAGAATTTCCAATACCAATCTCAGATGTTCTGCATGCTCCTCTTCTGACTTAGAATAAATTAGGATGTCGTCAATGAATACCACCACAAACCGATCCAGATACTCACGAAAGATACGATTCATGTACTCCATGAACACTCCCTGCGCATTAGTCACACCGAAAGGCATCACGGAATACTCATAATGCCCATAACGGGTTCTGAAAGCTGTCTTCTGAATGTCTTCGTCTTTCACCTTGATCTGATGATAACCCGATCTCAAATCTATTTTACTGAACACCTGAGCACCCACCAACTGATCCATTAAGTCATCAATCCTCGGAAGCGGATACTTGTTCTTAATAGTCACCTTATTCAGCTGCCGATAGTCTACGCACAACCTCATACTACCATCTTTCTTTTTCACCAACAACACTGGAGCTCCCCACGGCGACACACTTGGCCTCACAAATTTCTTTTCAAGCAGATCCTCGAGTTGCTTCTTCAGTTCTGACAATTCAGATGCAGACATTCTATACGGCCCGCAACCCATTTTCAAACTTGATGCATTTGGAGAATTCAGCACCAGCCTCACCATAATGTGGATAGAACTTCGCCAATTCAATGAACTTGGCAGCATACTCAGTCACCGACATATTACCCTGCTTCAGCTCCAGAAACTCAATCTCTTTCTTCCCACGGACATCTTCAGGATAATACTTTCTCAGAAATTCTCTGCCGAACGCAGCCCAAGTGACCTCTTCATTCACAGTCGCCAACCTCTGCCTCACCTCCAACCACCAGTCATCAGCCTCCTCTGCCAGCATATGAGTACCATACCTGACTTTCTGCGCCTCAGAGCAATCCATAACACGAAAGATTCTCTCCAACTCTTTCAGCCACGCCAAAGCACCATCAGGGTTATACTTGCCCTTAAAGGTAGGAGGATTCTCCCTCTGAAACGTAGCCAAACTGCGCGACCCAGCATCACCAGCAGCACATGGGTTATTCTCCACAGCTTGAGCCACAGCCTGCAAAGCAGCAGCGAGTGCAGCATCGTTCCGTCCTGCCATCTCAACCTAACACTGCAACAGAAACTATAACCAGAAACGAGTAACAATTACTCAAGTGTTACTCGACTCGACAACTTGGCCGGACAGACCGACCTGCTCTGATACCACTAATGTAACACCCCCCTTTTACTATTACAATTAAATAGACAATTATCAGAGTCACCTCGAAGGGCGCTACATTTTTTCACCTTTTTTAAAAAAGGAAAATCTCCAAAATAATTTATATAAAAGAAATCACCAAGCAGCGGAAATATTAACCAGTTTAAACATCTCCAGAATTAACAATTAAAGACATCTCCAAAATAAATTAAAACAATTTCCAATAACTAAAATAATAGTTCAAAACGATAACTAACGACTCCCCGGTGCTACATATCAGAGCTGACACAGACCCAAACGAGAGAGGAAGCAAAACCTAGCAATTCCTCCACGAGCACTAGCGATCACCTGCAGCGTTGCCGCATGAGAGCAACATTCCAAGCAGAAGGGGTGAGTCTAACAGAGATAATAAGCAGATGATAAAAATATGCTAGCATCAGGTAACTACAGCAACACAATACAATTACACCATATCACAGCACCAGATACCAAAGGAAAAATCCATTTGACAGTGAACCACCAAAATTATAACATTCATAGACAATGGGATGATATGCAACCCCTCCAGTGGGCATATGCATGCGGTACCGATCACCAAAATGAGCCACGACGGGCATATCACCAATAAACACCAGAGGCAGAGCCTATATCACCAAAACATGCATATGACAATGCGACACCATGATTATGCACCAACTCACCATAACAAGTATTTAAAATAAATACTATATCACCAGAATCAAAACAAATGATTTCACCAAAAATAGCACCAAGTTGTAGCATCACAGCTACCACTAAACTCTCCTGAGCGTACCAGCACCGCACCTGAAATATTAACACCAGACGGCTCCACAACGCGGACATAACGCACGCACACCACGCACAACACTGGCGCACAGCGCCTAGGTACATCGCACCTACTTCAGCGAATTAATTAAAATAGCAAACGACATCGGATTTCAACAAATAAATACTTGTTGGAAAGCCCTATGGGTCTGGTTATCATCTCTAAGTTCAGTTTTTGAAGGAGAGTGTCCAATAGGTACAGTTTTCGAAAAGCACACAGGCTAGTTGCAAAAGAGGATAGTTTCTGTCCTTCAAATTCAAGCAATTCCAAAGTGACCAAGACTCAATCAAACTGCATGAAACTTGTGCATAAACTGGGGCAAATTTTGTCTAGTTTTCAAAGATATTGGATTCGTTCGAAAAGGAGTTCTTTTGAAAACGTGGTAACCAAAACACTGACCCTGTGTCCAGATTGTTTCCAGAATCTTACTCTAACTTGTGGAATTCATATCTCGAGCTACACAACTCTAAACGCAACCAAACCAGTGCCAAATTAACAAGCATTAAGTCTATTTTCCAGAAAAATAAACCACATAATTTTTCGGTCAATACAACGTTCCCAATAACCGAAATACCGAATCTATACCCAAATCGTTTCCAGAATTTTAACCTAACTTGTATCACCTATAACTCGAGCTATACAACTCCGAATTTGACGAAACCAGTGCCAAAACGACCGGCGTTAAGTCTATTTTCAAAAACAATCAACCTCATAATTTTTGGATTTACCAAACAGCGCCAGTTTTAGAAAAACCGAACCTGTGTCCAGAATCGCTAAATTGCCAAACACCAAACCCTAACGGCAACGACACCGCAACCACCACAACAAAAACGACAATTCGACAACGCGACAACAACAATCAACCACGCACAGCAACAACAAAAACACGAACAATAACAACACCATCATCGTGATACAACAATCACGCAACAACAAATAACAAAACAAATCACAATAACGTGCAATAATCATCAAAGCACCAATCTCAACGAAAACACGATATGCAACAACACGAACAATTCAACAAAACCCTAGACTACCCACACATAATTATCATCAACCCATTATCAAGGTTAAGCCCACCCTTACCTCAACTATGGTGGCGCAAACTCCCTCCTAGCCTCGTTCCTCGATCTCCGAATACGGCGACTCCCCCAAACTGCAGCTTCAGTACGAAGCCAATATCTCTCTCCTCAGAACTCGTTTCGAAGATCCGAACGGTGAAAGTGTAGAACTATATCTTACGAACCTGCTGCCCAAAAACGAAGACGATCCAACGGTTAACGAAACCGGAATCGCAATTTTACGGTGACAGGTTTGAGAAAAACGGGAATTGTTTTCTCTCTTCTTTTCTCTCTCTTTGGTGGCTGCTCTAATCCGAAATTCCTCTCTCTCTCAACCCTAAATTAATCCTCTCCACTTATAATAAGTGAGAAACATAATGGGCTAAATTATTTGGGACTTTATCCACATAGGAAGGGAGCCCAATGCTATTTTTAACTAGCCCACAACACGTGATTATCATCTAACTCGTTTTCAACATAGCTACTACGCCCATAATTTCAATTCTTACAATCATCCTACGGCAATCCAACTTCGAAAATAATTTGATTAAATTTTAGGGCGTTTCAATTTGTGCCAATTCATTTGCCACTTGATTATCAATTCGTGGTAAATGTTCTAAGTGAACAGACTCAAATCTTTTTAACAAAGCATTGGCAACAACAAAGTATCTAATAAGGTGCTCTTTAATGCATTTGTACTCTCTTGTCGATTGTTTGACAACCAACTCAGAGTCACCTTTTATTTCGACATGATTTACCCCCAGCTCAAGTAAAATTTCAAGGCCTACTATTAAAGCCTCATACTCAGCTTCATTATTGGAACAAACATCCCGAATTTTAAACTTATACTTCGTTGGAATGTTAGTAGGAGATATTACTAAAATACCAATCCCAACTCCATGTTTATGGCTTGAACCATCAAAGTACAACCTCCAAGGATATACGTCTACAAAACTTAATGTTTCTTCGACAACAGAATGGTCTACTATAAAATCAGCAACCACTTGTCCTTTAATTGATTTTAGAGGTTGATAAGTTAAGTTGTATTCTGACAAAGCCAAAGCCCATTTACCAATTCGGCTATGCATTATTGGTTTAGACAGCATATGCTTAATAACATCAAAATGCGAATAAACAGAAACATCAGCTGGTTTTATATATTGCTTTAACTTTGTACACGAAAAATACAAACAAAGGCACAACTTTTCTATAGGAGTGTACCTCGTTTCGGCATCATTTAAGACCCTACTGAGGTAATAAATGGCTCTTTCGACACCACTATCATCCTCTTGTGCTAACATGCTACCTATTGTTCTATCAGAAGCTGCTATATACAATTTGAGCACTTTGTGTTTAATAACAGGCAACAAAATTGGTGGTTTCATCAAATAAGACTTGATTTCGTCGAAGGCTGCTTGATGCATTGGTTCCCATTTGAACTCTTCTTCCTTCTTCAGTCTTAATGGCGAAAAAACTTGTGTTTTGCCACTTAGATTTGATATAAATCTTCGAAGGAAATTGATTTTCCCCAGCAACGACTGAAGCTCCTTTTTGGTCGAAGGGGCCTTCGTTTCCATAATTGCCTTAGTCTTATTTTGATTGATTTCAATGCCTTTTTTGTGCACTATAAAACCCAAGAAATCACCTGCACGCACACAAAAGGCACATTTTAATGGATTTAATTTCAATCCATATTTCCTCATTCTTTCAAAAGAACGGCGAAGATGGTCTAAATGACCACTTTCTGAGGAAGATTTAACCACCACATCATCTATGTATACTTGCATAAAATCATCAATAAAATCATGAAACATAGAATTCATGGCCCTCTGATATGTAGCACCAGCATTCTTTAAGCCAAAGGGCATTACTACCCATTCATAAACACCCAATGCCCCTGGACATCTAAAAGCAGTTTTCAACACATCCTCTTCAGCAATGAAGATTTGATTATACCCAGAATAACCATCAAGCATACTAAGATAATCAAATCCTGCTGCTGAATCTATTAGCATTTCTGCCACAGGCATTGCGTATTCATCCTTGGGAGTTGCATTATTTAAATCCCTAGTCTATGCAAACTCTAAGAGTACCATTTTTCTTTATTACAGGAACTATATTGGCTAACCATTCGACATACCTGGCAGTTCTGATGAATTTGTTTCTGAATAGCCTTTCGATTTCCTCTTTGATCTTAGCCAACACTTGAGGAGCAAATCTTCTTGGCACTTGCTTCACTGGTTTCTTCCCTGGTCGAATTGGTAATTGCATTTCCACTACTTTTCGACTTAACCCTGGCATTTCATCGTAATCCCAAGCAAAGCAATCTTTGAACTCCCTTAGCAACGTGATGATTTGGATTTTTAGAGAAGCATCAATATTTGCACTAATATAAGTTGGCCTTTTTATTGAGCCATTTCCCAAATCAACTTCTTCTAACGGGTCTTGAGCTTGCATATGCTTTGTCGAATCTCTAGGATCCTTTTCAAAACCTAATG
This sequence comes from Astragalus glycyphyllos, assembly GCA_963573325.1. NCBI lineage: Eukaryota > Viridiplantae > Streptophyta > Magnoliopsida > Fabales > Fabaceae > Astragalus > Astragalus glycyphyllos. The sequence goes on from OY754307.1 coordinate 39,775,269, forward strand.
GATCGTTATCATAGATACAGTCAAGTCTTTCATCTATGACTATGCCATTTTCTTCATGTAACTCACTGGCTTCGACAGCCATTGTTTGTTGAATAATTTCGGCCTCCATAGCCGCTTTAAACTTGTTTTCGGCCATATAAGCCGTAATTTTGTCCCATGCATTGGGCACTGACATAAGAAAATTTTCAAGAACCAGTGTTCCACCCCGTTGGTCGAAAAACACCATCAGGATAAACACTATCATCTCCCATTATTTCTCTTTCCCAAACAAAACCATAATTTGGGTCAAGATGAACTGAGGCAAAAACATTATCCGCAGGAACATATGCCTCATTAGAAGATGAACATGGCGCAATCTTCGCCATTTGTTTCTCAAAATTTTCCTTGGTAACTTGGTTCACATCAGCACGGAAGTAGCTCTGATCTGCTTCGACATACTCTACCAAACCATCTTCCTTCCACATTACTAAACGTTGATGCAAAGTTGAAGGGACAGCACCAACTCCATGGATCCACTCTCTACCAAGGAGTAAATTAAAATTCGCTTTAGAGGCTATCACTAAGAACAATGTAGTCCTCTTTATGGAACCAACAATTAAATCCACCTCAATGGCCCCCAAAGAATGGCCAGTTTTGCCTTCATAATTGCTTAAGACAATATTATGTGGCCTGAGGTCAGTATCGAACTTACCAATCTTCTTCAAAAGACCATGTGGCATTAAATTCACTGCAGCTCCACCATCCACTAACACTTTGTTAATTCCAACACCATTGACTTTGGCTTGGACATACAGGGGTTTCAAATGGTTTTGCATACTCATATCTGGCTTCTCGAAGGTAGCCATTTGGTCTTCGACACAACCATTATTCATCACATAGTAACACATTGGCTTATGATGAGCCATATCCTCTGTAAAATCCTCTTCAACGTCATTTGGTACTGTGATAACATCGTACTCAAGAGGCAGTATTGATACCACATTGCAAACAACGTCGAAATCATCTTCAGAATAATTAAAATCAGACTCCATGTCTTCATCCATGTCGAAATCAGCATTTCTTTCTTTCACTGTTGACAATGGAGGAAATATTCTTTCAAGAGCAGGCCTTCTTGGCTTTTCTGTTACCACAGCCTTGCCTTTGGCCTTATTCGCTGCACACACATGACTAGCAACATCAGCATTCCTCTTTGTGGCAACTTCAGCTTTGTGAACCTCACTCTTCGCCACTATCATGCTGCGTGGAATTTGATTATTAGCCAAATGACTTGGAACCTGGTTAATGTCGAAGTGTGCCTTCTTCTTCTGTTGTCTTTGGTAACGACGCCACTGTGTTCTAGTCATAGGGTTCTTACCCTTATAGTTATTCTTATAATTAAACTTAACAGCATCAGTACCTGGCTTGACAGCTTTAGCACGTTGATTATTGGGCACCCACGCTTCGACAGGAGCACTAGCACTTGGGACAAAGGATTTACCTGTTGACAGCTTCAAATACCCTTTTGCTGAGGACTTCTCCTTAGCAAATTGTCGTTTACTTGTTGAAGGCTTTGCTGACACATTAGCCTCATAACCAGGAAGATCTCCTTTTGCAAAGTCAAATTTTGGCCTGTTGTCAAGCCATTTTCTTTTACGTTGTTGTTGATCCTGATAACCTTCGACCGCTTTAGCTGCTTCTTTGTCGAAGACAGCGCTGCACCTTGGGCAAAGCATAACTTCAGAGTTATTCCACTTACACCGATTGAGGAAATCTATCAATTCTTCCTCAGCCTTTGGATACACAGCATGTATCTTCCCATCATATTCTTTTAGGGTCACTTCCTGTTTCTTACCTTCAGCATACATAAAACCTTTTAATTTTTCAGTGGCAATCTTGACACACTTAGGAGGGTCTGCCATTTGAGCATCCACCATGCCTACATCAGCTTCGACAGGTTCAGAATACATAGCTTCAGCCTTAGGCAACGGATCAACATCAATCTGCATAGGAGCTTTCATTTTCTTGTCAGCAAATTTGAGTCTTCCTTCGTCAACTGCTTTTTGCACAATATCCCTGAAGAGCACACAACGGTCAGTGTTATGTCCCAAAAAATTATGGAACTTACAATAACCCTTTTTCTTTCTTTGGTCAAGAGTTGGTATTTTAAGGCCTTTAGGCACTAATATTTGACCATCAGTTACTAAAAGATCAAAAATTTCATCACATTTAGTAACATCAAAAGTATAAGTCTTAGGCATAAATCTATCATTCTTAGGCTCTACAGGGTTATTCCCACTCGCAGGCCTTAATAATTTACAGGTATAAGGAGGACCAGGCTTAAGTTCAGCCACGTCTATCTCCTCTTCTTCGACATTACTATATGTAACGTCAAATTCTTCTTCGACATATGCCACTTTTTCTTTTTTATGATACCTATTCGACCTAGATTTTTCCTCTCTAAGCCTTTCAACTTGTCGAACTCTATCAGCCAACTGAGCCATATCTCGCAAATGAGATGTGTCTAATTTCTTTCTAATTGAGTAATCAAGGCCACCAGCAGCCATTTCGACAAGCTCATGTTCAGGGACTTGTGTGAAGCAACGAGACTTCAACAGCCTGAATCTGTTTAAGTAATCATCAATAGTTTCAGGCATTTTGCGCCGAACACTAGCCAATTCTTTAAGACTAATTTTCGACTGGCCCATGTAAAACTGTGCATGGAATGCCTTTTCTAATTGCCCCCACGTGAACATAGAACCAGGGGGTAAGGTTGTGAACCAAGTGAAAGCATTTTTAGTTAGAGAATTTGGAAAGTATTTCATCCCATTTTGTGCTAAGTCCCCAGCCTCAGTCAAGAAACGAGCAATGTGTTCGACTGTGGACTCATTTGTATCACCACCAAACTTAGTAAACTTGGGAACTTTCCATCCCCTTGGTAACTCAGTTTGTAGTACATGTTCACATAATGGTGATACGAAGTTAGGCCTTTGTAAACCTATGTTAAGGCCATTTTGCGCCAAAATAGTTTCGACTAAAGCAGCTATATTGTTTTCTGCGCCAACATTATGTTGTTGCACTTGTCGAACAACTTCATCAGCGTTCTGGTGTCTATTTACCAAAACTACTTCAGGGACGTGGTTTACTGCCCCTTGTAGTTCACCTACAACTGTCGACGCTTCGACTGCAACTGCTTCTTGGGGGTTAACTGGCAATGCATTACCAGCAATAATAGGAACTTGCCTATTATTAACCGCTGGAGCCCCAAAGAAGTCTGCAATCCTACTCATCTGATTTGCCAACATTTGGTAACTGTTATTGGTATTTTGAATCAATGGATTGAAAATTGTAACAATTTGTTGGGTAAGCATATTAACCATATCGTGATTACTCTCGTCTACTTGCTGTCTTAAGGCCAACAAAGACGTATTGGTTAATGCTGGGGGATTTCGACCAAAAACACTCTCAGAGGAGACATGTGTAGGGGAAAAGGTCGAAATATGTGGCATTCCAGTAGGCATGCCATACATTCCCAGAGGAAATGGGGGTAGATGCACGTTATTCAAACGTGGGTCTAAACCGTCTCCCATTGCCATGTAAGGGCTATGAAGCCCTGCACTTAACGGCAAAGACATAGGCAGAGATGCCATTTCTGACTGCGTCGAACCAACATTAGTCATTGATAATGAAGGAACGGTTGTTGACGATGATGGTCCTGCACTAACGCTCGCAGAATCCGTTGTTGTCCCTTGCCCTTGTGAAACCACAGGGTTGGAACTAGATGCATTATTCGTACCAGAACGAACCATTTTACCACTTCTTAAGTGCATACAACAGCGAATACAAATAAGAGAGTACGAAAATGAACAAAATCAAAGGCAAAGTCCCACTGGGCGTGCCAATTTGTTTGCTGGTGTTTTTAGCAAACAATCACTAGTTTTATTAGAAGGTTTGTGAGATCAAACTAGAAAAATCTCAAAGCAATGCCTCTGAATTGCGCATGGTTTTTGTTGAAGAAAACGTAGAAAAGGGGACGATTTGCAATGATTTAACAGAATCGAAAAGAAAAGAAGCAGTAAATGGTGCGTGAATTGTAAAGAAAAAGAAAAACAAATTGCATTGAATCATAAAAATGGTACACGATCACGTACAGCGATTCTTCCACTCGTTTTTCGCTCTGGCTTGGAAGTTAGAGTTTCAGGAATCGGGTGTGTATTGCGATTTTCGCGACCCCTGTTTCTTCTCAGAAACAGTTATTTATACAAAGGAAAAGGGGGGAAATTTGAACTAAGTAACTGCCTAGAAATTCGAAAATAAGTAACTGCTACTCCTACTTTCTACCAGAACCGCTCTGTCATGCTTCGACCAACTGCTAGCCTTCAGCGTATAATTGCTCTGTTTTCTGTCTGTCGAAAGCCTGCGTCCATTTTCCTCTCTCTTGCTTTTGCTTCCCTGGAAACTTGTCGAGTTTACCTTGCGTATGACCATCTTCTCTGTCGAAATAATTTGGTCTTCGTCGAAATATAAGTCAGGCCATGTTGACCATCTTTAATGAAGCCTGTCGAAATTACAGGCTAACACACCCAGGTGGGCTTCGAAACCCTTGGACTTGACCACCACATCATCAATGTATACTTCCATATTTTTGCCAATAAGGTCATGGAAGATGGCGTTCATTGCCCTTTGGTACGTTGCCCCAGCATTTTTGAGGCCAAAAGGTATTACGAGCCACTCATAAATGCCTAGGGCGCCTGGACACATGAAGGCAGTTTTATGAGTGTCAGCCTCAGCCACATAAATCTGGTTGTAACCAGAATAGTCGTCCATAAAAGTCAAGATGGCATTGTTTTCCGCGGCATCGACAAGCATATCGGCCACTGGCATACCGTACTCATCTTTTGGAGTGGCCAAGTTCAGGTCTCTATTGTCAAAGCAGTCACGATAATCTCGAATCAAGGCTACCATCTGGTCGCGTTGCTGCTAATTTTTGTCATTCTGGGCTCGCTCTCCGTTCCCAAGTTTATTTCGACTAGTGGGTACTGAGCCTCGAAGGTAGGCATCTTTCTCTGTATAGGCTCTAGGTAGGGGGGTTCGGACGACGGCTCGTCACCAAGGTCATCCGGATCCCCCTCCGAGTCCTCGTCTTCTCCATGTATAGCCCCAAACATAGCCTCTTCATTGCTGGATTCTATCTAAAATAGGGGAAGTCAATCCAGCAGGTTCTGTACTTCCGGTGGAGGGCTAATCATCATTCTCGTTGTCAGGTCGTGGGTCGGCCACCATTTTGAATTCAAAACCCTTTTTAGTCCAGTCGCATGACTCAATACCACCTTCTTCGTAGTCTCTTGGTGTGGAGATCGGGCGCAGGTAGGGTGAGTAGAATACGGCTTCAAACATCTTTATCTCCGCTGGAAAAGGATTGGGATCTGCTTCCACTATCTCCACCTTATCCTCCACCCATATCATAAGCTTCTGGTGCAAGGTAGAGGGAACACATTCACTGCTGTGGATCCAATCCCTCCCCAGGATCACTGTGTATGAGGGCCTTCCCTCAATGACGAAGAATGCCGACTGAGTTTTCTTCGACCCAACCGTCACATTGGCCACCCCATGAAACTGGTCGTGGTCATGGTAGCGGGAATGAGATCTTTGGCGTTCTTTCCTATCCTTTTCATAGTCGACAGTGGCATGATATTTAGCACAACCCCGCCATCCACGAAGACCTTATTGAACAACTTCCCGTTGAGGTGGGCTTTGATGTACAATGGCTTCAAGTGTCTGGTCATATCTGCCGTTGGCTTCTCAAACAACATGCCTTCTGTGATGGGTCCCTCGGCTTCCGTCAAGGGGCCCATTCGGCTTCCTCGGCGAAGACATCTCCCTCAATGATGAGGACATGGAGCACCAAGATGCCATTCAAAGCTTAGGAGGTCCGATTACTAGGGCAAGCTCAAGGAAAGTCCAAGAAGGCTTAGTCCAATTCATGACTAAGGCTATTGCAAAAGAGGGCAACAATGTAATTGCACCGAAAACCATGCTTGTCATACAAGCTATGGAGGAGGCGCAATTTGCATGACAAAGGCATCAAAGCTATTTCATTTTAATTCAATAAAAAGTGCATGTGACCAATTGATTTATTTGGGACCAAGGCACTAAGTTATTTCATTTTAAGTTATTTTTTTAGTGTGTTTAATCCACTTCAAGTGGTCTATGTGTGGAACATATTTTTGTGAGTTGATGGAGTCAACAGACTTGCTAATCAAGCAACTTGCTAATCAAGAAAGGCAAACTTGCTAACCAAGCAAACTTGCTAATCAAGAAAGGCAATAAGAGGAGAAAATATTACAAGATCCAAGACATTTATGGCACATCAAGACAATCAGAGCAAAAAAGGAAATAGAAGATCCTAATCATTAATTGTGCATTCAATGCCAAATCAACTAGGATATTTTCTTAAATTGTTTTGTCTAGTATTCTTGTAATTGTTTAATACCCTTTATTTTTTCCTTGTATTAGCAAGAACCTCCCTTATTATAAATAGGGAGTATAAGTGTCAATGAAAAGGAGAAAGACTTTATCAAAGATTTTGAGTTCATACTCTTTGGTTCTGGATTGGACCAGCTTATTCGATCTTATCAAGAATTCCTTTTCTTGTGGTGATCCTCACACTCATAGGCTTATCCTTGTCTTGGATTAGACCAAGGTGGCGCCCCTAACCTAAACACCATTTTCTTCACGAATTCAAAAATCAATTCATTCTTCTCGTTAGTCTTAAACTGTTCCTAAGCTCCCCATCCCAATACCCACAAAATTCTTCACTCCCTTTCCCCATTATTCATCCTTTTATATCCAAAAACACAAAAATATAAATTACAACCAGAATCCATATTGAAAATCAAAAGAATGGCCAGTTTCCACAACAAGGAGGCCATCATGTGGTATCAGAGCAAGGTTCTAATTTGTTCAACCAATTTCAGGTTTTGTTTACATCTCTATTGCTTTTGAGTTTTTAAAAAAAAAAATCAAAAAAAAAATTCGAAAAAAAAATAAAAAATTTCTAGTTGTTTTTTTTCTTTACTAGTTACTACTTTACCTTGAGATTTGCCTACCAAAAAAAAAAAACCTATACCCTGAAATTCTACTCTTCCTTATTCTAACCCACAAACCTTGTTTTCAAGACTCTTCCTTGCAATTCCAAGCTTTTTGTGTGTGTGGATTATTATTTGAAATTGTTTTTTTCTTTGTTTTGATCATTTTCTGGTTTCTTTAAAGAACCGATAAGAGTTATGGATCCTCAAAATCAATTACTACTAGAAGCCCTCACGGCAAAAATGAAAGAACTTTTGAAACAGGAAGTTGAAGGTATACATGAAAGAATTGCTCAATTAGAAAACAGACAAAATAATGGTGACGAGGAGGCTCAGGGGAGAGGAAGGCGTGAAGAGCATAGAGGAGATAGGTTGGGTGGTATAAAAATAAAAGTACCACAGTTTGTTGGGAAAAATGATGCGGATGTGTATTTGGAATGGGAAACTAAGATTGAACAAATTTTTTCCTGTAACAATTACAGTGATCTTCAAAAAGTGCTGGTTGCTTCCATTGAATTTACAGATTACGCTTTGGTGTGGTGGGATCAATTGACAAAGGAGAGGAGAAGGTACCATGAGCCATCCATTGCCACTTGGGAGGAGATGAAGAGGCTCATGAGGAGGAGATTCATTCCATCGTACTACAACAGAGAGTTGCACAACAAATTGCAGCGGCTCACCCAAGGCAACAAAAGTGTTGATGAGTACTACAAGGAGATGGAGGTGGCTAAAATTAGAGCAGATATGGTGGAAGATGAAGAAGCAACCATGGCCAGATTCTTGCACGGTCTAAATTGTGATATAAGTGACATAGTGGAACTACAACAGTATGCCCAACTAGACGATTTAGTTCATCAAGCAACAAAGGAAGAACAACAACTCAAGAGAAAAGCACAAATAAGAAGGAGCACTACTACTTCCAATCCTCAAAATTGGAAGAGCAATGTTAAGAATGAAGGTACTTCATCATCCAAAGAAACCACGGCTGACCCAAAAGGTAAAAACACTACAACTAGTCCTTCTCAAATTGTTTCAACTAACCGGGTTGTTAAGTGTTTCAAGTGCCAAGGTTTAGGACACATTGCATCTCAATGTCCTACCAAAAGACTTATGCTTGTAGAGGAGAATGAGGAGGAGGATGAGGGGGCTGAAGAGTATGAAGGGGTTTTTGATGAGGAGGAAACCCAAATGCCTAGTGGAGAGTTACTTATGATGAAAAGGTTGTTGGAAGCCGTGGTAAAGGAGGAAGATACTACTCAAAGGGAGAACATATTTCACTCAAGGTGTCTCATACAAGGCAAGGTATGTTCCCTTATTATTGATGGTGGAAGTTGTACCAATGTTGCTAGCACAAGGTTAGTTTCTAAACTCCAACTAGAAACTAAACCACATCCCAAACCATATAAGCTTCAATGGCTTGTTAATGATATTGAAATGATTGTAGATAAGCTAGTAGAAATTTCTTTTTCAATTGGTAAATATGAGGATGTGGCTATTTGTGATGTAGTTCCCATGGAAGCTAGTCATGTCTTGTTGGGAAGACCTTGGCAATTTGACAAAGGGGCCATTCATGATGGGCGTACCAACAAGTATTCATTGGTCCATCATGAAAAACGAATTGTATTGGCTCCTTTGACTCCAAGTGAGGTGAGAGCTGATCAAAAAGAATTGAGAGAAAAATGTGAAAAAGAAAAAGAAAAAGAAAAAGAAAAAGAAAAAGAAGAAAAGATCGCCAAAGAAAAAGAGAGAAAAAAGAGTGACAAAAAAAAGATTGATGAAAAAAAGAAAGAAAGTTTGATGGCGACAAAAGGGGAGGTTAAAAATGCTATTTTTGCAAATCAGCCCCTATATTTGCTTTTTAGCAAAGAGGTGGCCTTGCTAGAAAATTTACCTAACACCCAAGAATTGCCAAATTGCATAAGTTCTCTTTTGCAGGAATTTGAGGAATTGTTTCCTAAGGATGTACCAAGTGGGCTGCCACCTTTGAGAGGGATTGAACACCACATTGATCTCATCCCAGGGGCCTCATTGCCTAATAGACCAGCCTACCGGAGCAATCCGCAACAAACGCAAGAGATACAAAAGCAAGTGACTGAATTGGTAAGTAAAGGTTGGGTAAGAGAAAGTTTAAGTCCATGTGCTGTTCCTGTTAATTTAGTTCCTAAGAAAGATGGTAGTTGGAGAATGTGCACTGATTGTAGGGCTGTTAATAATATCACTGTTAAGTATAGGCATCCAATACCTAGGTTAGATGACTTGCTTGATGAATTGTTTGGTGCATGCTTATTTACCAAAATTGATTTGAAAAGTGGATACCATCAAATTAGGATTAGGGAAGGGGTTGAATGGAAAACTGCTTTCAAAACTAAATATGGTTTATATGAATGGTTAGTTATGCCTTTTGGATTAACTAATGCACCCAGCACTTTTATGAGATTAATGAACCATGTTTTGAGGGAATTTTTGGGAAAATTTGTTGTTGTATATTTTGATGATATCTTGATATATAGCAAAAATTTAGAGGACCATTGCACTCACCTAAAGACTGTTTTAAATGTGTTAAGAAAAGAAAGTTTGTACGCAAACTTGGAAAAATGTGTATTTTGCACGGATCAAGTTACTTTTCTAGGTTTTGTCATAAGCTCTCATGGAGTACATGTGGATGAAGCAAAGGTGAAGGCAATCCAAGAGTGGCCAACTCCCAAAAGTACAACTGAGGTAAGAAGCTTTCATGGTTTAGCAAGTTTCTATAGGAGGTTTGTCAAGGACTTTAGTACTATTGCGGCTCCTCTTAATGAAATTGTTAAAACAGAAGTTGGTTTTAAATGGGGTGAGAAACAAGAAAAAGCTTTTTCTAACCTTAAAGAAAAGCTCACCCAAGCACCAATTCTAGCATTGCCTAACTTTTCAAAATCTTTTGAATTTGAGTGTGATGCTTCGAATGTTGGAATTGGGGCTGTTTTGATGCAAGAAGGACACCCAATTGCTTATTTTAGTGAAAAATTAAAAGGGGCTGCCCTAAACTTCTCAACTTATGATAAAGAATTGTATGCATTAGTAAGAGCATTGCAAACATGGCAACATTACTTGCTGCCAAAAGAATTTGTCATTCATAGTGATCATGAGTCCCTGAAGTATCTGAAAGGACAAGGTAAGTTGAACAAGAGGCATGCCAAATGGGTTGAATTTTTGGAACAATTTCCTTATGTGATTAAGCATAAGAAGGGTAAAGCCAATATTGTGGCTGATGCACATTCAAGGAGGTACGCATTACTCTCTACCCTTGAAACTAATTTTTTTGGTCTTGAGCACATATAGGATTTGTATGAGCATGATCTTGATTTTTCAGTTAAATATGTTGAATGTGTGCATGCCGGTCATAATGGATTTTTTAGGCACAATGATTATTTATTTAAAGAAAAAAGGTTGTGCGTGCCAAGAGGATCCATTAGAGAACTCTTAGTTAAAGAGGCGCATGAGGGGGGCTTAACGGGACATTTTGGTGTTCTTAAAACTTTGGAATTTTTGAAAGAACATTTTTATTGGCCTCACATGAAAGTTTATGTGCAAAAATATTGTGAAAGATGCATTGTTTGCAAAAAGGCCAAATCCAAAGTTATGCCCCATGGATTGTATACCCCACTACCTGTTCCTGAATATCCCTGGATTGACCTTTCCATGGACTTTGTCTTAGGGTTACCTAGAACAAAGAACGGGAAAGATTCTATTTTTGTTGTTGTCGACAGGTTCTCAAAGATGGCACATTTCATTCCATGCAAAAAGGTAGATGATGCCTGCCACATTGCTGATTTGTTTTTCAAAGAAGTGGTACGCCTACATGGCCTACCAAAAAGCATAGTGTCCGACCGAGACAGTAAGTTTCTAAGCCACTTCTGGAGAACTTTGTGGGGTAAGGTGGGAACTAAGTTACTATTCTCTACAACTTGTCATCCCCAAACTGAGGTAGTAAACCGAACTCTCTCTACCCTTTTAAGGGCCGTGCTGTCAAAGAATTTGAAAATGTGGGAAACATGGCTGCCACATGTTGAGTTTGCTTATAATAGGGCTGTCCATAGTACCACAAATCACTCCCCATTTGAGATTGTGTATGGTTATAATCCTTTAACTCCTCTTGATCTTTTACCTTTACCTAACACATCTCTCTTGAAGCATAACGATGGCAAAGCCAAAGCTGAATTTGTCAAAGGTTTGCATGAGAAAATCAAATTGCAAATTGAAAAGAAAAATGAAAGTTATGCCAAAAGTGCCAACAAAGGGCGTAAACAGGTTACTTTTGAACCCGGAGATTGGGTTTGGATTCATATGAGGAAAGAAAAGTTTCCATCACACAGGAAATCAAAGTTAATGCCTCGGGGGGATGGCCCATTTCAAGTGATTGCCAAAGTCAATGATAATGCTTATAAAGTTGACCTTCCCGGTGAGTATGATGTTAGTGCCACTTTCAATGTTGCTGACTTGTCTCCTTTTGATGTAGGTGATGAAGATTTCAATTCGAGGTCGAATTCTTCTCAAGAGGGAGGGAATGATGAGGACATGGAGCACCAAGATGCCATTCAAAGCTTAGGAGGTCCGATGACTAGGGCAAGATCAAAGAAAGTCCAAGAAGGCTTAGTCCAATTCATGACTAAGGCTATTGCAAAAGAAGGCAACAATGTAATTGCACCGAAAACCATGCTTGTCATACAAGCTATGGAGGAGGCGCAATTTGCATGACAAAGGCATCAAAGCTATTTCATTTTAATTCAATAAAAAGTGCATGTGACCAATTGATTTATTTGGGACAAAGGCACTAAGTTATTTCATTTTAAGTTATTTTTTTTAGTGTGTTTAATCCACTTCAAGTGGTCTATGTGTGGAACATATTTTTGTGAGTTGATGGAGTCAACAGACTTGCTAATCAAGCAACTTGCTAATCAAGAAAGGCAAACTTGCTAACCAAGCAAACTTGCTAATCAAGAAAGGCAATAAGAGGAGAAAATATTACAAGATCCAAGACATTTATGGCACATCAAGACAATCAGAGCAAAAAAGGAAATAGAAGATCCTAATCGTTAATTGTGCATTCAATGCCAAATCAACTAGGATATTTTCTTAAATTGTTTTGTCTAGTATTCTTGTAATTGTTTAATACCTTTTATTTTTTCCTTGTATTAGCAAGAACCTCCCTTATTATAAATAGGGAGTATAAGTGTCAATGAAAAGGAGAAAGACTTTATCAAAGATTTTGAGTTCATACTCTTTGGTTCTGGATTGGACCAGCTTATTCGATCTTATCAAGAATTCCTTTTCTTGTGGTGATCCTCACACTCATAGGCTTATCCTTGTCTTGGATTAGACCAAGGTGGCGCCCCTAACCTAAACACCATCTTCTTCACGAATTCAAAAATCAATTCATTCTTCTCGTTAGTCTTAAACTGTTCCTAAACTCCCCATCCCAAAACCCACAAAATTCTTCACTCCCTTTCCCCATTATTCATCCTTTTATATCCAAAAACACAAAAATATAAATTACAACCAGAATCCATATTGAAAATCAAAAGAATGGCCAGTTTCCACAACAAGGAGGCCATCACTCGAGGACCCTCGGCTGATCCCTAGTCCCCCAGAACTCCGGTGGAAGGGGACCCACCATCTCGATGTCCGCATAGAATTCTCCATCGGCTTCATCCATCAAGTCATCTAGAACTGATTCGGTGATGGAGTTTCCGTCGAAGTCTCTAGGACGGGAAGGATGTTCCTTTTCTTCCCCCAGGAGGTCGTCTTCTTGTAAGTCCTGTTCGGTCATTGCATCCCCAGCCTGGGGATCATTGGCTGGTTGGGATCGCTTTGGACTATGAGGCCCATAGAGGCATTCTATCACCGCCTTCGTGTGGGGAATGTGAGGCGCCTCCACCATGCCTTCCATCGCCTGGTCCCCTCCTTCGTGATCAACAGGCGGCTCTGGGGCAGCTACTTCAGGAGGCTGCTCGGAGGCTGTGTTCTCCACTGGCTTTGGGAAAGCCCGTTCCAACGCTGCCGCAACGGATGTTGTGGGGATGGTCTGGGTATTCCCATCTCTAGTGGAGGTGAGCATCTAGAGGGTCTCTTTCATCCTGCTGAACACGCTAGCCCTCTGTAGCGTCCTTTTCTACGAACGGGGTCGGGAGGCCACTTTAGGGCTGGCATCCTGAGCCATCCATTGATCCCGCGGTACCTCTGCCGGAGGCTTGACCGTCCTAATGGCTCTCAACTCCCGGTCATTGAGGACCGTGATGTCGATCGAAGTTGAGTTCTGAGTTCTCGTGACTTGGGCTACCCTTCTTTCTTCTCTGGGATAAGTTTCCCTGTCCGGGGCTGGCAGGGTGGCCTGCTCGATGAAACAATCAGCGGGCCTACCTTGCCCCCCATGCGGGATAGCTTGGAGTCTTTTTCTCAGGTCCCTTGTTTTAGGCACATGCCTATCGGGGTTGATCTTGGATAAATGCAACTCCCTAAGCTCGGGGACAAACCTCCCTGGCTTAGGAAGTTTCTTCTGTGGTTTCTGAGGCTGACTCGGTGCCTCTATCTGTAATTTTTCTTGTAGTAGGGCCTTTCGTTCTGCAACTGTGGATCCCCGCGGGGGTGAGCCTAAACGGATGAACACAGATGATTCTTTGTCTGGGGAAACCCCTCCCTTGGGGACCCACACATACTTCTTCTTCCCTTTCCCTCGTTCACTCCTTGAGAAGGAGACCATGTTGATGTTCATGCTGGGGAAAGGGTCGGTGTCGACAATCATCTCTGAGGCCCTTTTGTCAGTCATTTTAAATCTCCCCTTCCAGATGGCTTCCTGAATGGCTCGGCAGAAGATAATACAATTCGAAGTGGCGTGATTAAAGGAGTTATGCCACTTGCAGTATTTCTTCCTCGTTATTTCCTCAGGCGGGGATCTTATGGCCGTCAAGGAGCTTGATCTGCTTGTCCTTGAGGAGGTAGTCAAAGATTGGGTCAGCCTTGAAGGTGTCAAAGGAATATTCAACTCTTTCCTCATCTTTCTCTTTACCTTTAGCAGGCCTAAGAGTTGGACAGAGGTATGCCTTCCTCTTAACTATCTCGGCCACTAGGATGTCTGCCGTATAGTCGGCTGACTCATCATAGTCCGAATCCTCGGCTGCGTCCACCACCGATACCAACTGTGGCCCTCGGCCCCTCGTGGCTCTCTTCCTTTCCCTCTCTTGGACGTATTGTTCCACTTGAACTGCCCGAGAAGCCAAGCCACCGAGGTCACTGCAAGCTTGTCCCACAAGCTTTTCCTTCAATTGAGGGTGCATTCCAGAGATGGCCATGGAGGTAAGCTGTGATTCCGGGAAAGGCACCGAGCACTTTCTGGCCATCTTTCTGAATCTCTCAATAAAATCGGTCACTGCCTCATCCACTTTCTGCCGTAAATTCATGAGATCGGCTGCGGTAACTTCAGGCTGTGGCCAGTAAAATCTGTCATGGAAGCACCTTTCCATGTCTGCCCAGGTCTGTATAGAATTAGGTGGGAGAGAAGAATACCACGAGAAGGCCGTCCCTGTCAAGGACAGAGGGAACAACTGCAACTTGTGATACCCATTCTGGTTTCCTTCCCCACATTGGGCCGTGAATCGGCCGATGTGCACCATAGTAGATTTGCCATCGTCCCAAGAAAACGTGGTGAAATCAGGGGTTTTGAATCCTTTGGGAAGAGGTACCAAACGGTCCACCCATTTGGGGTAACGCTTCCTGTACACTGGACGATCGAGCGGCTTCAACTGCACACCAAAGAATTTCTTGATGGTGTCGGCAAGGAGATTAGGGTCCAGGAGTTGGGGACCCGATGATCCGGGTGGAGGCGTTGGGCGCCACAGTGTGTCTGGGGGACCCTGTGCCCCTGGCTGCGGTGGTACCTGAGGTGGAGCATCTGTCCATGGCTGCCCAGGTACTACTTGGGCCAGGTTAGCAGGGCCAGTTTCTGGTACAGGTGCCTGTGCGCCTCGGAGAGGTGGAACTTGATTCCATGGCTGCTCCACCGGGGTGACATTCATCTGTGTCTGTATATAGGAACCCGCCGGGTAGGTACTGGTTGCACCGGGGTACGGCTGACTAGGAGGTAGACTTGCTGAGCTAGTGGGTTTTGGACCCATGATTGCTGACTTAGGCAAAAACCACCGTTCCTGCCAATCCCTGATTCTGGGGCGAAGGCTTGCCCCCCTGCATAAGCCGGATAGTTAGCCGCGGTATAACATACATAGGATGATCCTTGCAGCATACCCACCAGGCCTTCTGCCTCGGGCGGCCTTCTGGCCAGTTGCACCTGTCCCTGCTGAAGAGAAGCCGTGATAATGCCATTCGCCAAAAACTGTCCCCCAGTGTTGGCAGTGGCAAAAGTACTCGGCTGAGGAATCGCAGGGTTAGGAATTACCTAATGAGAGTACGCCTGCTGAGTCCCAATCATCCTCCCACTCGGTGGACACTGATGCATGCTTCCGATAGGATTATAGGAAGATGCCTGCTGAGGTCTAGGGAGGATGGTGTATGGCGGGGTCTGATGCAGTCCTCCTAGAGAAGAAGGTTGTCCTACCTGTGATTGGCCGGAGACAACATAGTTCATGGTGCTACTGGCTTGCGCAGCACGTCTCTGTTCCACTTCTTTCGCCTGTTGCACCTCGTTGTGCACCATAGGTTTCACTATGTCAGCCATTGGTGGGATAATTGATACATGATGTCCTGAATCCCCATGTCGATTTGCTGCCGGATAAACGACGTGGTCATGACCACAGGCTCCTCACAATGTTGTGGGGAACCATCGTTAGACTCAGCGCTAACCGTGAGGGGAGTTTCCTCCGAAACACTCGTTGGCTTAGTGTTTCTCGTTTTCGTGGTAGTTACCTTCTTTGATGCCGATGCTGGCTCCATACTTAGGTTTCTGCCGGAGCTCAAGTGCATACGCCAACTGTATTCCAGTCCAGGCGAATCAAACGGAAGCGTTTGCTCACCTTTTCCGGTCCCACCGGGCTTGCCAATTTTTGTTGTCATCAAACTCTTAGGTCCTAGCCGTGGTGTCAGCCAGAGGTTTGGATAGTCTTTGATTCCTTTATCTTCAAGCAATTGCGCCGAGGAGGGAACTCTACTCCTCGACTATGGGTTTCCTGACTCCTCAAAAAGGGGTCAGGCAAGGTGAGAAGGGACGCGAGTGTTGGATTACTACGGCTAATGCATAAAAATAAAGTAAAAGCAGGAAATGCGATAAAGAAGATAAATGAAATAAACGTAGAGTTTGATTTGATTGATGTGTGTCCTACAATTCACTCTAATGCTATATATATACACAGGCCCTCGTCGGCCACTAAGCTAGCTAGCCAATATTTGCATGCCGTTGGATCGATCTAAGATCAAAGGTTCTCATTGCTTCATAGGCCTTCGCCGCAACGAAGTAACTGCCCACGATCCCCACTGGCACGGTTAGTGGGATGAATGCTTGTTGCTTCAGGTTTTCCGGCCTCGCTCTTTCGCATGAACTTCAACTGTTCCCACGTTCTTCCTTCGAGCCGTGTCCTGCCTTCCAAGTAACCCCCATCCTGCCTTAGCCGTATGGTGACTCGGCTATCCTGGCCGTACCTTAGGTAATGGTCCGAGCGTCCGAGCCACCGAGGTTTTGGCACTCTATAAAATGAGGTGGTCACTTTCCCTCAACTTAGCTCATTGGTCCTCGGGCATAATCCTCCCTCGGGGGTTCCTTCCGTTTAACACACCCCGAGGACCTTTTTAGGTTCACTCTTCTTCGGCGAAATGCCTTTTCTTCCCCTTGTCACATGGCTTGCCTTCATACCAGCCTTTTCCTTTTTTGATCCTCAGCCTACGACCTATAGCATGAAAATTATAGACAATGCTAGGGTGAGACCGCTAGCATGAAAATTAAAGACAATGTCAGGGCCAGACTGATAGCATGAAAATTAAAGCAATGCCAGGGCGACCGATAGCATGAAAATTAAAGACAATGCCAGGGCGACAATGCCAGGGCGAGACCGATAGCACGAAAATTAAAGACAATGCCAGGGCGAGACCGATAGCAGGAAAATTAAAGACAATGCCAGGGCGAGACTGATAGCATGAAAATTAAAGACAATGCCAGGACGAGACCGATAGCATGAAAATTAAAGCAATGCCTGGGCGAGACCGATAGCATGAAAATTAAAAACAATGTCAGGGCGAGACAGATAGCATGGCGAGACCGATAGCATCAAAATTAAATCAATGCCAGGGCGAGTCCGATAGAATGAAAGTAAAAACTGTGCCAAAGCTAAATCAGTAGCACGAAATTCAAAAGACAATAACAGGGCGAGACCGATAGCATAAAAGTAAAAACAGTGCAAGAGCTGAATCGGTAGCATGAAATTTTAAAGACAATGCCAGGGCGAGACCGATAACATGAAAGTAAAAATAGTGCCAGAGCTGAATCGCTAGCACGAAATTTAAAAGACAATGTCAGGGCGAGGCCGACAACATGAAAGTAAAAACAGTGCCAGAGCTGAATCGGTAGCACGAAATTTAAAAGACAATGGCAGGGCGAGATCGATAGCATGAAAGTAAAAACAGTGCGAGAGCTGAATCGCTAGCACTAAATTTAAAAGACAATGTCAGGGCGAGACCGATAACATGAAAGTAAAAACAGTGCCAGAGATGATTCGGTAGCACAAAGTTTAAAAGACAATGCCAGGGCGAGACCGATAGCATAAAAGTAAAAACAGTGGTAGCACGAAATTTAAAAGACAATGCCAGGGCGAGACCGACAGCATGAAAGTAAAAACAGTGCCAGAGTTGAATCGGTAGCACAAAATTTAAAAGACAATGCCAGGACGAGACCGATAGCATGAAAGTAAAAACAGTGCTAAAGATGAATCGCTAGCACGAAATTTAAAAGACAATGCCAGGGAGAGACTGATAGCATGAAAATAAAAACTGTGCCAAAGCTGAATCGGTAGCATGAAATTTAAAAGACAATGCCAGGGCGCGCGAGACCGATAGCATGAAAGTAAAAACAGTGCTAGAGCTGAATCGGTAGCACAAAATTTAAAAGACAACGCCAGGGCGTGAGCGATAGCATGAAAGTAAAAACAGTGTCAGAGCTGAATCGGTAGCACGAAATTTAAAATTAGTGCCAGAGCTGAATCAGTAGCACAAAATTAAAAGACATTGTCAGGGCTAAACCGGTAGCATGAAAATAAAACAGTGCCAGAGTTGAATCGGTAGCACGAAATTTAAATGACAATGCCAGGGCTGAACCGGTAGCATGAATTAAAATGCAATGCATGCACTGTTTTGATGATTCCTTTTCTCTTTTTTTATTGATTATTTTCACAAAGTGACTGTAAATAAACACATTCTTCTAATCATGAAGTGGAATGTATACTTTGACATGAAATGCATGTATGCTATGACATGAGATGTATAAGTTATGCATGAGCCTTGAGTTAAAATTTAGATGGATGATGGAAGTTAGGTTCGATGTAAAAAAAGTTGTTTTTGTGCATGCTTCACTTGAAGCCAATTTAACTCATCCTCAAATGGAAGGTTATCCTCATCCTTGCTATCTTTCTAAGATCTCCTTTCTTTGTGATCACTTCTCATCCTTCAAAGCAAAACACCTTCAAGTTTGACCTTCTCTTTTTAACATATATTGTGATTAACTCTCTAAATGCTATCATTGATTCCAAGTTGACTATTGTTGAAGAATTATGTATTGACAAGCTGGACTTTTTTGTGTTTCTTGGTTTCTTTGTTTTTTGATTTTGAAGGTTCGGCAGCGGGGGGCATTTTTAAAGTGAAAGCTTTATGGAAGACAAAGGCGACACAAGTGGATATGGAAAAAGGTTGGGCATTTCTTTTATTTAAGGTAGCTGACTTGCTGGATATTGGTTAGGTATTTGGTAAAGCAGAGGGAAGACTACCTAGTGTAGCAAGCAAAGTTTGACCCATGAAGGGTCATGTAATTATTTTTGCCCCAGTTGAAGGAATTTCCCCAAGAGTAGGATGCACTAGTCTATCTATATATGTAAGGCAAACCCCTATGGAGCCTCCACAATGAATCTTGAGTTTTTAAATTTATAATTGTCTTTTGTTACCTCCCTTTTATTAAAAGCCAATTAACACATATACAATTATACAACTTTTTTTTGACACAATACAATTATACAACTTAAAAGCCAATTAACCCATGAGCAATGATTATAAAATAGTATTATCATTGACATGTTTATGGCCGTCAGCTAAATCGACCCTTTCTAAGTAAAAAAAAAACCAGCAATTTTGTTATCTACTTATATTATATATTATATACTTTTCTGATTAAAAAATAGTTATTAATTCAAATAAATACATTTAAGTGAAAATTTTATGAAATAGCACACGAAAACTTCACCTTTACCTATACACTAAATAGCATTGCTCAATAAGAGAAAGAGCAACCATTTTCTCCCGAGCTCTCTTGAGATAGCACCTCATACCTTTTTCTTTTAGGGCCCCATCCGAAGAGCTCTTGAATTCCTAGGGTAATGCATTTGGACGAAATGCCTCGCTCCGAAAGAGGGTTGCGGTACTGAGTGTGATTTTTGAAGAGGTCACGAGCATATTTGTTTGGTAAACGGCCGAGGATCTCATCAGGGACTTGCTTAGACTTGGATTTCTGGCTTTTGGAGCTTGGTGATTTATTTTAAGAAGCCATTGAAGGGTTAGGGTTTAGAAAGGTGAGAGATTTTTGCAAATGGTGAGTGCTAAGGAATCTTTCAGTTGAACAATGGTAAAGAGGAAATGTGGTAACTGGTGAACTAGAAGAGCAGTTTTTATAACTTGGTGAGAATGAACGGTTTTAGGGTAACAGTAAGTGAGAGAAAAATGGCGGTTTAGAGTTTTGGGGTTTGTGTTTTCGGTTATGGAGACAAGAGAGAAGTTAAGGGAAGGTTTGAAGGTGAGGCGTTTAAGTGTGAGGAGTGATGAGAGAGAAAATGCAATGCTGGTGGGTGCGAAGGATAAGACAATATGCTGCTGCTGACGCACGCGTATCTCTAAGCACAAATGCTCTCTGCGCGCGAAGGTGCTTTTTAGTGCCAGCGCATCACTTTATTCCCTTTTTCAAATTTTTAAATCTTTCATTCAACTTCCACTTTCACAAGGCACCCTTCAGTGCTACCATCAGTGCTACCACGTATATTTCAATTCTACCAGTACAAGGCACCAACTATTCTTCAAGTTTCACTGATTAACTAAGTCAACCCCAGCATCAATCACACATATTTATTCTTGAAACTCATAAGAAACACTAAAACAAGAAAACTTAACCTCTGGGTTGCCTCCCAGTAGCGCTTGGTTTAATTGTTCTCAGCCTGACTAAAATGCTCTTTGAAGGAGAATCACTCAAGGAGGTGGACACCTTTGTGCTAGGTATATGCTCACCTAAATAAAGTTTAACCCTCTGGCCATTCACTTTAAATTCATTTCCATTTGATTCATTCTTCAAATCCACAGCCCCATAAGGGTAAACTTTAAGAATTGTAAATGGTCCAAACCATCTAGATTTCAACTTTCCTAGGAATAGTTTCAATCTAGAGTGAAACAATAAAACTTTGTCACCTTCCTTGAGTTCTTTTTTCTAAATCT
Organism: Astragalus glycyphyllos; assembly: GCA_963573325.1. Classification (NCBI taxonomy): domain Eukaryota; kingdom Viridiplantae; phylum Streptophyta; class Magnoliopsida; order Fabales; family Fabaceae; genus Astragalus; species Astragalus glycyphyllos. Next base: position 39,795,989 of record OY754307.1, read on the forward strand.
TGGCATCATGCCAAGCTTTTGTTTTTTCTTGTACAATTCAGCATTTTTATAAGAAAAATGTCTCAATTCCTCTAATTCATTGAGTTGCAACATCCTGGCTCTACCAGCTTGTTGTAAATCAAAGTTTAACTTCTTGGTTGCCCAAAAAGCTTTTTTGTTGCAACTCAGTGGGAAATAGATAAGCTTTTCCAAAGACCAATCAATAAGTAGACATGCCAAGAGGTGCTTTGAAAGTTGTTCTATATGCCCAGAGTGCATCATCCAAATGGATGGACCAGTCTTTCCTTGAAGGGTTAACCATTTTTTCTAAAATTCTCTTGACTTCTCTATTAGAAAGTTCAATTTGACCACTTGTTTGTGGATGGTATGCTGTAGCAACCATGTGTTTTACTCCAAATTTGGCCAACATTCCATCCATCAGTTTGTTACAAAAGTGAGTGCCTTCATCACTAATGATAGCTCTAGGTGTGCAAAATCTTGTAAAAATGTTCTTTTGAATAAACTTAAGCACCACCCTAGCATCATTAGTGGGAAGAGCAACTGCTTCAAACCATTAAGACACAAAATCAACTGCTACCATAATGTATAGATTGCCAAAAGAGGGTGGGAATGGTCCCATAAAATCAATACCCCAAACATCAAACAATTCAATTTCTAAAATATTGTTTAAAGGCATTTCATGTCTATTGGAAATATTTCCAACTCTTTGGCATCTATCACAATTCTTAGCAAACTCATGTGCATCTTTGAAAATAGAGGCCAGAAATAACCTGTTTGAAGAACCTTTGCAGCAGTTCTAGCACCTCCAAAGTGTCCTCCACAAGGTGAAGAGTGGCAGTATTGCAGAATGTCATTTATCTCCTCTTTGGCAGCACATCTTCTGAGTAATTGATCAGGACATTTCTAGTAGAAAAAAGGTTCATCCCAGAAATATTGCTTGGCTTGATGAAAGAACATTTTTCTCTATTGTGAATTAAAATCTTCTGGAATCACATTGCTAACCAAGTAGTTCAGAAAGCCAGCATACCAGGGCACCTCTGCTGTAGAACTTGTGGCATTGACAGTTGCTGTTATTGCTTGCAACTGCTCATCAGGGAATTGTTCTTTGATTTCAAACCCAAAAGAGAGGGGATCAACATCAGGAATTCTTGGCAGATGATTAGCAACTTGATTCTCAACTCCCTTGTTATCTCTGATTTCAAGATCAAACTCTTGTAACAGTAGCACCCTGAAGTCAATAATGTCACAAGGAAGGGGGGGTTGGAATTGTGACCCTTTTAAAATTGACCTGAAATAAAAGAACTTATCTTCACAAGTATGATGTAGATATAAGATAGTGAATGATATGTGTTAAGAAGGGTGAGTCAAAACAAGTCTTATAAACTTAGATAATAAGCTGAGAAGGGTGATTACTCTGTCATCTCAACTATATGTAAGAGAAGGGTCAGACAGTTCTTCCCTCAATGCTTCTCACAGTAAATCTGTTTGACAGTTTCATTAGGTTTTAGGCTAGTGATGAAGCTATAATTTATTAAGATGTTTTTGTCAAGAGCTTTCATAATCATTCACAAATAGGGAGAAGGGTGAGAAGGGTTAAAAACATGGTTTTCATAAACACAGTTTATTGGCAGAGAAGGGTCATAACTGACTCTTCTCAGTTTTCATAAACCTTTTCTCACTATGTGCAATCTACTGAATTATAAGGCAATAAATAACACAGTGATTTATAGTGGTTCACCCAAATCCTGGGCTACATCCACTCCTCACATCCAGTGAGTGTTTCCACTATTTTTCCAAAATAGATTACACCTTTTACACCTTCCTAGGTTAAAAGAACTATTGGTAGTTTTCTTCACACAGCTCTACCTACTGTAAACACCTCTAATAGACTTCTTCTGATCTACTAGACTGCTTCAAACATAGAAGCACTCACTTCTCAAGTCCTACAACAACACATGCCACTTGAGAAGGTTCCCTATGAGGTATCTGTTTAAGTGATAGGGTTTGTGGGATTTCTAGAGCTTGGTTGATACAAATGGAGTGTTCAATAATTACAACAACACAAGATTTAATACATACTCAGAGATTAGATGAATCCCTTCTGGTTTGGTACAACTGAGTATGGATGAGAGAAAACTTTGATACTTGAGAAGATTGGAAGTTAAGACCTCAATGCACTCTCATGAGGATCAATGGCTAACAGGAGCGTTGATTTATAGTTGAAATTATGTATATTAACCACTGGTCCAAGATTTAGAGTCGTTGGTGAAGAAAATAGCCGTTTATAGCCGGTGGAATGGGCTGTCTTCACAACAAAGCTGTGTTTCTGCTTTTCTGCAGAAGACACCTGTTTCCAGTTGTTTATGACCCTTCTCACAATGACTCTTCTCACATATGGATGCTTCTCATGTTGATATTCCTGATGATGGCTCATGGTATGACCCTTCTGAACATGACTCTTCTCATCATGACCCTTCTCAGGGTTATGACTCTTCTCAACTTGACTCTTCTCATCTGATGCTTCTCATCTTCTTCTTTATGGTTCTGTCATGACTCTTCTTGGTTTGATCCTTGTTAACTACTCTTCTCATATTGCCACAAGAATAAATGAAGCTTCTTATGATGATCTTTCTCAAGTTACCATGTCATCTTGATCTTTGGATCTTGTCAAGAGAAGACTCTTTTCTTAAAACATTGTGGACAAGATTCTTCTTAATTTTCTCGTATATGATGCTTCTCATAAGCATATACTGATAAACTCTAATTTAGTGCATTTATTAGAGATATTTTGAGTTGTTTTTAGAGTAATTATTACTGATTAAATAAATAACTGACTAAAATTACTCTATATTTGCAGGAAGGTAGAAAAAGAAAAAAATAATATAAATGTGGGCTGAAATTAGAAGAAATGTTAGAATTAAAGAAAGCAAGCCCAAGCCCAAGCCCATTAATGCAAGAAGGCCCACAGTAATAAAAAGAAAAAGATCCTCTTGAAGATTTGAATTAAAAGTGATGCACATGTGACTTGGAGAGAAAGAAAGAGGCAAGGAGTGGAGAGCAAGCAACACATATTTAGGAAGGATCTAAATCCTAATATTTAGGGATTGGCATATCTTGCAATTAAAAGTGGAAGCAATCTTGACTTGATCCTTTGCTTGGAGAGAAAGAAAAGGAACTAATATAAAAGGAGAGCTTCACTTCTAAAAGGGGGCTAGACACCATAACACAAACAAAGCCACACACCACATAAACAAACGATAGTTACACAAATGCTACGGAGGAAGAGAAGAGCTTTTCGGCACAGTTCTTGACATCGTGAAAGAGAGCTTTGGAGTAAAAGAAGGAGATTGAAGACAAAGATTAAGACTTTCTCTATTTCCGGGTTATTCTTATTTCTGTAATTCATGAACCTTATTTTTCTTTTATTGTTCTTTATTATTATGGATACCTAAATCCTCTTCTAGGGTCTTAGGTGAATCTTGCTTGTTTAGAGACCTTTTTATGTTTTAATTTCTACGTTGAATTCCTAGTTTTATTTCAATTAATATTGTCCTATTGTTTTTATCACATAATTAGGATTAGCTACCCTTTTCATGTTCATAATCAAATAGTTGATCAGCGACCGTACTGCAATTAGTTGGTGGACCTATAGGATAATTGGGGCTATAATTAATGCATGACCAAACTTTAATTTAGTCTTCCAATCATTCAACCTTTTTGTTCTTTATGCTTTTCTTAAATTTAAATTCTAGCATGACCAAACTAGGGTCAATTTAGGAAAAAGAATATTAATCGCGAATGACCAAACGGATTAGTAGCTTTAGTAAAGGGATTGGTAGTTGAATAAAATAAGGGAATTCAGGTAGAACTAGACACAGGGGAATCGAAGCTTGCAAGTGAAACTGCGACCCTAGACCTCTCTCTCCATCTATTAAATCTTGCATTTTATTATTTGTTATTTGTTGACTTTTTATTTCTTTGTTTCAATTACAAGTCAATTATTCACTCGTTTAAACAATAAATAATTTTAAGTAGTTTAGTACTTGTTAATTAATCTCTGTGGATACGATATTCTTTTATACTACTTCTGCGAAAGAGTACACTTGCTCTAAGTGTGTTTTTAACGCAACAAGTTTTAGGCGCCGTTGCCGGGGATTAATTCGCAATATTAAACGAAAAAGATTTTTATTGCTTTAGACATTTTTTTTATGCTTTAGTTTTAATTTTGTTTTTTATTTATCTTATTGGAAAAAAATACAAAAAAAAAAAGTTGCTAATTCTTTTCCAAGAAACCATTGCAGTTTACCCTGTTTTGCAGAAAAAAGTTGAAATCATGGTTAAAACTCTTGGAGATTACATTAGAGAGGCAGAGGCGAAAAGGAATTTAGAGAAGCTATCTTGGTATATGCCTCAATGTCAAATCCAATTTCCTCCTCCTCCTCCTCCTCCTCCTTATGAGTCTTATTCAAACTATTGGGATGACTATGAGCCACCTCCTTATTCCTCCAACTGGGATAATTATGAGCCACTACCACTACAGAGAAAAGATGAGGAATCTGATATTGATGAGGTCTTGGTCAAATTTATGGAGCAAACAAATGAAAGATTTGATAGATTGGAGAATCAATTGTCAAAGATTTTTGATATGGTAGCAACTCAGTTGGCTCAAGAAACTCTTTATTTACAAACTAAGTCTACCCCAAATGAAGAATCTGAGCAATACAGAGAAAGTATTCCTACGAGAGATGAAGGTGTCTCCAAGGAATATAATCTAGAGGAAGAAGCTCTAAAGAAAGATGAAGAGACTCCTACTGAAGGGAGTCAAATCAAAATAATGACTCCTAATGAAGGTAATCATATTGAAACAACAAATTTCATTGATGAGAGCATTTGTGAGGAGGATGAGAAAGATCAATTGGTTCATGAGTTGCATAAAGAGGAGAAAGCCCCAATTTTTGGGCAATTTGTTTTAACCATTGGTGACGCTGTGATTGAGGTTTATAAGGGAAATGTAACTTTAAGGAGTGGTAAAGAAGATGATGTGATTAAAGCTTTAAACTCCAACGAAAATTTCTCTCTTTTCACCTCTCCTTATTTTGATGATGTGGTTGAAACTAACATTGTTAATGATTTAAAGATGCAGGACCTTTTGGAAAAACTTCTTATTTTGCAGGATCCTAGCATAGTGGTGGATGAAGATAAATTAAAAATTCCACAATCCTTTGAAGTTCATCCACCACGCGGGAAAAGAAAGAACAATGTCAACCACATGGTTAGAAAACTAAGAAGGTGCACTTCGTTAGATGTAAAATTTGCTCTTGGAGAGCCACTTGATTGAGCACCAACTATCGTCAGGCTCATGACATTAAACAAGCGCTTCGCAGGAGGCAACCTGTGTTTTATTTTCAGTTATTTTTATTTTGCTTTTGTTTTGTTTTGAATTTAGGAATAAGCTCCAACTACAAGCTCTCTCAGGGAAGTCTCTCTTACTCTCTCTATTTATTTATTTTTGTTTCTATTTGATTATTTTGCATTGAGGACCATGCTCCATGCTAGTGTGGGGGAGGATAGTAATTTTTGTCACTTGATCTCTATTAATGCACATACCCACCGTATATGTTGATAGCATTTTTTCTGGCTTGTTTTGCATAAACTATGCTTAAATTGAAAAAATAATAGAGATTTTGCCTCTAGGGGATCCCATAATTAGTTCACCTGACAGACTTGTGCTTAATTGTAACTGTGAGGATGTCCTTAGGAAGCTGATATTTAGCATTTGTCCCTCTTGGGTACTTTTTGTGAACTAGCTTCTAAATGTGAGATTTGAGCCTTTATAAGGGGATTGATACTAAATCATAAATTTCTACCCCTTTTCTTTCTATGAGTGTGTTTCCCAATTTGCTACATTCTAGAATTTGTCTTTTGACCGTTTCAAGACGAAAATTGATTTGCATCATGTAAAAAGATTTGGGGAATTTAGGATTTTTCTGGCCTCAGAGTAATTTGTTGAAATTATCCATTAGTTGCCCCCTTTGAGCCTATTTGTTATATTTTTTCTTTGATACCCAGATATAATTTTTTCTTTTTTGTTTGTGGTAACCATTTGAAATTGAATGTGGAGCAACTATTGAAAATTACAATTTTGTCTTATATTTTAGTTGTCTATATTATCAGGACTGAAATTTCGTCCTATACTTTAGTTATCAATCTTGTCAGGATGAAGAGAAAAAATGGAGTAAATCATGTGCTTACAAAAATATTTTCATACAAAGGAAACAAAATAGGAGTTTTCATGTACTTACCTTTTCCTCCTACAAAAATATAAAAGCAAGAAGTAGGAAAAGGCACATCAAAAGAATAAAAGAGCCAAAGGGTAAATCAAAAGAACGAAAGAGCCAAAGGGCAAATCAAAAGAATGAAAGAACCAAAGGGCAAATCCAAAAAAAAAAAGAGTCTACTTAAGAAAAAAAAAAGCAAATCAAAAAGAGTTGACTCAATAGAAAAAGAAGAATGAAGAATGAAAGTGAAATTAATTTGGATTTTGGACAAAAATTGTAAAATAGATAGGAGCTCCATATTTGGTTTCAAAGGTTACTATTTTCTTCTTGTTTTTAGCCCTTTGATTATCCCTTTCTTCTTGTTTCCTACCTTGCATGATTTCACCCTTGGCCCCATTACAACCCATGAAACCCCATCTTTTGCATGCATGTGAACTATTTAGTGGAGATTTGGTCAAATTACAAGCTTATGGTAATGTGCATTTTGTGGAAACTTGAGTGTATATTTTCCCTAGTCCCTAAACACTTAGAGAGATTGTGAGCGAGTGCCCTTGTTCACATAAATGTATTATTCAAGGAAATGAGCCTCTAATTGGGCAACCTTTTGACACCTCATATGTGTTATATTGTCTATTGTCTGTCATTGTGTTTCTAATATTGGATCCCTTAGTGCATTTATTAGAGATATTTTGAGTTGTTTTTAGAGTAATTATTACTGATTAAATAAATAACTGACTAAAATTACTCTATATTTGCAGGAAGGTAGAAAAAGAAAAAAATAATATAAATGTGGGCTGAAATTAGAAGAAATGTTAGAATTAAAGAAAGAAAGCCCAAGCCCAAGCCCATTAATGCAAGAAGGCCCACAGTAATAAAAAGAAAAAGATCCTCTTGAAGATTTGAATTAAAAGTGATGCAGATGTGACTTGGAGAGAAAGAAAGAGGCATGGAGTGGAGAGCAAGCAACACATATTTAGGAAGGATCTAAATCCTAATATTTAGGGATTGGCATATCTTGCAATTAAAAGTGGAAGCAATCTTGACTTGATCCTTTGCTTGGAGAGAAAGAAAAGGAACTAATATAAAAGGAGAGCTTCACTTCTAAAAGGGGGCTAGACACCATAACACAAACAAAGCCACACACCACATAAACAAACGATAGTTACACAAACGCTACGGAGGAAGAGAAGAGCTTTTCGGCACAGTTCTTGACATCGTGAAAGAGAGCTTTGGAGTAAAAGAAGGAGATTGAAGACAAAGATTAAGACTTTCTCTATTTCCGGGTTATTCTTATTTCTGTAATTCATGAACCTTATTTTTCTTTTATTGTTCTTTATTATTATGGATACCTAAATCCTCTTCTAGGGTCTTAGGTGAATCTTGTTTGTTTAGAGACCTTTTTATGTTTTAATTTCTACGTTGAATTCCTAGTTTTATTTCAATTAATATTGTCCTATTGTTTTTATCACATAATTAGGATTAGCTACCCTTTTCATGTTCATAATCAAATAGTTGATCAGCGACCGTACTGCAATTAGTTGGTGGACCTATAGGATAATTGGGGCTATAATTAATGCATGACCAAACTTTAATTTAGTCTTCCAATCATTCAACCTTTTTGTTCTTTATGCTTTTCTTAAATTTAAATTCTAGCATGACCAAACTAGGGTCAATTTAGGAAAAAGAATATTAATCGCGAATGACCAAACGGATTAGTAGCTTTAGTAAAGGGATTGGTAGTTGAATAAAATAAGGGAATTCCGGTAGAACTAGACATAGGGGAATCGAAGCTTGCAAGTGAAACTGCGACCCTAGACCTCTCTCTCCATCTATTAAATCTTGCATTTTATTATTTGTTCTTTGTTTACTTTTTATTTCTTTGTTTCAATTACAAGTCAATTATTCACTCGTTTAAACAATAAATAATTTTAAGTAGTTTAGTACTTGTTAATTAATCTCTGTGGATACGATATTCTTTTATACTACTTCTGCGAAAGAGTACACTTGCTCTAAGTGTGTTTTTAACGCAACATATACCTTCTTGAGATTTGCTTGAATAAACCTGTTCTTATATAACACTCAAGAAGAACATTAGTAGCATATGAAATCATAAACCTTAAGCTTCTCACATTTGAGGTTTGTTAATCATCAAAACTTAGTTAGGGATTTTGCCTCAACAATCTCCCCCTTTTTGATGTTTGACAAACTCAATTGAGATGGATTAAGTTTTCTGAAGTTGTTTTAAATTTTCTAAGACATGTTTTTTATTTTATACTCCCCCTGAATATGTGCAACAGTTTTAACAGTTAATTTCACATAATTCAGATTTCACACACAAGAACATAAGCAAGAACGTATATTTTCATTTATTTCATCAAAAGCAGAATGGTCAGTGTACACCACCACCTTAGCTCCTACAAAATAGGATCTGAATTTGTCAAAGGCAAACATTACTGCTAGCAATTCTTTTTCAGTAGTTGTATAATTCAATTGAGCATCTACAAGAGTTTTGCTAGCATAGTGTATTGAATGAAACACTTTGCCTTGCCTTTGGCCAAGTACAGCTCCTATAGCATAGTCACTAGCATCACATATTAGTTCAAATGGCTTACGCCAATCTGGTGCTACAATAACAGGTGCTGTCACCAGTGCTTCCTTGAGTGTATTGAATGCTGCCAGACATTTATCATCAAATTCAAAGACAGTGTCATGCCAGACATTTATTATTTTTTTTAATAATAATTATTTTCGTTTTTATATTATTTTTTTGAAGAGACAAACAAACAAAAAAAAGATGTTGAGCTTAAATTGCGTTGGTGTTTTTTTTCAAGTAGTGGGTTGATTATATTTAGCTAAACTACAAAGAAAAAAAGAAAAAAAAAGGATTTTTGGTTGTTGGGTCTTGGCCCAATCATTGATTTTTTGGCCCAAACTTTAATACCTATTAAAAGAAAAGGTGAAACAAAATAAATAATAACAAGTTGAAAGAAAATGTGAAAATGAGCAAAAAAAAAGACACGCGTAAATGATTTAAATCTCAAAATGCCCAACATATAATATTTTTTGTTTTTCTTCGTCTTAAAACAACAAAAATACCGATTAAAATTTGGTGTTCACAGTTGCCCCTCTGGACATATTTTTTTACCAGATAACACATTAAACTGAAGTTTTTTGTGTTATCATGGAAAGAAATAAGAACAGATTGTACCTCAATTTTAGTCGGTGATAAGCGAATACAATGTGAAACAAGGTTGAATAGATAGTAATTGTTGTCGTCAAACTCTTAGGTCCTAGCCGTGGTGTCGGCCAGAGGTTTGGACAGTCTTTGATTCCTTTTTCTTCAAGAAATTGCGCCGAGGAGGGAACTCTGCTCCTCGACTATGGGTTTCTTGACTCCTCAAGAAAGGGTCAGGCAAGGTGAGAAGGGACCCGAGTGTTGGATTACTACGGCTAATGCATAAAAATAAAGTAAAAGCAGGAAATGCGATAAAGAAGATAAATGAAATAAACGTAGAGTTTGATTTGATTGATGTGTGTCCTACAATTCACTCTAATGCTATATATATACACAGGCCCTCGTCGGTCACTAAGCTAGCCAACATTTGCCTGCCGTTGGATCGATCTAAGATCAACGGTTCTCATTGCGTCATAGGCCTTCCACGCGAGGAAGTTACTGCCCACGATCCCCACTGGCACGGTTAGTGGGGTGAGTTCTTGTTGCCAGGTTTTCCGGCCTCGCTCTTCCGCTTGAACTTCAACCGTTCCCACGTTCTTCCTTCGTGTCGCGCCATGCCTTCCAAGTAACCCCCATCCTGCCTTAGCCGTATGGTGACTCGGCTATCCTGGCCCTACCTTAGGTAATGGTCCGAGGGTCCGAGCCACCGAGGTTTTGGCACTCTATAGAATGGGGTGGTCACTTTCCCACAGCTTAGCTCATTGGTCCTCGGGCATAATACTCCCTCGGGGGTTCCTTCCGTTTAACACACCCCGAGGACCTTCTTAGGTTCACTCTTTTTCGGCGAAATACCTTTTCTGCCCCTTGTCACATGGCTTGCCTTCATACCATACTCCCCCTTTTCCTTTTTTGATCTTCGGCCTACGACGTATTTATTTTTGGGTGTTAACAATTGCCCCCCTTTTTGTGCTGTCGTGCGGCCTCGAGGACGTGATTGACGGTACGAAAACCCCTTGACATGATCTTGAAGTGACGGTTAGAGGGGACGTAACCGCTGCTACGTGACACTTGGCGCCTCGCACGAATCGAAATGACTGCGCGACGGTTCCCAAGAGCGAACCGGTTGAGTTTTGCAAAGCTATAAATAGCCTCCATCATTGCCTCGGCATGGTTCTTTAGATTTCTGGGATTCTTCTGTTTGCTTAGCACTGCAGTTTCGAGTCTTTCTCCATCCCTGACTTGTCTACTCGCTAGCTATGTCTGCCTCCCATGCGGCATCTTCCTCCAGGGCTCATGTTCCCGTTATCTTCCAGTCCGTAGGCAAACTCTCTGCCCTTCACCCTCTGGCTGACAACGCCGATCATGGCTTCTCCCTTTTTTGACAATGTTTCGATGCGGCCGACCTCCCATTGAAGTCTTCTCGCTTCAACGTCGAGACCTGATTTGCCGGTATCCGTGGGTGGCCGCTTATTGATGATGCCTATGTAGCCTGGGTAGACCGCCTGAGACCCCACAAGGGGGAGTCTTGGAACGACTGGGGTATCTATGACATGATTGAAGTGTCAACCAAGTAGGTTCCTCGCAACGCTGATATCCTGTTTCCCCTGATCTCCTTCTGGTCAACAGCCCTAAATGTCTTCATATTCCCCTGGGGTATGCTGACTCCGACCGTGCTGGATTGTGCCGCCTTTCTTGGACTCCCTGCAGGCGGTTTGGAGGTTCACACTAACTCGAGCCTTATTGGCGAGGATCCCCCTTATACCTTTGCCGCTGGTTTTACCCAATTGTATTCGCAGAACGTTGCAACTTCGGGGGCCGTGTCTGAGGGGGAGCATTTCGCCTTTCTGATGTACTTCTTCAACAAGTTCTTCTATGCCACCAAGTCTTTTGGTGTTGTCAAGGAGCTCTCCGTTTTTATCCCCTTACTGCTGTCGGGCGTCAAGTACGCTTGGGGTCCCTTCTTCCTCGCTCTCCTTTACCGGAGTATCGATAGCTGTGTAGCTCAAATCAAAGACGGTGGCCAATACTCTTGGGTTGACGGCCCGATTTGGTTTCTTCAACTGTGGGCGCAACTTTACTTCCCTACCCTAACTCCTGGCCTGGATACCAAGACTCATCGTGTTCTGGGTACTGCTCTTGCCGCCGTTCCCCCTGCCCTTGGACTGGGTGGCGGTGTTCAAATTATTTCTAGATCTCGATACGGCCGCTGAAGATAGTACAGCCCAGCCCTTTTGTTGGTATCCCTGTTTGAAGCACCACTTGGGTCCTGATTGGGTGCTTTCTCCCCAATACCCGGCCTTGATCTCTCCAACTGACCGTGATGTCCTTCACCATTGGAGTCCTGTGTTGATTGCTCGTGATATAGTCGTTGGGGCCAAGTTGGTTTCCACATAGAATTTCCTTACCATCGAGCCTTACCATCGTAACCTTGTAGCCCGACAATTTGGGGTAGGTCAACTGGTGCCTGCCTTTTATTCTTCTCCGACCGAGGTACCTCATCGGCAGAGGCTACTCCCTCATGACCTCGAGAAACATTTCAAGACACAGGAGGGACAATTCCTCGCCTTTGATTGGGGGACTTATCATGGTAATGTTATGGAAATTCCTCCATACGTCGCCTGGTGGTCGAAGGTCCGGGAGTATGTCTTCCCTCGACCTACCGTAGAGTATCTCCAGTAGTACCTGGGCTCTGGTGAGGGGTGGGTTGTTCGGCCTGAGTCGGTGGCCGCCGGGGTGAGTCCACCACCTCTTTCGGCGGGACGCTATACTACCAAGCCATTGGACAAGAAGAAGAAGAAGCCGCCAGTCTCTGCCCCTCCTCCTAGGTCGTCGACTCGATTGAAGGTTTCCGGTCAACCTCTTCCTCCTGATGGTAAGTTTCCTTCCTTTTCGCACATTTTCTCAAGTTTTTTTTTGCTGGACTTCTCTCTCCCCTCCTCAGCTCAAACTCCGGTCATAACTCTAGAAAGCAGTGAAGATGAATATGATGTCCCTCTGACGCTGCGCAAAAGGTACAGGGATTTGTCAGCTCCTGGTTCCTCTCAGCCTGCGGCGTCACATTTGGTCCCGTCTCCTCCATCTGGAAAGCGTCTTCGGGTAAGCTTTGATTCCCGCATTACCTCTCACTTGACAGTTCTTTTGAGCACGTCTTAATCTTTAGTCGTCGTTCATGGTGCAGCGTCTCCGTGTAGGTTTTGCTTCTCCGCCTCCTTCGTTGCAGCAATCCGACTCCATCCTTCCGATCTCGGTGAGCATGTTGTGTCTCTTGTTCCTTCTCCCTTCGCTGCTTTCTTCCTCTTCTTACACTGTTTTTATATGCAGGGAGCGGTACAAGATGCCGTGGCGGCTATCCCGGACCCGCTCGGGGTGATTATCCCGGCCAGGGATCCTTCCATTGGGGGGCCGGTTTCCCCGGATGTGGATGAGGAGGAGATGCAGCGCTTTTTCGCCGGTTTGGGTGACCCAGAGGTGGCCACCTCTTCCTCGGCAGTGAATCTTGTCCGAGTGGAAGCGGCCCTAGCCGGTGAAGTTCCCACTGATCCCGGGGAGGTGGATGAATTATGGACCACTTTGTTTCGCGTCCCTCGGTCCTCCGAAGTTTCTCCCGCCAAACGGGACATCCTTGCAGAGCTAGCTCATTGGCTGGGAGAAATTTTTAAACAGTATCAGTTGGCCAGATCGACTCGTGACCATGCCCTGAAGACGCTTGAGAAGCTGGGCGCCCTGATGTCTGAAAGGGATGGTTGTCTGGCCACCTTCCAAGCCCTTAACCAACAGAAAATGGATGCTCTGTCCGAAGAGGGTGACATAGCTGGACGCATCGCAGCTGTGGAAGGTGCAATAACTTCTCTTCCCTCGGAGCTGGCTGCCCTGACTTCCCAACATTCGACTGCCGCTTCCTGCGTTACTGCCACCAACGAGGTCATTACAGCTATCTTCCAACGCAGTATGGTTCTGGGTCCTCAGCTTGACTCTCTTCTCCCTCTTCGGCCTGGTTTAGAGGCGGACCTAGGCGCCAGTAGGGTCTCCCTCTCGTGAATTGACGACGAATGGAGGGCCCTGAAAACGTCCTTCGAGCGGGTCTTTGTTCTGGGAGTAGCCGAAGTCCCTATTACTGCCCCATCACTCATTAGTGCTCTTCCCGACGACGTGATGGCCCCCGGGGGAGGTTCCGCTAGTGGGAAGGAGACACTGGTGCTGGAGCCATGTCCTGTCATGGACCCATCGTCTGAAGGCCTGGAAATACTTGGGACGGCTGCAGAGGTCGTGACGGATGAGGTTATATTGGCGAGTATCGGGGCTGCCGTGACCGACCTGGTTCAGGACGCTGCCACTGCCAGCATGTTCAGTAGTGAAAGGGGTGTTGTTGGGCCCTGAAACCTGCTCTCTCCTTTTCTGTTAATCACCAGGCCGTCGGTGTGTGGCGAGCCAATTTGACAATATTTCTGTACGTTAAATCCACTTTTCTCTTCCTCGCATACTTTCCCATAGAGTAGGATAATATGCTTTAAGGTATTTGCCGTTTATTTTTCGTTTCAAATTCTTCTCCGTATAGGGTGATTAGACGATACGCTCCGCCATGGTATACTTCACTAACGATATATGGCCCGTCCCAATTTGGGGACCACTTGCCCTACTGGGGGTCTTTCCTTCCTAGTGGCAAAATGGCCTTCCACACGAGGTCTCCTCCTATAACAAACTGCTTCAGTTTAATGTGTTTGTTGTAGGCTCGAACCGCCTTAGCTTTATTCATTTCTATTCTGCTGAGGGCAGCCAATCTGTCGTCATCCACCGAGTTCAGCTCCATCAACATGGCTTGCTGATACTCATCCATACTTAGGGAGTGTTGCCGTGCCACTCTCGACGAGGTTACACTTATCTCCAGTGGTAGCACGACATCCTGCTCGTAAACCAAACGATAGGGAGTCACTCCCGTGGCCGTAGACTTTGAATTCCTCATAGCCCACAGGACCTCATTGAGGGTCTCATGCCACCGCCGGGGTTTGTCCTCTATGTTATTTTTGATGAGTTCAATGATAATCTTATTAGTGGCTTCCACTTGTCCGTTGGCTTGGGCATAATAAGGGGACGAATGCATCATCTTAATGCCGTACTACGGAGATACCTCGTCACCACCTCAATCCAGGCGTCCGCGGGATCCTCCTGGGTGAGAGTCATAGCCCTTTATTGTAGCCCTTCGACTACCCGTTCCTTGTACCCCGAGGCTTGCTGGGCCAAGTCGTTCGCTTGCCTGTTCTCATTCCTGGGGACGTACATGATGACGACGTTGGCAAACAACTTTAGCAAGTTATGCCCCGAGGCCCTCAACTCTTTGAGTTTAGAATTATAACATTTGTATTCCCCAGTGATCTGTTTGATCACCAGCTGGGAGTCCCCCCTTATCTCTACATAGTAAGCCTTCATGCCGGCCAAGATGTCAAGCGCCATGATCAAGGCCTCATATTCGGCCTGATTATTGGAGGCTTGGTCCCCTATCCTGCACATGAACTTCCATGTTTGGCCACAAGGGCTGGTGACGACTATACCTACTCCGACCCATGTCCGAGTGCTAGACCCGTCGAACATGAGAACCCAGGGTTTAACGCCTAGATGGCTGATAGCTTCGGCCGGAGCATCAAGTGTTTCTACACATGGATGCTGGGCCAACAAATCCGCTAGGGCCTGGCCTTTTACAGCTTTGAACGGTACATAAGTTAAAGCAAACACGTTCAACTTAATGGCCCACTTAACGAGTCTCCCCTGTAAGACAGGCCTATTAAGCATATATCGAATAATGTCAACTTTGCACACAACTAAAACTTCCTTAGGTAGGGGATAGTATTCACGTTTAGTACAAGCATTAAACAATGACAAACAAAGTTTCTCAATGGGAGAGTATCTAGTCTCGGCGTCATTGAGCAGCCTACTGAGATAATATATAGCACGCTCAGCGCCACTATCATCATCTTGAGCTAACAAACAGCCAATAGCTTGGTCTTCAGCCGCAATGTATAGCTTTAGAGGTCTCCCCAACTGCGGAGGTATCAAGACAGGGGAGTTGGTCAAGGAGGCCTTGATTTGATCGATGTCCTCCTGTTGCTTGGTTCCCCAGATCATTTCCTCGTCTTTCTTCATTCGTAGCAACGGCGAGAAGGCTTTGAGCTTTCCTGCCGAGTTGGTGATGAATCTTCTTAGGAAGTTGATTTTGCCCAAATGACTCTGCAGCTCTTTCTTCGTCCTAGGGGGCCTTGCCTCTAGGATGGCTCCGGCTTTATTCTTGTCCACTTCGATGCCCTGGTTATGCACCAGGAATCCCAGGAAGTTACCTGGAGATACGCCAAAAGCACATTTAGCGGGGTTCATCTTTAGATTATGGAGTCGCATCTACTTTAGAGCTTGTTCGAGGTCGCCCAGGTGGGCTTCGAAACCCTTGGACTTAACCACCACATCATCAATGTATACTTCCATGTTTTTGCCAATAAGGTCATGGAAGATGGCGTTCATTGCCCTTTGGTACGTCGCCCCATCATTTTTGAGGCCAAAAGGCATTACGAGCCACTCATAGATGCCTAGGGCGCCTGGACACCTAAAGGCAGTCTTATGAGTGTCAGCCTCGGCCACATAAATCTGGTTGTAACCAGAATAGCCGTCCAAAAAAGTCAAGATGGCATTGTTTGCCGCGGCATCGACAAGCATATCGGCCACTGGCATACCGTACTCATCTTTTGGAGTGGCTAATTTCAGGTCTCTATAGTCAATACAGACCCTGGCGTAGCCATTCTTTTTAATCACAGGGACTATATTAGACAACCATTCTACGTACCTGGCAGTCCTGAGGAATCATGCCTTTAGGAGCCTTTCCACTTCGGCTTTGATCTGCGGCATCAGTTGTGGGTTGAACCTCCTCGGTGGTTGCCTGTGGGGTCTGCAACCCTCCTTGATGGGTAACCTATGCTCTATCAAGGCTCTATCAAGGCCTGGCATCTCATGGTAGTCCCATGCAAAGCAGTCACGATAATCCCGAATCAAGGTTACCATCTGGTCTCGTTGCTGTGGCTGTAGTTTGCTGCTAATTTTTGTCATTCTAGGCTCGCTCTCCGTTCCCAAGTTTATTTTGACTAGTGGGTCCTGATCCTAGAAGGTAGGCATCTTTCTCTGTATAGGCTCTAGGTAGGGGGTTCGGCCGACGGCTCGTCACCAAGGTCATCCGGATCCCCCTCCGAGTCCTCGTCTTCTCCATGTATAGCCCCAAACATGGCCTCTTCATTGCTAGATTCTATCTGAAATAGGTGCAATCGATCTAGCAGGCTCTTTACTTCCGGTGGAGGGCTAATCATCATTCTTATTGTCAGGTCGTGGGTCGGCCACCATTTTGAATTCAAAACCCTTTTTAGTCCAGTCGCATAACTCAATACCACCTTCTTCGTAGACTCCTGGTATGGAGATCGGGCGCATGTAGGGTGAGTAGAATACGGCTTCAAATATCTCTATCTCCGCTGGAAAAGGATTGGGATCTGCTTCCACTATCTCCACCTTATCCTCCACCCATATCATAAGCTTCTGGTGCAAGGTAGAGGGAACACATTCACTGCTGTGGATCCAATCCCTCGCCAGGATCACAGTGTATGAGGGCCTTACCTCAATGACGAAGAATGCCGACCGAGTTTTCTTCGACCCAACCGTCACGTTGGCCACCAGTACCCCTAATGCGTGGGAGGGGTGGCCCATGAAATTGGTCTTGGTCATGGTAGCCGGAATGAGATCTTCGGCGTTCTTTCCTATCCTTTTCATAGTCGACAGTGGCATTATATTTAGCACAGCCCCGCCATCCACGAAGACCCTATTGAACAAATTCCCGTTGAGGTGGGCTTTGATGTACAATGACTTCAAGTGTCTGGTCATATCTGTCGTTGGCTTCTCAAACAACATGCCTTCTGTGATGGGTCCCTCGGCTGCCGTCAAGGCGGCCCATTCGGCTTCCTCGGCGAAGACATCTCCCTCGAGGGCCCTCGGCTGGTCCCTAGTCCCCCAGAACTCCGGTGGAAGGAGACCCACCATCTCGATGTCCGCATAGAATTCTCCATCCACTTCATCTATCAAGTCATCTAGAATTGATCTGGTGATCGAATTTCCGTCGAAGTTTGTAGGACGGGAAGGATGTTCCTCTTCTTCCCCCAGGAGGTCGTTTTCTTGTAATTCCTGTTCGGTCATTGCATCCCCAGCCTGGGGCTCATTGACTGGTTGGGATCGCTTTGGACTATGAGGCCCGTAGAGGCATTCTATCACCGCCTTCCTGAGGGGACTGTGAGGCGCCTCCACCACGCCTACCATCGCTTGGTCCCCTCCTTCGTGATCAACAGGCGGCTCTGGGCAGCTACTTTGGGAGACTGCTCGGAGACTGTGTTCTCCACTGACTTTGGGAAAGCCTGTTCCAACGCTGCCGCAACGGATGTTGTGGGGATGGTCTGGGTATTCCCATCTCTAGTGGAGGTGAGCATCTAGAGGGTCTCTTTCATCCTACTGAACGCTGTTGCACCCCGAAAAATCATTTGGAGGGATTTCTCTTCGCACAACATGAATTGGAGTCGCCACCAATATTTTTTTAGAGGTAAAACATTGAAAAAAACCTTTCTTGAAAAACAATGGTCCTTGGAACCACGAGATTTGAGTTCGGGGGTCGGTTATGCATGGGGAAGGTACGAGCACCCCACACATCCTTTCTACTGAAAGGGAACCTCGATTTGACGTGTGATTTAAAAGGTTGATTTAAGAAACGATTTGTTTTTATCTCTCTTTATCTCTCCTTACTTTATGGAAAAAACATAAGGAAAATTTAATCTTTTGCACTTGACGGGAGGGCACCGTGCCTACGTATCCTGGGGAGGGAATCAAAGCAACGTAGTTCTTGTTTTCGAAAATTGTTTTGTTTTTAGAAATTGCCTTGTTTTGGAAAAGGGTTTGTTTTTTTGAAAAAAAAAATGGTTTTCATTTGTCGTGCTTGACGGGAATGTGACCCGCTCCTACGTATCTCCCAGTGCGATGGAGAATTCAAAGCTTACGTAGTTCTCGGTTGTCGAGAAAAGGTTTTTATTTTTTAGTTGTTTAATTGTGAAAATTGAATGTTCACAGTGATCGAACAACAAAGGTTTCGAGTGATCACCACTAGCATCCCATTATTGACGATCGTGCAAGCAAAGGCTTCGCATTATCCTCAACAAAATTTTTAATTTGTGAAATGAGAGTTCTTTTGAAAAATGAGTGTTCATGATAATCAATTGAGCAAAGACTCCAAGTGATCACCACTAGCACCCCATTATTGACAATCGTGCAAACAAAGGCTTCGCATTATCCTCAACAAAGTTTGATTTGGAATAAGATTTTGGAAAATCGGATGTTCATGATGATCAAACAACAAAGGTTTCGAGTGATCATCACTAGCACCCCATTGTTGATAGTCGTGCAAGCAAAGGCTTCGTATTACCACCAACAAAGTGTGATTTGTGAAAAATAGTTTGAAATTGCTTTGAGAAGAAGTGAAGTTGTTTATCAATGATTATGTAAATGCAAAAAAAATGTTTTGAAGTTGGAACGTTACTAACGAGTAACAAGTTTTTTGTATGCAACATGGTTTTGAAGTTTTGGAGAGTTACTAACGAGTAACAATTGGTGGAAATCAAAACAAGCAAATTGTGAACACCAATTCAACATTTTAATGCACCACAAGCACATAAACAAGTATATCAAGCATTGAGTACCAAGCTTCAATTCAAGAATGCATGAGTAGGCAAGGATGCAAGAATAGGTAAGAATGCATGAATATGCAAAATGCATGTGCATCAAGGTTAAATGAACCTATCCTTTGCCGATTGAGAAATGGAAAGTGTATCAAGACTCCAAGTGGTCTCTCCTTTGCAATTTATTAAGGCAATGCAATGGTGCATCAAGGCTCTAAGTGGCCTATCCTTTGCCAAAACTTCACAAGCTTCAAACAACAATTTACATTAAACTCAAAGAGCAAAGAAAGCATGATTAAACTTGAGGATGCATCAAGGTCATTGGAGACCAATCATGTACGCAAATTCAATTGTTTATAGACCCCTTTTTACTCACATATCACAAGCACATCAAATGGGAATTGAATTTTTAAATGCTTACAAGCATAGGCATCAAGGTTGAAGTAACCTATCTCTTGCCAACTTAGCATAACCCAAGATCATTTGTGGACCATAAATGAACCAAAACCCAAATTCATTTTCTCAAATCACAAATTTCACAATTAACAACATAGGTTTGAATATTTGCAAGTTTAAACAAGTAATTTAACAAAATTAATTCATAAACCCTAGTATGTGAACCTTTTAGCCCGAAGAAATCAAGATACACATCTTGCAACCATTCCTTTAAGCAACCCAAATTCACAATCAAGGTTCATTTCCAAGCAATTGTACGATTAAACCTCAAAAGGCATCAAATCAAATATTAAAACCTAGTTATTGAACATATGCGAACCAAATAGCATAAGGAAATCAAGATTTACATCTTGTAACCATTCCTTTTGGCACAAAAGCTCACAATCATGGTTCATATTCAAATAATTATAAGATTAAGCCAACAAACACCCAAAAATCAACATCAAACCAAATTATCTCAAAATATGCGAAATATATACATGGCCAATCATCAATTTATTTCAACAAGTCAACCAAATCAAGCAAGCGAATGACATAACCAAAACATAGATGCATTTATTCACAAGATTCAACCATGAGAACCAACAAAAATCATAAAACACATATTTATTTGAAGCATGCGAAATTATCATCAAAGCAAATAACATTTTATTTCAATTAAAACAACAAAATCATGCATATAACCCCAAAATCAAAGCATCAAAACAAAGATTCATGAGATTAACATATGTACAAGCATAAAAATGAAGTTAAAAGAGAGGATCTACATTTTTGGAAGTGGAAATCTCACAAATATGCAAGAAATGATGACTTTATGCAAGGATTTACAAGAGAAGGGGTCTAGGAATCACATACCTTAAGATGAGCTCCAAATAAACACAATAGATGAAGAAACAATCAACCAAATCAACTTATCTTCAAGCTTGATCTTCAATCTCCAAAAAAATGACCCTTGATCTTGAACCTTTGTGTGATTTTATGAAGGATTGATGGTTGAAAATTAGTGTTTAGGCTTGGAAGATGGATTGAATGAGAAATGAAGAAGTGAGTTAGAGAGAAGGGAGAGGGGTGTGTCGCATAAATGGAGAGAAGGTGAGGAGGGAGTTGTGTGCTAGGGTTTGTGAGTGAATGGTGAGGCCCAAAGTTTTTTTCTTTTTGTGTGAGGTGAGGTTAATAGGGTATATATAGAAAGCAATTAGGTTTAAGGGTAGTTAGGTCATTGTGCATCTCATCTCACCCTAGGATTGCATCTAAAATTTGAATGGAGGGTGAGGATTGAATCACACATGGATTAAGGTCAAAAAAATGAAAATATGAGAGGGAAGGAGAGGGATAGGCGACACAACATTGGGAGGGGTCCTTGGTGACCAAGTTTTGCAAGTTGGCAATTGTACTATTGTACTATTGTACTATTATGAGACCATTCCCTTTTCCTTTCATTTTTGATTATTCTTCTCAAGATAATTGTACAAAAATACACCACTTTGAGCCATATACAAGGTATCTTGAGGAATATGCCATTTTATGTGATCACCATGACCAAAAATGTCATAAAAATCATATCTTGGAACTTTTTGTAGAATATTCCTTTTTGATCCTTTTTTTTTGAAAATTTGTGCACAATGTATGCATGCATGCGCATACATACATACATGACCAAAAATGTTTTGCCTCAAATAAATTTCTCTAAAATTGCACAATGATTCTTGATGAGAAATTATCTTATTTTTGACAATGACCAAAATACCCTTTTGCCCTAAAAACCTTGTTTTTTAACAACAAATGCATTTCCACTCTAACAATGAATTTAAAAGCCCTAGAATGACTTTTAAAACCCAAAAATGCATGCACAATGCTCTTCACTCTTCAAAATAAAACCACACTTCTCAATTTATTTATTTTTTGCGGAAAATTAGGGTTTTAAACCTAGGCGGACAAAATTAGGGTATGACAAACGCCCTAGCCCTCTGTAGCCTCCTTTTCTATGAACGGGATCAGGAGGCCACTTTAGGGGCTGGCATCCTGAGCCATCCATTGATCCCGCGGTACCTCTACCGGAGGCTTGACCGTCCTGATGGCTCTCAATTTTCTGTCATTGAGGACCGTGATGTCGACCAAAGTTGAGTTCTGTGTTCCCGTGACTTGGGCTACCCTTCATTCTTCTCTAGGGTGAATTTCCCGGTCCGGGGCTGGCAGGGTGGCCTGCTCAATGAAACAATCAGCGGGCCTACCTTGCCTCCCATGTGGGATAGCTTGGAGTCTTTTTCTCAGGTCCCTTGTTTTAGGCACATACCTGTCGGGGTTGAGCTTGGATAAATGCAACTCCCTAAGCTCGTGGACAAGCCTCCCTGACTTAGGAAGTTTCTTCTGTGGTTTCTGAGGCTGACTCGGCGCCTCTATTTGTAATTTTTCTTGTAGTAGGGCCTTTCGTTCTGCAACTGTGGATCCCCGCAGGGGTGAGCCTAAACGGCTGAACACAGATGATTCTTTGTCTGGGGAAACCTCTCACTTCGGGACCCACAGGTACTTCTTCTTCCCTTTCCCTCGGTCACTCCCTGAGAAGGAGACCATGTTGACGTTCATGCCGGGGAAAGGGTCGGTGTCGACAATCATCTCCGAGGCCATTTTGTCAGCCATTTTAAACCTCCCCTTCCTGATGGCTTCCTGAATGGCTCAGCGGAAGATAATACAATTCGAAGTGGCATGATTAAAGGAGTTATGCCACTTGCAGTATTTCTTCCCCGTTATTTCCTCAGGCGGGGGGATCTTATGGCCGTCAAGGAGCTTGATCTGCTTGTCCTTGAGGAGGTAGTCAAAGATTTGGTCAGCCTTGGAGATGTCAAAGGAATATTCAACCCTTTCCTCATCTTTCTCATTACCTTTAGCAGGCTTAAGAGCTGGACAGAGGTAGGCCTTGCCCTTAACTATCTTGGCCACTAGGATGTCTGTCGTATAGTTGGCTGACTCATCATAGTCCGAATCCTCGGCTGCGTCCACCACTGATACCAACTGTGGCCCTCGGCCCCTCGCGGCTCTCTTCCTTTCCCTCTCTTGGACGTATTGTTCCACTTGAACTGCCCGGGAAGCCAAGCCACCGAGGTCACTGCAAGCTTGTCCCACAAGCTTTTCCTTCAATTGAGGGTGCATTCCTGAGATGGCCATGGAGGTAAGCTGTGATTCCGGGAAAGGCACCGAGCACTTTCCGGCCATCTTTCTGAATCTCTCAATGAAATCGGTCACTGCCTCATCCACTTTCTGCCATAAATTCATGAGATCGGCTATGGTAACTTCAGGCTGTGGCCAGTAAAATCTGTCATGGAAGCACCTTTCCATGTCTACCCGGGTCTGTATAGAATTAGGTGGGAGAGAAGAATACCACGAGAAGGCCGTCCCTATCAAGGATAGAGGGAACAACTGCAACTTGTGTTACTCATTCTGGTTTCCTTCCCCACATTGGGTCGTGAATCGGCTGATGTGCTCCATAGTAGACTTGCCATCCCCGGAAAACGTGGTGAAATCAGGGGTTTTGAATCCTCTGGGAAGAGGTACCAAACGGTCCACCCATTCGGGGTAAGGCTTCCTATACACTGGACGATCGAGCGGCTTCAACTGCACACCAAAGAATTTCTTGATAGTGTCGGTAATGAGATTAGGGTCCAGGAGTTGGGGCCCCGGTGATTTGCGTGGAGGCCCTGTGCCCCTGGCTGCGGTGGTACCTTAGGTGGAGCATTTGTCCATGGCTGCCCAGGTACTACTTGGGCCAGGTTAGCAGGGCCAGTTCCTGGTACAGGTGCTTGCGCGCCTCGGAGAGGTGGAACTTGATTCCATGGCTGCTCCACCGGGGTTACATTCATCTGTGTCTGTATATAGGAACCCGCCGGGTATGTACTGGGTGCACTAGGGTACAGCTGACTAGGAGGTAGACTTGCTGAGCCAGGTGGGTTCTGGACCCATGGCTGCTGACTTAGGCAAAACCACCGTTCCTGCCAATCCCTGATTCCGGGGCGAAGGCTTGCCCCCTGCGTAAGCCGGATAGTTAGCCGCGGTAGAACATACATAGGATGATCCTTGCGGCATACCCACCAGGCCTGCTCTCTCGGGCGGCCTTCTGGCCAGTTGCACCTGTCCCTGCTGAAGAGAAGTCGTGTTAGTGCCTTTCGTCAAAAACTGCCCCCCCAGTGTTGGCAGTGGCAAAAGTACTCGGCTGAGGAATCGCAGGGTTAGGAATTACCTGATGAGAGTACGCCTGCTGAGTCCCAGTCATGCTCCCACTCAGTGGACACTGATGCATGCTTCCGATAGGATTATAGGAAGATGCTTGCTGAGGTCCAGGAAGGATGGTGTATGGCGGGGTCTGATGCGGTCCTCCCAGAGAAGGTTTTCCTACTTGTGATTGGCCGAAGACAACATAGTTCATGGTGCTACTGGCTTGCGCAACACGTCTCTGTTCCACTTATTTGGCCTGTTGCACCTCATTGTGCACCATAGGTTTCACTATGTCAGCCAATTGGTGGGACAATTGATACATGATGACGATTTGCTGCCGGATAAACGACGTGGTCATGACCACAGGCTCCTCACAATGTTGTGGGGAACCGTCGTTAGACTTAGCGCTAACCGTGAGGGGAGTTGCCTCAGAAACACTCGTTGGCTCTGTGTTTCTCGTTTTCGTGGCACTTACCTTCTTTGATGCCGATGCTGGCTCCATACTTAGGTTTCTGCCGGAGCTCAAGTGCATACGCCAATTGTAATCCAGTCCAGCCGAATCAAACGGAAGCGTTTGCTCACCTTTTCAGCTCCCACCGGGCGTGCCAATTTTTGTTGTCGTCAAACTGTTAGGTCTTAGCCGTGGTGTCAGCCAGAGGTTTGGATAGTCTTTGATTCCTTTTTCTTCAAGCAATTGCGCCGAGGAGGGAAGTCGCGCGCTCCCTAGTTGCTAGCGTGGACACAGCGTTAAGCGCTATAGCGTTAACTGGAGAGCCCTGCTGAGCATCAAAGAGAAAAGTTAAATTTTGGCGCCTATTTCTTTATGTCAAGTCAGTGTATCTTCTCTCCTGCAGCAAGGACTGACGCGCGCGCTCCCTAGTGGCTAGTGTGGACACTTGGCATTTGTTGAGTGGAGAAGATCTTTTGGTTGGTGAGATATGTCAAGTCAATTTTTGGAAAACCTACTTTATGAGGATATAGCAAAAGATATCATCATCTTCTCTCTCATTCACTCCCATTCGAAGTTAGAGAGAGTTTTTTGGAAGAAAAACTTGACACACATTTCCTCCATTAATCCTCACCTTCAACCTTCCATTTTTATTTTCTAGTTCATCATTTCCGTTGCTGTGAAGCTGTGCTATGGTAATATGAGTCTCTTGTCTTGTATGGTAATATGAGTCTCTGCGTCTGTAACTTCTCTCCTTGTGTATGGTAATATGAGTCTCTTGTCTTGTATTTTGTTGATGATGCTCACCATAAGCTAAACACTTTGTAGTTGGATTGCTTAAAGCTTTGTAATGAACCATTAGTATTATTAATATAACATTTGATGTTTTGCGTTTCAATCCTTGTATTCTAATGCCTTCAACTTATTTTGGGATTGGCCACTTGAAGTGAGTACATTCGTGGATTCAGACATGGTCCATGATTCGAACTCAAGGGTTGATATGAACGAAAGGTGATTTAAAGACATTTAAATCACTTTTGCTTAACTCTAGACATAGGGGAACAATAGTTCATAGGGCTTAAGCTGTGGGTTCTTCATTATACAGGGGTGGACTTATTTAGAACCTAGACATAGGAGTCTTGTAACAAAACCCTGGCGTGAGTGACTGAAAGGCACAACATCATATGCTACAGCGCTTGACGCTATAGCATCTTATGTTATAGCGCCTTACTTTTGGGAATTTACTTAGTAGCAAGCAGTCCAACTCCTTTCTCTCATATTCAAACTCCTTTACTGTTTTCACACACCAACTTTACTTTTTATGTTAAAAATCACAATACCTTCTTCTTGCTTGCTTCGCTAGTGTTTTAGTAACTAAACTTTAAAATTAATATCAATCCCTGTAGGTACGATCTCTACTTTTTCATTATACTACTTGTTACGATTGTGTATACTTGCACAACTACTTTTCGCATAACAAGTTTTTGGCGCCGTTGCCGGGGATTGCATTTAATTTTTATTGTTTACAAGTCTTAGACACTACGTGAAGCTTTTTACCCTGGTGTTTGTTCTATGTGTTATAGCAGCAAGCGCTATAGCGTATGCACAGCTATTCATCATCAGAATTGGAGTTTGACCCAGAACCTGGAAGAAGATTCAGGAGGTTAAGACAACTTCAAAGGTTACATCAACAGCAACCAGAACCAACCATGTCAGAACAAGGTGGGTCTGGTAGAGGTACTGGTACTCAAGGGGGAAGTACCCATGGTGGAAGAACCAATTCTAGAGGTTGTAGAGCTGACCCTAGTGGAGGTGGACCTATTGGGGGAAGAGGACCAATCTCCCATTCTATTACTATGCATGATTCTGAAGACTGGTACAGGCAGCAATTGATTAATTAAGGTCCTGGAGACATGGTAAATGACAGAGATAGACCCACGAGAGACTATGTTGTGTTTGATCCTCAAACAATGCAAACCAGCTTGGCTAGACCAATTCTCAACACTTGCCATTTTGAATTCAAACCAATGATGTTCCAGATGCTTCAAACTGTGGGACAATTTGGAGGTTCTCCTCAAGAGGACCCGTATTCACATCTTAGACAATTTTTGGAAGTCTGTAGTAACTTCCTTATTCCTGGTGTAACTGAAGATGCCTTTAGACTAAAACTTTTTCCTTACTCCTTGAAGGATAGAGCTAAGTCATGGTTAAATTCATTGGAACCTAACTCTATCCATACTTGGAATGAGATGGCAAATATGTTTTTGGCAAAACACTTCCCACCAAACAAAAACGCCAGGTTAAGGAATGATATTACAGCCTTCAAACAAAAAGATGGTGAATCACTTTATGAAGCATGGGAACGATGGAAGGAATTGTTGAGAAAGTGTCCTCATCATGGGATACCTGTTGTCATTCAAATGGAGACCTTTTACAATGGAGTGGAGCTACAAACCAGATTGATGCTAGATTCTTCCTCAAGGGGTGTGATCTTGAACTCCTCCTTTAATGAAGCTTGTGACTTGATAGAGCTCATTGCAACCAACAGTTCCCAATGGCCTACTGATAGGCTAAGTTCTGCAAAAAGGGTAGCTGGGGTCCATGAAGTAAGTGAAGTCTATGCTCTATCAGCACAAGTGGCCTCTCTCACCAACATGATCAAGAATTTAAGTACTCCTAGCGCTTCAGCAACTAATGCTATAGCAGCTACTGAGTCAACTGCTGCTATTATTGAACAAGCCACTCCAGGTGAAACGAGTTGTGTGTGTTGTGGAGGAGGCCATGTTTATGAAGAGTGCCCAGCCAATCCTGTGTCTGTGAATTTTGTGGGTTATAATAAGACTAATAATCCCTACTTCAACACTTATAACCCTGGTTGGAAGAATCACCCCAATTTCAGATGGGGAGGTAACAATGCAAATACAGGAGGTTCAAGTGCTCCTACTGTTCCACCAGGATTCAACACTCAGAATCAACCAAGACAGAATGCTCCAGCTGTAGAAAACTCTCTAGAAAGCATGATGAAAGCCTTCATGAGTGATTGCAAGACCACTCTTCAAACTCATGAAGCATCAATAAAAAATCTAGAGAATCAAATTGGGCAAATAGCAACTGTTCTCACCCAAAGGCCAAGTGGAGCTTTACCTTCCACTACTGAAGCTTCAACTTCCAAACCTCATGGGAAAGAAATAGCTAATGCAATATCTCTGGGGAGTGGTACTGAATTGACAGGGCCATCTGCTAATGTGAGTGGAGGAGTGCCAGAAAAAGAAAAAAATAAAAAAACTGAAAATGAAAAAAATTCTGCAAACGCTATAGCAGCTGATGCTGTAGCGGCTGATGTTACAGCACCTGTTACTGCACCAAATATTGTTCTAGAATATCCTGCACCTCCTTATCCTCAAAGATTGAAGGAGGCTCAGGAGGACAAGCAGTTTAACAAATTCTTAGAGGTGCTGAAGCAATTGCATATCAATGTTCCTTTGGTTGAGGCTCTCCAACAAATGCCCAACTATGCTAAGTTTATGAAAGATGTCCTCACCAAAAGAAGAAAATTGGGTGAATTCGAAACTGTGGCTATGACAGGAAAATGTAGCATGATTATGCAAAATAAACTTCCAACAAAACTGAAGGATCCTGGCAGTTTCACTATACCTTGCTCCATTGGAGATTTTTATAAAGGTCGTGCTTTATGTGACTTAGGAGCAAGTATTAACTTGATGCCTAAGTCCATATATTTGAAACTGGGTATAGGAACTGCCAGACCTACTTACGTAACCCCTCAGTTAGCTGATAGGACTCTTTCCTATCCTGAAGGGATACTAGAAGATGTGCTAATCAAAGTTGATAAATTTGTTTTCCCTGTGGATTTTGTTATTTTGGATTTTGATGCAGATAAGGAGGTGCCTATCATTTTGGGAAGACCCTTCTTAGCTACAGGGAATACTTTGATTAATGTGCAGAAAGGGGAGTTGATCATGAGGGTCAATGACCAAGAAGTCAAGTTCAATGTTCTCAATGCTTTGAAGTATCCTGAATCCAACACAGAAGAATGCTCTTTTGTGGTCTCTCTTGACCAAGTGGTTCAGAAACAATTTCATAAAAGCAATGACCACTTGGGTAAGATTCTGCACAACTATGGGAAGCATGAGCTTGTTGAAGAAGGAGCTATTCAAGAAGAAATGACTGTGAAAGAGGTTTGGGCCAGAAGGTATGAGTCACTTGAGCAAGAAAACTCAGACCTTAAGAAGAATGTTCCTTCCATTGAGCAACCACCTTCACTTGAACTCAAGGAGTTGCCCAAGCACCTGAAATATGTCTATTTAGGGGAAAATGATTCTCTACCAGTGATCATTGCTTCTAATCTTTTACAAGACCAATAGCATGATCTCATTAATACCCTAAAGAGACATAAGAAGGCATTCGGGTGGCAAATGTCTGAAATCCAAGGGATTAGTACAACTATCTGGATACACAGAATTGTCTTTGAAGAAAATGCCAAGAATAGTATTGAAGGGCAGAGAAGGCTTAATCCAATAATGAAGGAGGTAGTGAAGAAAGAAATAATCAAGTGACTGGATGCTGGTATTGTCTACCCTATCAGTGATAGTGCATGGGTCAGTCCTGTGCAGTGTGTTCCTAAGAAAGGTGGGGTGACAGTTGTCACAAATGACAAGAATGAACTGATACCAACAAGAACAGTGACAGGGTGGAGGATTTGTATGGACTACAGAAAGTTGAACATGTCTACAAAGAAAGATCATTTCCGTCTTCCCTTTATTGACCAGATGTTGGATAGGCTGGCAGGAAAGGAATTTTATTGCTTTTTGGATGGCTATTCTGGCTATAATCAAATAGCAATAGTTCCTGAAGACCAACAAAAGACTACATTCACACGTCCTTATGGCACATTTGCTTTTAGAAGAATGCCCTTTGGACTGCGCAATGCTCCTGCTACCTTCCAGAGGTGTATGATGGCTATCTTCTCAGATTACATTGAGAAATCCATGGAAGTTTTCATGGATGACTTTTCTATATTTGGGGAATCATTTCAAGCATGCTTGGCTAACTTGGAGGAAATTCTGATTAGGTGTGAAGAAACAATCCTAGTGCTGAATTGGGAAAAATGCCACTTCATGGTGCAAGAAGGAATTGTTTTGGGGCACAGAATCTCCAAGAAGGGATTAGAGGTAGACAGAGCAAAAATTGAAGTCATAGAGAAATTGCCCCCTCCTACAAGTATTAAGGGTGTCAGAAGCTTTCTTGGTCATGCTGGATTCTACAGGCGATTCATCAAAGATTTTTCCAAAATCTCCAAACCCTTGTGTCAGCTGCTACATCATGACACAACCTTTATCTTTGATGAACAATGCCTGGAAGCTTTTCAGAAGTTGAAGAAAGCTCTAGTAACTGCTCCAGTCATTGTAACTCCTGATTGGACAAAACCATTTGAGCTCATGTGTGATGCAAGTTACTATGTTGTTGGAGCAGTGTTGGGACAAAGGTATGATAAGGTTTTTCATTCAACTTATTATGCCAGTAAGACACTTGTTGAAGCTCAATTAAATTACACTGTCACTGAAAAAGAGTTATTAGCTGTTGTCTTTGCATTTGACACATTTAGATCATACTTGGTGGGTACAAAAGTTATTGTTTTCACTGACCACTCAGCCATCAAGTATTTGATCTCTAAAAAGGATGCAAAGCCTAGGCTAATTAGATGGGTTCTCCTCCTCCAAGAATTTGATTTAGAAATTCGTGATAAAAAGGGGGTGGAGAACCAAGTGGCTGACCATTTGTCTAGAATTGAAAGAGAAAATGCAGGTGCAACTGAAGGAGAAATCAAAGAGTATTTTCCAGATGAAAAGATGTTGACAGTGACTGTTGTAGCATCTGATGCTATAGCAGTTAAAGCTATCACTTCTGGTGCTACAGCGTCTGGTGCTGTATGCTGACATTGTGAATTTTCTGGTTAGCAAGGTGGTGCCTGCAGACATGAATTATCAGCAGAAAAAGAGGTTTTTCCACGCAATCAAGCAATATTATTGGGATGAGCCATTTCTTTACAAAAAATGTCAAGACCAACTGATGAGAAGGTGCCTGGCAGAAGAAGAACAACACCAAGTGCTACAACATTGTCATGCTGCACCTTATGGTGGCCATTTTGGGGGAACCAGAACAGCTGCAAAGGTGCTGCAATCAGGGTACTACTGGCCTACATTATTAAGAGATGCTCAAGAGATGGTTAAGAGGTGTGATAGATGTCAGAGAACTGGGAATATCTCCAACAAACATGAGATGCCATTAACCAACATCTTAGAGGTTGAGCTCTTTGATGGGAATGAATTTTATGGGACCTTTCCCTCCTTCTCATGGCAATCTATACATCCTTGTGGCAGTTGACTATGTGTCAAAGTGGGTGGAAGCTGTTGCTTTGCCTAACAATGATGCAAAGTCAGTGAGCAAATTTCTTCAGAAAAACATATTCACCAGATTTGGAACTCCAAGAGCTATCATAAGTGATGAGGGTTCTCATTTTTGCAACAAGCTGATTGAGACTCTCTTGGCTAAATATGGAGTCAAGCACAAGATTGCCACTGCTTACCACCCTCAAACAAGTGGTCAAGCAGAGTTGTCTAACAGAGAGATCAAGAGGATGCTTGAGAAGATGGTGGGTCCAACTAGGAAGGAATGGTCTTTTCACTTGGAATGGTCTTTTCATATTTGATAACAATCAAATATGATTGTTATTACCTCTTATTTCAAGCTTAAATCATTGTTAATTCTCAAGCAATTGAGTGAATTATGTTGTAAATATGTTAGTTTAGAATAATTAAAGGTGCAAGCTTAATTATGTTATTAATGGGCACTTTTGTGCCCAATTGTGGTTTAATATGTGTGTTTAATTGCTGCAGCACCTGTTGTGGCAGCATTGCCATTTTACGCAACATGAGAGAGAATGTAGCAAGAAACACGGAAATCAAGGCAAGGACAGCTGTCAGCGTGTGTCATGCGTGGGTGTGCGTGCCAATCATTGGTGATGCGTGAATGACCTAGGGTTTTGGGCAAAAAGGACATTGTGCCTTGAAAAGGACAAAATGTGCCTCCACCATTTAGGGTTTCTCTCATCCCAAGGCCTTCCCTATATAAAGGCACTCACCCCCAGATTTAGGTCAAGCCGAATTTCAGAGGTATAGGAATTGCCTCTTGATTTCGTGCCTCCATTGTTACTTGGAATCAATTGCTGGGATATTGATTCCTGCAGCAACACTAGATCTACTTCAACTTCGAAGGAGCTACATTTTGAGAGCTGGAATTGCTTGGTGGATCGCCATTGAAGCTGTCTCAATATCAAGACTTGTAGTTGAACTCCTCTTCTCGGGGTTTAGTATGAAATTCCTATTTCCCTTGATGATTAGTTTAGTTATAATGTTGTGTAAGCTCAATATGAGCTAAACCTCTGTAGTTGGGATGCTATTATGAATTTAATGAAGTTAATTTGTCTTTGATGCTTATGTTATTGTGTTGAGCACTTTATCTTGTGTGTTTTACTACATCCATCTTAGCTTAGGGTTGGCCGTCTAATCTAAGTAGAAATACATTCACAGGAATGGTTTGTATTTATATCTCACAAGATGACATGGTATGTTGCACTATAGGAATATAGTTGTTCCTTGCTTGAGTCCTAGGAATAGGAGAGGCATAAGCCATGAGGTACAACACTTAGGTGTAAAGCTGCTTGTTCTCCAGTAGCCTAGGGAAATAATCCTTTCTGAATTAGGAATAATTTGGGACGACTAAAGCCTAGTGTTAAGCATTAGGAATAATGCACAATTGCGGCAGCACCTAGTGCTGCAGCACTTAACATAGCATTTGAGCATTTTAATGAATTTATTGAAGTATTGCATCTCAACTTGTCCCAAATCTGATTTCCACTACCCTAATACCTTTTTAATTGTTTGTTACTTGTTACCCAACCAATTGTGTGTCATTTACTTTTGTTACTAAAATCACTAATTGTTACTTTGATTAAACTCTTGTTTGGCAAATTAATCCTCGTGGGAACGATCTCTACTTTCATTATATTACTTGTTACGATTGTGTACACTTGCACAAAAGAACGTTCACGTTTTCAAGCAACAGGTCCAACTAGGAAGGAATGGTCTTTTCACTTGGATGATGCTTTATGGGCCTATAGGACAGCCATCAAAACACCTTTGGGTATGTCACCTTACAGACTTGTGTATGGCAAAGCTTGCCACCTGCCTATTGAATTACAACATAAAGCTCATTGGACCATTAAAAAGCTCAATCTTGATCACACAAAGGCAGGGGAAGCTAGACTACTGCAGTTAAATGAGCTTGAGGAGATTAGGCATTTTGCATATGAAAACTCAGCTATATACAAGGAGAAAACTAAGGTTCGGCATGACCATAAAATTCAAAGAAGAGAGCTAACAGAAGGAGAAATGGTTCTGCTTTTCAATTCAAGACTTAAGCTATTTCCTGGGAAGCTAAAATCCAGATGGTTAGGTCCTTTCAGATTGGTAAAATTGTATCCACATGGTGCTGTGGATTTGTATGATGAAGCAACCAACACCACCTTCAAGGTGAATGGTCAAAGAGTAAAGCAGTATCATGGTGAGCAAGTGGTCAGGGACAAGACCAAATATTGATCTTCAAAACCTCTAACTGATGGAGGAAGTCTAGCTGAAGACTCTTAAAGCAAGCGCTCTTGGGAGGCAACCCCAATTTTCAATTAACCAAATTTTGTGTTCTTAATTTTTGTTTGTGTAGGAGTGAAATCTGGAGCTGGATGATATCATGTGAAGTTGTTGTGGTAGCAGTTAACACTATAGCGTTTGTTGTGTCACTGGTGCTATAGCGTTTCTTGCGTGGCGTTGGTCAGAAAGTCAAAGTTTCAAAAAGCACAGTGCTGACGTGGCAAGTAGCATGTCACTTCTCAACTGCCTTGCGCACGTAATCAATCACATCTCTCACCTCCTCTCTCCATCAATCACTCTCAACGGTTACTTTCTTAACTCTTTCTCTCAACTTCCCAAAACTCCTCTCCCCCATAAATCAAGCTATTGCACTCTCTCTTCTCTCACCTGAAACTTCATCTTCTCTATCGCAAATCTCACCCACAAAGCCCTAAAATTTCACCTCTCTGTTTCGAACTTTCAAAACCACCACCATGCCTAAAAAGCAAATCTCGTCCAAAGCCACTGGAATACGGGCAACATCTGAGCCTGGTTTCCCTTCTACTACAATCGTCGATGACACCAAGAAATTTTAGGAAATGGAGTTCATTGCTGAAAGAGGGTTTAAAAGCGAGAAAGCATCTGAAGGATTCACCGCAACTGTTACAGCGCTTGGATGGGAACAATTTGTGAAGCATCACAAAAAATTTGTGATCTCTTTGGTTCGTGATTTCTAGCAGGGATCCCAGAACCAGTGGATGGTAAGCCTCCTACTTTCTCTATTGTTAGGGGCGAAACTGTTGACTTTGATCCAAGGACCATCAATGAAGTGCATCATCTAAAGTATCATGGAAAAGCTATTGAAAACAAGGTCAAGCAGTGGGGAAAGTCTGAAATGGAAGAAGTAAAGGAGCGTATTTGTGTAGAGGGAGCCATCTGGGAGAAATTTGGGTCTGAATACGAGATAAAAAAGCAATATCTTTGTGACGAAGCCAACATGTGGTCCAACTTTATGAAGCATTCCTTTCTTCCAACCTCTCACACAACGAATGTGGAGAAGGAAAGGATGATTGTTTTAGATGCTATCATGGCCAGAGAGAAGATTGATGTTGGGAAGCTGATTTTCAAAGAGATTGACAAATGCAGGAACAAAAATGGAGGTAATCTATACTTTCTGTGTTTAATAACTGAGCTGTGTATAAAGGCTGGTGTAGAAGTTGAGGCCAGTGAAGTAAGGAGGTCACCTCTTGGTGCTTTCCAAACTGCATTCAAACCAAGGCAGCAGAAGCCTGCTGCTATAGCATCAGGTGATGCTGCAGCGCTTGAAGCTACAGCAGCAGACCCTCTCCCTTTTTGTCAAAGAAAAATATGAATGGCAAAAGGCAATGTTTGCCCAACTGTCTAAGGCAAAACCACAATGCAAGCACCTGAATTCCCTGACTGGCTAATTGAAGAAGAGCCAAAGAAGAATGTGGTTGTTGAGGAAGCTCAGAAAGAAAAGAAAAAGAGAACCAGGAGCCCTGCTAAGAAAAAGCAAAGCCCTGCAAAGAAGAAGTAGAAGGTGAGCAGTGAGGAGGAGGAGCTGAATTATGATGAGTTGGACAGTTTGAGTGATAATGATGAAGAGGAAACCAAAAAGATAGTGAAACAGGTTCACAGTGAAGAGGAGAGTGAAGAATCATCTAGAGAAGAAACTGAGAGTGAGCAGTTTACGGAGATTCAATGTGATAGACCCCCTAGCCCACACCAAACCCAAAAATCCCCACCAAAATTTCAAGCACCCTCATCACAACCAGCCATTATCCCTGAAACCCCTCAATCACCAACCTCTCAAGCCAATATATCCAAATCACCACCACCAGGAAATACCCAACCCCAAAATGACAAACCAAAAAGCCCTGCACCTATACCAGAACCACAACCAGACACGCAACCCACCATCAAAGAAATCCAACCACCATCCCCACCTCCTACCCAAGACAAAGCAGTTGAGATCCCACAACAACAACAGCAACCTATACAAGAAGACACCACCAATCCTGGTGCTATAGCGGCTGATGCTGTAGCGTCCTCTATTCCCATAAGTGTGACAGCAGCTGTTGTAACCCCTTCAAAAATGCCAAGATTCAAGCAAAGAGCTTAGAGAAATCCTCTTGCTAAGATGCAAGATTTCACTGGAGAAGAAGAGGAAACTGAAGAGGCTGGAAAGGAAAAAGCTTCTGAAATTCAAACTGCTGATGCTATAGCGGCTGATGCTATAGCACCCACGATGAAAGAAAATCATGTGGCAACGAAAAGGGTGCCAACCTACTATGATGCAAGGCAAAACCCTGGAGTAAATTTGGCTGAGGTTGAGGAAGATCTGGTCGCTGAAGAATCCTCTACTGCTGAAGTGGAAGCTGAAGCTATAGCATCTCAAGATACAGCACCTGAATGCAACCCTTCTGGAGATAAGGCTACTGAGGAGGCACCTCAGATAAAAGATGCAGAAAAAGAAGCAGCAGCAAAGCTAGCTGAATTGCAAGTCTCCAAGGCAGCAAAAGCATCAACAGTTGATGCTACAGCGTCTGATGCTGTAGCAGCTGAGGTGGAAGAACCCAAGCAACCAGCAAAGAAAAAGCCCAAGCCTGGCAAAGCAGCACCTGCTCCTTCAAGAACAAGCACTAGGCTCAGGTCTGGGCTAACAAAAAAATAGTTAACCCTTCTTAGTATTTAGTGTTAATTTCCTATTTTTCAAATAAATATGTTAGGTGCTATAGCGTTGTTGTGCACTTAACAATATGTGTTAGATGTGTTCAATTTAATTTCTTTGTTGTTTGAGTCCTTTTTGTAGGCCTTTCCCTCTATATGCATGCGCAGTGGGGACATTGCTGGTTCTTGAGTTTGGGGGGAGGACCTTTGCATGTCATGTTTTATATATATATTTTTTATATTCTGTTAAGTGCTAAGTGTTTAGTGCATAATCAATTTGTTTGTTTTCTAGTCTTGCAATATTAGAAATTGTTCTTTTTGGGCTAATTTTAATGATGAGCAAGTGAAATGTGTAGAGTAGCCTTGCATGATCAAAGAAAAGTAGTATTATTGCTTCTACACAAAACTCTGAACTTAGGGAAAAACTTAGATAGCTAAGGACTATCTGATGCTGAAGTTAGTCATGGTTGACCAAAGTGGAACCAAAATTCTACTAAAAACTTAGAGTAGCTTTTGAAGCTAAGTTTGGGGGTGCATCAGTTATAATAAGGCTAGGTATGATGATTTTAGGAGGGTCAGTGCAAATAGGATCTCAAGTGTATCAATGTAATGTAGCAGCCCATATATTTTGTAATAGTTGTAATTACCCGAAACAAATGCTGAGCTGTTCCAGATATGCATTGATATTCAAAAAAAATATATAATATATCAGCATAAAGGAGCTCAGTAATGAGGGAATTGCAACTCAATTTCTACTTCGGTTCATCAATTGTCCAGAGCTATAGCATCAAACGCTATAGCCTCCGACAATTTCGGTGTAATTAGTTAGTGCACTGATCCAGGTCTGATTGCCTAATCAAGCCCTTTGTTGTGCTTTGAAGCCCCTCATTTCTTTTGTGAAGTTGTTAGTCTACTCTTTGTTTTGAAAAACTCTTTGGTTTCACTGAAAGAATGCCACTCTCTCCAAGGCTAAGAGAAATCTTGAACCTAGCTAGGAATTGAGTTGAGTAAGAGGTCACACAAGCACAATTGAGCAATAATGATTCTATAAGTTGTGAAATGCAATGGTGTGTGTGTGTGTGTGGGTGTGGATCTGAAAGGTTAGCCCCTGTTTACCTTGGATTTTGGTAAACACCGCTAGTTTGAAATTGCTTCTGTTTGCAGGATCAACTAGTAAATCCTAAGACCATTTGTGTTAATGTTTTTCCCAGAATTGTACGTGTTCTTGCAGTTTAAAAGTGAAAAGAAGATAACCGTCGATCTCGCGCGAAACCGTCGAGTTTCCACAATGAGGGAGAATAAAACAAAGGAAAATTGCAGAAAAGCAAAGAAGAAACAAATTAAAATTGCATTAATTGTAAAGAGGGTTGGTGCACAGATCATACATTCTTCTCTTTGCTCGTTTTCTCTATAATGTGTTGGAAGTTAGAGCGCGAGAATTCTGTAGTGAGATTGTGACCCGTTTTTCCTATGAGAAACTACTATTTATACAATTAGAAAATAACTGTACAAAGTTTAAAAAAGGGTAACTGCTATGTGCTCTTGATAACGGTTACTTAATCTTACTTCGTCATCAGCCTCCAACTCCTTCTTGTCGAAATATCTATCTTCAGCCTCTTCGACTTTGCCAAATCTGAGGTCGAAATCTACTTGATGCAACTTGATAGCTTACTTCATTTCAGTGTCGAAACTGATACTTGTCTCTTGAAATACAAGGTCGGACTTTAAAAATAAGTCAAACCTCGTTGACTGCATTTAATTTAGCCTGTCAAAATTACAGGCTAACAAATTGCCCCCTCAAAAATGTCTTTTTCGACAAGAGCTATGTGAATGGCAGAAAAAGAGTATTTTTGAAAACCCTTTTCAACTGCTCTGATGACGTCATTAACATCATGTTTCAGCACTGATGAGACGTTTCAGTGAAAAACAGCTTTTGGCGCATCCGTTGTAAAGTTAGTGGGCCACGTTTCATCATGAAATTCCCCACTACTCATTGCGAGTAACTGCCCCATTAAGAGGGAAATTCTAGAGTTTCTAGCCTTTGCACTTCAAACAGTTATAAGAAACATCTCTTCTTCTTCACTTTACTCTTTCTGACACTTTTTCAATTTCTTCTGCTTCTTTTCCTTCGCAAAAACTTGCATTCTCTTAAACCCAGAAAAACCAGAACTCCATTAACCTCCTTCGTTGCTCATCAATGGCGTCTTCGTCTCAAATTCGTGCATCAATCACTGACAAGCAACAACCCTTCGCAGAGCCTGCTCTAACAGATGAGGAAGCAAAAATCCTCTTGAGGCTTTGAACCTCCTGTTGAGTGGTAGGAAAACTTCGACCAAACAAAGTTCTTCGACCACTTCTTTGGGCGAAGTATCTAACACATCGAAGGAAGACCTCCTCAAAAAATTTTGAGCCAAAGTTCTTGAAGCTAACTTGTTCCAAGCCATTGAACGTGACCACATGATTGCCTTTGAGATTAAAGCCTTATTGCGCAAGCTCAATACTTCGACGTCAGGCAAGGCCCTCATTGGCTTCATTGCCGAATTTGAGCCCCTTTTAGAGCGAATCACCCAAGACATCCAGAAAGAACTGTATTGCACAAAAGGCACGGGAAGCCAAACTTCAAGAGGAAGAATGGGCAGCTTTTAACGCCTCTCAGACCAAGATTGCCTCTTTGGAAACCCAAGCAGCAAATAACGCTCAAGCGTTGACAGATTGCGAAAATGCCATCTCGGGCTACCAGAAACAAATCGAAGACTTGCAGTTGAAAATCAAAACTTAAGAGGTGAAGAAAGCTTCTCTTCTCAAAACGACCCCTAAAGCTTTAGAACCTACGATTCACGCAGAGGCCACTGTGGCTCTTGACCACTTGGAAAGACATGGTCAACATGAAGCGATGGTTCGAAGTTTGGACGAAGAAGAGGCTCTTGTCGCCATAAGATTAGAACATTTTAAATCTGCTTTAGAAAGGCTCAAAGCCAATCTTCAACTTTGACTTGTTATTTTCTTGATTTCCAAATTTGTGACTTCAACAATGTTCTTTTTTGGCATTTGATGTTTTCGACATGCCATATTTGAAGTTCTCTATACTATTTAGTCTTGTGTTATTTTAACTTCTTGCAATATTGGCCTATACCTTTTTAAATATTTTCCATTTATTTGCAAAATTCGACCATCAGCGCCAAGTTCTTCGACTTCATAAGCACCGTTAGTATAGACTTGTAGAATGCGAAATGTTCCTTCCCAGTTTGGTGACCATTTACCCAAGACTCTATCTTTTTTATCCATGGGTAATATAACTTTCCACACTAGATCTCCTAAGGCAAATGTTTTCAGCTTAACCTTTTTATTGTAGGCTTTAGCCACTCTTTCCTTTTGCCTTATAAGAACATCCAACGCACGTAGTCTTTCTTCATCTAAATCAACCAATTCATCTAACATCATATCCCAATAGGAATCTGACGGAATTTCAAACTATCTTTGAACTCTGGCTGATTGTAAACAAATTTCGACAGGTAAGACTGCGTCATGTCCAAATGTAAGTCTATAAGGGGTAGTGTTGATTGATCCTCTGGGAGAATTCTTGCATGCCCACAACACTTGATCAAGCGTTTTATGCCAATTCCTAGGCTTTTGCCCAATGTGTTTCTTGATCAAATTGATAATAATTTTGTTGGCAGCCTCCACTTGACCATTAGCTTGAGCATAGTATGGTGTCGAAGTTAATAACTTGAAACCAGTTTCAGACGCAAAATCCACCATTTTTTGACCAATAAAAACTGTACCTTGGTCTGTAGTAATGGTTTCTGGAATCCCAAACCTATATAAAATATGGTTTTGAATAAAATTGATTACTGCCTCTTGATTAACACTAACTAAAGTAATAGCTTCTACCCACTTGGTGAAATAATCTATTCCTACTAAATTAAAATTGTGACCCTTCGACGACGTTGGTTTGATTTCACCATTCAAATCTAAAGCCCAACCTCTAAAAGGCCATGGTTTTACTATTGAATGCAATTCACTTGCAGGCACATGTTGTATTTGTGCTTGTTTTTGACATTCTTGACAACCCTTGGCGAAATCTATGCAATCTTTCAGCATAGTTGGCCAATATACACCTTGTCGAAATAAAAGCCATTTCTTTTTGTGACCTGCTTGATGAGATCCGCAAGCAACACACTGAGTATTGGAAATTGCTAAATATGCCGCGCTTTCACTAAGGCATTTCAATAATACTCCTTCAGGAGTCTTTTTAAACAATTCATTCCCAATAATCACGTAGCTTAAGGCTCTGTACTTGGTTTTTCTATCAGTCACTCCTGTTGGATTTTCCAAGTATTCGACAATTTGCCTTCGCCAATCATCATTCAACATATTGTCAATGGCAAAAATTTCAACTTCATATTTTTCAAAAAATTGAAAATTTTCCACCAAATTTAACATCTCTGCCCCCTCAAGTTTTGGCATTGACAACTGGGCATTGGATGGATCTGTCGAAATCAATTTGTGCTTGATTCTCTATTCGAGGCACATGTTCTATGTGAACAGTATCAAATCTCTTTAACAATGTATTAGCAATGGCCAAATACATTATTAAGTTGTCTTTAATGCATTTGTATTCTTTTGTTAACTGTTTCACAACTAGTTCTGAATCTCTTTTGATCTCGACATGTTGTGCCCCCAATTCTAACAAGATTTGAAATCCTGCTATCAAGGCTTCATACTCTGCCTCATTATTGGAGCATGTCTCTTCAACTTTAAACTTATACTTTGTTGGTATCTTTGTTGGTGAAATTATTAATACCCCAATTCCAACACCATTTTTGTGGCTTGAACCGTCGAAGTATAACTTCCAAGGTTGGGTTTCTACTAAGTTTATTGTATTTTCGACCACTGAATGGTCAACTATGAAGTCAGCCACTATTTGACCTTTTATTGCTTTCAATGGCTGATACGTCAAAGAGAATTCAGAAAGAGCCAAAGCCCATTTACCTATTCTACTATGTAAAATTGATTTCAATAGCATATGTTTAATAATATCATAATGCGAATAAACATACACATCAACAGGCTTTATGTATTGCTTTAATTTTGAACAAGAGAAATACAAGCATAAACACAATTTTTCTATAGGATGATACCTAGTCTCTGCATCATTTAGAATTCTACTGAGGTAATAAATGGCTCTTTCGACACCATTTTCATCTTCTTAAGCTAACATGCTTCCTATAGAAAATTCTGAAGCTGCTATATACAATTTCATTACTTTATTCCTAATTGGTGGTAATAAAATTGGTCGCTTCATCAAGTATGCTTTATTCTCATCGAAAGCTTGTTGGTGTTCTGCGTCCCATTTGAACACATCTTCCTTCTTCAGTCGAAGTAGCGGCGAAAACACTTGGGTTTTACCACTTAGATTTGAAATAAATCTTCTAAGGAAATTGAGTTTTCCTAGTAATGACTGCAATTCTTTTTTGGTTGATGGAGCTTTCGTTTCCAAGATTGCTTTCTTCTTGTTTTGATTGATTTCAATGCCTTTTTTATGTACAACGAAACCCAAAAAGTCACCTGGTAGTTCTGATGAACTTGCTCTTCAGTAACCTTTCTATTTCTGCCTTGATCTTTACCAAGATTTCTAGTGCAAATCTTCTTGGTGTCTGCTTCACTGGCTTCCTTCCTGGTCGAATTGGTAGTCTGATTTCAACAACTTCCCGACTCAACCCTGGCATTTCATTGTAATCCCATGCAAAGCAGTCTTTGTACTCCTTCAGCAATTCAACAATCTGCACCTTCAACTCTTGATCAATCTTAGCACTTATGTATGCTGGCCTTCTTACTGAGCCATCTCCCAAATCAATTTCTTCTACGGGATCTTGTGCTTGGATCCTTTTGGTTGAACCCATTGGATCTTTTTCAAAACCTAAAGGTTCGTCATCATAGACGCAATCAAGCCTCTGGTTTTTGACAATGTTGTCTTTATTCTCATCTTCAACGGCTTCAGTAACTAATTGTTGTTGTAAGTCAGATTCTAAAACCGCTTTTTGCTTATTTTCGGCCACATAGGCCGTAATTCTGTCCCATACAGTGGGTTCATCCATAAATAACTATTTATGGTCCTTCCCACCCTGTAGGCTTGACATAGCCTTGTGGGTAGTCGTCTTCATCAATGACCTCTCTATCCCAAATGAATCCATAGTTGGGATCAAGAATCACTGAGGTCCTCACATTATTTTGGCTTTCATAACCATGTTCAGAGGAAATGCAAGGCGCAATACTCGCCAATTTCTTGTCGAAGGTTCTCTTGGTGATAGTATTCACCTCAGCCTTGAAATAGCTTTGGTCACCCTCAATATTTTCGACTAAACCATCTTCTCTCCAAATAATGAGCCTCTAGTGAACTGTCGAAGGAATTGCCCCCACAGCATGGATCCATTCCCTTCCCAACAGCATGTTGTAATTTGCCTTGGTTGAAATCACCATAAACATAGTTGGCCTTCTAATGCTTCCAACAGAAAGGTCAACTTCAATGGCTCCAAGAGAGTGGCCACTTTTACCTTCATAGTTGGTAAGGATTATGTTGTGTGTTTTCAGATCCGTTTCATACTTCCCAATCCTCTTCAGCATATGTTGTGGCATCAGGTTCACAGCAGCCCCACCATCAACCAAGATCTTGTTCACCCCAACATTTTTCACCTTTGCTTGGATATACAAAGGTTTAAGATGATTCCTCATCCCACAGTCAGGTCTCTCAAAGACAGCATGTTGTTCTTCCACACAACCATTCTTGAGGACATAGTAACAAATGGGTTTGTACATGGTTTCTTCGTCGAAATCCTCTTCGACATCGTTTACTTCCGAAACCACGTCATACTCAATCGGGAGGATTGAGACTACACCACACAAGACGTCGAACTCTGACCCAGAATCAGCGAAATCTGAGCCCACTTCTTCGTCTATGTTGAGACCCTCTTTGATCACTGAAAGTGGTGGAAATATCCTCTCAGTTGCTGGCTTTCTAGCCATTTCAAGAGACTTTGAAGGTATTTGTTTACCTTTCTCTTTGTTGGAATTTTCCACCTTACCTACAGCAGCAACCTTTTTCTGGCGTTGATATCTATGCCATTGAGTTTTCGTCATAGGGTTCTTCCCTTTGTAATTATTGTTGTACGCATACTTGTTAGATTCAGTTGCCTTATTATGGTTAGTAGCACTCATGCTGCCCCTGACCAATTTTGCTGGTTCTTGTTGATTTCCAACATTCTTTCCAGCATAGTACACTGGGTAATACCCAGTGCTCTTTCCACCAGAATGCACCCATTTCTCGACAGGTGACTTTGCTGGAGGAATATAGGTCCTAATCTGACCTTTCTGAGGATTCCTTGTCGAAGTAAACTTATATTGGATTCCTCTATCATTGTAACCGAACTTTGGCCTTTTGTCGACCCACTTTCCTTTACGCTTCAGTTGAGGCTTGAATCCCTCAAGATTCTTGGTAGCCTCTTTGTCAAAGACAGCACTGCACCTAGGACAAAGCATGACTTCAGTATTGTTGATCTTACAGCGATTGAGAAAATCGATCAATTCTTCTTCAGCCCTTGGATATACTATCTTCATTTTTCGGCATACTGGTCATCAGTGACCATTTCGACATCAACCTTGTCGACAACTTTCTCTGCCTTAGCAGTTTCAGCAGCAACCTCTGTGACCTCGACCACATTGAGTTCAACTTCGACCAGCAATGCATCAGCTGTTGGAAAGGGATCAGTATCAATCTTCATTGGTGGCTTAGACTTGTCACCAAATTTCAGTCTTCCTTCGTTGATAGCATTTTGAACCAAATCCCTGAAAATGACACAACGGGAAGTGTTATGACCTAAGAAACCATGAAACTTACAAAAGTCTCTTTTCTGTCGTTGTTCTAATGGTGGAATCTTTAGGCCCTTAGGCACTAAGATTTGACCATCAACCACAAGCAGATCAAATATTTAGTCACATTTAGATACATCATAAGTGTAAGTTTTTACGACAAATTTATCATTCTTAGGTTCCACAGGATTTTTCCCATTAGAAGGTTTTAACATTTTGCAAGTATAAGGAGGTCCTGGTTTTATTTCTGCAATGTTAACCTCTTCTTCGACATCTTCATAAGAGATGTCGTATTCTTGGTCACTGTCATTAGCTTCGACATAATCAACCTTTTCTTTCTTACAATGGAATCTACCTGTTCTGGCTTTTTCGGCTTTGAGTCTTTCGACTTGTCGAACTCTATCAGCCAATTGTGCCATATCTCTTAAATGTAGTGTGTCTAGTTTCTTTCTTATAGTATAATCTAGACCACCAGCGGCCATTTCGACTAACTCGTGCTCAGGCACTTGAGTAAAGCACCTTGCTTTGAGTAGTCTAAATCTATTGAGATAATCATCAATAGATTCTGCCCCCTTGCATCGAACGCTAGCCAGTTCCTTAAGACTAATCTTACATTGACCCATATAGAACTGCTCATGGAAGGCCT
The DNA here is from genome assembly GCA_963573325.1 of Astragalus glycyphyllos. NCBI lineage: Eukaryota > Viridiplantae > Streptophyta > Magnoliopsida > Fabales > Fabaceae > Astragalus > Astragalus glycyphyllos. Next base: position 39,840,191 of record OY754307.1, read on the forward strand.
TTTCTAATTGACCCCAATTAAAAATTGAATTTGGAGGCAGTGTAGTGAACCATGTGAAGGCATTCTTAGTTAGAGAATTTGGAAAGTACTTCATCCTTAAATTCTCATTATGTGATAGATCGCCAGCCTCAGTCAAATAACGAGCCACGTGTTCGACAGTAGATTCACTAGTTTCTACAGCGAACTTTGTGAAGTTGGGAATTTTCCATCCCCTAAGTAGCTCTGTTTGTAAGGTGTATTCTGACAAGGGCGACACAATGTTAGGCCTATGTAAGCCTAAATTAAGGCCATTCTGGGCTAAAATAGTTTCGACCATATTAGCCAAATTGTTTTGTGCTCCAAAATTGTTTTGTTGCACTTGTCTGACCACTTCGTCTGCATTTTGGTTTCTATTCACCAACAAAACTTTAGGGATTGCCTCTATCCTCACAGGCTCTTCGACAATTTGTTGTTGTCCTTGGTTTCCCTGATTCATAGGGATTGCATTGTTAGTCCTTTCTACAGGTATCTCTACAGGCCTAGCATTTTGGATTTGGGGAATTTGCTGGTGATGTACTGGTGGAGTACCTAAGAAATCAGCAATCCTTCCCATTTGTGTTGCCAACATTTGGTAACTGTTGTTAGTGTTTTGTATCAAAGGATTAAACACAGTACCAATTTGTTGTGTTAACATATTGACCATATCATGATTACTATCATCCATTTGTTGTCTTAATGCCAACAAAGATGTTGTAGTCAGATTAGTTTGGGCATTTCGACTATGGATGCCCTCTGTTGAACTATGATTAGAAGAATACCCTTTAATTGCATTATCTGCAAATGTAGACGAATTTGTCTGAAGGCCTGCCATCAACGCTGTTGGCATGCCATACGGTAATGCTCTTCCACTCATAGTAAATGGCATGTTTCCAATCATAGGATTTGCCATCAAAGGACTCGTTGGTCCTACTATTGGTGGCGCAGAAGCCATTGTATTAACATTTGTTAATGCTGCACTGGTCATCATTGACACAGGAGTAATTATGGGAGAAGTTATGGCGGTTACTCCCATTGTTGTCGAAGAAGGCATAGCAACGGTTATGCCTGCGACATTTGCAGCGTTAACGTCACTAACTGACGCTTGTTCTTGTGTACTTTGTGCATTTGATGTAGAAGCATTACTTGTACTAGAGCGTGCCATCTCTGGAAGATGTTTACCACTCCTTAATTGCATGCACAGACCAACACAAAGTTTAAGAATTCAACGAAAAACTTTAAAATTAGCACAAATGTCCCACTGGGCATGCCAATTTGTTTACCTTGGATTTTGGTAAACACCGCTAGTTTGAAATTGCTTTTGTTTGCAGGATCAACTAGTAAATCCTAAGACCATTTGTGTTAAAGTTTTTCCCAGAATTGTACGTGTTCTTGCAGTTTAAAAGTGAAAAGAAGAAGATAACCGTCGATCTAGCGCGAAACCGTCGAGTTTCCTCAATGAGGGAGAATAAAACAAAGGAAAAATTGCAGAAAAGCAAAGAAGAAACAAATTAAAATTGCATTAATTGTAAAGAGGGTTGGTGCACAGATCATACATTCTTCTCTTTGCTCGTTTTCTCTATAATGTGTTGGAAGTTAGAGCGCGAGAATTCTGTAGTGAGATTGTGACCCGTTTTTCCTATGAGAAACTACTATTTATACAAATAGAAAATAACTGTACAAAGTTTAAAAAAGGGTAACTGCTCTGTGCTCTTGATAACGGTTACTTGATCTTACTTCGTCATCAGCCTCCAACTCCTTCTTGTCGAAATATCTATCTTCAGCCTCTTCGACTTTGCCAAATCTGAGGTCAAAATCTACTTGATGCAACTTGATAGCTTAATTCATTTCAGTGTCGAAACTGATACTTGTCTCTTGAAATACAAGGTCGGACTTTAAAAATAAGTCAAACCTCGTTGACTGCATTTAATTTAGTCTGTCGAAATTAAAGGCTAACAGCCCCTTAAGAACAATCTTGACCAATTGTTAATCTAGAAAGGATACTGATTGTGTGTAGGACTATGTTCTTATATCTCTGTGTTTTCTTGTCTTATGTCAAGTGTCATTACTTGAGGACAAGCAATGGTTTAAGTTTGGGGGTGTGATAACTCATATTTATATGAGTTATTTAGGCTCTTAGAACTTAATATCAAGCAAATTCTCAAGTAATATAGGTGTGTCATTTAGTAAATATTAGGTTTTAGATAGTAGAAGGGTTAAATGCTGATTTGTTAATATTTGGCACATTGGGTGCCCCTTGTGAATGTTTTAATATGTTTGTTAGTGTTACAGGGTTAAGCGCTATAGCGTTAACTGGAGAGCCCTGCTGAGCATCAAAGAGAAAAGTTAAATTTTGGCGCCTATTTCTTTATGTCAAGTCAGTGTATCTTCTCTCTTGCAGCAACGACTGACGCGCGCGCTCCCTAGTGGCTAGCGTGGACACTTGGCATTTGTTGAGTGGAGAAGATCTTTTGGTTGGTGAGATATGTCAAGTCACTTTTTGGAAAAGCTACTTTATGGGGATTTAGCAAAAGATATCATCATCTTCTCTCTTATTCACTCCCATTCGAAGTTAGAGAGAGTTTTTTGGAAGAAAAACTTGACACACATTTCCTTCATTAATCCTCACCTTCAACCTTCCATTTTATTTTCTAGTTCATCATTTCCGTCGCTGTGAAGCTGTGCTATAGTGTTGTCAAGCTATTCATGAGTTGGGAGCTACGGGTTGTATCTTTTGCGTCTGTAACTTCTCTCTTTGTGTATGGTAATATGAGTCTCGTGTCTTGTATTTTGTTGATGATGCTCACCATAAGCTAAACACTTTGTAGTTGGATTGCTTAAAGCTTTGTAATGAACCAATAGTATTGTTAATATAACATTTGATGTTTTGCGTTTCAATCCTTGTATTCTAATGCTTTCAACTTATTTTGGGATTGGCCACTTGAAATGAGTACGTGCATGATTCGAACCCAAGGGTTGATATGAACGAAAGGTGATTTAAAGACATTTAAATCACTTTTGCTTAACTCTAGACATAGGGGAGCAATAGTTCATAGGGCTTAAGCTGTGGGTTCTTCATTATACAGGGGTGGACTTATTTAGAACCTAGACATAGGAGTCTTGTAACATAACCCTGGCGTGAGTGACTGAAAGGCACAACATCATATGCTACAGCGCTTGACGCTATAGCGTCTTATGTTATAGCGCCTTACTTTTGGGAATTTACTTAGTAGCAAGCAGTCCAACTCCTTTCTCTCATATTGAAACTCCTTTACTGTTTTCACACACCAACTTTACTTTTTATGTTAAAAATCACAATACCTCACTATAACATTTTGACCAAAAGGCAACGCCTGAAAACCGTTGCGAAAAGCCAAAAAACCGTTGCCTTTACTTTTGGCAACGTTTTTGAAACCGTTGTTTCTGCAGGCGTTGCCTAAACTATAGGCAACGGTTTTTGGTCACCAAAGGCAACGCAGACCTAAAACCGTTGCCATTGTTAACTTAAACGCAACGGTTTTGATTTTCCCGCAATGGCAACAGGCACAAACCGTTGCAAGTTATGGCAACACTTAGAAACCGTTGCTAGATATGGCAACACTCAAAAACCGTTGCCAGATATGACAACACTGTAAAACTGTTGCCTAATCATTTTTGTTTTCGTTTATCGAATAAAACCGTTGTTGTCATTGACAACACCAACAAACCGTTCTTTGTTATGATGGATATCATGGTATCAATAACATCACCAGAAAACTATTTTTTAGTTCAAATCATTTCAAACGATACATTAAGTTGTACCTAAAACAAAAACAATTTAAAAGAAATGCCAACTATGTATGAGTAATCAATTCTTAATCAAAAAGACTGTCATTATAAACTAAAACCAAGATAAGCTTCAAGTATTTAATGTATTTTAAACGACATAATTAAGTACAAAAAAAGTTTATCCCCATATTGCAAAAAACATTGTCTTCACACTCTTCTTCATCCAAGTCATCAACACCTTCAAATTTACCTTCATTACTTTCCTACAAAAGTAACGAAAATCCGATTAATGCAATATAACAACACTCAATTAAAAAATCAAATGCTACAACAAAACCAAGCAAAAAATGCATAAACAGACATGCAGTCATAATAGCTACCAAAATAACATATAGCAGGCATGCAGTCAACTTATGCATTAGCTTCAATCCTCTCCACCCTTGAGGCCTCACAATTAATTATCACACAATTGACACTTGATTAGGCATTAGCAGACATGCAATCATAATAGCTATCAAAATAACTATAGCAGAAAATCTAATTCTTTTGTCTGTGTCTCACTTTTGTGGATACTCTCGGATATAGTTGCCCAAACACTATATACTCAAGAACCTCTATGTTGCCACAAAATAGAGAAACTAAGTGAATATGCATATGTCTACCAGCTCAAGAACCTCTGTGTTGCCACAAAATAGAGAAAATTAATATGCATAAGTTGCACAATTAGTGGAATTAAGCACACTGAATATTGAATATTGATTTGAATAATAATTCAAACATCATAGTAGTAGGCAAACTAACAAAAATAATTCAATCACACCACATATAGAAGCAACTTAAGACATGCTTGTTAAGAGGCAAAAGGCATTCCACACAACCTTTCTTCCAAATAGAGATCTATAAATAACATAACATGACAAAAGTTGTAGTTTGACATATAGAATTAGGTGAGAGGCTGTCACCGTAAAACACTCAACATTAAATTGAAGCATGCCTGATGAGCAAAGATCTTTCCTCAATTCTCGTCGCTAGAAGGTCACCTAGTAGTTTGTCTTCCAACAACTCAAAAGCAACATAACCTAAGAACCAAAGTTTAATAGTAAAATTAGTGTGATCTGTTTTTGTAATATATTACAGTAGTACCACCAAAATTGAATACAAAAAAGTCTGTTCCCCTAGAGTTAATACCAGTGCTCAATGCTGAACGAGTGACCAAAACTCCAATTGAAATTGCCTAATACTAGAGATGTTATCATACTGAACGATCACAGTCTATATAAGCTTCCATATATAAGTACCTCTCTTCCACAATCAGTATAATCAGAATGATCACATTCTTATCTATATAAGCTTCTCTTGAACAAACACACACACACAATCAGTATAATCAAAATGATTCTGTTATTTTGGTTATCATTTTGTCATTCAACTTTCAATTAGATCTCTCTTAGCTTCACTTCATTATGGATAGTTTTAGTTGGGATGAGTCACAACTTATTGCCAATATACCTATCTTGTGTAACACTCAACCACAAGAACATGAAAGAGACTACTCCATGATCAACCCAAATTCAAATGCTCATAATTATCAGATGCAAGAGATCCAGAAGGTGCAGCAAACATGCATTCTATTCTTAATACAACTGTTAAAACATATATATGAAAACTAGAGCATAGACGCAGAGGAGTTCCACATGAAAGAGCAAAAAAATTAAAAAAAATAATATGAGTCCTTCAGTCCATCAAGCTTTAAATTGAGAGCCTAAGGTGCAAAAAGTTGAGTCATGCATCAGTGCTTCATAATTCATATATTAATCAATTGATTCCTCAAAGAATTTGTCACTCAAACTTAAACAAGTATTTTAGTAGAAAATGAAAAACATCACAAGGCTATGATTAACAGAAATCTTTTCCAAAAGCCTTATCTTTTCCAAAAACTTTGATTAACAGAAATCTTTTCCAAAAACCATTGTAATGCTCAAAACTGTTGAAGCATATTATAATATAGCATTTCCCTCTCATTCCTTTTTTTCCTCTCATAATAAATGATTAAATTCCTATAGTTTTTATCATATAATTTCCTCACATAATTGTTCCTTTTTTAATCACTCAAGCTAGACAGATCTCACGTATTTGGAGCACAGTTTCTTATTTTCAGTTATTAAGAAAGGAAGAAACATAAACAATTGTTGTAGAGAGAGAACACAAAAAAGGGCTAAAATAGATGAATCATTGATAACAAGTAAAGGAAATCGTTGGAGAGAGAGAGGGAGACGAACCAGAGAGAGACGATTCTAGAAATCGTAAAGAAACCTTGCTTTAGTGCGTGAAATCGCCGCCTTCCAAACTACCTCAGCTGCGTGAAGTTGCTGAACTCCGATTTTCCATTCGCAAATCGTTGGGTCTGAGAGAAAGAGGGAAAGTTCGAAGTTAGAGAACTTCTAATTTTTAGGGTTCAAGGGAGGAAGAGAGGAAGGGTGAGTTTGTGTTTTGCTTTGATTTTTAGGGTTTGGGGAAGGAAGAGAGGAACGACGAGTTTAACTTCTGCTCTGATGCCATTCCTTGGTTTAAGTTTTCTTGCACAAGGACAATTCTAATTTTTAGGGTTGTGAGGGAGGAAGATCAATTCACGCTTCTGATATTTACAAGTGAGAAAGTGGTTTTGTTTTTTCTTAATAAAGTGAAAGAGGTTTCGTTTGATGATTAGTGGGTTTATGAATTTTTGGTGTTTGCTTTTGGTTTCATAACAAAAAAAATGGGAAATCTAAAAACGTAGCACCTTTTAGCTCCTATTCGTTTATTTATAATAATTTATTCTATGAGAACGGTTTTAAACCGTTAGCTAAAGATCAACCAAAAAACCGTTGCTATTGAGCTTTAGGGAACGGTTTTCAACTGTTGCCGAAAATTTTTAAAAAAAGAAGAATGAATCAACAACGGGGTCAAAAAACCGTTGCCATTGCTATCTAAGGCAACGGTTTTTTAAGCGTTGCAATTTTAGGCGTTGCCGTAGAGTCAAAATGTTGTAGTGCCTTCTTCTTGCTTGCTTCGCTAGTGTTTTAGTAACTAAACTTTAAAATTAATATCAATCCCTGTGGGTACGATCTCTACTTTTTCATTATACTGCTTGTTGCGATTGTGTATACTTGCACAACTACTTTTCGCAGGCAAGGTGAGAAGGGACGCGAGTGTTGGATTACTACGGCTAATGCCTAAAAATAAATTAAAAGCAGGAAATGCGATAGAGAAGATAAATGAAATAAACGTAGAGTTTGATTTGATTGATGTGTGTCCTACAATTCACTCTAATGCTATATATATACACAGGCCCTCGTCGGCCACTAAGCTAGCCAACATTTGTCTGCCGTTGGATCGATCTAAGATCAACGGTTCTCATTGCTTCATAGGCCTTCCACGCGACGAAGTAACTGCCCACGATCCCCACTGGCACGGTTAGTGGGGTGAGTGCTTGTTGCTCCAGGTTTTCCGGCCTCGCTCTTCCGCTTGAACTTCAATCGTTCCTTAATGGTCCGAGGGTCCGAGCCACCGAGGTTTTGGCACTCTATAGAATGGGGTGGTCACTTTCCCTCAGCTTAGCTCATTGGTCCTCGGGCATAATCCTCCCTCGGGGGTACCTTCCGTTTAACACACCTCGAGGACCTTCTTAGGTTCACTCTTCTTCGGCGAAATACCTTTTCTTCCCCTTGCCACATGGCTTGCCTTCATACCAGCCTTTTCCTTTTTTGATCCTCGGCCTACGACCTATAGCATGAAAATTAAAGACAACGCCAGGGCCAGACCGTTAGCATGAAAATTAAAGACAATGCCAAGGCCAGACTGATAGCATGAAAATTAAAGCAATGCCAGGGCGACCGATAGCATGAATATTAAAGACAATGCCAGGGCGAGACCGATAGGAGGAAAATTAAAGACAATGCCAGGGCTAGACTGATAGCATGAAAATTAAAGAGAATGCCACGACGAGACCGATAGCATGAAAATTAAAGCAATGCCTGGGCGAGACCGATAGCATGAAAATTAAAGACAATGTCAGGGAGAGACAGATAGCATGAAAATTAAAGACAATGCCAGAGCGAGACCGATAGCATCAAAATTAAATCAATGCCAGGGCGAGACCGATATTATGAAAGTAAAAACAGTGCCATAGCTGAATCGGTAGCACGAAATTCAAAAGACAATATCAGGGCGAGACCGATAGCATAAATGTAAAAACAATGCAAGAGCTGAATCGGTAGCACGAAATTTAAAAGACAATGCCAGGGCGAGACCGATAGCACGAAAGTAAAAACAGTGCCAGAGGTGAATCGGTAGCACGAAATTTAAAAGACAATGCCAGGGCGAGACCGATAGCATAAAAGTAAAAACAGTGCCAGAGCTGAATCGGTAGCACGAAATTTAAAAGACAATGCCAAGGTGATTAGTGAGTAAACATGCATATATTATATTAACATTATGTGCTATTTAGTTATGGTATTATAGTATTTGTGTCTTATTAATGTATAATTAGGTATTATCTAATTTAACTATTAATATCCAATTTTCTATACTAATAGAAGGCATATGCATGATTGGACATATTTAGTATGTGTATTGCTTGATGTTTGGGCCATAACCTAAGTTACACTCATTCAAAAATTGTGATATTGATGTTCTTGGACACCTAAGACAATGTACTAAAGATATAAATGGGTGTAGGAAACTAATTTTGCTAGTTTAAAGTCCAATGAACCTCAATAGTACTAGACATCAATTCTGTCCAAAGTTTGGTTGAGTTTTGGCCCATAACACATTTTCGTATTTGACCCATATCTCAAGCAATACAAGTCCAATTGATCCAATTCCAGTTGTTGTGGTTAGCTAACTCACATATCTACCACTTTTTTCTCAGGTACATAGTGCTGAAAAGATTGGATTCAAGGGTGAAAATGACATGCAATCTGATCATTATAGCAATGACTCGGATTTCAAACTACACAGTACACGGTTTGGCATTATATTCACCATAATTCACACAAAAATCCAAATTGAAAGATTGAACATGATCTGGAAAGAAGACTTAATACCCTTCAATATATCCGGAGGGTCCCAAATCAAGATTTCAACAGCAAGGATGACTTATTTCGCAATTACTAAGAGGGTCCAAAGCTGTCTTAAAATATTCAAGTGCTCTCACCTTTCAAGCCTATATAAAGGGAGCTTTGGCAAGCCATGAAAGGGGGACTTCCTAAGAAGGACTTCCTATGGAAGGACTTCCTAACTTCAGAAATAGAACATATATTTAGTAGCTAAGAGTTATTTTCTCCAATTGAAGTTCTTGTTCTTTATAATTCTTGCACTTTACATTCTTGCAAACTTTAATTTCTACTCTTTATTTTTCTATCATTTATCTTCTAGCACTTCTACATTTCAGTTCTTTTACATTCCAACACTTTTACATTTCAGTTCTCTATTGTTTTCTTTACATTCCAAGTCATTTACATTCTGTCATTTACAATTCCGTAATTTACATTTCCGTCATTTATCTTTCTGGTCATTTATCTTTCCTGTTTTCTTCTTCTTTTTCAAAGTTTTTGTCTACTATGATCATGAAGTGAGTAGACTCCTTTTAGTCTTGGGATTGTGGGACTAATCCAATGATAGACCCATAAACAATCCCAAGTCTAAACTCTATTTTATTAAAGTTTTATTTCTAATTTAATCTCATTGATTTTAAAGCTATAATTCAAATATCAAACGAAGTACCGAGAGGTGAAGTTTGATATTAGAACTATGGGGTTAAACAAGGGAAACAAAACATGAGAATAGTTTTGGGACCTTTGGGATAAAAGAGGCTTGTACTTAAGGGGTCTTGACAATAATCAACCATGAGAATAGGTTTTGATTATTGTTTCGAGGCACACTCTTGTATTCTGAGAGGAAACAAGAGTTACCATTGAATGCCTTATCCTAAGAAATACAATTTTATATAAAATAAGGAATGGATGAGGGGTTGTGAGTTCATTATATCATTGTGATGAAACCACAATCCTAAAATGCTTTTATTTACAAATTCTAAATCAAAAAAATCAACTTCTACTAAATCATTCTCTTTTAGCTAATCACAATCGAAAATGAAATCAATAATTACAAAGTCTCTGTGGCGCTTAAACAAACAAAAACACTAATTTATTAGATAAAACCCTGGGCTGCCTCCCAGTAGCGCTTGGTTTAAGAGTCCTCAGCCTGACTTCTTTCCAAGATTATGGATTTACCAGCTCAGTGGTTATTTTGCTCCTCACCACTGATTCTCCATTGTATTTCTTCACCCTTTGACCATTAACCTTAAAGGTTTGATTTCTCACCTCATCATATAAGTCTACAGCTCCATGAGGATATACTTTCATCAGCTTGAATGGCCCAGACCATCTAGGCTTGAGTTTCCCAGGGAATAACTTGAGTCTTGAATTGAACAATAGAACTTCAACTAATTCCCTTTTCTGAATCTTCTTGTCATGCCACGCCTTGGTCTTTGGCTTATACAATTCAGAACTCTCATATGCAAAGTGCCTCATCTCTTCCAATTCATTCAGTTGTAATAACCTAGCTTCCCCTGCCTTTGCATGATCAAAATTTAACTTTTTGATTGCCCAATGGGATTTGTATTGAATCTCCAAAGGCAGGTGGCAAGCTTTGCCATAAACAATTCTATAGGGGGACATTCCCAAAGGAGTTTTGTAAGCAGTCCTATTAGCCCATAAAGCATCATCAAGATGATTTGACCACTTAGAAAACTTTATAGCTTTTGAAATCACTTGATTGAGTTATTAAGTATAACCAAGAACAACTCTATGATTTTACTTAAGTGGAACCCCAAAGCTCTAGTACTTAGTCTTATATAAACTTCAAACCTCACAAATAGATTGACATACCTTTTCCTTCAAAATATCCCTGTGGTTCTAGTAGGCCCTACCATTTTCTCCAACATTCTCTTGATCTCTCTATTGGACAACTCTGCTTGACCACTGGTTTGAGGATGATATGCAGTAGCAATCTTGTGCTTTATCCCATACTTAGCCAAGAGAGTTTCAATCAATTTGTTGCAGAAGTGAGATCCTTCATCACTGATTATTGCTCTAGGAGTTCCAAACCTTGTAAAGATGTTTTTATGTAAGAACTTGCTGACAGATTTTGCATCATTGTTGGGTAAAGCAACTGCTTCAACCCACTTGGACACATAATCTACAGCAACAATGATGTAAGAGTTGCCAAAAGAAGGGGGAAAAGGTCCCATGAAGTCCATACCCCAAACATCAAATAGTTCAACCTCTAAGATGTTTGACAATGGCATTTCATTTCTATTTGATATATTTCCACTCCTTTGGAAACTATCACATTTCTTAACCAACTCCTGAGCATCTTTGAAAATTGTAGGACAGAAATATCCAGATTGAAACACTTTTGCAGCTGTCCTCACTCCATATGCTGCAACATGGCATTCCTGCAGCACCTCTTGCTGTTCTTCGTCAGCCACACATCTTCTTAGTAACTGATCAGGGCACTTTTTGTATAAGAAGGGTTCATCCCAAAAATACTGCTTGACATTGTGGAAGAACCTCTTCTTCTGTTGGTAATTCAGATCACATGGTATCACTTTGCTGACTAGAAAGTTGACAATGTCTACATACCAAGGTGCTGCAGCATCTGTTGCTGCAGCATCAACTGCTAACAATTGCTCATCAGGGAAGTTTTCCTTGATTTCTCCAAAATGATTACCTGCATTGTCACCTTCCAATCTAGACAAATGATCAGCAACTTGGTTCTCCACCCCCTTTTTATCTTTAATTTCAAGATCAAATTCTTGGAGGAGGAGAACCCATCTTATTAGCCTAGGTTTTGCATCTTTCTTAGGAATCAAAGACTTAATGGCAGAATGATCAGTGAAAACAATTGCTTTTGTGCCAACTAACTATGATCTAAATATATCAAATGCAAAAACCACAGCTAATAATTTTTTTCAGTGGTAGTGTAATTTAATTGAGCATCAATAAGTGTCTTGCTAGCATAATAAATAGAATGAAAATTTTTATCATACCTCTGGCCAAGGACAGCACCTATGGCATAGTCACTAGCATCACACATGAGCTCAAAAGGCTTGCTCCAATCAGGTGTCACTATCACAGGGGTAGTAACTAGAGCACTTTGTAGTTTCTAGAACGCCGCAGCATGCCCTAAGAAACTTCTAACACCCTTAGTAATCAAATTTATTTTGGAGAAGTCCTTAATGAATATATTATAGAACCCAGCATGCCCTAAGAAACTTCTAACACCCTTGACATTTGTTGGAGGATGCATCTTCTCAATCATCTCAACCTTGGCCTTGTCAACCTCAATTCCCTTCTTTGAAATCTTGTGTCCTAACACAATACCCTCTTGGACCATGAAGTGGCATTTCTCCCAATTCAAGACCAAGTTGGTTTCTTCACATCTATCCAAAATCTCTTCTAAGTTGTGAAGGCATAATTGGAATGTTTCTCCAAAGACAGAAATCATCCATAAATACCTCCATGGATTTTTCAATAAAGTCAGAGAAGATTGACATCATACACCTTTGAAATGTTGCTGGGGCATTGCACAACCCAAATGGCATTCTCCTAAGAGCAAAAGTACCATAAGGACAAGTGAAAGTAGTCTTTTGTTGATCTTCAAGTACTATGGCTATTTGATTATAACCAGAGTATCCATCCAAAAACTGATAGAACTCTTTGCCAGCAAGTCTATCAAGCATCTGGTCTATGAATGGTAAGGGGAAATGATCTTTTCCTGTGGCCTTGTTGAGCTTTCTATAATCCATGCAAATCCTCCACCCAGTTACAGTTCTTGTAGGAATTAGCTCATTCTTCTCATTAGCTACCACTGTGACCCCTCCTTTCTTTGGAACACATTGCACAGGGCTCACCCATGCACTATCTGATATAGGATACACACTGCCAGCATCAAGCCACTTTATAATTTCCTTTTTCACAATTTCCTTCATGATGGGATTAAGTCTCCTCTGCCCCTCAATCCTATTCTTAGCATTTTCATCAAGAATGATCCTATGCATGGAAATGGTAGGACTAATCCCCTTTATATCAGCCATTTGCCACCCAATTGCCTTCTTATGCCTCTTTAGGGTAATAATGAGATCATGCTCTTGAATTTTGGATAGGTCAGAAGCAATGATCACAGGCAATGTATCATTTCCCCTAAATAGGCATATTTCAGGTGCTTGGGTAACTCTTTAAGTTCAAGCACAGGAGGTTTTTCAATAGAAGGCACATTCTGTTTGAGATTGGAATCCTCTAGATCAAGGGATTCATATTGCCTACTCCATAGTTCTTTCACCTCAGCCTCCTTGTGCACAATACCTTCTTTCACAAGTTCACTTTTATCAATCTCAGCAAGAGCCTTCACCAAATGATCATTCGGCTAGTGGAAGTGTTTCTGAACCATAGAATCAAGAGACGTAACAAGGGAACACTCCTCAGTTCCTTGATCAGGAAACTTGAGAGCATTCATCACATTGAACTTGATTTCTTGATCATAGACTCTCATAGTCAATTCTCCCTTTTGCACATCAATTAGAGTCTTTCCAGTAGCCAAGAAAGGTCTTCCAAGAATTATAGGCATCTCCTTATCTGCATCAAAATCTAAAATCACAGTCAGCAGGAAATACAAATTTATCTACCTTTATCAAGACATCTTCAATGATTCCTTCTAGGTATGCAATGGATCTATCTGCAAGTTGGAGAGTAACAGTTGTAGGTCTGTCAACACCTATACCCAACTGAGCGAACACAGACTTAGGCATCAAATTGATGCTTGCACCTAAGCCACAAAGAGCTCTGCCAGTATAAGTTTCACCAATTAAACATGGAATAGTGAAACTGCCTGGATCCTTCAACTTGCTTGGAAGCTTGCTTTGCATGATCATACTACACTCTTATGACGTAGCTACTGTTTCAAATTCTCCCAGTCTCTTCCTCTTGGACAGCACATCCTTCATGAAATTTGCATAATTGGGCATTTGTTGAAGTGCTTCAACCAAAGGAACATTGATGTGAAGCTGTTTTAGCACCTCTAGAAATTTACCAAATTGCTTATCTTGCTGGGCCTTCTTCAACCTTTGAGGAAAAGGTGGGGCAGGCACAGCCTGATCTGCAACTATTGATGGAATTGCTGCAGCATCATCTGTGACAGCATCTGTTGCCTTCTCTTTCTCATTTTTTTGATTTTTTTGGTTTTTGTCGGTGCCATCACTAGGATCAGTAGATGGTCCATTCAAGTCCTTCCCGCTCCTTAGAGATATAGCCTTGACTTGTTCCTTCCCCTTAGAAGATGATGGTTCAGTAGTGGATGGTAATGCTCCACTAGGTCTTTGGGTAAGAGCTGTGGCTATTTGACCAATTTGATTCTCCAAGTTCTTGATTGGAGCCCCTTGAGTTTGATACTGAGTTTTAGTCATTCATGAAGGCCTTGAGCATGGTCTCCACTGGTGCTGCAGCAGGTGTTGCACTCATATTTTTGATCATGTTGGACAAAGATGCAACCTGAGCAGATAAAGCCGTAAATTCACTCACTTCATGCATACCAGCAACTTTCTATTGGGCACTAACCCTGGTTGTTGGCCATTGATAACTGTTTGCAGCAATGGTTTCAATAAGATCATAAGCATCTTGGTAAGAGCCATTCAGCAAGACTCCTCCAGAAGAAGCATCAAGCATCAATCTAGTCTGAGGTTCCAAACCATTGTAAAAAGTTTCCATTTGAACAACCACAGGAAACCCATTATGTGGACATTTTCTTAACAACTCTTTGAATCTTTCCCATGCTTCAAACAAAGTTTCAAATTCAGATTGTCTAAAAGATGTAATTTCAGTTCTCATCCTGGCGTTCTTGATAGGTGGAAAGTATTTTGTCATAAATTTCTCAGCCATCTCATTCCAAGTAGTGATAGAGTTAGGTTCCAAGGAATTTAACCAAACCTTAGCTCTATCCTTCAAGGAATAAGGGAGTTTAAGTTTAAAAGCATCATCACTTACACCAGGGAGAATGAAATTACTACAAACTTCTACAAGTTGTTTTAAATGCAAATGTGGGTCTTCTGTAGGTCCTCCACCAAATTGCCCCATTTTTTGAAGCATTTGAAACATCATAGGCTTGAATTCAAAATGAGTTGTGGCAAGTTCAGGCCTTATTATGCTAGTTTGCATAGTGTGAGGGTCAAAAATTGCATAATCCCTCATAGGTCTGTCCCTGTCATTAGCCATGCCTATGACTGTTTCATTCAAAACTTGTCTCACATGTTCAGGATGCTCAGTGGCAACTATAGTATGTCTGTCAGAACCATGGTTGCTAGGAGGTGGTGTTCCCCCATGATTAGAAGGTGGTGGTGTAGCCATATTGACAGCTCTGCCCAATGAAATAAGTCCTGAGTGATCTTGATCCCTTCTCAAAGCCCTAAACAATCTTTCTATTTCAGGATGAAGTTGGAATTCTGGTGAACTGCACCTGTGCATATGCTGCAGCAACAGTTGCTGTAGCAATTCTAATACTGAACAAACAGAAACAGAGCACCAAAATTAGCAACAAAAATCACTAGTTTGCCAATTAATTAAACAGTGTTTTAAGCTATTTAATCCCCGACAATGGTGCCAAAAACTTGTTGCGTAAAAATGTGATAGTGCAAGTATACACTGCCAACAAGTAATAAAGTGAAAGTAAAGTTCGTTCCCACGAGGATTAGCACTTAATCAAAGCTTAATTTAATTAACAAATTAGTGATGGTAAAAATAAAGTAAATGACACAATTGGTTGGTAACATGCAAAATAATAAAAAGGTATCAGGGTAATAAGATCAGATATTTGGAACAAGTTGAGATGCATTCACTTTCAGTAATTTCATTAGAGTGTACAAAAATGCTATGTAAAGTGCTGCAGCACTAGGTGCTGCCGCAATTGTGTATTTTCTCAAATACTAGACACTAGGTTTTTTTCCTACTAGTTTATCTCTAGACCAGAAAGGAGTATTATCCTAGGCTGCTGAAGCACCCGCAATGTTCACCTCATGGCTTATGCCTCCCCTATCTCTAGGGTTAAGACAAGGAACAACAATATCTCTATTATGCAACATACCATGTTATCTTGTGGGGTAAATTTACAAACCATCTCTGTGAATATAAATGCTATTTAGATTAGGCGGCCAATCCTAATCTAAAATGGAAATATTAAAAACACACAAGATAAAGTACTCAACACTTAAACATACACATTAATAACACAATAAATTCATTACATTCAGTTTTGCATCCCAACTACAAGGATTTAGCTCATGTTGAGCTTTGACAACAAAGAAAATAACTTAAACATTAACATAAATGAAGAAGTCATGCTAGAATCTCAAGGACAGAGTTTACACTACAATCTTTGAACGAGAGAATAGCTCAATTGAAATCAACAAAGCAAACTCCAGCACTCCAATGTAGCTTCTTCCAAGAAATAAAGCTTCAGTGTTGTTGCAGCAATAACAACTCCAGCAATTGATGTTTTAGGTAACTTGGAGAAGGCCCGAAGCATGAGGCTATCTCTATACCTCAAATTCGGCTTGACCTAATTTTGGGAATGTCGTCCTTTTTATAGAGGAGGCTAGGGATGAGAGGCAACCCTAATTTGGGAGGCCCCTTTTGTCCTTTAATGAAGGCAAAAGGTCCTTTTTGCCCCAAATCCCTAGGTCATCAGCGAATATTCCATGATTGGCACGCACACCTACGCCTGATGATCACTGACAGCTGTCCTTTCCTCAATTTCCGTGTTTCTTATTGCTTTCTCTCTCATGTTGTGTAATTTGGCATTGCTGCCACAATAAGTTCTGCCGCAATTAAACGTACACATTAAACAACAATTGGGCACCAAAGTGCCAATTATAACAAATTCAAGCTTACACCTTAAGCTACTCTAAACTAACATATTTACAACATTAATCACTATATTGCTTGAGAATTAACAATGATTTAAGCTTGAAATTAGAGTTAATAACAATCATATTTGATTGTTATCAGTATGCTGTAGCAACCATGTATTTTACTCCAAATTTGGCCAACATTTTATCCATCAGTTTGTAACAAAAGTGAGTGCCTTCATCACTAATGATAGCTCTAGGTGTGCCAAATCTTGTAAAAATGTTCTTTTGAATAAACTTAAGCACCACCCTAGCATCATTAGTGGGAAGTGCAACTGCTTCAATCCATTTAGAAACATAACCAACTGCTACCATAATGTATAGATTGCCAAAAGAGGGTGGGAATGGTCCCATAAAATCAATACCCCAAACATCAAACAATTCAATTTCTAAAATATTGTTTAAAGGCATTTCATGTCTATTGGAAATATTTCCAACTCTTTGGCATCTATCACAATTCTTAGCAAACTCATGTGCATCTTTGAAAAAAGAGGCCAGAAATAACTTGTTTGAAGAACCTTTGCAATGGTTCTAGCACCTCCAAAGTGTCCTCCACAAGGTGAATAGTGGCAGTGCTGCAAAATGTCATTTATCTCCTCTTTGGCAGCACATCTTCAGAGTAATTGATCAGGACACTTCTAGTAGAAAAAAGGTCCATCCCAGAAATATTGCTTGGCTTGATGAAAGAACATTTTTCTCTGTTGTGAATTAAAATCTCCTGGAATCACATTGCTAACCAAGTAGTTCACAAAGTCAGCATACCAGGGCAGCTCTGTTGTAGAACTTGTGGCATTGACAGTTGCTGTTATTGCTAGCAACTGCTCATCAGGGAATTGTTCTTTGATTTCAGACCCAAAAGAGAGGGGATCAACATCAGGAATTTTTGACAGATGATCAGCAACTTGATTCTCAACTCCCTTGTTATCTCTGATTTCAAGATCAAACTCTTGCAACAGAAGCACCCTGAAGTCAATAATGTCACAAGGAAGGGGGGTTGGAATTGTGACCCTTTTAAAATTGACCTAAAATAAAAGAACTTATCTTCACAAGTATGATGTAGATATAAGATAGTGAATGATATGTGTTAAGAAGGGTGAGTCAAAACTAGTCTTATTAACATAGATAATAAGATGAGAAGGGTGATCACTCTGTCATCTCAACTATATGTAAGAGGTGAGAAGGGTCAGATAGTTCTTCCCTCAATGCTTCTCACAGTAAATTTGTTTGACAGTTTCAATAGGTTTTAGGCTAGTGATGAAGCTATAAATTATTAAGATGTTTTTGTCAAGAACTTTCATAATCATTCACAAATATGGAGAAGGGTGACAAGGGTTAAAAACATGGTTTTCATAAACACAGTTTATTGGCAGCGAAGGGTCATAACGTACTCTTCTCAGTTTTCATAAACCTTTTCTCACTAGGTGCAATCTACTAATTTATAAAGCAATAAATAACACAGTGATTTATAGTGGTTCACCCAAATCCTGGCTACATCCACTCCTCACATCCAGTGAGTGTTTCCACTATTTTTCCAAAATAGATTACACCTTTTACACCTTCCTAGGTTAAAAGAACTCTTGGTAGTTTTCTTCACACAGCTCTACCTACTGTAAACACCTCTAATAGACTTCTTCTAATCTACTAGACTGCTTCTAACACAGAAGCACTCGCTTCTCAAGTCCTACAGCAACACATGCCACTTGAGAAGGTTCCCTAAGAGGTATCTGTTTAAGTGATAGGGTTTGTGTGATTTCTAGAGCTTGGTTGATATAAATGGAGTGTTCAATAATTACAACAACACAAGACTTAATACGTACTCATAGATTAGATGAATCCCTTCTGGTTTGGTACAACTGAGTATGGATGAGAGAAAACTTTGATACTTGAAAAGGTTGGATGTTAAGACCTCAACGCACTCTCATGAGAATCAATGGCGACCAGGAGCGTTGATTTATAGTTGAAATTATGTATATTAACCACTGGTCCAAGATTTAGAGTCGTTGGTGAAGAAACTAGCCGTTTATAGCCGTTGGAATGGGCTGTCTTCACAACACAGCTCTATTTCTGTTTTTCTGCAGAAGACACCTGTTTCCAGTTGTTTATGACCCTTCTCACAATGACTCTTCTCACATATGACAGATGATGATGCTTCTCAAGTTGATATTTGTTATCTTGATGCTTCTCATGTTGATATTCCTGATGATGGCTCATCGTATGACCCTTCTGAACATGACTCTTCTCAACTTGACTCTTCTCATCTGATGCTTCTCATATTCTTCTTTATGGTTCTGTCATGACTCTTCTTGGTTTGATCCTTGTTAACTACTCTTCTCATATTGCCACAAGAATAAATGAAGCTTCTTATGATGATCTTTCTCAAGTTACCATGTGGTCTTGATCTTTGGAACTTGTCAAGAGAAGACTCTTTTCTTAAAACATTGTGGACAGTATTCTTCTTAGTTTTCTCATATATGATGCTTCTCATAAGCATATACCTTCTTGAGATTTGCTTGAATAAACCTGTTCTTAAATAACACTCAAGAAGAACATTAGTAAGCATATGAAATCAGAAACCTTAAGCTTCTTACATTTGAGGTTTGTTAATCATCAAACTTAATTAGGGATTTTGCCTCAACAATCTCCCCCTTTTTGATGTTTGACAAACTCAATTGAGATGGATTAAGTTTTCTGATGTTGTTTTAAATTTTCTAAGACATGTTTTTTATTTTATACTCCCCCTGAATATGTGCAACAGTTTTAACAGTTATTTTCACATAATTCAGATTTCACACACAAGAAGATAAGCAAGAATGTATATTTTCATTTATTTTATCAAAAGCAGAATGGTCAGTGTACACCACCACCTTAGCTCCTACAAAATAGGATCTAAATTTGTCAAAGGCAAACATTACTGCTAGCAATTCTTTTCAGTAATTGTATAATTCAATTGAGCATCTACAAAAGTTTTGCTAGCATAGTGTATTGAATGAAACACTTTGCCTTGCCTTTGGCCAAGTACAGCTCCTATAGCATAGTCATTAGCATCACATATTAGTTCAAATGGCTTACTCCAATCTGGTGCTACAATAACAGGTGTTGTCACCAGTGCTTCCTTGAGTGTATTGAATGCTGCCAGACATTTATCATCAAATTCAAAGACAGTGTCATGCTGCAGTAGCATACACAACAGCTTAGAAAATTTGGAGAAGTCTTTGATGAATCTTCTATAGAATCCAACATGCCCAAGGAAACTTCTGATTCCTTTAACTGATGTGGGAGGTGGTAGCTTCTCAATCACTTCAACTTTAGCTTTGCCGACCTCAATTCCCTTCTTTGAAATCTTGTGCCCCAAGACAATACCTTCTTGAACCATGAAATGGTCATTTCTCCCAATTGAGGACCAAGTTTGTTTCTTTGCATCTCAAAATAACCTCCAAATTCAGTAAACATGCTTGAAAATTCTCTCCAAAGACAAAAAAAATCATCCATGAATACCTCCAAAGATTTTTCAATGAAATCAGAAAAGATGGCCATCATGCACCTTTGACAAGTAGCAGGAGCATTGCATAGCCCAAATGGCATCCTTCTAAAGGCAAAGGTGCCAGAAGGACAGGTGAATGTGGTCTTCTCTTGATCCTCTGGGACAATAGCAGTCTGATTGTAACCTGAGTAGCCATCAAGAAAACAATAAAACTCCTTCCCTGCAAGTCTGTCTATCATTTGATCGATAAAAGGGAGAGGAAAATGATCCTTTTTGGTTGCTTTGTTGAGTTTTCTGTAGTCCATACAAATTCTCCAACCAGTGACAGTCCTAGTAGGAATCAATTCATTCTTTTCATTCTGAACCACAATGACTCCTCCTCTTTTTGGAACACACTGAACAGAGCTCACCCAAGTGCCCTTAGCAACAGGATAAATGATATCAGCATCAAGTCATTTGATGATCTCCTTCCTGACAACTTCCTTCATTATTGGGTTTAGTCTCCTCTGTGCTTCAATGCTATTTTTGGAATTTTCCTCCAAACAGATTCCATGCATGCACAGAGTGGGACTTAACCCATTAATGTCAGAGATTTGCCAACCAACAACTTACTTGTGCTTTCTCATAATACCAAGCAATTCCTCTTCTTGGGTAGCACTTAGTTCAGCAGCAATAATCACAGGGAGAGTATCTTCACTTCCCAAATAAGCATACTTCAAATGTAGAGGTAGCCGCTTCAATTCAAGCTTGGGTGACTTCTCAATGGAAGGTATGTTATCCATGAAACTTTTAGAGGTAAGCTCCAAAGATTCATACCTTTTAGTCCATCTTTGAACTTCTTGCTTTTCTACATTGAGCTCTGCCAGCCCCTCCTTCTTTAACTCCTTCAACTTCAAGTGCCCAAGCTCTTGTTTTAACACATCATGTTGTTGCAACAATTGTCTCTGCTCCAAACGGTCAATATCAGAAATAAAGTTGCACTCTGCGTTGCTAGTGCTGTCGTCTGGATACTTCGTAGCATTAAGCACATTGAATGTGACTTCCTGATCATTGACTCTCATAGTTAGCTCCCCCTTGTGAACATCAATCAATGTCCTACCTGTAGCCAAAAATGGTCTTCCAAGGATAATTGGTACATCCTTGTCATCCTTAAAATCAAGTATTATAAAATCCACAGGAAATACAAATTTATCAACTTTAATCAAAACATCTTCAATTTTACCTTCAGGATAAACAGTTGATTTATCAGCCAATGAAAGAGTTACTGTGGTAGGTCTTGCTTCAGCAATACCAAGCTTTTGAAAAATAGATTTGGGCATCAAGTTGATGCTTGCACCCAAATCACACAAAGCTCTACCATAGTAATTTCCTCTAATGGAACAATGAATTGTAAAACTACGTGGATCTTTAAATTTTTGGGGAACCTTACTTTGTAGCAGCATGCTAGTTTCTTGAGTCATGGCCACAGTTTCAAACTCACCAAGTCTTTTTCTTTTGGCTAGAACATCTTTCATGAACTTGGTGTAATTTGGCATTTGTTGCAGAGCATCCACCAATGGAATGTTGATGTGGAGCTGCTTTAGGATCTCCATGAAGTTCCCAAATTGTTTATTGTGATTGTCCTTCTTCAACCTTTGAGGAAAAGGTGGAGGAAGTCTCTCATGAATGAACTTTTGAGGAACATTTACTACAAGAGTCGCAGCATCGGTTGTAGCATCAGATTCCACGTCAACAGGCTTTTCAACAGCTCCAACAGCACTAGGAACAACACCTGCATCAGTAGTTTTAGGCAGGGCAGTAGTTTCCTTACCACTTCTGAGTGTGATGGCCTTAACTTGCTCATTACCAGGTGGATTTTCAGGCTCAGTAGTGCTTGGCAAAGCTCCACCTGGTCTAGCTGAAATTGCAGTTTGAATTTGACCAATTTGATTCTCTAAATTCTTGATGGCAGCTCCTTGGCTTTTGTACTGGGCTTTGGTTTCATTCATGAATGATTTGATTGCCTCAGCCCAAGAGTTGTCAGCATTGGGGGTAAGAGTAGGTTGTGCTGGGAATCTTGGTGGTGTGGCAGGTTTAGCTTGAGCAAGTGCTGCAGCAGTTTCTCTCTTGTCTCTCCATGAGAAATTAGGATGGCTCCTCCACCCTGGATTGTATGTGTTGGAATAGGGGTTATTGTTCTTGTTGAAATTCCCAATATAGTTAACAGAAACAGGGTTCCCTGGGCATTTCTCAAACAAATGTCCCCCATTGCAATACACAATTAGGTGCACCAGATTTTTCTACAGATGCTGTCTCTGCAGATGCAGTAGCAGCAGGTGCTGTAGGAGCAGTACATAAACCTTTGAGCATATTAGTAAGGGAAGCAACTTGTGCAGACATTGCTGTCACCTCAGACAGTTCACGAATTCCAGCAACTTTATTAGCAACACTGACTTTGGCAGTAGGCCATTGATAACTGTTGGCAGCAATTGTCTCAACTAGATCGTAGGCTTCTTTACAGGAATGATTCAGAATAGAACCTCCAGCAAAAGCATCCAACAACAGCTTAGATTGAGGAACTAAACCATTGTAAAATGTCTCCAGTTGGATAGTAAAAGGAATGTCATGATGTGGACACTTTCTAAGCACTTCCTTAAAGTACGAATTTCTCAGCCATTTTGTTCCAACTATCCATAGAATTGGGCTCCAGAGAATTCAACCAAGCCTTGGCACTATCCTTTAATGAATAAGGAAATAGCCTTAGCCTGAAAGCATCCTCAGTCACCCCTAGCATCTTAAAATTACTGTACACATCCAAATATTGTCTTAGATGCAAGTGAGAGTCCTCTGTGGGTCCTCCAGCAAATTGCCCACTGTTTGCAACATTTGTAACATCATAGGTTTGAACTCAAAGTGTGGTGCAGTGATAGCAGGTGTCACAATTCCAGTGTCCATGGTAGTGGGATCAAACACAACATAATCCCTCATAGGTCTTTCCTTGTCATTAGCCATTTCAATGTTGTTGGGAGCATGCACCACAATTGCATGGCCTTCAGGATCCACTTGAATCATAGGTATGGGTCATGCAACTGCTGGTATTTCTCCTTCTGGTGCTGCCATTTGAACAGCTCTTAATGCTTCAAGTCCCTCTCTAGCCTCTCTTCTCAGCCTCCTTGATGTTCTTTCAATCTCAATATTAAGTGGATATTCAGGTTCTTGATGTCTGTTCATACAAGTCTCTTTAAACTGAAATTTACAACACAAAGGTAAGAAGCAAAAACTCACTAAAACAAGTACTAACTAAGACCTAGAAATTAAATCAATCAATACCCGGCAACGACGCCAGAAAACTTGTAGTGCAAAAACGTGTGCAAGTATACACAGTCTGACAAGTAATAAAGTGATAAGAAAGATCGTTCCCACGAGGATTAATGTTTAATAACTAACACTTCTTGCTAGCACTTGAATTAATGAGTAAAAAGTAAAAATGAAAGCATGGTAAAAATTCATTGTTGCGCAATGGTTAAATTAAATGATTTAGAACAGTAAAACAGTAAAGTATTGGGGTAAAATCAGAGAGATGGGTATAGCCAAGACCAGGATTAGTAATCAAATACTAATGATGCGATGTTGTGACTAATGCTGTGATAGCAATCAGTGTGCAGAATGAAAGTGGATATTCCTATCCTTCACTAGGAAAGAGTAATATTCCGATTACCCTTCAAACCATATTAATTTGTGAAATCAACACTTAATTTCTTTCCAAAAATAAAAGCACATTATCCAAATTAAATTGATCAAGTTCAAAAAGGATATATAGCATTAACTCACACAAATTAATGAAGCATCAAGCATTAATCACATTAAACATCAATAGATCTTAATTACATAACCATAGTCTTGACTTTAGAGAGATCTAGCTCATAATGAGCTCAGACATGACAAAATAGCATCTAACTACCATAAACAAAGCCATCAAAACAGCAACAGCACTGAAAACAGAGTACACAGGAAAATACATAGGAATACAAACTAAATGAAGCTCAAAGTAAGCTTCAGGTGTTGTAGCTCTGCTCCAGAGTTCCTGTGTTGTGCAAATGAAGGTCTGTACAGCAGATTCTGAGTTCACAGCTTCTAAAATGGAGTTTCAGCACTGAAAATGGTGGAAGGATGGTTGGGGAAGACGATGAAATAGTGAAATGGAATGTGAAATGGTACTCTCTGACCTAAGGAACAGTGGAGGCTGAAGTATATGCACTTTTAAGGTATAGTACCTATTTATACCCCTTTCTCTTTCCAAGTACTATTGGGCCTTTCTTTTCGTGCCAATGCTGCCAGGTGCTGCCAACCCTAATTACAAGGACATTATGTCTTTTAGCTGTCCACTAACGTACAGATTCCAAGATGCCTTTTTCACTAAGAACAAAGCACCTCCTTCTTGCTTATACCACCTGAGATGCCTTTAAATTCGTGCCCTTCACCTGCTGTCTGTCACGGTGCTACCATAGCACTAACCACAGCACTGAGTCAACAAAAAATCCTGCACACTAGCACACAAGTTAAATCCCACAAAAATGGCACTTGCGTGCCCAATCTAATATTTTCCACAATTAATTACACTTTTACTAACTATACATAATTTCTACATTTATTCACATAGATTACTCTTGGATCAAGATAGTTCTTATTTGTTTTGGCAGAAATAACTCACTTTTATGTGAGTTATCAGCTGGTATGGGTGTACTTCCCTCAAAGACTGTCGTGTCGCCGATCTTCTCGGCCTCCTTCTGCAAACCGACTTCAGAGTTATCACTGACAGCCTGAGCGGCCATTTTCTCCTGAGCTCTCTTGAGATAGCACCTTATATCTTTTTCTTTTAGGGCTCCATCAGAACTGCGAACACAGAAGAAATAATCAAGTTAGTCAAATACTAGTAATTCAAGAATACAACGCAGTGTAACACTACTTACCCAAAAGCTGAAGCAATTCTTCTTCATTACTCTCGATGCCTATAAGCTCCTTACCACTCATGGGAGCAAAACCGGCAAGAAAGTCAATAGATGCTTTTATTCAACCGATAACAAATCTCCAACTACACCCATAATGATTACTTTGCCAATACAGGGGATAGTGATATCCGCCATTATTACCAATAAACATTTCCGGAAAGGAGGGACTTCCTCGGAATCGATAAAACTGGATTTCAAAGTTCTTATGCGAGGTGGTGAAGGGAGTCAATAATTGTTTGTTGGGATGAATGGTCAGATCCACTTCCCATTTTCAACCCCCTTGGATTGAAAGAAGGCAAAGAAGATTCCTACCCTAGGAACTATCTTAAGAACTCGGCATAAAAACTCAAAACCTCGAATAAAAGCCCAGCTATTAAGGTGAAGCTGTAAAGGTGCAACATTCAAAGCGCTCAGCACCGAGTTTTCATAGATGGTAAAGGGAATTTGAACTTTTAATTTGTTGAAGAGAGAGGCATACATATATGTTGCTTCCTTTTTTACGCCCATGGGTCTTGCCAAGCACACCAGTTCTCCTTTCTTATAACATTCAACAACAAAGTCTTCTTCCTTCCCAATAGAAGACATTGTCTTTCCAACTCAGAACTTCGCAATAGCCTCTTCGGTTAGGAAGGTCGACGAATACCATGGGACTCAAAGATTATCACTTCTTCAACCTCCTATTCTGAACCCATTAATATTCTTTTATCTCGAGAAGTAAAAATTTGAGCAGCTCTACCGATGAATCCGAGCTCAAACCAGATAGGCTCACAATCTCGGAGAGGGGGTGATAAAGACCTCTTTGTCGGTGTTAACACCCCAAAATAATTAAGTCGTAGGCTGAGGGCTAGGGGAATGAAAAGAAAATTATGGTGTGAAGGCAAGCCACATGACATAGTTATTTGCCAAATAGAGTGAAATTAAAAGAGGTCCTCGGGGCACACTAAACGACAAAACTGCCCGAGGGAGGGTCACACCCGAGGGCCAATGGGCTAAGCCGAAGGAGAGTGATAGCCCCACCCTATAGAGTGCCAAGGTCTAGGTGACTCGGGCGCCTAAGCTATTGCCTAAAGAGGCTAGAGCGGCCAGGCGATCTAGGGGGCCGAGGCAAGGCGGACGTTGCTTGGAAGGCAAGGGAGACGTGGCACGAAGGCGAAACCTGAGAGCAGTTAAAGATCAAACGGAAGCGCGAGGCCGAAAAACACGGGGCAACGAGCACTTACCCCACTAACCGTGCAAGTGGGATCGTGGGTAGTTACTCGGCCTAATTGAAGGCCTATGAAGAAATGAGAGTCGTCGATCTTAGATTGATCCAACGGCAGGCAAATGTTGGCTAGTGATCAGCGGTCACACGCGGGTCAAAATAATAAAAAAGGGTTTTAAAATGTAGTACAAGGTGAGAAACCTTGGTCGTCTCACAAGGATCTCTAATACTTAGATAACCAGAATCGGGAACAAAATTATCAATAAAACAATGGGGGTTTGTTTATGAAGAAAACGATTTCTATTGGGGGTTTTATCAAATTAAAGAGACAATTGATTCACCAGTTTCCGAGTGCGCGTCTTGGAATTATCACAGGTTCTTAAAACAACAATTCATTTAATTTCAAATTCGCAATTGACATAGACTAACTAAACAAGCGCTAATTAGTTTATATGAATTCACGCCGTTTTGAGCAAGCGTCGAAACAGCGGGTTCAATGGATCACGGGAGCGGACATGCGCCGTTTCAAACGCAACCAATATCATAACAGAATTCTAATCAATCCCTCTATCAATTTCTACTCGAATCAATTAATCTAAGCAATCAAGTAATTCGAATAATTAAAGATAACGAAACAAAATTGCATACAAACAAGCGCCATACGCAACTGAAATGCGTTTTGCAATAAAGACAGAACGATTACTAAGCAGAAAAGCGAACTGAGAAGATTGCATACATTCAAAACTAAATTTGAAATTGATAGGGATGGAATTAAGGAAATTAAAAACGAAATTGTATTAAAACATTAGATACCGAACCTCAAAATCCGTAAACGGCAGTCTTTCACCGATGATTCAACTTAGGAGTTTCGGCTTCCATTGAGGCTAGAGCACAAAAGTTTTGTAAAGTGTGAATAATGCGTAAGGGAGAGGAAAACGGCTGATGGTCAGCCATGTTTATAAGACAAACGAAAAACCTAATCCTTTGCTGGTTCTTGGATAAAAGCCCGATAAAAATAGTAAATTGGCCCGTAAACCCGTTTTACATTAAACTGCTTTAGTATTTCGCAGATTTGGCCTTTAAGACTTCCGAACTGGGTTTCGAGATCAACTGAAGACTTGTAGCTTTGTTCCTTAGATTTCCAACGCATGCTCTCACGCCTCAATCGGATAACCACAACCAAAGTTATGGCTTTCAGAGTAGACAGGGGACAATATGCAATAAAAACAAGAATTAATCAAGAAATTACTATATTGCTCAAATAAGACCCAAAGTCTAGAAACAAGCTAAAACTTAAAGATTAGGAACAAAACACAATTTAAAACACCAAATGCAAAGCTATAAAGAGTGCATTAAAATGCACTGATCAAATTCCCGCACACTTAAGATTTTGCACTCCGGGTAAAACAAAACACAAAAAACAATACATGAATTTCTAATGAACCCAAAGAATGCAAAGTCATAAGGTGATTTTCCTAGGCTTCAAGGAGAATGACAATCAGAGATAACACTTAATTACAATCAAGGCAAACAAGAGAATAGAGCACTAGAGAGTGAATCATAAGTGATGAGTTCTCACAGGATATGTATTAGTAATGCTCTCAATCACTCAAGTGTTTAGGCTTGTGTTTACTCTCATATATATAATAAGCACATCAATGAAAGTTAGCACTACCATATGTTTGACAAGCTTCTAACATCCACACTTAAGAACACATGCACATAAGATCAAAAGGTCTTTATAAGGGTTGTAATGGGGCCAAGGTCAAGGTGGGATAATCCTAAGGGGGACTAGGCTAAAAAGAATCAAAGAGGGTAAAGAAGAAATGAAAATCAATTGTAAAGTGAGCTTGAGATTATCCAACTTCAATAAGGTATGACGAATTTATCTATTTTGACACACTTCTCCACACACACAACTTTCACTCTTCTTGACACAAAGATTAAAAGATATATACACTTTCCATTTTTTTTTCTTTTTTGACTTTTTTTTCTATATTTTTTTTTGTTTTTTTTCTTTCTTTTTTTTTCTTTTTGGGGAATATTTTTCTATACAAATGTACTTGCCAAACTTTGCATTGAGAACCCAAGAACTAACCCAAGTGAGAACCACAATTGCAACAATTTGGACACCCCCACACTAATGGATTTGACAATTTTCAATTCAGAGCTCCTTCACCCTCTAAGATTGGGTAGTATCATTGTTTTTCACTTTTAGGCTTGTAATGAGCTATAAAACAAAGAATGGGATAAAAAGGCTCAAAGGGGCTTACACAAAGGGATAAATTCAGGGTAGGCTTATTTGGCTAGTAGCTAAAAAAACAGAATTGCCTAGATCATTTCAAACGTGAACAAGTGTTTCAACAAGAATCAAGGCAAGTTCTAGAGTAACTAACAAACATGAGTGAGTCACACACAAGAAAGGAGAGAATGGCAAAATGTAGTCCATCCAATAAAAGGCTCAATTCTCACCAGGGACATTGACAACCACAGATGATGCAAAATTTAGTGCTCATATCCAACTTATTATAAGTAAAACTGAAAAACAAACCAAAAATTAAAAGAAAAAGACAAACTACTAAGCTACTAAAAGACACCCCCCCCCCCCCCCCACACTTAAATCATACATTGTCCTCAATGAAAACAACAAGCATAAAATAAGAGTAAGAAGGAGGGACTCCCTGGTCAATTTGCAGTGTAGATGGGATGTTCCAACGAGAGTTCTTCAATGGGTGCATCTTCAAGTGCGGAACTCTCATAGAATACTTTGAGGCGTTGTCCATTGACTTTGAAAACTTTATTTGTCGCCTCACTTTTAATTTCAACTGCACCATGAGGAAAAACATTAGTAATAACAAATGGGCCAATCCACTTGGATCTAAGTTTCCCGACCATGATTTTCAGCTGGGAGTTAAACAACAAGACTTTTTGCCCAATGGAGAAATCTTTCCTAGAAATCATCTTATCAGGAAGTGGTTAGTTTTCTCCTTATGAATTCTGGAATTCTCATAGGCTTCTAGCCTAAGCTCTTCAAGTTGTTGCAATTGAAGCTTTCTCTCCTTACCTGCCTTTTCAAGTTCAAAATTACAACCTTTAACCGCCCAATAAGCACGGTGCTCTATCTCCACCGGAAGCTGGCATGCCTTACCAAACACAAGTCTAAAGGGGGACATCCCTATTGGTGTTTTGTAGGCTGTTCTTTGAGCCCAAAAAGCCTCTTCTAGCCTGCGGCTCTAGTCCTTTCTACTGGGTTGCACCATCTTTTCTAGAATTTGTTTAATTTCTCTGTTTGAAATCTCAGCTTGCCCATTAGTTTGGGGGTGGTAAGGTGTAGAAACCCTATGCACAACCCATACTTCTGAAGCAAAGCTTCCATGGTGCGGTTACAGAAATGAGTGCCTTGGTCACTTATGATGGCTCTAGGATTACCAAACCTGCAAAAAATTTGGGACCTGACAAAATCTACAACAACTTTAGAATCATTAGTGCGACTGGCTTTTGCCTCCACCGATTTGGAAACATAATCAACAGCAAGTAGAATATAAGTAAAGCCAAAGGAAACAGGAAAGGGGCCCATGAAATCAATTCCCCAAACATCAAATACCTTACAAAAAAGCATAGGCTGCTGAGGCATCTCACTCCTACGAGTGATTGTCGTCCCAGCCCTTTGACACTGTTCACAAGTGTGGAAAGTCTCAAACGCATCTTTAAAAATGGTGGGCCAATAAAAGTCTGAGTCTAAGACTTTTCTCGCTGTCCGTTGGGGACCAAAGTGTCCACCTACCTGAGAAGCATGGCAGAATTGAAGAATGGATGGAACTTCATGGTAAGGTACACATCGCCTAATCACCTGGTCACTACCAAACTTCCACAAATAGGGATCATCCCACACATAGTATTTTGCATCACTTTTGAGTGTATGTACCTGTGCTTTAGATGCGTGTGGGGGTGTAACTCCACCCACAAGATAATTAACTATATCAGCATACCAAGGAGTTACCTCACGCAGCTGCATGAGCTGCTCATCAGGAAAGTCATCATTCATTGGGAGGGAATCCTCAGCCCTCTCTATCCTGCTTAAGTGGTCAGCCACTAAGTTTTCTGCTCCGCTCTTATCTTTATTCTCCAAATCAAATTCTTGGAGGAGCAACATCCACCTTATCAATCTTGGCTTTGCCTCTGGTTTCTTTAAAAGAATCTTCAAAGCTGCATGGTCAGTAAAAACAACCACCTTGGAACTAAGCAAATATGATCTAAACTTATCAAGAGCAAATACAATAGCCAAAAGCTCTTTTTCTGTGGTGGTGTAATTAATTTGTGCAGCATCTAAAGTCCTAGAAGCATAATAAACAACATGGGCAGCCTTGTCAACTCTTTGTGCTAGAACCGCCCCCAATGCATAGTTAGATGCATCACACATAATTTCAAAGGGGAGGGTCCAATCAGGTGGCTGAATGATGGGAGTAGAAGTTAAGGACTTCTTGATACAATCAAAGGCTTGCTTGCATTTATCATCAAAGGTAAAGCTAACATCTTTTTGCAGCAGGTTTGTCAATGGAAGAGCTATCTTGCTGAAATCCTTGATAAAGCGCCTGTAAAAACCTGCATGACCAAGAAATGAACGAATCTCGCGAATGCAAGATGGGTAAGGTAAACTAGAAATCACTTCAATCTTGGCAGGATCTACTTCCATCCCTTTTTCAGAGATCACATGACCTAAAACAATACCTTGTCCTACCATAAAATGACATTTTTCATAGTGGAATCCTGAAGTTAGATATCCTTATTAGAGATCCCCGACAACGGCGCCAATTTGATCAGCGGTCGTATGCGGGTCAAAATAATAAAAAAGGGTTTTAAAATGTAGTACAAGGTGAGAAACCTCGGTCGTCTCACAAGGATCTCTAATACTAAGATAACCAGAATCAGGAACAAAATTATCAATAAAACAATGGGGGGTTTTTTTTGAAGAAAACGATTTCTATTGGGGGTTTTATCAAATTAAAGAGACAATTGATTCACCAGTTTCCGAGTGCGCGTCTTGGAATTATCACAGGTTCTTAAAACAACAATTCATTTAATTTCAAATTCGCAATTGACATAGACTAACTAAACAAGCGCTAATTAGTTTATATGAATTCACGCCGTTTTGAGCAAGCGTCGAAACAGCGGGTTCAATTGATCACGGGAGCGGACATGCGCCGTTTCAAACGCAACCAATATCATAACAGAATTCTAATCAATCCGTCTATCAATTTCTACACGAATCAATTAATCTAAGCAATTAAGTAATTCGAATAATTAAAGATAACGAAACAAAATTGCATACAAACAAGCGTCATACGCAACTGAAATGCGTTTTGCAATAAAGACAGAACGATTACTAAGCAGAAAAACGAACTGAGAAGATTGCATACATTCAAAACTAAATTTGAAATTGATAGGGATGGAATTAAGGAAATAAAAACGAAATTGTATTAAAACATTAGATACCGAACCTCAAAATCCGTAAACGGCAATCTTTCACCGATGAATCAACTTAGGAGTTTCGGCTTCCATTGAGGCTAGAGCACAAAAGTTTTGTAAAGTGTGAATAATGCGTAAGGGAGAGGAAAACGGCTGATGGTCAGCCATGTTTATAAGACAAACGAAAAACCTAATCCTATGCGGGTTCTTGGATAAAAGCCCGATAAAAATAGTAAATTGGCCCGTAAACCCGTTTTACATTAAACTGCTTCAGTATTTCGCAGTTTTGGCCTTCAAGACTTCCTAACTGGGTTTCGAGCTCAACTGAAGATTTGTAGCTTTATTCCTTAGCTTTCCAACGCATACTAGCACGCCTCAATCGGATAACCACAACCAAAGTTATGGCTTGCAGAGTAGACAGGGGTCAATATGCAATAGAAACAAGAATTAATCAAGAAATTACTATATTGCTCAAATAAGACCCAAAGTCTAGAAACATGCTAAGACTTAAAGATTAGGAACAAAACACAATTTAAAACACCAAATGCAAAGCTATAAAGAGTGCATTAAAATGCACTGATCAGCTAGCTTAGTGGCCGACGAGGGCCTGTGTATATAAATATCTATAGAGTAATTGTACAGGGACACATCCAATCAATCAAACTCTACGTTTTTTTCAATTTATCTTCTTTTACCGCACTTTATCTTTTACTTTATGCATTAGTCAGTAGTATAATCCAACCCTCACGTCTCTGTCACTCAACCTGGCCCTTTCTAGAGCAGTCAGGATACCCACAGTTGAGGAGCAGAGTTCCCTCCTCGGCGCAATTGCTTGAAGAAACGAGGAATCAAAGACTGTCCAAACCTCTGGCCAAGATTGTAAGGAACCTGTGGTTATGTCCATGTCGTTTATCCGGCATCAAATCGACATGGGGATACACGATATCACGTATCAACTGTGTCACCAATTGGCTTACACAGTTAAACCTATGGTGCACAATGAAATGCAACATGCCAAAGTAGTGGAGCAGAGACGCACTAAGCAAGCCAATAGCACCATGAACTACGTTGTTTCCCGCCAATCACAGGGAGGACAACCCTCTTCAATGGCAGGAACGCATCAGGCCCCTCCATACACCAACCCTATTGTACCTCAACAGGCATCCTCTTATAACCTATGGGAGGCATGCATCAGTGTCCACAGAGTGGGAGCGCGACTGGGACTCAGCAAACGTACTTCCATCAGGTAAATCCTACTCCTGTAATTCCTCAGCCTGGTATTTTTGCCACTGCCAACACTGGGGGGCAGTTTTTGGCGATTGTCACTAATACTACTTCTCTTCAGCAGGGACAAGTGCAATTGGCCAGAAGGCCGCCAGAAGCAGCAGGCTTGGTGGGTCTGCTGCAAGGATCATCCAATGGATGTTCTACCGCGGCTAACTACCCGGCTTACGCAGGGGAGCAAGAGTTCGCCCCAGAATCAGGGAATGGCAGGATCAGTGGGTATTGCCTGAGTTAGCAGCCATGGGTTGAGAGCCCACCTAGCTCGACAAACCTATCTCCTAGTCAGTCGTACCCCGGAGCACTCAGTACCTACCCGGCAGGTTTCTATATACAGACACAGATGGATGTTTCTCCTGTCAAGCAACCAATGCCTCCGCCTGAAAGACAATCGGGGCCCCAACTCCTGGACCCTAATATCATCGCTGACACAATCAAGAAGCTCTTTGGTGTTCAGTTGAAACCGCTCGACCGTCCAGTGTATAGAAAGCCTTTCCCCGAGTGGGTGGATAGATTGGTGCCTCTGCCGAGAGGATTCAAAACCCCCGATGTTGCCACATTTTCCGGAGAAGATGGTAAGTCTAAGATGGAGCACATTGGCCGATTCACGGCCCAAAGTGGGGAAGGAAACTAGAACGAGTGTCATAAGTTGCAGTTGTTCCCTCTGTCTTTAACAGGAATTGCCTTCTCATGGTACTCCTCTCTCCCACCTGATTCTATACAGACTTGGACAGACATGGAAAGGTGCTTTCATGACTGATTCTATTGGCCACAGTCTGTAGTTACCGCAGCCGATCTCATGAATTTACGGCAGAAGGTGGATAAGGCAGTGATAGACTTCATTGAGAGATTCAGAAAGATGGGCAGAAAGTGCTCAGTACCTTTCCCAAAATCCCAACTTACTCCCATGGCCATCTCTGGAATGCACCCTCAATTGAAGGAAAAGGTTGTTGGACAAGCTTGTAATGACCTTAGCGGTTTGTTTTCTAGGGCAGTTCAAATCGAACAGTTCATACAAAAAAGAGATAGGAAGAAAGCCACTAGGGGCCGAGGACCACAGTTTGTGTCAGTAGTGGATGCAGCCGAGGATTCGGACTATGATGAATCAGCCAACTACACGGCATACATTTTAGTGGCCGAGATAGTTAAAGGGAATGCCTACCTCTGTCCAGCTCTTAAACCCGCCAAGGGCAAGGAGAAAGACGAGGAAAGGGTTGAGTATTCCTTTGACATCTCCAAGGCCGACGAAATCTTTGACTTCCTCCTCAAAGACAAGCAAATCAAACTCCTTGACGGCCATAAGATTCCACCTCCTGAAGATATAAAGGGGAAGAAATACTGCAAGTGGCATAATTCCTTCAATCATGCTACTTCCAATTGTATTATCTTCCGCCGAGCAATTCAAGAAGCCATCAAAAAGGGGAGATTCAAGGGGGCATCAGAGATGATTGTTGACACCAACCCTTTCCCCAACATGAATGTTAGTATAGTCTCCTTCTCAAGGAGCGATCGGGGGAAAGGAAAAAAGAAGTATGTGTGGGTCCCCAAAAAGGAAACCTCCCCTGAAAGGAAGACATATGTGTTCGACCGATTGGGCTCACCTCCCAGGGGATCCACTGTAGCAGAACGTATGGCCCTATTACAAGAAAAACTACATGTAGGGGCACTGAGTCAGCCTCAATGACCTCAAAAGAAGCTCCCTAAGCCGGGGAGGCTTGTCCACGAACTCAGGGAGCTGCATTTGTCCAAACTCAACCCTGAGAGACACTTGCCTAAACCTAGGGACTTGAGGGAAAGACTCCAACACGTCCCATCTGGGGGGCATGGTAGGCCCGCCAATGAATCCATTGGGAAGGCCACTCTGCCAACCCCGAAGGAAGGGACTCGCCCCAAAGAAGAAAGGAGGGTGCAACATGTCACCGAGGCACAAAATTCAACTTCAGTAGATATTACGGTCATGAATGACTGTGAGCTGAGAGCCACCAGAACAGTAAAACCACCTTCGGGTGCACTGCAAGATCAATGGATGACATAGGCGGCCGTCGAAATGCCGACCCCTAAGGTGGCCTTCATATCTCGCTGGCAGAAGAGGAGGCTACAGAGGGCAAGATCTTTCAACAGGATGAAGGAGACTCTCCAGATGCTTACCTCAGCTAGAGATGGGAATGTGCAGACTATCCCCGCAGCATTTGTTGCTACGGGGTTGGAGCAGGCTTTCCCAAAGCCAGCCGAGGATATAGCTCCAGAGCTGCTTCCCGAACCAGCCGTCCCTGGGCCACTCGTCGATCAAAAGTGAGAAGACCATACAATGATAAGCATGGTGGACGCGTGTTGTGTGAAAACATAGTGCAAGTATACATTGTCAAACAAGTAGTAAAGTAGAAAGAAGATTCGTTCCCACGAGGATTAATGCTCAAATTATGTTTAATTTGATTAAAAATTAGTGAGGGTAATAAAAATAAAGACACAAATGTTTGGTATCGTTCACTACAGTAAAAAGGTAAATGGGTAATAAGATCAGAGATGAGAATGAGTTGATATGCTTTACTTCAGTAAATCCTTTAAAGTGTGTTAATGTGATATTCGATGCTGCAGCATTAGGTGCTGTCGCAATAGATGTATTTTGTCAAATACTTCTCACTAGGGTTTCCTTACAAGAGGTTATGTCTAAGCCCTAAATAAGTCCACCTTAGGCTGCTAGGGCACCCACAGCAATCACCTTATGAATTTTTCCCTTCTATGTCTAGGGTATAAGCAATGAACATTAAAATGTCTTTTAATGCATACAATTCATATTATCTTGTGAGTTAAATTTACAAACCATTTCTGAATTCATAAATGCTAATTGAGATTAATTGGTCGTTCCTAATCTAAGATGGAAATATTATCATACACAAAATAAAATGCTCAACGTTAAACATACTTCATTAACTACATTAAAACTTCATTACATCAGATTTAGCATCCCAACTATGAGTATTTAGCTCATATTGAGCGAACAACACAAGAAAATTAACTTAAACATAAATGAAAAAGTCATACTAAATTACAAGGTAAGAAATTATACTAAGAGAGGATAATCGAAGGTGAGCACCAAGGTATGAGTCCTTGAGGTACAAAATCAGCTTCTCAAAGTAGAAATCTTCCAAGTAAATCAGCTTCTCTGATTGCTGCAGCAATGATCTCAGCAATGGCTTCTTTGTTTTGTAATTTGAGGTGCTTGGTACAAAAATGGAGGAAAGCAATTCCTTTACCTTCTCCTTTCGGCCAAGTCTCTTTAATGAGGAAGAGAGGCAACCTTTTATAGTGCAAGGGCACATGATACTAGGAGAACCCTAATTTTGAGGCGCCTTTTGTCTTGTTGTGTGCCTAAAAGTACATGTGCCCAAAAATAACATGGCATCTTAGAATATTCCAGCACTACAATTCTTGCCCATATACTGTCCTTTCCTACGACTGGCGCTCTCCTTGCATTTAACAGTTTTCTTCTTTCTCTCTCATCTGACGCCTTAAGGATGATGTTGTGGCATCTAATGCTGCATCAATATAACACACAAATCAAAGCACAAATGAGGCACCAAAGTGCCACTTAACACAAACCTAGGAATTCACCGTATACTGTTCTAACCTATACTATTAACCACACAATTAACTACTCTGCTTAAGAACTAGCAACAATTTAAGCTTAGGAATACAATAATAAGTATCATAAATGAGAGTTATCAACGTGCCTCATAGCCCACTCACTGAGGCTGTGATAGAGTGCCTTTGTGGATCTCACAGTCTCAAGAAGCCCCAGCTAGTCGATGAACCCCAGGTCGAAGGGGTAATGACAGAGGAAGAGTTGGAGGAAGATGACCTCCTGGGAGAGGAAGAAGAACACCCCTTTGGTCCATTAGAATTTGATGGAAAATCCATGACCAAGTCAATACTAGACGACTTGATGGACGGAACGGATCGGGAATTCTGTGCTGACATACAAATGGTGGGCCTCCTTCCACCTGAGTTTCGGGGAACCAGATATCAGCCAAAGATGTTCGAGGCAAGGTGGGTGCAAGACAAGGTGGAGACAGTGGAGGCTGATCCTAATCCTTTCCCAGCTGAAGTAAAGATGTTCGAGGTTGTGTTCTACTCCCCTCACCTACGTCCTATTGCTATCTTAGGGAATTGTGAGGAAGGAGGTATAGAGTCTTGTGACTGGACCAAGAAGGGCTTTGAATTCAAGATGTTGGCAGACCCACGGCCTAGCAAAGAGAGTAATGATTAGTCTCCCTTCGGAGGTACAAAGCCTGCTGGATCGACTGCACCTATTCTAAATCGAATCCAACATCAATGAGGCTATGTTTGGTGCCATATATGGAGAAGATGAAGGCTCGAGACACTCATCCCAAGAGACTCCGGACGACCTTGATAACAAGACGTCGGCTGAACCCCCTATATATAACCCATCCCGAGGATGATACCTACCTATGAGGCCCAAGAACCCCTAGTAGAGGTAAATCTGGGAACTAAGAGTGGACCGAGGATGACTAAGGTGAGCGGTAAGCTCTAGCCGCAACAACGCGATCAGGTGGTGGCTTTAATAAAGGACTACCACGAGATGTCGGGTCTCGATAGGGCCTTGGTGGAACATACGTTAACCATCAATGAAGGTTGTAGACCCCACAAGCAACCACCGAGGAGGTTCAACCCACAACAGATGCCACAATCAAGGCTGAAGTGGAGAGATTGCTGAAGGCAGGGCTCATCAGAACTGCCAGGTACCTGGAATGACTGTCTAATATAGTCCCTGTGATCAAAAAGAATGGCCAGCTCAGGGTGTGTACTGATTACAGAGACGTGAACTTGGCCACTCCAAAGGACGAGTATGGTATGCCTGTGGCCGATTTGCTTGTCTAATGTCATCCTGACTTTTATGGACGACTATTCTGGTAACAACCAGATTTATGTGGCTGAGGCCGACACCCATAAGACTGCCCTTAGATGTCCTGGCCCTTCGATCAAATCAAGGCTGCCTTGACCAATCCCCCTGTCTTGGAACCTCCGCAGCCTGGGAAGCCTTTGAAGTTATACATTGTGGCCGAAGATCAAGCAATCGGCTGCTTGTTA
The DNA here is from genome assembly GCA_963573325.1 of Astragalus glycyphyllos. Taxonomy (NCBI): domain Eukaryota; kingdom Viridiplantae; phylum Streptophyta; class Magnoliopsida; order Fabales; family Fabaceae; genus Astragalus; species Astragalus glycyphyllos. Next base: position 39,878,497 of record OY754307.1, read on the forward strand.
GCTCAAGATGATGATAATGGCGCAGAGCGTGCTATATATTATCTTAGTAGGATTCTCAATGATGCCGAGACTAGATACTCGCCTACTGAAAAGTTTTGTTTATCTTTATTTAATGCTTGTACAAAACTGGAATACTATCTTTTGCCTAAGGAAGTTTTGGTTGTGTGCAAAGCTGACATTATCAAATACCTCCTTAATAGGTCTGTCTTACAGGGAAGACTTGTTAAGTGGGCCACTAAGTTGAACGCATTTGCCTTAACCTACGTGCCTCTGAGAGCCATTAAAGGACAGGCCTTGGCAGATTTCTTGGCTCAGCATCCATGTGTGGAAGTACACGATGCTCCAGACGAATTTGTCAATTAATTAGTCCTGAAGCCCTGGGCCCTCATGTTTGATGGATCAAGCACCCAGGCAGGGGCAGGGGTAGGCGTGGTCATTATTAGCTGCGGTCACATGTGGAAGTTCATGTGCAGGATAGGGGATCAAGCGTCCAATAATCAGGCCGACTATGAAGCCTTGATCATGGAACTTAACATCCTGGCCGGCATGAAGGCCCACTACGTAGAGATAAGGGGTGATTCACAGTTGGTGGCAAGCAGATCACTGGGGAGTACAAGTTCTACAATGCAAAACTCAAACAGTTGAGGGCCTCGGCGCATAACCTGATGAAGTTGTTCGCCGATGTCGTCTTCATGTATGTCCCCAGGAATGAGAACCAGGAAGCTAATGACTTGGCCCAACATGCCTCGGGTTATAAAGAGCGAGTAGTTGAGGTACTACAACAAGACACCTTGACCCCCGCCAGGGAAGAGACCGCCGATGGCTGGATTGGGATATTGACGAGGTACCTCCGTAACCCAACGGCTGATAATGACTTCAAGGTCAAACAAAGGGCACTGAGGCTCGTCTTGATATGGGACGACCTGTATAAAAGAAGCGCCAACGGGGTGTTATTAAAATGCCTCAAGATGAAAGATGCTTACATGGTGATGGCACAGATCCATGCAGGAATTTGCGGTGCCCACAGGTCTGGCCCCATCATGAAGTGGCTCATTTACAGGCACGGATACTATTGGCTGACGATCACAGTCGATTGTTTCCAGTTTACCAAGGGATGTGAGGCTTTCCAGCTGCACTAACCAATCCAAAGGGCGCCAACGGATAAACTACATCCCGTTGTCAAACCTTGGTCATTCAGAGCGCGGGTCATGGATTTAATTGGCAAGATATACCCCCGAGCTCAAAGGGTCACAACTTCATTATTGTTGCAACCGATTACTTCACTAAATGAGTGGAAGCCATGCCGATGGGAAACGTCGATCAGGCCGCACTGATTTGATTCATAGAGGACCAGATCATATTCAGGTTTGGCATCCCTGAGACCATCACGGCCGATCAAGGAACGATTTTCACCGGGGAACGAGTGGTGGCCTTCGCCCAAGAGTACGACATTAAAATGAGACATTCGTCTCCTTATTACGCCCAAGCTAATGGGCAAGCAAAGGCAACCAACAAAATCATCATTGAGCTCATCATGAAGAACATAGAGGATAAACCTCGATGGTGGCATGAAACCCTCAATGAGGTTCTTTGGGAGATGAGGAATTCTAAGTCTACGGCCACGAGGGCGACTCCCTCTCATTTGGTCTATGGGCAGGATGCCGTGTTGCCACTGGAAATCAGTGTGGCTTTGTTGAGAATAGCTCGACAACACTCCTTTAGTATGAATGAGTACAACCAAGCCATGTTAATGGAGTTGGACTCAGTGGATGATGATAGGCTGGTTGCCCTTAGCCGGATAGAAATAAATAAGGCCAAAGCAGCCCGATCCTACAACAAACATGTCAAACCAAAGAAGTTTGTTGAAGGTGACCTCATGTGAATGTCATTTTGCCACTTGGGAGGAAAGACTCTCAGTTGGGCAAGTGGTCCCCGAATTGAGACGGGCCCTACATTGTTTGTGAAGTGTACCACGGTGAGGCATATCGTCTAATCAATCTAGACGAAGAAGAATTGGAAACGAAGATAAATGGAAAATATCTCAAAGCGTATTATCCTACTCTATGGGAAATATGCAAGGAGAAGAAAAATGGATTTAATGCAAAAGGAACATTGTTAAAGTGGTATGCCACACACTGGTAAATCCAATAGTACAGAACATGGGCTTGGGCCCTAGACAATCCTCTCCACAACGACAACCAGATGAGTCGCAGCAGCGTCCTGAACTATATTTTTCACGGTAGCCTCAATATTCACAACTATAGCCTCATCCACCTCAACGGCAACAGCATCTCCCAAGATCTCTAGGCCCACAGATGGGGGTTCAATGTAGGGCATGTTTCTGATACTGGCGCCCTCATCCCATCATCAGCGTCGTCCTTGGGGATCACCACCTCGGCAATAGGGGCGTTCGTGAGGGATGGAACAGTAGTGGAAAGGGAAGGCTCACTTACTGCTGCGTCGGCGACGGGGGCGTCAGCCACCTCTTGTGCTGCTGGGGCGAGGGCTTGCTCGTAAATGACCTCGGGGCCCCCCACTCTGCTGTAATCTGCAAGAGAGCGGCACTACTAGAATCAAGATCTGCTTCCAAGCCAGGCTGAAGAGGAAGGAGGTAAGCAAGATGGGGATCCAAGTCAGAGCTGCGGTGGAAAAGACCAGCAATGTCCTCTGTAATGGCAGCAATGTTGTCTACGGCCGTCGAATGTTGAGGGGTAAGAAGGGCTAACTCAGAGCGGAGGGAGGCAATCTGGTCCTCCACAACTTGGATACGATCAATTATCTTCTTCTCCTCGGCCAAGGCCGCCAGCTTCGTTTGATTGACGATATTGAAAGTGGTCAGATAACCCTCCCTCTCAGAAAGGTGAGAGTCCAGCTTCTAGAGAGTCGCTGCAGCTTGGTCTATGGTTGCCGTAGCCAACGCATATTGGCTGGAAATCTCCCTAAGGTGTAAGGCAACTTGTTCTAAAATATCCCTTTTGGCGAGGGGGATCTCAAGGGACCTGGACACACGGAAGAGTGTGGCTCGCAGCCTGGCCACCTCCTCAGAGTTCGTCAGGATCTCACCATCCAGATTCGCCTCCACCTGGGCATGATCTGTCGCCGAGGAAGAGGCAGCCACCTCCGTGGTACCCAAATTGGAAAAATAGTGTTGCATCTCTTCATCATCGACAATAGGAGAGGCCAATCTCTCATAGTGGAGGTCCATATCAGGCTCGATCACCCCCTACGGGTCTAGGTCAGCCGTAGCAACGTCATTGATAACCTCCTGCAAAAGAAGAGGTGAGGAGGATAATGAAAGGTACACGACAGGGACAGGGAGAGAAAGGAATAGAGGCTTACCGAAATTAAAACCCCGGCGGTCGTGAGTTGGAACCTGGAGAGAAGGAGGAGAATTAGAGTAAACACAAAGCCGCTCCATAAGAATTCCCAAGTTAGACAATTGAAATGGTGAGGAATAAGCGGCGAAAAGAAAGGAAACCCACCCGAAGCCATTTTCTGGGAGGAGGCGACAGGTTGAAGTCCTCCTCCGCAGGCCGACGGGAACTCGGGGTTGGCAAGTCTCTGGTCATTCTGCGCCGCGTGAGTCGAACGTCATCTTCATCACTACCATCCAAAATGATGGTGGAAGAAGCTTGTGCTGAAGAGAAAAAGGATGACAGGTAAGCAAACAAGGCAAGGATGAAGGGGGCATACAAACCCAAGACTTCCCACTAGATGGAGAAGGTTGATCGAGAGCTTTCAGCCGAGAGGATGACCAGAAACTCGCGTTTTCCTCTTCTTCTTGTTTGCTAGCTCGATTGCTGAACGACTTGCCGTAGGAGGTGCTGGACTCACTTCGGCAGCCACCGACTTAGGCCGATTGGCCAGCACCTCGGTAGAAACCAGGAAGCGCTGGAGGAACTCAATGGCAGGTTGGGGGAAGACGTACTCTCGGACCCTCGACCACCAGGAAGCGTAAGGAAGAGTCTCACCAGCGACACCCCGGTAGGTCCCCAAATCAAAAGAAAGGAACCCCTTCTCCTGCTCCTTGAAAATTTTGGTGAGGTCCAGGGGGAGTAGCTTCGGCTGGTGGAGCGTCAAAGCCAAAGAAGAATAGGGGCGGGCACAAGCGGTATTTCAAGCTGGGGTGTTAGCAGAACGGTTGACAGGACTCGTCCTTGGCGGTGGGATCAAGAACCAGAAACACTTTCAAAACCTTTGCGCGATCCACAGGAAGAATAGGAGTGGTAGTAAGGGCAGTACCCAGAACACGGTGGGTTTTGACATCCAAGTCAGGAGCGAAGGTGGGGAAATAGAGCTGCACCCAAAGTTGAAGGAACCAGATGGGACCCTCAACTTTAGAGTAGTAGCCTTTCCCCTTAACCTGAGTCACAAAGCTTTCCATGCCCCAGTAAAGGAGACCGAGGAAGAAAGGGGCCCAGGCGTACTTTTTACCCGACTGCAGCATATGGACAAAAATAGAAAGCACCTTAACAACGCCGAAGGACCTTGTGGCATAGAAGTATTTGTTGAAAAAATACATCAGAAACACATGATGCTCTCCTTCAGACACATCCCCAGAAGTCTCGGCGTTCTGGGACACAGAGGAGCAAAATTGGAAACGAAGGTGTATGGAGGATCTTCACCGACGAAATTGGAATTGGAATGAACCTCCAAACCCCCCAGCAGGAAGCCCCAAGATGGCGGCCACGTCCAGCAAAGTCGGGGTCAGCATCCCCTAAGGGAAGATAGACGTTAAGGATCGTCGACCAAAAGGACATCACGGGGAAGAGAATATTGGCGTTGCGTGAAACCCCTTTGGTCGACACCAGAATCATATCATAGATACCCCACTCCTTCCAGGACCCGCCCTTGTGGGGTTCCGGGCACTTCAGCCAGGCGTTTTTGTCTTTATCGCTTGCCGACCACCCTCGGACATCGAAGAACTTGGCCTCTGCAGCGAATCGGGATGATTTCAAAGGGAGATCGTCGGCGTCGAAGCGCTTCTCAAAAAGACAGAAACTGTCGTCAGCACTGTCAGCCAACGGGCGAAGGACAAAGAGTTCGCCCATGGAGTGGAAGATAGGAGGAACACGGGCCTTGGAAGAAGAAGCGCTGTTAGAGGCAGACATGGTGAAGGTGGGGAGACAGGACCACAAGGAGATTGGATGCGGAGCGAAAAGGGGGAGAATGCAAAAAAACTCATGGAATGGGCATCATTGCCATTTATAACCACAAGGCCTAACAGGCGTGTCCTTGGGAACCGTTGCGCAGCCATTTCGATTCGCGCATAGCGCCAAGTGTCACATAGCAGCAGTTAGGTCCCATCCAAACCGTCACCTCAAGTCATATCAAGGGGTTATTGTACCATAAGTTACATCCTCAAGGCCATACGATAGCACAAAGAGAAAGGCAATTGTTAACACCCAAAAATAATTAAGTCATAGGTCGAGGGCTAGGGGGAAGGCAAAGAGAATTATGGTGTGAAGCCAAGCCACATGACATAGTTATTTGCCAAATGGACTGAAATCAAAAGAGGTCATCGGGGCACACTAAACGAAAAAACTTCCCGAGGGAGGGTCACGCCCGAGGGCCAATGGGCTAAGCCGAAGGAGAGTGATAGCCCCAGCCTATAGAGTGCCAAGGTCTAGGTGGCTCGGGCGCCTAAGCTATTGCCTAAAGAGGCTAGAGCAGCCGAGCGATCTAGGGGGGTCGAGGCAAGACAGGCGTTGCTTGGAAGGCAAGAGAGACGTGGCACGAAGGCAGAACGTGGGAGCGACCATTTTGTCATCGTCGTAACAAATTTCATGTTTTGTGATTTTTCTTTTTAGTTTATAATGCCCATTTGTGGTTAATGTTTTGTGATCTATCTTCTCTAATCTCTATGGTTGTGATATTTTGTCATGTCTCACTAAATTGTGCATTTCAATTTTTTATTATTCCATTGCATTTATTCTTGCGTGGTGTCTAGAACACATTTATAATAACGGATTCTAACTACGTTGGAAATTGCTGTCTTTAATTGCGAGGGAGTAAAGAGATATTGTGATTATATAAATACTTTACTTGATGACTATAGAGTTATTATGAAAGAATAGAATGTGAGTATTGGAGAAACTTTTATCTAGCTAATTTGTTTATTTGGTAGTGGTTAGAGCAAATATTATGAATACTATAATGAAAATATGTGGAGATGAGGTTATCCTACGTGGACATGAGGTTACAAAATAATTAGTCATCGATGTCTATATAGGAATCGGTGCTAATTGCTCATTTTTTTTCAATTTTCTCTCTCCCACAATCACCAAAATGGAGGCAAAAAAAATAAATACAAATAAAAAATATTAATAAGTGGGGGTCATATATGATTTCTTATAAACAACTACCATTGAAGTAAAAACTATCTAAATCAATTATGAGTTTCTTAAATCAAATGTGGCAATTTGGCCCCACAAAAATTAACTTAGTTCACCCAAATAAGCTCCCCCATTAAAGATGCTCTTAGCAAAATATATGATACTTAAAATGGTTGGGTGGCTAAGAAAAAAAGTAAAGATAGCAACTTTTGGTCTTTTAAACAACCTCCTCTTCGTCTTTTTTGGAGGGAATTTTTTTTTTACCCCCACCACCTTCCCATATACCCCCACGCTCCATGCGAAAAGACCAAAATACCCTTCACAAAATTAAAAAACCCCAACATATCCCCAGCTCAAAAAAAATAAAAAAAATTGGAAATCGTATATACCTGTTTACCTTGGATTTTGGTAAACACCGCTAGTTTGAAATTGCTTCTGTTTGCAGGATCAACTAGTAAATCCTAAGACCATTTGTGTTAAAGTTTTTCCCAGAATTGTACGTGTTCTTGCAGTTTAAAAGTGAAAAGAAGAAGATAACCGTCGATCTCGCGCGAAACCGTCGAGTTTCCTCAATGAGGGAGAATAAAACAAAGGAAAAATTGCAGAAAAGCAAAGAAGAAACAACCTAAAATTGCGACCCGTTTTCTCTGTAATGTGTTCGAAGTTAGAGCGCGAGAATTCTGTCGTGAGATTGTGACCCGTTTTTCTTATGAGAAACTACTATTTATACAAATAGAAAATAACTGTACAAAGTTTTAAAAATGGTAACTGCTATGTGCTCTTGATAACGGTTACTTGATCTTACTTCGTCATCAGCCTCCAACTCCTTCTTGTCAAAATATCTATCTTCAGCCTCTTCGACTTTGCCAAATCTGAGGTTGAAATCTACTTGATGCTACTTGATAGCTTAATTCATTTCAGTGTCGAAACTGATACTTGTCTCTTGAAATACAAGGTCAAACTTTAAAAATAAGTCAAACCTCGTTGACTGCATTTAATTTAGCCTGTCGAAATTACAGGCTAACAATAGCTTAATTCATTTCAGTGTCGAAACTGATACTTGTCTCTTGAAATACAAGGTCAAACTTTAAAAATAAGTCAAACCTCGTTGACTGCATTTAATTTAGCCTGTCGAAATTACAGGCTAACAATAGCTTAATTCATTTCAGTGTCGAAACTGATACTTGTCTCTTGAAATACAAGGTCAAACTTTAAAAATAAGTCAAACCTCGTTGACTGCATTTAATTTAGCCTGTCGAAATTACAGGCTAACAAATTGCCCCCTCAAAAATGTCTTTTTCGACAAGAGCTATGTGAATGGCAGAAAAAGAGTATTTTTGAAAACCCTTTTCAACTGCTCTGATGACGTCATTAACATCATGTTTCAGCACTGATGAGACATTTCAGTGAAAAATAGCTTTTGGCGCCTCCGTTGTAAAGTTAGTGAGCCACGTTTCATCTTGAAACTCCCCACTACTCATTGCGAGTAACTGCCCCATTAAGAGGGAAACTCTAGAGTTTTTAGCTTTTGCACTTCAAACAGCTATAAAAACCATTGCTTCTCCCTCATTTCACTCTTTCTGAAACTTTTGCAATTTCTTCTGCTTCTTTTCCTTCGCAAAATTTTGCATTCTCTTAACCCAGAAAAACAGAACTCCATCAAACTCCTTCGTTGCTCATCAATGGCATCTTCTTCTCATCCTCGATCCCCTTCAACCGTTGCAGGTAAGCGGCCAATCCTTGAAGAACCTGCCCAAAACCTAACACCTGAACCACCTTCACATACTCATTCATCTGGAAAACACCTCTGTGTTGCTGAACCAGATCTTGATGATCCACGTGCTCCAAGCTGGAGATCACAAGTGATTATTCCGGGTCCCATTGATCATAGTCATGCTTTTCTTGGTCCCATTCCTGAGTTTCTTCAAGAACCATCAAAAATCCAGGAAATCTTCCCTAGTTACCATCATTATAGCCCTAGAATCTTCGACCAAGCTCCTTACGAAATGGGTTTCATGACTACTCGGATTTTCAGATCTGCACCTCACGTAGGGCACGAAGCTTACATCAACTGGCTCAACAAGGTAGAGTCGAAGAAGGGGGATTTCTGGAAAACTCAAGGTATTTTCGACCTGATTCAGTTGTCGAGATACTGTCCTAAATACCAAAGTGCCATGCTTATTGCAGCAGTTCATTTTTGGGAGGCTACTACTAACAGCCTTCATCTGGAATGTGGTATGCTCACTCCCACCTTGCTGGATGTAGCTGCTATCACTGGTCTTCGACCAACAGGCGAGATCTTTGAGCCCGACAGAGCTTCTGATTCATACAATTTCACTTTCCAACGTGCCACCTTCGCTGGGTACATCGAAGATCATCACATCCTCGACAGTGATGAGGTTTCTGATGAAGAACACATAGCCTTTCTTACTTTATGGTTATCCCATTATATTTTCTGCTCTTAATCGCTTCAAGTTGCAAAGATGTTTATCAATCTGGCTACTCAGATTCATGATGGTCGGAATATTTGTCTTAGCAAACTTATCTTAGGGTCTCTTTATGAAGCTTTAGGAGGTGGGGCCCTTGACATGAAAAATTTCAAGCCTCAATCTTCTTTGCTGATTTCTGGGCCTATTTGGCTGTTCCAAATGTGGCTACTTGCCAGTTTTGAATCAAGACTTCAAGTAATGTGCCCTAAAAGCCAAATCCTAATAGCTGAAAAGAAAAGCTTTGAAGGTATGAGGCTTGCCCTTTTGAAACCCAGGGAAAACAACCAAAAAGTCGAAGACCAATTTTCTGACACTTTCGACATGCTACTGAAGTGCAAGTCCTTCACTCCGTCAATGGCCCCTTTCGTCCACAGAACTCATGGGCCACAATGGTTCCTCAAAAAATTTCCTGCAACACCCATTGATTCTGACGATGAACTTAATGAAATCTGGAAAGCTTATTTGACACCTTGCTGGTTATCACTCAGGATTTCGTCAAGCAAAGGTCCAACCCACTATGGTTTGATAGGATACAAGCCAAATCTGGTGGCAAGGCAATTTGGATTGTGCCAACCTCGACCAGATAATGAAAGGGACTACTGACATCGACTAACCATGGCCACCCTGTTGCGCCCGAAAAATCCGGTTTGGGACTTCTCGTTTTGCAACGTGAAAAATAGTAGAGCCGCCACCAATATTTATTTAGGAAAACATCGGAAAAACCCTTTTTTGGAAAAGCGAGTGGTCTTTCGAAATCAGAGATGTAGGTTCGGGGGTCGGTTACGCATGGGGAAGGTATTAGCATCCCATACGTCCTTTCTACTGAAAGGGAACCATTAACTCGATGTGTGGTTTGACAAAGGTTTGAGTTGAAAGCGATTTGTTCTACTTCTTTTCTTTTCTTTTCTTTTTATTTGAAAAATCGTTTTATTGAAAACGGAAGGCAGGAATATTTTTGTTATCTTTGAAAAGTGGAAACAAAACAAAGATTTTTTAAAAGGGTGCTTGACGGGACGGACCCGCTCCTACGTACCCTCACTGGGTTGAGGGATCAAAGCTACGTAGTTCTCGGCTTTTGCGTCTGAAAACGGCTTAAGAGTTTTTCGCAATTGGGTGAGCGTTTGTGAAGACCGAACAACAACGGTTAGAATGGCCTCACTACTAACTCTTTTTTGAAAATACAATCATCATTAACGATCTAAACGGCAACAGCGCGAGTGATCATCAATGACAATTTGTTTTATTTAATGGAGGAAGAAAATGTTTTCGCAAAGCAAGGAGCGTTTGAAAATGAGTTTAGAAAATGGGTTTTGGAAAACAAGTAGAACATTATTCAATCAATTCCAAGTCCATAACCAAATGCAACAATGAGTGAACAAGATTCAAACATACTCACCAATCAAGCAATCATAAACATGTTGATTATTAACCAAGATTAAGCATGCCAATATAATCAAGAGATCCAATTATTAAGGATGCAAGACAAAGCTCTCAAGACAATTGTGTGTGTGTGTGTGAGAATTGCTACGGGACGGGCAACAATCTCAAAGGGGTGCATATACCTTAATGACTCTATGCTACAACCGGAAAAGTAGGCTTACGTCTTCATTAAGAATACATACTAGTGGAAGGAAGGGCACACAATTAAATCAAGTCATTCAAATGGCATCAAGAACAAGTGAACACAATTGATCATAGGCATAGAGTATTCTAGGTTTAATGAATGAACATGTGAGCGATGATACATGATTAAGCAAGCATGTGAATGCATGAGCATACAAGAGAATGCATGAATAAGTATACAAGAGAATGTATGAGCATACAAGAATGCATGAGCATTTATTATGCATGGTATACAAGTATGAGTGAATGTGTGTGCAAGCATGCAAGGTGTCGCATAGATGATGCAAATAAGTGAAATGCAAAGTTTGAAAATGTTTTGAGTAAGAAGCGGTAAAAATGTTTTGGGGTTTTAAGTGAGAAGTAGTAAAAGTTTAAAATGCAAATGATTGAAATGTTTTGGGATTTTTTTATGCAAATCTACAAGTGGTAAAAAGTTTGAGTGAGAAGTTAATGAAATGGTAGAGTAAAAATGCATGAGGTAAATGGTAATTATTTAATGAGATGGTAAAGTAAAAAGGTAAAAGGGTAAAAACACAATTGCACAATTGCATTTATTCACACAAGATCAAAACAACACGTTTTCAAGCACAAAATATGCACAAGAGTGGCCTAAGGCCGAAGCAATGCTAAGCACAAATCACCATCAAATTTCATGCTAAAATTCACAATTAATACATGAAACAATTCACAAGACTAAACCCTAGATCATCATGCCATGTTCTAAGGTAAGCATCAAGCATATCATGTATTTTATTCTTCACAAAAATCAAAGAAGTAAAAAGGCAACAAAAACCCTAGGTTTTGAAGCAACAACCCGAGGCACCCAACACCAAAATCAAGCCAAAATTCAACTTAAAATCATGAAATGAACAAAATGAACACAAGAACCCTAAAATCCATGCTATGGCCGAAGCAAAATAGGTAGGAAAACAAGGTTTTATTTCACCAAAATCATGCAAATGAGGTAGAAATGCAATGAATGATGAGAAAACACAAGAATCTTTCCTTCAAGGCCAAGGACTCATCTCAAACACCCAAGGCTCCCAATGTCCTTGTCCAATAATGTTTGAAATGAGTCCTCAAAGCTTCTTTCAAGAAGGAAGGAGGAATAGAAGAGAGATTACATGATGAAAATTAAAGAAAATGCAAGGGTTAGTGAGCTTACCTCTAGATCTAGCTAGAAAATGAAGAAGGAAAGAGAATAGAAGCAAGAACACTTGAAGAACACCACAAGAACCTCTTGAACCTTTCGCAAATGATTGATTCTTGATGGTTTTTGATGAAACTTTGATGATTATGCAAGTTTAGAAGTAGATTTATTGAAAGGATGAAGAATAAACAAGGTTTGATGGTTGATTTTTTGGAAGAATTTTGAAGAAAGAATATGGGTATGGTGGCTTGTTGCCTCCAAGGAATGAGAGAAAGAGAGGAGAGATTTGGGTGCTAGGGTAAAAAAATGAGTGTTCTCCTCATGGTCTCTTATTTTGGGTTTTATATGAGGTGCAAAATTAAGGGTATATAGGACATTGCGCTTTTGCAAACCATTGAGATTTGAGCTAGAATTTGAATCAAAGGCCAAGATTGCAATGCACATGGATTAGGGACAAGGAGAAAACACAAATGAGTGAGGAACAGCTGGTCATACACAAAAATTATGAGTTTTTGTTGCACAAAAATTGTTGAGGGCACCTAGGTCATTCTACACAAAGTTGTAGCCTAGGATTTGATCTAGAATTTTAATCAATGGCTAGGAATACAACTCACATGGATCAAGGGCATGAGGAAACACAAAATGAGGTGAAAATGAGCTGGAAAATTCGGAGCAAATGAGGCCTTGGTGCCCAAGTTTTGCAAGCTTGTCAAGAAAAATAGTACATTTTGTCTTATTGGGGACACTTCCTTATTTTCACCATTTTTGATTATTCTTTTCTAGATAATTCCATAAAAATCATGCCACTTTGGGCCATGTCCTAGGAATCAATGATTGGGCCCAAAATTCCATGATATCACCCTTCCCAAAATTGATTTGAGACCTCACCTTGATGGAAATTCCCATTTTGCCCTTTTGCTTAAAATTTGAATTTTATGCCAAAAATCATGCATGCATGCGCACAAAAATTCATAACCCAAATCATCTAGATCCAAATAAATTCCTCTGAGGTTGAACAATGATTTTTGGTGAGAAATTGCTTAATTATGGAAATGACCAAAATACCCCTTTTGCCCAAAAAACCCTAATTTTGCTCCAAAAGGCATTCCAATCCTAAAAATGATTTTAAAAGCGCTGAAATGACTTTTAGAACCCAAAAATGCATGCTCATAGTTCTTCACATCCTTCAGAATGATGCTTCACTTCATAAATTATTTCTTTTTGTGGAAAATTAAGGTTTTGTTCCAAGCCGGACAAAATTAGGGTATGACAGCTGCCCCTCTTTATCTGGATTTTAACAAGGAATATGAATTGGCCGAAACATATTTCGAGGCAAAATAAAGATAAAGAATTCAGAAATTTTACCAATTTTGTCTACCTAAAGAAACCCGAATTTTCCTTTTTCCATTTCTATTTTTTTTTTGATGCAGATGCGATGACATGATATTTTTTTGTTTTTCCTATGAGCGCCAACCCTCAATAAGCTGACAGAAAGAAAAAAATAAAGAAAGCAATAAAAGGGGTACCGACTCACATTGAGCCGGCGAAGGAGGCTGCCTAGAGCCTTTTAACGAATCGCGAACGATCCGAGTTTGCACTTGGGCCTGGGAGCGCGCGGGCTCAAAAGAGGTGGTCTTTCGAGCGACCAGGGAGAGGGTACTATATCAAGTCTAGATCTCGATATTTCCCTAGGACTGCGCCATGTTTTAGACCAACACGGCTATCCTTTTCGACTGGACCTATTGAGATCAGAGGGACTTACCTGCAGCTCGAATACAAGTTGAAGTCAGTCTTTCTGGGGGACACGTGGGTCCAAAGGGGGATTCGGAAATCCAATTCATCTTCTTCAGGGTCAATGCTTTCACACCGATCCAGGGGTGCCTGCTCTGGTCGCAGGACTTTTCTTCAGGTTTCTCAGGTGGGCGGTACCTGCACATGTTAGCAGATGCAATGCATGGTGCATGGAATGAATGCATGTTATGCAAAGGCCTGTTATGCGAATGCATGCGATGCGATGATTTTGGGTGAATGATGAATGCTGGGGAATGCTTTTCTTTCAGCTTTGATTGCTTTTTTTCCTTTCATCTTTTAATTCTTCTTTTGATCAGCTTTCTGTTTTCTGATCATTTGTTTTTTTTTTCTTTTTGCCTGATCAGCTTTTTTTTCTGATCATTTGCTTTTTTGTGCTCTTCTTTTTTTTTTTAATAAAAGGCTTATTCTTTTGCTGGTTCAACCGACCCCCGACACTCCTGGCACGAGACTGAGGAACTGATTTACGGGACCCATGAGCCGAGTGCAAGTTTGCTTTATGGTTTGCCTTCTGGAATGACTTATGAGTGCAACTTTCCTTGCAAGATTAACTTTCTTTGGGAGATTGCTTATTTCCCGTGACTTTTAAGGATTTCGCAATGATTTGTAATGCTCTATGATGTATGCACATGTTTTGCAACTCAGTATTACCATCATCATAAAACGTTTATTTTGAGCAGAGAAGCGGAAAATAACAAACCGGTAGGAAAAAGTTGAGCTTTATTGATGTAGAAGCCAATCGTACAGAGTGTTACGACGACTGTTCAATACATTTGAAAGTTTAAACTACAAAAAGACACGAAAAAAGAGAAAAGCTAATTTCTGACTGTCCGTCTCTGTGGAGCAGTGCCAACATCTGTGTCCTTGACCTTGATCATTCCCTCATTCAAGCCTCGGGGCAGGTTGTATGCCTTTGTTTAACTTTCCACGCCCAAGTTTTCTGATCCTAATTTTTGCCTGGATCGCCCTTTCGGGTTTTCAATCCACCGGGTCGCTCTGATTTTGCCTAGGCCGCCCTTTCGGGTTTTCAACCTAGCGAGCTGATTCTTACTTGGCTTATCTTTCTCTTTTTTCGTCTATTTCTTTCAGGCATAATACTTCTTCACTTGATCAGAATTGACCGGATTCCGGAGATCCTCGTCATCCATGTCTGTGAGTAACAGCGCCCCTCCAGAAAAGGCTTTCTTGACAACATAGGGACCATCATAGCTGGGTGTCCACTTTCCTCGGGGATCAGTCTGAATAGGCAGGATCTTCTTCAGCACCAGATCGCCTTTCTTGAATTCACGAGGTCTGACTTTCTTATCAAAAGTTGTTCTCATCCTCTGCTGGTATAACTGACCGTGGCATAAGCCTGCAATCCTTTTCTCCTCAATCAGGTTTAGCTGATCCAACCGGGCCTGTACCCACTCAGCTTCTTCTAGTTTTGTTTCCATCAATACCCGCAGGGAGGGTATTTCAACTTCAATGGGCAAGACTGCTTCTGACCCATATACCAAGGAAAAAGGGGTTGCCCCAGTTGATGTACGCACTGAAGTACGATAGCCATGCAGAGCAAAGGGAAGCATCTCATGCCAGTCCTTGTATGTTACCACCATCTTCTGCACTATCCGCTTGATGTTCTTGTTAGCCGCCTCAACTGCCCCATTCATCTTAGGACGGTAGGGGGAAGAATTATGATGTTGGATCCTGAATTCCTTGCACAGGTCCTTCATCATTCTGCTGTTCAGGTTACGGCCGTTATCGGTGATGATCTTGTTGGGAAGACCATAGCGACAAATCAGATCCCTCTTGATGAATTTTGCAACCACTGCGCTGGTTATACTTGAATATGAGGCAGCCTCAACCCATTTTGTGAAGTAGTCGATCGCAACCAAGATGAAGCGATGCCCATTTGATGCTTTCGGCTCAATTGGACCTATAACATCCATTCCCCACATCGAGAACGGCCATGATGCAGTCAGAACATTAAGTTTGGCAGGCGGTACGTGAATGTGATCAGAGTAGATTTGACACTTGTGGCATCTTCTGACAAAACTATAGCAGTCACCCTCCATCTGCAACCAGTAATAGCCCGCCCTTAAAATTTGTCTAGCCATGGTATGCCCGCCGGAATGGGTTCCAAAGGAGCCTTCATGTACCTCCTTCATGATCTTTTCAGCCTCCTCCTTGGCAACACACCTCAGGAGAACCATGTCATAATTTCTTTTATAGAGGACCTCACCGCTCAGGAAGAAATTTCTTGACAGTCTTCTGAGAGTTCTTTTGTCATTTTCTGATGCCCCTGGTGGATACTCTCTGTTAATGATGTATTGCTTGATGTCATGATACCAAGGCTTGTCGTCAGGCTCTTCGTCTATTGCGGTGCAGTAATGATGTGCAGGCAAATCCCGATGCTGGATTCTGATGTGAGTCAATGTCTTATCACAGTTGATGTTAAACATTGATGACAGTGTTGCTAAGGCATCGGCCAGCTGATTTTCACCTCGAGGGATGTGTTTGAAGGTGATTTCGTCGAAAGACTCCACCAACTCTTGAACATATTCATAATATGGGATCAGTTTGGGATCTCGAGTCTCCCAATCGCCTCTTACTTGATGAATTACCAGGGCGGAATCACCATACACATCTAGCCTTTTGACTTTCCATTCTAAGGCTGCCTGAATGCCCAAGATGCATGCTTCATACTCTGCTATATTGTTTGTGACATAGAAGCTCAGCCTCGCAGTGACAGGAATGAAGCGGTTATCAGGAGATATCAGCATGGCACCTGCCCCATGCCCCCAAACATTGGATGCACCGTCAAAGATCATCCTCCACCTTTCATTTTCGTGGGACTTCCCCTCGTCGAACAATGCCAAGATGTCTTCATCAGGGAAATCATGCTGCATCGGCTGGTAGTCTGGAATGGGCTGACAAGCCAGGTACTCTGCGAGTGCACTACCCTTAACTGCCTTCTGCGTGACATACAGGATATCATATTCAGACAACTGCATCTGCCAACGGGCAATCCGTCCTGTGAGAGCTGGCTTCTCAAATATGTACTTGATCGGGTCTACTTTAGATACCAACCAAGTTGTGTGGCTCAACATATATTGCCTCAGGCGGTGAGCAGCCCATGCCAGAGCACAACATGTCTTTTCAAGCGCAGAATACCGTGTCTCGCAATTTGTGAACTTCTTACTTAGATAATAGATGGCATGTTCCTTCTTTCCAGATTCGTCATGCTGCCCCAGCACGCAGCCCATGGAATTATCTAGCACCGTGAGATACAGGATGAGGGGCCTGCCCGACACAGGTGGCATCAAAACTGGCGGATTCTGGAGGTAGACTTTGATCTTCTCAAGGCAGCTTGGCACTGATCATTCCACTTCAGTTCTTGATTCTTGCAGAGCAGCTTGAAGATTGGCTCGCAGGTGGCCGTCAGCTGGAAGATGAATCGGGAGATGTAATTCAACCTTCCCAGAAAGCCACGGACTTCTTTTTCTGTTTTGGGCACCGGCATTTCAAGGATGGCTTTCACTTTTTCTGGATCCACCTCAATCCCCTTCTGACTAACAATGAAGCCTAACAACTTCCCTGATCTCACCCCGAATGTGCAGTTGGCAGGGTTCAACTTGACCTTGTACTTCCTCAACCGATCGAAGAGTTTTTGCAAGTTGACAATGTGCTCTTTGTCAGTTTTGGATTTTGCGATCATGTCATCAACATAGACCTCAATCTCCTTATGCATCATATCGTGGAACAAGGTGACCATGGCCCTCTGATAGGTTGCGCCAGCATTCTTCAACCCGAATGGCATGACTTTATAACAGAAAGTACCCCAGAGAGTGATGAAAGTTGTCTTTTCCATGTCTTCGGGGTCCATCTTGATCTGGTTATATCCCGAATATCCATCCATGAAGGAGAATAACGAGTGTTGTGCAGTGCTATCCACCAAGACATCAATATGTGGCAGTGGGAAGTCGTCTTTGGGACTAGCACGATTCAGATCTCGGTAGTCAACACACATTCTAACCTTCCCGTCCTTCTTGGGAACTTGGACAATATTGGCAACCCACTGTGGGTATTTGGCCACTGCTAGGAATCCTGCATCAAATTGCTTCTTTACTTCGTCTCTGATTTTGAGGAACATCTCAAGCTTCATCCTCCTCAATTTCTGCTTTACGGGCGGGCATTCAGGTTTGACCGGCAGCTTGTGTACCACAATATCAGTGTCCAACCCAGGCATATCTTGGTAGGACCACGCAAACACATCAACGTAGTCATGCAACAGCTGTACCAACTTCATGCGATCTTCGTCATTCACGGCTGTTCCCACTTTGACCTCTTTCTTGTTCTCAATTGTACCCAAGTTAATCACTTCGGTAGATTCCTCGTGAGGCTGGATTACCCTTTCCTCTTGCTTCATTAGTCTCATGAGTTCCGGAGGAGCTTCCCAATCTTCCTCAACATCCCCCTCGGCTTGGTTGATAGGATGATCAAAGTCAGAATGCGGACTGTTGACACTACTGTTTTCAGAGACCCTTACTGTGGATCTGCATTTTACCGAAGCGAAAAAGCAGAATGAAAGGCGAAACAAGCAAGCAAGCAATAATAAAGCAGAAAAAAGACTCATGCAATGAAGAGAAAATGATTTTTATTGATTGAGAAATTCAAAACAAACGTTTTTATTGATGATGATGATTCAGAAAATAAAAACATGTGTGCCCCTAGCAACTGGTCCTATGGCCTTGGGCAGAGCCACAGGATTGCATTACAGATGATTACATTGAGCCAAAGGTCACAGGAGAGTCGGCAGCTTCCCAGTTCTTCAACTCTTCACCGTCACAGCAGCGGCGAACCAGACTTGCACTACCCTCTTCATCTTCAGAGCCATCCTTGATGACAGCAACTTGGTTGGGATCCAGCAGACCAGCACTCACGAAGCTCTGGCTAATGTCGCAAATTGGGATCCTCTGGGGCCATGGATCTTGGCCTTTGGACTTGGCCAACCATTTGCTCTTTCGTTCCTCTGCTATCTTCTTCCGTTCATCTTCACTTGGAGTGTATCCCAGTCCGCAACGATCTTTGCTCTCCTTCAGCTGGATGGGCGCCAGGATTTCCTGTCCAGATTTTCCTAGGCCAGAACCAACCTTATATCCTTGGGCTAACATGATTTTAGCAACCATTTTTTTCTCCTTGGTCCTCTCAAGCACTGCATTTGCGATCTCCCAGGACTGAAAGGCCGTTTCAAGAGATTCTTCCGCCGCTTCCACATACTTGAATTCTGATGGCCTGTTCACTAGAGTCTCTTCTTCGCCAAACACTACAACAACCTTATCATCCACCACGAACTTGACTTGCTGGTGCAGAGATGACGGAGTTGCCCCTGCCATGTGGATCCAGGGTCGGCCAAGCAAGCAGCTGTACGAGGATGTGATGTCCATGATCTGAAAGTTGATATAGAAAACTTCTGGGCCAATTTGGATGGGAAACTCCATCTCTCCCAATACTTCCTTTTTGGATCCATCAAAGGCTCGCACCAGAGTCGAGCTTGGCTTCATGTAGGAACAATCCACGTCCAGCTTATCCATAGTGGATTTCGGCATTACATTCAATGAAGATCCGTTATCTATCAGCACTCTCGCCAACACATAGTCCCCACACTTAACTGAGATGTGGAGAGCCCGATTATGCTTTTTTCCTCCAGCGGGCAACTCATCATCAGCAAAAGTTAGGTGGTTTGCAGCCACTATATTCCCCACAATCCCATCAAATTGGTTCACTGAAATACCCTCTGCGACATGTGCCTCGCTAAGCACCTTCATAAGAGCATTTCTGTGTGCTTCCGAGCTGAGCAACAATGATAGCATGGATATCTTCGACGGGGTATGCTTTAACTGATCGATAACCTGGTAGTCACTCTGCCGGACTATCTTCAAGAATTCATTTGCTTCCCTTTCCGTTACCTTTTCCTGGGAAACTTCTGGTTCCTTTCCCTTCTCCTTCCGAACTCTCTGTTCACCTTCCTTGGAAGTTTCTGTACGAAGGGTCTCTGGAGCAAACACTCTCCCGCTTCTGGTGATCCCGCTCGATCCCACTATGTTTGTTACAGTAGTAGTACTTGGAGAGCATTCTACTGTAGATAGCGCAGTGTATTTCCATGGGACTGCCCTGTCCGACTCATAGGGGAAAGGAGCCGGAACTTCAATCACTATTGGTTGAGCATTTGCTTGCACCAATCTGGGATTGTAATTGTAAGAGATTTCAATAGGTCTTCTGATTCCTCTACCTTTATCAGAGTGTAGAGCCAACACCTCTTCTTCAACATCATGGGTTCCTATCTGAACCACACACCGATCCAACAGGTCCTGCAGGATCATTTTAAAGCTTTCACAATTCCCCACGCATGTGGAATCAGCACATCCTTCTTCATGGCAACACCCCTTCTTGACCACTCCAGCATGGCATAACTCCGAGTAGACAACACCCAACGGAGTCTTGCTCTTCTGCACATCCTTCACCAATTTCCCAACAGAACTTTCTATAGCATTGGTTGCTAGCCTCTGATGGCCTGGCAATGGATTGGTTGTTGTGTTCGGGCTGCTTTGCTTAAACGAGATCCAACCAGCATCTATCAGGTCTTGCACCACATGCTTAAATGCCTTACACTCCTCCACAGTATGACCGACCCCGTTTTCGTGGAAACTGCAGTTAGCATTAGCGTTGTAGTTTCTTGGGAATGGCGGTTGAAGGGCCTTCATTGACCGAGTGTTGATCAAGTTCTTTGAAGTCAGGTGATTAAACAACTCAGTGTATGTCATTGGTATAGGATCGAAACTGGTCCGTTTCTTATACTGATAACCCTGAGCTTTGTGATTGTCACTGCTTTGCTGAGGTGATGCAGGAGCAGAGAATGGAACAGTTTGTGGTGGAGGGGTATCAAAGGATGAGTTTCCTCCTGAGACTACATTTGTTTCCCCTTCTTTCCTTTTTGGGAAATGGGAGAAGTGCTTCTTCTGGCTGTGGGAGCTACCGGAGCTTCCTGAATTGTTGAAATGATTTGAAATCTTCCCACTTCGGAGACCGTGCTAAAGTCTTTCCCCGAAGACTATCATATCAGAAAAATTAGATGAGACACTGGTAATCAGTCGGTCATAATAAATTGCTGGCAGGGTTTCCAGGAACATGTACACCATTTCCTTTTCGGTCAGAGGAGGTTGAACCTGGGCAGCCAAGCTTCTCCATTTCTGGGCATATTCCTTGAAAGTCTCCTTTTCGCCCTTACTCATGTGTTGCAATTGTGACCTGTCCGGAGCCATGTCCATGTTATATTTACATTGTTTCATGAATGCTTCGGACAGATCCTTCCAGCAACGGATTTCTGAGGCTTGCAGTTTCATGTACCAATCTAGAGGAGCTCCGGCCAAACTGTTTTGGAAGCAGTAAATCAGCAGTTTGTCATCATTGGCATAAGGACCCATCTTCCGGACAAACATTGTAACATGACTCTCAGGACAGCCGGTGCCTCGGTACTTGTCCACCTCAGGAGCTTTGAACTTCGGTGGTAATACCAAATCTGGGACTAAGCATAGCTCACGAGCTTCTCTGGCCCTGACGCCAGCACCTTCCACGGCTCTTACCCTCTCTTCTAGTGCACGAATCGGGTCATTTGGCTGCGATCCCTCAAACATGTGGCCTTGGGGTTGACTGCCCATGTTATAGTAATATCCTCCAGGCTGAGGAACATTGTGAGGGTGTGCAACAAGCCCTGGAGTAGGGCTGAGCACAGCATGAGGACTAGGAGTCTGGACCTGCGGTCTTCCAGCAGCTCCCCCAGACACGGCAGCAGTAGCCTGATGTGGCCCAACAGCGTCAGCAGGAATGGGTCTAACAATTTGCGGCATGTACTCGGCGGGCATCCCCCAAGGATATCTTTGTGATTGATTCTGCCTATTCATCCCTGAAGCAAAGACGGGATGACTGATTCCAGACCCCGGAGGAACTGTGGCTGCAGCATTAACTAACACTGGAGGAGGTATAAAAGAAATGACACCATCAGGACCCACCACAGCGGTACCTTCAGCAGCGGTTCCACTCTTTAGGCTTTGTAGCAAGGCCATCATCTCATGCATTTGGGTCTCCATGGCCCCAACCTTATCCTTTAGAACCTGGTTCTCCTGAGCCAGCTGCTCAGGATTAATAATCTGCACACCCAGATCTTCGTGCTCTGGATTACTCTCGGTCTCAATCTCTGGGTGATCTTGCAGATTGGCCATCAACTTTGCTTGCAGTCGGGTGAAGTATCGGTGACGGAGAACTAGCTTGCCTGACTTGCTCTGACGAAACATTTTTTTTGAGCGGGGGTATTAATGAATGCAATGAATGCAATGCAAATGGGTGTTAGTTTTAGTTTGTCTTATGCCGTGAACCACAGTGCGCCATGTCTTGCCATAGGCCTAACAGTGGACTTTGATTATTTTTGTTTGAAACACGACAAGATTGGAATCAATAAGTGAAACAAAACATACTCCATACATTCAAATTCAAGCAAGTACTTCAAGCCTTACATTTCAAAAGGTAAAATACTCAAATGGAAATACGGTCATCCAGAAAGAGAGAGTACAATGAAAATTACAAACAAGAGCTCAACTACATAGAGCTTTGAAATCTTCAGTTCTCTTTCTCTTGTTGCCTGTGGGAACCCTTCCAGTCTTCTCTCTGACTTCTTCAACCAAGGCCCTGCAAAACTTCACGAATTTGTAAACTGCCAGTGGAGTGTTAAAGGGAAACACCTCAACCTCAGCCTTTCTTAGCTTTTTAGGTACACCTGCAAGAGCTTGGTTGGCCAACTCTGCAAGCTCAGAGAATCTAGCCTTCCACTGTTGAATTTCATCTTTCAACTCAATGATAACTGCCTGTTCTTCAATCCTGCCAAGCAGTTCAACAAAGCGGTGTTCCCAATGCTGACTCTCATCCTTCACCTGCCTGTATGCATCACCGATGTGTCGAAGGTTTCTTTTCAGTTCATCAGAAATCTCTCGCTCAAATCCTAGAGCCTGCTTGTATTCTTTGAGAATGCTCTCAACTGAATTTCTTTCTTGCACAACACTGCTCAGTTTGCTTTCCCACTCAGCCTGTAGCAAGCGGGACCCTCTTTTTGACTTTGCAAGCAAGCTCTTCACAGTCCTCTCATCCATCTTTGTCTTTTCATAGAGATCTCTCCACTGACTGGTCTCTTCAATGGCTCTCTTTTGTTTAGCCTTTTGCCTCTTGATTTCCTCTTTGGCTACTTGCAGATACTTTTGAGCTTCTAGCTTTTCCTTCTCTTCTACTTTGAGTTTCTTGTCAAACTCCTCAATGGCAGCAGATTTGAGAGCATTATCTTCTTTTAATCTTTGGTTGTTCAGAGTCAACTTCTCTATCTCAGCTTGCAAGGATTTTTTCTCTTCCTCTGCTTTCATTAGAGCCAACTTGACCTCACCTAACTCTTCAACAACGGGAGTACCAGAGTCTATTGCCTCCCTCTCAACTTGCAATAATTTCTGATAAGGCAATCGGACGCTCTGAATCCTTTTCTCAAGCCATTGAGCAAAGGTAACACCACTAGTTCTCTGAGAGATCTCTACTTTTCCATAACGAGTCACCATACTCCAAGCTTGCAAAATCTTCCTAGTCAAACTGTCATCCTTTGGACCTCCCTCATAGATGTAAAACGGGAATGCCATCTCTTCAGTAGGCGAGTTCCTCATAGGATATCCTAATTGTCTCAGCGTCAGGGAGGGATTGTAGTTAATGCACCCTTTAGTGCCCATCAGTGGAACATTTTGAAAACCACCACAGCGGAAGACTACCTCAGGTCTAGCTTCCCAGCAAGATGAAAGATACCAACGAACCGAGTGCTCGTCTAGACTCCCTAGAAACTGGATCCACTCTTGGATACTCATGGTTTTCACCTCACAAGATACAGCATAGTCAATCAACTTTTCCACTTTCTTTGGATTGGTGAAAACATGGGTAAGAAGCCAGGCATATAACAGATGGGAAGAGCAAGAGATTTTCTTCCTTTTTAGTTCACAGTGGTGAGTAAGAGCGGAATAAGTGTCAGCAAGCATTGCAGGGATCAGATTGATAGGATTCTTCTCATTCTAGAAAGCTAAGAAGATGCCAATGATAGTCACATCCACAAGTCTTTCAATCTACGGAAAGAGAACAATCCCGAAGATTGTTAAGGCCAAGATTTGCTTGAAGACAACCCAATTTTTGTTTCTGGCATGAGTATCCATCATACCCTCGAGATAACTCTGCGGGAAACCTACCACAAGGTTCTTCCTCTGCCTCTGGAGCTTCAGGTCCTCTACCTTTACTTGCAACAATGCAGCAAACTTCTCATCCGTGTAATACTGCTCTTGATACTGGCAGGGAGCAGCTTTGGTCTAAGGGAAACCCAAGATCTGATGATATTCTTCCAAAGTGGGAGCCATTTGGAAATTTTTGAAAAGGAAGCATCTGATTTCAGAGTCATAGAATCTGCTTAGAGCCACGATAGCCTCAGTCTGTACCTCTAGCAACAACAACTTCCGAAGGTTCCCATAAGAGCTGTCAAACGATCCCCTTTCAATAGGTCCCATTAAGTCAACATATCCTTTCAAGCTGGTGACGTCTACCTTTCTTACACCCGGGTACCTTGGAGCATGCACTGTCTCACTTCTTGATTCCATTAAGTTCCTATGGCAAGATTCTTTGTCACTTTGTGATTCTCGGCAAACAAACTTTAGTAAGATGCAATGATGCATGCATGGGTTTTATGTAATGCGAGGATGTATGCAAATGCTGATGATGTTTTATGCATATGCAGATTAGGGCAAAATCTTTATTGGCATTGATTTAAGCCTTTTTTTTTGAAAATACGGGCCGTACGTTGTTTCATATGGACCAGTGAGAGAAAGGCTACAACGGCAACTCGTTCTCCCTTTTTTTTGAAGAATGCGGGTCACATGCTACTTCATAAGAGAAAGGTTACAACGGTAACTCGTTCTCCCTTTTTTTTGAAGAAAAAAAAATGTGGACCATATGTTACTTTATAGGAGAAAGGCTACAGCGGCAGCTCGTTCCCCTTTTTTGAAAAGGGTGGGTCATATGTTATCTCGTACGGACCGGCAAAAGAAAGGCTACAACGGCAGCTCTTTCTCTGCTTTCCTTTTTTTTTGGAAAAATCTCCTTCTACTCCTTTTGGAAAACATGCCTAGATTACAATGCAACACACAATTTGTATGTCCTTGTGTCCTACGAGGCGGGAACCTAGGTTCTAGGGCAACTCAGATGTTCCTCCCATGTTGGCTTTAATCACTTCCTCACCAGGCTACCAGAGCTAATTCTCTCTCACAATAGCACCCACAACGATGGTACGCCATCAGGTGTGAGGCATCGTGAAAGAGCATACTCCGGTTGAAACTTTCGTGAGAGTCAGAAGGACAACGGTCCAATTG
The DNA here is from genome assembly GCA_963573325.1 of Astragalus glycyphyllos. Lineage (NCBI taxonomy): Eukaryota > Viridiplantae > Streptophyta > Magnoliopsida > Fabales > Fabaceae > Astragalus > Astragalus glycyphyllos. The sequence continues at coordinate 39,903,374 of OY754307.1, forward strand.
CCAGTCACTACTCATTTCCACTCCCCTAAGTTTTGTCAGACCTTGGGTTTTAGGCCCCTCTCAAAGCACAATAAGCATATGGTGTGAGTGTGTGTAGCAAGGACATACCGCCTAAAACTACCCATCATAAACCCCCACCTGCAAATGAAAACCCAGAACAGTCCAGACAAAAGCATACAATAGCATGTTGCATATCATATAGCATTCCAATTCAAGAATTAACACAGGAAGTCAATAAGCAATCGCAAACATTGTTTACCTTAAGAAAGGGAGCCAAGAGGAAGGGATCATGATAAGGTGGGGGAGAAATGCATGAATTTACCTTTAGAAAGGGAGCAAAGAAGAGGGGACGTGGGAATTGAGGAATGCATGAACATGGTATGTGAACAAAGAGAAAATGCGCAAGGAGCACACATAGAAGGAAAACAAATGCATATGAATACGACATAACATCATGATAATGCTAGAAAAACAATCAAGCATCACAGACAAAGAAAGAAGGGAAAAGGAAAAGAAAAGGAAGAAAAGGAAGAAGTAGAACAAAGCTTTCAATTCAAACGATTTAAACCACACATCGAGTTAACTAGGCTTGACCCTCGCCTTTTATAAAAAGTCCCCAGCAGAGTCGCCAGCTGTTGCGCCCGAAAAATCCGGTTTGGGACTTCTCGTTTTGCAACGTGAAAAATAGTAGAGCCGCCACCAATATTTATTTAGGAAAACATCGGAAAAACCCTTTTTTGGAAAAGCGAGTGGTCTTTCGAAATCAGAGATGTAGGTTCGGGGGTCGGTTACGCATGGGGAAGGTATTAGCATCCCATACGTCCTTTCTACTGAAAGGGAACCATTAACTCGATGTGTGGTTTGACAAAGGTTTGAGTTGAAAGCGATTTGTTCTACTTCTTTTCTTTTCTTTTCTTTTCTTTTTATTTGAAAAATCGTTTTATTGAAAACAGAAGGCAGGAATATTTTTGTTATCTTTGAAAAGTGGAAACAAAACAAAGATTTTTTAAAAGGGTGCTTGACGGGACGGACCCGCTCCTACGTACCCTCACTGGGTTGAGGGATCAAAGCTACGTAGTTCTCGGCTTTTGCGTCTGAAAACGGCTTAAGAGTTTTTCGCAATTGGGTGAGCGTTTGTGAAGACCGAACAACAACGGTTAGAATGGCCTCACTACTAACTCTTTTTTGAAAATACAATCATCATTAACGATCTAAACGGCAACAGCGCGAGTGATCATCAATGACAATTTGTTTTATTTAATGGAGGAAGAAAATGTTTTCGCAAAGCAAGGAGCGTTTGAAAATGAGTTTAGAAAATGGGTTTTGGAAAACAAGTAGAACATTATTCAATCAATTCCAAGTCCATAACCAAATGCAACAATGAGTGAACAAGATTCAAACATACTCACCAATCAAGCAATCATAAACATGTTGATTATTAACCAAGATTAAGCATGCCAATATAATCAAGAGATCCAATTATTAAGGATGCAAGACAAAGCTCTCAAGACAATTGTGTGTGTGTGTGTGAGAATTGCTACGGGACGGGCAACAATCTCAAAGGGGTGCATATACCTTAATGACTCTATGCTACAACCGGAAAAGTAGGCTTACGTCTTCATTAAGAATACATACTAGTGGAAGGAAGGGCACACAATTAAATCAAGTCATTCAAATGGCATCAAGAACAAGTGAACACAATTGATCATAGGCATAGAGTATTCTAGGTTTAATGAATGAACATGTGAGCGATGATACATGATTAAGCAAGCATGTGAATGCATGAGCATACAAGAGAATGCATGAATAAGTATACAAGAGAATGTATGAGCATACAAGAATGCATGAGCATTTATTATGCATGGTATACAAGTATGAGTGAATGTGTGTGCAAGCATGCAAGGTGTCGCATAGATGATGCAAATAAGTGAAATGCAAAGTTTGAAAATGTTTTGAGTAAGAAGCGGTAAAAATGTTTTGGGGTTTTAAGTGAGAAGTAGTAAAAGTTTAAAATGCAAATGATTGAAATGTTTTGGGATTTTTTTATGCAAATCTACAAGTGGTAAAAAGTTTGAGTGAGAAGTTAATGAAATGGTAGAGTAAAAATGCATGAGGTAAATGGTAATTATTTAATGAGATGGTAAAGTAAAAAGGTAAAAGGGTAAAAACACAATTGCACAATTGCATTTATTCACACAAGATCAAAACAACACGTTTTCAAGCACAAAATATGCACAAAAGTGGCCTAAGGCCGAAGCAATGCTAAGCACAAATCACCATCAAATTTCATGCTAAAATTCACAATTAATACATGAAACAATTCACAAGACTAAACCCTAGATCATCATGCCATGTTCTAAGGTAAGCATCAAGCATATCATGTATGTTATTCTTCACAAAAATCAAAGAAGTAAAAAGGCAACAAAAACCCTAGGTTTTGAAGCAACAACCCGAGGCACCCAACACCAAAATCAAGCCAAAATTCAATTCAAACGATTTAAACCACACATCGAGTTAACTAGGCTTGACCCTCGCCTTTTATAAAAAGTCCCCAGCAGAGTCGCCAGCTGTTGCGCCCGAAAAATCCGGTTTGGGACTTCTCGTTTTGCAACGTGAAAAATAGTAGAGCCGCCACCAATATTTATTTAGGAAAACATCGGAAAAACCCTTTTTTGGAAAAGCGAGTGGTCTTTCGAAATCAGAGATGTAGGTTCGGGGGTCGGTTACGCATGGGGAAGGTATTAGCATCCCATACGTCCTTTCTACTGAAAGGGAACCATTAACTCGATGTGTGGTTTGACAAAGGTTTGAGTTGAAAGCGATTTGTTCTACTTCTTTTCTTTTCTTTTCTTTTCTTTTTATTTGAAAAATCGTTTTATTGAAAACAGAAGGCAGGAATATTTTTGTTATCTTTGAAAAGTGGAAACAAAACAAAGATTTTTTAAAAGGGTGCTTGACGGGACGGACCCGCTCCTACGTACCCTCACTGGGTTGAGGGATCAAAGCTACGTAGTTCTCGGCTTTTGCGTCTGAAAACGGCTTAAGAGTTTTTCGCAATTGGGTGAGCGTTTGTGAAGACCGAACAACAACGGTTAGAATGGCCTCACTACTAACTCTTTTTTGAAAATACAATCATCATTAACGATCTAAACGGCAACAGCGCGAGTGATCATCAATGACAATTTGTTTTATTTAATGGAGGAAGAAAATGTTTTCGCAAAGCAAGGAGCGTTTGAAAATGAGTTTAGAAAATGGGTTTTGGAAAACAAGTAGAACATTATTCAATCAATTCCAAGTCCATAACCAAATGCAACAATGAGTGAACAAGATTCAAACATACTCACCAATCAAGCAATCATAAACATGTTGATTATTAACCAAGATTAAGCATGCCAATATAATCAAGAGATCCAATTATTAAGGATGCAAGACAAAGCTCTCAAGACAATTGTGTGTGTGTGTGTGAGAATTGCTACGGGACGGGCAACAATCTCAAAGGGGTGCATATACCTTAATGACTCTATGCTACAACCGGAAAAGTAGGCTTACGTCTTCATTAAGAATACATACTAGTGGAAGGAAGGGCACACAATTAAATCAAGTCATTCAAATGGCATCAAGAACAAGTGAACACAATTGATCATAGGCATAGAGTATTCTAGGTTTAATGAATGAACATGTGAGCGATGATACATGATTAAGCAAGCATGTGAATGCATGAGCATACAAGAGAATGCATGAATAAGTATACAAGAGAATGTATGAGCATACAAGAATGCATGAGCATTTATTATGCATGGTATACAAGTATGAGTGAATGTGTGTGCAAGCATGCAAGGTGTCGCATAGATGATGCAAATAAGTGAAATGCAAAGTTTGAAAATGTTTTGAGTAAGAAGCGGTAAAAATGTTTTGGGGTTTTAAGTGAGAAGTAGTAAAAGTTTAAAATGCAAATGATTGAAATGTTTTGGGATTTTTTTATGCAAATCTACAAGTGGTAAAAAGTTTGAGTGAGAAGTTAATGAAATGGTAGAGTAAAAATGCATGAGGTAAATGGTAATTATTTAATGAGATGGTAAAGTAAAAAGGTAAAAGGGTAAAAACACAATTGCACAATTGCATTTATTCACACAAGATCAAAACAACACGTTTTCAAGCACAAAATATGCACAAAAGTGGCCTAAGGCCGAAGCAATGCTAAGCACAAATCACCATCAAATTTCATGCTAAAATTCACAATTAATACATGAAACAATTCACAAGACTAAACCCTAGATCATCATGCCATGTTCTAAGGTAAGCATCAAGCATATCATGTATGTTATTCTTCACAAAAATCAAAGAAGTAAAAAGGCAACAAAAACCCTAGGTTTTGAAGCAACAACCCGAGGCACCCAACACCAAAATCAAGCCAAAATTCAACTTAAAATCATGAAATGAACAAAATGAACACAAGAACCCTAAAATCCATGCTATGGCCGAAGCAAAATAGGTAGGAAAACAAGGTTTTATTTCACCAAAATCATGCAAATGAGGTAGAAATGCAATGAATGATGAGAAAACACAAGAATCTTTCCTTCAAGGCCAAGGACTCAACTCAAACACCCAAGGCTCCCAATGTCCTTGTCCAGTAATGTTTGAAATGAGTCCTCAAAGCTTCTTTCAAGAAGGAAGGAGGAATAGAAGAGAGATTACATGATGAAAATTAAAGAAAATGCAAGGGTTAGTGAGCTTACCTCTAGATCTAGCTAGAAAATGAAGAAGGAAAGAGAATAGAAGCAAGAACACTTGAAGAACACCACAAGAACCTCTTGAACCTTTCGCAAATGCTTGATTCTTGATGGTTTTTGATGAAACTTTGATGATTATGCAAGTTTAGAAGTAGATTTATTGAAAGGATGAAGAATAAACAAGGTTTGATGGTTGATTTTTTGGAAGAATTTTGAAGAAAGAATATGGGTATGGTGGCTTGTTGCCTCCAAGGAATGAGAGAAAGAGAGGAGAGATTTGGGTGCTAGGGTAAAAAAATGAGTGTTCTCCTCATGGTCTCTTATTTTGGGTTTTATATGAGGTGCAAAATTAAGGGTATATAGGACATTGCGCTTTTGCAAACCATTGAGATTTGAGCTAGAATTTGAATCAAAGGCCAAGATTGCAATGCACATGGATTAGGGACAAGGAGAAAACACAAATGAGTGAGGAACAGCTGGTCATACACAAAAATTATGAGTTTTTGTTGCACAAAAATTGTTGAGGGCACCTAGGTCATTCTACACAAAGTTGTAGCCTAGGATTTGATCTAGAATTTTAATCAATGGCTAGGAATACAACTCACATGGATCAAGGGCATGAGGAAACACAAAATGAGGTGAAAATGAGCTGGAAAATTCGGAGCAAATGAGGCCTTGGTGCCCAAGTTTTGCAAGCTTGTCAAGAAAAATAGTACATTTTGTCTTATTGGGGACACTTCCTTATTTTCACCATTTTTGATTATTCTTTTCTAGATAATTCCATAAAAATCATGCCACTTTGGGCCATGTCCTAGGAATAAATGATTGGGCCCAAAATTCCATGATATCACCCTTCCCAAAATTGATTTGAGACCTCACCTTGATGGAAATTCCCATTTTGCCCTTTTGCTTAAAATTTGAATTTTATGCCAAAAATCATGCATGCATGCGCACAAAAATTCATAACCCAAATAATCTAGATCCAAATAAATTCCTTTGAGATTGAACAATGATTTTTGGTGAGAAATTGCTTAATTTTGGAAATGACCAAAATACCCCTTTTGCCCAAAAAAACCCTAATTTATTCCAAAAGGCATTCCAATCCTAAAACTGATTTTAAAAGCGCTGAAATGACTTTTAGAACCCAAAAATGCATCCTCATAGTTCTTCACATCCTTCAGAATGATACTTCACTTCATAATTTATTTCTTTTTGTGGAAAATTAAGGTTTTGTTCCAAGCCGGACAAAATTAGGGTATGACACACCCAGAACACTCCCACTTTCATTCCTTTAAAGTACAACCCCCTTTTCGCTTGCATTAAAGAATTTCTTCAATGGCGGTGGAACTATTATAAGCCTAAACTGGCTGCTGTCGATGAATCCAATTTGCTTCAGAACCTACTCTCTGCTTTCCCCAAACCTTCAAGTATATCACTTTGATACATTCTAGATTCCCAAACTCTTCAAAATAATACATTCTTTAATTGTTTGAACCAAACAATTTCTGAAATCTTTCTAATACTATCCTCGTCTAAATGTTTTTGCAGCTACTCCCACAACCACTGGCACTACTAAGGCGTCAAAGAAAAACACCAAGAAAAAGGCTACCACTATTCAAAGACCACAAACAACTCAACCGACCAAAAAACAAGAGGTAACCACCTTCTTAGGGTATTTGTTATATCACATTTACTCCTTAATTTCAACGCTTGATTGGTCTCCATATTTCAGAGTCGAAAAAGAGGAAGCAATCCCGCGCTTGATGTGCCTCTTAAAAGGTTGAAGAGGATTGGAACACAAATTGTGAGTGAAGATTCTAAGGTTAGAAAAGAAAATTTTACCTTTTTGCTCTCTCCATTATTCATCTATTTTCCTTAACCATCACTAATTCTGGCTGTTGGGTTTTCAGTCTGATGACCAAACAAGCAGCCCTAAATCGCTTAGGATTTCTGCGGCTCAGTTTGAGCAAGAAAAGAAAATGAAACACTCGCAAGAAACTTCCAGAATTGCTGTCCTTGGGGTGCTTGTCAAAGAAATGCAAGGCGAAAAAGAAACAGCTAAAGAGAAAGTTTCACCTTTAGAGAACCCTGTTCAGAAAAAAGCAAAAGATCCTAAAAGACTTGCAAGCGCAAGCTCTCATGTTGGCGACACCATATCAAAGGTACATAACTGAGCTTGCAACTATTCTCTAATTATTCTGGTTCATAAACTGATCATAACTTCGGCGTATTGTCATGACAGGGAAATGAAGTTGGTCAACTTGACCCTTCGCATAAGCAACTAACACCAACATCATCTCTCTCTCTCCCTCTGTCAAAATAACAGCTGAAAGAATGGTCGGAGGTCATCCCCAAAAAGATGATTCTGTCCATATAGCAAGAACAGTCCTGCAACAGCTCGTTGGTATGCCAACCGATGACCCTTCTTCTTATGACCAAGCACTTGAAACAAACCCTCTTGATACAAATCAGGGAATACAAGACTTAGGGATGATCAAGGCTGTTGGCGTCGAGATTGAGCATGACACTGAACCATCAAAAAATGATAGCTCCTCTAAGGTGGTTTATTCGAGTAGCAACACTGTCAGTGATGAGGCTTTAGCTGAATTGAAGAGAAAAAATCCTCTTGAGGCTTTGAACCTCTTGTTGAGTGGTAGGAAAACTTCGACCAAACAAAGTTCTTCGACCACTTCTTTGGGCGAAGTATCTGACACATCGAAGGAAGACCTCCTCAAAGAATTTCGAGCCAAAGTTCTTGAAGCTGACTTGTTCCAAGCCATTGAACGTGACCACATGATTGCCTTTGAGATTAAAGCCTTATTGCGCAAGCTTAATACTTCGACGTCAGGCAAGGCCCTCATTGGCTTCATTGCCGAATTTGAGCCCCTTTTAGAGCGAATCACCCAAGACATCCAGAAAAAGAAGAACTGTATTGCACAAAAGGCACGGGAAGCCAAACATCAAGAGGAAGAATGGGCAGCTGTTAACGCCTCTCAGACCAAGATTGCCTCTTTGGAAACCCAAGCAGTAAATAACGCTCAAGCGTTGACAGATTGCGAAAATGCCATCTCGGGCTACCAGAAACAAATCGAAGACTTGCAGTTGAAAATCAAAACTGAAGAGGTGAAGAAAGCTTCTCTTCTCAAAACGACCCCTGAAGCTTTAGAACCTGCGATTCACGCAGAGGCCACTGTGGCTCTTGAGCACTTGGAAAGACATGGTCAACATGAAGCGATGGTTCGAAGTTTGGACGAAGAAGAGGCTCTTGTCGCAATAAGATTAGAACATTTTAAATCTGCTTTAGAAAGGCTCAAAGCCAATCTTCAACCTTGACTAGTAATTTTCTTGATTTCCAATTTTGTGACTTCAACAATGTTCTTTTTTGGCATTTGATGTTTTCAACATGCCATATTTGAAGTTCTCTATACTATTTAGTCTTGTGTTATTTTAACTTCTTGCAATATTGGCCTATACCTTTTTAAATATTTGCCATTTATTTGCAAAATTCGACCATCAGCGCCAAGTTCTTCGACTTCATAAGCACCGTTAGTATAGACTTGTAGAATGCGAAATGTTCCTTCCCAATTTGGTGACCATTTACCCAAGACTCTATCTTTTTTATCCATGGGTAATATAACTTTCCACACTAGATCTCCTAAGGCAAATGTTTTCAGCTTAACCTTTTTATTGTAGGCTTTAGCCACTCTTTCCTTTTGCCTTATAAGAACATCCAACGCACGTAGTCTTTCTTCATCTAAATCAACCAATTCATCTAACATCATATCCCAATAGGAATCTGACGGAATTTCAAACTGTCTTTGAACTCTGGCAGATTGTAAACAAATTTCGACAGGTAAGACTGCGTCATGTCCAAATGTAAGTCTATAAGGAGTAGTGTTGATTGATTCTTTGGGAGAATTCATGCATGCCCACAACACTTGATCAAGCGTTTTATGCCAATTCCTAGGCTTTTGCCCAATGTGTTTCTTGATCAAATTGATAATAATTTTGTTGGCAGCCTCCACTTGACCATTAGCTTGAGCATAGTATGGTGTCGAAGTTAATAACTTGAAACCAGTTTCAGAGGCAAAATCCACTATTTTTTGACCAATAAAAACTGTACCTTGGTCTGTAGTAATGGTTTCTGGAATCCCAAACCTATATAAAATACGGTTTTGAATAAAATTGATTACTGCCTCTTGATTAACATTAACTAAAGGAATAGCTTCTACCCACTTGGTGAAATAATCTATTCCTACTAAAATAAAACGGTGACCCTTCGACGACGTTGGTTTGATTTCACCAATCAAATCTAAAGTCCAACCTCTAAAAGGCCATGGTTTTACTATTGAATGCAATTCACTTGCAGGCACATGTTGTATTCCTGCGTGTTTTTGACATTCTTGACAACCCTTGGCGAAATCTATGCAATCTTTCAGCATAGTTGGCCAATATACTCCTTGTCGAAATAAAAGCCATTTCATTTTGTGACCTGCTTGATGAGATCCGCAAGCACCACTATGAGTATTGGAGATTGCTAAATATGCCTCGCTTTCACTAAGGCATTTCAATAATACTCCTTCAGGAGTCTTTTTAAACAATTCATTCCCAATAATCACGTAGCTTAAGGCTCTGTACTTGGTTTTTCTATCAGTCACTCCTGTTGGATTTTCCAAGTATTCGACAATTTGCCTTCCCTAATCATCATTCAACATATTGTCAATGGCAAAAATTTCAACTTCATATTTTTCAAAAAATTGAAAATTTTCCACCAAATTTAACATCTCTTCCCCCTCAAGTTTTGGCATTGACAATTGGGCATTGGATGGATCTGTCGAAATCAGTTTGTGCTTTATTTCTATTAGCTCCAATAGCTTTTCTTTTGACACTTTGTATCCTAAAGCCACTTGTGCCAAATCATTTGCCTCTTGATTCTCTATTCGAGGCACATGTTCTATGTGAACAGTATCAAATCTCTTTAACAACGTATTAGCAATGGCAAAATACATTATTAAGTTGTCTTTGATGCATTTGTATTCTTTTGTTAACTGTTTCACAACTAGTTCTGAATCTCCTTTGATCTCGACATGTTTTGCCCCCAATTCTAACAAGATTTGAAGTCCTGCTATCAAGGCTTCATACTCTGCCTCATTATTGGAGCATGTCTCTTCAACTTTAAACTTATACTTTGTTGGTATCTTTGTTGGTGAAATTATTAATACCCCAATTCCAGCACCATTTTTGTGGCTTGAACCGTCGAGGTATAACTTCCAAGGTTGGGTTTCCACTAAGTTTATTGTATTTTCGACCACTGAATTGTCAACTATGAAGTCAGCCACTATTTGACCTTTTATTGCTTTCAATGGCTGATACGTCAAAGGGAATTCAGAAAGAGCCAAAGCCCATTTACCTATTCTACTATGTAAAATTGGTTTCAATAGCATATGTTTAATAATATCATAATGCGAATAAACATACACATCAACAGGCTTTATGTATTGCTTTAATTTTGAACAAGAGAAATACAAGCATAAACACAATTTTTCTATAGGATGATACCTAGTCTCTGCATCATTTAGAATTCTACTGAGGTAATAAATGGCTCTTTCGACACCATTTTCATCTTCTTGAGCTAACATGCTTCCTATAGAAAATTCTGAAGCTGCTATATACAATTTCATTACTTTATTCCTAATTGGTGGTAACAAAATTGGTGGCTTCATCAAGTATGCTTTAATCTCATCGAAAGCTTGTTGGTGTTCTGCATCCCATTTGAACACATCTTCCTTCTTCAGTCGAAGTAGCGGCGAAAACACTTGGGTTTTACCACTTAGATTTGAAATAAATCTTCTAAGGAAATTGATTTTTCCTAGTAATGACTGCAATTCTTTTTTGGTTGAAGGAGCTTTCGTTTCTAAGATTGCTTTCGTCTTGTTTTGATTGATTTCAATGCCTTTTTTATGTACAACGAAACCCAAAAAGTCACCTGCACGAACACAGAAGGCACATTTGATTAGATTCATTTTCAATCCATATTTCCTCATTCTTTCAAATGATTGTCGAAGATGGTCTATATGACCATTTCCTGAAGCAGATTTAATAACAATGTCATCTATGTATACTTGCATAAATTTTTCAATAAAATCATGAAACATAAAATTCATTGCCCTTTGGTACGTTTCCCCAGCATTTTTAAGGCCAAATGGCATTACAACCCATTCATAGACCCCCAATGCCCCTGGGCACCGAAATGCTGTTTTCGATGTATCTTCTTCAGCAATATATATTTGGTTATATCCAGAATAACCATCAAGCATGCTTAGGTATTCATAATCTGCAGCTGAATCTACGAGCATTTCTGCCACTGGCATGGCGTACTCATCTTTAGGTGTAGCATTATTTAAGTCTCTAAAATCTATACACACCCTAAGTGTACCATTTTTCTTAATTCCAGGCACTATATTAGCAAGCCACTCGACATACCTGGTAGTTCTGATGAACTTGCTCTTCAGTAACCTTTCTATTTCTGCCTTGATCTTTACCAAGATTTCTGGTGCAAATCTTCTCGGTGTCTGCTTCACTGGCTTCCTTCCTGGTCGAACTGGTAGTCTGATTTCAACAACTTCCGGACTCAACCTTGGCATTTCATTGTAATCCCATGCAAAGCAGTCTTTGTACTCCTTCAGCAATTCAACAATCTGCACCTTCAACTCTTGATCAATCTTAGCACTTATGTATGTTAGCCTTCTTACTGAGCCATCTCCCAAATCAATTTCTTCTACGGGATCTTGTGCTTGGATCCTTTTGGTTGAACCCATTGGATCTTTTTCAAAACCTAAAGGTTCGTCATCATAGACGCAATCAAGCCTCTGGTTTTTGACAATGTTGTCTTTATTCTCATCTTCAACGGCTTCAGCAACTAATTGTTGTTGTAAGTCAGCTTCTAAAATCGGTTTTTGCTTATTTTTGGCCACATAGGCCGTAATTCTGTCCCATACAGTGGGTTTATCCATAAATAACTATTTATGGTCCTTCCCACCCTGTAGGCTTGACATAGCCTTGTGGGTAGTCGTCTTCATCAGTGACCTCTCTATCCCAAATGAATCCGTAGTTGGGATCAAGAATCACTGAGGTCCTCACATTATTTTGGCTTTCATAACCATGTTCAGAGGAAATGCAAGGCGCAATACTCGCCAATTTCTTGTCGAAGGTTCTCTTGGTGATAGTATTCACCTCAGCCTTGAAATAGCTTTGGTCACCCTCAATATTTTGGACTAAACCATCTTCTCTCCAAATAATGAGCCTCTGGTGAACTGTCAAAGGAATTGCCCCCACAGCATGGATCCATTCCCTTCCCAACAGCATGTTGTAATTTGCCTTGGTTGAAATCACCATAAACATAGTTGGCCTTCTAATGCTTCCAACAGAAAGGTCAACTTCAATGGCTCCAAGAGAGTGGCCATTTTTACTTTCATAGTTGGTAAGGATTACGTTGTGTGTTTTCAGATCCGTTTCACACTTCCCAATCCTCTTCAGCATATGTTGTGGCATCAGGTTCACAGCAGCGCCACCATCAACCAAGATCTTGTTCACCCCAACATTTTTCACCTTTGCTTGGATATACAAAGGTTTGAGATGATTCCTCATCCCACAGTCAGGTCTCTCAAAGACAGCATGTTGTTCTTCCACAAAACCATTCTTGAGGACATAGTAACAGATGGGTTTGTACGTGGTTTCTTCCTCGAAATCTTCTTTGACATCGTTTACTTCCGAAACCACGTCATACTCAATCGGGAGGATTGAGACTACACCACACAAGACGTCGAACTCTAACCTAGAATCAGCGAAATCTGAGCCCACTTCTTCGTCTATGTTGAGACCCTCTTTGATCACTGAAAGTGGTGGAAATATCCTCTCAGTTGCTGGCTTTCTAGCCATTTCAAGAGACTTTGAAGGTATTTGTTTACCTTTCTCTTTGTTGGAATTTTCCACCTTGCCTACAGCAGCAACCTTTTTCTGGCGTTGATATCTACGCCATTGAGTTCTCGTCATAGGGTTCTTCCCTTTGTAATTATTGTTGTAGGCATACTTGTTAGATCAGTTGCCTTATTTTGGTTAGTAGCACTAGTGCTTCCCCTGACCAATTTTGTTGGTTCTTGTTGATTTCCAACATTCTTTCCAGCATAATACACTGGGTAATACCCAGTGCTCTTTCCACCAGAATGCACCCATTTCTTGACAGGTGACTTTGCTGGAGGAATATAGGTCCTAATCTGACCTTTCTGAGGATTCCTTGTCGAAGTAAACTTATATTGGATTACTCTATCATTGTAACTGAACTTTGGCCTTTTGTCGACCCACTTTCCTTTACGCTTCAGTTGAGGCTTGAATCCCTCAAGATTCTTGGTAGCCTCTTTGTCGACGACAACACTGCACCTAGGACAAAGCATGACTTCAGCATTGTTGATCTTGCAGTGATTGAGAAAATCGATCAATTCTTCTTCAGCCCTTGGATATACTATCTTCATCTTTTCAGCATACTGGTCATTAGTGACCATTTCGACATCAACCTTGTCGACAACTTTCTCTGCCTTAGCAGTTTCAGCAGCAACCTCTGTGACCTCAACCACATTGAGTTCAACTTCGACCAGCAATGCATCAGCTGTTGGCAAGGGATCAGTATCAATCGTCATTGGTGGCTTAGACTTGTCACCAAATTTCAGCCTTCCTTCGTTGATAGCATTTTGAACCAAATCCCTGAAAATGACACAACGAGAATTGTTATGACCTAAGAAACCATGAAACTTACAAAAGCCTCTTTTCTGTCGTTGTTCTAATGGTGGAATCTTTAGGCCCTTAGGCACTAAGATTTGACCATCAGCCACAAGCAGATCAAATATTTCGTCACATTTAGATACATCATAAGTGTAAGTTTTTGCGACAAATTTATCATTCTTAGCTTCCACAGGATTTTTCCCATTAGAAGGTTTTAACATTTTGCAAGTATAAGGAGGTCCTGGTTTTAGTTCTGCAATGTTAACCTCTTCTTCGACATCTTCATAAGAGATGTCGTATTCTTGGTCACTGTCATTAGCTTCGACATAAGCAACCTTTTCTTTCTTACTTTGGAATCTACCTGTTCTGGCTTTTTCGGCTTTGAGGCTTTCGACTTGTCGAACTCTATCAGCCAATTGTGCCATATCTCTTAAATGTAGTGTGTCTAGTTTCTTTCTTATAGTATAATCTAGACCACCAGCGGCCATTTTGACTAACTCGTGCTCAGGCACTTGAGTAAAGCACCTTGCTTTGAGTAGTCTAAATCTATTGAGATAATCATCAATAGATTCTGCCCCCTTGCGTCGAACGCTAGCCAGTTCCTTAAGACTAATCTTACATTGACCCATATAGAACTGCTCATGGAAGGCCTTTTCTAATTGACCCCAATTAAAAATTGAATTTAGAGGCAGTGTAGTGAACCATGTGAAGGCATTCTTAGTTAGAGAATTTGGAAAGTACTTCATCCTTAAATTCTCATTATGTGCTAGATCGCCAGCCTCAGTCAAATAACGAGCCACGTGTTCGACAGTAGATTCATTGGTTTCTCCAGTGAACTTTGTGAACTTGGGAATTTTCCATCCCCTAGGTAGCTCTGTTTGTAAGGTGTATTCTGACAAGGGCGACACAAAATTAGGCCTATCTAAGCCTAAGTTAAGGCCATTCTGGGCTAAAATAGTTTCGACCGTATTAGCCAAATTGTTTTGTGCTCCAAAATTGTTTTGTTGCACTTGTCTGACCAGTTCGTCTGCATTTTGGTTTCTATTCACCAACAAAACTTTAGGGATTGCCTCTATCCTCACAGGCTCTTCGACAATTTGTTGTTGTCCTTGGTTTCCCTGATTCATAGGGATTGCATTGTTAGTCCTTTCTACAGGTATCTCTACAGGCCTAGCATTTTGGATTTGGGGAATTTGCTGGTGATGTACTGGTGGAGTACCAAAGAAATCAGCAATCCTTCCCATTTGTGTTGCCAACATTTGGTAACTGTTATTAGTGTTTTGTATCAAAGGATTAAACACAGTACCAATTTGTTGTGTTAACATATTGACCATATCATGATTACTATCATCCATTTGTTGTCTTAATGCCAACAAAGATGTTGTAGTCAGATTAGTTTGGGCATTTCGACTATGGATGCCCTCTGTTGAACTATGATTAGGAGAATAACCTGTAATTGCATTATCTGCAAATGTAGACGAATTTGTCTGAAGGCCTGCCATCAACGCTGTTGGCATGCCATACGGTAAAGCTCTTCCACTCAGAGAAAATGGCATGTTTCCAATCATAGGATTTGCCATCAAAGGACTCATTGGTCCTACTATTGGTGGCGCAGAAGCCATTGTATTAACATTTGTTAATGCTGCACTGGTCATCATTGACACAGGAGTAATTATGGGAGAAGTTATAGTGGTTACTCCCATTGTTGTCGAAGAAGGCACAGCAACGGTTATGCCTGCGACATTTGCAGCGTTAACGTCACTAACTGACGCTTGTTCTTGTGTACTTTGTGCATTTGATGCAGAAGCATTACTTGTACTAGAGCGTGCCATCTCTGGAAGATGTTTACCACTCCTCAATTGCATGCACAGACCAACACAAAGTTTAAGAATTCAACGAAAAACTTTAAAATTATCACAAAGGTCCCACTGGGCGTGCCAATTTGTTTACCTTGGATTTTGGTAAACACCGCTAGTTTGAAATTGCTTCTGTTTGCAGGATCAACTAGTAAATCCTAAGACCATTTGTGTTAAATTTTTTCCTAGAATTGTACGTGTTCTTGCAGTTTAAAAGTGAAAAGAAGAAGATAACCGTCGATCTCGCGCGAAACCGTCGAGTTTCCTCAATGAGGGAGAATAAAACAAAGGAAAAATTGCAGAAAAGCAAAGAAGAAACAAATTAAAATTTCATTAATTGTAAAGAGGGTTGGTGCACAGATCATACATTCTTCTCTTTGCTCGTTTTCTCTGTAATGTGTTGGAAGTTAGAGCGCGAGAATTCTGTAGTGAGATTGTGACCCGTTTTTCCTATGAGAAACTACTATTTATAGAAATAGAAAATAACTGTACAAAGTTTAAAAAATGGTAACTGGTATGTGCTCTTGATAACGGTTACTTGATCTTACTTCGTCATCAGCCTCCAACTCCTTCTTGTCGAAATATCTATCTTCAGCCTCTTCGACTTTGCCAAATCTGAGGTCGAAATCTACTTGATGCAACTTGATAGCTTAATTCATTTCAGTGTCGAAACTGATACTTGTCTCTTGAAATACAAGGTCAAACTTTAAAAATAAGTCAAACCTCGTTGACTGCATTTAATTTAGTCTGTCGAAATTACAGGCTAACAGCAGGCATGCTATTCCTCTAATTCTATTTCAATTTTGGTTAACGGCAGTCCAACTAGCGAGTTCGTGGCCTAGAAGGGCTTAAAACAGGGTGATCCTCTTGCACCATTTTTGTTCCTAATCGCAGCGAAAGGTTTAGCGGGTCTTGTGAGGAAAGGGGTGGAATCAAATAATTTATGCAGTTTCAGATTAAGTGCGAATAATCTTTCGGTTGAACTTTTACAGTTTGCAGATGATACAATCTTCTTTTGTGATGGCGGAGAAAAAAGTGTATGGTGTTTGAAAGCAATTTTAAGGAGCTTCGAGTTAGTGTCGGGATTGAAAGTAAATTTTGCTAAAAGTAATGTTATCGGTTTGAATATGGATGATAGATTGATGGAAGGAATTTCACAATTCCTCTCGTGTAGGGTGGGAACAACTACATTCAAATTCCTTGGTATTCTGATAGGAGCGAATCCGAGATTGGTAAGCACTTGGCAACCGGTTATCGATTCTATCAAAGCAAGACTTAGTAGTTGGAGAAGTAGACAACTATCCATTGGGGGGCGTGTTACACTTATAAACTCGGTATTAGCATCTCTTCCGCTATACCTATTCTTTTTTTACAAAGCCCCTAAGAAAGTGATTGAGGAAATAGCTCCAAATGAGTTTCTTGTGGGGTGGAGATGGGGAGAATAAAAAGATGGCTTGGGTGAAGTGGGAAAAAATTTGTACGCCAAAAAAAGAAGGTGGCCTCGGCATTAAAAATTTAGAGGCATTTAACTTAGCACTTCTAACAAAGTGGAGGTGGAGGATATTGTCGGATGAGGGTAATCCGCTGTGGAAGGAAATACTAACGGTGAGATATGGATTGAAAGGAAGGTGGCCTAGTGAAAACGAGTATAGGAGAGGATGGGGGAAAACTTCAATTTGGTGGAGGGACATATGTCAATTGGGGGATGGTTTTAATTTAAGTAGCGGCTGGTTTTAATTTAAGTAGCGGCTGGTTTGGTGAACTTGTAAAAATTAAATTGGGGAGAGGTAATCTAGTACAGTTTTGGAAGGATACATGGTTGGGGAGAGACAGTTTTGCTGTGCTTTTTCCATCAATTTATAACTCTTGCAGCAGTAAAGACGCGGTAGTGGAAGATATGGGACATTGGGAAGGAAACGTGTGGAATTGGGATTGGAATTGGACGACCGAGGTGCTGTCAAATGAAGCTCAGAACCTGCAGTACATGCAGGATATATTGCTTTCGGTCTCACCAGTTTTGCAGCTAGCAGACCGCTGGTCTTGGACAATTGATACAACGAATGGTTTTTCAGTGAAGGGCTGTTACGCGTGGCTAATTGGGCGCGCTGCTGAAGGTGCTGTCGCGAGAAATGACAGCAATTCTGCAGTCTGGCAACATCTATGGAAGACGGACGCGCCATCAAAAGCGCTAATCTTTGCGTGGCGTGTAATGCTGGGCAGAATTGCAACAAGGGAGGCGCTTTTTCGGAAAGGAATTATGCAGAATATAGAAGATAAAAGCTGTGTTTTGTGTTTGGATGAAGAGGAGTCTGTTTTGCATTTATTTCTTCAGTGCAACCGAATGAAATCAGTGTGGCAGCAGGTGTTCGCGTGGACGGGAGTGGCGCACGCTGACGAAGATGATCTAACAGCTCACTTCTTGGCATTCGGGAAGATGATAAAAGGCAAGAAGCAAAGGCGGGTGAAGTACTTAATATGGATAGCAGTTATATGGAATATTTGGTTGGCTCGAAATAGCTTAATATTTAAAGGAGAGGTTGTCTCAATCTCATCTATAGTCTCCGGCATCAAAGATAGTTCATGGGGGTCGTTCAAGGCGAGGCAAGGAACGAAATGTTCGGTTGGTTGGTCGGATTGGTATAATTGCCCGTTGGGTTGCTCATCATCACTGTAATTTTATCATTCTTATTCTTGTAACAACTTTGTAGTCGGGGTACTCTTTTTCCCTCCCGGAGTCTTTTTCCCATTGGGTATTGGCTCTCGGAGGTTTTAACGAGGCCCCCTAGGTGTAAGGGGTTGGTGCACCCCTTGTGCGCCCCTTAATACAATTGCTTATCAAAAAAAAAATTAGGTTATCGAAGACCTTGAAAATGATTTTGCTATTTTTATGAATTTTTAAGGCTTAAATATATTTTAGGCCCCTTTAAATATAGTGTGTTTTGGTTTAAGCCCCTACAAAAAAAAAATTAGTAAAAACTCCCGGCAAAATCAACATTTTTGAAATAGACCCTTCTGTTAGTCAAACGTTACAAAAATGAACAGTTGACTAACAGAAATCCTATGTGGCTTTTATATTTATTTCTATTTTTATAAAATCCTAATTATTTGGCATCCACATCATCATCTCTCTCAACTTCATCTCTCTCAATCTCCCCTCAAAACCAACACCCTTCCTTCCCCATCTCCATGACCAACCACCCCAAACTCCGGCGACCCTTCGCCGGCAACCACCACAACACCACCACCACAACCACTCTCTTCTCTCTCTCACCCATACCACAACCACCACCCCACCACCACCACAACTACTCTCTTCTCTCTCTCACCCACACCACAACCACCACACCACCACCAACAACACCACCCTCTTCTCTCTCTCACCCACACCACAACCACCACACCACCACAACCACTCTCTTCTCTCTCTCACCCACACCACAACCACCAGATTCCGGCAACTTGCTCACTGATTTAAGACGCCACACATATGCAAATATGGAACCACAACAACACGCGATTGACACAATCCATAAATCACCTCCTCCTAAAATCCCTAAATCAACTCCTCATCAAATCCCCAAATCAACTCCTCCTCTGAATCATCAAATCTCAATTAATTGACTCCTCAAATTTCAAAAACCAGCAAAATACAATGGTTAATTAGGAAGTTCTACACATAGAGGAGTCAAATATAGGTGAAATAGGGAAATTAAAATCATCATTCAATTTGAGAGCAGCGGAGAGATAAATCAAAATTCGAGAGAGACATAGAGAGAATAGAGTGATTGTGGAGGTGGTGGTGTGGTGGTGGTGGTGTGGGTGAGAGAGAGAAGAGAGTGGTGGTGGTGGTGGTGTGGTGGTTGTGTGGGTGAGAGATGTGAACTTGGATGAGGCTTACGGTGCCATAGATGGAGAGAGCTGTGAAGTTTTATTTTTTTTAAATTTTTTTACTGTACAGTCAGCAAAAAATAACACACGTGGCAGACAGGTTGTCAATTTTTTAACATCACACTAACGGTTCTCTAATAGAAGGGCTAATAACAAAACACTGAATTTTGCAAGGACTCTAGCCTAGAGGTACACCCCGAGTTCGAAAGAATTGCTGTACCCGCACCCTAGCCTGAGGGCACTCCTGAGGGCAATGTCGCTAGTCACCATGAAGAGGATACCCCCATCCTGGTACCGCAGACAAACTCCCCCATGAACCTACCCACCCTCCGAACGTGAACCAACTCTTGGATCTCATGTGCAACAGCACTCAAACCATGTTGCAGCAGGAAGCACGCCTTCGGCAAATTGAAAGGCGTGTGACTTCCATGCCTGAGCAGCCTCTGTCTCTCAGACAACCGTGGTCTAAAGGCACCATCTGTCCCCCCCCCGAAGGCATCCCGCACATCGTTATTCCCCAAGGCGAAAATACGCACCGCTCTCTTCCTCGGCGTTGCAGACATCGGGGGTCAGGTTCACCTCCAAAAACCCTTCCATCTTCTCCAAATGGTACTTACTAGCCCGACGACTCCCACTCCAAGCCCTCTTCACTTGCTTCCTCCAACTCTCGTGAAAGGTCGAGGAGCAGGGCTAAGATCCACAAGAGGCGCCAACGAAGATCACCATCGAGGAGATCCCCCGACCAACGCAGGTACCTAGACATTGACTACGAGGAGAGATCACCTCACAACTCAAGGATGTTCTCCAACGAAGGATCTTTCACCAGGAAGGTGGACGAATGCCCGATACCGAGGGCCTTGGAGAAACTACCAGCTCTCAAGATGTATAATGGGACTGGAGACTCGGACCGCCATCTGGCACACTTCTCCCTAATGATGCGCTATAGAGGCGACAGAGAACCTTTGCACTGTAAGATCTTTCCCCTCACTCTTGAAGATTCAGCAGTAGAGTGGTTCCAAGAGTTGAAGCCAAACTCCATAGCATCATGGAGTCAGCTGGCAAGGATGTTCACGACTTATTTCACTGCTTCCCGGCTGAATCCCAAGTTGGAAGAGGTGTTGAGGGCTGTTAGACAACATGAGGATGAGACACTAAGAGAATACATAGAGCGTTTCAACAAAGAGGCCGCATGTGTTCGAAATCTGGAAGACAGACAAAGATTGTTTTGATGGCCTCAAGAAGGGAAGCCTCTTTCAAGTTGACGTGGGGATTAACAAGCCTAGGAGCTTGGGTGAGTTCCTTCAAAGGTCACATAAATACATGGACTAGAAGAGGATGATATGGCATACCACGAGGCAGCCAAGGATGGGGACGACAAAAAGGGTATCCTCGAGAAACCCTACAGTGAAAGGAAGCAGTGGGAGGACATCATGAGGCGCGACCCTCCTTAACGCATCTCGGGCTAAGATCCTAACTGAATGTACAAATGCTGAATTCAAAAACGTCAAGACACCAGAGCCCTTGGTATTGAGGGAAGGCCAGAATCCTTCAAAGAAATGGTGACGTTATCACCGAAGAGGAGGTCATGAAATCAACGACTGTCGAGCCCTGAAAGACAACATTGAAGAAATGATTCAGAAAGGGAAACTCTTGCAATATGTGAAAAAGTACGACGAACCAAGTGGCTCGTGCAAAATACCATGATCCCATTCGAGAAGATCCAGGTCCCCCCGAAAGGGTAAGGGCCCGCCCAGTGAAGTTGTCAAAAATGCAAAGGAAGATGATAGTGAATCTTCCGCGAAGGAGGACACCCAGAAGTCCAAAGGAAGACCTGTGGTCATGGTGATTCATGGAAGCAAATCCTGAGTGTTGCATCAACCTCAACCCCCAGGGAGGGACCAGCCAGGCCACCCTTATCCTTTGATGATAAGGATTTACCGGATGGAAGGCCGAACAAGCACATCTAGCTACTAATCACTGCTATCATTAACAATATTGAAGTAAGAAGAATCCTGGTCGACCAGGGTAGCTCAATGGACATCATTTTTGAAGACTTAATGTAAGTCTTGAACATCTCCCCACACGACCTGACTCCCTACCAGGGGAGGCACTTGACCGGATTCAACGGATTAAAAACCAGACTACTTGGCCACTTGGAGCTGATTGTCACCTATGGAGACCCCGATGGCGAACAACCTTTATTCAGAACTGTCAAGACAGCCTTCCTAGTCTTCCCATACAAGTCTGTTTACCAGTGTATTATCGGGAGGCAGACATTAGGCAGACTGGAGGCAGTGACCCCAACGGTTCACCTAAAGATGAAATTTTTCAATTTGCAAAACAAGATTTTGACCCTTAAGGATGACCTGAGCGCGGCGCGCAGGTACTTCTACATGAGTATTAAGGATGAAAAAGAAACTGTTGAAGTAAGAGACCCACACAAGGGGTCGGGAAGGGAAGCTGAGCTGTATTTGGCAATCTTGGATGCCAGGTATGATCCAGACAGTGAGGAAGAGGAGGAAGATTCCACCCTCGCCAAAGAGTTCAAGAAGCATTTGAAGAGGCCTGAGCTAGACGGCGAGTTCGTCTCCATCCAATTGGGAGAAGATCCCGCTAAGAGAGAATGCTGATCTCTTTGCTTGGTCCATAACAGACATGCCGGGAATACCACCTGAGGTAGCTTGCCACCACCTTGTTGTTAATCCTAACACTAAGTGGGTGGCCCAGAAGAGAAGAGTCCAGAAGGGGGAGAAGGCTGAAGCTGCTCCTAAGGCATGTGAAAGACCTCATAGAAGCAAACTTTGTAAAAGAAATTAAGTACACCACTTAGATATCCAATGTATTCATTGTTTAGAAATTTAATGGAAAATGGAGAATGTGTGTTAATTATACTGATCTTAATAAGGCATGTCCAAAAGACGCCTTCCCCGTCCCTAGCGTAGACAAGTTAGTTGATAGCGCCTCAGGTTTTCGCTTATTATCTTTTATGGATGCGTACTCAGGATACAACCAAATCCTGATGTTACCTCTCGATCAAGAGAAAACGGTGTTCATGACAGAACAATGGAGTTATTGCTATCACGTAATGCCCTTCAGGCTCAAGAACGCCGGGGCAACTTATCAAAGAATGATGAACAAAGTCTTTAAGAATCAAATTGGTCGGGTATTCTCGGAAAAATAATCCAGATCATCTCAAGGATGTGATCGAAGTATTCTCGGAAATGAGAAAGAGCAATATGAGATTGAACCCGGAGAAGTGCACCTTCGGGGTTCGGGCGGGGAATTCCTCGGTTTCTATCTCACTTAGAGAGGTATTGAGGCCAACCCTGACAGGTGCAGGGTTGTGAGCGAAATGACTTCACCAACTACCAAGAAAGAAATTCAAAAACTCATTGGCATGATAGCAGCGCTATCTCGTTTCATTTCAAAAGCAGCTCACAAGTCTCTACCATTGTTCAAACTACTCAAGAAAAAAACGGATTTTAACTTGACCGCCGAGCAAGAGCAGACGCTGACCCTTTTAAAAGAAACCCTTTCTGAACCACCCATCTTGACACGTCTTGAAGAAGGAGAGACCTAATATTTGTACCTCGCTGTTGCCAATGAAGCTTAAAGTGTAGTATTCGTTAGAGAACCCAACGCTGACCAAAGGCCGGTATACTTCATAAGTAAGGTATTACAGGGACCTGAGTTGAGGTATTGCAGCCAGGCGCCTCAGACCATCAAGTAGTAGTTCTAACCAGCCAACCAATCAGACAAATACTCCATCGCTCCGATTTGGCTGGAAGAATGATCAAACGGGCAGTCGAGCTCTCGGAGTTTGGGATCAAGTATGAGTCAAGACCAGCCATGAAGGCTCAGATATTGGCAGACTTCATAGTCGAAATGACAATGACACCACAAGGAGACAATGTGCAAGCAACATGGACCCTCCACGTGGATGGGTCCTCAAACAGTAAAGGAAGTGGAGCCGGCCTGATACTTGAAAAATCGGAAGGACTAATGGTTGGGGTATCCTTGACATTTTCGTTCTCCACATCCAACAATCAGGCAGAATATGAGGCTTGAAAAGCCGGCCTACAGCTGGCCAGAGACTACGGTGCTACACAAGTGAGCTCCACACAAATTCACTTTTGGTTGTCTCTAGAATCAACACATCATTTGATGCTTACGACCCAGTACTACAAAAGTACCTTCCTAAGTTGCGCGAGCTCCTAGAATTGCTTAATAAGGAGGAGGTGAAACATTTACCCAGGAAGGACAACACCAGGGCTGGCATACTCTCCAAACTGGCTAGCACCAGGGAACTATCAGAGGGTCATTCAGGAAACTTTGTCGAGTCCCAGCGTCCTTCTAGACAATGGTTCGTCTACCTCTATCCTCACCATCGAAGCAAGTCAAAATTGGATAACCCCAATCCTTCGGTATATCCTTGAAGGGCAAGAGCCTGCTGATGCAAAAGACGCGGCTTCCGTAAGAAGGCGGGCAGTGTCATACTCAGTCATAGAAGGAATACTTTTTCGTAGAGGCTTCTCTATGCCTCCATTAAAATGGGTAGAAGGGCCAGAATCGGACTACGTGCTCGCAAAGATTCCACCAGGGAATCTGTGGGCAACACCTACGCGGGCGAGCTCTAGCAGCAAAAGCAGTTAGGGAAGGTGATTGCTGGCCCACCATGAATGAATATTCACAAAATTATATTAAGAAATGTGACAAGTGCCAAAGATACGCTGATGTGCATATCGCTCCTCCGTCAGAGCTGACATACCTAAGCTCTCCTTGGCCTTTCGTTTGGTGGCGGATTGACCTCTTAGGTTCATTACTGACAACGACACACAGTTTACAGACAAAGGATTTAGACAACTAATGGTCAACCTAGGCATTAAACACCTCTTCACGTCAGCGGAACACCCCCAGACCAACGGACGGGCACAGGCAACCAACAGAGTAATCCTGAGAGGATTATAGAGGAGACTTGATGAGGCAAAAGGCTGCTGGCCTGAGGAACTACCCTATGTCCTGTGGGCCTATAAAACCACCCCCACACTCAACAATTGGGGAGTCACCTTTCCAAATTGCATAGGAGCAGAAGCAGTCATACCAGTGGAGATTGGAGAGTTAAGCTGGAGGACCAAGCACACGATCCCTCCAGGAGCCAATGAGCAAAGACTCCAAGAGGAGTTGCACTTCGAAGAGGAACCTAGAAACTGTTAACACCCAAAAATAAATAAGTCGTAGGCCGGGGGAAAAGAGAGAAAACAGGGAGTCATGGTGTGAAGGCAAGCCACACGACAAGGGCAGAAAAGGTATTTGCCAAAAACAGTGAAGCCAAAAGGAGGTCCTCGGGGCACGCTGAGTGACAAACCCCCCCGAGGGAGGGCTACGCCCGAGGGCCAATAAGCCAAGGGAAAGTGATTGCCCCAGCCTATAGAGTGTCAAGGCCTAGGTGGCTCGGACACCTTAATCATTGCCTAAAATGAGCCAGGACAACCGAGCCACCATACGGCCGAGGTAGGGCGGGCCTTACTTGGATGGCAAGACACAACACAAAGATAGAACGTGGGAACAGTTGAAATTCAAGCGGAAGAGCGAGGCCGAAAAACGCGGAGCAACGAGCACTCACCCCACTAACTGTGCCAGTGGGATCGTGGGCAGTTATTTCACTTCGTTGAGGTCCTATGAAGCAATGAGAGCCGTTGATCTTAGATTAATCCTACGGAAGGCAAATGTTGGCTAACATAGTGGCCAACGAGGGCCTGTGTATATATATAGCATTAGAGTGAAATGTAAAGGACACACATCAATCAATTAAACTCTACGTTTTATTTCAATTTATCTTCCTTTATCACATTTACTTTATTTTACTTTATGCATTAGCTGTAGTATAATCCAACACTCGCGTCCCTTCTCACCTTGCCTAACCCTTTCTAGAGGAGTCAGGAAACCTGTATCACCCCAAATTTTCTTACCAATGGGTGTATATAAGTGTGAACATATAATACAATTTATGAAAAATTTATGTGTTATTGTTTAATCATTAGTATATTTAAAAATAAATTATGATGTTTTTTTATTTATAATGTGTTTCATTATTTTTATTATTGTTGTTATTATTAATTATTATCCTTATGATTACTATTTCTATTTTATTATTAAAGGTATCAAAGATTTAGAGTAGCCTAGTGAGTTGCTCATGAGCATCGTCTTTCAAAAATAGGAGGTTTCAAGAAAATAATAAAAAAATAATGGTTGTATGGGTAAAGAGCTGTGCGCTTAGTAAAACCTTCTTTAGGATTTTACTGATTCCATCCCTACAAATTATTTCCTGCAGCTACCCGATTGATTTGAAGGTATTTCAACCTCTTACTCTCCAAAAAGACGGCGCCGCATAGCCATCATGCCAAAACCCTTTCTTTTCCAAAATTTTATGTCTTCTACTCCAATGACAACGTGACCAATATTCCTTCCATCTTCACATATCTCTCTCAGTCATTATATTTTCCTTCTCTTTTCCATATCTCAGAACTAATCAAAGTAGCAATATCAAATAGCCCTTTTGATCAAATATGTTTGCTGCAACTTTAGATGGATTTTCCCGGTCATCATCGTGGCTGGTTTAGCCTTACAGACAATATCCATGACCCTTGTTACATCACAGTTATCCAAGGATCTGCCGTCGCTGCCGCTATGCTTTGTTCTTGGTTCTTTGAGCTCTGTTTTCGAGTATTCTCCAATGTCGTAGGATATAAGATATCATCATTGAGGTAAGGGGGGAGAGATTATTTTACTCATGGGTATAACAATGGTTGTGGGTAGAGGGGTTGGCCTTAGACCCCATTTACTGTTTAGATTTTGGTGTTAGATATATTTTGCTATCAAATTTTGTGTGCACTATGATATTAAATTTGACTATGAAATTCAGATGCTCTGTGTTTTTGATTTATGTGTAATATGTATTGTTTATAATTCACTTCGAATTGATTTGATGTATTTTGACTGACTGTTATATTATATTCAGGATACCTTGAGATAGCAAAATAGTGTGAAAAAGAGATTTAGGTACGGATATAATTATTAGTGCATAATTTATAATTGTAGTTGTCTTGTTTAGAGTATAATTTAGTATTTTTAGAGTGATAAGTATATAAATGTGGGATAGAGAATATTAAGTATAACTGGTTGTAAATTGAATCTTGGAATTAATTAGAGAGACTTCATGAAATAGGATCATTAGTAAATTAGAGAGACTTTGTAGAGTTGGATTTGTGTTTAATTAGAGACATTTAATAAAATTGAAATTTTGTGGTTTAATTAGAGGGACTTTATAATGTTGGATTTTTGGGTTATTTAGAGAATCTAGTGAAGTTGAACTTTAGCTATTTAGAGAGGGATTTTATTAAACTAATTGTTTGCCGGTTAGAGAAAATGCGTTATGTTCCATTTTTAGTATTTAAAGGACTGTATTATTTGGTTTCAAAGTAGCGAGGCCAGCTTTAGAAATAAGAGCTTGCAAAAGATATAAATATGAAGCACTGTGAATTTTATAAATAGGAGAATGTGATTATCTGTTGACTTGATAAATAATAGGTAGATGATTTTTTTTAATTAGGGAAGACTTAACGTGTAAGATATTTATTTTAGTTTAAGTGTACTAAATATACAATATTGATTTTCAGCGAGTGTTTTAGATTAGTTATTTGTTGTTTGTTGGCTTGGAGTTGGGTTGTTAATTTTAAGGACATAACTGTTTAATTAATTTTACGATGATTCTCGAGGACCTTTGTATTTTGTGATTGTTACTACGTGTTGACGTTTTGTGAGGCACATAAGTCATTTTTATGAATATTATTGAGACGAGTCACTTAGCCTGTGAGAGGTGAGTATAGTGTTCAGGTAGTATTCCGTTGTGTCGTGCTTAGCCTGTGAGAGGCGACCTGGTCTTGAGTCTGAGTTACCTAGCCTGTGAGAGGCGAGCCTATCTTCGAGTCTGAGTTACTTGGCCTGTGAGAGGCAACTAAATGTCTTTCAATTTGAGTTACCTAGCCTGTGAGAGGCGAGGATGGTACTCATATGATTTTATCTTGCCTGTGAGAGGCCACTCGATGTGTTCCAGTTTGAGTTATACCTAGTCTGTGAGAGGCGAGAATGGTACTCAAGCTATCCTTCCTAGCCCGTGAGAGGCGACACAGTGTCTTTTGGTTTGAGTTATACCCAGTCTGTGAGAGGCAAGAATGGTACTTAAACGATGTTTCCTTGCCCGTGAGAGGCGACCCAATGTCTTTAAGTCGAGTTATCTAGCCTGTGAGTGGTGAGAATGGTACTCTTGTGTTCCAGGGTCATTGAGTTTGAATTAGTTATATGGTACTACGTGCATATATGGTGTAGAGTTGGAGGATGTCTTACATTAACATATTTTTTATTTTTTGTGGCAATGTAGCTTGATAAAGTTATATGATTATTTTGATTGTATGTTTGTGTGTAGTTTCTATCCACCGTTGTTGTTAAGTCATTAACATGATGTAAGACGTACTCACCCCCTATTTTCTATGTGTTTTCCTTGTATGATTTGTGTGCAGGCTATGCTTAGGATAAGATTGATGATTAGTGTTGCGGTGTTGTCCATGAGGATAGAGTGGAGATATATTCTCCAATGTAAGTTATATAGTCTTAATGAACTATTGTTAAGTTCATTTGGGATTTAAGGCTCTGATATTGTGACATCAGGGTTTGGATTAATATTCAAGTTGTAAACTTATTTTGTTATTTTTTTTATTACCACGTACTATTTTATTTGAGGATTACTGTAAGGCTTTTAAGAAGCAAATATATTTATTTATGTTAAACTATGATTTATAGAGGGGATGTTTGGTGATGACGTGATACCCTTTTTCCAGACGAAGAAGTGCTATTATTATCTTTCTCTATTCCATTTGTAATAGTTACTAGTACTTCTTACTAAATCACTTAAATTTTTGTACAAGTTATTTAAAAATTATTTCGGGGTTTAGGGTGTCACAAAACACATAGTTGAGGAGCACAGTTCCCTCCTCGACGCAATTTCTTGAAGAAAAGAGGAATCAATGACTGTCAAAACCTCTGGCCGACACCACGGCCAGGACCTAAGAGTTTGACGACAACAAAAAATTGGCATGCCCGGTGGGATTGTAAAAGGTGAACAAACGCCTCCGTTTGATTCTCCTAGACTGGATTATAGTTGGCGTATGCACTTACGCTTCGGCAGAAACCTAAGTATGGAGCCAACATCGGCATCAAAAAAGAAAATTGTTCCGAAAACGAGAAACACTAAGCCAATAAGTGTTTCGGAGACAACCCCCTTGGCGGTTAATGCTGAGTCTAACGACGGTTCCCCTCAGCACGAAGAGGAACAAGTAGTCTTGACCACGTCGTTTATCTGGCAGCTAATATGGCTTCTCTTCAGCAGGGACAAGTACAATTGGCCAGAAGGCAGCCCAAGGCAGCAGGCTTGGTGGGTCTGCCGCAAGGATCATCCTATGGGTGTTCTACCGCGGCTAACTACTCGGCTTACGCAGGGGGCAAGCCTTCGCCCCGGAATCAGGGAATGGCAGGAACAATGGGTATTGCCCGAGTCAGTAGCCATGGGTCCAGAACCCATCTGGCTCAACAAGCCTACCTCCTAGTCAGCCGTACCCCAACGCACTTAGTACCTACCCAGGAGGGTCCTATATACAGACACATATGAATGTCGCATCGGTGGAGCAGCCATGGAATCAAGTTCCACCTTTCCAGAGCGCGCAGGCATCTGTACTAGGAACTGGCCTTGTTAACCTGGCCCAAGTAGTGCCTGGGCAGCCATGGACAGACGCTCCACCTCAAGTACCACCGCAGCCAGGGGCCTAGGTTCCCCCAGATACACTTTGGCGACCAACGCCTCCACCTGGACCATCGGGGCCCCAACTCCTGGACCCTAATCTCGTTGCTGACAGCATCAAGAAGTTCTTTGGTGTTCAGTTGAAACCGCTCGACCGTCCAGTGTACTGGAAGCCTTACCCCGAGTGGGTGGATCATGTGGTGCCTCTGCCTAGAGGATTCACCCCTGATTTTGCCACGTTTTCCAGGGACGATGGCAAGTCTACTATGGAGCACATCGGCCGATTCACGGCCCAATGTGTGGAAGGAAACCAGAACAAGTATCATAAGTTGCAGCTGTTCCCTTTGTCCTTGACAGGGACTGCCTTCTCGTGGTATTCCTCTCTCCCACTTGATTCTATACAGACGTGGGCAGACATGCAAAGGTGTTTCCATGACAGATTCTACTGGCCGCAGCCTGAAGTTACCGCAGCCGACCTCATGAACTTTCGGCAGAAGGTGGACGAGGCAGTGACCGACTTCAATGAGAGATTCAGAAAGATGGCCGGAAAGTGCTCAGTACCTTTCCCAGAATCCACACTTACTTCCATGGCCATCTTTGGTATCAGTGGTGGATGCAGCCGAGGATTCGGACTATGATGAGTCAGCCGATTACTGATAACTTTCATTTGTGATAGTTATTATATCTTTTTCAAGCCTTAATTATTGTGAATTCTCAAGCATTATTTTGATTATTGTTGCAATTTTGGTAGTTTAGAATTAGTCTATAGTGCAGGCCTGAAATTGTATTATGTGGCACTTTGGTGCCCATTGTGTGTTTTTGATATGTTTGTTTAATTGCTGCAGCACCTGATGTCGCAACATTCTGACTTTGCGAAAGATGAGAGAGAAATTGTAAGAAGCGCGGAAATCTAGGTGTTGGACAGCTGGCAGTGGGCAGAGTACTTGCGTGTGAGTGACCTCAAGGGAATATTCCAATATGCCTCTTGATCCTAGGCACAATTGTACCTTTAGTCACACATTAAGACAAATGGCGCCTCCAAAATTAGGTTATTCTAGGATCATGTGCCTGACACACTATTTAAAAGCAGCTCTCCTTCCTCATTATGTCATGCTCAGTTGTAAGAAGAAAGTTTAGAGATAGCTTTCTCTCTTTGCTTGCAAGCTCACCTCATTGTTACCAAATTGATCTATTGCTGGAATTGTTGCTACAGCATCACTGGAGCTACATTATCTTGGTGGATTCTACATTTGAAGAGCTGGATTTGTTCTCCATTGTTCTCTTTGGAGTTCTTCTCGGTTCAACATTAGTAGTATAATTTTTATCCTTGATTTTTGTAGTATGACTTCAAC
The DNA here is from genome assembly GCA_963573325.1 of Astragalus glycyphyllos. Taxonomy (NCBI): domain Eukaryota; kingdom Viridiplantae; phylum Streptophyta; class Magnoliopsida; order Fabales; family Fabaceae; genus Astragalus; species Astragalus glycyphyllos. Next base: position 39,933,825 of record OY754307.1, read on the forward strand.
TCTTTTCTTTAAGTTATTTTCTATGTTTTGTTCGCTCAACATGGGCTAAATCCTCAAAGTTGAGATGCTGGATCTAATGTAATGAAGTTATTATGTGATTAATGAAGTATGATTTATGTTAAACATTTTAACTTGTGTATGATAATATTTCCATCTTAAATTAGGATTGGCCGTCTAATCTAAGTAGCATTTATGAATTCAGAGATGGTTTGTAAATTTAACTCACAAGATAATATGGATTGTGTTCATTAAAAGAGATTTTAATGTCCCTTGCTTAAACACTAGATATAGGAGGGCAAAATCCATAAGGTGAATACTGCGGGTGCCCAAGCAGCCTTAGTCGTACTCCTTTAGGGTTTGGAGATAAACTCTTGCGAGGAAACCTTAGTGTGAAGTATATGAGAAAATACATCTATTGCTGCAGCACCTAATGTTGCAGCGTTGAACATGTCATTAATTGTGTTTTAATGAATTTACTGAAGTGAATGCATCTCAACTTGTTCTCATCATCTGATATTTATTACCCTTTATTTTTATTGTTGTGAATGTTACCAAATATTTGTGTCTTTAATTTTGTTACCATCACTACTTTGTCAGTCAAATTAAGCACTAGTTAAGTGTTAATCCTCGTGGGAAAGAAATTTATTTCTACTATATTACTTGTTAGACAGTGTACACTTGCACTACCCTATTTTACACAACAAGTTTTTGGCGCCGTTGCCGGGGATTAAATAGCTTAATATACTGTTTTATTAATTGGCAAACTAGTGATTTTTGTTGCTAATTTTGGTGTTCTGTTTCTAGGTGTTTCAGTATTAGATTGCTACAGCATCTGGTGCTTCAGCATATGCACAGGCGTAGTTCACCAGAATTTCAACTTCATCCTAAAATAGAAAGATTGTTTAGGGATTTGAGAAGGGAGCAAGATCACTCAGGACTTATCTCATTGGGTAGAGCTATTAATATGGCTACACCACCATCTTCTCACCATGGAGGAACACCCCTCCCAGTAACCATGATTCAGACACACACACGATAGTTGCTACTGAGCAACACAAGTAACCTGTTCATGTGCAACAAGTTTTGAATGAAACAGTCATAGGCATGGCAAATGACAGGGACAGACCAATGAGAGACTATGCAATTTTTGACCCTCATACTATGGAAACTAGCATAGTTAGGCCTGAACTTGCCACAACTCATTTTGAATTTAAGCCAATGATGTTTCAAATGCTTCAAACAATTGGGCAATTTGGTGGAGGACCTACTGAGGACCCACATTTGCACTTGAAACAATTTGTAGAAGTTTGTAGTAATTTCATTCTCCCTGGAGTAACTGATGATGCTTTTAAACTTAAACTTTTTCCATATTCTTTGAAGGATAGAGTTAAGGCTTGGTTAAATTCCCTAGAGCCTAACTCTATCACTACTTGGAATGAGATGGCTGAAAAATTTATGACAAAATACTTTCCACCTATCAAGAATGCCAGAATGAAAACTGCAATTACTTCTTTTAGACAAACAGAATTTGAAACATTGTTTGAAGCATGGGAAAGATTTAAAGAGTTGCTTAGAAAATGTCCTCATAATGGGTTGCCTGTGGTTGTTCAAATGGAAACATTTTACAATGGATTGGAACCTCAGACTAGACTGATGCTTGATGCTTCCTCTGGAGGGGTCTTGCTAAATGGCTCTTATCAAGATGCTTATGATCGTATTAAAACCATTGCTGCAAATAGTTATCAATGGCCAACAGCCAGGGTTAGTGCTCAGAAGAAAGTTGCTGGTATGCATGAAGTGAGTGAAGTTACTGCTTTATCTACTCAAGTTGCATCCTTGTCCAATATGATCAAAAACATGAGTACAACCAATGCTGCAGCAACTGAATTTACACCAGAGCCTACTGTAGCAGCAATTGAACAAGTACCTGTGGGTTCTGCTAGTTGTGTGTACTGTGGAGGAGGCCACTTATATGAAGAATTTCCTTCAAACCCTATTTCAGTCAACTATGTGGGATATGATAAAAACAATAATCCATATTCTCATACCTACAATCCTGGGTGGAAGAATCATGCAAATTTCAAATGGAGCAACAATGCAACACCTACAGCAGCTCCTGCAACACCACCAGAATTCCCTGCTCAATCAAAGGCAGCAGAAGAAAGCCCTATGGAGGCCATGCTCAAGGCTTTCATGAATGAAACAAAAATTCAGTATCATTGCAGAATCAACTTGGTCAAATAGCCACTACTCTTACCCAAAGACCTAGTGGATCTTTACCATCCACTACTGAACCATCAACATCAAAAGGGAAGGAACAATGCAAGGCTATATCTATAAGGAGTGGGAAGGACTTGAATGGACCATCTACTAATCTTAGTGATGGCACCAACATAAAAGAACCAAAAAAATGAGAAAAAGAAGGCAACAGATGTTGTCACAGTTGATGCTGCAGCATTTGATGCTGCACTAGTTCCATCACCAGTTGCTGATCAAGTAGTTCCATCTCCTCATTTTCCTCAGAGGTTGAAGAAGACTCAGCAAGACAAGCAATTTGGCAAATTTTTAGAGGTGCTAAAATAACTTCACATCAATGTTCCTCTAGTAGAAGCACTACTACAAATGCCCAACTATGCAAAGTTCATGAAGGATGTGCTTACTAAGAGGAGGAGACTTGGAGAATTTGAAACAGTGGCTATGACAGAGGAATGTAGTATGATCATGCAAAGTAAGCTTCCAAGCAAGTTGAAGGATCCAGGCAGTTTCACTATTCCTTGTTCAATTGGTGAAACCTATACTGGCAGAGCTCTTTGTGACTTAAGTGCAAGCATCAATTTGATGCCTAAGTCTGTTTTCACTCAGATGGGTATAGGGGTTGCCAGACCTACAACTGTTACTCTCCAACTTGCAGATAGATCTATTGCATACCCAGAAGGAATCATTGAAGATGTTTTAATAAAGGTAGATAAATTTGTATTTCCTACAGACTTTCTGATTTTAGATTTTGATGCAGATAAGGAAGTGCCTATAATTCTTGGAAGACCTTTCTTGGCTACTGGCAAGACTCTAATTGACGTGCAAAAAGGAGAATTGACTATGAGAGTCAATGATCAAGAGATAAAGTTCAATGTGATGAATGCTCTCAAGTTTCCTGACCAAGGAACTGAGGAGTGTTCTTTTGTGGTGTCTCTTGATTCTATGGTTCAGAAACACTTCCACAATCAAAATGACCATTTGGTGAAAGCTCTTACTGAAGTTGACAAAAGTGAGCTTGTGGAAGAAGATATGCTACATGAGGAGGCTACTGTGAAGGAAATTCGGAGTAAACAGTATGAATCTCTTGAGCTTCAGGATTCAAATCTTAAAAGAAATGTGCCTTCTGTTGAGAAACCTCTTGTGCTTGAGCTTAAAGAGTTACTCAAGCACCTTAAATATGCCTATTTAGGGGGAAATGATACATTACCTGTGATCATTGCTTCTGACCTATCCAAGAGTCAAGAGCATGATCTCATTACTATCCTAAAGAGGCATAAGAAGGTAATTGGGTGGCAAATGGCTGATATAAAGGGGATTAGTCCTACCATCTGCATGCATAGAATCATTCTTGATGAAAATGCTAAGAATAGTATTGAAGGGCAGAGGAGACTAAATCCCATCATGAAGGAAGTTGTGAAAAAGGAGATTATTAAATGGCTTGATGCTAGCATTGTGTATCCAATATCTGATAGTGCATGGGTGAGCCCTGTGCAATGTGTTCCAAAGAAGGGAGGGGTCACAGTGGTAGCTAATGAGAAGAATGAGCTTATTCCCACAAGAACAATAACTGGTTGGAGGATTTGTATGGATTATAGGAAGCTCAAAAAAGCCACAAGAAAGGATCATTTTCCTCTACCATTCATAAATCAAATGCTTGACAAACTTGCTGGTAAAGAGTTTTACTGCTTTTTGGATGGCTACTCGGGTTATAATCAAATAGCCATAGTACTTGGGTTGTGTAATGCATAAGAAACATTTCAAAGGTGTATGATGTCAATCTTTTTATGATTTTATTGAAAAATCCATGGAGGTATTTATGGATGATTTCTCTGTCTTTGGGGAAACATTCCAATTATGCCTTGACAACTTAGAAGAGATTTTGGATAGATGTGAAGAAACCAACTTGGTATTGAATTGGGAGAAGTGACACTTCATGGTCCAAGAGGGTATTGTGTTGGGACACAAGATTTCTAAAAGAGGAATTGAGGTTGACAAGGCCAAAGTTGAAGTTATTGAGAAGATGCATCCTCCAACAAATGTGAAAGGTGTTAGAAGTTTCTTGGGACATGTTGGGTTCTATAGAAGATTCATTAAAGACTTTTCAAAGATTTCAAAGCCATTGTGTCAATTGTTGCAGCATGACACTCCTTTTGTCTTTGATGAAGCTTGTGCTGCAGCATTCCAGAAATTGCAGAGTGCTCTAGTTACTACCCCAGTGATAATGACTCCTGCTTGGAGCAAGCCTTTTGAGCTCATGTGTGATGCCAGTGATTATGCCACAGGTGCTGTCCTTGGCCAAAGGTATGAAAAAATCTTTCATTCTGTTACTATGCTAGCAAAACCCTTGTAGAGGCTCAATTGAATTACACTACCACTGAAAAAGAATTATTAGCTGTGGTTTTTGCATTTGACAAATTTAGATCATACTTAGTTGGCACAAAAGTAATTGTTTACACTGATCACTCTGCCATTAAGTATTTGATTGCCAAAAAAGATGCAAAACCTAGGCTAATAAGATGGGTTCTCCTCCTTCAAGAATTTGATCTTGAAATTAAAGATAAAAAGGGGGTGGAGAACCAAGTAGCTGATCATTTGTCTAGATTGGAAGGTGATAGTGCAGGAAATTATAATGGAGAAATCAAGGAGTGCTTCCCGGATGAACAACTGCTAGCTATTGATGCGGCAGCATCAGATGCTGCAGCACCTTGGTATGCAGACATTGTCAACTTCCTAGTGAGCAAAGTGGTGCCTTGTGACATGAACTATCAACAAAAGAAGATGTTCTTTCATACTGTCAAGCAGTATGTTTGGGATGAACCATTTTTATACAAGAAGTGCCCTGACCAGCTATTAAGGAGATGTGTGGCTGATGAAGAACAGCAAGTGGTGCTGCAGCATATGGGGGACACTTTGGGGGTATGAGGACAGCTGGAAAGGTGCTTCAATCTGGGTATTACTGGCCTACCATTTTCAAGGATGCTCAGGAGTTGGTTAAAAAATGTGATAATTGCCGAAGGAGTGGGAACATTTCAAATAGGCATGAAATTCCATTAACCAACATCTTAGAGGTTGAACTCCTTGATGTTTGGGGTATGGACTTCATGGGACCTTTTCCCCTTTCATTTGGTAATTCTAACATCCTTGTAGATGTAGATTATGTATCAAAATGGGTGGAAGCAGTGGCTTTGCCTAATAATGATGCTAAATCTGTTAGCATGTTCTTGCAAAGAAACATCTTTACAAGGTTTGGTACTCCTAGGGCAATCATTAGTGATGAAGGATCTCACTTCTGCAACAAATTTATTGAAACTCTCTTAGCCATGGGGTAAAGCAAAAGATAGCAACTGCCTTTCATCCTCAAACTAGTGGTCAGCCAGAGTTATCCAACAGAGAGATCAAAAGAATGCTTGAAAAAATGGTAGGGTCTACTAGAAATGAGTGGTCTAATCATCTTGATGATGCTTTATGGGCTTATAGAACTGCTTACAAGACTCCTTTGGGAATGTCTCCATACATACTTGTCTATGGCAAAGCTTGCCACCTGCCTTTAGAGATTCAATATAAATCTCATTGGGCCATCAAAAAGATCAATTTTGATCATGCTAAGGCTGGGGAAGCTAGGGTGTTGCAGTTAAATGAGTTGGAAGAAATGAGACACTTTGCATATGAGAGTTCTGAATTGTATAGAGCAAAGACCAAGGCCTGGCATGATAAGAGGATTCAAAAAAGGGAACTATTGGAAGGAGATCAAATGTTATTGTTCAATTCAAGACTCAAGTTGTTCCCTGGGAAGCTCAAGTCTAGATGGTCTGGGCCATTCAAGTTGATGAAAGTGTACCCTCATCGTGTTGTAGAACTTTATGATGATGTGAGAAAGAAAACCTTCAAAGTTAATGGGCAAAGAGTAAAGCAATATTATGGAGAACCAGTGCTGAGGAGCAAAATCACCACTGAGTTGAAGGACCTCTAATCTTAGAGGGAAGTCTGGCTGAGGACTCTTAAACCAAGCGCTACTGGGAGGCAACCCAGGGTTTTCTTTAATAAGTTAGTGTTGTTGTTTGTTCTTGTGTTTGTTTTGCAGGAATTTAATTTTGGTACTTTAAAGTTTGAGGGTGGGATAGTAGTTGTTGTTGCAGCATTGCTTCCAGCAACATTGCTGCAGCAGTGAAGGGCAGTTGAGGAAAAAAAATAATGACAGTTATTTTTCCCAAGTGGCACGTATCACCAGTTACATCCCCTCTAACCGTCACTTCAAATCATCTCAAGGGTTTTCGTACCGTCAATCAAGTCCTCAAGGCTGCACGACCGAACAAAAAGGGGGCAATTGTTAACAACCAAAAATAAAGAAGTCGTAGAAAGGGGTACGCTGAGTGACAAAACTCCTCGAGGGAGGGCTACGCCCGAGGGCCAATAAGCCAAGCCGAGGGAAAGTGATTGCCCCAGCCTATAGAGTGCCAAGGCCTAGGTGGCTCGGACACCTTAGTCATTGCCTAAAGTGAGCCAGGACAACCGAGCCACCATACGGCCGAGGTAGGGCGGGCGTTACTTGGAAGGCAAGACACGGCACAAAGATAGAACGTGGGACCGGTTGAAGTTCAAGCGGAAGAACGAGGTCGGAAAACGCGGAGCAACGAGCACTCACCCCACTAACCGTGCCATTGGGATCGTGGGCAATTATTTCGCTTCGTTGAGGGCCTATGAAGCAATGAGAGTCGTTGATCTTAGATCAATCCAACGGCAGCCAAATGTTGGCTAACATAGTGGCCGACGAGGGCCTGTGTATATATATAGCATTAGAGTGAAATGTAAAGGACACACATCAATCAATCAAACTCTACGTTTTATTTCAATTTATCTTCCTTTATCGCATTTACATTATTTTACTTTATACATTAGCCGTAGTATAATCCAACACTCGCGTCCCTTTTCACCTTGCCTGACCCTTTCTAGAGGAGTCAGGAAACCCATAGTTGAGGAGAAGAGTTCCCTCCTCGACGCAATTGCTTGAAGAAAAGAGGAATCAAAGACTGTCCAAACCTCTGGCCGACACCACGGCCGGGACCTAAGAGTTTGACGACAACAGAAACCAAGCAGCCTTAAAGGACATGGTGATCAAGCAAAGGATGGCTACAAGGTTTAATGCCAAGGTGGTCACCAGAACCTTCAAGGTTGGCGATCTAGTCCTACGAAGGGCAGACATGGGTTTGAAGAATGCATCCCAAGGGAAGCAAGCCCCTAACTGAGAACGTCTATACAGAATAATCGCAGAAACCGAAAACGGTGCTTTCAATCTGGAAACTTTGAGCAAGGACCCAATACCTAGAACTTGGAATGCCGATAAGCTGAGAAAATTTGTTGTATGAACGAAACACGAATGATAAAAAACCAATGTAATAGCATGAAGCGTTAATATGCATTAATAAATGAGATTTTATCGTTGTGATTCGAAAAGGGGATACCAACGACGGGGGATTAGGCAATTAACGCAAAGCCTGACGGTGAAACGGGGCGGCATGTGATTGAAGCTGCGATCGTTTGCGCTTCCCTACAAATCAAGGCGCGAGTCGACCCACTAGCTTCGCGAAGCGACTTAAAACGTGTCTTAACCTCTGATGGGCGAGATAGAATCAGACCGGGTTCTGATAAACTATCCCAGAGCATACCTGACCACAAGGTGACGTGGTATTATATACTCAGATCCGCAAGGCACGACTTACGCCCGATGCCATCCAAGATACACCGGTCAAGCTCTAGGTTCAATCCGCTCAAATAAAGATAAGAAACAAGCTAGATGGAAAGCGAATTCATGAACATAAACCAAGCCAAACATGAGGCAAACATGCATATTTCAAAATAGAACATAAATAGTCATCCCGGAGACGGCCGGGTTCATAAACGAAATACATAACAGAATCCAACAAATCAAAGACAAACTATTTAGTCTAAAGGAAATGAACGTGAAGGAATGATCAGGGAGCATTGACATCGAAGTCAATCTTGTTGGGGTGATATTTCACAACCCTCCCGTCAAGAACCTCATGATCAAACTGAAGGACACTCTGCTCCAAAATAGCTTCCGGATTTAGGTACTGAACATGAGTCAAAGCCTTATGATAGGCGGCATCGGAAAAGTCCACTACCATGCTAGCCACAATCTGAACCTGCTCTTCAGCTTCATCTTTCAATTTCTTCGTACTCTCCAATTCAGACTAAACACTTTCAAGTTGAATTTGGAGCTCCTCCACTCTCTTCATATACTCGTTCCTCTCAGCATAGGCCACCTCTCGGTCCTTCTGGTGATGGCGAGCAAACTCTTGGGCTCGGCGAGTAGATTTGATGGCTCCATGTAGCTCCACCTAAAGCCTGTTCTTCTTCAAGAGGAGTCGATCCCTCTCCTCGCTTACCCCTACATAAAATGGAAAACAACACAACAAGGTTAAAGACCGGCTCAACAAACATGTTAAATTCTTAACATAAGGAAACAACTCAAAAAAAAAAGATTACCTGAACCAAAGTTAGGCATCCTCTCAGCTCCCCACTTCGCGTGTAGACTTGACCCATGCTTGACGATGCGCATGGGAAGCTCGAAAGGGTGCTCGCAAAAGTGATCACGCTCAATAGCATAAAAGATTATTTTGGCCTCAAGATCAGGCTCAGGAGGGGCACGTCTATCAGGAGAGGGATGCCTATCAAGAGAGGGACAATCAACAGAAGAACGTCTGTCACAACTTTTCTTATGCTTGGATTTACTTTGTGTCCTCGGGGTGGTAGAAACCCCTCCCTCACAAATTCCTTTGTCACGGACATCGATGGAACCTTCGGTGCTCCTAAAAGATATCTCTCAGCCCGACTAGGTTCCCCCAGGCGAAGGCGACACCCCGTGGAGGGACGGGCAACAGCAGATGTGGAGGGAACAAGACTGCGTTGCTCATTAAGCTATGCACCTAAAGGCCTCCTCCTCCCAACCAAAGAAGCCAGGTCATCAAATGAAAGTGTGGCAGTGGTGTGCAAAAATGTGATGTGCAAGTATACACAGTCGCAACAAGTAATAAAGTGAAAGTAGAGTGTCGTACCCATAGGGATTGGATTAATTTCTAAAGTTTAAAATGGTAGTTTAGCTAGTGAGAAACAAGTAATAAAATAAGAGTATGTGTGAGATAACAGAAAACAAATAAACTAATTAAAGATAGAGTGTATTCAAGTGAGAAAGATAGTTGTAATGTTTTTCACTAAGTAAATCACTTTTGATAGCACTATGTTATATATGATGCTCCTGCAATGGATGCTGTAGCAATTGATGCGTGCTTTTCAGCAACTAACGTCTAGGTTTCATTACAAGTCTTATGTCTAAGCTCTAAATAAGTTCACCCCTGTATATGAAGTACCCACAGTATCACCCTATGGACTATGCTATCCTATATCTAGATTTTAGCATGGAATTAACAAACTTTACTTTATTAAACACTTATCCATATTAGTTCTTGAGTTCCAATTATAAATCATGTCTGAATTTATAATTTGCATTCACTTTTAGTTGGTCAATTCTAAAGATGAATATGAAAGAGTTATCATGCAAGAACTAAAATGCAAACATCAATATATAACATAATAACTTAATGAAAAGATCATTACAAAGTTAAAGCATCCCAACTAGAGAAGTTAGCTCATGCTAGACATTACTTAGCACATACAAACAGAGATAACCATGTTCATATGTTTGATAATACAAAGGGAAGGAAATAAAGAAAGAATTACACGGTTGAAGTTCCCTTGCATAGATCCGCCTAGTAATGCTCCAGCAATGCCTCACAAATGATTGATGCTCTGGCAATCAAACAGCAACAGAAATGGTGTAGAAGTAGAGGGAGAAGTTGTCAATTTCTCTCCCTCCTTCACACCTATGAAGTGTAAGTGATTCTAACTCTCTAACTTGGCATCTCTTTAAATGAGGAGAAGGAGATGCATTTATAGGCTCCTTAAGAAAGGTTTCCTTCATGGTTGGGTTTGCTTGGAGCTGAAGTTGGTCACTTGTATCCCAAAAAGAGTTGATTTGATCTTTACTTTATCAAAGAGAAGAGGTCCAATGGCGTATAGACAAGTGTCCCTAAAAAGTAAAAGTTGCAAGCTAAAAAGTAAATAGTCGGTGCTGAGATGAGCAACTTGGGCCACTTGCATAGCAACTTGACTTTGATTTCATCAATGACATCAGCAGATTGCTGGGGCATTTTAGTCCGTCATGAATGCTGGAGCAATGATTGCTGGTGCAATGGATGCTCCTTGTATCACTGGTGCAATGCTTCTGCTTTCTGCTTGAATGACCATTGCAGGGGTAATGATTGTTGTACCTATTGTTGGGGCATCTGGTCCTGTAGCATTGAACAAACACATTAAAATACAACATGGGGCACCAAAAGTGCAAAATGATCACAAATCAGTTCCTAACCCTCTTTTACTTTAAACAACACATATTAACTATTTTAACAACAATATTACTTAGAACTCACATTGATTTAAGTCTAGAACATATAAATAACTCTATATAAATAAGAGTTATCACACCCCCATACTTAAACCATTGCTTGTCCTCAAGCAATGACACTTGATAAAGACAAAAAATACACAGAGAATACAAAAACAAAATCAGTTGCTTCTATAAATCAAACAGTTTTTCAAAAATGATCTCATTGGGCCCAATTTTCAGATTCACACTTCACACACACACAAACACCTATGACTTTCACAATATTTAAAATTATTACAGCTCATTAAGTGAGTGTGTGACTCTTAGGACATAGTTTCGTTCCTAGCTATCTTCAAAACTTCATTTAGCCTTGGTAAGAGTAGTTTTCTTTTGATCATGCCAAGAGTTTTTCAAAAACAAGAGTAGACTAACATCTTCACATAAGATTAGGGGACTTTTAAGCAAGACACAGAGCTGTGGGTTAAGTATTTCAGACTTTTGAGTCAGTTTTTTTAATTTCTAATTTGGTGGTTTCTGGATGCTGGAGCATCATACTCTTTGTAATGATGGAGCAATGATTGCTGTAACATTGGATGCTCTAGCTTTGATACTATACATAGGAATTTAGCGTATATTGCCCTCCTAGCTGACCTCCTTTTTGCATACTTTTTTTTCTTTTTATTTTTATTTTTATTTTTATTTTTCTTATGCATTCTTGGAACGGGTACAACTATTGTTTCAGGCGAATATAGCTATTACATAGATTTTTGCATTTGTAGCATTTTTTCTTTTGTAAACCTATTGCACTGGTTTCGCTACAATCTTTATACTTAGCCTCAATATATCTTGAGTCACCCCCAAAAAAGAAATATTATCTATTACTGCAATGATAGAAATGCAACTAATCATGCCTTTGATTTAAACAAAACAATAACCAGAAGGTGCTCCCCCCAACTAAAAACTAGTAGTGTCCCCACTGCTCGTGCAAACTCTAATGGAGAAACCTTTTGGACACTACAATATTGACATTAAAAACATTTATCACAACAAATTTTGTAAATCCTACACAGCTGCTGGATGCTAATATTGATGCTACAACATCCAGCAAATTTATTGAACTAAAAGATAACACAAACAAAGAGAGCATTAACAAAAACAACACAAATAAAAACACAACAACTAACCATAACACAAAAAATAGAACACTAACACACACAGGAGGGAAGAGTTACTGATTTGTGAACACAACATAATTCTTCTCTGGCTCAGTTTCGACTTTTGCAGCAATGGATGCTGCAGCATTGGATTGATTGTTGTTGCTACAACAATGGTTGCTTCAGCATTAGCCTATCGTTGTTCTAGTGCCCTGTTAGTGTTTTCTGTTATAATTCCTCATTTTACTCATTCTCTTGCTCTTCTCCTTCCTCTAGCTCTCCTTGCATGTCCTGCAACCTTCTTTTTAAAGGTATAGCTTATACACCATATTTTTCAGAAGATGCTGCAAATGATGTTGTAATGCTGGAGTAATGAATGATGCAGCATTGGGATGCCTTCACTTTGTTCCTACAAAAAAACATAAACACTAAAATAAACAAAAATAAGCTTGTTAGTAAATCAAAATCCTGGGTTGCCTCCCAAAAGCACTTGGTTTAAGAGTCCTCAGCCAGACTAAGTCTTGTGGCATGTATCTTCTGCATAATTGACAACAGTTGCACAAGACCACTCATTCACACCTGCAAAAGTAAAAACAAAAAACACACAAAACAGAATTAGTCCTAAAAATCTGGGTTGCCTCCCAGTAGCGCTTAATGTATTGTCTTTAGCTAGACTAATCCATTGACTTTGAAGGTGGAACTGGTGGCTTCATCACACAATTCCCCTGCCCCATTAGGATACACTCTCACCTATTTAAAAGGTCCTGACTGCTTAGATTTGAGCTTTTCAGGGAGTACTTTAAGTTTTGAGTTGGACAAAAGAACTTGTCTCCCTTTATTTGGCTCGTCTTTGAATCTTTTTGGCTACTGCAACAATTGCTGCAGCATTCACTTGTTCAGCAGATTTTATAGCAACAGCTGCTACAACCTGGTTCACTTCAACTTTGGTGTATTTTGGTTGTGGGTGTGTCAGCATAGGTCTGTTGGGTGGTGTTTTGGTTGGTAAAGTCACAGCTGATTGGGGAGAAGATTGTGGAGTTAAATATTTGTGAGGTGGGGATTGGGTTGAGAGAGTTGGTTGTTTTCTGATTCATTTCTTCTTCCCTCACTCTCCTTACAGCTCTTAGTTGATGGGACATTGATTTGGAGTTGCTTCAGCACCTCTAATAATTTACCAAATTGTTTGTCTTCATGAGCCTTCTTAAGACTTTGAGGAAAAGGAGGAGGGGGTATTCTTAAACAAACTTTGGTGATGGTACTGCTGCAGCATTAGATGCTCCAGCATTGGTAGCTTTTGCATCTGTTGCTTCAGCATTTGTTGCTCCTGCAACATCAGTTGTATTTTTTTCTTTTCTATTTTTTTCATTTTTTTCTTTTTCTTCCTTACCTTCACCTTCTGTATCATATGGCTTTTTTAAATCTTTTCCACTTCTCAAAGATATAGCATTGACCTGCTCTTTCTCAAGAGTTTGTGAAATTGAAGCTTTTGTGGTGGATGGTAATGATTCACTTGGTCTTTGGTAAAGAGAAGTTGCTAATTGTCCAACCTGATCCTCCAAGTTCCTGATGACAATCCCATGAGTTTGTATTGAGGTTTTTGTATCACTCATAAATGCTCTTGTATCATTCATAAATGCTCTAGTATCACTTATAAATGCTTTCATAAGAGATTCCAAGGAGTTTTCCATTTCTGGTGCAGATGATCTTTGGACATGTTGAGCAGTGAATCCTGATGGTGTGGGAGGTGCTGCAGCAGTAGGTGTTGTGGCTGCATTGTTGTTGCAATTGAAATTTGAATGGTTTCTCCACTCAGGATTGTAGGTATTTGAGTAAGGATTGTTATTATTGTTTTACCCTTCATAGTTGACAGAGATAGGATTGCTTGGACACTCTTCATATAAGTGACCACCTCCACAGTAGACACAACTAGTTGTTCCTAGAGGGGTCTGTTGTACGGCAGCAACAGTGAGTTCTGTTATTGCCCTAGCAATGGGTGCTGGTGCATTTGCAGAATTGACATTCTTTACCATGTTGGTGAGAGATTCCACTTGAGCTGATAGAGCTGTTACTTCACTGAATTCATGAACCCCAACTGTCTTCTTTTGAGCAATGACCATTTCTGTGGGCCAACTGTAGCTGTTGGTTGCAATTCTGTCTATGAAGTCACATGCTTCACTGTAGGTGTGAACACCCAATTTTAATCGATATTTTTGTTGTTTTAAGAAAAAACAAAAATATCATTTATTGGACATTTTGAGATTTTAGTCATTTAGGCGTGTCTTTTTTTTGCTCATTTTCACATTTTCTTTCAACTTGTTATTATTTATTTTGTTTCCCCTTTTCTTTTAATAGATATTAAAGTTTGGACCAAAAAATCAATGATTGGGCCAAGACCCAACAACCAGAAATTCCTTCTTTTTTTTTTTTTGTTGTTTAGCTGAATTAAATCAGACCACTGCTTGAAAAAAAACACCAACCCAATTTAAGCTCAACATCTTTTTTTGTTTGTTTGTTTGTCTCTTCTTCAAAAAAAATAATATAAATACGAAAATAATTATTATCAAATAAAATATATAATGACAATCAGAAAAGTCCACATTCACAGATTTTGCAGAAGGTAAGATATTTGTGCAATCTCTTTGTAGGGTGAGAAAAATCTTATCTGCTCCCCAAGTTGTGATGCAAACAGTTTTAACTTTAAATGCTGAACATTTTTTTACACTATAAATAGAGCGATTTTGAAGGAGAGAAGGGCAGACAATTTTGATGTGAAAAACAGTTAAGTTGAAATCTTGAGAGAAAGAGAGTGAGGGAACAAAATCTGTTGCAGAAGAAGAAGACATTACACAAAGCTTCATTCTGGTATTTATTTTTTATGCATATATAGTAGTAGTTTTCGCATAATAATAACAGTCAAATATGTTTGTCATATTGTTAGCCTGCATTTTCGACAAGCACAATTAAATGCAGTCAACAAGGTTTGATTTATTACTTCAAGAGAAAGATGTCAATTTCGACATTGAGAAGAGTTAAGTTATTTGGTTGTGTCAAGATGATTTCGACTTGAGGCTTGCTGAAATCGAAGTGTTGAAGACAGTGATTTCGACAAGAAGAGGTTTTGAAGACAGGTAACAGATTGGAATCAAGCAACCGCTGTCGAAGGGATGTAGAAGTTACATTTTTAAATATTCTGTACAGTTATTTTCTATTTGTATAAATGGTAGTTTTTCATAGGAAAAACAGGTCACAATACGCACATACAAAATTCTCATACTCCAACTTCCAAGTAAGAGAGAAAAGCGAGTTACAGAACAATGTATGCACTTGTGCACCAATTTCTATTCATTTAATGCAATTTTAATCTGTTTTCTTAAATTCCTTGCACTTTACTTGCTTTTTACACATTCTGTTCAGAACTGTATCGTTTTGAAGTAATTTCGAGAGTTTCAACACCTTTGAAATTGGCGGTTATCTTCATCATTTTCATTAAAACCGTAAGAACATTAACGAAACTCGATAGTTTCTGGGAAATCAATGCACAATATGTCTTAAGATTTACTAGTTGATCTTGTAAGCAAATAATTTTAAACTAGCAGTTGTTTACCAAAAACCACGGTAAACAAATTGGCACGCCTGGTGGGACAGTTTGTGCTAAGTTTCAAAATAATTTGAAACAATTTCTTCCAAGGGAATTTTACTGAGTTTGTTCTTAAATTTAAAAAAAAACTTGTGATTTAATCTTTGTATGCATTTAAGAAGTGGCAAACGTTTTCCAGAAATGGTTCGCCCTGTTTTAAATCCTGTATCCAAGGCACAAAGTTCACAAGAACAAGCGTCAGTTAGTGACGTGAGCGCTGCAAATGTCGTAGGAGTAACCGCTTCTATGCCATCTTCGACGACGATAGGGGTAACTGCTCCTGTGTCTATGTCGACCACTGCAGAGTTGACACAGTCTAGTACGATGGCTTCTGTGCCACCAACATTAGGGCATCCGACAAGCCCTCCAATGGTTAATCCCTTCATCCCACAATTTACATTACCTATGATCAATAGGGATTACCCATATGGTATGCCAACAAATGGTTCAGCATTTTCTCCTCTTCATAGTTCAGCAGAGAGCGTTTATAGTCGAAACTCCCAGCCCTCATTAACCACATCATCCTTGTTAGCGCTAAGGCAACAAATGGATGATAGCAACCACGACATGGTTAATTTGCTGACTCAACAAATAGGTACAGCGTTTAATCCCTTGATCCAAAACACGAACAATAGTTACCAAATGTTAGCAACCCAGATGGGGAGAATTGCTGATTTCTTTGGCACTCCACCATTGCGTAACCAACAGGATCTTCAAAATCAGAATGTCAGGCCTGTGGAAAACCCTTTAGAAAGGCCTAACAATGGGATTCCCATAATGCTGATGTGTTGCTGGTTAATAGAAACCAAAATGCTGATGAAGTGGTTAGGCAAGTTCAACAAAATAATTTTGGAGCCCAAAACAATTTGACCAATCTTGTCGAAACTATTCTAGCCTAGAATGGTCTTAATTTAGGCCTACATAGGCCTAGTTTTGTGTCAGCATTGTCGGAGTATGTCTTACAAACTGAACTTCCTAGGGGATGGAAAATCCCTAAGTTCACAAAATTCACTGGAGAAACTAGCGAATCTACTGTCGAGCATGTTGCCCGTTATCTAACAGAGGCAGAGACATAGCACATAATGAAAACTTAAGGATGAAATATTTCCCAAACTCTCTAACTAAGAATGCTTTCACTTGGTTCATCACTTTACCCCCACATTCCATTTTCAATTGGGGGCAGTTAGAGAAGGCGTTTCATGAGCAATTCTATATGGGCCAATATAAGATTAGTCTTAAAGACGTAAAGTGGCAGAGTCTATTGATGATTACCTGAATAGATTCAGGCTTCTCAAAGCAAGGTGCTTTACTCAAGTGCCTGAACATGAGTTAGTCGAAATGGTTGCTGGTGGCCTAGACTATTCTATTAGAAAGAAATTAAATACTCTACACTGAAGAGATATGGCGCAATTGGCCGATAGGGTTCGACAAGTCGAAAGGCTTAAAGCTGAAAAAACTAGAACTAGTCGTTTCCATAAAAAAGAGAAAGTTGCTTATGTCGATACTAACGACAGCGACCAAGAATTCGACATAGCCTATGAGGATGTCGAAGAAAATGAGGTCAATGCTGCAGAATTAAAACCTGGGCCTCCTTATACATGCAAATTGTTAAGGCCATCAGATGGGAAAAATCCTGTCGAACCTAAAAATGATAAGTTTGTTGCAAAGACTTATACCTTTGATGTTACTAAATGTGATAAGATTTTTGATCTTTTAGATGCTGATGGTTAAATTTTAGTGCCTAAGGGCCTGAAAATACCACAATTAGAACAACGAAAGCCTCCGATGCAGATTGACACTGATCCTCTTCCGGCAATGGATGCAATGTATGCTGAACCAGTCGAGATAATGGTTATTGAAGCCACTGCTGGAAAGATTGCTGGAAATGCCAACGTGAAAGGGACTACTGAAGGCCCAGAGGTTGAGGTCGAAATGGTTACTGAAGACCAATATGATGAAAAAATGAAGGTTGCTTATCCCAAAGCAGAAGAGGAATTAATTGATTTCCTCAACCGTTGCAAGATAAGCAACACAGAGGTGATGCTGTGCCCAAGGTGTAGTTCTGTCTTCTACAAAAATGCTGCAAAAAGCCTTGAAGGCTTCAAGCCTCAATTGAACGGGAAAGGGAAATGGGTTGACGGCAGACCAAAGTTCAGTTTCAACAAAAGAGGTATACCATACAAGATTGTACCTCCAACAAAGAGTACTCAGAAAGATGAAGTTAGGACTTTTGTTCCAACATCAAGGTCACCCGTGGAAAAATGGGTGTACTCTGTGTCATACCCTAATTTTGTCCGCCTAGGTTTAAAACCCTAATTTTCCGCAAAAAAAATAAATAAATTGAGAAGTGTGGTTTTATTTTGAAGAGTGAAGAGCATTGTGCATGCATTTTTGGGTTTTAAAAGTCATTCTAGGGCTTTTAAATTCATTGTTAGAGTGGAAATGCATTTGTTGTTAAAAAACAAGGTTTTTAGGGCAAAAGGGTATTTTGGTCATTGTCAAAAATAAGATAATTTCTCATCAAGAATCATTGTGCAATTTTAGAGAAATTTATTTGAGGCAAAACATTTTTGGTCATGTATGTATGTATGCGCATGCATGCATACATTGTGCACAAAATTTCAAAAAAGGATCAAAAAGGAATATTCTCCAAAAAGTTCTAAGATGTGATTTTTGTGACATTTTTGGTCATGGTGATCACATAAAATGGCATATTCCTCAAGATACCTTGTATATGGCTCAAAGGGGTGTATTTTTGTACAATTATCTTGAAAAGAATAATCAAAAATGAAAGGAAAAGGGAATGGTCTCATAATAGTACAATAGTACAATTGCCAACTTGCAAAACTTGGTCACCAAGGACCCCTCCCAATGTTGTGTCGCCTATCCCTCTCCTTCCCTCTCATATTTTCATTTTTTTGACCTCAATCCATGTGTGATTCAATCCTCACCCTCCATTCAAATTTTAGATGCAATCCTAGGGTGAGATGAGATGCACAATGACCTAACTACCCTTAAACCTAATTGCTTTCTATATATACCCTATTAACCTCACCTCACACAAAAACTTTGGCCTCACCATTCACTCACAAACCCTAGCACACAACTCCCTCCTCACCTTCTCTCCATTTATGCGACACACCCCCTCTCCCTTCTCTCTAACTCACTTCTTCATTTCTCATCTACCCACACACATTCAATCCATCTTCCAAGCCTAAACACTAATTTTCAACCATCAATCCTTCATAAAATCACACAAAGGTTCAAGATCAAGGGTCATTTTTTTGGAGATTGAAGATCAAGCTTGAAGATAAGTTGATTTGGTTGATTGTTTCTTCATCTATTGTGTTTATTTGGAGCTCATCTTAAGGTATGTGATTCCTAGACCCCTTCTCTTGTAAATCCTTGCATAAAGTCATCATTTCTTGCATATTTGTGAGATTTCCACGTCCAAAAATGTAGATCCTCTCTTTTAACTTCATTTTTATGCTTGTACATATGTTAATCTCATGAATCTTTGTTTTGATGCTTTGATTTTGGGGTTATATGCATGATTTTGTTGTTTTAATTGAAATAAAATGTTATTTGCTTTGATGATAATTTCGCATGCTTCAAATAAATATGTGTTTTATGATTTTTGTTGGTTCTCATGGTTGAATCTTGTGAATAAATGCATCTATGTTTTGGTTATGTCATTCGCTTGCTTGATTTGGTTGACTTGTTGAAATAAATTGATGATTGGCCATGTATATATTT
Source organism: Astragalus glycyphyllos (assembly GCA_963573325.1). Taxonomy (NCBI): domain Eukaryota; kingdom Viridiplantae; phylum Streptophyta; class Magnoliopsida; order Fabales; family Fabaceae; genus Astragalus; species Astragalus glycyphyllos. Next base: position 39,953,089 of record OY754307.1, read on the forward strand.
CGCATATTTTGAGATAATTTGGTTTGATGTTGATTTTTGGGCGTTTGTTGGCTTAATCTTATAATTATTTGAATATGAACCATGATTGTGAGCTTTTGTGCCAAAAGGAATGGTTACAAGATGTAAATCTTGATTTCCTTCGGCTATTTGGTTTGCATATGTTCAATAACTAGGTTTTAATATTTGATTTGATGCCTTTTGAGGTTTAATCGTGCAATTGCTTAGAAATGAACCTTGATTGTGAATTTGGGTTGCTTAAAGGAATGGTTGCAAGATGTGTATCTGGATTTCTTCGGGCTAAAAGGTTCACATACCAGGGTTTATGAATTAATTTTGTTAAATTACTTGTTTAAACTTGCAAATATTCAAACCTATGTTGTTAATTGTGAAATTTGTGATTTGAGAAAATGGATTTGGGTTTTGGTTCATTTATGGTCCACAAATGATCTTGGGTTATGCTAAGTTGGCAAGAGATAGGTTACTTCAACCTTGATGCCTATGCTTGTAAGCATTTAAAAATTCAATTCCCATTTGATGTGCTTGTGAAATGTGAGCAAAAAGGGGTCTATAAACAATTGAATTTGCGCACATGATTGGTCTCCAATGACCTTGATGCATCCTCAAGTTTAATCATGCTTTCTTTGCTCTTTGAGTTTAATGTAAATTGTTGTTTGAAGCTTGTGAAGTTTTGGCAAAGGATAGGCCACTTAGAGCCTTGATGCACCATTGCATTGTCTTAATAAATTGAAAAGGAGAGACTACTTGGAGTCTTGATACACTTTCCATTTCTCAATCGGCAAAGGATAGGTTCATTTAACCTTGATGCACATGCATTTTGCATATTCATGCATTCTTACCTATTCTTGCATCCTTGCCTACTCATGCATTCTTGAATTGAAGCTTGGTACTCAATGCTTGATATACTTGTTTATGTGCTTGTGGTGCATTAAAATGTTGAATTGGTGTTCACAATTTGCTTGTTTTGATTTCCACCAATTGTTACTCGTTAGTAACTCTCCAAAACTTCAAAACCATGTTGCATACAAAAAACAACTTGTTACTCGTTAGTAACGTTCCAACTTCAAAACATTTTTTTGCATTTACATAATCATTGATAAACAACTTCACTTCTTCTCAAAACAATTTCAAACTATTTTTCACAAATCACACTTTGTTGGTGGTAATGCGAAGCCTTTGCTTGCACGACTATCAACAATGGGGTGCTAGTGATGATTGTGGATATCTTGTGTTGCAGGTTAAGTTTTGATGATGAAGCAATCTAACACAAAGTGACAAGTGGAATTCCAAGGCACAACCAACTCAAGAAGTAAGTGTGTCAAGGGTAGTAGTCCCTAGGAAGTTGGGTCGTCTTAGGAATGAATTGTAAACCGCTTCCGAGAATCGGCTCAAATCACAAAACACAATATCACTCACACAAATGAACCTAACATATGTTTTCAATTGATAAATAGGTTAGGCACTTGTTGTTCTTAAAAGAAATAAATTCTTGGTTTTTTTGTTTTAAAAGAAAATTTTTTTAACAATCGATTCATAGCTTGTAACCTTAAAGCTAGAAATCGATTCATAGCTTGTTTAAAGCTAGAAATCGATTCACAACCTTTGAACTTAAAGCTAGCAATCGATTGAACTTGTTTTAGAGCCCACAATCGATTCATGGCTCATAGTTATAAAGAAGATAATCGATTCTTCTCTTAATTTGGTGAAACTTCATTTTGTAAAGCAAACAATCGATTATCTACTTGCCTTATAAAAGCACCAAATCGATTCCTCACCTATTTCCATAGGCAAGAAATCGATTTTCTACTTGCATTTGTGAAGCACATAATCGATTTCAACATTATATCTTTTCAAGCAACTAATCGATTCACAACTTGTTTTTTTGAAGCATATAATCAATTATTCACTTATGAGCTATTTACTTTTAAAGCAACTAATCGATTATTATCTTATGTTTTGCAAGCCATAAATCGATTAGTCACTTATAACACAAAGTGCTTCAACGGTCATATTTTTCCTATCTCTATAAATAGAACCCTAGGTTTCACGATCAAAATTACAACCTACAATTCTATTTCACGATTAAAAGCAGAACGCGAAGCTTCTCTCTGTCACAATCACTATTTCACGTTCTTCATCACTGTGAGCTGATTTCTCTCAAGGGTTAGGTTGGGGATCTTCAAGTTGTCATATTCACCTTCTCAGAGGTATTTGTTATTTCATTGTTATTGTAATTTCTTGTAATACTGTATTGGGTTTTTACTAGAGAGTGGGGCATCTCTCTAGGGTTTCTGATTGTAACAAGGGTGGGGTATCTCTTGTTGTAATTGTTGTTTAGGGCTCTTGCACAAGGTGGGGTATCCTTGGTGAAGAGTGCCTGTGTCTGTAAGGGTATTAAAGCACCCAGTTGAAAGCTTTGTTTTTATAGTGAAAATCTCACAAAGGGTTGTGAGGACTGGACGTAGGTCACTGGGAGGTGACCGAACCAGTATAAATCTCGTGCGTGCTTTACTGCTCTATATTCTAATTCTTTTATTTCATAAACCTGCGCGAAAATCAAACTAAGTCGTTAAAAAGGGGAACTGTTTTCAACAATCTCAATTCACCCCCCCTCTTGAGACTGAAGCCACTTGGTAACAAGTGGTATCAGAGCTAGACTCTTGTTTAAAGGGCCTAGCAGCTTCAAGAGAAATGGCTTCAGGTTGGTCTACGCAAGAGGGTGCGTCTCTTACCCGTCCTCCGGGATTCAACGGGAAAGATTATGCATATTGGAAAGAAAGAATGAGAATATTCATAGAAGGGGTTGATATTGATGTATGGGATGCTGTGGAAAATGGACCCTATGTCCCCACGCACATGGTAAATGGTATTCTCACTGTCAAAGAAAGAGCTGATTGGACTGATGATGATAAGAAAAAGGTACAACACAATCTCCGGGCCAAAAACATCATTACTTCCGCACTAAGCCCCGATGAGTTCTTTAGGGTGTCAAATTGCAAAACTGCACAAGAAATGTGGGATAATCTTCAAGTCACTCATGAAGGTACTAGTGAGGTAAAAAGAGCAAGAACAAATACTCTTATCCGAGAATATGAATTATTCAGAATGAATCCAGGAGAAACCATACAAGAAATGCAAAAAAGGTTCACTCACATAGTGAATCAATTGGGTTCATTAGGAAAGTCGTTTCCTGCTGAAGACTTAATCAACAAAGTGCTAAGGTGTTTGAATAGAGAATGGCAACCGAAGGTAACTGCTATAGCTGAATCAAGGAATTTAGCTACCATGACACTCGCCACTCTTTTTGGCAAACTACAAGAGCACGAACTAGAGCTCACTCGTCTGGCAGAGCATGAAGAAAAAGATAAGAAAAAGAAAAGCTTGGCTTTAAAGGCTTCTAGTTCAAATCAACCTGATGATAGTGATGACTCAGAAAATGAAGAGGATGAAGATGATGAGAACATGGCACTTATGGTTAGAAAATTCAAAAAATCATGAGAAAGAAAAATATTCCTAGGAAGAGCTTTCCTCCAAAAAGGTCCTCAAGCAAGGAAAACTCATCTAGTCCTCCAACTTGCTACGAATGTGGAAAACCTGGTCATATTAAGATGGAGTGCCCAAGCTTACTGAAAAAGGCGTCAAAATATGAGAAAAAGGGGTTCAAAGAAAACAAAGGTAGAAAAGCCTACATAGCATGGGAAGATAATGACATGGACTCATCAGATGATTCAGAAAGTGAAGAGGCTCAAGTTGCACTCATGGCCAATCATGGAAGTGAAAGTGAAAGCGAAAATGAGGTAGATTCTAACTCAGAAACTTCGCATAATGCATATGATGAATTACATGAAGCATTTCTTGAATTGCATAGTGACTCTTTGAAACTAGCTAAAGCATTAACACAATCTAAGAAAGCAGTTAATCATCTTCAAAATCAAGTTATCTCCTTGACTAAGGAAAGATTAGAACTTAGAAATGAAAACTATAGTCTTGGTTGTTTTAAAGCTAATTATGTATGTGATAAGTGCAATGAATATGAAAAGAAGATTCATGAGCTTGAATGGACAATAGGAAAAATGTCTAATACACAACATGTGCATCCTAGGTCTCCTAGAAACAATTTCATGAAAAAGCATGTGCATCATAGACCTAAATTTACTACTAGTCCATATATCAAATGTTATTACTGTGCTAAACCTGGACATACTGCATCTGTGTGCATGGCTAGAGGTAGACAAGTTGTGAAAAAGGTGTGGGTTCCCAAAGGGACCATACCAAGTACTAACCCACAAGGACCCAAAGAGATTTGGGTACCTAAAACTGTGTTTTAAACTCATTGCAGGTATGCTTCAAGGTACGGGGGTCAGATTGGTACCTTGACAGCGGATGCTCAAAGCACATGACTGGAGATATAACAAAGTTCTTAACTCTTACCCCCAGATCAAGCGGTTATGTGACTTATGGTGATAACAATAGAGGAAGAATCCTCGGTGAAGGTAAAGTTGGTAAAGATTTATCTACTGCTATTGATAATGTGCTTTATGTTGAAGGTCTTAAACATAATTTACTAAGTATTAGCCAACTATGTGATAAAGGAAATAGAGTAATATTTGATTCAGGATCATGCATCATTGAAGATAAAAAGAGCAAACAAGTTAGAATGATAGGAAACAGAGTAGAAAATATATACATGATTAATCTTGATGAAGTTTCATCTCATAATGCATGTTGTTTCATTAGTAAGGAAGAAAACTCTTGGCTATGGCATCGTAGAGCAGCTCATATTCATATGGATCATCTTAACAAATTAGTCTCTAAGGAACTAGTTAGTGGTCTTCCTAAAATCAAGTTTGAAAAAAATAAATTATGTGATGCATGTCAAAAAGGTAAACAAGTCAAAGTATCTTTCAAATCAAAGAATGTTGTGTCTACTAACAAACCTTTGCAGCTTTTACACATGGATTTATTTGGTCCCTCACGAACGAAAAGCTTTGGTGGAAATTACTATGCACTTGTCATAGTAGATGACTATTCAAGGTACACTTGGACACTATTCATCGCAAATAAAAGCGATGCATTTGGAGCTTTTAAGAAACTTGCTCGTAGCATTCAAAATGAGAAAGAGCTGAAAATTGTCTCCATCCGAACCGATCACGGTGGAGAATTTGAGAATGAAAGGTTTGAAAATTTCTGTGAAGAACTTGGTATTGATCACAACTTCTCAGCACCTAGGACTCCTCAACAAAATGGAGTCGTTGAGAGGAAAAATCGATCCTTGGAAGAGCTTGCCAGAACAATGTTGAACGATCATGACATCCCAAAATATTTTTGGGCTGATGCTGTAAGTACTGCTTGTTATGTTATGAATAGAGTTTTGATTAGGCCTATTTTAAAGAAAACCCCTTATGAACTCTACAAAGGGAGAAAACCAAACATTTCACACTTACATACTTTTGGATGCAAATGTTTTGTCTTGAACAATGGAAAAGATAACTTAGGAAAATTCGATGCTAAAGCTGATGAAGGAATTTTTCTCGGTTATTCTTTATCTAGTAAAGCATTTAGAATCTTCAATAAAAGAAATAAAGTAATTGAGGAATCTGTACATGTTACATTTGAAGAATCTAACCCCAAAAGGTTGGGAAAGGTTATTGATGATGTTGCAGATGAGCTCGAAGCATTACAGCTAGATGAAGAGAAGAAAAATGAGAATAAAGAGAAGGAGACTGAATCTACTCCTCAACAAGGAAATGAAGAAGATTCAAGCAATGATTTACCAAAAGAATGGAGAATCCCAAGGCACCACTCAATTGAAAGTATTATCGGTGATGTATCAAAAGGGGTAACTACTCGAAACTCTCTTAGAAATGCATGTAATCATATAGCTTTTGTATCTCAAATTGAACCTAGAAATCTAGATGAGGCTATAGAAGATGAACATTGGACCATTGCTATGCAAGAAGAGTTAAATCAATTTGAAAGAAATGATGTGTGGGATCTTGTCCCTAGGCCTAACAATCATCAAATAATAGGCACAAAATGGGTGTTTAGAAACAAACTAGATGAGTCGGGCATAATTGTTAGAAACAAAGCTAGACTAGTAGCTAAAGGCTATAATCAAGAAGAAGGAATAGACTATGATGAAACATATGCACCCGTAGCTAGATTAGAAGCTATTCGCATGCTCCTTGCATTTGCATCAATTATGGATTTCAAATTATATCAAATGGATGTCAAAAGTGCATTTTTAAACGGTTTTATCCAAGAAGAAGTGTATGTTGAACAACCACCTGGCTTTGAAAATTTTGAAAAACCAGATCATGTTTTTAAACTCAAAAAGGCTCTTTATGGTCTGAAGCAAGCTCCAAGAGCTTGGTATGAAAGATTGAGCAAATTTCTACTCAATCATGATTTTCAAAGAGGGAAAGTTGACACTACACTATTTATAAAGAAGTCAAAAGATGACATCTTACTCGTACAAATTTATGTGGATGATATTATATTCGGTGCTACTAATGAATTGCTTTGCAAAGAATTTTCTAGTATCATGCAGAATGAGTTTGAAATGTCGATGATGGGAGAACTCAACTTCTTTCTCGGGCTCCAAATAAAGCAAACCAAGAACGGCATCTTCATATCTCAAACAAAATATTGCAAAGAACTGCTCAAAAGATTTGAAATGGATAAGGCAAAAGAAATGACTACTCCGATGAGCACCTCATGCTACTTAGACAAGGATGAAGAAGGTAAACCGGTAGAATTAAGCAAATATCGAGGTATGATTGGCTCACTTCTCTATTTAACTGCTAGTAGACCGGATATCATGTTTAGTGTTTGCATGTGTGCTAGATATCAAGCAAATCCAAAAGAGTCACATCTAGTAGCAGTCAAGAAAATCATGAGATATCTCGTTGGAACACAAAATGTTGGTCTGTGGTACCCCAAGGGCGCCACATGTAGTCTTGTCGGATACTCCGACTCTGATTTTGCTGGTTGTAAACTAGATAGGAAAAGCACTAGTGGAACATGTCACATCTTAGGCAGTGCATTAGTTTCATGGCACAGTAAGAAACAAGTCAGTGTCGCACTGTCAACTGCTGAAGCAGAATATGTTGCAGCAGGAAGTTGCTGCGCACAAATCCTCTGGATGAAGCAACAACTTCTTGACTATGGTGTAGAATTAGATCACATTCCGATTAAATGCGACAACACAAGCGCAATTAATCTTACAAAGAACCCCGTTCAACACTCTAGGACTAAGCATATAGAGATTAGACACCATTTTCTTAGAGATCATGTTCAGAAAGGCGATTGTGTGATTGAGTTCGTTGAGTCGTCAAAACAGCTAGCTGACATTTTCACAAAACCATTGCAAAAAGAAAGTTTCTTTTTTATTAGAAGAGAACTTGGAATCATTGATTCATCCTCTATTTGAATGAAAGTTTCTTTTTCAAAAAAAAAGAATTTAAATGAACTTTTAAATAAATTTTTTGTGTTATGTCTTCGATTGTAATAGTTTATTTGTTTTTCTTAGCTGTACTCTTTCGACTAGCAAACTTTATCTCATGCTTACCCTTTTGATCATGACAAAAAGGGGGAGAAGTATAGGATTGTCACTTTGCATTTAGATAGGGGGAGCATCAAGTAAGGGGGAGTCCTTTTAATATTAGTGCATTGTTTTGCTTGATGAACTAACCTCCCACTTGAGATGAATTAAAATTTTGTCATCATCAAAAAGGGGGAGAATGTGGATATCTTGTGTTGCAGGTTAAGTTTTGATGATGAAGCAATCTAACACAAAGTGACAAGTGGAATTCCAAGGCACAACCAACTCAAGAAGTAAGTGTGTCAAGGGTAGTAGTCCCTAGGAAGTTGGGTCGTCTTAGGAATGAATTGTAAACCGCTTCCGAGAATCGGCTCAAATCACAAAACACAATATCACTCACACAAATGAACCTAACATATGTTTTCAATTGATAAATAGGTTAGGCACTTGTTGTTCTTAAAAGAAATAAATTCTTGGTTTTTTTGTTTTAAAAGAAAATTTTTTTTAACAATCGATTCATAGCTTGTAACCTTAAAGCTAGAAATCGATTCATAGCTTGTTTAAAGCTAGAAATCGATTCACAACCTTTGAACTTAAAGCTAGCAATCGATTGAACTTGTTTTAGAGCCCACAATCGATTCATGGCTCATAGTTATAAAGAAGATAATCGATTCTTCTCTTAATTTGGTGAAACTTCATTTTGTAAAGCAAACAATCGATTATCTACTTGCCTTATAAAAGCACCAAATCGATTCCTCACCTATTTCCATAGGCAAGAAATCGATTTTCTACTTGCATTTGTGAAGCACATAATCGATTTCAACATTATATCTTTTCAAGCAACTAATCGATTCACAACTTGTTTTTTTGAAGCATATAATCAATTATTCACTTATGAGCTCTTTACTTTTAAAGCAACTAATCGATTATTATCTTATGTTTTGCAAGCCATAAATCGATTAGTCACTTATAACACAAAGTGCTTCAACGGTCATATTTTTCCTATCTCTATAAATAGAACCCTAGGTTTCACGATCAAAATTACAACCTACAATTCTATTTCACGATTAAAAGCAGAACGCGAAGCTTCTCTCTGTCACAATCACTATTTCACGTTCTTCATCACTGTGAGCTGATTTCTCTCAAGGGTTAGGTTAGGGATCTTCAAGTTGTCATATTCACCTTCTCAGAGGTATTTGTTATTTCATTGTTATTGTAATTTCTTGTAATACTGTATTGGGTTTTTACTAGAGAGTGGGGCATCTCTCTAGGGTTTCTGATTGTAACAAGGGTGGGGTATCTCTTGTTGTAATTGTTGTTTAGGGCTCTTGCACAAGGTGGGGTATCCTTGGTGAAGAGTGCCTGTGTCTGTAAGGGTATTAAAGCACCCAGTTGAAAGCTTTGTTTTTATAGTGAAAATCTCACAAAGGGTTGTGAGGACTGGACGTAGGTCACTGGGAGGTGACCGAACCAGTATAAATCTCGTGCGTGCTTTACTGCTCTATATTCTAATTCTTTTATTTCATAAACCTGCGCGAAAATCAAACTAAGTCGTTAAAAAGGGGAACTGTTTTCAACAATCTCAATTCACCCCCCCTCTTGAGACTGAAGCCACTTGGTAACAATGATCACTCGAAACCTTTGTTGTTTGATCATCATGAACATCCGATTTTCCAAAATCTTATTCCAAATCAAACTTTGTTGAGGATAATGCGAAGCCTTTGTTTGCACGATTGTCAATAATGGGGTGCTAGTGGTGATCACTTGGAGTCTTTGCTCAATTGATTATCATGAACACTCATTTTTCAAAAGAACTCTCATTTCACAAATTAAAAACTTTGTTGAGGATAATGCGAAGCCTTTGCTTGCACGATCGTCAATAATGGGATGCTATTGGTGATCACTCGAAACCTTTGTTGTTTGATCACTGTGAACATTCAATTTTCACAATTAAACAACTTAAAAATAAAAACCTTTTCTCGACAACCGAGAACTACGTAAGCTTTGAATTCTCCATCGCACTGGGAGATACGTAGGAGCGGGTCACATTCCCGTCAAGCACGACAAATGAAAACCATTTTTTTTTCAAAAAAACAAACCCTTTTCCAAAACAAGGCAATTTCTAAAAACAAAACAATTTTCGAAAACAAGAACTACGTTGCTTTGATTCCCTCCCCAGGATACGTAGGCACGGTGCCCTCCCGTCAAGCGCAAAAGATTAAATTTTCCTTAAGTTTTTCCATAAAGTAAGGAGAGATAAAGAGAGATAAAAACAAAGCATTTCTTAAATCAACCTTTTAAATCACACGTCAAATCGAGGTTCCCTTTCAGTAGAAAGGATGTGTGGGGTGCTCGTACCTTCCCCATGCATAACCGACCCCCGAACCCAAATCTCGTGGTTCCAAGGACCATTGTTTTTCAAGAAAGGTTTTTTTCAATGTTTTACCTCTAAAAAAATATTGGTGGCGACTCCAATTCATGTTGTGCGAAGAGAAATCCCTCCAAAGGATTTTTCGGGGTGCAACAGCTGGCGACTCCGCTGGGGACCTTTCTTTAGTGGGTCGAGCCAATCGATTCGACATGTGATTTATTTCGTTGATTTGAATGCTTTGTTATATCTCTCCTCCTTTCCCTTTCTTCTTTCTTTCCTTTGCCTTTAAAAACATGCTTGCATTATTCTTAGAATTGTTGTGTGCATTCTCATGATGTTGTGCTTGCGTGCATTGTGTGTTAGCCTTCTTCCTCTTCTATATTTGCTTCTTGAGTAAAATAAGAGTAGCTTCTTCTTCTTCTCCTCTTACTTTCGTCGTTTATATGCTTTTCTCATACATTTCCCCAATCCTAGCATGTTCCCCTCTTCTTTGCTCCCTTTCTTGAGGTAAGCTCATGCATTTCCCCTAATCCTATTATGTCCCCTCCTCTCGGCTCCCTTTCTTAAGGTAAGCAATGCTTGCGATTGTTGTTGGAACCCTAGGTTAGTATACTTATGTTGAAATGATATTGAACCCTAGGGTAGACGACATGCTGTTGCTTGATATTGTCTGGACTGTTCTGGTTTCCCTTTGCAGATGGGGTTTGGGTAGATTTTTAGGTGTTGTGCCCTCATCACACACTGCACACCTTATATTTGTGAGCATTGAGTGGGGCCTAAAACCCAAGGTCTGCAAAGAACCCTAGGAGAGTGGAAATGAGTAGTGACTGCCATTCGTAGACCTTTGTCTGTCTGGCTCACATGAAAGTTTCGCCCAAGAGTGCGCTTTCTTCATGATACCTCACACTCGGTAGATCTCTACGATTGTGGGTGTATTCATGAGAGAGACTTTAGCTCTTGGTTGCCATTGTGAGGCAGTGACCAGAACCCACATGGGAGGATTACCCTTGTCGTTGACTTTAGAGCCTATGATCCTTACCCATTTGTAGGACACGAGGGCACGCAAATTGTGTGTTGCATTAGCTTAGGCATCCTCTTTCGAAACTCTTTTTCCAAAAATGTAGAAAGTAATTTCCTTTTTCCCTCATAAACACCTATATGAGGTGGCATATAGCGGGTATTTTCAAAAAGGTTTTGAACCGCCACCAATAAACATCATTTTCTTCTCTCTTTTCTATGTAAATAAAAGGTCATAATCATCACATCTGCGTCATTTTGCATCATCATCATTGCATTCGCATCTAACAAAAATTTTGAAAAACCTCCATTCTTTGCATCCTCCATGCATTAAAGTTGTTTGCCGGAGATCGCAACGTAACACAAAGTCTTGTCATAGGTGTGTAAGAAACGGAATGGAATCAAAAGGCAAAACCGTTTTCAATTCAAGGCTTCCTGTTGTGAAAGGGATTGATATGGCTAGTCTGAAAGAGTATGCATCCCTCCTAGGTCCTATTGAGGTCGGGTCTTTTGACAAAACCTATGGGAACATTCGCAAGCTGCTACAATTAGAAGTGCAAGAGAGTGCCATTGCTGCCCTGTGTCGGTTCTATGACTCGGAGATTCGCTGTTTCATTTTTAAGAATTTCCAAATGGCACCTACCCTAGAAGAGTATGATAGGATTTTGGGCTTTGATCGATCCAAGTTTAAGCCTTATCAAATACCAAGGGGAGTATTATTCTGATGAAAAGCTTGCTGCCTTGTTGCAAATCAGTGCTGAGAAAGTGCGGGCCCATAAGATAGAACGTAATAAGGTATTTGGGTTTCCTCAAGAATACTTTGAGAGTTTGATGACCAGCTATGTAGTGTCTGATGATTGGAATTCTTTCAAGCAAGTACTAGCTCTGACCATCTTCGGCATTGTGCTCTTCCCTCAGATAGAGAGGCATGTGAGTGAAACTGCAATCGGTGTCTTCCTCGCCTTCAAATGTGCAAAAAATCCTATCAACCCGGTTCCCGCAATTCTCGCAGAGACATACCGTGCCTTCACTCGTCACCATGAATTCCAAAAGAATAAGATGTGTTGCTCCTTCCCTGTGTTATATGCTTGGTTGATCAGTCATGTGTGTACCAACAAAAGTGATGTGAAGGATTTGCTTTCCTATGCCTTGGGTTGTAATCCGAAGACTATGAACTCTCAAGAGTGGGTGCATGCTTTCAAGAACCAAGATGCTCTCCAGATTCGTTGGTTCTCACCTATATGTTGGGTAGACAGGCCTTCAGTGGTATTTCGGTGTGGGAGTTTTCAGAACGTTCCTCTCATGGGAACCCAAGGATGCATAAACTATAACCCCTCTTTGACCTTGCGACAGCTCGGATACCCTATGCGGGATTCACCCTCCGAAGCTATGCTGTTTCGTTTTTACCTCCATGCGGGGATCCCTAAAGACGAGAGTCTACTTCGGCGAGTCCTGCAAGCTTGGGAAACCGTAGTGCGGAAGGACAGAGAAGAGTTAACCAGGAGGACCACTGCTATCTCTTTTTCTCAATGGCTTGAAAGGAGGATTAGTGAAACTCGGTCATCCAACCAAGGAGTACCACCGCTTGAGGAAAAGATACAAGAACCTCACATTCCTACCATTGAAGAATTGGAAGAGGTTAGGTTGGCCATGTCAAAGGTGGAAGAAGAGAAAAGGGCTCTGCAAGATAGATTGGGAAAAATGATGCAAGACAAGAAAAAGCTAGAAAATGAAAATGCTTTCCAAGCTGCAGCTATTGAGGAAGTCAATAGAAAACTTGAAATAGAGGGGAAAAGCAAGAGGGAAATGCAAAAGCACTTGAAGGGTGCCAAAGAGGAAGTGAAGAGGTGCACTACCAAGATGAATGAAGCTGTAGCGGAAGCAATTAAATGGAAGAGGCTATATGAGGATACATGGAAAGAAGAGCAAGCAGTCAGGCACGCACTAGTTAAGTCAAGAAAAGACTCTCGAATGATGAAGCTTGAATTGGAAGATCAATTAAAGAGTGTCAAGCAAGATCGAGAATCTATTGAATGGATCCTGAGAAGAGAACAACGGAAGTCGGAAAGCTTGGCCAATCATGTGCAGTACTTGTAAGGGTCTTTCCTCCGGCTAAGGGAGAAGAGTGACTATTGGGAGAGTCAATTTGCAGAATTGCTCAATAATGTAAAAAGTCAACAAGTCTTGGAGGAATTTAAAAAGGAAGGCTTACATTGGAAAGACAAGTTCTCCAAGTTAGTTTGGTTAGCTAATCAGGCTGTGAGAGACATTCCCAAGAAGCTAAGAAAGGCGGATGCAGAAATGAATCCTTTCAACACCCCTGTCAAGGTGTGTGAGTTTGTTGAGTACTGCAAGATTCTCACAGAAGAACTCCTGGAGAAAGCCCGGGGGGCAGCTGAGAGCAAGAAGAGGAAAAGGAGCGAGGAGTTGAAAGCCATATGCCTTTAAAGTTCCCTTTAGAGTATTGTAGCGATCCTTAGGAAATTGTAACTTTCTTTAAGAAGTTGTAATTTTCTTTGGAAAATAGTACTTTGTTTAAAATCATTGTATTGCACTCTTAAGGAATATTGTACTTTGATTTGCTTTCTATTTGTGATACTCCTTCGCATTCCATTTAATTGAAGTGCGTTTGTTTTGCCTTGTTGCTTCCAACTTTGTTGCAATCCTAAAAACACCTGAACCTTAACACCTATGACAAGACGAGTTGCACCGCGATTCCCGGCAATAAACATAATAACATGCATATTGCATTGCATTTGCATCATTTGTCTTTGTGTTCATAAAAAAAAATGTTCCGTCCACAGAAGTAAGACAAGCTGGTTAATCATCGGTATTGGACGCGATCACAGGCAAGAAATATGGCCAACAATCAAGACAACGCGAATCTGGGCAATCATCAGCCAATCCAGAATGATGCAGTTCCAGAAGGTCCGAATCCAAATGGTAAGGGTCAGCATGATCAGAATCAAGAGAATCGAGCAATCAGGGCTGAGATGGAAGTTATAAGAGCTCAAATGGCAGAGGTCATAAGAGTGTTAAGTGCCTTAAGGGATGCTGGCATAACTGAAGGTGCTGCTGCCGCAGGAGTGGATCCTCCTCCTGAACCTAGAGTCTCTCAGGCTCTCCAGAACGTGCGATGGCCTCCTTATGGTCTCCCATTAGGGTACACACCCCCTGCTGCCGGTGCAAACCCAAAGAGTGGTCCTTCGGGAACCACAGGACAGGCCCAGCCTGAATCAGCTGTGAATGAAGTTGGAACGGGGACACCTCAGGTTCAAATTCAGATTCCTACTCCTGCTATTACCCCGGGAACTCCGGTTGGCTTCAATTCTCCAGCAACAATCCATCCACAAGTTCAGGGTCCAATTCCTCAGATTATCGCTCACTCACGTGACCCACACGTGACCCCAGCTGTGGTGTCGATGAATAATCTTCACTACGGTGTGAGTGGTTTTCCGCCGAATTACCCTGATGAAGCTAGAAGTCAGTACCAGATGTTAGAAGAAAGATTGAGAGCTGTTGAAGGAACAGGTTCCCGGGCTAGGAACGCCCATGAGTTATGCTTGGTCCCTAATCTAGTCCTGCCACCCAAGTTCAAAGCACCATTTTTCGACAAGTACAAAGGAGCAACCTGCCCGCGCAGCCATGTGACGATGTATTGCCGGAAAATGACTGCTCACGCCCGTGATGATAACCTGATGATACATTGCTTTCAGGAAAGCTTAGCTGGAGCTCCCCTTGAATGGTATATGCAATTGGAGCCAACTAGTATCCGTTGTTGGAAGGATCTGGCGGATGCCTTTATCCGTCAATACCAGTACAACAGTGATTTAGCCCCGGATAGGACCCAGCTGCAATGTATGTCTAAGAAGGATAATGAGACATTCAAGGAATACGCCCAGAGGTGGAGGAACCTCGCTGCACAAGTAAAACCCTCCCTGCTTGATAAAGAGATGGTCCATATGTTCATGGAAACTCTTCCCCCAGTGTTCTATGATCGTTTGGTCGGCAGCGTGGCTTCAAATTTCTCTGAGATGGTTGTCATTGGAGAAAGAGTGGAGAACGGCATGCGCAGCGGAAGAATAGCCCATGGCCCAACACCTCCTTCCCATCAGAAAAAGCCTTTTTCTGGTTCCCACAAGAAGAAGGAGGGAGAAACTAATGCAATCATCGGAGCTAGCGGTCCATCACACAACAATCCCCCACAAGCCATTCCAGTTCCTGCTCAGACGCTGCCTGCTCAGCCATTCCAGTCCAACAATCAGTACAGAAACTACAATGAAAAAAAGCCTGTTGTCTTTGAACCTATCCCCATGTCGTACAGGGATTTGTTCAATTATCTCATTACCAACAAGTTAATCAGCACTCGTCAGATGAAACCATATCAGCCTCCCTATCCCAGAGGGTATAATGCAAATGCTACCTGTGCCTTTCATTCTGGGGCAGTAGGTCATGTGGTGGAGGATTGTAAGGCGTTCAAGTACGTTGTGCAAGACCTGCTTGATGCAAAGAGTATATCATTTCAGCAACCTAATGTAACCACCAACCCGTTGCCGGGGCATGGTGGGCCCACTGCAAATGCCATTAATGATCAGGGTGGTCAGTACTTAATTAGGAAGGTGGAGTGCATTCGTACACCCCTGAGTATCATTCATGCTGCACTATGCCGTTGTGGTATCATCGAAGAAGGGTGTGCCAGAAGAGACATCTGCAATGACCCTTATTGTGTTGGGGCCTGTGAGAGCTTCAAACCCATCCTCCAAGAGCTGTTAGATAGACACGTGGTCCAGGTTGGGGTTCAGGAAAAGGAAGAAAGTGTATCTACTCTGCAATCAAACAACAGAGGTTTCAGGAGACCGGTTGAAATCCCTTGCAGTCTGAATTCAAGCTCGGTTGTGGCAAGACCTCTGACTGTTGTTATTCCGGTACCTGCTGCTACCCCTAGTAGAGAGACTTAAGATAGAAAAGGGCTTACCTCAAGGAGTGATTACCTTTGGAGCTACTGTTTGCAACCTTCATTAGGGGTCTCAACCCAATTCCCTATCAGAACTATCGGCGTTTGATAGCCCCCCGTGCGGGATATTCAGCCAACGCTTTCTACAACCACTTATAAATTTATGGCATTCATTTGAACAAAAGCCCGATTAGTGTTGCAAATCTCACACAGAGACCACAAACTCAACCTGTTGGTGTGTACATTTTTTGCTTCTTTCTTTATTATGTCATAATAATAACAATAGTTCAATCAAGAATCCTATTTAGTTGGAAAATATGTTCTGTTCATGTACCTTATACCAATATTTTCCCTAACAATTAAATATTGATGGCAGCTTCATTTTTTTCGAAATCTTCGGCCGCAACAACTGGCGACTTCACTGGGGACAATTTAAGAGGGTCAAGCCTAATTTAATTAAATGTGTAGATTATTGTTGATTTAGTGTTTTGTTTACCCTTAGTCCTTATACTTGCATGTCTATTTTATTTATGCCTGAAAAGCTTATTTGCTATTGAACCTTAGGGTAGAAGACTTTTTTTTTGCACTATTATATCTGTATTTGTTTTGCAGCTTGGGTAGTTTAGGTATTATGCCCTTATCACACACATCACTTACACATGATTATTCACACACTTCTGAGTGGGGCCCTATACCCGGGTCTGAAAAAAGCCTAGGACGAGTGGAGACAATTAGTGATAGTCATTCTGGATTTATCTGTCTGACTATCATGAAAGTCTCAGCCAGAGTGCGCCCTTTTTGTGGTATCCCGCACCAGGTAGTCATCCATCTTTGTGGGTCATATCGTGAAAGGGACTTTAGCTCTAGAGACCTTTGTGAGGAAGTGAATAGAGCCACCTGAAAGGATGATCACAAAGTAGCCCTAGATCATGACAAATATAAGGTATAACCTTCCTAGGTCACAAGGGTATTCCACCTATTTGCTGCATCAATACAGTTAATATTTTCAAAAAAAAATTGAATCTTTAAAACCATTTGTTTCTTTTTTTAAAACATGTATATGAGGTGACATATAGTTAATGCTTTCTCAAAGTTGAATCACCAAAAACCTCTTTTTACTCTTTTTTTTACATATGCATGTGACACCATTCCTTTCATTCATCATACAAAATCATCATTTCATAAACAAAGACGTGATAAAAATCCTTACATGCATTTTTCTTCATCTCATTTAGGTTTGCTGGGAATTGTAAGAGGTTGAAAATTTTGTCGTAAGCAAGGTGATATGGAATCAAGCAGCAAAGCAATTCAGACTTTGAAATACCCAATTGTGAAACAGCCTAATCTGACAAGCCTGAGGGAGTTAGCGGGTCGGTTAGGGCCCATTCAGCGCAGGTCTTTCGACGGAACTTACGGGAATATCATCATGCTACTACAGTTGAAAGTGCAAACAGATGCCATTGCCGCCTTGAGCCAGTTTTATGACTCTACCCTAAGATGCTTTATCTTCAAGAATTTTCAAATGTCACCTACTTTGGAAGAATATGTGCAAATCCTTGGTTTTCCTCGGCAAGACATCAAGCCCTACCGGTATCAGGGGCACTACTACATAGACGAGAAACTTGCCTCGATGCTACAAGTCAGTAAAGAAGATTTGAAGCTACAAAAGAAAATTCGGAATCACATTATAGGGTTCCCGCAGGAGTATCTGGAAAGTCGAATGAGGTTCTTCGCTAACGAAGGGAATTGGGGTCCTTTTAAACAAGTGTTAGCTCTGACCATCTTCAGCATTGTTCTCTTTCCACGCTTTGAAAGGTATGTAGACACAACAGCAATTGGTGTCTTCCTAGCCTTCAAAGATGAGGAAAATCCAGTCAGCCCAATTCCAGCCATTCTTGCAGATACTTATTGTACTTTCACTCATTATAGTGAACTAAAAGGAAGTAAGATATCGTGCTCCCTACATGTCTTGTATGTCTGGCTTCTCACCCATGCTTTTGCTAATAAAGGTAGACCGAACAACCCAGTTGAAGATGCTAGAGGGTGTGATGTGGAAACAATGAACACGCATGAATGGTTGCAAGTGCTCAAGAACCTCCATGAGTACAAGGTTCGTTGGTACCCATCATGGTGGAAAGATAGGCCTCAAGTGGTTTTTCATTGTGGAAGTTTTCAAAATGTCCCACTCATGGGAACAAGAGGATGCATAAACTACAACCCCTTTTTGACTCTAAGACAGCTTGGGTACCTCATGCTGAATCCACCCACCGAAGACTTGCTAAGTGTAACGCCCTAAAATTTAATCAAATTATTTCGAAGTTGGATTGCCGTAGGATGATTGTAAGAATTGAAATTATGGGCGTAGTAGCTATGTTGAAAACGAGTTAGATGATAATCACGTGTTGTGGGCTAGTTAAAAATAGCATTGGGCTCCCTTCCTATGTGGATAAAGTCCCAAATAATTTAGCCCATTATGTTTCTCACTTATTATAAGTGGAGAGGATTAATTTAGGGTTGAGAGAGAGAGGAATTTCGGATTAGAGCAGCCACCAAAGAGAGAGAAAAGAAGAGAGAAAACAATTCCCGTTTTTCTCAAACCTGTCACCGTAAAATTGTGATTCCGGTTTCGTTAACCGTTGGATCGTCTTCGTTTTTGGGCAGCAGGTTCGTAAGATATAGTTCTACACTTTCACCGTTCGGATCTTCGAAACGAGTTCTGAGGAGAGAGATATTGGCTTCGCACTGAAGCTGCAGTTTGGGGGAGTCGCCGTATTCGGAGATCGAGGAACGAGGCTAGGAGGGAGTTTGCGCCACCATAGTTGAGGTAAGGGTGGGCTTAACCTTGATAATGGGTTGATGATAATTATGTGTGGGTAGTCTAGGGTTTTGTTGAATTGTTCGTGTTGTTGCATATCGTGTTTTCGTTGAGATTGGTGCTTTGATGATTATTGCACGTTATTGTGATTTGTTTCGTTATTTGTTGTTGCGTGATTGTTGTATCACGATGATGGTGTTGTTATTGTTTGTGTTTTTGTTGTTGCTGTGCGTGGTTGATTGTTGTTGTCGCGTTGTCGAATTGTCGTTTTTGTTGTGGTGGTTGCGGTGTCGTTGCCGTTAGGGTTTGGTGTTTGGCAATTTAGCGATTCTGGATACAGGTTCGGTTTTTCTAAAACTGGCGCTGTTTGGTTGATCCAAAAATTATGAGGTTGATTGTTTTTGAAAATAGACTTAACGCCGGTCGTTTTGGCACTGGGTTCGTTAAATTCGGAGTTGTATAGCTCGAGTTATAGGCGATACAAGTTAGGTTAAAATTCTGGAAACGATTTGGGTATAGATTCGGTATTTCGGTGACTGGGAACGTTGTATTGACCGAAAAATTATGTGGTTTATTTTTCTGGAAAATAGACTTAATGCTTGTTAATTTGGCACTGGTTTGGTTGCGTTTAGAGTTGTGTAGCTCGAGGTATGAATTCCACAAGCTAGAGTAAGATTTTGGAAACAATCTGGACACAGGGTCAGTGTTTTGGTTACCACGTTTTTAAAAGAACTCCTTTTCGAACGAATCCAATTTCTTTGAAAACTAGACAAAATTTGCCCCAGTTTATGCACAAGTTTCATGCAATTTGATTGAGTTTTGGTCACTTTGGAATTGTTTGAATTTGAAGGACAGAAACTGTCCTCTTTTGCAACTAGCCTGTGTGCTTTTCGAAAACTGTACCTATTGGACACTCCCCTTCAAAAACTGAACTTAGGGATGATAACCAGACCCATAGGGCTTTCCAACAAGTATTTATTTGTTGAAATCAGATGTCGTTTGCTATTTTAATTAATTCGCTGAAGTAGGCGCTGTGCGCCAGTCTTGTGCGTGGTGTGCGTGCGTTATGTCCGCGTTGTGGAGCCGTCTGGTGTTAATATTTCAGGTGCGGTGCTGGTATGCTCAGGAGAGTTTAGTGGTAGCTGTGATGCTACAACTTGGTGCTATTTTTGGTGAAATCATTTGTTTTGATTCTGGTGATATAGTATTTATTTTAAATACTTGTTATGGTGAGTTGGTGCATAATCATGGTGTCGCATTGTCATATGCATGTTTTGGTGATATAGGCTCTGCCTCTGGTGTTTATTGGTGATATGCCCGTCGTGGCTCATTTTGGTGATCGGTACCGCATGCATATGCCCACTGGAGGGGTTGCATATCATCCCATTGTCTATGAATGTTATAATTTTGGTGGTTCACTGTCAAATGGATTTTTCCTTTGGTATCTGGTGCTGTGATATGGTGTAATTGTATTGTGTTGCTGTAGTTACCTGATGCTAGCATATTTTTATCATCTGCTTATTATCTCTGTTAGACTCACCCCTTCTGCTTGGAATGTTGCTCTCATGCGGCAACGCTGCAGGTGATCGCTAGTGCTCGTGGAGGAATTGCTAGGTTTTGCTTCCTCTCTCTTTTGGGTCTATGTCAGCTCTGATATGTAGCACCGGGGAGTCGTTAGTTATCATTTTGAACTATTATTTTAGTTATTGGAAATTGTTTTAATTAATTTTGGAGAGGTCTTTAATTGTTAATTCTGGAGATGTTTAAACTGGTTAATATTTCCGCTGCTTGGTGATTTCTTTTTAAAATGGTGAAAAATGTAGCGCCCTTCGATGTGACTCTGATAATTGTCTATTTAATTGTAATAGTAAAAGGGGGGTGTTACACTCTCCACTAATTAATCTTACTCACTCTCTCGCATAATCTACCAATCTCTCTAACTCTCTACTAATCTCTCTCACTTTCTGTCACTCTCTCTGACTCTCTACTAATCTCTTCCACTCTCTCTCAATCTCTCACTCTCTCTGCTAATCTCTATCACTCTCTACTAATCTTTGTCACTCTCTACCACTCTCTCTACTAATATCTCTCACTATCTCTCACTTTCTACTAAACTCTGTCACCATCTACCACTCTTTCTACTAATCTCTCTCACTCTCTACTACTCTCGCTCACTCTCTCTCACTCTCTAATAATCACTCTCACTGTTTACCAATCTCTCTCACTCTCTGTACTAATCACTCTCACTTTCACTCACCCTCTATCACTCTCTACTAATCTCTCCCACTCTCTCTCAATATCTCTCACTCTCTCTACTAATCTCTATCACTTTCTACTAATCTTTGTCACTCTCTACCACTCTCTCTAATAATATCTCTACTCTCTCTACTAATATCTCTCACTCTCTACTAATCTCTCTTACTCTCTCTCAGCCTTTACCACTCTCACTACAAATCTCTCTCACTATCTCTCACTCCCTACTATTCTCTCTCACTCACTCTCACTCTCTACTAATCACTCTCCCTCACTACCAATCTCTCCCGCTCTCTCAACAAATCTCTCTCACTCTACCAATCTCTCTCCCTCTCTCACTCTCTCTCACTCTCTACTAATCACTCTCACTCACTACCAATCTCCCCCACTCTCTCTACTAATCTCTATCAGTATTCCAATCTCTCTCCCTCTCTCACTCCCACCACTAATTAATCTTTCTCACTCTCTACCAATCTCTCTCAGTGTCAACTAATCTCTCTCACTTTCTCTCACTCTCTACAAATCTCTCCCAATCTCTCCCACTCTCTCTACTAATCTTTTTCACTCTCTACTAATCTTTGTCACTCTATACCACTCTCTCTACTAATATCTCTCTCTACCAATCTCTCTCACTTTCTCATACTCTCTCTCTCACTCTCTACTAATTTCTCCCACTCTACCTTTATTTGTCACTCTCTACCACTCTCTCTACTAATCTCTATCACTCTCTACTAATCTTTGTCACTCTCTACCACTCTCTACTAATATCTCTCACTATCTCTCACTCTCTACTAAACTCTGTCACCCTCTCTACTAATCTCTTTCACTATATCTCACTCGCTACTAATCTCTTTCACTCTCTCTCACTCTCTACTAATCACTCTCACTCACTACCAATCTCTCCCACTCTCTCTACTAATCTCTCTGAGTCACTACCAATCTCTCCCCCTCTCTCACTCTCTCTCTTACTCTCTCCACTAACTAATCTCTCTCACTCTCTACCAATCTCTCTTTGTCTCTACTAATCTCTCTAACACTCTCTCACTCTCTACAAATCTCTCGGACTCTTTCCTAATCTCTCTCACTCTCTCTACTAATATCTCTATCACTCTCTCTACTAATATCTCTCACTCTCTACCAATATCTTTCACTTTCTTTTATTCTCTCTCACTCTCTACTAATCTCTCCCACTCTCTACTAATATTTGTCACTCTCTACCACTCTCTCTACTAATATCTCTCACTATCTCTCACTCTCTACTAATCTCTCTCACTCCCTCACCTTCTACCACTCTATCTACTAATCTATCTCACTCTCTACTAATCACTCTCACTCTGTACCAATCTCTCTCACTCTCTCTACTAATATCTCTCACTTTCTCTCACTCTCTACTAATCACTCTCACTATGTACCAATCTCTCTCACTGTCTCTACTAATCTCTCTCACTCTGTACCAACCTCTCTCACTCTCTCCACTAATTAATCTTATTCACTCTCTCGCACAATCTACCAATCTCTCTCACTCTCTACTAATCTCTCTCACTTTCTGTCACTCTATCTGACTCTCTACTAATATCTTCCACTCTCTCTCAATCTCTCACTCTCTCTACTAATCTCTTTCACTCTCTACTAATCTTTGTCAATCTCTACCACTCTCTCTACTAATATCTCTCAATATCTCTCACCCTCTACTAATCTCTCCCACTCTCTCGTAATCTCTCTCACTCTCTCTACTAATCTCTATCAATCTCTACTAATATTTGTCACTCTCTACCACTCTCTCTACTAATATCTCTCACTTTCTCTCACTCTCTACTAATCACTCTCACTCTATACCAATCTCTCTCACTCTCTACTAATCTCTCTCACTCTGTACCAACCTCTTTCACTCTTTCCACTAATTAATCTTACTCACTCTCTCGTACAATCTACCAATCTCTCTCAGTCTCTACTAATCTCTTTTACTTTCTGTCACTCTCTCTGACTATCTACTAATCTCTTCCACTCTCTCTCAATCTCTCACTCTCTCTACTAATCTTTGCCAATCTCTACCACTCTCTCTACTAATATCTCTCACTATCTCTCACTCTCTACTAAACTCTCTCACCCTCTACCACTCTCTCTGCTAATCTCTCTCACTATCTCTCACTCTAATTCTCTAACAATCACTCTCATTGTCTACCAATCTCTCTCACTCTCTCTACTAATCACTCTCACTCTGTCTCACTCTCTACCATTCAATCTCACTTTCTCTCACTCTTACTCTCACTCTCTACTAATCTCTCCCACTCTCGTCATCTCTCTCACTCTCTCTACTAATCTCTATCACTATCTAATAATCTTTGTCACTCTCTACCACTCTCTCTACTAATATCTCTCACTCGCTACTAATCTCTCTCTGTCTCTCTCACTCTCTACTAATCACTCTCACTCACTACCAATCTCTCCCACTCTCTACTAATCTCTCTTACTCTCTACCTATCTCTCTCCCTTTCTCACTCTCTTTCTCTCTCACTCTCTCCACTAATTAATCTCTCACACTCTCTACCAATCTCTCTCTGTCTCTACTAATCTCTCTCACTCTCTCTCACTCTCTACAAATCTCTCCCACTCTCTCCTAATCTCTCTCACTCTCTCTACTAATCTCTATCACTCTCTACTAACCTTTGTCACTCTCTGCCACTTTCTCTACTAATATCTCTCACTCTCTAGCAATACCTTTCAGTTTCTCTTACTCTCTCTCTCTCACTCTCTACTAATATTTGTCACTCTCTACCACTCTCTCTACTAAAATCTATCACTATCTCTCACTCTCTACTAATCTCTCTCAGTCGCTCACTATCTACCACTCTCTACTAATCTCTCTCACTATCTCCCACTCCCTACTAATCTATCTCACTTTCTCTCACTCTCTACTATTCACTCTCACTCTGTAGCAATCTCTCTCACTCTCTCTACTAATCTCTCTCACTCTGTACCAACCTCTCTCACTCTCTCCACTAATTAATCTTACTCACTCTCTCGCATAATCTACCAATCTCTCTAACTCTCTACTAATCTCTCTCACTTTCTGTCACTCTCTCTGACTCTCTACTAATCTCTTCCACTCTCTCTCAATCTCTCACTCTCTCTACTAATCTCTATCACTCTCTACTAATCTTTGTCACTCTCTACCACTCTCTCTACTAATATCTCTCACTATCTCTCACTTTCTACTAAACTCTCTCACCACCTACCACTCTTTCTACTAATCTCTCTCACTATCTCTCACTCTCTACTAATCTCGCTCACTCTCTGTCACTCTCTAACAATCACTCTCACTGTTTACCAATCTCTCTCACTCTCACTTTCTCTCACCCTCTATCACTCTCTACTAATCTCTCCGACTCTCTCTCAATATCTCTCACTCTCTCTACTAATCTCTATCACTTTCTACTAATCTTTGTCACTCTCTACCACTCTCTCTACTAATATCTCTCACTCTTTACTAATCTCTCTTACTCTCTCTCAGCCTTTACCACTCTCACTACAATTCTCTCTCACTATCTCTCACTCCTTACTATTCTCTCTCACTCTCTCTCACTCTCTACTAATCACTCTCTCTCACTACCAATCTCTCCCGCTCTCTCAACAAATCTCTCTCACTCTACCAATCTCTCTCCCTCTCTCACACTCTCTTTCACTCTCTACTAATCACTCTCACTCACTACCAATCTCTCCCACTCTCTCTACTAATCTCTATCAGTCTTCCAATCTCTCTCCCTCTCTCACTCTCACCACTAATTAATCTCTCTCACTCTCTACCAATCTCTCTCAGTCTCAACTAATCTCTCTCACTCTCTACAAATCTCTCCCAATCTCTCCCACTCTCTCTACTAATCTTTGTCACTCTCAACCACTCTCTCTACTAATATCTCTCTCTCTACCAATCTCTCTCTCTCTACCAATCTCTCTCACTTTCTCATACTCTCTCTCTCACTCTCTACTAATTTCTCCCACTCTACTTATATTTGTCACTCTCTACCACTCTCTCTAATCTCTATCACTCTCTACTAATTTTTGTGACTCTCTAGCACTCTCTACTAATATCTCTCACTATCCGGAGCTGTTTGAATCAGGTATGTTTTCGAGGACGAAAATATTCTAAGTGGGGGAGAGTTGTAACGCCCTAAAATTTAATCAAATTATTTCGAAGTTGGATTGCCGTAGGATGATTATAAGAATTGAAATTATGGGCGTATTAGCTATGTTGAAAACGAGTTAGATGATAATCACGTGTTGTGGGCTAGTTAAAAATAGCATTGGGCTCCCTTCCTATGTGGATAAAGTCCCAAATAATTTAGCCCATTATGTTTCTCACTTATTATAAGTGGAGAGGATTAATTTAGGGTTGAGAGAGAGAGGAATTTCGGATTAGAGCAGCCACCAAAGAGAGAGAAAAGAAGAGAGAAAACAATTCCCGTTTTTCTCAAACCTGTCACCGTAAAATTGCGATTCCGGTTTCGTTAACCGTTGGATCGTCTTCGTTTTTGGGCAGCAGGTTCGTAAGATATAGTTCTACACTTTCACCGTTCGGATCTTCGAAACGAGTTCTGAGGAGAGAGATATTGGCTTCGCACTGAAGCTGCAGTTTGGGGGAGTCTCCGTATTCGGAGATCGAGGAACGAGGCTAGGAGGGAGTTTGCGCCACCATAGTTGAGGTAAGGGTGGACACAGGTTCGGTTTTTCTAAAACTGGCGCTGTTTGGTTGATCCGAAAATTATGAGGTTGATTGTTTTTGAAAATAGACTTAACGCCGGTCGTTTTGGCACTGGTTTCGTTAAATTCGGAGTTGTATAGCTCGAGTTATAGGCGATACAAGTTAGGTTAAAATTCTGGAAACGATTTGGGTATAGATTCGGTATTTCGGTGACTGGGAACATTGTATTGACCGAAAAATTATGTGGTTTATTTTTCTGGAAAATAGACTTAATGCTTGTTAATTTGGCACTGGTTTGGGTGCGTTTAGAGTTGTGTAGCTCGAGATATGAATTCCACAAGTTAGAGTAAGATTCTGGAAACAATCTGGACACAGGGTCAGTGTTTTGGTTACCACGTTTTCAAAAGAACTCCTTTTCGAACGAATCCAATTTCTTTGAAAACTAGACAAAATTTGCCCCAGTTTATGCACAAGTTTCATGCAATTTGATTGAGTTTTGGTCACTTTGGAATTGCTTGAATTTGAAGGACAGAAACTGTCCTCTTTTGCAACTAGCCTGTGTGCTTTTCGAAAACAGTACCTATTGGACACTCTCCTTCAAAAACTGAACTTAGGGATGATAACCAGACCCATAGGGCTTTCCAACAAGTATTTATTTGTTGAAATCCGATGTCGTTTGCTATTTTAATTAATTCGCTGAAGTAGGCGCTGTGCGCCAGTCTTGTGCGTGGTGTGCGTGCGTTATGTCCGCGTTGTGGAGCCGTCTGGTGTTAATATTTCAGGTGCGGTGCTGGTATGCTCAGGAGAGTTTAGTGGTAGCTGTGATGCTACAACTTGGTGCTATTTTTGGTGAAATCATTTGTTTTGATTCTGGTGATATAGTATTTATTTTAAATACTTGTTATGGTGAGTTGGTGCATAATCATGGTGTCGCATTGTCATATGCATGTTTTGGTGATATAGGCTCTGCCTCTGGTGTTTATTGGTGATATGCCCGTCGTGGCTCATTTTGGTGATCGGTACCGCATGCATATGCCCACTGGAGGGGTTGCATATCATCCCATTGTCTATGAATGTTATAATTTTGGTGGTTCACTGTCAAATGGATTTTTCCTTTGGTATCTGGTGTTGTGATATGGTGTAATTGTATTGTGTTGCTGTAGTTACCTGATGTTAGCATATTTTTATCATCTGCTTATTATCTCTGTTAGACTCACCCCTTCTGCTTGGAATGTTGCTCTCATGCGGCAACGCTGCAGGTGATCGCTAGTGCTTGTGGAGGAATTGCTAGGTTTTGCTTCCTCTCTCGTTTGGGTCTGTGTCAGCTCTGATATGTAGCACCGGGGAGTCGTTAGTTATCGTTTTGAACTATTATTTTAGTTATTGGAAATTGTTTTAATTTATTTTGGAGATGTCTTTAATTGTTAATTCTGGAGATGTTTAAACTGGTTAATATTTCCGCTGCTTGGTGATTTCTTTTATATAAATTATTTTGGAGATTTTCCTTTTTTAAAAATGGTGAAAAAATGTAGCGCCCTTCGAGGTGACTCTGATAATTGTCTATTTAATTGTAATAGTAAAAGGGGGGTGTTACATTAGTGGTATCAGAGCAGTTCGGTCTGTCCGGCCAAGTTGTCGAGTCGTCGAGTCGAGTAACACTTGAGTAATTGTTACTCGTTTCTGGTTATAGTTTCTGTTGCAGTGTTAGGTTGAGATGGCAGGACGGAACGATGCTGCACTCGCTGCTGCTTTGCAGGCTGTGGCTCAAGCTGTGGAGAATAACCCAGGTGCTGCTGGTGATGCTGGGTCGCGCAGTTTGGCTACATTTCAGAGGGAGAATCCTCCTACCTTTAAGGGCAAGTATAACCCTGATGGTGCTTTGGCGTGGCTGAAAGAGATGGAGAGAATCTTTCGTGTTATGGATTGCTCTGAGGCGCAGAAAGTCAGGTATGGTACTCATATGCTGGCAGAGGAGGCTGATGACTGGTGGTTGGAGGTGAGGCAGAGGTTGGCGACTGTGAATGAAGAGGTCACTTGGGCTGCGTTCAGCAGAGAATTTTTGAGAAAGTATTATCCTGAAGATGTCCGTGGGAAGAAAGAGATTGAGTTTCTGGAGCTGAAGCAGGGTAATATGTCGGTGACTGAGTATGCTGCCAAGTTCATTGAATTGGCGAAGTTCTATCCACATTATGGTGAGGCTGGTGCTGAATTCTCCAAATGCATCAAGTTTGAAAATGGGTTGCGGGCCGTATAGAATGTCTGCATCTGAATTGTCAGAACTGAAGAAGCAACTCGAGGATCTGCTTGAAAAGAAATTTGTGAGGCCAAGTGTGTCGCCGTGGGGAGCTCTAGTGTTGTTGGTGAAAAAGAAAGATGGTAGTATGAGGTTGTGCGTAGACTATCGGCAGTTGAATAAGGTGACTATTAAGAACAAGTATCCGCTTCCGATGATTGATGACTTAATGGATCAGTTGGTGGGTGCTCAGGTGTTCAGAAAATAAATTTGAGATCGGGTTATCATCAGATCAAGGTGAAAGACGAAGACATTCAGAAGACAGCTTTCAGAACCCGTTATGGGCATTATGAGTATTCCGTGATGCCTTTCGGTGTGACTAATGCGCCGGGAGTGTTCATGGAGTACATGAATCGTATCTTTCGTGAGTATCTGGATCGGTTTGTGGTGGTATTCATTGACGACATCCTAATTTATTCTAAGTCAGAAGAGGAGCATGCAGAACATCTGAGATTGGTATTGGAAATTCTGAGGGACAGGAAATTATATGCGAAGCTGTCTATGTGTGAGTTTTGGTTGAAAGAGGTTAGCTTTCTGGGTCATGTTATTTCGGGGAATGGAATTGCCGTGGATCCGTCTAAGGTTGATGCCGTGTTACAATGGGAGTCTCCGAAGTCAGTTACTGAGATTAGAAGTTTTCTTGGTCTGGCAGGTTACTATAGGAGGTTTATAGAAGGATTTTCGAAGTTGGCACTTCCGTTGACTCAGTTGACTTGCAAGGGTAAAGCTTTCATCTGGGATGACTGTTGTGAAGAGAGCTTCAAAGAATTGAAGAAGAGGTTGACGACGTCTCTTGTTCTGACGTTGCCTAATCCGGAAGAGTCGTTTGTGGTGTATTGTGATGCTTCCAAGATGGGGTTGGGAGGTGTGCTTATGCAGAATGGTAAGGTAGTTGCCTATGCGTCGAGACAGTTGAGGACTCATGAGATGAACTACCCTACCCATGATTTAGAACTTGCTGCAGTTGTGTTCGCGTTGAAAATTTGGAGACATTATCTGTATGGTTCGAGGTTTGAGGTGTTCAGTGATCATAAGGGTTTGCAGTATCTGTTTGATCAGAAAGAGTTGAATATGAGACAGCGCAGATGGTTGGAGTTGCTGAAAGACTATGACTTTAGCTTGAACTATCATCCGGGAAAGGCTAATGTGGTAGCTGACGCTTTAAGTCGAAAGACGTTGCATATGTCAGCAATGATGGTTAGAGAACTCGAATTAATTGAGCAGTTCAGGGATATGAGTTTGGTTTGTGAAGTGACGCCGCAGAGTGTCAGATTGGGGATGTTGAAGATTGATAATGAATTCATGGCTAGCATTCGAGAAGCTCAGAAGTTAGATGTTAAATTAGTTGACCTGATGGTTGGGATTGATCAATTCGAGAATAAAGACTTTGAGTTGGATGCGCAGAATGTATTGAAGTACCGTGGAAGAATCTGCATTCCTGATGATGAGGAGATGAAAAGAGCAATTTTAGAAGAAGGTCATAGGAGTAAGTTGAGTATCCATCCGGGAGCTACAAAGATGTATCAGGATCTGAAGAAGATGTTTTGGTGGCCTGGTATGAAGCGTGATGTGGCGCAGTTTGTGTATTCCTGCTTGACTTGTCAAAAATCGAAGGTTGAGCATCAGAAGCCTGCTGGGTTGATGCAACCGTTGGAGATTCCGGAATGGAAGTGGGATAGTATTTCTATGGATTTCGTGATAGGGTTACCTAATACTGTGAGGGGGCACGATTCGATTTGGGTGATTGTGGATAGATTGACGAAGTCTGCTCATTTTATTCCTATCAATATCACGTATCCGGTGTCGAGATTGGCAGAGATTTATATTCAGGTGATTGTGAAGTTGCATGGTGTTCCTTTGTGCATTGTGTCTGACAGAGATCCTGGGTTCACTTCTGATTTCTGGAAGAGTTTGCAAGAAGCGTTGGGTTCTAAATTGAGGTTGAGTTCAGCTTATCATCCTCAAACTGATGGACAGACAGAGAGGACCATTCAGTCGTTGGAAGACTTGTTGAGATCTTGTGTTCTTGAGCAGGGAGGTGCGTGGGATACTCACCTTCCGTTGATCGAGTTTACTTACAACAATAGTTACCATTCTAGCATCGGGATGGCACCGTTCGAGGCATTGTATGGTCGGAGATGTAGGACTCCGTTGTGTTGGCATGAATCTGGGGAGAGTATTGTTCTTGGACCCGAGGTTGTTCGAGAGACTACTGAAAAGGTGAAATTGATCCGTGAGAAAATGAAAGCGTCGCAGAGTAGACAGAAGAGCTATCATGATAAGAGAAAGAAGGATTTAGAATTCCAAGCTGGTGATCATGTGTTTTTGAGAGTCACGCCTATGGCTGGTGTTGGGCGTGCATTGAAGACAAAGAAGTTGACTCCTCGTTTCATTGGACCGTATCAGATCACTGAGAGAATTGGTAATGTTGCTTATAGGGTGGCCTTGCCGCCTAATCTTTCGAATTTGCACGATGTATTTAATGTGTCGCAACTTCGGAAGTATATTTCGGATCCGTCCCATGTGATTCCGATGGATGATGTGCATGTGCGGGATAATCTCACTGTGGAGACAATGCCTGTGCGAATTGAAGATCGTGAAGTGAATACTTTACGTGGCAAAGAGATAAACCTGGTGAAAGTGGTCTGGTTAGGAGCTGCTGGTGAAAGCATGACATGGGAGTTGGAGAGCAAGATGCGAGAGTCCTATCCGGAGCTGTTTGAATCAGGTATGTTTTCGAGGACGAAAATATTCTAAGTGGGGGAGAGTTGTAACGCCCTAAAATTTAATCAAATTATTTCGAAGTTGGATTGCCGTAGGATGATTGTAAGAATTGAAATTATGGGCGTATTAGCTATGTTGAAAACGAGTTAGATGATAATCACGTGTTGTGGGCTAGTTAAAAATAGCATTGGGCTCCCTTCCTATGTGGATAAAGTCCCAAATAATTTAGCCCATTATGTTTCTCACTTATTATAAGTGGAGAGGATTAATTTAGGGTTGAGAGAGAGAGGAATTTCGGATTAGAGCAGCCACCAAAGAGAGAGAAAAGAAGAGAGAAAACAATTCCCGTTTTTCTCAAACCTGTCACCGTAAAATTGCGATTCCGGTTTCGTAAACCGTTGGATCGTCTTCGTTTTTGGGCAGCAGGTTCGTAAGATATAGTTCTACACTTTCACCGTTCGGATCTTCGAAATGAGTTCTGAGGAGAGAGATATTGGCTTCGCACTGAAGCTGCAGTTTGGGGGAGTCGCCGTATTCGGAGATCGAGGAACGAGGCTAGGAGGGAGTTTGCGCCACCATAGTTGAGGTAAGGGTGGACACAGGTTCGGTTTTTCTAAAACTGGCGCTGTTTGGTTGATCCGAAAATTATGAGGTTGATTGTTTTTGAAAATAGACTTAACGCCGGTCGTTTTGGCACTGGTTTCGTTAAATTCGGAGTTGTATAGCTCGAGTTATAGGCGATACAAGTTAGGTTAAAATTCTGGAAACGATTTGGGTATAGATTCGGTATTTCGGTGACTGGGAACGTTGTATTGACCGAAAAATTATGTGGTTTATTTTTCTGGAAAATAGACTTAATGCTTGTTAATTTGGCACTGGTTTGGTTGCGTTTAGAGTTGTGTAGCTCGAGATATGAATTCCACAAGTTAGAGTAAGATTCTGGAAACAATCTGGACACAGGGTCAGTGTTTTGGTTACCACGTTTTCAAAAGAACTCCTTTTCGAACGAATCCAATTTCTTTGAAAACTAGACAAAATTTTCCCCAGTTTATGCACAAGTTTCATGCAATTTGATTGAGTTTTGGTCACTTTGGAATTGCTTGAATTTGAAGGACAGAAACTGTCCTCTTTTGCAACTAGCCTGTGTGCTTTTCGAAAACTGTACCTATTGGACACTCTCCTTCAAAAACTGAACTTAGGGATGATAACCAGATCCATAGGGCTTTCCAACAAGTATTTATTTGTTGAAATCCGATGTCGTTAGCTATTTTAATTAATTCGCTGAAGTAGGTGCGATGTGCCTAGGCGCTGTGCGCCAGTCTTGTGCGTGGTGTGCGTGCGTTATGTCCGCGTTGTGGAGCCGTCTGGTGTTAGTATTTCAGGTGCGGTGCTGGTATGCTCAGGAGAGTTTAGTGGTAGCTGTGATGCTACAACTTGGTGCTATTTTTGGTGAAATCATTTGTTTTGATTCTGGTGATATAGTATTTATTTTAAATACTTGTTATGGTGAGTTGGTGCATAATCATGGTGTCGCATTGTCATATGCATGTTTTGGTGATATAGGCTCTGCCTCTGGTGTTTATTGGTGATATGCCCGTCGTGGCTCATTTTGGTGATCGGTACCGCATGCATATGCCCACTGGAGGGGTTGCATATCATCCCATTGTCTATGAATGTTATAATTTTGGTGGTTCACTGTCAAATGGATTTTTCCTTTGGTATCTGGTGCTGTGATGTGGTGTAATTGTATTGTGTTGCTGTAGTTACCTGATGCTAGCATATTTTTATCATCTGCTTATTATCTCTGTTAGACTCACCCCTTCTGCTTGGAATGTTGCTCTCATGCGACAATGCTGCAAGTGATCGCTAGTGCTCGTGGAGGAATTGCTAGGTTTTGCTTCCTCTCTCGTTTGGGTCTGTGTCAGCTCTGATATGTAGCACCGGGGAGTCGTTAGTTATCGTTTTGAACTATTATTTTAGTTATTGGAAATTGTTTTAATTTATTTTGGAGATGTCTTTAATTGTTAATTCTGGAGATGTTTAAACTGGTTAATATTTCCGCTGCTTGGTGATTTCTTTTATATAAATTATTTTGGAGATTTTCGTTTTTTAAAAATGGTGAAAAAATGTAGCGCCCTTCGAGGAGACTTTGATAATTGTCTATTTAATTGTAATAGTAAAAGGGGGGTGTTACACTAAGCCCTTTTTACCTTCATGAGGGAAGCCCAAAAGATGTTGACATGCTTCGGAGGATTTCTCAAGCGTGGGATAAAATAGTTCGCCAACGAAAAAATGAGCTTACTAAGAGGAGTGGCGAAAAGGAACCCACCTTTCGTCAATGGTGTTGCACCCCGAAAAATCCTTTGGAGGGATTTCTCTTCGCACAACATGAATTGGAGTCGCCACCAATAGTTTTTAGAGGTAAAACATTGAAAAAAACCTTTCTTGAAAAACAATGGTCCTTGGAACCACGAGATTTGAGTTCGGGGGTCGGTTATGCATGGGGAAGGTACGAGCACCCCACACATCCTTTCTACTGAAAGGGAACCTCGATTTGACGTGTGATTTAAAAGGTTGATTTAAGAAATGCTTTGTTTTTATCTCTATTTATCTCTCCTTACTTTATGGAAAAACTTAAGGAAAATTTAATCTTTTGCGCTTGACGGGAGGGCACCGTGCCTACGTATCCTGGGGAGGGAATCAAAGCAAAGTAGTTCTTGTTTTCGAAAATTGTTTTGTTTTTAGAAATTGCCTTGTTTTGGAAAAGGGTTTGTTTTTTTGAAAAAAAAAATGGTTTTCATTTGTCGTGCTTGACGGGAATGTGACCCGCTCCTACGTATCTCCCAGTGCGATGGAGAATTCAAAGCTTACGTAGTTCTCGGTTGTCGAGAAAAGGTTTTTATTTTTAAGTTGTTTAATTGTGAAAATTGAATGTTCACAGTGATCAAACAACAAAGGTTTCGAGTGATCACCACTAGCATCCCATTATTGACGATCCTGCAAGCAAAGGCTTCGCATTATCCTCAACAAAGTTTTTAATTTGTGAAATGAGAGTTCTTTTGAAAAATGAGTGTTCATGATAATCAATTGAGCAAAGACTCCAAGTGATCACCACTAGCACCCCATTGTTGACAATCGTGCAAGCAAAGGCTTCGCATTATCCTCAACAAAGTTTGATTTGGAATAAGATTTTGGAAAATCGGATGTTCATGATGATCAAACAACAAAGGTTTCGAGTGATCATCACTAGCACCCCATTGTTGATAGTCGTGCAAGCAAAGGCTTCGCATTACCACCAACAAAGTGTGATTTGTGAAAAATAGTTTGAAATTGTTTTGAGAAGAAGTGAAGTTGTTTATCAATGATTATGTAAATGCAAAAAAAATGTTTTGAAGTTGGAACGTTACTAACGAGTAACAAGTTGTTTTTTGTATGCAACATGGTTTTGAAGTTTTGGAGAGTTACTAACGAGTAACAATTGGTGGAAATCAAAACAAGCAAATTGTGAACACCAATTCAACATTTTAATGCACCACAAGCACATAAACAAGTTTATCAAGCATTGAGTACCAAGCTTCAATTCAAGAATGCATGAGTAGGCAAGGATGCAAGAATAGGTAAGAATGCATGAATATGCAAAATGCATGTGCATCAAGGTTAAATGAACCTATCCTTTGCCGATTGAGAAATGGAAAGTGTATCAAGACTCCAAGTGGTCTCTCATTTGCAATTTATTAAGACAATGCAATGGTGCATCAAGGCTCTAAGTGGCCTATCCTTTGCCAAAACTTCACAAGCTTCAAACAACAATTTACAATAAACTCAAAGAGCAAAGAAAGCATGATTAAACTTGAGGGTGCATCAAGGTCATTGGAGACCAATCATGTGCGCAAATTCAATTGTTTATAGACCCCTTTTTGCTCACATTTCACAAGCACATCAAATGGGAATTGAATTTTTAAATGCTTACAAGCATAGGCATCAAGGTTGAAGTAACCTATCTCTTGCCAACTTAGCATAACCCAAGATCATTTGTGGACCATAAATGAACCAAAACCCAAACTCATTTTCTCAAATCACAAATTTCACAATTAACAACATAGGTTTGAATATTTGCAAGTTTAAACAAGTAATTTAACAAAATTAATTCATAAACCCTAGTATGTGAACCTTTTAGCCCGAAGAAATCAAGATACACATCTTGCAACCATTCCTTTAAGCAACCCAAATTCACAATCAAGGCTCATTTCCAAGCAATTGTACGATTAAACCTCAAAAGGCATCAACTCAAATATTAAAACCTAGTTATTGAACATATGCGAACCAAATAGCCGAAGGAAATCAAGATTTACATCTTGTAACCATTCCTTTTGGCACAAAAGCTCACAATCATGGTTCATATTCAAATAATTATAAGATTAAGCCAACAAACACCCAAAAAACAACATCAAACCAAATTATCTCAAAATATGCGAAATATATACATGGCCAATCATCAATTTATTTCAACAAGTCAACCAAATCAAGCAAGCGAATGACATAACCAAAACATAGATGCATTTATTCACAAGATTCAACCATGAGAACCAACAAAAATCATAAAACACATATTTATTTGAAGCATGCAAAATTATCATCAAAGCAAATAACATTTTATTTCAATTAAAACAACAAAATCATGCATATAACCCCAAAATCAAAGCATCAAAACAAAGATTCATGAGATTAACATATGTACAAGCATAAAAATGAAGTTAAAAGAGAGGATCTACATTTTTGGAAGTGGAAATCTCACAAATATGCAAGAAATGATGACTTTATGCAAGGATTTACAAGAGAAGGGGTCTAGGAATCACATACCTTAAGATGAGCTCCAAATAAACACAATAGATGAAGAAACAATCAACCAAATCAACTTGTCTTCAAGCTTGATCTTCAATCTCCAAAAAAATGACCCTTGATCTTGAACCTTTGTGTGATTTTATGAAGGATTGATGGTTGAAAATTAGTGTTTAGGCTTGGAAGATGGATTGAATGTGTGTGGGTAGATGAGAAATGAAGAAGTGAGTTAGAGAGAAGGGAGAGGGGGTAGGCGCATAAATGGAGAGAAGGTGAGGAGGGAGTTGTGTGCTAGGGTTTGTGAGTGAATGGTGAGGCCAAAAGTTTGTGTGAGGTGAGGTTAATAGGGTATATATAGAAAGCAATTAGGTTTAAGGGTAGTTAGGTCATTGTGCATCTCATCTCACCCTAGGATTGCATCTAAAATTTGAATGGAGGGTGAGGATTGAATCACACATGGATTGAGGTCAAAAAAATGAAAATATGAGAGGGAAGGAGAGGGATAGGCGACACAAACATTGGGAGGGGTCCTTGGTGACCAAGTTTTGCAAGTTGGCAATTGTACTATTGTACTATTATGAGACCATTCCCTTTTCCTTTCATTTTTGATTATTCTTTTCAAGATAATTGTACAAAAATACACCACTTTGAGCCATATACAAGGTATCTTGAGGAATATGCCATTTTATGTGATCACCATGACCAAAAATGTCATAAAAATCACATCTTGGAACTTTTTGTAGAATATTCCTTTTTGATCATTTTTTGAAATTTTGTGCACAATGTATGCATGCATGCGCATACATACATACATGACCAAAAATGTTTTGCCTCAAATAAATTTCTCTAAAATTGCACAATGATTCTTGATGAGAAATTATCTTATTTTTGACAATGACCAAAATACCCTTTTGCCCTAAAAACCTTGTTTTTTAACAACAAATGCATTTCCACTCTAACAATGAATTTAAAAGCCCTAGAATGACTTTTAAAACCCAAAAATGCATGCACAATGCTCTTCACTCTTCAAAATAAAACCACACTTCTCAATTTATTTATTTTTTTGCGGAAAATTAGGGTTTTAAACCTAGGCGGACAAAATTAGGGTATGACAGCTGCCCCTCTTTATTTGGATTTTACCAAGGAATATGAATTGGCCGAAACATATTCCGAGGCAAAATAGAAATAAAGAATTCAGAAATGATACCAATTTTGTCTACTTAGAGAAACCCGAATTTTCCTTTTCTTTTTTTGTTTCCTTTCTTTGATCTCTCTCTTTTTTTTTTGAGAGAGAGAGTCAACACTTGTCGCGTTGACGAGAAAGCAGTAAATTGCGTAAAGCAGTAAATGAAAGCAGTAAATGGGAAGTGCCGTAAATTGGGGAATTCGGAGGTTGCCTAAAACCTTTTAACGGACTCTCGTCGAGTCCGAGCTCTGGGGGTGGCCTTTTCGAGCGGCCGATCAATATCAGGTCCGGAACTGATATGATCAATGGATCTACGCTATGCCTTAGGCTGACACAATTAATCCGATGGACTTAACGAAGTCTGTAGGATCTGCCGCGCGCTCGTACGCGACGTTGTGATCTGCGGAAGGAGTTCACTAACTCTGTGGGAGTTTACTAACTCTGTGCTGATGGAGTTCACTAACTCGGTGCCATGATGATTTTCTGAAAACGAGATTTCGGGGACCCATTGGTCCAAAGTAACTGACTTTTTTTGAAAATTTTGGGGACTAACGAGTCCAAAGCAACTGAGTTTCCTTTTGAAAATTGGGAAGCTTTGAATGATGCATGGAATGCAAGCTTTTGATGCTGGGATGCACATGGATGCAATGATTGATTTGGTGAGATGTTTTTTTCTGTTTGATCTTCCTTTTTCTTTTTCTTTTCTTCTGTTTCTTTTTCTTCTGTTTCTTTTTCTTCTGTATCCTTTCGCTCTTCTGGGATGCAAATATGAAAGTATAATGCTCTACTGTTTGATGACATGGATGGTATAGGAATGATGAATGATATGAAAATGTGTGTTTTTTTTTGTGCTGGTTAAATCAATCCGCGGGACTTGTGGCACTTGACACGAAGACCGTTCCAGGATGGTGATAACGCAAGGGTTGTGCGCTGGTTTGCAATGATTTTGTTATTTTAAGGTGGCAGTGCATGTGACTGTTTTTTTTTGCAACTTTACCCATTTTGGGAAACCATTTCCTTTTGTGATTTTCAAAGATTTCGTAATAATCTGTAATGCTTTGAATGTATGCACATGTTTTGCAATTCAATTTCATCAATCATAAAATCATTATTTTGAAAGAAACTGAATAAATGAAAGTAAAGACACGAAAAGCACACATATGAAAGAAAAGTTGGACTTTTACTGATATGGAAACTGGTCGTGCAGAAAGTCACGCCAGTTGAAAGTACAATTGCAATCTTTATTCTAAACTGAGAAAATACAAGAAAAAGGAACAGATCCTGTGATTCTATCCTTGAAGTAACGGTGCCCACCGTTCATACTTGTGACCTTGATCAACCCCTTATCCAAACCTTCGGGAGTGCTAGTTGCCTTTCTTTTTTCAAGTCCAAGTTTTCTGACCCTAATTTTTGCCTGGATCGCCCTTTGCGGGTTTTCAATCCACCGGGTCGCTCTGATTTTGCCTAGGCCGCCCTTTGCGGGTTTTCGACCTAGCGAGCTAAACTTTACTTGGCTCATCTTTCTCTTTTTCTGTCTATTTCTTTAGGCATAGTACTTCTTTACCACATCTGAGTTCACTGGATTTGGGATTTCATCTCCATCCATGTTTGCAAGAATTAATGCCCCTCCGGAGAATGCCTTCTTCACCACATAAGGTCCTTCGTATTTTGGAGCCCATTTGCCACGGGGATCCGTCTGGATTGGCAAGATCTGTTTGAGCACGAGGTCTCCTTCTTGGAATTCCCGAGGACGGATTTTCTTGTCAAAAGCCCTCATCATCCTCTGTTGGTACAGCTGACCATGGCACAAGGCGGCTACTCGCTTCTCCTCAATGAGATTCAATTGGTCAAAACGAGCCTGAACCCACTCTGCTTCTTCTAATTTGGTCTCCATCAATACCCGCAGCGAGGGTATTTCAACTTCAATGGGGAGAACAGCTTCTGACCCATAAACCAACGAGTAAGGGGTTGCCCCTGTAGATGTACGCACCGAGGTTCTGTACCCATGCAAGGCGAAGGGGAGCATCTCATGCCAGTCCTTGTAAGTTACTACCATTTTCTGTACTATCCTCTTAATATTCTTATTGGCTGCCTCAACTGCCCCACTGGAATGAATTCCAAATGAGCCCTCATGAACATCTTGCATGATCTTTATTGATTCCTCCCTTGTTACACATCTGAGGAGAACCAAGTCATGGTTTCTCTTGTAAAGGACGTCTCCACTCAAGAAGAAACCCATTGACAGCCTCCTGAGTGTTCTCTTATCATTTTCTGAAGCGCCGGGGGGATATTCTCTGCTGGTGATATACTGTTTGATGTCATGGTACCAAGGTTTACTGCCTGATTCCTCTTCAACTGCCATGCAATGGTGATAAGCAGGTAGACCCCGGTGTTGGATTCTGACACACGTCAAGTTCCTGTCACAGTTGACGTTGAACATGGAAGACAAAGTGGCCAAGGCATCGGCCAGTTGATTCTCATTGCGAGGTATGTGCTGGAAGGTGATCTCTTCAAAGGGCTTGATTAGCTCTTGAATGTAGTCACGGTAAGGGATCAAATCAGGGTTTCTTGCTTCCCAATCACCTTTTACTTGGTGAACAACTAGAGCTGAATCCCCGTACACGTCGAGCCTTTTGACTTTCCAATCGAGGGCCGCTTGTATGCCTAGGATGCACGCCTCATACTCTGCAATATTATTTGTGACGTAGAAACTCAGCCTTGCCGTGAATGGTATGAAACGATTGTCCGGGGAGATCAACACTGCTCCGACCCCGTGCCCCCACATGTTAGAGGCACCATCAAACAGTACTCTCCACCTTTCATCATCTTGGGATTTTCCTTCGTCGAACAATGCCATGATGTCTTCATCTGGGAATTCACATTGCATGGACTGGTAATCCTCAACCGGTTGATGTGCCAGATACTCTGCCAATGTGCTGCCTTTAACCGCCTTTTGGGTGACATACTGGAGGTCATACTCTGATAAAAGCATTTGCCAACGAGCAATTCTACCTGTGAGCGCAGGTTTCTCAAATATGTACTTGATTGGATCCATCTTAGACACCAACCAGGTAGTGTGACTCAACATGTATTGTCTCAATCGATGCGCTGCCCAGGCAAGGGCACAACAAGTCTTCTCCAATGGTGAATACCTGGTCTCGCAATCGGTGAATTTCTTGCTCAGGTAGTAGATTGCATGTTCTTTCTTCCCCGACTCATCGTGTTGCCCCAATACGCAACCCATGGAATCGTCCAACACTGTAAGGTACAGAATAAGAGGCCTGCCGGACACAGGTGACATTAGGACTGGCGGATTCTGAAGGTACACCTTGATTTTCTCGAAGGCTTCTTGACATTGATCATTCCACTTCAACTCTTGGTTTTTGCACAACAGTTTGAAAATCGGCTCGCAGGTAGCGGTCAACTGGAAGATGAATCTGGAAATGTAATTCAGCCTTCCAAGAAAACCACGAACTTCTTTCTCTGTTTTTGGCGCCGGCATCTCGAGGATAGCACGCACTTTGTCCGGGTCTACCTCAATTCCCTTCTGGCTAACAATGAAGCCCAACAATTTTCCTGACCTCACTCCGAATGTGCACTTGGCGGGATTCAGCCTGAGTTTGTACTTTCTGAGGCGCTCGAAAAGCTTCTGCAGGTTAACAACATGCTCTTCATCGGTCTTTGATTTGGCGATCATATCGTCCACATAAACTTCAATCTCTTTATGCATCATGTCGTGGAACAGAGTCACCATTGCTCTTTGATAAGTTGCCCTGGCATTCTTCAATCCGAAAGGCATGACCTTATAGCAGAAAGTTCCCCAAAGGGTTGTGAAGGTGGTTTTCTCCATATCCTCTGGAGCCATCTTGATCTGGTTGTAACCTGAATATCCGTCCATGAAGGAGAACATTGAGTGTTGCGCTGTGCTATCCACCAGAACATCGATGTGAGGTAGAGGGAAATCATCTTTAGGACTTGCTCGGTTCAAATCACGGTAATCGACACATATCCGGACCTTTCCGTCTTTCTTGGGAACCGGAACGATGTTGGCTACCCACTCAGGATATTTTGCCACTGCTAAGAACCCTGCATCAAACTGTTTCTTGACCTCATCCCTGATTTTCAAGGACATCTCTGGCCTCATTCGCCTCAACTTCTGTTTTACCGGAGGACATTCTGGTTTTACCGGCAATCTGTGCTCAACAATATCTGTATTCAATCCCGGCATGTCTTGGTAAGTCCATGCGAAAATGTCAACATAGTCAAACAGGAGCTGAATCAACTTCTTACGTTCACAATCCCCCATCGCGGTACCAACCTTGATCTCTTTTCTATCTTCCTCAGTACCCAAATTAACCATTTCTGTGGGCTCCCCATGGGGCTCGATGACCTTTTCTTCTTGTTCTACCATTCTCATAATTTCCGGAGGAGTATCCCAATCATCCTCAACATCTTCCTCGGTTTGGTTAACCGGGTAATCAAAGTCACAGTATGAGTTATGGGCATTATTGTAACGCCCTAAAATTTAATCAAATTATTTCGAAGTTGGATTGCCGTAGGATGATTGTAAGAATTGAAATTATGGGCGTAGTAGCTATGTTGAAAACGAGTTAGATGATAATCACGTGTTGTGGGCTAGTTAAAAATAGCATTGGGCTCCCTTCCTATGTGGATAAAGTCCCAAATAATTTAGCCCATTATGTTTCTCACTTATTATAAGTGGAGAGGATTAATTTAGGGTTGAGAGAGAGAGGAATTTCGGATTAGAGCAGCCACCAAAGAGAGAGAAAAGAAGAGAGAAAACAATTCCCGTTTTTCTCAAACCTGTCACCGTAAAATTGCGATTCCGGTTTCGTTAACCGTTGGATCGTCTTCGTTTTTGGGCAGCAGGTTCGTAAGATATAGTTCTACAGTTTCACCGTTCGGATCTTCGAAACGAGTTCTGAGGAGAGAGATATTGGCTTCGCACTGAAGCTGCAGTTTGGGGGAGTCGCCGTATTCGGAGATTGAGGAACGAGGCTAGGAGGGAGTTTGCGCCACCATAGTTGAGGTAAGGGTGGGCTTAACCTTGATAATGGGTTGATGATAATTATGTGTGGGTAGTCTAGGGTTTTGTTGAATTGTTCGTGTTGTTGCATATCGTGTTTTCGTTGAGATTGGTGCTCTGATGATTATTGCACGTTATTGTGATTTGTTTCGTTATTTGTTGTTGCGTGATTGTTGTATCACGATGATGGTGTTGTTATTGTTCGTGTTTTT
Organism: Astragalus glycyphyllos; assembly: GCA_963573325.1. Taxonomy (NCBI): domain Eukaryota; kingdom Viridiplantae; phylum Streptophyta; class Magnoliopsida; order Fabales; family Fabaceae; genus Astragalus; species Astragalus glycyphyllos. The sequence continues at coordinate 39,995,060 of OY754307.1, forward strand.
GTTGTTGCTGTGCGTGGTTGATTGTTGTTGTCGCGTTGTCGAATTGTCGTTTTTGTTGTGGTGGTTGCGGTGTCGTTGCCGTTAGGGTTTGGTGTTTAGCAATTTAGCGATTCTGGACAGAGGTTCGGTTTTTCTAAAACTGGCGCTGTTTGGTTGATCCGAAAATTATTAGGTTGATTGTTTTTGAAAATAGACTTAACGCCGGTCGTTTTGGCACTGGTTTCGTTAAATTCGGAGTTGTATAGCTCGAGTTATAGGCGATACAAGTTAGGTTAAAATTCTGGAAACGATTTGGGTATAGATTCGGTATTTCGGTGACTGGGAACATTGTATTGACCGAAAAATTATGTGGTTTATTTTTCTGGAAAATAGACTTAATGCTTGTTAATTTGGCACTGGTTTGGGTGCGTTTAGAGTTGTGTAGCTCGAGATATGAATTCCACAAGTTAGAGTAAGATTCTGGAAACAATCTGGACACAGGGTCAGTGTTTTGGTTACCACGTTTTCAAAAGAACTCCTTTTCGAACGAATCCAATTTCTTTGAAAACTAGACAAAATTTTCCCCAGTTCATGCACAAGTTTCATGCAATTTGATTGAGTTTTGGTCACTTTGGAATTGCTTGAATTTGAAGGACAGAAACTGTCCTCTTTTGCAACTAGCCTGTGTGCTTTTCGAAAACTGTACCTATTGGACACTCTTCTTCAAAAACTGAACTTAGGGATGATAACCAGACCCATAGGGCTTTCCAACAAGTATTTATTTGTTGAAATCCGATGTCGTTTGCTATTTTAATTAATTCGCTGAAGTAGGTGCGATGTGCCTAGGCGCTGTGCGCCAGTCTTGTGCGTGGTGTGCGTGCGTTATGTCCGCGTTGTGGAGCCGTCTGGTGTTAGTATTTCAGGTGCGGTGCTGGTATGCTCAGGAGAGTTTAGTGGTAGCTGTGATGCTACAACTTGGTGCTATTTTTGGTGAAATCATTTGTTTTGATTCTGGTGATATAGTATTTATTTTAAATACTTGTTATGGTGAGTTGGTGCATAATCATGGTGTCGCATTGTCATATGCATGTTTTGGTGATATAGGCTCTGCCTCTGGTGTTTATTGGTGATATGCCCGTCGTGGCTCATTTTGGTGATCGGTACCGCATGCATATGCCCACTGGAGGGGTTGCATATCATCCCATTGTCTATGAATGTTATAATTTTGGTGGTTCACTGTCAAATGGATTTTTCCTTTGGTATCTGGTGCTGTGATATGGTGTAATTGTATTGTGTTGCTGTAGTTACCTGATGCTAGCATATTTTTATCATCTGCTTATTATCTCTGTTAGACTCACCCCTTCTGCTTAGAATGTTGCTCTCATGCGGCAACGCTGCAGGTGATCGCTAGTGCTCGTGGAGGAATTGCTAGGTTTTGCTTCCTCTCTCGTTTGGGTCTGTGTCAGCTCTGATATGTAGCACCGGGGAGTCGTTAGTTATCGTTTTGAACTACTATTTTAGTTATTGGAAATTGTTTTAATTAATTTTGGAGATGTCTTTAATTGTTAATTCTGGAGATGTTTAAACTGGTTAATATTTCCGCTGCTTGGTGATTTCTTTTATATACATTATTTCCGCTGCTCGATGCTAGCATATTTAAATGGTGTTTTTTTTTAAAATGGTGAAAAATGTAGCGCCCTTCGAGGTGACTCTGATAATTGTCTATTTAATTGTAATAGTAAAAGGGGGGTGTTACATTAGTGGTATCAGAGCAGTTCGGTCTGTCCGGCCAAGTTGTCGAGTCGTCGAGTCGAGTAACACTTGAGTAATTGTTACTCGTTTCTGATTATAGTTTCTGTTGCAGTGTTAGGTTGAGATGGCAGGACGGAACGATGCTGCACTCGCTGCTGCTTTGCAGGCTGTGGCTCAAGCTGTGGAGAATAACCCATGTGCTGCTGGTGATGCTGGGTCGCGCAGTTTGGCTACGTTTCAGAGGGAGAATCCTCCTACCTTTAAGGGCAAGTATAACCCTGATGGTGCTTTGGCGTGGCTGAAAGAGATGGAGAGAATCTTTCGTGTTATGGATTGCTCTGAGGCGCAGAAAGTCAGGTATGGTACTCACATGCTGGCAGAGGAGGCTGATGACTGGTGGTTGGAGGTGAGGCAGAGGTTGGCGACTGTGAATGAAGAGGTCACTTGGGCTGCGTTCGGTAGAGAATTTCTGAGAAAGTATTATCCTGAAGATGTCCGTGGGAAGAAAGAGATTGAGTTTCTGGAGCTGAAGCAGGGTAATATGTCGGTGACTGAGTATGCTGCCAAGTTCATTGAATTGGCGAAGTTCTATCCACATTATGGTGAGGCTGGTGCTGAATTCTCCAAATGCATCAAGTTTGAAAATGGGTTGCGGGCCGTATAGAATGTCTGCATCTGAATTGTCAGAACTGAAGAAGCAACTCGAGGATCTGCTTGAAAAGAAATTTGTGAGGCCAAGTGTGTCGCCGTGGGGAGCTCCAGTGTTGTTGGTGAAAAAGAAAGATGGTAGTATGAGGTTGTGCGTAGACTATCGGCAGCTGAATAAGGTGACTATTAAGAACAAGTATCCGCTTCCGAGGATTGATGACTTAATGGATCAGTTGGTGGGTGCTCAGGTGTTCAGTAAAATAGATTTGAGATCGGGTTATCATCAGATCAAGGTGAAAGACGAAGACATTCAGAAGACAGCTTTCAGAACCCGTTATGGGCATTATGAGTATTCCGTGATGCCTTTCGGTGTGACTAATGCGACGGGAGTGTTCATGGAGTACATGAAAAGTCAGTTACTGAGATTAGAAGTTTTCTGGGTCTGGCAGGTTACTATAGGAGGTTTATAGAAGGATTTTCGAAGTTGGCACTTCCGTTGACTCAGTTGACTTGCAAGGGTAAAGCTTTCATCTGGGATGACTGTTGTGAAGAGAGCTTCAAAGAATTGAAGAAGAGGTTGACGACGTCTCCTGTTCTGACGTTGCCTAATCCGGAAGAGTCGTTTGTGGTGTATTGTGATGCTTCCAAGATGGGGTTGGGAGGTGTGCTTATGCAGAATGGTAAGGTAGTTGCCTATGCGTCGAGACAGTTGAGGACTCATGAGAAGAACTACCCTACCCATGATTTAGAACTTGCTGCAGTTGTGTTCGCGTTGAAAATTTGGAGACATTATCTGTATGGTTCGAGGTTTGAGGTGTTCAGTGATCATAAGGGTTTGCAGTATCTGTTTGATCAGAAAGAGTTGAATATGAGACAGCGCAGATGGTTGGAGTTGCTGGAAGACTATGACTTTAGCTTGAACTATCATCCGGGAAAGGCTAATGTGGTAGCTGACGCTTTAAGTCGAAAGACGTTGCATATGTCAGCAATGATGGTTAGAGAACTCGAATTAATTGAGCAGTTCAGGGATATGAGTTTGGTTTGTGAAGTGACGCCTCAGAGTGTCAGATTGGGGATGTTGAAGATTGATAATGAATTCATGGCTAGCATTCGAGAAGCTCAGAAGTTAGATGTTAAATTAGTTGACCTGATGGTTGGGATTGATCAATCCGAGAATAAAGACTTTGAGTTGGATGCGCAGAATGTATTGAAGTACCGTGGAAGAATCTGCATTCCTGATGATGAGGAGATGAAAAGAGCAATTTTAGAAGAAGGTCATAGGAGTAAGTTGAGTATCCATCAGGGAGCTACAAAGATGTATCAGGATCTGAAGAAGATGTTTTGGTGGCCTGGTATGAAGCGTGATGTGGCGCAGTTTGTGTATTCCTGCTTGACTTGTCAGAAATCGAAGGTTGAGCATCAGAAGCCTGCTGGGTTGATGCAACCGTTGGAGATTCCGGAATGGAAGTGGGATAGTATTTCTATGGATTTCGTGATAGGGTTACCTAATACTGTGAGGGGGCACGATTCGATTCGGGTGATTGTGGATAGATTGACGAAGTCTGCTCATTTTATTCCTATCAATATCACGTATCCGGTGTCGAGATTGGCAGAGATTTATATTCAGGTGATTGTGAAGTTGCATGGTGTTCCTTTGTGCATTGTGTCTGACAGAGATCCTAGGTTCACTTCTGATTGCTGGAAGAGTTTGCAAGAAGCGTTGGGTTCTAAATTGAGGTTGAGTTCAGCTTATCATCCTCAAACTGATGGACAGACAGAGAGGACCATTCAGTCGTTGGAAGACTTGTTGAGATCTTGTGTTCTTGAGCAGGGAGGTGCGTGGGATACTCACCTTCCGTTGATCGAGTTTACTTACAACAATAGTTACCATTCTAGCATCGGGATGGCACCGTTCGAGGCATTGTATGGTCGGAGATGTAGGACTCCGTTGTGTTGGCATGAATCTGGGGAGAGTATTGTTCTTGGACCCGAGGTTGTTCGAGAGACTACTGAAAAGGTGAAATTGATCCGTGAGAAAATGAAAGCGTCACAGAGTAGACAGAAGAGCTATCATGATAAGAGAAGGAAGGATTTAGAATTCCAAGCTGGTGATCATGTGTTTTTGAGAGTCACGCCTATGGCTGGTGTTGGGCGTGCATTGAAGACAAAGAAGTTGACTCCTCGTTTCATTGGACCGTATCAGATCACTGAGAGAATTGGTAATGTTGCTTATAGGGTGGCCTTGCCGCCTAATCTTTCGAATTTGCACGATGTATTTCATGTGTCGCAACTTCGGAAGTATATTTCGGATCCGTCCCATGTGATTCCGATGGATGATGTGCATGTGCGGGATAATCTCACTGTGGAGACAATGCCTGTGCGAATTGAAGATCGTGAAGTGAATACTTTACGTGGCAAAGAGATAAACCTGGTGAAAGTGGTCTGGTTAGGAGCTGCTGGTGAAAGCATGACATGGGAGTTGGAGAGCAAGATGCGAGAGTCCTATCCGGAGCTGTTTGAATCAGGTATGTTTTCGAGGACGAAAATATTCTAAGTGGGGGAGAGTTGTAACGCCTTAAAATTTAATCAAATTATTTCGAAGTTGGATTGCCGTAGGATGATTGTAAGAATTGAAATTATGGGCGTAGTAGCTATGTTGAAAACGAGTTAGATGATAATCACGTGTTGTGGGCTAGTTAAAAATAGCATTGGGCTCCCTTCCTATGTGGATAAAGTCCCAAATAATTTAGCCCATTATGTTTCTCACTTATTATAAGTGGAGAGGATTAATTTAGGGTTGAGAGAGAGAGGAATTTCGGATTAGAGCAGCCACCAAAGAGAGAGAAAAGAAGAGAGAAAACAATTCCCGTTTTTCTCAAACCTGTCACCGTAAAATTGCGATTCCGGTTTCGTTAACCGTTGGATCGTCTTCGTTTTTGGGCAGCAGGTTCGTAAGATATAGTTCTACAGTTTCACCGTTCGGATCTTCGAAACGAGTTCTGAGGAGAGAGATATTGGCTTCGCACTGAAGCTGCAGTTTGGGGGAGTCGCCGTATTCGGAGATTGAGGAACGAGGCTAGGAGGGAGTTTGCGCCACCATAGTTGAGGTAAGGGTGGGCTTAACCTTGATAATGGGTTGATGATAATTATGTGTGGGTAGTCTAGGGTTTTGTTGAATTGTTCGTGTTGTTGCATATCGTGTTTTCGTTGAGATTGGTGCTTTGATGATTATTGCACGTTATTGTGATTTGTTTCGTTATTTGTTGTTGCGTGATTGTTGTATCACGATGATGGTGTTGTTATTGTTCGTGTTTTTGTTGTTGCTGTGCGTGGTTGATTGTTGTTGTCGCGTTGTCGAATTGTCGTTTTTGTTGTGGTGGTTGCGGTGTCGTTGCCGTTAGGGTTTGGTGTTTGGCAATTTAGCGATTCTGGACACAGGTTCGGTTTTTCTAAAACTGGCGCTGTTTGGTTGATCCAAATATTATGAGGTTGATTGTTTTTGAAAATAGACTTAACGCCGGTCGTTTTGGCACTGGTTTCGTTAAATTCGGAGTTGTATAGCTCGAGTTATAGGCGATACAAGTTAGGTTAAAATTCTGGAAACGATTTGGGTATAGATTCGGTATTTCGGTGACTGGGAACGTTGTATTGATCGAAAAATTATGTGGTTTATTTTTCTGGAAAATAGACTTAATGCTTGTTAATTTGTCACTGGTTTGGGTGCGTTTAGAGTTGTGTAGCTCGAGATATGAATTCCACAAGTTAGAGTAAGATTCTGGAAACAATCTGGACACACGGTCAGTGTTTTGGTTACCACGTTTTCAAAAGAACTCCTTTTCGAACGAATCCAATTTCTTTGAAAACTAGACAAAATTTGCCCCAGTTTATGCACAAGTTTCATGCAATTTGATTGAGTTTTGGTCACTTTGGAATTGCTTGAATTTGAAGGACAGAAACTGTCCTCTTTTGCAACTAGCCTGTGTGCTTTTCGAAAACAGTACCTATTGGACACTCTCCTTCAAAAACTGAACTTAGGGATGATAACCAGACCCATAGGGCTTTCCAACAAGTATTTATTTGTTGAAATCCGATGTCGTTTGCTATTTTAATTAATTCGCTGAAGTAGGCGCTGTGCGCCAGTCTTGTGCGTGGTGTGCGTGCGTTATGTCCGCGTTGTGGAGCCGTCTGGTGTTAATATTTCAGGTGCGGTGCTGGTATGCTCAGGAGAGTTTAGTGGTAGCTGTGATGCTACAACTTGGTGCTATTTTTGGTGAAATCATTTGTTTTGATTCTGGTGATATAGTATTTATTTTAAATACTTGTTATGGTGAGTTGGTGCATAATCATGGTGTCGCATTGTCATATGCATGTTTTGGTGATATAGGCTCTGCCTCTGGTGTTTATTGGTGATATGCCCGTCGTGGCTCATTTTGGTGATCGGTACCGCATGCATATGCCCACTGGAGGGGTTGCATATCATCCCATTGTCTATGAATGTTATAATTTTGGTGGTTCACTGTCAAATGGATTTTTCCTTTGGTATCTGGTGCTGTGATATGGTGTAATTGTATTGTGTTGCTGTAGTTACCTGATGCTAGCATATTTTTATCATCTGCTTATTATCTCTGTTAGACTCACCCCTTCTGCTTGGAATGTTGCTCTCATGCGGCAACGCTGCAGGTGATCGCTAGTGCTCGTGGAGGAATTGCTAGGTTTTGCTTCCTCTCTCGTTTGGGTCTGTGTCAGCTCTGATATGTAGCACCGGGGAGTCGTTAGTTATCGTTTTGAACTACTATTTTAGTTATTGGAAATTGTTTTAATTAATTTTGGAGATGTCTTTAATTGTTAATTCTGGAGATGTTTAAACTGGTTAATATTTCCGCTGCTTGGTGATTTCTTTTATATACATTATTTCCGCTGCTCGATGCTAGCATATTTAAATGGTGTTTTTTTTTAAAATGGTGAAAAATGTAGCGCCTTTCGAGGTGACTCTGATAATTGTCTATTTAATTGTAATAGTAAAAGGGGGGTGTTACAATTATTACTTTCAAGAATTGTATTCGATCTGTATTAAAATGGAGTGGCGAATAAAAATAAAGAAAAGACACGCAAATAAGAGATGAAGAAATAGAATTTTATTGAAAATTCCAAAATAACATTTTATTCATTGATGAAGTTTGACGAAAACATGCATGCCCGAATGAAATATCCCAAGGCCTTGGGCAGAGCCGAGGAATTTTGCATTACAAAGAAAAATTACTTTAAATTGAAAAACACAGGGAAATCCAGGGCCTCCCAGTTCTGGAGCTTTTCTTTCGCAGCACAACGGCGCACTAAGCCGACAGCACCGTCACCCGAGCCTGAATCTTCTTCAATCAGATTGACCTGGTCAGGGTTCAGCATGCCTACACTTCGGAAGTTGTTCCTAAGATCACCGACGACCATCCCTCCCTGGTTGGGGGTCCTTCCTCTGAGCTTTGCCAACCATTTCTCTCTTCTATCAGCTGCTAGCCTCTCTCGGTCTGCAGGGCTTGGGATGTACCCAATACCGAACCTTTCAGTATTCCCTTTCAGTAGGACAGGTGCTACAATTCCTTGAGCAGCTTTTCCCAGGCCCTTTCCAACCTGATACCCATGTCCTAGCATCACCTTTGCAACCATCATGTCTGCCTTGGACCACCTAGGCTTCAATTGGGGAGGCTCACTCCCAACAAAGATAGCATTTGAGATCTCCAATCCCTGGAAGGCAGTCTCAAAAGACTCCTCTGCTGCTTCAACGTAATATTCTGGTGGTGATCGGTTTATCATCATTTCCTTCTCCCCGAAGATTACTATCAACTTGCCCTCGGCCACAAACTTGAGTTTCTGATGGAGCGAAGATGGCACTGCCCCAGCGGCATGTATCCAAGGTCGTTCTAGCAGACAGCTATAAGAGGAAGCTATATCCATGACTTGGAATGTGACATAGAACACTTCAGGACCCACCTGCAAAGGCACCTCTACTTCTCCAAAAACTTCTTTCACACACCCATCAAATGCTCTAACCAAGGTGGAGCTAGGCTTCAGATATGAGCAATCCACATCCAACTTATCCATTGTGGACTTGGGCAACACATTCAATGACGAGCCATTATCGATGAGCACTCTGGCCAGCATGTAGTCCCCCCACTTGACAGAGATGTGAAGGGCTTGATTGTGATTCTTCCCCGCCGGAGGTAGCTCAGCGTCTGTGAAGGTCAAGTAGTTGGATGCCACTATGTTCCCAACAATACCATCAAGCTGGTTGACCGTAATGTCATGGGGTACATGTGCTTCATTCAGGATTTTCAACAGTGCAGCTTGGTGTGCCTCGGAACTAAGCAACAACGAAAGCATTGAGATTTTGGCCGGGGTTTGATTTAACTGGTCCACCACCCGGTATTCACTTTGTCTCATTACTTTCAGAAATTCCTGAGCTTCTTTGTCTGATACTTCTCTAACTTCCACAGTTTCCTTATCTTTTCCCTTACGGGCCCTTTCTTTAGCTTCCTTTGATTGTTCCTTTCTAAGATTTTCAGGAACATACATCCTTCCACTCCTTGTAATTCCACTACTCCCAGCAATGTTTGTTATATCCAACACGCCCTGAGGGACCTCTGCTTGCATTTGCACGTTGCAGCTCCAGGGAATAACCCTAGTCTCTCTACTAGGGGTAGCAGCAGGTACCGGAATAACAACAGTCAGAGGTCTTGCCACAACCGAGCTTGAATTCAGACTGCAAGGGATTTCAACCGGTCTCCTGAAACCTCTGTTGTTTGATTGCAGAGTAGATACACTTTCTTCCTTTTCCTGAACCCCAACCTGGACCACGTGTCTATCTAACAGCTCTTGGAGGATGGGTTTGAAGCTCTCACAGGCCCCAACACAGTAAGGGTCATTGCAGATGTCTCTTCTGGCACACCCTTCTTCGATGATACCACAACGGCATAGTGCAGCATGAATGATACTCAGGGGTGTACGAATGCACTCCACCTTCCTAATTAAGTACTGACCACCCTGATCATTAATGGCATTTGCAGTGGGCCCACCATGCCCCGGCAACGGGTTGGTGGTTACATTAGGTTGCTGAAATGATATACTCTTTGCATCAAGCAGGTCTTGCACAACGTACTTGAACGCCTTACAATCCTCCACCACATGACCTACTGCCCCAGAATGAAAGGCACAGGTAGCATTTGCATTATACCCTCTGGGATAGGGAGGCTGATATGGTTTCATCTGACGAGTGCTGATTAACTTGTTGGCAATGAGATAATTGAACAAATCCGTGTACGACATGGGGATAGGTTCAAAGACAACAGGCTTTTTTTCATTGTAGTTTCTGTACTGATTGTTGGACTAGAATGGCTGAGCAGGCGGCGTCTGAGCAGGAACTGGAATGGCTTGTGGAGGATTGTTGTGTGATGGACCGCTAGCTCCGATGATTGCATTAGTTTCTCCCTCCTTCTTCTTGTGGGAACCAGAAAAAGGCTTTTTCTGATGGGAAGGAGGTGTTGGGCCATGGGCTATTCTTCCGCTGCGCATGCCGTTCTCCACTCTTTCTCCAATGACAACCATCTCAGAGAAATTTGAAGCCACGCTGCCGACCAAACGATCATAGAACACTGGGGGAAGAGTTTCCATGAACATATGGACCATCTCTTTATCAAGCAGGGAGGGTTTTACTTGTGCAGCGAGGTTCCTCCACCTCTGGGCGTATTCCTTGAATGTCTCATTATCCTTCTTAGACATACATTGCAGCTGGGTCCTATCCGGGGCTAAATCACTGTTGTACTGGTATTGACGGATAAAGGCATCCGCCAGATCCTTCCAACAACGGATATTAGTTGGCTCCAATTGCATATACCATTCAAGGGGAGCTCCAGCTAAGCTTTCCTGAAAGCAATGTATCATCAGGTTATCATTACGGGCGTGAGCAGTCATTTTCCGGCAATACATCGTCACATGGCTGCGCGGGCAGGTTGCTCCTTTGTACTTGTCGAAAAATGGTGCTTTGAACTTGGGTGGCAGGACTAGATTAGGGACCAAGCATAACTCATGGGCGTTCCTAGCCCGGGAACCTGTTCCTTCAACAGCTCTCAATCTTTCTTCTAACATCTGGTACTGACTTCTAGCTTCATCAGGGTAATTCGGCGGAAAACCACTCACACCGTAGTGAAGATTATTCATCGACACCACAGCTGGGGTCACGTGTGGGTCACGTGAGTGAGCGATAATCTGAGGAATTGGACCCTAAACTTGTGGATGGATTGTTGCTGGAGAATTGAAGCCAGCCGGAGTTCCCGAGGTAATAGCAGGAGTAGGAATCTGAATTTGAACCTGAGGTGTCCCCGTTCCAACTTCATTCACAGCTGATTCAGGCTGGGCCTGTCCTGTGGTTCCCGAAGGACCACTCTCTGGGTTTGCACCAGCAGCAGGGGGTGTGTACCCTAATGGGAGACCATAAGGAGGCCATCGCACGTTCTAGAGAGCCTGAGAGACTCTAGGTTCAGGAGGAGGATCCACTCCTGCGGCAGCAGCACCTTCAGTTATGCCAGCATCCCTTAAGGCACTTAACACTCTTATGACCTCTGCCATTTGAGCTCTTATAACTTCCATCTCAGCCCTGATTGCTCGATTCTCTTGATTCTGATCATGCTGACCTTGACCATTTGGATTCGGACCTTCTGGAACTGCATCATTCTGGATTGGCTGATGATTGCCCAGATTCGCGTTGTCTTGATTGTTGGCCATATTTCTTGCCTGTGATCGCGTCCAATACCGATGATTAACCAGCTTGTCTTACTTCTGTGGACGGAACATTTTTTTTTTATGAACACAAAGACAAATGATGCAAATGCAATGCAATATGCATGTTATTATGTTTATTGCCGAGAATCGCGGTGCAACTCGTCTTGTCATAGGTGTTAAGGTTCAGGTGTTTTTAGGATTGCAACAAAGTTGGAAGCAACAAGGCAAAACAAACGCACTTCAATTAAATGGAATGCGAAGGAGTATCACAAATAGAAAGCAAATCAAAGTACAATATTCCTTAAGAGTGCAATACAATGATTTTAAACAAAGTACTATTTTCCAAAGAAAATTACAACTTCTTAAAGAAAGTTACAATTTCCTAAGGATCGCTACAATACTCTAAAGGGAACTTTAAAGGCATATGGCTTTCAACTCCTCGCTCCTTTTCCTCTTCTTGCTCTCAGCTGCCCCCCGGGCTTTCTCTAGGAGTTCTTCTGTGAGAATCTTGCAGTACTCAACAAACTCACACACCTTGACAGGGGTGTTGAAAGGATTCATTTCTGCATCCGCCTTTCTTAGCTTATTGGGAATGTCTCTCACAGCCTGATTAGCTAACCAAACTAACTTGGAGAACTTGTCTTTCCAATGTAAGCCTTCCTTTTTCAATTCCTCAAAGACTTGTTGACTTTTTACCTTACTGAGCAATTCTGCAAATTGACTCTCCCAATAGTCACTCTTCTCCCTTAGCCGGAGGTAAGACCCTTCCAAGTACTGCACATGATTGGCCAAGCTTTCCGACTTCCCTTGTTCTCTTCTTAGTGCTTGCTGATAATCCCTCAGGATCCCTTCAATAGATTCCCGATCTTGCTTGACACTCTTTAATTGATCTTCCAATTCAAGCTTCATCATTCGAGAGTCTTTTCTTGACTTAACTAGTGCGTGCTTGACTGCTTGCTCTTCTTTCCATGTATCCTCATATAGCCTCTTCCATTTAATTGCTTCTGCTACAGCCTCATTCATCTTGGTAGTGCACCTCTTCACTTCCTCTTTGGCACCCTTCAAGTGCTTTTGCATTTCTCTCTTGCTTTTCCCCTTTATTTCAAGTTTTCTATTGACTTCCTCAATAGCTGCAGCTTGGGAAGCATTTTCATTTTCTAGCTTTTTCTTGTCTTGCATCATCTTTCCCAATCTATCTTGCAGAGCCCTTTTCTCTCCTTCCACCTTTGACATGGCCAACCTAACCTCTTCCAATTCTTCAATGGTAGGAATGTGAGGTTCTTGTATCTTTTCCTCAAGCGGTGGTACTGCTTGGTTGGATGACCGAGTTTCACTAATCCTCCCTTCAAACCATTGAGAAAAACAGATAGCAGTGGTCCTCCTGGTTAACTCTTCTCTGTCCTTCCGCACTACGGTTTCCCAAGCTTGCAGGACTCGCCGAAGTAGACTCTCGTCTTTAGGGATCCCCGCATGGAGGTAAAAACGAAACAGCATAGCTTCGGAGGGTGAGTCCCGCATAGGGTATCCGAGCTGTCGCAAGGTCAAAGAGGGGTTATAGTTTATGCATCCTTGGGTTCCCATGAGAGGAACGTTCTGAAAACTCCCACACCGAAATACCACTGAAGGCCTGTCTACCCAACATTTAGGTGAGAACCAACGAATCTGGAGAGCATCTTGGTTCTTGAAAGCATGCACCCACTCTTGAGAGTTCATAGTCTTCGGATTACAACCCAAGGCATAGGAAAGCAAATCCTTCACATCACTTTTGTTGGTACACACATGACTGATCAACCAAGCATATAACACAGGGAAGGAGCAACACATCTTATTCTTTTGGAATTCATGGTGACGAGTGAAGGCACGGTATGTCTCTGCGAGAATTGCGGGAACCGGGTTGATAGGATTTTTTGCACATTTGAAGGCGAGGAAGACACCGATTGCAGTTTCACTCACATGCCTCTCTATCTGAGGGAAGAGCACAATGCCGAAGATGGTCAGAGCTAGTACTTGCTTGAAAGAATTCCAATCATCAGACACTACATAGCTGGTCATCAAACTCTCAAAGTATTCTTGAGGAAACCCAAATACCTTATTACGTTCTATCTTATGGGCCCGCACTTTCTCAGCACTGATTTGCAACAAGGCAGCAAGCTTTTCATCAGAATAATACTCCCCTTGGTATTGATAAGGCTTAAACTTGGATCGATCAAAGCCCAAAATCCAATCATACTCTTCTAGGGTAGGCGCCATTTGGAAATTCTTAAAAATGAAACAGCGAATCTCCGAGTCATAGAACCGACACAGGGCAGCAATGGCACTCTCTTGCACTTCTAGTTGTAGCAGCTTGCGAATGTTCCCATAGGTTTTGTCAAAAGACCCGACCTCAATAGGACCTAGGAGGGATGCATACTCTTTCAGACTAGCCATATCAATCCCTTTCACAACAGGAATCCTTGAATTGAAAACGGTTTTGCCTTTTGATTCCATTCCGTTTCTTACACACCTATGACAAGACTTTGTGTTACGTTGCGATCTCCGGCAAACAACTTTAATGCATGGAGGATGCAAAGAATGGAGGTTTTTCAAAATTTTTGTTAGATGCGAATGCAATGATGATGATGCAAAATGACGCAGATGTGATGATTATGACCTTTTATTTACATAGAAAAGAGAGAAGAAAATGATGTTTATTGGTGGCGGTTCAAAACATTTTTGAAAATACCCGCTATATGCCACCTCATATAGGTGTTTATGAGGGAAAAAGGAAATTACTTTCTACATTTTTGGAAAAAGAGTTTCGAAAGAGGATGCCTAAGCTAATGCAACACACAATTTGCGTGCCCCCGTGTCCTACAAATGGGTAAGGATCATACGCTCTAAAGTCAACGACAAGGGTAATCCTCCCATGTGGGTTCTGGTCACTGCCTCACAATGGCAACCAAGAGCTAAAGTCTCTCTCATGAATACACCCACAATCGTAGAGAGCTACCGAGTGTGAGGTATCATGAAGAAAGCGCACTCTTGGGCAACACTTTCATGAGAGCCAGACAGACAACGGTCTACGAATGGCAGTCACTACTCATTTCCACTCTCCTAGGGTTCTTTGCAGACCTTAGGTTTTAGGCCCCACTCAATGCTCACAAATATAAGGTGTGCAGTGTGTGATGAGGGCACAACACCTAAAAATCTATCCATACCCCACCTGCAAAGGGAAACCAAAACAGTCCAGACAATATCAAGGAACAGCATGTCGTCTACCCTAGGGTTCAATATCAATTCAACATAAGTATACTAACCTAGGGTTCCAACAACAATCGCAAGCATTGCTTACCTTAAGAAAGGGAGCCGAGAGGAGGGAACATAATAGGATTAGGGGAAATGCATGAGCTTACCTCAAGAAAGGGAGCAAAGAAGAGGGGAACATGCTAGGATTGGGGAAATGTATGAGAAAAGCATATAAACGACGAAAGTAAGAGGAGAAGAAGAAGAAGCTACTCTTATTTTACTCAAGAAGCAAATATAGAAGAGGAAGAAGGCTAACACACAATGCACGCAAGCACAACATCACAAGAATGCACACAACAATTCTAAGAATAATGCAAGCATGTTTTTAAAGGCAAAGGAAAGAAAGAAGAAAGGGAAAGGAGGAGAGATATAACAAAGCATTCAAATCAATGAAATAAATCACATGTCGAATCGATTGGCTCGACCCACTAAAGAAAGTTCCCCAGCGGAGTCGCCAGCTGTTGCACCCCGAAAAATCCTTTGGAGGGATTTCTCTTCGCACAACATGAATTGGAGTCGCCACCAATATTTTTTAGAGGTAAAACATTGAAAAAAACCTTTCTTGAAAAACAATGGTCAATGGAACCACGAGATTTGAGTTCGGGGGTCGGTTATGCATGGGGAAGGTACGAGCACCCCACACATCCTTTCTACTGAAAGGGAACCTCGATTTGACGTGTGATTTAAAAGGTTGATTTAAGAAATGCTTTGTTTTTATCTCTCTTTATCTCTCCTTACTTTATGGAAAAACTTAAGGAAAATTTAATCTTTTGCGCTTGACGGGAGGGCACCGTGCCTATGTATCCTGGGGAGGGAATCAAAGCAACGTAGTTCTTGTTTTCGAAAATTGTTTTGTTTTTAGAAATTGCCTTGTTTTGGAAAAGGGTTTGTTTTTTTGAAAAAAAAAGGTTTTTCATTTGTCGTGCTTCACGGGAATGTGACCCGCTCCTACGTATCTCCCAGTGCGATGGAGAATTCAAAGCTTACGTAGTTCTGGGTTGTCGAGAAAAGGTTTTTATTTTTTAGTTGTTTAATTGTGAAAATTGAATGTTCACAGTGATCAAACAACAAAGGTTTCGAGTGATCACCACTAGCATCCCATTATTGACGATCGTGCAAGCAAAGGCTTCGCATTATCCTCAACAAAGTTTTTAATTTGTGAAATGAGAGTTCTTTTGAAAAATGAGTGTTCATGATAATCAATTGAGCAAAGACTCCAAGTGATCACCACTAGCACCCCATTGTTGACAATCGTGCAAGCAAAGGCTTCGCATTATCCTCAACAAAGTTTGATTTGGAATAAGATTTTGGAAAATCGGATGTTCATGATGATCAAACAACAAAGGTTTCGAGTGATCATCACTAGCACCCCATTGTTGATAGTCGTGCAAGCAAAGGCTTCGCATTACCACCAACAAAGTGTGATTTGTGAAAAATAGTTTGAAATTGTTTTGAGAAGAAGTGAAGTTGTTTATCAATGATTATGTAAATGCAAAAAAAATGTTTTGAAGTTGGAACGTTACTAACGAGTAACAAGTTGTTTTTTGTATGCAACATGGTTTTGAAGTTTTGGAGAGTTACTAACGAGTAACAATTGGTGGAAATCAAAACAAGCAAATTGTGAACACCAATTCAACATTTTAATGCACCACAAGCACATAAACAAGTTTATCAAGCATTGAGTACCAAGCTTCAATTCAAGAATGCATGAGTAGGCAAGGATGCAAGAATAGGTAAGAATGCATGAATATGCAAAATGCATGTGCATCAAGGTTAAATGAACCTATCCTTTGCCGATTGAGAAATGGAAAGTGTATCAAGACTCCAAGTGGTCTCTCCTTTGCAATTTATTAAGACAATGCAATGGTGCATCAAGGCTCTAAGTGGCCTATCCTTTGCCAAAACTTCACAAGCTTCAAACAACAATTTACAATAAACTCAAAGAGCAAAGAAAGCATGATTAAACTTGAGGGTGCATCAAGGTCATTGGAGACCAATCATGTGCGCAAATTCAATTTTTTATAGACCCCTTTTTGCTCACATTTCACAAGCACATCAAATGGGAATTGAATTTTTAAATGCTTACAAGCATAGGCATCAAGGTTGAAGTAACCTATCTCTTGCCAACTTAGCATAACCCAAGATCATTTGTGGACCATAAATGAACCAAAACCCAAACTCATTTTCTCAAATCACAAATTTCACAATTAACAACATAGGTTTGAATATTTGCAAGTTTAAACAAGTAATTTAACAAAATTAATTCATAAACCCTAGTATGTGAACCTTTTAGCCCGAAGAAATCAAGATACACATCTTGCAACCATTCCTTTAAGCAACCCAAATTCACAATCAAGGCTCATTTCCAAGCAATTGTACGATTAAACCTCAAAAGGCATCAAATCAAATATTAAAACCTAGTTATTGAACATATGCGAACCAAATAGCCGAAGGAAATCAAGATTTACATCTTGTAACCATTCCTTTTGGCACAAAAGCTCACAATCATGGTTCATATTCAAATAATTATAAGATTAAGCCAACAAACACCCAAAAAACAACATCAAACCAAATTATCTCAAAATATGCGAAATATATACATGGCCAATCATCAATTTATTTCAACAAGTCAACCAAATCAAGCAAGCGAATGACATAACCAAAACATAGATGCATTTATTCACAAGATTCAACCATGAGAACCAACAAAAATCATAAAACACATATTTATTTGAAGCATGCGAAATTATCATCAAAGCAAATAACATTTTATTTCAATTAAAACAACAAAATCATGCATATAACCCCAAAATCAAAGCATCAAAACAAAGATTCATGAGATTAACATATGTACAAGCATAAAAATGAAGTTAAAAGAGAGGATCTACATTTTTGGAAGTGGAAATCTCACAAATATGCAAGAAATGATGACTTTATGCAAGGATTTACAAGAGAAGGGGTCTAGGAATCACATACCTTAAGATGAGCTCCAAATAAACACAATAGATGAAGAAACAATCAACCAAATCAACTTGTCTTCAAGCTTGATCTTTAATCTCCAAAAAAATGACCCTTGATCTTGAACCTTTGTGTGATTTTATGAAGGATTGATGGTTGAAAATTAGTGTTTAGGCTTGGAAGATGGATTGAATGTGTGTGGGTAGATGAGAAATGAAGAAGTGAGTTAGAGAGAAGGGAGAGTAGGCGCATAAATGGAGAGAAGGTGAGGAGGGAGTTGTGTGCTAGGGTTTGTGAGTGAATGGTGAGGCCAAAAGTTTGTGTGAGGTGAGGTTAATAGGGTATATATAGAAAGCAATTAGGTTTAAGGGTAGTTAGGTCATTGTGCATCTCATCTCACCCTAGGATTGCATCTAAAATTTGAATGGAGGGTGAGGATTGAATCACACATGGATTGAGGTCAAAAAAATGAAAATATGAGAGGGAAGGAGAGGGATAGGCGACACAAACATTGGGAGGGGTCCTTGGTGACCAAGTTTTGCAAGTTGGCAATTGTACTATTGTACTATTATGAGACCATTCCCTTTTCCTTTCATTTTTGATTATTCTTTTCAAGATAATTGTACAAAAATACACCACTTTGAGCCATATACAAGGTATCTTGAGGAATATGCCATTTTATGTGATCACCATGACCAAAAATGTCATAAAAATCACATCTTGGAACTTTTTGTAGAATATTCCTTTTTGATCCTTTTTTGAAATTTTGTGCACAATGTATGCATGCATGCGCATACATACATACATGACCAAAAATGTTTTGCCTCAAATAAATTTCTCTAAAATTGCACAATGATTCTTGATGAGAAATTATCTTATTTTTGACAATGACCAAAATACCCTTTTGCCCTAAAAACCTTGTTTTTTAACAACAAATGCATTTCCACTCTAACAATGAATTTAAAAGCCCTAGAATGACTTTTAAAACCCAAAAATGCATGCACAATGCTCTTCACTCTTCAAAATAAAACCACACTTCTCAATTTATTTATTTTTTTGCGGAAAATTAGGGTTTTAAACCTAGGCGGACAAAATTAGAGTATGACAAATGGCTCCATGAAAGGATCCAAAATATCCGATTGCCTTACCAGAGCGCACTACGGGTTGAGGAAGAAATACTTGAACCCAATATCCCCACTGTCAAAGAGTTAGATGAGCTCAAAATGGCATTATCAAAAGCTGAAGGAGAAAAGAAAGTCTTGCGGGCAGAACTGGAAAAAATGCTTCTGAAAAACCAGAAATTAGAAGAGGAGAATACACTTAAGTCAGTGGCCATTGAAGATAGCAACAAGCGGTTTAAGTTAGAGGAAAACAATAAACAAGATGTTCAAAAGTACCTGAAGGGTGCAAAGGAAGCTGATGCGGCGATGCACCCATTAAACACCCCTGTCAAAGTTTTCGAGTTTGTGGAATTTTGCAAGATCCTGATTGTAGAACTTAGAGAGAAAATTGGTTACACTACTAGTAAAAAAAGAGAGAGGAATGGAAAGATGAAAGCTATATGTACTCGAATTGAAATTTAAAAGAGCATTGTACTTTTCTTTTTGAAGTTTAAAAAATGTTACACTGGGTTGATTTTTCCAGTTAATGAAGTTTGGTTGTTTCGCTTATTGATTCCTATTTTTTTTTTTAAAAACGTTTGAAACGCCAACTTACACGCTTATGACAAATTAAGCTACACTCGCGATTCCCGGCTTAAAACAATAAGACTCATGCACATATGCATTCCCATTCATTCATTTTTTCATTCATTCATATACTCATAACATGTATTCCATCAACAGAACAAAGACAAGCTGGTTCGTCAACATCGTTATTGGACTCGTTCTCAGGCTAGAAACATGGCAGCAAACCAGGACAACCCGAATCAAGACAATCCAAACCAGGACAATCCACCTCAGGGCCATCTGAACCAGGATAATCCACATCAGAATGATCCAATTCAGGGCAATCAAAATCAAAGCAATCAAGAGCTTAGGGCAGAAATGGATGAGATGAAAGCGCAGATGGCTGAGATTTTGAAAGTATTACAAGCTTTAAGGAACAGAAATACAGATGAAGATATCTCCGTTGGGACTACTGAAAATCGAGTTACCAACCCTCCCCTTCCCAATGGACCCGGGATCCCACATCCTGTGTATCCTATTGGAGTCAATGGTTCGAACCTCCAAGCTATACAATGGCCCGCCTACGGACTTCCGCAAGGTTACACACCTCCAACTGCCGATGCCAACTCAAAAGATGGTCCTTCGGGAGTCGTGGGACAGAAACAATTTGCACCAATAGGACATGATGGTGATACGGGACCGTCACAGGTTCAAGTCCCAAGCCCTGTTGTCGCACCGCAAAGGTTCCCACTTGGCTACCCTCCGCTGCGGACCATTGATCCTCAAGCTCAGGGATCCAATCTTAGGAACCCTACTCATTCACATATCCCCAATGTGACCCCAGCCGTAGTTCCGATGGTTCATCCTTACTACGGTATGAGTGGGCTCCCTCAAGGTTACCCTGTAGAGAATCCTCAAGCCAAAGACAAGATACAAATGCTTGAGAAACGTTTGAGAGCAGTTGAAGGATCCAATATTGGGGCGAGAGATGCTTATGACTTGTGCCTTGTCCCTAATGTGGTCATTCCCCCCAAGTTCAAGGTGCCGGACTTTGACAAATATAGAGGAGCGACATGCCCTGTTAGCCATCTATCTATGTACTGCAGGAAAATGGCAGCGTTTGCGCATGATGACAAGCTGCTCATCCATTACTTTCAGGACAGCTTAGCTGGGGCAGCTTCAAGCTGGTACATGCAATTGGAGCGCACCTACATTCAAAGTTGGAAAGATTTGGCTGATGCTTTCCTAAGGCAATATAAGTATAATACTGACATAGCTCCCGATAGGACACAACTGCAGAGCATGACAAAAAGAGATAATGAGTCTTTCAAAGAATACGCTCAGCGCTGGAGAGGGTTAGCTGCATAAGTAGCACCACCTCTGCTCGAAAAAGAGATGGTATTCATGTTCATGGACACTCTCCCATCACTTTTCTACGATAGGTTGATTGGCAGCGTGTCGTCGAGCTTCTCAGATATGGTTGTCATAGGGGAAAGATTCGAGAATGGATTAAGGAATGGAAAAATTGCCCAGAGCTTCACCGGAACTAATAACCAGAAAAAGTCCTTCTCTGGATTTCCTAAAAAGAAGGAAGGAGAAGCCAACTCCATCACGGGACCCGAAAAATCCCTCTACAATAATCCAGAACAAACCTTCCAATTCCCAACCCAAACATTACCTGCCCCACCAAACCAAACCAATCAAAACTATAGACCACCAAATTACCTAGAAGGAAAACCCGTCCAGTTTGACCCAATTCCTATGTCTTACTCTGATCTATTTAACCATCTAATCAGCCACAAATTAATCACTCCTCGCCCTATGAGACAAATTCACCCTCCTTTCCCCAGGGGTTATGACCCAAACGCTACATGCGAATTCCATTCAGGGACGGCTGGTCATTCAATAGAAAACTGCAAAGCGCTGAAGTATGTGGTCCGGGATCTGATCGAGTCCAAATGGTTGAACTTCAAGGAAGATGGTCCGAATGTGGCCACTAACCCTTTACCAGGGCATGGGAAATCCTCTGTCAACGCAATTGAAAATTTCGAAGAGCAGTCCCTAATCAGGAATGCGAAAGACATTAACACACCTTTGGAAGCCATTCATGCTAAGCTGTGCCACTTTGGAATTATTAAGAAAGAATGCACCAGAAAGGATTCGTGTGATGACCCTCACTGTGTTGGAAATTGTGGAGCATTCAAACAAGTCCTTCAAGATTTGTTGGACCGACATGTAGTACAGGTGGGCCCTCTAAAAAGGGAAGGGAATGTGTCAACTCTTGAGTCAAACAATGGCAAGAATATGGATACCCGAAGGCCACTAGAGATCCGTTACAACAAGGATTCAAAGATGGCCCTGACTAAACCTAAAGCTATAACTATTCAAATGCCGGCTCCTTTCCCTTTTAAGGATGTCAATGCAGTCCCATGGAATAATAATGTGAAAGTTCAGGTGAAAGACCTCCAGAACAATCCCGATATCATTAATATCTCAGGAGCTAGTGGGATGACTCGAAGTGGGCGCATCTATATTCCTGAAGAGCTTGGTAGGGGAAAGTTGAAAGAAGAAGAGGAAAGGATCCGTAAAGGAAAAGGCAAAGAGGAAGATAATCCTGAGAAAGACACCAACAAGAAAGTGTTATCTGAACAAGAAGCTTGTGAGTTCCTAAAGCTTATGAGGCTGAGTGAATACAAGGTAGTGGATCAGCTAAACCACACCCCTATGGCGACGATGTTGTTCTGGACTGGGCCAGTCGTCAGGCTTAATCCAGTAGCAACAATCCAACCCAGCAAGGGAAGGGCCAGGTTCGCTGGGCTTGATCCAACAACTAACCAACCAGCCCAATAACGAAGTGGTCAGTTCCACTGATACTTGGGCCCCCATCGCAAATGGGCTATCCGACGCCAACGATCCAGACTATTCACTATAAATACCTCCAGTCACCAGATGTCAGGTACGCAATTCATTCCAATATTCACTAGATTGTACTGTAGCTCGATATAGCTGACTTGGGCGTCGGAGTGTCCTTGCAGGTACACCCCCCCGCGCGTTCAGGTCATCCTCAGTCTACAGTAGCAGACGATCCGTCCCTCGATCATCCATGCGGAAGACCCGAAGGTACGATTCATTGGTGACCACAGTGGGAGAAAGTACTACTATCCCACCAACATTTCGAATGCCTCCAAAGGCAAAGGCAACTCGTGGCAGGCCACAGTCGACTGTGGCCGCGATACCAGTCTGTCCACCTCTAGCTCTGGGAGGAACGATGGCCAACGCTGAGGTCGTCGCCCCTGGTTCCCAGCAAGGCACGACCCAGCAGGTCAACGTCACCCTTCCCGCCGACTTGGTTCAGGAACTCAGGGAACAACTTTTAAACCAAAACAGGCAGATCGCCCGGCAGAACGACCTCCTCACCCAGATGGAAGATCAAGCAACATCCAAATGGGTGAATACCGCTCCCGAACTTCATCGTCGAGGCAGCCAGTATAGGAGACATCGCTCACCCCCTAGAAGACGCCTGGTCCACAGGTCTCCACCCCCCAGGAGGGGACGAGGACTAACCCCGCCGATCATCACACCCTCCGCTTCAGATTACACTTACTGACCGAAGGAATCTTCGCAACAGGAATCCTCGTATGATTCATCCGGATCACGCGGCTCGCCCACTCGATCACACAACCAATCGATCGCGTAGTCGCTCTTACGAAACACGCCCGCGTAACCGACCAAGAAACGAACCGGAAGGAGGAAGACCTCACAGGGGTGCAACGCACACAGGTTTGGGTCCCTTCACCAGACGGATAGACGAGTACCCTATCCCACGCTCTTTACGAAAACCCCCTTCCGGGCTCAAAATGTATAGCGGCGTGCAAGATCCTGACGCCCATCTGAAGCACTTCGACGTTATGATGCAATATAGGGGGGCATCAGGACCTGTCAAATGCAAGATCTTCCCCTTAACAATGGAAGGATCAGCCTTGGAGTGGTTCACCGAGCTACACCCAAACACTATCTTTTTCTGGGATCAAATGGCCAGAGTGTTTCTTGCGCGTTTCACAACATCAAGAATAAAGCCTAAATCTCAGGATGTCTTGATCGCAATCCGGCAAGGGCCCCATGAATCTCTTCGGAGTTATGTAGAGCGGTTCAATCGGGAGGCAGACCAGGTGAGGAACCTGGACGATAACCAAAGGTTGTATTTCCTAAGAACAGGACTTCTTCGAGGGAGTAGATTTGAGGTCGAGGTTGGCCTGCACATACCAAGGGACTTAGAAACCTTCCTCCGAAGGTCTCAGAGGTTTATGAACTACTAAGAAAAAACAATGGCCATAGAAGCTGCCGAAGCAGGGATGAATAGACAACCTCGCGAAGAGCGCGACCAGAGACAGCGGAGAGACCAGACCACGCAGTAGAGAGATCCCAAGATCAGGAAGTTCGCTAACTCGACAAAACATAACACCTCGTACGCAAAGATCCTGACGGAATGTGCAAACGCGGAACTCAGGGAGGTAAGAAGACCAGAACCTCTCGTCTTAAAGGAAGGGCAGCGCCCATCTAAAAAATACTGTCGCTACCACAAGAGCAACGGGCATGATACCAACGATTGCATGACCCTCAAGGATGACATCGAAGAGTTGATTAGAAAAGGCAAGCTGTCCCAATACGTGAAGAAAGACCAGTCTAACAAAAGGGACGACACGAAGCTCGTCCGATCACCTAGAAAGGGAAAAGCACCAGCTAATGAGGTAGCTAAGATAAGAGAAGAGGATGAGGATGGGTCTGATGAAGCCTTAGATACGAGAAAGTCTAAGGGAAGACCCGTGGCGATGGTGATCATGGGAGGTCTTCCCACCGATAGGAGGGAGACGAATAAGAGTATGAAGAGAAGATGGGATCAGATCTTGAGCGTCGCCTCAACGTCCACCCCAAGGATCCTCACTAAGAGACCACCTATCTCATTTGGGGACGAGGACCTCCTGGATGGGACGCCCAATCACGAAGTACCACTGGTCGTGTCTGCAGTCATGGCCAACATGGAAGTCAAGAGAATCCTGGTTGATCAGGGAAGTTCTGCAGATATTATTTTTGAAGATCTCCTGGAGGTTCTGAAAATACCGAGAGAAGACTTGAGACCTTACAGGGGAACAGTCCTAACCGGGTTCAATGGGACGACCACCACCCCGATCAGACGTATTGAGTTAATGGTCACTTTCGGGGATGACATCGTGGAGAGACCCCTGTGCAGGACGGTAAGGACGGGCTTCATAGTGCTACCATGTAAGTCGGTCTAACAATGCCTCATCGGCCGTCCAACACTAGCACGACAGGAGGCAGTCCCATTTACTGTCCACCTGAAGATGAAATTTTACACTAGGGAAGGGGAGATAGCAACAGTTCAGGCTGATCTACTTTCAGCAAAACGAGCATTCTTCCTAAGTCTCAAGGAGCAGGGTGAACAAGTAAGAAAGGAAATAGAAGATATAATGAAACGAGGAGAACAAGTTAATGTGGCCGACCTGGACGCCAGGTACGACCCTGACAGTGAAGAAGAAGAGGGGGACGACCTCCTGACCAGGGAACTCAAGAAGAGGATAAAAAGGCCAGAACCAGATGGAGAATTTATGCATGTACAGTTGGAGGACGACCCGGAAAAGACGATCCGGATAGGGAGCGATCTCCCCACTAGCGTGAAAGATCAACTGATACTATGCTTGAAAGAACACGCCGACTTATTTGCGTGGAGTGCAGCAGATATGCCTGGAATTTCCCCAGAGGTCGCTTGCCACCACTTGGCCGTAGATCCTGAGGCAAGATGGGTTGTTCAGCGACGACGGGTGCAGAAAGAAGAGAAGTCGCCGGCCGCAGCCAAGGCAGTTGACGACCTCATCGAAGCAGGATTCATCAAAGAGATCAAGTATACGACCTGGCTGTCCAACGTAGTCCTAGTAAAGAAAGCAAACGGTAAATGGCGGATGTGCGTGGATTACACGGACCTTAACAAAGTATGCCCAAAAGACGCATTCCCAATGCCCATCGTGGATAGACTGGTAGACAATGCGAGTGGGTTCTGATTGTTGTCGTTTCTAGATGCATACTCGGGCTACAACCAAATCGCCATGCACCCACCTGACGAAGAAAAAATAGCTTTTATGACAGATAAGGGCAATTACTGTTACTGGGTCATGCCCTTTGGATTGAAAAATGCTGGTGCGACTTACCAACGAATGATGAACAAAGTTTTCTGGGAGCAGATAGGCAAGGTGGTGGAAGTATACTTAGACGACATGATAGTTAAGAGCAGGGAGGATCCAAGACATGTGGAAGACTTGAGAGAAGTATTTGCAGAAGCTCGAAAAAACTCCCTCAGGTTCAACCCTGAGAAATGCATTTTCGGAGTTAGAGCAGGCAAGTTTTTAGGCTTCTACCTCACAGAGAGGGGAATCGAGGCCAATCCGGACAAATGTAGGGCGGTAACGGAGATGAGGTCGCCCACCACTAAAAAAGAAATACAAAAGCTAAATGGGATATTGGCCGCTCTCTCGCGTTTCATAGCCAAAGCTGCGAACAAGTCTCTTCCCCTGTTCAAGTTGCTGAAGAAAGAAGTTAAGTTTCAGTGGACGCCTGAGTGTGAACAGGCTCTCGATCAGTTGAAGACAGCTCTACTGCAACCTCCAATACTAACCATACCAGAGCAAGGGGAAACACTTTACCTATATCTCTCCATCACTGACGAGGCATTGTCAGCAGTATTGGTACGAGAGGCAGGATCCAACCAAAATCCTGTATACTTTGTCAGCAAAGTGTTCCAGGGGGCAGAGTTAAGATATCAAAAGATTGAGAAGCTGGCGTTGGCGCTTATTGTGGCTGCTCGAAGACTAAGGCCTTATTTTGTGGCTCATCAAGTCGTCCTACGGACTGACCAGCCCATCAGACAAATCTTACACCGACCTGACCTGGCTGGCAGGATGATCAAGTGGGCAGTCGAATTGTCAGAATTTGGAATAAAGTATGAGGCAAGATCAGCCATCAAGGCTCAAGTGTTGGCCGACTTTGTAGCTGAGATGACTCCCATCCCTGAAAACCCGATGCATCCTCTTTGGATATTGCACGTGGATGGCTCGTCTAACAGCAAGGGCAGTGGGGCAGGTCTAATCTTAGAAAGTGACAAGGGGACGACGATCGAGGTCTCCTTAACATTCTCGTTCTCTACCTCCAACAACCAAGCAGAGTACGAGGCTTGCATTGCCGGACTGCTGGTGGTATCAAAGATCAAAGAGACCTTCGCTGCAAAGGATGAGGTTTTGCAAAGGTACTTAACTAAAGTAAGAGGGTTATTGGAGCGCTTTGATCACACAGAAGTTAAGCATGTCCCTAGGACGGAGAACGTAAGAGCAGATGTACTGGCAAAGCTTGCAAGCACAAAGAGTCTAGGGAACCACAGGAGCGTAATTCAGAAAATACTTACACAGCCCAGCGTGCAGCTTGAACAGATAGTTATGGACCCTGATATATGCATGATCGACCTAGACGGGAGTTGGATCGATCCCATCGTTAAATATATCAGGGATGGGGAAGAGCCAGAGGATCCCAAGAAGGTCGCTCTTTTACGCAGGCGAGCATCCTCCTATTCAATTATCAACGGACAGCTCTATCGAAGGGGATTTTCCATGCCACTTCTGAAGTGTCTTCCCCCCAAGGAAGCCAACTATGTACTTAGAGAAATTCACGAAGGGATCTGCGGAAATCACTTAGGGGGAAGAGCATTGGCGAAGAAGGCACTTAGGGCAGGATACTATTGGCCTACTATGGATGAGGATGCGAATCTCTTAGTTAAAAAATGTGACAAGTGTAACACCCCAATTTTTGTGTATGACATTTTTTTAATAAGTGGTTACCTTACCTAGTTTTTTTATTATTTAAACATTTATGGATTTTAAGTTCTTATGTTTATTTGAACTACTAAAATGTTTTAAATTTATATTTACTTGCATTTTTGGAATCTATTTTTTTATTAATTATTTTAGTGTTATAAAATATTAAGGTTTGAAGTATTATTTACTTAGAGAAATAATTGGGTTAAGGAACTGTTAAAGTGACTGTGTTTAGTAAATTAGGCTTTTAAATTCGTACATCCTTTTTCTACTGATACAGCCTACGTTTTCCTACTTGAACCCTTATGGGCCTCAATAAACAACTCTCAAATTCCTCTTAGCACAATCCAATAGACCCCAAGACCAAAAAGCCCAAGGTACTCTTCTTCATTCTACCTACGCAAGGTACCAAAAAGAAACCCTAAATCACTCTTCTCCAAAACCTTGCAAGCAAGAGCTATGGTGGCATCCACTGAGCACCACCTAAAACCGGAGCACCACTGTTTGAGTCACAAATCAGCCTGTGTCCTCCTCACTATGTGACAGAGAAGAGTGGAATCAGCAGTAAATTCTAGAAATTTACATGTTTTTAAATAATACTTGTTGTAATGGTCATTCTAGGAATTTTTTAACTTGTCCTTTTGGTTATTTCTAGCTGTTATTTTGTCCCATTGTGGACCATTCTAGATTTTCTCTAGCTGTCAGCATAGTACTAGGATAGCTGTTAGCATGTTGGAATATTCTATGTAATTGATTGTACCAATCTTTAGCCTATTTATTGGCAGCAATTATCAATGAAAAGGCAATAATCATTACTCAATCATTTTCTCTCTCTTCAATGAATTCTGTGCCCTAGATATCCTCTCACCTCCCCCTACGAATAGCATTCAAGTCATTGTTATTCCAGAGGTTTGTGACACTCTGTTACCGGTAAGTTCACCCTAACAGATCTTACTGTTCTATTCAATTGGTTAGTTACAGTGTTCTGCTTCTAACCTGTAACAATTGGTATCAGTAGGTGACGATTTCTGCCAATCATGACACGCTCCATCGCTGATGTTGAAGCTCGCTTCAATGAGCGCTCCAATGAGCTTGGTGCTCGTATTGACCAGCTCACAAACCAGATGAACGACAACATGGGTGAATTGCGAAACTTGTTGCGTGAAATCCAACGTTCTGTTCCTGTCACTCCACCACCACCTCCCACACCACCCCCACCACCGCCGCCACCTCTTAACCTAAACAACCCACCACCTCCACCACCGCCTCCCCCAAACACAACCCACTATTCGACTCGCATTTCTAAAGTAGAGTACCCTCGCTTTGACGGAACCAAGGTTAGGGATTGGTTATATAAATGTGACCAATTTTTTCTCCTTGACAATACTCCACCAGAATCTATGGTGCGCTTGGCTTCCATTCATCTAGATGGGCTAGCTCTTCAGTGGCATTTGAATTACATGCACCAGAAATTTGATGCTTACCCTTCTTGGCAACAATATGTTGCTGATGTTACTCGAAGATTTGGAGATCCTTATGAAGACCCATTATCTGCTCTTCTTGCTGTCAAACATGCTGGGAATGCTCAGAAATATGTAGATGATTTTGAGCTTGCATTAACTCAGGTATCAATCATTCCTGAACATGCTTTAAGTATCTTTTTGGCTGGTTTGGAACACTCCACTCAAATGCATGTTCGTATGTTCAATCCTTCCACTGTGGCTCATGCAACAAACCTTGCTAAGTTACATGAATCATCAAGAGTCTCTTTATCTATACCACCCACTAGATTTGGTTCTTCTTGGAACAGACCCTCTACATCAACATCCAAAAACACTTCTCACCAAAACCAGAGCTCAGATATAGCCACCTTACCCAAACCTATTTTTAACAGAACCAACAAGTCATTTTCTTCTGCTGAAATGGCTGAGCGTCGTGAGAAAGGACTTTGTATGTTTTGTGATGAGGTTTTTACCCCTGGTCATCACTTGAAACATAGGTGTCATACCCTAATTTTGTCCGCCTAGTTTCGAAACCCTAATTTTCAGCAAAAATAAATAATTTTGTGAGTGATGCATTATTTGAGAAAGGGTTTAAGGTATTTACCCAAGCATTCTAAGGTTTTCAAAATCATTTTTGAGAAATTAAGGAATTTTGAGGCATGTAAAAGGGGCATTGTTTTGTCAATTTCAATTTAATAAATTTTTGCTAGTTGAAAATCCAATTAATTAATTTTTGGGAATTTATTTAATGAAATTGTATTATTTTGAACAAAAAATAAATAAAGAAAATCATTTTTCAAATTGTGTGCATATTTTATATGTGTAGTAAAAAAAATCAAGTTCAAATTAATTCAAGAAAGCATTTCAAAAAATAATACAAGGAATATTCCCGAAAATTATATGATAGGATTTTTGTTGGCAATTTTGGTCATCTCTCATTTTCAAAAATGGCATATTCTTCAAGATACCTTGTATATGGCTCAAAATGGTTAGATTTATGTACAATTATCTTGAAAGGAATAATCAAAATTGAGAGGATAATTGAAAGGTTCATGGATAATTGAGAGGCAAAACTTGGGCACCACTCTCCCTTCTTGGCCGAATCTACCCCCCTTCATTTCCCACTCATTTTGTATTTTTTTTGCCCCTCATCAAAGTGTGTTTCAATCCTCACCCTTGATTCAAAATTAAAATGCAATCCTAGAATGAGATGAGGTACACAATGACCTAAATGCCCCTAAACCTAATTGCACATTATATATACCCTCATATCCTCACCTCTCACAAGTTTTTGGCTCACAATTCACACTCAAAAACCTAGCCTCTCCTCTTCTCCCTTCTTGGCCGAATTCCCCTCTTCATTCCCTCACCTCATTTCTTCACTTTTTCACTTCAAATCAACATTCTATTCCTAAATCCTTCACCATCCTTGCGTTCTCTTCAAAGATCCATCTTCAAATCTCAAGAAACAAGCTCAAGATTGAAGATTAGAGGGTTGATTCAAGTGGTTTAGTGTTCATTCACCTTATTTCTTTTGCTATTCTAGCTTTGAGTTGAGGTATACTCTCAATCTTAGCATCATCAAAATTTTAGCCTCAAAAATGTAGATCATCAATCTATTTTTGCATGTCAAGCATTTCTTTGCATTTTAGTGCTCTATTTTATGTTGAAATGTTGATATAATTGTTGTTGTTGAACTAGAGATGTGTTTCAAGCATTTTGACAAACACTTTGGGAGGTTTGGATGCTTGAAATGCATCTCTCTCTTGGAATAAATTGTGTGTTTGTGCTATTGTCATTTTGTGATTGCATTTTCATGAATAAAATTGTGATTTGGGCTTATGTTTCATTTCGCATATTGTAGAACAATTAGAGTTTGTGTGATTTTAGTGCATTCCTTTGCTTAATCATGTGAATCCTTGTCAAAAAATTTGATCTATGTCATTTGCTTGCATGATTTTGTTGCTTTCAAAGAATAAAATGAGGTTTTAGCTCTATGTTGGAGTCGCATTTCATGAGATAATTAGGGTTTGTGCTTGTTTTTGTTGCTTGCTTTGAAAATCATGTTTGTGTTGATGATTTGGTAAGAGGATTTGACACTTATGCACTTGTGCATATCCCAAGTGTTAAAGATTACCTAAAGGGATTCAACACCTTAATTGCATATGCTTGCTAAATAAAATGTCAAATTGATTTTTCATGGCTTGCTAATGATCTTACTTGAGGCAAATGCCCTTTCCAACTTATTCCTTTCATGTGGTTGATTGTAGAAATATGCTAAATGTTGATGCCATCAAAATGATACCACATTGTTGCTCATGTCAAATGTTGATGTGAAATCCCTAGGATTTTCCAAGTGATTCATTAAATGTTTGAATTCACTTGTGCTTTGTAACTTCCTTGCATACTCACATGTTGTGTCATAAATGCCTAGTTAGGTTCATTTCTTGCCTATTCATGCATCTTCAATAAGATGTTCAATTTAGGTTCATTCACTTGCCTATTCATGCACTTCGCAAAAATGTTCAATTTAGGTTCACTTTGCCTAGCATCTTCAATAAGAGGTGCAATCTAGGTTCATTCTCTTGCCTATTCATGCATTTTTGCCAAAATGTTCAACTTGGGTTCATTCTTTGCCTATCTATGTATTGTGACATGATATGTGTAGTCTAGGTTCATCTTTGCCTATTCATACATTGTGTATTCAAATGTTGTAATGAGATGTTTTCAACATGAAAGAGTAAGTTGCAAATTGTGTCTATGTTGTTGCTTGCTTGATAACATGATCTCAATGAATGTGCTATGCTTGCATCTATGAACTTTCTTGCATTCATTGTTTTCTTTTCTAAACAACTTGACATGAAAATGGTTACTAGTTTAGATCATTGCATGAATTGTAGTTTAGCAATTTGCATTTTGGTTATGGACTTGGAACTTGATTGAAAATGTTCTACTAGTTTTCCAAAACTCTTTTCCAAAATCAAATTGCTTTCAAACTTCTTTTCTAAACTATGTCTTTAACAAATCAAAACCAATTTCTTTTCCAAGCTTAAACCCTAAGTTTTTCATAAACAAAATCATTAGTGGCCACTCGAAGCCTTTGCTTGTTTGATCACTAATGAGGAGTTATTAGTGGTAGTCACTCGAAGCCTTTGCTTGTTTGATTATCATGAAAGCTCCCAAACATTAAATACATGCGAACCCAATTCAATTTCAAAAACAACACGAGTCATTAGTGGTAATTGTCTTAAGCCTTTGCTAGATGATTATCACCGATGCTCGCCTCATTTCCAAAAAGATAAAATAAAAACGTTGTTACTTATAATCACTCGAAGCCATTGCTTGCTTGATTATCGGTTTCAACTCATTTTCTTTCGAGTTAGTAATGAAAACCACTCGAAGCCATTGCTTGTTTGGTATTTGTGAACACTCGAGCCTTATTTCAAAAAAAAACACCTAAAAACTAAAAAGCTAAAAACGAAAGAGCCTTTTCAAAACAAGACTAGAACTACGTAGCTTTGAATTCCTCATCGCACCGGAGGATACGTAGGAGTGGGTTCACCTCCCGTCAAGCACCCTTTTAAAAAAAATATAATAACAAAAAGATTCTTCTTTCCCCAGTTTTCAAAAAACATTTTCCTAAATAAAAAAGAAGAAAAGAAGTAGAACAAAGTGTTTCAAATCAACAGTCAAAAACCACACACTAAATTAAAGGTTCCCTTTCTGTAGAAAGGATGTGTGGGGTGCTAATACCTTCCCCACACATAACCGACCCCCGAACCTATATCTCTCGTTTTCAAAAGACCAATCGCCTAAAAGGATTTTTCCAATGTTTTTTCCTAAATTAAAATATTGGTGGCGGCTTCATTGTTTTTCCCGTTGTACGAAGAAGGATCCAAACTGGATTTTTCGGGGTGCAACAGCTGGCGACTTCACTGGGGACATTTTTTTAAGAGGGTCGAACCTATTTAATTTAGTGTGTGGTTTTAATTGTTTGATTTGAATGCTTTGTTCTATTTCTCCTTTTTTCTTCTTCTTTTTCCTTTCCCTTCTTTCTTCATCAATGAAGTTTGAGTGTTAATTGCTATCTTGCATTCTCATACTATCATGTTGCATTCATGTGCGTTTACTTCTTCTTCTTCTATGACTGCTTCTTGCTTGAAGTGTAGTTTCTTCTCCTCCTCTTCTTTGTTTATATGCTTATGCTCGTGCATCATTCTCCCCAATTCCATTATGGTCCTTTCTTCTTTGCTCCCTTTCTTTGAGGTAAGTTCGTGCATATTTCCCCAATTCCATTATGTCCCCTCTTCTTGGCTCCCTTTCTTGAAGGTAAGCATTGCACACGATTGTTGATTGGTACCCTAGGTTAGTTTACATGCTTATATTGAAATGATATATGTCTGCAAAACCCTAGGGTAGACGACTCTTTGTCTAGACTGTTCTGTTTTTTCCTTGCAGGCGGGGTAATTTTAGATTGGGTAGGCTTTAGGTGCTATGCCCTCATCACACACTTTCACACCTTATGATTTAGGTGCTATGAGTGGGGTCCTATACCCGGATCTGAAAAAAAAACACATAGGAGAGTGGAGACGAGTAGTGACTGGCATTCGAGACCTTTGTCTGTCTGACTCTCATGAAAGTTTCAACCGGAGTACGCTTTCTCATGATACCTCACACTTGGTAGCTTTCTACATTTGTGGGTGCCGTCATGAGAATGTCTCTAGCTCCGGTAACCATTGTGAGGATGTGATTTAGAGCTACATGGGAGGTACCTTTGAGTTGCCTTAGACCCTAGGATTCCCACCTTTGTAGGACAGGAGGGCATACAAATTGTGTGTTGCATTGCTAGCTTAGGCATGTTTTCCTCAAAGTGAGCTTTTCAAAAAAAAGAATTTTCAAAAAAAAATCCAAAATATATCTTTTCTTTTTCCATAAACCACTACGTGAGGCGGCACGTAGCGTGTTTCCTAAATTTTTGAACTACCGCTCATAAGCATTGTCCTTATTTTTCCACATGCATCATTAGCATCATAATTGCATTGCATCATGCCGCATTTATAAAACCAATTGTAAAAAAAATATATTGCATACATCTTGCATCTCACTCATATTTGCTTGCCGGGAATCGCCAAATAATGTATCGTCCTGTCACAGGTGCACAAAGATGGAATCGAATAGCAAAGCTTCACCTATTTCTAGGTTTCCGGTTGTAAAAAGGGTTGATGTTGACAGTTTGAAGCAATATGCCGCACTGTGTAACACCCCGGAAATAATTTAATTAAAATAGTTGATTGAATTAATAAAATAATTTGGAGGCGGGATATAGATAAATTAAAAGGTTAATATTTTATATGCGTAGGAGGTGAAACGAGTAAAGGAGGTGGTGACGTAGAGAGCCCAGTGTTTACTGAGCCCTCAACTTAAACCCTGGGGGTTTAAGCCAAACCCTCATTCGCAGCAAGCAAAAAGAAAAACGAAAGTGAGAGTGAGAGAGAGAGCACGCGGCGCAAAGAGGGAGAGAAGAGGAGGGTTTCGCGAAGAATTTCAAAAGGAGATCGTTCGTGTTGCTGTGGTTTTGTTCGTGTCTCGTTCGTCGTGTTCCGGAGCTTACGTTATTCGAGGTAAGGGTGGGCTTAACCTTGATAATGGGTTGATGATAATTATGTGTGGGTAGTCTAGGGTTTTGTTGAATTGTTCGTGTTGTTGCATATCGTGTTTTCGTTGAGATTGGTGCTTTGATGATTATTGCACGTTATTGTGATTTGTTTCGTTATTTGTTGTTGCGTGATTGTTGTATCACGATGATGGTGTTGTTATTGTTCGTGTTTTTGTTGTTGCTGTGCGTGGTTGATTGTTGTTGTCGCGTTGTCGAATTGTCGTTTTTGTTTTGGTGGTTGCGGTGTCGTTGCCGTTAGGGTTTGATGTTTGGCAATTTAGCGATTCTGGACACAGGTTCGGTTTTTCTAAAACTGGCGCTGTTTGGTTGATCCAAAAATTATGAGGTTGATTGTTTTTGAAAATAGACTTAACGCCGGTCGTTTTGGCACTGGTTTCGTTAAATTCGGAGTTGTATAGCTCGAGTTATAGGCGATACAAGTTAGGTTAAAATTCTGGAAACGATTTGGGTATAGATTCGGTATTTCGGTGACTGGGAACGTTTTATTGACCAAAAAATTATGTGGTTTATTTCTCTGGAAAATAGACTTAATGCTTGTTAATTTGGCACTAGTTTGGGTGCGTTTAGAGTTGTGTAGCTCGAGATATGAATTCCACAATTTAGAGTAAGATTCTGGAAACAATCTGGACACAGGGTCAGTGTTTTGGTTACCACGTTTTCAAAAGAACTCCTTTTCGAACGAATCCAATTTCTTTGAAAACTAGACAAAATTTTCCCCAGTTTATGCACAAGTTTCATGCAATTTGATTGAGTTTAGGTCACTTTGGAATTGCTTGAATTTGAAGGACAGAAACTGTCCTCTTTTGCAACTAGCCTGTGTGCTTTTCGAAAACTGTACCTATTGGACACTCTCCTTCAAAAACTGAACTTAGGGATGATAACCAGACCCATAGGGCTTTCCAACAAGTATTTATTTGTTGAAATCCGATGTCGTTTGCTATTTTAATTAATTCGCTGAAGTAGGTGCGATGTGCCTAGGCGCTGTGCGCCAGTCTTCTGCGTGGTGTGCGTGCGTTATGTCCGCGTTGTGGAGCCGTCTGGTGTTAATATTTCAGGTGCGGTGCTGGTATGCTCAGGAGAGTTTAGTGGTAGCTGTGATGCTACAACTTGGTGCTATTTTTGGTGAAATCATTTGTTTTGATTCTGGTGATATAGTATTTATTTTAAATACTTGTTATGGTTAGTTGGTGCATAATCATGGTGTCGCATTGTCATATGCATGTTTTGGTGATATAGGCTCTGCCTCTGGTGTTTGTTGGTGATATGCCCGTCGTGGCTCGTTTTGGTGATCGGTACCGCATGCATATGCCCACTGGAGGGGTTGCATATCATCCCATTGTCTATGAATGTTATAATTTTGGTGGTTCACTGTCAAATGGATTTTTCCTTTGGTATCTGGTGCTGTGATATGGTGTAATTGTATTGTGTTGCTGTAGTTATCTGATGCTAGCATATTTTTATCATCTGCTTATTACCTCTGTTAGACTCACCCCTTCTGCTTGGAATGTTGCTCTCATGCGGCAACGCTGCAGGTGATCGCTAGTGCTCGTGGAGGAATTGCTAGGTTTTGCTTCCTCTCTCGTTTGGGTTTGTGTCAGCTCTGATATGTAGCACCGGGGAGTCGTTAGTTATCGTTTTGAACTATTATTTTAGTTATTGGAAATTGTTTTAATTAATTTTGGAGATGTCTTTAATTGTTAATTCTGGAGATGTTTAAACTGGTTAATATTTCCGCTGCTTGGTGATTTCTTTTATATAAATTATTTTGGAGATTTTTTTTTGGAATAAATGGTGTTTTTTTTTAAAATGGTGAAAAATGTAGCGCCCTTCGAGGTGACTCTGATAATTGTCTATTTAGTTGTAATAGTAAAAGGGGGGGTGTTACATTAGTGGTATCAGAGCAGTTCGGTCTGTCCGGCCAAGTTGTCGAGTCGTCGAGTCGAGTAACACTTGAGTAATTGTTACTCGTTTCTGATTATAGTTTCTGTTGCAGTGTTAGGTTGAGATGGCAGGACGGAACGATGCTGCACTCGCTGCTGCTTTGCAGGCTGTGGCTCAAGCTGTGGAGAATAACCCAGGTGCTGCTGGTGATGCTGGGTCGCGCAGTTTGGCTACGTTTCAGAGGGAGAATCCTCCTACCTTTAAGGGCAAGTATAACCCTGATGGTGCTTTGGCGTGGCTGAAAGAGATGGAGAGAATCTTTCGTGTTATGGATTGCTCTGAGGCGCAGAAAGTCAGGTATGGTACTCATATGCTGGCAGAGGAGGCTGATGACTGGTGGTTGGAGGTGAGGCAGAGGCTGGCGACTGTGAATGAAGAGGTCACTTGGGCTGTGTTCAGCAGAGAATTTCTGAGAAAGTATTATCCTGAAGATGTCCGTGGGAAGAAAGAGATTGAGTTTCTGGAGCTGAAGCAGGGTAATATGTCGGTGACTGAGTATGCTGCCAAGTTCATTGAATTGGCGAAGTTCTATCCACATTATGGTGAGGCTGGTGCTGAATTCTCCAAATGCATCAAGTTTGAAAATGGGTTGCGGGCTGATATCAAGAAGGCGATAGGGTGTCAGAAAATTCGGGTGTTCTCGGAGTTGATTGACAGCTGCAGAATCTTCGAGGAAGACAGTAATGCTCATTCTAGAGTCATGAGGGATAGGCAGAAGAATTTCTCGAGTCGTGGGAAGCCGTATGAGGTTCCAGCTGGTAAGGGCAATCAGAGAACTGCTGTGGGTAAGAGACCTAGTGGGGGAGATGCTGCTGCTAGTGTGGTATGTTACAAGTTTGGTAAACCCGGTCATAAGCGTCCTGACTGTCCAGGTGATGTGAAGAAGTGCTACAAGTGTGGTAAAGAGGGTCATATGGCGTCTAGCTATGATCGAAAGGATGTGTTATGCTACAACTATGGTGAGGGTGGTCATATCAGCACTCAGTGTCCTAAACCGAAGAAAGAAAGGTCCGTTAGGAAGGTGTTCGCTCTGGCGGGGTCAGATGCAGTGAATGAGATCAGAGGTACATGCTATATTAATAATTCTCCTCTTATTGCTATTATTGATACTGGTGCTACCCATTGTTTTATTGCTACTGCATGTGTTGAGAAATTAGATCTTGTTTTATCTTCTATGTTGAGGGAGATGGTTATCGATACTCCAGCTAAGGGTTCGGTGACTACCTCGGTTGTTTGTGCTAAATGCCCTTTATCGATATTCGGTAATGATTTTCTCGTTGACTTGATTTGTTTGCCGCTGAGCGGAATGGATGTTATTCTAGGTATGGACTGGTTAGTTGATAACCATGTTCATATCAACTGTCATGAAAGGTCTGTGAGTTTCTTTTCTCCTGAAGAGGAAGAGTCTGGTTTGTTGTCTGCTGGTCAGTTGCATAGTGTAATGAGGGAAGACGTCCAGTTGTTTTCATTAATGGCGTCGTTGTCTACTGAGAGCCAAGCGAAGGTTGATGAGTTGCAGGTGGTGCGAGAGTTTTCTGAGGTTTTTCCCGACGAGATTCCGGATGTACCACCAGAGAGAGAGGTTGAGTTTGCTATTGATCTGGTACCTGATACTAAACCTGTGTCTATGGCACCGTATAGAATGTCTGCATCTGAATTGTCAGAACTGAAGAAGCAACTCGAGGATCTGCTTGAAAAGAAATTTGTGAGGCCAAGTGTGTCGCCGTGGGGAGCTCCAGTGTTGTTGGTGAAAAAGAAAGATGGTAGTATGAGGTTGTGCGTAGACTATCGGCAGCTGAATAAGGTGACTATTAAGAACAAGTATCCGCTTCCGAGGATTGATGACTTAATGGATCAGTTGGTGGGTGCTCAGGTGTTCAGTAAAATAGATTTGAGATCGGGTTATCATCAGATCAAGGTGAAAGACGAAGACATTCAGAAGACAGCTTTCAGAACCCGTTATGGGCATTATGAGTATTCCGTGATGCCTTTCGGTGTGACTAATGCGCCGGGAGTGTTCATGGAGTACATGAATCGTATCTTTCGTGAGTATCTGGATCGGTTTGTGGTGGTATTCATTGACGACATCCTAATTTATTCTAAGTCAGAAGAGGAGCATGCAGAACATCTGAGATTGGTATTGGAAATTCTGAGGGACAGGAAATTGTATGCGAAGCTGTCTAAGTGTGAGTTTTGGTTGAAAGAGGTTAGCTTTCTGGGTCATGTTATTTCGGGGAATGGAATTGCCGTGGATCCGTCTAAGGTTGATGCCGTGTTACAATGGGAGTCTCCGAAGTCAGTTACTGAGATTAGAAGTTTTCTGAGTCTGGCAGGTTACTATAGGAGGTTTATAGAAGGATTTTCGAAGTTGGCACTTCCGTTGACTCAGTTGACTTGCAAGGGTAAAGCTTTCATCTGGGATGACTGTTGTGAAGAGAGCTTCAAAGAATTGAAGAAGAGGTTGACGACGTCTCCTGTTCTGACGTTGCCTAATCCGGAAGAGTCGTTTGTGGTGTATTGTGATGCTTCCAAGATGGGGTTGGGAGGTGTGCTTATGCAGAATGGTAAGGTAGTTGCCTATGCGTCGAGACAGTTGAGGACTCATGAGAAGAACTACCCTACCCATGATTTAGAACTTGCTGCAGTTGTGTTCGCGTTGAAAATTTGGAGACATTATCTGTATGGTTCGAGGTTTCAGGTGTTCAGTGATCATAAGGGTTTGCAGTATCTGTTTGATCAGAAAGAGTTGAATATGAGACAGCGCAGATGGTTGGAGTTGCTGAAAGACTATGACTTTAGCTTGAACTATCATCCGGGAAAGGCTAATGTGGTAGCTGACGCTTTAAGTCGAAAGACGTTGCATATGTCAGCAATGATGGTTAGAGAACTCGAATTAATTGAGCAGTTCAGGGATATGAGTTTGGTTTGTGAAGTGACGCCTCAGAGTGTCAGATTGGGGATGTTGAAGATTGATAATGAATTCATGGCTAGCATTCGAGAAGCTCAGAAGTTAGATGTTAAATTAGTTGACCTGATGGTTGGGATTGATCAATCCGAGAATAAAGACTCTGAGTTGGATGCGCAGAATGTATTGAAGTACCGTGGAAGAATCTGCATTCCTGATGATGAGGAGATGAAAAGAGCAATTTTAGAAGAAGGTCATAGGAGTAAGTTGAGTATCCATCCGGGAGCTACAAAGATGTATCAGGATCTGAAGAAGATGTTTTGGTGGCCTGGTATGAAGCGTGATGTGGCGCAGTTTGTGTATTCCTGCTTGACTTGTCAGAAATCGAAGGTTGAGCATCAGAAGCCTGCTGGGTTGATGCAACCGTTGGAGATTCCGGAATGGAAGTGGGATAGTATTTCTATGGATTTCGTGATAGGGTTACCTAATACTGTGAGGGGGCACGATTCGATTTGGGTGATTGTGGATAGATTGACGAAGTCTGCTCATTTTATTCCTATCAATATCACGTATCCGGTGTCGAGATTGGCAGAGATTTATATTCAGGTGATTGTGAAGTTGCATGGTGTTCCTTTGTGCATTGTGTCTGACAGAGATCCTAGGTTCACTTCTGATTTCTGGAAGAGTTTGCAAGAAGCGTTGGGTTCTAAATTGAGGTTGAGTTCAGCTTATCATCCTCAAACTGATGGGCAGACAGAGAGGACCATTCAGTCGTTGGAAGACTTGTTGAGATCTTGTGTTCTTGAGCAGGGAGGTGCGTGGGATACTCACCTTCCGTTGATCGAGTTTACTTACAACAATAGTTACCATTCTAGCATCGGGATGGCACCGTTCGAGGCATTGTATGGTCGGAGATGTAGGACTCCGTTGTGTTGGCATGAATCTGGGGAGAGGATTGTTCTTGGACCCGAGGTTGTTCGAGAGACTACTGAAAAGGTGAAATTGATCCGTGAGAAAATGAAAGCGTCGCAGAGTAGACAGAAGAGCTATCATGATAAGAGAAGGAAGGATTTAGAATTCCAAGCTGGTGATCATGTGTTTTTGAGAGTCACGCCTATGGCTGGTGTTGGGCGTGCATTGAAGACAAAGAAGTTGACTCCTCGTTTCATTGGACCGTATCAGATCACTGAGAGAATTGGTAATGTTGCTTATAGGGTGGCCTTGCCGCCTAATTTTTCGAATTTGCACGATGTATTTCATGTGTCGCAACTTCGGAAGTATATTTCGGATCCGTCCCATGTGATTCCGATGGATGATGTGCATGTGCGGGATAATCTCACTGTGGAGACAATGCCTGTGCGAATTGAAGATCGTGAAGTGAAGACTTTACGTGGCAAAGAGATAAACCTGGTGAAAGTGGTCTGGTTAGGAGCTGCTGGTGAAAGCATGACATGGGAGTTGGAGAGCATGATGCGAGAGTCCTATCCGAAGCTGTTTGAATCAGGTATGTTTTCGAGGACGAAAGATTCTAAGTGGGGGAGGGTTGTAACACCCCGGAAATAATTTAATTAAAATAGTTGATTGAATTATTAAAATAATTTGGAGGCGGGATATAGATAAATTAAAAGGTTAATATTTTATATGCGTAGGAGGTGAAACGAGTAAAGGAGGTGGTGACGTAGAGAGCCCAGTGTTTACTGAGCCCTCAACTTAAACCCTGGGGGTTTAAGCCAAACCCTCATTCGCAGCAAGCAAAAAGAAAAACGAAAGTGAGAGTGAGAGAGAGAGCACGCGGCGCAAAGAGGGAGAGAAGAGGAGGGTTTCGCGAAGAATTTCAAAAGGAGATCGTTCGTGTTGCTGTGGTTTTGTTCGTGTCTCGTTCGTCGTGTTCCGGAGCTTACGTTATTCGAGGTAAGGGTGGGCTTAACCTTGATAATGGGTTGATGATAATTATGTGTGGGTAGTCTAGGGTTTTGTTGAATTGTTCGTGTTGTTGCATATCGTGTTTTCGTTGAGATTGGTGCTTTGATGATTATTGCACGTTATTGTGATTTGTTTCGTTATTTGTTGTTGCGTGATTGTTGTATCACGATGATGGTGTTGTTATTGTTCGTGTTTTTGTTGTTGCTGTGCGTGGTTGATTGTTGTTGTCGCGTTGTCGAATTGTCGTTTTTGTTGTGGTGGTTGCGGTGTCGTTGCCGTTAGGGTTTGATGTTTGGCAATTTAGCGATTCTGGACACAGGTTCGGTTTTTCTAAAACTGGCGCTGTTTGGTTGATCCAAAAATTATGAGGTTGATTGTTTTTGAAAATAGACTTAACGCCGGTCGTTTTGGCACTGGTTTCGTTAAATTCGGAGTTGTATAGCTCGAGTTATAGGCGATACAAGTTAGGTTAAAATTCTGGAAACGATTTGGGTATAGATTCGGTATTTCGGTGACTGGGAACGTTGTATTGGCACTGGTTTGGGTGCGTTTAGAGTTGTGTAGCTCGAGATATGAATTCCACAAGTTAGAGTAAGATTCTGGAAACAATCTGGACACAGGGTCAGTGTTTTGGTTACCACGTTTTCAAAAGAACTCCTTTTCGAACGAATCCAATTTCTTTGAAAACTAGACAAAATTTACCCCAGTTTATGCACAAGTTTCATGCAATTTGATTGAGTTTTGGTCACTTTGGAATTGCTTGAATTTGAAGGACAGAAACTGTCCTCTTTTGCAACTAGCCTGTGTGCTTTTCGAAAACTGTACCTATTCGACACTCTCCTTCAAAAAATGAACTTAGGGATGATAACCAGACCCATAGGGCTTTCCAACAAGTATTTATTTGTTGAAATCCGATGTCGTTTGCTATTTTAATTAATTCGCTGAAGTAGGTGCGATGTGCCTAGCCGCTGTGCGCCAGTCTTGTGCGTGGTGTGCGTGCGTTATGTCCGCGTTGTGGAGCCGTCTGGTGTTAATATTTCAGGTGCGGTGCTGGTATGCTCAGGAGAGTTTAGTGGTAGCTGTGATGCTACAACTTGGTGCTATTTTTGGTGAAATCATTTGTTTTGATTCTGGTGATATAGTATTTATTTTATATACTTGTTATGGTGAGTTGGTGCATAATCATGGTGTCGCATTGTCATATGCATGTTTTGGTGATATAGGCTCTGCCTCTAGTGTTTGTTGGTGATATGCCCGTGGTGGCTCATTTTGGTGATCGGTACCGCATGCATATGCCCACTGGAGGGGGTTGCATATCATCCCATTGTCTATGAATGTTATAATTTTGGTGGTTCACTGTCAAATGGATTTTTCCTTTGGTATCTGGTGCTGTGATATGGTGTAATTGTATTGTGTTGCTGTAGTTACCTGATGCTAGCATATTTTTATCATCTGCTTATTACCTCTGTTAGACTCACCCCTTCTGCTTGGAATGTTGCTCTCATGCGGCAACGCTGCAGGTGATCGCTAGTGCTCGTGGAGGAATTGCTAGGTTTTGCTTCCTCTCTCGTTTGGGTCTGTGTCAGCTCTGATATGTAGCACCGGGGAGTCGTTAGTTATCGTTTTGAACTATTATTTTAGTTATTGGAAATTGTTTTAATTAATTTTGGAGATGTCTTTAATTGTTAATTCTGGAGATGTTTAAACTGGTTAATATTTCCGCTGCTTGGTGATTTCTTTTATATAAATTATTTTGGAGATTTTTTTTTGGAATAAATGGTGTTTTTTTTTAAAATGGTGAAAAATGTAGCGCCCTTCGAGGTGACTCTGATAATTGTCTATTTAGTTGTAATAGTAAAAGGGGGGTGTTACACACTGATGGGTCCAATTGAGTTGGGGTCCTTTGGCGAGACATATGGGAACATTCGTAGGCTGTTGCAGTTAGATGTTCAGGAAAATGCTCTTGTGGCTCTAAGTCAG
Source organism: Astragalus glycyphyllos (assembly GCA_963573325.1). Lineage (NCBI taxonomy): Eukaryota > Viridiplantae > Streptophyta > Magnoliopsida > Fabales > Fabaceae > Astragalus > Astragalus glycyphyllos. The sequence goes on from OY754307.1 coordinate 40,037,920, forward strand.
TTTTATGACTCTGATATCAGATGTTTTCTCTTCAAAAACTTTCCACTATCGCCCACATTGGAAGAGTATGAACAACTTTTGGGGTTCTCTAGGTCGCATGTCACACCGTACCGATATCAAGGTCATTATTACACTGATAAAAAGCTAACATCATTGCTCAAAATTAGTTTAGAAAAACTGAAGCTTCAAAAGTTGGAAAGGAATGGTATAGCCGGGTTTCCACAAGAGTACTTTGAGGGTTTGATGCAATCTTATGCTCTGGCCAAACAGTGGGGTCTCTTCAAGCTGGTGCTTGCTCTAACCATTTTTCGTGTGGTCTTCTTTCCTCAGATAGAGAGATATGTTGATGAAACTGCAATTGGTGCTTTCTTGGCATTCAAAGACACCAAAAATCCTATCAATCCTGTTCCCGCTGTTCTCGCCAACACTTATCAGGCTTTCACCCGTTACAGTGATTTCCACAAGAAGAAAATGTGTTTCTCCTCTCACGTCCTCTATGCTTGGCTTGTCACTCATGTTGTCAACAACCGAAAAGAAATTAGGGAGTTGATCTCCTATGCCTTAAGCTGTGATGTAAAGATCATGACTTCTCTTGAATGGTTTGAGGTCTTGAAAAGTCTCAACGATCTCCAGATCCGCTGGTTTACCACTGCTTGTTGGAAGGAAAGGCCTATGGTGGTGTTCAGCTGTGGAAGTTTCCAGAATGTGCCTCTCATGGGAACGCAAGGGTGTATCAACTACAATCCTTCACTGACCTTAAGACAACTCGGTTACCCAATGCGGAATTCACCCTCCGAATGCATGCTGTCTCGCTTTTACCTCTATAAGGGGAGTCCTAAATGCGAAGACTTGCTTCGGCGAGTTCTGCAAGCATGGGAGTCCGTAGTGCATAAGGAAGGCAAAGAGCTGTCCAAGAGAACCAGTAGCATCACCTTTAACCAGTGGCTCAAAGAGAGGCTTCAAAATGCAAAATTACCAAATCAAGGGGCACTATCCCTTGAAGAGGAGATATTAGAGCCTTACACTCCTACCTTTGAGGAGTTGAATGAAGTCAAGTCAGCCTTAGCAAAAGTGGAGGAAGAAAAGAAGGCATTGCAAACAGAATTGGAGAAAATGACCATAGAGAAAGAAAGGTTAGAGGAAGAGGATGCTATCAAGATGATCGCTGTTGAGGAGAGCATCAAGTGATTCAAAAGAGAAGAGAAAAGCAAGCTAGAGTCTCAGAAATACATGAGGGGAGCTAGAGAGGAACTCCAAAGGTGCAAGCAGAAAACAAGAAAAGCACTTGAGGAAGCCGAAGAGTGGAAGAGTGTAGCAACTAAGTCAAGACAAGAATCCCGCTTGGTAGTAGAATTGAAAGGTCAGCTAAGGAACCTTGAGCGAGAGAGGAGTTCTATTGAAGATATCCTTAAGGAGTATCAGCAAGCTCTGAGGTTCGAACAAGGAAGATCTGAGGAACTGAGGAGGAATCTCAGGTGTCTAGAAGGAGCTTATAGGCAAGTGCAAGTAGAAAGCCAGTACTGGGAGAAACGCTTCATGGCCTTGATTGGCAAAATAGAGGATCAAGAAATCATCAAGGAGCTAAGAGAGGAGATTCAGCTTTGGAAGAACAAATTTTCAAAGCTGGTAGAGCTAGCTAGCCAAGCCATTGTGGGAGTCCCCAAGAATTTGAAAATAGTCGAGGCCGAGATGCACTTCCTCAATACCCCACCCAAGGTTTACCAGTTTGTGAAATTCTGCAGGGCTTTAATCACGGAGTTCAGAGAGCGATCCCGAGATGCGAACGTCAGCAAGAAAAGGAAGAGGGTCGGGGATTTCAAATATCTTTGTATTTGAGCTGTTTATTTGTACCTTTTATTTTGAGTATTTACTTTCCATTTGAGTATTGTATTCCTGAATATTTGCTTTCGAGTATTGTACTCCATATGAATATTGTACTATCCTTCCCTTTAAGGAAGTTGTTAAGGCTTTTGTTTGAATTCCCGATGTAGGAAGTGTGCTGACTTGCTGTTTCGATTCCCCTCTCATTGCATTTCCAAAATTAATTAAAAAAAGAGAGAGAGAAAAAAAAAACGATTATGTGCTTATGACAAGACGAACTATGCCGCGATTCCTGGCATCAAGCAACATAAAATCATATGCATCTGCATTGCATTCATTCATTAATTCGTTCACGTGCTCATATAAGTGTTCCATCAACAGAAAGTAAGGCAAGCTGGTTCGCCAACATCGTTATTGGACACGTTCTCAAGCAAGAGGCATGGCAACGATTCTGAACGATCTTGATCAGTCCCATCCAAGTGCGGAGAATCCAAATCAGGCAAATCTGAGCTCAGAGATCACAAATGAGACAGGCCCAGGTCCAGTAGTGCAGAATCAGGGTAACCCAACTCTGGGTAGTTCCAGTCAAGGTGACCAAGAATTTAGAAATGAGATGAATGCTATGAAGGCACAGATGTCAGAGATGATGAGGGTCCTGCTGTCCCTGAAGAATGGAAATGACTACCAAACTGCCTAATGGCCTCCTTTTGGACTGCCTCTAGGCTACACTCCTCCTTCAAACCCAGAAGTTAACCAAGGAACTGGTCCTTTGGTGAATGTCGAGAATGGACAACCTGCATCTGCAGGATCAGAAGGAGCAATGGGCGAACCTCGGGTTCAGTCTCCACATCCCATTGTCATACCTCAGGTGACTCCACAAGGCTTTACTCCCCAGCCAGCTGCAAATCCTCAAGCCCAAAGCCTCATTCTTGGGAACTCTGCTTATCCTCATGCTCCGCATGCAGTCTCAACCATGGCTCCAATGTTCCGTCCCCACCTTGGAATGAACAGTTTCCCCCAAGGCTATTATATTGAGCACCAACAAACTAGAGAAAAGTTTCAGGTGTTAGAAGAGCGCTTAAAAAGGACTGAAGGATCAGGCTCTAGATCGAGAGAGGCTCGCGATTTATGTCTCATTCCCGATGTGGTTTTACCTCCTAAATTCAAAGTGCCTGATTTCGATAAGTACCGAGGTGTAACTTGCCCTAAGAGCCATCTGACCATGTACTGTAGAAAAATGTCTACGCATTCTCATGATGACAAGCTGTTAATTCACTGCTTCCAAGAGAGCCTTGCTGGGGCATCTCTCAACTGGTACATGCAGCTAGAACCGTCCCAGATTCGTTGTTGGAAAGACTTGGCTGATGCCTTCCTCAGACAGTACCAGTACAACACAGATATGGCGCCGGATAGAACACAGTTACAGAGCATGGCAAATAGGGACGACGAGTCATTTAAAGAGTATGCTCAGCGGTGGAGGGCTCTAGCTGCACAAGTGTCACCACCTCTGTTAGAAAAGGAATTAGTCTTCATGTTTATGGAAACTTTGCCTCCAGTATACTATGATCGGTTGATCGGCAGTGTGTCCTCAAACTTTTCAGATATGGTAATCATCGGCGAGAGATTAGAAAATGGGCTGAGGAGCGGCAAGATTGCCCATGGTTCCGCAGGTACAAGCACCCATAAAAAGTCATTTTCCGGATTCCCAAAGAAGAAGGAAGGAGAGACCAACACCATTACCATAAGCCCACCTTATCAACCACAAGATATCCCTGTCCCCACTCAAACACAACCAACCCGCTCACCACAAAGTAATCACCATAGAAATTACCAAGACAGAAAACGGACCACCTTTGATCCCATTCCTATGTCATACACCGACCTCTTTAACTACCTTGTCACCAACAAGCTCATCAACACCAGACCCATGAAACCAGTCCAACCACCTTATTTCCGAGGATACAATCCCAACATTACCTGCAGATTTCATGAAGGGGCAGTCGGACATGCTGTGGAAGACTGCAAGGCCTTCAAACTTGTAGTGCAAGATCTGATTGACACCAAAGGGATAACCTTCAAACAAGAAAACCCAAGCATTACAACTAACCCGCTGCCTGGTCATGAAGAACCTGCAACCAATGCCATCCTTGACACGGGAAGCCAACCCTTAATCAGAACTGTGGAGTGTATTCAGACACCACTGAAGGTCATTCATGCAGAGCTGTGCAAGTTTGGGGTCATCAAGAAAGGCTGTACTCAGAAAGAAGTCTGTGTTGATGATAATTGTGTTGGGGCATGTGAGGCCTTCAAGATAGTTTTGCAAGACCTGTTGGATCGTCATATAATCCAAATAGGTGTGCAAGAAAAAGAGGAAGATGTGTTGACTTTCCAGTCTGATAAGAACAGAAGTGTCCAGAAGCCTATTGAGGTCCCGTATAGTCAAAAGCCGAGCATGGAGAAACCTAAGACAATTGTGATTCCTGTCCCAGCTCCTTATCAAAAGGATAGTGCTGTTCCGTGGAGTTATGGTGTGCCAGTTCAAACTCAGAATCCTCAAGCTGTTCCCGATGTCACAGACATTGCGGGAAGCAGCGGAGTCACTAGAAGCGGACGTGTCTATGTCCCTGAAGCCCTTAAAGTGGGTCCATCAAAGGAGGATGAGGAAAGAATTCGAAAGGGTAAGGGTAAAGAGCAAGAGCCCGTGGAAAGTAGAAGGGTGTCAGAGCAAGAAGCTTCCGAATTTCTGAGAATCATGCGGCAAAGCGATTACAAAGTGGTGGACCAGCTGCACCACACTCTTGCAAAGATTTCTATCATGTCCTTGCTGCTCAATTCAGAGGCCCACCGTGCTGCCCTAGTGAAAGTGCTGAATGAAGCCCATGTAGCCCAAGACACCACTGTTAACCAGCTAGACGGCATCGTAGGGAACATCGTTGCTTCCAACTATATTACCTTTACATTTCAGTCAGATGTGGTGAATATACACTTTCTCGGGTCCTCATAGACAATGGATCCTCTTTGAATGTCATGCCCAAATCTACAATGAACAGGCTAGACGTAGACTGTTCATATATGAAGCCTAGCTCAACGCTAGTCAGAGCATTCGACGGATCCAAGAAAGAGGTTATCGGGGAAATGGAGTTTCCAGTGCAGATAGGGCCTGAGGTGTTTTATGTGAACTTTCAAATCATGGACATTGCATCATCCTACAGCTGTCTCCTGGGAAGACCTTGGATTCATGCTGCAGGAGCTGTTCCTTCATCTCTCGATCAGAGGCTTAAGTTTGTAGTCGACGACAAACTGATAGTCGTCTTTGGAGAAGAAGAGTTTACGATTAACAAGCCCTATCCCTCTCAATACATCGAGGCTGCAGAGGAATCCCTTGAAACTGCTTTTCAGTCATTGGAAATTGCAAATGCCGCTTTCGTGGGAGAGGAAGCCCCACTGCCTGCACCAAGAATGTCCAATGCTGATATCATGGTCGCCAAGGTCATGCTGAGAAATGGTTACCAGATCGGAAAGGGTTTGGGAAGGTCCGAGCAAGGAATTCTAGCACCTGTCCGGTTGCAAGAGTACAAGGATAGATGTGGGTTAGGATATTGGCCCACTCAAGCTGATAAGAAGAGAATTGCTGAGGAGAAGTGAGAAAGAAGACTAGCTAAGCTTCAGGGGCGAGAACGAAGCTTGAAGAGGGTTCCCATCTGTGATCTCAAACAGAGCTTCAGAAGCGCGGGCATGCTGGACCCCGATCAGGTGGCTGTCATTGGGGAAGAATCAGCTGTGGAAGATGTTGCACCCCGAAAAATCCTTTGGAGGGATTTCTCTTCGCACAACATGAATTGGAGTCGCCACCAATATTTTTTTAGAGGTAAAACATTGAAAAAAACCTTTCTTGAAAAACAATGGTCCTTGGAACCACGAGATTTGAGTTCGGGGGTCGGTTATGCATGGGGAAGGTACGAGCACCCCACACATCCTTTCTACTGAAAGGGAACCTCGATTTGACGTGTGATTTAAAAGGTTGATTTAAGAAATGCTTTGTTTTTATCTCTCTTTATCTCTCCTTACTTTATGGAAAAACTTAAGGAAAATTTAATCTTTTGCGCTTGACGGGAGGGCACCGTGCCTACGTATCCTGGGGAGGGAATCAAAGCAACGTAGTTCTTGTTTTCGAAAATTGTTTTGTTTTTAGAAATTGCCTTGTTTTGGAAAAGGGTTTGATTTTTTGAAAAAAAAGAAAAAAAAATGGTTTTTATTTGTCGTGCTTGACGGGAATGTGACCCGCTCCTACGTATCTCCCAGTGCGATGGAGAATTCAAAGCTTACGTAGTTCTCGGTTGTCGAGAAAAGGTTTTTATTTTTTAGTTGTTTAATTGTGAAAATTGAATGTTCACAGTGATCAAACAACAAAGGTTTTGAGTGATCACCACTAGCATCCCATTATTGACGATCGTGCAAGCAAAGGCTTCGCATTATCCTCAACAAAGTTTTTAATTTGTGAAATGAGAGTTCTTTTGAAAAATGAGTGTTCATGATAATCAATTGAGCAAAGACTGTAACACCCCGGAAATAATTTAATTAAAATAGTTGATTGAATTATTAAAATAATTTGGAGGCGGGATATAGATAAATTAAAAGGTTAATATTTTATATGCGTAGGAGGTGAAACGAGTAAAGGAGGTGGTGACGTAGAGAGCCCAGTGTTTACTGAGCCCTCAACTTAAACCCTGGGGGTTTAAGCCAAACCCTCATTCGCAGCAAGCAAAAGAAAAACGAAAGTGAGAGTGAGAGAGAGAGCACGCGGCGCAAAGAGGGAGAGAAGAGGAGGGTTTCGCGAAGAATTTCAATAGGAGATCGTTCGTGTTGCTGTGGTTTTGTTCGTGTCTCGTTCGTCGTGTTCCGGAGCTTACGTTATTCGAGGTAAGGGTGGGCTTAACCTTGATAATGGGTTGATGATAATTATGGGTGGGTAGTCTAGGGTTTTGTTGAATTGTTCGTGTTGTTGCATATCGTGTTTTCGTTGAGATTGGTGCTTTGATGATTGTTGCACGTTATTGTGATTTGTTTCGTTATTTGTTGTTGCGTGATTGTTGTATCACGATGATGGTGTTGTTATTGTTCGTGTTTTTGTTGTTGCTGTGCGTGGTTGATTGTTGTTGTCGCGTTGTCGAATTGTCGTTTTTGTTGTGGTGGTTGCGGTGTCGTTGCCGTTAGGGTTTGGTGTTTGGCAATTTAGCGATTCTGGACACAGGTTCGGTTTTTCTAAAACTGGTGCTGTTTGGTTGATCCAAAAATTATGAGGTTGATTGTTTTTGAAAATAGACTTAACGCCGGTCGTTTTGGCACTGGTTTCGTCAAATTCGGAGTTGTATAGCTCGAGTTATAGGCGATACAAGTTAGGTTAAAATTCTGGAAACGATTTGGGTATAGATTCGGTATTTCGGTGACTGGGAACGTTGTATTGATCGAAAAATTATGTGGTTTATTTTTCTGGAAAATAGACTTAATGCTTGTTAATTTGGCACTGGTTTGGTTGCGTTTAGAGTTGTGTAGCTCGAGATATGAATTCCACAAGTTAGAGTAAGATTCTGGAAACAATCTGGACACAAGGTCAGTGTTTTGGTTACCACGTTTTCAAAAGAACTCCTTTTCGAACGAATCCAATTTCTTTGAAAACTAGACAAAATTTACCCCAGTTTATGCACAAGTTTCATGCAATTTGATTGAGTTTTGGTCACTTTGGAATTGCTTGAATTTGAAGGACAGAAACTGTCCTCTTTTGCAACTAGCCTGTGTGTTTTTCGAAAACTGTACCTATTGGACACTCTCCTTCAAAAACTGAACTTAGGGATGATAACCAGACCCATAGGGCTTTCCAACAAGTATTTATTTGTTGAAATCCGATGTCGTTTGCTATTTTAATTAATTCGCTGAAGTAGGTGCGATGTGCCTAGGCGCTGTGCGCCAGTCTTGTGCGTGGTGTGCGTGCGTTATGTCCGCGTTGTGGAGCCGTCTAGTGTTAATATTTCAGGTGCGGTGCTGGTATGCTCAGGAGAGTTTAGTGGTAGCTTTGATGCTACAACTTGGTGCTATTTTTGGTGAAATCATTTGTTTTGATTCTGGTGATATAGTATTTATTTTAAATACTTGTTATGGTGAGTTGGTGCATAATCATGGTGTCGCATTGTCATATGCATGTTTTGGTGATATAGGCTCTGCCTCGGGTGTTTATTGGTGATATGCCCGTCGTGGCTCATTTTGGTGATCGGTACCGCATGCATATGCCCACTGGAGGGGTTGCATATCATCCCATTGTCTATGAATGTTATAACTTTGGTGGTTCACTGTCAAATGGACTTTTCCTTTGGTATCTGGTGCTGTGATATGGTGTAATTGTATTGTGTTGCTGTAGTTACCTGATGCTAGCATATTTTTATCATCTGCTTATTACCTCTGTTAGACTCACCCCTTCTGCTTGGAATGTTGCTCTCATGCGGCAACGCTGCAGGTGATCGCTAGTGCTCGTGGAGGAATTGCTAGGTTTTGCTTCCTCTCTCGTTTGGGTCTGTGTAAGCTCTGATATGTAGCACCGGGGAGTCGTTAGTTATCGTTTTGAACTATTATTTTAGTTATTGGAAATTGTTTTAATTAATTTTGGAGATGTCTCTAATTGTTAATTCTGGAGATGTTTAAACTGGTTAATATTTCCGCTGCTTGGTGATTCCTTTTATATAAATTATTTTGGAGATTTTTTTTTTGAATAAATGGTGTTTTTTTTTTAAAATGGTGAAAAATGTAGCGCCCTTCGAGGTGACTCTGATAATTGTCTATTTAGTTGTAATAGTAAAAGGGGGGTGTTACAAAGACTCCAAGTGATCACCACTAGCACCCCATTGTTGACAATCGTGCAAGCAAAGGCTTCGCATTATCCTCAACAAAATTTGATTTGGAATAAGATTTTGGAAAATTGGATGTTCATGATGATCAAACAACAAAGGTTTCGAGTGATCATCACTAGCACCCCATTGTTGATAGTCGTGCAAGCAAAGGCTTCGCATTACCACCAACAAAGTGTGATTTGTGAAAAATAGTTTGAAATTGTTTTGAGAAGAAGTGAAGTTGTTTATCAATGATTATGTAAATGCAAAAAAATGTTTTGAAGTTGGAACGTTACTAACGAGTAACAAGTTGTTTTTTGTATGCAACATGGTTTTGATGTTTTGGAGAGTTACTAACGAGTAACAATTGGTGGAAATCAAAACAAGCAAATTGTGAACACCAATTCAACATTTTAATGCACCACAAGCACATAAACAAGTATATCAAGCATTGAGTACCAAGCTTCAATTCAAGAATGCATGAGTAGACAAGGATGCAAGAATAGGTAAGAATGCATGAATATGCAAAATGCATGTGCATCAAGGTTAAATGAACCTATCCTTTGCCAAAACTTCACAAGCTTCAAACAACAATTTACAATAAACTCAAAGAGCAAAGAAAGCATGATTAAACTTGAGGATGCATCAAGGTCATTGGAGACCAATCATGTGCGCAAATTCAATTGTTTATAGACCCCTTTTTGCTCACATTTCACAAGCAAATCAAATGGGAATTGAATTTTTAAATGCTTACAAGCATAGGCATCAAGGTTGAAGTAACCTATCTCTTGCCAACTTAGCATAACCCAAGATCATTTGTGGACCATAAATGAATCAAAACCTAAATTCATTTTCTCAAATCACAAATTTCACAATTAACAACATAGGTTTGAATTAAAACTTAGCATAACATTTTATTTCAATTAAAACAACAAAATCATGCATATAACCCCAAAATCAAAGCATCAAAACAAAGATTCATGAGATTAACATATGTACAAGCATAAAAATGAAGTTAAAAGAGAGGATCTACATTTTTGGAAGTGGAAATCTCACAAATATGCAAGAAATGATGACTTTATGCAAGGATTTACAAGAGAAGGGGTCTAGGAATCACATACCTTAAGATGAGCTCCAAATAAACACAATAGATGAAGAAACAATCAACCAAATCAACTTATCTTCAAGCTTGATCTTCAATCTCCAAAAAAATGACCCTTGATCTTGAACCTTTGTGTGATTTTATGAAGGATTGATGGTTGAAAATTAGTGTTTAGGCTTGGAAGATGGATTGAATGTGTGTGGGTAGATGAGAAATGAAGAAGTGAGTTAGAGAGAAGGGAGAGGGTGTCGCATAAATGGAGAGAAGGTGAGGAGGGAGTTGTGTTCTAGGGTTTGTGAGTGAATGGTGAGGACAAAAGTTTTTTTTGTGTGAGGTGAGGTTAATAGGGTATATATAGAAAGCAATTAGGTTTAAGGGTAGTTAGGTCATTGTGCATCTCATCTCACCCTAGGATTGCATCTAAAATTTGAATGGAGGGTGAGGATTGAATCACACATGGATTGAGGTCAAAAAAATGAAAATATGAGAGGGAAGGAGAGGGATAGGCGACTGTTTGCTGGTGTTTTTAGCAAACAATCACTAGTTTTATTAGAAGGTTTGTGAGATCAAACTAGAAAAATCTCAAAGCAATTGCCTTTGAATTGCGCGTAGTTTTTGTTTCAGAAAATGTAGAAAAGGGGACGATTTGCAATGATTAACAGAATTGAAAAGAAAAGAAGCAGTAAATGGTACGTGAATTGTAAAGAAAAGACAAATAAATTGCATTGAATTGTAAAAGTGGTACACGATCACGTACAATGATTCTTCCACTCATTTTTCGCTCTGGCTTGGAAGTTAGAGTTTCAGGAATCGGATTGTGTATTGTGATTTGTGACCTCTGTTTCTTCTCAGAAACTACTATTTATACAAAGGAAAAGAGGGGGAAAAACTGAACTAAGTAACTGCCTAGAAATTTGAAAATTAATAACTGCTACTCCTACTTTCGACAAGAACCGCTTCATCACGCTTCGACCAACTACTAGTTCTTCAGCGCATAACTGCTCTGTTTTCTGTCTGTCGAAAGCTTGTGTCCATTTTCCTCTCTCTTGCTTTTGCTTCCCCGGAAGCTTGTCGAATTTACCTTGCGCATGACCATTTTCTCTGTCGAAATAATTTGGTCTTTGTCGGAATATAAGTCAGGCCTTGTTGACCATTTTCAATGAAGCCTGTCGAAATTACAGGCTAACAAATTGCCCCCCAAAAATGTCTTTTTCGACTGAACTTGAGGAGGAAGAAGAGAAAGAACATTTTTGAATTCACCATCGAAATAGACTTTGCACTTGAGTAAAATAGCTGTATACCTGATGTCACCACTGTTAAGTGTTGTTGACGTTACTCCTATATTAGTGTATTACGTGGCCTTCAACGTTCTGCTTATAATTCTGACAATGCTCATATGGCAATCACAACTTCTTTTGAATGCCACGTACTTACGCTTTCTTTATCTTTATTCTAGCGTTATTTTAACTTCTTGCAACGTTGGCTTATACTTTTTCAAGTATTTGCCATTTATACGCAAAATTCTTTCATCAGCGCCAATCTCTTTGACCTCATATGCGCCGTTTGAATAAACTTGTAAAATTTTAAATGGTCCTTCCCAACTTGGGGACCATTTACCAAAGACTCTATCTTTTTTATCCATAGGCAATAGGACCTTCCACACTAGATCACCTGAATCAAAGGCTTTAAACTTAACCTTTTTGTTATAAGTTTTAGCTACCCTCTCTTTCTGTCGAATAAGCACGTCTAAAGCTAATAACCTTTCTTCGTCTAAATCAACCAATTCATCAAGCATCATATTCCAATAATAATTAGAGGGAATCTCCCACTGTCTTTGAATTCTTGTTGATTGTAGACAAATTTCAACAGGCAACACTGCATCGTGTCCAAATGTTAGCCTATAAGGAGTAGAGTTGATAGATTCTTTGGGTGAATTTCGACAAGCCCATAATGCTTGATCAAGGGTATTATGCCAATTTTTGGGTTTCTGCCCAACATGCTTTTTAATCAAATTAATAATAACTTTATTGGCAGCTTCTACTTGACCATTGGCTTGCGCATAATATGGTGTCGAAGTTAATAACTTAAAACCAATTTCAGAAGCAAACTCTACCATTTTTCTACCAGTGAAAACTGATCCCTGATCTGTAGTAATGGTTTCTGGAATTCCAAACCTATAAATGATATGATTTTGTATAAACCTTATCACTGCTTCTTGATCAACATTGGCTAAAGGTATAGCTTCAACCCATTTGGTGAAGTAATCAATTCCCACAAGGATATATCTATGGCCCTTCGACGAAGTTGGCTTTATCTCTCCAATCACATCTAGAGCCCAACCTCTAAATGGCCAAGGTTTGACTATGGCATGCAATTCATTTGCAGGTACATGTTGTATCCCAGCATGCTTTTGACACTCTTGGCATCCCTTAGCAAATTCTATGCAATCTTTCAGCATAGTTGACCAATACATTCCTTGTCGAAATAATAACCACTTCATTTTGTGGCCTACTTGGTGTGAACCACATGCTCCACTATGTGTATCAGAAACTGCTAAATATGCCTCATTTTCACTAAGACATTTTAATAGTACTCCTTCAGGAGTCTTTTTAAACAATTCGTTTCGAATTATCACATAGCTCAAAGCTTTGTATTTTACCTTTTTATTGGTATTTCTTGTGGGATTTTGCAAATATTCCACAATGGGCCGTCGCCAATCATTATTGGTCATATTGTCAAGAGCAAAAATTTCTGCTAAGTCAAAGTCACCAAAAAATTGACGTTTTTCGACAACGACTAGTTCCTCGTTTGCGTTTGTATCTGTTGCCCCCCCAGTTGTTGGTGTTGACAATAGTGACGAAGAATAGTCATTAGAAATGATCTTATCCTTTATTTCAATTAACTCTTCCAGGCTTTGTTTTGAAACTTTATAGCCTGAAGCAATTTGTGCCAATTCATTTGCCACTTGATTATCAATTCGTGGTAAATGTTCTAAGTGAACAGACTCAAATATTTTTAACAAAGCATTGGCAACAACAAAGTATCTGATAAGGTGCTCTTTAAAGCATTTGTACTCTTTTGTCAATTGTTTGACAACCAACTCAGAGTCACCTTTTATTTCGACATGACTTGCCCCCAGCTCAAGTAAAATTTCAAGGGCTACTATTAAAGCCTCATACTCAGCTTCATTATTGGAGCAAACATCTCGAATTTTAAACTTATACTTCGTTGGAATGTTAGTAGGAGATATTATTAAAATACCAATCCCAACTCCATGTTTATGGCTTGAACCATCAAAGTACAACCTCCAAGGATATACGTCTACAAAACTTAATGTTTCTTCGACAACAGAATGGTCCACTATAAAATCAGCAACCACTTGTCCTTTAATTGATTTTAGAGGTTGATAAGTTAAGTTGTATTCTGACAAAGCCAAAGCCCATTTACCAATTCGGCTATGCATTATTGGTTTCGACAGCATATGCTTAATAACATCAAAATGCGAATAAACAGAAACATCAGCTGGTTTTATATATTGCTTTAACTTTGTACACGAGAAATACAAACAAAGGCACAACTTTTCTATAGGAGTGTACCTCGTTTCGGCATCAATTAAGACCCTACTGAGGTAATAAATGGCTCTTTCGACACCACTATCATCCTCTTGTGCTAACATGCTACCTATTGTTCTATCAGAAGCTGCTATATGCAATTTGAGCACTTTGTGTTTAATAACAGGCAACAAAATTGGTGCTTTCATCAAATAAGACTTGATTTCGTCGAAGGCTGCTTGATGCATTGGTTCCCATTTGAATTCTTCTTCCTTCTTCAGTCTTAACAATGGCGAAAAAACTTGTGTTTTGCCACTTAGATTTGATATAAATCTTCGAAGGAAATTGATTTTTCCCAGCAACGACTGAAGCTCCTTTTTGGTCGAAGGGGCCTTCGTTTCCATAATTGCCTTAGTCTTATTTTGATTGATTTCAATGCCTTTTTTGTGCACCATAAAACCCAAGAAATCACCTGCACGTACACAAAAGGCACATTTTAATGGATTTATTTTCAATCCATATTTCCTCATTCTTTCAAAAGAACGGCGAAGATGGTCTAAATGACCACTTTCTGAGGAAGATTTAACCACCACATCATCTATGTATACTTGCATAAAATCATCAATAAAATCATGAAACATAGAATTCATGGCCCTCTGATATGTAGCACCAGCATTCTTTAAGCCAAAGGGCATTACTACCCATTCATAAACACCCAATGCCCCTGGACATCTAAAAGCAGTTTTCGACACGTCCTCTTCAGCAATGAAGATTTGATTATACCCAGAATAACCATCGAGCATACTAAGATAATCAAATCCTGCTGCTGAATCTATTAGCATTTCTGCCACAGGCATTGCGTATTCATCCTTGGGAGTTGCATTATTTAAATCCCTAAAGTCTATGCAAACTCTAAGAGTCCCATTTTTCTTTATTACAGGAACTATATTGGCTAACCATTCGACATACCTGGCAGTTCTGATGAATTTGTTTCTGAATAGCCTTTCGATTTCCTCTTTGATCTTAGCCAACACTTGAGGAGCAAATCTTCTTGGCACTTGCTTCACTGGTTTCTTCCCTGGTCGAATTGGTAATTGCATTTCCACCACTTCTCGACTTAACCCAGGCATTTCGTCATAATCCCAAGCAAAGCAGTCATTGAACTCCCTTAGCAATGTGATGACTTGCGTTTTTAGAGAAGCATCAATATTTGCACTAATATAAGTTGGCCTTTTTATTGAGCCATTTCCCAAATCAACTTCTTCTAACGGGTCTTGAGCTTGCATATGCTTTGTCGAATCTCTAGGATCCTTTTCAAAACCTAATGGATCATCATCATAAATGCAGTCAAGTCTTTCATCTATGGCTATGCCATTTTCTTCATGTAACTCACTGGCTTCGACAGCCATTGTTTGTTGAATAATTTCGGCCTCTATAGCCGCTTTAAACTTGTTTTCGGCCATATAAGCCGTAATTTTGTCCCATGCATTGGGCACTGACATAAGAACACTTTCAAGAACCAGTGTTCCACCCCATTGGTCGAAGAACACCATCAGGATAGACACTATCATCTCCCATTATTTCTCTTTCCCAAACAAAACCATATTTTGGGTCAAGATGAACTGAGGCAAGAACATTATCCGCAAGAACATATGCCTCATTAGAAGATGAACATGGCGCAATCTTCGCCATTTGTTTCTCAAAATTTTCCTTGGTAATTTGGTTGACATCAGCACGGAAGTAGCTCTGATCTGCTTCGACATACTCTACCAAACCATCTTCCTTCCACATTACTAAACGTTGATGCAAAGTTGAAGGGACAGCACCAACTGTAACACCCCAAAATAATTCAGTTATTTATTTAATTGATTATTAGGGTTTACGACATTTTAATTATAATTAAGTTAATTGATATGTTAACTTATTGGTTTAGGAGTTGGAATGCAAGTTTGAAGAGGTGTGGGTATTAAGCCCAAAGGCCCATAATCATTTTAGGCCCATAAGGTAATCAAAGTTACTTTGAAGACATAGAAGTCAAATTGAATTTGAAGACTTAGTCATCATATTTGACTAAGTGACTTAGTGTTGTTTCCTTTCATTTTTTTTTATCAAAGTAAGAAACAAAGAAAAGAGAGAAAAAGGAGAGAAGAGGACGTAGCAAGAAGAAGAGAAAGGGAAGGGATTTTGTTGATTTTTCAAGAGGAATTGCTTAGATTAGGGCTTATTTTCTTCAAGGAATTCAAGGTAAGGGGGCTCTCCTAACCTATAATAGGGTTTGTGTTTTCAATATGTTAGAATAGGGTTTTAGGGGTTTTTGATGTGTTTGAATGAATTTTTGTTGATTGAATATGAGAATTGATTGTTTGGTGATGTCTTTGAACTAATTTGGGTGTGGTCTTGGTGTTGTTTTGTTGAAATAAAAAGTTGTCAAAAATTGCACATTATGTGTTTGTGAAAATGTCTCAATGAGTTGGTGAAATTTTGTGTGAATCGGATATGAAATTTGATGATTGAATATGGTGATATTTATGTTGTTATTGGTGTTGAAATTGTGGTTGTTGAAGGTTAGAATTGGTGGTGAAGTTGAAGTTGGTTGCCAGAGCTGTTTGGAGCCCTGTGTCTAGGCGCCAGAATCCTGTTAATGTGATCTTTAGCCAACTTGGGCATGGGCCCAAGTGGCGAGGCAGAGGGCCCATGGTGGTGGGGCCCATTGCCGCACCTAGTGTTTGATGAGTACTAGTGGCCGTGCAAGGGTGTTTCCCAAAAATGTGTGTGGTTTGGGCGCGGGCATCGTGCCCAAATTGGTTGCTAAGCGTGTCCGGGTGCAGAGTGTCTAGGCGCCAAAACTGTGCAGTGTGCATGAAAAATGATTTTTTGCCAACTTGGGCATGGGCCCAAGTGGCGAGCCAGGGCCCCAATGATGGTGGACCCTTGTGGCGCATCTAGGAGAGAGGGAGTACTAGGGCCGGGGCCAAGAGTGGCCCCTGGGTTCGCGGTGGTTTAGGCGCGGGCACCGTGCCCAAGTTGGTTGGTGCACGCTGCCTGGAGCCCTTGTGCTGGGCGCCAACTTTGTGTGTGCTGCCCAAATTTTGTGCCAAAGTGCAGGCGCCCTGGCAGCGTTGCTCAGGTGCGCCAGTGCTGTGTGCTGTATTCAAGGGAGCTGTCTGGCAGTTTTGCCAGTGATGTTGACTAGGTGTGGGGCCTAGTGTGTTGCCCGGGGCTGCCGGAGTGCAGTTTTGCCGGATTTGCCGGTTTAGTGTGCCGGTGTGTACTGTTTGAGTTGTAAAACTCAAGTGTGAGTGTTTATCCACGGTTGGACTTATAATTTGTCAAAAAATATCGGTGTGAGCCTTAGAGCTGTAAAGTGGAGTGGTGTTGGTGATTTTGGTGATGATAAAATAATTATTGGTGATAAAATAATTATTGGTGATGAAACAATTATTGGTGATGATGAGTGGTGCTGATTTTGGTGATTTTGGTGTGTGTTCTACATTGTTCATGGTGTCGCATAAATCATGTGCATTTTTGGTGATGAAGAGGCTGCGGTCTAGGCTTCGGCAACTTTGGTGATAAATGCCCTCAAGGCTTATTTTTAGGTGATGAATGGATCCACATGCATATGCCCTTGGTGTTGGGTTGCATTTGCATGCATATACATACGCATTAGGTGATGTTTATTGGTGTAGCTGAGTTATGTATTGTGAATTGTTGTGGTGTGCCGGTTTATGGTAGATTGGTGTTTTAATTGTGTTTTTCTCTATCATATTTGATTATCACATATTCTATTATATGTTAGAGACTCACCCTTCTGCTTTCGTGTTGCTTCTTATGTCGGCAACCTGCAGGTGATAGCGAGTGAAGGTTCTACCTTCCTTATTTCCGGTTTTTGGTGTCATGCTCTGATACGTAGCACCCGGGGGGCGAAACACTTTAGGAGTTGTATTTTGTACTGTTATTAGACAGTGTACTTTGGTGATGTATTATACATATGTATGAGATATGTATTTATTTCCGCTGCGAGTTGTATATCCGACTGTTATGTCATGACAGGTGTATTGTGAGGGTTCGTCCCGATTATGTGCTATGTATCGTACTACTTTATGTTGATGATTTCATTATGTGATGTTTGGTTTTTGAAACGACGAAAATGTGATATCTCCCTTGTGATGGTTGAGTGTTAAAAAGAAATTTTCCAACTCTGATTTTATTAATTAAAATGGTAGAATACGTAAGGGGGGTGTTACATTAGTGGTATCAGAGCAGTTCGGTCTGTGTGACCAAGTTGTTGAGTCTTGAGTCTTTTAATTCTCGAGTCTTGTTGCTCGTTCTAACTGATTTTGTTTCAGTGACTTGTTGAGATGGCTGGGAGGAATGATGCTGCTTTAGCTGCTGCTATGCAAGCAATGGCAGATGCTGTAGGTGCTGAGGGGAATGCTGCAGCTCGTGGTTTAGCTACGTTCCAAAGGGAGAACCCGCCTGTCTTCAAGGGGCGGTATGACCCTGATGGAGCTCTTGTGTGACTGAAAGAGATAGAGAGGATCTTCCGAGTTATGGATTGCACTCCAGCTCAGAAGGTTCGATTCGGTGCTCACCAGTTAGCTGAGGAGGCTGATGATTGGTGGTTGGGAACTCTGCAGAGGCTTGAGGATGCCGGTGAGGAGCTCTCTTGGAATGTCTTCAAGAGAGAGTTTTTGAGGAAGTACTTCCCGGAGGATGTTCGGGGAAAGAAAGAGATGGAATTTCTGAACTTGACACAGGGAAATAAGTCTGTATCTGAGTATGCAGCCAAGTTTGAGGAATTGGTTAAGTTCCACCCGCATTACAATGGTGCTGATGCTGAATTCTCTAAATGCATCAAATTTGAAAGTGGATTGAGGCATGATATTAAAAAGGCAATTAGCTACCAGAGGATCCGTAGGTTTGCTGATTTGGTGGATAGTTGCAGAATCTTTGAAGAGGATAGCAATACCTCTTATAAGATTGTGAAAGAGAAGAGGGGACAGTTTCAGAATCGTAGTAAACCTTATGATGTGTCCGGTGGGAAAGGTAAACAGAAAGCTGCTGTTGGTTCTGGCAAGAAACCAAGTGGGGGAGATGCTCCTGCTAATGTTGTGTGCTACAAGTGTGGTAGGCCTGGTCATAAGAGTTATGAGTGTAGTTTTGATGAGAGAAAGTGTTTCAAGTGTGGCAGAGGAGGTCACCTGGCTGCTGATTGTGACCGCAAGGATGTGGTTTGCTACAATTGTGGTGAGGTGGGTCACATTAGTACCAAATGCACTAAACCAAAGAAGGAGAAAGCAAGTGGAAAGGTGTTTGCTCTTGCTGGGTCAGAGGTGACCAATGAGATTTCAGGTACGTGCTTCATTGATGGTATTCCTCTGATTGCTATAGTTGATACTGGTGCTACACATTCTTTTATTGCTGCGGTATGTGTTGAAAAGTTGCATCTTGAGTTGTCTTCCATGATGAGGGATATGGTTATCGATACTCCAGCTAAGGGTTCGGTAACTACTTCTCTTATGTGTGCTAAGTGTCCTTTGTCGGTTTTCGGCAAAGATTTTATTGTTGATCTGATTTGTCTTCCTTTGGTGGGGATGGATGTTATCTTGGGTATGGACTGGTTGGTGCATAACCATGTTCATATCAATTGTTGTGATCGGTCTGTTAGTTTCTCTTCTCCGGTGGAGGAAGAAACTGTCTTGTTGTCTGGGGGTCAGTTGATGAAAGCAATGAGGGGAGAAGCTCAGTTGTTTGCTGTGATGGAATCATTATCTGCTGAGAGTCAAGCAAAGATTGATGAGTTGCCGGTGGTACGGGAGTTTCCTGAGGTCTTTCCTGATGAGATTCCGGATGTACCACCAGAGAGGGAAGTGGAGTTTTCTATTGATCTGGTACCTGGCACTAGGCCTGCGTCAATGGCACCTTATAGAATGTCTGCATCGGAGTTGTCTGAGTTGAAGAAGCAGCTTGAGGAGTTGCTTGAAAAGAAGTTTGTGAGACCTAGTGTATCTCCGTGGGGTGCTCCGGTGTTGCTTGTGAAGAAGAAGGATGGGAGTATGAGGTTATGTGTTGATTATCGGCAATTGAACAAAGTGACAATTAAGAACAAGTATCCGCTTCCAAGAATTGATGACTTGATGGATCAATTGGTGGGTGCACAAGTGTTTAGCAAGATTGACTTGAGATCGGGTTATCATCAAATTAAAGTGAAAGATGAAGATATTCCGAAGACGGCTTTTAGGACTCGGTATGGTCACTATGAGTATTCGGTGATGCCTTTTGGTGTCACTAACGCTCCTGGGGTATTCATGGAATATATGAATCGTATTTTTCATGAGTATCTAGATCGGTTCGTTGTGGTGTTCATTGATGACATTTTGGTGTATTCAAAATCCGAGGAGGAGCATGCTGAGCACTTGAGGTTAGTGTTGGAGGTCTTGCGGGATCGGAAGTTGTATGCTAAATTGTCTAAGTGTGAATTTTGGTTGCGGGAAGTGAGTTTCCTTGGGCATATTATTTCCGGTGATGGGATTGCGGTAGATCCATCCAAAGTTGATGCGGTGTTGAAGTGGGAGACTCCGAAGTCGGTCACTGAGATTAGAAGTTTTCTTGGGTTAGCTGGTTATTATAGAAGATTTATTGAAGGCTTTTCGAAGTTGGCTCTTCCACTAACTCAGTTGACTTGTAAAGGAAAGGCGTTTGTGTGGGATGATCGGTGTGAGGAAAGTTTCAAAGAATTAAAGAAGAGGTTGACGACGTCTCCGATTTTGACGTTACCTAAACGAGAAGAATCCTTTGTTGTGTATTGTGATGCTTCGAAGATGGGTTTTGTAACACCCCCCTTACGTATTCTACCATTTTAATTAATAAAATCAGAGTTGGAAAATTTCTTTTTAAAACTCAACCATCACAAGGGAGATATCACATTTTCGTCGTTTCAAAAACCAAACATCACATAATGAAATCATCAACATAAAGTAGTACGATACATAGCACATAATCGGGACGAACCCTCACAATACACCTGTCATGACATAACAGTCGGATATACAACTCGCAGCGGAAATAAATACATATCTCATACATATGTATAATACATCACCAAAGTACACTGTCTAAATAACAGTACAAAATACAACTCCTAAAGTGTTTCGCCCCCCGGGTGCTACGTATCAGAGCATGACACCAAAAACCGGAAATAAGGAAGGTAGAACCTTCACTCGCTATCACCTGCAGGTTGCCGACATAAGAAGCAACACGAAAGCAGAAGGGTGAGTCTCTAACATATAATAGAATATGTGATAATCAAATATGATAGAGAAAAACACAATTAAAACACCAATCTACCATAAACCGGCACACCACAACAATTCACAATACATAACTCAGCTACACCAATAAACATCACCAAATGCGTATGTATATGCATGCAAATGCAACCCAACACCAAGGGCATATGCATGTGGATCCATTCATCACCTAAAAATAAGCCTTGAGGGCATTTATCACCAAAGTGGCCGAAGCCTAGACCGCAGCCTCTTCATCACCAAAAATGCACATGATTTATGCGACACCATGAACAATGTAGAACACACACCAAAATCACCAAAATCAGCACCACTCATCATCACCAATAATTGTTTCATCACCAATAATTATTTTATCACCAATAATTATTTTATCATCACCAAAATCACCAACACCACTCCACTTTACAGCTCTAAGGCTCACACCGATATTTTTGACAAATTATAAGTCCAACCGTGGATAAACACCCACACTTGAGTTTTACAACTCAAACAGTACACACCGGCACACTAAACCGGCAAATCCGGCAAAACTGCACTCCGGCAGCTCCGGCAGCCCCGGGCAACACACTAGGCCCCACACCTAGTCAACATCACTGGCAAAACTGCCAGACAGCTCCCTTGAATACAGCACACAGCACTGGCGCACCTGAGCAACGCTGCCAGGGCGCCTGCACTTTGGCACAAAATTTGGGCAGCACACACAAAGTTGGCGCCCAGCACAAGGGCTCCAGGCAGCGTGCACCAACCAACTTGGGCACGGTGCCCGCGCCCAAACCACCGCGAACCCAGGGGCCACTCTTGGCCCCGGCCCTAGTACTCCCTCTCTCCTAGATGCTCCACAAGAGTCCACCATCATTGGGGCCCTGGCTCGCCACTTGGGCCCATGCCCAAATTGACAAAAAAATCACAAAAACAGGATTCTGGCGCCTAGACACAGGGCTCCAAACAGCTCTGGCAACCAACTTGGGCACGGTGCCCGCGTCCCAAACCACTGGTGCATTTTAGACAAACTCTTGAACCGCCCCTTTTACTAACCCTCTACTAGGTGCGCCACTAGGATCCACCATCATTGGGGCCCTGGCTCGCCACTTGGGCCCATGCCCAAGTTGGCAAAAAATCATTTTTCATGCACACAGCACAGTTTTGGCGCCTAGACACTCTACCCACACCAAGCCACACTTCACCAAACCTAACCATTCCAACTTCAACTTCACCACCAATTCTAACCTTCAACAACCACAATTTCAACACCAATAACAACATCAATATCACCATATTCAATCATCAAATTTCATATCCGATTCACACAAAATTTCACCAACTCATTGAGACATTTTCACAAACACATAATGTGCAATTTTTGACAACTTTTTATTTCAACAAAACAACACCAAAACCACACCCAAATTAGTTCAAAGACATCACCAAACAATCAATTCTCATATTCAATCAACAAAATTCATTCAAACACATCAAAAACCCCTAAAACCCTATTCTAACATATTGAAAACACAAACCCTATTATAGGTTAGGAGAGCCCCCTTACCTTGAATTCCTTGAAGAAAATAAGCCCTAATCCAAGCAATTCCTCTTGAAAAATCAACAAAATCCCTTCCCTTTCTCTTCTTCTTGCTATGTCCTCTTGTCTCCTTTTTCTCTCTTTTCTTTGTTTCTTACTTTGACAAAAAAAAAAGAAAGGAAACAACACTAAGTCACTTAGTCAAATATGATGACTAAGTCTTCAAATTCAATTTGACTTCTATGTCTTCAAAGTAACTTTGATTACCTTATGGGCCTAAAATGATTATGGGCCTTTGGGCTTAATACCCACACCTCTTCAAACTTGCATTCCAACTCCTAAACCAATAAGTTAACATATCAATTAACTTAATTATAATTAAAATGTCGTAAACCCTAATAATCAATTAAATAAATAACTGAATTATTTTGGGGTGTTACAACTCTCCCCCACTTAGAATATTTCGTCCTCGAAATACATACCTGAATCAAATAACTCCTGGTATGCTTCCCGCATCTTGGTCTCCAACTCCCAAGTGATACTCTCTCCGGTAGCTCCTAACCAAACTACCTTCACCAAATGGATCTCTTTTCCTCTTAAAGTTTTCACCTCACGATCTTCGATCCGCACCGGCATAGTCTCAACAGTGAGATTCTCTCTCACTTGCACATCATCCATTTGAATTACGTGAGATGGATCCGGAATATACTTCCGCAACTGTGAAATATGAAACACATCATGAAGATTCGAAAGATTAGGTGGCAAAGCCACCCGATAAGCAACTCTCCCAACTTTCTCTAAAATCTGATATGGTCCAATAAAACGAGGAGTCAACTTCTTCGACTTCAAGGCACGACCAACACCGGTCACAGGTGTAACTCTCAGAAACACATGATCACCAGCCTGAAACTCCAAATCTTTCCTCCTCTTGTCATGATAACTCTTTTGTCTACTTTGTGAAGTTTTCATCTTTTCACGAATCAGCTTCACTTTCTCGGTTGTCTCACGAACAATCTCCGGTCCAAGTACAACACTTTCTCCGGATTCATACCAACACACCGGAGTCCTACACCTCCTACCATACAATGCTTCGAAAGGAGCCATTCCAATACTAGCATGATAACTGTTATTGTAAGTGAACTCAATCAACGAAAGATGTCCATCCCATGAACCTCCCTGCTCAAGCACACAAGCTCTCAACAGATCCTCAAGTGACTGAATAGTCCTCTCCGTCTGACCATCAGTCTGCGGGTGATAAGCTGAACTCAATCTCAACTTCGAACCCAAAGCCTCTTGCAAACTTTTCCAAAATTCAGAAGTGAATCTTGGATCTCTATCTGACACAATACATAGAGGCACACCATGCAGCTTCACTATTGTCTGAATATAAATCTCTGCCAACCTAGAAACCGGATAAGTAATGCTAATCGGTAAAAAGTGAGCAGACTTTGTCAATCTGTCAACAATCACCCAAATGGCATCAAATCCTCTCGAAGTATTTGGCAAACCCGTCACAAAATCCATGGAAATACTATCCCACTTCCACTCAGGAATCTCCAAAGGTTGCATCAACCCTGCAGGCTTCTGATGCTCAACCTTCGACTTCTGACATGTCAAACAGGCATACACAAACTGAGCTACCTCCTTCTTCATACCAGGCCACCAAAACAATTTCTTCAAATCATGATACATCTTTGTAGCTCCGGGATGAATACTCAATTTACTTCTGTGACTCTCCTCAAGAATTGCTTTCTTCATCTCTACATCATCAGGAATACATATCCTATCACGGAACCTCAACACACCTTGAGAATCCAACCTGAAATCATTGTCATCAGCTTGTCCAACTTCACCCATCATGTCTACCAACTTCACATCCAACTTCTGTGCCTCTCTGATACTAACCAGAAAATCATTATTAATCTTTAACATACCAAATTTGATACTCTGAGGAGATACTTCACAAACTAAGCTCATGTCTCTGAATTGTTCAATCAACTCCAACTCCTTAATCATCATTGCAGACATATGCAAACTCTTTCTACTCAAAGCATCGGCTACAACATTAGCTTTCCCCGGATGATAGTTCAAGCTAAAGTCATAGTCTTTCAACAACTCTAACCACCTTCTCTGCCTCATATTCAGCTCCTTTTGATCAAATAAATATTGCAAACCTTTATGATCACTAAATACTTCAAATCTAGAACCATAAAGATAATGCCGCCAAATCTTCAATGCAAACACAACCGCAGCCAACTCCAAATC
Organism: Astragalus glycyphyllos; assembly: GCA_963573325.1. Lineage (NCBI taxonomy): Eukaryota > Viridiplantae > Streptophyta > Magnoliopsida > Fabales > Fabaceae > Astragalus > Astragalus glycyphyllos. Next base: position 40,062,366 of record OY754307.1, read on the forward strand.
ATGTGTAGGATAATTCTTCTCATGAATCCTCAACTGCCGAGAAGCATAAGCAACTACCCTACCATTCTGCATAAGAACTCCTCCTAAACCCATCTTCGAAGCATCACAATACACAACAAAGGATTCTTCTGGTTTAGGTAACGTCAAAATCGGAGACGTCGTCAACCTCTTCTTTAATTCTTTGAAACTTTCCTCACACCGATCATCCCACACAAACGCCTTTCCTTTACAAGTCAACTGAGTTAGTGGAAGAGCCAACTTCGAAAAGCCTTCAATAAATCTTCTATAATAACCAGCTAACCCAAGAAAACTTCTAATCTCAGTGACCGACTTCGGAGTCTCCCACTTCAACACCGCATCAACTTTGGATGGATCTACCGCAATCCCATCACTGGAAATAATATGCCCAAGGAAACTCACTTCCCGCAACCAAAATTCACACTTAGACAATTTAGCATACAACTTCCGATCCCGCAAGACCTCCAACACTAACCTCAAGTGCTCAGTATGCTCCTCTTCGGATTTTGAATACACCAAAATGTCATCAATGAACACCACAACGAACCGATCTAGATACTCATGAAAAATACGATTCATATATTCCATGAATACCCCAGGAGCGTTAGTGACACCAAAAGGCATCACCGAATACTCATAGTGACCATACCGAGTCCTAAAAGCCGTCTTCGGAATATCTTCATCTTTCACTTTAATTTGATGATAACCCGATCTCAAGTCAATCTTGCTAAACACTTGTGCACCCACCAATTGATCCATCAAGTCATCAATTCTTGGAAGCGGATACTTGTTCTTAATTGTCACTTTGTTCAATTGCCGATAATCAACACATAACCTCATACTCCCATCCTTCTTCTTCACAAGCAACACCGGAGCACCCCACGGAGATACACTAGGTCTCACAAACTTCTTTTCAAGCAACTCCTCAAGCTGCTTCTTCAACTCAGACAACTCCGATGCAGACATTCTATAAGGTGCCATTGACGCAGGCCTAGTGCCAAGTACCAGATCAATAGAAAACTCCACTTCCCTCTCTGGTGGTACATCCGGAATCTCATCAGGAAAGACCTCAGGAAACTCCTGTACCACCGGCAACTCATCAATCTTTGCTTGACTCTCAGCAGATAATGATTCCATCACAGCAAACAACTGAGCTTCTCCCCTCATTGCTTTCATCAACTGACCCCCAGACAACAAGACAGTTTCTTCCTCCACCGGAGAAGAGAAACTAACAGACCGATCACAACAATTGATATGAACATGGTTATGCACCAACCAGTCCATACCCAAGATAACATCCATCCCCACCAAAGGAAGACAAATCAGATCAACAATAAAATCTTTGCCGAAAACCGACAAAGGACACTTAGCACACATAAGAGAAGTAGTTACCGAACCCTTAGCTGGAGTATCGATAACCATATCCCTCATCATGGAAGACAACTCAAGATGCAACTTTTCAACACATACCGCAGCAATAAAAGAATGTGTAGCACCAGTATCAACTATAGCAATCAGAGGAATACCATCAATGAAGCACGTACCTGAAATCTCATTGGTCACCTCTGACCCAGCAAGAGCAAACACCTTTCCACTTGCTTTCTCCTTCTTTGGTTTAGTGCATTTGGTACTAATGTGACCCACCTCACCACAATTGTAGCAAACCACATCCTTGCGGTCACAATCAGCAGCCAGGTGACCTCCTCTGCCACACTTGAAACACTTTCTCTCATCAAAACTACACTCATAACTCTTATGACCAGGCCTACCACACTTGTAGCACACAACATTAGCAGGAGCATCTCCCCCACTTGGTTTCTTGCCAGAACCAACAGCAGCTTTCTGTTTACCTTTCCCACCGGACACATCATAAGGTTTACAACGATTCTGAAACTGTCCCCTCTTCTCTTTCACAATCTTATAAGAGGTATTGCTATCCTCTTCAAAGATTCTGCAACTATCCACCAAATCAGCAAACCTACGGATCCTCTGGTAGCTAATTGCCTTTTTAATATCATGCCTCAATCCACTTTCAAATTTGATGCATTTAGAGAATTCAGCATCAGCACCATTGTAATGCGGGTGGAACTTAACCAATTCCTCAAACTTGGCTGCATACTCAGATACAGACTTATTTCCCTGAGTCAAGTTCAGAAATTCCATCTCTTTCTTTCCCCGAACATCCTCCGGGAAGTACTTCCTCAAAAACTCTCTCTTGAAGACATTCCAAGAGAGCTCCTCACCGGCATCCTCAAGCCTCTGCAGAGTTCCCAACCACCAATCATCAGCCTCCTCAGCTAACTGGTGAGCACCGAATCGAACCTTCTGAGCTGGAGTGCAATCCATAACTCGGAAGATCCTCTCTATCTCTTTCAGCCACACAAGAGCTCCATCAGGGTCATACCGCCCCTTGAAGACAGGCGGGTTCTCCCTTTGGAACGTAGCTAAACCACGAGCTGCAGCATTCCCCTCAGCACCTACAGCATCTGCCATTGCTTGCATAGCAGCAGCTAAAGCAGCATCATTCCTCCCAGCCATCTCAACAAGTCACTGAAACAAAATCAGTTAGAACGAGCAACAAGACTCGAGAATTAAAAGACTCAAGACTCAACAACTTGGTCACACAGACCGAATTGCTCTGATACCACTAATGTAACACCCCCCTTACGTATTCTACCATTTTAATTAATAAAATCAGAGTTGGAAAATTTCTTTTTAAAACTCAACCATCACAAGGGAGATATCACATTTTCGTCGTTTCAAAAACCAAACATCACATAATGAAATCATCAACATAAAGTAGTACGATACATAGCACATAATCGGGACGAACCCTCACAATACACCTGTCATGACATAACAGTCGGATATACAACTCGCAGCGGAAATAAATACATATCTCATACATATGTATAATACATCACCAAAGTACACTGTCTAAATAACAGTACAAAATACAACTCCTAAAGTGTTTCGCCCCCCGGGTGCTACGTATCAGAGCATGACACCAAAAACCGGAAATAAGGAAGGTAGAACCTTCACTCGCTATCACCTGCAGGTTGCCGACATAAGAAGCAACACGAAAGCAGAAGGGTGAGTCTCTAACATATAATAGAATATGTGATAATCAAATATGATAGAGAAAAACACAATTAAAACACCAATCTACCATAAACCGGCACACCACAACAATTCACAATACATAACTCAGCTACACCAATAAACATCACCAAATGCGTATGTATATGCATGCAAATGCAACCCAACACCAAGGGCATATGCATGTGGATCCATTCATCACCTAAAAATAAGCCTTGAGGGCATTTATCACCAAAGTGGCCGAAGCCTAGACCGCAGCCTCTTCATCACCAAAAATGCACATGATTTATGCGACACCATGAACAATGTAGAACACACACCAAAATCACCAAAATCAGCACCACTCATCATCACCAATAATTGTTTCATCACCAATAATTATTTTATCACCAATAATTATTTTATCATCACCAAAATCACCAACACCACTCCACTTTACAGCTCTAAGGCTCACACCGATATTTTTGACAAATTATAAGTCCAACCGTGGATAAACACCCACACTTGAGTTTTACAACTCAAACAGTACACACCGGCACACTAAACCGGCAAATCCGGCAAAACTGCACTCCGGCAGCTCCGGCAGCCCCGGGCAACACACTAGGCCCCACACCTAGTCAACATCACTGGCAAAACTGCCAGACAGCTCCCTTGAATACAGCACACAGCACTGGCGCACCTGAGCAACGCTGCCAGGGCGCCTGCACTTTGGCACAAAATTTGGGCAGCACACACAAAGTTGGCGCCCAGCACAAGGGCTCCAGGCAGCGTGCACCAACCAACTTGGGCACGGTGCCCGCGCCCAAACCACCGCGAACCCAGGGGCCACTCTTGGCCCCGGCCCTAGTACTCCCTCTCTCCTAGATGCTCCACAAGAGTCCACCATCATTGGGGCCCTGGCTCGCCACTTGGGCCCATGCCCAAATTGACAAAAAAATCACAAAAACAGGATTCTGGCGCCTAGACACAGGGCTCCAAACAGCTCTGGCAACCAACTTGGGCACGGTGCCCGCGTCCCAAACCACTGGTGCATTTTAGACAAACTCTTGAACCTCCCCTTTTACTAACCCTCTACTAGGTGCGCCACTAGGATCCACCATCATTGGGGCCCTGGCTCGCCACTTGGGCCCATGCCCAAGTTGGCAAAAAATCATTTTTCATGCACACAGCACAGTTTTGGCGCCTAGACACTCTACCCACACCAAGCCACACTTCACCAAACCTAACCATTCCAACTTCAACTTCACCACCAATTCTAACCTTCAACAACCACAATTTCAACACCAATAACAACATCAATATCACCATATTCAATCATCAAATTTCATATCCGATTCACACAAAATTTCACCAACTCATTGAGACATTTTCACAAACACATAATGTGCAATTTTTGACAACTTTTTATTTCAACAAAACAACACCAAAACCACACCCAAATTAGTTCAAAGACATCACCAAACAATCAATTCTCATATTCAATCAACAAAATTCATTCAAACACATCAAAAACCCCTAAAACCCTATTCTAACATATTGAAAACACAAACCCTATTATAGGTTAGGAGAGCCCCCTTACCTTGAATTCCTTGAAGAAAATAAGCCCTAATCCAAGCAATTCCTCTTGAAAAATCAACAAAATCCCTTCCCTTTCTCTTCTTCTTGCTATGTCCTCTTGTCTCCTTTTTCTCTCTTTTCTTTGTTTCTTACTTTGACAAAAAAAAAAAGAAAGGAAACAACACTAAGTCACTTAGTCAAATATGATGACTAAGTCTTCAAATTCAATTTGACTTCTATGTCTTCAAAGTAACTTTGATTACCTTATGGGCCTAAAATGATTATGGGCCTTTGGGCTTAATACCCACACCTCTTCAAACTTGCATTCCAACTCCTAAACCAATAAGTTAACATATCAATTAACTTAATTATAATTAAAATGTCGTAAACCCTAATAATCAATTAAATAAATAACTGAATTATTTTGGGGTGTTACAGGTTTAGGAGGAGTTCTTATGCAGAATGGTAGGGTAGTTGCTTATGCTTCTCGGCAGTTGAGGATTCATGAGAAGAATTATCCTACACATGATTTGGAGTTGGCTGCGGTTGTGTTTGCATTGAAGATTTGGCGGCATTATCTTTATGGTTCTAGATTTGAAGTATTTAGTGATCATAAAGGTTTGCAATTTTTATTTGATCAAAAGGAGCTGAATATGAGGCAGAGAAGGTGGTTAGAGTTGTTGAAAGACTATGACTTTAGCTTGAACTATCATCCGGGGAAAGCTAATGTTGTAGCCGATGCTTTGAGTAGAAAGAGTTTGCATATGTCTGCAATGATGATTAAGGAGTTGGAGTTGATTGAACAATTCAGAGACATGAGCTTAGTTTGTGAAGTATCTCCTCAGAGTATCAAATTTGGTATGTTAAAGATTAATAATGATTTTCTGGTTAGTATCAGAGAGGCACAGAAGTTGGATGTGAAGTTGGTAGACATGATGGGTGAAGTTGGACAAGCTGATGACAATGATTTCAGGTTGGATTCTCAAGGTGTGTTGAGGTTCCGTGATAGGATATGTATTCCTGATGATGTAGAGATGAAGAAAGCAATTCTTGAGGAGAGTCACAGAAGTAAATTGAGTATTCATCCCGGAGCTACAAAGATGTATCATGATTTGAAGAAATTGTTTTGGTGGCCTGGTATGAAGAAGGAGGTAGCTCAGTTTGTGTATGCCTGTTTGACATGTCAGAAGTCGAAGGTTGAGCATCAGAAGCCTGCAGGGTTGATGCAACCTTTGGAGATTCCTGAGTGGAAGTGGGATAGTATTTCCATGGATTTTGTGACGGGTTTGCCAAATACTTCGAGAGGATTTGATGCCATTTGGGTGATTGTTGACAGATTGACAAAGTCTGCTCACTTTTTACCGATTAACATTACTTATCCGGTTTCTAGGTTGGCAGAGATTTATATTCAGACGATAGTGAAGCTGCATGGTGTGCCTCTATGTATTGTGTCAGATAGAGATCCAAGATTCACTTCTGAATTTTGGAAAAGTTTGCAAGAGGCTTTGGGTTCGAAGTTGAGATTGAGTTCAGCTTATCACCCGCAGACTGATGGTCAGACGGAGAGGACAATTCAGTCACTTGAGGATCTGTTGAGAGCTTGTGTGCTTGAGCAGGGAGGTTCATGGGATGGACATCTTTCGTTGATTGAGTTCACTTACAATAACAGTTATCATGCTAGTATTGGAATGGCTCCTTTCGAAGCATTGTATGGTAGGAGGTGTAGGACTCCGGTGTGTTGGTATGAATCCGGAGAAAGTGTTGTACTTGGACCGGAGATTGTTTGTGAGACAACCGAGAAAGTGAAGCTGATTCGTGAAAAGATGAAAACTTCACAAAGTAGACAAAAGAGTTATCATGACAAGAGGAGGAAAGATTTGGAGTTTCAGGCTGGTGATCATGTGTTTCTGAGAGTTACACCTGTGACCGGTGTTGGTCGTGCCTTGAAGTCGAAGAAGTTGACTCCTCGTTTTATTGGACCATATCAGATTTTAGAGAAAGTTGGAAGAGTTGCTTATCGGGTGGCTTTGCCACCTAATCTTTCGAATCTTCATGATGTGTTTCATATTTCACAGTTGCGGAAGTATATTCCGGATCCATCTCACGTAATTCAAATGGATGATGTGCAAGTGAGAGAGAATCTCACTGTTGAGACTATGCCGGTGCGGATCGAAGATCGTGAGGTGAAAATTTAAGAGGAAAAGAGATCCATTTGGTGAAGGTAGTTTGGTTAGGAGCTACCGGAGAGAGTATCACTTGGGAGTTGGAGACCAAGATGCGGGAAGCATACCAGGAGTTATTTGATTCAGGTATGTATTTCGAGGACGAAATATTCTAAGTGGGGGAGAGTTGTAACACCCCAAAATAATTCAGTTATTTATTTAATTGATTATTAGGGTTTACGACATTTTAATTATAATTAAGTTAATTGATATGTTAACTTATTGGTTTAGGAGTTGGAATGCAAGTTTGAAGAGGTGTGGGTATTAAGCCCAAAGGCCCATAATCATTTTAGGCCCATAAGGTAATCAAAGTTACTTTGAAGACATAGAAGTCAAATTGAATTTGAAGACTTAGTCATCATATTTGACTAAGTGACTTAGTGTTGTTTCCTTTCATTTTTTTTTATCAAAGTAAGAAACAAAGAAAAGAGAGAAAAAGGAGAGAAGAGGACGTAGCAAGAAGAAGAGAAAGGGAAGGGATTTTGTTGATTTTTCAAGAGGAATTGCTTGGATTAGGGCTTATTTTCTTCAAGGAATTCAAGGTAAGGGGGCTCTCCTAACCTATAATAGGGTTTGTGTTTTCAATATGTTAGAATAGGGTTTTAGGGGTTTTTGATGTGTTTGAATGAATTTTTGTTGATTGAATATGAGAATTGATTGTTTGGTGATGTCTTTGAACTAATTTGGGTGTGGTTTTGGTGTTGTTTTGTTGAAATAAAAAGTTGTCAAAAATTGCACATTATGTGTTTGTGAAAATGTCTCAATGAGTTGGTGAAATTTTGTGTGAATCGGATATGAAATTTGATGATTGAATATGGTGATATTGATGTTGTTATTGGTGTTGAAATTGTGGTTGTTGAAGGTTAGAATTGGTGGTGAAGTTGAAGTTGGTTGCCAGAGCTGTTTGGAGCCCTGTGTCTAGGCGCCAGAATCCTGTTAATGTGATCTTTAGCCAACTTGGGCATGGGCCCAAGTGGCGAGGCAGAGGGCCCATGGTGGTGGGGCCCATTGCCGCACCTAGTGTTTGATGAGTAATAGTGGCCGTACAAGGGTGTTTCCCAAAAATGTGTGTGGTTTGGGCGCGGGCATCGTGCCCAAATTGGTTGCTAAGCGTGTCCGGGTGCAGAGTGTCTAGGCGCCAAAACTGTGCAGTGTGCATGAAAAATGATTTTTTGCCAACTTGGGCATGGGCCCAAGTGGCGAGCCAGGGCCCCAATGATGGTGGACCCTTGTGGCGCATCTAGGAGAGAGGGAGTAATAGGGCCGGGGCCAAGAGTGGCCCCTGGGTTCGCGGTGGTTTGGGCGCGGGCACCGTGCCCAAGTTGGTTGGTGCACGCTGCCTGGAGCCCTTGTGCTGGGCACCAACTTTGTGTGTGCTGCCCAAATTTTGTGCCAAAGTGCAGGCGCCCTGGCAGCGTTGCTCAGGTGCGCCAGTGCTGTGTGCTGTATTCAAGGGAGCTGTCTGGCAGTTTTGCCAGTGATGTTGACTAGGTGTGGGGCCTAGTGTGTTGCCCGGGGCTGCCGGAGCTGCCGGAGTGCAGTTTTGCCGGATTTGCCGGTTTAGTGTGCCGGTGTGTACTGTTTGAGTTGTAAAACTCAAGTGTGAGTGTTTATCCACGGTTGGACTTATAATTTGTCAAAAAATATCGGTGTGAGCCTTAGAGCTGTAAAGTGGAGTGGTGTTGGTGATGATAAAATAATTATTGGTGATAAAATAATTATTGGTGATGAAACAATTATTGGTGATGATGAGTGGTGCTGATTTTGGTGATTTAGGTGTGTGTTCTACATTGTTCATGGTGTCGCATAAATCATGTGCATTTTTGGTGATGAAGAGGCTGCGGTCTAGGCTTCGGCAACTTTGGTGATAAATGCCCTCAAGGCTTATTTTTAGGTGATGAATGGATCCACATGCATATGCCCTTGGTGTTGGGTTGCATTTGCATGCATATACATACGCATTTGGTGATGTTTATTGGTGTAGCTGAGTTATGTATTGTGAATTGTTGTGGTGTGCTGGTTTATGGTAGATTGGTGTTTTAATTGTGTTTTTCTCTATCATATTTGATTATCACATATTCTATTATATGTTAGAGACTCACCCTTCTGCTTTCGTGTTGCTTCTTATGTCGGCAACCTGCAGGTGATAGCGAGTGAAGGTTCTACCTTCCTTATTTCCGGTTTTTGGTGTCATGCTCTGATACGTAGCACCCGGGGGGCGAAACACTTTAGGAGTTGTATTTTGTACTGTTATTAGACAGTGTACTTTGGTGATGTATTATACATATGTATGAGATATGTATTTATTTCCGCTGCGAGTTGTATATCCGACTGTTATGTCATGACAGGTGTATTGTGAGGGTTCGTCCCGATTATGTGCTATGTATCGTACTACTTTATGTTGATGATTTCATTATGTGATGTTTGGTTTTTGAAACGACGAAAATGTGATATCTCCCTTGTGATGGTTGAGTTTTAAAAAGAAATTTTCCAACTCTGATTTTATTAATTAAAATGGTAGAATACGTAAGGGGGGTGTTACACCAACTCCATGGATCCACTCTCTACCAAGGAGTAAATTGAAATTCGCTTTAGAGGCTATCACTAAGAACAATGTAGTCCTCTTTATGGAACCAACGATTAAGTCCACCTCAATGGCCCCCAAAGAATGGCCAGTTTTGCCTTCATAGTTGCTTAAGACAATGTTATGTGGCCTGAGGTCAGTGTCGAATTTACCAATCTTCTTCAAAAGACCATGTGGCATTAAATTCACTGCAGCTCCACCATCCACTAACACTTTGTTAATTCCAACACCATTGACTTTGGCTTGGACATACAGGGGTTTCAAGTGGTTTTGCATACTCATATCTGGCTTCTCGAAAGTAGCCATTTGGTCTTCGACACAACCATTGTTCATCACATAGTAACACATTGGCTTGTGATGAGCCATATCCTCTGTAAAATTCTCTTCAACATCATTTGGTACTGTGATAACATCGTACTCAAGAGGCAGTATTGATACCACATTGCAAACAACGTCGAAATCATCTTCAGAATCATCAAAATCAGACTCCATGTCTTCATCCATGTCGAAATCAGCATTCTTTTCTTTCACTGTTGACAATGGAGGAAATATTCTTTCAAGAGCAGGCCTTATTGGCTTTTCTGTTACCACAGCCTTGCCTTTGGCCTTATTTGCTGCACACGCATGACTAGCAACATTTGCATTCTTCTTTGTGGCAACTTCAGCTTTGTGAACCTCACTCTTCGCCACTATTATGCTGCGTGGAACTTGATTAATGTCAATCGTACTGCGTGGAACATGGTTATTAGCCAAATGACTTGGAACCTTGTTAATGTCAAAGTGTGCCTTCTTCTTCTGTTGTCTTTGGTAACGACGCCACTGTGTTTTAGTCATGGGGTTCTTACCCTTATAGTTATTCTTATAATTAAACTTAGCAGCATCAGTACCTGGCTTGACAGCTTTAGCACGTTGATTATTGGGCACCCACGCTTCGACAGGAGCACTAGCACTTGGGACAAAGGATTTATTTGTTGACAGCTTCAAATACCCTTTCGCTGAGGACTTCTCCTTAGCAAATTGTCGTTTGCTTGTTGAAGGCTTTGTTGACACATTAGCCTTATAGCCAGGAAGATCTCCTTTTGCAAAGTCAAATTTCGGCCTGTTATCAAGCCATTTTCTTTTACGTTGTTGTTGATCCTGATAACCTTCGACAGCTTTGGCTGCTTCTTTGTCAAAGACAGCGCTGCATCTTGGGCAAAGCATAACTTCAGAGTTATTCCACTTACACCGATTGAGGAAATCTATCAATTCTTCCTCAGCCTTTGGATACACAGCATGTATCTTCCCATCATATTCTTTTAGGGTCACTTCGTGTTTATTACCTTCAGCATACAGAAAACCTTTTAATTTTTCGGTGGCAGTCTTGACATACTTAGGAGGGTCTGCCATTTGAGCATCCACCATGCCTACATCAGCTTCGACAGGTTCAGAATACATAGCTTCAGCCTTAGGCAATGGATCAACATCAATCTGCATAGGAGCTTTCATTTTCTTATCAGCAAATTTGAGTCTTCCTTCGTCAACTGCTTTTTGCACAATATCCCTGAAAAGCACACAACGGTCAGTGTTATGTCCCAAAAAATTATGGAACTTACAATAACCCTTTTTCTTTCTTTGGTCAAGAGTTGGTACTTTAAGGCCTTTAGGCACTAATATTTGACCATCAGTTACTAGAAGATCAAAAATTTCATCACATTTCGTAACATCAAAAGTATAAGTCTTAGGCATAAATCTATCATTCTTAGGCTCTACAGGGTTATTCCCATTCGCAGGCCTTAATAATTTACAAGTATAAGGAGGACCAGGCTTAAGTTCAGCCACGTCTATCTCCTTTTCTTCGACATTACCATATGTAACGTCGAATTCTTCTTCGACATATGCCACTTTTTCTTTTTTATGTTACCTACTCGACCTAGATTTTTCTTCTCTAAGCCTTTCAACTTGTCGAACTCTACCAGCCAATTGAGCCATATCTCTCAAATGAGATGTGTCTAATTTCTTTCTAATTGAGTAATCAAGGCCACCAGCAGCCATTTGACAAGCTCATGTTCAGGGACTTGTGTGAAGCAACGAGATTTCAACAGCCTAAATCTGTTTAAGTAATCATCAATAGTTTCAGGCATTTTGCGCCGAACACTAGCCAATTCTTTAAGACTAATTTTCGACTGGCCCATGTAAAACTGTGCATGGAATGCCTTTTCTAATTGCCCCCATGTGAACATAGAACCAGGGGGTAAGGTCGTGAACCAAGTGAAAGCATTTTTAGTTAGAGAATTTGGAAAATATTTCATCTTCAAATTCTAATTTTGTGCTAAGTCCCCAGCCTCAGTCAAGAAACGAGCAATGTGTTCGACTGTGGACTCATTTGTATCACCACCAAACTTAGTAAACTTGGGAACTTTCCATCCCCTTGGTAACTCAGTTTGTAATACGTATTCACATAATGGTGATACGAAGTTAGGCCTTTGTAAACCTATGTTAAGGCCATTTTGCGCCAAAATAGTTTCGACTAAAGTAGTTATATTTTTTTCAGCGCCAACATTGTGTTGTTGCACTTGTCGAACAACTTCATCAGCGTTCTGGTGTCTATTTACCAAAACTACTTCAGGGACGTGGTTTACTGCCCCTTGTAGTTCGCCTACAATTGTGGACGCTTCGACTGCAACTGCTCCTTGGGGGTTAACTGGCGACGCATTACCCGCAATAATAGGAACTTGCCTATTATTAACCGTTGGAGCCCCAAAGAAATCTGCAATCCTACTCATCTGATTTGCCAACATTTGGTAACTGTTATTGGTATTTTGAATCAATGGATTGAAAACTGTACCAATTTGTTGGGTAAGCATATTAACCATATCGTGATTACTCTCGTCTACTTGCTGTCTTAAAGCCAACAAAGACGTATTGGTTAATGCTGGGGGATTCCGACCAAATACACTCTCAGAAGAGACATGTGTAGGGGAAAAGGTCGAAATATGTGGCATTCCAGTAGGCATGCCATACATTCCCAAAGGAAATGGGGGTAGATGCACGTTATTCAAACGTGGGTCTAAACCGTTCCCCATTGCCATGTAAGGGCTATGAAGCCCTGCACTTAACGGAAAAGACATAGGCAAAGATGCCATTTCTGACTGCGTTGAACCAACATTAGTCATTGATAATGAAGGAACAGTTGTTGACGATGATGGTCCTGCGCTAATGCTCGCAGAATCCATTGTTGTTCCTTGCCCTTGTGAAACCACAGGGTTGGAACTAGACGCATTATTCGTACTAGAACGAACCATTTTACCACTTCTTAAGTGCATACAACAGCGAATACAAATAAGAAAGTACGAAAATGAACAAAATCAAAGGCAAGGTCCCACTGGGCGTGCCAATTTGTTTGCTGGTGTTTTTAGCAAACAATCACTAGTTTTATTAGAAGGTTTGTGAGATCAAACTAGAAAAATCTCAAAGCAATTGCCTTTGAATTGCGCGTAGTTTTTGTTTCAGAAAATGTAGAAAAGGGGACGATTTGCAATGATTAACAGAATTGAAAAGAAAAGAAGCAGTAAATGGTGCGTGAATTGTAAAGAAAAGACAAATAAATTGCATTGAATTGTAAAAGTGGTACACGATCACGTACAATGATTCTTCCACTCGTTTTTCGCTCTGGCTTGGAAGTTAGAGTTTCAGGAATCGGATTGTGTATCGTGATTTGTGACCTCTGTTTCTTCTCAGAAACTACTATTTATACAAAGGAAAAGAGGGGGAAAAACTGAACTAAGTAACTGCCTAGAAATTTGAAAATTAATAACTGCTACTCCTACTTTCGACAAGAACCGCTTCATCACGCTTCGACCAACTGCTAGTTCTTCAGCGCATAACTGCTCTGTTTTCTGTCTGTCGAAAGCTTGTGTCCATTTTCCTCTCTCTTGCTTTTGCTTCCCCGGAAGCTTGTCGAATTTACCTTGCGCATGACCATTTTCTCTGTCGAAATAATTTGGTCTTTGTCGGAATATAAGTCAGGCCTTGTTGACCATTTTCAATAAAGCCTGTCGAAATAACAGGCTAACAGCGACACAATTGGGAGGGGTCCTTGGTGACCAAGTTTTGCAAGTTGGCAATTGTACTATTGTACTATTATGAGACCATTCCCTTTTCCTTTCATTTTTGATTATTCTTTTCAAGATAATTGTAGAAAAATACACCACTTTGAGCCATATACAAGGTATCTTGAGGAATATGCCATTTTATGTGATCACCATGACCAAAAATGTCATAAAAATCACATCTTGGAACTTTTTGTAGAATATTCCTTTTTGATCCTTTTTTTGAAATTTTGTGCACAATGTATGCATGCATGCGCATACATACATACATGACCAAAAATGTTTTGCCTCAAATAAATTTCTCTAAAATTGCACAATGATTCTTGATGAGGAATTATCTTATTTTTGACAATGACCAAAATACCCTTTTGCCCTAAAAACCTTGTTTTTTAACAACAAATGCATTTCCACTCTAACAATGAATTTAAAAGCCCTAGAATGACTTTTAAAACCCAAAAATGCATGCACAATGCTCTTCACTCTTCAAAATAAAACCACACTTCTCAATTTATTTATTTTTTTTGCGGAAAATTAGGGTTTTAAACCTAGGCGGACAAAATTAGGGTATGACAGCTGCCCCTATTTATTTGGATTTTACCAAGGAATATGAATTGGCCGAAACATATTCCGAGGCAAAATAGAAATAAAGAATTCAGAAATGATACTAATTTTGTCTACTTAGAGAAACCCGAATTTTCCTTTTCTTTTTTTTCTTTTTTTTTTGTTTCCTTTCTTTGATCTCTCTTTTTTTTTTTGAGAGAGAGAGTCAACACTTGTCGCGTTGACGAGAAAGTAGTAAATTGCGTAAAGCAGTAAATGAAAGCAGTAAATGGGAAGTGCCGTAAATTGGGGAATTCGGAGGTTGCCTAAAACCTTTTAACGGACTCTCGTCGAGTCCGAGCTCTGGGGGTGGCCTTTTCGAGCGGCCGATCTAAATCAGGTCCGGAACTGATATGATCAATGGATCTAAGCTATGCCTTAGGCTGACACAATTAATCCGATGGACCTAACGAAGTCTGTAGGATCTGCCACGCGCTCGTACGCGACGTTGTGATCTGTGGAAGGAGTTCACTAATTCTGTGGGAGTTTACTAACTCTGTGCTGATGGAGTTCACTAACTCGGTGCCATGATGATCTTCTGAAAACGAGATTTCGGGGACCCATTGGTCCAAAGTAACTGACTTTTTTTGAAAATTTTGGGGACTAACGAGTCCAAAGCAACTGAGTTTCCTTTTGAAAATTGGGAAGCTTTGAATGATGCATGGGCAAGCTTTTGATGCTGGGATGCACATGGATGCAATGATTGATTTGGTGAGATGTTTTTTTTTCTGTTTGATCTTCCTTTTTCTTTTTCTTTTCTTCTGTTTCTTTTTCTTCTGTTTCTTTTTCTTCTGTATCCTTTCGCTCTTCTGGGATGCGAATATGAAAGTATAATGCTCTACTGTTTGATGACATGGATGGTATAGGAATGATGAATGATATGAAATTTTTATTATTTTTTTTTTGCTGGTTAAATCAATCCGCGGGACTTGTGGCATTTGACACGAAGACCGCTCCAGGATGGTGATAACGCAAGGGTTGCGCGCTGGTTTGCAATGATTTTGTTATTTTAAGGTGGCAGTGCATGTGACTGTTTTTTTGCAACTTTACCCATTTTGGGAAACCATTTCCTTTTGTGATTTTCAAAGATTTCGTAATAATCTGTAATGCTCTGAATGTATGCACATGTTTTGCAATTCAATTTCATCAATCATAAAATCATTATTTTGAAAGAAACTGAATAAATGAAAGTAAAGACACGAAAAGCACACATCTGAAAGAAAAGTTGGACTTTTACTGATATGGAAACTGGTCGTGCAGAAAGTCACGCCAGTTGAAAGTACAATTGCAATCTTTATTCTAAACTGAGAAAATACAAGAAAAAGGAACAGATCCTGTGATTCTATCCTTGAAGTAACGGTGCCCACCGTTCATACTTGTGACCTTGATCAACCCCTTATCCAAACCTTCGGGAGTGCTAGTTGCCTTTCTTTTTTCAAGTCCAAGTTTTCTGACCCTAATTTTTGCCTGGATCGCCCTTTGCGGGTTTTCAATCCACCGGGTCGCTCTGATTTTGCCTAGGCCGCCCTTTGCAGGTTTTCGACCTAGCGAGCTAAATTTTACTTGGCTCATCTTTCTCTTTTTCTATCTATTTCTTTAGGCATAGTACTTCTTTACCACATCTGAGTTCACTGGATTTGGGATTTCATCTCCATCCATGTTTGCAAGAATTAATGCCCCTCCGGAGAATGCCTTCTTCACCACATAAGGTCCTTCGTATTTGGGAGCCCATTTGCCACGGGGATCCGTCTGGATTGGCAAGATCTGTTTGAGCACGAGGTCTCCTTCTTGGAATTCCCGAGGACGGATTTTCTTGTCAAAAGCCCTCATCATCCTCTGTTGGTACAGTTGACTATGGCACAAGGCGGCTACTCGCTTCTCCTCAATGAGATTCAATTGGTCAAAACGTGCCTGAACCCACTCTGCTTCTTCTAATTTGGTCTCCATCAATACCCGCAGCGAGGGTATTTCAACTTCAATGGGGAGAACAGCTTCTGACCCATAAACCAACGAGTAAGGGGTTGCCCCTGTAGATGTACGCAACCCATGGAATCGTCCAACACTGTAAGGTACAGAATAAGAGGCCTGCCGGACACAGGTGGCATTAGGACTGGTGGATTCTGAAGGTACACCTTGATTTTCTCGAAGGCTTCTTGACATTGATCATTCCACTTCAACTCTTGGTTTTTGCACAACAGTTTGAAAATCGGCTAGCAGGTAGCGGTCAACTGGAAGATGAATCGGGAAATGTAATTCAGCCTTCCAAGAAAACCACGAACTTCTTTCTCTGTTTTTGGCGCCGGCATCTCGAGGATAGCACGCACTTTGTCCGGGTCTACCTCAATTCCCTTCTGGCTAACAATGAAGCCCAACAATTTTCCTGACCTCACTCCGAATGTACACTTGGCAGGATTCAGCCTGAGTTTGTACTTTCTGAGGCGCTCGAAAAGCTTCTGCAGGTTAACAACATGCTTTTCATCGATCTTTGATTTGGCGATCATATCGTCCACATAAACTTCAATCTCTTTATGCATCATGTCGTGGAACAGAGTCACCATTGCTCTTTGATAAGTTGCCCCGGCATTCTTCAATCCGAAAGGCATGACCTTATAGCAGAAAGTTCCCTAAAGGGTTATGAAGGTGGTTTTCTCCATATCCTCTGGAGCCATCTTGATCTGGTTGTAACCTGAATATCCGTCCATGAAGGAGAACATTGAGTGTTGCGCTGTGCTATCCACCAGAACATCGATGTGAGGTAGAGGGAAATCATCTTTAGGACTTGCTCGGTTCAAATCACGGTAATCGACACACATCCGGACCCTTCCGTCTTTCTTGGGAACCGGAACGATGTTGGCTACCCACTCAGGATATTTTGCCACTGCTAAGAACCCTGCATCAAACTGTTTCTTGACCTCATCCCTGATTTTCAAGGACATCTCTGGCCTCATTCGCCTCAACTTCTGTTTTACCGGAGGACATTCTGGTTTTACCGGCAATCTGTGCTCAACAATATCTGTATTCAATCCCGGCATGTCTTGGTAAGTCCATGCGAAAATGTCAACATAGTCAAACAGGAGCTGAATCAACTTCTTACGTTCACAATCCCCCATCGCGGTACCAACCTTGATCTCTTTTCTATCTTCCTCAGTACCCAAATTAACCATTTCTGTGGGCTCCCCATGGGGCTCGATGACCTTTTCTTCTTGTTCTACCATTCTCATAATTTCCGGAGGAGTATCCCAATCATCCTCAACATCTTCCTCGGTTTGGTTAACCGGGTAATCAAAGTCACAGTATGAGTTATGGGCATTATTACTTTCAAGAATTGTATTCGATCTGCATTAAAATGGAGTGGCGAATAAAAATAAAGAAAAGACACGCAAATAAGAGATGAAGAAAGAGAATTTTATTGCAAATTCCAAAATAACATTTTATTCATTGATGAAGTTTGACGAAAACATGCATGCCCGAATGAAATATCCCAAGGCCTTGGGCAGAGCCGAGGAATTTTGCATTACAAAGAAAAATTACTTTAAATTGAAAAACACAGGGAAATCCAGGGCCTCCCAGTTCTGGAGCTTTTCTTTCGCAGCACAACGGCGCACTAAGCCGACAGCACCGTCACCCGAGCCTGAATCATCTTCAATCACATTGACCTGGTCAGGGTTCAGCATGCCTACACTTCGGAAGTTGTTCCTAAGATCACCGACGACCATCCCTCCCTGGTTGGGGGTCCTTCCTCTGAGCTTTGCCAACCATTTCTCTCTTCTATCAGCTGCTAGCCTCTCTCGGTCTGCAGGGCTTGGGATGTACCCAATACCGAACCTTTCAGTATTCCCTTTCAGTAGGACGGGTGCTACAATTCCTTGAGCAGCTTTTCCCAGGCCCTTTCCAACCTGATACCCATGTCCTAGCATCACCTTTGCAACCATCATGTCTGCCTTGGACCACCTAGGCTTCAATTGGGGAGGCTCTATCCCAACAAAGATAGCATTTGAGATCTCCAATCCCTGGAAGGCAGTCTCAAAAGACTCCTCTGCTGCTTCAACGTAATATTCTGGTGGTGATCGGTTTATCATCATTTCCTCCTCCCCGAAGATTACTATCAACTTGCCCTCGGCCACAAACTTGAGTTTCTGATGGAGCGAAGATGGCACTGCCCCAGCGGCATGTATCCAAGGTCGTCCTAGCAGACAGCTATAAGAGGAAGCTATATCCATGACCTGGAATGTGACATAGAACACTTCAGGACCCACCTGCAAAGGCACCTCTACTTCTCCAAAAACTTCTTTCACAAACCCATCAAATGCTCTAACCAAGGTGGAGCTAGGCTTCAGATATGAGCAATCCACATCCAACTTATCCATTGTGGACTTGGGCAACACATTCAATGACGAGCCATTATCGATGAGCACTCTGGCCAGCATGTAGTCCCCACCCTTGACAGAGATGTGAAGGGCTTGATTGTGATTCTTCCCCGCCGGAGGTAGCTCAGCGTCTGTGAAGGTCAAGTAGTTGGATGCCACTATGTTCCCAACAATACCATCAAGCTGGTTGACCGTAATGTCATGGGGTACATGTGCTTCATTCAGGATTTTCAACAGTGCAGCTCGGTGTGCCTCGGAACTAAGCAACAACGAAAGCATTGAGATTTTGGCCGGGGTTTGATTTAACTGGTCCACCACCCGGTATTCACTTTGTCTCATTACTTTTAGAAATTCCTGAGCTTCTTTGTCTGATACTTCTCTAACTTCCACAGTTTCCTTATCTTTTCCCTTACGGGCCCTTTCTTCAGCTTCCTTTGATTGTTCCTTTCTAAGATTTTCAGGAACATACATCCTTCCACTCCTTGTAATTCCACTACTCCCAGCAATGTTTGTTATATCCAACACGCCCTGAGGGACTTCTGCTTGCATTTGCACGTTGCAGCTCCAGGGAATAACCCTAGTCTCTCTACTAGGGGTAGTAGCAGGTACCGGAATAACAACAGTCAGAGGTCTTGCCACAACCGAGCTTGAATTTAGACTGCATGGGATTTCAACCGGTCTCCTGAAACCTCTGTTGTTTGATTGCAGAGTAGATACACTTTCTTCCTTTTCCTGAACCCCAACCTGGACCAGGTGTCTGTCTAACAGCTCTTGGAGGATGGGTTTGAAGCTCTCACAAGCTCCAACACAATAAGGGTCATTGCAGATGTCTCTTCTGGCACACCCTTCTTCGATGATACCACAACGGCATAGTGCAGCATGAATGATACTCAGGGGTGTACGAATGCACTCCACCTTCCTAATTAAGTACTGACCACCCTGATCATTAATGGCATTTGCAGTGGGCCCACCATGCCCCGGCAACGGGTTGGTGGTTACATTAGGTTGCTGAAATGATATACTCTTTGCATCAAGCAGGTCTTGCACAACGTACTTGAACGCCTTACAATCCTCCACCACATGACCTACTGCCCCAGAATGAAAGGCACAGGTAGCATTTGCATTATACCCTCTGGGATAGGGAGGCTGATATGGTTTCATCTGACGAGTGCTGATTAACTTGTTGGCAATGAGATAATTGAACAAATCCGTGTACGACATGGGGATAGGTTCAAAGACAACAGGCTTTTTTTCATTGTAGTTTCTGTACTGATTGTTGGACTGGAATGGCTGAGCAGGCGGCGTCTGAGCAGGAACTGGAATGGCTTGTGGGGGATTGTTGTGTGATGGACCGCTAGCTCCGATGATTGCATTAGTTTCTCCCTCCTTCTTCTTGTGGGAACCAGAAAAAGGCTTTTTCTGATGGGAAGGAGGTGTTGGGCCATGGGCTATTCTTCCGCTGCGCATGCCGTTCTCCACTCTTTCTCCAATGACAACCATCTCAGAGAAATTTGAAGCCACGCTGCCGACCAAACGATCATAGAACACTGGGGGAAGAGTTTCCATGAACATATGGACCATCTCTTTATCAAGCAGGGAGGGTTTTACTTGTGCAGCGAGGATCCTCCACCTCTGGGCGTATTCCTTGAATGTCTCATTATCCTTCTTAGACATACATTGCAGCTGGGTCCTATCCGGGGCTAAATCACTGTTGTACTGGTATTGACGGATAAAGGCATCCGCCAGATCCTTCCAACAACGGATATTAGTTGGCTCCAATTGCATATACCATTCAAGGGGAGCTCCAGCTAAGCTTTCCTGAAAGCAATGTATCATCAGGTTATCATCACGGGCGTGAGCAGTCATTTTTCGGCAATACATCGTCACATGGCTGCGCGGGCAGGTTGCTCCTTTGTACTTGTCGAAAAATGGTGCTTTGAACTTGGGTAGCAGGACTAGATTAGGGACCAAGCATAACTCATGGGCGTTCCTAGCCCGGGAACCTGTTCCTTCAACAGCTCTCAATCTTTCTTCTAACATCTGGTACTGACTTCTAGCTTCATCAGGGTAATTCGGCGGAAAACCACTCACACCGTAGTGAAGATTATTCATCGACACCACAGCTGGGGTCACGTGTGGGTCACGTGAGTGAGCGATAATCTGAGGAATTGGACCCTGAATTTGTGGATGGATTGTTGCTGGAGAATTGAAGCCAACCGGAGTTCCCGGGGTAATAGCAGGAGTAGGAATCTGAATTTGAACCTGAGGTGTCCCCGTTCCAACTTCATTCACAGCTGATTCAGGCTGGGCCTGTCCTGTGGTTCCCGAAGGACCACTCTCTGGGTTTGCACCGGCAGCAGGGGGTGTGTACCCTAATGGGAGACCATAAGGAGGCCATTGCACGTTCTGGAGAGCCTGAGAGACTCTAGGTTCAGGAGGAGGATCCACTCCTGCGGCAGTAGCACCTTCAGTTATGCCAGCATCCCTTAAGGCACTTAACACTCTTATGACCTCTGCTATTTGAGCTCTTATAACTTCCATCTCAGCCCTGATTGCTCGATTCTCTTGATTCTGATCATGCTGACCCTGACCATTTGGATTCGGACCTTCTGGAACTGCATCATTCTGGATTGGCTGATGATTGCCCAGATTCGTGTTGTCTTGATTGTTGGCCATATTTCTTGCCTGTGATCGCGTCCAATACAGATGATTAACCAGCTTGTCTTACTTCTGTGGACGGAACATTTTTTTTTATGAACACAAAGACAAATGATGCAAATGCAATGCAATATGCATGTTATTATGTTTATTGCCGGGAATCGCGGTGCAACTCGTCTTGTCATAGGTGTTAAGGTTCAGGTGTTTTTAGGATTGCAACAAAGTTGGAAGCAACAAGGCAAAACAAACGTACTTCAATTAAATGGAATGCGAAGGAGTATCACAAATAGAAAGCAAATCAAAGTACAATATTCCTTAAGAGTGCAATATAATGATTTTAAACAAAGTACTATTTTCCAAAGAAAATTACAACTTCTTAAAGAAAATTACAATTTCCTAAGGATCGCTACAATACTCTAAAGGGAAATTTAAAGGCATATGGCTTTCAACTCCTCGATCCTTTTCCTCTTCTTGCTCTCCGCTGCCCCCCGGGCTTTCTCCAGGAGTTCTTCTGTGAGAATCTTGCAGTACTCAACAAACTCACACACCTTGACAGGGGTGTTGAAAGGATTCATTTCTGCATCCGCCTTTCTTAGCTTCTTGGGAATGTCTCTCACAGCCTGATTAGCTAACCAAACTAACTTGGAGAACTTGTCTTTCCAATGTAAGCCTTCCTTTTTCAATTCCTCAAAGACTTGTTGACTTTTTACCTTACTGAGCAATACCGTAAATTGACTCTCCCAATAGTCACTCTTCTCCCTTAGCCGGAGGTAAGACCCTTCCAAGTACTGCACATGATTGGCCAAGCTTTCTGACTTCCCTTGTTCTCTTCTTAGTGCTTGCTGATAATCCCTCAGGATCCCTTCAATAGATTCCCGATCTTGCTTGACACTCTTTAATTGGTCTTCCAATTCAAGCTTCATCATTCGAGAGTCTTTTCTTGACTTAACTAGTGCGTGCCTGACTGCTTGCTCTTCTTTCCATGTATCCTCATATAGCCTCTTCCATTTAATTTCTTCCGCTACAGCCTCATTCATCTTCGTAGTGCACCTCTTCACTTCCTCTTTGGCACCCTTCAAGTGCTTTTGCATTTCCCTCTTGCTTTTCCCCTCTATTTCAAGTTTTCTATTGACTTCCTCAATAGCTGCAGCTTGGAAAGCATTTTCATTTTCTAGCTTTTTCTTGTCTTGCATCATCTTTCCCAATCTATCTTGCAGAGCCCTTTTCTCTTCTTCCACCTTTGACATGGCCAACCTAACCTCTTCCAATTCTTCAATGGTAGGAATGTGCGGTTCTTGTATCTTTTTCTCAAGCGGTGGTACTCCTTGGTTGGATGACTGAGTTTCACTAATCCTCCCTTCAACCCATTGAGAAAAAGAGATAGCAGTGGTCCTCTTGGTTAACTCTTCTCTGTCCTTCCGCACTACGGTTTCCCAAGCTTGCAGGACTCGCCGAGGTAGACTCTCGTCTTTAGGGATGCCCGCATGGAGGTAAAAACGAAACAGCATAGCTTCGGAGGGTGAATCCCGCATAGGATATCCGAGCTGTCGCAAGGTCAAAGAGGGGTTATAGTTTATGCATCCTTGGGTTCCCATGAGAGGAACGTTCTGAAAACTCCCACACCGAAATACCACTGAAGGCCTGTCTACCCAATATTTAGGTGAGAACCAACGAATCTGGAGGGCATCTTGGTTCTTGAAATCATGCACCCACTCTTGAGAGTTCATAGTCTTCGGATTACAACCCAAGGCATAGGAAAGCAAATCCTTCACATCACTTTTGTTGGTACACACATGACTGATCAACCAAGCATATAACACAGGGAAGGAGCAACACATCTTATTCTTTTGGAATTCATGGTGACGAGTGAAGGCACGGTATGTCTCTGCGAGAATTGCGGGAACCGGGTTGATAGGATTTTTTGCACATTTGAAGGCGAGGAAGACACCGATTGCAGTTTCACTCACATGCCTCTCTATCTGAGGGAAGAGCACAATGCCGAAGATGGTCAGAGCTAGTACTTACTTGAAAGAATTCCAATCATCAGACACTACATAGCTGGTCATCAAACTCTCAAAGTATTCTTGAGGAAACCCAAATACCTTATTACGTTCTATCTTATGGGCCCGCACTTTCTCAGCACTGATTTGCAACAAGGCAGCAAGCTTTTCATCAGAATAATACTCCCCTTGGTATTGATAAGGCTTAAACTTGGATCGATCAAAGCCCAAAATCCTATCATACTCTTCTAGGGTAGGCGCCATTTGGAAATTCTTAAAAATGAAACAGCGAATCTCCGAGTCATGGCAGCAATGGCACTCTCTTGCACTTCTAGTTGTAGCAGCTTGCGAATGTTTCCATAGGTTTTTTCAAAAGACCCGACCTCAATAGGACCTAGGAGGGATGCATACTCCTTCAGACTAGCCATATCAATCCCTTTCACAACAGGAAGCCTTGAATTGAAAACGGTTTTGCCTTTTGATTTCATTCCGTTTCTTACACACCTATGACAAGACTTTGTGTTACGTTGCGATCTCCGGCAAACAACTTTAATGCATGGAGGATGCAAAGAATGGAGGTTTTTCAAAATTTTTGTTAGATGCGAATGCAATGATGATGATGCAAAATGACGCAGATGTGATGATTATGACCTTTTATTTACATAGAAAAGAGAGAAGAAAATGATGTTTATTGGTGGCGGTTCAAAACATTTTTGAAAATACCCGCTATATGCCACCTCATATAGGTGTTTATGAGGGAAAAAGGAAATTACTTTCTACATTTTTGGAAAAAGAGTTTCGAAAGAGGATGCCTAAGCTAATGCAACACACAATTTGCGTGCCCCCGTGTCCTACAAATGGGTAAGGATCATAGGCTCTAAAGTCAACGACAAGGGTAATCCTCCCATGTGGGTTCTGGTCACTGCCTCACAATGGAAACCAAGAGCTAGAGTCTCTCTCATGAATACACCCACAATCGTAGAGAGCTACCGAGTGTGAGGTATCATGAAGAAAGCGCACTCTTGGGCGAAACTTTCATGAGAGCCAGACAGACAACGGTCTACGAATGGCAGTCACTACTCATTTCCACTCTCCTAGGGTTCTTTGCAGACCTTGGGTTTTAGGCCCCACTCAATGCTCACAAATATAAGGTGTGCAGTGTGTGATGAGGGCACAACACCTAAAAATCTTCCCAAACCCCACCTGCAAAGGGAAACCAGAACAGTCCAGACAATATCAAGCAACGGCATGTCGTCTACCCTAGGGTTCAATATCATTTCAACATAAGTATACTAACCTAGGGTTCCAACAACAATCGCAAGCATTGCTTACCTTAAGAAAGGGAGCCGAGAGGAGGGGACATAATAGGATTAGGGGAAATGCATGAGCTTACCTCAAGAAAGGGAGCAAAGAAGAGGGGAACATGCTAGGATTGGGGAAATGTATGAGAAAAGCATATAAACGACGAAAGTAAGAGGAGAAGAAGAAGAAGCTACTCTTATTTTACTCAATAAGCAAATATAGAAGAGGAAGAAGGCTAACACACAATGCACGCAAGCACAACATCACAAGAATGCACACAACAATTATAAGAATAATGCAAGCATGTTTTTAAAGGCAAAGGAAAGAAAGAAGAAAGGGAAAGGAGGAGAGATATAACAAAGCATTCAAATCAACGAAATAAATCACATATCGAATCGATTGGCTCGACCCACTAAAGAAAGGTCCCCAGCGGAGTAGCCAGCTGTTGCACCTCGAAAAATCCTTTGGAGGGATTTCTCTTCGCACAACATGAATTGGAGTCGCCACCAATATTTTTTTAGAGGTAAAATATTGAAAAAAACCTTTCTTGAAAAACAATGGTCCTTGGAACCACGAGATTTGAGTTCGGGGGTCGGTTATGCATGGGGAAGGTACGAGCACCCCACACATCCTTTCTACTGAAAGGGAACCTCGATTTGACGTGTGATTTAAAAGGTTGATTTAAGAAATGCTTTGTTTTTATCTCTCTTTATCTCTCCTTACTTTATGGAAAAACTTAAGGAAAATTTAATCTTTTGCGCTTGACGGGAGGGCACCGTGCCTACGTATCCTGGGGAGGGAATCAAAGCAACGTAGTTCTTGTTTTCGAAAATTGTTTTGTTTTTAGAAATTGCCTTGTTTTGGAAAAGGGTTTGTTTTTTTGAAAAAAAAGAAGAAAAAAATGGTTTTTATTTGTCGTGCTTGACGGGAATGTGACCCGCTCCTACGTATCTCCCAGTGCGATGGAGAATTCAAAGCTTACGTAGTTCTCGGTTGTCGAGAAAAGGTTTTTATTTTTTAGTTGTTTAATTGTGAAAATTGAATGTTCACAGTGATCAAACAACAAAGGTTTTGAGTGATCACCACTAGCATCCCATTATTGACGATCGTGCAAGCAAAGGCTTCGCATTATCCTCAACAAAGTTTTTAATTTGTGAAATGAGAGTTCTTTTGAAAAATGAGTGTTCATGATAATCAATTGAGCAAAGACTCCAAGTGATCACCACTAGCACCCCATTGTTGACAATCGTGCAAGCAAAGGCTTCGCATTATCCTCAAGAAAGTTTGATTTGGAATAAGATTTTGGAAAATTGGATGTTCATGATGATCAAACAACAAAGGTTTCGAGTGATCATCACTAGCACCCCATTGTTGATAGTCGTGCAAGCAAAGGCTTCGCATTACCACCAACAAAGTGTGATTTGTGAAAAATAGTTTGAAATTGTTTTGAGAAGAAGTGAAGTTGTTTATCAATGATTATGTAAATGCAAAAAAATGTTTTGAAGTTGGAACGTTACTAACGAGTAACAAGTTGTTTTTTGTATGCAACATGGTTTTGAAGTTTTGGAGAGTTACTAACGAGTAACAATTGGTGGAAATCAAAACAAGCAAATTGTGAACACCAATTCAACATTTTAATGCACCACAAGCACATAAACAAGTATATCAAGCATTGAGTACCAAGCTTCAATTCAAGAATGCATGAGTAGACAAGGATGCAAGAATAGGTAAGAATGCATGAATATGCAAAATGCATGTGCATCAAGGTTAAATGAACCTATCCTTTGCCAAAACTTCACAAGCTTCAAACAACAATTTACAATAAACTCAAAGAGCAAAGAAAGCATGATTAAACTTGAGGATGCATCAAGGTCATTGGAGACCAATCATGTGCGCAAATTCAATTGTTTATAGACCCCTTTTTGCTCACATTTCACAAGCAAATCAAATGGGAATTGAATTTTTAAATTCTTACAAGCATAGGCATCAAGGTTGAAGTAACCTATCTCTTGCCAACTTAGCATAACCCAAGATCATTTGTGGACCATAAATGAATCAAAACCTAAATTCATTTTCTCAAATCACAAATTTCACAATTAACAACATAGGTTTGAATTAAAACTTAGCATAACATTTTATTTCAATTAAAACAACAAAATCATCCATATAACCCCAAAATCAAAGCATCAAAACAATGATTCATGAGATTAACATATGTACAAGCATAAAAATGAGGTTAAAAGAGAGGATCTACATTTTTGGAAGTGGAAATCTCACAAATATGCAAGAAATGATGACTTTATGCAAGGATTTACAAGAGAAGGGGTCTAGGAATCACATACCTTAAGATGAGCTCCAAATAAACACAATAGATGAAGAAACAATCAACCAAATCAACTTATCTTCAAGCTTGATCTTCAATCTCCAAAAAAATGACCCTTGATCTTGAACCTTTGTGTGATTTTATGAAGGATTGATGGTTGAAAATTAGTGTTTAGGCTTGGAAGATGGATTGAATGTGTGTGGGTAGATGAGAAATGAAGAAGTGAGTTAGAGAGAAGGGAGAGGGTGTCGCATAAATGGAGAGAAGGTGAGGAGGGAGTTGTGTGCTAGGGTTTGTGAGTGAATGGTGAGGACAAAAGTTTTTTTGTGTGAGGTGAGGTTAATAGGGTATATATAGAAAGCAATTAGGTTTAAGGGTAGTTAGGTCATTGTGCATCTCATCTCACCCTAGGATTGCATCTAAAATTTGAATGGAGGGTGAGGATTGAATCACACATGGATTGAGGTCAAAAAAATGAAAATATGAGAGGGAAGGAGAGGGATAGGCGACACAATTGGGAGGGGTCCTTGGTGACCAAGTTTTGCAAGTTGGCAATTGTACTATTGTACTATTATGAGACCATTCCCTTTTCCTTTCATTTTTGATTATTCTTTTCAAGATAATTGTACAAAAATACACCACTTTGAGCCATATACAAGGTATCTTGAGGAATATGCCATTTTATGTGATCACCATGACCAAAAATGTCATAAAAATCACATCTTGGAACTTTTTGTAGAATATTCCTTTTTGATCCTTTTTTTGAAATTTTGTGCACAATGTATGCATGCATGCGCATACATACATACATGACCAAAAATGTTTTGCCTCAAATAAATTTCTCTAAAATTGCACAATGATTCTTGATGAGAAATTATCTTATTTTTAACAATGACCAAAATACCCTTTTGCCCTAAAAACCTTGTTTTTTAACAACAAATGCATTTCCACTCTAACAATGAATTTAAAAGCCCTAGAATGACTTTTAAAACCCAAAAATGCATGCACAATGCTCTTCACTCTTCAAAATAAAACCACACTTCTCAATTTATTTATTTTTTTTGCGGAAAATTAGGGTTTTAAACCTAGGCGGACAAAATTAGGGTATGACAGAAGACAAGAGTGTGGACCTGGTGCGTCGCAGTGCTGCAAATGAAGAGCTTGGCAATTGGAAGATCATCGATTTCCCTGTTGTTTTCATTTCAAAGTAATGATTTTGTAATGCGAATCCTTTGGCTCTGCCCAAGGCCTCAGGACATTTCATAAGGGCATGCATGTTTTTCCTTCGAATATCATCAATCAATAAAATGTTGTTTTGAATTCTCAAATGAATAAAATCGTTTTTCATACCATTATTGTGTGTCTTCATCTTGTGTTTCTATTTTGCTTGTTCATTCTGTTTCTATTCCCGCAAATGAAGATCTAAAATGAACATCTTTGAAAATAATGATGCCAATGATTCATATGTTAACTTTGATTACCCAGTTAACCAAGCCGAGGAGGATGTTGAGGATGACTGGGAAACTCCTCCAGAATTGATGAGAATGGTTGTGCAAGAGGAAAAGGTTATTCAGTCGCATGGGGAATCTGTTGAGACAATCAATCTGGGCACAGAGGACAGTAAGAAAGAAGTCAAGGTTGGCACTTCGATGAAAGAAAGTGAGCGTAAGAGGCTAATTCAACTCCTGCATGATTATGATGATGTCTTCGCATGGACTTACCAGGATATGCCAGGGTTAGATACTGATATAGTGGTGCACAAGCTGCCCGTCAAGCCTGAGTGTCCTCCAGTGAAGCAGAAACTGAGAAGGATGAAACCAGAAATGTCCTTAAAGATCAGAGATGAGGTGAAAAAGCAGTTTGATGCTGGTTTCCTAGCGGTAGCAAAATATCCGCAATAGGTTGCTAATATTGTGCCGGTTACGAAAAAGGACGGGAAAGTCAGAATGTGTGTTGATTACCGAGATCTGAATCGGGCCAGTCCCGAAGACGATTTTCCCCTGCCTCATATTGATGTCTTAGTGGATAGTACAGCGCAGCATTCACTGTTCTCTTTCATGGATGGGTATTCAGGGTACAATCAGATTAAAATGGCTCCTGAAGATATGGAGAAGACAACTTTCACAACTCTTTGGGGAACGTTCTGTTACAGAGTCATGCCATTCGGGTTGAAGAACGCCGGTGCTACCTATCAAAGGGCTATGGTCACATTGTTTCACGACATGATGCACAAGGAGATCGAAGTCTACGTGGACGATATGATTGCAAAGTCTAAAACCGATGAGGAACACATTGTCAATTTGCAAAAGCTCTTTGAACGGTTGAGAAAGTTCAAGCTCAGATTAAATCCGGCCAAGTGTACCTTCGGTGTGCGATCACGGAAGTTGCTAGGATTCATTGTCAGCCAAAGGGGGATAGAAGTTGACCCAGACAAGGTGCGGGCAATTCTTGAAATGCCGGTGCCTAAAACAGAGAAGGAGATCCGTGGTTTTCTTGGAAGACTGAACTACATCTCTAGGTTCATATTCCAGTTAACCGCCACATGTGAACCAATCTTCAAGCTGTTATGCAATAAACAAGAGACTAAATGGAATGACGATTGCCAAGAAGCTTTCGAAAAGGTCAAGAAATATCTTCAGAATCCACCTATCTTGATGCCTCCTGTACCCGGCAGACCTCTCATCCTGTACCTAACTGTGCTAGACAACTCAATGGGCTTTGTGTTGGGACAACATGATGAATCCAGGAAGAAAGAGCATGCCATCTACTATCTGAGCAAGAAGTTTACTGACTGTGAAACAAGGTACTCGTTGCTAGAAAAGACTTGTTGTGCATTAGCTTGGGCTGCTCACCGTTTGAGGCAGTACATGCTAAGTCACACTACTTGGTTGGTATCTAAAATGGATCCTATCAAGTACATCTTCGAGAAGCCCGCACTTACAGGGAGAATTGCCCGCTGGCAAATGCAGTTGTCAGAATATGACCTCCTGTACGTCACTCAGAAAGCCATCAAGGGTAGCGCGCTGGCCGAGTACCTAGCACATCAGCCTATCGAAGACTATCAGTCGATGCAGTATGACTTTCCAGATGAGGATATCATGGCCCTATTTGAAGAAGGGAAATCCTGGAGAGTGATATTTGATGGTGCCTCCAACATATATGGGCACGGAGCTGGGGCAGTACTGATTTCCCCTGATAGTCGCTTCATCCCATTCACTACCAGACTAAGTTTCTATGTCACAAACAATATTGCAGAATATGAGGCATGTATTCTTGGCATTTAGGCAGCCCTAGATTGGAAAGTTAAGATATTAGATGTGTATGGAGATTCAGCTCTAGTCATTCACCAGGTAAACGGCGATTGGGAGACCAGAGATCCCAAGTTGATTCCTTACCGAGACTACATCCGAGAGTTGGTTGAGCCTTTTGAGGAAATCACATTTCAGCATCTTCCTCGCAATGAGAATCAGTTGGCTGATGCACTGGCCACTTTGTCTTCAATGTTCAACATCAACTCCGACAAAAACTTGACTCACATCAGAATTCAGCATCGGGATCTGCCAGCCCATCACTACTGCGCAGCAATTGAAGAAGAATCTGATAGTAAACCCTGGTATCATGACATCAAGCAGTACATCTTGAACAGAGAGTATCCTCCCGGGGCCTCCGAGAATGACAAGAGAACACTCAGAAGGTTGTCAATGAATTTCTTCTCGAGCGGCGAGGTGCTCTATAAAAAGAATCATGATAAGGTACTCCTCAGATGTGTGACAAAGGAGGAAGCAGAAAGAATTATGAAAGATGTCCATGAAGGCTCGTTTGGGGTTCATTCCAGCAGACATACCATGGCAAGAAAGATATTGAGGGCCGGCTACTATTGGTTGCAAATGGAATCCGATTGTTACAGCTTTGTGAGAAAGTGCCACAAGTGCCAGATATATGCCGATCATATCCATGTGCCACCTGCTTCCTTAAATGTTCTGACTGCATCTTGGCCGTTCTCAATGTGGGGAATGGATGTCATTGGTCCTATTGAGCCTAAAGCGTCAAACGGGCATCGCTTCATTCTAGTCGCCATTGATTACTTCTCCAAATGGGTTGAAGCCGTCTCGTACTCCAGCATAACCAGCTCTGTGGTTGCTAAGTTCGTAAAAAGAGATCTGGTTTGTCGCTATGGCCTTCCAGACAAGATCATCACAGACAATGGTAGCAACCTGAACAGTAAGATGATGAAAGAGCTGTGCAAAGACTTCAAAATCCAACATCATAACTCTTCTCCATACCGTCCCAAAATGAATGGGGCAGTCGAAGCAGCCAATAAGAACATCAAGAGGATCGTGCAAAAGATGGTAGTAACCTATAAAGATTGGCATGAGATGCTTCCTTTCGCTCTGCACGGGTATCGTACCTCAGTGCGCACTTCAACTGGGGCAACCCCCTTCTCTTTGGTTTATGGGTCGGAAGCAGTCCTCCCTATTGAAGTTGAGATACCCTCCCTGCGGGTGCTGATGGAAACCAAGTTGGAAGAAGCTGAATGGGTTCAAGCTCGTCTGGACCAGTTGAACCTCATTGAGGAGAAAAGAATTGCTGCCCTGTGTCATGGACAACTGTATCAACAAAGGATGAAAACAGCCTTCGACAAGAAAGTGCGTCCTCGAGAATTCAAAGAAGGAGACCTCGTGCTCAAAAAGATCCTGCCTATTCAGAGTGACCCTCGGGGGAAATGGGCTCCTAGCTATGATGGCCCCTATGTGGTAAAGAAAGCCTTCTCTGGAGGAGCATTGATACTCACCAGCATGGATGGTGAAGAACTCAGAAACCCAGTCAATTCAGATTCAGTCAAGAAATACTACGCCTGAGAAAAATGAAAAGAAAAAAAGAGAAAGATGAGCCAAGCAAGAATTAGCTCGCTAGGTTGAAAACCCGAAAGGGCGGCCTAGGCAAAAAAAGAGCGACCCGGTGGACTGAAAACTCGCAAAGAGAAGTCCAGGCAAAAATTAGGGTCAGAAAAGTTGGACTTAAAAGAAAAAGAGGCAAGCAGCACCTCCAAAGGTTTGGATAAAAGGGTGATCAAGGCTGCAAGTATGGGTGATTGGCACACTTTAAAGATGAAAAGCGCTCCTAAGATCTGTTGCGTCCATTTTTCTTGTTTTTTCCTTAGTTTCAAAAAATTCCAATGTACTCTTTTCAGTCGGCGTGACCTTCTGCACGTTCGGTTTCCATATGAATAAAAGTCCAAGTTTTTCACTCCATCTGTTTGTTGTTTTACCATTTGCTTTCTTTTCATTTCTGCTTTAAAATGATGTTTTATGGTAGATGATAAATGATTATGAAAATGTGCATAAATCAGAGCATTAAAATCATTGCGAAATTTTTGAAAATTACAAAGAAAAGAGATGATCTTTCAGTCAGGTAAAATTCACAAGAACTAAACAAAAAGCACTGATTGCATCAAAACAAATCTCAAAAAGGTTGGAGTGTGGCTCTCGCACTGTCATCATGGACGGTCATTGTGCCTCGTAACGCAGGTCCAACGATTTGGTCGAGCCAGCAAAAGAAAAAGCCAAAAAGAGCAAAAGAGCCACAACTAGCAAAAGAAAAGAAGAGAAGAAAAGCTAAAAAAAAAAAAAGAAAGAGCAAAAGAGCAATAAGAAAAAGAAAATCATGCATTACATTGCATTCATCAAACATAAACAAAAAGAGAAATTCATGCATTACATTCATTTCATCAAAACAGCAATCATGGCATTTGCATTGCATGCATTTGTTCATCTCACTTGCAGGTACAAAAACTGATAAATACTTCGGTGTTAATCCCCGCACTCAGTTCCCAGAAAACGCTCCCTCAGTTCGGAGTTCAAATGCTTTTTAGTTCAGCGCTCAAGCGTGCATTGCAGTTGGAGTTCAAATCGCTCTTGTCAGAGTTCGTCGCTCCCTTCTGTTCACGGTCTCACGTCGTGTACGAGCAACACGATGGATCGCAGCCCCATGTGAGGTTCAACGGAATAGTTGTATCCGCCTAAGATACAGTGGACGCCGTGCATTGATCAGTATATCAGTTCCGGAGCTGATAACGATCCCCCCGGTCGCTTGAAAGGCCATTCTCAGGATGCGTGCCCCTCAAAGCCACGTGCAAACTCGGACTCGCCAAGGGTTCGTTTAAAGGTTTTAGGCAACCTTGCATTTTACCGCTTTCTTTATCGCTTTCTTCATTTAGCGTTTTCCTTGCTTTTCGCAGTTAGCGTGCAAGTCGTTAATCATTTCATTTACTGCTTTTTCATCAGCACGCCAAGTGTTCATTTTTCAAAAAAAAAAAAGAAAAAAAAAAGAAGAAAAAGAAAAAGAAAATTCGGGTTTCTCCAAGTAGACAAAATTGGTATAATTTCTGAATTCTTTATTTTTATTTTATCTTCAAAATATATCTCGGCCAATTCATATTTATTGGTAAAATCCAAATAAAGAGGGGCAGCTGTCATACCCTAATTTTGTCCGCCTAGTTTCGAAACCCTAATTTTCAGCAAAAATAAATAATTTTGTGAGTGATGCATTATTTGAGAAAGGGTTTAGGGTATTTACCCAAGCATTCTAAGGTTTTCAAAATCATTTTTGAGAAATTAAGGAATTTTGAGGCAAGTAAAAGGGGCATTGTTTGGTCAATTTCAATTTAATAAATTTTTGCTAGTTGAAAATCCAATTAATTAATTTTTGGGAATGTATTTAATGAAATTGTATTATTTTGAACAAAAAATAAATAAAGAAAATCATTTTTCAAATTGTGTGCATATTTTATATGTGTAGTAAAAAAAATCAAGTTCAAATTAATTCAAGAAAGCATTTCAAAAAATAGTACAAGGAATATTCCCGAAAATTATATGATAGGATTTTTGTTGGCAATTTTGGTCATCTCTCATTTTCAAAAATGGCATATTCTTCAAGATACCTTGTATATGGCTCAAAATGGTTAGATTTATGTACAATTATCTTGAAAGGAATAATCAAAATTGAGAGAATAATTGAAAGGTTCATGGATAGTACAATAGTACAATTGCCAACTTGCAAAACTTGGGCACCACTCTCCCTTCTTGGCCGAATCTACCCCCCTTCAATTCCCACTCATTTTGCATTTTTTTTGCCCCTCATCAAAGTGTGTTTCAATCCTCACCCTTGATTCAAAATTAAAATGCAATCCTAGAATGCGATGAGGTACACAATGACCTAAATGCCCCTAAACCTAATTGCACATTATATATACCCTCATATCCTCACCTCTCACAAGTTTTTGGCTCACAATTCACACTCAAAAACCTAGCCTCTCCTCTTCTCCCTTCTTGGCCGAATTCCCCTCTTCATTCCCTCACCTCATTTCTTCACTTTTTCACTTCAAATAAACATTCTATTCCTAAATCCTTCACCATCCTTGCGTTCTCTTCAAAGATCCATCTTCAAATCTCAAGAATAAAGCTCAAGATTGAAGATTAGAGGGTTGATTCAAGTGGTTTAGTGTTCATTCACCTTATTTCTTTTGCTATTCTAGCTTGGAGTTGAGGTATACTCTCAATCTTAGCATCATCAAAATTTTAGCATCAAAAATGTAGATCATCAATCTATTTTTGCATGTCAAGCATTTCTTTGCATTTTAGTGCTCTATTTTATGTTGAAATGTTGATATAATTGTTGTTGTTGAACGAGAGATGTGTTTCAAGCATTTTGACAAACACTTTGGGAAGTTTGGATGCTTGAAATGCATCTCTCTCTTGGAATAAATTGTGTGTTTGTGCTATTGTCATTTTGTGCTTGCATTTTCATGAACAAAATTGTGATTTGGGCTTATGTTTCATTTCGCATATTGTAGAAAAATTAGAGTTTGTGTGATTTTAGTGCATTCCTTTGTTTAATCATGTGAATCCTTGTCAAAAAATTTGATCTATGTCATTTGCTTGCATGATTTTGTTGCTTTCAAAGAATAAAATGAGGTTTTAGCTCTATGTTGGAGTCGCATTTCATGAGATAATTAGGGTTTGTGCTTGTTTTTGTTGCTTGCTTTGAAAATCATGTTTGTGTTGATGATTTGGTAAGAGGATTTGACACTTATGCACTTGTGCATATCCCAAGTGTTAAAGATTACCTAAAGGGATTCAACACCTTAATTGCATATGCTTGCTAAATAAAATGTCAAATTGATTTTTCATGGCTTGCTAATGATCTTACTTGAGGAAAATGCCCTTTCCAACTTATTCCTTTCATGTGGTTGATTGTAGAAATATGCTAAATGTTGATGCCATCAAAATGATACCACATTGTTGCTCATGTCAAATGTTGATGTGAAATCCCTAGGATTTTGCAAGTGATTCATTAAATGTTTGAATTCACTTGTGCTTTGTAACTTCCTTGCATACTCACATGTTGTGTCATAAATGCCTAGTTAGGTTCATTTCTTGCCTATTCATGCATCTTCAATAAGATGTTCAATTTAGGTTCATTCACTTGCCTATTCATGCACTTCGCAAAAATGTTCAATTTAGGTTCACTTTGCCTAGCATCTTCAATAAGAGGTGCAATCTAGGTTCATTCTCTTGCCTATTCATGCATTTTTGCCAAAATGTTCAACTTGGGTTCATTCTTTGCCTATCTATGTATTGTGACATGATATGTGTAGTCTAGGTTCATCTTTGCCTATTCATACATTGTGTATTCAAATGTTGTAATGAGATGTTTTCAACATGAAAGGGTAAGTTGCAAATTGTGTCTATGTTGTTGCTTGCTTGATAACATGATCTCAATGAATGTGCTATGCTTGCATCTATGAACTTTCTTGCATTCATTGTTTTCTTTTCTAAACAACTTGACATGAAAATGGGTACTAGTTTAGATCATTGCATGAATTGTAGTTTAGCAATTTGCATTTTGGTTATGGACTTGGAACTTGATTGAAAATGTTCTACTAGTTTTCCAAAACTCTTTTCCAAAATCAAATTGCTTTCAAACTTCTTTTCTAAACTATGTCTTTAACAAATCAAAACCAATTTCTTTTCCAAGCTTAAACCCTAAGTTTTTCATAAACAAAATCATTAGTGGCCACTAGAAGCCTTTGCTTGTTTGATCACTAATGAGGAGTTATTAGTGGTAGTCACTCGAAGCCTTTGCTTGTTTGATTATCATGAAAGCTCCCAAACATTAAATACATGCGAACCCAATTCAATTTCAAAAACAACACGAGTCATTAGTGGTAATTGTCTTAAGCCTTTGCTAGATGATTATCACCGATGCTCGCCTCATTTGCAAAAAGATAAAATAAAAACGTTGTTACTTATAATCACTCGAAGCCATTGCTTGCTTGATTATCGGTTTCAACTCATTTTCTTTCGAGTTAGTAATGAAAACCACTCGAAGCCATTGCTTGTTTGGTATTTGTGAACACTCGAGCCTTATTTCAAAAAAAAACACCTAAAAACTAAAAAGCTAAAAACGAAAGAGCATTTTCAAAACAAGACTAGAACTACGTAGCTTTGAATTCCTCATCGCACCGGAGGATACGTAGGAGCGGGTTCACCTCCCGTCAAGCACCCTTTTAAAAAAAATATAATAACAAAAAGATTCTTCTTTCCCCAGTTTTCAAAAAACATTTTCCTAAATAAAAAAGAAGAAAAGAAGTAGAACAAAGTGTTTCAAATCAACAGTCAAAAACCACACACTAAATTAAAGGTTCCCTTTCGGTAGAAAGGATGTGTGGGGTGCTAATACCTTCCCCACACATAACCGACCCCCGAACCTATATCTCTCGTTTTCAAAAGACCAATCGCCTAAAAGGATTTTTCCAATGTTTTTTCCTAAATTAAAATATTGGTGGCGGCTTCATTGTTTTTCCCGTTGTACGAAGAAGGATCCAAACTGGATTTTTCGGGGTGCAAACTGGATTTTTCCTCAAAGTGAGCTTTTCAAAAAAAAGAATTTTCAAAAAAAAATCCAAAATATATCTTTTCTTTTTCCATAAACCACTACGTGAGGCGGCACGTAGCGTGTTTCCTAAATTTTTGAACAACCGCTCATAAGCATTGTCCTTATTTTTCCACATGCATTGTAAAAAAAATATATTGCATACATCTTGCATCTCACTCATATTTGCTTGCCGGGAATCGCCAAATAATGTATCGTCCTGTCATAGGTGCAATAGCTGGCACCCCGAAAAATCCAGTTTGGATCCTTCTTCGTATAACGGGAAAAACAATGAAGCCGCCACCAATATTTTAATTTAGGAAAAAACATTGGAAAAATCCTTTTAGGCGATTGGTCTTTTGAAAACGAGAGATATAGGTTCGGGGGTCGGTTATGTGTGGGGAAGGTATTAGCACCCCACACATCCTTTCTACCGAAAGGGAACCTTTAATTTAGTGTGTGGTTTTTGACTGTTGATTTGAAACACTTTGTTCTACTTCTTTTCTTCTTTTTTATTTAGGAAAATGTTTTTTGAAAACTGGGGAAAGAAGAATCTTTTTGTTATTATATTTATTTTAAAAGGGTGCTTGACGGGAGGTGAACCCACTCCTACGTATCCTCCGGTGCGATGAGGAATTCAAAGCTACGTAGTTCTAGTCTTGTTTTGAAAAGGCTCTTTCGCTTTTAGCTTTTTAGTTTTTAGGTGTTTTTTTTTGAAATAAGGCTCGAGTGTTCACAAATACCAAACAAGCAAAGGCTTCGAGTGGTTTTCATTACTAACGCGAAAGAAAATGAGTTGAAACCGATAATCAAGCAAGCAATGGCTTCGAGTGATTATAAGTAACAACGTTTTTATTTTATCTTTTTGCAAATGAGGCGAGCATCGGTGATAATCATCTAGCAAAGGCTTAAGACAATTACCACTAATGACTCGTGTTGTTTTTGAAATTGAATTGGGTTCGCATGTATTTAATGTTTGGGAGCTTTCATGATAATCAAACAAGCAAAGGCTTCGAGTGACTACCACTAATAACTCCTCATTAGTGATCAAACAAGCAAAGGCTTCTAGTGGCCACTAATGATTTTGTTTATGAAAAACTTAGGGTTTAAGCTTGGAAAAGAAATTGGTTTTGATTTGTTAAAGACATAGTTTAGAAAAGAAGTTTGAAAGCAATTTGATTTTGGAAAAGAGTTTTGGAAAACTAGTAGAACATTTTCAATCAAGTTCCAAGTCCATAACCAAAATGCAAATTGCTAAACTACAATTCATGCAATGATCTAAACTAGTACCCATTTTCATGTCAAGTTGTTTAAAAAAGAAAACAATGAATGCAAGAAAGTTCATAGATGCAAGC
The DNA here is from genome assembly GCA_963573325.1 of Astragalus glycyphyllos. NCBI lineage: Eukaryota > Viridiplantae > Streptophyta > Magnoliopsida > Fabales > Fabaceae > Astragalus > Astragalus glycyphyllos. Next base: position 40,100,475 of record OY754307.1, read on the forward strand.
ATAGCACATTCATTGAGATCATGTTATCAAGCAAGCAACAACATAGACACAATTTGCAACTTACCCTTTCATGTTGAAAACATCTCATTACAACATTTGAATACACAATGTATGAATAGGCAAAGATGAACCTAGACTACACATATCATGTCACAATACATAGATAGGCAAAGAATGAACCCAAGTTGAACATTTTGGCAAAAATGCATGAATAGGCAAGAGAATGAACCTAGATTGCACATCTTATTGAAGATGCTAGGCAAAGTGAACCTAAATTGAACATTTTTGCAAAATGCATGAATAGGCAAGTGAATGAACCTAAATTGAACATCTTATTGAAGATGCATGAATAGGCAAGAAATGAACCTAACTAGGCATTTATGACACAACATGTGAGTATGCAAGGAAGTTACAAAGCACAAGTGAATTCAAACATTTAATGAATCACTTGCAAAATCCTAGGGATTTCACATCAACATTTGACATGAGTAACAATGTGGTATCATTTTGATGGCATCAACATTTAGCATATTTCTACAATCAACCACATGAAAGGAATAAGTTGGAAAGGGCATTTGCCTCAAGTAAGATCATTAGCAAGCCATGAAAAATCAATTTGACATTTTATTTAGCAAGCATATGCAATTAAGGTGTTGAATCCCTTTAGGTAATCTTTAACACTTGGGATATGCACAAGTGCATAAGTGTCAAATCCTCTTACCAAATCATCAACACAAACATGATTTTCAAAGCAAGCAACAAAAACAAGCACAAACCCTAATTATCTCATGAAATGCGACTCCAACATAGAGCTAAAACCTCATTTTATTCTTTGAAAGCAACAAAATCATGCAAGCAAATGACATAGATCAAATTTTTTGACAAGGATTCACATGATTAAGCAAAGGAATACACTAAAATCACACAAACTCTAATTTTTCTAAAATATGCGAAATGAAACATAAGTCCAAATCACAATTTTATTCATGAAAATGCAAGCACAAAATGAAAATAGCACAAACACACAATTTATTCCAAGAGAGAGATGCATTTCAAGCATCCAAACCTCCCAAAGTGTTTGCCAAAATGCTTGAAACACATCTCTCGTTCAACAACAACAATTATATCAACATTTCAACATAAAATAGAGCACTAAAATGCAAAGAAATGCTTGATATGCAAAAATAGATTGATGATCTACATTTTTGATGCTAAAATTTTGATGATGCTAAGATTGAGAGTATACCTCAACTCCAAGCTAGAATAGCAAAAGAAATAAGGTGAATGAACACTAAACCACTTGAATCAACCCTCTAATCTTCAATCTTGAGCTTGATTCTTGAGATTTGAAGATGGATCTTTGAAGAGAATGCAAGGATGGTGAAGGATTTAGGAATAGAATGTTGATTTGAAGTGAAAAAGTGAAGAAATGAGGTGAGGGAATGAAGAGGGGAATTCGGCCAAGAAGGGAGAAGAGGAGAGGCTAGGTTTTTGCCACCTTACCCAAACCTATTTTTAACAGAACCAACAAGTCATTTTCTTCTGCTGAAATGGCTGAGCGTCGTGAGAAAGGACTTTGTATGTTTTGTGATGAGGTTTTTACCCCTGGTCATCACTTGAAACATAGGAAACACCAATTCATGATGATGGAAATGGAGGATGACAGCACCAGTGATAACACTGACCCCACACCCGAGGATTCACCCACTGCAGAGGAACCCTCAACCTGATGTCCCTCTGTTATCTCTGCAGGCCCTAATGGGTAGCCCTAATTTCCAAACCATGCGTGTCACAGGAATGTACAACAACAAACTGATTCATATTCTGCTTGATAGTGGTTCTACTCACAATTTCTTGGACTTGGAACTTGCTAAGAAATTGGGCTGCAAATTGGAACCAGTCACTCCTATGAAAATCACTGGTGGAGGAGGCCACAAGTTGATTGCTCCATTTGTGTGTAAAGGTTTCACTTGGAAACTACAGCAGGGCACATTTACTGATGACATGATTGTTTTACCCTTGGGAAGCTATGATTTGATATTGGGGATCCAATGGCTTAAGTCTCTAGGGCCTATCTTATGGGACTTTGACAAATTGCAAATGGAATTCAAAACTCAGAACAGAAAGTTTGTGCTCAGAGGGGCTAAATTTCCAACTCCAAAAGTGGTGAACGGCAAGACTTTTCCTGAAGCATTACAACAGGGAGCTGAGATGTAATTCCTAAGCTTGGATGGTGATTCACCTCAACTTATGATACCTACTTGTCATGTGTTACATGCAGAAACTTTGAGTTCTGTTCCTGCAGAAATTTCTCACTTGCTGAATGCTTATCCGGACATTTTTAATGAGCCTACACAGCTGCCACCTCCAAGACCAGGTTTTGATCATCGTATTCCTTTAAAGGAAGGTACCCATGCATTTAATTTAAGACCTTATAGATATTCTAGCATTCAAAAGAATATTATTGATAAATTGGTTGATGATATGTTAGACCAAGGCATTATTCAACATAGTGCTAGTCCATTTGCTTCCCCTACGGTATTGGTCAAAAAGAAAGATGGTTCATGGCGTTTATGTGTTGACTTTAGGAAGCTTAATCATGCTACCATTAAAGATAGATTTCCTATTCATTTAATAGAGGATTTAATGGATGAATTGGGGGGTGCCTCTGTCTTTTCTAAGTTAGATTTAAGGGCTGGTTACCATCAACTTTGTATGAACTTAGGGGAAGAGTACAAAACAGCTTTCAAAACACATAGTGGCCATTTCGAATACCTAGTTATGCCATTTGGTCTCACAAATGCTCCGGCATCCTTCCAGGCTTTAATGAATCATGTGTTTCATTCATTCTTGAGGAAGTTTGTCATTGTATTTTTTGACGATGTACTCATATATAGCAAGTCTTTTCAGGAGCATTTACATCACTTACAGTTAGTCTTTGAAATTATTAGAAGAGAGCAGTTATTCTTAAACAGAGAAAAGTGTCACTTTGCAACAAACAAAGTTGAATATTTGGGCCATTTTATTACGAAAGAAGGCATATCTACCGATCCTTCTAAGATATTAGCAGTACAACAATGGCAGAAACCTACAAATCTCAAGCAACTTCGTGGTTTTCTGGGCTTAGCAGGCTACTACAGACGCTTTGTCAAAGACTTTGGCAAAATTGCTAAACCACTAACTGATATGTTGAAGACTGATAACTTTATATGGTCTGAAGATTCCTCTGCAGCATTTGAACACTTAAAGACAGCTCTGGTTTCTGCTCCAGTTCTCACCCTGCCAGACTTTTCAAAGAAGTTTATTATTGAGACTGATGCTTCGGGTAAGGGCATTGGTGCAGTCCTAATGCAAGATCAACATCCTATATCTTACCTAAGCAAATCTCTGGGCCCTAAACAGCAAGCCATGTCAATTTATGAGAGAGAATTGCTTGCCATAGTTTATGCAATTCAGAAGTGGAGTACTTATTTAGCTCATGCTCCTTTCACTATTAGAACTGACCAGAAGAGCATCAAACATATCTTAGAGCAGAGATTAAACACCCCTTTCCAACACTTATGGGTTACCAAACTTATGGGCTATGAGTTTGACATTGAATACAAGGAAGGAACCTCTAACAAAGCTGCTGATGCTTTGTCCAGGAAAGAGGGTTCAGAATTGCTTGCCTTGCTGCTTGATAATGATCATCCTGATCTGATGACTCTCATTAAGGATCACTGGAATTCTGATCCTGTGCTTAAAAAAATCATTGAGGATCTATCATCAAATCCTACTAGTCATCCTAAATACTCCTGGGTCAGAAATGAGTTAAGAAAAAGAGGTAAATTGGTCATAGGCTCTGATGTGACACTCAAGCAACACATTCTGAAATGGCTACATGACTCTCCAATTGGAGGGCATTCAGGGCGTGACAATACCACTGCTAGGGTAAAATCACTTTTTTATTGGAAAGGCTTGCACAAAGAAGTTCAACAATATGTCAGGAATTGTTTGGTTTGTCAAACAAGCAAACCTGATCTTGCTCCATATCCGGGATTACTTCAACCATTACCAGTTCCTACTAGAGTTTGGCATGATATTAGCCTTGATTTCATTGAAGGACTATCAAACTCTAAGGGAAAGCAGGTGATTTTGGTGGTTGTGGACAGATTAAGTAAATATGCTCACTTCATTGGCCTTGCTCATCCTTACACTGCAGAAGAAGTAGCTAAGCTGTTTATGAATAATATCTACAAGCTTCATGGCACTCCTAACAGTATAACCAATGACAGAGATCCTGTCTTTATCAGCAACTTTTGGTCTGAATTTTTTAAGTTGCAAGGAGTAGCACTTAACAAATCTACTGCTTACCATCCTCAATCTGATTGTCAAACAGAGATTGTTAATAAGAGTTTGGAAACTTATTTAGGATGCATGTGTAGTAACAAACCTAGTTCTCGGTTTGCTTGGCTTCCTTTGGCTGAGTGGTGGTATAACACCAATTTTCATTCTGCTATTCACACTACACCCTATGAAATTGTGTATGGCCAAACACCTCCTGTATACTTACCATATTTTCCTGGTGAATCTCAGTCTGCTGCTGTGAACAAATCTTTGGAGGCTAGAGAAGAGGCCATTAAATTGCTCAAGTTTCATTTGATGAGGGCTCAGAATCGTATGACTCAACAGGCCAATAAACATAGGTCTGATAGGGTGTTTAAAGTGGGTGATATGGTTCTCTTAAAGCTTCAGACTTACAAGCAAGGATCCCTAAAGCCACACAAGAGTCACAAGTTACTACCTAAGTATTATGGTCCTTTTAGAGTTATTGATCGTATTGGTAACTCTGCTTATCAGTTGGCTCTCCCTCCTGCTGCTGCTATCCATAATGTGTTTCATGTTTCTCAGTTGAAACTCTGCCCAGCAACAACTGATCTGCAGCAGCACCCTCTTGCTCCCACAGCAACCTTGATGACTAAAGGTGTGCCAGAAACTGTGTTAGCTCGCAAGATGGTCAAAAGAGGAAATATTCCTGCTACTAAGGTGCTCATTAAATGGAAGGACCTTCCTATTGAAGTTGCTACCTGGGAATACTATCATGACATGGTCAAACAATTCCCTGAATTTCACCCTTGAGGTCAAGGGTGTGCTTGAACCCCACGGTATTGTGACAGAGAAGAGTGGAATCAGCAGTAAATTCTAGAAATTTACATGTTTTTAAATAATACTTGCTGTAATGGTCATTCTAGGAATTTTTTAATTTGTCCTTTTGGTTATTTCTAGCTGTTATTTTGTCCCATTGTGGACCATTCTAGATTTTCTCTAGCTGTCAGCATCTTGGAATATTCTATGTAATTGATTGTACCAATCTTTAGCCTATTTATTGGCAGCAATTATCAATGAAAAGGCAACAATCATTACTCAATCATTTTCTCTCTCTTCAATGAATTCTGTGCCCTAGATATCCTCTCACCTCCCCCTACGAATAAGTCATTGTTATTCCAGAGGTTTGTGACACTTTGTTACCGGTAAGTTCACCCTAACAGATCTTACTGTTCTATTCAATTGGTTAGTTACAGTGTTCTGCTTCTAACCTGTAACACACTAGTGATTTTCCTGCCGAGAATGACCATCGTTCCCTTCCATTGATAAAACCCAAATGCATCACTAGTACCTCAAACCCCAGCCCCACCCTCATTCATAGTTTTCGTGTAATCCCAATGGTGAAAGACTGGCATATATAAGAGTGAAGGAGGATGTGGAGATTCGGACAGTTCGTTGGCTACGGCACCGATTAAGCCATAAAGTCATGAATGATATATTGAGGTGAGGTTTATCAATGATACTTCCATTACAATAAAGGCTTTTTAATTATTATCCCATTCTTACTCTGTCAACGTTTTCGGCTCACAGCCCCACATTAACCCCATTCTGTTTTTAATTTAATATTGTGCACTCCTATGTCAAACACCATCCACCCTTGACTCATTTGTTATGATTAAATGATACTATGATAGTTATGGCTTATCAAATAACGAGTGTGTATTTAACCATTACTTAAATTTAGTAAAATTAATAAAATATTAGATTTGAGACTTTCTTATATTTTTATTATTACTTGAACAAGTATATGGATTTAACGTTGCAATTTTCTATGACAATTTGATAGTTCTGTTTCAATACTATTTAGGTATAACATAATTAAGTTAGCAATTTGTTTTATTATATTCTTTCAAATGATTTTACAGAGTAAAAAGGGTTGTATAGTTAATATATTTGGTAGTGATTGTTTTGTTTATGATTTTTATTTTTATCTTGGCGCGCTGACAACCGGAAAAGAAGAAGTAAAATTATTTTACGAGGACGAATGAAGCTTCTCGGCATTTGATATGCATGTACCATGAAAGAAGGCTACAATTTTTGATTGCGAACGAGAATCCAAAATTGTGGTACTGACGCTACAAGTTACTGTTGCATCATTCGTGGGACGTTCAGAACAAAGAATCACGTTAATGGTTTTCAAACTTGGCAAAGGTGAGTGCTTCCTCGTTTGGGGTACCCGGTTACCCCAATTGTGTTTATGTGTTATTTGTTATGTGCTATGTGAGCGCCATTGTACGAGCAATGGACTAATTGTGTAATGTGTTTTAAGTCCTGTTATGTGTTCATTGTAGGAGCAATGAACTAGATAGTTTAAAGGTGAGTATATTGATCTCTTGATGATATGTGTGACTATATGTAATTGTGATTGATTCGTTGGTGAATGTGGTGTGACAATATAATTGATATATTCATGACTGTGCTATATTCATATAAGTTTTGTCTATTCTGTGAAAGGTTGTGTTTGGAGCCATGATGAGTTGTTTGCCCTCGATAGATGAAATGTGTTTCGTGATTGATTGGTTAGATTTCTTGAAATTACTTGTGTTGTGCGCATGAGTTGTTTTCTCTGTTGATGTGATGGTGTGATGCTCGGAGTGACTATGAGAGATTCCAATAGGGTCTAGTTATCGATTATGGTCCTTACGAGACGTAGTTACGATTAGAGATGATGATTGTAGGGTAAGTTATCCCTTAGTTGATGATGAACACCTTCGGTCCTAGTCTTTCTATTGAGAATTTCAATAGAGGTTGTCGTCGTTGCTACTATTGCTGTTGTCACTGTTGTTGCTGCTACCAGGTTGTTGTGGTTAGTAGGGCGTTATCGGGCAAGGTATCCCGTTCAGGCATGGTGTCTTGGTCCTGTGCTTGTCGTTGTTAGTAGGGCGTTATCGGGCAAGGTATCCCGTTCGAGCATGGTTTCTCGGTCCTGCTGTTGTCGTTGTTAGTAGGGCGTTATCGGGCAAGGTATCCCGTTCAGGCATGGTATCCTGGTCATGCACTTGTCGTTGTTAATAGGGCGTTATCGGGCAAGGTATCCCGTTCGAGCATGGTTTCTCGGTCCTGCTGTTGTCGTTGTTAGTAGGGCGTTATCGGGAAAGGTATCCCGTTCAGGCATGGTATCCTGGTCCTGCGCTTGTCGTTGTTTATAGGGCGTTATCGGGCAAGGTATCCCGTTCGAGCATGGTATCTCGGTCTTGCTGTTGTTGCTGCGTTGTTAGTTGGGCAAGGTATCCCGTTCGGATATGGTATTCCGGTCTGTTTGTTGTTGAAGTATCTTCTAACTCGTTGTTGTTGTCGTCGTTAGACTGTGTTTGTTTAGGGTTGAATCTGTTGAAGATTTGCATTTTGATCCCCTGCTTTAGGTACGCACAATTGAGTTTGGTCTGGCCTTGTGTGACAGTTTTGACTGGATCGATTTGTTGTTGTTGTTGTTGTTGGTTTTGTTGTTGTCGTTGTTGCTGATGCTGTTGTTGCTGTTGTTGTTGTTGTTGCTGTTGTTACTGGTGTGGTAATTGTATTGTATAGTTTTACATTCGTTGATTTCGCATGCCGCATGAAAAACTGTTTTTGCATGATTGCCTAGTTGATGTCGTGTGCGTCTGTCTCGGGAACGCTCGCTGAGATTTTATCTCATCCTTTCAATTCCAATTTTTTTTACAGTTAACCAGCAAGGAGCATTGAAGATACAACATTAATATTTTGTATTAAAGCAGTTGATGTGTAGTTTATAAATATAATTAGGATGATGTCAAGTTACTTTGTATAGAGAGATAATCGTATTGTTTTATTCATAAGGAAGTAGAAAGTGATCACTCTATTAGTTAAGTACCGTTTGATGTTTTAAAGTTGATTATAATGTTCAAGAGAATAAATGATTTTTGGTTTCAAATTTTAAGACGACTTTTACGATAAAGAAGTATGGTTTATTTGTTTCTCAAAATTTTCCGTAATCACGTTTTTACTATAAAAATAGCTATACCAGAACAGGGTGTCACAACAAGTGCCAAAGACATGCAGATGTCCACCTCGCTCCCCCAGTCGAACTGAACAGCATGACTGCGCCATGGTCGTTTGCCTGGTGGGGAATCGACCTCTTGGGTCGCTTCACAGTTGCTGCTGGGCAGCTCAAATATCTTGTGGTAGCAGTGGATTATTTTTCGAAATGGATCGAGGCAGAGCCTTTAGCTACGATAACATCCAAGAACTGCCTTCGATTTTTCAAGAGGAATATCCTGGTCCGTTTCGGAATTCCAGAAGTGGCCGTGTCCGACAATGGCACGCAATTCACAGACAAAAAGTTTCAGGAAGCTTTGATCGAATTTGGGGTGAAGCAGCGCTTCTCTTCAGTTGAACACCCGCAGACGAATGGACAAGCAGAGGCTGCAAACCGAGTGATCTTGCGTGGCCTCAGAAGGTGATTGGATGAAGCAAATGGAAGATGGGCTGAAGAACTCCCGTATGTGCTATGGGCGTATCGAACAAACCCACATTCCACCACTGGGGAGTCCCCATTTAAGATGGTCTACGGGACCAATGCTCTTATCCCGATCGAGATCGGAGAATTAAGCTGGAGGACGACCAACCCCAAGCCGCCTAGTGAGAACGACCAGGCCATCCGGGAGGAGTTGGACTTAGTAGAAGAGCTCCGCAGCAAGGCAGCACTTAGAGAAACTTTGATCAAGCAAGGGATGACCACGAGGCATAATGCCAAGGTCGTCCTCAGGGATTTCAGTGTCGGACAGCTGGTGTTGAGGAGAGCAGATATTGGACAGAGGAACGCAGCCATGGGCAAGCTCGCCCCCAACTGGGAAGGCCCCTACCGTGTCATATCCAAAACAGGCAAAGGTGCTTACATGCTGCAGACTTTGAATGGTGGACTAATTCCCAAGACGTGGAACGCCATCAACCTCAGGAGATATTACATTTGATTAGTGTTTTTGTATTTCTACCAATGAATTTTGTGTTAAACTATGCGAACAAATAAACGGGCGGGACGCTCTTTTTTCCACAGGGTTTCTTATCGAGGCCCGCCCGTCCGTCAATAGACGAGGCATTTTTTATTGATGTGTGCATTGATCTTTTATTCACGAATGATCTATTACGAGCGAACCAATGATGGTTCACCCCACTACGCGAGTTAGAATTAAACCGAGTTTGATAAACTGCAAGGTGGGGAAAAACACTTAAACGAATTTAAGTAAAACGAAGCGACCGAACGAACAGGCGCATTCCCAAGGGCGAGTTAAATCTGAGTAGGAGCCTGGTAAACTGTCTGCGGGCTAAGATCGATCCCACTCGAACGAAACAGGTGGAAAATACAGATAACGTGAGATCAACAAGTCTAACACGTAAGGCTATCAAATAATTAAGTAAACCAAACGAACTTAGCGATTTGCATGATAATAGAAACCAGATAAACGAATCATTTAGCGGGCGTGGCCGCTCCTCCCTTGGACGATCTGGCCAGGCATGACCTGGCAATGCCAAGGGACGATCATGCCTACCAAGGGACGATCATGCCTGCAAGGGACGATCATGCCTGCCAGAGGCGATCATGCCTGCCAGGGACGATCGTTCCTGCCAGAGGCGATCATGCATGCCAGGGACGATCATGCCTGGCCAAGTACGACCTAACCAGGGGCGACCAAGTATGGCCAAGTATAAATTGCCATGACGTTGCCCATGTAACAAACGTTTCGAAGGACGAGAACGCATATCGAACATGTCAAATATATCGTCAAAGAGTTTGAGTATCATACATGCGCAAAGAGTTTAGGCAAAATAAACCGTGCAACAAAGTGTCGGAGTATGAACACTTCGAGTGTGGGTTACAACCAACTCAGATAAAATCCAAAGCTAGAAAATTAAAGCGTAAATCAGGGTAAAGTAATATCAGAACTACAAAAGGATGTGTAAGAAAGACCCAACCACCCTCATGGCCGCTGATAGATAACCAGGTTGGTCCCATCAGGCCTGCCGGTGGGCTTCACAATCTGATTACCTAGGACGACATGATTGGGATAAAAAATAGTCCTGTCAACCACCACCTCGGGATAACGAAGCTGGACTTGCTTCAGAGCATTAGCAAACTGATCCTTTACGATCTCAACGGCATCACGTGTGACCCTGTCACCCCAATCTTTAGCCTCCTCCAATGCCTTCTCATTCTCATCTCTCTCTTTCTTCAATTCTTCGACCTCATCTTTGAGCGTGGAAACCGACTTCTCGAACTCTTCCCTCATCTTAGCCTCGGAAGCCTCCTTGGCCAACTTCAGCTCTTGCAGCTCTTCCTTCATCTTAGCTTCAGAAACCTCTTTGGCGTACTTCAGCTTTTGCAGCTCTTCCTTCAACATGTTAGCCGTCCTCCCAGATCCCTCCATGGCATCTCTGGCTCTCTTTGCTTGATCCAAAGCCTTATCCCTCTTCGCCGTCAACTCTGCAAAAAGAAAGAAGTAATGTAAGGAAATCCAAAAACAAGATATGTTGATCGGTCAAGCTAAGCCAAAGAATTTACCTGCAAACCGTTCATCCTCCTCATTCTGAGTCCTCTTCAGCTGCTTGGAAGCAGCCTTCAAAACGTCAATAGCAGTGTCGATAGGGTCTTCCATGAAGCGATCACGGTAAGCAGCACCCAACTGGTCCAACATCACCCTAGGAGACTTGCCACGACCATGCTTTTTCTTCCCAGGTTGGTCAGGTACGCCCGCAGAATGGTGGACCGCTCCATCAGACACAACATCATCAGCCCGCCTCCTCTTTGTTTTCTGAGGACCTTCAGGGTCGCCCCCAGGATGTGGATCCACCGGAGGAGTTGGTGGATGCGTCTCGAGAGGTGGTGGGGAAGGAATAGGGGTAGAACCCTCAGCACGAACCGATGTTCTGCGCTTCGGAGGCCCCTGTCTGGCACTAGCAACTAGCTCAGGAAAAGTCACTTGTTCACCTGCCATCTCGTCTGCAAGAAAACAAACAGTTGTTAGAAAACAAGCAAGGCGGCAAATAAGTGATAAGACAGTCAAAAGAAAACTAACGAGACCGTTACACATGGATAAAAACTAATGCACGAATAAGAAAGCCAGCCGACCTAAGGCTGCAGCCAACTTGTCAGGGGAGTCAGATAGAACAAGTGGCTTGCAGGGAATCAGTTTCTCTCTAGAGGGTAAGTGGGAGGCCAAATTCCTGAGCAATCTCAAGGTCTCTCTATCAGTAGCACCCAGCTGCTTTAAGGTGAACCGGTAAGTATGTGGCTACTGAAGGTAGTGTCGCGGTGACCAAGAAATAGGAAACACGAAATCAATGGCCTCCCCGTAGTCGTTTAGATATCCCACCAAGTCTTGATCGCCACGGCTGGTCGGGGCAACCCAAAGAAACTTGCTCTTCCACTTCTTCACAGAATCCATATAAGGTACAAAAAGTTTGAAACCGGTAACAGCCTTCAAACTGAGAAACTCCCACCTAGTTTTGTGACTATGCTTCTCTCCACGCCGGTTAGTATCAAAGATAGTGAAGAAGAGCTTCTGAGAAACCGGCCTCTTCAGCTCGCCTATTAGAACTTCAAATGCCTTGACGAAGCCCCAAGAGTTGGGATGCAGTTGTGATGGGGCGACATCCAAGAAATGAAGGACCCCGCGCTCAAAGGGAGTAAAGGGTGGTCGTATATTCATGATGTTGAGAACCCTCATGTACATAGTGAACTTCAGCTCCGTTGGGAAGGTAGCAATGTGCTCACCAATTCCCATGCTCTCGACCTGCCACTCCTGGTCGTCATTGCCCACGCACTGGGCCGCCAAATCCAACTCCCTTTTTGGTACTTTCGATACTTCATTCAGAATGGTGGAAGAAACCCAAGAATAATCAATGTCCGTTTGACCCCCGAAAGATGACCTGAGCCTGGCGGGTTTAGACGACTCTGCACTCTGGGAAGAAGAGCCGGACGACCGACTCCCTGTAGAATGGGCATGAGACTCGGTAGAAGGGCCAGACTTAGAAGAGCTTGTAACACCCCCCTTTTACTATTACAACTAAATAGACAATTATCAGAGTCACCTCGAAGGGCGCTACATTTTTCACCATTTTAAAAAAAAACACCATTTATTCCAAAAAAAAATCTCCAAAATAATTTATATAAAAGAAATCACCAAGCAGCGGAAATATTAACCAGTTTAAACATCTCCAGAATTAACAATTAAAGACATCTCCAAAATTAATTAAAACAATTTCCAATAACTAAAATAATAGTTCAAAACGATAACTAACGACTCCCCGGTGCTACATATCAGAGCTGACACAGACCCAAACGAGAGAGGAAGCAAAACCTAGCAATTCCTCCACGAGCACTAGCGATCACCTGCAGCGTTGCCGCATGAGAGCAACATTCCAAGCAGAAGGGGTGAGTCTAACAGAGGTAATAAGCAGATGATAAAAATATGCTAGCATCAGGTAACTACAGCAACACAATACAATTACACCATATCACAGCACCAGATACCAAAGGAAAAATCCATTTGACAGTGAACCACCAAAATTATAACATTCATAGACAATGGGATGATATGCAACCCCTCCAGTGGGCATATGCATGCGGTACCGATCACCAAAATGAGCCACGACGGGCATATCACCAACAAACACCAGAGGCAGAGCCTATATCACCAAAACATGCATATGACAATGCGACACCATGATTATGCACCAACTCACCATAACAAGTATTTAATATAAATACTATATCACCAGAATCAAAACAAATGATTTCACCAAAAATAGCACCAAGTTGTAGCATCACAGCTACCACTAAACTCTCCTGAGCATACCAGCACCGCACCTGAAATATTAACACCAGACGGCACCACAACGCGGACATAACGCACGCACACCACGCACAAGACTGGCGCACAGCGCCTAGGCACATCGCACCTACTTCAGCGAATTAATTAAAATAGCAAACGACATCGGATTTCAACAAATAAATACTTCTTGGAAAGCCCTATGGGTCTGGTTATCATCCCTAAGTTCAGTTTTTGAAGGAGAGTGTCCAATAGGTACAGTTTTCGAAAAGCACACAGGCTAGTTGCAAAAGAGGACAGTTTCTGTCCTTCAAATTCAAGCAATTCCAAAGTAACCGAAACTCAATCAAATTGCATGAAACTTGTGCATAAACTGGGGAAAATTTTGTCTAGTTTTCAAAGAAATTGGATTCGTTCGAAAAGGAGTTCTTTTGAAAACGTGGTAACCAAAACACTGACCCTGTGTCCAGATTGTTTCCAGAATCTTACTCTAACTTGTGGAATTCATATCTCGAGCTACACAACTCTAAACGCACCCAAACCAGTGCCAAATTAACAAGCATTAAGTCTATTTTCCAGAGAAATAAACCACATAATTTTTCGGTCAATACAACGTTCCCAGTCACCGAAATACCGAATCGATACCCAAATCGTTTCCAGAATTTTAACCTAACTTGTATCGCCTATAACTCGAGCTATACAACTCCGAATTTAACGAAACCAGTGCCAAAACGACCGGCGTTAAGTCTATTTTCAAAAACAATCAACCTCATAATTTTTGGATCAACCAAACAGCGCCAGTTTTAGAAAAACCGAACCTGTGTCCAGAATCGCTAAATTGCCAAACACCAAACCCTAACGGCAACGACACCGCAACCACCACAACAAAAACGACAATTCGACAACGCGACAACAACAATCAACCACGCACAGCAACACCAAAAACACGAACAATAACAACACCATCATCGTGATACAACAATCACGCAACAACAAATAACGAAACAAATCACAATAACGTGCAATAATCATCAAAGCACCAATCTCAACGAAAACACGATATGCAACAACACGACAATTCAACAAAACCCTAGACTACCCACACATAATTATCATCAACCCATTATCAAGGTTAAGCCCACCCTTACCTCGAATAACGTAAGCTCCGGAACACGACGAACGAGACACGAACAAAACCACAGCAACACGAACGATCTCCTTTTGAAATTCTTCGCGAAACCCTCCTCTTCTCTCCCTCTTTGCGCCGCGTGCTCTCTCTCTCTCACTCTCACTTTCGTTTTTCTTTTTGCTTGCTGCGAATGAGGGTTTGGCTTAAACCCCCAGGGTTTAAGTTGAGGGCTCAGTAAACACTGGGGTCTCTACGTCACCACCTCCTTTACTCGTTTCACCTCCTACGCATATAAAATATTAACCTTTTAATTTATCTATATCCCGCCTCCAAATTATTTTAATAATTCAATCAACTATTTTAATTAAATTATTTCTGGGGTGTTACAGAGCTCGTATCCCCCTCACCATCTGACATCTCGGGAGATCTTCCCTTTTTTGAGGTAGCAACTCGAGCAACGTGAGGATTAGAGGATGGAGACTTGTGTCGAGTTTGCTTGGTCCTCGCCACAATGCAAACCTGCAGGAAGGGGCGATCAATCGTTAAACGAGTACTTAGGCTTGCGGATGAGGGGCGATTGTCTAACCCCAAGCCTGATTGCCCCTCCCCGCCAAACTAAAACAAACACAACAAAAAGAATGAATACGAAAGAAAGGGAGAATACCTTTGTATCAAACTTTGCCGACAGAGGAGACCAAGTCACCTACTAGGATGGTCAAGACAACTCACTGGATACAAAATAAAAGGATCGATCAGACTCAAAGAAAAACGATATGATCAGCTTATAATTAAAACCACACAAACAACTATCTTCATAAATTCCAAGCAATGAAATTTAAGGCCGTGTACCTTGAAAGAAAAGTCAAAGAACCCGAAAGATTAAAACGTCAAATCGAGAAGAGAAAGGATCAAGATCGCGATCAAACCTGCAAACACGGTATAAAAACGAGTGACCGCCAAAAATTACCAAGTCCTGGTAAATAAAGATGCCACCCCATCGATTTCCTTCAAGCTCACTACGGTAAAATTAAATGATACGAAGAATAAGGAAAAATGGGATAGTACCGTGTTAGGCCACGAAATAAGCAGGTCGCCCCTTTTTGGTTTGCGCGCAATAAAAGAGCGGGTCGCCCCTTTTTCGTTCGCACCAAGGAGCTTCGGGTCGCCCCCTTTTTGTTGCGCCAAGAAGGAAGTGGGTCGCCCCCTTTTCTTCACGCCAAGAAGGAAGTGGGTCTCCCCCTTTTGATGCGCCAAGGAGGGAGTGGGTCGCACCTTTTTGTTCACGCCAAGGAGGAAGTGGGTCTCCCCCTTTTTATGCGCCACGGAGGGAGTGGGTCGCCCCTTTTTGTTCACGCCAAGGAGGGAGTGGGTCGCCCCTTTTTGTTTACGCCAAGGAGGAGCGGGTCGCCCCTTTTGTTTGCGCCAACGATGAGAATGGGTCGCCCCCTTTTGAGTGGAAGAGGAATGAACTTTTTGAGAATGAGTGGTTGAAATGAAAGGAAGAAAGGACCCCTACACTCTCATATATATAGGCCCAATGAAAATTAAGAAAATATGTTTTCTTATATATTCGAAATATACAGCGAAACCGGACGACCAGGAGAGTATCTATCAATTATCGAACGATCCGATACGATATCAACCGCCGAAAATTCACAAGTCGTGAACTGGGGGCAAGACCTATCAAACTACTGATCGAGCACGACCAGCAGGACTGCGTATCAAGCCTACGCTCGCTCAGCGATCGACCTTGGTTTGGGGGGCAACTGTTCTGGACTGGGCCAGTCGTCAGGCTCAATCCAGTGGCAACGATCCAACCCAGTAAGGGAAGGGCCAGCTTCGCTGGGCCTGATCCAACAACTAACCAACCAGCCCAATAACGAAGTGGTCAGTTCCACTGATACTTGGGCCCCCATCGAAAATGGGCTATCCGACGCCAACGTCCAGACTATTCACTATAAATACCTCCAGTCACCAGATGTCAGGTACGCAATTCATTCGAATATTCACTAGATTGTACTGTAGCTCGATATAGCTGACTTGGGCGTCGGAGTGTCCTAGCAGGTACACCCCCCCGCGTGTTCAGGTCATCCTCAGCCTACAGTAGCAGACGATCCGTCCCTCGATCATCCACGCGGAAGACCCGAAGGTACGGTTCAGATGTGATGGTTGATGGTAGAGATGGTGGCGAGGGGGAGCTGATTGGGTGGTGGTTATGACGGTGGTGTCGGCGGTGTGGGGTAATGGTCGTGGTTTTTGGTAGTGGTTGCGTTGTGGGTGATGGTGGCTTTGAAGATTTAGTGCGATGGCCGTGAGTTGTTGGCGACAGTTTGAGGATGATGGTGGACGTGGTTTTGGTGGCGGCTGCGTTGTGGATGGTGGTGGTTCACGGTGGTGTTGCGGCGGTCTCCGACCAACGACCACCATCAACGGTGGTCGGATTTTAAAAGGGTGAGTTTTTTTTTTGTTTTCTCCTTCCTTCCTTCCTCTCTCTCTCTCTCTCTCTCTCTCTCTCTCTCTCTCTCTCTCTCTCTGTTTCTACCTCTTCCCTTCTCAGACTAAAAGCATTTTTTAATGAAAATTTTTAAAAAAACTCCGACTTAGAATATATTTCTATTTTTGAACAACAGATTTTTTTAAAAAAAAAAAATGAACTCATAATTTTTAATATCGATTTTCAACCTGCATCAAACATGAAAACTTTGTTTTGATATGATGAACTGTATACACAAAAGGAAAAAAAAACGAATTATGTAGCAACCTTTTTTTCAGCTTCTGTAAAAAAGATCCTTATTTGCTCTGCTATTGTTTGTTTAGGAATTTTTGAGTGTTTGGGTGATTAGGGTTTCAGTGTAAAACCCTAATCTTTTGCTCTGATTTTTAGTGTGAATTTGTTTCTGTCTGTGTCCTTTGTTCCTGTCTCCTCTTTTGCTTTTCCTTTGGGGTTTTCCTATTCACTGTATTTATCATGGGAATTTTTGGTGTAGGTGTGGTGTAGAAGCAGAAAAACCAAGACTTGTGGGAGACAAGGTTTGCTCGCAAGAAGGAAAAAAGAACAAAGTGACATTAAAAAAAGACCCGTGGGAGACAATTTGCTCAAAAGAAGAACAAAAACAAGTGAGCAAGAGAAAGGGAATTTGAGTTCCCATCTCAAAATATTCTCCACTACACCAGCAACAAGCAGCGCATGCTGCCTTGCCCTTTTTTTATTATTTTGCTTTTTTTGTTTTTGTGCATAGGTATACTATCTTCTTTGTAAAAAAAAACTGATAATGATAAAAAAAGCAATTTTTGGATCTGATTTTCTTTATATTGTCAAAGAAAAGGATTCGATTTTTTTTAACAATAACTTAAAGCTAATAATAACGAGTGCCAAAACAAACGTACGCGACGAGATGCAAGCACGTGCGCTATGAGAATAAAAATGCGTAGACAAATAGAAATGAAACGTGCCCTCCATAAAATTCACAATGCTTAATGAGACGCATCCGGTACTTGTAAAAATTATTCAATTAATTTAACGGACAAAATTTGGGTATAACAGCTGCCCCTCTTTATTTATATTTTACTAAAAAAGCCAAAGGGTTATCAACCTCATAGTAAAATTAGAAACAAAGATAGAATCAAAGCTAATTTTGTCACGCAGCATGTCAATGAAATAGTAATAAAGCAATAAAGAAGGATCGCTGGAGATCTGAAGGACCGATTGGTCTGAAGGACTGGATTAGTCTGAAGGATCGATGCCTTTTTTGCAAAATGATTTGAAGGTCTAATTGGAAATCGATGCTTGGCGCATTGACCTGAATTAAACTGAAGGACCGATAGGTCTGAAGGGCTGCCTGGGCCTGATGGACCAAAAAAAATGGTCTGATGGACTGCAACTAACTATGGTGCTACTAAAACAGTCTGAGGGTGACCTACGCGGCAAGCGGTCGTGAGGGTCAAGATCAGATCCGAAACTGATATGTTGACCACGAAGGATTTACGCTATGTCTTAGGCCGACATAACTAATCTAAAGGACCACTGGGGGTCTGACGGATCCGCCGTGCTCAGTGACGACGTATGATCTGAAGGTAGAGTTCGAAGCCGTCATTTTGACGTGTTAACTCGAACTGCACTGAAGGACCGATTTGGTCTGAAGGATCTATGCTAGACTCTGTGCTAACACTGCGATCTGGTGTATGCGGTAGGATCAAAGCTCGTCGCATTGACTTAAAACTTGAAATGATCGTCACTTGAAGTCGATGAGCAACAGATGCTATGATATGCATGTAATGTATGCATTTGTAATGACTGATTTTCACTGGAATGATGAATGGAATGTAATGGATGACTTTTGCTTTTAGTTCTTTTTTCGGCTTTTTGGCTTCTTTTTTCGATTTTTTGGCCTTCCTTTTTTTTTACTGGTCTCGTCAACTCGCAGGACTTCCTGTGCGGGGCATGAGGGCCATCTAAAGTAGTGGTATCGCGAGATTGAAGCGTGAGCTACTGTTATTCGTCATTTGAAGTGATCATGCATGTATTTGTTCTTTTTGCAATTTTGTTTATGAGAGATCATTTCTTTTCTGTGATTCTTTGAGGTTTCGTAATGATTTGTGATGCTCTTAATCATGCACATATTTCACAGTTCAATATCATTTATCATAAAACATCATTTTAAAGCCAATAGGGGAACAAGGAAATAGAGAAATTGTTTATTATTCAAATGGAAGTCGAGTGTGCAGAAGGTCACACTGACTAAATATTACATGGGGAGTTTAAACTAAAAAAAAAGGAACAACAAGAAGGAAACAGATCTCTTAATGGTTTGTGTCTTTGAAGTAACTATGTCAGTCACCCATACTCATGACCTTGATCACCCATTATCCAACTTTCGAAAGCGCTGATTGCCTCAATCTTTGTTCATAGTCCAACTTTTTGACCCTAATTTTTGCCTGGATTGCTCTTTTGAGTTTTCAATCCACCGGGTCGCTCTAATTTTTGCCTAGGCCGCCCTTTCAGGTTTTCGACCTAGCGAGCTTATTCTTGCTTGGCTCTTCCTTCTCTTTTTTCTATATATATATATATATATATATATATATATTTTATGCATAGTACTTTTTGACTGCATCGGAGTTCACCAGGAGTGGGAGGTCTTCACCATCCATTTCTATGAGGATTAAAGCTCCTCCAGAGAATGATTTCTTTACCACATAAGGTTCTTCATAATTCGGGGTCCATTTCCCACGGGAATCCTTTTGAATAGGCAAGATATTCTTGAGTACCAAATCTCCTTCTTGAAACTGTCGAGGACGAACTTTCTTCTCATAAGCCTTTTTCATTCTTTGCTGATATAATTGCCCATGGCATAGAGCCACTACTCTCTTTTCTTCAATCAGATTCAACTGATCTAGACGAGCTTGAACCCATTCAGCTTCTTCCAACTTTGTTTCCATTAGCACTCTCAGAGAGGGTATTTCAACTTCAACGGGAAGAACTGCTTCCATCCCATATACTAAAGAAAATGGGGCTGCCCCTGTTGAAGTGCGAACTGAGGTCCGATACCCATGCAAGGCGAAAGGGAGGATTTCATGCCAGTCCTTGAAGGTCACTACCATTTTTTGCACGATCTTCTTAATGTTCTTATTTGCTGCTTCGACTGCCCCATTCATTTTTGGGCGATATGGGGAGGAGTTATGGTGTTGAATTTTGAAGTCATCGCATAACTCTTTCATGATTTTGTTATTTAGGTTGGTCCCATTATCCGTGATGATTTTGCTGGGCAAACCGTAACGGCAGATCAAATCCCTTTTTATGAACCTGACGATTACATATTTTGTTACACTGGCATAAGAAGCGGCCTCAACCCACTTGGTGAAATAATCGATAGCGACCAGAATGAAGCGATGCCCATTTGATGCCTTAGGCTCAATGGGACCAATGACATCAATTCCCCACATTGAGAACAGCCATGGTGTTGTCAAGACATTCAAAGAAGCGGGTGGCACATGGATATTATCGGCGTAAACTTGACACTTGTGGCATTTCCTCACATAGCTAAAACAGTCGGTCTCCATTGACAACCAGTAGTATCCATCCCTCAAGATTTTTCTTGCCATGGTATGCCCACTGGAGTGATTTCCAAATGAACCTTCGTGGACATCTTGCATAATTCTTTCTGCTTCTTCTTTTGCTACACATCTGAGGAGGACCATATCATGATTTCTTTTGTAGAGCACCTCCCCATTTAGGAAGAAACCCATAGATAATCTTCTAAGCGTCCTCTTATCATTTTCTGAGGCACCAAGAGGGTATTCTCTGCTTGTGATATAGTGCTTGATATCGTAATACCAAGGTTTACCATCGGGTTCCTCCTCAATTGCCATACAACGATGTGCTGGTAACTCACGATTCTGAATTTTTACGAACGTCAGACTCTTATTGTCGTTGATATTGAACATTGATGACAGAGTCGCTAAGGCGTCAGCCAACTGATTTTCTTCACGGGGGAGATGGTGGAAAGTGATCTCATCGAACTGTTCGACCATCTTTTGGATGTGATCACGATAGGGGATCAATTTAGAATCTCTGGTTTCCCAGTCGCCCTTTATTTGATGGATGACCAAAGCTGAGTCTCCGTATACATCGAGTCTTTTAACTTTCCATTCAAGAGTCGCCTTGATGCCTAGAATGCATGCTTCGTATTCTGCGATGTTATTGGTGCAATAGAAACTCAACCTAGCAGTGAATGGTATGAAGCGATTATCTGGGGAGATCAACACAGCTCCGACTCCATTCCCCCAAATATTGGAGGCGCCATCAAATGACATCGTCCATCTTTCATCGTCTAAAGATTTGCCTCCTCCGAACAAAGCCATTATATCTTCATCTGGGAAGTCACATTGCATCGATTGGTAATCCCCAATGGGTTGGTGTGCCAAGTATTCGGCCAATGCACTGCCTTTGATTGCCTTTTGAGTGACATACAAGATGTCGTATTCGGATAATAGCATCTGCCAACGAACAATCCTCCCTGTGAGTGCGGGTTTTTCAAAGATATACTTGATTGGATCCATTTTAGACACCAACCAAGTTGTGTGGCTTAGCATATACTGCCTCAGACGGTGTTCAGCCCAGGCCAGAGCGCAACATGTTCTTTCTAACAATGAGTATCTCATCTCGCACTCAGTGAACTTCTTGCTTATGTAGTAAATGGCATGTTCTTTCCTTCCAGATTCATCTTGTTGCCCCAGCACACAACCCATCGACTCGTCTAGCACTCTTAAGTACAAGATGAGAGGTCTGCCTGGCACAGGTGGAATCAGAATCGGTGGATTTTGGAGGTACCTCTTGATTTTCTCGAAGGCTTCCTGGCAATTATCATTCCATTTGGTTTCTTGGTTCTTGCACAGTAACTTGAAGATAGGCTCCCATGTAAAAGTCAGTTGAGATATGAACCTAGAAATGTAGTTCAACCTTCCCAAGAAACCGCGAACTTCTTTTTCACTACTTGGTGCTGACATTTCTAGTATTGCTCGTACTTTGGCCGGATATACTTCTATTCCCCTCTGACTGACTATGAACCCCAACAACTTTCCTGATCTCACGCCGAAAGTGCATTTGGCAGGGTTTAATCTGAGTTTGAATTTCCTTAGACTGTCGAAGAGCTTTTGAAGATTGACAATATGTTCCTCCTCAGTCTTGGACTTTGCAATCATGTCATCCACGTAAACCTCTATTTCTTTGTGCATCATATCATGGAATAACGCCACCATTGCTCTTTGGTACGTTGCACCCACATTCTTCAGCCCAAACGGCATAACTTTGTAACAGAAGGTCCCCCACAGGGTGATAAAGGTGGTTTTCTCCATGTCTTCAGGGGCCATTTTAATTTGATTGTATCCGGAATATCCATCCATGAAGGAGAAGAGAGAGTGTTGTGCTGTGCTATCTACCAGGACATCAATGTGAGGCAAGGGGAAGTCGTCTTTAGGGCTAGCTCTGTTCAAATCTCGGTAATCGACACACATCCGAACTTTCCCATCTTTCTTTGGGACTGGGACAATATTCAGTGACATCTCTGGCATCATCCTTCTTAACTTCTGTTTTATTGGCGGACATTCAGGCTTTACTGGCAACTTATGCTCGACTATATTGGGGTCCAGACCAGGCATGTCTTGGTAGGTCCATGCGAAGACGTCAACATAGTCAAACAAAAGCCTAACCAACTTCTCACGTTCATTGCTTTTCATTATGGTACCAATTTTGATCTCTTTTTTGTCTTCTTCTGTGCCCAGGTTGATTGTTTCAATTGATTCCTCGTGGGGTTGGATTACTTTTTCCTCTTGTTCCATCATTCTCATTAACTCTGGAGGAGTCTCCCAGTTATCTTCAACATCTTTCTCAGTTTGATTAATGGGGTGATCAAAGTTCAGTATGAATTATTGGCGTTGTTATTTTCAAAGATAATATTTTTAAATCTGCATTTAATGGAAATCGGCAAAATGAAAACGGGTAAAAGGAAAAGCGAGACGAGAAAACGAGAACAAATAACAGAAAAACGAAAATTATTGGAGAGTTCAAAATACTATTTTATTAATATTGATATTGAACAGAAACATGCGTGCCCTTATGAAATGTCCTAAGGCCTTGGGCAGAGCCATAGGATTTGCATTACAAGGAAATTACTTTGAACTAAAGACCACAGGAAACTCGACGATCTCCCAATTCTTAAGCTCTTCACTTGCTGACCAAGGGCAAACGAGGTTGGCGACACCGTTTCCATCATTCTGATCATCCTCAGCAGCTGCAATCTGATTAGGATTTAGCATCCCTGCACTCTGAAAGCTCTGCTTGATATCGCAGATGAATATTTTTCCCACATCCGGTTCTCTGCCTTCAAGCTTGGCCAATCTCTTCTCTTTCTTTCCTCTTGCGATCCTACTTCTGTCAGTGCGATCCGGCTAGTACCCCATCCCATATCCGTCCTTATTCTCAGGCAACTCGATCGGTGCTAGGATACCCTGCTCGGTCTTTCCCAAACCTTTTCCAACTTGGTATCCTTTGGCCATCATCACTTTGGCAATCATCAGGGCAGCTTTGGACAGCTTTGGTTTTGGTAGTGGAGCTCCCTCCCCTCTAAACATGGTATTGGCAATTTCCAACGCTTGGAAGGCAGTCTCGAAAGATTCCTCGGTAGCTTCAATGTAGCGAGTGGAAGATGCCTTGTTTACCAACATCTCTTCTTCCCCAAAAACAACTACAAGCTTGTTGTTTACTATGAATTTCAGTTTTTGATGTAGGGAAGAGGGAACAGCCCCCGCAGTATGGATCCATGGTCTTCCCAAGAGATAGCTATAAGATGGAGCAATGTCCATTACTTGAAAAACCCCTACAAAGGTTTCAGGGCCCACCTGCATAGGTAGCTCCATTTCTCCAATGACTTCTCTTTTTTAGCCGTCGAAGGCCCTGACTATGATAGAACTTGGCCTCATGTACGACCCATCCACCGATAATTTTTCCATAGTTGTCTTAGGCAAGACATTCAGAGATGATCCATTGTCAGTGAGCACTCGGGATATAGAGTACTCCCCGCATTTAATGGAGATATGCAGTGCCTTGTTATGCCCTCTTCCTTCAATCGGGATTTCATCATCATTGAAAGTGAGGTAATTGTTTGCAATGATATTGCCTACAATTCCATCAAACTGGCCGACGGTAATATCATGGGTGACATGAGCTTCATTCAATACTTTCATTAGTGCTGCTCGATGAGCTTCAGAGTTGAGCAATAGTGAAAGCAGAAATATTTTGGCAGGGGTGTGGTTTAGCTGATCCACTACCTTGTATTCACTCAGCCTCATAAGCTTTAGGAACTCACAAGCTTCTTGTTCAGATAACACTTTCTTGTTGATGTCTTTCTCAGGATTATCTTCCTCTTTGCCTTTTCCTTTACAGGCCCTTTCCTCTTCTTCTTTCGACTTGCCCCTACCAAGCTCTTCAGGAATATAGATGCGCCCACTTCGAGTCATCCCACTAGCTCCTGAGATATTAATGATATAGGGATTGTCCTGGAGGTCTTTCGCCTGGACTTTCACATTATAATTGCATGGGGCTGCATTGACATCCTTAAAGGGAAAAGGAGCCGGCATTTGAATAGTTATAACTTTAGGTCTAGTGAAGGCCATCTTTGAATCCTTGTTGTAACGGATCTCTAGTGGCCTTCGGGTATCCATATTCTTGTCATTGTTTGACTCAAGAGTTGACACATTTCCTTCCCTTTTTAGAGGGCCCACCTGTACTATATGTCGGTCCAACAAGTCTTGAAGGACTTGTTTGAATGCTCCACAGTTCCCAACACAGTGAGGGACATTACACAAATCCTTTCCGGTGCATTCTTTCTTAATAATTCCAAAGTGGCACAGCTTAGCATGAATGACTTCTAGAGGTGTGCTAATGTCTTTCACATTCCTAATTAGGGACTGCTCTTCGAAATTTTCAATTGCATTGACAGAGGATTTCCCATGCCCTGGTAAAGGGTTAGTGGCCACATTCGGACCATCTTCCTTGAAGTTCAACCATTTGGACTCGATCAGATCCCGGACTACATACTTCAGCGCTTTGCAGTTTTCTATTGAATGACCAGCCGTCCCTGAATGGAATTCGCATGTGGCGTTTGAGTCATAACCCCTGGGGAAAGGAGGGTGGATTTGTCTCATAGGGCGAGGAGTGATTATTTTTGTGGCTGATTAGATGGTTAAATAGATCAGAGTAAGACATAGGAATTGGGACAAACTGGACAGGTTTTCTTTCTAGGTAATTTGGTGGTCTATAGTTTTGATTGGTTTGGTTTTGGTGGGGCAGGTAATGTTTGGGTTCGGAATCGGAAGGTTTGTGGAGGATTATTGTAGAGGGATTTTTCGGGTCCTGTGATGGAGTTGGCTTTTCCTTCCTTCTTTTTAGGAAATCCAGAGAAGGGTTTTTTCTGGTTATTAGTTCCGGTGAAGCTCTGGGCAATTTTTCCATTCCTTAATCCATTCTCTATCTTTCCCCTATGACAACCATATCTGAGAAGCTCGACGACACGCTGCCGATCAATCTATCGTAGAAAAGCGACGGGAGAGTGTCCATGAACATGAACACCATCTCTTTTTCGAACAAAGGTGGTGCTACTTGTGCTGCTAACCCTCTCCAGCGCTGAGCGTATTCTTTGAAAGACACATTATCTCTTTTTGTCATGCTCTGCAGTTGTGTCCTATCGGGAGCCATGTCAGTATTATACTTATATTGCCTTAGGAAAGCATCAGCCAAATCTTTCCAACTTTGAATGTGGGTGCGCTCCAACTGCATGTACCAGCTTGAGGCTGCCCCAGCTAAGCTGTCCTGAAAGTAATGGATGAGCAGCTTGTCATCATGCGCAAACGCTGCCATTTTCCTGCAGTACATAGTCAAATGGCTAACAGGGCACGTGGCTCCTTTGTATTTGTCAAAGTCCGGCACCTTGAACTTGGGGGGAATGACCACATTAGGGACAAGGCACAAGTCATAAGCGTCTCTTGCCCCAATATTGGACCCTTCAACTGCTCTCAAACGTTCCTCAAGCATTTGTAACTTGTCTTTGGCTTGAGGATTCTCTACAGGGTAACCTTGAGGAAGCCTACTCATACCGTAGTAAGGATGAATCATCGAAACTACGGCTGGGGTCACATTGGGGATATGTGAATGAGTAGGGTTCCTAAGATTGGATCCCTGAGCTTGAGGATCAACGGTCAGCAGTGGAGGGTAGCCAAGTGGGAACCTTTGCGGTGCGACAACAAGGCTTGGGACTTGAACCGGTGGCGCTCCCGTATCATCATCATGCCCTATTGGTGCAGATTGTTTCTGTCCCACGACTCCCGAAGGACCATCTTCCGAGTTGGCATCGGCAGTTGGAGGTGTGTAACCTGGCGGATGTCCGTAAGCGGGCCATTGTATAGCTTGGAGGTTCGAACCATTGACTCCAGTAGGATACACAGGATGTGGGATCCCGGGTCCATTGGGAAGAGGAGGGTTGGTAACTCGATTTTCAGTAGTCCCAGCGGAGATATCTTCATCGTATTTCCATTCCTTAAAGCTTGTAATACTTTCAAAATCTCAGCCATCTACGCTCTCATCTCATCCATTTCTGCCCTAAGCTCTTGATTGCTTTGATTTCGATTACCCTGAATTGGATCATCCTGATGTGGATTATCCTGGTTCGGATGACCCTGAGGTGGATTGTCCTGGTTTGGATTGTCTTGATTCGGGTTGTCCTGGTTTGCTGCCATGTTTCTAGCCTGAGAACGAGTCCAATAACTATGTTGACGAACCAGCTTGTCTTTGTTCTGTTGATGGAATACATGTTATGAGTATATGAATGAATGAAAAGATGAATGAATGGGAATGCATATATGCATGAGTCTTACTGTTTTAAGCCGGGAATCGCGAGTGTAGCTTAATTTGTCATAAGCGTGTAAGTTGGCGTTTCAAATGTTTTTAAAAAAAAAAATAGGAATCAATAAGCGAAACAACCAAACTTCATTAACTGGAAAAATCAAACCAGCGCAACATTTTTTAAACTTCAAAAAGAAAAGTACAATGCTCTTTTAAATTTCAACTCGGGTACATATAACTTTCATCTTTCCACTCCTCTCTCTTTTTTTACTAGTAGTGTAACCAATTTTCTCTCTAAGTTCTTCAATCAGGATCTTGCAAAATTCCACAAAGTCGAAAACTTTGACTGGGGTGTTTAATGGGTGCATCGCCGCATCAGCTTTCTTTAGACGTTCTGGGATGCCTACGACAGCTTGGTTAGCCAGCCATGCCAACTTTGAGAACTTATCCTTCCAATATAAGCTTTCATTCTTCAACTCTATGTAGACTTCATGATTTTCGATCCTGCCGACCAACTCCACAAAGCGACTCTCCCCACAGATGCTTTCAGCCTTCAACTGGTGGTAAACTTCCTCTTGGTATCTGATGTGGTTCTTCAGCTCATCAGATCTTTCTTGCTCCCCATTTAAAGCCTGCTGGTATTCTTTGAGTATTTCTTCAATGATTTCTTCGTCCCGCCTAATACTTTTCACTTGATCTTCAAATTCAGCTATCAATATCCGAGACTCTCTCTTGGATTTTATCAACAAGCTCTGTACGGTTTTTTCGGCCATCCTTGATTCTTCCCACAACTTCTTCCATTTGTGTGCATCATCAACAGCGACGCTCATTTTCAGGTTGCAGCGCTTTAACTCTTCCTTTGCACCCTTCAGGTACCTTTGAACATCCTGCTTGCTCTTTTCTTCTATCTTGAGCCGCTTGTAGCTATCTTCAATGGCCACCGACTTAAGTTTATTCTCCTCCTCTAATTTTTGATTTTTTAGAAGCACTTTCTCCAGTTCGGCCCGCAAGACTATCTTTTCTTCTTCGGCTTTTGATAATGCCATTTTGAGCCCATCTAACTCTTCAACAGTGGGGACATTGGGTTCAAGTATTTCTTCCTCAACCCGTAGTGCGCTTTGGTAAGGCAATCGGGTATTTTGGATCCTTTCTTGGAGCCATTGACGAAAGGTGGGTTCCTTTTCGCCGCTCCTCTTAGTAAGCTCATCTTTCCCTTTGCGAACTACTTGATCCCACGCTTGGGAGATCCTCTGAAGCATGTCAACATCTTTTTTGTTTTCCCCATGGAGGTAAAAAGGGGTTAACATATCTTCAGTGGGTGGATTCCGCATGGGGTACCCAAGCTGTCTTAGAGTCAGAGAGGGTTTGTAGTTTATGCATCCTCCTGTTCCCATGAGCGGGACATTTTGAAAACTTCCACAATGAAGAACTACTTTATGCCTATCTTCCCACCATGATGGGTACCAACGAACCTTGTGCTCATGGAGGTTCCTTAGCACTTGCAACCATTCATGCGTGTTCATTGTTTCCACATCACACCCTCTAGCATCTTCAACTGGGTTGTTCGGTCTACCTTTATTGGCAAAAGCATGGCTGAGAAGCCAGACATACAAGATATGTAGGGAGCACGATATCTTACTTCCTTTTAGTTCACTATAATGAGTGAAAGTACAATAAGTATCTGCAAGAATGGCTGGAATTGGGCTGACTGGATTTTCCTCATCTTTGAAGGCTAGGAAGACACCAATTGCTGTTGTGTCTACATACCTTTCAAGGCGTGGATAGAGAACAATGCTGAAGATGGTCAGAGCTAACACCTGTTTGAAAGGACCCCAGTTCCCTTCGTTAGTGAAGAACCTCATTCGACTTTCCAGATACTCCTGCGGGAACCCTATAATGTGATTCCGAATTTTCTTTTGTAGCTTCAAATCTTCTTTACTGACTTGTAGCATCGAGGCAAGTTTCTCGTCTGTGTAGTAGTGCCCCTGATACTGGTAGGGCCTGATGTCTTGCCGAGGAAAACCAAGGATTTGCACATATTCTTCCAAAGTAGGTGACATTTGGAAATTCTTGAAGATAAAGCATCTTAGGGTAGAGTCATAAAACTGGCTCAAGGCGGCAATGGCATCTGTTTGCACTTTCAACTGTAGTAGCATGATGATATTTGTAACACCCCGGAAATAATTTAATTAAAATAGTTGATTGAATTATTAAAATAATTTGGAGGCGGGATATAGATAAATTAAAAGGTTAATATTTTATATGCGTAGGAGGTGAAACGAGTAAAGGAGGTGGTGACGTAGAGAGCCCAGTGTTTACTGAGCCCTCAACTTAAACCCTGGGGGTTTAAGCCAAACCCTCATTCGCAGCAAGCAAAAGAAAAACGAAAGTGAGAGTGAGAGAGAGAGAACGCGGCGCAAAGAGGGAGAGAAGAGGAGGGTTTCGCGAAGAATTTCAAAAGGAGATCGTTCGTGTTGCTGTGGTTTTGTTCGTGTCTCATTCGTCGTGTTCCGGAGCTTACGTTATTCGAGGTAAGGGTGGGCTTAACCTTGATAATGGGTTGATGATAATTAGGTGTGGGTAGTCTAGGGTTTTGTTGAATTGTTCGTGTTGTTGCATATCGTGTTTTCATTGAGATTGGTGCTTTGATGATTATTGCACGTTATTGTGATTTGTTTCGTTATTTGTTGTTGCGTGATTGTTGTGTCACGATGATGGTGTTGTTATTGTTCGTGTTTTTGTTGTTGCTGTGCGTGGTTGATTGTTGTTGTCGCGTTGTCGAATTGTCGTTTTTGTTGTGGTGGTTGCGGTGTCGTTGCCGTTAGGGTTTGGTGTTTGGCAATTTAGCGATTCTGGACACAGGTTCGGTTTTTCTAAAACTGACGCTGTTTGGTTGATCCAAAAATTATGAGGTTGATTGTTTTTGAAAATAGACTTAACGCCGGTCGTTTTGGCACTGGGTTCGTTAAATTCGGAGTTGTATAGCGCGAGTTATAGGCGATACAAGTTAGGTTAAAATTCTGGAAACGATTTCGGTATAGATTCGGTATTTCGGTGACTGGGAACGTTGTATTGATCGAAAAATTATGTGGTTTATTTTTCTGGAAAATAGACTTAATACTTGTTAATTTGGCACTGGTTTGGGTGCGTTTAGAGTTGTGTAGCTCGAGATATGAATTCCACAAGTTAGAGTAAGATTCTGGAAACAATCTGGACACAGGGTCAGTGTTTTGGTTACCACGTTTTCAAAAGAACTCCTTTTCGAACGAATCCAATTTCTTTGAAAACTAGACAAAATTTGCCCCAGCTTATGCACAAGTTTCATGCAATTTGATTGAGTTTTGGTCACTTTGGAATTGCTTGAATTTGAAGGACAGAAACTGTCCTCTTTTGCAACTAGCCTGTGTGTTTTTCGAAAACTGTACCTATTGGACACTCTCCTTCAAAGACTGAACTTAGGGATGATAACCAGACCCATAGGGCTTTCCAACAAGTATTTATTTGTTGAAATCCAATTTCGTTTGCTATTTTAATTAATTCGCTGAAGTAGGTGCGATGTGCCTAGGCGCTGTGCGCCAGTCTTGTGCGTGGTGTGCATGCGTTATGTCCGCGTTGTGGAGCCGTCTGGTGTTAATATTTCAGGTGCGGTGCTGGTATGCTCAAGAGAGTTTAGTGGTAGCTGTGATGCTACAACTTGGTGCTATTTTTGGTGAAATCATTTGTTTTGATTCTGGTGATATAGTATTTATTTTAAATACTTGTTATGGTGAGTTGGTGCATAATCATGGTGTCGCATTGTCATATGCATGTTTTGGTGATATAGGCTCTGCCTCTGGTGTTTATTGGTGATATGCCCGTCGTGGCTCATTTTGGTGATCGGTACCGCATGCATATGCCCACTGGAGGGGTTGCATATCATCCCATTGTCTATGAATGTTATAATTTTGGTGGTTCACTGTCAAATGGATTTTTCCTTTGGTATCTGGTGCTGTGATATGGTGTAATTGTATTGTGTTGCTGTAGTTACCTGATGCTAGCATATTTTTATCATCTGCTTATTATCTCTGTTAGACTCACCCCTTCTGCTTGGAATGTTGCTCTCATGCGGCAACGCTGCAGGTGATCGCTAGTGCTCGTGGAGGAATTGCTAGGTTTTGCTTCCTCTCTCGTTTGGGTCTGTGTCAGCTCTGATATGTAGCACCGGGGAGTCGTTAGTTATCGTTTTGAACTATTATTTTAGTTATTGGAAATTGTTTTAATTAATTTTGGAGATGTCTTTAATTGTTAATTCTGGAGATGTTTAAACTGGTTAATATTTCCGCTGCTTGGTGATTTCTTTTTAAAATGGTGGAAAATGTAGCGCCCTTCGAGGTGACTCTGATAATTGTCTATTTAATTGTAATAGTAAAAGGGGGGTGTTACATTAGTGGTATCAGAGCAGTTCGGTCTGTCCGGCCAAGTTGTCGAGTCGTCGAGTCGAGTAACACTTGAGTAATTGTTACTCGTTTCTGATTATAGTTTCTGTTGCAGTGTTAGGTTGAGATGGCAGGACGGAACGATGCTGCACTCACTGCTGCTTTGCAGGCTGTGGCTCAAGCTGTGGAGAATAACCCAGGCGCTGCTGGTGATGCTGGGTCGCGCAGTTTGGCTACGTTTCAGAGGGAGAATCCTCCTACCTTTAAGGGCAAGTATAACCCTGATGGTGCTTTGGCGTGGCTGAAAGAGATGGAGAGAATCTTTCGTGTTATGGATTGCTCTGAGGCGCAGAAAGTCAGGTATGGTACTCATATGCTGGCAGAGGAGGCTGATGACTGGTGGTTGGAGGTGAGGCAGAGGTTGGCGACTGTGAATGAAGAGGTCACTTGGGCTGTGTTCAGCAGAGAATTTCTGAGAAAGTATTATCCTGAAGATGTCCGTGGGAAGAAAGAGATTGAGTTTCTGGAGCTGAAGCAGGGTAATATGTCGGTGACTGAGTATGCTGCCAAGTTCATTGAATTGGCGAAGTTCTATCCACATTATGGTGAGGCTGGTGCTGAATTCTCCAAATGCATCAAGTTTGAAAATGGGTTGCGGGCTGATATCAAGAAGGCGATAGGGTATCAGAAAATTCGGGTGTTCTCGGAGTTGATTGACAGCTGCAGAATCTTCGAGGAAGACAGTAATGCTCATTCTAGAGTCATGAGGGATAGGCAGAAGAATTTCTCGAGTCGTGGGAAGCCGTATGAGGTTCCAGCTGGTAAGGGCAATCAGAGAACTGCTGTGGGTAAGAGACCTAGTGGGGGAGATGCTGCTGCTAGTGTGGTATGTTACAAGTGTGGTAAACCCGGTCATAAGCGTCCTGACTGTCCAGGTGATGTGAAGAAGTGCTACAAGTGTGGTAAAGAGGGTCATATGGCGTCTAGCTGTGATCGAAAGGATGTGTTATGCTACAACTGTGGTGAGGGTGGTCATATCAGCACTCAGTGTCCTAAACCGAAGAAAGAAAGGTCCGTTGGGAAGGTGTTCGCTCTGGCAGGGTCAGATGCAGTGAATGAGATCAGAGGTACATGCTATATTAATAATTCTCCTCTTATTGCCATTATTGATACTGGTGCTACCCATTGTTTTATTGCTACTGCATGTGTTGAGAAATTAGATCTTGTTTTATCTTCTATGTTGAGGGAGATGGTTATCGATACTCCGGCTAAGGGTTCGGTGACTACCTCGGTTGTTTGTGCTAAATGCCTTTTATCGATATTCGGTAATGATTTTCTCGTTGACTTGATTTGTTTGCCGCTGAGCGGAATGGATGTTATTCTAGGTATGGACTGGTTAGTTGATAACCATGTTCATATCAACTGTCATGAAAGGTCTGTGAGTTTCTTTTCTCCTGAAGAGGAAGAGTCTGGTTTGTTGTCTGCTGGTCAGTTGCATAGGGTAATGAGGGAAGACGTCCAGTTGTTTTCATTAATGGCGTCATTGTCTGCTGAGAGCCAAGCGAAGGTTGATGAGTTGCAGGTGGTGCGAGAGTTTTCTGAGGTTTTTCCCGACGAGATTCCGGATGTACCACCAGAGAGAGAGGTTGAGTTTGCTATTGATCTGGTACCTGATGCTAAACTTGTGTCTATGGCACCGTATAGAATGTCTGCATCTGAATTGTCAGAACTGAAGAAGCAACTTGAGGGTCTGCTTGAAAAGAAATTTGTGAGGCCAAGTGTGTCGCCGTGGGGAGCTCCAGTGTTGTTGGTGAAAAAGAAAGATGGTAGTATGAGGTTGTGCGTAGACTATCGGCAGCTGAATAAGGTGACTATTAAGAACAAGTATCCGCTTCCGAGGATTGATGACTTAATGGATCAGTTGGTGGGTGCTCAGGTGTTCAGTAAAATAGATTTGAGATCGGGTTATCATCAGATCAAGGTGAAAGACGAAGACATTCAGAAGACAGCTTTCAGAACCCGTTATGGGCATTATGAGTATTCCGTGATGCCTTTCGGTGTGACTAATGCGCCGGGAGTGTTCATGGAGTACATGAATCGTATCTTTCGTGAGTATCTGGATCGGTTTGTGGTGGTATTCATTGACGACATCCTAATTTATTCTAAGTCAGAAGAGGAGCATGCAGAACATCTGAGATTGGTATTGGAAATTCTGAGGGACGGGAAATTATATACGAAGCTGTCTAAGTGTGAGTTTTGGTTGAAAGAGGTTAGCTTTCTGGGTCATGTTATTTCGGGGAATGGAATTGCCGTGGATCCGTCTAAGGTTGATGCCGTGTTACAATGGGAGTCTCCGAAGTCAGTTACTGAGATTAGAAGTTTTCTGGGTCTGGCAGGTTACTATAGGAGGTTTATAGAAGGATTTTCGAAGTTGGCACTTCCGTTGACTCAGTTGACTTGCAAGGGTAAAGCTTTCATCTGGGATGACTGTTGTGAAGAGAGCTTCAAAGAATTGAAGGAGAGGTTGACGACGTCTCCTGTTCTGACGTTGCCTAATCCGGAAGAGTCGTTTGTGGTGTATTGTGATGCTTCCAAGATGGGGTTGGGAGGTGTGCTTATGCAGAATGGTAAGGTAGTTGCCTATGCGTCGAGACAATTGAGGACTCATGAGAAGAACTACCCTACCCATGATTTAGAACTTGCTGCAGTTGTGTTCGCGTTGAAGTTGAGATCTTGTGTTCTTGAGCAGGGAGGTACGTGGGATACTCACCTTCCGTTGATCGAGTTTACTTACAACAATAGTTACCATTCTAGCATCGGGATGGCACCGTTCTAGGCATTGTATGGTCGGAGATGTAGGACTCCGTTGTGTTGACATGAATCTGGGGAGAGTATTGCTCTTGGACCCGAGGTTGTTCGAGAGACTACTGAAAAGGTGAAATTGATCCGTGAGAAAATGAAAGCGTCGCAGAGTAGACAGAAGAGCTATCATGATAAGAGAAGGAAGGATTTAGAATTCCAAGCTGGTGATCATGTGTTTTTGAGAGTCACGCTTATGGCTGGTGTTGGGCGTGCATTGAAGACAAAGAAGTTGACTCCTCGTTTCATTGGACCGTATCAGATCACTGAGAGAATTGGTAATGTTGCTTATAGGGTGGCCTTGCCGCCTAATCTTTCGAATTTGCACGATGTATTTCATGTGTCGCAACTTCGGAAGTATATTTCGGATCCGTCCCATGTGATTCCGATGGATGATGTGCATGTGCGGGATAATCTCACTGTGGAGACAATGCCTGTGCGAATTGAAGATCGTGAAGTGAAGACTTTACGTGGCAAAGAGATAAACCTGGTGAAAGTGGTCTGGTTAGGAGCTGTTGGTGAAAGCATGACATGGGAGTTGGAGAGCAAGATGCGAGAGTCCTATCCGGAGCTGTTTGAATCAGGTATGTTTTCGAGGACGAAAGATTCTAAGTGGGGGAGGGTTGTAACACCCCGGAAATAATTTAATTAAAATAGTTGATTGAATTATTAAAATAATTTGGAGGCGGGATATAGATAAATTAAAAGGTTAATATTTTATATGCGTAGGAGGTGAAACGAGTAAAGGAGGTGGTGACGTAGAGAGCCCAGTGTTTACTGAGCCCTCAACTTAAACCCTGGGGGTTTAAGCCAAACCCTCATTCACAGCAAGCAAAAGAAAAACGAAAGTGAGAGTGAGAGAGAGAGCACGCGGCGCAAAGAGGGAGAGAAGAGGAGGGTTTCGCGAAGAATTTCAAAAGGAGATCGTTCGTGTTGCTGTGGTTTTGTTCGTGTCTCGTTCGTCGTGTTCCGGAGCTTACGTTATTCGAGGTAAGGGTGGGCTTAACCTTGATAATGGGTTGATGATAATTATGTGTGGGTAGTCTAGGGTTTTGTTGAATTGTTCGTGTTGTTGCATATCGTGTTTTCATTGAGATTGGTGCTTTGATGATTATTGCACGTTATTGTGATTTGTTTCGTTATTTGTTGTTGCGTGATTGTTGTGTCACGATGATGGTGTTGTTATTGTTCGTGTTTTTGTTGTTGCTGTGCGTGGTTGATTGTTGTTGTCGCGTTGTCGAATTGTCGTTTTTGTTGTGGTGGTTGCGGTGTCGTTGCCGTTAGGGTTTGGTGTTTGGCAATTTAGCGATTCTGGACACAGGTTCGGTTTTTCTAAAACTGGCGCTGTTTGGTTGATCCAAAAATTATGAGGTTGATTGTTTTTGAAAATAGACTTAACGCCGGTCATTTTGGCACTGGGTTCGTTAAATTCGGAGTTGTATAGCTCGAGTTATAGGCGATACAAGTTAGGTTAAAATTCTGGAAATGATTTGGGTATAGATTCGGTATTTCGGTGACTGGGAACGTTGTATTGACCGAAAAATTATCTGGTTTATTTTTCTGGAAAATAGACTTAATGCTTGTTAATTTGGCACTGGTTTGGTTGCGTTTAGAGTTGTGTAGCTCGAGATATGAATTCAACAAGTTAGAGTAAGATTCTGGAAACAATCTGGACACAGGGTCAGTGTTTTGGTTACCACGTTTTCAAAAGAACTCCTTTTCGAACGAATCCAATTTCTTTGAAAACTAGACAAAATTTTCCCCAGTTTATGCACAAGTTTCATGCAATTTGATTGAGTTTTGGTCACTTTGGAATTGCTTGAATTTGAAGGACAGAAACTGTCTTCTTTTGCAACTAGCCTGTGTGCTTTTCGAAAACTGTACCTATTGGACACTCTCCTTCAAAAACTGAACTTAGGGATGATAACCAGACCCATAGGGCTTTCCAACAAGTATTTATTTGTTGAAATCCAATGTCGTTTGCTATTTTAATTAATTCGCTGAAGTAGGTGCGATGTGCCTAGGCGCTGTGCGCCAGTCTTGTGCGTGGTGTGCATGCGTTATGTCCGCGTTGTGGAGCCGTCTGGTGTTAATATTTCAGGTGCGGTGCTGGTATGCTCAGGAGAGTTTAGTGGTAGTTGTGATGCTACAACTTGGTGCTATTTTTGGTGAAATCATTTGTTTTGATTCTGGTGATATAGTATTTATTTTAAATACTTGTTATGGTGAGTTGGTGCATAATCATGGTGTCGCATTGTCATATGCATGTTTTGGTGATATAGGCTCTGCCTCTGGTGTTTATTGGTGATATGCCCGTCGTGGCTCATTTTGGTGATCGGTACCGCATGCATATGCCCACTGGAGGGGTTGCATATCATCCCATTGTCTATGAATGTTATAATTTTGGTGGTTCACTGTCAAATGGATTTTTCCTTTGGTATCTGGTGCTGTGATATGGTGTAATTGTATTGTGTTGCTGTAGTTACCTGATGCTAGCATATTTTTATCATCTGCTTATTATCTCTGTTAGACTCACCCCTTCTGCTTGGAATGTTGCTCTCATGCGGCAACGCTGCAGGTGATCGCTAGTGCTCGTGGAGGAATTGCTAGGTTTTGCTTCCTCTCTCGTTTGGGTCTGTGTCAGCTCTGATATGTAGCACCGGGGAGTCGTTAGTTATCGTTTTGAACTATTATTTTAGTTATTGGAAATTGTTTTAATTAATTTTGGAGATGTCTTTAATTGTTAATTCTGGAGATGTTTAAACTGGTTAATATTTCCGCTGCTTGGTGATTTCTTTTTAAAATGGTGGAAAATGTAGCGCCCTTCGAGGTGACTCTGATAATTGTCTATTTAATTGTAATAGTAAAAGGGGGGTGTTACAATATTCCCGTAAGTTCCATCGAAAGACCTGCGCTGAATGGGCCCTAACCGACCCGCTAACTCCCTCAGACTTGTCAGATTAGGCTGTTTCTCAATTGGGTATTTCAAAGTCTGAATTGCTTTGCTACTTGATTCCATATCACCTTGTTTATGACAAAATTTCAACCTCTTACAATTCCCGGCAAACCTAAATGAGATGAAGAAAATGCATGTAAGGATTATTTCCCGGCAAACCTTGTTTATGACAAAATTTCAACCTCTTACAACATTTTGAATTCTCCAATAAATTTCATTTTTCTTTTATTTGTTCTTGTTCTCTCGCCTCGCTTTTCCTTTTACCCGTTTTCATTTTGCCAATTTCCATTAAATGAAGATCTGAAAACATTATCTTTGAAAATAACAACGCCAATAATTCATACTATAAATTTGGTTACCACATTAATCAAACTGAGAAAGATGTTGAAGATGACTGGGAGACCCCTCCAGAGTTAATGAGAATGATGGACGAGAGGAAAAAATAATCCAGCCCCATGAGGAATCAATTGAAACAATCAACTTGGGCACAGAAGAAGACAAAAAAGAGGTCAAAATTGGTACCATAATGAAGAGCAATGAACGTGAGAAATTGGTTAGGCTTTTGTTAGACTATGTTGACGTCTTCGCATGGACTTACCAAGACATGCCTGGACTGAACCCCAACATAGTCGAGCATAAGTTACCAGTACAGCCTGAATGTCCGCCGGTAAAACAGAAGTTAAGAAGGATGAAGCCAGAGATGTCACTGAAAATTCGAGATGAGATTAAGAAACAATTCGATGCTGGGTTTTTAGCAGTAGCAAAATATCCTCAATGGGTAGCCAATATTGTCCCAGTCCCAAAGAAAGATGGGAAAGTTCGGATGTGTGTCGATTACCGAGATTTGAACAGAGGTAGCCCTAAAGACGACTTCCATTTGCCTCACATTGATGTCCTGGTAGATAGCACAGCACAACACTCTCTCTTCTCCTTCATGGATGGATATTCCGGATACAATCAAATTAAGATGGCCCCTGAACACATGGAGAAAACCACCTTTATCACCCTGTGGGGAACCTTCTGTTACAAAGTTATGCCATTTGGGCTGAAGAATGCGGGTGCAACGTACCAAAGAGCAATGGTGGCGTTATTCCATGATATGATGCACAAAGAAATAGAGGTCTACGTGGATGACATGATTGCAAAGTCCAAGACTGGGGAGGAACATATTGTCAATCTTCAAAAGCTCTTCGAACGTCTAAGGAAGTTCAAACTCAGATTAAACCCTGCCAAATGCACTTTCGGTGTAAGATCAGGAAAGTTGTTGGAGTTCATAGTCAGTCAGAGGGGAATAGAAGTGGATCCGGCCAAAGTACGAGCAATACTAGAAATGCCAGCACCGAGTAGTGAAAAAGAAGTTCGCGGTTTCTTGGAAAGGTTGAACTACATCTCTAGGTTCATATCTCAACTAACTTCTACATGCGAGCCTATCTTCAAGTTACTGTGCAAGAACCAAGAAACCAAATGGAATGATAATTTCCAGGAAGCCTTCGAGAAAATCAAGAGGTACCTCCAAAATCCACCGATTCTGATTCCACCTGTGCCAGGCAGACCTCTCATCTTGTACTTAACAGTGTTAGACAAGTCGATGGGTTGTGTGCTGGGGCAACATGATGAATCTGGAAGGAAAGAACATGCCATTTACTACATAAGCAAGAAGTTCACTGAGTGCGAGATGAGATACTCATTGTTAGAAAGAACATGTTGCGCTCTGGCCTGGGCTGTACACCGACTGAGGCAGTATATGCTAAGCCACACAACTTGGTTAGTGTCTAAAATGGATCCAATCAAGTACATCTTTGAAAAACCCGCACTCACAGGGAGAATTGCTCGTTGGAAAATGCTACTATCCGAATATGACATCTTGTATGTTACTCAGAAAGCAATCAAAGGCAGTGCATTGGCTGAATACTTGGCACACAAACCCATTGAGGATTACCAATCGATGCAATGTGACTTCCCAGATGAAGATATAATGGCTTTGTTCGGAGAAGGCAAATCTTTAGACGATGAAAGATGGACGATGTCATTTGATGGCGCCTCCAATATGTGGGGGCATGGGGTCGGAGCTGTGTTGATCTCCTCAGATAATCGCTTCATACCATTCACTGCTAGGTTGAGTTTCTATTGCACCAATAACATCGCAGAATACGAAGCATGCATTCTAGGCATCAAGGCGGCTCTTGAATGGAAAGTTAAAAGACTAAATGTATACGGAGACTCAGCTTTGGTCATCTATCAAATAAAGGGCGACTGGGAAACCAAACATTCTAAATTGATCCCCTATGGTGATCACATCCCCTATCGTGATCACATCCAAAAGATGGTTGAACAGTTCGATGAGATCACTTTCCAACATCTCCCCCGTGAAGAAAATCAGTTGGCTGATGCCTTAGCGACTCTGTCGTCAATGTTCAATATCAACGACAATAAGAGTCTGACATTCATAAAAACTCAGAATCATGAACTACCAGCACATTGTTGTATGGCAATCGAGGAGGAACCCGATGGTAAACCTTGGTATTACGATATCAAGCATTATATCACAAGCAGAGAATACCCTCCCGGTGCCTCAGAAAATGATAAGAGGACGCTTAGAAGATTATCAATGGGTTTCTTCCTAAATGGGGAGGTGCTCTACAAAAGGAATCATGATATGGTCCTCCTCAGATGTGTAGCAAAAGAAGAAGCAGAAAGAATTATGCAAGATGTCCACGAAGGTTCATTCGGAACTCACTCCAGTGGGCATACCATGGCAAGAAAAATCTTGAGGGATGGATATTACTGGTTGTCAATGGAGACCGACTGTTTTAAGTATGTGAGGAAATGCCACAAGTGTCAAGTTTACGACGATAATATCCATGTGCCACCCGCTTCTTTGAATGTCTTGACAGCACCATGGCCGTTCTCAATGTGGGGAATTGATGTCATTGGTCCCATTGAGCCGAAGGCATCAAATGGGCATCGCTTCATTCTGGTCGCTATCGATTATTTCACCAAGTGGGTTGAGGCCGCTTCTTATGCTAGTGTAACAAAATATGTAGTCGTCAGGTTCATAAAAAGGGATTTGATCTGCCGTTACGGTTTGCCCAGCAAAATCATCACGGATAATGGGACCAACCTAAATAACAAAATGATGAAAGAGTTATGTGATGACTTCAAAATTCAACACCATAACTCCTCCCCATATCGCCCAAAAATGAATGGGACAGTCGAAGCGGCAAATAAGAACATTAAGAAGATCGTGCAAAAAATGGTAGTGACCTTCAAGGACTGGCATGAAATCCTCCCTTTCGCCTTGCATGGGTATCGGACCTCAGTTCGCACTTCAACAGGGGCAACCCCATTTTCTTTGGTATATGGGATGGAAGCAGTTCTTCCCGTTGAAGTTGAAATACCCTATCTGAGAGTGCTAATGGAAACAAAGTTGGATGAAGCTGAATGGGTTCAAGCTCGTCTAGATCAATTGAATCTGATTGAAGAAAAGAGAGTAGTGGCTCTATGCCATGGGAAATTATATCAGCAAAGAATGAAAAAGGCTTATGAGAAGAAAGTTCGTCCTCGACAGTTTCAAGAAGGAGATCTGGTACTCAAGAAAATCTTGCCTATTCAAAAGGATTCCCGTGGGAAATGGACCCCGAATTATGAAGGACCTTATGTGGTAAAGAAATCATTCTCTGGAGGAGCTTTAATCCTCACAAAAATGGACGGTGAAGACCTCCCACTCCCGGTGAACTCCGATGCAGTCAAAAGGTACTATGCATAAAAAAATATATATAGAAAAAAGGAAAAGAAGAGCCAAGCAAGAATAAGCTAGCTAGGTCGAAAACTTGAAAGGGCGGCCTAGGCAAAAATTAGAGCGACCCGGTGAATTGAAAACTCAAAAGAGCGATCCAGGAAAAAATTAGGGTCAAAAAGTTGGACTATGAACAAAGATTAAGGCAATCAGCGCTTTCGAAAGTTGGATAATGGGTGATCAAGGTCATGAGTATGGGTGACTGACATAGTTACTTCAAAGACACAAACATTAAGAGATCTGTTTCCTTCTTGTTGTTCCTTTTTTATTAGTTTAAACTCCCAATGTAATATTTAGTCAGTGTGACCTGTTGCACACTCGACTTCCATTTGAATAATAAACACTTTCTCTATTTCCTTGTTCCCCTATTGGCTTTAAAATGATGTTTTATGATAAATGATATTGAACTGTGCAACATGTGCATGATTAAGAGCATTACAAATCATTACGAAACCTCAAAGAATCACAGAAAAGAAATGATCTCTCATAAACAAAATTGCAAAAAGAACAAATACATGCATGATCACTTCAAATGACGAATAACAGTAGCTCACGCTTCAATCTCGCGATACCACTGTTCTGGATGGCCCCATGCCCCGCACAAGAAGTCCTACGAGTTGACGAGAGTAGTAAAAAGGGAACCAAAGGAGGAAAGTCAAAAAAGAAAGAAGCAAACAAAAGAAAAAAAAGCGAAAAAGGGAAAAGCAAAAAAGCGAAAGTCGTCCATTACATTTCATTCATCATTCCACTCAAAATCAGTCACTGCAAATGCATACATTGCATGCATATCATAGCATCTGTTGCTTATCGACTTCAAGTGTCGATCATTCCAGTTTTAAGTCAACGCGACGAGCTTTGATCCTACAACGTACATCAGATCGCAGTGTTAGCACAGAGTCTAGCATAGATCCTTCAGGCCAAATCGGTCCTTCAGTTCAGTTCGAATTAACACGTCAAAACGACGGCTTCGAACTCTACCTTCAGATCATACGTCGTCACTGAGCACGGCGGATCCTTCAGACCCCCGGTGGTCCTTTAGATTAGTTGTG
Source organism: Astragalus glycyphyllos (assembly GCA_963573325.1). Classification (NCBI taxonomy): domain Eukaryota; kingdom Viridiplantae; phylum Streptophyta; class Magnoliopsida; order Fabales; family Fabaceae; genus Astragalus; species Astragalus glycyphyllos. Next base: position 40,142,218 of record OY754307.1, read on the forward strand.
TCGGCCTAAGACATAGCGTAAATCCTTCGTGGTCAACATATCAGTTCCGGATCTGATCTTGACCCTCACGACCGCTTGCCGCGTAGGTCACCCTCAGACTGTTTTAGTAGCACCATAGCTAGTTGCGGTCCATCAGACCATTTTTTTGGTCCATCAGGCCCAGGCAGCCCTTCAGACCTATCGGTCCTTCAGTTTAATTCAGGTCAATGCGCCAAGCATCGATTTCCAATTAGACCTTCAGATCATTTTGCCAAACAGGCATCGATCCTTCAAACTAATCCAGTCCTTCAGACCAGTCGGTCCTTCAGATCTCCTGCGATCCTTCTTTATTGCTTTATTACTATTTCATTGACCTGCTGCATGTTAACAGACAAAATTAGCTTTTATTCTATCTTTATTTCTAATTTTACTATGAGGTTGAAAACCCTTTGGCTTTTCTAGTAAAATATAAATAAAGAGGGGCAGCTGTTATACCGAAATTTTGTCAGTTGAATTAATCGAATATTTTTTAACAGCTGCCCCTCTTTATTTATGGAGGCCACGTTTTATTTCTAATTGTCTACGCATTTTTATTCTCATAGCGCATGCTTGCATCTCGTCGCGTACGTTTGCTTTGGCACTCGTTATTATTAGCTTTAAGCTATTGTTATAAAAAATCAGATCCTAAATTTGCTTTATCATTATCAGTTTTTTACAAAGAAATTAGTACTTGTTACACCTATGCACAAAAACAAAAAAAAAGCAAAATAATATATAAAAAAAGAAGCAAGGCAGCGTGCGCTGCTTGCTGGAAGGCTGTGGTGGAGAATATTTTGGGCTGGGAACTCGGATTCCCTTTCTCCTTGCCACTTGTTTTCTTCCTCCTTTTGAGCAAATCCTGCCTCCCACGGGTCTCTTTTTTAATGTCACTGTTCCTTCTTTTGGAGCAAACCTTGTCTCCCACGAGTGTTGGTTTCTCTGCTACCACACCTACACCACAAAATTTCCATGATAAATACACAAGTTCACAGCAACAAAAAGGGGGGAGACAGAAACCAAAGACAGACAGAAACAAATTCACACTAAAAACCAGAGCAAAAGATTAGGGTTTTACACTGAAACCCTAATCACCCAAACACTCAAAAATTTCTAAACAAACAAGGGCAGCAGCAACAATAGCAGAGCAAATAAGGATCTTTTTTCACAGAAGCTGAAATTTAGGTTGGGGTTCTTCTTTTGTTTGCTTCTTTTTATACGAAAATACAAAAAAACATGTAGGTGTTCAAGAGTTTATTAATCTGTTTCCAGGAAGAGGTTGTTAATCTGTTTTTTAGGAAAAAGCTTTGTTTCAAAAAAAATTAGTTTAAAGCCAGGTTTTCTTCAAAGAAGTTTTTTTTGGAAAAAAAAAAAGGGTAGTTTAAACAGAATCAGGAGAGGAAAGAAGGAGAGGGGAGAAGAGAACTAAACACTAACCTCCGGCCACCGTTCGTCGTGGTCACCGCCGTAGACCACCGTGAACCACCACCATCCACAACGCGCCGCCACCAAAACCACGTCCACCATCATCCTCGAACCGTCGCCAACAACTCACGGCCATCGCACCAAACCTTCAAAGCCACCACGCCAACGACGCCACAGTCACAACCACCCACGCCACAGTCACAACCACCCACGACGCCCTCACTCACCCCCAGTCACCACCGTCGAAATCCTCTCTCATCACCGTCAAGCCATCTCACGGCAACCAACCAAAAAAAAAACCCCAACTGTAACCACCTTCGCCGTAACTCTCTCTCTCCCATCGCAACCCTCTCTCTCCCATCGTAACCCTTTCTTTCTCTCACCGTGACCCTCTCTCCCATCGCAACCCTTTCAAGTTCACAAATAATAAAAAGGGTAAATAGAAATATTTTTTTTAGAATTAACTTTTTCTACACATTTAATTAATAGGTAACCTTTTCATATAAAGGATGTTGTGGGGTGCCTACACCTTCCCCATACATAATCGACCCCCGAACCCAAAATAAAGGTTTTTTTCAATATTTTCCCTAACAGTTAAATATTGATGGCGGCTTCATTTTTTTCGAAGTCTTCGGTCGCAACACTATCTAATTTAGACCAGTCAAAATACTCCTAAGACCTAAAGAACTTAATCTACTCTTCTCCCCCTTTTGTCACACATCAGAAAGGTGGAGGTAATAGGAAAAGATTAAGGGGCTACTTCGATGGAGAAGACCCATCAGAGGAAGAGGAAGTAGCAGGCCTAGGGATATCAGGAAACAGAGCAATTGGACCAAATTCTGTAGAACTATATGAGGAGCAATGTTGGTGATGCCTTGCTGCAGAATCCATGATCTGTATTGCTCATCACGAGCAGCTTGAGTTCTTTGCGCTTGTTGTAGGATCGCTTGACCTCACTTTTATTTTTCTAACCTTTTTTATTTATTATAATAATAATATTTTTTTTAAAATCACAAGCATGTGGCCGTTGGCTTCCCACCCTCTAGTCATTTTCACCTTTTTGGCTTTTTTTGGGTTTGCTGTCCTATTTAATTAGCTATTTTATCATTTCTATTAGCCATTATTTTTAATCAAAATAGGCATCTGACATCCTTTGAAAACTAGTGCCCCTACCACCCCTTCCCTTTTCTTCACGTGATCATCAATATTTTTCCATTTTATTTTTAAAACTTAGTTTTACTTTTTTATTCATTTGTTTCAATTAGATTAGGGATACCCTTTATCAAATACAATAAAAATAGGATTGATCGAGATGTACATCTTATCGATCCCGGTTTAAAACGTCTGAGTTGTACAACTTGGTGATCTTAAACCCTTTCAAAAATTAAAATTAAAATCAATCAACACACAAGACTTTTTTTCAAGAAGAACTACGTAGCCTTTGATTCTCTGCACACAGAGATATGTAGGAGCGGGCTTCCTCGTCAAGCCAAATTAATCTTTTCCAAATAAATAATCAATTTTTTTTCTTTCACACCTATTTCCCAAAAAACAAAAATGGGGATTGGCTGAGATGTGACATCTTGTCGATCCCGGTTTAAGACGCCTGAGTTGTACAGCTTGGTGATCTTAAACCACCTTTCAAAATATTAAAATCAACCAACCAACAAACTTTTTCAGGAAGAACTACGTGACTATTGAGTTCCTCATTGCAAGAGAGGATACGTAGGAGCGGGACTTCCCGTCAAGTCAAAATTAAATTTTCTTAAATAGGTCCCTATTTATTTCTTCGTAAATAGCTATTTTTTATTTAGTATTATATTATTTTTGGGTAAACGAATTTTCTAAACTTATCGATAATTTGCACAATCAAATTTAAGGTAACTGTCTTAGGACAGATGTATTAGGGGTGCCGTGAAATTTAGTTTTCGCCCTTCCCTATGCATAACCGACTCCCGAATCCAACCTAGTTTACGCAGACCAAATAACTTTAAATGTGGGTTTTTTCTCAATTTTCCTATTAAATAAATTGGGTAGCGACTCCTGAAATTACAATATTTTTGAGACGTCTACGTCGAGATCTCGGTTACGACAGATGGCGACTCCTCTGGGGACTTGTGAGAGTCAAGCCTGTTTAATTTGGTTGTGCAAATCATTATAACGTATGATCATGTGTTTACCCCTTTTTATTTTTATTTATTTATATATATATATATATATTGTGTGTATATATATATATGTTTTATATTTTGCATCCTATTAACCCTAGGTTAGAAGACATGTGATATTATTGTCTGTTTGTTGCTTCTGGTTATTTTATCTTTACTTATTTTAGTATGATTTGAGGTTTGTATGCTCCCTTCACACACTACACATACACTGTGAGTACACACTAAGAGTTGAGCTCACACCTGAGCCGCAAAAAACACATAAGTTAGAACGAGGATGTGTAGTGGAACTCATTTTGGATGTACATCCTGTGTGACTTCCATGAATTCCTCATCTAGAGTACGATTCTTCTGTGCGGATATCCATATTTTGGATGTACATCCTGTTGTGGTCCATCTTCCAGAAGAGTACTTAGCTCTAGATACCTTAAACCTCTTTAGGTTACAATAACCCACATTTGTGAGCGTACACAATAGAAAAACACGAGACCCATTGGACCCAAAACCCAATAATATGGGAAAACCTGTCTAGGCCACAAAGGGGGCTATTTTGTCTCTTATCCTTAATCTTTGTATTTTTTTCTCTTCGTACAAAAATATACCAAAAGTCTCAAATGATAGGGAATTCCATCGAATTTGATGTATAAAAAGCATACAAAAAAATCATATTGCATTTCGGAAAAATATCGTCTGCATTTTGGGCGCATTTTTATGAATAAAAAAAGGGTTGCATTGTCATCTACCATTCATCATAGTTAATTCTCTTAAGAGTTGCCTAACATTTCCTAAAAAAACAGTAGCATTTTAGGAATAATATTTGCATGTGTAGCATTAAACTCGTGCACTTTCATGGCATAGCATCCCAAAGTTTCTCCGTATTTCATTGTCGTATGTTGTCCATATCTTATGAGTAAATGCATCAAAATGAATTGGCATTTGTCAATGTTCATAGCATATTTCCTTAAAAAAGTAAAAAAAACTAGGAGAATTGCATTGCATTTCAGCATAAAAGATCATGTTGCATTCTAAAAAAAATCTTTGCATATACTCACATAAGTAAAGGAAAAAAACTTGCATGGTATCTCTTACAAAAAACGCATTGAATGTGGCATCGTAGGATAAATATTTGCATGATGGCTCTAAGTTCATACACTTTCATAGCATAAAATCATAAGAATTCTCCATATTTCATTTTTTATTTGTCTATAAGTAAACGTTGTTGTTGCATGTTGTACATACTTACATGAGTAAATAGAATTGCATTGCATTTCTTGCAAAAAAACAATAAAAAAATATCACAAAAACAAATGCATGTTGCATCTTAGGACGAGTATCTACATACATAAAATGTCTCCATGCACTCCATAGCATCATTTTATTTGACCCATTTTCATTTGTCATAATTTTTCTTGAAAATAAAAAATGATAAAAGTCATTGAGTGTCCATCCATTTTTTTTCTTTCGCAAGAATAAAAGAAAGTTGAATTTTTTGTGTTTGCATCAAGGTGGATACCAATCAAGCTCAGACTCAAGGTGTTGGAGTACTCTTTTAAGAACTTTTGTTAAGAACCTCTAAAAAATATTGATCATAAGGGACGTAGGGAATTATGCTGAGAAGAGGGATATCACAGGGCATTTGAAAAAGGGAACGGAGATTAATTTTTGAACTAAAAGCTCAAAGCAAAAAAAATATGATTGTCATTAGCGCTTTGTAATCATGTTGTGTAGAGTCTAGTTAACTTTCTCGAAGCTTCATACTAATGAATTTGCATGGATTCGAAAACGCTTTTCACTCCATTCTTACGATTATCCCTTTAAAATTTGGTCCCCAATTCAGTGTTTGCCTCAAGTAATAATTCTCAAAGCCCATTTGTGTGTGTTATTCGAGGATGAGCTAGTGAATGAATGTCGGTTTTGAAAGGTCCAATTCCCCATAAAAAAAATCAAAAGAAAAAGAGAGCAAGAATTTTTTAAGAGAATATTGTTAGCCATGCGCTAATGTTTGTTTCAAAATTAACGTGTGAAAATGAGAAATCATGATTTGAAATGAAGAGTGACATTTTTTTCCAAAAAAAGTATTATACCCATTGATGTCAGTCCCCCTTTGAGCTTGGAATTTCCCTTTCATTTGACCCTGGAAACGATTGACATTACGGTGGACGTTAGTCATTTAAGATCATCACATGAGTTCCCAAGGTAGAAATTTGATAAGATATTAAGGAAAATGGAGGAAAGGAAGGACAAAAGTCAAATAAAGAAAAAAGTTGGAGATAAACCAATGATGGCGAAAAGAAAATAAGAGGGAAAATGAGGCATAAATGAAATGGAGACAAAGGAGGAAACGAAGAAAGAAAAAAGGAAAAAGTCAAGAAATGAAGAAAGAAAAAATCAAAATCATGTACAAGGGATAATGCCAATATTTGACAAAAAAAAGGAAGTGTTGTTCTGGAGAACAACAGAAAATTGAATGCCTTAAAGATCCTTGACCCTTTAAACTCATAAAGCATTTTTTGAGCCTCGAAATCCTTTTATCGTTAACCCATAACCCATGAAAAATTTCTTGAGCCTTCTAATCCTTTTTTCTTAACCCATAAAGCACCTTGTGAGCCTTTAAATCCCTCTTGATCTTTTTAAACCCATAAAACAATTTCTTAAGCCTTCTAACCCCATTTTTCTTAACCTTATAACTCGTAGCCACATTGCAAGCCTCTATAAGTCCACTCTAATCGATGAATGATTGCTTTCATTTTCATAAAGTTAATTTTGAGATAAATCATTTATTTTCTTTTAACAAATCTTTGCTCTGCAAAAAATGAAAAGAAAAAAGAATGAGGCCCGCTAGACTGAAAACCTGCAAGGGCAGTCTAGGCAAAAATTAGGGTTTGAAAAGAAAGAATAAAGTCTGCTAAGCTGAAAACCCGCAAGGGCAGTCTAGGAAAAAATTAGGGCACGAAAGGGGAAATGGACTTACCTTTGAAGAATTTATAAGGTCCACATGGGCAACTTTTGTGTTTGTCATCCTCGCCCACTAGCGTAATCTCTTCCTTTCATGTCTAACATGATGACACATTGGGGAAATCTTTGTAGTTTGAGGTAACGTTGGGAGTCTTGAGAAATCCCACTCCGAGCCAACAAAGTTTTTGCACCACCGTTCATGAATTGAACTTTTCTTGCTATACCAACTTAATTTTCTCTTAAGGCAGTGCCTTTCACCAACACTGGGGCAAGCATTGGGCAAGACGTTCAGGAATCAAACTTTGCGTGCTATGCTAGTATTGTCTCCTCCCAAGGGCAATATCGTACACCAATTTTTGGCCAAAATATCTGAATGACCCTTGATGAGTGAGATTTCACTTGTTATATCAGTGTAATCTACTATTGGGGTAACACCTTTCATTAAACTGGGGAAGAAATGTTGCAAGACTTTACACCCGTCAAACTCTGTTTACTATACTGGTGTAGTCTTTTCTTGGGGCAATGCTTTTTACCAATACCGGGGCAATTTTTTTGCAAAAAGCCCTTCGTGAGTCAAACTTTGCTTTTTAACACCAGTGTTATTTTCTCTTCGAGAATACCATTTTCCACATATGAGAAAATCTTTTGCAAGACCCTTCATAAGTCCAACTTTGCTTGCTACGCCAAGTAGTCATCTCTTTGTGTAAAACCTTTTGCCAAACTTCACTAAGTAATCAGCTGTCTCAAGTAAATAGAAATGCCCAAAAAGATTAATCTTGAGGCAAGCCTAAACCCTTTTCTCACCCATCTCATGTTCTCTACAGCATTCCCCATTTCTTTCACTTTGTAAATAGCATTCCAAACCATCAAAACCCAAAACAAACAATCCAGAAACACGAAAAGCCCATCCTGTTAAAACATATGAATCTATGCATGCTCATTAAGTAATGCTTCAAAAATAGTCAACTTGGAATCATTGATATGATTTAGAGAGCTAATGACCATATGTGAGAAAGGGCCAGCCTGGAATGTGCCATGCTTTGGACGATGAGGATTATAAAAGAAAAGTGATCTTGCAACGCAAAGATAATGATGACTTTCCATCTGAACAAAGAAGCATGCACAAAAAAGAAATATCATCGGCAAATCTAACCTTGAAAATATGTCCATGTCAATTTCAACTCAAGGCTAATTTATAACTCATACATTTCATGTCATAGCATGCATACATTTCATGTCCAAGCATGCATTCCACTTCATGACTAGAAGCACATGTTTTTTTAGTCTCTTTGTGAATAAAGTAATAAAAAAAAAGTTATTCAAAATACGCATGCATTGCATTTTATTCCCATTTACATGCTACGGTTCAGCCCTGGTATTGCCTTTAAATTTCACACTATGGTTCAGCCCTGGCACTACACTTCCATGCTACAGTTCAGCCCTGGCACTGGTCTTTTAATTTCATGCTACGGTTCAGCCCTGGCACTACACTTCCATGCTACGGTTCAGCCCTGGCACTGGTCTTTCAAATTTCGTACTACGGTTCAGCCCTGGTATTGCCTTTTAATTTCATGCTACAGTTCAACCCTGGCATTGCACTTTCATGCTACGGTACAGCCCTGGCATTGCATTTTTTTTAATTTCATTCTATCGGTACAGCCCTGGCATTGTCTTTTTAATTTCGTGCTATCGGTACAGCCTTGACACTGTCTTTTTAATTTCATGCTACCGGCAAAGCCCTGGCATTACTAGTTAAAAGCCATAGAATGTAATAGCATTACTAGAAAATAATCATAAAAATAATTGCACACAGTTCAACTCATTTGGACGTTAATGTTGAAATGTTAATTTACAGCAATGTTCTCCGACTTGGAGGAGACCCACTTTAGCGTCCGACCTTTCATTTTGTGAGTCTTCTCAAATAGGTCCAAACAAGTTGGAGTCTCATCCGAGGAATTTTTCTGATACATAAATAGATTAGTCTCAATTAAAATATACTCTTAGCAAATATAAAGTTATATATAGTTCATTTTCTTACTAATCTCTTGTAATGCTCAGTTGTCGGAATAGACCCTCCTGTATGTAGAGAGCCATCAGAAGATGTTCTGTTGTTGCTGTTAATTATTGCTTTTTTTTTCCAATCTTCATCAGCCCACTTTAGCTCCAATACATCACAAAATTCTTAGGAATCCAAGTCCCCACATCAATCTTACGCCGTACTCTATACATTGAATTTGAGTGCCCCTCAGAGGCTTTATGGTCAAATGACTTTTTAATTGCTGCCTCATGCTCCGGAATCCACTTAAATTTCCTCTGCAATACAAAATTAGCCACTTATAATTCTATTCACTATCAGTAGGGTCATTTGCAAACATTTTTAGCACACATTTTAGCTCACATTTGGCCTCAAGCATCAGATGCATATAGACTGGTTTTAACTACCAAGTGTAAAGTTTTTTTTAGTGATAGCACATTCATTTTGTAATAGGAAATGGCAAACCCAATATATGGAAATCTTATAGAGATGTTTTAATAATGTATAGAGATGTTTTCATACCTTAAACTCATTAAATCACATTGTTGCCAACGACTCATCGTGTTTCTTCACCTCTCCACAATTCATCCAAGAACATTCAAACCACATTGAATCTTGATGAATAAAATTATGTGAAATCAGGTCTTACATATAAAAAGAGAGAGCGAGATCTTTGATTTACTGTTAGCTTTGAAGCTTGGATAGTTCAGAGATAGAGAGAACAAGATCTTTGATTCACAGAGAGAGAGAACCTAGAGAGCAAGATCAATCTTTGATTCAGAGAGGGAGAACACGTTTGGGGAGCATGAGAGTGTTTGTTAGGGTTTCAAGAGTGATTGGAAGAGAAGAGCATGAGAGTGTTTGTTAGGGTTTCAAGAGTGTTTGGGGAATGAAAGTTGAAACTGAAAACACGTTTACGAGAGAGTGAAAATTTCGAGAAAAAAAAAGGCGGACGGTGAGGGAAGCCAAAAAAATTGGGAGGGAAGCCGACAAAAATAAGTGGGACCAGTAAAAAACTCTCAGTGACGACTAAGGATTCGTCACTATTAGTGAGGGACTCTTTTCCTCTCAAACTACGTCTCTAAATGTCTTTTTCAATATTTTGTGACGAATTTAGTTACGAAATATTTAGAGAGGGATTTTTTCCATCTCTACATTCGTCACAAACGTTATACGTAGGCCCGCACCTTGGATTTGTTTTTTTGTAGCTACATCCCTCACTAATAGTGAGGGATATTTATCCATCTCAAAAATTCCTCTCTAAAAATAGTTTTTTTAGTAGTATGGTTACGCCCTGGCACTGCATGCTACCGGTTATGCCCTGGCATTGCATCTTTTAATTTTATGCTACCGGTTACGCCCTGGCATTGTCTTATTATTTTGTGCTACCGGTTACGCCCTGGCACTGCATGCTACCGGTTACACCCTGGCATTGCACCTTTTACTTTCATGCTACCGGTTACGCCCTGGCATTGTCCTATTCTTTTGTGCTACTGGTTACCCCCTGACACTGCAAGCTACCGGTTACGCCCTGGTATTGCATCTTTTAATTTTATGCTACCAGTTACGCCCTGGCATTGTCTTATTATTTTGTGCTACCGGTTACGCCCTGGCATTGCACCTTTTATTTTCATGCTACTGGTTACACCCTGGCATTATCCTATTCTTTTGTGCCACCGGTTACGCCCTAACACTGCATGCTACCGGTTACGCCCTGGCATTGCGTCTTTTAATTTTATGCTATCGGTTACATCCTGACATTTGTTTATTCTTTTGTGCTATCAGTTACGCCCTGGCACTGCATGCTATCAATCCTGCTCTAGCATTGCATCTCTTCTTTCTCTCATGCTACTGGTCCTGCCCTGGCATTTCTCTCATGCTACCGGTCACGCCCTGCCATTCTCCTTTATCTGCATGCTATCGATCCTGCTTTGGCATGACATTCTTTTTCTTTCCTTTGCTACTCCTCTATCTGCATGCTATCGATCCTACTCTAGCATGACATTCTTTTCTTTCCCTTGAAAACAACACATTTTTCTCCGGCTAAAATTGAGGTTCGTATTTGTACTTATTTCTTACTTTGATAATACAGCAAAACATAGTTTTATGTATTATTTCGTAAGAGAATAAGCACAGATGGGCAACTATGAACACCGAATTTTAACCGGTATTTTCATTTTTTTTGTAAAAAAAATCCCAAAAATATGTCATTTTACGCAATTTTAGATTTTTATTGTTTACACGTGCTATTTTGTGCTTGTTGGCGATTTTGTGTTATTTTTGCTATTATCAATTAGACTTTTTGTATTATTACTATTAGTTAGAACTTATTAAAAAAGAATTAATTTAAAAAAAACTGTTTTTAATATTAAATATTTTTTTTACATATTAAAAATTTAAAAAAAGTAAAAACGAAAATTACAAAAAATAATATAAATAAAGCATCTTCTAATTTGAGATAAGAGTTTATTGCTCTTTTATGTTGTGTCATACCCTAATTTTGTCCGCCTAGGTTTAAAACCCTAATTTTCCGCAAAAAATAATTAAATTGAGAAGTGTGGTTTTATTTTGAAGAGTGAAGAGCATTGTGCATGCATTTTTGGGTTTTAAAAGTCATTCTAGGGCTTTTAAATTCATTGTTAGAGTGGAAATGCATTTGTTGTTAAAAAACAAGGTTTTTAGGGCAAAAGGGTATTTTGGTCATTGTCAAAAATAAGATAATTTCTCATCAAGAATCATTGTGCAATTTTAGAGAAATTTATTTGAGGCAAAACATTTTTGGTCATGTATGTATGTATGCGCATGCATGCATACATTGTGCACAAAATTTCAAAAAAGGATCAAAAAGGAATATTCTACAAAAAGTTCCAAGATGTGATTTTTATGACATTTTTGGTCATGGTGATCACATAAAATGGCATATTCCTCAAGATACCTTGTATATGGCTCAAAGTGGTGTATTTTTGTACAATTATCTTGAAAAGAATAATCAAAAATGAAAGGAAAAGGGAATGGTCTCATAATAGTACAATAGTACAATTGCCAACTTGCAAAACTTGGTCACCAAGGACCCCTCCCAATGTTGTGTCGCCTATCCCTCTCCTTCCCTCTCATATTTTCATTTTTTTTGACCTCAATCCATGTGTGATTCAATCCTCACCCTCCTTTCAAATTTTAGATGCAATCCTAGGGTGAGATGAGATGCACAATGACCTAACTACCCTTAAACCTAATTGCTTTCTATATATACCCTATTAACCTCAGCTCACACAAAAAGAAAAAAACTTTGGCCTCACCATTCACTCACAAACCCTAGCACACAACTCCCTCCTCACCTTCTCTGCATTTATGCGACACACCCCCTCTCCCTTCTCTCTAACTCACTTCTTCATTTCTCATCTACCCACACACATTCAATCCATCTTCCAAGCCTAAACACTAATTTTCAACCATCAATCCTTCATAAAATCACACAAAGGTTCAAGATCAAGGGTCATTTTTTTGGAGATTGAAGATCAAGCTTGAAGATAAGTTGATTTGGTTGATTGTTTCTTCATCTATTGTGTTTATTTGGAGCTCATCTTAAGGTATGTGATTCCTAGACCCCTTCTCTTGTAAATCCTTGCATAAAGTCATCATTTCTTGCATATTTGTGAGAAAATGAATTTGGGTTTTGGTTCATTTATGGTCCACAAATGATCTTGGGTTATGCTAAGTTGGCAAGAGATAGGTTACTTCAACCTTGATGCCTATGCTTGTAAGCATTTAAAAATTCAATTCCCATGTGATGTGCTTGTGAAATGTGAGCAAAAAGGGGTCTATAAACAATTGAATTTGCGCACATGATTGGTCTCCAATGACCTTGATGCATCCTCAAGTTTAATCATGCTTTCTTTGCTCTTTGAGTTTAATGTAAATTGTTGTTTGAAGCTTGTGAAGTTTTGGCAAAGGATAGGCCACTTAGAGCCTTGATGCACCATTGCATTGTCTTAATAAATTGCAAAGGAGAGACCACTTGGAGTCTTGATACACTTTCCATTTCTCAATCGGCAAAGGATAGGTTCATTTAACCTTGATGCACATGCATTTTGCATATTCATGCATTCTTACCTATTCTTGCATCCTTGCCTACTCATGCATTCTTGAATTGAAGCTTGGTACTCAATGCTTGATATACTTGTTTATGTGCTTGTGGTGCATTAAAATGTTGAATTGGTGTTCACAATTTTCTTGTTTTGATTTCCACCAATTGTTACTCGTTAGTAACTCTCCAAAACTTCAAAACCATGTTGCATTCAAAAAACAACTTGTTACTCGTTAGTAACGTTCCAACTTCAAAACATTTTTTTTGCATTTATATAATCATTGATAAACAACTTCACTTCTTCTCAAAACAATTTCAAACTATTTTTCACAAATCACACTTTGTTGGTGGTAATGCGAAGCCTTTGCTTGCACGACTATCAACAATGGGGTGCTAGTGATGATCACTCGAAACCTTTGTTGTTTGATCATCATGAACATCCGATTTTCCAAAATCTTATTCCAAATCAAACTTTGTTGAGGATAATGCGAAGCCTTTGCTTGCACGACTATCAACAATGGGGTGCTAGTGATGATCACTCGAAACACTTTGTTGTTTGATCATCATGAACATTCGATTTTCCAAAATCTTATTCCAAATCAAACTTTGTTGAGGATAATGCGAAGCCTTTGCTTGCACGATCGTCAATAATGGGATGCTAGTGGTGATTACTCGAAACCTTTGTTGTTTGATCACTGTGAACATTCAATTTTCACAATTAAACAACTAAAAAATAAAAACCTTTTCTCGACAACCGAGAATTACGTAAGCTTTGAATTCTCCATCGCACTGGGAGATACGTAGGAGCGGGTCACATTCCCGTCAAGCACGACAAATGAAAACCATTTTCTTTTCAAAAAAACAAACCCTTTTCCAAAACAAGGCAATTCCTAAAAACAAAACAATTTTCGAAAACAAGAACTACGTCGCTTTGATTCCCTCCCCAGGATACGTAGGCACGGTGCCCTCCCGTCAAGCGCAAAAGATTAAATTTTCCTTAAGTTTTTTCCATAAAGTAAGGAGAGATAAAGAGAGATAAAAACAAAGCATTTCTTAAATCAACCTTTTAAATCACACGTCAAATCGAGGTTCCCTTTCAGTAGAAAGGATGTGTGGGGTGCTCGTACCTTCCCCATGCATAACCGACCCCCGAACTCAAATCTTGTGGTTCCAAGGACCATTGTTTTTCAAGAAAGGTTTTTTTCTATGTTTTACCTCTAAAAAATATTGGTGGCGACTCCAATTCATGTTGTGCGAAGAGAAATCCCTCCAAAGGATTTTTCGGGGTGCAACAGCTGGCGACTCCGCTGGGGACCTTTCTTTAGTGGGTCGAGCCAATCGATTCGACATGTGATTTATTTCGTTGATTTGAATGCTTTGTTATATCTCTCCTCCTTTCCCTTTCTTCTTTCTTTCCTTTGCCTTTAAAAACATGCTTGCATTATTCTTAGAATTGTTGTGTGCATTCTCGTGATGTTGTGCTTGCGTGCATTGTGTGTTAGCCTTCTTCCTCTTCTATATTTGCTTCTTGAGTAAAATAAGAGTAGCTTCTTCTTCTTCTCCTCTTACTTTCGTCGTTTATATGCTTTTCTCATACATTTCCCCAATCCTAGCATGTTCCCCTCTTCTTTGCTCCCTTTCTTGAGGTAAGCTCATGCATTTCCCCTAATCCTATTATGTCCCCTCCTCTCGGCTCCCTTTCTTAAGGTAAGCAATGCTTGCGATTGTTGTTGGAACCCTAGGTTAGTATACTTATGTTGAAATGATATTGAACCCTAGGGTAGACGACATGCTGTTGCTTGATATTGTCTGGACTGTTCTGGTTTCCCTTTGCAGGTGGGGTTTGGATAGATTTTTAGGTGTTGTGCCCTCATCACACACTGCACACCTTATATTTGTGAGCATTGAGTGGGGCCTAAAACCCAAGGTCTGCAAAGAACCCTAGGAGAGTGGAAATGAGTAGTGACTACCATTCGTAGACCGTTGTCTGTCTGGCTCTCATGAAAGTGTCGCCCAAGAGTGCGCTTTCTTCATGATACCTCACACTCGGTAGCTCTCTACGATTGTGGGTGTATTCATGAGAGAGACTTTAGCTCTTGGTTGCCATTGTGAGGCAGTGACCAGAACCCACATGGGAGGATTACCCTTGTCGTTGACTTTAGAGCCTACGATCCTTACCCATTTGTAGGACACGGGGGCACGCAAATTGTGTGTTGCATTAGCTTAGGCATCCTCTTTCGAAACTCTTTTTCCAAAAATGTAGAAAGTAATTTCCTTTTTCCCTCATAAACACCTATATGAGGTGGCATATAGCGGGTATTTTCAAAAATGTTTTGAACCGCCACCAATAAACATCATTTTCTTCTCTCTTTTCTATGTAAATAAAAGGTCATAATCATCACATCTGCGTCATTTTGCATCATCATCATTGCATTCGCATCTAACAAAAATTTTGAAAAACCTCCATTCTTTGCCTCCTCCATGCATTAAAGTTGTTTGCCGGAGATCGCAACGTAACACAAAGTCTTGTCATAGGTGTGTAAGAAACGGAATGGAATCAAAAGGCAAAACCGTTTTCAATTCAAGGCTTCCTGTTGTGAAAGGGATTGATATGGCTAGTCTGAAAGAGTATGCATCCTTCCTAGGTCCTATTGAGGTCGGGTCTTTTGACAAAACCTATGGGAACATTCGCAAGCTGCTACAATTAGAAGTGAAAGAGAGTGCCATTGCTGCCCTGTGTCGGTTCTATGACTCGGAGATTCGCTGTTTCATTTTTAAGAATTTCCAAATGGCACCTACCCTAGAAGAGTATGATAGGATTTTGGGCTTTGATCGATCCAAGTTTAAGCCTTATCAATACCAAGGGGAGTATTATTCTGATGAAAAGCTTGCTGCCTTGTTGCAAATCAGTGCTGAGAAAGTGCGGGCCCATAAGATAGAACGTAATAAGGTATTTGGGTTTCCTCAAGAATACTTTGAGAGTTTGATGACCAGCTATGTAGTGTCTGATGATTGGAATTCTTTCAAGCAAGTACTAGCTCTGACCATCTTCGGCATTGTGCTCTTCCCTCAGATAGAGAGGCATGTGAGTGAAACTGCAATCGGTGTCTTCCTCGCCTTCGAATGTGCAAAAAATCCTATCAACCCGGTTCCCGCAATTCTCGCAGAGACATACCGTGCCTTCACTCGTCACCATGAATTCCAAAAGAATAAGATGTGTTGCTCCTTCCCTGTGTTATATGCTTGGTTGATCAGTCATGTGTGTACCAACAAAAGTGATGTGAAGTATTTGCTTTCCTATGCCTTGGGTTGTAATCTGAAGACTATGAACTCTCAAGAGTGGGTGCATGCTTTCAAGAACCAAGATGCTCTCCAGATTCGTTGGTTCTCACCTAAATGTTGGGTAGACAGGCCTTCAGTGGTATTTCGGTGTGGGAGTTTTCAGAACGTTCCTCTCATGGGAACCCAAGGATGCATAAACTATAACCCCTCTTTGACCTTGCGACAGCTCGGATACCCTATGCGGGATTCACCCTCCGAAGCTATGCTGTTTCGTTTTTACCTACATGCGGGGATCCCTAAAGACGAGAGTCTACTTCGGCGAGTCCTGCAAGCTTGGGAAACCGTAGTGCGGAAGGACAGAGAAGAGTTAACCAGGAGGACCACTGCTATCTCTTTTTCTCAATGGCTTGAAGGGAGGATTAGTGAAACTCGGTCATCCAACCAAGGAGTACCACCGCTTGAGGAAAAGATACAAGAACCTCACATTCCTACCATTGAAGAATTGGAAGAGGTTAGGTTGGCCATGTCAAAGGTGGAAGAAGAGAAAAGGGCTCTGCAAGATAGATTGGGAAAGATGATGCAAGACAAGAAAAAGCTAGAAAATGAAAATGCTTTCCAAGCTGCAGCTATTGAGGAAGTCAATAGAAAACTTCAAATAGAGGGGAAAAGCAAGAGGGAAATGCAAAAGCACTTGAAGGGTGCCAAAGAGGAAGTGAAGAGGTGCACTACCAAGATGAATGAAGCTGTAGCGGAAGCAATTAAATGGAAGAGGCTATATGAGGATACATGGAAAGAAGAGCAAGCAGTCAGGCACGCACTAGTTAAGTCAGGAAAAGACTCTCGAATGATGAAGCTTGAATTGGAAGATCAATGAAAGAGTGTCAAGCAAGATCGAGAATCTATTGAATGGATCCTGAGGGATTATCAGCAAGCACTAAGAAGAGAACAAGGGAAGTCGGAAAGCTTGGCCAATCATGTGCAGTACTTGGAAGGGTCTTACCTCCGGCTAAGGGAGAAGAGTGACTATTGGGAGAGTCAATTTGCAGAATTGCTCAGTAATGTAAAAAGTCAACAAGTCTTTGAGGAATTGAAAAAGGAAGGCTTACATTGGAAAGACAAGTTCTCCAAGTTAGCTTGGTTAGCTAATCAGGCTGTGAGAGACATTCCCAAGAAGCTAAGAAAGGCGGATGCAGAAATGAATCCTCTCAACACCCCTGTCAAGGTGTGTGAGTTTGTTGAGTACTGCAAGATTCTCACAGAAGAACTCCTGGAGAAAGCCCGGGGAGCAGCTGAGAGCAAGAAGAGGAAAAGGAGCGAGGAGTTGAAAGCCATATGCCTTTAAAGTTCCCTTTAGAGTATTGTAGCGATCCTTAGGAAATTGTAATTTTCTTTAAGAAGTTGTAATTTTCTTTGGAAAATAGTACTTTGTTTAAAATCATTGTATTGCACTCTTAAGGAATATTGTACTTTGATTTGCTTTCTATTTGTGATACTCCTTCGCATTCCATTTAATTGAAGTGCGTTTGTTTTGCCTTGTTGCTTCCAACTTTGTTGCAATCCTAAAAACACCTGAACCTTAACACCTATGACAAGACGAGTTGCACCGCGATTCCCGGCAATAAACATAATAACATGCATATTGCATTGCATTTGCATCATTTGTCTTTGTGTTCATAAAAAAAAAAATGTTCCGTCCACAGAAGTAAGACAAGCTGGTTAATCATCGGTATTGGACGCGATCACAGGCAAGAAATATGGCCAACAATCAAGACAACGCGAATCTGGGCAATCATCAGCCAATCCAGAATGATGCAGTTCTAGAAGGTCTGAATCCAAATGGTCAGGGTCAGCATGATCAGAATCAAGAGAATCGAGCAATCAGGGCTGAGATGGAAGTTATAAGAGCTCAAATGGCAGAGGTCATAAGAGTGTTAAGTGCCTTAAGGGATGCTGGCATAACTGAAGGTGCTGCTGCCGCAGGAGTGGATCCTCCTCCTGAACCTAGAGTCTCTCAGGCTCTCCAGAACGTGCGATGGCCTCCTTATGGTCTCCCATTAGGGTACACACCCCCTGCTGCCGGTGCAAACCCAGAGAGTGGTCCTTCGGGAACCACAGGACAGGCCCAGCCTAAATCAGCTGTGAATGAAGTTGGAACGGGGACACCTCAGGTTCAAATTCAGATTCCTACTCCTGCTATTACCCCGGGAACTCCGGTTGGCTTCAATTCTCCAGCAACAATCCATCCACAAGTTCAGGGTCCAATTCCTCAGATTATCGCTCACTCACGTGACCCACACGTGACCCCAGCTGTGGTGTCGATGAATAATCTTCACTACGGTGTGAGTGGTTTTCCGCCGAATTACCCTGATGAAGCTAGAAGTCAGTACCAGATGTTAGAAGAAAGATTGAGAGCTGTTGAAGGAACAGGTTCCCGGGCTAGGAACGCCCATGAGTTATGCTTGGTCCCTAATCTAGTCCTGCCACCCAAGTTCAAAGCACCATTTTTCGACAAGTACAAAGGAGCAACCTGCCCGCGCAGCCATGTGACGATGTATTGCCGGAAAATGACTGCTCACGCCCGTGATGATAACCTGATGATACATTGCTTTCAGGAAAGCTTAGCTGGAGCTCCCCTTGAATGGTATATGCAATTGGAGCCAACTAATATCCGTTGTTGGAAGGATCTGGCGGATGCCTTTATCCGTCAATACCAGTACAACAGTGATTTAGCCCAGGATAGGACCCAGCTGCAATGTATGTCTAAGAAGGATAATGAGACATTCAAGGAATACGCCCAGAGGTGGAGGAACCTCGCTGCACAAGTAAAACCCTCCCTGCTTGATAAAGAGATGGTCCATATGTTCATGGAAACTCTTCCCCCAATGTTCTATGATCGTTTGGTCGGCAGCGTGGCTTCAAATTTCTCTGAGATGGTTGTCATTGGAGAAAGAGTGGAGAACGGCATGCGCAGCGGAAGAATAGCCCATGGCCCAACACCTCCTTCCCATCAGAAAAAGCCTTTTTCTGGATCCCACAAGAAGAAGGAGGGAGAAACTAATGCAATCATCGGAGCTAGCGGTCCATCACACAACAATCCCCCACAAGCCATTCCAGTTCCTGCTCAGACGCCGCCTGCTCAGCCATTCCAGTCCAACAATCAGTACAGAAACTACAATGAAAAAAAGCCTGTTGTCTTTGAACCTATCCCCATGTCGTACACGGATTTGTTCAATTATCTCATTGCCAACAAGTTAATCAGCACTCGTCAGATGAAACCATATCAGCCTCCCTATCCCAGAGGGTATAATGCAAATGCTACCTGTGCCTTTCATTCTGGGGCAGTAGGTCATGTGGTGGAGGATTGTAAGGCGTTCAAGTACGTTGTGCAAGACCTGCTTGATGCAAAGAGTATATCATTTCAGCATCCTAATGTAACCACCAACCCGTTGCCGGGGCATGGTGGGCCCACTGCAAATGCCATTAATGATCAGGGTGGTCAGTACTTAATTAGGAAGGTGGAGTGCATTCGTACACCCCTGAGTATCATTCATGCTGCACTATGCCGTTGTGGTATCATCGAAGAAGGGTGTGCCAGAAGAGACATCTGCAATGACCCTTATTGTGTTGGGACCTGTGAGAGCTTCAAACCCATCTCAATTCCTTGCATTCAAAGTCTCGCGTCTCATCATCATAAAAATGTTTACAAAAATGTTTAAATACTCCAATCATTCATCCTCCTCATGCATGTAGGCATTTCATGTTATTCAAAGCATTACATTCGCATCATCCACATTCATCACAATAAAAGCAAAAGAACACAGACATTCCATAGCATTTATCATCATCACATCAAACATCAAATCAGTTTTCAAAACAAAAAGAGGCATTCTTAATAAATAGTCATAGTCGTCACGATAGGACGCTTGAATTGATCACTCAAGAATCCTAAAGTCCCTATGCTAAAAGAAAATTAAAAACATATCATTGCATCCATGTGCATCCCAGCATCAAAAGCCTGCATTCCATGCATCATTCAAAGCTTTCCAATTTTCAAAAAGAAACTCAGTTGCTTTGGACTCGTTAGTCCCCAAAATTTTCAAAAAAAGTCAGTTACTTTGGACCAATGGGTCCCCGAAATCTCATTTTCAGAAAATCATCATGGCACCGAGTTAGTGAACTCCATCAGCACAGAGTTAGTAAACTCCCACAGAGTTAGTGAACTCCTTCCACAGATCACAACGTCGCGTACGAGCGCGCGACAGATCCTACAGACTTCGTTAAGTCCATCGGATTAATTGTGTCAACCTAAGGCATAGCGTAGATCCATTGATCATATCAGTTCCGGACCTGATATTGATCGGCCGCTCGAAAAGGCCACCCCCAGAGCTCGGACTCGACGAGAGTCCGTTAAAAGGTTTTAGGCAACCTCCGAATTCCCCAATTTACGGCACTTTCCATTTACTGCTTTCATTTACTGCTTTACGCAATTTACTGCTTTCTCGTCGACGCGACAAGTGTTGACTCTCTCTCTCTCTCAAAAGAAGAGAGATCAAAGAAAGGAAACAAAAAAAAAAGAGAAAAAAGAAAAGGAAAATTCGGGTTTCTCTAAGTAGACAAAATTAGTATTATTTCTGAATTCTTTATTTCTATTTTGCCTCGGAATATGTTTCGGCCAATTCATATTCCTTGGTAAAATCCAAATAAAGAGGGGCAGCTGTCATACCCTAATTTTGTCCGCCTAGGTTTAAAACCCTAATTTTCCGCAAAATATAAATAAATTGAGAAGTGTGGTTTTATTTTGAAGAGTGAAGAGCATTGTGTATGCATTTTTGGGTTTTAAAAGTCATTCTAGGGCTTTTAAATTCATTGTTAGAGTGGAAATGCATTTGTTGTTAAAAAACAAGGTTTTTAGGGCAAAAGGGTATTTTGGTCATTGTCAAAAATAAGATAATTTCTCATCAAGAATCATTGTGCAATTTTAGAGAAATTTATTTGAGGCAAAACATTTTTGGTCATGTATGTATGTATGCGCATGCATGCATACATTGTGCACAAAATTTCAAAAAGGATCAATAGGGAATATTCTACAAAAAGTTCCAAGATGTGATTTTTATGACATTTTTTGGTCATGGTGATCTCATAAAATGGCATATTCCTAAGGTTCCTAGTATGTGGCCTAAATTGGGTGTATTTTTGTACAATTATCCTAAGAAGAATAATCAAAAATGAAGGGATAATGGAATGGTCATATAATAGTACAATAGTACAAGATGACAACTAGCAAAACTTGGTCACCAAGGACCCCTCCCAATGTGTGTCGCCTATCCCTCTCATTCCCTCTCATATTTTCATTTTTTTTGACCTCAATCCATGTGTGATTCAATCCTCACCCTCCATTCAAATTTTAGATGCAATCCTAGGGTGAGATGAGATGCACAATGACCTAACTACCCTTAAACCTAATTGCTTTCTATATATACCCTATTAACCTCACCTCACAAGAAAAAAGGAAAAAAGCTTTTGGCCTCACCATTCACTCATAAACCCTAGCACACAACTCCCTCCTCACCTTCTCTCCATTTTATGCGCCACCCCCTCTCCCTTCTCTCTAACTCACTTCTTCATTTCTCATCTACCCACACACATTCAATCCATCTTCCAAGCCTAAACACTAATTTTCAACCATCAATCCTTCATAAAATCACACAAAAGTTCAAGATCAAGGGTCATTTTTTGGAGATTGGAGACCAAGCTTGAAGATAAGTTGATTTGGTTGATTATTTCTTCATCTATTGTGTTTATTTGGAGCTCATCTTAAGGTATGTGATTCCTAGACCCCTTCTCTTGTAAATCCTTGCATAAAGTCATCATTTCTTGCATATTTGTGAGATTTCCACTTCCAAAAATGTAGATCCTCTCTTTTAACTTCATTTTTATGCTTGTACATATGTTAATCTCATGAATCTTTGTTTTGATGCTTTGATTTTGGGGTTATATGCATGATTTTGTTGTTTTAAGTGAAATAAAATGTTATTTGCTTTGATAATGATTTCGCATGCTTCAAATAAATATGTGTTTTATGATTTTTGTTGGTTATCATGGTTGAATATTGTGAATAAATGCATCTATGTTTTGGTTATGTCACTCGCTTGCTTGATTTGGTTGCTTGTTAGAATAAATTGGTGATTGGCCATTAAACTTGCAAATATTCAAACCTATGTTGTTAATTGTGAAATTTGTGATTTGAGAAAAATGAATTTGGGTTTTGGTTCATTTATGATCCACAAATGATCTTAGGTTATGCTAAGTTGGCAAGAGATAGGTTACTTCAACCTTGATGCCTATGCTTGTAAGCATTTAAAAATTCAATTCCCATTTGATGTGCTTGTGAAATGTGAGCAAAAAGGGGTCTATAAACTATTGAATTTGCGCACATGATTGGTCTCCAATGACCTTGATGCATCCTCAAGTTTAATCATGCTTTCTTTGCTCTTTGAGTTTAATGTAAATTGTTGTTTGAAGCTTGTGAAGTTTTGGCAAAGGATAGGCCACTTAGAGCCTTAATAAATTGCAAAGGAGAGACTACTTGGAGTCTTGATGCACTTTCCATTTCTCAATCGGCAAAGGATAGGTTCATTTAACCTTGATGCACATGCATTTTGCATATTCATGCATTCTTGAATTGAAGCTTGGTACTCAATGCTTGATATACTTGTTTATGTGCTTGTAGTGCATTAAAATGTTGAATTAGTGTTCACAATTTGCTTGTTTTGATTTCCACCAATTGTTACTCGTTAGTAACTCCCCAAAACTTCAAAACCATGTTGCATACAAAGAACAACTTGTTACTCGTTAGTAACGTTCCAACTTCAAAACATTTTTTTTGCATTTACATAATCATTGATAAACAACTTCACTTCTTCTCAAAACAATTTCAAACTATTTTTCACAAATCAAACTTTGTTGAGGATAATGCGAAGCCTTTGCTTGCACGATTGTCAACAATGGGGTGCTAGTGGTGATCACTTGGAGTCTTTGCTCAATTGATTATCATGAACACTCATTTTTCAAAAGAACTCTCATTTCACAAATTAAAAACTTTGTTGAGGGTAATGCGAAGCCTTTGCTTGCACGATCGTCAATAATGGGGTGCTAGTGGTGATCACTTGGAGTCTTTGCTCAATTGATTATCATGAACACTCATTTTTCAAAAGAACTCTCATTTCACAAATTAAAAACTTTGTTGAGGATAATGCGAAGCCTTTGCTTGCACGATCGTCAATAATGGGATGCTAGTGGTGATCACTCGAAACCTTTGTTGTTTGATCACTGCGAACATTCAATTTTCACAATTAAACAACTAAAAAATAAAAACCTTTTCTCGACGACCGAGAACTACGTAAGCTTTGAATTCTCCATCGCACTGGGAGATACGTAGGAGCGGGTCACATTCCCGTCAAGCACGACAAATGAAAACCATTTTCTTTTCAAAAAAACAAACCCTTTTCCAAAACAAGGCAATTCCTAAAAACAAAACAATTTTCGAAAACAAGAACTACGTCGCTTTGATTCCCTCCCCAGGATACGTAGGCACGGTGCCCTCCCGTCAAGCGCAAAAGATTAAATTTTCCTTAAGTTTTTTCCATAAAGTAAGGAGAGATAAAGAGAGATAAAAACAAAGCATTTCTTAAATCAACCTTTTAAATCACACGTCAAATCGAGGTTCCCTTTCAGTAGAAAGGATGTGTGGGGTGCTCGTACCTTCCCCATGCATAACCGACCCCCGAACTCAAATCTCGTGGTTCCAAGGACCATTGTCTTTCAAGAAAGGTTTTTTTCAATGTTTTACCTCTAAAAAAATATTGGTGGCGACTCCAATTCATGTTGTGCGAAGAGAAATCCCTCCAAAGGATTTTTCGGGGTGCAACAGTGAGTATTAGTGCTCCTCCAGAGAAGGCTTTCTTGACCACATAAGGTCCATCATAAGTGGGAGTCCATTTTCCTCGGGGATCGCTCTGAATGGGCAATATCTTTTTGAGCACAAGATCTCCCATGTTGAACTCTCGAGGGCGAACTTTCTTGTCGAAGGCCGTCCTCATTCTCTGTTGATACAGCTGTCCATGACACAAAGCTGCAATTCTTTTTTGCTCAATGAGATTTAACTGATCCAGACGAGCTTGTACCCATTCAGCTTCTTCCAACTTGGTTTCCATCAATACCCGCAGGGAGGGTATTTCAACCTCAATAGGGAGGACTGACTCTGACCCATATACTAGAGAAAAAGGGGTTGCCCCAGTTGAGGTACGCACTGAAGTGCGGTATCCGTGCAAAGCAAAAGGAAGCAACTCATGCCAATCTTTGTAGGTTACCACCATCTTTTGAACTATTCTCTTGATATTCTTGTTGGCCGCTTCGACTGCCCCATTCATCTTGGGTCGATAGGGTGAAGAATTATGATGCTGGATTTTGAATTCTGTGCACAGGTCTTTCATCATCTTGCTATTCAGGTTACTGCTGTTATCGGTGATGATCCTGTTTGGAAGGCCGTAACGACAAACCAGATCTTTCTTTACAAACTTTGCAACCACAGAGCTAGTGATGCTTGAGTATGAGGCAGCTTCAACCCACTTGGTGAAATAGTCAATGGCGACAAGGATGAAGCGATGCCCGTTTGATGCTTTTGGCTCGATAGGACCGATGACATCCATCCCCCACATTGAGAATGGCCAAGAAGCAGTCAGAACGTTTAATGAAGCAGGTGGTACATGGATATGATCGGCATAGATTTGGCATTTGTGACACTTTCTTACAAAGCTGTAGCAGTCAGATTCCATTTGCAGCCAATAATAGCCGGCTCTTAAGATTTTTCTAGCCATGGTGTGTCCATTGGAATGAACCCCGAATGAGCCTTCATGGACCTCTTTCATAATCTTTTCGGCCTCCTCTTTTGCAACACACCTTAGGAGAACCATGTCATAATTTCTCTTGTAGAGAACTTCACCATTTAGGAAGAAATTCCTCGACAGCCTTCTGAGCGTTCTCTTGTCATTTTCTGATGCCCCAGGAGGGTATTCCCTGGTGGTGATGTACTGCTTGATATCATGGTACCACGGCTTGTCATCAGGCTCTTCATCTATTGCAGTGCAGTAATGATGTGCTGGCAGATCCCTATGCTGGATTCTGAGGTGAGCTAAACTCTTGTCACAGCTGATGTTGAACATTGACGACAAGGTTGCCAAAGCATCGGCCAACTAGTTTTCGCTTCGAGGGATATACTGAAAAGTGACTTCCTCAAAGGACTCCATCAATTCTTGAACATAATCACGATAGGGAATCAATTTGGGATCTCTGGTCTCCCAATCACCTCGCACCTGATGAATAACCAAGGTGAATCACCATACACATCAAGCCTTTTGACCTTCCATTCAAGAGCTGCCTGAATACCCAGGATGCACGCTTCGTATTCCGCAATGTTATTTGTAACATAAAAGCTCAGTCTCGCAGTGACCGGAATGAAGCGATTGTCTGGAGAGATTAACACAGCTCCGGCCCCATGCCCCCACATGTTGGATGCACCATCAAATATCATCCTCCATCTTTCATCTTCTTGGGACTTCCCCTCGTCGAATAGTGCCATGATGTCTTCATCGGGAAAATCATACTGCATCGACTGGTATTCTGGGATAGGCTGACAAGCTAAGTACTCAGCAAGTGCGCTGCCCTTGACTGCCTTCTGCGTGACGTACAGGATATCATATTCTGACAATAACATCTGCCAACGGGCAATCCGTCCTGCGAGAGCTGGTTTCTCAAAAATGTACTTGATCGGATCCATTTTAGACACCAACCAAGTTGTATGGCTCAGCATGTACTGCCTTAAACGATGAGCAGCCCAAGCCAAAGCACAACAAGTCTTCTCCAGCGTTGTGTATCTTGTCTCGCAGTCAGTAAATTTCTTGCTCAGGTAATAAATAGCATGTTCTTTCTTGCCTGACTCATCATGCTGCCCCAGCACACACCCCATCGAATTGTCCAACACGGTTAGGTACAAGATCAGCGGTTTTCCGGACACCGGTGGCATCAGAATTGGTGGATTCTGAAGATACTCTTTAATTCTCTCGAAGGCTCTCTGATAATCATCGTTCCATTTGGATTCTTGGTTCTTGCACAACAGCTTAAAGAGAGGCTCGCAAGTGGCTGTCAGTTTGGATATGAACCTTGAGATGTAGTTCAGTCTCCCAAGAAAACCACGGACCTCCCTTTCAGTCTTTGGTGCTGGCATTTCAAGGATTGCTTTGACTTTATCTGGATCAACTTCTATCCCTTTCTGACTGACGATGAACCCCAGTAGCTTTCCGGATCTTACACCGAAGGTGCATTTAGCTGGGTTTAATCTGAGTTTGAACTTCCTTAGACGTTCAAAGAGTTTTTACAGATTCACAATATGTTCTTTATCAATCTTGGATTTAGCAATCATATCATCCACATACACCTCGATTTCCTTGTGCATCATGTCGTGGAACAATGTCACCATGGCCCTCTGATACGTCGCACCGGCGTTTTTGAGTCCGAAAGGCATCACCTTATAGCAAAAGGTTCCCCAGAGAGTTATGAAGGTTGTTTTCTCCATATCTTCTGGAGCCATCTTTATCTGATTGTATCCTGAGTATCCGTCCATGAAGGAGAATAAAGAGTGTTGGGCTGTACTGTCCACCAGAATATCAATGTGGGGTAGGGGGAAATCATCGTTGGGGAAGGCTCTGTTCAGATCCCTGTAATCGACACACATCATGACTTTCCCGTCCTTCTTCGGAACTGGGACGATATTGGCAACCCATTGAGGATACTTGGCAACCGCTAGAAACCCGGCATCAAACTGCTTCTTTACCTCATCCCGGATTTTCAACGACATCTCTGGCTTCATTCTTCTCAGTCTTTGCTTTACAGGCGGGCATTCTGGCTTTACTGGCAACTTGTGCACAACAATATCGGTATCCAACCCAGGCATATCTTGATACGACCATGCAAAAATGTCAACGTAATCGCGCAGGAGCTGAATTAACTTCATACGATCACTGTCGTTCATTGCGGTACCGACCTTAACTTCTTTCTTGTTCTCATCTGTACCCAAGTTGATTACCTCAGTTGATTCTCCATGAGGCTGAATGACCCTTTCTTCCTGTTCCATTAATCTCATCAGTTTTGGAGGAGTTTTCCAGTTGTCCTCAACATCTCCCTCAGATTGATTAATTGGATGATCAAAGTCAAAATATGGATCATCGGCATTGTTATTTTCAGAGATAATTATTGTTGATCTGCATTTGCAGAGGCAAAAAGCAGAATGAAAGGCGAAACAAACAGGCAAAATAAAATAAAGCGGAGAAGACACATGAAATTAAGAGAAATGATTTTATTGATGAATTTCAAAAACAACGTTTTTGTTGATGATGATAGCAATGAAGATAAAAACATGCGTGCCCCTAACAACTTATCCTATGGCCTTGGGCAGAGCCACAGGGGTGCATTATAAATTATTACTTTGAATTAAAAGCCACGAGAAAGTCAGCAGCTTCCCAATTCTTCAACTTTTCACCGGCAAAGCAACGGCGGACTAGGCTGGTATCACCTTTTTCAGCTCCAGGACCATCCCCAATGGCAGCAATTTGATTAGGGTCCAGCAACCCTGCACTCTTAAAGCTCTGGCGAATATCACAGATAGGGATCTTTTTTGACCAAGGATCATGACCTCTCAGTTTGGCCAACCACCTGCTCTTTCTTTCCTCTGCCATCCCCTTTCTCTCGGCTTGATTCGGATGGTACCCCAACCCACAACGGTCTCGATTTTCCTTCAGTTGAATAGGCGCAAGAATCCCCTAACCAGTCTTGCCTAAACCACATCCCACCTTGTATCCTTGTTCTAACATGATCTTGGCGACCATTTCCTCATTCCTTGACAATTTTGACGCTGGTGACAGAAGCTTGCTCCCTCCGAATACAGCATTAGCAATTTCAAGGGACTGAAAGGAGGTCTCCAGAGATTCCTCAGCGGCTTCCACATAACGGAATGGAGATGGCTTGTTGACTAACATTTCTTCTTCTCCAAACACAACAACAATCTTGTCATCTACCACAAACTTGACCCTCTGGTGTAGGGAAGAGGGAATAGCTCCCGCCATGTGAATCCACGGTCTCCCCAACAGGCAGCTATATGATGAAGTGATGTCCATGATTTGGAAATTCGCATAAAAGGTCTCCGGCCCAATCTGAATTGGGAACTCCACTTCCCCTAGCACTTCCTTCTTCGACCCGTCAAACGCTCTCACCAACGTCGAACTAGGCTTCATATAAGAGCAGTCCACATCCATTTTGTCCATGGTGGACTTCGGCATGACATTTAGCGAAGACCCATTATCAATCAAAACCCGAGCCAACACATAGTCTCCGCATTTGACGGAGATATGCAGAGCCTGGTTGTGCTTTCTTCCTCCTGGGGGTAACTCATCGTCAGCAAAAGTCAAATGATTAGCTGCCCCGATGTTTCCTACAATCCCATCAAACTGACACACAGAGATATCTTCAGCGACATGGGCTTCATTGAGTATTTTCATCAGGGCAGTCCGATGAGCTTCTGAACTGAGCAGTAACGACAGCATAGAGATCTTGGCTGGAGCTTGTTTTAACTGATCAACAATTTGATAATCACTTTGTCTGACAATCCTTAAGAACTCACTGGCTTCCTGTTCTGTTACTTTCTTGCCCTGGGTATCCTCTGATATTTTCTCTTTTCCTTTTCTAAACCTGTCCTCAGCATCTTTAGACGTTTCAACCCGAAGAGTTTCCGGAGCATACATACGGCCGCTTCTCGTCATTCTACCCACTCCTGATATATTGGTGACAGCAGATGCACTTGGAGAACTCTCCATTGGAGGCAAAGTACTATATTTCCAGGGCACAGCACTATCTTTCTCATATGGAAAGGGAGCAGGGACCTCAATGACTATGGGCTGAGCTTTGGCTTGAACTTGCCTCGGATTGTAATCATATAAAATCTCAATTGGCCTTCTGACTTCTCTGCCACTATTAGCCTGAAGGGTCATCACGCTTTCTTTTGTTTCAAAAGTAACTACCTGAACTACACGGCGGTCCATCAAGTCTTGCAAGGTCTGCTTAAAAACTTCACAGACTCCTTTACACAGGGAGTCAGCACACCCATTCTCCTGACAACATCCTTTCTCAATGACCTCAAATCGACACAATTCAGCGTGAATGGCATCCAAGGGAGTTTTAATTTTTTCAACCTCCCTTATCACCTGTCCAGTAGAACCTTCTATTGCATTGGTCGACGGATTCCCATGTCCTGGCAGTGGATTTGTAGTTATACTTGGACTGTTCTGTTTGAAAGAGATCCAATTAGCGTCGATTAAGTCCTGAACTACGTGCTTAAAAGCTTTGCAGTCCTCCACTGTGTGACCGATTCCACCCTCATGAAAACTACAAATAGCATTGGCATTATAGCTCCTAGGGAAAGGAGGCTGGAGAGGCTTCATCGAGCGAGTGTTGATTAGGTTTTTGGAGACCAGATGATTGAACAGCTCCGTGTAAGTCATCGGGATTGGATCAAAACTGACACCCTTCTTATACTGGTAGTTCTGGGCTTTATAACCATCATTGGCTCGTTGAGGTTGCACTGGTGCCGAGAATGGTACCGTCTGCGGTGGAGTACTGAAAGATGGATTTCCTCCGGAAATTACATTGGTCTCTCCCTCTTTCTTTTTAGGGAAATGAGAAGAGGGCTTTCTTTGTCCACCTGAACTGCCTGAACTACTCGAACTACCAAAGTGGTTGACGATCTTCCCGCTACGCAAACCGTTTTCAAGCCTTTCCCCAATAACTACCATGTCTGAGAAATTTGACGAGACACTCCCTATCAGTCTGTCGTAGTAGATTTCCGGAAGAGTTTCCATGAACATGTATACCATCTCTTTCTCTGTTAGTGATGGCTTTACTTGTGCAGCTGTACTTCTCCACCGTTGGGCGTATTCTTTAAAAGACTCTTTATCTCCTTTGCCCATGTGCTGTAACTGAGATCGATCTGGAGCCATATCCATATTGTACTGGTACTGTTTCAAAAAGGCTTCTGAGAGGTCCTTCCAACTATGGATGTCGGAAGACTGTAACTGCATGTTCCAGTCTAAGGATGCCCCAGCTAAGCTATTCTGAAAGCAGTGGATCAACAGCTTATCATCACTAGCATGCGCAGCCATTTTTCGGCAATACATGGTTATATGACTTGATGGACAACCAGCACCCCGGTACTTGTCAAAATCAGGTGCCTTAAACTTTGGAGGAAGGACTATATCTGGAACGAGACACAAATCACGGGCATCCTTGACTCTAACAACTGCACCTTCCACAGCCCTTAACCGTTCTTCAAGCACATAGAAGAAGATGAAAGGAGAAGAAGGAACAAGAAGCGAATTAACATAGAAGAAGAAGAGTCAAATGCACATGAATGCAACATAACAACCCGAGAATGCAAGAGAACATTCAAACATCAGAAAGAGAGAAGAAAAAGAAGGAGAAGAAAAGAGAGAAATAGAACAATCACATTCAAATCAAACAATTAAACCGCACATCAAGTTAATTAGGCCTGACCCTCGTTTTAAAAGGAAGGTCCCCAGTGAAGTCGCCAGCTGTTGCACCCCGAAAAATCCGGATTGGACCTTTCATCGTACAACGTGAAAATTTGTGAAGCCGCCATCAACATTTTTTATTTAGGGACCAAAACATTGAAAAAGGGTCCTTTTTAAGGCGGGTGGCCCTTTGAGAACTAGAGATGTAGGTTCGGGGGTCGGTTAGGTGTGGGGAAGGTATTAGCACCCCACACCTCCTTTCTACCGAAAGGGAACCTTTAACTTGATGTGCGGTTATGACAGAGTTGATTTGAAACAATTCGTTCTACTTCTTTTTTTATTTGAGAAAAGTGTTTTTGAAAACGGGGGAAAAGAAGAATCTTTTTATTATTTTTTAAAAGTGTGCTTGACGGGATGTGACCCGCTCCTACGTATCTCCCGGTGCGATGGAGAATTCAAAGCTTACGTAGTTCTCCTTAGTCGAGAAACTTTGTGTTGGTGTTTTTTATTGTAGGGGTTTTCGGTCCTAGACTGTACAGTCCACTAGACCTAGAACAAAGACAACCCCGCCTGTACAGACGACGTGCCCCCTACTTATTGAAAATGTTTTTTGATTAAGGAAGAAAAAGATTTGTTGTGAGGTTGGTTGCTTTTATTTGAGCAAGTATCTTAGGCTCGCACGAACTGTACAGCTCGCTAACCCTAAGACGCTAACCAATACCGTATGTACATCCGACTCGATTCCTTACTCATTATTTGAAATAGGGTTCAAGTTGTTAATTACTTGTTTTGATTCTCATAAGTATCCCAAGATGTTTGAGCTGTACAGCTCCGATCTTAGGACGCTAGACAACACCGGCCGTACGTCCGACTTGCCTCCTTATGAGTTTTCAAAAAGGTTTATTGTTGATCTTAGAAAGAATTTGATTGTCTTATGAAAACAATTTGAGAAACGATTGAGTTTGGAAAAAGCTTTAGAAAAGGATTGATTTGAAGAAGGGAGAAGGGAGTTTGAGGGTGACATTGGTCACAAAAGGTTTGTTGGGATGGCGTGGCATCCAAAAGGAGAAGAAAGTAGAACATTCAATCAATTTCCAAGTCAAGAACCAAAGTGCAACATTTAACAAATTGCAAGCAAAGCAATCAACAATGTAAGCATAAGCATAAACATTACCAATTACAACATTTGAGCACAAGAATGACACTTAGTCATCTAACATTTAATGGCCATGAACATGCAAGATCAACATTAACCAAATAGATTGCAAGAATAGGCACACAAATAGATAATGTAAAAGTTTAATTCAAATAGGCATCAACACAAGATAAAAACACAAGGTTGAATCCCTTTTGGTAATCCTTGACATTTGAGACAATGCACAAAGGCATAAGTGTCTAGTCCTTTTACCAAATCATCAACATTAAAGCATAACATTGACCTAGAAAGAACATCACATTTGCAAGACCAAAAGTGACCAAAAGAGGGCATTAACAAGTCATTTTTGTAACCAAAATGGATTAATCAAGTTAGAAAACTAGTATTTGCGTTTTAAAGCAAGAATTGCACAAAGAAAATTGAATCATCTTAGGCAATCCTCATCACTTAAAGTGAAGTGCCTAAGGCACAAGTGTGAGTCCTCTTGCCAATCATCAACATAGAGTAATTTTGCAAACAAGTTACTAACAAGCAAACCAAAGTTTACAATCAAAGCACAAGGTTGTGTTGAATCATCTTAGGCAATCCTCAACACTTAAAGTGAAGTGCACAAAGACACAAGTGTGAGTCCTCTTGCCAATCATCAACATATAACAATTTGCAAGCAAGATACAATCAATTAACATCAAAATAACTTGAGAAAACGTTTTTGATCACAATTGCAAACCCATTTCACAAGAAAATTAACAAACCCTAATTCTAATCATGATTTGCGACACCAACATAGAGCTAAAACCTCATTTTATTCTTTGAAAGCAACAAAATCATGCAAGCAAATGACATAGATCAAGCTTTTTGGCAAGCATTCACATGATTAAGCAAAGGAATGCACTAAAATCACACAAACCCTAATTTTTCTACAATATGCGAAATGAAACATAATCCCAAATCACAATTTTATTCATGAAAATTCAAGCACAAAATGAAAATAGCACAAACACACAATTTATTCCAAGAGAGAGATGCATTTCAAGCATCCAAACCTCCCAAAGTGTTTGTCAAAATGCTTGAAACACATCTCTCATTCAACAACAACAATTATATCAACATTTCAACAAAAAAATAGAGCACTAAAATGCAAAGAAATGCTTGATATGCAAAAATAGATTGATGATCTACATTTTTTATGCTAAAATTTTGATGATGTTAAGATTGAGAGTATACCTCAACTCCAAGCTAGAATAGCAAAAGAAATAAGGTGAATGAACACTAAACCACTTGAATCAACCCTCTAATCTTCAATCTTGAGCTTTATTCTTGAGATTTGAAGATGGATCTTTGAAGAGAATGCAAGGATGATGAAGGATTTAGGACTAGGATGTTGATTTGAAGTGAAAAAGTGAAGAAATGAGGTGAGGGAATGAGGAGGTGTGTTCGGCCAAGAAGGGAGAAGAGGAGAGGCTAGGTTTTTGAGTGTGAATTGTGAGCCAAAACCTTATGAGAGGTGAGGATATGAGGGTATATATAATGTGCAATTAGGTTTAGGGGCATTTAAGTCATTGTGTACCTCATCTCATTCTAGGATTGCATTTTAATTTTGAATCAAGGGTGAGGATTGAAACACACATGGATTGAGGTCAAAAAAAATGCAAAATGAGAGGGAAATGAGGGGGAGTGAATTCGGCCAAGCAAGGGAGAGAAGAGTGGTGCCCAAGTTTTGCTAGTTGGCAATTGTACTATTGTACCATCCATGAACCTTCCAATTATCCTCTCCATTTTGATTATTCTTTTCAAGATAATTTTGTAC
This sequence comes from Astragalus glycyphyllos, assembly GCA_963573325.1. Lineage (NCBI taxonomy): Eukaryota > Viridiplantae > Streptophyta > Magnoliopsida > Fabales > Fabaceae > Astragalus > Astragalus glycyphyllos. The sequence continues at coordinate 40,175,778 of OY754307.1, forward strand.
ATAAATCTAACCATTTTGAGCCATATACAAGGTATCTTGAAGAATATGCCATTTTTGAAAATAAGAGATGACCAAAATTGCCAACAAAAATCTTATCATGTAATTTTTGGGAATATTCCTTGTACTATTTTTTGAAATGCTTTCTTGAATTAATTTGAAATTGATTTTTTTACTACACATATAAAATATGCGCATAATTTGAAAAATGATTTTCTTTATTTATTTATTTTTGTTCAAAATAATACAATTTCATTAAATAAATTCCCAAAAATTAATTAATTGGATTTTCAGCTAGCAAAAATTTATTAAATTGAAATTGACCAAACAATGCCTCTTTTAAATGCCCCAAAATTCCTTAATTTCTCAAAAATGATTTTGAAAACCTTAGAATGCTTGGGTAAATACCCTAAACCCTTTCTCAAATAATGCATCACTCACAAAATTATTTATTTTTGCTGAAAATTAGGGTTTTGAAACTAGGCGAACAAAATTAGGGTATGACACCTGCTTATCACCATTGCATGGCAATTGAAGAGGAATCAGGCAGTAAACCTTGGTACCATGACATCAAACAGTATATCACCAGCAGAGAATATCCCCCCGGCGCTTCAGAAAATGATAAGAGAACACTCAGGAGGCTGTCAATGGGTTTCTTCTTGAGTGGAGACGTCCTTTACAAGAGAAACCATGACTTGGTTCTCCTCAGATGTGTAACAAGGGAGGAATCAATAAAGATCATGCAAGATGTTCATGGGGGCTCACTTGGAATTCATTCAAGTGGGCACACAATGGCTAGAAAGATCCTGAGAACAGGTTACTATTGGCTGCAAATGGAATCTGACTGTTATAGCTTTGCAAGAAAGTGCCATAAATGTCAAATTTATGCAGATCACATCCATGTACCACCAACCTCTCTGAATGTCCTGAGTGCACCTTGGCCTTTCTCAATGTGGGGCATGGACATCATTGGTCCTATTGAACCCAATGCTTCAATTGGTCATCGTTTCATCCTGGTTGCTATCGACTACTTCACCAAGTGGGTAGAGGTTGCTTCTTATCCCAACGTAACAAGTTCAGTGATTGCTAAGTTCATCAAGAAAGATTTGGTTTGCCGCTACGGCCTTCCGAACAAAATCATCACAGACAACGGCAGTAATTTGAACAGCAAGGTGATGAAGGACTTATGCAAGGACTTCAAAATCCAACATCACAACTCTTCTCCTTACCGTCCGAAGATGAATGGGGCAGTTGAGGCAGCCAATAAGAATATTAAGAGGATAGTACAGAAAATGGTAGTAACTTACAAGGACTGGCATGAGATGCTCCCCTTCGCCTTGCATGGGTACAGAACCTCGGTGCGTACATCTACAGGGGAAACCCCTTACTCGTTGGTTTATGGGTCAGAAGCTGTTCTCCCCATTGAAGTTGAAATACCCTCGCTGCGGGTATTGATGGAGGCCAAATTAGAAGATGCAGAGTGGGTTCAGGCTCGTTTTGACCAATTGAATCTCATTGAGGAGAAGCGAGTAGCCGCCTTGTGCCATGGTCAGCTGTACCAACAGAGGATGATGAGGGCTTTTGACAAGAAAATCCGTCCTCGGGAATTCCAAGAAGGAGACCTCGTGCTCAAACAGATCTTGCCAATCCAGACGGATCCCCGTGGCAAATGGGCTCCCAAATACGAAGGACCTTATGTGGTGAAGAAGGCATTCTCCGGAGGGGCATTAATTCTTGCAAACATGGATGGAGATGAAATCCCAAATCCAGTGAACTCAGATGTGGTAAAGAAGTACTATGCCTAAAGAAATAGACAGAAAAAGAGAAAGATGAGCCAAGTAAAGTTTAGCTCGCTAGGTCGAAAACCCACAAAGGGCGGCCTAGGCAAAATCAGAGCGACCCGGTGGATTGAAAACCCACAAAGGGCGATCCAGGCAAAAATTAGGGTCAGAAAACTTGGACTTGAAAAAGAAAGGCAACTAGCACTCCCGAAGGTTTGGATAAGGGGTTGATCAAGGTCACAAGTATGAACGGTGGGCACCGTTACTTCAAGGATAGAATCACAGGATCTGTTCCTTTTTCTTGTATTTTCTCAGTTTAGAATAAAGATTGCAATTGTACTTTCAACTGGTGTGACTTTCTGCACGACCAGTTTCCATATCAGTAAAAGTCCAACTTTTCTTTCATATGTGTGCTTTTCGTGTCTTTACTTTCATTTATTCAGTTTCTTTCAAAATAATGATTTTATGATTGATGAAATTGAATTGCAAAACATGTGCATACATTCAGAGCATTACAGATTATTACGAAATCTTTGAAAATCACAAAAGGAAATGGTTTCCCAAAATGGGTAAAGTTGCAAAAAAAACAGTCACATGCACTGCCACCTTAAAATAACAAAATCATTGCAAACCAGCGCGCAACCCTTGCGTTATCACCATCCTGGAACGGTCTTCGTGTCAAGTGCCACAAGTCCCGCGGATTGATTTAACCAGCAAAAAAAAAAACATTTTCATATCATTCATCATTCCTATATCATCCATGTCATCAAACAGTAGAGCATTATACTTTCATATTCGCATCCCAGAAGAGCGAAAGGATACAGAAGAAAAAGAAACAGAAGAAAAAGAAACAGAAGAAAAAGAAACAGAAGAAAAAGAAACAGAAGAAAAGAAAAAGAAAAAGGAAGATCAAACAGAAAAAAAAACATCTCACCAAATCAATCATTGCATCCATGTGCATCCCAGCATCAAAAGCTTGCATTCCATGCATCATTCAAAGCTTCCCAATTTTCAAAAGGAAACTCAGTTGCTTTGGACTCGTTAGTCCCCAAAATTTTCAAAAAAAAGTCAGTTACTTTGGACCAATGGGTCCCCGAAATCTCGTTTTCAGAAAATCATCATGGCACCGAGTTAGTGAACTCCATCAGCACAGAGTTAGTAAACTCCCACAGAGTTAGTGAACTCCTTCCACAGATCACAACGTCGCGTACGAGCGCGCGGCAGATCCTAAGGCATAGCGTAGATCCATTGATCATATCAGTTCCGAACCTGATATTGATCGGCCGCTCGAAAAGGCCACCCCCAGAGCTCGGACTCGACGAGAATCCGTTAAAAGGTTTTAGGCAACCTCCGAATTCCCCAATTTACGGCACTTCCCATTTACTGCTTTCATTTACTGCTTTACGCAATTTACTGCTTTCTCGTCGACGCGACAAGTGTTGACTCTCTCTCTCAAAAAAAAAAAAGGAGAGATCAAAGAAAGGAAACAAAAAAAGAAAAAAAAAAGAAGAAAAGGAAAATTCGGGTTTCTCTATGTAGACAAAATTGGTATCATTTCTGAATTCTTTATTTCAATTTTGCCTCGGAATATGTTTCGGCCAATTCATATTCCTTGGTAAAATCCAAATAAAGAGGGGCAGCTGTCATACCCTAATTTTGTCCGCCTAGGTTTAAAACCCTAATTTTCCGCAAAAAATAAATAAATTGAGAAGTGTGGTTTTATTTTGAAGAGTGAAGAGCATTGTGCATGCATTTTTGGGTTTTAAAAGTCATTCTAGGGCTTTTAAATTCATTGTTAGAGTGGAAATGCATTTGTTGTTAAAAAACAAGGTTTTTAGGGCAAAAGGGTATTTTGGTCATTGTCAAAAATAAGACAATTTCTCATCAAGAATCATTGTGCAATTTTAGAGAAATTTATTTGAGGCAAAACATTTTTGGTCATGTATGTATGTATGCGCATGCATGCATACATTGCGCACAAAATTTCAAAAAAGGATCAAAAAGGAATATTCTACAAAAAGTTCGAAGATGTGATTTTTATGACATTTTTGGTCATGGTGATCACATAAAATGGCATATTCATCAAGATACCTTGTATATGGCTCAAAGTGGTGTATTTTTGTACAATTATCTTGAAAAGAATAATCAAAAATGAAAGGAAAAGGGAATGGTCTCATAATAGTACAATAGTACAATTGCCAACTTGCAAAACTTGGTCACCAAGGACCCCTCCCAATGTTGTGTCGCCTATCCCTCTCCTTCCCTCTCATATTTTCATTTTTTTTGACCTCAATCCATGTGTGATTCAATCCTCACCCTCCTTTCAAATTTTAGATGCAATCCTAGGGTGAGATGAGATGCACAATGACCTAACTACCCTTAAACCTAATTGCTTTCTATATATACCCTATTAACCTCACCTCACACAAAAAGAAAAAAACTTTGGCCTCACCATTCACTCACAAACCCTAGCACACAACTCCCTCCTCACCTTCTCTGCATTTATGCGACACACCCCCTCTCCCTTCTCTCTAACTCACTTCTTCATTTCTCATCTACCCACACACATTCAATCCATCTTCCAAGCCTAAACACTAATTTTCAACCATCAATCCTTCATAAAATCACACAAAGGTTCAAGATCAAGGGTCATTTTTTTAGAGATTGAAGATCAAGCTTGAAGATAAGTTGATTTGGTTGATTGTTTCTTCATCTATTGTGTTTATTTGGAGCTCATCTTAAGGTATGTGATTCCTAGACCCCTTCTCTTGTAAATCCTTGCATAAAGTCATCATTTCTTGCATATTTGTGAGATTTCCACTTCCAAAAATGTAGATCCTCTCTTTTAACTTCATTTTTATGCTTGTACATATGTTAATCTCATGAATCTTTGTTTTGATGCTTTGATTTTGGGGTTATATGCATGATTTTGTTGTTTTAATTGAAATAAAATGTTATTTGCTTTGATGATAATTTCGCATGCTTCAAATAAATATGTGTTTTATGATTTTTGTTGGTTCTCATGGTTGAATCTTGTGAATAAATGCATCTATGTTTTGGTTATGTCATTCGCTTGCTTGATTTGGTTGACTTGTTGAAATAAATTGATGATTGGCCATGTATATATTTCGCATATTTTGAGATAATTTGGTTTGATGTTGATTTTTGGGTGTTTGTTGGCTTAATCTTATAATTATTTGAATATGAACCATGATTGTGAGCTTTTGTGCCAAAAGGAATGGTTACAAGATGTAAATCTTGATTTCCTTCGGCTATTTGGTTCGCATATGTTCAATAACTAGGTTTTAATATTTGATTTGATGCCTTTTGAGGTTTAATCGTACAATTGCTTGGAAATGAACCTTGATTGTGAATTTGGGTTGCTTAAAGGAATGGTTGCAAGATGTGTATCTTGATTTCTTCGGGCTAAAAGGTTCACATACTAGGGTTTATGAATTAATTTTGTTAAATTACTTGTTTAAACTTGCAAATATTCAAACCTATGTTGTTAATTGTGAAATTTGTGATTTGAGAAAATGAATTTGGGTTTTGGTTCATTTATGGTCCACAAATGATCTTGGGTTATGCTAAGTTGGCAAGAGAGAGGTTACTTCAACCTTGATGCCTATGCTTGTAAGCATTTAAAAATTCAATTCCCATTTGATGTGCTTGTTAAATGTGAGCAAAAAGGGGTCTATAAACAATTGAATTTGCGCACATGATTGGTCTCCAATGACCTTGATGCATCCTCAAGTTTAATCATGCTTTCTTTGCTCTTTGAGTTTAATGTAAATTGTTGTTTGAAGCTTGTGAAGTTTTGGCAAAGGATAGGCCACTTAGAGCCTTGATGCACCATTGCATTGTCTTAATAAATTGCAAAGAAGAGACCACTTGGAGTCTTGATACACTTTCCATTTCTCAATCGGCAAAGGATAGGTTCATTTAACCTTGATGCACATGCATTTTGCATATTCATGCATTCTTACCTATTCTTGCATCCTTGCCTACTCATGCATTCTTGAATTGAAGCTTGGTACTCAATGCTTGATATAATTGTTTATGTGCTTGTGGTGCATTAAAATGTTGAATTGGTGTTCACAATTTGCTTGTTTTGATTTCCACCAATTGTTACTCGTTAGTAACTCTCCAAAACTTCAAAACCATGTTGCATACAAAAAACAACTTGTTACTCGTTAGTAACGTTCCAACTTCAAAACATTTTTTTTGCATTTACATAATCATTGATAAACAATTTCACTTCTTCTCAAAACAATTTCAAACTATTTTTCACAAATCACACTTTGTTGGTGGTAATGCGAAGCCTTTGCTTGCACGACTATCAACAATGGGGTGCTAGTGATGATCACTCGAAACCTTTGTTGTTTGATCATCATGAACATCCGATTTTCCAAAATCTTATTCCAAATCAAACTTTGTTGAGGATAATGCGAAGCCTTTGCTTGCACGACTATCAACAATGGGGTGCTAGTGATGATCACTCGAAACACTTTGTTGTTTGATCATCATGAACATCCGATTTTCCAAAATCTTATTCCAAATCAAACTTTGTTGAGGATAATGCGAAGCCTTTGCTTGCACGATCGTCAATAATGGGATGCTAGTGGTGATTACTCGAAACCTTTGTTGTTTGATCACTGTGAACATTCAATTTTCACAATTAAACAACTAAAAAATAAAAACCTTTTCTCGACAACCGAGAACTACGTAAGCTTTGAATTCTCTATCGCATTGGGAGATACGTAGGAGCGGGTCACATTCCCGTCAAGCACGACAAATGAAAACCATTTTTTTCAAAAAAAACAAACCCTTTTCCAAAACAAGGCAATTTCTAAAAACAAAACAATTTTCGAAAACAAGAACTACGTTGCTTTGATTCCCTCCCCAGGATACGTAGGCACGGTGCCCTCCCGTCAAGCGCAAAAGATTAAATTTTCCTTAAGTTTTTCCATAATGTAAGGAGAGATAAAGAGAGACAAAAACAAAGCATTTCTTAAATCAACATTTTAAATCACACGTCAAATCGAGGTTCCCTTTCAGTAGAAAGGATGTGTGGGGTGCTCGTACCTTCCCCATGCATAACCGACCCCCGAACTCAAATCTCGTGGTTCCAAGGACCATTGTTTTTCAAGAAAGGTTTTTTTCAATGTTTTACCTCTAAAAAATATTGGTGGCGACTCCAATTCATGTTGTGCGAAGAGAAATCCCTCCAAAGGATTTTTCGGGGTGCAACATGTTGTTTTTCTTTTTTTCACCAAATGAGATAGTGTTTCCTACACTTCACCACAAAGCAGGCTCACATTTGACTTCTGCCTTGCTTTTTCAATTTAAGCTCCAAGCTCAAAATACCTTCTTCTTGTCTCTTTGACATTTTTCTCAATTTTTACAAACCAAACAACTTTGTAGGCACTACCTACAAGCTGTCATTGATACAGATATTGTCTCCCACTACTCCACTAACCTGTGCACATAACAACAACAATCAGTACACTTCACCCTTCATAAATACCACAATATAGAACCAAGAAGCTTATAAAAAAAAACAATATAGAACCAAGTAAAGGAGGGAGAGGATTTGGAAACAACAACACAGAACACTGGAAAAAAAAGAGGAGGAATAGAAAGGGTCTTGTTTCAAAACAGAGAGAAGAGAGTAGATTGATTCTGTGAGAGAAAAGAGAGAAGAAGCAAAATACTTCTGTATATAAGGGCACCACCACCAATGTCAGCCTACACAACCACCACGAGCCACCACTGTCACACACACTCTCCTAAATAACCACCACCTACCACTCTCCCTCCCTCTTCACGCAACATCCCACAACCACCGCCGCGCCACCCCCATCGCCGCCGGAGCACCACCACGTACACCCCCCCCCCCCCCCCTCTCTCTCTCTCTCTCTCTCTCTCTCTCTCTCTCTCTCTCTCTTCTTTTCGCGTTTTTTGGCTCTCTCTTCGTAAGACCCTCTCCCTGCCGGAAATGAAGCGCTGGAAGAAGGAATGGGGAGGATTAAGGTTCTGGTGTATTTGTTTCCTTAGATACCTCACTTTTATGTTTCTAACCTTTTTTATTTATTATAATAATATTTTTTTAAAAATCAGAAGCATATGTGGCCGTTGGTTTCCCACCCTCTAGTCATTTTTACCTTTTTGTTTTTTTTGGGTTTGCTGTCCTATTTAATTAGCTATTTTATCATTTCTATTAACCATTATTTTTAATCAAAATAGGCATCTGACTTCCATTGAAAACTAGTGCCCCTACCCCCTTTTTTTTTGGGTGAATAAACAGGGCAGAAACCCAACAGAAAAACACACTAGGCCACAACAGGCCCAACTCCCTCAGCCATCTCTGTGTTTATAACAACATCAAGATGGGGAGGGATGGATTCGTAAATATTACAAATATCAGGATTCAAATTGCAAGCAACTAAACAGTCAGCAGCCAAATTAAAGTCTCTACGAACATGACACCATCTGATATCACAACCACCATCAATTATATTCAATATACTGTTGATCAAGCTATGAGAATTGGGTCTGGAATTCGAGCAAATCTCCACCAAGGCTTCCAACGAGTCAGAGCATAACACCATCTTCCTCATCCCTCTCATCACTCCAATCTGGATAGCGTGAAGAATTCCCCACAATTCACAGTGAAGAATCGAATTTGAAGACAACCCGTGAGAGAAAGCAAGCAGGAAACGAGAATTGTTGTCCCTGTAGATACCTCCACACCCGCACCGACGACCAGCCTCCATCGCAGAACCATCAGTATGCACCATGACAAACCCATCAGGTATGACAATCACCCCATCTCTACCAAAATTCATTTCATTCGCATTTCGCAGCAGAGACGAGTTTAAATGAATCGAATTTTTGATGCTATTAACACTGTACATAATCTTCATCTGCAAGTCCTTCGTAGAATAAATTTTTCTTGAGAAAACCAGATCATTTCTTGCACGCCAGAGCCAGTCTAAGATAATCCCAAATCTAAGACAATTGACATCAATGTTTCTTCTTTTATCAGTTGAATTAAGATTTTGGCTGAGCCAATTACCCCAATTGTGTTCCATCCAGAAATTGGAGGAGTTGAAACCAGGGATAGCTCTCCAAATACCGAGAGCTCTATTACAATCCCTAAAGAGATGAATTAAGGATTCTTCATGATCATTACAGAACGAACCTTTAGGATCCATCGTCAAGTGTCTTCTTTGTCTTTCCTGATTGGTAAGGATAGTACTATGAACCAGTTTCCAGAGAAAGGTTTTAATTCTCTCAGGACCTTTCCATTTCCATACTAACTGAAAAATATTTTTATCTCTGTGAGGTTGGACATCAAGTATCTCATTGTAAGCAGATCGAGTAGAAAAGATACCATCAGCAGATATCTTCCACCGAAAAACATCTGGTTCACTCACAACCAGAGGAACAGGTAAACACACCACCTTCTGAATTAGCTCTAAGCTTAAGTTTTGCTGCAATTTATCCAAATTCCACTCCCCATCAGTGTTCACAAAATCACTGACTTTCTCACTTAAGTTGACATGAACATTATTAGTAATAACTGTAGACAAGTTATTATCCATATTTGGGTTCCAGTTGTCCAACCAAAATCTTGTGTCTTCCCCATTCCCAAGATCCCAAGTCAGCATACTTCTAAATTCCTCCCAGTTTTGGCAGATTCCATGCCAAATATTAGAGCAAGGACTTTGTTTCTTAACTTTAGGAAATCCATCAGAGCCACACTTATATTTACCTCTCAAAAGTTGAACCCACTGAGATTCCACATTAGAGCATAATTCCCAGTTAATTTTCAGCATGAAAGCACTGTTGGCTGATCTAGAGTTTCTGAGCCCGAGGCCTCCCTCTTTCTTGCCTTGGCATAGCTGGTTCCAATTAACCAGATGCATATGGTTGGTATTTTGGTCATCACCCCAAACAAAAGTCCTACACAATTGGTCAATTTTATCACAAGTCCCTTTAGGAAGAAGGGTAGATTGCATGGTGTAGGAAGGTATGGCTTGTAACGCTGACTTAGCTAAGGTTACTATTCCTGCAAAGGAAAGAGTTTTAGCTTTCCAACTGCTCAACCTTTGGCTAACCTTATCAATGATGAAATTGAAAGTGTTTAGCCCAACTCTACGATGGAACAAAGGGATACCCAGATACTTCCCAAAGTCTTCAGTCATATTAAAACCCAACTCTTCACAAATAATCAACCGGGTTTGTCTAGCCACATTTTTAGAAAAGAACACTCTGGTTTTTTCCCTGCTAACTTTTTGGCCAGAGCTAGAGCAAAAAGTATTAAGAATCCTAGAAATAATTCTAGCTTGATCACTATTGGCTTCAACAAACAGGATTAAGTCATCAGCAAATGCTAGATGAGAGATCTTTGGACTTCTAGGTGTAAGCTGAATTGGCTTCCAACCATTATCCCCAACAGATTGCTCAATGAGATGAAACAGTCTTTCAATGCATAAGACAAAAAGGTAAGGTGAAATTGGTTCACCTTGCCTAATTCCTCTTTTAGGTTCAAATTGCTCCAACGCTTCCCCATTCCAGAGCACTTGCAATCTAGCAGAAGAGATACAATTTCAGAAGATTTGGATAATTTCATTAGGGAGTCCAATGTCTTCTACAGTTTCTTTGATGAAATCCCAACTAAGACGATCATAAGCTTTCTCCAAATCTATTTTAATAGCCATCCAGCCTTTTTTCCCCTTCTTTAACCTCATAGAATGGATAATTTCCTGAGCCACAATCACATTATCTCTGCTTTGTCTTCTGGGAATAAAAGAACATTGAGCTGGACCAATTAACTCAGGAAGGATACCTTTAATTCTTTGGGCCAGAATTTTTGTAATAGTTTTGTAAGAAACATTACATAAGCCAATAGGGAGAAATTGTTTCATACAAGTTACATCATCAACTTTAGGAATTAGAGCAATTAGAGTTTCATTCACCTCTCTAATTCTCCAAGGAGTTTCCATTAATTCCTTAATCATTTTACAAAAGGCCTGACCTATAATATTCCATTGGCTATGGAAAAATATAGCCTGAAAACCATCCGGTCCAGGAGCTTTGAAAGCTCCAATACTCCTCACAGTCTTTAAAATCTCCTCAAAGCTCACAGGTCTAGCAAGATCATTGAGTAATAGAGGATCAATTATAGGAAATTTATCTTGGAGACAGCCAGTAGAAAAGGATGTGTCCGGAGTAAATAATCTTATAAAGTAGTTAGTAGCCAACATTTCAAGGACACCAGGGTCAGACACCCAATCCCCCAAGTCATTTTGGAGGGTCTTGTAATGATTTTTCCTCCTTCTAATAGTAGTAACCCCATGAAAGTATTTAGTATTGCGGTCTCCAAACTCAATCCAATTGGCTCTAGACTTTTGATACCACACAATTTCTTCAAGATGCAGCAGGCTCTCATACTCATTCCACTTTTTGGCTTGTAAAGCAGATAAATTTTGATTAGGACCTCTAGACAATTGATGATCAATTCTGCCCAGTTATTTAAATAATTTCTTCTTCCTAGTGAAAATATTCCCAAAGGTGGAATGATTCCAATCTCTAGGAATACCATGCAGCTCTTTCAAGTTTCTGTGCATATTCCCACCATTTCTTTGCCAATGTTCCGCAATAAGATCTTTGAAGTGAGGATGAGATAACCACACAGCTTCAAACCTAAAGGGACGTCTGTGCTGGTAAGGAGGAGGAGTATTATCAAGTTTCATCCATAGAGGAGTGTGATCAGATTTCATTTTAGGCAAATGAAACAACTCTGCTTCTTCAAATTGGAGGCGCCAATTTAAATTAACAAGAAGTCTGTCAAGTTTTTTAAAGGTGTTTCCTCTCCCCCAAGTAAAAGCATTGCCATTGTGAGGGCTTATCATAAGCTCACAGTGCTCAATGAGATCCAAAAGTTTAGTGTCATGACGCATAGGAGAAGTAAGAGGAGGACCTCTTCTATCTGAATCCTTAGTAGTAGCATTAATGTCCCCAATAATAGCCCAAGCACCAGATATATTATCATGAATCTCAAGAATAGAATTGCAAAGATCCTGCCTAGGAGCATAATGAGGGCTCCCATATACAGTAGTAAGAAACCAAGGAGACTCATTACCTCTATTCACCCTCATGTGAATAAATTGATAAGAAGATGAAATCACCTGAACATTCCATCTAGCAGAGTCCCAAAGGCACCAAATACCACCAGATTGTCCACGATCTTCTTCAATATATTGGCTATCAAAGCCAATTCTTCTAATAATTTTCTGAGTAGCTTCACCACTATTGTGAGTTTCCATCAAAATAATCATAGAGGCACGAAATTCCCTTCTAAGATCTTTAATCAGCCCAACAAAACCTTTAGAGGCTGTTCCTCTACAATTCCAGCTAATTGCATTCATTAATCAACTAGATTTCGAGTTTGGGGTATCTACCACCCCTGGGATATCCATAGGAATAGATTCTAATTGATGATCAGATTTTATTCCTTCAACCACTTCCATAGGAGAACACTCCCCATTACCATGTCTTCTAGCAGCATTGCTAACCTCCAAATTAGGTCTATGTTTATTTCCAGCATCTCTAGATATATCATTTTCATCAATGACATCTAAGCCTTTCCGGATAGGGTCTTCATTCCTAAACTTCCTTAGGAGGGATTCACCACGGGTCTTATACATAGCTCTCATGTATTCAAGCATAGCTAGCTCTTCCACATTTTTCTCCTCTTTAGTCATATTGCTCACACTACTAGATGAAGAAATATCATTTTCCTTCCCTGCAGGTTTAGAAAAAGGACCAACTTTCTCTTTAGCCGTAGCTTTAGGATGAGCCACAAGCTTAGGAGATTTATCTTTATATACATTATTATTTCCCACATTGTTACTACCTTTGCCTTTGTGATATTGGGGGTTTTTTCCCCCAAGAGGGTTACGTACCTTAACTTTACTTTGTTGAACAGAACTTTGAGTAGAACCATTAGAAGGTTGTCCCACATCAGCTTTTTCCTTCTGAAACTTTTCTTTCATGTCACCTTGCCCATTAGCATCTTGGTTAGGTCCCTCTTGGACTTGACCTTTTCCTTTGATTTGTTGCTCCTTATATTTCATGGCTACAGGATCTTTAGTCTTCCCCCCATTATTGGTTTGATTTTTCTTCCTAGACACATACTTAGGAATGTTCCAAGGTCCCATCTCCATTTCATCCTTAGTGTTAACCATGTTAACAGTTTCTTTAGGCAAACTAGCTTCCTCAATCATGTTGACAGTTTCTTTAGGCAAAGTAGCTTCCTCAATATTCTGTCCATTAGTAATATTTTCAACATTAGTAGTTGAAGGAATGTCAGATACCATTATACTATCAGTATTAACCACTGTAGTTTCTGTCTCCACTTCCGAAAGCTCCCTACAAGAGTCTTTCTTGTGCCCATACCTTCCACACCTAAAACAAATGGAGTGTAGTCCTTCATACTCAAGGTACAACTTCATTCCTTTAATAGTGATGTAAGAGTCAAGAGGTTGATCCAAGTTCAGTTCAACACAGATGCGAGCAAATTTACCCCTCTCTTGCATAGAAGTAAGATGATCAACTTTCAACATAGTACCTAGAGCAGATCCTATTTTCCTAAGAAAATACTCATTGCAAAACTCAATAGGCAATTTAGGAATTCTAATCCAAACTGCTACCTTTTGAGAGATAGAAGCAGTTAAGGAAAAATAAGGTCTATATCTTTGGACAATAAGGTAATGATCAGCTACCTTCCAAGGCCCTTCAAAAAGGGCGTGTCTGTAGTCTTCCATTGTTGAGAGTTGCACCAGATAAAAATCATCAGCCAAATCAGTGAGCTTGAAAGATCCTTCCTGGACCCATAGTTTCCTTAGTCTATTTTCAAGCATCCTAAAGTTCACCTTCTTCCCTAGCACCTTGACTATAAGGGCATTTCTCCAAGGTATAGTTAACCTAGTTATCTCCTCCTCTGTTACCGGAATAGCAGGATTAGGCTTCCTAGAATTAGAACTCTTGTTAAGCTCTTCTTTAGGGTCTGTAAACCATCTGTCTTCAGCCACATCAGGTTTAAGTAGGTCACCCCAACACTCATCAGCGAACACTTCTTCACTAGCATCATTAACTAGAGCTTCTTCGAATGATTTCACGCTTCAACAGTAGCATCATGTATCGCAGCAGGCTTTGTAGCAGAGCCTTCTGTCATTTGAATCTCAATACTTTCTTCAACTATACCAGTATTGTCTATCTTAGATTTCTTTGTGTTTCGTTGCAGGTCATCATTTTTCACACCAGAGGAGAGCCCAGGATAAGCGTTACCTTCTGGCGTACCTAGCAGTATCATTGGATTTCCAGGAGGTTCAGTCAGGGAAGCAGAAGAAAGCGTTGACATTGCCCTAGTAGAGCTTTGTTTTAGCGCTATTTACTGTTCATTGCCATTTTCCCACTCTTCTTGGCTAAATGCGCGTTTTTTAGTGCCCCTACCCCCTTCCCTTTTCTTCACGTGATCATCAATATTTTTCCATTTTATTTTTAAAACTTAGTTATTTTCTTAAATAGGTCCCTATTTATTTCTTCGTAAATAGCTATTTTTTATTTAGTATTATATTATTTTTGGGTAAACGAATTTTCTAAACTTATCGATAATTTACACAATCAAATTTAAGGTAACTGTCTTAGGACAGATGTATTAGGGGTGTCGTGAAATTTAGTTTTCTCCCTTCCCTATGCATAACCGACTCCCGAATCCAACCTAGTTTACGCAGACCAAATAACTTTAAATGTGGGTTTTTCTCAATTTTCCTATTAAATAAATTGGGTGGCGACTCCTCAAATTACAATATTTTTGAGACGTCTACGTCGAGATCTCGGTCACGACACTTCTCATAAGCATATACCTTCTTGAGATTTGGTTGAATAAACCTGTTCTTATATAACATTCAAGAAGAACATTAGTAGCATATGAAATCAGAAACCTTAAGCTTCTCACGCTTGAGTTTTGTTAATCATCAAAACTTAATTAGGGATTTTACCTCAACATTCAGCAACAACAATCTAGCAGAATTTAACCATTTCCTCACTAGCTAACTGACTTCAACAGAATTCAGCTTGACGGTGTTGATGTATCTGCCACGGTAGCAGCTCCTTTTCCATTCTCTATTAGCATGTACCATATTAACATCATATAGACATTGTATGTGATGTTAATATAGCAGTATTGATAAATTCTGATTGAGTCAGTATGCAACATGTTTGCAAAATTCTCAGTTCCTTAATTTGTCTTGAAAAATCATTCTCAGAGGAGTAGGTGCTGGAAGTTGAACTTATTCTCTTTAGTTGATTTCTTTGTTTTCTTTACAAGTTGATTGCCAACGTTCACCAAATCATGCAACTCCAACTAAATCCATTCCATGTAAAAGAAGCTCAATTAGTTTGCACAAGACCACAAATCATTCAACCCAAACTCCACCATATTTTCATTGTCACTACCTAAAGCAACCTCGTGACAGTCTTCCAAACGTGCTTCAGCAACATAGTCTGCTTTCTCACCGTAGTAGTAGGACAATAAACTATGGCTAGACATCTATGTTGTTTCAGTTGCAATCCAATCCACTTACATTATGAACCTCCTCCAAAGAACTGTCATACTTCTCTTTCTTCCTTGAAGTGATTCATGCTAATCACCTCACGTTGACGAGGATGTACTGTCAGCACATATTCATGTTAGACACCGCAGACATCTTTAGTCTAAAATCTCGGTACTTCATAGGGTGGAACACTTTGTTTCATCTTCTCAAGAATGTTGCATTACCAAAGTTTTGCCCCAATTTGTGTACCTAGTGATATCAACTTCTACATGTCTACATTAGTAAAGCCACATAGCGCCAGGGTTAGTGAGAGTGTGAGTGAGGATCAGTATCATACACCATGATGAATGAAGCATTGAAGACAATAATGGAGGTGAAGAAAGAAGAACTCATGGTTTCAGCTGCTGGTGATAGTCAACCAACTTTAAGAACAACCCATTTTCTCAAACCAATTGCAAATAAACCTTCTTCTGAGGTTCCCCCATCACCTCCTGTGTTTGATGTTGATTACAAGGAGTTGCCTTTAAAAGTCCATTTCAAAGAGTGGCACGACAACCACCACTCACAAAAGAAATGGGTTGAATGGGTTGCACCCCGAAAAATCCGGTTTGGATCCTTCTTCGCACAACGGGAAAAACAATGAAGCCGCCATCAACATTTTTTATTTAGGGACCAAAACATTGAAAAAATGGTCCTTTTTAAGGCGGGTGGTCTTTTGAGAACTAGAGATGTAGGTTCGGGGATCGGTTAGGTGTGGGGAAGGTATTAGCATCCCACACCTCCTTTCTACCGAAAGGGAACCTTTAACTTGATGTGCGGTTTTGACAGAGTTGATTTGAAACAATTCATTCTACTTCCTTTTTTTTATTTGAGAAAGTGTTTTTGAAAACAGGGGAAAAGAAGAATCTTTTTATTATATTTTTTTTTAAAAGTGTGCTTGACGGGATGTGACCCGCTCCTACGTATCTCCCGGTGCGATGGAGAATTCAAAGCTCACGTAGTTCTCTTGAGTAGAGAAACTTTGGTGCTTTTTTTTTATTGCAGGGGTTCTCGGTCCTGAACTGTACAATTCACTAGACCTAAAACAACAAACATCCTCGCCTGTACAGACGACGTGCCCCCTACTTTTTGAGAATGGTTTGAATTACTTGAAGAAAAGGATTTGTTGTGAGGTTGATTACTTTTATTTGAGCAAGTATCTTAAGCTCGCGCGAACTGTACAGCTTGCGAACCCTAAGACGCTAATCAATACCGGATGTACATCCGAATCGGTTCCTTACTCATTTTTGAAATAGGGTTCAAGTTGTTAATTACTTGTTTTAATTCTCATAAGTATCCCAAGATGTTTGAGCTGTACAGCTCCGATCTTAGGACGCTAGACAACACCGGCCGTACGTCCGACTTGTCCCCTTATGAGTTTTCAAAAAGGTTTATCGTGGATCTTAGAAAGAATTTGATTGTCTTATGAAAACAATTTGAGAAAAGATTGAGTTTGGAAAAAGCTTTAGAAAATGATTGATTTGAAGAAAGGAGAAGGGAGTTTGAGGGTGACATTGGTCACAAAAGGTTTGTTGGGATGGCGTGGCATCCAAAAGGAAAAGAGAGTAGAACATTCAATCAATTTCCAAGTCAAGAACCAAAGTGCAACATTTAACAAATTGCAAGCAAAGCAATCAACAATGTAAGCATAAGCATAAACATTACTAATTACAACATTTGAGCACAAGAATGACACTTAGTCATCAACATCTAATGGCATGCATGTGTAAGATCAACAATAGGCACACAAAGAGATCATACAAAAGTTCAATTCAATTAGGTGTCAACACAAGATAAAGCACAAGGTTGAATCCCTTTTAGTAATCCTTGACGCTTGAGACAATGCACAAGTGCATAAGTGTCTAGTCCTCTTACCAAATCATCAACATTAAAGCATAACATTGACCTAGAAAGAACATCACATTTGCAAGATCAAAAGTGACCAAAAGAGGGCATTAACAAGTCATTTTTGTAACCAAAATGGATTAATCAAGTTAGAAAACTAGTATTTGCGTTTTAAAGCAAGAATTGCACAAAGAAAATTGAATCATTTTAGGCAATCCTCATCACTTAAAGTGAAGTGCACTAGGCACAAGTGCGAGTCCTCTTGCCAATCATCAACATATAACAATTTGCAAGCAAGATACAATCAATTAGCAACAATATTTTGCAATCAAAACATGAAATCAATTGCGTTGAATCATTTTAGTCAATCCTCAACACTTAAAGTTAAGTGCGCAAAGGCACAAGTGTGAGTACTCTTGCCAATCATCAACAAAACAATGACTTGCAAGCAAGATACCATCTATTAACATCAAAATAACTTGAGAAAACGTTTTTGATCACGATTGCAAACCCATTTCACAAGAAAATTAACAAACCCTAACTTATTAGGAAATTGCGAACCAAAACATAACCAAACAACAATTTCATTCAACAAATCCACAAAATCAAGCAAGCAAATGACAATAGCAAGACTTAGGAACATTTATTCACAAGATCCAAGTAATCAAACACCAAAATCAACAACTATTCATATTTTTTTGATTTTTGTGAAAGTAAGAAGACATGAAAAACAAATATTTGCAAAATCAAACAACATGTTTGGACATGGGAACTTCAAAATCAAGCTTCAATAACAAGATTGCATAAAGAAACGCATCAAAACTCGATTAAACCTATTTTATACTAAGGGTGCGAAACATTCATAGCTTCCTATCACAATTTTATTTCACAAAATGCAACAAACAAAATGATAACAACACAAATCACAATTTATTCAAGGGTGAGAAGCAATCTCAAACACCCAAGCCTCCCTAAGTGCTTGTCAAAATGTTTGAGACACCTCTCACCAACAACATTCAACAAATCAACAATATACCAACACTAAAATGCATGAATATGGTAGGATGCAAGATTAGAAACATGATATCTACATTTTGATGCAAAGAAGTTGAAGATGATGCTAGGTTTTCAGAAATTTACCTCAAATCCAAGCTAAGGAATGACTAATATGAAGAACAAGACCACAAATCAACTTGAATCTTCACCAAACTTCAATGAAACCCACGAAATGCTTGCTTAAAAATGCCTTTTGATGATGCAAGCTTGAATTAAATTAGGAGAGAAGGAAGATATATGAAGTAGGAATGGAAATGAGGGGAGAAAATGGTGATTTGGTGAAGGAGAAGTGAAGAATTGATGGAGGAAGAAAGTGGTAAGATTTCGGCCAAGAGAGGGAATTAGGAGAGGGAGTTGTGTGCTAGGGTTTTGTGAATGAATTGTGAGGCACCCAAAAAAGGTGTGGATATGAGGGTATATATAATGTGCAATTAGGTTTAGGGGCATTTAGGTCATTGTGTACCTCATCTCATTCTAGGATTGCATTTTAAATTTGAATGGAGGGTGAGGATTGAATCACACATGGATTGAGGTCAAAAAAATGAAAATATGAGAGGGAAAGAGAGGGATAGGCGCACCACATGGGAGGGGTCCTTGGTGACCAAGTTTTGCAAGTTGGCAATTGTACTATTGTACTATTATGAGACCATTCCCTTTTCCTTTCATTTTTGATTATTCTTTTCAAGATAATTGTACAAAAATACACCACTTTGAGCCATATACAAGGTATCTTGAGGAATATGCCATTTTATGTGATCACCATGACCAAAAAATGTCATAAAAATCACATCTTGGAACTTTTCGTAGAATATTCATTTTTGATCCCTTTTTTGAAATTTTGTGCACAATGTATGCATGCATGCGCATACATACATACATGACCAAAAATGTTTTGCCTCAAATAAATTTCTCTAAAATTGCACAATGATTCTTGATGAGAAATTATCTTATTTTTGACAATGACCAAAATACCCTTTTGCCCTAAAAACCTTGTTTTTTAACAACAAATGCATTTCCACTCTAACAATGAATTTAAAAGCCCTAGAATGACTTTTAAAACCCAAAAATGCATGCACAATGCTCTTCATTCTTCAAAATAAAACCACACTTTTCAATTTATTTATTTTTGTGGAAAATTAGAGTTTTAAACCTAGGCGGACAAAATTAGGGTATGACAGCTGCCCCTCTTTAAAAATAAAAATAAAGAATTCAGAAATTATACCAATTTTGTCTACTTAGAGAAAACCCAAATTTTCTTTTTCTTTTTCTCTCCTTTTTGCTTTTCTTCTTTGAGTGAGTGCTAACCCTCAGTAGGCTAACGAAACAGGAAATCAACCGGTGCCAACCCTCAATAAGCCAGCAAAGGCAGTAAACGAAAGCAGTAAAGAAACAGTAAAAAGGTACCAACCCTCTATAAGCCGACACCAGAGGCTGCCTAAAGCCTTTTAACGAACCGCGCACGATCCGAGCTTGCACTTGGGCCTGGGGAGCACGTGGGCTCAAAGGGGTGGTCTTCAGAGCGACCAAGGGGGGGTACAATACCAAGCCTAGATCTCGATACTTCCCTAGGACTGCGCCATGTCTTAGGCCGACACAACTATCCTTTTCGACTGGACCTATTGAGGTCAAAGGGACTTACTCGCAGCTCGAATACGAAGTGAAGTCAATCTTCTGGGGGACACGTGGGTCCAAAGGGGGATCCGCAAATCCAATTAGCTTTCTTCAGTTGGTCAATGCTGCCGCACTGATCCACAGTACCTGCATACGTTAGCATATGCAAGGCATAGTACATGGAGCATGGATGCATGTTATGTAGAAACATGTTATGCGAGTACATGTGATGCGAGTGCATGCGATGCGATGATTTGATGAATGCCGTGAAAATGCTTTTGATTTTCTTTTGATTCTTCTTGATCAGCTTTCTTCTTCTTCTTCTTCTTTTTTTTTTTTGATCGTTTTTTTTTTTTTGGAATCAATTGGTGCCAACCCTCAATAAGCCAGCGAAAGCAGTAAAGAAAGCAAAAAAAGGTGTCGGCCCTCATTAAGCCGGCGAAGGAGGCTGCCTAAAGCCTTTTAACGAATCGTGAACGATCCGAGTTTGCACTTGGGCCTGGGGAGCACGTGGGCTCAAAGGGGTGGTCTTTCGAGCGACCGGGGGAGGGTACTATATCAAGTCTAGATCTCGATATTTCCCTAGGACTGCGCCATGTTTTAGGCCAACACAGCTATCCATTTCGACTGGACCCATTGAGGTCAGGGGGACTTACTCGCTGCTCGAATAAGAAGTGAAGTCAATCTTTCTGGGGGACACATGGGTCCAAAGGGGGATCCGCAAATCCAATTAGCTTTCTTCAGTTGGTCAATGCTGCCGCACTGATCCACAGTACCTGCATACGTTAGTTGATGCAAGGAATGGTGCATGAATGCAAGTTTTTTTCTTACCTTAGTGGTGATCGAACGAACACGAGTTTCGTAGGATCGACCATCGGCGACTTGAGCTGTTACTAGTAGATAGCAACTTATTTAGATGCAGAAAAATTTAGCAAAGACATGGATATTCATGAAATGCTCCTTATTCTTTTTTCGATGAATGCACAAGAGGTGGATATGCAAATGTAATGCAAAGGAAGGTTATGCGAATGCACGTGATGCAATGAATGTTTTTAATTTTCTTTTAGCATAGGGACTTTAGGATTCTTGAGTGATCAATTCAAGCGTCCTATCGTGACGACTATGACTATTTATTAAGAATGCCTCTTTTTGTTTTGAAAACTGATTTGATGTTTGATGTGATGATGATAAATGCTATGGAATGTCTGTGTTCTTTTGCTTTTATTGTGATGAATGTGGATGATGCGAATGTAATGCTTTGAATAACATGAAATGCCTACCTGCATGAGGAGGATGAATGATTGGAGTATTTAAACATTTTTGTAAACATTTTTATGATGATGAGACGCGAGACTTTGAACGCAAGGAATTGAGATGGCTATGGACCATTCTTTGGAAAAACTAGATTTGATTCAAACTCTGGTGTTCTCAAGGTTTTTATTAACAAGCTCACTTATTTTCCTTTCCATTTCCATGATGACTGAACTTTAAACACCACATGATCAATTTGTATTCTCTCTCTCTGAAGCATTGACTAGTAAGTATGCATGAGAGTGCAGATGTGGACGAGTGAGTCAGTTAACTTGGGATTGGTTTAGGACAGTGAGTTGAGAGACTGCCCCGACAGGAATTTATGGATGTGAATGACTTTAGGGAGAACTCTGCTCATTTGAGCGGGAGTGAACAGTTATGGAAATGCCCCACTTTAGAATGACAATTTCAAATGGGTTCTTTGAGTGGGTTTGTGAAAGGGGATGAAGTTATGGTACTGGTTATGAACTGAGGGTGGTATATGAATGGGATGGACAATGAACAAACTTTCCCAAGACCAGGGTGGGTGAATGGTGAAGAGAATGCCCCAACTTTCGGATCTGAGTGGTATTCCTAGTGCAAATCTTTGGTTCTCTATGAATGTCTTGACTTTTGGCATGAAAGAAGCCTCACTTGGTGATCACTAAACCTTGTTTTAATCTTTGGTGCAAATCTTTTCCTTTGGGCCTGAGACATGAGGACCATCTAGGGTAATAGCAACGCCAGAGCCGCACATAAGTTTGCTTGCCATTTGAAGTGATTGTGCCCGCGTTTTTTTTTTTTTCCAATTCATTTATTTGAGGGATCCCCTCTTTTCTGTGATTTTCAGAAATTTCGCAATGATTGTAATACTTTTTGACTCATGCACAGGTTTCACAATTCTGTATCATCAATCATAAAAACATTTATTTTAAAACAAAGAGACAGAATAAGTGAAGATAAAAGACACGAAAAGCAAACACATGGAAGAAAAAGTTGAATTCCTATTGTTATGGAAACTGGACGTGCAGGAGGTCACGCCAATTGAAAGTACATTGAAAAATTTTTAAACTGGAAAAATACAAGAAAAAGGGAAGCAGATCCTGTGTTTTTTCTTTTGAAGTAACGATGCCAATCGTCCATACTCATGACCTTGATCACCCCTTTATCCAAACTTTTGGGAGTGCTGGTTGCCTTTTTCATTTCAAGTCCAAGTTTTCTGACCCTAATTTTTGCCTGGATCGCCCTTTTCGGGTTTTCAATCCACCGGGTCGCTCTGGTTTTGCCTAGGCCGCCCTTTGCGGGTTTTCAACCTAGCGAGCTGATTCTTACTTGGCTCATCTTTCTCTTTTTTCATTTATTTCTTTAGGCATACTCCTTTCTGACTGCATCTGAATTTACTGGAAACTGGGGTTTTCTTTTCTTGCATCCCATTTTGCGAGAATTAAAGGCCCCTCCGGAGAATAAGTTCTTCGTCTTCATGATACTGGGTTCATCTCCATGGGAATCCCTTTGGAGGTTCATGATCTTTTGGAGCATTGAGTCTTCTTTGAAATTGTTGAAGATGAGCTTTCTTCAGTTTGAGCTTTCTCTTATTCTTTTTCTGACATAAGACAAATGTACTTTGGTTTGATAGGGCTCAATGAAAGTATTACTTCCATCATATGGGGTTTGCCCCTGTTAGAGTGTAAAACGAAGCCTGATTTCCATGAAGATCATCATCGTCCTTGATATCCTTTGTTGATTGTCTCTAACTGTCCCATTTTTAGGGTGGCGTAGGGAGGGATCATGATGCTTGACCTGGAGTCTTCATACTGTCATTTGTGACTACCTTAGCTTGGAAAGCTGCGCAACAGACCGAACTTTGGTAATTACAGACTTTGTTATAATGGCAAATGTCTTATGTCAGAAGGGTGATTTACACAAACTTGTTGATTCATTGCTCTTTATCATGGCGTCAATCCTCTCCTTTGCTCAAATTGATCATGTCACTTGATTCCTCATGAGGACGGACCATTTTGTTCTCTTATTCTTGCACAACAGCTTGATTGCAAATCTGATGGTGGAGTCTGAGGAAGGACTGAGGGTTTGGTCGCGAAAGAGGTTCGCTTGTAACATTTGTTTGGTTTCCTCAACATTGCTCCACTTTGCTTGAACTTGTGCTTTGACTTCATTGCCCAACCTAGTTGTGGCATCATGAATTTCTACAGCCTTAGCCAATTCTTCACTTATTAACTCCGAAGAAACATCTCAGTTGTCTTCAGCCTCTCTCTCAGTTTGGTTAATCGGGTAATCAGAGTCACAATATGAACCATTGGCGTCGTTGTTTTCAAAGATTATTTTCATTTATTATTATTTTTGATCCGTGTTGGGAGGAATTGAAAAGCAAATAACAGACACATGACAAAATGAAAGAAAGAAATTTTATTGAGGAATTCAAAATAACATTTTATTGATGATGATACTAAAAGGAAACATGTGTGCCCTTATTGAAATATCCTAAGGTCTTGGGCAGAGCCAAAAGATTGCATTACAGAAAATTATTTTGAACTGAAAAACTACATGAAAATCAACAATCACTCATAAATGCTATGAAATGCATGACAAAGACACAAATGTTTTTATGATGCCGCCTTCACCACTTCAACCCTCTTCAACAACTGCTATCTTTGCTTAATAGTCCACAGACCCTGAGAACTTGATCCTTCCCCCCTTCTCAAAAGTTAACTGCTTGGAATCAATGAAGCCCTGAACCAAACTTTTCAAAAGATAGCAATTTTCAGCAGGATGCCCAATTGCCCCAGCATGGAGCTCGCGAGTGATTCTGGATTGTACCCGCTTGGGAATGGAGGTTGAACTGATCTCATCTTGCGAGGAGTGATCCATCCATGGCTGATTAGATAGCTGCATAGGTCGGCGTATGACACGGGGATGGGGTTGTATTGTGGTGACCCTGATTACCCTAAACCTGGCCTGGATCACCCTGATTTGATTCCCCTTGATTTGTTGCCATGTTTCTTGCTAGAGAATAAATCCAACTTGCCATTTCTTCTGTTTAGCAGAGCACACGATATAAGCACAAGAACGAATGACTGAACAAATGCATGCACATTTTTAGACTTGCACCAAAGAAAAGCAATCTTAACAAGGTGATTAAGTGATTACAAAATTGTCCTCTTGTATGGAGGATTTAAACCAAAAGTCAAGTGTGTGCTAATGCGGGGAGAGTATGTACTTTATGGGTGGATGGGGCGGGATCGAACTTGGATGGAGAATGATGATAAGGGAAGGAAACTGACAGACTCAAACAAGAGAAACTGCACATGGCATGCATGCCCACTAGAAGAATGCTTCGTAGAGAGTTAACATTGGTTAAACATGATGGAAAATTTTTTTGATGAACTGTTTCAGTCTCTTATCATGGAATGGATGAGATGCAATGCCTTTTTTAAAGAAAATGCAAATGAACTGTTGATTTGAAAAACTGAGTGCCTTGGAACATCTTGAGTTTGCAAATAAGTAAGGGTAAACTTTTTCAACAGATTATTTTGCAAAAGCGTCCAGTCTCTCATCACAACTTTTTTTATTTGGTTTATGCAATGTATGAACAAATCATGATGAGCAAATGCGTGAAAAATGACCACTTGAAAAGTGTAATTATTCTAAAGGAGATTTTTTTTTGTTTGTTTTTGATGCAAGATGAAATACGAAACTCCAATGCATTTTTGGATGATGCAAGATGCAAGAATGATATTTTTTCAAAATGATTTTTATTCTTTAGAGGCACGGCAAGATCTGAAATACCAGTGCCCCTTTTTGCGAAAATGATGACGTGAGGCAACCAATTGTCGTTACTCTGAGTAACTTGCATGAAACATTGAGTGGATCCTGACTCAATACTTCACGCAATACACTGAAATGCTTCGACATTTGGTTGACTCCACTTATTCACTTTATTTGAAAACAAACTGCGCCTGATTGGGTCAAAGTGCCCCGATATCGTAGAGTATCATCTCAAATTTGTAGTGCACAAACAAAATTGAGATATTACCCTTCTACCCATGGAACAATTGCATAAGGAGTTTCTCTTATTTCATTTCATTTTTTTTTGAAAAATGATTTAGAAAATGATTTTAAAGATGATTTGAAGATGCAAATGATTTATTGAGGAAAAAAAAATTTTAGAAAAAGGTACTTTATTTGGGGAAAAAGGTTTTTAGAAAAAGGTGCTTGATTTGGGGAAAAAGGTTTTTAGAAAAAGGTGCTTGATTTGGGGAAAAAGTTTTTTAGAAAAAGGTGCTTGACGGGTATGACCCGCTCCTACGTATCCCCATTGTGATGAGGAATCAAAGCTACATAGTTCTTCTTCGTCTTTTTCTGAAATAATGCTTATGAGGTTAATGAAATGATGCATAAATGCTACATTGGCTCGACGCCCACATTATTTGATGAAGGTTTTTGTACATGATTATGGATGACTGAAATGCTTATGCTATGCAGATGATAATTGTTTTTTTTTTTCGTTTTCATTTTTCTTATGCAATGAAATGAAATGCATGATACTCGCAATTATTATTATTTTTTTTAAAATGCACGAGAGACGTGATTTTTATTAAATGAAACTATATGCAAGGGAAAATAACAATGCACGAGAGATGTTTCTAAAAATGTTTTTTTTTATATGCGAGAAAGTGCATGATACTCGCAATTTTTAATGCATGAAAAATCATGATCTTCACTGGATGAAGATGTATGCAAAAGGTAATGAGTAAAAAATTATTTACAATGCAAAGGCTTTCAAAAGCCGGAAATTCACACATTTTTTTTTTGATAATTTTTTTCCGGTTTATTTGCAAAAATATTTTATTTAGCATGGATGCAGGGGTATGAAGCTCCTTTGTGTCCTACCGAGGTTTCTTAGAGACAGGATCTATGGCTATTTCTACGGGTACCCACTTCAAGGTTAGCACTAAAAGAAGGACCCTAAATAAGGCTCCTAGAGCCAACGACCTCATCTGAGACCACCGATCACAGGGCCGTACGTCCAAGTGATGGTATCATCAAACAAAGCCAAACTCTAGGTGAAGTCTTCGCAACCACCCAACAAGACGTACGTCCAGTGAGCAGCCACTAATGACTTCGTTCTAGCCTAAGGTATGCTCTAGCCCGGGTATAGGGCTGTCTCGCCAAGAAATAAAGGTAAAAAGTGCAACGTGGGTGTAGGAGCACAATGATAAATATACCCCCCACCTGCAAGGAAAAACCAGAAACAGTCCAGACAAGGAGTCGTCTACCCTAGAGTTTTGCAAACACATATCATTTCAACATAAGCAAGTAAACTATCCTAGGGTTTCAACAATCATATGCACTGCTTACCTCGAGAAAGGGTGCCAAGAAGAGGGGACATAATAGAATCGGGGAAATGCATGAACTTACCTCGAAGAAAGAGAGCGAAGAAGAAGGGATCATAGTAGAATTGGTGGAATGATGCATGAGCTTACCTTGACGAAAGGGAGCGAAGAAGAAGGGGGCATGGTAATTGGAGCAATGCATGATCATATTAAACATATAAACAAAAGAAGATGAAAGGAGAAGAAGGAACAAGAATCGAACATAGAAGAAGAAGAGTCAAATGCACATGAATGCAACATAACAACACGAGATTGCAAGAGAACATTCAAACATCAGAAAGAGAGAAGAAAAAGAAGGAGAATAAAAGAGAGAAATAGAACAATCACATTCAAATCAAACAATTAAACCGCACATCAAGTTAATTAGGCCTGACCCTCGTTTTAAAAGGAAAGTCCCCAGTGGAGTCGCCAGCTGTTGCACCCCGAAAAATCCGGTTTGGATCCTTCTTCGCACAACGGGAAAAACAATGAAGCCGCCATCAACATTTTTTATTTAGGGACCAAAACATTGAAAAAAGGGTCCTTTTTAAGGCGGGTGGTCTTTTGAGAACTAGAGATGTAGGTTCGGGGGTCGGTTAGGTGTGGGGAAGGTATTAGCATCCCACACCTCCTTTCTACCGAAAGGGAACCTTTAACTTGATGTGCGGTTTTGACAGAGTTGATTTGAAACAATTCATTCTACTTCCTTTTTTTTATTTGAGAAAGTGTTTTTGAAAACAGGGGAAAAGAAGAATCTTTTTATTATATTTTTTTTTAAAAGTGTGCTTGACGGGATGTGACCCGCTCCTACGTATCTCCCGGTGCGATGGAGAATTCAAAGCTCACGTAGTTCTCTTGAGTCGAGAAACTTTGGTGCTTTTTTTTTATTGTAGGGGTTCTCGGTCCTGAACTGTACAGTTCACTAGACCTAAAACAACAAACATCCTCGCCTGTACAGACGACGTGCCCCCTACTTTTTGAGAATGGTTTGAATTACTTGAAGAAAAGGATTTGTTGTGAGGTTGATTACTTTTATTTGAGCAAGTATCTTAAGCTCGCGCGAACTGTACAGCTTGCTAACCCTAAGACGCTAATCAATACCGGATGTACATCCGAATCGGTTCCTTACTCATTTTTGAAATAGGGTTCAAGTTGTTAATTAGTTGTTTTAATTCTCATAAGTATCCCAAGATGTTTGAGCTGTACAGCTCCGATCTTAGGACGCTAGACAACACCGGCCGTACGTCCGACTTGTCCCCTTATGAGTTTTCAAAAAGGTTTATTGTGGATCTTAGAAAGAATTTGATTGTCTTATGAAAACAATTTGAGAAAAGATTGAGTTTGGAAAAAGCTTTAGAAAATGATTGATTTGAAGAAAGGAGAAGGGAGTTTGAGGGTGACATTGGTCACAAAAGGTTTGTTGGGATGGCGTGGCATCCAAAAGGAAAAGAGAGTAGAACATTCAATCAATTTCCAAGTCAAGAACCAAAGTGCAACATTTAACAAATTGCAAGCAAAGCAATGAACAATGTAAGCATAAGCATAAACATTACTAATTACAACATTTGAGCACAAGAATGACACTTAGTCATCAACATCTAATGGCATGCATATGTAAGATCAACAATAGGCACACAAAGAGATCATACAAAAGTTCAATTCAATTAGGTGTCAACACAAGATAAAGCACAAGGTTGAATCCCTTTTAGTAATCCTTGACGCTTGAGACAATGCACAAGTGCATAAGTGTCTAGTCCTCTTACCAAATCATCAACATTAAAGCATAACATTGACCTAGAAAGAACATCACATTTGCAAGATCAAAAGTGACCAAAAGAGGGCATTAACAAGTCATTTTTGTAACCAAAATGGATTAATCAAGTTAGAAAACTAGCATTTGCGTTTTCAAGCAAGAATTGCACAAAGAAAATTGAATCATTTTAGGCAATCCTCATCACTTAAAGTGAAGTGCACTAGGCACAAGTGAGAGTCCTCTTGCCAATCATCAACATATAACAATTTGCAAGCAAGATACAATCAATTAGCAACAATATTTTGCAATCAAAACATGAAATCAATTGCGTTGAATCATTTTAGTCAATCCTCAACACTTAAAGTTAAGTGCGCAAAGGCACAAGTGTGAGTACTCTTGCCAATCATCAACATAACAATGACTTGCAAGCAAGATACCATCTATTAACATCAAAATAACTTGAGAAAACGTTTTTGATCACGATTGCAAACCCATTTCACAAGAAAATTAACAAACCCTAACTTATTAGGAAATTGCGAACCAAAACATAACCAAACAACAATTTCATTCAACAAATCCACAAAATCAAGCAAGTAAATGACACTAGCAAGACTTAGGAACATTTATTCACAAGATCCAAGTAATCAAACACCAAAATCAACAACTATTCATATTTTTTTGATTTTTGTGAAAGTAAGAAGACATGAAAAACAAATATTTGCAAAATCAAACAACATGTTTGGACATGGGAACTTCAAAATCAAGCTTCAATAACAAGATTGCATAAAGAAATGCATCAAAACTCGATTAAACCATTTTATACTAAGGGTGCGAAACATTCATAGCTTCCTATCACAATTTTATTTCACAAAATGCAACAAACAAAATGATAACAACACAAATCACAATTTATTCAAGGGTGAGAAGCAATCTCAAACACCCAAGCCTCCCTAAGTGCTTGTCAAAATGTTTGAGACACCTCTCACCAACAACATTCAACAAATCAACAATATACCAACACTAAAATGCATGAATATGGTAGGATGCAAGATTAGAAACATGATATCTACATTTTGATACAAAGAAGTTGAAGATGATGCTAGGTTTTAAGAAATTTACCTCAAATCCAAGCTAAGGAATGACTAATATGAAGAACAAGACCACAAATCAACTTGAATCTTCACCAAACTTCAATGAAACCCACGAAATGCTTGCTTAAAAATGCCTTTTGATGATGCAAGCTTGAATTAAATTAGGAGAGAAGGAAGATATATGAAGTAGGAATGGAAATGAGGGGAGAAAATGGTGATTTGGTGAAGGAGAAGTGAAGAATTGATGGAGGAAGAAAGTGGTATGATTTCGGCCAAGAGAGGGAATTAGGAGAGGGAGTTGTGTGCTAGGGTTTTGTGAATGAATTGTGAGGCACCCATAAAAGGTGTGGATATGAGGGTATATATAATGTGCAATTAGGTTTAGGGGCATTTAGGTCATTGTGTACCTCATCTCATTCTAGGATTGCATTTTAAATTTGAATGGAGGGTGAGGATTGAATCACACATGGATTGAGGTCAAAAAAATGAAAATATGAGAGGGAAAGAGAGGGATAGGCGCACCACATGGGAGGGGTCCTTGGTGACCAAGTTTTGCAAGTTGGCAATTGTACTATTGTACTATTATGAGACCATCCCTTTTCCTTTCATTTTTGATTATTCTTTTCAAGATAATTGTACAAAAATACACCACTTTGAGCCATATACAAGGTATCTTGAGGAATATGCCATTTTATGTGATCACCATGACCAAAAAGTGTCATAAAAATCACATCTTGGAACTTTTCGTAGAATATTCATTTTTGATCCCTTTTTTGAAATTTTGTGCACAATGTATGCATGCATGCGCACACATACATACATGACCAAAAATGTTTTGCCTCAAATAAATTTCTCTAAAATTGCACAATGATTCTTGATGAGAAATTATCTTATTTTTGACAATGACCAAAATACCCTTTTGCCCTAAAAACCTTGTTTTTTAACAACAAATGCATTTCCACTCTAACAATGAATTTAAAAGCCCTAGAATGACTTTTAAAACCCAAAAATGCATGCACAATGCTCTTCATTCTTCAAAATAAAACCACACTTCTCAATTTATTTATTTTTGTGGAAAATTAGAGTTTTAAACCTAGGCGGACAAAATTAGGGTATGACAGGTGGATATACTTCAACAAAGGTATGAATCAGTGTGGAAGAAAGTTGGCATCTTTGAAGCTATAATGTGCACTAAGTGCTTTATATCAAAAAACCAAGACTTGCTATTTGGGATTGTGGAAAAATGGTGTTTTGATACAAACACATTTGTGTTTCCATGGGGTGAAGCAACAATCACTTTGGAGGATGTT
Organism: Astragalus glycyphyllos; assembly: GCA_963573325.1. Lineage (NCBI taxonomy): Eukaryota > Viridiplantae > Streptophyta > Magnoliopsida > Fabales > Fabaceae > Astragalus > Astragalus glycyphyllos. Next base: position 40,206,566 of record OY754307.1, read on the forward strand.
ATTGTTTTGGGGGGTTATCCTATTCTTGGTGATCCTGTTTTCATCTCACTTGACAACCATGAGATTGAGATAAGAGAGGTTGAAAAGAAATTGATCACTGCAAGACAAGAAGTTTTGAGGAGAAGAAAAGGTAAGGTTCCTGCAGCTGCATGGATGGATATTTTTATCAATAAAGGAAGTGATATTATTGACCATGGAGCCTTTCTTGCTACATGGTTGTCATTGTTTGTTTTTCCTCTTAATGGCCGGGTAAAAGTATCGTATTTCCCTATTGCTATTCAGCTTGCTAGAGGGAGTCCTATTGCTTTGGCACCAACTGTTTTAGCTAGCATATATAAGGATTTGACTTTGTTTAGGAAAACAATAGTTGGTTTGACAAAACATTCAGTTTCTTTGGAGGTTACTCTTCAATCACCATTTTTTCTGGTTCAAATTTGGCTATGGGAGAGGTTCAAGAATTTGCAACCATAGACTAACTTGACCAACCATGAAGATCCTGTATTGTTTAGGTGGGATAAGGTTAAGACCTTAAAAAATGACAATGTCAGGTTGGCACTAAACTTAGCTGTGGATGATTTTGTTTGGCGTCCATGTGTTAGATATGCTGATAAGTGCGGACTCTTTTATCCAAATGTTGAAACTTGAGTGCCATTTGAGACAGATTTGGAAAAGAAAATACTCTCCTTTGTTACTTGCTTAAGAGTTTCTGAACTTGTTGCAATTGACACTGTAGAACAGTATCTCCCACATAGAGTGGCTATGCAATTTGGAATGGATCAAGATGTTCCTGGTTGTGTGCCTAGAGTCAATCAGAGTAAAGCCATTGCTTAGGAAAATTACTGCAGGTCCATATCGGATGAAAATTTGTGTTTTCCATCTAGATTATTTAAAGGCTGGTGTTACCGCACGTTATGCAAAGTGGTGGAAGCAATCGATATTTGGTCATGGCGACTTTGTTAATAATATTGTGCGGCGAAAGAGAAATGGAAACTCATCAAAACATAGACGTCATTCAGGAAAAGCAAACACAAGTTGTAATGTTGCTGCTGCTGATGGTCCTGCCAGTGAAAATATTGATGCTGATGGTCCTTCATATATTCATGCTGAAAATATTCAAGCTTCTTCAGCAGATAACATTGAAGAATCAAGGCTTTTGGGTGACACAGATCGCCTATCTGAGACTCAAGGCATGACACTTGAACAGAGAATTAGCAGACTACAGAGAAGAATTGCAGAGAGAAGCCTAAAGCTAATTTAGATCAGTTGTATTAGCTAGTTTGTTGGGACTGATGTAGATTTTATTTTCATTTATTTCTTGTTCTGTTTCTGAAGATGATATGATCAATTTAGTATAAAGTAAAGAAACTAAATCAACCGTCAAACAGAGCTCAAATAGTGTAATGTATTGATAATATCTGAGTCAAATGAGGTAGAATTAGTGTGATTCTCCTGGAATTACAATGTAACAGTGAAAAGGAAAATGTAAAATGATAATGGCACTTGTAGAGGCCAATACTCTCCTGTGAGGATTTCTCCTTCTTATTCCAAGCAACCCAACTAATTATCAGATCCTACTATTTAATTCCCCCGATTCTCTCTCTCCTCACACCATCCATCACTGCCAGCTCAGCATCAAGGCGCGCTCTCCTCTACTAGCTCATGATGAGTTAGTTAGTGGAGCTCTGATTCCCTGCATCATGACTCACCCTATTTCCCATACACCCTTTCTTCTTTCTTTTGTATACTAAACCTTTCCCATACTTATCAATACCCCATCTGGGACAATCTCTTTGTCCTCAAGGAGGATCCTGAATTCAGGAAACTGAATGTGCAAGTCTTCAAGTTGTTCCCAGGAATTTTCATACTCTGATAAGCCTTCCCAATTCACCAGTACTTCTTTCTGTCCTTGTGGATTCTGGCGTATGGCTACTGCAACTTCAGGTTGTGGTTCTAACATCCACTCTTCATTCAAACACTTGGGCAAAGATTGTGGTTCTGCAGCAGGCTTCACAGCTTTCTTCAATAAAGAAACATGAAAAACAGGATGGACTTTGGTGTCTTCTGGTAGATTGAGCTTATAAGCAACAGCTCCAATTCTCTGCAGCACTTCATATGGTCCATAGTATCTAGGACTCAACTTTTGGTTGATTCTCTTGGCTAAACTTCTCATTTTGTATGGTTGAATCTTCACATACACTTGGTTTCCCACCTCAAACTCCACATCTCTTCTGTGCTTGTTGGCCTGAACTTTCATTCTATTTTGAGCTTGTACCAAGTGATATTGGATTTCCTTGAGCATGTCATTCCTCTCTGCCAATGATCTGTCAACTTCCTCTATGGAATAATGGTGCACATCTCCTTTAATAAGAACAGGAGGTTCTCTTCCATGTAAAGCTTGGAATGGAGTAGTTTTGATGGAAGAATGGTAGTTAGTATTGTACCAATACTCAGCCCAGTTCAACCATTTAACCCACTGCTTAGGTTGTCTTCCAGTAACACATCTCAAATAGCTTTCTAAACATCTATTAACCACTTCTGTTTGCCCATCCGTTTGAGGATGATAGGCACTGCTATACTTCAGTGTAGTACCAGTCAACTTAAACAATTCAGCCCAAAAATTACTTAGAAAAACTTTGTCTCTATCGGATACAATTGTTTTGGGAAACCCATGCAATTTCACTATTTCTTTAATAAAAACTTCAGCTATATCTTTGGCAGTATAGGGATGACTTACAGGAATGAAGTGAGCATACTTGGTGAGTCTATCCACCACTACCAGAATTGTGTCTTTCCCCATAGATTTAGGTAGCCCTCCAATGAAGTCCATTGAGATATCATTCCAGACTTGTGTAGGTACTGGCAGAGGCTGTATCAAACCTCCAGGACTTAGAGTTTGGTAATTGTTTTGCTGGAAGATTTCACAAGCTCTCACAAAAGCTTTGATCCTCCTCCTCATACCTTCCCAATATACCAAATTCTCAGTTCTCTTGATAGTCTTGAATACCCCAAAGTGACCACCAGTAGGTGAGTCATGAGTCTCTCTGAGTAGCCAAGTGATCCTAGGAGAGTTCTGTGGCAACACAATCCTGTCTTCATAATATAACCTGCCTTTCTTCAAGGAATAACCAGGATGGCTAGCAGGATCACTAATCAAATACTTTATGACTTGCTTCAACTTCTCATCTCCCGGTACCTCATCTTCCAACCCTTCCCAGGCCTCACAATGCACTGTGGACAGTGCAGAGTACTACATCACCCTAGACAAACCATCAGCTGCTCTGTTGTCTCTGCCAGGCTTGTAAATGATTTCAAAATCATACCCCAAGAGTTTAGACTCCACTTCTGTTGGTTTTCACTAACAATTCTTTGCTCCGTCAAAAATTTAAGACTTTTTTGATCTCTGTGCACCTTAAAATGTCTGCCCAGCAAGTATGGTCGCCACTTCTGTATAGCTAAGACAATAGCCATATGCTCCCTCTCATAAACAGATTTATTCTGAGCCCTATCTGACAAAGTATGGCTCATATAAGCCACTGGTCTGCCACCTTGCATCAATACAGCTTCCAAACCTTTGCCTGAAGCATCTGTTTCAACAATGAGTTCTTTTTCAAAGTCAGGTATTGCCAAGACTGGCACTGTAGTCATAGTCTGCTTCAACAACTCAAATGTAGAGTTTGCTTCTTCACTCCAACAGAAGCAATCCTTCTTCAATAACTGAGTCAATGGCCATGCAAGTTTACTATAGTTTTTCACAAACTTCCTATAGTAACCTGTCAACCCCAAAAATCCTCTCAATCCCTTCAAGTCCCTAGGTGGAGGCCAGTTCACCATTGCTTCAATTTTCTTGGGATCTGCTGAAACACCACTGCCAGAAATTAAGTGTCCCAGATATTCCAACTGTTCTTGCCCAAAACTACACTTATTTTTGTTGGCATACAGCTGGTTCTCCCTCAACAATTTCAACACTATCAACAAATGTTCCTTGTGTAACTCTACACTCTTACTATAGATCAAAATGTCATCAAAGAAGACCAATGCAAACTTTCTCAAAATTGGCCTTAATACTTCATTCATGAGAGCTTGGAATGTGGATGGGGCATTGGTGAGCCCAAAAGGCATTACCAAATACTCATAATGTCCTTCATGAGTTCTAAAAGCAGTCTTGGGAATGTCTTCTTCCCTCATTCTAATTTGATGATAGCCTGACTTCAAATCTAACTTAGAAAAAATAATTGCTCCCCCCAACTCATCTAACAATTCATCAATGACTGGAATAGGGAATTTATTAGGAATGGTTACCTTGTTGAGAGCTCTATAGTCAGTGCAAAATCTCCACCCTCCATCCTTCTTTTTCACTAGAATTACTGGGCTTGCAAAAGGGCTTGTGCTTGGTCTCACAATGCCTGCTTGAACCATCTCCTTCACAATCTTCTCAATCTCATTTTTTTGGGAGTAAGGGTATCTGTAAGGCCTCACATGAGGATTAGCTGCTCCAGTTTGCAACTCAATGGCATGATCATGCTCTCTCTTAGGAGGTAATCCCACTGGCATGTTGAAGACATCATCATATTCAGCTAACACCTCACTCCAGTCTCCTGTGTCACCCTTATCAGCCACTGTATCATGCTGTTCTGGTTGACACTGCACCACAAACAACTCTGCATCATCATCAGTCATGATCTTCTGCATCGATTTCCAGGAGGCTTGCACAGTGCAGAGGGAAGGTTCTCCAGTGATCTCATGCTTCCCACTGTGGTCCCTCCATTTGAGACTCAAATTTCTGAAGTTAGCTTCCACAATCCCTAGACTAGCTAGCCAATCCATACCCAATACCATATCAATTCCACCAAGTTCCATCAGAAAGAAATGTTGCTGAAATTCAATGCCCTGCACTTTGAATTTCAAGTATCTGCAGACTCCCCTGTTCCTGACTTTCTCACCTGTGCCAATCTCTATCACATATACTGGTGTATCTTCAACCACAATGTTGAGCTCATTCACCACTCATGGTGAAATAAAATTACTGGAGGCTCCAGAATCCATAAGACTCAGCACCCTTATCCCTCCAATTTCTCCCACACCTTAAAGGATTTATTGGAAGTCAGTCCCTCTTTACTCTGCAGAGACAATTGTAGAGTTTTAAGAGTTTCTGAGGCTGCCAATTCTTCATTTACAACCTCTTCTTCTTCTTCAGAGTCACTCTCCCCCTAACACAACATTAACTTCATGTGTTTGAGTTTACACACATGTCCCTTGCTCCATCTCTCACCACACTTGAAACACAGCCCCAACTTCATCTTCTCTTCCCACTCAGCAGTGCTTAGTCTCCTTCCCTTAGACCCTCCTGCACTCTTGTTATCCCCCTTATCACCTTCCTTAGGGTTTGACTTACCCTCATCCTGCTTGGATTTAGACAGATCCCAAGTGCTACGAAACTTAGGGCTGTTTCCCCTCCAATCAGCATTTCCCCTGTTCCTCTTACTCTGAGCAGAGTTCTTTTCTTCCACCAACAGAGCACGATCCATCAGACTTGATAGATCATCAAACCCATCCAATTTGATCTCTGCCTTAATCTCTTCCTTCAACCCATTCAGAAAAATGTCCTCCAACAACACCCTATCCTCCCTAGCCAATGGTGCCACATGCAATTCAAATTGTTCTCTATACGCCATCACCGTCCCTTCCTGTCTCAAACTCAACAACGGTCCCAGAGGATTGTGTAATGATTCCGGGTGAAAACGCCTGATGACTGCGTTCTTAAACTCACCCCACGTTCGCACCGGAGCTTGTTCCTCCCACCACTGGAACCAATTTAGGGCTCGCTCTTCCAGTGTAATCACTACAGCATCTAATTTGTCAATTTCGCGAACCTGATTCATGCGAAAGTAGCGTTCCACACGCACCAACCAACCATGCGCGTCTTCCCCCTTGAACAGCAGAATCTCTAACTTCCAGCGACCTCCCCTGTAACTCGTATCGTAGCTATCGCCATGTTTCGAAGGACGCGAACGAGGACTGATGACCGGTGAAACTTCACCATCGCCGTCGCTTCCTTCACACTCGCCAGAACTTCCACGAGCGTACTCTCAATTCCAGTCACCCTTTGCTCAACGACCTCCAATCTGTTGTCCATCTTGCTTCGCGTCACTACCATCAACTATACTTCAGGATCAAGTGCTTTGATACCAAATTGATATGATCAATTTAGTATAAAGTAAAGAAACTGAATCCACCGTCAAACAGAGCTGAAATAGTGTAATGTATTGATAATATCTGAGTCAAATGAGGTAGAATCAGTGTGATTCTCCTGGAATTACAATGTAACAGTGAAAAGGAAAATGTAAAATGATAATGGCACTTGTAGAGGCCAATACTCTCCTGTGAGGATTTCTCCTACTAATTATCAGATCCTACTATTTGATTCCCCCGATTCTCTCTCTCCTCACGCCATCCATCACTGCCAGCTCAGCATCAAGGCGCGCTCTCCACTACTAGCTCATGATGAGTTAGTTAGTGGAGCTCTGATTCCCTGCATCATGACTCACCCTATTTCCCATACACCCTTTCTTCTTTCTTTTGTATACTAAACCTTTCCCATACTTATCAGAATATTTTAAGTTAATTTCCTTTCCTAGTTTTCAGTTCAGTTTACTTTAGTGGGTAATTCAGTTTCCGATCGTGGCTTGACTATAGGGTCATGATCATATTATGCAGTTATTATTCAAGTTTCTATTTTGTACATCGGAATTGAATGAAATAATAGCTTTCTTCGTCCAGTAATTTCAAGCTCTCTTATCCCTTTCTGAAAGAATCAATTACTTTTAAATGTGATACACTGGTGTTTTCACAACAGAACCTAGTAGCTCCAGCTCAAGAAATTTCAAGTTATTGGTTCAAACCTCAGGTAGGCTATGGGAGTTTTCCTTGTAACAAGCTAATTGTGGCTAACAGTCATTATCTTACCTAATTATATTTGACTGTTTTGAAGTTTTGTTGTGCTCTTTTCTTATGGTGCTCATATGGATTTCTGTCAAACTTGGTGGCAAAAGCAAAACATGTAAGATGAAGTTTTCGGATTTGTCCAACTTATTACTTTTATGAATCTATAGTCGATATCTATTTGGGATATGAAAATGTTTTAAATTGTATGCTTCTACTTTTCTGACGTGTTAAAGGTCTTTTATGAATTTATGTTCAATTTCTAAAGAACTATATTGAACGATGACATATATATATTTTTTTTTTGGCATTTAAAACATCTGTCATGTTGAGGGTTAACTGCCACAACAATTTCATTCAAGTAGCTATTGAAGCCAGATATATAGATAATTATGTATTGTAGCTTCTTCTTTTAATGATAAATTATATATGTGAACTAATGTGCTCATTTGTCATGGGTTTTATTGATTTCTTTTGTTGCATTGCATGAATCTTGCAATTATAGTTGGTTATCTCAAAGTAGAAATTCTCATGACAGACAATTATATTTTGTTATTTTGAGTTTGCTGCTTTAGCTTTATGGTTTGCAGCAATTATCACTTCGTTTTTAGTTTTGCCAATACTTCATGGTAAAAAAATAATCTGGTAAGCCTAGTGGTTTGCAGTAATACTAGTTTACTATTTGTGGGTTCTATGAACATACATAAATAGTCAAAAGTGACTTGACAAAATAAAGGAAAATGAGATAGGCAAAAGCTACATGCCCTCATAACTTGTTATATTATTTAGGTGTTTGTGAGAAGTCCATGAAGGACTCAATAAAATAAATGATACAGATTTCTTCTCGGACTCAATAAAATGATAAATATTAAAATGGACAGTTGGGGGACTTATCCTTATCCTCCATATTAATGAGTCATGACTTGCTTGCACAAAAGAGCTATCCTGCTGCCTGAACCTCATGCTTTCTTACACAAAAGAGCTATCCTCCATATTTAAGAATCAATGACTTCAAGTCAATCTGATAACCTATAAACCAAGTTTCACATTCAAGTAAAAATCACAACAAAATAACTTTAAGAATTTCATATAAAAAGCTAAACAGTTGCCTTGTCCCTATGCTTAAAGTAAACACAGTTCCTGTTAGTATTTGGGGTAGTAATATTAATACTTATTCTATAAGTTACTAGTGTACTCTAGAAAGATCTAAAAATATGCATCACTTCTCAACACTCCTCCTTGATGCATATTTCAGTAACTCCAAGCATCGTTCGTAGTTTCTCAAATCTTGATCTTGGTATTGCCTTCGTGAATATGTCCGCGATTTGATCTTCCGTTGTGCAGTACTCTAGTTGAATTTGCTTGGTCGTATCTGCTTCTCTAATGAAGTGATACTTTATAGCAATGTGCTTTGTTCGATGATGATGAACTGGATTCTTTACCATTGCTATAGCTGACTTGTTGTCGCAGTAGATTGTAGTAGGGTGATCTTGTTGCTCACTCATGTCTTCAAGTATTCTTCGAAGCCATATAGCTTGACTTGTTGCTTCTGCTGCTGCCACATACTCGGCTTCTGCTGTTGACTGCGCAACCGTTGCTTGCTTCTTTGATGCCCAAGAGAAAAATCCTGATCCTAGTGAGAAAGCATAGCCTGATGTACTTTTCATGTCATCAATAGAACCTTCCCAATCACTGTCTGTGTAGCCAAGCAATCTTGAGTTGGTCGTGGTTCTGTTCCAGATACCAAACTCCTTTGTGCCTTGGAGGTATCTTAGAACTCTTTTTCCTGCTCCATAGTGAACTTGACTTGGCTTCTGCATGAATCTTGATAGTAGACTAGTAGCATACATGATGTCTGGTCGTGTAGCAGTAAGATATAGTAGGCTTCCGATCAAACTTCTATAGCGCGATGCATCAGCTTCTGGCGCTCCGTCTTCCTTTTGTAACTTCTCATTTGTCACAAGCGGAGTAGCACTGGCTTGCACTCGTTCATGTTGAACTTCTTTAATAGTGCTTCCGTATATTTCTTCTGGCAGATGAATATCCCTTCTTTTTGTTGTTTTACTTCTATGCTGAGGAAGTAGTTCATCAAGCCAAGATCTGTCATCTCGAATGTCTTCATCATATCTTCTTTGAATTTAGCCACCATTTTAGCATTGTTTCCTGTGTAGATTAGATCATCTACATACAAGGAGACAATGAGAGTATCATGCTGACCTTGGGTCTTGACTTATAGTGTTGGCTCACTTTTTCTCCTCCTGAATCCTTGATTGATGAAGTATTGATCAATTCGGCTATACCATGCTCGAGGAGCTTGCTTGAGACCATAGAGAGCTTTTCTTAGTCTCAACACTTTATCTTCATTTCCTTTACTGACGAAGCCTTGTGGTTGCTCAACATACACCTCTTCTTCTAGTACTCCATTTAGAAAAGCAGGCTTGACATCTAGTTGATAAATGCTCCACTCTTTTTGTGCTGCAAGAGCTATTAAAGCTCTTATTGTGTCTAGATGAGCAACTGGAGCAAACGTCTCGTTGTAGTCAATTCCAGGCTGCTGAGAGTAGCCCTATGCTACGAGCCTAGCTTTTTGTTTTTGTATTGAGCCATCAGGGTTAAGCTTTGTCTTATAAACCCATTTGACTCCTATGATATCTTTATCTTTTGGACAGTCTACTAGCTCCCATGTTTTATTCTTCTCAATTGATTTAATCTCGTCCTCCATTGCTTTGACCCATACTTCTTGCCTTGATGCTACTTCATAGTTTTCAGGCTCAAGTATGGCCAAATTGCAAGTTTCATATATATCCGCCAGAGATCTAACTCTTCTCGGAGTAGATTCTGGTGAGGAATCTTGTTGAGAAGGAGAATGAGGCATACCTGGTCCTTCTGTTACTTCTTCAACTTCTTCTTGGAGTTCTTGTGCTGGAAGGGAAATGTTGCTTCTGTCAATTTTTTCTATATCCCAATTCCAAGCGGCAGCTTCATCAACTTCAACATCTCGACTAATAATGAGTTTCTTTGTTTGTAAGTTGTAAACTCGATAGCCTTTTGATTATGTACTATATCCCAAGAAGATGCCTCGAACCGTCTTGTCTTCTAACTTGTGCCTCTTTTGTTCTGGGACAAGAATGTAGCAGATTGATCCAAAGACCCTTAGATATTTAGCGGATGGTTTCTGTCCACTCCAAGCTTCAATAGGAGTCTTGTCTTGGACTGCCTGAGTTGGACATCTATTGATAATGTAAATAGCCATATAAACTACTTCAGTCCAAAAAGTGTTTGGTAGTCCTTTCTCCTTTAGCATCGATCTAACCATCTCCATGGCCGTGCGATTTCTTCTTTCAGATACTCCATTTTGTTGAGGAGAATATGCGACTGTAAGTTGTCGCTCAATGCCTTCATCCTCACAGAATTTATCAAACTCATGGGAGTTGTATTCTTTTCCGCGATCACTCCTAAGCCTCTTTATGTGTTTACCACTTTGATTTTCGACAAGGGCCTTGAACTTTTTGAATATTCCAAAGACTTCTGATTTTGCTTTGATGAAATAGACCCAAGTCATTCTAGAAAAGTCATCGATGAAGAGGATGAAATATCTGTTGTTGGTGAGTGACGGCGTCCTCATCGGTCCACAAACATCAGTGTGGATGAGCTCTAGCACATCTTTAGCTCTCCATGAATTGCTTGTTGAAAATGGTAATCTACGCTGCTTTCCGAGAAGACATCCTTCACATGCTCCATCATCTTCTTTTAGGCATGGTAGATCTCTCATCATATTCTTCTGATATAACAACTTTAAGGATTTAGAGTTGAGGTGGCCAAATCTTCGATGCCAAAGCCATGAATCATCAGCTTGCACCTTCATGGCAATGTTGGTAGTATATTTAAAATTTATTGGAAAGCTTCTGTTTCTCGTCTCCATCTTTACTTGAGGTATCTCGACCCTTTTATTAGTGTTATCATAGATTATGCATTTATCTCCTTCAAAGTGAAGGACATAGCCTTTCTCTATCATTTGACCGATGCTCAAGAGATTTTCTTTAAGATTGGGAACTAGTAAGACATCTTTAATGAGTCGCGTACCTTTCTTTGTCTCCACCATGACAGTGCCTTTTCCTTTCGATTCTACGGTAGTACCATTCCCTAGTCGGATCTTCGATTTGACAGAGTCATCAATTTCCTTGAAGATAATATCATCTTTAGCCATGTGATTGCTTTTGACACTATAGATTGGAATTGTTTGCTTCAAGTTTTGGCGGCTTTCGGCTTCAATAACAAATTCTGCTCTTGGATTAATATTATCCTTCACTCGGCCAAACTTTCTATCTCTATTAACGGGTCTGCCGTTGTTTTTTTTTGCAGCAAGAGGGGCGTTAGACAAGGTGATCCCTTGTCCCCTCTTCTTTTCTGTTTGGCCGAAGACGTTCTTAGTAGAGGTATCTCCAAGCTGGTTGATGATGGCAAGCTCCAGCTAATGGCTGGTCCCAGAGGTTTTAGCATGCCTAGCCATGTTTTATATGCTGATGACATTATGAATTTTTGTCGGGCTACTCAGAGGAGTTTATCTAGTTTGATGGAGCTTTTTACCTCTTATGAGAATGTTTCTGGCCAGGTGATTAGCAAGGAAAAATCTAAATTTTATTCTAGCAATATCTCCCTTCCTCGAATCACGGCCATCTCAAATTCTCTTGGATTTTCTCAGGGTGCTCTCCCTTTTAATTATCTTGGTGTCCCGCTCTTTAAAGGTAAGCCTCAGAGAACTCTCCTTTTACCGATTGCTGATAGAATAAAGGCTAGACTTTCCTCCTGGAAATGATCTCTTTTATCTATTATGGGTAGAGTGCAACTTGTTAATTCGATTATCCTTAGCATGCTGGTTTACAGTTTTCGCATTTATGCCTGGCTTGCTAATCTCCTAAATACCCTGGATACCTGGATTAGGAATTTTGTGTGGTCAGGTGATACTAATACAAGGAAAGTTGTCACTGTGGCTTGGAGGAAGGTGTGCAAGCCTTTTCAGGAAGGTGGGTTGGGTTTGCGGTCTATCAAAACTATAAATAATGCTGGGATGCTGAAGCTTGGGTGGAACTTCATTTCCACTAAATTGCATTGGGCTCTTCTTATGAAAGCTAGAGTCTTTAAGAACAACAAGCCGGTTAATTATCATGTCTCTTCTTCTATCTGGCTTGGTATTAAACCTCACATTTCAGATCTGATTGAGCATTCTACCTGGAAGCTTGGAAATGGTTTCAGCATAAATTTTTGGACAGATACTTGGCTTTCTAGACCTATTGTGGATATTATTGGGATTCCCTCTAATTTGCACAAAGATTTTAAATCGAATCTTAGGGATTTTATTATCAACGGTAAATGGTCTATTCCTGCAGACTTTTCTTATCACTTCCCTCAGCTTTTTTCTGAAATTCAAGAGATAACTGTTCCTATGGTCTGGACGGAGGATCAGTTGATGTGGAACCACTCTGTTTCTGGGGATCTGACTTTTAAGGAATCTTTCTCTTTCTGTAACCACCCAGATCAGGTGGTTCCTTGGTCCAAGACTATTTGGAAGCCTTTTATTCCACCTTCTAAATCCTTTATTCTGTGGAGGACTCTTCATAATAAAATGCCAACTGACGATCAACTTTGGCTTAGAGGTTGCACTATCGTTTCTATCTGTAGCTTATGTCAAAAGGCATCTGAGACTTCTCATCATCTTTTCCTCGCTTGCCCTTTGGCCAATCATATTTGGAGATGGCTTGGAAGTATCCTGAATATCCATATTGATCTTGCTTCTTTCCAGAACATTTTAGCATTGCCTACTCATGGTTGGAGCCCCCAATTGCAGGATATTGTTTCTGCTGCTATTGTAATCATTTTATGGGTCATTTGGTATTGCAGAAATCAGATTAGATTTAATAATCACGTGATCCCCTTACACTCGGCCATCAATTTAATTATCTCTAATATTGCCTTAGCTGGGTATGCCTCAAAATCTACTATGTCTTCTTCTATTGCTGAGTTTAAGATTATCAAGTCCTTCAATATCACTGGTAATTATAGAAGTTCTGCTAACATCAAAGAAGTTACGTGGATCCCCCCTGCGCCTTACATGATTAAGTGTAATACTGATGGTGCTGCCAAGGGTTGTCTTGGTCCTGCCGCTTGTGGTGGTATCTTTAGAGACAGGAGTGCTGCTATTGAGATTGCTATTGAGATTGCTATTGAGATTGCTTTCGAGAGAAATTGGAAATATTTATGGTTGGAGTGTGATTCTCAATTAGTAGTTTCCGCCTTCAAGAATTGCAAAATTGTTCTTTGGAAGTTTAGAAATAGATGGAAGAATTGTTTATATTTAACAACTCAAATGGAGTTCGTTTGCACTCGCATTTATAGAGAAGGTAACACGTGTGCGGATAAGCTTGCAGGTCATGGTACTAATACAAGTGGTTTTGTTTGGTGGGACCTTCCTCCTAGCTTCATAGCTCAGGATTTCTCTAGAAATAGGTTAGGGTTACCTAGCTACAGGTTCTGCTGATTTTCTGTTTAATGGTTCCAGCCTTCTGGCCTGCTATTTTTGGTGTGCTGCAGAGGATAGTTAGTGGCTTTGGTGCCAACCTAGTTGGGATGAAAGTCACTATAGTGATGCTAATGCATGCCATTTTTAACTTTCTTTGGACTGGTTTCCTTTTAATAGGATGGTTTTTTTATACTATTGTATGTATTCTGTTCTTCATGGGTATTGGCCTAGTCCCCCCATGTCTCTTGTATCTTTTCCACTTTTTTTCAATAAATTGCAGGAGGAGTACTTTTTCCTTCTTGATGTTTTTTCCCTAAGGAGGGATTTTCATCGGAAGGTTTTAATGAGGCTCCATAACCCTCTCTTTGGTTAAAAAAAAAAATCAAAACTTCAACGCTGTGCGGCATCACTTTCTGCAGCGGTTTTGCTGATATGGTATCTGGTAATCTGATTTAAGGTGCTGCAAACTGAAGTGTAATTCTGTAGCTTTTTGTATGTTGTTGGCAGCAACAACACAACTTCTTTTGTGCATCCAATTTTTGCTCCCATATGTAGTGGAAAGTGGAAACTCCCTTTGTTTTGAGCTCCATATTATCTTTATTATGCAGTAATTTATGCTGCTATTGAAACTTAACAAGTTGATTCAATTTAAAATAGATGTTGCTAGTATATAAGTGTTAGTGAAAGTTTTTCAGTTTGTCACCTGACACAACTTTAAATCCATTTGATAAAACATAATCCATGAATCTGAAGAAGTAGTAATAATAACTTTAACAATATTAATCAAGTGGGATCACTTCTTGTTGTTTTTCCAAAATGAGAATATAATGGCTTTATATAAGCCTTACAGTTTGAATAGAAACCTCAGAGAATAATAAGGAATAACAAACTATAATAACCCATAACACTTATTCAACTTTCCTAAAAGCTAGCTTATTAAACTTAGCTAAATTAACATTTCTATTTATAACAAAGACTAAGTCTTAGTAAATATACCAACAAATTCCTCCCCTTAAACTGAAATGCTCATTGAGCATACAGTTTAATTTTCAAGTGGTTGTACTCTCAGTAGCCTCCTAAGTTTCACAAACTGATCCAATTTCAATGGCTTTGTCATAATGTCTGCAATTTGTTCTTGTGTTCCACAGAAAACCAACTTTACCACTCCCTGATTTGAAAGATTACGTAAATAATGATATCTGACATCAATGTGTTTAGTCCTGTGATGCATCACAGGGTTTTTAGAGAGCTTGATTGATGAACTGTTGTCACAAAGAATATCAATACATTCACAAAGACCCTGTTTGCCAATTTTTAAGAAAATTGGATGGGAAGCTTATCCTCGACTCATAGAAAGCGTTTAAGTCGTTTCTGGACGTAAAACTAGAGGAAGATGTGAGCCACAATCACAACTACTATCTCCCATGTAGGGAACACTACTTTTTGAAGCTTTCAATAAATAGTGCATCTAGCGTGCTAGGTACACTTTCTCTGTAAATAGTACAAGCGTGCCAGGTACACCTTCTCTTTAATCATGTGTAGATTGTAAATTCAGGTTTATTTTCTTCAGTTTTCTATGGTGTCAGGTAATATCTTCTAATTTTTGCAACTTCTGCTTTGAAACATTGGGGACAATGTGTAAGTTAAGTTGGGGGGAGAGGAGATATCCATTTTGTTTTGTTAAAATATTTAGAGTAGAGGATTAGTAGATATCTATTTTGTTTTGTTAAAAATAATATATATATTTAGAGTACTAATAAGAAAAATGATGGCAGAGTATGGGGTAAAACAACTACCCTTGAGACGCAAAAAAAAAAAGGAAAAAAAATGAAATTTTTATGTTTACCTGAATCACTCAACTTCAACATGTGCAATTAAACAAACTTGACATATTTCATATCTATTATATTCATGTATTGTCTAGCAGTTGTTTCTCAGTCATCCTTATCTCACACACACACAGTGACAAATGATTGTGGGTTGCAAATTGACTGATTTTATTAGTTTCGTTGTTTTGTAAAAGGTTACAGCTTTATTATTGGGCAAAAAAAAATGTTGTATATATGTCCGTGTGTATAATACTTAAACTTAAGAGTTTGAAGGAAGTTTGATTTCGAAGACTCCTTAACTCGAGCAATTAAGCCCAAGGGGTGATCAAACACCTAATACCTAAGGCCAACTAGTCTGGGATTTATTGGCTCAAAGCTCGCTACATGGGTTAGGAGAAAATCTTAAGGAAATCAGACCAACTTCTAACTTTTATAATAATAATAATAATAATAAGTTGTTTTAATTGTTTGGTTTCGTAGACTCCTTAACTCGAGAAATTAAGCCCGAGGGGTGATCAAACACCTAATACCTAAGGCCAACTGGTCTGGGATTTATTGGCTCAAAGCTCGCTACATGGGTTAGGAGAAAATCTTAAGGGAACAAGACCATCTTTTATTTTTCTGTCAAAAAAAAAAGAAAAAAAAAAGAATTACATGTGTTAATAAAAAGCCCATTTTTTTTTAAAGTTGTTAGCCTTAGCAAAACATTGAGGTGGTATTTTTATGATATGAGTCTCATAAGCTTTTGTCACTTTTCTTGAGCACAAAAGAGGAGGGCTATTAAACCACTTGTCTAGATAATAGTGGATAAGGAATAGTTTTGGAATACAATAGTTTGTTGAGTTAAATATGTTAGAAGGAGGGATTGGTAATATATAAAAATAAAAAAACTAAAGTTTGTGTCACACTTTTTATCACTAGGGACTAGTAATAAGCTAGTTGGGGAGTGTGATTAGTAAGTAAAAATGCATGTTATATTAACTTTATGTGCTATTTAGTTATGGTATTATAGTATTTGTGTCTTATTTATGCATAATTATGTTTTATCTAATTTAACTATTAAATATCCAATTGTCTATACTAATAGAAGGCATATGCATGATTGGACATAATTAGTATGTGTATTGCTTGATATTTGGGCCATAACCTAAGTTATACTCATTCAAAAATTGTGATATTGATGTTCTTGGACACCTAAGACAATGTACTAAAGATATAAATGGGTGTAGGAAACTAATTTTGCTAGTTTGAAGTCCAACTCAATAGTACTAGACAACAATTCTGTCCAGAATTTGGTTGAGTTTTGGCCCATAACACATTTTCGTATTTGACCCATATCTCAAGCAATACAAGTCCAATTGATCCAATTCCAATTGGAGTGGATAGCTATCTCACATATCTACCACTATGGTCTCAGGTACTTAGTGCTGAAAAGATTGGATTCAAGGGTGAAAATGACATGCAATCTGATCATTATGGCAATGACTCGGATTTCAAACAGCACAGTACACGTTTTGGCATTATATTCACCATAATTCACACAAAAATTCCAGCACTTTTACATTTCAGTTCTTTATTGCTTTCTTTACATTCCAAGTCATTTACATTTCTGTCATTTAAATTCCGCAATTTACATTTCCGTCATTTATCTTTCTTGTCATTTATCTTTCATGTCTTCTTCTTCTTTTTCAATATTTTTTGTCTACTATCATCATGAGTGAGTAGACTACTTTTAGTCTTGGGATTGTGGGACTAATCCAATGATTGACCCATGAACAATCCAAAGTCTAAACTCTATTTTATTAAAATTTTATTTCTAATTTAACCTAATTGATTTTAAAGCTATAATTCAAATATCAAACGAAGTACCGAGAGGTGAAGTTTGATATTAGAACTATGGGGTTAAACAAGGGAAACAAAACATGAGAATAGTTTTGGGACCTTTGGGATAAAAGAGGCTTGTACTTAAGGGGTCTTGGCAATAATCAACCATGAGAATAGGTTTTGATTATTGTTTCGAAGCACACTCTTGTATTCTGAGAGGAAACAAGAGTTACCATTGAATGCCTTATCCTAAGAAATACAATTTTATATAAAATAGGGAATGGATGAGGGGTTGTGAGTTCATTATATCATTGTGATGAAACCACAATCCTAAGATGCTTTTATTTACAAATTCAAAAAAACCAAAAAAATCAACTTCTACTAAATCATTCATTTTAGCTAATCACCATCAAAAACGAAATCGGTAATTCCAAAGTCTCTGTGGGATCGATACTTTTTATTACGCGATAAGACCGTGCACTTGCGGCCTATCATTAGGCCTCCCCTTAGTATGCATGAGCAGTGAGGACACTGCAAGGTCTTAAGTAGGGGGGAGGACCTATGGTCTATGTATTGTACTAGCATGCTTATTAGTTAGTTGAATGAAAATTTTAAATTTTAGAAGTTGAGTTGAGCAAAACTTAGTGATGAAATGGTGAGAATTGAGTGATTAGTGCCCCTGTTTGTGAGTGAACTCTATTGCTCCTGTTCCTACACTTTTGCATGAAACTTAGGAAAGATTTAGTGAATTAGAAATGATCTGAAGCTAGGCTAGTGTTGGTAGACCTAGAGACTTGCCAAATTCTTACTAAAAACTTAGGGTAGCATAAGAAACTAAGTTTGGGGGTTCTTTGAACTATATTAAGGCAAAGCATGAAAGAATGGAATTAGGCCAAGTGCACATAGTTTAGGATGTAATTAAAGTCAGTGTATTGTGTAAAGTGCTATGTTATAAAGCACTAATGTTGTAAATAGTTGTAATTGTTGTCATTGCCCAAGCATATAAAAAAAAAAAAGAAAGAAAAAGAGAAAAGCAAAAAGCTATGAAAAAGATATTCAAGGAATAAGGGCAATGCAACACAAGTGTTAAGTATTGATTGTTGTTGAATTTTGTTCTAGTCTGTGTTGCTGCAGCAACTGTTGCTGCAGCACTTAAGTTGAGTTGTAATAAGTGCACTGGCCTAGAGTTCTGAATTGCTAAATCAAAGCCCTTTGTCATGCTTATCCCCCCTTTCTGTGCTTGAATTGTTAGTCTACCCTTAGTTTTGAAACATCTTTGGAAATCTCAAAAGAAAGCCTCTCTAGTTTTAGTTAAGTGAAATTTTGAACCTTGCTATGTTCTGAACTAAGTTAAGTGTCACACACACACTTTTGAGCAGGAGTAATTTAGGGAACTTACTATCCAGTGGTTTTGTAATTGAGTGGCCAATCTGAAAGTTTTATGCTCAGCTTAATATTCTGGTTGTATGCCTTTGTGAATAATTTAACTATCTGGTTTGCTAGCTGATATAGTGCTTGTCTTTGTCAAGTGTCATTGCTTGAGGACAAGCAATGGTTCAAGTTTGGGGGTGTGATAACAATCAAATATGGTTGTTATTACCTCTTATTTCAAGCTTAAATCATTGTTAATTCTCAAGCAATATAGTAATTAATGTTGTAAATATGTTAGTTTAGAGTAGCTTAAGGTGTAAGCTTGAATTTGTTATAATTGGCACTTTGGTGCCCAATTGTGGTTTAATGTGTTTGTTTAATTGCTGCAGCATCTAATGTGGCAGCAGTGCAAAAATGCGCAACATGAGAGAGAAAGCAATAAGAAACACGGAAATTGAGGAAAGGACAGCTGTCAGTGATCATCAGGCATGGGTGTGCGTGCCAATCAAGGAATATTCGCTGATGACCTAGGGATTTGGGCAAAAAGGACCTTTTGCCCTCATTAAAGGACAAAAGGCGCCTCCCAAATTAGGGTTACCTCACATCCCTAGCCTCCTCTATATAAAGGACCACATTCCCAGAATTAGGTTAAGCCGAAATTGAGGTATAGAGATAGCCTCAAGCTTCGTGCCTTCTCCAAGTTACCTAAAGGATCTATTGCTGGAATTGTCATCGCTGCAGCAACACTGAAGCTTCATCTCTTGGAAGAAGCTACGTTGGAGAGCTGGAGTTTGTTCCTTTCATCTTCATTGGAGCTATTCTCACGTTCAAAGATTGTAGTGTAAACTCTCTCCTTGGGATTTAGTATGACTTCTTCATTTATGTTAATGTTTAAGTTATTTTCTTTGTTGTCAAAGCTCAACATGAGCTAAACTCTTGTAGTTGGGATGCAAAACTGAATGTAAGGAATTTATTGTGTTATTAATGTTTATGTTTAAGTGTTGAGTACTTTATCTTGTGTGCTTTTAATATTTCCATCTTAGATTAGGATTGGCCGTCTAATCTAAGTAGCATTTATATTCACAGAGATGGTTTGTAAATTTACCCCACAAGATAACATGGTATGTTGCATAATAGAGATATTGTTGTTCCTTGTCTTAACCCTAGAGATAGGGGAGGCATATGCCATGAGGTGAACACTGTGGGTGCTTCAGCAGCCTAGGACAATACTCCTTTCTGGTCTAGAGATAAACTAGTAGGAAAAAAACCTAGTGTCTAGTATTTGAGAAAATACGCAATTGCGGCAGCACCTAGTGCTGCAGCACTTAACATAGCATTTTTGTACACTTTAATGAAATTACTGAAAGTGAATGCATCTCAACTTGTTCCAAATATCTGATCTTCATTACCCTGATACTTTTTAATATTGTTGCATGTTACCAAATATTTGTGTCATTTACTTTATTTTTACCATCACTACTTTGTTGATTAAATTAAACTTTAATTAAGTGCTAATCCTCATGGGAACGAACTTTACTTTCACTTTATTATTTGTTGACGGTGTATACTTGCACTATCACGTTTTTACGCAACAATGGTCTAGGAATTCCCCTCTCAAGCTGAGGTAAGCATTTGGAGGGTCTCCTTCATTCTATTGAAGGCTCTAGCCCGTTGTAGCCTCCTTTTCTATGAGCAAGATTTGGAGGCCACCCTGGGGGTTTGCACTTCAACGGCCACCTGTGTCATCCATTGGTCTTGTGGTACTTCTAACGGTGGTTTCACAGTCCTGGTGGCCCTCAGCTCGCGGTCATTCAGAACCGTAATATCTATCGCGGTTGAGCTTTGCCCCTAGGTGACCTGTGCCACCCTTCTTTCCTTTCCCCGTGTCACTCCCTGTCAAGGAAATCATATTGATGTTCATGCTAGCGAAAGGGTCAGTGTCGACAATCATCTTTGACGCCCCTTGTCGGCCATTTTGAACCTCCCTTTTCTGATGGCTTCTTGAATGGCTCGGTGGAAGATAATACAGTTGGAGGTTGCATAATTGAAAGAATTTTGCCACTTACAATATTTCTTCCCCTTTATCTCTTCAGGGGGAATCTTGTGCCTGTCAAGGAGCTTGATCTGCTTGTCTTTGAGGAGGTAGTCAAAGATTTGGCCAGCCTTAGAGATGTCAAAGGAATACTAGACCCTTTCCTCGTCTTTCTCCTTGCCTTTGGCAGGTTTAAGAGCTGGACAGAGGTAGGCCTTCCCCTTTACTATCTCGGCCACTAAGATGTCTGCCGTGTAATCAGCTGATTCGTCATTGTCCAAATCCTCAGCTGCATCCACCACTGACACTAGTTCCGGTCCTCGGTCTCTAGTGGCTCTTTTCCTTTCTCCTTCTTGCATAAACTGTTCAATCTGAACCGCCCTGGAGGCCAAGCCACTAAGATCGCTACAAGCTTGTCCAACAAGCTTTTCCTTCAATTGCGGATGCATTCCAGAGATGGCCTTGGAATTAAGTTGGGATTCTGGAAAAGGTACAGAGCATTTTCCGGCCATCTTTTTGAATCTCTCAATGAAGTTTGTCACAGCCTCGTCCACCTTCTGCCGTAAATTCATGAGATCGGCGGAGGTAACTTCAGGCAGTGGCCAATAGAATCTGTCATGGAAGCACCTTTCCAAGTCTAGGTCTGTATAGAATCAGGTGGGAGAGAGGAGTACCACGAGAAGGCAGTTCTTGTCAAAGACAGAGGGAACAGCTGCAACTTGTGACACTCGTTCTGGTTTCCTTCCCCACATTGAGCCGTGAATCGGCAAATGTGCTCCATAGTAGACTTGCCATCATCCCCGAAAAACGTGGCAAAGTCAGGGGTTTTATATCCTCTGGGAAGAGGCACCAATCTATCCACCCACTTGGTCTAAGGCTTCCTGTACACTGGACAATCGAGCGGCTTCAACTGAACACCAAAGAATTTTTTGATGGTGTCAACGACGATATTAGGGTCCAGGAGTTGGGGCCCCGAGGGTCTTTCATGCGGAGGCGTTGGTCGCCACAGTGCATCTGGGGGACCCTGCGTCCCTGGCTACGGTGGTACCTGAGGTGGAGCGTCTGTCCATGGCTACCCAGGCACTACTTGGGCTAGGTTAACAAGGCCATTTCCTGGTACAGTTGTCTACGTGCCTCGGTGAGGTGGAATTTGATTCCATGGCTGCTCGATCAGAGCAACATTCATCTGTGTCTGTATATAGGAACCTGCTGGTTAGGTACTGAGTGCTCTGGTGTACGAATGACTATGAGGTAGGTTTGTTGAGCCAGGTGGGCTCTGGACCCATGGCTGCTGACTCGGGCAATACCGACCGATGCTGCCATTCCATAGGATGATCCTTGCGGAAGAACCACCAAGCCTGCTGCCTCGGGCGGCATTCTAGCCAATTGCACGTGTCCCTGCTTTAGAGAAGTCGTGTTACTGACATTCGCCAAAAACTGCCCCCCAGTGTTGGCAGTAGCAAAAGTACCAACTGAGGAATTACAGGAGTGGGATTTACCTGATGGAAGTACGCCTGCTGAGGCCAGTCACGCTCCCACTCGGTGGACACTGATGCATGCCTCCCATAGGGCTATAAGAGGATGCTTGTTAAGGTCCAACAGGGTTGGTGTTTGGCAGGGTCTGATGCGTTCCTCCCATAGAAAAGGGTTGTCCTCCCTGTGATTGGCCGGAAACAACGTAGCTCATGGTGCTCTTGGCTTGCGTGGCACGTCTCTTTTTTTGCCGGATAGGTTTGACTTCCTTGGCCTGTTGCATTTCATTGTGCACCATAGGTTTAACTATGTCAGCCAATTGGTGAGACAGTTGATACATGATATCGTGTATCCCCATGTCGACTTTTTGTCGGATAAACGACGTGGACATGACCATAGGTTCCTCATAATCTTGAGGAGAACCTTTGTTAGACTCAGCGTTAACCGTAGGGGTGTAGTTTTCGAAACACTTACAGACTTAGTGTTTTTCGTTTTAGAAACAGTTCCTTGGTTGTCGTCAAACTCTTAGTTCCTAGTCGTGGAGTCCTCCAGAGGTTTGGACAGTCTTTGATTCCTCGTCATCTTCAAGCAATTGCGTCGAGGAGGGAACTCTGCTCCTCAACTGTGGGTATCCTGACTCCTCTAGAAAGGGCAGGTTCAGTGAGAGGGACGCGAGGGTTGGATTATACTACCAAGTAAAAGATAAAGTGGAGTAACAGAAGATAAATTGAAATAAACGTAGAGTTTGATTGCTTGGCTGTGTGTTTGAACAATTACTCTATAGCTATATATATATATATATATATATATATATATATACACAGGCCCTCGTCAGCCACTAAGCTAGCCAACATTTGTCTGCCGTTGGATCAATCTTAAATCAACGACTCTCATTGCTTCCTAGACCCTCAAAGGGGCGGAGTAACTACCCATGATCCCACTGGCATGGTTCGTGGGGTAAGTGCTCGTTGCTCCGTATTTTCTGGCTTCGCACTTCCTTTTCATCTTCAACCGCTCCCACATTCTGTCTTCGTGCCACGTCTTCCTTGCCTTCCAAGCAACGCCTGCATTGCCTCGGCCACTCGATCACTCGGCTGCTCTAGCCCCTTTAGGCAATAGCTTAGGCGCCCAAGCCACCAACCTTGGCACTCTATAGAGATGGTTTAAGATTTTCATGAAGATGGTGGAAGAAGTGATAGTTGAGAAGAATGGGAATCTTGAAAAGCTTTAAGATTTTCATGAATGGGGAGTCATGAATGGTGGAAGAAGTGATGGTTTAAGCTTGAAGATGGTTTAAGCTTTAAGATTTTCATCAATCAATCAAACTCTACGTTTATTTCAATTTATCTTCCTTTATCGCATTTACTTTACTTTACTTTATGCATTAGCCGTAGTATAATCCAACACTCGCATCCCATCTCACCTTGCCTGACCTTTTCTAGGGGAGTCAGGAAACCCCTAGTTGAGGAGCAGAGTTCCCTCCTCGACGCATTTTCTTTAAGAAAAGAGGAATCAAAGACTGTCCAAACCTCTGGCCGACACCCGGCTAGGACCTAAGAGTTTGACGACAACAAAAAAATTGGCACCTTCGGTGGGAGAGGAAAAGGTGAGCAAACGCCTCCGTTTGATTCACCTGGACTGGATTATAGTTGGCATATGCACTTATGCTCCGGTAAAACCTAAGTATGGAGCCAGCATTGGCATCAAAAAAGGTAACTGCTCCGAAAACGAAGAACACTGAGTCGGTAAGTGTTTAGGAGACAACTCCCCTTGCGGTTAATGCTGAGTCTAGCGACGGTTCCCCGCAACACTACGAGGAACCCGTGGTCATGACCATGTCGTTTATCCGGCAACAAATCGACATGGGAATATATGACATCATGTATCAATTGGCTGACATAATTAAACCTATGGTGCACAATGAAGTGCAACAGGCAAAGGAAGTGGAGCAAAGGCGTGCTGCAGAAGCCAGTAGCACCATGAACTACGTTGTCTCCGGCCAATCATAGGGAGGAAAACCTTCTTCTTTGGGAGGACCGCATCAGGCCCCTCCATACACCATTCCTGTTGGACCTCAGCAAGCATCCTCTTATAATCCGATGGGAGGCATGCAACAGTGTCCACCGACTGGGAGCATGAATGGGACTCAGCAGGCATACTCTCATCAACACTGTAATTCCACAGCCTGTTACTTTTGCCACTACCAACACTGGAGGGCAGTTTTTGGCGACTCTCACTAATACGACTTCTCTTCAGTAGGGACAAGTGCAGTTGGCCAGGAGGCCGCCCGAGGCAGCAGGCTAGGTGGGTCTGCCGCAACGATCATCCTATGGATGTTCTACCGCGGCTAACTACCCGGCTTACGCAGGGGACAAGCCTTCGCCCCGCAATCAGGGAATGGAAGCAACGGTGGGTACTGCCCGAGTCAGCAGCCATGGGTCCAGAACCCACCTGGCTCGACAAACCTACTGCCTTGTCAGCTGTACCCCGGTGCACTCAGTACCTACCAGACGGGTTCCTATATACAGACACAGATGATTACGCATCAGACATTTTAGGTAAGGGGAAGGCCTACCTCTGTCCAGCTCTTAAGCCTGCCAAGGGTAAGGAGAAGGACGAGGAAAGGGTTGAATATTCCTTTGATATCTCTAAGGGGTAGAAATAAAGGGGTAGAAATACTGCAAGTGGCATAATTCTTCCTCCTGAGGAAATAAAGGGGTAGAAATACTGCAAGTGGCATAATTCCTTCAATCACGCCACTTCGAATTGTATTATCTTCCGCCGAGCCTCTCAGGAGGCCATTAGAAAGGGGAGATTCAAAATGGCCGAAAAAGGGGCACCAGAGATGATTGTCAACACTGACCCTTTCCCCACCATGAATTTTAATATGGTCTCCTTCTTGGGGAATGACCGCGGGAAAGGGAAGAAGAAGTATGTGTGGGTCTCGAAAGGAGAGATTTCCCCAGAAAGGGAGACATCCGTGTTCGATCGTTTGGGCTCACCGCCTCGGGGATCCACAGTGGCAGAACGAATGCCCTGCTACAAGAAAAATTGTAGATAGGGGCGCCGAGTCAGCCTCAAAGACCTCAGAAAAAACTTCCTATGCCAGGGAGGCTTGTCCACGAGCTCAGGGAGTTGCATTTGTCCAAACTCAACCCCGAAAGACAGATGCCCAAGTCCAGGGACCTGAGGGAAAGACTCCAACCCGTCCCACATGGGGGCACGGTAGGCCCGTCGGTGACTCCATCGAGCAAGCCACCTTGCCAACTCCCGACGGGGGAAATCGCTCCAAAGAAGAACAAAGAGTGGCACAAGTCACCGAAACCCAAAGCTCAACTTCGGTAGACATCACGGTCCTTAATGACCCAGAGCTAAGAGCCATCAGGACAGTCAAACCTCCGGTGGGCATATCGCAGGACCAATGGATAACTCAAGCGGCGTTTGAGATGCCAGCCCCCAAAGTGGCCTCCAAGTCTCGCTCGCAGAAGAAAAGGTTACAGAGGGCTAGAGCTTTCAACAGGATGAAGGAAACTCTCCAGATGCTCACCTTCGCTAGGGATGGGAATACCCAGACCATCTCCGCAGCATCCGATGCTACGGTGTTGAAACTGACCTTCCCGAAACTAGCCGAGGACACAGCTCCAGAGCAGCTTCCTGAACCGGCTGCCCCCGAGTCACCTGTTGATCATGAGGGAGGAGACCAAGCAATGGTGGGCATGGTGGGTACACCGCATAGTCCACTCACAACGGCGGTGATAGAATGCCTTTACTGGCCTCATAGTCCCGGGCGGTCCCAACCAGTCAGTGAGCCTCAGGGTGGGGGTGCGATGACAGAGCAAGAGTTGCAAGAAGATGACCTCATGGGGGAAGAAGAGGAACGATCTTTTGGTCCCCGAGATTTCGACGGGAATTCCATGACTGAGTCAATACTAGACGACTTGATGGACGAGGCCGATGGGGAATTCTACGCAGACATAGAATAGGTAGGCCTCCTTCTACCAGAGTTTTGGGGACCAGGGATCAGCCAAATGCCCTCGAAGGAGATGTCTTTGTCGAGGTGTTGTGCGGAAAAGAGTATGTGCAAGTATACACAATCGCAACAAGTAATAAAGTGAAAGTAAAGATCGTTCCCACGAGGATTGTTGAGTTTATTTCTATATTTAAATTAGTAATTTAGCTAGTGCGTAACACAAATAATAATAACAAGTCGTCAACAAGTATTGCGAATAACATAAATGTAAATAAGCAAGTAAAGATAGATGATAAGTAGAAATTCTGAATGAGAGTAGTTGGAATGCCTTTCACTATGTAAATTCTGTTTGACGCTATAGCATTGAGCGCTGCACCATATGATGTTGTGCCTTTCAGTAACTCACTCCAGGGTTTTGTTACAAGCCTCCTATGTCTAGGTTCTAAATAAGTCCACCCTGTATAATGAAGAACCCACAGCTTAAGCCCTATGAACTATTGCTCCCCTATGTCTAAAGTTAAGCAAAAATGATTTAAATATCTTTAAATCACCTTTCGTTCATATCAACCCTTGAGTTCGAATCATGGACCATATCTGAATCCACGAATGTACTCATATTTAGCTGATCAATTCTAAAATAAGTATTGAAAGAAGTTTCATGCAAGGGTTAAAATACTAACATCAAACATTACATTAAAACTATTAAAATATTATTACATAACTACAAGCATCCAACTATAAGAGATTCCACTCATGATGAGCAACAAACACAATAAATAAGGCTTAAAGAAGATACCTAAAGCCATAAAACCGAAATCACAAAGAGAAGGAAAATACTCCAAATGATGACAGCCCCTACGATGCTGCAGCATCCCTCACAGAATCGCCTTGTGCTACAGCATCGCTCGCAGCACTGCAGATTTTCTACTTTTTATTATGAAAATGGAGCTTGAACAAAAATGGAGTGTAAAAACTCTCTTCTCTTCAGACCAGCAACTCCATGATTAAGAAGAAGAAGGTTGAGGCTTCAATATAAAGAAAATATCCTCCAAAAAGGTTGACAAGGCATCCCACCAACTCTTTTAATCCTCCATTACAAAATAGACAAGTGTCCCATAAAGTAAAAGGTGGGTGGCTGCTGCAGGAAAAGTTCTGCACTGCTCTGCAGTGATTTGTGATAAACTCCAATTATGTGCATTTTTTAGAGATGTTTTTGAGTCAGTTTTAGAGTAATTATTATTGATTAAATAAATAACTGACTTAAATTACTCTATATTTGCAGGTAGGTAGAAAAAGAAAAATGATACAAATATGGGCTGAAAATAGAAGAAAGACTGACAGATAAAAGAAAACAAGCCCAAGCCCATTAATGCAAGAAGGCCCACAGTGATAAAAAGAAGAAGATCCTCTTGGTGATTTCAATTGAAAGTGATGCACATGTGACTTGGAGAGAAAGAAACAGACATGGAGTGGATAGCAAGCAACACATATTTAGGAATGATCTAAATCCTAATATTTAGGGATTGAGATATCTTGCAATTAAAAGAGGAAACAATATTGACTTGATCCCTAGCTTGGAGAGAAATAAAAGGAACTAATATAAAAGGAGGTCTTCACTTGTGAATTGAGGGGGCCACAGATACTAACACAAACTTACGAGAAACGGTAGTGACAACAACACAGAGGAGAGAAGAAAAAGACTTTTTGGGTACAGTTCTTGACACTGGGAGAGAGCTCTGGAGCAGAAAAAAAAAAGATTGAAGAGATTGATCAAGACTTTATCTATTTTACGGGTTATTCTTTATCTTTGTATTTCATGAACTTTATTTCTATTTTATTGTTCTTCACTATTATGGATACCTAAATCCTCTTCTAGGGTCTTAGGTGAATCTTGCATTATTAGAGACCCCTTTATGTTCTAAATTCTGTTTTGAATTCCTATTTTTATTTTAATTAACATTGTCCTATTGTTTTTATCACATAATTAGGACTAATTACCCTTTTCATGTTCATAATTAATTAGTTGATCAGCGACTGTACTGCAATTAGTTGGTGGACCTATAGGATAATTGGGGCTATAATTAATGCATGACCAAACTTTAATTTAGTCTTCCAATCATTCAACCTTTTTGTACTTTATGGTTTTCTATTCAACCTTTTTGTACTTTATGGTTTTCTTAAATTTAATTTCTAGCATTACCAAACTAGGGTTAATTTAAGAAAAAGAATATTAATCGCGAATGACCAAACGGATTAATAGTTTTAGTAAAGGGATTGGTAATTAAATAAAATAAGGGAATTCAGGTAGAATGAGACATAGGGGAATCGAAGCTTGCAAGTGAAACCGCGACCTAGACCTCTCTCCATTAATTTAGTCTCGCGTTTTAATTGTTGTTATTTATTTATTTCTAATTTGTTTTCTTCACATCAAACTATTGGTTTGTCTAAACAATATATAATCTCGACTAGTTTAGTACTTGATAATTAATCCCTGTGGATACGATAATCTTTTATACTACTTCTGCGAAAGAGTACACTTGCTCTAAGTGTGTTTTTAACGCAACAATTTGACACGCTGCAGAAACTGCTTTTTCATTTTCTCTCTCATCAGCTGCAAATCGCTACGCTATAGCGCCTGACGCTGCAGCACTGAACAAACACATTAAAACACAAGATGGGGCACCAAAGTGCCAAATGATCACTTAATCAGTTCCTAACCCTCTTTTATATTAAACAACATATATTTACTTAATTAACCAACAATAATACTTAAGAACTTGCAATAATTTAAGTAATAAGAGTATAAATAACTCATATAAATATGATTTATCACACCCCCAAACTTAAACTATTGCTTGTCCTCAAATAATGACGCTTGACAAAGAACAAACAACACAACAACAAAGAAACAAAGACATACATTAGCTGTACAAACAAGACAACAACGATATCTCTCTTTTAAAAAAAAAAATATTACTTTAGAACTCACATTTATTTAAGTCTAAAAAGCATAAATAACTCTTATAAATAAGAGTTATCACACCCCCAAACTTAAACCATTGTTTGTCCTCAAGTAATGACACTTTACAAAGACAAACAACCTAACTTAAAACAAAACAATAACAGCATAGAAAGACAAGGTCAGTTGCTTCCCTAAATCAAACAGTTTTTCAAAAATGTTCTTAGTGGGCCAAACTTTCAGATTCACACCCACACACACACACACCATTGTTTTTCACAACATCTAGAATTATTACTGCTCAATTGTGAGTGTGTGACCTCTAAGTTCAGTTTAGTTCCTAGCTAGGTTCAGAATTTCTCCTAGCCTTGGAAAGAGTGACTTTCTTTTGGTTTAGTCAAAAAAAATTTCAAAAAGGAGAGTAGACTAACAACTTCACATAAGACTTGAGGGGCTTCAACGCACGATAAAGGGCTTGATTAGGCATTTCAGGTCTTTGGCCAGTGCACTAACTATTGATTTGGTGATTTCTCAGTGCTACAGCGTTGGATGCTATAGCACAGGTGACTCGATGAACAGATGTAGCTACAATGCCCTCATTACTGAACTCCTTTATTTGCATTTATTTTTTATTTTTATTTTTTTTTTTCTACTTTTTTTTTTCTTTTTCTTTTTCTTTTTTTTTTCTTCTTTTATGCCTTTTTGGAATAGTTCAGCATTTGTTTTGAGAAATTGCAGCTAATTACGATATACATGACCAATTGACAATACATTTGTATACTTTGTGAGCCTATTGCACTAGCCTTCCTATAATCTTCATACCTAGCCTTAATATAACCGATGCACCCTCAAACTTAGCTTCAAAAGCTACTCTCAATTTTTAGTACAAACTTGACTAAACCTTGGTTAACCAAGACTAGCTTCAGCATCAGATAGTCCTTAGCTAACTAAGTTCCTTGCTAAGCAAAGAGTTTGAATGTAGAAGCAGCAATAAGACTAGTCATTGCTCAAACAAGGCTACTCTACACATACACTTAATCATCATTAAATTTAGCCCAGGAAGATACACATTCTATTACTGAAAAACTAGGAATTGCAAATGATCATGCTTTCTATTCAACAAACACACATGACATTAACATTTCACATATAACATTAAACACATTTAAGGTCCTCTCCCCAACTTAAGACCTAGCAGTGTCTCCACTTCTCATGCAATTCTAATGGGAGAGGCCTTTTGGACACTACAATTATGAAATTAAAAACATTTAACACAACATAATTTTGAAATCGTAAAAAAATTGTTGGATGCTATTACAGATGCTACAACATCCAACAAGTTTATTTCAAAATAGATAGCACAACACAAGACAAGAGGGAAGAGTTACTGATTGGTGAACACAACAGAGTTCTTTTCTGGTTCAGTTTCAGCTATTGCAGCAGTGGATGCTACAACATCAGGTGCTACGACTTCACAATTAAAGCTCACTTCATAAATGCAATTGAACAATCTTGCAACATCAAAAATAGAAAGAAAAAAAAACAAAGATTAGATTAAAAAGCTTGGGCTGCTACCCAATAGCACTTGGTTTAAGAGTCCTCAGTCAGACTAAGTCTTGTGGTAGATATCTCCCTTGGTGTATTCCTCTGGTGCTGTAGCATCAACCTTTTGCAAAACAGCTTCTTGAGTTGAATCTTTGGCCAATGGAGGCTTTGGTGGAGTAGGAGGGACACAATTATCTATTTTGGCCACAACAGAATCAAGTTCCTCCACAACAGATTTAGGCACACTTGGCCTCTCTTTGGTCACCATTTTTGTTCTTACATTTTTCTTTGGTGTTGCAGCAAATGCTGCAGCAATGCCTTCTGATACTGATGCTATAGCGCCACCTGTGACAGCATCCACTCTATGCACTTTAATTTTCAATAGTCTTGGTGGTTGCTTTATGGCAAGTTGAGTTTTGGTGGATTTTGTCTTTTGTGAGGCTGAGATGATTTTTGTTTTGGTGAGGGAAGTTTCTTAGGAGATGGGGACTTGTGTAGAGTGGGTTGTTTTGGAGATGGGGAAGATGTTAGAATAAGGTTTGATGGTTTGGCTTGAGGTAGGGGTGGATTAATGGTTGGAGTTGTGAGAATTTGGATTTTGTGATGGAGGTGTTTTAGGTGGATAGTTCTTTGGTTGGTGATGGTTTAGGTGAAGGTGTGGTGGAAAGGTTTTGGGTGGGTGGTGTGGGTTGATGCAAAATAAGGGTTTCTTCCTTACTTCCTGCTTCTTCTTTCTTATTAACCTCTCCTTCATCTTTCTCATCATCTTCTTTTTGACTATTTTAACCACATGCTCAATACTTCAGCCACGAGTGCTATAGCACATGGTGCTACAGCATCAGAATTCTGCATAATTGACAGCGCATACATACAACAAGTCTTCTTATTCATACCTGTAAAAGTAAAAACAGAAACATACAGAAAACACAATTAGTCCTAAAAATCTGGGTTGCCTCTCAGTAGCGCTTAGTTTAAGAGTCCTTAGCTAGACTTGACATTTAAAACCCAAGTTAGGGTGGATAATAGGACAAGAAGAAAATATCATCCTTTCGCTTTCTCTTTTTGGTCAGAAATCCCATGTATTTGGTATAGGGCAGCAAGTGCTCCCATGCCCCAACCAATAAGCATTTGGGATAGGAATTTTCCCTCTCTTGAAAAAATTGAAGCTCATTTTGCGGAGGAATCTTTTCTTCAATTACCAAAGGTTGAATCTCAATTGTCACATGACTCTTTTCATACCTCAACCTTGGCTTCTCTTCCTTGTCACTATTTTTGAAATTTTCTTGTTCTACAAATACACAATTTTTTTGTTTCTCTTCCACTATTTCCAATTGACCACATTCAAGTTCATACCCTACACTCTCTTTTTCTTCCTCTTGCTCAACCACCTCTTCAATACAACTCTCTTCTTTTAGATGCTCCATTATAGTCTTAAAGTGAGCATCTATATTCTTACATGAAGCTTCGAAGTTGTCACTATAAACTTTGATATCCTCAAGGGATTGAGCTAAGAATTCTTTGAAATTATCTTCATTTTGCTCAACCGCCTCTTCAATACAACTCTCTTCTATATTCATGAATGACACTTGAGAGTTGTCTCTAACCACTTTGATATCCTCAAGGAATTGAACTATGAGCTCTTTTAAATCAGATTTGTCCTCATGTAATCCTTGGGTTTGAGCTAGAGAATATGAATCTTGCTCACACACAACATTTCTCATTCCATAATCCATATTTTGGGTTGTCATAGGCATGCAATTTGTCTCATAACAGCCCCTTTCATGTTCACTCCCATGGAAATCATAATTGAAACATTGTTGTTGAGCATTCAATTCATGCATAAAGTAAAAACTCCAATGGTCTAA
Organism: Astragalus glycyphyllos; assembly: GCA_963573325.1. Taxonomy (NCBI): domain Eukaryota; kingdom Viridiplantae; phylum Streptophyta; class Magnoliopsida; order Fabales; family Fabaceae; genus Astragalus; species Astragalus glycyphyllos. Next base: position 40,238,890 of record OY754307.1, read on the forward strand.
GGCATAAAGTGATTTTTTTCCACAAAATAACAAACACAAATTGTAACACTAAAAACAACAAAGAGAAACACACTACAAACACAAAACACAATACAAAATATAAAAAAAATTCTGGAAAAACAGAACACGTTAAATGAATCTAAACTAACTAAACTTACTAACTAAACAATAGAAATTAACTTTCACAATCCCAGGCAGCGGAGCCAAAAACTTGTTGTGCGGATAAGAGTTTGTGCAAGTATACACAATCGCAACAAGTAATAAAGTGAAAGTAAAGATCGTTCCCACGAGGATTGTTGAGTTTATTTCTATATTTAAATTAGTAATTTAGCTAGTGAGTAACACAAATAACAATAACAAGTTGTCAACAAGTATTGTGAATAACATAAATGTAAATAAGCAAGTAAAGATAGATGATAAGTAGAAATTCTGAATGAGAGTAGTTGGAATGCCTTTCACTATGTAAATTCATAAAAATAGTTTAATGTTCTGTTTGACGCTATAGCATTAAGCGCTGTAGCATATGATGTTGCGCCTTTCAGTCCCTCACGCCAGGGTTTGGTTACAAGACTCCTATGTCTAGGTTCTAAATAAATCCACCCCTGTATAATGAAGAACCCACTGCTTAAGCCCTATGAACTATTGCTCCCCTATGTCTAGAGTTAAGCAAAAATGATTTAAATGTCTTTAAATCACCTTTCGTTCATATAAACCCTTGAGTTCGAATCATGGACCATGTCTGAATCCACGAATGTACTCATATTTAGCTGATCAATTCTAAAATAAGTATTGGAAGAAGTTTCATGCAAGGGTTAAAATACTAACATCAAACATTACATTAAAACTATTAAAATATCATTACATAACTAGAAGCATCCAACTACAAGAGATTCAGCTCATGATGAGCAACAAACACAAGAAATAAGGCTTAAAGGAGATACCTAAAGCCATAAAACCGAAATCATAAAGAGAAGGAAAATACTCCAAATGATGACAGCCCCTATGATGCTGCAGCATCCCTCACAGAATCGCTTGGTGCTATAGTATCGCTCGCAGCACTGCAGATTTTCTACTTTTTATTATGAAAATGGAGCTTGAACGAAAATGGAGTGTAAAAAATCTCTTCTCTTCAGACCAGCAACTTCATGACTAAGAAGAAGAAGGTTGAGGCTTCAATATAAAGAAAATATCCTCCAAAAAGGTTGACAAGCCATCCCACCAACTCTTATAATCCTCCATTACAAATAGACAAGTGTCTCATAAAGTAAAAGGTGGGTGGCTGCTGCAGGAAAAGTTCTGCACTGCTCTGCAGTGATTTGACACGCTGCAGAAACTGCTTTTTCATTTTCTCTCTCATCAGCTGCAAATCTCTACGCTATAGCGCCTGACGCTGCAGCACTAAACAAACACATTAAAAAACAAGATGGGGCACCAAAGTGCCAAATTATCACTTAATCAGTTCCTAACCCTCTTTTACATTAAACAACATATATTTACTTAATTAACCATCAATATTACTTAAGAACTTGCATTAATTTAAGTAATAAGAGTATAAATAACTCATATAAATATGAGTTATCATGAGGAGGCTGAATGGGCCGCCTTGACGGAAGCCGAGGGACCAATCACAGAAGGCATGCAATTTGAGAAGCCAACTGCAGACATGACCAGACACCTGAAGCCATTGTATATCAAAGCCCACCTCAATGGTGGTGCTATACTGAACATCATGCCATTATCTACTATGAAGAAGTTAGGGAAGAACGCTGAGGACCTCATTCCTACTACCATGACCATGCCCAGTTTCATGGGCCATCCCACTCACGCATTGGGAGTATTGGTGGCCGACGTAACGGTTGGGTCAAAGGTAACTCGATCTGCATTCTTCGTCATCGAAAAAAAACCCTCATACACGGTGATCCTGGGGAGAGATTGGATTCACAAAAGTGAATGTGTTCCCTCCACTCTGCACCAGAAACTCATGATATGGGTGGAAGACAAAGTGGAGATAGTGGAGGCCGATCCTAATCCTTTCCCAGCGGAGATAAAGATGTTCGAGGCCGTGTTGTACTCCCCCAACCAGCGTCCTATTTCCATCCCGGGGGACTACGAAGAGGGAGGTATTGAGTCATGCAACTGGACCAAGAAGGGCTTTGAATTCAAAATGTTGGCCGACCCACCTCGTAAAAATGAGAATAATGGTTAGTCTTCCTCCGGAGGTACAAAGCCTACTGGACCGATTGCACCTATTTCAAATAGAGTCAAGCATTGAAGAGGCTATGTTTGGTGTAGTGTATGGAGAGGATGAAAGCTCAGAAACTCCTCCGTTGGAGGTTTCGGATGACCTTGGCCGCAAGATGTCAACCGATCCCCCCTACATAGAGCCCATCCAGAGGAAGATACCTACCTTTGAAGCTCAAGACCCCCTGGTCGAGGTAAATTTGGGAACTGAGAGTGAACCAAGGATGACTATAGTTAGCGGTAAGCTCCAACCGCAGCAACGTGATCAGATGGTAGCCTTGATACGGGACTACCGTGACTGCTTTGCATGGAACTACCATGAGATGCCAGGCCTTAATAGAGCCTTGGTGGAGCATAGGTTACCCATCAAGGAAGGTTGCAAGTCCCACAGACAGCCACCGAGGAGGTTCAGCCCACAACTAATGCCGCAAATAAAAGCCGAAGTGGAAAAACTCTTGAAGGCAGGGTTCATCAGAACTGCCAGGTTCGTAGAATGGTTGTCTAATATAGTCCCCGTGATCAAAAAGAATGGCCAGGTCCGAGTCTGTATTGATTATAAAAACCTGAACTTGGCCACTCCGAAAGATGAGTACGGTATGCCTGTGGTCGATATGCTCGTCGATGCCGCTGCAAAAAATGCTATTTTGACTTTTATGGACGGCTATTCTAGTTACAACCATATTTATGTGACTGAGGCTGACACCCATAAGACTACCTTTAGGTGCCCAGGCGCCTTAGGTATCTATGAGTGGCTCGTAATTCCTTTTGACCTCAAGAATGCTGGGGCAACGTACCAAAGGGCAATGAATGCCGTCTTCCATGACCTTATTGGTAAAAACATGGAGGTGTACATTGATGATGTGGTGGTCAAATCCAAGAGCTTCGAAGCCCACCTGATGGATCTGGATCAAGCTCTGAAACAGATGAGACTCCACAATCTCAAAATGAATCCTACTAAGTGTGCTATTGGTGTGTCTGCAAGTAACTTCTTGGGGTTTCTGGTGCATAACCAGGGCATTGAAGTGGACAAAAACAAAACTCGAGCAATCCTAGAGGCGAGACCTCCTAGAACAAAGAAAGAACTGCAGAGTTTGCTGGGCAAGATCAACTTCCTAAGGAGATTCATCGCCAACTCGGCATGGAAGCTTAAAGCCTTCTCGCCGTTGCTACGAATGAAGAATGACGAGGAAATGATTTGGGGAGCCAAACAACAGCAAGCCTTTGACCAAGTCAAGGCTGCCTTGACCAACCCCCCTGTTCTGGTGCCTCCGCAACCTGGGAGACCTCTAAAGTTATACGTTGAGGCCGAAGACCAAGCCATCGGATGCTTGTTTGGCTCAAGATGATGATAATGGCGCCAAGCGTGCTATATGTTATCACAGTAGGATCCTCAATGATGCCGAGACTAGATACTCTCCTATCGTGAAACTTTGTTTATCCTTGTTTAATGTTTGTACAAAACTTGAATACTATCTTTTACCTGAGGAAGTTTTGTTTATATGCAAGGTTGGCATTATTCGATATCTTCTTAATAGGCCCGTCTTACAAGGAAGACTCGTTAAGTGGGCCATTAAGTGGGCCATTAAGTTGAACGCGTTTGCTTTAACTTATGTACCTTTCAGAGCCGTAAAAGGCCAAGCCTTGGCAGACTTCTTGGCTCAGCACCCATGTGTAGAAGTGCATGATGCTCCAGCCGAAGCAGTTAATCACCAGCCCTTGCGGCCAGACATGGAGGTTCTTGTACCGGATAGGGAACCAAGCCTCCAATAATCAGGCCGAGTATGAGGCTTTGATCATGGGACTTGATATCTTGGCCGGCATTAAAGCTCACTACAGGGAGATAAGGGGTGACTCAAAACTAGTGATCAAACAAATCATCGGGGATTACCAGTGTTACAATGCTAAGCTCAAAGAGCTAAGGGCCTCGGCGCCCGATTTTCTTAAGTTGTTTGCTGATGTCGTCATCTGTATGTCCCCAGGAGTGAGAACCAGGAAGCGAATGACTTGGCCCAACAAGCTTCGGGATACAAGGAATGGGTGGTCGAGGTACTACGAAAGAGCACCAGGGCCCCCGCCGATTCCTGGATTGGGGTGTTGACGAGGTACCTCTGTAACCCAACGACTGATACTGACTTCAAGGTCAAACAAAGAGCATTGAAGTATATCTTGATAGGGGACTACCTATACAAAAGAAGTGCCAATGGGGTACTGTTAAAGTGCCTCAAGATGAAGGACGCTTATATGGTAATGGCACAAATCCATGCAGGAATCTGTGGTGCCCACAGGTCTGGCCCCATCAAGAAATGGTTCATCTACAGGCACGGACTCCATATCGTTTGGTCTACCGGCAGGACACCATGCTACCTCTGGAGATCAGTGTAGCCTCATTGAGAGTGGCACGACAGCACTCCCTTAGTATGGATGAGTACCAGCAGACCAAGTTGATGGAGCTGGACTCGGTGGACGATGACAGGATGGCTGCCCTCAGCCGAACAGAGATGAACAAAGCTAAAACGGCCCGAGCCTACAACAAACGTGTTAAACAAAAGAAGTTTGTTGAAGGGGATCTCGTATGGAAGGCCATTTTGTCACTAGGGAGGAAAGACCCCCAGTTGGGCAAGTGGTCCCCGAATTGGGACGGGGCCTAGATTGTCAGCGAAGTATACCACAGTGGAGCATATCGTCTAATCACTCTACATAGAGAAGAATTCGAAATGAAAATTAATGGCAGGTACCTCAAAGTGTATTATCCTACTCTATGGGAAAGTATGCGAGGAATTAAATGAAAGATGGATTTAAAGAAATAACAAAAAATATTGTCAGAGTGGCTTGCCACACACTGGCGGCCTAGTGTTAACTAAAAAGTAAAACATGAGTTTCAGAGCCAGACTAGCAGCGGCAGTGTCCTAGACTCTATCCGTCACTGCAGCCTCGATACCAGCAAGTATGGCTTCATCCGTTTCAACCTCAGTGGCTGCTCCCAAGATTTCTAGACCTTCGAACGGGGGGTTCGACACAAGGCGTAGTTCCAATAAAGGCGCCCCCATCTCTTCATCGGTGTCGTCCCTGAGAATCACTACCTCTGCAGTAGGGGCGTCGATGGGAAGTGGAACAGTGGTAGGACGAGAAGGCTCAGTTGCTGCTGCATTGGCAGTAGTAGGGACTTCGGCCGCTTCTTGTACCGCTGGGGCGAGGGCTTGCTCGTAAGACGCTCTCAGGACCCCCCACTCATCGACAATCCACAAAAGAGTGGCCTTACTGGTGTCCAGGTCCGCCTCTAAGCCAGGTTGAACAAGAAGGAGGGAGTCAAGATGAGGACCCTGGATGGTGCTGCGATGGAAGAGATCAGCAATGGCCTCGTTAATGGCAGTAACTTTGGAAGCAGCTGCCGAATGCTGAGGTGTTAAAGCAGCCAGTTCCAAGCGAAGAGAAGCTATTTGGGCCTCCACGGCTTTGATACGTCCAGCTACGTTGTTCTCTTCAGTCAAGGCATCCATTTTGTTTTGATTGAGGGTTTGGAAGGTGGCCAGACATCCTTCCCTTTCGGACAGTAGGGCACCCAGCCTCTCAAGAGTCGCCGGAGCTCGGTCACGGGTTGCCCTGGCCAGCTCATACTGACGAGAGATCTCCCCCAGCCGAAGGGCCAACTCCGCTAGGATATCCTCTTTGGCAGGAGGGACCTCAGCTGACCGAGTTGCACGGAAAAGCGTAGTCCGCGACCTGTCAACATCCCCTGGATTAGTAGGAACTTCACCAGCTAGGGCCGCCTCCATGTTGAGGCAAAATCCCTAATTAAGTTTTGATGATTAACAAACCTCAAATGTGAGAAGCTTAAGGTTTCTTATTTCATATGCTACTAATGTTCTTCTTGAGTGTTATATAAGAACAGGTTTAATCAAACAAATCTCAAGAAGGTATATGCTTATGAGAAACATCATATATGAGAAAACTTAAGAAGAATAATGTCCACAATGCTCTAAGAAAAGAGTCTTCTCTTGACAAGATCCAAAGATCAAGACCACATGGTAAACTTGAGAAAGATCATCATGAGAAGCGTCATTTATTCCTGTGGCAATATGAGAAGGGTAGTTAACAAGGATCAAACCAAGAAGAGTCATGACAGAACAATAAAGAAGATGAGAAGCATCAGATGAGAAGAGTCAAGTTGAGAAGAGTCATAACCCTGAGAAGGGTCATGATGAGAAGAGTCATGTTGAGAAGTCATCCTGTGAACCATCTTCAGGAACATCAACATGAGAAGCATGTTGATAAGAAGTATCAACTTGAGAAGCATCATCATCTGCCATATGTGAGAAGAGTCATTGTGTGAAGGGTCATGAACAACTGGAAACAGTTGTCATCTGTAGAAAAGCATAAACACAGCTGTGTTGTGCAGACAGCCCATTCCAACGGCTACAAACGGCAAGTTTCTTGAACCAACGACTCTAAATCTTGGACCAGTGGTTAATATACATAATGTCAACTATAAATCAATGCTCCTGGTCGCCATTGATCCTCATGAGAGTGCATTGAGGTTTTAACTTCCAACCTTCTCAAGTATCAAAGTTTTCTCTCATCCATACTCGGCTGTACTAAACCAGAAGGGATTCATCTGATCTCTGAGTATGTATTAAGTCTTGTGTTGTTGTAATTATTGAAAACTCCATTTGTATCAACCAAACTCTTGAAATCCCACAAACCCTATCACTTAAACAGATACCGTATAGGGAACCTTCTCAAGTGGCATGTGTTGCTGTAGGACTTGAGAAGTGAGTGCTTCTGTGTTAGAAGCAGTCTAATAGATCAGAAGAAATCTATTAAAGGTGTTTACAGTAGGTAGAGCTGTGTGAAGAAAACTACCAAGAGTTCCTTTAACCTAGGGAGGTGTAAAAAGGTGTAATCTATTTTGGAAAAATAGTGGAAACACTCACTGAATGTGAGGAGTGGATGTAGCCCTGAAGTTAGGTGAACCACTATAAATCACTACCAATAAACTGTGTTTATGAAAACTATGTTTTTAACCCTTCTCACTCTTTTCCCTATATATGAATTATTATGAAAACTCTTGACAAAAACATCTTAATAAATTATATACCTTCATTACTAGCTTAAAACCTATTGAAATTGTCAAACAGATTCATAGTAAGAAGCATACAGGGAAGAACTGTCTGACCCTTCTCAGCTCTTTCATATAGTTTGAAAGACAGAATAATCACCCTTCTTAGCCTTCTATATAAGTTAAGACGACTTGTTTTCACTCACCTTTCTTAACACATATCACTCACTATCTTATATCTACATCATACTTGTGACATTATTGACTTCAATTGGCATCAGAGCTCAACCTCTGGGGTTTGAGCACACTTAACAGTGTGAGAGGAAAAGATCTTGGAAGAAGCCATGACCAAATTCTGTCACCTTCCTACTAGAAGGTGCTTCATCAAACAAGCCACTTGGGTTCAATGGTGAACACTACTACTATTGGAAAAGCCAAATGAAACTGTTTCTTGAATCTCAAGATACTGACATTTGGGACATAGTTGAAAATGGACCATTCACTCCTACAATGCCTGGTCCAGTTCCAAATAGTCGTATTCCTAAGCCCAAAGCTGATTGGACAGTGGATGAGAAGCATCGTGTGTTGCAAAATGCTAAAGCAAAGTATTATCTTACTTGTGCCTTGGGAAGAGCAGAATATGACAAGATTGTGGGAAAAGAAACTGCAAAAGAAATACGGGATACCTTACAAACTGCTCATGAAGGAACTGATCAGATCAAAGAAGCAAAGAAAGGCATGTTAATCCATGAATATGAAATGTTCAAAATGACTGAAGAAGAAACTATTGATGAGATGTTCAGCAGATTCACTGCTATCATCAATGGTTTGAGTGCTCTGGGAAAAACATATCCCAATGCTGAGAAGGTTAGCAAACTGTTGAAGTGTCTGCCAAAAGCATGGAGACCAAAGAAAACTGCCATAGAAGAAGCAAAAACACTGTCAGAACTAGACATTGATCATTTACTAGGATCATTGAAAATTCGTGAACAAGAGCTCATGGAAGAACTACATCCAAAGAGAAAGGAAGTTGCTCTCAAAGCTTCTCAGAAAGAAAACAACAACTCTTCTCACAAAGGAAATGGAGTTGTACTCAAATCTTCTCAAGATATGGATGAAGAAGAGCAAGAAAGTGGTGAGGATACAGAAGGAGAAGAACTAGCATTGATCTCTAAAAGGATCAATAGATGGCTAAACAACAAGAGAAGAGGAAAACCTCAATTCAGCAGAGATTCATTCAAAGGTGAAGGAAACAAGTCAAAATTCACTTGCTTTGAATGCAAGAAACCTGGTCACATGAAACAAGATTGCCCTCTTCTAAATAAGAAGAATCCAAGGAGGTTCACACCTCAGAAGAAAGCCTTAATGGCCACTTGGGATGACTCAGAAGAGTCATCAAGTAAGCATGAAGAAGAATCAACCAATCTCTGTCTCATGGCGGGACAGGAACAAGAAGAGGTACAAAACTCTGAACTCCTTAAATGTGAAACTTGCAAAGAAATAGAATCCCCTTTTGATAGCTTTCTTTATGATTCAAACATTCTTGCTAAAAAATGCATGATTTTCAAAGAACAGTTAAGTATAATGAAGAAAGAAAATGAGGAGATAAAAATACAAAATGAAAGAATGGGAATAACTGTTCATACTTTACAAACATCTCATTTCAAACTATCTGAACAATTTAAGCTTCTCACTTTAAAAATGTCAGAAAAACCAATTGTCTCTAACTTAGAACTAGAAAATGAAAATGCAATGCTTAGAAAACAAGTTAGTCATTTGACAAATGAACTTATGATCTGTGCAAAAAAGCCTTGAATCTTCTAAAGTTGTTTTAACTCCTCTTGAGGAAGAACTGATGATTAAGAAGAGTAAAAGGAGACCTAGAATCAAATGCTCAAAGTGTAAACAAACTGGACACCACTTTTCAGTTTGTAACACCAAGCATAAAGATCCCATAATCATGAATACTAACCTTCAAGGACCCAAAGCTAAATGGGTACCTAAATCTTTTTCAAAAACAAATGCAGGAATGCCTCATAGCATCAAGAAGAAAACTGTGGTACCTAGACAGTGGATGCTCAAGGCACATGACAGGGGAGAAGGATAAGTTCCTCTCCATGGAGAGCTTTGATGGAGGACTTGTTATGTTTGGCAATAATGACAAAGGCTTCATCAAAGGAGTAGGTACGGTAGGTAAAATAAACTCTGCTCAAATTCAAAACTCAAACATAACTTACTTAGTGTAAGTCAGTTATGTGATTCTGGACATGAAGTGATCTTTAAATCTGATGTATGTAGAATAAGTAGTCTAGAGTCTGGAAAAACTATTTTTACTGGTCATAGAACAAATAACCTCTATAGCATCTGTCTTGATGATCTACCTGATCAGATGTGCTTAATTTCTAAAGAAGATGACAAATGGATGTGGCATAGGAGATTTGGTCACATTAGCATGAAAACTCTTTCAAAATTATCCAAACTTGATTTAGTCAGAAGACTTCCAGAGATTAAGTATGAGAAGGATAAATCATGTGAAGCATTCATTCAAGGGATTCATGTCAAAACTTCTTTCAAACCTTTAAACATGATTTCCACTCATAGACCTTTGGAACTTCTGCACATGGATCTTTTTGGTCCTACGAAGCATGCAAGCCTCAGTGGAAAAAGATATGGTTTTGTCATAGTTGATGACTATTCTAGGTTCCCATGGGTGATTTTTCTAAAACACAATGATGAAGCTTTTGAAAATTTCAAAACATTCTTTAAGAAAGTTCAAAATGAAAAGAGTTCCAACATTATTGCAATTAGAAGTTACCATGGAGGAGAATTTGAAAATGCCTTATTTAAAACCTTTCTTGAAGAGAATGGTGTATCTCACAACTTCTCTTCTCCAAGAACTACTCAACAAAATGGTGTTGTTGAAAGAAAAAATAGAACATTGCAAGAGATGGCTAGAACCTTGCTCAATGATTCAAAAATTGAAAAATACTTTTGGGCAGAAGCAGTAAACACTGCTTGTTATATTTTGAACAGGGCAACCATTAGAAAAACTCTAAATAAAACCCCATATAAACTGTGGAAAGGAAAGAAACCTATCATCTCTTATTTCCATGTGTTTGGTTGTGACTGCTATGTGTTAAATAACAAGGATAATCTAGGAAAGTTTGATGCTAAATCTGATCCTCCACTATTCTTAGGATATTCTCTCACAACAAAAGCATATAGAGTGTTTAATCTTCGGACTAAGGATGTTGAAGAAAGCATGCATGTGCTGTTTATGGAAACTAACAGTTCAACAGATAGAAATGAAGAAGATGAGAATGATGCAGATGATACAGGTGAGAAGGGTGTTGATGTAAGTGAGAAAGTTGAAACAGAATCACCACCTAACCCTTCTCTACCCCCAAACAACCAAGATAGACAACCCACTCAAGCTTCTGAACTACCTAGAAGTTGGAGACTAATTACTCACCATCCTCAAGAGCAAATAATTGGAGAAACTTCTGAACCAGTAAGAACCAGAAGCTCCTTCAGAAGAGAAAATTCTCAAAGTGCCCTCATCTCATCAATAGAACCTAAAAACATAAATGAAGCAATTATTGATGAATATTGGGTAGAAGCAATGCAAGAAGAGCTTGCTCAGTTTGAGAAGAATGAGGTATGGAACTTAGTCCCTTCTCCTACACATCAATCTGTTATTGGCACTAAATGGGTATTCAGAAACAAAATGAATGAAAATGGTAAAGTCATCAGAAACAAAGCAAGGTTAGTTGCTCAAGGCTACAATCAACAGGAAGGTATTGATTATTGATAAACTCCAATTTAGTGCATTTTAAGGGATATTTTTGGGTCACTTTTAGAGCAATTATTATTTGTTATATAAATTATTTACTTAGTTTGTTCTTTATTTTGCAGGAAGAAAGAAAATAAAGAATAGAATAAGGATCATTGCCTACTTCATCAGGAATTGGACGTGATCAACTTAGTAAGAAGCAATGGCCCAATTAATTAGATAAGTGCACAATTTTAAGGAGCCCATTCCAATGAATTAAAGAAGCCCATATTATATTAGGGACACAAGCTATTATAAGAGAGAATCTTTCAACAAACTTGGGGAGAAAGACACGTGACTTGTTGGAGAAGCAGCAAAACCTAGAATTGAATTGAATTAATATATAGAGGAGGCAGCCGCAGAGTATTAAAAAAAGAGGAGAGAAGCAAAACACTCTGACGGACGGCAACGCGGACAGTGGGGGAGGAAGATTTTGGAGATCGTTTTGACATCGTGAGAGAGCTCTAGAGCAGAAAAAGGAGACTAAATATCGAACATCAGAAATTTCTCTATTTCGGGTTATTTTTATCTTTGTAATTTATGACTCTTAATTTTATTTCATTGTTCTTGAACACAATGGATACTTAAATCCTCTTCTAGGGTCTTAGGTGGATCTTGCATGTTTAGAAACCTCTTTATGTTCTAATTTCTTATTTGAATTCCTGTTTTTATTTCAATTAATATTGTCCTATTGTTTTTATCACATAATTAGGATTAGCTACCCTTTTCATGTACATAATCAATTAGTTGATCAGCGACCGTACTGCAATTAGTTGGTGGACCTATAGGATAATTGGGGCAAAAATTAATGTTTGACCAAACTTTAATTTAGTCTTTCAATCATTCAACCTTTTTGTACTTTATGCTTTTCTTAAATTTAAATTCTAGCATGACCAAACTAGTTTTAATTTAGGAAAAAGAATATTAATCGCGAATGACCAAACGGATTAATAGCTTTAGTAAAGGGATTGGTAATTAAATAAAATAAGGGAATTCAGGTAGAATTAGACATAGGGGAATCGAAGCTTGCAAGTGAAACCGCGACCCTAGACCTCTTTCCATTTTTTAAATCTGCATTTTATTAATTGTTATTTATTTACTTTTATTTCTTTGTTTCAATTACAACTCAATTATTTGATCCTCTAATTATTTGATCGTCTAAACAATAAATAATTTTAAGTAGTTTGGTACTTGTTAATTAATCCCTGTGGACACGATAATCTTTTATACTACTTCTGCGAAAGAGTACACTTGCTCTAAGTGTGTTTTTAACGCAACAGATATGATGAGACTTTTGCTCCTGTTGCTAGATTAGAAGCCATTAGAATACTTCTTGCTTATGCTGCTCATAAAGATTTCAAACTTTTTCAAATGGATGTCAAAAGTGCTTTTCTAAATGGTTTTCTAAATGAGGAAGTGTATGTACACCAACCTCCTGGTTTCATTGATGAGAAACATGCAAACCATGTATTTAAACTGCCCAAGGCACTCTATGGTCTTAAACAAGCTCCTAGAGCATGGTATGAAAGACTGAGTTTACCTTTCTTCTTAAAAATGGTTTTTCAAGAGGAAAAATAGATGTTACTCTTTTTAGAAAATCTCTCAAGGATGAACTTTTAATTGTCCAAATCTATGTTGATGACATCATCTTTGGAGCAACAAATGAAAAGCTATGTAGTGACTTTGGAAAATTAATAATGAGTGACTTTGAAATGAGTCTAATGGGTGAGCTAAGATACTTTCTTGGCTTACAAATCAAACAACTTAAGAAGGGTATCTTCATTTCTCAAGAGAAATATATCAAAGATCTTCTTAAGAAATATAAAATGAGTTATGCAAAGGCAATGACAACTCCTATGCACCCTTCTGCAAACATTGAGAAGGATGAGAAGGGTAAGTCTGTATCTGAGAAGAAATATAGAGGAATGATTGGGTCTTTATTGTATCTCACTGCAAGTACACCAGACATAGTCTTCTCTGTAGGGTTGTGTGCAAGATTCCAAATTGCTCCTAAAGAATCTCATCTATGTGCTGTCAAAAGAATTTTTAGATATCTTGTTGGAACACCTAACATTGGCTTATGGTATAAAAAGAGAACACATTTTAAGCTTATTGGGTATTGTGATGCTGACTATGCTGGAGACAAAACTGAAAGAAAAAGTACAAGTGGTTCATGTCAATTGCTTGGGGAATCACTCATCTCATGGTCATGTAGAAAACAAAACACAATTGCCTTGTCTACCACAAAAGCAAAATATGTCTCAGCTACTGGTTGTTGCTCATAAATCGTGTGGATCCAGAATCAACTTGAAGACTTCTTTTTAAGCTATTAAGGTATTACTATATTCTGTGATAATACTAGTGCTATAAATCTATCTAAAAATCCAATTCAACATTCTAGATCAAAGCACATTGATATTAAGCATCATTTCATTAGGGATCATGTGCAAAAGAAAGATATTGATCTTGTGTTTGTTGATACTAAACATCAATTAGCTGATATATTCACTAAACCTCTCTTGGAAGAAAGCTTTAGTTACATTAAAAACATGCTTCACCCTCAGATGAGAAGGGTCGTGACCAGCAACCTTCTCAGACAAGAGAAGGGTCATCAGATTCATATGATCATAAAAATACAAAAAAGATTTTATGTTAGTTTATTGTTTGTTGCTTTTTTTTTTAATTAATATGTGCTTTTATGTCTTTATTTCTATTTATTCCTTTTGTCTTAGATTTAGTTTTATTAAAAAATCCAAAAATAGGATCATAGCCGTTACAACGGCTCTTCTCTCTCCCTTTCACACGATCAAATCAAACAGTTACACAGATCAGTCAATGATCTTGTAACCGTTGGTCAATAACCATTCCCAAGTGATTAAATTCACTTCTCCTCTCTCTCTCTTCTTTCAACGAAAACGCTTCCTTTAAACTCCAAAATCCCTCTTTTCTCTCAAATGGTAACAACCAAGAACACTGATCCAGTATCAACATACTCTGATTCTTCACGCGAAACCCACTCAAATATTCCTAACTTAGTTCTTCTTGGATCCCCTCAAAACTTCGTTGACGTCAAACCACTAAAATCACGTCCCTCCAAGATGAAACACACACCAAGTGGTAAACCAAGAAGATCCATGTGTGTCAAGTTCCATTCCGCTGCTAAGAACACTTCTGGAACCAATCCTGAAGCACCTATTGACTTGGAGAAGGATGAAAATGCTCTTGCACATGAAACAAAGCAATCTTCTACCATTGAAAAGACGGTTGAATCTTCTCAACCAATCACCAAAACTGCTGCAAAGAAAGTTTCTGAGAAGAAAACAATGGATAAGGGGAAGAAGATTGAGATTTCCTTGCCTCCTAGTGGCAAGAAGGGTCAAGGGTTGAAGAAAAGGAAACAACCAAAAATGACCAAGTGGAGTTCCAAGGCCATAGTCTCATGGACAGTTTACTTTCTAGAAGAGATTGAAAAATGTGGATGGAACATCACCCCATTGCTCTCACAACAGAAATGGGAGAGATTCATCCCACTAGATGATCTAGTATACAAGGAGAAAGTGATAGAGTTCTATGCAAATGCTTCCTTCCAAACTGATCCTCAAAGAATCACCTCATGGATTGGATAAAGAGAGTTTTCTATCTCCTCTATGTCACTTGGAAAAGCCCTAAACATACCAAATGAAGGAACACAAATGTATGAAGAATCCTGGTACAATCTCATAGGTATTTCCATTCAAGAACTTAAGGCCACCCTTCTTAAAGACCCTTCTCTCCCTATCTCAGCCCCAAATCTCAAAGATGTGGTCAGAATACTTCACCACATCTGCTCTCACACCCTTCTCCCTAAAGCTGGATCCTTTTAGAAAGTCACTACTGGTGATTGTATGATCCTATACCATCTTATCACACAAAAACCCATAAGCCTTCCATTTCTCATGCTTCACCATAAGATAAATGCAATCAAGGCCGAAAAGACAGCAGCATCTCTTCCTTATGGAAAGGCTCTTACTAGGGTATTCAATCATTTTTTGATTGAAATAACAGTAGATGAAGGAGTCATAGAGTCAAAACCATTCACTGCTAAGAATCTAAGGCTCATGGGACTTGATGTCTCACTAAAAGATGAGCAAGATGATGGGAAAAAGAAGAAACAGAAGAAAGAATTTGTATCTAGGGTGTCTACAGAGACAGAAACAGAAGAAACACTATCTCAAATACTGAGAAGAGTGTCAAGGAGCAAGAAAAGGAATGATCTCATTCCTCAAGGGAAAGAAAAATCTGCTGAGAAGAGTTCTGAGAAGGATGAAGAACCTAAGAAGAGTGAAAAAGTAGAGAAAAATGATCCTGAGAAGGATCAAGATCAAGATATAGAGGGTCATCCATCTGAGAAGGTTCAGAATGAAGAAATAAATGCTGAGATGGTTCAATTTCAAGAGGAGGAAGCCTCTAAGGAACCTGAGAAGAGTGCTCAAGGCACTTCTGATGAAGAAAGGACCATACCAGACAAGAAGAGTGACTCCGCTCACTCTGCATCAAAGAAAGTTATGGCTCCATTATCCAAAGTGTACACCAGAGGAAAGTCAAGAAAAGTATGGAAGTTGAATGAGCAAGAAGCTACCAGTGCTCTTGTGGAGAGCTACAATAGGACAGCTGCTGAATTGGAAAGGAACACACCAGAGCAAGTTGCTGGTGGTGAAAAATCTGGAGAAGGAACAGAAATATTGGATATTGACTCTTCTGAAGGCAAGAGTTCTGTAAAGACAGTGGTAATAGAGGAAACAATTCCATTCAATTTGAATGAGGGATACACTGTTGAAGTGGAAGATGCTCCTACACAAGAAGAAAATGTTGATATGGCTGAGAAAGATACTTCTGCACAAAAAGAGAAAAGTGCAGAAGGTGAGAAGAGTGCAGAAATGGAAGACAATGTGGATGCTGAGAAGGATGATGAAGCAGAAATTGAGAAAGAAGAATCTGCTCATGATGGGATAACCCTGACCCAACCAAACCTTGCATCACCTCAGGCGGAGTTTCAAGGAAACACCTCCTCACCCATCATCCACACCCCTCTTCCTCAATTCCTAAATGACCAAATGCCTACATTACCCTTCTCACCCTCACTCACTTTACCAAAAAATCAACCCTTCTCACCTCAACCAGTACCCATTGCATCAGCACCTCTTATCCAATCATCCCCAAATCCAACCATTTCAAGAGTCACTTCCCACAACTTAGAACAACTGCTTGCTGCCATTAATCAAGAACATGGTATCTCACCTCTCAAAACAACCAACACCATCACCTCCTCAAACATCAATCAGTTCTTGAACCTCAACCGAACTCCACATGATGACTCTCCTCAACCCATGCACCATTCTATCTACACTCAACCTTTACCCTCTGATATGCCATCAAAATTTGGGTCTCTGGATTCCATCTTTCTCACTGCTACTCAACCTTCTAGTACAGCACATGAGAAGGGTGCTGAGGAATCGAAAGAGAAAAGCCCTTCTGCTGAACCTTATGCTAGCATTGAAAAGAGAATGTCCAAAATGGAGAGAATGATGAGAAGAATGAAAGAACTGTTGAAGAATGTGCTTGAGGGTCAAGCAATACTACAACAAGCTCAAAGAGCCCAAGCTTCTCGTGATGAGCAATACAGATCATGGATTCTGCAGCAAGGCATTACAAACATTGCTACCCACAAAGTTTCACCAGAATTTGGTCCCATTGCTCAGTTTCCTGATATCCCTAGGCCTGCTACTTCCTCTTCCTCTGATGGGTCTTCCCCATCGAAGTAGCCCCTTAATCTTTTCCTTCTACCTCCACCTTTCAGATGTGTGACAAAAGGTGGAGAAGAGTAGATTAAGTTCTTTAGGTCTTAGGAGTATTCTGATGGTCTGAATTAGCTAGCATCTGTGTTTTAGACACCTTTTGATTGAGAAGTAATCTTCTTACTGCTTGTTTTTATTTTCCGTAGGCATCCTTGCCACTAAGAACATGACTGATTGTAATCATTTTAATGATTCTTTTGATGAAATCAATGAAAATATATGTTCTTGTGTGTGAAATCTGAATTATGTGAAATTAATTGTTTAAATCTGTTGCACATATTCAGGGGGAGTATAAAATAAAAAACATGCCTTACAAAATTTAAAACAACATCAGAAAACTTAATCCATCTCAATTGAGTTTGTCAAATATCAAAAGGGGGGAGATTGTTGAGGCAAAATCCCTAATTAAGTTTTGATGATTAACAAACCTAAATTGTGAGAAGCTTAAGGTTTCTGATTTCATATGCTACTAATGTTCTTCTTGAGTGTTATATAAGAACAGGTTTAATCAAACAAATCTCAAGAAGGTATATGCTTATGAGAAGCATCATATATGAGAAAACTTAAGAAGAATACTGTCCACAATGCTCTAAGAAAAGAGTCTTCTCTTGACAAGATCCAAAGAACAAGACCACAAGGTAAACTTGAGAAAGATCATCATGAGAAGCTTCATTTATTCCTGTGGCAATATGAGAAGGGTAGTTAACAAGGAACAAAGCAAGAAGAGTCATGACAGAACCAAAAAGAAGAAGATGAGAAGCATCAGATGAGAAGAGTCAAGTTAAGAAGAGTCATAACCCTGAGAAGGGTCATGATGAGAAGAGTCATGTTGAGAAGGGTCATCTTGTGAACCATCTTTAGGAACATCAACATGAGAAGCTTGTTGATAAGAAGTATCAACTTGAGAAGCATCATCATCTGCCATATGTGAGAAGAGTCATTTTGAGAAAGGTCATGAACAACTGGAAACAGCTGTCTTCTGCAGAAAAGCATAAACACAGCTGTGTTGTGCAGACAGCCCATTCCAACGGCTATAAACGAGTAGTTTCTTCAACCAACGACTCTAAATCTTGGACCAGTGGTTAATATACATAATTTCAACTATAAATCAATGCTCCTGGTCGCCATTGATCCTCATGAGAGTGCATTGAGGTCTTAACTTCCAACCTTCTCAAGTATCAAAGTTTTCCCTCATCCATACTCAGCTGTACCAAACCAGAAGGGATTCATCTGATCTATGAGTATGTATTAAGTCTTGTGTTGTTGTAATTATTGAACACTTCATTTGTATAAACCAAGCTCTAGAAATCCCACAAACCCTACCACTTAAACCGATACCTTATAGAGAACCTTCTCAAGTGGCCTTTGTTGCTGTAGGACTTGAGAAGTGAGTGCTTCTGTGTTAGAAGCAGTCTAATAGATCAGAAGAAGTCTATTAGAGGTGTTTACAGTAGGTAGATCTGTGTGAAGAAAACTACCAAGAGTTCTTTTAACCTAGGGAGGTGTAAAAGGTGTAAACTATTTAGGAAAAATAGTAGAAACACTCACTGGAGGTGAGGAGTGGATGTAGCCCAGGATTTGGGTGAACCACTATAAATCACTGTATTATTTATTGCTATACAAATCATTAGTTTTCACCTAGTCAGAAAACTCTCCACAAGGAGAAGGTTTATGAAAACTGATAAGAGTCAGTTATGACCCTTCTCTGCCAATAAACTATGTTTGTGAAACTATGTTTTTAACCCTTCTCCCTATTTGTGAATGATTATGAAAACTGTTGACAAGAACATCTTGACAAATTATAACTTCATCACTAGCTTAAAACCTATTTAAACTGTCGAATAGAATTACTGTGAGAAGCATTGAGGGAAGAACTATCTGACCCTTCTCAACTCTGTTATATAGTTGAGAAGATAGAGTAATCACCCTTCTCAGCTTATTATCTAAGTTAAGAAGAATTGTTTTGACTCACCCTTCTTAACACATATCACTCACTATCTTATATCTTCATCATACTTGTGAAGAAAAGTTCTTTTATTTCAGGTCAATTTTAAAAGGGTCACAATTCCAACCCCCTCCCCCCCTCCTTGTGACATTATTGACTTCAGTCCACTCGGGCGATATCTGCCGCCGAAGAAGATTTGGCCGCCTCTAGGTCACCCAGGCCGGCGAAAAAGCGCTGCATCTCCTCGTCATCCACGATTGGGGAATGCAACCCTTCAGGGGGAGACTCTCTTGCAGGGTCGATCACCCCAAGCGGGCCTAGGTCAGCCGCCACAACATCGTTTACTGCCTCCTGCAAGAAAGATCGCTGTAAGGAAAAGGGGGAAAGCGGCGAGAAACAAAAGGAGGGAAAACACAGGGACTCACCAAGACCAAGATGTTTGTATCAGATAACTGCGCTGAAGGAGACTGAGGGGAATCCGAGTTCACACGGAGCCACTGCATTATCGTGACCAAAGGTTAGGGTGTCAAGAAGACAGTCATAGAAGAAAAGACGCAGCAAAAGAAGCTTACCCTAAGACGCTTTCCCGAGGAAGGGGACAGACCTGAATCCGGCACCGCGGGCTGAGAGGAACATGGGGCCAACAGATCCCTGTGCCTTTTGCACCGCGCTAGGGGGACATCTTCTTCATCATCCTCATCATCACTCTCGTACAGAGTTATGACAGGAGGTTGCACTGAAAAGAAATGGGGCCCAGGGGTCAAATAAACCTAAGGAGTCCGGGGAAAAAAGGACAAACAGAAGGGAAAAACATACCAATTTAGGGAGGAGGTTGACTGAGGATTCTCAACCGAGACGACGACCGAAGAGGAGGGTCAGAGGCTTGTGATTTCTTCTTCTTCTTGTCAAAAGGTTTGGCAATTGAGCGGCCCACCGTAAGAGGTGGTGGACTCACTCTGGCAGCTACCGACTCAGGCTGAATAGTCAGTCCCTCACTAGAACCCATATAGCGCTAGAGATACTCTGCGGTTGTTTGGGGGGAAACATACTCCCGGATCCTCGACCACCAAGCAGCATATGGGGGAATCTCACCAGCGACACCATGGTATGTCCCCCAATCGAAGGCAAGAAACTGCTCCTCCTGCATTCTGAAAAGTTTCTTGAGATCATGGGGGAGCAACCTCTGCCGATGGAGTGCAACAGTCATAGAAGAATAAGGAGAAGGCACAAGCTGACCCACCCCAAACTGTCGGGCCACAAAGTTGGGATGATAGGGCTCGATAGTGAGGAAGTTCCACGTCAAGGTAAGCTTGATCCCCGCAACTAAGTCATGGGCGACCAACACACGGCTCCAGTGACGAAGGACGTCATGATTGGTGGGGGAGATCAAGGCCAAGTGCTGGAGAGAGAGTACCCAATCAGGACCCAGATGGTGCTTCAGGCAAGGGTACCAAAAAAAGGGTTGGGCTATACTATCTTTGGCAGCCGGATCAAGATCCAAAAATAATTTGAACTCCTCCGCCCGATCCAAAGGCAAAGCGGAAACGGCGGCAAGGGCGGTTCCCAGGACACGACGAGTCTTGATATCCAGACCAGGGGTGAGAGTAGGAAAGTAGAGCTGCGCCCACAGTTGAAGGAACCAGACTGGACCGTCGACCAGGGAGTAGTAGCCGTGTTCCTTAACCTGAGCCACAAAGCTTTCCATGCTCCGGTAGAGGAGAGCGAGAGAAAAATGGCCCCAAGCATACTTGTCGCCCGATTGTAGTAAATGGACGAAGATGGAAAGCTCCTTGACAACACCAAAGGACTTCGTGGCGTAGAAGAATTTATTGAAAAAGTACATCAAGAAGGCAAAGTGTTCCCCCTCAAATATAGGCCCAGAAGTCGCGGCGTTCTGCGAGTGCAAAGGGGCAAAACTAGAGGCAGAGGTGTAAGGGGGTCTTCACCGACAAAGCTGGAGTTGGTATGAACCTCCAAGCCACCAGCGGGAAGGCCAAGAATGGCGGCCACATCTAGTACAGTCGATGTCAGCATTCCTTAGGGGAAGATGAAGACATTAAGGGTCGTCGACCAGAAAGACATTAAAGGCAGCAGAATATCGGCATTGCGGGAAATCTTTTTGGTCGACACCTCAATCATATCGGAGATGCCCCAGTCTTTCCAAGACTCGCCTTTTTGAGGTTTTAATCGCTCCACCCAAGCAACATAGACCTTATCATTCGTCGGCCACCCGCGGATGTCGAAGTATCTGGCCTCGGCGGTGAAGCGAGAAGAGTTCAGGGGGAGATCATCAGCATCAAAATGTTGCCTGAGAAGGGAAAAGTCGTGGTCAACGTTGTCGGGCAACGGGTGAAGGGCAGACAGTTCGCCCACAGATTGGAAGATAGCGGGAGCGTGAACCAAGGAGGAAGATGCAGCGTTGGAGGCAGACATGATGTACGAGTGAAGGCCAACGGAGTCCAGAACACAAGAGGCTATAGCACAGGGCGAGAGAGGGGTGAATGCAAAGAACCGGATGGGCGAGATGTCGTTGCCATTTATAGCAAAAGCGAAATCCCAACTGGCGTATCCTTGGGAACCGTCGTGCAGTCATTTTGATTTGTGCAAAGCGCAAAGTGCCACGTAGCAGCAGTTATGTCCCCTCTAACCGTCACCTCAAATCATTTCAAGGGTTTTTGTACCGTCAATCACGTCCTCAAGGCCCCACGACAGCACAAAAAGGGGGGAAATTGTTAACACCCAAAAATAAGTAAGTCGTAGGCCGAGGGCTAAGAGAGGAAAAGGGAATTATGGTGTGAAGGCAAGCCACTCGACAAGGGAAGAAAAGGTATTTTCCAGAAAGAGTGAAACCAAGAGGAGGTCCTCGGGGCGCACTAAATGACAAAGAACCCCCTGAGGGAGGGCTACGCCCGAGGGCCAGTGAGCCAAGCCGAGGGAAAGTAACGGCCCCAGCCTTTAGAGTGCCAAGGCCTAGGTGGCTCGGACGCCTGAATCATTACCTAAAATGGACCAGGGCAGCCGAGGCAAGGCGGTCGTTGCTTGGAAGGCAAGACACGGCACAATGATAGAACATGGGAATGATTGAAGTTCAAGTGGAAGAGCGAGCCCGAAAAACACGGAGCAACAAGCACTTTCCCTACTAACCGTGCCAGTGGGATCGTGGGCAGTTATTCCGCTTTGTTGAGGGCCTATGAAGCAATGAGAGTCGTTGATCTTAGATCAATCCAACGGCAGGCAAATGTCGGCTAGCATAGTGGCCGACGAGGGCCTGTGTATATATATAGCAATAGAGTAAAATATAAAGGACACACATCAATCAGTCAAACTCTACGTTTATTTCAATTTATCTTCCTTTATCGCATTTACTTTACTTTACTTTATGCATTAGCCGTAGTATAATCCAACACTCGCGTCTCATCTCACCTTGCCTGACCCTTCCTAGAGAAGTCGGGAAACCCATAGTTGAGGAGCAGGGTTCTCTCCTCGACGCAATTGCTCGAAGAAAAGAGGAATCAAAGATTGTCCAAACCTCTGGTCGACACCACGGTTAGGACCTAAGAGTTTAAAGACAATAGTTATTTTTTAGTTTCAATTTCGTCCCTTATTTGCCACGTCATTTAATTCATTCCAAGTCAGCCCTGACAGTTAAGACGCCACGTCAGCATTTAAATGTCAGCGTAGCGTCCGTTAAGTTAATCAACAAAAAATACCAAAAAAAGGACCAAAATGACATAGAAATGAAAGATGAGGGACCATAACCGGGAAAAAAAGTTAAATGACCAAAATGAAACCAAAGCCAAAGATAAAGGACCAAAAGTGTAATTTAGTCAAACGGATATGTGTCAAAAAAATAATTATAATTTATTCCACGTGTCGTGCCAACTCAGCAGTCAAACAATCAACTAAGAGATTATTTAACAAAGTTAGTAACAAAACGTTAAAAATGGGTAATAGTGCACCGTTTTTTAAACATAAGGGACCTAATTGTCAAATAAAGAAGTTAAGGGACCAATTCGTTACTTGAAAATAACTAAAGGGACCTCAGGAGATGTTTTGCCTTTAGTTAAGGGACCTATCACAATGTGGAGAAGTTAACTTCTATTGGGTCTTGAATCAACCGATGTGATAGGTCCCTTATGTCCCTTAACACATCGGTTGATTCACGACCCAATGTGGAGAAGGAAACCAAAATGAATTCCATAAAAGGAATCTATTCTCTTTATCTTTGATAGGAACAATTTTTACATGGTATTCCTCCCTTTCACCTAATTCAATTCAAACCTAGGAAGACATGGAAACGTGCTTCCGTGAAAGGTTCTATTGGCCTCAACCTGAAGTCACTGTTACCACCTCATGAATTTAAGACAAAAGGTCGACGAGGCAATAGCCGATTTTATCGAAAGATTCAGAAAAATGGTTGGCATGTGCTTAGTGCAATTCTCTGAGTCACAATATACTTCTATGGCCATCACTAGGATGCACCCTCAGGTAAAAGAGAAATTGTTGGGCCAAGCTTTTGCTGACTTGAGTAGCTTAGCTTTAGAAGCTGGAGAGAGAGAGAGAGAGAGAGAGAGAGAGAGAGTTATTCAAGGTAGAGGCCCACATTTGGTAACTTAAAAAGAATCAATTCCTATGTAATCAAGCCTTCTTAAATATGAAAACTGTTGTTACAACAACCCAAACTGATCTTTCTTCACACTACTCTTGTAAGGATGGGTTGTTATTTTCAAAGCAGCATTTGGTTATTCTTGTTTTCAACAAATTTTACTTGAATTCCATGCCTCCCCTATTCACATCCGCCTCAGGATCTCTCAAAGATTGGCACGCATCGCAGCCCCGTTTTATTGGCCCCACATGCAAAAGGACATTGCTGATTTTATCACCAATTGTGAAATCTGTCAACGCGCAAAGACTCCTAATTCACTACTAGTAGGTTTACTATAAACCCTGCCCATCCCTCACCAAGTGTGGTCTGATGTTACGATGGACTTTATAATTATCTTATTGTCATCTTGTGGTTTTTCAGTCACATAGTTATTGATCTTCTTTCTAAATACGCCCATTTTGTGCAACTCAAGGTTGATTATAATAGTAAGATTGTCGCCGGGGCATTTATGTCCAATATTGTGAAACTCCATGGCCTTCCTCAATCGATAGTGTCTGACAGTGACAAAGTGTTCACCGGTAAATTTTGGTAGCACCTATTCCAACTTCAAGGCACCACATTAGCTATGAGGTGAAGTTACAGCCTTATAGACAAGGCCTAGAGGCGTTGCGAAAGAACCAAAAGCTTGGCATGAGGTACTTCGGCCATTTTCCCATCATTGCTAAAATAGGTGTGTTGCATACAAATTACAATTAGTGAAATCTACATGAATTCATCCGGTCTTTCATGTCTCTCAATTGAAATTGTTCCACAATTCCACTATTGTCCTTTGCATATCGTTGCCTCTAACTACTTCAACAGCATGGCCGATTTTGGAACCTAGGTGATAGCTGTAACACCCCTAATTTTAACCTTATGTGAAATAATAATTAGTTTAGTATCAAGACAGTGTTTTTAAGAAAAATAATCTTGCAGACCTAGAGAGAAATATTAGAGGAGGTTATCAAAAAAATTGAGCTTAAAACTCTATCAAATTATAGCTAAAAAGTATCTGTCAGTGTAAATTTGTACTGTGCTAAAAAGTCCAAACTTATCAGAAAATTTTGAAATTTAGATCTTTGAGTTCTATAAAATATAAAGATCGAAATGGTATCTGCAGAATTTTTTTACCTGAAAACATGCTGTTGTCGTCAAACTCTTAGGTCCTAGCCGTGGTGTCGGCCCGGGGATTGGACAGTCTTTGATTCCTCTTTCTTCAAGCAATTGCGTTGAGGAGGGAACTCTGCTCCTCAACTATGGGTTTCCTGACTCCTCTAGAAAGGGTCAGGCAAGGTGAGAAGGGACGCGAGTGTTGGATTACTACGGCTAATCCATAAAAATAAAGTAAAAGGCAAGAAATGCGATAAAGAAGATAAATGAAATAAACATAGAGTTTGATTTGATTGATGTGTGTCCTTTACAATTCTTTCTAATGCTATATATATACACAGGCCCTCGTCGGCCACTAAGCTAGCCAACATTTTCCTGCCGTTGGATTGATCAATGATCAACGGTTCTCATTACTTCATAGGCCCTCAACAAAGCGAAGTAACTACCCACGATCCCCACTAGCACAGTTAGTGGGGCGAGTGTTCGTTGCTCCGAGTTTTCCGACCTCGCTCTTCCGTTTGAACTTCAACCGTTCCCATGTTCTTCCTTCGCATCGTGGCTTGCCTTCCAAGTAACCTCCATCCTGCCTTGGCCGTATGGTGGCTCGGCTATCCTGGCCCTTCCTTAGGTACTGGTTCAGGCGTCTGAGCCACTGAGGCCTTGGTACTCTATAGGATGGGGTGGTCACTTTCCCTCGGCTTAGCTCATTGGTCCTCGGGGGTTCCCTCCGTTTAACACGCCCCGAGGACATTCTTGGGTTCACTCTTCCTTGGCGAAATACCTTTTCTGCTCCTTGTCATATGGCTTGCCTTCACACCATACTCCCCTTTTCCTTTTTTTGATCCTCGGCCTATGACCCATTTATTTTTGGGTGTTAACAATTGCCCCCTTTTTGTGCTGTCGTGCGGCCTTGAGGACGTAATTGACGGTACGAAAACCCTTTGATGTGATCTTTGAAATGACGGTTAGAGGGGACGTAACCGCTGCTACATGACACTTAGCGCCCCGCACGAATCGAAACGACTGCGCGACGGTTCCCAATAACAAGCCGGTTGAGTTTTGCGAAGCTATAAATAGCCCTCATCATTGCCCCCGCACGGCTCTTTGTATTTCCAAAATTCTTCTTTTTGCTTAGCGTTGCAGTTTCTAGTTTTTCTACACTCCTGATTTTTCTTCCTACTCGCTCATTATGTCTGCCTCTTCCTCCAGGGCTCATGTTCCCGTTATCTTCCAGTCCGTAGGCGAACACTCTGCACTTCACCCTCTGGCAGACAACGCCGATCATGGATTTTCCCTTTTCCGACAACATTTTGATGCGGCCGACCTCCCATTGAAGTCTTCTCGCTTCAACGTTGAAACCCGATTCTCTAGCATCCGCGGGTGGCCGATCGTCGATGAGGCCTATGTAGCCTGGGTAGACCACCTGAGACCCCACAAGGGCGAGTCTTGGAAAGACTGGGGTATCTATGACATGATTGAGGTGTCGACCAAGAAGATTCCTCGCAACGCTGATATCTTTTTTCCCCTAATTTCCTTCTGGTCAACAACCCTCAATGTTTTCATATTCTTCTGGGGGATGTTGACTCCGACCATGCTGGATGTGGCCGCCATTTTTGGTCTCCCCGAGGGCAGTTTAGAGGTCCACACTAACTCGAGCCACGTTGGCGAGGATCCCCCTTACACATTTGCCACTGGTTTTGCTCAAATGTATTCGCAGAACGTTGCAACTTCGGGGTCTGTGTCTGAGGGGGAACATTTCGCCTTTCTGATGTACTTCTTCAACAAGTTCTTCTACGCCACTAAGTCCTTTGCTGTTGTCAGGGAACTCTCCGTTTTCATCCACCTGCTGCTGTCGGGCGTCAAATATGCTTGGGGACCCTTCTTCCTTGCTCTCCTCTACCGGAGTATGGACAGCTTTGTGGCTCAAATCAAAGACAGCGGCCACTACTCTCCGGTTGACGGCCCGATCTGGTTTCTTCAACTGTGGGCGCAACTTTACTTCCCTACTCTTGCTCCTGGCCTGGATACCAAGACTCATCGTGTTTTGGGTACTGCTCTCGCTGCCGTTTCCCCTGGATCGGGTTGAGGTGTTCAAGTTGTTTCTAGATCTTGATACAGCCGCCGAAGATAGCACCACCCAACCCTTTTGTTGGTATCCCTGCTAGAAGCATCACTTGGGTCCCGATTGGGTGCTCTCTCCTCAGTATTTGGCCTTAATCTCTCCTACTGACCGTGACGTTCTTCATCACTGGAGTCGTGTGCTGATTGCTCGTGATTTAGTTGCCGGGGCCAAGCTCATCTCCACGTGGAATTTTCTCACCACGTGCTGATTGCCCGTGATTTAGTTGCCCGTGATTTTTATTCTTCTCTGACCGTGGTCCCTCATCGCCAAAAGCTACTCCCCCATGATCTCGAGAAAATCTCCAAGACGCTGGAGGGGAAGTTTCTCACCTTCGACTGGGGAACTTATCATGGTATTGCTAGGGAAATTCCCCCATACGCTGCTTGGTGGTCGAAGGTCCGGGAGTATGTTTTCCCTCGACCTACCGCAGATATCTCCAGCAGTACTTGGGCTCTGGCGAGGTACTGGTCGTTCGACCCGAAGCGGTGGCCGCTGGGGTGAGTCCACCACCTCTTTCGGCGGGACGCTCCACTGCCAAGCCGTCGGACAAGAAGAAGAAGAAGCTGCAAACCTCTGATCCTCCTTCTCGGTCATCGTCTCGGTTGAAAGTTCTCAATCGACGTCCTCCTGATGGTAAGCTTTCTTCCCTTTTGCGCATTCCTTTTTTGAGGTTCTTTTATTTTACTTGACTCCTTTCTTCTCCCTTAGAGGAAACTCCGGTCATAACTCTGGACGGCAGTGATAATGAAGATGACGTCCCCCTGACACGGCGCAAAAGCAATAGGGATTTGTCAGCTCCCAGTCAGCCTGTGGTGCCGGATTCGACCTTGTCCCCTCCACCTGGAAAACGTCTTTGGGGAAGCTCCTACTCCCGCATTGCCTTTTCCATAGCATGTTTTCTGAATATCTAATCATCGCCTCTATTGGTGCAGCGGCTCCGTGTGGGCTCTGCTTCTCCTCCGCCTCATTCGTTGCAGCAAACCGACCCCGCCATTCTGATCTCGGTGAGCCCCTTGCGTCTGCTGCCCTCTTCCTTTTTCTTGCCCTGATTTTCTCTTATGCAGGGAGCGGTTAACAATGTTGTGGCGGTTGACCCAAACCCGCTCGGGGTGATCAGTCCAGCCAAAGATCCCCTTCTCGAAGGGCTGGTTTCCCCAGATGTGGATGATGAAGAGATGCAGCGCTTCTTTGTTGGTTTGGGTGACCCGGAGGCAGCCACTTCTTCCTCGGCAGTGGATCTTGTCCGAGTGGAAGCGGTCCTGGTCGGCGAAGTTCCTACTGATCCAGAAGAGGTGGATGAGTTGCGGACCACTTTGTTTCGTGTCTCCAGGTCTCTCAAAGTCTCTCCCGCCACGCTTGAGAGGCTGGGTGCCTTGAAGTCTGAAAGGGATGGTTGTCTGGCCACCTTCCACACCCTTAATCAACAGAAAATGGATGCTCTGTCCGAAGAGGGTGATATAGCTGGACGCATCGAAGTTGTGGATGGTGAAATAGCTTCCCTTCGCTTGGAATTGGCCGCTCTGACTCCTCAACGCAATGCCTTTTCCAACGCAGCACAATTCTGAGTCCTCAGCT
This sequence comes from Astragalus glycyphyllos, assembly GCA_963573325.1. Classification (NCBI taxonomy): domain Eukaryota; kingdom Viridiplantae; phylum Streptophyta; class Magnoliopsida; order Fabales; family Fabaceae; genus Astragalus; species Astragalus glycyphyllos. The sequence goes on from OY754307.1 coordinate 40,267,250, forward strand.
TGACTCTCTCCTCCCTCTCCAGCCTGGCTTTGAGGCAGACCTAGACACCAGCAAGGTCACACTCTTGCGAATTGACGAATAATTGGGGGCCCTGAAGGCGTCTTACAAGTGGGTCCTTGTTCCGGGAGTGACCGAAGTCCCTATTACTGCCCCATCACCCATTAATGCTCTTCCCGACGAGGTGATGACCCTCGGGGGTGGTTCCGCTGACGGAAAGGAGGTGTCGGCGCCGGAGCCAAGTCCTGTAATGCACCCAACATCTGAAGGTCTGGAAATACTGGGGACGGCTGTCGAGGTCGTGACGAATGAGGTTATATTGGTGAGTATTGGGGCTGCCATGACAAATGTGGTTCGGGATGCTGCCGCTGCCAGCATGATCAATGGTGAGAGGGGTGTTGTTGAACCCTGAAAGTTGCCCTTTTCTTTTCTTCTGTCAATCACCAGGCCGCCGGTGTATGGCGAGCCAATTTGACAATATTTCTGTTACTTTTCTTTTAAATCCATCTTTCAATTCCCCGTATACTTTCCCATAGAGTAGGATAATATACTTTAAGGTACTTGCCATTTATTTTCGTTTCAAATTCATCTCCGTCTAGAGTGATTAGACGATACGCTCCGTCGTGATATACTTCGCTAATGATATAGGGCCCGTCCCAGTTCGGGGACCACTTGCCCAACTGGGGGTCTTTCCTCCCCTAGTGGCAAAATGGCTTTCCACACGAGGTTTCCTTCAACAATTAAACTGCTCTGGCTTAACGTGTTTGTTGTAGGCTCAGGCCGTCTTGGCTTTATACATTTCTATCCTGCTGAGGGCAGCCAGTCTGTCCTCATCCACCGAGTCCAGCTCCATCAACATGGCTTGCTGATACTCATCCATACCAAGGGAGTGCTGCCGTGCCACTCTCAACGTGGTTACACTGATTTCCAGTGGGAGCACAGCATCCTGCCCATAAACTAAACGATAGGGGGGTTACCCCCGTGGCCGTAGACTTAGAATTTCTCATAGCCCACAGGACCTCATTGAGGGTCTCATGCCACCGTCGGGGTTTATCCTCTATGTTTTTCTTGATGAGTTCAATGATGATCTTATTAGTTGCTTCCGCTTGTCCATTGGCTTGGGCATAATAAGGGGACGAATGCCTCATCGTAATGTCGTATTCCTGGGCAAAGGCCACCAATCTTTCTCCGGTGAACATGGTGCCATGATCGGCCGTGATGGTCTCAGGGATTCCATACCTGAAAATGATCTGGTTCTCTATGAATCTGATCACCGCGGCCTGATCAACATTTCCTAACGGCATGGCTTCCACCCATTTAGTTAAGTAATCGGTGGCTACGATAATGAAGTTGTGCCCTTTTGAACTCGGAGGGTATATCTTGCCGATTAAATGCATGGCCCACCCTCTGAATGGCCAAGGTTTGACAATAGGATGGAGTTCGTCCGCCAGCACCCTTGTAATTGGTCCGTGCAGCTGACAAGCCTCACCTCCCTTAGCAAACTGGAAGCAATCGGCCGGGATTGTCGGCCAATAGTACCCATGCCGATAGATGAGCCACTTCATGATGGGGCCGGACCTATGGGCACCACAGACTCCTGCATGGATCTGTGCCATTACCATATAAGCATCCTTCATCTTGAGGCATTTTAACAACACCCCATTGGTACTTCTCTTATATAGGTCGTCCCCTATCAAGATATACTTCAATGCCCTCTGTTTGACCTTAAAGTCGGTGTCAGCCGTAGGGCTACGGAGGTACCTCGTCAACACTTCGATCCAGGCGTCGGCGGGATCCTCCTGGGTGAGAGTCATAGCACTTTGTTGTAGAACTTCAACTACCCGCTCCTTGTATCCCGAGGCTTGCTGGGCCAAGTCATTCGCTCGCTGGTTCTCATCAGCTGCAAATCGCTACGCTATAGCGCCTGACGCTGCAGCACTGAACAAACACATTAAAACACAAGATGGGGCACCAAAGTGCCAAATGATCACTTAATCAGTTCCTAACCCTCTTTTATATTAAACAACATATATTTACTTAATTAACCAACAATATTACTTAAGAACTTGCAATAATTTAAGTAATAAGAGTATAAATAACTCATATAAATATGATTTATCACACCCCCAAACTTAAACTATTGCTTGTCCTCAAATAATGACGCTTGACAAAGAACAAACAACACAACAACAAAGAAACAAAGACATACATTAGCTGTACAAACAAGACAACAACGATATCTCTCTTTTAAAAAAAAAATATTACTTTAGAACTCACATTTATTTAAGTCTAAAAAGCATAAATAACTCTTATAAATAAGAGTTATCACACCCCCAAACTTAAACCATTGTTTGTCCTCAAGTAATGACACTTTACAAAGACAAACAACCTAACTTAAAACAAAACAATGACAGCATAGAAAGACAAGGTCAGTTGCTTCCCTAAATCAAACAGTTTTTCAAAAATGTTCTTAGTGGGCCAAACTTTCAGATTCACACCCACACACACACACACCATTGTTTTTCACAACATCTAGAATTATTACTGCTCAATTGTGAGTGTGTGACCTCTAAGTTCAGTTTAGTTCCTAGCTAGGTTCAGAATTTCTCCTAGCCTTGGAAAGAGTGACTTTCTTTTGGTTTAGTCAAAAAAAATTTCAAAAAGGAGAGTAGACTAACAACTTCACATAAGACTTGAGGGGCTTCAACGCACGATAAAGGGCTTGATTAGGCATTTCAGGTCTTTGGCCAGTGCACTAACTATTGATTTGGTGATTTCTCAGTGCTACAGCGTTCGATGCTATAGCACAGGTGCCTCGATGAACAGATGTAGCTACAATGCCCTCATTACTGAACTCCTTTATTTGCATTTATTTCTTTTTTCTTTTTTTTTCTTTTTTTTCTTCTTTTTTTTTTCTTTTTCTTTTTCTTTTTCTTTTTCTTTTCTTCTTTTATGCCTTTTTGGAATAGTTCAGCATTTGTTTTGAGAAATTGCAGCTAATTACGATATACATGACCAATTGACAATACATTTGTATACTTTGTGAGCCTATTGCACTAGCCTTCCTATAATCTTCATACCTAGCCTTAATATAACCGATGCACCCACAAACTTAGCTTCAAAAGCTACTCTCAATTTTTAGTTCAAACTTGACTAAACCTTGGTTAACCAAGACTAGCTTCAGCATCAGATAGTCCTTAGCTAACTAAGTTCCTTGCTAAGCAAAGAGTTTGAATGTAGAAGCAGCAATAAGACTAGTCATTGCTCAAACAAGGCTACTCTACACATAAACTTAATCATCATTAAATTTAGCCCAGGAAGATACACATTCTATTACTGAAAAACTAGGAATTGCAAATGATCATGCTTTCTATTCAACAAACACACATGACATTAACATTTCACATATAACATTAAACACATTTAAGGTCCTCTCCCCAACTTAAGACCTAGCAGTGTCTCCACTTCTCATGCAATTCTAATGGGAGAGGCCTTTTGGACACTACAATTATGAAATTAAAAACATTTAACACAACATAATTTTGAAATCGTAAAAAAATTGTTGGATGCTATTACAGATGCTACAACATCCAACAAGTTTATTTCAAAATAGATAGCACAACACAAGACAAGAGGGAAGAGTTACTGATTGGTGAACACAACAGAGTTCTTTTCTGGTTCAGTTTCAGCTATTGCAGCAGTGGATGCTACAACATCAGGTGCTACGACTTCACAATTAAAGCTCACTTCATAAATGCAATTGAACAATCTTGCAACATCAAAAATAGAAAGAAAAAAAAACAAAGATTAGATTAAAAAGCTTGGGCTGCTACCCAATAGCACTTGGTTTAAGAGTCCTCAGTCAGACTAAGTCTTGTGGTAGATATCTCCCTTGGTGTATTCCTCTGGTGCTGTAGCATCACCCTTTTGCAAAACAGCTTCTTGAGTTGAATCTTTGGCCAATGGAGGCTTTGGTGGAGTAGGAGGGACACAATTATCTATTTTGGCCACAACAGAATCAAGTTCCTCCACAACAGATTTAGGCACACATGGCCTCTCTTTGGTCACCATTTTTGTTCTTACATTTTTCTTTGGTGTTGCAGCAAATGCTGCAGCAATGCCTTCTGATACTGATGCTATAGCGCCACCTGTGACAGCATCCACTCTATGCACTTTAATTTTCAATAGTCTTGGTGGTTGCTTTATGGCAAGTTGAGTTTTGGTGGATTTTGTCTTTTGTGAGGCTGAGATGATTTTTGTTTTGGTGAGGGAAGTTTCTTAGGAGATGGGGACTTGTGTAGAGTGGGTTGTTTTGGAGATGGGGAAGGTGTTAGAATAAGGTTTGATGGTTTGGCTTGAGGTAGGGGTGGATTAATGGTTGGAGTTGTGAGAATTTGGATTTTGTGATGGAGGTGTTTTAGGTGGATAGTTCTTTGGTTGGTGATGGTTTAGGTGAAGGTGTGGTGGAAAGGTTTTGGGTGGGTGGTGTGGGTTGATGCAAAATAAGGGTTTCTTCCTTACTTCCCGCTTCTTCTTTCTTATTAACCTCTCCTTCATCTTTCTCATCATCTTCTTTTTGACTATTTTAACCACATGCTCAATACTTCAGCCACGAGTGCTATAGCACATGGTGCTACAGCATCAGAATTCTGCATAATTGACAGCACATACATACAACAAGCCTTCTTATTCATACCTGTAAAAGTAAAAACAGAAACATACAGAAAACACAATTAGTCCTAAAAATCTGGGTTGCCTCTCAGTAGCGCTTAGTTTAAGAGTCCTTAGCTAGACTTGACATTTAAAACCCAAGTTAGGGTGGATAATAGGACAAGAAGAAAATATCATCCTTTCGCTTTCTCTTTTTGGTCAGAAATCCCATGTATTTGGTATAGGGCAGCAAGTGCTCCCATGCCCCAACCAATAAGCATTTGGGATAGGAATTTTCCCTCTCTTGAAAAAATTGAAGCTCATTTTGCGGAGGAATCTTTTCTTCAATTACCAAAGGTTGAATCTCAATTGTCACATGACTCTTTTCATACCTCAACCTTGGCTTCTCTTCCTTGTCACTATTTTTGAAATTTTCTTGTTCTACAAATACACAATTTTTTTGTTTCTCTTCCACTATTTCCAATTGACCACAATCAAGTTCATACCCTACACTCTCTTTTTCTTCCTCTTGCTCAACCACCTCTTCAATACAACTCTCTTCTTTTAGATGCTCCATTATAGTCTTAAAGTGAGCATCTATATTCTTACATGAAGCTTCGAAGTTGTCACTATAAACTTTGATATCCTCAAGGGGTTGAGCTAAGAATTCTTTGAAATTATCTTCATTTTGCTCAACCGCCTCTTCAATACAACTCTCTTCTATATTCATGAATGACACTTGAGAGTTGTCTCTAACCACTTTGATATCCTCAAGGAATTGAACTATGAGCTCTTTTAAATCAGATTTGTCCTCATGTAATCCTTGGGTTTGAGCTAGAGAATATGAATCTTGCTCACACACAACATTTCTCATTCCATAATCCATATTTTGGGTTGTCATGGGCATGCAATTTGTCTCATAACAGCCCCTTTCATGTTCACTCCCATGGAAATCATAATTGAAACATTGTTGTTGAGCATTCAATTCATGCATAAAGTAAAAACTCCAATGGTCTAAGGCATAAAGTGATTTTTTTTCCACAAAATAACAAACACAAATTGTAACACTAAAAACAACAAAGAGAAACACACTACAAACACAAAACACAATACAAAATATAAAAAAAATTCTGGAAAAACAGAACACGTTAAATGAATCTAAACTAACTAAACTTACTAACTAAACAATAGAAATTAACTTTCACAATCCCAGGCAGCGGAGCCAAAAACTTGTTGTGCGGATAAGAGTTTGTGCAAGTATACACAATCGCAACAAGTAATAAAGTGAAAGTAAAGATCGTTCCCACGAGGATTGTTGAGTTTATTTCTATATTTAAATTAGTAATTTAGCTAGTGAGTAACACAAATAACAATAACAAGTTGTCAACAAGTATTGTGAATAACATAAATGTAAATAAGCAAGTAAAGATAGATGATAAGTAGAAATTCTGAATGAGAGTAGTTGGAATGCCTTTCACTATGTAAATTCATAAAAATAGTTTAATGTTCTGTTTGACGCTATAGCATTAAGCGCTGTAGCATATGATGTTGCGCCTTTCAGTCCCTCACGCCAGGGTTTGGTTACAAGACTCCTATGTCTAGGTTCTAAATAAATCCACCCCTGTATAATGAAGAACCCACTGCTTAAGCCCTATGAACTATTGCTCCCCTATGTCTAGAGTTAAGCAAAAATGATTTAAATGTCTTTAAATCACCTTTCGTTCATATAAACCCTTGAGTTCGAATCATGGACCATGTCTGAATCCACGAATGTACTCATATTTAGCTGATCAATTCTAAAATAAGTATTGGAAGAAGTTTCATGCAAGGGTTAAAATACTAACATCAAACATTACATTAAAACTATTAAAATATCATTACATAACTAGAAGCATCCAACTACAAGAGATTCAGCTCATGATGAGCAACAAACACAAGAAATAAGGCTTAAAGGAGATACCTAAAGCCATAAAACCGAAATCATAAAGAGAAGGAAAATACTCCAAATGATGACGGCCCCTATGATGCTGCAGCATCCCTCACAGAATCGCTTGGTGCTATAGCATCGCTCGCAGCACTGCAGATTTTCTACTTTTTATTATGAAAATGGAGCTTGAACGAAAATGGAGTGTAAAAAATCTCTTCTCTTCAGACCAGCAACTTCATGACTAAGAAGAAGAAGGTTGAGGCTTCAATATAAAGAAAATATCCTCCAAAAAGGTTGACAAGCCATCCCACCAACTCTTATAATCCTCCATTACAAATAGACAAGTGTCTCATAAAGTAAAAGGTGGGTGGCTGCTGCAGGAAAAGTTCTGCACTGCTCTGCAGTGATTTGACACGCTGCAGAAACTGCTTTTTCATTTTCTCTCTCATCAGGTGCAAATCTCTACGCTGTAGCGCCTGACGCTGCAGCACTAAACAAACACATTAAAAAACAAGATAGGGCACCAAAGTGCCAAATTATCACTTAATCAGTTCCTAACCCTCTTTTACATTAAACAACATATATTTACTTAATTAACCATCAATATTACTTAAGAACTTGCATTAATTTAAGTAATAAGAGTATAAATAACTCATATAAATATGAGTTATCATGAGGAGGCTGAATGGGCCGCCTTGACGGAAGCCGAGGGACCAATCACAGAAGGCATGCTATTTGAGAAGCCAACTGCAGACATGACCAGACACCTGAAGCCATTGTATATCAAAGCCCACCTCAATGGTGGTGCTATACTGAACATCATGCCATTATCTACTATGAAGAAGTTAGGGAAGAACGCTGAGGACCTCATTCCTACTACCATGACCATGCCCAGTTTCATGGGCCATCCCTCTCACGCATTGGGAGTATTGGTGGCCGACGTAACGGTTGGGTCAAAGGTAACTCGATCTGCATTCTTCGTCATCGAAAAAAAACCCTCATACACGGTGATCCTGGGGAGAGATTGGATTCACAAAAGTGAATGTGTTCCCTCCACTCTGCACCAGAAACTCATGATATGGGTGGAAGACAAAGTGGAGATAGTGGAGGCCGATCCTAATCCTTTCCCAGCGGAGATAAAGATGTTCGAGGCCGTGTTGTACTCCCCCAACCAGCGTCCTATTTCCATCCCGGGGGACTACGAAGAGGGAGGTATTGAGTCATGCCACTGGACCAAGAAGGGCTTTGAATTCAAAATGTTGGCCGACCCACCTCGTAAAAATGAGAATAATGGTTAGTCTTCCTCCGGAGGTACAAAGCCTACTGGACCGATTGCACCTATTTCAAATAGAGTCAAGCATTGAAGAGGCTATGTTTGGTGTAGTGTATGGAGAGGATGAAAGCTCAGAAACTCCTCCGTTGGAGGTTTCGGATGACCTTGGCCGCAAGATGTCAACTGATCCCTCCTACATAGAGCCCATCCAGAGGAAGATACCTACCTTTGAAGCTCAAGACCCCCTGGTCTAGGTAAATTTGGGAACTGAGAGTGAACCAAGGATGACTATAGTTAGCGGTAAGCTCCAACCGCAGCAACGTGATCAGATGGTAGCCTTGATACGGGACTACCGTGACTGCTTTGCATGGAACTACCATGAGATGCCAGGCCTTAATAGAGCCTTGGTGGAGCATAGGTTACCCATCAAGGAAGGTTGCAAGCCCCACAGACAGCCACCGAGGAGGTTCAGCCCACAACTAATGCCGCAAATAAAAGCCGAAGTGGAAAAACTCTTGAAGGCAGGGTTCATCAGAACTGCCAGGTACGTAGAATGGTTGTCTAATATAGTCCCCGTGATCAAAAAGAATGGCCAGGTCCGAGTCTGTATTGATTATAGAAACCTGAACTTGGCCACTCCGAAAGATGAGTACGGTATGCCTGTGGTCGATATGCTCGTCGATGCCGCTGCAAAAAATGCCATTTTGACTTTTATGGACGGCTATTCTGGTTACAACCAGATTTATGTGACTGAGGCTGACACCCATAAGACTACCTTTAGGTGCCCAGGCGCCTTAGGTATCTATGAGTGGCTCGTAATTCCTTCTGACCTCAAGAATGCTGGGGCAACGTACCAAAGGGCAATGAATGCCGTCTTCCATGACCTTATTGGTAAAAACATGGAGGTGTACATTGATGATGTGGTGGTCAAATCCAAGAGCTTCGAAGACCACCTGATGGATCTGGATCAAGCTCTGAAACAGATGAGACTCCACAATCTCAAAATGAATCCTACTAAGTGTGCTATTGGTGTGTCTGCAAGTAACTTCTTGGGGTTTCTGGTGCATAACCAGGGCATTGAAGTGGACAAAAACAAAACTCGAGCAATCCTAGAGGCGAGACCTCCTAGGACAAAGAAAGAACTGCAGAGTTTGCTGGGCAAGATCAACTTCCTAAGGAGATTCATCACCAACTCGGCATGGAAGCTTAAAGCCTTCTCGCCGTTGCTACGAATGAAGAATGACGAGGAAAGGATTTGGGGAGCCAAACAACAGCAAGCCTTTGACCAAGTCAAGGCTGCCTTGACCAACCCCCCTGTTCTGGTGCCTCCGCAGCCTGGGAGACCTCTAAAGTTATACGTTGAGGCCGAAGACCAAGCCATCGGATGCTTGTTTGGCTCAAGATGATGATAATGGCGCCAAGCGTGCTATATGTTATCACAGTAGGATCCTCAATGATGCCGAGACTAGATACTCTCCTATCGTGAAACTTTGTTTATCCTTCTTTAATGTATGTACAAAACTTGAATACTATCTTTTACCTGAGGAAGTTTTGTTTATATGCAAGGTTGGCATTATTCGATATCTTCTTAATAGGCCCGTCTTACAAGGAAGACTCGTTATGTGGGCCATTAAGTGGGCCATTAAGTTGAACGTGTTTGCTTTAACTTATGTACCTTTCAGAGCCGTAAAAGGCCAAGCCTTGGCAGACTTCTTGGCTCAGCACCCATGTGTAGAAGTGCATGATGCTCCAGCCGAAGCAGTTAATCACCAGCCCTTGCGGCCAGACATGGAGGTTCTTGTACCGGATAGGGAACCAAGCCTCCAATAATCAGGCCGAGTTTGAGGCTTTGATCATGGGACTTGATATCTTGGCCGGCATTAAAGCTCACTACAGGGAGATAAGGGGTGACTCAAAACTAGTGATCAAACAAATCATCAGGGATTACCAGTGTTACAATGCTAAGCTCAAAGAGCTAAGGGCCTCGGCGCCCGATTTTCTTAAGTTGTTTGCTGATGTCGTCATCTATATGTCCCCAGGAGTGAGAACCAGGAAGCGAATGACTTGGCCCAACAAGCTTCGGGATACAAGGAATGGGTGGTCGAGGTACTACGAAAGAGCACCAGGGCCCCCGCCGATTCCTGGATTGGGGTGTTGACGAGGTACCTCTGTAACCCAACGACTGATACTGACTTCAAGGTCAAACAAAGAGCATTGAAGTATATCTTGATAGGGGACGACCTATACAAAAGAAGTGCCAATGGGGTACTGTTAAAGTGCCTCAAGATGAAGGACGCTTATATGGTAATGGCACAAATCCATGCAGGAATCTGTGGTGCCCACAAGTCTGGCCCCATCATGAAATGGCTCATCTACAGGCACGGACTCCATATCGTTTGGTCTACCGGCAGGACACCATGCTACCTCTGGAGATCAGTGTAGCCTCATTGAGAGTGGCACGACAGCACTCCATTAGTATGGATGAGTACCAGCAGACCAAGTTGATGGAGCTGGACTCGGTGGACGATGACAGGATGGCTGCCCTCAGCAGAACAGAGATGAACAAAGCTAAAACGGCCCGAGCCTACAACAAACGTGTTAAACAAAAGAAGTTTGTTGAAGGGGATCTCGTATGGAAGGCCATTTTGTCACTAGGGAGGAAAGACCCCCAGTTGGGCAAGTGGTCCCCGAATTGGGACGGGGCCTAGATTGTCAGCGAAGTATACCACAGTGGAGCATATCGTCTAATCACTCTACATAGAGAAGAATTCGAAATGAAAATTAATGGCAGGTACCTCAAAGTGTATTATCCTACTCTATGGGAAAGTATGCGAGGAATTAAATGAAAGATGGATTTAAAGAAATAACAAAAAATATTGTCAGAGTGGCTTGCCACACACTGGCGGCCTAGTGTTAACTAAAAAGTAAAACATGCGTTTCAGAGCCAGACTAGCAGCGGCAGTGTCCTAGACTATATCCGTCATTGCAGCCTCGATACCAGCAAGTATGGCTTCATCCGTTTCAACCTCAGTGGCTGCTCCCAAGATTTCTAGACCTTCGAACGGGGGGTTCGACACAAGGCGTAGTTCCAATAAAGGCGCCCCCATCTCTTCATCGGTGTCGTCCCTGAGAATCACTACCTCTGCAGTAGGGGCGTCGATGGGAAGTGGAACAGTGGTAGGACGAGAAGGCTCAGTTGCTGCTGCATTGGCAGTAGTAGGGACTTCGGCCGCTTCTTGTACCGCTGGGGCGAGGGCTTGCTCGTAAGACGCTCTCAGGACCCCCCACTCATCGACAATCCACAAAAGAGTGGCCTTACTGGTGTCCAGGTCCGCCTCTAAGCCAGGTTGAACAAGAAGGAGGGAGTCAAGATGAGGACCCTGGATGGTGCTGCGATGGAAGAGATCAGCAATGGCCTCGTTAATGGCAGTAACTTTGGAAGCAGCTGCCGAATGCTGAGGTGTTAGAGCAGCCTGTTCCAAGCGAAGAGAAGCTATTTGGGCCTCCACGGCTTTGATACGTCCAGCTACGTTGTTCTCTTCAGTCAAGGCATCCATTTTGTTTTGATTGAGGGTTTGGAAGGTGGCCAGACATCCTTCCCTTTCGGACAGTAGGGCACCCAGCCTCTCAAGAGTCGCCGGAGCTCGGTCACGGGTTGCCCTGGCCAGCTCATACTGACGAGAGATCTCCCCCAGCCGAAGGGCCAACTCCGCTAGGATATCCTCTTTGGCAGGAGGGACCTCAGCTGACTGAGTTGCACGGAAAAGCGTAGTCCGCGACCTGTCAACATACCCTGGATTAGTAGGAACTTCACCAGCTAGGGCCGCCTCCATGTTGAGGCAAAATCCCTAATTAAGTTTTGATGATTAACAAACCTCAAATGTGAGAAGCTTAAGGTTTCTTATTTCATATGCTACTAATGTTCTTCTTGAGTGTTATATAAGAACAGGTTTAATCAAACAAATCTCAAGAAGGTATATGCTTATGAGAAACATCATATATGAGAAAACTTAAGAAGAATAATGTCCACAATGCTCTAAGAAAAGAGTCTTCTCTTGACAAGATCCAAAGATCAAGACCACATGGTAAACTTGAGAAAGATCATCATGAGAAGCGTCATTTATTCCTGTGGCAATATGAGAAGGGTAGTTAACAAGGATCAAACCAAGAAGAGTCATGATAGAACAATAAAGAAGATGAGAAGCATCAGATGAGAAGAGTCAAGTTGAGAAGAGTCATCACCCTGAGAAGGGTCATGATGAGAAGAGTCATGTTGAGAAGTCATCCTGTGAACCATCTTCAGGAACATCAACATGAGAAGCATGTTGATAAGAAGTATCAACTTGAGAAGCATCATCATCTGCCATATGTGAGAAGAGTCATTGTGTGAAGGGTCATGAACAACTGGAAACAGTTGTCATCTGTAGCAAAGCATAAACACAGCTGTGTTGTGCAGACAGCCCATTCCAACGGCTATAAACGGCAAGTTTCTTGAACCAACAACTCTAAATCTTGGACCAGTGGTTAATATACATAATGTCAACTATAAATCAATGCTCCTGGTCGCCATTGATCCTCATGAGAGTGCATTGAGGTTTTAACTTCCAACCTTCTCAAGTATCAAAGTTTTCTCTCATCCATACTCGGCTGTACTAAACCAGAAGGGATTCATCTGATCTCTGAGTATGTATTAAGTCTTGTGTTGTTGTAATTATTGAACACTCCATTTGTATCAACCAAACTCTTGAAATCCCACAAACCCTATCACTTAAACAGATACCATATAAGGAACCTTCTCAAGTGGCATGTGTTGCTGTAGGACTTGAGAAGTGAGTGCTTCTGTGTTAGAAGCAGTCTAATAGATCAGAAGAAATCTATTAAAGGTGTTTATAGTAGGTAGAGCTGTGTGAAGAAAACTACCAAGAGTTCCTTTAACCTAGGGAGGTGTAAAAAGGTGTAATCTATTTTGGAAAAATAGTGGAAACACTCACTGAATGTGAGGAGTGGATGTAGCCCTGAAGTTAGGTGAACCACTATAAATCACTACCAATAAACTGTGTTTATGAAAACTATGTTTTTAACCCTTCTCACTCTTTTCCCTATATATGAATTATTATGAAAACTCTTGAAATTGTCAAACAAATTCATAGTAAGAAGCATACAGGGAAGAACTGTCTGACCCTTCTCAGCTCTTTCATATAGTTTGAAAGACAGAATAATCACCCTTCTTAGCCTTCTATATAAGTTAAGACGACTTGTTTTCACTCACCTTTCTTAACACATATCACTCACTATCTTATATCTACATCATACTTGTGACATTATTGACTTCAATTGGCATCAGAGCTCAACCTCTGGGGTTTGAGCACACTTAACAGTGTGAGAGGAAAAGATCTTGGAAGAAGTCATGACCAAATTCTGTCACCTTCCTACTAGAAGGTGCTTCATCAAACAAGCCACTTGGGTTCAATGGTGAACACTACTACTATTGGAAAAGCCAAATGAAACTGTTTCTTGAATCTCAAGATACTGACATTTGGGACATAGTTGAAAATGGACCATTCACTCCTACAATGCCTGGTCCAGTTCCAAATAGTCGTATTCCTAAGCCCAAAGCTGATTGGACAGTGGATGAGAAGCATCGTGTGTTGCAAAATGCTAAAGCAAAGTATTATCTTACTTGTGCCTTGGGAAGAGCAGAATATGACAAGATTGTGGGAAAAGAAACTGCAAAAGAAATATGGGATACCTTACAAACTGCTCATGAAGGAACTGATCAGATCAAAGAAGCAAAGAAAGGCATGTTAATCCATGAATATGAAATGTTCAAAATGACTGAAGAAGAAACTATTGATGAGATGTTCAGCAGATTCACTGCTATCATCAATGGTTTGAGTGCTCTGGGAAAAACATATCCCAATGCTGAGAAGGTTAGCAAACTATTGAAGTGTCTGCCAAAAGCATGGAGACCAAAGAAAACTACCATAGAAGAAGCAAAAACACTGTCAGAACTAGACATTGATCATTTACTAGGATCATTGAAAATTCGTGAACAAGAGCTCATGGAAGAACTACATCCAAAGAGAAAGGAAGTTGCTCTCAAAGCTTCTCAGAAAGAAAACAACAACTCTTCTCACAAAGGAAATGGAGTTGTACTCAAATCTTCTCAAGATATGGATGAAGAAGAGCAAGAAAGTGGTGAGGATACAGAAGGAGAAGAACTAGCATTGATCTCTAAAAGGATCAATAGATGGCTAAACAACAAGAGAAGAGGAAAACCTCAATTCAGCAGAGATTCATTCAAAGGTGAAGGAAACAAGTCAAAATTCACTTGCTTTGAATGCAAGAAACCTGGTCACATGAAACAAGATTGCCCTCTTCTAAATAAGAAGAATCCAAGGAGGTTCACACCTCAGAAGAAAGCCTTAATGGCTACTTGGGATGACTCAGAAGAGTCATCAAGTGAGCATGAAGAAGAATCAACCAATCTCTGTCTCATGGCGGGACAGGAACAAGAAGAGGTACAAAACTCTGAACTCCTTAAATGTGAAACTTGCAAAGAAATAGAATCCCCTTTTGATAGCTTTCTTTATGATTCAAACATTCTTGCTAAAAAATGCATGATTTTCAAAGAACAGTTAAGTATAATGAAGAAAGAAAATGAGGAGATAAAAATACAAAATGAAAGAATGGGAATAACTATTCATACTTTACAAACATCTCATTTCAAACTATCTGAACAATTTAAGCTTCTCACTTTAAAAATGTCAGAAAAACCAATTGTCTCTAACTTAGAACTAGAAAATGAAAATGCAATGCTTAGAAAACAAGTTAGTCATTTGACAAATGAACTTATGATCTGTGCAAAAAAGCCTTGAATCTTCTCAAGTTGTTTTAACTCCTCTTGAGGAAGAACTGATGATTAAGAAGAGTAAAAGGAGACCTAGAATCAAATGCTCAAAGTGTAAACAAACTGGACACCACTTTTCAGTTTGTAACACCAAGCATAAAGATCCCATAATCATGAATACTAACCCTCAAGGACCCAAAGCTAAATGGGTACCTAAATCTTTTTCAAAAACAAATGCAGGAATGCCTCATAGCATCAAGAAGAAAACTGTGGTACCTAGACAGTGGATGCTCAAGGCACATGACAGGGGAGAAGGATAAGTTCCTCTCCATGGAGAGCTTTGATGGAGGACTTGTTATGTTTGGCAATAATGACAAAGGCTTCATCAAAGGAGTAGGTACGGTAGGTAAAATAAACTCTGCTCAAATTCAAAACTCAAACATAACTTACTTAGTGTAAGTCAGTTATGTGATTCTGGACATGAAGTGATCTTTAAATCTGATGTATGTAGAATAAGTAGTCTAGAGTCTGGAAAAACTATTTTTACTGGTCATAGAACAAATAACCTCTATAGCATCTGTCTTGATGATCTACCTGATCAGATGTGCTTAATTTCTAAAGAAGATGACAAATGGATGTGGCATAGGAGATTTGGTCACATTAGCATGAAAACTCTTTCAAAATTATCCAAACTTGATTTAGTCAGAAGACTTCCAGAGATTAAGTATGAGAAGGATAAATCATGTGAAGCATTCATTCAAGGGATTCATGTCAAAACTTCTTTCAAAACTTTAAACATGATTTCCACTCATAGACCTTTGGAACTTCTGCACATGGATCTTTTTGGTCCTACGAAGCATGCAAGCCTCAGTGGAAAAAGATATGGTTTTGTCATAGTTGATGACTATTCTAGGTTCCCATGGGTGATTTTTCTAAAACACAAAGATGAAGCTTTTGAAAATTTCAAAACATTCTTTAAGAAAGTTCAAAATGAAAAGAGTTCCAACATTATTGCAATTAGAAGTGACCATGGAGGAGAATTTGAAAATGCCTTATTTAAAACCTTTCTTGAAGAGAATGGTGTATCTCACAACTTCTCTTCTCCAAGAACTCCTCAACAAAATGGTGTTGTTGAAAGAAAAAATAGAACATTGCAAGAGATGGCTAGAACCTTGCTCAATGATTCAAAAATTGAAAAATACTTTTGGGCAGAAGCAGTAAACACTGCTTGTTATATTTTGAACAGGGAAACCATTAGAAAAACTCTAAATAAAACCCCATATAAACTGTGGAAAGGAAAGAAACCTATCATCTCTTATTTCCATGTGTTTGGTTGTGACTGCTATGTGTTAAATAACAAGGATAATCTAGGAAAGTTTGATGCTAAATCTGATCCTCCACTATTCTTAGGATATTCTCTCACAACAAAAGCATATAGAGTGATTAATCTTCGGACTAAGGATGTTGAAGAAAGCATGCATGTGCTGTTTATGGAAACTAACAGTTCAACAGATAGAAATGAAGAAGATGAGAATGATGCAGATGATACAGGTGAGAAGGGTGTTGATGTAAGTGAGAAAGTTGAAACAGAATCACCACCTAACCCTTCTCTACCCCCAAACAACCAAGATAGACAACCCACTCAAGCTTCTGAACTACCTAGAAGTTGGAGACTAATTACTCACCATCCTCAAGAGCAAATAATTGGAGAAACTTCTGAACCAGTAAGAACCAGAAGCTCCTTCAGAAGAGAAAATTCTCAAAGTGCCCTCATCTCATCAATAGAACCTAAAAACATAAATGAAGCAATTATTGATGAATATTGGGTAGAAGCAATGCAAGAAGAGCTTGCTCAGTTTGAGAAGAATGAGGTATGGAACTTAGTCCCTTCTCCTACACATCAATCTGTTATTGGCACTAAATGGGTATTCAGAAACAAAATGAATGAAAATAGTAAAGTCATCAGAAACAAAGCAAGGTTAGTTGCTCAAGGCTACAATCAACAGGAAGGTATTGATTATTGATAAACTCCAATTTAGTGCATTTTAAGGGATATTTTTGGGTCACTTTTAGAGCAATTATTATTTGTTATATAAATTATTTACTTAGTTTGTTCTTTATTTTGCAGGAAGAAAGAAAATAAAGAATAGAATAAGGATCATTGCCTACTTCATCAGGAATTGGACGTGATCAACTTAGTAAGAAGCAATGGCCCAATTAATTAGATAAGTGCACAATTTTAAGGAGCCCATTCCAATGAATTAAAGAAGCCCATATTATATTAGGGACACAAGCTATTATAAGAGAGAATCTTTCAACAAACTTGGGGAGAAAGACACGTGACTTGTTGGAGAAGCAGCAAAACCTAAAATTGAATTGAATTAATATATAGAGGAGGCAGCCGCAGAGTATTAAAAAAAGAGGAGAGAAGCAAAACACTCTGACGGACGGCAACGCGGACAGTGGGGGAGGAAGATTTTGGAGATCGTTTTGACATCGTGAGAGAGCTCTAGAGCAGAAAAAGGAGACTAAATATCGAACATCAGAAATTTCTCTATTTCGGGTTATTTTTATCTTTGTAATTTATGACTCTTAATTTTATTTCATTGTTCTTGAACACAATGGATATTTAAATCCTCTTCTAGGGTCTTAGGTGGATCTTGCATGTTTAGATACCTCTTTATGTTCTAATTTCTTATTTGAATTCCTGTTTTTATTTCAATTAATATTGTCCTATTGTTTTTATCACATAATTAGGATTAGCTACCCTTTTCATGTACATAATCAATTAGTTGATCAGCGACCGTACTGCAATTAGTTGGTGGACCTATACGATAATTGGGGCAAAAATTAATGTTTGACCAAACTTTAATTTAGTCTTTCAATCATTCAACCTTTTTGTACTTTATGCTTTTCTTAAATTTAAATTCTAGCATGACCAAACTAGTTTTAATTTAGGAAAAAGAATATTAATCGCGAATGACCAAACGGATTAATAGCTTTAGTAAAGGGATTGGTAATTAAATAAAATAAGGGAATTCAGGTAGAATTAGACATAGGGGAATCGAAGCTTGCAAGTGAAACCGCGACCCTAGACCTCTTTCCATTTTTTAAATCTGCATTTTATTAATTGTTATTTATTTACTTTTATTTCTTTGTTTCAATTACAACTCAATTATTTGATCCTCTAATTATTTGATCGTCTAAACAATAAATAATTTTAAGTAGTTTGGTACTTGTTAATTAATCCCTGTGGACACGATAATCTTTTATACTACTTCTGCGAAAGAGTACACTTGCTCTAAGTGTGTTTTTAACGCAATAGATATGATGAGACTTTTGCTCCTGTTGCTAGATTAGAAGCCATTAGAATACTTCTTGCTTATGCTGCTCATAAAGATTTCAAACTTTTTCAAATGGATGTCAAAAGTGCTTTTCTAAATGGTTTTCTAAATGAGGAAGTGTATGTACACCAACCTCCTGGTTTCATTGATGAGAAACATGCAAACCATGTATTTAAACTGCCCAAGGCACTCTATGGTCTTAAACAAGCTCCTAGAGCATGGTATGAAAGACCGAGTTTACCTTTCTTCTTAAAAATGGTTTTTCAAGAGGAAAAATAGATGTTACTCTTTTTAGAAAATCTCTCAAGGATGAACTTTTAATTGTCCAAATCTATGTTGATGACATCATCTTTGGAGCAACAAATGAAAAGCTATGTAGTGACTTTGGAAAATTAATAATGAGTGAGTTTGAAATGAGTCTAATGGGTGAGCTAAGATACTTTCTTGGCTTACAAATCAAACAACTTAAGAAGGGTTTCTTCATTTCTCAAGAGAAATATATCAAAGATCTTCTTAAGAAATATAAAATGAGTTATGCAAAGGCAATGACAACTCCTATGCACCCTTCTGCAAACATTGAGAAGGATGAGAAGGGTAAGTCTGTATCTGAGAAGAAATATAGAGGAATGATTGGGTCTTTATTGTATCTCACTGCAAGTACACCAGACATAGTCTTCTCTGTAGGGTTGTGTGCAAGATTCCAAATTGCTCCTAAAGAATCTCATCTATGTGCTGTCAAAAGAATTTTTAGATATCTTGTTGGAACACCTAACATTGGCTTATGGTATAAAAAGAGAACACATTTTAAGCTTATTGAGTATTGTGATGCTGACTATGCTGGAGACAAAACTGAAAGAAAAAGTACAAGTGGTTCATGTCAATTGCTTGGGGAATCACTCATCTCATGGTCATGTAGAAAACAAAACACAATTGCCTTGTCTACCACAAAAGCAGAATATGTCTCAGCTATTGGTTGTTGCTCACAAATCGTGTGGATCCAGAATCAACTTGAAGACTTCTTTTTAAGCTATTAAGGTATTACTATATTCTGTGATAATACTAGTGCTATAAATCTATCTAAAAATCCAATTCAACATTCTAGATCAAAGCACATTGATATTAAGCATCATTTCATTAGGGATCATGTGCAAAAGAAAGATATTGATCTTGTGTTTGTTGATACTAAACATCAATTAGCTGATATATTCACTAAACCTCTCTTGGAAGAAAGCTTTAGTTACATTAAAAACATGCTTCACCCTCAGATGAGAAGGGTCGTGACCAGCAACCTTCTCAGACAAGAGAAGGGTCATCAGATTCATATGATCATAAAAATACAAAAAAGATTTTATGTTAGTTTATTGTTTGTTGCTTTTTTTTTAATTAATATGTGCTTTTATGTCTTTATTTCTATTTATTCCTTTTGTCTTAGATTTAGTTTTATTAAAAAATCCAAAAATAGGATCATAGCCGTTACAACGGCTCTTCTCTCTCCCTTTCACACAATCAAATCAAACAGTTACACAGATCAGTCAATGATCTTGTAACCGTTGGTCAATAACCATTCCCAAGTGATTAAATTCACTTCTCCTCTCTCTCTCTTCTTTCAACGAAAACGCTTCCTTTAAACTCCAAAATCCCTCTTTTCTCTCAAATGGTAACAACCAAGAACACTGATCCAGTATCAACATACTCTGATTCTTCACGCGAAACCCACTCAAATATTCCTAACTTAGTTCTTCTTGGATCCCCTCAAAACTTCGTTGACGTCAAACCACTAAAATCACGTCCCTCCAAGATGAAACACACACCAAGTGGTAAACCAAGAAGATCCATGTGTGTCAAGTTCCATTCCGCTGCTAAGAACACTTCTGGAACCAATCCTGAAGCACCTATTGACTTGGAGAAGGATGAAAATGCTCTTGCACATGAAACAAAGCAATCTTCTACCATTGACAAGACGGTTGAATCTTCTCAACCAATCACCAAAACTGCTGCAAAGAAAGTTTCTGAGAAGAAAATAATGGATAAGGGGAAGAAGATTGAGATTTCCTTGCCTCCTAGTGGCAAGAAGGGTCAAGGGTTGAAGAAAAGGAAACAACCAGAAATGACCAAGTGGAGTTCCAAGGCCATAGTCTCATGGACAGTTTACTTTCTAGAAGAGATTGAAAAATGTGGATGGAACATCACCCCATTGCTCTCACAACAGAAATGGGAGAGATTCATCCCACTAGATGATCTAGTATACAAGGAGAAAGTGATAGAGTTCTATGCAAATGCTTCCTTCCAAACTGATCCTCCAAGAATCACCTCATGGATTGGATAAAGAGAGTTTTCTATCTCCTCTATGTCACTTGGAAAAGCCCTAAACATACCAAATGAAGGAACACAAATGTATGAAGAATCCTGGTACAATCTCATAGGTATTTCCATTCAAGAACTTAAGGCCACCCTTCTTAAAGACCCTTCTCTCCCTATCTCAGCCCCAAATCTCAAAGATGTGGTCAGAATACTTCACCACATCTGCTCTCACACCCTTCTCCCTAAAGCTGGATCCTTTTAGAAAGTCACTACTGGTGATTGTATGATCCTATACCATCTTATCACACAAAAACCCATAAGCCTTCCATTTCTCATGCTTCACCATAAGATAAATGCAATCAAGGCCGAAAAGACAGCAGCATCTCTTCCTTATGGAAAGGCTCTTACTAGGGTATTCAATCATTTTTTGATTGAAATAACAGTAGATGAAGGAGTCATAGAGTCAAAACCATTCACTGCTAAGAACCTAAGGCTCATGGGACTTGATGTCTCACTAAAAGATGAGCAAGATGATGGGAAAAAGAAGAAACAGAAGAAAGAATTTGTATCTAGGGTGTCTACAGAGACAGAAACAGAAGAAACACTATCTCAAATACTGAGAAGAGTGTCAAGGAGCAAGAAAAGGAATGATCTCATTCCTCAAGGGAAAGAAAAATCTGCTGAGAAGAGTTCTGAGAAGGATGAAGAACCAAAGAAGAGTGAAAAAGTAGAGAAAAATGATCCTGAGAAGGATCAAGATCAAGATATAGAGGGTCATCCATCTGAGAAGGTTCAGAATGAAGAAATAAATGCTGAGATGGTTCAATTTCAAGAGGAGGAAGCCTCTAAGGAACCTGAGAAGAGTGCTCAAGGCACTTCTGATGAAGAAAGGACCATACCAGACAAGAAGAGTGACTCCGCTCACTATGCATCAAAGGAAGTTATGGCTCCATTATCCAAAGTGTACACCAGAGGAAAGTCAAGAAAAGTATGGAAGTTGAATGAGCAAGAAGCTACCAGTGCTCTTGTGGAGAGCTACAATAGGACAGCTGCTGAATTGGAAAGGAACACACCAGAGCAAGTTGCTGGTGGTGAAAAATCTGGAGAAGGAACAGAAATATTGGATATTGACTCTTCTGAAGGCAAGAGTTCTGTAAAGAGAGTGGTAATAGAGGAAACTATTCCATTCAATTTGAATGAGGGATACACTGTTGAAGTGGAAGATGCTCCTACACAAGAAGAAAATGTTGATATGGCTGAGAAAGATACTTCTGCACAAAAAGAGAAAAGTGCAGAAGGTGAGAAGAGTGCAGAAATGGAAGACAATGTGGATGCTGAGAAGGATGATGAAGCAGAAATTGAGCAAGAAGAATCTGCTCATGATGGGATAACCCTGACCCAACCAAACCTTGCATCACCTCAGGCGGAGTTTCAAGGAAACACCTCCTCACCCATCATCCACACCCCTCTTCCTCAATTCCTAAATGACCAAATGCCTACATTACCCTTCTCACCCTCACTCACTTTACCAAAAAATCAACCCTTCTCACCTCAACCAGTACCCATTGCATCAGCACCTCTTATCCAATCATCCCCAAATCCAACCATTTCAAGAGTCACTTCCCACAACTTAGAACAACTGCTTGCTGCCATTAATCAAGAACATGGTATCTCACCTCTCAAAACAACCAACACCATCACCTCCTCAAACATCAATCAATTCTTGAACCTCAACCGAACTCCACATGATGACTCTCCTCAACCCATGCACCATTCTATCTACACTCAACCTTTACCCTCTGATATGCCATCAAAATTTGGGTCTCTGGATTCCATCTTTCTCACTGCTACTCAACCTTCTAGTACAGCACATGAGAAGGGTGCTGAGGAATCGAAAGTGAAAAGCCCTTCTGCTGAACCTTATGCTAGCATTGAAAAGAGAATGTCCAAAATGGAGAGAATGATGAGAAGAATGAAAGAACTGTTGAAGAATGTGCTTGAGGGTCAAGCAATACTACAACAAGCTCAAAGAGCCCAAGCTGCTCGTGATGAGCAATACAGATCATGGATTCTGCAGCAAGGCATTACAAACATTGCTACCCACATAGTTTCACCAGAATTTGGTCCCATTGCTCAGTTTCCTGATATCCCTAGGCCTGCTACTTCCTCTTCCTCTG
This sequence comes from Astragalus glycyphyllos, assembly GCA_963573325.1. Classification (NCBI taxonomy): domain Eukaryota; kingdom Viridiplantae; phylum Streptophyta; class Magnoliopsida; order Fabales; family Fabaceae; genus Astragalus; species Astragalus glycyphyllos. The sequence goes on from OY754307.1 coordinate 40,289,769, forward strand.
ATGGGTCTTCCCCATCGAAGTAGCCCCTTAATCTTTTCCTTCTACCTCCACCTTTCAGATGTGTGACAAAAGGTGGAGAAGAGTAGATTATGTTCTTTAGGTCTTAGGAGTATTCTGATGGTCTGAATTAGCTAGCATCTGTGTTTTAGACACCTTTTGATTGAGAAGTAATCTTCTTACTGCTTGTTTTTATTTTCCGTAGGCATCCTTGCCACTAAGAACATGACTGATTGTAATCATTTTAATGATTCTTTTGATGAAATCAATGAAAATATATGTTCTTGCTTATGTTCTTGTGTGTGAAATCAGAATTATGTGAAATTAATTGTTTAAATCTGTTGCACATATTCAGGGGGTGTATAAAATAAAAAACATGCCTTACAAAATTTAAAACAACATCAGAAAACTTAATCCATCTCAATTGAGTTTGTCAAATATCAAAAGGGGGGAGATTGTTGAGGCAAAATCCCTAATTAAGTTTTGATGATTAACAAACCTAAATTGTGAGAAGCTTAAGGTTTCTGATTTCATATGCTACTAATGTTCTTCTTGAGTGTTATATAAGAACTGGTTTAATCAAACAAATCTCAAGAAGGTATATGCTTATGAGAAGCATCATATATGAGAAAACTTAAGAAGAATACTGTCCACAATGCTCTAAGAAAAGAGTCTTCTCTTGACAAGATCCAAAGAACAAGACCACAAGGTAAACTTGAGAAAGATCATCATGAGAAGCTTCATTTATTCCTGTGGCAATATGAGAAGGGTAGCTAACAAGGAACAAAGCAAGAAGAGTCATGACAGAACCAAAAAGAAGAAGATGAGAAGCATCAGATGAGAAGAGTCAAGTTAAGAAGAGTCATAACCCTGAGAAGGGTCATGATGAGAAGAGTCATGTTGAGAAGGGTGATCTTGTGAACCATCTTTAGGAACATCAACATGAGAAGCTTGTTGATAAGAAGTATCAACTTGAGAAGCATCATCATCTGCCATATGTGAGAAGAGTCATTTTGAGAAAGGTCATGAACAACTGGAAACAGCTGTCTTCTGCAGAAAAGCATAAACACAGCTGTGTTGTGCAGACAGCCCATTCCAACGGCTATAAACGAGTAGTTTCTTCAACCAACGACTCTAAATCTTGGACCAGTGGTTAATATACATAATTTCAACTATAAATCAATGCTCCTGGTCGCCATTGATCCTCATGAGAGTGCATTGAGGTCTTAACTTCCAACCTTCTCAAGTATCAAAGTTTTCCCTCATCCATACTCAGCTGTACCAAACCAGAAGGGATTCATCTGATCTATGAGTATGTATTAAGTCTTGTGTTGTTGTAATTATTGAACACTTCATTTGTATAAACCAAGCTCTAGAAATCCCACAAACCCTACCACTTAAACCGATACCTTATAGAGAACCTTCTCAAGTGGCCTTTGTTGCTGTAGGACTTGAGAAGTGAGTGCTTCTGTGTTAGAAGCAGTCTAATAGATCAGAAGAAGTCTATTAGAGGTGTTTACAGTAGGTAGATCTGTGTGAAGAAAACTACCAAGAGTTCTTTTAACCTAGGGAGGTGTAAAAGGTGTAAACTATTTAGGAAAAACAGTAGAAACACTCACTGGATGTGAGGAGTGGATGTAGCCCAGGATTTGGGTGAGCCACTATAAATCACTGTATTATTTATTGCTATACAAATCATTAGTTTTCACCTAGTCAGAAAACTCTCCACAAGGAGAAGGTTTATGAAAACTGATAAGAGTCAGTTATGACCCTTCTCTGCCAATAAACTATGTTTGTGAAACTATGTTTTTAACCCTTCTCCCTATTTGTGAATGATTATGAAAACTGTTGACAAGAACATCTTGACAAATTATAACTTCATCACTAGCTTAAAACCTATTTAAACTGTCGAATAGAATTACTGTGAGAAGCATTGAGGGAAGAACTATCTGACCCTTCTCAACTCTGTTATATAGTTGAGAAGACAGAGTAATCACCCTTCTCAGCTTATTATCTAAGTTAAGAAGAATTGTTTTGACTCACCCTTCTTAACACATATCACTCACTATCTTATATCTTCATCATACTTGTGAAGAAAAGTTCTTTTATTTCAGGTCAATTTTAAAAGGGTCACAATTCCAACCCCCTCCCCCCCTCCTTGTGACATTATTGACTTCAGTCCACTCGGGCGATATCTGCCGCCGAAGAAGAGTTGGCCGCCTCTAGGTCACCCAGGCCGGCGAAAAAGCGCTGCATCTCCTCGTCATCCACGATTGGGGAATGCAACCCTTCAGGGGGAGACTCTCTTGCAGGGTCGATCACCCCAAGCGGGCCTAGGTCAGCCGCCACAACATCGTTTACTGCCGCCTGCAAGAAAGATCGCTGTAAGGAAAAGGGGGAAAGCGGCTAGAAACAAAAGGAGGGAAAACACTGGGACTCACCAATACCAAGATGTTTGTATCAGATAACTGCGCTGAAGGAGACTGAGGGGAATCCGAGTTCACACGGAGCCACTGCATTATCGTGACCAAAGGTTAGGGTGTCAAGAAGACAGTCATAGAAGAAAAGACGCAGCAAAAGAAGCTTACCCTAAGACGCTTTCCCGAGGAAGGGGACAGACCTGAATCCGGCACCGCGGGCTGAGAGGAACATGGGGCCAACAGATCCCTGTGCCTTTTGCACCGCGCTAGGGGGACATCTTCTTCATCATCCTCATCATCACTCTCGTACAGAGTTATGACAGGAGGTTGCACTGAAAAGAAATGGGGCCCAGGGGTCAAATAAACCTAAGGAGTCCGGGGAAAAAAGGACAAACAGAAGGGAAAAACATACCAATTTAGGGAGGAGGTTGACTGAGGATTCTCAACCGAGACGACGACCGAAGAGGAGGGTCAGAGGCTTGTGATTTCTTCTTCTTCTTGTCAGAAGGTTTGGCAATTGAGCGGCCCACCGTAAGAGGTGGTGGACTCACTCTGGCAGCTACCGACTCAGGCTGAATAGTCAGTCCCTCACTAGAACCCATATAGCGCTAGAGATACTCTGCGGTTGTTTGGGGGGAAACATACTCCCGGATCCTCGACCACCAAGCAGCATATGGGGGAATCTCACCAGCGACACCATGGTATGTCCCCCAATCGAAGGCAAGAAACTGCTCCTCCTGCATTCTGAAAAGTTTCTTGAGATCATGGGGGAGCAACCTCTGCCGATGGAGTGCAACAGTCATAGAAGAATAAGGAGAAGGCACAAGCTGACCCACCCCAAACTGTCGGGCCACAAAGTTGGGATGATAGGGCTCGATAGTGAGGAAGTTCCACGTCAAGGTAAGCTTGATCCCCGCAACTAAGTCATGGGCGACCAACACACGGCTCCAGTGACGAAGGACGTCATGATTGGTGGGGGAGATCAAGGCCAAGTGCTGGAGAGAGAGTACCCAATCAGGACCCAGATGGTGCTTCAGGCAAGGGTACCAAAAAAAGGGTTGGGCTATACTATCTTTGGCAGCCGGATCAAGATCCAAAAATAATTTGAACTCCTCCGCCCGATCCAAAGGCAAAGCGGAAACGGCGGCAAGGGCGGTTCCCAGGACACGACGAGTCTTGATATCCAGACCAGGGGTGAGAGTAGGAAAGTAGAGCTGCGCCCACAGTTGAAGGAACCAGACTGGACCGTCGACCAGGGAGTAGTAGCCGTGTTCCTTAACCTGAGCCACAAAGCTTTCCATGCTCCGGTAGAGGAGAGCGAGAGAAAAATGGCCCCAAGCATACTTGTCGCCCGATTGTAGTAAATGGACGAAGATGGAAAGCTCCTTGACAACACCAAAGGACTTCGTGGCGAAGAAGAATTTATTGAAAAAGTACATCAAGAAGGCAAAGTGTTCCCCCTCAAATATAGGCCCAGAAGTCGCGGCGTTCTGCGAGTGCAAAGGGGCAAAACTAGAGGCAGAGGTGTAAGGGGGTCTTCACCGACAAAGCTGGAGTTGGTATGAACCTCCAAGCCACCAGCGAGAAGGCCAAGAATGGCGGCCACATCTAGTACAGTCGATGTCAGCATTCCTTAGGGGAAGATGAAGACATTAAGGGTCGTCGACCAGAAAGACATTAAAGGCAGCAGAATATCGGCATTGCGGGAAATCTTTCTGGTCGACACCTCAATCATATCGGAGATGCCCCAGTCTTTCCAAGACTCGCCTTTTTGAGGTTTTAATCGCTCCACCCAAGCAACATAGACCTTATCATTCGTCGGCCACCCGCGGATGTCGAAGTATCTGGCCTCGGCGGTGAAGCGAGAAGAGTTCAGGGGGAGATCATCAGCATCAAAACGTTGCCTGAGAACGGAAAAGTCGTGGTCAACGTTGTCGGGCAACGGGTGAAGGGCAGACAGTTCGCCCACAGATTGGAAGATAGCGGGAGCGTGAACCAAGGAGGAAGATGCAGCGTTGGAGGCAGACATGATGTACGAGTGAAGGCCAACGGAGTCCAGAACACAAGAGGCTATAGCACAGGGCGAGAGAGGGGTGAATGCAAAGAACCGGATGGGCGAGATGTCGTTGCCATTTATAGCAAAAGCGAAATCCCAACTGGCGTATCCTTGGGAACCGTCGTGCAGTCATTTTGATTTGTGCAAAGCGCCAAGTGCCACGTAGCAGCAGTTATGTCCCCTCTAACCGTCACCTCAAATCATTTCAAGGGTTTTTGTACCGTCAATCACGTCCTCAAGGCCCCACGACAGCACAAAAAGGGGGGAAATTGTTAACACCCAAAAATAAGTGAGTCGTAGGCCGAGGGCTAAGAGAGGAAAAGGGAATTATGGTGTGAAGGCAAGCCACTCGACAAGGGAAGAAAAGGTATTTGCCAGAAAGAGTGAAACCAAGAGGAGGTCCTCGGGGCGCACTAAATGACAAAGAACCCCCTGAGGGAGGGCTACGCCCGAGGGCCAGTGAGCCAAGCCGAGGGAAAGTAACGGCCCCAGCCTATAGAGTGCCAAGGCCTAGGTGGCTCGGACGCCTGAATCATTACCTAAAATGGACCAGGGAAGCCGAGGCAAGGCGGTCGTTGCTTGGAAGGCAAGACACGGCACAATGATAGAACATGGGAATGATTGAAGTTCAAGTGGAAGAGCGAGCCCGAAAAACACGGAGCAACAAGCACTTTCCCTACTAACCGTGCCAGTGGGATCGTGGGCAGTTATTCCGCTTTGTTGAGGGCCTATGAAGCAATGAGAGTCGTTGATCTTAGATCAATCCAACGGCAGGCAAATGTCGGCTAGCATAGTGGCCGACGAGGGCCTGTGTATATATATAGCAATAGAGTAAAATATAAAGGACACACATCAATCAGTCAAACTCTACGTTTATTTCAATTTATCTTCCTTTATCGCATTTACTTTACTTTACTTTATGCATTAGCCGTAGTATAATCCAACACTCGTGTCTCATCTCACCTTGCCTGACCCTTCCTAGAGAAGTCGGGAAACCCATAGTTGAGGAGCAGGGTTCTCTCCTCGACGCAATTGCTCGAAGAAAAGAGGAATCAAAGATTGTCCAAACCTCTGGTCGACACCACGGTTAGGACCTAAGAGTTTAAAGACAATAGTTATTTTTTAGTTTCAATTTCGTCCCTTATTTGCCACGTCATTTAATTCATTCCAAGTCAGCCCTGACAGTTAAAACGCCACGTCAGCATTTAAATGTCAGCGTAGCGTCCGTTAAGTTAATCGACAAAAAATACCAAAAAAAGGACCAAAATGACATAGAAATGAAAGATGAGGGACCACAACCGGGAAAAAAAGTTAAATGACCAAAATGAAACCAAAGCCAAAGATAAAGGACCAAAAGTGTAATTTAGTCAAACGGATATGTGTCAAAAAAATAATTATAATTTATTCCACGTGTCGTGCCAACTCAGCAGTCAAACAATCAACTAAGAGATTATTTAACAAAGTTAGTAACAAAACGTTAAAAATGGGTAATAGTGCACCGTTTTTTAAACATAAGGGACCTAATTGTCAAAAAAAGAAGTTAAGGGACCAATTCGTTACTTGAAAATAACTAAAGGGACCTCAGGAGATGTTTTGCCTTTAGTTAAGGGACCTATCACAATGTGGAGAAGTTAACTTCTATTGGGTCTTAAATCAACCGATGTGATAGGTCCCTTATGTCCCTTAACACATCGGTTGATTCACGACCCAATGTGGAGAAGGAAACCAAAATGAATTCCATAAAAGGAATCTATTCTCTTTATCTTTGATAGGAACAATTTTTACATGGTATTCCTCCCTTTCACCTAATTCAATTCAAACCTAGGAAGACATGGAAACGTGCTTCCGTGAAAGGTTCTATTGGCCTCAACCTGAAGTCATTGTTACCACCTCATGAATTTAAGACAAAAGGTCGACGAGGCAATAGTCGATTTTATCGAAAGATTCAGAAAAATGGTTGGCATGTGCTTAGTGCAATTCTCTGAGTCACAATATACTTCTATGGCCATCACTAGGATGCACCCTCAGGTAAAAGAGAAATTGTTGGGCCAAGCTTTTGCTGACTTGAGTAGCTTAGCTTTAGAAGCTGGAGAGAGAGAGAGAGAGAGAGAGAGAGAGAAAGTTATTCAAGGTAGAGGCCCACATTTGGTAACTTAAAAAGAATCAATTCCTATGTAATCAAGCCTTCTTAAATATGAAAACTGTTGTTACAACAACCCAAACTGATCTTTCTTCACACTACTCTTGTAAGGATGGGTTGTTATTTTCAAAGCAGCATTTGGTTATTCTTGTTTTCAACAAATTTTACTTGAATTCCATGCCTCCCCTATTCACATCCGCCTCAGGATCTCTCAAAGATTGGCACGCATCGCAGCCCCGTTTTATTGGCCCCACATGCAAAAGGACATTGCTGATTTTATCACCAATTGTGAAATCTGTCAACGCGCAAAGACTCCTAATTCACTACTAGTAGGTTTACTATAAACCCTGCCCATCCCTCACCAAGTGTGGTCTGATGTTACGATGGACTTTATAATTATCTTATTGTCATCTTGTGGTTTTTCAGTCACATAGTAGTTATTGATCTTCTTTCTAAATACGCCCATTTTGTGCAACTCAAGGTTGATTATAATAGTAAGATTGTCGCCGGGGCATTTATGTCCAATATTGTGAAACTCCATGGCCTTCCTCAATCGATAGTGTCTGACAGTGACAAAGTGTTCACCGGTAAATTTTGGTAGCACCTATTCCAACTTCAAGGCACCACATTAGCTATGAGGTGAAGTTACAGCCTTATAGACAAGGCCTAGAGGCGTTGCGAAAGAACCAAAAGCTTGGCATGAGGTACTTCGGCCATTTTCCCATCATTGCTAAAATAGGTGTGTTGCATACAAATTACAATTAGTGAAATCTACATGAATTCATCCGGTCTTTCATGTCTCTCAATTGAAATTGTTCCACAATTCCACTATTGTCCTTTGCATATCGTTGCCTCTAACTACTTCAACAGCATGGCCGATTTTGGAACCTAGGTGATAGCTGTAACACCCCTAATTTTAACCTTATGTGAAATAATAATTAGTTTAGTATCAAGACAGTGTTTTTAAGAAAAATAATCTTGCAGACCTAGAGAGAAATATTAGAGGAGGTTATCAAAAAAATTGAGCTTAAAACTCTATCAAATTATAGCTAAAAAGTATCTGTCAGTGTAAATTTGTACTGTGCTAAAAAGTCCAAACTTATCAGAAAATTTTGAAATTTAGATCTTTGAGTTCTATAAAATATAAAGATCGAAATGGTATCTGCAGAATTTTTTTACCTGAAAACATGCTGTTGTCGTCAAACTCTTAGGTCCTAGCCGTGGTGTCGGCCCGGGGATTGGACAGTCTTTGATTCCTCTTTCTTCAAGCAATTGCGTTGAGGAGGGAACTCTGCTCCTCAACTATGGGTTTCCTGACTCCTCTAGAAAGGGTTAGGCAAGGTGAGAAGGGACGCGAGTGTTGGATTACTACGGCTAATCCATAAAAATAAAGTAAAAGGCAAGAAATGCGATAAAGAAGATAAATGAAATAAACGTAGAGTTTGATTTGATTGATGTGTGTCCTTTACAATTCTTTCTAATGCTATATATATACACAGGCCCTCATCGGCCACTAAGCTAGCCAACATTTTCCTGCCGTTGGATTGATCAATGATCAACGGTTCTCATTGCTTCATAGGCCCTCAACGAAGCGAAGTAACTACCCACGATCCCCACTGGCACAGTTAGTGGTGCGAGTGTTCGTTGCTCCGAGTTTTCCGACCTCGCTCTTCCGTTTGAACTTCAACCGTTCCCATGTTCTTCCTTCGCGTCGTGTCTTGCCTTCCAAGTAACCTCCATCCTGCCTTGGCCGTATGGTGGCTCGGCTATCCTGGCCCTTCCTTAGGTACTGGTTCAGGCGTCTGAGCCACCGAGGCCTTGGTACTCTATAGGATGGGGTGGTCACTTTCCCTCGGCTTAGCTCATTGGTCCTCGGGGGTTCCCTCCGTTTAACACGCCCCGAGGACATTCTTGGGTTCACTCTTCCTTGGCGAAATACCTTTTCTGCTCCTTGTCATATGGCTTGCCTTCACACCATACTCCCCTTTTCCTTTTTTTGATCCTCGGCCTATGACCCATTTATTTTTGGGTGTTAACAATTGCCCCCTTTTTGTGCTGTCGTGCGGCCTTGAGGACGTAATTGACGGTACGAAAACCCTTTGATGTGATCTTTGAAATGACGGTTAGAGGGGACGTAACCGCTGCTACATGACACTTTGCGCCCCGCACGAATCGAAACGACTGCGCGACGGTTCCCAATAACAAGCCGGTTGAGTTTTGCGAAGCTATAAATAGCCCTCATCATTGCCCCCGCACGGCTCTTTGTATTTCCAAAATTCTTCTTTTTGCTTAGCGTTGCAGTTTCTAGTTTTTCTACACTCCTGATTTTTCTTCCTACTCGCTCATTATGTCTGCCTCTTCCTCCAGGGCTCATGTTCCCGTTATCTTCCAGTCCGTAGGCGAACACTCTGCACTTCACCCTCTGGCAGACAACGCCGATCATGGCTTTTCCCTTTTCCGACAACATTTTGATGCGGCCGACCTCCCATTGAAGTCTTCTCGCTTCAACGTTGAAACCCGATTCTCTAGCATCCGCGGGTGGCTGATCGTCGATGAGGCCTATGTAGCCTGGGTAGACCACCTGAGACCCCACAAGGGCGAGTCTTGGAAAGACTGGGGTCTGTGTCTGAGGGGGAACATTTCGCCTTTCTGATGTACTTCTTCAACAAGTTCTTCTACGCCACTAAGTCCTTTGCTGTTGTCAGGGAACTCTCCTTTTTCATCCACCTGCTGCTGTCGGGCGTCAAATATGCTTGGGGACCCTTCTTCCTTGCTCTCCTCTACCGGAGTATGGACAGCTTTGTGGCTCAAATCAAAGACAGCGGCCACTACTCTCCGGTTGACGGCCCGATCTGGTTTCTTCAACTGTGGGCGCAACTTTACTTCCCTACTCTTGCTCCTGGCCTGGATACCAAGACTCATCGTGTTTTGGGTACTGCTCTCGCTGCCGTTTCCCCTCTACCCCTGGATCGGGTTGAGGTGTTCAAGTTGTTTCTAGATCTTGATACAGCCGCCGAAGATAGCACCACCCAACCCTTTTGTTGGTATCCCTGCTAGAAGCATCACTTGGGTCCCGATTGGGTGCTCTCTCCTCAGTATTTGGCCTTAATCTCTCCTACTGACCGTGACGTTCTTCATCACTGGAGTCGTGTGCTGATTGCTCGTGATTTAGTTGCCGGGGCCAAGCTCATCTCCACGTGGAATTTTCTCACCACGTGCTGATTGCCCGTGATTTAGTTGCCCGTGATTTTTATTCTTCTCTGACCGGGGTCCCTCATCGGCAAAAGCTACTCCCCCATGATCTCGAGAAAATCTCCAAGACGCTGGAGGGGAAGTTTCTCACCTTCGACTGGGGAACTTATCATGGTATTGCTAGGGAAATTCCCCCATACGCTGCTTGGTGGTCGAAGGTCCGGGAGTATGTTTTCCCTCGACCTACCGCAGAGTATCTCCAGCAGTACTTGGGCTCTGGCGAGGTACTGGTCATTCGACCCGAAGCGGTGGCCGCCGGGGTGAGTCCACCACCTCTTTCGGCGGGACGCTCCACTGCCAAGCCGTCGGACAAGAAGAAGAAGAAGCTGCAAACCTCTGATCCTCCTTCTCGGTCATCGTCTCGGTTGAAAGTTCTCAATCGACGTCCTCCTGATGGTAAGCTTTCTTCCCTTTTGCGCATTCCTTTTTTGAGGTTCTTTTATTTTACTTGACTCCTTTCTTCTCCCTCAGAGGAAACTCCGGTCATGACTCTGGACGGCAGTGATAATGAAGATGACGTCCCCCTGACACGGCGCAAAAGCAATAGGGATTTGTCAGCTCCCAGTCAGCCTGTGGTGCCGGATTCGACCTTGTCCCCTCCACCTGGAAAACGTCTTTGGGGAAGCTCCTACTCCCGCATTGCCTTTTCCATAGCATGTTTTCTGAATATCTAATCATCGCCTCTATTAGTGCAGCGGCTCCGTGTGGGCTCTGCTTCTCCTCCGCCTCATTCGTTGCAGCAAACCGACCCCGCCATTCTGATCTCGGTGAGCCCCTTGCGTCTCTTGTCCCTTCGAACTCTGCTGCCCTCTTCCTTTTTCTTGTCCTGATTTTCTCTTATGCAGGGAGCGGTTAACAATGTTGTGGCGGTTGACCCAAACCCGCTCGGGGTGATCAGTCCAGCCAAAGATCCCCTTCTCGAAGGGCTGGTTTCCCCAGATGTGGATGATGAAGAGATGCAGCGCTTCTTTGTTGGTTTGGGTGACCCGGAGGCGGCCACTTCTTCCTCGGCAGTGGATCTTGTCCGAGTGGAAGCGGTCCTGGTCGGCGAAGTTCCTACTGATCCAGAAGAGGTGGATGAGTTGCGGACCACTTTGTTTCGTGTCTCCAGGTCTCTCAAAGTCTCTCCCGCCACGCTTGAGAGGCTGGGTGCCTTGAAGTCTGAAAGGGATGGTTGTCTGGCCACCTTCCACACCCTTAATCAACAGAAAATGGATGCTCTGTCCGAAGAGGGTGATATAGCTGGACGCATCGAAGTTGTGGATGGTGAAATAGCTTCCCTTCGCTTGGAATTGGCCGCTCTGACTCCTCAACGCAATGCCTTTTCCAACGCAGCACAATTCTGAGTCCTCAGCTTGACTCTCTCCTCCCTCTCCAGCCTGGCTTAGAGGCAGACGTAGACACCAGCAAGGTCACACTCTTGCGAATTGACGAATAATTGGCGGCCCTGAAGGCGTCTTACAAGTGGGTCCTTGTTCCGGGAGTGACCGAAGTCCCTATTACTGCCCCATCACCCATTAATGCTCTTCCCGACGAGGTGATGACCCTCGGGGGTGGTTCCGCTGACGGAAAGGAGGTGTCGGCGCCGGTGCCAAGTCCTGTAATGCACCCAACATCTGAAGGTCTGGAAATACTGGGGACGGCTGTCGAGGTCGTGACGAATGAGGTTATATTGGTGAGTATTGGGGCTGCCATGACAAATGTGATTCGGGATGCTGCCGCTGCCAGCATGATCAATGGTGAGAGGGGTGTTGTTGGACCCTGAAAGTTGCCCTTTTCTTTTCTTCTGTCAATCACCAGGCCGCCGGTGTATGGCGAGCCAATTTGACAATATTTCTGTTACTTTTCTTTTAAATCCATCTTTCAATTCCCCGTATACTTTCCCATAGAGTAGGATAATATACTTTAAGGTACTTGCCATTTATTTTCGTTTCAAATTCATCTCCGTCTAGAGTGATTAGACGATACGCTCCGTCGTGATATACTTCGCTAATGATATAGGGCCCGTCCCAGTTCGGGGACCACTTGCCCAACTGGGGGTCTTTCCTACCCTAGTGGCAAAATGGCTTTCCACACGAGGTTTCCTTCAACAATTAAACTGCTCTGGCTTAACGTGTTTGTTGTAGGCTCAGGCCGTCTTGGCTTTATACATTTCTATCCTGCTGAGGGCAGCCAGTCTGTCCTCATCCACCGAGTCCAGCTCCATCAACATGGCTTGCTGATACTCATCCATACCAAGGGAGTGCTGCCGTGCCACTCTCAACGTGGTTACACTGATTTCCAGTGGGAGCACAGCATCCTGCCCATAAACTAAACGATAGGGGGGTTACCCCCGTGGCCGTAGACTTAGAATTTCTCATAGCCCACAGGACCTCATTGAGGGTCTCATGCCACCGTCGGGGTTTATCCTCTATGTTTTTCTTGATGAGTTCAATGATGATCTTATTAGTTGCTTCCGCTTGTCCATTGGCTTGGGCATAATAAGGGGACGAATGCCTCATCGTAATGTCGTATTCCTGGGCAAAGGCCACCAATCTTTCTCCGGTGAACATGGTGCCATGATCGGCCGTGATGGTCTCAGGGATTCCATACCTGAAAATGATCTGGTTCTCTATGAATCTGATCACCGCGGCCTGATCAACATTTCCTAACGGCATGGCTTCCACCCATTTAGTTAAGTAATCGGTGGCTACGATAATGAAGTTGTGCCCTTTTGAACTCGGAGGGTATATCTTGCCGATTAAATGCATGGCCCACCCTCTGAATGGCCAAGGTTTGACAATAGGATGGAGTTCGTCCGCCAGCACCCTTGTAATTGGTCCGTGCAGCTGACAAGCCTCACCTCCCTTAGCAAACTGGAAGCAATCGGCCGGGATCGTCGGCCAATAGTACCCATGCCGATAGATGAGCCACTTCATGATGGGGCCGGACCTATGGGCACCACAGACTCCTGCATGGATCTGTGCCATTACCATATAAGCATCCTTCATCTTGAGGCATTTTAACAACACGCCATTGGTACTTCTCTTATACAGGTCGTCCCCTATCAAGATATACTTCAATGCCCTCTGTTTGACCTTAAAGTCGGTGTCAGCCGTAGGGCTACGGAGGTACCTCGTCAACACTTCGATCCAGGCGTCGGCGGGATCCTCCTGGGTGAGAGTCATAGCACTTTGTTGTAGAACTTCAACTACCCGCTCCTTGTATCCCGAGGCTTGCTGGGCCAAGTCATTCGCTCGCTGGTTCTCATCAGCTGCAAATCGCTACGCTATAGCGCCTGACGCTGCAGCACTGAACAAACACATTAAAACACAAGATGGGGCACCAAAGTGCCAAATGATCACTTAATCAGTTCCTAACCCTCTTTTATATTAAACAACATATATTTACTTAATTAACCAACAATATTACTTAAGAACTTGCAATAATTTAAGTAATAAGAGTATAAATAACTCATATAAATATGATTTATCACACCCCCAAACTTAAACTATTGCTTGTCCTCAAATAATGACGCTTGACAAAGAACAAACAACACAACAACAAAGAAACAAAGACATACATTAGCTGTACAAACAAGACAACAACGATATCTCTCTTTTAAAAAAAAATATTACTTTAGAACTCACATTTATTTAAGTCTAAAAAGCATAAATAACTCTTATAAATAAGAGTTATCACACCCCCAAACTTAAACCATTGTTTGTCCTCAAGTAATGACACTTTACAAAGACAAACAACCTAACTTAAAACAAAACAATAACAGCATAGAAAGACAAGGTCAGTTGCTTCCCTAAATCAAACAGTTTTTCAAAAATGTTCTTAGTGGGCCAGACTTTCAGATTCACACCCACACACACACACACCATTGTTTTTCACAACATCTAGAATTATTACTGCTCAATTGTGAGTGTGTGACCTCTAAGTTCAGTTTAGTTCCTAGCTAGGTTCAGAATTTCTCCTAGCCTTGGAAAGAGTGACTTTCTTTTGGTTTAGTCAAAAAAAATTTCAAAAAGGAGAGTAGACTAACAACTTCACATAAGACTTGAGGGGCTTCAACGCACGATAAAGGGCTTGATTAGGCATTTCAGGTCTTTGGCCAGTGCACTAACTATTGATTTGGTGATTTCTCAGTGCTACAGCGTTCGATGCTATAGCACAGGTGACTCGATGAACAGATGTAGCTACAATGCCCTCATTACTGAACTCCTTTATTTGCATTTATTTCTTTTTTCTTTTTTTTTCTTTTTTTTCTTCTTTTTTTTTTCTTTTTCTTTTTCTTTTTCTTTTTCTTTTCTTCTTTTATGCCTTTTTGGAATAGTTCAGCATTTGTTTTGAGAAATTGCAGCTAATTACGATATACATGACCAATTGACAATACATTTGTATACTTTGTGAGCCTATTGCACTAGCCTTCCTATAATCTTCATACCTAGCCTTAATATAACCGATGCACCCACAAACTTAGCTTCTAAAGCTACTCTCAATTTTTAGTTCAAACTTGACTAAACCTTGGTTAACCAAGACTAGCTTCAGCATCAGATAGTCCTTAGCTAACTAAGTTCCTTGCTAAGCAAAGAGTTTGAATGTAGAAGCAGCAATAAGACTAGTCATTGCTCAAACAAGGCTACTCTACACATAAACTTAATCATCATTAAATTTAGCCCAGGAAGATACACATTCTATTACTGAAAAACTAGGAATTGCAAATGATCATGCTTTCTATTCAACAAACACACATGACATTAACATTTCACATATAACATTAAACACATTTAAGGTCCTCTCCCCAACTTAAGACCTAGCAGTGTCTCCACTTCTCATGCAATTCTAATGGGAGAGGCCTTTTGGACACTACAATTATGAAATTAAAAACATTTAACACAACATAATTTTGAAATCGTAAAAAAATTGTTGGATGCTATTACAGATGCTACAACATCCAACAAGTTTATTTCAAAATAGATAGCACAACACAAGACAAGAGGGAAGAGTTACTGATTGGTGAACACAACAGAGTTCTTTTCTGGTTCAGTTTCAGCTATTGCAGCAGTGGATGCTACAACATCAGGTGCTACGACTTCACAATTAAAGCTCACTTCATAAATGCAATTGAACAATCTTGCAACATCAAAAATAGAAAGAAAAAAAAACAAAGATTAGATTAAAAAGCTTGGGCTGCTACCCAATAGCACTTGGTTTAAGAGTCCTCAGTCAGACTAAGTCTTGTGGTAGATATCTCCCTTGGTGTATTCCTCTGGTGCTGTAGCATCAACCTTTTGCAAAACAGCTTCTTGAGTGGAATCTTTGGCCAATGGAGGCTTTGGTGGAGTAGGAGGGACACAATTATCTATTTTGGCCACAACAGAATCAAGTTCCTCCACAACAGATTTAGGCACACTTGGCCTCTCTTTGGTCACCATTTTTGTTCTTACATTTTTCTTTGGTGTTGCAGCAAATGCTGCAGCAATGCCTTCTGATACTGATGCTATAGCGCCACCTGTGACAGCATCCACTCTATGCACTTTAATTTTCAATAGTCTTGGTGGTTGCTTTATGGCAAGTTGAGTTTTGGTGGATTTTGTCTTTTGTGAGGCTGAGATGATTTTTGTTTTGGTGAGGGAAGTTTCTTAGGAGATGGGGACTTGTGTAGAGTGGGTTGTTTTGGAGATGGGGAAGGTGTTAGAATAAGGTTTGATGGTTTGGCTTGAGGTAGGGGTGGATTAATGGTTGGAGTTGTGAGAATTTGGATTTTGTGATGGAGGTGTTTTAGGTGGATAGTTCTTTGGTTGGTGATGGTTTAGGTGAAGGTGTGGTGGAAAGGTTTTGGGTGGGTGGTGTGGGTTGATGCAAAATAAGGGTTTCTTCCTTACTTCCCGCTTCTTCTTTCTTATTAACCTCTCCTTCATCTTTCTCATCATCTTCTTTTTGACTATTTTAACCACATGCTCAATACTTCAGCCACGAGTGCTATAGCACATGGTGCTACAGCATCAGAATTCTGCATAATTGACAGCACATACATACAACAAGTCTTCTTATTCGTACCTGTAAAAGTAAAAACAGAAACATACAGAAAACACAATTAGTCCTAAAAATCTGGGTTGCCTCTCAGTAGCGCTTAGTTTAAGAGTCCTTAGCTAGACTTGACATTTAAAACCCAAGTTAGGGTGGATAATAGGACAAGAAGAAAATATCATCCTTTCGCTTTCTCTTTTTGGTCAGAAATCCCATGTATTTGGTATAGGGCAGCAAGTGCTCCCATGCCCCAACCAATAAGCATTTGGGATAGGAATTTTCCCTCTCTTGAAAAAATTGAAGCTCATTTTGCGGAGGAATCTTTTCTTCAATTACCAAAGGTTGAATCTCAATTGTCACATGACTCTTTTCATACCTCAACCTTGGCTTCTCTTCCTTGTCACTATTTTTGAAATTTTCTTGTTCTACAAATACACAATTTTTTTGTTTCTCTTCCACTATTTCCAATTGACCACATTCAAGTTCATACCCTACACTCTCTTTTTCTTCCTCTTGCTCAACCACCTCTTCAATACAACTCTCTTCTTTTAGATGCTCCATTATAGTCTTAAAGTGAGCATCTATATTCTTACATGAAGCTTCGAAGTTGTCACTATAAACTTTGATATCCTCAAGGGATTGAGCTAAGAATTCTTTGAAATTATCTTCATTTTGCTCAACCGCCTCTTCAATACAACTCTCTTCTATATTCATGAATGACACTTGAGAGTTGTCTCTAACCACTTTGATATCCTCAAGGAATTGAACTATGAGCTCTTTTAAATCAGATTTGTCCTCATGTAATCCTTGGGTTTGAGCTAGAGAATATGAATCTTGCTCACACACAACATTTCTCATTCCATAATCCATATTTTGGGTTGTCATGGGCATGCAATTTGTCTCATAACAGCCCCTTTCATGTTCACTCCCATGGAAATCATAATTGAAACATTGTTGTTGAGCATTCAATTCATGCATAAAGTAAAAACTCCAATGGTCTAAGGCATAAAGTGATTTTTTTTCCACAAAATAACAAACACAAATTGTAACACTAAAAACAACAAAGAGAAACACACTACAAACACAAAACACAATACAAAATATAAAAAAAATTCTGGAAAAACAGAACACGTTAAATGAATCTAAACTAACTAAACTTACTAACTAAACAATAGAAATTAACTTTCACAATCCCAGGCAGCGGAGCCAAAAACTTGTTGTGCGGATAAGAGTTTGTGCAAGTATACACAATCGCAACAAGTAATAAAGTGAAAGTAAAGATCGTTCCCACGAGGATTGTTGAGTTTATTTCTATATTTAAATTAGTAATTTAGCTAGTGAGTAACACAAATAACAATAACAAGTTGTCAACAAGTATTGTGAATAACATAAATGTAAATAAGCAAGTAAAGATAGATGATAAGTAGAAATTCTGAATGAGAGTAGTTGGAATGCCTTTCACTATGTAAATTCATAAAAATAGTTTAATGTTCTGTTTGACGCTATAGCATTAAGCGCTGTAGCATATGATGTTGCGCCTTTCAGTCCCTCACGCCAGGGTTTGGTTACAAGACTCCTATGTCTAGGTTCTAAATAAATCCACCCCTGTATAATGAAGAACCCACTGCTTAAGCCCTATGAACTATTGCTCCCCTATGTCTAGAGTTAAGCAAAAATGATTTAAATGTCTTTAAATCACCTTTCGTTCATATAAACCCTTGAGTTCGAATCATGGACCATGTCTGAATCCACGAATGTACTCATATTTAGCTGATCAATTCTAAAATAAGTATTGGAAGAAGTTTCATGCAAGGGTTAAAATACTAACATCAAACATTACATTAAAACTATTAAAATATCATTACATAACTAGAAGCATCCAACTACAAGAGATTCAGCTCATGATGAGCAACAAACACAAGAAATAAGGCTTAAAGGAGATACCTAAAGCCGTAAAACCGAAATCATAAAGAGAAGGAAAATACTCCAAATGATGACAGCCCCTATGATGCTGCAGCATCCCTCACAGAATCGCTTGGTGCTATAGCATCGCTCGCAGCACTGCAGATTTTCTACTTTTTATTATGAAAATGGAGCTTGAACGAAAATGGAGTGTAAAAAATCTCTTCTCTTCAGACCAGCAACTTCATGACTAAGAAGAAGAAGGTTGAGGCTTCAATATAAAGAAAATATCCTCCAAAAAGGTTGACAAGCCATCCCACCAACTCTTATAATCCTCCATTACAAATAGACAAGTGTCTCATAAAGTAAAAGGTGGGTGGCTGCTGCAGGAAAAGTTCTGCACTGCTCTGCAGTGATTTGACACGCTGCAGAAACTGCTTTTTCATTTTCTCTCTCATCAGCTGCAAATCTCTACGCTATAGCGCCTGACGCTGCAGCACTAAACAAACACATTAAAAAACAAGATGGGGCACCAAAGTGCCAAATTATCACTTAATCAGTTCCTAACCCTCTTTTACATTAAACAACATATATTTACTTAATTAACCATCAATATTACTTAAGAACTTGCATTAATTTAAGTAATAAGAGTATAAATAACTCATATAAATATGAGTTATCATGAGGAGGCTGAATGGGCCGCCTTGACGGAAGCCGAGGGACCAATCACAGAAGGCATGCTATTTGAGAAGCCAACTGCAGACATGACCAGACACCTGAAGCCATTGTATATCAAAGCCCACCTCAATGGTGGTGCTATACTGAACATCATGCCATTATCTACTATGAAGAAGTTAGGGAAGAACGCTGAGGACCTCATTCCTACTACCATGACCATGCCCTGTTTCATGGGCCATCCCTCTCACGCATTGGGAGTATTGGTGGCCAACGTAACGGTTGGGTCAAAGGTAACTCGATCTGCATTCTTCGTCATCGAAAAAAAACCCTCATACACGGTGATCCTGGGGAGAGATTGGATTCACAAAAGTGAATGTGTTCCCTCCACTCTGCACCAGAAACTCATGATATGGGTGGAAGACAAAGTGGAGATAGTGGAGGCCGATCCTAATCCTTTCCCAGCGGAGATAAAGATGTTCGAGGTCGTGTTGTACTCCCCCAACCAGCGTCCTATTTCCATCCCGGGGGACTACGAAGAGGGAGGTATTGAGTCATGCCACTGGACCAAGAAGGGCTTTGAATTCAAAATGTTGGCCGACCCACCTCGTAAAAATGAGAATAATGGTTAGTCTTCCTCCGGAGGTACAAAGCCTACTGGACCGATTGCACCTATTTCAAATAGAGTCAAGCATTGAAGAGGCTATGTTTGGTGTAGTGTATGGAGAGGATGAAAGCTCAGAAACTCCTCCGTTGGAGGTTTCGGATGACCTTGGCCGCAAGATGTCAACCGATCCCCCCTACATAGAGCCCATCCAGAGGAAGATACCTACCTTTGAAGCTCAAGACCCCCTGGTCGAGGTAAATTTGGGAACTGAGAGTGAACCAAGGATGACTATAGTTAGCGGTAAGCTCCAACCGCAGCAACGTGATCAGATGGTAGCCTTGATACGGGACTACCGTGACTGCTTTGCATGGAACTACCATGAGATGCCAGGCCTTAATAGAGCCTTGGTGGAGCATAGGTTACCCATCAAGGAAGGTTGCAAGCCCCACAGACAGCCGCCGAGGAGGTTCAGCCCACAACTAATGCCGCAAATAAAAGCCGAAGTGGAAAAACTCTTGAAGGCAGGGTTCATCAGAACTGCCAGGTCCGAGTCTGTATTGATTATAGAAACCTGAACTTGGCCACTCCGAAAGATGAGTACGGTATGCCTGTGGTCGATATGCTCGTCGATGCCGCTGCAAAAAATGCCATTTTGACTTTTATGGACGGCTATTCTGGTTACAACCAGATTTATGTGACTGAGGCTGACACCCATAAGACTACCTTTAGGTGCCCAGGCACCTTAGGTATCTATGAGTGGCTCGTAATTCCTTTTGACCTCAAGAATGCTGGGGCAACGTACCAAAGGGCAATGAATGCCGTCTTCCATGACCTTATTGGTAAAAACATGGAGGTGTACATTGATGATGTGGTGGTCAAATCCAAGAGCTTCGAAGCCCACTTGATGGATCTGGATCAAGCTCTGAAACAGATGAGACTCCACAATCTCAATGAATCCTACTAAGTGTGCTATTGGTGTGTCTGCAAGTAACTTCTTGGGGTTTCTGGTGCATAACCAGGGCATTGAAGTGGACAAAAACAAAACTCGAGCAATCCTAGAGGCGAGACCTCCTAGAACAAAGAAAGAACTGCAGAGTTTGCTGGGCAAGATCAACTTCCTAAGGAGATTCATCGCCAACTCGGCATGGAAGCTTAAAGCCTTCTCGCCGTTGCTACGAATGAAGAATGACGAGGAAATGATTTGGGGAGCCAAACAACAGCAAGCCTTTGACCAAGTCAAGGCTGCCTTGACCAACCCCCCTGTTCTGGTGCCTCCGCAGCCTGGGAGACCTCTAAAGTTATACGTTGAGGCCGAAGACCAAGCCATCGGATGCTTGTTTGTCTCAAGATGATGATAATGGCGCCAAGCGTGCTATATGTTATCACAGTAGGATCCTCAATGATGCCGAGACTAGATACTCTCCTATCGTGAAACTTTGTTTATCCTTGTTTAATGTTTGTACAAAACTTGAATACTATCTTTTACCTGAGGAAGTTTTGTTTATATGCAAGGTTGGCATTATTCGATATCTTCTTAATAGGCCCGTCTTACAAGGAAGACTCGTTAAGTGGGCCATTAAGTGGGCCATTAAGTTGAACGCATTTGCTTTAACTTATGTACCTTTCAGAGCCGTAAAAAGCCAAGCCTTGGCAGACTTCTTGGCTCAGCACCCATGTGTAGAAGTGCATGATGCTCCAGCCGAAGCAGTTAATCACCAGCCCTTGCGGCCAGACATGGAGGTTCTCGTACCGGATAGGGAACCAAGCCTCCAATAATCAGGCCGAGTATGAGGCTTTGATCATGGGACTTGATATCTTGGCCGGCATTAAAGCTCACTACAGGGAGATAAGGGGTGACTCAAAACTAGTGATCAAACAAATCATCGGGGATTACCAGTGTTACAATGCTAAGCTCAAAGAGCTAAGGGCCTCGGCGCCCGATTTTCTTAAGTTGTTTGCTGATGTCGTCATCTGTATGTCCCCAGGAGTGAGAACCAGGAAGCGAATGACTTGGCCCAACAAGCTTCGGGATACAAGGAATGGGTGGTCGAGGTACTACGAAAGAGCACCAGGGCCCCCGCCGATTCCTGGATTGGGGTGTTGACGAGGTACCTCTGTAACCCAACGACTGATACTGACTTCAAGGTCAAACAAAGAGCATTGAAGTATATCTTGATAGGGGACGACCTATACAAAAGAAGTGCCAATGGGGTACTGTTAAAGTGCCTCAAGATGAAGGACGCTTATATGGTAATGGCACAAATCCATGCAGGAATCTGTGGTGCCCACAGGTCTGGCCCCATCATGAAATGGCTCATTTACAGGCACGGACTCCATATCGTTTGGTCTACCGGCAGGACACCATGCTACCTCTGGAGATCAGTGTAGCCTCATTGAGAGTGGCACGACAGCACTCCCTTAGTATGGATGAGTACCAGCAGACCAAGCTGATGGAGCTGGACTCGGTGGACGATGACAGGATGGCTGCCCTCAGCAGAACAGAGATGAACAAAGCTAAAACGGCCCAAGCCTACAACAAACGTGTTAAACAAAAGAAGTTTGTTGAAGGGGATCTCGTATGGAAGGCCATTTTGTCACTAGGGAGGAAAGACCCCCAGTTGGGCAAGTGGTCCCCGAATTGGGACGGGGCCTAGATTGTCAGCGAAGTATACCACAGTGGAGCATATCGTCTAATCACTCTACATAGAGAAGAATTCGAAATGAAAATTAATGGCAGGTACCTCAAAGTGTATTATCCTACTCTATGGGAAAGTATGCGAGGAATTAAATGAAAGATGGATTTAAAGAAATAACAAAAAATATTGTCAGAGTGGCTTGCCACACACTGGCGGCCTAGTGTTAACTAAAAAGTAAAACATGAGTTTCAGAGCCAGACTAGCAGCGGCAGTGTCCTAGACTATATCCGTCATTGCAGCCTCGATACCAGCAAGTATGGCTTCATCCGTTTCAACCTCAGTGGCTGCTCCCAAGATTTCTAGACCTTCGAACGGGGGGTTCGACACAAGGCGTAGTTCCAATAAAGGCGCCCCCATCTCTTCATCGGTGTCGTCCCTGAGAATCACTACCTCTGCAGTAGGGGCGTCGATGGGAAGTGGAACAGTGGTAGGACGAGAAGGCTCAGTTGCTGCTGCATTGGCAGTAGTAGGGACTTCGGCCGCTTCTTGTACCGCTGGGGCGAGGGCTTGCTCGTAAGACGCTCTCAGGACCCCCCACTCATCGACAATCCACAAAAGAGTGGCCTTACTGGTGTCCAGGTCCGCCTCTAAGCCAGGTTGAACAAGAAGGAGGGAGTCAAGATGAGGACCCTGGATGGTGCTGCGATGGAAGAGATCAGCAATGGCCTCGTTAATGGCAGTAACTTTGGAAGCAGCTGCCGAATGCTGAGGTGTTAGAGCAGCCAGTTCCAAGCGAAGAGAAGCTATTTGGGCCTCCACGGCTTTGATACGTCCAGCTACGTTGTTCTCTTCAGTCAAGGCATCCATTTTGTTTTGATTGAGGGTTTGGAAGGTGGCCAGACATCCTTCCCTTTCGGACAGTAGGGCACCCAGCCTCTCAAGAGTCGCCGGAGCTCGGTCACGGGTTGCCCTGGCCAGCTCATACTGACGAGAGATCTCCCCCAGCCGAAGGGCCAACTCCGCTAGGATATCCTCTTTGGCAGGAGGGACCTCAGCTGACCGAGTTGCACGGAAAAGCGTAGTCCGTGACCTGTCAACATCCCCTGGATTAGTAGGAACTTCACCAGCTAGGGCCGCCTCCATGTTGAGGCAAAATCCCTAATTAAGTTTTGATGATTAACAAACCTCAAATGTGAGAAGCTTAAGGTTTCTTATTTCATATGCTACTAATGTTCTTCTTGAGTGTTATATAAGAACAGGTTTAATCAAACAAATCTCAAGAAGGTATATGCTTATGAGAAACATCATATATGAGAAAACTTAAGAAGAATAATGTCCACAATGCTCTAAGAAAAGAGTCTTCTCTTGACAAGATTCAAAGATCAAGACCACATGGTAAACTTGAGAAAGATCATCATGAGAAGCGTCATTTATTCCTGTGGCAATATGAGAAGGGTAGTTAACAAGGATCAAACCAAGAAGAGTCATGACAGAACAATAAAGAAGATGAGAAGCATCAGATGAGAAGAGTCAAGTTGAGAAGAGTCATAACCCTGAGAAGGGTCATGATGAGAAGAGTCATGTTGAGAAGTCATCCTGTGAACCATCTTCAGGAACATCAACATGAGAAGCATGTTGATAAGAAGTATCAACTTGAGAAGCATCATCATCTGCCATATGTGAGAAGAGTCATTGTGTGAAGGGTCATGAACAACTGGAAACAGTTGTCATCTGTAGAAAAGCATAAACACAGCTGTGTTGTGCAGACAGCCCATTCCAACGGCTATAAACGGCAAGTTTCTTGAACCAACGACTCTAAATCTTGGACCAGTGGTTAATATACATAATGTCAACTATAAATCAATGCTCCTGGTCGCCATTGATCCTCATGAGAGTGCATTGAGGTTTTAACTTCCAACCTTCTCAAGTATCAAAGTTTTCTCTCATCCATACTCGGCTGTACTAAACCAGAAGGGATTCATCTGATCTCTGAGTATGTATTAAGTCTTGTGTTGTTGTAATTATTGAACACTCCATTTGTATCAACCAAACTCTTGAAATCCCACAAACCCTATAACTTAAACAGATACCGTATAGGGAACCTTCTCAAGTGGCATGTGTTGCTGTAGGACTTGAGAAGTGAGTGCTTCTGTGTTAGAAGCAGTCTAATAGATCAGAAGAAATCTATTAAAGGTGTTTACAGTAGGTAGAGCTGTGTGAAGAAAACTACCAAGAGTTCCTTTAACCTAGGGAGGTGTAAAAAGGTGTAATCTATTTTGGAAAAATAGTGGAAACACTCACTGAATGTGAGGAGTGGATGTAGCCCTGAAGTTAGGTGAACCACTATAAATCACTACCAATAAACTGTGTTTATGAAAACTATGTTTTTAACCCTTCTCACTCTTTTCCCTATATATGAATTATTATGAAAACTCTTGACAAAAACATCTTAATAAATTATATACCTTCATTACTAGCTTAAAACCTATTGAAATTGTCAAACAGATTCATAGTAAGAAGCATACAGGGAAGAACTGTCTGACCCTTCTCAGCTCTTTCATATAGTTTGAAAGACAGAATAATCACCCTTCTTAGCCTTCTATATAAGTTAAGACGACTTGTTTTCACTCACCTTTCTTAACACATATCACTCACTATCTTATATCTACATCATACTTGTGACATTATTGACTTCAATTGGCATCAGAGCTCAACCTCTGGGGTTTGAGCACACTTAACAGTGTGAGAGGAAAAGATCTTGGAAGAAGTCATGACCAAATTCTGTCACCTTCCTACTAGAAGGTGCTTCATCAAACAAGCCACTTGGGTTCAATGGTGAACACTACTACTATTGGAAAAGCCAAATGAAACTGTTTCTTGAATCTCAAGATATACTGACATTTGGGACATAGTTGAAAATGGACCATTCACTCCTACAATGCCTGGTCCAGTTCCAAATAGTCGTATTCCTAAGCCCAAAGCTGATTGGACAGTGGATGAGAAGCATCGTGTGTTGCAAAATGCTAAAGCAAAGTATTATCTTACTTGTGCCTTGGGAAGAGCAGAATATGACAAGATTGTGGGAAAAGAAACTGCAAAAGAAATACGGGATACCTTACAAACTGCTCATGAAGGAACTGATCAGATCAAAGAAGCAAAGAAAGGCATGTTAATCCATGAATATGAAAT
This sequence comes from Astragalus glycyphyllos, assembly GCA_963573325.1. Classification (NCBI taxonomy): domain Eukaryota; kingdom Viridiplantae; phylum Streptophyta; class Magnoliopsida; order Fabales; family Fabaceae; genus Astragalus; species Astragalus glycyphyllos. Next base: position 40,314,661 of record OY754307.1, read on the forward strand.
GTTCAAAATGACTGAAGAAGAAACTATTGATGAGATGTTCAGCAGATTCACTGCTATCATCAATGGTTTGAGTGCTCTGGGAAAAACATATCCTAATGCTGAGAAGGTTAGCAAACTATTGAAGTGTCTGCCAAAAGCATGGAGACCAAAGAAAACTGCCATAGAAGAAGCAAAAACACTGTCAGAACTAGACATTGATCATTTACTAGGATCATTGAAAATTCGTGAACAAGAGCTCATGGAAGAACTACATCCAAAGAGAAAGGAAGTTGCTCTCAAAGCTTCTCAGAAAGAAAACAACAACTCTTCTCACAAAGGAAATGGAGTTGTACTCAAATCTTCTCAAGATATGGATGAAGAAGAGCAAGAAAGTGGTGAGGATACAGAAGGAGAAGAACTAGCATTGATCTCTAAAAGGATCAATAGATGGCTAAACAACAAGAGAAGAGGAAAACCTCAATTCAGCAGAGATTCATTCAAAGGTGAAGGAAACAAGTCAAAATTCACTTGCTTTGAATGCAAGAAACCTGGTCACATGAAACAAGATTGCCCTCTTCTAAATAAGAAGAATCCAAGGAGGTTCACACCTCAGAAGAAAGCCTTAATGGCCACTTGGGATGACTCAGAAGAGTCATCAAGTGAGCATGAAGAAGAATCAACCAATCTCTGTCTCATGGCGGGACAGGAACAAGAAGAGGTACAAAACTCTGAACTCCTTAAATGTGAAACTTGCAAAGAAATAGAATCCCCTTTTGATAGCTTTCTTTATGATTCAAACATTCTTGCTAAAAAATGCATGATTTTCAAAGAACAGTTAAGTATAATGAAGAAAGAAAATGAGGAGATAAAAATACAAAATGAAAGAATGGGAATTACTGTTCATACTTTACAAACATCTCATTTCAAACTATCTGAACAATTTAAGCTTCTCACTTTAAAAATGTCAGAAAAACCAATTGTCTCTAACTTAGAACTAGAAAATGAAAATGCAATGCTTAGAAAACAAGTTAGTCATTTGACAAATGAACTTATGATCTGTGCAAAAAAGCCTTGAATCTTCTCAAGTTGTTTTAACTCCTCTTGAGGAAGAACTGATGATTAAGAAGAGTAAAAGGAGACCTAGAATCAAATGCTCAAAGTGTAAACAAACTGGACACCACTTTTCAGTTTGTAACACCAAGCATAAAGATCCCATAATCATGAATACTAACCCTCAAGGACCCAAAGCTAAATGGGTACCTAAATCTTTTTCAAAAACAAATGTAGGAATGCCTCATAGCATCAAGAAGAAATCTGTGGTACCTAGACAGTGGATGCTCAAGGCACATGACAGGGGAGAAGGATAAGTTCCTCTCCATGGAGAGCTTTGATGGAGGACTTGTTATGTTTGGCAATAATGACAAAGGCTTCATCAAAGGAGTAGGTACGGTAGGTAAAATAAACTCTGCTCAAATTCAAAACTCAAACATAACTTACTTAGTGTAAGTCAGTTATGTGATTCTGGACATGAAGTGATCTTTAAATCTGATGTATGTAGAATAAGTAGTCTAGAGTCTGGAAAAACTATTTTTACTGGTCATAGAACAAATAACCTCTATAGCATCTGTCTTGATGATCTACCTGATCAGATGTGCTTAATTTCTAAAGAAGATGACAAATGGATGTGGCATAGGAGATTTGGTCACATTAGCATGAAAACTCTTTCAAAATTATCCAAACTTGATTTAGTCAGAAGACTTCCAGAGATTAAGTATGAGAAGGATAAATCATGTGAAGCATTCATTCAAGGGATTCATGTCAAAACTTCTTTCAATCCTTTAAACATGATTTCCACTCATAGACCTTTGGAACTTCTGCACATGGATCTTTTTGGTCCTACGAAGCATGCAAGCCTTAGTGGAAAAAGATATGGTTTTGTCATAGTTGATGACTATTCTAGGTTCCCATGGGTGATTTTTCTAAAACACAAAGATGAAGCTTTTGAAAATTTCAAAACATTCTTTAAGAAAGTTCAAAATGAAAAGAGTTCCAACATTATTGCAATTAGAAGTGACCATGGAGGAGAATTTGAAAATGCCTTATTTAAAACCTTTCTTGAAGAGAATGGTGTATCTCACAACTTCTCTTCTCCAAGAACTCCTCAACAAAATGGTGTTGTTGAAAGAAAAAATAGAACATTGCAAGAGATGGCTAGAACCTTGCTCAATGATTCAAAAATTGAAAAATACTTTTGGGCAGAAGCAGTAAACACTGCTTGTTATATTTTGAACAGGGCAACCATTAGAAAAACTCTAAATAAAACCCCATATAAACTGTGGAAAGGAAAGAAACCTATCATCTCTTATTTCCATGTGTTTGGTTGTGACTGCTATGTGTTAAATAACAAGGATAATCTAGGAAAGTTTGATGCTAAATCTGATCCTCCACTATTCTTAGGATATTCTCTCACAACAAAAGCATATAGAGTGTTTAATCTTCGGACTAAGGATGTTGAAGAAAGCATGCATGTGCTGTTTATGGAAACTAACAGTTCAACAGATAGAAATGAAGAAGATGAGAATGATGCAGATGATACAGGTGAGAAGGGTGTTGATGTAAGTGAGAAAGTTGAAACAGAATCACCACCTAACCCTTCTCTACCCCCAAACAACCAAGATAGACAACCCACTCAAGCTTCTGAACTACCTAGAAGTTGGAGACTAATTACTCACCATCCTCAAGAGCAAATAATTGGAGAAACTTCTGAACCAGTAAGAACCAGAAGCTCCTTCAGAAGAGAAAATTCTCAAAGTGCCCTCATCTCATCAATAGAACCTAAAAACATAAATGAAGCAATTATTGATGAATATTGGGTAGAAGCAATGCAAGAAGAGCTTGCTCAGTTTGAGAAGAATGAGGTATGGAACTTAGTCCCTTCTCCTACACATCAATCTGTTATTGGCACTAAATGGGTATTCAGAAACAAAATGAATGAAAATGGTAAAGTCATCAGAAACAAAGCAAGGTTAGTTGCTCAAGGCTACAATCAACAGGAAGGTATTGATTATTGATAAACTCCAATTTAGTGCATTTTAAGGGATATTTTTGGGTCACTTTTAGAGCAATTATTATTTGTTATATAAATTATTTACTTAGTTTGTTCTTTATTTTGCAGGAAGAAAGAAAATAAAGAATAGAATAAGGATCATTGCCTACTTCATCAGGAATTGGACGTGATCAACTTAGTAAGAAGCAATGGCCCAATTAATTAGATAAGTGCACAATTTTAAGGAGCCCATTCCAATGAATTAAAGAAGCCCATATTATATTAGGGACACAAGCTATTATAAGAGAGAATCGTTCAACAAACTTGGGGAGAAAGACACGTGACTTGTTGGAGAAGCAGCAAAACCTAGAATTGAATTGAATTAATATATAGAGTAGGCAGCCGCAGAGTATTAAAAAAAGAGGAGAGAAGCAAAACACTCTGACGGACGGCAACGCGGACAGTGGGGGAGGAAGATTTTGGAGATCGTTTTGACATCGTGAGAGAGCTCTAGAGCAGAAAAAGGAGACTAAATATCGAACATCAGAAATTTCTCTATTTCGGGTTATTTTTATCTTTGTAATTTATGACTCTTAATTTTATTTCATTGTTCTTGAACACAATGGATACTTAAATCCTCTTCTAGGGTCTTAGGTGGATCTTGCATGTTTAGAAACCTCTTTATGTTCTAATTTCTTATTTGAATTCCTGTTTTTATTTCAATTAATATTGTCCTATTGTTTTTATCACATAATTAGGATTAGCTACCCTTTTCATGTACATAATCAATTAGTTGATCAGCGACCGTACTGCAATTAGTTGGTGGACCTATAGGATAATTGGGGCAAAAATTAATGTTTGACCAAACTTTAATTTAGTCTTTCAATCATTCAACCTTTTTGTACTTTATGCTTTTCTTAAATTTAAATTCTAGCATGACCAAACTAGTTTTAATTTAGGAAAAAGAATATTAATCGCGAATGACCAAACGGATTAATAGCTTTAGTAAAGGGATTGGTAATTAAATAAAATAAGGGAATTCAGGTAGAATTAGACATAGGGGAATCGAAGCTTGCAAGTGAAACCGCGACCCTAGACCTCTTTCCATTTTTTAAATCTGCATTTTATTAATTGTTATTTATTTACTTTTATTTCTTTGTTTCAATTACAACTCAATTATTTGATCCTCTAATTATTTGATCGTCTAAACAATAAATAATTTTAAGTAGTTTGGTACTTGTTAATTAATCCCTGTGGACACGATAATCTTTTATACTACTTCTGCGAAAGAGTACACTTGCTCTAAGTGTGTTTTTAACGCAACAGATATGATGAGACTTTTGCTCCTGTTGCTAGATTAGAAGCCATTAGAATACTTCTTGCTTATGCTGCTCATAAAGATTTCAAACTTTTTCAAATGGATGTCAAAAGTGCTTTTCTAAATGGTTTTCTAAATGAGGAAGTGTATGTACACCAACCTCCTGGTTTCATTGATGAGAAACATGCAAACCATGTATTTAAACTGCCCAAGGCACTCTATGGTCTTAAACAAGCTCCTAGAGCATGGTATGAAAGACTGAGTTTACCTTTCTTCTTAAAAATGGTTTTTCAAGAGGAAAAATAGATGTTACTCTTTTTAGAAAATCTCTCAAGGATGAACTTTTAATTGTCCAAATCTATGTTGATGACATCATCTTTGGAGCAACAAATGAAAAGCTATGTAGTGACTTTGGAAAATTAATAATGAGTGAGTTTGAAATGAGTCTAATGGGTGAGCTAAGATACTTTCTTGGCTTACAAATCAAACAACTTAAGAAGGGTATCTTCATTTCTCAAGAGAAATATATCAAAGATCTTCTTAAGAAATATAAAATGAGTTATGCAAAGGCAATGACAACTCCTATGCACCCTTCTGCAAACATTGAGAAGGATGAGAAGGGTAAGTCTGTATCGGAGAAGAAATATAGAGGAATGATTGGGTCTTTATTGTATCTCACTGCAAGTACACCAGACATAGTCTTCTCTGTAGGGTTGTGTGCAAGATTCCAAATTGCTCCTAAAGAATCTCATCTATGTGCTGTCAAAAGAATTTTTAGATATCTTGTTGGAACACCTAACATTGGCTTATGGTATAAAAAGAGAACACATTTTAAGCTTATTGGGTATTGTGATGCTGACTATGCTGGAGACAAAACTGAAAGAAAAAGTACAAGTGGTTCATGTCAATTGCTTGGGGAATCACTCATCTCATGGTCATGTAGAAAACAAAACACAATTGCCTTGTCTACCACAAAAGCAGAATATGTCTCAGCTACTGGTTGTTGCTCACAAATCGTGTGGATCCAGAATCAACTTGAAGACTTCTTTTTAAGCTATTAAGGTATTACTATATTCTGTGATAATACTAGTGCTATAAATCTATCTAAAAATCCAATTCAACATTCTAGATCAAAGCACATTGATATTAAGCATCATTTCATTAGGGATCATGTGCAAAAGAAAGATATTGATCTTGTGTTTGTTGATACTAAACATCAATTAGCTGATATATTCACTAAACCTCTCTTGGAAGAAAGCTTTAGTTACATTAAAAACATGCTTCACCCTCAGATGAGAAGGGTCGTGACCAGCAACCTTCTCAGACAAGAGAAGGGTCATCAGATTCATATGATCATAAAAATACAAAAAAGATTTTATGTTAGTTTATTGTTTGTTGCTTTTTTTTTTAATTAATATGTGCTTTTATGTCTTTATTTCTATTTATTCCTTTTGTCTTAGATTTAGTTTTATTAAAAAATCCAAAAATAGGATCATAGCCGTTACAACGGCTCTTCTCTCTCCCTTTCACACGATCAAATCAAACAGTTACACAGATCAGTCAATGATCTTGTAACCGTTGGTCAATAACCATTCCCAAGTGATTAAATTCACTTCTCCTCTCTCTCTCTTCTTTCAACGAAAACGCTTCCTTTAAACTCCAAAATCCCTCTTTTCTCTCAAATGGTAACAACCAAGAACACTGATCCAGTATCAACATACTCTGATTCTTCACGCGAAACCCACTCAAATATTCCTAACTTAGTTCTTCTTGGATCCCCTCAAAACTTCGTTGACGTCAAACCACTAAAATCACGTCCCTCCAAGATGAAACACACACCAAGTGGTAAACCAAGAAGATCCATGTGTGTCAAGTTCCATTCCGCTGCTAAGAACACTTCGGGAACCAATCCTGAAGCACCTATTGACTTGGAGAAGGATGAAAATGCTCTTGCACATGAAACAAAGCAATCTTCTACCATTGACAAGACGGTTGAATCTTCTCAACCAATTACCAAAACTGCTGCAAAGAAAGTTTCTGAGAAGAAAACAATGGATAAGGGGAAGAAGATTGAGATTTCCTTGCCTCCTAGTGGCAAGAAGGGTCAAGGGTTGAAGAAAAGGAAACAACCAGAAATGACCAAGTGGAGTTCCAAGGCCATAGTCTCATGGACAGTTTACTTTCTAGAAGAGATTGAAAAATGTGGATGGAACATCACCCCATTGCTCTCACAACAGAAATGGGAGAGATTCATCCCACTAGATGATCTAGTATACAAGGAGAAAGTGATAGAGTTCTATGCAAATGCTTCCTTCCAAACTGATCCTCCAAGAATCACCTCATGGATTGGATAAAGAGAGTTTTCTATCTCCTCTATGTCACTTGGAAAAGCCCTAAACATACCAAATGAAGGAACACAAATGTATGAAGAATCCTGGTACAATCTCATAGGTATTTCCATTCAAGAACTTAAGGCCACCCTTCTTAAAGACCCTTCTCTCCCTATCTCAGCCCCAAATCTCAAAGATGTGGTCAGAATACTTCACCACATCTGCTCTCACACCCTTCTCCCTAAAGCTGGATCCTTTTAGAAAGTCACTACTGGTGATTGTATGATCCTATACCATCTTATCACACAAAAACCCATAAGCCTTCCATTTCTAATGCTTCACCATAAGATAAATGCAATCAAGGCCGAAAAGACAGCAGCATCTCTTCCTTATGGAAAGGCTCTTACTAGGGTATTCAATCATTTTTTGATTGAAATAACAGTAGATGAAGGAGTAATAGAGTCAAAACCATTCACTGCTAAGAACCTAAGGCTCATGGGACTTGATGTCTCTCCAAAAGATGAGCAAGATGATGGGAAAAAGAAGAAACAGAAGAAAGAATTTGTATCTAGGGTGTCTACAGAGACAGAAACAGAAGAAACACTATCTCAAATACTGAGAAGAGAGTCAAGGAGCAAGAAAAGGAATGATCTCATTCCTCAAGGGAAAGAAAAATCTGCTGAGAAGAGTTCTGAGAAGGATGAAGAACCTAAGAAGAGTGAAAAAGTAGAGAAAAATGATCCTGAGAAGGATCAAGATCAAGATATAGAGGGTCATCCATCTGAGAAGGTTCAGAATGAAGAAATAAATGCTGAGATGGTTCAATTTCAAGAGGAGGAAGCCTCTAAGGAACCTGAGAAGAGTGCTCAAGGCACTTCTGATGAAGAAAGGACCATACCAGACAAGAAGAGTGACTTCGCTCACTCTACATCAAAGGAAGTTATGGCTCCATTATCCAAAGTGTACACCAGAGGAAAGTCAAGAAAAGTATGGAAGTTGAATGAGCAAGAAGCTACCAGTGCTCTTGTGGAGAGCTACAATAGGACAGCTGCTGAATTGGAAAGGAACACACCAGAGCAAGTTGCTGGTGGTGAAAAATCTGGAGAAGGAACAGAAATATTGGATATTGACTCTTCTGAAGGCAAGAGTTCTGTAAAGACAGTGGTAATAGAGGAAACTATTCCATTCAATTTGAATGAGGGATACACTGTTGAAGTGGAAGATGCTCCTACACAAGAAGAAAATGTTGATATGGCTGAGAAAGATACTTCTACACAAAAAGAGAAAAGTGCAGAAGGTGAGAAGAGTGCAGAAATGGAAGACAATATGGATGCTGAGAAGGATGATGAAGCAGAAATTGAGCAAGAAGAATCTGCTCATGATGGGATAACCCTGACCCAACCAAACCTTGCATCACCTCAGGCGGAGTTTCAAGGAAACACCTCCTCACCCATCATCCACACCCCTCTTCCTCAATTCCTAAATGACCAAATGCCTACATTACCCTTCTCACCCTCACTCACTTTACCAAAAAATCAACCCTTCTCACCTCAACCAGTACCCATTGCATCAGCACCTCTTATCCAATCATCCCCAAATCCAACCATTTCAAGAGTCACTTCCCACAACTTAGAACAACTGCTTGCTGCCATTAATCAAGAACATGGTATCTCACCTCTCAAAACAACCAACACCATCACCTCCTCAAACATCAATCAATTCTTGAACCTCAACCGAACTCCACATGATGACTCTCCTCAACCCATGCACCATTCTATCTACACTCAACCTTTACCCTCTGATATGCCATCAAAATTTGGGTCTCTGGATTCCATCTTTCTCACTGCTACTCAACCTTCTAGTACAGCACATGAGAAGGGTGCTGAGGAATCGAAAGAGAAAAGCCCTTCTGCTGAACCTTATGCTAGCATTGAAAAGAGAATGTCCAAAATGGAGAGAATGATGAGAAGAATGAAAGAACTGTTGAAGAATGTGCTTGAGGGTCAAGCAATACTACAACAAGCTCAAAGAGCCCAAGCTGCTCGTGATGAGCAATACAGATCATGGATTCTGCAGCAAGGCATTACAAACATTGCTACCCACATAGTTTCACCAGAATTTGGTCCCATTGCTCAGTTTCCTGATATCCCTAGGCCTGCTACTTCCTCTTCCTCTGATGGGTCTTCCCCATCGAAGTAGCCCCTTAATCTTTTCCTTCTACCTCCACCTTTCAGATGTGTGACAAAAGGTGGAGAAGAGTAGATTAAGTTCTTTAGGTCTTAGGAGTATTCTGATGGTCTGAATTAGCTAGCATCTGTGTTTTAGACACCTTTTGATTGAGAAGTAATCTTCTTACTGCTTGTTTTTATTTTCCGTAGGCATCCTTGCCACTAAGAACATGACTGATTGTAATCATTTTAATGATTCTTTTGATGAAATCAATGAAAATATATGTTCTTGCTTATGTTCTTGTGTGTGAAATCAGAATTATGTGAAATTAATTGTTTAAATCTGTTGCACATATTCAGGGGGTGTATAAAATAAAAAACATGCCTTACAAAATTTAAAACAACATCAGAAAACTTAATCCATCTCAATTGAGTTTGTCAAATATCAAAAGGGGGGAGATTGTTGAGGCAAAATCCTTAATTAAGTTTTGATGATTAACAAACCTAAATTGTGAGAAGCTTAAGGTTTCTGATTTCATATGCTACTAATGTTCTTCTTGAGTGTTATATAAGAACAGGTTTAATCAAACAAATCTCAAGAAGGTATATGCTTATGAGAAGCATCATATATGAGAAAACTTAAGAAGAATACTGTCCACAATGCTCTAAGAAAAGAGTCTTCTCTTGACAAGATCCAAAGAACAAGACCACAAGGTAAACTTGAGAAAGATCATCATGAGAAGCTTCATTTATTCCTGTGGCAATATGAGAAGGGTAGCTAACAAGGAACAAAGCAAGAAGAGTCATGACAGAACCAAAAAGAAGAAGATGAGAAGCATCAGATGAGAAGAGTCAAGTTAAGAAGAGTCATAACCCTGAGAAGGGTCATGATGAGAAGAGTCATGTTGAGAAGGGTCATCTTGTGAACCATCTTTAGGAACATCAACATGAGAAGCTTGTTGATAAGAAGTATCAACTTGAGAAGCATCATCATCTGCCATATGTGAGAAGAGTCATTTTGAGAAAGGTCATGAACAACTGGAAACAGCTGTCTTCTGCAGAAAAGCATAAACACATCTGTGTTGTGCAGACAGCCCATTCCAACGGCTATAAACGAGTAGTTTCTTCAACCAACGACTCTAAATCTTGGACCAGTGGTTAATATACATAATTTCAACTATAAATCAATGCTCCTGGTCGCCATTGATCCTCATGAGAGTGCATTGAGGTCTTAACTTCCAACCTTCTCAAGTATCAAAGTTTTCCCTCATCCATACTCAGCTGTACCAAACCAGAAGGGATTCATCTGATCTATGAGTATGTATTAAGTCTTGTGTTGTTGTAATTATTGAACACTTCATTTGTATAAACCAAGCTCTAGAAATCCCACAAACCCTACCACTTAAACCGATACCTTATAGAGAACCTTCTCGAGTGGCCTTTGTTGCTGTAGGACTTGAGAAGTGAGTGCTTCTGTGTTAGAAGCAGTCTAATAGATCAGAAGAAGTCTATTAGAGGTGTTTACAGTAGGTAGATCTGTGTGAAGAAAACTACCAAGAGTTCTTTTAACCTAGGGAGGTGTAAAAGGTGTAAACTATTTAGGAAAAACAGTAGAAACGCTCACTGGATGTGAGGAGTGGATGTAGCCCAGGATTTGGGTGAACCACTATAAATCACTGTATTATTTATTGCTATACAAATCATTAGTTTTCACCTAGTCAGAAAACTCTCCACAAGGAGAAGGTTTATGAAAACTGATAAGAGTCAGTTATGACCCTTCTCTGCCAATAAACTATGTTTGTGAAACTATGTTTTTAACCCTTCTCCCTATTTGTGAATGATTATGAAAACTGTTGACAAGAACATCTTGACAAATTATAACTTCATCACTAGCTTAAAACCTATTTAAACTGTCGAATAGAATTACTGTGAGAAGCATTGAGGGAAGAACTATCTGACCCTTCTCAACTCTGTTATATAGTTGAGAAGACAGAGTAATCACCCTTCTCAGCTTATTATCTAAGTTAAGAAGAATTGTTTTGACTCACCCTTCTTAACACATATCACTCACTATCTTATATCTTCATCATACTTGTGAAGAAAAGTTCTTTTATTTCAGGTCAATTTTAAAAGGGTCACAATTCCAACCCCCTCCCCCCCTCCTTGTGACATTATTGACTTCAGTCCACTCGGGCGATATCTGCCGCCAAAGAAGAGTTGGCCGCCTCTAGGTCACCCAGGCCGGCGAAAAAGCGCTGCATCTCCTCGTCATCCACGATTGGGGAATGCAACCCTTCAGGGGGAGACTCTCTTGCAGGGTCGATCACCCCAAGCGGGCCTAGGTCAGCCGCCACAACATCGTTTACTGCCTCCTGCAAGAAAGATCGCTGTAAGGAAAAGGGGGAAAGCGGCTAGAAACAAAAGGAGGGAAAACACTGGGACTCACCAAGATCAAGATGTTTGTATCAGATAACTGCGCTGAAGGAGACTGAGGGGAATCCGAGTTCACACGGAGCCACTGCATTATCGTGACCAAAGGTTAGGGTGTCAAGAAGACAGTCATAGAAGAAAAGACGCAGCAAAAGAAGCTTACCCTAAGACGCTTTCCCGAGGAAGGGGACAGACCTGAATCCGGCACCGCGGGCTGAGAGGAACATGGGGCCAACAGATCCCTGTGCCTTTTGCACCGCGCTAGGGGGACATCTTCTTCATCATCCTCATCATCACTCTCGTACAGAGTTATGACAGGAGGTTGCACTGAAAAGAAATGGGGCCCAGGGGTCAAATAAACCTAAGGAGTCCGGGGAAAAAAGGACAAACAGAAGGGAAAAACATACCAATTTAGGGAGGAGGTTGACTGAGGATTCTCAACCGAGACGACGACCGAAGAGGAGGGTCAGAGGCTTGTGATTTCTTCTTCTTCTTGTCAGAAGGTTTGGCAATTGAGCGGCCCACCGTAAGAGGTGGTGGACTCACTCTGGCAGCTACCGACTCAGGCTGAATAGTCAGTCCCTCACTAGAACCCATATAGCGCTAGAGATACTCTGCGGTTGTTTGGGGGGAAACATACTCCCGGATCCTCGACCACCAAGCAGCATATGGGGGAATCTCACCAGCGACACCATGGTATGTCCCCCAATCGAAGGCAAGAAACTGCTCCTCCTGCATTCTGAAAAGTTTCTTGAGATCATGGGGGAGCAACCTCTGCCGATGGAGTGCAACAGTCATAGAAGAATAAGGAGAAGGCACAAGCTGACCCACCCCAAACTGTCGGGCCACAAAGTTGGGATGATAGGGCTCGATAGTGAGGAAGTTCCACGTCAAGGTAAGCTTGATCCCCGCAACTAAGTCATGGGCGACCAACACACGGCTCCAGTGACGAAGGACGTCATGATTGGTGGGGGAGATCAAGGCCAAGTGCTGGAGAGAGAGTACCCAATCAGGACCCAGATGGTGCTTCAGGCAAGGGTACCAAAAAAAGGGTTGGGCTATACTATCTTTGGCAGCCGGATCAAGATCCAAAAATAATTTGAACTCCTCCGCCCGATCCAAAGGCAAAGCGGAAACGGCGGCAAGGGCGGTTCCCAAGACACGACGAGTCTTGATATCCAGACCAGGGGTGAGAGTAGGAAAGTAGAGCTGCGCCCACAGTTGAAGGAACCAGACTGGACCGTCGACCAGGGAGTAGTAGCCGTGTTCCTTAACCTGAGCCACAAAGCTTTCCATGCTCCGGTAGAGGAGAGCGAGAGAAAAATGGCCCCAAGCATACTTGTCGCCCGATTGTAGTAAATGGACGAAGATGGAAAGCTCCTTGACAACACCAAAGGACTTCGTGGCGTAGAAGAATTTATTGAAAAAGTACATCAAGAAGGCAAAGTGTTCCCCCTCAAATATAGGCCCAGAAGTCGCGGCGTTCTGCGAGTGCAAAGGGGCAAAACTAGAGGCAGAGGTGTAAGGGGGTCTTCACCGACAAAGCTGGAGTTGGTATGAACCTCCAAGCCACCAGCGAGAAGGCCAAGAATGGCGGCCACATCTAGTACAGTCGATGTCAGCATTCCTTAGGGGAAGATGAAGACATTAAGGGTCGTCGACCAGAAAGACATTAAAGGCAGCAGAATATCGGCATTGCGGGAAATCTTTCTGGTCGACACCTCAATCATATCGGAGATGCCCCAGTCTTTCCAAGACTCGCCTTTTTGAGGTTTTAATCGCTCCACCCAAGCAACATAGACCTTATCATTCGTCGGCCACCCGCGGATGTCGAAGTATCTGGCCTCGACGGTGAAGCGAGAAGAGTTCAGGGGGAGATCATCAGCATCAAAACGTTGCCTGAGAACGGAAAAGTCGTGGTCAACGTTGTCGGGCAACGGGTGAAGGGCAGACAGTTCGCCCACAGATTGGAAGATAGCGGGAGCGTGAACCAAGGAGGAAGATGCAGCGTTGGAGGCAGACATGATGTACGAGTGAAGGCCAACGGAGTCCAGAACACAAGAGGCTATAGCACAGGGCGAGAGAGGGGTGAATGCAAAGAACCGGATGGGCGAGATGTCGTTGCCATTTATAGCAAAAGCGAAATCCCAACTGGCGTATCCTTGGGAACCGTCGTGCAGTCATTTTGATTTGTGCAAAGCGCCAAGTGCCACGTAGCAGCAGTTATGTCCCCTCTAACCGTCACCTCAAATCATTTCAAGGGTTTTTGTACCGTCAATCACGTCCTCAAGGCCCCACGACAGCACAAAAAGGGGGGAAATTGTTAACACCCAAAAATAAGTAAGTCGTAGGCCGAGGGCTAAGAGAGGAAAAGGGAATTATGGTGTGAAGGCAAGCCACTCGACAAGGGAAGAAAAGGTATTTGCCAGAAAGAGTGAAACCAAGAGGAGGTCCTCGGGGCGCACTAAATGACAAAGAACCCCCTGAGGGAGGGCTACGCCCGAGGGCCAGTGAGCCAAGCCGAGGGAAAGTAACGGCCCCAGCCTATAGAGTGCCAAAGCCTAGGTGGCTCGGACGCCTGAATCATTACCTAAAATGGACCAGGGCAGCCGAGGCAAGGCGGTCGTTGCTTGGAAGGCAAGACATGGCACAATGATAGAACATGGGAATGATTGAAGTTCAAGTGGAAGAGCGAGCCCGAAAAACACGGAGCAACAAGCACTTTCCCTACTAACCGTGCCAGTGGGATCGTGGGCAGTTATTCCGCTTTGTTGAGGGCCTACGAAGCAATGAGAGTCGTTGATCTTAGATCAATCCAACGGCAGGCAAATGTCGGCTAGCATAGTGGCCGACGAGGGCCTGTGTATATATATAGCAATAGAGTAAAATATAAAGGACACACATCAATCAGTCAAACTCTACGTTTATTTCAATTTATCTTCCTTTATCGCATTTACTTTACTTTACTTTATGCATTAGCCGTAGTATAATCCAACACTCGCGTCTCATCTCACCTTGCCTGACCCTTCCTAGAGAAGTCGGGAAACCCATAGTTGAGGAGCAGGGTTCTCTCCTCGACGCAATTGCTCGAAGAAAAGAGGAATCAAAGATTGTCCAAACCTCTGGTCGACACCACGGTTAGGACCTAAGAGTTTAAAGACAATAGTTATTTTTTAGTTTCAATTTCGTCCCTTATTTGCCACGTCATTTAATTCATTCCAAGTCAGCCCTAACAGTTAAGACGCCACGTCAGCATTTAAATGTCAGCGTAGCGTCCGTTAAGTTAATCGACAAAAAATACCAAAAAAAGGACCAAAATGACATAGAAATGAAAGATGAGGGACCACAACCGGGAAAAAAAGTTAAATGACCAAAATGAAACCAAAGCCAAAGATAAAGGACCAAAAGTGTAATTTAGTCAAACGGATATGTGTCAAAAAAATAATTATAATTTATTCCACGTGTCGTGCCAACTCAGCAGTCAAACAATCAACTAAGAGATTATTTAACAAAGTTAGTAACAAAACGTTAAAAATGGGTAATAGTGCACCGTTTTTTAAACATAAGGGACCTAATTGTCAAAAAAAGAAGTTAAGGGACCAATTCGTTACTTGAAAATAACTAAAGGGACCTCAGGAGATGTTTTGCCTTTAGTTAAGGGACCTATCACAATGTGGAGAAGTTAACTTCTATTGGGTCTTAAATCAACCGATGTGATAGGTCCCTTATGTCCCTTAACACATCGGTTGATTCACGACCCAATGTGGAGAAGGAAACCAAAATGAATTCCATAAAAGGAATCTATTCTCTTTATCTTTGATAGGAACAATTTTTACATGGTATTCCTCCCTTTCACCTAATTCAATTCAAACCTAGGAAGACATGGAAACGTGCTTCCGTGAAAGGTTCTATTGGCCTCAACCTGAAGTCATTGTTACCACCTCATGAATTTAAGACAAAAGGTCGACGAGGCAATAGTCGATTTTATCGAAAGATTCAGAAAAATGGTTGGCATGTGCTTAGTGCAATTCTCTGAGTCACAATATACTTCTATGGCCATCACTAGGATGCACCCTCAGGTAAAAGAGAAATTGTTGGGCCAAGCTTTTGCTGACTTGAGTAGCTTAGCTTTAGAAGCTGGAGAGAGAGAGAGAGAGAGAGAGAGAGAGAGAGAGTTATTCAAGGTAGAGGCCCACATTTGGTAACTTAAAAAGAATCAATTCCTATGTAATCAAGCCTTCTTAAATATGAAAACTGTTGTTACAACAACCCAAACTGATCTTTCTTCACACTACTCTTGTAAGGATGGGTTGTTATTTTCAAAGCAGCATTTGGTTATTCTTGTTTTCAACAAATTTTACTTGAATTCCATGCCTCCCCTATTCACATCCGCCTCAGGATCTCTCAAAGATTGGCACGCATCGCAGCCCCGTTTTATTGGCCCCACATGCAAAAGGACATTGCTGATTTTATCACCAATTGTGAAATCTGTCAACGCGCAAAGACTCCTAATTCACTACTAGTAGGTTTACTATAAACCCTGCCCATCCCTCACCAAGTGTGGTCTGATGTTACGATGGACTTTATAATTATCTTATTGTCATCTTGTGGTTTTTCAGTCACATAGTAGTTATTGATCTTCTTTCTAAATACGCCCATTTTGTGCAACTCAAGGTTGATTATAATAGTAAGATTGTCGCCGGGGCATTTATGTCCAATATTGTGAAACTCCATGGCCTTCCTCAATCGATAGTGTCTGACAGTGACAAAGTGTTCACCGGTAAATTTTGGTAGCACCTATTCCAACTTCAAGGCACCACATTAGCTATGAGGTGAAGTTACAGCCTTATAGACAAGGCCTAGAGGCGTTGCGAAAGAACCAAAAGCTTGGCATGAGGTACTTCGGCCATTTTCCCATCATTGCTAAAATAGGTGTGTTGCATACAAATTACAATTAGTGAAATCTACATGAATTCATCCGGTCTTTCATGTCTCTCAATTGAAATTGTTCCACAATTCCACTATTGTCCTTTGCATATCGTTGCCTCTAACTACTTCAACAGCATGGCCGATTTTGGAACCTAGGTGATAGCTGTAACACCCCTAATTTTAACCTTATGTGAAATAATAATTAGTTTAGTATCAAGACAGTGTTTTTAAGAAAAATAATCTTGCAGACCTAGAGAGAAATATTAGAGGAGGTTATCAAAAAAATTGAGCTTAAAACTCTATCAAATTATAGCTAAAAAGTATCTGTCAGTGTAAATTTGTACTGTGCTAAAAAGTCCAAACTTATCAGAAAATTTTGAAATTTAGATCTTTGAGTTCTATAAAATATAAAGATCGAAATGGTATCTGCAGAATTTTTTTACCTGAAAACATGCTGTTGTCGTCAAACTCTTAGGTCCTAGCCGTGGTGTCGGCCCGGGGATTGGACAGTCTTTGATTCCTCTTTCTTCAAGCAATTGCGTTGAGGAGGGAACTCTACTCCTCAACTATGGGTTTCCTGACTCCTCTAGAAAGGGTCAGGCAAGGTGAGAAGGGACGCGAGTGTTGGATTACTACGGCTAATCCATAAAAATAAAGTAAAAGGCAAGAAATGCGATAAAGAAGATAAATGAAATAAACGTAGAGTTTGATTTGATTGATGTGTGTCCTTTACAATTCTTTCTAATGCTATATATATACACAGGCCCTCGTCGGCCACTAAGCTAGCCAACATTTTCCTGCCGTTGGATTGATCAATGATCAACGGTTCTCATTGCTTCATAGGCCCTCAACGAAGCGAAGTAACTACCCACGATCCCCACTGGCACAGTTAGTGGGGCGAGTGTTCGTTGCTCCGAGTTTTCCGACCTCGCTCTTCCGTTTGAACTTCAACCGTTCCCATGTTCTTCCTTCGCGTCGTGTCTTGCCTTCCAAGTAACCTCCATCCTGCCTTGGCCGTATGGTGGCTCGGCTATCCTGGCCCTTCCTTAGGTACTGGTTCAGGCGTCTGAGCCACCGAGGCCTTGGTACTCTATAGGATGGGGTGGTCACTTTCCCTCGGCTTAGCTCATTGGTCCTCGGGGGTTCCCTCCGTTTAACACGCCCCGAGGACATTCTTGGGTTCACTCTTCCTTGGCGAAATACCTTTTCTGCTCCTTGTCATATGGCTTGCCTTCACACCATACTCCCCTTTTCCTTTTTTTGATCCTCGGCCTATGACCCATTTATTTTTGGGTGTTAACAATTGCCCCCTTTTTGTGCTGTCGTGCGGCCTTGAGGACGTAATTGACGGTACGAAAACCCTTTGATGTGATCTTTGAAATGACGGTTAGAGGGGACGTAACCGCTGCTACATGACACTTTGCGCCCCGCACGAATCGAAACGACTGCGCGACGGTTCCCAATAACAAGCCGGTTGAGTTTTGCGAAGCTATAAATAGCCCTCATCATTGCCCCCGCACGGCTCTTTGTATTTCCAAAATTCTTCTTTTTGCTTAGCGTTGCAGTTTCTAGTTTTTCTACACTCCTGATTTTTCTTCCTACTCGCTCATTATGTCTGCCTCTTCCTCCAGGGCTCATGTTCCCGTTATCTTCCAGTCCGTAGGCGAACACTCTGCACTTCACCCTCTGGCAGACAACGCCGATCATGGCTTTTCCCTTTTCCGACAACATTTTGATGCGGCCGACCTCCCATTGAAGTCTTCTCGCTTCAACGTTGAAACCCGATTCTCTAGCATCCGCGGGTGGCTGATCGTCGATGAGGCCTATGTAGCCTGGGTAGACCACCTGAGACCCCACAAGAACGAGTCTTGGAAAGACTGGGGTATCTATGACATGATTGAGGTGTCGACCAAGAAGATTCCTCGCAACGCTGATATCTTTTTTCCCCTAATTTCCTTCTGGTCAACAACCCTCAATGTTTTCATATTCCCCTGGGGGATGTTGACTCCGACCATGCTGGATGTGGCCGCCATTTTTGGTCTCCCCGAGGGCAGTTTAGAGGTCCACACTAACTCGAGCCACGTTGGCGAGGATCCCCCTTACACATTTGCCACTGGTTTTGCTCAAATGTATTCGCAGAACGTTGCAACTTCGGGGTCTGTGTCTGAGGGGGAACATTTCGCCTTTCTGATGTACTTCTTCAACAAGTTCTTCTACGCCACTAAGTCCTTTGCTGTTGTCAGGGAACTCTCCGTTTTCATCCACCTGCTGCTGTCGGGCGTCAAATATGCTTGGGGACCCTTCTTCCTTGCTCTCCTCTACCGGAGTATGGACAGCTTTGTGGCTCAAATCAAAGACAGCGGCCACTACTCTCCGGTTGACGGCCCGATCTGGTTTCTTCAACTGTGGGCGCAACTTTACTTCCCTACTCTTGCTCCTGGCCTGGATACCAAGACTCATCGTGTTTTGGGTACTGCTCTCGCTGCCGTTTCCCCTCTACCCCTGGATCGGGTTGAGGTGTTCAAGTTGTTTCTAGATCTTGATACAGCCGCCGAAGATAGCACCACCCAACCCTTTTGTTGGTATCTCTGCTAGAAGCATCACTTGGGTCCCGATTGGGTGCTCTCTCCTCAGTATTTGGCCTTAATCTCTCCTACTGACCGTGACGTTCTTCATCACTGGAGTCGTGTGCTGATTGCTCGTGATTTAGTTGCCGGGGCCAAGCTCATCTCCACGTGGAATTTTCTCACCACGTGCTGATTGCCCGTGATTTAGTTGCCCGTGATTTTTATTCTTCTCTGACCGGGGTCCCTCATCGGCAAAAGCTACTCCCCCATGATCTCGAGAAAATCTCCAAGACGCTGGAGGGGAAGTTTCTCACCTTCGACTGGGGAACTTATCATGGTATTGCTAGGGAAATTCCCCCATACGCTGCTTAGTGGTCGAAGGTCCGGGAGTATGTTTTCCCTCGACCTACCGCAGAGTATCTCCAGCAGTACTTGGGCTCTGGCGAGGTATTGGTCGTTCGACCCGAAGCGGTGGCCGCCGGGGTGAGTCCACCACCTCTTTCGGCGGGACGCTCCACTGCCAAGCCGTCGGACAAGAAGAAGAAGAAGCCGCAAACCTCTGATCCTCCTTCTCGGTCATCGTCTCAGTTGAAAGTTCTCAATCGACGTCCTCCTGATGGTAAGCTTTCTTCCCTTTTGCGCATTCCTTTTTTGAGGTTCTTTTATTTTACTTGACTCCTTTCTTCTCCCTCAGAGGAAACTCCGGTCATAACTCTGGACGGCAGTGATAATGAAGATGACGTCCCCCTGACACGGCGCAAAAGCAATAGGGATTTGTCAGCTCCCAGTCAGCCTGTGGTGCCGGATTCGACCTTGTCCCCTCCACCTGGAAAACTTCTTTGGGGAAGCTCCTACTCCCGCATTGCCTTTTCCATAGCATGTTTTCTGAATATCTAATCATCGCCTCTATTGGTGCAGCGGCTCCGTGTGGGCTCTGCTTCTCCTCCGCCTCATTCGTTGCAGCAAATCGACCCCGCCATTCTGATCTCGGTGAGCCCCTTGCGTCTCTTGTCCCTTCGACCTCTGCTGCCCTCTTCCTTTTTCTTGCCCTGATTTTCTCTTATGCAGGGAGCGGTTAACAATGTTGTGGCGGTTGACCCAAACCCGCTCGGGGTGATCAGTCCAGCCAAAGATCCCCTTCTCGAAGGGCTGGTTTCCCCAGATGTGGATGATGAAGAGATGCAGCGCTTCTTTGTTGGTTTGGGTGACCCGGAGGCGGCCACTTCTTCCTCGGCAGTGGATCTTGTCCGAGTGGAAGCGGTCCTGGTCGGCGAAGTTCCTACTGATCCAGAAGAGGTGGATGAGTTGCGGACCACTTTGTTTCGTGTCTCCAGGTCTCTCAAAGTCTCTC
Source organism: Astragalus glycyphyllos (assembly GCA_963573325.1). Taxonomy (NCBI): domain Eukaryota; kingdom Viridiplantae; phylum Streptophyta; class Magnoliopsida; order Fabales; family Fabaceae; genus Astragalus; species Astragalus glycyphyllos. The sequence continues at coordinate 40,334,779 of OY754307.1, forward strand.
CCGCCACGCTTGAGAGGCTGGGTGCCTTGAAGTCTGAAAGGGATGGTTGTCTGGCCACCTTCCACACCCTTAATCAACAGAAAATGGATGCTCTGTCCGAAGAGAGTGATATAGCTGGACGCATCGAAGTTGTGGATGGTGAAATAGCTTCCCTTCGCTTGGAATTGGCCGCTCTGACTCCTCAACGCAATGCCTTTTCCAACGCAGCACAATTCTGAGTCCTCAGCTTGACTCTCTCCTCCCTCTCCAGCCTGGCTTAGAGGCAGACCTAGACACCAGCAAGGTCACACTCTTGCGAATTGACGAATAATTGGGGGCCCTGAAGGCGTCTTACAAGTGGGTCCTTGTTCCGGGAGTGACCGAAGTCCCTATTACTGCCCCATCACCCATTAATGCTCTTCCCGACGAGGTGATGACCCTCGGGGGTGGTTCCGCTGACGGAAAGGAGGTGTCGGCGCCGGAGCCAAGTCCTGTAATGCACCCAACATCTGAAGGTCTGGAAATACTGGGGACGGCTGTCGAGGTCGTGACGAATGAGGTTATATTGGTGAGTATTGGGGCTGCCATGACAAATGTGATTCGGGATGCTGCCGCTGCCAGCATGATCAATGGTGAGAGGGGTGTTGTTGGACCCTGAAAGTTGCCCTTTTCTTTTCTTCTGTCAATCACCAGGCCGCCGGTGTATGGCGAGCCAATTTGACAATATTTCTGTTACTTTTCTTTTAAATCCATCTTTCAATTCCCCGTATACTTTCCCATAGAGTAGGATAATATACTTTAAGGTACTTGCCATTTATTTTCGTTTCAAATTCATCTCCGTCTAGAGTGATTAGACGATACGCTCCGTCGTGATATACTTCGCTAATGATATAGGGCCCGTCTCAGTTCGGGGACCACTTGCCCAACTGGGGGTCTTTCCTCCCCTAGTGGCAAAATGGCTTTCCACACGAGGTTTCCTTCAACAATTAAACTGCTCTGGCTTAACGTGTTTGTTGTAGGCTCAGGCCGTCTTGGCTTTATACATTTCTATCCTGCTGAGGGCAGCCAGTCTGTCCTCATCCACCGAGTCCAGCTCCATCAACATGGCTTGCTGATACTCATCCATACCAAGGGAGTGCTGCCGTGCCACTCTCAACGTGGTTACACTGATTTCCAGTGGGAGCACAGCATCCTGCCCATAAACTAAACGATAGGGGGGTTACCCCCGTGGCCGTAGACTTAGAATTTCTCATAGCCCACAGGACCTCATTGAGAGTCTCATGCTACCGTCGGGGTTTATCCTCTATGTTTTTCTTGATGAGTTCAATGATGATCTTATTAGTTGCTTCCGCTTGTCCATTGGCTTGGGCATAATAAGGGGACGAATGCCTCATCGTAATGTCGTATTCCTGGGCAAAGGCCACCAATCTTTCTCCGGTGAACATGGTGCCATGATCGGCCGTGATGGTCTCAGGGATTCCATACCTGAAAATGATCTGGTTCTCTATGAATCTGATCACCGCGGCCTGATCAACATTTCCTAACGGCATGGCTTCCACCCATTTAGTTAAGTAATCAGTGGCTACGATAATGAAGTTGTGCCCTTTTGAACTCGGAGGGTATATCTTGCCGATTAAATGCATGGCCCACCCTCTGAATGGCCAAGGTTTGACAATAGGATGGAGTTCGTCCGCCAGCACCCTTGTAATTGGTCCGTGCAGCTGACAAGCCTCACCTCCCTTAGCAAACTAGAAGCAATCGGCAGGGATCGTCGGCCAATAGTACCCATGCCGATAGATGAGCCACTTCATGATGGGGCCGGACCTATGGGCACCATAGACTCCTGCATGGATCTGTGCCATTACCATATAAGCATCCTTCATCTTGAGGCATTTTAACAACACGCCATTGGTACTTCTCTTATACAGGTCGTCCCCTATCAAGATATACTTCAATGCCCTCTGTTTGACCTTAAAGTCGGTGTCAGCCGTAGGGCTACGGAGATACCTCGTCAACACTTCGATCCAGGCGTCGGCGGGATCCTCCTGGGTGAGAGTCATAGCACTTTGTTGTAGAACTTCAACTACCCGCTCCTTGTATCCCGAGGCTTGCTGGGCCAAGTCATTCGCTCGCTGGTTCTCATTCCTGGGGACGTACAGGATGACGACATCGGCAAACAACTTTAGCAAGTTGTGCGCCGAGGCCCTCAGCTCTTTGAGCTTAGCGTTGTAACATTTGTATTCCCCAGTGATCTGTTTGATCACCAGCTGGGAGTCCCCCCTTATCTCCACATAGTGAGCCTTCATGCCGGCCAAGATGTCAAGTCTGATGATCAAGGCCTCATATTCGGCATGATTATTGGAGGCTTGGTCCCTTATCCAGCACAGGAACTTCCATGTTTGGCCACAAGGGCTGGTGACGACTATACCTACACTGGCCCCTGTCCAAGTGCTAGACCCGTCAAACATGAGAACCAAGGGTTTAAGGCCTAGGTAGTTGACAGCTTCGGCTGGAGCATCAGGTGTCTCTACACATGGATGCTGAGTCAAGAAGTCTGCCAGGGCCTGGCCTTTCACAGCTTTGAGAGGCACATAAGTTAAGGCAAACGCGTTCAGCTTAATGGCCCACTTAACGAGTCTTCCTTGCAAGACAGGCCTATTAAGCAGATATTGAATAATGTCAACTTTGCATACAACTAAAACTTCCTTAGGTAGGAGATAGTATTCAAGTTTAGTACAAGCATTAAACAAAGACAAACAAAGTTTTTCAATGGGCGAGTATCTAGTCTCAGCATCATTGAGTAGCCTACTGAGATAATATATAGCACGCTCAGCGCCATTATCATCATCTTGAGCTAACAAGCAGCCAATAGCTTGGTCTTCGGCCGCAATGTATAGCTTCAGAGGTCTCCCAGACTGCGGAGGTATCAGGACAGCGGGTTGGTCAAGGCAGCCTTGATTTGGTCGAAGGCCTCCTGTTGCTTGGTTCCCCAGATCATTTCCTCGGCTTTCTTCATTCGTAGCAACGGTGAGAAGGCTTTGAGCTTTCCTGCCGAGTTGGCGATGAATCTTTTTAGGAAGTTGATCTTGCCTAACAGACTCTGCGGCTCTTTCTTCGTCCTAGGGGGCCTTGCCTCTAGGATGGCTCGAGCTTTGTTCTTGTCCACTTCAATGCCCTGGTTATGCACCAGAAATCCCAGGAAGTTACCTGCGGACACGCCAAAAGCACATTTAGCAGGGTTCATCTTAAGATTGTGGAGTCTCATCCGGTTTAGAGCTTTGTCGAGATCACCCAGGTGGGATTCGAAGCTCTTGGACCTGACCACCACATCATCAATGTATACTTCCATGTTTTGGCCAATAAGGTCATGGAAGATGGCGTTCATTACCCTTTGGTATGTCGCCTCAGCATTTTTGACGCCAAAAGGCATTACAAGCCACTCATAGATGCCTAGGGCGCCTGGACACCTGAAGGCAGTCTTATGAGTGTCAGCCTCAGCCAAATAAATCTGGTTGTAACCAGAATAGCCGTCCATAAAAGTCAAGATAGCATTGTTCGCCGCGGCGTCGACAAGCATATCGGCCACAGGCATACCGTACTCATCTTTTGGAGTGGCCAAGTTCAGGTTTCTATAATCAATACAGACCCTGACCTGGCCATTCTTTTTGATCACAGAGACTATATTAGACAGCCATTCTACATACCTGGAGTCCTGATGAATCCTGCCTTTAAGAGTCTCTCCACTTCGGCTTTGATCAGCGGCATCAACTGTGGGTTGAACCTCCTCGGTGGTTGCCTATGGGGTTTGCAACCCTCCTTGATGGGTAACCTATGCTCCACCAAGGCTCTATCAGGGCCTGGCATCTCATGGTAGTCCCATGCAAAGCAGTCACGACAATCCCGAATCAAGGCTACCATCTGGTCGCGGTTCTGTGGCTGTTGTTTGTCGCTAATTTTCGTCATTCTGGGCTCAGTCTCCGTTCCCAAGTTCACTTTGACCAATGGGTCCTAAGCTTCGAAGGTAGGCATCTTTCTCTGGATAGGCTCTAGGTAGGGGGGTTCGGCCGACGGCTCGTTACCAAGGTCATCCGGAGCCCCCTCCGAGTCCTCATCTTCTCCGTGTACAGCACCAAACATGGCCTCTTCAATGCTAGACTCCATCTGAAATAGGTGCAATCGGTCCAGCAGGCTCTGTACTTCCGGAGGAGGGCTAATCATCATTCTTGTCGCCAGGCCGTGGGTCGGCCAATATTTTGAATTCAAAACCCTTATTGGTCTAGTCGTACGACTCAATACCACCCTTTTCGTAGTCTCCTGGTATAGAGATCGGATGCTGTAGGGTGAGTAGGACACGGCCTCAAACATTTTTACCTCCACTGGGAAAGGATTGGGGTCCGCTTCCACTATCTCCACCTTGTCTTCCACCCATATCATAAGCTTCTGGTGCAATGTAGAGGGGACACATTCATTGGTGTGGATCCAATCTATCCCTAGGATCACCGTGTATGAGGGCCTTCCTTCAATGACGAAGAATGCCGATCGAGTTATCTTCGACCCAACCGTCACATCGGCCACCAGCACTCCTAATGCGTGAGAGGGGTGGCCCATGAAACTGGTCATGGTCATGGTAGTGGGAATGAGATCCTCGGCGTTTTTCCCTAGCCTTTTCATAGTCGACAATGGCATGATATTCAGCACAACACCACCATCCACGATGACCCTAATGAACAACTTCCCGTTGAGGTGGGCTTTAATGTACAATGGCTTCAAGTGTCTGGTCATATCTGCCGATGGTTTTTCAAACAACATGCCTTCTGTAATGGGTCCCTCGGCTTCTGTCAAGGTGGCCCATTCGGCCTCCTCGGCGAAGACATCTCCCTCGAGGGCCCTTGGCTGATCTCCAGTCCCTCGGTCGAAGTCTCTAGGACCGAAAGGGTGTTCCTCTTCTTCCCCCAGGAGGTCATCTTCTTGTAGTTCTTGCTCGGTCAATGCATCCCCTTCTTGGGGCTCATTGGCTGGTTGGGATCGCTTTGGACTATGAGGTCCGTAGAGGCATTCTATCACCGCCTTCGTGAGGGGACTGTGAGGTGCCTCCACCATGCCCACCATCGCCTGGTCCCCTCCTTCGTGATCAACAGGTGGCTCGGGGGCAGCTACTTTGAGAGACTGCTCAGAAATTGTGTCCTCCACTGGCTTTGGGAAAGCCTGTTCCAATGCCGCCGCAACGAATGTTGTGGGGATGGTCTGGGTATTTCCATCTCTAGTGGAGGTGAGCATCTGGAGGGTCTCTTTTATCCTGCTGAACGCCCTAGCCCTCTGTAGTCTCCTTTTCTGCGAACGAGATCGGGAGGCCACTTTAGGAGCTGGCATCTCAACGGCTGCCTGAGTCATCCACTAATCCTGTGGCACCTCTGCAGGAGGTTTGACCATCCCGGTGGCTCTCAACTCTCGGTCATTGAGGACTGTGATGTCAACCGAAGTTGAGTTCTGAGTTCTGGTGACTTGGGCCATCCTTCTTTATTCTTTGGGGCGAGTTTCCCGGTCGGGGGATGGCAGGGTGGCCTGCTCGATAGAACCATCAGCGGGCCTACCATTCCCCCCATGCGGGATGGCTTGGAGTCTTTCCCTCAGGTCCCTCGTTTTGGGCACATGTCTGTCGGGGTTGAGCTTGGATAAATGCAACTCCCTAAGCTCGTGGACAAGCCTCGCTGGCTTAGGAAGCTTCTTCTGTGGCTTTTGAGGTTGACTCGGCACCCCTAATTGTAATTTTTCTTGTATTAGGGCCTTTCGTTCTGCAACTGTGGATCCCCGCGGAGGTGAGCCTAAATGGCTGAATACGGATGATTCCTTGTCTGGGGAAACCTCTCCTTTCGGGACCCACACGTACTTCTTCCCTTTCCCTCAGTCGCTCTCTGAGAATGAGACCATGTTGACATTCATGCTGGGGAAAGGGTCGGTGTTGACAATCATCTCCAATGTCCCTTTGTCAGCCATTTTAAATCTCCCCTTCCTGATGGCTTCCTGAATGGCTCGGTGGAAGATATTACAGTTCGAAGTGGCATGATTAAAGGAGTTATGCCACTTGCAGTATTTCCTTCCCTTTATTTCCTCAGGCGGAGGGATCTTATGGCCGTCAAGGAGATTGATCTGTTTGTCCTTGAGGAGGTAGTCATAGATTTTGTCAGCCTTGGAGATGTCAAATGAATATTCAACCCTTTCCTCATCTTTCTCTTTACCTTTAGCAGGCCTAAGAGCTGGACAAAGGTAGGCCTTCCCCTTAACTATCTCGGCCACTAGGATGTCTGCCGTGTAGTCGGTTGACTCATCAAAGTCAGAATCCTCGGCTGCGTCCACCACCGATACCAACTGTGACCCTAGGCCCCTCGTGGCTCTCTTCCTTTCTCTCTCTTGGACGTACTGTTCCACTTGAACTGCCCGGGAAGCTAAACCACTGAGGTCGCTGCAAGATTGTCCCACAAGCTTTTCCTTCAATTGAGGGTGCATTCCAGAGATGGCCATGGAGGTAAGCTGGGATTCTGGGAAAGGCACCGAGCACTTTCCACCCATCTTTCTGAATCTTTCGATGAAATCGATCACTGCCTCATCCACCTTCTGCCGTAAATTCATGAGATCGGCTGCGGTAACTTCAAGCTGCGGCCAGTAAAATTTGTCATGGAAGCACCTTTCCATGGCTGCCCAGGTCTGTATAGAATCTGGCGGGAGAGAAGAATACCATGAGAAGGTCGTCCCTGTCAAGGACAGAGGGAATAACTGCAACTTGTGATACTCATTCTGGTTTCCTTCCCCACATTGGGCCGTGAATCGGTCGATGTGCTCCATAGTAGACTTGCCATCGTCCCCGGAAAACGTGGCAAAATCAGGGGTTTTGAATCCTCTGGGCAGAGGTACCAAACAGTCCACCCACTCGGGGTAAGGCTTCTTGTACGCTGGACGATCAAGCAGCTTCAACTGCACACCAAAGAACTTCTTGATGGTGTCAGCAATGAGATTAGGGTCCAGGAGTTGGGCCCCCGATGATCCGGGTGGAGGCGTTGGGCGCCACAGTGTGTTTGGGGGACCCTGCGCCCTTGGCTGCGGTGGTACCTGAGGTGGAGCATCTGTCCATGGCTGCCCAGGTACTACTTGGGCCAGGTTAGCAAGGCCAGTTTCTTGTACAAGTGCCTGCGCGCCTCGAAGAGGTGGAATTCGATTCCATGGCTGCTCTACCGGGGCGACATTCATCTGTGTCTGTATATAGGAACCCGCCGGGTAGGTATTGAGTGCACCGAGGTACGGCTGACTAGGAGGTAAGGTGGGTTCTGGACCCATGGCTGCTGACTCGGGCAAAATCCATCGTTCCTGTCAATCCCTGATTCCGGAGCGAAGGCTTGCCCCCCTGCGTAAGCCGGGTAGTTTGCCGCGGTAGAACATACATAGGAAGATCCTTGCGGCAGACCCACCAGGCCTGCTGCCTCGAGCGACCTTCTGGCCAGTTGCACCTGTCCCTGCTGAAGAGAAGCCGTGTTAGTGTCATTCGCCAAAAAGTGCCCCCCAGTATTGGTAGTGGCAAAAGTACTCGGTTGAGGAATCGCAAGGGTAGGAATTACCTGATGAGAGTACGCCTGCTGAGTCCCAGTCATGCTCCCACTAGGTGAACACTGATGCATACCTCCAATAGGATTGTAGGAAGATGCCTGCTGAGGTCCAACAGGGATGGTGTATGGCGAGTCCTGATGCGGTCCTCTCAGAGAAGAAGGTTGTCCTCCCTGTGATTGGCCGGAGACAACATAGTTCATGGTGCTACTGGCTTGCGCAGCACGTCTCTGTTCCACTTCTTTGGCCTGTTGCACTTCTTCCTTGGCGAAATACCTTTTCATGCCCCTTGTCATATGGCTTGCCTTCACACCATACTCCCCTTTTCCTTTTTCTGATCCTCGGCCTACGACCCATTTATTTTTGGGTGTTAACACATGCCTTTAATTATTTTCAGTATAGCAAATAAGTAACTAGTAAAGAGGAAGGAAGAATGTGTGGTCCACTTTTTAACAACCAAGTGTGTGAACAGAAGATTTTCTATACCGATAGGCGTAAGTTTATTTCACCTAGAGAACCAGCTCTCACTACTATATATACACGGTGGATTTTACGTTGCACAAATTGAAGTTTTTGTGTATTGTGCCCAAGTGACCTCAAGACCTTTGATTTGGATGGTAAAATGTTGGATGGTCAAGATTAGAGTTGGCAACCTGTTGACCAAGTTTTTGCTATATTTTTATTGTGCCCAGATTTTTTGTTTTTTTGATTCAAAACCGGATAGACTAAATGTCAATAGTAAAGGATAATTCAAATCCAACATGATATTTTCCTTTCATAGGCAACCAAACCAATTAAATAAAAGTGAAAAAATCACAAAAGCACACAAAAAGTCTTGTAAACTCTCATTTCCAAAGAGCCTCTCTTCGTTTCCAACTATGAGTCTCTGTGTGTGAGGCCTTCTTTGCTGCTCTCAGATTTCTGAGTCATATGACCAATGGTCCTCTCCTTTCGTCTCATCGCACTCACCACCACCACCAAGGCAGTTGAAAGATTTATAGGGACCAGATTTAAGCCAAATCTGGGTTTCTCTCTCCCTCAACCTTCAGTTTAAATTTTGAGATACTGAAATCACAAAACCCATATTCGAAATCCCAAAATTTGGAATGTGTTTCGATTGGGGATTTTTATGAGACCATACGATTTTTTGTTCATGTTTATTAGTTTTGTTTCCAGATCTGTTTCGATGAAGATGTTTGTTTCTAGATTTGTTCATGGTTTCGATGAAGATGTTTATTTCCAGATTTTGTTCATGGTTTGTTCAGATTCATGGGTTGTCCAGATTTGTTCATGGTGAAGATGAACAGTAATCAGTTTTTTTTAATTAAAAATAATTAAAGAATAATAATCAGCTGTCACATAAGCATAAATATCTAATGTGGCATATAAAGTAACACTCAAATAGCCATATCAGTCACTAGTTAACAGAGTTAAAAAAATCTCTTCAAAAGGATAATGGTGCAACGCTTTTAAAACTTAAGGGATCTAATCGCTACAAAAAATATTAAGGAACTTATTCGTTATCCGAAAATAAGTTAAGGGACTTTGGAAAATATTTTGCCAATAGTTTCCACCTCTCAACCAGCCAAGCTAGTCTTAGCCTTGAATGAATAATTAAATAATAGGCTTTTTTGTGTGGGGTTTCCCTTTCTATTATTAAAAATATTGGGTCCGAATATAAAATACTTCAAAACTGAATGTACAATACTTTAACCTGATGTACCAGGTAAAAGCTAACTTGAGCACAATACACAAAAACTTCAATTTGTGCAACTTAAAAGCCACCTTTTGAAAATTTCTATTCTTTCTTTTCCCGGTCTTTTTCCAAATACTTTCCCTTCTTGCTTTTATAGTTCTATTGTGTATAATACAAGCAATAGACAACCGGTGACTTTTAAGTTGCACAAATCAATGTTTTTGTGTATGATACCAAAGTGTCCATTTACCTACTGTAGCAAGTTATTCTTTCTTACATAAGGTTAACACTTATTTATAATTTCCTCCCAATATTGTATTAAACACCATTGAAGCCCCATTGACTTCTCCTTTTAAAAATCTGCGTTAAGTAATGCTTTTCTCCCCTCTTAAAAAACTTACTTATGTATCACTAGCCTCAACTTCTTTTCATTAATCAATAATCATTCATCTTCCTTATTTAAATTTTTTTTGTAAACTTTACACAATCAAAACCCTAAATCCCTTAAACTCTTCTTTATTGGTTCCTTAAACTCTTAAAATGATGGCCGATGGTGGTTTCAGAAGTGCGGTGCTGGATCAGCCATCAACCACATTACTATTCCATTTGTTCGGTACCGGAGTACGGTGTTGAGGCTCCCGACGTTGGATACGGTCCAAACTCGGGGCTCAATTGCTTGAATGCTTCCAATGAGATAGGTCCTTGCGAACGAGTGCTGGACTTGGTTGGCAAGGATCAGAGGCTCGGATGCCTGAGGTCACGTTCCGTCCACGTCGGGTGGGGGGTATCTGCAAAACACTCTGACGCCCAAGTCAGTATGAGAAAGGGATGAAATATAATGGAAAGATCAGAAAGATATGAAGAATATAAGCTCGGCAGATGCCGAGGTGCGTGATGAAGAGTCCGAGTCCGTCGTGCTCGGATGCTCTAGATCGTGAGTATGGTGTGGCATGACGTTATTATTGTCATCTTCGTACTCGTCCTCCTTTTTTGATTGGAGGGCGGAGCCTCTATTTATAGGTAAGGTGTTGTACCTAAACCGTTGGATGCATGGAATAGATCCTGACCGTTGGGTCCACACGGAGTGCGGATATGATTGTGAAGAACGGAAATGGGCCAGGCCCAAGCCAGCGAAGGGTTTGGCCCAGTCCGGAACACCATTAGTTGATCTTCAAATGCTCCCATGGAAAGTTGGTGAGTCTAAAACCAAAAGCCATGGAAAGGTTGTTATAAAATATTGTTTCCTTTAATTTATTGTTACTCTTCGATCTTTTTCCTTTTTGGATTAGGCTTAAATATGTTTTAGGCCCCTGTAAATATAGGGTGTTTTGGTTTAACCCCTGCAATTTTTTTTTATTTATAAGCCCTTGCAAAATGACACGTTTTGTTTTAAGCCCTTCTGTTAGCAAACTGTTAGTGACACGTTAAAAATCTCTTCCACGTGTGTTTTTTTTTATTTTAAGCCCCTGCAAAAATATATTTTATTTATTAGACCCTTGCAAAATATATTTTTTTTGGTTTAAGCCCCTGCAAATATACACGTGGAAGAGATTTATAACGTCTCACTAACAGTTTGCTAACAGAAGGGCTTAAAACAAAACATGTCATTTTGCAAGGGCTTATAAATAAATAAAAAAATTGCAGGGGCTTCAACCAAAACACCCCATATTTGCAGGGGCCTAAAACATATTTAAGCCTTTGGATTATTGTTGGTGATTCAAAACTATTCCTCTTGGCAAAGCCAAAAGCACCGATAATGAGATGGTGATTGGTGATAGACCATACCAAGGCGGAGTTTTGAATTTATGTTGTTCACAAAAAATGGAATGAATGAAAACTAAAATCTAACTTGAAGAACAGTAGCAAATTTGTTACTTTTACTTGGGATTTCAGTCAACCATTAATCATGTAGAACTGAAGAAGATGATGAACCAAGACAATCTGAGACTACTCTCAAAATAGAAGCCACCAAACACAATAATAAAAAAACAAAATAAGCCAGCTGTTAAAATACGGAAAGCAGAAAAAGGTAAACTCGCTAAATACTGCCAGCTATTATTTGTAGAGACTATTTCTGCAATATAAGTTAACTTATGTACAAACAGGAACAGCAAGTTGCCCCAAAAAATGTAGACCACACAAATTTTTAGAGACAAAATCAATGGTATTTAAGGGACTTTGGTACCCTACACAAAAACATTGATTTGTGCAACTTAAAAGCCACCTAGACAACCTGCAAAGAAAAAAGAAAATGTGGATATAAAAACTTGCTTTTTACTTTACTCTCTTTCTAGTTTATTATTCTTTTTACTTGTCCTTATCCTTCAGAACATGAAACTCACTGTCCAAACATTTTGGAACTTTATAAAATCCCACTTTCAATGATTTTTCCCTGTTTTTAGTTCTTGAACTTTTGATTTCAACTTAGGTGGCCCTTACAATGGGAAAGGAGGTCACTTGTATCCCATGGGACAATAGAGGACAAAATAGCTTGACCCAGGTAGTCCGGTTTTGGCGAAATTACATTTTACGCCCATAACTTTGTTTTATTACAAACCATCACCATCATCAACCATTAGCATCATTATCCCAACCCAAATCCAAACCAACCCTGTTCGGGCATCAACACAGAGGGAGAAGACAGAAACGCAACATTCCTGCATATGGATCCAAATTTGGTGATACATACACCCATAATAGTCATGTGGACGGTGAGTTTTGAGAGATGGGAGAAGATTCAAACTTTTCCCCAAAACTGTGAGTTTCCCCAAATCTTTTCATTCAATACTCCATTTTGTAACATCCATTTATGAATAGAGGTTTCTTCCCTTCTTTATTAATGGGTTGCTTCTCAATCCCCTTCCCTTCAGTTTAGATTTGAGATTGGTTATAAAGTTGCTTTTAAGTTTCAAATCTGAATATAAAGATGATGGGACAACCCATCACGCCACCACCAACGCCACACCACCACTGTCGTCGCCGTCATCACACCTCACCCTCACAGCCAACATCTCCACCGCCCCACCACCTTCGCAAATCATCTCGCTGTTCTCTCATGGCCTTCCCCCTCTTCCCCTTTCCCTTCGCCCCACCATCTTGTTTGATAGGAATCAGGGATTTTTTTCGTTCAGCTGTTTGATAGTTTTTTTTCGTTCATCAAATTCTGGGTTTTTATTGATCGACAGTGAAGATGAATGTTTGATAGTGAAGATGAATGAATCTCAATTCTGGGTGAGGTTTTTCCCTTTTGTGCGTTTTGGGTTCCAATTCAATTTTGGCAAAAAAAACAAAAAAGGCACATGGATAATAAAAAAATGTGAATGTATTATTACTATTTCGTTAATGTAGGGACTAAACTTAGAAGGACTCGATTTTGTAGGGACCAAAAACATATTTTACCCTTTTATATATAATACTTATTAATATTATTATTACTATGTTTTTTGAGGAAATTATTATTACTATTTTTTTAAAAATTACACTGCTAAGATTTAATTCTTTAACGCCTATTGGTTTAAAAATTAAAAGTTACCATAAAAAAATAGGCCCAACACAATGGTTCGAGTAACCAAACATTAAATCTTATTCTTACCGTTAAAAAAAATTAGCGTTAATCATTTTGTTAATATTAATACCTAAAATAGACTCAACACAATAGGCGTTTTTAAATTTCATAAAAAAAAATTCAGAATAAAACAAAAACAAACCGGTATAAAAAAAACAATAGGTGTTTTTAAATTTTTCTCTTAGAGTTTTTTAAAATAATTTTTCATTTTTTTTACTTGACCCTTATGTTAAATAACACAAACTTGCAAGAAAACCGGTACACCAGGTAACCGGTTACAATCTCCAACCGTTTATTTTATTAAATGAAATCTAATGGGTGAAAGTATTTTGTCCACTAACTTACCCATGGGACACAAGTGTCTCCCTTGTGCATCGTAAGCGCCACCTTCAACTTATTGTTTGTTTCCTTATTCCAAAACTAACATTCTCGTTCAAACACAAAACTGTGAGCATCAAAGTCCCTTGTCATTACCTCTTATTTTAAACCTTTTTCATTTTTGCTTTACGTTGACAGTGCTATATAGCCTTAGTTTTTTTTAATCATTATCATTATAATTTCATTATATATTTGTACTAGGGTATGATCTAAAGTGAAATCTTTATGGCATTATTTTAAAAATGAGATAGAATACTTATTCAAAAACTTGATTAATTAGATAATGAATTAGATTATATATTTATATATGCTTAGACATTAGTTCAGAAAATTTTCTTACTCTAGTTTATTATATTTTGTCAAATGCACTTAAAATCTAGGAAATTGAAAATATGCCTATCAAAGGGGTTTTCCTTTAAGAACAGATATTTCTTGGCATTTTGAAAAACACAAATATTAAGTAGAATTTTTAGTAAAATATTTTACTTTGATATAGCCATGAGAATAGTGTGTTAAGACATAGTTGTTTTCATGAGTAATATAGGTATTGAGGAAATTGAAGAAAGTGTCCAACAAGCTACTTTGGGAAAAAGTTAAGGTAAGGGGAAATACTAATAATAAGTTGATGGGCACTAATTATGTGAAGCATGTATATATATTATCTAGTTATCCTTAGATGATTGTGTGCTTGGTGATTTTGTTTGCAAGAGTATTATGACTTGGACTAGTAACGAGTTTTGTATGTAAGTATATCATTATACTCCCTATATTATTAGAAAGTATGATATTTATGTAAGTGAAATATTAGTTGTCTATTTTACTTATTGACATAACTTAGGAGGATATTGATAAGCTAAGGTGTAATCTCACAAAGTTGTTCTATGGATTTTGAGGACTGGATTGTTAAGTTGATTATGGATTAGATGAGTAAGATGATGATTTTACTAAGAGCTATTACAGAATGTTTCTTATAGTACTATCAAGTATATAAGACTGAGGATAGGTTCAGTTGGGTTGACTACAGACCTTCTGCGAGCACTTGTGTTTCGAACTTCTACTAATGGTCAGTTGTAGCATATTTGGCTAGGGGAATCATACTACCCGACACAGTGAGCCTGACTGTACAGGACTATCTACAATAAGGTGCAGCGCTCAGTCCAGAATGATTGGAGTATGGATTGGATATCTTCTCATTGCAAACAATCATGTTATGGCAGTTGAAACAGCCTTTCGCTCAAGATGATATAGAGATCTCCATGGAGTAAGTTGAGTATATTATTTCTAGTTAGTAGACTAACCTTGTTGATGGATTTCAGGATAAGTGTGATATCTAGTTTATTGGACTAACTAACGATAAGTGATTTCACTAGAATATTGTTCATGTTTTGCAGTATTTTGGTGATTGTGTGTGATTTTATTAGCCTTGATTCAATTTAATGTGTGTGACTTGAAAAAATTGTACTTGTATATTATTTAGTAAAATATTGCATGTGTTTGTATCCTATTCCTTCCCCTTTCCCTTTTCCTTTTTAGGTGCCCCCTTGGTAGTGATTGGTTCCGGAGGTGGACACATGGAAGTAGTGTCCGGGAATGCCAACTCACGTGTTTTATGCTTTATCATTGTTCTACTAGCACGATCAGCGGCATCAAACCTCCGTTGATAGCCTCAAATTCAATCTTCAAATTCAACTCATCATTTGGGATTTCGGAAGAATCTTCATTATAGGAAACCTTGAAATTAAGTCTCTTCCAGTGATTACGTATTATATCCAATGGAAAGCGAGTCAGGTTCACCATGTAACTACAAAATAGGTGAAATTGACATTACAAACATAATCTTCAATGATTTATATAAAACTAAAAGACTTAGTTGAATGAATTACCTAGCAAGCTCACATGCACACGGTAGACCGTGCGTCGTTCTTATGACGCATCCACATTCGGAAGACTCCATACCAATGAAGCTATGCTTCAACTCTTTGCCAATATGGTCCATCGCAATGGAAGAAACTAAACCCTTTAGGTTGTCATAAATTTTTCTCCAATGACTATATTTGACTCTGTTGAGGCTCAACTCAAAATGTCGCTTAAGTTCACCATGTTGTACTCTTAGCATTTCATCAACCGAATCCCAACACTTACAAAAATCGCCCCTACTATCATGCAAAACCTTCTTTAAGTTTGAGTGTGCCGACTCCACTCGGTTGGTCGTGGTGTTACCAAGGTGCATATGACGGTTTATCCACGCTTCTACAAATCTCTCTTTATAGGGGGTGGTCCACTGCTTCTTCACATAACCAACAAAGTTGTCAAATGGTTGACTTATACCCTCAAATTGCTCCAAAGCCAACTCATACGCTTCCTCCGTCTTTGCATGGACAACTTTTTGGAATGCTTCCATCACTTCGTCAACTCTATCCATCGGACGCTCTTCGTCGCTCTCTTGAGCAACCACGGGATGGGTGTACATCCTAGACTTGGCCCTGACATTCTTTTTTATGTGGAATTGGCACAACAAGTTTGCGGATTCTGGAAAAATAATCGCCAAAGCATTCATAATAGGTGTGTCACAGTCGGTAAGTATGACCTTTGGCACATCTTCCGGTATTCTAATCAATCCCCTCAGTTTTTCAAGAACCCATATAAAATTCTTCTTCTCCCAATTGACATAAGCAAAGGCAACAGAGAAAGTATGCTCGGTTGATGTGACACCGACAATCTCAACCAATGGAAACCTATACTGGTTGGTCTTGTACGTGGAATCAGTCAACAAAACAATGGGAAATGTATTCAAAAGCTCAATCGAGTCTGGATGTGCCCAAAACATGTCTTTGACAATCTCAGTCCCATATTCAACTCAGTGCCAATACACATATTTATCACGCTTCAAATAAGTCATCAACTGTTGGAGTTCAGGCCTACCTTAACGATTATTTGATCGTAACCTTGAACGCGCATTGTGTATTTGTTTGAGATTCAAGTGGCTGTCTACAGGGTACATAGACCTTAGTTCGACCAAGATTCGATTAGGTGGAATCAAGTTCTTCGTCATTCTAGAAACAACTTCCTTTTGTTCTGCCGTTAATTTGTTGTTATGTGGATGACCTTCGCTGTAAGACATTAATGCGTGGTTATGTGTTTCACACATAACGGTCAATATCCATCCATCAAGTTTTTTGATAAATTTTCCCTTTAGGCGAAACTTGCAGCAACATTTTCTGCTCCCCGTAGGAACCATATTAGCATGCTTGTATTTTTCTGCCTTTTCACAAACTAGTTCACAGAAGATTTTCCTTGACCTCTGTCCGTTGTCCGATCGGTTGATGACAATAACCACCCCAAGAGTACGCGCAACAGAACGAACATATACAAGCAAGTCATCAAGAGTAGCAAAGACTTCATTCGTTTCAAATGAACTCGTATGGTCCACAACAAGGGCATCAGGATAGCCACTTTCATCCATATTAGTACCTAAAAAATCGGAATAAAATCAAACATAGCGTTAAAAAACATGGTTTCTGCAGAATCTGTGCAACCGTAAACAGAGGAGACTCTGCTGAATTTTTTTGTAGATATTTGTAACCGTAAATGTGAATTAGGCTTGCCAAGTTATGAAGTGTTAGTCTTAGCTTGTGCGCCGGTCATGGCCTAAGGTTGGGTCATGAAAACCCACCTCTACCATACCTCCCTTCAAGCACTTTGCTCCAAAGACTAGTAGTGTTACTTCTAAGGCTGCAAGCAAGCTTCATAATACAAGGCTTGTTCATTAAAGTCAAGTCTTTGATACCCAAACCTCCACAATTGGTTGGTTGGCATTCTTGGAGAAAAACATAGGTGTAACCATACCTCATAATAGGCCGAACGGGTGGATCACAAGCGTCCATGAAAAGGGACCTAAAGAAATTCGTGACGTGTGCATTAGTACTAAGCTCATCCTCAAGCCAACTCCCTTGATCATTACGAAGAACATGAATGCGATTTTTCCTTTTCTGGTTAGCCGCCTTGATTTGATAGTATTTTGTGTTTGGGTCTCCATCGTGCATCCAAATTGTTCTTGACCTTTGGTACCACATCAGCTCTTCTTGCTTCAGAATAGCATTCAGCTCATGCTGGAGCTGTTTTTCAAGTTGGAACAAATAACGATTGGCAGCACCTTCATGAAACTTTTTCTGAACGCCCCCAATTCTTGGAAGCAACTTGCGCTTCTTAGCCTTAACACACCCAAAAGTAGAATGCTTCCAAGATTCAAGATTTTATTCAGACCGCTTGAGATTGCTAGCTAAGTCGCTAGCATTGTGCCACCACTCCTTATGTGAGTCGTAAAAGTGGGATGGGTGAGCCAGGCGCTTTCAAATCTAAAAGTGGGGTATAATTTGAAAAGATGGGGGTAGAAAAAAAAAACTTTACTTTTTTTCCCAAAAGGCCCAGAGGCCCAAGACAAAAGGTCCAGAAAATACAAAAGGCCCAGAGGTCCAACTCTACACTCGGGTGAAGGGAAATAATGTACAACCACCACACCGTTTCCATCATATTCTCACTTTGGAAAACCTAAATTGGAAAACCTAAATCGCTACCTTCGTTTCTGTTCTGCAAAGCATCTGTGAGAACAATGATCTCTGTGCAAGAGGGATTTATACGAGAACCCTATAAGACTCCAGTCGACACTCCTTCCTCCATAGCCCTTGGCTTGAAGGAGCTCCGCATAGACAGTTATGATGATGATGATGATGATGATGATATAGGTATCTATGTATCTATGTATCTTTCTTCCGATTCACTGTTAATTATATTTGTTTCTCTCCTAATATAATTCTATTTATTTTGAATAAATAGGACTTGTGTTTATTCACAAGTTGAGTGGTTTTACATATCTACCAAGAAAACTCATAGATGAGGATGCTGGCATGGACATTTATTCAACCGAATCTGTCATTGTTTCTGTGAGTGTCATTCCTTTTCAGGATGATAATAATGAGGAGGAGCACTCTTACGGCAATCTTAAGGTAACTGCTGTGTTGTGAAGTGAGGTGGCTTATTCTCTTCTCTTGTCTCTTTTTGTAGAATTAAGTGTTCATTCCCCTCTCTTTAGAAAATAGAACATTTATAAGCCTGTTACATGATAAAGCATCAATACGAAACATATAAATAGATTTTAAGATAAAAAATTGGATAAGAAAACATCAGTGCCTACATCTTCATTGTCCACACAATGTTCATTTTTAGATAGATAGATAGATAGATAGATAGATAGATAGATAGATGGCTTAAATTCATGAATCGTAAGATTCAAGAGACCGAATCGTTTTTGTTTGATTACCTATCATATTGGGATACGGATCGTATGAATCCTAAGATACTGATAACCATGATAACCATGTCGATTACGGTTTTTCAGTCTCTGGCTGTCAACAAGTGAGGGATGCCTTGAACATTCTTCCTCTAACACTAACACTTGAACAAAAGCTTTCCCTAAACTCCCAAATAAATAGGTTTCCTTTTGGTAAAGGCCAAACTGTTGGTGTAGAAACTAATGAAACTTGGTTGCACCTGATTATTGCTTCAACTATACAAGTATCATTCACAATAAATCCCTCGCTAGAGTCGCAAAGTTCATCCCAACATATGAAGTTGGTGAAACCATATCTAGCATGTCTTTCGTTGAACTTGTATTTAGTTTCTCTTCTCTACAGTACAGACTTATGACTCATTTAATTTATTTATTTATGTATTGCTCTGGCTGGCAGGTTTGGGTTTATCAGAAGCGGAAGAAAATGTATGTTCACCATGAGATTTCTCTTCCAGCACTTCCACTCTGCACAGAGTGGCTTGGTTGCCCTCTTCTGGGAGGTGGGGGAATGGGGAACTTCTTAGCTGTTGGTTCGACGCAACCTTCCATAGAAATTTGGGACCTTGATCCTGTAAGTGGTTTTAGTCTGCAACTTTTTTTAGTAGATGTCTTTTCGCAGAATACCTTGTAACATCCCTTTGTTCACAGATTGAGGTGGTAAAGCCGTGCCTGGTGTTGGGTGGCACTGATTGTCACACAGACTCTGTTCTCGGTCTTGCATGGAACAGAAAATACAGGAATGTACTTGCAAGTGCCAGTGCTGACAAGCGAGTAAAGATGTGGGATATTGTTGCTGGGAGGTGTGATAATACAATGGAGCATCACTCGGATAAGGTTCAAGCAGTTGCTTGGAATCCTAATGCTCCACATGCTCTTCTTAGTGGTTCCTTTGATTGCACTCTTGCATTGGTAACAATCTCCAACTTTCCTCCTTGGCTCTACTTTTCTGTATTTTGCTCTGTTGCTGATTAAAAATTATATGGTACTCAATGCTTTTATTACAATTTGCAGAAGGATGTGAGAATGCCATCACGTTCTGGCTATCAGTGGTCAGTCACAGCTGCTGTAAAGAGCTTGGCATGGAACCCAAGCAATGAGCACCATTTTGTGGTGTGTTGTGGTTATTTCTAATGCCTAAATACTTCCATTAGTTTTTTTTTTCTCCTTAATTTGTCTGATAAAGCATTCTAGCATTGTTTTTTAAAAGCCCTTTTGATTGTCCTGTTAGGTGGGTCTTGAAAATGGTAATGTTACTTTTTTTGATATTCGGACTGCCACATCTAATTCCCCATCTGAGCTCAGTACTTCCACCTCTACGCTTCGTGCACATGACAAAGCTGTTACATCAGTATCCTACAATTTGCTAACACCTAATGTATGTACATTCAACATTTTAATGAGAATTTCTATTTATTATGCACTTTAGTTTAATGAGAGTATGTACTTATTATGACCTCATGCAGCTTTTTGCCACTGGATCTGCGGACGAAACGGTAATGATGGTTAATGAACTCAATTTTGCTGCTTTAGTGTATAATAATGTTGATTTTAATTCTTCTCCTTTAACGGTAACTGCTTATTTTTCACAGGTGAAGCTTTGGGATTTGTCAACCCCCCAATCATTTTATGTAGCATCTCATAATCCGAAGGCAGTAAGTGTCTTTTTCTCAATCATTGAGTCATGTATAGGAAACTATCATACTAATCATGATAATTTTGATAAACTAATGCTAAATGATTTTTTATTTTTATGGCGTTTGTTAGGGGGCTGTCTTATCTATTGCTTTCTTAGAGGCCAACCCCTTCTTGTTGGCTATAGGAGGCTCAAGTGGAGAATTGAAGGTACGTGAAAAGAGCCCAGTGAAGTGTTTTTTATTTTGCATTCTTGATAGTCTCTTCATAAAATTGACCGTTGTAACTGATAATTTTATAGGTATGGGACATCTTTTCTATACCTAGAATCAGTCAAGAATATGGTATCTAGAAGCAATGGAACTACATTTCTTATGTAAACATTTTCTTTCGAATGGATCATGATCTGCTTTTTTTTTTTTTTTTAACTCGTGTAATGTAACAACAATTACCAAATACTATCGGTTTTATAATAAGCTCATTGAGTGCTAGTACAAAGTTGATGTTATTTTGTTACACCATAATCCTCTCAATTTGTCACTGAATTTGGGTTTTTTGAGATGGCGAATTAGTTGAAATAATTTTTATGAATTTGATACTGAATTTGTTTAACTAAAATTATGATATTTTCAATAAAGTTGGAGTATTCATTATAGAGAAGTGATATTAAGTACGAATGAGATGTCAAGAAATGTCAGAAACAGTCTTGCTTTAATAACACCTCACTGCAGAAGAAGGAAAAAAAAGAAAAAACTCACGGTGCGGCTCTTCACTCGTAGGATTCGTATCGTACTAAAAAGGATTTCTCTTCAATTAGGGAAGGAGAAGAGAGTTTCACGTTAATGGAGGCTGGTGTTCTATAACAACCAAACTACCCTTAGTTTAGCCAAGAAATGAAAACATTGAGTGAAATGCAACTTTGTGAAGAGATTGATTGTCTGCATGGAAGAAGAGAGAATAGGTGAAGGTGATGGTGTCATGTTGGAAGTGATGGTGTGTAGAATGACCATCAATCTCAATATACTTCACATATTCTTGGGAGACTAATTTGCGTGTGATTTCACTCAAGTTATTGCATATCATTGAAGTCAGTAAAGAGATGGAGACCCCAAGTCAAACTAACCATAACTAAACTATTTCTACTGTGGTGGTTGCTATATAAATATTTCATTTAAATAAAAATTTGTTAGTATAAATTCTAATATAATTAAATATATATCCTTCGGTAGGTAATAGGTAGCTACTATAGTTCAATTGTGCATAAAAATGAGGCTAATCACTACTTAATTTTAGTTTGAAAACTATAATTAATCTCAATTTGAGAACTATTTGTAATAGACAACACGACTGGCGGGAGGCCTAGCTCCGTGGGAGTACATGTTGCATCCCGTTTATTTATTGATAAGCCAAAAGATAGTCAACATTTATTATCATGGGGTGGAGGGACTTTTGTCAAAGAAATGACTTCAACAAGAATGGTAATACTATTAGGCTCAGCTCTGGGACATTGGGCGATACAATATTGTTGAAGTTTAAAAAGTAATTCTTATAGGTTGAACG
Organism: Astragalus glycyphyllos; assembly: GCA_963573325.1. Lineage (NCBI taxonomy): Eukaryota > Viridiplantae > Streptophyta > Magnoliopsida > Fabales > Fabaceae > Astragalus > Astragalus glycyphyllos. The sequence goes on from OY754307.1 coordinate 40,356,529, forward strand.
ATTATGAATTATTGCTTTTTCTTCATCAAATTCATTTTACCACTAATAATTAAATTAATGTCCGGAATGTTTGTTAACCTATGTTGAGCTTCTGTAGCAGAATTAATTGCCTACTAGGGGATAAGAATGTTGATCTTAGGTTCCCATAGATAATAAGAAGAAAAAGTCTAAAGAATTTTAATAACATAATCCATATTTGATAACGAAGGAGTTCATAGGGCCAAGTGTATCACCTCGAGGAACTTCGATCTTATTCGTCAAGGAGAAGGACAAATCATCTCGATTGTGTGTGGATTATAGGCAGCTAAGTAAGCCAACAACGAAAAATAGATATCCTTTACCTAGGATAGATGATTACATGGACCAGTTCTAAGTAACTTTGAACTTTTCAAAGGAGCTTCATATTCCGATATGGTCATTTGATTATCTGATCAATAAACATTAAAAGCAAGGTTTCAACTACACATTTGACGGCTAGTCTGTTTACATTTGATGGCAAATCTGTTTTATTTCGGCGAGTTTGGAACCAATGCACCGACATCAAGTTCGGTTCAATTTACTAACGGTCGATTCAATTTCACCATATCAACGACATCATGGAGACTTCAGACATAGCAGCGATGTGTAAACCAATGCGTTGAACAACATCAATTGGTAATTCGACCTCGGCACAGTGTCCTACATCAAGCACGAAGCGTTGCGTCGAGCCTCTTCGCTCCAAGTTTCACCTCAAGCATAGCTTGGTAAACTGGACGGAAGCAGGTAGCAGATCATTTCCGGGCTCAAGTCTGATCTCTGCCTCAACCTCTTCGCTCTGAGTTTCACCTCAAGCCTAGCTTGGTAAATAGGACTGAAGCAGGTAGCAGGTCATTTACAGGCTCGAGTCCGACCTCGCCTGTCTAACAATGAAAGCAGAACGACCTCGTATGAGCTTCTTCACTACACGTTCACTCCAAGCTCTTCACTCGGTGAACTGGACTGAACGAAGTCTCATCTAATCCTGCGGCCTCGGACTGACTTCCTTCCTAAAGGGTCACTCCGACATGCCTTAAACTAACCTCTTCATCATGAGAAAGAGATAATGTTATGCATGATGGATGCATCATGAACTTCATGTCAAATTCTGGAGATAGATAGATGAGTTCCAAGTGACCAAAGTTGAAAAATACCTTGCCATCATATTTGAGAAGTTTTGCGGTAGAGGTATAATTGGTATAAGGTACATGAACAGAACATATTTTCCAACTAAATAGGATTCTTGATTGAACTATTGTTATTATTATGACATAATAAAGAAAGAAGCAAAAACTGTACACACCAACAGGTTGAGTTTGTGGTCTCTGTGTGAGATTTGCAACACTAATCGGGCTTTTGTTCAAATGAATGCCATAAATTTAAAAGTGTGTGTATATATATATATCAAAGTAAAAACTATAAAATAGAGGAGGAAGCAAACAAATTTCCAGTTGGGAGAGTCCACTAGTGTAAGAATAGAATACCATATACATCACGAATTATTGAGCAAATGAGTGGAAATAAGACAAATATTAATGAAATCAACATATGGCACCAATCAAATAGTATCTGCCAAAAGTTAATTGAGATTGCCCAGATTTTGTTTATTGATAAGGAGGATAAAGATATCCTGTATAATAGAAAATGAAAGTCAATTTGAATTATCAGAGCAAAAACTCAAAATCAACATACACACTAGATAAGCGACTTACTTCCCTAGAAATCTTTAGCAGCTTAGCTTAGCACATATAATTACATGCAATGCAATGCATGAACTGCTAGATAGTGAATAATACCATCAAGGTATGGTAGGGAATTAAGTTAGAAAACCACCAACTTGTACTCTTAAATACTTTTTATTAAGCCTAATGTGATTAAAAACTTTTCAATTCTGCAGGAAAAGGTACACTGAATGAATGACAGAAAAAAGGACTTCACCAGAATAAGATGCATGCACCTAGTAATCTAAATAACTGAAAACTAAAATGGCCACAACTTTAAAGCAAAAAGTAAGCATAAGCTGGAAAGATACAAGACACAACAAATTGCATATTCTGCAAGCCAAACAGATACAGTGAATTAAGGGACAAGAGAAGACTATAGATATTATGGTGAAGTTATCAACAAACAGAACCATGTATGTCAATAATGTAATTTTCACAACCAAAGATTCACTGTTATAAATAGCTAGTAATCAAGTCAAACCAGAACACAATATCAACCTTAAAAGCTCATGTTTCACTGGTGTTTTTGAACATTCTTGTCATGTGCTTTAGAAACTCTAAACAATAAGCAACAAATGCTAACAAGTGGCAAGGTTTTCAATTGTGACCAAACTTTGCCATCTTTAATTTACTAACCACTCTCTCAAGTCTGCTAATTCTCTCTTCAAGTTCCACAATTTTGATATCAGATGCATGCCTATAGCTTTCATCTTCAGTCCTACATAGGCAAACTCTATCATTGAACAGCCTTGGTCTCTTGCTTCCATTTGCATTAGCAGCATTACAATTTCTGTTTGCTTTTCCTACATGACTTCCATGTTTTGACGAGCTTCCACTTCTCTTCTGCTGCACAATATTCGTAACGAAGTCACGATGACCAATTACCGAATGCTTCCACCACTTTGCATAATGAGCAGTAACATCAGCCTCAAAAAATCTAGATGAAAAATACAAATTTCCATCAGATATAGACCTACAGTAATTTTCCCAAGCAGTGGCTTTAGGCTGATTGCACCTAGACACACAACCCGGAACATCTTGATCCATTCCAAATTGCATAGCAACTCTATGTGGGAGATACTGCTCTATAGAGTCAATCCCAACAAGCTCAGAAACTCTCAAGCATGTGACTAATGAGAGTATATTTTTATCCAAATCCGCCTCAAATGGTATCAAAATTTCATTTTCTGGATAAAACAGTCCAAACTTATCAGAATATCTATTGAAGAATATGGCATCCATAGAAGATAAGAGAGAAAGGATTAAAAGACTCTAGTATTCATCAAAAGGAATTGATACAAAATGATAAAGGAATTGATACAAAATGATAAGAGTGTTTCTAAAATGATTACATGAAGCCTATTTATAGGCATGTACCAACTAATAACAAACTCACTTATAACTACCAACTATCTTCCTAACTACTAACTAACTATCTCCCTAACTACTAACTAACTATATATCTAATAGTCCCCCGCAAGCTAGAAGTTATTCACAACACTTCTAGTTTGACATGAAAAATAGAGAGATACATCAAACCAAAAGAAAATTACAATGATTCATATTAGGAAGTTAGTTTTAGATTCATCTTGATTATTCTATGAGCAAAGAAACATTAGGTGCAATAGGAACCGCAAGAACGTCTTTCTTGGCTTCTTGAAATGGTTCAAATATAATCCCAATTAATTGTGCTGGTGAATCTCTAGCAGCAAAAATTATCATAGTCTGCTTCTTCATGCCAAATTCTCCAAAGCATTACACTAGTAAGATGACACCAGAAATCATAACAACACCAACAACATTGAAATTAGGATCAAGCCAACCACCAAAACTATAACAGATATATATTCATGCATATTCTTCCTTCTCAAACGAGGGATAAAGTCACTCATTATCATCACTGACAGAACCTTTGTGGATTTGAACATGATAAAGATCCCTTAAGCCATGTGAACCCATGAGTGCAGCAGAAAATTTCCGTTGCGGAAACAAAAACTGGATCAAGATTCGATCCAAGAAGAGACATCAATTTCAGAAAATCGAAATCGCAAAGAGAAAAGGAATATCACGATCCAAAATGAAATTGAAACGCGGCTTCAGATCACAATCATCGGAAATTAAAATGAAAGGAGGACAATGAAGCGGAATGCAAGACGGCGATGTGAAAGAACGCCAAAACGCGATGTGTGGAAATGCGGAACACACAACGGAGAAATTGAACTCGAAACTCAAGAAATGGGAAATCGAAATCAAGAAAGTGAAGGTTGAAGTCGCAAATTAATAGAGTACACCAAAGACACCTCAACAAGTGGACCAATCAAAGTCTCAGTTTAACCTGTTACCGGTTGAGCAGGTGGCTCCAGCAACCTTACCAAACTATCAGATAGCAAATTAGTTAAACTGAACTGTTAGAGTTTGTTAAACAACTGTTTAGAATTAGTTAAGAGTTTACAAATTCTGTTATGTAATCTTAGTTCAATTGAAGTGTATAAATACACATTCTGTAATTCACAATGTTCAATCAATGAAATCATATTCAGTTTATCTCTAATATGGTATCAATCGCCAACGATCCGTGACCTCACATCGCTTCCGTTTCAACCTCGCAAGCTTCGTCAATGGCGGATCCTACGCCCAAACAAGCAATCGTCACTACAGAGATCACTCACAACGTCTTCGCCACGAATAATCTTCTTTCGTATGGCTTCACATCTGCACCAAAGCTTTCCATAAAGTTGGAAGACAAGAACTTCCTTCTTTGGAATCAACAAGTTGAGGGCATCATCACGTCCTTCAAACTCCATCACTTCTTGGTAAATCCAGAAATTCCGCAGCAATATGCATCTGAGACAGATCGCGCGGTTAACAAATGCACTGAAGAGTACGAAAGGTGGTTGGTCCAAGATCAAATGCTGTTTACATGGCTTCTTTCCACACTTTCAGAAGCGGTTCTTCCCCGTGTTCTTACGTGCAAGCACTCTCACCAGGTTTGGGATCGAATTCACCAACGCTATTATTCCCATCTCAAAGCTAAAATTGGCCAATTAAGATCGGAATTGAAAAACACAAGGAAAGGGGCAAGAACCATCTCTGAATATCTGATGCGTATTCATACATTAGCAGATTCTCTTCTTTCAATAGGCGAAAACATATCTGATCAAGATAAAATTGATGTAATTCTTGATGGATTGCCGGAGGAATACAACCCCTTCGTGATGATGATATACGGAAGATCCGATTCATCCTCAATTTCTGATATCGAAGCGTTGCTTCTTGTTCAAGAGGCTCAATTTGCAAAGCACCGTCAAGAGCTTTCCACTACTGCTGTAAGTGCAAATCTTGCACACGCCACTTATGGTTCTCGTGGCAATTTCAATGGTTACCGTGGACGTGGTCGCAACAATCGAAGCCGTGGCCGTGGACGCAACACAACAAGTGCTCCCTCTCCTCCTACAACCACCGGGTCTAGACCAACATGTCAGCTTTGTGGTAAATACGGGCATAATGCAGTTGATTGCTGGCACAGGTTTGATGAGTCTTACACAAGTCAAAATGAGGCAAGCTCTTCTCAGCAGAAGCAGGGCAAAGGCGAAGGGAATCACAAGGACCAGAGGTCTTCCCAACACTCATCTTCTGATGCTCAAGTTCACTATGCAACAACTGGTGAAGAAATCCCTGCATCCAACCTAGAAGAGGATTGGATCAAGGACACAGGTGCGTCTCACCACGTAACACCTCACATACACAATTTTGACACTAGCACACCCTATAGAGGCTCAACACAAGTCTCTATGGGTAATGGTCACAAGGTACCAATCAAAGCAATTGGTACAGCTAGTTTTGCATCACCATTCAATCCATCTGTCATTCTTAAACTCAATAAATTGCTTCATGTTCCTTCAATATCAAAGAACCTACTTTCTGTGTCTAGATTCACCAAAGATAACAAAGTATACTTTGAATTTCACACAAATTACTGCCTTGTAAAATCACAGGTAACTAAACAAGTTCTGCTCAAAGGAGTAAAAGGCCAAGATGGACTCTACTCCTTCAAGAAATTTCCTTTTCGTGTTGCTATTAGGCCTAGAGTCAAGATCAGCTCATTAAATAAAACTAGGAGTAGATCCTCTGCTGTTGTAAACACTGTGTCTGCTGCAAATCAAAATACTGCATCTGTTGAGAATACACACACTGATAGCACAACTAGTGCGCTTAGGAAGTTTAATCTTTGGCATTCTAGGCTAGGGCATGCAAATACAAATACTATGAATTCTATCCTCAAATTGTATCAAATTTCTTTACCTAATAAAGCTGATCTTTCCCTTTGTAAATCATGTTGTGTTGGAAAATCACATAGACTTCATGCACCAGCATCTCACACTAAATACGCTAAACCATTTGAACTTATTCATTCTGATCTATGGGGGCCTTCCCCTTCACCATCTAAGTCAGGTTACAGGTATTACATAGCTTTTGTTGATGCATATACCAAATTTACATGGATATATTTTCTTAAAAACAAGTCTGATGCACTGCTTGCTTTTACTAAATTCCATGCTTTGATTGATACACAACACAACACATCACTGAAAGCTGTTCAAACTGACTTTGGAGGGGAGTTTAGACCCTTTACTGAGTTACTCACCTCCAAGGGCATAATTCATAGACTCACATGCCCACACACTTCACATCAAAATGGCACAGTTGAAAGAAAGCACCGTCAAATAGTTGAGATGGGCCTCACTTTGTTGTCACATGCCTCACTGCCCACCTCTTTGTGGGATCATGCTTTCACCACTTCCACTCACCTCATCAATAGGTTACCCACATCTAGTCATCCTAAATTCATTTCACCATACGAGACACTATATCACAAACAACCTGACTACACTCTATTAAAGGTTTTTGGCTGCACTTGTTATCCTCTTTTGAGACCTTACAACAGGCACAAATTAGAAAACAGGAGCACTGAATGTGTGAACTTGGGATTGTCCCCACAACACAAAGGTTACAAATGTCTTAGCCAAGATGGGAGAATCTATATTACAAAAGATGTACTCTTTGATGAAACACAATTTCCTTATACCAAACTATTCCCAAACAATCCTTCCACTCCCAATTTTAGTCAAGAAGACTTCACAGATTCTCATCATGTTATCATCCTACAACCATCACCACCCATCACAGAAACTGTCTCACCCTCTCCTACTCTAAATGAACCTCACTCCAGTGAACCAGCCACAACTGAGCCTCCACATGAGACAACCTCCTCTGCACCTACCAATCAAGACACCTCCTCCACAGTACCTACTCAAACACCACCCCCAATGACAGACACTGCTCCCACCAGTAACTCCAACATTGGTTCAGTACCACCACCATCTGTAACCATATCTCAACATCTTATGACCACCAGATATAAATTTGGCAAGCTTAAACCAAAAGTATTTTTAGCTATGACTGAACCAAAGACAGTGACACAGGCTCTTAATGAACCTACTTGGCATGAGGCAATGCAACAAGAGTATGATACTTTAATCAAAAATGGGACTTGGACATTGACTTCATTACCACCACAGAGGCAGGCAATTGGTTGCAAGTGGGTGTTCAGAGTGAAACAAAATCCTGATGGCAGCCTAAACAAGTGCAAAGCACGATTGGTAGCAAAAGGATTTCACCAAGTTCATGGCAAAGACTACAGAGAGACATTCTCACCTGTAGTAAAACCATCCACCATTCGAATCATTTTTACTCTTGCTCTCACTTACAACTGGGAGATGCAACAAATTTACATCAACAATGCCTTTATCAATTGGCACCTCAGTGAAGAAATCTACATGAAACAACCTCCTGGCTTTGAGGGTTCTGACAAGACTCAGGTTTGCAGGCTCCACAGAGCACTCTATGGCCTCAAGTAGGCACCAAGAGCCTGGTATGAAAATCTGACCAGTGTTCTTTGATAAGTCTTATTTTACTATGTTTTTAGCATTTGAATTAAATAAAAATTGTAGAATTTTAGTTTCACTTTGGAGCTATTTTACTACAAAATGTTGGTTTCTATTTTCAGGATCAAATAATGAAGGAATGGAAGAAATTCACGTGATTAAAGGCAAAGAATAAAAGTTCAAGGACCAAGGAGCAAAATCAAGCAAATGAAGCCAAGAATTAAGTGTTCACGCACGGTCCGTGCCTACAACACGCATGGTCCGTGCTCACTGTTACAGAAAGTAGCTGAAAAGACTCAAGACACGCACGGTCCGTGCGCACCACAAGCATGGTCCGTGCGCACTGTACGTTGCAGAAGCTGGAGAGTTTGAAGACCACGCACGGTCCGTGCTCCTTACCTGCACGGTCCGTGCTCCCTGTGCTGAATCAGAATTTTACAAGTTTTACGGCACGCACGGTCCGTGCACCCCAACAGCATGGTCCGTGCACCTTTATCTGAAGCTAAAAATGATACAAAACTCTTCCAATTCTTTCCTTGTGGCTTGTAATTCGAATTTAATCCTTTGTCTACTGATCCTAGGCTATAAATAGGACCTCATTTCAGCTGTAATGGTACCTTAGCATACTTGTAATCTCACTCCAAAGTTTAATCTAAGTTCTTGCAATTTTCTTAAGCTTTTGCTCTTTTATTTTCATGTTCTTTACTTTCTTGCAATTTTAATTTCTGTTCTTTACATTTCCAGCACTTTACATTTCAGTTCTTTATCGCTTTGTTTATATTCTTGTCATTTACATTCTGTTATTTATCTTTATGTCATTTTCTTTTATGTCATTCTCTTCTACTCCCTTGTCTACTATGATCATGTGTGAGTAGACTTCTTTAGTCTTGGGATTGTGGGACACAATCCAATGATGGGTCCCTAAACAAATCCAAGACTAAACTCTATCTTATTTAGAACTTGAATTTTAATCTAATTCCATAGAACTAAATTTTATAAAACAAATATCAAACGAAGTACCGAGAGGTGAAGTTTGATATTGGAACAAATGGGATTAGACAAGGCAAAGCAAAGCATGAGAATAGCATTGCTAGCTTTGGGACAATAAGGTTGTGCTTAATGGGTCTCTGCGATGATCAACCATGAGAATAGGTTTGATCATTGTTTCGAGACACGTTCTTGCATTCCGAAAGGAAGCTTGAATTACACCAAAAGAATACCTTCTCCTTAAAACAATTTCAAAATAAGATAGAGAATAGATAAAGGGTTGTTTATTTCCATCATTGTGATCTAACCATGATCCCAAGGCGTCTTTTATTCTGAATTTTACAAAACAAAAATACTCTCTTTATTTAAACGATTCCTTTCAGCTAATCAACATCAAAAATTAGATTAGTAATCGCAAAAATACTCCCTGTGGATCGATACTTTCTATTACGCGATAGAACTGTGCACTTGCGGCCTATCAAGTTTTTGGCGCCGTTGCCGGGGAGTAGTGATATTAATCAACCTTTTGGTATCGGTTAGACTGAAAATTGCTGTTTTCTTTTATTTTGTTACTTTTTCTCTTCTTCTTTGAATGCGAAGAGCACACAGTTTCGGAGAAATTGTTGAACCAATTCCTGAAATCGAAAGATACCTTCACCAAAGAAGAAGAGAATTGCGCAATAACCAAAGAATGGTTGCTAATCAAAATCGTGCTCTTAAAGAGTACGCTACGCCTTCTACGGCTGAGCCTCATGCAGTTATTGTGCATCCTACTGTTGATACTAATAATTTTGAGCTTAAACCTTCTCTACTTTCTATGGTTCAGCAGAACCAATTTTCTGGTTCAGCAACTGAGGACCCAAATCTTCATCTTTCTATTTTTCTTGAATATTGTGGTACTCTCAAACTGAATGGAGTAACCCCTGAGGCCATAAGACTAAAGCTTTTCCCTTTTTCACTAAGGGATAGAGCTAGAGAATGGCTACATTTATTGCCAAATGAGTTCGTTACTACATGGGATCAACTAAGGCAAGCATTCCTTGCTAGATTCTTTCCCCCAAGCAAAACTGCTCAATTGAGGAATCAAATCACACGATTCACTCAAAATGATGGGGAATCTCTTTATGATGCTTGGGAGCGTTTCAAAGAAATGCTAAGGCTTTGCCCCCATCATGGACTAGAGAAATGGTTGATTATCCATACTTTTTACAATGGACTGATGTATGCTACAAAAATGACCGTGGATGCTGCTGCGGGAGGAGCTCTAATGAACAAGAACATTGAAGAGGCTTATGCACTGATTGAAGACATGGCTCAAAATCACTACCAGTGGACAAGTGAGAGAGTCATCACTGCTACACCTCCATCAAAGAAAGAGCCAGGTAAGTATGAAGTCTCTGCTCTTGATCATTTAGCTTCTAAGGTAGATGCATTGTTTGCTAAATTTGATAAGCTGAGTGTAAATGCTGTTTCACCTTCTACTCCTTCTGTACCACCCTGTGAAATTTGTGGTGTTGTTGGTCACACTGGTGTTGAATGCCAACTAGGGATGTCTGTTAATGTTATTGAGCAATCTAATGCTCAAAAGGGGGATCCTTTTTCAAACACTTATAATTCTGGATGGAGGAATCATCCAAATTTTTCCTATAAAAATCCTCCATCCAACCCCTCTTTTCAACCAGCGGCTAGAACACCACCTGGTTTTCAAAATTTTCAAAAAAGTCCTCAAAAATCCAACTTGGAAATTATGTTGGAAAACTTTGTGTTAACTCAAACTAAGCAAAATGAAGAGTTCAAAAATCAAACTTCTTTTTTGAATGATACTCTTATCAAGTTAACATCAAAGGTTGATTCCATAGCCACACACAATAAAATGCTTGAAAATCAAATCACTCAAGTGGCTCAACAAGTCGCTTCATTCTCTAGAACCACCGGTATCTTCCCTGGACAGCCAGAACAAAATCCTAAAGCCCAAATAAATGCTGTCACCCTTAGGAGTGGAAAACAATTAGAGGAACTAAAGGGCACCAATGAGAAAAATGTGAGTGAGAAAGAAAATGAACAAAGTGAGGTTGTAGAAGAAGAGAAAGAAAAACCTTATGTCTCTCCACCACCATACAAACCAGCCATACCCTTCCCCCAAAGATTGGCCAAATCCAAAGTTGAGGAGCAATTTAAAAAATTTGTGGATATTTTGAAAAAGCTCTACATAAACATTCCTTTCACTGAAGCTTTGTCTCAAATGCCATCTTATGCTAAATTTTTGAAAGAGATTTTGTCTAAAAAAAGAAAAATAGATGACAATGAGATAATAGCTTTGACAGAAGAATGTAGTGCTATCATACAAAATAAATTGCCTCCTAAGCTCAAAGATCCTGGAAGCTTTTCCATTCCATGTGTTATTGGTAGTGAGAGTATTGAGAGAGCCATGTGTGATCTAGGAGCTAGTGTGAGTCTAATGCCTCTATCCATTTTTAAAAGACTAGGCGTAGGTGAACTCAAACCCACAAAGATGTCATTGCAATTAGCAGACCGTTCCATCAAATACCCGGTTGGAATTTTAGAGGATGTTCCTATCAAGGTAGGACAATTGTATATACCGGCTGATTTTGTGGTGATGGAAATGGAAGAGGACTCCCATGTTCCAATTCTCTTGGGGAGACCTTTCCTTGCTACAGCTGGGGCCATCATTGATGTTAAAAATGGTAAACTTTCTCTTAATGTGGGTAAGGAGAAAATTGAGTTTGATTTTACTAACCTTATGAAAAGCCCTTCTCTTGAGGATTCTTGTTGCAGGGTTGATATAATAGACCATTGTGTGGAAGAATGCATTTTGGAGCCATATTCAAATGATGGGATGAAAACAGGTTTCATAAAAAGCAAGAATGAAAATGTGGCTAAGAAAACTCAAACTGATGACAAATTGTTGGATGAAAACCCTCCCATTAAAAACTTGGGCATTGAAGCCTTAGTTGGAGAAAAATCAGCACCTCTTGCGAAAAAAGATCCAGGTTGAGGTATTGAAAGCGTCAAGCTAATGACGTTAAAAGAGCGCTGCGTGGGAGGCAACCCACAGGTTTACCTTTGTTTTATTTTGCTGGAATAAGAAGAAAAGCTACAAATGCTAGTCAATGTGAGCTTTCTTTACCCCTCTCATGTGTTTTTAATTTTATATCATTGAGGACAATGTCTGGTCCAAGCATGGGGGGGGGGGGGGGGGGGGGGGTACTTTACCCTTTGTTATTTAATTTCTGTCATTTTGTTTTCTTATAAGTGTTGAGACTGGATTTCTTTCCCATGCTTTGTATTGTTGCTGTTTTCTTGAGATAAATGTTTAGATGCAGCGCTTATTAGTAGAAAAAGAAAGAAAAAAAGAAAAAAATAAAGGCTAAGTTCTATGATGAATTTGTACACGTAAACACAGTTTTTTTTTGAATTGTTTTCTAAACTCACATCTGTTTTTACACTTAAACTCTATGTCTTGAAAGGAAGCCAAATAGTTCAAAAGCTAGTCAAAGCTGAGCTTGTTTTAGTCAACCGACATTTGTGCTAAACTTGATACAACAAAGAAAAATAGAAATTAAGCAAGTTGGTCAGGGTAATATACATATACTAGGTTGTTTTTGCTGATTGGAAAATTCAAAAAAGCGGAACAGCTGAAAAATCAAAAGTATGCCCTGAAGTCAGGGTAATATATCTAAACTAGGCTGTTTTTGCTGATTGGAGAACTCAAAAAGTAAAGCAACTGAAAAATCTCAAGTGTGCCCTGACCACAAAATGTGGATCAATTGTAAAATTTGTTTTATCTTTGTAATCAAGTTAAGCACAATCTAGGAAGGCTATTTCTAAGTAAGGCAAAAGCGAAACTTTTGTGACTATCTTGGTAACTGGACCGGACCTATGAGTGCACACACTCACTTGGAGCAGCTGTTGGGTTGAAAAATTCATGAAAAACATAGAAAAGTGTGATAAGTGCACCCTGAGAACAAAGCCCTTGAAAAATATATATGATTGAGCTTTAATGAAAAAATTGCTTCTACTAATTTGTGCTGCTGGTTTTGATTGTAAATTGCTTGAGGACAAGCAAAGATTCAAGCATGGGGGAGTTTGATAAGTCTTATTTTACTATGTTTTTAGCATTTGAATTAAATAAAAATTGTAGAGTTTTAGTTTCACTTTGGAGCTATTTTACTACAAAATGTTGGTTTCTATTTTCAGGATCAAATAATGAAGGAATGGAAGAAATTCACGTGATTAAAGGCAAAGAATAAAAGTTCAAGGACCAAGGAGCAAAATCAAGCAAATGAAGCCAAGAATTAAGTGTTCACGCACGGTCCGTGCCTACAACACGCATGGTCCGTGCTCACTGTTACAGAAAGTAGCTGAAAAGACTCAAGACACGCACGGTCCGTGCGCACCACAAGCATGGTCCGTGCGCACTGTACGTTGCAGAAGCTGGAGAGTTTGAAGACCACGCACGGTCCGTGCTCCTTACCTGCACGGTCCGTGCTCCCTGTGCTGAATCAGAATTTTACAAGTTTTACGGCACGCACGGTCCGTGCACCCCAACAGCATGGTCCGTGCACCTTTATCTGAAGCTAAAAATGATACAAAACTCTTCCAATTCTTTCATTGTGGCTTGTAATTCGAATTTAATCCTTTGTCTACTGATCCTAGGCTATAAATAGGACCTCATTTCAGCTGTAATGGTACCTTAGCATACTTGTAATCTCACTCCAAAGTTTAATCTAAGTTCTTGCAATTTTCTTAAGCTTTTGCTCTTTTATTTTCATGTTCTTTACTTTCTTGCAATTTTAATTTCTGTTCTTTACATTTCCAGCACTTTACATTTCAGTTCTTTATCGCTTTGTTTATATTCTTGTCATTTACATTCTGTTATTTATCTTTATGTCATTTTCTTTTATGTCATTCTCTTCTACTCCCTTGTCTACTATGATCATGTGTGAGTAGACTTCTTTAGTCTTGGGATTGTGGGACACAATCCAATGATGGGTCCCTAAACAAATCCAAGACTAAACTCTATCTTATTTAGAACTTGAATTTTAATCTAATTCCATAGAACTAAATTTTATAAAACAAGTATCAAACGAAGTACCGAGAGGTGAAGTTTGATATTGGAACAAATGGGATTAGACAAGGCAAAGTAAAGCATGAGAATAGCATTGCTAGCTTTGGGACAATAAGGTTGTTCTTAATGGGTCTCTGCGATGATCAACCATGAGAATAGGTTTGATCATTGTTTCGAGACACGTTCTTGCATTCCGAAAGGAAGCTTGAATTACACCAAAAGAATACCTTGTCCTTAAAACAATTTCAAAATAAGATAGAGAATAGTTAAAGGGTTGTTTATTTCCATCATTGTGATCTAACCATGATCCCAAGGCGTCTTTTATTCTGAATTTTACAAAACAAAAATACTCTCTTTATTTAAACGATTCCTTTCAGCTAATCAACATCAAAAATTAGATTAGTAATCGCAAAAATACTCCCTGTGGATCGATACTTTCTATTACGCGATAGAACTGTGCACTTGCGGCCTATCATTCTTCTAGGATTTGGCTTTCACACAAGCAAATGTGACCCATCCTTGTTCATTTATACAAGAAAGGGTGTCACTCTCTATGCACTAGTCTATGTGGATGATATCATCATCACAGGATCATCCAAAAGTCTCATACATGATCTCATCTACAAGCTAAATCAGACATTTGCACTCAAGGAACTTGGTAAACCAGATTACTTTCTTGGCTTAGAGGTAAAAACTCTTCCTACTGGCTCTCTTCTCATGACTCAAACCAAATATATCTCAGATTTGCTTCAAAGAGCAAATATGAGTGATTGCAATGGAGTGCCCACACCTATGCTTGCAATTCTGAAATTGAGCAAACATGGCACTGACATCCTCAAAGACCCACATCAGTACAGATCAATAGTAGGGGCCTTACAATACATCACTTTAACTCGCCCAGATATAGCCTTCAGTGTGAACAAACTTTGTCAGTTTCTGTCATGTCCTCTTGAATCTCACTGGCTTGCAGTAAAAAGACTGTTAAGATACCTCAGTGGTACTTTATACCATGGTCTTCATCTCCAACCAGCCTCTCCTGACACCAAATTTTCCCTAAGAATTTATTGTGATAGTGATTGGGGGAGTGACATTGATGACAGGCGCTTTACCACTGGTTTGTGTGTCTATTTGGGACCTAACTTGATCTCTTGGAGTGCAAAGAAACAGACACTGGTGGCTAGGTCCAGTGCTGAATCAGAATACAGAGGTATGGCACAAGGCACCTCAGAGCTTCTCTGGATTCAATCATTGCTTGATGAACTGCAGGTGGCTCATCAACTTCCAGCTCTGCTGTGTGATAATTTATCAGCTGTGTTGTTAGCTCACAATCCTATTCTTCACTCAAGGACAAAGCATATTGAGATGGATCTCCACTTTGTTCGAGAAAGAGTAATTGCCAAAACAACGGCCATCAAACATGTCCCTGCATCAGCTCAAATTGCAGACATTTTAACAAAGCCACTTGGTTCCTCTGCCTTCAACAATCTCAGACACAAGCTCAAGGTTCAATCCCTCCTTGATCTTGATAGGGGAGTAATAGAGTACACCAAAGACACCTCAACAAGTGGACCAATCAAAGTCTCAGTTTAACCTGTTACCGGTTGAGCAGGTGGCTCCAGCAACTTTACCAAACTATCAGATAGCAAATTAGTTAAACTGAACTGTTAGAGTTTGTTAAACAACTGTTTAGAATTAGTTAAGAGTTTACAAATTCTGTTATGTAATCTTAGTTCAATTGAAGTGTATAAATACACATTCTGTAATTCACAATGTTCAATCAATGAAATCATATTCAGTTTATCTCTAATACAAATCAACCGAGAAGACGAAAATGCAAATCAGGAAATGAAATTGCAAATCGCACATGAGGAAATGGAGTTGCAAATCGCGAAATCAAAAATGATAAAGAAATGCGATGCAAAAACACTAATCCATAAGAATGTCCGGAATGTTTGTTAACCTATGTTGTGCTTCTGTAGCAGAATTAATTGCCTACTAGGGGAGAAGAATGTTGATGTTAGGTTCCCATAGATAATAAGAAGAAAAAGTCTAAAGAATTTTAATAACATAATCCATATTTGATAACGAAGGAGTTCATAGGGCCAAGTGTATCACCTCGAGGAACTTCGATCTTATTTGTCAAGGAGAAGGACAAATCATCTCGATTGGGTGTGGATTATAGGCATCTAAGTAAGCCAACAATGAAAAATAGATATCCTTTACCTAGGATAGATGATTACATGGACCAGTTAAAAGTAACTTCGAACTTTTCAAAGGAGCTTCATATCCCGATATGGTCATTGTTAGTATTTTGTTATGCCTTTGGTTGTGAATAATGCACTGATTGTATTTATGCATTACATGAATAAGATCTTTAGACCTTATCTTGACCAATTCGTCATAGTATTTATAGGCGATATTATCGTTTATTCTTCGATAAGAGAGGAACACGAAGAACATTTGATATTAATCCCGCGAATTTGAAAGTCCTGCAGCTATATGCTAATTTTTCCAAGTGTGAATTCTGGTTGAAAGAAGTTCAATTCTTGGGACACGCGGTCAATAAAGAAGGGATGGATTTTGATCCTTCCAAAGTAGATGTGGTTCTTAAATGTGAAACTCCACGAAATGCGGGAGAGATACGTATCTTGGACCTGTGGGATACTATAGGCAATTCATAGATGATGAGTTTTCGAAGATTGCGCCCATGACCCAATTAACTAGGAAAGCTAAAACTTATGAATGAGCAGAAGAGTGTGAGACTAGTTTACCTGATCCCTTAGGACTTTCTGGAATACATTGTGATGCGTGGTAGCAAGGACTAGGATTGTGTTGGTGTAGGAGAAGAAGGTTGTTGCTTATGCATCAAGGCAGTTGGAAGTTCGTGAAAGGAATTATCAGAGCCATGATTTGGAGTTAGCTTCAATAGTCTTTGCTTTAAGGATTTGGAGACACTATCTCTATGGAGCTCTCTTTACTGTTTTTAGTGATCATAAGAGCTCTCTTTGCATTGCAATATCATCTAAGAAAAGCAAATATAGTAGCAGATGCTTTGAATAGAAAGAAGTGCAAATATGTGCAATGTTGGTGAAGGAACAAGACGCATAGATGACTCAAGGAACCTACGTTTAAACGTAGGCTTCTCAATGGGAAAGATTCATTTGGGTTTAACCACAGTGAACATGTTTTATAAATAATTATAAAAATATGTTTTAGAAATTATCTTATTTTAATTGTATGTTTTTAGGGCTTAGTGAAGGTCTACGTGTAACGGCCCAAAAACTTTTTGATTAAAAGGTCTGAGGCTAGTAACTAATAAAACAAATATTATAATAAAATTGTACTATCCTGTTTTGACTTTCAATAAGTTTGTGCTTATATTATGTCTACATATACTACTGAAATATTTGTATTTTGTTTTCTTTCTTCCATGTTTACATAACTGAGATTGTTTTGCCCTTCCTTAATCGTTTCATTACTGTTCGGTACCGGAGTACGGGATTGAGGCTCCCGAAGTCGGACAGGCTCCAAGTTCGGGGCTCAATTGCTCTTGAGTGCTTCCAATAAGGTAGATGCCTGCGAATGAGTGCTGGACTCGGCTGGTAGATGTTGGAGCTCGGGCTGCCCGAGGTAGTCTTTCGTCCACGCCGGGTGGCGGGTACCTGCAAGACACTCCGACACCCAAGTCAGTAAGAGAAAGAGATGAAGAGTGATAGGGAGATCAAGAGGATACAAAGAATATAAGCTCGGCACGACGCCGAGGTGCGTGAAAGGGAGTCTGAGCTCCGCGTGCTTGTGTGCACGTGTGGTGTAGCGGGACGCAACGTAATGCAGCGTAGTATGTTGTACCTGGATCAGAGGGCGGAGCCTCTATTTATAGGTGAGGTGCCGTACCTGAGCCGTTGGATGCTTGGGATAGATCCTGACCATCGGGTACGTTTGGGATAAGGACTCGGTCGTCCTGAGATACGAAAATGGGCCAGACCCAAGCCAGCAAAGGATTTGGCCCAATCCGAAATAATTACAATATAGAAAGCAATTTTGATTTCATTCTCATCCTAACCAATTATATATATATAAATATATATATATATATATATATATATATATATATATATATATATATATATGTTAACCTAGTTAACCTTTCTCAATACAAGAATGTTATATTTTTTCTTTTTTCCTATCCATGAAACATAAGTAGGTGGGGTCAACCGATCTCTTTGTAACCATGATAAGGATGAATTATATGGTGACACATGTCTTTCTTTATTCTTTCTAATGACAACACATTTTACTACTTCTCATTGTTGGAAAAATTGGAAATAATTACAATCTCTATTTTCAAATATTTTTCCCCACTGGTGCAAATAAATAGGAGAATGAAAAATACACTTCACACGACAATATAAATGCAAAATAATAAATACTAGAAACAACAGTTTTTAATGTAGAAAACTCCTCTCAGTGTGAGAGAATAAAAACCACGGGATCCTGTCTAGAAAACCGTTCACTATAAAAATAAGGGTCGGTCTAATATGGACTTTTTTGGGTGGGTTCACCGGTGGTCCAGGTAACATTACCTGTAATAGCAGATATCTACGCCCCAACTACATATTTTTAACTCTTTAAAATTGTTGCCCCATATATTTATTCATTTACATTTGAGTCCCTTAGAGTTTACTAAACTTGAGATCCAGCTTAACCGTGGGATAGAGGGAGAGAGAGAGAGAGAGAGAGAGAGAGAGACGTTCGAGACGGAGAGAGAGAGAGAGACATGTTCGTGACGGAGACGTTCGGGACGGTGCAGTGGCGGAGCGTTCACTTCGCGATGGGAGACGTTCGCGACGGTGCGGAGGTAGATCCTTCTCCTTTTGTGCGATGCGTCGAAAGCTTTTCGGCTCTCCTGGTGCGAAGCTTTTCGGCAGATCTTTCACTATTGGCTCTCCTTGTACGACGCATCAACAATCTTCCCTTCTCCTCTTTTGCGACGCGTCCAGAGCTTTTCGGGGATTTGTTTAGGTAAGACAACTGTTCACATTTTTGATTCTGTAAATGTGATTCTTTTGTTCAATTCTTTTTGATTGCGAATCTGTTGGATGTTTATTTCTGAAAATGATGCTGGTCTTTATGATTATATGATTTCATTGCATGTTGAGTAGTGTGACTTTGATGTTTTGGAAGTGAAAGGTACGAGCTTTACAATTGCAATTGTTCGTAAAGTATCTTTTTGTCCTTCTGAGTAACTCAAAAATACCCACAAAGATAAAGAGAGAATTCTCTATGGTTTCAATGTATCTATTGTATGGGTATTTCAATTTTGTTTATATATTCAATGAACACAGGTTTGATAATTTAATCCTTTAGGCCATCTCATGCGATGCCTCTTCCCACTCTTCCAGTCGAGGTCTTAGAGCAAATCCTGATTAGGCTCCCCGTCAAGTATCTCATGCAATTCAAGTGTGTCATTAAGGATTGGTTATTCCTAATCTCTTGTAATAACCAATTCTCCAAGCAGCACCTTCACATGTCAATCCAGCGTCATCACTTCATCAATCCCGGCCTCATGGATTACCCCTTGTCATCCGTCTTCACAACGCCAACCACTACCCCCGCAATACAACTTCAGCACCCTCTGAACAATGAAAATCCCTACCATCGCCTTGTTGGGTCTTGCGATAGCATCATTTGTATTGTCATCGATAACAATTTTGCTCTTTTGTGGAACCCTTCCATTAGAAAATTCAAACTACTGCCGGACTTACAAAATCCACATCCAGAGAGTGTAAGCATCACAATATATGGATTTGGATATGATCATTTCAATCATGAATACAAGGTCGTTGCTGTTTTTGGAAATTTAGATTCCCATAAAACTTTTCGTACAGAACTAAAGGTTTATACATTAGGTACCAATATTTGGAAAAGGATTGATCGGAAATTACCTTTTATAGGACACCCTATACCTTGGCATGTATCCGGATTATTCGTCAATGGAACTGTTAATTGGATGACATCTGGGGATCGTCGTTACCAGAAGATTTTCATTTGGGGAACGAGTCTTATCGAGAGGTCTTGCAGCCGGAATATGGAGAGGTTTACTGTAACACCCCCTTTTTCTAACCTTTAAAAGTGGTGCTACACTTAAATAATAGTCCCATTTCTAATTTCTTTTGAAAATGTATTGATTTAAAGTAGATATGAATATAGATTCTCAACTTATAAAAAATAATTTTCTAATTAAATGTTTTAGAAGATATAAAGGAAAGTCATACCATACAACATCATAAAAACCATATATATATACATACATATGCATCAGATATCAGTCACTGTCTGTCAGATCATGATCATGCCCTTAGGTTACACAGGGTCAATAACTAAGTACCACGTCTCACAAAAGTATCCAAAAGGTGGGACGTCCTATAAGGTTATATCTATCATATATATATATATATATACATACATATGCATCAGATATAAGTCACTGTCTGTATGATCATGATCATGCCCTTAGGTTACACAGGGTCAATAACTAAGTACCACGTCTCACAAAAGTATCCAAAAGGTGGGACGTCCTATAAGGTTATATCTATCATAACTCAGGCTAAGTCCTAAGCAGACACGTTAATATACTGAAATACCTGATAATAACTACCTCAAAATATAGAGTTATAAGAGGATACAAATCAGTCTAAATCCCACAAAACTCTTATACTCTAACCTCAAAAAAGTCAAAAAAAGAAAACCCAAACCCAACGTCCAGTAAGTACTAATGATTGTTACCAAGTGGCTTCAGTCTCAAGAGGGGGGGGGGGGGGGGGGGGGGGGGGGGGGGGGGTGAATTGAGATTTTCTAAAACAGTTCCCCCTTTTAACGACTTAGTTTGATTTTCGCGCAGGTTTATGAAATGAATGAATTAGAACGT
Organism: Astragalus glycyphyllos; assembly: GCA_963573325.1. Taxonomy (NCBI): domain Eukaryota; kingdom Viridiplantae; phylum Streptophyta; class Magnoliopsida; order Fabales; family Fabaceae; genus Astragalus; species Astragalus glycyphyllos. The sequence continues at coordinate 40,377,217 of OY754307.1, forward strand.
AAAACAATATAGAACACGCGAGATTTATACTGGTTCGGTCACCTCCCAGTGACCTACGTCTAGTCCTCACAACCCTTTGTGAGATTTTCCACTATCAAATCAAAGCTTTCAATCGGGTGCTTTAAAACCCTTACAGACTCAGGCGCTCTTCACCTAGAATACCCCACCTTGTGCAAGAGCCCTTAACAACAATTACAACAAGAGATACCCCACCCTTGTTACAATCAAAAACCCTAGATAGATACCCCACTCCCTAGTACAACCAATTTACAAACAAGAGATACCCCACCCTTGTTACAATCAAAACCCTAGAGAGATTCCCCACTCTCTAGTATAAACCAATAACAGTATTGAACAAATTACAAGAAGATAAAAATACCTCTGAGAAGGCGAATAAAACAACTTGAAGATTCCCAACCTAACCCTTGAGAGAGATCAGCTCAAATTGATAGAAACGGTGAAGAACAAGTGTGATTGTGTAATAGGGTTTGATTTATGCTTTGTTATGCGTAGGTTGATTGTGATTTGAGAAATCCTGAGTCCTATTTATAGACTCGATGAAAATATGACCGTTAGAGCAATTTCTAACTCTATTTTGATAAGTGGACAATCGTTGTTATCCTTTAAAACATAGTCAAGAAATCGATTTAGTGCTTCCAAATTCACAAGTTACAAATCGATTTTGTGCTTAAAAACAAGTAAGTGATGAATCGATTGTGTGCTTAAGTAAAATAGGAAGACAATCGATTTTGTGCTTAAAGAAGCAAGTAGACAATCGATTGTTAGCTTTATAAAATCAAGTTCTTAAAATTAGGAAGGCAGTCGATTTTCTTCTTTAAAAACTACAAACCGTAATCGATTGCTAGCTTTAAAGCTAACAAGTCATGAATCGATTTTGTGCTTGTCAACAACAAGGCTCAAAATCGATTCTTTGCTTTAGAAAACAAGTCAAGAATCGATTCATTTCTTCCAAAATCAAGTCCTTTAAAAAATTAATCGATTGATGGCTTTAAGTAATGAGAATGAAATCGATTTTTGGCTTAAACAATATGAATGAAATCGATTTCTAGCTTTAAAGTACCAAATCAAGAATCGATTCTTTACTTCAAAAACAATTTCTTTTAAAACACTAAGCCATGAATCTATTTCTTTAAAAACAACAAGTGCCTAACCTATTTAACATGCTTTTATCAATTGGAGACATATGTTAGGTTCATTTGTGTGAGTGCTAGTTGTTGCACCCTGAAAAATCCGGTTTGGATCCTTCTTCGTACAACGGGAAAAACAATGAAGCCGCCACCAATATTTTAATTTAGGAAAAAACATTGGAAAAAATCCTTTTAGGCGATTGGTCTTTTGAAAACGAGAGATATAGGTTCGGGGGTCGGTTATGTGTGAGGAAGGTATTAGCACCCCACACATCCTTTCTACCGAAAGGGAACCTTTAATTTAGTGTGTGGTTTTTGACTGTTGATTTGAAACACTTTGTTCTACTTCTTTTCTTCTTTTTTATTTAGGAAAATGTTTTTGAAAACTGGGGAAAGAAGAATCTTTTGTTATTATATTTTTTTTAAAAGGGTGCTTGACGGGAGGTGAACCCGCTCCTACGTATCCTCCGGTGCGATGAGGAATTCAAAGCTACGTAGTTCTAGTCTTGTTTTGAAAAGGCTCTTTCGTTTTTAGCTTTTTAGTTTTTAGGTGTTTTTTTTTGAAATAAGACTCGAGTGTTCACAAATACCAAACAAGCAATGGCTTCGAGTGGTTTTCATTACTAACTCGAAAGAAAATGAGTTGAAACCGATAATCAAGCAAGCAATGGCTTCGAGTGATTATAAGTAACAACGTTTTTATTTTATCTTTTTGCAAATGAGGCGAGCATCGGTGATAATCATCTAGCAAAGGCTTAAGACAATTACCACTAATGACTCGTGTTGTTTTTGAAATTGAATTGGGTTCGCATGTATTTAATGTTTGGGAGCTTTCATGATAATCAAACAAGCAAAGGCTTCGAGTGACTACCACTAATAACTCCTCATTAGTGATCAAACAAGCAAAGGCTTCGAGTGGCCACTAATGATTTTGTTTATGAAAAACTTAGGGTTTAAGCTTGGAAAAGAAATTGATTTTGATTTGTTAAAGACATAGTTTAGAAAAGAAGTTTGAAAGCAATTTGATTTTGGAAAAGGGTTTTGGAAAACTAGTAGAACATTTTCAATCAAGTTCCAAGTCGATAACCAAAATGCAAATTGCTAAACTACAATTCATGCAATGATCTAAACTAGTAACCATTTTCATGTCAAGTTGTTTAGAAAAGAAAACAATGAATGCAAGAAAGTTCATAGATGCAAGCATAGCACATTCGTTGAGATCATGTTATCAAGCAAGCAACAACATAGACACAATTTGCAACTTACCCTTTCATGTTGAAAACATCTCATTACAACATTTGAATACACAATGTATGAATAGGCAAAGATGAACCTAGACTACACATATCTTGTCACAATACATAGATAGGCAAAGAATGAACCCAAGTTGAACATTTTTCATTAGCAAGCCATGAAAAATCAATTTGACATTTTATTTAGCAAGCATATGCAATTAAGGTGTTGAATCCCTTTAGGTAATCTTTAACACTTGGGATATGCACAAGTGCATAAGTGTCAAATCCTCTTACCAAATCATCAACACAAACATGATTTTCAAAGCAAGTAACAAAAACAAGCACAAACCCTAATTATCTCATGAAATGCGACTCCAACATAGAGCTAAAACCTCATTTTATTCTTTGAAAGCAACAAAATCATGCAAGCAAATGACATAGATCAAATTTTTTGACAAGGATTCACATGATTAAGCAAAGGAATGCACTAAAATCACACAAACTCTAATTTTTCTACAATATGCGAAATGAAACATAAGCCCAAATCACAATTTTATTCATGAAAATGCAAGCACAAAATGAAAATAGCACAAACACACAATTTATTCCAAGAGAGAGATGCATTTCAAGCATCCAAACCTCCCAAAGTGTTTGTCAAAATGCTTGAAACACATCTCTCGTTCAACAACAACAATTATATCAACATTTCAACATAAAATAGAGCACTAAAATGCAAAGAAATGCTTGATATGCAAAAATAGATTGATGATCTACATTTTTGATGCTAAAATTTTGATGATGCTAAGATTGAGAGTATACCTCAACTCCAAGCTAGAATGGCAAAAGAAATAAGGTGAATGAACACTAAACCACTTGAATCAACCCCCTAATCTTCAATCTTGAGCTTGATTCTTGAGATTTGAAGATGGATCTTTGAAGAGAATGCAAGGATGGTGAAGGATTTAGGAATAGAATGTTGATTTGAAGTGAAAAAGTGAAGAAATGAGGTGAGGGAATGAAGAGGGGAATTGATAACATGCTTTTATCAATTGGAGACATATGTTAGGTTCATTTGTGTGAGTGCTAGTTGTTGCACCCCGAAAAATCCGGTTTGGATCCTTCTTCGTACAACGGGAAAAACAATGAAGCCGCCACCAATATTTTAATTTAGGAAAAAACATTGGAAAAAATCCTTTTAGGCGATTGGTCTTTTGAAAACGAGAGATATAGGTTCGGGGGTCGGTTATGTGTGAGGAAGGTATTAGCACCCCACACATCCTTTCTACCGAAAGGGAACCTTTAATTTAGTGTGTGGTTTTTGACTGTTGATTTGAAACACTTTGTTCTACTTCTTTTCTTCTTTTTTATTTAGGAAAATGTTTTTGAAAACTGGGGAAAGAAGAATCTTTTGTTATTATATTTTTTTTAAAAGGGTGCTTGACGGGAGGTGAACCCGCTCCTACGTATCCTCCGGTGCGATGAGGAATTCAAAGCTACGTAGTTCTAGTCTTGTTTTGAAAAGGCTCTTTCGTTTTTAGCTTTTTAGTTTTTAGGTGTTTTTTTTTGAAATAAGACTCGAGTGTTCACAAATACCAAACAAGCAATGGCTTCGAGTGGTTTTCATTACTAACTCGAAAGAAAATGAGTTGAAACCGATAATCAAGCAAGCAATGGCTTCGAGTGATTATAAGTAACAACGTTTTTATTTTATCTTTTTGCAAATGAGGCGAGCATCGGTGATAATCATCTAGCAAAGGCTTAAGACAATTACCACTAATGACTCGTGTTGTTTTTGAAATTGAATTGGGTTCGCATGTATTTAATGTTTGGGAGCTTTCATGATAATCAAACAAGCAAAGGCTTCGAGTGACTACCACTAATAACTCCTCATTAGTGATCAAACAAGCAAAGGCTTCGAGTGGCCACTAATGATTTTGTTTATGAAAAACTTAGGGTTTAAGCTTGGAAAAGAAATTGATTTTGATTTGTTAAAGACATAGTTTAGAAAAGAAGTTTGAAAGCAATTTGATTTTGGAAAAGGGTTTTGGAAAACTAGTAGAACATTTTCAATCAAGTTCCAAGTCGATAACCAAAATGCAAATTGCTAAACTACAATTCATGCAATGATCTAAACTAGTAACCATTTTCATGTCAAGTTGTTTAGAAAAGAAAACAATGAATGCAAGAAAGTTCATAGATGCAAGCATAGCACATTCGTTGAGATCATGTTATCAAGCAAGCAACAACATAGACACAATTTGCAACTTACCCTTTCATGTTGAAAACATCTCATTACAACATTTGAATACACAATGTATGAATAGGCAAAGATGAACCTAGACTACACATATCTTGTCACAATACATAGATAGGCAAAGAATGAACCCAAGTTGAACATTTTTCATTAGCAAGCCATGAAAAATCAATTTGACATTTTATTTAGCAAGCATATGCAATTAAGGTGTTGAATCCCTTTAGGTAATCTTTAACACTTGGGATATGCACAAGTGCATAAGTGTCAAATCCTCTTACCAAATCATCAACACAAACATGATTTTCAAAGCAAGTAACAAAAACAAGCACAAACCCTAATTATCTCATGAAATGCGACTCCAACATAGAGCTAAAACCTCATTTTATTCTTTGAAAGCAACAAAATCATGCAAGCAAATGACATAGATCAAATTTTTTGACAAGGATTCACATGATTAAGCAAAGGAATGCACTAAAATCACACAAACTCTAATTTTTCTACAATATGCGAAATGAAACATAAGCCCAAATCACAATTTTATTCATGAAAATGCAAGCACAAAATGAAAATAGCACAAACACACAATTTATTCCAAGAGAGAGATGCATTTCAAGCATCCAAACCTCCCAAAGTGTTTGTCAAAATGCTTGAAACACATCTCTCGTTCAACAACAACAATTATATCAACATTTCAACATAAAATAGAGCACTAAAATGCAAAGAAATGCTTGATATGCAAAAATAGATTGATGATCTACATTTTTGATGCTAAAATTTTGATGATGCTAAGATTGAGAGTATACCTCAACTCCAAGCTAGAATGGCAAAAGAAATAAGGTGAATGAACACTAAACCACTTGAATCAACCCTCTAATCTTCAATCTTGAGCTTGATTCTTGAGATTTGAAGATGGATCTTTGAAGAGAATGCAAGGATGGTGAAGGATTTAGGAATAGAATGTTGATTTGAAGTGAAAAAGTGAAGAAATGAGGTGAGGGAATGAAGAGGGAAATTGATAACATGCTTTTATCAATTGGAGACATATGTTAGGTTCATTTGTGTGAGTGCTAGTTGTTGCACCCCGAAAAATCCGGTTTGGATCCTTCTTCGTACAACGGGAAAAACAATGAAGCCGCCACCAATATTTTAATTTAGGAAAAAACATTGGAAAAAATCCTTTTAGGCGATTGGTCTTTTGAAAACGAGAGATATAGGTTCGGGGGTCGGTTATGTGTGAGGAAGGTATTAGCACCCCACACATCCTTTCTACCGAAAGGGAACCTTTAATTTAGTGTGTGGTTTTTGACTGTTGATTTGAAACACTTTGTTCTACTTCTTTTCTTCTTTTTTATTTAGGAAAATGTTTTTGAAAACTGGGGAAAGAAGAATCTTTTGTTATTATATTTTTTTTAAAAGGGTGCTTGACGGGAGGTGAACCCGCTCCTACGTATCCTCCGGTGCGATGAGGAATTCAAAGCTACGTAGTTCTAGTCTTGTTTTGAAAAGGCTCTTTCGTTTTTAGCTTTTTAGTTTTTAGGTGTTTTTTTTTGAAATAAGACTCGAGTGTTCACAAATACCAAACAAGCAATGGCTTCGAGTGGTTTTCATTACTAACTCGAAAGAAAATGAGTTGAAACCGATAATCAAGCAAGCAATGGCTTCGAGTGATTATAAGTAACAACGTTTTTATTTTATCTTTTTGCAAATGAGGTGAGCATCGGTGATAATCATCTAGCAAAGGCTTAAGACAATTACCACTAATGACTCGTGTTGTTTTTGAAATTGAATTGGGTTCGCATGTATTTAATGTTTGGGAGCTTTCATGATAATCAAACAAGCAAAGGCTTCGAGTGACTACCACTAATAACTCCTCATTAGTGATCAAACAAGCAAAGGCTTCGAGTGGCCACTAATGATTTTGTTTATGAAAAACTTAGGGTTTAAGCTTGGAAAAGAAATTGATTTTGATTTGTTAAAGACATAGTTTAGAAAAGAAGTTTGAAAGCAATTTGATTTTGGAAAAGGGTTTTGGAAAACTAGTAGAACATTTTCAATCAAGTTCCAAGTCGATAACCAAAATGCAAATTGCTAAACTACAATTCATGCAATGATCTAAACTAGTAACCATTTTCATGTCAAGTTGTTTAGAAAAGAAAACAATGAACGCAAGAAAGTTCATAGATGCAAGCATAGCACATTCGTTGAGATCATGTTATCAAGCAAGCAACAACATAGACACAATTTGCAACTTACCCTTTCATGTTGAAAACATCTCATTACAACATTTGAATACACAATGTATGAATAGGCAAAGATGAACCTAGACTACACATATCTTGTCACAATACATAGATAGGCAAAGAATGAACCCAAGTTGAACATTTTTCATTAGCAAGCCATGAAAAATCAATTTGACATTTTATTTAGCAAGCATATGCAATTAAGGTGTTGAATCCCTTTAGGTAATCTTTAACACTTGGGATATGCACAAGTGCATAAGTGTCAAATCCTCTTACCAAATCATCAACACAAACATGATTTTCAAAGCAAGTAACAAAAACAAGCACAAACCCTAATTATCTCATGAAATGCGACTCCAACATAGAGCTAAAACCTCATTTTATTCTTTGAAAGCAACAAAATCATGCAAGCAAATGACATAGATCAAATTTTTTGACAAGGATTCACATGATTAAGCAAAGGAATGCACTAAAATCACACAAACTCTAATTTTTCTACAATATGCGAAATGAAACATAAGCCCAAATCACAATTTTATTCATGAAAATGCAAGCACAAAATGAAAATAGCACAAACACACAATTTATTCCAAGAGAGAGATGCATTTCAAGCATCCAAACCTCCCAAAGTGTTTGTCAAAATGCTTGAAACACATCTCTCGTTCAACAACAACAATTATATCAACATTTCAACATAAAATAGAGCACTAAAATGCAAAGAAATGCTTGATATGCAAAAATAGATTGATGATCTACATTTTTGATGCTAAAATTTTGATGATGCTAAGATTGAGAGTATACCTCAACTCCAAGCTAGAATGGCAAAAGAAATAAGGTGAATGAACACTAAACCACTTGAATCAACCCTCTAATCTTCAATCTTGAGCTTGATTCTTGAGATTTGAAGATGGATCTTTGAAGAGAATGCAAGGATGGTGAAAGATTTAGGAATAGAATGTTGTTTTGAAGTGAAAAAGTGAAGAAATGAGGTGAGGGAATGAAGAGGGAAATTGATAACATGCTTTTATCAATTGGAGACATATGTTAGGTTCATTTGTGTGAGTGCTAGTTGTTGCACCCCGAAAAATCCGGTTTGGATCCTTCTTCGTACAACGGGAAAAACAATGAAGCCGCCACCAATATTTTAATTTAGGAAAAAACATTGGAAAAAATCCTTTTAGGCGATTGGTCTTTTGAAAACGAGAGATATAGGTTCGGTGGTCGGTTATGTGTGAGGAAGGTATTAGCACCCCACACATCCTTTCTACCGAAAGGGAACCTTTAATTTAGTGTGTGGTTTTTGACTGTTGATTTGAAACACTTTGTTCTACTTCTTTTCTTCTTTTTTATTTAGGAAAATGTTTTTGAAAACTGGGGAAAGAAGAATCTTTTGTTATTATATTTTTTTTAAAAGGGTGCTTGACGGGAGGTGAACCCGCTCCTACGTATCCTCCGGTGCGATGAGGAATTCAAAGCTACGTAGTTCTAGTCTTGTTTTGAAAAGGCTCTTTCGTTTTTAGCTTTTTAGTTTTTAGGTGTTTTTTTTTGAAATAAGACTCGAGTGTTCACAAATACCAAACAAGCAATGGCTTCGAGTGGTTTTCATTACTAACTCGAAAGAAAATGAGTTGAAACCAATAATCAAGCAAGCAATGGCTTCGAGTGATTATAAGTAACAACGTTTTTATTTTATCTTTTTGCAAATGAGGCGAGCATCGGTGATAATCATCTAGCAAAGGCTTAAGACAATTACCACTAATGACTCGTGTTGTTTTTGAAATTGAATTGGGTTCGCATGTATTTAATGTTTGGGAGCTTTCATGATAATCAAACAAGCAAAGGCTTCGAGTGACTACCACTAATAACTCCTCATTAGTGATCAAACAAGCAAAGGCTTCGAGTGGCCACTAATGATTTTGTTTATGAAAAACTTAGGGTTTAAGCTTGGAAAAGAAATTGATTTTGATTTGTTAAAGACATAGTTTAGAAAAGAAGTTTGAAAGCAATTTGATTTTGGAAAAGGGTTTTGGAAAACTAGTAGAACATTTTCAATCAAGTTCCAAGTCGATAACCAAAATGCAAATTGCTAAACTACAATTCATGCAATGATCTAAACTAGTAACCATTTTCATGTCAAGTTGTTTAGAAAAGAAAACAATGAATGCAAGAAAGTTCATAGATGCAAGCATAGCACATTCGTTGAGATCATGTTATCAAGCAAGCAACAACATAGACACAATTTGCAACTTACCCTTTCATGTTGAAAACATCTCATTACAACATTTGAATACACAATGTATGAATAGGCAAAGATGAACCTAGACTACACATATCTTGTCACAATACATAGATAGGCAAAGAATGAACCCAAGTTGAACATTTTTCATTAGCAAGCCATGAAAAATCAATTTGACATTTTATTTAGCAAGCATATGCAATTAAGGTGTTGAATCCCTTTAGGTAATCTTTAACACTTGGGATATGCACAAGTGCATAAGTGTCAAATCCTCTTACCAAATCATCAACACAAACATGATTTTCAAAGCAAGTAACAAAAACAAGCACAAACCCTAATTATCTCATGAAATGCGACTCCAACATAGAGCTAAAACCTCATTTTATTCTTTGAAAGCAACAAAATCATGCAAGCAAATGACATAGATCAAATTTTTTGACAAGGATTCACATGATTAAGCAAAGGAATGCACTAAAATCACACAAACTCTAATTTTTCTACAATATGCGAAATGAAACATAAGCCCAAATCACAATTTTATTCATGAAAATGCAAGCACAAAATGAAAATAGCACAAACACACAATTTATTCCAAGAGAGAGATGCATTTCAAGCATCCAAACCTCCCAAAGTGTTTGTCAAAATGCTTGAAACACATCTCTCGTTCAACAACAACAATTATATCAACATTTCAACATAAAATAGAGCACTAAAATGCAAAGAAATGCTTGATATGCAAAAATAGATTGATGATCTACATTTTTGATGCTAAAATTTTGATGATGCTAAGATTGAGAGTATACCTCAACTCCAAGCTAGAATGGCAAAAGAAATAAGGTGAATGAACACTAAACCACTTGAATCAACCCTCTAATCTTCAATCTTGAGCTTGATTCTTGAGATTTGAAGATGGATCTTTGAAGAGAATGCAAGGATGGTGAAGGATTTAGGAATAGAATGTTGATTTGAAGTGAAAAAGTGAAGAAATGAGGTGAGGGAATGAAGAGGGAAATTGATAACATGCTTTTATCAATTGGAGACATATGTTAGGTTCATTTGTGTGAGTGCTAGTTGTTGCACCCCGAAAAATCCGGTTTGGATCCTTCTTCGTACAACGGGAAAAACAATGAAGCCGCCACCAATATTTTAATTTAGGAAAAAACATTGGAAAAAATCCTTTTAGGCGATTGGTCTTTTGAAAACGAGAGATATAGGTTCGGGGGTCGGTTATGTGTGAGGAAGGTATTAGCACCCCACACATCCTTTCTACCGAAAGGGAACCTTTAATTTAGTGTGTGGTTTTTGACTGTTGATTTGAAACACTTTGTTCTACTTCTTTTCTTCTTTTTTATTTAGGAAAATGTTTTTGAAAACTGGGGAAAGAAGAATCTTTTGTTATTATATTTTTTTTAAAAGGGTGCTTGACGGGAGGTGAACCCGCTCCTACGTATCCTCCGGTGCGATGAGGAATTCAAAGCTACGTAGTTCTAGTCTTGTTTTGAAAAGGCTCTTTCGTTTTTAGCTTTTTAGTTTTTAGGTGTTTTTTTTTGAAATAAGACTCGAGTGTTCACAAATACCAAACAAGCAATGGCTTCGAGTGGTTTTCATTACTAACTCGAAAGAAAATGAGTTGAAACCGATAATCAAGCAAGCAATGGCTTCGAGTGATTATAAGTAACAACGTTTTTATTTTATCTTTTTGCAAATGAGGCGAGCATCGGTGATAATCATCTAGCAAAGGCTTAAGACAATTACCACTAATGACTCGTGTTGTTTTTGAAATTGAATTGGGTTCGCATGTATTTAATGTTTGGGAGCTTTCATGATAATCAAACAAGCAAAGGCTTCGAGTGACTACCACTAATAACTCCTCATTAGTGATCAAACAAGCAAAGGCTTCGAGTGGCCACTAATGATTTTGTTTATGAAAAACTTAGGGTTTAAGCTTGGAAAAGAAATTGATTTTGATTTGTTAAAGACATAGTTTAGAAAAGAAGTTTGAAAGCAATTTGATTTTGGAAAAGGGTTTTGGAAAACTAGTAGAACATTTTCAATCAAGTTCCAAGTCGATAACCAAAATGCAAATTGCTAAACTACAATTCATGCAATGATCTAAACTAGTAACCATTTTCATGTCAAGTTGTTTAGAAAAGATAACAATGAATGCAAGAAAGTTCATAGATGCAAGCATAGCACATTCGTTGAGATCATGTTATCAAGCAAGCAACAACATAGACACAATTTGCAACTTACCCTTTCATGTTGAAAACATCTCATTACAACATTTGAATACACAATGTATGAATAGGCAAAGATGAACCTAGACTACACATATCTTGTCACAATACATAGATAGGCAAAGAATGAACCCAAGTTGAACATTTTTCATTAGCAAGCCATGAAAAATCAATTTGACATTTTATTTAGCAAGCATATGCAATTAAGGTGTTGAATCCCTTTAGGTAATCTTTAACACTTGGGATATGCACAAGTGCATAAGTGTCAAATCCTCTTACCAAATCATCAACACAAACATGATTTTCAAAGCAAGTAACAAAAACAAGCACAAACCCTAATTATCTCATGAAATGCGACTCCAACATAGAGCTAAAACCTCATTTTATTCTTTGAAAGCAACAAAATCATGCAAGCAAATGACATAGATCAAATTTTTTGACAAGGATTCACATGATTAAGCAAAGGAATGCACTAAAATCACACAAACTCTAATTTTTCTACAATATGCGAAATGAAACATAAGCCCAAATCACAATTTTATTCATGAAAATGCAAGCACAAAATGAAAATAGCACAAACACACAATTTATTCCAAGAGAGAGATGCATTTCAAGCATCCAAACCTCCCAAAGTGTTTGTCAAAATGCTTGAAACACATCTCTCGTTCAACAACAACAATTATATCAACATTTCAACATAAAATAGAGCACTAAAATGCAAAGAAATGCTTGATATGCAAAAATAGATTGATGATCTACATTTTTGATGCTAAAATTTTGATGATGCTAAGATTGAGAGTATACCTCAACTCCAAGCTAGAATGGCAAAAGAAATAAGGTGAATGAACACTAAACCACTTAAATCAACCCTCTAATCTTCAATCTTGAGCTTGATTCTTGAGATTTGAAGATGGATCTTTGAAGAGAATGCAAGGATGGTGAAGGATTTAGGAATAGAATGTTGATTTGAAGTGAAAAAGTGAAGAAATGAGGTGAGGGAATGAAGAGGGAAATTCGGCCAAGAAGGGAGAAGAGGAGAGGCTAGGTTTTTGAGTGTGAATTGTGAGCCAAAAACTTGTGAGAGGTGAGGATATGAGGGTATATATAATGTGCAATTAGGTTTAGGGGCATTTAGGTCATTGTGTACCTCATCTCATTCTAGGATTGCATTTTAATTTTGAATCAAGGGTGAGGATTGAAACACACTTTGATGAGGGGCAAAAAAAATGCAAAATGAGAGGGAAATGAAGGGGGGTAGATTCGGCCAAGAAGGGAGAGTGGTGCCCAAGTTTTGCAAGTTGGCAATTGTACTATTGTACTATCCATGAACCTTTCAATTATCCTCTCAATTTTGATTATTCCTTTCAAGATAATTGTACATAAATCTAACCATTTTGAGCCATATACAAGGTATCTTGAAGAATATGCCATTTTTGAAAATGAGAGATGACCAAAATTGCCAACAAAAATCCTATCATATAATTTTCGGGAATATTCCTTGTACTATTTTTTGAAATGCTTTCTTGAATTAATTTGAACTTGATTTTTTTACTACACATATAAAATATGCACACAATTTGAAAAATGATTTTCTTTATTTATTTTTTGTTCAAAATAATACAATTTCATTAAATAAATTCCCAAAAATTAATTAATTGGATTTTCAACTAGCAAAAATTTATTAACTTGAAATTGACCAAACAATGCCCCTTTTACATGCCTCAAAATTCCTTAATTTCTCAAAAATGATTTTGAAAACCTTAGAATGCTTGGGTAAATACCCTAAACCCTTTCTCAAATAATGCATCACTCACAAAATTATTTATTTTTGCTGAAAATTAGGGTTTCGAAACTAGGCGGACAAAATTAGGGTATGACAGCTGCCCCTCTTTATTTGGATTTTACCAAGAAATATGAATTGGCCGAGACATATTTCGAAGATAAAATAATAATAAAGAATTCAGAAATTATACCAATTTTGTCTACTTGGAGAAACCCGAATTTTCTTTTTCTTTTTCTTCTTTTTTTTTTTTTGAAAAATGAACACTTGGCGTGCTGATGAGAAAGCAGTAAATGAAATGATTAACGACTTGCACGCTAACTGCGAAAAGCAAGGAAAACGCTAAATGAAGAAAGCGATAAAGAAAGCGGTAAAATGCAAGGTTGCCTAAAACCTTTAAACGAACCCTTGGCGAGTCCGAGTTTGCACGTGGCTTTGAGGGGCACGCATCCTGAGAATGGCCTTTCGAGTGACCGGGGGGATCGTTATCAGCTCCGGAACTGATATACTGATCAATGCACGGCGTCCACTGTATCTTAGGCGGATACAACTATTCCGTTGAACCTCACATGGGGATGCGATCCATCGTGTTGCTCGTACACGACGTGAGACCGTGAACAGAAAGGAGCGACGAACTCTGACAAGAGCGATTTGAACTCCAAACTGCAATGCACGCTTGAGCGCTGAACTGAAAAGCATTTGAACTCCGAACTGAGGGAGCGTTTTCTGGGAACTGAGTGCGGGGATTAACACCGAAGTATTTATCCGTTTTTGTACCTGCAAGTGAGATGAACAAATGCATGCAATGCAAATGCCATGATTGCTGTTTTGATGAAATGAATGTAATGCATGAATTTCTCTTTTTGTTTATGTTTGATGACTGCAATGTAATGCATGATTTTCTTTTTCTTATTGCTCTTTTGCTCTTTCTCTTTTTTTTTAGCTTTTCTTCTCTTCTTTTCTTTTGCTAGTTGTGGCTCTTTTGCTCTTTTTGGCTTTTTCTTTTGCTGGCTCGACCAAATCGTTGGACCTGCGTTACGAGGCACAATGACCGTCCATGATGATAGTGCGAGAGCCATGCTCCAACCTTTTTGAGATTTGTTTTGATGCAATCAGTGCTTTTTGTTTAGTTCTTGTGAATTTTACCTGACTGAAAGATCATCTCTTTTCTTTGTAATTTTCAAAAATTTCGCAATGATTTTAATGCTCTGATTTATGCACATTTTCATAATCATTTATCATCTACCATAAAACATCATTTTAAAGCAGAAATGAAAAGAAAGCAAATGGTAAAACAACAAACAGATGGAGTGAAAAACTTGGACTTTTATTCATATGGAAACCGAACGTGCAGAAGGTCACGCCGACTGAAAAGAGTACATTGAAATTTTTTGAAACTAAGAAAAAAAATAAGAAAAATGGACGCAACAGATCTTAGGAGCGCTTTTCATCTTTGAAGTGTGTCAATCACCCATACTTGCAGCCTTGATCACCCTTTTATCCAAACCTTTGGAGGTGCTGCTTGCCTCGTTTTCTTTTAAGTCCAACTTTTCTGACCCTAATTTTTGCCTGGACCGCTCTTTGCGAGTTTTCAGTCCACCGGGTCGCTCTTTTTTTGCCTAGGCCTCCCTTTCGGGTTTTCAACCTAGCGAGCTAATTCTTGCTTGGCTCATCTTTCTCATTTTTTCTTTTCATTTTTCTCAGGCGTAGTATTTCTTGACTGAATCTGAATTGACTGGGTTTCTGAGTTCTTCACCATCCATGCTGGTGAGTATCAATGCTCCTCCAGAGAAGGCTTTCTTTACCACATAGGGGCCATTGTAACACCCCCCTTTTACTATTACAACTAAATAGACAATTATCAGAGTCACCTCGAAGGGCGCTACATTTTTCACCATTTTAAAAAAAAAACACCATTTATTCCAAAAAAAAATCTCCAAAATAATTTATATAAAAGAAATCACCAAGCAGCGGAAATATTAACCAGTTTAAACATCTCCAGAATTAACAATTAAAGACATCTCCAAAATTAATTAAAACAATTTCCAATAACTAAAATAATAGTTCAAAACGATAACTAACGACTCCCCGGTGCTACATATCAGAGCTGACACAGACCCAAACGAGAGAGGAAGCAAAACCTAGCAATTCCTCCACGAGCACTAGCGATCACCTGCAGCGTTGCCGCATGAGAGCAACATTCCAAGCAGAAGGGGTGAGTCTAACAGAGGTAATAAGCAGATGATAAAAATATGCTAGCATCAGGTAACTACAGCAACACAATACAATTACACCATATCACAGCACCAGATACCAAAAGAAAAGGCCATTTGACAGTGAACCACCAAAGTTATAACATTCATAGACAATGGGATGATATGCAACCCCTCCAGTGGGCATATGCATGCGGTACCGATCACCAAAATGAGCCACGACGGGCATATCACCAATAAACACCAGAGGCAGAGCCTATATCACCAAAACATGCATATGACAATGCGACACCATGATTATGCACCAACTCACCATAACAAGTATTTAAAATAAATACTATATCACCAGAATCAAAACAAATGATTTCACCAAAAATAGCACCAAGTTGTAGCATCACAGCTACCACTAAACTCTCCTGAGCATACCAGCACCGCACCTGAAATATTAACACCAGACGGCTCCACAATGCGGACATAACGCACGCACACCACGCACAAGACTGGCGCACAGCGCCTAGGCACATCGCACCTACTTCAGCGAATTAATTAAAATAGCAAACGACATCGGATTTCAACAAATAAATACTTGTTGGAAAGCCCTATGGGTCTGGTTATCATCCCTAAGTTCAGTTTTTGAGGAGAGTGTCCAATAGGTACAGTTTTCGAAAAGCACACAGGCTAGTTGCAAAAGAGGACAGTTTCTGTCCTTCAAATTCAAGCAATTCCAAAGTGACCAAAACTCAATCAATTTGCATGAAACTTGTGCATAAACTGGGGCAAATTTTGTCTAGTTTTCAAAGAAATTGGATTCGTTCGAAAAGGAGTTCTTTTGAAAACGTGGTAACCAAAACACTGACCCTGTGTCCAGATTGTTTCCAGAATCTTACCCTAACTTGTGGAATTCATATCTCGAGCTACACAACTCTAAACGCAACCAAACCAGTGCCAAATTAACAAGCATTAAGTCTATTTTCCAGAAAAATAAACCACATAATTTTTCGGTCAATACGACGTTCCCAGTCACCGAAATACCGAATCTATACCCAAATCGTTTCCAGAATTTTAACCTAACTTGTATCGCCTATAACTCGAGCTATACAACTCCGAATTTGACGAAACCAGTGCCAAAACGACCGGCGTTAAGTCTATTTTCAAAAACAATCAACCTCATAATTTTTGGATCAACCAAACAGCGCCAGTTTTAGAAAAACCGAACCTGTGTCCAGAATCGCTAAATTGCCAAACACCAAACCCTAACGGCAACGACACCGCAACCACCACAACAAAAACGACAATTCCACAACGCGACAACAACAATCAACCACGCACAGCAACAACAAAAACACGAACAATAACAACACCATCATCGTGATACAATAATCACGCAACAACAAATAACAAAACAAATCACAATAACGTGCAATAATCATCAAAGCACCAATCTCAACGAAAACACGATATGCAACAACACGAACAATTCAACAAAACCCTAGACTACCCACACATAATTATCATCAACCCATTATCAAGGTTAAGCCCACCCTTACCTCGAATAACGTAAGCTCTGGAACACGACGAACGAGACACGAACAAAACCACAGCAACACGAACGATCTCCTTTTGAAATTCTTCGCGAAACCCTCCTCTTCTCTCCCTCTTTGCGCCGCGTGCTCTCTCTCTCACTCTCACTTTCGTTTTTCTTTTGCTTGCTGCGAATGAGGGTTTGGCTTAAACCCCCAGGGTTTAAGTTGAGGGCTCAGTAAACACTGGGCTCTCTACGTCACCACCTCCTTTACTCGTTTCACCTCCTACGCATATAAAATATTAACCTTTTAATTTATCTATATCCCGCCTCCAAATTATTTTAATAATTCAATCAACTATTTTAATAAATTATTTCCGGGGTGTTACAGCCATCATAGCTAGGAGCCCATTTCCCCCGAGGGTCACTCTGAATAGGCAGGATCTTTTTGAGCACGAGGTCTCCTTCTTTGAATTCTCGAGGACGCACTTTCTTGTCGAAGGCTGTTTTCATCCTATGTTGATACAGTTGTCCATGACACAGGGCAGCAATTCTTTTCTCCTCAATGAGGTTCAACTGGTCCAGACGAGCTTGAACCCATTCAGCTTCTTCCAACTTGGTTTCCATCAGCACCCGCAGGGAGGGTATCTCAACTTCAATAGGGAGGACTGCTTCCGACCCATAAACCAAAGAGAAGGGGGTGGCCCCGGTTGAAGTGCGCACTGAGGTACGATACCCGTGCAGAGCGAAAGGAAGCATCTCATGCCAATCTTTATAGGTTACTACCATCTTTTGCACGATCCTCTTGATGTTCTTATTGGCTGCTTCGACTGCCCCATTCATTTTGGGACGGTATGGAGAAGAATTATGATGTTGGATTTTGAAGTCTTTGCACAGCTCTTTCATCATCTTACTGTTCAGGTTGCTACCATTGTCTGTGATGATCTTGTCTGGAAGGCCATAGCGACAAACCAGATCTCTTTTTACGAACTTAGCAACCACAGAGCTGGTTATGCTGGAGTACGAGACGGCTTCAACCCATTTGGTGAAGTAATCAATGGCGACTAGAATGAAGCGATGCCCGTTTGACGCTTTAGGCTCAGTAGGACCAATGACATCCATTCCCCACATTGAGAACGACCAAGATGCAGTCAGAACATTTAAGGAAGCAGGTGGCACATGGATATGATCGGCATAGATCTGGCACTTGTGGCACTTTCTCACAAAGCTGTAACAATCGGATTCCATTTGCAACCAATAGTAGCCGGCCCTCAATATCTTTCTTGCCATGGTATGTCCGCTGGAATGAACCCCAAACGAGCCTTCATGGACATCTTTCATAATTCTTTCTGCTTCCTCTTTTGTCACACATCTGAGGAGTACCTTATCATGATTCTTTTTATAGAGCACCTCGCCGCTCAAGAAGAAATTCATCGACAACCTTCTGAGTGTTCTCTTGTCATTCTCGGAGGCCCCGGGAGGATACTCTCTGTTCAAGATGTACTGCTTGATGTCATGATACCAGGGTTTACTATCAGGTTCTTCTTCAATTGCTGCGCAGTAGTGATGGGCTGGCAGATCCCGATGCTGAATTCTGATGTGAGTCAAGTTTTTGTCGGAGTTGATATTGAACATTGAAGACAAAGTGGCCAGTGCATCAGCCAACTGATTCTCATTGCGAGGAAGATACTGAAATGTGATTTCCTCAAAAGGCTCAACCAACTCTCGGATGTAGTCTCGGTAAGGAATCAACTTGGGATCTCTGGTCTCCCAATCGCCGTTTACCTGGTGAATGACTTGAGCTGAATCTCCATACACATCTAATCTCTTAACTTTCCAATCTAGGGCTGCCTGAATGCCAAGAATACATGCCTCATATTCTGCAATATTGTTTGTGACATAGAAACTTAGTCTGGTAGTGAATGGGATGAAGCGACTATCAGGGGAAATCAGTACTGCCCCAGCTCCGTGCCCATATATGTTGGAGGCACCATCAAATATCACTCTCCATCTTTCATCTCCCGGGGATTTCCCTTCTTCAAATAGGGCCATGATATCCTCATCTGGAAAGTCATACTGTATCGACTGATAGTCTTCGATAGGCTGATGTGCTAGGTACTCGGCCAGCGCGCTACCCTTGATGGCTTTCTGAGTGACGTACAGGAGGTCATATTCTGACAACTGCATTTGCCAGCGGGCAATTCTCCCTGTAAGTGCGGGCTTCTCGAAGATGTACTTGATAGGATCCATTTTAGATACCAACCAAGTAGTGTGACTTAGCATGTACTGCCTCAAACGGTGAGCAGCCCAAGCTAATGCACAACAAGTCTTTTCTAGCAACGGGTACCTTGTTTCACAGTCAGTAAACTTCTTGCTCAGATAGTAGATGGCATGCTCTTTCTTCCCGGATTCATCATGTTGTCCCAACACACAGCCCATTGAGTTGTCTAGCACAGTTAGGTACAGGATGAGAGGTCTGCCGGGTACAGGAGGCATCAAGATAGGTGGATTCTGAAGATATTTCTTGACCTTTTCGAAAGCTTCTTGGCAATCGTCATTCCATTTAGTCTCTTGATTCTTACATAACAGCTTGAAGATTGGTTCACATGTGGCGGTTAACTGGAATATGAACCTAGAGATGTAGTTCAGTCTTCCAAGAAAACCACGGATCTCCTTCTCTGTTTTAGGCTCCGGCATTTCAAGAATTGCCCGCGCCTTGTCTGGGTCAACTTCTATCCCCCTTTGGCTGACAATGAATCCCAGCAACTTCCCTGATCGCACACCGAAGGTACACTTGGCCGGATTTAATCTGAGCTTGAACTTTCTCAACCGTTCAAAGAGCTTTTGCAAATTGACAATGTGTTCCTCATCGGCGTAGACTTCGATCTCCTTGTGCATCATGTCGTGAAACAATGTGACCATAGCCCTTTGATAGGTAGCACCGGCGTTCTTCAACCCGAGTGGCATGACTCTGTAACAGAACGTTCCCCAAAGAGTTGTGAAAGTTGTCTTCTCCATATCTTCAGGAGCCATTTTAATCTGATTGTACCCTGAATACCCATCCATGAAGGAGAACAGTGAATGCTGCGCTGTACTATCCACTAAGACATCAATATGAGGCAGGGGAAAATCGTCTTTGGGACTGGCCAGATTCAGATCTCGGTAATAAACACACATTCTGACTTTCCCGTCCTTTTTCGTAACCGGCACAATATTAGCAACCCATTGCGGATATTTTGCTACCGCTAGGAAACCAGCATCAAATTGCTTTTTCACCTCATCTCTGATCTTTAAGGACATTTCTGGTTTCATCCTTCTCAGTTTCTGCTTCACTGGAGGACACTCAGGCTTGACGGGCAGCTTGTGCACCACTATATCAGTATCTAACCCTGGCTTATCCTGGTAAGTCCATGCGAAGACATCATCATAATCATGCAGGAGTTGAATTAGCCTCTTACGCTCACTTTCTTTCTGCCAACCTTGACTTCTTTCTTACTGTCCTCTATGCCCAGATTGATTGTCTCAACAGATTCCCCATGCGGCTGAATAACCTTTTCCTCTTGCCCAACCATTCTCATCAATTCTGGAGGAGTTTCCCAGTCATCCTCAACATCCTCCTCGGCTTGGTTAACGGGGTAATCAAAGTTAACATATGAATCATTGGCATCATTATTTTCAAAGATGTTCATTTTAGATCTGCATTTGCGGGAATAGAAACAGAATGAACAAGCAAAATAGAAACACAAGATGAAGACACACAATAATGGTATGAAAAACGATTTTATTCATTTGAGAATTCAAAACAACATTTTATTGATTGATGATATTCGAAGGAAAAACATGCATGCCCTTATGAAATGTCCAGAGGCCTTGGGCAGAGCCAAAGGATTCGCATTACAAAATCATTACTTTGAAATGAAAACAACAGGGAAATCGATGATCTTCCAATTGCCAAGCTCTTCATTTGCAGCACTGCGACGCACCAGGTCCACACTCTTGTCTTCCACAGCTGATTCTTCCCCAATGACAGCCACCTGATCGGGATCCAGCATGCCCGCGCTCCTGAAGCTCTGTTTGAGATCACAGATGGGAACCCTCTTCAAGCTTCGTTCTCGCCCCTGAAGCTTAGCTAGTCTTCTTTCTCGCTTCTCCTCAGCCATTCTCTTCTTATCAGCTTGAGTGGGCCAATATCCTAACCCACATCTATCCTGTACTCTTGCAACCGGACAGGTGCTAGAATTCCTTGCTCGGACCTTCCCAAACCCTTTCCGATCTGGTAACCATTTCTCAGCATGACCTTGGCGACCATGATATCAGCATTGGACATTCTTGGTGCAGGCAGTGGGGCTTCCTCTCCCACGAAAGCGGCATTTGCAATTTCCAATGACTGAAAAGCAGTTTCGAGGGATTCCTCTGCAGCCTCGATGTATTGAGAGGGATAGGGCTTGTTAATCGTAAACTCTTCTTCTCCAAAGACGACTATTAGTTTGTCGTCGACTACAAACTTAAGCCTCTGATGGAGAGATGAAGGAACAGCTCCTGCAGCATGAATCCAAGGTCTTCCCAGGAGACAGCTGTAGGATGATGCAATGTCCATGATTTGAAAGTTCACATAAAACACCTCAGGCCCTATCTGCACTGGAAACTCCATTTCCCCGATAACCTCTTTCTTGGATCCGTCGAATGCTCTGACTAGCGTTGAGCTAGGCTTCATATATGAACAGTCTACGTCTAGCCTGTTCATTGTAGATTTGGGCATGACATTCAAAGAGGATCCATTGTCTATGAGGACCCGAGAAAGTGTATATTCACCACATCTGACTGAAATGTGCAATGCTTGATTATGTCCCTTTCTTTCAAGGGTGAGCTCGTCATCAGTAAAGGTAATATAGTTGGAAGCAACGATGTTCCCTACGATGCCGTCAAGCTGGTTAACAGTGATGTCTTGGGCTACATGGGCTTCATTCAGCACTTTCACTAGGTGTCATACCCTAATTTTGTCCGCCTAGGTTTAAAACTCTAATTTTCCACAAAAAATAAATAAATTGAGAAGTGTGGCGTTATTTTGAAGAGTGTGAAGAACATTGTGCATGCATTTTTGAGTTTTTTGGGCAAAAGAGTATTTTAGTCATTTTCTAAAATAAGATAATTTCTCATCAAGAATCATTGTGCAATTTTAGAGAAATTTATTTGAGGCAAAACATTTTTGGTCATGTATGTATGTATGCGCATGCATGCATACATTGTGCAAAAAAAAAATTCAAAAAGGCATCAAAAAGGAATATTCTACAAAAAGTTTCAAGATGTGATTTTTTATGATATTTTTGGTCATGGTGATCTCATAAAATGGCATATTCTTCAAGATACTTTGTATGTGGCTCAAAATGGTTAGATTTATGTACAATTATCTTGAAAGGAATAATCAAAACTGAGAGGATAATTGGAGGGTTCATGGATAGTACAATGGTACAATTGCCAACTTGCAAAACTTGGTGACTAAGACCACACCCTACCCCAATGTTGCGCCATTCCCTCCCCATTTCCTCTCCAATTTTTCATTTTTGTCCCTCATCATGTGTGTTTCAATCCTCACCCTCCATTCAAATTTTAAATGCAATCCTAGAGTGAGATGAGATGCACAATGACCTAAATACCCTTAAACCTAGTTACTCTCTATATATATACCTTAGCAACCTCATCTCACACACCTCTTTTTTTTTTTTTGGCCTCACAATTCATTCACAAAACCCTAGCACACAACTCCCTCTCCAAATTCCCTCTCTTGGCCGAAATCATACCACCTTCTTCCTCCATTAATTCTTCACTTCTCCTTCACCAAACCACCATTTTCTCCCCTCATTTCCATTTCTACTTCATATATCTTCCTTCTCTCCTAATTTAATTCAAGCTTGCATCATCAAAGGGCATTTTTAAGCAAGCATTTCGTGGGTTTCATTGAAGTTTGGTGAAGATTCAAGTTGATTTGTGGTCTTGTTCTTCATATTAGTCATTCCTTAGCTTGGATTTGAGGTAAACTTCTTAAAACCTAGCATCATCTTCAACTTTTTGCATCAAAATGTAGATATCATGTTTCTAATTTTGCATCCTATCATATTCATGCATTTTAGTGTTGTTATATTGTTGATTTGTTGATTGTTGTTGGTGAGAGGTGTCTCAAGCATTTTGACAAACACTGTGGGAGGTTTGGATGCTTGAGATGCTTCTCACCCTTGAATAAATTGTGATTTATGTTGTTTTCACTATGATCTTGCATTTTTGTTGAATAAAATGATGTGATGCTTCGCAAATCATGATTAGAATTAGGGTTTGTTAATTTTCTTGTGAAATGGGTTTGCAATCGTGATCAAAAACGTTTTCTCAAGTTATTTTGATGTTAATAGATGGTATCTTGCTTGCAAGTCATTGTTATGTTGATGATTGGCAAGAGTACTCACATTTGTGCCTTTGCGCACTTAACTTTAAGTGTTGAGGATTGACTAAAATGATTCAACGCAATTGATTTGATGTTTTGATTGCAAAATATTGTTGCTAATTGATTGTATCTTGCTTGCAAATTGTTATATGTTGATGATTGGCAAGAGGACTCACACTTGTGCCTTTGTGCACTTCACTTTAAATGTTGAGGATTGCCTAAGATGATTCAACACAACCTTGTGCTTCGATTGTAAACTTTGGTTTGCTTGTTAGTAACTTGATTGCAAAGTTATTCTATGTTGAGGATTGGCAAGAGGACTCTCATTTGTTCCTAGTGCACTTTACTTTAAGTGATGAGGATTGCCTAAAATGATTCAATTTTCTTTGTGCAATTCTTGCTTGAAAACGTAAATGCTAGTTTTCTAACTTGATTAATCAATTTTGGTTACAAAAATGACTTGTTAATGCCCTCTTTTGGTCACTTTTGATCTTGCAAATGTGATGTTCTTTCTAGGTCAATGTTATGCTTTAATGTTGATGATTTGGTAAGAGGACTAGACACTTATGCACTTGTGCATTGTCTCAAGCGTCAAGGATTACTAAAAGGGATTCAACCTTGTGCTTTATCTTGTGTTGACACCTAATTGAATTGAACTTTTGTATGATCTCTTTGTGTGCCTATTGTTGATCTTACATATGCATGCCATTAGATGTTGATGACTAAGTGTCATTCTTGTGCTCAAATGTTGTAATTAGTAATGTTTATGCTTATGCTTACATTGTTGATTGCTTTGCTTGCAATTTGTTAAATGTTGCACTTTGGTTCTTGACTTGGAAATTGATTGAATGCTCTACTCTCTTTTCCTTTTGGATGCCACGCCATCCCAACAAACCTTTTGTGACCAATGTCACCCTCAAACTCCCTTCTCCTTTCTTCAAATCAATCATTTTCTAAAGCTTTTTCCAAACTCAATCTTTTCTCAAATTGTTTTCATAAGACAATCAAATTCTTTCTAAGATCCACAATAAACCTTTTTGAAAACTCATAAGGGGACAAGTCGGACGTACGGCCGGTGTTGTCTAGCGTCCTAAGATCGGAGCTGTACAGCTCAAACATCTTGGGATACTTATGAGAATTAAAACAAGTAATTAACAACTTGAACCCTATTTCAAAAATGAGTAAGGAACCGAGTCGGATGTACATCCGGTATTGATTAGCATCTTAGGGTTAGCAAGCTATACAGTTCGGGCGAGCCTAAGATACTTGCCAAATAAAAGCCACCAACCTCACAACAAATCTTTTTCTTCCTTAATCAAAAAAACATTTTCAATAAGTAGGGGGCACGTCGTCTGTACAGGCGGGGTTGTCTTTGTTCTAGGTCTAGTGGACTGTACATTTTAGGACCGAAAACCCCTACAATAAAAAACACCAACACAAAGTTTCTCGACTAAAGAGAACTACGTGAGCTTTGAATTCTCCATCGCACCGGGAGATACGTAGGAGCGGGTCACATCCCGTCAAGCACACTTTTTTCAAAAAAAATATAATAAAAAGATTCTTCTTTTCCCCTGTTTTCGAAAACACTTTCTCAAATAAAAAAAAAAGAAGTAGAATGAATTGTTTCAAATCAACTCTGTCAAAACCGCACATCAAGTTAAAGGTTCCCTTTCGGTAGAAAGGAGGTGTGGGATGCTAATACCTTCCCCACACCTAACCGACCCCCGAACCTACATCTCTAGTTCTCAAAAGACCACCGCCTTAAAAAGGACCCTTTTTCAATGTTTTGGTCCCTAAATAAAAAATGTTGATGGCGGCTTCATTGTTTTTGCCGTTGCGCGAAGAAGGATCCAAACCGGTTTTTTCGGGGTGCAACACTAGGGCAGCACGGTGGGCCTCTGAATTGAGCAGCAAGGACATGATAGAAATCTTTGCAGGAGTGTGGTGCAGCTGGTCCACCACTTTGTAATCGCTTTGCCGCATGATTCTCAGAAATTCGGAAGCTTCTTGCTCTGACACCCTTCTACTTTCCAGGGGCTCTTGCTCTTTACCCTTACCCTTTCGAATTCTTTCCTTATCCTCCTTTGATGGACCCACTTTAAGGGCTTCAGGGACATAGACACGTCCGCTTCTAGTGACTCCGCTGCTTCCCGCAATGTTTGTGACATCGGGAACAGCTTGAGGATTCTGAGTTTGAACTGGCACACCATAACTCCACGAAATAGCACTATCCTTTTGATAAGGAGCTGGGACAGGAATCACAATTGTCTTAGGTTTCTCCATGCTCGGCTTTTGACTATACGGGACCTCAATAGGCTTCTGGACACTTCTGTTCTTATCAGACTGGAAAGTCAACACATCTTCCTCTTTTTCTTGCACACCTATTTGGATTATATGACGATCCAACAGGTCTTGCAAAACTATCTTGAAGGCCTCACATGCCCCAACACAATTATCATCAGCACAGACTTCTTTCTGAGTACAGCCTTTCTTGATGACCCCAAACTTGCACAGCTCTGCATGAATGACCTTCAGTGGTGTCTGAATACACTCCACAGTTCTGATTAAGGGTTGGCTTCCAGTGTCAAGGATGGCATTGGTTGCAGGTTCTTCATGACCAGGCAGCGGGTTAGTTGTAATGCTTGGGTTTCATTGTTTGAAGGTTATCCCTTTGGTGTCAATCAGATCTTGCACTACAAGTTTGAAGGCCTTGCAGTCTTCCACAGCATGTCCGACTGCCCCTTCATGAAATCTGCAGGTAATGTTGGGATTGTATCCTCGGAAATAACGTGGTTGGACTGGTTTCATGGGTCTGGTGTTGATGAGCTTGTTGGTGACAAGGTAGTTAAAGAGGCCGGTGTATGACATAGGAATGGGATCAAAGGTGGTCCGTTTTCTGTCTTGGTAATTTCTATGGTGATTACTTTGTGGTGAGCGGGTTGGTTGTGTTTGAGTGGGGACAGGGATATCTTGTGGTTGATAAGGTGGGCTTATGGTAATGGTGTTGGTCTCTCCTTCCTTCTTCTTTGGGAATCCGGAAAATGACTTTTTATGGGTGCTTGTACCTGCGGAACCATGGGCAATCTTGCCGCTCCTCAGCCAATTTTCTAATCTCTCGCCGATGATTACCATATCTGAAAAGTTGGAGGACACACTGCCGATCAACCGATCATAGTATAATGGAGGCAAAGTTTCCATAAACATGAAGACTAATTCCTTTTCTAACAGAGGTGGTGACACTTGTGCAGCTAGAGCCCTCCACCACTGGGCATACTCTTTAAATGACTCGTTGTCCCTCTTTGCCATGCTCTGTAACTGTGTTCTATCCGGCGCCATATCTGTGTTGTACTGGTACTGTCTGAGGAAGGCATCAGCCAAGTCTTACCAACAACGAATCTGGGACGGTTCTAGCTGCATGTACCAGTTGAGAGATGCCCCAGCAAGGCTCTCTTGGAAGCAGTGAATTAACAGCTTGTCATCATGAGAATGCGTAGACATTTTTCTACAGTACATGGTCAGATGGCTCTTAGGGCAAGTTACACCTCGGTACTTATCGAAATCAGGCACTTTGAATTTAGGAGGTAAAACCACATCGGGAATGAGACATAAATCGCGAGCCTCTCTCGATCTAGAGCCTGATCCTTCAATCATTTTTAAGCGCTCTTCTAACACCTGAAACTTTTCTCTAGTTTGTTGGTGCTCAATATAATAGCCTTGGGGGAAACTGTTCATTCCAAGGTGGGGACGGAACATTGGAGCCATGGTTGAGACTGCATGCGGAGCATGAGGATAAGCAGAGTTCCCAAGAATGAGGCTTTGGGCCTGAGGATTTGCAGCTGGCTGGGGAGTAAAGCCTTGTGGAGTCACCTGAGGTATGACAATGGGATGTGGAGACTGAACCCGAGGTTCGCCCATTGCTCCTTCTGATCCTGCAGATGCAGGTTGTCCATTCTCGACATTCACCAAAGGACCAATTCCTTGGTTAACTTCTGGGTTTGAAGGAGGAGTGTAGCCTAGAGGCAGTCCAAAAGGAGGCCATTGGGCAGTTTGGTAGTCATTTCCATTCTTCAGGGACAGCAGGACCCTCATCATCTCTGACATCTGTGCCTTCATAGCATTCATCACATTTCTAAATTCTTGGTCACCTTGACTGGAACTACCCGGAGTTGGGTTACCCTGATTCTGCACTACTGGACCTGGGCCTGTCTCATTTGTGATCTCTGAGCTCAGATTTGCCTGATTCGGATTCTCTGCACTTGGATGGGACTGATCAAGATCGTTCAGAATCGTTGCCATGCCTCTTGCTTGAGAATGTGTCCAATAACGATGTTGGCGAACCAGCTTGCCTTACTTTCTGTTGATGGAACACTTATATGAGCACGTGAACGAATTAATGAATGAATGCAATGCATATGATTTTATCTTGCTTGATGCCAGGAATCGCGGCATAGTTCGTCTTGTCATAAGCACATAATCGTTTTTTTTTTCTCTCTCTCTTTTTTTTAATTAATTTTGGAAATGCAATGAGAGGGGAATCGAAATAGCAAGTCAGCACACTTCCTACGTCGGGAATTCAAACAAAAGCCTTAACAACTTCCTTAAAGGGAAGGATAGTACAATATTCATATGGAGTACAATACTCGAAAGCAAATATTCAGGAATACAATACTCAAATGGAAAGTAAATACTCAAAATGAAAGGTACAAATAAACAGCTCAAATACAAAGAGCTTTGAAATCCCCGACCCTCTTCCTTTTCTTGCTGACGTTCGCATCTCGGGATCGCTCTCTGAACTCCGTGATTAAAGCCCTGCAGAATTTCACAAACTGGTAAACCTCGGGTGGGGTATTGAGGAAGTGCATCTCGGCCTCGGCTATTTTCAAATTCTTGGGGACTCCCACAATGGCTTGGCTCGCTAGCTCTGCCAGCTTTGAAAATTTGTTCTTCCAAAGCTGAATCTCCTCTCTTAGCTCCTTGATGATTTCTTGATCCTCTATTTTGCCAATCAAGGCCATGAAGCGTTTCTCCCAGTACTGGCTTTCTACTTGCACTTGCCTATAAGCTCCTTCTAGACACCTGAGATTCCTCCTCAGTTCCTCAGATCGTCCTTGTTCGAACCTCAGAGCTTGCTGATACTCCTTAAGGATATCTTCAATAGAACTCCTCTCTCGCTCAAGGTTCCTTAGCTGACCTTTCAATTCTACCACCAAGCGGGATTCTTGTCTTGACTTAGTTGCTATACTCTTCCACTCTTCGGCTTCCTCAAGTGCTTTTCTTGTTTTCTGCTTGCACCTTTGGAGTTCCTCTCTAGCTCCCCTCATGTATTTCTGAGACTCTAGCTTGCTTTTCTCTTCTCTTTTGAATCGCTTGATGCTCTCCTCAACAGCGATCATCTTGATAGCATCCTCTTCCTCTAACCTTTCTTTCTCTATGGTCATTTTCTCCAATTCTGTTTGCAATGCCTTCTTTTCTTCCTCCACTTTTGCTAAGGCTGACTTGACTTCATTCAACTCCTCAAAGGTAGGAGTGTAAGGCTCTAATATCTCCTCTTCAAGGGATAGTGCCCCTTGATTTGGTAATTTTGCATTTTGAAGCCTCTCTTTGAGCCACTGGTTAAAGGTGATGCTACTGGTTCTCTTGGACAGCTCTTTGCCTTCCTTATGCACTACGGACTCCCATTCTTGCAGAACTCGCCGAAGCAAGTCTTCGCATTTAGGACTCCCCTTATAGAGGTAAAAGCGAGACAGCATGCATTCGGAGGGTGAATTCCGCATTGGGTAACCGAGTTGTCTTAAGGTCAGTGAAGGATTGTAGTTGATACACCCTTGCGTTCCCATGAGAGGCACATTCTGGAAACTTCCACAGCTGAACACCACCATAGGCCTTTCCTTCCAACAAGCAGTGGTAAACCAGCGGATCTGGAGATCGTTGAGACTTTTCAAGACCTCAACCCATTCAAGAGAAGTCATGATCTTTACATCACAGCTTAAGGCATAGGAGATCAACTCCCTAATTTCTTTTCGGTTGTTGACAACATGAGTGACAAGCCAAGCATAGAGGACGTGAGAGGAGAAACACATTTTCTTCTTGTGGAAATCACTGTAACGGGTGAAAGCCTGATAAGTGTTGGCGAGAACAGCGGGAACAAGATTGATAGCATTTTTGGTGTCTTTGAATGCCAAGAAAGCACCAATTGCAGTTTCGTCAACATATCTCTCTATCTGAGGAAAGAGGACCACCCCAAAAATGGTTAGAGCAAGCACCAGCTTGAAGAGACCCCACTGTTTGGCCAGAGCATAAGATTGCATCAAACCCTCAAAGTACTCTTGCGGAAACCCGGCTCCATTTCTTTCCAACTTTTGAAGCTTCAGTTTTCTAAACTAATTTTGAGCAATGATGTTAGCTTTTCATCAGTGTAATAATGACCTTGATATAGGTACGGCGTGACATGCGACCTAGAGAACCCCAAAAGTTGTTCATACTCTTCCAATGTGGGCGATAGTGGAAAGTTTTTGAAGAGAAAACATCTGATATCAGAGTCATAAAACTGACTTAGAGCCACAAGAGCATTTTCCTGAACATCTAACTGCAACAGCCTACGAATGTTCCCATATGTCTCGTCAAAGGACCCCAACTCAATTGGACCCATCAGTGAGGCACATTGCTTCAAACTGTCAACATCAACCCTTTTTACCACCGGAAACCTGGAAATAGGTGAAGCTTTGCTATTCGATTCCATCTTTGTGCACTTATGACAGGACGGTACATTATTTGGCGATTCCCGGCAAGCAAATATGAGTGAGATGCAAGATGTATGCAATATTTTTTTTTTTACAATTGGTTTTATAAATGCGGCATGATGCAATGCAATTATGATGCTAATGATGCGTGTGGAAAAAAAAGGACAATGCTTATGAGCGGTAGTTCAAAAATTTAGGAAACACGCTACGTGCCGCCTCACGTAGTGGTTTATGGAAAAAGAAAAGATATATTTTGGATTTTTTTTGAAAATTCTTTTTTTTGAAAAGCTCACTTTGAGGAAAACATGCCTAAGCTAGCAATGCAGCACACAATTTGTATGCCCTTCTGTCCTACAAAGGTGGGAATCCTAGGGTCTAAGGCAACTCAAAGGTACCTCCCATGTAGCTCTAAATAACATCCTCACAATGGTTACCAGAGCTAGAGACATTCTCATGACGGCACCCACAAATGTAGAAAGCTACCAAGTGTGAGGTATCATGAGAAAGCGTACTCCGGTTGAAACTTTCATGAGAGTCAGACAGACAAAGGTCTCGAATGCCAGTCACTACTCGTCTCCACTCTCCTATGTGTTTTTTCAGATCCGGGTATAGGACCCCACTCATAGCACCTAAATCATAAGGTGTAAAAGTGTGTGATGAGGGCATAGCACCTAAAGCCGACCCAATCTAAAATTACCCCGCCTGCAAGGAAAAAACAGAACAGTCTAGACAAAGAGTCGTCTACCCTAGGGTTTTGCAGACATATATCATTTCAATATAAGCATGTAAACTAACCTAGGGTACCAATCAACAATCGTGTGCAATGCTTACCTTCAAGAAAGGGAGCCAAGAAGAGGGGACATAATGGAATTGGGGAAATATGCACGAACTTACCTCAAAGAAAAGGAGCAAAGAAGAAAGGACCATAATGGAGTTGGGGAGAATGATGCACGAGCATAAGCATATAAACAAAGAAGAGGAGGAGAAGAAACTACACTTCAAGCAAGAAGCAGTCATAGAAGAAGAAGAAGTAAACGCACATGAATGCAACATGATAGTATGAATATGCAAGAGAGCAATTAACACTCAAACTTCATTGATGAAGAAAGAAGGGAAAGGAAAAAGAAGAAGAAAAAAAGGAGAAATAGAACAAAGCATTCAAATCAAACAATTAAGACCACACACTAAATTAAATAGGTTCGACCCTCTTAAAAAAATGTCCCCAGTGAAGTCGCCAGCTGTTGCACCCCGAAAAATCCGGTTTGGATCCTTCTTCGTACAACGGGAAAAACAATGAAGCCGCCACCAATATTTTAATTTAGGAAAAAACATTGGAAAAAATCCTTTTAGGCGATTGGTCTTTTGAAAACGAGAGATATAGGTTCGGGGGTCGGTTATGTGTGGGGAAGGTATTAGCACCCCACACATCCTTTCTACCAAAAGGGAACCTTTAATTTAGTGTGTGGTTTTTGACTGTTGATTTGAAACACTTTGTTCTACTTCTTTTCTTCTTTTTTATTTAGGAAAATGTTTTTGAAAACTGGGGAAAGAAGAATCTTTTGTTATTATATTTTTTTTAAAAGGGTGCTTGACGGGAGGTGAACCCGCTCCTACGTATCCTCTGGTGCGATGAGGAATTCAAAGCTACGTAGTTCTAGTCTTGTTTTGAAAAGGCTATTTCGTTTTTAGCTTTTTAGTTTTTAGGTGTTTTTTTTTTTGAAATAAGACTCGAGTGTTCACAAATACCAAACAAGCAATGGCTTCGAGTGGTTTTCATTACTAACTCGAAAGAAAATGAGTTGAAACCGATAATCAAGCAAGCAATGGCTTCGAGTGATTATAAGTAACAACGTTTTTATTTTATCTTTTTGCAAATGAAGCGAGCATCGGTGATAATCATCTAGCAAAGGCTTAAGACAATTACCACTAATGACTCGTGTTGTTTTTGAAATTGAATTGGGTTCGCATGTATTTAATGTTTGGGAGCTTTCATGATAATCAAACAAGCAAAGGCTTCGAGTGACTACCACTAATAACTCCTCATTAGTGATCAAACAAGCAAAGGCTTCGAGTGGCCACTAATGATTTTGTTTATGAAAAACTTAGGGCTTAAGCTTGGAAAAGAAATTGGTTTTGATTTGTTAAAGACATAGTTTAGAAAAGAAGTTTGAAAGCAATTTGATTTTGGAAAAGGGTTTTGGAAAACTAGTAGAACATTTTCAATCAAGTTCCAAGTCGATAACCAAAATGCAAATTGCTAAACTACAATTCATGCAATGATCTAAACTAGTAACCATTTTCATGTCAAGTTGTTTAGAAAAGAAAACAATGAATGCAAGAAAGTTCATAGATGCAAGCATAGCACATTCATTGAGATCATGTTATCAAGCAAGCAACAACATAGACACAATTTGCAACTTACCCTTTCATGTTGAAAACATCTCATTACAACATTTGAATACACAATGTATGAATAGGCAAAGATGAACCTAGACTACACATATCTTGTCACAATTTTATTCATGAAAATGCAAGCACAAAATGAAAATAGCACAAACACACAATTTATTCCAAGAGAGAGATGCATTTCAAGCATCCAAACCTCCCAAAGTGTTTGTCAAAATGCTTGAAACACATCTCTCGTTCAACAACAACAATTATATCAACATTTCAACATAAAATAGAGCACTAAAATGCAAAGAAATGCTTGATATGCAAAAATAGATTGATGATCTACATTTTTGATGCTAAAATTTTGATGATGCTAAGATTGAGAGTATACCTCAACTCCAAGCTAGAATGGCAAAAGAAATAAGGTGAATGAACACTAAACCACTTAAATCAACCCTCTAATCTTCAATCTTGAGCTTGATTCTTGAGATTTGAAGATGGATCTTTGAAGAGAATGCAAGGATGGTGAAGGATTTAGGAATAGAATGTTGATTTGAAGTGAAAAAGTGAAGAAATGAGGTGAGGGAATGAAGAGGGAAATTCGGCCAAGAAGGGAGAAGAGGAGAGGCTAGGTTTTTGAGTGTGAATTGTGAGCCAAAAAC
Source organism: Astragalus glycyphyllos (assembly GCA_963573325.1). Taxonomy (NCBI): domain Eukaryota; kingdom Viridiplantae; phylum Streptophyta; class Magnoliopsida; order Fabales; family Fabaceae; genus Astragalus; species Astragalus glycyphyllos. Next base: position 40,410,308 of record OY754307.1, read on the forward strand.
TTGTGAGAGGTGAGGATATGAGGGTATATATAATGTGCAATTAGGTTTAGGGGCATTTAGGTCATTGTGTACCTCATCTCATTCTAGGATTGCATTTTAATTTTGAATCAAGGGTGAGGATTGAAACACACTTTGATGAGGGGCAAAAAAAATGCAAAATGAGAGGGAAATGAAGGGCGGTAGATTCGGCCAAGAAGGGAGAGTGGTGCCCAAGTTTTGCAAGTTGGCAATTGTACTATTGTACTATCCATGAACCTTTCAATTATCCTCTCAATTTTGATTATTCCTTTCAAGATAATTGTACATAAATCTAACCATTTTGAGCCATATACAAGGTATCTTGAAGAATATGCCATTTTTGAAAATGAGAGATGACCAAAATTGCCAACAAAAATCCTATCATATAATTTTCGGGAATATTCCTTGTACTATTTTTTGAAATGCTTTCTTGAATTAATTTGAACTTGATTTTTTTACTACACATATAAAATATGCACACAATTTGAAAAATGATTTTCTTTATTTATTTTTTGTTCAAAATAATACAATTTCATTAAATAAATTCCTAAAAATTAATTAATTGGATTTTCAACTAGCAAAAATTTATTAACTTGAAATTGACCAAACAATGCCCCTTTTACATGCCTCAAAATTCCTTAATTTCTCAAAAATGATTTTGAAAACCTTAGAATGCTTGGGTAAATACCCTAAACCCTTTCTCAAATAATGCATCACTCACAAAATTATTTATTTTTGCTGAAAATTAGGGTTTCGAAACTAGGCGGACAAAATTAGGGTATGACAGCTGCCCCTCTTTATTTGGATTTTACCAAGAAATATGAATTGGCCGAGACATATTTCGAAGATAAAATAAAAATAAAGAATTCAGAAATTATACCAATTTTGTATACTTGGAGAAACCTGAATTTTCTTTTTCTTTTTCTTCTTTTTTTTTTTTTTGAAAAATGAACACTTGGCGTGCTGATGAGAAAGCAGTAAATGAAATGATTAACGACTTGCACGCTAACTGTTGCATGAAAACGTGAACGCTCTTTTGTGCAAGTGTACACAATCGTAACAAGTAATATAATGAAAGTAGAGATCGTTCCCACGAGGATTAATTTGCCAAACAAGAGTTTAATCAAAGTAACAATTAGTGATTTTAGTAACAAAAGTAAATGACACACAATTGGTTGGGTAACAAGTAACAAACAACTAAAAAGGTATTAGGGTAGTGGAAATCAGATTTGGGACAAGTTGAGATGCAATACTTCAATAAATCCATTAAAATGCTCAAAATGCTATGTTAAGTGCTACAGCACTAGGTGCTGCCGCAATTGTGCATTATGTCTAATGCTTAACACTAGGCTTTAGTCACCCCAAATTATGTCTAATTCGGAAGAGATTATTTCCCTAGGCTACTGGAGAACAAGCAGCATTACACCTAAGTGTTTTACCTCATGGCTTATGCCTCTCCTATGTCTAGGACTCAAGCAAGGAACAACTATATGTCTATAGTGCAACATACCATGTTATCTTGTGAGATATATATACAAACCATGTCTGTGAATGTATATCTACTTAGATTAGACGGCCAATCCTAATCTAAGATGGAAATAGTAAAAACACACAAGATAAAGTGCTCAACACAATAACACAAGCATTAAGAACAAATTAACTTCATTAAATTCATAATAGCATCCCAACTACAGAGGTTTAGCTCATATTGAGCTTACACAACATTACAACTAAACTAAACATCAAGGGAAGTAGGAATTTCATACTAAAACCCGAGAAGAGAAGTTCAGCTACAAGTCTTGCTACTGAGACAGCTTCAATGGTGATCCACCAAGCAATTCCAGCTCTCAAAATATAGCTCCTTCGAAGATGAAGTAGATCTAACGTTGCTGCAGCAATCAATATCCCAGCAATTGACTTTAAGTAACAATGGAGGCACAAAAACTTGAGGCTATGTCTATACCTCAGGAATTCGGCTTAACCTAATTCTGGGGGTGAGTGCCTTTATATAGGGAAGGCCTTGGGATGAGAGAAACCCTAAATGGTGGAGGCACATTTTGTCCTTTTCAAGGCACAATGTCCTTTTTGCCCAAAACCCTAGGTCATTCACGCATCACCAATGATTGGCACGCACACCCACGCATGACACACGCTGACAACTGTCCTTGCCTTGATTTCCGTGTTTCTTGCTACATTCTCTCTCATGTTGCGTAAAATGGCAATGCTGCCACACAGGTGCTGCAGCAATTAAACACACATATTAAACCACAATTGGGCACAAAAGTGCCCATTAATAACATAATCAAGCTTGCACCTTTAAGTATTCTAAACTAACATATTTACAACATTAATCACTAAATTGCTTGAGAATTAACAATGATTTAATCTTTAAATAAGAGGTAATAACAATCATATTTGATTGTTATCACACCCCCAAACTTGAACCATTGCTTGTCCTCAAGCAATGACACTTGACATAGACAAGCAAAATATCAGCAACAAACCAGATAGTTGAATTATTCATAAAGGCACACAAAGCAGAATATTAAGCTGAGCATAGAACTTTCAGATTGGCCACTCAACTTGCAAACCCACTGAATGATAAGTTCCCTAAATTACTCCTGCTCAGTAGTGTGTGTGTGTGGCATTCAACTCAGTTCAAAACATAGCAAGGTTCAAAACTTCACTTAACTAAAGACTAGAAAGGTTTTCTTTTGAGATAGCCAAAGATGTTTCAAAACTAGGGGTAGACTAACAATTCAGCACAGAAAGGGGGGATAAGCATGACAAACGGCTTTGATTTAGCAATTATAAGATTCTAGGCCAGTGCACTTATTACAACTGAAATTTTAATGCTGCAGCAACAGTTGCTGCAGCAATACAGACTAGAACAGAATTTTAAAAACACACAATACTTGACATTGATGTTGCATTGCCCTTATTCTATCCTCACTTTTCACACAGGCTAACTGCTGATTTCGACTGAAACCAAAGTGTGTCACCACAAATTGGCCTCCCTACTTCACAATCAACCTAACTACCATTTATCATCCTTTTGACTGAAACTATAATGTGTCTCCACAGAATAGCCTCCCTACTCAGTTCAAAATGGCAGCTTATTTCACTCTTTTTCTTTTTCTCTTATTACTTCTTTTTTTTTTTTTCAATGGGCAATGACAACAATTACACATATTTACAACTTAATACAACGAATTGACTATGTGCACTTGACCTCAACCCATTCCTTCATGCTTTGCCTTAATATAACTTAAAGAACCCCCAAACTTAGTTTCTTATGCTACCCTAAGTTTTTAGTAAAAATTTGGCAAGTCTCTAAGTTTACCTGCAACTAGCTTAGCTTCAGATCATTTCTAACTTACTAAGTCATTCCTAAGTTTCATGCAAAGTGTAAAAACAGGAGCAATATAGTTCACTCATAAACAGGGGCACTAATCACTCAATTCTCACCAGTTCATCACTAAGTTTTGCTCAACTTAACAACTGAAATTAAAAACTTTCATTCAACTAACTAGGCATGCTGATATATTATAATGACCATAGGTCCTCCCCCCCCCCCCCCCCCCCCCCACTTAAGACCTTGCAGTGTCCCCACTGCTCATGAAATATAAGGGAGAGACCTATTTTAAAGCAAAATAGAAATAAAAAAAAAAAACAAGCAAATACAGCTATTGAATGCAAACACGAACACGACACATTCAACAAATTTATTTATCTTTAAAGACTAACAAAATAAAGACAGAAATTTAAAGACAGAATTTAAAAGATAAGGGTGCAGGGGCTCCTCATTTGTTCCTTGGGCTTTGCCTTGTTGCAGTGCCTCTTCTGACTGGCCTTTTCACTCTTGGAGATTTGATCACAGGGGCATCAGGTGCCTTTGGGGTTTCTGTTGCTGCAGCATTGGATTGCTGCAGCACTGGTCCTGCATCTGCAACAGCAGGACCAGCAGCAGAAACACTTGCCTTCTTTTGGGCAATCACCAAGTCCAGAGCAGCCTTTGATCTCTTTTCATAATCAACCATCTTCGCAGCTTCCACTGCTGCAGCATCAGCTGCTGCAGCATCATCAACACTTTTGCAGACAGATTCCACAGTGGCATTGACAGCAGCTTCTTCCTCAGCAGTTATCTCTTCAATATTCAGCTCAACATCTTCAGGCACGGCAGACATCTTCCTCCTTTTGGGGGCATGCTTGGTTCTCATTCTCTTAGAGGGTGAGAACACTGGGCCTTCAGCATCAGCATCAGCAACACCAGTTGCTGCAGCAACAGATACATCAGCAGCTTCAGGCACCTTTTCATGTTGGCTTTCTTTGGGTGGATTTGTGGGTTGTGGTGGTTGATTTTCTGGGATTGGAGAGGTGATGGGGGTTGATGGTGGTGGTATGGTAGATGTGGGGGCTAGTTTGGCAGTTTTGGTGGTATGAGATGGGGATGGTGGTGGATTTATTTCAATATCAGTGGCATCTTTGGATTCATCTTCACTGTTAGTCTCAGAACCTTCTCCTTCAATTGATTCATCATCCTCACTGTCATCCTTCCTATTCAATTCCTTCATTATCTCTCTGTTTTCTTCCTTTTCCCCTTCACTTAATGTTTCATCAGACTCAGAAATTAGAAGCTCTTCTTCTTCTTCACCCACCTTCTTCTTTCCCCTTTTTATGTCCTTCCTCTTCCTCTTTTTCTCAACAACTTCCTCTGGCATATCCTCCTCAACACCAGCATCTTCAAATAAATCTTTATCAATTACCTCTTCATCAAGCACCCACTCAGGAAAAGAAGGCGCTTAAACTCCAATATCAACTTGCAAATTTGCAGCAAACAAGGTATTCATCCACTCCTGCTGCTTCCTCATAAACTCCCAGACAGAGCGTTGCTGCAGCATGAACTGTGGCATCATGGTGGGATCACCAGATGCTGCAGCAACCTTAGGCTTTGATTTCAGAATAGTAGGGAAAGCGGCAAGAGGGAAGCCTTTCTTTTCCCCCTTTATTTCCACACCAGCTTTAATGCAAAGATCAGTAATTAAGCAAGGAAAGAAAAGATACCCAGCATTTTTGGAATAGCAAATCAGGATCTCCCTTGAAATTAATCTTCCAATATCAACATCCTTTGTTCCCAAAATTGCATCCAGCAGCATCATTCTTTCCTTTTCAACATTTGTGGTGTGAGAAGTTGGCAGTAGAGTGTGCTTGACAAAGTTAAACCAGACCATTGTTTCATGGTTGAGGTTGCTTCTCTTAACCTTGAATTCGTTGGCACTGCAGGGTTCCCATGGAGTACCAGGAATTGTGATGTTCTTCTTGACTGCTTCCATCTCCTTCTTGCCCCATTTTTCAAGATTCTTTGCAAATGTGAGGCCATGGTAACTCAGACCTAGACATTCATTGATCATCATTGAGTCGAACTTGATGATTACTCCTCTGACTTCTGAAAAGAATTGGGGCTTTCCATCTTTTTCTGGTGCAATCCCCGCATAAAACTCACGAACCACAGCGGGGTAGAAGTATTTTGGTTGCTGCACCAACTGCTCCCAACCTAATGCATTCATAACAGATGCGAACGCATCAGATGCATTTGTCAGCAAGAATCCCCTCTCTGCCCAGAAATTCATAGCAGAGAACTTTTCCATAGTAGATACTTCCTGATTTTTCATGCTTCTTCGCCTTGCATGACTTGATTCACCACGGCCAGAGGATGATTGGCCCTTTCCAGAAGATTTGTTAGCACTAACCTTAGTTCTCACCATTGTTGATCAAAGATTGAAGTTAAAAACGTAAAGGTGAGTGAGGGATTTGGGTGATTTGGGAACGAGGGTTTGCTGTTTAGAGGGTTACAACTTCTTGATCGCAATTGAAGAGGAAATTGTGGGAATATTGGAGAGAGAGTGGGTGGTTATAAAGCTGAGGGGATGGGACGGTTTTGGTAAGGGCGTAATACATAAATGCACTAGCCGTTGGATTAAGGGCTATGTGTATGGTGGATAATGAGTGATTGGACGGTTATGCGACTGATTGGACAACACACTGTTACGCACAGGCCTTGGGTGAATAACTGCCATTATTTTATTTTTTCCTTAACTACTCTCTATTGCTGCAGCAACGTTGCTGGAAACAATGCTGCAGCACCAACTGCTGTCACACCCTCAAACTTCAACTTGCTGAAATTTTAATTCCTGCAACAAACATCAAACACACAAAACAACTAATTTATTAGATTAAAAACCCTGGGCTGCCTCCCAGTAGCGCTTGGTTTAAGAGTCCTCAGCCTGACTTCCTTCAAAAGGTCATGGATCTTTAATCATAGTGGTGAATTTACTCCTCACCACTGATTCACCATAGTACTTCTTCACTCTTTGACCATTAACCTTGAAGGTTTTGTCACTTGCATCATCATACAAATCCACAGCTCCATGAGGGTACACCTTTGCCAATTTGAATGGCCCAGACCACCTAGACTTGAGTTTTCCAGGGAATAGTTTAAGTCTTGAGTTAAACAATAACACTTGGTCAGCTTCAACTAATTCCCTTTTTTGAATCTTTTTATCATGCCATGCCTTGGTCTTGGCCTTGTACAATTCTGAGTTCTCATAGGCAAAGTGTCTCATCTCTTCCAATTCATTCAATTGTAATAGCCTAGCTTCCCCTGCCCTTGTGTGATCAAAATTTAGCTTTTTGATAGCCCAAAGCGATTAGTATTGAAGCTCCAAAGGCAGATGGCACGCCTTGCCATACACAAGTCTGTAGGGGGACATTCCCAAAGGAGTTTTGTAAGCAGTCCTATAAGCCCATAAAGCGTCATCAAGATGATTTGACCATTCCTTTCTGGTAGGTCCTACCATTTTCTCCAACATTCTCTTGATCTCTCTATTAGACAACTCTGCTTGACCACTTGTATGAGGATGATATGCTGTTGCAATCTTGTGCTTAACCCCATATTTGGCCAAGAGATTTTCAATCAATTTGTTGCAAAAATGAGAACCTTCATCACTGATTATCGCTCTTGGAGTTCCAAACCTTGTAAAAATGTTTCTTAATAAGAACTTGCTAACAGACTTTGCATCATTGTTAGGTAAAGCAACTGCTTCAACCCACTTTGATACATAATCTACAGCAACAAGGATGTAAGAGTTGCCAAAAGAGGGAGGAAAAGGTCCCATGAAGTCCATACCCCAAACATCAAAGAGTTCAACCTCTAATATGTTTGACAATGGCATTTCATTTTTGTGTGATATATTTCCACTCCTCTGGCATCTATCACATTTCTTAACAAACTCATGAGCATCCTTGAAAATTGTAGGCCAAAAATAACCAGATTGAAACACCTTTGCTGCTGTCTTTAAACCTCCAAAGTGTCCTCCATATGCTGCAGCATGGCATTGCTGCAGCACTCCTTGTTGTTCTTCATCAGCCACACATCTTCTTAGTAACTGATCAGGGCATTTCTTATACAGATAAGGTTCATCCCAGAAATACTGCTTGATTGTGTGGAAGAACCTCTTCTTTTGCTGATAATTTAAATTACATGGCACCACTTCGCTCACTAGGAAGTTAACAATGTCTGCATACCAAGGTGCTGCAGCATCAGGTGTTGCAGCAGCAATGGCTAACAACTGCTCATCAGGGAAGTTTTCCTTGATTTCTCCAAATTGATTACCTGCACTATCACCTTCCAATCTAGACAAATGATCAGCAACTTGGTTCTCCACCCCTTTTTTATCTTTAATTTCAAGATCAAATTCTTGGAGGAGGAGAACCCATCTTATTAGCCTAGGTTTTGCATCTTTCTTAGCAATCAAATACTTGATGGCAGAATGATCAGTGTAAACAATTACTTTTGTGCCAACTAAGTATGATCTAAATTTATCAAATGCAAAAACCACAGCTAATAACTCTTTTTCAGTGGTAGTGTAATTTAATTGAGCTTCAACAAGTGTTTTGCTAGCATAATAAATAGAATGAAAGACTTTACCATACCTTTGGCCAAGGACAGCACCTATGGCATAATCACTAGCGCCACACATGAGCTCAAAAGGCTTGCTCCAATCAGGAGTCACTATCACTGGGGCAGTAACCAGAGCATTTTGAAGTTTCTGGAATGCTACAGCACATGAGTCATCAAACACGAATGGAGTGTCATGCTGCAGCAATTGACATAAGGGCTTTGAAATTTTAGAGAAGTCCTTGATGAACCTCCTATAGAATCCAGCATGTCCTAAGAAACTTCTAACACCTTTGACATTTGTTGGAGGATGCATCTTCTCAATCACCTCAACTTTAGCTTTGTCAACCTCAATTCCCTTCTTTGAGATTTTGTGTCCCAACACAATACCCTCTTGGACCATGAAGTGGCATTTCTCCCAATTCAAGACCAAGTTGGTTTCTTCACATCTATCCAGAATCTCTTCTAAGTTGTCAAGGCACAATTGGAATGTTTCTCCAAAGACAGAGAAATCATCCATAAACACCTCCATAGATTTTTCAATGAATTCAGAAAAGATTGACATCATACACCTTTGAAATGTTGCTGGGGCATTGCACAACCCAAATGGCATTCTCTTGAAAGCAAAAGTACCATAAGGACAAGTGAAAGTAGTCTTTTGTTGATCTTCAGGCACTATAGCTATTTGATTGTAGCCAGAGTAACCATCCAAAAAGCAATAGAACTCCTTGCCAGCAAGTCTATCAAGCATTTGGTCTATGAATGGTAGAGGGAAATGATCTTTTCTTGTAGCCTTGTTGAGTTTCCTATAATCCATACAAATCCTCCAACCAGTAACTGTTCTTGTGGGAATAAGTTCATTCTTCTCATTGGCTACCACTGTGACCCCTCCTTTCTTTGGAACACATTGCACAGGACTCACCCACGCACTATCAGTGATAGGATACACAATGCCAGCATCTAACCATTTGATGATCTCCTTTTTCACCACTTCTTTCATGATAGGATTTAGTCTCCTCTGCCCTTCAATGCTATTCTTAGCATTTTCATCAAGAATGATCCTATGCATGCAGATGGTAGGACTAATCCCCTTTATGTCAGCCATTTGCCACCCAATTGCCTTCTTATGCCTCTTTAGGGTAGTAATGAGATCATGCTCTTGACTATTGGATAGGTCAGAAGCAATGATCACAGGCAATGTATCATTTTCCCCCAAATAGGCATATTTCAGGTGATTGGGTAACTCTTTTAATTCAAGCACAGGAGGTTTTTCAATAGAAGGCAGATTCTGTTTGAGGTTAGAATCCCCTAGATCAAGAGATTCATAATGCCTACTCCATAATTCTTTCACCTCAGCCTCCTTGTGCACAATACCTTCTTCCACAAGTTTACTCTTATCAATGTCAGCAAGAGCTTTCACCAGATGATCACTTTGCTTGTAGAAGTGCTGTTGAACCACAGCATCAAGAGACATCACAAAAGAGCATTCCTCAGTTCCTTGATCAGGGAGCTTGAGAGCATTCAACACATTAAACTTAATCTCTTGATCATTAACTCTCATAGTCAATTCTCCTTTTTGCACATCAATTAGAGTTTTTCCAGTAGCCAAGAAAGGTCTTCCAAGAATAATAGGTACCTCCTTATCTGCAACAAAATCTAAAATTACAAAGTCAGCAGGAAATACAAATTTATCAACCTTTATCAGAACATCCTCAATAATTCCTTCTGGATGAGCAACAGATCTATCAGCAAGCTGTAAGGTGACAGTTGTAGGTCTGGCAACACCTATACCAAGCTGATCAAAAATAGACTTAGGCATCAAATTGATGCTTGCACCTAAGTCACAAAGAGCTCTGCCAGTATAAGTTTCACCAATTGAGAATGGAATAGTAAAACTGCCTGGATCCTTCAACTTGCTTGGAAGCTTGTTCTGCATGATCATACTACACTCTTCTGACATAGCTACTGTTTCAAACTCCCCAAGTCTCTTCCTTTTGGAAAGCATATCTTTCATAAACTTTGCATAATTGGGCATTTGTTGAAGTGCTTCTAACAAAGGAACATTGATGTGAAGTTGTTTTAGCACCTCCAGAAATTTTCCAAATTGCTTATCTTATTGAGCCTTTTTCAACCATTGAGGATAAGGTGGATCAGGCAAAACTTGATCAGCAATCTTTGATGGAATTGCTGCAGCATCAGATGCTGCAGCATCAACTGTAACAGAATTTGGTGCTTTTTGTTTCTCTTTTTTATCTTTTTCTTTTATTGCATTTCCATCACTAGAATCAGTTGATGGTCCTTTCAAGTCCTTCCCACTCCTTAAAGATATAGCCTTGACTTGTTCCTTTCCCTTAGAAGATGTTGGTTCGGTAGTGGAAGGTAATGCTCCACTAGGTCTTTGGGTCAGGGCAGTGTCTATTTGACCAAGTTGATTCTCCAAGTTCTTGATTGCAGCTCCTTGGGTTTGATACTGAGTTTTAGTTTCATTCATGAAAGCCTTCAACATAAGTTCCATAGAGCTCTCTTCTTTTGCCTTGGATGGAGCAGGTGTTCCTGGTGGTGTTGCAGGAGCTGTAACAGGTGTTGCATTGTTGCTCCATTTAAAATTAGGATGGTTCTTCCACCCAGGATTGTAGGTACGAGAATAGGGATTATTGTTCTTGTCATACCCAACATAGTTGACTGAAATAGGGTTTGCAGGGCATTCTTCATACAAATGGCCTCCTCCACAGTACACACAACTAGCAGAACCCACCGGTACTTGTTCAATTGCTGCCACTTTAGTTTCTGGTACAGATTCAATTGCTGCAGCAGGTGTTGCTGCAGCAGGTGTTGCACTCATATTTTTGATCATGTTGGACAAGGATGCAACTTGAGCAGATAAAGTAGTAACTTCACTCACTTCATGCATACCAGCAACTTTCTTCTGAGCACTAACCCTGGCTGTTGGCCATTGATAGCTATTTGCAGCAATAGTTTCAATAAGATCATAAGCATCTTGGTAGGAACCATTCAGCAGGACTCCACCAGAAGAAGCATCAAGCATCAGTCTAGTTTGAGGTTCCAACCCATTGTAAAAAGTTTCCATTTGAACAACCACAGGCAACCCATTATGTGGACATTTTCTTAACAATTCTTTGAATCTTTCCCATGCTTCAAACAATGTTTCAAATTCAGTTTGTCTAAAAGATGTAATTTCAGTTCTCATCCTGGCATTCTTGATAGGTGGAAAATATTTTGTCATAAATTTTTCAGCCATCTCATTCCAAGTAGTGATAGAGTTAGGTTCCAAGGAATTTAACCAAACCTTAGCTCTATCCTTCAAGGAATAAGGAAAAAGTTTAAGTTTAAAGGCATCATCACTTACACCAGGGAGAATGAAATTACTACAAACTTCCACAAATTGTTTTAAATGCAAATGTGGGTCCTCAGTAGGTCCTCCACCAAATTGCCCTATTGTTTGAAGCATTTGAAACATCATTGGCTTGAATTCAAAATGAGTTGTGGCAAGTGCAGGCCTCACTATGCTAGTTTGCATAGTGTGAGGGTCAAAAATTGCATAATCCCTCATAGGTCTGTCCCTATCATTAGCCATGCCTATAACTGTTTCATTCAAAACTTGTCTCACATGTTCAGGTTGCTCAGTGGCAGCTAAAGTATGTCTGTCAGAACCATGGTTGCTAGGAGGTGGTGTGTTTCCATGATTAGAAGGTGGTGGTGTAGCCATATTGACAGCTCTTCCCAAAGAAATCAGACCAGAATGGTCGTGTCTCCTTCTCAAAGCTCTAAACAGTCTTTCTATCTCAGGATGAAGTTGATATTCTGGTGATCTGCGTCTGTACATATGCTGCAGCAACAGTTGCTGCAGCAATTAACTTACTGAAACAACCAAAAATAGAGCACCAGAATTAGCAACAAAAGAAATCACTAAATTGCCAATTAATTAAACAGTGTTTAATCAATTTAATCCCCGGCAACGGCGCCAAAAACTTGTTGCTTGAAAACGTGAACGCTCTTTTATGCAAGTGTACACAATCGTAACAAGTAATATAATGAAAGTAGAGATCGTTCCCACGAGGATTAATTTGCCAAACAAGAGTTTAATCAAAGTAACAATTAGTGATTTTAGTAACAAAAGTAAATGACACACAATTGGTTGGGTAACAAGTAACAAACAACTAAAAAGGTATTAGGGTAGTGGAAATCAGATTTGGGACAAGTTGAGATGCAATACTTCAATAAATCCATTAAAATGCTCAAAATGCTATGTTAAGTGCTACAGCACTAGGTGCTGCCGCAATTGTGCATTATGTCTAATGCTTAACACTAGGCTTTAGTCACCCCAAATTATGTCTAATTCGGAAGAGATTATTTCCCTAGGCTACTGGAGAACAAGCAGCATTACACCTAAGTGTTTTACCTCATGGCTTATGCCTCTCCTATGTCTAGGACTCAAGCAAGGAACAACTATATGTCTATAGTGCAACATACCATGTTATCTTGTGAGATATATATACATACCATGTCTGTGAATGTATATCTACTTAGATTAGACGGCCAATCCTAATCTAAGATGGAAATAGTAAAAACACACAAGATAAAGTGCTCAACACAATAACACAAGCATTAAGAACAAATTAACTTCATTAAATTCATAATAGCATCCCAACTACAGAGGTTTAGCTCATATTGAGCTTACACAACATTACAACTAAACTAAACATCAAGGGAAGTAGGAATTTCATACTAAAACCCGAGAAGAGAAGTTCAGCTACAAGTCTTGCTACTGAGACAGCTTCAATGGTGATCCACCAAGCAATTCCAGCTCTCAAAATATAGCTCCTTCGAAGATGAAGTAGATCTAACGTTGCTGCAGCAATCAATATCCCAGCAATTGACTTTAAGTAACAATGGAGGCACAAAAACTTGAGGCTATGTCTATACCTCAGGAATTCGGCTTAACCTAATTCTGGGGGTGAGTGCCTTTATATAGGGAAGGCCTTGGGATGAGAGAAACCCTAAATGGTGGAGGTACATTTTGTCCTTTTCAAGGCACAATGTCCTTTTTGCCCAAAACCCTAGGTCATTCACGCATCACCAATGATTGGCACGCACACCCACGCATGACACACGCTGACAGCTGTCCTTGCCTTGATTTCCGTGTTTCTTGCTACATTCTCTCTCATGTTGCGTAAAATGGCAATGCTGCCACACAGGTGCTGCAGCAATTAAACACACATATTAAACCACAATTGGGCACAAAAGTGCCCATTAATAACATAATCAAGCTTGCACCTTTAAGTATTCTAAACTAACATATTTACAACATTAATCACTAAATTGCTTGAGAATTAACAATGATTTAAGCTTGAAATAAGAGGTAATAACAATCATATTTGATTGTTATCACAAACTGCGAAAAGCAAGGAAAACGCTAAATGAAGAAAGCGATAAAGAAAGCGGTAAAATGCAAGGTTGCCTAAAACCTTTAAACGAACCCTTGGCGAGTCCGAGTTTGCACGTGGCTTTGAGTGGCACGCATCCTGAGAATGGCCTTTCGAGCGACCGGGGGGATCGTTCCCAAAAATTAATTAATTGGATTTTCAACTAGAAAAATTTATTAACTTGAAATTGACCAAACAATGCCCCTTTTACATGCCTCAAAATTCCTTAATTTCTAAAAAATGATTTTGAAAACCTTAGAATGCTTGGGTAAATACCCTAAACCCTTTCTCAAATAATGCATCACTCACAAAATTATTTATTTTTGCTGAAAATTAGGGTTTCGAAACTAGGCGGACAAAATTAGGGTATGACACTAGTGTGTTGAGTGATTTGAGCCGATCCTCAAAAGCGGTTTACAATTCATTCCTAAGACACGACGCAACTTCCTAGCGACTACCCTTAACACGGACTTACTTCTTGGGTTGGTTGTGCCTTGGAATTCTGTTTGTCACTTTGTCTTAAATTGCTTCATCATCAAAACTTAACCTGCAACACAAGATATCGACATTCTCCCCCTTTTTGATGATGACAAAATTTTAATTCATCTAAGGTGGGAGGTTAGTTCATCAAGCAAAACAATGCACTAATATTAAAAAGACTCCCCCTTACTTGATGTTCCCCCTATCTAAATGCAAAGTGACAATCCTATTTTTCTCCCCCTTTTTGTCACAATCAAAAGGGTTAACGCGAAACTTAGTTGGTGAGGCGAAACCACAAAATGACATGAGAGTCGGGTTTCAACACAAGATAGCCAAACATAATTCAATCAGCAGTTCATATTTCATTCAGATAAATGATAACTTAATGACTCCAAGTTTTCTTCGAATGAAAAAGAAATTTTCTTTTTGCAATGGTTTTGTAAAAATATCAGCTAGCGGTTTTGAATGCTCAACTAAATCAATCATACAATCACCTTTCTGAACATGATCTCTAAGAAAATGATGTCTAATCTCTATATGCTTAGTCCTAGAGTGTTGGACGAGGTTCTTTGTAGATTAATGTGATTTATATCGACACCATAGTTGAGATGTTGTTGTTTACTCTATTTCCTATTATTCTAACTTGCTTATTGATTTTGTCCTCAATGGTGCATAAATCAAAATGAAAGATTAATAATCACAAATTTGTCTAATGCTTAGTAACTTATTCTTAAGATCTTCTACATAAAGCACATTATCAATAGAGGTGGATAGATATTTACCAATCTTACCTTCACCGAGGATTATTCCTCAATTGCTATTATCACAAGTCACATGACCGCTTTTTCTGGGGGTGAGTGTTAAGAGCTTTGTCATATCTCCAGTCATGTGCTTTGAGCATTTGCTATCAATGTATTAATTTGTCCCTCATACCTTGAAGCATACCTGCAATGAGATCAAGTTGAAAATTTTGGTACCCAAATTTCTTTGGGTCCTTGTGGGTTAGTACTTGGTAGAGTTCCTTTGGGAACCCACACCTTTTTCACAACTTACCTGCTTCTATCCATACAAACAGTTGCAGTATGTCCTGGTTTGGCACAATAA
The DNA here is from genome assembly GCA_963573325.1 of Astragalus glycyphyllos. NCBI lineage: Eukaryota > Viridiplantae > Streptophyta > Magnoliopsida > Fabales > Fabaceae > Astragalus > Astragalus glycyphyllos. The sequence goes on from OY754307.1 coordinate 40,425,311, forward strand.
TAACATCTAATATATGGACTAGAAGTGAACTTAGGTCTATAATGCACATGTCTTTTCATGAAATTTTTTCTTGGAGACCTAGGATGCACATGTTATATGTTGGATATTTTTACTATTGTCCATTCAAGCTCATGAATTTTCTTTTCATATTCAAGACTTATCACATACATAATTTGATTTAAGACAACCAAGACTATAATTTTCTTTTCTAAGCTCTAATCTTTCCTTAGTTAAAGCAATAACTTTGTTTTGAAGATGAGCAACTCATTTCTTAGATTGACTTAATGCTTTAGCTAGTTTCAAAGAATCATTATGCAATTCAAGAAATGCTTCATGTAATTCATCATTTGCATTTTGTGAAGTCTCAGAGTTAGAATCTACCTCAGTTTCATTTTCACTGTCGTGGTCGGCCATGAGAGCAACTTGAGCTTCTTCACTTTCTGAATCATCTGATGAGTCCATGTTGTTGTCTTCCCATGCTATGTAGGCTTTTCTACCCTTGTTTCCTTTGGATCCCTTTTTCTTAAACTTTGACAGTTTTCTTTGTAAGTTCGGGCACTCCATCTTCATGTGTCCGGATTTGCCACATTCGTAGCAAGTTGGTGGACTTGAGAAGTTTTCTTTGCTTGATACCCTTTTGGGTGAAGAACTCTTTTTGGGGAAGCTTTTTCCTCTCATGAACTTTTTGAATTTTCTAACCAGTAGCTCCATATTCTCTTCGTCTTCATCATCTTCATTTTCCGAATCATCACTATCATCAGATGGATTTGAACTAGAAGCCTTGAGAGCTAAACTTTTCTTTTTCTTGTCTTTTTCTTCATGTCCTGCTAGACGGGTGAGCTCTAACTCGTGCTCTTGTAGTTTTCCAAAAAGAGTGGCGAGTGTCATAGTAGCTAAATTTCTTGATTCAGCTATAGCAGTTACTTTCGGTTGCCATTCTCTGTTTAGGCATCTTAGCACTTTGTTGATCAAATCTTCGGTAGGAAGCGATTTTCCTAATGAGCCCAGTTGATTTACTATGTGAGTGAACCTCTTTTGCATTTCCTGTATAGTTTCTCCTTTATTCATTCTGAATAGTTCATATTCCCGGATGAGAGTGTTTGTCCTTGCTCTTTTTACCTCGCTAGTACCTTCATGAGTGACTTGAAGATTATCCCACATTTCTTGGGCAGTTTTACAATTTGACACTCTAAAGAACTCATCGGGACTGAGTGCAGAAGTGATGTTTTTCTTGGCACGGAGATTATGTTGAACTTTTCTTTTATCATTATCCGTCCATGCATTTCATTCCTTGACTATGAGTGTGCCATTAACCATGTGAGTGGGAACAAAAGGTCCATTTTCCACAGTATCCCAAACATCTATATCTACCTCTTCTATGAATATTCTCATTCTTTCTTTCCAATATGCATAATCTTTCCCGTTGAATCCCGGAGGACGGGTAAGAGATGCACCCTATTGCGTACACCAACCTCAAGCCATTTCTCTTGAAGTTGCTAGGCCCTTTAAACAAGAGTCTAGCTTTGATACCACTTGTTACCAAGTGGCTTCAGTCTCAAGAGGGGAGGGTGAATTGAGACTTTTGAAAATAGTTCCCCTTTTTAACGACTTAGTTTGATTTTCGCGCATATTTATGAAATGAAGGAATTAGAACGTAAAACGATATAGAACATGCAAAATTTATACTAGTTCGGTCACCTCCCAGTGACCTACGTCCAGTCCTCACAACCCTTTGTGAGATTTTCCACTATCAAATCAAAGCTTTCAATCGGATGCTTTAAAACCCTTACGGACTCAGGCGCTCTTCACCTAGAATACCCCACTTTGTGCAAGAGCTCTTAACAACAATTACAATAAGAGATACCCCACCCTTGTTACAATCAAAAACCCTAGAGAGATATTCCACTCCCTAGTACTACCAATTGACAAACAAGAGATACCCCACCCTCGTTACAATCAAAACCCTAGAGAGATTCCCCACCCTCTAGTACAAACCAATAACAGTATTGAACAAATTACAAGAAGATAAAAATACCTTTGAGAAGGCGAATACAACAACTTGAAGATTCCCAACCTAACCCTTGAGAGAGATCAGCTCAAATTGATAGAAACGGTGAAGAAAAAGTGTGATTGTGTAATAGGGTTTGATTTATGCTTTGTTATGCGTAGGTTGATTGTGATTTGAGAAACCCTGAGTCCTGTTTATAGACTCGGTGAAAATATGACCGTTAGAGCAATTTCTAACTCTATTTTGATAAGTGGACAATCGATTGTTGTCCTTTAAAACATAGTCTCAAGTTACAAATCGATTTTGTGCTTAAAAACAAGTAAGTGATGAATCGATTGTGTGCTTAAGTAAAATAGGAAGACAATCGATTTTGTGCTTAAAGAAGCAAGTAGATAATCGATTGTTAGCTTTATAAAATCAAGTTCTTAAAATTAGGAAGGCAATCGATTTTCTTCTTTAAAAAATACAAACCATAATTGATTGCTAGCTTTAAAGCTAACAAGTCATGAATCGATTTTGTGCTTGTCAACAACAAGGCTCAAAATCGATTCTTTGCTTTAGAAAACAAGTCAAGAATCGATTCATTTCTTCCAAAATCAAGTCCGTTAAAAACTTAATCGATTGATGGCTTTAATTAATGAGAATGAAATCGATTTTTGTCTTAAATAATATGAATGAAATCGATTTCTAGCTTTAAAGTACCAAATCAAGAATCGATTCTTTACTTCAAAAACAATTTCTTTTAAAACACTAAGCCATGAATCTATTTCTTTAAAAACAACAAGTGCCTAACCTATTTAACATGCTTTTATCAATTGAAGACATATGTTAGGTTCATTTGTGTGAGTGCTAGTGTGTTGAGTGATTTGAGCCGATCCTCAAAAGCGGTTTACAATTCATTCCTAAGACACGACCCGACTTCCTAGTGATCAGTGCATTTTGATGCACATTCTTCTACTATTGTACTTAGGAATTTTTTTAGTTTGTTTTATTATTTTTACTGTTTTATTGTGTTTTTATATTTTAGTTTATTTTTGCCTTTATTTAATTTTCGTATTTTATTTTCAGCATTAGCGGTTATTTGATACCTGTCCACTGTGCAGACCATAACTTGGGCTACTGGAATCGGATTGACGCATTCTGAGATGCGTTGGAAAGCTAAGAGAAAGAGCTACAAGTTTCCTGTTGAAGGCAAAAGCTGATTCGGAGTTCAGAAGTCTCAAATAATTCGTTGAAGTTCCAGACTTAATAAATATTTAGTTTTGGGCCGGTTTTTTTTTGTTTTTCGACCCGGTTGGGTTAGAACCCAAATTCTTTGTTTTGCCTATACCTAATAGCCGCGAGTACGGTTCATATCTCGTTTTTTACTGTTCACAAATTATTTTTCGGGAGCTTGGTACGAAAACCGATGGAGAACTAATCATCCAGAGTTGATCTGCTGTAATCAAGTTTCCAACGCTTTGAGGTTTTTATCCTATCAATTCAATTTCGTTTCTCTTTCAATTCTATTCTATGAAAATTCATGTGCTTAATCTGTATTTCATGGAATGGTTTTGATTAAATTCGAATGATTGTATTCCTTGTACCATCGGGGATAGTAAATTCGAGAATTGCATGCTTGATTTAGGAGCGGGCATTAATGTTATGCCTACTTCTGTTTATAATAACCTTAATCTTGGTCCTTTGCAGCATACAGGTTTAATCATTCAGCTGGCGAACAGAAGCAATGCCGCCCCACCGGAGTAGTGGAAGATGTCCTTGTTCAAGTTAATGACTTAATTTTTCCTGCAGATTTTTACATTCTGGACATGGAAGGAGAAACTAAGTCAAGCAGGGCTCCCATCATTTTAGGCAGACCGTTCATGAAAACGGCGAAAACAAAAATTGATGTTGATGATGGAACCATGTCCATGGAATTTGGTGACATTGTCGTGAAATTTAACATTTTCGATGCTATGAAATATCCCTTGGAAGAGCATTCCGTTTTTCATATTGAATTGATCTCTGAGTTGGTTGATGACACTTGTTCTGAATTGTTTTCACTTGATTTTCCATCTTTATCTGGTTTTGATGATGTTTACTCATGTGATGATTGTACTGACACTAACCTTTGTGTTGTATGTGCTGAGATTGATGCTGCCTTGCAGGGTAACATTTTTTCTATAGGTGAAGTTGTCGATGAAGCTGTTTATGCAGTTGAAGCTCTCGACACCCCGGCTGCCCCAAGCCCTCCATCCATTGAGCAACCACCTTCCCTGGAGCTGAAACAACTCCCTGCAAAACTGAAATATGCTTATTTAGAGAGTAATGAAAAACTCCCGGTTATAATTTCTTCTAACCTCGATTTTGATCAAGAAAGTAAGCTTTTGCAGGTTTTGAGGAAGCATAAAAAGGCGATTGGATGGACATTGGCTGACATCCCAGGTATTAGTCCCTCAATGTGTATGCACAGGATTTTACTTGAGGATGGTGCTAAAACAGTAAGGCAGCCCCAACGGAGGCTTAATCCTTTGATCCTCGATGTTGTGAAGAAAGAGGTAACCAAACTCTTACAAGCAGGTATCATTTACCCTATCTCTGACAGTAAATGGGTAAGCCTAGTGCAGGTTGTACCTAAGAAATCTGGACTCACAGTGGTAAAAAATGAAAAGAATGAACTTGTCCCCACTAGAGTTCAGAATAGCTGGAGAGTTTGTATTGATTACAGGAGATTGAACCAGGCTACTAGAAAGGATCACTTTCCTTTACCGTTCATTGACCAAATGCTTGAACGACTTGCTGGTAAATCACATTACTGTTTTCTTGATGGTTTTTCAGGTTATTTTCAAATTCATATTGCACCTGAAGATCAAGAAAAGACTACTTTTACATGCCCATTCGGTACATTTGCTTACAGGAGGATGCCTTTTTGTCTTTGCAATGCTCCTGGCACTTTCCAGCGATGCATGATTAGCATTTTTGCTGATTTTATTGAAAATTGCATGGAAGTGTTTATGGATGATTTCACTGTGTATGGTTCTTCATTTGATGCATGTTTGAGCAGTTTAAATATGGTTTTAGAGAGATGCATCGAAACTGACCTTGTTTTAAATTATGAAAAATGTCATTTTATGGTTGAACAGGGAATTGTTTTGGGTCACATAATTTCTGAAAAGGGAATTTCTGTAGATCCTGCTAAGATTGATGTGATTTCTACACTGCCTTACCCATCTTGCATTCGCGAGATTCGTTCTTTTCTTGGTCATGCAGGTTTTTACAGGCGTTTCATTAAGGATTTCAGCAAGATAGCTCTTCCGCTGTCAAACTTGTTGAAGAATGACGTCACTTTCAACTTCAATGACAATTGCAAAAAAGCATTTGACTTCTTGAAGAAAGCATTGACCTCAGCTCCCATCATCCAGCCCCCTGATTGGACCCTCCCTTTTGAGATTATGTGTGATGCTTCTAACTATGCTGTTGGGGCGATCCTTGCCAAAGAGTTGACAATGCTGCCCGTGTTATTTATTATGCTTCTAGGACTTTAGATTATGCACAGTCTAATTACACCACCACTGAAAAGGAACTTCTAGCTATTGTTTTTGCTCTTGATAAATTCAGATCATATTTGCTAGGTTCCAAGGTTGTTGTTTTTACTGACCATGCAGCTTTAAAGTACTTGTTGAAGAAGCCAGAAGCAAAACCGAGATTGATTCGGTGGATGTTGTTGCTCCAAGAGTTTAATGTGGAGATTAAAGACAAAAGTGGAGCTGAGAACTTGGTGGCTGATCACTTGAGCAGGATAGAAAAAAATGAAGATCCTTTTCCCATTCAGGATGACTTTCCTGATGAGCAGCTTTTACTTATGCATGGAGTTACTCCTTGGTTTGCTGATATTGTTAATTATCTTGTTGCTGGTGTTTTTCCTACAGGTGCATCTAGGACACAAATTCACAAACTCAAGAGTGATGCCAAATATTATGTATGGGATGACCCATATCTTTGGAGGTTTGGTAGTGATCAGGTTATTAGGAGATGTGTCCCCGACTATGAGATTGAATCTATTTTGCATCTTTCTCATGCCTCTCAAGTAGGGGGACACTTTGGTCCTCAAAGGACTGCGAGAAAAGTCCTAGACTCAGGTTTCTATTGGCCCACTGTTTTTAAAGATGCTTATGAGATTTACCGCACTTGTAAAGAGTGTCAGATAGCAGGTACAGCCATCACTCGTAAGAGTGAAATGCCTCAGCAACCTATGCTTTTCTGTGAGGTATTTGATGTATGGGGAATCGACTTCATGGGTCCCTTTCCTATATCATTTAGTTTTCTCTACATTTTGCTTGTTGTTGATTATGTTTCAAAGTGGGTGGAAGCTATCCCCACTAGGACTAATGATTCTAGAGTTGTTGCAGATTTTGTCAGGTCCAATATTTTTTGCAGGTTTGGAATTCCCCGAGCTATCATAAGTGACCAAGGCACTCGTTTCTGTAACCGCACCATGGAAGCTTTGCTCCGGAAGTATGGTGTTGTGCACAGAGTCTCTACTGCATATCACCCACAAACTAATGGGCAAGCTGAGATCTCAAACAGGGAGATCAAACAAGTTTTAGAGAAAATGGTGCAGCCAAACAGGAAGGACTGGAGCCGCCGTCTAGAAGACGCACTTTGGGCTCAAAGAACAGCTTTCAAGACACCAATAGGGATGTCTCCCTATCGACTTGTTTTTGGTAAGGCATGTCACCTTCCTGTAGAGATAGAACACCGTGCTTATTGGGCGGTAAAAAGTTGTAATTTGGAGATGCAACAAGCAGGTATTGAAAGAAAACTCCAATTACAACAGCTTGAAGAGCTTAGGCTAGAGGCTTATGAAAGCTCTAGAATTTATAAAGAGAAAACTAAGCACTTCCATGATAAAATGATTTCTAGGAAGGAATTCTCTGTGGGACAATAGGTTTTACTGTTTAACTCCCGCCTTAAGCTTATGGCTGGGAAACTTCGATCCAAGTGGATTGACCCTTTAGTTGTTACTAATGTTTTCCCTCATGGTGCAGTAGAAATAAAAAGTGCAGGTACTGACAAAACCTTCAAGGTCAATGGGCAGCGCCTGAAGCTATTCCATGAAAGTTCGGTGCTTGAAGATGCACCCATAGAAGACCTTTCCTTGGAAAAGGCCACGTACTCTGCAACTTGACCAGGGAGCACCTTTTCCTTTCTCTCACTGTTATTTAATAATTATGTCCTTTCATTGAGGACAATGCATGTTTTAAGTGTGGGGGAGGGAACCATTTCTCTATTTTGTTTTCAGTTTTTCTCTGTTTTTGGTTTTTGTTTGCTTTCTTAAAAAAAAAGCATGCTTTTTCCTTTGGTTTTTGGAGTTACAATTATGAGTATTTTTCTTAGTTCTCTTGACTAGAGTCTTGTGGTGTGATGTGAAAAATTTGCTGTGCATTCTTAGTATGATAGGTAGGACTAAACTCTGAATTGTACATCATTAGTAGTAGATCATTAACCCTTGTGAGTTTTGAGCCTTATATGGATAACATACAAAAAATCCATCTCTTTCTTTCTTGTGTGATTCACTCATGTCTGTTAGTCTCTAGAACTTGAATTGACTCTTGTTGATTCTTTTTGTTTACTTGTGCACACTAATATGATAAAGGCAACTCGTTTTTTTCGTTTTTTTTATCCACTTAGCCAAAAGCCAACCCTGAACAATGTCATCCCTTTGTTTGAAAACCCCTTTGAGCCTATTTATCCGTTTTTTTTTTGTGATTAACTCATTACAAGCCGAAAAGTGAAAAACAAAATTATCACCCTAATCAAGGGTTGAAAGAGTCTTGTATGGAGTTGTGTGGGGTTGAACTTTATTTTTGTGATGTTGTTGTGATGTTCCAAATGTTGGCAGAAAAAAAAAGAAAAGAAAAAAAGAAAAAGAAAAAAAATTGATGAAAAATGAAATAAAATAGAGAAGGATGTCAATACATAGCCCTTCTGAAAAAAAGGGAAGAATAAAAGGAAAAGGAGAAGAGAAATAAGTTGGGAGGTTGTTGTTTGAAAGTAATTGAGTTATTCTGTAGTTCAACTCCCGCAATCCTTTCAATTTTCTTTTAACCCTTTGATTTTTAGCCTAGTACCCCCTTAGGATTTATCTCACCCTTACCTTGGCCAAGTTACAACCGAATAAAAGTCCTTTTGATCTTTGTGTGCATGTATTTAAATTGTAGATGTCAGAGTCTTTTCAAGCTTATGGTAGTACTAACTTTCATGTTGTGCTTTGAGTGTAAACAATTAACCTAAACACTTGAGAGTTGAGTGAATTTTATCCTGTGAGGATCTTGCTGCTTTTGATGTACTTTTTGGTAATCTGTTTTCCTATTTACTTTGAATGTCACAAAGAGTTGCTCAATAACACCATATTCTTGAAGCTTAGACTTAGAGTTCTGCTTGTACCTTGTATCTTGAAAACCTTTGGAAGTGCATGCTCTGTTTTGCTTTTGTTTTGAATTATGTCTGTTTTGAAATTGTAATTTTGCTCGGAGTGCAAAAGTTCAAGTGTGGGGGAATTTGATCAGTGCATTTTGATGCACATTCTTCTACTATTGTACTTAGGCATTTCTTTAAAGCACCAAATCAAGAATCGATTCTTTACTTCAAAAACAATTTCTTTTAAAACACTAAGCCATGAATCTATTTCTTTAAAAACAACAAGTGCCTAACCTATTTAACATGATTTTATCAATTGAAGACATATGTTAGGTTCATTTGTGTGAGTGCTAGTGTGTTGAGTGATTTGAGCCGATCCTCAAAAGCGGTTTACAATTCATTCCTAAGACACGACCCGACTTCCTAGTGATCAGTGCATTTTGATGCACATTCTTCTACTATTGTACTTAGGCATTTTTTTAGTTTGTTTTATTATTTTTACTGTTTTATTGTGTTTTTATATTTTAGTTTATTTTTGCCTTTATTTAATTTTCGTATTTTATTTTCAGCATTAGCGGTTATTTGATACCTGTCCACTGTGCAAACCATAACTTGAGCTACAGGAATCGGATTGACGCATTCTGAGATGCGTTGGAAAGCTAAGAGAAAGAGCTACAAGTTTCCTGTTGAAGGCAAAAGCTGATTCGGAGTTCAGAAGTCTCAAATAATTCGTTGAAGTTCCAGACTTAATAAATATTTAGTTTTGGGCCGGTTTTTTTTATGTTTTTCGACCCGGTTGGGTTAGAACCCGAATTCTTTGTTTTGCCTATACCTAATAGCCGCGAGTACGGTTCATATCTCGTTTTTTACTGTTCACAAATTATTTTTCGGGAGCTTGGTACGAAAACCGATGGAGAACTAATCATCCAGAGTTGATCTGCTGTAATCAAGTTTCCAACGCTTTGAGGTTTTTATCCTATCAATTCAATTTCGTTTCTCTTTCAATTCTATTCTATGAAAATTCATGTGCTTAATCTTTATTTCATGGAATGGTTTTGATTAAATTCGCATGATTGTATTCCTAACTTTTAATCGCCGTTTACGTCGCTTTGTCGTTAAATCGCGTTTGCAAATCGTATTTGCTTAATTCACGATTGTGTTAATCCGTTTGCTTAATTCGGAGTATAGGAATACCAATCTGTTTTATATCTTTCGCGCTTGTCAATTGATATTGAGATCGAATAGAGATCGAAGCCGCTTAGGGAATTGGTAAGGTAGAAACAAGTGATTAGCCGGAAACCGAAAACAGTAGATTGACTTATTTTATAATCGCCTATTTTAATCACTTATTTACTCTATTTTCTAAATTGATCCTTAAACCATAAACCCCCCAAATCGATTTCAGTAGGTTGATAATAATAATACAAGAATCCTTGTGATACGACTCGAGCCATTGTCGCTATCTACAGTTTTTGAAATTACTCGTTTTGATCCGTGCGCGACAGCGGATCACCTAGCGACTATCCTTAACACGGACTTACTTCTTGGGTTGATTGTGCCTTGGAATTCTGTTTGTCACTTTATCTTAGATTGCTTCATCATCAAAACTTAACCTGCAACACAAGATATCCACAATGATAACCATTAGGGATATCCCCAATGGTACCACCACTATCAGAACCATTAGATGACTCCCACTCGGGCTCAACAGGGACAGAGGCTGCAACTTCAGGAATAGGTACATCAGGAACCACAACATCCGATACTACTACCTCAGTTATTGCCACGCCAGGAAACAAAGCATCTATCATACGGTCCTTGGGTAATTCAATCTCTAAAGTCATATAAGAAGTAATCGTGGTCATGGGTACTCCCCCGACTCCATCCGTGATCTGTACTACACCAGTATATGTTTTGGTATGAGCTACTCCATCTATTTCCTAGGAGGAAATTTCCTCGTCCTCCAAGAACCTAATCTGACGGTGCCTAGAGTGACCCAGTGGTTCCCCCGTCGCCATCTGAAATGTAAGGGGTGAAATACTTGCACACAAGTTTTCAACACGATGGTTATACAAGTTACACATAATAGGATACAATCACAAGTAATAATAGTATATAGACATAATAAGTGACACATATCAAACTCAATCAGGACTAAGAAAGTTAACCACACACACTCACCAAATCCTACAAAACATGACGAACATTCTAGTGAATTCAATTACCGATAGTTAGTCAAATAAACTAGGTATCACACTTATCTTGTAATCCATCAATAAGGTTAGTCTGCTAACTAGAAATATTATACTCAACCTACTCCATGGAGATTTCTCTATCATCTTGAGCGTAAGGCCGTTTCAACTGCCATAACATGATTGTGTGCAATGAGATGATATCCAATCCATACTCCAATCATTCTGGCCCGAGCGCTGCACCTTATTATAGATAGTCTTGTACAGTCAGGCTCACTGTGCCGGGTAATACGATTTCCTCCAGCCAGAGATCGATGGTACAACTGACTATTGGTAGGAGTTCGAAACACAAGTGCCCCAGAAGGTCTGTAGTCGACCCAACCGAACCTATCCTCAGTCTTATATACTTGATAGTACTATAAGAAACATCCTGTAATAGCTCTTAGTAAAATCACCAGTCTTACTAATCTAATCAATAATCAACTTGACAAATCAGTCATTTGAATACATAGAACAACTAGTGAGATACACCTTAACTATTCAATCCTCATAAGTCATCTCACTAAGTAAATAGACAACTAATATTCTCGACCAAATTCAAAATGTATTTATTTGGACACATTTGCAAATAATTCAAACAAATCAAAATCACACAAATCACCTAAGAATATCTAAATAATATAAATACAAACAACACACAATTGTGCCCATCAACTTATTATCAGTATTTTCCTTTACCTTGAATTTGTTCGAAACTAGCTTGATGGTCAGCACTCGCTTGAAATTCCACAATACCTATTACTCATCAAAACAAGTATGTCTTAACTTACTTAAAATCATACTAAAATATTTTACTAAAATCCTATTTTAATACTTGTGTGTTTCAAAATGCAAGAGACATTTTGGTCTTAAAGAAAAAAAATGATTAATATAATAGACTAAATAAAAGGTAAAGTAAGTAAAATGTCGAATTTGTTTTCAAACGAAAAATCCAATGAAGTCTGTTAAACAAATTTTATGAATAAAGTACAACTTAATATTGATCTATACAAGAATAATTATGTTTCTTTATCTCGAAAATAAGAACGGCCAAAAATTATCTCATTTGCTGAATCTTAACTAAAAATAGAAAATGTGAATTTGAAAATATATATATGAAGACTTCTGTTATTAAATCGTTGGCAAGATTGGGGAGCCATAAAATAAATCAAACATACTTGTGTAAATATATATTTGTATCCATACGTCATTTACTATCAGATTACTATTCCTATATCCCTATATGATAAAACTAGCAAAAAGAAAACTTTGAAAGATCACATAATTTAACATAAGGTTTTTGAAAAAATGGAAAGGAAAATAATAGAAATACTAGAAAATAATAGAAAGATTAAAGAGAGAGAGGTTGGAACCTGTTCAAAGAAAGCTTTCGGAAAGTGATGTTTTGGTGTGATAGAAGTGAAGGGGTGAGTTTCTTTCTATAATGGTTTTCAAAGGTCATCCGGTAACACATACGTATACATATCGGTAAATAGAAAATTTCTGTTCATCATGTTTTAACCACATACTCAATCCTTCGTCTTTTACTACTTACTTATTGGTTATATTGGTAATAATCAAAGACGTATCTTCACTAAAATAAAATTCTGCAGATACAATTTCGATCTTTATATTTTATAGAAGTTAACGTACTAAATTTCAAAAAAATTCGATAAGTTTGGACTTTTTAGTGCTGTACGAATTTACACTGACAGATACCTTTTAGCTATAATTTGATTGAGTTTTTAGCTCAAATATTTTTCATAACCTTCTATAATATTTTTCTGTAGTCCTACAAAATTAATTTTCTTAAAAACACTCTAGATACGAAACTAATTATTACTCTATATAAGGTAAATACACCATTATAATATACCTAAAGGAAGTAAAATTCAGGGTGTTACATTTACGATCCTGTATCATTGAGTGTGTTGAGAGATTTACTGTCCATCCTTAATCCTTGTAGGAAATTAGTTGATATCTAGGTCATGAAGGAGTATGGTGTTATGGTGTCATGGACCAAACTGTTCAGGGTGCCCACAGATTTTCGTGGTGGCCTTCGATGGAGAAATGCTAGGGAACTTTATGTTTCTGTGTCCGAAGAGGTGTTAGTGGAGCTTTGGTCAAGGATGATGGTTTACAATTCTAGTGATGGTACTTTGAGTACTCCAGAAATTCAACATATTCAAAACATCAGTGATAAGCAAAGAGGTGATGGGTGTTTGGTACCAAATGTCTATGTTGAGAGTTTGATATCACCTTGTGATTGGTTTTGGGATGATTATAATTAGATTATATTGTTGCTTGTTTTTTCTATTATATGGATGGATGATGGTTTATTTGTATGGCTACTGGTTAAAGAATATTGTTAGTGGGTTATTTGTATGGCTCCTTGAAATGTTTTTTGATTTGTTCGTTGGATGTTTCTTTTGGACTTTCATGGGTAAGTTGCATGGTCCAAAACCGTTATCATGCATAACATTAGTTTGAGCACTAACCTCCTTAAAGTTAGGAGTGACATCAGTAACTGTTCTGTCCATAATCATAACACGAGCTATGTGATCGCAAGGAATACCCATTGATTCCATTCTAAGGCAAGAACATTTAATATCCCTACTCAGAGGCCAATAAGAAACATGCCATTCAGGATCATGTGTAGCAGTTTTAGTCACAATAAATCGTAATGAGTGGCTGTTTTCTTAGTTTGACTGACTACCACACTGGAGGCCCTTTGAAGAACTGCACGAAAGCGTAGAAATATTCCCGTTGTATATATCTTTGAGGCTAAATGCTCTAATGCATCAATATCCGTTTTCAAAACTCGATCGCCATGCATTGACACGAAATCAGCTTCAACCTCGTTGAACCTCATTAGTTTTATGCATTGCATGTAATGCTCCAAAAACTCAGACAAATTATTCCGATAGTTTACATACTTCCCAATTTGTGCATTCAAACCCTCACAACAGGATGTTGTTCTAAAACCACCAAAAAACTCGCCACGCATGTGTGCAGTAGCCCACGTCTCCTTTTTCCCATACAGTTCTTGATCCCACTCATTGTTCTTCACGTCACACTCAAGTACCATTTCATTCCATTTTCTCTCGAAACGAGCAATTTCGTAATCACCCAACATACATCTCCTAAATAAATATGTGAACCTAGTATTTTTGATATTGCATGTTGCATTCCGAAGAAAATGCCAAGCACACAACTGTTGCGTTAAAAACAAACTTAGAGCAAGTGTACTCTTTCGCAGAAGTAGTATAAAAGAATATCGTATCCACAGAGATTAATTAACAAGTACTAAACTACTTAAAATTATTTATTGTTTAGACGAGTGAATAATTGAGTTGTAATTGAAACAATGAAATAAAAAGTAAACAATTAACAAATAATAAAATGCAAGATTTAATAGATGGAGAGAGGTCTAGGGTCGCGGTTTCACTTGCAAGCTTCGATTCCCCTATGTCTAATTCTACCTGAATTCCCCTATTTTATTCAATTACCAATCCCTTTACTAAAGCTACTAATCCGTTTGGTCATTCACGATTAATATTCTTTTTCCTAAATTAACCCTAGTTTGGTCATGCTAGAATTTAAATTTAAGAAAAGCATAAAGCACAAAAAGGTTGAATGATTGGAAGACTAAATTAAAGTTTGGTCATGCATTAATTATAGCCCCAATTATCCTATAGGTCCACAACCTAATTGCAGTACGGTCGCTGATCAACTAATTGATTATTAACATGAAAAGGGTAGCTAATCCTAATTATGTGATAAAAACAATAGAATAATATTAATTGAAATAAAAACAGGAATTCAAATAAAAAATTAGAACATAAAGAGGTTTCTAAACATGCAAGATCCACCTAAGACCCTAGATGAGGACTTAGGTGTCCATAATAATAAAGAACAATAAAAGAAAAATAAGGTTCATGAATTACAGAAATAAGAATAACCCGGAAATAGAGAAAGTCTTAATCTTTGTCTTCAATCTCCTTCTTTTACTCCAAAGCTCTTTCACAGTGCCGAAAAACTCTTCTCTCCCTCCGTAGCGTTTCCGTAGCGTTTGTGTAACTATTGTTTGTTTATCTGGTGTGTGGCTTTGTTTGTGTTATGGTGTCTTTTTCTACCTTTCTGCAAATATAGAGTAATTTAAGTTAGTTATTTATTTAATCAATAATAATTACTCTAAAAATGACTCAAAAACATCTCTAAAAAATATAGTAAATTAGAGTTTATCAACAACCTATGATGGGCACTAGGAAATATGCTTTTAATTGCCTTCCTCATTGATACATCTCCATCAGTTATCACAGATTTTGGCATCTTCCCTTTCATTACCTCCTCGAATTGTTCAAGAAACCACACATAGGTGACTTCAACTTCATTCCCAACAATGCCAGTAGCAAACACGATAGATTGGTTGTGATGATTCAACCCGGAATAAACAACCAGCGGGCACAAATACTTGATCTTCTTATACGTCGCATCAAATGCAAAAACATCGCCAAATATCGAATAGTCCAATTGGTTTTGGTTCATACCATGATCGCTCCAGAACAAATTTTGCAACCTGCCCTCTAGATCAACAGTATGGCTCATATACATGTGTGCATCCTCAATCTTCAAAGAACGCAAGTACGCTAACGCAATTCTTGAGAGAGAGTGAGAGAGAGTGAGAGTGAGAGAGATTAGTAGGGAGTGGGAGAGAGTGAGAGAGATTAGTAGAGAAGTGGGAGAGGGTGAGAAAGAGTGGGAGAGATTAGTAGAGAGTGAAAGATATTAGCAGAGAGAGTGGTAGAGAGTGACAAAGATTAGTAGAGAGTGATAGAGATTAGTGGAGAGAACGAGAGAGAGGGAGAGAGGGAGAGAGATCGGTAGAGAGTGAGAGAGATTGGTAGACAGTAAGAGTGATTAGTAGAGAGTGAGAGAGAGTGAGAGAGATTAGTAGGCAGCGAGAGATAGTGAGAGAGACTAGTAGAGAGAGTGGTAGAGGGTGAGAGAGAGTGAGAGAGATTAGTAGAGAGTGAGAGATAGTGAGAGATATTAGTAGAAAGAGTGGTAGAGAGTGACAACCGTTAGTAGAGAGTGATAGAGATTAGTAGAGAGAGTGAGAGAGATTGAGAGAGAGTAGGAGAGATTAGTAGAAAGTGAGAGAGATTAGTAGAGACTGAGAGAGATTGGTAGAGAGTGATAGAGATTAATTAGTGAAGAGAGAGAGAGAGAGTAAGAGAGGGAGAGAGATTGGTAGAGAGTGAGAGAGATTAGTAGAGTGAGTGAGAGAGATTGGCAGAGAGTGAGAATGATTAGTAGAGAGTGAGAGAGATTAGTAAGGAGTGAGAGATAGTGAGAGAGATTAGTAGAGAGCGGTAGAGGCTGAGAGAGATCAGCAGAGAGTTAGAGATATTAGACGAGCGAGTGGTAAAGAGTGACAAAGATTAGTAGAGAGTGATTGAGATTAGTAGAGAGAGTGATAGAGATTGAGAGAGAGTGGAAGAGGTTTGTAGCGAGTGAGAGAGAGTGAGAGAAATTGAGAGAGATTAGTAGAGAGTGAGAGAGATTGGGAGAGAGTGAGAGAGATTAATTAGTGGAGAGAGTGAGAGAGAGATCTAGAGAGTGAGAGAGGGATAGAGACTGGTAGAGAGTGAGATAGATTAGTAGAGAGAGTGGGAGAGATTGGTAGAGAGTGAGAGAGAGTGAGAGGGAATAGTACGGAGTGATAGATAGTGAGAGAGATTTGTAGAGATAGTGGTAAAGGCTGAGAGAGAGTAAGAGAGATTAGTAGAGAGTGAGAGATATTAGTAGAGAGAGTGGTAGAGAGTGATAAAGATTAGTAGAGAGTGGGAGAGATTGAAAGAAAGTGGGAGAGATTAGAAGAGAGTAAGAGAGGGGGAGAGAAAGTGAGAGAGATTGGTAGAGAGTGAGAGAGAGTGAGAGTGATTAGTACAGAGAGTGAGAGAGATTGGTAGACAGTGAGAGTGATTAGTAGAGAGTGAGAGAGAGTGAGAGATAGTTAGACAAATTAGTAGAGAAAGTGGTAGAGGGTGAGATAGGGTGAGAGGGTTTAGTAGAGAGTGAGAGATAGTGAGAGATATTAGTAGAGAGAGTGGTAGAGAGTGATAAATATTAGTAGAGAGTGAAAGAGATTAGTAGAGAGAGTGAGAGAATGAGATAGAGTGGAAGAGATTAGTAGAGAGTGAGAGAGAGTGAAAGAAAGTGAGAAAGATTAGTAAAGAGTGATAGAGTTAGGTAGAGAGTGCGAGAGAGTGATAGATTGGTGAAGAATGAGAGTGATTAGTAAAGAGTGATAGAGATAGGTAGAGATGTAGAGAGATTAGTAAAGAGAGTGAGAGAGATTGGTGGAGAGTGAGAGTGATTAGTAGAGCGTGAGAGAAAGTGAGATAGATTAGTAGGGAGTGAGAGATAGTGGAGAGAGTGGGAGAGATTGGTAGTGAGGGAGAGTGATTAGTAGAGAGTGAGAGAGAGTGAGAAAGAATAGTAGGGAGTGAGAGATAGTGAGAGAGATTTGTAGGGAGAGTGGTAAAGGTTGAGAGAGAGTAAGAGAGATTAGTAGAGAGTGAGAGAGTTTACGAGAGAGTGGGATAGATTAGTGGAGAGTGAGAGAGAGAGTGAGAGAAAGTGAGAGAGATTGGTAGAGAGTGAGAGAGTGATTAGTAGAGAGAGTGAGAGAGAGTGACAGAAATTAGTAGGGAGTGAGATATAGTGAGAGATATTAGTAGAGAGAGTGGTAGAGAGTGACAAAGATTAGTAGAGAGTGATAGAGATTAGTAGAGAGAATGAGAGAGAGTGAGAGAGATTACCAACTGGAGAGAGAGTGAGAGAGGGAGAGAGATCGGTAGAGAGTGAGATAGATTAGTAAAGATAGTGAGAAAGATTGGTAGAGAGTGAGAGTGATTAGTAGAGAGTGAGAGAGATTAGTAGGCAGTGAGAGATAGTGAGAGAGACCAGTAGAGAGAGTGGTAGAGGGTGAGAGAGAGTAGTAGAGTGTGAGAGACAGTGAGAGATATTAGTATAAAGAGTGGTAGAGAGTGACAAACATTAGTAGAGAGTGATAGAGATTAGTAGAGAGAGTGAGAGAGATTGAGTGAGAGTGGGAGAGATGATAGGCCGCAAGTGCACGGTCTTATCGCGTAATAAAAAGAGTATCGATCCACAGAGACTTTGGAATTACCGATTTCGTTTTCGGTGGTGATTAGATAAAAGAGAATGATTGATTGTTTGATTTAAAATTTGTAAATAAAAGCATCTTAGGATTGTGGTTTCATCACAATGATATTATGAACTCACAACCCCTCATCCATTCCCTATTTTATATAAAATTGTATTTCTTAGGATAAGGCGTTCAATGGTAACTCTTGTTTCCTCTCAGAATACAAGAGTGTGCCTCGAAACAATAATCAAAACCTATTCTCATGGTTGATTGTTGCCAAGACCCCTTAAGTACAAGCCTCTTTTATCCCAAAGGTCCCAAAACTATTCTCATGTTTTGTTTCCCTTGTTTAACCTCATAGTTCCAATATCAAACTTCACCTCTCGGTACTTCATTTGATATTTGAATTATAGCTTTAAAATCAATGAGGTTAAATTAGAAATAAAACTTTAATAAAATAGAGTTTAGACTTGGGATTGTTCATGGGTCTATCATTGGATTAGTCCCACAATCTCAAGACTATAAGGAGTCTACTCACACATGATCATAGTAGACAAAAACTTAGAAGAAGAAGAAGAAGACATGAAAGATAAATGACAAGAAAGATAAATGACGGAAATGTAAATTGCGGAATTGTAAATGACAGAATGTAAATGACTTGGAATGTAAATGACAAGAATGTAAATGACTTGGAATTTGAAGAAAGCAATAGAGAACTGAAATGTAAAAGTGTTGGAATGATGAATGACAGGAAAAATAAAGAGCAGAAATTAAAGTTGCAAGAATGTAAAGTGCAAGAATTATAAAGAGCAAGAACTTAAATGGAGAAAATAAATTGCATAAACTTAGAAGTAAACTTTGAGTAGTGTTTCAATAGCCTCTCCTTCCTCCTAAACACTCAGAAATTAGTGCTATATATAGGCTAAGAGAGGAGACAAGTGAGTAAGGTGATAAAAAATAAAATAAAGTATAACAGTTTTTTTGTGCATCTGGTGCAGGCGCACTGGTCGTGCTCCCAGCTGTCCAGCACTTAATCTTCTAATGGCCGACAAGTCATAATGGGCAACAGGTCACGCACTGGTCGTGCTCACTCACGCACTGGTCGTGCTTACTCACGCACTGGTCGTGCTCCTTACTGACTGTGTAGATTTCCAGCTTTTTGCTCTCTTTTTGTTTGAGACTTCTCTTTATGCTTTTGATACTCAAATTCCTCACTTTTGCTCAAAGCTTGATCTAAAAACAAAACAAACAAATAGGTAGTAAAATAGCCCAAGACTAGAACTAGATTGCTACAAAATTAACTAAAAACAAGTATTAAAAAACGCATAATTTGAGACTTATCAAACTCCCCCATGCTTGAATTATTGCTTGTCCTCACCTGCAATATAAAAGAAATGAAATATTAACTCGTGGGTTGCCTCCCACGCAACGCTCTTTTAACGTCACTAGCTTGACGGGTTAAAAAGAGCATTTTCCTCAAGTTGGGTTGTGTAGAGCTAAAGTGGTTCCTTTCTTAATATCTTCACCCACATTATAAATCTTTAACCTCTGACCATTGACCTTGAATGGTCCGGTCTTTTCACTCCAAATTTCAATCGCGCCAAAGGGGTATACACTAAGGATTTTAAAGGGACCGGACCATCTTGATCTTAACTTTCCTGGAAATAATTTCAATCTTGAGTTAAAGAGCAACACAGGATCACCTTCTTTGAATTCCCTGCGAATGATACGCTTATCATGCCAATTCTTTGTTCTTTCTTTATAGATTCTGGCATTTTCATAAGCGTCCAATCGTAACTCTTCCAATTCATTCAACTGAAGTTTCCTTTTCTCACCGGCCAAACTCATGTCTAAGTTGAGGGTCTTGATGGCCCAAAAATATTTGTGCTCAAGTTCTACCGGAAGATGACAGGACTTCCCATAAATTAGTTTGAAAGGAGTCATTCCTATGGGAGTCTTGTAAGCTGTCCGGTATGCCCAAAGAGCATCATCAAGCTTTATCGACCAATACTTCCGAGAGATAGACACGGTTTTTTCTAAAATACTTTTTATCTCTCTGTTTGAGACCTCAACCTGGCCACTAGTTCGGGGGTGATATGGTGTTGCCACTTTATGCTTGACCCCATACTTTTGTAAAACTTTTTCAAATTGTTTTGAAATGAAATGGGATCCCCCATCACTTATAACCACTCTAGGGACTCCAAATCTTGGAAAAATTATCTTTTTGAAAAGCTTTATTACTACTTGTGCATCGTTTGTTGGAGAAGCAATGGCTTCAACCCATTTAGACACATAGTCAACTGCAAGTAGGATATATTGATTTCCGAAAGAAGACGGAAATGGACCCATAAAATCAACTCCCCAGACGTCGAAAATTTCAACCTCCAGAATGTTGTTTAAGGGCATTTCATTCCTTTTGGAAATACTCCCAGTGTGTTGACATTGGTCACATTGAGAAACAAACCGATGCACATCTTTGAAAAGAGATGGCCACCAATAACCAGAATGAGGGATTTTAAAAATAGTTTTCTGAGAATTGGCGTGGCCACCATAAGATGAAGAATGACAAAACATTAAAATATTACTTACCTTGTCCTCCGGAATGCACCTTCGGAAAATACCGTCTGATCCCCTTTTGAAGAGGTAGGGCTCATCCCAATAATAGTGCTTTATATCATGAAAGAATTTCTTCTTTTGCTGGTAGTTCAAATTCGGAGGCAGCACACCAGCTACAAGATAATTCACAAAATCTGCATACCACGGTGCTTCAGTTTGCACCAAAGAGAATAGTTGATCATCCGGGAAGGAATCATCAAGTGGTAGCTCACCCTTATTGTTTTCTTGTAGCCTTGACAAGTGATCAGCTACAACATTTTCTGTGCCTTTTTTGTCCCTGATCTCAAGGTCAAACTCTTGGAGAAGTAGGATCCACCGGATCAACCTCGGCTTCGCATCTTTTTTATTCAACAAATATTTGATTGCCGAGTGATCCGTATAAATTATGATTTTGGATCCTACTAAATACTGCCTGAACTTATCAATGGCGAAGACTACAGCCAACAATTCTTTTTCAGTTGTGGCATAGTTCACCTGAGCTTCATCCAAATTTCTGCTTGCATTGTAAATGGCATGCATTTTCTTTTCTTTCTTCTATCCAAGCACTGCCCCAACTGCATAGTCACTTGCGTCACACATGATTTCGAACGGAAGGTTCCAATCGGGTGCCTGCATGATTGGGGCAGTGATCAAGGCTTCCTTTAACCTGCCAAAAGCTCCTAAACACAAATCATCAAACACAAAAGCTGCATCCTTAAGGAGCAAGCTTGTTAGTGGTGTAGAAATTTTGGAAAAATCTTTTCTGAAACGGCGGTAGAAACCCGCATGACCCAAGAAACTTCTTGATTAGTGAGTAAACATGCATATGTTATATTAACTTTATGTGCTACTTAGGTATGGTATTATAGTATTTGTGTCTTATTAATGCATAATTAGGTATTATATAATTTAACTATTAATATCCAATTTTCTATACTAATAGAAGGCATATGCATGATTGGACATAGTTAGTATGTGTATTGCTTGATGTTTGGGCCATAACCTTAGATACACTCATTCAAAAATTGTGATATTGATGTTCTTGGACACCTAAGACAATGTACTAAAGATATAAATGGGTGTAGGAAACTAATTTTGTTAGTTTGAAGTCCAATGGACCTCAATAGTTCTAGACAACAATTCTGTGCAAAGTTTGGTTGAGTTTTGGCCCATAACACATTTTCGTATTTGACCCATATCTCAAGCAATACAAGTCCAATTGATTCAATTCCAGTTGGAGTGGTTAGCAAACTCACATATCTACCACTTTGTTCTCAGGTACTTAGTGCTGAAAAGATTGGATTCAAGGATGAAAATGACATGCAATCTGATCATTATGGCAATGACTCGGATTTCAAACAGCACAGTACACATCTTGGCATTATATTCACCATAATTCACACAAAAATCCAAATGGAAAGATTGAACATGATCTGGAAAGAAGACTTAATGCCCTTCAATTTATCTGGTGGGTCCCAAATCAAGATTCCAACAGGAAAGACGACTTATTTCGCAATTAATGAGAGGGTCCAAAGCTGTCTTAAAATATTCAAGTGCTCTCACCTTTCAAACCTATATAAAGGGAGCTTTGGCAAGCCATGCAAAATCACTCCTTAACTTCAGAAATAGAACATATATTTAGTATCTAAGAGTAGTTTTCTTTGTAATATGAGTAGCTAAACCCTTAGCTAGAGCTAAGGGTGAAGCTTTTGTAAAGTAGTAGTATTGTTCTTGGTTTACAAAATGATCTTTAATGTTAAATCTTTTAAGTTGTTTAATGAGATATGAAAATGATTTTGTTTTGTGAAAGCTTTGATTTGTTGTAGACATAATAGGCACAATGAATGCGTAGTTGTACATAGCAACAATTGGTAACATAATCTCTTTAAGAAACTAAAAGATAATTTTCAAAAGCTATAAAGTTTTCTAAGTGTTTAACGTTTTATCTTCCGATTGAAATCACTTGATTGTTGGATTTCAATTGAGTTATTAAGTATAACCAAGAACAACTCTATGATTTTACTTAAGTGGAACCCCAAAGCTCTAGTACTTAGTCTTATATAAACTTCAAACCTCACAAATAGATTGACATACCTTTTCCTTCAAAATATCCCTGTGGTTCGACACTCGGACTTCCGAGAAATTTATTACTTGAGACAAACCTATACTTGGGTGTGCAACCGTAAAGTGTGGCCACTTCTCACCTCTTTAACTGAGGTTGGAGGTGACATTTTTTCAGTAATTTCTATTTTTGCTTTGTCCACCTCTATACCTCGTTCAGAAATCAAGTGTCCAAGAACTATACCTTCTCTTACCATGAAATGACACTTTTCCCAATTCAGCACAAGGTTTACTTTTTCA
Organism: Astragalus glycyphyllos; assembly: GCA_963573325.1. Lineage (NCBI taxonomy): Eukaryota > Viridiplantae > Streptophyta > Magnoliopsida > Fabales > Fabaceae > Astragalus > Astragalus glycyphyllos. Next base: position 40,448,082 of record OY754307.1, read on the forward strand.
CACCTTTCCAAAATCTTTTCTAGGTTGGCTAAACAGTTATCAAAGCTAGAACCATGGACTGAAAAATCATCCATAAAAACTTCCATAATTTTTTCATCAAAATCAGAAAAAATTGACATCATGCAACGTTGAAAGGTGGCAGGGGCATTGGAAAGACCAAAAGGCATCCTTCGGTAAGTAAAAGTGCCGAAAGGACAAGTGAAAGTTGTTTTTTCTTGGTCATTTGGATGGATAGGTATTTGAAAGAATCCAGAATACCCATCTAAATAACAAAAATGTGAATGTTTTGCCAACCTTTCTAACATTTGATCAATGAAGGGAAGGGGAAAGTGATCTTTACGGGTTGCTTTGTTAAGCTTCCTATAATCGATGCACATTCTCCATCCCGTAACAGTTCTAGTTGCAATAGATTCATTTTTTTCATTTTTAACAACTGTTATGCCTCCCTTTTTAGGAACTACTTGAACAGGACTAACCCATTTGCTATCAGAAATTGGGTAAATTACCCCAGCATCAAGGAGTTTGAGAACTTCTTTTTTCACAACTTCTTTCATATTAGGATTTAATCTCCTTTGATGCTCAATTGATGGTTTATAGTCCTCTTCAAGTAATATCCTATGCATACACAATGAGGGATTGATTCCCTTAATATCCTCAACGGTATATCCTATGGCTTTGGGATATTTCTTGAGACTGTTAAGGAGCTCATTTGTTTCTACCTCATCTAGGTTTGCATTTACAATAACAGGGAAGGTAGAGTTTAAGCCAAGAAATTCATACCTTAAAGATGATGGTAGAGGCTTTAGCTCCACCTTTGGGGCTTCTTTTCGAAGAGAATCAGTACTTCCTTTAACCAAGTCTTCAATACCCAAGTTTTTTATAGGAGGATTTTCGTCCAGCATTTGAGCATAGACTTGGGCATCTCCAGCTAACTTTTCACCATCGCATGAAGATGATGCTAAAGAGCACTCTTTCACACAATGGTCAACAACATCAATCATACAACAAGAGTCCTGAATTGAAGGACTCTTCATCAAATTAGCAAATTCAAACTCAATCTTTTCTTCTCCTACATTGAATGCCAACTTACCATGCTTGACATCAATTATGGCCCCTGCAGTAGCAAGGAAAGGTCTCCCTAAAAGAATTGGAACTTGGGAGTCCTCCTCCATTTCCATTACAACAAAATCTGCTGGAATAAAAATTTCTCCTACTTTAATAGGAATATCCTCAAGAATACCAGCCGGATATTTAGTGGAACGGTCAGCGAATTGTAAGGTCATATTTGTAGGTTTCAATTCTCCTATACCTAATCTCTCAAAAAGGGATAAGGGCATTAAGCTCACACTGGCTCCTAAGTCACACATGGCTCTCTCAATAATAACACATGGGATTGAAAAGCTGCCAGGATCTTTAAGCTTTGGAGGCAGTTTATTTTGAATAATAGCACTACATTCTTCAGTTAGAACTACTGTCTCATTGTCATCTATCTTTCTTTTCTTAGATAAAATTTCTTTCAAAAACTTTGCATAAGATGGCATTTGAGACAGTGCATCTGTGAAAGGAATGTAAATGTAGAGCTTTTTTAACAAATCAATAAATTTTTTAAACTGCTCATCAATCTTTGATTTAGCAAACCTTTGTGGGAATGGTATTTTAGGCTTGTATGGTGGTGGTGGAACGTAGGGTGTTTCTTTTTCTTTTTCTACCTCAACCCTCTCATTTTGTGGTTCTTCTTCCTCGCTCACATTTTTCTCATTGATTTCTTTTGGTTCCTCTAATTTTTTTCCACTCCTAAGGGTGACAGCATTTAATTGGTCTTTAGGATTTGGTTCTGGCTGCCCTGGAAAAATTCCAGAGGACCTAGAGGATGAAGCATCTTGTTGAGCTACTTGGGAAATTTGAGTTTCCAACATTTTGTTGTGAGTAGAAATAGAGTCCACTTTTGATGTTAATTTTATGAGAGTGTCATTCAAAAATCCAGTTTGGTTTTTAAATTCTTCGTTTTGCTTTGTTTGTGTTATCACAAAATTTTCCAATAAAGTTTCCAAACTGGATTTTTGAGGAGCTCTTTGATTATTTTGAAAACCAGGGGGTGTTCTTGCTGCTGGTTGGAAAGAGGGATTGGCTAGAGGATTTTTATATGAAAAATTTGGATGATTCCTCCATCCAGAATTATAAGTATTAAAAAGGATTCCCCTTTTGAGCACAATTAACTTGCTCAGAACCATTAGCAGACACTCCTAGTTGACATTCAACACCAGTATGACCAACAACACCACATATTTCACAAGGAGGTACAGAAGGAGTAGAAGAAGGTGAGACAGCATTAACATTTAGTTTTTCAAATTTCTGGAAAAGTGCGTCTACCTTAGAAGCTAAATGATCAAGAGCAGAAACTTCATACTTACCTGGTTCTTTCTTTAATGAAGGCGTAGCAGTGATGGCTCTCTCATTTGTCCACTGGTAGTGATTCTGAGCCATGTCTTCAATTAGTGCATAAGCCTCTTCAATGTTCTTGTTCATTAAAGCTCCGCCAGCTGCGGCATCAACAGTCATCTTTGTGTTGTACTATAGACCATTGTAAAAAGTGTGGATGATCAACCATTTCTCTAGTCCATGATGGGGGCAAAGCCTTAGCATTTCTTTGAAACGCTCCCAAGCATCATAAAGAGATTCCCCGTCATTTTGAGTGAATCGTGTAATTTGATTCCTCAATTGTGTAGTTTTGCTCAGGGGAAGGAATCTAGCAAGGAATGCTTGCCTTAGTTGATCCCAAGTTGTGACAGATTCATTAGGTAAGGAGTGAAACCAAGCTCTGGCTCTATCCCTTAATGAGAAAGGGAAAATTTTTAGCCTTATAGCTTCTGGAGTCACTCCATTTAATTTTAGAGTGCCACAATATTCAAGAAAAATAGAGAGATGAAGATTTGGGTCATCAGTAGCAGTACCAGAGAATTGGTTCTGCTGGACCATAGAAAGCAAAGAAGGTTTAAGCTCAAAATTGTTTGTATCAATAGTGGGGTGCACAATAACTGCTTGCGGCTCTGCCATTGATGGCGTAGCGTACTCTTTGAGAGCACGATTTTGATTTGCAGCCATTTCTTGGTTATTGCGCAATTCTCTTCTTTTTCTACGAAGGTATCTTTCAATCTCAGGAATTGGTTCAACAATTTCTTCAAGACTACGGACTCTTCGCATTCAAAGAACAAGAGAATAAAAAGTAACAATAAAAAGTAAAAAAAATTTAGTCTAACCGATACCGAAAATTCAATCAATATCACAAAGTCCGCGGCAATGGCGCCAAAGACTTGATAGGCCGCAAGTGCACGGTCTTATCGCGTAATAAAAAGAGTATCGATCCACGGAATTACCGATTTCGTTTTCGGTGGTGATTAGATAAAAGAGAATGATTGATTGTTTGATTTAAAATTTGTAAATAAAAGCATCTTAGGTTTGTGGTTTCATCACAATGATATAATGAACTCACAACCCCTCATCCATTCCCTATTTTATATAAAATTGTATTTCTTAGGATAAGGCGTTCAATGGTAACTTTTGTTTCCTCTCAGAATACAAGAGTGTGCCTCGAAACAATAATCAAAACCTATTCTCATGGTTGATTGTTGCCAAGACCCCTTAAAGTACAAGCCTCTTTTATCCCAAAGGTCCCAAAACTATTCTCATGTTTTGTTTCCCTTCTTTAACCTCATAGTTCCAATATCAAACTTCACCTCTCGGTACTTCGTTTGATATTTGAATTATAGCTTTAAAATCAATGAGGTTAAATTAAAAATAAAACTTTAATAAAATAGAGTTTAGACTTGGGATTGTTCATGGGTCTATCATTGGATTAGTTCCACAATCCCAAGACTAAAAGGAGTCTACTCACACATGATCATAGTAGACAAAAACTTAGAAGAAGAAGAAGAAGAAGACATGAAAGATAAATGACAAGAAAGATAAATGACGGAAATGTAAATTGCGGAATTGTAAATGACAGAATGTAAATGACTTGGAATGTAAATGACAAGAATGTAAATGACTTGGAATGTAAAGAAAGCAATAGAGAACTGAAATGTAAAAGCGCTGGAATGATAAATGACAGGAAAAATAAAGAGCAGAAATTAAAGTTGCAAGAATGTAAAGTGCAAGAATTATAAAGAGCAAGAACTTAAATGGAGAAAATAAATTGCATACACTTAGAAGTAAACTTTGAGTAGTGTTTCAGTAGCCTCTCCTCCCTCCTAAACACTCAGAAATTAGTGCTATATATAGGCTAAGAGAGGAGACAAGTGAGTAATGTGATAAACAATAAAATAAAGTATAACAGTTTTTTTGTGCATTTGGTGCAGGCGCACTGGTCGTGCTCCCAGACGCACTGGTCGTGCTCCCAGCTGTCCAGCACTTAATCTTCTAATGGCCGACAGGTCATAATGGGCAACAGGTCACGCACTGGTCGTGCTCACTCACGCACTGGTCGTGCTCAGACGCACTGGTCGTGCTTACTCACGCACTGGTCGTGCTCCTTACTGACTGTTTAGATTTCCAGCTTTTTGCTCTCTTTTTGTTTGAGACTTCTCTTTATGCTTTTGATACTCAAATTCCTCACTTTTGCTCAAAGCTTGATCTAAAAACAAAACAAACAAATAGGTAGTAAAATAGCCCAAGACTTGAACAAGATTGCTACAAAATTAACTAAAAACAAGTATTATAAAACGCATAATTTGAGACTTATCAAACTCCCCCATGCTTGAATCTTTGCTTGTCCTCAAGTAAGAATAATCAAAACTCACAGTACAAATTAATAACAGCATTCTCAAGAGGTCCAACAACAAAGATAGCCAAATAAAAGACCAAAAATAGAAGTATATGACAGACATAAGATAGTATCATAAGTTAGGTGTTAGCTGGTTGCCCAATTAGAGGCTTGTGACGTGAAAAATTCAATTCTGTGAATAAGGCACTCGCTCACCATCTCTCTCTGAGTGTTTAAGGACTTGGGAAATTATGCACACAAGTTTATCAAAACGCACATTGCCATAGGCTTGTAAATTGACCGATTCTTCACTAAAAAGTTCACATTCATGCGAAAGATTGGGGTTTCATGGGTTATAATGGGGCCTTGGTGTATTAGAGTTAGGTGGGATAAAAGAAAGAAGGGAAAAACAAAAGGGCTAAAAATAAAATCAATCAAACTAACCTTTGAAATTGATAATAGAGCTTACAAATTTTTGCCCAAATTTCTAATTTTCATTCTTCTTCCTTCGTTTCTCACTTGAGTCCACTCTTTTGATATTGTTTCTTTTCTTTGAGCGGACTCTCTTAATTTTATTTATTTAATTTTTTTTTGATTTGCTTTTTTTTCCTCCTTTTTGATCTTTTCTCTTTTTAGGAGGAAAAAGGACATTTGTATCCACATTAACCAGCTTTTATGTCCATAAGATAAACAATTTAGACATAGGACAAAATTTTGCAAGAGAGATTAGTAGAGAGAGTAAGAGAGATTTGTAGAGAGAGTGGTAAAGGCTGAGAGAGAGTAAGAGAGATTAGTAGAGAGTGAGAGATATTAGTAGAGAGTGGGAGAGATTAGTAGAGGGTGAGAGATGGTGAGAGATGGTGAGAGAAAGTGAGAGATTGGTAGAGAGTGAGAGAAAGTGAGAGTGATTAGTACAGAGAGTGAGAGAGATTGGTAAACAGTGAGAGTGATTAGTAGAGAGTGAGAGAGAGTGAGCGAGACTAGTAGAGAGTGAGAGATAGTGAGAGAGATTAGTAGAGAGAGAGTGGTAGAGGGTGAGAGAGTTTAGTAGAGAGTGAGAGATAGTGAGAGATATTAGTAGAGAGAGTGGTAGAGAGTGACAAAGATTAGTAGAGAGTGATAGCGATTAGTAGAGAGAGTTAGAGATTGAGAGAGAGTGGAAGAGATTAGTAGAGAGTCAGAGAGAGTAACAGAAATTGAGAGAGATTAGAAGAGAGTGAGAGAGATTGGTAGATTGTGCGAGAGAGTGAGTAAGATTAATTAGTGGAGAGAGTGAGAGAGATTAGTAGAGAGAGTGAGAGAGGTTGGTACAGAGTGAGAGTGATTAGTAGAGAGTGAGAGAAAATGAAATAGATTAGTAGGGAGTGGGAGATAGTGAGAGAGATTAGTAGAGAGAGTGGTAGAGGGTGAGAGAGTGAGAGAGATTAGTAGAGAGTGAGAGATAGTGAGATATTTTAGCAGAGAGTGGTAGAGAGTGACAAATATTAATAGATAGTGGGAGAGATTAGTAGAGAGTGAGAGAAAGTAAGAGAAAGTGAGAGAGATTAGGAGAGAGTGGGAGAGATTTGTAGTGAGTGAGATAGATTAGTAGAGACAGAGAGAGATTGGTAGAGAGTGAGAGAGATTAATTAGTGGAGAGAGTGAGAGATAAAGAGAGAGAGTGAGAGAGGGAGACAGATTGGTAGAGAGTGAGAGAGATTAGTAGAGAGAGTGGGAGAGGTTGGTACAGAGTGAGAGTGATTAGTAGAGAGTGACAGAAAGTGAGATAGATTAGTAGGGAATTGGAGATAGTGAAAGAGATTAGTAGAGAGAGTGGTAGAGGGTGAGAGAGTGAGAGAGATTAGTAGAGAGTGAGAGATAGTGAGAGATATTACTAGAGAGAGTGGTAAAGAGTGACAAATATTAGTAGAGAATGAGAGAGATTAGTAGAGAGAGTGAGAGAATGAGAGAGAGAGAGAGAGGAAGAGATTATTAGAGAGTGAGAGAGAGTGAAAGAAAGTGAGAGAGATTAGTAAAGAGTTATAGAGATAGGTAGACAGTGGGAGAGAGTGAGCGAGATTAAATAGTGGAGAGAGTGAGAGAGGGAGAGAGATTGGTATAGAGTGAGAGAGATTAGTAAGGAGAGTGAGAGAGACTGGTGGAGAGTGAGAGTGATTAGTAGAGACAGAGAGAAAGTGAGATAGATTAGTAGGGGGTGGGAGATAGTGAGAGAGATTAGTAGAGAGAGTGGTAGAGGGTGAGAGAGAGTGAAAGAGATTAGTAGAGACTGAGAGATAGTGAGAGATATTAGTAGAGAGAGTGGTAGAGAGTGACAAATATTAGTAGAGAGTGGGAGAAATTAGTAGAGAGTGAGGGAGAGAGAGTAATAGAAAATGAGAGAGATTGGTAGAGAGAGATATTAGTAGAAAGGGTGGTAGAGAGTGACAATGATTAGTAGAGAGTGATAGAGATTAGTAGAGAGAGTGGGAGAGATTGGGAGGGATTTGTAGAGAGTGAGAGAGAGTGAGGGAAAGTGAGAGAGATTAGTTGAGACTGAGAGAGATTGGTAGAGAGTGAGAGAGAGATTAATTAGTGGTGAGAGTGAGAGAGAGAGAGTGAGAGAGGGAGAGAGATTGGAGGGCTGAGAGAGATTAGTAGAGAGAGGGGGAGAGATTGGTAGTGAGTGAGAGTGATTGGTAGTGAGTGAGAGTGGGAGAGGGAAAGAGATTGGTAGAGTGAGAGAGATTAGTAGAGAGAGTGAGAGAGATTGGTAGTGAGGGAGAGTGATTAGTAGAGAGTGAGAGTGAATGAGAGAGAATAGTATGGAGTGAGAGATAGTGAGAGAGATTTGTAGAAAGAGTTGTAAAGGCTGAGAGAGAGAGTAAGAGAGATTAGTAGAGAGTGAGAGATATTAGTAGAGAGAGTGGTAGAGAGTGACAAAGATTAGTAGAGAGTGATAGAGATTAGTAGAGAGAGTGAGAGATATTGAGAGAGAGTGGGAGAGATTAGTAGAGAGTGAGAGAGGGTGAGAGGAAGTGAGAGAGGTTGGTAGAGAATGAGAGAGAGTGAGAGTGAGAGTGATTAGTACAGAGAGTGAGAGAGAGTGAGCGAGATTAGTAGAGAGTGAGAGATAGTGAGAGATATTAGTAGAGAGAGTGGTAGAGAGTGACAAAGATTAGTAGAGAGTGATAGAGATTAGTAGAGAGAGTGAGAGATTGAGCGAGAGTGGAAGAGATTAGTAGAGAGTTAGAGAGAGTGACAGAAAGTGAGAGAGATTAGTAGAGAGTTAGAGAGACCGATAGATTGTGCGAGACAGTGAGTAAGATTAATTAGTGGAGAGAGTGAGAGAGGTTGGTACAGAGTGAGAGACATTAGTAGAGAGAGTGAGAGAGATTGGTACAGAGTGAGAGTGATTAGTCGAGAGTGAGAGAAAATGAGATAGATTAGTAGGGAGTGGGAGATAGTGAGAGAGATTAGGAGAGAGAGTGGTAGAGGGTGAGAGAGTGAGAGAGATTAGTAGAGAGTGAGAGATAGTGAGATATTTTAGCAGAGAGAGTGGTAGAGAGTGACAAATATTAATAGATAGTGGGAGAGATTAGTAGAGAGTGAGAGAAAGTAAGAGAAAGTGATAGATATTGGTAGAGAGTGAGAGATATTAGTAGAGAGAGTGGTAGAGAGTGACGAAGAATAGTAGAGTGTGAAAGAGATTAGTAGAGAGAGTGAGAGAGATTAGGAGAGAGTGGGAGAGATTTGTAGTGAGTGAGATAGATTAGTAGAGACAGAGAGAGATTGGTAGAGAGTGAGAGAGATTAATTAGTGGAGAGAGTGAGAGATAAAGAGAGAGAGTGAGAGAGGGAGAGAGATTGGTAGAGAGTGAGAGAGATTAGTAGAGAGAGTGGGAGAGGTTGGTACAGAGTCAGAGTGATTAGTAGAGAGTGACAGTAAGTGAGATAGATTTGTAGGGAATGGGAGATAGTGAGAGAGATTAGTAGAGAGTGGTAGAGGGTGAGAGAGTGAGAGAGATTAGTAGAGAGTGAGAGATAATGAGAGATATTACTAGAGAGAGTGGTAAAGAGTGACAAATATTAGTAGAGAGTGAGAGAGATTAGTAGAGAGAGTGAGAGAATGAGAGAGAGAGAGAGAGAGGAAGAGATTAATAGAGAGTGAGAGAGAGTGAAAGAAAGTGAGAGTGATTAGTAAAGAGTTATAGAGATAGGTAGATAGTGGGAGAGAGTGAGCGAGATTAAATAGTGGAGAGAGGGAGAGAGATTGGTATAGAGTGAGAGAGATTAGTAAGGAGAGTGAGAGAGACTGGTGGAGAGTGAGAGTGATTAGTAGAGACAGAGAGAAAGTGAGATAGATTAGTAGGGGGTGGGAGATAGTGAGAGAGATTAGTAGAGAGAGTGGTAGAGGGTGAGAGAGAGTGAAAGAGATTAGTAGAGAGTGAGAGATATTACTAGAGAGAGTGGTAAATAGTGACAAATATTAGTAGAGAGTGAGAGAGATTAGTAGAGAGAGTGAGAGAATGAGAGAGAGAGAGGAAGAGATTATTAGTGAGTGAGAGAAAGTGAAAGAAAGTGAGAGAGATTAGTAAAGAGTTATAGAGATAGGTTGACAGTGGGAGAGAGTGAGCGAGATTAAATAGTGGAGTGAGTGAGAGAGGGAGAGAGATTGGTATAGAGTGAGAGAGATTAGTAAGGAGAGTGAGAGAGATTGGTGGAGAGTGAGAGTGATTAGTAGAGACAGAGAGAAAGTGAGATAGATTAGTAGGGGGTGGGAGATAGTGAGAGAGATTAGTAGAGAGAGTGGTAGAGGGTGAGAGAGAGTGAAAGAGATTAGTAGAGACTGAGAGATAGTGAGAGATATTAGTAGAGAGAGTGGTAGAGAGTGACAAATATTAGTAGAGAGTGGGAGAAATTAGTAGAGAGTGAGGGAGAGAGAGTAATAGAAAATGAGAGAGATTGGTAGAGAGAGATATTAGTAGAAAGGGTGGTAGAGAGTGACAATGATTAGTAGAGAGTGATAGAGATTAGTAGAGAGAGTGGGAGAGATTGGGAGAGAGTGGGAGGGATTTGTAGAGAGTGAGAGAGAGTGAGGGAAAGTGAGAGAGATTAGTTGAGACTGAGAGAGATTGGTAGAGAGTGAGAGAGAGATTAATTAGTGGTGAGAGTGAGAGAGAGAGAGTGAGAGAGGGAGAGAGATTGGAGGGCTGAGAGAGATTAGTAGAGAGAGGGGGAGAGATTGGTAGTGAGTGAGAGTGATTGGTAGTGAGTGAGAGTGGGAGAGGGAAAGAGATTGGTAGAGTGAGAGAGATTAGTAGAGAGAGTGAGAGAGATTGGTAGTGAGGGAGAGTGATTAGTAGAGAGTGAGAGTGAATGAGAGAGAATAGTATGGAGTGAGAGATAGTGAGAGAGATTTGTAGAAAGAGTTGTAAAGGCTGAGAGAGAGAGTAAGAGAGATTAGTAGAGAGTGAGAGATATTAGTAGAGAGAGTGGTAGAGAGTGACAAAGATTAGTAGAGAGTGATAGAGATTAGTAGAGAGAGTGAGAGATATTGAGAGAGAGTGGGAGAGATTAGTAGAGAGTGAGAGAGGGTGAGAGGAAGTGAGAGAGGTTGGTAGAGAATGAGAGAGAGTGAGAGTGAGAGTGATTAGTACAGAGAGTGAGAGAGAGTGAGCGAGATTAGTAGAGAGTGAGAGATAGTGAGAGATATTAGTAGAGAGAGTGGTAGAGAGTGACAAAGATTAGTAGAGAGTGATAGAGATTAGTAGAGAGAGTGAGAGATTGAGCGAGAGTGGAAGAGATTAGTAGAGAGTTAGAGAGAGTGACAGAAAGTGAGAGAGATTAGTAGAGAGTTAGAGAGACCGATAGATTGTGCGAGACAGTGAGTAAGATTAATTAGTGGAGAGAGTGAGAGAGGTTGGTACAGAGTGAGAGACATTAGTAGAGAGAGTGAGAGAGATTGGTACAGAGTGAGAGTGATTAGTCGAGAGTGAGAGAAAATGAGATAGATTAGTAGGGAGTGGGAGATAGTGAGAGAGATTAGTAGAGAGAGTGGTAGAGGGTGAGAGAGTGAGAGAGATTAGTAGAGAGTGAGAGATAGTGAGATATTTTAGCAGAGAGAGTGGTAGAGAGTGACAAATATTAATAGATAGTGGGAGAGATTAGTAGAGAGTGAGAGAAAGTAAGAGAAAGTGATAGATATTGGTAGAGAGTGAGAGATATTAGTAGAGAGAGTGGTAGAGAGTGACGAAGAATAGTAGAGTGTGAAAGAGATTAGTAGAGAGAGTGAGAGAGATTAGGAGAGAGTGGGAGAGATTTGTAGTGAGTGAGATAGATTAGTAGAGACAGAGAGAGATTGGTAGAGAGTGAGAGAGATTAATTAGTGGAGAGAGTGAGAGATAAAGAGAGAGAGTGAGAGAGGGAGAGAGATTGGTAGAGAGTGAGAGAGATTAGTAGAGAGAGTGGGAGAGGTTGGTACAGAGTCAGAGTGATTAGTAGAGAGTGACAGTAAGTGAGATAGATTTGTAGGGAATGGGAGATAGTGAGAGAGATTAGTAGAGAGTGGTAGAGGGTGAGAGAGTGAGAGAGATTAGTAGAGAGTGAGAGATAGTGAGAGATATTACTAGAGAGAGTGGTAAAGAGTGACAAATATTAGTAGAGAGTGAGAGAGATTAGTAGAGAGAGTGAGAGAATGAGAGAGAGAGAGAGAGAGGAAGAGATTAATAGAGAGTGAGAGAGAGTGAAAGAAAGTGAGAGTGATTAGTAAAGAGTTATAGAGATAGGTAGATAGTGGGAGAGAGTGAGCGAGATTAAATAGTGGAGAGAGGGAGAGAGATTGGTATAGAGTGAGAGAGATTAGTAAGGAGAGTGAGAGAGACTGGTGGAGAGTGAGAGTGATTAGTAGAGACAGAGAGAAAGTGAGATAGATTAGTAGGGGGTGGGAGATAGTGAGAGAGATTAGTAGAGAGAGTGGTAGAGGGTGAGAGAGAGTGAAAGAGATTAGTAGAGAGTGAGAGATATTACTAGAGAGAGTGGTAAATAGTGACAAATATTAGTAGAGAGTGAGAGAGATTAGTAGAGAGAGTGAGAGAATGAGAGAGAGAGAGGAAGAGATTATTAGTGAGTGAGAGAGAGTGAAAGAAAGTGAGAGAGATTAGTAAAGAGTTATAGAGATAGGTTGACAGTGGGAGAGAGTGAGCGAGATTAAATAGTGGAGTGAGTGAGAGAGGGAGAGAGATTGGTATAGAGTGAGAGAGATTAGTAAGGAGAGTGAGAGAGACTGGTGGAGAGTGAGAGTGATTAGTAGAGACAGAGAGAAAGTGAGATAGATTAGTAGGGGGTGGGAGATAGTGAGAGAGATTAGTAGAGAGAGTGGTAGAGGGTGAGAGAGAGTGAAAGAGATTAGTAGAGACTGAGAGATAGTGAGAGATATTAGTAGAGAGAGTGGTAGAGAGTGACAAATATTAGTAGAGAGTGGGAGAAATTAGTAGAGAGTGAGGGAGAGAGAGTAAGTGAAAGTGAGAGAGATTGGTAGAGAGAGATATTAGTAGAGAGGTGGTAGAGAGTGACAAAGATTAGAAGAGAGTGATAGAGATTAGTAGAGAGAGTGGGAGAGATTGGGAGAGAGTGGGAGAGATTTGTAGAGAGTGAGAGAGAGTGAGGGAAAGTGGGAGAGATTAGTTGAGACTGAGAGAGATTGGTAGAGAGTGAGAGAGATTAATTAGTGGTGAGAGTGAGAGAGAGAGTGAGAGAGGGAGAGAGATTGGAAGGCTGAGAGAGATTAGTAGAGAGAGTGGGAGAGATTGGTAGTGAGTGAGAGTGATTGGTAGTGAGTGAGAGTGGGAGAGGGAAAGAGATTGGTAGAGTGAGAGAGATTAGTAGAGAGAGTGAGAGAGATTGGTAGTGAGGGAGAGTGATTAGTAGAGAGTGAGAGAGAGTGAGAGAGAATAGTAGGGAGTGAGAGATAGTGAGAGAGATTTGTAGAAAGAGTTGTAAAGGCTGAGAGAGAGAGTAAGAGAGATTAGTAGAGAGTGAGAGATATTAGTAGAGAGAGTGGTAGAGAGTGACAAAGATTAGTAGAGAGTGATAGAGATTAGTAGAGAGAGTGAGAGATATTGAGAGAGAGTGGGAGTGATTAGTAGAGAGTGGGAGTGATTAGTAGAGAGGGTGAGAGAAAGTGAGAGACGTTGGTAGAGAATGAGAGAGAGTGAGAGTGATTAGTACAGAGAGTGAGAGAGATAGGTAAACAGGGATAGTGATTATTAGAGAGTGAGAGAGAGTGAGCGAGATTAGTAGAGGGTGAGAGATAGTGAGAGATATTAGTATAGAAAGTGGTAGAGAGTGACAAAGATTAGTAGAGAGTGATAGAGATTAGTAGAGAGAGTGAGAGATTGAGAGAGAGTGGAAGGGATTAGTAGAGAGTTAGAGAGAGCGACAGAAAGTGAGAGAGAATAGTAGAGAGTTAGAGAGACCGATAGATTGTGCGAGACGGTGAGTAAGATTAATTAGTGGAGAGAGTGAGAGAGGATGGTACAGAGTGAGAGACATTAGTAGAGAGAGTGAGAGAGATTGGTACAGAGTGAGAGTGATTAGTCGAGAGTGAGAGAAAATGAGATAGATTAGTAGGGAGTGGGAGACAGTGAGAGAGATTAGTAGAGAGAGTGGTAGAGGGTGAGAGAGTGAGAGAGATTAGTAGAGAGTGAGAGATAGTGAGATATTTTAGCAGAGAGAGTGGTAGAGAGTGACAAATATTAATAGATAGTGGGAGAGATTAGTAGAGAGTGAGAGAAAGTAAGAGAAAGTGAAAAATATTTGTAGAGAGTGAGAGATATTAGTAGAGAGAGTGGTAGAGAGTGACGAAGAATAGTAGAGTGTGAAAGAGATTAGTAGAGAGAGTGAGAGAGATTAGGAGAGAGTGGGAGAGATTTGTAGTGAGTGAGATAGATTAGTAGAGACAGAGAGAGATTGGTAGAGAGTGAGAGAGATTAATTAGTGGAGAGAGTGAGAGATAAAGAGAGAGAGTGAGAGAGGGAGAGAGATTGGTAGAGAGTGAGAGAGTTTAGTAGAGAGAGTGGGAGAGATATGTAGTGAGTGAGAGTGATTAGTAGAGAGTGAGAGGGAGTGAGAGAGATTAGTAGCGGGTGAGAGATAGTGAGAGAGATTAGTAGAGAGAGTGGTAGAGGGTGAGAGAGAGTGAGAGAGATTAGTAGAGAGTGAGAGATATTAGTAGAGAGAGTGGTAGAGAGTAACAAAGATTAGTAGAGAGTGATAGAGAATTGTAGAGAGAGTGAGAGAGATTACGAGAGAGTGGGAGAGATTAGTAGAGAGTGAGAGTAAGAGTGAGAGAAAGTGAGACAGATTGGTAGAGAGTGAGAGTGACTTGTAGAGAGAGTGAGTGAAATTGGTAGACAATGAGAGTGATTATTAGAGAGTTAGAGTGAGAGAGATTAGTAGAGAGTGGTAGAGGGTGAGAGAGTGAGAGAGATTAGTAAAGAGTGCGAGATTGTGAGAGATAATAGAAGAGAGAGTGGTAGAGAGTGACAAATATTAGTAGAGAGTGGAAGAGATTAGTTGAGAGTGAGAGAGAGTAAAAGAAAGTGAAAGATATTGGTAAAGAGTGAGAGATATTAGTAGAGAGTGGTAGAGAGTGACAAAGGTTAGTAGAGAGAGTGAGAGAAAGTGAGATAGATTAGTATGGAGTGGGAGATAGTGAGAGAGATTAGTAGAGAGAGTGGTAAAGGATGAGAGAGTGAGAGAGATTAGTAGAGAGTGAGAGATAGTGAGAGATATTAGTAGAGAGTGGTAGAGAGTGACAAATATTAGTATTGAGTGGGAGAGATTAGTAGAGAGTGAGAGAGAGTAAAAGAAAGTGAAAGATATTGGTAGAGAGTGACAAAGATTAGTTGAGAGTGATAGAGATTAGTAGAGAGAATGAGAGAGATTAGGAGAGAATGGGAGAGATTTGTAGAGAGTGAGAGAGAGTGAAAGAGATTAGTAGAGACAGAGAGATTGTTAGAGAGTGAGAGAGATTAATTGGTGGAGAGAGTGAGAAAGAAAGAGAGAGAGTGAGAGAGGGAGAGAGATTGGTAGAGAGTGAGAGATATTAGTAGAGAGAGTGGGAGAGATTGGTTGTGAGTGAGAGTGATTAGTAGAGAGTGAGAGAGAGTGAGTGAGATTAGTAGCGAGGGAGAGATAGTGATAGATGTTAGTAGAGAGAGTGGTAGAGTGTGAGAGAGTTTAGTTGAGAGTGAGAGATAGTGAGAGATATTAGTAGAGAGAGTAGGAGAGAGTGACAAAGATTTGTAGAGAGTGATAGAGATTATTAGAGAGAGTGGGAGAGATTGGGAGAGAGTGGGAGAGATTTGTAGAGAGTGAGAGAGAGTGAGGGAAAGTGAGAGAGATTAGTTGAGACTGAGAAAGATTGGAAGAGAGTGAGAGAGAGAGAGAGAGAGGGAGAGAGATTGGAAGGTTGAGAGAGATTAGTAGAGAGAGTGGGAGAGATTGGTAGTGAGTGAGAGTGATTAGTAGAGAGTGAGAGATATTGAGAGTGAATGAGAGAGAATAGTAGGGAGAGTGGTAGAGGGTGAGAGAATGAGAGAGAATAGTAGAGAGTGAGAGATAGTGAGAGATATTAGAAGAGAGAGTGGTAGAGAGTGACAAATATTAGTAGAGAGTGGAAGAGATTAGTTGTGAGTGAGAGAGAGTAAAAGAAATTGAAAGATATTGGTAGAGAGTGAGAGATATTAGTATAGAGAGTGGTAGAGAGGGACAAAGATTAGTAGAGAGAGTGAGAGATTGAGAGAGAGTGGAAGAGATTAGTAGAGAGAGTGAGAGACTGAGAGAGAGTGGAAGAGATTAGTAGAGAGTCAGAGAGAGTGACAGAAAGTGAGAGAGATTAGTAGAGAGTGAGAGAGATTGGTAGATTGTACGAGAGAGTGAATCAGATTAATTAGTGGAGAGAGTGAGAGAGGTTGGTACAGAGTGAGAGAGATTAGTAGAGAGAGTGAGAGAGATTGGTACAGAGTGAGAGTGATTAGTATAGAGTGGGAGAAAGTGATATAGATTAGTAGAGAGTGAGAGAGATGGGTAGATTGTTCGAGAGAGTGAGTAAGATTAATTAGTGGAGAGAGTGAGAGAGGTTGGTATAGAGTGAGAGAGAATAGTAAAGAGAGTGAGAGAGATTGGTACAGAGTGAGAGTGATTAGTAGAGAGTGAGAGAAAGTGAAATAGATTAGTGGGGAGTGGGAGATAGTGAGAGAGATTAGTAGAGAGAGTGGTAGAGGGTGAGAGAGTGAGCAAGATTAGTAGAGAGTGAGAGATATTAGTAGAGAGAGTGGTAGAGAGTGACAAATATTAGTAGAGAGTGGAAGAGATTAGTTGAGAGTGAGAGAGAGTAAAAGAAAGTGAAAGATATTGGTAAAGAGTGAGAGATATTAGTAGAGAGTGGTAGAGAGTGTCAAAGGTTAGTAGAGAGAGTGAGAGATTGAGAGAGAGTGGAAGAGATTAGTAGAGAGAGTGAGAGACTGAGAGAGAGTGGAAGAGATTAGTAGAGAGTCATAGAGAGTGACAGAAAGTGAGAGAGATTAGTAGAGAGTGAGAGAGAGTGGTAGATTGTACGAGAGACTGAATCAGAATAATTAGTGGAGAGAGTGAGAGAGGTTGGTACAGAGTGAGAGAGATTAGTAGAGAGAGTGAGAGAGATTGGTACAGAGTGAGAGTGATTAGTAGAGAGTGGGAGAAAGTGATATAGATTAGTAGAGAGTGAGAGAGATTGGTAGATTGTTCGAGAGAGTGAGTAAGATTAGTTAGTGGAGAGAGTGAGAGAGGTTGGTACAGAGTGAGAGAGAATAGTAAAGAGAGTGAGAGAGATTGGTACAGAGTGAGAGTGATTAGTAGAGAGTGAGAGAAAGTGAAATAGATTAGTGGGGAGTGGGAGATAGTGAGAGAGATTAGTAGAGAGAGTGGTAGAGGGTGAGAGAGTGAGCGAGATTAGTAGAGAGTGAGAGATAGTGAGAGATATTAGAAGAGAGAGTGGTAGAGAGTGACAAATATTAGTAGAGAGTGGAAGAGATTAGGTGAGAGTGAGAGAGAGTAAAAGAAAGTGAAAGATATTGGTAAAGAGTGAGAGATATTAGTAGAGAGTGGTAGAGAGTGACAAAGGTTAGTAGAGAGAGTGAGAGAAAGTGAGATAGATTAGTAGGGAGTGGGAGATAGTGAGAGAGATTAGTAGAGAGAGTGGTAAAGGGTGAGAGTGTGAGAGAGATTAGTAGAGAGTGAGAGATAGTGAGAGATATTAGTAGAGAGAGTGGTAGAGAGTGACAAATATTAGTATTGAGTGGGGGAGATTAGTAGAGAGTGAGAGAGAGTAAAAGAAAGTGAAAGATATTGGTAGAGAGTGACAAAGATTAGTTGAGAGTGATAGAGATTAGTAGAGAGATTGAGCGAGATTAGGAGAGAGTGGGAGTGATTTGTAGAGAGTGAGAGAGAGTGAGAGAGATTAGTAGAGACAGAGAGATTGTTAGAGAGTGAGAGAGATTAATTGGTGGATAGAGTGAGAAAGAAAGAGAGAGAGTGAGAGAGGGAGAGAGATTGGTAGAGAGTGAGAGAGATTAGTAGAGAGAGTGGGAGAGAGTGGTAGTGAGTGAGAGTGATTAGTAGAGAGTGAGAGAGAGGGAGTGAGATTAGTAGCGAGGGAGAGATAGTGAGAGATGTTAGTAGAGAGAGTGGTAGAGGGTGAGAGAGTTTAGTTGAAAGTGAGAGATAGTGAGAGATATTAGTAGAGAGAGTGGGAGAGAGTGACAAAGATTAGTAGAGAGTGATAGAGATTAGTAGAGAGAGTGGGAGAGATTGGGAGAGAGTGGGAGAGATTTGTAGAGTGAGAGAGAGTGAGGGAAAGTGAGAGAGATTAGTTGAGACTGAGAGAGATTGGAAGAGAGTGAGAGAGAGAGGGAGTGAGATTGGAAGGCTGAGAGAGATTAGTAGAGAGAGTGGGAGAGATTGGTAGTGAGTGAGAGTGATTAGTAGAGAGTGAGAGATATTGAGAGTGAATGAGAGAGAATAGTAGGGAGAGTGGTAGAGGGTGAGAGAGTGAGAGATAGTGAGAGATATTAGAAGAGAGAGTGGTAGAGAGTGACAAATATTAGTAGAGAGTGGAAGAGATTAGTTGAGAGTGAGAGAGGGTAAAAGAAAGTGAAAGATATTGGTAGAGAGTGAGAGATATTAGTAGAGAGAGTGGTAGAGAGTGACAAAGATTAGTAGAGAGAGTGAGAGATTGAGAGAGAGTGGAAGAGATTAGGAGAGAGAGTGAGAGACTGAGAGAGAGTGGAAGAGATTAGTAGAGAGTCAGAGAGAGTGACAGAAAGTGAGAGAGATTAGTAGAGAGTGAGAGAGATTGGTAGATTGTACGAGAGAGTGAATCAGATTAATTAGTGGAGAGAGTGAGAGAGGTTGGTACAGAGTGAGAGAGATTATTAGAGAGAGTGAGAGAGATTGGTACAGAGTGAGAGTGATTAGTAGAGAGTGGGAGAAAGTGATATAGATTAGTAGAGAGTGAGAGAGATTGGTAGATTGTTCGAGAGAGTGAGTAAGATTAATTAGTGGAGAGAGTGAGAGAGGTTGGTACAGAGTGAGAGAGAATAGTAAAGAGAGTGAGAGAGATTGGTACAGAGTGAGAGTGATTAGTAGAGAGTGAGAGAAAGTGAAATAGATTAGTGGGGAGTGGGAGATAGTGAGAGAGATTAGTAGAGAGAGTGGTAGAGGGTGAGAGAGTGAGCGAGATTAGTAGAGAGTGAGAGGTAGTGAGAGATATTAGTAGAGAGAGTGGTAGAGAGTGACAAATATTAGTAGAGAGTGGAAGAGATTAGTTGAGAGTGAGAGAGAGTAAAAGAAAGTGAAAGATATTGGTAAAGAGTGAGAGATATTAGTAGAGAGTGGTAGAGAGTGACAAAGGTTAGTAGAGAGTGTGAGAGAAAGTGAGATAGATTAGTAGGGAGTGGGAGATAGTGAGAGAAATTAGTAGAGAGAGTGGTAAAGGGTGAGAGTGTGAGAGAGATTAGTAGAGAGTGAGAGATAGTGAGAGATATTAGTAGAGAGAGTGGTAGAGAGTGACAAATATTAGTATTGAGTGGGAGAGATTAGTAGAGAGTGAGAGAGAGTAAAAGAAAGTGAAAGATATTGGTAGAGAGTGACAAAGATTAGTTGAGAGTGATAGAGATTAGTAGAGAGAATGAGAGAGATTAGGAGAGAGTGGGAGAGATTTGTAGAGAGTGAGAGAGATTAGTAGAGACAGAGAGATTGTTAGAGAGTGAGAGAGATTAATTGGTGGAGAGAGTGAGAAAGAAAGACAGAGAGTGAGAGAGGGAGAGAGATTGATAGAGAGTGAGAGAGATTAGTAGAGAGAGTGGGAGAGATTGGTAGTGAGTGAGAGTGATTAGTAGAGAGTGAGAGAGAGTGAGTGAGATTAGTAGCTAGGGAGAGATAGTGAGAGATGTTAGTAGAGAGAGTGGTAGAGGGTGAGAGAGTTTAGTAGAGAGTGAGAGATATTAGTAGAGAGAGTGGGAGAGAGTGACAAAGATTAGTAGAGAGTGATAGAGATTAGTAGAGAGAGTGGGAGAGATTGGGAGAGAGTGGGAGAGATTTGTAGAGAATGAGAGAGAGTGAGGGAAAGTGAGAGAGATTAGTTGAGACTGAGAGAGATTGGAAGAGAGTGAGAGAGATTAATTAGTGGTGAGAGTGAGAGAGAGAGAGAGAGGGAGAGAGATTAGAAGGCTGAGAGAGATTAGTAAAGAGAGTGGGAGAGATTGGTAGTGAGTGAGAGTGATTAGTAGAGAGTGAGAGATATTGAGAATGACAAAGATTAGTAGAGAGAGTGAGAAATTGAGAGAGAGTGGAAGAGATTAGTAGAGAGAGTGAGAGACTGAGAGAGAGTGGAAGAGATTAGTAGAGAGTCAGAGAGAGTGACAGAAAGTGAGAGAGATTAGTAGAGAGTGAGAGAGATTGGTAGATTGTACGAGAGAGTGAATCAGATTAATTAGTGGAGAGAGTGAGAGAGGTTGGTACAGAGTGAGAGAGATTAGTAGAGAGAGTGAGAGAGATTGGTACAGAGTGAGAGTGATTAGTAGAGAGTGGGAGAAAGTGATATAGATTTGTAGAGAGTGAGAGAGATTGGTAGATTGTTCGAGAGAGTGAGTAAGATTAATTAGTGGAGAGAGTGAGAGAGGTTGGTACAGAGTGAGAGAGTATAGTAAAGAGAGTGAGAGAGATTGGATCAGAGTGAGAGTGATTAGTAGAGAGTGAGAGAAAGTGATATAGATTAGTGGGGAGTGGGAGATAGTGAGAGAGATTAGTAGAGAGAGTGGTAGAGGGTGAGAGAGTGAGCGAGATTAGTAGAGAGTGAGAGATAGTGAGAGATATTAGTAGAGAGAGTGGTAGAGAGTGACAAATATTAGTAGAGAGTGGGAGAGATTAGTAGAGAGTGAGATAGAGTAAAAGAAAGTGAAAGATATTGGTAGAGAGTGAGAGATATTAGTAGAGAGAGTGGTAGAGAGTGACAAAGTTTGGTAGAGAGTGATAGAGATTAGTAGAGAGAGTGAGAGAGATTAGGAGAGAGTGGGTGAGATTTGTAGAGAGTGAGAGAGATTAGTAGAGACAGAGAGAGATTGGTAGAGAGTGAGAGAGATTAATTGGTGGAGAGAGTGAGAGAGAAAGAGAGAGAGTGAGAAAGGGAGAGAGATTGGTAAAGAGTGAGAGAGATTAGTAGAGAGAGTGGGAGAGATTGGTAGTGAGTGAGTGTGATTAGTAGAGAGTGAGAGAGAGTGAGAGAGATTAGTAGCGAGGGAGAGATGGTGAGAGATATTAGTAGAGAGAGTGGTAGAGGGTGAGAGAGTTTAGTAGAGAGTGAGAGATAGTGACAGATATTAGTAGAGAGAGTGTGAGAGATTAGTAGAGAGTGAGATATAGTGAGAGAGATTTGCAGAGAGAGTGGTAAAGGGTGGGAGAGTTTAGTAGAGAGTGAGAGATAGTGAGAGATATTAGTAGAGGGAGTGGTAGAGAGTGACAAAGATTAGTAGAGGGTGATAGAGATTAGTAGAGAGAGTGAGAGATTGAGAGAGAGTGGAAGAGATTAGTAGAGAGTTACAGAGATTGGTAGATTGTGCGAGAGAGTGAGTAAGATTAATTAGTGGATAGAGTGAGAGAGGTTGGTACAGAGTGAGAGAGGTTAGTAGAGAGAGTGAGAGAGATTGGTACAGAGTGAGAGTGATTAATAGAGAGTGAGAGAAAGTGAGATAGATTAGTAGGGAGTGGGAGATAGTGAGAGAGATTAGTAGAGAGAGTGGTAGAGAGTGGTAAAGAGTGACAAAGATTAGTAGAGAAAGTGAGAGATTGAGAGAGAGTGGAAGAGATTAGTAGAGAGAGTGAGAGATTGAGAGAGAGTGGAAGAGATTGGTAGAGAGTCGGAAAGAGTGATAGAAAGTGAGAGAGATTAGTAGAGAGTGAGAGAGATTGGTAGATTGTGCGGGTAGTGAGTAAGATTAATTAGTGGCGAGAGTGAGAGAGGTTGGTACAAAGTGAGGGAGATTAGTAGAGAGAGTGGTACAGAGTGAGAGTGATTAGTAGAGAGTGAGGGAAAGTGATATAGATTAGTAGAGAGTGAGAGAGATTGGTAGATTGTGCGAGAGAGTGAGCAAGATTAATTAGAGGAGAGAGTGAGAGAGGTTGGTACAGAGTGAGAGAAGCTAGTCAAGATAGTGAGAGAGATTGGTATAGAGTGAGAGTGATTAGAAGAGAGTGAGAGAAAGTGAGATAGATTAGTAGGGAGTGGGAGATAGTGGGAGAGATTAGTAGAGAGAGTGGTAGAGGGTGAGAGTGTGAGAGAGATTAGTGGAGAGTGAGAGATAGTGAGAGATATTAGTATAGAGAGTGGTAGAGAGTGACAAATATTAGTAGAGAGTGGAAGAGATTAGTTGAGAGTGAGAGAGAGTAAAAGAAAGTGAAAGATATTGGTAGAGAGTGAGAGATATTAGTAGAGAGAGTGGTAGAGAGTGACAAAGATTAGTATAGAGAGTGAGAGAGTGAGAGAGAGTGGAAGAGATTAGTAGAGAGAGTGAGAGACTGAGAGAGAGTAGAAGAGATTAGTAGAGAGTCAGAGAGAGTGACAGAAAGTGAGAGAGATTAGTAGAGAGTGAGAGAGATTGGTAGATTGTACGAGAGAGTGAATCAGATTAATTAGTGGAGAGAGTGAGAGAGGTTGGTACAAAGTGAGAGAGATTAGTGGAGAGAGTGAGAGAGATTGGTACAGAATGAGAGTGATTAGTAGAGAGTGGGAGAAAGTGATATAGATTTGTAGAGAGTGAGAGAGATTGGTAGACTGTTCGAGAGAGTGAGTAAGATTAATTAGTTGAGAGAGTGAGAGAGGTTGGTACAGAGTGAGAGAGAATAGTAAAGAGAGTGAGAGAGATTGGAACAGAGTGAGAGTGATTAGTAGAGAGTGGGAGAAAGTGAAATAGATTAGTGGGGAGTGGGAGATAGTGAGAGAGATTAGTAGAGAGAGTGGTAGAGGGTGAGAGAGTGAGTGAGATTAGTAGAGAGTGAGAGATAGTGGGAGATATTAGTAGAGAGAGTGACAAATATTAGTAGAGAGTGGGAGAGATTAGTAGAGAGTGAGATAGAGTAAAAGAAAGTGAAAGATATTGGTAGAAAGTGATAGATATTAGTAGAGAGAGTGGTAAAGAGTGACAAAGTTAAGTAGAGAGTGATAGAGATTAGTAGAGAGAGTGAGAGAGATTAGGAGAGAGTGGGAGAGATTTGTAGAGAGTGAGAGAGATTAGTAGAGACAGAGAGAGATTGGTAGAGAGTGAGAGAGATTAATTGGTGGAGAGATTGAGAGAGAAAGAGAGAGAGTGAGAAAGGGAGAGAGATTGGTAGAGAGTGAGAGAGATTAGTAGAGAGAGTGAGAGAAAAAGAGAGAGAGTGAGAAAGGCAGAGAGATTGGTAGAGAGTGAGAGAGATTAGTAGAGAGAGTGGGAGATATTGGTAGTGAGTGAGAGTGATTAGTAGAGAGTGAGAGAGAGTGAGAGAGATTACTAGCGAGGGAGAGATGGTGAGAGATATTAGTAGAGAGAGTGGTAGAGGGTGAGAGAGTTTAGTAGAGAGTGAGAGATAGTGACAGATATTAGTAGAGAGAGTGGGAGAGAGTGACAAAGATTAGTAGAGAGTGATAGAGATTAGTAGAGAGAGTGAGAGAGATTAGTAGAGAGTGATAGATAGTGAGAGATATTAGTAGAGAGACTGGTAGAGAGTGACAAATATTAGTAGAGAGTGGGAGAAATTAGTAGAGATTGAGAGTGAGAGAGTAAGAGAAAGTGAGAGAGATTGGTAGAGAGAGATATTAGTAGAGAGAGTTGTAGAGAGTGACAAAGTTTAGTAGAGAGTGATAGAGATTAGTAGAGATTAGTAGAGAGAGTGGGAGAGATTTGTAGAGAGTGAGAGAGACTGAGAGAAAGTGAGAGAGATTAGTTGAGACTGAGAGAGATTGGTAGAGCGTGAGAGAGATTAATTAGTGGTGAGAGTGCGAGAGAGAGTGTGAGAGAGGGAGAGAGATTGGAAGACTGAGAGAGATTCGTAGAGAGTGGGAGAGATTGGTAGTGAGTGAGAGTGATTAGTAGAGAGTGAGAGAGAGAGAGAGAGAGTGAGAGAGGGGGAGTGATTGGTAGAGTGAGAGAGATTAGTAGAGAGAGTGGGAGAGATTGGTAGTAAGGAGAGTGATTAGTAGAGAGTGAGAGAGAGTGAGAGAGAATAGTAGGGAGTGGGAGATAGTAAAGGCTGAGAGAGAGTAAGAGAGATTAGTAGAGAGTGAGAGATATTAGTAGAGAGTGGTAGAGAGTGACAAAGATTAGTAGAGAGTGATAGAGATTAGTAGAGAGTGAGAGATATTGAGAGAGAGTGGGAGAGATTAGTAGAGAGTGAGAGAGGGTGAGAGAAAGTGAGAGAGATTGGTAGACAGTGTGAGAGAGTGATAGTGATTAGTACAGAGAGTGAGAGAGATTGGTATAGAGTGAGGGTGATTAGAAGAGAGTGAGAGAAAGTGAGATAGATTAGTAGGGAGTGGGAGATAGTGGGAGAGATTAGTAGAGAGAGTGGTAGAGGGTGAGAGAGTGAGAGAGATTAGTGGAGAGTGAGAGATATTAGTAGAGAGTGGTAGAGAGTGACAATTATTAGTAGAGAGTGGGAGAGATTAGTAGAGAGTGAGAGAGAGTAAAAGAATGTGAAAGATATTGGTAGAGAGTGAGAGATATTAGTAGAGAGAGTGGTAGAGAGTGACAAAGATTAGTAGACAGTGATACAGATTAGTAGAGAGAGGGAGAGAGATTAGGAGAGAGTGGGAGAGATTTGTAGAGAGTGAGAGAGATTAGTAGAGACAGAGAGAGATTGGTAGAGAGTGAGAGAGATTAATTGGTGGAGAGAGTGAGAGAGAAAGAGAGACAGTGAGAGAGGGAGAGAGATTGGTAGAGAGTGAGAGAGATTAGTAGAGAGAGTGGGAGAGATTGGTAGTGAGTGAGAGTGATTAGTAGAGAGCGAGAGAGAGTGAGAGAGATTAGTAGCGAGGGAGAGATAGTGAGAGATATTAGTTGAGAGAGTGGTAGAGGGTGAGAGAGTTTAGTAGAGAGTGAGAGATGTGAGAGATATTAGTAGAGAGAGTGGGAGAGAGTGACAAAGATTAGTAGAGAGTGATAGAGATTAGTTGAGAGAGTGAGAGATAGTGAGAGATATTAGTAGAGAGACTGGTAGAGAGTGACAAATATTAGTAGAGAGTGGGAAAAATTAGTAGAGAGTGAGAGAGATTAGTAGAAAGCACTAGTTTAGATTAGGCTTTCTTGAAAAACACACTTTGTTGTGCTTTGAAGCATCCTCAACACTTGTGGAAATTGTTAGTCTAAACCCCATTTTGAAAGAAATTTTTAACTTGATCAAACGTGAACTTTTTCAATCCAAAAGCTAAGTGGATTTTCCAAACTTAGGGAAAGAACCAATCTGAAGGTCAGTGAAGTCACACAGTCACATAAAAGAGCTCAAATAATCTTTGAATGTTTGAAGAACCTATGGTTCACAGGCTTTGTGGGAAACATAAGAGTCTAATTTCTAGAGAATGCACTTATTGAAAAATATGTCTTGAAGGAACTAGCTGATCTGATCTTCTGAAAACTCATCTATGATTGCTTGTTAATCTTGTTTTGTTTTTAGTCATTACTTGAGGACAAGCAATGATTTAAGTTTGGGGGTGTGATAACTCTATTTTATATAGAGTTATTTATACTTCTTAAGCTTGAATTATTGTAAGAACTCAGTAATTTGTTAATCCAAATAAAGAATAATAGTTGAAATCAGCATCATGTAGCTTTGGAACTCATTAGAAAAGAATTTCATAACTTGTGGTATTTTTGATGTGTTTGTTGAGTATTGCAGCTACAATGGAGACTGCAATAGGTGCACCTGCAATAAGCTGTAAAAGCAGAAGACAGGAGCATTACACCTGCATCATACCCAAGCATTGCACCTACATCTATTGCAGCTGCATCAACTCAAGTAACACAGAATTGCTCCTACAACCTGATGATGTCAGCAAATGCAAGTGGCAAGCGCAAGTGGCCAAGTTGTTGAAGGCGGCGCCAAGTTCATACATCTAGCCTCAAAGTGAAAAATCTCACTTTCCACTTGTCATTACACCATTGGACCTCCCTTGATATTTGGTGGGGGTTCTTATCACACTTTTTACTTGACAAGAGGAGAGAGAAACAACTTGGTGATCAAGGAAGATGGATCATGAAGCCTATAAATACCACCCTCTTCTCCATTTGAAACACACTCAATTCTTATCACTTAACAATACATTTTACATTCTAGTTTCTAGTTTTTAAGTAGTTTTATTTCTCTTGTAAGTTGTGGTACTCAACAAAGCTTCAAGTAAGTGAGATAGTGAGACTTCCTACTCATCTTATCTTGTGAAATTGTTGAGGTACTCTAGTGAAGAAGTGTAAGCAACCACATTGCTAGAAAAGAAATGCAAAGAGTCTTCTTTTGTGTAATTACTGTTACCTCTTATTCTCTTTGTGTTTTTCTTGTTATATGCATGAGAAATCTTGTTCGTATCTTTCTAGTTATGTCAAGCATGAGCTAAACCCCTTGTGGTTGGGATGCCTTAACTTAGTAATGAAACTTTGAAATGTTATAAAGTTCTATTGATGTTCTTGTAATTTAGTTCTTGTGTGATAATTCCTCCCAACTTATTTTAATTTGATCACTTAAAGTAAGTAGGGTCATAAATTCAGAAATGGTTTATGATTTGAAAACAAGAACTAACATGAATAAGTGTTTTAGTAATAGGAAACTTTGTTAAAACCATGCTAAGACCTAGACATAGGATAGCATAGTTCATGGGATGATCTGTAAGAGCTTAATTAGGCAAGGGTGAACTTATTTAGAGCTTAGAAATAAGACTTGTAATGAAGCCCTGAAGATAAGTACTGAAAAGTACAAAACTGTTAGTACTGCATCCATTGCAGGTGCAATCGTTGTAACCGCAAGATATTGCAGGTGCAATGATTGTAGCAGTAAACCATTGCAGGTAAAAGAATGTGGGAGAGAATAGTAGAGAGTGAGAGAGAGTAAAAGAATGTGAAAGATATTGGTAGAGAGTGAGAAATATTAGTAGAGAGAGTGGTAGAGAGTGACAAAGATTAGTAGACAGTGATAGAGATTAGTAGAGAGAGTGAGAGAGATTAGGAGAGAGTGGGAGAGATTTGTAGAGAGTGAGAGAGATTAGTAGAGACAGAGAGAGATTGGTAGAGAGTAAGAGAGATTAATTGGTGGAGAGAGTGAGAGAGAAAGAGAGACAGTGAGAGAGGGAGAGAGATTGGTAGAGAGTGAGAGAGATTAGTAGAGAGAGTGGGAGAGATTGGTAGTGAGCGAGAGTGATTAGTAGAGAGCGAGAGAGAGTGAGAGAGATTAGTAGCGAGGGAGAGATAGTGAGAGATATCAGTTGAGAGAGTGGTAGAGGGTGAGAGAGTTTAGTAGAGAGTGAGAGATAGTGAGAGATATTAGTAGAGAGAGTGGGAGAGAGTGACAAAGATTAGTAGAGAGTGATAGAGATTAGTTGAGAGAGTGAGAGAGATTAGTAGAGAGTGAGAGATAGTGACAGATATTAGTAGAGAGACTGGTAGAGAGTGACAAATATTAGTAGAAAGTGGGAGAAATTAGTAGAGAGTGAGAGTGAGAGAGTAAGAGAAAGTGAGAGAGATTGGTAGAGAGACATATTAGTAGAGAGAGTTGTAGAGAGTGACAAAGATTAGTAGAGAGTGATAGAGATTTGTAGAGAGAGTGGGAGAGATTTGTAGAGAGTGAGAGAGAGTGAGAGAAAGTGAGAGAGATTAGTTGAGACTGAGAGAGATTGGTAGAGCGTGAGAGAGATTAATTAGTGGTGAGAGTGAGAGAGAGAGTGTGAGAGAGGGAGAGAGATTGGAAGACTGAGAGAGATTCCTAGAGAGTGGGAGAGAGTGGTAGTGAGTGAGAGTGATTAGTAGAGAGTGAGAGAGAGAGAGTGAGAGAGGGAGAGTGATAGGTAGAGTGAGAGAGATTAGTAGAGAGAGTGGGAGAGATTGGTAGTAAGGGAGAGTGATTAGTAGAGAGTGAGAGAGAGTGAGAGAAAGTGAGAGAGATTCGTAGACAGTGAGAGAGAGTGAGATTGATTAGTACAAAGAGTGAGAGAGATTGGTAAACAGTGAGAGTGATTATTAGAGAGTGAGAGAGAGTGAGCGAGATTAGTAGAGAGTGAGATATAGTGAGACAGATTAGCAGAGAGAGTGGTAGAGGGTGGGAGAGTTTAGTAGAGAGTGAGAGATATGGAGAGATATTAGTAGAGAGAGTGTTAGAGAGTGACAAAGATTAGTAGAGAGTGATAGAGATTAGTAGAGAGAGTAAGAGAATGAGAGAGAGTGGAAGGGATTAGTAGAGAGTCGGAGAGAGTGACAGAAAGTGAGAGTGATTAGTAGAGAGTTACAGAGATTGGTAGATTGTGCGAGAGAGTGAGTAAGATTAATTAGTGGAGAGAGTGAGAGAGGTTGGTACAGAGTGAGGGAGATTAGTAGAGAGAGTGAGAGAGATTGGTACAGAGTGAGAGTGATTAGTAGAGAGTGAGAGAAAGTGATATAGATTAGTAGAGAGTGAGAGAGATTGGTAGATTGTGCGAGAGAGTGAGTAAGATTAATTAGTGGAGAGAGTGAGAGAGGTTGGTATAGAGTGAGAGATGTTAGTAAAGATAGTGAGAGAGATTGGTACAGAGTGAGAGTGATTAGTAGAGAGTGAGAGAAAGTGAGATAGATTAGTAGGGAGTGGGAGATAGTGGGAGAGATTAGTAGAGAGAGTGGTAGAGGGTGAGAGAGTGAGAGAGATTAGTAGAGAGTGAGAGATATTAGTAGAGAGAGTGGTAGAGAGTGACAAATATTAGTAGAGAGTGGGAGAGATTAGTAGAGACTGAGAGAGAGAAAAAGAATGTGAAAGATATTGGTAGAGAGTGAGAGATATTAGTAGAGAGAGTGGTAAAGAATGACAAAGATTAGTAGACAGTGATAGAGATTAGTAGAGAGAGTGAGAGAGATTAGGAGAGAGTGGGAGAGATTTGTAGAGAGTGAGAGAGATTAGTAGAGACAGAGAGAGATTGGTAGAGAGTGAGAGAGATTAATTGGTGGAGAGAGTGAGAGAGAAAGAGAGACAGTGAGAGAGGGAGAGAGATTGGTAGAGAGTGAGAGAGATTAGTAGAGAGAGTGGGAGAGATTGGTAGTGAGTGAGAGTGATTAGTAGAGAGCGAGAGAGAGTGAGAGAGATTAGTAGCGAGGGAGAGATAGTGAGAGATATTAGTTGAGAGAGTGGTAGCGGGTGAGAGAGTTTAGTAGAGAGTGAGAGATAGTGAGAGATATTAGTAGAGAGAGTGGGAGAGAGTGACAAACATTAGTAGAGAGTGATAGAGATTAGTTGAGAGAGTGAGAGAGATTAGTAGAGAGTGAGAGATAGTGAGAGAGTGGTAGAGAGTGACAAATATTAGTAGAGAGTGGGAGAAATTAGTAGAGAGTGAGAGAGAGAGAGTAAGAGAAAGTGAGAGAGATTGGTAGAGAGAGATATTATTAGAGAGAGTTGTAGAGAGTGAAAGGGAATAGTAGAGAGTGATAGAGATTAGTAGAGAGAGTGGGAGAGATTTGTAGAGAGTGAGAGAAAGTGAGAGAGATTAGTTGAGACTGAGAGAGATTGGTAGAGAGTGAGAGAGATTAATTAGTGGTGAGAGAGCGTGAGAGAGGGAGAGAGATTGGAAGACTGAGAGAGATTCGTAGAGAGAGTGGGTGAGAATGGTAGTGAGTGAGAGTGATTGGTAGAGTGAGAGAGATTAGTAGAGAGAGTGAGAGAGGGAGAGTGATTAGTAGAGAGTGAGAGAGAATAGTAGGGAGTGAGAGATAGTGAGAGAGATTTGTAGAGAGAGTGGTAAAAGCTGAGAGAGAGTAAGAAAGATTTGTAGAGAGTGAGAGATATTAGTGGAGAGAGTGGTAGAGAGTGACAAAGATTAGTAGAGAGTGAGAGAGGGTGAGAGAAAGTGAGAGAGATTGGTAGACAGTGACAGAGAGTGAGAGTGATTAGTACAGAGAGTGAGAGAGATTGGTAAACAGTGAGAGTGATTATTAGAGAGTGAGAGAGAGCGAGCGAGATTAGTAGAGAGTGAGATATAGTGAGAGAGATTAGCAGAGAGAGTGGTAGAGGGTGAGAGAGTTTAGTAGAGAGTGAGAGATAGTGAGAGATAACAGAAGAGAGAGTGGTAAAGAGCGACAAAGACTAGTAGAGAGTGATAGAGATTAGTAGAGAGAGTGAGAGATTGAGAGAGAGTGGAAGAGATTAGTAGAGAGTCAGAGAGAGTGACAGAAAGTGAGAGAGATTAGTAGAGAGGCAGAGAGATTGGTAGATTGTGCGAGACAGTGAGTAAGATTAATTAGTGGAGAGAGTGAGAGAGGTTGGTACAGAGTGAGAGAGATTAGTAGAGAGAGTGAGAGAGATTGGTACAGAGTGAGAGTGATTAGTAGAGAGTGAGAGAAAGTGATATTGATTAGTAGAGAGTGAGAGAGATTGGTAGATTGTGCGAGAGAGTGAGTAAGATTAATTAGTGGAGAGAGTGAGAGAGGATGGTACAGAGTGAGAGAGATTAGTAGAGAGATTGAGAGAGATTGGTACAGAGTGAGAGCGATTAGTAGAGAGTGAGAGAAAGTGAGATAGATTAGTAGGGAGTGGGAGATAGTGAGAGAGATTAGTAGATAGAGTGGTAGAAGGTGAGGGAGTGAGAGAGATTAGTAGAGTGCGAGAGATTAGTAGAGAGTGAGAGAAAGTGAGATAGTTTAGTAGAGAGTGAGAGATAGTGAGAGATATTAGTAGAGAGAGTGGTAGAGAGTGACAAATATTAGTAGAGAGTGGGAGAGATTAGTAGAGAGTGAGAGAGAATAAAAGAAAGTGAAAGATATTGGTAGAGAGTGAGAGATATTAGTAGAGATAGTGATAGAGAGTGACAAAGATTAGTAGAGAGTGATAGAGATTAGTAGAGAGAGTGAGAGAGATTAGGAAAGAGTGCGAGAGATTTTTTAGAGAGTGAGAGAGAAAGAGAGAGTGAGAGAGGGAGAGAAATTGGTAGAGAGTGACAGAGATGAGTAGAGAGAGTGGGAGAGATTGGTAGTGAGTGAGAGTGATTAGTAGACTGTGAGAGTGAGTGAGAGAGATTAGTAGCGAGTGAGAGAGATTAGGAGAGAGTGGGAGAGATTTGTAGAGAGTGAGAGAGAGTGAGAGAGATTAGTAGAGACAGTGAGAGATTGGTAGAGAGTGAGAGAGATTAATTAGTGGAGAGAGTGAGAGAGAAAGAGAGAGAGTGAGAGAGAGAGAGATTGGTAGTGAGTTAGAGAGATTAGTAGAGAGAGTGGGAGAGATTGGTAGTGAGTGAGAGTGATTAGTAGAGAGTGAGAGAGAGTGAAAGAGATTAGTAGCGAGTGAGAGATAGTGAAAGAGATTAGTAGAGAGGGTGGTAGAAGGTGACAGAGTTTAGTAGAGAGTGAGAGATAGTGAGAGATATTAGTAGAGAGTGCTAGAGAGTCACAAAGATTAGTAGAGAGTGATAGAGATTAGAGAGAGTGGTAGAGAGTGACAAATATAAGTAGAGTGGGAGAAATTAGTAGAGAGTGAGAGAGAGAGTATGAGAAAGTGAGAGAGATTGGTAGAGAGAGAGAGATTGGTAGAGAGAGAGATATTAGTAGAGAGAGTGGTAGAGAGTGACAAAGATTAGTAGAGAGAGTGGGAGAGATTGGGAGAGATTTGTAGAGAGTAAGAGAGATTAGTTGAGACTGAGAGAGATTGGTAGAGAGTGAGAGAGATTAATTAGTGGTGAGAGTGAGAGAGGGAGAGAGATTGGAAGACTGATAGAGATTAGTAGAGAGAGTGGGAGAGATTGGTAGTGAGTGAGAGTGATTAGTAGAGAGTGAAAGAGAGTGTGAGAGAGGGAGAGAGATTGGTAGAGCGAGAGAGATTTGTTGAGAGAGCGGGAGAGATTGGTAGTGAGAGAGAGTGATTAGTAGAGAGTGAGAGAGAGTGAGAGAGAATAGTAAGGAGTGAGAGATAGTGAGAGAGAATTGTAGTGAGAGTGGTAAAGGCTGAGAGAGAGTAAGAGAGATTAGTAAAGAGTGAGAGATATTAGTAGAGAGAGTGGTAGAGAGTGACAAAGATTAGTAGAAAGTGATAGAGATTAGTAGAGAGAGTGAGAGATATTGAGAGAGAGTCGGAGAGATTAGTAGAGAGTGATAGAGGGTGAGAGAAAGTGAGAGTGAGAGAGATTGGTAAACAGTGAGAGTGATTGTTAGAGAGTGACAGAGAGTGAGCGAGATTAGTAGAGAGTGAGAGATAGTGAGAGAGATTAGTAGAAAGAGTGGTAGGTGGTGAGAGAGTTTAGTAGAAAGTGAGAGATAGTGAGAGATATTAGTAGAGAGAGTGGTAGAGAGTGACAAAGATTAGTAGAGAGTGATAGAGATTAGTAGAGAGAGTGAGAGATTGAGAGAGAGTGGAAGAGATTAGTAGAGAGTCAGAGAGAGTGACAGAAAGTGAGAGAGATTAGTAGAGAGTTAGAGAGATTGGTAGATTATGCGAGAGAGTGAGTAAGATTAATTAGTGGAGAGAGTGAGAGAGGTTGGTACAGAGTGAGAGAGATTAGTAGAGAGAGTGAGAGAGATTGCTACAGAGTGAGAGTGAATAGTAGAGAGTGAGAGAAAGTGAGATAGATTAGTAGGGAGTGGGAGATAGTGAGAGAGATTAGTAGAGAGTGGTAGATAGTGAGTGACTGAGAGAGATTAGTAGAGAGTGAGAGATAGTGATAGATTTTAGTAGAGAGAGTGGTAGAGTGTGACAAATATTAGTAGAGAGTGAGAGAGAGAGAGTAAGAGAAACTGAAAGGTATTGCTAGAGAGTGAGAGATATTAGTAGAGAAAGTGGCAGAGAGTGACAAAGGTTAGTAGAGAGTGATAGAGATTAGTAGAGAGAGTGAGAGAGATTAGGAGAGAGTGGGAGAGATTTGTAGAGAGTGAGAGAGAGTGAGAGAGATTAGTAGAGACAGAGAGAGATTGGTAGAGAGTGTGAAAGATTAATTAGTGGAGAGAGTGAGAGAGAAAGAGAGTGAGAAAGGGAGAGAGATAGGTAGAGAGTAAGAGAGATTAGTAGAGAGTGGGAGAGATTGGTAGTGAGTGAGAGTGATTAGTAGAGAGTGAGAGAGACTGAGAGAGATTAGTAGCGAGTGAGAGATATTAGTAGAGAGAGTGGTAGAGAGTGACAAAGATTATTAGATAGTGATAGAGATTAGTAGAGAGAGTGAGAGAGATGACGAGAGTGGGAGAGATTAGTAGAGAGTGAGAGTAAGAGTGAGAGAAAGTGAGATTGAATGGTAGAGAGTGAGACAGAGTGAGAGTGATTAGTAGAGAGAGTGAGAGAGATTGGTAGACAATGAGAGTGATTGTTAGAGAATTAGAGTGAGAGATAGTGAGAGAGATTAGCAGAGAGAGTGGTAGAGGGTGAGAGAGTTTAGTAGAGAGTGAGAGATAGTGAGAGATATTAGTAGAGAGAGTGGTAGAGATTGGCAAAGATTAGTAGAGAGAGTGAGAGATTGAGAGAGAGTGGAAGAGATTAGTAGATAGTCAGAGAGAGTGACAGAAAGTAAAAGAGATTAGTAGAGACTGAGAGAGATTGGTAGATTGTACGAGAGAGTGAGTAAGATTAATTAGTGGAAAGAGTGAGAGAGGTTGGTACAGAGTGAGAGAGATTAGTAGAGAGTGAGAGAGATTGGTATAGAGTGAGAGTGATTAGTAGAGAGTGAGAGAAAGTGAGAGATATTAGTAGAGAGAGTGGTAGAGAGTGACAAATATTAGTAGAGATTGATAGAGATTAGTAGAGAGAGTGAGAGAGATTACGAGAGAGTGGGAGAGATTAGTAGAGAGTGAGAGATATTGAGAGATATTAGTAGAGAGAGTGGTAGAGATTGACAAAGATTAGTAGAGAGTGAAAGAGATTAGTAGAGAGAGTGAGAGATTGAGAGAGAGTGGAAGATATTAGTAGAGAGTCAGATAGAGTGACAGAAAGTGAGAGAGATTAGTAGAGAGTGAGAGAGATTGGTAGATTGTGCGAGAGAGTGAATAAGATTAATTAGTGGAGAGAGTGAGAGAGGTTGGTACAGAGTGAGAGAGATTAGTAGAGACAGTGAGAGAGATTGGTACATAGTGAGAGTGATTAGTAGAGAGTGAGAGAAAGTGAGAGATATTAGTAGAGAGAGTGAGAGAGATTGGTACAGAGTGAGAGTGATTAGTAGAGAGTGAGATAGATTAGTAGATAGAGTGGTAGACGGTGAGGGAGTGAGAGAGATTAGTAGAGAGTGAGAGATAGTGAGAGATATTAGTAGAGAGAGTGGTAGAGAGTGACAAATATTAGTAGAGAGTGGGAGAGATTAGTAGAGAGTGAGAGAGAATAAAAGAAAGTGAAAGATATTGGTAGAGAGTGAGAGATATTAGTAGAGAGAGTGATAGAGATATTAGTAGAGAGAGTGAGAGAGATTAGGAAAGAGTCCGAGAGATTTGTAGAGAGTGAGAGAGTGTTAGAGAGATTAGTAGAGACAAAGAGAGATTGGTAGAGAGTGAGAGAGATTAGTTAGTGGAGAGAGTAAGAGAGAGAGTGAGAGAGGGGGAGAGATTGGTAGTGACTCAGAGAGATTAGTAGAGAGAGTGCGAGAGATTGGTAGTGAGTGAGAGTGATTAGTAGAGAGTGAGAGAGAGTGAAAGAGATTAGTAGCGAGTGAGATATAGTGAAAGAGATTAGTAGAGAGGGTGACAGAGTTTAGTAGAGAGTGAGAGATAGTGAGAGATATTAGTAGAGAGTGGTAGAGAGTGACAAAGATTAGTAGAGAGTGATAGAGATTAGTAGAGAGAGTGGTAGAGAGTGACAAATAAAGGTAGAGTGGGAGAAATTAGTAGAGAGTGAGAGAGAGAGTATGAGAAAGTGAGAGAGATTGGTAGAGAGAGAGATATTAGTAGAGAGAGTGGTATAGAGTGACAAAGATTAGTAGAGAGTGAAAAAGATTAGTAAAGAGAGTGGGAGAGATTTGTAGAGAGTGAGAGAAAGTGAGAGAGATTAGTTGACACTGAGAGAGATTGGTAGAGAGTGAGAAAGATTAATTAGTGGTGGGAGTGAGAGAGGGAGAGAGATTGGAATACTGATAGAGATTAGTAGAGAGAGTGGGGGAGATTGGTAGTGAGTGAGAGTGATTAGTAGAGAGTGAGAGAGAGTGAGAGAGGGAGAGAGATTGGTAGAGTGAGAGAGATTTGTTGAGAGAGCGGGAGAGATTGGTAGTGAGGGAGAGTGATTAGTAGAGAGTGAGAGTGAGTGAGAGAGAATAGTAGGGAGTGAGAGATAGTGAGAGAGATTTGTAGTGAGAGTGGTAAAGGCTGAGAGAGAGTAAGAGAGATTAGTAGAGAGTGAGAGATATTAGTAGAGAGAGTAGAGATATTATTAGAGAGAGTGGTAGAGAGTGACAAAGATTAGTAGAAAGTGATAGAGATTAGTAGAGAGAGTGAGAGATATTGAGAGAGAGTGGGAGAGATTAGTAGAGAGTGACAGAGGGTGAGTGAAAGTGAGAGTGATTAGTACAGAGAGTGAGAGAGATTGGTAAACAGTGAGAGTGATTATTAGAGAGTGAGAGAGAGTGAGCGAGAGTAGTAGAGAGTGAGAGAGATTAGTAGAAAGAGTGGTAGATGGTGACAGAGTTTAGTAGAAAGTGAGAGATAGTGAGAGATATTAGTAGAGAGAGTGGTAGAGAGTGACAAAGATTAGTAGAGAGTGATAGAGATTAGCAGAGAGAGTGAGAGATTGAGAGAGAGTGGAAGAGATTAGTAGAGAGTCAGAGAGAGTGACAGAAAGTGAGAGAGATTAGTAGAGAGTTAGAGAGATTGGTAGATTATGCGAGAGAGTGAGTAAGATTAATTAGTGGAGAGTGTAACACCCCCCTTTTACTATTACAATTAAATAGACAATTATCAGAGTCACATCGAAGGGCGCTACATTTTTCACCATTTTAAAAAGAAATCACCAAGCAGCGGAAATATTAACCAGTTTAAACATCTCCAGAATTAACAATTAAAGACCTCTCCAAAATTAATTAAAACAATTTCCAATAACTAAAATAATAGTTCAAAATGATAACTAACGACTCCCCGGTGCTACATATCAGAGCTGACATAGACCCAAAAGAGAGAGGAAGCAAAACCTAGCAATTCCTCCACGAGCACTAGTGATCACCTGCAGCGTTGCCGCATGAGAGCAACATTCCAAGCAGAAGGGGTGAGTCTAACAGAGGTACCGATCATACCAGCAATCCATTTGACAGTGAACCACCAAAATTATAACATTCATAGACAATGGGATGATATGCAACCCCTCCAGTGGGCATATGCATGCGGTACCGATCACCAAAATGAGCCACGACGGGCATATCACCAATAAACACCAGAGGCAGAGCCTATATCACCAAAACATGCATATGACAATGCGACACCATGATTATGCACCAACTCACAATAACAAGTATTTAAAATAAATACTATATCACCAGAATCAAAACAAATGATTTCACCAAGAATAGCACCAAGTTGTAGCATCACAGCTACCACTAAACTCTCCTGAGCATACCAGCACCGCACCTGAAATATTAACACCAGACGGCTCCACAACGCGGACATAACGCACGCACACCACGCACAAGACTGGCGCACAGCGCCTAGGCACATCGCACCTACTTCAGCGAATTAATTAAAATAGCAAACGACATCGGATTTCAACAAATAAATACTTGTTGGAAAGCCCTATGGGTCTGGTTATCATCCCTAAGTTCAGTTTTTGAAGGGGAGTGTCCAATAGGTACAGTTTTCGAAAAGCACACAGGCTAGTTGCAAAAGAGGACAGTTTCTGTCCTTCAAATTCAAACAATTCCAAAGTGACCAAAACTCAATCAAATTGCATGAAACTTGTGCATAAACTGGGGAAAATTTTGTCTAGTTTTCAAAGAAATTGGATTCGTTCGAAAAGGAGTTCTTTTGAAAACGTGGTAACCAAAACACTGACCCTCTGTCCAGATTGTTTCCAGAATCTTACTCTAGCTTGTGGAATTCATACCTCGAGCTACACAACTCTAAACGCAACCAAACCAGTGCCAAATTAACAAGCATTAACTCTATTTTCCAGAAAAATAAACCACATAATTTTTCGGTCAATACAACGTTCCCAGTCACCGAAATACCGAATCTATACCCAAATCGTTTCCAGAATTTTAACCTAACTTGTATCGCCTATAAATCGAGCTATACAACTCCGAATTTAACGAACCCAGTGCCAAAACGACCGGCGTTAAGTCTATTTTCAAAAACAATCAACCTCATAATTTTTGGATCAACCAAACAGCGCCAGTTTTAGAAAAACCGAACCTGTGTCCAGAATCGCTAAATTGCCAAACACCAAACCCTAACGGCAACGACACCGCAACCACCACAACAAAAACGACAATTCGACAACGCGACAACAACAATCAACCACGCACAGCAACAACAAAAACACGAACAATAACAACACCATCATCGTGATACAACAATCACGCA
Organism: Astragalus glycyphyllos; assembly: GCA_963573325.1. Classification (NCBI taxonomy): domain Eukaryota; kingdom Viridiplantae; phylum Streptophyta; class Magnoliopsida; order Fabales; family Fabaceae; genus Astragalus; species Astragalus glycyphyllos. Next base: position 40,485,065 of record OY754307.1, read on the forward strand.
ACAACAAATAACGAAACAAATCACAATAACGTGCAATAATCATCAAAGCACCAATCTCAACGAAAACACGATATGCAACAACACGAACAATTCAACAAAACCCTAGACTACCCACACATAATTATCATCAACCCATTATCAAGGTTAAGCCCACCCTTACCTCGAATAACGTAAGCTCCGGAACACGACGAACGAGACACGAACAAAACCACAGCAACACGAACGATCTCCTTTTGAAATTCTTCGCGAAACCCTCCTCTTCTCTCCCTCTTTGCGCCGCGTGCTCTCTCTCTCACTCTCACTTTCGTTTTTCTTTTGCTTGCTGCGAATGAGGGTTTGGCTTAAACCCCCAGGGTTTAAGTTGAGGGCTCAGTAAACACTGGGCTCTCTACGTCACCACCTCCTTTACTCGTTTTACCTCCTACGCATATAAAATATTAACCTTTTAATTTATCTATATCCCGCCTCCAAATTATTTTAATAATTCAATCAACTATTTTAATTAAATTATTTCCGGGGTGTTACAACCCTCCCCCACTTAGAATCTTTCGTCCTCGAAACATACCTGATTCAAACAGCTCCGGATAGGACTCTCGCATCTTGCTCTCCAACTCCCATGTCATGCTTTCACCAGCAGCTCCTAACCAGACCACTTTCACCAGGTTTATCTCTTTGCCACGTAAAGTCTTCACTTCACGATCTTCAATTCGCACAGGCATTGTCTCCACAGTGAGATTATCCCGCACATGCACATCATCCATCGGAATCACATGGGACGGATCCGAAATATACTTCCAAAGTTGCGACACATGAAATACATCATGCAAATTCGAAAGATTAGGCGGCAAGGCCACCCTATAAGCAACATTACCAATTCTCTCAGTGATCTGATACGGTCCAATGAAACGAGGAGTCAACTTCTTTGTCTTCAATGCACGCCCAACACCAGCCATAGGCGTGACTCTCAAAAACACATGATCACCAGCTTGGAATTCTAAATCCTTCCTTCTCTTATCATAATAGCTCTTCTGTCTACTCTGCGACGCTTTCATTTTCTCACGGATCGATTTCACCTTTTCAGTAGTCTCTCGAACAACCTCGGGTCCAAGAACAATACTCTCCCCAGATTCATGCCAACACAACGGAGTCCTACATCTCCAACCATACAATGCCTCGAACGGTGCCATCCCGATGCTAGAATGGTAACTATTGTTGTAAGTAAACTCGATCAACGGAAGGTGAGTATCCCACGCACCTCCCTGCTCAAGAACACAAGATCTCAACAAGTCTTCCAACGACTGAATGGTCCTCTCTGTCTGTCCATCAGTTTGAGGATGATAAGCTGAACTCAACCTCAATTTAGAACCCAACGCTTCTTGCAAACTCTTCCAGAAATCAGAAGTGAACCTAGGATCTCTGTCAGACACAATGCACAAAGGAACACCATGCAACTTCACAATCACCTGAATATAAATCTCTGCCAATCTCGACACCGGATACGTGATATTGATAGGAATAAAATGAGCAGACTTCGTCAATCTATCCACAATCACCCAAATCGAATCGTGCCCCCTCACAGTATTAGGTAACCCTATCACGAAATCCATAGAAATACTATCCCACTTCCATTCCGGAATCTCCAACGGTTGCATCAACCCAGCAGGCTTCTGATGCTCAACCTTCGATTTCTGACAAGTCAAGCAGGAATACACAAACTGCGCCACATCACGCTTCATACCAGGCCACCAAAACATCTTCTTCAGATCCTGATACATCTTTGTAGCTCCCGGGTGGATACTCAACTTACTCCTATGACCTTCTTCTAAAATTGCTCTTTTCATCTCCTCATCATCAGGAATGCAGATTCTTCCACGGTACTTCAATACATTCTGCGCATCCAACTCAAAGTCTTTATTCTCGGATTGATCAATCCCAACCATCAGGTCAACTAACTTAACATCTAACTTCCGAGCTTCTCGAATGCTAGCCATGAATTCATTATCAATCTTCAACATCCCCAATCTGACACTCTGAGGCGTCACTTCATAAACCAAACTCATATCCCTGAACTGCTCAATTAATTCGAGTTCTCTAACCATCATTGCTGACATATGCAACGTCTTTCGACTTAAAGCGTCAGCTACCACATTAGCCTTTCCCGGATGATAGTTCAAGCTAAAGTCATAGTCTTTCAGCAACTCCAACCATCTGCGCTGTCTCATATTCAACTCTTTCTGATCAAACAGATACTGCAAACCCTTATGATCACTGAACACCTCAAACCTCGAACCATACAGATAATGTCTCCAAATTTTCAACACGAACACAACTGCAGCAAGTTCTAAATCATGGCTAGGGTAGTTCTTCTCATGAGTCCTCAATTGTCTCGACGCATAGGCAACTACCTTACCATTCTGCATAAGCACACCTCCCAACCCCATCTTGGAAGAATCACAATACACCACAAACGACTCTTCCGGATTAGGCAACGTCAGAACAGGAGACGTCGTCAACCTCTCCTTCAATTCTTTGAAGCTCTCTTCACAACAGTCATCCCAGATGAAAGCTTTACCCTTGCAAGTCAACTGAGTCAACGGAAGTGCCAACTTCGAAAATCCTTCTATAAACCTCCTATAGTAACCTGCCAGACCCAGAAAACTTCTAATCTCAGTAACTGACTTCGGAGACTCCCATTGTAACACGGCATCAACCTTAGACGGATCCACGGCAATTCCATTCCCCGAAATAACATGACCCAGAAAGCTAACCTCTTTCAACCAAAACTCACACTTAGACAGCTTCGCATATAATTTCCTGTCCCTCAGAATTTCCAATACCAATCTCAGATGTTCTGCATGCTCCTCTTCTGACTTAGAATAAATTAGGATGTCGTCAATGAATACCACCACAAACCGATCCAGATACTCACGAAAGATACGATTCATGTACTCCATGAACACTCCCGGCGCATTAGTCACACCGAAAGGCATCACGGAATACTCATAATGCCCATAACGGGTTCTGAAAGCTGTCTTCTGAATGTCTTCGTCTTTCACCTTGATCTGATGATAACCCGATCTCAAATCTATTTTACTGAACACCTGAGCACCCACCAACTGATCCATTAAGTCATCAATCCTCGGAAGCGGATACTTGTTCTTAATAGTCACCTTATTCAGCTAACGATAGTCTACGCACAACCTCATACTACCATCTTTCTTTTTCACCAACAACACTGGAGCTCCCCACGGCGACACACTTGGCCTCACAAATTTCTTTTCAAGCAGACCCTCGAGTTGCTTCTTCAGTTCTGACAATTCAGATGCAGACATTCTATACGGTGCCATAGACACAGGTTTAGCATCAGGTACCAGATCAATAGCAAACTCAACCTCTCTCTCTGGTGGTACATCCGGAATCTCGTCGGGAAAAACCTCAGAAAACTCTCGCACCACCTGCAACTCATCAACCTTCGCTTGGCTCTCAGCAGACAATGACGCCATTAATGAAAACAACTGGACGTCTTCCCTCATTACCCTATGCAACTGACCAGCAGACAACAAATCAGACTCTTCCTCTTCAGGAGAAAAGAAACTCACAGACCTTTCATGACAGTTGATATGAACATGGTTATCAACTAACCAGTCCATACCTAGAATAACATCCATTCCGCTCAGCGGCAAACAAATCAAGTCAACGAGAAAATCATTACCGAATATCGATAAAGGGCATTTAGCACAAACAACCGAGGTAGTCACCGAACCCTTAGCCGGAGTATCGATAACCATCTCCCTCAACATAGAAGATAAAACAAGATCTAATTTCTCAACACATGCAGTAGCAATAAAACAATGGGTAGCACCAGTATCAATAATAGCAATAAGAGGAGAATTATTAATATAGCATGTACCTCTGATCTCATTCACTGCATCTGACCCTGCCAGAGCGAACACCTTCCCAACGGACCTTTCTTTCTTCGGTTTAGGACACTGAGTGCTGATATGACCACCCTCACCACAGTTGTAGCATAACACATCCTTTCGATCACAGCTAGACGCCATATGACCCTCTTTACCACACTTGTAGCACTTCTTCACATCACCTGGACAGTCAGGACGCTTATGACCGGGTTTACCACACTTGTAACATACCACACTAGCAGCAGCATCTCCCCCACTAGGTCTCTTACCCACAGCAGTTCTCTGATTGCCCTTACCAGCTGGAACCTCATACGGCTTCCCACGACTCGAGAAATTCTTCTGCCTATCCCTCATGACTCTAGAATGAGCATTACTGTCTTCCTCGAAGATTCTGCAACTGTCAATCAACTCCGAGAACACCCGAATTTTCTGATACCCTATCGCCTTCTTGATATCAGCCCGCAACCCATTTTCAAACTTGATGCATTTGGAGAATTCAGCACCAGCCTCACCATAATGTGGATAGAACTTCGCCAATTCAATGAACTTGGCAGCATACTCAGTCACCGACATATTACCCTGCTTCAGCTCCAGAAACTCAATCTCTTTCTTCCCACGGACATCTTCAGGATAATACTTTCTCAGAAATTCTCTGCTGAACACAGCCCAAGTGACCTCTTCATTCACAGTCGCCAACCTCTGCCTCACCTCCAACCACCAGTCATCAGCCTCCTCTGCCAGCATATGAGTACCATACCTGACTTTCTGCGCCTCAGAGCAATCCATAACACGAAAGATTCTCTCCATCTCTTTCAGCCACGCCAAAGCACCATCAGGGTTATACTTGCCCTTAAAGGTAGGAGGATTCTCCCTCTGAAACGTAGCCAAACTGCGCGACCCAGCATCACCAGCAGCGCCTGGGTTATTCTCCACAGCTTGAGCCACAGCCTGCAAAGCAGCAGCGAGTGCAGCATCGTTCCGTCCTGCTGTAACACCCCCCTTACGTATTCTACCATTCTAATTAATAAAATCAGAGTTGGAAAATTTCTTTTTAAAACTCAACCATCACAAGGGAGATATCACATTTTCGTCGTTTCAAAAACCAAACATCACATAATGAAATCATCAATATAAAGTAGTACGATACATAGCACATAATCGGGACGTACCCTCACAATACACCTGTCATGACATAACAGTCGGATATACAACTCGCAGCGGAAATAAATACATGTCTCATACATATGTATAATACATCACCAAAGTACACTGTCTAATAACAGTACAAAATACAACTCCTAAAGTGTTTCGCCCCCCGGGTGCTACGTATCAGAGCATGACACCAAAAACCGGAAATAAGGAAGGTAGAACCTTCACTCGCTATCACCTGCAGGTTGCCGACATAAGAAGCAACACGAAAGCAGAAGGGTGAGTCTCTAACATATAATAGAATATGTGATAATCAAATATGATAGAGAAAAACACAATTAAAACACCAATCTACCATAAACCGGCACACCACAACAATTCACAATACATAACTCAGCTACACCAATAAACATCACCAAATGCGTATGTATATGCATGCAAATGCAACCCAACACCAAGGGCATATGCATGTGGATCCATTCATCACCTAAAAATAAGCCTTGAGGGCATTTATCACCAAAGTGGCCGAAGCCTAGACCGCAGCCTCTTCATCACCAAAAATGCACATGATTTATGCGACACCATGAACCATGTAGAACACACACCAAAATCACCAAAATCAGCACCACTCATCATCACCAATCATTGTTTCATCACCAATAATTATTTTATCACCAATAATTATTTTATCATCACCAAAATCACCAACACCACTCCACTTTACAGCTCTAAGGCTCACACCGATATTTTTGACAAATTATAAGTCCAACCGTGGATAAACACCCACACTTGAGTTTTACAACTCAAACAGTACACACCGGCACACTAAACCGGCAAATCCGGCAAAACTGCACTCCGGCAGCTCCGGCAGCCCCGGGCAACACACTAGGCCCCACACCTAGTCAACATCACTGGCAAAACTGCCAGACAGCTCCCTTGAATACAGCACACAGCACTAGCGCACCTGAGCAACGCTGCCAGGGCGCCTGCACTTTGGCACAAAATTTGGGCAGCACACACAAAGTTGGCGCCCAGCACAAGGGCTCCAGGCAGCGTGCACCAACCAACTTGGGCACGGTGCCCGCGCCCAAACCACCGCGAACCCAGGGGCCACTCTTGGCCCCGGCCCTAGTACTTCCTCTCTCCTAGATGCGCCACAAGGGCTCACCACAATTTGGGCCCTGACACGCCACTTGGGCCCATGCCCAAATTGACAAAAAATCACAAAAACAGGATTCTGGCGCCTAGACACATGGCTCCAAACAGCTCTGGAAACCAACTTGGGCACGGTTCCCGCGCCCAAACCACTCGTGCATTTTGGACAAACTCTTGAACCGCCCCTTTTACTAACCCTCTACTAGGTGCGCCACTAGGGTCCACTATCATTGGGGCCCTGGCTCGCCACTTGGGCCCATGCCCAAATTGGCAAAAAAATCATTTTTCATGCACACTGCACAGTTTTGGCGCCTAGACACTCTGCACCCGGACACGCTTAGCAACCAATTTGGGCACGATGCCCGCGCCCAAACCACACACATTTTTGGGAAACACCCTTGCACGGCCACTAGTACTCATCAAACACTAGGTGCGGCAATGGGCCCCACCACCATGGGCCCTCTGCCTCGCCACTTGGGCCCATGCCCAAGTTGGCTAAAAATCACATTTTTGGCGCCTAGCACACTACCCACACCAAGCCACACTTCACCAAACCTAACCATTCCAACTTCAACTTCACCACCAATTCTAACCTTCAACAACCACAATTTCAACACCAATAACAACATCAATATCACTATATTCAATCATCAAATTTCATATCCGATTCACACAAAATTTCACCAACTCATTGAGACATTTTCACAAACACATAATGTGCAATTTTTGACAACTTTTTATTTCAACAAAACAACACCAAAACCACACCCAAATTAGTTCAAAGACATCACCAAACAATCAATTCTCATATTCAATCAACAAAATTCATTCAAACACATCAAAAACCCCTAAAACCCTATTCTAACATATTGAAAACACAAACCCTATTATAGGTTAGGAGAGCCCCTTACCTTGAATTCCTTGAAGAAAATAAGCCCTAATCCAAGCAATTCCTCTTGAAAAATCAACAAAATCCCTTCCCTTTCTCTTCTTCTTGCTACGTCCTCTTCTCTCCCTTTTCTCTCTTTTCTTTGTTTCTTACTTTGATAAAAAAAAATGAAAGGAAACAACACTAAGTCACTTAGTCAAATATGATGACTAAGTCTTCAAATTCAATTTGACTTCTATGTCTTCAAAGTAACTTTGATTACCTTATGGGCCTAAAATGATTATGGGCCTTTGGGCTTAATACCCACACCTCTTCAAACTTGCATTCCAACTCCTAAACCAATAAGTTAACATATCAATTAACTTAATTATAATTAAAATGTCGTAAACCCTAATAATCAATTAAATAAATAACTGAATTATTTTGGGGTGTTACACCTGCCATCTCAACCTAACACTGCAACAGAAACTATAATCAGAAACGAGTAACAATTACTCAAGTGTTACTCGACTCGACGACTCGACAACTTGGCCGGACAGACCGAACTGCTCTGATACCACTAATGTATCACCCCCCCCCCCTTTTACTATTACAATTAAATAGACAATTATCAGAGTCACATCGAAGGGCGCTACATTTTTCACCATTTTAAAAAGAAATCACCAAGCAGCGGAAATATTAACCAGTTTAAACATCTCCAGAATTAACAATTAAAGACCTCTCCAAAATTAATTAAAACAATTTCCAATAACTAAAATAATAGTTCAAATAGATAACTAACGACTCTCCGGTGCTACATATCAGAGCTGACACAGACCCAAACGAGAGAGGAAGCAAAACCTAGCAATTCCTCCACGAGCACTAGCGATCACCTGCAGCGTTGCCGCATGAGAGCAACATTCCAAGCAGAAGGGGTGAGTCTAACAGAGATAATAAGCAGATGATAAAAATATGCTAGCATCAGGTAACTACAGCAACACAATACAATTACACCATATCACAGCACCAGATACCAAAGGAAAAATCCATTTGACAGTGAACCACCAAAATTATAGCATTCATAGACAATGGGATGATATGCAACCCCTCCAGTGGGCATATGCATGCGGTACCGATCACCAAAATGAGCCACGACGGGCATATCACCAATAAACACCAGAGGCAGAGCCTATATCACCAAAACATGCATATGACAATGCGACACCATGATTATGCACCAACTCACCATAACAAGTATTTAAAATAAATACTATATCACCAGAATCAAAACAAATGATTTCACCAAGAATAGCACCAAGTTGTAGCATCACAGCTACCACTAAACTCTCCTGAGCATACCAGCACCGCACCTGAAATATTAACACCAGACGGCTCCACAACGCGGACATAACGCACGCACACCACGCACAAGACTGGCGCACAGCGCCTAGGCACATCGCACCTACTTCAGCGAATTAATTAAAATAGCAAACGACATCGGATTTCAACAAATAAATACTTGTTGGAAAGCCCTATGGGTCTGGTTATCACCCCTAAGTTCAGTTTTTGAAGGGGAGTGTCCAATAGGTACAGTTTTCGAAAAGCACACAGGCTAGTTGCAAAAGAGGACAGTTTCTGTCCTTCAAATTCAAACAATTCCAAAGTGACCAAAACTCAATCAAATTGCATGAAACTTGTGCATAAACTGGGGAAAATTTTGTCTAGTTTTCCAAGAAATTGGATTCGTTCGAAAAGGAGTTCTTTTGAAAACGTGGTAACCAAAACACTGACCCTGTGTCCAGATTGTTTCCAGAATCTTACTCTAGCTTGTGGAATTCATACCTCGAGCTACACAACTCTAAACGCAACCAAACCAGTGCCAAATTAACAAGCATTAAGTCTATTTTCCAGAAAAATAAACCACATAATTTTTCGGTCAATACAACGTTCCCAGTCACCGAAATACCGAATCTATACCCAAATCGTTTCCAGAATTTTAACCTAACTTGTATCGCCTATAACTCGAGCTATACAACTCCGAATTTAACGAACCCAGTGCCAAAACGACCGGCGTTAAGTCTATTTTCAAAAACAATCAACCTCATAATTTTTGGATCAACCAAACAGCGCCAGTTTTAGAAAAACCGAACCTGTGTCCAGAATCGCTAAATTGCCAAACACCAAACCCTAACGGCAACGACACCGCAACCACCACAACAAAAACGACAATTCGACAACGCGACAACAACAATCAACCACGCACAGCAACAACAAAAACACGAACAATAACAACACCATCATCGTGATACAACAATCACGCAACAACAAATAACGAAACAAATCACAATAACGTGCAATAATCATCAAAGCACCAATCTCAACGAAAACACGATATGCAACAACACGAACAATTCAACAAAACCCTAGACTACCCACACATAATTATCATCAACCCATTATCAAGGTTAAGCCCACCCTTACCTCGAATAACGTAAGCTCCGGAACACGACGAACGAGACACGAACAAAACCACAGCAACACGAACGATCTCCTTTTGAAATTCTTCGCGAAACCCTCCTCTTCTCTCCCTCTTTGCGCCGCGTGCTCTCTCTCTCACTCTCACTTTCGTTTTTCTTTTGCTTGCTGCGAATGAGGGTTTGGCTTAAACCCGCAGGGTTTAAGTTGAGGGCTCAGTAAACACTGGGCTCTCTACGTCACCACCTCCTTTACTCGTTTCACCTCCTACGCATATAAAATATTAACCTTTTAATTTATCTATATCCCGCCTCCAAATTATTTTAATAATTCAATCAACTATTTTAATTAAATTATTTCCGGGGTGTTACAGAGAGAGTGAGAGAGGTTGGTACAGAGTGAGAGAGATTAGTAGAGAGAGTGAGAGAGATTGCTACAGAGTGAGAGTGATTAGTAGAGAGTGAGAGAAAGTGAGATAGATTAGTAGGGAGTGGAAGATAGTGAGAGAGATTAGTAGAGAGAGTGGTAGACAGTGAGCGAGTGAGAGATATTAGTAGAGAGTGAGAGATAGTGATAGATTTTAGTAGAGAGAGTGGTAGAGAGTGACAAATATTAGTAGAGAGTGGAAGAGATTAGTAGAGAGTGAGAGAGAGAGAGTAAGAGAAACTGAAAGGTATTGCTAGAGAGTGAGAGATATTAGTAGAGAGAGTGGCAGAGAGTGACAAAGATTAGTAGAGAGTGACAGAGATTAGTAGAGAGAGTGAGAGATATTAGGAGAGAGTGGGAGAGATTTGTAGAGAGTGAGAGAGATTAGTAGAGACAGAGAGAGATTGGTAGAGAGTGTGAGAGATTAATAAGTGGAGAGAGTGAGAGAGAAAGAGAGTGAGAAAGGGAGAGAGATTGGTAGAGAGTGAGAGAGATTAGTAGAGAGTGGGAGAGATTGTTAATGAGTGAGAGTGATTAGTAGAGAGTGAGAGAGAGTGAGAGAGATTAGTAGCGAGTGAGAGATATTAGTAGAGAGAGTGGTAGAGAGTGACAATGATTAGTAGAGAGTGATAGAGATTAGTAGAGAGAGTGAGAGAGATTACGAGAGAGTGACAGTAAGAGTGAGAGAAAGTGAGATTGATTGGTAGAGAGTGAGAGAGAGTGAGAGTGATTAGTAGAGAGAGTGAGAGAGATTGGTAGACAATGAGAGTGATTGTTAGAGAATTAGAGTGAGAGAGATTAGTAGAGAGTGAGAGATAGTGAGAGAGGTTAGCAGAGAGAATGGTAGAGGGTGAGAGAGTTTAGTAGAGAGTGAGAGATAGCGAGAGATATTAGTAGAGAGAGTGGTAGAGATTGGCAAAGATTAGTAGAGAGTGATAGAGATTAGTAGAGAGAGTGAGAGATTGAGAGAGAGTGGAAGAGATTAGTAGATAGTCAAAGCGAGTGACAGAAAGTAAAAGAGATTAGTAGAGACTGAGAGAGATTGGTAGATTGTACGAGAGAGTGAGTAAGATTAATTAGTGGAAAGAGTGAGAGAGGTTGGTACAGAGTGAGAGAGATTAGTAGAGAGTGAGAGAGATTGGTACAGAGTGAGAGTGATTAGTAGAGAGTGACAGAAAGTGAGAGATATTAGTAGAGAGAGTGGTAGAGAGTGACAAATATTAGTAGAGATTGATAGAGATTAGTAGAGAGAGTGAGAGAGATTACGAGAGAGTGGGAGAGATTCGTAGAGAGTGAGAGATAGTGAGAGATATTAGTAGAGAGAGTGGTAGAGATTGACAAAGATTAGTAGAGAATGAAAGAGATTAGTAGAGAGAGTAAGAGATTGAGAGAGAGTGGAAGAGATTAGTAGAGAGTCAGATAGAGTGACAGAAAGTGAGAGAGATTAATAGAGAGTGATAGAGATTGGTAGATTGTGCGAGAGAGTGAATAAGATTAATTAGTGGAGAGAGTGAGAGAGGTTGGTACAGAGTGAGAGAGATTAGTAGAGACAGTGAGAGAGATTGGTACAGAGTGAGAGTGATTAGTAGAGAGTGAGAGAAAGTGAGAGATATTAGTAGAGAGAGTGAGAGAGATTGGTACAGAGTGAGAGTGATTAGTAGGAGTGAGATAGATTAGTAGGGAGTGGGAGATAGTGAGAGAGATTAGTAGAGAGAGTGGTAGACGGTGAGAGAGTCAGAGATAGTGAGAGATATTTGTAGAAAGAGTAGTAGAGAGTGACAAATATTAGTAGAGAGTGGGAGAGATTAGTAGAGAGTGAGAGAGAGTAAAAGAAAGTGAAAGATATTGGTAGAGAGTGAGAGATATTAGTAGAGAGAGTGGTAGAGAGCGAGAAAGATTAGTAGAGAGTGATAGAGATTAGTAGAGAGAGTGAGAGAGAATAGGAGAGAGTGGGAGAGATTTGTAGAGAGTGAGAGAGAGTGAGAGAGATTAGCAGAGACAGAGAGAGATTGGTAGTGAGTGAGAGTGATTAGTAGAGAGTTAGAGTGAGAGAGATTAGTAGCGAGTGAGAGATAGTGAGAGAGATTAGTAGAGAGAGTGGTAGAGTGTGAGAGAGAGTGAGAGAGATTAGTAGAGAGTGAGAGATATTAGTAGAGAGAGTGGTAGAGAGTGACAAAGATTAGTAGAGAGAGTGAGAGAGATTACGACAGAGTGAGAGTAAGAGTTAGAGAAAGTGAGAGAGATTGGTAGAGAGTGAGAGTGATTATTAGAGAGTTAGAGTGAGAGAGATTAGTAGAGAGTGAGAGATAGTGGGAGAGATTAGCAGAGAGAGTGGTAGAGGGTGAGAGAGTTTAGTAGAGAGTGAGAGATAGTGAGATATATTAGTAGAGAGAGTGGTAGAGATTGACAAAGATTAGTAGAGAGTGACAGAGATTAGTAGAGAGAGTGGAAGATATTAGTAGAGAGTAAGAGAGACTGACAGAAAGTGAGAGAGATTAGTAGAGAGTGAGAGATAGTGGGAGAGATTAGCAGAGAGAGTGGTAGAGGGTGAGAGAGTTTAGTAGAGAGTGAGAGATAGTGAGAGTTATTAGGAGAGAGAGTGCTAGAGATTGACAAAGATTAGTAGAGATAGACAGAGATTAGTAGGGAGAGTGAGAGAAAGTGAGTAAGATTAATTAGTGGAGAGAGTTAAAGAGGTTGGTACAGAGTGAGGGAGATTAGTAGAGAGAGTAAGAGAGATTGGTACAGAGTGAGAGTGATTAGTAGAGAGTGAGAGAAAGTGATATAGATTAGTAGAGAGTGAGAGAGATTGGTAGATTGTGCGAGAGAGTGAGTAAGATTAATTAGTGGAGAGAGTGAGAGAGGTTGGTACAGAGTGAGAGAAGTTAGTAAAGATAGTGAGAGAGATTGGTACAGAGTGAGAGTGATTAGTAGAGAGTGAGAGAAAGTGAGATAGAATAGTAGGGAGTGGGAGATAGTGGGAGAGATTAGTAGAGAGAATGGTAGAGGGTGAGAGAGTGAGAGAGATTAGTAGAGAGTGAGAGATAGTGAGAGATATTAGTAGAGAGAGTGGTAGAGAGTGACAAATATTAATAGAGAGTGGGAGAGATTAGTAGAGAGTGAGAGAGAGTAAAAGAAAGTGAAAGATATTGGTGGAGAGTGAGAGATATTAGTAGAGAGAGTGGTAGAGAGTGACAAAGATTAGTAGAGAGTGATAGGGATTAGTAGAGAGAGTGACAAATATTAGTAGAGAGTGATAGAGATTAGTAGAGAGAGTGAGAGAGATTAGGAGAGAGTGGGAGAGATTTGTAGAGAGTGAGAGAGATTAGTAGAGACAGAGAGAGATTGGTAGAGAGTGAGAGAGATTAATTAGTGGAGAGAGTGAGAGAGAAAGAGAGAGAGTGAGAGGGAGAGAGATTGGTAGAGAGTGAGAGAGATTAGTAGAGAGAGTGGGAGAGATTGGTAGTGAGTGAGAGTGATCAGTAGAGAGTGAGAGTGATCAGTAGAGAGTTAGAGTGAGAGAGATTAGTAGCGAGTGAGAGATAGTGAGAGAGATTAGTAGAGAGAGTGGTAGAGGGTGAGAGAGAGTGAGAGAGAATAGTAGAGAGTGAGAGATATTAGTAGAGAGAGTGGTAGAGAGTGACAAAGATTAGTAGAGAGTTAGAGAGATTAGTAAAGAGAGTGAAAGTGATTAGGAGAGAGTGGGAGAGATTTGTAGAGAGTGAGAGAGATTAGTAGAGACAGGGAGAGATTGGTAGAGAGTGAGAGAGATTAATTAGTGGAGAGAGTGAGAGAGAAAGAGAGAGGGAGTGAGATTGGTAGAGAGTGAGAGAGATTAGTAGAGAGAGTGGGAGAGATTGGCAGTGAGTGAGAGGGATTAGTAGAGAGTGAGAGTGAGTGAGAGAGATTAGTAGCGAGTGAGAGATAGCGAGAGAGATTAGTAGAGAGAGTGGTAGAGGGTGAGAGAGATTAGTAGAGAGTGAGAGATATTAGTAGAGAGAGTGGTATAGAGTGACAAAGATTAGAGAGAGAGAGAGAGATTGAGAGAGAGTGGAAGGGATTAGTAGAGAGTTAGAGAGAGTGACAGAAAGTGAGAGAGAATAGTAGAGAGTGAGAGCGATTGGTAGATTGTGCGAGAGAGTGAGTAAGATTAATTAGTGGAGGGAGTGAGAGAGGTTGGTACAGAGTGAGAGAGATTAGTAGAGAGTGAGAGATTGGTACAGAGTGAGAGTGATTAGTAGAGAGTGAGAGAAAGTGAGAGATATTAGCAGAGAGAGTGGTAGAGAGTGACGAATATTAGTAGAGAGTGGGAGAGATTAGTAGAGAGTGAGAGAGAGTGAAAGAAAGTGAAAGATATTGGTATAGATTGAGGGATATTAGTAGAGAGAGTGGTAGAGAGTGACAAAGATTAGTAGAGAGTGATAGAGATTAGTAGAGAGAGTGGGAGAGATTAGGAGAGAGTGGGAGAGATTTGTAGAGAGTGAGAGAGAGTGAGAGAGATTAGCAGAGAGAGTAGGAGAGTGAGAGAGATTAATTAGTGGAGAGAGTGAGAGAGATTAGTAGAGAGAGTGGGAGAGATTGGTAGAGAGTGAGAGTGATTCGTAGAGAGTGAGAGTGAGTGAGAGAGATTAGTAGCGAGTGAGAGATAGTGAGAGAGAGTGAGAGAGATTAGTAGAGAGTGAGAGATAATAGTAGAGAGTGACAAAGATTAGTAGAGTGAGAGAGATTAGTAGAGAGAGTGAGAGTGATTAGGAGAGAGTGGGAGAGATTTGTAGAGAGTGAGAGAGATTAGTAGAGATAGGGAGAGATTGGTAGAGAGTGAGAGAGATTAATTAGTGGAGAGAATAAGAGAGAAAGAGAGAGAGCGAGAGAGGGAGAGAGATTGGTAGAGAGTGAGAGATATTAGTAGAGAGAGTGGGAGAGATTGGTAGTGAGTGAGAGTGATTAGTAGAGAGTGAGAGTGAGTGAGAGAGATTAGTAGCGAGAGAGAGATAGTGAGAGAGATTAGTAGAGAGTGAGAGATATTAGTAGAGAGAGTGGTAGAGAGTGACAAAGATTAGTAGAGAGTGACAGAGATTAGTAGAGAGAGTGAGAGTGATTAGGAGAGAGGAGAGAGATTAGTAGAGACAGGGAGAGATTGGTAGAGAGTGAGAGAGATTAATTAGTGGAGAGAATGAGAGAGAATGAGAGAGAGCGAGAGAGGGAGAGCGATTGGTAGAGAGTGAGAGAGATTACTAGAGTGAGTGGGAGAGAGTGGTAGTGAGTGAGAGTGATTAGTAGAGAGTGAGTGTGAGTGAGAGAGATTAGTAGCGAGTGAGAGAAAGTGAGAGAGATTAGTAGAGAGAGTGGTAGAGGGTGAGAGAGAGTGAGAGAGATTAGTAGAGAGTGAAAGATATTAGTAGAGAGGTTGGGTGAGAGTGACAAAGATTAGTAGAGAGTGATAGAGATTAGTAGAGAGAGTGAAAGAGATTACGAGAGAGTGATAGAGATTAATAGAGAGTGAGAGTAAGATTGAGAGAAAGTGAGACAGATTGGTAGAGAGTGAGAGAGAGTGAGAGTGATTGGTAGAGAGTGAGAGAGATTGGTAGACAATGAGAGTGATTATTAGAGAGTTAGAGTGAGAGAGATTAGTACAGAGTGAGAGATAGTGAGAGAGATTTGCAGAGAGAGTGGTAGAGGGTGAGAGAGTTTAGTAGAGAGTGAGAGATTGTGAGAGATATTAGTAGAGAGTGGTGGAGATTGACAAAGATTAGTAGAGAGTGATAGAGATTAGTGGAGAGAGTGAGAGATTGAGAGAGAGTGGAAGGGATTAGTAGAGAGTTAGAGAGAGTGACAGAATGTGAGAGAGAATAGTAGAGAGTGAGAACGATTGGTAGATTGTGCGAGAGAGTGAGTAAGATTAATTAGTGGAGAGAGTGAGAGAGGTTGGTACAGAGTGAGAGAGATTAGTAGAGAGTGAGAGATTGGTACAGAGTGAGAGTGATTAGTAGAGAGTGAGAGAAAGTGAGAGATATTAGCAGAGAGAGTGGTAGAGAGTGACAAATATTAGTAGAGAGTGAGAGATATTAGTAGAGAGAGTGGTAGAGAGTGACAAAGATTAGAGAGAGAGAGAGAGAGACTGAGAGAGAGAGTGGAAGAGATTAGTAGAGAGTTAGAGAGAGTGACTGAAAGTGAGAGAGAATAGTAGAGAGTGAGAGCGATTGGTAGATTGTGCGAGAGAGTGAGTAAGATTAATTAGTGGAGAGAGTGAGAGAGGTTGGTACAGAGTGAGAGACAGTAGTAGAGAGTGAGAGATTGGTACAGAGTGAGAGTGATTAGTAGATAGTGAGAGAAAGTGAGAGATATTAGCAGAGAGAGTGGTAGAGAGTGACAAATATTAGTAGAGAGTGGGAGAGATTAGTAGAGAGTGAGAGAGAGTGAAAGAAAGTGAAAGATATTGGTATAGATTGAGGGATATTAGTAGAGAGAGTGGTAGAGAGTGACAAAGATTAGTAGAGAGTGATAGAGATTAGTAGAGAGAGTGGGAGAGATTAGGAGAGAGTGGGAGAGATTTGTAGAGAGTGAGAGAGAGTGAGAGAGATTAGTAGAGAAAGAGAGAGATTGGTAGAGAGTGAGAGAGATTAATTAGTGGAGAGAGTGAGAGAGATTAGTAGCGAGAGTGGGAGAGATTGGTAGTGAGTGGGAGAGATTTGTAGAGAGCGGGAGAGATTAGTAGAGATAGGGAGAGATTGGTAGAGAGTGAGAGAGAATAATTACTGGAGAGAGTAAGAGAGAAAGAGAGAGAGCGAGAGAAGGAGAGAGATTGGTAGAGAGTGAGAGATATTAGTAGAGGGAGTGGGAGAGATTGGTAGTGAGTGAGAGTGATTAGTAGAGAGTGAGAGTGAGTGAGAGAGATTAGTAGCGAGAGAGAGATAGTGAGAGAGATTAGTAGAGAGAGTGGTAGAGGGTGAGAGAGAGTGAGAGAGATTAGTAGAGAGTGAGAGATATTAGTAGAGAGAGTGGTAGAGAGTGACAAAGATTAGTAGAGAGTGACAGAGATTAGTAGAGAGAGTGAGAGTGATTAGGAGAGAGTGGGAGAGATTTGTAGAGAGTGAGAGAGATTAGTAGAGACAGGGAGAGATTGGTAGAGAGTGAGAGAGATGAATTAGTGGAGAGAGTGAGAGGGAAAGAGAGAGAGCGAGAGAGGGAGAGAGATTGGTAGAGAGTGAGAGAGATTAGTAGAGAGAGTGGGAGAGAGTGGTAGTGAGTGAGAGTGATTAGTAGAGAGTGAGAGTGAGTGAGAGAGATTAGTAGCGAGTGAGAGAAAGTGAGAGTGAGTGAGAGAGATTAGTAGCGAGTTAGAGAAAGTCAGAGAGATTAGTAGAGAGAGTGGTAGAGGGGGAGAGAGAGTGAGAGAGATTAGTAGAGAGAGTGGTAGAGGGTGAGAGAGAGTGCGAGAGATTAGTAGAGAATGAAAGATATTAGTAGAGAGAGTGGTTGAGAGTGACAAAGATTAGTAGAGAGTGATAGAGATTAGTAGAGAGAGTGAAAGAGATTACGAGAGAGTGGGAGAGATTATTAGAGAGTGAGAGTAAGATTGAGAGAAAGTGAGACAGATTGGTAGAGAGTGAGAGAGAGTGAGAGTGATTGGTAGAGACTGAGAGAGATTGGTAGACAATGAGAGTGATTATTAGAGAGTTAGAGTGAGAGAGATTAGTACAGAGTGAGAGATAGTGAGAGAGATTTGCAGAGAGAGTGGTAGAGGGTGAGAGAGTTTAGTAGAGAGTGAGAGATAGTGAGAGATACTAGTAGAGAGTGGTAGAGATTGACAAAGATTAGTAGAGAGTGATAGAGATTAGTAGAGAGAGTGAGAGATTGAGAGAGAGTGGAAGGGATTAGTAGAGAGATAGAGAGAGTGACAGAAAGTGATAGAGAATAGTAGAGAGTGAGAACGATTGGTAGATTGTGCGAGAGAGTGAGTAAGATTAATTAGTGGAGGGAGTGAGAGGGAAAGAGAGAGGTTGGTACAGAGTGAAAGAGATTAGTAGAGAGTGAGAGATTGGTACAGAGTGAGAGTGATTAGTAGAGAGTGAGAGATATTAGCAGAGAGAGTGGTAGAGAGTGACAAATATTAGTAGAGAGTGGGAGAGATTAGTAGAGAGTGAGAGAGAGTGAAAGAAAGTGAAAGATATTGGTATAGATTGAGAGATATTAGTAGAGAGAGTGGTAGAGAGTGACAAAGATTAGTAGAGAGTGATAGAGATTAGTAGAGAGAGTGGGAGAGATTAGGAGAGTGTGGGAGAGATTTGTAGAGAGTGAGAGTGAGTGAGAGAGATTAGTAGCGAGTGAGAGAAAGTGAGAGAGATTAGTAGAGAGAGTGGTAGAGAGTGGTAAAGAGTGACAAAGATTAGTAGAGAAAGTGAGAGATTGAGAGAGAGTGGAAGAGATTAGTAGAGAGAGTGGGAGAGATTGGTAGAGAGTGAGAGTGATTCGTAGAGAGTGAGAGTGAGTGAGAGAGATTAGTAGCGAGTGAGAGATAGTGAGAGAGAGTGAGAGAGATTAGTAGAGAGTGAGAGATAATAGTAGAGAGTGACAAAGATTAGTAGAGTGAGAGAGATTAGTAGAGAGAGTGAGAGTGATTAGGAGAGAGTGGGAGAGATTTGTAGAGAGTGAGAGAGATTAGTAGAGATAGGGAGAGATTGGTAGAGAGTGAGAGAGATTAATTAGTGGAGAGAATAAGAGAGAAAGAGAGAGAGCGAGAGAGGGAGAGAGATTGGTAGAGAGTGAGAGATATTAGTAGAGAGAGTGGGAGAGATTGGTAGTGAGTGAGAGTGATTAGTAGAGAGTGAGAGTGAGTGAGAGAGATTAGTAGCGAGAGAGAGATAGTGAGAGAGATTAGTAGAGAGTGAGAGATATTAGTAGAGAGAGTGGTAGAGAGTGACAAAGATTAGTAGAGAGTGACAGAGATTAGTAGAGAGAGTGAGAGTGATTAGGAGAGAGGAGAGAGATTAGTAGAGACAGGGAGAGATTGGTAGAGAGTGAGAGAGATTAATTAGTGGAGAGAATGAGAGAGAATGAGAGAGAGCGAGAGAGGGAGAGCGATTGGTAGAGAGTGAGAGAGATTACTAGAGTGAGTGGGAGAGAGTGGTAGTGAGTGAGAGTGATTAGTAGAGAGTGAGTGTGAGTGAGAGAGATTAGTAGCGAGTGAGAGAAAGTGAGAGAGATTAGTAGAGAGAGTGGTAGAGGGTGAGAGAGAGTGAGAGAGATTAGTAGAGAGTGAAAGATATTAGTAGAGAGGTTGGGTGAGAGTGACAAAGATTAGTAGAGAGTGATAGAGATTAGTAGAGAGAGTGAAAGAGATTACGAGAGAGTGATAGAGATTAATAGAGAGTGAGAGTAAGATTGAGAGAAAGTGAGACAGATTGGTAGAGAGTGAGAGAGAGTGAGAGTGATTGGTAGAGAGTGAGAGAGATTGGTAGACAATGAGAGTGATTATTAGAGAGTTAGAGTGAGAGAGATTAGTACAGAGTGAGAGATAGTGAGAGAGATTTGCAGAGAGAGTGGTAGAGGGTGAGAGAGTTTAGTAGAGAGTGAGAGATTGTGAGAGATATTAGTAGAGAGTGGTGGAGATTGACAAAGATTAGTAGAGAGTGATAGAGATTAGTGGAGAGAGTGAGAGATTGAGAGAGAGTGGAAGGGATTAGTAGAGAGTTAGAGAGAGTGACAGAATGTGAGAGAGAATAGTAGAGAGTGAGAACGATTGGTAGATTGTGCGAGAGAGTGAGTAAGATTAATTAGTGGAGAGAGTGAGAGAGGTTGGTACAGAGTGAGAGAGATTAGTAGAGAGTGAGAGATTGGTACAGAGTGAGAGTGATTAGTAGAGAGTGAGAGAAAGTGAGAGATATTAGCAGAGAGAGTGGTAGAGAGTGACAAATATTAGTAGAGAGTGAGAGATATTAGTAGAGAGAGTGGTAGAGAGTGACAAAGATTAGAGAGAGAGAGAGAGAGACTGAGAGAGAGAGTGGAAGAGATTAGTAGAGAGTTAGAGAGAGTGACTGAAAGTGAGAGAGAATAGTAGAGAGTGAGAGCGATTGGTAGATTGTGCGAGAGAGTGAGTAAGATTAATTAGTGGAGAGAGTGAGAGAGGTTGGTACAGAGTGAGAGACAGTAGTAGAGAGTGAGAGATTGGTACAGAGTGAGAGTGATTAGTAGATAGTGAGAGAAAGTGAGAGATATTAGCAGAGAGAGTGGTAGAGAGTGACAAATATTAGTAGAGAGTGGGAGAGATTAGTAGAGAGTGAGAGAGAGTGAAAGAAAGTGAAAGATATTGGTATAGATTGAGGGATATTAGTAGAGAGAGTGGTAGAGAGTGACAAAGATTAGTAGAGAGTGATAGAGATTAGTAGAGAGAGTGGGAGAGATTAGGAGAGAGTGGGAGAGATTTGTAGAGAGTGAGAGAGAGTGAGAGAGATTAGTAGAGAAAGAGAGAGATTGGTAGAGAGTGAGAGAGATTAATTAGTGGAGAGAGTGAGAGAGATTAGTAGAGAGAGTGGGAGAGATTGGTAGTGAGTGGGAGAGATTTGTAGAGAGCGGGAGAGATTAGTAGAGATAGGGAGAGATTGGTAGAGAGTGAGAGAGAATAATTACTGGAGAGAGTAAGAGAGAAAGAGAGAGAGCGAGAGAAGGAGAGAGATTGGTAGAGAGTGAGAGATATTAGTAGAGGGAGTGGGAGAGATTGGTAGTGAGTGAGAGTGATTAGTAGAGAGTGAGAGTGAGTGAGAGAGATTAGTAGCGAGAGAGAGATAGTGAGAGAGATTAGTAGAGAGAGTGGTAGAGGGTGAGAGAGAGTGAGAGAGATTAGTAGAGAGTGAGAGATATTAGTAGAGAGAGTGGTAGAGAGTGACAAAGATTAGTAGAGAGTGACAGAGATTAGTAGAGAGAGTGAGAGTGATTAGGAGAGAGTGGGAGAGATTTGTAGAGAGTGAGAGAGATTAGTAGAGACAGGGAGAGATTGGTAGAGAGTGAGAGAGATGAATTAGTGGAGAGAGTGAGAGGGAAAGAGAGAGAGCGAGAGAGGGAGAGAGATTGGTAGAGAGTGAGAGAGATTAGTAGAGAGAGTGGGAGAGAGTGGTAGTGAGTGAGAGTGATTAGTAGAGAGTGAGAGTGAGTGAGAGAGATTAGTAGCGAGTGAGAGAAAGTGAGAGTGAGTGAGAGAGATTAGTAGCGAGTTAGAGAAAGTCAGAGAGATTAGTAGAGAGAGTGGTAGAGGGGGAGAGAGAGTGAGAGAGATTAGTAGAGAGAGTGGTAGAGGGTGAGAGAGAGTGCGAGAGATTAGTAGAGAATGAAAGATATTAGTAGAGAGAGTGGTTGAGAGTGACAAAGATTAGTAGAGAGTGATAGAGATTAGTAGAGAGAGTGAAAGAGATTACGAGAGAGTGGGAGAGATTATTAGAGAGTGAGAGTAAGATTGAGAGAAAGTGAGACAGATTGGTAGAGAGTGAGAGAGAGTGAGAGTGATTGGTAGAGACTGAGAGAGATTGGTAGACAATGAGAGTGATTATTAGAGAGTTAGAGTGAGAGAGATTAGTACAGAGTGAGAGATAGTGAGAGAGATTTGCAGAGAGAGTGGTAGAGGGTGAGAGAGTTTAGTAGAGAGTGAGAGATAGTGAGAGATACTAGTAGAGAGTGGTAGAGATTGACAAAGATTAGTAGAGAGTGATAGAGATTAGTAGAGAGAGTGAGAGATTGAGAGACAGTGGAAGGGATTAGTAGAGAGATAGAGAGAGTGACAGAAAGTGATAGAGAATAGTAGAGAGTGAGAACGATTGGTAGATTGTGCGAGAGAGTGAGTAAGATTAATTAGTGGAGGGAGTGAGAGGGAAAGAGAGAGGTTGGTACAGAGTGAAAGAGATTAGTAGAGAGTGAGAGATTGGTACAGAGTGAGAGTGATTAGTAGAGAGTGAGAGATATTAGCAGAGAGAGTGGTAGAGAGTGACAAATATTAGTAGAGAGTGGGAGAGATTAGTAGAGAGTGAGAGAGAGTGAAAGAAAGTGAAAGATATTGGTATAGATTGAGAGATATTAGTAGAGAGAGTGGTAGAGAGTGACAAAGATTAGTAGAGAGTGATAGAGATTAGTAGAGAGAGTGGGAGAGATTAGGAGAGTGTGGGAGAGATTTGTAGAGAGTGAGAGTGAGTGAGAGAGATTAGTAGCGAGTGAGAGAAAGTGAGAGAGATTAGTAGAGAGAGTGGTAGAGGGTGAGAGAGAGTGAGAGAGATTAGTAGAGAGTGAAAGATATTAGTAGAGAGGGTGGTTGAGAGTGACAAAGATTAGTAGAGAGTGATAGAGATTAGTAGAGAGAGTGAAAGAGATTACGAGAGAGTGATAGAGATTAATAGAGAGTGAGAGTAAGATTGAGAGAAAGTGAGACAGATTGGTAGAGAGTGAGAGTGATTGGTAGAGAGTGAGAGAGATTGGTAGACAATGAGAGCTATTATTAGAGAGTTAGAGTGAGAGAGATTAGTACAGAGTGAGAGATAGTGAGAGAGATTTGCAGAGAGAGTGGTAGAGGGTGAGAGTGTTTAGTAGAGAGTGAGAGATAGTGAGAGATATTAGTAGAGAGTGGTAGAGATTGCAAAGATAAGTAGAGAGTGATAGAGATTAGTGGAGAGAGTGAGAGATTGAGAGAGAGTGGAAGGGATTAGTAGAGAGTTAGAGAGAGTGACAGAAAGTGAGAGAGAATAGTAGAGAGTGAGAACGATTGGTAGATTGTGCGAGAGAATGAGTAAGATTAATTAGTGGAGAGAGTGAGAGAGGTTGGTACAGAGTGAGAGAGATTAGTAGAGAGTGAGAGATTGGTACAGAGTGAGAGTGATTAGTAGAGAGTGAGAGAAAGTGATAGATATTAGCAGAGAGAGTGGTAGAGAGTGACAAATATTAGTAGAGAGTGAGAGATATTAGTAGAGAGAGTGGTAGAGAGTGACAAAGATTAGGGAGAGAGAGAGAGAGAGACTGAGAGAGTGGAAGGGATTAGTAGAGAGTTAGAGAGAGTGACTGAAAGTGAGAGAGAATAGTAGAGAGTGAGAGCGATTGGTAGATTGTGCGAGAGAGTGAGTAAGATTAATTAGTGGAGAGAGTGAGAGAGGTTGGTACAGAGTGAGAGAGATTAGTAGAGAGTGAGAGATTGGTACAGAGTGAGAGTGATTAGTAGAGAGTGAGAGATATTAGCAGAGAGAGTGGTAGAGAGTGACAAATATTAGTAGAGAGTGGGAGAGATTAGTAGAGAGTGAGAGAGAGTGAAAGATATTGGTATAGGTTGAGGGATATTAGTAGAGAGAGTGGTAGAGAGTGACAAAGATTAGTAGAGAGTGATAGAGATTAGTAGAGAGAGTGGGAGAGATTAGGAGAGTGTGGGAGAGATTTGTAGAGAGTGAGAGAGATTAGTAGAGAAAGAGAGATATTGGTAGAGAGTGAGAGAGATTAGTAGAGAGAGTGGGAGAGATTGGTAGTGAGTGAGAGTGATTCGTAGAGAGTGAGAGTGAGTGAGAGAGATTAGTAGCGAGTGAGAGATAGTGAGAGAGATTAGTAGAGAGAGTGGTAGAGGGTGAGAGAGAGTGAGAGAGATTAGTAGAGAGTGAGAGATATTAGTAGAGAGAGTGGTAGAGAGTGACAAAGATTAGTAGAGAGTAAGAGAGAAAGAGAGAGAGCGAGAGAAGGAGAGAGATTGGTAGAGAGTGAGAGATATTAGTAGAGAGAGTGGGAGAGATTGGTAGTGAGTGAGAGTGATTAGTAGAGAGTGAGAGTGAGTGAGAGAGATTAGTAGCGAGAGAGAGATAGTGAGAGAGATTAGTAGCGAGAGTGGTAGAGGGTGAGAGAGAGTGAGAGAGATTAGTAGAGAGTGAGAGATATTAGTAGAGAGAGTGGTAAAGAGTGACAAAGATTAGTAGAGAGTGACAGAGATTAGTAGAGAGAGTGAGAGTGATTAGGAGAGAGTGGGAGAGATTTGTAGAGAGTGAGAGAGATTAGTAGAGACAGGGAGATTTGGTAGAGAGTGAGAGAGATTAATTAGTGGAGAGAGTGAGAGGGAAAGAGAGAGCGCGAGAGAGGGAGAGAGATTGGTAGAGAGTGAGAGAGATTAGTAGAGAGAGTGTGAGAGTGTGGTAGTGAGTGAGAGTGATTAGTAGAGAGTGAGAGTGAGTGAGAGAGATTAGTAGCGAGTGAGAGAAAGTGAGAGTGAGTGAGAGAGATTAGTAGCGAGTGAGAGAAAGTGAGAGAGATTAGTAGAGAGAGTGGTAGAGGGGGAGAGAGAGTGAGAGAGATTAGTAGAGAGTGAAAGATATTAGTAGAGAGAGTGGTTGAGAGTGACAAAGATTAGTAGAGAGTGATAGAGATTAGTAGAGAGAGTGAAAGAGATTACGAGAGAGTGGGAGAGATTAATAGAGAGTGAGAGTAAGATTGAGAGAAAGTGAGACAGATTGGTAGAGAGTGAGAGAGAGTGAGAGTGATTGGTAGAGACTGAGAGAGATTGGTAGACAATGAGAGTGATTATTAGAGAGTTAGAGTGAGAGAGATTAATACAGAGTGAGAGATAGTGAGAGAGATTTGCAGAGAGAGTGGTAGAGGGTGAGAGAGTTTAGTAGAGAGTGAGAGATAGTGAGAGATACTAGTAGAGAGTGGTAGAGATTGACAAAGATTAGTAGAGAGTGATAGAGATTAGTAGAGAGAGTGAGAGATTGAGAGAGAGTGGAAGGGATTAGTAGAGAGTTAGAGAGAGTGACAGAAAGTGATAGAGAATAGTAGAGAGTGAGAACGATTGGTAGATTGTGCGAGAGAGTGAGTAAGATTAATTAGTGGAGGGAGTGAGAGAGGTTGGAACAGAGTGAGAGAGATTAGTAGAGAGTGAGAGATTGGTACAGAGTGAGAGTGATTAGTAGAGAGTGAGAGAAAGTGAGAGATATTAGCAGAGAGAGTGGTAGAGATTGACAAATATTAGTAGAGAGTGAGAGATATTAGTAGAGAGAGTGGTAAAGAGTGACAAAGATTAGAGAGAGAGAGAGAGAGAGACTGAGAGAGAGTGGAAGGGATTAGTAGAGAGTTAGAGAGAGTGACTGAAAGTGAGAGAGAATAGTAGAGAGTGAGAGCGATTGGTAGATTCTGCGAGAGAGTGAGTAAGATTAATTAGTGGAGAGAGTGAGAGAGGTTGGTACAGAGTGAGAAAGATTAGTAGAGAGTGAGAGATTGGTACAGAGTGAGAGTGATTAGTAGAGAGTGAGAGATATTAGCAGAGAGAGTGGTAGAGAGTGACAAATATTAGTAGAGAGTGGGAGAGATTAGTCGAGAGTGAGAGAGAGTGAAAGAAAGTGAAAGATATTGGTATAGATTGAGGGATATTAGTAGAGAGAGTGGTAGAGAGTGACAAAGATTAGTAGAGAGTGATAGAGATTAGTAGAGAGAGTGGGAGAGATTAGGAGAGAGTGGGAGAGATTTGTAGAGAGTGAGAGAGAGTGAGAGAGATTAGTAGAGAAAGAGAGAGATTGGTAGAGAGTGAGAGATATTAATTAGTGGAGAGAGTGAGAGAGATTAGTAGAGAGAGTGGGAGAGATTGGTAGTGAGTGGGAGAGAGTTGTAGAGAGCGGGAGAGATTAGTAGAGATAGGGAGAGATTGGTAGAGAGTGAGAGAGATTAATTACTGGAGAGAGTAAGAGAGAAAGAGAGAGAGCGAGAGAAGGAGAGAGATTGGTAGAGAGTGAGAGATATTAGTAGAGGGAGTGGGAGAGATTGGTAGTGAGTGAGAGTGATTCGTAGAGAGTGAGAGTGAGTGAGAGAGATTAGTAGCGAGTGAGAGATAGTGAGAGAGATTTGTAGAGAGAGTGGTAGAGGGTGAGAGAGAGTGAGAGAGATTAGTAGAGAGTGAGAGATATTAGTAGAGAGAGTGGTAGAGAGTGACAAAGATTAGTAGAGAGTAAGAGAGAAAGAGAGAGAGCGAGAGAAGGAGAGAGATTGGTAGAGAGTGAGAGATATTAGTAGAGAGAGTGGGAGAGATTGGTAGTGAGTGAGAGTGATTAGTAGAGAGTGAGAGTGAGTGAGAGAGATTAGTAGCGAGAGAGAGATAGTGAGAGAGATTAGTAGCGAGAGTGGTAGAGGGTGAGAGAGAGTGAGAGAGATTAGTAGAGAGTGAGAGATATTAGTAGAGAGAGTGGTAGAGAGTGACAAAGATTAGTAGAGAGTGACAGAGATTAGTAGAGAGAGTGAGAGTGATTAGGAGAGAGTGGGAAAGATTTGTAGAGAGTGAGAGAGATTAGTAGAGACAGGGAGAGATTGGTAGAGAGTGAGAGAGATTAATTAGTGGAGAGAGTGAGAGGGAAAGAGAGAGCGCGAGAGAGGGAGAGAGATTGGTAGAGAGTGAGAGAGATTAGTAGAGAGAGTGTGAGAGTGTGGTAGTGAGTGAGAGTGATTAGTAGAGAGTGAGAGTGAGTGAGAGAGATTAGTAGCGAGTGAGAGAAAGTGAGAGTGAGTGAGAGAGATTAGTAGCGAGTGAGAGAAAGTGAGAGTGAGTGAGAGAGATTAGTAGCGAGTGAGAGAAAGTGAGAGAGATTAGTAGAGAGAGTGGTAGAGGGGGAGAGAGAGTGAGAGAGATTAGTAGAGAGTGAAAGATATTAGTAGAGAGAGTGGTTGAGAGTGACAAAGATTAGTAGAGAGTGATAGAGATTAGTAGAGAGAGTGGGAGAGATTAATAGAGAGTGAGAGTAAGATTGAGAGAAAGTGAGACAGATTGGTAGAGAGTGAGAGAGAGTGAGAGTGATTGGTAGAGACTGAGAGAGATTGGTAGACAATGAGAGTGATTATTAGAGAGTTAGAGTGAGAGAGATTAGTACAGAGTGAGAGATAGTGAGAGAGATTTGCAGAGAGAGTGGTAGAGGGTGAGAGAGTTTAGTAGAGAGTGAGAGATAGTGAGAGATACTAGTAGAGAGTGGTAGAGATTGACAAAGATTAGTAGAGAGTTATAGAGATTAGTAGAGAGAGTGAGAGATTGAGAGAGAGTGGAAGGGATTAGTAGAGAGTTAGAGAGAGTGACAGAAAGTGATAGAGAATAGTAGAGAGTGAGAACGATTGGTAGATTGTGCGAGAGAGTGAGTAAGATTAATTAGTGGAGGGAGTGAGAGAGGTTGGTACAGAGTGAGAGAGATTAGTAGAGAGTGAGAGATTGGTACAGAGTGAGAGTGATTAGTAGAGAGTGAGAGAAAGTGAGGGATACTAGCAGAGAGAGTGGTAGAGAGTGACAAATATTAGTAGAGAGTGAGAGATATTAGTAGAGAGAGTGGTAGAGAGTGACAAAGATTAGAGAGAGAGAGAGACTGAGAGAGAGTGGAAGGGATTAGTAGAGAGTTAGAGAGAGTGACTGAAAGTGAGAGAGAATAGTAGAGAGTGAGAGCGATTGGTAGATTGTGCGAGAGAGTGAGTAAGATTAATTAGTGGAGAGAGTGAGAGAGGTTGGTACAGAGTGAGAGAGATTAGTAGAGAGTGAGAGATTGGTACAGAGTGAGAGTGATTAGTAGAGAGTGAGAGATATTAGCAGAGAGAGTGGTAGAGAGTGACAAATATTAGTAGAGAGTGGGAGAGATTAGTAGAGAGTGAGAGAGAGTGAAAGAAAGTGAAAGATATTGGTATAGATTGAGGGATATTAGTAGAGAGAGTGGTAGAGAGTGACAAAGATTAGTAGAGAGTGATAGAGATTAGTAGAGAGAGTGGGAGAGATTAGGAGAGTGTGGGAGAGATTTGTAGAGAGTGAGAGTGAGTGAGAGAGATTAGTAGCGAGTGAGAGAAAGTGAGAGAGATTAGTAGAGAGAGTGGTAGAGGGTGAGAGAGAGTGAGAGAGATTAGTAGAGAGTGAAAGATATTAGTAGAGAGGGTGGTTGAGAGTGACAAAGATTAGTAGACAGTGATAGAGATTAGTAGAGAGAGTGAAAGAGATTACGAGAGAGTGGGAGAGATTAATAGAGAGTGAGAGTAAGATTGAGAGAAAGTGAGACAGATTGGTAGAGAGTGAGAGAGAGTGAGAGTGATTGGTAGAGACTGAGAGAGATTGGTAGACAATGAGAGTGATTATTAGAGAGTTAGAGTGAGAGAGATTAATACAGAGTGAGAGATAGTGAGAGAGATTTGCAGAGAGAGTGGTAGAGGGTGAGAGAGTTTAGTAGAGAGTGAGAGATAGTGAGAGATACTAGTAGAGAGTGGTAGAGATTGACAAAGATTAGTAGAGAATTATAGAGATTAGTAGAGAGAGTGAGAGATTGAGAGAGAGTGGAAGGGATTAGTAGAGAGTTAGAGAGAGTGACAGAAAGTGATAGAGAATAGTAGAGAGTGAGAACGATTGGTAGATTGTGCGAGAGAGTGAGTAAGATTAATTAGTGGAGGGAGTGAGAGAGGTTGGTACAGAGTGAGAGAGATTAGTAGAGAGTGAGAGATTGGTACAGAGTGAGAGTGATTAGTAGAGAGTGAGAGAAAGTGAGAGATATTAGCAGAGAGAGTGGTAGAGAGTGACAAATATTAGTAGAGAGTGAGAGATATTAGTAGAGAGAGTGGTAAAGAGTGACAAAGATTAGAGAGAGAGAGAGAGAGACTGAGAGAGAGTGGAAGGGATTAGTAGAGAGTTAGAGAGAGTGACTGAAAGTGAGAGAGAATAGTAGAGAGTGAGAGCGATTGGTAGATTCTGCGAGAGAGTGAGTAAGATTAATTAGTGGAGAGAGTGAGAGAGGTTGGTACAGAGTGAGAAAGATTAGTAGAGAGTGAGAGATTGGTACAGAGTGAGAGTGATTAGTAGAGAGTGAGAGATATTAGCAGAGAGAGTGGTAGAGAGTGACAAATATTAGTAGAGAGTGGGAGAGATTAGTCGAGAGTGAGAGAGAGTGAAAGAAAGTGAAAGATATTGGTATAGATTGAGGGATATTAGTAGAGAGAGTGGTAGAGAGTGACAAAGATTAGTAGAGAGTGATAGAGATTAGTAGAGAGAGTGGGAGAGATTAGGAGAGAGTGGGAGAGATTTGTAGAGAGTGAGAGAGAGTGAGAGAGATTAGTAGAGAAAGAGAGAGATTGGTAGAGAGTGAGAGATATTAATTAGTGGAGAGAGTGAGAGAGATTAGTAGAGAGAGTGGGAGAGATTGGTAGTGAGTGGGAGAGAGTTGTAGAGAGCGGGAGAGATTAGTAGAGATAGGGAGAGATTGGTAGAGAGTGAGAGAGATTAATTACTGGAGAGAGTAAGAGAGAAAGAGAGAGAGCGAGAGAAGGAGAGAGATTGGTAGAGAGTGAGAGATATTAGTAGAGGGAGTGGGAGAGATTGGTAGTGAGTGAGAGTGATTCGTAGAGAGTGAGAGTGAGTGAGAGAGATTAGTAGCGAGTGAGAGATAGTGAGAGAGATTAGTAGAGAGAGTGGTAGAGGGTGAGAGAGAGTGAGAGAGATTAGTAGAGAGTGAGAGATATTAGTAGAGAGAGTGGTAGAGAGTGACAAAGATTAGTAGAGAGTAAGAGAGAAAGAGAGAGAGCGAGAGAAGGAGAGAGATTGGTAGAGAGTGAGAGATATTAGTAGAGAGAGTGGGAGAGATTGGTAGTGAGTGAGAGTGATTAGTAGAGAGTGAGAGTGAGTGAGAGAGATTAGTAGCGAGAGAGAGATAGTGAGAGAGATTAGTAGCGAGAGTGGTAGAGGGTGAGAGAGAGTGAGAGAGATTAGTAGAGAGTGAGAGATATTAGTAGAGAGAGTGGTAGAGAGTGACAAAGATTAGTAGAGAGTGACAGAGATTAGTAGAGAGAGTGAGAGTGATTAGGAGAGAGTGGGAAAGATTTGTAGAGAGTGAGAGAGATTAGTAGAGACAGGGAGAGATTGGTAGAGAGTGAGAGAGATTAATTAGTGGAGAGAGTGAGAGGGAAAGAGAGAGCGCGAGAGAGGGAGAGAGATTGGTAGAGAGTGAGAGAGATTAGTAGAGAGAGTGTGAGAGTGTGGTAGTGAGTGAGAGTGATTAGTAGAGAGTGAGAGTGAGTGAGAGAGATTAGTAGCGAGTGAGAGAAAGTGAGAGTGAGTGAGAGAGATTAGTAGCGAGTGAGAGAAAGTGAGAGAGATTAGTAGAGAGAGTGGTAGAGGGGGAGAGAGAGTGAGAGAGATTAGTAGAGAGTGAAAGATATTAGTAGAGAGAGTGGTTGAGAGTGACAAAGATTAGTAGAGAGTGATAGAGATTAGTAGAGAGAGTGGGAGAGATTAATAGAGAGTGAGAGTAAGATTGAGAGAAAGTGAGACAGATTGGTAGAGAGTGAGAGAGAGTGAGAGTGATTGGTAGAGACTGAGAGAGATTGGTAGACAATGAGAGTGATTATTAGAGAGTTAGAGTGAGAGAGATTAGTACAGAGTGAGAGATAGTGAGAGAGATTTGCAGAGAGAGTGGTAGAGGGTGAGAGAGTTTAGTAGAGAGTGAGAGATAGTGAGAGATACTAGTAGAGAGTGGTAGAGATTGACAAAGATTAGTAGAGAGTTATAGAGATTAGTAGAGAGAGTGAGAGATTGAGAGAGAGTGGAAGGGATTAGTAGAGAGTTAGAGAGAGTGACAGAAAGTGATAGAGAATAGTAGAGAGTGAGAACGATTGGTAGATTGTGCGAGAGAGTGAGTAAGATTAATTAGTGGAGGGAGTGAGAGAGGTTGGTACAGAGTGAGAGAGATTAGTAGAGAGTGAGAGATTGGTACAGAGTGAGAGTGATTAGTAGAGAGTGAGAGAAAGTGAGAGATACTAGCAGAGAGAGTGGTAGAGAGTGACAAATATTAGTAGAGAGTGAGAGATATTAGTAGAGAGAGTGGTAGAGAGTGACAAAGATTAGAGAGAGAGAGAGACTGAGAGAGAGTGGAAGGGATTAGTAGAGAGTTAGAGAGAGTGACTGAAAGTGAGAGAGAATAGTAGAGAGTGAGAGCGATTGGTAGATTGTGCGAGAGAGTGAGTAAGATTAATTAGTGGAGAGAGTGAGAGAGGTTGGTACAGAGTGAGAGAGATTAGTAGAGAGTGAGAGATTGGTACAGAGTGAGAGTGATTAGTAGAGAGTGAGAGATATTAGCAGAGAGAGTGGTAGAGAGTGACAAATATTAGTAGAGAGTGGGAGAGATTAGTAGAGAGTGAGAGAGAGTGAAAGAAAGTGAAAGATATTGGTATAGATTGAGGGATATTAGTAGAGAGAGTGGTAGAGAGTGACAAAGATTAGTAGAGAGTGATAGAGATTAGTAGAGAGAGTGGGAGAGATTAGGAGAGTGTGGGAGAGATTTGTAGAGAGTGAGAGTGAGTGAGAGAGATTAGTAGCGAGTGAGAGAAAGTGAGAGAGATTAGTAGAGAGAGTGGTAGAGGGTGAGAGAGAGTGAGAGAGATTAGTAGAGAGTGAAAGATATTAGTAGAGAGGGTGGTTGAGAGTGACAAAGATTAGTAGACAGTGATAGAGATTAGTAGAGAGAGTGAAAGAGATTACGAGAGAGTGATAGAGATTAATAGAGAGTGAGAGTAAGATTGAGAGAAAGTGAGACAGATTGGTAGAGAGTGAGAGAGAGTGAGAGTGATTGGTAGAGAGTCAGAGAGATTGGTAGACAATGAGAGTGATTATTAGAGAGTTAGAGTGAGAGAGATTAGTACAGAGTGAGAGATAGTGAGAGAGATTTGCAGAGAGAGTGGTAGAGGGTGAGAGAGATTAGTAGAGAGTGATAGAGATTAGTGGAGAGAGTGAGAGATTGAGAGAGAGTGGAAGGTATTAGTAGAGAGTTAGAGAGAGTGACAGAAAGTGAGAGAGAATAGTAGAGAGTGAGAACGATTGGTAGATTGTGCGAGAGAGTGAGTAAGATTAATTAGTGGAGAGAGTGAGAGAGGTTGGTACAGAGTGAGAGAGATTAGTAGAGAGTGAGAGATTGGTACAGAGTGAGAGTGATTAGTAGAGAGTGAGAGAAAGTGAGAGATATTAGCAGAGAGAGTGGTAGAGAGTGACAAATATTAGTAGAGAGTGAGAGATATTAGTAGAGAAAGTGGTAGAGAGTGACAAAGATTAGAGAGAGAGAGAGAGAGACTGAGAGAGAGTGGAAGGGATTAGTAGAGAGTTAGAGAGAGTGACTGAAAGTGAGAGAGAATAGTAGAGAGTGAGAGCGATTGGTAGATTGTGCGAGAGAGTGAGTAAGATTAATTAGTGGAGAGAGGGAGAGAGGTTGGTACAGAGTGAGAGACATTAGTAGAGAGTGAGAGATTGGTACAGAGTGAGAGTGATTAGTAGATAGTGAGAGAAAGTGAGAGATATTAGCAGAGAGAGTGGTAGAGAGTGACAAATATTAGTAGAGAGTG
The DNA here is from genome assembly GCA_963573325.1 of Astragalus glycyphyllos. NCBI lineage: Eukaryota > Viridiplantae > Streptophyta > Magnoliopsida > Fabales > Fabaceae > Astragalus > Astragalus glycyphyllos. The sequence continues at coordinate 40,517,381 of OY754307.1, forward strand.
GGAGAGATTAGTAGAGAGTGAGAGAGAGTGAAAGAAAGTGAAAGATATTGGTATAGATTGAGGGATATTAGTAGAGAGAGTGGTAAAGAGTGACAAAGATTAGTAGAGAGTGATAGAGATTAGTAGAGAGAGTGGGAGAGATTAGGAGAGAGTGGGAGAGATTTGTAGAGAGTGAGAGAGAGTGAGAGAGATTAGTAGAGAAAGAGAGAGATTGGTAGAGAGTGAGAGATATTAATTAGTGGAGAGAGTGAGAGAGATTAGTAGAGAGAGTGGGAGAGATTGGTAGTGAGTGGGAGAGAGTTGTAGAGAGCGGGAGAGATTAGTAGAGATAGGGAGAGATTGGTAGAGAGTGAGAGAGATTAATTACTGGAGAGAGTAAGAGAGAAAGAGAGAGAGCGAGAGAAGGAGAGAGATTGGTAGAGAGTGAGAGATATTAGTAGAGGGAGTGGGAGAGATTGGTAGTGAGTGAGAGTGATTCGTAGAGAGTGAGAGTGAGTGAGAGAGATTAGTAGCGAGTGAGAGATAGTGAGAGAGATTAGTAGAGAGAGTGGTAGAGGGTGAGAGAGAGTGAGAGAGATTAGTAGAGAGTGAGAGATATTAGTAGAGAGAGTGGTAGAGAGTGACAAAGATTAGTAGAGAGTAAGAGAGAAAGAGAGAGAGCGAGAGAAGGAGAGAGATTGGTAGAGAGTGAGAGATATTAGTAGAGAGAGTGGGAGAGATTGGTAGTGAGTGAGAGTGATTAGTAGAGAGTGAGAGTGAGTGAGAGAGATTAGTAGCGAGAGAGAGATAGTGAGAGAGATTAGTAGCGAGAGTGGTAGAGGGTGAGAGAGAGTGAGAGAGATTAGTAGAGAGTGAGAGATATTAGTAGAGAGAGTGGTAGAGAGTGACAAAGATTAGTAGAGAGTGACAGAGATTAGTAGAGAGAGTGAGAGTGATTAGGAGAGAGTGGGAAAGATTTGTAGAGAGTGAGAGAGATTAGTAGAGACAGGGAGAGATTGGTAGAGAGTGAGAGAGATTAATTAGTGGAGAGAGTGAGAGGGAAAGAGAGAGCGCGAGAGAGGGAGAGAGATTGGTAGAGAGTGAGAGAGATTAGTAGAGAGAGTGTGAGAGTGTGGTAGTGAGTGAGAGTGATTAGTAGAGAGTGAGAGTGAGTGAGAGAGATTAGTAGCGAGTGAGAGAAAGTGAGAGTGAGTGAGAGAGATTAGTAGCGAGTGAGAGAAAGTGAGAGAGATTAGTAGAGAGAGTGGTAGAGGGGGAGAGAGAGTGAGAGAGATTAGTAGAGAGTGAAAGATATTAGTAGAGAGAGTGGTTGAGAGTGACAAAGATTAGTAGAGAGTGATAGAGATTAGTAGAGAGAGTGGGAGAGATTAATAGAGAGTGAGAGTAAGATTGAGAGAAAGTGAGACAGATTGGTAGAGAGTGAGAGAGAGTGAGAGTGATTGGTAGAGACTGAGAGAGATTGGTAGACAATGAGAGTGATTATTAGAGAGTTAGAGTGAGAGAGATTAGTACAGAGTGAGAGATAGTGAGAGAGATTTGCAGAGAGAGTGGTAGAGGGTGAGAGAGTTTAGTAGAGAGTGAGAGATAGTGAGAGATACTAGTAGAGAGTGGTAGAGATTGACAAAGATTAGTAGAGAGTTATAGAGATTAGTAGAGAGAGTGAGAGATTGAGAGAGAGTGGAAGGGATTAGTAGAGAGTTAGAGAGAGTGACAGAAAGTGATAGAGAATAGTAGAGAGTGAGAACGATTGGTAGATTGTGCGAGAGAGTGAGTAAGATTAATTAGTGGAGGGAGTGAGAGAGGTTGGTACATAGTGAGAGAGATTAGTAGAGAGTGAGAGATTGGTACAGAGTGAGAGTGATTAGTAGAGAGTGAGAGAAAGTGAGAGATACTAGCAGAGAGAGTGGTAGAGAGTGACAAATATTAGTAGAGAGTGAGAGATATTAGTAGAGAGAGTGGTAGAGAGTGACAAAGATTAGAGAGAGAGAGAGACTGAGAGAGAGTGGAAGGGATTAGTAGAGAGTTAGAGAGAGTGACTGAAAGTGAGAGAGAATAGTAGAGAGTGAGAGCGATTGGTAGATTGTGCGAGAGAGTGAGTAAGATTAATTAGTGGAGAGAGTGAGAGAGGTTGGTACAGAGTGAGAGAGATTAGTAGAGAGTGAGAGATTGGTACAGAGTGAGAGTGATTAGTAGAGAGTGAGAGATATTAGCAGAGAGAGTGGTAGAGAGTGACAAATATTAGTAGAGAGTGGGAGAGATTAGTAGAGAGTGAGAGAGAGTGAAAGAAAGTGAAAGATATTGGTATAGATTGAGGGATATTAGTAGAGAGAGTGGTAGAGAGTGACAAAGATTAGTAGAGAGTGATAGAGATTAGTAGAGAGAGTGGGAGAGATTAGGAGAGTGTGGGAGAGATTTGTAGAGAGTGAGAGTGAGTGAGAGAGATTAGTAGCGAGTGAGAGAAAGTGAGAGAGATTAGTAGAGAGAGTGGTAGAGGGTGAGAGAGAGTGAGAGAGATTAGTAGAGAGTGAAAGATATTAGTAGAGAGGGTGGTTGAGAGTGACAAAGATTAGTAGACAGTGATAGAGATTAGTAGAGAGAGTGAAAGAGATTACGAGAGAGTGATAGAGATTAATAGAGAGTGAGAGTAAGATTGAGAGAAAGTGAGACAGATTGGTAGAGAGTGAGAGAGAGTGAGAGTGATTGGTAGAGAGTCAGAGAGATTGGTAGACAATGAGAGTGATTATTAGAGAGTTAGAGTGAGAGAGATTAGTACAGAGTGAGAGATAGTGAGAGAGATTTGCAGAGAGAGTGGTAGAGGGTGAGAGAGATTAGTAGAGAGTGATAGAGATTAGTGGAGAGAGTGAGAGATTGAGAGAGAGTGGAAGGTATTAGTAGAGAGTTAGAGAGAGTGACAGAAAGTGAGAGAGAATAGTAGAGAGTGAGAACGATTGGTAGATTGTGCGAGAGAGTGAGTAAGATTAATTAGTGGAGAGAGTGAGAGAGGTTGGTACAGAGTGAGAGAGATTAGTAGAGAGTGAGAGATTGGTACAGAGTGAGAGTGATTAGTAGAGAGTGAGAGAAAGTGAGAGATATTAGCAGAGAGAGTGGTAGAGAGTGACAAATATTAGTAGAGAGTGAGAGATATTAGTAGAGAAAGTGGTAGAGAGTGACAAAGATTAGAGAGAGAGAGAGAGAGACTGAGAGAGAGTGGAAGGGATTAGTAGAGAGTTAGAGAGAGTGACTGAAAGTGAGAGAGAATAGTAGAGAGTGAGAGCGATTGGTAGATTGTGCGAGAGAGTGAGTAAGATTAATTAGTGGAGAGAGGGAGAGAGGTTGGTACAGAGTGAGAGACATTAGTAGAGAGTGAGAGATTGGTACAGAGTGAGAGTGATTAGTAGATAGTGAGAGAAAGTGAGAGATATTAGCAGAGAGAGTGGTAGAGAGTGACAAATATTAGTAGAGAGTGGGAGAGATTAGTAGAGAGTGAGAGAGAGTGAAAGAAAGTGAAAGATATTGGTATAGATTGAGGGATATTAGTAGAGAGAGTGGTAAAGAGTGACAAAGATTAGTAGAGAGTGATAGAGATTAGTAGAGAGAGTGGGAGAGATTAGGAGAGAGTGGGAGAGATTTGTAGAAAGTGAGAGAGAGTGAGAGAGATTAGTAGAGAAAGAGAGAGATTGGTAGAGAGTGAGAGAGATTAATTAGTGGAGAGAGTGAGAGAGATTAGTAGAGAGAGTGGGAGAGATTGGTAGTGAGTGGGAGAGATTTGTAGAGAGCGGGAGAGATTAGTAGAGATAGGGAGAGATTGGTAGAGAGTGAGAGAGATTAATTACTGGAGAGAGTAAGAGAGAAAGAGAGAGAGCGAGAGAAGGAGAGAGATTGGTAGAGAGTGAGAGATATTAATAGAGGGAGTGGGAGAGATTGGTAGTGAGTGAGAGTGATTAGTAGAGAGTGAGAGTGATTGAGAGAGATTAGTAGCTAGAGAGAGATAGTGAGAGAGATTAGTAGAGAGAGTGGTAGAGGGTGAGAGAGAGTGAGAGAGATTAGTAGAGAGTGAGAGATATTAGTAGAGAGAGTGGTAGAGAGTGACAAAGATTAGTAGAGAGTGACAGAGATTAGTAGAGAGAGTGAGAGTGATTAGGAGAGAGTGGGAGAGATTTGTAGAGAGTGAGAGAGATTAGTAGAGACAGGGAGAGATTGGTAGAGAGTGAGAGAGATTAATTCGTGTAGAGAGTGAGAGGGAAAGAGAGAGAGCGAGAGAGGGAGAGAGATTGGTAGAGAGTGAGAGAGATTAGTAGAGAGAGTGGTAGTGAGTGAGAGTGATTAGTAGAGAGTGAGAGAGAGTGAGAGAGATTAGTAGCGAGTGAGAGAAAGTGAGAGTGAGTGAGAGAGATTTGTAGTGAGTGAGAGAAAGTGAGAGAGATTAGTAGAGAGAGTGGTAGAGGGTGAGAGAGAGTGAGAGAGATTAGTAGAGAGTGAAAGATATTAGTAGAGAGAGTGGTTGAGAGTGACAAAGATTAGTAGAGAGTGATAGAGATTAGTAGAGAGAGTGAAAGAGATTACGAGAGAGTGGGAGAGATTAATAGAGAGTGAGAGTAAGATTGAGAGAAAGTGAGACAGATTGGTAGAGAGTGAGAGAGAGTGAGAGTGATTGGTAGAGACTGAGAGAGATTGGTAGACAATGAGAGTGATTATTAGAGAGTTAGAGTGAGAGAGATTAGTACAGAGTGAGAGATAGTGAGAGAGATTTCCAGAGAGAGTGGTAGAGGGTGAGAGAGTTTAGTAGAGAGTGAGAGATAGTGAGAGATACTAGTAGAGAGTGGTAGAGATTGATAAAGATTAGTAGAGAGTGATAGAGATTAGTAGAGAGAGTGAGAGCTTGAGAGAGAGTGGAAGGGATTAGTAGAGAGTTAGAGAGAGTGACAGAAAGTGATAGAGAATAGTAGAGAGTGAGAACGATTGGTAGATTGTGCGAGAGAGTGAGTAAGATTAATTAGTGGAGAGAGTGAGAGAGGTTGGTACAGAGTGAGAGAGATTAGTAGAGAGTGAGAGATTGGTACAGAGTGAGAGTGATTAGTAGAGAGTGAGAGATATTAGCAGAGAGAGTGGTAGAGAGTGACAAATATTAGTAGAGAGTGGGAGAGATTAGTAGAGAGTGAGAAAGAGTGAAAGAAAGTGAAAGATATTGGTATAGATTGAGGGATATTAGTAGAGAGAGTGGTAGAGAGTGACAAAGATTAGTAGAGAGTGATAGAGATTAGTAGAGAGAGTGGGAGAGATTAGTAGAGAAAGAGAGAGATTGGTAGAGAGTGAGAGAGATTAGTAGAGAGAGTGGGAGAGATTGGTAGTGAGTGAGAGTGATTCGTAGAGAGTGAGAGTGAGTGAGAGAGATTAGTTGCGAGTGAGAGATAGTGAGAGAGATTAGTAGAGAGAGTGGTAGAGGGTGAGAGAGAGTGAGAGAGATTAGTAGAGAGTGAGAGATATTAGTAGAGAGAGTGGTAGAGAGTGACAAAGATTAGTAGAGAGTAAGAGAGAAAGAGAGAGAGCGAGAGAAGGAGAGAGATTGGTAGAGAGTGAGAGATATTAGTAGAGAGAGTGGGAGAGATTGGTAGTGAGTGAGAGTGATTAGTAGAGAGTGAGAGTGAGTGAGAGAGATTAGTAGCGAGAGAGAGATAGTGAGAGAGATTAGTAGCGAGAGTGGTAGAGGGTGAGAGAGAGTGAGAGAGATTAGTAGAGAGTGAGAGATATTAGTAGAGAGAGTGGTAAAGAGTGACAAAGATTAGTAGAGAGTGACAGAGATTAGTAGAGAGAGTGAGAGTGATTAGGAGAGAGTGGGAGAGATTTGTAGAGAGTGAGAGAGATTAGTAGAGACAGGGAGATTTGGTAGAGAGTGAGAGAGATTAATTAGTGGAGAGAGTGAGAGGGAAAGAGAGAGCGCGAGAGAGGGAGAGAGATTGGTAGAGAGTGAGAGAGATTAGTAGAGAGAGTGTGAGAGTGTGGTAGTGAGTGAGAGTGATTAGTAGAGAGTGAGAGTGAGTGAGAGAGATTAGTAGCGAGTGAGAGAAAGTGAGAGTGAGGGAGAGAGATTAGTAGCGAGTGAGAGAAAGTGAGAGAGATTAGTAGAGAGAGTGGTAGAGGGGGAGAGAGAGTGAGAGAGATTAGTAGAGAGTGAAAGATATTAGTAGAGAGAGTGGTTGAGAGTGACAAAGATTAGTAGAGAGTGATAGAGATTAGTAGAGAGAGTGAAAGAGATTACGAGAGAGTGGGAGAGATTAATAGAGAGTGAGAGTAAGATTGAGAGAAAGTGAGACAGATTGGTAGAGAGTGAGAGAGAGTGAGAGTGATTGGTAGAGACTGAGAGAGATTGGTAGACAATGAGAGTGATTATTAGAGAGTTAGAGTGAGAGAGATTAGTACAGAGTGAGAGATAGTGAGAGAGATTTGCAGAGAGAGTGGTAGAGGGTGAGAGAGTTTAGTAGAGAGTGAGAGATAGTGAGAGATACTAGTAGAGAGTGGTAGAGATTGACAAAGATTAGTAGAGAGTGATAGAGATTAGTAGAGAGAGTGAGAGATTGAGAGAGAGTGGAAGGGATTAGTAGAGAGTTAGAGAGAGTGACAGAAAGTGATAGAGAATAGTAGAGAGTGAGAACGATTGGTAGATTGTGCGAGAGAGTGAGTAAGATTAATTAGTGGAGGGAGTGAGAGAGGTTGGTACAGAGTGAGAGAGATTAGTAGAGAGTGAGAGATTGGTACAGAGTGAGAGTGATTAGTAGAGAGTGAGAGAAAGTGAGAGATATTAGCAGAGAGAGTGGTAGAGAGTGACAAATATTAGTAGAGAGTGAGAGATATTAGTAGAGAGAGTGGTAGAGAGTGACAAAGATTAGAGAGAGAGAGAGAGAGACTGAGAGAGAGTGGAAGGGATTAGTAGAGAGTTAGAGAGAGTGACTGAAAGTGAGAGAGAATAGTAGAGAGTGAGAGCGATTGGTAGATTGTGCGAGAGAGTGAGTAAGATTAATTAGTGGAGAGAGTGAGAGAGGTTGGTACAGAGTGAGAGAGATTAGTAGAGAGTGAGAGATTGGTACAGAGTGAGAGTGATTAGTAGAGAGTGAGAGATATTAGCAGAGAGAGTGGTAGAGAGTGACAAATATTAGTAGGGAGTGGGAGAGATTAGTCGAGAGTGAGAGAGAGTGAAAGAAAGTGAAAGATATTGGTATAGATTGAGGGATATTAGTAGAGAGAGTGGTAGAGAGTGACAAAGATTAGTAGAGAGTGATAGAGATTAGTAGAGAGAGTGGGAGAGATTAGGAGAGAGTGGGAGAGATTTGTAGAGAGTGAGAGAGATTAGTAGAGAAAGAGAGAGATTGGTAGAGAGTGAGAGATATTAATTAGTGGAGAGAGTGAGAGAGATTAGTAGAGAGAGTGGGAGAGATTGGTAGTGAGTGGGAGAGATTTGTAGAGAGCGGGAGAGATTAGTAGAGATAGGGAGAGATTGGTAGAGAGTGAGAGAGATTAATTACTGGAGAGAGTAAGAGAGAAAGAGAGAGAGCGAGAGAAGGAGAGAGATTGGTAGAGAGTGAGAGATATTAGTAGAGGGAGTGGGAGAGATTGGTAGTGAGTGAGAGTGATTCGTAGAGAGTGAGAGTGAGTGAGAGAGATTAGTAGCGAGTGAGAGATAGTGAGAGAGATTAGTAGAGAGAGTGGTAGAGGGTGAGAGAGAGTGAGAGATATTAGTAGAGAGTGAGAGATATTAGTAGAGAGAGTGGTAGAGAGTGACAAAGATTAGTAGAGAGTAAGAGAGAAAGAGAGATAGCGAGAGAAGGAGAGAGATTGGTAGAGAGTGAGAGATATTAGTAGAGAGAGTGGGAGAGATTGGTAGTGAGTGAGAGTGATTAGTAGAGAGTGAGAGTGAGTGAGAGAGATTAGTAGCGAGAGAGAGATAGTGAGAGAGATTAGTAGCGAGAGTGGTAGAGGGTGAGAGAGAGTGAGAGAGATTAGTAGAGAGTGAGAGATATTAGTAGAGAGAGTGGTAGAGAGTGACAAAGATTAGTAGAGAGTGACAGAGATTAGTAGAGAGAGTGAGAGTGATTAGGAGAGAGTGGGAGAGATTTGTAGAGAGTGAGAGAGATTAGTAGAGACAGGGAGAGATTGGTAGAGAGTGAGAGAGATTAATTAGTGGAGAGAGTGAGAGGGAAAGAGAGAGCGCGAGAGAGGGAGAGAGATTGGTAGAGAGTGAGAGAGATTAGTAGAGAGAGTGTGAGAGTGTGGTAGTGAGTGAGAGTGATTAGTAGAGAGTGAGTGAGAGAGATTAGTAGCGAGTGAGAGAAAGTGAGAGTGAGTGATAGAGATTAGTAGCGAGTGAGAGAAAGTGAGAGAGATTAGTAGAGAGAGTGGTAGAGGGGGAGAGAGAGTGAGAGAGGTTGGTACAGAGTGAGAGAGATTAGTAGAGAGTGAGAGATTGGTACAGAGTGAGAGTGATTAGTAGAGAGTGAGAGATATTAGCAGAGAGAGTGGTAGAGAGTGACAAATATTAGTAGAGAGTGGGAGAGATTAGTAGAGAGTGAGAGAGAGTGAAAGAAAGTGAAAGATATTGGTATAGATTGAGGGATATTAGTAGAGAGAGTGGTAGAGAGTGACAAAGATTAGTAGAGAGTGATAGAGATTAGTAGAGAGAGTGGGAGAGATTAGGAGAGTGTGGGAGAGATTTGTAGAGAGTGAGAGTGAGTGAGAGAGATTAGTAGCGAGTGAGAGAAAGTGAGAGAGATTAGTAGAGAGAGTGGTAGAGGGGGAGAGAGAGTGAGAGAGATTAGTAGAGAGTGAAAGATATTAGTAGAGAGAGTGGTTGAGAGTGACAAAGATTAGTAGAGAGTGATAGAGATTAGTAGAGAGAGTGAAAGAGATTACGAGAGAGTGGGAGAGATTAATAGAGAGTGAGAGTAAGATTGAGAGAAAGTGAGACAGATTGGTAGAGAGTGAGAGAGAGTGAGAGTGATTGGTAGAGACTGAGAGAGATTGGTAGACAATGAGAGTGATTATTAGAGAGTTAGAGTGAGAGAGATTAGTACAGAGTGAGAGATAGTGAGAGAGATTTGCAGTGAGAGTGGTAGAGGGTGAGAGAGTTTAGTAGAGAGTGAGAGATAGTGAGAGATACTAGTAGAGAGTGGTAGAGATTGACAGAGATTAGTAGAGAGTGATAGAGATTAGTAGAGAGAGTGAGAGATTGAGAGAGAGTGGAAGGGATTAGTAGAGAGTTAGAGAGAGTGACAGAAAGTGATAGAGAACAGTAGAGAGTGAGAACGATTGGTAGATTGTGCGAGAGAGTGAGTAAGATTAATTAGTGGAGGGAGTGAGAGAGGTTGGTACAGAGTGAGAGAGATTAGTAGAGAGTGAGAGATTGGTACAGAGTGAGAGTGATTAGTAGAGAGTGAGAGAAAGTGAGAGATATTAGCAGAGAGAGTGGTAGAGAGTGACAAATATTAGTAGAGAGTGAGAGATATTAGTAGAGAGAGTGGTAGAGAGTGACAAAGATTAGAGAGAGAGAGAGAGAGACTGAGAGAGAGTGGAAGGGATTAGTAGAGAGTTAGAGAGAGTGACTGAAAGTGAGAGAGAATAGTAGAGAGTGAGAGCGATTGGTAGATTGTGCGAGAGAGTGAGTAAGATTAATTAGTGGAGAGAGTGAGAGAGGTTGGTACAGAGTGAGAGAGATTAGTAGAGAGTGAGAGATTGGTACAGAGTGAGAGTGATTAGTAGAGAGTGAGAGATATTAGCAGAGAGAGTGGTAGAGAGTGACAAATATTAGTAGAGAGTGGGAGAGATTAGTAGAGAGTGAGAGAGAGTGAAAGAAAGTGAAAGATATTGTATAGATTGAGGGATATTTGTAGAGAGAGTGGTAGAGAGTGACAAAGATTAGTAGAGAGTGATAGAGATTAGTAGAGAGAGTGGGAGAGATTAGGAGAATGTGGGAGAGATTTGTAGAGAGTGAGAGTGAGTGAGAGAGATTAGTAGCGAGTGAGAGAAAGTGAGAGAGATTAGTAGAGAGAGTGGTAGAGGGTGAGAGAGATTAGTAGAGAGTGAAAGATATTAGTAGAGAGGGTGGTTGAGAGTGACAAAGATTAGTAGTGAGTGATAGAGATTAGTAGAGAGAGTGAAAGAGATTACGAGAGAGTGATAGAGATTAATAGAGAGTGAGAGTAAGATTGAGAGAAAGTGAGACAGATTGGTAGAGAGTGAGAGAGAGTGAGAGTGATTGGTAGAGAGTCAGAGAGATTGGTTGACAATGAGAGTGATTATTAGAGAGTTAGAGTGAGAGAGATTAGTACAGAGTGAGAGATAGTGAGAGAGATTTGCAGAGAGAGTGGTAGAGGGTGAGAGAGTTTAGTAGAGAGTGAGAGATAGCGAGAGATATTAGTAGAGAGTGGTAGAGATTGACAAAGATTAGTAGAGAGTGATAGAGATTAGTGGAGAGAGTGAGAGATTGAGAGAGAGTGGAAGGGATTAGTAGAGAGTTAGAGAGAGTGACAGAAAGTGAGAGAGAATAGTAGAGAGTGAGAACGATTGGTAGATTGTGCGAGAGAGTGAGTAAGATGATTATTAGAGAGTTAGAGTGAGAGAGATTAGTACAGAGTGAGAGATAGTGAGAGAGATTTGCAGAGAGAGTGGTAGAGGGTGAGAGAGTTTAGTAGAGAGTGAGAGATAGTGAGAGATATTAGTAGAGAGTGGTAGAGATTGACAAAGATTAGTAGAGAGTGATAGAGATTAGTGGAGAGAGTGAGAGATTGAGAGAGAGTGGAAGGGATTAGTAGAGAGTTAGAGAGAGTGACAGAAAGTGAGAGAGAATAGTAGAGAGTGAGAACGATTGGTAGATTGTGCGAGAGAGTGAGTAAGATTAATTAGTGGAGAGAGTGAGAGAGGTTGGTACAGAGTGAGAGAGATTAGTAGAGAGTGAGAGATTGGTACAGAGTGAGAGTGATTAGTAGAGAGTGAGAGAAAGTGAGAGATATTAGCAGAGAGAGTGGTAGAGAGTGACAAATATTAGTAGAGAGTGAGAGATATTAGTAGAGAAAGTGGTAGAGTGACAAAGATTAGAGAGAGAGAGAGAGAGAGAGAGACTGAGAGAGAGTGGAAGGGATTAGTAGAGAGTTAGAGAGAGTGACTGAAAGTGAGAGAGAATAGTAGAGAGTGAGAGCGATTGGTAGATTGTGCGAGAGAGTGAGTAAGATTAATTAGTGGAGAGAGTGAGAGAGGTTGGTACAGAGTGAGAGACATTAGTAGAGAGTGAGAGATTGGTACAGAGTGAGAGTGATTAGTAGATAGTGAGAGAAAGTGAGAGATATTAGCAGAGAGAGTGGTAGAGAGTGACAAATATTAGTAGAGAGTGGGAGAGATTAGTAGAGAGTGAGAGAGAGTGAAAGAAAGTGAAAGATATTGGTATAGATTGAGGGATATTAGTAGAGAGAGTGGTAGAGAGTGACAGAGATTAGTAGAGAGTGATAGAGATTAGTAGAGAGAGTGGGAGAGATTAGGAGAGAGTGGGAGAGATTTGTAGAAAGTGAGAGAGAGTGAGAGAGATTAGTAGAGAAAGAGAGAGATTGGTAGAGAGTGAGAGAGATTAATTAGTGGAGAGAGTGAGAGAGATTAGTCGAGAGAGTGGGAGAGATTGGTAGTGAGTGGGAGAGATTTGTAGCGAGCGGGAGAGATTAGTAGAGATAGGGAGAGATTGGTAGAGAGTGAGAGAGATTAATTACTGGAGAGAGTAAGAGAGAAAGAGAGAGAGCGAGAGAAGGAGAGAGATTGGTAGAGAGTGAGAGATATTAGTAGAGGGAGTGGGAGAGATTGGTAGTGAGTGAGAGTGATTAGTAGAGAGTGAGAGTGAGTGAGAGAGATTAGTAGCGAGAGAGAGATAGTGGGAGAGATTGGTAGAGAGAGTGGTAGAGGGTGAGAGAGAGTGAGAGAGATTAGTAGAGAGTGAGAGATATTAGTAGAGAGAGTGGTAGAGAGTGACAAAGATTAGTAGAGAGTGACAGAGATTAGTAGAGAGAGTGAGAGTGATTAGGAGAGAGTGGGAGAGATTTGTAGAGAGTGAGAGAGATTAGTAGAGACAGGGAGAGATTGGTAGAGAGTGAGAGAGATTAATTAGTGGAGAGAGTGAGAGGGAAAGAGAGAGCGCGAGAGAGGGAGAGAGATTGGTAGAGAGTGAGAGAGATTAGTAGAGAGAGTGTGAGAGTGTGGTAGTGAGTGAGAGTGATTAGTAGAGAGTGAGAGTGAGTGAGAGAGATTAGTAGCGAGTGAGAGAAAGTGAGAGTGAGTGAGAGAGATTAGTAGCGAGTGAGAGAAAGTGAGAGAGATTAGTAGAGAGAGTGGTAGAGGGGGAGAGAGAGTGAGAGAGATTAGTAGAGAGTGAAAGATATTAGTAGAGAGAGTGGTTGAGAGTGACAAAGATTAGTAGAGAGTGATAGAGATTAGTAGAGAGAGTGAAAGAGATTACGAGAGAGTGGGAGAGATTAATAGAGAGTGAGAGTAAGATTGAGAGAAAGTGAGACAGATTGGTAGAGAGTGAGAGAGAGTGAGAGTGATTGGTGGAGACTGAGAGAGATTGGTAGACAATGAGAGTGATTATTAGAGAGTTAGAGTGAGAGATATTAGTACAGAGTGAGAGATAGTGAGAGAGATTTGCAGAGAGAGTGGTAGAGGTTGAGAGAGTTTAGTAGAGAGTGAGAGATAGTGAGAGATACTAGTAGAGAGTGGTAGAGATTGACAAAGATTAGTAGAGAGTGATAGAGATTAGTAGAGAGAGTGAGAGATTGAGAGAGAGTGGAAGGGATTAGTAGAGAGTTAGAGAGAGTGACAGAAAGTGATAGAGAATAGTAGAGAGTGAGAACGATTGGTAGATTGTGCGAGAGAGTGAGTAAGATTAATTAGTGGAGGGAGTGAGAGAGGTTGGTAAAGAGTGAGAGAGATTAGTAGAGAGTGAGAGATTGGTACAGAGTGAGAGTGATTAGTAGAGAGTGAGAGAAAGTGAGAGATATTAGCAGAGAGAGTGGTAGAGAGTGACAAATATTAGTAGAGAGTGAGAGATATTAGTAGAGAGAGTGGTAGAGAGTGACAAAGATTAGAGAGAGAGAGAGAGAGAGACTGAGAGAGAGTGGAAGGGATTAGTAGAGAGTTAGAGAGAGTGACAGAAAGTGCGAGAGAATAGTAGAGAGTGAGAGCGATTGGTAGATTGTGCGAGAGAGTGAGTAAGATTAATTAGTGGAGAGAGTGAGAGAGGTTGGTACAGAGTGAGAGAGATTAGTAGAGAGTGAGAGATTGGTACAGAGTGAGAGTGATTAGTAGAGAGTGAGAGATATTAGCAGAGAGAGTGGTAGAGAGTGACAAATATTAGTAGAGAGTGGGAGAGATTAGTAGAGAGTGAGAGAGAGTGAAAGAAAGTGAAAGATATTGGTATAGATTGAGGGATATTTGTAGAGAGAGTGGTAGAGAGTGACAAAGATTAGTAGAGAGTGATAGAGATTAGTAGAGAGAGTGGGAGAGATTAGGAGAGTGTGGGAGAGATTTGTAGAGAGTGAGAGTGAGTGAGAGAGATTAGTAGCGAGTGAGAGAAAGTGAGAGAGATTAGTAGAGAGAGTGGTAGAGGGTGAGAGAGAGTGAGAGAGATTAGTAGAGAGTGAAAGATATTAGTAGAGAGGGTGGTTGAGAGTGACAAAGATTAGTAGAGAGTGATAGAGATTAGTAGAGAGAGTGAAAGAGATTACGAGAGAGTGATAGAGATTAATAGAGAGTGAGAGTAAGATTGAGAGAAAGTGAGACAGATTGGTAGAGAGTGAGAGAGAGTGAGAGTGATTGGTAGAGAGTCAGAGAGATTGGTAGACAATGAGAGTGATTATTAGAGAGTTAGAGTGAGAGAGATTAGTACAGAGTGAGAGATAGTGAGAGAGATTTGCAGAGAGAGTGGTAGAGGGTGAGAGAGTTTAGTAGAGAGTGAGAGATAGTGAGAGATATTAGTAGAGAGTGGTAGAGATTGACAAAGATTAGTAGAGAGTGATAGAGATTAGTGGAGAGAGTGAGAGATTGAGAGAGAGTGGAAGGGAATAGTAGAGAGTTAGAGAGAGTGACAGAAAGTGAGAGAGAATAATAGAGAGTGAGAACGATTGGTAGATTGTGCGAGAGAGTGAGTAAGATTAATTAGTGGAGAGAGTGAGAGAGGTTGGTACAGAGTGAGAGAGATTAGTAGAGAGTGAGAGATTGGTACAGAGTGAGAGTGATTAGTAGAGAGTGAGAGAAAGTGAGAGATATTAGCAGAGAGAGTGGTAGAGAGTGACAAATATTAGTAGAGAGTGAGAGATATTAGTAGAGAAAGTGGTAGAGAGTGACAAAGATTAGAGAGAGAGAGAGAGACTGAGAGAGAGTGGAAGGGATTAGTAGAGAGTTAGAGAGAGTGACTGAAAGTGAGAGAGAATAGTAGAGTGTGAGAGCGATTGGTAGATTGTGCGAGAGAGTGAGTAAGATTAATTAGTGGAGAGAGTGAGAGAGGTTGGTACAGAGTGAGAGACATTAGTAGAGAGTGAGAGATTGGTACAGAGTGAGAGTGATTAGTAGATAGTGAGAGAAAGTGAGAGATATTAGCAGAGAGAGTGGTAGAGAATGACAAATATTAGTAGAGAGTGGGAGAGATTAGTAGAGAGTGAGATAGAGTGAAAGAAAGTGAAAGATATTGGTATAGATTGAGGGATATTAGTAGAGAGAGTGGTAGAGAGTGACAAAGATTAGTAGAGAGTGATAGAGATTAGTAGAGAGAGTGGGAGAGATTAGGAGAGAGTGGGAGAGATTTGTAGAAAGTGAGAGAGAGTGAGAGAGATTAGTAGAGAAAGAGAGAGATTGGTAGAGAGTGAGAGAGATTAATTAGTGGAGAGAGTGAGAGAGATTAGTAGAGAGAGTGGGAGAGATTGGTAGTGAGTGGGAGTGATTTGTAGAGAGCGGGAGAGATTAGTAGAGATAGGGAGAGATTGGTAGAGAGTGAGAGAGATTAATTACTGGAGAGAGTAAGAGAGAAAGAGAGAGAGCGAGAGAAGGAGAGAGATTGGTAGAGAGTGAGAGATATTAGTAGAGGGAGTGGGAGAGATTGGTAGTGAGTGAGAGTGATTAGTAGAGAGTGAGAGTGAGTGAGAGAGATTAGTAGCGAGAGAGAGATAGTGAGAGAGATTAGTAGAGAGAGTGGTAGAGGGTGAGAGAGAGTGAGAGAGATTAGTAGAGAGTGAGAGATATTAGTAAAGAGAGTGGTAGAGAGTGACAAAGATTAGTAGAGAGTGACAGAGATTAGTAGAGAGAGTGAGAGTGATTAGGAGAGAGTGGGAGAGATTTGTAGAGAGTGAGAGAGATTAGTAGAGACAGGGAGAGATTGGTAGAGAGTGAGAGAGATTAATTAGTGGAGAGAGTGAGAGGGAAAGAGAGAGAGCGAGAGAGGGAGAGAGATTGGTAGAGAGTGAGAGAGATTAGTAGAGAGAGTGGGAGAGAGTGGTAGTGAGTGAGAGTGATTAGTAGAGAGTGAGAGTGAGTGAGAGAGATTAGTAGCGAGTGAGAGAAAGTGAGAGTGAGTGAGAGAGATTAGTAGTGAGTGAGAGAAAGTGAGAGAGATTAGTAGAGAGAGTGGTAGAGGGTGAGAGAGAGTGAGAGAGATTAGTAGAGAGTGAAAGATATTAGTAGAGAGAGTGGTTGAGAGTGACAAAGATTAGTAGAGAGTGATAGAGATTAGTAGAGAGAGTGAAAGAGATTACGAGAGAGTGGGAGAGATTAGTAGAGAGTGAGAGTAAGATTGAGAGAAAGTGAGACAGATTGGTAGAGAGTGAGAGAGAGTGAGAGTGATTGGTAGAGACTGAGAGAGATTGGTAGACAATGAGAGTGATTATTAGAGAGTTAGAGTGAGAGAGATTAGTACAGAGTGAGAGATAGTGAGAGAGATTTGCAGAGAGAGTGGTAGAGGGTGAGAGAGTTTAGTACAGAGTGAGAGATAGTGAGAGAGATTCTAGTAGAGAGTGGTAGAGATTGACAAAGATTAGTAGAGAGTGATAGAGATTAGTAGAGAGAGTGAGAGATTGAGAGAGAGTGGAAGGGATTAGTAGAGAGTTACAGAGAGTGACAGAAAGTGATAGAGAATAGTAGAGAGTGAGAACGATTGGAAGATTGTGCGAGAGAGTGAGTAAGATTAATTAGTGGAGAGAGTGAGAGAGGTTGGTACAGAGTTAGAGAGATTAGTAGAGAGTGAGAGATTGGTACAGAGTGAGAGTGATTAGTAGAGAGTGAGAGATATTAGCAGAGAGAGTGGTAGAGTGACAAATATTAGTAGAGAGTGGGAGAGATTAGTAGAGAGTGAGAGAGAGTGAAAGATATTGGTATAGATTGAGGGATATTAGTAGAGAGAGTGGTAGAGAGTGACAAAGATTAGTAGAGAGTGATAGAGATTAGTAGAGAGAGTGGGAGAGATTAGGAGAGTGTGGGAGAGATTTGTAGAGAGTGAGAGAAAGTGAGAGAGATTAGTTAGTGGAGAGAGTGAGAGAGATTAGTAGAGAGAGTGGGAGAGATTGGTAGTGAGTGAGAGTGATTCGTAGAGAGTGAGAGTGAGTGAGAGAGATTAGTAGCGAGTGAGAGATAGTGAGAGAGATTAGTAGAGAGAGTGGTAGAGGGTGAGAGAGAGTGAGAGAGATTAGTAGAGAGTGAGAGATATTAGTAGAGAGTGACAAAGATTAGTATAGAGTAAGAGAGAAAGAGAGAGAGCGAGAGAAGGAGAGAGATTGGTAGAGAGTGAGAGATATTAGTAGAGAGAGTGGGAGAGATTGGTAGTGAGTGAGAGTGATTAGTAGAGAGTGAGAGTGAGTGAGAGAGATTAGTAGCGAGAGAGAGATAGTGAGAGAGATTAGTAGCGAGAGTGGTAGAGGGTGAGAGAGAGTGAGAGAGATTAGTAGAGAGTGAGAGATATTAGTAGAGAGAGTGGTAGAGAGTGACAAAGATTAGTAGAGAGTGACAGAGATTAGTAGAGAGAGTGAGAGTGATTAGGAGAGAGTGGGAGAGATTTGTAGAGAGTGAGAGAGATTAGTAGAGACAGGGAGAGATTGGTAGAGAGTGAGAGAGATTAAATAGTGGAGAGAGTGAGAGGGAAAGAGAGAGCGCGAGAGAGGGAGAGAGATTGGTAGAGAGTGAGAGAGATTAGTAGAGAGAGTGTGAGAGTGTGGTAGTGAGTGAGAGTGATTAGTAGAGAGTGAGAGTGAGTGAGAGAGATTAGTAGCGAGTGAGAGAAAGTGAGAGTGAGTGAGAGAGATTAGTAGCGAGTTAGAGAAAGTGAGAGAGATTAGTAGAGAGAGTGGTAGAGGGGGAGAGAGAGTGAGAGAGATTAGTAGAGAGTGAAAGATATTAGTAGAGAGAGTGGTTGAGAGTGACAAAGATTAGTAGAGAGTGATAGAGATTAGTAGAGAGAGTGAAAGAGATTACGAGAGAGTGGGAGAGATTAGTAGAGAGTGAGAGTAAGATTGAGAGAAAGTGAGACAGATTGGTAGAGAGTGAGAGAGAGTGAGAGTGATTGGTAGAGACTGAGAGAGATTGGTAGACAATGAGAGTGATTATTAGAGAGTTAGAGTGAGAGAGATTAGTACAGAGTGAGAGATAGTGAGAGAGATTTGCAGAGAGAGTGGTAGAGGGTGAGAGAGTTTAGTAGAGAGTGAGAGATAGTGAGAGATACTAGTAGAGAGTGGTAGAGATTGACAAAGATTAGTAGAGAGTGATAGAGATTAGTAGAGAGAGTGAGAGATTGAGAGAGAGTGGAAGGGATTAGTAGAGAGTTAGAGAGAGTGACAGAAAGTGATAGAGAATAGTAGAGAGTGAGAACGATTGGTAGATTGTGCGAGAGAGTGAGTAAGATTAATTAGTGGAGGGAGTGAGAGAGGTTGGTACAGAGTGAGAGAGATTAGTAGAGAGTGAGAGAGTGAGAGAGAGTGAGAGAGATTAATTAGTGGAGAGAGTGAGAGAGATTAGTAGAGAGAGTGGGAGAGATTGGTAGTGAGTGAGAGTGATTCGTAGAGAGTGAGAGTGAGTGAGAGAGATTAGTAGCGAGTGAGAGATAGTGAGAGAGATTAGTAGAGAGAGTGGTAGAGGGTGAGAGAGAGTGAGAGAGATTAGTAGAGAGTGACAAAGATTAGTATAGAGTAAGAGAGAAAGAGAGAGAGCGAGAGAAGGAGAGAGATTGGTAGAGAGTGAGAGATATTAGTAGAGAGAGTGGGAGAGATTGGTAGTGAGTGAGAGTGATTAGTAGAGAGTGAGAGTGAGTGAGAGAGATTAGTAGCGAGAGAGAGATAGTGAGAGAGATTAGTAGCGAGAGTGGTAGAGGGTGAGAGAGAGTGAGAGAGATTAGTAGAGAGTGAGAGATATTAGTAGAGAGAGTGGTAGAGAGTGACAAAGATTAGTAGAGAGTGACAGAGATTAGTAGAGAGAGTGAGAGTGATTAGGAGAGAGTGGGAGAGATTTGTAGAGAGTGAGAGAGATTAGTAGAGACAGGGAGAGATTGGTAGAGAGTGAGAGAGATTAATTAGTGGAGAGAGTGAGAGGGAAAGAGAGAGCGCGAGAGAGGGAGAGAGATTGGTAGAGAGTGAGAGAGATTAGTAGAGAGAGTGTGAGAGTGTGGTAGTGAGTGAGAGTGATTAGTAGAGAGTGAGAGTGAGTGAGAGAGATTAGTAGCGAGTGAGAGAAAGTGAGAGTGAGTGAGAGAGATTAGTAGCGAGTTAGAGAAAGTGAGAGAGATTAGTAGAGAGAGTGGTAGAGGGGGAGAGAGAGTGAGAGAGATTAGTAGAGAGTGAAAGATATTAGTAGAGAGAGTGGTTGAGAGTGACAAAGATTAGTAGAGAGTGATAGAGATTAGTAGAGAGAGTGAAAGAGATTACGAGAGAGTGGGAGAGATTAGTAGCGAGTGAGAGTAAGATTGAGAGAAAGTGAGACAGATTGGTAGAGAGTGAGAGAGAGTGAGAGTGATTGGTAGAGACTGAGAGAGATTGGTAGACAATGAGAGTGATTATTAGAGAGTTAGAGTGAGAGAGATTAGTACAGAGTGAGAGATAGTGAGAGAGATTTGCAGAGAGAGTGGTAGAGGGTGAGAGAGTTTAGTAGAGAGTGAGAGATAGTGAGAGAGATTTGCAGAGAGAGTGGTAGAGGGTGAGAGAGTTTAGTAGAGAGTGAGAGATAGTGAGAGATACTAGTAGAGAGTGGTAGAGATTGACAAAGATTAGTAGAGAGTGATAGAGATTAGTAGAGAGAGTGAGAGATTGAGAGAGAGTGGAAGGGATTAGTAGAGAGTTAGAGAGAGTGACAGAAAGTGATAGAGAATAGTAGAGTGAGAACGATTGGTAGATTGTGCGAGAGAGTGAGTAAGATTAATTAGTGGAGGGAGTGAGAGAGGTTGGTACAGAGTGAGAGAGATTAGTAGAGAGTGAGAGAGTGAGAGAGAGTGAGAGAGATTAATTAGTGGAGAGAGTGAGAGAGATTAGTAGAGAGAGTGGGAGAGATTGGTAGTGAGTGAGAGTGATTCGTAGAGAGTGAGAGTGAGTGAGAGAGATTAGTAGCGAGTGAGAGATAGTGAGAGAGATTAGTAGAGAGAGTGGTAGAGGGTGAGAGAGAGTGAGAGAGATTAGTAGAGAGTGACAAAGATTAGTATAGAGTAAGAGAGAAAGAGAGAGAGCGAGAGAAGGAGAGAGATTGGTAGAGAGTGAGAGATATTAGTAGAGAGAGTGGGAGAGATTGGTAGTGAGTGAGAGTGATTAGTAGAGAGTGAGAGTGAGTGAGAGAGATTAGTAGCGAGAGAGAGATAGTGAGAGAGATTAGTAGCGAGAGTGGTAGAGGGTGAGAGAGAGTGAGAGAGATTAGTAGAGAGTGAGAGATATTAGTAGAGAGAGTGGTAGAGAGTGACAAAGATTAGTAGAGAGTGACAGAGATTAGTAGAGAGAGTGAGAGTGATTAGGAGAGAGTGGGAGAGATTTGTAGAGAGTGAGAGAGATTAGTAGAGACAGGGAGAGATTGGTAGAGAGTGAGAGAGATTAATTAGTGGAGAGAGTGAGAGGGAAAGAGAGAGCGCGAGAGAGGGAGAGAGATTGGTAGAGAGTGAGAGAGATTAGTAGAGAGAGTGTGAGAGTGTGGTAGTGAGTGAGAGTGATTAGTAGAGAGTGAGAGTGAGTGAGAGAGATTAGTAGCGAGTGAGAGAAAGTGAGAGTGAGTGAGAGAGATTAGTAGCGAGTTAGAGAAAGTGAGAGAGATTAGTAGAGAGAGTGGTAGAGGGGGAGAGAGAGTGAGAGAGATTAGTAGAGAGTGAAAGATATTAGTAGAGAGAGTGGTTGAGAGTGACAAAGATTAGTAGAGAGTGATAGAGATTAGTAGAGAGAGTGAAAGAGATTACGAGAGAGTGGGAGAGATTAGTAGCGAGTGAGAGTAAGATTGAGAGAAAGTGAGACAGATTGGTAGAGAGTGAGAGAGAGTGAGAGTGATTGGTAGAGACTGAGAGAGATTGGTAGACAATGAGAGTGATTATTAGAGAGTTAGAGTGAGAGAGATTAGTACAGAGTGAGAGATAGTGAGAGAGATTTGCAGAGAGAGTGGTAGAGGGTGAGAGAGTTTAGTAGAGAGTGAGAGATAGTGAGAGATACTAGTAGAGAGTGGTAGAGATTGACAAAGATTAGTAGAGAGTGATAGAGATTAGTAGAGAGAGTAAGAGATTGAGAGAGAGTGGAAGGGATTAGTAGAGAATTAGAGAGAGTGACAGAAAGTGATAGAGAATAGTAGAGAGTGAGAACGATTGGTAGATTGTGCGAGAGAGTGAGTAAGATTAATTAGTGGAGGGAGTGAGAGAGGTTGGTACAGAGTGAGAGAGATTAGTAGAGAGTGAGAGAGTGAGAGAGAGTGAGAGAGATTAATTAGTGGAGAGAGTGAGAGAGATTAGTAGAGAGAGTGGGAGAGATTGGTAGTGAGTGAGAGTGATTCGTAGAGAGTGAGAGTGAGTGAGAGAGATTAGTAGCGAGTGAGAGATAGTGAGAGAGATTAGTAGAGAGAGTGGTAGAGGGTGAGAGAGAGTGAGAGAGATTAGTAGAGAGTGACAAAGATTAGTATAGAGTAAGAGAGAAAGAGAGAGAGCGAGAGAAGGAGAGAGATTGGTAGAGAGTGAGAGATATTAGTAGAGAGAGTGGGAGAGATTGGTAGTGAGTGAGAGTGATTAGTAGAGAGTGAGAGTGAGTGAGAGAGATTAGTAGCGAGAGAGAGATAGTGAGAGAGATTAGTAGCGAGAGTGGTAGAGGGTGAGAGAGAGTGAGAGAGATTAGTAGAGAGTGAGAGATATTAGTAGAGAGAGTGGTAGAGAGTGACAAAGATTAGTAGAGAGTGACAGAGATTAGTAGAGAGAGTGAGAGTGATTAGGAGAGAGTGGGAGAGATTTGTAGAGAGTGAGAGAGATTAGTAGAGACAGGGAGAGATTGGTAGAGAGTGAGAGAGATTAATTAGTGGAGAGAGTGAGAGGGAAAGAGAGAGCGCGAGAGAGGGAGAGAGATTGGTAGAGAGTGAGAGAGATTAGTAGAGAGAGTGTGAGAGTGTGGTAGTGAGTGAGAGTGATTAGTAGAGAGTGAGAGTGAGTGAGAGAGATTAGTAGCGAGTGAGAGAAAGTGAGAGTGAGTGAGAGAGATTAGTAGCGAGTTAGAGAAAGTGAGAGAGATTAGTAGAGAGAGTGGTAGAGGGGGAGAGAGAGTGAGAGAGATTAGTAGAGAGTGAAAGATATTAGTAGAGAGAGTGGTTGAGAGTGACAAAGATTAGTAGAGAGTGATAGAGATTAGTAGAGAGAGTGAAAGAGATTACGAGAGAGTGGGAGAGATTAGTAGCGAGTGAGAGTAAGATTGAGAGAAAGTGAGACAGATTGGTAGAGAGTGAGAGAGAGTGAGAGTGATTGGTAGAGACTGAGAGAGATTGGTAGACAATGAGAGTGATTATTAGAGAGTTAGAGTGAGAGAGATTAGTACAGAGTGAGAGATAGTGAGAGAGATTTGCAGAGAGAGTGGTAGAGGGTGAGAGAGTTTAGTAGAGAGTGAGAGATAGTGAGAGATACTAGTAGAGAGTGGTAGAGATTGACAAAGATTAGTAGAGAGTGATAGAGATTAGTAGAGAGAGTGAGAGATTGAGAGAGAGTGGAAGGGATTAGTAGAGAGTTAGAGAGAGTGACAGAAAGTGATAGAGAATAGTAGAGAGTGAGAACGATTGGTAGATTGTGCGAGAGAGTGAGTAAGATTAATTAGTGGAGGGAGTGAGAGAGGTTGGTACAGAGTGAGAGAGATTAGTAGAGAGTGAGAGAGTGAGAGAGAGTGAGAGAGATTAATTAGTGGAGAGAGTGAGAGAGATTAGTAGAGAGAGTGGGAGAGATTGGTAGTGAGTGAGAGTGATTCGTAGAGAGTGAGAGTGAGTGAGAGAGATTAGTAGCGAGTGAGAGATAGTGAGAGAGATTAGTAGAGAGAGTGGTAGAGGGTGAGAGAGAGTGAGAGAGATTAGTAGAGAGTGACAAAGATTAGTATAGAGTAAGAGAGAAAGAGAGAGAGCGAGAGAAGGAGAGAGATTGGTAGAGAGTGAGAGATATTAGTAGAGAGAGTGGGAGAGATTGGTAGTGAGTGAGAGTGATTAGTAGAGAGTGAGAGTGAGTGAGAGAGATTAGTAGCGAGAGAGAGATAGTGAGAGAGATTAGTAGCGAGAGTGGTAGAGGGTGAGAGAGAGTGAGAGAGATTAGTAGAGAGTGAGAGATATTAGTAGAGAGAGTGGTAGAGAGTGACAAAGATTAGTAGAGAGTGACAGAGATTAGTAGAGAGAGTGAGAGTGATTAGGAGAGAGTGGGAGAGATTTGTAGAGAGTGAGAGAGATTAGTAGAGACAGGGAGAGATTGGTAGAGAGTGAGAGAGATTAATTAGTGGAGAGAGTGAGAGGGAAAGAGAGAGCGCGAGAGAGGGAGAGAGATTGGTAGAGAGTGAGAGAGATTAGTAGAGAGAGTGTGAGAGTGTGGTAGTGAGTGAGAGTGATTAGTAGAGAGTGAGAGTGAGTGAGAGAGATTAGTAGCGAGTGAGAGAAAGTGAGAGTGAGTGAGAGAGATTAGTAGCGAGTTAGAGAAAGTGAGAGAGATTAGTAGAGAGAGTGGTAGAGGGGGAGAGAGAGTGAGAGAGATTAGTAGAGAGTGAAAGATATTAGTAGAGAGAGTGGTTGAGAGTGACAAAGATTAGTAGAGAGTGATAGAGATTAGTAGAGAGAGTGAAAGAGATTACGAGAGAGTGGGAGAGATTAGTAGCGAGTGAGAGTAAGATTGAGAGAAAGTGAGACAGATTGGTAGAGAGTGAGAGAGAGTGAGAGTGATTGGTAGAGACTGAGAGAGATTGGTAGACAATGAGAGTGATTATTAGAGAGTTAGAGTGAGAGAGATTAGTACAAAGTGAGAGATAGTGAGAGAGATTTGCAGAGAGAGTGGTAGAGGGTGAGAGAGTTTAGTAGAGAGTGAGAGATAGTGAGAGATACTAGTAGAGAGTGGTAGAGATTGACAAAGATTAGTAGAGAGTGATAGAGATTAGTAGAGAGAGTGAGAGATTGAGAGAGAGTGGAAGGGATTAGTAGAGAGTTAGAGAGAGTGACAGAAAGTGATAGAGAATAGTAGAGAGTGAGAACGATTGGTAGATTGTGCGAGAGAGTGAGTAAGATTAATTAGTGGAGGGAGTGAGAGAGGTTGGTACAGAGTGAGAGAGATTAGTAGAGAGTGAGAGAGTGAGAGAGAGTGAGAGAGATTAATTAGTGGAGAGAGTGAGAGAGATTAGTAGAGAGAGTGGGAGAGATTGGTAGTGAGTGAGAGTGATTCGTAGAGAGTGAGAGTGAGTGAGAGAGATTAGTAGCGAGTGAGAGATAGTGAGAGAGATTAGTAGAGAGAGTGGTAGAGAGTGAGAGAGAGTGAGAGAGATTAGTAGAGAGTGACAAAGATTAGTATAGAGTAAGAGAGAAAGAGAGAGAGCGAGAGAAGGAGAGAGATTGGTAGAGAGTGAGAGATATTAGTAGAGAGAGTGGGAGAGATTGGTAGTGAGTGAGAGTGATTAGTAGAGAGTGAGAGTGAGTGAGAGAGATTAGTAGCGAGAGAGAGATAGTGAGAGAGATTAGTAGCGAGAGTGGTAGAGGGTGAGAGAGAGTGAGAGAGATTAGTAGAGAGTGAGAGATATTAGTAGAGAGAGTGGTAGAGAGTGACAAAGATTAGTAGAGAGTGACAGAGATTAGTAGAGAGAGTGAGAGTGATTAGGAGAGAGTGGGAGAGATTTGTAGAGAGTGAGAGAGATTAGTAGAGACAGGGAGAGATTGGTAGAGAGTGAGAGAGATTAATTAGTGGAGAGAGTGAGAGGGAAAGAGAGAGCGCGAGAGAGGGAGAGAGATTGGTAGAGAGTGAGAGAGATTAGTAGAGAGAGTGTGAGAGTGTGGTAGTGAGTGAGAGTGATTAGTAGAGAGTGAGAGTGAGTGAGAGAGATTAGTAGCGAGTGAGAGAAAGTGAGAGTGAGTGAGAGAGATTAGTAGCGAGTTAGAGAAAGTGAGAGAGATTAGTAGAGAGAGTGGTAGAGGGGGAGAGAGAGTGAGAGAGATTAGTAGAGAGTGAAAGATATTAGTAGAGAGAGTGGTTGAGAGTGACAAAGATTAGTAGAGAGTGATAGAGATTAGTAGAGAGAGTGAAAGAGATTACGAGAGAGTGGGAGAGATTAGTAGCGAGTGAGAGTAAGATTGAGAGAAAGTGAGACAGATTGGTAGAGAGTGAGAGAGAGTGAGAGTGATTGGTAGAGACTGAGAGAGATTGGTAGACAATGAGAGTGATTATTAGAGAGTTAGAGTGAGAGAGATTAGTACAGAGTGAGAGATAGTGAGAGAGATTTGCAGAGAGAGTGGTAGAGGGTGAGAGAGTTTAGTAGAGAGTGAGAGATAGTGAGAGATACTAGTAGAGAGTGGTAGAGATTGACAAAGATTAGTAGAGAGTGATAGAGATTAGTAGAGAGAGTGAGAGATTGAGAGAGAGTGGAAGGGATTAGTAGAGAGTTAGAGAGAGTGACAGAAAGTGATAGAGAATAGTAGAGAGTGAGAACGATTGGTAGATTGTGCGAGAGAGTGAGTAAGATTAATTAGTGGAGGGAGTGAGAGAGGTTGGTACAGAGTGAGAGAGATTAGTAGAGAGTGAGAGATTGGTACAGAGTGAGAGTGATTAGTAGAGAGTGAGAGAAAGTGAGAGATATTAGCAGAGAGAGTGGTAGAGAGTGACAAATATTAGTAGAGAGTGAGAGATATTAGTAGAGAGAGTGGTAGAGAGTGACAAATATTAGTAGAGAGTGGGAGAGATTAGTAGAGAGTGAGAGAGAGTGAAAGAAAGTGAAAGATATTGGTATAGATTGAGGGATATTAGTAGAGAGAGTGGTAGAGAGTGACAAAGATTAGTAGAGAGTGATAGAGATTAGTAGAGAGAGTGGGAGAGATTAGGAGAGTGTGGGAGAGATTTGTAGAGAGTGAGAGAGAGTGAGAGAGATTAGTATAGAAAGAGAGAGATTGGTAGAGAGTGAGAGAGATTAATTAGTGGAGAGAGTGAGAGAGATTAGTAGAGAGAGTGGGAGAGATTGGTAGTGAGTGAGAGTGATTCGTAGAGAGTGAGAGTGAGTGAGAGAGATTAGTAGCGAGTGAGAGATAGTGAGAGAGATTAGTAGAGAGAGTGGTAGAGGGTGAGAGAGAGTGAGAGAGATTAGTAGAGAGTGAGAGATATTAGTAGAGAGAGTGGTAGAGAGTGACAAAGATTAGTAGAGAGTAAGAGAGAAAGAGAGAGAGCGAGAGAAGGAGAGAGATTGGTAGAGAGTGAGAGATATTTGTAGAGAGAGTGGGAGAGATTGGTAGTGAGTGAGAGTGATTAGTAGAGAGTGAGAGTGAGTGAGAGAGATTAGTAGCGAGAGAGAGATAGTGAGAGAGATTAGTAGCGAGAGTGGTAGAGGGTGAGAGAGAGTGAGAGAGATTAGTAGAGAGTGAGAGATATTAGTAGAGAGAGTGGTAGAGAGTGACAAAGATTAGTAGAGAGTGACAGAGATTAGTAGAGAGAGTGAGAGTGATTAGGAGAGAGTGGGAGAGATTTGTAGAGAGTGAGAGAGATTAGTAGAGACAGGGAGAGATTGGTAGAGAGTGAGAGAGATTAATTAGTGGAGAGAGTGAGAGGGAAAGAGAGAGCGCGAGAGAGGGAGAGAGATTGGTAGAGAGTGAGAGAGATTACTAGAGAGAGTGTGAGAGTGTGGTAGTGAGTGAGAGTGATTAGTAGAGAGTGAGAGTGAGTGAGAGAGATTAGTAGCGAGTGAGAGAAAGTGAGAGTGAGAGAGAGAGATTAGTAGCGAGTGAGAGAAAGTGAGAGAGATTAGTAGAGAGAGTGGTAGAGGGGGAGAGAGAGTGAGAGAGATTAGTAGAGAGTGAAAGATATTAGTAGAGAGAGTGGTTGAGAGTGACAAAGATTAGTAGAGAGTGATAGAGATTAGTAGAGAGAGTGAAAGAGATTACGAGAGAGTGGGAGAGATTAATAGAGAGTGAGAGTAAGATTGAGAGAAAGTGAGACAGATTGGTAGAGAGTGAGAGAGAGTGAGAGTGATTGGTAGAGACTGAGAGAGATTGGTAGACAATGAGAGTGGAAGGGATTAGTAGAGAGTTAGAGAGAGTGACAGAAAGTGATAGAGAATAGTAGAGAGTGAGAACGATTGGTAGATTGTGCGAGAGAGTGAGTAAGATTAATTAGTGGAGAGAGTTAGAGAGGTTGGTACAGAGTGAGAGAGATTAGTAGAGAGTGAGAGATTGGTACAGAGTGAGAGTGATTAGTAGAGAGTGAGAGATATTAGCAGAGAGAGTGGTAGAGAGTGACAAATATTAGTAGAGAGTGGGAGAGATTAGTAGAGAGTGAGAGAGAGTGAAAGAAAGTGAAAGATATTGGTATAGATTGAGGGATATTAGTAGAGAGAGTGGTAGAGAGTGACAAAGATTAGTAGAGAGTGATAGAGATTAGTAGAGAGAATGGGAGAGATTAGGAGAGAGTGGGAGAGATTTGTAAAGAGTGAGAGAGAGTGAGAGAGATTAGTAGAGAAAGAGAGAGATTGGTAGAGAGTGAGAAAGATTAATTAGTGGAGAGAGTGAGAGAGATTAGTAGAGAGAGTGGGAGAGATTGGTAGTGAGTGAGAGTGATTCGTAGAGAGTGAGAGTGAGTGAGAGAGATTAGTAGCGAGTGAGAGATAGTGAGAGAGATTAGTAGAGAGAGTGGTAGAGGGTGAGAGAGAGTGAGAGAGATTAGCAGAGAGTGAGAGATATTTGTAGAGAGAGTGGTATACAGTGACAAAGATTAGTAGAGAGTGAGAGAGATTAGTAGAGAGAGTGAGAGTGATTAGGAGAGAGTGGGAGAGATTTGTAGAGAGTGGGAGAGATTAGTAGAGATAGGGAGAGGTTGGTAGAGAGTGAGAGAGATTAATTAGTGGAGAGAGTAAGAGAGAAAGAGAGAGAGCGAGAGAGGGAGAGAGAGAGATTGGTAGAGAGTGAGAGATATTAGTAGAGAGAGTGGGAGAGATTGGTAGTGAGTGAGAGTGATTAGTACAGAGTGAGAGTGAGTGAGAGAGATTAGTAGCGAGAGAGAGATAGTGAGAGTGATTAGTAGAGAAAGTGGTAGAGGGTGAGAGAGAGTGAGAGAGATTAGTAGAGAGTGAGAGATATTAGTAGAGAGAGTGGTAGAGAGTGACAAAGATTAGTAGAGAGTGACAGAGATTAGTAGAGAGAGTGAGAGTGATTAGGAGAGAGTGGGAGAGATTTGTAGAGAGTGAGAGAGATTAGTAGAGACAGGGAGAGATTGGTAGAGAGTGAGAGAGATTAATTAGTGGAGAGAGTGAGAAAGAAAGAGAGAGAGCGAGAGAGGGAGAGAGATTGGTAGAGAGTGAGATAGATTAGTAGAGAGAGTGGGAGAGAGTGGTTGTGAGTGAGAGTGATTAGTAGAGAGTGAGAGTGAGTGAGAGAGATTAGTAGCGAGTGAGAGAAAGTGAGAGAGATTAGTAGAGAGAGTGGTAGAGGGTGAGAGAGAGTGAGAGAGATTAGTAGAGAGTGAAAGATATTAGTAGAGAAGGTGGTTGAGAGTGACAAAGATTAGTAGAGAGTGATAGAGATTAGTAGAGAGAGTGAAAGAGATTACGAGAGAGTGATAGAGATTAGTAGAGAGTGAGAGTAAGATTGAGAGAGATTAGTACAGAGTGAGAGATAGTGAGAGAGATTTGCAGAGAGAGTAGTAGAGGGTGAGAGATTTTAGTAGAGAGTGAGAGATAGTGAGAGATATTAGTAGAGAGTGGTAGAGATTGACAAAGATTAGTAGAGAGTGATAGAGATTAGTAGAGAGAGTGAGAGATTGAGAGAGAGTGGAAGGGATTAGTAGAGAGTTAGAGAGAGTGACAGAAAGTGAGAGAGAATAGTAGAGAGTGAGAACGATTGGTAGATTGTGCGAGAGAGTAAGATTAATTAGTGGAGGGAGTGAGAGAGGTTGGTATAGAGTGAGAGAGATTTGTAGAGAGTGAGAGATTGGTACAGAGTGAGAGTGATTAGTAGAGAGTGAGAGAAAGTGAGAGATATTAGCAGAGAGAGTGGTAGAGAGTGACAAATATTAGTAGAGAGTGGGAGAGATTAGTAGAGAGTGAGAGAGAGTGAAAGAAAGTGAAAGATATTGGTATAGACTGAGGGATATTAGTAGAGAGAGTGGTAGAGAGTGACAAAGATTAGTAGAGAGTGATAGAGATTAGTAGAGAGAGTGGGAGATATTAGGAGAGAGTGCGAGAGATTTGTAGAGAGTGAGAGAGAGTGAGAGAGATTAGTAGAGAAAGAGAGAGATTGGTAGAGAGTGAGAGAGATTAATTAGTGGAGAGAGTGAGAGAGATTAGTAGAGAGAGTGGGAGAGATTGGTAGTGAGTGAGAGTGATTCGTAGAGAGTGAGAGTGAGTGAGAGAGATTAGTAGCGAGTGAGAGATAGTGAGAGAGATTAGTAGAGAGAGTGGTAGAGGGTGAGAGAGAGTGAGAGAGATTAGCAGAGAGTGAGAGATATTAGTAGAGAGAGTGGTAGACAGTGACAAAGATTAGTAGAGAGTGAGAGAGAATAGTAGAGAGAGTGAGAGTGATTAGGAGAGAGTGGGAGAGATTTGTAGAGAGTGGGAGAGATTAGTAGAGATAGGGAGAGATTGGTAGAGAGTGAGAGAGATTAATTAGTGAAGAGAGTAAGAGAGAAAGAGAGAGAGCGAGAGAGGGAGAGAGATTGGTAGAGAGTGAGAGATATTAGTAGAGAGAGTGGGAGAGATTGGTAGTGAGTGAGAGTGATTAGTAGAGAGTGAGAGTGAGTGAGAGAGAATAGTAGCGAGAGAGAGATAGTGAGAGAGATTAGTAGAGAGAGTGGTAGAGGGTGAGAGAGAGTGAGAGAGATTAGTAGAGAGTGAGAGATATTAGTAGAGAGTGGTAGAGAGTGACAAAGATTAGTAGAGAGTGACTGAGATTAGTAGAGAGAGTGAGAGTGATTAGGAGAGAGTGGGAGAGATTTGTAGAGAGTGAGAGAGATTAGTAGAGACAGGGAGAGATTGGTAGAGAGTGAGAGAGATTAATTAATGGAGAGAGAGAGAGAGAGCGAGAGAGGGAGAGAGATTGGTAGAGAGTGAGAGAGATTAGTAGAGAGAGTGGTAGTGAGTGAGAGTGATTAGTAGAGAGTGAGAGTGAGTGAGAGAGATTAGTAGCGAGTGAGAGAAAGTGAGAGAGATTAGTAGAGAGAGTGGTAGAGAGTGAGAGAGAGTGAGAGAGATTAGTAGAGAGTGAAAGATATTAGTAGAGAGAGTGGTTGAGAGTGACAAAGATTAGTAGAGAGTGATAGAGATTAGTAGAGAGAGTGAAAGAGATTACGAGAGAGTGGGAGAGATTAGTAGAGAGTGAGAGTAAGATTGAGAGAAAGTGAGACAGATTGGTAGAGAGTGAGAGAGAGTGAGAGTGATTGGTAGAGAGTGAGAGAGATTGGTAGACAATGAGAGTGACTATTAGAGAGTTAGAGTGAGAGAGATTAGTACAGAGTGAGAGATAGTGAGAGAGATTTGCAGAGAGAGTGGTAGAGGGTGAGAGATATTAGTAGATAGTGGTAGAGATTGACAAAGATTAGTAGATAGTGATAGAGATTAGTAGAGAGAGTGAGAGATTGAGAGAGAGTGGAAGGGATTAGTAGAGAGTTAGAGAGGTTGGTACAAAGTGAGAGAGATTAGTAGAGAGTGAGAGATTGGTACAGAGTGAGAGTGATTAGTAGAGAGTGAGAGAAAGTGAGAGATATTAGAAGAGAGAGTGGTAGAGAGTGACAAATATTAGTAGAGAGTGAGAGATATTAGTAGAGAGAGTGGTAGAGAGTGACAAAGATTAGAGAGAGAGAGAGAGAGAGATTGAGAGAGAGTGGAAGGGATTAGTAGAGAGTTAGAGAGAGTGACAGAAAGTGAGAGAGAATAGTAGAGAGTGAGAGCGATTGGTAGATTGTGCGAGAGAGTGAGTAAGATTAGTTAGTGGAGAGAGTGAGAGAGGTTGGTACATAGTGAGAGAGATTAGTAGAGAGTGAAAGATTGGTACAGAGTGAGAGTGATTAGTAGAGAGTGAGAGAAAGTGAGAGATATTAGCAGAGAGAGTGGTAGAGAGTGACAAATATTAGTAGAGAGTGGGAGAGATTAGTAGAGAGTGAGAGAGAGTGAAAGAAAGTGAAAGATATTGGTATAGATTGAGGGATATTAGTAGAGAGAGTGGTAGAGAGTGACAAAGATTAGTAGAGAGTGATAGAGATTAGTAGAGACAGGGAGAGATTGGTAGAGAGTGAGAGAGATTAATTAGTGAAGAGAGTAAGAGAGAAAGAGAGAGAGCGAGAGAGGGAGAGAGATTGGTAGAGAGTGAGAGATATTAGTAGAGAGAGTGGGAGAGATTGGTAGTGAGTGAGAGTGATTAGTAGAGAGTGAGAGTGAGTGAGAGAGATTAGTAGCGAGAGAGAGATAGTGAGAGAGATTAGTAGAGAAAGTGGTAGAGGGTGAGAGAGAGTGAGAGAGATTAGTAGAGAGTGAGAGATATTAGTAGAGAGAGTGGTAGAGAGTGACAAAGATTAGTAGAGAGTGACAGAGATTAGTAGAGAGAGTGAGAGTGATTAGGAGAGAGTGGGAGAGATTTGTAGAGAGTGAGAGAGATTAGTAGAGACAGGGAGAGATTGGTAGAGAGTGAGAGAGATTAATTAGTGGAGAGAGTGAGAAAGAAAGAGAGAGAGCGAGAGAGGGAGAGAGATTGGTAGAGAGTGAGATAGATTAGTAGAGAGAGTGGGAGAGAGTGGTTGTGAGTGAGAGTGATTAGTAGAGAGTGAGAGTGAGTGAGAGAGATTAGTAGCGAGTGAGAGAAAGTGAGAGAGATTAGTAGAGAGAGTGGTAGAGGGTGAGAGAGAGTGAGAGAGATTAGTAGAGAGTGAAAGATATTAGTAGAGAAGGTGGTTGAGAGTGACAAAGATTAGTAGAGAGTGATAGAGATTAGTAGAGAGAGTGAAAGAGATTACGAGAGAGTGATAGAGATTAGTAGAGAGTGAGAGTAAGATTGAGAGAGATTAGTACAGAGTGAGAGATAGTGAGAGAGATTTGCAGAGAGAGTAGTAGAGGGTGAGAGATTTTAGTAGAGAGTGAGAGATAGTGAGAGATATTAGTAGAGAGTGGTAGAGATTGACAAAGATTAGTAGAGAGTGATAGAGATTAGTAGAGAGAGTGAGAGATTGAGAGAGAGTGGAAGGGATTAGTAGAGAGTTAGAGAGAGTGACAGAAAGTGAGAGAGAATAGTAGAGAGTGAGAACGATTGGTAGATTGTGCGAGAGAGTAAGATTAATTAGTGGAGGGAGTGAGAGAGGTTGGTATAGAGTGAGAGAGATTTGTAGAGAGTGAGAGATTGGTACAGAGTGAGAGTGATTAGTAGAGAGTGAGAGAAAGTGAGAGATATTAGCAGAGAGAGTGGTAGAGAGTGACAAATATTAGTAGAGAGTGGGAGAGATTAGTAGAGAGTGAGAGAGAGTGAAAGAAAGTGAAAGATATTGGTATAGACTGAGGGATATTAGTAGAGAGAGTGGTAGAGAGTGACAAAGATTAGTAGAGAGTGATAGAGATTAGTAGAGAGAGTGGGAGATATTAGGAGAGAGTGCGAGAGATTTGTAGAGAGTGAGAGAGAGTGAGAGAGATTAGTAGAGAAAGAGAGAGATTGGTAGAGAGTGAGAGAGATTAATTAGTGGAGAGAGTGAGAGAGATTAGTAGAGAGAGTGGGAGAGATTGGTAGTGAGTGAGAGTGATTCGTAGAGAGTGAGAGTGAGTGAGAGAGATTAGTAGCGAGTGAGAGATAGTGAGAGAGATTAGTAGAGAGAGTGGTAGAGGGTGAGAGAGAGTGAGAGAGATTAGCAGAGAGTGAGAGATATTAGTAGAGAGAGTGGTAGACAGTGACAAAGATTAGTAGAGAGTGAAGGAGAATAGTAGAGAGAGTGAGAGTGATTAGGAGAGAGTGGGAGAGATTTGTAGAGAGTGGGAGAGATTAGTAGAGATAGGGAGAGATTGGTAGAGAGTGAGAGAGATTAATTAGTGAAGAGAGTAGGAGAGAAAGAGAGAGAGCGAGAGAGGGAGAGAGATTGGTAGAGAGTGAGAGATATTAGTAGAGAGAGTGGGAGAGATTGGTAGTGAGTGAGAGTGATTAGTAGAGAGTGAGAGTGAGTGAGAGAGATTAGTAGCGAGAGAGAGATAGTGAGAGAGATTAGTAGAGAGAGTGGTAGAGGGTGAGAGAGAGTGAGAGAGATTAGTAGAGAGTGAGAGATATTAGTAGAGAGTGGTAGAGAGTGACAAAGATTAGTAGAGAGTGACAGAGATTAGTAGAGAGAGTGAGAGTGATTAGGAGAGAGTGGGAGAGATTTGTAGAGAGTGAGAGAGATTAGTAGAGACAGGGAGAGATTGGTAGAGAGTGAGAGAGATTAAATAATGGAGAGAGAGAGAGAGAGAGCGAGAGAGGGAGAGAGATTGGTAGAGAGTGAGAGAGATTAGTAGAGAGAGTGGTAGTGAGTGAGAGTGATTAGTAGAGAGTGAGAGTGAGTGAGAGAGATTAGTAGCGAGTGAGAGAAAGTGAGAGAGATTAGTAGAGAGAGTGGTAGAGAGTGAGAGAGAGTGAGAGAGATTAGTAGAGAGTGAAAGATATTAGTAGAGAGAGTGGTTGAGAGTGACAAAGATTAGTAGAGAGTGATAGAGATTAGTAGAGAGAGTGAAAGAGATTACGAGAGAGTGGGAGAGATTAGTAGAGAGTGAGAGTAAGATTGAGAGAAAGTGAGATAGATTGGTAGAGAGTGAGAGAGAGTGAGAGTGATTGGTAGAGAGTGAGAGAGATTGGTAGACAATGAGAGTGATTATTAGAGAGTTAGAGTGAGAGAGATTAGTACAGAGTGAGAGATAGTGAGAGAGATTTGCAGAGAGAGTGGTAGAGGGTGAGAGATATTAGTAGATAGTGGTAGAGATTGACAAAGATTAGTAGATAGTGATAGAGATTAGTAGAGAGAGTGAGAGATTGAGAGAGAGTGGAAGGGATTAGTAGAGAGTTAGAGAGGTTGGTACAAAGTGAGAGAGATTAGTAGAGAGTGAGAGATTGGTACAGAGTGAGAGTGATTAGTAGAGAGTGAGAGAAAGTGAGAGATATTAGAAGAGAGAGTGGTAGAGAGTGACAAATATTAGTAGAGAGTGAGAGATATTAGTAGAGAGAGTGGTAGAGAGTGACAAAGATTAGAGAGAGAGAGAGAGAGAGATTGAGAGAGAGTGGAAGGGATTAGTAGAGAGTTAGAGAGAGTGACAGAAAGTGAGAGAGAATAGTAGAGAGTGAGAGCGATTGGTAGATTGTGCGAGAGAGTGAGTAAGATTAGTTAGTGGAGAGAGTGAGAGAGGTTGGTACATAGTGAGAGAGATTAGTAGAGAGTGAAAGATTGGTACAGAGTGAGAGTGATTAGTAGAGAGTGAGAGAAAGTGAGAGATATTAGCAGAGAGAGTGGTAGAGAGTGACAAATATTAGTAGAGAGTGGGAGAGATTAGTAGAGAGTGAGAGAGAGTGAAAGAAAGTGAAAGATATTGGTATAGATTGAGGGATATTAGTAGAGAGAGTGGTAGAGAGTGACAAAGATTAGTAGAGAGTGATAGAGATTAGTAGAGACAGGGAGAGATTGGTAGAGAGTGAGAGAGATTAATTAGTGGAGAGAGTGAGAGAGAAAGAGAGAGAGCGAGAGAGGGAGAGAGATTGGTAGAGAGTGAGAGATATTAGTAGAGAGAGTGGGAGAGATTGGTAGTGAGTGAGAGTGATTAGTAGAGAGTGAGAGTGAGTGAGAGAGATTAGTAGCGAGAGAGAGATAGTGAGAGAGATTAGTAGAGAGAGTGGGAGAGAGTGGTAGTGAGTGAGAGTGATTAGTAGAGAGTGAGAGTGAGTGAGAGAGATTAGTAGCGAGTGAGAGAAAGTGAGAGAGATTAGTAGAGAGAGTGGTAGAGGGTGAGAGAGAGTGAGAGAGATTAGTAGAGAGTGAAAGATATTAGTAGAGAGAGTGACAAAGATTAGTAGAGAGTGATAGAGATTAGTAGAGAGAGTGATAGAGATCACGAGAGAGTGGGAGAGATTAGTAGAGAGTGAGAGTAAGATTGAGAGAAAGTGAGACAGATTGGTAGAGAGTGAGAGAGAGTGAGAGTGATTGGTAGAGAGTGAGAGAGACTGGTAGACAATGAGAGTGATTATTAGAGAGTTAGAGTGAGAGAGATTAGTACAGAGTGAGAGATAGTGAGAGAGATTTGCAGAGAGAGTGGTAGAGGGTGAGAGAGTTTAGTAGAGAGTGAGAGATATTAGTAGAGAGTGGTAGAGATTGACAAAGATTAGTAGAGAGTGATAGAGATTAGTAGAGAGAGTGAGAGATTGAGAGAGAGTGGAAGGGATTAGTAGAGAGTTAGAGAGAGTGACAGAAAGTGAGAGAGAATAGTAGAGAGTGAGAACGATTGGTAGATTGTGCGAGAGAGTGAGTAAGATTAATTAGTGGAGAGAGTGAGAGAGGTTGGTACAGAGTGAGAGAGATTAGTAGAGAGTGAGAGATTGGTACAGAGTGAGAGTGATTAGTAGAGAGTGAGAGAAAGTGAGAGATATTAGCAGAGAGAGTGGTAGAGAGTGACAAATATTAGTAGAGAGTGAGAGATATTAGTAGAGAGAGTGGTAGAGAGTGACAAAGATTAGAGAGAGAGAGAGAGAGAGAGATTGAGAGAGAGTGGAAGGGATTAGTAGAGAGTTAGAGAGAGTGACAGAAAGTGAGAGAGAATAGTTGAGAGTGAGAGCGATTGGTAGATTGTGCGAGAGAGTGAGTAAGATTAATTAGTGGAGAGAGTGAGAGAGGTTGGTACAGAGTGAGAGAGATTAGTAGAGAGTGAGAGATTGGTACAGAGTGAGAGTGATTAGTAGAGAGTGAGAGAAAGTGAGAGATATTAGCAGAGAGAGTGGTAGAGAGTGACAAATATTAGTAGAGAGTGGGAGAGATTAGTAGAGAGTGAGAGAGAGTGAAAGAAAGTGAAAGATATTGGTATAGATTGAGGGATATTAGTAGAGGCATTCCAAATCTTGAAAACACATTTTCCTTCAAAAATTTTAAAACAATTTTATGATCATTATTTTTGCAAGGAATTTCCTCAACCCATTTTGAAACATAGTCAACTCCAACCAAAATGTATTGATATCCAAAAGAAGGTAGAAAAGGACCCATAAAATCAATTCCCCAACAGTCAAAAATTTCAACGACTAAGATGGGATTTAATGGCATCATATTTCTACGAGTCACCCCACCTAGTCTTTGACACCGATGACATGATTTGCAAAATTCGTATGTGTCTTTAAAAAGCAATGGCCAATAAAATCCACACTGCAAGATTTTTGCAGCGGTTTTTTTGGAAGAAAAGTGACCACCACATGCTTCTGAGTGGGAAAAAGAGATTATGCTTTGAATTTCATTATCAGGAACACATCTTCTTACTATTTGATCGGGACAATACTTGAAAAGATATGGGTCATCCCAAAAGTACTTTTTTACTTCCCTGAAGAATTTTTTCATGTCTTGAGCATTCCAATGACTTGGAATTTGTCCTGTAGATAGAAAATTAGCAATATCTGCAAACCATGGTAATTGGGACATAGAAAACAGTTGTTCATCAGGAAATGAGTCATTTATGGGACTTGTCTCAAAAGAATCATCACATGTGAGTCTAGACAAATGATCTGCCACTACATTTTCAACTCCCTTTTTATCTTTAATTGTTATGTCGAATTCTTGGAGTAAAAGAATTCACCTAATCAACCTTGGTTTTGCATCTTTCTTTGCTAGTAAATATTTTAACGCTGCATGATCAGTGAACACAATAATGGGTGAACCAACTAGATAAGATCTGAATTTCTCCAATGCAAATACTACGGCAAGTAATTCTTTTTCAGTGGTGGAATAATTCATTTGAGCACTATTAAGAGTTTTACTTGCATAGTAAATCACATAAGGTTTCTTATCTTTTCTTTGTCCTAACACAGCTCCTATAGCATAGTAGCATCACACATTATTTCAAAGGGCAAAGTCCAATCAGGGGGTTGCATAATAGGCGTAGAAGTGAGCATTTCTTTGAGTTTTACAAAAGCATCTTCACAGGAATTAGTCCATTCAAATGTGGCATCTTTTAGTAAAAGGTTGCATATTGGTCTAGAAATTGTACTAAAGTTTTTTATGAACCTTCTATAAAAGCCAGCATGTCCTAAAAATGATCTAATATCTTTCACTACTTTTGGTGTTGGCAAGTTGGCAATTAGATCAATTTTGGACCTATCAACTTCTATTCCTTTTGTTGAAACAACGTGTCCTAATACAATTCCTTCAGTCACCATAAAATGGCATTTTTCCATATTTAGAACAAGATTTTTCTCTTCACACCTAGTCAAGACTTTAGCCAAAATCATAAGACAATCATTAAATGAGTTTCCAAAAACAGAGAAATCATCCATGAACACTTCAAGAAAGCGTTCAATCATGTCACTGAAAATGCTTACCATACATCTTTGAAATGTTGCTGGTGCGTTACATAGTCCAAATGGCATCCGTCGATATGTAAAGGTACCAAAAGGACATGTAAATGTTGTTTTCTCCTGGTCCTCAAGTGCAATGGCAATCTGATTATACCCTGAATATCTATCTAGGAAGCAATAAAATTCATGTCCTGCAATTCTTTCTAATATTTGATCCATGAAAGGCAAAGGAAAATGATCTTTTCTAGTCATTGAGTTTAGTTTCCTGTAGTCAATGCACACTCTCCAACCAGTTACAGTTCTAGTTGGAATTAATTCATTATTTTTATTTTTAACTACAGTTACTCCTGACTTCTTAGGTACAACTTGAGTAGGACTGACCCATTTACTATCTGAAATAGGATAAATAATGTCATTATCTAGAAGCTTAATAATTTCATTTCTCACTACTTCTTTCATATTAGGATTTAGCCTTCGTTGTATTTGTCTTGAGGGTTTACCATTTTCCTCTAAATAAATGTTATGGGTACAAATTAATGGGCTAATTCCTTTTATGTCAGATATAGTCCATCCTATTGCCTGCTTATGAGCTTTTAGTACTTCTAACAATTTATATTCTTGTTCATGATTTAATTTAGAAGAGATTATTACCGGGTATGTATCATTTTCACCCAAATATGCATACTTCAAATTTGATGGTAAAGGCTTTAGCTCTAACACTGGTGGTTGAACACTTGACGGACTTGGAACTTTTTCAGATTTTGATAGTTCGAATTTTGGCCTCCATTGATTATCTTTTGAACACTGTGAAGTCTCAAACATAGAAGAAAGGTTTAAATATGTATTTAGTCCCTGCAAATGTCCCCGTTTTTCGATTTAGTCCTTGCAAATTTTTTTTTTAAATACGTCCCTGCAAAATAACTTTTTTTTTAAATACGTCCCTACAAAATAAACTTTTTAAATACGTCCCTGCAAAATAGCTTTTTTTTTTAAATACGTCCCTACAAAATAACCTTTTTTTTTAAATACGTCCCTGCAAAATATCACAATTTTTTTTTGTTGGGACGTCTTTCAAAAAAAAGGTTATTTTGCAGGGACGTATTTAAAATTCCAACTTTCGGAAGGGCATATTCAAAAAAAAAGTTATTTTGCAGGGACGTATTTAAAAAAAAATTTGCAGGGACTAAATCGAAAAACAGGGAGATTTGCAGGGACTAAATACATATTTAAACCTAGAAGAAAACTCCAAATTTTCCTCATTAATCAAATCATTAGTCAAAAAATTTTCCAATGGATCAGAAAATGTAGTCATGAAATGTTCAAGGGTGTATTTATCATTTACATCAATTTCATATACTTCATCATTTTCCGGTGGTTGTTTGCATTAGAGGTTGAAAGAAATGGTCTTCCTAAAATGATGGGATGTTGAGATGTTGGATTTGAAACCGGATGTGTATCCAAAACAATAGAATCTACTGGAAAATAAAATTTATCAATTTGAATTAGTACGGCCTCAACTATACCTCTTGGAATTTTCACTGAACGATCTGCCAATTGAAGGGTGATTGGCGTTTTCTTTAGCTCTCCAAGGTCCAATCGTTGATAAACAGAAAATGGTAGAAGATTAACACTCGCACCAAGATCAAGAAGTGCATGTTCTATCTTAGTATTACCAATTACACAAGATATAGTTGGACAACCAGGATCCTTATATTTTGGTGGAGTTTCCTGTTGGATGATTGAACTAACACTTTCCGTCAAAAATGCCTTATATTGAACATTTAATTTTCTTTTCACGGTACATAAATCTTTCAAAAATTTGGCATAAGACGGAATTTGTTTGATCGCATCCAACAGAGGAATGTTAACTTTAACTTGTCGAAGAATCTCAAATATTTCAGGATTATGGTTTAACTTCTTAATTGGGTGTAATGTTTGAGGGAAAGGGGCAGATAAAGGGTTTTTTCTTTGAATAGAAATATCATCATTCTTACCTTCATCCTTACCTTCATCATTACCTTTATCTTGTAAGTTTGGAGTAGAGTCTGAATCTGAAATCTTGATGGGGATTGTCTTGTCAATTATTTTTCCACTCCGTAGAATAGTGACAACATTTACATTTTCTGGTGGTGTTTCAGTAAAGATTTGGCATTGACCAGCTGGGTTCTGTTGAGGTTGAGCTGGAAACTTCCCTTTCTCGGTCGTTCTTAAAGAGTTTGTCAAGGTAGTCAATGTAAGCTTGATTTCATTTATGACTTGTGAAGTTTAGGTGTTTAAGGTTGTTTGAGCTTGCATGAATGTTTGTAATGTTTCTTCTAGGCTTTTTATTTGTGGTCTCTTATATGGTATGAAATTAGAATTGGAGGTATTTTGGTTGGGTAAAGTTTGAACATTGTTATCATTCCTCCAACTAAAATTTGGATGGTTTTTCCAATTTGGATTATATGTCTCAGAAAAAGCAGATGGAAATGGTTTGTTGAAATTAGATATTACATTTGCTTGTTCTTCACACATCTCCTTGAAAACGGGAATTCTTGGGCATTCATTTGTTAAATGTCCTTCAATGGCACAAATATCATAAATATCCTTGTTTTGCACAAATTTTACTTCCTTAGATTTCTTTAGTTCCATACTTTCAACCTTTCTAGCTAAACTAGCAATCCTAGCACTTAGATCATCTTCTTGATTAAGGTAATATTTTCCTTTGTTAACATTTTCAAGATTAGACCTTATTGAACTCTCTGATGTATTTTCATTATACCAAGATTGAGTTTTATCAACTAGGTGGTCTAAATATTCAATAGCATTGTCCGGATTTTTGTCCAAAAATTCTCCATTACACATCATTTCCACAAATTGTTTGGTTTCAGAATTTAAGCCTTCGTAAAAGAAACTTATGGTCCTCCAATTTTCAAAACCATGGTGAGGGCAAGCATTTAGCAAATCTTTAAAACGTTCCCAACAATGAAAATATTTTTCATTAGGCTTTTGGACAAAGTTTTTGATTTGCTTCTTCAAAGAGTTGGTTTTATGAATTGGAAAGAACTTTTTTAAAAACTCAGTTTGTACATATTGCCATGTCGTGATTGATCCAGGTCTTAAAGAATTAAGCCATATTTTTGCTTTGTCTTTGAGAAAAAAAGGAAATAACTTAAACTTTATTATTGCTTGGGTGCATGTTGGTTCATTTAAAGTGACACATATTTCCTCAAATTCTTTCAAATGTAAATAAGGGTTTTCAGATTCAAGTCCACGAAAATTAGGCAGTAATTGGATCATACCGGACTTGAGTCTCAAATTCTGAGCATTTGGTGGATAAAAAAAGCATGATGGAGTGGTATTCCGTTGAGGTTCTAAGAAATGACACATGGAACGAACTTGTTGATTTTCATTAGGAGTTTTTGCTTCACCTTCGTCCATGTTTTCACAATTATTATTCAAATTAGGTGCTTCACTCCTTATTAGTCTACCACTTTTTAAATCACGACACCAATTACGCATACAATTGACAAGCACACAATATTTATTAATTATACTAACTTAAATGCTAAAAATAAAAATAAAGGATGGAGAAGAGATAACCTTTTGAAGTCTTACCAAAGCAAGAGAATACTCACAAAGAGATGGACCGTCCTCCAAGGGATATCCCCGGCAACGGCGCCAAAAACTTAACCACACTTTACGGTTGCACACCCAAGTATAGGTTTGTCTCAAGTAATAAATTTCTCGGAAATCCGAGTGTCGAACCACAGGGATATTTTGAAGGAAAAAGTATGTCAATCTATTTGTAGTTTGAAGTTTATATAAGACTAAGTACTAGAGCTTTGGGGTTCCACTTAAGTAAAATCATAGAGTTGTTCTTGGCTATACTTGATAACTCAATTGAAATCCAATAATCAAGTGATTTCAATCGGAGGATAAAACGTTAAGCACTTAGAAAACTTTGTAGCTTTTGAAAATTATCTTTTAGTTTCTTAAAGAGATTATGTTACCATTTGTTGCTATGTACAACTAAGCATTCATTGTGCCTATTATGTCTACAACAAATCAAAGCTTTCACAAAACAAAATCATTTTCGTATCTCATTAAACAACTCAAAAGATTTAACATTGAAGATCATTTTGAAAACCAAGAACAATACTACTACTTTACAAAAGCTTCACCCTTAGCTCTAGCTAAGGGTTTAGCTACTCATATTACAAAGAAAACAACTCTTAGATACTAAATATATGTTCTATTTCTGAAGTTAGGGGGTGATGCTTCATGGCTTGCCAAAGCTCCCTTTATATAGGCTTGAAAGGTGAGAGCACTTGAATATTTTAAGACAGCTTTGGACCCTCTCATTAATTGCGAAATAAGTCATCCTTCCTGTTGAAATCTTGATTTGGGACCCTCAAGATAAAGTGAAGGACATTAAGTCTTCTTTCCAGATCATGTTCAATTTATCCATTTGGATTTTTGTGTGAATTATGGTGAATATAATGCCAAAATGTGTACTGTGCTGCTTGAAATCCGAGTCATTGCCATAATGATCAGATTGCATGTCATTTTCACCCTTGAATCCAATCTTTTCAGCACTTTGTACCTGAAACAAAGTGGTAGATATGTGAGTTAGATAACCACTCCAACTGGAATTGGATCAATTGGACTTGTATTGCTTGAGATATGGGTCAAATACAAAAATGTGTTATGGGCCAAAACTCAACCAAACTTTGGACAGAATTGTTGTCTAGAA
Source organism: Astragalus glycyphyllos (assembly GCA_963573325.1). Lineage (NCBI taxonomy): Eukaryota > Viridiplantae > Streptophyta > Magnoliopsida > Fabales > Fabaceae > Astragalus > Astragalus glycyphyllos. The sequence continues at coordinate 40,559,277 of OY754307.1, forward strand.
CTATTGAGGTTCATTGGACTTCAAACTAGCAAAATTAGCTTCCTACACCCATTTATATCTTTAGTACATTGTCTTAGGTGTCCAAGAACATCAATATCACAATTTTTGAATGAGTGTAATTTAGATTATGGCCCAAACATCAAGCACTATACATACTAATTATGTCCAATCATGCATATGCCTTCTATTAGTATAGAAAATTGGAGATTAATAGTTAAATTAGATAATACCTAATTATACATAAATAAGACACAAATACTATAATACCATAACTAAATAGCACATAATGTTAATATAATATATGCATGTTTACTCACTAATCATTAGACTTTGAATTCGTGGTGCAATTAACCAAAGAAGTTAGGCATGAGAAGCTGGCAAAATTGAAAAAACTGTCTTGAAAGTATTCAAGTGTTCTCACTTTTCAAGACTATATAAAGAGGGCTTTGGCAAGCCATGAGGAATCACTCCCTAGCTTCAGAAGTATACCATATATCTAGTGTCTAAGAGTTGTTTTTCTTTTTAGTATGAGTAGCTAAACCTTTAGCTAGAGCTAAGGGTGAAGCTTTTGTAAAGTAGTAGTATTGTTCTTGGTTTTTAAAATGATCTTCAATGTTAAATCTTTTGAGTTGTTTAATGAGATATGAAAATGATTTTGTTTTGTGAAAGCTTTGATTTGTTGTAGATATATTTGGCACAATGAATGCTTAGTTATACATAACAACAATTGGTAACATAAACTCTTTAAGACAACTAAAAGATAGTTTTCAAAAGCTACAAAGTTTTCTAAGTGTTTAATGTTTTATCCTCCAATTGAAATCACTTGATTGTTGGATTTCAATTGAGTTATCAAGCATAGCTAAGAACAATTCTATGATTTAACTTAAGTGGAACCCCAAAGCTCTAGTACTTAGTTTTATATAAACTTCAAACCTCACAATTAGATTGGCGTACCTTTTCCTTCAAAATATCCCTGTGGTTCGACACTCGGACTTCCGAGAAATTTATTACTTGAGACAAACCTATACTTGTGTGTGCAACCGTAAAGTGTGATCAATCTTCAACATAAAGCACATTATCAATAGAGGTGGATTGACCTTTACAAATCTTACCTTCACAGAGGATTCTTCCTCTATTCCTGTTATCACAAGTCACATGACCGCTTTTTCTGGGGTGATTGTTACGAGATTTGTCATATCTCCAGTCATGTGCTTTGAGCATTTGCTATCAAGGTATTAATATGTCCCCCATACCTTGAAGCATACCTGCAATAAGATCAAGTTGAAAATTTTCGTACACAAATTTCTTTGGGTCCTTGTGGGTTAGTACTTGGTAGAGTCCCTTTGGGAACCCATACCTTTTTCACAACTTGCCTGCTTCTAGCCATACAAACAGATGCAGTATGTCCTGGTTTGGCACAGTAATAACATCTAATATATGGAATGGTAGTGAACTTAGGTCTATAATGCACGTGTCTTTTCACGAAATTATTTCTTGGAGACCTAGGATTCACATGTTGTATGTTGGACATTTTTCCTATTGTCCATTCAACCTCATGAATTTTCTTTTCATATTCAACACACTTATCACATACATAATTTGCTTTAAAAAACCAAGACTATAAATTTCTTTTCTAAGTTCTAATCTTTCCTTAGTTAAAGCAATAACTTCGTTTTGAAAATGAGCAACTGATTTCTTAGATTGACTTAATGCCTTAGCTAGTTTTAAAGAATCATTACGCAATTCAAGAAATGCTTCATGTAATTCATCATATGCAGTTTGTGAAGTTTCAGAGTTAGAATCTACCTCAGTTTCATTTTCACTGTCGTGGTCGGCCATGAGAGCGACTTAAGCTTCTTCACTTTTTGAATCATCTGATGAGTCCATGCTATTGTCTTCCCATGCTATGTGGGCTTTTCTACCATTGTTTCCTTTGGATCCCTTTTTCTTAAACTTTGACAATTTTCTTTGTAAGTTCGGGCACTCCATCTTCATGTGTCCGGATTTTTCACATTCGTTGCAACTTGGTAGACTTGAGAAGTTTTCGTTGCTTGAGACTCTTTTGGGTGACAAATTCTTTTGGGGAAACTTTTCCTTCTCATGAACTTTTTGAATTTTCTAACCATTAGCTTCATATTCTCATCATCTTCAACATCTTCATTTTCTGAATCATCACTATCATCAGATGGATTTGAACTAGAAGCCTTGAGAGCAAAGCTTTTCTTTTTCTTGTCTTTTTCTTCATGTTCTGCTAGACGAGTGAGCTCTAACTCGTCCTCTTGTAGTTTTCCAAAAAGAGTGGCAAGTGTCATGGTAGTTAAATTCCTTGATTCAGCTATAGCAGTTACCTTTGGTTGCCATTCTCTATTCAGACACCTTAGCACTTTGTTGATCAAGTCTTTGGCAGGAAATGATTTTTTTAATGAACCCAATTGATTCACTATGTGAGTGAACCTCTTTTGCATTTCTTGTATAGTTTCTCCTTGATTCATTATGAACAGTTCATATTCCCAAATGAGAGTGTTTGTTCTTGCTCTTTTTACCTCACAAGTATCTTCATTAGTCACTTGAAGATTGTCCCACATTTCTTGAGCAGTTTTACAGTTTGGCACTCTGAAGAATTCATCAGGACTCAGAGCGGAAGTGATAATATTCTTATCCCGGATATTGTGTTGAACCTTTTTCTTTTCATCATCAGTCCATTCAACCATTTCTTTGATAGTGAGAGTACCGTTTACCATGTGCATGGGAATAAAAGGTCCATTTTCCACAGCATCCCATATATCTATATCTACCCCTTCTATGAATATTCTCATTCTTTCTTTCTAATATGCATAATCTTTCCCGTTGAATCCTGGAGGACGGGTAAGAGATGCACCCTCTTTTTTTTTTTGATGAAGAAAAGGCACGAAAGCCAAGAACAACCAAAGCTAAAGGAGCCAAGCTCCAGCTAGCCCAATACAATCATAGGCTAGTAAACTGACTAAAAAGTCAGGGATAGAATCAAAAATTACAAGATTACCACCAACATTATGACCCACTTTAGCAACCTTATCAGCTACACAATTATTACTTCTCTTCACCTTCCTCCACTTCACAGTCAATTCACCATCTCCCATCCTGAGAATATCACCCACCAACCGATTGATATTGGTATCCCTATGAGTACCATCACCAATAGCCTCCAGAGCTTCCATCGAATCTGATTCAATCACCAAATTTCTGAAGTTCCTGTTGCAAGCAATTTGTAAGCAAATTGAGATTCCACGAAGCTCAGCTTCCAAAGAATCATCACTCTGAAGTCAATGATTGAAAGCAAGAATGAAGCCACCACTCTCATCTCGAAACACACCACCACAGCTGGTTAATCTGCCACTATCGCGTACCGATCCATCACAATTCAACTTCAGATAATTAGGAGGAGGAGATTCCCAATTGAAGCCATCATCCACATCAAATAAACGAAACGAAGGATTCAGGATAGTTTTTCTCTGCAAACACTCAACAATTCCTTCCACCTGGTGTCTGATTTTGAGAATTGAGGATTGGGTACTATGAGAAATCTGAGAAAAGATGAAGTCATTACGGTTTCTCCACAGCAAATCCAGAGCAACCCCAAAAACAATGCCCCAATTAGCTTCTTCACCACACATTGTTTTACCACTGAGATTTGTTTCCAACCAAGCTCTCCAATTCGATCCCCCAAAGAATTGGTTGTGATTTCTGATTCTGAGGCAGCCCCAAATTGCAAGACTAGAAGAGCAGTCCCTAAACTGATGGAAAAGAGTTTCGTCTTCACCGTTACATAAAGGGTACAATCCATCAGCAGTCATTGTTCTGCGTCTTCTCTCAACATTAGTAAGAACAGATTCATGGCCAAGCTTCCATAAAAAGGTACTAATTCTAGCATTCCCTTTCCAATTCCATATAAAATTGAAATTAGGATGGTGAGTATTAGCATTGGTATTGATTTGGCTGAGATAGGCAGATTTGATGCTAAATCTCCCATCAGGAGTGGCACCCCACACAAACACATCATCATCATGTAGCACCGAAGGAGGATTAAGATCTCCAATTATAGCTAGAGCATCAGAATTAATGAGGTTTTCAAACAACCTCCAATTCCACTCTCCATTATAAGATATATAGTGACTTATAGGAAGCTTAGACTCATCGTCAGATATTGTTATAGTAGAATATGAAGATAGATTGTCACCATTCGGGAGCCATATGTCCTGCCAAAACCTGACATCCTCCCCACTACCAATTTGCCAATTCAAGTTAGTTCTAAATTTCTCCCAATTGTTAATCATCCCATTCTAGAAATTAGACCCTTTTCTACTAGGGTTCATGATTGGAAAGCTTCTCCATCCACACTTGTATTTACTTCTAATGAGGGATCCCCACAAAGAGTCAGCTTGAGTACAGAAATTCCAGATTCCTTTCATGATAAAGGAATCATTAGCCTTAGGTTTACAAATTTTATCCCAACTGATTAAGTGAACTGTTCTGTGGCTCTCATCATCACCCCAGATGAAATCACGACAAATCCCTCTAGGAAGCACTGTAGTCTGCATAATGTAAGTTGGCATGACTTGCACAACAGACTTAGCAAGAGTAAGTCTACCAGCAAAAGACAAGGTTTTGGATTTCCACGTGCTTAACCTTTGTTTAACCTTGTCCACCACATATCTAAAAGTATTTAACCCCACTCTGTTATGAAATATAGGCACTCCTAGGTGCTTTCCTAAGTCATCAGTGGAATTGAAACCCAGAATGCCACAAATATCGGTCCTTAAGAACCTTGGTACATTCTTTGAGAAGTATACCCTAGTTTTCTCACTGCTAACTTTTTGCCCAGAACTAGCACAAAAATCCTTCAGAGTTTGCTGGATAATTTGAGCTTGAGAGCTGGAAGCTTCAGTGAAGAAAATTAAATCATCTGCAAAGGCCAAATGAGAGATCTTTGGGCCTCCTCTAGTAACCTGAATAGGCACCCAACTACCATTAGCCACCTTGTTTTCAATAGATTGAAATAACCTCTCTATGCACAGAACAAAGAGGTAGGGGGAAATAGGGTCCCCCTGTCTGATGCCCCTACTAAGAGAGAATTCCTCAAGAGCTTCACCATTCCACAAGATTTGCATTGAAGGAGTAGAGATACAGTACCAAATAAGAGAAATAATTTTCTCAGGCAGCCCAATATCAATGAGAGTATCCTTGTAAAATCCCAACTCAACCTATCATATGCATTCTCCAAATAAATTTTGATAGCCATCCACCCTTTTTCCCCCCATTACTTCTCATTGAGTGGAAAATCTCTTGAGCAATGATAATATTATCATGAATTTGTCTCTTAGGGATGAAGGAACATTGAGCAGGACCCACTAGTTGCTGGAGACAATCTCTGAGTCTGGAGGTAATCAACTTGGAGATAGTTTTGTAAGCAACATTGCACAAGCCAATAGGGTGAAAATTCTTCATATTCACAACATTATCAGATTTGGGGATAAGAGCTAAAAAGGTGGCATTCAGCTCTTTAATCTTCCAAGGATTATCCCAAACATCTTTGACCATCATACAAAAAGAAGGGCCAATACTGCTCCACTGACTATGATAAAACACAGCCTGATAACCATCGGGCCCAGGGGCTTTATAAGCACCAATAGATCTAACAATATTAGCAATTTCCTCATTAGACAACCCCCTATTAATGACCTGCAAAGTATGAGAGTCAAGAGTAGGAAACTGGCCAGTAAGATAATAAGGCACCATAGGATCAGAACCTGCAAACAACATTCTGAAATAGTTAGTGGCAAGAGATTCAAGTTGAGTTGGATTAGTAATCCAAACTCCCTCATCATTCTGAAGGGTGGTGATATGGTTCCTCCTTCTTCTAATAGTAGCCACTCCATGGAAATAATTAGTGTTTTTGTCACCAAACTCAATCCACTTTGCCCTAGACTTTTGGAACCATAGAATTTCTTCTTTTGCAAGGATGTCTTCATACTGCTTCCAAGTAGTCTTTTGCAGATTAAGAAGATGATCAGTCCACCCATGAGAAAGTCTTTTGTCAATGTCTCTAAGCTGTCTAAACAGCTTCCTTTTTTGTTTGAAAATATTACCAAAAATATCATTATTCCACTCCTTAAGAATCCCCTGCAGCTCTTTTAGTTGTCTAGGAAAATTCCCCATATCATTTCTCCAACCCTCTCGCGTAAACCAACCTGAAGCCATTTCTCTTGAAGCTGCTAAGCCCTTTAAAAAAGAGTCTAGCTTTGATACCACTTGTTACCTAGTGGCTTAGTCTCAAGAGGGCGTGAATTGAGACTTTAAAAAACCTTTCCCCTTTTAACGACTTATATTAATTTTTCGCGCAGATTTATGGAACGAACGAATTAGAACATAAAACAGTAAAGAACACACAAGATTTTATACTGGTTCGGTCACCTCCAAGTGACCTACGTCCAGTCCTCACAACCCTTTGTGAGTTTTTCAATATCAAATCAAAGCTTTCAACCGGGTGCTTTAAAACCCTTAAAGACTCAGGCCCTCTTCACCTATGATACCCCACCTTGTGCAAGATCCCGCAAAATCAATTACAACAAGAGATACCCCACCCTTGTTACAATATAAACCCTAGAGAGATACCCCACTCTCTAGTACAACAAATTGACATACAAGAGATTCCCCACCCTTGTTACAGTCAAAACGCTAGAGAGATTCCCCACTCTCTAATAAAACCAAATAACATTAATTGAACAAATTACAATAAATAGAAATACCTCTAAGAAGGCGAATACAACAACTTGAAGATTCCCAACCTAACCCATGACAGAGATAAGCTCAAAGTGATGAAGAACGTGAAGAATGAGTGTGGCAGTGAGATAGAGTTCGCGTTCTGCTTTTGTGATTCTTAGGTTGTAAATTTTTGTGAAACCCTAAGTCCTATTTATAGGCTCTGTAAAAATTTGACCGTTGAAACAATATCTAACTCTATTTTGATAAGTGGAAAATCGATTGATTGCTTATAAAAATATAGTTGGAAATCGATTATGCTCATTAAGGAAAGAAAGATAGGAATCAATTGTTTGCTTTGAGTAAAGAAGCCAAGAATCGATTATGTGCTTCCAAGATAAAGCCCTAAATCGATTTTGAGCTTAAATGAGACAAGTAAACAATCGATTGTTTGCTTTATAAAATGAAGTTCACAAAAACAAGGAAGGCAATTGATTCTTTTAAAACCAAGTCATTAATCGATTCTTTTCTTTAAAATAGGGAGCCATGAATCGATTTTGCACTCTAAAACACATATCCAAAATCGATTCTTTGCTTCAAATACACAAAGTCATCAATCGATTGTTTTCTTTCCAAAACAAGTTCTTTTAAAACCAAACAAGATAACAATCGATTGTTGGCTTTAAACCATGAAGCCATGAATCGATTTTAACCTTTAAAACACCAAGCCATGAATCGATTTTGTTCTATAAAACACCAAGTCATGAACCGATTTCTTTCTTAAAAAATAACAAGTCATGAATCGATTTCTTTCTTTAAAACAACAAGTCCTGAATCAATTTCTTTCTTTAAAAATAACAAGTCATTATTCGTGTCTAACCTATTTAACATGCTTTTATCAATTGAAGGTATATGTTAGGTTAATTGTGTGAGTGCTTGTGTGTTGAGTGATTTGAGCCGATTCTCAAAAGCGGTTTACATTTCATTCCTAAGACACGACCTGACTTCCTAGCGACTACCCTTGACACAGACTTACTTCTTGAGTTGGTTGTGCCTTGGAGTTCCGTTTGTCACTTTGTCTTAGATTACTTCATCATCAAAACTTAACTTGCAACACAAGATATCCACAATGGCGACTCCCAAAAATAAACTATTTCTGAGCTATCTACGGCGGGACCCCAGTCACGACAAAGATACTTACAGATCACCTACTAAATAGGTCCTCACACCACCCCACCCCACCCCACCCCACCCGCACATGTAAGTAACTCCACCCCTCTCAAAGCATAACCACCCTTCCATCTCCTTACAACCAACATCCATTGTCGCACCACCTGAAACACCACAGTACCACCATCCCTTCCCTCTACAACCACGGTGCCTCCACCACCACCCACCAGAGCTGCAAAATCATAGGTATCGTGGTTTCCGGAAACTCATTTTTGGAATACCTGTGGTTGAGTAGATGATAAACTCCAGAATGAGTTTAGTCCACATCCAAAAATTCAGTTTCTGGATGTATAAATTAAATAGTCGTCTGGAAACAAAATTTCTGCAAACTCGGTTAATTTATATAAAAGTGATTGTTAAAGTTATAGGTAAAAAATGCTTTTTATGTAAATTATCACAATAACAAAATTGGTACCATAAATAGTTACTTTTAGATAAAATCAATGCAACTTGTACCATAAATTATTTTTAATGAAATACAATTGAAAAATTATTTCTTTTATTCAGAAGTATTTACCTCTCCGGTTAGAGAAGAAAATGGAAAGGAAGGCCCAAGTAGGTAACTATGTTGGCTAGATAAGGGATATCGAAAGAGTGTACAAAAGGAGTGCAAGAAGGAGGTCGCTGGTTCAAACCCAAAAAACTAAGAGCATCCACAATGGAGAAACTCCCATTTGAGTACTTAAATGGGTCACACGTGTACACATCGCTCTTTTATAATTCTGTAATAGTAGTATTTAATAAGAAATTCATCTCTCCAACCTAGAACCTGATAGGCCCGCAAACGCACAGTTCTACCGAGTAGTAGTATCGATCCCACCGGGAGTTTAAGCGATTACCACTCTAATTTTTAGTTTCGATTAGCTGAAAGGAATAATTTTTGGGAAAGGGAATGACTTTTGATTAAAATTGAGAATGTAAAATGTCTTAGGATCGTGGTAAATCACAATAACAGAATCTAAATATCCCTTAGCTATCCTTTATCTTATATCGAAGTTATTCTAAGGACAAAGAATTCTTTGGTGTAATTCTAGTTTCCTTTCGGAATACCAGAGTGTGTCTCCAAACAATGATCAAGCCTATTCTCATGGTTGATCACCGCAGAGACCCATTAAGCACAACCTTATTGTCCAAAGACGATCAAAATCATTTTCATGTTTGATAGCCTTGTCTAACCTTGTGGATCCAATGTCAAGCTTCACCTTTCGGTACTTCGCTCGACATTTGATATATGAATTATTACAACGACGTTAGATTAAGATTAATTTCTAATAAGATAAAGTCTAGCCTTGGAATTGATTTAGGGATCCATTATTGGATTGTTTCCCACAATCCCAAGAATAGAAGATCTACCCACACATGATCGTAGTAGATGAGGGAGAAGAAATAGAAAGCATAAAATATAAACTGCGAAATGTAAATAACGAGAATGTAAAGAAAGCGATAAAGAGCGGAATTGTAAAGTGCAAGAAATTGTTAAGAACTGAATATAAAAAACAGAATTGTAAAGACTGAAAGTAAAAGGAAGCAATAAACAAAGACATAATTCTAGAGAGCAAAAGCTTAAACAAAACTTAAAATATCAAAATAGCAAAGTGTAGGTATACAAGTGAAGTTGGGAACCCTTTAAATCTGAAATGAGGGCTTTATATAGGTGATCTGTAAGTAGCCATAAGTAGCCATTAAAAGCCACTAATAGAAGTAGATGGTCAGTTTTCAAACTGATTTCTGAGTGCTGAAGAGTCGCACGGGACGTGCTACATCTGGCACGGGTCGTGCAAGCTTAGAAAATTTGAATTCCTAAAACAATTATGGGCCGCACGGATCGTGCCATATCCAGCACGGGTCGTGCTAAGTTTGCTGGTTGAAATTCCTTGGCGCTTTCGCAGAGCACGGATCGTGCAACTTTCTCTGGTACTTGGCACTATTTTTCTCCTTGCTTTGCATTATTTTTCCTTGCTTTGTACCATGCTTTATTCCCTGAAAATAAAAACTAACATCTTGTAGTAAAATAGCTCAATAAAAGAACTAAATTCCCACAATTCTTTATTCAAATTAAATACTAAAAACACTCTATTTTTGGACTTATCCGAACCTCAACAAAATTTACTAAATGAGTCCCACTTAAGAGTTCATTCCTAATAGGTCCCCATGTTTTATTCTCCAAAATGGGGTACCTATTTAAAACTAACTCTTAATGGGTAAAAACTCCCCATTGAGGATGCTCTAACATTCCCCTCCCCACTAACATTATCTAAAAAAAAGGCCCATGCTTTACCCAACCCCCTGCTACTCAGCACACACCCCCAAATCCTACGAAAGTACCAGAATACCCTTAACGAACACAAATGTTCCAAGCGTGTCCGTATTTTTTTTGAAATTTTAATGGGTTGGGCTAGAGGCATCGGAACTTGTTCGGCTGTCCACTGCCGGGAGTGCATTATTTTGACACACACCCCCTTTTTTGAAATTTACTTAGTACGGCTAGCCTCAATCGAACCGGTCCGACTGCCCTCAACCGTACCTTATATGAATTTTTTTGAAAATTTAGATGGTTCGGCTGTGCGTAGCCGAACCAAGCCCTCAACCGAACTAGTTAAATAGTCTTCATCCCAAAACTGGTTCGGTTGCTTGTAACCGAACCGTGTGAAAAACCAGTTTGCAGCAGATAATACGAAATGCAGGAAAGAATAGAAGAGTGAGAGAGAATGTCAGAGAACTAAGTGAGAGTGTCAACGGAGGAGCTGAGATTGAGAATGAGCGTCTAGGAGTTTAGGAGGTGTGTCTTGAGTAGAGGAGTGTGGAAAAGTCAAATCCAGAGAAAATAGAGAGTAAGGCCCAATACTTTGATCATCACATTCACATAGCAGCATATCGTGTAGAGGAGAGGAAGAAGGGATGGGAGCGATCACAAGTAGGGGTGTCATACCCCAATTTTGTCCGAGTTCTCTTTTTATGCCTCTTCATTTACAATATTTTTTGTAGCTTGCAATAATGCTTGTAAGTCTTGCACTCCTTTAGACGTTTTCTCAATTGGTCCGACTCTTCGTATTTGGGCCTACGCTTAGTAATTTGTGCGTCCGGCCTTATTCTTAGATGGATTATACGTTTGGGCCTATCTGTTGAAATTTGTGTAATTCGGCTTGAGTTTTAATTTTGTTTATATTTGGTCCAACTTTGTCTTTTTAACTTCGTTCTCTTGTACTTTTTTTTAGATGTTATATTTAACAAAATACCATAAAAAATAAAAATAATAAACAGAATTTATGTTAGAAAATTACAAATACTTATATTGTTTACAAAAATTATCAAAATCAACATAATATTACAAATTTGCAAAAAAACAACAACAAGCAAAAGAAGACAGATCTGGGCCGTGATTCCTCATTCTTGGCCAGCAAGTTCATCCAGCTAGCTCTAATCTAAAAATGGAAAGAAATGATTTTCAGTCATAAATATCTGATTTCATTTTAAACCTATAAAAGAAGACCTAAAAAACAATTCAAGAGGGAGCGGATTCAGACGGAAAGAATCAGAAAAAAAAAAACTAATAACAAATATACTCAACAACAGCAGTAAAAAAAATGCGAATAAAAGCGGCAGAAGCGAATAGCAAGTATCAACAGTAGCAGTACTTAATAGGCAAAAGGGAGACCTATCAGAAGCTGGAGATCAGATTGGTCCCTATGTTGTTAAATTTGTAACAAAAAAAACATGCTTGTTGTTGATTCTTATCTGTCAATGAAAAAAGTATTATACACAATAACCTTGTAAATACAGAACGCGCTTTTTTTTTTGTAAAAAATCAGTCTACATATCTTACCAAAATCATTTTCAGTAAAAAAGCTCAAAAAATAGACAGTGAGTGATAGAGAGAGTAGAAGCTAGAAAACAGAATCGGAAAATGGGTGTGTAGGAAAAAAAGAGTTCACCTCCAGATTCTGGCCACCACTAACGGTGACCGTCCCCCTGGCTGTCGACAAAACTCTGGCGAAGAACCCCAAGTCGCCGTCGTTGCTCCCCACGCACAAATCCCCACCGTCACGAGTCACCACCTTGTTGCTGTCACCACCAGATGCAAACCACGCACTCTCTGTCACCAACACCGTCGACGAACACCATGGATGCTGTAACCCCGGGGCTGACCCCAACCTCCACACAATTCACACCGCGACAAAGTAGCCTCCCCTATTGTGTTCGCGCTCCGTCATCGACGCTGCCGCTGTTACAACGGCCACCCTCCGGCATAATCTCCGACCGGCCAGTGCTCCCTAACCTTCTTTGTGTCTTCCCTCACTCTCTCTCTGTTCATCACACTTTCTCTCTTTTCTCACACTACTGTCTTTCTTCCTCTCTCTCTCCCGAATTTTTCTCCCCAAATTACTCACTTTCCTTTTTTGAACAGTAGCTCTCTCTATCTCTCTATGGCTTGTGCGGCGCTTGAGAGGAAAAGAAAAAACTAGGGTTCCCGTATCTGATTGTACTCATAGCATGTACTCTCCATCACCAGAACAAAAGGCAAACTGGTTCATCAACATCGCTATCAAACTCACTCACAGACAAAGAACATGGTTGAGATTCAAGACAACCAGGCACTGAAGGATGACGTTGAGAAGCTAAAGGAACAAGTGAATGACTTGTTGGGCATGAAGGATCAGATGGCCGAGATTTTGGAGCTTCTTGAAAAGGGGAATGCAGATGAAAATGTTTCAGCTGGGAACACAGAAAACCACCTTACATGTGTACCCTATCCTCACAACTCTGGGATCCCCAATCCCACCGGAGTTAACGACCAGAGATATCTATGGCTTCGTTATGGACTTCCAATTGGCTACACGCCTCCCCAAATGGAAAACACTTTAGGAGACAGTCCTTCGGGGGTCGCAGATGCAAATCACGCTCTAGGTCAGAATGCAAACGCGAAAATATCGCAAGTTCAACTTTCAAGTCCAACGACTGTACCATCGGTCATACAACAAGGGTACAATCCACCACCAATGACAAGTTGTCAGGCTCATATACTCCACCTTGGAGACCCTTCTCATTCGCATTTCCCAAATGTGAACCCTGTTGTAGTTCCGATGATTCGTCCTTACTACGGTATGAGCAGGTTTCCTCATGGCTACCCTACAGAGAATCCTCAGTCAAGAGATAAGCTACAAATACTAGAGGAACATTTAAAGGTCGTGGAAGGATCTAACGTCGGAGCAAGGGATCCATATGATTTGTGTCTCGTCCCCAATGTGATTATCCCTCCCAGGTTCAAAGTGCCTGACTTTGACAAATACGGGGGAACAAATTGTCCTGCTAGCCATCTGACCATGTACTATAGAAAAATGGTCGTGTTTGTGCATGATGACAAGCTGCTCATCCACTACATTCAGGACAGTTTAGTTGGGGCAGCCTCAAACTGGTACATGCAGTTGGAACGCACCCATATTCGATATTGGAAAGATCTGGCTGATGCTTTTTTAAAAGCAATACAAATACAACATTGATATGCCTCCTGATAGAGCATAGTTGTAGAACATGATCAAGAAGGATAATGAGTCATTCAAGGAGTACGCTCAAAGTTGGCGAGGACTAGTAGCACAAGTAGTTCCCCCTTTGCTCGAAATAGAAATGGTTTCCATATTCATGGACACTGTCGTGACCGGGGTCCCGACGTAGACGGCTCAAAAATAGTGATTTTTGGGAGTCGCCACCCATTTTATTTAAAAAAGGAAAAATTGAGAAAAACCTAATTAAGTTATTGGTCTACGTTGACTGAGTTGGATTCGGAAGTCGGTTATGCAAAGGGAAGGGCGAAAATCTAATTTCACTGCACCCCTAATACATCTGTCCTAAGACAGTTACCCTTAATTTGATTGTGCAATTATAGATTACAAATTATTTTTTTTACCCAAAGATAGAATAATAATTGTTATTATTATTTACAAAAAAGAACTAAAATAAGGACGAATTTAGAAAATTTTAATTTTGCCTTGACGGGGAAGCCCCGCTCCTATGTATCCTCTGGTGCAATGAGGAAATCAAAAGTCACATAGTTCTTCCTGAAAATTTTGTTGGTTGGTTGGTTCTATTTTTGAAGGGGTTTAAGATCAAAGCTGTACAGCTAAAGTCTCTTAAACCGGAATTGACAAGGTGTACACCTCAATCAAAACCATTTTTATAATTTTTTTTAATGAAAATAGGTGTTAAAGGAAAAAAAAGATTGATTATTTATTAGGAAAAGAGTAAATTGGTTTGGTTTGACGCAGAGGCCCCGCTCCTACGTATCTCCGCGTGGCGGAGAATCAAAGGCTACGTAGTTCTTCTAGAAAATATTTGTTTGTTAATCGATTTTAATTTTTGAAGAGGTTTAATATCAAAGCTGTACAGCTAAAGTCTCTTAACCCGGAATTGACAAGGTGTGTACACCTCAATCAAAACCATTTTTACAATTTTTGTGAAAAGAAGCTATTTATATTTATTTTTTTATTTTTTTGAGAAAATAAATAAAAACTATACGGGGTGAAATAGTAAAATAGGGGTGCAATTAATAGAGAGCGGGGGGTCGTTTTAGATATGAGTGGGTGCGTTTAGCAGTCTGGCCTTAATCCTGCCAGCCCATGAATTCGTGGGCTTCATAGGGGGTGTGTGCAAGGCAAAATGTGGGGGTTTTTTTTTTGGGTTACAATAGAGAAGAAAGAAAAGAAAAAAAGAAAAAAAAAAACTAGGGCCTAACAAAAGAGACACCTAGAGCATCAGCGCTCAAATGAGACTCCAATCCAATAGGCGGAGAGGAAATCTGAACATACGAAGACCCACAATGAACCCCCATCTTAGCATGAAAATCAGCACAAAAATTTGCTTCCTTATAAGCATGAAGGATCTTCACCTCCCAATCTTTTTGCAAATACAACTTAGCTTGAGCAATCTCATTACCATATTTATGATAGGAGGTATTAGCATCATTAAGCATTCTCAAAGTATGTAAAGAGTCCGTATAACAAACCACTTTATGGTACCCCAAATGCCAACACAACGAAATACCACGCACCAAGGCTATCAGCTCTGCATGCAAAATATTAGAATAACCAAGAGCTCCATAAAAGCCGATAATAAAATTACCTTCTGAATCTCTTATAAGGCCACCATATCAAGTCATACCCGGATTTGCAAGAGCACTCCCATCAACGTTTAAAGCCACCCACCCTAACGGAGGAGGACACCACGCCACCTCTTTCACCATAGCCTGAGTAAAACCAGCCGCATTTGAAGGAGCATAAGATTTCAAAATATCATGATAAAGAGCATGAATTTGGTTGGTAATCTCTACAGTAGTGGATCGAACACCTTCAAAAACAAATTTAAAAAGATTAAAATTAAAAAGATTAAAATAATATAAAACCTGGACTATTTAAGGCAACACACTAAAAACCTAAACCTAATCTTCACCATTTCCTCGGCGCCGTTTCCACCCTTTAGGAGAGAGAAAATGAAAACCTTCCCCACCATGAGAGAGAGAGAGAGAGAGAGAGTGATTCTTGCAAATCTTCTGGACTTTTCGGTTTAAATGACTAAAGGTTAATTTGGACCTAATCTCAAAGAACGACAAAAAGACTAAGGGTTTTTTTTTATACCCCCACCACCTCCCTCCATACCCCCACATAATTACTTTATCCCCAAAATACTCCTCCCATAATCTCCCAAAAATTCACTTTTCAGTTATTATCTGCTAGGGCCCACAAAATCTCTAATCGGATTTACCACTATGGAAGGTAAATCCGATTAGCATTTAATACGCAGTTAATACGCCACCCAACAGGCAAATCGTATTTATCTATACGATTTGACATCGTAAAATACCCAAAAAAGGAAATTTAGTCAGCGCGTATTTACCTAAATACGATTGGAAATCGTATTTACGTAACCAGTACGTAAATACGATAGTTGAATTTTAGCCATCGTATTTACACGGAGGTGGGGGTGTATACGATTGAAAATCGTATTTACGTCAGGGGCACGTAAATACGATTTGTGTTTTTTTCCTTAATTGTTATTTTTTGTTCTATTTTCGAAACAGATATCGATCCGCAGTCAGAGTCGCAGCTGGTTCCTGTCGTTGTAGATACTACAGAGTCATTCAGTATGGACCAGGTATAATGTTTGAGTACTAATTTTTTTATTAATTTTGATAGACATGTATTATTTTAACAACGTAACAATTTTTTATTTTGTAGAAATTTTCTACACGGGATGATGTTGTTGAGTGGGCGAAAGCCGTTGGGAGACGTATCGGTGTAGTTGTTATTATTGTCAGATCTGACTCAGGTAGAGGTAAAAGGGGGACTCGAGATAAAATCATTTTTGGCTGTGACAAGCAAGGGGATTTTTGTAATAATTCTAGAGTTATCGGATCGAAGAGAAGAAGGTGTTTGTTCAAGTTGATAGTTGTTTGTACCATACGTGATGGGGGTTGGCGTGTGTCGGTTTGGTGTGGTCTACACACACATCAGTTATTGACCACCCCAGTCGGGTCCACAGCTTTTGGGCATTTGACTAAGCTGCAGAAGGCTATTATTGATGAGCATACAGCTTTGAAAGTTGCCCCGAAGGACAGTTTGATTGCTTTGAAGAAAAATTTTCCGGGGAGGTTCACTTCTCTTCCACAAATATATAGGCAGCGTTACGCCTATCGGTCTTCTAGGAGGGGTCCTAGAACGGACATTCAAGAGCTGCAGCGATTAAGTGAATCTGAAAATTATTTATGTTGGAGCAGGAAGCTTGGGGATTCTGACGTGGTTTCGGACATCATGTGGGCGCATCCCACTTCCATAAAATTATTTCGGTTGTTTCCCAAAGTTCTCATTCTCAACACAACCTACAAGATGAATAAATACAATCTACCTTTATTGGAGATTGTCGGGGTGACGTCTACGGAATTAACTTTTTCGGTTGCTTTTGCCTACATTGCACATGAGCTAGGAAATCATTTTACTTGGGCATTACAGCAGCTAAAAGATTTATTCGACTTGCATGGGCTTCAACCACAGGTATTCTTGACAGACCGAGATCTTGGTCTAATGTCGGGTATTCTTAGCGTGTTTCCTTCTTCTACGAATTTGTTGTGTTCTTGGCATGTCACAAAAAATGTCAAGGCAAAAATTTAAGAGATGGTGCATGCGGATAGGCAAGCATAGGTTCTCTCTCTTTGGCACGATGTTATTGACTCGGCTGACGAGTCAGAGTACTCATCTTGATTGAAGTTTTTTGAGGACTCGTGCGTTGATCTTCCCGCTTTTATTAAATATGTGCGCGATACTTGGTTGAAACCGCATAAGGAGAAATTTATCTTGGCATGGACTAATCATATCCCACACTTTGGGAATCAGACCACGAACAGGTATTTTAGTCGTTGATTAAATTTTTTTAACACGTGTTTACTATTTTTTTCGTTGATTAATTTTTTTTAACACGTGTTTACTATTTTTTTCGTATATTTATTTTGTAATTATTTAAGAGTCGAGTCAGCCCACTGGACATTGAAGCGACATTTGGGGACTTCTGGAAGAGATTTATCAAAATATTTTCATTCAGTGCATGGGATGCTTAGTTTTCATTTTGAAAAACTGATCCAGTCTTTCCAACGGAGCATAAATCGTATTGAAGTTGCACACAATACTCCATTTTTTAAAAAACTTCGCGGTCTTGTGTCTCTAAATGCTTTGGATCATATTGTTAAAGAGTTTTCAAAAACTACATCCGGAGTTGGTTATGATAAAGGCCGTTGTGGTTGCGTTCTTCGAAAGACACATCTTCTTCTATGTGCTTGTGAGCTAGGTGTCTTTCATTATTCCGGTTCTTCTATTCCATTGGACGTTGTAGATGACCATTGGAAACAGCTGGATTTGGATTCTGTTGATGATAAATTTTCCCAAGAGCATTCTGATGCATGTGATATTTCATACCAAATGGAGATGATCTGGGCAAAATTTAATCGAATGACAGAGGAAGAGAAATTTGTCTTCAAGAAGCAACTTAATGAACTTGCATTTCCTACTACTTCTTCTATGGTTGCACCACCATACAAAGTTAAAACTAAAGGTGCACCAAATAAGAAAAAGAAGAAATTATTTGATGTCAAGCGCGATCCTTCCGGTTGGGAACATGTTGATAAAAAGTTGAAGTTGACACAAGAATCCGGGACTTCCAAAAAATCTTCTAAGTTGACAAAAGGGACTTCTCCTAATGTCTCAAAGCAGTCTCCAAAATTGAAGGTATCTCAGAGTTCATACAGAAAATTAACACAGCAGGGGGAGACAAAACTTCATTTACAGTGGGTTCCTCAACACCTACACTCTTATGTTCAGAATATTATTGATGTTGAGCTCGATGGTAATTGTGGGTTTACGGCATTTGCTGTTGGTCAAGGTCTTGGTGAGGATAGTTGGCCTTTAATTAGACAAGAATTAATTCAAGAAACAAAAGACAGAGACCAACTCAATACTGACATATTTGGGGAGCACAGACTAGCAGAGCTTAGAGAAGCATTATCCATTGAAGACTACGGTGTTCAGCCTCCGGCAAAGTGGTTGAGTTTGCCTGAGATGGGGTACTTTATAGCAACCAGGTATAATGTGGCCCTAGTTCAGTTATCTTTGGGGATGAATTTTACTTATCTACCTTTGAGAGGTGCTTATTCTTCTTCTAAGGCTCGTAGTATCATATCTATTCTGCACGTGAGGGGTAACCATTGGGTGCATGTTTCTCTTTCTCCTGCTTGTCCTTTGCATCCGATTGCTCATTTATGGAAGCATAATGTATCCCCAGAGGTGTATTTTAGGATTTTCATTTTTTGTGGGGGTATTGAGGGAAAAGGCGGGGGTACAAAAAAAAATCCCAAAGACTAAACCCAATCGGCTAATGGACAAAACTAGGCCCAATCGCTAAAGGACTAAAAAAGGCCCATACTTCGTACAACCCCCCTCTACTCGTTGGACACCCCTTCCTCCTCCAAAACACCCCCTAAACCTCACTACTCTCACTCTCATCACTCTCAATCCACACTCTCACATAAATCTAGCTGAAATCTTCCTCCTATTGTCATCAATATCACGGTATGTACCTAATCTACTCATCATTTACGTTTTTTTTGCGCATTTTCGTTGTGTTTCGTTCTCTGGATTTTCAGAAATCGAACTTGGTTCGGTTGTACAGTGACCGAACCGGTTCAGTCAACCGTGCGCCGAACCGGTTCAGCTGGCCGTATGCCGAACCGGGTATGGGGGTTTCCAGCTTGTGCTATTTCGGCCAGCCGTGCTCCGAACCGGATCGGTTCCTATGCTTCCGAACCTACCTATTGAACAGATTGTGCAGACAGCATGTTTTTTAACACTGTGTTTGATTTTATTTCGATTTGTTAGGTACTAATATGGATGAAAGTGGCGTTCCTGAGTCTGATGCCCTTGTTGTTGATTATACGAGTTCATTTGAGACGAACGAAGTCTTTGCTACTCGCGATGACTTGCTTGTGTATGTTCGTTCCGTTGCGCGTACTCTTGGGATGGTTATTGTCATCAACCAGTCGGACAATGGACAAAGGTCAGGGAAAATCTTCTGTGAACTGGTTTGTGAAAAGGCAGGAAAATACAAGCATGCGGAAATGGTTCCTACGGGGAGCAGAAAATGTTGTTGCAAGTTTCGCCTAAAGGGAAAGTTTATCAAAAAACTTGATGGATGGATATTGAGGGTTATGTGTGAAACACATAACCATGCGTTAATGTCTTACGGCGAAGGTCATTCCCCATAACAACAGATTAACGACAGAACTGAAGGAAGTTGTTAATAGAATGACGAAGAACTTGATTCCACCTAATCGGATCTTGGCCGAACTAAGGTCTATGTACCCCGTAGACAGCCACTTGAATCTCAAACAAATACACAATGCGCGTTCAAGGTTAAGATCAAATAATCGTCAGGGTAGGACTGAACTCCAACAGTTGATGACTTATTTGGAGCGTGATAAATATGTGTATTGGCATAGAGTTGAATATGGGACTGAGGTTATCACCGACATGTTTTGGGCACATCCAGACTCGATTGAGCTTCTGAATACATTTCCCATTGTTTTGCTAATTGATTCCACCTACAAGACAAACCGGTACAAGTTTCCATTATGTGAGATTGTCGGGGTCACATCAATGGAGCATACTTTCTCAGTTGCCTTTGCTTATGTCAATTGAGAGAGGAAGAATAATTTTGTTTGGGTTTTTGAAAAACTGAGGTCATTGATTAGAAGACCGGAAGATGTGCCAAAGGTCATACTTACCGACTGTTACACACCTATTATGAATGCTTTGGCAATTGTTTTTCCGGAATCCTCAAACTTGTTGTGCCAATTCCACATAAAAAAGAATGTAAGGGCGAAGGCTATGGTGTACATCCATCCCGTGGTTGCTCAAGAGAGCGACGAAGAGCGTCCGATGGATAGAGTTGACGAAGTGATGGAAGCATTCCAAAAAGTTGTCCATGCAAAGACGGAGGAAGTGTATGAGTTGGCTATGGAGCAATTTGAGGCTATTTGTCAACCATTTGACAATCTTGTTGCCTATGTGAAGAAGCAGTGGACCACCCCCTATAAAGAGAGATTTGTAGAAGCGTGGATAAACCGTCATATGCATCTTGGCAACACCACTACCAACCGAGTGGAGTCGGCGCATTCAAACTTAAAGAAGGTTTTGCATGATAGTAGGGGTGATTTGTGTAAGTGTTGGGATTCGGTTGATGAAATGCTAAGAGTACAACATGGTGAGCTTAAACGACATTTTGAGTTGAGCCTCAGCAGAGTCAAATATAGTCATTGGAGCAAAATTTATGACAACCTAAAGGGTTTAGTTTCTTCAGCTGTGATGGACCATATTGGCAAAGAGTTGAAGCGTAGCTTCATTGGTATGGAGTCTTCCGAATGTGGATGCATCATAAGAATGACGCATGGTCTACCGTGTGCAGTAATTCATTCATCTAACTACTTTAGTTTTATATAAATGATTTTAGATTATGTTTGTAATGTCAATGTCAACTATTTTGTAGCTACACAACGAACCTGACTCGCTTTCCATTGGATATAATTCATAATCACTGGAAGAGACTCAATTTCAAGGTTTCCTACACTGAAGATTCTTCCGAAATCCCAAATGATGAGTTGCATTTGAAGATTGAATTTGAGGCTATACAACGGAGGTTTGATGCTGCTGATCGTCCTGGTAGAGTAATGATAAAGCAAAAAACACGTGAGTTGGCATTCCCGGACACTACCTCCATGCGTCCACCTCCGGAACCAGTCACTACCAAGGGGGCACCTAAAAAGGAAACGGGGAAGGGGAAGCAGAAGAAGAAGAAGAAGAAGAAAGATGAGTTCTCAACAAAGCGAGAACCATCATACTGGGAACATGTTGATCACATTTTTGACTCACAACAAGATAGCACATCCGCTGCTGCTCAGTCTCGCAAACGCCATACTCGCCCGGTATCAAATTCATCAACTCCAGGACAGAGTAGAAGCTCCACCCCAAGTACATTGCAGTTACCTAAAGGGAAAATGTCTAAAAGTGGAGCTCCTACACCCTCGTTACCAAAAAAGATCAATCCTACTCCATCACCAATTGAAAAACCAACCCAATCCTACTCCACTATGCCAGTAACTCAAATTCAAGGGCTTACACTAAACCCAACCCCTGATATCATTCGGTCAGAGTCATACAATGAATTCATAGGTTTTTTGCCTATAGAGATACATCGTTTTGTTGATGATATATTGAATGTGGAAGGTGACGGCAACTGTGGGTTTCGGTGTGTAGCTGCACTTCTTGGAAGGGGTGAGGAAGATTGGTGGAGTGTGAGGAAAGACTTATTTGCATAGGTTCAGTGAGACTACGACTTGTACTCCAACTTGTTTCATGGGATGGGCAAAGTCACCTATGTTATGAAGGCTTTGATGAAACAACATGTTGAAAAAAACGGAAATGAGAATTGGATGACTCTGCCAGAATGTGCTTATTTGATTGCAAATGCGTACAAGGTCGTCTTGGTTTGCAGGTCTCGTCATCTTTCCTTTTCGGTTTTTCTATTTCAAATTGCACCAATCAAGAATGCACCGGTGTACCACATATGCTTCACGGGGAACCACTTTGTATACATGATGATGAAGAGAGGTTGCCCGATGCCAGAAGTAAGTACCTATTGGACAAAATTCAGAAAAGACAAAGCAAAGGATTTGCCCAAGCCATTCACATGACACTTGCAACAATGGAAAGCTTTAACCTTAGATACTTATGGTGCTCCCCTTGTATTGACTTAGATAAAGATTAATGTTTAATTCAATTTGGTTGTAACTTTTGAGTTTGGTTAAGTACTATTAAGACACATCTATTGTTACAATATCATTATTTATGCTATTTGTTGAGTTTCAGTTAAATTGAAGTAGTTATTTTACAGTTAGAATTACAACAATTTTGGCCAAAATTTGTCCAACAAGTTGCTGTCCAGAAACTTAATGTTTCTGTCTAGTAATAGATAGGTTCGGCGCATGCAAGGCCGAACCGGTTCGGCTAACGGATGGCCGAACCTACCATAATAACAGCTTCTCAGGCTCACACACCCCCTGGAAGGTTCGGTTGAGGTAAGCTCGAATCGGTTCGGATTTAACAGGACCGAACCGAGGTTTTTAATTACTCGGTGGATGTCCACCCGAATGGGTTCAGCCACCCGTGCACCGAACCCTATGTTTTTAAAACGCCACCTGATTGCCACGTGAGGGCAATTTGGGGATAAACAAAAATTAGGGGTGTCCACCGAGTAGAGGGGGGTTGTACGAAGTATGGGCCAAAAAAAACACAACCTAGACCCAATGACTAATGACTAAAAACCAAGCCCAATCTCTAATGGACTAATCAAATGTACTAGGTTTTTTTTTTTACCCCCACCTCTTCCCTCCATACCCCCACAAGATTTTTTTAGACGAAAATACCCCTGCCTAAAATGAACTCGCTCGGATTTACCTAGGGGAGGGATAAATCGGATTTGTTAATTTTAGCCATCGGATGTCTCTTTTCGTGCACCCCCACTAGGTAATTCCGACTTTAAATTCGATTTACCTTAGGGGGAGATAAATTCGATTTGTTAATTTTCAAAATCGGATTTACCTTGGGGGGAGGTAAATCCGATTTCCCTAAAAAAAGAAAATCGATTTACCTCCCCCCAAGGTAAATCCGATTTTGTTATTAATTTTTTTTATTTCAATTTTTAAAATAAGTTATAAAAACACTTCTAAAAATCCGTTAAAGAGTCAAAACTCATCCAAAAATTATAAAAACACCACTAAAAATCTAATAAAACCAAAATAAGGCTATGCAAATTTTTTTAGATTTTTTTGGAGACTGTGAAAAACTAAAAAAATTAATAAAAAATAGTAAATGATGGAATTTGAGAATTTGAGCCCCTGTGTCCTAAATGAAGTTTCTTCTTGAGGAGTATTGATCCTTGATTTTCTTAGGATTTAATGACTGTGTTTTCATTACAATCGGAGTAGGTTGGCGAACTACACCCTTAACAGAACCAAAAAACGCCCGATATTCATATCTAATTTATTTTTCTAAAAAAAATATAATTTTAATTTTTTAAATGATTTATTTATTTATTATTTGGATAAAAAGTTGGATTTACCTATGGGTTAGATAAATCCGATTTTAATTTTTAAAAATTTTTAGGGGAAAATCGGATTTACCTAAATCCGATTTCCAATTTTTTTTTTGAGTTGGGATATGTTGGGGTTTTTAAATTTTGTAAAGGATATTTTGGTCTTTTCGAGGGTGCGTGGCGGTATAGTGTCAAAGGGGTGGGGGTACAAAAGAAAAAACCCAATGTACTATGCTTAGGCCCAATCACCCAATTATGATCCCAATCGGACATCATGGCCCAATTGAACCAAAATACTGACTGTTGACTCAAATAAGCGAGAGACAAGCCTTGCAATTTACCGTATTCATTACTCGCAATATGCAAGCGAATAAAACTAGGGAAATATACCGGTTAAAATTGGGTGTTCACAGACACCCTTCAAACACCCTTCTACGACAAATTGATTGGAAGCGTGTCCTCTAACTTCTCAGACATGGTCACGATAGGAGAAAGAGTTGAAGGCGGGATGAGAAGTGGAAAAATCGCACACATATTTGTCTACTGCTTAGTAACTTAGGCTTAACATCTTCTACATAAAGCACATTATCAATAGAGGTGGATTGACCTTTACCAATCTCACCTTCACCGAGGATTCTTCCTCTATTCCTGTTATCACAAGTCACATGACCGCTTTTTCTGGGGGTGAGTGTTAAGAGCTTTGTCATATCTCCAGTCATGTGCTTTGATCATTTTCTATCAAGGTATTAATATGTCCCCCATACCTTGAAGCATACCTTAAAGCGCTATTAAAGAGGCGCTGTAAAAAGTTGGATCTATGAAAGCACTTTTTGTAAGAAAGCGCTATTATAGGAATACTTCTAAAAAAGCCTCACACATAGAGACCCATGAGAGTGTTGTTCTTAAAAAGGGTTTTTAAAGATGACACCTATGACAGCGCTTCTTAACCTAAGCGTTGTAAAAAACCTCTGTGTATCCTTTAGCAGCACTATCTTTTAATAAGCGTTGTTAAAGATGCGCTGTTATTCCCCCTTTTTGGCATAGTGGCTATTTACATTCAATTTGGCTCTTTTGTAGTACTTTGATAATCCTATGGCATTGACTACTCTAAGCTTCTCATACTCAGCCTTAGTATTCATGGAAACTCCCCCAAACTTAATTCCTTATGCTCTTCTATATTTTTAATAAAAATTTAACTTTGACCTTAGCTTTCTAAAATTCTCCCTTGCATTAGATAGTTCTTTAAATAGCAAGGTTCTTTTCAAAACTCAGCTTTGATGTGTCAAAGTAATAATAAAATTGGTCACAACACTACGAACATACAACATCAATTCATAAGCATCAAGGAACATCACCAATTGCATGAGTATATGCATGAGGTGCAACCCACACCAACGGGCATATGCATGTGGTACCATCATCACCAATAATTGCCATTCGGGCATCATCACCTATAATTAATCATAAGGCCGAAGCCTACATCACCGGTAAATGCATATGAAGTATGCGACTCCATGAACAATGCACCAACAACAATCCACAATCATAGTATTATATGTATAATACAACATCACCAATAATCATTAGATTCATCACCGTCATTAAATTCACCATCACCATAAGTGGTCATAGACCCATCACCTATCACCGTATTTAAATTCACCAAGTACATCACCAATCATAGCTCTATGGCTAACACCAAACTCGCCGGACACACCAACACCAAAAATATAGACTACTTTATAAGTCCAAGACACGGGACAGTCACCGGAGTTGGCGCCCCGCAGCACACAGGCAACACTGGGCAACACTGCACACAGGCAACGCTGGGCAATGGGCAACACTGCACACAGCACACAGGCAACACTGGGCAAGACTGCACACAGCACACAGGCAACACTGGGCAACACTGCACACAGCACACAGGCAACACTGGGCAACACTGCACACAGCACACAGGCAACACTAGCAACACTGCACACAGCACACAGGCAACACTGGGCAACACTGCACACAGCACACAGGCAACACTGGGCAACACTGCACACAGCACACACAGGCAACACTGGCAGCACACTGCGCCAGCACACAGGCAACACTGGCAGCACACTGCGCCAGCACACAGGCAACACTGGCAGCACACTGCGCCAGCACACAGGCAACACTGGCAGGCAGCACTGGCGCCACTGGGCAACAATGGGCCAGCACACAGGCAACATTGGCAGCACACTGCGCCAGCACAACACCGGCATAACACCGAGACACCCAACACTCCACCACCAAATTTCAACATCATTGTTCATGACTCTTTCAAGCATATCATCAAACACCATACAAGCACCATATATTTACATTAAAAATCATTGAATCATTTCATCAAACGCCTTACAAGCAACATTAATTTCATCAATTATTCCAACAAAACACCAAGCATACCAAATTTCATCAAAATGAAATCAACAACATCATCACTCATTCAATCACCAAATCAATTAATTCACAACAACTTAAATCCTAAAACCCCACATAATATCCATCATACAGTCCCATTATAAATGAAGAAAACCCACCCTTACCTTGAATTTTGGTGAAGACAAGCACTCTCCACAAAACCCCAAAGCAAAAGCAAGCAAGCAAGCTCCTCTTCCCTTCTCCTTGAAAATTGCGAGCTCTTCTTCTCCTCCTCTCCCTCTTTCTTCGCGTTTTCTCTCTCTCTCTCTTTCTATCTCACTTCTTTCTTTCTTTCTTTGATTTGTTTCAAATGAGCACCATCTCATAACCCCTAGACTAGATAATTAGACTCTTGGGCCTAGCTAATGGATCATGGGCCTCCTATTCCCACTCCATTAATTACTCATAACACCTCCTGAATAAATTAAAATACCGGATTATTAATTTAACTTAATAAATTATTGTAAGCCTTAAATAATTCAATTAAATAAATAATTAAATTATTTTAGGGCGTTACAACTCTCCCCCACTTAGAATATTTCGTCCTCGAAATTTTACCTGAATCAAACAGCTCTGGGTAGGATTCCCGCATCTTACTCTCCAATTCCCACGTCATGCTTTCACCAGCAGCTCCCAACCAAACTACTTTCACCAAATTTATCTCCTTGCCCCTTAAGATCTTCACTTCACGGTCTTCAATCCGCACCGGCATCGTCTCCATAGTGAGATTATCTCTCACCTGCACATCGTCCATGTGAATCACATGAGATGGATCGGGGACTTACTTCCGAAGCTGCGACACATTAAACACGTCATGTAAGTTTGAAAGGTTAGGTGGCAAGGCCACCCGATAGGCAACATTCCCAACTCTCTCCGAAATCTGATACGGGCCAATAAAACGAGGGGTCAACTTCTTAGACTTCAAAGCACGCCCAACACCGGTCATAGGGGTGACCCTCAGGAACACATGATCACCAGCTTGAAATTCCAAATCCTTCCTCCGCTTATCATGATAACTCTTTTGTCTACTTTGCGAAGCTTTCATCTTCTCACGAATCAACTTCACTTTCTCAGTGGTCTCGCGAACAATCTCAGGTCCAAGTACCACACTCTCCCCAGATTCATGCCAACACAAAGGAGTCCTACATCTCCGACCATACAATGCTTCAAAAGGTGCCATCCCAATACTAGAATGGTAGCTATTGTTATAGGTAAACTCTATCAATGGAAGATGAGTATCCCACGAACCTCCTTGCTCAAGAACACAAGCCCTCAACAAATCCTCTAAGGATTGAATAGTCCTCTCTGTCTGACCATCAGTCTGCGGATGATACGCTGAGCTCAATCTCAACTTAGAACCCAATGCTTCTTGCAAACTTTTCCAAAACTCAGAAGTGAATCTAGGATCTCTATCTGACACAATACACAGAGGAACACCATGCAGCTTCACAATCTTTTGGATATAAATCTCAGCTAACTTTGGAACCGGATAAGTAATACTAATCGGTACAAAGTGAGCAGACTTCGTCAACCTATCAACAATCACCCAGATGGCATCTTGCCCTCTCACAGTACTAGGCAGTCCCGTCACAAAATCCATTGAAATACTATCCCATTTCCATCCCGGAATCTCTAACGGTTGCATCAACCCTGCAGGCTTCTGATGTTCAACCTTCGACTTCTGACAAGTCAAGCATGCATACACACACTGAGCCACATCACGCTTCATCCCAGGCCACCAGAACAGCCTCTTCAAGTCTTGATACATTTTTGTAGCCCCCGGATGAATACTCAACTTACTCCTATGACTCTCTTCAAGAATCGCTTTCTTTATCTCCACATCATCAGGAATACTAATTCTATCACGGTACCTCAACACACCTTGCGCATCTAGCTTAAAATCATTTTCCTCAGCCTGACCGGCTTCACTCATCAAATCCACCAGCTTAACATCCAACTTCTGAGCTTCTCTAATGCTAGCCAGAAATTAATTATTAATCTTCAACAATCCCAATCTAACACTCTGAGGTGTCACTTCGCAAACCAGGCTCATATCTCTGAACTGCTCAATCAATTCAAGTTCTTTAACCATCATTGCTGACATATGCAAAGCCTTCCGACTCAAAGTATCGGCTACAACATTAGCCTTCCCCGGATGATAATTCAAACTGAAATCATAATCTTTTAACAATTCCAACCACCTCCTTTGCCTCATATTCAACTCCTTTTGATCAAACAGATATTGCAAGCCTTTATGATCACTAAACACTTCAAATCTAGAACCATAAAGATAATGCCTCCACATTTTCAATGCAAACACAACTGCAGCAAGCACTAAATCATGCATAGGGTAGTTCTTCTCATGAGTCCTCAACTGCCTCGACGCATAAGCAACTACCTTACCATTTTGCATAAGCACACCTCCTAAACCCATCTTAGAGGCATCACAGTACACCACAAAAGGCTCTCCCGAATTGGGCAACGTCAGAATAGGAGACGTCGTCAATCTCTTCTTCAATTCATTGAAACTTTCCTCACAACGAGCGTCCCAAACAAACGCCTTCCCTTTACAAGTCAACTGAGTCAACGGAAGTGCCAACTTAGAAAAGCCTTCAATAAACCTTCTATAATAACCAGCTAGCCCCAGAAAACTTCTAATCTCAGTAACCGACTTCGGAGCCTCCCATTTCAATACGGCATCAACCTTAGACGGATCCACCGCAATTCCCTCACCAGAAATCACGTGACCAAGAAAACTCACTTCTTTCAACCAGAATTCACACTTAGACAGCTTTGCATACAACTTCCTATCCCTCAAGATCTCTAATACCAACCTCAAATGCTCGGCATGCTCTTCTTCCGATTTAGAGTAAACTAGAATGTCGTCAATGAACACCACCACAAACCGATCCAGGTAATCATGAAAAATACGGTTCATGTATTCCATAAATACTCCCGACGCATTAGTCACACCAAAAGGCATCACCGAATACTCATAATGCCCATAACGAGTCCTAAAAGCCGTCTTCTGAATATCCTCATCCTTCACCTTAATCTGATGGTAACCCGACCTCAAGTCAATCTTACGAAACACCTGAGCACCCACCAATTGATCCATCAAGTCATCTATCCTTGGAAGCGGATACTTGTTCTTAATCGTCACTTTATTCAATTGCCTATAATCAACGCAGAGCCTCATACTCCCATCCTTCTTCTTCACTAGCAACACCGGAGCTCCCCACGGCGACACACTTGGTCTCACAAACTTCTTTTCAAGCAGATCCTCAAGTTGCTTCTTCAATTCAGACAATTCAGATGCTGACATCCTGTAAGGTGCCATAGAAACAGGTCTAGTACCAGGTACAAGATCAATAGCAAATTCAACCTCCCTCTCTGGTGGTACATCCGGAATCTCATCAGGGAAAACCTCAGGAAATTCCCGCACCACCGGCAACTCATCAACCTTAGCTTGATCCTCAACAGATAATGACGCCGTCAGCGAAAACAACTGAACTTCTCCCTTCATTACCTTCCGCAGCTGACCAGCAGGCAACAAAACAGTTTCCTCCTCTACGGGAGAAGAGAAACTCACAGACTTGCTAAAACAATTAATATGAACATGGTTATCCACTAACCAGTCCATTCCTAAGATAATATCCATTCCTTCCAATGGCAGACAAATCAAATCAACAACAAAATCTCGGCCGAAAATCGACAAAGGACACTTAGAACACACAAGAGAAGTAGTCACCGAACCCTTAGCTGGAGTATCGATAACCATCTCTATATCGTAGAAGACAATGCAAGATTCAACTTTTCAACACACACAGCAGCAATAAAAGAATGCGTAGCACCGGTATCAACAATAGCAAGTAGAGGAGTACCATTAATGAAACACGTACCTCTAATCTCATTGGTCGTCTCAGACCCCGCAATAGCAAACACCTTTCCACTAGACTTTTCCTTCTTTGGCTTGGTACACTTAGTGCTAATGTGTCCCGCCTCTCCACAGTTGTAGCAAACCACATCCTTACGATCACAATCGGCCACCACATGACCCTCTCTGCCACAGCGGTAACACCTCTTTGTCTCAGCTTTGCAATCAATGCTCTTGTGACCAGACCTACCACATTTGAAACACACAATGCCCGCAGAAGCATCTCCCCCACTGTTTACCCTTCCCAGCAGGAGCCTTCTGTTTACCCTTCCCAGCAGGAACCTCATATGGCTTACCACGGTGTTGAGAATGACTCCTCTTATCTTTCATGATCTTGTAGTGAGCATTACTATCCTCCTCAAAGATCCTACAGCTGTCCACCAACTCAGAGAACACACGGATCTTCTGATATCCAATCACCTTCTTAATGTCAGGCCTCAACCCATTCTCAAACTTAACGCACTTAGAAAATTCAGCAGTAGCCTCACTATAATGCGGATAGAACTTACCCAATTCGGTGAACTTAGCAGCGTACTCAGCCACCGACTTGTTCCCTTGCTTCAGCTCAAGGAACTCAATCTCCTTCTTACCACGGACATCCTCCGGATAGTACTTCCTCATGAACTCCCTCTTGAAAACATCCCAAGTGATTTCCTCACCAGCATTCTCCAATCTTTGCATAGCCTCCAACCACCAATCATCAGCTTCCTCAGCCAACATATGAGTGCCATAGCGAACCTTCTGCACGGGAGTGCAATCCATCACACGGAAGATTCTTTCAATCTCCTTCAACCAAGCTAGAGCTCCATCGGGATCATACCTGCCTTTGAAGGTAGGCTGGTTCTCCCTCTGAAAGGTAGCCAAACTACGAGCCCCAGCACCCTCAGCACCTTGCTGATTCTCCACAGCTTGAGCCATAGCTTCCAAAGCAGCGGCCAGAGCAGCATCATTCCTTCCCGCCATCTCAGCTAAACACTACACCATAAGATATAATTAGAACTAAGAGACACCACGACCGGACACTTGGTCGGACAGACCGAACTGCTCTGATACACTAATGTAACACCCCTTTTCTAACACGTCCAAAGTAATATAAAAATCAGAGTTTTCAAAAACCTTTTCGATACACCCACAAGGGAGTGCTACATTTACACCATACAGCAAATAACCATATTTAAAATTCATCAAAATAGAGAAATGTGATACATAGCACATCGATCGGGACGAACCCTCAAAACACCTGTTCGACTACACCACAGTTATTATAATCACCATCGCAGCGGAATAAAGACAAGTCTCATAATATAATTCATACATCCCAAATAAATAGTTTGAAATCAACAGATAAAACAACAACAAAACTAATGATCGCCCCCCCCCCCCCCCCCCCCCCCCCAGGTGCTACGTATCAGAGCAAACGACACAGACCAGACTAAGGAAGGTAGAAGAACCTTCACTCGGGATCACCTGCACGTTGCCGACATAAGAAGCAACATATAAAGCAGAAGGGGTGAGTCTCTAACAAATATAATAGCATGTATGATAAGCAATATGTTAGAGTAAAGGCAACCATAAACACCACCTCACAACACTACGAACATACAACATCAATTCATAAGCATCAAGGAACATCACCAATTGCATGAGTATATGCATGAGGTGCAACCCACACCAACGGGCATATGCATGTGGTACCATCATCACCAATAATTGCCATTCGGGCATCATCACCTATAATTAATCATAAGGCCGAAGCCTACATCACCGGTAAATGCATATGAAGTATGCGACTCCATGAACAATGCACCAACTACAATCCACAATCATAGTATTATATGTATAATACAACATCACCAATAATCATTAGATTCATCACCGTCATTAAATTCACCATCACCATAAGTGGTCATAGACCCATCACCTATCACCGTATTTAAATTCACCAAGTACATCACCAATCATAGCTCTATGGCTAACACCAAACTCGCCGGACACACCAACACCAAAAATATAGACTACTTTATAAGTCCAAGACACGGGACAGTCACCGGAGTTGGCGCCCCGCAGCACACAGGCAACACTGGGCAACACTGCACACAGGCAACGCTGGGCAATGGGCAACACTGCACACAGCACACAGGCAACACTGGGCAAGACTGCACACAGCACACAGGCAACACTGGGCAACACTGCACACAGCACACAGGCAACACTGGGCAACACTGCACACAGCACACAGGCAACATTAGCAACACTGCACACAGCACACAGGCAACACTGGGCAACACTGCACACAGCACACAGGCAACACTGGGCAACACTGCACACAGCACACAGGCAACACTGGGCAACACTGCACACAGCACACACAGGCAACACTGGCAGCACACTGCGCCAGCACACAGGCAACACTGGCAGCACACTGCGCCAGCACACAGGCAACACTGGCAGGCAGCACTGGCGCCACTGGGCAACACTGGGCCAGCACACAGGCAACATTGGCAGCACACTGCGCCAGCACAACACCGGCATAACACCGAGACACCCAACACTCCACCACCAAATTTCAACATCATTGTTCATGACTCTTTCAAGCATATCATCAAACACCATACAAGCACCATATATTTACATTAAAAATCATTGAATCATTTCATCAAACGCCTTACAAGCAACATTAATTTCATCAATTATTCCAACAAAACACCAAGCATACCAAATTTCATCAAAATGAAATCAACAACATCATCACTCATTCAATCACCAAATCAATTAATTCACAACAACTTAAATCCTAAAACCCCACATAATATCCATCATACAATCCCATTATAAATGAAGAAAACCCACCCTTACCTTGAATTTTGGTGAAGACAAGCACTCTCCACAAAACCCCAAAGCAAAAGCAAGCAAGCAAGCTCCTCTTCCCTTCTCCTTGAAAATTGCGAGCTCTTCTTCTCCTCCTCTCCCTCTTTCTTCGCGTTTTCTCTCTCTCTCTCTCTTTCTATCTCACTTCTTTCTTTCTTTCTTTGATTTGTTTCAAATGAGCACCATCTCATAACCCCTAGACTAGATAATTAGACTCTTGGGCCTAGCTAATGGATCATGGGCCTCCTATTCCCACTCCATTAATTACTCATAACACCTCCTGAATAAATTAAAATACCGGATTATTAATTTAACTTAATAAATTATTGTAAGCCTTAAATAATTCAATTAAATAAATAATTAAATTATTTTAGGGCGTTACATGATACTTAAAAACTTAATTAAAACAGAGTACTTATAGCAAAATATTTAATACAACATTAAAGTTTTACTCTTTTCTTGCTCCACTCCTGAGTCTTGAACTGGATCTCACTGGCTCATGCTTGACCTTCTGCTTCTTGAGTTTAGGTTTTTTGGGCTTGAGTGCAGCTGCTTTGGATGCAGTTTCACTTGGTGCTCCTGCACTTGTCTGCACTACAGCAGATGGTTGCTTCTCAGTGGGTTGCTCTGCAACAGTCTTCTCAGTTCCTTTTCCAGCATCAGATTCATCTTCTTTCGTGGTCTCCTTGTCAGCAGGCTCAACACTTGATTTTGCAACTTCACCTTCTCCTACAATTGGGGTCTCCTTTGCAGCCATTCCAACCCCAGCAGATTTCCTAAAGAACTTTGATGTATTGCCCAGTTCTTCTCTTTTCTTTACTTCAAGCTCTTCCAATACCAGCCTGACAGTGTCTTCAGGATTGGCTGGGACTATTGTAACAATAGGAAATTGCTGAGATGCACCTGCACTGGGTGCACATGCATCAGTTGGTTGTTGCTTAGGAACTCCAACATTCTTTTCCTCAGAAATTGTCTTCTCACCATCTGCTAAGGGATCTTCTTGAATGACCTGCAATGTTTCTTCAAAGACAATGTTAGTAGGCATAAGAACTGGTCCAGTACTGAGTGGTGGTGATTTTGGTTGTTCTTGTGTTTGAGTTTGGGTGGGAGATGGTCCTTTGGTGGCTATTTCTGTTTCTTTTTCTTTTTCTGGTTCTGTTTGGGTGGGTTCTTTGTCTCCCTCTTCCTCTTTGGTCTGACTTCTCTTTCACTTTCCTCTTCATCATTCTTTTCTTCCTCTTCCTCCACTTCTGGTGCTTGGAAAACCCAAGTTGGGAACACTGGTGTTTCAACAGTTGATTCCTTGGAAATTTCTTTAAACTTCAATTGGAGACATTCATGTTGCTCCTGTTGAAATTTCCAAATTGCCTGAAGCTTCTGTACCAGATGCTCCTGCACTGTAGTAGTTGGTGGCTTGGCAATCTTGGTTCTTTCCTTCATCTCAGCAGACAATGCTCCAGGAGGGTACTTCCTCCGTAATCTTTCACTTTCATCTATAACTACCCCTTCTTTTCTACACAACTCGGTTATTAAGCATGGATAAAATAGAAATCCATAATCTTTCCCACCACACTCTATTATCTTCTTTGAAATTATTCTGCCTATGTCTACATTACCTTCAGTTAAGATTGTATCCAGGAGGATCAAACTTTCTTTTGATAATGTATAGGTGTGTGAGGTGGGGATGATTGAAGCATTAATGAACAAATGTCAGTTTCCTAATTCTGGACTAATGTACCTACTCTTCAATTTGAACTCAGTATGTGTGAATTTATCCCATTCAGCATTTTAACCAGCAATTCTAGACTTAATTCTTTCCATGTCTCTTTTACCAAAATTTTCTTCAAACTCAGATCCCTCATAAGTAAGCATAAAATGATCATTGATTCTTTTTGGGTCAAAGAAAACTTTCCTACCCCTAACTAATGAATGACAAGGAATCTTACCTCCCCTTGTGTCTTGTATTCCAGCATAAAATTCCCTGACAATTTGCTCCACATAATAGGCTCTATGTTGAACAAAAAGATCCCAGTGGAGAGTAGCCACTGTTGAGAGGAATGATGGGCTTGCCTTTGCCAAATTGTAACCTCGTTCTGGTAGGAAATTCATGTCCCAAAAACTTGCCTTATCTTCAGGGATTATTGCAAGAGAAGTGGAATTTTTCTTTGATAACTTCTTTGATGGTGCTCCTGCACTAGATGCAGTCTTGTTTGAGGCTTTGATTGCTGATTGTTTGCGTGCCATTTGCAGAATTTCTGGGAATTTTTCGCGAGAGGTTGAAGATGAAGTTTTGAGAATTTGAGAGATTTGGGAAATTTTAAGAGAGAGAGAGAGAGAGAGAGAGAGAGAGAGAGGTGATTTGTGGGAAGTTTCTGATTTAGAGAGAGATGGGAGTTGTAAAACGATAACCTTGGGTAAATGGGACGGTTTAAATTGTGAGTGAATGGTTAGTGGAGGTTGATTTGATGGGGGATATAGCCGTTAGGCTAAGTGGGTTAACATGCAAGGGGACATGTGAGCCTTTAGGTAGGACAACACACAATCTTAGCCACTAATCATGATTACTTTTCTCGATGTGCTGGCAGTTGAGCAAATTTTTCACCCAAGTAAATTTTGAATTGGTGATGCAGGAGCACTAAGTGTTGAGTGGTGCAGATGCATGCAGTGCAGTTGCACTAAAACCTATGTTCCTACAAAACACTTAAAAACATAAAATTGAACAAAATAACCACCACAAAATCATGGGTTGCCTCCCATAAGCGCTTGTTTTAAGAGCCTTATAGTCTGACTATCTCTTTGCATTAGAGATTTTGAAAATGAGTGGTGACTTTGTCTCTAACCACATGTTCACCATAGCACATTTTAATTCTTTGACCATTTACCTTGAAAGTGGTATTTGAGGCTTCATCATACAGATCAACTGCACCATGGGGATAAATTTTAACTAATCTGAATGGTCCTGATCATCTTGATTTAAGCTTTCCAGGGAACAATTTCAGCCTAGAATTATATAATAGGACCATTCCTCCTTCCCTAAGTTCTCTTATTTGGATTCTTTTATCATGTCATGCTTTGGTTTTTGCTTTATAAATTTCTGCATTCTCATAAGAAAATTGCCTAAATTCTTCTAATTCATTAAGCTCTAAAAACTTTTGTGCACCTGCTTTGTTGAGATCAAAATTAAGCTTTTTTATAGCCCAATTAAATTTATTTTCCAACTCCACAGGTAAATGACATGTCTTGCCATAAACTATCCTATAGGGAGACATACCTAATGGTGTTTTAAAAGCTGTTCTATATGCCCACAATGCTTCATCTAAATGCAAAGACCAATCTTTTCTTGTGGGACTCACCATTTTTTCTAGCATTCTTTTAATTTCAGTATTAGATAATTCAGCTTGTCCACTTGTTTGATGGTGGTAAGTTGTAGCAATTTTATGTTTTATCCCATATTTAGCAAGAAGATTTTCAATAAGTTTATTGCAAAAATGGGAGCCTTCATCATTGATGATTGCTCTTGGGGTACCAAATCTTGTGAAAATGTTTCTTTGAAGAAATTTACTAACTGATTTGCCATCATTATTTGGTAATGCTACTGCTTCTACCCATTTGGACACATAATCAACAGCTACTAAAATATATAAATTGCCAAAAGAGGGTGGAAAAGGACCCATGAAATCCATGCCCCATATATCAAAAAGTTCAATTTCTAAAATATTGGTTTTTGACATTTCATGTCTTTCAGATATATTACCTGCTCTTTGGCATTTATCACAAGTTTTGACCATTAAATATGCATCTTTAAACAAAGTAGGCCAATAATAACCTGACTGTAATACCTTAGTTGCTGTTCTGTTGCTTCCAAAATGATCTCCATATGGTGCAGCATGGCAGTGCAGGAGCACTGCTTGCTGTTCCTCTTCAGGAATGCATTTCCTCATCAATTGATCTGGGCACATTTTGTAAAGATAGGGATCATCCCAGTAGTATTGTTTGACTATGTGGAAGAACCTTCTTCTTTGTTGGTAATTCATGTCCACTGGTACCACTTTGCTCACAAGGAAATTGACTATGCCAGCAAACCATGGTGCAGCTGCATTTGGTGCATCTGCACTTGGTGTAGGGGCACTGCATGCAGTCAAGGTGATTGCTAACAGTTTTTCATCTGGGAAAATTTCCTTGATCTCTCCTTCCTTTGTACCTGTTCCTTCACTTTCAAGTCTAGATAAATTAATGATCAGCAACTTGGTTCTCCACTCCCTTTTTATCTCTAATTTCAAGATCAAATTCTTGAAGGAGGAGAACCCATCTTATTAACCTTGGTTTTGCATCTTTCTTTGAAATTAAATACTTGATGGCAGAATGATCAGTATAAACAATAACTTTGGTGCCAACCAAGTAGGATCTAAACTTATCAAATGCAAAAAGCACTGCTAATAATTCTTTTTCTGTAACTGTATAGTTCATTTGAGCTTCAATTAGTGTTTTGCTAGCATAATAGATAGAATGAAAGATGTTATCATACCTTTGTTCTAGGACAGCTCCTACAGCACAGTCACTAGCATCACACATTAATTCAAATGGCATGCTCCAATCTGGTGTGACAATCACTAGTGCAGTCACCAATGCCTTCTTGAGTTTTTGGAATGCCTCCATACAAGATTCATCAAAGTTGAAAGGTGCATCATGTTGCAAGAGAGTACACAATGGCTAGGATATCTTTGAAAAATCTTTGATAAACCTTCTATAGAAACCTGCATGGCCTAAGAAGCTTCTAATACCTTTGATGGTGGTTGGTGAAGGTATTTTTTTCAGTGACTTTAATCTTGGCTTTGTCCACTTCAAGACCTTTCTTTGACACCTTTTGGCCAAGCACAATGCCTTCTTGTACCATGAAATGGCACTTCTCCCAATTGAGCACCAAATTTGTCACCTCACATCTTTTGAGAATTTCTTCTAAGTTTGATAAACAAAGTTGAAATGTCTCTTGAAATGTCTCTCCAAATACTGAGAAATCATCCATGAATATCTCCATTGATTGCTCAATGAAGTCAGAGAATATGAACATCATGCATCTTTGGACTGTTGCAGGGGCATTACATAATCCAAATGGCATCCTTCTAAATGCAAAGGTACCATAAGGACATGTAAAGGTAGCTTTCTGTTGATCATCAGGCTCTATGGCAATATGATTGTATCCTGAGTATCCATCTAGGAAGCAATAAAACTCCTTACCTGCTAATCTATCCAACATTTGATCTATGAAAGGTAAAGGAAAGTGATCCTTTTTTGTAGCCTTGTTGAGTTTTCTGTAATCCATACATATCCTCCAACCTGTAACAGTTCTGGTGGGTATTAATTCATTTTTTTCATTGGCTATAACTGTCACACCCCCTTTCTTTGGTACACATTGTACAGGGCTAACCCATGCACTATCTAATATGGGGTATATGATGTCAGCATCTAGCCACTTAATGATTTCTTTCTTTACAACCTCTTTCATAATTGGATTCAATCTTCTTTGTCCTTCTATGCTATTCTTGGCATTATCCTCTAAAATGATTCTGTGCATGCATATTGAAGGGCTGATTCCTTTGATATCTGTCATTTGCCATCCTATTGTCTTCTTATGTTTTCTTAAGGTACTAATGAGATCATGCTCCTGCTCTATTGATAAGTCAGAAGCAATGATTACTGGGAGTGTATCATTTTCCCCTAAGAAAGCATACTTAATATGTTTGGGTAGTTCTTTCAATTCAAGTTTAGGAGGTTGCTCAATTGATGGTAAGTTCTTTTTGAGGGTTGGGTCTTCAAGATTGAGGGGTTCATATTTTCTGGCCCATACCTCTTTGACTGAGTCTTCATTTGGCATAATTTCTTTTTCCCGAATTTCTTCATCAAGCAGTGCAGGTGCATCAGGTGCAAGTGCACTGGTAAGATGATCACACTATTTGTTGAATTGCTTCTGCACTAGTTGATATAGAGAGATTATGGCTGAACATTCTTCACCATCCTCTGCTGGATATCTAAGAGCATTCATTACATTGAATTTCACCTCTTGATCATTC
The DNA here is from genome assembly GCA_963573325.1 of Astragalus glycyphyllos. Lineage (NCBI taxonomy): Eukaryota > Viridiplantae > Streptophyta > Magnoliopsida > Fabales > Fabaceae > Astragalus > Astragalus glycyphyllos. Next base: position 40,598,247 of record OY754307.1, read on the forward strand.
ACCCTCATGGTTAGTTCTCCTTTCAATACATCGATGAGTGTCTTCCTAGTTGCTAAGAATGGTCTTCCAAGGATAACTGACACTTCTTTATCTGCATCAAAATCAAGAATAACAAAATCTGCAGGAAATACTAATTTGTCAACCTTAACCAAAATATCTTCAATAATTCCCTCTGGATAGGCTATTGATCTATCAGCAAGTTGAAGTTTTACAGTTGTAGGCCTAGCATTTCCATTTCCAATTTGTGTAAATATGGATTTAGGCATCAAGTTAATGCTTGCACCTAAATCACATAGTGCACAACTTGTGTAAAATTTTCCAATTGAGAATGGAATTGTGAAACTGCCAAAATCTTTCAATTTCCAAGGAATTTTGCTTTGCATCAATAAACTACATTCTTTTGACATTGCAACTGTTTCAAAATCTCCTAATCTTTTTCTTTTTGTAAGCACATCTTTCATAAATTTTGCATAATTAGGCATTTGTTAAAGTGCTTCAACTAGGGGAACATTGATGTGCAATTGTTTTAAAACTTCAAGAAATTTACTGAATTGCTTCTCCTCATGTGCTTTTTTAAACCTTTGAGGATAAGGAGGAGGAGGGTATTTAGGAACTAACCTTGGCATTTGAACTTCTTGAGATGCAGGAGCATTGGATGCTTCTGCATTCTGTGCATTTTTTCTTTTCTGTTTTTCTCATTTTTTTCATTTTTTTTATTTTTTTCTTCCTTACCTTCACCTTCAATCTCATATGGTTCTGAAAGATCCTTCCCATTTCTTAGGGAAATAGCTTTCATTTGTTCCTTACCTTGCCTTTGTGAAGTTGTTGCTTCTGTATTTGATGGCAATGAACCTGTTGGTCTTTGATACAGAGCTATTGCTAATTGCCCCACTTGATTCTCCAAATTCTTTATTGAAGCATCTTAAGCTTGCCTAGTTGTTCTAGTTTCACTAATAAAGGATTTGAGCAAGGCTTCTAAGGAGTTATCATTGGCAGGTGGTTGTTGTCTTTGGTAGTTTTGAGATTGGAATCCTAGTCGTGTGACTGGTGCTGCGGCATTTGGTGCAGGTGCACTAGTGTTGTTCCATCTTAAATTTGGATGGTTTTTCCAACCAGGGTTGTAGGTGTTGGAATAAGGGTTATTATTTCTATTATATCCTACATAATTTACAGAGACAGGGTTGCTAGGACACTCCTCATAAAGGTGACCTCCTCCACAATATACACAACTTGTAGCTCATGGAGGGGCTTGTTCTATGGCTGCTGCAGTATTTTCTGTCGATGCAGCTGCACTAAGTGCAGAAGCATTGGTTGAAGTGAAGTTTTTGAACATGTTTGCTAGTGAGGCTACTTGAGCAGATAGAGCTGATACTCACTAATTTCATGTACCCCTGATTGTTTCTTTTGGGCACTCACCCTCTCTGTTGGCCAAAGTAGAACTATTTGTTGCAATTATATCAATCAATTCACATGCTTCATTATATGACAAGTTTAATAACACTCCCCCGGCTGATGCATCAAACATTATTCTAGTTTGAGGTTCTAAACCATTATAAAAAGTTTTCATTTGAATAATGACAGACAGACCATGATGAGGACATTTTCTTAAAAGTACTTTACATCTTTCCCATGCTTCAAACAATGATTCAAATTCTTTTTGTCTAAAAGATATAATATCATTTCTCATTCTGGCATTTTTGATGGGTGGAAAATATTTTACTAAAAATTTTTCAGTCATTTCATTCCATGAAAAGATAGAGTTAGGCTCCAAAGAATTTAACCAAGCCTTAGCTTTATCTTTCAAGGAATATGGAAATAACTTAAGTCTAAATGCATCTTCACTAACACTAGGAATGATAAAGTTACTACATACTTCTAAAAATTGTTTTAAGTGCAGATGGGGATCCTCATGAGGAAATCCACCAAATTGACCAATTGTTTGTAACATTTGAACATCATGGGTTTAAATTCAAAATGCACAGCATCTATATGAGGTCTTGCTACGCTAGTTTGCATATTTTGATGATCAAACATAGCATAGTCCCTCATTGGCCTATCTCTATCATTAATCATACCTATTGGTCCCACGTGAATGAATTGATTTCTGTGATCTACTTCAGTATCTGGTTGTGAGCCAGGACCACCTCTGACTGAGGCTGGTCTTGAGCCTTGTCCTTCTCCTTGTTGAGACATTGTATTCTGCAGCATTGAAGTCTTTACTTTTGGAGTCTTAGCAACTTCCTAAATCTTCTTTCTGGTTCAGGATCTAAACTGTATTCTGGCCCTGTGCATATGCTAGTGCATACCATGCATCTGCACCAAGAAACAAAATACCAGAGTAATAACACTAATTTATAATTCTAAACAATAAAAATTAATGGCAATCCCCAGCAACTGCGCCAAAAACTTGGTGTGCGAAAAAGTGTGCAAGTATACACAGTCACAAACAAGTAGTATAATAAGATCGAACCCACAGGGATTGGATTAACTCTTGTAGCTTAAATTTATAGAAATTAGTGTAAACTATACTACTCACAAATTGGATTATGGTGATGAGAAAACATAATATAAATAAAAAGTAATCAAGCAATAAAAGATGTAAGAAATCAGTAGAGAATGATAGTTGAGATGTCTTCACCAAATAAGTCACTTTCAAGAGTTTTGTGCTTTTATGTGGTGTAGATGCACTGGATGCAGCTGCATCAGAAATGTGCTTTTCAGTCACTGTCTTCAGAGTTCATTACAAGCTTCCTATGTCTAGGCATGCTAAATAGGTTCACTCCTTTATTTTAAGTACCCACTGTATCATCCTAAGGACTATGCTATCCTATGTCTAGGACTTAGCATGGATTTAGCAAATGTTTCTTTATTAAAACAAGTTAACAAAGACTTTATTAAAACACTCACCCTTATTAGTTCTTGAGTTCTTAATTGTAAACCATGTCTGCTTTTACAAATCTACTTATTCTAAGTGATCAACCTTAAAACAAGTGTTGAAAGAAGTATCACACAAGAACTAAAATGCATACACCGCATAAGAACACAATAACTTACTTAAAATATCATTATAAGGTTAGAACATCTCAACCAAATAAATTTAGCTCATATTAAGCATTGCAAGGCAAAGATAATCTGGATAAAACATGTTGATAAAATTGAAATTACAAAAGAAGTCAATAAGGTAGAAGTTACACAAATTGAAGTTCTTTTGCTTGAGAATTCCAAGCAATGCAGGTGCACTGACTTCCTGCACTAAACTACCTCTATGTCGAAGTGAAGGGAGAAGTCGTCAATTCCTTCCTTACCTTCTTACAAACTAAAAACTATCTAAAACTAGGGAGATGAAATGTAAACTATATTATATGAGAGATGCCCTTTCAAATGAGAAGTTAGGGTCTTTATATAGTCTTCAAAAAGTGAGCTTTCCTTGGAGATTAAGTTAACTTGAGGAGTTAACTAGGTTACTTTTCTGATCTTCAAAAAGCAATTTGAATTCCACACTCAAACACAAAATGGAGGTCTAATAATGAATGGCCAAATGTCCCTAAGTGAGTGACTCCTTCAAGCTAGTCTTCTATGATGGGCACCGAAATTTGCATGTTGGCATATGCCCCATGTGCCTTATGACTAAGCATGATGTCAGCTATCAAGTGCTAGTGCATTGGTATGGTCTTAAGGTTCTTCATGCATTGTTGTCTGTCTTCAGTGCAGGTGCACTATTATATTTTGGTGTCGGTGCATCAAGTGCAGGTACATCAACTGCAGGTGCACTTAACAAACACATCAAACATACCAATATATATATATATATGCAAAATTGTAAGTCTTAAGTGTAACCCTTCCTGAAACTTTGAATGTTGTTATTTTATTCATAGAGCTATATTTAACACATATTTTACTTGAATTCAAACAATTATTTAGGTTTAGATGCATAAATAACTCTATATAAAATAGAATTATCAAATATGCAGACACATATTGCTCCATATCGGTCCATAAATCAGACCAATTGTGGTCCTTAAATCAGACTTATGTCAGTCCATAATTTAGACCCCTAGCGGTCCTTCAGATCCCCAACGATCCTTATTTATTGCTTTTTCGTTAACACCAAGAGTTAACCTCTGTTAATTTTCAACCTCCAACTTTTCTTCTAATCGGACAAAATTAGCGTCTGTTTTTATCTTTATTTCTATTTCTCCTAAGAAAACTTAAAAAACCGTCATTTCTTCTAGCAGAATATAAATAAAGAGGGGCAGCTGTCATACCCCAATTTTGTCTGAGTTCTCTTTTTATGCCTTTTTTTTATTACAATATTTACAATATTTTTTATGTCTCTTCATTTACAATATTTTTTGTAGCTTGCAATAATGCTTGTAAGTCTCGCACTCCTTTAGACGCTTTCTCAATCGGCCCGACTCTTCGTGTTTGGGCCTACGCTTAGTAATTTGTGCGTCTGACCTTATTCATAGATGGCTTATACGTTTGGGCCTATCTGTGGAAATTTGTGTAATTGGGCTTGAGTTTTAATTTTGTTTAACTTTGGTCCAACTTAGTCCTTTTAACTTCGTTCTCTTGTGCTCATCAAATTTGGTGCCTCTTTGGTTTCACTAATTTGCCAGATTTCAACACGGAGGATCATTGTCTATGGTTTCACACCAATGCAACGGGAAAATTTGGGATCTTATTTACCTTGAGTTGTTGGATTATTTGGAAGTCTAGGAATGAGGTGGTCTTCAATGACACTAGATGGGATAATTGGAAAGTTGTTAGTCGTATCCGCTCTCTCTTGGATGTTACGGTTAAGGCCTTTCCTGTTTCTGTTTCCCAGAAGGATCCTCGCCTTGTTACTTGGGTACCTCCACCGGAAAATTTTATTAAATTGAATGTTGATGGTAGCTCCTTTGGAAACCCTGGTCATTGTGGATTTGGAGGTCTTTTTAGAGATCATAATGGAAATTGGATTACTGGGTTTTCAGGAGGATGTGGTTTCACCACTAACATTAATGCGGAACTACAAGCCATCGCCCAGGGTCTTACTATTGCTTCTCAAAATGGTTACCATAACCTTGTTTGTGAATCTGACTCCAAGACAGCGTTGGAATTTATCAATGAGGGTGTTCCTTCCGTCCATCCTTATGCTCCTATTGTTGATTATATTCGCTCTTATTTGGCTTGTGATTGGCAATTATCCTTCACTCACTCCCTTCGTGAGGGAAACTCATGTGCAGACTGGCTCGCTAAATATGGTTCATCTATGGGGTTCGGTGTTCATCATTGGCGACTTTGCCCTCCAGCTATATCTACTTCTCTTCAAGCTGATGCTATAGGGATTGTTAGATTAAGACCGTAGTTGTGTTTCGTTGTTTTTTTTTGTCCTTTCTTGTTAATCAAAAAAAAACTTCGTTCTCTTGTACTTTTTTTTAGATGTTATATTTAACAAAATACCATAAAAAATAAAAATAATAAACAGAATTTATGTTGGAAAATTAAAAATACTAATATTGTTTACAAAAATAATCAAAATCAACATAATATTACAAAATTGAAAAAAAAAAAGCAAAAGAAGACAGATCTGGGCCGTGATTCCTCATTCTTGGCCAGCAAGTTCATCCAGCTAGCTCTAATCTGAAAATGGAAAGAAATGATTTTCAGTCATAAGTTTCTGATTTCATTTTAAACCTATAAAAGAAGACCTAAAAAACAATTCAAGGAGGAGCGGAATCAGACGGAAAGAATCAGAAGAAAAAAAACCTAATAACAAAAAAACTCAGCAACGGCAGTCAATTAGTCAAAAATATGCGAATAAAAGCGGTAGAAGCGAATAGCAAGTATCTACAGTAGCAGTGCTGAATAGGCAAAAGGGAGACCTATCAGAAGCTGGAGATCAGGTTGGTTTGGTCCCTATGTTGTTAAATCTGTAACAAAAAATACATGCTTGTTGTTGATTCTTATCTGTTAATGGAAAAAGTATTATACACAATAACCTTGTAAATACAGAACGCGCTTTTTTTTTGCAAAAAATCAGTCATGTCTTACCAAACTCATTTTCAGTAAAAAAAACTCAAAAAATAGACAATGAGTGCCAGAGAGAGTAGAAGATAGAGAATAGAATCGGAAAATGGGTGTGTAGGGAAAAAAGAGTTCACCTCCAGATTCCGGCCACCACTAACGGTGAGCGTCCCCCTGTCCGTCGACAAAACTCCGGTGAAGAACCCCAAGTCGCCGTCGTTGCTCCCCCACGCACGAAACCCCACCGTCACGACTCACCACCTTGTCGTCGTCACCACCAGACGCAAACCACGCACTCGACGTCACCAACACCGTCGACGACACCACAGATGTTGCAACCCCAGCGCTGACCTCAATCTCCACGCCGTTCCACCGCGACGAAGTAGCCTCCCCTCTTGTGTTCGCGCTCCGTCATCAACGCCGGCGCTGTTATGACGGACACCCTCCAGCGTAATCTCCGGCCGGCCAGTGCTCCCCAACCTTCTTAGCGTCGTCCCTCACTCTCTCTCTGTTCATCACTCTTTCTCTCTTTTCTCACACCACTGTCTTTCTTCCTCTCTCTCTCTCTCTCTCCCAAAATTTTCTCCCCAAATTACTCACTTTCCTTTTTTGAACACTCTATGGTTTGTGCGGCGCTTGAGAGGGAAAAAAACTAGGGTTCCCATATCTGATTGTTGCATTATATATTACTAGCCGCCTGACCCGTGCTACGCACGGGGTTGACTAAATTTTAGTTAGCAAAACTAAAGTAAAACCGGAAGGGGAAACCCTCTTTAATAAACCAATCATTCAAGACAACAGTTTTCTGTCCACTGTAGGAATCAAACTTGGGAGCACTAAGTCGACCCCGTGTCCCAGGGTAGCTTATGCTTGTGGACCAATGATGTTGGTTTGTAAAATATATAGTCAAATAATTGTGGATTGAAATTAAATTATAGCTATAAATTAAATAAGAAGATTATAAAATTTAAAAAGAATATTGACAAAAAACGTTGAAATTAAACATCCATAGATAATGGGAAGAAAATGTCTAAAGCTTTTAGTAACATAATCCATATTTATCAAATGTAAATATAAAAACTTAGCCCATGATAAGAAAGAAAAGAAGACAACACAATTAAAAACTAAAACACGTGGGTATCATGCATGATTGTATGAAAACTCATGATAAAATAGGAGCAGTTATATAAAGTTGAAAGAAGATGGTGGAGGTTGTATTATAAATGTGGCTGAAGTTCCCGTTGAAAGAAGATAAAAATTTAAACACCAGTTAAAGTATTTTTTAATACCGTTTGATGCGAAATGACAAAAATAAAGAAGACAACACAAATAGAAAGTGAAACACGTGGGTATCGTGCAGGGTTAGATGAAAACCACCAATAAAATAGCACCACCTATAGAAAGTTGAAAGTAATGTTAGCTAGTAGCTTATACATAGTTGGTTGAAATATATGTGTATCACTCCCGTGCGATGCACGGGGTGAGCTAGTATCGATGGATGTAAATGTATTAAATCAACTCCTTTTTTTACCAAAAAAATATTAATATTGTGAGAAGATGACTATTAATTAGAAATAGTTTAGTAAATGTATTTATTTTTTCCATGAATCCAAGAAAATTAAATGCATAAAACTACTATTCTTAATATGTGTAAAGGTAATTATTTTTGCTTATAATCAAGTCCGGAAGAAGTACATCAATACATCATGCAAGGTTAAATAAAAATCACCATTAAAATAAAAACACCTATACAAAATTGTAAGAAAATGTTGGGGAGTTCTATTGTAAATGAGACCGAAGTTCCCATGAAAAAAAGTTAACTTTTAAATATAAATTAAATAAATATTATAAAATTAAAAATAAACTTTAACAAAGACATTGGAATTAAAAATTCACAAATAATAAGAAGAAGAAAAAATATAAAAAGTTTTAATAATGTTATCTATATTTATCAGAAATATAAAAACCTAACCCATAATGAAAAAGAAAATAAGACAACACAAATAGAAAGTGAAACATGTATGTAGGTATCATAAAGAGTCTGATTTAAAACTAAACACCAATTTGAGTATGCTTCTAATACTCGCTGGTGCGAAATTATCAAAATAAAGAAGAAAACACCAATTTGAACATGTAAACATTTTTCTGGAACCTATTTTGTCACGAATGTTTTTTTGCTTTTTCATCAAACATGTTATTGAGGAACGAACTTCGCGTATTTGAACATCTAAAAAAAATTTGGGACCCTATAGTATCCCAAAATACATCGTCAGCATCACACTTTACGTATTTTATCACAAACTTATTATTATTTTTTACCAAACCGGTTATTTACAAAGATACTTCTGGTATTTGAAGACTTAAAAAGTTTTTATGAATCCTAAAGTACCCCAGAACATACTATTTAACATTTCACTTTAAGCATTTTGGTACAAAATGATTTTTTTCACAATCAAGTACACTAAAGCACACTGTTTAGCATCTCACTTTACGTATTTTGTCACAAACTTATTATTCTTTTTTAACCAAACAGTTTACTTACGAAGAAACTTCTGGTATTTGAAGAATTTTTTTTTTATGAATTCTAAAGTACCGGAAAACATACTGCTTAACATTTCACACGTATTTTGGTACAAAATATTTTTTTCCACCATAAGTACACCAAAACATGCTGTTTAGCATCTCACTTTACGTATTTTGTCACAAACTTATTATTATTTTTTACCAATCCGTTTACTTTCGAAGAAATTTTTGGTATTTGAAGAGTTAAATTTTTTTATGAATCCTAAAGTACCCTAAAACATACTGCTTAAAATTTCACTTTACGCATTTTTGTACAAAATAATTTTTTTGCCCAAGTACACCAAAACACACTGTTTAGCATCTCGTTACATATTTTGTAATGAAATTAAATCTTTTTCTCACAAAATGGATTATTGAAGAATTTTTTTTTGCATATTTAAACATCTAAAATTTTTCGAGACTGTAAAATACCCCTTAAAATATAAAAAAGAAAAAATACAAAATTTTAAAATATAAAAGTAGAAAAAAAAAACTGAAACCAAAATGGAAGAAGGGAAAAAAATGAAGAAAAAAAGTAAAACTTTAAAATATAAAAGAAGAAAAAGGAAAAAGAGAAAAAATGGAAAAAAGGAAAAGAAGGAAAGAAAAAAAAAAGTTTTGGAGCCAATTTGAAGTGGCATGACAAGCCACGTATATATATATATAAGAGATTCACTCTAATATTCATTTATTTATTTTATCTTATTTATAACATCATATCTACTATTTATACCACCTGTTTTAATAACATAACACCCTTACCCAAATCCATAAGGTATCAGCCCAAAACCCAGAAACCAAAATGTGGGCTGCTGCTAATTACACCCACAGTATTAATAATGTTGCCCTCTACTAATTGCACCCCTTTATTACTATTTTGCAACCCATTCTGCTCTTTTAATTATTTTTCCTCATTTATTTTTGCTACTCTTCAAAACCATTTTTATTAAAAGAATATAATTAAAAAACACCCAACAAACAAAATTTTTCTACCAAGAACTACGTGTGATTTGATTTTATACCAGAAGATACGTAGGAGCAGAGAGCGATCGACCTCTGTCAATTGCACTAATAAAACAATTTTTTTAGTTTTTAATTATTTCTTTCTTATTTCTCAACTTTGATGGCGGCTTCACCTTAAACCTCGAAGGATCCCTCCTTTGGATTTTTGGGTCGCTACAAGGGGTGCTCAAATTAACCGGTTACATGGTTAATCCACATCCATATCCATATCTGGTTAAATAAATCCGGATATTTTTTGGTAATTTTATAACCGGTTTTTTTTAAATTTATCCAAAAAAGGTTGTGTTTATTTATCCGATTATTTGATGGATATCCAAGTGAGCCCACTAAAATGTCCATAAGCCCACCAAAATGTCCAAAATGAAAAAACCCTAAAAATTTAAATCCCCAAATTTGAAATACCTCTCTCTCTGTTTAAGTTCTTCTTGGAAAATTAATGGTCAGTGGGTCGGTGATAGGGACATATCAGATCATTGTCCTATTTGGTTGCTCCAGTCCTCTAAGGATTGGGGCCCTAAACCTTTTCGATTTTTTAATGGCTAGCTTGATCATCCCGAGTTCAATGGTTTAGTGGATCAATGGTGGAAAGGGTTTTCGGTTAGGGGGGAAAAGGGGTATGTGATTATAGAGAAACTTAAAATGCTGAAAGTTAAGCTCAATGTGTGGAATAATGAAGTGTTTGGCCGGATGGATCTTAGCATTAACCACCTTATCTCTGAGATGAATGATCTTGATCAGGTTATCTTAGAGGGGGGTGCGATGGGAGATGTGGCTAAATTGAAGGAGGTGTCTTTAGGGATGGCAACAAAACTCGGACCCGCAGGTAAAACCCGTGACAGGTCCGGGGTGGGTAGTTAAACGGGTACCCGCGGGTTGAATAAATGGATAGTCAAACTACCCGTTAGTAAACGGGGCAGGTCCGGGTAGCGAGGTACCCGTGCCCACTGGTACCCGGACCCGTAGCAAATATACTTAAATACCCCTCATATATATACCCCTCATATAATAAACGGGTGTGGGGCGGGTACCGGTCCCATTTATAATAAACGGGGAGGGTAGCAGGTAGTTGCTACTTGTGCCCGCCCCGCCCCGTTGACATCCCTAGGTGTCTTCATCCTTTTGGAAGCAACTCCATATCAAAGAGAGTATGATCAAACAAAAATCTAGATCTAACTGGATCAGAGAAGGGGATATCAACACAAAGTTTTTCCATGTCTGCATTAAGAATCGTGGTAGAGTGATCAGTGCATTTTAATGCACTCTTTAAAGCTTTGCATTTGGTGTTTTTAATTGTGTTTTGTTCCTAATATTTAAGCCTTAGCACGTTTCTAGACTTTGGGTCTTAATTGAGCGTTATATCAAATTCTTGATTAATTCTTGTTTTTATTGCATATTGACCCCTGTCTACTCTGCAGGCCATAACTTTGGCTGTGATTATCCGATTGAGGCGTGCAAGCATGCGTTAGAACTCTAAGGAACAGAGCTACAATTCTTCTGTTGAGACCGAAACCCAATTCTGAAGTATTGAATGTCAAAACTGAGAATTACCGAAGCAGTTTAGTCAATTACGGGTTTATGGGCCAATTACTATTTTTATCGGGCTTTTATCCAAGAACCCAGTTAGTGGATTAGGGTTTTCATTTTGTCCTAGTTAAATACACTATCATTTTGCAAAATGCGATTCGTTTGTGTACGCGCTTGCTTGTATACAATATCATTTCGTAATCTTTGATTGTTTCGATTTATTTGAATGCTTAATTTATTTAATTCGAATAGAAATTGATAGGGGATTGATATGAATTCTGTTATGATATTGGTTATGCTTTGAACGGCGCTTGTCCCCTTTCATGACCGATTGAACCCACTGTTTTGGCGCTTGCCCGAAACTGTGTGAATTCATATAAACTAATTAACGCTTGTTCTAGTTAGTTTATATCAATATAGAATTGGAAATCCTTAGAGACGTTATTTTTTAGAACCTATGATAAATCTGAGAAGCACACTCTAAAACCCGTGAATTGATTGTCTTTCGCCAATTGCTCCTATCAAACATAAACTTTTCCAAATCAAACCCCCCTATTTATTGTTAAATTCGTTCTTCTTGTTGGTAATCTTAATCTTAGAGGTCCTTGTGAGACAACCAATGTTAACTCACCTTGATACTACATTTTAATGTTAACTCATTGTAATGGCGATATTAGGTTTATTTTCACGGGGGCTATTTCTTCTAGAGGCGGCATCAATGATTCTTGATGGTGGAGAGACTTATTACTTTCGGAAGATGGCATACCTTCGTGGCAGGGTGCCTTTGTTTCTGGTCTTAGGCCGGTGTTGGGAAGGGGGGGTTTGATTTCCTTTTGGTCGCATAAGTGGGCTAGCGGTGATACTTTTAAGGACTTGTTTCCTAGTCTCTTCCTTCTGGCAAAGTTTAAAAACGGTTGTGTCAAGGATCATGGGTATTGGGTTGATAACACTTGGCGTTGAATTTCGTCTGGGATCGTGCTTTGAATGCGGAGGAGAGAGTTGATTCAGATATGCTTTTGGACATTCTCAATTCCTTTCATCCCGACGATTCTGAGCAAGACAAATGGCAGTGGAGGCTTGATAATTTCCATGTGTTTACAGTGAAATCTTGTTATGTTATGTTATTGAATCTGTTAAATCAAGATAGATTGGATAGTGATACTCAAAGCGCTTTAGATGATATGTGGCAGCTTTCGATTCCAACCAAGGTGGGGGATTTCAGATGGAGATTGTTGCTGGGAAAGCTTCCAACCCGTGATGCTCTTATTTCTAAGGGTATCATTAGGGACCCTCATGGGTCGTGTTGTCCTTTTTGTTTTGAGCAGGATGAAACTATTTTTCACTTATTTTTCTTGTGTAGGTGCTCTCGATCAGTTTGAAATTCTATTAATAATTGGATAGGCTGTGAGATTGAAGTATTTACTTTGGATGGCAGTCACGTGGTGCCTTTGGTTTCATCGAAACCATTTTCTCTTTAAGGATAAAGTCTTCAACTCTCAAGTGGTAGTCAATCATGTTAAAGTTATATCTTGGAGTTGGTTCATCAGCATTGAAGGTCGCAATTCAGCTTCGAAGATTTCATACAAGTAGGGAAACCCTATTAATTGTAAGAACTCGATTTAATCTGACCTTTTGTCTCATTTTTCCTGGGGTACTCTTCCCTCTTTGGGTCTTTTTTCCGTGGGGTTTTGGCCCAAGGAGGTTTTAATGAGGCCCCTTGTATTTGTAACGGTTGGGGTGCCCATTTACATCACCTTTAATATAATTTTTGCTTATAAAAAAAACCTCTCTCTCTCTCCACGTGAACTCATTCTCTCTCAGTCAGCACCCGTTTGCAATCAGCACTGCCACCGTCACCGCCGTTTACACCGACGCCATTTGGGTTCCCCCCCGCTTGGACATGGAATTCACGTGAACTCACTCTCTCTGCTCTACCGCCGTAAACTCACTCTCTCTCTCTCTCTGTAAGTTGCGAATCTGGTTGATTTCACTTTCAATATTGGATTCTTTATGGTTCTATTGGTGTAGAGCTGAAAGGAATTGTTGTCGTATCCTTGTACGCAGATTCATATTTCGTTTTACTCGTTAGTTTCTGGGGTCTGGCCCTTTACACGTACTACTAGTATGTATAGCACCAGACAAGTCATGCAGCATTTTTGGTTAGAGTTTGATATTCTTTGGTTATGTTTTTGCTCTGGAATATGTTGATATTCTTGGAATACCAACATGTTAATCTGTTCCTTTGGTTAGAGTTTGATGTTCAAGAAACACTGTTTGGATTTACCTTCTGCGGCTCTTGCTTGTATGACATTGGCTGATGATTTGATGACTAATGATTTGCCACATTTTCTATATGTCTACATAATGGTGAGAAAGCACGTTTTTAATCACTCTAATGATTTGAGTCAAAAAAAACTAGTCTAAACCAAGGTTAGCAGATGTTTTTCATTGAACAATATACAAAGTTAACCAAAAATGAAAGTAGAGAATCTGTTTGTTATATGCAGTAACAAGCCTGTTTCCCAAGAGTTTCACTCCATAAGGTGTTGATATTCTTGGAATATGTTTTTGCTCTGGAATATGAAGTTGATATGCTTTATTACGTTTTGTGTTGATTAGTATGTATTAACATTTGAGAGACTTCAAGGAAAAGGAATGAAAACAATTTCATTATTGAATAAGAAAAGTTAATTGATTACAATGAGTTTGACCTTATATATAGATCCAATCTCACCTAACTAATCTATAACAAACTAGTAACTAATAAAACTAACTCTAACCGAATTATAACTACTAACAACTTTTCTTAACTACTTAACAAACTAACTATAATATTTCTAATAGTCCCCCGCAAGCTAGAAGTTATTCACAATACTTCTAGCTTGGAATGAACCATACAAAGTTACATCAAATCAAAAGAAAATTACATCGAGATATGTCGGAAATACATCGGTAGAAATCAAAGCTACAAGAACAAAATGAAATCAGATCCAAGAACAAAATCTGAATTGTTGTGTTGGAAGACCTTTGTAACATTGAGAAAGAGATGAAAAATTCGGTTGTTGAGGATATAACAAATGATGCCCAAAGTCAAATTAAGCGCTCCAAACTCCAAGATAATTGCAAGAAGTGACAATAACTTGCTATGATGACAAAGTGCACAAAACAAGGCAATTATCATGCTGGCAATGTATATGGATGAAATTGTCAACAACAAATGCCCTGGAAAAGAAATGCACTTAGGAGATGAAACACTTGAAAGGAATTGTAGGAGGTGATATCACATTCTGAATCTGAATGTAGCAAGATTTCCAAGCGAGGCTATTCAGCAAACAGCTTGAATGCTTCTTGGTAAATAACTTCATGAACACATCACAACAATATGAAGCTGAATCACAAAATTGAACCGGTGACAATGATAGAAGCAACACAACCAAAATGAAAGGTCGCAAGATTATAGCAGAACCACAAATCTTGAAAACTGAATTAAAAAGGAATTTGAACTCTGCTTCAGATCACAATCATCGGAAACCAAGATGAAAGGAGGACAATGAAGTGAAATCGCAAAGCTGAACTGCAAGAATCACAAATCGAGTTGAAAGAAATTTAGAGACTTCAAGAATCGAATTGGAGAAGGCAAATTGCAGAAATAGAGACACTCTCAAAGAAGCGAGAGGAAGGAGAAAACAGTCAAGGGAAGATTAACCGAAACCCTAACAGAGACGAATTTGCGAAAATAAAGAGATTTTGAACATGAATTGAAGAGCAAAACCTAAGATCGCAACAGAAATAGGAGGAGTTTCGAACAAGAATTGAAGAACGAAACTGAGATGAAATCGATGTCAAAAACCAGAAAAACAAATGGTCCAAGGACAAAATCGAATAGACGATAAACGAGAAAATGAGGATAAAAAACAAATAAAATGAAGATAAAATTAAGAAATCTCTTTTGATATATACCGCAATGAGCCCCATTGTTCATGAATCGCAAAATAGAATAAGAAATTTGCGAGAAGGCGATAGAGGAATCATTGAGGAGAAAGGAATGCGGAAGCTACATAATCGCTCTTGATACCATATTAACATTTGAGAGAATTTGATGAAAAGGAATGAAAACAATTTCATTATTGAATAAGAAAAGTTAATTGATTACAACGAGCTTGACCTTATATACACTACAACAGAAATCTTAAAAAAGATCGCCCCAATAGTAGCGCTTTTGACATAAGCGCTCCCTACTGCTAACACGGAACGACCATTAGGAGCGCCTAGGTGACGAGCGCTCCCTTTTGGCTAACACGGAACAACCAATAGGAGCGCTTAGGTGACAAGTGCTCCCTATTGCTTAACACGGAATGACCATTAGGAGCGCCTAGATTACGAGCGCTCCCTTTTGCCTAACACGAAACGATCATAGGGAGCGCTTAGGGGAGGAGCGGTCCTAATGCTTAAAACACGGGAACATGGTTACATAGCAATCTTCGCTGCCCAGTAACCCTTAAAACCCATAATACGGATCTACTCCCAGTAACCCTTCCTCCGTCATAACACGTGTTTTCTCTTCTCACTCCTCTTTCAGCTTTTAGGTTTTGCAAAGAGAAATTAAGCGGTGGTGCCCTCTATTTCAGATTTGCAAATAGAAGGCTAGTCGGTGGTGCCCTCTATATTCGATTCATTATGCACAGCAGCAGCAGAAACCTAAAAATTCATTTTGCTTTCTCTCTATCTCTCTCTCATGTGTTTTTTCATTTTGCCTCAGACACCATGGCGGAGAAACAACTCATCATCGTCGTGGAAACCATCGCCGCTATGGCCCCTATTAGGACACTCTTCGAACAGATTACCTCGAAAAAATCGTAAGGTTCTGCTTCTCTATTTTTTTACCTATCGATATCTACTTCAATAACATTATTCCCTTTCTCTTCAATAAAATCGAAATTAGGTTTTATTTAATCTTTTAGTAGTTTCCAGTCTTCGATTTTGGTAATGTACCCAAATTGTATCGATTGTTTTAATTATATTGGAGAAACCCATTTTGATGCGTTGTTGGGGATTTGGGATTTTGATTGTGGTGTTAAGGTTGGTATGATATGTTCTGGTATGAGGGTTTACTGGTTGCGCTGGGTTTGAAAAAATTGACAAAAAATATTAGTATCTAAAATTTAATATTTATTCTTGACAGCAAACAAAAATGGTTTTTTTTTTGTTTATATTATTTAGGGGGCTCAGCTGTGAATTTGTTCAAATCATACTCTAGGATTTGATAATCTTTCTGTCTTGCTTAATGGTGGTCTTATGGTTCATCTATTAATTTTATTTTTCCCCCTTTTTTCGCAGAAGCTTTCTGTTTCGAACTCTAAGTTTGCCCTTCTCACCTATAATACTCATGGATGTTATTCTGGTAAGATTTGCTTGTATTCTTATTTCATGCTATGTAAATCATGGCGATTTAAAAACTGTTCATGCAGACATTGTTTTTTGGGCGAGAACTAACTCACTGCAGCTATGCATGCCAGTTGATTTATATTAACTCACTGCAGCTATGCTTGTATTCTCTTTTCAGAGGAATTACAGTTGTAATTGCTCATTATTATCCTATACTTCGCTGTACATGATCTTTATCGTTAGTGAATTCCAAGACACTGATAACATTCAAATTAATACATACCTGCACTCAGCAAGATCGATCTTTATAGGAATGTTATTTTTTGTAGTTACTTACTTGGAAGTCTTTGTTGCTATCTCAACTTCAGTATGCGATTATATTATTGTGATATTTCAGGAGATCCATTTGGCCACTGGAACAGTCAGTACTATTCAAAGTGGCTTTAAAAGATTACTTGCCAAAGCAAATCCTATTCATGCACTGCAAATTCATGGTGAACTTATATATGCAGTTGGCAAATTCATGGTGAACTTATATATGCAGCTGGCTCTTCCTTGGATGCACTATAGTTATTACTTCTAAATTGTAACAATTATTAATTCCTTCTAAACTATATTTGAAGGGTTTTGTAATTTAGTTACCTCCGTAAAGGATTTGAATTTATAGTTAATTCAATATTTTTATGTTGCAAATACTTTGTCTCTGGAAATCTGAGAATATATTAGCTACAATGGTGGAATTGGGGATTCTAGGCATCCATTTTTTTATTTTTATGCATTGCTTTATTTTTTGATTTGGAAATTTCATTTGGATGTTTGTTGTTGGTTGCTGGTTGATATGGAAATTTCATTTGGAACTTTGTTGTTGGTTGATGAATATGAGCAAGGGGGCAAGGAATTGGTAATAGAGAAGAAACGGAAAAAAAATTCTTAAAAAAAAAAATAGACATAGGTAGCGTATGGAAATAGAAAAGAAACGAAATTTTTTTAAAAAAAAATTAGGCATAAGGAGCGCTTTCTGTAAAAAGCGCTACTTATGGTCTAAGCGCATCTAGGAAAGAGGAGCGCTTGAACATAAAAGCGCTACTCTTGGTCTATGCGCATCCGGGAATAAGGAGCGCTTACGCTTAGAAGCGCTACCTATGGTCTACGCGCATCCGAGGATAAGGAGCGCTTACACCTAGAAGCGCTACTCTTGCCTGTTCATTGGGAGCGCTTTTCGAGCGCTACCTTTGGGTGATTGGCAACAGGAGCGCAAGCTTTAGGAGCGCCCAAAAGCGCTACTCATGGCCTAAAAAAAGCGCTCCCAATCCCCAAATCTGTTGTAGTGATATAGATCCAATATCACCTAACTAATCTATAACAAACTAGTAACTAATAAAACTAACTCTAACCGAATTATAACTACTAACAACTTTTCTTAACTACTTAACAAACTAACTATAATATTTCTAATAGTATGAAATTAGTATGATTATTATGCTTTATAATATGAAGTTAATATTCTGTTCTGAGTTGTTTTTCTGTTTTGTGTTGTTTTCAGGACTTTGCATAACAAAATATGAGTAACCAAGATTTTGTTCCGCCTTAGAATACGGGTTACAGGGTTACCACCTCGGCGTAAAAACACATCTACTGTTTGGGAGTCCTTTACAATAGTGTCGGACTCAGATAAAGCTCAATGTAACTTTTGCAATACCCTCCTCAAGTACAACAACGGGAAAACTTCTATGAATGCTCACGCAAGACGTTGCAAGGGTAACCCAAATATTCCGAACAAGAAGATGAAATCAACTACATTCTCAGTTGTCACTTCTCCTTCGTTCGCAAAATTTGACCAAGAGAAATGTCGACAAGCAGTGGTGAAGATGATTGTGACCATGGAGCTTCCTTATCGCCATGTGGAGCATCCAGGTTTTCGTGAATGTATAGGTGTTTTACAGCCAAAGTTTTCTCAAAATGTCACTCTTGCTGAAGATTAATGGTGGTGCTAGTTCGTCAAATGTCACTCTTGCTGAAGGTTAATGGTGGTGCTAGTTCATCAAAACATAGAGGGGTTTGTTTTATAATTGGAGTTTGTTGTCATTAACTGTTCCTGTAACATGGTTTTATAATTGGGGTTTGTTTTATGCTTCTAATATATTGTTTGGTTATGTTTTGACTTTCTGTCCATGTTGGCTTGTTCATTATTAATGTTCACTTCTAAGTACTTGTTGTTTTGTTGAATTCTCTATTGAAAAAATTAACTAGAAAAGAGACATGTATATAGATGTGGACAGTGGCGGAGCCACATATAGTTGAGGGGGTTCAGTTGAACCCCCAAAATTTTATTTTTTTTGGCTTACCACCCTATAGAGATATTTTTTTGACACGCCTGAATATTTTAAATTGCACCAATAGCCTAAATTTTGCACCCATTTGCACCAAAGACCCAAATTTAATTTACCCTAAACACAGCACAGTCTATGTTATTCTTTCATAGCAGCAACTTTCTCTTTTCCATTGAACTCTCAAAAACACTTAAACATGTTAGATTTCTTCTCTTTTCTAGTCTAATCTACTGAAGTGAGTTTGATTCTTTGATTGAAAACCCTAATTGTTTAATTTTTGATTTGGGGAAATTGAAAACCCTAATTGTTTAATTTCTGATTTGGGGAAAATTGGTAACCCTAATTGTTTAATTGCTTAATTTCTTCCTTGTGACTTTTATTTTTAATTTTAAAATATGTTCTCTACCAGTAGGATAGGGTGAAGGATATACGAAGCTTCATGACGTTGACAATGGTCTTTTTAAATACCAACATTCTGTTGAAAATATTAGTGTATATATATATATATATATATATAATTTAAAGCTGGAATTTCATTAATATGATCAATGTTTGAACAACAAGTTGTTTTGCTCTTTGTTTAGTTTTTTAGCTTGTTTTAGAAAACTTTTCAAGAAAAAAATAGTTAAGTTAATAGCGTGTATTAGTCTCCAATTAGTATTAGCTTAATTCTAATTAGTATTAATAGTGTGTTTGAACAAGGTCATCAAATGGATAACTTTTAGCAAATTGTGTTTTTAAAATATTTGACATCCCCGACCCCGGGGTCCTGGATCCGCCACTGGATGTGGTGCTAAGTTGTATGTCTAGTTCTGCATTGAGGGAGATAAATTGATAAGTGATGCTAAATCTTGCTTCTGAAATATGCATTTTCATTTGGTGTGTCTTACTATTAATTGGATCTTCTGTTGTGAAAATTTACCAGGTTACCACCTATTCGTGAAATTCCTGTTAACCAAGCCCAAATTTGCAGCCGTTATATGAATTGAAGAGGAATATTAGTTTTAATGCGAACATAGATTCCTTGTTAAAATGCAGATTTAGTACCATGAATATTGTCAAATTACTTTTGGTTTTAGGGGATGTATCTCACTAGATAACAGCTAGTACTAGTTACTCTCCTAGTGTTACATTTTCTGTTAATTGGTTGAACTGGCGGTTATTATGACTCATTTTGGATAGTTTTATGTTAATTGGTTGAACGGGTGGTTATTACGACTCATTTTGTAATGTTGTGCTACTATTTATTTCAAATGGATATGGATTGGTTTTGTGTCCATAGTTAATTTGTGCACCCCTATCCACAACTCCAACTTTAAGCACATTATAGGCGTTGTTGACAGTCCTTGGCAGGAGGGTAGGAAGAAAGGAAGAAAATGCTTGGTATATTATTTGTAATATGCATATGTATATCAGGTACAATTGCAGAATGTGGGAGAAAAATCGAGTAATAGGTGTTATGTTATGTTTTGTTTAAGTACTTATTAATCAAAGCATTCTTTTTTAGTTTGTTGAACAAATTTGGTATTGTAAATAATTTATATCATTCATCCGTATTCTAGTTCTTTGGTCCTAGAATAGAAATGATAAGGACAGAAAAGGGTTGCATTGTATAGTATATAACAAAAGGACTAAATTTGGATTTAGTTTCCTGTTTGACCGTTTGTTTTTGGTGTTTACCGTTTTCGGATCACAATTCTTAAATATTCCAAAAGGTAGGACTATTTTACATTAAAATTTAAGTTAATATCTTTTTTTTGATCCAAAAATTTTAGTTAATATACTAGGTGGACAATGTAGACACCACCATTCAAAGAGTCCCGAAGTTTTTCCATAATAAATAGAGTTAAATAAAATTAAAAAATGGATTATACTAAAAGCAACTACTCCATTTGAATTTTAACAAATGGAGGAGATAAATGTCGACAGAAAATTAAAAAATATTTATTTCTTTTGCTTACTGTAGTCTGTAAACAACAAAGTAAAGGAGAAATTATGGTGAAATTCATAATTTTTCTCATAGAATAAAAAAATCATATGAAATAATAAATTTATCTATTTGTTGATATTAACAAAAAATATTTTAAATAGAATTTTTTATAATTAAAATAGAAAAAATTGTATGATTTCTATAGTGTGTTGCATAAAAAAAATTCTAATGTATTCGTATAAGGTTGCAAAATTTCTAGACATCACTCTGGGCATCTCCATTATTGAACTTAATCTTTTTTTTGTGACTAAATTATTAAACTTAATCTTGCTGATCACTTGAGCCAACTTACTGAGGATACAAAAATAAAGCTTACTAACGATACATATATTTTATAAATAAGTTCGCATAGATATACAATTAATTTTGTAACATTTCTTCAATTGATTTTCTTGGTAGTCACACCAAGCAGTCAAATAAATTGAAAAAAAAAATATCATCTTAAGGTATGAAGAACACGATTATTCAAAGAATTTAACAGAAAATTTGAATACAGTTATTTGAGGCAGATACCAAAAATATACTGAACTTCAATTTGTAAAGTTTTGATTTCCCAATATTGTAATAATCAGCTTAATAATATGCATTGTTTGGTGAGCAACGGACAGCACAAGCAAAAAATGTTGGTTTTACTATAATTCGTTTTCTAATGTTTATAATGATTTTATATAACATATATTATAATGTAATTAAAAAATTCTAAAGAAAAATGTACGACGAAGAATATGGAAGAAAGAGGAGAGAGAAAGAGGGATGAGAGGGAAGAGAAAGAAAGACGAAGGACATAGGCCATGAGATGAGAAAGTATTACAGAGGTAAAGAATAATGGGATAGGAGAGACAGAGAGAGAGAGGGAGAATAGAGGAGAGAGAAAATTTTATTGAATTAAAAATAAAAATAATATTTTGGTATTTTTTTGAGTGGTTAGGAAGTTGTACTGTGGGATAGAAAGTTGTACTGTTATTTTGTGAGGTACATGAATTTGGGTCTTTGTCCAGTTCCTTGCCCTCATTTGTGTTCAATACTGTGAACAATTTTCAAATCAAACAGGGTACAATTGGAGTTGTCTAGTCCAGTCATTTACTGCTTAGCGAATCAAACGCACCCTTATGGAACAAAGAACTGTATGTTTTTCCTAATCAGTAAGACATGGAGCTGGAAAATTTACTCACCACATTCCTTTGAATTTTCATGAAAGTAAGAAGAAATTGAAGAGAAAATACGCTTTACAATTACAGTACAAATGACGGGAAAAAGAGGGGGGGGATCCATTTTACTGTACATATATGACTAGGGATTAAATATCAAGCTTCTCCCATGTCATTTTAAGAAGAAGAAGAAAAACTTTCAAAAGCAAAATGATAAAGTATACTAAGCCAGGTAATTGTATCTTTGAGGGTTGCTCTTGTCCCTCTGCAGATACTCTCGGTCAATCAGGCTATCGATCCTTTTCTTTAAATCAGCTGCCTTAATTGGAAATTTGAGCTGTTCACAGAAAAACATTTCCTAAAATCAGTTATCACTTTTACACAAGAAAGAAACGTCTTTTAGAGTAGTATCAATAGTAACTCGCAAAGTAGTTTCGCCAACAACACTATATAGCAGACCATCAGAAGATAACACATTATTATTTTGACATGGAAGCTATGGAACTATTTGGAGATTCCCATTTGAATTTACGAAACGAAAGGTAATAGTGAAGTCACCTGTTGGAAGAGTCCAGTAATAAGAAGGGTGTGACTAAGCACTTTCCTAGTCTTCATTATTCTCACAATAGCAGCATCAACCTGTAATAAACCATGCAAACAAGGCAAATATGTTATACGCTATGGCCCAAATACATGCTGTAGATCCAATTCTCTAAAACACTAAAGCCGGTATCATGAGTTTTCGTAGCGCGTGCGTGATTTGGATTACTCACATAGTCACAGAGGAAGGGTCTAGAAGCATGAGTAATCATTGTATGATGATGAGTCACGAGTTTTTGTTTAATAGCAAGTGTTGGTGTTAATGTTACAATTTTGTTAGTGGGTCGGGTTTGAACCATAAACCTCTTTTATCACTGCACTCCCTAACTCATCCAGCTAAACCAACAACAACTTTATAAATAACTCTACTAGTTTGTTAGAATTCTCATATGTTTGCAACCAGGGCCGGCCCAACACTACATGAGGCCTAAAGCGAGCTCCAAAATGAGGCCCCTTTAATATTCTAATAATAGCATTTTGTAATTACATTTTTATCTTAATTTTTTCGATCTTTTTGTAATAAAAAATCATTTATCAAATAACATTAAAATTTGAATGTTGTAAGAAAATTTAAATAATAAAATATTTTTGAGTTTTTTTGCGATACGCAAAATACCAATGTTGTGAGAACATTTTAATAATAAACTATTATTATATACACAATTTTAATTGAATTTTATGCGCATAAAATCATCTTAATATAATTATTTAAAAAGAAAAAAGTTTTTTCTGGTATTCATAATAAAAAAGTTTAGAAACTAAACTAACATATTAGAGGATCAATTCAATAAAAAAATAACTAAAAACAGATATTGACAAATAGTTATATGAGCCCATATTGAAAAAAGAATTAAACAGATACTATGTATGCCATTTTTTATGGGCCCAAGTAATGATGACGCATTCTTTGACAACTACTCAACGCTTGTTTGGGACAACAAATAATCAAATTTATTCAAAAAGCATGCCAAAAGTATTAGCCCTCAGGTGTCGAACTGAGAAAGTTGAGGCCCTTGCTTGCCAAACGAACTGTGGTTAGCTTACTGATATTTGACGAAGTTTGCTTTACATAACAACAAATTTGGGGCCCTTTTTTTAAAAAAAATTGGAGGCCCAAAGCCCTTGCTTTAGTTGCTTGGGCCTTGGGCCGGCCCTGTTTGCAACAAAAGAGACAGAATTTTCTCAATCATTCATAGTCTTCAATATCATGAATATGTAATTTTGGTCACGCATATCTTAATGGTATGCGTATCGGGAGTGTCCGGATTGCCGACCAAGGGAACCTAAAGATCGAGGAGGACTTTCGGTGACCGAGGTGGGCAACCTGAGAAGCGCAATGGACAACCCGAGCAGCACAGTTAGAGTGCTAGTACTACATGGAACATCTGTACCGACTGTGCTGCCGTACGGACCATGCACAGACCAAGATCCGTTCGAATAGAAGACAAGCGAGGAGGACGTGGTGAGCACATATTTCAAAAAAGCATTCATTTCATAAAAAGAAGACTTTACAATACACACCCGCAAACAATCATCACTAGGGGTACTAATCAAGACAATCATCACACGGGAAAAGACAACATGAGTTATTTTAAAATTGCCAAGTAATTACGATTGTGCCACTAATGAAAATGGCTTGTGGAAAATGTTTTCAGTTTTTTTCCTTCTATCTATTTTTCAAAACAAAAAACAGAAAAATGAAAAGCAAAACACCTTTTACCTGTTCTTGTTTTTTAGTTCCCAAAGCTGAAAAAACTAAAACTGTTTTCAAAACTTGTATTTTAAAAATAGCTTACCAAACAAGTTTTTAATTTTCTATTTTTTAAAAACTAAAACAGTTTTTTGAAAACAGAATCAAACAGGCCCCTAGTGTTTTAAATATAAGATGACATTGATTGTGTATAACAGGACGCCCAACCAAGGCCTCTGCCCTTGTTTGGTTTGACTCAGAAATCTAGGATATCCAAGCTTAAATAACTAAAATAATATTTTCCAATTTTTTATATACATAACATCAAAACAAATATTAAATTTATATGAATTTATTCAACAATTTTTCATGAATTTTAACAAGAAAATAACAACTAAAAACCTCTGTTTAAAAATCTTTTCTCATCAATATATCTAATGGCTATTTGTTTCGGTTTGTAAAATCATATGATAGAGCTTTTCTATAATATTCATATCAAACTAACAACAATAACTTCAATTTTCATAGAGGAGGAAAAGAAACATTGCTTCCCTAAAAAAATTAGCCGAGGCTAAATAAGGTTAATAAGCACTCCGCTTTCAAAAGAAAAAGGTTAATAAGCACTCTAACGAACCTTATTCCATTAGGTGACGTTGGTTACAAAGATCATATAATGCCATAATTCCCTATTATGTACTAAGTTTACTATAGGACAGTTTATCTCTAAATTTCTCGATGATTGGACTCGGATCCTCTCCTTCCACTCTCCCTCCATCTCCCTCCTTCTTCTCTATCTCTCTCTTACTTTCATTCTCTCTCATAATTTATTTAACATTTTTTAATGATGAGAGAGACTAAAAGTAAGAGAGAGATAGAGAGGAAGGAGGGAGATTTAGGGAGAATGGAAGGAGAGAATCTAAAGGCATAAAGGACAAGATACATCCATCTTTTCTACAATGAGAGCTACCCCATTTTTCTCACTAATAATATTAGTCTTAATCCTATCTTGTCTTGTATAACCACCACTCAGCCATCTTAACGTTTTCATCTCTCCACTCATCCATTTTCTTATTTGACACATTTTGTGAAATAAACCTCACCCAGTGTAAGATCGAAAATTCATAAAAGATAGAATATAATGCCCAAACATATTAGGTTTTTTTAGAAAGGAGGGCTTTCAAGTAAAGAAAAATAACCTGATATTGACGGTCTTGGAAAACTCTCAGTGGTGCTTCTGTTCTCCTCTACTGTCTCCTTCAACTGGATTGCATTCACCTGTAGTCCATAATACCAAAATTAGTTTGAAAAGTAACCCCAGGTCATATTTTAGAGGGAATAAAGGGTTAAAGTATGGTAAAACCGTAAAAGAAAAAAAAACTCAATTGAAAGGATGAGAACATGTAATCTGATGTCTAATGTCCTAACCAATAGGTATGGTACCTTTATACGGTAAAAGGGAGCAGTAAACGCATCATTAAAAACAAATGTGTCATCATCTTCCACATCTCTACCCTTTGGCGTCTATTGCAAGTTCAACAAAAGAAATCAACATTTAAGAAATTAAAAGAGACCATAGTTAGAAACATAACTCAGTTATTAATTCTGCAAATGATTACATGCCTACCTTTTGTAGGACACGAACTTTTCCACACGCAAGTGATTGCAGGGTCCTCTTCAGTTCCTTCTCTTCAATACTAGTAGAATTCTTGATGTCTTGAAAGCTTAGTTTCTCAGCATTATTGAATAGCATCAGAACAACAGTCTGGAGCACAGTCAGGCATGCAGAATTAATTCTAGAAAAAATGAGCGCTATACAAGATAGACAGCAAAACAAATGACGGCGGCCTAGTAATGAGGCTCCCACCAAGTGGCAGGTGGGATCTGGGGAGGGTAGGTGTACACAGCCTAACCCCACAAGTGGAGAGACTGCTTTCAGAATTTGAACCTGTGACGTCTAGGTCACAAGATAACATTACTGTTATGCACAATAATTATTTCCAAAGGCCAACCTGAAATAGGGAGACAGCCAACTCCTTTTTCCCTTTTGGAAAATCTGCCTTTAGGACACAGTGACCTAGTGAATTTTGCCACATCAGACGCCTCCCACTGTATTTGCTTATATAGAATTCTTTGAAAATATCCTGAAGAAGGAATAAAGCAAAGGAAAAAACCATGCCAGGGAAGTCACTTAAAAAATAAAGGTAATCAACAGTTAAAAGTCAATTCCTTCCTGGCTTGTACTGAACCTGGTAAGCATTCAACTCACAAGGAAGTCTGACATCCATGGGTGGATATGTTGGCCAGTACCTGCACTTATCCAACAATGCCAGTTAGATTCCCTGGAAAAAAGAACCACATCAACATCATTGATGCTAACAGATAAGAAGGGGGAAACACAGCTTACCCAGTTGTCAAGACATGAACACTCATTTCAGTCCCAGATAGGAGTTTTCTTCTTGCCTGAGGGGATGACTGTTTGAAGGACTCATTTATTTCTTTTGACAATTCAATGTCCTTCATCAAGACAATTTTGAACATAGTCGTAAAAAGCTATGACTAAAAGCTATAGTAATTTATGAAGTTATTAGAATATTGTCATAATAGAACTGGATCAGAATATTGAAGAACAGAATGTCTTATTGATGAAAATCTTTCCAACTCCGAACAAATGTAGTACGCAACTAGCGAAAGGGGAAGAACAAAATACAGTCATAATAGAAATGTCTAACCTAGATATTCAAGACCTATACTCAATCCCAAAACTTCCCTCCGGTACTTTCCCCTTATTATTTATATTCACTATTGTATCCAACCTCTCTAACTAATTGACTAAAACTGACTGATTCCAACTAACTAATTGGGTAGGATAATTTAACATGTTATTTCGTATACAAAACTATAAAACCCAAGCACGTGATCAAAATATGGACTTCAATCAAAGATAAGTACCAAATTCTTGTTCATTTAGCATCTACAAAAGACATGTGATGGCTGTATCATAAATGCTTGTTGATGGTGACAGTCATTTTATAATTGATGTGTATTGCTGAAGTCCCATATCAACTAGAGATATAGCATAAGGCTTGGATAGTCATCGCCTTACAAGCCAGTTTTGGGGGAACGGGTTAGGCCTAAGCCCAAATTTAATATGGTATCATAGTCTACCCTTGATCTAAGTAATAGGTCATTTGATTGTTGTATCATAAATGCTTCTTGATGGTGAAAACCAGTATATAATTGATGCGTATAATTGCTTTGCCATAGATTTGAACGACTACAGAATTCTGCACTGGGAGAAGAGTAATTTCCCTTGCCTTTTTTAATGCATTCAAATTTTCCATAAAAGATAATTTCTCACCATGTTTGAATTCCCAGTTATCTTTGAAGCAAAGAAAAAGAAACGGGGAAAAACTGAGGTTTGAATTCCCAGTTATCTTCTTCATTACAGTGAACTTCACTCTTCTCCATCTCCTCTACGCGCGCCACCATTCCCGACAGCGCACCACCGCGCTTCAGCAGTGAGTCTCCATCTCCTTCTCTTCTCTATTACATTAACTTCGTCCCTGTTACCAATTTTTCCTCTATTTTTTTCTCTGTTTTTTATTTTTGCCCTGTTTCTCTTCTGTTTTTCTTTTTCAGTTTGCTTCTTTTTTTATTCTTGCCCTGTTTCTCTTTGGTTTTTATATATTTATATTTTGTTCAGTTTCAGTGCCTCTATTTCTATTTCCGGTGCTTTGTTCTTACTGATATTTCAATATCAGTATCAGTTTAAGTATTATTTCAATATCAGTATTAGTTCTGAATATCTGTGAACGAGATTTCGAAATACCGGTCATCCCGCTATCCGCTATACTGCTATAGCGTTATTTAGGCCGGCCGCTACGCTCTGCTATCCGAGATTTAAAATACTGCTTCAAACTGTTACTGGGTTTCAGTCAAGATTGATCCAAAAAAGAAGAACTGCGGCGGAGGATGAGCTTCAGGTTGGTGAAAAAAGGAAAAATGAAGAGGTAGAGTTTGTTAGCTGCCCCTCAAATATTAAAGATATCTTTAAGAAGAGGGGATTTAGCTCACAACCCACCATCAATAATATGCTAAAGAAGGAGTTTGTAATAGCTTAATTAGTTTTGTAACTTATAAATTAAGGCTTATTAGTTGTGTTTTATGAATTTATGAACTATCAAGCTTAATATTAATTAAGTTTTTGAAGTATTTATCAATAATATTTTGTATAATCTTACGATTATACTTACGATTCCACGATTTACGATTTTACATCCCCTTTCCGATTATATGTATAATCTCGATTCTGACTACCTTGGCCAGGAGTAAAGGATTCTAATTAAATTTTAGTTATAAACTGATTGATAGATGTATACCTTTAACATTCCTTCTAGTTTGTGTGTGAATTGGCTGCCGCACTCAATCTTCAACTGTATTAATGAAAGAAAACTGTTACATTACTATCTTTTTCCTGAGGAGTCATATAAGCATTTCAGAAGTTAAATGGAAAAGTTAACCTTGGATATCATAAATGGAAAACTTAACCTTGGATATCATAGATTTCTCGGCATCAATAGAAGCATTCCTTCCTAACAGCAGTCTCTTAGCAAGATCTTTCTTATAGAATGCCTCGAACACATCCTTGCCCTTTAACAATAAAACATCAAGTAATGTTGCTAATACCAGTATGGAAGAAAAAAATCAGTAGAAGTAGATGATAACACCACAAGCATGAATGAAAAATACAGAAAACAAGGTGTAATTTTTAGCTGTTCCACCAAAGAAACATTGAGCACACCTGAATGAACCTGAACAACACCAGAACCTTATCAAGTGTACCCTCTAATTCCTCTTCTGAAGTACCCTTATTATCTGCACGAAGTTTATCATCCAAAAACTTCGCAATCAACTCTGCAGGCCGGTTCTGCCATGTAAATAAAAAAGGATAACACAGTCAGTTGACTGCAAATCACATCACATGCATAATAAATCCTACACAGTAGTAAAACATAAAGCCCCGGCGGCAGACCAAGAAGCATATGTTGGCTATTTCACAAGCCCTCTGATGGACAAAATATGGTATGATCAATCATCAACAACTGACAGATGTATTTTTATTGAAACCCAATGATGGAAACCCAAAAAAATCACACTCAGAAGAAAACGAGTAGTTTTATTGAATATTAGCAAGAAAACAGAAAAGCACATAAGGAACAGATCCTTCTACTCTCCATCACTACGGTTAGAACCCAAAGCCAAAATGTGGGCCAGGTTCTGGATCATGGAAAAAGCAAGCCTAAAATGTAGCTTGTATTCGAGGAGAACTAAGAAAATACTTCTGCAGAATTATACAAGTCTAATATGGAAACTATCACAGTAAAATGGAAGTACCTGACGGAGATTGATAAGGGGCTCAAAGGCATCTTTGATAGTGTTACAGAATGCTTTATTCTTGACAAAGCTTTCTTCCCATATGGTGTCAAGAGAAGCCTTAAATTCCAGAAGGGATGAAACCATATCTCTATCTTTTTCCTCATCCATAACAATACACTGCCCAGCTCTCCTGATGTATGAACTAAGGCCCTGCCTCAGTGACTCGAGAGCATTGACCCTGGTAAAGAGTGAGTACATTCTTTGAAGGTCTTCAATACGATTCCCACCCATAAGCATTGAGAAACCCTGTAACACAAAATAATGCCGAGGCTATGTGAAAAAATTTGAACAGAAATCACTGGAGAAAAATGAAGAAGCTGGCAGTGATCAGAACCTTGTCAAGAATGGCAGGTATATGACGTTCAAGAAGTTGTTTTTCCACCGTTGCTATCAATGGTTTCTTAGTACTTGCATCCAAATAGATCGAACATCTGTCGTGTTCCTCTTGCAATCTTTTCTGCAAGAGAACTCAAAAATATCCCTATAGTAAGTATAGAATGTGGGACACGGGGAGGATTGAATATACAAATAAAGGAAAAGGAAGCACCTCCACATGCTTTAAGTAATCCGGAACATCTAATTGCTGCATGTATTTCATGCCTTCAGCTGCATAAAATTCAGATGTGCATTCAAGGAACAGTTTCTCAAAGCTTTCTGCATAAATTCCCAGAACAGTAAACATCTTCAAAAGATGGTTCAGAAGAGTTCTATTCACTGCTTCACCTAATCTGAAAAACAAGACAAGGGAAAAATGTAAGGCCCGGTACATCCCCAGATGAAGAATTTGATGATCATGAGAGGAAAAGAAACATCTAAATAGATGTTTGTTGGGTCAGATTCATTTCAATATAACGACAAAGCTAGTCTAGTCCCAAACTCTGCATACATCCTTAGAGTTGGAATTAGATGACTCTAGTCAATATTCTTCACTAAATTATCCTTTGTACCCAACCAGTAGCAACAGCTCTAACACCAATATTTTTTACAACAGTAAAGTTACAAGCATCTTGTAAAAGTTTGTTAGGAGTTATGATAGGACACCCGAGTCAATACCTGATCCAGTGTTGATATGCGTGTGGGTCCAAGTGGGCCCACTATTTGGAAGGTATATTTGGGGGTAAAGGCTGGATGAAACCCCTTATCCTCACAGCTTCTTTGTTTCTAATCATGTGCTTTGGAATTGGATTTATCTTAAACACAACTGCTATATTCTATGACACTCTAGAAGCTATCCCAGTTAATGAATCTCATTTGATTCACATGGCACACATTTTTCATAACAGTTTGATCATTGGGAACTTCAATGCTTATGGACTCCACTATTCTCCCAGTCTACTCTTTTCTGAAATTTGTATACAATAGAAGGAAGATTCGAGTCTTTGGCATTTGGGTGCAGTTGCTATCCAATGATAGGATTAAACACAGAAATTGAATGAAACAGATTCTGCCAACGTAGCAGAACCAAATGTATTGATTAATAATGGGAAAACAAGGTAGAATCAGTGTGATTCTACGGGATTACAAGTGTATAAGCTGGAAAACAGAAAGCAAAAAATATCTCCAGGCGCTTAAAGAGGTATCAACTCTCCCATGGACAAGCCAATTCCAGTCTGCCTGATACTAACTAACTTCACAGCTATATTCCCTCCCTCCAATTCTCTCTCCACAAGCTGCACACACCTGCCACGTCAGCCAGGTGCTGTAATTCCACTACTTTCCATCATTAGTTAGTTATTAGAGGAATGCTCCCCTACAACATGGTCTACCATAGTTTCCCTATTCCTTCTTTTCTTTCTTTCATACAAATTTCCAAATTTACCCTTACTAAGTGTATCATTACCCTCCCCTTTCGAAATTCTCCTTGTCCTCAAGGGGAAAATATGGGAATTCAGTCTTTGCCATTTGATTAATGCCTCCCATTCTCCTTGATCATTCTTCCTCATGTCTATGACTGTTTCTGGTTGCACTTCCAGCAACCAATCCTCATTCATACAAGCTGGTAGTGGCTGAAACTCTGCAGTAGGGGCCACAGATTTTTTTAACAATGAAACATGGAAAGTTGGATGTACTTTGCTGTCAGGTGGCAGCATCAATTGATAAGGTACAGCCCCTATCTTCTTCTCAACTTCATAAGGACCATAGAAGCGGAGACTCAGCTTCAGATTAATTCTTTTTGCTAGACTATTCATCTTGCTAGGCTTCCTACCTGTTAAGCACCTTAAATAAGCTTCAAGACACCTATTGACCACTTCTGTCTGTCCATCAGTTTGTGGATGGTAGGCACTGATATACTTCAATTTAGTACCTGCAAGTTTAAATAACTCAGCCCAGAAACTACTCAAGAATACCGTATCTCTGTCAGAAATTATAGACTCAGGGAACCCATGTAACTTCACTTCTTCTTTAGTGAAAATCTCAGCTACACTCTTGGCTGTATATGGATGGCTGATGGCAATGAAATATGCATATTTAGTGAGTCTGTCCACTACTACCAAGATGGTATCCACCCCCATAGCTTTTGGTAAACCACCAATAAAATCCATGAAAACATCACTTCACACCTGCTGTGGTACAGGTGGCTGTAAGAGTCCCCCAGGGCTCAAAGTTTGATACTTATTCCTCTCGCATACCTCACAAGATTGTACATAATCTTGTATCTGTTTTCTCATACCCTCCGAATGCACCAAAGCTCCCACTCTTATGTAAGTTCTGAAAAATCCATAGTGTCCTCCTACTGCTGAATCATGTAATTCATGAAGAATACAAGAAATTCGAGGTGAATTCCTAGGAATAACAATTCTATCTTCCTTATACAACCTCCCTTTCTTCAACTGATAACCCTGGTGGCAGGTAGTTAGAATCACCTAACAAATCCTGGATAATTCTCTTAAGCTTATCATCAGCTTGAACCTCTACTTCTAAGCCTTCCCAGATCTCACACCTCACTGTAGACAAAGTAACATATTGCATTTGTCTTGATAAGGCATCTGCTGCCCTATTTTCTTTTCCAGGCCTGTATTTGATTTCAAAGTCATATCCCATCAGTTTTGATATCCATTTTTGTTGCTCTTCACCCATAATTCGCTGCTCAGTCAAGAATCTTAAACTCTTCTGATCTGTCAGCACTTGGAAATGCCTTCCGAGCGAGTATGGCTTCCACTTTTGAATAGCAAACACAATAGCCATCAACTCTCTCTCATAGACAGATTTCTTCTGGGATCTATCTGAGAGAGTTTGACTCATATTAGCAATAGGTCTTCCCTCTTGCATCAACACAGCCCCAATCCCCTTTCCAGAAGCATCAGTCTCTATCATAAACTCTTTGTTGAAATTAGGGACTGCAAAGAGAGGCAGTGTAGTCATCACTGTCTTCAACAATTCGGTAGTATCCTATAATGCCCATGAATCCCCTCAATCCTTTCAAGTCTTTAGGATTGGGCCATTTGAGTATATCTTCAATCTTCCTTGGGTCTGCAGCTACCCCTGCACTTGATATTAAATGGCCTAAATACTCAATTTGAGGTTGACCAAATGAGCATTTTTTCTTATTTGCATACAATTTGTGAGTTCTCAGCAACTTCAGAATTTCTTTCAAGTGCATCTCATGAGCTTCCACACTGTCACTATAAACTAATATGTCATCAAAAAAACCAATGCAAATTTTCTCAGATAGGGTCTCAAGACTTGATTCATCAATGCTTGGAAAGTAGATGGTGCATTAGTCAATCCAAAGGGCATCACCAAATACTCATAGTGACCCTCATGGGTCCTAAATGCTGTTTTGTGAATATCTTCTTCTCTCATTCGAATTTGCTGATAACCAGATTTCAAGTCTAATTTAGAGAATATCACAGCAGTACCAAGTTCATCTAACAACTCATCAATAATAGGTATAGGAAATTTGTTTGGGACAATTACCTTGTTAAGAGCCCTGTAGTCTGTACAAAACCTCCATCCTCCATCCTTCTTCTTCACCAACAAGACAGGACTTGAGAAAGGGCTGGAACTATGCCTCACTATGCCTGATTGTAGCATCTCCTTGACCATCTTTTCAATCTCATTTTTCTGGTAGAAGGGGTATCTATAGGGCCTTATGTGGGGGATTTCAGCACCAGGTTTCAAGATAATAGAATGGTCATGGTCACGAGCTGGAGGTAACCCTGGAGGCATCTCAAACACATCACAGAACTCATCTAGTAACACATTGAACTCTTGTTCATTCTGCTGCATACATTTTGTTGACTCAGTGCTATTCTCCTGTTGAACCAAGAATCCAACACCATGATCTTGCAAAGCCTTCAACATAGCCTTCCATGAAGCTTGTCTTGCACATAGAGATGGATCACCCTCTATGACATGCTTCTTGCCATTCACAGTCCATTTGAGGCACAAATTTCTGAAATTAGCTTCAATGTTGCCCAACCCAGCCAACCATTCAAGTCCCAATACTAACTATGTCCCTTCTAACTCCATCAAATAAAAATCCTGAGTGAATTCTATCCCTTGAATGGTGAATTTCACATTCTGACATACACCATTGTTTCTGACTTGCTCCCCTGTTCGCACTTCCACTATGAAAATTGGAGTTTCAGTCACCTCCAGTTTCAAAATCTCAGCAATTTCAGGTGGCATGAAACTGCTAGTTGCTCCTTAATCAATCAATGTCTGTATCTTCCTCCCCCCAATTACCACCCAAACCTTACAAGATTTGTGAGTTGCCACCCCTTCCTTACTATGCAATGATAGTTGTAGAGTCTTAAACTCCTCTACTGGTTCACACTCCTTAAATTCCTCCTCATCACTACTCTCCCCTTCACATAACATCAATCTCATGTGTTTCATTTTACAAATATGGCCCTTACAACACCTATCTCCACATTTGAAACAGAGCCCCTTCTTGCTTCTTTCTTCTAATTCAGCTTGGCTTAACTTCCTCCCCTTTATTCTTTCCCCACTCTTCTCTGCAGTGATGTTGGATGCAACAGTGACATCCTTCTTGTCTCTGTTGCTATCCCATGAGCTAATCTCCTCTTTCCTTCGTTCCACCACCCTTCGCAAACAGAGCCAAGTGTTTTTCCTCTACTACCAGAGCTTGATCCATTAATTCAGCCAAGTCATCAATCTTAAACAACTTCAATTCAGCTTGTATCTCATCCTTGAGTCCATTTCTGAAGATGCTAGTGAGCATGGTGCGTTCCTCCTTCTTCAACGGAGCAACATGGAGTTCGAATTTGTCTCTGTACTCAGCTACAGTTCCCTCTTGCTTCAATTTCAGTAACAGGCCCAACGGGTCATGACTGGCACCTGGGTTGAACCGTCGCAACACTGCAGTTTGAAATTCCGGCCATGTTCTCATCGGAGCTTGTTCTTCCCACCAGTGGAACCAATTTAACGCACGCTTTTCCATTGCAATCACTACCGTGTCAAGCTTCTCCGCTTCCTTCACGCCATTGACCCAAAAGTATCGTTCGACCCGAATTAACCATCCATGAGCATCGTCACCATTAAAAACAGGAATCTCCAATTTACGACCCCCTGATCGTAATTGAGGCTCGTAACTACCGGATTTCGCATGAGGTGAAGTGATTACACTTCGTTCTGGTGAATGTTCATCGTCGTCCTCGCGTGCGTGACTTTTCTTCTTCGCAAACTCTCTGAACTCTGCGTGAAATGACTCCATGTTTTCCAGAATCTTCGTCACTGCTCCTTCGAGACTTACGACTCGCAACTCCACAGCATCCATACGATTCTCCATTGTGCTTCTCGTTACCACCATTCACAGCACCAGGAAGGGTGCTTTGATACCAAATTGATAGGATTAAACACAGAAATTGAATGAAACAGGTTCTGCTAATGTAGCAGAACCAAATGTATTGATTAATAATGGGAAAACAAGGTAGAATCAGTGTGATTCTACTGGATTACAAGTGTATAAGCTGGAAAACAGGGGAAAAAAATATCTCCAGGCGCTTAAAGGGGCCTCAACTCTCCCATGGACAAGCCAATTCCAGTCTGCCTGATACTAACTAACTTCACAGCTATATTCCCACCCTCCAATTCTCTCTCCACAAGCTGCACACACGTGCCACGTCAGCCAGGTGCTGTAATTGCACTACTTTCCATCATTAGTTAGTTATTAGAGGAATGCTCCCCTACAACATGGTCTACCATAGTTTCCCTATTCCTTCTTTTCTTTCTTTCATAGACTTCTGCAAATTTACCCTTCCTAAGTGTATCATCCAACTTCAGTATCCTGAGCGACCAGATTCCTCTGTTTCTCAAGCAGGTTGGACAATTGAAGGATCCCCTAACGGCAAGAGGGGAAAGGAAACCACTTCCAACTTTGAGGACAAGGTTGTTCATAAGAGGGTGGCAGTGATAGGACACCTGAGTCAATACTCGACTCCAATGTTGATAAGGGTGTGGGTCCATGCGAGCCCACTATTTGGAAAGTATATTCTAGAAGGAAAAGAAGGGAATTGATTAAGAGAGAATTGCTCTCTGGAGTAGTCTTTTGACTCTGGACAGTTTCTACTTCATCTTTGTAGAGTTGTATGCTCATTTCCTTTAACCAATACAAACAGAATTTCTTACTTGAATTTGTGACTTCTATCAAGTTAGGAGGCTTAGTTAGAATTAGAATAGGACTTCAATTATCCAATTCAGATCAGAATGTAGTTCCACATTTTAATCCCTTATACTTCTCTTGTATGTTTTCCGGAATTGTAGCAGAAAAATTGGTGTTTCCTCACAAACTTTGCCTTTATGTTCTAGCATGGTATGACTCCACATTATAAGCGAAAAAAAGTATCATCTCTGCTATGAAAATTAGACATCTATTTATCCTAGGCAGGGCATGCTCATCCATCAATTTCATATTCACTCATACCTGGACAGCTTCGCGAAATACAAACTACCTCATAAGTTACATACAGTAGTACAACATTTTTTTTGCATGTATGCATGTTTCCCAAGTCCTGACACTTGGATTTACCAATATGCAATCCAAAACTATATGAGAAAGTTAAAATGGAATAAGAATATAAGGCTGTATATTATGCAATGGAAGCAAAAGATGTCAACAAAACCTAACTGTTTGTATACTCCATACACAAACGCTGCAATAAATAAAAGCTGAATTTCCAAACATATTCTGATTAGATGCTTAGCAACCGATTACATAGGCAGTACAAGCTAATGGTCAGCAATAAACGTCTGCTTTGATAAACCAATATTGACAGACTAATTGACACAAAATTCACAATACCCAAAAAATGATTTGGTGTATAGAATAAACGAGTGTCCTTAAGACTGTGGTTAGATAACTAAGCCTTGTCGATTATATGGGTTGGTCATATGGATCAATCGCCTCCATTAAGTCCTATCATAATTTAGGTCTAAATATAGACCATTTACCTCCAAATCTCTTTGGGGGCGTTTGTTTCAAGTTTAGTAATTTCATTCCTGGGAATGAATTTCCTAGGAACAAAATGATGGGAATCTTATTCCAAGGTATTAGTTAAAATTGTGTTTGGTAAATATTTATAAAATTTCCAAGAATTATTCTAAGAGTTGGAATATAAGTAGTTACTCATGGTTTTTATTCACATATCCATGGGAACTTTTTTCCCACCCTTTTCCTTGGGAATAAATCCATGGGAATGATGGAAGTTATTTCACTCATAGGAATCCTTATACCTGGGAATATTTTTTTCAAACTTCTAACAAACATGGGAATACTCATTTCCTACCTATGTATTCCCAAGAATGCTAGTTCTACACTTGAAACAAACACCCCCTTTGGTCTATAGCTTTCTAGGTCTTCCTCGGCCTTTAACAGTTAATTTACTCTCCTAACCGGAGCATCTACAAATATTACTCATACATACCCCAAGTTCCAACCACTTAAGATGAGATTCTATCATTCTCTAATTTTCTTTCTAATGATTCGAATTCTAACCCTATCTTGCCTTGCGTGGTCACTCATCCATCATAAAAATTTCATCATTTGACACTAAATTTACTTTCTTGTTGTCTAAGTGGACAACAATCAGTTCCATACAATATTGTAAACTTTACAGCTATGCAACAAACAAAAAAAATTAAACTTGAGTAGTATTTTCTATCACATATCTAACCTGGAACATTCCTAAATTTCATCCACCTTACTTATATATACCTGACATCTCTCATCACCTACTTGTTAGTTTCTATGATAGACCTAAGTTACTTAAAACGTGAGACTGGTGCTATTTTACATTCTCTAACATTCACCTATGCGTTAGAATTTTCTTTGTCTATTTCTAAACGAGTAAATAGCCACCTTTGATCGTTGACATCAACTCAGTTACAGACCAAAGTTGAAATTAGGAACCAAAGTGGCTGACAAAAGACACAGTTGGGGATTATTTGTAGCTTTGATACATTTAGGGACTATATTGACAGTGTTTCCCACATTCAAGGACTAAAGTGGATATTTGCCCGTTTCTAATTTCTAAAGTTACAACTCCATATACTTCTCACTTCTACTAAAGCCTTAACCTTGTGTTTCCAAGGGTTTCGTGTCATATCATTAACTTTTCATTTATCTGTTCTCGGGACTCTCCAACTAAGATTATGTCATCTATAAAAAGCATGTACTGTGGATATATTATTTAAGAGCAAAACAAAAGCCTCCATAGTCGATGGCGGTGGTGGCGATTGTAAAGTCGTTCATGGCAGCAAATCCCAAAGAATTCACGATGTGATCACATAGAAGACGAACACAGTAGTGGTTCTAACGTGAAAACCCAAAAATGCCTTCTGCATTAAAAGAAAAGGTCAAAGATGCACTCAATTTTAAATCGTTTAGGTTTTTTTTTTGCCCTCTCTGTGCAATTCAGGCATGCTCTGCGACTCAAGTGCACCTTGCAACTTTGCGCGCCTTGTTCCTCTGTTCTCTACTCCAAGTTCTCTATGATTTTGCCAACCAAGTCCACGGTCCCATATTCTTTGTGTTGTCCCCTTCAACGTAGTAGCCATACCACTACCTGCAACACGCTATAGCGTTTTTCGGGTGGGGTGGGCCACTACGCTACCCGCCATTGACTACATAGAAAAAATTCAATTGATCATAGATTGTACGATCGAGATTAGCTCATTTCACTTTCTCACATGGTACACCTCCAATTTATATATGTGTGGGATAACGATAAATATGGGAAGTAGTGACATTTCCAAATGAAGTGCATTGGAGATTTTTTTTTTGACATTTTTTTATATTTGAATTTGACTTTTTTAAATTTTAAAAATTAAATGAATTTTTTCATAATAATTATACACTTCAATGTCAAGCCATATTTAAGTGTCAGTTGAGTGTTCAAGCCATGTCTAGTTTATGCCTAAGACAATAAAAAATAATTTTTTAAATAAACATAGTTTCGAATGTCTAACTTGTGTCTCACAAGTGCCGAAGTCGAAAATATGTCCGACATTTCGACACTTCACAAAGGAAATGGATCCACCATGCTTCATAGTTCATAACAGTAAGAATCCCACCAAGGTAGACAAGTTCGTAATCCTAGGTAGGAACGGTGAAGGGTCATAGGTTCGTAAAGCACGGGTTCGTAGCACGAAACGTAGTTCCTATGAAATTGTCCAGCTCGTGTATATATGCATA
Source organism: Astragalus glycyphyllos (assembly GCA_963573325.1). NCBI lineage: Eukaryota > Viridiplantae > Streptophyta > Magnoliopsida > Fabales > Fabaceae > Astragalus > Astragalus glycyphyllos. The sequence continues at coordinate 40,637,602 of OY754307.1, forward strand.
TTAAAACATAGGAATAGAGATAAAAATTATAACTAAGTGAAAAAAAATCACAAAAACATAGTTAATTTTATAAATGAAAATTTTATTTATTTTTTATTTTTATAATACATTTTAAATTGGTATTTTAAATAGTTGTGTTTGTGTATGTATTATTACAATTATAACTATAATTATAATAATGTATAATATATATTATAATTATAGTTACAAAATTACAATAAAATAAAAGATAGAAGTCAAAAATAAAAATAAGTTTAAAAAAAAGACCCAACGCCAAAGAAAAATGTTTCTAAAACACGGAGAACATAAAACGTTAAAGTGAAGACAAATAATAAGGGCTGGAAAGTCATTTCATCTTTAAAAGCAAGGGAAAGGTAGTAAATTCTCGTGAAAAACCCTATTCCTTCATCTTCTCCACGATCTGAAATGCGATAGATCTGCAATTTGTGCCGCAACCCGACCCGAAAGCCGGAAATTACTTAAATAACCCGCATTGGAGAGGAGCGGACCCGACCCAGCGCTCCACGACACTCCTGTGCGCTCCTACGCTCTTTGCCGCTCCTGCAACCGCTCCTTCCGTTCCTGTGTTATTTGCGCTTCTGTGGTGGAACGGGAACGCTGGGCAGCCATAGGTTCGTAGGAGCGTATGCGCCTACGCTCCGGAGCGCGCTCCTGTCTACCTTGATCCCACCCCAACCCCTTAGACTTCTCCAATCTTATGTTGCATGTGCAAGTGATTATCCCTTGCTTTTGGTGGGAATAAAAAGTATATCAAGAGGCCATCCTATTCCTAAGTCAGTTTGGTCACCTAAAACCTAAATGGCCACTCACCAAAACCTGTATGCAAATTTGAATAGCCATTCAGCAAATAAAACATGGCTAATCATATTGTTCCTCACTAACAGATGAAAAAAAACCTCATAGTTATAACAGCCAAACTTAGTTCAATGCATTTTAGCGCTCCAACTGAAAAGATATAAAATATTAAGGAAGAAAGAATGTGCTTGGCCCTGGCCTTGAATAGAAATCAAATCGGTACTTTTAATTTGGAGAACGGTATTATCATGATCAATTTTGTAAGTATGAATTGCATTAGATACAGAAATAAATTTGAAAATGAATTGGGGCAGAAAAAAACCTTTGACAAAATCATGAGAAGGGCCAACAAGACAGACTTCCCCAATCCACTCATTATCCATGCATATATGGATGGATGGATGGATGGAACATTTTATCAATGATGCATGCTATAAGGGTCTAACAATCATTTCGGAAAGTGAGATTGCAAAAAAAATGTTTTACCTTTCACTTTCAATCATTCGTAGAAGACCAGTCACAGTTTTGTGTTGTACTTCAGTAGACAATGAAAGATGTTTGCGAAACAGTTGTAGGCCCATGTCCGATAATGACCGTACATTGGCCGTTTGCTTCACATATGTCATATCGAGAAACAAGGCTATACCACGAATCATCAACATTTGATCACAAAGATCCTGCCAACATCTCTCAACTAGAGATAGAAATACAACCAAATCTGAGCTTTCTCCAACCAAAGATTGCAATGCTGCAGATATGTGTACTTCACACTCCTTTTCAATCCGTTGATAAAGATTTCCACCCATTTGCAAGACACAAAGATTATTCACAGCCTACGAATATTATGAATTATCCACGAAACGCTAATGAGCTAGTGTACAATTAATTCAAAGGGAAAGATGAACCATGTTACCAAAATATTGAAAATTGAAAATAATAACTAGAAAGTTTCCATGATCACCTGATAAAGAACCTCCGCATCATTAGAGGTGTGTTGCTTCAAAAATATAGCACAAATAGCAGACTTCAGTTTTGCCCATGTCTCCTCCTCAAAATTTGAGGGTAAGGTCAGCTTACCTTCAAAACAAAAAAACATGAAGGTACAAAAAAAAAGAAATTTAGAAGTCATCCTATTCATGTCATTGGATTTTAAAAACAACACAAAACTAGAATTAGATTCCATTTCCGAATAAGGATAACAAAACCGCGCTACTACTATGTTTTATAGGCACATTCAACATAATCATAAGACATCCAAGAAATATTCAAATGTTCATGCACGGGTTCTAGTAGAAATATAAAATATAAAGACACCTGAAAGCTAGATCACATCAAATTATAGCTTAACTATAGCACAACTAACAAACACTATTTCGAAATCGGAACATATCAGAAGAGACCAACAACGAACTCGCTTCAAGAATCGGATAATCATATTAAAAGAGCTTTACAGAATCACATGGTTCACAATTCAGCAGCATCTACAAAACAGAAATAACCCTGGAAAAACACACACGCATGCAAAATCTTAAATTAAGAGCTATTTTAGCTACAATTGATGTTCAATGTTCACAAATAGAACTCCAAGAGGGAGAACCCTCACTCTGAGATCGAGTTCCAGTGTTTAAAGAGTAGAACAAGTGACGAAATTCTCGAATCACTTTGTGAAGAAATTAGAGATCGATGAACGCAATTGAAGGTGTATCTTATCAGATAAGAAGAAAGAGAAATGAAAAAAACCTTAAGAAAAGAATTAAGGAAAAAATTGACAAAAACCCTTGCGAGAAGAGAAGATAGAGAAATGACCTTTATGGAGGAGCTTGACTTGAAAGTTCATGAGTGGTTGAGGAGGAATAGCTTTCTTACGAGAGAGATTAGCGGCCATGACGCCGCGAGCATGGGGAAGGTCAGGTTTGTATATTCCCAAATTGCCCTCACGTGGGACGCAGGTGAATGTTGTAAAAATATAGGGTTCGACGCACGGTTGCCTGAACAGGTTCGGTGGCACTTCCTCAACTTGGTCCATCGGGCGCTCTTCGTCGCTCTCAAGAGCAACCACGGAATGGATGTACATGCTAGCCTTGGCCTTGACATTCTTTTTTGGGTTAAATATGTTTTTAGTCCCTACAAAATTTCACTATTTTGTTTTTAGTCCCTATAAAAAATTTCGTCAACTTTTAGTCCCTATAAAATTTCACAATTTTGTTTTAAGTCCCTATAAAATGTAAACTCGTGTATACCTTTAGAATTTTTGAATGATATTTTGCATACACGTTAAAGATATTAAAAATATCTCCCTCACAAAAAATAAACTCAAAAATTGATTTCTAGGTTAGTATTTCCTTTAATTTGTTTATCGAATCTTTTGCACTTAAAAAATTTAGATTTAATTTATGCGTTGTTAAAAATTCAAAGTTTTTCTGGAAGAGATGTTTATAATGTCCTCAACATGTATGCAAAACATCACTCAAAAATTCAATGGATATACACTAGTTGGCATTTATAGGGACTAAAAACGAAATTTTGAAATTTTATAGGGACTAAAAGTCGATGAAAAATTTTATAGGGACTAAAAACAAAATAGTGAAATTTTGTAGGGACTAAAAACATATTTAAGCCTATATTTAATTAACCGGGGTCATTTATTTTCAACATTTGATACCAAAAGTCTTTGTAACATTGGTTTTGAAATATTAAACGACTTACATGATAAAAAAAGATTATGCATATGAGATCAAAAGTAATAAGGTGAGATTTTGTTGTGCCCTCAATGAAATATATTTTATTCTTGTCAACAAAATATGATTAGGGTGTGAAGCTAAACGTGCCCCACACGATATGATATGATTTTGTAATCAACTATCTGTCTGCTATGCATTTTTTGTAATATTGCCCTTACTTTTATTACAAAATTACAAAAATGATGTTACTAATAGTTTTTCCAATTGCAAAAAAATACGTGTTACCCTTCATAATATTTTTTAGGACTACAAAAAAAGTCATAATTATGCATATGAGATCATTTTTTAGGACTACAAAAATAGTCATATTTACGAATACAAAAGTAAATAGATTTGATAAAAATACCAACTTTAATCAACATAATAAAAGACAACTTTCATTGAGATTGGAAAAGAAATACAATATTCATCAAATTCTTCAAACAAAGAACAGAAGGAAGATGTATGGTAGTGATCCCCAAACATTTTGTTACAACTTATGAAAACTAATCGAAACGAAACAATTTGGGGGTGATCCCCAAACATTTTATTACAACTCATGAAAACTAATGTAAATGAAACAATTTGGGCTCGAATCTATTCCTCCACGAAGTCCATGTGTGTCGATGTGAACTCATTAGCTTCGATGAATTCTTCAATGTTGCGAAACTCGTCATTTCCTCCATAAAAACATTCAAATGGGTGATTCTTTTCCAAACAGCCGCAATACATGTTATCACAAATTTGATCAACGAACCTAGTGTAATCCTAATTAAAAAAAATAATGTTAATTAATGTTAAACATGCTTGCAGGTCAGATTATGAAAATAAGAATTAAAAGGATCGTACATCAGTACTCATTCTATACTTAAACTGGTCTATAATCTCTTTCTATCTGCATACTGTTGTAACTTGATAATACTCATAATTGTTGGACAAAAATTTTGGCAGAGATATTCTGAAAAGAAAAGGTTGATTCATAGTTTGGCTTATTGTTTCATGAAGCTTGTTCTTGACCTGTATTACGAATTATAAGATGTTAGTGACTGCATGCGTACAAAGAGGGCATATTATATGTGCAGATGGCAGTGGAATAATGAGGTAGAATGAAAATAGAATTGGACCATATGTACCTCCTTTCCAGTTTTTCCATGGCATTGTCAAATGGTTTAGCAAAAACTCTTTAGCCACTTTTTGCAAAAACTTTCCAGAAGCATGAGTCTTTGGTAGTGAACAAAAACTCTTCATTCATTGTTGCAAATGAATCCATTTGATTCCATTCCATTTTTTCATGGCATTCTCAAATGGTTTAGCAAAAACTCTTCAGCTGAAGTGGAGCATAACACATATGAATTCAACAATACAAAATATAGATGTGCAGGTTATTTAGAAATGTTTGACGATCAGTTTTGAATTTGTCAATTGAGTTTGTGAATTGATGTGTATAGGGAATGAATTATAATATTATGCTATGATCAGTTACAATGTTGAAACAATTGATATAATGGTTAACCATTTTTGAGAAGTAAATGAGGATTAATGTCTACTTTGAATGTGAATGACGTGTAATAATGCTGAGTTTGATCCCTTGGTTGATTGACACCTAAGCAAAATAGCATTGAGGTGCTAGCTACTTTGTATTCTTTATAGATATTAAATAATCTAGAATTTTCTATTTACTATAATCTACTAAAACCAATCAATTTAACCATTATAAAAAAGTTTAACAACTATCAAAAGTTCCAAAATAACTTTCTTTTTAAAATAAGTAAATAAATTTATTAAAATAATTAAATAATTATTAAATGATTTTTAGTAAAAAACATAAACAACTGGCAATGTGAGCCGCAACAAGAGTGGCACAAGAGCGGCAACTAGAGATTGACAATAGGAGAGACATAGTGCAGGCAATGGAAGAGGTAACATGAGAGGCAACGAGAGTGGCAACAACAATGGTGTTATGGTGTAGAACTTTTACTATATGCACCCCTATATGCACCCCTATTCGCACCCCACGAGGGCCCAATGTCAGAAAGCCCATATTCAAAAGCAGATCCATCCATCAAGGGCTCAGATCAATCTATAAGATCAGACGGCTCAGATTCATTAGGTCAAACCCCACCACACTCTATGAATACAACATTCAATGCTTCATTAATGGTATGCAATCTCACCCTACTTATTACTCTGCTAGACTACCTCCCTGACTTGAGCGTCGGAGTGTCTTTGCAGGTACAACACCCCCACCTCGGATCGAACCATAGTTGATCAAGGACAACATCTACCAACTATCTCGGACTACTCATCAAGGTCGGAGATACGGTACAGAACATTGGCGACCACAGTGGGAGGATCTTATACTCTAGTTCCTCTCCCATCACCTTGATCGGCGTTGGCTCCTAACCTTCGTCCGAGAACTAATAGTCTCGTGGTAGGACCCATCCTCGAACCAATTGTACAGCGGGTCAGACCTCAGTCGACCCCGGAAGGACATGTTGAAGACCTACCAAACTCTACCCAAGCTCAGATTCAGCCTCAAATTCCAAACTTTGTATTGGTTCAAGGGAGCTTGGTAAGAAACCGTCTCCCCCCTCCTCCTCCAGTAGTCCCCGTTCCGGTTGATGTTGTCCAACAACTCGTCCTACTACTGAACGGTCAGGAGGCGGTGAACCAAGAAAGGAGCTATCGGTTCACCGAGCTTGAGGCGGAAGTAGCATAACTCTAGGCCCGAAACATCCCAGACCAGGTATCACCTGAGCCGGATTCTCCCAAAAGAAGAAACCCCGCTCGCAGACGCCACCGGTCTCCACCAAGGAGAAGGCACTATCATCGCTCTCCCCCTCACCGACTACGAGGGAATGGTTCCCGTTCTCCTCCAGCTCGGGCATACATTGAGGAAGAAACTCATGCTAATATGACCAAATCTCATATGCCACATCCATTTGTTATCTTCTTTTCAAATAAGACACATTGATTTGATAAATCATCAAGACAATTTGTTCTATGACCAGTAAAAATTGTTTTCCTAGACTCTAAACTATTTATTCTACATACATCAGATTTAAAAGTTACTTCATGTCCAGACTCACATAACTGACTTACAATCAGTAAGTTATGCTTTAATCATTTAACAGATTGAACATTTTGAATCAGATCAGAGTTTATTTTATCTACTATACCTACTCCTTTGATGAAGCCTTTGTCATTATTGCCAAACATAACAAGTCCTCCATCAATGCTCTCCATGGAGAGGAACTTATTCTTCTCCCTTGCATGTGCTTTGAGCATCCACTGTCTAGGAACCACAGTTCTATGTTGAGAAGCTTGAACTGTTCTGACAGTTTGAAATGAGATTGTTGTAAAGTGTGAATTGTTTTTCCAATTCTTTCATTTTGTTGAGAAGAGGACAATCTTGCCTCGTGGACCAGGTTTCTTGTTGTAAAGTGTGATTTTTGATTTGCTTCCATCTCCTTTGAATCCTTTGCATGTGTCTCCTCTGAATTGAGATTTTCCTTTTCTTTTGTTGTTTAGCCATCTTTTAAAGATCAAGACTAATTCTTTTAGAGATCAAGGATAATTATTCTCCTTTTGTATCATCTTCTATTTCTTGCTCTTCATCATCCAGTTTCTTTTGCTCTTCATCATCCATTGGATGACCTTGTCAAGGTCTGGCATCTCATGGTAGTCTCAACCAAAGCAGTCGCGGTAGTCCTTTATCAAAGCTACCACCTGATCACGTTGTTGAGGCTAGAGCTTGTCACTGATCTTTGTCATCCTCGGTTCACGCTCGCTCCCTATATGGGGAGGTTCGGCCAACGTCCTTTCACCAGGGTCATCCAAAGCCTCTTGGGAGGAGTATTGATTAGTGTGTAAATATGCATATGTTATATCAACTTTATGTGCTATTTAGCTATTATATCATAGTATTTGTGTCTTATTTATACATAATTAGGTATTATCCAGTTTAACTATTAATATCCAATTTTCTATACTAATAAAAGGCATATGCATGAGAAATCAGAATAAAAGGCATATCCAATTTCCTATCACAGTCAATAAAGTAAAATCAGAAATCTAAGTGAGAATATACAGAATGCACAAACATAAACGCACAGAAACGAGAACACACACACACAAAAGGAAGAATGAAACGCCAATGTCGCTGTCGTCCATGTCGACATCGCCGGAGAACGTAAACTGAGTGAACGAAAGCGAGAAAATCCATAAAAAACGGGAACAAGAGAACAGAAGCGAGGAAGAATTGTCCGTAACTACAAACATGTGCCATTTGTCCGTAATTATTATGAAAAATTGTAGAAAAACCTTCAATCCACCTTATATCAACGAAGATAATGAGTAATATTCGTAATGTTAAGCTCACGAGTGATGTTAAGATCAAGATCTATTGTTGAATTAGTGTTATTGGAAGAATCGGAAAACCCTAAAATTTTGGAAATGGAAATGGAAAACGGAGGGTGTAGAAATAGTAGTTCGAAGAAAAACGAGAGAAGGAAACTGCAGTGAAGAAGAGAGGCTGACCTGTGATGGTTGGAGATAGAGATCGAAGAAGGTGGAATCGATGGATGAGTTTGAGAGAGCTAAAGAATACGGCGTGAGATGCTAAGAGGGATTGGTGAGAGGGAAGAGATGTGTGAGAGCGATGAGCGAAACGTCTGAGAGGGAAACTGAAAAATAAGGGATTGTGAAAAAATTTACTAACGAAACAGACATTAATAATCGGTTGTTTACAAAACCGATTCTGAATTTACATATTACGAATCAGTTGTTTAAACAACCGATTCCAAATGTCTAAAAAATCTCCCACATCACCATTTAATTACAAAATTGCCACCGCGTCCACTTTTGGAATCAGTTATCCAAACAACTGATTCCAAATGGTGCTTTTTAAAGCTGATTTTGCGCTAGTGAGTAGTATTGCTCTTGGCTTTCAAAATGATCTTCAATGTTAAATCTTTTAAGTTGCTTAATGAGATATAAAAATGGTTTTGTTTTGTGAAAGCTTTGATTTGTTGTAGACATATTTGGCATAATGAATGCTTAGTTTTACATAGCAACAATTGATTTTATAAACACTTTAAGACAACTACAAAGATAGTTTTCAAAAGCTACAAAGTTTTCTAAGAGTTTTCTAAGAGTTTATATAAACTTCAAACCTCACAACTAGATTGACATACCTTGTTCTTCGTAATATCCCTGTGGTACGACACTCAGACTACCGAGAAATTTATTACTTGAAGTCTTACTCAAGTTGTACCTAAGAAGTCAGAAGTAACTGTAGTTAAAAATGAAAATAATGAATTAATTCCAATTAGAACTGTAACTGGTTGGAGAATGTGCATTGACTACAAGAAACTAAACTCAATGACTAGAAAAGATCATTTTCATTTGCCTTTCATGGATCAAATCTTAGAAAGAATTGCAGGACACGAGTTTTATTGCTTCCTAGATGGATATTCAGGGTATAATCAGATTGCCATTGCACTTGAGGACCAGGAGAAAACAACATTTACATGTCCTTTTGGTACCTTTGCATATCGAAAGATGCCATTTGGACTATGTAATGCACCAGCAACATTTCAAAAGTGTATGGTAAGCATTTTCAGCGACATGGTTGAACGCTTTCTTGAAGTGTTCATGGATGATTTCTATGTTTTTGGAAACTCATTTGATAATTGTCTGATGAACTTAGCTAAAGTCTTGACTAGGTGTGAGGAGAAAAATCTTGTTCTTAATTGGGAAAAATGTCAATTTATGGTAACTGAAGGAATTGTATTAGGACACATTGTTTCAACAAAAGGAATAGAAGTTGATAGGTCCAAAATTGATCTAATTGCCAACTTACCAACACCAAAATCAGGGAAAGATATTAGATAATTTTTAGGACATGCTGGCTTTTATAAAAGGTTCATAAAAAACTTTAGTGCAATTTCTAGACCAATATGCAACCTTTTATTAAAAGATGCCACATTTGAATGGACTAATTCCTGCGAAGATGCTTTTGTAAAACTCAAAGAAATGCTCACTTCTGCACCTATTAAACAACCCCCTGATTGGACTTTGCCCTTTGAAATAATGTGTGATGCTATATGCTGTAGGAGCTGTGTTAGGACAAAGAAAAGATAAGAAACCCTAGGTGATTTGCTATGCAAGTAAAACTCTTAATAGTGCTCAAATGAATTATTCCACCACTGAAAAAGAATTACTTGCCGTAGTATTTGCATTAGAGAAATTGAGATCTTATCTAGTTGGGTCACCCATTGTTGTGTTCACTGATCATGCAGCTTTAAAACATTTACTAGCAAAGAAAGATGCAAAGCCAAGGTTGATTAGGTGGATTCTTTTACTCCAAGAATTTGACATAACAATTAAAGATAAAAAGGGAGTTGAAAATGTAGTGGCAGATCATTTGTCTAGACTCACATGTGATGATTCTTTTGAGACAAGACCCATAAATGACTCATTTCCTGATGAACAACATTTTTCTGTGCACAATTGCCATGGTTTACAGATATTGCTAATTTTCTCTCTACTGGGCAAATTCCAAGTCATTGGAATGCACAGGACAAGAAGAAATTCTTCAGAGAAGTAAAAAAATTCTTTTGGGATGACCCATATCTTTTCAAGTATTGTCCTGACCAAATAGTAAGAAGATGTGTTCCTGATGATGAAATTCAAAGCATAATCTCTTTTTCCCACTCAGAAGCATGTGGTGGTCATTTTTCTTCCAAAAAAATCGCTGCAAAAATCTTGCAGTGTGGATTTTATTGGCCATCAGTTTTTAAAGACACATGAATTTTGCAAATCATGTGATCAGTGTCAAAGACTAGGTGGGTAACTCGTAGAAATATGATGCCATTAAATCCCATCTTAGTCGTTGAAATTTTTGACTGTTGGGGAATTGATTTTATGGGTCCTTTTCCATCTTCTTTTGGATATCAATACATTTTGGTTGGAGTTGACTATGTTTCAAAATGGGTTGAGGCGATCCTTGCAAAAATAATTATCATAAAATTGTTTTAAAATTTTTGAAGGAAAATGTGTTTTCAAGATTTGGAATGTCTCGTGCAATAATAATTGATGGAGGTTTACATTTTTGCAATAAACCATTTGAAAACCTAATGAAAAGATATGGTATTCATCACAAAGTGTCAACCCCATATCATCCAAATACAAATGGACAAGCAGAACTTGCTAACAGGGAGATCAAACATATCTTGGAGAAAACAGTCAATCCAAATAGAAAATATTGGTCACTCAGATTAACTGATGCATTGGGGGCCTACCGGACAACATTCAAAACATCTCTGGGTATGTCTCCTTATCGCCTTGTTTTTGGAAAACCGTGTCACCTGTTGAATTAGAACATAAGGCTTTTTGGGCTATCAAAATGTTTAATTTCAACTTGGATAAAACTAGTTCATTGAGAAAACTCCAGCTAAATGAATTAGAAGAAATCAGGAATAGATATTGAATGATTGAATGGATCAAGGATTCCATGGAAGAAGGAAGAGTACAAGCTGTTCTTGGTTGGATTGCAGAAAGTAGGGAAAGGTGATTGGAGAGGATTCTGCACATGTTATGTTTGATGAAATGTCTTAATGATATTAGACAATTTAAATGCTTGCAAACAACTTTTAATTTTTCTCTTTCTCATGTTTTTAAATCTTTTAAATGAAACTAAAAGACTAACACATTTTATTAGGGATTTTAGTAATTTAAGTTTGTGTTATCAAGAATTGTTATTGTTCTTTTGATTCATTGATTTGCAACTGTCTGTACATTGATTTGAAATCAAATCATTAATGTGGTGTCTTTATTTCTGTGTTGATTGTGGGGTTTTGACATGTTTTTGCAGCGTCACGACGCATGGAGTTATTGCGAAATCGCGCAAACCATCTAAACGGTGCATAGAGAAGTTGCGGAAGTGTGCAAAGCATTAATAAGGTATCTATTACCTACTTTGTAAGTTGTCTTTTTTGATTAACCGCAAACTTCTCCCTTTGTTGATAACTGAAGCTTATGATGTTATTAGATGCTTATTGTATTTGTTGGTTCATGTTGTTTGCTCTGTAAATTGATCAATGACATTAGATCATTTTTTGGCTTTCCTTCACGGGTTTGATGTGTGTGTGTGGGGGTTGGAGAGAAAAAGAGTTGCACTCTATTTCAACCTTCCCTCATTTTTTTCTGATGCCAAGAAAGTTCGAGACTCTTAATGTGAGAATTGTCAATTACTACTGCTTTATTGAGATATATGTGTGGAGGGGATAATTGATGAATTTGAAAAGAAATTGTTCCTGTCACTTTATTTAAGAGGAAGAGCAAGAAAAACGTTGGGATTGGGTGTACTTAGAGATTGCTAATATGTAATATTGCGTCCATGGGTTTACTGCTAAATGTTTGTAGTTTTCTGTTTGTTGCAGAATAAGGTCTCATCAAGTGGAACCTCAGCTGCTTCACCTGCACCCTCAAACCTGATGAGTACAGATTTTACATCTAGAATTTTCCTTCTTAATTATTTGTTTTAGTTATTTCTTTCACTTTCTTACATGCAAGTCAAAACTTATCAATTCCTTGATGAAGTTTTTCTTTTTAAACTTTGAGCTTGATGTCTTTACTCAGTTTATTGTCTTTACAGTTAGATGGATTTTGCAGTGATTTGGTTAATGATAAGTGTTATTGTTTTAGTTGACTTTGACTTAGTATAGTTTGTAATAAAAATGCTAATGATTGATTCATTCTAAAAGTAATATAAGTAATATACAACTACATTTTGGCTAATATATGTTTACGTGTGAAAAAAATTACATGCTTATCGATTTGTATTTATTATGAATCATTTTGATAGGCACTTAGAATTATTGGTTGTATTAGTTTCCACTTATTAGTTCATTAGGTCATGATGCAATTTGTAATCTATATACGTGTGCATCTTTTGTCTTGACTCTTCTATTAATGCTTTGCTTGGATGTTTAAAAGTCATATAGATTTAGATAATTGATGCTTTATATTACTTCTGATGCATATGAAGTTTTCAATGAGAAACGTGCAATGTGGAATCCCATCTAAGTCAACTATTGCTTATTCTTCTTTTTGCTTGCAATGAGAATTCATGTTACGTAGACATGCAAGGTTGGAGGTCAAAGCTAATATATATAACTTTGTGGGATCTATTATTACTAGGATTTGCAAAGTTTGAGGTCAAAGCTAAACACACAAGTGATAGTCTATAAGAATGTAAGTGATGGTGCTCAAATTCTCTCTAGAATCTTTGCCTATTTGGATGTTGGGTATTTCTAAAAAACATTTAGGGTTCAATATGTGAATTACTTTAGGCTTATTCATTTTTAAGTTGATTTGAATTTACTGAATTAAGTTCCTACCATTACACCTTTGTTAACTATAGTTGGTCTTTGTTTATATGTGATTACATGATTTTTCCATAAGTAAGTACTTTCACAAATATTCTTTTGGCCTTTGCAGAGCCGGCCCAACACTATACGAGGCCTAAAGCGAGCTCCAAAATGAGGCCCTTTTATATTTTAATACTAATATTTTGTAAAAATATCACAATATTATCTATTTTTTTCGAGCTTTTCTTGATGAAAAATCATTTATCAAATTACATCAAAATTTGAATGTTGTATGAAAAGTTAAATAATTAACTATTTTTAGTTTTTTGTGATAAAAAAAATCCAAAGTTTTAAGAAAATTTTAATAATAACCAATTTTATATGCAGAATTTTAGTTGAATTTTATGCACTTAAAAAACATTTTAATATAATTATTTAAAAGGAAGAAAACTTAGTAACTAAACTAACATATATTGAGAGTACCAATTCAATAACTAAAAACAGACATAGAGAGAATAAACATTTTTTTAGGAGGAGAGAACAAATATGAAACAAGATGGTTAAGCGATGACCAACATGAGTTGATCCAAGTGGTAACTGGACTTGGATCCCACCCCAAGGTTTCGGGTTCGAATATTGGGTATGGCAAAAACTCTGTTGGGAGGGGAGAACCACATGGGCCCGCAAAGCCGGAAATTCGTGGCCAGCCAGGTTCCCCGGCGTAGATTAGTCACCGGCAAAGCCGGTGGAAACTACGCACCAATGACATGGTAACCAAAAAAAAAGATGGTTAAGCGATGATTAAAAGTTTTGGTCAAAAAAATGGGATGATTAAAAGTTGATTATGTTTAGCCAATAAAAATATTTATGTTAGATAAGTATTTTAATATTAATGGCATCTTTATTGTTCCAAGACAATGTAATTAATGGCATATTTTTACAAACTAATCAGGTGCATAATATGGACCTAACAAATAAATGACTAGATCAAAAACATTAACAAAAGTGTAAAAACCGTGACCCACGACCATCCACAATGCTTACACGCTTCAATTCCAAACGAGCTACTGTTATATATCTGTTAATGTGCGAACTTCATTATTAATATTACATTACACGAAATTATGGGGCCCCTTTTTTCTTAAAAAAATTTGAGGCCCAAAGCCCTAGCTTCAGTTGCGTGGGCCTTGGGCTGGCCCTGGGTCTTTGCTCACTGATTGTTAAACATTGTGTTTGCAGCACAATTAAATGAGTTGGAGTTAGAGTTGCAGCAAGATTAAATAGTCTATAATAACTGATCCGAATCCTGTCAACATTGGGCTGAATTGAAAACTTAATTTGTAGGGAGACTTGGGACTTTTATTCCTCTTTTGTTGTGTATGGATTTTGAAACGTAGAATTTCTAATTTCATTTGAACTTATGTATTTGACTAATGTCTATTTAATTTTCACCATCTTTAATTCCTCTTACTATTTAAAATCGTCAATAAATAGTTACTAGAGCTTTTACCCCGTGTATCGCAATCAATTTGAATTAATATCTGAAATCATAACTATATAAAACCAAGAACAGTCCAAATGGACTGTCCAATATTAAAAAGCCATGCAATCAAAGTAATATTGCGTGGTTTCCAAACTACCAAACATTAAACCCATTGCGAAATGAAAAAGGCAATACGCGTTTGACAATTAAATACGATAGAGACTAATGATCAAAATTTTAAATCAAGGAGAAAAATGCGTTATAACAGCTATAATACAATTAAGGCTACCTGGCCGAAAATCATGGGATGAGGTCAAACATATTATTCACATTTAATTGTGGTTTCAATTCTGAATTTGAAATCACTTTTATCAGTACACATTGGCAACCGGTATTATGCAGTATTAATGCTAATTATAAACTTTAAAGACAATAATTATTCGTATAATGGAGTATTAATGCTAATTAAAAAAGGAAAAATGGATCGGCCTATAACAATTTGAATGACGCTAATTTAATACATTCAAATACATTGTTGTAACAGTCACGTTTTGACTTTTCATATAGGAAATAATTATACCTCAATAACGAATCGGCTCAATTTTTGCTGTCACTCAGTTGAGAATTTGAATTTCAGAAATGAAAAACATTATTAAGTTTCCTATTTATCCGAGTATCCAGCACAATCCACTCTCTCCATTCAATTAACTCCCAATCAGTTTCGCATTGTGTCGGTATTGCTGGTGGTAGGTTCCGAAGATCGTATCGTGTATTGAGTGTATCCGATGATGGGGACCTTATTAACAACAAAATTATTACAAATTAAGCTCAAAAAATGTATACCCGTACAGGTGATACATCATCATAAAAAATACAATCAGGAGTTCCACAAAACAAAAGTACACGTGTCATTACCACATTGCGTATTAGACTAAATTGACACGTGTCACAATATTAACAAAGGAGCACTAAAAAATATACACATGTCATCACATTACCATTTCATAAAAAAAACCTGGAATTCATGTTTTTTCGAATTTTGGATTTGAAATATTTCTCCAGCAATCAATTGCATTGTAAATTAAATTGCCATAATTACCCTGTACAATAAAGAGATACTACACTATGATCGTCACCGCATCCTTCTATTTGACCACCAAATCATAAATTGGAATCTCTTAACATACATTTGCAAATAATAATTTTGCACAAGTATGAGTTGTCGAATTATAACAGCTTCGGAAACAAAAAAACACACATGTCATCAATTGATTGGCATTGGCAATCCAACTAGACTCCCTAACCTGTGTAATTAATGCACATTACAAACCGAACCAAAAACACATCTCACCATTCAATTCAAATTAGCAAAATCTTAAAAAAAAAAACGTACAATCATGCTATCCTTCGGATCTCTAACAAACACCTGAAATATAGCTTCAGAAACATCTCAGCATTCAATTCAAATTAGCAAATTCTACAATAATTTAAAAAAACACATACAACCATACTATCCTTCGGATCCCTAACAAAAACCTAAAATATTTTTTCATCCAACTTAATTTTAACACTTTGTGTAACCAAAACACATCTCTAAAATCAAATAAATACGTAGACCAAATAATTTGTTTCTCTAACAAACACAAATCTCTAACCCAAAATCAGACATTGTTTATACCTAAAATATCATTACCACACTTTTTTTGTACAATGTCACCTGAATGTTTTTTAAACAAATTATGCATATAGGTTTTTAAAAATTCAAAAAATGCCATAAATATAGAATTGAAAACGGATGAAGAAAATACAACGAGAATTAAAGTTTACAGCCACCTGACTTCAGCAGTTGAAATCCAATAATTCAGTTAAAGTATTCAATGCCAATAATTCTAAGCAAATATAAAAATTAGGCAGATTGCTTAATGAATGTCGTTTGTAATGCAAAAAATCATACGACAAGAGTCAGCAAAAACATAAACAATTAATATCCTATAAATCAGGCCAAAACATAAGCCCCCCGATTCAAATCAAATCTGAATTAAATGGTGTTTATGAATCCAATAAAATACATCCCGAAAAATAAGCCAACTGATTATTACAGCCACCAGCCAAAACCAATTAATATCCTGTAAATAAGACGAATAAATAAGTCTCCATTGCAAACCAAATCAGAATTTCCATGGCCATTTATTCACTAATCAAATCACTAAAAAGTAGCACGAAACATTAGGCCACTGATTAGTAATTCCTTAATAACATTTATTGGAGAAAACGTAGACACCATATATAGTGCCTTTGCATCAGTCTATAACTTTCACAGATTAACAGATAATATCATCTCCAGTCACACACAATAACCAGTTATGGCTCCAACCTACAACCTAATTGCTGATATCGTTCCAAACAAACCCAATTTACGTTTGTGTGTTCGAGTTGTCCGTAAATGGCTGGTGCAAGATCCTTCCAAAAGTACAGAGGAGTACTTCTCTTTGGATTTAGTACTCATGGACAAAAATGTATATGTTCATCAACTGTAATATAGTCATTTATGTCAATATTAATATCATTGTGTACCTATTAAACTGTCTGATTTGTTTATGTAGGGTGACAGAATTGCTGCAACAATCCGCAGACAATTGTTTTACATTTTTAAGCACAAATTAGAAGAGGATGAAGTCTACGTCCTCTCAAACTTCAAAGTCAACCCTAACGTAGGGGAATTCCGAGCAAGCATAAAGAAGTACAAGATTTCGTTTGAAAAGAATACTATCATCAAAGCAATCTGCTACATCATTTCCATCAGTCACTTACACATCATGGACCAATCCTGCTGATATTTTTAAATCCAGTTTTGATACTGATTATTTAGTTGGTACATCCACTAATCCCTTTTACTAAATGTTTACTTAGTATTTCTTTCAACAATTAATATATCTTAATTTCTCCTTTTGGTTTATTTCAGACATAATGGGGTTTTTAACTGGAGTGACCGGGGAAAAGGAGTTCACAACTAGAGCTGGACTTCAATCAAAACTCATAACAATGGAACTGGAAAACGATGGGTATATTTACCTACAATTTTATGACCTAAGATTTATAATATGATATTCATTTGTGCCTTAAAACTCCATCGCAGTCAACAACTTTGACACTTCATCCTTTCTGAATATGCAGTAGCCCTACAAGAATAAATTAGAACATTTCAAACAGTCAAAGTCAATAGGAAATGTCTATATACACTGCTAAATACATTTATAGTATGACATTGTGTTTGTGATCCTACAATGCAGTTTTCGTTTTAAAGTAACGTTGTTTGGAGGATTAGTGGATGAGGTCAACAATTTCCTATCTAGCTCGAATTCTGATGAAACAACTGCTGTTGTTGTCATCCTCCTTGCGAAAGTGAGAAAATATAATGGTAAGCCATTCATCACTTTTTAAACGAATTATCTGACATACCATATCATCCAAGCAACCTATAGTTGATTATTTTGTTGTCCTAACAGTTACAGGAGCTAATAATATTACCAACAACTATTCAACAAAATTGTTGTTTAATCCAACATTTCCTGATGCAATAACCTTTAAATCAAAAATGCCACCCACATTGGAAACACCCCCAAAGGGATTAAGCCAATTACAGGATAAGACAAAGATTACTTTGGAGGATGATTTCCTCAAATATACGCCTAAGGCTACTATTGAGACATTGAGTTCCATGTTCACACAAGCCTCGGAAACTCGCAACTCCGCAGTATTTTAGAATTTCAATTTTTTAGATTGTAGGATTTAATTTTAAAGATTTGCTTAAAGAAATTAACATTTTCTGTAGGATCTGTATGTTGCTGTTTTAGCCACTGTGGACGGTATTGCTAATGAAACAAAGTGGTGTTACATGGCATGCAAAAAATGTCACAGAAGTGCATCCCGCGACTCTGACATGTACTTTTGCAAGGGATGCGACAAACACATCACTGAAGCTGTCAAAAAGTACATACACCCCATAATAATTATTAAATCCAATATCTGAGTTGCCTTATACTAACGTCACATTTCTTTCAGATTTTTACTCAAGATGTATGTGAGGGATGACACTGGATCTGCGTTGTTTGTCATGTTTGACGAGGACACATCTAGCTTGATAGGCAAAACTGTTGTTGATATCCTCCAGCATGTGATAATTCTATACTTTGTATCCATACAAATTAATTATTCTTCAACAATGCAATATTTCTAACAGTGTTCTAATATCATGTACAATACATAGCATTTGGAGAGCGATGGGCTACCACATGAAATAAGTGAACTGAACGATCAAACACTTTTATTCAAGATTGGTTGTGATAAAGGGACAGAATCGCGGTTTGATCCATCCTATGTGGTGAAAAGGGTTACTTCAGATGCTACAGTAATTGAAAGGTTTAAAAGTCCCAACACAAATGAGGTACTACTTTGCTACACATTTAAGTAAATAAAATTCCTGCATTTTACAGTAAAAAAGAGCATTTTTATGAATAAATCTTTGTTTTTTAGGAAAACAGCCAGACACCTGTAGATACCACTGAACAAGGGGATGGATTAAACACCAAATCTACAGAGGTTGTTGCACAGGTACATATTTTAAACATTTGAACTTCCCCTCTATGATATAATTGTATTTCTTACCTTACAATGTGCATTTAACGCTATAATTACTGTAAATTAACATATTTATGGTGTCTAAACCCAAAATTTAAATAACAAATTCACGGAAGCACAAAATGAAGAACCAGAAACAAATGCTGTAGAGAATGTTGCTGAGGAGGGTGTCAAAGAGCAAGTTGTTGTTGATATTACAAATGAAACCCAATCTGGTCTACCAACTAACAAAAGGAGCAACAACCAAACTGCCATTGGGGAGAATCCGCTCAAAGTTTTGAAAACAAGTATCAAGCAAGAAAAGGATTAACGCGTTCCATTATGGATGGTTTTCCTATGGCTATCGGGTTTTCTCAATTATTTCCTGCAGAATTATAGTTTCAATGTTTTATGCTTTATGACTTTTACCTTCTATGCTCACTATCTTTGTCTTCATTTACAAATTTAAACAATCAGTTTGGCTATTTGACTACTTTATGGTTTATGGTATTAGTGTGGTGTTTACTAAACTAGGATGACACATTCTATATTCATGGGAATTTTCTTTTCGTGATATTTTACATCCTTTTCAATTTTGTTTTGATGGATACATTCTATATCCAAATGAATTTGACGAATCCTCACAATGCTCAATACAACATCTACGTACATGTCAGTATTACTGCAACTAAAAGCTTTTTTAAGGCAGATACTAAAATTCATATGAAAAATTATGTATTTCTTAATATGTGTGCAACATAGCTTTGTTATTCCTATTAATAATTTAGAAATACATTCAAATCCCTGGCATATATAGGTGTGCAAGGAAAAAATTTTAAAACAAATTATTTACTTAAAAAACAAAGACTTATGTCAATGAAATTCCAAATTTGCCTAAACAATAAATGTATTTAATTATGTTTGTCCAACCTGTGGTCGTTAACCAAATTAAGGTCAACTACGTATTTCTAATATATTGCCAAACATTCATTACTTAATACGACTATATAAAAAAAATTATCTCATTCATTAAAAACAATTAATGATTTCAATTCATTACTACAAATCCCAGATTGTTTGTTAACATTCCTAAAAAAACCAAATCATAATGTTATTACAATAACCTTCGCAAATCAGCATTTAATAGTAAATGATTTGGTGCATAACATATTGCATTGAAAGGGCAAAATCAACAATTGAAAAATTGTCATTGACACCTATAGCAATTCCAATTATGGCAAACATTTAATTTACCAAGTATACGTACATAAATAGAATATTTTCAGTGTTTGCAGGTTTACAATACGACTATCTCCTACAACTTTCAGAGCTTCATTGGGTTATGATATAACCAGAATGAAAAATCGCAAAGAAACTACAAAAGATGATCATCAACAATCGGGTAAGTCATTTATGGCATATCTCCCTATTTCCTTTGTACAACAGGTCTTACAGAAAATAAAAATTTTGCCACAGGTCTACCGGTACGGACAGTGTGTGATGGTGTTTCTATTGGAACATCGTCTGAAATTGTTCAAGGTGTGTCATTCTATTAACCTAAACTTTATTTGAGTTCATGTAACTAACCGGGAGCTGTAGGCAAAATAAATATGGTGTGTTTTCATTATCTATTATCTATGCTACCCACCATCCAATATCCAAAAACATTTGAATGGTTTTTTTTCCTACAGCATATAATCGAAGCAATATAGGTAATTCCTGATAAATGCATATAAATAATAGAATGACATAAAATTTCTAGGCAATTAGAATGTCTTGGAACTCGGGGTAGTAATTTTTTACAAACTTGCATTTGCGATAAGGAAATCCATCCAAATAACCAAACTACATGCCCAAGAATGATGCATATAGTCCTATTGAATAACAACCGACTTTTGGCCACCCTACAAGAATACCGCATTACCTTTAAACTCATAAAATAAATTAAGACATTCATATTGTACAATTGAATGTTGACAATATAATCATTTAACATATTCGTGGTAAATGTCATCCACACCAAATATTAATATACTGATGTTACATCAAACAAACAATTAGTACATACTTTTCATTTAAAGTGTTAAATGCAATTGCAGAACTGGACAGTATTAGTCGGACGAATTTGGGAAACTCTCATGCTGGACAACTGGTTGTTAACAATCGAACAAAGCGGAAGTTGCATGAATCTAATAAGCCAACAGCAAGAAAGAAATTCAATGGTTTTTTTTATAAATACGTAATGTCATTTATTTTCATGCATATCTCATAACTGTATACGGTAAATAACATTTCTTCATTCAATGCCACTATCACTAGATGAAAACTCACGTCCACTCAATCAAGGATGTGTCCTAAACCCCAATCAAACAACTGGTGGTAGTTCTCCATGGCTACATCATCATATTCTTAACCCGACAGGTTTTGTTAGTAACCAAGCTACAGTTATAACATCGGGATTATATGGTCCATCTATCTATGTAAACCCCTACAATGGGCATTATATGTTGCCTACTATCTCAGGTGATAATTTATTATTTAACTGCTTTTACATATAACTACAATGGGCATTATATGGTTGACCAACATAATGTTTTACCTCAATCGTTTCGGAAAGTCCGGGACTTAAGCATGGAAGACCAAAACAATAATTTTTGTTTGAGACTACTACGAAACCGATCAAAAGATGCAAGATTACATAATCGCCCCACTTGCGATGAGGTTGCAGCATTGATCATTGGTGATTACAATAATTTGGAAAGGGGTAGGGACATAATTGTTGAGAAACATGGAACAGGATTGGAGAGAATACATGAAACTCAAACAACATTCATACCACTACAATATCCCTTGATGTTCCCTTATGGAGAAGATGGTTATCAAGAAGACATTCAATATAGGGAATTAGAAGATGCCAATCAAGTTCGTAAGAGGCAACGAGTCTCAATAACGGAGTTTATAGCCTTTAGGATACAAGAAAGAAGCATCGAGTACAGCAATATAGTGAACACAAGGAGGTTATTCCAACAATTTGTGGTGGATTGCTATACCATGATTGAATCACAGAGGCTATCATATATAAGAAATAACCAACAGGACATCAGATGTGACATACTTGCAGGTTTGGAGGATGCAGTTACACAAGGGGAAACTGATCCATCCTCGATTGGAAAGCGTATTATATTGCCACCATCATTTACAGGGGGGATGAGGTACATGTTCAACAAATGTCAAGATGCAATGGCTGTGTGCAAAAGATATGGATACCCTGATCTATTTATAACAATTACATGCAATTCAAATTGGACTGAAATACAAGATTTTGTTTCCAGTCGAGGATTGCAAGCATCTGATAGGCCTGACATTATTTGTCGAGTTTTCAAAATGAAATTGGATCAATTGATGACAGACCTGAAGAAGGATAAGATATTCGGTGAAGTTGATGCAGGCAAGTACATTAATATGTTAATTATGTTAACATTCAATGTGTTCTATTTTTGCAATCCTTATTAAACTGTTAGGATAGGATTCATTGTTTGACAAATTAAAAACAACTGCAGGAATGTATACGGTTGAATTTCAAAAGAGGGGACTTCCCCATGCGCACATCCTTTTATGGCTAAATGGTCAAAGTAAACTGGTAACTGGGAAAGATATTGATGGTGTCATCTCTGCCTAACTACCTGATCCGATGCTATATCCAAAATTGTATGAAGCGGTGACGAAGTACATGATACACGGCCCATGTGGTCGTGCTAATCCTAAATCCCCATGCATGGAAGGCAAACATTGCACCAAGTTTTACCTAATGCCATTTGCTACATCTACAACAATTGATGAGGATGGTTACCCAAAATACAAGCGTCATGACTCCGGCATATCTGTCCAAAAAATGGGAGTAACACTTGATAGCCGGAATGTGGTTCCATATAATCCTCACCTTTTAATGAGGTATACAGGACATGTCAATGTTGAGTATTGTAATAAGTCCAATTCTATAAAGTATTTATTTAAATACGTCAACAAGGGTCCAGATCGAGCCACACTTCAAATACGCAAAGAATCGGACAATAACGAAGCTGATAAGCCGGTTGATGAGATCAAACAGTACTATGACTGTAGGTATGTTTCTTCTTGTGAGGGAGCTTGGAGAATTTTCAAATTTGATATACATACTAAATGGCCACCTGTGCAGAAGTTGGTTTTTCATCTACCAGGAAAGCAGTCAATCTTATTCAACAAGAAGTCCAACATTAAAACAGTTGTTGAAAATAATCAGCAAGTTGATACCATGTTTACAGGGTGGTTTGAAGCAAACAAAATTTATGAGACTGGCAGGGATTTAACATATGCTGAATACCCAACAAAGTTTGTTTACTCTCAACAAGATAAGAAGTGGAGGCCAAGAAAGAAAGGGGTAAGCATTGGAAGACTCCAATATATTCCACCTGCATGTGGGGAGCTTTACTACATGAGAATTCTACTTACAATTCAAAGGGGTTGCGTTAGCTATGATTGTCTTAAAAAGGTTAATGGCAATTCCAAGCCAGAAGAAACATTTCATAAGGCATGTTATGAATTGGGACTATTAGCAGATGATAAAGAGTTCATAGACGCAATCACCGAAGCAAATGATTTGGCATCCGGTAATCAGTTGAGAAAATTGTTTGTTACGTTGTTAGTGATGAATACAATGACAGATCCGGCTGAAGTTTGGAATACAACCTAGAAGTTTTTGAGTGATGGAATATTGCATGATAGAAGGAGGGTACTAAACATTAGAGGTGATTTTTTAATGAGTATACAATTTCAGCATTTAAATTTTATGTAAATATTATTTTATTTTGAAAAAAACCGTGTGTATTACGTTCTATATTTATATACTTTGGATGGTTAAATAACTGTTTGTGTTTTGGTTCAGATCTTCAAATATCTGATGAAGAGCTTCAAAATCTTTGCCTGATCGAGTTAGAGAAGTTGCTTCAATCTAATGGGAGGAGTCTCATTGACTTTCATACCATGCCAATGCCCGTGATGTCAGAAACAAATAACTATCAGAACAAGCTGATCGTAGATGAATTAAGCTACGATATTGACGAGATGACGAAACTTCACTCGTCTCTCATGGAGCAAATGACAGCCGAGCAGAAAATAGTATACCAACAGATTATTGATGCAGTGATGTCTGGTATAGGAGGATTTTTTTTCCTTAATGGATATGGGGGTACTGGAAAGACTTTTATATGGAAAGCTGTATCAGCTTTCCTCCGTTCAAAGGGATTGATTGTCCTAAATGTGGCTTCGAGTGGGATTGCCTCTTTACTTTTGCCTCGAGGCCGAACTGCCCACTCTACATTCTCTATTCCAGTTCCATGTATTGAAAACTCAACTTGCAATATTAACCTAGGAAGTGCTAGAGCAAATTTACTACTGCACACAAGTCTCATAATATGGGATGAGGCACCAATGATGAGTAGGTTTTGTTTTGAGGCACTTGATTCTACGTTAAGGGATATTATGGCTACTAAAGATAAGGAGAACGCAAACATACCTTTTGGCGGAAAGGTTGTGGTTTTGGGTGGTGATTTCAGACAAATATTACCCATCGTCCGTAAAGGGTCTAGACAAGATATAGTTGGTTCGACCATAAATGCATCTCCTATCTGGAATTGGTGCAAGGTTCTGCGGCTTACAAAAAACATGAGGTTACGTGTAATGAATGACAATGTTGACCGCAATGAAATAAGGGAGTTTGCAGAGTGGATTCTTGGAATTGGTGATGGAAACAACAACGATGACGAGCATGGTGAGAGTGAAATAAATATTCCAGACGATATGTTAATAAAAGACTCTGAAGATCCATTGAAATCATTGGTTGAATTTGCATACCCAGATCTATTAGAAAACATTAATTCTGCAAATTTTTTTCAAGAGCGTGGAATTTTAGCACCAACTCTTGATTCTGTCCAGCAAGTTAATGAATATGTGATCTCAAAGATTCCTGGGAATGAAACAGAATATCTCAGTTGTGACTCAGTTTGCCGATCCGATGGTAATAGTGAAATAGAAGGTCAATGGTTCACAACTGAGTTTCTAAATGATATTAAATGTTCAGGAATACCTAATCACAAACTGAGTCTAAAGGTCGGTGTACCTGTAATGCTAATGAGGAACATTGACCAAGCTGCTGGGTTGTGCAATGGGACAAGGCTAATGATCAATAGTCTTGGGAAGAACATTATAGGTGCAACCGTCTTAACAGGTACAAATGTCGGTGACAAAATAATAATCCCAAGGATGAACTTGATTCCAAGTGACCCGGGGTTACCGTTCAAGTTTCAAAGGAGACAATTTCCACTATCACTATGTTTTGTGATGACAATAAATAAGAGTCAGGGACAATCACTTTCACATGTTGGGTTATATCTTCCAAAACCAGTCTTCACTCATGGTCAGTTATATGTCGCATTATCGAGAGTTACATCCAGAAGGGGTCTAAAGATTTTGATTTTGGATGAAGAACAAAACTTGTGCACATCAACAACTAATGTGGTTTATCATGAAGTATTTGAAAATGTTTAGTCCATCCAAATCACTAATACACAGGTATTTATCTTTGACTCTTCTTTATTCAATTTTCTTAGGATAATTAGTTAAACATTTTTAAATACCACAGGTATTTGTTTCCAACAAATTTCAAACAATTAACAAATGTAAAATGACTTCCACAAATTGAACAAACGAAAATATCAAATGATATAAACACTTTTTTATATTATGTGTATGTATTTATTATTGTTTGTTATTGTTTATTCTTTAATTTTTATTTCAAACCTTTTCATTATAAGTACAGCTACCATCTACCGAGTCCTACAAAATTGTCTCTTTATGTGAAATATACTTAAATGATCAAAACACTAACAAAAATACTACTTTAAAGAGTGTTTCTATCATAAATTTATTTCCACTCTCTTTTGTAGGCTTCAACTGGCATTAGAGCAACTAAAGGTGCGAAGGAATTGTTGCACCAATACATGACATTAGAGTAACAAATCTGATACTTCTGTCTACAAGGGTGAATCAATCAGATTAAGATAGTATCCAAATTCAGGGGCTTCCTACTCACTTACAATTGAGATTTTTGGCTTTCATAACAAAATATGGTACTATTCACACTACAGATGTGCCAACAAATACAATCATATGAATAAGGGTCCGGTTAACACGCATTTTGGTTATATTCACGCAAGTGGAGTTTAAGAAGAATGTTTTGGGTTTATAATTCTTATACTCAAATTCGACTAAACCACAAATGAATTCAATCTTTCTATTATCTAGATTTACCAATTCTACAATACGGACACTGTTTATAACCTAAACCACCATGAACAAATAGCTAAATATGCCTCCATTCTTAAATGTAACTTCAAATAAGAACACATCAATGCAGATTTTGAATACCCACATAGTTATACATACCTCAGGCCATTTTGCATGCGATCAACATAAGAACGATATGTGTATTCACCAAACATGTTTCACCTGATGCTAGACCTTCATTGTATGGCTTTGGACAAATGAGATATACTATTAGAAACACTTTTTCAGCATACACAAACATATTTTTGTTTACAAATATGTAGTAAAGTACCTTTTCATTCAATTACTATATTTTGCTGGTAGTCCACCACAATTACGTGACGCAACCATATCTATATAGCCATTTTCCAATGCTTTCCTGTCCATGACTGATAATTTTAGAATTTTCAGTGCTTTTTTCACTGTACAGAATAATATTCTTAAAAAAAAAAAACAAATGCAAGTAAACATTATGACATAATGTATATGCCTTACATAAAATGAATTTTCATTACTGCTTACAATAATAATACCAAACTTCAGATAAGCTATTTTGATAAACCATTAAATAATACTATAAATGTTAGTTAACCTATTTTGATAAACCTTACATAAACCATTACTGCTCACAACACGAACTTATAAATTAACAATTCGAGAAATTATTAAACAAATCAAAAACATATAGATTATTCAAATTTTGTTTAACTATAATTGTTTCAAACCACCACCCATTTTAATCCAGTAAAAAAACATTATTTTATTTGATATTCTAAAACACAAACACTACCAATAAAATCAAATAACTACACATAAATTTAGAGGGACAGGCAAGAAAATTGAATACTTTTAAAAAAATGGAAAGCTGAACATTTTATGCACCACTATAACAAAATTAATTAAGTATTATAGATTCAAGCATAATACTAAGAGTTTAAATTTCAACCAAATAAAACAACCATCTACGATCACTTATGTTGACAAACCATTGAAAGTATATTTAATCTTATTCATCCAACCATATTTAGTTTTGTGAAATGATTAGAAGTTTCAAGTAAATCAAAAAATCCCATTTCATGAAACAATATCATTTGTTCTCAACGGAATATCAACTAACAATCAATCTAAAAAACACCAAATGTTAAAAGATGAATAGAGAGACATCATATATCGCAATTTGAAGAAATAAAGAACGAAAATCAAATTGTGCCTGCTGGAAATCCTAAACCCTGCAAATCGAAAAATACTGAAGAATCTCAATTTCATTCTGTTCGAACGAAACTCAAAAGTACTGGAATTCGAATGCAAAATCGTTGTGCTGACTGATTCAATCCAGAGGAAGCTCCAATGCGAATCTGAGTTGGTTCTAAAAACAATTTAAGAACCCTAGATTTCCAATTTTGGGAGAAATACTTTCTTCGGTTCTGTACAAACAGTACTGCATTTTGGTTAATTACGAGAATGAAATTATAACAGATTTATTTACGTTATCTACATTTCCTTTAACCAATAGACTAATATTTACTTATTTATTTATTTTCTGTTAATTATATGAATGTGTCAAATATCCTTTTTATTTTAAACTGAAATTAAATATATATTTTGAATCCACATCGATGGAAACAAGTCTAAAAAAAGGACTATTATTATTAAGTCAGCTGGAGAACAATCTATTTGGTCTAATATCACTGATTTTATGTATCGGAAATGCTTTGAAATAACATTTATTATGATTTTTTTTTTCCCTACTAAAAGAATTTAGAGGGAGGAGATGGCCCTCTGGTCCAAGGTAGGGAAGACGTTTGACAAATTTGAGCACCTATGAAGATGTAATACTTAATTGAAAGCTAATAATTGTAATGTAATTTTATCAAAAGAACAAGTAAATATATACATATTATTATAACCATTTTTTTGACAAGGTATTATTATAACCATTTAAAAATATATAAATAATAAATTTATTAACCTGTTTTCGGACCGATTTAGACACGTAAGGGAATGAGTTTCACATCAACGAATAACCAAAAAAACAATTCGTTATTCTCCGATTCATTAAATTTTTATTTTCAGTCGAAAAAGGTATTTTTTCCAATGACTACAAAAATAAATAAAGTTAGTCTTACTATAGTTAAATACATATGCTACTCAATAATATTATAATATACTTTAATAAATTTCAAAAAATAACATCAGGTTTTCCGTTGTATCAAGGAAATAAATTCATAAATAATTCAACTTAATCATTATAAAATTTAATAAATTTTTTATATTCCCTCCTAAATTAGTTTAATTGAAAAATATAATAGGCAAATTGAAACCCCGTGCATCACACGGGTTACATACTAGTCTGTCTATAAATAATAGCACAATATACTCTTCCCAATCATGGAGGTGTTAATAACGTAAAATAAATAAAAAATCATAAAAAATACAATCAGGAGTTCCACAAAACAAAAGTACACGTGTCATTACCACATTGCGTATTAGACTAAATTGACACGTGTCACAATATTAACAAAGGAGCACTAAAAAATATACACATGTCATCACATTACCATTTCATAAAAAAAACCTAGAATTCATGTTTTTTCGAATTTTGGATTTGAAATATTTCTCCAGCAATCAATTGCATTGTAAATTAAATTGCCATAATTACCCTGTACAATAAAGAGATACTACACTATGATCGTCACCGCATCCTTCTATTTGACCACCAAATCGTAAATTGGAATCTATAAATAATAGCACAATATACTCTTCCCAATCATGGAGGTGTTAATAACGTAAAATAAATAAAAAATTGAAAATTCAGAATCAATAATCAGAGTTGGCGCCTATTCTCAATCACATCTGTAGACAAAATCAAAAATCAGCAACTCCCTAAATCAAAAATCCCGTTCCTTAAACCTCGGAAATGTTCCCCTAAATTAGCAATGAGAACAAAATGAAAACCTGATCTACCCCAACAATGGCTGTATATAACAACCCTTCTACACTCCCTAACACACTACTACACAAACATCCACAGCCATGGCAACGAACTACAACCCAGTTTCTACTATCACAAACAAACTACAAAAATGTCAAATCATTGCGAAGGTAGTTCGCAAGTGGTTGGTGTTGGATCCGAACAACACCAACAAATATTTCTCAATGGAGATTGTTTTCATGGATAGCCAGGTATATAGTGTCTTATCTTTTTCGAATTAGTCCACAATTTCTGAAATAGCATGTTCTTTACTATAAATCCTGAATTCGTTGTTTTGTAGGGTAATAGGATTGGTGCCACTATTCGTGAGCAACTGGTGTATATTTTTAGGGACAAGTTTCAGGAGGATGAGGTCTACGCTCTTGCAAAGTTTGGGGTTACAACTAACGGAGGGGAGTTCCGTTCAACAAATCATGCGTTCAAATTGACATTTGAAAAATATACTGACGTTGTGCGACAGCCCAAGTGGAATTCCCCACAAATCAATTACACTTTTACTCCAGCGGCTGCTATATTCGAGGATAACTTTGATTTGAACTATTTAGTGGGTGAGTAGTGTAACTTTTTTTAAATCCTCTTTAAAGTTGTTAAATTTACATTAACAAATACATACTAACTACTTATATGTTCATCATTGAAGATGTGATGGGAGTTCTTATTGGTGTCACCGAAAAGGATTATATGAACAAACAAGGAGTTAAGTCAAAATTATCATTCATGGAGCTTGAACACGAAGGGTAACGTCTCCTTTTACTTTTAGATAGATTATGATACAGATATGGGTGATTTATATAATAAACGAAACTTCTGCAAAATAAGATTTTGAAAGAGTTACAATTACAGTGGTTTGCTTTTTGTTTAACAATGAATAACTATGCAATTTTAGATGTCTTCCAAATATACAAACTATATTATGAGATAATGTATTAAGTTTCATTTACCAGCTACATATTTTTCCAATTTCATTAAATACAATATTTGTGGATCCATATGCCTTCCAAATTTGCCTAATTATTGACTCCCTTACCACATGTAGACAGCTTTTGAGGTGTCTTTGAAAATCTAATTAGCAAATGTAATTGTTGGTTGCTTAATAAATTATATATATATATATATATTGTTATTCCCTGATATTTTCGACCAAATGGTGACCACAGATTTCGTTTCAAAATCACACTTTTTGGGTCATACGTTGATCAATTAAACTCATTCATTGCAAGCGGTGAAGCAACAAATGCTGTGGTTGTTATGCTCTTTGCCAAAGTTAAAATCTGGAATGGTAAGTATATTTGGAAACGCTTATCAGACCTTTATTCCTACCACGAGATATGTAAATTAGTTGACTCTGTTCATGAAATATGTTTGTTCTGTTTAGAAACCAAAAGCATTAACCAGAATTGGTCGACCAAGTTGCTGTTTAACCCAGATATTCCTGAGGTGAACCAACTACGATCCACATTAGTTGGTACTGAAGTAACACCTACAAAGGGAGTGTCGGAGTTATCTGGTCATAAGAATGTCAGTTTAGTTGATGATTTTCTCATCAATACACCCAGATCAACTATTCAAGCTATGAAAGCTGAATATGCACAACTTGAGATCCATGATGATTGCAAGCTAAAGGTGCCCTCTTTCTATTGTTTTCTATGTGCCATTTCACTATCTAAATCTTATATCATTATTACTTCTCCCATGGATATTAAGTTACATAATCTGCACATATTACTTCATGCCTGACCTTACTTCTGGTGTTTTAACTAATTAAAATAACACATTTGCAGGATACATTCTTTGTGATATTAGCAACTATTGATTCTTTTGTTGATGAAGAAACTTGGTTTTATAAATCCTGTAATCGCTGTCATTTCAAAGTGAATCCAGACTCTGACATGTACTATGGTAAGCATTGTGTCACACATGTGCTAGATGTCACCCCAAAGTAAGATTTGATTTTATCGTGTTTGGTGAAGTTAATCTGAGAATCAATAATTATATATACACTACTTTCTTTTAATGATTATCTGACAGGTATTTACTACTGGTGCGTGTGAGTGATGATGTTTCGTCAAGCACATTTGTGATGTTTGATACTGTAGCAGCAGATTTAATTGGCATAAGTTGTGCTAACCTAACCAAACTGGTATAATAATGTTTTGAAATTATCGTCACTTATCTACAAATTCCGAGGCTTCAGCTAACTGTTTAAAGTATTCAGTCATTAGATTCAGCTGGTCTGCCACAACAGCTGTTTGACTTGAAGGAAAAGCAATTTCTCTTTAAAGTTGGTTGCGATCGTGGTTCCATTACACGTTTTGAGCCTTCTTATTTGGTTAAAAGGGTTACGGCTGATTCAGAATTAATAGACAAATTTAAACTGGGTGGAATTACTGAGGTAAGCCTCACAAGTCTTGCATAATCAAATTATTAGTACTTATTAGTAGAAAATATTATATACGTTTTAAAAAAAGGATATAATAATATTTTGTCGTCAATTTGGACAGGAAACACCTTCTGTTGTGGGGCCTTTGGTTGAGGGTTCCGAATCTTCAAGGGACCATATAATTGCTGATGTAGCAAAGGTGATTAGTGTCATGTCTATGTTGATGTCTACTAATGTTTGCACATAAATTCCTTTTCATTCTAAAATCAATTAATGTTTCATTTTCAGGATCTTACCATCACATTCAATGACACCAGTGTTCCAGAGGTGGGGGAAAATGCAATAGCAACTACAATTGACTTAACCTCACCAGATGCTACGGATTCTAATGGAAAGAGAGGTCCTATAACCGAACCAGGCTCATCTTCAGAACTGATTGTCAAGAAAAAAATCAAGATTGAGAAAAACTAAAATAATCAGAAAACTATGTTTTGCCTAGAGTTTTGAAATTCTTACGTAATTTGGTTATGTAGGATTTATTACTATGTTTGAGTGTTCGGATTTTATTTGTCTTGCAAGTTGGTAACGAGAGTAGACTATTATGTTAAACTTTTGCTACTATCTTTTGTTATGAACCTTTTCAATATCAGTTTATCAAGGTTATGAAGTATCAAATTTTGCCCATCTCTCACACAGTGATTATTTAGAGAACCATATAATTGATCTTTTATAATTATTGTTATGATGACAACATAATTAGTTTTTAAATTTTGCTTTAGTTCTATTAAAATTTCTAAGTTACTGCCTATATCAATTTCACCACTAATTTAAATACTTCACCTTCGCTACAATTTAACCATTTTAACTTATTCCCCAACATTGTCAAAATATGATTTCTGCTTACTGTAACAATAGAATGAACATCGTTAAAGATTTTAACAATATAACTAATACTGAAATAACTCCATTTGAGGCAAGTTTAGTGACAACAATATTAAGAAATGTTCTCTTCGATTACATTCAAATATTGTAGACTGTTAAACATATATAAATAGTTTTACCAATGAATCAATGAGAGCTGGAATGTGATGGAAGTTAGCTGTCTGCGAAAGTATTTGATATGAGATATTTGGTTTTGGGATACAAAATTATGTGCATATAATGGTTTAATGTTTGCAGGATTAGAATAGGACACTTTCCATCACATCCTCCAAGCATTTACACAATTGCCTCAGGAATATTTAACAACTTCTTTATCCTATGGTCAGACTTACCAAAAAAACGTACACAAAATTATTGGTGTTGGTTATTTAATATTTTTTTAATCATTGATAAAGACAGTTATTATTTCCTGAGGAGCATGATCCGTGCATTCCAGCTGAAGAATAGTCCTACACCTTTTAGTACATTCCTTTGATTTTGGTAATTGAATATCTAATATTTCTTAATTTATTACATGGTCATTATTAGTTGAGACACAGGATCCGATCATTTTGGCCTGAATTACTCCTACTCATTATAACATAACATATTCTACTTTCTTCAGCACTCCAAAACAATCTAACATTTAGTCTCAGACGCTTCTTTAACACTGGAAGTCAACAACACAGAAAAAGTAAGTTTTATGTTCAGCTCTATTTTTAAAGGCAGGCACATAATTCTGCAGAATCGAATTCTGCATACGAGTTGCACCCACATTGGTTCCATTCAAGCCCTTTGAAAATTGTGTAGTTTATTCTTTTATCGAAATCCTTCTCCTTTTATTACATTCTGTTGATAACGTGAAAAGGAGCGAATAAACAAGATTCAATTGTAAAGTTTTGCATGCTTTCTAACTGACCTTCTTTTGATGTATTCCAGGTAATCGTATTAGAAATCTAGACCACTCTGACGTTGCGCTTATCTATCAATGGATACCGGTGATGCCAAGGCTCCCGATAAACGGATGAAAATGGCTGTCTCACACTCATCTGCAATCAGTGAAGGCGACAACAATGGTTAGTGAACCATATTCAACTAAAAAATTTATCAAATTTGTTTTCTGAACTAATATAATTTGTCTACCACGTTTCCTGCCTACGTTGAACTAAAGGTGCACTTTCAAGTCAACAAACTATGAATGGAACTATTCATCAGAAAGAAATTAATAGGAATGACAGAGTTCCTTTCACGGACTTGAGCAATAAAGGTAAATGTCACTAAACTCTGTTAAATGCAGACTGATACATTTAGATTCTATGAAATTTATACTGTTATCATTATGTAAATAATAATCAGATTTGGGTCCGCCTGTTACACCAATTCAATACTCAAATCATAGCAGCTTGACAAGTTTGAATGTTTGTTCTGACGAACATTCACGTAACAGAACACAGAGGATGAACATTCTTAGTAAAAAACGAACAAGAAGTATGAACTGTACCAAAGGTAAGCTTCCTTTCAATTTCAAAATTATTTTTTAACTTAAATAATAATTTTTTTAATACAAAATTATTAACAAAAATTTTCAATCTTCATGTAACAGATGACAACCTAAGTCCAAATCCTACTCACCAAATTTATAATCAGACTCCTCATACATTTGATGGGATATCATCACACACCAAGTTTAGTTTAAACACAACATCCGGTAACGCCACCGCTCACCAAATTGTAACCTCATTCTCTTGCTATGACTCAATTGTTACAGGTACATCATGATTAAGTTTTTACAAAATGAGATAAACTGTGTTAATGATCAAATGCTTTCACATAAGACTAATTTAATAGGTGAATACATCGAAATATATTTGATATTTCTACAGAAATTGGTAATTCAAGTGTCATGAATCAATCAAATCATTTGTTGTTCACACCAAATGGCAATTGTCAATGGAGTCCTATATTGCAAGTGCCCCTACGTAAGATATTTGACGCTTGCATACATTGAATTGAGGTTTCTTAAATTGTTCACAATATTTTTAATATTATATAATGTCAACTATCTTATGCTTTTCCTATGTGCAGTTAGTCCGGAAGTACATACTATTGGGCCAGAGAACAACATTAGTTGCAGAGGGATGCAATCTTTCTATAATAATAATAATAGGATTACCATTTCACAGACCGCTCGATCAAGGAGAAAGAGTTTAATGAGACAGAAACAAGGGAGACAGAGTCCTTGCACAGGTATAAAAGCACGGACCTTTAACTGCATCGTAAGGCTGGAAAAAATCTGATTTGTATCTGAATTATTGACATTTGTGATGAATTGTTGCAGATGAAAACTTATGTCCAAACACTGTGTCTGACTTCACTATTTTTACCGATGGTGGGGTGGTTCATCCACAATCAGCCTCTTCTAACTCATCCCCTATTGTTGTTACAGGTTTGTTTTCTGAATCGTATTCGTTCTAAGCTAATTGAGGTTACACACTTGCGATGCATTTTCGTATGAATCTATATAAATTATGCAATCCAGTAGCAAATTGGTAATTAATTGCAGTCACTATCATAGGTCCAAATATATCTACTAGGTCAGAACAAACACCAGATTATGCTCTATCATGAGCAAGAAGGAAAAGTATAATAAGTCAAAAGGGAAAGAACAGGGACAGGATGGTTACAGGTATGAAGTCGTTCATCGTCACTGTGGATAGTTGAGTCCAATTTTTATCGGGAGCAATTTATTATGAAAGTCTAATTCACAATTTTTTTTGTACAGATGAGTGCGTAACTCCCGTTGGTCTAATTCCCGCTACAATGACACACGGTCCTACAAATGCATAGCAACGTCACTTTGAGAGCGCTACTAATGAGATTATCTCAGGTTGGTTGACAATATTGTGATTTGTCTTGCCATAATGAACATTTTTAATAAAATTTTATTATTACTATATCTCATGTTACAACTAATATGGGACATCGCATCTAGGGCCATGTTACTCTGTTCAATTGCCTACTACCACACCACCTATATCTGAAGAGGTGCATCCAAAACCAAGTAAATCATATGGCAAACATAAGGTTCAGTCACAGAGTGTAATTCAGTCTATTGGAACCGCGAGATTATTCACAATTGAAGAAGAACCTAATCCTACAAATTCCCAGCAGAGTACTGATTTAACTGGTACGAATAAAATAGTCTTATAAATAATATACTTTTAAGAAATATTGACTAAGTTTATGTATACTTTAACATTTCATAAACATAAATTACTGTTTTAGGCGTTCCTATGGAAAACAACATGCCACAATTCACATCTGAATTATACGAGGGCAGAATCACAACGTACGGTGCTTCGAACTAAACTTATATTATGATAGGGATAATTACACCAGAGGTCCTTTAAGTTATTTAATTGTAACAAGTTGGTCCTTTAAGTTTTTTCTTACCACTCAGGTCCTTTAAGTTATTTGATTGTAACAAGTTTGTCCTTTAAGTTTTTTTCGTACCACTTAGGTCCATTAAGTTATTCAATTGTAACAAGTTGGTCCTTTAAGTTATTTAATTGTAACCTTTAAAGGCCAAATAACTTACATTTTTCAGCCTCAAATTGTTACAATTAAATAACTTAGAGGACCTAAGTGGTACAAAAAAACTTAAAGGACCAACTTGTTACAATAAAGTAACTTAAAGGACCTAAGTGATACGAAAACAACTTAAAGGTCCAACTTGTTACAATTAAATAACTTAAAGGACCTCTGGTATACTTTAGCCATTATGATATTATGATGTCTTTATGCAGTATTATAATTATAATTTATATTAATCTAGATGATTGGTTGCTAATGTAGTATTTTCCGCAGTTACCCTAAGTTTTGGCAATCCGACATGCATTTGTTCTTATTGTAAGGCCACCATGTGGTTTGAGGAAAGAGCAGAGAAAAAGAAGACAAATGTTGAAGGGGGATTTTCGCTGTGTTGTATGAAGGGGAAGGTACATCTACCTTTTCTAGATCGACCTCCAGATCTTTTGTTCAATTTGCACAACAATATAGATCCCATAAGTAGCCACTTCATGGAAAATATAAGAGCATACAACAGCATGTTCTCTTTCACATCTATCGGAGGCAAGATAGACGCGTCACTGAATGATGGTGGAGGCCCACCCCAATTCATTCTTAGTGGCCAAAATTACCATCGTATGGGTAGTTTACTCCCAGAGAGTAGTTCGAAGCCTAAATTTGCACAATTGTACGTGTATGATACTAATAATGAACTACGGAACAGAGTTGATCACTTCAGGTAAATTAATTTTGATCATTTATATATAATATATAATATATAATTATATAATAGAAACCCACGTTTGCAGTCTTAACTAATAATTATTTTGTGATTCAAACAGGGATTCTGGTGGTTTTGATGAATCTTTGGTTGAGGACTTGACAAAAATGGTTGATAGTCATAATGAATTAGCAAAGAGTTTTCGCAAGGTGAGGGACTTGCCATCACATGAAAGGGATAAAAATTACTGTCTGCGTCTAATGAGAAATCGCACAAAGGATGCAAGATTGCACAATAGACCCAGTTGTGGTGAAATAGCAGCTTTAATTATTGGTGATTGCAACAACTTAGAAAGAGGCAGAGATATAATTGTGAATAAAGTTTCTACGGGACTGATGCGAATCCCAGAGACTCATACTGACTTTATACCCTTGCAATATCCTTTGTTGTTTCCGTATGGAGAAGATGGTTTTCAAGAAAATATTCTGTATCGGGAGGGCAGCGGTGAAGGTAAAGATCGTAAGAGAACACGTGTGTCACTAACAGAGTTTATTGCCTTTAGGATACAAGAAAGGAGTGTTGAGTATGGCAATATCGTCAACACAAGGAGGTTATTCCAACAATTTGTTGTAGACAGCTTTACTATGATTGAATCCCAGCGTTTATCTTACATAAGGCACAATCAAAAGACCATTAGATGCGAGATTCTAAATGGTCTACAAGATGCTGTTACTAGGGGAGAAAAAGATCCATCTTTAATTGGAAAGCGTATTATTTTGCCGCCGTCATTCACTGGTGGTATGAGATACATGTTTAATAAATGTCAAGATGCGATGGCTGTGTGCAAGAGATTTGGATACCCAGATCTATTTATAACCATTACATGCAATGCTAATTGGTCAGAAATACAAGAATTTGTCAAGAGTAGAGGACTCCAACCAGCGGATAGACCAGATATTATTTGTCGAGTCTTCAAAATGAAATTAGACCAATTGATGGAAGATCTAAAGAAGGATCAAATATTTGGTCCAGTTGATGCGGGTATGTTTTTCAAACATAGTTTAATATTTTTTTAACAACGGTAAAACATCCTCATTCCATAGTTGTATCTACTTTTACATTTTTAGATGTAGATTAAAATGTGTATTCTGATGTATTTTACCGTTGGCACAACAGGGATGTACACTGTGGAGTTCCAGAAAAGAGGCCTTCCCCATGCCCATATCCTTTTATGGCTGAGTGGTGAAAGTAAGCTAGCAACTGGGAAAGATATTGATTGTGTAATATCTGCTGAATTGCCTGATCCGACTAAATACCCCAAATTGGCAGACGCAGTCGCCAAGTACATGATTCATGGTCCATGTGGAGAGGCTAACCCGAAGTCACCATGCACGACAAGGAGAAGATGTACTAAGTTTTTCCCAAAAAAATTTGCACAATCAACCACAATTGATGAGGATGGTTATCCAAGTTATAGACGACGTGATTTAGGGCTTACTATTCAGAAGGGTGGAGCGACAATGGACAACAGGAGTGTAGTTCCGTACAATCCCCATCTTCTCATTAGGTATGGTGGGCATGTTAATGTTGAATATTGTAATAAGTCAAATTCCATCAAGTATTTGTTCAAATATGTCAACAAAGGTCCTGATAGAGCCACCCTAAAGATATGCAAGGATTCTGAGGATAATGGAATTAAAAAGCCTGTTGATGAGATAAAACAGTACTACGACTGTAGGTATGTTTCATCCTGTGAGGCAGCTTGGAGGATCTTCAAATTTGATATACATTACAAGTGGCCACCAGTGCAGCGATTAGATTTTCACCTTCCAAATCAACAGACAGTGTTATTCAATGAAGATGAAGACCCAGAGACAGTTGTTGAAAAACATGAGCAACTAGAGACAATGTTTTTGGCTTGGTTCAAGGCAAATAGGAAATACCCATGCGGTAGAAATCTAACTTATGCAGAGTACCCGACAAAGTTTGTTTACTCAAGTCAGAATCGTGAGTGGCAACCAAGAAAACAGGGGTTTAGTATTGGTAGGCTACAGTACATTCCTCCCGGTATTGGCGAACTGTATTACATGAGGATCTTGCTCACCGTGCAGAGGGGTTGTACTAGCTATAAAAGGCTAAGGACTCTTGGAACCACCACGTACGATTCTTTTGAATTGGCATGTGGTGCGTTGGGGCTATTAGCAGATGATAATGAGTTCATATTAGCAATTAAAGAAGCAAGTGAACTTGCGTCTGGCAACCAATTACGAAGGTTATTCACAACATTGCTTTACATGAGTACAATGTCCAAACCGGTGAATGTTTGGAATGAGACATGTGATTTGTTGTGTGATGGTATTTTGTATGAAAGGAGGAAGGTTCTAAATAAAAGAGGTGAGTAAATTTCTTCCAAACAATTTTGATTACTTTATCAATATACTATTAAAGTTGGACTAATTCTTTAATTTTCTTTGCTATGTACAGACCTTCAAATCCCCGTTGAGGAGCTTAAGAATCTTTGCCTAATAGAACTAGAAAAATTGCTTCAATCAAACGGAAGATCTCTAAAAGACTACCCTTCAATTCCATTTTCTGTTATGTCAGAAGTAAATGACTTCCAGAATAGGTTGATTGTGGATGAAATGAGCTACGATCGAGAAGAGATGAAACAATTGCATCAATCTCTAATGAAGTTGTTAACGGCAGAACAAAAGCGTGTATATGACCAAATTATTAATGCTGTAGTGAGTGGATTGGGGGGTTTTTATTTTCTATATGGATATGGTGGTACCGGAAAGACATTTCTCTGGAAGACCTTATCTGCTGCACTCCGATCCGAGGGCTTGATTGTTCTCAATGTGGCTTCCAGTGGTATAGCCTCTTTGCTTTTGCCTCGAGGAAGAACTGCACACTCAACCTTCTCCATTCCCTTGGATCCAAAAGATGATTCAACTTGCAATATCAAACAAGGTAGTGCTAGAGCTAAACTCCTACTACACGCTAAACTAATCATATGGGATGACGCACCCATGTTGAGCAGATTTTGTTTTGAAGCTTTGGACCGAACATGTAGGGATATTATGGCGTCCGTGGATAAAGAGAACGCAAACAAACCCTTTGGTGGAAAGGTAGTTGTTTTGGGTGGGGATTTCAGACAGATTTTACCTGTCATTAGAGGAGGTTCTAGACAAGATATTGTTGCGAAGACCATAAATGCATCAGAAATATGGAGTGAATGCAAAGTGTTGAAGCTTACCAAAAACATGAGGCTAGGTGCTGCAAATAATGATGTAGGCCGACAAAATATCAGAGAATTTGCAGACTGGATTCTTGGAATTGGTGACGGAAATCCAAACGATGATGAAGATGGTGAGAGTGAACTTGAGATACCAGAAGACCTACTAATAAAAGAATCTCCAGATCCATTGCAAGCTTTGGTAGATTTTTCATATCCTAACCTGTTAGACAATGTAAAGATGCCAAATTATTTTCAGGAACGGGGAATACTTGCACCAACTCTTGAATCTGTTCAACAAGTTAATGATTTTGTGATCTCATTGTTTCCTGGTGATGAAGTTGAGTATTTGAGTGCAGACTCAGTTTGCCAATCCGATGAGAACGACGAGATAGAAGGCCAATGGTTCACCACAGAATTCCTAAATGAAATAAAGAGTTCTGGAATCCCTAATCACAAGTTGAGACTAAAGGTTGGAGTCCCTGTGATGCTCATGAGAAACATTGATCAATCGGCTGGATTGTGTAACGGTACAAGGCTAATGATCAATGAGTTGAGGAAGAATGTTATAGGGGCAACTGTGTTAACGGGGACTAATGTCGGTGATAAGATTTTGATACCGAGAATGAACTTGATTCCAAGCGATCCTGGGTTACCTTTTAAATTCCAGAGAAGACAATTTCCACTAACTATATGTTTTGCGATGACAATCAATAAAAGTCAAGGGCAGTCTCTTTCTCATGTGGGGATCTATCTTCCAAAACCAGTTTTCAGCCACGGTCAATTATATGTCGCGGTATCTAGAGTTACGTCTAGAAGTGGCCTAAAGATTCTGATATTAGATGAAGAAAAAAGACTTTGCACATCAACAACTAATGTGGTTTATCGAGAAGTATTTGAAAACGTGTAGCCATGTGCACAACCATTACACAGGTATTTTACTTTACTGAATTCTATATTAGATTTAACTGCCCAAGGATGGTAAAACATTGATTTCTAATAACATAAAGCAATCAAATTTTATCAATTATTAGAAGTACTCTGCATGTTGTCTACATCTATACATTTGTAACCCGTGTTAGATGCATTATTTATCCCTTAAAGCTTTCTACTCATCTTTCCATCTTCTGTGATTCCTCTATACGTTTCTCTAATAAGTTTTATTCATTATCAGCTTTATAGGTCCTTATGTGGTTCTGGAACGTGCGTGCATCCAAGTAACCCCTTGGTGACTAGACTTCTTTCTCAAACTCTTGACATCTGTCTCAAGGAGAAGTTATAGTATAGACAGACATGTCAAGAAGAAAGACCTTTACTTGCATAGGATTAGTTTTCATTTTAATGTGATGTTTAGTAATTTCTGTTTGATATAATGAGTAATTTCTTTGACAGTATTCTTATGAATTAAATTTATAGACCAGATTTTGAGTTTTGCAGTTAATTTTCTATGATAATTCCGACATACTATTTAATCAAAGTTAGTTTTTTGGTGCCATTATACATAACAAGAAATAGAAGGCTGATGTTCACTCCCTATACGCATCAGTATATATATATATATATTATATATATATATATATATATATATATATATATATATCGAGCAGGAAAATAATTTAAAATATGTACGAGGCTTAATTATATCCTCATTCTAACATCAAATGGTGGCATAGCTAATAGGTATACACATAAAGGTTAACCACCACTGTACTTCATAATTGAAACTTAGTAGTTCCCTTCTAACAATCAACCATTATCTAACACTATCTTATGATATTCATGTCTTGATAATGTCTGAATGAATACATATAATGTGTGATAAAATAAAAGTTCACCAGTCATATGTTTTGCGTCATAGAATTACAACATATAATAGGGTTCTTTTGTTACCTTGACACCTATGGTGCTGCCGGGATTTATATTGAAGGAAGCAGCTCTTCCACCCTCCATTAAACGATTCATGGTCCATCAACGGTGTACTGAGTAGCTCATGTTCCCAACAAAAATACATCAGATCTAAGTAGTCAGTACCATCTTCATTTAATAAACTAAATAATGATTTATTTGTGGATCCATCAAAGATAAAACGAACCTGCAAAATCCATCCAAACATTTTGCAGCCTTTCCATATGTTTCGCTCAAAACGTCTTCCTAAACTATCGTTGCTACATTAAAATTCAACTATAAATGAACATATTTTGTTAATTAACAAAGTAAAAATCAACACCCCACATCAATTCTAAACTACATTAAACAAATTCATACCTTTTTCAATTAATGAATGATTCGAAGATGCAGAGTAAGTTCCGTCTAACTCCGCGCTGCGACAAAGCAATTATCTTTCTCAGGTTGCTTGCAGTAAAATTAGGAGTTCAAGCTCCAAATGATTGATGCTTAGTTGAAGTGAGAGTTATTGAAGGTTTAATGGGATGAAAGATACAAGTTTTTCGGTGAGTAGAAATTCCTCTCTATGCTTCATTTGTTAATTTGTGTCCCAATTAGATGGATAAGAATGGATAGATACATGGGGAAAAGGCCTAACAATCGCATCTGGGGGTTGGGAATTAGCTTTCGGTTGTGATTGGGCATTGGGGATATATGTATTGACCTAAATTAATTTGAATACCACATTATAATTTATATATTATTATACATCTATTTAATTGTCAAAAAAAATATACATCTATTTAATATATACATATATATTATGGTCAATAAATATAATTCGGTATTCAATACTTATATATCTAATCTAATGAATTATTCACCAAAAAAAAAAATCTAATGAATTACAAACGATTTTAAAAATAAGCTAAATCTACTTACATTTAAAATATATATTCTTAGTCACTAATATGTGTTTA
This sequence comes from Astragalus glycyphyllos, assembly GCA_963573325.1. NCBI lineage: Eukaryota > Viridiplantae > Streptophyta > Magnoliopsida > Fabales > Fabaceae > Astragalus > Astragalus glycyphyllos. Next base: position 40,680,651 of record OY754307.1, read on the forward strand.
CCGCGTACTTAGTAACTTCATAAAATAACTTTGGCATATGCCATAATATACTAATAATTATACTCCGACCTACATCATTTACCGGTGAATATTTGTTATTCTAAAATTTTGAATTTTTTACTACTACGACATTTCAAACAAATATTTAAAAAATAATATATTATATTCTTAATTTATAGATAAATAATTTTAACAAAAATACACAAATATTATCACAAATCTAATTTACCTAAATATTCAAAACAAAATTTAAACCCGTGCATCGCACGGGTCTACATACTAATACTAGTAAAATACAAACCATAGCCAAAATTTAAATATAAATATACCAAAAAAATGTAAGGATGACAGCTATACAACGCAACTGGCCCGTGTTTCCTTTTGTTGCTGAATTTGAAGCAATTGATTCGCGATGCAATTGCTTGCAATTTGCATATGGTCCATTCGAAAAACAGAAAAGAATGGAGTGAATCAATTGCAAGGGAAAGTTCCAATTGCCTTAATATATTAACGTGATTCAAAACCAAGCATCATGAATTGAACCAGCGTAATGTTCGATTGCCCACTAAATTTGAGAACTGTACTTTTCCAAAATAAAAAAATGCATCGCTGAATTTGCCATACACAAGTACATCATTAATCAATAGCCTGAATTTGACTGAAATCGTAAGTCAAAAACAAACTTGCAGCACTAATTGCCTTATAATATAATAATATGCTGAATAAAACCAAAACCGAAACTTAAGCGTGCAAATTGAATTTGGATTGATGTAATTCAATCAAAAGCACAAAACTAAAACTGGATGCATTATCGAAGTTTAGGATCCATGAATGATGCATTAATTCATGAATCAGTACCAACATATGTCTCGTCAAAAATTGAATTAGTAACTACTTCCTTCATGAATCGATACCAAGACAACACACAACCGCTGAAGAATCTTTCTGGTTTTAGAGATTTTCATTTGAAAATGATCATATTATAAAAAAACTGATACTTATTTGTAATTCATAACGCATGTATCCGTACAAAATCCTTCTGAATGAGATTACATTATAAGTAAAGACACGAAGTACTACTATTGACATTGAAAGATCATGAATACAATTTTTTCAAACTTCATTGTTAAAATATTGAACCTCTAAATGAAGTTTAAATCAAACATACTCTGAACCTAATATCAAGAATTTCCAAAAAACTCAAACATGAATCAAGTATGGGCGACTCTGATACCACTTGTTGGTTTCTAACAATCAAGAGTTGTCCTAACCACATATTTCTACTCATATAGAAATCGAAAAATAGCACAACCCTAAATCAATACTTTATGAACCCATACCCGAATTCAAGATTAAATAGAAAGAGGAAGCGTACCTTTTGTATCCATGTAATCTTAATGAGAAGACAATAATCTTGATAGGCAATGACCTTCCAATTGTAGATTCCTTAAACCCTTAGTTTCTCTTCCAATGGGATAAAGAGAATCAATATTATGTAAATATTGTCTTGTTTACAATTGGGGACCATAACCCCTTATTTATAAGAATCTCACGCCCTTTCATGAAGGGTCATGATTATTCAAGTTTTCTTATTTCTATTTCCACCCATCACATAAAAATAGAAATAAGACTTTTGGTATCTGCACAATATTTTCATGACAATTATATCCTTAGCCATAAACCTTATATTAAATAGATAATTTTAATTTGGCTAATTAAAATAATGGCCCTAACACATTAATTTATTACATGTATGACCCAAAAATTTTAACATTACCCCCTCTCACGCTTTTCTCTCAAAGAGGATCCTCTCACTTCCCCATCTCAGCTCCTATTAACGGCAAGGACAGTATCTAAATTTACCTTGCTCCTAAGTTTACCTTGCTCATCTTCAATTTCACCCTCTAACTAATCCTTTAAAAGATGAAGTTCTTTATCTTCTCTCTCCAACTTAGAGTTGACATTGTTCGACAGTCTTGTTTATCAAATCAAATGAATCTCGGAAAAAGATATCCAAGTTAGACTCTTCAAAGACACTCATGGTAACCTTTAAAAGAGCTTCATGCGTGCCTTTGTCTTATGATGATTTGACCTTCCCTGGTGGTCTCGACCACTTTAAGATCTCGCTAGAGCTCACCGCCCGAGTCACCAGCCATGGAGGATTGGACTCTCCGGCGCACCTCAAAAACATGACTAGACATCACAGAAAGTCCCAAATACTCACATTTACCATCTCGGACCCGTGCGGACCCTCACGCATCTCGATGACGGGGTAAGAGTTTGGAGAGAGGAGGAGGACGTGCTAAGAGAAAGAACCTTTTCAGTTTCTCTCTACAACATCTGAATAACATTCACTAAACCTCTACATAATGGAGGGGAAGTAGTTATGCACTCTAAAGAGATAAGAATAAAGTTGAGACTGGAACTTCGTCCATCTTAACCTCAACTTGGTTGTCGATAATCCCTTGCACCATATAATTGTCACTCCCCTATTCCTTAGCCCAACCTCCAACAGTTTCCTGGTCCGAAGGGTTCTCATCCATCTCTCGTTCAGATTCATACTTGGTCAGTGCCTCCGAGCCGCCTTCATGGCCCTGGTCATCCTGCTATTCTTCAATAACCTGATGCACCCGTTCACCTAAGACGGAAGGCAAAAACTATGACCACCCTCTCTATATTTTCTAGGACGAAGGAGTTAAGATATGGGCATTGGTGTATGTTGATGACATTTTCATCACTGTGTCCTCCACGCTCCTTGTGCTTTCATCATAGACAAACTTCATGCCACATTTGCATTGAATCACCTTGGGAAGTGCAACTACTTTTTGGACCTTGAAGTCACACACCGTCCTAATCGGGCCGTGTCACTTACATAAGAAGACTATATTTATGATCTTTCAGCCCAGGTAGAAATGACAGATTGCAAAGAGAATCTCACGCCAACGCCATCTAATTGAAAATTAAGCAAGCATGACTCGGATTTTCTTCCTGAACCGAATATCTTGTGTATTTTTGTTGGCACCTTGTAGCAGTCGAACGTGTCTCGCATTATTTACCTTGTACGGCAGAGTATGACTTTCTACTTCAACCCACCAGGCCGATGATACTCTCTCCATACTTGTCATCGGAACTCTGATTGGGCTAGTAACCTAAACACTAGGGCAGGGCAAATGCTACTGCAGAACTAATATGATTGCAGCCTCTACTTCGTGGGGTCGCTGATATACCCAAGTAACCTCTTGTAAGGCTAACGTATTGCCCATCTTTGACAGCAACTAATAATCTCAAATTTGCTAACAGTTGTGATACAAAAGCAAGAACTCTAAAGGATCACTGACCATGGGCAACAGGGCAATCTTATATCTCCGCCCTAACACCCATGGGGGACAACTCGTCCAGCAAACATACACCTTGGATCTACTAAGAAGACTACTTTAATGAGGCAGATTTTGACATCTCGCTCCGGCAAGACCAGGGGGCAAGTCAATCATGCCAAATTTTCACTCAAGAAGGTCCATATAGCCTTCGAAAACGACCATATTTCTCTTCCAAGGGCTGGCTCTCGAAGACGATATACAATAATTCAAGTCGTTCACTTTCTTTCCAGGCCTGCACAACCTCCTTCTCGAATAGCTTGGTACCAAATCAACCACTCTATACAACGAAGTAAAGGCATTTCGACGACGAACCGCCAAATGGCCTCATCACAAAGTGATCAACGATCATGACCTGCAATCATGGTCTAAACAAACTCCTAGAGCAAGCATTATGTGGCCAAAATCTATCGCCCGCCTTAATATGCTTAAGGGGCTACTTGTTCGGGCCATCTTGATGCCTCAGGTTAGCCAGACAACTAGCTCACCTTGATAAACTCCAACGCATAAGTTTAAGTTCTAGTTCCTTTCGTAGTAAAATGAAGTTTACTTAGTCAACGAAGTTTACTCAACTCTCAGCGAGAGCGTGTCAACCTTCAACCCAAGACCGTTCCACTAGCAACGACCTCACTGATTCCGCATGAGCATTAGTACAAACAAGATCGATCTAACATATCCTCGTTTAGGGCGCAAGAAACCAAACAGTTAGTTAAATTATCTTAACATAGGATATGTGATACTGCAGCAAGTCGTCTCCCTCCATGACTCGACTCATGGTAGCCACCTCAGATTACAAAGTTAGGATTCTATAAGCCAGCTCCGGTTCGATCCTCCAGGTCGCCTTGACATCACTAATTGGAACCTCGAGACCGACGACATTACTCCTTTTTATGACTTAATTAACGTGATGAACCCTCCAGTCTGAAGTTGAGGCACTTGAAAAACTGGACTTAAAGGGTTCACTATCACATTCACCAATCTCTATTTCTGGACTTAAAGTGATCAACCCGTTAGTATGAGTTAGACCCAAGTCGAGACACTTGGAAAACCAGACTCAAAGGGTTCACTATCACATTCATTGATCTCGCTTTTAGGACTTAACAAAAAACCTGACAACCTCAGATTGTCTACACCAATATCATGCCAAAATTGTCAAAGTTGTAGAACCAGAGTTAATGTTTCCATTCTGCCCAACGCTTCTGGAGAGCTCAATCTCTTCCCTCAAGAGCTCATCTCACCCCATTACTTAGTGTCTCAACTTACTGCTCAACGTGTAACACTGTGACGAGTGGGGGTCACCAACTTGCTGCACATCCCGCCATGATCTCATGTTCACCCCATGCATTAAACTCTAAACAAACAAACTTAAGATACCACACTCTACTCAACCCGAAACTATCGGCACCACTTCCAGAATGAAGACACTTCAGCCAACATCAAAGAAAAATGAGTCTTAGAACCGTATTGGTCAGGACTTCCGTGCATTCCTTTGCTTTCACTAGGATGTCAGGCTTCCTTAGTGAACGCTCCCTCGTCTCACAAGGTTTGTTGCCTTATTCTTCTTACCTCAACTAAACAGAAAGACTATCAGTGTAAATTGCTTATCCCTAATTCGGGGTTCAATATGCGCATTCCACGACTTTCAAACATATGACAACCTGCAACTAATGAAGGAAAAACAAGATGCAAAGGTTGATTGCCTAGCCAACGATGCTTCCAAAATTTCACTCCCTCACCATCCCCCAAACCTCTTCTAACACAATCGTTGAACCATCCTTTTCCAGTCACTTCTTCGACCACAAAAACAAGATCCCTCCACCATAAAGAATCCTTTTACCCAACCAACATAAAGTCTTTGTTTAAGGAAATTGATAAATCTCCATACCTATAAGTTAAAAGCCAACTCCAATTAGCATTCTCGTCCACCAAAAACCGTCATTTCCATTTAGATAAAAGGGCAATATTAAACAACTCTTGGTTTTTAATACTTAGACCACCCTCGTTCTTTGGTTTGCAAATCTTATCCCACGCCACCCAATACATACCCCTACCATCATCTTTAATCCCCCACAAAAAATCTCATTGTCATTTGACAAAATGGATATGATAAGTGATAAATACGGCAAAACAATTTTCATTTTGAGGGGTATAATATAGAAAATAACTTTTACAAATATTTCCCCAAAATTTCGATTATTTTCATATTTGCCGTCGTTGCTAACTTTTGAAAAACCCCATGGTCTTCTTTGTTTTGTGTTGGGTCATTGAATCAAAGCGATGAGTTTTCTCTCACTCGCAACCTTCCATCTTCACCAACTGCACCAATCAACAATGCTTTTAGATTCGTCCATTGACTAGGTATTTTCCATTTTGTTCAATTCAGTATTTCTTCATTGGCTTATGTGACTTTCTTCTTACCATTAAAGTATGTTCCCCCAACTCCTCGTTCCCTCAAATTTCCTAGAGATTGGGGATAATTCCTCCGATAAATAGGATTTTTGTCATGGGGTTAGTTTAAATTATTGTTTTCTCTTCTTTTACACTGCCTTTCCCCCCATTTTTGTAGTTTTTATTGGACTGTTAACGAACTATTAGCAAGAGTAGATGGAGTTCAGTTTATCAGTATTGTTTTTCTTTTGGTGTTAAATTCTGAACCCCTTTTGTTTTCTTGTGTAGTGATTTGTGGTGAAGATTTGGATTGTGTGTTTTTTGTGTAATCTGGTGAAGTTTTGGAGTTTTTAGGTTGTTGGTGAAGTAGATTGGGTGAGTTGGACTGAATCATTTGCTTGTAGTTTAGTGCAATATAATATAAAGTGAGTTGAGATGAGTGTAGTGGGGTTTGACATTGGTAATGAGAACTGTGTAATTGCTGTGGCAAAGCAACGTGGCATTGATGTTTTGTTGAATGATGAATCCAAAAGGGAAACCCCTTCCGTTGTCTGCTTTGGCGAGAAGCAACGGTTTTTGGGGTCTGCTGGTGCTGCTTCTGCTATGATGCACCCTAAGTCTACCATATCTCAAATAAAGAGACTAATAGGAAGGAAATTTGCAGACCCTGATATGGATAAAGATCTGAAAATGCTCCCTCTTGAAACTTCTGAAGGCCCAGATGGTGGCATTTTGATTCACTTAAAATACTTGAGGGAGACTCATACATTTACGCCGGTTCAAATCATGTCCATGCTCTTTGCTCACTTGAAGACCATGACCGAAAGAGATTTGGAGACACCCATCTCAGATTGTGTTATTGGGATCCCGTCGTACTTTACCGACTTGCAGAGACGCGCATACCTTGATGCAGCAAAAATTGTTGGATTGGTGCCTTTGAGATTGATCCATGATTGCACTGCAACTGCACTTAGTTATGGAATTTACAAAACAGGCATTCAAAGTTCAAGTCCAACATATGTTGCATTTGTTGACATTGGTCATTGCGATACTCAGGTCTGCATTGCATCATTTGACTCTGGGAAAATGACGATACTTTCACATGCTTTCGATAGGAGCTTAGGGGGAAGGGACTTTGATGAGGTTCTATTTACTCATTTTGCTGCAAAATTCAAGGAACAGTACACTATTGACGTGTATTCTAATGCTAAGGCATGTATTAGGCTGCGAGCAGCGTGTGAGAAATTGAAGAAAGTTTTGAGTGCAAATCTTGAGGCACCTCTTAATATCGAGTGTTTGATGGATGAGAAAGATGTTAAGGGCTTTATCACGAGGGATGAATTTGAGAATCTGGCAACAGGATTATTGGATAAAATTTTTATTCCTTGCCACAGAGCATTACTTGATGCAGGCTTGACTGCAGAGAAGATTTCTTCAGTAGAGCTAGTTGGTTCAGGTTCTAGGATTCCAGCTATAAGTACATTATTAAATTCTCTATTTAAGAGAGAACCCAGCCGTAAGCTTAATGCGAGTGAGTGTGTAGCTCGTGGTTGTGCTCTACAGTGTGCAATGCTCAATCCCGCATACCATGTGAGAGAATATGAGGTTTGTGTATTTTTTAAGTCTATTCTTATTCTATATTTATGATATATATTGTAAATTTCCAATTTAGAATTGGGTTTCTAGATTCTAATTCTTAGAAATGTAATAATTGTCAAAGAACCATGTTATTGCCTAGGTTTATTTATCTTTAAAAGTTTATTTTCAGCCTTTAAATTGTCTTTAATTGCCATTTCTCTTTTGCTGATATAAAATAGATTTCTATTATTTTGATTTCTCATCAATATCGACTCCTATGGCTCTTATTGTTGTATTGATCTCAACAAAATTAATGTATTTCTCATGTTTGTTCAGGTCCAGGATATTATTCCTTTTTCAATTGGACTTTTATCAGATAATGGCCCAATTTCTGCAGGATCAGATGGTGTGCTTTTTCCAAGTGGTCAAACCATTCCAAGTATTACAGTCATAACACTTCGGCGAACTAATTTATTCCATTTGGAAGCTTTCTATGTTGATCCAAATGAACTACCACCTGGGACAGTCTCTAAAATTAGTTACTTCTCGGTATGCCCACATTAAAACATTTGACTAATATATGCAGTTTAAATTATCTTGTGCACATATTTTATGTTTTATATATTTCTCTTCACCCCCTTCCTTAGTGATTTTTGTCCTTGATGTCCTCTCTCGGTTTTCTTGTGTCCTTAATGCAAGACACACAGTATAGCTTCTATATGGGTCTTACTTTTTTGTAAATCTATGTGAGCTTTTTTTTTTCCTCTACTGTAATGTTTATATTTTCACTCAGAAGTTTGTGTTTAATAGATATTTATCATTAGCCCAATCAAGAGCTTTCCCTTTTGAGCTTAGTTTTACTGATATTCTGTTATCTATAAGCTGTTATATGTTCATAAAGTAAAAACGTCTCGGAACATGTTGATTTCTGGATTATTGAAATCCAGTTTGAAAATTTACATGAATGGATCTGGGTTCATTGCAATCGATACCCCATCCTAATTTTAAATGAGATACCATGCAGCCTGTGGCTTTTGCTTGTTCTGACATCAAAGAGATCTAATGTTGCAAAACTAATTAAGCATAACATTGCGAGTAAGAGTAAGCTTTATGTAGATGTGCATATTCCAAAAGGAATTTCAACTGATAAAAAGAAAAGAGATGAAAAGGAATCAAGAATTGTATTCCATTATTCTGGTTTAGACTAGTGAATTATACTGAGCAATTCAAGAGTGCTCAGTTCTCTCCACATTTAACTAACTAATCACCCTTCCCTCTTCCCATTTATATGGATAGGTACAATTCTGTTAGTTACAACTGATTTCTATTCTGTTATGCCTTTCCCTCTCTTACTTTTCCTACAGTACACCCTCTTCACTGCGGGTCTGCTATCATATTTTTGGCTAAACAAAAGTATATGTGGTAGAGTAACACCATTCCTTGTGCTATTAATTCAATGTGCATTACCTGGATGCCTACAGCTTGTTATATTATATGCTTATGCATTTGTTCCTTCTTTTCAGATTGGTCCTTTGCATGGATCCAATGGTAGTAACGCAAGAGTAAAAGTTAGAGTTCAGCTAAATTTGCATGGCATTTTCAGTATTGAATCAGCTAGCGTACGTAAGAAGTCTCATTTTTGTCTTTCCTTTTTATGTTATGATGACTAGTTTTTCTGAGAGATTTAGCTATGCACATAAACTGTTTTGTGGCTTCAGTTGATCAAGGATCCCACGGATGATTCAGGTGTATTGGGCGATCATCATTCAAATTCTGATCCAATGGATATTGATCCCGTGTCTGAGACAGTTGCCAATGGCTTAGAAAATAGTACTAATAAGTGCGATTCTCCACGAAATTCTGTAAGTATGTTATGTAATATTTCCCGTCTTTATCATAACTCTTTTTCTTTGTTTCTGGGAAATCTCAGATATGCTAGGTATTTCTGGCATTTTATCCTTTAAGCATGAAAACTGATAAATGTATGATACAATGATTTTTATGACAAATTCTGAGACATATCTCTCATGATTGGCTTTCATAATCTCCATAATATACTTATTTTTTTTATCTCGTGGTGATAGTTTTGATTGCAGATATGATTCGTGTAGTTTTTTTTTTTTGAGTTAATAACAATTTTCCTGTCATACCATTTTACAGGCTGATGGTACAAGAAAAGATAAAGCTAGCCGAAGGCTTCTTGTTCCAGTGAATGAGAGTATCCATGGTGGAATGACAATGGCAGAGATTTCTGAAGCCCATGAAAAAGAACAGCAGTTAGCCCGCCAGGACAGAATCATGGAGCTAACCAAAGAGAAGAAGAATAGCTTGGAGTCTTATGTCTATGAGATGAGGAGCAAGGTACAAGTTCAAAATCTAAACGACATTTAGACATGACTTGTTTATATGATTCAGAATGCTTGTTTTATATAGTCAGACACTGAATTTCTTCTACAGATAGTTTTATGCTCTGAGTTTTCATTTTTGAGGATTTTTTTTAGACGAACCTTTTATAACGAACCGGTGCTTTAACTTATTAAGTTGATACAGTCATCTTGGCTGTGTTAAATGAGAAACTTTATGTGGTATAGTTGCCAAAGAATTGGTTCTATCAGTTTTCAGTGATGACTCATGATTTGTAAATGCAAAGATGAAATTAGGAATACGAAGTACAAAGCGCTTTGCTGTTGTACTTCGTATTCTTATCAGCAAAGAGTCTGCATATCAAATCTTTAAACTTCTATCGCTCTTCCTGCTACTGGTTTTATACATGCATTTGAAGATTTTTGGGTTCTATTTTTCTTGATGGGCTAGGATTTAAATTTATTTGCATACTTGAATAGCTCTTCAATACATATCGGAGCTTTGCGAGTGAACAAGAGAAGGATGACATATCTAGGAGCTTGCAAGAGACTGAGGATTGGCTTTATGAGGATGGTGATGATGAAACCGAACATGCTTATTCTTCAAAACTGGAAGATCTGAAAAAGGTTATTTTTGCTTTTCCATTATCAGTGTTTCCTTTCTCATACTTTTTGTTTACGATCTATGTATTTCTGTAGCTGGTGGATCCAATTGAGAATCGTTACAAAGAAGAAGAAGGAAGAGAGCAAGCTACAAGAGATTTATTGAAGTGCATTATAGAGCATCATAAATCTGCAGATTCCCTTCCAACTCAGGATAAAGAAATGGTACAAGAGATTTATTAATTTGATTGTGATGCTACTCTTAAGATCAGCTTTAATTGATGACTCTATTGTTTCAGATCATCAATGAGTGCAGTGAAGCAAAGCAGTGGCTAGAAGAGATGACACACCAACAAGAATCTCATGCTAAGAATCTTGACCCGATATTACGGTCAAGTGATATTAAGAGCAAGACAAAGGATTTAAACCTGTATGATGCATTCCTTCCTTTGCTGTAGTGTATACCTGTAGCTTTCTGTTGAAATTATTTTATTTGGTTGTTATCTTAAACAGTAAAACAGGAAACAAAATATGGTCTTACCATAAATAGATATATCAATCTCTAGAATTTAGGTATTTAGAATAGTTTCTAAATTGTGAATACAAATATAATTCCATGAGGTTGAGAGCTTATTTCCCAAGTAATTCCAAACTGTTGAAAGAGAGAATAAAGAGACATATTTTGAATACCATGTGTCTAAAACAAATCACACATCTAAATATAGTGATTATACAATAAGTACATTGAATGCCTAGGAAGTTGTATAGACAAGAAATACTGATAGTTAGCCTAGGAAATTGTACGATCTAAGGATGATGAAAAGATACATTGAACTCCAACTGTAGAAAAATATACAAAGTATTATTTCAATTTCATGTAATTACACTCACTAATCTTATTATATAGAAAAGTAATTAAACCTAATGGGCCTAGTACATGGACTACTAATAATAACGAAAAACTACTATTTACAGCACTACCCCTCAAGCTGGTGAATGTATATCTATCATTCCAGCTTGCAAGTAAGATGGTTGAGACATTCTGTTGGCAAACCTTTTGTTAACACAAGCTAATTGGTGCCCAGAAGGAATGTATTTTGTCATTATCAATCCACTATCCAGTTTTTCCTTGATAAAGTGTCGGTCTATCTCAATATGTTTTGTCCTGTCGTGTTGAACAGGATTATGAGCAATACTGATAGTCGATTTGTTGTTACCAAATAACTTCATAGGGGCTTCATACTTAATCTTTAAGTCATCTAGCACGATTTTCATCCATAATAATTCACATATCCCTTGTGCTATAGCTCTAAACTCTGCCTCGGCACTTGATCGAGTTACTACATTTTGCTTCTTACTTCTCCAAGCGACAAGGTTCCCACATAATAACGTGCAATAGCCTTAGATGGATCTTCTATCACTCACAGAACCTGTATAATCTGCATCAGTATACTCCTATATAGTCAAGTTTCCATCTCTCTTGAAATTGAGTCATCTCCCTGGAGTGGCTTTGAGATATTGCAGAACACGGTCTACTGCTTGAAAGTGTCTTGCTCTTGATCATGGATAAACTGGCTTACAACACTAACTGCAGATGCCAAGTCAGGTCTAGTGTGGGCTAAGTATATCAACTTCCCCACTAGTCTTTGATATTGCATTTTATTAACCTTAGCACTTTCCTCTTCAGTGCTCAGTTTGTGATTTTGCTCAATAGGAACACTTGCAGGTTTACATCCAAGCTTTCCCCTTTCCTTCAGAAGGTGAAGAACATATTTTCTTTGAGAAATAAAAATGCCTTCATTGGAGTAGGCTACCTCTATCTCTAGGAAATACTTAAGTTTCCCAAGATCCTTCATTTCAAACTCTGTAGCTAATTTTTCGTTAAGCAGTTGCCTCCGGTCAAATCATCATCTACTACAATAATATCGCCAACACAAACAAGAAGTATTGCCGGTGTACCGCCCTATGAATGTTCGAAGAAAAGTGTATGACCTCCCTGGCTTTGCTTATAGCCAAGGTGCAGCATTGCCTTTGAAAACCTCCCAAACCAGGCCTGAGGAGTCTGTTTTAGCCCATATAAATTTTTTTTCAGTTTGCAAACCACATTCGTTCCATTAGTGGGACCAAATCCTGGTGGAATCTCCATATACACCTCTTCTAAATTGCCATGCAAGAAAGCATTCTTCACATCAAACTGGTGTAAATGCCAATCAAAATGCGCAGCAAGAGAGAGTAAAACATGAACAGTATTCATTTTTTCAACAGGAGCAAATGTCTCCTCATAATCAATTCCATAAGATTGAGTGTATCCTTTTTCCACCAGTCTTGAATTGTAAGGATCAAGAGTACCATCTGATATGTGCTTGACTCTGTAGATCCATCTACAACCAACACGCTTCTTGTCCCCTGGTTTCTCAACAATCTCCATAGTTTCATTCTTCTCAAGTGCCTTCATCTCTTCATTCATAGCCTGGGCTCAATTTTTATCTTTTAGTGCCTCTTGTACTGACGTAGGGATCCTTATAGAGTCAACAACTGCAGTAAAACTTTGATGCTGCAAGGAAAGATGCTTAGAGAAAATAAATTGATAAATAGGGTACTTAGCAAGACCTTTTTCCTTTTCTCAAAGCAATAGGTAAGTCGTCAACATCAGGGTCAACAATATCAACATCTGTAGCGGGGTCATCGGTGTCAGAAATATGAGAATCTGAAGTTCAGGAGTCACTTTCAGTACTTACCTCTAGTTCAGGCGGCTGAAGTTGTTTCTAGAGCAGATTAGGTTTTCCTCTCCTCTGATTAGTCACCATAGGCTCACAAGCCTTGTTCTTCACTGGTGCCAAAGGTATTGTTTCCTACAAAACAGAAGACACAGGAGATACTGGAGGAACATGAGGAACAGAACTAGGAGAAGTGGAAGACACCGGCCTAGTATTATTTTTAGTACTTAACACCGAGTATTATTTCAATTGCGTGTTACTACACTTGCTAATCTTATTATATAGACAAGTAATTAAACCTAATAGGCCTAGTACACAGACTACTAATAATAGCGAAAAACTACTATTTACAACACTAAGATTCATTGAACTCTAACAATAATCAACTCTCCACCTCAAGCTGGAGCATATAAGTCAAATGCAGCAGGCTTGTTACATACGTAGCTGATTTGAGAACTTGTTAGAGATTTAGTGAAGACATTGGCCAATTGGTCGTTAGAGATTTGTGACCGGTGATAACCAAGAAAAACATACTTGAGTGAACGACGTAAGAGTTTGTCAAGACTAGGAGAGGTTGTGGACAAAACATGTGGACCCAAATACTAGGACAAAGTGTGATACTTGGTAATCAAGAAGAGAAGAGAGCAATCGATTTATAAGGTAATAAGCTGTTAAAATCGCCTCCTCCGAAAAACAAGTTGGAATGTTACCATGAAGGAGAAGGGCCCGTGTGGTTTCAATGAGGTGTCGATTTTTGCATTCGGCGATCCCATTTTACTAAGGTAAGTTTGATGAAAGATGCCATTAGATGCCATAAAATTTTGAAATTGTTGTGACAAATATTCCCGGGTATTATGACTACACGAAGATTGTCTGTACACACCAAATTGAGTTTTGAATTCTTGATAAAATTGCTCAAAGGGTGATCCAAAACTTCTAGGAGATAGAACTTTCGTAGGAAAAAAAGTGTCACTACTTCTCTTGGAAGTGGACTTCTTAATACAAGAGGATAATTAATTAATAGACGGGAGAAAGAAGAAGATTGAAGCAGATTAAGAAACTGATTCTAATTGCTCTTCCCTTTTTTCATTCATTACAATCGTTGAGTTTATATATAAAACTATTTTTCCTAAAATAGAAACTAAAAATAACAAATGAATATAAACCATAAAAGATAAATGGTTTATTTCTTCAGTTAATGTAAACCATTAACTTTGATCAGTTTAAAACTAAATGTTTTAAACCATAAAAGTTTTAATGGTTTAAATTATTGTGATAATATAATATGATATATTTAATATCATATTGTGTAAGATACGAAGATCCTCCTGGATCATGGCTCCCCCATTTAGAATCCTTGAGCTCCTGTTCAAGGTATGTTGAGATGAGGAAACTCTGTAACTGCCTTGGTTCGTAGGTACCACTTGGATCTGCTGGGAAGTTGACCTTTTCTTCCAATGCGAAAAGTCTCATACTTGCTATTTCGGTTTTCACGAACTTTCTGCTCTAAGATACAGTCCTCCTTTAATGGATCTTCTCGTTCCATCTTCAAGTCATCAACTGAAGGAAGACGAGTATCTTCATTAGGATCATCATCCAATAGAGATGGTTCAAAAAGCTTCAAATTCTCGGCATTAATGACCGAGTACATATGCATATATGGTGGTAGGTCAAGCTGGAAAGCATTGTCACCGATTTGTTTGATGATCTTGAATGGTCCATAGCGAATAGGCTTGAGTTTCTTTCCTTCACCTTGTAACCGCTCTTTACCAAGGTGTAGCCATACTAGGTCACCTTCTTGAAATGTACACGGAACACGATGCTTATCATGTCGGGTTTTATAGCGTTGCTGAGAGCGTTTCAGTTGTGCTTCCACTTCTGAATGAATCTTTGAAACTCGTTCTAGGAACTTTTGTGCTCGAACATGTTGCTCTTCTTCTGTTCCATTCAATGGCTTGTCACCTATAGTGAACGCTATATCAAAAGGACTTTGAGGTAAGTAACCCAAACATACCTCGAATGGAGACTTCAGCGTGGAGCCATGAATTGCTCGATTAAAAGCAAACTGCAAATAAGGGAGACTTTCATCCCAAGTTTTTGGGTGTTTGGAGTTATAACCCCGTAGTAAATGGACCATAGTTCGGTTAACGACCTCAGTTTGTCCATCAGTTTGTGGGTGAAAAGCAGTACTTCGTTTCAATCTGGTATCCATCATTCCCCATAAAGACCTCCAAAAATGGCTTAAGAATCGACTATCTCTGTCTGATATAATCGATGTTGGGAGCCCAAAATGTTTCCAAACATGCTCGAAAAATAGCTTAGCTGCTCCTTCGCCAGTTACAGTCTTCTTGCATGGAATGAGTATCACCATCTTACTAAAACGATCCACGATTACAAACAAATAATCCTTCCCCGACTTGGTCTTAGGCAATCCTCCAAGAAAGTCCATTGAGATGCTCTCCCAAGGTCGGCTAGGTATCGGTAGTGGAAGATACAACCCTAACTTCCTGTTAGAAGGCTTTGATGTGTTACATAAAACACAACCTCTTATGTATCTTGAAACATCAATGTGCATCCTTGGCCAATAAACATATCGACGTAGATTCAATAAAGTCTTCTCTACTCCAAAATGTCCTGCCACTTTGGAAGTATGAGCTTCTCGAATCCACTGTAGCCTGTCACCATCTGCTGGTATGCACAATTGGCTTCCTTTGTACATTAGCCCATCTTTCAGTTGAAACTCACTAGTCTTTCCTTGTTGCAGCTTAGCATGAGCTGGACTAAAAACAGCGTCAGTATCATACCCTTTGGCAAATTCGGAAGGAACAATAGGTTGGATCTGCATTGCAACCAATAATGCGGAACTTATTGGTGCAGGGGGTCGAGATAACATATCTGCCAACTTATTAGTCATCCCTTTTTTGTACTTGATTACAATATTGAATTGTTGTAGGTAAGACATCCACTTCATATGTCGAGCTTGCTGTAACTTCGACTGTGTACTTAGATACTGAAGAGGCTTATGATCTGAGTGAACCACGACTTCTTTTCCTAACAAGTAAGCTCTCCAATGTTTTACTGCTTGATGCAATGCATAAAGCTCCTTGTCATAAGTCGGATAATTCAAAACCGGTCCACTAAACATCTCAGAATGGTATGCCACTGGTCTACCTTCCTGAAGTAATACGGCTCCCATTGCATAATTCGATGCATCTGCTTCAACTTCAAATGCTTTCTACAGATTTGGCAATGCCAATATTGGGGCCTCTGTTATCTTCCGTTTCAACAACTGGAAAGATTCATCTTGTTTCTTTGACCATTCAAATTTTTGATTGGCCTTTGTAAGAGAGTGTAATGGTGCTGCAATTAGAGAGAAATATCTAATAAACTTTCTCAAATATTGGCATGCACCTATGAAGCTTCGAACGTCGGTAACTGAAAGGGGTGTAGGCCATTGAGTGATAACTTTGACTTTGTCTGGATCCACTTTGAGCGTTCCGGTACCAAGAATGAACCCTAGATAGATAAGCTCTTGCTTCCCAAATTCACATTTCTTCCCGTTCAACCGTAGTTGGCTCGCTTGCAAAACCTTCATAACTTCAGCAATATGACGAAGATGGTCTTCCCATGTGACACTGTAGATTAGTATGTCATCTAGATAAACAATGACAAAGGTATCGATGAAAGGACGAAGTACTTCATTCATTAACCGCATAAAGGTTGCTGGAGCATTGCATAGTCCGAATGGCATAACCAACCACTCAAACAATCCTTGCTTTGTCTTAAAAGCAGTTTTCCAAGTGTCTTCTTCATGGATGCGTACTTGGTGATAACCTGATTTGAGATCTAATTTGGTGAAGTAACGAGCACCATGCAATTGATCTAGAAGATCATCAATCCTCGGTAGTGGATATCGATTCTTAATGGTAATCTTATTGAGTGCTCTATAGTCCACACACATGCGCCAACCTCCATCTTTCTTGGGTACAAGGAGCACTGGTGAACCACAAGGTGAGCAATTGGGTTTGATAACTCCTTGTTCAAGAAGTTCTTGTACTTGTTTCTTGATCTCTTCACTCTCCGTCAGTGATGTGCGGTATAAACCCAAGTTTGGTAGAGGTGAATCTCCTACCAACTGGATATCATGTTCTACAGCTCTCCGCGGTGGTAATCCCTGTACATCTTGAAAAAGTATCTTGAAATCCTTCTGCAATTTTCCAATATCGGAATATTGTGAAGGTGTTAGACTTACTGCTGACAAAGTAACAACATTAGTATGTTGTTCTTGTGGTCGAATCATCAATAAAACAAACCGTCCACAAGAGTTAACCAATCTTTTGGCTTGGTTAACCGTCAGCAAAGTGTTTGTAGATTGTGGTTTACAAGCGTTGATGTGGAACTCTTTTCCATCCTTCACCAAACGATACTTGCGAAGCCTTCTATAGTGAATTGCATCACGGTCCCAAAGATACGGACTACCCAATATAACTTGGCATACGTCCAACGGAACCACCTCGCATGTCACTTCATCGATATACCGATTAGTGATTGCAAATTTGAAGGTACATTGTTTTGTAATTTGCATGTCAATGTCCTTCTGAATCCACCCTAGTGGGTAAGGCTTAGGATGAGGCAATGTTTCTAAGCCTACCTTCCTTACTAGAGCTTCTGAAATCAGATTCTTTTGACTTCCCGGATCGACAATTGCTTGTACAACACTTTGTTTCACTTGAATGTTTAAATGAAACAGCTCTTCACGGTTGTAGGCATTTGTAACTTCTGTTGGTGAAGTCATTAAGGCAAGTGTTGTGTCAGGTTGCTTCAACTCTAGAAGCTCTTCTGCCTGTTGCACAGTCAATGTGGCCTTCCTGTCATTCCTTCCCTGATTATTCCTCTGGTTCTTGGGTTTCAACTCAGGATGAAGTATCCAGCACCTGTCTGTGACATGTTTACTGGTACGACAGTGATCACAGTAGTTCTTCTGTTTTGGTCCATCATTGTTCTGCTTGCCTTTATTCTTCCAATCAGATTTGTTTACAGTTGTTTGTTTGTCGCCCTTCTTGTCAAGCCTTTTATACTTGGCTTCAATGGCGATGGCCTTAATTGTAGCTTCTTCAATTGATTCTACGGAGAACAATTTCAGTTCTTTCTGTATGTAGTCGGCAAGACCTCCGATGTATTTCATGAAGACTTCATAATCGTCAACATCTATATCCAACACCAAAGCTTGGTTGTGGAACTCAGAGGTATAATCTTGTACCGATTGACCGAATTTCTGATTGAAGTGCTGCCATCTGTACCATCTTTCTTCTTCATATCCAACAGGATAAAATTGTTTTCTCAATAACTTCTTGAATCTACTCCACGTCAATTCCGCAACGTTGTACCGTTTTCGGTATGACTTCCACCATGTGACAGCATGGTTTGAGAGTTTCAAGTTTGCAAATTGGATCTTTTCAACATTAGAATATTTATGTATAGTAAAATATGTTTCTAATGTGTCTATCCAATTATCTAGTTTGTCAGCATCCATAACACCGTTAAACGTAGGAATTTCTACCTTAAAATCAATTTTTAAGGCACTTACAGGATTATTCTGATATCCTGTATCCTCGGCGATATTTTCACTTGTGTCTTCCTCTTCTTCACTGTCATCTTCAACCTTTCTTTTGGAAGGCGATGCATGTGAAAGTTTTGAGGCTTTTAAATTTTCCACAAGCTCAGAAATTGATGCAGATAACAATTCCACCTGTCGTTCAAGATTGGTGATACGTTCACCCTCACCGTCTAATTTTGGAACTTCCCCTGTCATTGTTCCTCTCCTTATCCTTGGCTTTCGATGAACGAGCAAAGGACCTAGAAGTTCTTCTTTAGAAATTCTACGTCGGCTGCGAGTTAGGACCATAAACCACCTTTACCCCGTTTTGATCTGAAGCTTTGATACCACTTGATCCAAAACTTCTAGGAGATAGAACTTTCGTAGGAAAAGAAGTGTCACTACTTCTCTTGGAAGTGGACTTCTTAATACAAGAGGATAATTAATTAATAGACGGGAGAAAGAAGAAGATTGAAGCAGATTAAGAAACTGATTCTAATTGCTCTTCCCTTTTTTCATTCATTACAATCGTTGAGTTTATATATAAAACTATTTTTCCTAAAATAGAAACTAAAAATAACAAATGAATATAAACCATAAAAGATAAATGGTTTATTTCTTCAGTTAATGTAAACCATTAACTTTGATCAGTTTAAAACTAAATGTTTTAAACCATAAAAGTTTTAATGGTTTAAATTATTGTGATAATATAATATGATATATTTAATATCATATTGTGTAAGATACGAAGATCCTCCTGGATCAAAGGGGGACGAAATCCGTTTATATCTGGACCTACAAGTATTGATAGTATGAGATGGACCAAACATCAGAGTGAACTAAGGCCATTTGACTTACATCCGACGCCAATCACCTGTTTCGAGATTTGATCTTGCAAGGTAACATAGGTCTTAGTAAAAGTAATGGCACTGTCATGAGACTCGGTCAAACGTTTAACAGAAACTAAATTAAACGGACTGGATGAAGTTTGAGTTCCACTGGATGAAGTTAGAGCAGGTAAGAAACCAGATGTAGAAATAGAGGACAATCTAAAGTAGACAACTTAGTAAGACTTAATTGGGAGTGGAGTATGTCTCGCTAATTGACGCGACTCACAATCTAAAGTAGACAACTTAGTAAGACTTAATACAAACTTTTAGAGTTTGTGAAGACCAGGATGACCCAACTAAGCATTATCACGAGGAGAATGTGTGGTTGCACAAGCCTTGGATGAGGAGAGATAATAAAGGCCATTTGACTTACATCCGACGCCAATCACCTGTTTCGAGATTTGATCTTGCAAGGTAACATAGGTCTTAGTAAAAGTAATGGCACTGTCATGAGACTCGGTCAAACGTTTAACAGAAACTAAATTAAACGGACTGGATGAAGTTTGAGTTCCACTGGATGAAGTTAGAGCAGGTAAGAAACCAGATGTAGAAATAGAGGATAAAAGAGCTTTATTACCATTGTTGTGGTCATAAGCACCAGAGTAAAGGGCCAATGGGCCGAGGGAATATGACAGAGAGGTGCAATGCAAGCAAGTGATTTGCCGATGTGTGCAGTTGAAGCATTGGATCCAAAGTTCTCGCAATTCTCAAACCATGGAAGAAAATCTTCATAGTCATATGGGTAGAAATAGAGGATAAAAGAGCTTTATTACCATTGATGTGGTCATAAGCACCAGAGTAAAGGGCCAATGGGCCGAGGGAATATGACAGAGAGGTGCAAGCAAGTGATTTGCCGGTGTGTGCAGTTGAAGCATTGGATCCAAAGTTCTCGCAATTCTCAAACCATGGAAGAAAATCTTCAAAGTCATATGGAGCTTGAGCTTCATTTATAGGACGTGGGGGACGCCCATGTAATTTCCAACATTGATCAATGGTATGCCCTAGATTGTGGCAGTGATCACACTTTGGGGCGATTCTTGGACTTGGATGGAGGACCACGAGAGCGTCCCTAATTGTTTTTAGATGCAAGTGCAACAATGTCACTTGGGCTAGAGGTAGCCGACAACTCAGGTGTAGACTTAACTGGAACCTAGAGAAGGCCAGAAGATGCTGTGGACATTGTGAGAACAACAGTAGACCCCAAAATGTGGTAATAGATGGCAGTGTAATCCTGAGGCAAACCATAAAGGGTGAAGGGCATAAAGAAGGTGCTGCATTGCTCAAGTAAGTTCCTTCATCTTTTCAGGAGCGTTACATGCAGTTGGAGGTAGTAGCTCATTAAAGTCATGAAGGGTAGCATCAACACGACCAAGATAGGGAGACATAAGACCATCAAACTTCTGTGGTGCAATGAGTGTCAACAAATCATGGCACACCCCATAGAGACACTGAGTATCATTAGTGTAGAGCTCCTTAGCCAGACTTCAAACTGATTCACACGTTAGGTGAGAATGGAAAATCGGTGTAATGCAAGAACTAATGTTGGGCTTGATGATATTGCACAACTGAGGTGACATCTTTTGCCTGGCTTGTTGTTGTCGGTCTTCTCTACCCATCTAGTCGGTTTTTCCCATGTTTCAGGCACCATAACCCCTCTAGGATCTACACCTCTCCCCTTCATGTAGGTTGCTTTTGATGCTTATCTATGATGTCCGGGTACTCCTATATGGAGTTGATGTCATTTGGTTTCTCGTTTGGAAGATACAGCAATCTTTTATGGTCTATCATGAAGCACTTCTATAAACACTTGTCCTCTAACCTCGGCACCTGCTCATGGTTTATGTAGATATTGTTAACATCGCCATGAAACTAGACTATTCCTGCACTTCCAAACTAAACAATTTTGTTGATTGTCCTTGGGATTGTCTTTCTGATAATATCTCAAGAATTGAAGTTTGAGAAGTGCCAACAATACAATCTCGAACACTCCCAAATCATACTGATTCATGTGTAATAAAGATCCACATGATATCAATAGATCTAATTGGGGAATTTTTCTTATGATCATTCTGAATTAAATTATCTTGTGCAGAACATTGTTTTTATGTGTTCTTATCGTATCTGTCATTATCCCTTGATTTTATGTCAAAATTACTTATATCCTATATTGATATGGTTTCAGCAAATGCCAAAGGATATTGGTATCCAGGGCTTCTCCAACTTCAGAAGACAGTGACGAAGGCATGCAAGATACTTCCAATCATCCATGAAGGCATTGATGCAGCAATAATACCTCTTGAATCAAAACAAGAAGTTTTCATCAGTGTTACCTTTTGACAAAATATAGAAATTTTTTTCCTTGCATTTTCTTTCCTCTGCTCTGGGGATTTGAATGAGGCAAATTTATGTAGATGAAGTCATTAACAATCATTTGTTCTTCCATGGTTTCTACGTTTTTCTTTTCTCTTATTTTGATATTTTTGCTAATATTATCTGATGTGATATAGTTTCTTCAATAGGTTCTGTTCAACTGGAAAAAAAAATGCTTGAATTATTATGTATGTATTATTAGTGGCACTTGTTTCTGCACTATGCTCAGAGAAATTTTCACAAAATTGATTGGTCTGTTTATGATATTGGTGTCTGACTGAAGCTTGTTGTAGTATATTATAACTAGTTTCTCGGTTTTTGATATTGGATAAAAATAAATTCTTAATTACATTTTTTGGTTGTGAAATCCTTAATTACTTATTATTAGCAAAGGTTAAAAAATTTATTTTACATTCAATTCTCAAGTCCTTGCTTTTCATTATTTATTCATTTTAATTTATCATTTTTTTATTACATCGATTGTTATCTATCAAGTGATCTTTTAATATCATGAGTTTTTTTTTACAGCTAAGATAATCACTTCAACAAGCACCTACAATATTAGAATTTTATTAATATACTTGTTTTATTGTGGCCACTCAGAATTAGGTTACACGTCCAAAAACAAAGGAGATCCGACAAACTAATGTTGTCCTACCAATATAATGATAATACAAAACAATGAATGTAATTGATGCCACAACTTCTATTGTATAAAGGATAAACTCGTATACGTGAAATAGAAGTGTTTAAAAACTATTTGTAACATTTTTTCTTTAGTTATTTTTCTAAATGCTACTTGAGTGACATTTGAATTTATAGCATTTCATTTTCTTCGGTATCATATTGATCCAACTAAATTTCTCATTTCCTTTCGTTGAGGCTCTTTGTTTGATAAGAGTAGTGGATATAACGAATAAACTAGTTCATAACAAACAAACTTTTTTTATACTAATAAAAATCGAAAAGCAATTTAAATTAAACCGTTCATTTGACAAAATATAAAGAACCATTAAAAGTTAGATAAATCTCATTAAATGTTGTAATTATAATCCAAATGTAATCTATTCCAAAATAAAGTGTTATAAGAATCTACAAAATACTAAAGAAAGCCTAATAATCATCAAATCCAGCTAGGGGTGTACACTGGTACACTTTGGCCCAACGCAACCCGCAACACAATCCAACCCAACCTACAAAATGCGGGTTGGTCTGGGTAATTAGATTGGGTTGGTCTCGAAGGCCCATACTTCCTACAACCCCTAGCTACTTATTGGACACCCCCAACCCTCAAATATTTCAAAATACCCTCACGTGAAACATGCTCCCAAACACTACGACACTGCATTTTAGCTAGGTAAGGTACTATAGTACTGAATTGGTACAATACTATAACACTAAACTGATACTGTACTCTATTACCGAACTATCAATTTGCTACCTCAATTGAAAGAAGCGAAGCGGAGAAAAAAAGAAAGAAGAAGAGCAGGCAATAATCAAATGTAGCAATCAGTGTTTTAAAACTCGGCCCAGTGACCGACTCGGTGAGGGTACCGGACCGAATCAGTGTTTCACAATGGCTTTGTTGTAAAATGTCTGCTTTCTCACATGGAGGTCCAAGATTCGAATCTCACACACCATACATTTTGGCTACAAAGTGCTTATTTATTTACAAATTCGAATTTCAAAATTTCAGCACTTGGGAAGTGCACACTCACTCGTGAATAATACAATTTAGAAGTTAATTAATTATAATAACGCAGTAATAAAAGTGCACCTTTCGTGAATAATACAATTTGGGAGTTAATTAATAATAACGCAGTAATAAATGTGCACCTTTATCGATAATTTCGAATTACTAACAAATATGGAAAGGCATCAATACATTGAAAAGCAAATAAATAATAATAATAAGCCATAAATGTGCACTCCGAAAACGCATGACATAATAACAGTAGTAAATGCACTATCTTGGCACCAGAAACGCTCACGGACCGGGTAGACCGGATTTGACTGAGTTTCATCGAGTTTGACTGAGTTAGAAGCATGTACGATCCGATAACAGGATCGAACCGCCTATGCACCCGAGTCCCGGTTGACTCAGTCCGACCGGTTGATCTCCATAGCCCTCTTCAAAAATCCAAAATTAGCCATTTTTTCATCATCACAATCATCTGCATCGCCCCCAATTTTCTTCTTCTTTATTCTGCTCTCTTTCTTCTTCTCAAATCCTCCTCCATCACCCCCAATTTCTCAGAACACCATTGCCCCGAATTCTTCATCATCTCAATCGCCCTCTTTTTCATAAACACCACAAATAAATTAGTTACAGATATTGTGAATTCAATGGTACGGTACTATAGAATTGAACCGGTTCAGTACTATAGTACTATACCTGTTAAAAATCTGAGTAATAGGGGGTGTGTGCCAAGACATAAGACATGGTACTATAGTGCCATACCCTTGAATCTCACAAAAAATGGGACACGCTGGTAAGTTGCGTTTTCATTAATGACATTTTGATCTTTTTATAGGGTTTTAGAGTGTCTAGTGAGTAGTTGGGGGTTGTAGGAAATATGGGCCGATTTTGAAATAGGCAAACCCATAGTGTACAGGTTGGGTACTAGGTCTGAAAATTAAGAACCCAACTAACCCAACCCATAAGATGTAACCTTAATGATATCAACTACATGAATTTTTGGGTCTAATTTTACGAAACTCAACCCATAAGTAGTTCTTTGGGTTGGGTCTTTAAATGCTTCAATACTCACCCAACCCAACCCACGCCCACCCCTAGAAACCACCATCATCATCGGAGGCAGAGCCTGACTCATCACCACTTGAGGGCTCAACTGTTTGTTCTGGCTGGGGAGGCCTCCACTGCATCTTTCTATGCATCCTCATCATATTTTTATGCTCTCACTGCATTCTTGCTTTAACCTTCTCCAATCAATGAGTGCGGTCCTGATAAGTAGTGATCTCCTCCCACTTGGACTACATCTGCGTCCTAAGCTCTATTTACCTCAGTCGAGCTCTACGTAAGAGGAGGTTGACTGGCAGATGCTCCACTAAGAAGTTGTTTAAGCTCTATTACCTCGGTCGAGCTCTACGCAAGAGGAGGTCGACTGGCAGATGCTCCACTAAGAAGTTGTTTAATGTGACTGATACACTACAACAGATTTGGGGATGGACAGCGTTTTTTTTTAGCCATGGGCAGCGTTTCTGAGCGCTGCTAAATTTGGCGCTGGTGATTCCTCCCCAAAAATGGGCAGCATTTGAGAAGTGCTGCTCATTAATAGCCATAGGCAGCGTTTGAAGGGAGAAGCGCTACTCATTCACCTAGAGCGTTTAGCAATGGGCAGCGTTTGGTAAGGGGAAGCGCTGCCCATTCCTAAACGCGCTAGGTGAATAAGCAGCGCTTGGTGGGAGAAGCGCTGCTCATTCACCTAGCGCGTATAGCAATGGGCAGCGCTTGGTAAAGGGAAGCGCTGCCCATTCACCTAGCACGTTTAGCAATGGGCAGCGCTTCCCTTTACCAAGCGCTGCCCATTGCTTTACCAAGCGCTGCCCATTGCTAAACGCGCTAGGTGAATGAGCAGCGCTTCTCCCACCAAGCGCTGCTCATTCACCTAGCACGTTTAGCAATGGGCAGCGCTTCCCTTTACCAAGCGCTGCCCATTGCTATACGCACTAGGTGAATGAGCAGCGCTTCTCCCACCAAGCGCTGCCCATTGTTTAATTTTTTTTCTTTTTTTTTTGTTTTTTTGTATTTTCCTTTTTACATTTGATAATTTCCTAGTCATATACAGCCAATTAATACCAATCCAATCCATTATATACTAACAACACATGTATATATAAACTAGTTATATATCCAAATGCACCAATATGATCACAAACCAAAACAAACTAGCTAACAAGTTATTATATGTACCCAAAACTTAGCAACTTACAATATCAACAAATTAATATGTATCCAAATCAAACACTCTAACAATATGTATCCAAAACTAGCAAGCTACTTACAATATGTATCAAAATTAAAACAAGTTAGCAACTTACATATGCATGAACCAATTCATATGCATGTATACAAAACTAGCAAGCTACTTACAATATGTATCTAAATTAAAACAAGTTAGCAACTTACATATGCATGAACCAATTCATATGCATGTATCCAAATAAAACTCTAACAATTTACAAAATTACAATCTATCTATAATCAAAAGAATTGCGAGACATAATGGCACCACTCTCCTCTAAGCTCATCAATCTGTGCAGTAGAGTATGTCTTCCACCGACAATCGAGAAAATACTGAAATTATATAATTAAATAAAATTAGAATTGAAATATATGGTTAAATCTAAATAAAAAAGAGTTTTGTAAAGATACCTGTCTGGGGATAACCATTTGGTTGTGGGTAATAATTTCCTTCATAAATCTCATTACGTAATACCCACAATCATTGTTATTTGGTTGTTTCGGACACTACAAAACAAAAGATTAGTTAATTGTTAAATTTAATTTAATACATTTTTTTGACAACAATAATGTAAATAAATATATGATAAGATTGATTACAAACTTACCTCTATCGGCACCCATTTTGTCTGTGATTGTTCCAATCCCCAATATTCCATCAAACAACTGAACACAATTGGATATAACTATATTATTAAAAATACATATAGTTAACAACTAAAACAAAGAAATATGCAGAGTGATCGAAATACACACACCTATTAAATATCACAAGCAAGTCTGGGTGGGTGTTGAAATGACCATGCACAGAATCAATGTAGTACACCGTATCTGTCTTAGGATTTATTGCAAGCAAAATCCAATGATCCTTACAAAATAAAACTTTGAATAAGTAATTGACTAGTATTTAAAAAATGCATGTTATATAAGAATAGATTAAATCTCTCACCCTACGAGACACGGTGCCAAAAACATGGCATCGACGCCTGTATGTTGAGCATCCAATAAGCGTCGAGTGATATAATTTGTAACATCTGTCTTGTTTTGTTTCACAAGGTCGTTATAATTAGACAGATCCTCGCTGACATTACGGAGGTGTGTACTATCCGGACACAAGAACACATATCTCTGTGTCTGCTCCGAAGGGACCAAAATGTTATGATACAAGCACCTACAATTAGAGGTATATATATATATATACAAATTAAATTAACGATATAGTAAAATAAACTTAATGATGTTAAATAATAAATTACATACGTACCTGATATATGCTCTAATACGAACACTGGTTGCCCCAATTCATCTGACATAAATCATTAATATCCTGTTTTGGGATTATCAATAGTTGATCGGGATTTCCAAAAATGTTGTCATCCATTTGTAATATAAGTGGGGTTCCATCATCCATCTTGAATTGCGCATGCATTTCGGTATACAAAATAATCCTAGAATCATCAATGGAAGAGGCGGAGGGCTGACACACTATTGAAGGAGGGGCAGGCTGAGTCACTTTTGGAGGGGCGGGCCGAGCCACTTTTGGAGGAGGGGCGGGCTGAGTCACTTTTGGAGCAACGGAGGACCGAGTCACTTTTCGAGGAGGGGCGGGCTGAGTCACTGTTGGAGGAGGAGAGGGCTGAGTCAATGTTGGAGGAGGAGAGGGCCGAGTCACTTTTTGAGGGGCAGGCAAAGAAACTTGTGTTGAAGGGCCGGACCGAGACACTTTCTTGCTAGTAGATATTGCCTTGCTAACACTTTTGCCCCTAGATTTTGCATTTTGGCGTACCTATATATAAATAAAATAATTCGTTAGCTAGCACACAATAAATGACAAAATAAAAGAATTACTTAGTTACAAATATATTGTCACTTACAACAATAAGGTGTGCTGGCCATGCCACAAATGTACCAACTGCATCTTGCACAGTTAGTAAATCTATAGTGGGTATTGGAGCAGGCAATGGTGCATCCCCTACAATTGCACAGTCAACTCTAACTCTAACATGATCTGGAGGGGTAAATTGTGCATCAAAGTTCCCAATTGGTCACATGTGAAGCCTATTGCAACCATTTGGTGTGAGTTTGAGATATACAATTCACACTCACACTCATTGTTGTCCTAAATCAATTATAAACAAAAATTAATAAATACATTGCGTAGAAGAAAGAGAGTTTAATAATTAATTTCTTATTTATCGTCAAAAAAATAATAATTAATACCTTAGTTGACGGAATGGTGCAGCTATCTCGTGCGCTATCTGTGGCAGGGGATGGTACTGCAGGCGAAACCAACCCATAGTGCAATTTGATTTGACTAAGTTCAGACCTTAGACCTTCATACAATACCCGCAACTCTCTACTTTGTTTACAATCATGATGCTCATCATAAGTTCTCTTCTTTGATCCAAGGTAGTTGGATGGATTAACACCAAATCCACAACCCCTTGTACGACCTGTGTATTCTTCCTTTTCCAAGGCACGAGTAAGGATTTCCTTTTCAGAGCAATCAATGATCTCTCCCTGTGACACAGACTCTGATATGGTTTCCTGATTCACAAACAAATGTATAATAAATAAAATTATTATACATTTTATAGATCATAAAAGTTTCAAAACAATATTCGAATTTTGGAAATACTTACAATTCTATCGGTCACCTCCTTAGTTTTGGGATCCACAACCTCCCCATCCTTTTGTCTGGCTGCTACCCACAAAAAATGTCGCTCAATGCTTTCTTTAGTAGGATCTTTCCCACTCTCCTCCAACTATATTTAAATTTACCAAATGTTAAGAAATTATAAATTAAAAGATTTATTAAACAAAGAGAAATCAAGCTTATTGTGTCTTACCAATCTCTCTTCAAAAACTTGATATCCACTAGCACCGCCTCTATAAGGGTATTCACAACCAGAAGCTCTCTCTCGATTCGCTTGGCAAAGTTTCTATTTAGAGACATAAGTATACATTAATGTATAATATATAATTGTCAATTATATTTTAAGTTATAACTTAATATATTATAGTACTAAGCATGAAATCTTCATCTTCGGTGCGTCTCCTAACAAATGTAACCCAATCCTCCTCCGTAATAAATCCACTAGGTGAATGAGCAGCGCTTCTCCCTTCAAACGCTGCCTATGGCTATTAATGAGCATCGCTTCTCAAACGCTGCCCATTTTTGGGGAGGAATCACCAGCGCCAAATTTAGCAGCGCTCAGAAACGCTGCCCATGGCTAAAAAAAACGCTGCCCATCCCCAAATCTGTTGTAGTGACTTAAGTTTAGTCGTGTTTCTCGCTCGGCATACATGTTGGTTTCCCTTTAAGTGTATGGTTCAGACTACAATGTAGTCTTATGGTTGATTTGAAACAAATGTTGGTTCTGTTTCATCTGTGATGTTGTGTTATGGGGAGTAAGAAAATGATTATGTATATAAGTTGGTTTCCCTTTGTGTATATGCTTTAGACTACAGTGTAGTCTTATGGCTGGTTTGACACAAAGGTTCGTTGTGTTTCATCTGCGATTTTATGTCGTGGGGATGGGGGAGCAAAGGATTATGGGAACAATGTGGTGACACCCATTAAGATCTTTGCTTAGCTTTGGGGGTAATGCCAATAAAGAGGTATTACGTAAAGGCAGGAGCCAGCTTCTTTCGCTGGGAATCCTATAGATATACTAGTTTACTTTGACTAGACGCTGCTTTGTTGAGACCAAGTCCTTTTTGATATGTGGTTTGAATGAAAAAAAAACATTCTAAACTAAATGCTAAGTTTTCTTAATGGTGATCTATTGATGTCTGCAAATGAGATTGTTTGGAAGAGCAAGTATCGTAGAAGTAGACAAGCTAGAAGCTACTCATATTAGTAAGTGCATTGCATTTACTCAACAATGGAAGAACCAGAGTAGGACAAGAATGTTACAATAGTGTAGCACAAGCTTAATGAAGACATTTTTCGGTTGCTACATAACCACAAGATTAATTGTGAGGATGAGAAAGTTTGACCATCAGTACTTTGAAAGAGTACCATCGCAAGTTTGCTCATCGTATCAGCAGAAGTTTCATGGTAGAAGAACATCATTGAGAAGATTCAAATATTTGACAATTACTGAATATTTTACACTATTTTAAGGTGAATTTTGATGAGTCCTCATTGGTTGCTTGTCGGGACATTGACGCTGAAAGAGAACAAGAATAATATTCAAACGTGAAGTTTACTACTACGTGGATCATCGTACACTTTGAAGGAGCAATGCGAATAATTGTTGAATAGACAAAGGCGAGTGTTTCCTTTGTTTGGGATACCTTGTAATTCACAACGTGTTTCAATGTGTTATGTGTTACTTTGTACCAGTATATGAGCAATGGCGTGTCTTGTGTTGTGATTTGAGTTTCGTTGTGTTAATTGTAGGAGCAATAACATGAATGATTCAATACTACTATATTAATGTAAATTCCTTGATGATGATTGAAAAAATGTCTGCGAATATGATTAATGTCTTTGTAGGTGTGTTATGTTCGGAATTGTGTTCTGTACGATGTGAAAACTCTCTTTTAAAGCCTCAATGAATTGTTTGCTTATAGGTGATATGTCATCTATTAGTAATTAGTTATATCTTCGAACTTTACTTGTATGGCATGTATGATTTTATTTGTAGAGAGAGAGATTGAAAAGAGGATTCAAAAAAAAGAAAGCACCATAGGAAGAAAGAAAATGCGCACAGTTCAAGAAAATGAAGGAATAAACCGAAGGAGCAAGAAACAAAACTAAGAAGAAAACACACCAAGTGTGAAGAAAAGCAAGGCAGTAATCAAACACCACGATATCGAAAAGAGCGGTAGGCCGAAAATCCCAAGGGCTTTTGAGGTATGATTTGTTGTCAACTTCTCTACTACTTGAGGTTCTCACAACATAACATACAGATTCCAGATTTAAGGAAGAAGTTAAAGATCCGCGCTTAGTGGTGGAGAAGATCGCAGCTTACAGGATCTGATGCGGTGGGATTGTTCTGAATCGCGAGGTAGAGAGCGAGCTAGCGAGCTGTGCCTTTCTCTGCGTTAACTGCGCAACTTTTGGGGAAGGAAACCCTAAAACTAGGAAGACCGACGTTTTTAGTGTACCTGGTGGGGTCTCCACTTAAAGAAGCCTAAGTTAATAAATAAACCCTATATTTTAAGGAGGCTAATGTGTTTGGGCCTTGGCATTACACGCCTTTCACCTTTGGTCATTTATCTGATGAAGCTAAAGTTGATCTGGATAAAAATGTTCAATTATTTGAGGTCCGTAAGGCGCTCTTTGGCATGGGAGCGTGGAAGGCACCTGGTCCTAGTGGTCTTCCTCCAGGTTTCTATCAAAATGAGTGGAGTATTGTTGGTAAGTCTATTGATGATTTTTTTCAGCATATGTGGAAGAATCTACGTGATATTAGGCAGGTAAATAAGACAAACATTTGCCTTATACCCAAGATTGATAAGCTTGAATTTGTTTCTAAATATCGGCCAATTTCTTTGTGCAACACCATCTACAAGGTTGTGACTAAGGTTGTCATTAATCATTTGAAAGATCATATGAATGAGCTTGTGTCTCCTTTTCAAACTGGTTTCATTCTGGGGAGAATATTGCCGTTGCTCAAGAGTTAGTGCACTCCCTAAGAGACATGAAAGGAAAGAAAGGTGGATTGGTGATCAAAGTGGATCTAGCTAAGGCTTATATCAGGCTTAAGTGGACCTTTATTCACCAGGTTATAAAGAGGTTGGTTTACCAGGTGGTCTTGTTGGTCTCATTATGGTGTGCAAACCAACGTGATGTGGAATGGTAATCAGAATACCTTTTTTGCCCCTCATAGAGGTGTTCGGCACAGGCATCCCCTATCTCCTTATGTTTTTGTCCTTTGTATGTGTTCAGTTCGTGACTTCGGATCTTGAATCCTTGAGTCAATGATGGATGCTTGCTCTCTGTTCGTTGTCTTCTCCTTGACTTGAGGTTGGAAGAGGGTCTTCAGAGTCGGAAGAAGGTCTTCGAAGTCGCACTCTTCCAAGGTGGTCTTCGTCAACGTCGCCGGCTCCTGAGGTCGAACTAGGGAGGGTTGGGTACCTGCAGACACTTTAATGCCAAAGTCAGCGATCAGAAGTCAGTGAGAGGTACCGAATGAAAGAAGCGTACCTGATTTCGCGGGGTAGTGCTGTATTTATAGACGCGGGTCTGGGAGCGCCGTGCTCCTGGTTCGGCTTCGGGCCGTCGGATCAGGTTGAGACAATATGGACTGTTGATCTGGATTCGGTGTGGAGACTGACTTCACTGGATCAGATTCATTGGGAATTTAGGCCGTCTTGCCAAGCGAATTGGGCCTCCTGGCCCAGTCCGAAACAGTTGCCCCCCAAGTCGAGGTCGGTCAGGGTAGTCCGGCCTCGGCTTAATTCGTTAGGTATTCCAGATTTTACCCTTCAGGAGTGGGGTCAATATTTTGGCTCGGGAGAGATCATGAATTCTTTTTCACATTTCGGAGGCGAGGAGACGTAGAATTCCGTGGGAATGAAATGTCTCATCATAAATGATTTGCATTGATTTCAGTGCCTACTCATTAATTTCCTTGGTTTTAGCGAAGTCTCTTCGTCTGTCGGGTTTTATATTCCTATAAATAGAGGGGAGTTTTCGTCTTCCATGCATTCGTTGATCTTTAACTTTGGAATTCTTCCGAGCTCGTCGTTCAATCAGAGTCTTATTTCCAGCAGTCCGAGGCTGGGTGTTTGGTTCCTGAAGCGTGTTCTGTGAGGGCCGGGTTTGGATGGCGAACGTCAGTTCTTCGAGGGGCAGTGCAACAGGACCGGGGAATTGGTTTGTCATTGACGAGCAAGAGTTGAGTTCAGAAAGGATGCCTCGGGAGGTCGTGGTCCTTGATTCGTCGTCATCTTCTTCGTTATCCGAACATGCAGTCTTGGACCACGCGAGCGATGATGTCCCTATAGGCGATGCAAATGAGGATGGGGTTTCAGTTGACGTGAGAGATAACATTCAAGGAGAGGGAGTTGTCGATGATGTGGTACGGGATTTCCGAGAACGAGGTACCCCTGAC
This sequence comes from Astragalus glycyphyllos, assembly GCA_963573325.1. NCBI lineage: Eukaryota > Viridiplantae > Streptophyta > Magnoliopsida > Fabales > Fabaceae > Astragalus > Astragalus glycyphyllos. The sequence goes on from OY754307.1 coordinate 40,713,585, forward strand.
AATACAATATGGAATTTTCGTGAAAGGAACGTCCTTTCCCCTATCGATGCAGTAAGGGATTTGCATCTTTCTGCACAATGCTGGGAGCCCGAGAAGGCGGCTAGGACCGGAGTTGATGCGGTTAGCAGTGCGGCGGATGCGGGAGGCCTGTCCGTGATTGAGGATAATAGTTGGGTTTCTGATGAGATTCGGGAAACGAGGTCGGAATACAGCGCCGGGCAGTCTCATGTCCGCGAGCTGGTTAGATTTAAAGACTCCATGGGGACGGTAGAGCAACGGTGGGAGCTTGGTCTTACTGAAGAGGAGGATGCTGGCTGCTCCAGTGTCGGAGGCCTAAGGTTCTTCGTTCATGTCGTTTGTTTCGAACAGATGGGGATGAAGGTCCCGTTCTCCGAGTTTGAGAAGAAGGATCTCCGAATTCTGAGGGTGGCCCCTTCCCAACTTTCGCTAAACTCGTGGGGTTTCACCAATTGTTTCGAGGTTGTGATGCGGGAGATGGGTCGACCTTGGCGGACAAAGGTGTTCTTCCATCTTTTCGATGTTTTTCGAAGCCCCGATGTCGGGACTGGGAAGTTCGGGCAGATTGGATTGCATCGTAATAAAGACTGTTCTTATTTTGAGCCCGTGACGGACTTGCATGGGAGCTTCAAATCCCGCCTTTTCTTCGTGGGGTCATTAATGGGGCCGCCTGGGCGGCGTTGCGCGATTCAACAAGCGCGGGGAGATGGTGGAAAAATTCTTTCCCACTTCCTGGAGCCGAGAGCATTTTGACTATGACACAAAGGACCTCTCTTGCTCCAAGTCTGAGTTGACTACATCGGACTGCCGGACCGTGAGGAGCTTCGCGCTCTAGGTGAGGTCTTTCACCACTTCTTTGAAGAAGATCGGGTGCAGGGAGGTGCTGGAGGCCGAGGTCAAGTCCCCCGCTGCTCTTCGGGCTATTCTGGGTAAGATTGTTCTTCCTTTAAAATCTGTTTGTCTTTCGGGCCCTACCCCCAGCTACTCTCGTCTCACCACTTACTTTATGTTTTTGCAGATGGGTTCACTTACCCCAAGCCTTTCGCCGGGTTCGTCAACGAGACACGAGTTGGAGCGATCAGAGGCTGTGCGAGAAGTTCCAGCTGCTGATTTTGGCGGAAACATGGAGGTTGTCGCGGTCTTTGGAGGTATTGGTGCGGAACGGGACTTTTCGAGCCCGCCCTTGTGGAATGAAGGGCAAGTGAACCTTTGTCTCGGGGATGAGGATGTGCCTTCGGTAGGCGACTTCGAGGCGTGCCTTAGGGTAGCAGAGTTTGGTAAACGGCTACTACGCCGATGGTAAGCCAGAGACCTGCTGACACCGTACAGGAATCCTTCGGAAGATCGTAACTTGTGTCTCGAGTCCGACCTTGTGGACAAGACCGATAAGCTGAATGCCTGCCTGGAGTTTATTGCAGAAGGCCGCAAAGAGGCGGAGTGGAACCGAAGGGAAAGGGTTGAGCTGCAGGATCGGTTGGATCGGTTGGAAAGGGCCCGTGCTGGCGTGGAGTATTGCGTGGGGAGGTGGCCGAACTGTCAGGGAAAGCCGAGCCCGCGACGTCGATGCCCATTCTTGAGGAGGAGATTGCAACCATCAAAGCCGAAGTGCAAGGGTTGGAAAGCGAGGTGGTCGTGTTGGAGTCCTCCGTGGTCTTGAGTGAAGAAGAGTTAAAGAGGAACCAAGAGGAAAGGGACAAAGCTCGCCGTTTTTGTGACCCTTTGACTCGGGAGACTCTTTTTGCGAGTGCGGTGAAGAAGGCTATGGCTCAGGTGGGAGTGTTGCACCTGGGGTTAGATGTCTCTTTGGTGGATCGGCGGAACATGGTTTCCAGGAGGCGAATCCTTAAGCCGATAGCTGATGAAGCCGGAGATCCCGAGGCGATTTTCGCCGACATTGACGAGGTGTACTTGTAAACATTTTTTTTCTTTTTCTTTTTGGTAAATATGCTCAGCTGATGGGGTGTACTTGTAAATATGCTTGTAAATATTTTTTTCTTTTTCTTTTGGGGGTGTACTTGTAATTTTTTTCTTTTTCGTGACTTCGGATCCTGAATCCTTGAGTCAATGATGGATGCTTGCTGTCTCTTCGTTGTCTTCTCCTTGACTTGAGGTTAGAAGAGGATCTTCAGAGTCAGAAGAAGGTCTTCGAAGTCGCACTCTTCCGAGGTGGCCTTCGTCAACGTCGCCCGCTCCCGAGGTCAACTCGGGAGGGTTGGGTACCTGCAGACACTCTGATGCCAAAGTCAGCGATCAGAAGTCAGTGAGAGGTACCAAATGAAAGAAGCGTACCTGATTTCGTGGGGTAGTGCCGTATTTATAGACAGGGGTCCGGGAGCGGCGTGCTCCAGATTCAGCTTCGAGCCGTCGGATCGGGTTGAGACAATCTGGATAGTTGATTTGGATTCGGTGTGGAAATTGACTTCACTGGACCGGATTCAAAGGGAATTTGGGCCATTTTGCCACGCGGATTGGGCCTCTTGGCCCAGTCCAGAACAGTATGGACAAGCTGTCTCATATGATTTCTCACGAAGTGGCTCTTGGTAATTGGCATGCTATTAAGGCCGAAAAGAAAGGTCCCCAGGTTTCTCATTTGATGTTTACAAATGATCTCCTGCCCTTTGGCAGTGCTACTTCCTCTCAGGTTAATTGTATGTGTAACACTCTCAAAGTTTTGTGAAATGTCAGATCAGCTTGTGAGCATTGAGAAGACTTTTATTTTATTCTCCAAGGTTGTTCCTACAAGTGAGAAGCTTAATATTGTTGGAGTCTCGGGTTTAAAGGAAGTTGCTTCTCTTGGTAAATATCTCGGTGTTCCTCTTATTGGAAGGGTGCCCAGGCGTAACGATCATGCTTTTTTGATAGATTTGGTGTGTAACAAGCTCTCCGGGTGGAAAGCGAACCAGCTCTCTCTTGCGGGACGCGTTACTCTTTCAAAAACTGTTATTGAGGCTTTGCCTATATATTCAATGATGTCTAGTATTGTTCCTAAAAGTTGTCTTCAAGAGATCCAAAAACTGCAGCACAATTTCATTTGGGGGGGATGAGTCGGATCATAGGCGTAATCATGTTGTTAAGTGGTCCACTCTTACCTAGCCGAAGCCTTTTGAAGGTCTGGGCTTGCGAAACCTGGTCTCACTGAATACTGCATGTATAATGAAGTTATCTTGGAGTCTTAAAGTGAATGAAGATAGATTATGGTGTCAGGTTCTCAGGGGTAAATATGAAAATCGCTTTTTGGGTGGTGGCTCAATATCTGCAAAGCCAACTAACTCCTCTCTCTAGAAGAATATTGTATAAGTCTGGGACAAGGTTGATGAGTTGTCATTCTGGGCTATTGGTGATGGGACTTCTACTTCAGTTTGGTTTGATGCGTGGATTTTGCCTGGGTGTATGCTTTTTTTTAGGCTGCATTTATACCTCCTCAGTTGCTTGAACTTAAGGTGTGTGACCTTGGTCATCGGCATGGTGAGTGGGACTTGACTAGTATTGCTGCTTTTATTCCATCAAATATAGTGTTGTTGTCGTCAAACTCTTAGGTCCTGGCCGTGGGGTCGGCCAGAGGTTTAGACAATCTTTGATTCCTCGTTTCTTTAAGCAATTGCATTGAGGAGGGAACTCTGCTCCTCAACTGTGGGTTTCTTGACTCCTCTAGAAAGGATCAGGCAAGGTGAGAAGGGACGCGAGTGTTGGATTATTCTACGGCTAATGCATAAAGTAAAAAAAAATGCGATAAAGGAAGATAAATTGAAATAAACGTAGAGTTTGATTGATTGGATGTGTGTCTGTACAATGACTTTATTGCTATATATATACACAAACCCTCGTCGGTCACTATGCTAGCCAACATTTGCCTGCCGTTGGATTGACATGGCAGAGTAACTGTCCACGTTCCCACTAGCACGGTTAGTGGGGTAAGTGCTCGTTGCCCCGAGTTTTCCGGCCTCGCTCTTCTACTTGAACTTCAACCGATCCCACATTCTATCTTCGTGCCGTGTCTTGCTTTCCAAGCAACGCCCGCCTTGCCTCGGCCATTCGGTGGCTCGGTCGCACTAGCCCCTTTAGGTAATAGCTTAGGCACCCGAGCCACCTAGGCCTTGGCACTCTATAGGCTGGGGTTGTCACTTTCCCTCAACTTAGCTCATTGGTCCTCGGGCGTAACTCTCCCTCGGGGAGCTTCTGTCGTTTAATGTGCCCCGACAACCTCTCTTGACTTCCCTCTGTCTGGCAAATCCCCTTTTTTCAACTTGTCGTATGGCTTGCCTTCACACCAATATTCCTCTTTTCTCCTCTTAGCCCTCGGCCCACGACTTAATTATTTTTGGGTGTTAACAATTACCCCCATATTGGGCTGTCGTGCGGCCTTGATGACGTGACTGATGGTACAAAACCCCTTGACATGACTTGAGATGACGGTTAGAGGAAACATAACTGCTGCTATATGATACTTGGCGCTCCGCGTGAATCAAAACAATTGCACGTTGGTTCCCTAGGACACGCCGGTTGAGCCCTTCTGAGTTATAAATGGTAATGATATCCATTCCCTAAGGTTCTTTGTACTCTGTCTCTTTTCACCCAGTATTATAGCCTCTCACGACTCTAACTCTTCACCCCTTTTCGATTACCATGTCTGCCTCCAACGCTGCCTATTCCTCTATGGCTCGTGTCCCCGCTATCTTCCATTCTGTGGGCAAACTCTCTGCCCTTCACCCGTCGGCTGACAACGCTGACGACGGCTTTTCCCTTTTTAAGCAGCGCTTTGACGTCGTCGACCTTCCTTTGAAATCTTCACGATTCGTCGCCGAAGCCAGATTCTTCAACCTTCGCGGGTGGAGGACAAATGATAAAGTCTACATCGCCTGGGTGGAGCGATTGGAACCCCACAAAGGGGAGTCTTGGAAAGAATGGGGCATCTACGACATGATTATGGTGTCGACCAAAAAGATCTCCCACAACGCTGACATTCTGCTTCCTCTGATGTCTTTTTGGTCGTCAACTCTCAACGTCTTTATCTTCCCGTGGGGAATGCTAACTCCGACCCTACTGGACGTAGCTGCCATTCTGGGGCTCCCTGCGGGTGGTTTGGAGGTTCACACCAACTCTAGTTTTGTCGGCGAAGACCCCTCTTATACTTTTGCCCCCAATTTCGCTCCTCTACTATTGCAGAACACCCTGACCTCTGGGCCCGTGTCAGAAGGAGAACATTTCGCGTTCTTGATGTATTTTTTCAATAAGTACTTCTATGCGACTAAGTCCTCCGGCGTGGTCAAGGAACTTTCCGTCTTCGTTCATTTGCTTAAATCGGGCGATAAGTCTGCCTGCGGCCCCTTCTTCCTCGCTCTCCTCTACCGAAGCATGGAAAGCTTTGTGGCTCAAGTCAAGGAACATGGTTACTACTCCAAGGTCGACGACCCCATCTGGTTTCTTCAGCTGTGGGCGCAACTCTACTTCTCCCTAACTGGGTACTCTCCCTAACACCTAGCCTTGATCTCCTCCAATGACCGTGACGTGCTCTATCACTGGGGTCGTGTGTTGGTTGCTCGTGATTTGGTTGCCAGGGCCAAGATTAACTCGGTTAAGAACTTTCTCACGGTCGAACCTTATCATCCCAACTATGTTGCTCGGCAGTTTAGGGTGGGTCAACACGTGCCTGTTCCCTACCCCTCTCTGGCCGTCTCACTCCGACGGCAGAAATTGCTCCTCCGGGATCTTGAGAGGCTATTTAAGGAGCAGGGGGAGTAAATCCTCGCTTTCGATTGGGGGATATACCATGGTGTCACTGGCAAGATTACTCCATACACTTCTTGGTGGTTGAGTGTCCGAGAGTATGTTTTCCCCCAACCTACCGCAGAGTATCTCCAGAGCTACTTGGGTCCCGCCGAGGGATAGGTCGTTCGGCTTGAACCGGTGGCTGCCGGAGAGAGTCCACCACCTCCTTCGGCAAGCCGTTTAACCACCAAGCCTTCGAACAAGAAGAGGAAGAAGTTGCAAGCCTCTGATCCTCCTTCTAGGTCATCATCTTGGCTGAGAACCCTCAATCAACCTCCCCCTTCTAATGGTGAGTCCTGGCTCTTCGTATGTCTCGTTTCTTTGGCTCGCTTTGCTTTGTTTTGTTCACTTGTCATTCCTCTTTTTAGTGCAAACCCCCACTATAATCCTTGATGGCAGTGATGAGGACAACGAAGATGACGTTCCTCTTGTACGGCGTAAAAGGCCCAGGGATCTGCTGGGCACAGGGATCTGCTGGCCCCAAGTTCCTCTCGGCCTGCGGTGCAGGATTCAGACGTGTCGCCCCCTTCTGGGAAAAGGCTCCTGGTAAGTTTCCCCTCCTTCATCACCAAGTACTAACTGCTTTCTTCGCCTGCCTAACTCTCGGACATTTTCAATGCAGCGGCTCTGTGTTGAATCTGATTCTCCTCCGTCTCCTCGGGCGCAACCATTTGACCCGCCAACCTTGATCTCGGTGAGTCCTCGTACTTCCCCCTTTTTGGATCTTCGCCGTGCCCCTTTTTGTTCTCATCCCTGTTTTTCTCTTGCAGGAGGCGGTCAATGATGCCGCGGAGGCTAACCTAGACCCATTTGGGGTGGTTTATCCTGCCGTAGACCCCCATTCTGAGAGGCTGGCCTCCCCTATTGTAGATGATCATGAGATGCAGCATTATTTTGCTTGTTTGGACTCCCCAGAGGTGGCTATCTCTTCCTCGGCGGCCAATCTTGCCCAAGTGGAAGCAGCCCTGGTTGGTGAGGTTCCAACTAATTTCGAGGAGGTAGCCATGTTACGGACTGCGCTTTTTCGAGTATCTCGTTCTCTTGAAGTTCCTCCCGCCAAACGGGGTATTTTAGCGGAATTGGCCCTTCACCTTGGTGAGATTTCCAGTCAGTATGAGCTGGCCAGAGCAACCCGAGTCCGGGCCGTGGCGACCCTTAAGAGGCTGGATTCCCTTTTGTCCGAAAGAGACGGTTGCCTGGTCACCTTCCATATGCCTTGGTTGAAGAGAATGACATAACCGAACGTATCAAATCTGTGGGAAGCCCAGATATATAGGTTCTCTCCGTTTAGAATTGGCTGCTCTAACTACTCAGCACTCAGCGGCCGCGTCTAAGGTCACTGCCGTCAACACAGCCATTGCCGACCTCTTCCGCCGCAGCACTGCCCTGGGTCCTCAGCTTGACCACCTGCTTCCCCTCCAACCTGGCTTGGAAGCAGATCTTGACTCCAGCAGAGCCACTCTGTTGCGGATCACCGATGAGTGGGGGGCTCTGAGAGCATCTTACGAGCAAGCCCTTGCCCCAGCAACACAAGAGGTGGCCGAAGTCCTTATCGCTGCTGATGCAGCAACAAGTGAGCCTCCTCTCCCTACCACTGTTCCATCCCACACCGACACCCCTACTACCGAGGTAGTGACCCCCAGGGACGACGCCGATGAAGAAATGGGGGTGTCAGTATCGGAGCCATGCCTGGTATCGAACCCCCCATCCGAAGGTCTGGAGATATTGGGAGCCGGTGCTCCAGTTGAAACAGATGAGGCTATAACTGTAGATATTGAGGCCGCTGTGACAAATATAGTTCAGGATGCTGCCGCCCGCTAGTCTGCCTGATGGTGAGAGGGGGGTTGCCCAGGATTAAGACCCATGTTTTATATTTTGATTATCACCAGGCCGCCGGTGTGTGGCGAGCCATTCTAATAATGTTTTGTATTGCTTTTGAAAGCCATCTTTCTATTCCTCGCATACTTTCCCATAGAGTAGGATAATATGCCTTAAGGTATCTGCCATTTATCTTTGTTTCGAATTCTTCCCCGTCTAGGGTGATTAGACGATATGCTCCACCGTGGTATACTTCACTAACGATGTAGGGCTCGTCCCAATTCAGGGATCACTTGTCTAACTGGGGGTCTTTCCTCCCGAGTGGCAAAATGGCCTTCCACACGAGGTCACCCTCAACAAACTTCTTTGGTTTAACATGTTTGTTGTAGGCTCGGGCCGTTTTAGCCTTATTCATTTCTATCCTACTGAGGGCAGCCAGCCTGTCGTCATCCACCGAGTCCAACTCCATCAACATGGCTTGTTGGTACTCATCCATACTAAGGGAGTGCTGCCGAGCCACTCTCAACGAAGCTATACTAATTTCTAGTGGTAGCACGGCATCCTGCCCGTAGACCAAATGATAAGGAGTCACCCCCGTGGCCATAGCCTTAGAATTTCTCATGGCCCAAAGGACCTCATTGAGGGTCTGATGCCACTATCGAGGCTTATCCTCTATGTTCTTTTTGATGAGTTCAATGATGATCTTGTCCGCTTCTCCATTAGCTTGCGCATAGTAAGGAGACGAATGTCTCATTTTTTTGCCGTACTCCTAGGCAAAGGCTACCACTCGTTCCCCGGTGAACATTGTACCTTGATTGGCCGTGATGGTTTCAGGGATACCAAACCTGAATATGATTTGATTTTCGATGAAATTAATCACCGCAGCCTGATCAACGTTTCCTAAAGGCATGGCTTCCACCCATTTAGTAAAGTAGTTGGTGGCGACAATAATAAAATTGTACCCTTTTAAAATCGAAGGGCATATCTCGCCAATTAAGTCCATGGCCCACCCTCTAAACGGCTAAGGTTTGACAATTGGATGCAGCTCGTCCGCTGGCACCCTTTTGGATTGGTCCATGCAGCTGGCAAGCCTCGCATCCCTTGGTAAATTGAAAGCAATCGCCTGTGATCGTCGGCCAATAGTATCCATGTCTGTAGATGAGCCATTTCATGATGGGGCCGGACCTGTGGGCACCACAGACTCCTGAATGAATCTGCGCCATCACCATATAAGCATCCTTCATCTTGAGGCATTTCAACAATACCCCGTTGGTGCTTCTTTTATATAGGTCGTCCCCTATCAAAATATACTTCTGCGCCCTTTGTTTAACCTTGAAGTCAGTATCGGCCGTTGGGTTACGGAGGTACTTCGTCAATATCCCAATCCAGGCATCGGCAGGTTCCTCCTTGGTAAGAGTCACGGTATCTTTATGCAGCACCTCGACCACCCGCTCTTTGTAACCCGAGGCCTGTTGGGCCAAGTCATTTGCTTTCTGATTCTCATTCCTGGGGGCATACATGATGACGATGTCGGCGAACAACTTTAGCAAGTCGTGCACCGAGGCCCTCAGCTCCTTGAGCTTGGCATTGTAGCACTTGTATTCCCCGATGATTTGCTTGACTCATAACTGGTGATTAAGCAAATCATCGGGGAATACAAGTGCTACAATGCCAAGCTCAAGGAGCTGAGGGCCTCGGCGCACGACTTGCTATAGTTGTTCACCGATTTCGTCATCATGTATTTCCCTAGGAATGAGAATCAGGAAGCGAATGACTTGGCCCAATAGGCCTCGGGTTATAAAGAGCGGGTGGTCGAAGTGCTGCATCAAGATATCGTGATTCTTACAAAGGAGGAACCTGCCGATGCCTAGATTGGGATATTGACGAAGTACCTCCGTAACCCAACGGCCGATATTGACTTCAAGGTTAAACAAAAGGCGCTGAAGTATATTTTGATAGGGGATGACCTATAAAAGAAGCACGAACAGGGTATTGTTGAAATGCCTCAAGATGAAGGATGCTTATATGGTGATGGCACATTCAGGAGTCTGTGGTGCCCACAGGTCCGGCCCCATCATGAAATGGCTCATCTACATACATGGATACTATTGGCCGACGATCACGGCCGATTGCTTTCAGTTTGCCAAGGGATGTGAGGCTTCCCAGCTGCATGGACCAATCCAAAGGGTGCCAGCGGACAAGCTACAACCCATTGTCAAACCTTGGCCGTTTAGAGGGTGGGCCATGGATTTAATTGGCAAGATATACCCTTCGAGTTCAAAAGGGCACAATTTTATTATTGTCGCCACCGACTACTTTACTAAATGGGTGGAAGCCATGCCTCTAGGAAATGTTGATCATGCTGCAGTGATTAAGTGCATCGAAAATCAAGAGTAGTTATCTTCTTCTTGAGAATTTGGTTAATAGGTCTCCTAACCCTCATTTGGAAAAGCTTTGGAAAATTAAAGCTCCTGAGAGAGTTCGTTATTTTGTGGTTGGTTATTCATGATAAATTGCTTACCAATAAGAGAAAGCACTCTATGGGGCTGGGGGATCAGTGGTTCTCTCACTGTGATGATGCTACAGAAGACATTCTTCATGTTCTGCGAGAATGCCCACTTGCGACTTCCTTGTTGGCGAGTCTAGTTCCTATTGAGGCTCGTAGTGATTTTTCTGGTGGTAATTTACAACACTGGGTTGATTTCAATCTTTTGCATGCTCAGTGGAGATTTGATAATTGTGATTGGATCTCTGTCTGGGCTACGACTTGTCATTGCCTCTGGTCTTGGAAAAATAAAGTAGCTCATGATTCGACCTTTATTAAGCCTTCTCGCCTTTGGCGGAGCATCATGGCCCAGGTTAAGTCCTATTATAAAGCTCATTGCACTCATGGTCTTGGTGGAGTGCGTGATGCAGAGATGATTTCGGTGCGTTGGTTACCTCCCCAGGAAGGTTGGGTTTGCCTTGATGTTGATGGTGCGGTAAAGCAAGCGCTCAAGGTTGTTGGCTGTGGTGGTATTATTCAAGATCATGATGGTAATTGGCGCGGTGGCTTATCCAAATCTATAGGCTTTTGTACCCCCTGGTGGCGGAGCTGCGGGGTTGTTTAGTGGGGCTTCGTTATTGTAGGAATAAAGGCTGCTCGAAACTGGTGGTGCAGTTGGATGCCTTAGCGGTTTGTCATCTCTTTCAGGGGACTGAGGCCCACCCGCTAGCTGGTTGGACCATTGTTCGGGAGATCCGGAAACTTCTCCGTCTTCCGTGGGATGTGAAGTTTGTTCATTTTTTTAGAGAAGGAAATAAGTGTGCTGATGAGTTAGACAATTTGGGTTGTACTCAGTAGGAGCCCTTGATTTTTCATGAGCATTGTCCTCCTTCTGTAGGACCTCTGATGCTTTCTGATGCTTTGGGCATAGCTACCCCCTTTTGTAGCCGTTGTTAGTTCTCTTGTCTTTGGGGCGTTAGTCCCCATTTAATACAAAAAAAAAGTAAAAACCTAAGGGTATGTGATGGAATGAGATGGGATGGAGTGGAATGCAAGAAGGTTCCATTGTTTGGATTCTTAAAAAAAGGATGGAATGAAATGGAACTTGATGGAATATATTCCATCCTATCTTTAAAAATATTATGTAAAGTGTGATGCTAACAATTTTGAAATGGAACTTGATGGAATATATTTCATTTTGAATTTTTTTTTCGATAATCAGATTGGTAAAAAACGAAAATTAATTTCGTGATATATTATGTAAAGTGTGATGCTAGCAATTTTTTTAGGTTCTTTAAAGTCCGAAACAAAATTAGTTGTCAAAAAAATAATAATTTTTCCTCAATAATCGGATTGCTAAAAAATGAAAATTAATTTCATAATAAATTATGTAAATTATGATGCTGGCAGTGTGTTTTTGTGATGCTTTTTCAAATACTCAAAATTCATTCCTAAATATCGAAATTTTTTTACCTATTCGAATACACAAAGTTTGTTCCTCAGTGACCGGTTTGGTGAAAAAAATAAATTCAAAAAATATGTAAAGTACAATGTTAAGTAGTGTGTTTTTTAGGCTTTATTGTTTCCAAAAAAAAATCTACTATTCAAATGTCAAAAATTTGTGACTCAATAACCGATTTAGTGAAAAAATATATAATTTCATGATAAAATACGTAAAATGTAATGCTAAGCAGCGTATTTTTGGGTACTTTAGTGTTTGTAAAAAAAATTACCGTTCAAGTACTCAGAGTCCCTTCCTCAATAACCGATTTAGTGAGAAATAATAATTTCGTGACAAATATGTACACACTCTATTTTAGTTTTTAAGTCTGCAATTGCCTTTATTAAATAAATATTTTTTTAGTTTATACTTACCTTCAATTTAAACAAAGTTTTCTCATGTTGCAATTTAAAAAACAAATTTTACCCAATAACAATTCTATATTAACTAGAGCTTTTACCCCGTGCCAATGCCACCTATTTAAGAGAAATGTCAGCTATAAACCTATAAAACTTGGATATTTTCTCTAGCATGTGAATAGCTACGGCCTATAATAAGTTTGACACTAACCAGAAAACTCTGTTTTGTTCATAGGATTACAAGGTGGGTTGATGAAGATGAAGACAAAGTTAAAGCTACAGGGGACAAAAGTTTGCAGTATCATTCTACACCACATTTTAAAACACCACACTTTGAGAGTAGAGTGATGACGTCTTATATCATTCTTTTTCTTGTGCTGAATTTGTAACGAGTAGAGTTTGATTTGTCTTTAGATTGTTTTCTTTGGGGCGAGTAAAGGGTTTGGTAGGGGTTAAATTTTGAAAGCCTTTGATTGGAATCATATTTAAATTTGTAAATTAGTTTGAATGGGTTTGTCATCAAGAAACCCACTTTGGGTCAGGCTCAGTAATTGGGAAGTTGATAAAATGTGTGTCACTTACTAAATGCTTGGCATTTTTAGTACTCTAAAATCACTTTCTTTATGTTTTGAGAAACATTTTATGTTGATGTATACTCTTTGTGTGAATAAGACTGGGCAATCATACTTAAAGACCAAAATCACTGCTATAATGAATCTTTTTGCTTGAAGGTCCTGCACTTTTTGATTTCACTTATGTATCTCAAGAGCATTTCAATATTCATGTTCCTTGACAACTATTGTTGATAGTCGTTGACAACGTGTTATGCGTAATCAATGACCTTCCATCCAAGTGGAGTATCTTAATCAAAATGCTTATGGTGGAAATGTTAACGGTGCTTATGTCGATGGTGGGTATGCTAACAACCTAATAGCAACACAACGTGCATTATATTAAGACCAAGACTACTGAGATTATGAATCTCTTTGGTGTTGATGTTTTGATTGGAACACCTACTAGGAGTGAGGTCGTTTTAACCTATGTTTCAAAGGGTTGCTTCAAAATACATTGTCCGATGACTGCTGCATGTGTTCGTCTTAGAATAATGCGCAATCAGCCGCCTCCAATTTAGATGCTCTACCGCATCGAGGCTGCCGTCCCATTCATAGGACTAACTCTTCTCATCATGAAGAAGTTGGCCAAAGTGCTCACAATCCTATTATTATGCAATGACTTTTTTTAGTGGCATGTACCTTCAAGACATTTTATCTTTGTTTTGTTTAATTTGCTCTATCTTCAAACCTTTGCTGAAATTTTTATTGCTATGGGAATGTAATATTTAGACTTTTTGTGTCGCAACTTCTGTTTTTTTTTCCCGCCCCCGTGCACGGTACGGGTAACACGGCTAGTTCCATCAAATCCCCTCACTTTTCTTCCCTCCCAATTTGGGGGGTATGGGATGGAATCACCCATTTTTATTAGACTATTACATAATTATTCCTCAGATTTTATATTTCATTTGTGTCTGTTAATATCCACCTTTTTTTTCCTGCGTAGAGTTCTTCAATTCTTCCTCGTCCTTTTTCTTATTACGTTCATTTTCTCTTCTCCAACAGAAGAAAATACTTACGCATCATCTACATAAGTAACAGGAGATAGAAAAATAAAAGGCCTTTCGCCCACATACAGTAACTGAATATACAAAATGACTTGCACCTGCATATCAACGCTCCTCTTATTACACGTCTTCGTATTTTTTCAATTGTTCAAAAGTCTTGAAAACTTTACAAGCCAATTATTAATCTTTGATTTTTTTTACTGTATTATTAATTCTTGATAAGTAATATTCTTTTACTAAATAGTAAAATTAGCTTATTACTAAATTAATAAAGTAAAATATATTTGTAGTAGAAAAGTCAAAGTTAATTCTGAATAAATTTTTTAAGAAAATGATTCTGAATAATGTTTTTTTTAGCTAAGGGTAAAAAGTGAAAAAATTGTTTAAATCCATTCCGTTCCATCCATAATCCAAATGATGATTCCTTTTCGGGAGCGATTCATCCTTCCCAAACGCAGCATACAACTATCCGTTGTACTGCGCTCTCCAAGTGTGCTTGTGGAGTGTGAATTTCGTTCCGCTCCGTCGTAAAGTTCCCAAACAATGAAATGGAAATTTTATTCCATTCCTCTCCGCTCCATTCCGTTCCATTCCACTCACTTTAAACAATCCAAACATACCCTAAATTTTAATTGAAAGAAAGTACGACCAAAACAACCGTTCCTTTCTTTCTTCTCGCGCGATGCAGTAGCAAGAAACCAAACGGTTTCTTTCAATGTTTTAAAACTCGGACTGGTAGCCGACTCGGTGAAGGTACCGAGTCACTGGGTCAAGGGTCGGATCGAGGGGTCGACAGTTGAACCGCATGACCAAAACCGGGACCGCACAACTCGGACCCGGTCTCTCCTTCGCGAATTTTCAAGACCTATATAGTATATAATATAAATTTCGTACCTGTAAAAATTAGTTTCCTAAAATTACACATCCTTTTACCAAAATAAAATAAAATTACACATCCTACTTAGAAAAGTTTAACAAAAATTCACCACAAATTGAATAATCCCACAATGCTATCAAATTACATATAACTCATAGAACTTTGAACTTCAAACAAGTCCATTAAATCATAAACAACATGAGTATCTTAGCAAACATCAAAAGCATCTTACAACAAAACAATTATCCAAATCCATCTAATTTCAACAACAACAAACAACAACAAACAACCATCTCTCACAAAACAACCATCTCATATAAATCCAACAACAACAACAAACGACCATCATTGCATACAAATCTAAACATCATTCATTATATGATGGAATCAAAACATCATCATCATATATGATATCTTCATCAATAGGTTCCCCGGAAGCTCCATCTCCGCCATCATTGTTTTCATTCTCATTTTCCGTGGGATTGTCTTGGGCATTATCATCTTCATCTTCATCCAAATGTAAATGATCTATGACGAAGCAATGAAACTTTATTCACATATAATAAAAACATACCAATATCACTTGAATTTGGTTGAATGGTCATACTTGCAAGATCACTACGCAATGAATCCAACTCTTCATTGCTTAAGAGGGGTGGTGACTCCTCCAATACCCAACTAGAATAGTCACCAATTGTTTCATGATTGATAGGGTCTTAACCATGATTCCTCTTTTTCCTAAACATATGTAACTTAATCTAAGCACGTGTGTTTGAATATAGAAATATAAACAACCAAAGTAAAATAAACATAAATAAATAGTAATACCTATTTTGGAGCCTTAAGTTGTAACGAACAAAAACTAAGTCATTAAGCTTTTGATGCTCCAACCTATTTCTTTTTTTGGAATGAATGTGCTCAAACACACTTCAATTTCGTTCACATCCTGAAGAACTGCAAGTTTGACTTAAAATTCGGATAGCCAAGATTTGCAAGTTCTTGGCACCTGTTCCATACATCTACAACATGACATGTGATTAATGAAGAATCAATGAAAGTAATGAACTTGTTGTCGTCAAACTCTTAGGTCCTAGCCGTGGTGTCGGCCAGATGTTTGGAAGGTCCTTGATTCCTCGTTTCTTCAAGCAATTGCGTTGAGGAGGGAACTCTGCTCCTCGACTGTGGGTTTCCTGACTCCTCTAGAATGGGTCGGGCAAGGTGAGAGGGGGACGCGAGTGTTGGGTTATACTACTGGCTAATGCATAAAGTAAAGTAAAGGATAAAAAATGCGATAAAGGAAAGATAAATTGAAATAAACGTAGAGTTTGATTGATTGGATGTATGTTTGTACAATTACTCTATTGCTATATATATATACACACACACACACATAGGCTCTCGTCGGCCACTACGCTAGCCAACATTTGCCTGTGATTGGATTGATCTAAGATCAACGACTCTCATTGCTTCCTAGGTCCTCAAAGAGGCGGAGTAACCACCCATGATCCCACTGGCACGGTTAGTGTAACACCCAAAGTAATTAAAAAAATTACTTTGAGTGTTATCGTATAGTTACTTTACGTAAATTGTAGCCTTTTATAGACATTCATTTTTTTGATTGATTTTCTGATTTAATTTAGTATATTTTGTGATTGAATTGCTACTAGAATTAATGAAAGTGTAGTAGAAAAGGGAGGGGTACAAATAGGAATTTGATTTTTATTACTAACCCAAATCAAACCAAGCCCAACCCATGACCCAAAAGCTTAAGCCAAAACCATCTGAACTCACAACTCCCTCTTCATTTTAACTTCTCTAATTCATTTTCTGAACTCACAACTCCCTCTACACGTTGATACCAGAAAATCCAGTTTACCCTCACCCCTTCCTTCTCTTCCATTTTAGCGTTTCAAGCTCCAAGTGGGTAGAAATTGTGCTTTTCTTGCCTTTTTGACATTTGGGTCTCTAAGAGTTCATGCAAGGGTGTTAGTTACCATCTTTGAGTGATTGGAAGCTTCAAGGAACCTTGGGACAGATTCTAGGCTTCTTGGAGAGGGTCTGAATCATGGGTGTTGTTCCTGGTGTTGCGGGGAAACGATTTTGGGAGCTAATTATTCATTGTTCGTGTTTTAGTTTCTTTTTCAAACTCCTCTTCGATTGTAAGGTGAGTTCTACGAATTTTTTTCTGTTTTCAGTTTAGAATCATGTGTATTTCTGAATTGTGTTGACAATGTGTTTGATTGTTGAAATTTGATGAATGTTTGATGCCAATTTTTCTGCTAAACTCACTGTTTGGGGTGATCTGGGTATACATTCGGTTATACAGTAACTGGGAACAATCTAGTAGTCCAAAAATTAGGTAATTTATTTTTTTAGAAACTAGACTTAATGCTTGGCAATTGGGCACTGGTTTGACTGCATTTGGAGTTTAATAGCTCGAGTTATAGGTGTCACAAGTTAGGTTAAAATTCTAGAAACAATCTGGGTATAGGTTCGGTTATACAGTAACTAGGAACAATCTAGTAGTCCAAAAATTATGTAATTTATTGTTTTAGAACCTAGACTTAATGCTTGGCAATTTGGCACTGGTTTGATTGCATTTGGAGTTTAATAGCTCGAGTGATAGGTGTCACAAGTTAGGTTAAAATTTTGTAAACAATCTGGGTATAGGTTCAGTGTTTTGTGTATAACGATTCTTGTTTCATTGAAAACTAGACTCAACTTGCTTCAGTGTGAACTTAAATTTTGTGTCATTTGATGGAGTTTTGCTATTTTAAAATCTTTCTTAATTTGCAACACAGAATCTGTCTCGTTTTAGAACTGTCCGCATGTTTTGTAAAACTGTACTTGTGGGCCCCTTTTCTGTCAAAACAAAAGTTATGTTCATAAACTAGACACTCTAAGCTTTCCAGAGAGTGGTCCTTTGCTAAGTTTCGATACCGTTTGATAGGTTAATTAATTCTCCGAAGTAGAGGTATGCTTGATGAAATTCTGGCTGATAAATGCATGTGCTTGTTATTGTTTGGTTGCTGAATGTTTGTTTCCAAAAAGCAAAAGTCAAGTTCTAAGCCACTTGATATGTTGTGGTTTGAAAGAGGATTGAGTTGATTGATATGTTGAATTTATTTTCCTTGTTTGTGATGATTTGGAGGTCACGGCTATGCGATTTTGTATTGTATCAAAATCCTTTTTGAAAACGCGTGTGAGAAAACTATTTAGTACATAGATAAGTACACCGTAAATGTATTAAAGAGTGGTTGATGTACTTGGGGTCGGTGTCATGAACCAATCTCAAGGCCCAAGAGGTGGTCAGTGTGTTCTATTTATTTATAGAACACGGGTTCCCTATATGTATCATCGTAGCTTTTATACTATGTAAGTCTAAGGCGCAGGGGGATGCATCATAAAGTAATTATTAAAAGATATTCGATGCGTATTATAGTAATGGAGTCAAGAAGAACTAATTGAGATTATATAATCTCACCCCTCTTTGTTGTTGTTTTTCAGACCAGCAGGTGAAAGTTAAGGAAGGTTTATGACAATGGGAAAGTATTTCACCCTTGAAGGATAATGATGTTTATATACTAGTGAAAGCACATTGTATTGGTGCTAATTTTCAAGATGAGGATCTTTGTTCTCTGTTGAAGTATTAGGCTAATCCTAATATGTTGTAGGATTCATATACTTTGTAATTTGGATTAAGTTGGCCGTGTCGACTCCGATAGGTATAAGGAAAATTTGTTTATGTTCAAGATCTTTAAGTAAAGTCTTTTTATGAAAATCTTATCAATGTATGTGAGTCATTTAAGGACATAAGTTGTTTCTTAGTTTAATCGAATGTACAAAAGTGTATCTCTGAGATGTCTGAAAAGTAGTATTTGGGATTTTATTGTCGACTAAAATCCAGGATGTTACAGTTAGTAGGGTGAATGCTCGTCGCTCCGCGTTTTTCGGCCTCACTCTCCCGTTTGAACTTCAACCGCTCCCACGTTCTGTCTTCGTGCCATGTCTTCCTTGCCTTCCAAGCAACGCCCGCCTTCCTCGGCCATTCGGTGGCTCGCCCGTACTAGCCCTTTTAGGTAGTCGCTTAGGCACCCGAGCCACCTAGACTTTAGCACTCTTTAGGCTGGGGCTATCACTTTCCCTCGGCTTAGCTCACTGGCCCTCGGGCGTAACCCTCCCTCGGGGAGTTTTGTCATTTAATGTGCCTCGAGGACCTCTCTTGACTTCACTCTATCTGGCAAATACCCATTTTGAAACACGTCGTATGGCTTGTCTTCACACCACTACTCTTTTCTTCCCTCTTAGCCCTCGGCCTACGGCCTAATTTTTTTTGGGTGTTCACAGAACAAAAATAAAGATTATGAATCAAATAATAAGAAGGTTACCTGGCCTTAGTATAAACTGATCATCCACTGCACCATCTCTTCCAAAATGCCCAATGGCATCTTTGTATTGGGCTACCTCAGCAGTTAACTTCCTTCGAAGTTCTTGATTTCGATGAGAATACTTGTCAATGACATCAAAAAGGCCGGCCTGATATTGTGTCACGATGATTATCATATTGTGTCTCATTCTACCGACAAGCTGGATTTAACCAATAACCTGCAGCTTGGAGATTTTTACAAAGTTGGGAATCCCAACGCTCATCCAAGATCTTCAAGTAAGGCTCCACTTTCTTCTTATTTCTTTGATACCTTTTCACCATCTCTGCTCGAGCCATATGTATAGCTTGGTAAAGAAAACCCATAGTAGGTTTTTCTTCACTATCAACCATCCGCAAAACGCGTACAAGTGGTTCTGTGACTTTCACTATGTCAACACAATTGTTCCAAAATGCAGAGTCTAAGACTTGATCCACAAATTGTTTTGCCTTGGCTTCCCTGGCATAAGCTGAGGTTGTCCACTCTTTAGATGTTACCATAGCTCTCGGTGCATTTTTTTTAGCTAAAATACTTAGCAAAGCAATGAAATTAGTGGCAAATCGAGTAGGAGCGGGACGAAGAATTTCTCTACCACCGGTATATTTTCTCACCAAATACAAAGAATAACAATGGTTATAAATATATTTGGTAACATTTGAGGCATGTGACACAACATCACTTACTTCCACTAATTTTCCCATGTCTTGCAACATCAAATTAATGCAACGTGCCGCACATGGAGACCAAACCAAAGTAGTAAACTCTTTTTCTAATAGCTTTCCATTAGCAACATAATTTGCTGCGTTGTCTGTTACTATATGGACAACATTTTCAGGGCCAATGGACAACACTACCTTCTTGAAAAGCATAAACAACATCTGTGCCGTTTATGAAGCATCAGAACCATTCACTGATTTCAGAAAAATCGTACCTTTGGGACAATAAACCAAAAAATACAATTATTAGTATTATGCATAAAGTAAAATAAAATTAAACATAAAAAAAATTCATGAAAACCGTACCTTTGGGGCAATAAACCAGAAAGTTTATGAGAGTTCGCCTCTTTCGATCCGTCCACCCGTCTGCCATAAGAGTACAACCAGTATACTTCCAGATATCACGATAATCATCTATCATTTTGTTCATCTCAATAACCCATTTATTTAACAACTTACCACGAAGCATATCCGTAGTTGGAAGCTTATACCCCGGGCCCATACTACAAAGCACATTAGCGATAGGTTGATAATAGACTGAATTAGATGCATTGAATGGGACACTTGCATTTATGAACCACTTTGCAACAGCGAGATCACACTTCTTTATCACTTCTTTACTTTGCAACACACTTTTTAGGGTAGGTTGTGCTCCAAGAGTTGTTCTAGGCAAGAAATAGCTACCAATGCGACCAACACTCTTTCCCTTTTGAGATGCAACCTCTGGTCTTGATTGTCCAACAACCATTTGCACTTCAGCACTCTCTTCACTAGGTGAATGTTGATAAATCTTCTCAGTTTCTCCTTGAGTCTCTCTTTTCTTGTTCTTGACTTCATCAATATTTTCTTTCATTTGATTCTGAACTTCATCATTCATCATCATTATTTGTTCATTATGCGTGTCCATCTTTCTTGCTTGCTTCATCATCAGTTCATCACTATTCAACTTGCATGCGTGAAGTAGTAGGGATTTGGAACCCTAATATGTTGTTGTGGTACTCTAATGTGAGTTTTTGACATAACTATAACCTCTTTCCTCTCTTTTTTCTAAGATTCAATTTTTCTATCGTGGGTTTTTCTCGAACCTGTTTTTTCTCTCATTTCTTTGTGACTTTTGGTTTTATTTAGATTTAAGATAATTGGTGCTTTGTTGTTTTGAGAATTTATGGTTTTCTTGGAGAAAACAATAAGGAGGGATCTTCTGTTTTCTTATGGTTTTTTTTTGAGATTTTTTGGAGAAAACAATAATGTGATCTTGTGTTTTGATATGGTTGTCTGATAATTGTATGGATTAAGCCTCCGATGAAATATCACCTAAGCTTGTAAGGAAAAATATGTTGACTGGAATTATAAATTCAAAACAAGAAATATTGATGAGTCTGATAAAATATCTTTCTTGTTTCTGTATTTTAGAAAATACTGGAACAAGTATTTTTACTTGTTGAACCGTGTATAGTATTCCAAATAAAACATTTGACTTCTATGTGGTTACAGTTTTATTTTCTCTTCCTTGAGAACTATGGTGTGAAGAAATTGGAAGCATTTTTTGCTGTTCTGAATGCTATAATCGTCTGCTCTCTCGAGGTTGTCCTTCTCTAGGTACACTTTTATGCTGTTTTCTTCCTATCGAGTGGCGTCAACCGGACTGGGACTGGTGGTCGGCGTACCAATAATGACATTTGTCGATATGCCACGGCAGACATTGCGGATCTTCACTGCAATCATAGGAAGCAGACAGGATTGGATCCCGGTTTCAGTGAGGTTAATCAAATGGAGAGGTACGAAGAGGACTTTTCGGGTTTAGGTCCAGTCGGGAGGCATCAAAGAGGGCCCGGATTGATGGGCTTAAGATGTTCCCCTCAGAACAGCAGCATAAAAGCTATCGCATAAGCGCGGTGGCTACCCTCATTGTAATCAAATTCCTAGGCGTGCTCATGCCTCATCTTATTTAGTTCGGACCTTTGCTGGCTACCCACGAAGTGTTCCAACGCTTTTAATGAAAGACTAATCTTTGCTCGTATTTAGGATCAAATTTCGCACTGCTCAATACCGAGTTTGTCCACTGAAAGAATCGAACCCGGGAGCGTCGACCCCCCGTGTCCAAGGGTAGATTAAGCCACTGAGTGGCTACATATAGATAAGTCCCTCATATCTGATATACAGACTTCTTTATCTTTATCTTTACAGGTATTTTGGTTCCTAAACTTAGCTCCAGAACTATACAGCAAGTTGTTGGAGTTGTTGGCTGCATTATTATTCCTCACAATGTGTTCTTACATTCTGCTCTTGCTCAATCAAGATAGGTCGACGCAAAAAAGAAAGGCCGCGTTGAAGAAGCTATGGTCTGTTTTCTTGTTCAGCTTTTATGATTTTTCGTATCTCTTCGGTTACCTCCTACAAACCTAATTTCTGGACTCCAAAATCTTTCTTTCTTTGGAATATTTCACAAAAAAAAAAAGCAACAGCTACAAAGTAACGTATTCTTGTTAGAGTTTTCTTGTTTATCTTCTTTCCAGTTTTTATATTACTTTTGGAGCCTTTACTTTATACTATAGTTTTTAGTCTCAGCCTTGGTCTTTCAGCTAATTAGTTTTTTTTTATATAGAATTTTAAAGATATTAAGTCCTAAACTTACGAATTTTGTAGTAATCAAATGTTAATTACTTTGTTTTTTCTATTTATATATTTTCTCAATTCTCATGTTACTCTTGCTTGAGTTAGTTGTATTGTAGAAGGCTTTTATTCATTTATTCATGAGATTTTAAGAAAAAAATGTTCTCAATATGTTATGTTCAGGAAACTAAAGCAATGAGAAGGAAATTACAAGCTGTGAAGCAGAAAAAGATGATATTATTAGATGAAGTTCGGTAATATCACATACCAAGTACCTATAATTTTCATAGTTTGCAGTTTATTATCTAGGGAGCTTATATCACTCTCACTCTTTAACTAGAGTCTACAGGTTTTAATTTGAGCCTACTTTACGACCTCCTTTGAACCCAAAAGAAAGAGTTTTCAATGGAGTTGAAAACACATTACATAAAACGGCTCATGTGTTTGATTTAAACAAGAATGGTAGTAGTAGTAGAAGTTTAAATAAAAAATACGGTTCTTCTTTTCACAGTTCTACTCTTGTCTTTGACTTGAATCACAAAGATAGAATTCACAGTGAGAAAGAAGCCACAAAGAAGAGTATTCATCCATTTTTGGACATATTTTTAGCAGATATCGGTAATTAAATATTGCATGTTGTGTTTGCATCATGAGTTCGTGTTTCATGTTTCATTGTAGTAAAGGATTCGGTTTGTGCGCATACAGAAAGATTGTGTAGTCATATAAACTCATAGTTTTCATCTAATGCAGACATAAGAGGAGGAATTACAAGGAAACAATGAGCCATAATGGATTGAAGAAGCAAAGAAGAGTACACAAAGAGTTGTGAATGAGAAGCAACATAATGATATCAAATTCTCAACTTGTAGGAACCTTAGAGATGGGGCAAACAGGACATGTTTCGTGGCAAGATCAGGTGGCTTTAAATGGAAAACCCTCTTTTGAAAATAGAATGTTTAGAATCTTCTCTAGTATGAGGCAGATTTCCAGAGGATGAGATCGAATGGGAAGCGCGTGGGTTGATTTAGCAGGATACAAAATTGCATCTGACCTTTGTTGTATTTAAAGACATGCCATTGTACCTTTGAAATAAAGTGTAATACCCAGGTAATATAGTATCTTTTTACCGATCATACTTTTGTCTTTTATAAAATTTTTTGTAGTTGACCTGCTTTTTTTTTATCGAAATGAAATAAAGGTGTTGATGTCTTTGTGGTTAAAATGGTGTTATTAAGTGTTGTGAAATTTTTGTTGAAAATTTTAGAAAATAAAATTTTACCGCCTTTTGTAAAGTCGAGTAAATTTTACCCGCTGTGCAATTTTCAAACGAACTCTGAATTCAACAAAAATTAATCTGGGGTCTCTCTGATTGGGATAAGACTCAGAGAAGTGAAAATAATATTTTTTTAGGTGGAAAAATATTACTGTTGATTTAAATATTAATATAACTACTCTACATGAAAAAGTCATTGTTGAGTTAAATTGTCGGTTTAACACTAATAAGTAGTCGTATAATTTTACACCGATAATTTACAAGTACTTATTTTGATGTAAGGGTTGTCTTGAGTTTTGTGGCTTTGTCATGATTACACTTTTGTGATAAAGTTACTTTATTAGATTAAACTAAAATAAATAACTGGAATAAGAATAAAATATATTAGATGTTGATTATGTTGTTGAAGGATAAAAAAAGCAATTAAGTGAGGAAATATCTCATTCCCTTAACTTATCAGCCGTGGGTCTCTCTCTCTCACTTGTGATACAGTATAATTTTCTTTTAAAACTCTTTATCCTCCATTCTTAAAACCTTGGAGTGTTGGTTCTTAGAAACATAGAGAAAGAAGTTGAAAATTAATGAAGATAGAGTGGGATTTTGAGGAAATTTTCAAGCAGAAAGTTGTTGGTGGTGACCAGGGCAAGCTTTTGGTAGCTTTGTCTTGTAACTCATTTTCGTTCCCTTTTCTTATCATGGCTGAGAGCTAAAATGGTATGGGTGTGGGGTGTTGATTTTTCTTTGTTATCCAAACATATACTTTCAAATTTGTTTCATGAAAATGTTGTATTTAAGAAATGAAGTAAAACCCCTTGTTTTAGGAGGATTCTAACTGAACTTGGTGAGCGTAGGGTGGGGGTTTTTTTATTGAAAAGTTTGTCTTAAAGTGATAGTGTGGTGTAAAGTTGTATAGTTGTTGTGATTGGAAGTGCTAAAAAATGAATTTGATAGTTAGGGTCCTTAGGAAGTGTAAATGTTATGTTATGATGAAGATGTTTAACTTTAAAGGAATAAATTTGCTGTTTGAATTGTGAGTAGTAGTTTGTGAAAAGTTGAGGAATCAAAGAAGTTAATGGAAATCTTTCGTGAAAAACTTTGATGTTGTGAAGATGTTCAAAACAAAAAGGAGTTCATGAAAACTCTAAAGACTTGTTCTGTTTGGGTTTAGAATTTTGATAAATGATAAGGTGATAATTGAGTAATTTAAAGTTAAAGGGTGTCAAAAGTTTTGAAACAAAGTGTTGATGTTGAATTTATTGGTGTATATTTTAGAATTTTGAAAATAAATCTAAAGGAGTTCTTGAAGAAAATGTGATATTTTATTTTAAAGTTTCCTATCTAAACTCTTGAGTAAGAATGTGTTGATGTGGTAACAAAACTCCCCTTTGCTGGGTTTGAGCCGCGAGTTAAGCTGGTTGGGGGATGAGATATTTTATTGCAAATTCCTTCTCTAAAAGTAGTACTTTTGGGGATGCTTAAATTGTTTTTGTCCGTGGAGATTGAAGGAAAAAAATAATTTTTGACTTAGAAGTTTGAAAGAAGAAAGAGCTTATCTAATGTTGTTTTTTGGAGTTGGATGGAAATGATCTTTCTAGTAGGTTTTATTTGAATAAGAGAGATGATTTGTTGTTGTGGAGAATTTGAAAACAAATGAGTTATGGCAAAGTTTTCTAACTCTATGTTATGCTGAAAATCTAGAAAGATATGATTTGATGAGGATTCAAAACTAATATTTGGCTTCTTAAAAAAAAACAGAAAAGGAAAGGATACTATCAACTCCTTATATGTTAAAGTGTGGTTTGTATCAGATTTAATAATTGTTTTGGGAAAGAAGTTTATGGAAAGTGACTTATCTTGTATTTTGAGTTGTAATAGATCTTATGTGTTAATTATAATTTCCTTGTCTCTTGAAAAGGAATCAAGAGTTGTGCACACCAATTAATAGTGGGAAGTATTTCATTACTTTGTCTGGGGCAACTTGTGAGTAAACTGTTGAGTCTGGAAGTACATTTTGGATACTTTAAAGTGCTCAATAAACACAGTTTTATTTTGGAAACAAATGCTTCTTGGTAAATTTTCGTGAGAAAAACAATATCTTTTCTAATTTTAGAAGCGATTGATTGATTAAATTTCTTTAAAAAATAACAATTTTGATTTTGTGTTGGTTTTTGTTCAAGGGTGAAAGGAAGTGGATTTTTAGTCTTTATAGTATTTAACTTGAGGTCGTGTACTTGTTAAAAGGATTGTTGAAGATGAGTAACCTAGGATTTAGAATTAAACCATAACCTAGGGAGTCATTTTGGGTGAACTAGGATCGCTCTAAGTTTGGTATGTGCTGTTTAGGGCCAATGGAATTGAGTAGGAGCTTAGTAAGGACAATGGCGAACTAGCTCAAGAACAATGGCGAACTAGCTCGTATTGATTGTTGGTGGACTCGTAGATTATTGATTTCTGGTAAGGGCACCTTCCTACTCTTTAAAAACCTTTATATAATTGATTGTAAATATTGAGGAATTATGTAGTTGGTGATGTGTACTTGATGCATATCTAATTAGGTGAAGTTGTCATGTTATTATTCCTTGATGTTGTATACTTGATATATAGGTTATTGGGTGTTGCTGTTAATTCATTATTCTTGATCCGTGTGATGGTTGGTTGAATAATGTTTGGTGTGGTGAAATTATGCATGGGGTGTTGTTGTATAATCATGCATACATAGGCAGTGTTGCTCTTTATTGGACCTCAAAAATGGTGGTGTTGTTCTTTATTGGACCTCACAAACCCCTACGGGGAGGTGATATTCCGGAATTATTTGCACTGGCATGTAGTCATTGAGTTGTGTGATGTATTGCGGTGCTGAATTACTAAATGATTAATTGTGCTTTGTTTATGTATATGCATATGTGAATTTTTTTATGTATATTTGCATTTTTTTTTGGTTGGTGACCCTTGCCGTTGGGTGATGAGGGAGTTCTTGGTCAGTGACGAGGAGTAAGAGATGATTCCGAGTGCATGTGTTGCATATGGGCGCGTGCATCAGTGTTTTGTCAATGTAGAGTATAATGTTCAGCTTAGGGTTCATGTATTTTGCATCTTGGTAATACTTGTACTAGGGTGAGGGATGTTCATGTTATGTATATGTTTAAGTGGGGATCAATACCCTTTATGTAGCTAATACATTATGTTGTACATGATGTCCTTAATGCTGCAGTTACTCTGATTTGCAATTTTGGAAAGGATTTTGACAAGCAACTATTTTGTACAATTTGGTGGAACCGAAAGCAACCCATGTGTTTTCTTTAAAAAAAATACAGGGTAAATGGATGCACATTGGAGGAAAATGGATGAAAAGTGGTTGAAAAGTTGATTACCCGGGTGTAAACTAGAAGCACTTAAATAGAGTTTGTTGTATATGATAGAATGTAAACAGAAATCTAACTAAAAAGAGTATGAAGAATTTTTCTTCTTCATTTATTAACAATCATGTTAGTAGCAATATTTATACAATGGCGAGCAAGCTGACTAGTCAATGCTCAGTCAGTTACTGATGTGGCAGTCCTGTAATTGACTTAGTTACATCTCAACAAACTATATTACCTACAACTACTGCAGTGTGCACTATCTTATATACCTCTATTACTCCCCCTTCAAACTCACAAAGTTGGTTGATGATAGTGAACCACTTTAAGTTTGAATCGTTGCTCATTGACGGTTGTGAGAGACCATGACACCACTGAGATTATCACAAAGAAGAACATGAGCCTGAGTAATGATATTGAGTTCACCAAGGAGAGATTGAACTCACATTAAGTCAGTTGCGGCATTAGCCATGCTACATTACTTTGCCTCGGCAATAGAACGGACTACAAGAGTTTGTTTCTTGGAGCACCAAAAAACAAGATAGGGACCAAAGAATAAACAAGAGCCAGATGTTGAACTTCTATCGTCTGGGTCACCTGCCCATTCAGAATCTGAGTACACACAAAGGGAGAAAGTAGTGTCTTTGCTTGCTTGTTGTAGGAGTAGTCCATAGTTGATGTTGCCACTAAGGTACCTGAGAAGTTGTTTTACAACCCTTCAACGAGTGTTCAATGGTTGAGAGAGAAATTGGCATAAGTTAGCTTAGGCCTTGTCAAGGTAATATACTGCATAGCACCGACCAAGGACTTGTAATGAGAAGGATTTGGTAGAGAATCAGTGCCGTGTCTGCTTAATTTAACATTGGCAGCCATGGGTGTAGTCATGGGACTGCAGGACAACATATTAGCACGTTGAAGGAGGTCCTGAATGTATTTGGATTGAGTAATAATAGCAGCTCCACTAGGTAAGTACTTGATGTGAAAAATCCGCAAGTGTACGATTTTCGCCAAGTAGTAAAAAGATCGAATCCACAAAGACTGTGACTTTTGAATACCAACTAATTATAATCTAATTAAATTAAGAGAAAATAAAGTTCGATTGATTTAAAGGAGAACTTGTAATAATGGAATAGTGTAAAATCTATAGAATCTAAGATTACAAGAAAGTAAAGTTTGTTGCTATAAAAAAGGAAGGGATCCTAGGATTGGGATTTCCACAAGGATTATTTATGATTGCAAATTGATTTTCCATTTATTAACTTTGATCGTCTTTGAAGGTGAATTTATCCTAAGGAAGCTAATGTTCTTTTTCAAGTAACAAAAACCGTGCTCAATTGAAACAATTCCTACCTTCGTGGTAATTGAATTCAAACTAAACCCATTAAGCTCTATGATAATTCATGGTTCCTTGAGAGACTAAACCTACTTTCGCGATTTATGTCTCAAGTTCAAACCTTATAGTTCTAACAATTAGGTTTACCTCTCAATTCTTCCCTAATTATCTATGAAGTGCAAACAAGTGGCCAACAAATTCACACGAATGAAACACAATAAGAATAGAATCAAATCATGATCAAATTTAATAAAAACGGAAAATGGTTCAATTCATTCTCATAAACATACCAATGGTTTTACCCAATCTTAGAAATAGAAAACTACTCAAATATAAAATTCATAATAAATAAATTAGAGATAAAATCATTCAAACCCGGAGTTTCGGTGAAGAAGAAGAAGAAGAACGCTCTCACGAACTCTCCTTTCAATCTAGCCGTCTTTCTCAATCAGTCCAAAAGTGGTCTCAAAAGGTTTTTTAAACCCATAAAAATTCTGCACTGCGCGACACGGCCGTGCTGGCTGGCATGGGCTTGCCGTGTTGCTTGCTGTCTTGCATTTTCTTTAAATCTTCAATGTGGTAACGTGGCACGGCTGTGGTTCTTAGCATGGCCTGGCTGTGTCAAACTCCCCTTTGCTTGTTTCTCGTACTTTTGCCTCCAAATGACTCCCGCTTTCATCTGAGTGCCTCAACTCCCTTTTACTAAGTGAAATACCTACTTTTCTGCACAAAAGAACTCATACCAAGTGCATTATACAAATCACATGCAAATGCATATGAAACATGAACCAATATGGATAAAATGATTAAAATGCATGCAAATTCTAACCTTAAACTACATGCTATTTCAAACGCATCAAATTACCCCAAACTTAGAATTTTGCTTGTCCTCAAGCAATGACTATGGCTAAAGTAAGAAGAGGAACTAATAGACACAATGAGTAAGAAACCCGAGATAAAATCACATCAAGCAATAGGCATAGGCAATTCAAGAGCAATAGTGGTAATCAGTATTAAGTCCAATTAGAGGCTTAGGTTCCTTGAGATTGTGTTTCACACCAATAAGGACACTCTTCTCTCCACTCTCAGTGTGTTTAAGGGTAACGTGATTCACTCAAGTTCCTCCAAAGAAAATGCTCTACCATAGGCTTGATTATCAACCAATTCTCCACTGTGTTATTTGAAAGCACATCAAAATCACAAGGTCTTTACAGGGTTGTAACGGGGCCAAGGGTAATAGACAGGTAGGAAGAACAAAGAAATGGATATTCAAAGGGCTATCAACATCTTCAATCAATTACGGGTAGCCTTTTAGAATACTCATCACAATTCTAAGTTCACGAACAATATGCTCAACATCCTCAATAATGACCAACCAGTTTCGGGCACTTGGTCATAGTACTCTTGTTCCCTATTTTTTTTTCTATTTCTTCTAATTTTCCTTTTTTTTCTTTTTTTTTTTCAACTTTTTGCACCAAAATAACATTATTGGAGGTACACAATAAGAAGAGAGGATCATCAATTTTTTTTTACGACCACATTACTCACTTGTACTCTAAAAGGCACCTCAATATATTTTTCTGATCAATTTGGGTACCAAGAAAGAAAATTAGCATTAGGCTCAAAGTGGGCAACTAGTGGTAACATATAGACAAGAACTCTGAGGCTTGAAAGAAAATACCTAAGTGCCTTGATCATTTTCAGATATGCCAACAAATTTATTTAGCCTCAAAAGGTTTCAAGTCAAGTTCTAGAGAGCACAATCAGAGAGGAACAACACTCATCAAGAAGAAGAGGGTATCAATTAAGATGTAATATAAACCTCTATATTGGCCCAAAATCTGACATTTGTAGCTAAATTGATGAGAAACAAAAAATCAGGAATTTATGCTAATTATCAACTTGCTAAAAACCACCTCTATATTTATAGATAACTATAATGCCTTTTAGCCCACCACAAGAACACCAAATTGGGTTTCAAACCATTGTTTTCCTAAAAGTTCCGAAATGATTTGGCACAAAGTTCTTTTTTTTTTTTATGAGGACAAGATATACAATGGGGGTAAAAGATGCTACAATACAAAACAAAATAAAAACTAAAATATGATGGTATGCAAAACAAAATGAATATGCAAAACTAAAACATCATGATATGCAAAACAAAATGAATATGCGAAACAAAATGAAAAATGCAGAAAAGAAAACACATATGCAAAACAAAATGAATAATCAAAACGAAATGAAAAATGTAGAAAAGAAAACACATATGCAAAACAAAATGATTATGCAAAACAAAATGAAAAATGCAGAAAAGAAAACACCCTACCCCAAGCTTAAAATTTACATTGTCCCCAATGTAAAAAATAAACTTATAGTAGGGATGAAAAGGAAAGACCTCCATGTAACTAATTTATTCAAGCCTGAAACAAATAAAAAGAAAGGTAAGAAACCACCTGGATCCCATAGCTTGTGGTAGAAAGACCAAGATGTGCTCTCAACGTGAGACCTTCCTTTCGGATCCCATAGCTTGGAAAAGAAAAGCATAGTGATGGTGGCCTTATAAGAGTTTCCTCTTGGATCGCATGGTTTGAAGCATGGTAATTGTAGGAGGAAAGGCTGGAGAATTATGACAACCTCTTCTACCGGCAAACAACAACCTTCAGTTTTGATCTCTTCATGCATTGATTTTTCTTGAAGCACAAGAGGCACTTTTTGGAGTTGACTTTGATGCCTACGCATATGCATCCAATCCATCACACTTAACCAAATCAACAATCTCTTGTCCATTTGCTACGCATGAAAGGAAATCCTACCTGATAATCTTCTTTCACCACTTCATCTTCAATAAAGTCCACCCTCGAAATCACATTTTCGGGAACTCCTGATCCATGAGGCTGTTCCAGTAGCAATTTGGAACATTCCACAGCTTGTATCTCTAATTGAAGTTTCATTTCATTAATTATCAAAGCATGTTTTGCAGAATATTTTCCAGCTTGCATTTTTAATCTTTCAAGTTGAGCTCTCATTTCGGAAGTCTGGCGCTCTATGCTTTTGATTACAAGTTGTGCATCCATCTCCCAAAGAAATCCCAACACATCAGGATTCAATTTTATTTCGAGTGGTGGTGATAGCAGATTCTCGTTCCTCCTTGGAATATATCTTTCTTTTTTCATTCACGATACAATCAAAAACAACATAGTCGATCTGGTATTGATGACTAGGATTTTCAATATAGTAGTCCATATGATGCACCACCTAGCTAGCAAGAACAAAACTTAAAAGAAAAAGCAACAAAATAAACAAAATCAATAACAAACTACTATTAATACATTAAAATTGGTAAAAGAAAAACTAAACAACTAAATTATATTAAACTATAAAAAAAGGAAACGAATTGTTTACCTGATGGTCCTAAACATCACGTCCTTTTTTTTATAGCCAAAATACAATGACTAATTGAACTATTTTTTCTATTTTATATAAATTCTAAATAAACAAAACTACTTAATTTAACAAAATCAATAATTAAATCGATACTCAAATAAAACACAGTCCCCGGCAACGGTGTCAAAAACTTGATGTGAAAAATTCGCAAGTGTACGGTTTTCGCCAAGTAGTAAAAAGATCGAATCCACAAGGACTGTGACTTTTGAATACCAACTAATTATAATCTAATTAAATTAGGAGAAAATAAAGTTTGATTAATTTAAAGGAGAACTTGTAATAATGGAATAGTGTAAAATCTATAGAATCTAAGATTGCAAGAAAGTAAAGTTTGTTGCTATAAAAAAGGAATGGATCCTAGGATTGGGATTTCCACAAGGATTATTTATGATTGCAAATTGATTTTCCATTTATTAACTTTGATCCTCATTGAAGGTGAATTTATCCTAAGGAAGCTAATGTTCTCTTTCAAGTAACAAAAACCGTGCTCAATTGAAACAATTCCTACCTTCGTGGTAATTGAATTCAAACTAAACCCATTAAGCTCTATGATAATTCATGGTTCCTTGAAAGACTAAACCTACTTTCGCGATTTATGTCTCAAGTTCAATCCTTATAGTTCTAACAATTAGGTTCACCTCTCAGTTCTTCCCTAATTATCTATGAAGTGCAAACAAGTGGCCAACAAATTCACACGAATGAAACACAATAAGAATAGAATTAAAGCATGATCAAATTTAATAAAAACGGAAAATGGTTCAATTCATTCTCATAAACATACCAATTGTTTTACCCAATCCTAGAAATAGAAAACTACTCAAACATAAAATTCATAATAATTAAATTAGAGATAAAATCATTCAAACCCGGAGTTTCGGTGAAGAAGAAGAAGAAGAACGCTCTCACGAACTTTCCTTTCAATCTAGCCGTCTTTCTCAATCATTCCAAAAGTGGTCTCAAAAGGTTTTTCAAACCTATTTATAGTCTAGGGCAAAATAGGGTAAAATATCCAATAATAACTATAAAATTCGTAAGGCCCATAAAAACTCTGCACTGCGCGACACAGCCGAGCTGGCTGGCATGGGCTGGCCGTGTTGCTTGCTGTTTTGCATTTTCTTTAAATCTTCAATGTGGTAACGTGGCACGGCCGTGGTTCTTAGCATGGCCAGGCCGTGTCACACTTTCCTTTGCTTGTTTCTCGCACTTTAGCCTCCAAATGACTCCCGCTTTCATCTGAGTACCTCAACTCCCTTTTACTAAGTGAAATACCTACTTTTCTGCACAAAAGAACTCATACCAAGTGCATTATACAAATCACACGCAAATGCATATGAAACATGAACCAATATGGATAAAATGATTAAAATGCATGCAAATTCTAACCTTATACTACATGCTATTTCAAACGCATCAAATTACCCCAAACTTAGAATTTTGCTTGTCATCAAGCAATGACTATGGCTAAAGTAAGAAGAGGAACTAATAGACACAATGAGTAAGAAACCCGAGATAAAATCACATCAAGCAATAGGCATAGGCAATTCAAGAGCAATAGTGGTAATCAGTATTAAGTCCAATTAGAGGCTTAGGTTCCTTGAGATTGTGTTTCACACCAATAAGGACACTCTTCTCT
Organism: Astragalus glycyphyllos; assembly: GCA_963573325.1. Classification (NCBI taxonomy): domain Eukaryota; kingdom Viridiplantae; phylum Streptophyta; class Magnoliopsida; order Fabales; family Fabaceae; genus Astragalus; species Astragalus glycyphyllos. The sequence continues at coordinate 40,746,822 of OY754307.1, forward strand.
CCACTCTCAGTGTGTTTAAGGGTAACGTGATTCGCTCAAGTTCCTCCAAAGAAAATGCTCTACCATAGGCTTGATTATCAACCAATTCTCCACTGTGTTATTTGAAAGCACATCAAAATCACAAGGTGTTTACAGGGTTGTAACGGGGCCAAGGGTAATAGACAGGTAGGAAGAACAAAGAAATGGATATTCAAAGGGCTATCAACATCTTCAATCAATTACGGGTAGCCTTTTAGAATACTCATCACAATTCTAAGTTCACGAACAATATGCTCAACATCCTCAATAATGACCAACCAGTTTCGGGCACTTAGTACTCTTGTTCCCTATTTTTTTTTTCTATTTCTTCTAATTTTCCTTTTTTTTCTTTTTTTTTTCAACTTTTTGCACCAAAATAACATTATTGGAGGTACACAATAAGAAGAGAGGATCATCAATTTTTTTTTACGACCACATTGCTCACTTGTACTCTAAAAGGCACCTCAATATATTTTTCTGATCAATTTGGGTACCAAGAAAGAAAATTAGCATTAGGCTCAAAGTGGGCAACTAGTGGTAACATGTAGACAAGAACTCTGAGGCTTGAAAGAAAATACCTAAGTGCCTTGATCATTTTCAGATATGCCAACAAATTTATTTAGCCTCAAAAAGGTTTCAAGTCAAGTTCTAGAGAGCACAATCAGAGAGGAACAACACTCAGCAAGAAGAAGAGGGTATCAATTAAGATGTAATATAAACCTCTATATTGGCCCAAAATCTCACATTTGTAGCTCAATTGATGAGAAACAAAAAATCAGGAATTTATGCTAATTATCAACTTGCTAAAAACCACCTCTATATTTATAGATAACTATAATGCCTTTTAGCCCACCACAAGAACACCAAATTGGGTTTCAAACCATTGTTTTCCTAAAAGTTCCGAAATGATTTGGCTCAAAGTTCTTTTTTTTTTTTATGAGGACAAGATATACAATGGGGGTAAAAGATGCTACAATACAAAATAAAATAAAAACTAAAATATGATGGTATGCAAAACAAAATGAATATGCAAAACTAAAACATCATGATATGCAAAACAAAATGAATATGCAAAACAAAATGAAAAATGCAGAAAAGAAAACACATATGAAAAACAAAATGAATATGCAAAACGAAATGAAAAATGTAGAAAAGAAAACACATATGCAAAACAAAATGAATATGCAAAACAAAATGAAAAATGCAGAAAAGAAAACACCCTACCCCAAGCTTAAAATTTACATTGTCCCCAATGTAAAAAATAAACTTATAGTAGGGATGAAAAGGAAAGACCTCCATGTAACTAATTTATTCAAGCCTGAAACAAATAAAAAGAAAGGTAAGAAACCACCTGGATCCCATAGCTTGTGGTAGAAAGACAAAGATGTGCTCTCAACGTGAGACCTTCCTTTCGGATCCCATAGCTTGGAAAAGAAAAGCATAGTGATGGTGGCCTTATAAGAGCTTCCTCTTGGATCCCATGTTTTGAAGCATGGTAAATGTAGGAGGAAAGGCTGGAGAATTATGACAACCTCTTCTACCGGCAAACAACAACCTTCAGTTTTGATCTCTTCATGCATTGATTTTTCTTGAAGCACAACAGGCACTTTTTGGAGTTGACTTTGATGCCTCCGCATATGCATCCAATCCATCACACTTAACCAAATCAACAATCTCTTGTCCATTTGCTATGCATGAAAGGAAATCCTACCTGATAATCTTCTTTCACCACTTCATCTTCAATAAAGTCCACCCTCGAAATCACATTTTCGGGAACTCCTGATCCATGAGGCTGTTCCAGTAGCAATTTGGAACATTCCACAGCTTGTATCTGTAATTGAAGTTTCATTTCATTAATTATCAAAGCATGTTTTGCAGAATATTTTCCAGCTTGCATTTTTAATCTTTCAAGTTGAGCTCTCATTTCTGAAGTCTGGCGCTCTATGCTTTTGATTACAAGTTGTGCATCCATCTCCCAAAGAAATCCCAACACATCAGGATTCAATTTTATTTCGAGTGGTGGTGATAGCAGATTCTCGTTCCTCCTTGGAATATATCTTTCTTTTTTCATTCACGATACAATCAAAAACAACATAGTCGATCTGGTATTGATGACTAGGATTTTCAATATAGTAGTCCATATGATGCACCACCTAGCTAGCAAGAACAAAACTTAAAAGAAAAAGCAACAAAATAAACAAAATCAATAACAAACTACTTTTAATACATTAAAATTGGTAAAAGAAAAACTAAACAACTAAATTATATTAAACTATAAAAAAAGGAAACGAATTGTTTACCTGATGGTCCTAAACATCACGTCCTTTTTTTATAGCCAAAATACAATGACTAATTGAACTATTTTTTCTATTTTATATAAATTCTAAATAAACAAAACTACTTAATTTAACAAAATCAATAATTAAATTGATACTCAAATAAAACACAGTCCCCGGCAACGGTGTCAAAAACTTGATGTGAAAAATTCGCAAGTGTACGGTTTTCGCCAAGTAGTAAAAAGATCGAATCCACAAGGACTGTGGCTTTTGAATACCAACTAATTATAATCTAATTAAATTAGGAGAAAATAAAGTTTGATTAATTTAAAGGAGAACTTGTAATAATGGAATAGTGTAAAATCTATAGAATCTAAGATTGCAAAAAAGTAAAGTTTGTTGCTATAAAAAAGGAATGGATCCTAGGATTGGGATTTCCACAAGGATTATTTATGATTGCAAATTGATTTTCCATTTATTAACTTTGATCGTCTTTGAAGGTGAATTTATCCTAAGGAAGCTAATGTTCTCTTTCAAGTAACAAAAACCGTGCTCAATTGAAACAATTCCTACCTTCGTGGTAATTGAATTCAAACTAAACCCATTAAGCTCTATGATAATTCATGGTTCCTTGAAAGACTAAACCTACTTTCGCGATTTATGTCTCAAGTTCAATCCTTATAGTTCTAACAATTAGGTTCACCTCTCAGTTCTTCCCTAATTAACTATGAAGTGCAAACAAGTGGCCAACAAATTCACACGAATGAAACACAATAAGAATAGAATTAAAGCATGATCAAATTTAATAAAAACGGAAAATGGTTCAATTCATTCTCATAAACATACCAATTGTTTTACCCAATCCTAGAAATAGAAAACTACTCAAACATAAAATTCATAATAATTAAATTAGAGATAAAATCATTCAAACCCGGAGTTTCGGTGAAGAAGAAGAAGAAGAACGCTCTCACTAACTTTCCTTTCAATCTAGCCGTCTTTCTCAATCATTCCAAAAGTGGTCTCAAAAGGTTTTTCAAACCTATTTATAGTCTAGGGCAAACTAGGGTAAAATATCCAATAATAACTATAAAATTCGTAAGGCCCATAAAAACTCTGCACTGCGCGACACGGCCGTGCTGGCTGGCATGGGCTGGCCGTGTTGCTTGCTGTCTTGCATTTTCTTTAAATCTTCAATGTGGTAACGTGGCACGGCCGTGGTTCTTAGCATGGCCAGGCCGTGTCACACTTTCCTTTGCTTGTTTCTCGCACTTTAGCCTCCAAATGACTCCCGCTTTCATCTGAGTGCCTCAACTCCCTTTTACTAAGTGAAATACCTACTTTTCTGCACAAAAGAACTCATACCAAGTGCATTATACAAATCACACGCAAATGCATATGAAACATGAACCAATATGGATAAAATGATTAAAATGCATGCAAATTCTAACCTTATACTACATGCTATTTCAAACGCATCAAATTACCCCAAACTTAGAATTTTGCTTGTCCTCAAGCAATGACTATGGCTAAAGTAAGAAGAGGAACTAATAGACACAATGAGTAAGAAACCCGAGATAAAATCACATCAAGCAATAGGCATAGGCAATTCAAGAGCAATAGTGGTAATCAGTATTAAGTCCAATTAGAGGCTTAGGTTCCTTGAGATTGTGTTTCACACCAATAAGGACACTCTTCTCTCCACTCTCAGTGTGTTTAAGGGTAACGTGATTCGCTCAAGTTCCTCCAAAGAAAATGCTCTACCATAGGCTTGATTATCAACCAATTCTCCACTGTGTTATTTGAAAGCACATCAAAATCACAAGGTGTTTACAGGGTTGTAACGGGGCCAAGGGTAATAGACAGGTAGGAAGAACAAAGAAATGGATATTCAAAGGGCTATCAACATCTTCAATCAATTACGGGTAGCCTTTTAGAATACTCATCACAATTCTAAGTTCACGAACAATATGCTCAACATCCTCAATAATGACCAACCAGTTTCGGGCACTTAGTACTCTTGTTCCCTATTTTTTTTTTCTATTTCTTCTAATTTTCCTTTTTTTTCTTGTTTTTTTCAACTTTTTGCACCAAAATAACATTATTGGAGGTACACAATAAGAAGAGAGGATCATCAATATTTTTTTACGACCACATTGCTCACTTGTACTCTAAAAGGCACCTCAATATATTTTTCTGATCAATTTGGGTACCAAGAAAGAAAATTAGCATTAGGCTCAAAGTGGGCAACTAGTGGTAACATGTAGACAAGAACTCTGAGGCTTGAAAGAAAATACCTAAGTGCCTTGATCATTTTCAGATATGCCAACAAATTTATTTAGCCTCAAAAAGGTTTCAAGTCAAATTCTAGAGAGCACAATCAGAGAGGAACAACACTCAGCAAGAAGAAGAGGGTATCAATTAAGATGTAATATAAACCTCTATATTGGCCCAAAATCTCACACTTGTAGCTCAATTGATGAGAAACAAAAAATCAGGAATTTATGCTAATTATCAACTTGCTAAAAACCACCTCTATATTTATAGATAACTATAATGCCTTTTAGCCCACCACAAGAACACCAAATTGGGTTTCAAACCATTGTTTTCCTAAAAGTTCCGAAATGATTTGGCTCAAAGTTCTTTTTTTTTTTTATGAGGACAAGATATACAATGCGGGTAAAAGATGCTACAATACAAAATAAAATAAAAACTAAAATATGATGGTATGCAAAACAAAATGAATATGCAAAACTAAAACATCATGATATGCAAAACAAAATGAATATGCAAAACAAAATGAAAAATGCAGAAAAGAAAACACATATGAAAAACAAAATGAATATGCAAAACGAAATGAAAAATGTAGAAAAGAAAACACATATGCAAAACAAAATGAATATGCAAAACAAAATGAAAAATGCAGAAAAGAAAACACCCTACCCCAAGCTTAAAATTTACATTGTCCCCAATGTAAAAAATAAACTTATAGTAGGGATGAAAAGGAAAGACCTCCATGTAACTAATTTATTCAAGCCTGAAACAAATAAAAAGAAAGGTAAGAAACCACCTGGATCCCATAGCTTGTGGTAGAAAGACAAAGATGTGCTCTCAACGTGAGACCTTCCTTTCGGATCCCATAGCTTGGAAAAGAAAAGCATAGTGATGGTGGCCTTATAAGAGCTTCCTCTTGGATCCCATGTTTTGAAGCATGGTAATTGTAGGAGGAAAGGCTGGAGAATTATGACAACCTCTTCTACCGGCAAACAACAACCTTCAGTTTTGATCTCTTCATGCATTGATTTTTCTTGAAGCACAACAGGCACTTTTTGGAGTTGACTTTGATGCCTCCGCATATGCATCCAATCCATCACACTTAACCAAATCAACAATCTCTTGTCCATTTGCTACGCATGAAAGGAAATCCTACCTGATAATCTTCTTTCACCACTTCATCTTCAATAAAGTCCACCCTCGAAATCACATTTTCGGGAACTCCTGATCCATGAGGCTGTTCCAGTAGCAATTTGGAACATTCCACAGCTTGTATCTGTAATTGAAGTTTCATTTCATTAATTATCAAAGCATGTTTTGCAGAATATTTTCCAGCTTGCATTTTTAATCTTTCAAGTTGAGCTCTCATTTCTGAAGTCTGGCGCTCTATGCTTTTGATTACAAGTTGTGCATCCATCTCCCAAAGAAATCCCAACACATCAGGATTCAATTTTATTTCGAGTGGTGGTGATAGCAGATTCTCGTTCCTCCTTGGAATATATCTTTCTTTTTTCATTCACGATACAATCAAAAACAACATAGTCGATCTGGTATTGATGACTAGGATTTTCAATATAGTAGTCCATATGATGCACCACCTAGCTAGCAAGAACAAAACTTAAAAGAAAAAGCAACAAAATAAACAAAATCAATAACAAACTACTTTTAATACATTAAAATTGGTAAAAGAAAAACTAAACAACTAAATTATATTAAACTATAAAAAAAGGAAACGAATTGTTTACCTGATGGTCCTAAACATCACGTCCTTTTTTTATAGCCAAAATACAATGACTAATTGAACTATTTTTTCTATTTTATATAAATTCTAAATAAACAAAACTACTTAATTTAACAAAATCAATAATTAAATCGATACTCAAATAAAACACAGTCCCCGGCAACGGTGTCAAAAACTTGATGTGAAAAATTCGCAAGTGTACGGTTTTCGCCAAGTAGTAAAAAGATCGAATCCACAAGGACTGTGACTTTTGAATACCAACTAATTATAATCTAATTAAATTAGGAGAAAATAAAGTTTGATTAATTTAAAGGAGAACTTGTAATAATGGAATAGTGTAAAATCTATAGAATCTAAGATTGCAAAAAAGTAAAGTTTGTTGCTATAAAAAAGGAATGGATCCTAGGATTGGGATTTCCACAAGGATTATTTATGATTGCAAATTGATTTTCCATTTATTAACTTTGATCGTCTTTGAAGGTGAATTTATCCTAAGGAAGCTAATGTTCTCTTTCAAGTAACAAAAACCGTGCTCAATTGAAACAATTCCTACCTTCGTGGTAATTGAATTCAAACTAAACCCATTAAGCTCTATGATAATTCATGGTTCCTTGAAAGACTAAACCTACTTTCGCGATTTATGTCTCAAGTTCAATCCTTATAGTTCTAACAATTAGGTTCACCTCTCAGTTCTTCCCTAATTAACTATGAAGTGCAAACAAGTGGCCAACAAATTCACACGAATGAAACACAATAAGAATAGAATTAAAGCATGATCAAATTTAATAAAAACGGAAAATGGTTCAATTCATTCTCATAAACATACCAATTGTTTTACCCAATCCTAGAAATAGAAAACTACCCAAACATAAAATTCATAATAATTAAATTAGAGATAAAATCATTCAAACCCGGAGTTTCGGTGAAGAAGAAGAAGAAGAACGCTCTCACTAACTTTCTTTTCAATCTAGCCGTCTTTCTCAATCATTCCAAAAGTGGTCTCAAAGGGTTTTTCAAACCTATTTATAGTCTAGGGCAAAATAGGGTAAAATATCCAATAATAACTATAAAATTCGTAAGGCCCATAAAAACTCTGCACTGCGCGACACGGCCGTGCTGGCTGGCATGGGCTGGCCGTGTTGCTTGCTGTCTTGCATTTTCTTTAAATCTTCAATGTGGTAACGTGGCACGGCCGTGGTTCTTAGCATGGCCAGGCCGTGTCACACTTTCCTTTGCTTGTTTCTCGCACTTTAGCCTCCAAATGACTCCCGCTTTCATATGAGTGCCCCAACTCCCTTTTACTAAGTGAAATACCTACTTTTCTGCACAAAAGAACTCATACCAAGTGCATTATACAAATCACACGCAAATGCATATGAAACATGAACCAATATGGATAAAATGATTAAAATGCATGCAAATTCTAACCTTAAACTACATGCTATTTCAAACGCATCAGTACTTGACCTCAAGACCAAAAAAACTCTGGCTTGCCAAGATGTTTAAGTGTAAAATGATCCTGGAGCTTCTGAATCAGCTTGTGCACAAGAGTAGAAGAGGATACAGTGATCAAGATATCATCAACTTAACTAGAGCAAATAATTGAACACCAGAGGCACTGTATATGAACAAAGAGCGGTCACATTGGCTATGTTCGAAGCCAAATTGAAGCAAAGCAACATGAAGAGTTTCATACCAAGCGCGAGGCGCTTGTTTTAGTCCATACAGAGAACAATGCAGCTTGCAAACTAAAAAGGGATCATTAGAGATGAAGCCTGGGGGCTGATCCATGTGAATATCTTAAGTCAAATGCCCATTAAGTGAGAGCAAGAGTGAGGACAATCCTGATTGTTGTAGGCTTGATAACAGGTGAAAACGTCTCACCAAAGTCTTGTCTAGGGAGCTGATTGCAGCCTTTTGCTACTAGGCGTGCCTTGTACTTATTGATTGACCCATCCAGATTCTCTTTTACCCTGAAAACCCATTTACACCCAATGTATTTTCTGTTGGGTGGTAGTGTGGGAGGAGTGCTTGAATATGAGGCTGCTTTTGAGGGCGAAGGGAGAACAGGCACTATGATAGGGTCTGAAGGAGGAGAAGAAGGTTCAGGAAATATAGTTGGATAGGGGCATGAGATTTCATGGAAGCTAACATCATTTGAGATATAAATGCGACCATTGGCACTTAGACATTTTAAACCTTTATGTTGAGGGGAGGGACCAAGATTGATACACTGTTGACTATGGAATTGAAGCTTTTTTCTATTGTAAGATTTTAAAAGAGGAAAGCATGTACAACTGAATGACCTAAGAGAGGTGTAGTCAGGTGGTTTAATATATAGAGCTCGAAAAAGAGAAAAATAGGAGGATAAGGCTGAGATAGGCAGTTTGTTTATGAGGTGGACAGTTGCTATAATACTATAGTCCCAGTCTGAGATTGGCACAGAAGCATGGGTGAGAAGAGTGAGACCAATCTCAGCAATTTTCCTATGCTTCCTCTCAACAGTGCCATTATGATAAGAGGTATTGAGGCAGGTAAATCTGTGTGTAATGCCTAAGGCAGTTAGTTCTGGTGTAAGTAGTTTGAAATCTCCCCTTGAATCAAACTGTAGAGACTTAAGAGTGGCAACACAATTGAGTTTGCACTAGTTTATGGAATTGGTGAAAAGCATGAATAACATCAGATTTTCTTTTAAGTAGATAAAACCAAGTAAATTTGGTACATACATCAACAAAGGCTATATAATAAGTGTAACCACTACTAGACGGAGAGGGTGAGGGCACCCATAAATCAGTCTGTACAAGCTCAAAGGGTGTGTTATATCGTGTAGTGGAAGGTGGAGAGTGAGTACGATGAGATTTGCCAATGGAACAAGACTTGCACAATTCAAACATTTTATTTGATGCAACATATTGGTTACAATGATTTAAAACAGGTTTAATAGCTCTACTATTAGCATGCCCTAGTCTATGATGCCAAACATGATAGTTATTAGTATTACTATGAGTAGCAGGAGGAGGTACACTAGAGGCATTAGTAGAGCTAGAAACAGATACAGTGGCTGCTAGAGCTTTAGGCTGGACCACGTGCGCAAGGGTGGGCAGAAAGAAGAGTTCATCAGCTCCTCTTGGGCATTGGAAAAGAACTTGTTTAGAGACCTGGCATTTGACAAGACAAATTTGTGAATGAAACTCAAAGTATACATTATTGTCAACACAAAATTGACCTACTGAGATGAGATTACGGGTGATGGAAGGGACAACTATAAAAATTTTAAAGTGTAAAGTGTTTGGTGGAATTGTGTGTGGAGTATAGGTTAAGGGCGGCAGTGCATTTTATGGGAAAACCTTGCCCATTGCCCATGTGTACCTTTTGCGATCCTGTGTATGCTTGACAGTGATGTAACAATTGTGAATTATTAGTGAAATTCATAGAAGCACAAGTATGGAAGCCTCGCAGTCAGATTCACGACGGAAGCCTCACAGTCAGATTCACGAACAAAAGCCTCACATTCAGATTCACGAACGAAAGCAGCAACGACGGCGATGGCGACAGAAACTACTGCGATGGAAGAGGGAGGGAACGATTCTGCAAGATTCAGTAACGAAGGTGTGAAAATTGTTAAAAGAGGACAATGACCTTATTCAAAAGTAAACGTTAGATCGAATTTGCTTAATAAACCAGGAATCCAGTGGCTTGTATTGTTTTAGTAACAATAATAACTAAGTAAGTTCCTTAGTATTGTAAGCTGCCGCCGTTTTTGCTTTAGTATTTTTTTTGGTATAAACCGGGTATCCTTTGCGCGCAACTGCAGAGACTTATCCCTCGAGCTGGGTAGAACCATAATGGGCGGCAAAACTCTCCCTCAAGAGATTTAACAATATTGTATGTCCAATGCTGGATTTGAACCCAGAACCTTGCTATTTCTTTTCTTTAGTATTGTGTAAGATTGAGGAAGTTATTTTTTTATTGGAAATATAGCTTTTGGATAAAAAGTGTTTTTGACATAAAATATACAAAACAATCACGCACCATATTTCTCCCTTTATTAGTGTAATGGGACTTCTGTATAGATGATGTATCAATGAAGTATAGGATGGTTGCACGCAGACTACATGGGGTTGTTGACACCATGGAGGGATTCATGGGTTCTTTTGGATAGTGGGGCAAACATCCTTCCTTTCCAAATGACTGAATTCTCTACGTGTTTTGGATAAATATTTAAATTTTGGTTTAAGTATGTATTTAGTCCCTGCAAATGTCTCTGTTTTTCGATTTAGTCCCTGCAATTTTTTTTTTAAATACGTCCCTGCAAAATAACTTTTTTTTATAAATACGTCCCTACAAAATAAACTTTTTAAATACGTCCCTGCAAAATAGTTTTTTTTAAATACGTCCCTACAAAATAACATTTTTTTTTAAATACGTCCCTACAAAATATCACAATTTTTTTTGTTGGGACGTATTTCAAAAAAAAAGATTATTTTGCAGGGACGTATTTAATAAAAAAGTTATTTTGCAAGGACATATTTAAAATTCCAACTTTCGGAAGGGCATATTCCAAAAAAAGTTATTTTGCAGGGACGTATTTTAAAGGCTTAAATAGCTTTTACCCCCCTGCAAATATCACAAGAATCCATATACCCCCCTGCAAAAAAAAAGTTTTAAAATGAACCTTGCAAAATACAAAACGTTTCTAGTTAGGTCCCTGCTCTTAGTTTTTCTTAAAAACGTTAACTTAAACTGAGCTGGATGTCTACCTTGGCATAACACATGGCTCATTAGGGCTTATACCATCATCATCAACATCATTCACTCATCTGAAACTCTTATTCTCACTGAAACTCGCCTCATTCATCAACATAATTATTGGCGAGTTTCAGTGAGAATAAGAGTTTCAGATGAATGAATGATGTTGATGATGATGGTATAAGCCCTAATGAGCCATGTGTTATGCCAAGGTAGACATCCAGGTCAGTTTAAGTTAACGTTTTTAAGAAAAACTAAGAGCAGGGACCTAACTAGAAACGTTTTGTATTTTGCAAGGTTCATTTTAAAACTTTTTTTTTTGCAGGGGGGTATATGGATTCTTGTGATATTTGCAGGGGGGTAAAAGCTATTTAAACCTATTTAAAAAAAAAATTGCAGGGACTAAATCGAAAAACAGGGACATTTGCAGGGACTAAATACATATTTAAACCTTAAATTTTTGATAAAGAAAAGCATGTGTGGTTCTCATTGTATGACTTTAAGTATAAAATAAAATTTAAATATATATTGTGTTTATTAAATATATATTGTCTTTACACAGAACCAAACTTTTGCATCATCATCATCATCACCATCACCATCATTATCATCATCATCATTGTTCTGGACTAGCCCAAGAGGCCCAATCTGCATGTCAAATAGCACAGTTTGACACTGGATCTGGCCCAACAAGCAAGCCATCATCATCCGAAACTGAGATCGATGGCTTAGATCACAGCGCCCTGATACAACGACTCCTGATCAGAATGTTTGTAGGTTCCCAACCCGCCGAGTTCAACCTTGGAGGAAGACGAAGGTGACGGTAGCAACCACCGAAGATTCCGACTCCCGAAACACTTATCCGACCTCGATCAAGGAAAGGACTCTAACGAGACTCAAGATACCAAACGCTGATTTCGGATCCTAGATCCCAAGGCAAGGTACACAATATTTGGCAACCAAAGTGGGAGTTGATCATTAAACTCTAATCAAATCTAAGTCTTTTCTCATGACTCCACGAGGACGATCCCCTACCGGAAGTCAGCCTCGTCCACGAAGCGTCCTTGAAGCTGTGCCCAAGCAAAACCAGACTGAAGAAGGGCACGTTCAGGAACTCCCCGCCAAGGAGGCCCGCTCCGCTCCACCACTCTCACCTCAGCTGGTTGTTGATGTCATCCCAGTCCCAGTCCAAGTAGTAAACCAGATACTCGATCTCTTGGATTGACAAAGCCGGGATATCGCGCAACATGAGTTTGGCATGACCCAAATGGAAGAAGAGGTCGCAGACATCACTTCCACAGAGGAACAGACCTTACCGGGTTCAACGGAGCATAAACTACACCACTCTTGTATCTCGAGTTAATGGTCACATATGGAACTGATAAGCTCTCTTGTACAGTGAAAACCCAATTCCTGGTTCTGCCCTACAAATCTCTGTATAATTGCATCATCAGGAGGTCGGCGTTGGGCAGGCTCGGAGAATTGGCCTCTACGGTCCACTTGATAATAAAGTTTTATTTAGCTGATGATGAAATTATCACATTCGCTACCGACCTAGAATCTGCTAAGAAATGTCACTACCTTTCAGTGAAAACCGAACACAAGTCGGACAAAACGGAGAAGGAAAAAGAGCCAACAGGGAAGAAGGTGGTATCTGAAGTCAATCTGATCAAGCTCGAGGATCATTACAACTCCGGCCTACCAGCACATGACGTGACCAGACATGTAACCACTTCTAAGCTTGGAAACCAAGAACCTCTGTGCCTCACTCATGAGGGATAAGGACCTACCGACACTACTGAACCCGATCAGGGAAGCGCAAATGCACTGGCAGACCCTCCTAAAAAGTATCCGACTACGACACGACAGAGCTCCTTAAACATCATAACGCCTCATCAAAACGACCCCTAACATTCACTGAAAGACACCGACAATAGATTTCGCGACGCCGAGGCTGGAATCCCCACCGAATAAGCAAATCCCTAGATCCCCCCCCAAAAGCAACATGCTTTTAGCCTCTAGTACTGATACATTTTTTCTCGATACTTCCGTGTTTACAAATTTAGATAAATTCGGGTCTTCGAGTCCCCCACTAAAGTTTGTATTTCTTCTGGACCCCGGTCCCTATCAATAAAGTGATTTCTTTTTAGGAACTCAGATGCTTCACAAAGAACATTGGTCGAGGTCAAGGCCGAGCCCTTGCACCCAACCTCGAGCGAGCTTCTTCATTCTGCGTTCACTCCAAGCTCTGCACTTGGTGAACCGGACCGAGCAAAATCTCACCTGATCCCACGGCATCGGACTGGCTTCCTTCTCACGAAGGGTCACTCCGACATGCCTTCAAATGACCTCTCGTTCACGAGGTCGGGTCTAGCGTGGCCCCTTGACCTCTATGACGATGTCGAGCCTATCGTGGCTCATCGACCTTTACCACGAGGTCGAGTCTAGTATGACTCACCAAGCAATCGTTCATGAGGACAGACCTAACACGCCTTGTCCTCTCCACAAGCTACTGCTTGGATCAGCTTCCTTGCAAACTCACAAAATCGAAGATCAAAAATGGTTGTCGTTCGCCCCGACTCCTGTTCACTCAACTTGCTCATTTTCGAAGAATATCGCAAACTCTCAAGTTCAAAGGCTCGACTCCAAAAAGTGTTGATCCCGAACCTCACGAATCTCACCCGAGGTTAAGCGTAAAGAACAAATAAATCAAGAAACACAAAGGTAAAGTTCAAAAGCCTAAACAGCATAAGGAAACACATGATAATTTATACACAAACCGGAAGGGACGATGCCACAACTTTACATTACAATCGAAGGTGACCCTGGACAAAACCGAGCCAACCGAAACAAAACAAAAGAAAATACAAAAACAAGTCTACAAGCTAAGAGTCAGGAGCGTAGTTGAGCTCGGACTCCCCAGGTTCGTCGTTAGACCCCTATGGCTTGACAATCCTCCCAGCAGAAACAACATGTGAAGGATGCACGCAAGGGATGGCGAGCCCGGGGTAAAGCACCTCGACCTGGGCCAACACATTCTTAAAGGAGGCAATAGCTAGAGCCTCTCTTGCAGACTTCTGGTTGAAGAGAAGAGCCCTATCTCGTTCTCCACCGATTTTCTTCAGTTCCTCTCTGCTCGAGACCAACTCCCCTTCCAAGCTTGCAACCTTGGCTTCCAGCTCTTGGACTGTGGCCTCGGACACCTCAATCTCCCCTTTCAGCCTCGGAACCTCCTCAGCAGGCTCTGCCTTGTTGGCAAGCTCAGTCAGCTCCTTCTTCAAGGCCTTAGTGTGACACCCTTAACCCCCTAATGTAATATATAGAAAATAAATTGAAAATAGTTGTTTTTCGTTTCGAAAAAAGACACGAGTTAAAAAAATATTCATTTTTCACATGGCTAAGGACATCCCATATGAAACCACAAGCATAACACAGGCCTCATGAATCGAAAGAACTTGGCTTTAAAATAGCCATACAAGTCTCCTCAAAGTTTGTAAATTAATTTAATATCTTTACATAATGACAGACAAAGTAGATATAACATAGTGATATTGCACTTCCAGTGTCACTATATCAGAGCCAAGCAATCCCCAAATAATGTAAGGTATCTCAAAGTCTAGAACTAGACAACAACAATAGCATAGGTGAGACACTCATCTCGGCATAGCCATCCTAGACAAGTCATCTAGCAACTACTCCTCGGTCTCGACCTAAGAATTACCTGCTTCAAAGGATGGTTCGAACAAGAACACATAAAAAGAAAGGGGGTGAGTACGTCTCATCACATGTTTAAAATGGCACAACGATAGTAGTGGATAGAAAACAATCACAAAACAAAACAAAAAACACATCACACAACTTAAGTGCACTACGTCCTAGAAATATATGTATCGATACAATACTCTACTCATATACATATATCGTACAACACACGCAAGGATATCGATATGGACTCCAAGACATAAGTGAGGACAAATCTCGCCTCCCTCCACGACCAGGTACCTCACAACCATCGTGTCACCCGAGTATCATTTTCACCTCGCTCCACGGCTAGATGACTCAGACTCAATGACATTATTCCAAACATGGCACCACCCAAGCACCATCTTCGCCTCACTCCACGACTAGGTAACTCGGACTCAATGATGCAAAGTAACCTATAGTATCTCTCAAGCACATCGCCGTACCTCCCAACTAATGTGTCACCCGTGTATCATTTTTGCCTCGCTCCACAGCTAGATGGCTCGGACTCAATAGACTCATTGACACTAAATCAAACACATTTTATGCACAATTTCTATTATTGGTCACGATTTAAACTTGTCAAAGTTCCATGTACACCAACATTCCTAATATTCTACGTGCTTCTCACTCTGATCACATTTCTATCCTAGATACTCTTCATTGTAAGTCGGCAATTTAAGGTAGATGTTACCTCTTTTGTAACTCTCGCCGAATACGTTCAGAAGGATTACTAAAAGGATATGCATTTTATTATTTACTCTATGATAATAGGTTGAGTATCATCGTATAAGTATCTGCCTTTTAGAATTCATTCCCTAAACCAAAAATTAACATCAAATAATCATTTTTAATGACTCTTAATTTATGGGGATTTGCATCTCCTCTCATACTCAGATGCAAAATTTTAGATATAAAAGGATGCAAAAACAAGACAAATTGGGGTCTAAAGCCAACCCCTTTACCCACAACCATCATTATACCAATGAGTGAAATAATCTCCCCCCTTACCTCGACAAAGAGAACTTGCTGTCTACAAGGTTGGAAGAAACTTGAAAGCAGCACTCATCTGAAATAAAAGGAAGCATGATTCCAGACGCACGTAATGGCTGAGATGGATTTTCATTCGGGTACTAGTACTGCTGTATTGCATCGATTTATTTTGTTGGAGAAGTACTATATAGTCTGTAATGATGCCACGAGCTCTCTTTTAACTCAATCAATAGAATGAGTCATCTTTCTTGTCAAAAGAAAAACTGGGGGGTTATACTCAGCGTTGGCCTCAGCATCATCCAGATTATTCAACCGAGCTTAGACTTCTTCCTTCTTCTTCTTGAATCTCTCAGCCTCATCTCGAGCTTCTAAAGGAATTCCAAGCAAGCCGTTAATTTGTCAGACTTATCCTGTAATTCACCATCAAGCCACAAGTTCACGGCGCTCCATTGACTGAGCATCTGATGGCCAAATTCACCGACCTTGAGACAAGTTTCAAAGTCTACAAGGGAGAGTTCAGCGTTAGCTCCTGAAGGCTGGCCTACTTTCAGTTCTTTAGCCCCAAGAGGCTACCTCGGAAGACCGCGTTTCTTGGGCTTCCCTCTGGAACCTTGTGGAGTAGGTTCAGAGTCTTTCTGATAAGCAGGGGGCACACCCTGGTGTTTGCTGGTGTTTTTAGCAAACAATCACTAGTTTTATTAGAAGGTTTGTGAGATCAAACTAGAAAAATCTCAAAGCAATTGCCTCTGAATTGCGAGTGGTTTGTGTTTCAGAAAATGTAGAAAAGGGGACGATTTGCAATGATTAACAGAATTGAAAAGAAAAGAAGCAGTAAATGGTGCATGAATTGTAAAGAAAAGACAAATAAATTGCATTGAATCGTAAAAGTGGTACACGATCACGTACAGCGATTCTTCCACTCGTTTTTCGCTCTGGCTTGGAAGTTAGAGTTTCAGGAATCGGGTTGTGTATTGTGATTTGCGACCCCTGTTTCTTCTCAGAAACTACTATTTATACAAAGAAAAAGAGGGGGAAAAACTGAACTAAGTAACTGCCTAGAAATTTGAAAATTAATAACTGCTACTCCTACTTTCGACCAGAACCGCTCTATCACGCTTCGACCAACTGCTAGTCTTCAGCGCATAACTGCTCTGTTTCCTGTCTGTCGAAAGCTTGTGTCCATTTTCCTCTCTCTTGCTTTTGCTTCCCCGGAAGCTTGTCGAGTTTACCTTGCGCATGACCATTTTCTCTGTCGAAATAATTTGGTCTTCGTCGAAATATAAGTCAGGCCTTGTTGACCATTTTCAATGAAGCCTGTCGAAATTACAGGCTAACAAATTGCCCCCCAAAAATGTCTTTTTCGACTGAACTTGAGGAGGAAGAAGAGAAAGACATTTTTGAATTCACCATCGAAATAACTTTGCACTTGAGTAAAATAGCTGTATACCTGATGTCACCACTGTTAAGTGTTGTTGACGTTACTCTATATTGGTGTATTATGTGGCCTTCAACGTTTTACTTCTCAGTAAATGCCTTATCTCACCATTTCCTATAAGGCTTCTCCAATTCTTCCACTTCTTTTACCTCATAAGTTGCCATCAATAATCCATATTCAAACCTTGAACTCGAACAGCCTGTAATTTCGGCCTTTGACTATGTTTACTGATTCTCTGTTTTAACTTTGAATGGTTCCACCATCTTCCGTTACGTTACTAACGCCGTAATTAAAGTGATGCCTCACTTCTCGGAACGCCAAACTCATAACCAACTGACGCTCTTTCATACTTCTCCTTATAAATAGAAGAGTTTTGTTTCTCATCTTCACCACTCCATGATTTTTCCTCTTTTCCTTTCCCGTTCCAGGATCATTCCCTTTGCTTTGAGTCTTCCGCGTAACCTCATCTCTCATAATTGCAGTGAGGTTGCCTGGAGGTTCAAAGTGATGGTTTTTGATCTCTGCGAATTATGGCTTTGCTCCTTTTTTCTTTATGTCACTTGATCTTGCAACTTTCTGAGTTTATGCGGGAGACTCAAAGTGGGAGCAGGAAGATTCATCAGGTGTTTTGCCTTGATGATGACTGTCTTCCTTGGGGAAGCTTAGAGGGTTTCTCCCCATTCTCTTCACATCAATATCTCCTCTCTGAAGGGCTTCCTGAGGTTTACCAAGCAAGGAAATGCCCAGTTGAAAGGCTTACAAGCCTAACGCGCAGACGAAAGAATGACCCCCCGAACGACGGGAAGCGTCAACGTGGTCGAAGAAGACCACCCAAAAGAGAAGTTACTTGGTCGTAAAAAACCAACTGCAATTCAGCGTTTTATTTATGCCTAGTTTATTTACCCTTTCGGCACTATGTAATTCACAAATGCCTCCTTTGGCACATGTAACTTGGCAACATTATAATGAAATTTCTTCCATTTTATTCTTGAGCAATTTTTATTCTGTGCTTTCGACAATGTTTTGGCAACTTAAATGCCATGTTTTTACGCTTTCTTTATATTTATTCCAGCGTTATTTTAACTTCTTGCAACGTTGGCTTATACTTTTTCAAGTATTTGCCATTTATACGCAAAATTCTTTCATCAGCGCCAATCTCTTTGACCTCATATGCGCCGTTTGAATAAACTTGTAAAATTTTAAATGGTCCTTCCCAACTTGGGGACCATTTACCAAAGACTCTATCTTTTTTATCCACAGGCAATAGGACCTTCCACACTAGATCACCTGAATCAAAGGCTTTAAACTTAACCTTTTTGTTATAAGTTTTAGCTACCCTCTCTTTCTGTCGAATAAGCATATCTAAAGCTAATAACCTTTCTTCGTCTAAATCAACCAATTCATCAAGCATCATATTCCAATAATAATCAGAGGGAATCTCCCACTGTCTTTGAATTCTTGTTGATTGTAGACAAATTTCAACAGGCAACACTGCATCGTGTCCAAATGTTAGCCTATAAGGAGTAGTGTTGATAGATTCTTTGGGTGAATTTCGACAAGCCCATAATGCTTGATCAAGGGTATTATGCCAATTTTTTGGTTTCTGCCCAACATGCTTTTTAATCAAATTAATAATAACTTTATTGGCAGCTTCTACTTGTCCATTGGCTTGCGCATAATATGGTGTCGAAGTTAATAACTTAAAACCATTTTTAGAAGCAAATTCTATCATTTTTCTACCAGTGAAAACTGATCCTTGATCTGTAGTAATGGTTTCTGGAATTCCAAACCTATAAATGATATGATTTTGAATAAACCTTATCACTGTTTCTTGATCAACATTGGCTAAAGGTATAGCTTCAACCCATTTGGTGAAGTAATCAATTCCCACAAGGATATATCTATGGCCCTTCGACGAAGTTGGCTTTATCTCTCCAATCACATCTAGAGCCCAACCTCTAAATGGCCAAGGTTTGACTATGGCATGCAATTCATTTGCAGGTACATGTTGTATCCCAGCATGCTTTTGACACTCTTGGCATCCCTTAGCAAATTCTATGCAATCTTTCAGCATAGTTGGCCAATACATTCCTTGTCGAAATAATAACCACTTCATTTTGTGGCCTACTTGGTGTGAACCACATGCTCCACTATGTGTATCAGAAACTGCTAAATATGCCTCATTTTCACTAAGACATTTTAATAGTACTCCTTCAGGAGTCTTTTTAAACAATTCGTTTCCAATTATCACATAGCTCAAAGCTCTGTATTTTACCTTTTTATTGGTATTTCTTGTGGGATTTTGCAAATATTCCACAATAGGCCTTCGCCAATCATTATTGGTCATATTGTCAAGAGCAAAAATTTCTGCTAAGTCAAAGTCACCAAAAAATTGACGTTTTTCGACAACGACTAGTTCCTCGTTTGCGTTTGTTGCCCCCCCAGTTTTTGGTGTTGACAATAGTGACGAAGAATAGTCATTAGAAATGATTTTATCCTTTATTTCAATTAACTCTTCCAGGCTTTGTTTTGAAACTTTATAGCCTGAAGCAATTTGTGCCAATTCATTTGCCACTTGATTATCAATTCGTGGTAAATGTTCTAAGTGAACAGACTCAAATCTTTTTAACAAAGCATTGGCAACAACAAAGTATCTGATAAGGTTCTCTTTAATGCATTTGTACTCCCTTGTCAATTGTTTGACAACCAACTCAGAGTCACCTTTTATTTCGACATGACTTGCCCCCAGCTCAAGTAAAATTTCAAGGCCTACTATTAAAGCCTCATACTCAGCTTCATTATTGGAACAAACATCTCGAATTTTAAACTTATACTTCGTTGGAATGTTAGTAGGAGATATTATTAAAATACCAATCCCAACTCCATGTTTATGGCTTGAACCATCAAAGTACAACCTCCAAGGATATACGTCTACAAAACTTAATGTTTCTTCGACAACAGAATGGTCTACTATAAAATCAGCAACCACTTGTCCTTTAATTGATTTTAGAGGTTGATAAGTTAAGTTGTATTCTGACAAAGCCAAAGCCCATTTACCAATTCGGCTATGCATTATTGGTTTCGACAGCATATGCTTAATAACATCAAAATGCGAATAAACAGAAACATCAGCTGGTTTTATATATTGCTTTAACTTTGTACACGAGAAATACAAACAAAGGCACAACTTTTCTATGGGAGTGTACCTCGTTTCAGCATCATTTAAGACCCTACTGAGGTAATAAATGGCTCTTTCGACACCACTATCATCCTCTTGTGCTAACATGCTACCTATTGTTCTATCAGAAGCTGCTATATACAATTTGAGCACTTTGTGTTTAATAACAGGCAACAAAATTGGTGGTTTCATCAAATAAGACTTGATGTCGTCGAAGGCTGCTTGATGCATTGGTTCCCATTTGAACTCTTCTTCCTTCTTCAGTCTTAACAATGGCGAAAAAACTTGTGTTTTGCCACTTAGATTTGATATAAATCTTCGAAGGAAATTGATTTTTCCCAGCAACGACTGAAGCTCCTTTTTGGTCGAAGGGGCCTTCGTTTCCATAATTGCCTTAGTCTTATTCTGATTGATTTCAATGCCTTTTTTGTGCACTATAAAACCCAAGAAATCACCTGCACGTACACAAAAGGCACATTTTAATGGATTTATTTTCAATCCATATTTCCTCATTCTTTCAAAAGAACGGCGAAGATGGTCTAAATGACCACTTTCTGAGGAAGATTTAACCACCACATCATCTATGTATACTTGCATAAAATCATCAATAAAATCATGAAACATAGAATTCATGGCCCTCTGATATGTAGCACCAGCATTCTTTAATCCAAAGGGCATTACTACCCATTCATAAACACCCAATGCCCCCGGACATCTAAAAGCAGTTTTCGACACATCCTCTTCAGCAATGAAGATTTGATTATACCCAGAATAACCATCGAGCATACTAAGATAATCAAATCCTGCTGCTGAATCTATTAGCATTTCTGGCACAGGCATTGCGTATTCATCCTTGGGAGTTGCATTATTTAAATCCCTAAAGTCTATGCAAACTCTAAGAGTCCCATTTTTCTTTATTACAGGAACTATATTGGCTAACCATTCGACATACCTGGCAGTTCTGATGAATTTGTTTCTGAATAGCCTTTCGATTTCCTCTTTGATCTTAGCCAACACTTGAGGAGCAAATCTTCTTGGCACTTGCTTCACTGGTTTCTTCCCTGGTCGAATTGGTAATTGCATTTCCACTACTTCTCGACTTAACCCAGGCATTTCGTCGTAATCCCAAGCAAAGCAGTCTTTGAACTCCCTTAGCAATGTGATGACTTGGATTTTTAGAGAAGCATCAATATTTGCACTAATATAAGTTGGCCGTTTTATTGAGCCATTTCCCAAATCAACTTCTTCTAACGGGTCTTGAGCTTGCATATGCTTTGCCGAATCTCTAGGATCCTTTTCAAAACCTAATGGATCATCATCATAAATGCAGTCAAGTCTTTCATCTATGACTATGCCATTTCCTTCATGTAACTCACTGGCTTCGACAGCCATTGTTTGTTGAATAATTTCGGCCTCTATAGCCGCGTTAAACTTGTTTTCGGCCATATAAGCCGTAATTTTGTCCCATGCATTGGGCACTGACATAAGAACATTTTCAAGAACCAGTGTTCCACCCCGTTGGTCGAAGAACACCATCAGGATAAACACTATCATCTCCCATTATTTCTCTTTCCCAAACAAAACCATAATTTGGGTCAAGATGAACTGAGGCAAGAACATTATCCGCAGGAACATATGCCTCATTAGAAGATGAACATGGCGCGATCTTCGCCATTTGTTTCTCAAAATTTTCCTTGGTAATTTGGTTCACATCAGCACGGAAGTAGCTCTGATCGGCTTCAACATACTCTACCAAACCATCTTCCTTCCACATCACTAAACGTTGATGCAAAGTTGAAGGGACAACACCAACTCCATGGATCCACTCTCTACCAAGGAGTAAATTAAAATTCGCTTTAGAGGCTATCACTAAGAACAATGTAGTCCTCTTTATGGAACCAACGATTAAGTCCACCTCAATGGCCCCCAAAGAATGGCCAGTTTTGCCTTCATAGTTGCTTAAGACAATGTTATGTGGCCTGAGGTCAGTGTCGAACTTACCAATCTTCTTCAAAAGACCATGTGGCATTAAATTCACTGCAGCTCCACCATCCACTAACACTTTGTTAATTCCAACACCATTGACTTTGGCTTGGACATACAGGGGTTTCAAGTGGTTTTGCATACTCATATCTGGCTTCTCGAAGGTAGCCATTTGGTCTTCGACACAACCATTGTTCATCACATAGTAACACATTGGCTTATGATGAGCCATATCCTCTGTAAAATCCTCTTCAACATCATTTGGTACTGTGATAACATCGTACTCAAGAGGCAGTATTGATACCACATTGCAAACAACATCGAAATCATCTTCAGAATCATCAAAATCAGACTCCATGTCTTCATCCATGTCGAAATCAACATTCTTTTCTTTCACTGTTGACAATGGAGGAAATATTCTTTCAAGAGCAGGCCTTCTTGGCTTTTCTGTTACTACAGCCTTGCCTTTGGCCTTATTCGCTGCACACACATGACTAGCAACATCAGCATTCCTCTTTGTGGCAACTTCAGCTTTGTGAACCTCACTCTTCGCCACTATTATGCTGCGTGGAACTTGATTAATGTCAATCGTACTGCGTGGAACATGGTTATTAGCCAAATGACTTGGAACCTTGTTAATGTCAAAGTGTGCCTTCTTCTTCTGTTGTCTTTGGTAACGACGCCACTGTGTTCTAGTCATGGGGTTCTTACCCTTATAGTTATTCTTATAATTAAACTTAACAGCATCCGTATCTGGCTTGACAGCTTTAGCACGTTGATTATTGGGCACCCACGCTTCAACAGGAGCACTAGCACTTGGGACAAAGGATTTATTTGTTGACAGCTTCAAATACCCTTTCGCTGAGGACTTCTCCTTAGCAAATTGTCGTTTGCTTGTTGAAGGCTTTGTTGACACATTAGCCTTATAGCCAGGAAGATCTCCTTTTGCAAAGTCAAATTTCGGCCTGTTATCAAGCCATTTTCTTTTACGTTGTTGTTGACCCTGATAACCTTCGACAGCTTTAGCTGCTTCTTTGTCAAAGACAGCGCTGCACCTTGGGCAAAGCATAACTTCAGAGTTATTCCACTTACACCGATTGAGGAAATCTATCAATTCTTCCTCAGCCTTTGGATACACAGCATGTATCTTCCCATCATATTCTTTTAGGGTCACTTCCTGTTTCTTACCTTCAGCATACATAAAACCTTTTAATTTTTCGGTGGCAGTCTTGATACACTTAGGAGGGTCTGCCATTTGAGCATCCACCATGCCTACATCAGCTTCGACAGGTTCAGAATACATAGCTTCAGCCTTAGGCAATGGATCAACATCAATCTGCATAGGAGCTTTCATTTTCTTATCAGCAAATTTGAGTCTTCCTTCGTCAACTGCTTTTTGCACAATATCCCTGAAGAGCACACAACGGTCAGTGTTATGTCCCAAAAAATTATGGAACTTAAAATAACCCTTTTTCTTTCTTTGGTCAAGAGTTGGTATTTTAAGGCCTTTAGGCACTAATATTTGACCATCAGTTACTAAAAGATCAAAAATTTCATCACATTTAGTAACATCAAAAGTATAAGTCTTAGGCATAAATCTATCATTCTTAGGCTCTACAGGGTTATTCCCATTCGCAGGCCTTAATAATTTACAGGTATAAGGAGGACCAGGCTTAAGTTCAGCCACGTCTATCTCCTCTTCTTCGACATTACTATATGTAACGTCGAATTCTTCTTCGACATATGCCACTTTTTCTTTTTTATGATACCTATTCGACCTAGATTTTTCCTCTCTAAGCCTTTCAACTTGTCGAACTCTATCAGCCAAATGCGCCATATCTCGCAAATGAGATGTGTCTAATTTCTTTCTAATTGAGTAATCAAGGCCACCAGCAGCTATTTCGACAAGCTCATGTTCAGGGACTTGTGTGAAGCAACGAGATTTCAACAGCCTAAATCTGTTTAAGTAATCATCAATAGTTTCAGGCATTTTGCGCCGAACACTAGCCAATTCTTTAAGACTAATTTTCGACTGGCCCATGTAAAACTGTGCATGGAATGCCTTTTCTAATTGCCCCATGTGAACATAGAACCAGGGGGTAAGGTCGTTAACCAAGTGAAAGCATTTTTAGTTAGAGAATTTGGAAAGTATTTCATCTTCAAATTCTCATTTTGTGCTAAGTCCCCAGCCTCAGTCAAGAAACGAGCAATGTGTTCGACTGTGGACTCATTTGTGTCACCACCAAACTTAGTAAACTTGGGAACTTTCCATCCCCTTGGTAACTCAGTTTGTAATACGTATTCACATAATGGTGATACGAAGTTAGGCCTTTGTAAACCTATGTTAAGGCCATTTTGCGCCAAAATAGTTTCGACTAAAGTAGCTATATTGTTTTCTGCGCCAACATTGTGTTGTTGCACTTGTCGAACAACTTCATCAGCGTTCTGGTGTCTATTTACCAAAACCACTTCAGGGACGTGGTTTACTGCCCCTTGTAGTTCGCCTACAATTGTGGACGCTTCGACTGCAACTGCTTCTTGGGGGTTAACTGGCGACGCATTACCCGCAATAATAGGAACTTGCCTATTATTAACCGCTGGAGCCCCAAAGAAATCTGCAATCCTACTCATCTGATTTGCCAACATTTGGTAACTGTTATTGGTATTTTGAATCAATGGATTGAAAACTGTACCAATTTGTTGGGTAAGCATATTAACCATATCGTGATTACTCTCGTCTACTTGCTGTCTTAAGGCCAACAAAGACGTATTGGTTAATGCTGGGGGATTCCGACCAAATACACTCTCAGAAGAGACATGTGTAGGGGAAAAGGTCGAAATATGTGGCATTCCAGTAGGCATGCCATACATTCCCAGAGGAAATGGGGGTAGATGCACGTTATTCAAACGTGGGTCTAAACCGTTTCCCATTGCCATGTAAGGGCTATGAAGCCCTGCACTTAACGGCAAAGACATAGGCAAAGATGCCATTTCTGACTGCGTTGAACCAACATTAGTCATTGATAATGAAGGAACGGTTGTTGACGATGATGGTCCTGCGCTAATGCTTGCAGAATCCATTGTTGTTCCTTGCCCTTGTGAAACCACAGGGTTGGAACTAGACGCATTATTCGTACTAGAACGAAGCATTTTACCACTTCTTAAGTGCATACAACAGCGAATACAAATAAGAGAGTACGAAAATGAACAAAATCAAAGGCAAAGTCCCACTGGGCGTGCCAATTTGTTTGCTGGTGTTTTTAGCAAACAATCACTAGTTTTATTAGAAGGTTTGTGAGATCAAACTAGAAAAATCTCAAAGCAATTGCCTCTGAATTGCGAGTGGTTTGTGTTTCAGAAAATGTAGAAAAGGGGACGATTTGCAATGATTAACAGAATTGAAAAGAAAAGAAGCAGTAAATGGTGCATGAATTGTAAAGAAAAGACAAATAAATTGCATTGAATCGTAAAAGTGGTACACGATCACGTACAGCGATTCTTCCACTCGTTTTTCGCTCTGGCTTGGAAGTTAGAGTTTCAGGAATCGGGTTGTGTATTGTGATTTGCGACCCCTGTTTCTTCTCAGAAACTACTATTTATACAAAGAAAAAGAGGGGGAAAAACTGAACTAAGTAACTGCCTAGAAATTTGAAAATTAATAACTGCTACTCCTACTTTCGACCAGAACCGCTCTATCACGCTTCGACCAACTGCTAGTCTTCAGCGCATAACTGCTCTGATTCCTGTCTGTCGAAAGCTTGTGTCCATTTTCCTCTCTCTTGCTTTTGCTTCCCCGGAAGCTTGTCGAGTTTACCTTGCGCATGACCATTTTCTCTGTCGAAATAATTTGGTCTTCGTCGAAATATAAGTCAGGCCTTGTTGACCATTTTCAATGAAGCCTGTCGAAATTACAGGCTAACACCTGGTCAACCACAACCTCAGTGGCAACAACTTGCGACGGGGGAGCCGAAGAAGAGGTGGCCCCAGTATTGTTACCCTCTCTGACACCAACAGAAGCAAGATACTCTGCGAAGGTCTTCGATTTGATGAACAGTCTTGCAAATTAAGCCGATGACTATGTGAAAAACTGAGTACGAGAATTTAAACGGAAAACAAGTTTTCCAGAAGAAGTAGACTTACCAAGGACGGCGACCAGAGCCACAGGAGACTAGGCATTGGCCTCCAAGATCTTTCTATATTCAATCTTCTTGAGCTTTGTGGTAAAGGACTCCACCCAGCCTGAAAGCAACTTCAGGGTCCGAGCCTCCTGTCGACTCAAATCTGTCTCTTTGTAAGAATACCCCGACGTCTCCAAGTCAAAGTAGTCTCGGCCCCAACATAGGGGAATAGACTTCCCACGACCTCCCCTTGGTCGTTAAGCTCGACAATCTCCTTCTTCGCAACATCGTTCACCGGCACCATGTAGAAGAAGTTTTATTTGAAGTCATTCACCGAGTCTATCACAGGCTCGAAGAAGGAAAGCTTTCTGTTACGAAGCAACCCTATTTGGCCTTCTCTCTCTGAGCCGGACTCAGGCTGGTGGAAGACGTCAAAAAGAAGGAAGAAAACTTTCAGGTGCCAGGCCCGACCTCGCGCCCGCATCACAATCTCGAAGGTATTGATGAACCCCCAAGAGTTGGAGATAAGTTGCAAAGGGGAAACTTGTAGGAACTGCAGGACCCTCCTCTTGAACTCGGAGAATGGGACTGTCATCCCCATTGTAGCGACCGAAAAATGCGGGAAGGGATTCCTCGAAGGTTCAAAAGATGAAGCCGCCACCAAAGTTTAGTTTAAGGGCAAACATTGGAAAATCCCTTTGATTTGGATAAGGGTCCTTGAGACCAGATTAGGGTTCGAGAGTCGGTTATGTATGGGGAAGGTATTAGCACCCCACAGCATCCTTCTTAAGGAAGGTTACCTGCTAATTAGTTGTAGGAAAAAATGTTAATTTTCAAAATGTTTATTTTTTCCCTTTTATTTTGATAAAGAAATTAAGAGAGATGGACTTGGTATTTTCGGATTATTATTTATTTAGAAAAAAGACTAAAAAGATTTTTTTATTAGTGCAATTGACAGAGGTCGGCCGCCCTCTGCTCCTACGTATCTCTTGGTAGAGAATCAAATCACACGTAGTTCTTGGTAGAAAATATTTGTTTGTTAGATATTTTTTATTTAGGGAATGTTTGTTTTTAAATAGGGATTTCAGGACCTGATCCGTAACGTTTCATTTGTGGCCCCAAAAAGTTGACTAACCCGACTGTACACTCGACTTAATCCCCTATTCTGAAAAATGTTTTATTTATTTGAAAGAGAGGGATGTGTTTGTATTTTTTTTAGTTTGTTTGTTTCAAATAGGGATTTCAAGACCTGATTCGTAACGGTTCATTTGTGGTCGTAAAAAGTTGAATAACCCGACCGTACAGTCGACTTAATCCCCTATTCGATTTTTTTGGAAATTTGATAAATAAAATAATTCATATATTAAAATGAAAACTAAAAATTAATAAAGAGTAGACAAAAATTTAAATAACCAACTATATACATACATACATACATACATACATACATACATACATACATACATAAATAAATAGTTATATACACATAAAAATAAAAAAATAAATAAACGATTAATAAATTATAAATAAATAAATATGTACATTAAAAAAATAAATACAAAACTAACCTTAACACGACGAATGTCGAAGTGTACCGAGAAGTCTGTCCAGGTCAACTGCGAACCGGCTCTCGACTGGTTTATTTTAACCCTCTAAAGCCGTCTTTTGCAAAAAAAAAACCGCTTTGAGAACCGAAAAGCCGACTCACTCAAAGAGTGCAATATAATCAAAGAAAGGCTCTTAGTGAAATGGACAGCAAAGGCTTAGTCCAAAAGATCACTTAGTTCAACAAATCCCCTCCTCTAGTCTTTGCATCTCAACCTCTTTTATAGCCAAATGTTAGATGACTCTTGTTTCTCCCAAGCAATGTGGGGCAAAAACAAGATAGAGAACATAAATCCCATTTAGAGAAAGCAATTCCCGTTTTTCTCAAACATGCCATCGTAAAAGTCTGAATACAGATTCGTTAACCGTTGGATCGCCTTCATTTCTGGATACCAAGTTCGTGAGACATATATCTTCACTTTCACCGTTCGTATCGTCGAAACGAGGTCTGAGGAGAGAGATATTGCCTTCACAAGTAGCTGCAGCTTTGGGTATTTTTCTCAAATCCGTCCCTTTAAAAGTAGAATTTCGGATTCGTTAACCGTTGGATCGCCTTCATTTTTGGATAGCAAGTTTGTGAGACATATATCTTCACTTTCACCATTCCGATCGTCGAAACATACTCTGAGGAGAGAGAGATATTGCCACGTAAAGTAGCTGGAATTTGGGGTATTTTTATTTTCTAGTTCTCAATTTGTAAACTTTGAGGAGGCACTTTGAACTTCAACATCAAGCCTATCACTAGTGGGGGTTCTTCCATCATGTATTGAAACCTTTAACCCCATCTTGGATTTCTACTTTCCTTTACATGCTTAGTTTTTCTCTCCTTTAAATATGAGGTGTGCATATGGATTAGTGTGGTGTTTTCCTTCAACATCTTTAACTTCATGGATGATGATTACAAACAAACCATCACTAGCATGTCTTTTCTATTGCATTGGACTCTTCTACATTTGTTGGTAACTCATCCCCCTTAAAATGTATGTACAGGACTAACTCCATGTGATTTTTGTCGCCTAGAGATTGTGATATGATTCTAGCTCTTTTATTTAAAAAGAAATTAAAAGAAATAAAATGTCGGACAAAATTGGGGTGCAACAGCTGCCCCTCTTTATTTATATTCCATAGAAAAGATGAAAGACTTCCAAAATTTCATAGGAGGAATAGAAATAAAGATAAAACAAATACCAATTTTGTCCGGTTAGAGGGGAGAATGATTTACACTTGGCGTGTTGACAGAAAAATAAAGAAGGAGCACTGGGGCTCTGAAGAACCACTCGGGATCTAAAGTAGCGCTAGGGCTCTGAAGGACCACTAGGGATCTGAAGGAGCGCTAGGGCTCTGAAGGACTATTTAGTCTGAAGGGCTGCCTGGGTCTGATGGACCAAAAATGGTCTGATGGACTGCTACTAGACACGGTACTAGTAAAACTGTCTGAGGGTGACCTACGTCGTTGCGGTCGTGGGTTTCAAGATCAGATCCGGAACTGATATGTTGATCACGAAGGATTTACGCCATGTCTTAGGCAAACAAAACTAATCTGAAGGACCACTTGGAGTCTGAAGGATCCGCCGCACTCAGTGGCGACGTTATGATCTGAAGGTAGAGTCCGAAACCATCCTTTTGACGTATTAAATCGAACTGAATGGAAGGACCGATTTGGTCTGAAGGATCTATGCTAGACTCTGTGCTAACACTTCGATATAGTATATGATATGGGGTGCAACACTCATAGTGTTGACTTAGGAAAAAAATATTTAAGGATCGACACTTGGAGTCGATTGAAAGAGTAATTGATGTTATGACGTGCATATAATGTATGCACATGCAAATGATTTGATTTCTTTTCGGTGAAAAGATGAATGGAATGTGATAAGAGATTTTTTCTCCTCTCTTTTTGGTGATTTTACTTTTTTCTTTCTTTGTCACCTTTTTTTTTACTTTTTGCATGAAATGAAGACGTGAGTATGATGCAAATGTAATGCTTGGATGCAAACACTATGGTGCATAAATGCATGGTGCGATGGTATGATATGAATGATTGGGAGGTGGAAACATTTTTTTTGGTAATGATGAGATGCGAGACTTTGGATGCGAGAATCAGAGGTGAATATTGATCATTCCTTGGAAAAATTAGATTTGATTCAAACTTCAGCAATCTCAAGGTTGTTATTTACAGACACTGATGTGGAAAAATGCATGTCTGTATTTGTAGACTCGCTTATTTTCTCTTCCATTACCCATGATGACCGAATTTTAGGTCCACAAAGTTAACTACGTGGATTTTCAGTATCACATTATTAGCTTGTCTGCTCTTTCTTTGAAGCATTGTTTAGTAAACGTGTATAGTAGTGCAAATATAGATGAATGAGTCAGTTAATTGGAGGCTCTAGGGATTTAGGGTAAGGACAAATGTGGCGCATGAAGGGATGAATGACAAGACTATTGCTGAAGCCATGAAAGGTAGGTTCTCCCCCAACTCAAGAAATGTGGGACTGCCCCAATGACGATAAGCGAATAACTTGCCCCTGTCTAGTGGTGACAATAACTAGGGGTGTAGAGGAAATGATGAATTTGGAATTCAATGACTTTGGAATGAAGGGTGGAAGGCAAGAGGTTTTGTTCTCAACCCATGGAATTTGGCATTGCCCCAATTATCACAAGGACAAGGGTACCCCGACTGGAGTGACATCGTAAAAGGCTTTGTTTAGGATAATGAGTTGAGAAATTGCCTTGGTGTGGTTTTATGGATGTGAATACAGTAAGAGAATGAGATGGGTGTATGGAAAATTTCCTCATTTTAGATGGAGTGAAGGTTGACAGAACTGCCCCACCTTGGATGGTATTTGAACTGGTTGCTCTGAGTGAGGTTGTGAAATCTGGCAGAGCTAGGGTAATGGCTATATAGAATGGGTGTGGTGTATGAATGGGATGAACAATGGACAAATTTTACAAAGCTTAAGTGGAAGGAGCACTAAAGAGAATGCCCCCACTTTGAATCTAGGTGATGGTCCTAGTACAAACTTTTGGCTCTCTTTAAGAGGAATTCCAAAGACTACGACAGTCTTGACTTTTTGGTATGATGAAAACTTCACTTGGTGATCACTAAACCTTGTCTTAATATCGATGCAACTTGGATGAATCTTGGAATGCAAACTTTTTGATTTTTTTTTTGCTTTCTTCTTTTCTTGATTTTTTTTAGCTTTCTTCTTTTTTTGATTTTTTTTTTGAGCAAACATATTGTAAACAAATAAACTTAACTGTCTTAAAATTAAAACTTCGAGAAAATGAAAGCAATCGGTCATTAATCGGAATGGACTTTTCAGGGTTATAATGCGGCCAATGGTTCGGGGTTTATGAAAGATCGGGTTTTGTAGTATGGCTGATGGTTTAGGTGTTTATGAAAGAAAGAGGTTGTAATGTGGTTGATGGTTATGAATTTGTGGAGGATAGGATAATTAGGTGCAAATGGGTGTTTGAGGGTTTATGTAAGTAGGGTTAATTGGGCCCAATGAAGTGTTTGAGGGTTTACTGAGACAAGGATCTCTTATAGTAAGATGTATCAGCTCACAATTTCTACTTCTTTTTTCTTTTATCAGGATTTTTCAATATTCTTTTTTTTTGAGTTTTCTTTCTTTTTTTTGTGATTTTTCTTTCTTTCTTTTTTTGATCTGAGTGAGCTGATAAAAGTGATACACCATTTTTAGATGTGGAATTGAACCTTGTCTAGGGTGATTGAGAGATTTTTGGTTTTTCGGCGCAAAGTGGAGCAAATGATTTTTTTGATATGGAAAGATGGTCCAAACTTCATTTCAAATCATGACTGCTTATTTTCTCAAAATTTAACTCAAGGACAAAAATTTATTTATTTTATATATTTGCTCTTTTTCTTTATTTCTTTTCATGCCCTAATTTTTGCTTAGGTTGCTCTTGCGGGTTTTCAACCTAACAGGCTTTTTTGATTTTTTTGAAAATGACTTGCACTTGGACCAAGTCAATATAATGTTGACAAGGTTTTTTAGTGATCACAAATTTTCCCCAGTATGTAGGACCTAAAGTGTTATTTCATTGGTGGGAATAAACCAAACAGTCAACTAGGTACTGACGTGGGGAGTATGTACTTTATGGGCGGTTGGGGTGGGATTATACATGTATGGTGGGTGATGATAAGATGCAAAGGTGGAGACACTAACTGACTCAGACAAGAGTAATGACACAAGTCACACAAGTTCACTATACAAATGATTCGTAGAGTTAACATTAGTTAAAACATGATAGAAATTTTTGATGGACCATTTCGGTCATTTATCATGCATGGGATGGATGAGATGCAATGCTTTGTGGAAGAAAATGTGAACGAACTGCTAATAGTGATAAGTTGGAAAACTAAGCGCCTTGAAACACCTTGAGTTTGCAATTGAGTAAGGCTAAACTTTTCCAAAGAAGAATAATTATTTCGCAAAAACGTCTCATCTCATCACAACTTTTTTCAAAAAGTACACTCATGTTTTTTTTTTTTGGAATGTAATGCATGAATGAACAAATTATAATATATAGGCATGATGAAAATGCAAATGCATGGAGGAATGATCACTTAAAAAGACTAACAATTCTAAATGATTTTTTGTTTTTTTTAGAGGCACTGCAATATGCAAAATACTAACTAAAATATATATTTTGGATGATGGATGATGTAACAATGATGACACAATTTTTGTTTATATATTTATTATTTCTAAATTATGCATGACTGGAGTAATGATGTATAAATGAAACATGTTTTTTTTTTGTTTATTTTTTTAGTTAGGATGACTACATGAGTGCAATAATGCACGAACGCCACTATGTGATGTTGTGATGTGATGTTGTAAATGTGTGAAAGAATAATAATGATGTTGTAAATGATGCGATGCTTACACTATTTGATGATGGTATTTGGTGAATGATTATGAATGAATGAGATGCTTATGTTATATGGATAATAATTGCTTTTTTTTATATGCGATGAAATGAAAATGCATGGCAGTTGCAGTGATTTTTAAATGTGCGGAAAGAATGCATGAAACTTGAAATGATTTTGAATGTTTTTGTTTTTTTGGAGAAGGGAAACCAGATGCATTAGTACATGAATGAATGAGTGTGCTTGAAATGCGAATGTATGGTTTAATTCATCGCGTCGGGGAATTGTAAACTTTTTATTCGAAGAGTAAAGTATGATTTTGGTGGTTGACTTTCAAATGCACGTTTTTTTTTATACTGGTATCCAACTCTCTTATAAAAAAACTTTTATAATTCCCTGGCGATCATTGAATGCATGCGAAATGAGATTTTTTTTATGATATGCAAAGAAAAAGGAAAATAAGAATGCATGAGATAAGATTGCAAAAATAAAATGTGATTTTTAGATTTTTTAATGAAAATGGGAAGAAAATGTATCAGAGTTTGTTTGAATGCAACAATATTAAGCTCCTTTGTGTCCTGGAAGGGTTCCTTTAGGAATGGGTCTAAGGTTTTTCTACTGAGTGAACCTTTCCAGGGTAGCTCTACAGAGGCCTAAATAAGGTTCCTAGAGCCAACGAACCCATTTAAGAATGCTAATCGAACAATAGGCAAGCTATCAGAAGCGACAACACCTTGAAAAGGGACCAAACTCTAAGTGAGACCTTCGTAACCACCGAGCTGGACGAACATCCAGAAGGCCATTACTACGCGGTCTCGTTCTAACATAGGTTATGCTCCAGTCCGGGTATAGGACTATTTCTCACGTGTGTGCTGTGTGAAAGTGGAGTGTGTGTAGGAGCAAAATATAGATATACCCCCCAAGCTGCAAAACAAACAAACACAAATACAAAAATATTGTCTTCTACCCTAGGGTTTACACATCATATAAAATATCACATGTAATAAGAAATAAAAGACAAAAAGGAAGGGTAAAAATAGACATTAAATTAACAACTAATCCTACAACTAATTAGACTAGGCTTGACTCGCTAAAATGACCCCAGTGAAGTCGCCAGCTGTAGCGACCGAAAAATCCGGGAGGGGATTCCTCGAAGGTTCAAAAGATGAAGCCGCCACAAAAGTTTAGTTTAAGGGCAAACATTGGAAAATCCCTTTGATTTGGATAAGGGTCCTTGAGACTAGATTAGGGTTCGGGAGTCGGTTATGCATGGGGAAGGTATTAGCACCCCACGACATCCTTCTTAAAGAAGGTTACCTGCTAATTAGTTGTAGGAAAAAATGTTAATTTGACTCCTGTTAATTTGATAAAGAAATTTAGAGAGATGGACTTGGTATTTTTGGATTATTTTTTATTTAGAAAAAAGACTAAAAAGGTTTTTTTATTAGTGCAATTGACAGAGGTCGGCCGCCCTCTGCTCCTACGTATCTCTTGGTAGAGAATCAAATCACACGTAGTTCTTGGTAGAAAATATTTGTTTGTTAGATATTTTTTTTTAGGGATTGTTTGTTTTTAAATAGGGATTTCAGGACCTGATCCGTAACGGTTCATTTGTGGCCCCAAAAAGTTGACTAACCCGACTGTACAGTCGACTTAATCCCCTATTCTGAAAAATGGTTTTATTTATTTGAAAGAGAGGGATGTGTTTGTATTTTTTTTAGTTTGTTTGTTTCAAATAGGGATTTCAAGAACTGATCTGTAACGGTTCATTTGTGGTCCTAAAAAGTTGACTAAGCCGACCGTACAGTCGACTTAATCTCCTATTCGGTTTTTTTGGAAGTTTGACAAAGAAAATAATTCGTACATTAAAATGACAAAACTAGAAATTAATAAAGAGTAGACTAAAAATTAACTAACCAACTATATACAAACATACATACATAAATAAATAGATATATACACATGTAAATAAATAAATAAAAAAATAAACGATAAATAAATTATAAATAAATAAATATGTACATTAAAAAAATAAATACAAAACTAACCTTAACACGACGAATGTCGAAGTGGACCGAGAAGTCTGTCCAGGTCAACTGCGAACCGGGCTCCCGACTGGTTTATTTTGATCCTCTAAAGCCGTCATTTGCAATAAAAAACCGCTTTGAGAACCGAAAAGCCGACTCACTCAAAGCGTGCAATATAATCAAAGACAGGCTCTTAGTGAAATGGACAGCAAAGGCTTAGTCCAAAAGATCACTTAGTTCACCAAATCCCCTCCTCTAGTCTTTGCATCTCAACCTCTTTTATAGCCAAATGTTAGATGACTTTTGCTTCTCCCAAGCAATGTGGGGCAAAAACAAGATAGAAAACACAAATCCCATTTAGAGAAAGCAATTCCCGTTTTTCTCAAACTGGCCACCGTAAAAGTCTCAATTCGGATTCGTTAACCGTTGGATCGCCTTCATTTTTGGATAGCAAGTTCGTGAGACATATATCTTCACTTTCACCGTTCGTATCGTCGAAACGAGATCTGAGGAGAGAGATATTGCCTTCGCAAGTAGCTGCAGTTTGGGTATTTTTCTCAAATCCGTCCCTTTAAAAGTGCAATTTCGGATTCGTTAACCGTTGGATCGCCTTCATTTTTGGATAGCAAGTTCGTGAGACATATATCTTCACTTTCACCGTTTGGATCGTCGAAACAAAGTCTGAGGAGAGAGAGATACTGCCCACGTAAAGTAGCTGGAATTTTGGGTATTTTTATTTTCTTGTTCTCAATTTGTAAACTTTGAGGAGGAACTTTGAACTTCAACATGAAGCCTATCACTAGTGGGGGTTCTTCCAACATGAATTGAAACCTTTAACCCCATCTTGGATTTCTATTATCCTTTACAAGCTTAGTTTTTCTCTCCTTTAAATATGAGATGTGCATATGGATTAGTGTGGTGTTTTCCTTCAACATCTTTAACTTCATGGATGATGATTACAAACAAACCATCACTAGCATGTCTTTTCTATTGCATTGGACTCTTCTACATTTGTTGGTAACTCATCCCCCTTAAAATGTATTTACAGGACTAACTCCATGTGATTTTTGTCGCCTAGAGATTGTGATATGATTCTAGCTCTTTTATTTAAAAAGAAATTAAAAGAAATAAAATGTCGGACAAAATTGGGGTGCAACACCCATCTTGTCGAAAAAGGCCGAGTAAACAAAGAATTTCTGCCCCGTGACCTCAGAGCACACAGGCTCATCCTCGAAGACGAGCTCCAGCCTCCACTCCTGCCCTTCGGCTCCCACGAACTTTTCAAATTTCCTAAGCACCCTCGGGTCACTGGGCCCAGCTCGGTAAACAGACGACGCCGTACGGATGTTACTCGAAACCCAGGCATAGGGATCCTCGGCGTCAGACCCTCTAGCCTCCTCCACTCTGGCCTCACCTGCATCTTGTCCCGCTGGCTCCCTGCATTGTGGAGAAAGATGAAGATTCCCTACTGATTGTCAAGGGTAATATTCCCTACAACATTGTTAAGGGCAATAGCTTGTTCTGTTGGCTCGGAGATCGGAGATACTACTGGCGAGGGTGTCAAAGTTGAACCACTAGCCTCGACCCTATCTGACAATCTCGCTGGGATCAACCATTGCTCATCGGAAACCGCATGACCCTTGGTGGACTTCTTCAACGGTGGCTTACCGGGGTAAACCATGGGCCTTCTCTTGGAATCTACTGTCCTAACCATTTAGGCCCAAAAGAAAATAGTAAAGTGGCCTCAGAAATTTGGACCTGAACTCGAAAAATGACACTCGAAATTGCCTCACCGGAGGCTCAACGTCGGAAGGATAAAGAATGAAACTGTCACAAGACAATCAATCTCAGAAACTAAGAACTCAACGTCAGCTCGCTGGAAAATAAGCTAGTCCAGGAGTCATTAGACTCGAGAGGATTCAGAGGTGAAGAAGCTGAAATGGATCAATGAATTGGGTTTGAACATCTAATTATAGGGGCTTTAAACTCGGTAGATGAAGAGATGCGATCCATCCCGAGACAATAAGTTATCAGATGCTAAAATCTATGCAACTATTTATGACAAGACGCTTTGTTTCAGTCAAACGTCACCTCTCCCTGACACGATGACACATGGCATCCATGAAGTGTCCGAGTCAAACCTGGGATCCCCCGACCTCAAAGTAATCTTCCGAATCTGAAATCAACGCTTCAAATAGAGATACCCATTATTCTAGTCGAGGCCGCATTCTCGTGACCGACTTCAACTTGGGAGGCAACTATTCCGGGCTAGCTCAAACGGCCCAATACTCATGACAAACAGTCCAATTCGATACTAGATCTGGCCCAACAAGCAAGTCATCACGCAAAACCAAGATCGACGGCTCAGATCACTGCACCCGAATCCAACGACTCTGGATCAGGCAAGACTTGCGGAACCCCCTGACCTGCGTCTATAAATACGGCTCTACCCTCCAGATTCAGGTAAGTTTTACTCATTTGTATCTCTCACTGAATTTTGATTGCTTACATTGGCATCAGAATGTCTGCAGATACCCAACCCGCATAGTTCAACCTCGGAGGAAGACGACGCTGATGGTAGCAACCTCGAAAGATTCTGTCTCCCAAAACACTTATCCGACCTCGATCAAGGAAAGGACTCAAACAAGACTCACGATACCAAATGTTGATTCCGGATTTCGGATCCTAGATCGTGAGGCAAGGTACACAACAATCAACATTATCTATATAATCCTATATCAAATTAAGATATTCAAGTTTTTTTTTTGACATCGGATATTCAAGTTATTTAGGAAAGTATATAGTACAAGATAATTTCACATTTTTTGCTATTAAATTGTAGATGCTTACCAATTAAACTAGTATGGGATTATAATCTAGGGTTAAATATGTTTTTAGTCCCTATAATTACAACGAGTTTTGTTTTTAGTCCCTATAAAATATTTTGAGCACTTTTGGTCCCTACTTTTTTTTCCGTTAGCACTTTTAGTCCTACCGTTTATTTTCATTAACGGAGCTGACGTGGCACTGCACATGTGGCTTTTTTAAATGTGCTGGCATTTTCCACGTCACTTAATACTGACATGTCATCTGACACGTTGGAAATAAAAAACAACAAATAAAAAACATTAAAACATAAATGAGGATTTAATATTAAAATTGTTGTTCTCTCCCTCGTGTTTCGCTGTTATCTTCTTCTCTCCCTCGTTTGGACACCATTGAAGATGAATTTCGGAGCTCAGGGGTACAAGCTCAGGTTCGTGTTCCTCAGCATCAAAGGGAAACCAAAAACTGAAAAGTCAAATCCCTAATTTACAATCAAACCCAAATCTGTTCATCTTCATTCTTCTTCTTCTTAAAAAAAGAACCAAACAACAAATTAATTGATATTAATTGGATCATAGAAATGAACAAAACACAAACACCAGCATCAACAAGAAATGAACAATGAATAGATCTGAGGAAAAAAATGTTGACATTAATTGGATTCAACAGGATCTGAGATTAAAAGATCTGAGATAAAAAAATATGGCAAAATTACACTAGAGGACCTTTAAGTTATTTATTTGTAACAAGTTGGACCTTTAAGTTTTTTTTGTAACAAATAGGCCCTTTTAATGATTTCTCTAGCTTATATATTTTGATGTAATGCTACTTTATATATTGTGACTACTCTAGCTTATGTACTTTGATGCAAACAAACATATTTTGGTGTATTTTGATGTAATGAACGATATTACATTTTACTAAAAGGGCCAACGGTGTCAACGTCGGGTAACTTAAAGGGCCTATTTGTTACAAAAGAAACTTAAAGGGCCAACTTGTTACAAATAAATAAGTTAAAGGTCCCCTGGTGTAATTTTGCCAAAAAATATTGATAATAACAGAATTCAACAGGATCTTAGATTAACCAAACATAAACCGGAGAGGATCTAAGAGTAGAAGGAGAAGAAGGAGAATGAGAAATAAAGAGGTCGCCGTCAGCTCCGCCAACAGCCATCGTAAGCTCCGTCAGCGGCCACCGTCACCATCATCGTCACTCTCGGTTTTCTTTCTCCCCTAATTCCTCTTTAAGGTTGATTGTCAAGGATTAAGCATCTTGAAATTAGAAAGAAAAAAAAAACCAAGGGAACTTAAAATTGAAGACGAAGGTGTCAGGAAGCAAAAATTGAAGACGATGATAATCCAAAACTCTTGAACTTAAAAACCAAGGCTGCGTTTAACATCACCCAAATCAGTAGAAGGATCCAAAGGGGATTTGTTTAGAGATGTATTCTGGATTTGTACCTCTACGTTTCTATTTTAATTTCCGTTTTCAATTTTAGTTTTTATTTTGTTTTCCATTTTATATCATTTAACTTAGGTGGAATAAATTTAATGACATGGAATCTGATAGGGCTTTTCAGCACATTTAAAAAAGCCACATGTGCAGTGCCACGTCAGCTCCGTTAATGAAAATAAACGGTAGGACTAAAAGTGCTAACGGAAAAAAAAAGTAGGGACCAAAAGTGCTCAAAATATTTTATAGGGACTAAAAACAAAACTCGTTGTAATTATAAGGACTAAAAACATATTTAACCTTATAATCTATCTAGAGGTGGTAATTTCTACCCGTGCATGGGATCCCCACAGGGACTACCCCATTCGAGGCTCTGTGGAGACAGAGGAGAGAATCTTGTCACGGTCAATTTAGGAATGGGGTTGGGACCATGCATATTCCTCGTCCCAAGTGTCCATAAACATATTTAACTTTCTGGTTACAAAGGAGAAAAAACAAAAAGCACTAAGGTCTCACAAATCGAGTACCATTAGCGCCTGCAACTAAAAGGGAAAACAAATCCTTTGGGGAATTTCTACAAATGATCAAAGTAGAAAAATTCCTTGCACCAAACTTTCCGAACTAATCCGTACAAAAATTCCCCTCACGATACGTGTGAGCAATATGCACCACTGAGTCACGTTGCAACAACTCGCGTAATAAGGCACATAAACATGATTACGGTAGATGTATATTATATTGTATATTATATGTTCGGTACCAGAGTACGGGATGTGTCCTTGAGCTTGAGTGTTCCGCGAGGAAGGGAAGTTGACTTCAGATGGTTGAGCTTGGACCTCGGATTGGCCGAGGTGATCTTCTCCCGCGCCTCGGGTGGGGTACCTGCATGCACTTCGATGCCTTAGTCAGCAAGGGAAGAGAAGAGGTATTTTGGGAGAAATGAGTGTGTACCAGGAAACGGTGGGTTGTACGAGCATTTATAGAGGATGGCGCCGTATCTAACCCGTTGGATTAGGTGGACAAGCCTGGACAATTGGATGGAGATAGTTGCTATCGTAGAGTCCAGTTTTGCCCTTAGCAGCACGCAAGGATTGGGCCAAGCCCAAGTGATTGGATTTTGGCCCAGTCCGAAATAGTGGCTCCCAAAGTCGAGGTCAGAATGACTAAGGGCAGGCTTGGCTTGAGGAATCTGGATCTGTCCTTCATTTTGCTTATGGGATGGCAACAGGTGAGATTGTTCTTTCCAGCGCTTTGAGGCCGCGGGAATGATTCGGTGCGGTCCCTCTGCAAAAAGGCTTGACAAAGCATTTAAGCTCGGAATCAAGTAAATCTTGATTGAGCATTTAAGCTCGAAGTCAATTATGTCTTGACTGAGCATTTAAGCTAGGAGTCAAGAGGGTTCGAAGCCACTGTGGACTTCTTCCTCGGTCCTGAACTGAACATTGAAGCTCGGAGTCCAGGAGAAGGCATGTTCTCAAAGAGCGGGGGTCGAAGTCGCTTAGAACTTCTTCCTCCGGTCTCCGTCTCAACATTTAAGCCATGCCGAAGAGGAGGCTGGCTCGTGAAGAGCAGATTCGGGGTCGCTGTGGACCGTTGCGCGTCTCGGGACTGAACATTTAAGCTCGGAGTCGAGGGGGATGAGTGCGTAATTCATTGATGTACTCGCCTCGTACCGTTGTCTGCCGAGTGGCCAGCTCGATGTCGGACTCGGGTGAGAGGGGCGTTGTTGTTAGTCGAAAGCTGGCATCGCCGGGAGTCCTGCAAATGAGGAAAACAGAATGATTGCTTTAGAGATGTCTTTATTCAGGGACGCTATTGGTCCGAATGTTACATTTGACTAGCTATAGTATAGCCTGAGCTTGGCAACATTCCAGGTTCGGGGTATTGGCTCCTTGGAGAGAGTTTCCAAATGGTAAGCTCCTGTCCCGATCATTGTTGTGACTCGGTAGGGTCCTTCCCAGTTAGGAGCGAGCTTTCCCTCGCGAGCGTTCTTGTTGCCGACATCAACTCGCCTGAGGATGAGGTCCCCAACATTGAAGTCTCGGGTAATGACTTTCTGGTTGTACCGTTTGGCAATCCGAGTTTTGATGTTGGCCTCGGCAAGCTGTGTTTTATCCTGGACTTCCTGCATGAGGTGAAGTTCTTCTCTTGCAGCTTTGCCGTTTGCCTCATTGCTGAGTGGGTACAGAGTTCTCCTGATGGAATCTCCGACCTCCACAGGGATGACGGCTTCCAACCCGTATGTCAACCTGAAGGGGGTCTGGTTGGTGGTGGAGTGCAGAGTCGTACGATATGCCCAGACGACATATGGTAGTTCGTCTGGCCATGCTCCCTTTGCTCCTTTTAGTCTTTTCTTCAATCCTTTGATAACGACCCTGTTTGCCAACTCCACCTGCCCATTGGTTTGGGGGTGTTCGACGGAGGTGAAGTGTTGCTTTATGTTCAGATCCGTCATCATCTTTCGAAATCCTTTATCCGCGAATTGAGTCCCGTTGTCAGTGATTACCACAGAGGGAACCCCGAAACGGGTCAGGATGTTCTTTTTTACGAACTTGATGCAGTTGTTGGCATTTATCTAGGCTAGTGGTTCTGCTTCAAACCAATTTGTGAGGTAGTCAACAGCGACAATGAGATACTTGACCCCGCCCCGGCTAGGTGAGAAGCGTCTGAGGAGATCTATTCCCCACTGACTGAAGGGCCACGCTGCCGACATGGAAGAGAGTTCAGCGGGTGGAGCGTGATGGACGTCGGCGTAGCGTTGGCAGGTGTCGCCCCTTCTGACGAGGTCGGGCGCGTCCTTTGTCATAATCGACCAGTAGTATCCTTCCCTGAGGGCCTTCTTTGCCAAGGCCCAGACCACCATGTGTTGTCCGCAGATTCCTTCGTGGATCTCGTCTAGCACGTACCAGGCCTCCTCCCCTTCAACGCACTTCAAGAGGGGGGGTCGAGAAACCACGCCGGAAGAGTTTCCCGTCTATAATGGAGTAAGAGGTTTCACGTCGCCGGACTGCGGTGGCTTCCTTCGTGTTGACAGGCTCGACGCCGAGTTCAATCTAATCTTTGATGGGTTGTATCCAACCAGTGTTTTCTGTTACTGCGTTGATCTCGGACACGGCTGTTGGAGACAGGTCCACGCTTGGTTTTGCCAAGTTTTCCTGAATGATGCTTCTCAGATTGCCTGTTGGCTTTGTGCTTGCCAGCTTGGCTAGGACGCCAGCTCGGGCGTTCTTAACCCGAGGTACTTGCTTAATTTCTGCCCCTTCGAAATGGAGGAGTAAATCCCGCACCCGTGGTAGGTACCGTTGCAGAACGGGGTCGTTTGTCACGAAATCTTTCTTGACCTGGGATACTACCAGCAAAGAATCCGTGTTCAACTCGAAGGGTTTTTGCCCCGAAGTCCAAGGCCAGCTTCAAC
Organism: Astragalus glycyphyllos; assembly: GCA_963573325.1. Lineage (NCBI taxonomy): Eukaryota > Viridiplantae > Streptophyta > Magnoliopsida > Fabales > Fabaceae > Astragalus > Astragalus glycyphyllos. The sequence goes on from OY754307.1 coordinate 40,789,551, forward strand.
CCGGCAATGCAGGCTTCGTATTCTACCTGGTTGTTTGAAGTGACGAAGGCAAAGCTATGGGAAACCTCGACCATTAGCCATTCGGAGTTCCCAAGGATGAGGCTAGCTCCACAGCCCTTTGAATTCGATGAGCCATCGACGTGGAGCTTCCATTGCAAAGGATTGGTCCCGGAGAGGGACGGCGTCATTTCCGCTACGAAGTCAACCAGAACTTGAGCCTTGAGAGCGGACCGTGCCTCGTATTTGATGCCGAACTCGGATAATTCTACAGCCCACTTGATGATCCTTCCTGCGAGGTCGAGGCGATGCAAGATCTGGCGAATGGGTTGGTTCGTCTTGACCACGATCTGATGAGCCACGAAGTACGGTCTTAACCTTCTACCTGCCACGACCAAGGCCAATGCCACCTTCTCTAATCTTTGGTACTGAGACTCGGCCGCCTGCAACACCTTACTTACGAATTAAATTAGTCTCTGCCCTTTGGCTGCGGAAAACCTTGTTCATAATACACTGGTAAGTTGCCCCAGCATTCTTAAGTCCAAAAGGCATGACTCTGTAGCAGTAGTTCCCCTGGCTTGTCATGAAAGCCGTTTTTTCCTGGTCTGGGGGATTCATTGCAATCTGGTTTTCGTTGGAGTAGGCATCCAGGAAAGACAGAAGTCGGAACACGGACGCGTTGTCTACGAGTTTGTCAATGCTTGGGACAGGGAAAGCATTTTTAGGGCAAGTTTTATTAAGGTCGGTGTAGTCTACACACATTCTCCATTTCCCGTTTCTTTTTTTGACCAACACTGCGTTGGACATCCAGCTGGTATACTTCACTTCTTTGATGAAGTCTGCCGATAGGAGGTCGGCCACCGCCTTCGCTGCTGCCTCAGCCTTTTCTTTGCTCTGGGATCGGTGTCGCTGTGCCATGCACTTGGTGTCGGGGTTGACTGCTAGTTGATGGCATGCTACTTCCAGAGGGATTCCGGGCATCTCGGAGGCGAACCAGGAAAATAGGTCAGCATTTCTTCGTAGGCACGCGATCAAGCTTTCCCTGACCGCCTCGCTGAGCTCGGCCCCCACTTTGACAGTCTTCGCGAGGTTGTCACCTACAGGTACCTCGAGGAATTCGCCCAAGGGCTCGGGGTGTTTGATCCTCCTTTTGAGTTCTCTAGCTAACTCGTCATCGTCTTCGTCCTCGGAGCTATCCGGGTCGTAGCGGGCGTCGACCTCGGTGAGGTGTACCTGAGACGCGGTTGGCGGTAGCCTTGGGAGCTCTTGCAGCTGGCGCTGGGTGCCTTTGAGATCAAGGTACTGGCATCTTTCAGCAGAGTTGATGTCGGCCAAGATGCTCACAACGTTGCTCGCTAGGGTATGGAACTTCACTTTCAAATGTACTGTGGAGTGGTATTACCAAGAAGGTCGTCTTGATGGTTCAAGCAAGCTTCTTGCGGCCGTAAGTCACCATGACCTCAAGGTACCCAAGAGGCCGAGCTCGTTCATCCCCAAGCTTGGGAAGGAGATCTTGGAACATGATGTCAGCAGAGCTTCCTTGATCTACCAGGATTCGTTTCACCTCGACGTCAAGCATGGAGGCCGAGATGATGAGATGGATGAATTCGTTCAGTTTGCTCAGCAGGTAGTCCTCGTCGAAGAAAAAGAGAGGCTTCCTGGATGAGGCCGGGGCCGTCGTTGGGCCAGTAGTCAAGCTGGCGATCTCATTCCATTTGCGCTTCAGAGTCTTTTTGGTTTCCGTGCTTGAAACGGATGAGCCACCCGATATCACCATGAGGGAGTGATTCCTCCCACTATGGTCGCCAATGTTCGGTACCGGAGTACGGGTTGTGTCCTTGAGCTTGAATGTTTCGCGAGGAAGGGAAGTTGGCTTCGGATGGTTGAGCTTGGACCTCGGATTGGCCGAGGTGATCTTCTCCCGTGCCTTGGGTGGGGTACCTGCAAGCACTCTGATGCCTAAGTCAGCAAGAGAAGAGAAGAGGTATTTCGGGAGAAATGAGTGCGTACCTGGAAACGGTGGGTTGAACGTGCATTTATAGAGGACGACGCCGTATCTAACCCGTTGGATTAGGTGGACAAGCCTGGACCGTTGGATGGAGATAGTTGCTATCGTAGAGTCCAGTTTTGCCCTTAGCAGTTGTTGTCGTCAAACTCTTAGGTCCTAGCCGTGGTGTCGGACAGAGGTTTTGACAGTCTTTGATTCCTTTTTATTCAAGCAATTGCGCCGAGGAGGGAACTCTGCTCCTCGACTATGGGTTTCCTGACTCCTCAAGAAAGGGTCAAACAAGGTTAGAAGGGACGCAAGTGTTAAATTACTACGGCTAATGCATAAAAATAAAGTAAAAGCAGAAAATGCGATAAAGAAGATAAATGAAATAAACGTAGAGTTTGATTTGATTGATGTGTGTCCTTTACAATTCACTCTAATGCTATATATATACACAGGCCCTCGTCGGCCACTAAGCTAGCCAACATTTGCCTACCGTTGGATCGATCTAAGATCAACGGTTCCTATTGCTTCATAGGCCTTCCACGCGATGAATTAACTGCCCACGATCCCCACTGGCACGATTAGTGGGGTGAGTGCTTGTTGCTCTAGGTTTTTCGGCCTCGGTCTTCCGTTTGAACTTCAATCGTTCCCACGTTCTTCCTTCGTGTCGTGTCCTGCCTTCCAAGTAACCCCCATCCTGCTTTCCAAGTAACCCCCATCCTGCCTTGGCCGTATGGTGCCTCGGCTATCCGGCCTTACCTTAGGTAATTGTCCGAGCGTCTAAGCCACCGAGGTTTTGGCACTCTATTGAATGGGGTGGTCACTTTCCCTCGGCTTAGCTCATTGGTCCTCGGGCATAATCCTCCCTCGGGGTTCCTTCCGTTTAATACACCCCGAGGACCTTCTTAGGTTCACTCTTCTTTGGCGAAATAGCTTTTCTGCCCCTTGTCTCACGGCTTGCCTTCATACCATACTCCCTTTTCGTTTTTCGATCCTCGGCCTACGACCTATTTATTTTTGGGTATTAACAATTGCCCCCATTTCGTGCTGTCGTGCGGCCTCGAGGACGTGATTGACGGCACGAAAACCCCTTGGCATGATCTTGAAGTGATGGTTAGAGGGGACGTATCCGCTGCTATGTGACACCTGGCGCCCCGCACGAATCGAAACGACTGTGCGACGATTCCCAAGAATGAGCTGGTTGAGTTTTGCGAAGCTATAAATAGCCTTCATCATTACCCATGTACAGTTACTTGCCCTTACTCAAAACTGCTCTTCTCCTTACTCGAATCTTTTCCAACCTTCCAACCTTCATCCGTCATGGCTTCCAACTCCGATTCCTAAAACAGAAATCATAGTTACGACGGTGGTGATAGCCCGTCTGACTCCTCTTCCTCCTCCGGGGGTCCTACGCATGAGGTCTCATCTCGGGACATACTGATTGCCGTCGGCGGAGGCGTGACCATGCAACCCATTGCATCCACAGTCTCCGCAAGTATGGAGGCTTTTAAGGAAATCTTTGGCCCAGCCGGTGGCCTGCCCGTCTCCCATGAGTAGTTCAACTTGGGTGCCAAAGTGACCGAGACCAGGGGATGGGTCAAGCCTACCGACGAGTACCGTGCTTGGTTCGACCGTCTTCACTCCTCTAAGAGAGACACCTGGATTGGCTGGGGCCTGTATGACATGATCTCCCTCTCGACTTCTTATATTCCCTATGACTTCAACGTTTTGATTCCCCTCTTAGGCTTCTGGTCTGCCCAACTCAACGCATTCGTATTTCCTTGGGGCATGTTGACTCCTACCGTCCTGGACGTTTCTGCCATAACTGGTCTTCTGGCGCAAGGCCATAGTATCCACCCTGCTAAACTACCCAAGAACGTTAATCTTGGCCACGCCCACGAGGGTGGCCTGTATTCCAGGTTTCTTGCTTGGAACGCCAAGACCAGTTGGGAGGTCTCCGACGCGGAGCATACGACTTTCCTTATGTACTTCTTCTGCCGCTTTTTCTACGAGACTACTTCGGCTGGTGTCGTTCAGGAGTTGCAACCCTTTGTTTCCATGATGTGCTATTCTGCTGAAGTTTTTGCCTGGGCCCCCTACTTCCTCGGTGAGCTCTATAGGGGCATCAGGGTTGTGCTGGATTAGATTAGGGATAATGGCCGTGTCTCCAAACTACAAGGACCCCTGTGGTTTCTCCAATTGTGGGCCAAGCTCTACTTTAAGCACATCTTGTCCGCTGACCTTGACATCCCTATGCCACTGACGGCTCGGTGCTTGGGGCCTCATCTTTGGGAGATACCCGTTCGCGACATAAGCCCGACCCAATTTGCAGAGGCCCTCCTATGGATGTCCCCTAGTGAAGTGGTGTGGTGTCCTGTTTTTGACAAGAATTTCGGTCCAGATTGGATTTTCAGCCCTCAAAAGGATCAATCCCAAGTAGAACTCTCGGCCTGTATTACGGTTCGTGACAGTTGGCATTCTGCTGTGGTGGCGAGGGACTTGCCAATCGGTTACCTTGCTACCTCCCGGTATAGTAAGGACCTTGCGGAGTATTACCATCCCAACTTCGTATGCCGCCAGTTCAGTCTCCTGCAGCATATCCCTCTGCCTTACCAAGTGCTAGGCGGGCTTCCCGACACACTGGCTTGTCCGAGTCCCAGGTCTGCGAATTGATTAACGGCAACCAGCGCATGCTTACGGAGGGCGTTTGGGCGCATTTCCGGATCTGTGTGGGGGTGACCTACTCTTTTACCAACTGGTGGGCTGGTGTTCAAGAGCTTGCCTACCCTCACGGAGTTGATGAATGTTTATCCCAATGCCTTGGCCGTTTAGGAACCATTCCCGCCAGACCCCTTGCTAGTTTCAGTGCTGCCAAAACGCCTACTCCTGCCCCTTCCGCTCGACCTCCTACAACCCGCTTTTCTACTCATTTCGTGTTCCAATCGTTGCTCCAATTCCTCTGTTCTGGTCAGATTCCAACCTAGGAGGACAGGGTGAAGTTCTTGCAAGAACCCCTTCGGCTACCAGAGCTGGTGCAGAGACAGGGGCGTCTCTCATCTTGCGAAAAGACATAGGGTACGGTGCCGTTTTCTTTCTTCTTATTTTAACATTTTACGTCTCCCTTTTTCTTCTTACAACGACCTTCTTCTTGCAGGCTTCTACCTCTACCCATCGCTCCCCTATTCCTCTAACTCCCCACCTAACTCTTGGGGCCGAGGTGGCTCAGTTCTTCACTTCTAGGGGCAAAAATCTCAAGCACCTTCCCTTTCGGAGATGGAGCTGCAGAGACTGGAGGAAGCCCTTCATCGGGAAGTTGTCACTGATCCTACCCAGCTGGCTGATTTGAGGTCACTTGCCTTTCGTCTAGCTTCTGTGGAGGGTTTGCCAGAGACCAGGCGGCGGGGGGTTGAAGGATGTTGGCTATGGTCTTCCGGAAATCTCTCGGAGTTACTCGACGGCCAAAGCCCTTATGGATGGTACGCAGCAGGCAATGGACCACCTGAGTGCCCTGTAGGAGGAACGTAGGACTTGTTTGGCTGCCTATGATGAGAAGGAAGCGGAGCGTTTGTCAATAATAGATAAGAACTGGTTGATTGACAATAGGATTGAAACAATTGAGGGTGTACTGTCTGATCTTCAACAGGAACTGCAGCTCTTACTCCCCCAACGGGAGGAGGCGGCCGCCAAATTTGCTAGGATTTTGGAAAATTAGAAGCACTTGTATGACCAAGCCAAGCCCCTAGCTACTCAAGTTAAAGATTTGGAGACCCAGAAGGAGGGTTTTCTCTATGACTTTGAGGCTGGCCAAAGTAATTTGCAGTCTGCAGTCTCTTCCTCGGAGAGGCTACGTGCTCGTCTGGCTTCTGTCCCTACTGCCGAGGCCTCTGTGGCAGGCACCTCTGGTCCGGCGTCCACTCATCAAGTGTCTGCCCTTGCAGAGGAAGCGGATTCGGGCGCCGAGAACTGAAGGTCCCTTGGTGATTTTTTGCTTTGTCGTTCTTGCTTTTGATCCTCCACTAGGCCGCCGGTGTGTGGCGAGCCAGCTAGCTTGACAATATTTTTGTGCGTTAAATCCATCTTTCTCTTCCTGGCATTCTTTCCCATAGAGTAGGATAATATGCTTTAAGGTATTTGCCGTTTATTTTCGATTCAAATTCTTCTCCGTGTAGAGTGATTAGACGATACGCTCCGCCATGGTATACTTTGCCAACGATATATGGCCCATCCCAATTCGGGGACCACTTGCCCAATTGGGAATCTTTCCTCCCTAGTGGCAAAACGGCCTTCAACATTAGGTCTCCTTCAACAAGCTGCTTCGGTTTAACGTGTTTGTTTTAGGCTCGGGCCGCCTTAGCTCTATACATTTCTATTCTGCTGAGGGTAGCCAGTCTGTCGTCATCCACCGAGTCCAGCTCCATCAACATGGCTTGCTGATACTCATCCGCACTAAGGGAGTGTTGTTGTGCCACTCTCAACGAGGTTACACTAATCTCCAGTGTTAGCACAGCATCCTACCCGTAAACCAAACGATAGGGAGTCACTCCCGTGGCCGTAGACATTGAATTCCTCATAGCCCAGAAGACCTCATTGAGGGTCTCATGCCACCGCTGGGGTTTGTCCTCTACGTTCTTTTTGATGAGCTCAATGATAATCTTATTGGTGGCCTCCGCTTGTCCGTTGGCATGGGAATAACAAGGGGACGAATGCCTCATCTTAATGCTGTACTCCTGGGCGAAGGCCACCACTCTTTCTTCGGTGAATATGGTGCCTTGATCGGCCGTGATGGTTTCGGGGATTCCGTACTTGAAGATGATCTGGTTCTCTATAAATCTGATCACCGCGGCCTGATCAACATTTCCCAACGGCACAGCTTCCACCCATTTGGGGATGTAATCGATGGCTACGATAATGAAGTTGTGCCCTTTTGAACTCGGAGGGTATATCTTACCAATTAAGTCCATGGCCCATCCTCTGAACGGTCAAGGTTTGACGATAGGATGGAGTCGTCCGCCGACACCGGTTGAATTGGTCCGTGCAGCTAACAACCCTCGCATCCATTAGCAAATTGGAAGCAATCGGCCGTTATCGTCGGCCAATAGTACCCATGCCGATAGATGAGCCACTTCATGATGGGGCCGGACCTACGGGCACCACAAACTCCTGCATGGATTTGTGCCATTACCATATAAGCATCCTTCATCTTGAGGCATTTTAACAACACCCCATTGGTACTTCTCTTATACAGGTCGTCCCCTATCAAGATATACTTCAATGCCCTCTAATTGACCTTAAAGTCGGTGTCAGCCGTCGGGCTGCTGAGGTACCTCGTCAACACCTCGATCCAAGCGTCAGCGCGATCCTTCTGGGTGAGAGTCATTGCACTTTGTTGTAGCACTTCGACTACCCGCTCCTTGTATCCCGAGGCTTGCTGGGCCAAGTTGTCGCTTGCTGGTTCTCATTCTTGGAGACGTACAGGATGACGACATCGGCAAACAACTTTAGCAAGTTGTGAGCCGAGGCCCTCAACTCTTTGAGTTTAGCATTGTATCATTGGTATTCCCTAATGATCTGTTTGATCACCAGCTGGGAGTCCCCCCTTATCTCTACATAGTGAGCCTTCATGCCAGCCAAGATGTCAAGTCCCATGATCAAGGCCTCATACTCGGCCTGATTATTGGTGGCTTGGTCCCCTATCCGGCACATGAACTTCCATGTTTGGCCACAAGGGCTGGTGACGACTATACCTACTCCGGCCCTTGTCCGAGTGCTAGACCTGTCGAACATGAGAACTCAGGGTTTAAGGCTTAGGTAGCTGATAGCTTCGGCCGGAGCATCAGCTGTTTCTACACATGGATGCTGGGCCAAGAAGTCTGCCAGGGCCTGGCCTTTTACAGCTTTGAGTAGTACATAAGTTATAGCAAACGCGTTCAACTTAATGGCCCACTTAACGAGTATTCCCTGCAAGACAGGCCTATTAAGCAGATATCAAATAATGACAACTTTGCACACAACTAAAACTTCCTTAGGTAGGAGATAGTATTCATGTTTAGTACAAGCATTAAACAATGACAAACAAAGCTTCTCAATGGGCGAGTATCTAGTTTCGGCGTCATTGAGCAGCCTACTGAGATAATATATAAGACGCTCAGTGCCACTATCATCATCTTGAGCTAACAAACAGCCAATAGCTTGGTCTTCGGCCGCAAGGTATAGCTTCAGAGGTCTCCCCGACTGTGGAGGTATCAGGACAGGGGTTGGTCAAGGCGGCCTTGATTTGATCGAAGGCCTCCTGTTGCTTGGTTCCCCAGATCATTTCCTCGTCTTTTTACATTCGTAGCAACGGCGAAAACGGTTTGAGCTTTCTTGCCGAGTTGGCGATGAATCTTCTTAGGAAGTTGATTTTGCCCAACAGGCTCTGCAGCTCTTTCTTTGTCCTAGGGGGCCTTGCTTCTAGGATGGCTCGGGCTTTGTTATTGTCCACTTCAATGCCCTGGTTATGCACTAGGAATCCCAGGAAGTTGCCTGTAGATACGCCAAAAGTACATTTAGCGGGGTTCATCTTAAGATTGTGGAGTCGCATCCGCTTTAGAGCTTGTTCAAGGTCACCCAGGTGGTCTTCGAAACTCTTGGACTTGACCACCACATCATCAATGTATACTTCTATGTTTTAGCCAATAAGGTCATGAAAGATGGCGTTCATTTCCCTTTGGTACGTCGCCCCAGCATTGTTGAGGCCAAAAGGCATTACGAGCCACTCATAGATGCCTAGGGTGCCTGGACACCTGAAGGAAGTCTTATGAGTGTCAGCCTCGGCTACATAAATCTGGTTGTAACCAGAATAGCCGTCCATAAAATTCAAGATGACATTGTTTGCCGCGGCATCGACAAGCATATCGGCCACCGGCATACCGTACTCATCTTTTGGAGTGGCCAAGTTCAAGTCTCTATAGTCAATACAGACCCTGACCTGGCCATTCTTTTTGATCACAGGGACTATATTAGACAGCCATTCTACGTACCTGGCAATCCTGATGAATTCTTCCTTTAGGAGCCTTTCCACTTCGGCTTTGATCTCCGGCATCAGTTGTGGGTTGAACCTCCTAGGTGGTTGCCCGTGGGGTCTGCAACCCTCCTTGATGGGTAACGTATGCTCCACCAAGGCTCTATCCAGGCCTGGCATCTCATGGTAGTCCCACGCAAAGCAGTCAGGATAATCCCGAATCAAGGCTACCATCTGGTCGCGTTGCTGCGGCCGTAGTTTGTTGCAAATTTTTGTCATTCTGGGCTCACTCTTCGTTCCCAAGTTTACTTCGACTAGTGGATTCTGAGCCTCGAAGGTAGGAATCTTTCTCTGTATAGGCTCTAGGTAGGGGGTTCGGCTGACGGCTCGTCACCAAGGTCATCCGGAGCCCCCTCCGAGTCCTCGTCTTCTCCATGTATAGCCCCAGACATGGCCTCTTCAATGCTAGATTCTATCTGAAATAGGTGCAATCGATCCAGCAGGCTCTGTACTTCCGGAGGAGGGATAATCATCATTCTCGTTGTCAGGCCGTGGGTCGGCCACCACTTTGAATTCAAAACCATTTTTAGTCCAGTCGCATGACTCAATACCACCTTCTTCGTAGTCTCCTGGTATGGAGATCGGGCGCAGGTAGGGTGAGTAGAATACGGCTTCAAACATCTTTATCTCCGGTGGAAAAGGATTGGGATTTGCTTCCACTATCTCCACCTTCTCCTCCACCCAAATCATAAGCTTCTGGTGCAAGGTAGAAGAGACACACTCACTGCTGTGGATCCAATCCCTCCCCAGGATCACCGTGTATAAGGGCCTTCCCTCAATGACGAAGAATGCCGACCGAGTTTTCTTCAACCCAACTGTCACATCGGCCACCAGTACTCCTAATGCGTGAGAGGGGTGACCCTTAAAACTGGTCATGGTCATGGTAGTGGGAATGAGATCTTTGGCGTTCTTTCCTAGCTTTTTCATAGTCGACAGTGGCATGATATTCAGGACAGCCCTGCCTTCCACGAAGACCTTATTGAACAACATCTCGCTGAGGTGGGCTTTGATGTACAATGGCTTCAAGTGTCTGGTCATATCTGTCGTTGGCTTCTCAAACAACATGCCTTCTGTAATGGGTGAGTTGGCTTCCGTCAAGGCGGTCCATTCGGCTTCCTCGGTGAAGACATCTCCCTCGAGGGCCCTCGGCTGGTCCCTAGTCCCCCAGAACTCCGGTGGAAGGAGACCCACCATCTCGATGTTCGCATAGACTTCTCCATCGGCTTCATCCATCAAGTCATCTAGAATTGATTCAGTGATGGAATTTCTGTCGAAGTCTCTAGGACTGGAAGGATGTTCCTTTTCTTCCCCCAGGAGGTCGTCTTCTTGTAATTCCTGTTCGATCATTGCATCCCCAGCCTGCGGCTCATTGGCTGGTTGGGGTTGCTTTGGACTCTGAGGCCCGTAGAGGCATTCTATCATCGCCTTCGTAAGGGGACTGTGAGGCGCCTCCACCATGCCTACCATCGCCTGGTCCCCTCCTTCGTGATCAACAAGTGGCTTTGGGGCAGCTACTTCAGGAGACTCCTTGGAGACTGTGTCCTCCACTGGTTTTGGGAAAGCTTGTGCCAACACTGCCACAATGGATGTTGTGGGGATGGTCTGGGTATTCCCATCTCTAGTGGAGGTGAGCATCTGGAGGGTCTCTTTCATCCTGCTGAACGCCCTAGCCCTCTGTAGCCTCCTTTTCTAGGAACAGGATCGGGAGGCCACTTTAGGGGCTGGCATCTCAACGGCCGCCTAAGCCATCCATTGATCCTGCGGTACCTCTGCTGGAGGCTTGACCATCCTGATGGCTCTCAACTCCCGGTCATTGAGGACCGCGATGTCGACCGAAGTTGAGTTCGGAATCCCCGTGACTTGGGCTACCCTTCTTTCTTCTCTGGGGCGAGTTTCCCGGTCCGGGGCTTGTAGGGTGGCCTGCTCGATGAAACAATCAGCGGACCTACCTTGCCCCCATTCGGGATAGCTCGGAGTCTTTCCCTCCGGTTCCTTGTTTTAGGCACATGCCTGTCGGGGTTGAGCTTGGATAAATGCAACTCCCTAAGCTCGTGGCAAGCCTCCCTGGCTTAGGAAGTTTGTTCTGTGGTTTCTGAGGCTGACTCGGCGCCCCTATCTTTAACTTTTCCTGTAGTAGGGTCTTTTGTTCTGCAACTGTGGATCCCCGCATACACACACCATTGCATTTCACAACATCTAGAATTATTACTGCTCAATTGTGAGTGTGTGATCTCTAACTCAGCTCACTTCGTAGCTAGGTTCAGAATTTCTCTTAGCCTTGGAAAGAGTGGCTTTCTTTTGGTGAAGTCAAAGATTTTTTCAAAACAAAGAGTAGACTAACAACTTCACATAAGGAATGAGGGGCTTCAAAGCACAATAAAAGGCTTGATTAGGTATTTCACATCTTTGATCAGTGCACTAACCAATTATATGGTGATTCTTTAGTGCTATAGCGCTGGCATTTAAGCAGCAATTCCCTCATTATTGAACTCCTTTATTTGCATTTTTTATTTATTTTTATATATGCATTTTGGAACAGATCAACATTTGTTTCGGGCAATTGCAGCTATTACAAAATACAAGCTTATCTAACATTACACTTACACACTTTGAGATCCTAATGCACTTACCATCCTATAATCGTCATACCTAGCCTTAATACAATCGATGCACCACCAAACATAGCTTCAAAAGCTACTCTAGATTTTTAGTAGAATTTTGACTCCACCTTGGTTAGCCAGGACTAACTTCAGCATCAGATAGTCCTTGGCTAACAAAGTTTCTCCCTAAGTTTAGAGTTTTGTGTAGAAGCAGCAATAAGACTAGTCAATAATCAAGCAAGGCTATACTACACTTATTCACTTAATCATCATTAAAATTAGCCCAAAGAGAACAATTTCTAAAATTAAAAAGCTAGAAAAATAACTGATCATGCATATTTAATTCATCAAAACACTTAACATAATTACAAAACGTACTGTTAAGTGCAGGAGAGGCCTAGAACTGACTCAACACAAAATAACTAAAATTTAAAAACTCCTAAACATGCTGTTAAGTGCAAAAACAGACGCTATAGCACCTAATAGGTTTATTTGAAAACAAAAAACAGACATGCTAAAGAAGGGCTAGACTACTTCTTTGATAACCCAGATCTGAGCCTACTGCTTACTTTGGAGGGTGCAGGTGCTACTTTTCTAGGTTTGACTTTCTTCTTTGCTGGGTTCTTTAGCTCTTGTAGATCAGCCGCTACAGCAACAGTCACTGTAGCATCAACTTTGGTTGCCTCTGCTTCCTTTGAGGCTGCCATTTCAACAAGCTTAGTTGCTGCCTTCCTTGCTGCGTCTTCCTTGTGAGGCACCTCCTCAAAAGTTACTACTTCAGCAGGCTGGTCTTGAGGTGTTGTAGCATCAGCCGCTACAACATCTTTCTGCACTTCTTTAGTTGTTGACCCTTCAGCAACCAGGTCATTTTCAATTTCTGCCAACTTAGCACCAGGGCTCTGCCTTGCTTCAGAGTATGTAAGCACCCTTTTCTTGGCTACATGCTTCTCTTTCAACTTTTGTGCTCCATTATCAGGCACTGTAGCACTAATAGAGTTTTCAACAAGGGCATCTTCCTTGCTAGCCCCATCATCATCAGCTTCTCCAGTGAAGTCCTGCATTTTTGCAAGAGGATTCCTCTGGGCTCTTTGCTTGAACCTTGGCTCTTTTGAAGGTGAGGCAACAACATCTGTCACACCTTTTTGAACAGAAGACGCTACAACATCAGCCGTTGCAGCGCCAGGGTTGGTGATTTTTTCTTGATAGGGTTGTTGTAGGGGCTCTTCAATAGTTTTCTCTTGGTTTGGAGGGGGTGATGGTGGTTGGGTTTCTGGTATATCTAGTTTTAGTTCATTTTTTGGCTCAGGGATGGGTGATGGGCTTTTGGGTTGGTCATTTTGGAATTGGGTGGCTTCTGATGGTGGTGAGGTAGGTATGGTGGTTTGATGGGGTGGTGATTGCGGTGTTTCAGGAACAACGGTGGGCTTTGATGTTGGTGTTGGGAATTTGGCTGGGGATTTTTGGGTTTTCTGGGGGCTAGGGGTAGGATCACAATGTATCTCCTCTATTCCTTCAAGCAAAGCCTCTTCCTCAGATGATTCTTCTTCCTCCTCCTCACTAATGATATGCTTCATTATTTTCCTTGTCTCCTCCTCATCATTCTCAATCAAAATATCCAGCTCCTCAGATTCGAGGATTTTCTCCTCATCACTACTCACCTTCTTCTATTTCTTAGCAGGGCTCTGCTTCTTCTTAGTAGGACTTCTGTTCCTCTTTTTCTACTTCTGCTGGGGCTCCTCTATAACCACTTTCTTTTTTGGCTCTTCATCAATTTGCCAATCAGGAAATTTTAGTGCTTGCACAGTGGTCTTCCCCTTTGTGATCCTAATACAAGCTTATCTAACATTGCAGCTATTACAAAACACAAGCTTATCTAACATTGCACTTACACACTTTGAGATCCTAATGCACTGACCATCCTATAATCCTCATACCTAGCCTTAATACAACCGATGCACAACCAAACTTAGCTTTTCCATGTTTGACTTTATTCTTTGCTGGGTTCTTTGGCTCTTCCAGGTCAACCGCTACAGCAACAGTCGTCGTAGCATCAACTGGTTGCCTCTGCTTCCTTTAAGGCTGCCACTTCAACAAGCTTAGTTGCTGCCTCCCTCTCTGCGTCTTCCTTGTGAGGCACCTCCTCAAAAGTTACTGCTTTAGGAGGCTGGTCTTGAGGTGTTGTAGCATCAGCCGCTACAACATCTTTCTGCACTTCTTCAGTTGTTGACCATTCAGCAACCAGGTCATCCTCAATTTCTGACAGCTTAGCACCAGGGCTCTGCCTTTCTTCAGAGTAAGTAGGCACCCTTTTCTTGGCTACATGCTTCTCTTTCAACTTTGGTGCTCCATTATCAGGCACTGTAGCACTAATAGACTGTATCTCCTCTATTCCTTCACTCAAAGCCTCTTCCTCAGATGACTCTTCTTCCACCTCCTCACTATTGATCTGCTTCATTATTTTCCTTGTCTCCTCCTCATCATTGTCACCCAAAATATCCAGTTCCTCAGATTCTAGGATGTCCTCCTCATCACTACTCACCTTCTTCTATTTCTTAGCAAGGCTCTGCTTCTTCTTAGCAGGACTTCTGCTCCTCTTTTTCTACTTCTGCTGGGGCTCCTCTATAACCATTTTCTTTTTTGGCTCTTCATTAATTTGCCAATCAGGAAATTTTAGTGCTTGCACAATGGTCTTTTCCTTTGATAACTGAGCGAACATAGCCTTCCCCCACTCAAATGTTTCCATCACAAATGTAGAGAGATCCTGCTGTTGCAGCTTCAAGCGCTGTAGCGCTACAGCATCACCTGATGCTAAAGCAGCAGTCCTCTACCTTGGTTTGAAAGTTGAGGGGAATGCCCCTAGTGGTGACTTCCTCTCCTCTTTTGCTTCCACTTCCACCTCTACATGAATACACAACTCAATGATTAATCTTGGAAAGTACAGATTACCTCCACTCTTGATTCTGCACTTTTCAATTTCTTTGGAAATCAGCTTTCCAACATCAATCTTTTCTGCAACCATGATAGCATCAAGCACTATCAACCTCTCCTTCTCCACATTAGTGGTATGTGAAGGTGGAAGAAGTGAGTGCTTGATGAAGTTGAACCACATGGTGGCTTCATCACACATATACACTTTCTTCAACTTGAACTCAGAGCCAAACTTTTCCGACTTTGATTCTTCAACGCAGATGCGCTCTCTGACCTTCTCCATTTCTGATTTCCCCCAGCCCTTGACCTTATCCATTTATGCCACTTGCAGTATTTCTTCCCCTTTATTTCCTCAGGCGGGGGGATCTTGTGGCCGTCAAGGAGCTTGATCTGCTTGTCCTTGACGAGGTAGTCAAAGATTTGGTCAGCCTTGGAAATGTCAAAGGAATCCTCAACCCTTTCCTCATCTTTCTCTTTACCTTTAGTTGGCCTAAGAGCTGGATAGAGGTAGGCGTTCCCCTTAACTCTCTCGGCCACTAGGATGTCTGCCATATAGTAGGCTGACTCATCATAGTCCGAATCCTCGGCTGCGTTGTTGCACCCCGAAAAATCCAGATTGGACCTTTCATCGTACAACGTGAAAATTTGTGAAGCCGCCATCAACATTTTTATTTAGGGACCAAAACATTGAAAAAGGGTCCTTTTTAAGGCGGGTGGCCCATTGAGAACTAGAGATGTAGGTTCGGGGGTCGGTTAGGTGTGAGGAAGGTATTAGCATGCCACACCTCCTTTCTACCGAAAGGGAACCTTTAACTTGATGTGCGGTTTTGACAGTGTTGATTTGAAACAATTCATTCTACTTCTTTTTTTATTTGAGAAAATGTTTTTGAAAACGGGGGAAAAGAAGAATCTTTTTATTATTTTTTAAAAGTGTGCTTGACGGGATGTGACCCGCTCCTACGTATCTCCCGGTGCGATGGAGAATTCAAAGCTTACGTAGTTCTCTTGTTTTGAAAAGGCTCTTTTGTTTTTAGCTTTTTAGTTTTTAGGTGTTTTTTGAAATAAGACTCGAGTGTTCACTAATACCAAGCAAGCAATGGCTTCGAGTGGTTTTCATTACTAACTCGAAAGAAAATAAGTTGAAACCGATAATCAAACAAGCAATGGCTTCGAGTGATTATAAGTAACAACGTTTTTATTTTATCCTTTTTTGCAAATGAGGCGAGCATCGGTGATAATCATCTAGCAAAGGCTTAGGACAATTACCACTAATGACTCGTGTTGTTTTTGCAATTGAATTGGGTTCGCATGTATTTAAGGTTTGGGAGCTTTCATGATAATCAAACAAGCAAAGGCTTCGAGTGACTACCACTAATAACTCCTCATTAGTGATCAAACAAGCAGAGGCTTCGAGTGGCAACTAATGATTTTGTTTATGAAAAACTTAGGGTTTAAGCTTGGAAAAGAAATTGGTCTTAATTTGTTAAAGACATAGTTTAGAAAAGAAGTTTGAAAGCAATTTGATTTTTGGAAAGGAGTTTTGGAAAACTAGTAGAACATTTTCAATCAAGTTCCAAGTCAATAACCAAAATGCAAATTGCTAAACTACAATTCATGCAATGATCTAAACTAGTAACCATTTTCATGTCAAGTTGTTTAGAAAAGAAAACAATGAATGCAAGAAAGTTCATAGATGCAAGCATAGCACATTCATTGAGAGCATGTTATCAAGCAAGCAACAACATAGACACAATTTGCAACTTACCCTTTCATGTTGAAAACATCTCATTACAACATTTGAATACACAATGCATGAATAGGCAAAGATGAACCTAGACTACACATATCACGTCACAATACATAGATAGGCAAAGAATGAACCCAAGTTGAACATTTTGGCAAAAATGCATGAATGGGAAAGAGAATGAACCTAGATTGCACATCTTATTGAAGATGCATGGCAAGAAATGAACCTAACTAGGCATTTATGACACAACATGTGAGTTGGCAAGGAAGTTACAAAGCACAAGTGAATTCAAACATTTAATGAATCACTTGCAAAATCCTAGGGATTTCACATCAACATTTGACATAAGCAACAATGTGGTATCATTTTGATGGCATCAACATTTAGCATATTTCTACAATCAACCACATGAAAGAAATAAGTTGGAAAGGGCATTTGCCTCAAGTAAGATCATTAGCAAGCCATGAAAAATCAATTTGACATTTTATTTAGCAAGCATATGCAATTAAGGTGTTGAATCCCTTTAGGTAATCTTTAACACTTGGGATATGCACAAGTGCATAAGTGTCAAATCCTCTTACCAAATCATCAACACAAACATGATTTTCAAAGCAAGCAACAAAAACAAGCACAAACCCTAATTATCTCATGAAATGCGACACCAACATAGAGCTAAAACCTCATTTTATTCTTTGAAAGCAACAAAATCATGCAAGCAAATGACATAGATCAAGCTTTTTGGCAAGGATTCACATGATTAAGCAAAGGAATGCACTAAAATCACACAAACTCTAATTTTTCTACAATATGCGAAATGAAACATAATCCCAAATCACAATTTTATTCATGAAAATGCAAGCACAAAATGAAAATAGCACAAACACACAATTTATTCCAAGAGAGAGATGCATTTCAAGCATCCAAACCTCCCAAAGTGTTTGTCAAAATGCTTGAAACACATCTCTCATTCAACAACAACAATTATATCAACATTATAACATAAAATAGAGCACTAAAATGCAAAGAAATGCTTGATATGCAAAAAAAAATAGATTGATGATCTACATTTTTTATGCTAAAATTTTGATGATGTTAAGATTGAGAGTATACCTCAACTCCAAGCTAGAATAGCAAAAGAAATAAGGTGAATGAACACTAAACCACTTTAATCAACCCTCTAATCTTCAATCTTGGGATTGATTCTTGAGATTTGAAGATGGATCTTTGAAGAGAATGCAAGGATGATGAAGGATTTAGGACTAGAATGTTGATTTGAAGTGAAAAAGTGAAGAAATGAGGTGAGGGAATGAGGAGGTGTATTCGGCCAAGAAGGGAGAAGAGGAGAGGCTAGGTTTTTGAGTGTGAATTGTGAGCCAAAATCTTGTGAGAGGTGAGGATATGAGGGTATATATAATGTGCAATTAGGTTTAGGGGCATTTAGGTCATTGTGTACCTCATCTCATTCTAGGATTGCATTTTAATTTTGAATCAAGGGTGAGGATTGAAACACACTTTGATGAGGGGCAAAAAAAATGCAAAATGAGAGGGAAATGAAGGGGGGTATTCGACCACATTGGGAGAGTGGGGCCCAAGTTTTGCAAGTTGTCATCTTGTACTATTGTACTATTATGTGACCATTCCATTATCCCTTCATTTTTGATTATTCTTCTTAGGATAATTGTACAAAAATACACCCAATTTAGGCCACATACTAGGAACCTTAGGAATATGCCATTTTATGAGATCACCATGACCAAAAATATCATAAGAACCTCACCTTGAAATTTTTGTAGAATATTCCTTTTTGATGCCTTTTTTGAATTTGAATTTTTATGCAATTGCGTGCATGTATAAAAATATATGACCAAGGGTGTCTTGCTTCAAATAATTTCCTCTAAAATTGCACAATGATTTTTGATGAAAAATTATCCTCTTTTTTTTTGAAAAATGACCAAAATACCCTTTGCCCTAAAAACATTTTTTTGTCCAAAAATGCATTTCCAACCTAAAAAAAACTAGAATGCATGCACAATGCTCTTCACACTTTTCAAAATAATGCCACACTTCTCAATTTATTTATTTTTGTTGAGAATTAGGGTTTTGACCTAGGCAGACAAAATTAGGGTATGACATGCGTCCACCACCGATACCAACTGTGGCCCTCGGCCCCTCGTGGCTCTCTTCCTTTCCCTCTCTTGGACGTATTGTTCCACTTGAACTGCCAAGGAAGCCAAGCCACTGAGGTCACTGCAAGCTTGTCCCACAAGCTTTTCCTTCAATTGAGGGTGCATTCCAGAGATGGCCATGGAGGTAAGCTATGATTCTGGAAAAGGCACCGAGCACTTTCCGCCCATCTTTCTGAATCTCTCAATAAAATAGGTCACTGCCACATCCACCTTCTACTGTAAATTCATGAGATCGGCTGCGGTAATTTCAAGCTATGGCCACTAAAATCTGTCATGGAAGCACCTTTCGATGTCTACCCAGGTATGTTTAGAATCAGGTGGGAGAGAAGAATACCACGAGAAGGCCGTCCCTGTCAAGGACAGAGGGAACAACTGCAACTTGTGATACTCATTCTGGTTTCCTTCCCCACATTCTGCTCCATAGTAGACTTGCCATCGTCCCCGGAAAAAGTGGCGAAACTGGGGGTTTTGAATCCTCTGGGCAGAGATACCAAATGGTCCAACCATTCGGGGTAAGGCTTCATGTACAATAGATGATCGAGCAGCTTCAACTGCACACCAAAAAATTTCTTGATGGTGTCGGCAATGAAATTAGGGTCCAGGAGTTGGGGCCTCGATGATCCGGGTGGAGGCATTGGGTGCCACCGTGTGTCTGAGGGACCCTACGCCCCTGGCTACGGTGGTACCTGAGGTGGAGCATCTGTCCATGGCTGCCTAGGTACTACTTGGGCCTGGTTAGCAGGGCCAGTTCTTGGTACAGGTGCCTGCACGCCTCGGAGGGGTGGAACTTGATTCCATGGCTGCTCCACCGGGGTGACATTCATCTGTGTCTGTAAATAGGAACCCGCCGGGTAGGTACTGGGTACACCGGGGTACGGCTGACTAGGAGGTAGACTTGCTGAGCCATGTGGATTCTGGACCCATGGCTGTTGACTTAAGCAAAAACCACTGTTCCTGCCAATCCCTGATTCTGGGGCGAAGGCTTGCCTATCTGCGTAAGCCGGATAGTTAGCCGCGGTAGGATGATGCTTGCGGCAGACCCACCAGGCCTGCTGCCTCGGGCGGCCTTCTGGCAAGTTGCACCTGTCCTTGTTGAAGAGAAGCCGTGTTAGTCCCATTCGCCAAAAACTACCCCCAGTTTTGGCAGTGGCAAAAGTACTAGGCTAAGGAATCGCAGGGTTAGGAATTACCTGATGAGCGTACGCCTGCTGAGTCCCAGTCATGCTCCCACTCGGTGGACACTGATGCATCCTTCCGATAGGATTATAGGAAGATGCCTACTGAGGTCCAGCAAGGATGGTGTATGGCGGGGCCTGATGCGGTCCTAGCTAATTGGTGGGACAATTGATACATGATTTCCTGAATCCCCATGTCGATTTGCTACCAGATAAACGACGCGGTCATGATCACTGGCTCCTTACAATGCTGTGGGGAACGGTCGTTAGACTCAGCGTTAACCGTGAGGGGAGTTGCTTCCGAAACACTCATTGGATTGGTGTTTCTCGTTTTTGTGGCAGTTACTTTCTTCGATGCCGATGCTGGCACCATACTTAGGTTTCTGCCGGAGTGCAAGTGCATACGCCAACTGTAATCCAATCCAGGCGAATCAAACGGAAGCGTTTGCTCACCTTTTCCTGTCCCACTGGGTGTGCCAATTTTCCTGTTCTCTTTGATTCTTTTTTCTTCAAGCAATTGCGCCAAGGAGGGAACTCCGCTCCTCGATTATGGGTTTCTTGACTCCTCAAGAAAGGGTCAGGCAAGGTGAGAAGGGACGCGAGTGTTGGATTACTACGGCTAATGCATAAAAATAAAGTAAAGCAGGAAATGCGATAAAGAAGATAAATGAAATAAACGTAGAGTTTGATTTGATTGATGAGTGTCCTTTACAATTCACTCTAATGCTATATATATACACATGCCCTCGTCGGCCACTTAGCTAGACAAGATTTTCCTGCCGTTTGATCAATCTAAGGTCAACGGTTCTCATTGCTTCATAGGCCTTCCACGCGACGACGTAACTGCCCACAATCTAAGATCAACGGTTCTCATTGTTTAATGCCCCGTTCCCACATTCTTCCTTCATGTTGTGTCCTGCCTTCCAAGTAACCCCTATCTTGCCTTGGCCGTATGGTGCCTCAGCTATCTGGGCCCTACCTTAGGTAATGGTCCGAGCGTCCTAGCCACCGAGGTTTTGGCACTCTATAGAATGGGGTGGTCACTTTCCCTCGGCTTAGCTCATTGATCCTCGGGCATAATCCTCCCTTGGGGGTTCCTTCCGTTTAACACACCCCGAGGACCTTCTCAGGTTCACTCTTCTTCGGCGAAATACCTTTTCTGCCCCTTGTCTCACGGCTTGCCTTCATACCATACTCCATTTTCCTTTTTCGATCCTCGGCCTACGACCTCTTTATTTTTGGGTGTTAACAGCAGCACGCGCGGATTGGGCCAAGCCCAAGTGATTGGATTTTGGCCCTGGAACATTATATAGTAGTGATAGAGTTTGTTAGTCATATCATATGTATTTTATATTGAAACTATTAAAATCTGCTCACCTTATGTTTTTATTCTTCATTTAATTTTTTTAATTTCAAAATATAAAAAGAAGACCAATTTTTATATTTTATGTTATAATATTAGACTACGAATTTAGTAGTCATACTTTTAATTTTAATAATAATAATAATAATAATAATAATAATAAAGACAAACACATTTTATGCACAATTTCTATTATTGGTCACGATTTAAACTTGTCAAAAGTTCCATGTACACCAACATTCCTAATATTCTACGTGTTCCTCACTCTGATCACATTTCTATCCTAGATACTCTTCATTGTAAGTCGGCAATTTAAGGTAGATGTTACCTCTTTTGTAACTCTCGCCGAATACGTTCAGAAGGATTACTAAAAGGATATCCATTTTATTATTTACTCTATGATAATAGGTTGAGGATCATCGTATAAGTATCTGCCTTTTAGAATTGATTCCCTAAACCAAAAATTAACATCAAATAATCATTTTTAATGGCTCTTAATTTATGGGGATTTGCATCTCCTCTCATACTCAGATGCAAAATTTTAGATATAAAGAGATGCAAAAACAAGACAAATTGGGGTCTAAGGCCAACCCCTTTACCCACAACCATCATTATACCAATGAGTGAAATAATCTCCCCCCTTACCTCGACAAAGAGAACTTGCTGTCTACAAGGTTGGAAGAAACTTGAAAGCAGCGCTCATCTGAAATAAAAGGAAGCATGATTCCAGAAGCACGTAATGGCTGAGACGGAATTTCATTCGGGTACGAGTACTGCTGTATTGCATCGATTTATTTTGTTGGAGCGGCCTCATCTCGAGCTTCTAAAGGAATTCCAAGCAAGCCGTTAATTTATCAGACTTATCCTGTAAATCACCTTCAAGCCACAAGTTCACGGTGCTCCACCGATTGAGCATCTGCTGACCAAATTCACCGACCTTGAGACAAGCTTCAAAGTCTGCAAGGGAGAGTTCCACGTTAGCTCCTGAAGGCTGGCCTACTTTCAGTTCTTTAGCCCCAAGAGGCTACCTCAGAAGACCGCATTTCTTGGGCATCCCTCTGGAACCTTGAGGAGTAGGTTCAGAGTCTTTCTGATAAGCAGGGGGCACACCCTGATCAACCACAACCTCGGCGGCAACAACTTGCGCTGGCGGAGCTGAAGAAGAGGTGTCCCCAGTATTGTTACCCCCTCTGACACCAACAGAAGCAAGATACTCTGCGAAGGTCTTCGATTTGATGAACAGTCCTGAAAATTAAGCCGATGACTATGTCAAAAACTGAGTACGAGAATTCAAAAGGAAAACAAGTTTTCCAGAAGAAGAAGACTTACCAAGGACGGCGACCAGAGCCAAAGCAGACTCGGCATTGGCCTCCAGGATCTTTCTATATTCAATCTTCTTGAGCTTTGTAGTAAAGGACTCCACCCAGCCTGAAAACAACTTCAGGGTCCGAGCCTCTTGTCGACTCAGATCTGCCACTTTGTAAGAATACCCCGACGTCTCCAAGTCAAAGTGTTCTCGGCCCCAACATAGGGGGAATAGACTGTTCACGACCTCCCCTTGTTCGTTAAGCTCGACAATCTCTTTCTTCGCAGCATCGTTCACCGGCACCATGTAGAAGAAGTTTTATTTGAAGTCATTCACCGAGTCTGTAACAGGCTCGAAGAAGGAAAGCTTTCTGTTGCAAAGCAACCCTATTTGGCCTTGTCTCTCTGAACCGGACTCAGGCTGGTGGAAGACGTCAAAAAGAAGGAAGAAAACTTTCAGGGGGTGGAATCAGCATCGCTAAATTGACCAGCGCTTAGAAATGCTGCCTATGGCAAAAAAAAAATGCTGCCCATCCCCAAATCTGTTGTAGTGTGATGCTGACATCAGCTCGCCTGAGGACGAGGTCCCCAACGTTGAAGTCTCGGGTAACGACTTTCTGGTTGTACCGTTTGGCAATCTGAGCTTTGACGATGGCCTCGGCAAGCTGTGCTTTATCCCAGACTTCCTGCACGAGGTCAAGTTCTTCTCTTGCAGCTTTGCCGTTTGCCTCATTGCTGAGTGGGTATAGAGTTCTCTAGATGGATTCTCCGACCTCCACAGGGATGATGGCTTCCAACCCGTATGTCAATCTGTAGGGGGTCTCGTTGGTGGTGGAGTGCGGAGTCGTACAATATGCCCAGAGGACATATGGTAGTTTGTTTGGCCATGCTTCTTTTAGTCTTTTCTTCAATCCTTTGAGAACGACCTTGTGTGCCGACTCCACCTACCCATTGGTTTGGGGGTGTTCGACGGAGGTGAAGTGTTGCTTTATGTTCAGATCCGTCATCAACTTTCGAAATCCTTTATCCGCGAATTGAGTCCTGTTGTCAATGATTACCACAGAGGGAACCCCGAAACGGGTCAGGATGTTCTTTTTTACGAACTTGATGCAGTGGTTGGCAGTTATCTGGGCTAGTGGTTCTGCTTCAATACATATTGTGAGGTAGTCAACAGCGACAATGAGATACTTGACCCTGCCTCGGCCAGGTGAGAAGGGTCCGAGGAGATCTATTCCCCCTGACTGAACGGCCACGCTGCCGACAAGGAAGAGAGTTCAGCGGGTGGAGCGTGATGGACTTCGGCGTAGCGTTGGCAGGTGTCGCACCTTCTGACAAGGTCGGGCGCGTTTTTTGTCATAGTCTGCCAGTAGTATCCTGCCATGAGGGCTTTCTTTGCCAAAGCCCGAGCCCCCATGTGTTGTCCGCAGATTCTTTCATGGATCTCGTCCAGCACGTACCCGGCCTCCTCCCCTTCAATGCACTTCAGGAGGGGGGTCGAGAAACCACGCCGGAAGAGTTTCTCGACTATAATGGAGTAAGAGGTTGCACGTCGCCGGACTGCGGTGGCTTCCTTGTGGTCGACAGGCTCGATGCCGAGTTCAATGTAATCTTTGATGGGTTGTATCCACCCAGTGTTTTCTGTTATTGCGTTGATCTCGGACACGGCGGTTCGAGCCAGTCCACGCTTGGTTTTGCCAAGGTTTCCTGAATGATGCTTCTCAGATTGCCCATTGGCTTTGTGCTGGCCAGCTTGGCTAGGACGTCAGCTCGGGCGTTCTCAGCCCGAGCTACATGCTTAATTTCTGTCCGTTTGAAACGGAGGAGTAAATCTCGCATCCGTGCTAGGTACCATTGCAGAACGGGGTCATTTGTCACGAAATCTTTCTTGACCTAGGATACTACCAGCAAGGAATCTGTGTTCAGCTCGATGGTTTTATCCCCGAAGTCCGAGGCCAGCTTCAACCCGGCAATGAAGGCTTCGTATTCTGCCTGGTTGTTTGAAGTGGTGAAGGTGAAGCTGAGGGAAACCTCGACCATTAGCCTTTCGGAGTTCTCGAGGATGAGGCCAGCTCCACTGCCCTTTGAATTCAATGAGCCGTCGATGTGGAGCTTCCATTGCAAAGGATTGGTCACGGAGAGGGACGGCGTCATTTCCGCTACAAAGTCAGCCCGGACTTGAGCCTTGAGAGTGGACCGTGCCTCGTATTTGATGCCAAACTCGGATAATTCTACGGCCCACTTGATGATCCTTCCTGCGAGGTCGGGGCGATGCATGATCTGGTGAATGGGTTAGTCCGTCCTGACGGCGATCTAATGAGCAACGAAGTACAGTCTTAACCTTTTGGCTGCCACGACCAAGGCCAATGCCACCTTCTCTGTTCCTTGGTACCAGGACTCGGCCGCCAGCTACACCTTACATACGATGTAAACTCGTCTCTGGCCTTCCTCCGTTTCTCGGATGGGGACTACACTTACCGTCTCCTCGGCCACGATGAGGTAGAGGTAGAGGGTTTCCCCTTCAACTTGTTTCAATAGAATTGATGGTTCGGACAATATTTGTTTGAGTTCGGCGAGGGCCCTCTCGCACTCGGGTGTCCACTTGAACCCTACGCCCTTTTTCAGAACTTTGAACAAGGGCAACGAACGATTGGCCGCTCTGGACACGAACCTGGAGAGGGCGGCGATCATGCCCGTTAATTTCTGCACTTCCTTCTTTGTGGTCGGAGGGCGCATGTCTGTCACGGCCCTGCATTTATCCGGGTTTGCATCGATGCCTCTTTCAGTCAAGCAGAAACCGGGGAACTTTCCAGCCCTGACGCCAAATGTACATTTCTCAGGATTGAACCTAAGGTTGTTTTTCCTTGCCTCGTCAAAGATTTCCTGTAAGTTGGCCAGGTGCCTTTCATCTGCCTTGCTTTTCACAATCATGTCGTCGAGATACACTTCAACGACCCTGCCAAATTGGCTGTGGAAAACCTTATTCATCATACGCTGGTAAGTTTCCCCAGCATTCTTGAGTCCAAAAGGCATGACTCCGTAGCAGTAGTTTCCCTGGCTTGTCATGAAAGCCGTTTATTCCTGGTCTGGGGGATTCAATGCAATCTGGTTATAGCCGGAGTAGGCATCCAGGAAAGAGAGAAGTCGGAACCCGGACGCGTTGTCTACGAGTTTGTCAATGCTTGGGACTAGGAAAGTGTCTTTAGGGGAAGCCTTATTAAGGTCAGTGTAGTAGTCTACACACATTCTCCATTTCCTGTTGCTCTTTTTGACCAACACTACGTTGGACAGCCAGGTGGTATACATTATTTCTTTGATGAAGCCTGCCGATAAGAGGTCGGCCACTGCCTTCGCTGCTGCCTTGGCCTTTTCTTCACTCTGGGCTCAGCGTCGCTGTGCCACGCACTTGGCGTCAGGGTTGACTGCCAAATGATGGCATGCTACTTCCAGAGGGATTCCGGGCATCTCGGAGGCGGACCAGGCAAACAGGTCGGCATTTCTTCGTAGGCACGCGATCAAGCTTTCCCTGACAGCATCGCTGAGCTCGACCCCCACTTTGACAGTCTTCGCGGGGTTGTCGCCTAGAGGCACCTCAAGGAATTCGCCCTAGGGCTTCGGGCGTTTGATCCTCCTTTTGAGTTCTGTAGCCAACTCGTCATCGTCTTCGTCCTCGGAGCTATCCGGGTCGTAGCGGGGGTCGACCTCGGTGAGGTATACTTGAGAGGCGGTTGGCGGTAGTCTGGGGAGCCCTTGCAACTAGCGCTGGGTACCTTTGAGAGAAAGGTACTGGCATCTTTCAGCAGAGTTGATGTCGGCCAAGATGGTCACAACGTTGCCCGCTAGGGTATGAAACTTCACTTTCAAATGTACCGTGGAAGCGACGGCACCGACCTTGGCCAACGTCAGTCTTCCCACGATGTAGTGATACGGGGTGAGGAGTGGTATTACCAAGAAGGTCGTCTTGATGGTTCGAGCGAGCTTCTTGCGGTTGTAAGTGTTGTGCCAAGGGCAAACATTCCTTGTTTTGAATGATAACAAATTACAAGTTACTGATAATTTACTTGAGGTAAAGCGCAGGAAAAATATAAGAGCGCAGGGTGTTGAACAAGAGAGCTTCGGAAGCTGACTCAAAGTTGTAGAAGCTCGGACGAAAAGCTGCTCAAGCATTGAAGGCTTATATCGCTTTGCGTAGGACTCATGTAAGATCGTATTACCCAAGTCTTATAACATTCGTAGTTGAGAGATGATCTTTTAAAATTGAACTGTCTTGGAAAAATATTTTATATAAAACCATGTTTAATTAGGTTAGGCACAAAGTGTTTTTAAAGAAATAGTTTGAGTCTTGAATTGTTGTTTTTTAAAGAAAATAGATTCATGAGTTAGTGTTTTAAAAAGAATTTGTTTTTGAAGTAAAGAATCGATTCTTGATATGGTACATAAAGCTAGAAATCGATTCCCACTTATTTTTAAAGCCAATAATCGATTTCTCTCTTGCCTTGGAAGCAAGAAATCGATTTCCCTCTTCCCTTTTAAGCCAACAATCGATTTCCCACTTCTATATTGGTTTTGAAAGAACTTGTTTTGGAAAGAAAACAATCGATTGATGACTTTGTGTTTTAAAAGCATAAAATCGATTTCTTGCTTGTTATTTCAAAGATGAAAATCGATTCATGGCTTGTAAGTCACAAGCTGAAAATCGATTTATGGCTTGTAAGTTACAAGCTAGAAATCGATTCATGGCTTGTAAGTTACAAGCTAGAAATCGATTTATGGCCTATTTTTTTAAAAGAGAACAATCGATTCATCTCTTGTAAAGTTCAAAGAAGTAAATCGCTTCCTTGCCTATTTTTGGAAAACAACTTTCAACGGTCATATTTTCTTAAGTGATATAAATAGAAAAGCAAGGGTTTTCACGACACAGATAGAGAGAGAAAACGAAAAACATTTCACAGAGCCGCAAAACTTGAAACAACGTGAAACCAAAACTTGAGAACGATCCCTTTCAATATCTGATCATCTTCTTCGGTTCTCAATCAAATTTCTAGGGTTTTCATCATCATATCATCTCTCTCAACTCTTATGGTTATTTTGCTTGATTAATCGATCATAGTTTCAATTGTATTCATCTTATCACTTGGCGTTTGGTATTGTTGTGAAATCCTGGGAAAGTGTTTCTTGGGTGGTTCGATCGGGGAGATTGGATCGTAGAAATCCTAAGCGGGGAGCTCGGGTTCTCAATTGGGGAAATTGAGAGGTTTTGTTGTTGCTGTAAAGTGGCGTGAGTTGTAAGACTTTGAAGAAGCATCTTCACCATTATAGTGTTATTTTCCCAAAGTCCAAAGGTTGGAAAGCCGGAGGCCGAGGAGTAGGATTTCAATCCGAACCTCGAAAAATCGCGGTGTTCTTCTTTCCCTTATCTCTTTACTTATTTATGCCCCATTATTCTTGTTCTTGTTATTATTGTTTGGTTTTCTATTATAGCGTTAACTGTTGAATTGTTATTATAACTATCGAAATTGAAATTACTGTTGAATTGTTATTACAACTATTGAAATTTATATTTTTGTTAGTTGTTTTGATTTGCACTATTAGTATACTCATTGTTACTGTGTTGCAATCTCTATATTACAGTTAAGTGGATTTTGTGTTACTGTAAAATTCATCATTGTTGCTATATCTCTATAATAGCTTGCGCAAATTGCTAGCATATAAACCTTTTCCGCATTTGTTTTTTAAACTAGCATTAAACAACTTTGAAAACACAAAAAAGAATGATTTTTAGCCTATAACCTTATTCACCCCCCCCCTCTAAGGTTATCGTTTAGTCCAACAATTGGTATCAGAGCAGGTAACTGCATATAGAGCTTAACATCTCGCATTTTTCTGATCATGGGGTCTTTTATTAAAGAGGGGATGTCTTTTAATAGGCCACCTTTGTTTGATGGAACTAATTACGACTACTGGAGTAGTCGAATGAAATGTCATGTGCAGGCTATAGATTTCACGTTGTGGAGAATCATTATAGATGGACCGCTCACACCGATGAAGATCAAAATTACAAAACCAGGTGATACTGCTGCTGGTGATTCTACAAAAACTCAAGCAACTGGTAAAGCTGAAGAAGTACCTGTTGAGGACATCTATACTATTGACTTGAGCGAGTTAAGAAAGTCCGAACTTGACAAGATCTCTCTGAATGCCAAAGCTATGAATATTCTACATCTAGCACTTTGTGAAGAAGAGTATGGAAGGGTAAAAGGTTGTCAGACTGCAAAAGAAATCTGGGATTGTCTAGAAGCAACTCATGTAGGTACAAGTCAAGTGAAAGACACCAAAATCAGAGTTCTCACTTCTGAGTATGAAGCTTTCAAGATGAAGGAAGGTGAAACTGTCGCTGCTATGCATCAAAGGTTGAATTTGATTGTAAACAACTTGAGAGCACTTGGGAAAAAGTATTCTACAAAGGACTTGAATGGGAAGATACTTGCTTCGTTAACTGGTGAATTTTTTCCTAAGACTTGTGCTATCACTGAAGCCAAGGATATTGGTACTTTGCCTACCGAAGACTTGATTGGGTCACTACTAGCTTTTGAGGTGGTTTTGGGTGCTAAGAAAACTCAAGAAAAAGAAGCGGTAAAAGAAAAGAGGTCTCTTGCTCTTGCAGCTGCGAAAAATTCTAAAACGGGAAAGAAAGTGGTTGAATCTGATGAAGAATCTGATGAAGAAGACATGGTTATGCTTGCCAAAAAATTCAAAAAATTCATGAGGTTCAACAAGTTAAGGAAAGGTGATTTTTCTAAGAAGCCCGGGTATTACAAAGGAGACAGTCAAGAGAAAGGAGACGACCAACCAAGATGTTTTGAATGCAACAAACCGGGTCACCTTAAAGTAAATTGTCCAAAGCTAAAGAACAAATACCCAAAGAAGAAAGCAATGAAGGCTACATGGGATGACACCGAAACTGAAGGTGAAACGGAAGATGAAGAGGAAGTTGCAAATGTCGTTGGTCTTACAGCAGATTATTCTCCGAATGATACATGGGACAATCTAAGCAGTGACAGTGAAATAGATGAAGAAGTGACTGCTTCAAAGCTTGCTTGTCTCATGGCCAGTGACGCAACTAAGGTAACAAATTCTAACCATTCTTTTTCAAATTTCGATGATTCTGGTGATGATGAAAGCAGTTGTCAAGATTTGAATGAAGCTTTTGAAGCTCTTTATTATAAACATGAAAATCTTTTGATAAAATCTAAGAATCTGAAAAAGAGCAACAAAAGCATGACTACTCAAATCAAGACTCTTGAGAATGAAGTAGCTAAGTTGAAAAATGAGCTACAAAATGCTAAACCTTTCAACCTTGAATTTCTTGAGCTTAAACAAATTTTTGAAAAAATTAAGGCTGAAAATGAAAATTTAAAAGAGTCTTTAAAAAGGTTTGAGGTTGGTGAAAATACCTTAACCAAGTTACTACACTCTCAACATGAATATGCTGATAGAAGAGGTATTGGTTATAAAGGTAATTCCAGCCTCTCTAATTTAAAGAAAAAGGATTTGGTATTTGTAGCTGCTTCTTCAAGTAATAAA
Source organism: Astragalus glycyphyllos (assembly GCA_963573325.1). Lineage (NCBI taxonomy): Eukaryota > Viridiplantae > Streptophyta > Magnoliopsida > Fabales > Fabaceae > Astragalus > Astragalus glycyphyllos. The sequence goes on from OY754307.1 coordinate 40,819,486, forward strand.
ACACCTACCTCTTTCTCTTGCACTTATTGTCAAAAAGGAAATCATAATTCTCTTAGATGCCCTATTCGTAGATTATGTGAGCTTGGTACTCTTATACCTGCTTGCAAGAAACCAAGGTGGATTGTGAAAACAAACCCCCTGAGAACTAACCCCCATGGACCCAACAAAGTTTGGGTACCTCGTACTAGCTTTTGATGTTATTTTCGCAGGTATGTCAGTCATCCAAAAAGAAAAATGTGTGGATGGTTGACAGTGGATGTTCAAGGCATATGACTGGTGATGCTTCACTCTTCTTGAAATTGAGTAACAAAGCTAGTGGATCTGTGAAGTTTGCCAACAATGAAACTGCTCGAGTTATAGGTAAAGGTTGTGTGGGTAAGGAAAACACAATCAAAATTAAAAATGCTTTACTGGTTGATGGTGTGAAATTTAATTTATTGAGCGTAAGTCAACTATGTGATAATGACTTTGATGTGTATTTCTCAAAAAATAAATGTGTTATTGTTCATGAAGCTTCAAATTTTCACATTGTCGGTTTTCGTGAAAACAATGTTTATTATGTTGATTTTGACACTGTTAGTGATGATATTGTATGCATGCCTTCTCTACTTGATGATGTGAATTTGTGGCATAGACGCTTAGGACATGCGAGTATGGAACTTCTATCTAAATTATGTGCAAATGAACATGTTAGAGGCTTACCCAAGCTTAAATATGAAAAAGGACAGTTATGTGATGCATGTCAATTGGGTAAGATGCATAAAACTTCTTTCAAATCTAAACCAGTTATTTCTACCAAAAATGTGCTTGAATTGTTACATCTTGATTTATTTGGAGAAATTGATGTTGTAAGTCTAGGAGGAGCCAAATATGTTTTTGTAATTGTTGATGATTATTCTAGATACACTTGGGCTATTTTACTTGCTAAAAAAGGTGATGCTTTTAACGAGTTTGCTAAGTTGTGCAGAAAATTACAGAATGAGAAAAACTTAGCTATCAAGGAGATTAGAAGTGATCATGGAGGAGAGTTCGAAAACTCTTCATTCAAAACTTGGTGTGAAAAGTATGGAATTCATCACAACTTTTCAGCCCCAAGGACTCCTCAACAAAACGGCGTGGTGGAAAGGAAAAATAGGACCATACAAGAGATGTGTAGAACAATGCTAAATGAGCATAACCTTCCTAAGTACTTTTGGGGACACGCTGTTGATACAGCTTGCCACGTGCTAAATCGGGTGTATCTAAGGCCATCGCTTAACAAGACGCCATATGAGCTGTGGAATGGTAGAGCTCCAAACATTTCATACTTCAAAGTTTTTGGAAGTAAGTGCTATATTTTAAATACAAAGGATAAATTGGGTAAATTTGATGCTAAATCAACTGAAGGTATTTTTATGGGTTATTCAAGTCATAGTAGAGCATATATTGTTTATAATAAAATTGATAAATGCATGCAAGAGTCAATACATGTTTCTTTTGATGAGACTAACCCTCTTGCAAAGAAAGTTGATGATGAGGATGAGTTTGTTGAAGTGATCAAAAGCAGAATGCCTGAACCAAATAATGAAAGTGACAAAGAAAAGGAGGTGCAAGCAGAACCTCAAGAAATAGTTGAAATGGAACGAGAGCCCCAAGACACTGATGATCATCTCCATGGAAGAACACATGATGATGTGCCCAAGACATGGAAATCAGTTCGAGATCATCCCATGGAGCAAATTATTGGTAGTCCATCAAAGGGGGTAACAACTCGTTCTTCTCTTAATCTTTTATGCTTTCATAGTGCTTTTGTCTCTCAAATAGTTCCTAGTAACATAAAAGAGGCTCTAGGTGATCCAGAATGGGTTGTGTCAATGCAAAAAGAACTTGAACAATTTAAACGAAACAAAGTTTGGCATTTAGTTGAAAAACCTGTTGATAGAACTATCATAGGGACTAAATGGGTTTTTCGCAACAAACTTGATGAAAATGGTATTATTTTATTAAACAAAAGTCGTTTAGTTGTTCAAGGTTATAATCAAATTGAAGGGGTGGATTTTGAAGAAACTTTTGCTCCAGTGGCCAGGTTGGAATCCATTCGTATAATACTAGCCTTTGCTAGTCACATGGATTTCAAGCTACACCAAATGGATGTCAAAAGTGCCTTCCTCAATGGATTTTTAGAAGAGGAAGTATATGTAAAACAACCCCCTGGTTTTGAAGATTTTGAAAATCCAGATTATGTTTTTAAACTTGACAAAGCCCTTTATGGATTAAAACAAGCCCCTAGAGCTTGGTATGAGAGACTAAGCAAACATTTAATTGCAAACGGTTTCAAAAAGGGTAAGATTGATTCTACCTTATTCCTTAAAACCAAAGGCAAACATCTTATTGTAGTTCAAATTTATGTCGATGATATTATTTTTGGGTCTACTAATGATGATTTGTGCAAGGAGTTTTCTGACATGATGACTAGTGAATTTGAAATGAGCATGATGGGGGAGTTGAACTTCTTTTTGGGACTTCAAGCGAAACAAATGAAAGATGGAATATTCATCAGTCAAACTAAGTTCTCAAAGGAGTTACTAAAGAAATTTGGCATGAGTGATGCAAAGGTGATTGGTACTCCAATGGCGACTGCAACAAAATTGGACAAGGATGAACAAGGTAAACCAGTTAATGAAACTATGTATCGAGGTATGATCGGTAGTCTCTTATATTTAACTGCATCTCGACCCGATATTATGTTTGCTGTGTGCTTGTGTGCTCGATTTCAAGCATGTCCAAAAGAATCACATTTAAAAGCTGTAAAACGGATTCTTAGATATGTTAAGGGAACCACAGACTTCGGATTGTGGTACCCGAAATCGAGTCACTTTGATTTGGTCGGTTTTTCTGATGCTGATTTTGCTGGTTGTACCTTAGATAGAAAAAGTACTAGTGGAACCTGCCATTTTCTAGGCCCTTGTTTGACTTCCTGGTCTAGTAAGAAACAGAACAGTGTTGCTTTGTCCACCGCTGAAGCCGAATACGTGGCGGTTGGAAATTGCGTCGCACAAGTTTTGTGGATGAAACAGACTTTGGAAGATTTTGGTTTGTTATATGAAAATGTGCCTGTCTTATGTGATAACACTAGTGCTATCAATATTGCAAAGAATCCCATCCAACACTCTAGAACTAAGCACATAGAAATAAGACATCATTTTATTAGAGATCATGTTTCTAGGGGGAGCATAGAATTAAAATTTGTAGGCACCAATGACCAACTAGCTGACATATTCACGAAACCTCTAGCCGAAGCTCAATTTTGTAAAATCCGGAGAGAGCTAGGTATGCTTGATTTTTCCAGTTTGTGATTACGCGATTATGTGCTATGTGATTCCCTCCTTTTTGATGAAAACAAAGGGGGAGAAATAACTGCTATATAATTGTTTTCTGCTATGTATGTTTATTTTTATAATTTTTTTCGCTTACGCTTAGGAGGAGCATATGCTAATGTTTCTTGTTTATCGCCTCCCTATGCTAAGGTAATTTGTTATCATCAAAAAGGGGGAGTTTGTTGTGCCAAGGGCAAACATTCCTTGTTTTGAATGATAACAAATTACAAGTTACTGATAATTTACTTGAGGTAAAGCGCAGGAAAAATATAAGAGCGCAGGGTGTTGAACAAGAGAGCTTCGGAAGCTGACTCAAAGTTGTAGAAGCTCGGACGAAAAGCTGCTCAAGCATTGAAGGCTTATATCGCTTTGCGTAGGACTCATGTAAGATCGTATTACCCAAGTCTTATAACATTCGTAGTTGAGAGATGATCTTTTAAAATTGAACTGTCTTGGAAAAATATTTTATATAAAACCATGTTTAATTAGGTTAGGCACAAAGTGTTTTTAAAGAAATAGTTTGAGTCTTGAATTGTTGTTTTTTAAAGAAAATAGATTCATGAGTTAGTGTTTTAAAAAGAATTTGTTTTTGAAGTAAAGAATCGATTCTTGATATGGTACATAAAGCTAGAAATCGATTCCCACTTATTTTTAAAGCCAATAATCGATTTCTCTCTTGCCTTGGAAGCAAGAAATCGATTTCCCTCTTCCCTTTTAAGCCAACAATCGATTTCCCACTTCTATATTGGTTTTGAAAGAACTTGTTTTGGAAAGAAAACAATCGATTGATGACTTTGTGTTTTAAAAGCATAAAATCGATTTCTTGCTTGTTATTTCAAAGATGAAAATCGATTCATGGCTTGTAAGTCACAAGCTGAAAATCGATTTATGGCTTGTAAGTTACAAGCTAGAAATCGATTCATGGCTTGTAAGTTACAAGCTAGAAATCGATTTATGGCCTATTTTTTTAAAAGAGAACAATCGATTCATCTCTTGTAAAGTTCAAAGAAGTAAATCGCTTCCTTGCCTATTTTTGGAAAACAACTTTCAACGGTCATATTTTCTTAAGTGATATAAATAGAAAAGCAAGGGTTTTCACGACACAGATAGAGAGAGAAAACGAAAAACATTTCACAGAGCCGCAAAACTTGAAACAACGTGAAACCAAAACTTGAGAACGATCCCTTTCAATATCTGATCATCTTCTTCGGTTCTCAATCAAATTTCTAGGGTTTTCATCATCATATCATCTCTCTCAACTCTTATGGTTATTTTGCTTGATTAATCGATCATAGTTTCAATTGTATTCATCTTATCACTTGGCGTTTGGTATTGTTGTGAAATCCTGGGAAAGTGTTTCTTGGGTGGTTCGATCGGGGAGATTGGATCGTAGAAATCCTAAGCGGGGAGCTCGGGTTCTCAATTGGGGAAATTGAGAGGTTTTGTTGTTGCTGTAAAGTGGCGTGAGTTGTAAGACTTTGAAGAAGCATCTTCACCATTATAGTGTTATTTTCCCAAAGTCCAAAGGTTGGAAAGCCGGAGGCCGAGGAGTAGGATTTCAATCCGAACCTCGAAAAATCGCGGTGTTCTTCTTTCCCTTATCTCTTTACTTATTTATGCCCCATTATTCTTGTTCTTGTTATTATTGTTTGGTTTTCTATTATAGCGTTAACTGTTGAATTGTTATTATAACTATCGAAATTGAAATTACTGTTGAATTGTTATTACAACTATTGAAATTTATATTTTTGTTAGTTGTTTTGATTTGCACTATTAGTATACTCATTGTTACTGTGTTGCAATCTCTATATTACAGTTAAGTGGATTTTGTGTTACTGTAAAATTCATCATTGTTGCTATATCTCTATAATAGCTTGCGCAAATTGCTAGCATATAAACCTTTTCCGCATTTGTTTTTTAAACTAGCATTAAACAACTTTGAAAACACAAAAAAGAATGATTTTTAGCCTATAACCTTATTCACCCCCCCCTCTAAGGTTATCGTTTAGTCCAACAGTAAGTCACCATGACCTAAAGGTACCCCAGAGGCCGGGCTCGTTCCTCCCCAAGCCCGGACAATTCGGTCGCGAGGTAAGGGCTCAGGTCGGCCAACAGGTAGTCCTCGTCGGAGAAAAAGAGAGGCTTCCTGGATGAGGTCGGGGCCGTCGTTGGGCCAGTAGTAAAGCTGGCGATCTCTTTCCATTTGCGCTTCAGAGTCTTTTTTGTTTCCATGCTTGATACGGATGAGCCACCCGAAATCACCATGATCTTCTTCGGATGGTTGAGCTTGGACCTTGGATTGGCCGAGGTGATATTCTTCCGCGCCTCGGGTTGAACGTACCTGGAAACAAGGAAAGAGAAGAGGTATTTTGGGAGAAATGAGTGCGTACCTGGAAATGGTGGGTTGAACGTGCATTTATAGAGGACGGCACCGTATCTAACCCGTTGGATTAGGTGGACAAGCCTGGACCGTTGGTTGGAGATAGTTGCTATCGTAGAGTCTAGTTTTGCCCTTAGCAGCACGCGCGGATTGGGCCAAGCCCAAGTGGTTGGATTTTGGCCCAGTCCGGAACATTATATATTAGTGATAGAGTTTTTTAGTCTTATCATATGTATTTTATATTGAAACTTTTAAAATCTGCTCACCTTATGTTTTTATTCTTCATTTAATTTTTTTGTCAAAAAAAAATTCTTCATTTGATTTTTTTAATTTCAAAATATAAAAAGAAGACGATGACAATGGGGGATAGTTTGGGAGGCAAGGACAAATAGTGGGGGAATACTTCTTGCCCTTGCCCCATTCCATTGTCATCGCTAAATCTAACGCCAATTTTAATAAAAGTAGATTTTTGTAATAATGCAATAAAAGTAACTACATGGCGAGAGTTATTAATTATATTTAATTGTAACAAAAATAAATAAATTATATTTAATACCTAAGTTTACTTTTAGTACTTTTTTTAGTTTACAAAATATACTTTTACTATTTAAATAATAAGTAGTAAACCTGTCGGAAATGGAGCGGGGAAAGTTTGAGGGTGAGGGCAGGGAGTGGGGAAGTACTTCGCGCCCTCACCCCATCCCATTGCCTTCCCTATTTCTAATATAATTGTGTTAAAAGTAGATTTTTTGAACAATGAAATAAAAGTACCTACAAAGTGAGAGTTAATAAATTTATTTGGATAACTAACTTTACCTTTACTACTCAAAAAAGTATATAAATACCCGGCCCGCACTAGCCCCAAACCCACTCGACTAAATATTAAATATTAGTTTTTATCTTATTTTATGGATATATACTCATTAACTTTCTTACATTTATTTTTTTAATTTTATATTTTTATCTCTCTTCAATAGAAAAAAATTTTAATGTTTAAATTTTATCTTATCATTATATGATAATTATGATTTTATTATATTAATTATTGCAATATAAATTTTAATTTTTCTGTAATAGTAGTGAATTATGGAACCCACGGGAAACCCGACCCCGTTTAGGGTGGGAAATGGAATGGCAAAACCCAACCCCACTACAGATGGGATGGGGACGACGGAGGCATGACCCGCACCCTACCTGCCCTGTTGCCATCTCAACTATTAATCTATTAATAAAACCAATGCCACTTTAAAATGTGTCAGTTCCTGATGTCTTCAATTTCTCATCTATCAATTACCCTAACACTTTTTGCTGTTTGTTTGTAAAAAAATACTTTTTTTGCTTTTCAGTTTTTTTATCAAATCTTCCTTATTTCCTTAAAATTGTCTTCAGTTTCTGTTGTCTAATATACAACCACAAATCATTGAGTCATCTTATGTAAAGCGGATGATATATTTTAATTTTTTTTTTAAAGATTTTTAACTAAAGATGATGTATAGCAACAAATCTGTTGTCTAATACACTAGTACTGAACAAAGTGTAAATGGACCACGTTGGAGGATTTAGATATTACTTATTTAGATACAACTTAATCTAGATAAACCTAAGTTTTGAGATTCTTGTGGCACAAATAGCACAAGAGGAAATTTAAGTTGTTGATGAAAGGAGAAGGCAGAAGAAAAAGAAGAATCCTACAATATCCTACGAGGTGGCTCTTCCAGAATCACTAGAAGCAAACCTGCATCATATACTTCCCTTCCTCCTCTACCTCCTAAACAATTCATGACTCATGAGGAAGATTATGACAACAGGGATGTTACTTTGGCTCATATAACCAAGTAGCAGCAAGAAATAAATTTTCCGGCTCTTCATCGCGGGGCGGTAGTGGAAACCTCTTCCTCGAGAACCTCGATCCTCGGCGTTTAAAAGTTGAGGGTGACGCGAGGAGTGCACAGATTAAAAAGAAGAAGAGGAGGAAGGCAAAGGAACCACCACCAGACTAGATGGCATGAAAATGTCAAGGAGGACAAGTTCAAGATTCTTAATCAAAAAAACTAACCAGGATAAATAAGAAGGGAAGAGGAGAAAACCCCAAAAATATAAAAAAGTTGGAACTTGAAAAGCTTGAAGGCAAGAACTCGGTGAAAACTTGGAGAAACTTAGCAAGAGATTCAAAGGATTGGTGAAGAGGAGAAAGAAGGGCTAACACTTTTATAGGCATGACGAAAAACTCACATCTAATCCGAGCCGTTTAAAGCTGCTTCACTCGGTAACAACATCTTACGGGCTAGATCCCATCATAGAGTCAACGCGCCTAATTAGGTGGAATATCAAAGGTCAGCTCGTTTAAATTTTGATTGTCGCATCTGATTTGTTGTGAGCCAATTTGTACCTCCGCGAGTCCAGATGCCCAACAATCTGAAAGTCTAGGGGGTTTGTGCTATGTTCTCGATTTGCACCACTAAACTCTATCGATAGCTCCCCATTGAACTATCAATACTAGGCCAAGTCACCCACCATCTGAGCTATCTTTGAAGAGTTCTACCTATTCCATCATGCAACAAAACAGGAAATATGCCAACATGCAACATCCTACTACATCGCACTACTATAAATAGCAGTTCTAACCCCTCAGGTTTGCGAACGTCTTTATGACGTAAAATATCACATACTCTCCTCTCTTATGTTCCATAAGCCCTAGACTGACTTAGGCATGGATGTGTATTTGAAGGGATGCCTCTTGGTGTGAATATTTGAAGACATCTATCGCTGGGTACAAAGGAGAGCCACCATTGTGCAAATTGTAGTGCACGCGCACACACACATACATATTTTCTAAATATTGTCACTTTTACTTAAACTATGGATTTAATACAAGTACCTAAATTTTTTCTATATTTCCTACTACAAGAATATTAATACATTAAGTTTTTATTTAATTTATTATGCATATATTTTGAGTTTAGAAATATGTATAATAAATAATATTATTCATACATCACACATTGCACAGGTACTATTTATTATGTAACCAAGCTGGTTAATTTCATGGAAGAAGTTTGGTCAAATTTTAAGTAACTTATTTATTCTCCATAACTTGGAGAGATAAACAAAGGTCATATAGTTGCATATAAAAATATTTATATGAGGCTCTCACAAAATTGGAAATGTTTTAGGTATAGTAACGAACATAGGTCAGAGTTTCATACAATATTATTTAACTTAACCATCAATAGCAAACCCTGCATTGGCATGCATTGTCGACGTTCCTGACATAACTTGCATTGACAATGCACTTGTAACTTTCACAGTGATAACTCCGAAAAAAGTTTCGCGCAATCATTGTCATGTACAAATGGAACAATAGGAAATTTTTTAAATTGACCTTCATCTGTAGAGAGGATCAGTATAGAAATAAACTTTAGACACTTAGCCCTTATTTTAACAACTATTTCGAATCAATCCGTAATGGTTTGGTTATTTCTAATGTAAAGTGTTCCGGACTAGGATAAACCTTCGCTAGCTTGGGCCTGGCCCACTTCCGTATTCTGAGCGTCCGTGTCAGTGCTCTGAATGCTCCCAACAGTCAGGATCAATCCTACACATCCAACGGCTCAGGTACGACGTCTGGATACCATCTTGACATGTTCTGACCCACGCGTCCACGGAATGGCATCAGGGAACACGCTCTCTGAGCAATCCCGCGCCCGAGGACACCCTTGGATTAACCTCAGCACTCCGCCGTGCTCATATTTCTCATACTTGTCTCTAATCTCTTTATATTATCCATCTCTATCCTTTACTGAGTTGAGCGTCGGAGTGTCTTGCAGGTACCCCCCACCCGACGTGGACAGAGAACTACCTCAGACTATCCGAGCTCCAATTCCTATCAGCCGAGCTCAACGTTCACTCTCGAAGATCAACTCAACTGGAAGCATTCAAGCATTTTGATCCCCGGGTCTGGACCATGTTGGGACCTGGGCGCCTCAGTCCCGTACTCCGGTACCGAACATAAAGTAAAATTGTATATATTTCATTGATCAAGTTTTACATATATCGTAGAAAAATAGTTGTATATGTAACATTTCTAAAGTTGCACATTACCCTTTGCTAATTCTTTATCTTTGTTTTATGCCTCCCTAATACATTAACAAGTCATTTTTTCGTCTTTAACCTACTCAATTGTTAAAAGGCGTTATTAATCAATTCACATTTGAAGGGGAAAATGAGTAGTTTAAAGGAGAACAAGATTATAAAGAAAGTTTAAAGGAGCACAAATGACCTGTTAATGTATTAAGGAGGCATAAAATAATGATAACGAATTAGCAAAGGGTAATGTGCACTTTAAAAAAAAAAAATTATATATACAACTTTTTTTTCCTATTATATATATACAACTTGATCAACGTAATGTATACAACTTTTCTTTACATTTTAATGCAACCAAACCATTTTGGGGTGAATAGAAAGAGACGTGAAAAATAATGGCTAAACGTCTAGAGCTAATTTCTTCACTGTTCCTCATTTTTTTCCTATTGATTCTCTCTACAGGTGAATGTCAAACGATAAAATGTACTATTGTGCCATGTAAACGTGACCGTGATTGCAAGGCACTTTGTTTGTATTTAGACTGCAAAGTTTACAAGTGTTTCGCCGATGCAAGTTTTAACGAGTGCCTCGACAATTCATGCCAATGCTACTGCGAATAATGGTAAAGTTAAATAATAACTTCCTCCTTTTCTTACAATGTCTCTCATTATTATTCCTAATACATTTCAGTTTTTGTTACAGCCTCATATAAATAATATTATATCCAACTTTGCTCCTTATTCGTCTCTCAAAAGTTATGGAGAATAAAGAAGGTTTGCAGATTTGACCAAACTTCAACCATAAAACAAACTAGTTTGTTTATGTAATAAATAGTACTCACACAACGCACGATGTATGAATAATATTATTTATCATGTCGATTTTGGAACCCAAAATATATGCATAATAAACTGAATAACAACTTAATGTATTAATATTTTTGAAGTATGAAGTATAAAATAAAATTAGTTGCATATATTAAATATACAGTTTGAGTAAGAGTGACAATATTTAGTACGCGCACGTGCGTGCCCACATACACACACATATAGGTCGTCTTCGACTAAAAGTTAATCGAGGACATGGCTAATGACTCTCTATAGTGATTTCCTTTTCTTCGTGCAATTATATTGGGGATTGGGAAATGTTTTCAATAGGAGAACTCTGTCTTAGTGATGTATGTACCCAACCAATCCAAAGAGCATTGAATTAAGTGATTGGATGTTTATCTCTACTGAACTGCAAACAACGTATTAAATAACGTATTGAAAAACTATAAATGCAGAATATATATTGGCAAAATCTCAGCCTAACCTCTATTTGCCATTATCTTTGCGTAACAACTAACCACGCCTCGACCCAACGATTATTCTACTACTCCTTCCAACGAATAACTAAGTGCATTATCCATTCTCTTATGTTAGGAGTAATCCAAATTTTCTTTCATGTTGCTCCAATTAAATAATGACTGTTAATTAATGGAGGCCATCTACCCTTGGATCAGTTTACACATGGTCTCGGCATGCGCATGACTCTTGTGGTAAAAACATATGTGCAAGTATACGTAGCCTAACAAGGAATATAATGATAAATAGACATCGTTCCTATGAGGATTACTGAGTAAAACAAAAATTAAATAGAAATTTGTGAAACCCATTTTTAGCAGTAACTATTTCAAAGAGAGTGAGAGAGAGCTAGTTAGAGTGCCTTTTTACCATGTAACTATTCCCTAATGGTTCAGTGCCAAAATAGGTGTCGTGGCACTTGTGTGCTTTTACAAATGTGTGTGTCTTTCAGTCACTTTTCTACAGGGGTTCATTAAAAACATTTAAGTCTAAGTTCCTATTAAGTTTTACCCCTAACTATTAAGCACGTAAAAATCACTTTATGGGTTTTGTTCTTTTATATCTAGATTTAAACAAGATTTATCAAAGTTTCCTTTAGTAAATACTACCTATATTAATCCTTGAACTCAGCATATAAACTTTTTCAGCGTTTACATACATGTGCCTTTTCTGAGATGATCACTCCTATAATAAACTAGGAAATGTCTAGAATTAAATAAGATTGATCAAACTCTACAATAATCTCATTTCAAACTCTCAGAGCTTCACAAGCTTCTTAACCAAAAGGTAGCAAATGAACCAAGGTCCCTCAATCTACAACTTGAAAAAAAAAGTTTTGAAAGAACAAGTCAGGGACTTGATTAGTGAGCTACTCATATGTGCACAAAATATTTAATCTTCTCAACCAAGCAATAGTCTTCTTGATGTAGATAGTTTGGACATCAAATTTCAAAGTATTTAGAAGGCATAAAGTTTTCACTTGGTGATCAACGAACTACAAAGGACCCAAAAAATAATGGGTTCCTAAATCCTTGTTTACTTCTAATACAGAAATTCTTCTTAGCATCCAGGTGGAATGTTGTGCGAAAAGTAGTTGTGTAAGTGTACACAATCGCAACAAGTAATAAAATGATAAAGTAGAGATCGTACCCACAAGGGTTGCTGTTAATTTTAAAGTTTAAGTAACTAAAACACTAGTCAAATAAGCAAAATAAAAGTGATATGATTTCAGGCATAAAAAGTAAGGAAGTTGAATAAAAACAGTAGCGAATTTAAAGTATTTAAGAAAGGAGTTGGATTGCTCGTTACCAAGTAAATTCCCAGGTAAGGCGCTATAGCAATGGACGCTATAGCGCTAAGTGATGTAGCGTACAATGTTGTGCCTTTCAGTCACTGAAGCCAGAGTTTTGTTACAAGACTCTTATTTCTAAGTTCTAAATAAGTCCACCCCTGTATAATGAAGAACCTAGTGTTCACCCTATGAACTATTGCTCCCCTATGTCTAGAGTTTAGCAAAAGTTGTTTTAATGTCTTTAAACAACCTTTCGTTCATATCAACCTTTGAGTTAGAATCATGGACCATGTGTTGTACCCACGAATGTACTCATTTTAGTTGGCCAATCCCAAAACAAGTTTGAAAGCATTAAAGTGCAAAGATTGAAATGTAAAACATCACAATATTATATTAACAATACTAGATGTTCATTACAAAGCTTGAAGCAATCCAACTACTAAGTGTTTAGCTCATTGTGATCATCATCAGCACAATACAAGACAAAGTACTCATATTACCGTAAGCAAAAAGGAAATAAACGGTTGCAAAAGATACACTTTGTTAACTCCCAGTCATGAATGGCTGGACGATGCTATAGCACGGCTTCACAACATAGAAAATGAAGAAATATACTTGAAAAATAAAAGCGTGAAGTGGAGGATTAATGGAGAAAATGTGTGTCAAGTTTTTCTCCCAAAAACTCTCTAAGTCTTCGAATGAATGAATGGAGAGGAGAAGATTGAGATATATTTGTTTATTCCCCAAAAAAGTAGCTTTAAAAAAAGGTGACTATGACATATCTCACCAACCAAAAGCAATCCTTCAATAGTAAAATGACAAATGTCCTCGCTAGCCACTAGGGGGCGCCTGCGTCAAGCTACACTGCAGGGGGAAAGATACGCTGACTTGACATAAAGCATAAGGTGCCGAAGTGTAACTTTTCTTTTTGATCCCCAGTTGGGCACGTCAAGCAGCGCTATAGCGCTTACCGCTGTAACACTAAAAAAATCATTAAAACATTCACAAGGGCACCAAAAGTGCCAAATGTTAACAAATTAGCTTCTAACCCTTCTTTTATTTAAATAGTTGAGATCTACGTAATAAAGTAGGAATATTACTTGAGAACTTACTTGAACTAATGTAATAAAGGCATAAATAACTCATATAAATATGAGTTATCACACCCCCAAACTTAAACTATTGTTTGTCCTCAAGTAATGACACTTGACTTAAGTCAAGACAACTTAAAACAAATATTCACTGAATTCCACACATAATAAGTATTTTCTCTAGCTCAAACAATTTGTCAAGATTACTCTCTAGGGGCTAACATTTCAGATTCACACTCTCACATACACACACCATTGCATTTCACAACATCTAGAATTATTACTGCTCAATTATGAGTGTGTGATCTGTAACTCAGCTCACTTCCTAGCTAGGTTCAGAATTTCTCTTAGCCTTGGAAAGAGTGGCTTTCTTTTGGTGAAGTCAAAGGTTTTTTCAAAACAAAGAGTAGACTAACAACTTCACATAAGGAATGAGGGGCTTCAAAGCACAATAAAAGGCTTGATTAGGTATTTCACATCTTTGATCAGCGCACTAACCAATTATATGGTGATTCTTTAGTGCTATAGCGCTGGCAATTTGATGAACAGAATTTAAGCAGCAATCCCCTCATTACTAAACTCCTTTATTTGCATTTTTTATTTATTTTATATATGCATTTTGGAACAGATCAACATTTGTTTCGGGCAATTGCAGCTATTACAAAATACAAGCTTATCTAACATTACACTTACACACTTTGAGATCCTAATGCACTGACCATCCTATAATCCTCATACCTAGCCTTAATACAACCGATGGACCACCAAACATAGCTTCAAAAGCCACTCTAGATTTTTAGTAGAATTTTGACTCCACCTTGGTTAGCCAGGACTAACTTCAGCATCAGATAGTCCTTAGCTAACAAAGTTTCTCCCTAAGTTTAAAGTTTTGTGTAGAAGCAGCAATAAGACTAGTCATTAAACAAGCAAGGCTATACTACACTTATTCACTTAATCATCATTAAAATTAGCCCAAAAAGAACAATTTCTAAAATTAAAAAGCTAGAAAAATCAACTGATATGCATATTTCATTCATCAAAACACTTAACATAATTACAAAACATACTGTTAAGTGGAGGAGAGGCCTAGAACTGACTCAACACAGAAAATAACTAAAATTTAAAAACTCCTAAACATGCTGTTAAGTACAGGAACAGACGCTATAGCACCTAATAGGTTTATTTGAAAACAAAAAAAGACATGCTAAAGAAGGGCTAGACTACTTCTTTGATAACCCAGATCTGAGCCTACTGCATGCTCTGGAGGGTGCAGGTGCTACATTTCCAGGTTTGACTTTCTTCTTTGCTGGGTTCTTTAGCTCTTCTAGATCAGCCGCTACAGCAACAGTCACTGTAGAATCAACTTTGGTTGCCTCTGCTTCCTTTGAGGCTGCCTTTTCAACAAGCTTAGTTGCTGCCTCCCTCGCTGCGTCTTCCTTGTGAGCCACCTCCTCAAAAGTTACTGCTTCAGCAGGCTGCTGGTCTTGAGGTGTTGTAGCATCTGCCGCTACAACAACTTTCTGCACTTCTTTAGTTGTTGACCCTTCGGCAACCAGACCATTCTCAATTTCTGCCAACTTAGCACCAGGGCTCTGCCTTGTTTTAGAGTAAGTAAGCACCCTTTTCTTGGCTACATGCTTCTCTTTCAACTTTGGTGCTCCATTATCAGGCACTGTAGCACTAATAGAGTTTTCAACAGGGGCATCTTCCTTGCCAGCCCCATCATCAGCAGCTTCCCTAATGAAGTCCTGCGTTTTTGCAAGAGGATTCCTCTGGGCTCTTTGCTTGAACCTTGGCTCTTTTGAAGGTATCGCAACAACATCTGTCACACCTTTTTTTACAGACGACCCTACAACATCAGCCGTTGCAGCGCCAGAGTTGGTGATTTTTTCTTTATGGGGTTGTTGTGGGGGCTCTTCAATAGTTTTCTCTTGGTTTGGAGGGGGTGATGGTGGTTGGGTTTCTGGTATATCTGGTTTTAGTTCATTTTTTGGCTCAGGGATGGGTGATGGGCTTTTGGGTTGGTCATTTTTGAATTGGGTGGCTTCTGATGGTGGTGCGGTAGGTATGGTGGTTTGATAGGGTGGTGATTGCGGTGTTTCAGGGACAACGGTGGGGTTTGATGTTGGTGTTGGGAATTTGGCTGGGGATTTTTGGGTTTTCTGGGGGCTAGGGGTAGGATCACAATGTATCTCCTCTATTCCTTCACGCAAAGCCTCTTCCTCAGATGACTCTTCTTGCTCCTCCTCACTATTGATCTGCTTCATTATTTTCCTTGTCTCCTCCTCATCATTCTCAATCAAAATATCCAGCTCCTCAGATTCTAGGATTTTCTCCTCATCACTACTCACCTTCTTCTATTTCTTAGTAGGGCTCTGCTTCTTCTAAGCAGGACTTCTGTTCCTCTTTTTCTACTTCTGCTTGGGCTCCTCTATAACCACTTTCTTTTTTGGCTATTCATCAATTTGCCAATCAGGAAATTTTAGTGCTTGCACAGTGGTCTTCCCCTTTGCGATCCTAATACAAGCTTATCTAACATTGCAGCTATTACAAAATACAAGCTTATCTAACATTGCAGTTACTAACATTGAGATCCTAATGCACTGACCATCCTATAATCCTCATACCTAGCCTTAATACAACCAATGCACCACCAAACTTAGCTTTTCCATGTTTGACTTTCTTCTTTGCTTAGTTCTTTGGCTCTTCCAGATCAGCCGCTGCAGCAACAGTTGCCGTAGCATCAACTTTGGTTGCCTCTGCTTCCGTTAAGGCTGCCATTTCAACAAGCTTAGTTGTAGCCTCCCTCTCTGCGTCTTCCTTGTGAGGCACCTCCTCAAAAGTTACTGCTTCAGCAGGCTGGTCTCGAGGTGCTGTAGCATAGCCGCTACACCATCTTTCTGCACTTCTTAAGTTGTTGACCCTTCAGCAACCAGGTCATCCTCAATTTCTGCCAGCTTAGCACCAGGACTCTGCCTTTCTTCAGAGTAAGTAGGCACCCTTTTCTTGGCTACATGCTTCTCTTTCAACTTTGGTGCTCCACTTTCAGGCACTGTAGCACTAATAGACTGTATCTCCTCTATTCCTTCACTCAAAGCCTCTTCCTCAGATGATTCTTCTTCCTCCTCCTCACTATTGATCTGCTTCATTATTTTCCTTGTCTCCTCCTCATCATTCTCACACAAAATATCCAGTTCCTCAGATTCTAGGATGTCCTCCTCATCACTACTCACCTTCTCCTATTTCTTAGCAAGGCTCTGCTTCTTCTTTGCAGGACTTCTGCTCCTCTTTTTCTACTTCTGTTGGGGCTCCTCTATAACCACTTTCTTCTTTGGCTCTTCATCAATTTGCCAATCAGGAAATTTTAGTGCTTGCACAGTGGTCTTCCCCTTTGATAACTGAGCGAACATAGCCTTCCCCCACTCAAATGTTTCCATCACAAACGTAGAGAGAGCCTGCTGTTGCAGCTTCAAGCGCTGTAGCGCTACAGCATCACCTGATGCTAAAGCAGCAGTCCTCTACCTTGGTCTGAAAGTTGAGGGGAATGCCCCTAATAGTGACCTCCTCTCCTCTTTTGCTTCCACTTCCACCTCTACATGAATACACAACTCAATGATTAATCATGGAAAGTACAGATTACCTCCACTCTTGATTCTGCACTTTTCAATCTCTTTGGAAATCAGCTTTCCAATATCAATCTTTTCTGCAACCATGATGGCACCAAGAACTATCAGCCTCTCCTTCTCCACATTAGTGGTATGTGAAGTTGGAAGAAGTGAGTGCTTGATGAAGTTGAACCATATGGTGGCCTCATCACACATATACACTTTCTTCAACTTGAACTCAGAGCCAAACTTTTCCCACTTTGATTCTTCAACGCAGATGCGCTCTCTGACCTTCTCCATTTCTGATTTCCCCCAGCCCTTGACCTTCTCCATTTATGCCACTTGCAGTATTTCTTCCCCTTTATTTCCTCAGGCGGGGGGATCTTGTGTCCATCAAGGAGCTTGATCTGCTTGTCCTTGAGGAGGTAGTCAAAGATTTGGTCAGCCTTGGAGATGTCAAAGGAATATTCAACCCTTTCCTCATCTTTCTCTTTACCTTTAGCTGGCCTAAGAGCTGGACAGAGGTAGGCCTTCCCCTTAACTATCTCGGCCACTAGGATGTCTGCCGTATAGTAGGCTGACTCATCATAGTCTGAATCCTCGACTGCGTCCACCCCCGATACCAACAGTGGCCCTCGGCCCCTCGTGGCTCTCTTTCTTCCTCTCTCTTGGACGTATTGTTCCACTTGAACTGCCCGGGAAGCCAAGCCACTGAGGTCACTGCAAGCTTGTCCCACAAGCTTTTCCTTCAATTGAGGGTGCATTCCAGAGATGGCCATGGAGGTAAGCTGTGATTCTGGGAAAGACACCAAGCACTTTCCAGCCATCTTTTTGAATCTCTCAATGAAATCGGTCACTGCCTCATCCACCTTCTGCCGTAAATTCATGAGATCGGCTGCGGTAACTTCAGGCAATGGTCACTAAAATTTGTCATGGAAGCACCTTTCCATGTCTGCCCAAGTCTGTATAGAATCAGGTGGGAGAGAAGAATACCACGAGAAGGCCGTCCCTGTCAAGGAAAGAGGGAACAACTGCAACTTGTGATACTCATTTTGGTTTCCTTCCCCACATTGGGCCGTGATGCTCCATAGTAGACTTGCCATCGTCCCCAGAAAACGTGGGGAAATCGGGGGTTTTGAATCCTCTGGGCAGAGATACCAAACAGTCCACCCATTCGGGGTAAGGCTTCATGTATACTGGACGATCGAGCGGCTTCAACTGCACACGAAAGAATTTCTTGATGGTGTCAGCAATGAAATTAGGGTCTGGGAGTTGGGGCCTCGATGATCCGGGTGGAGGCATTGGGCGCCACAGGGTGTCTGAGGGACCCTACGCCCCTGGCTACGGTGGTACCTGAGGTGGAGCATCTGTCCACGGCTGCCTAGCTACTACTTGGGCCAGGTTAGCAGGGCCAGTTCTTGGTACAGGTGCCTGTGCGCCTTGGAGGGGTGGAACTTGATTCCATGGCTGCTCCATCGGGGTGACATTCATCTGTGTCTGTATATAGGAACCCGCCAGGTAGGTACTGGGTGCACCGGGGTACGGCTGACTAGGAGGTAGACTTGCTGAGCCAAGGGGATTTTGGACCCATGGCTGCTGACTTAGGTAAAAACCAACGTTCCTGCCAATCCCTGATTCTGGGGCGAAGGCTTGCCCCTCTGCGTAAGCCGGATGGTTAGCCGCGGTGGAACATACATAGGATGATCCTTGCGGTAGACCCATCAGGCCGGCTGCCTCGGGCGGCCTTCTGGCCAGTTGCAACTGTCCCTGCTGAAGAGAAGCCGTGTTAGTGCCATTCGCCAAAAACTGACCCCAGTTTTGGTAGTGGCAAAAGTACTCGGCTAAGGAATCGCAGGGTTAGGAATTACCTGATGAGAGTACACCTGCTGAGTCCCAGTCATGCTCCCACTCGGTGGACACTGATGCATGCTTCCGATAGGATTGTAGGAAAATGCCTGTTGAGGTCCAGCAAGGATGGTGTATGGCGGGGCCTGATGCGGTCCTCCTAGAGAAGAAGGTTGCCCTCCCTGTGATTGGCCGGAGACAACATAGTTCATGGTGCTACTGGCTTGCACAGCACGTCTCTGTTCCACTTCTTTGGCCTGTTGCACGTCATTGTACACCATAGGTTTCACTATGTCAGCCAATAGGTGGGACAATTGATACATGATGTCCTGAATCCCCATGTCGATTTGCTGCCGGATAAACGACACGGTCATGACCACAGGCTCCTCACAATGCTGTGAGGAATTGTCGTTAGACTCAGCGCTAACCGTGAGGGGAGTTGCCTCCGAAACACTCGTTGGATTGGTGTTTCTCGTTTTTGTGGCAGTTACCTTCTTCGATGCCGATGCTGGCTCCATACTTAGGTTTCTGCCGGAGTGCAAGTGCATACGCCAACTGTAATCCAATCCAGGCGAATCAAACAGAAGCGTTTGCTCACCTTTTCCTGTCCCACTGGGCGTGCCAATTTTTTGTTGTCGTCAAACTCTTAGGTCCTAGCCGTGGTGTCGGCCAGAGGTTTGGACAGTCTTTGATTCTTTTTTCTTCAAGCAATTGTGCCGAGGAGGGAACTCCGCTCCTCGACTATGGGTTTCCTGACTCCTCAAGAATGGGTCAGGCAAGGTGAGAAGGGACGCGAGTGTTGGATTACTACGGCTAATGCATAAATATAAAGTAAAAGCAGGAAATGCGATAAAGAAGATAAATGAAATAAATGTAGAGTTTGATTTGATTGATGTGTGTCCTTTACAATTCACTCTAATGCTATATATATACACAGGCCCTCATCGGCCACTTAGCTAGCCAACATTTGCCTTCCGTTGGATCAATCTAAGATCAACGGTTCTCATTACTTCGTAGGCCTTCCACGCGACGAAGTAACTGGCTACAATCTAAGATCAACGGTTCTCATTGTTTAATGCCCCGTTCCCACGTTCTTCCTTCGTGCCGTGTCCTGCCTTCCAAGTAACCCCCATCCTGCCTTGGCCGTATGGTGCCTAGGCTATCCGGGCCCTACCTTAGGTAATGGTCCGAGTGTCCGAGCCACCGAGGTTTTGGCACTCTATAGAATGGGGTGGTCACTTTCCCTCGGCTTAGCTCATTGATCCTCGGGCATAATTCTCCCTCGGGGGTTCCTTCCGTTTAACACACCCCGAGGACCTTCTCAGGTTCACTCTTTTTCGACGAAATACCTTTTCTGCCCCTTGTCTCACGGCTTGCCTTCATACCATACTCCCTTTTCCTTTCTCGATCCTCGGCCTACGACCTATTTATTTTTGGGTGTAAACAGCAGCACGCGCGGATTGGGCCAAGCCCAAGTGATTGGATTTTGGCCCAGTCTGGAATATTATATAGTAGTGATAGAGTTTTTTAGTCTTATCATATGTAGTTTATATTGAAACTATTAAAACCTGCTCACCTTATGTTTTTATTCTTCATTTAATTTTTTTGTCAAAAAAAAAATTCTTCATTTAATTTTTTTAATTTCAAAATATAAAAAGAAGACCAATTTTTATATTTTATGTTATAATATTAGACTACGAATTTATTAGTCATACTTTTAATTTTAATAATAATAATAATAATAAAGACAAACACATTTTATGCACAATTTCTATTATTGGTCACGATTTAAACTTGTCAAAAGTTCCATGTACACCAACATTCCTAATATTCTACGTGCTCCTCACTCTGATCACATTTCTATCCTAGATACTCTTCATTGTAAGTCGGCAATTTAAGGTAGATGTTACCTCTTTTGTAACTCTCGCCGAATACGTTCAGAAGGATTACTAAAAGGATATCCATTTTATTATTTACTCTATGATAATAGGTTGAGGATCATCGTAAAAGTATCTGCCTTTTAGAATTCATTCCCTAAACCAAAAATTAACATCAAATAATCATTTTTAATGGCTCTTAATTTATGGGGATTTGCATCTCCTCTCATACTCAGATGCAAAATTTTAGATATAAAGAGATGCAAAAACAAGACAAATTGGGGTCTAAGGCCAACCTCTTTACCCACAACCATCATTATACCAATGAGTGAAATAATCTCCCCCCTTACCTCGACAAAGAGAACTTGCTGTCTACAAGGTTGGAAGAAACTTGAAAGCAGCGCTCATCTGAAATAAAAGGAAGCATGATTCCAGAAGCACGTAATGGCTGAGACGGAATTTCATTCGGGTACGAGTATTGCATCGATTTATTTTGTTGGAGAAGTACTATATAGTCTGTAATGATGCCACGAGCTCTCTTTTAACTCAATCAATAGAATGAGTCAACTTTCTTGTAAAAAAAAAATTGGGGGGTTATACTCAGCGTTGACCTCAGTATCAACCAGATTATTCAACCGAGCTTAGACTTCTTCCTTCTCCTTCTTGAATCTCTCGGCCTCATCTCGAGCTTCTAAAGGAATTCCAAGCAAGCCGTTAATTTGTCAGACTTATCCTGTAATTCACCTTCAAGCCACAAGTTCACGGTGCTCCACCGACTGAGCATCTGCTGACCAAATTCACCGACCTTGAGACAAGCTTCAAAGTCTGCAAGGGAGAGTTCCGCGTTAGCTCCTGAAGGCTGGCCTACTTTCAGTTCTTTAGCCCTAGGAGGCTACCTTAGAAGACGGCGTTTCTTGGGCTTCCCTCTGGAACCTTGAGGAGTAGGTTCAGAATCTTTCTGATAAGCAAGGGGCAGACCCTAATCAACCACAACCTCGGTGGCAACAACTTGCGCCGGTGGAGCCGAAGAAGAGGTGTCCCCAGTATTGTTACCGTCTCTGACACCAACAGAAGCAAGATACTCTCCGAAGGTCTTCGATTTGATGCACAGTCCTGAAAATTAAGCCAATGACTATGTCAAAAACTAAGTACGAAAGTTCAAAAGGAAAACATGTTTTCCAGAAGAAGAAGACTTACCAAGGACGGCGACCAGAGCCGAAGCAGACTCGGCATTGGCCTCCAGGATCTTTCTATATTCAATCTTCTTGAGCTTTGTAGTAAAGGACTCCACCCAGCCTGAAAGCAACTTCAGGGTCCGAGCCTCCTGTCGACTCAGATCTGCCACTTTGTAAGAATACCCCGACGTCTCCAAGTCAAAGTGTTCTCGGCCACAACATAGGGGGAATAGACTATTCACGACCTCCCCTTGTTTGTTAAGCTCGACAATCTCCTTCTTCGCATCATCGTTCACCAGCACCATGTAGAAGAAGTTTTATTTGAAGTCATTCATCGAGTCTGTCACAGGCTCGAAGAAGCAAAGCTTTCTGTTGCGAAGCAACCCTATTTGGCCTTGTCTCTCGGAGCCGGACTCAGGCTAGTGGAAGACGTCAAAAAGAAGGAAGAAAACTTTCAGGTGCCAGGCCCGACCTAGCGCCTGCATCACAATCTCGAAGGTACTGATGAACCCCCAAGAGTTGGAGATGAGTTCCGAAGGGGAAACCTATAGGAACCGCAGAATCCTCCTCTTGAACTCGGAGAATGGGACTGTCATCCCCATCTTGTCGAAAAAGGCCGAGTAAACAAAGAATTTCTGCCCCGTGACCTCAGAGCACGCAGCCTCATCCTCGAAGACGAGCTCCAGCCTCCACTCCAGCCCTTCGGCTCCCACGAACTTTTCAAATTTCCTAAGCACCCTCGGGTCACTAGGCCCAGATCGGTAAAAAGACGACGCCGTACTAATGTCACTCGAAACCCAGGCAGAGGGATCCTCGGCGTCGGACCCTCTAGCCTCCTCCACTCTGGCCTCAATTGCATCTTGTCCCACTGGCTCCCAGCATTGTGCAGAAAGATGAAAATTCCCTACTGATTGTCAAGGGTAATATTCCCTACAACATTGTTAAGGGCAATAGCTTGTTCCGTTGGCTCGGAGATCGGAGATACTACTCGCGAGGGTGTCAAAGTTGAACCACTGGCCTCGACCCTATCTGATAATCTCGCTGGGATTGACCATTGCTCATCGGCAACCACATGACCCTCGGTGGACTTCTTCAACGGTGGCTTATCGGGGTAAACCATGGGCCTTCTCTTGGAATCTATTGTCCTCACCATTTAGGCCCAAAAGAAAAAAGTAAAGTGGCTTCAAAAATATGGACCTGAACTCGGAAACTGACACTCGGAAAGGCCTCACCGGAGGCTCAACGTCGGATGGATAAAGAATGAAACTGTCACAAGACAATCAATATCAGAAACCAGGAACTCAACGTCGGCTCGCTGGAAAATAAGCTAGTCCAGGAGTCATTAGACTCGGGAGGATTCAGAGGTGAAGAAGCCGAAATGGATCAATTAATTGGCTTTGAACATCTAGTTATAGGGGCTTTGAACTCAGTAGATGACGCGATGCGACCCATCCCGACACAATTAATTATCAGATGCTAGAATCTATGTAACTATTTATGACAAGACATTTCTTTTCAGTCAAATGTCACATCTCCCTGACACAACGACACATGGCATCCAAGAAGTGTCCGAGGCAAATCTGGGATCCTCCGACCTCAAAGAAATCTTCCGACTCTAAAATCAACGCTTCAAATAGAAATACCCATTATTCAAGTTGAGGCCGCACCCTCGTGACCGACTTCAACTCGGGAGGCAACTGTTCCGGGATAGCCCAAAAGGCCCAATCCTCTTGACAAACAGCCCAATTCGATACTAGATCCGGCCCAACAAACAAGTCATCACGCAAAACCGAGATCGACGGCTCAAATCACTGCGCCCGAATCCAACGGCTCTGGATCAGGCAAGACCTGCGGAACCCCCTGACCCGCGTTTATAAATACGGCTCTACCCTCCAGATTCAGGTAAGTTTTGCTCATTTGTATCTCTCACTGACTTTTGATTGCTTACATTGGCATCAGAGTGTCTGCAGATACCCAACCCGCATAGTTCAACCTCGGAGGAAGACGACGCTGATGGTAGCAACCACGAAAGATTCTGTCTCCCAAAACACTTATCCGACCTCGATCATGGAAAGGACTCAAACGAGACTCAAGATACCAAATGTTGATTCCGGATTCCGGATCCTAGATCGTGAGGCAAGGTACACAACAATCAACATTATCTATATAATCCTATATTATAATCAAATTAAGATATTCAAGTTTTTTTTTTGACATCGGATATTCAAGTTATTTAGGAAAGTATATAGTACAGGATAATTTCACATTTTTTGCTATTAAATTGTAGATGCTTACCAATTAAACTAGTAAGGGATTATAATCTATCTAGAGGTGGTAATTTCTACCCGTGCATGGAATCCCCACAGGGACTACCCCATTCGAGGCTCTGAGGAGACAAAGAGAAAATCTCGTTGCGGTCAATTTAGGAATGGGGTTGGGACCATGCAAATTCCTCGTCCCAAGTGTCCATAAACATATTTACTTTTCTGGTTACAAAGGAGAAGAAACAAAAAGCACTAAGGTCTCACAAATTGAGTACCATTAGCTCTTGCAACTAAAAGGGAAAACAAATCCTTTGCGGAGGAATTTCTACAAATGATCAAAGTAGAAAAATTCCTTGCACCCAACTTCGCGAACTATTCCGTACAAAAATTCCCCTCACGATACATGTGAGGAATATGCACCACCCAATCACGTTACAGCAACTCGCGTAATAAGGCACATAAACATATTTACTGTAGATGTATATTATACTGTATATTATATGTTTGGTCCCGGAGTACGGGATGTGTCCTTGAGCTTGAGTGTTCCGTGAGGAAGGGAAGTTGACTTCGGATGGTTGAGCTTGGACCTCGGATTGGCAGAGGTGATCCTCCCCCGCGCCTCGGCTGAGGTACCTACAAGCACTCCGATGCCTAAGTCAGCAAGGGAAGAGAAGAGGTATTTTGGGAGAAATGAGTGTGTACCTAGAAACGGTGGGTTGAACGTGCATTTATAGAGGACGACGCCGTATCTAACCCGTTGGATTAGGTGGACAAGCCTGGACCGTTGAATGGAGATAGTTGCTATCGTAGAGTCCAGTTTTGCCCATAGCAGCACGCGCGGATTGGGCCAAGCCTAAGTGATTGGATTTTGGCCCAGTCCGCAACAGTGGCCCCCAAAGCCGACGTCGGGGTGACTAAGGCTGGCCTTGGCTTGAGGAATACGGATCTGTCCTTCATTTTGCTTCCAGGATGGCAACAGGTGAGACTGTTCTTTCCGGCGCTTCGAGGCCGCGGGAATGATTCGGTGGGCTCCCCCTGCAAAAAGGCTTGCCAGATCATTTAAGTTTGGAATCAAGTAAATCTTGATTGGGCATTTAAGCTCGGAGTCAATTATCTCTTGACTAAACATTTAAGCTTAGAGTCAAGAGGGTTCGAAGCCGCTGTGGACTTCTTCCTCGGTCCTGAATTGAACATTGAAGCTCGGAGTCCAAGAGAAGGCATGTGCTCAAAGTGCGGGGGTCAAAGTCGCTTGGGACTTCTTCCTGCGGTCTCCGGCTCAGCATTTAAGCCAAGCCGAAGAGGAGGCTGGCTCGTGAAAAGCAGATTCGAGGTCGCTGTGGACCATTGCGCGCTCTGGGACTGAGCATTTAAGCTCGGAGTCGAGGGGGACGAGTGCGTCATTCTTTGATGGCCTCGCCTCGTACCGTTGTCCGCCAAGTGGCCAGCTCGGTGTCGGACTTGGGTGAGAGGGGCGCTGTTGTTAGTCGGGAGCTGGCGTCGCCGTTAGTCCTGCAAATGAGGAAAACAGAATGATTGCTTTAGAGATGTCTTTATTCAGGGACGCTATTGTTCCGAATGTTACATTTAACTAGCTATAGTATAGCCTGAGCTTGGCAGTATTCCAAGTTCGGGGTATTGGCTTCTTGGACAGAGTTTCCAAATGGTAAGCTCCTTTCCCGGTCTTTGCTGCGACTCGGTAGGGTCCTTCCCAGTTAGGAGCGAGCTTTCCCTCGCGAGCGTTCTTGTCACTACGCCAGAAGTTGGAAAAAAGAGCGCATCCATAAGCAGCGCTTCCTTATTAAACGCTACGCAAGGTTAGGAATGGGTAGCGCTTGTGATAAAAGCGCTAGTTATTGGGGAACACGCCTGGGCAATGAGCAGCGCTTGGTAAAGAAACGCTGCCTATTGGTAAAAACACGCTGGTTAATGGGCAGCGCTTTGTTGGCAAACACTGCCTATTGGTGAGGACGCGCAAGTGATGGGTAGCGCTTCTCAGGCAAATGCTGCCTATTGGTAAAAACACGCTGGGCAATGGCTAGCGCTTTTTGAGGAAGCGCTGCCTATTGCTATTTTTTTTACTTCTTCATTTCCTCACTCATTCCCTCTCACACAACGACACTCTCTCCAAAAGCACACTACTCCCACTCTCTCAAGCTCTCTTCCTCAAGCTGCTGTGCTCCTCCGCTCCGTCCGCCGTCCCTCCGCCCCAAGACCCCCTTCCGTCACGCGCGCCAACGTTTCTCTTCCTCACTTCCTCGCTCTCCCATTTCGTTTTTCTCTCTCTCTCTCAACCATTTCGTTTTGGTTTTGCAGGTAACTCCTAGACGATTTCTTCTATTTCTCTTTTACTTGGTTTGTAGATGTGGTTGTTTTGTTGTCTGTTGTTTTGGTGTGGTTGTTTTGGTTTTGCATTTAAAGTGTTTGTGTTTTTGACTCAAAGAAGCCCTTTCTATTATATTACTAGGACAAAAACTTGAATATTTCATGAACAAATTAAACGCAAATTCAACTCTATTATGCAGAGCATTATTTGAGTATATGGAGATGATTGAAAGTTTTACCAAAAAAGTGGATGCAACTTAACTTGTAGAATTTCAAGTGTGTGTTTCCGATTTACTTTTTTCAAGAGATCCAACAATTGTAGAATGCAATTAAGTTACATTAGATCATATATAATAATTGATATTGTGGGTTTAATTTGTTGGCATGCATTTGGTAGGCAAAAATGACATTTAGTTTTCTTCATTACTCTTACTTTTAAAGCTTTACTAAATCACTATCACACTAGCTTAAGTGAAGAATGTAGGCATTTGGATAGTGTATAATGGATTGGATTGGTATTGGCTGTATATGACTAGGAAAATATCAAATGTAAAAAGGAAAATACAAAAAAAATAAATAAAAAATTATACAATAGGCAGCGCTTGTAGGGAGAAGCGCTGATCATTCACCTTGCGCTTTTAAGAATGGGCAGGGCTTCCTATAATAAAGCACTGCCTATTCTTAAAAGCGTTAGGTGAATGAGCAGCGCTTCTCCCTGCAAGCGCTGCGCATTATGTTAGGACAGCTTGGGAATAAGCAGCGCTTTATAGGAGGAAGCGCTGCCCATTCCAAAAATGCGCTACATGATAAGCAGCGCTTTTCCCAGGAGCGCTGCTTATGACTATCAATGAGCAGCGTTTTTTAAACGCTGCCCATTGAGGGGGTGGAATCAGCAGCGCCGAATTGAGCAGCGCTTAGAAACGCTGCCTATGGCAAAAAAAAAAAACGCTGCCCATCCCCAAATCTGTTGTAGTGTGTTGCCGACATCAGCTCACCTGAGGACGAGGTCCCCAACATTGAAGTCTCGGGTAATGACTTTCTTGTTGTACCGTTTGGCAATCCGAGCTTTGACGATTGCCTCGGCAAGCTGTGCTTTATCCACAGGGATGATGGCCTCCAACCAGTATGTCAACCTGAAGGGGGTCTCGTTGGTGGTGGAGTGCGGAGTCGTACGATATGCCCAGATGACATATGGTAGTTCGTCTGGCCATGCTCCCTTTACTCCTTTTAGTCTTTTCTTCAATCCTTTGAGAACGACCCTGTGTGCCGACTCCACCTGCCCATTGGTTTGGGGGTGTTCGACGGAGGTGAAGTGTTGCTTTATGTTCAGATCCGTCATCAACTTTCGAAATCCTTTATCCGCGAATTGAGTCCCGTTGTCAATAATTACCACAGAGGGAACCCCGAAACGGGTCAGGATGTTCTTATTTACGAACTTGATGTAGTTGTTGGCGGTTATCTGGGCTAGTGGTTCTGCTTCAATACATATTGTGAGGAAGTCAACAGCGACAATGGGATACTTGACCCTGCCTCGGCCAGGTGAGAAGGGTCCGAGGAGATCTATTCCCCACTGACTGAACGGCCACGCTGCCGACAAGGAAGAGAGTTCAGCGGGTGAAGCGTGATGGACGTCGGCGCAGCGTTGGCAGGTGTCGCACCTTCTGACGAGGTCGGGCGCATCCTTTGTCATAGTCGGCCAGTAGTGTCCTGCCATGAGGGCCTTCTTTGCCAAAGCCCGGGCCCCCTTGTGCTGTCCGCAGATTCCTTCGTGGATCTCGTCCTGCACGTACCCGGCCTCCTCCCCTTCAACACACTTCAGGAGGGGGGTCGAGAAACCACGCCGGAAGAGTTTCCCATCTATAATGGAGTAAGAGGTTGCACGTCACCGGGCTGCGGTGGCTTCCTTGGGGTCGATAGGCTCGACGGCAAGTTCAATGTAATCTTTGATGGGTTGTATCCACCCAGTGTTTTCGGTTATTGCGTTGATCTCGGACATGGCGGTTGGAGACAGGTCCACGCTTGGTTTTGCCAAGTTTTGCTGAATGATGCTTCTCAGATTGCCCGTTGGCTTTGTGCTTGCCAGCTTGGCTAGGACGCCAGCTCGGGCGTTCTCAGCCCGAGATACATGCTTAAGTTCGGCCCGTTCGAAACGGAGGAGTAAATCCCGCACCAGTGCTAGTTACCATTGCAGAACGGGGTCATTTGTCACGAAATCTTTCTTGACCTAGGATACTACCAGCAAGGAATCTGTGTTCAGCTCGATGGTTTTTGCCCCGAAATCCGAGGCCAGCTTCAACCCGGCAATGCAGGCTTCGTATTCTGCCTGGTTGTTTGAAGTGGCGAAGGCGAAGCTGAGGGAACCTTCGACCAGTAACCCTTCAGAGTTCTCGAGGATGAGGCCAGCTTCACTGCCCTTTGAGTTCGATGAGCCGTCGACGTGGAGCTTCCATTGCAAAGGATTGGTCCCGGGGAGGGACGGCGTCATTTCCGCAACGAAGTCAGCCAGAACTTGAGCCTTGAGAGCGGACCGTGCCTCGTATTTGATGTCGAACTCGGATAATTCTACGGCCCACTTGATGATCCATCTTGCGAGGTCGGGGCGATGCATGATCTGGCGAATGGGTTGGTCAGTCCTGACGGCGATCTGATGAGCCACGATGTACGGTCTTAACCTTCTGGCTGCCACGACCAAGGCGAATGCCACCTTCTCTATTCCTTGGTACCGGGACTCGGCCGCCTACTACACCTTACTTACGATGTAAACTGGTCTCTGCCCTTCCTCTGTTTCTCGGATAGGGACTACACTTACCGTCTCCTCGGCCACGATGAGGTACAGGTAGAGGGTTTCCCCTTCAACTGGTTTCAATAGAATTGATGGTTTGGATAATATTTGTTTGAGTTCGGCGAGGGTCCTCTCGCAATCGGGTGTCCACTTGAACTCTACGCCCTTCTTCAGAACTTTGAAAAAGGGGAGCGAACGATTGGCCGCTCAAGACACGAACCTGGAGAGGGCGGCGATCATGCCCGTTAATTTCTGCACTTCCTTCTTGGTGGTCGGAGGGCGCATGTCGATCACGGCCCAGCATTTATCCGGGTTTGCCTCGATGCCTCTTTCAGTCAAGCAAAAACCGAGGAACTTTCCGGCCCGGACGCCAAATATACATTTCTCAGGATTGAACCCGAGGTTGTTTTTTCTTGCCCCGTCAAAGATTTCTTGTAAGTTGGCGAGGTGCCTTTAATCCTCCTTGCTTTTCACAATCACGTCGTCGAGATAGACTTCAATGACCCTGCCAATTTGACTTTGAAAAACCTTGTTCATCATACGTTGGTAAGTTTCCCCAGCATACTTGAGTCCAAAAGGCATGACTCTGTAGCAGTAGTTCCCCTGGCTTGTCATGAAAGCCGTTTTTTCCTGGTCTAGGGGATTCATTGCAATCTGGTTGTAGCCGGAATAGGCATCTAGGAAAGAGAGAAGTCAGAACCCGGACGCGTTGTCTACGAGTTTGTCAATGCTTGGGACGGGGAAAGTGTCTTTAGGGCAAGCCTTATTAAGGTCAGTGTAGGTGCTACTTTTCTAGGTTTGACTTTCTTCTTTGCTGGGTTCTTTAGCTCTTCTAGATCAGCCGCTACAGCAACAGTCACTGTAGCATCAACTTTGGTTGCCTCTGCTTCCTTTGAGGCTGCCATTTCAACAAGCTTAGTTGCTGCCTCCCCTCGCTGCGTCTTCGTTGTGAGGCACCTTCTCAAAAGTTACTACTTCAGCAGGCTAGTCGTGAGGTGTTGTAGCATCAGCCGCTACAACAGCACCAGGGCTCTGCCTTGCTTCAGAGTAAGTAAGCACCCTTTTCTTGGCTACATGCTTCTCTTTCAACTTTGGTGCTCCATTATCAGGCACTGTAGCAATAATAGAGTTTTCAACAGGGGCATCTTCCTTGCTAGCCCCAGCATCAGCAGCTTCCCCAGTGAAGTCCGGCATTTTTGCAACAGGATTCCTCTGGGCTCTTTGCTTGAACCTTGGCTCTTTTGAAGGTGTGGCAACAACATCTGTCACACCTTTTTGAACAGAAGACGCTACAACATCAGCCGTTGCAGCGCCAGGGTTGGTGATTTTTTCTTGATGGGGTTGTTGTGGGGGATCTTCAATAGTTTTCTCTTGGTTTGGAGGGGGTGATGGTGGTTGGATTTCTGGTATATCTGGTTTTAGTTCATTTTTTGGCTCAGGGATGGGTGATGGGCTTTTGGGTTGGTCATTTCGGAATTGGGTGGCTTCTGATGGTGGTGAGGTAGGTATGGTGGTTTGATGGGGTGGTGATTGCGGTGTTTCAGGGACAACAGTGGGGTTTGATGTTGGTGTTGGGAAATTGGCTGGGGATTTTTGGGTTTTCTGGGGGATAGGGGTAGGATCACAATGTATCTCCTCTATTCCTTCACACAAAGCCTCTTCCTCAGATGATTCTTCTTACTCCTCTTCACTATTGATCTGCTTCATTATTTTCCTTGTCTCCTCCTCATCATTCTCAATCAAAATATCCAGCTCCTCAGATTCTAGGATTTTCTCCTCATCACTACTCACCTTCTTCTATTTCTTAGCAGGGCTCTGCTTTTTCTTAGCAGGACTTCTGTTCCTCTTTTTCTACTTCTGCTGGGGCTCCTCTATAACCACTTTCTTTTTTGGCTCTTCATCAATTTGCCAATCAGGAAATTTTAGTGCTTGCACAGTGGTCTTCCCCTTTGAGATCCTAATACAAGCTTATCTAACATTGCAGCTATTACAAAATACAAGCTTATCTAACATTGCAGCTATTACAAAATACAAGCTTATCTAACATTGCACTTACACACTTTGAGATCCTAATGCACTGACCATCCTATAATCCTCATACCTAGACTTAATACAACCGATGCAACACCAAACTTAGCTTTTCGATGTTTGACTTTCTTCTTTGCTGGGTTCTTTGGCTCTTCCAGATCAGCCGCTACAGCAACAGTCGCCGTAGCATCAACTTTGGTTGCCTCTGCTTCCGTTAAGGCTTCCATTTCAACAAGCTTAGTTGCTGCCTCCCTCTCTGCGTCTTCCTTGTGAGGCACCTCCTCAAAAGTTTCTGCTTCAGCAGGCTGGTCTTGAGGTGCTGTAGCATCAGCCGCTACAACATCTTTCTTCACTTCTTCAGTTGTTGACCCTGCCAATTTGGCTGCGGAAAACCTAGTTCATCAGTTGTTGACCCTGCTAATTTATAAAATCTCAAAATTTGAGATCTTATACTTTTTACTACTAGACAAAATTGAGGTTAAATTTGTATTTTCATAAGTATTTTTATTTTATTTTTCATCCCACTTTAATCCAAATTTATTTCTTCATTTTTGTTGAAATATTTTACTATAATAGTTTAATATATTTCATATAGTTCACCATGGAAAAATGAGTAATCTCTTGAATAATTATTCAAAAAAATTAATATATGACATAGACTTCGTTGCATTTTTATCCCTTCATATCACTCGTCCGCAATTTTAATCTCACAATTTTTTCGAAATTATCGTTTCTCAAGTTTCACAATTTTTGAAATGTTTGGCAGTTTTGAAAAAACACGAAAACCCGTTTCTTTTTTTTTTGTCGCGGACCCTCGCGGGCGACCTACGCAGTGTCCCAACGCTGTCAACGAAGGACTAATCTGCGCTCGCTACTTGGGGCTCTTAATCATTTCGCTGGCCAACACCCTATTTGACGTAGGCGGGAATCGAACCCGAGAGCAAACCGGATCGACCCCCACCACGTCCATTTTTATATATAGCATTTATATATTCAAAATCTGTTGATTAAAAAATTAGGCTTAAATATACGTTTCGTCCCTGCAAATATACAAATAATCCACTTTCGTCCCTGCATAAAGAAAACCTTCAAAAAATACCTTGCAATTACCAAACGCTTCTACTTTAGTCCCTACCGTTAGATTTAAACTAACATTAATAGTTGGTGACGTGGCGCTGCCAACATGGCAAAATGGGACAGCTGTTGTTACTAAAAAAATTTGTTTATGGCAACCATGGGTATTGAACTTGAGACCTGAATGTAGCACACATTCAACATTACCGCTGAACCACTTGATGACTTTGGTACACTAAACCAACAATAAATATATAACAGAACCCAGAAATTTCATCTTCTTCTTCAAGTCTGCACTATTTTCAACAAAACCCAGAAATTTCATCTTTCCAATTTCACTTTCACGTTCTCAAAACGAAAATCTTGAAATGTTCCAAAAGCAAGACAAGCAGAATGGGCTGCGGAAAACCTTGTTCATCATACGCTGGTAAGTTTCCCCAGCATTCTTGAGTCCAAAAGGCATGACTCTGTAGCAGTAGTTCCCCTGGCTTGTCATGAAGGCCATTTTTTCCTGGTCCGGGGGATTCATTGCAATCTGCTTGTAGCCGGAGTAGGCATCCAGGAAAGAGACAAGTCGGAACCCAGACGCGTTGTCTACGAGTTTGTCAATGCTTGGGACAGGGAAAGTGTCTTTAGGGCAAGCCTTATTAAGGTCAGTGTAGTCTACACACATTCTCCATTTCCTGTTGCTCTATTGGACCAACACTACGTTGGACAGCCAGGTGGTATACTTTACTTCATTGATGAAGCCTGCCGATAAGAGGTCAGCCACAACCTTCGCTGCTGCCTTGGCCTTTTCTTCACTCTGGGCTCAGCGTCGCTGTGCCACCACTTGGCGTCGGGGTTGACTGCCAGGTGATGGCATGCTACTTCCAAAGGGATTCCGGGCATCTCGGAGGCGGACCAGGCAAACAGGTCAGCATTTCTTTGTAGGCACGCGATCAAGCTTTCCCTGACAGCATCGCTGAGCTCGACCCCCACTTTGACAGTCTTCGCGGGGTTGTCGCCTAGTGGCACCTCAAGGAATTCGCCCTTGGGCTTGGGGCGTCATCGTCTTCGTCCTCGGAGCTATCCGGGTCGTAGCGGGGGTCGACCTCGGTGAGGTGTACTTGAAAGGTGGTTGGCGGTATTCTGGGGAGCCCTTGCAGCTGGCACTGGGTGCCTTTGAGAGAAAGGTACTGGCATCTTTCAGCAGAGTTGATGTCGGCCAAGATGGTCACAACGTTGCCCGCTAGGGTATGGAACTTCACTTTCAAATGTAATGTGGAAGCGACGGCACCAAGCTTGGCCAACGTCATTCTTCTCACGATGTAGTGATACGGGGTGAGGAGTGGTATTACCAAGAAGGTCGTCTTAATGGTCTGAGCGAGCTTCTTGCGGCCGTAAGTCACCATGACCTAAAGGTACCTCAGAGGCCGGGCTCGTTCCTCCCCAAGCCTGGACAATTCGGTCCCGAGGTAAGGGCTCAGGTCGGCGAAGGAAAAGCCGAGCTTGGGAAGGAGATCTTGGAACATGATGTCCGCAGAGCTTCCTTTATCTACCAGGATTCGTTTCACCTCGACGTCAAGCATGGAGGCCGAGATGATGAGATGGATGAATTCGTTCGGTTCGCCCAACAGGTAGTCCTCGTTGGAGAAAAAGAGAGGCTTCCTGGATGAGGTCGGGGCCGTCGTTGGGCCAGTAGTCAAGCTGCCGATCTCTTTCCATTTGCGCTTCAGAGTCTTTTGGGTTTCCATGCTTGAAACGGATGAGCCACCCGAAATCACCATGAGGAAGTGATTCCTCCCACTGTGGTCGCCAATGTTCGGTACCGGAGTACGGAATGTGTCCTTGAGCTTGAGTGTTCCACGAGGAAGGGAAGTTGACTTCGGATGGTTGAGTTTGGACCTCGGATTGGCCGAGGTGATCTTCTTCCGCGCCTCGGGTGGGGTACCTGCAAGCACTTCGATGCCTAAGTCAGCAAGGAAAGAGAAGAGGTATTTTGGGAGAAATGAGTGCGTACTTGGAAACGGTGGGTTGAACGTGCATTTATAGAGGACGGCACCGTATCTAACCCGTTCGATTAGGTGGACAAGCCTGGACCGTTGGATGGAGATAGTTGCTATCGTAGAGTCCAGTTTTGCCCTTAGCAGCACGTGCGGATTGGGCCAAGCCCAAGTGGTTGGATTTTGGCCCAGTCCGGAACATTATATATTGGTGATAGAGTTTTTTAGTCTTATCATATGTATTTTATATTGAAACTATTAAAATCTGCTCACCTTATGTTTTTATTCTTCATTTAATTTTTTTGTCAAAAAAAATTATTCATTTAATTTTTTTAATTTCAAAATATAAAAAGAAGACGATGACGATGGGGGATAGTTTGGGAGGCAAGGACAAAGAGTGTGGGAATACTTCTTGCCCTTGCCCCATTCCATTGTCATCGCTAAATCTAACGCCAATTTTAATAAAAGTA
Source organism: Astragalus glycyphyllos (assembly GCA_963573325.1). NCBI lineage: Eukaryota > Viridiplantae > Streptophyta > Magnoliopsida > Fabales > Fabaceae > Astragalus > Astragalus glycyphyllos. Next base: position 40,854,463 of record OY754307.1, read on the forward strand.
GATTTTTGTAATAATGCAATAAAAGTAGCTACATAGCGAGAGTTAATAATTATATTTAATTATAACAAAAATAAATAAATTATATTTAATACCTAAGTTTACTTTTAGTACTTTTTTTATTTTACAAGATATACTTTTACTACTTAAATAATAAGTAGTAAACCAGTCGGAAATGGTGACGGGGAAAGTTTGAGGGTGAGGGCAGGGAGTGGGGAAGTACTTCCCGCCCTCACCCCATCCCATTGCCTTCCCTATTTCTAATATAATTGTTTTAAAAGTAGATTTTTTGAACAATGAAATAAAAGTACCTACAAAGTGAGAGTTAATAAATTTTTTTGGATAACTAACTTTACCTTTACTACTCAAATAAGTATATAAATACCCGGCCGGCACTAGCCCCAAACCCACTCGACTAAATGTTAATTATTAGTTTTTATCTTATTTTATGGATATATACTCATTAACTTTGTTACATTTATTTTTTTAATTTTATATTTTTATCTCTCTTCAATAGAAATTTTTTTTAATGTTTAAATTTTATTTATCATTATATGATAATTATGATTTGTTATATTAATTATTGCAATATAAATTTTAATTTTTCTGTAATAGTAGTGAATTATGGAACCTACGGGAAACCCGACCCCGTTTAGGGTGGGAAATGGAATGGCAAAACCCAACCCCACTAGAGATGGGATGGGGACGACGGAGGCATGACCCGCACCCTACCTGCCCTGTTGCCATCTCAACTATTAATCTATTAATAAAACCAATGCCACTTTAAAATGTGTCACTTCCTGAAGTCTTCAATTTCTCATCTATCAATTACCCTAACACTTTTTGCTGTTTGTTTGTTAAAAAACAGTTTTTTTGCTTTTCAGTTTTTTTATCAAATCATCCTTATTTCCTTAAAATTGTCTTCAGTTTCTGTTGTCTAATATACAACAACAAATCATTGAGTCATCTTATGTAAAGCGGATGATATATTTTAAAAAAAATTTAAACATTTTTAACTAAAGATGATGTATAGCAACAAATCTGTTGTCTAATACACTAGTACTGAACAAAGTGGAAATGGACCATGTTGGAAGATTTAGATATTACTTATTTAGATACAACTTAATCTAGATAAACCTAAGTTTTGAGGTTCTTGTGGCGCAAATAGCGCAAGAGGAAATTTAAGTTGTTGATGAAAGGAGAAGGCAGAAGAAAAAGAAGAATCCTACAATATCCTACGAGGTGGCTCTTCCTGAATCACTAGAAGCAAACCTGCATCATATACTTCCCTTCCTCTTCTACCTCCTAAACAATTCATGACTCATGAGGAAGATTATGACAACAGGGATGTTACTTTGGCTCATATAACCAAGTAGCAGCAAGAAATAAATTTTCCAGCTCTTCACCGCGGGGCGGTAGTGGAAACCTCTTCCTCGAGAACCTCGATCCTCGGCATTTACAAGTTGAGGGTGACGCGAGGAGTGCAGCGATTAAAAAGAAGAAGAGGAGGAAGGCAAAGGAACCACCACCAGACTAGATGGCATGAAAATGTCAAGGAGGACAAGTTCAAGATTCTTAATCAAAAAACTAACCAGGATAAATAAGAAGGGAAGAGTTAAAAAAACCAAAAATATAAAAAACTTGGAACTTGAAAAGCTTGAAGGCAAGAACTCGGCGAAAACTTGGAGGAACTTAGCAAGAGATTCATAGGATTGGTGAAGAGGACAAAGAAGGGCTAACACTTTTATAGGCATGACGAAAAACTCACATCTAATCCGAGCCGTTGAAAGCTGCTTCACTCGGTAACAACATCTTACGGGCTAGATCCCGTCATACAGTCAACGCGCCTAATTAGGTGGAATATCAAAGCACTACGCCAGACGTTGAAGAAAAGAGCGCATCCATAAGTAGCGCTTCTTTAAAAAACGCTACGCATTGATAGAATGGAATAGGCATGGGTAGCGCTTGGTCCTCTAAGCGCTGCTTATAGGTGTAACGGGCTAAGCAATGGGCAGCGCCTTGTATATAAGCGCTGCTTATAGGTGATACGCGCCTAAGCAATAGGCAGCGTTTCCTAAAAAGCGCTGCTTATAGGTGAAATGCGTCCTCCAATAAGTAGCGCTTTTTAGGGAACGCTGCCTATTGCTTAGGCGCGTATCACCTATAAGCAGCGCTTATGGAGCAAGCGCTGTCCATTGATATAAAGCGCTCCACCTATAAGCAGCGCTTATAAGTAGAAAGCGCTGCCCTTTGCCTTTTTTTTTCGTTTTCTTACACTAGCTAAGCTTCCAACGTCTCCCTCTCTTTCTCACTTTCATTCTCCTCAGCTCCCACTCTCTCCCTCTCACGAAAACCCACCCATTTTCGTTTTTATCTCTTTCTTTCTTAACCATCTTCAACCCTTCTTCAAGGAAAACCCACCATTTTGTTTCTCTCTCTCTTTCTCAACCATTTTGTCTCCCTCTCTATCCCTCACGTACTCTCACCATTTCGTTTCTCTCTCTCTCTCTCTCAACCATCTTCTTCAAGCCATTTCTTTTTGGTGACATATTCAACCATCTCCAAGCCAAGCATCTTTGAAGGTAACTCATAAACTCATTTCTTGTTTTGCATTTAAAGTGTTATTATGATATATGTGGTTGTTTTACTTGGTTTATCATATTGTGACATTGTGTATATGTGGTTGTTTTGTTGTGTGTTGTCTCTTTTGCTTTGCATTTAAAGTGTTTGTGATTTTGACTCAAAGAATACCAATTGCAATAAATAGAAGAATTTTGTAAATGAATGATTGAAATTAGGATTGCTTGTTGTTCTAGTTATTTTAATGGCATTGAAACCTTAGGTTAGATGATTCAAACTTGATGCTTGTTGATTGGTTCTTTGAAAGGGTGAAGTGTTTCTAAACTTGAGGGGAAATGTAGGTGTAGTGTTTGTTGAAATGTCCAAATGAAATGCTTGTTAATTTAATATTGCTCTAGGTTAAGGGATTCTTGTGTTGTATTTATAAATTTGAGGTATTTAGTGAAATGCATGTTAATTGAATGTTGTTCTAGGTTAAGGGATACTTGTGATGTATTTCTAAACATGAGAAATTGAGGATTATTGCTGAATATGTGAATTTTTGTTAGGTTTTGCGAGTTTGTTTTGTCGGAGCTTTGCATTCGTTGTTCGAGAGTTCGGTTCATTTGCTAGTGCGTGGTTTGCCTAGGTTGGAGTTCATTGTTGCCTAGAGTGACTATTTATTTATTTAAAACTGAAATTGCCTCTCTTATTTATTTTATGTGTTCCTTTTCTTTTAGTTGTGCTTGAAATGAAAGATTGATACCTAACTTGTGATGAAGTTCAGTCTTGGCAACAACAATGATTCTAAAAGTCAATTGCTAATAACTGTTTTGATTGAACCATGATGATTTATTTCTTCATAGATATTGCATTGATATGTAGGTTTGTTTTCTTGATACCTATCAAATATAAGTTATGCAAACTCTTCTATTACTATTTTTTAGAAATAGATCACCTTTTTTTATATTATATATTTTATACTTGAACAAGAATATAAGTTATGCAAACTTGTATATGTGTGGTGAATGAAACTAGCAAAGTAAAATCGAATATGCCTAAATATGAGAATAGTGCGTGATTATGTTTTATTGCAGGTTAGATGACGGATCATAGTGATCATGACAGCGATCATGAGTGTGATGTTGAAAAGTATATCAGAAAGCAGGCTCCTCGGGGAATGACGGTCAAAAAAAATATCATCAACGAGTAAATAAAGGAAAAGGAAAAGTACCAGTAAGTTACTAATTACTAATTAACTTATTAATTCAACACTTAGTTTTAATTGTTTGTTAACTAACTTACTAATGACATAATGTAGGTGGTGTGGAATATTAAGGGTCAGCCAATTGGGGATAATCGCGCAGATTTGGTTACCTTCCTCGGTAGTAAGGTAAAACAAATGATACCAATTACAATCAGTACTTAGACTGAGAAAAGTGCTGTTTTGAGGAAACACAAAGAGGAGTTTTGGTTAACAATACAGGTATATAATTTTACATCTCTTTTGTAATCTTATGTAATATATTTGTAACCATATATATTTATATCATTTTCATTGAATATGTGTATGCAGAAATATTTTGATGTGGATGAGTCCCGAAAAGACTGGTGTATGAAGGAAGCTGGAAAGCTACATCGGAATTTCAGGGGTAGTCTAAAAAAAATGGTTGTTTGATAATAGTGGAAACCTCAGATGGAAGCCTCCAACGCCATATAGTGGATTTATTACGGAGGAGGATTGGGTTACATTTGTTAGGAGACGCACCGAAGATGAAGATTTCATGGTTAGTACTATAATATATTAAGTTATAACTTAAAATATAGTTGACAATTATATATTATACATTAATGTATACTTATGTCTCTAAATAGAAACTATGCCAAGCGAATCGAGAAGGAGCTTCTGGTTGTGAATACCCTTATAGAGGCGGTGCTAGTGGATATCAAGTTTTTGAAGAGAGATTGGTAAGACACAATAAGCTTGATTTCTCTTTGTTTAATAAATCTTTTGATTTATAATTTCTTAACATTTGGTAAATTTAAATATAGTTGGAGGAGAGTGGGAAAGATCCTACTAAAGAAAGCATTGAGCGACATTTTTTGTGGGTAGCAGCCAGACAAAAGGATGGGGAGGTTGTGGATCCCAAAACTAGGGAGGTGACCGACAGAATTGTAAGTATTTCCAAAATTCGAATATTGTTTTGAAACTTTTATGATCTATAAAATGTATAATAATTTTATTTATTATACTTTTGTTTGTGAATCAGGAAACCATATCAGAGTCTGTGTCACAGGGAGAGATCACTGATTGCTCTGAAAAGGAAATCCTTACTCGTGCCTTGGAAAAAGAAGAATACACAGGTCGTACAAGGGGTTGTGGATTTGGCATTAATCCATCCAACTACCTTGGATCAAAGAAGAGAACTTATGATGAGCATCATGATTGTAAACAAAGTAGAGAGTTGTGGGTATTGTATGAAGGTCTAAGGTCTGAAATTAGTCAAATCAAATTGCACTATGGGTTGGTTTCGTCTGCAGTACCATCCCCTGCCACAGATAGCGCACGAGATAGCTGCACCATTCCGTCAACTAAGGTATTAATTTTTTTTTTTTTACAATAAATAAGAAATTAATTAATAAACTCTCTTTCTTCTACGCGATGTATTTATTAATTTTTGTTTATAATTGATTTAGGACAACAATGAGTGTGAGTGTGAATTGTATATCTCAAACTCACACCAAATGGTTGCAATAGGCTTCACATGTGACCAATTGGGAACTTTGATGCACAATTTACCCATACCTCCAGATCATGTTAGAGTCAGAGTTGACTGTGCAATTGTGGGGGATGCACCATTGCCTGCTCCAATACCCACTATAGATTTACTAACTGTGCAAGATGCAGTTGGTACATTTTTGGCATGGCCAGCACACCTTATTGTTGTAAGTGACAATATATTTGTAACTAACTAATTATTTTAGTTTGTCATTTATTGTGTGCTAGCTAACGAATTATTTTATTTATATATAGGTACGCCAAAATGCAAAATCAAGGGGCAAAAGTGTTAGCAAGGAGATATCTACTAGCAAGAAAGTGTCTCGGTCCAGCCCTTCAACACAAGTTTCTTTGCCTGCCCCTCAAAAAGTGACTCGGCCCTCTCCTCCTCCAACAGTGACTCAGCCCGCCCCTCCTCCAACAGTGACTCAGCCCGCCCCTCCTCGAAAAGTGACTCGGTCCCCCGTTGCTCCAAAAGTGACTCAGCCCGCCCCTCCTCCAAAAGTGGCTTGGCCCGCCCCTCCAAAAGTGACTCGGCCCGCCTCTCCTCCAATAGTGTGTCTGCCCTCCGCCTCTTCCATTGATGATTCTAGGATTATTTTGTATACCGAAATGCATGCGTAATTCAAGATGGATGATGGAACCCCGCTTGTATTACTGATGGATGACAATATTTTTGGAAATCCCGATCAACTATTGATAATCCCAAAACAGGATATTAATTATTTATGTCAGATGAATTGGGCAACCAGTGTTTGTATTAGAGCATATATCAGGTACGTATGTAATTTATTATTTAACATCATTAAGTTTATTTTATTATATCGTTAGTTTAATTTGTATATATATATATATACCTCTAATTGTAGGTGCTTGTATCATAACATTTTGGTCCCTTCGGATCAGACACAGAGATATGTGTTCTTGTGTCCGGATAGTACACACCTCCGTAATGTCAGGGAGGATCTGTCTAATTATAACGACCTTGTGGAACAAAACAAGACAGATGTTACAAATTATATCACTCGACGCTTATTGGATGATCAACATACAGGCATCGATACCATGTTTTTGGCACCGTGTCTCGTAGGGTGAGAGATTTAATCTATTCTTATATAACATGCATTTTTTAAATACTAGACAATTACTTATTCAAAGTTTTATTTTGTAGGGATCATTGGATTTTGCTTGCAATAAATCCTAAGACAGATACGGTGTACTACATTGATTCTGTGCATGGTCATTTCAACACCCACCCAGACTTGGTTGTGATATTTAATAGGTGTGTGTATTTCGATCACTCTACATATTTCTTTGTTTTGTTGTTAACTATATGTATTTTTAATAATATTGTTATATCCAATTGTGTTCAGTTGTTTGAAGGAATATTGGGGATTGGAACAATCACAGACAAAATGGGTGCCAATAGAGGTAAGTTTGTAATCAATCTTCTCATATATTTATTTACATTAGTGTTGTCAAAAAAATGTATTAAATTAAAATTAACAATTAACTAATCTTTTGTTTTGTAGTGTCCGAAACAACCAAATAACAATGATTGTGTGTATTACGTAATGAGATTTATGAAGGAAATTATTACCCACAACCAAATGGTTATCCCCAGACAGGTATCTTTACAAAACTCTTTTTTATTTTGATTTAACCATATATTTCAATTCTAATTTTATTTAATTATATAATTTCAGTATTTTCCCGATTGTCGGTGGAAGACATACTCTACTGCACAGATTGATGAGCTTAGAGGACAGTGGTGCCATTATGTCTCACAATTCTTTTGATTTTAGATAGATTGTAATTTTGTAAATTGTTAGAGTTTTATTTGGATACATGCATATGAATTGGTTCATGCATATGTAAGTTGCTAACTTGTTTTAATTTAGATACATATTGTAAGTAGCTTGCTAGTCTTGGATACATGCATAAGAATTGGTTCATGCATATGTAAGTTGCTAACTTGTTTTAATTTAGATACATATTGTAAGTAGCTTGCTAGTGTTGGATACATATTGTTAGAGAGTTTAATTTGGATACATATTAATTTGTTAATATTTTAAGTTGCTAAGTTTTGGATACATATAATAACTTGTTAGCTAGTTTGTTTTGGTTTGTGATCATATTGGTGCATTTGGATATATAACTAGTTTATATATACAAAACAATAGAAAAAAAAAGAAAAAGAAAATTAAACAATGGGTAGCGCTTGGTGGGAGAAGCGCTGCTCATTCACCTAGCGCGTATAGCAATGGGAAGCGCTTGGTAACGCGAAGCGCTGCCCATTGCTAAACGTGCTAGGTGAATGAGCAGCGCTTGGTGGGAGAAGCGCTGCTCATTCACCTAGCGCGTTTAGCAATGGGCAGCGCTTGGTAAAGGGAAGCGCTGCCCATTGCTAAACGTGCTAGGTGAATGGGCAGCGCTTCCCTTTACCAAGCGCTGCCCATGCTATACGCGCTAGGTGAATGAGCAGCGCTTCTCCCACCAAGCGCTGCTCATTCACCTAGCGCGTTTAGCAATGGGCAGCGCTTCCCTTTACCAAACGCTGCCCATTGCTAAACGCTCTAGGTGAATGAGCAGCGCTTCTCCCGTCAAACGCTGCCTATGGCTATTAATAAGCAGCGCTTCTCAAACGCTGCCCATTTTTGGGGAGGAATCATCAGTGTGAAATTTAGCAGCGCTCAAAAACACTGCCCATGGCTAAAAAAAAATGCTGCCCATCCCCAAATCCATTGTAGTGAAGGTCAGCTCGTTTAAATTTTGATTGTCGCATCTGATTTGTTGTGAGCCAATTTGTACCTACGCGAGTCGAGATGCCTAACAATCTGAAGTCTAGGGGGTTTGTGCTATGTTCTCGATTTGCACCACTAAACTCTATCGATAGCTCTCCATTGAACTTTCAATACTAGGCCAAGTCGACCACCATCTGAGCTATCTTTGAAGAGTTCTACCTATTCCATCATGCAACAAAACAGGAAATATGCCAACATGCAACATCCTACTACATCGCACTACTATAAATAGCGGTTCTAACCCCCCAGGTTTGCGAACGTCTTTATGACCTAAAATCTCACATACTCTCCTCTCTTATGTTCCGTAAGCCCTACACTGACTTAGGCATGGATGTGTCTTTGAAGGGACGCCTCCTGGTGTGAATATTGGAAGACATCTATCGCTAGGTACAAAGGAGAGCCACCATTGTGCAAATTGTAGCGCGCCCGTACACACACATACATATTTTCTAAATATTGTCACTTTTACTCAAACTATGGATTTAATACAAGTACCTAAATTTTTTCTATATTTCCTACTACAAGAATATTAATACATTAAGTTTTTATTTAATTTATTATGCATATATTTTGAGTTCAGAAATATGTATGATAAATAATATTATTCATACATCACACATTGCACAGGTACTATTTATTATGTAACCAAGCTGGTTTATTTCATGAAAGAAGTTTGGTCAAATTTTAAGTAACTTATTTATTCTCCATAACTTGGAGAGATAAACAAAGGTCATAGTTGCACATAAAAACATTTATATGAGGCTCTCACAAAATTGGAAATGTTTTAGGTATAGTAACGAACAAAGGTCACAGTTTCATACAATATTATTTAACTTAACCATCAATAGCAAACCCTGCATTGGCATGCATTGTCGACGTTCCTGACATAACTTGCATTGACAATGCACTTGTAACTTTCACAGTGATAACTCCGAAAAAGTTTCGCGCAATCATTGTCATGTACAAATGGAACAATAGGAAATTTTTGAAATTGACCTTCATCTGTAGAGAGGATCAGTATAGAAATAAACTTTGGATTCTTAGCCATTATTTTAACAACTATTTCGAATCAATCCGTAATGGTTTGGTTATTTCTAATGTAAACTGTTCCGGACTGGGCCAAACCTTCGCTGGTTTGGGCCTGGCCCACTTCCATATTCTGAGCGTCCGTGTCAGTGCTCTGAATGCTCCCAATGGTCAGGATCAATCCTACACATCCAACGGCTCAGGTACAACACCTCGTCTATAAATAGAGGATCCGCCCTCCAATCCAGGTACGACGCCTTGATACCATCTTGACATGTTCTGACCCACGCGTCCACGGAATGGCATCAGGGAACACGCTCTCTGAGCAATCCCGTGCCCGAGGACACCCTTGGATTAACCTCGGCACCCCGCCGTGCTCAAATTTCTCATACTTCTCTCTAATCTCTTTATATTATCCATCTCTATCCTTTACTGACTTGAGCGTCGGAGTGTCTTGCAGGTACCCCCCACCCGACGTGGACAGAGAACTACCTCAGACTATCCGAGCTCCAATTCCTATCAGCCGAGCTCAACGTTCACTCTCGAAGATCAACTCAACTGGAAGCATTCAAGCATTTTGAGCCCCGGGTCTGGACCTTGTTGGGACCTGGGCGCCCCAGTCTCGTACTCCGGTACCGAACATAAAGAAAAATTGTATATATTTCCTTGATCAAGTTTTATATATATCGTAGAAAAACAGTTGTATATGTAACATTTCTAAAGTTGCACATTACCTTTTGCTAATTCTTTATCTTTGTTTTTTGCCTCCCTAATACATTAACATGTCATTTTTTCCTCTTTAACCTAGTCAATTGTTAAAAAGCGTTATTAATCAATTCACATTTGAAGGGGCAATTGAGTAGTTTAAAGGAGAACAAGATTATAAAGAAAGTTTAAAGGAGCACAAATGACCCGTTAATGTATTAAGGAGGCATAAAATAATGATAACGAATTAGCAAAGGGTAATGTGCACTTTGAAAAAAAAATTATATATACAACTTTTTTTTGCTATGATATATATACAACTTGATCAACGTAATATATACAACTTTTCTTTACACTTTAATGTAACCAAACCATTTTGGGGTGAATAGAAAGAGACGTGGAAAATAATGGCTAAAAGTCTAGATCTAATTTCTTCACTGTTCCTCATTTTTTTCCTATTGGCCATTATCTTTGCGTAACAACTAACCACACCTCGACCCAACGATTATTCTACTACTCCTTCCAACGAATAACTAAGTGCATTATCCATTCTCTTATGTTAGGAGTAATCCAAATTTGCTTTCATGTTGCTCCAATTAAATAATGACTGTTAATTAATGGAGGCCATCTACCCTTGAATCAGTTTACACATGGTCTCGGCATGCGCATGACTCTTGTGGTCAAAACATATGTGCAAGTATACGCAGCCTAACAAGGAGTATAATGATAAATAGACATCTTTCCTATGAGAATTGTAGTCTAACCTATGCTTAATTTGGCATGCAAATTAGTGAGTAAAACCAAAATTAAATAGAAATTTGTGAAACCCATTTTTAGCAGTAACTATTTCAGAGAGAGAGAGCTAGTTAAAGTGCCTTTTTACCATGTAACTATTCCCTAATGGTTCATTGCATAAATAGGTGTCGTGGCACTTGTGTGCTTTTACAAATGTGTGTGTCTTTCAGTCACTTTTCTACAGGGCTTCATTAAAAACATTTAAGTCTAAGTTCCTATTAAGTTTTACCCCTAACTATTAAGCACATAAAAATCACTTTATTGGTTTTGTTCTTTTATATCTAGATTTAAACAAGATTTATCAAAGTTTCCTTTAGTAAATACTACCTATATTAATCCTTAAACTCAGCATATAAACTTTTTCAGGGTTTACATACATGTGCCTTTTCTGAGTTGATCACTCCTATAATAAGCTAGGAAATGTCTAGAATTAAATAAGATTGATCAAACTCTACAGTAATCTCATTTCAAACTCTCAGAGCTTCACAAGCTTCTTAACCAAAAGGTAGCAAATGAACCAAGGTCCCTCAATCGACAACTTGAAAAAAAAAGGTTTGAAAGAACAAGTCAGGGACTTGATTAGTGAGCTACTCATATGTGCACAAAATATTTAATCTTCTCAACCAAGCAATAGTTTTCTTGATGTAGATAGTTTGGACATCAAATTTCGAACTATTTAAAAGGCATAAAGTTTTCACTTGGTGATCAACGAACTACAATGGACCCAAAAAATAATGGGTTCCTAAATCCTTGTTTACTTCTAATACAGAAATTCTTCTTAGCATCCCGGTGGAATGTTGTGCGAAAAGTAGTTGTGCAAGTGTACACAATCGCAACAAGTAATAAAATGATAAAGTAGAGATCGTTCCCACAAGGATTGATGTTAATTTTAAAGTTTAAGTAACTAAAACACTAGTCAAATAAGCAAAATAAAAGTGATATGATTTCAGGCATAAAAAGTAAGGAAGTTGAATAAAAACAGTAGCGAGTTTAAAGTATTTAAGAAATGAGTTGGAGTGCTCGTTACCAAGTAAATTCCCAGGTAAGGCGCTATAACAATGGACGCAATAGCGCTAAGTGATGTAGCGTACGCTGTTGTGCCTTTCAGTCACTGAAGCCAGAGTTTTGTTACAAGACTCTTATTTCGATGTTCTAAATAAGTCCACCCCTGTATAATGAAGAACCTAGTGTTCACCCTATGAACTATTGCTCCCCTATGTCTAGAGTTTAGCAGAAGTTGTTTTAATGTCTTTAAACAACCTTTCGTTCATATCAACCTTTGAGTTAGAATCTTGGACCATGTTTGTACCCACGAATGTACTCATTTTAGTTGGCCAATCCCAAAACAAGTTTGAAAGCATTAAAGTGCAAAGATTGAAATGCAAAACATCACAATATTATATTAGCAATACTAGATGTTCATTACAAAGCTTGAAGCAATCCAACTACTAAGTGTTTAGCTCATTGTGATCATCATAAGCACAATACAAGACAAAGTTCTCATATTACCGTAAGCAAAAAGGAAATAAACGGTTGCAAAATATACACTCTGTGAACTCCCAGTCATGAATGGCTGGACGATGCTATAGCACGGCTTCACAGCATAGAAAATGAGAAAATATACTTGAAAAATAAAAGCGTGAAGTGGAGGATTAATGGAGAAAATGTGTGTCAAGTTTTTCTCCCAAAAACTCTCCAAGTCTTCGAATGAATGAATGGAGTGGAGAGGATTGAGATATATTTGTTTATTCCCCAAAAAGTAGCTTTAAAAAAAGGTGACTATGACATATCTCACCAACAAAAAGCATTCCTTCAATGGTAAAATGACAAATGTCCTCGCTAGCCACTAGGGGGCACCCACGTCAAGCTACACAGCAGGGGGAAAGATACGCTGACTTGACATAAAGCATAAGGTGCCGAAGTGTAACCTTTCTTTTTGATCCTCAGCTGGGCACGTCAAGCAGCGCTATAGCGCTTACCGCTGTAACACTAAAAAAAACATTAAAACATTCACAAGGGTACCAAAACTGCCAAATGTTAACAAATTGGCTTCTAACCCTTCTTTTATTTAAATAGTTGATATCTACGTAATAAAGTAGGAATATTACTTGAGAAATATGAGTTATCACACCCCCAAACTTAAACTATTGCTTGTCCTCAAGTAATGACACTTGACTTAAGACAAGACAACTTAATACAAATATTCACTGAATTTCACACACAATTAGTATTTTCAATAGCTCAAACAATTTGTCAAGATTACTCTCAAGGGGCTAACATTTCAGATTCACACTCTCACATACACACACCATTGCATTTCACAACATCTAGAATTATTACTGCTCAATTGTGAGTGTGTGATCTCTAACTCAGCTCACTTCCTAGCTAGGTTCAGAATTTCTCTTAGCCTTGGAAAGAGTGGCTTTCTTTTGGTGAAGTCAAAGATTTTTTCAAAACAAAGAGTAGACTAACAACTTCACATAAGGAATGAGGGGCTTCAAAGCACAATAAAAGGCTTGATTAGGTATTTCACATTTTTCATCAGTGCACTAACCAATTATATGGTGATTCTTTAGTGCTATAGCGCTGGCAATTTGATGAACAGAATTTAAGCAACAATGCCCTCATTACTGAACTCCTTTAATTGCATTTTTTTTATTTTTATATATGCATTTTGGAACAATTCAACATTTGTTTCGGGCAATTGCAGCTATTACAAAATACAAGCTTATCTAACATTACACTTACACACTTTGAGATCCTAATGCACTGACCATCATATAATCCTCATACCTAGCCTTTATACAATCGATGCACCACTAAACATAGCTTCAAAAGCTACTCTAGATTTTTAGTAGAATTTTGACTCCACCTTGGTTAGCTAGGACTAACTTCAGCATCATATAGTCCTTAACTAACAAAGTTTCTCCCTAAGTTTAGAGTTTTGTGTAGAAGCAGCAATAAGACTAGTCATTAATCAAGCAAGGCTATACTACACTTATTCACTTAATCATCATTAAAATTAGCCCAAAAAGAACAATTTCTAAAATTAAAAAGCTAGAAAAATCAACTGATCATGCATATTTCATTCATCAAAACACTTAACATAATTACAAAACATACTGTTAAGTGCAGGAGAGGCCTAGAACTGACTCAACACAGAAAATAACTAAAATTTAAAAACTCCTAAACATGCTGTTAAGTGCAGGAACAGACGCTATAGCACCTAATAGGTTTATTTGAAAACAAAAAAACATACATGCTAAACAAGGGCTAGACAACTTCTTTGATAACCCAGATCTGAGCCTACTGCTTGCTCTGGAGGGTGCAGGTGCTACATTTCCAGGTTTGACATTCTTCTCTGCTTCCTTTGAGGCTACCATTTCAACAAGCTTAGTTGCTTCCTCCCTCGCTGCGTCTTCCTTGTGAGGCACCTCCTCAAAAGTTACTACTTCAGCAGGCTGGTCTTGAGGTGTTGTAGCATCAGCCGCTACAACATCTTTCTGCACTTCTTTAGTTGTTGACCCTTCAGCAACCAAGTCATTCTCAACTTGTGCCAGCTTAGCACCAGGGCTCTGCCTTGCTTCAGAGTAAGTAAGCACCCTTTTCTTGGCTACATGCTTCTCTTTCAACTTTGGTGCTCCATTATCAGGCACTGTAGCACTAATAGAGTTTTCAACAGGGGCATCTTCCTTGCCAGCCCCATCATCAGCAGCTTCCCCAGTGAAGTGCTGCATTTTTGCAAGAGGATTCCTCTGGGCTCTTTGCTTGAACCTTGGCCCTTTTGAAGGTGTGGCAACAACATCTGTCACACCTTTTTGAACAAAAGACGCTACAACATCAGCCGTTGCAGCGCCAGGGTTGGCGATTTTTTCTTGATGGGGTTATTGTGGGGGCTCTTCAATAGTTTTTTCTTGGTTTGGAGTGGGTGATGGTGGTTGGGTTTCTTGTATATCTGGTTTTAGTTCATTTTTTGGCTCAAGGATGGGTGATGGGCTTTTGGGTTGGTCATTTTGGAATTGGGTGGCTTCTGATGGTGGTGAGGTAGGTATGGTGGTTTGATGGGGTGGTGATTGCGGTGTTTCTGGGACAACGGTGGGGTTTGATGTTGGTGTTGGGAATTTGGCTGGGGATTTTTGGGTTTTCTGGGGGCTAGGGGTAGGATCACAATGTATCTCCTCTATTCCTTCACGCAAAGCCTCTTCCTCAGATGATTCTTCTTCCTCCTCCTCACTATTGATCTGCTTCATTATTTTCCTTGTCTCCTCCTCATCATTCTCAATCAAAATATCCTGCTCCTCAGATTCTAGGAATTTCTCCTCATCACTACTCACCTTCTTCTATTTCTTAGCAGGACTTCTGTTCCTCTTTTTCTACTTCTGCTGGGGCTCCTCTATAACCACTTTCTTTTTTGGCTCTTCATCAATTTGCCAATCAGGAAATTTTAGTGCTTGCACAGTGGTATTCCCCTTTGATAACTGAGCGAACATAGCTTTCCCCCACTCAAATGTTTCCATCACAAACGTAGAGAGAGCCTGCTGTTGAAGCTTCAAGCACTGTAGCGCTAAAGCATCACCTGATGCTAAAGCAGCAGTCCTCTACCTTGGTTTGAAAGTTGAGGGGAATGCCCCTAATGGTGACCTCCTCTCCTGTTTTGCTTCCACTTCCACCTCTACATGAATACACAACTCAATGATTAATCAAGGAAAGTACAGATTACCTCCACTCTTGATTCTGCACTTTTCAATTTCTTTGGAAATCAGCTTTCCAACATCAATCTTTTCTGCAACCATGATGGCATCAAGCACTATCAGCCTCTCCTTCTCCACATTAGCGGTATGTGAAGTTGGAAGAAGTGAGTGCTTGATGAAGTTGAACCACATGGTGGCTTCATCACACATATACACTTTCTTCAACTTGAACTCAGAGCCAAACTTTTCCCACTTTGATTCTTCAACGCAGATGTGCTCTCTGACCTTCTCCATTTCTGATTTCCCACAGCCCTTAACCTTGTTTTCAATCTCCTTTCCATGGTAGCCCAAATGAGACTACTCATTGATGGTTCTAGCATCGAAGTTAACAGTCTCCCCCTAACCACAGAATAGGTTTGGGGTTTACCATCAACAGACTCTGGAACACCTGCGTAGAACTCTCTAACCACCTAAACCACAAATTGCTCGTGATGCTTGACAAATTGCTCCCAACCAAGCGTTGTAACGGTGGCTATGAAAGCATCAGACGCTTTGTTGCTCTTGAATCCCCTCTCAGCTATGAACTCCATGTCCCAAAATTTATTGGGGTCATCAATGATTGTGACACTCTTTGAAGAACTGGGCTCAACATTTGCCCCTTTTCCAATAGCTTTTGAAGCAACTTGCTTTTTAGTCATGGTTATGAGTTCGGAAGTGAGAGTTGAAGAAGATGAAAGCTTTGGATTTTTTATGTTAAGAATGAGAGATTAGAAAGGTTTGTAACTAGTGAGAGAAATGAGAGAGAAGAGGGCGGTTTTATTTATGGAAGAGAGGAGTTATGGGAAGTTGAGATGAGATATTAAAGAAAGTGACTTTTGTGGCTTGATTGATGGAGAGAGGTAGTGACTGACGTGACAGAAAATGTGCGCATAGCAGTTAAGAAGTGACTGCTAAGTGCCACGTAACATTTGCACTTTTTGAGAATTTTGACTTTTTCAACAGTGTCGCGCAGCAAACGCTATAGCGCTAGTGACACAACAGACGCTATAGCACCAGCTGCTACCACAACAACATTCAGACGATATCTTCACACTCCACAAAATTCACTCCTGCACAAAAATAGAATTTAAACCCAAAAATTGTTAGTTAAAAGCATGGGTTGCCTCCCAAGAGCGCTTGCTTTAAGAGTCTTCAGCCAAACTTCCTCTAGTGCTAAAAGTCTTTGAGATCAATGGTGGTCTTGTCCCTAACCACATGTTCACCATGGTACTACTTCAATAGGAAGGTGGCAAGCCTTCCCATACACAAGTCTGTAAGATGACACTCCCAATGGTGTTTTGAAGGCTGTCCTGTAAGCCCATAAAGCATCATCCAAGTGTAGTGATCATTCCTTCCATGTAGGACCCACCATCTTCTCAAGCATCCTCTTGATCTCTCTATTAGACAGCTCTGCTTGACCACTTGTTTGAGGGTGGTAAGCAGTGGCAACTTTATGCCTGACTCCATATTTAGCCAAGAGGGTCTCAATCAACTTGTTGCAAAAATGAGAACCCTCATCACTGATGATGGCTCTTGGAGTTCCAAATCTGATGAAAATGTTCCTTTGGAGGAATTTGCTTAATGACTTGCCCATACTGCGATGACTCCTTGCCCATACTGCAATAAGGTTCCTCCTATTTAATTTCAACTATTGAGGTACGACTTGCCCAAACTTCGACGAGTCCTTGCCCATACTGTGACAAGGTTCCTCTTACAATCTTCAACTTTAAAGGTACAGCGACGAGTCCTTGCCCATGTTGCGACAAGGTTCCTTCAACAAGTATCTATCACGAAGATACACCTCGCCCATAGTGCAACGAGTTCCTACCAATACTGCGACATTATTCATCAAAATGAACTACCTCGTTAATCATCGACGAAGGATAACTTGTTCATTGTGCAACAAGTTTCCGATAACAATACACATAAAACCAACAAGTAATCACAACAAAACATCAACGTCAAATCACTTAATGACCTTAATGATTCCATTTCAATATTTGCTACATTAATCGATGCTAAGGTATCTGTTTAGATCTTAAACGATATTAGTGTTGTATTACTTAGACTCGCCTATCATTCTAATCCATTAGCACATTAAACATTAACTCAATCTTTAACTTCTATATTAAGTCTTCCTTCTAACTTAGGTAATTTTGATTAATTATGAGTAACTCTCAAGCTATATCTACTCAACTATGTCTGAGGCTCATTATCAATCATCTATAACTTAAATAACTTCGTTAAACTATTAAGTGTTCTTAAATTAACTTGAACTAAGTCGTGATTTAGCTATGGACACACCATTATTTTATTGTCTTATGTCACTCACTCTTTTATGGTCTTATGTGACTTGGGATATACGACTAGCTTTAACATGTCTTTCTGTCACTAAGAATTATTCTCAAAGTCATTTATCATGTTTTCGTTGTTATAATGTAATTACTAATTGACTAGTCATGTCCCCGGAGCTCATCATCAGTCTAAGTCATAGTTAACCATCCATTATTATTTATTAAATAACTGTTTACAACTATTTACTATTCACTTTCACAGTCAACCCAATTTTACGCATTAGTAGCACAATACATAAGATCTATACGCTCACAATTATTCTGTTCAATACTTGTCAATCAAAAGACATTATTCAACATACAAGCGTCATTTACTAAACTCTACAAACATTATTTACAAGTGTTCAAATCATTTTTACAGACATCCCAAATCATTACAATCGTCCAAATATTTACAATTATCCGAGCAATCTAAACTATTTACAGTAATCCAAATTGTATGAATCCAATAAATAAATAAATACAGACAAAATATGAATAGCAATAATCAATGCCATAATATTCCTATCCCATATTCCCCATATAGAATAGAAACCCTTTCCCCCCATACCTGATATTCAATCGTAATCGTTCTTTTTACACAACGCAAGGACGGGTAACGAGCTTTCGAGCATGTTCTAAATCCGACGGCATGCCCATTGACTCAAACACATATAATCAGACAACAAAAACATTCAGTTAATTACCCAATAAATATTAAAGAAACTTGATTGTGTTTTTCCGAAGAGTACCTATTTGAAAGAGACAACAAGGTGACCATGATCTATAGTTGTAAAATGAAGGACTCGCAGGACAAGATCTGAATGCAAGAAATTTGGTTGAATATCACATTTTCGACACATATCTGCATTTTACGGTGGCAAATCTGAGATCTTAATATTGGAACGGTAGTGTGATAAGTCTCAAATTATGTGTCTTTTTGGTACTTGTTTTTAGATTGTGTAGCAATCTAGTTTTAGTCCTTGGCTATTTTACTACCAATTTGTTTGTTTTGTTTTAGGATCAAGCTTTGAGCAAAAATGAAGGAATTTGCGTCTCAAAAGCATAAAGAGAAGTCTCAAGCTAAAAGAGAGCAAAAAGCTGGAAATCTACAAAGTCAGAAGGTGGCACGACCAGTGCGTAACCTTTTTCCCGTTGGAAGATCAAGTGACAAACAGCAGCTGGCACGACCAGTGCGCGATCTGGCTCGACCAGTGTGCCTGCATCAGATTCCAAAGCTGCTACATTTTGTTACTTCATTGCTTTTAATGAGACTTAACTCACTTGTCTCTTCTCTTAGCCTATATAAAGCACAAATTTCTGAGTGCTTAGAGCATGTTATGCTATTGCAAACACTACTCAAAATTTATTTTTCTTGTCATTTATCTTTCATGTCTTCTTCTTCCTTTTCTAAGTTTTTGTCTACTATGATCATGAGTGAGTAGACTCCTTTTAGTCTTGGAATTGTGGGACTAATCCAATGATAGATCCATAAACAATCCCAAGTCTAAACTCTATTTTATCAAAGTTTTATTTCTAATTTAACCTCATTGATTTTAAAGCTATAATTCAAACATCAAAAGTAACGAGAGGTGAAGTTTGATATTAGAACTATGAGGTTATACAAGATGATCAAAACATGAGAATAGTCTGGATAGTCTTGGGACTAAGAGCCACTCACGGTAGAGAGATAAATCGCGACGATGTTAAAATAAAGGGGTTTCGAGGAAAGTCGTGGGTCCGTGGTGGTGTTCTGGTCGTGATAGGGTGTGGTTTCGAGGTTTTGTGGTGGTCTGGTAATGGTGGCGGCAGCGAATGATTCTAGGAGAAGAAGATGCGAAAAAATTCGAGGTTGAGGGGGAAGAGGGTGTGAGGGTTTCTGAATTAGGGTCCTAAATTGTTGACTAAGGATTACTAATAGTGATTGAGTGAGAGAATCTGTCCTTGATCTGGTTAAGGAAGGAAATCACGAGAATGGTGGAAGAGAAGAGCAGTTGTGGTGCTGCTAGGGTTCTAGAGGAAGGAGAGGTCGTGGGTCGGGTCTGGTTCTCGGAGGGTCAGCCGCGCTCTGGACTAGGCTGGAAGTAGTTCTGGGTTAAGTGCATATATAGGGGATGCGTCCAACTGGAAAAGAAGGTGTATGCAAGAAAACAACCACAAACTCTTCTTAAAATCCATTTTAATGTTCATATATCGTACAACAGGCAAGGATATCGATATGGACTCCATAAGTGAGGAAAAATGTCGCCTCCCTCCACCACCAGGTACCTCACAACCATCGTGTCACCCGAGTATCATTTTCGCCTCGCTTCACGGCTAGATGACTCAGACTCAATGACAATAATCCAAACATAGCACCACCCAAGCACCATCTTCGCCTCACTCCACGACTAGGTAACTCGAACTGAATGATGCAAAGTAACATATAGTATCTCTCAAGCACTTGGTTGTATCTCACAACTAATGTGTCACCCGAGTATCTTTTTGCCTCGCTCCACAGCTAGATGGCTCGGACTCAATAGACTCATTGACACTAAACCAAACAAGACATCACTCGAGCACCATATTCACCTCACTCAAATCATAATAATATATCAAAGAGCATTATAAAATAATAATAATGATAATATTAATAATAATAAAGACAAACACATTTTATGCACAATTTCGATTATTGGTCACGATTTAAACTTGTCAAAAGTTCCATGTACACCAACATTCCTAATATTCTACGTGCTTCTCACTCTGATCACATTTCTATCCTAGATACTCTTCATTGTAAGTCGGCAATTTAAGGTAGATGTTACCTCTTTTGTAACTCTCGCCGAATAATTTCAGAAGGATTGCTAAAGGATATGCATTTTATTATTTACTCTATGATAATAGGTTGAGGATCATCGTATAAGTATCTGCCTTTTAGAATTCATTCCCTAAACCAAAAATTAACATCAAATAATCCTTTTTAATGGCTCTTAAATTATGGGGATTTGCATCTCCTCTCATACTCAGATGCAAAATTTTAGATATAAAAGGATGCAAAAACAAGACAAATTGGGGTCTAAGGCCAACCCCTTTACCCACAACCATCATTATACCAATGAGTGAAATAATCTCCCACCTTACCTCGACAAAGAGAACTTGATGTCTACAAGGTTGGAAGAAACTTAAAAGCAGCGCTCATCTGAAATAAAAGGAAGCGTGATTGGAAGCACGTAATGGCTGAGACGGAATTTCATTCGGGTACGAGTACTGTTGTATTGCATCGATTTATTTTGTTGGAGAAGTACTATATAGTCTGTAATGATGCCTCGAGCTCTCTTTTAACTCAATCAATAGAATTAGTCATCTTTCTTGTCAAAAAAAAATTGGGGGGTTATACTCAGCGTTGGCCTCAGCAATCATCCAGATTATTCAACCGAGCTCAGACTTCTTCCTTATCCTTCTTGAATTTCTCGGCCTCATCTCGAGCCTCTAAAGGAATTCCAAGCAAGCCGTTAATTTGTCAGACTTATCCTGTAAATCACCATCAAGCCACAAGTTCACGGTGCTCCACCGACTGAGCATCTGCTGGCCAAATTCACCGACCTTGAGACAAGCTTCAAAGTCTGCAAGGGAGAGTTCAGCGTTAGCTCCTGAAGGCTGGCTTACTTTCAATTCTTTAGCCCCCAGAGGCTACCTCGGAAGACCGCGTTTCTAGGGCTTCCCTCTGGAACTTTGTGGAGTAGGTTCAGAGTCTTTCTGATAAGCAGGGGGCATACCCTGATCAACCACAACCTCGGTGGTATCAACTTGCGGAGGCGGAGCCGAAGAAGAGGTGGCCCCAGTATTGTTACCCTCTCTGACACCAACAGAAGCAAGATACTCTGCGAAGGTCTTCGATTTGGTGAACAGTCCTGAAAATTAATCCAATGACTATGTCAAAAACTGAGTACGAGAATTCAAAAGGAAAACAAGTTTTCCAGAAGAAGCAGACTTACCAAAGACGATGACCAGAGCCGCAGGAGACTCGGCATTGGCCTCCAGGATCTTTCTATATTCAATCTTCTTGAGCTTTGTGGTAAAGCACTCCACCCAACCTGAAAGCAACTTCAGGGTCCGAGCCTCCTATCGACTCAGATCAGCCTCTTTGTAAGAATACCCCGACGTCTCCAACTCAAAGTGTTCTCGGCCCCAACATAGGGGGAATAGACGGTTCACGACCTTGCTTTGGTCGTTAAGCTCGACAATCTCCTTCTTCGCAGCATCGTTCACCGGCACCATGTAGAAGAAGTTTTATTTGAAGTCATTCACCGAGTCTGTCACAGGTTCGAAGAAGGGATGCTTTCTATTGTGAAGCAACCCTATTTAGCCTTGTCTCTCTAAGCCGGACTCAGGCTGGTGGAAGACGTGAAAAAGAAGGAAGAAATCTTTCATGTGGCATTGATGGACCCCCAAGAGTTGGAGATGAGTTGCGAAGGGAAGACCTGTAGGAATCGCATAACCCTCCTCTTGACCTTGGAGAATGGGACAGAAATCCCCATCTTGTCGAAAAAGGCTGAGTAAACAAAGAATTTCTGCCTCGTGACCTCAGAGCATGCAACCTCATCCTCGAAGATGAGCTCCAGTCTCCACTCCTGCCCTTCGACTCCCACGAACTTTTCAAATTTCCTAAGCACCCTAGGGTCGTTGGGCCCAGCTCGGTAAATAGACGATGTCGTACGGAGATCACTCGAAACCCAGGCATAGGGATTCCCGGCGTCGGACCCTCTAGCCTCCTCCACTCAGGCCTCACCTGCATCTTCTCCCGCTGGCTCCCAACATTGTGTAGAAAGATGAAAATTCCCTACTGATTGTCAAGGGTAATATTCCCTACAACATTGTCAAGGGCAATAGCTTGTTCTGTTGGCTCGGAGATCGGAGATACTACTGGCGAGGGTGTCAAAGTTGAACTACTGGCCTCGACCCTATCTAACAATCTCGCTTGGATCAACCATTGCTCATCGGCAACCGCATGACCCTCAGTGGACTTCTTCAACGATGGCTTACCGGGGTAAACCATGGGCCTTCTCTTGGAATCTATTGTCCTCGGAATCTCCTGGAATCTCTTGGAACCTATTCAAAAGAAAAAAGTAAAGTGGCCTCAGAAATCTGGACCTGAACTCGAAAAATGACACTCGAAAAGGCCTCATCGGAGGCTCAACGTCGAAAGGATAAAGAATGAAACTGTCACAAGACAATCAATATCAGAAACCAGGAACTCAACGTCGGCTCACTGGAAAATAAGCTAGGCCAGGAGTCATTAGACTCGGGAGGATTCAAAGGTGAAGAAGCCGAAATGGATCAATGAATTGGCTTTGAAAATCTAATTATAGGGAATTTGAACTCGGTAGATGAAGCAATGAGACCCATCCTGAGACAATTAATTATCAGATGCTAGAATCTATGCAACCATTTATAACAAGACGTTTCGTTTCAGTCAAACATCACATCTCCCTGACATGATGACACATGTCATCCAAGAAGTGTCCGAGTCAAACCTGGGATCCCTCGACCTCAAAGTAATCTTCCGACTCTGAAATCAACGCTTCAAATAGAGATACCCGTTATTCAAGTCGAGGTCGCACTCTTGTGACCGACTTCAACTTGGGAGGCAACTGTTCCGGGATAGCCCAGAAGGCCCAATCCTCATGACAAACAGCCCAATTCGATACTAGATCCGGCCAACAAGCAAGTCATCACGCAAAACCGAGATCGACGGCTCAGATCACTGCGCCCGAATCCAACGGCTCTGGATCAGGCAAGACCTGCGGAACCCCTGACCCGCGTCTATAAATACGGCTCTACCCTCCAGATTCAGGTAAGTTTTGCTCATTTGTATCCTCACTGACTTTTGATTGCTTACATTGGCATCAGAGTGTCTGCAGATACCCAACCCGCATAGTTCAAGCTCGGAGGAAGACGACGCTGATGGTAGCAACCTCGAAAGATTCTGTCTCCCAAAGTATATTATATTGTATATTATATATTAGTGATAGAGTTTTTTAGTCTTATCGTATGTATTTTATATTGAAAATATTAAAATCTGCTCACCTTATGTTTTTATTCTTCGTTTAATTTTTTTGTCAAAAAAAAATTCTTCATTTAATTTTTTTAATTTCAAAATATAAAAAGAAGACCAATTTTTATATTTTGTGTTATAATATTAGACTACGAATTTATTAGTCATACTTTTAATTTTTTTTCAATTGTATTTGATTTTAATTTATATTTTTGATAAATTTTAATAATTTCTCAGCATCCCAACAAGGACTGCAATGATTCGTGGGGATGGGGGATAGTTTGGGAGGCAAGGACAAAGAGTGGGGGAATACTTCTCGCCCTTGCCCCATTCCAATGTCATCGCTAAATATAACGCCAATTTTAATAAAAGTAGATTTTTGTATTAATGCAATAAAAGTAGCTACATAGTGAGAGTTAATAATTATATTTTATTGTAACAAAAATAAATAAATATATTTAATACCTAGGTTTACTTTTAGTACTTTTTGTATTTTACAAGATATACTTTTACTACTTAAATAATAAGTAGTAAACCAGTCGAAATGGAGACGGGGAAAGTTTGAGGGTGAGGGCAGGGAGTGGGGGAGTACTTCCCGCCCTCACCCCATCCCATTGCCTTCCCTATTTCTAATATAATTGTGTTAAAAGTAGATTTTTTGAACAATGAAATAAAAGAACTGATAACTCTATTTTATATAGAGTTATTTATACATCTAAACATAAATAATTGCTTAGATTCAAGTAAATTATGTGTTAAATATAGTTGTATGAATAAAATAACAACATTCAAGGTTTCAAGAAAGAATGAATTCATAACTTAGCATTTTGTATATATATTGGTATGTTTGATGTGTTTGTTCAATGCATCTGCAGTTGATGCTTCTGCACCGAAAAATAACAGTGCAACTACACTAAAGAACAAGCAGAAACAAGACAAGTGCAACTGCTCCTCAAAACAACAATGCAACTGCACTAGTTGCAACTGCACCAAAATATAGCAGTGCAACTGCACTGGATGCTCCTGCACTGAAGACAGATTACAATGCAAGAAGCACCTTCAATCATACCAATACACAAGCACTTCAAGGATGACATCATGCTTAGCCATGGATCACATGGGGCACATGCCACGTGCAAATTTCGGCGCCTACAATTGAAGACCATTTTGAAGAGTCATTCATATTCACTTGCTCATCCCTAATTGGACCTCTCTTTTCCTTTGAGTGGGGGAAACAAATTCGTTTTTGAAGATCTGAAAAGTAACTATGGTTCAACTCCTTTGGTTAACTTAATCTCCAAGGAAGGGATCAATTTTGAAGACCATAAAAAGACTTCCACTCCTCACTTGAAAGATATCACCCATAATATAGTTTTTACATTTCTTCTCACTCGGTTTTTAGTTTGTTGTTAGTTTGTTAGAAGGTAAGGAAGGACTTGACAACTTCTCGCTTCACTTCTTCAAAGAATTAGTATAGTGCAAGGAATCAGTGCAACTGCATTGCTTGGCGAACTTATGCAAGAGAACTTCAATTTGTGTAAACTCTACTCTATTGTCTTCTTTTGTAATTTCAACTATCTCAATATGCTTTATTTCATCTATCTCTGTCTTGCAATGCCTATCATGAGCAAAATTTCCTTGGTTGAGATGTTCTATCCTTATAATGATCTTTTAAGTAAGTTGTTGTGCTTTTATGTGGTGTATGCAATTTAGTTCTTGTGTAATACTTCTTTCAACACTTGTTTTAAGGTTGATCGCTTGAAATAAGTAGATTTGTAAAAGCAGACATGGTTTCCAATTTAAAACTCAAGAACTAATAAGGGTGAGTGTTTTGATAAAGCCTTTGTCAACTTGTTAATAAAGAAACTTTGTTAATTCCATGTTAAGTCCTAAACATAGGATAACATAGTCCTTAGGGTGACTCAGTGGGTATTACAAATACAGGAGTGAACCTTTTTAGCACGCCTAGACATAGGAAGCTTGTAATGAAACTCTGAAGAAAGTGACTGAAAACCACATACTGATGCAACTGCACCACTTAACTACACAATACTCTTAAAAGTGACTTATTTGGCAAAGACATCTCAACTATCATTCTCAACTGATTTCCTTTACATTTTATTGCTTATTTACATTCTCTTATCTTATCACCATCATCCCAAATTGTGAGTAGGATAGTTCACACTAATTTCTAAACCTTTAAGCTACAAAGGTTAATCCAATCCCTGTGGGCTCGATCTTTTATACTACTTGTTTGTGACTGTGTATACTTGCACACTTTTCCACACACCAAGTTTTTGGCGCCGTTGCCGGGGATTGCCATTAATTTTTGTTGTTTAGATTTATAAATTAGTGTTTATTACTCTGGTAGTTTGTTTCTTGGTGCAGATGCACAGGATGCACTAGCATATGCACAGGGCCAAATCACCAGAATTTTAATTAAATCCAAAAATAGAAAGACAGTTCAGAAGGTTGCTAAGACTCCAGAAACAAAGACTCCAAAGCAGCAGAAATACAATGTCTCAACAAGGTGAAGGACAAGGCTCAAGACCAGCCTCAGTCAGAGGTGGTCCTGGATCATAACCAGATACTAAAGAAGATCACAAAAATCAATTCATTCACATGGAACCAATTGGTCTGATTAATGATAGAGATAGGCCAATGAGGGACTATGCTATGTTTGATCATCAAAATATGCAAACAAGCATAGCAAGACCTCATATAGATGCTGTGAATTTTGAATTTAAACCCATGATGTTTCACATGTTACAAACAATTGGTCAATTTGGTGGATTTCCTCATGAGGGGCCATGAACATTTAAAACAGTTTCTTGAAATATGTAGTAACTTTATCATTCCTGGTGTTAGTGAAGATGCATTTAGACTTAAGCTATTTCCATATTCTTTGAAAGATAAGGCCAAATATTGGTTAAACTCTTTAGGACCAAAATCTATACATACATGGAATGAAATGGCTAAAAAGTTTTTAGCAAAATATTTTCCACCCATCAAAATGCCAGAATGAGAAATGATATTACATCTTTTAGACAAAAAGAATTTGAATCATTGTTTGAAGCATGGGAAAGATGGAAAGAGCTTTTAAGAAAATGTCCACATCATGGTTTACCTGTCATTATTCAAATGGAAACTTTTTATAATGATTTAGAACCCCAAACCAGAATAATGCTTGATGCATCATCTAGGGGTGTGCTATTAAACTTGTCTTATAATGAAGCATGTGAATTGATTGATAGAATTGCAACTAATAGTTCTAGTTGGCCTACTGAGAGGGTGAGTGCCCAAAAGAAACCATCAGGGGTACATGAAATTAATGAAATATCAGCCTTATCTGCTCAGGTAGCCTCATTAGCAAACATGTTCAAAAACTTCACTTCAAACAGTGCAACTGCATCTAATGCAGCTACACCAACAGAAAACACTACAGCAGCCATAGAACAAGCCCCTCCAGGAGTTACAAGTTGTGTATATTGTGTAGGAGGTCACCTTTATGAGGAGTGTCCTAGCAACCCTGTCTCTGTAAATTATGTAGGATATAATAGAAATAACAACCCTTATTCCAACACCTATAACCCTGGTTGGAAAAACAATCCAAATTTTAGATGGAGCAACACTAGTGCACCTGCATCCAACGCAGCTGTACCACCAGGATTCCAATCTCAGAACTATCAAAAACAACAACCACCTGCTAATGATAACTCTTTAGAAGCCTTGCTCAATTCCCTTATTAGTGAAACCAGAACAGCTACGCAAGCTCAAGATGCATCAATAAAGAATTTGGAGAATCAAGTAGGGCAATTAGCAAGCTCACAAAGGCCAGGTAACGAACAAATGAAAGCTATTTCCCTAAGAAATGGGAAAGATCTTTCAGAACCATATGAGATTGAAGGTGAAGGTAAGGGAGAAAAAGAACAAAACAAAAAAAATGAGAAAAACAGAAAAGAAAAAAATGCAGAAGCATCCAATGCTCCTGCATCTCAAGAAGTTCAAATGCCAAGGTTAGTTCCTGAATACCCTCCTCCTCCTTATCCTCAAAGATTGAAAAAAGCACATGAGGAGAAGCAATTCAGTAAATTTCTTGAAGTTTTAAAACAATTACACATCAATGTTCCCTTAGTTGAAGCACTTCAACAAATGCCAAATTATGCTAAATTTATGAAAGATGTGCTTACAAAAAGAAGAAGATTAGGGGATTTTGAAACAGTTGCAATGTCAAAAGAATGTAGTTTATTAATGCAAAACAAAAGTCCTAGGAAATTGAAAGATCCTGGCAGTTTTACAATTCCATTTTCAATTGGAAAATTTTATACAGGTCGTGCATTATGTGATTTAGGTGCAAGCATTAACTTGATGCCCAAATCCATATTTACACAACTTGGAATTGGAAATGCCAGGCCTACAACTGTAACACTACAACTTGCTGATAGATCAATAGCCTATCCAGAGGGAAATATTGAAGATATTTTGGATACGGTTGACAAACTTGTGTTTCCTGCAGATTTTGTTATTCTTGATTTTGATGTAGATAAAGAAGTGCCAATTATCCTTGGAAGACCATTCTTGGCAACTGGAAAAACACTGATTGATGTGCTGAAAGGAGAGCTAACCATGAGAGTAAATGATCAAGAGGTTAAATTCAATGTGATGAATGCTCTAAAGTACCTTGCAGAGGATAGTGAAGAATGTTCAGCCATAATCTCTTTGGAACAACTAGTGCAGAAGCAATTCAATAAACAGTGTGATCCTCTTACTAGTGCACTTGCACCTGATGCAACTGCACTGCCAGATGAAGAAATGCTTGAAAATGGAATTCTGCCAAATGAAGATTCTGTCAAAGAGGTATCGTCTAGAAAATATGAACCTCTAAATCTTGAAGATCCTACTCTCAAAAAGAACTTACCATCAACTGAACAACCTCCTAAACTTGAATTAAAAGAATTGCCTAAACATCTCAAGTATGTTTTCTTAGGGAAAAATGATACACTTCCAGTGATCATTGCTTCTCACTTATCAGAAGAACAGGAGCATGATGTCATTAGTACCTTAAGAAAACATAAGAAAGCAATAGGATGGTAAATGGCAGACATCAAAGGAATCAACCCTTCAATATGCATGCACAGAATCATTTTAGAAGAAAATGCAAAGAACGGCATAAAAGGACAAAGAAGGTTGAATCCAATCATGAAAGAGGTTGTGAAGAAAGAAATCATTAAGTGGCTAGATGCTGGCATCATATACCTCATATCAGACAGTGCATGGGTTAGCCCTGTACAATGTGTGCCAAAGAAGGGGGTGTGACAGTGATAGCCAATGAGAAAAATGAATTGATACCCACCAGAACTGTTACATGTTGGAGGATATGTATGGATTACAAAAAACACAATAAGGCTACAAAAAAGGATTACTTTCCTTTACCATTCATAGATCAAATGTTGGACAGATTAGCAGGTAAGTAGTTTTATTGCTTCTTAGATGGATATTCAGGTTACAATCAAATTGCAATAGAGCCTGAGGATCAGCAGAAAACTACCTTTACATGTCCCTATGGTACCTTTGCATTTAGAAGGATGCCATTTGGATTATGTAATGCACCCGCAACATTCCAAAGATGCATGATGTCCATATTCTCTGATTTCATTGAGCAATCAATGGAAGCATTCATGGATGATTTCTCAGTATTTGGAGAGACATTTAAACTTTGCTTGACAAACTTAGAAGAAATTCTCAAAAGATGTGAGGAAACCAATCTACTGCTCAATTGGGAGAAGTGCCATTTTATGGTGCAAGAGGGCATTGTGCTTGGCCACAAAGTGTCAAAGAAAGGTCTTGAAGTGGACAAAGCCAAGATTGAAGTCATTGATAAACTACCCCCTCCAACAAACATCAAAGGAATCAGAAGCTTCTTAGGCCATGCAAGTTTCTATAGAAGGTTTATCAAAGATTTTTCAAAAATATCCAAGCCATTGTGTACATTTTTGCAACATGATGCACCTTTCAACTTTGATGAATCTTGTATTTCCGCATTCCAAAAACTCAAAACGACATTGGTGACTGCACCAGTGATTGTTACCCCAGATTGGAGCAGGCCATTTGAATTAATGTGTGATGCTAGTGACTATGCTGTGGGAGCTGTCCTAGGCCAAAGGTATGACAAAATCTTTCATTCTATCTATTATGCTAGAAAAACACTAATTGAAGCTCAAATGAACTATACTGTGACAGAAAAAGAATTATTAGCAGTTGTTTTTGCATTTGATAAGTTTAGATCTTACTTGGTTGGCACCAAAGTTGCTGTTTATACTGATCATTCTGCCATCAAGTACTTAATTTCAAAGAAAGATGCAAAACCAAGGTTAATAAGATAGGTTCTCCACCTTCAAGAATTTGATCTTGAAATTAGAGATAAAAAGGGGGTGGAGAACCAAGTTGTTGATCATTTATCTAGACTTGAAAGTGAAAGAACAGGTACAAGGGAAGGAGAGATCAAGGAAAATTTTCCTGATGAAAAACTGTTAGCAATTTACACATCTGCCTCAAGTGCTCCTGCATCTAGTGTAGTTGCACCTAAGGCAGCTGCATCATGGCTTGCTGACATAGTCAACTTCCTTGTAAGCAAAGTTGTACCACTGGACATGAATTGCCAACAAAGAAGAAGGTTTTTCCACATAGTTAAACAATACTATTGGGATGACCCATATCTTTACAAAATGTGTCCAGACCAGTTGATGAGGAAATGCATTCCTGAAGAAGAACAGCAAGCAGTGCTGCTGCACTGCCATGCTGCACCTTATGGAGGTCGCTTTGGAAGAAACAGAACAGCAGCTAAGGTATTGCAGTCAGGTTATTATTGGCCTACTTTATTTAAAGATGCATATGTAATGGTCAAAACTTGTGATAAATGTCAAAGAGCAGGTAATATTTCTGAAAAACATGAAATGCCAAGAACCAATATTTTAGAAATTGAACCTTTTGATGTATGGGGCATGGATTTCATGGGTCCTTTTCCACCCTCTTTTGGCAATCAATATATCTTAGTAGCTGTTGATTATGTGTCCAAATGGGTTGAGGCAGTAGCATTGCCAAATAATAATGCCAAATCAGTTAGTAAATTTCTTCAAAGAAATATTTTTACAAGATTTGGTATCCCAAGAGCAATCATCAATGATGACGGCTCCCATTTTTGCAACAAACTTATTGAAAATCTTCTTGCTAAATATGGTGTAAAACACAAAATTGCTACAGCTTATCACCCACAAACAAGTGGACAAGCTGAACTATCAAATAGGGAAATCAAAAGAATGCTTGAAAAAATGGTTGGACCAACAAGAAAAGATTGGTCCTTACACTTAGATGAAGCATTATGGGCATACAGAACAGCATTTAAAACACCATTAGGTATGTCCCCCTATAGGTTAGTTTATGGCAAGGCATGTCATCTACCTGTGGAGTTAAAAAACAAGTCATATTGGGCTATAAAAAAGCTTAACTTTGATCTCAACAAAGCAGGTGCACAAAGGTTTTTAGAGCTTAATGAATTAGAAGAATTTAGGCAATTTTCTTATGAGAATGCTGAGATCTATAAAGCTAAAACCAAAGCATGGCATGATAGAAGAATCCAAAGGAGAGAACTTAAGGAAGGAGGAATTGTCTTATTGTATAATTCTAGGTTGAAATTGTTCCCTGGAAAACATAAATCAAGATGATCAGGTCCATTCAAACTTGTCAAAGTTTATCCTCAAGGTGCAGTTAATCTTTATCATGAATCCTCAAATATAACTTTCAAAGTAAATGGTCAAAGGGTTAAAATGTACTATGGTGAACATGTGGTGAGAGACAAGATCACCACTCAATTTCAAAATCTCTAAATTTTAGAGGTAGTCAGGCTGTAAGTCTCTTAAAACAAGCGCTTATGGGAGGCAACCCATCATTTTGTGGTAAATTATTAGTTATTTTGTTCAATTTGATGTTTTCAAGTGTTCTGTAGGAACACAGGTTTTAGTGCAGCTACATCGGATGCAACTGCATCACTTGACACTCAGTGCTCCTGCACCATAAAAAATTCAAAAAATCACTTGGGCGAAAATTGTCTTCAACTGCCAGCACATCAAGCAATGTAATCATGATTAATGGCTTAGATCATGTGTTGTCCCACCTAATGCCATACGTGTCACTATGCATGCCATTCTACTTATCCCTAACGGCTAGAATTAACATCACATCAAACTCCACTAACCCCTCACTCACATTTAAACCGTCCCACTTACCCATGGTTACCGTTTTACATCACAAACAGTAACTATCTCTCTCTTTCAAAACCGTAGCCTCACACAAATTCATTCACTTCTCAAAACTTCACAAATTCCCCAACATCAAAGTAAACCCGTCTTCAACCTCTCAGCCAAAATACATCAAATCTCTCTACAAAAACCCAAATCAAAAAATGGTGCGCAAACAATCAGCCTTAAAAAACCTCTGGGAAAACTGCATCTGGTGCAACTACATCATCAAAGCAGTTACCAAAGAAGAAACCTACTCATCCTGCCACATTTTCTGAATAACAAGCAAGCTTTTGGGAGATGAACTTCCTACCTAAAAGAGGCTTCAATATCACTAAGGCAAGTCCAACATTCCTCTCAACCGTAGGTGCACTCCAGTGAGATCTGTTTGTCCAACGCAGAGCGTATTATGTGGAACAGATCGTGAGGGAGTTTTATGTTGGCATCCAAGACACTAGGGAAGGTAAGATTCCTAGTCATTCAATAGTTAGGGGTAGGAAAGTTTTCTTTGATCCTAAGAAAATCAATGATCATTACATGCTCACCTATGAAGGGTTAGAATTTGAGGAAAAGGTTGAAAATTATGGTAAAAAGGATATGGAGAGAGTAAAATCTAGGATTGCTGTTGATCATGCTGTTTGGGACAAATTCACACTCACAGAATTTAAAATGAAGAATAAGTACATTAGCCCAGAACTAGGAAACTGGCATCTGTTCATCAATGCTTCAATCCTACCCACTTCACATACCTATACATTATCAAAGGAGAGATTAATCCTCTTGGATACAATCTTGACTGAAAATAATGTAGACATAGGTAGAATTATCACAAGAAAATTTTTAGAATGTGGTGTGAAGGATTTTGGTTTTTTGTACTACCCTTGTTTGATTACTGAGTTGTGTAGTAAACAAGGAGTGATAATTGATGAAAGTGAAAGATTGCAAAGAAAGTATCCCCTTGGTCCAATTTCTACTGAAATGAAAGCAAGAACAAAAATTGTCAAGCAACCAACTTCTGAAGTGCAGGAGCATCAGGTGCAGCAGCTTCAAGCTGTTTGGAAATTTCAACAAGAGCAGCATGAATGGCTCAAATTGAAGTTTAATGAAATTTCCAAAGATTCAACAATCGAAGTACCAATGTTCCCAACATGGGTTTTTCAAGCACCAGAAGAGGAACAGGAGGAAAAGAATGAGGAAGAAGAAAATAAGAAAGAAAAAAGTTTGAAAAGAAAGAGGGTGACTAAGAAGGATGTTAAAGGCAAGAAGAAGGTTATGGAGGAAGAACCTGAATTGCTAAGTGAAGAACTGAGTGAGACAAAGGAGGATGAGGAAGCAAGGAGGGCTGTGAAGGAAATGGAGAAAAATGAGGATGAGGAAGATGAAGAAACTGAAACTGATAGTGATCAGAATGGGAAAGAAGGAGAAGGAGAGGTGACAATGGAGGACATAGCAAGAAAGAAATATGCAACAAAACCACAACCACAACCACAAACACCACCACACCAAAACAGAAATCACCACCACCACACCACTCCCCATCACCCACAAATTCACCATCACCATAACCCACCCAAATAGAAAAAGAAACAGAAAAACAAAGTGACACAACTGCCAAAATACCATCACCCACCCCAATTGAAACTGCATAAAACACAACCTACACCAACACCTACTGAACCCATTCTTATTCCAACTAACATTGTTTTTGAGAAAGAAAATTTTGAAGAAAATCCACAACAAGAGCAAGCAAAGACAAGTTCTGAGGAGAAGAATGCTGGAGGTCCTGAGCAGCAGTTAACTGATGCAACTGCACTTGGTGCAGCTGCATCTCAGTAGATTCCTACTGTCACTATATTCCCAAGCAAACCTGATGCCACCATTCAACTGGTGTTACAAGAATTGGAAGCTAAGAAGAGGGAGGAGCTGGGAAATACTCAAAAGTTTTTCAAGAAGTCTGCTGGGGTTCAACATGCTGCAAAGGAGTCCCCAAAGGTAGGTGAAGGTGGAGGATTTGTTGAAGAAGAACAACCCAAAGAAGGAGCAACTGAGAAAAATGATGGACCAACAACTGAAACTGTGGTTGAGGAGCAACCTGCTGATAAACCTATTGAGCAAGCAACAACAGTTGCATCGGATGCACCTGCACTTCAAAATCTTGCAGACACAGCAACAGCAGTGCAGACTATTGCACCTGCATCCAAAGCAGCTGCACCTAAGCCAAAGGTTAAAAAGCAGAAAACCAAGCATGAACCAGTGAGGGCCAGTTCAAGACTCAGAAGTGGTGCAAAGTAAACTTTTAATGTTGTTTAAATATTTTGCTTACTTATTTGGTTTTTAATTATCTTTTGGTTTATCCCACATGTACTAAACCCCCTCCCCATTTTGAACAACTCTATGTCTTTTTGAACTCAACTTAGAGCAGTGAGGACACTGCTCATCTTTAAGTTGGGGGGAGCATTTTATAACTCTATACATGTGATATATATGTGTGTTATGTTATATATGTTTTATCTGTGTTAGTATGTGTTTAAGTCAGTAATTGTTTGAATTAGGTGTCTTCCTTATGTGATAATTTGAAATGAAAAAAATAAGATTAGAGGTACTTAACAAAGTAGAATGAAATGCATGAAATTATTTTCAAAATGAGCAAATCTTTTTCAGAAACAGTAGTTGCATAAAATTCTATTTTAAAGTACATCAATCATGTTTTAAAAGAGATTTGATAGTTTTGAAGCATGATCAGCTTAAATTCTTTTTCAAAAACAAACACAACGCATTCTTTAAACTGATTTTTAATGATGAAAGGAAGAAAAGAAAAGAAGCCTTGTTTTCCTCAAATGACCAATTTTATTAATACTTTAACACATCAAAACTGAGCTTTGAAAAGAACCTTGCTATTTAAAGAGCTATTTGATGCAAGAAGAATTTTTAGAAAGCCAAGGTAAAGGTTAAACTTTTATTAAAAATATAGAAGAGCATAAAGAATTAAGTTTGGGGGAGTTTTCCATGAATACTAAGGAAAAGTATAAAGAACTTAGAGTAGTCGATGCCATAGGTTGTCAAAAATGTACTACAAATTGCTCAAAAGGTTAAATGCTATACTTGCCTGAGTCATAAACTGTACCCGTTCCAAAGTGCATTTGATCTGAAAAGAAAAATTCAAGAAAAGAAAAGAAAGAAAAAGAAGAAATGAAAAGAAGATCAAAGAAAAAAGTATGCATAAGGGGGTCAGTGAGGAGGGCAGTGTATGCAACAAATCCTGTAAAGTAGTATCGGTGCAGCTGCACTCAATGCAACTGCACAGTCAAAAAGTTCAGTGCAACTGCACTTCAGAAAAGTGATGGAACTGCACTCGATGCATCTGCATCAAGAAAAACCACCAAAAATAGGAATTAGTGCATTGACTCAATAGTTTTGAAATACTTATCCAAGCCCTTTGTTGTGCTTAGAGCCCCCCAATACTTAAGGAAGTTGTTAGTCTAGTCTATATTTTGAAAAATCTTTAACTTGACCAAACGTAATCTAAACTTTTCAAAGGCTAAGAGAAACTTTTTACTTAGTTTTGGAACTGATTGAATCTCAGTGGGGCACACACTCACACAAATGAGTTTTAATAACTTCGGATGTTTTGGAATTCAAAGGCACAACGACAAAATTCCTGAAAAATGAAGTTCTTAGAAATGCATGATTAAAAAGAAATCATTCTTTGAAAAGACTTGAGCTAATCTGCTCTTCTTAATTATGTAAGTCTCTGTTCTGTTTTCTTTTTGTCATTACTTGAGGACAAGCAATGGTTTAAGTTTGGGGGTGTGATAACTCTATTTTAATAGAGTTATTTATACATCTAAACATAAATAATTGCTTAGATTCAAGTAAATTATGTGTTAAATATAGTTGTATGAATAAAATAACAACATTCAAGGTTTCAAGAAAGGATGAATTCATAACTTAGCATTTTGTATATATATATATATATATATATATATATATATATATATTGGTATGTTTGATGTGTTTGTTCAGTGCATCTGCAGTTGATGCTTCTGCACCGGAAAATACCAGTGTAACTGCACAAAAGAACAGGCAGAAACAAGACAAGTGCAACTGCTCCTCAAAACAACAGTGCAACTGCACCAAAATATAGTAGTGCAACTGCACTGGATGCTCCTGCACTGAAGACAGATTACAATGCAAGAAGCACCTTCAATAATACGAATGCACAAGCACTTCAAGGATGACATCATGCTTAGTCATGGATTACATGGGGCACATGCCACATGCAAATTTCGGCGCCTACAATTGAAGACCATTTTGAAGAGTCATTCATATGGACACTTGGTCATCCCTAATTGGACCTCTCTTTTCCTTTGAGTGGGGGAAACAAATTCCTTTTTGAAGATCTGAAAAGTAACCATGGTTAAACTCCTTTGGTTAACTTAATCTCCAAGGAAGGGATCACTTTTCAAGACTAGATAAAGACTCTCACTCCTCACTTGAAAGATATCATTCATAATATAGTTTTTACATTTCTTCTCACTAGGTTTTTAGTTTGTTGTTAGTTTGTTAGAAGGTAAGGAAGGACTTCACAACTTCTCCCTTCACTTCTTCATAGAATTAGTATAGTGCAAGGAATCAGTGCAACTGCAATGCTTGGCGAACTTATGCAAGAGAACTTCAATTTTTGTAAATTCTACCCTATTGTCTTCTTTTGTAATTTCAATTATCTCAACATGCTTTATTTCATCTATCTCTGTCTTGCAAAGCCTATTATGAGCTAAATTTCCTTGGTTGAGATGTCCTAACCTTATAATGATCTTTTAAGTAAGTTGTTGTGCTTTTATGTGGTGTATGCATTTTAGTTCTTGTGTAATACTTCTTTCAACAATTGTTTTAAGGTTGATCGCTTGAAATAAGTAGATTTGTAAAAGCAAACATGGTTTACAATTAAGAACTCAAGAACTAATACGGGTGAGTGTTTTGATAAAGCCTTTGTCAACTTGTTAATAAAGAAACTTTGTTAATTCCATGTTAAGTCCTAAACATAGGATAACATAGTCCTTAGGGTGATTCAGTGGGAATTTCAAATACAAGAGTGAACCTATTTAGCACTCCTAGACATAGGAAGCTCGTAATGAAACTCTGAAGAAAGTGACTGAAAAGCACATACTGATGCAACTGCTTCCAGTGCAACTGCACCACTTAACTGCACAATACTCTTAAAAGTGTCTTATTTGGCAAAGACATCTCAACTATCATTCTCAACTAATTTCCTTTACATTTTATTGCTTATTTACATTCTGTTATCTTATCACCATCATCCCAAATTGTGAGTAGGATAGTTCACACTAATTTCTAAACTTTTAAGCTACAAAGGTTAATCCAATCCCTGTGGGTTCGATCTTTTATACTACTTGTTTGTGACTGTGTATACTTGCACACTTTTCCACACACCAAGTACCTACAAAGTGAGAGTTAATAAATTTTTTTGGATAACTAACTTTACCTTTACTACTCAAATAAGTATATCAATACCCGGCCCGCACTAGCCCCAAACCCACTCGACTAAATATTAATTATTAGTTTTTATCTTATTTTATGGATATTTTTATTTTTTTAATTTTAAATTTTTATCTCTCTTCAATAGAAAAAAAAAATTAATGTTTAAATTTTATTTTATCATTATATGATAATTATGATTTTATTATATTAATTATTGCAAAATAAATTTTAATTTTTCTGTAATAGTAGTGAATTATGGAACCCACGGGAAACCCGACCCCGTTTAGGGTGGGAAATGGAATGGCAAAACCCAACCCCACTAAAGATGGGATGGGGACGAGGGAGGCAAGACCTGCACCCTACCTACCCTGTTGCCATCTTTACTATTAATCTATTAATAAAACCAATGCCACTTTAAAATGTGTCAGTTCTTGATGTCTTCAATTTCTCATCTATCACTTACCCTAACACTTTTTGCTGTTTGTTTGTAAAAAACACTTTTTTTGCTTTTCAGTTTTTTTATCAAATCTTCCTTTTTTCCTTAAAATTGTCTTCAGTTTTTGTTGTCTAATATACAACAACAAATCATTGAGTCATCTTATGTAAAGCAGAGGTTATATTTTAAATTTTTTTTTAAATATTTTTAACTAAAGATGATGTATAGCAACAAATCTGTTGTCTAAGACACTAGTACGGAACAAAGTGGAAATGGACCACGTTGGAAGATTTGGATATTACTTATTTAGATACTACTTAATCTAGATGAACCTAAGTTTTGAGGTTCTTGTGGCGCAATTAGCACAAGAGGAAATTTAAGTTGTTGATGAAA
Source organism: Astragalus glycyphyllos (assembly GCA_963573325.1). Lineage (NCBI taxonomy): Eukaryota > Viridiplantae > Streptophyta > Magnoliopsida > Fabales > Fabaceae > Astragalus > Astragalus glycyphyllos. Next base: position 40,892,850 of record OY754307.1, read on the forward strand.
GGAGAAGGCAGAAGAAAAAGAAGAATCCTACAATAACCTACGAGGTGGCTCTCCCAGAATCACGAGAAGCAAACCTGCATCATATACTTCCCTTCCTCCTCTACCTCCTAAACAATTCCTGACTCATGAGGAATATTACGACAACAGAGATGTTACTTTGGCTCAGATAACCAAGTACCAGCAAGAAATAAATTTTCCGGCTCTTCACTGCGGGGCGGTAGTGGAAACCTCTTCCTCAAGAACCTCGATCCTCGGCATTTACAAGTTGAGGGTGAGGCGAGGAGTGAAGAGATTAAAAAGAAGAAGAGGAGGAAGGCAAAGGAACCACCACCAGACTAGATGGCATGAAAATGTCAAGGAGGACAAGTGTAAGATTCTTAATCCAAAAAACTAACCAGGATAAATAAGAAGGGAAGAGGAGAAAAACCCAAAAATATAAAAAAGTTGGAACTTGAAAAGCTTGAAGGCAAGAACTCGGCGAAAACATGAGAAACTTAGCAAGAGATTCAAAGGATTGGTAAAGAGGAAGAAGAAGGGCTAACACTTTTATAGGCATGATGAAAAACTCACATCCAATCTGAGCCGTTGAAAGCCAAAGGTTGCTTCGCTCGGTAACAAGATCTTACGGGCTAGATCCGATCATAGAGTCAACGCGCCTAATCAGGTTGAATATCAAAGGTCAGCTAGATTAAATTTTGAGAGTCGCATCTGATTTGTTGTGAGCCAATTTGTACCTCTGCGAGTCAAGATGCGCAACAATCTGAAGTTTAGGGGGTTTGTGCTACGGTCCCGATTTGCACCACTAAACTCTACCGATAGCTCCCCATTGAACTTTCAATACTAGGCCAAGTCGGCCATCATCTGAGCTATCTTTGAAGAGTTCTACCTATTCCATCATGCAACAAAACAGGAAATATGCCAACATGCAACATCCTACTGCATCGCACTACTATAAATAGCGTTTCTAACCCCCCAGGTTTGCTAACGTCATTATGACCTAAAATCTCACATACTCTCCTCTCTTATTTTCCGTAAGCCCTACACTGACTTAGGCATGGATGTGTCTTTGAAGGGACGCCTCCTGGTGTGAATATTTGAAGACGTCTATCGCTGCGTACAAAGGAGAGCCACCATTGTGCAAATTGTAGCGCGCGCACACACATACATATTTTCTAAATATTGTAACTTTTACTCAAACTATGGATTTAGTACAAGTACCTAAATTTTTTCTATATTTCCTACTACAAGAATATTAATACATTAAATTTTTATTTAATTTATTATGCATATATTTTGAGTTCAGAAATATGTCTGATAAATAATATTATTCATACATCACACATTGCAAAGGTACTATTTATTATGTAACCAAGCTAGTTTATTTCATGGAAGAAGCTTGGTCAAATTTTAAGTAAATTATTTATTCTCCATAACTTGGAGAGATAAACAAAGGTCATAGTTGCATATAAAAATATTTATATGAGGCTCTCACAAAATTGGAAATGGTATAGGTATAGTAACGAACAAAGGTCAGAGTTTCATACAATATTATTTAACTTAACCATCAATAGCAAACTCTGCATTGGCATGCATTGTCGATGTTCCTGACATAACTTGCATTGACAATGCACTTGTAACTTTCACAGTGATAACTCCAAAAAAGTTTCGTGAAATCATTGTCATGTACAAATGGAACAATAGGAAATTTTTCAAATTGACCTTCATCTGTAGAAAGGATCAGTATAGAAATAAACTTTAGACTCTTAGCCAATATTTTAACGTCTATTTCGAATCAATCCGTAATGGTTTGGTTATTTCTAATGTAAAGAAAAATTGTATATATTTCATTGATCAAGTTTTATATTGATCGTAGAAAAACAGTTGTATATGTAACATTTCTAAAGTTGCACATTACCCTTTGCTAATTCTTTATCTTTGTTTTATGCCTCCCTAATACATTAACAGGTCATTTTTTCCTCTTTAACCTACTCAATTGTTAAAAGGCGTTATTAATCAATTCACATTTGAAGGGGCAATTGAGTAGTTTAAAGGAGAACAAGCTTATAAATAAAGTTTAAAGGAGCACAAATGACCCGTTAATGTATTAAGGATGCATAAAATAATGATAACGAATTAGCAAAGGGTAATGTGCACTTTAAAAAAAATTATATATACAACTTTTTTATGCTATGATATATATACAACTTGATAAACGTAATATATACAACTTTTCTTTACACTTTAATGCAACCAAACCATTTTGGGGTGAATAGAAAGAGACGTGGAAAATAATGGCTAAAAGTCTAGAGCTAATTTCTTCACTGTTCCTCATTTTTTTCCTATTAATTCTCTCTACAGGTGAATGTCAAACGATAAAATGTACTATTGTGCCATGTAAACGTGACTGTGATTGCAAGGCACATTGTTTGTATTTACACTGCAAAGCTTACAAGTGTTTCGCCGATGCAAGTTTCAACAAGTGCCTCGACAATTCCTGCCAATGCTACTGCGAATAATGGTAAAGGTAAATAATAACTTCCTCCTATTCTTTCAATGTCTCTCATTATTATTCCTAATACACTTCAGTTTTTGTTACAGCCTCATATAAATAATATTATATCCAACTATGATCCTTATTCGTCTCTCAAAGTTATGGAGAATAAAGAAGCTTTGCAGATTTGACCAAACTTCAACCATAAAACAAACTAGTTTGTTTATGTAATAAATGGTACTCACACAACGCACGATGTATGAATAATATTATTTATCATGTCGATTTTGGAACCCAAAATATATGCATAATAAACTAAATAACAACTTAATGTATTAATATTTTTGAAGTATGAAGTATAAAATAAAATTAGTTGCATATATTAAATATACAGTTTGAGAAAGAGTGACAATATTTAGCACGCGCACGTGCGTGCCCACATACACACATATTGGTCGTCTTCGACTAAAAGTTAATCGAGGACTCGGCTAATGACTCTCTTAGTGATTTCCTTTTCCTCGTGCAATTATATTGGGGATTGGCAAATGTTTTCAATAGGAGAACTCTGTCTTAGTGAAGTATGTACCCAACCAATCCAAAAAGCATTGAATTAAATGATTGGATGTTTATCTCTACTGAACTACAAACAACGTATTAAATAACGTATTGAAAAACTATAAATGCAGAATATTCTCTTTTTGCCATTATCTTTGCGTAACAACTAACCACGCCCCGACCCAACGATTATTCTACTACTCCTTCCAACGAATAACTAAGTGCATTATCCATTCTCTTATGTTAGGAATAATCCAAATTTGCTTTCATGTTGCTCCAATTAAATAATGACTGTTAATTAATGGAGGCCATCTACCCTTGGATCAGTTTACACATGGTCTCGGCATGCGCATGACCCTTGTGGTCAAAATATATGTGCAAGTATACGCAGCCTAACAAGGAGTATAATGATAAATAAACATCGTTCCTATGAGGATTGTAGTAGACCTATGATTAATTTGGCATGCAAATTAGTGAGTAAAACCAAAATTAAATAGCAATTTGTGAAACCCATTTTTAGCAGTAACTATTTCAGAGAGAGAGAGAGAGAGCTAGTTAGACTGCCTTTTTACCATGTAACTATTCCCTAATGGTTCAGTGCCAAAATAGGTGTCGTGGCACTTGTGTGCTTTTACAAATGTGTGTCTTTCAGTCACTTTTCTACAGGGCTTCATTAAAAACATTTAAGTCTAAGTTCCTATATATTAAGTTTTACCCCTAACTATTAAGCAAGTAAAAATCACTTTATGGGTTTTGTTCTTTTATATCTAGATTTAAACAAGATTTATCAAAGTTTCCTTTAGTAAATACTACCTATATTAATCCTTGAACTCAGCATATAAACTTTTTCAGGGTTTACATACATGTGCCTTTTCTGAGTTGATCACTCCTATAATAAGCTAGGAAATGTCTAGAATTAAACTAGATTTATCAAACTGTACAGTAATCTCATTTCAAACTCTCAGAGCTTCACAAGCTTCTTAACTAAAAGGTAGCAAATGAAACCAGGTCCCTCAATCTACAACTTGAAAAAAAAGTTTTGAAAGAACAAGTCAGGGACTTGATTAGTGAGCTACTCATATGTCCACAAAATATTTAATCTTCTCAACCAAGCAATAGTCTTCTTGATGTAGATAGTTTGGAGATCAAATTTCAAACTATTTAAAAGGCATAAAGTTTTCACTTGGTGATCAACGAACTACCAAGGACCCAAAAAATAATGGGTTCCTAAATCCTTCTTAGCATCCAGGTGGAATGCTGTGCGAAAAGTAGTTGTGCAAGTGTACACAATCGCAACAAGTAATAAAATGATAAAGAAGAGATCGTACCCACAAGGATTGATGTTAATTTTAAAGTTAAAGTACCTAAAACACTAGCCAAATAAGCAAAATAAAAGTGATATGATTTCAGGCATAAGTAAGGAAGTTGAATAAAAACAGTAGCGAGTTTAAAGTATTTAAGAAATGAGTTGGACTGCTTGTTACCAAGTAAATTCCCAAGTAAGGCGCTATAACATTGGACGCTATAGCACTAAGTGATGTAGCGTACGATGTTGTGTCTTTCTGTCACTGAAGCCAGAGTTTTGTTACAAGACTCTTATTTCTAAGTTCTAAATAAGTCCACCCTTGTATAATGAAGAACCTAGTGTTCACCCTATGAACTATTGCTCCCCTATGTCTAGAGTTTAGCAAAAGTTGTTTTAATGTCTTTAAACAACCTTTCGTTCATATCAACCTTTGAGTTAGAATCATGGACCATGTTTGTATCCACAAATGTACTCATTATAGTTGGCCAATCCCAAAATAAGTTTGAAAGCATTAAAGTGCAAAGATTGAAATGCAAAACATCACAATATTATATTAACAATACTATATGTTCATTACAAAGCTTAAAGCAATCCATCTACTAATTGTTTAGCTCATTGTTAGCATCATCAGCACAATACAAGACAAAGTGCTCATATTACCGTAAGCAAAAAGGAAATAAACAGTTGCAAAAGATACACTCTGTGAACTCCCAGTCATGAATGGCTGGACGATGCTATAGCACGGCTTCACAACATAGAAAATGAGGAAATATACTTGAAAAATAAAAGCGTGAAGTGGAGGATTAATGGAGGAACTATGTGTCAAGTTTTTCTCCCAAAAACTCTCTAAGTCTTCGAATGAATGAATGGAGTGGAGAAGATTTAGATATATTTATTTATTCCCCAAAAAAGTAGCTTTCCGCAAAGGTGACCATGACATATCTCACCAACCAAAAGCAATCCTTCAATAATAAAATGACAAATGTCCTCGCTAGCCACTAGGGGGAGTCCGCGTCAAGCTACAGCAGGGGGAAAGATACGCTGACTTGACATAAAGCATAAGGCGCCGAAGTGTAACTTTTCTTTTTGATCCTCAGCTGGGCACGTCATGCAGCGCTATAGCGCTTACCGCTGTAACACTAAAAAAAACACAAAAACATTCACAAGGGCACCAAAAGTGCCAAATGTTAACAAATTAGCTTCTAACCCTTCTTTTATTTAAATAGTTGATATTTACGAAATAAAGCCGGAATATTACTTGAGAAAATACTTGAATTTAAGTAATAAACGCATATAAATATGAGTTATCATACCCCCAACTTAAACCATTGTTTGTCCTCAAGTAATGACACTTGACTTCAGACAAGACAACTTAAAAGAAAAATTCACTGAATTCCACACACAATTAGTATTTTCTCTAGCTCAAACAATTTGTCAAGATTACTCTCAAGGGGCTAACCTTTCAGATTCACACTCTCACATACACACACCATTGCATTTCAGAGTACGTAAGCATCCTTTTCTTGGCTACATGCTTCTCTTTCAACTTTGGTGCTCCATTATCAGGCACTGTAGCACTAATAGAGTTTTCAACAGGGGCATCTTCCTTGCCAGCCCCATCATCAGCAGCTTCCCCAATGAAGTCCTGCGTTTTTGCAAGAGGATTCCTCTGGGCTCTTTGCTTGAACCTTGGCTCTTTTGAAGGTATCGCAACAACATCTGTCACACCTTTTTTTACAGACGACCCTACAACATCAGCCGTTGCAGCGCCAGAGTTGGTGATTTTTTCTTGATGGGGTTGTTGTGGGGGCTCTTCAATAGTTTTCTCTTGGTTTGGGGTGGTGATTGCGGTGTTTCAGGGACAACGGTGGGATTTGCTGTTGGTGTTGGGAATTTGGCTAGGGATTTTTGGGTTTTCTGGGGGCTAGGGGTAGGATCACCATGTATCTCCTCTATTCCTTCACGCAAAGCCTCTTCCTCAGATGATTCTTCTTCCTCCTCCTCATTATTGATCTGCTTCATTATTTTCCTTGTCTCCTCCTCATCATTCTCAATCAAAATATCCAGCTCCTCAGATTCTAGGATTTTCTCTTCATCACTACTCACCTTCTTCTATTTCTTAGCAGGGCTCTGCTTCTTCTTAGCAGGACTTCTGTTCCTCTTTTTCTACTTCTACTGGGGCTCCTCTATAACCACTTTCTTTTTTGGCTCTTCATCAATTTGCCAATCAGGAAATTTTAGTGCTTGCACAGTGGTCTTCCCCTTTGAGATCCTAATACAAGCTTATCTAACATTGCAGCTATTACAAAATACAAGCTTATCTAACATTTCACTTACACACTTTGAGATCCTAATGCACTGACCATCCTATAATCCTCATACCTAGCCTTAATACAACCGATGCACCACCAAACTTAGCTTTTCCATGTTTGACTTTCTTCTTTGCTGGGTTCTTTGGCTCTTCCAGATCAGCCGCTACAGCAACAGTCGCCATATCATCAACTTTGGTTGCCTCCGCTTCCGTTAAGGCTGCCATTTCAACAAGCTTAGTTGCTGCCTCCCTCTCTGAGTCTTCCTTGTGAGGCACCTCCTCAAAAGTTACTACTTCAGCAGACTGGTCTTGAGGTGCTGTAGCATCAGCCGCTACAACATCTTTCTGCACTTCTTTAGTTGTTGACCCTTCAGCAACCAGGTCATCCTCAATTTCTGCCAGCTTAGCACCAGGGCTCTACCTTTCTTCAGAGTAAGTAGGCACCTTTTTCTTGGCTACATGCTTCTCTTTCAACTTTGGTGCTCCATTATCAGGCACTGTAGCACTAATAGACTGTATCTCCTATATTCCTTCACTCAAAGCCTCTTCCTCAAATGATTCTTCTTCCTCCTCCTCACTATTGATCTGCTTCATTATTTGCCTTGTGTCCTCCTCATCATTCTCACTCAAAATATACAGTTCCTCAGATTCAAGGATGTCCTCCTCATCACTACTCACCTTCTTCTGTTTCTTAGCAAGGCTCTGCTTCTTCTTAGCAGGACTTCTGCTCCTCTTTTTCTACTTCTGCTGGGGCTCCTCTATAACCACTTTGTTCTTTGGCTCTTCATCAATTTGCCAATCAAGAAATTTTAGTGCTTGCACAGTGGTCTTCCCCCACTCAAATGTTTCCATCATAAACGTAGAGAGAGCCTGCTGTTGCAGCTTCAAGCGTTGTAGCGCTATAGCATCACCTGATGCTAAAGCAGCAGTCCTCTACCTTGGTTTGAAAGTTGAGGGGATTGCCCCTAATGGTGACCTCCTCTCCTCTTTTTCTTCCACTTCCACCTCTACATGAATACACAACTCAATGATTAATCATGGAAAGTACAGATTACCTCCACTCTTGATTCTGCACTTTTCAATTTCTTTGGAAATCAGCTTTCCAACATCAATCTTTTCTACAACCATGATGGCCTCAAGCACTATCAGCCTCTCCTTCTCCACATTAGTGGTATGTGAAGTTGGAAGAAGTGAGTGCTTGATGAAGTTGAACCACATGGTGGCTTCATTACACATATACACTTTCTTCAACTTGAACTCAGAGCCAAACTTTTCCCACTTTGATTCTTCAACACAGATGCACTCTCTGACTTTCTCCATTTCTGATTTCCCCCCGCCGTTGACCTTCTTTTCAATCTCCTTTCCATGGTAGCCAAATGAAACCACTCATTGATGGTTCTAGCATCGAAGTTAACAGTCTCCCCCTAACCACAGAATAGGTTTGGGGTTTACCATCAACAGGCTCTGGAACACCTGCGTAGAACTCTCTAACCACCGAAACCACAAATAGCTTGTGATGCTTGACAAATTGCTCCCAACCAAGCGCTGTAACGGTGGCTACGAAAGCATCAGACGCTTTGTTGCTCTTGAATCCCCTCTCAGCTATGAACTCCATGTCCCAAAATTTATTTGGGTCATCAATGATTGTGACACTCTTTGAAGAACTGGGCTCAACATTTGCCCCTTTTCCAATAGCTTTTGAAGCAACTTGCTTTTTAGTCATGGTTATGGGTTCGGAAGTGAGAGTTGAAGAAGATGAAAGCTTTGGATTTTTTATCTTAAGAATGAGAGATTAGAAAGGTTAGTAACTGGTTAGAGAAATGAGAGAGAAGAGGGTGGTTTTATTTATGGAAGAGAGGAGTTATGGGAAGTTGAGATGAGATACTAAAGAAAGTGACTTTTGTGGCTTGATTGATGGAGAGAGGGAGTGACTGACGTGATAAAAAACGTGCGCATAGCAGTTAAGAAGTGACTGCTAAGTGCCACGTCACATTTGCACTTGTTGAGAATTTTGACTTTTTCAACAGTGCCGCGCAGTAAACGCTATAGCGCTAGTGACACAACACACGCTATAGCACCAGCTGCTACCACAACAACATTCAGATGATATCTTCACACTCCACAAAATTCACTCCTGCACAAAAATAGAATTTAAACCCAAAAATTGTTAGTTAAAAGCATGGGTTGCCTCCCAAGAGCGCTTGCTTTAAGAGTCTTCAGCCAGACTTCCTCTAGTGCTAGAAGTCTTTGAGATCAATGGTGGTCTTGTCCCTAACCACATGTTCACCATGGTACTGCTTCACTCTTTGGCCATTTACCTTGAAGGTGGTGTTGGTTGCTTCATCAAATTATTCCACAGCACCATGTGGGTATAGTTTCACCCATTTAAATGGGATTTACCATCTAGATTTTAGCTTCCCAGGAAACAGTTTAAGTCTTGAATTAAACAATAGAAGCATTCCTCCTTCAACCAACTCTCTTCTTTGGATCTTGTGGTCATGCCAGGCCTTAGTCTTTTCCTTGTAAATAGCTGAATTTTCATAGGCAAAGTGCCTAATCTCTTCAAGATCATTTAGTTGTAATAGCCTAGCTTCCCCTGCCCTATCATGGTCAAAATTGGGCATTTTGATAGCTTAATGTGCTTTGTGTTGCAATTCAATAGGAAGGTGGCAAGCCTTCCCATACACAAGTCTGTAAGATGACACTCCTAATGGTGTTTTGAAGGCTGTCCTGTAAGCCCATAAAGCATCATCCAAGTGTAGTGACCATTCCTTCCATGTAGGATGTAACACCCCCCTTTTACTATTACAATTAAATAGACAATTATCAGAGTCACCTCGAAGGGCGCTACATTTTTCACCATTTTAAAAAAAAACACCATTTATTCCAAAAAAAAATCTCCAAAATAATTTATATAAAAGAAATCACCAAGCAGCGGAAATATTAACCAGTTTAAACATCTCCAGAATTAACAATTAAAGACATCTCCAAAATTAATTAAAACAATTTCCAATAACTAAAATAATAGTTCAAAACGATAACTAACGACTCCCCGGTGCTACATATCAGAGCTGACACAGACCCAAACGAGAGAGGAAGCAAAACCTAGCAATTCCTCCACGAGCACTAGCGATCACCTGCAGCGTTGCCGCATGAGAGCAACATTCCAAGCAGAAGGGGTGAGTCTAACAGAGGTAATAAGCAGATGATAAAAATATGCTAGCATCAGGTAACTACAGCAACACAATACAATTACACCATATCACAACACCAGATACCAAAGGAAAAATCCATTTGACAGTGAACCACCAAAATTATAACACTCATAGACAACGGGATGATATGCAACCCCTCCAGTGGGCATATGCATGCGGTACCGATCACCAAAATGAGCCACGACGGGCATATCACCAATAAACACCAGAGGCAGAGCCTATATCACCAAAACATGCATATGACAATGCGACACCATGATTATGCACCAACTCACCATAACAAGTATTTAAAATAAATACTATATCACCAGAATCAAAACAAATGATTTCACCAAAAATAGCACCAAGTTGTAGCATCACAGCTACCACTAAACTCTCCTGAGCATACCAGCAGCACACCTGAAATATTAACACCAGACGGCTCCACAACGCGGACATAACGCACGCACACCACGCACAAGACTGGCGCACAGCGCCTAGGCACATCGCACCTACTTCAGCAAATTAATTAAAATAGCAAACGACATCGGATTTCAACAAATAAATACTTGTTGGAAAGCCCTATGGGTCTGGTTATCATCCCTAAGTTCAGTTTTTGAAGGAGAGTGTCCAATAGGTACAGTTTTCGAAAAGCACACAGGCTAGTTGCAAAAGAGGACAGTTTCTGTCCTTCAAATTCAAGCAATTCCAAAGTGACCAAAACACAATCAAATTGCATGAAACTTGTGCATAAACTGGGGCAAATTTTGTCTAGTTTTCAAAGAAATTGGATTCGTTCGAAAAGGAGTTCTTTTGAAAACGTGGTAACCAAAACACTGACCCTGTGTCCAGATTGTTTCCAGAATCTTACTCTAACTTGTGGAATTCATATCTCGAGCTACACAACTCTAAACGCAACCAAACCAGTGCCAAATTAACAAGCATTAAGTCTATTTTCCAGAAAAATAAACCACATAATTTTTCGGTCAATACAACGTTCCCAGTCACCGAAATACCGAATCTATACCCAAATCGTTTCCAGAATTTTAACCTAACTTGTATCGCCTATAACTCGAGCTATACAACTCCGAATTTAACGAAACCAGTGCCAAAACGACCGGCGTTAAGTCTATTTTCAAAAACAATCAACCTCATAATTTTTGGATCAACCAAACAGCGCCAGTTTTAGAAAAACCGAACCTGTGTCCAGAATCGCTAAATTGCCAAACACCAAACCCTAACGGCAACGACACCGCAACCACCACAACAAAAACGACAATTCGACAACGCGACAACAACAATCAACCACGCACAGCAACAACAAAAACACGAACAATAACAACACCATCATCGTGATACAACAATCACGCAACAACAAATAACGAAACAAATCACAATAACGTGCAATAATCATCAAAGCACCAATCTCAACGAAAACACGATATGCAACAACACGAACAATTCAACAAAACCCTAGACTACCCACACATAATTATCATCAACCCATTATCAAGGTTAATCCCACCCTTACCTCGAATAACGTAAGCTCCGGAACACGACGAACGAGACACGAACAAAACAACAGCAACACGAACGATCTCCTTTTGAAATTCTTCGCGAAACCCTCCTCTTCTCTCCCTCTTTGCGCCGCGTGCTCTCTCTCTCACTCTCACTTTCGTTTTTCTTTTGCTTGCTGCGAATGAGGGTTTGGCTTAAACCCCCAGGGTTTAAGTTGAGGGCTCAGTAAACACTGGGCTCTCTACGTCACCATCTCCTTTACTCGTTTCACCTCCTACGCATATAAAATATTAACCTTTTAATTTATCTATATCCCGCCTCCAAATTATTTTAATAATTCAATCAACTATTTTAATTAAATTATTTCCGGGGTGTTACATAGGACCCACCATCTTCTCAAGCATCCTCTTGATCTCTCTATTAGACAGCTCTGCTTGACCACTTGTTTGAGGGTGGTAAGTAGTGGCAACTTTATGCCTGACTCCATATTTAGCCAAGAGGGTCTCAATTAGCTTGTTGCAAAAGTGAGAACCCTCATCACTGATGATAGCTCTTGGAGTTCCAAATCTGGTGAAAATGTTCCTTTGGAGGAATTTGCTTACTGACTTAGCATCAATGAGGTATGACTCGCCCAGACTTCGACGACTCCTTGCCCATACTGCAATAAGGTTCCTCCTATTTAATTTCAACTATTGAGGTACGACTTGCCCATACTGCGACGAGTCCTTGCCCATACTGCGACGAGGTTCCTTCAACAAATATCGATCACGAAGATACAACTCGTCCATAGTGCAACGAGTTCCTGCCAATACTGCGACAATATTCATCAACATGAACTACCTCGTTAATCATCGACGAAGGATAACTTGTTCATTGTGCAACAAGTTTCCCATAACAATGCACATAAAGCCAACCAGTAATCACAACAAAACATCAACGTCAAATCACTTAATAACCTTAACGATTCCATTTCAATATTTGCTACATTAATCGATCCTAAGGTATATCTGTTTAGATCTTAAACGATATTAGTGTCGTATCACTTAGACTCGCCTATCATTCTAATCCATTAGCACATTAAGCATTAACTCAATCTTTAACTTCTATATTAAGTCTTCCTTCTAACTTAGGTAATTTTGATTAATTATGAGTAACTCTCAAGCTATATCTACTCAACTATGTCTGAGGCTCATTATCAATCATCTATAACTTAAATAACTTCGTTAAACTATTAAGTATTCTTAAATTAACTTGAACTAAGTCGTGATTTAGCTATGTACACACCATTATTTTATTGTCTTATGTCACTCACTCATTTATGGTCTTATGTGACTCGGGATATACGACTAGCTTTGTCATGTCTTTCTGTCACTAAGAATTATTCTCAAAGTCATTTATCATATTTTAGTTGCTATAATGTAATTACTAATTGACTAGTCATGTCCCCGAAGCTCTTCATCAGTCTCAGTCATAGTTAACCATCCATTATTATTTATTAAATAACTGTTTACAACTATTTACTATTCACTTTCACAGTCAACCCAATTTTACGCATTAGTAGCACAAACAAAGGGAACAACTGCAGCTTGTGATATTTATTCTAATTCCCTTCTCCACATTGGGTCGTAAATCGGCCGATGTGCTCCATTGTAGACTTGCCACCATCCCCAGAAAACGTAGCAAAGTCAGGGTTTTGAATCCTCTGGGTAGAGGCACCAATTTGTCCCCCCACTCGGGGTAAGGCTTCCTGTACACTAGTATGTCGAGCGTCTTCAACTGCACACCGAAGAACTCCTTACTGGTGTCATCTATTAGATCAAGGTCCGGGAGTTGGGGTCCCGATGGTCTTTCAGGTGGAGGCATTGGTCGCCACATTGTATCTGGGGGACCCTGCGGCCCTAGCTGCGGTGGTGCCTGAGATGGAATATCTGTCCATGGCTGCCCAGGCACTACATGGGACAGGTTAATGTGGCACGTTCCTGGTATAAGTGCCCGATTTCCTAGGTGAGGTGGAAACTGATTCCATGGCTGCTCGACCGAGGCACCATTCATTTGTGTCTTTGAATAGGAACCTGCCGGGTAGCTACTTGGTGCTCCAGAGTCCGGCTGGCTGGGAGATAGGTTTGTCGAGCCAGGTGGGCTTTGAACCCATCGCTACTGACTCGGGCAATACTCGTCTGTCCTGCCAATCCCAGATTTCGGGGAGAAGGCTTGCTCCCCTGAGTAAGTTGGATAGTTAACCGCGGTAGAGCACCTATAGGATGATCCTTGCGGCAGACCCATCAAGTCTGCTGCCTCGGGCGGCCTTCTGGCCAATTGCACTTGTCCCTGCTGAAGAGAAGTCGTGTTAGCGACATTCGCCATAAACTTCCCCCAAGTGTTCGCAGTGGCAAAAATACCAGGTTGAGGACCAACCATGCTCCCACTCGGTGTACATTGTTGCATGCTTCCCATTGGGTTATAGGAAGATGCCTGCTGAGGTCCAACCAGGTTGGTGTACGGTAGGGTCTGATACGTGCCTCCCTGAGAGCTAGGTTGTCTTCCCTGTGATTGGCCGGGGAAACCATGGTTCATTGTGCTACTAGCTTGCCCAGCACGCCTCTGTTCCATTTCCTTGGCCGTTTTCACCTCATTGTGCACCATAGGTTTCACTATATGTCAGCCAATTGGTGGGACACTTGGTACATTATGTCATGTATCCCCATGTCGATTTGCTGCCGAATAAACGATGTGGTCATAACCACGGGCTCCTAATAGTCTTGAGGGGGTGGACGCCGAAGGTGGCTCCATACTTAGGTTCCTGCCAGAGCGTAGGTGCATACGCCAACAATAATCCAGTCGAGGCTAATCAAACGAGACAGTTTGCTCACCCGTATCTGTCCCACTAGGCGTGCCAATTTTTGTTGTCGTCAAACTCTTAGGTCCTAGCCATGGGGTCGACCAAAGGTTTGGACAGTCTTTGATTCCTCTTTTCTTCAAGCAGTTGCGTCGAGGAGGGAACTCTTCTCTTCAACTGTGGGTTTCCTGACTCCTCTAGAAAGGGTCGGGTTGATTGAATGGGATGTGAGGGTTGGATTATCTACTAGCCTAATGCATAAAAGTAAAGTATAGTGCGATAAAGGAAAATAAAAAATGAGAAAAGTAGATTTGTATTGATTGATGTGTGTTCTATACAATTGTTTCTCTTCGTATATATATATATAGGCCCTCGTCGGCCACTATGCGAGTCATTTACCTACCATTGGATCAATTTTAGATCAACATCTAATATTGCTCATATGCCCTAAGAAATCGGAGCCACTACCCACGATCCTACTAGCACGGTTAGTGGAGCAAAACTCATTCGCTCCACTCCTCAAGGCTTCACTTATTCGTTAGATCTTCAACTGCTTCAACGTTCCATTCATGTGTTTCCTCTCTCTTGCCTTCCAAGCAAGCCTGCCTTACTTCGGCCATTCAATTCCTCGGCTGACCCTTGTCCCCGGCTTGCAGCCACAAACCTGGGCAACCGAGCTATCATGGTCGTGGTACTCTATAGGTTGAGACTAGCTCTCCCTCGGTCTTGTTTACTATCCCTCGAGCTTACCCCTTCCTTGGAGAATTTACATCATGATTTGCCTCGAGGTTTTACCTTGAGTTCATTCTTTCAGAAAATATCTTCTGGGATTTGTCTAGTGGCCTGCCTCGGTGCGCTAGTCCTTTCCCCCTTTTTCCTCTCAGCCCTTGGCCTACGACTTAATTATTTTTGGGTGTTAACAATAACTAATAGGAATGATTGCATCATTGTCAATGTTTGTCTCCAAAACCTCCAATAGATCATTACCCTTCTTTAAGATTCTGAAGAAATGGGTCGAGTTCTAGGGGACTGAAGAATGTGAGAACTCCCTTACAGAGCTCAAACAGATCCTTATGGAACGACCTATCCTAACAAGACCAGTGGTGGGAGAAACACCCTACCTCTACCTAGCCGTGGCCAAGGAAACACTAAGTGTGGTGCTGATTAGAGAAACTGAGCTCCAACAAAGGCCAATTTACATCGTCCACAAAGTTCCGCAAGGACCAGAAACAAGGTACCAGAAGATTGAAAAGGTAGCCTTAGCATTGGTGATGAAGGAGGCGTCGCCGATGTGGATTAGGTCTTGGAGACGTTTCATTTCAATGTTTCGTAGTTGCAGAAAGTATTGCAAGATGGAATAGGGTTTTTTGGAGACGTGCTACGTGGGGGTGTTTAATTAAGTTTATAACGAAACCTACAATAGTGCTTAGTTTGGCAAGCGCTATAGAACGTCAATGCAGTTATAGCACCTAGAAAATCACGCGATATGTATTGTTTCCTAAGAACTTTTTTATAGCGCTTACTGTAAGAAGCGCTGTAAAAGGATAGATTTACAAAAAAAGCTTTACCAATCAGCGTTATTAATGAGTTCCGTGTTCCCTATTATAGCGCTTCTTTAACAAAGTGCTATTAAAAGACCACTATGAAATGCCTGCTTTGGCATAGTGAATTATGTATAGACACCGTACCTGCAATAATAATTCCTATTATAATAATTGGAATGACTTGCTTATACCTCATTATGATTAATAATTTTCTTTGTCTACTTCAATGGTTCAAGCTATCATCATCACCGTAGTTGTATTCACATTCAGCAATCATTATGGTTAATTATATTATTTTGTTGTGTCTTTATGTTGGAGTAGTGTGGAGTGGACTGTGGAGGTGTTAAAAGTTATAGGTAAAGTGAGTAGCTAGACATGTGGTTGTGGTGTACGAGTATGCAGATTTGGAATGGTTATTACTGAGGCGGTGGGAGGGAATATGGAAGATGGTTTGTGGTGATGGGTGAAATTTGTCTGTGTGGGGGATGGTAAAACGGGTGTTTGACTATTGATTCATTGATACATAAGTTTCTGATTTTTTAAGCTTTTGCAGTAGTGCACTTATATACTAGTTTGAAGTATAAGTCTATGGTTTGGCTATTGACTATTTGGAAACACAAGGTAAAACCTTCATATATATATATATATATATATATATATATATATATATATATATATATATAGTAGTTAGAGGTATAAGGAATTCTGCAGTAGTGCAATTACAAATTTCCTTTATGTGTTGTTGTATAAATTATAATAGTCTTCCTAGCTTTTCTAATTTTATAGCAAGACCTAGACGCTTCAGACATGTCTATTTTATTGTGATGCGATTACTGCATTCTAATTTCCTGAGTTACATTCAAGTTATTCATTATTTAATATAATGCCATTTTGAATGATACCAGAAGGTAAAATCTGGCATGCATAATTGATATTTTTATACCTCCTTAATATATGTGAAGTACAACAACTTGAAAATGAATTTGTTTAGTTGAAGAATGAGATTGCTGAGTTGAAGAGTGAATCAAAGACCATAGATGAAACCATGAAGATGAAGGAATTAACACACACATATATTCTAACTATTGTCACTTTACCTCAAACTATGGACTTCATACATGCAACTAATTTTCTCCTATATTTCCTACTACGAAAATATTAATACTTTAAGTTGTTATTTAGTTCATTATGCATATATTTTTAGTTCAGAAATATATATGATAAATAATATTATTCATTGCACGGGTACTATTTATTACGTAACCAAGCTAGTTTACTTCATTGAAGAAGTTTAGTCATATTTTAAAAACACTTACTTATTCTCCATAACTTGGAGAGACAAACAAAAGTCATAGTCACATATAATATTTCTACGAGGCTGCCATAAAATTTAAAATGTTACAGGTATAATATCGAACAAAGGTGACAGTTGCATATAATAATATTTTACTTATCCATTATAGCAAACCTAGCATTGCCAACGCATCCGATATAACTTGCATTGTCGTCGCACTTGTAATTTTCAGTGATATCTATGAAAAAAAATTGCGCAATCATTGTTATGTACAAATGGAACACTCGGACATTGTAAAAATTGACCTTCACCTGTTGAGAGGCTCAGTACAGAAATAAACTTAAGACATTTAGCCATTATTATATTAGCTTGATAAGGCTGTACTTATATCATAGGAAAAAAGATGTATATGTAACATTTCTCTGTACTTATATCATAGGAAAAAAGATGTATATGTAACATTTCTCAAGTTGCACATTACCCTATGCTAATTCTTTTTCTTTATATTATGGCTTCCTACTATATTAATAGGTCATTTTTTCCCTTTCAACCTACTCACTTGCTAAAAGGTGTTATTAATAAATTCACATTTGAAGGGGAAACTGAGTAGTTTAAAGGAGCACAAATGACCTGCTAATGTATCAAGGAGACATAAGTTTATGATTTTTTAAGCTTCTGCAGTAGTGCACTGCACTTATATACTAGTTTGAAGTATAAATCTATGGTTTGGCTATTGACTATTTGGAAACACAAGGTAAAAACATTTATATATATATATATATATATAATTAATAATTTGAAGTATAAGGAATTCTGCAGTAGTGCAATTACCAAGTTCCTTTATGTGTTGTTTATATAAATTATAATAGTCTTCCTTTTCTAGTTTTATAGCAAGACCTAGAGGCTTCAGACGACGTGTCTATTTTATTGTGATGCCATTACTGCACTCTAATTTTTCATGAGTTACATTAAAGCTATTTATTATTTTATATCATGCCATTTTGAATGATGCCACAAGGAAAAATCTGGCATGCAAATTGATATTTTTATACCTCCTTAATATAGGTGAAGTGCAACTACTTAAAAATGAAAATGTTTAGTTGAAGAATGAAATTGCTGAGTTGAAGAGTGACCAAAGATGAAACCATGAAGATGATGGCCACTACAACAAAAAGGGCTTTTAGCGGTAATAAAAAATGCTTTTA
The DNA here is from genome assembly GCA_963573325.1 of Astragalus glycyphyllos. Taxonomy (NCBI): domain Eukaryota; kingdom Viridiplantae; phylum Streptophyta; class Magnoliopsida; order Fabales; family Fabaceae; genus Astragalus; species Astragalus glycyphyllos. The sequence goes on from OY754307.1 coordinate 40,911,104, forward strand.
GCAGCAATACAAATGGTCGCCAAAAGTTTTACCAGCAATTTATTAACAATCATTGTATCCAGGGTCGCTAAAAGCTTACCCGACCATTGAGACAAAGGCTGGTAAAGGCCTATATTATTGCCACTAAAACATAAAAACTTTCACCGGCAATTATAGTGGCAAATTTTATTGTCGCTAAACGTAGATTTTGTTAAAAAAAAAAGTAAAAGGCTTCCACCAAAAGAGCTGTACACATTTATCTGATAATCTCTAAAATAATCGATTATCAATAGTTCCACCAGTAATTGAAATTACATACATCTAAAATAACAAGGCAGGTTGGGGCATTCCTCAAGCATTCTGATGCAACTCCGCCATAAGCCCTGACCAACCCCCCAGTGCCTAACTTGATACCTCCAAAATGCCTGAAATTTAATATAGATCACAATACATGTTGCGGTAATCAAGAACTTAGTGCTAAACCCAATACCAAAGAATAAACAGCTTAGTGCTAAAAATGTACAAGAGTGTCATGCTGCGGTTAATCAAGGATTCAACTAAGGGATAAAAAGAAACATATATTAAACATAAGCAAACTAACAAGAACTTATTAATTCAAACAAAGTAATTAACCTGATGACAACCACCATTACTCTATCTATTCCTGAAGAAGCATTAGCAGAATATATAGGTTTCCCGGCTGTACCTGAAGGTTCTCCATCATCATTGGACCAGTATTGATCCCCACCTGTTACGTAACACCCTGATTTTCTTATTAATATATGTGTATATATGCTTTGATATATTAGTAATTTTGGGTGTATATATTTTAGTAATTAGCATATTTTTATAGTATGTTATTATTTTATTTTAAGTACTAGCCATGAGGTAGTATTACTGTTACTATTATTATTATTATTATTATTATTATTATTATTAATATTTAAAATTATAAGTTTAAAGGTTTTATACTTATTTGTGTGTTTGGATCTTTAATTTATAGAATTGATATTTAATTGTATTTTTAGGTAATATTGATAGTGTATTGCTATCATTATTACTATTATTATGATTTTTTTTGGTCAATTATTGTTTGATTACCATTGAGATGGGCTAAGCCCCAACCAAACAATACACACATTGAACTTGGGCCCAGCTGGAAACCCGGCACCACAAAAAGAGAACATGGGCTCGGTGTCAGGCATGGGACATGAAAGTTAAAATGGATCCGGGTTACAACCCACTTACAACTAAGACAAAGGAGAGTAATAAATGATAAAATAAAATAAATAAAATAGGTACAACCACTTTTGGGTTGTAAACTAGCTGACACTCAGCAGTCACACACCCAAAAACGGTAAAAAACCCTAGATGCTTCATCTTCTCCATTGCTCTTCCAGACACATACGAACCAGAGCCAAATTACCACACAAAATCAAACATTCACCCATTAGAATTGACACGAAGAAATGGTCATGGTCTGTGAAGCTCAAGCTCGTTATCTTCACCAACAGAGACTTCAATTGTCACGAGTACAATGCCATGCAATCACTAGTAATCACGGATCTGAGCGAGTCTGGTGTTCTTGATGCCCAATTACTCTGAAGTCGCCCTTTCGAAGCAAGATAAGCTAGTTCATGAGCTACCTTGTTGCCATTTCTGCCAATCCAGGTTATGATACTCGATTCAATAGAACTTCTGAAATTGTTTATGTCATCAACAAGACCAATGATTTCCATCACTCTTTGGTTACCTTTGCACGCTTCTGCTAGTGTTTTGTTGTCAATTTCAAAGAATACCTGCTGGAGATGTAATGAGTTTGCAAAGGAAACAGCTTCACAAAGGCTAAAAGCTTCTGCAACTAGAGGCGAACTAGCAAAGGTACGGTGAGTCACTGCAGTAAGAATCTTTCCTTTGTCATTTCTACATACGATCCCCACATAACCAATACCAGTTGCTTTATCAAAAGCGATATCCGAATTAATCTTCACAAAAGGTGGTCTGGGAGGTTTCTAGATACACGCAGTAGTTTGATTAGTCCCATGAGGATTATTAGAATCATTTGAATCTTGTTTAGAAACACTGTTAATGAACTCTGCATTCAAGGAGTTCACTCTGTGTAGTACCTCCAGAGGTTTAGGGGGCTTGTCTTCAAAGACAACCTCATTTCTTGTTTTCCATATGAGCCATAGTGTGTAAAACAGCCTAGCAATACCTTCAGAGTTGTTAATTAGGACTATTTCACAAGTTGTAAGAAGCCACTCGTGCAGAGATGTTAACCCAATATTAGAAGGAACAGGGATAAGTTGGAGACCAAACCACAAGGGTCTAGTCCAGGGGCAGAGTAAGGCTAAGTGTTCCATAGTCTCAGGAGCAGACTTGCATATAGGGCAAAGGGGACATTTGGAGATTCTCTTCTTGTAGAGGGCAGCTTTGGTAGGCATGAAGTTTTTGCAAGCTCTCCAACTAAAATGCTTTACTTTATTTGGGACTTGTGAGTTCCATATGAGGCTCCATAGATTATCTAGAATTGAATGAGAGGAGGAAGGGTTACTGCTTATAGGGGGTTTATTGACAATGGATTTATAACCAGACTTGACAGAGTAGGTTCCATCGACAGACTTAGGCCACATTAGGTGATTTTCAGTGGAGGCCCACATAATTGGGGTTTGAAGAGTTTCAATAGCTGATTGTGGTGTAAGGTTAAGCCTAAGAGTACCTGTGTCCCATTCTTTGTTAGGGGAGATCAGTTCAATGACCATAGTGACATTAGCATGGGGAAGCAACTGAGCTTTGCCCCTAGAAGCAAGCCAAAGGTCATCAGTGATACTAATTTGAAGGCCATAGCCAATCCCCCACCTGCCTTCTTCTTTGAGCAAAGTTCTGCAATGTAACAGGCTCCTCCAAACCCATGAGGGTCTTCTCCCCAAACCAGCATGCCAAAAATCAGTAGAAGGAAAGTAAATACCTTTAAGAGTCATTGCCCAGTATGAAGTAGGATCTTGAATGAGCCTCCAAGCTTGTTTAGACAAGTAAGCAGAGTTCATCTTCTTGAAGTCCTTAAATCCTAGCCCACCTTTATCTTTAGGCTCACATAAGTCTTCATACTTCTTCCAATGGATGCCTCTTTTCTTCCCTGATGATTGCCACCAGAATTTGGCTACTGCAGAAGTGAGAGAGTCACAGAAAGTTTTTGGGAGTTGCAGTATAGCCATAAAATAACTAGAAACATTCTGCACCACTGATTTTATCATTATCTCCTTTCCTACTGGGTTTAACAAGTTGCCTTTCCACCCTTCTAATTTACCCAATACTTTTTCCTTAAGCCAAGCTAGTCCTTGAACTTTGGATTCCCCCATTCAGCTGGGATTCCTAGATATTTACCAGGATTATCCCATAATGGAATGTTAGAGATCCTTGTGATTGCTTCTTTTGTTGCATTAGAGACCTTTGACCCACAGATGATGCCTGATTTAGATAGATTGACCTTTTGTCCTAAGGCACTTGTAAAGAGGTTTAGCACTTTAATGATTTGGTAGACATCAGCTTCATTATCTTTCGTGAATAGGATTGCATCATCAGCAAAGATAAGTGGGACAAGGTAGGAGCAGTTGCTACAAGAGAGATACCATGCAATTGATCCTTGTGACAAGCATCTGTTATTAGCCTTGAGAGAACATCAAAAACCAGTATAAATAAATAAGGGGACAGTGAGTCCCCTTGCCTTAAACCTCTTTCAGGAGAGACTCTATTAGATGAGAACCCATTCACTTGCTAAGTATAGGTGACAGATGTGACAAGTTGCATGATGGAGTTTACCCAGGACTCAACAAAACCATAGGCTCTCAGCACTTTCCTAAGAAAGTCCCAATTTACCCTATCATAAGCCTTATTCATGTCTAGTTTGAGAGCAATACCTTTCCCTCCTTGACCTTGCTTCTTTTTGAGATAATGAAAAGCTTCATGTGCTGCTATCAAATTGTCTTGGATCATACCCCCACCCACAAAAGCACTTTGTTGGGGGGATATGATTTTGGACATGAAAGGTTTGAGTCTACTGACATAGATCTTAGCAATGACTTTATAAATGAAAGTACAACAGCTGATAGGTTTAAGGTTAGAAATAAACTCAGGGTGAGGAATTTTAGGAATCAAAGACACACTAGTGAAATTAGTTTCTTCACCCAACACACCACCAGCAAAGAAAGTTGAAACAACATTAAACACATCAGTTTTAATTCTTTCCCAGTTTTTTTGAAAAAATAGGCCATTGAGCCCATCTGGTCTTGGGGCTTTATAAGTTCCCAGCTCAAAAACAGTTGTTTCAACTTCTTTAAATGCAATAGCCCTAACAAGGGACTCATTCATAGAGGCAGAGATACACTTAGGCACAACTTGTAAACATTGGTCAATGCAATTAGGAGTTTCCTCAGAGTATAAAAGATTATAAAAGTTACTAATACCATGCATCACTTCTTGTTGACCTTCTAGCCAATTACCATTCTCATCTTTGATCCTTAGAAGCTTGTTTCTGTCTCTTCTTTGGATAGAAGAAGCATGAAAGAATCTTGTGTTCTTGTCCCCATAGTTTACCCACTTCAACCTAGACCTCTGTCCCCAATATTGTTCTTCCTGCTTCCACAGCTTGTCTATCTCTCTCCTCATGTGAGACACTTCTCCCCAGAAAATTTGATTCCCCTGCTTGTTAAGACAATCCTGGATATTCTGCTTTAGATTCTCAATTCCCCTTGCTGCATTTTTAAAGGTACTGTTACAGTGCCATCTCTGCAGTCCTTTCTTGCAATTAGTAGCTTTGTGAGCCCAGTTCTGCCATGGATCCCTAGAGCTGCTTGAGTGCCAGTTAGCAGCCACCACATCTCTACAATCTTGATGCTCTTCCCAAAATACCTCATACTTGAAAATTTTGCCATTTGTTGTAGGGGGTTTTGGTTTAAGAAGGATAGGGGAGTGGTCAGAATTTATAATTGGGAGGGCTATAGCCAAAGCCTGAGGAAATTTATTTCTCCACTCCCAATTGGCAAGAATTCTGTCAATCTTTTGCCTAGTGACCACCCAATCTCTAGAATTGCTAATCCATGTATATCTGCACCCCTGCAAATTGAAGTCCATAAGACCTGAGCTATCCCAGAAGTCTCTGAATAGCCTCAGTCTGATTGGTTCAATGTTCCTTACTCCATCTTTGTCAGTAACAGATAGCATCTCATTAAAGTCTCCCACACAACACCAAGGAACCCCATTAGATGGCTTTAGTCTTCCCAATTTAGGCCATAAACCCCTCCTTGCAGCAAAGGTTGGGTTGCCATAAACAAAGGTAATTTCAAAGTATCTCCCAGATCTTCTCTCCTTAGCAACAGAGTGAATCTAGTTTGAGCATGATTCAAACACTTGAATATCATAATAATCATTCCATAGGAGACAAATACCTCCTGATGTACCAACTGACTCAACACAGTAAGAGTGTTGATACCTGAATCTTCTTCTAATTCTTTCAACTCTTTCCTTATGGGCTCTGGTTTCCATAAGGAAAATAATGGTCGGCTTATGACCCCTTACTAGGTCATTAAGTTCCCTACTCGTCGTGGCCGCCGCCAAGCCACGATAGTTCCAGCTCACACAAGTCATTTAGGGGTTGGGGGCATGGGGTGGCCCGCCTCCTCAGCCTTGGTCTCAATGTTGATCCCCATAACATTCTCACCAATCATAGCTTCTTGATTGATTGTTTTTTGTTGTACTTCAATTTTTGCTTTCTTTTGTTCATTGTTTTGTACTTCATCTAAATGCTCTTTTCCTCGTTTCTTTCGCAGGTTCAGATCAGCATCTACATTAAAGGCAAGTTCCTTCTCTTCATAATGCTTTAACATGTGGTATCCTTCACTTGGGCCATTATCCTCAGGAGGAAATCCAACAGTGTACCTCTAAGGTGAAGAGGGCAGGAGCTTTGAAGGTTCTCTCCATTCAGTGTTCTGATCAGGTATAACACATTGACTAGTTGCAACTCCTTGTTTCCTTTCAGTTCTGCTTTTTGAAGATAATTTGTATATTTTCCTTTTCACACTGGCAGCTTTGTCAAGAGAAATCTTGGCTCCCCCATATATGATTTGGTTATCCTGTGGGCTTGGATGATCCTTGGTTACAATGGGAGTAGGAAGGCCAACATCCTCCTTTATTAAGTGAAGATCATCTATGTTCAACAGGCCAAGACCTGGAGAGACTTTATTGGAGCCTAAAGGTACAGTGGCATAGAGCTTACCATCAAGCATAGGATTAGTCTCATTCATTTCCTCAGTGCTATGTGTAGATTCCTCCATAAGGTTACTATTATGGCATATAGTGCAGTTAGGACATTTTGAGGCTCCTGCCTTAGTATTGCCTGTGCATTTAGCTTGTGTTGGAATGTTTCTCCCAAGTTGGTCACGAACTTTTTGCATCAGAGCTTTCACTTCTATTCTTGCCCTCTGTTTGTTATCCTCCTCTAATTCTTTTAGCCTTTGTTGTCTGTATAGGTCTGGCAGTGGGATGTTTATTTGGATTTGTGGAGTTTCTTCCACCTGCTCATGAGTTCCATTGGTCAGAAGTTGTTGTTGCTGCTGCTTCCTGTACTCTGCAAGTTCAGCATCTAACAAGTAAGTCTCATATGGCATTGGGTAATCTTCATTAGGTGAGTCCTCTAGTGAGTCTTCATAGGAAACATCTCTTATTTGAATCCCAATAGGTTTATTCCCATAATTAGTAGGGACAGTCTCTGTACCAAATGAGCAATTAGCTATCATTTCTGCCCATGCCTTTCTCACTCTTTCCCTAATAACTTCTTCACTTTCCTTCTGAGAACCACTGTCCTTCTGATTAGCATTTTATCCTTGTTTTTGGAACTTGTGTGTTGCATTCTTAGTTGAATCACTATGATTTTTAAAACTGTAATATGTTTTATTTGTGAGTGTAGAAATGACTTAGGCCTTTTTATAATAAAGCCTATCTCTTAGCTTTTAAAAAGACCCAAGTATAGTTCAATCTAGACATTACTGATTGAACCCCTGTATTTAACTCGTACACCCCACTGACCCAAATTAAACCTACGCTACTTTTTATTCTCTCTGTTGCCTTCTTCTTTGAGCAGCCGCCAGAGACAGTTATAAAACCCATTCTTTTCTTCGCTGTCCTTGTTCTTTCTTATTTGATCACCAAAAATTACAAAACTTCACACTCCTGTACAAAATCACCTTCCCAATCCGTTTACGGTGTTATTTTTGTCATCTGAGATAGAAATTATACTGTATTTCGTACTGTATATCGCTGATTCTAGATACTACGGTCATCTTTTGGAAAAACGGACATCGTCTTTGGATTCCCCTCATCGAAACCTTAAGAAAAAGGTATTGCTTTTATTATTTTGGTAAATTTGAAAAACAGTCTGTTTTACCCGTGATTGCAACTTCTGGTCTTATTTCTGGCCACATCGTTTGTCATCTTGAAAAACCGAGGCCTTCTTTAGACTCACTGAACAGAATACTTTTATTCTATCCAATTAGATTCGCAAAACAAGACATTTCAAAAATGGGTCCCGTTCTTCGTCGTTCTTCTTCATTACTGTTGAGCAATACGCAAGATGATTCTCAGTTCCTTCATTCCATGGACCTCAAGATACGTTCAAATCAATTAAAGATCCTCTCTCTTGCTTTTTTCAGGTCTGATTTCGTGGTAAGCAATATCTATCACGTTCTAATCCCTCGTTTGAGTTCTTTATACCGTAAAATAGTATTTTTTGCATAACTTTTCCTACCGATGTCAGATTCGCACACCGTTTGGAGCTACATGCTCGTAGCAACATGCTTAAAGCTATAAAAACGAGTCTTCAGCCGTTTGTATTATAATTTCGTGGTATGTTCCTCAGCACTTGTTTTAGTCCTTTTAGTCTCTATAGTCAGATAACTAATACCATACCTTTGTCATTTGTTATACGTGACTTCCGGGATCATCAAGGGAATAATATAAGAGGAATTTAATGTTGTTTGGAGGACATAAGTTGTCGTTATTTCTTTGTACCATCGTTCGTAATCGCTCGGATTCGAGGGAAGAAGAGGGGGGTGATAACTAGGGAACATGGTAGTTTAGGATGCAACTGACATAACTGGGATGTCCCATGATCCCTATGTCTAACGCTGACATTATATTTGTGTGTAAACCATTGTAAGAGCAATGTAATTTTATTTCATGATTTGGTTATGTCCTTGTAGGAGCAAGGACTCTATTATAATGTATTGATGTTGATGATTTGTGTGGTTTTGAACATCTTATGTTTATACGTTGTTGTTGATGTTGTTTTCGCCATTGTTGTTTTGATTGTTGTTGATGATGATAAGAGACCAATTGGATTAGATTGGGTCTCGTTGTTAAGGTTTAAAGGCTAATCTCTTTAGAGGAGATATGGTTGCTAGTGTTGTTGTGATTGGGTAGTTATAATTGCTGAACTTTAGGGTAGTAGACCTTATTGGACTTTTGAATAAGCTGATGATTAAATTATATGGTTAGATAGCCCATAAGTTGAAGGTTGATGATGTACTCATAGTTTCGGTTGTCTTTAATTAAGTAACAATGTCAAACCTTAGCATAGAAGATTGGGCTGATGATATTGAAAATCCTAATAATTTAAGTGGTTTAATTAGAATTAAGAACTTCTTAGAATGATTCCTAGACAAAAGATGAAAATATTAATTTATTAGGTTGATGTTGTTGATTGATTAAAGCCGTGGAAATTACCCAATAGATGTTTCGGACTTGTGTTAATCTAATCTATTAGGAATAAGATGTTAATCAATTAGAGGAGTTAATATAACCAGTGAGTTGTTTTAGATGCGTGTTAATAGATTAGAAAGGACCGTTAATAAATTAGGATAATGAAGTATTACCTAAGAGACATTTTGAAGCCTATTAGTTGAACAAGACAACGCTATTAATGGATTGAGACTATTGTAGGAATGTTTTGCATGATGTTTGACCCTTCCTAAGCTAGTTTCAGGTAACCTTGACCATGGGTGATGATTGAGACAATAAGAGTCATAGGAGCCTTAGGAAAATATCAAATAACGGGTGAAGTTGGGATTCGAGGCATTGAATCAGACGACTACATATGAATATAAGGATGACGTTATTATATAGAATTAGCGGGGACTTAGGTAATAGTTATGACCATAGATGATGACTGTGGTGACCCCCTAGTTGTATGGTGATACCCGAGATGATGATTATCGAACAAATGACCCCTGGTTGTTGATGATACCCTCCTACTTAGGAGTTCTTAGGGAAGTTGATGATGATGATGTTTAAGGAACCTTATCGCAGCATGGGCAAGCACTCGCTGCAGTAGGGGCGAGCAGTACCTTAGTAATTTAAGTTCTAGGAGGGACCTCGTCGCAGTATGGGCAATGACTCGTCGCAGTATGGGCGAGTTGTACCTCAAAGAATGGTGATGGTGTTGTTATTGTTGTCATCGTCGTTCACGTTTCCTCTGTTGTTGTAGTTGTTGTCGTTACTACTTTAGTTGTCATTGTTGTTATTTTTGTCGTTGTTGTCGTTGTCGTTGTTCTTATAGGGCATTATCGAGAAAGATATTTCGTTCGGGCAAGGTATCCCGATCCTAATAGTCTTCTCATGGGTGTTCTTCAAGGCATTATCGGGCAAGGTATCTCGTTTGAGCATGGTACCTCGGTCCTGTTGTTCTTGTAGGGCATTATTAGGCAAGGTATCCTGTTCGGGGCATGGTATCCCGGTCCTCATAGTTCCCTTCCTGTTGTTCTTCAGGGCATTATCGGGCAAGGTATCCTGGTCCTGTCGTTCTCGTAGGGCATTATCGGGCAAGGTATCCCGTTCGGGCAAGGTATCCCGGTTCTATTGTTGTTGTTGTTGTTGTTGATAATTGTAAGGCAGTATCTGGCAAGGTATCATGATCCTGTTGTTGTTGTTATCGCCGTTGTTGTGGTTGTTGTTGTTGTTGTTGTTGCTACTTGTAGTCCTAAGACCGTACGTGAGGTCGCCACATGGAGGATTAGATGACGATTGGTTTATGATTGGTTGTATATGCGTGTTATGTCTGTTGTATCCACTATCGTTGATTGTTTCCTATGTTGTGTGATTTCCTCACTCTTCTTTGTGCCTACTCGTGTGCCACTGTACACATTTAGGTGATGAGCAAGCAGTTGGTGATGAGCCTATCGACGTGGACGCCGAGGAGTAGTTCGTGCTAATGAAGATTATTAGCTGCTAGTTGTATTGCTAATTGTTTTTAAAAGTTGTAATAATTGGTAAAAGCTCTAAGACATGTAACACAGGGATTCCATGGGGTTTTTACTTTACTTTTGTTATTTGTTTAATTGGTATTTTCGCATTTGTTGATGATACTTGTTATTCCGTTTGATTCAAAGATTTTATAAAGACGTATTTTTTATTAATTCTTTTATTTACGTCACGTTTTCCAAACGGGGTAACGGGTGTCATATGTTACACATGATTGTAAAAAAACTTGTTACTAGCATTATACATTAAACAGATTGGGTACGAGAGAAAATTCCTAAATCAATTTTTTTTGTTTATACTGTATACACATATAAATTATATAAAAAGATCTGTCTTTTAAGATTCTCCGACTCCATTATTTACCTGTGCTGAACAATATAAATATGAAGCAAAAGACATGGTAACGTGAGAATAACAGATGCATAATTTCTTGTTTTTCAAAAGGGAAATCTTACAATCCTTTATACTACTATATTTACTTATGGAGTAGATATAAAAAAACATAAACTTAAGACAGTAGAACTCACACATTCATTATTTTAAGGATGATGTCTCTAGTTTGGCAGAGAATATTGATATTCTCCTGTATCTGGAAACGAAATAGAGAGAACGAAAAAGCCATTGGTCAGCTTTACAGTCACAAAGAATGGCCTAAGAATGGAAATCATACTAATAGACTAAAACTCAACTTCCAAAATTCCAAGCATACACATCATGAATCACACTTTACTCTACATAAGTGTTTTAAGTTGCATTTGTTTTAATGGTTTAGAAGTAAGGTATAAGGTATGTCTACAAAAGTAAAATGCTTATTCTCCAAATTAAAATCTGAAAATATATGATTACATGCATGAGAATATAGCAATATAGATCACAAAATTCGAACCTTGAATAAAGCCTAGTAAACCAAATAATGCAGAACAATTTGTGGAATTCTAAGTTGAAGAGCTGAGTTCTCTATAAGCTGTTCAGAATCACAATCCCAAAAGATGAAATTTGCACTAGAAAACCATTATATAAAGATGGTCCACATACCTCTTGAACACATGATTTATACCATGTCACTGTGCTCAAATAAAATATCAGGAAATGCAATTGAAAATGAAACTTCCAATGCAGAGTAATAAATATTGTTAGATAATACCTTCTGTCACCACTCACCATGTTTGAGATATCGATCAAAGTTTGAATATATTTACTTAACAAGTCAGAAGTGCTAACAATTTTACGCATGTAACATACACAATAAATTTTCCTTTTTCATGAACAACTAATAAAAATAAGAGCATAAACACTTGTAACGCACCTTTAGCAGAAACACAACACTCTTCTTTTAAACGGAAACAGGGATCCACCTATTTAGAGAAACATTTTACACATTACATACAAGTTTTTCAGAAGCTTCTTCACAACCACCTTGCAAAACTCCCTTGTACTCATCCCCATACCCTCCTTCCCCAATCACATTCTTAAAGAATACCTTTACCAACCCAAGCATACGATACATGAGAATAACCTCCTCCAACCATATAAAAACGCTGCTCGAAGAGAGTAACAGAAAATAATATCGCAAAATCAAAACAAAAAATTGATACAACACCAAAGAAATTGAGTTTTTTTACCAGGACGAAACTAATCGGCATCTTAGATGCTTGTAACCTACTCATCTATGGTAAAAAAATAGAAATCACGTCATAGGAAAACAATTAGGTCGATTGAATTGAGAATTGAGTAAGGAAACCAAAGTTGCACATATCGATACTCAAATTGAGTAACCTAATATCAAATGGTAGATAATTGGTTCAATCAATTAAAGATAAACAAAATCGACTATGGACTTCAGAAAATCAAATTCCAAAAATATTCAATTAAAAACTACGATCAGAAAATCAAAATCAAGATGTAAAACACAGATAAATTTTACCGGAGATAGATATCATCTAATTGAGAGATCTCCAAAACCCAGAAGATCGAAGAACCTCAAGAGAGAAGAATTGGAGAAAGAGTTAGCGAGTAACTCGAGAGTGAGAGCAAGTAGTAGAGCGCACCTGCAGAAAGTAATTTTAACTTTTATTTTTGGAGACCTTTTAACTTATGATAATAGTTTAAATAGTTTATAAGTAGGTTTGATAAAAAAAAGTAGGTGAATCGCCAACCAAAGTATTATGGCCAGCATATAATTGTCGGCAATGGCACTTTTTGCGGTAGTGGGCATTAACACACACACATTCTAAATATTGTCACTTTTCCTCAAACTATGGACTCCATACATGCAGAATGATAAATCATGTGAAGCATGCATTCAAGGAAAGCATGTTAAATCATCTTTTAAATCTATCAACATGATTTCAACTCAAAGACCTTTGGAACTTCTACACATGGATCTTTTTGGTCCTACTAAGCGTGCTAGCCTAAGTGGAAAAAGATATGGTTTTGTTATAGTTGATGATTATTCTAGGTTCACATGGGTGATTTTTCTAAAACACCAAGATGAGGCTTTTGAAAGCTTCAAAACATTTTTTAAGAAAGTTCAGAATGAGAAGGGTTCTAACATTATTGCAATAAGAAGTGACCATGGAGGAGAATTTGAAAATGCTTTATTCAAAACCTTTCTTGAAGAGAATGGTGTATCTCACAACTTCTCTTGTCCAAGAAATCCTCAGCAAAATGGTGTTGTAGAAAGAAAAAACAGAACTTTGCAAGAAATGGCTAGAACATTGCTAAATGATTCAAAGATTGAAAAATACTTTTGGGCAGAAGCAGTGAACACTGCTTGCTACATTTTGAAAAGAGCTACAATTAGAAAAACCTTGAAGAAAACCCCATATGAACTCTGGAAAGGAAATAAGCCTATCATTTCTTATTTCCATGTATTTGGCTTTGATTGTTATGTCTTAAACAACAAGGATAATTTAGGAAAGTTTGATGCTAAATCTGACCCTGCACTATTCTTAGGATATTCTCTCACATCAAAAGCATATAGAGTGTTTAATCTTAGGACTAAAGACGTTGAAGAAAGCATGCATGTTATGTTTATTGAAACTAACAGTTCAACAGATAGAAATGAAGATCATGAGACTGATGCAGATAAGACAGGTGAGAAGGGTAATGAATCAAGTGAGAAAGCTGAAACTGAAGCAACACCTAACCCTTCTCAACCTCTAGATAACCCTAATAGCCAATCAACTCAAGCCTCTGAGCTACCTAAAAGCTGGAGATTAGTAACTCACTATCCTCAAGAGCAAATTATAGGTGAAACTACTAAACTAGTGAGAACCATAAGTTCATTCAGAAGAGAAGCTTCTCAAAGTGCTCCGATCTCAGCAATAGAACCAAAGAATATAAATGAAGCAATTGTTGATGAATCTTGGGTGGAAGCAATGCAAGAAGAGCTTGCTCAATTTGAGAAGAGGTATGGAACTAAGTCCCATCTCCAAAACATCAATCAGTTATTGGCACTAAATGGGTATTCAGAAACAAAATGGATGAGAATGGTAAAGTCATCAGAAACAAAGCAAGGTTAGTTGCTCAAGGATACAATCAACAGGAATGTATTGATTATGATGAAACATTTGCACCTGTTGCTAGATTAGAAGCCATTAGAATACTTCTTGCTTATGTTGCTCATAAAGATTTCAAACTCTTTCAAATGGATGTCAAAAGTGCTTTTCTAAATGGTTTTCTAAATGAGGAAGTGTATGTACACCAACTTCCTGAATTTATTGATGAAAAATATCCAAATCATGTTTTTAAACTGACTAAGGCTCTCTATGGTCTCAAACAAGCTCCTAGAGCTTGGTATGAAAGACTTAGTACCTTTCTTCTCAAAAATGGTTTTTCAAGAGGAAAAATAGATGTTACTCTTTTTAGAAAAACTCTCAAAGATGAACTTTTAATTGTTCAAATTTATGTTGATGATATCATCTTTGGAGCCACAAATGAAAAGCTATGCACTGACTTTGGAAGACTAATGATGAGTGAGTTTGAGATGAGCTTAATGGGTGAGCTGAGATACTTTCGTGGCTTACAAATCAAACAACTTAAGAAGGGTATTTTCATCTCTCAAGAGAAGTACATCAAAGATCTTCTTAAGAAATACAAAATGAGTGATACAAAATGAGTCTGAAAAGGAGTATAGAGGGATGATTGGATCTCTATTGTATCTCATTGCTAGTAGACCAGACATAGTCTTCTCAATAGGGCTATGTGCAAAGTTTCAAACTGCTCCAAAAGAATATCATCTATGTGCTGTCAAAAGAATCTTTAGATATCTTGTTGGAACACCAAATATTGGGTTATGGTACAAAAAAGAGAACACATTTTGAGCTCATTGGGTATTGTGATGCTGACTATGCTGGAGATAAAATTGAAAGAAAAAGCACAAGTGGTTCATGCCAACTACTTGGGGAATCACTCATCTCATGGTCATGTAGAAAACAAAGCACAACTACCCTATCAACTACAGAAGCTGAATATGTTTCAGCTGCTGGTTGCTGCTCTCAAATTCTATGGATCAAGAATCAACTTGAAGACTTCTCTTTAAGTTACTCAGGTATTCCAATATTTTGTGATAATACTAGTGCTATAAATTTGTCTAAAAATCCAATTCAACATTCTAGGTCAAAGCACATTGATACTAAGCATCATTTCATTAGAGATCATGTGCAAAAGAAAGATATTGAACTTGAAGTGAATAACTGTCTTGAAGTGAATAAAACATCTCACTGGACGCCCTTTGAAGAACTATACGAAAGAGAAAGAGTAGAAATATTCCATTTGTGTATATCTTTGAGGCTGAATGCTCTAATGCACGAATATCTGTTTACAAAACTCGATTGCCATGCATTGACACGAAATCATCTCCAACCTCTTTGAACCTCATTAGTTTTATGCATTGGATGTAATGCTCCAAAATCTCAGACAAACTATTCCGATAGTTTACATACTTCCCAATTTGTGCATTCAAACCCTCACAACGGGATGTTGTTCTAAAACCACCAAAAAACTTGCCACGCATGTGTGCGGTAGCCCACATCTCCTTTTTCCCATACAGTTCTTGAACCCATTCATTATCCTTCACACCACACTCAAGTACCATTTCATTCCATTTTCTCTCGAAATGATCAATTTCGTAATCACCCAACATACGTCTCCTAAATAAATATGTGAACCTAGTATTTTTGATATTGCATGTTGCATTCCGAAGAAGGTGCCAAGAACACAACCTATGATGGGCACTAGGAAATACACTTTTAATTGCCTTCCTCATTGATACATCTCCATAAGTTATCATAGATTTTGGCATCTTCCCTTTCATTACCTCCTCGAATTGTTCAAGCAACCACACATAGGTGTCTTCAACTTCATTCCCAAGAATGCCAGTAGCAAACACGATAAATTGGTTGTTATGATTCACCCCAGAAAAAACAACCAGCGGGCACAAATACTTGTTCTTCTTATACGTCGCATCAAATGCCAAAACATCGCTAAATATCAATTAGTCCAATTGGATCATACCATCGCTCCAAAATAAATTTTGCAACCTGCCATCTGCATCAACAGTATGGCTCAGGTACATGTTTCGATCCTCGTTCTTCAAAGAACGCAAGTACGCTAATGCAATTCTTGAATCACATCTCTTACCTCGCCTCTCCTTATCGACCTGATTGTAAATGTCTTTATTTGGGAATATCACATTTTCATACCCCCCAAAATGATTTGCAAATGAGGTATAAATTTGTGGTGTTCTAATACCCGAACTTAATAATTTTTTCATTTGGAGAATATCATCACCATCCATCCCCCTATGGCATGCTAGGAAACCAACATTATGTTGGTTCACCAAATCATGATTGTGCACGTTGTTCAAATCCCAAACATACCAACGCTGACTAATAGAATCAACCCGCACACTACATTTGGCCTCAAATCCATACCTTGTCTCAGATCTTGCCTCACGCTTACGAGTTTTATCATCCCCAAAACGATCTTCTCTAAAACCTTGTCTATAGCACAAAAAAACTTTAAATGTAATGTCTCCTTGTTTGTTTCTCCTTTCTTTGCCTTTACGAACATAGAAGCCCTTCATTCGAGCAAACCAGCTGTAAAAACTAAATGCAACCCCAACAGTTCTTGTGTAGTGAGGTTGTGGAAATCAATGGTGACTATATCTTGTAAATTGTTTACAACAATTCCATCACTTTGATGAAATTCTGCTAATACCATCATTTGTATCATTGCAACAATCTTGTCCATCACTTTCAATATATCTAGAATCATCACTCATATCCCTTAAATCAGTTTCATTGTCCATAAATTGTATCAAAAATAACAATTGTAACCTAAGCCACTAATCATAACTATAATACACAGGAACCTATCATTAACAATCTATAAGCACCTACAATATTAATTTTTAGATTCAGAATTTAAAAACATACTCAAAGTTTAATAAACAAATGCAAACCTGTGACGTGCTTCAAATATTACTCTGACAGTCTTCTTCGTTATTTCCAGCCATCCCAACAACCATAAATAACTGCACTCCAATCATTATTCAAAATCACATTACAAACAACCTCAAATAATGCCTTCAAACATTTCAACAAATTACAAAACAACACTTACCCACTCAAGCAGCGCGATTCACACAGAGAGTGTGATTGAAACAGAGAGCGTGATTCAAACAGAGAGTGTGTTTCACACTCAAGCATATGTGAAAACCAAAGTTGTGTTGAAGAAGTAAGGGTATGAAAAAGTGAAACCTTCAAAAATTTCAACAAAATACAAAAGCAACACTTACCCACTGAAGTAGAGAGTGCGATTCAAACAGATAGCGCGAGACACACTGATGCTGATGAGAAAACCCCAAGTTTTGCAGTGTAGAAGCACAGGTTCGAGACAGTGAGAGGTATAGAACAAATGGTTAGAGAGAGAGAGACGGGGAGAGGTATTATTACATCCGAGGGAGAGGGACTAAATTGTGAATTGAAGAAATTTCGGGGTAATAGTAAAACTCGTTTATTCTATAATGGTAACCGGGTAAAGACGCAAAAACCAACTATACTAAGTCATTTTCAACCCTTTTCTCCAACTCTCCAAGTCATCGCATCAAACACAATAGTTGCTAAAATAAAATCAAACACAATTGTTGCTGAATTTCCTCATCTCCATTGTAATCGAAGCCCTCAAACCCCCAAATTGTTGCTCCCTTTGCTTCTTCAACACATGAGCCCTAAATCCCTTTGCTCCCTTATTCCAATAAATTAGATCTGCAAGTTCTATTCCCATCAGTTTTTCGTTTTTCGTCTCTCTCTGCAACCCAGGTCGTCTCTTTCAGCAACCTAGTTTGTATGTCTCTCTCGCTCTCTATCTCAGTGAAACCCAGCAACCCAAATACGAGATGAGAAACGTGATGAGTGAAGATGCAGAAATGAGATGAGTGAGACGGTGATTGGAAAGGATGAGTGAGACGAAGAAGATGCAGAAACGAGATGAATGAGACAATGATTTTTCCTCTTCTTTCTCAAAAACCAGTCTTTCAATTTTCGTGTTTTCTTTCTAAGCTTGTTTTAATTTTAACCCAGAAATCATAATCCACTAAAGAATCAAATATTTCATTAAAAGAATTGTTGAAGAGAGCTGTTTTGATTCTGATGTTAAATTCTGGATTTCATTTGGGAAGAAGAAGATATTAACTTTGCTGGTTCAGTGTGTTGTTTGGGAAGAAGAAGATGACGTGTTGACAAGTATTTTTATTTTTAATTAAAATTAATTAAAAAATAATGAATCAGCAAGTTAAATTGCCACATAAGCACAAATAACAGCCACTTAAACAACTTAACAGCCAACTAAGCGTTTTTGTGACGGAGTCATACAGAAATTACAAAAAAAGATAACAGTGCAACGTTTTTAAAAGTTAAGGGACCTAATCATTACAATAAAAAGTTAAGAGACCTCTGAAGATATTTTACCATTCATTACCTGAAAATAAGTTAACGAACCTCTAAAGATATTTTGCCATTCTTTTTGACATAATTTACATGGTTGGTTCATTTTACAATGGTTGGGTTCTCTAGCTCCTAGATCCGGTTTTGTGCATTGGATATCTATATTCATTTCCTTTTCAGACTATAAGAAAACTCTATATACGATAATGATGTTAATGGAGGGCACGTTGCAACTCAATGAGGTCATGCCAATTACTTTATGAAATTTAAAATTTTTAATAGCGCTTTTTTAACCTTTTATAAGTGTTATTAAAAGTCATTAAGGACTAAAAACAATAAAACTAAATTTTATAGGGATCAAAAGTTAGTGAAATTTTTTTGAGGAATTAAAATTAAAAAATCCAAATTTTATATGATAAAATTTCTGTGTCAAAAAAAAATGACTATGATAAAAGTGAAAAATTTGTATGGAGTATCGATATGCTATTATAAAAGTAGAATCTTTTAAGTTCTTTTTTTTAGGCTTAAATGTAAATTTGGTCCATCTATTTTACTCATTGTGCAATTTTGATCCCCTATTTTATTTTGAGCAATTTTGGTCCTTCTATTTTACAAAATTGTGCAATACTGACCGAATTGGAATTTCAAACTCTAATATGTTGCTGATGTGTCAATATCTTAATTGATACGGCTATTGACTAAGCCTCGTAGGCATGCCACTTCATTTATTTTATTAAAAAACATTAAATTTGATTTTATAAAATATTTATTTAAAATAATGAACCTTGCATTTGTTATAGATGATTCCAATTTAAATACACCATAGATTAACCGTGGAAAAATTGAATTTCTGAAAGAAAGAAAGGTCTTGGCTTTGTAATATAAAGTTTAGTTATTTAATTATTTAAGACATATAAATATTATTTAATTATTTTAAATAAACATTTTATAAAATATAAAATTAAAGTAAATATTTTTTTATAAAAGAAATGAAGTGGCACGCCAATAAAGCTTAGTTAATTGTCATGTCAATTACTATATTCACACATCAACATCTTAGAGTTTGAAATTCCAATTTGGTCAACATTGCACAATTTTGTAAAATAAGGGGACCAAAATAGCCAAAAAAAATAATAAGGGGATCAAAATTGCACATTGAGTAAAACAGGAGGGCCAAAAATGCATTTGAATCTTTTTTGGGTTTTTTTTTCATACCCCCATCATTATCACCTATACCCCCATAAATCACTTTTGGACCAAAATGCCCCTGATTTTTCAAAAAAAAAAGCGTTTTTTTTAAATATTCCGAATTTACACATAAATTCGAAATTAAAATTTAAAAACGTGTAAATTCGGAATACATTTTTTTAAACTGTATTCCGAAAATATGTGTAAATTCGGAATATTTAAAAAATTTATTCCGAATTTACGAGGTAAATTCGGAATAATTAAAAAATATATTTTTTTAAAAAAATCATTTTTGTTTAATTAAAAAATCAAGATTATTACGATAAATAACAGTAAATTATGAAACTCGCTAAACTACGATAACGATAACAAACGAACAAAAAAGACCGTAATATAATAAAGTCAATAAAATACGAGTACAAATACAAAAAACAACGAAAATAAATACAACTATGGATGAAAGTCTAAGTCTCCCAAAACCTGAAGGAGACTGTCATATACATCAGCTGGAATGCCTCCCTCATATCCCATGGCATCAAGTATATGTCCAGCGGCAGAATCGAGTCTATCCTGATAGGTCCGTGGACCAACATCCTCAGCTACAAGCTCCTGATCTGGTACATGATGCTTTGGAATCAGCGGAGCCGGAATCAGCGGAGTCAGACGGGGAATGGACACCAACTTGGTAGGTAATCATCAGTGCACTCACCCGCCATGCGTGCGTGTCTACTATACCGAAAAAAAGTCCGCGATGGGCCTGGATAGAACGACAAACTGTTTAAAATGGAGGTCACAGATGGACGTGATCCCAAAATGGGTGCAGGAGGGATTTGCTGGATGCGCCCAAACTGCCAGCGCACCCGGTCTGCCATATATGGCACATCAATATCGCCCCAGAGCAGCCAACCTATGAAATGGGACATGCTATGGAAAGGAGCGTACTCTCTATGGTCCTCCCAAGGCGTTAGAATGACCTGATCCAGTCGTAGGTTATCGATCCGCTCCCGAAAATCTTTAAGCTTGAGATGATCACACTTAAAGTTCTTCCACCTACTGCAACGTGGAAGCCCAGTATCAGGGAAGGTTCTCCGCTGGACAATGGTGGGGAAGTACTCATAAATCCAGCATTGAAATAAAATAATTAAATGAATAAATAAGTAATTATATAATTATATAAATAAAACCAATTAAAAATAAAAGTAATTAATTTATTAATTACCTGTAGCAGAGAAGTGTATCGGTCAATCTGCTTAGTCTCCCAATAAGAGGCGAAGTTCAGCTGGTCGTAGAGAAATGCCAGAGCAGCTAGACCCCAAGCCCACTGGCCACATGTCTCAAATTTTGAAATAAGAAGAATCCACTTAGCAGGCACGTAAGTGTGACTCTTGTCGGAGAATATGGTGCCCCCCAACAAGTGTAGCAAATAGCACCGTGCTGCATGATCATAGTGCCCGCGGTGCATATTATCTCTGTAGGCATCCTCCAAAAATCTGAATCTGAATGCCGGAACCCTAGTGGAATTAAACTCGTTCCAACACGCCGTGCCATTTACGCTCAGAAAATCCACTCCAGCTTGAACGGCCTCAGCCGTGGTAAGATGCAGATGCTCTGCCAAAGGATTGCCGGTGAGCGGCAAGTGCAGCAACGCGGACACGTCGTCCAACGTCACGGTCATCTCCCCCCACGGCATGTGGAATGAGCTGGTCTCAGAATGCCACCTCTCCACAAAAGCTGATATGAGCTCATGGTTGATGTTGTTGAGAGGTGTGGCGTCCAGCTGATATAGGTTGGCCTTCTGCAACCATGAAGCAATATGATAGTGGTGCTGCTGAGGTCTAATAGTCAGTATCTTGCCCCCGTTAGAAACCTTCAGCGTACGTCGGTCCTGTAAAAAAATAAAAGTAATTAATAAATAATTAAATAATTTTTGGTAAAATATAAATAAATTACTTATTATTACCTCCCCAGCCAGTAGCTTACTGACGTGGTGATCCACCAACCGGTGCAACAAAGGCTACTCAGCAGCAGCCTGAGCGTGATGCTGAGCAGACTCCTGTACCTGCCATGCTGAGCGTCCTGCATTATATAGTCCTGCTGAGCAGGCTGCTCAGGCTCGTGATAATGTTGCTGCTGCTCAGGCTGGTCAGGCTGGTCAGACTGCTTCTGATAGTCCTGTTGAGTAGGCTCCTGATGCTCTCGCTGTCGGGCACGCCTCCGACGCTCAGAAGCGTGACCAGCCTGTCTAGTCAACCTGACCCTCGTCCTAGTGCCAGGATCATCTCGCGGTGTTGGTCTAGATGACTCACCTGGCTCAAAGTTTCCTCCTCGAATGGTTGCCACTGAAGAAGCAAAAAAGAAAAGTTAAAACGAAATTTAAAAAAAAAACAAACAATTCTGAATTTACAGAGTAAATTCGAAATTTTTTCATTGAAATTTTCGAATTTACACCTAAATTCGGAATGTATTTCGTTGAAATTTTCGAATTTACATGTAAATTCGGAATGTATTTTCAGGGTCCACATTCCGAATTTACATGTAAATTCGGAAATTTTATCAAAAACTAACAATATACATTTCGAATTTAGGTGTAAATTCGGAAATTTCAACGAAAAAATTCCTGAAATACACCATAAATTCGAAAAATTTAGGGGTGCAACTTACTTGATTTTCGGAAATATACGCAAATGAGGAGAGTTTTGCTTTTTTTAAGTTTTCTTAGGGGTATTTTGGTCCAAATGGCAAAAATGGGGGTATAAGTGACGATGAGGGGTAAAAAAAAAACCTATCTTTTTTTTAACAATAAAATCTTTTAAATTTTATGTGTCTTTTTTTTTTTGGTGGAAGGCCATAATAATGAGGCAAGGCAACATGATAGGTGTTTTTAAAATAAGATGGTCAAATGGCCATGTTAGCTACCGCTGTTCTCACTCTCATACGATTTTCTTCTTCTTCTTCTTCTACATCTCCTCATTCTTCCAAGTGCTTCTTCACTCTCACTCACACTCACAACTTCAACCGCTCCTCCAAAGCCTTGCACCAACGACGTCGTTTCGTAATGGCTTCTTCAACACCCACCTCTGATTCTAATACAATCACTGCCCCTTATGGCTCTTGGAAGTCACCCATCACCGCCGATGTCGTCTCCGGCGCCTCCAAGAGACTCGGTGGTACCGCCGTTGATGGTCGTGGCCGCCTTATTTGGTTGGAATCACGTCCAACAGAATCAGGGTAAGATTCGGTGCCCCTTTCTGTAAGCACTTTTGGAGAAGCTGGAAATGAACAAAAATGTGAAAGTTTGAATCTTTTTGAGTTTGCAAATCGACCCTTTTGACCATTAACTCGTTTTTTTTGTTTCAGACGGGCGGTTCTTGTTCTTGAGCCGGAAAAACCAGGGGGTGATCCTGTGGATATTACTCCCAAAGAGTTTGGAGTGAGAACATTGGCTCAGGAATATGGAGGTGGTGCTTTCACTGTTTCAGGAGATGTTGTCTTTTTTTCAAATTACAAGGACCAGAGATTGTATAAACAATCCATCACTTCTCTTGGTGAGTAAGCATCAATTCAATTTGAACTCCCCAATACCCATATTTTCTAAAATACATGTAATGTTGTGTTATTGACATGAAATGAGACTTGTTTTTCTGCCCCTTTTGTATTGATATGTTGCTTTGTTCATTCTTATGTTAAATTTTATCCTATGTAGCACTAACACTTAAAGTTGAAGGTGTGCCCGACACAGATATATGCGGTTACATTCAATAATTCCATTTTTTCAAATCTATGTGTTGGTGTCAGTGCTTCATACTTTTAGGTTGCTTATATATTGATTTGTATGAAGATGGAAATGCTGATTTTTGTTTATCTTATTTTCAATAGTGTGTTTGAAGTAATTATGTTAACGAGTGCCGGAACTATTTGTGGTTTGTCCCTGGCAGATGTGCCTCCTACACCTCTCACTCCGGATTATGGTAGACCGAATGTAAGCTATGCTGATGGAGTATTGGATACACACTTCAACCGTTTTATTTGCGTGAGGGAAGGTAAATAGTCCAGACTCAGTTTGTCTTCTAGGTTTTTGTTAGAATGCTCCTTCTGTGTTTTTACTTATTAAATATTCATTTAGTTGGTCATCGATGTCATGTTGCTAGATGCTCGGGAGAGTAGTCAAAATCCACCTACAACGATTGTATCTATAGCACTTGGCAGCAAGAATGTTCAGGGTAATAATTTCCATCTTACTAATGAATACTGTGAATGTGCATTTATTAAGAAGTTGTGCTATTTACACTTGCTAAATGACTGTTATCATTATACTACATTACAATCAATATTATGTCTAACTGGATTTTGTGACATTCAGAACCGGAAATATTAGTTGGCGGGAGTGACTTCTATGCTTTCCCACGTCTAGACCCTAAAAGTAAAAGATTGGCATGGATACAGTGGAGTCACCCCAACATGCCGTGGGATAAATCAGAACTTTGGGTTGGCTATATTTCTGAAAATGGGTAAACAGAATTCTTTGCCTTAGTTGTGACTTTTAAGAATTAAGAAATTTTTTTACCATGTAGATGTAGGCCTCCCTATTGAGGTGGCAACAAAAATTTCTCTTGTTTCATTCTTACATGTGCTTTTCGTTTTTCATAATTATTACAAGTCTAGAATTTTCGTTAAATATGAAAAGTTGATACTTTTGCAGGTACTGCGTTCTTTATTGAATTACACAACATAGTTTTTGTTGACTAAGTTAATTTGTGAATTGTTCCTTTTTTCATTACCTTGAAGAAAAAAAAAGAAGTGATTACTTGATTTGTATGAACTTCTCAAGTCTTTACTGGTTCACTAGTTGAAGGCTATTGGTGTTAATAATATTTATGCACTGTTTTCATAAAGCCTCATGCATTGATTGTATTCCCTCAAGAAGATCTTTGTTTACCCTTCGTTTCTGCCTTATTATGTCTCTTGGGTCTGTTTATAAGTTCCATATGATAGTTGATGTTACTGTTTCTTATTATATGTGTATGTCACCTTTCAACTTGAAGCTTAACCATCACAAGTTTCCATGCAGAGAGATCTACAAGCGTGTCTGTGTTGCTAGGTCTGATCCTTCAGTTGTCGAGTCTCCAACTGAGCCCAAGTGGTCCCCTGATGGTAATTAAGCTACACATTTTTTGCAACCCAGAAAAAAAGTTTGTCATTTTTTTTGGAACCAAAGTTTGATATATTGACTGTATTTATCAAGCATCTAGTTTTATGAACATTGTTTTTTCTTAAGATCATCAAGAAGTCATGATATTATGATGCTTTCAGACATGTGCTCAGGATCTTTGCTCTAAGTTAAATCAATGATATCTTAATGTTCTATGATGTAAAACTGTTTTACTATCTAGATTTTACTCCCAGGCTTTTAGAGCGTATCATTCATTCATTCACCAGTTCTGTTGTTCTCATTAACTTTTTTTTGACCAAAACTCATTAACTTTTAATGATTCAGAACTTACTATTGACTTCAACAAAAACAATTGTAACAACCGTTCTGTGCGTTCTGCTTTAACATTGATATTTTTAATTTAACTATGCAGGGGAGCTTTTTTTCATCACAGATAGGGAAACTGGTTTTTGGAATATCCATAAATGGGTAATTTTCTTTCACCAATCATTCTCGCTAGCCAACAGTTTTGTGTGTGTGTGTGTGTCCTTTCATTATCTCGTGTTCTTCTGTATTGGGTAAATGTTCATTAGTGCTCTGTGTAATTTTAAATTCATATGGAAGATATGCATTCTAGTCAACTTTTATTGTTTGTCTTAGTTGTTCAATATCTCCACTGTTTTAATTATACATATGCTTTTTGTTTATATTTCACTCTTCCTATTTTCATCTTTGTTTGCTATCTGTCATGGACTCCCTTTTACAGCAAGATGATTGTGACAAACAATTTGATTACAAGCATTCTTGAATGCATTTTCTGTTTAGACATGTACTATCCACTATAAAATTAAATAATTATTTTTATTTTACTTTTCTCTCCTAACTTCTTCAACTGGTTACAGATTGAGTCAGAAAACAAGGTTGTGCCTGTTTATTCTTTGGATGCTGAGTTTGCAAGGCCTCTGTGGATTTTTGGTATGAATTCTTATGAATTCGTTCAAAGTCATAAGCAGAGAAACTTAATTGCTTGCAGTTACAGGTGATTCCAATCTACCTACAAAATCTTTCTCTTCTAATCTTTTCTCTTATCCAATCTGGTACAATCAATTCAATGGTTTCGCTGTGTATGCAGGCAAAAGGGGAAGTCATATCTTGGAATTATCGATAATGTGCAGGGCTCAAAACTAACTGTGCTTGATATCCCTTTCACAGATATAGAGAACATTGTAATTTTTAAAAATTCTTTCCTTGCCTTTTTTTGGTCTAAATCGAATTTTGGCGCAATTATAATCTTAATTTGCAATCATGCCATTTCAGACTTCTGATACTGATAGCCTATTTGTGGAAGGAGCGTCCGCAGTTCATCCATCATCTGTAGCCAAGGTGATTCCTTCTTTACCCCACCATTCTACTTTTAAGTTATTCATATTTCAGCTCACCTCATGATAGCTCTCTTGCTTTTTCAGGTGTCTTTAGATGAGAATAAATCTAAAGCAGTTGACTTCAATATTATTTGGTCCTCCTCACCAGATAGTTTAAAGTATAGTTCATACATCAGTAAGCCAGAGTTAATTGAATTTCCAACTGTAGTTCCTGGTCAAAATGCTTATGCATACTTTTACCCACCAACTAATCCTACATACCAAGCCATTGAAGGAGAAAAGCCTCCACTATTACTGAAGAGCCATGGTAAATCTTGGTCTTCTAGGGATTATTACATTCTAGATATGGAGCATTATGCTGATAAATAAATTCATTTGTGTTCATTGAGAATGGATGGCCTTTACTCAACCAAAAAATCTTCGTTCATTTAGTTAAACTATTGATAGCAGACCCCTTGTGAATAAAGTGTACTATAGGAGGAATACAAATACTAGTAATACTTAGGAAGGGTAAATGGGTAAATGACTCATTGTACCAGCAATTGTATAAATAGAACTAACTGGCCTACTGTTAGGCAGTTAATGAATAAACAGAAAGTTAGTTGTACACTTCACTGGAAGTATAAACCAGAAACTGTGAAATTCCATTGATTCTCTGATAATTCAATCTCTACTTTTCCCTCTATTAGTTGATTCCTATCAACTGGTATCAGAGCAAGTTCTTTCCACAGAAATTCATGGTGCGCAAGAAACAAGATTCAACCACAATGGATAATCGTTTCGAGGAGCTAGAGCGTAAATTTCAGGAATCGGAGGCTCCCAACCAACGTCGTTTGGAAGAAACCCTAGCTCGCGTGGAGGAGCTCTTCGCAACGATGCATCAACCCAGATCGGATCTTTCGCAACCAGGTTCGCAACCCGGTGACCCGAAGCCAAAAGAGAAGATCGTGGTGAACGGGGGCAATGGCGACGGTGAACGAAGGCTACGCAAGGTAGACCTTCCAGTATTCAACGGCGATGATGCCACGGGATGGCTCACGAAGATCGAGCGATTCTTCAAGGTTCGCAAGATTGATAAGAGTGAGCAACTTGACGCAACACTGATGGCAATGGAGGGCGAGGCGTTGTCATGGATGCAGTGGTGGGAGGCGAACACAGAGGTATTATCGTGGAGTGGACTGAAGGAAGCGGTTCTGCGCCGTTTTCAACCCACGGTGGTCACCAATGCGTTTGAAATGTTGATGAACATGAAGCAAGACGGTACTGTGCGTGAATATCGCAAGAAATTCGAAACTATTGCGAGCCACATCAAGATACAGGATCAAGACTTGTTCTTGGGAATGTTTTCGAATGGCTTAAGGGAAGATATCCGAGCTGAGGTGCGACTACAGAGACCTAAGAACCTTGCTGAAATGGAGATTGCTCTGCTTGCAGAGGAAAAGGTGGGAGCAGTGGGTAGATATGGTGGCCGTAGCTATGGAGGATTCATGTCACAGAGACCTAAGAACCCAAACCTGTCACAGAAGCTACCACAGCTTCTAAGGGATCTGAAACAGGAAAAACGTGGCCAATGGCAAACACAAGAACTGTAGGGGGTAAGGAGATTGAAGAAAGGAGGAAGAAGGGGTTGTGTTTCACTTGTGATGAGAAATATGTAACAGGCCATGTGTGTAAAAACAAGGTATTAAAGATACTCTTCATGGAAGAAGCATCTGAGGAGAAAGAGGATAAAGAGGAGGAGGAGGAAATTGTGTAGGAAGGTGTGATGAAGAGTCTACATCTTTGTAGCATGGCAAGACTCTCCTCAAAGAGCTCATTCATGTTGAAGGGAAGGTTAGGGAATCTTGAAATAATTGTATTGGTTGACTGTGGAGCCACTCATAACTTCCATGAAGTTGGTATCTGCACATCAACTACCAATGGAGGATACACCACCTTGTTGGGTTAAGATTGGTAATGGGCAAAGAATTCTCACTAGAGGAGTTTGTAGAGGTGTGGAATTAACCTTGCAGGGGTTAACTATCAAGGCTGATTGCTATGTTTTTCCATTCGATGGGGAAGACTTAGTCTTGGGGATAGATTGGCTTGAAAAGCTTGGTGAAATCAAGGCCAACTTCAAAGACATGTCATTGAAGGTGAGGGTTGGTGATAGCACCATCTGCTTGAAAGGTGACCCCTCATTGTCTAAAAGAGAAGCTAGTGCCAAGGAGATCATCATGGAGATGCAACAGGAAGAAGCCTTCATGATAGACTGCAGAAGCATGCAAGGCACAAAATTGGAGGGAACAGAAACACCAGAGGTAATCTCAGCTGTCTTAAGTGAATTTGATGACATTTTTCAAGATAATGGTAAACTTCCACCTGAGAGACCCACTGATCATGCAATTATCTTGAAAGAAGGAGCAAATATACCGAATCTGAGACCCTATAGGTACCCTCATTATCAAAAAAATGAGATAGAAAAGCTAGTTATGGACATGATCAAAGCTGGTATCATTAGACCTAGTACTAGCCCATATTCCAGCCCTATTATATTGGTCAAGAAGAAAGATGGCAACTGGAGGTTTTGTGTTGATTACAGAGCATTAAACAAGGTGGCAATTCCCAATAAGTTCCCTATTCCATTAATAGATGAACTTCTGGATGAGCTAGTTGGTGCTATGGTGTTTACTAAATTGGATCTCAAGGCTGGGTACCATCAGATAAGAATGAAGCAAGAGGACATCCCAAAGACAGCATTCAGGTTGTCTTAAAGGCTGCAGAGACACAGAAATTTACCATCAAGGGATTGCTATATAAGGGGAACAGTTTAGTGTTGCCTAAATCCTTCTCCAGAATTCCTGTCATATTGAAGTAATTTCATGCTTCACTAGAAGGTGGTCACTCAGGCCTTTTTAGAACATATAAGAGAATTGTGGGAGTTTTCTATTGGCAAGGTATGAAGAAAGACATCAAGGAGTTTATTATGAAGTGCCAACAATGTCAACAGAGTAAGGTTCAAACATTAGCACCTGCTGGTCTACTACAACCACTCCCTATTCCCACTAAGGTTTGGTCAGATATTTCCATGGACTTTGTAGGAGGGCTTCCTAGGGTAGGCAAGCAAGACACTATCCTTGTGGTGATTGACAGGTTAACAAAATATGCCCACTTTCTATTGCTTGGCCATCCATATACGGCTAGTGATGTGGCTCACTGTTTCATAACAGGAATCATTAAATTGCATGGATTCCCAGAGTCAATTGTGACTGACAGAGACAAAATTTTCCTTAGTCAATTCTGGAAGGAACTTTTTAAGCAAGCTGGTACTAAACTAAAGTATAGCACAACCTACCACCCTCAGTCAGATGGTCAAACTGAGGTGACTAATAGATGCCTAGAGATCTATTTGAGGTGCTTTGTGGGTGATCATCCCAAATCTTGGCCTAAATGGATTGGTTGGGCAGAGTTATGGTTCAACACCAACTATAACATCTCAATTGGAATGACACCATATAGAGCTCTATATGGTAGGGATCCTAATCCTATAATCAAAGGTCCTGCTATTCCCTCATTTGTTGAGGAGGTCAATCAATTGTATGAAGCCAGAGATTCAGTGTTAGAACAGCTCCACCACAACCTCACTTTAGCTCAACAACGAATGAAGAAACAGGCTGATAAGAGCAGGAGGGATGTTACCTTGGAAGTTGGTGATTGGGTATACTTAAAGGCTACTCCATATAGGTGGAAGTCACTGGCAGCTAGAAGAAATGAGAAACTGAGCCCACGATTTTATGGACCATACCAGGTGCTAGAAAGGATTGGTTCAGTAGCTTACAAGCTGGAGCTACCACCAGAATGTAGAATTCATCCTGTGTTCCACATTAGCAAGCTAAAGAAGACTGTTCCTGGCAATTATCAGCCACAATAGGTGCCTGCAGCATTGACAGAAGATGGTTTCCTACAACCTGAGGTGGAAGACCTGTTGCATAAAGTGTACTATAGGAGGAATAGAAATACTAGTAATACTTATGAAGGGTAAATGGGTAAATGACTCATTGTACCAGCAATTGTATAAATAGAACTAACTAGCCTACTGTTAGGCAGTTAATGAATAAACAGAAAGTTAGTTGTACACTTCACTGGAAGTATAAACCAGAAACTGTGAAATTCCATTGATTCTCTGATAATTCAATCTCTACTTTTCCCTCTATCTGTTGATTCCTATCAACTATACCGATTGTTATGAATATTATGGACGTCATGGGTGCATAATAGTGGAAGCAATATGTCCAGGGGCGGATCTTCTCAAGGGCGGGGGAGGGCCACGGCCCGCCCTAGAAAAATATGCAAAATTACTATAATAGCCCTATTTTGAATATCAACCACTAAATATATATATTCTTTGCAAAAAGATAACCAAGCTGACAATGCGGCGAACTGGTTAAAACCCGTTCATTTCAATTACGTGGTTCCGTGTTCGAACCTTTTTGAAGTCATTTTTAGTGTTTTTCCCTCTTAAAAAAAATGCAGCAGTTATATTTTTTTTTTGCCAAAATGTATCTAATGGGATTCGAACCCACTACCATAGTATTGCGCCACACATTCATAACCACTACGCCTCCGGTAACTGTTGGTTAAAGGTTTACAAATTTGCCGTATATATAATATAAACAAATAAATATGTTTTTTATGAATTAATAATTCTTTTACTCAATGTATATATATACACAAATGTTGTGTTTTTTTTTTATATTTTTTAATTTCAAAAAATATAAAAAATACATCACCTCTCTTATATTAGAACTAGAAATTATGAATATATAGATGGTTGATAATTTTCGAAAAATGTATTTGCATTTTTGTATCTGTGTTCATGCGTTTTTAAGTTTTCAGGACTCTTTCGTGAGCGGCCCACCCTAACTTTTTGGTCAAGATCCGCCACTGAATATGTCCATATTTATATTTGCCTGATTCCCCTCTCAGCTTTGATGTCACGACAAATATATCGATCTATTCAAGGGATGATATGCAATATCAGAGCAATACTGGATGCCTTTTAATAAATGTTACGTGAATTTATTTTTTTATAGTAATCAGTGATGATACTCACGTGAATTGAAATTTTAATATATTTTACCACAAATTTTTTAACATTTCATAATCGAATCAAATTATTAGTTGACAGATACTGAGGTATCTGGTTACTTCATTTATTTAACTTGGTTACCCTTGGGTAGTCTGTCACGTGTGGGTTCTCTTACTCTAATCACTTAGTAGTAGTTGTAGTACAAAGCCATTTTTATGTGTAAAATTATTTCATTTGAATATTTCAGGAGGCCCAACAGCTGAAACACGTGGAATTTTAAACTTGAGCATTCAGTATTGGACAAGTCGGGGTTGGGCATTCGTTGATGTTAATTACGGTGGAAGCACTGGTTTGTTTCTTACCTTGTGTAAAAAATTCTGTTCTGAATTATATAATCCCCCCCCTCTTCTTTATTTTTGCCATCCAACATAGTTTTGGTTACTATGATTAACTCTTCCAGAGTCCAGACAGTAGTATTACTCCTACCCTGTTGTACACATTTTCACCTATTTATTTTAAGGTGAAACTAAGTTCATCTGACCAGCACATTTTTTGGAAGGTTATGGCAGGGAGTACCGGGATCGGCTTTTACGACAATGGGGAGTAGTGGATGTCAATGACTGTTGTAGTTGTGCTACATATTTGGTAATTATTTTTTC
Organism: Astragalus glycyphyllos; assembly: GCA_963573325.1. Classification (NCBI taxonomy): domain Eukaryota; kingdom Viridiplantae; phylum Streptophyta; class Magnoliopsida; order Fabales; family Fabaceae; genus Astragalus; species Astragalus glycyphyllos. The sequence continues at coordinate 40,942,786 of OY754307.1, forward strand.
AATTTCTTACATTTTTCATTGGTGGATCTGTTGTAAAAGTGGTTATACAATCTATTATCTAGGTGGACAGTGGAAAAGTAGATGGCGAGCGGCTCTGTATAACTGGGGGCTCTGCTGGTGGGTATACCACCTTAGCAGCACTTGCTTTTAAAGATACTTTTAAGGCCGGGGCTTCTCTGTATGGTGTGAGTGCATCTTCTGATTTGTCAAATTTTTTTTGTCAATTTCAGTCTTATTATTTGTAGGAAATTCATTTTCCTTTTTTTTTTCTTGACAAAGGCATAGAATTTCTAAGTTGTTATTAATTCACATTATTTGGATGTGTTAGAATAGCTCTTATACAAGTGTTTGATGTGATTACTAGGCGTCAACTATATACTCTCTTTTCAACACTCTCTTAATGATTGGATGAAATCCACACGGGTCCTACTAATTTACCGGGACCTATAACCAGAACTCGTGTGTGGTCATAACACAACATTCCAATACATCTCCCTACGATGTTTTGAACGTGTTATTTCTAATTAACAAAGAAAGTTAAGAATATGAACCTCCTCCCCCCCCCCCCCCCCCCCCCCCCCCCCCCAAAAAAAACTCAATATTCTTCCTAGTGATTAATTGTATTAATCCATGTGACGGCTTATAGATGCATATACCATTGTTTGCATTTTAGCCGATATCAAGTTTTGATGTAGAATTTAGATTAAATTGTTGTCCTTACAATGAAATGTATTTTGTCGATTGGTCTCTCCCAGGTAGCTGACTTGAAGTTATTGATTGAAGAAACTCACAAATTTGAATCTCACTACATTAGTAACCTAGTTGGTAAGTCAATTGTAATGTAACCATTTAAAGTAACAGTTAGTTCTTTGGGCTAGTTATTTGTTTCATTCGAGTTATCACACCTTGTTACTGATAGCAGGAGATGAGAAGGAGTGGTTTGAAAAATCCCCAATCAATCACATCGATAAATTTTCTTGTCCCATTATTTTATTTCAGGGGTTGGAGGACAAGGTTAGTAACTAACAATTGTTAATACCCCATTTCCATATTTAATCTTTTACAGGACTCTAGATTCCAGAGTGGAAACTGTCAGCATATACCTAAATGTACTCAAAACAATCTAGATGTTTCGGTATTTAAAATAAGTTCTACACGTTGCAGGTTGTGCCGCCGAGTCAAGCCCGCGAAATTTACAAGGCTCTGAAGGAAAAAGGTGTGCCAGTTGCACTTGTTGAGTATGAAGGAGAACAACACGGTTTCCGAAAGGTACATGCTGATTTAATAACTTTGAGAAATGAAATTTTAGGCAACAGTGACTATATGCAGTAATGTAATGGATTGGATGTAGGCTGAAAACATAAAGTTTACACTTGAGCAACAAATGGTCTTCTTTGCTCGATTGATTGGGCGCTTCAATGTTGCTGATGATATTACTCCCATCAAAATTGAAAACTTCGATTGAACGAGACTTTTTCGAAGGTACAGATGTTGGCTTTCTCCATACCTAAGCATTATTTGTCTCCTGCAACAGCACCTCTGCGAAAGTCTTTGTTCATTCTCATTGCCAAGAGTGTGTACAGTTTCTACTTCAGTTTCTCAAATCTTGGTTGGAGTTCAATTTAGCCTTGATTGATAATGTGTACTTATGACTTTATATTTTGAACCTGTACTGGAAATCTGGCATGTGTTTGTTTTCTAGAACACCATTCCTGCATAGACAAATTGGATAATGATGATAAACCATAAAGCTGTGATATGTTATACTCACCAAGGTGCAATAATACTATTCAGTGTATTTGTTTTCTCTGATGTATGATTGATAATCGGTGCCAACTAGTTCGAAACATAAACTTGTGATTGAAGTGACTCTTACGATGCAGTTCCATAGATGCCGTTAGTACTGTATTCTAATCATAGCACGACACGACACGTGGATTGTTTATTCGTATTATTTATTATTTTTCATCTGTTTTAAAAAGTAGTTCCTTTGTCGTGATGTGATTGGAAAACAACACAAAAGAATTCAAGTTCTCCATTTTGTATTTAATGATTAAGAGATGGAAGCTGAATTCAACCTTTCTAATATTCACTTTGCCAACCTTTCCAAACTCTTAACCATGCTGCATTCTAAGGTAGCAATGTGTTATTTCCATCAACAGCATATTGTTATCAGTTCTGAGACTGATTAGTGAATGCTAAAGAAGAGTTATCATAAGTTACATTTTTATTGTCGCAAGAACCCTCAATCACTTTATTCGAATTTCAATGCAGAGTGACACGAGCTTAATAGAACTAGGACAAGCATTTTAGTCAACTACTAGTGAGTTTGTCCTCTGGAATGTGTTAATTTACTCACAGCTAGACTCTGACTTGTATGTTCGGGTTATAGTACCTCTTGAACTTTCTTATTAAAAAATTCGCTTATCCAAAAAAAACTAAGTGAAACAATGATCTTTGTAAAACACCACAACTTGTATAATTTACACGTTAATGTCCACGTTTCAACATTAAATAAGGCCAAAAGAATTTTAATAGCCTACAAGCATGCACATCTCTGTATCCATTTCAGTGGAAGATATCAAATGGTGGTTTGAACTCATTTCATTGAAATACTTCGAAGTTGCCAAATTGTTCGATAATAAGATTTTGGCAAAATTACAACAGAGAGGACCTTTAAGTTATTTATTTGTAACAAGTTGGCCCTTCAAGTTTGTTTTGTAACAAATAGGCTCTTTAAGTTACCTAACGTTAAGACTGTTAGCCCTTTTAGTAAAATGACATATCGTTGATTACATCAAAATACACCAAATTATGTTTGGTTGCATCAAAATACATAAGCTAGAGTAGTCACAATATATAAAGTAGCATTACATCAAAATACATAAGCTAGAGTAATCACTAAAAGGGCATATTTGTTACAAAAAAAACTTAAAGGACCAGCTTGTTACAAATAAATAACTTAAAGATCCTTTGGTGTAATTTTGCCTAAGATTTTTCTTAAAGTTTTTTTTTTGTTCTTTTTGGTCCAAAGTGTAATTGATTTTTCATTCAAGGGGCAAAGACCCAAACCAAATACATAGAAATGGCCGAACTCTGTAGCGGAGCCCAAATGACCCGGGACACCCACTACAAATCAGAACCGAAGCAACTTTGTAGTTGTTCTCGTGAGATAAAATTACAACACCAAAGAAACAACATAACCATAACAGAAATACAGGCATATGACAATAAAACCTAATTTGGCAAAGAAATTGAAGAGGAGACTTCAATTCGCAACCACTCCATACCAACCTTCACCACAACCTTCAATTCTTAACGCACGAGATCAGCCGTGAAAACAATGCCCCTCAACCAGCACCATGCGTTGCTCTAGCTCGCTCAAGACACAGAACAGCTCGGAGATCCACCAGAGGATGACGAAGCCACTTTGAGGGAAGGCGATCCTTGCGAAACAGCTCAGCTACCACATGTGCACCTTTGCTGCCCTCTCTTCCAACCCAAGTAAACCCAATCGACCTAAAGGGTGATTTCAGCAACCGCATGTCATGAGTAATTGTTTAAGATGCTTCTAACATCTTTTACCCCTCTACAAGCTTGAATAAGGGTCAAATTGTCTGATTCAAAGATCAAGTGGTCGATACAAAGGTTGTCAGCGAAAATCATCGCAACCTGGAGCACCAAAGCTTCAGCCATCAGAGGACTAGCTGCTAAACCCTTGAACGCATTCCCAGAGGTAAGGATTCCTTCATCATCTCTGATAATATAGCCCCCAAAAACTTTACCATTGTGTTGAAGAAAACTAGCATCAGAATTTATTTTGAGAAACCCTTTTCTAGAGGGTCTCCAAATACTCACTATTTGTCTTGTGGGAGGGTTAGAATTAAGAGGAGAAATTGTTTTGGTCACTGGGCAAGGCATATCAGAGGCCATAGAATATATCATTTTAAGGGTACCCATGGGATTGGGACCCTTACCCTCGAATACCCTAGTATTTCTACCTTTCTAGATGTACCATAAAGCAATAAATATAGTAGCTAGTCTTCGAGGATCTAACAACAAGGACTGGTCATCAGAGCAAATTAAATCACATAACCAACTAAGACGGGAAGAAACAGAGTTAGGAGTAGGCACACTACAAGTTTGAAGACCAAACCAAATAGGAGTAACCCAGGGTCAAAGGAGGAAAGAGTGTTCAATATTCTCCACCTCAAGAGAGCACACAGGACACAAGGGCAGCTAGATAACTTTTTAGTACACAAATTTGATTTCAAGGGCAGAGCATTATGGCTTAGTTTCCATAAAAAATGCTTTACCTTTGGAGGGACTGTTGAGCTCCAAATACCATTCCAGTACTCTTTTTGCAATATCAAAGAAGAAGATGGCCCGGATGAAGGGATATTGGCTTCAATATGAGTCACAAAGTAACCTGTCTTAGCAGAGTAGCACCCATTAGGAGAGTAAGGCCACCAAAAGGAATCCTTACCACCGAACGTACTAATTGGAGTTTTCAAAGCATCCATTGCAGAGTCATGATGCAACACCTTGCCCAATTTTTGCACATCCCACTTGTTGTTAACACTATCAATTCACTCACTCACCTTAGAGATAGTGCAAGGCTCCACCACTTTTGTTATCTTGCCTGAAGCCAGCCAAATATCCCTTTGAAAGTCAATGTTCAAACCATCACCCATAGACCAGTAACCCTGTTTTCTCAACAAGTCTCTGCCTTTTAGTAAGTTAGTCCACATCAAAGACCCTTTCTTTTGACTGTCCAGAAAGATTCATTCCAACAGTAAATCTGCAAGAGGTTTAAAGCCCACAAGCTATCTGCCTCTTGAACCAAGAGCCAGACTTGCTTATCTAGTAAAGAAAGATTCATTTCTTCAAAATCATTGAACCACAAACCACCTTGGGATTTACTAGATGCTAGGACTTTTAGATTCTTCCAATGAACGCCTCTATTTTTTCCTTTGCTTTCCACCAGAAACGAGCCACTAGAGAACACAAATCCTTGCAAAAGCCCTTAGGCAGGCACACGAGAGACATGACATATGATGAAATAGCCTGCAAGACAGCTTTAATAAGCACTTCTTTACCAACTTGATTCAAAAATTTCTCCTCCCAACCATCCATTTTACTCATAAATTTATCCTTGATCCATTGTAGAGACTTTGTTTTTGATCTACCCCATTCAGCAGGGACCCCCAAGTAAGAACCAATATTTGTCCAGACAGGGATATTAAGAATAGAAGCAAGGGAAGCACTCAAATTGCTACTGACATCATTGCTAAACACCAGTCCAGGTTTGAGTAGATTGATTCTTTGACCTGAAGCTTTTGAGAAGGTATTTAAGGTTTTCATAACAAATGAGTCAAAGAGAAACCACTAGCCACTTCAATACCACAGATTTTATTATTAAATATATCCAAAGACAACATTCTGGATAAAAATTCAAACATAAGGATAAATAGGTAAGAAGAGAGGGGGTCACCTTGTGTAAGCCCTATTTCAGGGTAAATGCTATTGCTAAGAAAACCAATAACTTGATACTTATAAGAAACTGAAGAGACTAGAAGCATAATCCTTTCCACCCACACTTGATTGAAACCAAAACCCAACAGAGGCTGTTGAAGGAACAACCACTCCACTCTATCATATGCTTTGTTCATATCCAATTTTAGAATAGCGACATCCTTTAAACCTCCTTTATTCTTCTTAATTCTATGAAAAGTCTCATGAGCCACCAACAAGTTATCTTGGATCATTCTACCCTCAAGAAAAACATTTTGTTGAGGAGAGATAATACCCCCCATAATAGGTTTTAGTCTCACCAATCACCCTCGATATGAGCATATAGATGTAGTTGCAGCAGCTAATAGGCCTTAGGTTAGAGATAGATTCAGGCAAGGGAATTTTTGGGGTAAGAGTAACAACAGTTTCATTAATATTAGGGGGAAGACAACCAGTATTAAAGAAACTCTGCACAACACTACACACTTTCTCCTTAATCCCCTCCCAATTCTGTTAGTAAAACATACCATTAAGACCATCAAGGCCTGGTGCCTTCAGACCACCCATAGAGAAAACAACATCTCTAATTTCGTCAACACTGGCTGGGGACATATGCTTTGTATTCATACCTTCAGTAACTAATTTAGGGATAACATGCATACAACTATCAAGCCCTTTAGAACCCTCTGACCTATACATATCCTCAAAATGTGTCACCACTGCTTGCATAATCTAGTTCTGACCTTCATGCCACATCTCCTGGTCATCTTTAATTCTCAATAATCTGTTCCTATCCCTTCTTTGGATGGTATTCGCATGAAATTTTTTTGAGTTCCTATCCCCATACTGTAGCCACTCGACCCTTGATCTTTGACACCAATATTGTTCCTCTTGCTTCCACAATTCATCAACACGTTTTCTCACTTGATTAACCGAGTCCCACGGTATCAGATTCTGGTCATTATTCATCCACCCTTGCAGTTGGATATTTAATCTATCAATCTCCTTTTCATTACAAAAAGTCCTCTTATACCAATTGAACATGCCTCTTTTACTATTATTTACTCTTTTAGTGAGACCATTCTAATTTGAAGAACTATCAGAGGTAGAATTCCAACTCTTAGTGAGAACAGACTAAAAATCAGCATGCTCCTATCACATGGCTTCAAATCTAAAACGTCTCCCACTTATATTCACAGGAGCAGGTTCAAGGACTATGGGGGAATGATCAGAATTTACTATAGGTGGGGCCACTACAGTAGCATTTGGGTAGAGTTGACGCCAATTCCAATTAACCAAAACCCTGTCAACTTTTTTCTTGGTTACCAAGCCATCCCTAGGGTTGCTTACCCAAGTAAATTTGCAACCCTTCAACTCCATATCCATTAGACACAAATCAGACATGAACCCCCTAAACAAGTTTATCCTTCTATTTTCCACAGGTCTGCTACCATCTTTCTCCTCTTAAGAGCACATTTCATTGAAATATCCCATGCATAACCAAGTTATATCAGCATCGGTGGGAAGTTTACCAATATTACACCACAAATGTTCTCTTCGCCCAAAAGTTGGGTTCCCATAGATGAAGTTAGATTCAAACAGTTTTTGTGTGAGTTGTTGAAAAGTTACATTGTGAATAAAGTTCTGGCAACTTGATAGAATTCATTCCATAACAAAGTTATTTCCCCTGACAAACCATTTGCATCTACACAAAAACAATGGTGAAATATGAGTCTCCTCCTCAACTTCTCAACTCTGCTATGTCTAGCCCTAGTCTCCATGAGAAAGATTAGGGATGACTTGTACCTTTGGATAAGATCCCTAAGCTCCCTGTTTGTCGTGGCTGCCGCCAAGCCACGACAATTCCAACTTATTAACGTCATTTAGGTACTGGGGGAATGTGTATGTCCGCCTCCTCAGCCATTAGAACTTGATCACCAGTACTTTTTCCACTACTATTCACAGTAGGTATAATCCTCTTACCACTAGCAAAACACAAATCAACATCCTCCCCATTAGTAATACACATCAACTCATCATACCCGCCCCTCTTAAGCTTAAAACCACTAGCAAGGATCCCACTTAGAGCTTTTTTTACCACCGAGGGAATGCGCTTATCACTTTGCTTTGTACCTCATCATCTTCAGGAGGAAATTCCACCATATAGGGATCATTAGAAAAGGAGTACTAGCTGGTTTAAGACCAAGTTTGAATTTCCTTACCACTTTAGGCTTTTGAGTAGCAAACTTATGATTATCAATAACACTTCTGACTCTATTGACATCCTTCCGAGTCAAGTTAGCTCCACCATACCTCACACTCACTTTCTCTGGGATAAGGTAATCCCTAATGATGATAGGGTGCTTCAAACCCATATCTTCTTTCACCAACCCAAGCAAATATTCCTAGGGCCTAGACCTGCCCTAATCAAACCATGTTCTAGATATGTTCTAGTCAGCTCCTGGGTAGCATTCAATATAACTGCGGAGACCACACACGACTGTATAATAGGAGCAAGCACATGTTCAGCAACAGGAACAACAGTATTTACTATCCCCATTCAGGGGGTTTTTCTCCATCTCCTTCTGAGTTGACTATGAGTCTACATAAGCATCCCCAAAAAGGATCTTTAGGAAAAGTTTAGGCTTTGACACAGAGAGAAAAGGGCCACATTTTGGTTCAATTTTGTTATACGCAACCATACTCTGTCAAATGTACAAACTTCCTGTTCATGTCCAAATAAGCCACAATTGAAACAAAGACCTTGGAGGCGTTCATATTTAAAATGAACCCATATCTTCTCTGTAGGGTATTTCTGGACCCATCTACCTGACCACAGAGGTTCAGTTACATCCACTTCAACTCTAGCCCTCAAATAGTGTTTAGATACCGCGCCTGTTCCCATTAGATCATCTACTTCCACCACTTTTCCCACCTGTTTGAGTAATAGGGGAGAATTAGCTGGGTCGATTGCATCTCTAGATAGTCTATGGATCTGAATCCAGAAAGGAACCTGTTGTCGTCAAACTCTTAGGTCCTAGCCATGGGGTCGGCCAGAGGTTTGGACAGTCTTTTGATTCCTCTTTTCTTAAAGCAATTGCGTTGAGGAGGGAACTCTGCTCCTCAACTGTGGGTATCCTGACTCCTCTAGAATGGGTCAGGTTGAGTGAGAGGGACCCGAGGGTTGGATTATACTACTGGCCTAATGCATAAAGTAAAAATAAAAAGAAAGATAAAGTGAAATAAACGTAGAGTTTTTGATTGATTTGGATGTGTTTTGTACAATTACTCTATTGCTATATATATACACAGGCCCTCGTCGGCCACTATGCGAGCTAGCACTTGCCTGCCGTTGGATCAATCTAAGATCAACGGTTCTCATTGCTTCCTAGGCCCTAAAAGAGGCGGAGTAACCACCCACGATCCCACTAGCACGGTTTGTACAAGCATTAAATAAAGACAGGCAAATCTTCTTAATAGGAGAGTATCTAGTCTCAGAATCATTGAGTATCCTACTAAGATAATATATAGCACGCTCGGTGCCTTTATCATCGTCTTGAGCTAACAAGCAACCGATGGCTTGATCCTCGGCCGCAATGTATAACTTCAAGGGCTTTCCTGGTTGCGGAGGCACCAGGAAAGGGGGTTGGCCAAGGCAGCCTTGATCTGATCGAAGGCCTCCTATTGTTTAACTCCCCATATCATTTCCTCATGGTTCTTCATTTTCAACAAGGGCGAGAAGGCTTTCATCTTACTCGCCGAGTTGGCAATGAATCTCCTTAGGAAGTTGATCTTGCCTAGCAGACTCTGCAGTTCCATCTTCGTTCTGGGAGGTCGTGCCTTCAGGATAGCCCGAGCTTTGTTTTTGTCCACTTCAATGCCCTGGTTGTGCACCAAGAAGCCTAGGAAGTTGCCTGCAGACACGCCGAAAACACATTTAGTAGGGTTCATCTTGAGATTATGGAGTCTCATCCGTTTCAGAGCCTGTTCAAGGTCAACCAAGTGGGTTTCAAAGCTATTGGATTCGACCACCACATCGTCAATGTATACTTCCATGTTTTTACAAATAAGGTCATGGAAGATGGCATTCATGGCCCTTTGGTACGTCGCCCCAACATTCTTGAGGCCAAAAGGCATCACCAACCACTCATAGATACCCAAGGCACCGAGGTACCTAAAGGCAGTCTTATGGGTGTCAGCCTCGGCCACATATATCTGGTTGTAGCCAGAATAGCCGTCCATAAAAGTCAGGATGGCATTATTAGCCGCGACATCGACAAGCATATCGGCCACGGGCATACCATACTCGTCCTTCGGAGTGGCCAAGTTCAGATCTCTGTAATCAATACAAACTCTGACCTGGCCATTCTTTTTGATCACAGGGACTATATTAGACAGTCATTCTACGTTCCTGGCAGTTCTGATGAACCCTGCCTTCAGCAATCTCTCCTTCGGCTTTGATCTGCGGCATTAACTGTGGGTTGAACCTCCTCGGTGGCTACTTATGAGGCTTGCAACCTTCCTTGATGGGTAACCTATGCTCCACCAAGGCTCTATCAAGGCCCGACATCTCATGGTAGTCCCACGCAAAGCAGTCGTGGTAGTCCTTTATCAAAGATACCCCCTTGTCACGTTGTTGAGGCTGAAATTTGCCGCTGACCGTGGTCATCGTCGGTTCACTCTCCGTTCCTAGATTCACCTCCACCAGGGGGTCTTGGGCCTCAAACGTGGGTATTCTCCTCTAGATAGGTTCTATATAGGGAGGTTCGGCCAACGTCTGTCGCCAGGGTTATCCGAAGCCTCTTGGGAGGAATGTTCCGAATCTTCTTCTCCATAAACGGTACCAAACATAGCCTCTTCAATGCTGGACTCGATTTGGAATAGTTGCAGTCGATCCAGCAGGCTTTGTACCTCTGAAGGGAGACTAATCATCACTCTTTTTGCTAGGCCGTGGGTCGGCCAACGTCTTGAACTAAAAGCCCTTCTTAGTCCAGTCGCATGACTCTATGTCACCTTCCCTTCTATGACGAAGAAGGTCGAGCGAGTAACCTTAGACCCAACCGTTACATCAGCCACCAACACTCCCAATGCATGAGATGGGTGGCCCATGAAGCTGGTCAGGGTCATGGTAGTTGGAATGAGATCTTCGACGTTATTCCCAAGCTTCTTCATCGTAGCCAGCGGCATAATATTCAGCACAGCACCACCATCCACGAAGACCCGATTGGACATTTTCCCATTCAAGTGGGCTTTAATGTATAACGGCTTCAGGTGTCTAGTCATGTCTGTTGTTGGCTTTTCAAACAACATGCCTTCCGTGACTGATCCCTCAGCTTCTGTCAAGGCCAGGGATGGCAAAAAAAACCGGACCCGCGGGTAAAACCCGCGACGAGTCTGGGGCGGGTAGTCAAATGGGTACCCACAGGTCTAATAAACGGATAGTCAAACTACCCGTTAGTAAACGGGGCGGGGCCGGGTAGCGAGGTACCCGGACCCGTGACAAAATATACTTAAATACCCTCATATATATATATAGCTAGTAATAGAAACTCTAAAATTTTCAGTCACTCACACCACTCAGCCGTCAGACTCTCACTCTCACTTTGGATTTTATCAATTATCAAACACAACACGGTTAGCATTGTTTGTTTTTATTCGTTCCTAAATTTGTTCCTAAACAAAACCACAATTATCAACTACAGCTACAGAGAGAGTGATTGATTTTCTTTCCCTTTTCCACTTGATTCTTTCACCAACTCAGCCTCTCACCAGCGACCAACCACAACCATTTCCTTAATTTAAAAAAATATTTTTATTAATAAACGGGTACCCACGGGTACCCGTTAAGAAACAGTACCCATTTAAGACCCGCTAAGCGGGTACCCGTGCGGGTCCGGGGCGGGTCAGGGTCCCATTTACACTAAACGGGGCGGGTAGCGGGTAGTGGGTAGTTGCTACCCGTGCCCGCCCCGCCCCGTTGACATCTCTAGTCAAGGCAGCCCATTCGGCTTCCTCAACGAAGACATCTCCTTCGAGGGTCTCTGGTTGGTCCTTAGTCTCCCAGAACTCAGGTGGGAGGAGGTCCACCATTTCTATATCAGTACAGTATTCCCCGTCCGTTCCATCGATTAAGTCATTGAGGATTGACTCGGTCATGGAGTTTCCATCAAAATCTAGTGGACCGAAGGGATTTTCCTCTTCCTCTCCAAGGAGGTCATCTTCTTCGTGCTCTTGCTCTGTCATCGTTCCCTCGACTTGGGGTTCATTAACTGGTTGGGTTTTCTTAGGACTGTTGGGTCCATAAAGGCATTCTATCACAGCTTCAGTGAGGGGGCTAGGAGGGGCGTCCACCTTCCCTATCATGGTACAGGCCTCTTCCTCTTCATCAGCAGGTACATCAGGGACAGCTGGTTCAGGGACCTGTTGCTCTGGAGCTGTATCCTCGGCTGGTTTTAGAAAAGCCTATTTCAACGCCGTAGAAACAGATGCCGCGAGGATGGTCTGGATATTCCCATCTTTAACTGAGGTGAGCATTTGGAGGGTTTCCTTCATTCTATTGAAAGCTCTGGCCCTCTGCAGCATCCTCTTCTGTGAGCGAGATTTAGGGGCCATTCTAGGGGCTGGAACTTCCACGGCTGCCTATGTCATCCATCGATCTTGGGGCACCTCCGAAGGTGGCTTCACTGTTCTGGTGGCCTTTAGCTTGCGGTCGTTCAGGAACGTAATGTCCACTGAAGTTGAGTCCTGAGCCTCGGTGACCTGTGCCATCCTTCTTTCGTCGCTGGGGTTAGTCCCTTCTCACGTGGTTGGCATGGTGGCCTGTCCAATGGGGTCATCGGTAGGCCTACCATGCCCCCCATGTGGGGCGTGTTGGAGTCTTTCTCAAGTCCCTAGATTTAGGCATGTGTCTCTCAGGGTTGAGTTTGGACAAATGCAACTCCCTGAGCTCTTGGACATGCCTCCCCGACTTAGGAAACTTCTTCTGGGATCACTGAGGCTGACTTGGCGCCCCTATCTGCAGTCTTTCTTGTAAAAGAGCCATACGTTCTGCCACTGTGGACCCTCTAGGGGCCGAACACTGTCTTTTAGTAGCTTAGTAGTTTGTCTCTTTATCTTAATTTTTGGTTTGTTTTTCAGTTTTCAATTTGATCAGCGGTCGTACGCGGGTCAAAATAATTAAAAAGGGATTTAAAATGTAGTACAAGGTGAGAAACCTTGGTCGTCTCACAAGGATCTCTAATACTAAGATAACCAGAATCAGGAACAAAATTATCAATAAAACAATGGGGGTTTGTTTACGAATAAAACGATTTCTATTGGGGGTTTTATCAAATTAAAGTGACAATTGATTCACCGATTTCCGGGTGCGCGTCTCGGATTTATCACAGGTTCTAAAAACAACAATTCGTTTAATTTCAAATTCACAATTGACATAAACTAACTAAACAAGCGCTAATTAGTTTAAACGAATTCGCATCGTTTCGAGCAAGCGCCGAAACAACAGGTTCAATCGGTCGCGAGAGCGGACATGCGCCGTTTCAAACACAACCAATATCATTACAAAATTCTAATCAATCCCTCTATCAATTTCTACTCGAATCAATTAATCTAATCAATCAAGTAATTCGAATCATTAAGAATAACGAAACAGAATTGCATACAATCAAGCGTCATACACAATTGAAACGTGTTTTGCAATAAACACAGAACGATTACTAAGTAGAAAAACGAACTGAGAAGATTGCATACATTCAAAACTAAATTCGAAATTGATAGAGATGGAATTAAGGAAATTAAAACGAAATTGTATTAAAATATTAGAAACCGAACCTCAAAATCCGTAAACGACAGCCTTTCACCGATGAATCAACTTAGGAGTTTAGGCTTCCATGGAGGCTAGAGCACAAAAGTTTGTAAAATTGTGAATAATGCATAAGAGAGAGAGAGTGTAATGGCTGCTGGTCAGCCAAGTCTATAAGACAAACGAAAAACCTAATCCCTTATGGGTTCTTGGATAAAAGCCCGATAAAAATAGTAAATTGACCCGTAAACCCGTTTTACATTAAACTGCTTCAGTATTTCGCAGTTTTGGCCTTCAATACTTCCTAACTGGGTTTCGAGCTCAACTCAAGATTTGTAGATTTGTTCCTTATATTTCCAACGCATGCTCGCACGCCTCAATCGAATAACCACAGCAAAAGTTATGGCCCGCAGAGTAGACAGTCAATATGCAATAAAAACAAGAATTAATCAAGAAATTACTATATTGCTCAAATAAGACCCAAAGTCTAGAAACGTGCTAAGACTTAAAGATTAGGAACAAAAGACAATTAAAAACACCAAATGCAAAGCTATAAAGAGTGCATTAAAATGCACTGATCAAACACAGACGGTCAAATACCGACGTCTTCTTCTCTGGGGAGGCCTCCTGTTTGGGGACCCACACATACTTCGTCTTTCCTTTCCCTTGGTTACTCCCTGAGAAGGAGACCATGTTGATGTTCATGCTTGGGAAAGGGTCGGTGTCGACAATCATCTCTGACGCCCCCTTGTCGGCCATTTTGAATCATCCTTTTTTGATGGCTTCTTTAATAGCTCGGCAGAAGATAATGCAATTGGAAGTGGCATGATTGAAAGAATTATGCCATTTGCAATATTTCTTCCCATTTATCTCTTCAGGAGGAGGTATCTTATGGCCGTCGAGGAGTTTGACCTGCTTGTCTTTGAGTAGGTAGTCGAAGATTTGGTCAGCCTTAGAGATGTCAAAAGTAGGTAAAGAAGCAATGAAAATCAATTGTAAAGTGAGTATGAGAGCGTCCAACTTCAATAAGGTATGACGAATTTATCTATTTTGACACACTTCTCTACATAACTCTCTCCACACAATTTTCACTCTTCTTGACACAAAGATTAAAAGATATATACACATTCCATTTTTTTCTTTTTTTGACTTTTTTTTTGTTTTTTTCTTTCTTTCTTTTTTTTTTTTCTTTTTGGGGAATATTTTTCTATACAAATGTACTTGCCAAAATTTCCATGGAGAACCCAAGAACTAACCCAAGTGAGAACCACAATTGCAACAATTTGGACACCCCCACACTTATGGGATAAAACAAAGAACGGGATAAAAAGGCTCAAAGGGGCTACACAAAGGGATAAATTCAGGGTAGACTTAGTTGGCTAGTAGCTAAAAAAAGAACAAAATTGCCTAGATCATTTCTAACATGCATGTGAACAAGTGCTTCAACAAGAATCAAGTCAAGTTCTAGAGTAACTAACAAACATGAGTGAGTCACACGAAAGGAGAGAATGGCAAAATATAGTCCATCCAATAAAAGGCTCAATTCTCACCAGGGACATTGACTATCGCAAATGATGGAAAATCTAGTGCTCATCATCAACTTATTATACCAAGAGTAACAAGAAATCAATCAAGTCATGTCAAAACAGCTATGGTCCTAGAATAGTAACATCACTCCCAACTTGTACACTCCAAGAACTCATGGAAAAACATGCTAAAATAACATTTTTTTTAAAATTTTAAAAAAATTGAAAACTGAAAAACAAACCAAAAAATAAGATAAAAAGACAAACTACTAAGCTACTAAAAGACACCCCCCCCCCCCCCCCCCCCCACACTTAAATCATACATTGTCCTCAATGAAAACAACAAGCATAAAATAAGAGTAAGGAGGAGGGACTCCCTGGTCAATTTGCAGTGTAGGTGGGATGTTCCAATGAGAGTTCTTCTATGGGTGCATCTTCAAGTGCGGAACTCTCATGGAATACTTTGAGGCGTTGTCCATTGACTTTGAAAACTTTATTTGTTGCCTCACTTTTAATTTCAACTGCACCATGAGGAAAAACATTAGTAATAACAAATGGGCCAATCCACTTGGATCTAAGTTTCCCGGCCATGATTTTCAGCCGGGAGTTAAACAACAAGACTTTTTGCCCAATGGAGAAATCTTTCCTAGAGATCATCTTATCATGGAGGTGCTTAGTTTTCTCCTTATAAATTCTGGAATTCTCATAGGCTTCTAGCCTAAGCTTTTCAAGTTGTTGCAATTGAAGCTTTCTCTCTTTACCTGCCTTTTCAAGTTCAAAATTACAACCTTTGACCGCCCAATATGCACGGTGCTCTATCTCCACCGGAAGGTGGCATGCCTTACCAAACACAAGTTTAAAGGGGGACATCCCTATTGGTGTTTTGTAGGCTGTTCTTTGAGCCCAAAGAGCCTCTTCTAGCCTGCAGCTCCAGTCCTTCCGACTTGGTTGCACCATCTTTTCTAGAATTTGTTTAATTTCTTTGTTTGAAATCTCAGTTTACCCATTAGTTTGGGGGTGGTAAGGTGTAGAAACCCTATGCACAACCCCATACTTCCGAAGCAAAGCTTCCATGGTGCGGTTACAGAAATGAGTGCCTTGGTCACTTATGATGGCTCTTGGAATACCAAACCTGCAAAAAATTTGGGACCTCACAAAATCTGCAACAACTTTAGAATCATTAGTGGGAGTGGCTTTTGCCTCCACCCATTTGGAAACATAATCAACAACAAGTAGAATATAAGTAAAGCCAAAGGAAACAGGAAAGGGGCCCATGAAATCAATGCCCCAAACATCAAATACCTCACAAAAAAGCATAGGCTGCTGAGGCATCTCACTCCTACGAGTGATTGCCGTCCCAACCCTTTGACATTGTTCACAAGTGCGGAAAGTCTCAAATGCATCTTTAAAAATGGTGGGCCAATAGAAGCCCGAGTCTAAGACTTTTCTCCCTATCCGTTAGGGACCAAAGTGTCCACCTACCTGAGAAGCATGACAGAATTGAAGAATGGATGGAACCTGATGGTAAGGTATACATCACCTAATCACTTGGTCACTACCAAACTTCCACAAATAGGGATCATCCCACACATAATATTTTGCATCACTTTTGAGTTTATGTACCTGTGCTTTAGATGCGTGTGGGGGTGTAACTCCACCCACAAGATAATTAACTATATCAGCATACCAAGGACTTACCTCACGCAGCTGCATGAGCTGCGCATCAGGAAAGTCATCGTTCATTGGGAGGGAATCCTCAGCCCTCTCTATCCTGCTTAAGTGGTCAGCCACTAAGTTTTCTGCTCCGCTCTTATCTTTAATCTCCAAATCAAATTCTTGGAGGAGAAACATCCACCTTATCAATCTTGGCTTTGCCTCTGGTTTCTTTAAAAGAAACTTCAAAGCTGCATGGTCAGTAAAAACAACCACCTTAGAACTAAGCAAATATGATCTAAACTTATCAAGAGCAAATACAAAAGCCAAAAGCTCTTTTTCTGTGGTGGTGTAATTAATTTGTGCAGCATCTAAAGTCCTAGAAGTATAATAAATAACATGGGCAGCCTTGTCAACTCTTTGTGCTAGAACCGCCCCCAATGCATAGTTAGATGCATCACACATAATTTGAAAGGGGAGGGTCCAATCAGGTGGCTGAATGATGGGAGTAGAAGTTAAGGACTTCTTGATACAATCAAAGGCCTGCTTGCATTTATCATCAAAGGTAAAGCTAACATCTTTTTGCAGCAGGTTTGTCAATGGAAGAGTTATCTTGTTGAAATCCTTGATAAAACGTCTGTAAAAACCTGCATGACCAAGAAATGAACGAATCTCGCGAATGCAAGATGGGTAAGGTAAATTAGATATCACCTCAATCTTGGCAGGATCTACTTCCATCCCTTTTTCAGAGATCACATGCCCTAAAACAATACCTTGTCCTACCATAAAATGACATTTTTCATAATTCAGAACAAGGTTAGTTTCAATGCATCTCTGCAAAACTCTATCCAAACTACTCAAACATGAATCAAATGAAGAACCATAAACAGTAAAATCATCCATAAACACTTCTATGCAATTTTCTATCAAATCAGCAAAAATACTCATCATACAACGCTGGAAAGTCCCAGGTGAATTGCATAGGCCAAAAGGCATCCTCCTATAGGCAAAAGTGCCAAAGGGGCAAGTGAATGTGGTCTTTTCTTGGTCCTCCGGTGCAATATGGATCTAAAAGTAACCTAAAAAACCATCAAGAAAACAATAATGTGACTTACCAGCCAACCATTCAAGCATCTGATCAATGAACGACAAAGGAAAGTGATTTTTTCTGGTTGCCTGATTAAGTCTCCTGTAATCAATACACACTCTCCAGCTATTCTGAACTCTTGTGGGGATGAGTTCATTATTTTCATTCTTCACCACTGTAAGACCGCTCTTCTTAGGAACCACTTGGACTGGGCTTACCCATTGACTATCAGAAATTGGGTATATAATGCCAGCCTGTAGGAGTTTGGTCACCTCCTTTTTCACGACATCCAAGATCAAGGGGTTAAGTCGCCTCTAAGGCTGCCTAACAGATTTTTCCCCATCCTCAAGTAAAATCCTGTGCATACACATGGATGGGCTAATACCGGGAATATCAGCAAAGGTCCATCCAATGGCCTTTTTGTATTTTTTTAGCATTTGCAACAACTTCTTTTCCTGCTCAAAATCAAGGTTAGCTGCAATTATAACAAGTAAATCACTACTCCCCTCTAAATATGCATATTTTAACTCCTTGGGGAGTGACTTAAGCTCTAAAATAGGTGGTTTTTCAATAGAGGGCAGAATCTTAGTAGCAGCAGCTACATCTGCAATAAAGCCTATGTCATTGGGGACATTAGGTAAAGTGTCAACCTGCAAAACAGACTCAACCTGAGCACAAGTATGAGTGTTAGTGCAACAATCACAAGTAAAACTATCAGCAAAATCAGTCAATGAAGGAAAATCTGTAGTAACAACATCAGAATAAACATCATCCACTAAATCAACAAGCAATTCAATATGAAAAAGGGAATGTTCTTCCATGGGGTGTTTCATAGCTTCAAAGATATTAAATTTTACAACACAATCACCAAATTCCATGGAAAGAGTCCCAGTACCAACATCAATTTTTGCTTTGGCAGTTTTCAAGAAAGGCCTGCCTAAAATAATAGGCGACCTGCTGGACTTAGTCTCTGCTTCCATATCCAGAATATAAAAATCTACAGGGAAAATAAGATCATCAACCTTAACAAGAACATCCCCAACCAGCCAGCAGGTCGGGCATTGCTTCTATTTGCAAGCTGAATAGTAACACCTGTTTCCTGCAAAGGTCCAAGAGCAAGAGAGTTAAAAATAGATGTAGGCATTACATTAATTGAAGCTCCTAGATATAACATAGCATCATCAAACTGACTGTTGCCTATTATGCAAGGAATTGTAAAAGTCCCTGGGTCCTTGCACTTTTGTGGCATGGATTGGAAGAGGGCTAAAACATTATGTCCCATGTTGATCTTCTCATTCCCTTTCACCTTCCTCTTATGCGTACACAACTCTTTCAGAAACATGGCATATCTTGGAATTTGCTTAATTGCCTCAAGAAGGGGAATGTTCACTTCCACCTTCCTAAAAGTATCCAAGATCTCCTTATCCCTCTCTCCCTCATCTTGTTTTTTTGTACTTACTACTCTATGAGGGAAAGGAAGTGGTATTTCTTGTTGATCCGAAACTTGCTCAGGTGCCTTATTATTTTTTAAAACAACTGTTTGTCGCACCTTTGGTGCATCAACAGCCTTCCCAGATCTCAATGTAATAGCACTAACATTGGGGTTTGGTGCATTCAGATTAACCACTGTTTGAACAGGTAGTTTGTTTGACCCTCGGGCTTGCATCTGATTAATTGTGGTAGCCAACTGTCCAACTTGTGTCTGCAAATTCTGAATTGAGGAATCCGTTCTCTGTTGGAACTGGAGATTTTGGGCAGCCATCTGCTTAACTAGATCCTCTAGTGAAGGTTCGGGCCTGGCAACAGCTTGTGGTGGATTAGCTTGCTTCCTGGGTTGTTGTTGTTGTGCAGCTGGATTTCCCCATCTAAGGTTTGGATGATTCCTCCAGCTTGGGTGGTACCTGTTAGAAGACAAATCAACATTGGCTTGAGGGTTAAATATATTAGCTGCATATGCTTGAGGGGTATCAACATTAGAATCCTCTTGCAGCTTAGGACAAGAATCTGTGGGGTGCTCTGTAGAGGTGCAAATACCACAAACCCTTGTTGTCTGACCTGTTGCCAATTTTTTTACCAAAATTGTGAGTTCATCCAACCTGTTTTCTAAGCTCTTATGATCGGTAGCCCGTATCTCATTTACTCCCCTTGTTAGAACTGCAGAATTGCTTCTAGTTGTGAATTGTTGGGAGTTAAAGGACATATTTTCTATTAAAGCTCTTGCATCTGTTGGGGTCTTGTCTACAAGTGCACCTCCACTAGCAGCATCCATAATATTTCTGTCCATGGGCAATAAGCCCTCGTAGAAATATTGGATGAGCAGTTGCTCAGAGATTTGATGATGAGGGCAGCTTGCACACAATTTCTTGAATCTCTCCCAATATTCATGTAAAGACTCAGTGGAGTTTTGCCTGATACCACATATCTCTTTTCTTATTGAAGCAGCTCTGGATGCAAGAAAGAACTTCTCTAGGAACAACTTTTTCAAGTCATTCCAATTTTCAACAGAACCTGGCTGGAGGTAAAACAACCAATCCTTGGCTGCATCTTGGAGTGAGAAGGGGAAGGCCCTAAGCTTAATGTGCTCCTCTGGAATTCCTTGGGGTTTCATGGTTGAGCACACAATGTGGAACTCCTTGAGATGTTTGTGAGGATCCTCAACTGCAAGACCATTAAACTTTGGCAACAAGTGTATTAAACCAGATTTCAATTCAAAAGGAACATCAACATTGGGATAATTAATACATAGTGCATTGTAAGTAACATCAGGTGCAGCAAGTTCCCTAAGGGTTCTATCAGCCATGTTAACAGAATCAAGTTCAAAGAGATTATGACTAAAGATGCTATCACTATCACTACCACTATCTCCTATATGCTCCCTAAGTCTACGATGTAATGTTCTCTAAATTTCAGGGTCAAAGGGATGCAAATTAACAGTAGTAGACCTGGTCATGCACCATATGCAACAACTTTAGAAATACCAACTACGTCCTAGAGTTAAAATAGATGCGGAAAATAGAAAATGAATCAAATCTACTCTAAAAAAACTAAAATCACCATGAAAAATCTAATTAAATCAAAAGAGAGATACGAAAAAAAATTGGATTTTTTCAGAGATATCAAAAATTAAATAAAATAATTAAAAATAGAAAACGAACGAATTTGCGATTTTGAGCCCGTTTTCCCTTACTAGGGAGTACTGATCCTTGATTTTTTTCCGAATTTTCAGCTTTGATTTCGGAAAATTCTGATAAGATCGCCCAAAAACGGTTTTTTTCGCCAATAATTCCTACAAATTGGCAGTCTCAGCACCTACTACCTGAAATAAGACCTGGAAACACAGCAAGAACAGAAACTAAAACATTAGTATTGTTAGTGGAATCCTGAAGTTAGAAATCCTTATTAGAGATTCCCGGCAACGGCGCCATTTTGATCAGCGATCGTACGCGGGTCAAAATAATTAAAAAGGGATTTAAAATGTAGTACAAGGTGAGAAACCTTGGTCGTCTCACAAGGATCTCTAATACTAAGATAACCAGAATCAGGAACAAAATTATCAATAAAACAGTGGGGGTTTGTTTACGAAGAAAACGATTTCTATTGGGGGTTTTATCAAACTAAAGAGACAATTGATTCATCGGTTTCCAGGTGCGCGTCTCAGATTTATCACAGGTTCTAAAAACAACAATTAGTTTAATTTTAAATTCACAATTGACATAAACTAACTAAACAAGCGCTAATTAGTTTAAACGAATTCGCATCGTTTCGAGCAAGCACCGAAACAACAGGTTGAATCGGTCACAAGAGCGGACATGCGTCGTTTCAAACACAACCAATATCATTACAAAATTCTAATCAATCCCTCTATCAATTTCTACTCGAATCAATTAATCTAAGCAATCAAGTAATTCGAATAATTAAAAATAACGAAATAGAATTGCATACAATCAAGCGTCATACACAATTGAAACGTGTTTTGCAATAAACACAGAACGATTACTAAGCAGAAAAACGAACTGAGAAGATTGCATACATTCAAAACTAAATTCGAAATTGATAGAAATGGAAATAAGGAAATTAAAACGAAATTGTATTAAAATATTAGAAACCGAACCTCAAAATCCGTAAACAACAGCCTTTCACCGATGAATCAACTTAGGAGTTTAGGCTTCCATGGAGGCTAGAGCACAAAAGTTTGTAAAATTGTGAATAATGCGTAAGAGAGAGAGCGTAACGGCTGCTGGTCAGCCAAGTCTATAAGACAAACGAAAAACCTAATCCCTTACGGGTTCTTGGATAAAAGCCCGATAAAAATAGTAAATTGGCCCGTAAACCCGTTTTACATTAAACTGCTTCAGTATTTCGCAGTTTTGGCCTTCAAGACTTCCGAACTGGGTTTCGAGCTCAACTGGAGATTTGTAGATTTGTTCCTTAGCTTTCCAACGCATGCTCGCACGCCTCAATCGAATAATCACATCCAAAGTTATGGCCTGCAGAGTAGACAGGGGTCAATATGCAATAAAAACAATAATTAATCAAGAAATTACTATATTGCTCAAATAAGACCCAAAGTCTTGAAACATGCTAAGACTTAAAGATTAGGAACAAAAGACAATTAAAAACACCAAATGCAAAACTATAAAGAGTGCATTAAAATGCACTGATCAAACACAAACGGTCAAATACCGACGTCTTCTTCTCTGGGGAGGCCTCCTGTTTGGGGACCCACACATACTTCGTCTTTTCTTTCCCTCGGTTACTCCCTGAGAAGGAGACCATGTTGATGTTCATGCTTGGGAAAGGGTCGGTGTCGACAATCATCTCTGACGCCCCCTTGTCGGGCATTTTGAATCATCCTTTTTTGATGGCTTCTTGAATAGCTCGACAGAAGATAATGCAATTGGAAGTGGCATGATTGAAAGAATTATGCCATTTGCAATATTTCTTCCCATTTATCTCTTCAGGAGGAGGTATATTATGGCCGTCGAGGAGTTTGATCTGCTTGTCTTTGAGTAGGTAGTCAAAGATTTGGTCAGCCTTAGAGATGTCAAAAGTAGGTAAAGAAGCAATGAAAATCAATTGTAAAGTGACCATGATAGCGTCCAACTTAAATAAGGTATGACGAATTTATCTATTTTGACACACTTCTCTACATAACTCTCTCCTCACAATTTTCACTCTTCTTGACACAAAGATTAAAAGATATATACACATTCCATTTTTTTTCTTTTTTGACTTTTTGTTTTGTTTTTTTCTTTCTTTCTTTCTTTTTCTTTTTGGGGAATATTTTTTGTATACAAATGTACTTGCCAAAATTTCCATTGAGAACCCAAGAACTAACCCAAGTGAGAACGACAATTGCAACAATTTGGACACCCCCACACTTATGGATTTGACAATTTTCAATTCAAAGCTCCTTCACCCTCTAAGATTGGGTAATATCATTGTTTTTCACTTTTAGGCTTGTAATGAGCTATAAAACAAAGAATGGGATAAAAAAGCTCAAAGGGGGCTACACAAAGGGATAAATTCAGGGTAGGCTTATTTGGCTAGTAGCTAAAAAAAGAGCAAAATTGCCTAAATCATTTCAAACATGCATGTGAACAAGTGCTTCAACAAGAATCAAGTCAAGTTCTAGAGAGAATGGCAAAATATAGTCCATCCAATAAAAGGCTCAATTCTCACCAGGGACATTGACTATCGCAAATGATGCAAAATCTAGTGCTCATAATCAACTTATTATACCAAGAGTAACAAGAAATCAATCAAGTCATGTCAAAACACCTATGGTTCTAGAATAGTAACATCACTCACAACTTGTACACTCCAAGAACTCATGGAAAAAATGCTAAAATAACATTTTTTTTAAAAATTTTAAAAAAATGAAAACTGAAAAACAAACCAAAAATTAAGATAAAAAGACAAACTACTAAGCTACTAAAAGACACCCCCCACACTTAAATCATACATTGTCCTCAATGAACACAACAAGCATAAATTAAGAGTAAGGAGGAGGGACTCCCTGGTCAATTTGCAGTGTAGGTGGGATGTTCCAATGAGAGTTCTTCTATGGGTGCATCTTCAAGTGCGGAACTCTCATGGAATACTTTGAGGTGTTGTCCATTGACTTTGAAAACTTTATTTGTTGCCTCACTTTTAATTTCAACAGCACCATGAGGAAAAACATTAGTAATAACAAACGTGGCAAAGTTAGGGGTTTTAAATCCTCTAGGCTGAGGCACCAATCTATCCTCCCACACGGGGTAAGGCTTCCTGTACACTGGACGGTCGAGCAGTTTCAACTGAACACCAAAGAACTTCTTAATGGTGTCAGCTATCACATTAGGGTCCAAAAGTTGGGGCCCCGATGGTCTTTTAGGTGGAGGCGTTAGTCTCCAGAGTGTATCTGGGGGACCTTGCGCCGCCCCTGGCTGTGGTGGTACCTGAGGTGGAGCGTCTATCCATGCCTGCCCAGGCACTACTTGGGCCAGGTTGACAAGGTCAGTTCTTGGTACAGATGCCTGCGGCCTCGGTGAGGTGGAAGTTGATTCCATGGCTGCTCGACCGGAGCAACATTCATCTGTGTCTGTATATAGGAACCCGTTGGGTAAGTACTGAGTGCTCCGGGATACGACTGACTGGGAGGTAGGCTTGTTGAGCAAGGTGGGCTCTGGACCCATGGCTGCTGACCCGGGCAATACCCACCTTTCCTGCCATTCCTTGATTTCGGGGCGAAGGCTTGCCCCCTGCGTAAGCCAGGTAGTTAGCCGCGGCAGAGCATCCATAGGATGATCCTTGCGGCAGACCCACCAAGCCTGCCGCCTCGGGTGGCCTTCTGGCCAATGGCACTTGTCCCTGCTGAAGAGAAGTCGTTTAGTGACATTCGCCATAAACTGCCCCCGAGTGTTGGCAGTGGCAAAAGTACCAGGCTGAGGAATTACAGGAGTAGGATTTACCTGATGAAAGTACACCTGCTGAGGCCCAATCACGCTCCCACTTAGTGGACACTGTTGCATGCCTCCCATAGAGTTATAAGAGGATGCCTGCTGAGGTCCAGCCGGGTTGGTGTATGGCAGGGTCTGATGCGGTCCTCCCATAGAAGAAGGTTGTCCTCCCTGTGATTGGCCGGAGACAACATAGTTCATGGTGCTGCTGGCTTGCGCAACATGTGTTTGCTCCACTTCCTTGGCTTGTTGCATTTCATTGTGCACCATAGGTTTGACTATGTCAGCCAATTGGTGAAACAGTTGATACATGATGTCGTGTATCCCCATGTCAATTTGTTGCCGGATAAACGACGGGGACATGACCACAGGTTCCTCACAATCTGGAGGGGAACCGTCGTTAGACTCAACATTAATCGTAGGAGGTGTTGTCCTTGAAACACTTACTGGCTCAGTGTTCTTCGTTTTAGGAGCAGTTCCCTTTTTTGATGTCGATAGTTGCTCCATACTTAGGTTCCTGCCAGAGCGTAGGTGCATAAGCAAATTGTAATCCAGTCTAGGAGAATCAAACAGAATCGTTTGCTCACCCGTTCCTGTCCCACGAGGCGTGCCAATCTTTGTTGTCGTCAAACTCTTAGGTCCTAGTCGTGGGGTTGGCCAGAGGTTTGGACAATTTCTTCGAGCAATTGCGTTGAGGAGGGAACTCTGCTCCTCAACTGTGGGTATCCTGACTCCTCTAGAAAGGGTCAGGTTGAGTGAGAGGGACGCGAGGGTTGGATTATACTACTGGCCTAATGCATAAAGTTAAAATAAAGTGCGGTAAAGAAAGATAAAGTGAAATAAACGTAGAGTTTTTGATTTATTTGGATGTGTTTTGTACAATTACTCTATTGCTATATATATACACAAGCCCTCGTCGGCCACTATGCAAGCCAACACATGCCTGATGTTGGATCAATCTAAGATCAACGGTTCTCATTTCTTCCTAGGCCCTAAGAGAGGCGGAGTAACCAGCCACGATCCCACTAGCACGGTTAGTGGGGTTAATGTTCGCTACTCCGTATTTTTTGGCCTCGCTCTCCCGCTTGATCTTCAACCGCTCCCACGTTCTATCTTCGTGCCACGTCTTCCTTGCCTTCCAAGCAACTCCTCCCTTGCCTCGGCCGCTTGGTCACTCGGCTGCTCTTGCTCCCTTAGGCAATAGCTTAAGCATCCGATTTACCTTGGTCGTGGCCCTCTATAGACTGAGGTCATCACTCTCCCTCGGCTTAGCCCATTAGCCCTCGGGCGTGACCCTCCCTCAGGGGTTTTATCTTTCAGCGTGCCCCGAGGACTTCTTTTGACTCTATTCTGTCAGCAAGTATCCCTCTTGATTCTAGTGGTGTGGCTTGCCTCAACACACAGGTTCCCTTTTCCCTTTTCTTAGCCCTCGGCCCACGACTTAATTATTTTTGGGTGTTAACAGAACCAAAAAGAAATCAATATCTGTGAAGGCAATATCAGGACCCCATCTTTGTAAACTTATGAGTTGATTCATTACAAACCATGGTGATTTTTCTAGCACATCAACAACATTATTAACACTAGGGAAAGTAAACATGAACTTATTCTTCCCTATGTCTATAATAACAAGACCTTTGTAGTCCTCCCAAGTCTTACACATAATATTTTTGACAGCATTCTTGTTTAGAACATTTGTAGAAAATATTTTCCCCAACACAGCTCTAAGGGAACCAGAGTCTCCGAAATAATATCCCTTTCATCTTCAGGAATGTCAGCTTGAAGAGTAGAAGTCATCGTAAATAGCCAAACTAATCTGAGACCAGAAGCTAAAGAGAATAAAAACACCAATGAAATAGAACCAGTTTGCTTAACGCGGGACCAAGAAGGCTCAAAGAGTCACAATAACCCTAGGGAATGCAAGTAACCGTTGGAAAAAAGAGTTCGTTGGAAACAAAAGACGCCTTTTGGGTCCAAACCCTAGCAGAGAATCTAGGGACCAACAAGGTTTTTATTTATGTTTGTTCTTAAAGCATGAAATTTGAGAAAATCAGTGTTCAGGATGGGCTAACATTCCTATACTCAGCTTAATAGAGTGCATTTGACCCAAAAAAGTTAAAAGAGTGCATTGTCCAACAAGAAAGAAAAGTAAAGTCATTGATGTTTTAAGATAAATATGGACTAGGGTTCCCTTATTTTAGTGCTGGATTTTATACAACAGTGACTCTCCTTTGTATGCGGTGGTTAACAGCTTCAAGTCTCCACGCCGTGAGGTATCCCTCCAAAGACACTCTAATGCCTAAGTCATTTTATGGCTTAGGGGAAATAAGAGAGGAGAGTATGTGAGAATTTAGGCTTAAAGACGTTATCAAACTTGGCGTTAGAACCCCTCGGGCCAGGGACGCTTTACGCCTCACCTCACCTCGTCTCGACCTATGAGGGCATTTTCCCGGCCTCTCGAGCGTCGAGGGGGACAGGAAAAGTTGAGGGAACATGTATAGTCGGAAGGCGAGTTCGAAAAGTAGCTAGGGTCTGGTGAAGTCGGTGGTGAGCTCGGAGGAGAGCCCGAGCCTCTTCCTCCAATTCGCCGATGATGACACGAGTGATGACGTCGTCTGGGAGAACGATGATGCCTAAAAACTACTGTCTTCGGAGGAGGAGATTGGGAATGCCAACGTCCAATCAATGGCACGATTCTAGCTTTTACCATGGCCATCTCCTTTCCTATTTTCAGCACTTGTGCGCCCTGTTCGACAAATGCCTTAAACTGACTGCTCAAAAAGATTCACCAGACCCTGCACCACTTGTACCGGTATGGGAACCCCCTCGACAACAATCTGAGGTGACAGGATCAATTGTAGTACATCCTGCTGATCACCGACTTCCAACTTGAAAATGGGTGTGGACTAGGATGCGATCCTTGGCCGGTGTGTATGTAAAAACATTTAGCACCCAAAAGAACAATTGTAGCACCCAAAAGAAAATATTATATCCCAAACTAGCATCCTTTTAATATTATTTACCAATCTAGCACTCTTTTGCAATCCCTTTGATAAATCGCTTCCCCCGAAAATAATTTCTCAACTGAATTTAAAAAAAAAAAGTCCGGTTTAGAAATCGCCTCCCCCGGCTCCACCCCAATTTCTCAACTAGGTTTTTTTAATTTTATTTTATAAAACTGAAATTTAATTATGTAAATTGAAAAAATAATTCAAAAAAAATAAGATTATTAATTAATAATAACTATTTTTATTACTTAATTAAAATTATGTCATTATTTAATGTAATGGAGACCAAAATTGGACACTTAAATTAATGAAGATGATTAAAATAGTTGTACACCTAAATTGACTTGCAAAGTTTTATACTCCTAGATGGTGGGGTCTCACATCATGTGGTCGGCTATTACGACGTGGACAATGTTGAGCCGGGGTTTGTTCGTCATTGGGGGCAGGGGCAAGGGCAATGGCGGGGGGTTGTTCGTCTTGGTGTGTCACGTTGACTAACTAGCACCGTCTTGGTTGGGGTTTGACAACTGGCCATAGTCCACCAAGGACCTATAATAGACATATGATTCCGGCAAACAAAGCTAGACACCAAACAGATTATTGACAAATCCCTCGTCAGTCGAAGCTGTAGATTGTCGCCGATACTATTCTTAGGTTGACGTAAAATCTACTGATTGATTGACCGCCTCAAAATCCTGGTGGGTTGATACAAAATGAGAAGATTGTCCAGTAGGTTGGAATTCTTGTCGGCATGCAGGAAAAGGAGTGGCGGTGGGGGGCTCTTCGCTTTCCACAATAACTAAGAGTATAAAACTTTGCATGTCAATTTAAGTGTACAACTATTGTAAACATCTATATTAATTCAAGTGTCCAATTCTAGTCTCCATTACATTAAATGATGACGTAATTTTAATTAAGTAATTAAAAAAAGTTATTATTCATTAATAAACTAAAAATAATTCCATTTAATTTTTTTTTACCAAATTAAATATACTACATATTTTAATTTTACAAATTCTATTTTTTGAAATAAATTTTCATTTCACAAAATTAAATTTCACTTTTAAGAACAAAATAAATAAATAAATAAATAAATAAAAATTAGTTGAGAAGTTGGGGTGGAGGGAGGCGATTTCTCAACGAGCAAATTTTTTTAAAAAAAAATTGGTTGATAAATCGTTTTGGGGGGAGGCGATTTCTCAAAGGGATTGAGAAAAAGTGCTAGATTGGTAAATAGTCTGAAAAGGGAATGACAATTGGCCATAGTCCACCAGGGACCTATAATTGACATATGATTTCGGCGTACCAAGTAGGACACCAAACGCAGATTATTGACAAATCCCTCGTCGGTCGAAGCCATAGATGGTCGCTGATACTATTCTTAGGTTGACGTAAAATCTACTGATTGATTGACTGCCTCAAAATCCTGGTGGGTTGATACAAAATGAGAAGATTGTCCGGTAGGTTAGAATTCTTGTCGGCATGCAGGAAACTAGGAGTATAAAACTTTGCATGTCAATTTAAGTGGACAACTATTGTTATCATCTATTAGTATTTTACTCGTGCATCCGCACGTGCGACACTGTATTTTTTTATAATTTGTTATGAACCTAAAAATAAGTTGTAAATTGTAAATTTGATAAAAGAAAAAGGAGAAACTCAATAAAAATGCTATATTTATAGTGGTCAAAATCTTCTTCTAATCTTAGCCTGTAGCCGCCCCCATTGCGCTTGCTGCTTCCATTAGCGCTCATGTTGCCGTTGAAAATATTTATAGTGGTTAAATTGATTTGTTTTAGTAGTTTTAGTAGATTATAGTATATAGTAAATTATAGATCATTTAATATGAATTTAATCATTGTAATTAAATTATTATTTTAAAAAATGATTTCGGAATTATTGATACTGGTTAAATTTTTTTACATTTGTTATCGGTTAGTATTTGATTTGATTGATTGATTAGTATTTATTTGATTTGATATATTAGTATTTCATTTGTCATTTAGTTGTGAAATGACTTATTTGGCCATAAAAGTGGACACACGACATTTTAGTAGAATGTCTAAAACTGTTATTTTGCTAACATATTATTTTATTATATTAGTATTGATTGATTTTATTATATTATTTTTTATATTGATATTAATTTAAGTGTCCGATTCTAGTCTCCATTGCATTAAATAATGACGTAATTTTAATAAAGTAATGGCTTAAATATTTGATCCCCCTGCAAATATCCCATTTTTCCATTTACCCCGATGTAAAAAAAAAGTTTTAAAATCAACCTTACAAATAATAAGTGTTTCTAGTTACCCCTACAGGGGGTAACCGTAAACTTTTTATATTTTGCAGGGGGGTAACCGTACATGGTTTATACCCATTATACACTACATAATCTAACAGAGGGGGTGACCGAAAACTGTTTATATTTGCAGGGGGGTAACCGTAAACTTTTTTTTACAGGGGGGTAAATGGAAAATGGGTATATTTGTAAGGGGGGATCAAATATATAAACCTAAAGTAATTAAAAAAGTTATTATTAATTAATAAACTAAAAATAATTTAATTTAATTATTTTACCAAACTAAATATATTACATATTTTTATTTTACAAATTCTATTTTTTTGAAATAATTTATCATTACAAAAAATTAAATTTCAATTTTTTAAAACAAGATAAAAAAACCTAGCTGAGAAGTTCGGGTGGGGGAGGCTATTTCTCAACCGCAAATTTTTTTAGAAAAAATTCAGTTGATAAATCGTTTTGAGGAGGGGAGATATCTCAAAGAGATTGAGAAAGAATGCTAGATCGGTAAATAGTCTGAAAAGGGTGCTAGTTTGGGATAAAATAATTGTTTATGTGCTACAGTTGTTTTTTTGCCAGACAAATCCAACTCTCGGTCGGAGCAATGACAGGGATGGCGGTGGCTTCACGCCTTCACCAGCATTGCAGCGATATAGGCCAATGGGTGAATGTGAAGGTGTCCTCGTGGGCATAGGTGGCAGCGGTGCCGTCGGCGATGCAACAATGTTGGACATGAGGATTCTATTTCTACATTTGGGTTGCGTGTGTGACTCTGGTCCGTTTGATTTGCAAACAAGACAGTACTGGACTGGACAGTACTAGAGAGGACAGCACTGGACAAGCTTTTGTTATGTACATTGTTTAGTGAACAATGGACAACACAAACAAAAAAATGTAAATTTTACTATAGTTCTCTTTCTAATGTTTATAATAATTTTTTATAACATATATTATAGTGTAATTAAAAAATGGGAAATATGTTTTTAGTCCCTACAAAATTTCACTATTTTGTTTTTAGTCCCTATAAAATTTTTCATCGACTTTTAGTCCCTATAAAATTTCAAAATTTTGTTTTTAGTCCCTATAAATGCCAACTAGTGTATATCCATTGAATTTTTGAGTGATGTTTTGCATACATGTTGAGGACATTATAAACATCTCTTCCAGAAAAACTTTGAATTTTTTAACAACACATAAATTAAATCTAAATTTTTTAAGTGTAAAAGATTCGATAAACAAATTAAAGGAAATACTACCCTAGAAATCAAATTTTGAGTTTATTTTTTGTGAGGGAGATATTTTTAATATCTTTAACGTGTATGCAAAATATCATTCAAAATTCTAAAGGTATACACGAGTTTACATTTTATAGGGACTTAAAACAAAATTATGAAATTTTATAGGGACTAAAAGTTGATTAAATTTTTTATAGGGACTAAAAACAAAATAGTAAAATTTTGTAGGGACTAAAAACATATTTAACCCTTAAAAAATTATAAAGAAAAACGTATGATGGAGAAGATGGAAGAGAGAGAAGGTGAGAGAAAGAGAGAGGTGAAGGAGAGAGGTCATGAAATGAGAAAATACAAAAGAGATGAGAGGTGGAGAGGGGGGAGAGAAAGAGAGATGAAGAAGATAGGCCATGAGGTTAGAAAGTATTAGAGAGGTAGAGAAGAATGGGATAAGGGAGAGAGAGGGGGAGAGAGGGGGAGGGAGGGAGGGAGAGAGAGAGAGAGAGAATAGAGGAGAGAAAAAAATTATTGAATAGGAAATAAAAATAATATTTAAGTTGGTATTTTTTGAATGATCAGGAAGTTGTACAGTGGGACAGAAAATTGTACTATGGTTTTGTGAGGTACAGGAATTTGGGTCTTTGTCCAGTCCCTTACCCTCATTTCTGTCCAGTACTGTGAACAGTTTTCGGCAAAAAAATTGTCCTAATACAAAAAAAAATAAAAAAATAAAATTCCAAAATAACACGCTTTTTTCATTATTTACTAAAGTAGTACACATTTTTTTGCTGTTGAGATGTCGCTACCCCAGAAAACGACATCTCAACGTGGAATTTTTAAATTTTTTTTCTTTTCATGTTTAGAAGTCGCCACCCCCCATAACGACTTCTAAACAGGTTTTTTTTTTTAAATTCAACTTATGCTGTTGAGAAGTCGCCATCCCAGGAAACGACTTTTCAATATGATTTTTTTTATTTTTTTTCCTTTTCATGTGTAGAAGTCGCCACCCCCCAAAATGACTTCTAAACAAGTTTTTTTTTTTAAATTCAATTTTAATAACAATATTAATTAATTTATATAAAATGAGAAAATAATTAAAAAATTCGTATTTATTTTTTAAAATTTCTAACAAATTCATTTATGGAAAAAAATAAACACATTTATTAAATATAATTTAAACATTTATTTTAATTGATTAAAAAGCGGATTACAACATTACAACAACTCAGTATGAATATAACACTTAATTATCCCATTGATCTACATTGCGGTTAGGGCCACTGTTTCGGTTGTGTCCCTCATTTCTACAAAGACCACATCTTAGTGCGATTACTCCTTTCTGTTTGATCCATCTCAGTACGAATACGGGAGGACTTTGGGCGACCCTTTTTTTCTCTCCGCATTATTGGATCATGCTGCAATTCAATTCCATTGAAATCTGGCCAGGATAACTCAATTGGTAATGCTAGAAATTCCACAAAGTATGTATTGAAAACATAATCCAGTTTGTATTGTGGAAGCACAAAGAGCATGTGGTCATAATGGATTTTTGAACAGGCTGCAATGACATGTGAACAAGGATAGTGCAACGCCTGAAATTCCCCACAATCACACGTGCAGGTCTACCGCTTTGTGGTCGGGCAAGTTCTTCGACTCTGAACACACTTTGGGCTCGATTGTGAATTGAAACGCTATGTGTGTTAGACACCGCTCTGTTTTTTTCAATATGTTCCAATAATTTTTCTGAGTAAACTTGACCGGATTGCAACATTGTCTGTGCCTCCCTCCCCCTTTGAACAAAAGTCTCAGTCAACCTGTAATAGGTTGACTCTGCCAACGAACGTATCGGGAGATTGCGCAGCCACTTTAAGACCTTGTTGATGCACTCGACAAGGTTTGTTGTCATGTGGCCCCAACGGTGCCCTCCATCACACCATTGTAGCCACTGTTCTTTTTCTATATCATCAACCCACGCCACGGCCTCCTCACCTGCTTACCTACGGACTTTGCTTTTGTACACGTTGGCGCTATATTCATTCATGGAGTATCCTGAAGCAACAAAATTTAACGTTGGTAAGGACGTAATATAAAATGAATAAATACTAAGACTTTTTTATTAAAAAAATTCTCACCCATGTTGATCACATGTTTCCTGGCAGTCTCGTTCTTGAAATGTCTCATGAAGTTTTGAGCTATGTGTCGAATACAGAACACATGCTTCCACTTGCTGTCTAGATGCCTAACCGCACTTTTGATAGACTCGTGTCTATCTGATATCAAATAGAGACTATCCTGGGGTGTGACCCACTCTCTTAAACGGAATAGGAAGAAATACCATGCATCAGTCGTCTCACCCTCCACAACGACATATGCTATTGGGAAGCAGTTGCTTCTTCCATCTTGAGCGATTGCCATTAGTAGGGTTCCTTTGTGCCTACTGTACAACCATGTTCCATCAATAGACACAACAGGCTTGCAATAATGAAATCCCTTGATGCACGACCCAAAACTCCAAAAGATGCGATGGAAGACACCCTTGCCAGCAACTTGTTGGCCACCCTCAAAAAAGGGTAGCCATTCAAGGTCGATCTTAGTATCTGGAATGTAGTAACTAAAAGCTAAGAGCCACTTTGTTACCTGGTTGTATGATCCCTCCCAATTACCGTAAATCCTCTCGATGGCCTTCTATTTTGCAATCCACACCTTCCTGTAAGTACTTGTGTACGTGTACTTTTCCCTTATGTGTGCAATCAACACTGAGACTGATATTGTCGGATCAGATCTTACGAGTTGAATGATACACTCACACATCAAGTTCGCGGTGAGTTGACGATGATCTTGTGAAAGAGTCCCTGATGTACATGTGTGTGGCCCTTCTAATTGTGTTATCAATCTATTTTGGAATCTAGCCCAACATGGAACCCCAACCAGGCAGGACCTAGTTCATCAACATGGGGCCAATACGAACAACCACCTGCCCCTGCACCTGCACCTGCCCCCACTGAAGAACAAATACCAGCACGACGACCAATAAGGAGAATAAAACTTTCTCTTTCAATTTTATTGTACAACTCTTGTAATCATTTGTATTATACCATTTAATAAATGTGTTTATCTGGTCAAATTAAAAATTTGTTTTTTTATTTTTAAAATTAAAAATGTATACATTAAATGATTTTATTAAAAGCTTTATAATATAATATTATTTGACGGTCTCGATTTTGTCGACACTTTCCAACGGCCTCGATTTTGCCGACATTTTTTAAAGGCCAAGATGTTGCCGACACTTTTTAACGGCCTTGATGTTGTCGACACTTTCAACGGTCTAGATTTTGAAGAGTATATAATATATTATATTTTATTCCACGAGTTTATATTATATTATATTTTAGGGAGCATGCAGACTTGTTTGCTTGGAGTGCTGCGGATATGCCTGGCATCCCACCTGAAGTCGCCTGTCACCACTTTGCAGTGGACCTTAGAGCCAAATGGGTCGTGCAACGAAGAAGGATTCAAAAAGAATAAAAGGCAAGGGCAGCAACCAAAGCTGTGGAAGACTTACTTGAGGCAGGTTTTATTAAAGAAATAAAGTACACCCCTTGGTTGTCCAATGTCGTCTTAGTGAAGAAGGCGAACGGCAAATGTGCGTGGATTACACCGACCTCAATCGAGCATGCCCAAAAGATGCATTCCCAGTACCATGTGTTGATCGTCTGGTCGATAGTGCAAGTGGGTACAAAATACTCTCATTTTTGGATGCATATTCTGGGTACAATCAGATTGCCATGCACCCACCCGATCAGGAAAAGACAGCCTTTATGACTGACAGTGGGGAATTTCTGCTATCGAGTCATGCCGTTTGGATTAAAAAATGCAGGGGCGACCTATCAAAGAATGATGAACCAAGTTTTCCAAGCTCAGATAGGCAAAATAGTAGAAGTCTACCTAGATGACATGATAATCAAGAGTAAGCAAGACGCAGACCATTTGGCCGATCTAAGGGAGGTGTTCAAAGAAGCTCGAAAGAACTCGTTAAGGTTCAACCCAGAAAAATGTACCTTTGGGGTAAGGGTGGGCAAGTTTCTTGGATTTTATCTTACAGAAAGGGGAATCGAAGCTAACCCAGATATAAATGCAGAGCGGTGACAGAAATGAGGCTACCCACAACCAAGAAAGAGATTCAAAAGCTTAATGGGATGGTGGCCGCCCTCTCACGCTTCATTGCAAAAGCAGCAAACAAGTCCCTGCCCCTGTTTAAATTGTTGAAAAAAGAAACCATGTTCGAATGGACGCCCGAGTGCGACCAGGCGCTCGAGCAGTTGAAAGCAGCCTTATCAGAACCTCCGATTTTGACCACACTAGAGCCAGGAGAGACTTTATATCTGTACTTGTCCATTACTGACGAGGCTTTGGCCGCTGTATTGGTACGAGAAGGGGAATCTAAGCAGAAACCCTATATACTTTGTTAGCAAAGCCTTGCAAGGTCCTGAGCTCAGGTACCAAAAGATTGAGAAGTTGGCCTTGGCCTTAATCGTAGCCGCTCGAAGATTGAGACCATACTTCGTGGCCCATCAGGTCGTACTCCACACTGATCAACCCATTAGACAAATCTTGCATAGACCAGATTTGGCGGGCAGGATGATTAAATGGGCAGTTGAACTATTAGAATTCGGGATCAAGTATGAGCCTAGATCGACCACTAAAGCACAGGTTTTGGCCGACTTCATCGCAGAAATGACTCTAGTCCCAGAGAATCCAGTCCAAACTGTGTGGACGTTGCACGTGGATGGCTCCTCCAATAGCAAAGGTAGTGGAGCAGGCCTAATTCTCGAAAACAACGCAGGGACGACCATAGAGGTCTCTTTGACCTTCCCGTTCCCCACCTCAAACAATCAGGCAGAATATGAGGCTTGCGTAGCAGGATTGTTGCTCACTTTAGAATTCAATGTGAAAAGGGTGGAGCTACATTTAGACTCATTGCTAGCGGTCTCTCAAGTTAAAGAAGTCTTCAGTGCTAAAGATGAGATCCTCCAAAGATACTTGACCAAAGTTAGAGAACTACTCCAACGATTTGAATATGCTGAGGTCAAGCATGTCCCTAGAACAGAGAACACTAGGGCAGATGTACTACAAAGCTTGCGAGTACCAAGAATCCTGGCAACCATAGAAGCGTGATACAGAAGGTACTGTCACAACCTAGCGTAAGGCTGGAGGTCGTTCTTGAACCAGACATATGTGCAGTTGATGCATCACCAACATGGATCGATCCCATCCTTAAGTACATAAGGGACGGGGAAGAACCAGAAGATCCCAAAGAAGCAGCGCTCGTTCGAAGGCGAGCATCCTCCTACTCGATCATAAGCGGCACCTCTACCGAAGAGGTTTCACTATGCCATTGCTCAAGTGTCTCCCCCCAACAGAGGCAGATTATGTGTTAAGAGATATTCACGAGGGAATTTGCGGGAACCATCTGGGTGGGCGAGCTCTGGCCAAGAAGGCCTTAAGAGCAGGTTATTATTGGCCTACGATGGAAGAGGACGCAAGAAAGTTAGTAAAGAAATGCGATAAGTGTCAGAGACACGCAGATGTCCACCTTGCCCCCCCAGTCGAACTTAACAGTATGACGGCCCCCTGGCCGTTCGCATGGTGGGGAATAGACCTCTTGGGGCCATTCGTTGTTGCTCCTGGCCAACTGAAGTTTCTAATTGTAGCGGTCGATTATTTCACTAAATGGATCGAAGCTGAACCCTTGGCCACAATCACATCAAGAAATTGCCTTAAGTTCTTCAAGAAAAATATCTTGGTACGTTTCGGGATCCCAGAAGTGGTCGTATCAGATAACGGCACGCAGTTCATCGATAAAAATTTCCAAGAGACTCTGGTCGAGCTAGGAGTGAAACAACGTTTCACCTTAGTAGAACATCCCCAAACTAACGGGCAGGCAGAAGCCGCAAATCGAGTGATTCTGCGCGGCCCGAAGAGGAGATTGGACGAATCAGAGGGCAAATGGGCAAAAGAGCTTCCGTCCGTTTTATGGGCATACCGAACAACTCCTCATTCCACCACAGGGGAATCTCCTTTCAGAATGGTTTATGGGACAGACGCTTTGATTCCCGTAGAAATTGGGGAATTAAATTGGAGGACGACCAACCCTAAACGACCACTCGAGAACGAACAGGCCACTAGAGAAGAGTTGGACCTGGTAGAGGAACTTCGAAGCAAGGCAGCTCTGAGGGAAGCGTTGGTCAAACAAGGCATGGCAACAAGACACGATGCTAAGATCGTTCCAAGAGTTTTTGAAGTAGGACAGCTCGTTCTTAGAAGGGCCGACATCGGTCGGAAGAATGCTGGCCAAGGCAAGCTCGCCCCCAATTGGGAAGGCCCCTATCGAGTAGCCGCAAGAACAGGCAAAGGAGCTTACAGTCTTCAAACCATGAGTGGAGGCGCGATCTCAAACACTTGGAATGCTGTGAATCTTAGGAGATACTTCACTTGAATAGACATCTTGTAATGATGAAAGAAATATCATGTTACACTCGTTTGATCAATGAAAACAGAACGGGCGGAGAATAAAACTTTCTCTTTCAATTTTATTGTACAACTCTTGTAATCATTTGTATTATATCATTTAATAAATGTGTTTATCTGGTCAAATTAAAAATTTGTTTTTTTATTTTTAAAATTAAAAATGTATACATTAAATGATTTTATTAAAAGCTTTATAATATAATATTATTTGACGGTCTCGATTTTGCCGACACTTTCCAACGACCTTGATTTTGCCGACATTTTTTAAAGGCCAAGATGTTGCCGACACTTTTTAACGGCCTTGATGTTGTCAACACTTTCAACGGTCTAGATTTTGCCGAGTATATAATATATTATATTTTATTCCACGAGTTTATATTATATTTTATTCCACGAGTTTATATTATATTATATTTTTTTTACAAGTTTAGTATTTGATGGTCTAGATTTTGCCGACACTTTTAAACGGTCTTGATGTTGCCGACACTTTCAACGGTCTAGATTTTTCCAACCACTTTTCATCAACGGTAGAAATCCGCTTTAGGGTTTCAGATTTTTCCCTATAAATAGACCCATTTAGGTTTCAAATCTTTCACACACAACACAAAAAAAATGCCTCTAACACAATACTCCGAGAGTTCTTCGCTCACTATCATTCATCATCAGGGCATCATCACCAACAAAGATGATGATGTCTGTTTCGAGGGGGAAGACACAATGCAGTGTAAGCTTAAGACAAATAAATATGTTAGAAATTTTAAAAAATAAATACAAATTTTTAAATTATTTTACATTTTATATCAATTAATATTGTTATTAAAATTGAATTTTTTAAATAAAAAAACCCTGTTTAGAAGTCATTTTGGGGGGTGGCGACTTCTACACATGAAAAGGAAAAAAAATAAAAAAAATCACGTTGAGAAGTCGTTTCTTCGGGTGGCCACTTCTCAACAGCAAAAAAATGTGTACTACTTTGATAAATAATGAAAAAAGTGTGTTATTTTCGAATTTTTTTTATTTTCTTGTATTACAACAATTTTTTTTGCCACAATTTTCATATCAAACAGGGTACAATTGGAGTTGTAGCGAATCAAACGCACTTTGTCGAGTTTTTTATTTAAAAAAGAAAAAAAATTAATTTACATATTTAAATGTTGGATTTATGCAACGGACCAAAAGAAGGGAAAGGCATATATGCCTTTGACGCCGTCAAAGCTCCAGATCGTTCCCCTAATTTTGGGACCACGCTACACTCATTAGTACCAGATGGTTCCCTAGTTTTGAACCAGTCGAATACTGCACTCTGAGATAGGCACCGCGCGAACCCTTCCATCTACGGCGACTTCATCTTCCTCTTCATTCTCCTTCGCGCGATTTCTCTGGCAGTGCCAGTCTCCAATCGCCTCTGCTGACAGCAACTACAGCTTGGTGAGAAATCATCTTTTCACGATGAATTCGAATTTCCCCCAAATTTTTCCCAACTTTTCCCCATTTTTCAAACCCTAATTCTGTTATTGACATGCAATTTGTTGAATCGTTGTTGTTGAGTTTCAAACCTTAATTTTCCCAATTTTACCCAATTTTCACAATTAAGAATTCTGATTATATATGTTGAACTTGTTATGAATATGTTGAATTAGTTGTTATGATTTTGTTGTTTTAAATTATTAAGAATTCGACACTAGCAATGGCTAAATTTTTTTAAGATTAAATTGTTGATATTCAAATGTGTGGGTGTGGCACTGTGGCTTGCTTAGTTTGTTGAGGCAGTGGCTAATTTATTGTTGTGTTTCAATGGAAAATGAGGTATCCGACTTTTGCTCAAGTAAACCTTTTAAGATGAATGGAATAAAAGTCTAACATTTGTATGATATGTCAATCTCCGATTTGTTGACGTTGTAAAATATTTATACATTGTCGGTGTATACTAATTAAATTCTTATACATAAGTACTTATATGATGAACGTTTATACTATATGTTTAATTGAGCTATTATCCAAACAACGACTATGTAACATAATCTATTTTATGTGCAGGATGACGTTTTCTGTAGAATTCCATCATATGGGGTCATTTGTAAATGACCCAACACCACATTATGAAGGTGGCCAAGTTCATGTTGTCCATAACTTGGATATGGATAAATGGTCTTACTTTAATGCACTAGGAATTGTAAAGGACAAGTTTGGGTATTTTGGAGACATCAAAATGTGGTGGAAGACTAGGGAATCAGGTTTTGAAAATGGTGTAAAGCTGATTACTATGGATAGTCAAGCATTGGAGTTGGCAAAATATGCATCGACAAACAAGTGTGAAGTGGAGGTTTATATTGAACATGATGTTAGTTTTCCATGTTATGTAGAAGAAGAGCATGTGTTGGCTTGTAATGAGAGCAATGTTGGTAGTGGGGAAAGCAAAGGAGAAAATGTTTGTGGTGAGGTTAAAAATGAAGATGAAGTGGTTGATATGAGTGATAGTGTTGTTGAAGATGTTCACTTTGGTGATAGTGTGGAGCAGAAAATTGTAGCAATTGATCATGATTCAAGCAATCCTAGTCAAGTATCTACTGAGGATGGAGAAAAGTGTGAAAAAAGGAAGAGGGAATCTGTGCCTGCAAAAAGACCTATTGGAATGAGGAGAAAGCTACCTATGAGAAAAGCAAAGAAGAGTCGAATTGGATGGGTTGATGGAGATTGTGGAAAGAGTGGAAATAATGGGGAAATACAAGAACTAAATGAGGAGTATAACACTGAAGAGTTGGATAGTGGAGAGTCATATTCAAAGCCTGATGATGGAGCAACAATAGTGAATTATACAAGCTTTAAGAAGGAGGATATGTCAAAGGATTTTGAATTTAAACTTGGAATGGAGTTTGGTTCTTTGCAAGAGTTCAAGGAAGCTATCATTGAGCATTCAATTTTGAATGGTAGAGAAATAAGGTTTCAAAAGAATGATGCGGTTAGAGTGATAGTCAAATGCAAACACTCTTGTAATTTTGAAGCATTTGTTAGAAAGGTTGGGAGTGATCATACATTTAGGATGAAGACTTTAGATCCAAAACACACATGTGAAAGAGTTTTTAACAATAAGAATGCTAAGTCAAAATGGGTGGCAAAGGTGATGGCAGATAAGTTTCGGTCTGGTGACAAAATGAAGATAAATGACATTATCAATGAAGTTAAATCATCATATTCTATTGGAATAACAGCTTCAACAGCAAGGAAGGCCAGACAAATCGCAAAGGGAATGTGCACTCCCGAATCGCAGAAGCCTCATCCACAAGGTGGACAGGCTACAATTGATCCAATAAAGGTAAATTCCTTTCTTAAATATAGCACAATAAAGGTATATTCATTTCTTAAATATAGCACAATAATCGTTTTATTAATATACAATGTGATTCAAGTTCATACATTGTACTCCAGGCTAGTTTAAAACAAAAGAATGCCACTGCCAATGAGCAACCAGGTACCGGCCAGAAGAGGGGGAAAAGAAAAGCAGCTGCAACATGTACAAGGAAAACAGAAAAGTCACATAGTATTACTATGTCACAACAAGAAGGACCAACTGATGCCGAGCCTATTGTGCATACAGCAGTGGCACTAATTGTTGAGCCACCGAGTACGTACCAACTTGATGAATCTAATGGAGGGGGACAAGGAATAGTAAAGGGGGGCAAGGATAGTGGAGAGTCATATTTAGAGGGTGCTGATGGAGCAACAACAATGAATTATACAAGGTTTAAGAAGGAAGATATGTCAAAGGATTTTGAATTTAAACTTGGAATGGAGTTTGGTTCTTTGCAGGAGTTTAAGGAAGCTATCATTGAGCATTCAATTTTGAATGGTAGAGAGATATGGTTTCAAAAGAATGATGCAATTAGAGTGAGAGTCAGATGCAAAAACTCCTGTAATTTTGTAGCATTTGTTAGCAAGGTTGGGAGTGGCAATACATTTAGGATGAAGACTTTGGATCCAGAACACACATGTGAAAGGGTTTTTAACAATAAGAATGCTAAGTCAAAATGGGTAGCAAAGGTGGTGGCAGATAAGTTTCGGTCTGGTGACAAAATGAAGATAAATGACATTATCACAGAAGTTGAAGCATCATATGCTATTGGAATAACACCTTCAAGGGCAAGGAGGGCCAAACAAATCGCAAAGGGAATGTGCAATGCCGAATTGCAGAAACCTAGAGAGCTTACAACTGATCTAGTTAAGGTAAATTCTTTTCTTTAACATAGTTCAACAATGGATTTATTGATATACATTGTTACTCAAGTTCATACATTGTACTCCAGGCTAGTTTAAAACAAAAGAAGGCCACTACAAACACTACAAAAGAGCCTATTATGCATACAGCAGTTGCACTAATCGTTGAGCCACTGAGTACATACAAACCTGATGAATCTGATGGAGGGTGGTAAGGAATAGTTGAGGGTGGTGGTCCTTTTGGAACTATTGATAGAGTACTAGAATCCACTATTGAGAAAAATAGGAAAACATGATGGACTTGTTATTGCTTTGCTAATTTTTGGCTTTAGAACTAGTCTTACATAGAAGGGAATTTCTGCCATTTTGGTAATTCTTGAAAATAAATTGCTATTGGTCAAGCATATGGCATTGTTACTTTTTTTGTGATTCAATGACCTAAAAAGAAAGGTTTATCATAGTGTTACATTAAATCTCCATCACAGTTCTCTTTTAGTTCTACGTTTGAACTCTCAATCGACTCATACCTTGCTTTGGTGTTACATACATGTACTTACGCTTGCATTGTTCAACTAATGCATTGTTCAACTAATAAGTCTCTTAGCTGGGGGAACTTAAACTAAAGTAGAAGAGGCCAATCTTAAAAGAATCGTTTTTCTGGCTACCTCCTCGTAAGCCTATATTATTTCACCATTTTTCATTCTTTTCATTTTCATTTTTGTCATGTAATATGATTAGATCATCTGAAATAGTAATTATAAAAAATAAAAAATGTATAATAATTCTGAATTTTAAGTAATATTTATTTTATTAAATTGAATTATGTTTATCTCAAATTTATTATTTCATAAAGTAACTCGTGAGTTCATAATTTCATTCTAAGAGATGAGGAGGCACCGTTTAATTGGTAAGATGCTTCTCCTACATTCAAAGTTATAAATTCGAGTCATATAGGGTGGAAAGTGGGAACACTATTGATCCCTTCTAAAAAAGAAGGAAAAAATGGATATTTATGAGCTTGAGATATTTAAAAGACATTTGTGAGACAAATTAACATGAAGGCATGCCATAAGAGATTGACTTAATAGAGTAAGACAAAACTTATATTAGACAAGTCGCCAGATTAAGTAATCATTAGTCTCCTTTTGTGACCAATTACATTAGTCGATCGAGAAACAAAAGTCTCCTTTTGTGACCAATTACATTAGTCGATCGAGAAACAAAAGGCAAAAAATTACATTAGAGGTCTTTTAAGTTATTTAATTGCAGCAAGTTGGTCCTTTAAGTTTTTTTCGTACCACTTAGGTCATTTAAGTTACATAATTTGTATACCGTTAGTCCTTTTTTCATTTTTCGTTACAAAAAAACCCAAGTTGGCACTAATAGAGCTGACGTTGTCGTGACGGAGCCTATGTATCATCTGTCTCATAACAATTTGGTCATTTAAGACTACCGTCATGTAATAATTTGGTCCTTTTAGCTTAAATGAAAAAGAAGATGAACCATTTTTTTAAAAAAAAAATTATGTTGAAAGTACCAAATTGTTACATGACATTAATCTTAAATGACTAAATTGTCACCAGATAGATGACGCGTAGACTCCGTCATGGCCACATCAGCTCTATGAGTGGCAACTTGGGTTTTTGGTAACGAAAAATGAAAAAAGAACTAACGATGTACACATTATGTAACTTAAAGGACCTAAGTGGTACGAAAAAAAAAGTTAAAGCATCAACTTGTTACAATTAAATAAGTTAAAGGACCTCTAGTGTAATTTTTCCAAAGAAAAACTGATCTCATTTTCATTATTTATCAATAAACTATTTAACCCTCATCACTCCAAGTGACAATGAACAAGGGGAAGTGGCCCCCTTCCCAGTAAGCATGTATTAAGTTTCATTGCTTAAAAGATTGTTCTGTCCTAGGACCAGAAATCATCCTCGTTATCTCCTAAAAATCTACCACGTGATAGAAAATCAAATTGGTAGAAAAGAAAATGCTATCATATCATTTATATTTTATGATGATCTAGTTCGCTTACATATTTGTCCTCAGACTTTAAATAATACAATACAAGCAACATGCTTCTCATAGTTTTCAAAAGATCCTACACAAAATGAAGCAAGGCCGGGTCAAGATAAATTACAAAGCTGGCTATTTCCCAAAGAGGATTGATTATTGAGGCATTGGTACAAGGGGAGCATAAGATTATCTGCTCAATGCTTAATGAGTGAAAATGAAGAATTGTTACATGGCCAAAGGCTGCAAAAGAAGTTTTATTTATGGACACCCATCATTTCTGAGCAGTTTTCCAAGAAGCAGCAGATTTATACTCCCACAATCCAAAACAAAATGCTGCTTCAGGGTCATTCTTCAGTTATGCATGTGAGCAACATTTGCCTAAGTTCACATCTAAATCTTCTGTTTGAGAACATGGCGCAGCTGAACCTTGTGGCTTTCCATCCTAGCCTCCATAAGTCTGGATTTCAAACTACCCTTCTGTCCACTGCGAGGAATGCATCCTTTCTTGCCTCGATTATGCACGCTTTCCGACTCGGGAGAACTCAACTGACATAAAATGTCTTGGGGACTTAGCCCACCGTTACCAAGTCCCCATTCAGGAGACATGATTCCCCCGTTAGATACCTTTCCATTTGAAAGCCTCCCATTGATTCCCTCCTCAGAGATTATCTTGTAATTATCCCCATTGGTTGCTCCAGACCTCCAAAGCCTCGCTATGGATGATGATTTTCTTGATTGCTTAATTAGTACTGAAGTAACTGAACAGACTTCACTTATTTCAGTTACTGGGGTCTCTTGACCTCCATTTCCTTCCCATTCTAGCCCACTCCTCCCTGAGACATTGCTCTCTCGACCATTCTTAGTAACAGAAAAGGCACTCCCTTCTGGTGAACAACTTGATCCTTGATCCTCAACATGGCTCACAGTTTCCCATCCACTTTCATCTTCTTCTATATCACCGTTGTCATCCATAAATACGTCAGGACGTCTCTGAAAGCTATTCTTATTTATCGAGTTAGCTTCAGGACTAACTGTGTG
This sequence comes from Astragalus glycyphyllos, assembly GCA_963573325.1. Taxonomy (NCBI): domain Eukaryota; kingdom Viridiplantae; phylum Streptophyta; class Magnoliopsida; order Fabales; family Fabaceae; genus Astragalus; species Astragalus glycyphyllos. The sequence goes on from OY754307.1 coordinate 40,987,653, forward strand.
AATCTTTGAGGCATGACTAACTGGGGAGTAAGCAATGCATGATTCGATCTCCCTCTCGTGGGGTTCACCAGAATTTACATCTTCAAAAATGGCAAAAATGTCATCTGGATTGGGTGGCTCATATGAAAACCCCTTGATGTCTTGAATGTTTACAGCTGCTGCTGCCTGCTTAAGTGATCGTGCCTCTCCGATCTCCTTGGCATTTTGGTTCACGTTTAATGACTTCAGAAAGGTTTCTAAATCTGCTACCAGTTTATTCATGTGTGAATACTTCTCGTCAAGAGCGACTTTTGCATCTATCAATTTCATATGAACCCGTTCTTCACGCCATACTTCAGCCATCTGCAACATCCTTCTTTCCTCTTCCATTTCTTCCCTAAGTTTCATAGACTCTCTCTTTAATGCTTCAACTTCAGCCTTGTCTTCTCCAATTTCCTTAGCAAGCTCATCACATACTTCCTCAATCAATTCTCTGGCCTTCCTTTCCTTTTCATAGTCCTGCATGTAGCGTTTTGCTAATAACTTGGTATCTGCCAACTCATTAACCAACCTGGAATTGACAAATTCAGTCCTCTGGCGACTTTTTCTTTCACGATGTAAATCTGCTTTAATGTCATCAACATATGCACGGATTTTCTCATGCTCTTTGCTTTTCCATGAGGCTCTTTCCTCATTGACTTTCTTCAAAAAATGCTCCACTTTCCTTTTGGAGGAGTGGCGTTCAGTCTCAAGCTCCTGAATCCGAGCATGCGCCTGCTCTAACTCGGCTTCAAGAGCAGATACATCAGGAACATTGCTTACCTTTTGGTCAAGAAGTTTCATCTGGTTGTAGATATGATGCGCCTCATCTGATGTTTTTAAACGAACAGGATCCCATTTTGTCACTCCCTCCATTGCATTACTGGAGAACTGGAAAGATGGCTTGAGCTGCAAAAGAACAAAGTAGGTTTCAGATTAGCATTTTAATAGTTAGTTTTTTCACTTTCCTGAGTAAAAGAAACTTTTTAACTCTTTCCTCAACCAGGAAAGCTTCCTTTCTTGGTTGATATTTTAAATGCTACTTTACATTGGTTTACCCAATAATATGAAATTGTTTTACTCATGAACCTTTACATGGCATAGATTAAAGCAACTTTAAAATTAATTTCTCAACTCCAAGGCATACTATCATACTATCAAGTAGATCTATCTTCTATATCATATCTCTTTATTTGTTAAAAAGTTCAACTTGGGTGGCTGTCATGTCGGCCTCTATGAGCATGTGTACCTGTGAGCATGGATTTGGTAGTTTGTTAAACTCCATTATTGTAGTAGATCATAACCACATGTTTAAGTATTAGAGTTTTAGTGTATCCACAGCTCAAATTAGTGATATAGCAGCCTTTTACACAAAGCATAGAGTTGTAACAGAATATAAGCAAAAATGGGTCAACGAAAGTTAATGGTATTTAGTCCAATTTCGTTGACCCATTTTTGCTTATATTCTGTTACCGAGGGAGTACAATTTTAAGAATTATAATGGCCTTAAAGGAGCTTTTGAAGAGGGATTGGTTGGTTGATATTAACTAAACAGAACTAAACAAGTGTGCCAACTGTCTAGTGTTCTTGCTCATGGCAGAAGGATTAAAATCTGAAATCAACATCCTAGTGTCCTTACTAGTCTTCTGAATCATGATTGTAATAAGACCTCTACCCCCAGATTTCGATGTAGCTTCTCTCATTTGGGTCTTTGGCACCAAACTTTCACCAATACAAAAATAAGTAAATAAAAAACAAATAAATGCTAAACTGACTGGTTAGCCAGATCATCATGCAAAAAGGGTAAAATTTTAATGTGGTCTTTATTCTTCACACATACATATGAATTTTACTTAATAATCTCCAATTATCTGCAGCTATGTACACTTGCGATGGTTATACTTAAGTAATAAATATGAAACATGGTACCTCACAAAAATGTCCATCCTTTGTCCCAGAAGTGGAACGAGGGCTTTGAGATAGATTCTTCATATCAGATCCATGCATCATGCCATTTTGATGACTGAGAAATGGGTGGTCTACATGGCCAATTCTATGCTGCATATAAGTAATGTCAGTTATAAACTAAACGCAGAAAACAATTAAATGTACAAAGCAAACAGACTGCCAAGATCTGAAAATAATGGGAATAATTACATTTACATAAACCTTCATGCATTAAAGAAAGAAAAACAATTTTTCCAACCCCAACATGAATGCATAAATACCTATTACTATTACCCAATAGATAGACAGCATAGTCTTGTTGTCAAAAAAAAAATAGACAGCATAGTCCAGTTAAGGAATCTAATAAATAAGGAATACAAATCAGCAGCATTCACAGTTCAGTTAAGACCAAGCATTGAAAGCATATGAATCCAAATGTGAACATTTGCACCACTGATAACGAACACATTTTTTTTACTGACGATAACTAATAACATTCATAACATAAATTCAACTCTCCACAGACAAACCCCAATTCATTTCTTCAATAATTACAAATAACAATAATGGCAATCATGAGTCAACCACACAAGAGTTTCTAGGCTTTAAATTATATATGCTTCTATTCTTCCCTTTCATTGAAGATCATTACTCATTAGTTACCAATCATTTACTTAAGTATGATAAATCAACAAAGGTATTTGTAGTAGTAGTAACCTGAAAAGGGTATCATGGCAACTGAAAGGGTAATAAAAGTTCCATGGAGACACAAAATGAACACGCAGAATGATGAAAAGGGATGGAATCACAAAAGTTATCAAACTTAAACTTGAAAACTAAGCAACAACAAGAGAACTAGAGAATTATATGAGATAAAACCTAAAGCAAAAGAGTGAAGACAATAGAAACTAGACCAGAGAGCACATTGCTGAATCAAGCTCAAATTTCAACCACAAATGCAAGCAATGAAATGATCTTGAAAAAAGATCCAAAAAGGGTTTATTTACCTGAAGTCTCAAACCTCCTCGCCTTCCACAATCACCCGCTGCCACTTCCGGAAGCTGCAGCCGCCACAGTCCAGCGGCGAGCTTCCTCGCCGATACAGTCGTCACCGTCGTTTGTGGTGATGGTCTTTTCCGGCCAAGCTCCTCAAACGGATCGCCACCATCGTTCCCCTCTCTATCCCCGGGGATCCTCAACTTCGATGAAGGAGTTTCGGACCTGCTCCGTTTTCCGGAGGGTGTTCCGCTTCGCTTGAACCGGTTCGCCGGCGTCCTAGGCTTCCGGCGAGAGGTCCTCCGGTTAGGTCGAAGATCCGAGTCCGGCGAGAGATTAGGAGCAATGCTCGCCGCAAATGGCGGCGGTTGTCGGTGAGTGTCGCCGGAGATCTTCATCGTTGCCGGAAAGTGTCGGCCATTTAAGGAACACAACACCTTGTGGAGTGCAGGTTTTTTGTGGTTGTTGAAATGCTTCAACGAACAACAACACAGAGCTAAAGAGTATGAGAGAGAGAGAGAGAGAGAGAGGTGAACTAAAATCTCGGTTTGAAGTTGTAATGGAGTTTGTGAACTGCGTTTGTGTGTGTGTGTGTGTGGTTTTGAGAGAGAAAGAAAACCAGAAGAAGTGAGGAAGAGTTGTTTCTTCTTCTTTGAGTATGTGTGCAGTGTGAGAAAATGAGGCTCACAGAGATATACGCTCGGTATGTCATTGCGTATATTTCTACGGTCAACGTATCTCTTTTAACATTGGATTTTCCGATAGCTTAACAAATATCTTTTTTTTGGTACAGAATAGAAAAAATAAAATAAAAATAAGGCCTCACAAAGTGAGTCATAAGAAAACCCAGGTATGGTTGAGCGGTTGAGGCTCATCCTCCGTTAACCAAGTATCGAGGGTTCGATCCTCGCCTTGGGTATGGAGCAACTTTAAATTCTTGGGCCAATTGTCCCACCCTTTGAGGTATCTCCAATCCAGCGAGGGGATTAGTCACTGCGTTCGGCGGTGGATACCCTGGTCTCGACAAAAAAAAATGAGTCATAAGACATCAGCCAGTAACCAAGTATGCAACTCCGCGGGGGGAGAATGTCAAAGCTTCAAAGAAGAAGTATCCTGAGCTGCCATCTTTGCAGACCAGTCAACGCAAAGTTTGTCTCACGGTAAGAATAATGAATCTGATCATCCCACCCTCTCTTTAAGTAGTCTCGCACCATAGCTATAACATTACCATGCTTGTGAGTTGTGATACGAGGTGTTAGCCTCATCAATCAACCGAATTGTCTCAAGAGAATCAATATAACAAATGACTTTCCGAAAAGCCTTAACAAATATCTATAATACTGTGTCCTTTTTTTACTAGTTTTTTCCTGCTTTTTTTTTAACAATAATTAGCTCTTTCTTTTCCTTATAAAACAAGAGTTTAATTGGTATATAGATTCGCTGTAAATTTTATTACACTGTCAACTAATAAAAGTTTATGCTTATAAAAAGAAACTAGTAAAAGTTTATGGTATGAGTGACTTTTAGGATAGTTAATAGAAAGACAAATTATTTTTATGGCATGTTTTATTTTACTCCATTAAATATGCATTATATTTTAATTTACCCTAAAAAAATATGCATTATGTTTTAATTTATTTTAATATGGTCAAACTTTTTAAATATTTTTGTTTCTATTTTAACTCACAATATGTAGGTCAGTCAGTGATTCATTGTTTTGCGATCAGATTTTCTTCTTCTAATGGTCTTAATTGGGGTCGTGCGGAATACCTAAGGGTCGTCCCGTTCCTTGGCAGGCATTGTTGAATCTGGTGATCCGTTCACGGCATGCCACTCCTCTCTTCAGCTTCAACGATTGTCCTTATGTTGTTGCTTTGTAGGGGATGTTGGTGCTCTGTGAATGGGAGCACTCTGCGGTTCATCGTCGGGCTTTTTTGACATTCCTTCTTGACGGGTGACTCCAGGGTAGGTAGTGACGACACTAATAAAAGTTTATGCTTATAAAAAGAAACTAGTAAAAGTTTATGGTATGAGTGACTTTTAGGTTATAGAAAGACAAATTATTTTTATGGCATGTTTTATTTTACTCCATTAAATATGCATTATATTTTAATTTACCCTAAAAAAATATGCATTATGTTTTAATTTATTTTAATATGGTCAAACTTTTTAAATATTTTTGTTTCGATTTTAACTCACAATATGTAGGTCAGTGATTCGTTGTTTTGCGATCAGATTATCTTCTTCTAATGGTCTTAATTGGGGTCGTGCAGAATACCTAAGGGTCGTCCCGTTCCTTGGCAGGCATTGTTCAATCTGGTGATCCGTTCACGGCATGCTACTCCTCTCTTCAACTTCAACGATTGTCCTTATGTTGTTGCTTTGGAGGGGATGTTGGTGCTCTGTGAATGGGAGCACTCTACGGTTCATCGTCGGGCTTTTTTGACATTCCTTCTTGACGGGTGACCGCAGGGTAGGTAGTGACGACCGACATTGACCGGGTCTCTTGGTTGCTCACCAATGTATCGTGCTGGTGTTTATATCGTCTTCAATGGTATCCTAAAACTTGCATCTTCATCACTAACGGGAAGGGAACTTATGCTTTCTTTCAAGCAACGATTCTGAGAAGCGTGTCTTCCCAAGATAATGGTGAAACCATGAGTTCTTCTCTAGTTATGGTGGCACTTTCGGATAGTTTTGGTCGTTGTGAGGGGAGCCTCGGAGCTCAATGTTGATTTTAGCGTTGTTTGATTATGTTATTATGTTCGTTGTTTTGACCTTTCTAGGATACTTTTGTATATGTATCTTATGCAATAAAGTAGTCTCTATTTTTCTTTACCCATTGCTCTCCTTTATTTTTTGACCCAACTGATGGTGTCTGTGCATTCATTTTAAGATCTTTTGCCTTAAGCGTCCGAGTCGAGCTCGGGTTTGGTCTAAGGCTCTTCACCTTAAACGACTGAGGCATCATTGGGTTTGGTTTAAGGTTCTTCACCTTAAATGGCCGAGGCATGCTCAAGTTTGGTTTAAGGCTCTTTACTTTAATCGATCAAGGCATGCTCAAGTTTGGTTTAAGGCTCTTCACCTTAAACGATCGAGGCATGCTCGGGTTTGGTTTAAGGCTCTTCACCTTAAGCGACTGCGTCATGCTCGGGTTTGTTTTACGGCTCTACACCTTAAACCCCTTCCGAGTTAAATCAGGAGAAACCCAACGTACCACACGAAGGAGAAGAGGGAAACTGAGTCGTTGCTTGGGTTTGGTTTAAGGATCTTCACCTCAAACCCCTCTTGAATTAGATCTGGAAAAACCCAATATACACCACAAGGGCGAAAAGAGAAACTGAGTTGTTGCTCGGGTTTCGTTTAAGGCTCTTCACCCTAAACCCCTCCCTAGTTAGATCAAGAGAAACCCAACGTACCGTATGAGGACGGAGAGGAAACTAAGTCATTTTTCGGGTTTGGTTTAAGGCTCTTCACCTTAAACCACGTCCGATTTAGACCAGGAGAAACCCAACATACCGCACAAGGGTGGAGAGGGAAACCAAGTTGTTGCTCGGGTTTGGTTTAAGGCTCTTCACCTTAAACTCCTCCCCAATTAGATCAATAGAAACCCAATGTATCGCACGAGGGCAAAGTGGGAGACCGAGTCATGTTCGAGTTTTAGTTTGAAGGTCTTATTTTGCCCATAGGTCTTAGTGTGTCGTGGTTTGGAGCCTGTTGGTTCTGCTCGTTAGTTGAGAGCTGATGTTTGAAACTCAATTAGCTTTCTATCGGGAGAGAGGAAGAATGGCCCGAGCTAGGCCCTGGGAGCTGATGTGTTGCTAAATTGATTGAATGAACCACTTCTGTTAGATTTTGGCTTTACATTAATTGAATTTATTAAAATTTAACGGGAAAATGTTACTTGTTATCGGTATATATACTAATGTTTTACGTTTTTTCTAAACGTTTTTTTTAACTCTATGGGAAACCACTATATATTGTCTACTATCTATCTATACAAACAACCGACTATATCAAAAAATTGATACTATCCTTATTTCATTTTTCACTTTGAAATTCTCTCGTTATCTACTTTAAATTTGTTTTGGTTTTTACAGGGTAATGTTCAAACTGATTAAATTTTGCCGAGTCTATTTATAGAAAGAACACGACACGAAGAGATAGAAAGTTATTTCATGATTTGGTAAGAGAAATTTTTTTGAGGTTTGTTATCCCAATTATGTCTTGTCATCTGACCACCAAAACCAACCAAGAAATCCAAAAAAATTTCCCGAATCAAAGGAGCCAGAAAAAAACTAAGCCTATGAAATAATACGCGCCATCAAGTGAGCGTGTCAAGTGTTGGTGTAGTTATTATAGATTGAATTGTAATTCCTCCTTTTCCATTTCAATGTGGTGGTCTAATTCACTACAATGCTTAAATAATTTGTAGTCTTTAGGGGGAGAAACAATGAGTTAGGTTATTTATACTCACTGTAGTGCAGGTTGTACGAGGTACTCTTTTTCCTCCCTGAGTCTTTTTCCCATTGGGTTTTGGCTTAGGGAGGTTTTGAGGAGACCCTCCCCCTTTCCTTTATTCCCATTGTAAGGGCTGGGCACCCCTTGTGCTCCCTTCAATGAAAGTATTGCTTATAAAAAAAAGTGAGCGTGGAAACACAAATTGAAGACTTCCTCGCAAATGTCGTCAGGAACAAATGATATTGTTGAACGGTAACCTGTTCATGCATTGTCTGGTTGGCCTTAGAAACAAGACAGATCCATTTTTGCTTGTTCTTTCTATTAATTATTAATAATGAAAGATTCTTTCAAGTTTCATCGCATCTTGTGGTGTGAGTGAGACCCTCAAGAAGAGACACATATAAAAAAGAAAAAATAAAATATAATGTGATGGAAAAAAAGAAAAATAAAACAATTAGTACAAACATAAAAATAAAGAATTTTAATGTTTAGTATGCAAGTAAAGAAGGAATCCGAGGGAGCTTCCACGTGGATATCCTTAAGCATGGCACAACCAATAAATTTCTAACTGCACCCACATGGGTTTCTTGCGGAAATCCTCAATTTGATTATTTCCCATAGGCTATTGTCCCACAAATACTCTCCCCAGTCAATTCATGTTAATAAATATAGTTGGTCATGTTACATATAATACAAGTCCACTTTGGACACCTTACAAGATGAATTAAAATTAATACTAGTACATAGTGTAGGCATCATGAAATTTAGTGATTGCATGTCGTAATCTATGAAACCAAATCTATAATAGTGCCGCAAATACTAGTACGTGATAACTTTTTTTTTTTGGAAGGAAGGGGGAAAACCCCCAAACTAAGAAATTAATTATTAGGCAAAACAAGACGAATGAGGTCCACATCAAGGGGATCCTTAAAGAAGACTCTCTTTAGCAAGTAAATCAGTTGGCAGGTTGCTCTCCCTATCTAAGTGACGCCAAAAAACATCCATATTATTTGCAACCACATCACGAATGTTTCGAAGGAGGACAAAGAGAGGTTGAAGCTGAGATATCAGAATACTCAACAATTTGATGGCGATAGTGGAATTAGAAGCGAACATGATCTGCCAGAATCCCCTATCCCAACAAAGACAAGTCCGTAGATGCCCCATATATAACTCTGCAGCCAAGACACTACAACTAGGTAGGCGATGCACAAAACCTAAAAGGAAATTGTCATTTGAGTCCCTAGCCAGCCCACCACAAAACTCAGAGTGCAGCTTGTTTTCCAAAGTTTTAGCTTGAGACACAGCCTCCACAACATTAACTACTTCCTTCGTAACATAAATATAAGTAAAAATAGGTTAAGAAAAGTTGATGTATTAACTTTCGTTGACCCATTTTTAAAAAGTATATATATTGTCATCTAGGATGCCAAATTTATCCTTTACAATTGATTTTTTTATTTGCTTGAAACGGATGACTAAGGGAAAATACTGGCACATTGCCTATTCGGACCTTATTTTTAGTGGTACAATATTTATATGTGTTTTACCACTAAATTGTATTTTTGATAGCCAAAACTAACTTTTACAAATTTAATGTTGATGGTGTTAAAATTTTTAAAAGGGGAAAAAGAAGTTATATAAAAAAATTAATAATCATTTTATATAACAAAATAAAATATATAAATCAAATATTATTAACAATATTACTTTACATATTTGGCGGTGTATTTAAAAAACCAAATAAAAAAGAGTAATGTTATTTAGCCAAAGTATTTCAGCCAAAAATAGACAAAAACCATGTTACAACACCAATTAACTAAGTTTTATAGGCTATTAACCAATTTGTTTTTCATAGTTTTTAGTCAATGGTCTAGAAAATTGTGAAAACGTAAGTTGGTTATTAGTAGGGATAGGAATAGGCCAGACCGGCCTACAGGGGCCTACGGCCCAGCCTACATCAAGCCCAGGCCAGGCTAGACTTTTTTCTAAATAGTTAAGGCCAAGGCTTTTTTAAAAGTCTGTTTAGGTAAAAAGGCCAGACTACAGGTCATCAAAAAAGCCTTCTAGGCCTATCAGGCCGGCCTACTTAAGTAAATATAAATATTATTTTTTATTACTACTATTATTATATTTAATTTTTTACTTTCTATTAAATTATAAATTTACTTACATTTTTTATTTACTTAAAATGTTGACCTATATCAACTTTTGACATATTTAAATGTATTATTATAAAATAAAATTTAAATAGAATGTCATATAAAGATAAGTCTCTAAAAGATTTTGTTAGATCTCAATCTCATTGATCTAATAGTTTATTCGTTTATTTATAAAGTATACACCACTCAAAGATTGTCGGTTTTCTAAAAAAAAATTGGTGAAATAGGCTTTTAAACAAGCTTTCAGGCCTTGTCACGCTTTTGAAAAGGCTAAGCCAGGCCTCAAAAGTTGGCTTATCACAGGCCACAGGCCAAGCTCAGGCCTAACGCGTTCAACGCAGGCCAGGCTCAGGCCAAACAAAGCCTAGCTCGGCCCAGCCTATTCCCACCCCTAGTTATTAGCTTATAAAACTTGGTTAATTGATGTTGTAACTTGATTTTTGTCTATTTTTGGCTGGAACATTTTTGCTTTGCTACGTAACATTATTGAATAAAAAATGAGGGTGTCGTGCAGCATTTTTGTAGAGGAGCCTTGTTTGTTATATGAAGCATCATACGTGATTCAATTTAGTTGTAACATTTTTTATTCTTATCGGTGTGATGTTTTTCTAGTTAGATCTAGGTGGTGTTTAAACTATGAAAAAGTGGCTAACGGATACTAATTCTAATTCATTTTTTAAGAGCTTAATTTAATGAGCAAGTTAATTTGATATTGTTAATGCATGCAAAGGCATTGCCACCCAGTGAATAGACAAAGGAGTTTTGATGGAATCATCAAAACCTACGAGGCGCCACTTGGTCCACACTTACATGTGGGTCACCGTCCTCACGGCTCCCAAGCTTGCGTGGTAGTTCTTTATTGCTATAATATTTTTTTTTCTTTGCTCCGAATCCTAATTTAAAAAATCTTTTTGTTTATTGATAAATAAATATATTTTATTAATATAATCTAGTTTTAGTAATAAAGTGTTTATCCTCTCCATCTTTTATGGAAGGTTGAAGAACACTAGTCGATGCGAATTGAGAATTCGATTGTTTTGATAGTTGTTTCGCAGTTGAATGGTTGTGGAGGGAAAATTATGGTATTTTTAAAGAACTCTTACGAATTACTCTCAACCATATAAATATTTGTTTTGGATTGGATCTCGACTCAAAACTTGGGATGGCCTTAAAGGCCCATTTCCCTTATCAGCGCAATAACCTTGTGCCCCAGATGCAAGCAATAGTCGAGATCAGCCTAGATCTCATCATATAGTCAGGAAGTGATCTCGACTGCGATCATTAACTTGTAATGCCTTGCCACTTAATTCCGTGCATGCTCGCACGCACCTAAGAGGTGAATCCATATCAACTGGAACAATACCTTGTAAATACGAGAGTTATTCATTGAATCAGGTACGCATTTATGACTGTCACCTTATTCTCATTCCTCAATGTTGACTTTGACATTGGAGTGTGTGCAACCACCACCCCCTACTGGGTGCAGCAGAGCACCATCAAAAGATGATTTTCGGTAGCCTCCTCCAGTTCACCTTCTTGGACGAACATTGGCGACCACAACGGAAGATATACCTCTCACCACACTCTTTCCTCTTAGATTTCGCTTATTCATGTTACCATTACGATGGCTCCCAAACAGAAAACTGTCATGCGTAGCTCTTAACGTCTCATTAGTGAAATCACACCTCAATACAACTTCACGTGGCTCTTCCTTGCCATCTCGGTGTTTTTGAGGTCAGGAGAGATCTCTTCACAAGTCAAGGTGAGGCGTAGAACTTCCTTGGCCCAAGGGATTTGGCGTAGAACTTCACAAGTGGCCAGATCTTAGCACCCGAGCTCGTCCCCTCGAGGACCATTCACAAGAAAGATTGATGAATAACAATCTCGAGGTCCCTGGAGAAGCCTTCAACGTTGAGCATTTATGAAAGGGTTGGAGATCCTGATGATATATCAGGTACTTCGGAATTATACTTCAACACTGAAGGGATAGGGTACCAGTCAAGTGCAAGATATTCTCACTAACTTTGACTAAGGTGACGTTGGCCTGATTCCAAGAGTTGCGTCGAAACTCAGTCTCTTCGTGGCATCAACTCACAGCGCTCTTCTCGACAAGTTTCACTACCTCCGAGAAGGGAAGACAAAATAGAGAAGGTCGATACAAGGGAAAATGTTTCCTTGTAATCTGGATGATACTTTTGGCGAAAGCCCTAGTGCGATTTTGTATTTGTTTAAGGACCCATCTCGATTTTCCTTAACCCTAAAAATCCCCTTTTTTAGCCTATTGGAGTTTTGTTTGTGGGTAAACTTGTGACACCCGCTACCTCGTTTGGAAAAAGTGACTTAAATAAATGAATTTATAGAAAATACGTTTTTATAAAAACTTTAAGTCAACTGAAATAACAAGTATCATCAACAATTGCGAAAATACAAATCAAACAAATAACAACAGCAAAGTAAAAACCCCATGGAACTCCTGTGTCACATGTCTCAGAGCTTTTACCACTTATTACAACTTTTGATGAACAAACGAATAATCAATATATAGTAACAAATGTCTTCATCACGCGTGAACTACTTCTCGGCGTCCACGTCGACATGTTCATGCTTGCTCATCACCTAAACGTGTACAATGGCACACGAGTAGCGACAAAGAAGAGTCAGGAAATCACATAACATACAAAACAATAAACGGTAGTGGATACACTATACATAACACGCATACACAAACAATCATCAACTAATCATCATCAAATCCTCACGTACGATCGTAGGACTGCAACATCAATGCGATCCTAATACCCACTACTCCAACGTCACGCTCAAAACGTCATTTACTCTGTCAATACATCTGGATCCATCTAACTCTGGGTAAGCAGATGTAAGTGCCCTCACATCCCGGGCAATAGATAGAGTCTAGTCAGGGTACCCCAGTGTTTTGTGGAACGGCCCAACAATGCCCCACTTAGGGCCCCCCAATGGGCCTACCCGCAAGGCTAGGTCGTGGCCATCTCTATTACTACTCCCATAATCGTTTGCTTACCACTCGACCTATCATCATCACCATCCTTTGGGGTACGACTTGCCCATGCTGCGACGAGTCATTTCCCATACTACGACAAAGTTCCCCCTACAACTTAAATTACTAAGGTAGGACTCGCCCATACTGCGACGAGTCCTTGCCCCGTACTGCGACAAGGTTCCTTAAAGAGTAAACCCGTTGAACATCATCATCATCATCATCAGCGTCCCTAAGGATTCCTAAGTCCAAGGGTATCATCATCAACTAGGTGGTTACTTGTCGTGTGGTCATCATCTCTAATCACATCTACATCCCAATTAACAGTGTCTATCTATGGCTCCATCCATTTCTTAGTATTTTCTAAGTCTCTATATGATTTTAAATCCTATGATCATCATCTATGGTTTAAGGTCACTAGAACTAGCTTAAGAATGACCAATCATCATCATCATTATCCAAAACACACCCATAATAGTCTTAATCCAATAATAGCTTAGTCGCAATCGATTAACTTGCTCCAAATTGTCTCCTAGATGACTCATCATTGTTCTTATTGATTAATGGTCATTTCCAATCCATTAACACAACTCTAAAACATATCTTGGGTGGTCTTAACTGCCCTAATCCTCTTAACATTTTACCTCTAATAGATTAACATGAGTCCAAAACATCTCCAGACTGACTTACACTACTCTAATAGATTAACATTTTTTCTATATGTAGAAAGCATTCTAAGCCATTCTTATTTCCAATTAAACCATCAAACAACTACGAACCTCAATATCATCAACATTATTTTCTATACTAGAGTTTAACTTTGTTACTTAACTTAAATACGGTCTAAACCAAAAGCATATCATCAATCTCCAGCTTATAGGCTATCTAGCCACATAATATCACCATTAACTTACTCAAGGGTTAGGTAAGGTCTACAACCCTAGAGTTCATCGGTACTAACTACCCAACTACACTAATATTAACAATCATATCTCCCCTAAGGAGATTAGCCCAATGAGACTCAATCTCATCGAATTGGTCTCTAATCTGTTGGAATAAGAATCTCATTCTAAGTTTTGATGATAACAAACTATTGATACCCATGACGACCTGTTGGCATGGGTACGTTCGCGCAGACTCTTGGAAGTGTGATCTAACATGTTTGCTAAGTGATAAGAACAGGTGTCCTAACATAGCAAAATAAGGCTCTACCTTGGTTCAACAACTTGGTAAAATACAAGGGAAGAAAAAGCCTTGAGAAGGTTATAATATGAGAAGCTTAAAATAAGTCAACAGAAGGTTGACCAAAGTCAACAGAAGGTTGACCAAAAGTCAACAGAAGGTTTGACCAGAAGTCAAAAGAAGGTTGTCGTGACCGGGATCTCGACGTAGACGGCCCAAAAATGTGTGATTTTAGGAGTCGCCACCCAATTTATTTAATAGGAAAAATTGAGAAAAACCTATGTTTAATGTTATTTGGTCTGCATAAACTAAGTTGGATTCGGGAGTCGGTTATGTATAGGGAAGGGCGAAAACTTAATTCCACAACACCCCTAATACATCTGTCCTAAGACAGTTACCTTAAATTTGATCATGCAGATTATCAATAAGTTTAGAAAACTTGTTTACCCCAAAAATAAATAATTTGGTTTAAAAAGAAATAAACTAGACACAAAATTAGAAAATTTAGTTTTTGACTTGACGGGGAAGCCCCGCTCCTACGTATCCTCCGGTGCAATGAGGAACTCAAAAGTCACGTAGTTCTTCCTGAAAATTTTGTTGGTTGGTTGGTTTTAATTTTTGAAGGGGTTTTAGATCACCAAGTTGTACGACTCGGGCGTCTTAAACCGGGATTGACAAGATGTACATCTCGGCCAAACCCCCGTTTTTTTTGGTATTTTGGAAAATAGGTGTTAAAGAAAAAAAAACTGATTATTTATTGAAAAAGATTAATTTGGCTTGAAGGGGAAACCCCGCTCCTACGTATCTCCGCGTGCAGAGAATCAAAGGCTACGTAGTTCTTCTTGAGAAAAGGTTTGTTTACTTTGTTGATTTTAGTTTTTTGAAAAGGGGTTTAAGATCACCAAGTTGTACAACTCGGGCGTCTTAAACCGGGATCGACAAGATGTACATCTCGGCCAATCCCATATTTTTTTTAGTGAAATGAAACCATATATTTTGAAAAAATAAAAAAAACGAAATGGGGGTGAAATAGTAAAAATAGGGGTGTGATTAAAGAGGGGCGTTGCATTAGAAATCAGGGGTGCAAACAACGAGCCCAGCAGGGGGTTTGGTTTAGTGGCCCACGTTTTCTGGGCTCTCAGGGGGGTGCGTAAACTAAACAGAGGGTGTAAACAGTAAACTGAATTAGCAATTAAGAAAAAAATGAAATAAGACAAACCTGGACAATTTAAGCCCAACTATTTTACAATCAAAACCTAATTTCATCCCTTCCAGCTCTCCAGCGCCGCTGCTGGACTTTTTTAAGAGAGAGAAAGAGTTCAAAAACAAAAACGGAAAGAGAGGGATTTGAGGAGAAGATTTAGGGAGAGAACGAGAAAAAACGAGAAAGAGAAAGAAAGGAAAGAAGAGAAACGCGAAGAGAGAGGGAGTTCGACGACGCGACTCCGACCGGTGACGGTGGCGACGGCGATGGATGGTCACGGCGTCTGAGGGTGGAGCAGCAGTGTTCTCTGTACCTTGTGTTCTCTGTTTTTTTGATTTTTATAGAGCCAACTAGTATATTAAGACAAGTTTTTTTTTGCTTTTTTCAGATAAATCAGATGTAGTGGAGCAGCAGCAGGGTGGGAAGGCTTGGTTGGAGCTAAATTGGAAAAAGGCAAAAGACAAGGAGAAAGAACCATGGACTTATTACCAAAATAGAAGTTTCAGCAACAGCACATGCTGTTGTAGTGCATTGTACTATTTTTTTTTTAATTAACCTCTGTACCTTTTAAAACAATTATTTTTTTCTTTTTTATAAATTAATCCTTTTTTAATAAGTTCTACTAATAGTAATAACACAAAAAGTCTAATTGGCAATAGCAAAAATAACACAAAATCGCCAACAAGCACAAAATAGCACGAGTTAACGATAAAAATCTAAAATTGCGCAAAATGACATATTTTTTGGATTTTTTACAATAAAAATGAAAAATACCGGTTAAAATTGGGTGTTCACAAAGGTTGACTCAACAAACACCTTTTTTTTGACACGACTCAACAAACACCTTAGAAGCATAAGTTCATGCTTGAGAAGGTTGATGTGAAGGAAGATTAAATGTTAAGAAGGTTACTGGAAACCGTAACCAATTTATCACAAACAAATTAACTTCTCTTGAATGATATTCAGTTGCATTAAATGAAGAGATCTTGCAGTAAATGTGCTGGAATTTATCAAGGCATAAAGAGGAAATGCTTGATTATTCCCTTAGTACATTTGGAGTGTTTGTTCATACTAGGAAGCTTGAGAAGGTTCGTTTAAATCAGTTCCAGGCTGGCCAACAATAACAACTCAAGTCTTAGCTGTTTAGTAGGATACTAGGAGAGTACATATCCAGCTAAAGAAGGTTCAGTGATTCAGATAAAACATAAAGCAAGTCTTGAGAAGGTTCAAAAGCTATCAACTTTTGTACCTTTCTTCACATCACTCCTAGGAACCAATAGATATTCCAAACGGCTCTCTTCAAGTTTCTAACGGCTATATTCATGTTCCTTGGCTATTTAAAGAGTTCATTCTGAAGATCCTAAGTATGAGAGTTAATTGCAACCTACACAAAGTCAAGCTTCTCAAAGGCAATCAACTTTCTCATCCCACACTCAAAGCTTCTTCAAGTTCAGATCTGAGATCTCTTTCTTGAGTGTGTGCTAGCTTGTTAGAATCATTGTTTATAGTTTGTCTATCTTTATTTCAAGTTCATAAACATCCCAAACCCAACCCTTTATTGTAAACAACTATTGTGTAAGCATCTCATCAAACTACCTAAAGAGAGGTGAGTGTTTGTGGTGATACTACTTAATTGAGGAAGCTCTTAGGAAACTAGAAGTGAGTTTTTAAGAGGTGGAAAACAACAAGGTGTTGCTGTGTAAGATTATACTAGGCCTTTGTGTGTGATCAAAAGCTAGTATTGTGAAAGTCTTTTGAGTGTGATCAAAAGCAAGTGTAAAAGCTATTTGGAGAAGAGTGGAAATATTCACTTGGAAGTGAGGAGTGGAAGTAGCCTATATTGAGTGAGCCTCTATAACTCCTCTGTGTTCTTAAAACTGCTTTCCATAACTATTTCCTAAAACTGCTTTTCACTTAAGATAGTTTTTCAAACCAAGAGAAGGTTAATTTCATCAAACTTCTCAAGACAATTTTTGAACTGATACTTGATCTTTTAACTTACTCATTTGTGTTTGAAAACTACCTCTCTTACATAGTATATATCTATATTACTATTATTATTAGTCTTCATCTTTCAAAGAGTTTATACGTGCCTCTATATCATCTATTGGTTTTCATTCTAAGAGAAGGTTATTACATTCAACCTTCTCAACTAGGTTTAACTAAAGCTAAATTGTTTAAACCTAAAACCAAGTTAAAACCAACATATTGTTTGTATAGACTCATTACTAATTGTAATTCTTCATTGAAGAAGGTTTGTCTCTGTGTGAAGAAATTGTTTATTACTAATCTTCTCATATCTAAGTTCATTTTGAGATACACTCTTGAAGAAGTGTTTCAGGTATCCAGTTTTAAAAAGGAACACAATTCAAACCCCCCTTTCTTGTGTATTTTAGTCACTTCAATTGGCATCGGAGCTCACCTCTAGGGGCTGAGCACACTTTGTAGTGTGAGAGGAAAGATCCTGGAAGAAGTGATGAACAATCCATACTCTGTTATGTTCTTGCCTGAAGGAGCTTCTGCAAACAGACCTCCTGGATTTACTAGCGAACATTATTACTATTGGAAAGATCAAATGAGGCTGTTTCTGGAATCACAAGATACTGATCTCTGGGGAATTATTGAAGATGGTCCCTATGTTCCCTCTACAACTGATGATGACGGAGAAACAACTCCAAAACCCAAAGCTAGCTGGTCTATTGCGGATAAACGCATGGTTGTTCTAAACTCTAAAGCTAAATTCTTTATAACATGTGCTTTAGGTAGAAGTGAATATGATAAAGTTGCTGGGAAACAAATTGCTAAAGAGATTTGGGATACTTTGAAAACTGCCCATGAAGGAACTGATCAAGTCAAGAAAGCTAAGATCAACCTTCTCTCCATAAGTTTGAAACAGTCAAAATGGAAGAGCAAGAAACAATCTCAGAAATGTTTAGCAGGTTCACAACAATAACAAATGATCTGAACTCATTGGGAAACACCTATACAAATCAAGCTAAAGTTAGAAAGCTTCTAAGATGCTTACCAAAGGTGTGGAGACCCAAAGTGACCGCTATAACAGAAGCAAAAGATCTGTCTGTTCTCAAAATAGAAGATCTACTAGGATCCTTAAAAGTGCATGAGCAAGAAATCATGGATGAACTTCATCCAAAGAAGGTTAAAACCATTGCTCTTAAAAGCTTCTCAACTTTCTAAAGCTTTGGCACTTAAAGCTCAAGAAGAAACTTATGAAGAAAGTGATGAAAATGATGACAACACTGATGAAGAAGATGAATTGGCTCTAATCTCCAGAAGATTGAGAAGATGGGCTTTCAGAAAAAATAATAGAAAACCTTTTGTTAAGAAAGATCAATCTGAAGGAGAAAGCATAAGCAAAACTCCTCCTGTATGCTATGAATGCAACAAGGCCGATCACTACAAAAATGAGTGTCCAAAACTTAAAGGAGGCAACAGAAAATTTTCACCAAGAAAGAAGGCAATGCTTGCTACATGGGATGTGTAACACCCCCCTTTTACTATTACAATTAAATAGACAATTATCAGAGTCACCTCGAAGGGCGCTACATTTTTCACCATTTTAAAAAAAAAAACACCATTTATTCCAAAAAAAAAAATCTCCAAAATAATTTATATAAAAGAAATCACCAAGCAGCGGAAATATTAACCAGTTTAAACATCTCCAGAATTAACAATTAAAGACATCTCCAAAATTAATTAAAACAATTTCCAATAACTAAAATAATAGTTCAAAACGATAACTAACGACTCCCCGGTGCTACATATCAGAGCTGACACAGACCCAAACGAGAGAGGAAGCAAAACCTAGCAATTCCTCCACGAGCACTAGCGATCACCTGCAGCGTTGCCGCATGAGAGCAACATTCCAAGCAGAAGGGGTGAGTCTAACAGAGGTAATAAGCAGATGATAAAAATATGCTAGCATCAGGTAACTACAGCAACACAATACAATTACACCATATCACAGCACCAGATACCAAAGGAAAAATCCATTTGACAGTGAACCACCAAAATTATAACATTCATAGACAATGGGATGATATGCAACCCCTCCAGTGGGCATATGCATGCGGTACCGATCACCAAAATGAGCCACGACGGGCATATCACCAATAAACACCAGAGGCAGAGCCTATATCACCAAAACATGCATATGACAATGCGACACCATGATTATGCACCAACTCACCATAACAAGTATTTAAAATAAATACTATATCACCAGAATCAGAACAAATGATTTCACCAAAAATAGCACCAAGTTGTAGCATCACAGCTACCACTAAACTCTCCTGAGCATACCAGCACCGCACCTGAAATATTAACACCAGACGGCTCCACAACGCGGACATAACGCACGCACACCACGCACAAGACTGGCGCACAGCGCCTAGGCACATCGCACCTACTTCAGCGAATTAATTAAAATAGCAAACGACATCGGATTTCAACAAATAAATACTTGTTGGAAAGCCCTATGGGTCTGGTTATCATCCCTAAGTTCAGTTTTTGAAGGAGAGTGTCCAATAGGTACAGTTTTCGAAAAGCACACAGGCTAGTTGCAAAAGAGGACAGTTTCTGTCCTTCAAATTCAAGCAATTCCAAAGTGACCAAAACTCAATCAAATTGCATGAAACTTGTGCATAAACTGGGGCAAATTTTGTCTAGTTTTCAAAGAAATTGGATTCGTTCGAAAAGGAGTTCTTTTGAAAACGTGGTAACCAAAACACTGACCTTGTGTCCAGATTGTTTCCAGAATCTTACTCTAACTTGTGGAATTCACATCTCGAGCTACAGAACTCTAAACGCAACCAAACCAGTGCCAAATTAACAAGCATTAAGTCTATTTTCCAGAAAAATAAACCACATAATTTTTCGGTCAATACAACGTTCCCAGTCACCGAAATACCGAATCTATACCCAAATCGTTTCCAGAATTTTAACCTAACTTGTATCGCCTATAACTCGAGCTATACAACTCCGAATTTAACGAAACCAGTGCCAAAACGACCAGCGTTAAGTCTTTTTTCAAAAACAATCAACCTCATAAGTTTTGGATCAACCAAACAGCGCCAGTTTTAGAAAAACCGAACCTGTGTCCAGAATCGCTAAATTGCCAAACACCAAACCCTAACGGCAACGACACCGCAACCACCACAACAAAAACGACAATTCGACAACGCGACAACAACAATCAACCACGCACAGCAACAACAAAAACACGAACAATAACAACACCATCATCGTGATACAACTATCACGCAACAACAAATAACGAAACAAATCACAATAACGTGCAATAATCATCAAAGCACCAATCTCAACGAAAACACGATATGCAACAACACGAACAATTCAACAAAACCCTAGACTACCCACACATAATTATCATCAACCCATTATCAAGGTTAAGCCCACCCTTACCTCGAATAACGTAAGCTCCGGAATACGACGAACGAGACACGAACAAAACCACAGCAACACGAACGATCTCCTTTTGAAATTCTTCGCGAAACCCTCCTCTTCTCTCCCTCTTTGCGCCGCGTGCTCTCTCTCTCACTCTCACTTTCGTTTTTCTTTTGCTTGCTGCGAATGAGGGTTTGGCTTAAACCCCCAGGGTTTAAGTTGAGGGCTCAGTAAACACTGGGCTCTCTACGTCACCACCTCCTTTACTCGTTTCACCTCCTACGCATATAAAATATTAACCTTTTAATTTATCTATATCCCGCCTCCAAATTATTTTAATAATTCAATCAACTATTTTAATTAAATTATTTCCGGGGTGTTACAGGATGACTCTAAGGAATCTGAGTCAGGACATGAGGAAGAAGCAACTTATATCTCATGGCTGATTCTGATCTAGAAGAGGTAATTACTTTTAAATCATCTACTTGTGCTTCATGCAAAGAAAGTGAATATGCTTTTGAAAATTTATTGGCTGATTCAAACACTCTATCTCAAAAGTGTGTAATGTTCAAAAGCCAATTTTGTGATGCAGAAAGAGAGAGTGAAGAAGGTCAAAAACAAAATGATTTTCACTTAAAAACTGTTCATACTCTCCACCAATCACACTTTAAGCTTCTGAACAATACAAACTTTTGAATGATAAGTTAACTGAAAAATCAAAATTTGCATATTCAGATCTAGAACAAAACAACCTTCACAAAAACAAAATTTTTATTTTGACAGAAGAACTATCCATATCTATCCAAAATCAAAGCTCTTTTGAAAAACCCTTTGAAAGACATGTTAAACATAACTCTAATACTTTCTCTAGAGCTAGAAAAACAAAAGTGAAATGCACATACTGTAAGATGTTTGGTCATGATATTTCTGCATGTCTCAGAGTTTAGGAAAATCTTTATTGGAAAAATACTAAGAGAGAATAGATGGAACATGAATGCCTCTTAGCATCCAAGAAAAAACTGTGGTCCTTGAACAGTGGATGCTCAAGGCACATGACATAAGAGAAAGATAAAATTCTCTCTATAAGAGAGAATAGATGGAAGCTATGTTATCATTGGTAAATGATGACTAAGCTTGCATCAAAGGAACAGGTACTTTAGGTAACCTTTCCTCTCCTAAAATATTATTGTTCAGTAGGTAGAAGGTTGAAACATAACTTTCTTACTATCAGTCAACTATGTGATAGAAAGATACAAAATGTCTTTTATGTTTGATAAATGCTTTATTAAGGGAATCTCATCTGGTAAATGTTTATTCACTACATCTAGGAATAAGAATCTATGTAGTCTATGTCTTGATGAGTCATCTCAAGAAACTTGTCTTAGGTCAAATGTTTTTGGCACAGAAGAGCTGGTCACACGAGCATGCAAACCTTTTCAGATCTCTCCAAAAAGAACTTTGAGTCACCTAAAATTAATTTTGAAAATTGTGTGAAGTATGTGTTCTTGGAAAACATACTGAATCTAGTTTGAACAAAAATATAGGTACATCTTATAAACCACTAGATTCTTTTTGCACATTAACTCAATTGATCCTTAAAAGATGTTGTTTTATAATTGATGATGAATTTTCTAGAACTACTTGGTTTCTGCTTTTGAAAAAGAAAGATGAATCTTTTGAAACCCTCAAGTTTTTTCTAGAAGAAAGTTCAAAGAAAGGATCAAATATCATTTATAAAAGAAGTAATCATAAGGGAGTATTTGAAAATAAATCATTTCAAAACCAGTTTGAGTAAGTTAAAAGTGTGACAGAAGCCATTAATGTTATCTTCTGAATAGAGTATCTATCAGAAAGTTTTTTTTTTGAAAACTCCTTATGTTTTTAAAGAATTGGAAAATCAAACATTGCCTATCTTCATGTATCTGATTGCACTTGTTTAGTTTTAAATAATCAAGACAAGTTGAAAAGTTTTGACCCTAAGTCAAGGAATTACTCTGGGAATTTCACCAACATCTAAAGACTTATAGAGGAACAATCTTAGGATTCATATTATAAAAGAAAGCATGCATAGTTTTTAGTAAGATCACAGGTCCAGATGAAGTGATTGATGGTTGTTGAAGTCAAAGAAGAAGGTCATGTAAATGAAAATAGGCTTGAGAAGGATGAAACATAATCTTTCCTCAACCCTCTCAACAATTAAATGAAGCTGCTCAAGCTTCTGACCAACCTTCTCATTTGACAAGAATTTAGAAAATGATTGAATCAAACAACATTAATGGAGATATACAAGATCAATCATGGATACTGAAGAACTTTCTCAAAAGAATGAAGTGTGGAGCCTAGTTTCATCTCCAAGGCAAAAATCAGTCATAGGAACTAAATGGAGTTTCAGAAATAAGCTAGACGAAAAATATGCTGCTAGTGCTGCTCAAAAAGGTGGATCAAGAATAACTTGGAGCACTACTCATTAAGGTACACATATATTCCTATTTATTGGGACAATCCTAGTGCCTTCTATTTTATCAAAATTCCATCCAATCTTCTAAAAAGCATATTGATTTCAAGCATTAGTCTGATGATCATGTTTAGAGAAAGTATGTGGCATTAATTAATATTAACGGGAAGCATAAATTAAAGAATATTTTCTAGCCCCTGTTAAAATAAAGTTACAACTCTATTATAGAGGTTTTGCACGTTTCAAAATATCCTTAGGAATAGTAAAATTGTCAAAAAAACCTCAACCTTCTCAAGTAATGAAAAGGTTCACTTAAGAAATTTCATTCGAGTAGGTTGAATCTTTAGGGAACCCTTGGCAAAGAAAGCGTGAACAGTTTAATTAAAACTGTCACTGTTGTTTTTGCCTTGTCATCAGCCTAACCGTCTACTACAACAGCTAAGTTTAGTCTCTAACCTACCTACTCCCTGCGCACTGTTGCTTGAAAACAATGATAGTGCAAGTGTACACTGTCAACAAGTAATATAGAATAAGTAAAGTTCGTTCCCACGAGGATTAGCACTTAAACAAAGCTTAATTTAATCCACAAATTAGTGATGGTAAAAATAAAGTAAAAGACACAAATATTTGGTAGCATGCACAATAATAAAAAGGTATCAGGGTAATAAAGATCAGATGATTGGAACAAGTTGAGATGCATTCACTTTCAGTAACTTCATTAAAATGCAATTAATGGTATGTTAAGCGCTGCAGCATTAGGTGCTGCAGCAATAGACATATTTTCTCAAATACTTCCCACTAGGGTTTCGTCCCAAAAGTTTATCTCTAGACCTTAAAGGATTACGCCCTAGGCTGCTTAGGCACTCGCAGTATTCACCTTATGGCTTATGCCCTCCTATCTCTAGGGTTTAAGCAAGAAACACTAAAATCTCTTTTAATGTAACAAACCATATTATCTCGTGAGGTAAATTTACAAACCATATCTGAATTCATAAATGCTACTTAGATTAGACGGCCAATCCTAATCTAAGATGGAAATATTAAAGCACACAAGATAAAATGCTCAACACTTAAACATACTTCATTAATCACACAATAATTTCATTACATTAAGTTCAGCATCCTAACTATAAGGAATTAGCTCATGTTGAGCTTAAACAACAAGGAAAATAACTTAAACATAAAAGAAGAAGTCATACTACAATCTCAAGGAGAGAGTTTACACTACTAATTGTTGAACCAAGAGGGTAGCTCCAAAGATGATCAATGAAGCACACTCCAGCTCTCCAACGTAGATTTCTCCAAGAAATGAAGTTTCGGTGTTGCTGCAGCATCAACAATTCCAGCAATTGATCTTTGAGTGAGCTTGAGAGTGCACGAAATGGTGGCTATCTCTATACCAACCTTTTCGGCTTACCCTAAATGAGGGAGAAGGGTCCTATTTATAGATGAGGCTCATGATCCTAGGTACCCTAATTTAGGAGGCGCATTTTGTCCTTTAATGGGCCCAAAAAGTCCTTTTTGCCCAAACTCCTAGGTCATCAGCGAATATTCTTTGATTAGCACGCACACCCATGCCTGGTGATGACTGACAGCTGTCCCTTCCTTGATTTCCGTGTTTTCTTCAGCATTCACTCTCATGTTGCGCATTTTTGCATTGCTGCCACATTAGATGCTGCAACAATTAGGTAAACACATTAAACCCACAATTGGGCACCAAAGTGCCAAATATAACAAATTAAAGCATGAACCTTAGACTAAATCTAAACTACCATATAATATTGCTTGAGAATTAGCAATGATTTAAGCTTGAAATAAGAGGTAATAACCATCATAAATGATTGTTATCACGCACACATATTCTTCTATCAAATCGATATGTTTCTTCGTCTTTTCCAATGACTCTATCTCACCAAATACACTATTCAAGCCACTCTTGTACTTCATCTTCTCTCTTCATTCCACAGTTTCTGAAAGGGAAAGAACAAAAGTTCCAAACGTTCAAGCAAACCGAAACTCACAACCTGAAACAATGCCACTAAAATCAAAGGTGAAATCAGCCCTTCCTCCTCTTGTTCCTTCGTCTAAACCAACGTCTTCTGAATCCAAGTCATCCAAAACCTCTCTCACTCCCTCTCGAAGGTCATCAAGGATCAGAACAAGCGCATGGAAATCAATGAAAGGACCTGGTTCTAAAAAGGATGAACCCATCATTGTTAACGAAACTGATTCAGAAACAACGTTGTTAGATATGATGACAACCTCCAAAAGAAGCTCTAGTGATCTCGCACAACCCTCTTCTAAGAAACCAAAGATCACTGTCAAACAAAGTGCTATCAAGAGCAAAGGAAAAATGGTTGAAGAGGTAGCATCACAGAGAAAGGAAAAAGGGAAAACTATTTTGGATGAGAAGCTTGAAGGAATTCAACCTTCTCAAGTGTATGATCAAGAAAAATGGCAGAAAAGAGGGATTCTATCCAGAAGAGTTTACTTGCTAGAAGAAATGAAGAACTCTGGCTGGAATTTATTCCCTCACATTGCAAGACAAAGATGGGGAAATCTCTTATCTCAGGAAGAGTTCATTTACTCTGACATGGTGAAAGAGTTCTATGGGAGCATGAATGTGAGCAATGACAAGTCAAGCTTCACAACTCAGGTGAAAGGAACAACTACGGTGATCACTCCCCAAGAACTGGCTAGTACTCTGAAAATTCCATACTTTGGTATATGTGTGTATGGTGATAACTGATATGATGTTTTGAACATCAATAAAGAGAATGTCTTAAAGGAACTAATGAAGGATCAAGCAAGAATCATGCATAACATAGTGGCTCACTCTCTGGTTCCAAGAGCAGGAAGCTTTGAAAGAGTCAAACCTACTGACCTGCTTCTAGTCTATCACATGTACAAGAGGTATGTGATAAATTTTCCCTACATCATTTTCCACTACATGATTTACATAGTGAAAACCTTTAGGCAAACCACATCCCTTCCCTATGGCATGTTTCTGACAAAACTCTTTAAATCAAAGAAACTCCCTTTTGTCAATGAAAGTTGCATGAAAGAGAAAACTATTTTCTGGTCAAAAAGTGCTAAACAAATGTTGATTAAGCTTTTTAGTGAGAAAATGTTGATTAACCCTCTCAAACACAAGCCAAATCCTCTAGTGAAGAAAACCCTCCATAACAAGAACCAGAAATCCATCAAGACCTTAACCTATCTCTTATCGAAGAACCATCTCCTAAACCTATTTGCTAATGAAGACCTTGGTGAGCCAATGGATGATGATTCATGTCAAGATTTTGGTACCAAAGAAGATCAGAAATAACCTTCTCAAGTCAATCCATGCACTGATCTAGTGCTCTACACTGGAAAGGAAATCCCTACTACAAAGGAATATGAAATTCCATCTTCACAAGAAATCCCTAAGATGCCCCACCAAGCCACTGCACAAGAACCTTCTGGAGAAAATCTTGCAGATCAACCTTCTCTAGTAGTGCCTGCAACTGAGGAACCGGCTGTTGTTGCAGAAATGCAACCTTCTGATGATGAAAATTCCACTGAACTCTCTCCTAACGGACCATTAGTTCCATATGGTTCCTCCTAGGGGGAGAAATAGTCCTCAGAAGAAACACCAGGTGATCAAGCTCAAGGGGAGCTAGATATGAATCAACCTCCTCACATGGAAGAAGAAGAACCATTTGAGCCACTGTCTCTTATCTCACAAGCTATAAATGATACTGTTCAAAAGTCTGCTAATATCCTAACACCAGTCTATGACTCTTCTGTTCCTAGGCTGCCTGATGCTTCTGGCCCCTCCAAACTCCCTTCTGATATGCCTGCTAAATTTTGATCAATTGGATCCTTCTGTCAGAACTTAAATGTTCCTGCTTCTTCTTCTGAGAAGGCACCCCAAAGTAGCAAGCCCTCTATTGATAATGAAGAGTCAATGACTTATGGGGAAAAGAAGGATCTGATGGAAGCCATGAGGAAGATGAAAGCGCAACATAAGAAACAAATGAAGAAAATGAGAGCTCAGCAGAACCATCTCCTCAAAAGCATTGGAATCTTGCAGAAAGAGAATATGATTGAAGCACAGAGGAACTTTGCTTACCAGCAGTGGATGCTGCAGAAAGTTGTTCCCCTTATTGCTCCACATGTGGCAGTACCTGACTTTCCATTCCCTAAACCATTTGAAGACATACCTGAGCTGCAGCCTCTTCATACTCCTCAGATGATTCTTCTTCTACAAAGTAGTAGCCTAATTTCCTTTCTTCCTCCTTTTTGTTGTTGACAAAAGGGGGAGAATAGAGATTATGTTTTAGTATTAGCCACTTAGTTAGATAGTGAATTTGGGGTTTGTAATACGACAATTCAACTACTCTTTTGTGATATTTTGCTATGTGACTTGTGGCAACTGTGTTTGTCACAACACATGTTATGTTTTTAATTTTTGTTATTAAGTATGCATGATTATCAAACTCCTGTACTCTAAAATGTTTCACATGATATATGATAATCATCTTTTGCCATGTTCAAATTGATTTACACGCTAATGTATTTGTAAAATTGTCACACATAACATGTTTTAAATTTTATGCAATTTATATTTTCATTGCAATGATTATCATCAAAAATTCTGTACTCTGAATGTTTAACATGATAATGATAATCATCATTTTGCTATGTTTAATTGACTTACATGTTTTAAAAACTCTCATGAAATATCTGTTCAAAACAAGTGTGCAAAGATACGATCAACATGCTTAATTATCTATGTATAAGATAGAAAACTCAAAAACTTACTATAAGTTTGTCTTCAACAAAAAGGGGGAGATTGTTGGAATAAGAATCTCATTCTATGTTTTGATGATAACAAACTAAGTAAGATTTAAGTTTTCTAATGAAGTGTGATCTAACATGTTTGCTAAGTGATAAGAACAGGTGTCCTAACATAGCAAAATAAAGCTCTACCTTAGTTCAACAACTTGGTAAAATACAAGGGTAGAAAAAGCCTTGAGAAGGTTAAAACATGAGAAGCTTAAAATAAGTCAAAAGAAGGTTTGACCAAATTTACAGAAGGTTGACCAAAAGTCAACAGAAGGTTGGCCAAAAGTCAACATAAGGTTTAACTAGAAGTCGAAAGAAGGTTGACTCAACAAACACCTTAGAAGCATAAGTTCATGCTTGAGAAGGTTGAGGTGAAGGAAGATTAAATGTTGAAAAGGTTACGGAAACTGTAACCAATTTATCACAAATGCATTAACTTCTCTTGAATGATATTCAGTTGCATTAAATGAAGATATCTTCCAAAAAAGTGCTGGAATGTTTCAAGCCATAGAGAGGAAATGCTTGATTATTCCCTTTGTACATTTGGAGTGTTTGTTCATACTACGAAGCTTGAGAAGGTTCATTTAAATCAGTTCCAGGCTCGCCAATAGTAACAACTCAAGTCATAGCTGCTAAGTAGGATACTAGGAGAGTACATATCCAGCTAAAGAAGGTTCAGTGATTCATATAAAGGACAAAGCAAGTCTTGAGAAGGTTCAAAAGCTATCAACTTTAGTACCTTTCTTCACATCACTCCTATGGACCAACGGATATTCCAAACGACTCTCTTCAAGTTTCTAACGGCTATATTCATCTTCCTTGGCTATTTAAAGAGTCCATTATGAAGATCCAAAGTATGAGAGTTAATTGCAACCTACACAAAGTCAAGCTTCTCAAAGGCAATCAACCTTCTCATCCAACACTCAAAGCTTCTTCAAATTCAGATCTGGGATCTCTTTCTTGAGTGTGTGCTAGCTTGTTAGAATCATTGTTTACAGTGTATCTATCTTTATTTCAAGCTCATAAACATCCCAAACCAAACCCGTTATTGTAAATAACTATTGTGTAAGCATCTCATCAAACTACCTAAAGAGAGGTGAGTGTTGGTGGTGATACTACTTGATTGAGGAAGCTCTTAGGAAACTAGAAGAGAGTTTCTAAGAGTTGGAAAACAACAAGGTGTTGTTGTGTAAGAGTATACTAGGCCTTTGTGTGTGTTCAAAAGCTAGTATTGTGAAAGTCTTTTGAGTGTGATCAAAAGCAAGTGTAAAATCTATTTCGAGAATTGTGAAAATACTCACTTGGAAGTTAGGAGAGGATGTAGCCTATATTCGATGAACCTCTATAACTCCCCTGTGTTCTTTAAACTGCTTCCCATAACTATTTCCTAAAATTGCTTTTCATTTTAGATAGTTTTTCAAAGAAAGAGAATGTTAATTTCATCAACATTCTCAAGACAGTTTTTGAACTGATACTTGACCTTTCAACCTACTCATCTGTGTTTGAAAACTACCTCTCTTACATAGTATATATTTATATTACTATTACTATTAGTCTTCATCTTTCAAAGAGTTTATACATGCCTCTATATCATCTGTTGGTTTTCAATCTAAAAGAAGGTTATTTCATTCAACCTTATCAACTTAGGTTTAACTAAAGCTAATTTATTTTAAACCTAAAACCAAGTTAAAACCAACATATCGTTTGTATAGACTCATTACTAATTGTCATTCTTCATTGAAAAAGGTTTGTCTATGTGTGAAGAAATTGTTATTACTAACCTTCTCATATCCAAGTTCATTTTGAGATACACTCTTGAAGAAGTGTTTCAGGTATCAAGTTTTAAAAAGGAACACAATTCAAACCCCCCTTTCTTGCGTAATTTAGTCACTTCATAATCATCATCAACAACAGTCGTAACAACAATAACAAGCGCAGTAATAACAACAACATATAAGCATAACCTGTTCAAAACAACACATTGCATTTATACATGTCATCAACGTTATCTCAATATAGCAGAGTCCTTGCTCCTACAAGGACACAACCAAGTTATAGAATAAACTATATAAAACCCATTGCTCATACAATGGTTTACACACAAATATATTGTCAGCACAAACCATAGGGATCATAGGACATCTCAGTTATGTCAATTGCATCCTAAACTAGCATGTTCCCAAGTTATCATCCCCCTTTCTTACCTCGAATCCAAGTGATCACGAACAGGAGTGTGAAACAGAAACAGAGACTCATGTCTTTTGAACATCATTAAATCCCCCTTACATTAGCTCCTTGATGATCCGAGAAGTCACGTATAACAAATGACAAAGGCACATTATCAAATATTCAACTGAAACGACCAAAAACAACGGCTTAGGAACATACCACAAAATTATAATACAAAAGGATGAAGACTTGTTTTAATAGCGTTAAAGACATCATTACGAGTGTATAGCTTCAAATGGTGTGCCAATTTGACATCGGTAGGAAAAGTTATGCCAAAAATACTATTAGGGTTTAGGAGCTCAAACGAAGGATTAGAACATAAATATTCCTTACCACGAAATCAAACCTAAAAACAGCAAAGGAGAGGATCCTTAATTGGTTGAATGTATCTTGAGGTCCAACGAATGACGGAACTGAGAATCCTATTGAATAATGCTCAACGGTAATGAAGAACGGTTAAGAATAACAAAGAACGAGGCTCATTTTTGAAACATATCTATTTGCAAATCTAATTAGATATATGAAAGTAATCTTTTTGGTGAGTCCAAGTAGAGCTGGAAAAATGGGCCAGGCCCGCAGGGCCAAGCCTGGCCAACCCGAAAAAACACAAGGCTTGGGTCGAAAAAATCAAACCCATTTTTACATCCGGGTTTTTTAGCCCGAGTCAACCATATAGAGCCTTAGAAATCGAACACATATGGCATTTAATAAAATTAAGGTGTATTGTTGCCCAAAATTAGTAACACAAGTCAACCCAAATTCAAAAATGCAAGTGTTTGGGCAAAAAAAAAGGGACCCAAATGTGCACAAACCACGTCTCTGTTACTTCTCACTCAGCATCTTTTCATTCTTCAATTTCTATTATTAGTTAATAGAAACAAGCACAAACAATGAAACAAATCGTAACCCTCAGAATTTGAGACACTTGTGTTATTTAATGCCATATGTGTTGAACAGAATGTGTTGAGCTTAATATTTTGCAGACGACGTGTTAATAGAATTAAATGCCAAATGTGTTGAACTTGAATGTCTTGCAGGCATTGTTTGTTAGAATTAGATGCCAAATGTGTTGAACAATATGTTTTATTTGACAGAATGAGAATGTGCTGTACAGAATGTAGAAAAATGAAAAATGTTGAGTCTCAGTTCTCTAGCTACATTACATGACAGGGTTGCTAAGAAATCACGAGTAATGCGGTCTAGCCCAAAAAGCCCGCAGCCCGCATAGGGGCGGGCTTAGGTAGTAAAGTATGAGCCTGAATCTCAACTCGAGCTTTTTAGCCTGGCCCTTAAAACCCTCAGCCCAGTGTGGGCCGGCCCGATGCGGGGTGGATAGCCCGTTTTGACAACTGTAAGTCCAAGGAAAGTTTCTGTTCTCCAAGATGATCTCTGGTGTGGTCATGAAAGAATCTAGAAGTCATATTTACGTGTAAAACAGGTCATTTTTCAACTTCACTAAAATATTAAAAGCAGTACATTTTCTCGAAGGTTTCAACGAGGGAATCCAAAGACAATGTCCTTTTTTCCAAATGACGACCGTAGTGTCTAGAATCACTAATATAGAGTACAAAATACGGTAAAATTTCTATCTCGGATGACCAAAGTAACACCATAAGTGGAATCAGTGAGTGATTTAGTATAGGAATGTGAAATTTGGTAATTTTTTGGTGGTCAAATAAGAGAGAACAAAAATTGAGAAGAAAAGAATGGGTTTTTTGTAAACTTGTCAGTCGGCTGAAATATGAAGAAAGAAACGGAGGTTCGGCCCCGTTCGGGGGGGGGGGGGGGGGGGGTGTTTCTGTTTAGAATTTTTTAAAAACCAAAATCAGTTTCTGTTTTGAGTTATAAAAGTTTCAGAAACCAAAACCAAATTCAGTTTTCAGTTAAGAAATTTTCAAAAATCAAAATCAATTTTGAAAGTGGTGGATGATGGTGGCTGGAGTGGTGGTTGACGGCAGTGGACGGTGGTCCGAATGGTGGTCAAAGTGGTGGTTGACAGTGGTCGCAGTGGTGTTCGGAGTGCTGGTCGGTGGTGGATGATGGTGGCTGGAGTGGTGGTTAACAGTGGTGGACGGTGGTTATAGTGGTGGTTAATTGTGGTCAAAGTGGTGGTTGACGGTGGCCAGAAAGGTGGTCGGAGTGGTGGTGGTCAAAGTGGTGGTTGGAGGTGGTCATAGTGGTGATTGGTGGTGGTTAAAGTGGTGGGTGATGGTGGTCAGAGTGGTGGTTGTTGGTGATCAAAGTGGTGGTTGACAGTGGCCAGAGTGGTGGCCGGTGCTGGTCGGAGTGGTGGTTGGCGATGGTCGATGTGGAAGTTGGTGGTGGTCAAATATATTGATGATAAGAGGTGAATAAAACAAAAACAAAAATTATAAAACCTACTCCCTCCGGTCCCTATTATAAGAATATTTTTGGAGTAAATTTTGATCCCAAATATAAGAAACTGTTTCAGTTTTTAGTGTACAATTATTGCTTAAATACCAATTTTACCCTCATTGAATGCTTTGTCATTTCAATTTTCAATGTGAGTGGGAGCAATGCACATAAATCTCACTTGTGGGGAGTTAATTCACATGTGGAGTTGAGTGGAGGGTATTTTGGAGACTTAACTTAAAAAAGACAAGAAATAAATGAACTCCTTGGTATTGATGAATTTTGTATTTCCTTCTTATAATAGAGACCGGAGGGAGTATTTTTGTGGTTTTGAGTTTTGCTGGAAAACTATTTTGAAATTTAGAAAAAAACCAACTCAGCCCCATTTTACACGAACATGTTTTGGTTTTGAAAACCAAAACCTCACAACCACTCCGAACGAGCCCTAAATTAGTGTTGGGTTTTCACTTTGGAGCAGTGGGTGTTCGAATTAATTCTAGGGGTGCAAACAGTAAAGTCTGGATTAAACTATAGTTGGGTCATTTTTGAAAGCTATGCAAATGGGCTTTATTATAAAAAAAAGTTTAAAATCACTTCTACACTCACAAATAAACATATTATAATGCTAAAAGTCATAATAATAATAATAATAATAATATAAATAATAATAATAGTAATAATAATAATAACAACAACAAAATATTTCAAATTACCAGGATACATCAAACAATAACAATATATTATTAATATGATATAAAAATACAATTAAATGTCAATAAAATATAATTTAATACTTCAAAGATACATAATGTCTTAAAGTCATTAAACTTATAACCAAAATAATAATATTAAGTGATGACTAAATGTTTAAAAATACATTAATACAATAATAGCATACTATTAAAATATGTCAATTATTATAATAAGCACACACAAGATTATTAATATATCCACACATATATGCACACATTAATAAGAAAATCGAGGTGTTACAAAACTGACCGAAGACCACGTGTTGTTTCTTTGGAGGGCTTCATATTCCTCTTTCATAGTAGATAACCAAGCAAGGTTAGCTAAGGCCTATTTTGTAGTTTTGGGCTCCAAATGTGCCAAAATCAGAGTAGGATTGATACGAGGGCAAACAATTCCATCTTGGTTCGTGTTTGCATAGGGTGAACATTTGAGGATCTAGTAGGGGGTGGCAGTGCTAGGGGAGATGCTGTAGAAGACTATGTTGCTTGTGAGTTTGGTGAGGCTTGGGGAGTGAAGTTGAGGGAAGGAACTAGTGGGGTGTTAGGTGAAGTTGGTTAGGTGGGAAGTCTGGAGGGTGAGAAGGAGCAATTGTAGAGGCTGTGGATAGTGAGGACATAGGAAAATTTGGGCTAACAAAGGTGGTGGAGGAGGGTTGAGATGGTTTAGTAAGCATGAGATGTTTGAAAGGAAATTTGTGTTCATTGAAAATTGCATCCGTGGATATGTATAACCTTCCATCAGAGGCAAGACATTTGTAGCCCTTGTGGGATGTGGAAAATGCAAAAAACAGGCACTCGTGGTATTTATATTAAAGCTTGTTTTTGTTGTATGGGCAATCTAACCATATAATTTTAACTTATGGGCTATCTAACCATATAATTTCATCATCAACTCTTTCAAAGGTCCAATAAGGTCTACTATCCTAGAGTTCATCAATTATAACTATCGAATTACAACAACACTAACAATCATATATCCTCTAGGGAAGTTAGCCCTTAGCCTTAACAACGAGTCTCAATCCCATCGAACTGGTCCTTTATCATCATCATCAACAACAACAACAATCATAAAAACAACTACAACCACAAAAGTAGCAGCAACAACAACAACAACAATATATAGGCATAACATGCTCAAAAACCACACATAACATTTACATATATCATTAACATCATCACGTTATAATAGAATCCTTGCTTCTGCAAGGACATAACCAAATTATAGAATGAAACATATAAAACCCATTTTTCATACAATAGTTTATTCACAAATATATTTTCAGCATAAGACATATGGATCACGGGACTTCTCAATTATGTCAATTGCATCCTAAACTACCATGTTCTGAGTTATTATCCCCCTCTTCTTACCTTGAGTCCAAGCAATCACGAACAGTAGTATAAAGCAATAATAACAACTTGATTCCTCAAAACAGAATTAGATCACCATTTAATTAGTCCATTAATGATCCCAAAAGTCACGAACAACAAAAGGCGATCTGGCATCAGTAAGAGCAATTGGGTCAAAATTAGTTTCTAAGGGTTTATATAAGATTGAAAGAAAGGACTTGAGCATGAAGATCATGGGCTAAACACAAATTTATACTTAGAAACATCAAGGGAGAGAATCCTTAGATGCAATTTCCTTCAAGGTCAAAGGAATGCAGGAACTGCGAATCCTCTTGAGTAGTGCTCAGAGATAATGAAGAACGGTGACGAACGACGAAGAACCAGACCCATTTTTGAAACATATCTGTTTGTGAATCTGATTAGATATAATGAAAGTATTTTTTTTATGAGTCCAAAGAAAGTCTCTGGTCTTCAAGATGATCACCAGTGTCGCGATGAATGAGGCTACAAGTTGTAGTCACGATAAAGCAAATCGTTTGTCAGCTTCACCGAATAAGAAAAGCAGTATTGTTTCATGATGGTTTCGAGAGGGTAATCCAAAAACGAAGTCCGTTTTTCCAAACGACAATTGTGGTGGCCAGAATCACAAATATATTGTACAAAATACAACATAAATTCTGCATCAGATGACAAAAATAACGCCATAAATGATTTCAGTGGGTGATTTTGTGTGTGTGTGCGTGTTCATATATATATAAAAGAGAGAGAACAAGAACTGAGACGAAAATGAAAGGTGTTTTACGGCTGTAGTTATGTGTGCTGCAGAAAGCCAACGCAATGGATGTTGAGGGAAAATCCCTAGTTAGTTTTGATGATTAACAAACCTCAAATGTGAGAAGCTTAAGTTATCTGATTTCATATGCTACTAATGTTTCTTCTTGAGAGAAAAATAAGAACAGGAACATCCAAGCCAATCTCAAGAAGGTATATGCTTATGAGAAGCCTTATATGTGAGAAGACTTAAAAGAATGTTGCTCACAATATTCTTAAAAGAAGAAACCTTCTCATGACAAGATCAAAAGATCAAAACCATACGGTAAACTTGAGAAAGATCTTCAATGAGAAGCCTCATCTATATAAGTGGCAACATGAGAAGGGTAGACTAGAAAGATCAACCTAAGAAGCATCATGACAGAACTATGATGAAGAGGATGAGAAGCACCGGATAAGAAAAATCAAGTTGAGAAGAGTCATGACCATCAGAAGGGTCATGATGGGAAGAGTCAAGTTGAGAAGAGTCATACCACAAGTATCTTCATCAGAAGTATCAACTTGAGAAGCATCATCTTCAAATCTGTCATAGTTGAGAAGAGTCATGAAACGCAGCTGTATTATGCAGGCAACATCTTCCAACGACTATAAACGGCTATATGCTTTTGCCAACGACTCTAATCTTTGATCCAGTGGTTATTACACATAATTTCTTCTATAAATGAACGCTCTTGGCCATTGTTGATCCACATGAGAGTACATTGAGCTCAAATCTTCCAACCTTCTCAAGTGTCAAAGTTTTTCTCTCATCCAAACTCAGCTGCTACAAATCTGAAGGGATTCACTTGATCTCTGAGTATGTATTAAGTCTTGTGTTGTTGTATTTATTGAATACTGCATTTGTATCAACCGAGCTCTAGAAATTCCACAAACCCAAAGACTTAACAGAAAACTTGTAGGGAACCTTCTCAAGTAGCATGTGTTGTTGTAAGGCTTGAGAAGTGAGTGCTTCTGTGATAGAAGCAGTCTAATAGATCAGAAGGAGTCTATTACGGGTGTACACAGTAGGTAGAGCTGTGTGAAGAAAACTACCAAGAGTACTTTTAGCCTAGGGAGGTGTAAAAGTTGTAAACTATTTGGAAAATAGTGAAGAAAACTTAGTTTTACATTGCATAAGAAAATTCTCCTTTAGGAGAAGCTTTGTGAAAACTGAGAATGCAACATTCTGACCCTTCTCTGCTAAGAAATGTTTTAAACTGAGACACAATTTTTAACCCTTCTCACATCTTCTTTCAACTTACTTCATCTTAGGAAGTCTCTTGATAATCTATATTTAAATGTATTAATATAAAATCACATATGCTCTCTCTATTCTAACGAAGAAACAGTCAAGCACTAAAACAGTCAAGTGTTGAAGACAGATGATACTGACCCTTCTCAACTCTTCTATATAGTTGAGAAGACAGTCTACTCTCGACCTTCTCCACTCACTAACTAAGTCAAGAAGATTGTTTTAATACACCCTTCTTAACTTAAAGCACTCACTATCTTAACATCTAATCATACTTGTGAAGATAGTTCTTTTATTTCCGGTGAATTTAAAAAGGGTCACAATTCCAACCTCCCCTTCCTTGTGGAGTGATGGTAAGGGTTTACACTGCCAAGTCAGAGATATGCTTGGCTAACTGCTAAGCATTGAAGATTCTACCATGAACCTTAGGACGTGGAGGCAAGCCCCTGAGAAAATTAAGTTGTTCCTCTGAACTTCGATCCAAGATGCCCTCCCTTACTATACAAAAGAGGAATGGCTCCATTTCCTATCTTTCACAAATACCAATCTGTTTCGGAAGATATTCTTCATTGCCTCCGTGACTACCACTTATCATCCAGAAAGTGGCTTACGTTGGGCTTCACTGAAGATAATTTTTTCTAGGAAACCAGAGTGTTCCATTGGCTCAAAAAGGGCATCCTTTACTTTGACCCCTCATGTTTTCCTACAGGAATTTGGTGCATTTGGAAGGCAAGGAATGCTTTTTGTATTGCGCATGAGCAGGCACATCCTTACCAGCTTCAACTCTCTATAAGTAGTTTTCACGGTCTTCTCTCTGATTCCTTTACTAGTTCCGCCGCTTCTATGGTGCAGCAACATTGGATCTCGTGGCATTCCTCTTGGGACCAAGCTTTTGTTCTTCATGTGGATCAGAGTAGTTTTGGCAATCTTGGGAGATCGGGTTTTGGAGGTGTGATCTGAACCTATGAAGGTGAGATTGGCTTTGTGGCTTCTCAGGCCACAATTGTGTTCCTAATAACTTGCATACACAACTGCTCTCTCTCCTCCATGGCCTGCAGTTGGCTTGGGACAACGGTTATAAAAACTTGTTTGGTACTCAGACTCTCTCAAAATTATCAACTTGGTCCACAACTCTTCTAGTGTTTGGCATGTGTATGGGACCATTATTCACATTATGCAAGATCTTCTTGGAAGTGGAATGTGGAGCTTTGCCATACACTCTGAGATGCTAATTCATGTGTTGACTTCATGGACAAATTCGGTGCAACAAATGATTTTACGTGGCGTGTTTTTAATAGTCCTCTAATAGACCTAGATACTTTAGTGCAAGGTGATGATTCTAGAGTTCTTGTCCTAAGGCCTTAGTTTTTTTCTTCTAGGCAAAATTACACCAGGGGACCTTTAACTTATTTATTTGTAACAAGTTGGCCCTTTAAGTTTCTTTTGTAACAAATAGGCCCTTTAAGTTACCCGACGTTGACACCGTTGGCCCTTTTAGTAAAATGTAATATCGTTCATTACATCAAAATACACCAAAATATGTTTGTTTGCATCAAAATACATAAGCTAGAGTAGTCACAATATATAAAGTAGCATTACATCAAAATATATAAGCTAGAGAAATCATTAAAAGGGCCTATTTGTTACAAAAAAAACTTAAAGGTCCAACTTGTTACAAATAAATAACTTAAAGGTCCTCTAGTGTAATTTTGCCTTTCTTCTATTTTCCCACATGCACAAAAAAAAGTACTAATATATGCGCACAGATTAATATGAAAATCAGGGCGTCACAATTCTACCCCCCTAAAAAGAAACTTTGTCCTCAAAAATTGTACAAAGTCCTATGACAAAAAAGAAAAATAGTAACTAGTCAAAAGAGTCGAAAAGATAGACGGATGGTCAAAGCATTTTTGGATTTAACAAATGAGGGAATGTTAACAATAGTTGCAAGGAAAGGTTTGGTCGGTCACTGAGAGACAAGTCCAACTTTTAGGTTAGGTACTTTTAACTATATTCCTCCTCCTAAAGTTAACATCAAGCTTCTCTGGAAAGACTTAGTATCTACAGGGTCAAACTAAGAAACTGATATCTCTCTACTCGCGTAAAAGGTAACTCGTTAATACCCTCGAGGTTCTATTCTTGGGTTCCACTATTTCTATTCACTCATTTATGCCTATAGGTTGGAAGGTCTACCTACTGGCAAACTCTTAATCATACTATATCTCAGTATAGAATCCCAAATGCTAAAACTACCCATCTAAAGCATTCATCATTGCTGAATTATCGACGAAAAGTAATTTGGGTGATCAATCCCGCTTACTTTTTTAGCCAGGCGACTTAAGCAATAATAACTACATAGATCGCTCAAGGATCTATATCCGAGAATCTTCGATAGGGCTTTAATATAAGGATGTGATTAGCGTCACATCGTTACTCCGAGCTCTACGAAAAAATTTCTTTAAGGATAAGAGGTATTTGGGTTCTCAATTGGACTCTAACTTCTTTCTATTTGCTCTAACATTGATGATTCTTCCTAATCAAAAGAATACTAATCACACATCCCATTTCCTTCAAAACTTAACTAACTTAATTGGTTAGCTTCACGTCTATCAAGATCACAAAAGCAATGCACACAACTCTAATCAATGAAGGTTCGATGCTAAATGAGTGCTAAAACATCTAAGAACATGCATAAAAGTGTGTCTTTCATTTACTTACTAAAGGTTCCACAAAGATTCCTTATATCTAAGTATTCATTAGGTTCACCTCAGGATTTTAAGTACAAAAGTTCACTTTATGGGTTTATTTTCCTATGTCTAGGCTTAAATATGACTAGCTAAAGTGTCATTTAGTCAATAAAACCCATTACCCATATGAACTACTGAGTTCAACAAATTAAGCTTTTCAAAATTAAAATGCAAGTACTTAATGAAAGGTGATCAAGCTTAAACCAACTTTGAAAATTTATATCACAAGAGTTGAAGGTACTAAGCAAACATCTAA
This sequence comes from Astragalus glycyphyllos, assembly GCA_963573325.1. Classification (NCBI taxonomy): domain Eukaryota; kingdom Viridiplantae; phylum Streptophyta; class Magnoliopsida; order Fabales; family Fabaceae; genus Astragalus; species Astragalus glycyphyllos. The sequence goes on from OY754307.1 coordinate 41,027,117, forward strand.
CATTTAAACCATTCAGAGATTCATAACACTACAAAGCATCCTAACTGGAGAAATTAGCTCATATGAGCATAAAAATAAACATGGTACTGAAATAAACTCCATAGCTCAAAAGAGGTGCTTAACAAAATAAACATGGCTCTGAAATAACAACTAGAATTTAGTAAGATTAATACTAAAATGAACTCCATATCCTTTGAGCTGAAGGTACAGATACAAATCCATAACTTGCTTTGCAACTTTGTCGTCAAGAACACTGCTACAACACCACTTTAGCAATGGCTCACTCAAGCAATCTTCAAAGATTACAAGGTAATTGCTGGAGAAGAATAAGGGACACTATTTCTAAATGTGAACCCTAATTTTTTCTGGACTCCACTCTTTAGAAAAAATTCTTCTATTTCAAATGAATAGGCACATTAGGTAGAAATTGTAAACCTTCTATTTTGTCTTGTAACACTTTTGCTTTTTGTCCTTTCCATCTCTATCTACCTCTCTCTCTCTCTCTCTCTCTCTCTCTCTCTCTCTCTCTCTCTCTCTCTCTCTCTTCGAAATCATGTGGTCCAAAAGTCAGTGTCCCCACAGTAGAACCAAAAGCGACCACACTGACTTCTACAGGGGACAACCACACTTTTAGGCAGAAACTGTCTCCTATTCTCTCTCTCTCTCTCTCTCTCTCTCTCTCTCTCTCACGTTACTGGTGTTGCAGCACCACGTTTGGCACCAACCTACACAGTTTGAAAACAAATCAAATTCCAACAAAAGAGCACCAAGATGTTCAAATTGATTTAAAATCTGAGGCAAACACTTTAACTCTCTATTTCCTAATTACCTATATTATTTTCTAAACTAATTACTTTAAGACATGCAAAATTCAAGTAAAAAGGTATAAATAACTCTTATGAATAAGAGTTATCAACCACGTGCACTCGTCCACTAGGTAGACACCAATTCGCCTCACGTATGTGTTGCACCCCGAAAAATCCGGTTTGGATCCTTCTTCGCACAACGAGAAAAACAATGAAGCCGCCATCAACATTTTTTATTTAGGGACCAAAACATTGAAAAAGGGTCCTTTTTAAGGCGGGTGGTCCTTTGAGAACTAGAGATGTAGGTTCGGGGGTCGGTTAGGTGTGGGGAAGGTATTAGCATCCCACACCTCCTTTCTACCGAAAGGGAACCTTTAACTTGATGTGCGGTTTTGACAGAGTTGATTTGAAACAATTCGTTCTAATTCCTTTTTTATTTGAGAAAAGTGTTTTTGAAAACGGGGGAAAAGAAGAATCTTTTTATTATTTTTTAAAAGTGTGCTTGACGGGATGTGACCCGCTCCTACGTATCTCCCGGTGCGATGGAGAATTCAAAGCTTACGTAGTTCTCTTGGTTGAGAAACTTTGTGTTGGTGTTTTTTATTGTAGGGGTTTTCGGTCCTAGACTGTACAGTCCACTAGACCTAGAACAAAGACAACCCCGCCTGTACAGACGACGTGCCCCCCTACTTATTGAAAATGATATTTTTTGATTAAGGGAGAAGAAGATTTGTTGTGAGGTTGGTTGCTTTTATTTGAGCAAGTATCTTAGGCTCGCACGAACTGTACAGCTCGCTAACCCTAAGACGCTAACCAATACCGGATGTACATCCGACTCGATTCCTTACTCATTTTTTGAAATAGGGTTCAAGTTGTTAATTACTTGTTTTGATTCTCATAAGTATCCCAAGATGTTTGAGCTGTACAGCTCCGATCTTAGGACGTTAGACAACACCGGCCGTACGTCCGACTTTTCTCCTTATGAGTTTTCAAAAGGTTTATTGTTGATCTTAGAAAGAATTTGATTGTCTTATGAAAACAATTTGAGAAAAGATTGAGTTTGGAAAAAAGCTTTAGAAAATGATTGATTTGAAGAAAGGAGAAGGGAGTTTGAGGGTGACATTGGTCACAAAAGGTTTGTTGGGATGGCGTGGCATCCAAAAGGAAAAGAAAGTAGAACATTCAATCAATTTCCAAGTCAAGAACCAAAGTGCAACATTTAACAAATTGCAAGCGACACAATCAACAATGCAAGCGTAAGTATATACAATTAAGGTGTTGAATCCCTTTAGGTAATCTTTAACACTTGGGATATGCACAAATGCATAAGTGTTAAATCCTCTTACCAAATCATCAACACAAACATGATTTTCAAAGCAAGCAACAAAAACAAGCACAAACCCTAATTATCTCATGAAATGCGACACCAACATAGAGCTAAAACCTCATTTTATTCTTTGAAAGCAACAAAATCATGCAAGCAAATGACATAGATCAAGCTTTTTGGCAAGGATTCACATGAGTAAGCAAAGGAATGCACTAAAATCACACAAACCCTAATTTTTCTACAATATGCGAAATGAAACATAATTCCAAATCACAATTTTATTCATGAAAATGCAAGCACAAAATGAAAATAGCACAAACACACAATTTATTCCAAGAGAGAGATGCATTTCAAGCATCCAAACCTCCCAAAGTGTTTGTCAAAATGCTTGAAACACATCTCTCATTCAACAACAACAATTATATCAACATTTTAACAAAAAAATAGAGCACTAAAATGCAAAGAAATGCTTGATATGCAAAAATAGATTGATGATCTACATTTTTTATGCTAAAATTTTGATGACGTTAAGATTGAGAGTATACCTCAACTCCAAGCTAGAATAGCAAAAGAAATAAGGTGAATGAACACTAAAACACTTGAATCAACCCTCTAATCTTCAATCTTGAGCTTGATTCTTGAGATTTGAGGATGGATCTTTGAAGAGAATGCGAGGATGATGAAGGATTTAGGACTAGAATGTTGATTTGAAGTGAAAAAGTGAAGAAATGAGGTGAGGGAATGAGGAGGTGTATTCGGCCAAGAAGGGAGAAGAGGAGAGGCTAGGTTTTTGAGTGTGAATTGTGAGCCCAAAAAACCTTGTGAGAGGTGAGGATATGAGGGTATATATAGAAAGCAATTAGGTTTAAGGGTAGTTAGGTCATTGTGCATCTCATCTCACCCTAGGATTGCATCTAAAATTTGAATGGAGGGTGAGGATTGAATCACACATGGATTGAGGTCAAAAAAATGCAAAATGAGAGGGAAATGAAGGGGAGAATTCGGCCAAAGGAAGGGAGAGGGTGTAGCCTTGGTCACCAAGTTTTGCAAGTTGTCATCTTGTACTATTGTACTATTATATGACCATGCTATTATCCCTTCATTTTTGATTATTCTTCTTAGGATAATTGTACAAAAATACACCCAATTTAGGCCACATACTAGGAATCTTAGGAATATGCCATTTTATGAGATCACCATGACCAAAAATATCATAAAAACCTCATCTTGAAATTTTTGTAGAATATTCCTTTTTGATGCCTTTTTTAAATTTGAATTTTTATGCAAATGCGTGCATGTATGCGCAAAAAAAAAATATATGACCAAGGGTGTCTTGCTTCAAATAATTTCCTCTAAAATTGCACAATGATTTTTGATGAAAAATTATCCTATTTTTAGAAAATGACCAAAATACCCTTTTGCCCTAAAAACTCAAAAAAAATGTATGCACAATGTTCTTCACACTTTTCAAAATAGTGCCACACTTCTCAATTTATTTATTTTTGTTGAGAATTAGGGTTTTGACCTAGGCGGACAAAATTAGGGTATGACAGTATGGAACCGAGTTTGTGATCCTGGTGAAGATCGAAGAGCTCACTTGGAGTACAATGCACCTGAACTCTCCAAGCACGAATGGTCATGAGGTTCAAGTAGAGCTCAACCTTGTGGAAGAAGTCGTGATCAAGTAGATAATAGTCATGCGCTTCGACCAAATGGTAATCCCTCAAAGCTTCGAAGTCGTTGCCTTGGTGCTCCGCATAGCCGACGTCGCACAAAATAACACTTCTTAGGGCAAGCTCGTACTGAATTGGAAAGGTCATAATAGAGTTGTTGCAAAGACCAAGAATAGAGCATACAAGCTGGAAACACTAAGCAGGGGAATTCTGAGAACATGGAATGCCACCACACTAAACAAGTATTATAGTTAGGACTTTTAGATTGTAATGTCTTAAAGCAATAACGAAGTATTCCTGACTACATCTTCCTTCAAATATTTTGTAAGCCTGTGTTTATTTTCTAACATTAGAGGAAACACAGACCCAAATATCCTTTCTAGGGGTGCAAGAAACTGATAAGTCGATTAGAGGCGAGATACCTCTTGAAAGAGGATTCAAGGTCTTGGCAATGGCCGACGTCAATGTGCGCTCAAAAATCCTTGCTAAGGGCCCAAGAAATCGAGCATCGGTCAGATGCGATATACTCCTTAGCAGAGGCTCTGAGGTCACAAAGAGGAGCTGAAAACAAAGATTTTGAATATCCTAGCAAAGGGTGCAAGAAACTGAGTCGTTAGTTAGATGAGAAATACCCTTTCACAAAGGATCCAAAGCCATCACTCTCAAAATTTTATAACCGATCTACCCCGACTAAGGGCACAGGAAACCAAGTTGTCGTTACATTATTAAGTCCAAACTCGCTAGTTCGGCACTGAACCGTGGTGTACGAATCATACATTGGGTCGTTCTTAACTTAGGCAATTTCCTTAACATTATTAAATATAAAGTTAAAATGCATAAGGAAAAACTGGCCGAGTTAAACAAAGAATTATATTAAAAAGTACCTTGAAAGGCTGAAACGAAATACAAATAGGGGCCTACGAGAGGATACAGCAAAAGCAAAGAAAAAATAAAACAAACAAAAGTTGAAACAAGGGTAGCCTAGTTCTTGAGCTCGATGACGATCTCGAACTCGTGAGCCTTTGTCGTTCACTACCCTGACTAGGTTCCCGTTCTACACCTCTAAGCCAGGGTTGATTGCATTAGTACAATGAGGAACATCAACGTCCAGAGAAAGCACTTGGTTGACGCCATTGTGAAATTATTGCTCATCGATGTCGACAGCGAACTTCACATTATCCTCGGCCTCTGCCTTAGTTGTATCCCTCTCCTTCTCCAACTTAGCAATTATACCCTGCAATTTCTTGACCTTGTTGGCCAAGGAGTTATTAGTCCTCTCATTGACAATTCAATAACTCTCACACAAAATCAAGAACAAGTTTTCTTGACAAATCAAGAAAAATGAAGAACATACAACACAAACTCAAGAAAGTTACATGTAAAAGTAGAAGAAAGATCAAACATGGACGTCCTAGAGATGGATATGGGATGAATGATCGCCACACCTTCTTGGAAGGTGATAAGATCAACTAACCTTGGGAGCTCCTAGCCCCAAGGTTGTGAGAAAGGTCCTCTCCTTCAAGAACTAGGGAGAATCCTCGTGATGAATCTTACCCTCTCATGTGCATGTACTCGCCACTTCTTACCTCTCACTAGGTTTTTCTCTAGGCTTTCAACTTTGCAAAAATGGAGATATGAAACTATTCATCAAGAGTTCTAAGAATTACACATGAAGATAGGGTATTTATATTGTGGACTCTATGGATCCTAAGTCCACAACATAAACCCAATTTGCACACAACCCGCCCATGGCCGAAATATCCCTAAACAAAGCCCAAAGTGGCCCAAAATTAAAATGTCTTACCAATACACAATTATTAAAAGAAAACAAAGTATAAGAAACACTTCATCCAAACTACATGTGACCTTCATCCATGCTCTATGTGGGCTCTCATCATTAGTAGTAGAAACAGATTCATCAGAAGTTGAATATGGGGCAAACTTAAAACAAGTTTTACCTAATACCTCAATTGATTAGATTGTCCGATATTACTTAGGAACTTGGAACCAACCTCAAACAAAAATACTTTACTATTATAAAATAGATTTTAGCAATTGTTTTATGCATTACTAAATTTCATGATATGTATTTTCAAAAAGGTTTTTACTTATAACAGATTGCAAAGATGCTAAAGATGTTTTACAAAAAGATGTTATGAGTTTGAATTTTAAACATATTTTTGCTAGATTACAAGAACTACTTTCATGTTTTGATTTCGATATAAAACATATTAATGAGAAAAAAAATTCTCTTCCAGATTTTCTTAGTAGAGAATTCTTGGAGGGACAAAAATCCTCATGAGCTAAGATCCCATAAACAAATATGGCCGTCCTTTGGAGGATTTAAAGAAAGGAGAATTGTTAGAATTAGTGGCTCGTCAAGTATGACAAAACAAACATTATAGTCTCCTAAGACTATTATTACCCCTAACAGTTATACTCTGCTGTTATTACCCCTAACAGTTATACGCTAGTCCATTAGACCTAGGATGCAAGCCTTATTACCTCCAACCTATACTCCCTCTAAAGAATTACAAGAATGTCCTCCACATCCTCTGCAGGTTCAACCTCTTGCTACTAAATCTCCATAAAAGCTACTCCCTCCGTTCCTATTTACTTGTCATTTTTTGGCTTTTTACACATACCAATGAAACCAATAAATTTTGTTATTTTTAATACAATTAATTCCCTTTTACCTAATATACCCTTAATGATTTATTATATTATTTCATTTTTCTCTCTCTCTGCCATAAATACTTAAGGAATTTATTGACAAATCAATAATAAATGTTGCATTGGACTTTGAAAATGACAAGTAAATAGAAACAAATTTTTTCTACAAAAGCGACAAGTAATAAGGAACGGAGGGAGTATTTTTTTACACTCCTCCCTCACAAGAAAATTGCCCGTTTAAAGTCATATAAATTACCTTTGTTTACTTTGGAATCTGAATATGATGATAAAGGTTCATTATTACAAGTAGCTTTGAAGTTTTATCCTACAGGTTTTCATTACCAGCTTAAATCTCTAAAGTAGAAGAGAATGTTTTATGAGTTTACCCTTGTTGAATGGTGGAATAAATTTAATCCTGAAGGGGTTAGGAAGGCTTACCAAAGTCCCCAAAACCATCCCCTTGTTTTTTAAAACTCCCAAATAGGGATTCCTTCCCCATAGGCCATAAGTCTTCCCCTCCCCTCCCCTCCCATCCCATCCCATCCCATCACAAACAGACCCTTAGAGTTTGTTTCTTAGAACATGTAACCTGTACTTGTACGGAATGTTTTGTTAAAAAAATTTCAAAACGTGTAGGTTGGTCAAAAGAGAAAATTGCTTTCACACGCAACAAGTCTCCAGAGATCACATCCATTGTCATTGCCTTTGCCACAGGGGAGAAATCTAAATAGGAACGTACATCACATATTGTTTGATTCAGTTCTTGTTTCTTAGTTATAAAAAAGTTCTTGGTCTTATCTTGACTAAACTGTTCCAAAGAACTCTCTTAAATTTGGACGAAAAACCCAAAAATAGAAACGACATTTAAACTCAAAGTGCCACAAATTAAAATTACTATATAGCACACTTTATTACAAAACTATACATGTAAAACACTATTATTCTAGAACTGATTCTATGGTTATTTCAATCTAAAAATATAATACAGAGAGTAAGTAGTGTGTTACATAGCTTTATTGATATATTAACAAATATCTACCAATAAAACTGCCCGTTTTCAACATCTAAACTGGTCACTGAGATCCATGAGTGGTGATTCCCATAAAAATTTAACCATAGCATCGAATAGGATCATTGCATCCCTTTGAAGCAGATTGCTTGAAACCAAAACGACCTCCATTCTCAAGGTACTGTTGATGGTACTCTCCTGCCCTGTAAAACTTCTTTGCAGGAAGAATCTCAGTAACAATCTTTCTGTTTAACTTTCTCTGCTGTTGTTCCAAAGAGTCTTGGGCTGCTTTCTCTTGTTCAGGTGTGTAATAGTATATTCCAGACCTGTATTGTGTTCCAACATCATTCCCCTGTCACATAGGAAGATCAAACTGTTACTTAGTGCTTAAGGGACAGGGTGCAAGAGCCATACTCAGCCGGGCACTTGCAAATCACAGCTTACTCTCTCTATTTGAACACTCTCCCTCGAACACTATCTACATGTTTGGTTGAAATTTATGTGATTCTACTAAATTAGTGAGTCCCAATACTTACCTAATGGGCCGAATTCAAACATACTGTAACCCACAAGAATTTCAACCAATCATAGTGGATGAAGGAGATGCGCACCAGACAGTGTTGAAAACACACGGTTCACGAAAAAATACAGTACAGTGGAAGGAAGCTCACTGGAGTATTAGGCAATCACTGGAATACGCTCAGTGAACCCTAGAATCGAACCACTTCTAATACCATGAAGAAATGACTGGAATATTGTGTGTTGCTACTACACACAATCTCTATTTATAATTAAAAATGATTTCAAATGAGTATGTATCTCACAACAATTACATATGATACTATACACTTAGCGTCTAGTCAGTGTGAGTTAATAATATTCATTTACATGATATTCTAAAACAAAATAAAGCTTATTTTTTCTTATAAGACAGAACCAGAATAGAAACCAATTTAAGGCGGGGGGATGTTTGTTTTTGAAGTATATATTGAGTATTAGTTCTCTAATCTCTACTACAATCTAAAACAAAACAAAAAAAATTAGCACTTGCAATTAACTCACAACCCAAAAGATTGAGCATTCATGTTTTAATTAGTGAAAAATGTATGGTATGATGTATTAAGAGTGGAAAGAATGCCACAACAAATTACTTCAGAGCAGAAACATCCCACAATGTGCATGGCCAAGGTGACTATTAGACAGCAGTTATGATCAGAACCAATTAGGGAGCAGTTAGGTATTAGACAGCAGTTATGTCATCAGACCGTTATTATTGAATAATAAATAGGAAAACTGAAGGAAGAATCAGGGGGGATTTATTTTGGGGGCTGGATATAGATTAGGAGAGACCAAGCTCTCTAATTCTTGGAAGGGAGAGATTAGAGACTCTCGAATTAGCAGCTAACATTTGCTTATCAAGAAAAAAAAACCAAACATGTTAGTCATGAAGCAAAAGTATTGCAAAATGATTAACTTGTTGGGAGTCATTGGATAGTTATAAAAAAACCTGAATCCCTGAGATACCCAAACCAATACATTGATAATCCATAAGTCCAAACATGTAAATCAGATCAGAAGAGTCTGGATATCACATCACATTTGAAACGGTAGAAATGATAAAAACTAGAAACCAGGCCAAATCCATAACATGATTAGGTTAATAGAAAAATCGATAAACTTTCTGCGTACCTGCCGGTTCAGTGTGGTAGGATCATGTCTAGCCCAGAATGCTTCAAGCAGAGCATCATAGCTACATTCCTTAAGATCATACTGGACCCTGACAACCTCAGAGTGGTTTGTAGTCCCCGAACACACATCCTCATAGCTCGGATTATGCAAGCGACCCTGGCTATATCCAACCTCGGTCTTGGTCACCCCAGACACCCTCTGGAAGGCCAGCTCAACGCCCCAAAAGCAGCCAGCACCAAACTGGGCAAACTGTTGACCTGGTGCTGGTATGTCATCATCTGGTCCATGAGGAATGGATGAATCCATATTTTCAGTTGCCCTTGGGCTACCAAACCCAAGACTCCCAAGTCTGTTTAGCAAGTTCATGGAGTGCTTGTGGCAGCAAAATGTGGATTAGTTTTGGAGAAGCAACAATACTTGACAAAAACTCTGGAAAGTGATTGAAAGAAACCCGTTTTCAAAGGACTGGAGAGAGAAAGACAGGACCACCAGAAGGGAACTTGATTTGGCAGTGTTGATGCTACTTCTTGCTGCAAGAGTTTGAGTTAAATAAGTGCTCTTTTGTACAAGAAATTACTAAATTAAATATATCCTTGTAAATATCAGTATATTAAAATCAAAATCAAAATTCTAAACATTTATAAATTGAAAAGTTAATACAGGATGAAATGGAGGTCGGTTCTAGGCTGGACTTCCTTTAAAGGCAGTCTACGTGGTTGAAACTCTCTGACCACAACCAACGTTGCCCCCAGAAGCAAAAGCTCACGGTCTTACTAATCTTCACGGGTGAGACGGTGAGCTGGTCGTTGCCCGTTCGATAAAAAACAAGAAAAACAAACATATATTGAGTTTTGAGACACTAATATTTCTTTCTCTTTGTTTTTGTCGAAACGACACTTATCAGATCAACGTTCAATAATGAGGGCATGGAGACCCATTAGCTTATGTTTCTAGGGACGGTGTCGTCTGTCATGAGAGTTTCGGATGATTTTTCAAGTATGAGTCCACGTGAACCACTTATCAAAGTGGTCCACCCTAGAATTTGCTTAAAATGAACGATTGATCAGTTATTCATTAAACATTGCAAGGTAGCATAAACTAGTATGTCTAAGCAGTAAGTTGAAACTCATGATCTAGGCAAACAGAAAATAGAGACATTTTTTTTTTGACAATAGAGACTATAACCTGCAGAATTACACACAAATATTCCAAACTGTTGTAACATTAGACTAAACCCCGAGGATGCTATACAATTTTAAAAAACAATAAATAATAAATGATGCTTTTATATGTGTATCTGCGAATTCCTATGTACGCATATTTTTAGGTCATATACTATAATCTTTTTATTTCAGTTCATACTGCACACAGCTTGCCTAACATATAATCTACTTGTTCAAGTGTTCTAGATCAGAATCTCCTGGGAAACTAACACAAAGTGAATGGAAATTAGAGTATCATCACTAAAAGTAAAAGCAAAAATCAGGATCTAAAATTGATGATAAGGAAAAACTCGAGGCAGAGAAATAAAAGGGAATCAAACATCAACCCTTCTAACAAATGAATAAGATTTTTCCAATCAATCTTCAACATATCATAAAAATAAAGAAAATTAAGTTAATCAGAAAATAAGAAATTTAATGAAACGCACTTACTCAGTGGAAGAAAGAAATGGGAAAGACTGAATGGAAATTGAGGAGTGGGAAAGATGATGAAAATGAAGAAGTAAGAAGAAGAAGAAAGAAGATTTTACGGAGGATTCGATAACAGTGACATCGAAATAAAAATGAAGGGTTTGTTTGGTGTTGGCGAATGATAACGCTTCCTTAATCCCATTCCATAATCGCACATCATTTTCATAGTCGTTTCTTAGTTGCTGCTGGCGTGTGGAGCGCAAAAGACTAAAATGCCCCCCACTAATCCTTATCCCAAAATTGAAAATTTTGCAATAAAATTTTCAAGTCGCATTTCAAGGTGGCAGGAACACATTTGATTACTTTTTCCCCCAAGTTGAATGGAGTTCATATGGATGATATCAAACTTATTTAGGACACACATAATTCCAAAAATTGGTGAAATTCGTTTGAATTTTAACCAATCAAAAAATGAATATTAAGAAGAGAGTGTGTTGATACCCTTTTTTTAACTCACGTCTACGCAAGCTACTAAAGCAAAGGCTACATGGCTCACAAGTTTATGTTTAACGATAATTAACTAAATTTGTTATATGTCAAAAAGTGGCTCTGGCTCGGTCGATAAATTTGTTAACGAATAATTAACTATATATGTTGCTATGGGTTCGAGCCCCATAGTAGTTGTGTTTGTTTCAATTTATGACCATTCTATTGTGGGTGAGTGAGTGATCCAGAAAACAATCCCAACAAAAAGTGATGCTAATGGAAAGAGATTGAGTTACTAACTTATTTAGTTCCTTTTGGTCTCTAAATTTTCAAATATTCCTATTTAGTCCTACACCTTTACAAACGCATATCAATTTCGTCCCTTTGTCAACCACAATTAGTTGATAGTTTTAACGGAGCTGGCGTGGCAGATAAGTCTCTGCGTGACAAATCTTAGAGACCAAACTAAAACGCCCAAAAATAATTAATTACACCTCAGCCTGCCAAGTAACATATATGTTGGGGACTAAATACATATTCATTTTTTTAATTAAAAATTTGGTTGTAATCGTGATGACCAAATTGTTACTGAGTTATATAAGTCAGGGACCAAAACTGAAGCGAAAGGTGACAAACAAAAATGGTACACAACTTCAACAAAAATTCATAGAACCAGAAAAGCCCTAAAATCCTCGGTTCTAACAAACTAAACAAGCAAGCCCTAATTTTATTTTGCTCTAACGGAAGCATAATTCAAAGGAAAAGTGGTGAAAAATGCAATATATTAATTTTGTGAAAAAGGGAACAACGAAGGGGAAAAACGCTAACATGATAGAAGGGAACATCAGCTTTCAACGGTATAGCAAGGTGGTGGGTTGTGACAAAGGAACAACGACGAAACCAAGACATGATGGCGAAATAATGACGTGACGACAAAACAACGACATGACGACAAAATAAAGACGTGATAGCGACGTAACAGTTGCGAGATGGTGGTGCGGTTATGCTTTGTTGAAAGTTGAGAGTGGGAGAGTGAGAGAGAGGTGCGCACGAAGTTGAATGGTTGATTTGGAGAGAAGTGAAAAATGAAATGGAAGTTGAAAGTGATGTAAATATCTTAGCTTGATTCAATTTTTTTGGAGTGTTTCAATTTGGTCTCTAACTTATATAATTTAGTATCAATTTTGTTCCCACAAATACAACCCATTTTTTTAAAAACGATTATAAATTTAGTCTGCCAAATTTCAATTTAGTCCTCAACATTTACGTGACGTGGCCGACTGAGGTGGAATTAACTTTTTTTTTGGCATTTCAATTTGGTCCCTGAGATTTGTTATTCAGGCAGTTAACTGCCACGTCAGCTCCATTAACATTGTTAACTAACGGTGATTGACGGAGGGACTAAATTGATATACCTTTGTAAAAGTGAAGGACTAAAAAGGAATATTTGAAAAGTCACGGAACAAATTGAACTATTTTCAAGAGTCGGGGACTAAATAAGCGATTAACTCGAAAGTGATTTGTTGGTAAGTTTGTTTTGTCTTTGACTATAGGAGCTCCTTAGTGACAGAGTCCAGTCTATTTTGTTGGTTAGTTTGTTTTGTTCGTAACAACTGCCGCTCCGTCCTTGCCGCAAGAGAGTTATTGACTGGTTACTGCGGTGCCTCCTGATACTGTGAAGTGTACGTTTGCGGAATATTATCACCCCAACTTCGTGAGCCAGCAATTTGGCTTAACGCAGCATGTGCCGTTGCCCTATATAAGTATTGAGGCCGTCTCCTTCGACGAGAAGGCATTACCGATGGGAGCGTTGCAGCGGTAATTAGCATTTTTTTTTATTAATATGTGTGTATATATGTGTGGACATATAAGTAGTTTTGTGAGTATATATTTTAGTAATTAGCATATTTTAATAGTATATTATTATTTTATTATTTTATTTTAAGTACTAGTCATGAGTTAGTATTATTGTTACTACTATTATAATTATTTTAAATTATAAGTTTAAAGGTTTTACACCTATTTGTGTGTTTGGGTTATTTCATATATTGAATTGATATTTAGTTGTATTTTTAGATAATAATGATAATATATTATTATTTATTTAATTATTTTTTGTTTTTGTTTCATATTTAACTGTGTTGTTGTTTTTGTTGTTATTATGTTATTATTATTATTATTATTATAATTATTATTATTATTATAATTACCTAGTTATGTAACTTTGTAAGGTTTAAAGATGAATTAGAAATAAAAGAAAAGAAGAACTTAGACTTGGACTTGTTTTTATGTTCAAAAGCTATGTAAAGCCCATGTACCTTTTTATCATATTAAAAACCCTACATATGCTTGTAGCAAAAGAAAGAACTCTGTTGCCTGCGTGAATCTTCTTCCACCGCCGTCTTCTCATATTGTTTTTCTTATTTCAAATTCTTCTCTGTTTTCAATTCTTGCTTATTTGATCACAAAAAATTACCAAACTTCATACTCCGATACAAAATTACCCTCTGAATTCATTTATGACGTTATTTTGGTCGTTAGAGACATAAATTATACCGTACTTCGTAGTATATATTTGTGATTCCGGACACCACAGTCGTTGTTTGGAAAAACGACATCGTATTTGGATTCCTCTCGTCAAACCCTTCAAGAAAAGGTACTATTTTCATTATTTCGTTGAAGTTGAAAAAAGACCTGTTTTACCCGTGAATAAACTTTCGGTATCATTTACGGCTGCACCGGTGATCATCTTGAAGAACGGAGACTTTCTTTAGACTCACCGAAAAGAATTCTTTCATTCTATCCTATTATATTCACAAATTGAAACATTTCAAAAATGGATCCCGTTATTTGTCATTCTTCCCCGTTCTTCATTACCGTTGAACACCACTCCAGAGGCTTCACAGTTCGTTCTTTCCTTCGATCTTGGTGGACATTTAAATCATCTAAAGATGCTCCCCTTTTCTGTTTCTTTTCATTCGATCTTGGTGGATCTAAAGATGCCTCCTTTTCAATTTTTAAGTCTAAATTCGTGGTAAGCTCGCGTACTTCATATTCAAGCCATTTCTTTTAGTTTTATAAACCAAGAACATGTTTTTGACACATCTTTCTACCGACGTCAGAATCATGTGCCGTTTGAAGCTACATGCTCGTATGTCCTTAACACTATAAAAATAAGTTTTCATCCTTTCAGATCATAATTTCATGTAAGTCCCCGAGCCTTAGCTTTTTTGGCTCTTTTAGTCCCTACGGCCAAATATTTAATACCAAACATTTTTCTTTTTGTTATTTGTGACTTCTGTGATCATCAAGAAACTAATATAAGAGCGATATAATTCTGTTTGGAGGACTTGAGTTGTTGTTTTTGCTTTGGAGTCCCATGCATGATTGCTCGAATTCGAGGTAAGAAGAGGGGGATGATAACTAGGGAACATGGTAGTTTAGAATGAAATTGACATAATTGGGATGTCCCATGATTCCTATGTCTTACGCTGTTGTTTGTGTGTAAAACATTGTATGAGCAGTGGGTTATATATATATATATATATATATATATATATATATATATATATATATATATTATTATATAATTTGGTTATGTCCTTGTAGGAGCTAGGACTCTATTATAATGTGATAATGTTGATGATATATATAAAAGCTATATGTCGTTTTGAACATGTTATGCCTTGGTGTTATTGTTGCATTTGTTATTATTGTTATGACTGTTGTTGATGATGATCAGAGACCAATTAGATGAGATTGAGTTTCGTTGGGCTAATCTCCTTAGAGGAGAATTGATTGTTAATGTTGGCGTAGTTAGGTAGTTAGTATAGATGAACTCTAGGGTAGTAGGCCTTACTTAACCCATGAATAAGTTAATGATGAAATGATACGGTTAGATAGCCTATAGGTTGAAGATTGATGATGTACTTTTAGTTTAGACCGTATTTAAGTTAAGTAACAAAGTTAAACTCTAGTATAGAAAATTGGGTTGATGGTATTGAGATTCCTAAGCGTTTGATGGTTTAATTAAAGTTAAGAATAACTCAGAATGCCTTCTAGTCTTAGACGAAGATGTTAATTAATTAGGTAGATTTTATTAATTGAATAGAATAATGGAAATCACTCGAAAGATGTTTTGGACTTGTGTTAATCTATTAGAGGTAAGGTCTTAAGCGATTAGAGAAGTTAAGATCACCCAAGAGACGTTTTGGAGTTGTGTTAATGGATTAGAAAAGACCATTAATCGTTTAGAACGATGAAGAATCACCTAGGAGACACTTGGGAGCCTCTTAATCGACAAAGATTAAGTTACTAATTGATTAGTACTATTCTAGGTGTGTTTTGGATGATGATTTTTCATTCTTAAACTAGCTTTCAAATCCTTTGAACATCTTGTATGGTTTAAGGTCACTTAAAGCTAGTTTAAGAATGGACAATCATCACTCAAAACACACCTAGAATAGTCCTAATCCATTAGTAGCTTAATCCTAGTCGATTAAGAGGCTCCAAGTTGTCTCCTAGGTGACTTTTAATATCCGACACACCAAGAATTACTCTAATCCCTTAACAGCCTAGTCTTAATCAATTAAAAGGCTATAAATTGTCAACTTGGTAAATTTCACTAATTTAATCAATTAACAACATCAACCTAATCTATCATCATCCTCATTTATACCTAGAAATCATTATAACTCATTCTTAGCATGAATTTAACCATTAATATGCTTATGAATCTCAATATCATCAATCCAATTCTCTACACTACAGTCTAAGATTATTACTTAACTTACAGATAGTCTTAACCATGAGTACATCATCAATTTCAACCTATGGCTTATCGTACCGTAGAATTTCATCATCAACTTATTCAACGTCCATTAAGGTATACTACCCTAGAATTCAATAGTTATAACTACCCAATTACAACAACACTAACAATCATATATCCTCTAAAGTGGTTAGGGCTTAGGCCTTAACAATGAGACTCAATCACATCGAATTGGTCTCTTATCATCATCAACAACAATCATAACAACAACAACAATCTCAATAACAACAACATAAAAGCATAACATGCTCAAAATCACATATAGCATTTACAGATATCATCAACTTCATCACATTATAATGGAATCCTTGCTCCTACAAGGACATAATTAAATTATAAAATAAAACATATAATACCCATTGCTCATACAATGGTTTTCACACAAATATATTGTCAACGTAGCACATAGGATTATGGGACATCCCAGTTATGTAATTGCATCCTAAACTACCATGTTCCTTAGTTATCATCCCCCCTCTTCTTACCTCGAATGCTAGCGATCACAAATGGAAGTGTGAAGCAGAAACAAAAATTCACAACCTCCAAACACTATTAAATTCCTCTTATATTATTCCCTTGATGATCCAATAAGTCACATATAACAAAAGGATAAATGTATGGTATTAAATATTTGACCGTAGAAACTAAAAGGGCCAAAAAGCTAAGGCTCAAGAACTTACACAAAATTATGATCTGAAAGACTGAAAACTTTTTTTATACTGCTAAGGATGTCACTACGAGCGTATAACTTCAAATGACATATGATTCTGACATCGGTAGCAAAAGATATGTCAAAAACACGTTCTAACGGTTTATAAAACTAAAAAGACTTGAATATGAAGAACATGTACTTAACACGAATTTAGACTTAAAAACAACAAAGGAGAGGATCTTTAGATGATTTTAATGTCATCAGGATTGAAGGAATGAATGGTCTGTGAATCCTCTTGAGTGGTGCTCGACGGTAATGAAGAACGGTGAAGAATGACGAATAACAAGAATCATTTTTGAAATGACGGTTTGCGAATCTAATAGGATATAATAAAAGTATTCTCTTTAGTGAGTCTAAAGAAGGTCTCAGTTATCCAAGATGATAACTGATGTGGTGTGAAGTGAAACCGGAAGTTGCAATCACAAGTAAAATAAGTCACTTTTCAACTTGAAAAAAATAATAAAATCACTACCTTTTCTCGAAGTTTTCAATGAAGGGAATTCAAATACGATGTCCGTTTTTCTAAACAATGATCGTAGCATCCAGAGTCACATATATAGATTTCGAAATACGGTATAATTTTTGTCTATGATGATTAAATAACAGAGAACAAGAACTGTGAATAGAAAGGATCTCATGGCTATACGACAGCTGAAAAGTTTGAAACAAAACCCTAAGAAAAGATGTGAGCCCACATGCATGGCTAGCCTACTCATGAGAGCTTGGATGGAAGTCACAAATATCAAGACTTGTAATTACCGAGGTTACTTTGGGAAATTCCTAGACATCCCAAACTCTAGGGTTTTCTATTTCCTTGTAATTGTTTTCAATAAATGTAGGATCTCATTTCTAGTGTAATGTGCTTGGTTTGAGCCCTGTTGGCAATAACATATAGGTTAAGGTCTTTAGTTACTTTGATGTGGCCATGGGTCTTGTTTTCCTATCTCTAAGTGGATTGTATGATGGGCTTAGGATCCATCAGAGCCAACATATAAATACTATTCCACTCCTTGTAATTCCTAAGACTTTGATGAATGTAAAATCATTTGCTACATTTTTCAAAAGCTAGAGCCGTGAGACCCAAAGAGAGGCGTGAGACGTGAGAGCTTGACGGCGTTGTAGAAGTGAGTTCATCATGTTCTCCTTGGTTCTTGGAATGGAACCTTGGGAACCTACGTTTGAGGCTTCGAGAAGCTCAAAGTGGCGTGTGGTCTTCATCTTCTTCCCAATGAATAAGTGGCAGACATCATTCTCCACTTCATCTCTATTCTTTCCACATTTGATTCTTTCTTCACTTTTGTGTTCTTCAAGTAATTATTATCATCTAATCTTGAAATTGTGTTCTTGTTCATCATCATGACTTAGAGATTCATTTAGATTTATGATTTTCTAGATCCTAAATTTAGTGTGTGTGGATCACATCAAGTGGTATCAGAGCTAAACAAATTTTAAAAATTTTAATCCTCACACATTTTTAATTTTGAAGCCATATTTGTTTTTGAGTAATTTGAATTCTTTGATGAACTCCTTTTTTTAAGTGTTAGATAAGAATATTTGAAATTTAAATTCAATTAGATCTTGAAATTTAAATCACAATTGATCAAAATTTTGAGATCTAGATCTAACTAACTTTCTAGAGGGAAAATTAGTCAAAACAGAAAAACTGTTCTCCTTTCCTATCCTACTTTCTGCAACAGTTTTTCTTTTTATACAAAATGTATTCCATGTAAGAAGGCTAAGTCAAGGGAAATGCCCCACGGTTTATACGCTCCCCTCCTCATCCCCTCATTTCCTTGGGTTGATATCTCCATGGACTTTGTCCTTGGATTGCCAAAGACTAAGCATGGCAATGACTCTATTTTTGTTGTGGTTGACCGCTTTTAAAAAATGGCATACAATAGATGATGCTAGTCACATAGCCTCATTATTTTTTAAGGATGTGGTAAGACTCCATGGAATTCCCCAAACCATCGTAAGTCATGGGGATTCTAAGTTTCTATCACATTTTTGGAAAACACATTGGTCGAAGCCAGGAACTAAGCTCTTATTTTCCACTACATGTCATCCCCAAACGGATGGGAAAACACATTGCTAAGAGCTGTTCTGAAAACAAATATTAAGGCATGGGAAGATGCATTACCCCTCATTGAGTTTGCTTATAATAAGGTACCACATGGTACTACATCTTATTCCCCATTTGAGGTGGCCTATGGGTTCAACCCCATAACACCTTTAGACTTGGTAACTTTGCTACTTTCGAGCACTTTGTTTCATAAAGATGCCGAAAGTAGGGAAAGTTATGTAAAAGAGTTGCATGCCAAGGCGAAAGAATTTAGTGAAAAAAGGTTGGCCAATATGCTTCAATTGCCAACAAAAAGAAAACGAGAATGATCTTTAACTCGAGAGACTTTGTATGGGTACATATGCGGAGAGAAAGGTTTACAAGAGGGGGAGTTCACTTGGGGACAAGTGAAATTCAAGAGGGGGAGTATTATGTGAGCCCACATGCATGAAGCTTGGATGAAGGTCACATGGAGCTTGGATGAAGTGTTTCCTATACTTTGTTCTCTTTTAATAATTGTATCTATGTAAGACATTTTAATTTTGGGCCATGTGGCTTTGAGTAGAGGGGCTACAGCCTAGACTAGTTTTTGTGGCTAAAGACCTTTCTTGTAATTTTGGGTTTGGGCTTTATATTGTGGACCGAGGATCCAATAAGTCCATAGTATAAATACCTTATCCCTTAGTGTAATTAAGGAGAACTCTTGATGAATAGTTTTAGTTCATGTATAGGAGCGCATATGAGAGAATGAGATTCATCATAAGGATTCTCCATGGTTCTTGAAGGAGAGGACCTTGCTCACAACCTTGGGGATAGGGGCGCCCAAGGCTAGTTGATCTTATCATCTTCAGAGAAGGTGTGGCGATATTCATTTCCACATCCATCTCTAGTTTCCATCCATCTTTGCTATTTCTTCTACTTTTCATGTAAGCTCCTTGTGTTTTGTGTTGTATGTTCTTCATCTTCCTTGATTTGTCAAGAACATGTTCTTGATCTTGTGTGAGAATTATTAAATTGTCAATTTTCTAGATCCTATTCTTCTAGATCTATTTTAGATCCTATCATGTGTCATCAAAGCACACTTGATTCATATCAGGTCTGAAGCGTTGAATTTAAATTGCAGGTGGGGGGTGCAACCAGCAGATTTAAGAACTAAAAGAATTTATGGGCTGCATGTTGGACTTCCAAGTTAAGGTCCAATACTTTTTGCCTTTTAATAGCAGTTCTAAACCTTACAAAGCTATAAAACTACCTGATAACATCAATCATTTTATTTGGCTTATCATGCATGGTAGCTTGCCAACCAATGATTTTTGTTTTTCTAGACACATTACTATGGACTGATCGTGCCAAATGTGCGGTAACATAAGTGAGGACATTCTTCATACATTAAGAGATCGTCCTAGAGTTTCCTATATTTGGCAACTATTTGGCTTCTTGCAACTGCTTGATTTCAACTTAACAGTCTCTGATTCTTGGTTCCGGACTAATACCACTGGTTCTTATGGTCCTCTCTTTACTGTTACTTGTTGGGTGCTTTGGCGGGCTAGAAACGAGGAGATATTTGCAAATTCAAAATGGGAGAACTGGAAGATCATCAGTAGGATTCGCTATGTCATCAACTCTATTTCTAAATTGTTTGGCTTAGGTGAAAACACGTAGACAACCACGACTTGTATCTTGGAATCCTCCCCTCGAAGTCATATATCAAATTGAATGTTGATGGTAGTTCTTTTGGGAATCCAGTTAGGTCCGGCTTTGGAGGTATATTCAGGGACCACCTTGGCTAGTGGGTTCTTGGTTTCTCTAGTAGTTGTGGCGATACAACCAACATTAACTTGAATTTCAAGCAACTGCGAAGGGTCTTACTATTGCTCGCCACCAAGGTTTCAACAGGCTCATCTGTGAGACAGATTCGAAAGTTGCATTGACCTCCATTTCTGAGGGAGTCCCAAACTCTCATCCTCATGCTCCCTTGATTGATTATATTCGCTCTATGAAATTTTTTGATTGACAAGTCTCTTTCATCCACTCTCTTGGGGAAGGAAATCCATGTGCTGATTGGTTAGCTAAAAAGGTTCCTTGATGGATTCCAGTGTTCATACTTGGACACATTGTCCTGCTCCAATCTTTTCTATTCTTTTAGCTTATGCTATAGGTGTAGAAAGATTTTGGTTGTAGTGGTTTCTGCTTTGCTTTATTTTCAGTTGTATCAAAAACAAAGATGTTTTTGTTGTTGATGATGATAATAATAATTGTTCGGTACTCAGATATGATCGCGTCCGGGGTACAAGTTGATAAGTGCTTCTGAAGATCTTGAGGATATGCTTTGGGCGAGTGAAGATGAAGGTAAGCTTCAGATACTTGAAGATGGACCTCGGGTTGTCCAAGGTAGATTCCATGTCTGCGTCGGGTGGGGGTACCTGCAAACACTCCGACGGTCAAGTCAGTATGGGTTAGAGAAGGAACATCCAAGGAAATAAGAGCATAATGAAGAGTGTACCTTGGAATGGAGGATTGAACCTCTATTTATAGACAGAAGTGTCGTACCTGAAGCGTTGGATGCGGGTGTGTGAATCTTGACCGTTGGATGCGGATGTTGACTAGCTCGTTGAGCGCCGGATGTCTCTAGATGCAGAATTGGGTCTGGCCCAAATCTTGTGATGCTTTGGCTCAGCCGGAACAGTGGCCCCCAAGTCGAGGTCGGATGAAGAATGAGGTCGACCTCAGCTTGATTAGACCGTTGCTTTCAAAAAGTGAGGAGACGTGGTCTTTCCCGCCCCCTGGGAAGCCGATCTTGAAGAAGTCGGCCGAAGGCCATTGTAACGCTCTCAATTTTTTTAAGCATGTTTTGAACCGAAATAAATAGTTGTGGAGGGGCATAGGACATAAATGTAGTTATCTAATATTTTTTTGTAAACAAAATTACATATAAATATGATAGTATAATAATAATAATAAGATAAGTGGATAAGTGAATGTTATATAATATTTTAATATAGCTAGTACTTACTCTAGAACAATCTAGCGTTAGAGATCTTTCTAAAAGGCATTCAATAAGATCAAAGGGAGAAATCAAGAGGCACACACCACAAGCTATCTTTTTAAAAAAAAAGTAGTCATAAGATTAGTAAAGAAAGGAAACCAACGAGAGGGAGAGAGCCACTGAGAGCGAAAGAATGAGACGAATGAAAAGGATGGTTATGCAAATACATCTAGCCATGAAGTAATCCAAGATTGAAAAGGCAGCAATTTGGCTATAGTGAAACCGAAATCTCCATTCAATTTCAGTGAAGAAAAGGTTAAATAGGGAAGGAGAATGAAGAGTTCTATTCTCATTTGTTTGAAACTAAGAGAAGATAGGTACATCTGTGGTGAGCTTCTTATTTGAGGTAAGAGGAATTTCATTTCCTTGATTATGGAAATTTTTATTTTAGGGTTTGATTTTAGGAAGATTGGAATGTTAGATAAATTTTATATTAGTAGAGTAGTTAATTTGGAATGCTTAATATCTTGTAGGCATAGTATTCAGGTAAAGAGTTTATCTATTTTATTGACATTCTTAAGTTGTAGGTTGACGGTAAATTGTTAGTGATTTATAAATAGTAGAGTTAGTTAAGTAAGGTAGTACGGAACTTTAAAGTCTATAGAGGTAATTTATTAGGACCAAAGGAAGGTAGAGATAGTTTATAGTTGAGGACTGATATCTTTAAGTTGTGTTTTAGATATGGATAGCCATTAACAAAAATTAGACTGATTTTAAAGTATTGAAAGGTATAAGCCAACCGTAAACTAGATGTCTTATCATATCATAATATAACTGAGGGTTAGCAATTAATTATGCTTTATACATATTACTTAAAATGCTAATTTAATTTTACCCTAATTTAGATTCAGAGAAACTATCCTATCGGTATCGGTCGTCGATTCCTCTCTAAGCGGCTTAGGATGTTGGTGAGTGAATAATGGGGACTATAACAAGTCCTTTTTACTTCTTGAAACTTATTTTATACTTATTTGACTGAATATCCATCTTATGTTTTTTTTAAGAAATTTAAAGACTTTACTACCGTATATTTGAAACACATTTTTGGGACATGGTAATATGAGTTTATAACTTGATAACTTGAATGTGAGGATTTTATTGGGATGTTTTGAACACTTGAATTTTAAGACATTTATGAATTCATGTTTTAAAGAATGGATGAATATTTGGTTTGATGTTCAAGAGTAATATTTTGAAACTACCAATTCACAATGATATTTGTTGATCGAGAGGTTTTCATTAATATATATATTTTATTGGAGTTTCAAATCGGTTTGGGGTAAAACTTTGTCAGAACCTGCATGCTAACAGCAGTATGTGTTAGCCTTGGTGCACCATGATTTACATACCAGGCGGGGAGCCTACTCTTGATATTTTGAGGCGGGGAGCCTATTCTTGATTTCGAGGCGGGGAGCCTATGATTGATATTTCAAGGCGGGGAGCCTATTATTGATTTCGAGGCGGGGAGCCTATTATTGATA
The DNA here is from genome assembly GCA_963573325.1 of Astragalus glycyphyllos. Classification (NCBI taxonomy): domain Eukaryota; kingdom Viridiplantae; phylum Streptophyta; class Magnoliopsida; order Fabales; family Fabaceae; genus Astragalus; species Astragalus glycyphyllos. Next base: position 41,050,546 of record OY754307.1, read on the forward strand.
TTTCTGGCGGGGAGCCTATTATTCATATTTGCAGGCGGGGAGCCTAGGAGATATATTTATCGGCAGGGAGCCTATTTTAGTTCTACATAAGTATTACCCCTTATTGTCATATTATTTGATTTTTATACGACTTATACGATTACTTGATTAAACAATTTTTTTGAATCATTTTAAAATATATATTATCGTGTCTTGCTTGTTATGCTCTTCATTATTTGCTCACTGAGTGGTGACTCACATCGTGTCTCTTATGTATATTTCAGATTCCTAGGTTCGTTCTGAACCGAGCTTCTCTACATGAGTCTTGTCTCTTACTTCTTAGTGAGGCCCCTTTTTGGTTTATGGAGAGCTATTATATATGTCACCTATATTTCCTTTTGAGTTCGTATGTATTTGATTTGTATAAAAATCTCTAGAGGCTCTATTACATTATTGGGGGTGTCTGATGGTAGTTAGATATGACTCTAATGTCGTCTGTGAGGAATTATATTGGCTGGTATTTTGAGTTTTGACTATACAGGTGTATATGATATTTTGGGATGTCCATATTGTAGAGGAGGTTCTGCCGAAATTTTGAAACACATATATATTGAAATATAGGTAGAGTAAGTAAATAATATATGTTTAATTTCTCAAATAACATAGAGTTTGGAAAGGCTTGCCAGACTTAGACTTAGATAATGATCTGTGCGCCTGTCATGGTCCAATTTGGGTCGTGACAAAGTTGGTATCAGAGCCTAAGTTTTGAGTCAATATGTAATAGAGCCGGGGGACATTTAGTAGAGTCGTGATTGTGATAATGTCCCGGGCATTATCACATTTGGGACCCTATTAAAGACCTTTTTAGGATTGTCCAGTTCTCTTCTAAAGTCTCTAAAATTCTTTCATGTCTTTTGAGTCACCGTTAATTCTCGTGCCTTGTCATTAGTTAGCTTGGAGGTCGTAGAATAAGATAGAAATTCCTCTTTAAATTCTGTCCAAATAGTTATTAAGGTGTTAACATGTAAATAAGTAGAATGTTATCCTCGGTGAGGTCTTCCTTACGTAGAAATTTGAAGGTTCTTGACTTTGAAGTTTTCTATATTTTTAATGTGTTGATAATAATGAGAAATTAGAATAAATTGGTGGTAAGAATTACATATGGATAGATACTGTGATACTCACATGGATTATAGCTTGATTATTGTGTTGATGAAGGTGTAATGAAGACCTAATCATGTACATGGCTTCAATATCCTATTTTTTGAACTTGATTTTTATTAAGACTACAGAGGAACAGAGTTGGGGTAAGAACTATGATGAAAAAAAAAAAACAATTGAATTCATTAGGAACTTTGAAGTTTAGAGAGGGCTTTGGATAGGCCTGAATGTGAGGAAAATATTATTTTATGTGATTCTTCGATATAATTTGTCCCTTATTATTCTCACAAGATTGGCAAATGGAATATTCAAACATAGGTATACTAGTTGAAATGTTCTAGATTTAGAAAAGTACTTGTCTCCATTGACGGTTATGATTAATATGTGAAATTTGGTTGATGATTAAAGTTGTGATTCTTAAGAGAAATATTTGTACATATCGATAAAAAAAAATTGATTTTTAGGGTTGGTTAGTTTTTGGATACTATAAGTTGGATGCAATAAATAAGAAGATAAGTTTTGGTGTTTAATATTGGACACTTTCGAACTTGTAGGGAACAAACTAAGTCGAACTTAGTATCATACATCAATTTTTGGAATCCTAGGACTTGATCGGATTTTTTCATGGATGATTTGTGGAGGTTATTAAGTTGTCTATAAGTAATAGAGGAGAGTGGAGATTGAAAGTTAACGTTAATTTTTATTATAGACCGGATGTCGTGATGAAAAGGGGCAACAAATTTTAAGAACTTATAGAAATGAGTCTAGTTATGGTTAGAGACCTAGTAGAGAACTTTTAAATGGAGGAAAGTTAAGACTATTATTTTTACTAATGGCATTTTTACCGAATGGGTGACTTGGATAGGAAAATGTTTTCAAGGAGTTTTGTAATGTTTCTTGATCATAGACAAAGAAAAACAATTTATGCCTAGATGGAAATAAACTCATATGGTATAACTATATTTGAATCTCTCTTGAAACTAAGTGACAAAAAGGGACACCGGAATTGAAAAGAGAAATATGTTAGAAGCAAGATTATATTTTAAATGTTTAAGGAGATTGGGAGATCATTAAGTTAATTGTGATTATATGTATAGGATTATGATAAGCTGGCTAGAAGTAACCCAGAGATTTAAATTATTAAGGAAGGTTAATTACTTGTTTCTTACTTATTTAAGGATATAATTTTAAGGGACAAGTGAGTCTTGTAACTAGTTTATCTTAGTCAAGAGTCTTTCCTTTAGTGTGGGATGGAAACATTTGCTATAAAAATAAGATTTAATAGTTTTGTATATGTCTTGTTATTGGCAAAGGTTGTAGCGTGAGATCCATTTTCTACACGAAGGTTGAAAGTGAGAATAAGAAATGCTAGTTTTTGCTATACATAAGTGATAAATTACAATGATGAAGTTATGGAATTAGATTTGGAAATTTATTAGTCTTGATTTTAGTTTGAGATGTTTCGATTATTTGAATAATTATAGCTTACGTAGGTTGGTGCACTAACCAGAGGGTTATGACCGATAGGTTTTGCAAATTATGTTGATCAAGTGATCTTGAATAAAGGTTTTAGGTTAGGACACAAGGTCAAGTTAAAGGTTAAGATTAGGAGGAACTTCATACCTTCTGAAAGTTTCATGGCCTAGAGTTGGCTGTTAGAAGTAGCTGTTAGTGAAGTTTTATCTATTTGGAATTCTGTAATAGTTTATGATTTAAGTGGTACCTTCCTAGTATATGGTATTGACTTTGACTTTGACACTAAAATGATACTCTTTTATCATGGAATTTAGACGGAACACAACAAAGATGAAGTTGTGTGTTATGGAGGTCGAGAGTTTATGGGTTTGAAAGAATAACTTAGGAATTGGATCAAATTTGATATTTGACACCACAAGAGTGAATTATGAGAAAGAGGTGCATTGTAAGATATGTAGAGATTGCAAAAAAAAAATGTACGACATTTTTTTTTGTGAATCAAGATTGTTCAACATAGATAATATAGGTAACTACAATATTCTAAGTTGTACAAGTTACAGATGTGAGAATGAGTATCTAAGATAGTCTTTTTAGTAAGATTGTAATATGATAGTGAAGCGATGTGATTCACTATATAAATAGTATAAGATGAATGGATGAGAAGGGGATAATGATAAAAGATAATTTCTAGGTTTCAAAGTGAGTGTCAAAACAATAATTGCCTTGAGTTACATGTTATAGTTTAGTCAAGTTTGATGGAAGGAGTTGAGTAAGTCAAGTATTGTTTGGACTTCTAAGTATTACGTCATATAGTGGATGTTTAAATGTAAGAAAGTTTGTACTAATATACTGGTAGTCTATCTCATCTACCCTTTTGGTCAAGGCTATATCATTTACTTAGGCTTAGGAATATAGTTTTGATTATTACAGATTATTAGAGATTGAGTTGCAAGATACTGGAGAACTTTTATATGGTGGATTGAATTTAATAATATTTGATATGAAATTTTGAGAAGTGTTTAAGTAGTGATAGACATTAAGATCGGTGTTACGCTAGCTAGCTGGTGGTTATGTTAATAGTCAACCTAAATGGATAAGATTTTGGAGGTCCAAAATTAAAATGATATTAAAGAGGAGGAAATCTTGTAAGTTTATTATCAAGATTGTGAATTGTATTAGTCTATAGACTGGTTTGACCTAGGTGAAGATAACTAGTGGGGGCCAGATTTGGTACACGGGTCTTTTAAAAGGTAAAGATTATCTGAGAGAGATTATTAGCTGCACAGAATGGGAAAAAGGTTTACTTGGATCATTGTTGTCGAAAATAAGAGTTTATGGAAGGTGGCCAAGAAATTTGCAAGTTTCTCCAACGAAGGGAATTATGGGGCTAGGAACCAAAGGAAAGCTTAGTCGTTAAGTAGGTCCATCCGAGATTCTTCAGTGATGGGTACTGTTGCTTACTAATCAACTCTTCCAACCGGACTTAAAGTTTATCTTATGAAGAGGAGCATGTAGCTATCGTAGATCGACAAGTGAAGAAACCATGTAACAGGGAGGAAACTATTGTTAAGGTGATCAGGAGGACTCATTCTCGCAAGGAGGCCACCTAGGAGCTAGAGAATACTAGGCAATGAATATATTCATAATTGTTTGAACCTTTAGGTAAGCATATCTAAATTCGGGGACCGAATTTTTTTTTTGGAGGGGAAAAATGTAACGCTCTCAATTTTTTTAAGCATGTTTTGAACCGAAATAAATAGTTGTGGAGGGGCATAGGACATAAATGTAGTTATCTAATATTTTTTTGTAAACAAAATTACATATAAATACGATAGTATAATAATAATAATAAGATAAGTAGATAAGTGAATGTTATATAATATTTTAATATAGCTAGTACTTACTCTAGAACAATCTAGCGTTAGAGATCTTTCTAAAAGGCATTCAATAAGATCAAAGGGAGAAATCAAGAGGCACACACCACAAGCTATCTTTTTAAAAAAAAAGTAGTCATAAGATTAGTAAAGAAAGGAAACCAACGAGAGGGAGAGAGCCACTGAGAGCGAAAGAATGAGACGAATGAAAAGGATGGTTATGCAAATACATCTAGCCATGAAGTAATCCAAGATTGAAAAGGCAGCAATTTGGCTATAGTGAAACCGAAATCTCCATTCAATTTCAGTGAAGAAAAGGTTAAATAGGGAAGGAGAATGAAGAGTTCTATTCTCATTTGTTTGAAACTAAGAGAAGATAGGTACATCTGTGGTGAGCTTCTTATTTGAGGTAAGAGGAATTTCATTTCCTTGATTATGGAAATTTTTATTTTAGGGTTTGATTTTAGGAAGATTGGAATGTTAGATAAATTTTATATTAGTAGAGTAGTTAATTTGGAATGCTTAATATCTTGTAGGCATAGTATTCAGGTAAAGAGTTTATCTATTTTATTGACATTCTTAAGTTGTAGGTTGACGGTAAATTGTTAGTGATTTATAAATAGTAGAGTTAGTTAAGTAAGGTAGTACGGAACTTTAAAGTCTATAGAGGTAATTCATTAATATATATATTTTATTGGAGTTTCAAATCGGTTTGGGTTAAAACTTTGTCAGAACCTGCATGCTAACAGCAGTATGTGTTAGCCTTGGTGCACCATGATTTACATATCAGGCGGGGAGCCTACTCTTGATATTTTGAGGCGGGGAGCCTATTCTTGATTTCGAGGCGGGGAGCCTATGATTGATATTTCAAGGCGGGGAGCCTATTATTGATTTCGCGGCGGGGAGCCTATTATTGATATTTCTGGCGGGGAGCCTATTATTCATATTTGCAGGCGGGGAGCCTAGGAGATATATTTATCGGCAGGGAGCCTATTTTAGTTCTGCATAAGTATTACCCCTTATTGTCATATTATTTGATTTTTATACGACTTATACGATTACTTGATTAAACAATTTTTTTTGAATCATTTTAAAATATATATTATCGTGTCTTGCTTGTTATGCTCTTCATTATTTGCTCACTGAGTGGTGACTCACATCGTGTCTCTTATGTATATTTCAGATTCCTAGGTTCGTTCTGAACCGAGCTTCTCTACATGAGTCTTGTCTCTTACTTCTTAGTGAGGCCCCTTTTTGGTTTATGGAGAGCTATTATATATGTCACCTATATTTCCTTTTGAGTTCGTATGTATTTGATTTGTATAAAAATCTCTAGAGGCTCTATTACATTATTGGGGGTGTCTGATGGTAGTTAGATATGACTGGTATTTTGAGGAATTATATTGGCTGGTATTTTGAGTTTTGACTATACAGGTGTATATGATATTTTGGGATGTCCATATTGTAGAGGAGGTTCTGCCGAAATTTTGAAACACATATATATTGAAATATAGGTAGAGTAAGTAAATAATATATGTTTAATTTCTCAAATAACATAGAGTTTGGAAAGGCTTGCCAGACTTAGACTTAGATAATGATCTGTGCGCCTGTCATGGTCCAATTTGGGTCGTGACAGCCATCCAGTGTCGGCCCCGAAGGGAGCCCCATCACTGCTCTGTTCTACATACGCTAATTCATCTGCGAGGTCAATTGCATCGGGGTCGGTCAGAGAGATGATGAGTAAACAGTCGTTCGAGGGTACGGTAGAAAAGAATCCCGAAGTGAGCTCGCAGAACCGGAAACCCGCGGTCGTTATGGAAGAACATGAGGGGTCAGTCGAGGAGGTCTATGACTGGGTTTCCACCAAGATCTGCAACATTTATCCGAGGTTCAAGCCAGAAAAGCCCGTATTCTTTTATGAGAGATATATCGTTGCACCTGCTGATCAGCATTGGAAATTTGCTGGAAGTTGACGATATTCGGTGTGCACCAAGCACGGCAGTCTCAGCTTCTTCTTTTATGGAGATACATTAGAGACCATGGGGGCTCGGATCCCCCTAAGTGATTTTTGAAAAGATGTTCTGCGACATCTGCACGTGGGCCCCTCACAAGTGTTGCCGAATGATTGGGGGTTTATGCGCGGGTTTGAGTTGGTGATGGAGCACCTCGGGAGAGTGCCTTCAGCCAAAGTATTCCTGTGCCATTTTAATGTGTTTCATTCACCTGAGCCGGGGTCTGGTGGGACGAGGCAGGGTCACGTCGGCTTCCGTGGCCATTCAGAAAGATCTTACTTCACGCCAGCCACTGATTCGAACAAAGACTTTAAGTCGGAATTCTTCTTCGTCTTGGCGTCTAACAATGTGGCGAAGCGGTCGATTGCCGATTTTGAGGACAAGAAGACGTCTATGGACCACTTTCGTTTGTCTTGGTCTCGAGAACATTTTGCCCGAGATGGGGAAATAATCGGGACCAAGTCCTACGCCGGGAAACTGTGGTTGCTGAGAGGTGACGATGCAGTTTCCTTCAAGATGATCGACCGGTGGGGGAAAGAGTTGGCCAAGAGAGACCTGAAGTTCCACTACGGCTCAATGTTTGAAGCCCTGGCCGACTCCGAGGCCAGATTGAAAAGATACTTTGACTCCTGTACTTGTTTTATATTTCGTTCTTGATACTTTGTTGTGGACCGGATCGGCCCCGAGAGTATTTTGATGTTTGTTCTGACCTGATCTTTTCATTTTACAGGTAAGATGGATGATCTCGGTGCCATCCTGAACGAGTCTACTATTGATACGTTTGTGCGGGTGAACATGCCGGACAAGACTACTGAGAAGAAGAAGAAAGCTGGTCCGGCACCGGGTGTCGGGCCCACTGCTGATGCTACTCCATCTCAATCCTCTAAGAAGAAGGTCCCCTCTGACAATCCCCCAAAGTCGGTTTCTAAGAGTGGTCCGAAGCGAGGCCACGAGGAGGTGGCCAAGGCCAGCAAAGGTAGGACCACCCCTGGCACCTTCAAAAAACAAAAAATAGAAGAAAAGAAAAGTGGAGAGAGGGAAAACATCACCTTGGAAGATTTCCAAGCTTGTGCCAAGGTCACCAAATTTGGGGCGGCCGCCTTCAAGTAGATGGAAGAGGCCATCACCGAGAAGACCAGTGCCCGTCTTCGAGGTAAGATTTCTGAATTCGAAGTTCTGAATAGATTTATCGATGGCGAGTTGATTCGCACTTCCCGTAAGTTGAAAATTTACCGAGATCATAATTTGGTAGAGCTCTCTGAAGAAAATCGGCGTCTGAAGGCCAATCTGGAAAAACTCTCCGACGTTCAGAAGAAGTTGACCGAGGCTCATGATAGGGCCAAGGTACAAGCTAAAATGATAGAGAAACTGCCGGCGTTGGAGGCCGATTTGCGCAGGGTGAAGGAGGAGCTCGAGAAGGCCAAAGAGGAGAGAGCAACCGAGGTCCTGAAGAAGGACGAGGAGGTGAAAAAGCTGAAGGAGGAGTAGGTCGTCCTCAAAAATAAGCTTGCTTCGGGAGCGATGCTTGGCTTTCCGCACTGCTTGGATATGGTGGTCTTGCTCGACCCCAATGTCCAGGTAGATTTGCTGCAACTGAACCATAAAGCAGTGGATGGTCGGATTGTCAAGGGAGATCGGGTCATCTACCTGCCGACTCCAACTTCTTCTCCTGGTGCTGTAGAGATCGAAGAGCCTGCTGCTGCAAAGGATGCTCCTACTTCCGAGGCCAATGCCACACCTGTCGCCGCGGATCAGTCTACACCTGCTGCCGAGGACAGCGTCATTCCTGCTTTCGAGGTCGGTGGCCAAGCTGCTGTCGGTGTTGAGGAGGAAAGAACCTTGGAGAGCCTGGATTAGATTTTTTCAGTTTCCTTTAATTTCCTAAACCTTTTTGGTTGGTCTCGGGCATATCCGGGGCCAACCTTGGTTTGTAACAAACAATGGTAACACCTGCATTTCAATCAATCTATGTTTGCTTCATGCTTTATTTGTCTTTAAGCGCTTTAGTCTTCTTTGAATGCCGACGCAGTTTATTAGATAGCCGTTTTTATTTGCGAAGATTGATGGTATTGACGATTCGTCTTTGATTTAGAATAAGTGTTGAGAGATAACTCCTGAGTGCCGAATTTGAGATTGGTAGATGAGAAAGCCGCTGCGGGCTCCCAGTCTTCAAAAGATGGGAAGGCTACTGCGGGACCCCCTTTCCAAGGTCTTGTCCCAGAGGTCGCTGTGGACCCCGATCTCCAAAAGATAGGAAGGCCGCTGTGGGCCCCCCTTCACAATCTCCATACGGAGGTCGCTGTGGACCCCGGTCTTCGACCTCTGATGGAGCGTTGAGTTCGGAGATCAGAGGGACGGGCTCGCAAAATGCGAAATTGGGATACCTTCGGTCTCTGATGGAGCTCGTCAGCTCGGGGATCAGAGAGAAGGTTTTGCTCACACGGGGCGAAATTGGGAAGAAGTCGTTGTGGACTTCCTTCTCGGACTCTCTGCCGGCGTTCAGAGAGCTGTTGGAGCCGCCATGGGCTATTTATCACCTGAGATATAGATGGCCAGAGCTTGTGAGAAGAAGTCCAGACTCAACATCTGCGCAGGTGGGATGAAGGTCCAAGATGCTAAGAAGAGATCTGAAGTAGCATGAAGATCCACGCTCGGACGAAGGTCCAGAGCAATAATAGAAAGATCCGACGCAGGATGAGATTCGCACTCAGACGAAGGTCCGGAGTAATAATAGAGAGATCCGAAGACAAATGTTCAAGAGAATTCAAAAGCAAGTGACTACTCCCACTGTGGTCGCCATTGTTAGGTACTCGGACTCGGATATGATCGCGTCCGGGGTACAAGTTGATAAGTGCTTCTGAAGATCTTGAGGATATGCTTTGGGCGAGTGAAGATGAAGGTAAGCTTCAGATGCTTGAAGATGGACCTTGGGTTGTCCAAGGTAGATTCCATGTCCGCGTCGGGTGGGGGTACCTGCAAACACTCCGATGCTCAAATCAGTATGGGTTAGAGAATGAACATGCAAGGAAATAAGAGCATAATGAAGAGCGTACTTTGGAACGGAGGATTGAACCTCTATTTATAGACAGAAGTGTTGTACCTGAAGCGTCGGATGCGGGTGTGTGAATCCTGACCGTTGGATGCGGATGTTGACTAGCTGGATGTCTCTAGATGCAGAATTGGGCCTGGACCAAAGTACTTCATGTAACACCCCGGAAATAATTTAATTAAAATAGTTGATTGAATTATTAAAATAATTTGGAGGCGGGATATAGATAAATTAAAAGGTTAATATTTTATATGCGTAGGAGGTGAAACGAGTAAAGGAGGTGGTGACGTAGAGAGCCCAGTGTTTACTGAGCCCTCAACTTAAACCCTGGGGGTTTAAGCCAAACCCTCATTCGCAGCAAGCAAAAGAAAAACGAAAGTGAGAGTGAGAGAGAGAGCACGCGGCGCAAAGAGGGAGAGAAGAGGAGGGTTTCGCGAAGAATTTCAAAAGGAGATCGTTCGTGTTGCTGTGGTTTTGTTCGTGTCTCGTTCGTCGTGTTCCGGAGCTTACGTTATTCGAGGTAAGGGTGGGCTTAACCTTGATAATGGGTTGATGATAATTATGTGTGGGTAGTCTAGGGTTTTGTTGAATTGTTCGTGTTGTTGCATATCGTGTTTTCGTTGAGATTGGTGCTTTGATGATTATTGCACGTTATTGTGATTTGTTTCGTTATTTGTTGTTGCGTGATTGTTGTATCACGATGATGGTGTTGTTACTGTTCGTGTTTTTTGTTGTTGCTGTGCGTGGTTGATTGTTGTTGTCGCGTTGTCGAATTGTCGTTTTTGTTGTGGTGGTTGCGGTGTCGTTGCCGTTAGGGTTTGGTGTTTGGCAATTTAGTGATTCTGGACACAGGTTCGGTTTTTCTAAAACTGGCGCTGTTTGGTTGATCCAAAAATTATGAGGTTGATTGTTTTTGAAAATAGACTTAACGCCGATCGTTTTGGCACTGGTTTCGTCAAATTCGGAGTTGTATAGCTCGAGTTATAGGCGATACAAGTTAGGTTAAAATTCTGGAAACGTTTTGGGTATAGATTCGGTATTTCGGTGACTGGGAACGTTGTATTGACCGAAAAATTATGTGGTTCATTTTTCTGGAAAATAGACTTAATGCTTGTTAATTTGGCACTGGTTTGGTTGCGTTTAGAGTTGTGTAGCTCGAGATATGAATTCCACAAGCTAGAGTAAGATTCTGGAAACAATCTGGACACAGGGTCAGTGTTTTGGTTACCACGTTTTCAAAAGAATTCCTTTTCGAACGAATCCAATTTCTTTGAAAACTCGACAAAATTTGCCCCAGTTTATGCACAAGTTTCATGCAATTTGATTGAGTTTTGGTCACTTTGGAATTGCTTGAATTTGAAGGACAGAAACTGTCCTCTTTTGCAACTAGCCTGTGTGCTTTTCGAAAACTGTACCTATTGGACACTCTCCTTCAAAAACTGAACTTAGGGATGATAACCAGACCCATAGGGCTTTCCAACAAGTATTTATTTGTTGAAATCCGATGTCGTTTTCTATTTTAATTAATTCGCTGAAGTAGGTGCGATGTGCCTAGGCGCTGTGCGCCAGTCTTGTGCGTGGTGTGCGTGCGTTATGTCCGCGTTGTGGAGTCGTCTGGTGTTAATATTTCAGGTGCGGTGCTGGTATGCTCAGGAGAGTTTAGTGGTAGCTGTGATGCTACAACTTGGTGCTATTTTTGGTGAAATCATTTGTTTTGATTCTGGTGATATAGTATTTATTTTAAATACTTGTTATGGTGAGTTGGTGCATAATCATGGTGTCGCATTGTCATATGCATGTTTTGGTGATATAGGCTCTGCCTCTGGTGTTTATTGGTGATATGCCCGTCGTGGCTCATTTTGGTGATCGGTACCGCATGCATATGCCCACTGGAGGGGTTGCATATCATCCCATTGTCTATGAATGTTATAACTTTGGTGGTTCACTGTCAAATGGACTTTTCTTTTGGTATCTGGTGCTGTGATATGGTGTAATTGTATTGTGTTGCTGTAGTTACCTGATGCTAGCATATTTTTATCATCTGCTTATTACCTCTGTTAGACTCACCCCTTCTGCTTGGAATGTTGCTCTCATGCGGCAACGCTGCAGGTGATCGCTAGTGCTCGTGGAGGAATTGCTAGGTTTTGCTTCCTCTCTCGTTTGGGTCTGTGTCAGCTCTGATATGTAGCACCGGGGAGTCGTTAGTTATCGTTTTGAACTATTATTTTAGTTATTGGAAATTGTTTTAATTAATTTTGGAGATGTCTTTAATTGTTAATTCTGGAGATGTTTAAACTGGTTAATATTTCCGCTGCTTGGTGATTTCTTTTATATAAATTATTTTGGAGATTTTTTTTTGGAATAAATGGTGTTTTTTTTAAAATGGTGAAAAATGTAGCGCCCTTCGAGGTGACTCTGATAATTGTCTATTTAGTTGTAATAGTAAAAGGGGGGTGTTACATTAGTGGTATCAGAGCAGTTCGGTCTGTCCGGCCAAGTTGTCGAGTCGTCGAGTCGAGTAACACTTGAGTAATTGTTACTCGTTTCTGATTATAGTTTCTGTTGCAGTGTTAGGTTGAGATGGCAGGACGGAACGATGCTGCACTCGCTGCTGCTTTGCAGGCTGTGGCTCAAGCTGTGGAGAATAACCCAGGTGCTGCTGGTGATGCTGGGTCGCGCAGTTTGGCTACGTTTCAGAAGGAGAATCCTCCTACCTTTAAGGGCAAGTATAACCCTGATGGTGCTTTGGCGTGGCTGAAAGAGATGGAGAGAATCTTTCGTGTTATGGATTGCTCTGAGGCGCAGAAAGTCAGGTATGGTACTCATATGCTGGCAGAGGAGGCTGATGACTGGTGGTTGGAGGTGAGGCAGAGGTTGGCGACTGTGAATGAAGAGGTCACTTGGGCTGTGTTCAGCAGAGAATTTCTGAGAAAGTATTATCCTGAAGATGTCCGTGGGAAGAAAGAGATTGAGTTTCTGGAGCTGAAGCAGGGTAATATGTCGGTGACTGAGTATGCTGCCAAGTTCATTGAATTGGCGAAGTTCTATCCACATTATGGTGAGGCTGGTGCTGAATTCTCCAAATGCATCAAGTTTGAAAATGGGTTGCGGGCTGATATCAAGAAGGCGATAGGGTATCAGAAAATTCGGGTGTTCTCGGAGTTGATTGACAGCTGCAGAATCTTCGAGGAAGACAGTAATGCTCATTCTAGAGTCATGAGGGATAGGCAGAAGAATTTCTCGAGTCGTGGGAAGCCGTATGAGGTTCCAGCTGGTAAGGGCAATCAGAGAACTGCTGTGGGTAAGAGACCTAGTGGGGGAGATGCTGCTGCTAGTGTGGTATGTTACTAGTGTGGTAAACCCGGTCATAAGCGTCCTGACTGTCCAGGTGATGTGAAGAAGTGCTACAAGTGTGGTAAAGAGGGTCATATGGCATCTAGCTGTGATCGAAAGGATGTGTTATGCTACAACTGTGGTGAGGGTGGTCATATCAGCACTCAGTGTCCTAAACCGAAGAAAGAAAGGTCCGTTGGGAAGGTGTTCGCTCTGGCGGGGTCAGATGCAGTGAATGAGATCAGAGGTACATGCTATATTAATAATTCTCCTCTTATTGCTATTATTGATACTGGTGCTACCCATTGTTTTATTGCTACTGCATGTGTTGAGAAATTAGATCTTGTTTTATCTTCTATGTTGAGGGAGATGGTTATCGATACTCCGGCTAAGGGTTCGGTGACTACCTCGGTTGTTTGTGCTAAATGCCCTTTATCGATATTCGGTAATGATTTTCTCGTTGACTTGATTTGTTTGCCGCTGAGCGGAATGGATGTTATTCTAGGTATGGACTGGTTAGTTGATAACCATGTTCATATCAACTGTCATGAAAGGTCTGTGAGTTTCTTTCCTCCTGAAGAGGAAGAGTCTGGTTTGTTGTCTGCTGGTCAGTTACATAGGGTAATGAGGGAAGACGTCCAGTTGTTTTCATTAATGGCGTCATTGTCTGCTGAGAGCCAAGCGAAGGTTGATGAGTTGCAGGTGGTGCGAGAGTTTTCTGAGGTTTTTCCCGACGAGATTCCGGATGTACCACCAGAGAGAGAGGTTGAGTTTGCTATTGATCTGGTACCTGATACTAAACCTGTGTCTATGGCACCGTATAGAATGTCTGCATCTGAATTGTCAGAACTGAAGAAGCAACTCGAGGATCTGCTTGAAAAGAAATTTGTGAGGCCAAGTGTGTCGCCGTGGGGAGCTCCAGTGTTGTTGGTGAAAAAGAAAGATGGTAGTATGAGGTTGTGCGTAGACTATCGGCAGCTGAATAAGGTGACTATTAAGAACAAGTATCCGCTTCCGAGGATTGATGACTTAATGGATCAGTTGGTGGGTGCTCAGGTGTTCAGTAAAATAGATTTGAGATCGGGTTATCATCAGATCAAGGTGAAAGACGAAGACATTCAGAAGACAGCTTTCAGAACCCGTTATGGGCATTATGAGTATTCCGTGATGCCTTTCGGTGTGACTAATGCGCCGGGAGTGTTCATGGAGAACATGAATCGTATCTTTCGTGAGTATCTGGATCGGTTTGTGGTGGTATTCATTGACGACATCCTAATTTATTCTTAGTCAGAAGAGGAGCATGCAGAACATCTGAGATTGGTATTGGAAATTCTGAGGGACAGGAAATTATATGCGAAGCTGTCTAAGTGTGAGTTTTGGTTGAAAGAGGTTAGCTTTCTGGGTCATGTTATTTCGGGGAATGGAATTGCCGTGGATCCGTCTAAGGTTGATGCCGTGTTACAATGGGAGTCTCCGAAGTCAGTTACTGAGATTAGAAGTTTTCTGGGTCTGGCAGGTTACTATAGGAGGTTTATAGAAGGATTTTCGAAGTTGGCACTTCCGTTGACTCAGTTGACTTGCAAGGGTAAAGCTTTCATCTGGGATGACTGTTGTGAAGAGAGCTTCAAAGAATTGAAGAAGAGGTTGACGACGTCTCCTGTTCTGACGTTGCCTAATCCGGAAGAGTCATTTGTGGTGTATTGTGATGCTTCCAAGATGGGGTTGGGAGGTGTGCTTATGCAGAATGGTAAGGTAGTTGCCTATGCGTCGAGACAGTTGAGGACTCATGAGAAGAACTATCCTACCCATGATTTAGAACTTGCTGCAGTTGTGTTCGCGTTGAAAATTTGGAGACATTATCTGTATGGTTCGAGGTTTGAGGTGTTCAGTGATCATAAGGGTTTGCAGTATCTGTTTGATACGAAAGAGTTGAATATGAGACAGCGCAGATGGTTGGAGTTGCTGAAAGACTATGACTTTAGCTTGAACTATCATCCGGGAAAGGCTAATGTGGTAGCTGACGCTTTAAGTCGAAAGACGTTGCATATGTCAGCAATGATGGTTAGAGAACTCGAATTAATTGAGCAGTTCAGGGATATGAGTTTGGTTTGTGAAGTGACGCCTCAGAGTGTCAGATTGGGGATGTTGAAGATTGATAATGAATTCATGGCTAGCATTCGAGAAGCTCAGAAGTTAGATGTTAAATTAGTTGACCTGATGGTTGGGATTGATCAATCCGAGAATAAAGACTTTGAGTTGGATGCGCAGAATGTATTGAAGTACCGTGGAAGAATCTGCATTCCTGATGATGAGGAGATGAAAAGAGCAATTTTAGAAGAAGGTCATAGGAGTAAGTTGAGTATCCATCCGGGAGCTACAAAGATGTATCAGGATCTGAAGAAGATGTTTTGGTGGCCTGGTATGAAGCGTGATGTGGCGCAGTTTGTGTATTTCTGCTTGACTTGTCAGAAATCGAAGGTTGAGCATCAGAAGCCTGCTGGGTTGATGCAACCGTTGGAGATTCCGGAATGGAAGTGGGATAGTATTTCTATGGATTTCGTGATAGGGTTACCTAATACTGTGAGGGGGCACGATTCGATTTGGGTGATTGTGGATAGATTGACGAAGTCTGCTCATTTTATTCCTATCAATATCACGTATCCGGTGTCGAGATTGGCAGAGATTTATATTCAGGTGATTGTGAAGTTGCATGGTGTTCCTTTGTGCATTGTGTCTGACAGAGATCCTAGGTTCACTTCTGATTTCTGGAAGAGTTTGCAAGAAGCGTTGGGTTCTAAATTGAGGTTGAGTTCAGCTTATCATCCTCAAACTGATGGGCAGGCAGAGAGGACCATTCAGTCGTTGGAAGACTTGTTGAGATCTTGTGTTCTTGAGCAGGGAGGTGCGTGGGATACTCACCTTCCGTTGATCGAGTTTACTTACAACAATAGTTACCATTCTAGCATCGGGATGGCACCGTTCGAGGCATTGTATGGTCGGAGATGTAGGACTCCGTTGTGTTGGCATGAATCTGGGGAGAGTATTGTTCTTGGACCCGAGGTTGTTCGAGAGACTACTGAAAAGGTGAAATTGATCCGTGAGAAAATGAAAGCGTCGCAGAGTAGACAGAAGAGCTATCATGATAAGAGAAGGAAGGATTTAGAATTCCAAGCTGGTGATCATGTGTTTTTGAGAGTCACGCCTATGGCTGGTGTTGGGCGTGCATTGAAGACAAAGAAGTTGACTCCTCGTTTCATTGGACCGTATCAGATCACTGAGAGAATTGGTAATGTTGCTTATAGGGTGGCCTTGCCGCCTAATCTTTCGAATTTGCACGATGTATTTCATGTGTCGCAACTTCGGAAGTATATTTCGGATCCGTCCCATGTGATTCCGATGGATGATGTGCATGTGCGGGATAATCTCACTGTGGAGACAATGCCTGTGCGAATTGAAGATCGTGAAGTGAAGACTTTACGTGGCAAAGAGATAAACCTGGTGAAAGTGGTCTGGTTAGGAGCTGCTGGTGAAAGCATGACATGGGAGTTGGAGAGCAAGATGCGAGAGTCCTATCCGGAGCTGTTTGAATCAGGTATGTTTTCGAGGACGAAAGATTCTAAGTGGGGGAGGGTTGTAACACCCCGGAAATAATTTAATTAAAATAGTTGATTGAATTATTAAAATAATTTGGAGGCGGGATATAGATAAATTAAAAGGTTAATATTTTATATGCGTAGGAGGTGAAACGAGTAAAGGAGGTGGTGACGTAGAGAGCCCAGTGTTTACTGAGCCCTCAACTTAAACCCTGGGGGTTTAAGCCAAACCCTCATTCGCAGCAAGCAAAAGAAAAACGAAAGTGAGAGTGAGAGAGAGAGCACGCGGCGCAAAGAGGGAGAGAAGAGGAGGGTTTCGCGAAGAATTTCAAAAGGAGATCGTTTGTGTTGCTGTGGTTTTGTTCGTGTCTCGTTCGTCGTGTTCCGGAGCTTACGTTATTCGAGGTAAGGGTGGGCTTAACCTTGATAATGGGTTGATGATAATTATGTGTGGGTAGTCTAGGGTTTTGTTGAATTGTTCGTGTTGTTGCATATCGTGTTTTCGTTGAGATTGGTGCTTTGATGATTATTGCACGTTATTGTGATTTGTTTCGTTATTTGTTGTTGCGTGATTGTTGTATCACGATGATGGTGTTGTTATTGTTCGTGTTTTTTGTTGTTGCTGTGCGTGGTTGATTGTTGTTGTCGCGTTGTCGAATTGTCGTTTTTGTTGTGGTGGTTGCGGTGTCGTTGCCGTTAGGGTTTGGTGTTTGGCAATTTAGCGATTCTGGACACAGGTTCGGTTTTTCTAAAACTGGCGCTGTTTGGTTGATCCAAAAATTATGAGGTTGATTGTTTTTGAAAATAAGCTTAACGCCGGTCGTTTTGGCACTGGTTTCGTCAAATTCGGAGTTGTATAGCTCGAGTTATAGGCGATACAAGTTAGGTTAAAATTCTGGAAACGATTTGGGTATATATTCGGTATTTCGGTGACTGGGAACGTTGTATTGACCGAAAAATTATGTGGTTCATTTTTCTGGAAAATAGACTTAATGCTTGTTAATTTGGCACTGGTTTGGTTGCGTTTAGAGTTGTGTAGCTCGAGATATGAATTCCACAAGTTAGAGTAAGATTCTGGAAACAATCTGGACACAGGGTCAGTGTTTTGGTTACCACGTTTTCAAAAGAACTCCTTTTCGAACGAATCCAATTTCTTTGAAAACTAGACAAAATTTGCCCCAGTTTATGCACAAGTTTCATGCAATTTGATTGAGTTTTGGTCACTTTGGAATTGCTTGAATTTGAAGGACAGAAACTGTCCTCTTTTGCAACTAGCCTGTGTGCTTTTCGAAAACTGTACCTATTGGATACTCTCCTTCAAAAACTGAACTTAGGGATGATAACCAGACCGATAGGGCTTTCCAACAAGTATTTATTTGTTGAAATCCGATGTCGTTTGCTATTTTAATTAATTCGCTGAAGTAGGTGCGATGTGCCTAGGCGCTGTGCGCCAGTCTTGTGCGTGGTGTGCGTGCGTTATGTCCGCGTTGTGGAGCCGTCTGGTGTTAATATTTCAGGTGCGGTGCTGGTATGCTCAGGAGAGTTTAGTGGTAGCTGTGATGCTACAACTTGGTGCTATTTTTGGTGAAATCATTTGTTTTGATTCTGGTGATATAGTATTTATTTTAAATACTTGTTATGGTGAGTTGGTGCATAATCATGGTGTCGCATTGTCATATGCATGTTTTGGTGATATAGGCTCTGCCTCTGGTGTTTATTGGTGATATGCCCGTCGTGGCTCATTTTGGTGATCGGTACCGCATGCATATGCCCACTGGAGGGGTTGCATATCATCCCATTGTCTATGAATGTTATAACTTTGGTGGTTCACTGTCAAATGGACTTTTCTTTTGGTATCTGGTGCTGTGATATGGTGTAATTGTATTGTGTTGCTGTAGTTACCTGATGCTAGCATATTTTTATCATCTGCTTATTACCTCTGTTAGACTCACCCCTTCTGCTTGGAATGTTGCTCTCATGCGGCAACGCTGCAGGTGATCGCTAGTGCTCGTGGAGGAATTGCTAGGTTTTGCTTCCTCTCTCGTTTGGGTCTGTGTCAGCTCTGATATGTAGCACCGGGGAGTCGTTAGTTATCGTTTTGAACTATTATTTTAGTTATTGGAAATTGTTTTAATTAATTTTGGAGATGTCTTTAATTGTTAATTCTGGAGATGTTTAAACTGGTTAATATTTCCGCTGCTTGGTGATTTCTTTTATATAAATTATTTTGGAGATTTTTTTTTGGAATAAATGGTGTTTTTTTTAAAATGGTGAAAAATGTAGCGCCCTTCGAGGTGACTCTAATAATTGTCTATTTAGTTGTAATAGTAAAAGGGGGTGTTACACTTCACATTGCGAAAATACATCAAACAAGAACACCGATATATTATTAATATCATTTAAAAATACAATTAAATATCAATAAACTATATTTTAATATTTCAAAGATATAAAATACCTTAAAGTCATTAAACTTATAATTTTAAATAATAATATTAACTTGCTTTCAAAAAAAAAGTAATAATATTAACTCACGACTAATATTCAACAATAAAATAATGCATTAATAATATATTATTAAAATATGCCAAATATTAAAATAAGCACACACAAGACTACTAATACATCCACACATATATGCACACATATTAATAAGGAAATCAGGGTGTTACAATTCTATCCCCACAAAAAGAAATTCCGTCCTCGAAATTTGAATGAGGTCGAAGATCAAAATAAAAGAGTAACTACTCAGAAGAGTTGGTAACTTAGAGGGATTTGGTGTGTGAAAATACGTGTGCAAGTATAATTTGAATGAGGTCGAAGATCAAAATAAAAGAGTAACTACTCAGAAGAGTTGGTAACTTAGAGGGATTTGGTGTGTGAAAATACGTGTGCAAGTATATACAGTCACAAGTTATAGTATAAAAGATCGAACCCACAGGGATTGGATTAACTCTTATATATTGTTGTAAAGAAATACAAATTAGTGCAACTACACTATTCAGATTTTGGTTTTGGTTGAAGTTGAAATGTTAAAATAAATGAAAACAAGTAAAATGTGTAAGAAATCAGTTGAGAATGAAAGTTGGGATGTTTTCACAAGCTAAATCACTTTTGAGTGTATTGTGTTTTCTTGTGGTGCAATTGCACTTAGTGCAGTTGCATCAGTGTGTGCTGGTCAGCTACTTTCGTCAGAGTTTCGTTATAAGCTCTATATGATCCTGTTTTTTTGCGGTAAAGAGTAGGGTTGTCAGTGCCTCTCTCGCCCCCTTACAGATGATCCAAGTTGCTTAAATAAATACACTCTTGTATCTTAAGTTCTCTACACTTTAATGTAAGGACTATGTTAACCTTAAGCTAAGAATTAACAAGGAATTAACAAGCTAACTTCATTAAAACAAGTTTAACAAAAAAGCTCAATTAAACACTTATCCTTACTTAATTCTTGATTTCTAGTTATAAGCCAAATAAGTGAATATAACTCTACTTGTTCTAAGTGATCAATCTTAAACAAGATTAAGAATTTAAACACAAGAACTAATGTGCTTACACCATTTGAAAACACAATAACTTTCCTCAAAAGATCATTGGAAAGCTAGAACATCCCAACTCAAAAGAGTTTAGCTCATGATGGGCATGATAAAGCAAATATAAGTGAATGAAAGCATATTGCAATGAAGAAAAGTACAAGAGGATTCAAAAGAGTAACCAATGGAAAACTCTTGCATATATTTGCTTACAACCAATTTCTTGCACCTATTAGCTCTTTGAAGAAGTGGAGATAGAAGTTGTCAATTTCCTCTTACCTTCCTCTCAAACTAACACTATGAAACTACAAGAAAATAAAACTTTGAAACTAAGAAAAATTAAACTAAAAAGAACCTAAAAAAGATTATATGATATACGATATGATATATGATATATTATACGATATGACTTTTTCTCAAGTGAGGAATTTGAGTCCTGTTTATAGCCTTGGAGGTTTCCTTCATGTTGAGTTTTCCTTGCTGGTTAAGTTAACCAAACCATGGTTACTTTTAAAAGTTAAAGATCAGCTTGGCTTTCAACACTCATCCTTAATTTGAGGTCCAATAAATGGTTGCCACATGTCTTGTAAGATAGATTTTTGTGAAGCCTTTTTGATTGTAGGCGCCTCCTTTGCAAGTGGTCATGTGCTCCCATGTGACTTCTGAGCAAGCAGCAATCCAACTAAGCATTTATGCAATGGTAAGAATTGAGGTGCTTCCAATGTGGGGTTGTGAGCTGCTTCGGTGCAGAGTGGTGCATTTGCACCAAGTGCATTTGCACTACCCGGTGCAGTTGTATCAACTGGTGCATTTGCACTAAACTGCGGCAGTACTGAACAAACACACTAAACATACCAATATACAATAAAATGTTAAATTATGGACATCTCTTATCTAAAAACCATAAATGTTGTTATTTTATTCATACTAGCATATTTAACACATATTAGACTTGATTTTGGGCAATTATCTAAGTGTAGAAGCACGAATAACTCTATATAAAATAGAGTTATCACACCCCCAAACTTAAATCGTTGCTTGTCCTCAAGCAATGACAAAAAGAAAATACTAGTAAGATTTTTATAATCAAGAAGAACAGATCAGCTCACATCTTTTTCGAAGAATGATTTTCAATAATGCTTTTTTTTTATGAACTTCATTTTTTTAGAAAATTTTTGTCTTTGTGCCTTTGAATTCCAAAACATCCAAAGCTATAAAAACTCATTTGTGTGAGTGTGTGCCCCACTGAGATTCAATCAGTTCCAAAACTAAGTAACAAGTTTCTCCTAGCCTTTGAAAAATTTAGATTACGTTCGGTCAAAACAAAGATGTTTCAAAATATAGAGTAGACTAACAAAATCCTCAAGACTTGGGGAGGCTTTAAGCACAACAAAGGGCTTGAATTAAGTATTTCAAAACTATTGAGTCAATGCACTATTTGTGTTTTTGGTGGTTCTTTTTCTTGATGCAAATGCAGTTAGTGCAGTTGTATCGTTTTTCTGAGGTGCAGTTGCACTAGGTATTTTTTGTACTAGTGCAGATGCTCTAAACTTTTGACGGTGCAGATGCACTTAGTGCAGCTGCACTTGACACTTCTTTTCAAGACTTGTAGCTTATATTGCCCTCCTCACTGTCCTCCTTATGCATACTTTTTTTCTTTGGTCAGTTCTGTTTTCTTTTCTTCTTTTTCTTTCTTTTTGAATTTTTCTTTTTCTGACCAAATGCACTATTGGAACAGGTACACTTTTAATGACTCAGGAAATATAGCTTTCTTACATTTTGAGCTCTTTTGGTAAACCTATGTGTATTGACTACTCTAAGTTCTTTATACTCTAGCCTTTGTATTCATAAAAATTCCCCCAAACTTAATTCTTTAAGCTCTTCTATATTTTTAATAAAAATTTGTTTTTGACCTTAGTTTTCTAAAAATCCCTCTTGCATCGGATAGCTTATCACATAGCAAGGTTCTTTTTCAAAATTTCAGTTTTGATGTGTTGAAGTGATAATAACAATGGTTATTATTGGAAAAACAAGGCTTCTTTTTCTTTTTCTCTTGTTTCATCAATAAAAATTAGTTCACACTTTGCATTTTCTTTAAGTTTTTGAAAAAGGCTATAAGCTGATCATGCTTCAAGACTCATCAAATATTTTTAAAACACTTATTTAGCTTTGTTAAGTAAATCAAAAAATAGTTAAAAATGACACTTATTAACACAATATAAATAAATAAAAAACATATAAGTACTAAAACAAACACACATATTATAGACTAGCACATGCACCAAAAGTTTGAGTGCTCTCCCCCCAACTTAAAAGTGAGCAGTGTCCCCACTGCTCTAAGTTGAGTGCTAAAACAGATTGTTCAAAATGGGGGAGGGGGTTAATACATGTGGGACTCAAAACAAAATAGATAACATAAGTTCATAAAGTATTGAAAAATAAAAACAACATTTAAAGTTACTCGGGTTTTGCTCCAGATCTGAGTCTGTTGCTAGTCCTTGTTGCTGCTCTTTTGACTTGCAATTTCTTTGGCCTCTTTGCTGCTGTTGCCTTGGATGCAGTTGCTCCAGGCTCAGTAGTTGTTGTTGTTGTTGCTGCCTTCTCTGCTTCAGGTGGTGCATCTGCACCAGCTATTGGTTTTAGTGCAGTTGCACCAAGTGCAGCTGCACTGCTTTGGTCAGCAACTTCTTGTGGTTGCTTCTCCTTGGCAGCAGTAACTTCAGTGGTTGATTTCTGACCTCCTTCTTTCTCCTTGGCTTGTTGTTCTTGACCTTCCTCCACTTCCTTTGCTTGCACCTCAGATGTTTCTTTAGCCTTTCCTTTTTCATCAGATTTGTCCACCTCCTTTTCAGCTTCACCTGTTGCTGGGGTCTCCTGAGCAATTCCAGCTGCTTCAGCAATTCCTTGGAGGATTCTTGCAGATTCTTTACTCCTTTTGTCTGCTAATTCCTCAGCACTACAGCAATTGTGTCATGCACATCTGTTGAGTAGGTGGTGACTGTTGGAATTTGCTGGCATGCAACTGCACTTGATGCAATAGCACCAGGTGCAGCTGCACCAGCTGCTGGTTTTTCAGGACCTCCAGTTCCAGTTTCTTCCCCTGGTTCTTCATTGATAACCTGCAAATTTTCTTTCAAAATATTGGGGTTAGTTGGAATAACAGTATCAGCTTGAGTGGTCTCTGGTTGTGTTGGTGGGGTTGGTTCTTTTTGAGTTGATGATTTGTGTTGTGGTGATTGAATTGGTGAAATGGATGGGGATTTTTCTTGTTCAGGGGTGATTTTGGGTTGTTGCTTGGATGGGCTTATTGGAGTGAGAAGTGGTTCCACTGGATTTTTAGCAGCCTTCTTCTTCTTTAACAGTTCCCCCATGGTCAAATCTAAATCCCCTTCATCATTAGATACAGTTTCATCACTTTCCCCATCTTCATTTCTCTCCATTTCTTTCACTATTTTGACAGTTTCTGGGTCTTCATCAGTATCCTCCAACTCTTCATCCAGAACTTCCTTCACTTTCTTCTTTTTTCCCTTCCCTTTTCCTTTGGTCTCCCTTTTTCTTTTCAATACCTTCTTCTTCTTTTCTTCTTTTTCACTCTCCTCTTTTTCTTCTTCTTCTTCTTCTTTATCCGCTTCTTCCTCAAATACCCATGATGGAAACTCTGGGGTGTCTAACACTGTGGGTACTTGAGAAAGTTCCAAAAGCCTTTGTTGTAGCCACTCATGCTGTTCTTGTTGGAATTTCCAAACAGCTTGGTGCTTTTGCACTAAGTGCTCTTGCACCAAGTTTGGTTGTTCCCTTGCAGCTCTTCTTTCTTTCAACTCTGCAGATAGGGCTCCGGGTGGAAATTTTCTGTACTGATGTTCTTCAATAGTGATATGAACCCCTTGCTTCATACACAGTTCAGTAATCAAACATGGAAAATAAAGGAATCCTTCTGTTTTTTCTGAGCAATCTATGATTTCCTTGTTGATGATTTTTCCAATGTTCACATTCTCATCAGTCAAGATTGAATCAAGAATGATCAATCTATCCTTAGAGACTGTGTAAGTGTGTGAAGTGGGCAGAATGGAGCAGTTTATGAATATGTGCCAGTTTCCTAACTCTGGGATGAGATATTTGGTTTTCACCTAAAACTCAGTGTGAGTGAACTTTTCCCATGGTGCATTAGGCACTGCTACCCTAGATTTAATAATCTCCATTTGTTTCTTCCTGTAGGTTTCCATTTTTTCATCAAAATTAGGACCATTATAGAACAGATTATAATGATCATTCAGCCTCTTTTCATCAAAATAGATTTTTCTACCCCTCACAACAGAGAAGTTTTGAGTCTTACCTCCCTTGCTATTCAGGATGCCAGCATAAAATTCTCTCACCAGTTGTTCCAAGTAATAAGCCCTGTGTTGGATGAACAAATCCCAATGTTGAGCATCAACAGTTGTTAAGAAATTGGGATCTGCCCTCATCAAATTATAGCCACGTTCTGGCCAAAACTTCATCTCCCAAAAGTGAGGATTTGCTGTATCAATGGAGACGGTTACTGATGCAGTTGCACCGGATGATTTCATTGATGGCTCTACACCTGAGTTCTTGCCAGAGGACTTTGTTGCTACTTGTTTGCGTGCCATTTTGAGAGATTGGGGTTTTGAATTTGTTTGGAGATGGTATAGGGTTGAAGATGAACAGTAATGAATTTGGGAATTTTTGAGAGAGAGGATTGTTGTGTGTGTGGTTATTGTTTTAGAGAGATGGGTATTGAATGAAAGTGAGAAACGGTTACTTTTTGGGTTAGTGGGATGGTTTAAATGAGGTAATGGTTTAATGGAGGTTGATTTGATGGGTGTTTGTAGCCGTTAGGCTATGTGGAGATACATGCAAGGCTACACGTGTCTGATTAGGTGAATTCACACCGTTTAAACAGGGTTACTTTGTGTTGCGCTGGCAGTTCACCAAAATCATCCTCCCTTTTTGAAATTGTTGGTGCAGTAGCACAGGAAAGTGGTTGGTGCAAATGCACTAGGTGCAATTGCACCATTTTCCTGCTTTTCTACAAAACACTTGAAAAACATTAATTTGTACAAAATATAAAATATTTAACAAAAATTTATGGGTTGCCTCCCATCAAGCGCTTGTTTTAAGAGTCTTTCAGCCCGACTTTTCTTTGTTTCAGGGATTTTCAAAATGAGTGGTGCTTTCACCTTGCACCACATGTTCACCAAAATACATTTTCACCCTTTGCCCATTTACCTTGAAAGTGGTATTTGAGGCTGCATCATAAAGATTAACTGCACCATGAGGATAGACTTTAACTAATTTGAATGGTCCTGTCCACCTTGATTTCAATTTTCCAGGGAACAATTTTAGCCTAGAATTATATAACAAGACCATACCTCCTTCTCTAAGTTCTCTTCTTTGGATTTTCTTATCATGCCATGCTTTGGTTTTAGCTTTATAAATTTCTGCATTCTCATAAGAGAATTGCCTAAATTCCTCTAATTCATTTAGCTCTAAAAACCTTTGTGCACCTGCCTTATTGAGGTCAAAATTCAGCTTTTTAATAGCCCAATATGACTTGTTTTCTAACTCAATAGGCAGATGGCATGCTTTGCCATAGACTATCCTGTAGGGGGACATACCTAATGGAGTTTTAAATGCAGTCCTATATGCCCATAATGCTTCATCTAAGTGTAAGGACCAATCTTTTCTTGTTGGTCCAACCATTTTTTCAAGCATTCTTTTAATCTCCCTATTAGACAATTCAGCTTGTCCACTTGTTTGTGGGTGATAGGCTGTAGCAATTTTGTGTTTGATCCCATATTTTGCAAGAAATTTGCTAACTGATTTGGCATCATTATTAGGCAATGCTACTGCTTCTACCCATTTGGACACATAATCAACAGCTACTAAAATATATTCATTGCCAAAAGAAGGTGGAAAAGGACCCATGAAATCCATGCCCCAAACATCAAAAAATTCAATTTCTAAAATATTGGTTCTAGGCATTTTATGTCTTTCAGAAATATTCCCACTTCTTTGACATTTGTCACAGGTTTTGACCAAAAAATAAGTATCTCTAAATAAAGTAGGCCAGAAATAACCTGATTGCAATACCTTAGCTGCTGTTCTGTTGATTCCAAAGTGACCTCCATATGGTGCAGCATGGCAGTGCAGAAGCGCTGTTTTCTATTCAGATTCAGGGATGCACTTCCTCATGATTTGATCTGGACACCTCTTATATAGATAGGGATCGTCCCAATAGTATTGATTCACTATATGGAAAAATCTCCTTCTTTGCTGATAATTCATGTCCACTGGTGCAGCTTTGCTTACAAGGAAGTTGACTATGTTAGCATACCATGGTGCAGCTGCATTAGGTGCACCTGCACTTAGTGCAGAAGCACTAGGTGCTGTCAAGGTGACTGCTAACAATTTTTCATCTGGAAAATTTTCCGTGATCTCTTGTGTACCTGTACTTTCACCTTCAAGTCTAGACAAATGGTCAGCTACTTGGTTCTCCACCCCCTTCTTATCTCTAATTTCAAGATCAAACTCTTGAAGGAGGAGAACCCATCTTTTTAACCTTGGTTTTGCATCTTTCTTTGAAAGCAAATACTTGATGGCAGAATGGTCAGTATAAACAATAACTTTGGTGCCAACCAAGTAAGATCTAAATTTATCAAATGCAAATACCACTGCTAATAATTCCTTTTCTGTTACAGTGTAATTCATTTGTGCTTCTATGAGTGTTTTACTAGCATAATAGATTGAATGAAAGATTTTGTCATACCTTTTCCCTAGGACAGCTGATAACTCTATTTTATATAGAGTTATATACGCATCTAAACCTAAATAATTGTTTAGAATCAAGTACAATATGTGTTAAATATAGTAGTATGAATAAAATAAACAACATTCAAGGTTTATACTCATGACTTAGCATTTTGTATATATATTGGTATGTTTGATGTGTTTGTTCAGTGCACCTGCAGTTGATGCATCTGCACCGGAAAACAAGCAGTGCATCTGCACTAGATGCAGCTGCACCAGATTGCCACAGTGCAACCAAATTTAGTGCATCTGCACCATCCTGCACCAAAGACAGAATTACTCCACAATGGAAGCACCTCAATTCATACCATGGCATAAATATCTCTATGACATCATGCTTAGTCACAAGTCACATGGAGGCACCATGGCAACTTGCAAAAGGATGCACCTGCATCGCATGCAGCTGCACTACATGCAGCTGCACCATCCTGAAAGGGAGGAAAAATGCCAACACCGGAAGCACCTCAAACTCAAAGAAGATAAAGACACCACAAGATGACATCATAATTGGTCACAAATCACATGGGTCACATGGGAACCTTTCAAAAGAGGTGCCTACAATATATGACCATTTGAAGAGTCATCTTATAAAGGACACATGGCTACACCTAATTGGACCATTCTTTGCACTTGAGTGAAAAACTCAAATGGCATCATCAACTTCTGAAAAGTAACCATGGTTAAGTTAACTTTGTCTCCAAGCAAACCCTCACTTGAAGGAAAGCTCAAAGCCTATATAAAGACCTTCATTCTTCACTTGGAAATCATCTCAAATCTCATATATCTCATTTTCATTTCTTAGAGATCACTTTAGATAGTACTTTTATTTCATTTTCTTTATAGTTTAAATTAGTTGTTAATTTGCAAGGAGAAAAGGAAGGAATTGACGACTTCTACCTTCTCTTCTTCATAGATATAGGAAGGAGATCAGTGCACCTGCATTGCTTGATGCAAGAAAGCTTCAATATTGTAAACTTTACTTTGTTGCTCTTTCTTGATAATTTCCATCATCTCAATATGTTTTATTTAATCTCTTTTCATCTTGCAATGTCTATTATGAGCTAAGTTTCTTTAGTTGAGATGTGCTAGTCTTATAATGATCTTTTGAGAAAGTTATTGTGTTTTTATATGGTGTATGCATTTTGGTTCTTGTGTTATACTACATCCATCTTATTTTAAGGTTGATCGCTTAGAATAAGTAGAGTTATATTCACAGACATGGTTTATAACTAGAAATCAAGAACTAATAAGGGTGAGTGTTTAATAAAGCCTTTATTAATTTGTTTAATAAAAGAAGCTTGTTAATTCCATGATAGTTCTAGAAATAGGATAACATAGCCCTTAGGATTAATTCAGCAAGTACTTCAAGGTTAAGAGTGAATTTATTTAGCACACCTAGACATAGGAAGCTTGTAAAACAACTTTTGAAATAGTAGCTGAAAAGCACACAACTGATGCAGCTGCATCCAGTGCACCTGCACCACATAAAAGCACATAAACTCTTGAAAGTGACTTATTTGGTGAAGACATCTCAACTATCATTCTCAACTGATTTCCTCTACATTTTATTGCATATTTACATTCTGTTTTCTTTTCAACTCCACCCACAATTGTGAGTAGTGTAGCTGCACTAATTTATATCTTCTTAAGCATACAAGAGTTAATCCAATCCCTGTGGGTTCGATCTTTTTATACTATAACTTGTGACTGTGTATACTTGCACATGCTGTTATCTATTTACACACACCAACAGCTCCTACTGCAAAGTCACTAGCATCACACATCAATTCAAAGGGCCTGCTCCAATCTGGTGTTACAATCACTGGTGCAGTTACCAGTGCCTTTTTAAGCTTTTGAAATGCTTCCATACAAAGTTCAACAAAGTTAAATTGTGTATCTAATTGTAAAAGAGTACAAAATGGTTTAGAAATTTTTGAAAAATCTTTGATGAATCTTCTATAGAAGCCAGCATGGCCCAAAAAGCTTCTGATTCCTTTGACTGTTGATGGAGGTGGTAATTTCTCAATGACTTCAATTTTGGCCTTGTCCACTTCAAGACCTTTCTTTGATACTTTGTGTGCAAGCACAATGCCTTCTTGTACCATGAAATGGCACTTTTCCCAATTGAATACTAGGTTGGTGTCTTCACATCTTTGGAGAATTCTCTCTAAATTTGACAAACACAATGGAAATGTTTCTGCAAAAACTGAAAAATCATCCTTGAAAACTTCCATTGATTGCTCAATGAAGTCAGAAAATATGGACATCATGCATCTTTGAAATGTAGCAGGTGCATTGCAAAGTCCAAAAGGCATCCTTCTAAATGCAAAGGTACCATAGGGACATGTAAAAGTAGTTTTTGTTGATCCTTAGGTTCTATTGCAATCTGATTATAGCCTGAATAACCATCTAAGAAACAATAAAACTCTTTTCCTGCTAACCTATCTAACATTTGATCAATGAAAGGCAAAGGAAAGTGATCCTTTTTTGTGGCCTTATTGAGTTTTCTGTAATCCATACAAATCCTCCATCCTGTAACAGTTCTTGTTGGTATTAATTCATTTTTTTCATTGGCTATGACTGTGACACGCCCTTTCTTAGGGACACATTGTACAGGGCTCACCCATGCACTATCTGAGATGGGGTATATGATTCCAGCATCTAGCCATTTAATGATTTCTTTCTTAACAACCTCTTTCATTATAGGATTTAGCCTTCTTTGTCCTTCTATGTAATTTTTAGAATTATCTTCTAAAATGATCCTATGCATGCATATTGAAGGGCTAATTCCTTTTATGTCTGCCATTTGCCAATCTATAGCTTTCTTATGCTTTTTCAAGGTACTAAGAAGATCATTTTCCTGTTCTAAAGATAGATCAGATGCAATGATCACTGGAAGTGTATCACCTTCCCCTAAGAAAGCATATTTTAAATGTTTAGGCAGTTCCTTCAATTCTAATTTGGGAGATTGTTCAATTGAGGGTAAATTTTGTTTAAGGTTAGGATCTTCTAAATTAAGAGATTCATAAATTCTAGCCCATACCTTAGGTGTTGGTTCTTCCTTTGGCAGTATGTCTTTTTCCAGCATTTCTTCTTCAGGAAGTGCAGATGCATCAGGTGCAAGTGCACTGGTAAGATGATCATACTGCTTGTTGAACTGCTTTTGCACCAAATGATCAAGAGAGATGACTGCTGAACATTCTTCACTCTCTTCTGCAGGATATTTCAGAGCATTCATTACATTGAATTTCACCTCTTGATCATTTACTCTCATGGTTAGTTCTCCTTTTTGCACATCAATCAATGTTTTCCCAGTTGCTAAGAATGGCCTTCCAAGAATAACTGATACTTCTTTATCTGCAACAAAGTCAAGAATAACAAAATCTACAGGAAATACAAATTTGTCAACCTTTACCAAGATATCTTCTATGATTCCTTCTGGGTAAGCTATTGACCTGTCTGCAAGTGACAATGTTAAAGATGTAGGTTTAGCATGTCCAATTCCTAACTGTGTAAAGACAGATTTAGGCATCAAGTTGATGCTTGCTCCTAAATCACACAATGCACGACCTGTAGTAATTACCTATTGAAAATGGAATTGTAAAGCTACCTGGATATTTCAATTTTCTTGGAATTTTGTTTTGCAAAATCAAACTACATTCTTTGGACAAAACAACTGTTTCAAATTCACCTAATCTTTTTGCATTTGAAAGAACATCTTTCATGAATTTAGCATAATTAGGCATTAGTTGCAATGCTTCAATCAAGGGAACATTAATATGCAATTGTTTTTAAACATCTAAAAACTTACTGAATTGCTTCTCCTCATGTGCCTTTTTTAATCTTTGAGGAAAAGGAGGAGGAGGATATTCAGGAACTAACCTTGGAGTTGGAACTTCATGAGATGCAGATGCATCAGGTGCTTCTGCATCTTGAGGATTTTTTTCATTTTTATTTTTTTCTCCCTTACCTGTACTTTCATTCTCATGAGGTTCTGCAAGATCTTTCCCATTTCTGAGAGTGATGGCTTTGACCTGTTCTTTACCTGACCTCTGAGATGGACTTGCTTTTGTATTGGATGGTAATGTACTTGTTGGTCTTTGATACAGAGCAGTTGCTAACTGACCTACTTGATTCTCCAGATTTTTAATTGAAGCTTCATGAGCTTGCCTAGCTGTTCTAGTTTCACTTATGAATGCTTCATGGGTTTGCCTAGCTGTTCTGGTTTCATTAATGGAAGATTTAAGCAAACCTTCTAAGGAGTTATCAGTAGTAGGTTGTTGTTGTTGTGGCCTTTGGTAGTTCTGAGATTGAAATCTTGGTGCAAGGGTTGGTGCAGTTGCACTTGGTGCAGGTGCACTTGTATTGTTCCATCTAAAGTTTGGATGGTTCTTCCAACCAGCATTATAGGTATTGGAGTAAGGGTTGTTATTCCTATCATAACTTACATAATTTACAGAGACAGGGTTGCTAGGACACTCATCATAAAGGTGACTTCCTCCACCATAAACACAACTTATAGCTCCTGGAGGGGCTTGTTCTATTGCTGCTGCAGTGTTCTCTACTGGTGCAGCTGCACTAGATGCAGTTGCACTGGTTGTGGTGAAATTTTTGAACATGTTTGCTAGTGAGGCTACTTGAGCAGATAGGGCTGATATTTCACTAATTTCATGTACCCCTGATGATTTCTTTTGGGCATTTACCCTCTCAGTAGGCCAACTAGAACTATTAGTAGCAATTCTATCAATCAATTCACATGCTTCATTATAAGACAGATTTAACAAAACACCACCAGATGATGCATCAAGCATTATTCTAGTTTGTGGTTCCAAACCATTATAAAATGTTTCCATCTGAATAATGACTGGAAGACCATGGTGTGGACATTTTCTTAAAAGTTCTTTCCATCTTTCCCATGCTTCAAACAATGATTCTTGTTCTTTTTGTCTAAAAGATGTAATATCATTTCTCATTCTGGCATTTTTGATGGGTGGAAAATATTTTGACAAAAACTTTTGAGCCATTTCATTCCATGTATGAATAGAATTAGGCTCCAATGAATTTAACCATGATTTAGCCTTATCTTTCAAAGAATATGGAAATAGCTTAAGTCTAAATGCATCTTCACTAACACCAGGAATGATAAAGTTACTACATATTTCTAAAAACTGTTTTAAATGCTCATGGGGATCCTCCTGAAGAAATCCACCAAATTGACCAATTGTTTGGAGCATTTGAAACATCATGGGTTTAAATTCAAAATGGACAGCCTCTATGTGAGGTCTTGCTATGCTTGTTTGCGTGTTTTGATGATCAAACATAGCATAATCTCTCATAGGTCTATCTCTATCATTAATCATACCTATTGGACCCATGTGAATGAATTGGTTCCTGTGATCTGCTTCAGCATCTCGTTGTGATCTAGGACCACCTCTGACTGAGGCTGGTCTTGAGCCTTCTCCTTCACCTTGTTGAGACATGGTATTGCTGCAACTTTGAAGTCTTTGTTTTTGGAGTTTTCGCAACCTTCTAAACTGTCTTTCTATTTCTGGATTAAGTTCAAATTCTGGTGATCTATCCCTGGGCATACGCTAGTGCATCTGCACCTGTTTCTGCACAGAAAAACATACTACCAGAGTAATAAAACAAAACACTAATTTACTATCTTTAAAACAACAATAAAAATAAAGGTTTAAATATGTATTTAGTCCCTGCAAATGTCCCTGTTTTTCGATTTAGTCCCTGCAATTTTTTTTTTTTAAATACGTCCCTGCAAAATAACTTTTTTTTGAATATGCCCTTTCGAAAGTTGGAATTTTAATTACGTCACTGTAAAATAACTTTTTTTTAAATACGTCCCTGCAAAATAACCTTTTTTTTAAATACGTCCCAACAAAAAAAAATTGTGATATTTTGCAGGGACGTATTTAAAAAAAAGGTTATTTTATAGGGACGTATTTAAAAAAAATCTATTTTGCAGGGACGTATTTAAAAAACTTATTTTGTAGGGACGTATTTAAAAAAAAGTTATTTTGCAGAGACTTATTTAAAAAAAAAATTTGCAGGGACTAAATCGAAAAACAGTGACATTTGCAGGGACTAAATACATATTTAAACCAAAAATAAATTAATGGCAATCCCCGGCAACGGCGCCAAAAACATGGTGTATGAAAATACGTGTGCAAGTATACACAGTCACAAGTTATAGTATTGATGACGACCGCAAGAGCATTAGGAAATGATTATGGACACAAAGAGCATGGAGATTCAAGACATGGCACTTGGACGGTTGGACCAATTAGAAGAGGAAGAGCGAAGAAGATTAAAGAACAAGAACAATTGTTCCTTGTCTTTTAAATAGCTTTATAATTAAGATTTCGCATGAAGTTTATAATTGTAATAAGCCAAACATTTTTAGGCGCGTTATTTCTCATTCTTAGATGTCTAATTGTGTAAGGCCTAGTTTGGGCTTGAATTTGGGCTTTTAGGTTTATGTTTGTCACTTTAGTGAGTCCACAATCTATTCCCTATAAATAGGAGTGGTTATGTAAGTTTAAAGGAACTTTTTGACGAAATAGAATTGTGAGAATAGAGAGTGTTTCTCTAGGGTTCTTCTTAGAACCAAATTTGAGTCTTATCAAGAGCCTCTCACTCTTGTGGTGAATCTACCTTGATCTTATCATCCTCTTGGATGTGGCGATTTCTTCATCTTCTTGCCCTATCCGTTTGTATGTTTCTTTTCCCTTTCTCTTTTTTATTCTATTTGTTATCTTTGATTCAAGAAATCACTTGGTTAGATCCTAAATTTACATGGAATCAATTAGATTCACGTCAAGTGGTATTTAGAGCCTTTACCAATTGTTAGTGTGTTCTTGAATCAAAAAAAAAAAATATTAAAAAAAATTCTTTTTCGTTTGTGTCGTCGCCGTATTGAGCTTTTCCCATATGTCGCTAATGTTTATTGCCTATCTTTTGAGTCACGCTACCTGTGTTCTTGATTTTCTAATTATTGACACCATGTGTTATTTCACAATTGCAATTCACATTTGAGTAATCATTTCAGATCCGCAGATTTTAGTAGGTTTCATCGGTATTACATGAACAATTTGGTTCGACTTGAAAAGTTCACTGTTTTGCGTTTTGTTCTTGCTGTTGGAAGGTTTGATTTAGTGATTACTTGCAGTATTTTAACTGAAACTCGAGTTATTTAGTTGCTGGAATATTTCTTGAAAAAAATCTGCAACTTCATCTTGTTCACTTGTAATTGTTGATCCAAAATTGTTTTTGATGTTACTTCATACATGTCCGATTCTGGAAATTCAAATGCCTAAATTGATTAGAAAAAAGAGAAGAATTCAAATATGCAGAAAAAAAAATGAAAAGATAAGTACTGCAAAAAAAAAAGTGATTCTACACAAAAACACTTATAAAAAAAGCATATACAAAAAAAAAGTCTAGAATTGTTCATTTTGATATATCAATCATTTTTGCATCTTTGTTGCTTCTATTGGAAATTGCAAGTTGATTTTAGTACCTTACCTTCCAATCTTTATTGAGTTGTGTCCATATCGATCTGTTTGAGTGTCATTCCCTTTGCTTATATTTTCTTTCGTGTCTTTTAAATTCCTTAGTTTTGTCTTAGAAGTTTCTCGTCTTTGTTGGCCTCTTGAATGATAACTTTCATGTATGTTTTGTCACAATTGTGTAGAGGTTTTCCACAAACTTGATTAAGACTTGTTTGGTTTGTTTTAAGAACTTGAAGAGTTGCATTAGGGAGTGGAAAAAGGCTAGAGTGAATATTATAGAAAAAGCCATAATTGAGCGACATACACGAGTGATACATTTCTTGAGTGTAAACACTTAGCGAGTGGTGAGGACTATTGTTCTTTCTTGTTACTTTGCTTGATCATTTGGTACTTGTTATCTTGTCATTAGAATGATGAATAGAGGTTTGGACTATAATAGAGAATGTGTTGCAAAAACTCTTAAGAAGTATAAGGTTGGAGACTTGCTCCGGAAAATGCATGAGAGGTATGAAGAGAATGTGAGAGAAAAATATAGAAAGTATAAAAAAGAAAGAAGCAATGAGAGGAGAGATAGAGAAAAAGAGAAAAAATATGGAGATTATTTGCGAGAAAATGAGTTGAAAGAAAAAGTGAGCGTTCCAAATTTTCATGGGAAGAGTGACCCCGAAGTGTATCTTGATTGGGAGCTTAAGGTAGAACAAGTTTTCTCTTGTTGTGATGTTAGTGAAGAACAAATGTTGAAGCTTGTTGTGTTGGAGTTTAGAAGTTATGCACTTACTTGGTGGGATCAAGAAAAAAAGCTTAGGAGGAATTGTGAACTTGAGCCGATTGAGAAATGGGAAGATTTGAAGGCCATAATGAGGAGGAGACATGTTCCTTCTCATACCCAAAAGGAGTTGCGTGACAAATTGCATAGGCTTACTCAAGGAAGTAAAAGTGTTAGTGAGTACTTTGAGAAGCTAGAGATGGCTATGACTAGAGCTAACGTGGAGGAGAATTTGGAGAATACCATGGATAGGTTTCCTGATGGTCTAAATGAAGAAATAATTGAGGAGATGGAGCATCACCATTTTACAAAGGTTGAAGATCTTGTCCACCAAGCCATTAAGGTGGAAAAACAATTGCAAAGAAAGGATGCCTACAAGAAGCCGCCTTCAAAATATCATTCTTCAAGTTGGAAGAACAATTCCAAGAAGGAGGGGTCTTCACCCAAAAGACCTGATGTTGCAACCTCCAAGGGTAAAGGTACAATTTCTAACTCTTCTTCTTTGAACCCTAAGTTAAAGAACATGAAATGTTTTAAATGCTTAGAGTATGGGCACATTGCATTGAATTGTCCGATTAAGAGAATTATGGTCTTAAGAAAAAATGGGTGCATTAACTCACAAGAGGGTGAATGTAAGAAAAATCGTCAAGAGGGAGATTTGCTCATGGCTAGTAAATTTTTGGGAGCCTATGAGAAATATGAGAATGATTCACAAAGAAATAATATCTTCCAAACTAGGTGTTTCATTCTAGGAAACATATGTTCTTTGATAGTTGATGGAGGTAGTTGTGCAAATGTTGCTAGCACTAGGTTAGTGTCAAAGCTTAATCTTGAAACTACCCCACACCCTAGTCCATATAAAGTGCAATGGTTAAGTGATCATGGAGAACTAGAGATAAAGAGACAAGTCAAGATATCCTTTTCTATTGATAAATATTGTGATGAGGTTATATGTGATGTAGCGCCCATGGAGGCCAGCCACATATTGCTAGGGAGACCTTGGCAATTTGATAGGAAAGTTTTTCATGATGGCGAATCCAATAAATACACTTTTGTTCAGAATAAAATTAAATTTACTCTTCACCCTCTTAGTCCAAAGAAGGCTAAAGAAGACATGTTGGCTTTGAAACTTAAAATAGAAAAAGAAAAAGAAGAGTTGAAAGAAAATGAAAATGAGTGTGGCAAAAGAGAGGCAAAGAGAGAGAAAAGCAATGAAAAGAAAGAAATGGGGAATAATAAAAATCTCTTAAAAAGGGAGATTGAGGTCAATAGAGCATTGTTGGTAAGGCCTATGCTTAAACTTGAAGTTCCATTTCATTGTTTGTTTTGTTATGCTAACAATTTCCCTAGTGTTGTTGAGCTATTTTTGAGCATGCATAGGGACGTCTATTCAAGAGAGGTGCCCCGTGGTTTGGTGCCTTATGATGCTACTCCCAACTTGCAAGTTTCCAAGGAAGTCCATTTGCTTGAAGAAGTTGATTCAAGGGAAGTTTCTTTTGATTTGATTCCTTACGAAAGTGTCAAATCAATTAAGTTTTCTAAATTCATGTTGGATGACTTGTTTATTGCATTGCTTAAGTTTTCTCATGTGATTGAAAGTTTTAAAAATTTGATGATGGAAAGGTTTAACTTGTATCTTTTGCCTATGTCTCGAATGGGAGAAGAAGATTTTCAAAATATGATGTCTCCAAGTCGTTCCTTGTGCGCTCTCTATAACCATTGTGATATTGATTTTCTAACTCCATCTTTGATACAAGGTCAATGTGTTGAAATTTTAAAAGGGTTTGACAATACCAAGACATTTATTGTGAATGAATCTGTATCTGGTAATTCGGAAAAAAATTGTCATGTTCCTGTTTCGAAATTTACTTTTTTATGGTGTTGGGTGTTGGTTATATTTGTCAAATATATTGATTCTACCCAATTTCCATTTGACCCGGGAGGTATGTTGGTATTGATATGAGTTACTTCTTTATGTAAGATACAATGGAGATGCTGTCACAAGAAGAGGGATACAATGGAGATCAAATTCGAGGTCGAATTTCTTCAAGAAGGAGGGAATGATGACGACCGCAAGAGCATTAGGAAATGATTATGGACACAAAGAGCATGGAGATTCAAGACATGGCACTTGGACGGTTGGACCAATTAGAAGAGGAAGAGCGAAGAAGATTAAAGAACAAGAACAATTGTTCCTTGTCTTTTAAATAGCTTTATAATTAAGATTTCGCATGAAGTTTATAATTGTAATAAGCCAAACATTTTTAGGCGCGTTATTTCTCATTCTTAGATGCCTAATTGTGTAAGGCCTAGTTTGGGCTTGAATTTGGGCTTTTAGGTTTATGTTTGTCACTTTAGTGAGTCCACAATCTATTCCCTATAAATAGGAGTGGTTATGTAAGTTTAAAGGAACTTTTTGACGAAATAGAATTGTGAGAATAGAGAGTGTTTCTCTAGGGTTCTTCTTAGAACCAAATTTGAGTCTTATCAAAAGCCTCTCACTCTTGTGGTGAATCTACCTTGATCTTATCATCCTCTTGGATGTGGCGATTTCTTCATCTTCTTGCCCTATCCGTTTGTATGTTTCTTTTCCCTTTCTCTTTTTTATTCTATTTGTTATCTTTGATTCAAGAAATCACTTGGTTAGATCCTAAATTTACATGGAATCAATTAGATTCACATCAAGTATAAAAGATCGAACCCACAGGGATTGGATTAACTCTTATATATTGTTGTAAAGAAATACAAATTAGTGCAACTACACTATTCAGATTTTGGTTTTGGTTGAAGTTGAAATGTTAAAATAAATGAAAGCAAGTAAAATGGGTAAGAAATCAGTTGAGAATGAAAGTTGGGATGTTTTCAGAAGCTAAATCACTTTTGAGTGTATTGTGTTTTCTTGTGGTGCAATTGCACTTAGTGCAGTTGCATCAGTGTGTGCTGATCAGCTACTTTCATCAGAGTTTCGTTATAAGCTCTATATGATCCTGTTTTTTTGCGGTAAAGAGTAGGGTTGTCAGTGCCTCTCTCGCCCCCTTACAGATGATCCAAGTTGCTTAAATAAGTACACTCTTGTATCTTAAGTTCTCTACACTTTAATGTAAGGACTATGTTAACCTTAAGCTAAGAATTAACAAGGAATTAACAAGCTAACTTCATTAAAACAAGTTTAACAAAAAAGCTCAATTAAACTCTTATCCTTACTTAGTTCTTGATTTCTAGTTATAAGCCAATTAAGTGAATATAACTCTACTTGTTCTAAGTGATCAACCTTAAACAAGATTAAGAATTTAAACACAAGAACTAAAGAGCTTACACCATTTGAAAACACAATAACTTTCCTCAAAAGATCATTGGAAAGCTAGAACATCCCAACTCAAAAGAGTTTAGCTCATGATGGGCATGATAAAGCAAATATAAGCGAATGAAAGCATATTGCAATGAAGAAAAGTACAAGAGGATTCAAAAGAGTAACAAATGGAAAATTCTTGCATATGTTTGCTTACAACCAATTTCTTGCACCTATTAGCTCTTTGAAGAAGTGGAGATAGAAGTTGTCAATTTCCTCCTACCTTCCTCTCAAACTAACACTATGAAACTACAAGAAAATAAAACTTTGAAACTAAGAGAAACTAAACTAAAAAGAACATAAAAAAGATTAAATGATATACGTTATGATATATGATATATTATACGATATGATTTTTTCTCAAGTGAGGAATTTGAGTCCTATTTATAGCCTTGGAGGTTTCCTTCATGTTGAGTTTTCCTTGCTGATTAAGTTAACCAAACCATGGTTACTTTTAAAAGTTAAAGATCAGCTTGGCTTT
The DNA here is from genome assembly GCA_963573325.1 of Astragalus glycyphyllos. Lineage (NCBI taxonomy): Eukaryota > Viridiplantae > Streptophyta > Magnoliopsida > Fabales > Fabaceae > Astragalus > Astragalus glycyphyllos. The sequence goes on from OY754307.1 coordinate 41,089,497, forward strand.
CAACACTCATCCTTAATTTGAGGTCCAATAAATGGTTGCCACATGTCTTGTAAGATAGATTTTTGTGAAGCCTTTTTGATTGTAGGCGCCTCCTTTGCAAGTGGCCATGTGCTCCCATGTGACTTCTGAGCAAGCAGCAATCCAACTAAGCATTATGGCAATGGTAAGATTTGAGGTGCTTCCAATGTGGGGTTGTGAGCTGCTTCGGTGCAGAGTGGTGCATTTGCACTACCCGGTGCAGTTGCATCAACTGGTGCATTTGCACTAAACTGCGGCAGTACTGAACAAATACATCAAACATACCAATATACAATAAAATGCTAAGTTATGGACATCTCTTATCTGAAAACCATAAATGTTGTTATTTTATTCATACTAGCATATTTAACACATATTAGACTTGATTTTGGGCAATTATCTAAGTGTAGAAGCACGAATAACTCTATATAAAATAGAGTTATCAGGATTGTCAAGATATTTTTGGAGTTGATGAAAGAGTGGACGTCAACAACTATTGCAAGGAAATGATTATCAGTCAATGGGAGGCAAGTATAATATTTGGGTTAGGTAATTCTGAGTTAGCTTACCAAAAAATGTACTTCTTAACTATATTCCTCCTTCTAAAGTTAACATCAAACTTCTCTACAAGGCTTAGTATCTGTAGGGTGGAACTAACAAACTGGTATTTCTAGCTCGCCTAAGAGGTAACTCATTAATATCATCAGAGTCCTATGGTTAGGTTTTGCTATTTCTACTCACTCTTTTAGGCCTAAAGGTTATCGGCGTCTAGCTACAAGGCAACTCTTACTCACACTACGTTTTACTCGTTCTTGAATCCTAGTTGCTAAAACTACTCATCTAATGTAATCATCATTGCTCAATTACCGACGCAAAGTAATTGGGGTGATCAATCCCTCCTATTCTTCTAGCCAGTCTACTTAAGCAATAATAGCTATATAAGTCGCTCGAGGCTCTATATATGAGAATCTTTCATAGGACTTGAATATAAGGATGTTCGCGTCACATCTTTACTTCAGAGTTCTACGAAAATATCTATCTAAGGATAAGAGGTATATGGGTTTACACTTAGATCCTAAGTTCTTTCTATCTACTCTAACCTTAATGATTTTCCCAAATCAAAAGAATACCTATCACTCATCCCATTACCTCGAGAACTTAACCAACTATTTTGGTCAGCTTCATACCTATCAAGAATCAAACAATGAATGCATGCAACTCTACTCAGAATTCAAAAATCGGAAAGCATAATAAACCACACATAACGTTCGGTTAGGACCAAACTGCTCTGAAACCACTAAATGTGAGACTCGCTACCCCTTTGGAAAGCGTGACGTAAATAAAAGAATTAATAGAAAATACGTCTTTATAAAAAAATTAAAGTCAAAGGAAATAACAAGTATCTCCAACAATAGCGAAAATACAAATCAAACAAATAACAAAAGCAAAGTAAAAACCCCATGGAACCCCTGTGTCACATGTCTTAGAGCTTTTACCACTTATTTAACCTTTTGACGAACACACAAATAATCAATACATAATAACAAAAGTCTTCATCTCACGTGAACTACTTCTCGGTGTCCATGTCGATAGATTCATCACCATCTGCTTGCTCATCACCTAAATATGTACAATGGCACACGAGTAGCCACAAAGAAGAGTGAGGAAATAACACAACATAGGAAACAATCAATGGTAGTGGATACAACAAACATAAAACGCATACACAAACAATCATCTGCTAATCATCATCTAACTCTCATCATCGAGACCTAACGCACAGTCCTAGACTACAACGTCAACTCAATCCTAACACTATTACTCCAACGTCATGCTCAAATTGTCACTACTCTGTCAGTACATTTGGATCCATTTAACTCTAAGTAAGCTGATGCAAGTGCCCTCACATCCCGCGCAATTGGTAGAGTCTAGTGATGGTACCCTAGTGTTTAGTGGAACTCCCCAGCCGTGCCCAACTTAGGACCTCCCCACTGGGCCTACCTGTAACACCCCCCTTTTACTATTACAACTAAATAGACAATTATCAGAGTCACCTCGAAGGGCGCTACATTTTTCACCATTTTAAAAAAAAAACACCATTTATTCCAAAAAAAAATCTCCAAAATAAATTATATAAAAGAAATCACCAAGCAGCGGAAATATTAACCAGTTTAAACATCTCCAGAATTAACAATTAAAGACATCTCCAAAATTAATTAAAACAATTTCCAATAACTAAAATAATAGTTCAAAACGATAACTAACGACTCCCCGGTGCTACATATCAGAGCTGACACAGACCCAAACGAGAGAGGAAGCAAAACCTAGCAATTCCTCCACGAGCACTAGCGATCACCTGCAGCGTTGCCGCATGAGAGCAACATTCCAAGCAGAAGGGGTGAGTCTAACAGAGGTAATAAGAAGATGATAAAAATATGCTAGCATCAGGTAACTACAGCAACACAATACAATTACACCATATCACAGCACCAGATACCAAAGGAAAAATCCATTTGACAGTGAACCACCAAAATTATAACATTCATAGACAACGGGATGATATGCAACCCCTCCAGTGGGCATATGCATGCGGTACCGATCACCAAAATGAGCCACGACGGGCATATCACCAATAAACACCAGAGGCAGAGCCTATATCACCAAAACATGCATATGACAATGCGACACCATGATTATGCACCAACTCACCATAACAAGTATTTAAAATAAATACTATATCACCAGAATCAAAACAAATGATTTCACCAAAAATAGCACCAAGTTGTAGCATCACAGCTACCACTAAACTCTCCTGAGCATACCAGCACCGCACCTGAAATATTAACACCAGACGGCTCCACAACGCGGACATAACGCACGCACACCACGCACAAGACTGGCGCACAGCGCCTAGGCACATCGCACCTACTTCAGCGAATTAATTAAAATAGCAAACGACATCGGATTTCAACAAATAAATACTTTTTGGAAAGCCCTATGGGTCTGGTTATCATCCCTAAGTTCAGTTTTTGAAGGAGAGTGTCCAATAGGTACAGTTTTTGAAAAGCACACAGGCTAGTTGCAAAAGAGGACAGTTTCTGTCCTTCAAATTCAAGCAATTCCAAAGTGACCAAAACTCAATCAAATTGCATGAAACTTGTGCATAAACTGGGGCAAATTTTGTCTAGTTTTCAAAGAAATTGGATTCGTTCGAAAAGGAGTTCTTTTGAAAACGTGGTAACCAAAACACTGACCCTGTGTCCAGATTGTTTCCAGAATCTTACTCTAACTTGTGGAATTCATATCTCGAGCTACACAACTCTAAATGCAATCAAACCAGTGCCAAATTAACAAGCATTAAGTCTATTTTCCAGAAAAATAAACCACATAATTTTTCGGTCAATACAACGTTCCCAGTCACCGAAATACCGAATCTATACCCAAATCGTTTCCAGAATTTTAACCTAACTTGTATCGCCTATAACTCGAGCTATACAACTCCGAATTTAACGAAACCAGTGCCAAAACGACCGGCGTTAAGCCTATTTTCAAAAACAATCAACCTCATAATTTTTTGGATCAACCAAACAGCGCCAGTTTTAGAAAAACCGAACCTGTGTCCAGAATCGCTAAATTGCCAAACACCAAACCCTAACGGCAACGACACCGCAACCACCACAACAAAAACGACAATTCGACAACGCGACAACAACAATCAACCACGCACAGCAACAACAAAAACACGAACAATAACAACACCATCATCGTGATACAACAATCACGCAACAACAAATAACGAAACAAATCACAATAACGTGCAATAATCATCAAAGCACCAATCTCAACGAAAACACGATATGCAACAACACGAACAATTCAACAAGCCCTAGACTACCCACACATAATTATCATCAACCCATTATCAAGGTTAAGCCCACCCTTACCTCGAATAACGTAAGCTCCGGAACACGACGAACGAGACACGAACAAAACCACGGCAACACGAACGATCTCCTTTTGAAATTCTTCGCGAAACCCTCCTCTTCTCTCCCTCTTTGCGCCGCGTGCTCTCTCTCTCACTCTCACTTTCGTTTTTCTTTTGCTTGCTGCGAATGAGGGTTTGGCTTAAACCCCCAGGGTTTAAGTTGAGGGCTCAGTAAACACTGGGCTCTCTACGTCACCACCTCCTTTACTCGTTTCACCTCCTACGCATATAAAATATTAACCTTTTAATTTATCTATATCCCGCCTCCAAATTATTTTAATAATTCAATCAACTATTTTAATTAAATTATTTCCGGGGTGTTACAACCCTCCCCCACTTAGAATCTTTCGTCCTCGAAAACATACCTGATTCAAACAGCTCCGGATAGGACTCTCGCATCTTGCTCTCCAACTCCCATGTCATGCTTTCACCAGCAGCTCCTAACCAGACCACTTTCACCAGGTTTATCTCTTTGCCACGTAAAGTCTTCACTTCACGATCTTCAATTCGCACAGGAATTGTCTCCACAGTGAGATTATCCCGCACATGCACATCATCCATCGGAATCACATGGGACGGATCCGAAATATACTTCCGAAGTTGCGACACATGAAATACATCGTGCAAATTCGAAAGATTAGGCGGCAAGGCCACCCTATAAGCAACATTACCAATTCTCTCAGTGATCTGATACGGTCCAATGAAACGAGGAGTCAACTTCTTTGTCTTCAATGCACGCCCAACACCAGCCATAGGCGTGACTCTCAAAAACACATGATCACCAACTTGGAATTCTAAATCCTTCCTTCTCTTATCATGATAGCTCTTCTGTCTACTCTGCGACGCTTTCATTTTCTCACGGATCAATTTCACCTTTTCAGTAGTCTCTCGAACAACCTCGGGTCCAAGAACAATACTCTCCCCAGATTCATGCCAACACAACGGAGTCCTACATCTCCGACCATACATTGCCTCGAACGGTGCCATCCCGATGCTAGAATGGTAACTATTGTTGTAAGTAAACTCGATCAACGGAAGGTGAGTATCCCATGCACCTCCCTGCTCAAGAACACAAGATCTCAACAAGTCTTCCAACGACTGAATGGTCCTCTCTGTCTGTCCATCAGTTTGAGGATGATAAGCTGAACTCAACCTCAATTTAGAACCCAACGCTTCTTGCAAACTCTTCCAGAAATCAGAAGTGAACCTAGGATCTCTGTCAGACACAATGCACAAAGGAACACCATGCAACTTCACAATCACCTGAATATAAATCTTTGCCAATCTCGACACCGGATACGTGATATTGATAGGAATAAAATGAGCAGACTTCGTCAATCTATCCACAATCACCCAACTCGAATCGTGCCCCCTCACAGTATTAGGTAACCCTATCACGAAATCCATAGAAATACTATCCCACTTCTATTCCGGAATCTCCAACGGTTGCATCAACCCAGCAGGCTTCTGATGCTCAACCTTCGATTTCTGACAAGTCAAGCAGGAATACACAAACTGCGCCACATCTCGCTTCATACCAGGCCACCAAAACATCTTCTTCAGATCCTGATACATCTTTGTAGCTCCCGGGTGGATACTCAACTTACTCCTATGACCTTCTTCTAAAATTGCTCTTTTCATCTCCTCCTCATCAGGAATGCAGATTCTTCCACGGTACTTCAATACATTCTGCGCATCCAACTCAAAGTCTTTATTCTCGGATTGATCAATCCCAACCATCAGGTCAACTAATTTAACATCTAACTTCTGAGCTTCTCGAATGCTAGCCATGAATTCATTATCAATCTTCAACATCCCCAATCTGACACTCTGAGGCGTCACTTCATAAACCAAACTCATATCCCTGAACTGCTCAATTAATTCGAGTTCTCTAACCATCATTGCTGACATATGCAACGTCTTTCGACTTAAAGCGTCAGCTACCACATTAGCCTTTCCCGGATGATAGTTCAAGCTAAAGTCATAGTCTTTCAGCAACTCCAACCATCTGCGCTGTCTCATATTCAACTCTTTCTGATCAAACAGATACTGCAAACCCTTATGATCACTGAACACCTCAAACCTCGAACCATACAGATAATGTCTCCAAATTTTCAACGCGAACACAACTGCAGCAAGTTCTAAATCATGGGTAGGGTAGTTCTTCTCATGAGTCCTCAACTGTCTCGACGCATAGGCAACTACCTTACCATTCTGCATAAGCACACCTCCCAACCCCATCTTGGAAGCATCACAATACACCACAAACGACTCTTCCGGATTAGGCAACGTCAGAACAGGAGACGTCGTCAACCTCTTCTTCAATTCTTTGAAGCTCTCTTCACAACAGTCATCCCAGATGAAAGCTTTACCCTTGCAAGTCAACTGAGTCAACGGAAGTGCCAACTTCGAAAATCCTTCTATAAACCTCCTGTAGTAACCTGCCAGACCCAGAAAACTTCTAATCTCAGTAACTGACTTCGGAGACTCCCATTGTAACACGGCATCAACCTTAGACGGATCCACGACAATTCCATTCCCCGAAATAACATGACCCAGAAAGCTAACCTCTTTCAACCAAAACTCACACTTAGACAGCTTCGCATATAATTTCCTGTCCCTCAGAATTTCCAATACCAATCTCAGATGTTCTGCATGCTCCTCTTCTGACTTAGAATAAATTAGGATGTCGTCAATGAATACCACCACAAACCGATCCAGATACTCACAAAAGATACGATTCATGTACTCCATGAACACTCCCGGCGCATTAGTCACACCGAAAGGAATCACGGAATACTCATAATGCCCATAACGGGTTCTGAAAGCTGTCTTCTGAATGTCTTCGTCTTTCACCTTGATCTGATGATAACCCGATCTCAAATCTATTTTACTGAACACCTGAGCACCCACCAACTGATCCATTAAGTCATCAATCCTCGGAAGCGGATACTTGTTCTTAATAGTCACCTTATTCAGCTGCCGATAGTCTACGCACAACCTCATACTACCATCTTTCTTTTTCACCAACAACACTGGAGCTCCCCACGGCGACACACTTGGCCTCACAAATTTCTTTTCAAGCAGATCCTCGAGTTGCTTCTTCAGTTCTGACAATTTAGATGCAGACATTCTATACGGTGCCATAGACACAGGTTTAGTATCAGGTACCAGATCAATAGCAAACTCAACCTCTCTCTCTGGTGGTACATCCGGAATCTCGTCGGGAAAAACCTCAGAACACTCTCGCACCACCTGCAACTCATCAACCTTCGCTTGGCTCTCAGCAGACAATGACGCCATTAATGAAAACAACTGGACGTCTTCCCTCATTACCCTATGCAACTGACCAGCAGACAACAAACCAGACTCTTCCTCTTCAGGAGGAAAGAAACTCACAGACCTTTCATGACAGTTGATATGAACATGGTTATCAACTAACCAGTCCATACCTAGAATAACATCCATTCCGCTCAGCGGCAAACAAATCAAGTCAACGAGAAAATCATTACCGAATATCGATAAAGGGCATTTAGCACAAACAACCGAGGTAGTCACCGAACCCTTAGCCGGAGTTTCGATAACCATCTCCCTCAACATAGAAGATAAAACAAGATCTAATTTCTCAACACATGCAGTAGCAATAAAACAATGGGTAGCACCAGTATCAATAATAGCAATAAGAGGAGAATTATTAATATAGCATGTACCTCTGATCTCATTCACTGCATCTGACCCCGCCAGAGCGAACACCTTCCCAACGGACCTTTCTTTCTTCGGTTTAGGACACTGAGTGCTGATATGACCACCCTCACCACAGTTGTAGCATAACACATCCTTTCGATCACAGCTAGACGCCATATGACCCTCTTTACCACACTTGTAGCACTTCTTCACATCACCTGGACAGTCAGGACGCTTATGACCGGGTTTACCACACTTGTAACATACCACACTAGCAGCAGCATCTCCCCCACTAGGTCTCTTACCCACAGCAGTTCTCTAATTGCCCTTACCAGCTGGAACCTCATACGGCTTCCCACGACTCGAGAAATTCTTCTGCCTATCCCTCATGACTCTAGAATGAGCATTACTGTCTTCCTCGAAGATTCTGCAGCTGTCAATCAACTCCGAGAACACCCGAATTTTCTGATACCCTATCGCCTTCTTGATATCAGCCCGCAACCCATTTTCAAACTTGATGCATTTGGAGAATTCAGCACCAGCCTCACCATAATGTGGATAGAACTTCGCCAATTCAATGAACTTGGCAGCATACTCAGTCACCGACATATTACCCTGCTTCAGCTCCAGAAACTCAATCTCTTTCTTCCCACGGACATCTTCAGGATAATACTTTCTCAGAAATTCTCTGCTGAACACAGCCCAAGTGACCTCTTCATTCACAGTCGCCAACCTCTGCCTCACCTCCAACCACCAGTCATCAGCCTCCTCTGCCAGCATATGAGTACCATACCTGACTTTCTGCGCCTCAGAGCAATCCATAACACGAAAGATTCTCTCCATCTCTTTCAGCCACGCCAAAGCACCATCAGGGTTATACTTGCCCTTAAAGGTAGGAGGATTCTCCCTCTGAAACGTAGCCAAACTGCGCGACCCAGCACCACCAGCAGCGCCTGGGTTATTCTCCACAGCTTGAGCCACAGCCTGCAAAGCAGCAGCGAGTGCAGCATCGTTCCGTCCTGCCATCTCAACCTAACACTGCAACAGAAACTATAACCAGAAACGAGTAACAATTACTCAAGTGTTACTCGACTCGACGACTCGACAACTTGGCCGGACAGACCGAACTGCTCTGATACCACTAATGTAACACCCCCCTTTTACTATTACAACTAAATAGACAATTATCAGAGTCACCTCGAAGGGCGCTACATTTTTCACCATTTTAAAAAAAAAACACCATTTATTCCAAAAAAAAATCTCCAAAATAAATTATATAAAAGAAATCACCAAGCAGCGGAAATATTAACCAGTTTAAACATCTCCAGAATTAACAATTAAAGACATCTCCAAAATTAATTAAAACAATTTCCAATAACTAAAATAATAGTTCAAAACGATAACTAACGACTCCCCGGTGCTACATATCAGAGCTGACACAGACCCAAACGAGAGAGGAAGCAAAACCTAGCAATTCCTCCACGAGCACTAGCGATCACCTGCAGCGTTGCCGCATGAGAGCAACATTCCAAGCAGAAGGGGTGAGTCTAACAGAGGTAATAAGCAGATGATAAAAATATGCTAGCATCAGGTAACTACAGCAACACAATACAATTACACCATATCACAGCACCAGATACCAAAGGAAAAATCCATTTGACAGTGAACCACCAAAATTATAACATTCATAGACAACGGGATGATATGCAACCCCTCCAGTGGGCATATGCATGCGGTACCGATCACCAAAATGAGCCACGACGGGCATATCACCAATAAACACCAGAGGCAGAGCCTATATCACCAAAACATGCATATGACAATGCGACACCATGATTATGCACCAACTCACCATAACAAGTATTTAAAATAAATACTATATCACCAGAATCAAAACAAATGATTTCACCAAAAATAGCACCAAGTTGTAGCATCACAGCTACCACTAAACTCTCCTGAGCATACCAGCACCGCACCTGAAATATTAACACCAGACGGCTCCACAACGCGGACATAACGCACGCACACCACGCACAAGACTGGCGCACAGCGCCTAGGCACATCGCACCTACTTCAGCGAATTAATTAAAATAGCAAACGACATCGGATTTCAACAAATAAATACTTTTTGGAAAGCCCTATGGGTCTGGTTATCATCCCTAAGTTCAGTTTTTGAAGGAGAGTGTCCAATAGGTACAGTTTTTGAAAAGCACACAGGCTAGTTGCAAAAGAGGACAGTTTCTGTCCTTCAAATTCAAGCAATTCCAAAGTGACCAAAACTCAATCAAATTGCATGAAACTTGTTCATAAACTAGGGCAAATTTTGTCTAGTTTTCAAAGAAATTGGATTCGTTCGAAAAGGAGTTCTTTTGAAAACGTGGTAACCAAAACACTGACCCTGTGTCCAGATTGTTTCCAGAATCTTACTCTAACTTGTGGAATTCATATCTCGAGCTACACAACTCTAAATGCAACCAAACCAGTGCCAAATTAACAAGCATTAAGTCTATTTTCCAGAAAAATAAACCACATAATTTTTCGGTCAATACAACGTTCCCAGTCACCGAAATACCGAATCTATACCCAAATCGTTTCCCGAATTTTAACCTAACTTGTATCGCCTATAACTCGAGCTATACAACTCCGAATTTAACGAAACCAGTGCCAAAACGACCGGCGTTAAGCCTATTTTCAAAAACAATCAACCTCATAATTTTTGGATCAACCAAACAGCGCCAGTTTTAGAAAAACCGAACCTGTGTCCAGAATCGCTAAATTGCCAAACACCAAACCCTAACGGCAACGACACCGCAACCACCACAACAAAAACGACAATTCGACAACGCGACAACAACAATCAACCACGCACAGCAACAACAAAAACACGAACAATAACAACACCATCATCGTGATACAACAATCACGCAACAACAAATAACGAAACAAATCACAATAACGTGCAATAATCATCAAAGCACCAATCTCAACGAAAACACGATATGCAACAACACGAACAATTCAACAAAGCCCTAGACTACCCACACATAATTATCATCAACCCATTATCAAGGTTAAGCCCACCCTTACCTCGAATAACGTAAGCTCCGGAACACGACGAACGAGACACGAACAAAACCACGGCAACACGAACGATCTCCTTTTGAAATTCTTCGCGAAACCCTCCTCTTCTCTCCCTCTTTGCGCCGCGTGCTCTCTCTCTCACTCTCACTTTCGTTTTTCTTTTGCTTGCTGCGAATGAGGGTTTGGCTTAAACCCCCAGGGTTTAAGTTGAGGGCTCAGTAAACACTGGGCTCTCTACGTCACCACCTCCTTTACTCGTTTCACCTCCTACGCATATAAAATATTAACCTTTTAATTTATCTATATCCCGCCTCCAAATTATTTTAATAATTCAATCAACTATTTTAATTAAACTATTTCCGGGGTGTTACACTACCCGCAAGGCCAGGTCATGGTCGTCTCTATTACTACTCCCATAACTGTTTGCTTACCACCCCCTATCATCATCCCCATCCTTTGAGGTACGGCTCGCCCATACTGCGACGAGTCCTTGCCTATACTGTGACAAGGTTCTCTGAATGGGTAAACCCGTTGATCATCATCATCCGCGTCCTTAAGTGTTCCGGAGTCCTAGGGTATCATCATAACCTAGGGGGTCAATTATCCTAGAATTATCATCGTTGGTATCATCATACAACTAGAGGGTCCTTGTCCTATAATCATCATCTCTAGTCATAACTATTACTCAATTCACTGATTATCCTAAATAATAATGTCAACCTTATATTCATAGGTTGTCATCTTGATTCAATGCCTCTTATCCCAACTTCATCTATTGCTTGATATTTCTTAAGGCTTTTTCTATAGTTACAAATCGCTTGAACATCTTGTATGGTTTAAGGTCACTTAAAGCTAGTTTAAGAATGGATAACCACAATCCACAACACATATAGAATAGTCATAATCCATTAGTTGCTTGATCCAAGTCGATTAAGAGGCTCCAAGTTGTCTCCTAGGTGATTTTTAATATCCGACGCACCAAGAATAGTTCTAATTCATTAACAGCTAAGTCTTAATCAATTAAAAGACTCTAATTGTAAACTTGGCAAATTTCACTACTCTTATCGATTAACAAAATCTACCAAATCTACCATCATTCTCATTTATGCCTAGAAATCTTTATAACTCATTCTTAATCATAATTTAATCATGGTTTAAATATGTATTTAGTCCCTGCAAATATCCCTGTTTTTCGATTTAGTCCCTGCAAATTTTTTTTTTAAATACGTCCCTGCAAAATAACTTTTTTTTGAATATGCCCTTCCGAAAGTTGGAATTTTAAATACGTCCCTGCAAAATAACTTTTTTTTTAAATACGTCCCTGCAAAATAACCTTTTTTTGAAATACGTCCTAACAAAAAAAAATTGTGATATTTTGCAGGGACGTATTTAAAAAAAAAAGGTTATTTTGTAGGGACGTATTTAAAAAAAAAACTATTTTGCAGGGACGTATTTAAAAAAAAATTGCAGGGACTAAATCGAAAAACAGGGACATTTGCAGGGACTAAATACATATTTAAACCTTTAATCATTGAAATGCTTAAGAATCTCAATATTATCAATCCTATCCTCTATACTGAAGTCTAAGATTGTTACTTAACGTAGAGATAGTCTAAACCATGAGTACATCATCAATTTCAAACTATGGGCTATCTTACCATATAATTTCATCATCATTCAAGGTCCAATAAGGTCTACTACCCTAGAGTTCATTAATTATAGCTACCCAATTACAACAATACTAACAATCATATATCCTCTAAAGAGTTAGCTCTTAGGCCTTAATAATGAGACCCAATCACATCGAATTGGCCTCTTATCATCATCAACAACAATAATAACAACAACGACAACCACAATACAACAACCTATGAGCATAACATGCTCAAAACCACACATATCATCAACTTCATCACATTATAATGGAGTCGTTGCAACAGTGTTACGTTTTTAAAAGTTAAGGGACCTAGGCGTTACAAAAAAAAAGTTAAGGGACCTATTCGTTACAAATAAATAAGTTAAGGGACTTATGCGTTACAAAAAAAAGTTAAGGGACCTATTCGTTACAAATAAATAAGTTAAGGGACCTGGGGGGATATTTTGCCTAAAATAAAAGATATAATACCCATTGCTCATACAATGATTTACACACAAAAATATAGTCAGCATAAGACATAGGGATCATGAGACATCCCAGTTATGTAATTGCATCCTAAACTACGATGTTCCCTAGTTATCATCCCCTCTTTTCTTACCTCGAATTCAAGCAATCACGAACGGAAGTGTGAAGCAGAAAAAACAATTCATGTACCCCTAAAATTATTAAATTCCTCTTATATTATTCCCTTGATGATCCCATAAGTCAGATATATATATATAACAAAAGGATAAAGGTATGGTGTTAAATATTTGACCGTAGGTACTAAAAGGGCCAAAAAGCTAAGGCTCCGGGACTTACACGAATTTATGATTTGAAAATTTGTAAACTTATTTTTATAGTGTTAAGGACATCGCTACGAGCGTGTACCTTTAAACGACACCTGATTCTGACGTCGGTAGCAAAAGATATGTCAAAAACATGTTCTTACGGTTTATAAAACTAAAAGAAGGGACTTGGTTATGAAGAACGTGTACTTACAACAAATTTAGACTTAAAAACAACAAAGGAGAGGATCTTTAGATGATTTGAATTTACTCAACCTTATACTTCGATATTGAGGAAAATTCGCAACTGATCGTAACTCCCATCTCATGTCGACCTTCACCGACAAGCTCTATTTAGTTGTTGTCTGCTCTAATATACTAAATCCCATTATGCGGGTTATACGTATACGTCAGGATCAACCTTGTTTGTTCGAGCGTGCCTCCAACCAAGATATTTAAGCATAACTTACGTCTCAGTATGTACATCCTTGATGAAGGTTAGCTGCCAAGGTGACCGTAGAGAAGCCTGACCTCCGATTTGTGAGATAAAGTCCCCCAAGCTATTACACCTACTTCTTTCTAGGCCTCAGCTCCATAAGTAAGTTGGCGAGTTGATAATACTTGTTATATCTCTTTATGAAATTCTCGGCGTTCTCAGTCATGACAGGTGTACAACCAAATTTCGGATTTGAAATTAGCCATAAAGACTCGTCTGCATGGAATTAAAAGAGAATTCAGGAAATAAAATGAGGGACAATACTTGAAGGCAAGTCCCAAAGATGTAAGTACTACACGGGAAGGCACAAGAGCAGTTAAGGAAAGTGCTTTGGATAAGACCGAATTGACGAGGACAGGTGTGGAGCATCAAGGCGCCACTTTTGAATAATGACATGTTTCCATAGCAGTTTACTTTCCTAGCTCTATATATAGGAGCTCAGATGAAGAACTCAGAGCGATTTCATATTATTAAGCAACCCATTACACCTAACACATCCGATCACACAAGATATCTGGCTACAACGATGAACAATGTATGTTTGATGCCAAACCCCTTTTGTATTTTCAAACTTATTTAAATTCAAAGAAACTTCTTTTCGACAATCGAGTGCTCCTCTCTTGTCTTCTTATCTTTTAGCAATTTTTTTTACTTTTTAATGTCTGCACTTGGGAAAATTATGATGTTCTTTCCCTCACAGGATTGATTTCCGTGGGTTGTATGAGTTTTTTTAGTTGATTTCACGTTTCGAAAACCCTTGGTGCAAAGTGTTGAAGGATTCAAAATTTTCTCCCCTATCTGGAGTGATTTCTATGTTTTGTTCAACTGCTTGGCGCCTCAAATTCGATCGGACAATCACCTAGAATCTCAGATTCGTTTGGTTGTGTGATTAAATTCTCCCCCTTCACCATTACCAGTGTCGAAAAGCACATAAATTGGGGCTTGCAGTGCATACCCATCGACTAGTGAACTCAAAATCTAATTCGAGTCTTTTTCTCTCACACATCTCAAATTTATTTGTTTGAGAGAGACCCTTGATGAAAAGTACTGAAAAACAAATTAGCACGCCTAGTGGGACTTAGTTTTGAGATAGTTGTGCCAAGTTTTAATTGTTTGCTCGCTTGAATCGGTATCATGGTGAACACCTGAAATCGTAATCGAGTTACTGCAGGTTCTCCTACTGACAATAATGCTTCTAACCAAGAAGTTCAACAAGAATATTATCTCGTCCGAGCAACATCATCATGTTGAAACTATTCCCCAAGGAGAACCAAGATCAAATCCTGTGGTGAGTGAAATGATTCCTTACACACCAATAGATCTTGAGAGAAGAACTCTTAATGTGGTTCAACCACCATATGGACTATCCTATGGTTTTGTTCCATCTCCAAGACTAACCATGGTAAGTTCGAGTATTCCTCAAGGGTTCCAAGGATTAAAAATGTTAGAGTTGGAACTTTGAGATTCAATCATGTAAACTCCCAAGACATGGCCCTAGAAAATATACTTAATTATCTGATGACTAATACAACCATGTACTCTCTCTGACAACAAATGAATGAGAGAAACCATGATATAATAAATATGATGACTCAGAAAAATAGCCATGGTGTTTAATCCTTTAATTGAAAATACTAATAACATTTATGAAGAGTTGGCTACCCAAATGGGAAGAATTGCTCATGTTTTCGGAGCACCCCAAGGGGATAATGAAAACGGAGTTCAAAATAATAATGAACCGAATTCTGAACAAGCCTTTATTCAACAACCTAGAAATGTGGTGGTTCCCCAAAATGTTGTTGTTGTTAATAGAAATCGAAACACTAATGATATGTTGCAACAAAATCAAACAAATTCCGGGGGGCATCATGTCGAAAACATAGTGGAAAGGGTTTTGAATAGGCATGGATTTAATGTTGGCTATGCTAATAGGACATATTTTATGTCTGCCTTTCCTCCTGCAGTTTTACATACTGATTTGCCTACAGGGATTAAGATCCCCAAGTTTCCAAAATTTGTGGGTGAGGCTGGAGAATAGAGAGTGGAGCATGTGGCTATATATCAAATAGAAAGTGGCGATTTGGCCAATGATGAATTTTTGAAAATCAAATGTTTTCCAAGATTTTTAATTAAAGATGATTTCACCGGGTTAACTACTTTGCTTGCAAACTCCTTTCCAAATTGGGCACATCTCGAAAGTATTTTTCATGAACAGTTCTTTAGAGGAGAAAATAAGGATAACGTAATCGATTTGGCTAACATTCGAAGGGACAATAAAGAATCTATCGATGATTACATTAGTATATTCAGACAAATTAAAGCTAGATGCCTGACGACCATACCTAAGTACGAACTTGTAGAAATGGTTGCAACGGGTTTCGATTATAATGTCCGAAAGAAATTGACCAATCAACAATTGAGGGACATGTCTAAATTGGCAGATAGTACCAGACAAATTGAAAAGTTAGTTCCAGAAGAAGATAAACTTAAGAAAAGTGAAAAAGACTACAAGAAAGAAAGTTTTACCAAGAAAAATGATGACTATTCGAAAAGATAATATAATCGAAACGATAAGGGAAATTTTGTTTCCCTGGTCGAAAGAGATTCAGAAGGCAAAAGTGAGCCTGAAGATGGCCAGTCTAGTGGTATTCACTTGGCAGAACTAAAGCCCGGCCCCCCTTATGTGTGCTCCAGCTTAAAACCTATGACGATGAAAGAGGATTCTAAAGATCATTAAAAAAGCCTATGACTTCATCGTTAATAAGGCAGTTCAAGTTTATGATATTTTGTTAAAATAAAAACAATTGTTTCTTACCGATGATCATAAAGTACCTTCTCCCGAGCAAATGAAGGGAAAACAATATTGTAAATACCACAATTTCATCGGGCATACCACTAATATGTGTGTTTGTTTCAAGGATCTCATTCAAAAGGCTATCGAAGAAGGACGCCTGGTTTTTGAAGAGAAGAAAACGGCTCCCATCAAAGTAGATACAGATAAATTCCAAGCGGCTGTGAATTATTTTGAGCCAGAACACTTTGACATCTGCATGGGGGACATTGGACAAATGGATTCTTTTCTAGAAATACTCACTGGTCTGCCTAACCAGGGTAATTTCGAGAATTTTGTTAACAGTACTAGAAAATCTCCAAATTCGAGTGATGCTAGAGAGATTACTACTCAGTTGGCCAACCTCAGAATTTATGTGGTTGATGTTAATGAGGTTGAAGATACTGATCTCTGTGACCAACTGTCAGAGTAGTTTAAAGTGGACTCAGGAAGTAAAATCTTTCCTGGCCCAGAAGGAACTCTGTTCGAATATTTGTAAAAAATGTGTAATTCGAATCAAGAGACAATACTATGCCCAAGATGTAGTGCAGATTTCGATAGCAGAGCTACCATATGCTTCAAAAGTTCTGAAATCAAAAGGAATGTTGAGAAAATTCGAGGAGAGAGAAAATGAGACTTAAATTTTTCGATTGTTCTTTCCTGAAAGCATGCTTATCAAAAAACTCAACAACATTATCAAAGGCAAAGGACTTATGCGCCACCTTATAAGGCTCTCAAAAATAAATGGGTCAGAGGCATGAATCGTCCTTCACTTAAACATTGGGTTACCACTAAGAACTACAAGCCTAACAATGTCTATGTAAGAGGCGAAAGTTCGAATGCTGGATCTAATCAAAATTAAAACTTTAGTTCTGAAAACCAAGGTATGAGCTGAACTCAAATAAGAAGGGCTCAAAGGATTCAAAAAGCTGCATACGAGTCATATGAAGTAAGACAAAGTCCTAGAGTAACAACTAAGCCAAAAGTTAAGAGTAGTGTAACCTACTAGAACAAGGAAAGACATCCAAAGGGTAAAATCTCGCAAAATGACAAGAAGTTGATCGAATATGATAACGAAGATGACCTCATGACAGATGTATTTGATTCTAGATTTGACGACGGCTTAAATGGTATATGCGCAGTAGTTTCAGTCTTGCCTGCAAATTACGCCGAACACGTGGCGGGAACTGAAGAAATTGAAGACTAGTTCGAGAAAATCGATGAATTCGAAGGAGAGGCTCCCGTTTTAGTAGGGTGCATGTTGAGTGCTTCGATTACCCCAAAAGCAAATCATCAGGCTTGGAGCGCTGCAATTTTCGAACCACCAACTGATTGCATGAAAGCTCGCCTCAAACCGCTCTTTATTTAGATAAGGATTGATGTTTGTATCGTGGTTAATAAGGTGCTCATTGACACACAATGATTGTGGTGATTCCTTCAAATGTCAATTTCAATTTAATATTGGCAAAGGATTGGATCCATGTTGTGGGGGCAGTACCATTTACTCTACATCAAAAGATGTTCATTTGGAATGATCTTGATAAATGCCAGATTATCAAAGCTGATTTGACAACCTTCAGTTCTCCTGATGCAAAGGTATTCAATGCTGATAAGATTTGGGTTGATGTTGGTCCATTCAAAATTGAGGAAGGCACTGATCTCAAGAGATAATAAGTCAATGAGAAAGGTGAACTTTGACTATGGTTCCCAAGCTTCATGTTGGCTTCGAATTAAGCCATCATGACGTTGGCCAAGGCCGTGACTCGGCCAAATAGGGATTAATATGATGGGCTCGAGTTTCATTGCTCAAATTTCGGCCTACATGGCCGAGAATCAAATAAGGGTGGCCCTTGAGGCCGAATGTCGTGTTGTCAGTTTCAGAAATGAAGCTATTGAAGGCACCAGCAAAGCCACTCAAATAGAGAGCGACACAAAGGAAACTGCTGATAAAAGCTCGAATAGAGAACCTCAAGTATATACTGAAACCTTTAATATGATAAGTGATAATAGCTTGTTCGAAATTTTGAGCAATGCAGAGAAAGCAGAAATTCTAAAATTATGAGGAATGATTCAAAGAGGGAGAGGTTGTTGATGTCCCCCTAGACTGCATCTATAATGACGAGCCACTCGTATTCGAAAATAGTTGGTCAGATGAGGTAGGTAAGTTAGAGGCACAAGATCCTATGGAAGAAGTCAACTTGGCTAAAGAAGGAGAGAAACTGAGGCCTCCCTTTTTAAGCGCTCTTATAGAACCAAGCATGAAAAAAGGAATCACTAAGATGCTGAAGGAGTAGAAAGATTGTTTTGCTTATGATTATGAAGAGATGCATGGATTATAGACAGAGGTTCTGGTCGAACACAGGTCGCCTCTAAAGCCAGGGAGAAAACCCGTCAAATAGAAACCTCAAAGATTCGCACCTGAAGTCATTTAGATGATCAAGGCAGACATTCAGAGGTTTCTCGAAGCTAAGTTCATTCGAACTTCCAGGTATGAAGAATGGATTTTGAATATTGTGTCTGTTGTTAAGAAAAATGGTTCTTTGAGGGTTTTGATAGATTTTAGAGATTTAAATGCAACTACTCCTAAAGATGAATATCCTATGCCTGTGGCAGATATCTTAGTTGATTCCACATCAAGCAAAGAGAAATTAAGTTTAATGGATGGTTATTCCGGCTATAATCAAATTTACGTAGCCAAAGTAGACATCCCTAAAACGACATTCTGATGCCCTGGCGGCATAGGCACGTTCAAATGGGTAAAGATGCCTTTTGAATTAAAAAATTTAGGTGCCACATACCAAAGAGCGATGAATCTAATCTTTCATCAATTCATAGGCACTTTTATGCAGGTCTACATCGATGATGTTGTGGTCAAATCTGCTTCTGAAGGGGACCACTTACAACACTTGAGACTATCCTTTGAAAGGATGAGATTACACAAGTTGAAAATGAATCTTGTTAAGTGTGCATTCGTTGTGTCTGCGGGAAAATTCCTTGGCTTTTTGATACAAGAAAAAGGAGTGGAGGTAGATATATACGAACAAGACAAAAGCTATCATGGAGACCCACCCTCCAAGAAACAAAAAGGAACTACAATCCTTGTTGGAAAAAATTAACTTCCTTCGAAGATTCATTTCGAATTTGTTTGGGAGAAGTCAAGTGTTTTCCAAACTTTTGAGATTAAAGAAAGAAAATGTGTTCAAGTGGGAACCTAAGAGAATTTAAGAGACACTTAATAAATCCGCCTATCATGATGCCTCCAATTCGAGGAAAACCCTTGAAGCTTTACATCTCAGCCTTAGCTGAAACTATCGAAAGTCTGCTTGCTCAACAAGGTCAAGATGGCCATGAAAGGGCCATTTACTGCTTAAGTAGGATTCTAATTGAAGCTGAAACTAGATATAGTTCTATTGAGAAGCTATGTTTGTATTTCTCTTGTACTAAGTTGGAATATTATTTGAAACCTCACGAGGTCCTTGTAACTACTCATTTCAATGCAATAAATCACATGTTGACCAAACCTATTTTGCACTCTCAAATAGGAAAATGGGCATTAGCATTATCAGAGTTCTCTTTATCGTATGTTCCACTAAAAGTCGTGAAAAGGCAAGTAATTTCTGATTTTCTAGTCAATTACGCTTTCGAAAGAAAGAAGCCCCTAGATCAAAATTACGTTGACATGGACACATGGAAACTGTATTTTGTTGGATCATGCCAAGCCAAAGGCTGCATTGGTTTAATGATTGTTTCTCTCAATGGTTGTCCTTCGAAATTTTTATATCAATTAAAATTAAATGTTCGAATAATGAGGTCGAATACGAAGCCAAAATAGCAGGTCTCCAATTACACTTAGAACTTAAAGCTCGATCGGTTTTAATTCGAGGCGATTCTATGTTAGTGATTAGTCAGCTCACAAGACAGTACAAATATGAAAGCCCTAGTCTATTAAAATACTTTAATTTTGCCAAATCCTTAATTGAACAATTTGAAGAGGTTGAATTAGAATATATTCCAAGGGTTCAAATATTTCAGGCCAATGAGTTGGTCCAACCCGCTTCTGGATATAAGTTCTTGAGTAAAGGTTTGCAAAAATTTATCGACATTAGAAGACCTATCGCCGAATGTGACTTCAAAGTTTGCCACGTTGATGAAATTGGGGAAGACAATTGGCGAAAAGTAATCGTGGATTATCTCCAAAATCCAACTTCGACTCATGATAGAAAATTACAGTATAGAGCCATGATCTACACTATTTTAGGAGGCGAGTTAGATAAACAACTTGCCCCTATATCCAAAATGTACTAGCAGATGAATTACACTCCATCATTAAGCCATTGCCATTTCGAGGTTGGACTCTAGACATAGCGGGCCAAATCAATCTTGCCTCTTCATCGAAGTGGCCTCTTAACTATTTTAGTGGCCATTGATGTTTTCTCGAAGTGGGTAGAGGCTGTACATATCAGAAAGATAGATCAAGTGGGTGTTATTAACTTCATCGAAGAAAATATTGTTCACAGATTCGGATTTCCACTGACATTATCAACCGATAGAGGAACAATATTTGTTGGATAAAAAAATGCAAAGATATAGAGTCTCTAAATATAGAGTTGGTAACATTTACGCCTTATTATGCTCAAGCAAATGGCCAAGTTGAGGTGGCCAATAAAATTTTAATTGATTTGATAAGTAAACGTACAAAGCAAAAACCAAGAAAATGGCATGAAACGCTTAGTCAAGCCTTAAGGGCCTATAGAAATTCCCCTAAAGGGGCAACAAAGACCACTCCTTTAAGAATACTCATTTTGCCTTTAAGGGTCCAAAGGAAAAATGATTTGCATACAGAAGATTTCTGGAACCTTATGTTCGATCAACTTAATGATTTGGATGAAGAGAGGCTTGCAGCATTGAACAATATGGCCAGACAGAAAGAAAGAGTGGGCCGTTTTTATAATTGGGGAGTTTAGAAACTGAATCTATTCTAAAAGGGAGAGACCATTCAGAACCTGGAATATGTTTAGCTAAGCCAAAATGTGTGTTGGGTAAATGAGGAAATTTCGGATAAAGTGGCGCAATTCGTGATATCTTCAACAACGAAGTTTGTTTGGGCTTAGCATTAAATCTTTCTATGGCTTGGCGACACTTCTCCCCTAAGAATTCATAGGTGACTCAAACAGTCCTCTTTATGTGAAATGATCCTAAGGGGTCATCAAATACTTTTCGAAATTGATAATTACGGAATAATGTATACCTTGAGTTTTCATCTCTGGATCTCCCGTCTGCATCAAAAAAGCATCAACAGGTATCTCCAAGAAACACTTCTCAAAGGGTTATTGAATAGAGGCAAAATATCCAGACCACCAGTCATCTAAGTCATCAGTGGTAAAAGCACCCTATTAATCTCTTCCAATTGACTTAAAGAAAGATCAGTAATGTCCCAAAGACAGTTCAGAGAGTGAAAGCCGGGACACAGGATACTAGCTTAGGCCAATTTGCCTAGCTACCAAGTTTGGTTGATAAAGTACGAAATTTAACCCCCCGTCTCAAGGAATGGAGTAAAGAAATTGGCCACTCAGAAATTAGTACCAGATTTCGAAAGACTCAGATTATGTCTATTAGCCGGGACCATTCTTTCGAAGGGACATGAAAGAAAAATTATGCCTATAAGTTTTGAGGCTTAAAACCAATCAAAGTAAATTCGAAAGGTTTTAACATAGTCTTCCTTACAAATGGGGTGAGTTATAGGAACAAAACAAACACCACAAGGAGTGCTTACACCAGGGCACCATAGGGAATCGCCAAACAAGGTAAATAGATCATGTTGAGCCATATTTGTAAGTGCCTCAAGGGATCTGTCATATCAGGCAAAATTGAAGTAGAATCTTGTAAAGGTTTTTAAGCTAAGCCTAAAGATTCAGAGTTTCGAAAGAAGAATTTTGCTCAAGCATGTCTTTCCCCTCATGCAGTAAGTCAGCAAAGGAATATAGTGGCTAATTATGTGACAAGACTTCTCACAAAGCAAAGAATGGTGCATCCAAATAAGCAAAAAGGTAACATGCTCGTCCTCGGAGATATCTACAGTAGACTTCGTATTATTCTCAACGAAATTTTCAAAGATCTCGAAGACATATAGGGTAGAGCATTGCCAGTTGATTGAAATCCCGAAGCTGGGGAATCTCCAGTAGGCTTTATGTGACACCTGCTACCCTGAAATACAATATTGAAAATACAAACAAAATCTATATATCACATGATTAGAGAAATTAACCTTTAATCCAATTAACTCAAAAGAGAGTAATATCGATGCATATCGTCATACTGCAAGTAGTGATCACATCTCCACCGTTGCACGATCGTAGACAGCTACTCCAATGATTCATGGAACTCAATCTAAAACAACAAGGATTACCACAATACATTAAATCAATATCAAACAGTCACTTCCTAAAGAATAACAAACAAACATGTTCCAACTACGACGTGTCATAAATTTAAGCCACGGAGTGCTCATACATAAGAAGTGATGAAATTACATCACACAATAAACCTCACAACATTATATGCGACAAACTTAACCAGCAAAATCAGTCTATCATCAATTTAGATCATCGTCCTCAAGCTAGCGTACGATCAACAAAGAGAATACCATAGCAGTGATTCCAACGAACATGACACGCATGCTCAGTCGATCATCAACTAGTCTCGTCATCCCAAATCTGGTGCAACGTCAAGACGATCCTACCCAATACTCCAACCATAAAGTGGAATCCATCTAACTCTGGGTAAGCGGATGCAAGTGCCCTCACATCCCGGGAAAAAGATAAAGTCTAGTCAGGGTACCCCGAGTATTTCGTGGAACGCCACAGCGGTGCCCCGCTTAAAACCTCCCAATTGATTCTACCCGCAAGGCCAATTCGCGGCCGTCTCTAATAGTACTCCCATAATTGTTTGCTTACCACCCAACCTATCATTCTTGCCATCCTTTGAGGTACGACTCGCTCATACTACGACGAGTCCTTGCCCATATTGTGACAATGTTCCTCCTAAAAATTTCAACTATTGAGGTACGACTCGTCCATACTACGACTAGTCGTTGCCGATATTGCTACAAGGTTCCTCTTATAATTTTCATCGTTTAATGTACGACTCACCCATGTTGCGACGAGTCCTTGCCAATGATGTGACCAGTGGCGGATCCAGAAAATTTTATTCGTGGGGGCAAGTAAATGAACTATCTATACTACTTCGTAGAATAAATATAAAATAAGTTTTTACAAAATACTTATTCATGTATGTGACAAAAAAAAACACCAAGAAAGATATCCAAACTTTCACAAATTACAATTGTTCTCTACCTGTTTTCACATTTTGAAAATGTTGTCTGATAATTTCATTGTCAATACTATCAAAGTTAGAGTGAGAGATGGGTGGACTATGTACAAAATAGATTTGGGCCTGTGTATTTTAGATAGTTGGATATTACTGGGGTCAAACCCAATTTTTTATTGGGGCAAAAGAATATTAGTGGGTATATTAGAAAGTATTAATATTTTTTTGGTGGGGTCAAGTGACCCCAGCAGCTTGTAGCTGCATCCGCCACTGGTTGTAACAAGGTTTTTCCAACAAAGTTCTTGCCCATGTTGCGACAAGGTTTTTCAACACAAACCAACTCGTTAATCATTGATGAAGGATGACTTGCCCATGGTGCGAAAAGTTCCCAATAACAATACACATAAAACCAACCAACTATCACCACAAACACGTGCATTTAATCGATGCTAAGATTTCCGTCTAAGTCTCAAACAACATACGTTTCTTATTATTTAGAGTTACCTGTCATGCTAGTCCATTAGCACACTAGACACTAACTCCTATAACTTTTATAACTAACTCTTCCTTCTCTATTTACAATTAATTATAAATACCTCTCTAGCTATATCTACTCATATTAGAACCGTTCAATAAATTGTGGAATATTAGCTACAACCATCCAAATAATAAAATTACAGCTATCCCAACTATTTAGAGACATTTAATTCTCCCCCTTCGCCATTACCCGCCTTGAAAAGCACACAAATTGGGGCTTGTAGTGTAAACCTGCCAACTAGTAAACTCAATATCTAATTCGAGTCTTTTTCTCTCACACATCTCGAATTTATTTATTTGACAAAGACCCTAACAACATGCCAATAATATCCTGCCTTGAGGACCTTCTCTCTGAGAGCTCAGCTGCTGAGATGTTTGCCGCAAATTTTCTCAGGAATCTCGGCCAGTACGTAGTCACCTTTAGTACCTTTTTAGCAATGGCATAGAGAAGCCTCAGCAGTAAAGTCTTCCCATATCAACTGAGTTTAATATGGGGTATTCAGATAGAGTGACCTTGAGTGGAGTCAAAGCTTCTTCACACTGAATGTTCCACTCAAACTCCATGCCCTTGTTTAATAGCTTGAAGAAAGGTAAGCACCAGTGATAAGACTCTAAAAGCACACTTTTCTGGGTTAAGTCTCATGATTTGTTTTCGCACTTCGGCAAATACTTCAGTTAATTCGGCAATATGGTCTACATAGACTTTGTTTTAACAATCCTGTGGTCCATGTACGCTTCCATCATTCACCCGATTTGTGACTTAAAGACTTTGTTAATCATTCTCTAGTAAGTTTCCCGGGAATTCTTAAGCTCGAAAGGCATTGGGAACTTTAATAATTTTCTTTATTTAGTGTTTATACACTTTCTATTTCCGCAAGTTTGTGAACGTGATGACTTCATTTTGTTGAATTAAAATTTTATTTGGGCACAACTTTGTTTCTAGTTATTTTTTCTTATTTATGTCATTAAAATGTCATGACGGGGGTAGAGAGTGTCACAATAATGGGCAACACAAAGTATTGGACAGAAAAGCTAGTGTGGTTAGGGTTTAGAAAAGCTGACCCCCTTTGTAGTAGGATGGCAAATGACTGGAAATTACAAAATTAACGCTGCATTATCCCCTTGACATGATTCATAGGTGTCTATTATGGGTATCTCAAGTGTGCTTTATGCTTATAAATTAGTAAATAAATATATAAATAAGTTAGTATATTATTAGATAAATTAGTATTATCCCCTTGCGAAGAATAAATATCTCTATAACAACAGTTTTGGTCTCCCTTTTCTATCCAAACCAAAATTTCAGTCCCCCGATTTTATTCTTCGCAATTTCGCCCCCAATTATATCAAACTCAGAATTTTAGTCCTCCCGTTAAATTGGCATCCAATTTTTGCATGAAATTTTACGTGGAATATATGACGAGATTTATTGAGATTCAAACATGCCCAAATCAGTTGTTGAAGGCTGCTGAAGAGTTATGTTCAAGAGTAGTATTATGGTCATAATTTTGGACATAATTTTATTGCTTCATTGAATTAGTCAAATCCTATCTTAAGAAAACCTTCCTCCTACTCATATAAAAATAAGTTCTAAATTATCATTTTTAAATCATACTCTTTTTTTTTTAAATATTGTTTTAAAATTACACCCTTTTGGAAATGATTATAATGGTGATTTGTATAATGAAAATAAAATGCTAAATGTTACTAGATATGTTTGCAAGCAAGAGGAGAATGAGTCTGACTTAGAGTACTAAACAATAGTTTAGTAATTGTTACTAAATCGGCATAATAGTCATGAAAAAATTCGTTGAGCACACTAACACTAAGTTGTTTTTAGTATGTACTAACCAGTGTTTTCATTTACTCGCTTACTCACCATACAAAAACTAAATTGTGGTTAGTATGTACTAACCATTGGATTAATGTATAATGGTCACCAAAAAACATAGCAATTGTTACTAAGGAATTCCTTAGTATCCTAAGTGGTTGCCGAGAAGAATACTATGTGTCAATTATGTAAATACTTACTCACTCTCCCATGTATTGTTAGCCAGTTGTTAATTGGTCATATGCCATATTTTTATGCATTCTTCACTTTCTTGCGAAAGTTCTTTGTAAGAAATAGCAATCCTCTTGTATCATTAATTAATAGATATGTTACTATATATAAATCTCATTTTTAATAAAACCGTAGATGAAAAATAAGCATTTTACACACTTTCTTTTACTCAAGCATTTAGCGTACACTTGGAAATTGACCAGTATTTCTTGTGGTTAGGACAAAAAAATGAACTGTTTTGTATCTTATTCTTACTCAAGAATTTAGCACACTGTTCACTGTTATGTTTCCTATTGTATGGAGTAGTATAACACACGAGGGAGTATTTTTATTCAACGGCATGCTCAGGCAGTCCAACCTAATCAATATTGTTCCTTCTTAGTAATAACTTCATCGATTTTCTTTATATTTATTGAAGCAATGCTTAAAATATACCGCCATCTATTACCTTGATTATTCAAGTTCTATTCAACTTAGCTAAATCAATAACAAGAAAGTAGAATAATTCAACTTCATACTTCTCAATTGTACGAAATATACTTATGAGACTTTGTTTGAAATAGTATGCATGTAAGATTTGACCATCAATCATTCTATTCATGCATTTTTTTAAAAGCGGTTTTAAAACTTTGGCCATAATTTATTCTTACATGAACCAGTTCTAAAATGATGAGTGTCTTTTTGTGTAAATATTTTTCATACCTTGTAGTTTATTTAGGACTTGAGCTCTTCACCAAAAAAATTGTAGGACTTGATTTTTTTTCAATACAGACAATCACGCTTAACACTATTAATATTGGCGTGTGGATAATAATGGTGAGTGATCTAATAAGTGAAGAGTGAGTTCTAATACCATTTACCTCATTCTTTATAAATATTTTACCTCATATTGAATATCATTTTATAATATTAATAATTCATTAAGACTTCCTCTTTTCACTTTACTCTTGATTATTATATTAAGGTATTATTTGACGGATATTTTTATTTTTCAAATCACGTAATTAATATGACAAGTTGACAAGCTATTTTTTATGAAATCAAAAATATTTAATTAATTTTTGTGTGCCAACATATTAAAAATAAACATGACAGAAAACACTGTGATTTCTTCCCATTTAACTAATTCATTTACAAAGACTTTTAGAAAAATGATAAGACATGATCATTTGAACAAGACTACCAAGTCAACAAAAGTTATTCCAAAAACTCTAGGGGCAACTGCTTCAGTCATATTAAGTGCACGGTGGGTAAGACAATGGTCAAAATTCAACAAATTGTAAAGCGAGAATATGATGAATAAGAGCCACATATATACGGATAGATATGCGCACAACATTTGCATGCAGAGATCAATTAAGTGCACGTGTCTCCCAATTACATTTGGGCAATTGTAAAGTGATTCGAGCCACATATGCAGAGATCAATAGTCAATCAAGTGGTGCATGATGTAAAATCCATTAAAAAATAAGTCCTAGGAATGCCAATTTAAGAGTTTTTGTATGAATTTACACCAATATAAAAAGGAATAAGATAGTCATCCTAGAATGTAGCAACTAGGGGTTGACAGCGGTCGGTTTGGGTCGGATTCGGGCCCAAACTTGCCCATCCGACACAATCCACAGATTGGATTGGGAGGCCAAAATTCGAGTTGACGGTTCCAACGATTTAACGGGTGGGTCGTTGCGTTGGGGCTTTCACTGGCCCAATTTCTGATTTTAATTAAACTAGTTTTTTCATCTTTAGTTTTTTTTGGCAGTTTTAATAATTCAAAATACAGTATTGGTCCTAAATTCATAAATGAGCTTAAATTCAAAATATGGTTTTTTTATCAGTTGTTTTTGCAAAAACTTACAAACATTAATCGGCCTAAATTCATGGCCATTATAATACCTGTCAAAGTAAACTAAATCTAAATTATAACACAAACAGATTGATGAATGATAACGCATCAATATAATTTTAACCTTTCATTATAATACCTGCCCTAGTAAATTCAATCTAAATTATAACACAAACTAATTGATAAACGATAACACATCAATATAATTTAAACCTTTCCTAGGCTGTAGGCTCCCTTAAACAAAGTATGTCAAGATTACAAATGATAACCTGCTGTGAACACCCAATTTTGACCGGTATTTTTCGTTTTTTTATAAAAAATCCTAAAAATATGTCATTTTGTGCTTTTTTAGATTTTTACCGTTTACACGTGCTATTATGTGCTTGTTGGCGATTTTGCGTTATTTTTGCTATTATTAGTTGAACTTTTTTTCGTATTATTACTATTAGTAGAACTTATTTTAAGAAAAAAACTTAATCAAAAAATCTGTTTTATTATTAAATATATATTATTATTATTTTTTACACATTAAAAATTTAAAAAAAATAGAAAACGAAAATTACAAAAATAATATTTAAAAAAAGGGGCATCTTCTATTCCAGGCTAAATGTTATAGTCTCTTTTATCGATTTTTTTTTTTCATCAAAGAAGTTGCTGCACCATCTGCTCTTATGAGCCATGCCTGCATACATCAAATAGGAAAATGAAAATAGGTCAATGGGAAGATCAGAACAAGCAGAATGGGCAGCATCATAAACAAGGAACTTGAAAGGGACATTTCAATGGCTCAAAGCTGGCAAGAGGAAGAAAACAAATCTGAGTTCTCTATTAAAGAGACACAAACGAAAATCAGAACGGGGGGGAACGATTTCAGAAAAAAGTGAGAGAGAAAAACAGAGAGAGGAGAGGTCAGTAGAAACACAAAAAAATGAGAATAATAGAAACATGATAGAAGTATGGAAAAAAAAAGAGTGAGAACCACTACCATCACCAATGTGCAGCCCCTCCACCTCGCCACCATAATCTCACCCATCTCTCTCTCCCTTCGGTTTCACCCTCATCCTCACTATACAACCATCACCGTCGTCGTTGCACCCTCAGACGCCGTGACCATCCATCGCCGTCGCCACCGTCACCGGTCGGAGTCGCGTCGTCGAGCTCCCTCTCTCTTCGCGTTTCTCTTCTTTCCTTTCTTTCTCTTTCTCGTTTTTTTTCGTTCTCTCCCTAAATCTTCTCCTCAAATCCCTCTCTTTCCATTTTTGTTTTTGAACTCTTTCTCTCTCTTAAAAAAGTCCAGCAGCGGCGCTGGAGAGCTGGAAGGGATGAAATTAGGTTTTGATTGTAAAATAGTTGGGCTTAAATTGTCCAGGTTTGTCTTATTTCATTTTTTTCTTAATTTCTAATTCAGTTTACTGTTTACACCCTCTGTTTAGTTTACGCACCCCCCTGAGAACCCAGAAAACGTGGGCCACTAAACCAAACCCCCTGCTGGGCTCGTTGTTTGCACCCCTGATTTCTAATGCAACGCCCCTCTTTAATCACACCCCTATTTTTACTATTTCACCCCCCATTTCGTTTTTTTTTCAAAATATATGGTTTCATTTCACTAAAAAAAAAATTATAAAAATGGTTTTGATCAAGGTGTACACCTTGTCAATTCCGGTTTAAGGGACTTTAGCTGTACAGCTTTGACCTTAAACCCCTTCCAAAAAAATTAAAATCAATAAACCAACAAAGATTTTCAAAAAGAACTACGTAGCCTTTGATTCTCCGCACACGGAGATACGTAGGAGCGGGGCTTTCCCGTCAAGCACAAAAATTAATCCTTTCCTAAAATAATCAATCCTTTTTTTCCTTTAACACCTATTTTCTATAAAAATCATAAAAAATGGTTTTTGATTGAGGTGTACACCTTGTCAAATTCTGGTTTAAGAGACTTTAGCTGTACAGCTTTGATCTTAAACCCCTTCAGAAATAAAATCAACCAACCAACAAAATTTTCAGGAAGAACTACGTGACTGTTGAGTTCCTCATTGCACCGGAGGATACGTAAGAGCGGGGCTTCCCCGTCAAGTCAAAAATTAAATTTTCTAAGTTAGTCTTTATTGTCTTCTACTATTAAATATTACTTTCGGGTAAACCAATAATTAAATAATTCATAATTGCAAAATCAAATTTAGGGTAACCGTCTTAAGACGGATGTACTAGGGGTGTAGTGGAATTAGGTTTTCGCCCTTCCCTTTGCATAATCGACTCCCGAATCCAACCTAGTTTTCGCAGACCAAATAACCATAAAATTAGGTTTTTCTCAATTTTTCCTTATCAAATAAATTGGGTGGCGACTCCCTAAAATCACACATTTTCTGGCCGTCTACGTCGAGATCTCGGTCACGACACCTGCCAACTTCAACCTATTACCAAAGTAATAGAAGAGACAGTTTTCTGCTGCCAATTACCAAGCATCTAGCAGTAACTATCACAGGCCCATCATCAACCAAATTAATTACCAACTAAAGCAAGCAACACTTAATACTAACAAATCTAAGTTTAAAATCTAAATTGCCTCGTACACCCATGCAAGGGGAAATTCATAGCTTCTTTAAAGAAGCTTAATGAAGCTCACAACTTCAAACTTCAACGACCCTTAGAATATGCAATATGCACAATAAAACAATAATTTTCAGAAGTAGAAACAGTAATAATAACACAAGTTTTAAAATAAGATCAACCACTTAGTAACTAACCTTGTTACTTATAGCCAAAAAGCCTAAGTAACACCCCAAATAACCTTGGATAATTTCTCAGAATCTGAAAAACAAGACAACTTAACAAATCAATCCTGAGTTTGAAAATAAAAGAGAATTACTAAAACAGAAATATAAAACTAAATTTATTCAAGGGTCTCACTTCCAAGGGTCTGTTCTTTCTTGACTGAATTTATCCAGAAACTGAATTCCAAGGGTCTCACTTCCAACCAATGTTGGAAATTCTGAAATAGAAATACCATAAACAGAATATGAAGGAAACATAGTCAAAATTTCATAAACTTATTTAATAGAAAGAATAAAAAGCAAACAAAAATAAAAATCAATACTTTCTTTGAATCTCAGAACAGTTACCCAGAATGTGAGTGAAGTTGGATGATGTAGTAACCATGAATGACTCCAACATTCCATAGAGCGATGTTATTGTTAATGCAATAGTTGAGAATAAAAGATGATGACCATGTGACTCCAAAATAGCAAAAAAGTTATAGCTGCATATTCAAAAGTAGAAACTGTTAATACCTTTACAAATAATTATGTAAGAATTTAATTAAAAGTGCATTAGGGACTAACTCGAAAATTCATCTCAGCCACTGCCAATAATAATTGGTTGTGACTGAGATGATGAGCTTATTCCAGCAGCTCCATCACCCAAAGAACCCCCTCCTTGAAATTCTATGGAACACAATACACAAATATTAACTTATAGTAAGAAACTATTAATGAGAGACAAGAAACACTTTTTATACAGGAAATATATACCTGCCACTATGTTATCAAAGTCTTCAAACTCTTCATCTATGTTCAGGTTTTTAAACTTGAAGAAAGAAGGCTTCAACCAGTTCTGAGTACATATAAGAGCTTCAGCCATTTCTGGGCTTAAGGAGCTTCTATATGCATCTAAAACCCTCCCACCAGTGCTGAATGCACTCTCAGATGCCACAGTAGAAACTGGTGTGGCCAAAAGATCTCTAACTAAGGTAGTTTCACAAAAAAAAGTTTCACAAAAAACAAGTAAGAAATAATCATTAAAACATACATCAAAGTAACTTACTAACTTATTAATCTTATAACTAAAGAAAAAGCAAAACAGGTTACAACTAATAAAAGTTGGGCAAATTAATCCTATAACTTACTAACTTATTAGTCTTATAACAAAAGCAAAAGCAAAACAGTTTACAACTAATAATAGTTCCACAAATTAATCTTATAACTTACTAATTTATTAATCTTATAACAAAGCAAAAGCAAAACAGTTTACAACTAATAATAGTTTCACAAATTAATCTTATAACTTACTAACTTATTGTTCCGGACTGGACAAAACCCCACACAGTTTGGGCTTGGACCAATTCCGCACTTGATAAGATCCGGTCCACACTCCACCAACCAGCATCCATGACCGACGGTCATGATCTAAAACATTCGTATTCGACGACTCGGGTACATCACTTTCGTCTATAAATAGAGGTGCACCCCTCCATTTTCAGGCACGTTCTCATTCCCTGCACACCTCTTCTCTCCCCTTGCCGACTTAAGCATCAGAATGTTTGCAGGTACCACCCCCGGCGTGCGTGATCGATCTATCTCAGACCCTCCGAGGCCAATCTTCAACCATCCGATTTCCATCTCTCAAATCTCTCCGAAGCACATCATCTTGTACCCCGGGCATCATCATATCCGAGTCCGAGTACCGAACAATGGCGACTACAATGGGAGCATAATCACTTGTTTCCAAAACCTCTCTATCTCCGTACGCAGTTTCCGATTTAGCTTGACTCATGGTTCCGCGTGGGCATCCACCAACTCGAGCTCAAGCAGCGAGCACCCCAGCTCACCTCCAAACCGCGGAAACGGCCGAAGGCCACGTTCAAACTCTACCGATGCCATCCCAACCTAGGGCCGACTTTCGCCGCTGGTTCCGGTTCCACTTACCGACCCCATTCCCGCTCAGATCCAGGCTGTCAGCCACCTCCTCTACGTGTTGGAACGTCGAAGCCAGGACTTGATCCAACACGAGCAGTCCCGACCAGAGATCGTTGCCGTTGCCCAAGCGGCCGCTCCTCAGCCCGCGGGCTAGCATCCGCCCTCTCCTCCTCAGACGGCCATATCTCGGCAAAAAGAAGTCTGGCACGACACATCTCCAATTCGTCGGGAGAAGCGCCGCGGAAGACCCCCGACTCCACTGTCTCCGCCGAGGTCAGAAACCACGAATGACTCAGGCAACTCCTCCTCCGATTCATCCTCTTCTCGAAGCCCGTCCCCCCAAAAGAGGGAGACCCATAAGAAGAAATTAGGAAAACAAGACCGACACTCTTGGGCGAGCCCATTCACTTCGAAAATTGCTAACTGGCGCTCGCCACGGAAGGCAAAAGGCACCATGGTCAATGAGGTAACCAAGACCCCGACGGATGATAGTAGTGACTCCGCAGAGGAGGCCCCGAGGTCGCAATGCCAGCGACCCGTAGCTATGGTGATCATCGGAGGTTACTCCATTGAGACCAGGCAGACAAAGCGCTCGATGAAACGTCACTGGCGAGAAATCCTAAGCGTTGGGAACTTAATCCCCATTCCAACCAAGTCAGACAGGCCACCTCCCTCGTGCACCGACGCCGACCTCCTCAAAGGGAAGCCTAATGAGGACATTCCGCTCATCATTTCGGTTGTTCGAGCAGGGGTCGAGGTGAAAAGGATTCTTGTCGACCAAGGAAGCTCGGTAGATATTCTGTTCCAGTAGTTGCTACCCAAACTCAAGATGACCAAGGCCGAGCTCTGTACTTACGACGGTTCAGACTTGGTGGGTTTCAACGGCTCCCGAACCAAATCGCTGGGATACGTCAAATTGCGGGTCACTTACGGGGAAGACGCGCACTCAAAGACCATCAAGACGAGATTCCTGGTGCTACCATGCCCGTCCCCATACCAGTGCATCGTTGGTCGACCGACCTTAGGCAAGCTCGTGGCCGTCGCCTCCACGGTACACCTCAAAATGAGGTTCCTGTCAGATCAGGACGAGGTGGTGACGATCCCGGTCGATCTCGACGGGGCAAGAAAGTTTCAGTATCCGGGCCTCAAGTCAGAGCGCCGGGAGGAAAAGCAGCAAGCCTTCGCAATATCCAAAAAGGGAGCCAATCCGAAGTAAGAGAGCAACCACGACATCGAGTGGAGGACAGACACAATGCAATGTAACAACATGATGTACTATAACCGTCTTTCAATAAGAAAAGATTGCAGAAATACGCCCCATTGCTTAACACTACTACCTAGAATATATTTCTCTAACACGCAGGTTTTCCGGTGCATAGCAACGCCCCTCTCACCGGAGTCCGACCTGAGCTGGCCACTCGACGGACAACGGTGTGAGGCGAGGCCGTCAAAGAACGTCCTCCGTGCGGGTACGCCTTCCCTCTGACCTCCGAGCTTAACGCTCCATCAGAGGCCGAAGGAAGAAGTCCACAGCGACTTCGAAACAAATATACCTCTGATCTTCGAACTCAATGCTCCATCAAAGGCCGAAGACGGAAGTCCGCAGCGACTCCGACTTGAAGACGTCTCTGATCCCCGAGCTCAATGCTCCATCAAAGACCGAAGACGTCTCTGATCACCGAGCTCTACGCTCCATCAGAGATCGAAGACGTCTCTGATCCCCGAGCTCAAAGCTCCATTAGAGACCGAAGATCTTTTTGATCACCGAGCTCTACGCTCCATCAGAGACTGAGGACGGAGCCCACAGCGGACCCGGGACGAAGGTGCGTGACAACCGAGGTAAACCGTTCAAATTTTGTCTCTCATATCTCACCACGCGAATATCTATCATTTATTATCAATATCTAAAATGAGATGGTAATTGCTTAAATAAAATGAAGTTCATTCAAACTAAAAATTTCACTAATCATACTGGACTGAGTCCATATTTACAAAGTGGAGCACAAAAGTGAACTAAAATTACAAAGGTCAAAGACATCAAAAGCTCTCCCAGCCCGGATGCTTCCTCACCATCCTCTTCTCCAGCAGCCTCGAAGACAACCTCGGCTTCCTCCAAAGCTAAACCAGGCCTCGGCTTGACCAGCTTGCCTTCGAAGATTCTGTGAATTGGGTCTAGCAGCTCCAAATGGAGGTCGGGACTAATCACTTCTACTAAACCTTTGTAACGGGTGAAACCGAGCTCGGCGGAATCCTTGACCCTAGCCGCGAGGGCATCAGTCTCATCCTTCACCCTCTTTAGTTCAGCACGACAAGCCTCCACCTCGTCCTGAATCTCAGCACTCTCTGCCTCCAACTCGGCCAGTTGTTTTTCATAAACCTCAGCTTGATGAGCCTCGGATTGATTGGCAACTACTTGAGCTTCAAGCCTAGAAATCTCCTCGTCAGCGGTAGCAAGGGACTCCAAAATACTGCGAAGGATGTGGTTTTCCTCAAGAAGGTCCGGAATTTTCTCATCCCGACAGTACTCTAACTTGTCTCGCTGATCTAGCAAATCTACCTCGGCCTAAAGGTTCTGAGCCTCCACCCGATCAAGCTGCGTCTGAAGCTGTGAGATCTCAGGATGTAACTCCCGTTGCTGAAGCCTCGGGTACAGCCTGATCCCGATGTCGACAATCCTTCCACATGCCTCGAGCTCCGCCGCAGAAGGGACTTCGAGCTCGACCTCTTCAACAATCGATGTTTTTGATTTTTTGAAGAGGGCGGGAATGGTCATCGGACTAGGGGAAGCCCGTTTCCGGCTAGAAACACCCTTAGTTGAAGAGCAGGGCTTGATCACCAAGGGCCGGACCTCGGCCAGCTCATCTACGCATCACAACAAAAATGATAAGATGAACCGCCGAAGAAACAAAACAACAAAACAAGCACGAAGGGAAGAAAAAGCGGAAAATTACCCAAGATAGACTTCAGCTTCTCTTCGGACTCGACCCAAGCCGCGATGATCGAAGCACAGCTAAATCTCTCGCCGGCATCCTTCAACTTTTTGCCCCATTCGTTGAGAAGGTTATAAGAAACCACATCCTCCCCTTTGAGGGACTTAGGCTTCACAGAATAGGTACTGCCCCCTCGAGCGAAATGGACCTCGGGCCAGGAGAAAGGGAAGTGCAGCCTAACTAGCTCGACACCTTCATAGTCGGGGATAACCTTCTTGGCCTCCTGATTTGCAACCCGCACAAAGAAGAAAATTGACTTAAAGCCTTTGTTTGAGTCGTTGACCGGACTGAAGAAAGACCGATCCCGGGTGCCACGCCGACAAACATGACCCTGTCGAAGACTGTCACCCTTCTCCGGCTAATGGAAGATTTTGAAGAAGGCAAAGAAAACCGTTGCAGTGGGACGCCGTCCCAAGTGGGTCATCACGGCCTCAAATGCTCTGACATAACCCCACGCATTGGGGGCCAGTTGAGAAGGGGCACACCATAGGTTATCCAGCACGCTTTGCTGAAACTCACTCAAGGGAACTCGGATCCCCATGGTGTCCATGCACCTACCGTAGAAGAAATAGCCGATCACATCTTTAGGGAGATGGGTGCACACGGCCAAATACACTGCCTCCTCCAACCTCCACTTTTGCCCTTCCGGGGCGACTACATACTCTTGGAAAGAGGACAAGGGTTGTTTCCTCTTGAACTTCGCCTTGGTGCTAACGATCTCGGAAGACACCCAGTGGTACCGATCCGGCTCATCACGAAGGCACTCAGCCTCGACAACACCGGTAGCGTTTCCAGACATCACCTTGACTACATTCGCCGCCGAGTTGGAACCCCTCGCCTCAAGACCAGATTCCTTCAATGGCGACCCCATGGCGTCAGTATGAGACATCCTGATGGATTTTCATCTCGGAACGATGAATGATGAACACGGGATAGGCAGAAAACCCAGAAAAACGAAGAACACAAAACTCGAGACGATGGCCAGAGAAATAGACAGAATCTCTGAACGGAAGACTCTCTGACTCACACAAGATGACAAGGTGCGAAATAAAACCTCCACGAGAAGACCTATATACTCTCCGAACTCGGGAATTGAAATGACATGTCCAATCAATGCGACGGTCAAATCACTGACATGGGGAATTGAAAAGTAATTATGATGGTCTTGCCTCGGTTGCGCAAATGTCACACCTCTGTTCCATCACCAACAGATTGGCACGTGGCACCGTAATCAATATGCATGACTCCAATACGACGGTTCAGGTCAAGCCGAGCCCGACCACACTCCTATGGCCGACCTCGACTTGGGGGGCCATTGTTCCGGACTGGGCCAAACCCCACACAGTTTGGGCCTGGCCCAATTCAGCACTTGATAAGATCCGGCCCACACTCCACCAACCAGCATCCATGACCAACGGTCATGATCTGAAACATCTGTATCCGACGGCTCGGGTACGGCACTTTCGTTTATAAATAGAGGTGCACCCCTCCATTTTCAGGTACGTTCTCATTCCCTGCACACCTCTTCTCTCCCCTTGCTGACTTAAGCATCGGAGTGTTTGCAGGTACCACCCTCCGCGTGCGTGATAGAGCTATCTCGGACCCTCCGAGGCCAATCTTCATCCATCCGAATTCCATCTCTCATATCTCTCCGAAGCACATCATCTTGTACCCCGGGCATCATCATATCCGAGTCCGAGTACCGACACTTATTAATCTTATAACAAATGCAGGAGCAAAACAATTTACAACTAATAGTAGTTTCACAAATTAATATTACTTATAACTTTCTAACTTATTAATCTTATATACAACACGTAGCATATCAACAAGTAAACAAGTAAAATACGTCCAACTACAGAAAACAAAATAGAGTCATGTTTCCTACCTCACGGATTGCTTGCTTCTTCCTTTCTTTTCCAAAGCAGTAAATTAATAAACCAACAACAGAAAACAAAATAGAGTAAGAAACATAAATCCAAAGCATAAAATTAATAAATCAACAACAGTAAACAAAATAGATTCATGTTTCCTACCTCACAAAAAGCTTGCTCCTTCCTTTTCCAAAGCAGTAAATTAATAAATCAACAACAGAAAACAAAATAGATTCAGAAACATAAACATAAATATAGAGTTAGAAACATAAATACAAATATAAAGTTAATGCAAGCCAGAGTCTGAGTGATACAATGTATTGTGTCAGGACTAGAAATGAAGTATAAACTCAAACCCAGAACTAGAAGTTAACACAAATATAGAATTAGAAACATAAATACGAATATAAACTCAAACCTAAACACAAATATAAGTAGAGTGAAGCCATATGAAACCCAGAAACATAGCGGACAAAAGGAACTCAAAAACATATAAACAGAATAGAAAAAGATCACATAAATAGAATACAAAAAGATCCAACTGAAACCCAATGAATCCTTAAACATAAAAACATATCTTTAAAGCATATAAACAGAATATAAAAGGAATTCATAAGAACTCCTAAATATAAACAACATATATGAAACCCTAAAATTTCAAAAGGAACTCAGAAGGAACTCACAAATATAAACAACTTATCCCTAAAATTTTCGAAACCCTAAAACAGAGAAGACTAAAGGAACTCAGAAACCATTGTAAACCAACAATTTTGAAACCCTAAAATTTTTTAAACCCCACAAAAACGTAAATAGAGTGAATCCATTTGAAACTCAGAAACCATTGTAAACGAAAAAAAAACATAATATTCATCTTGTAAAGAACTACCAGATAATGGGAAGAAGTAAATCTGAGAAATAAACCTTACCACTTCGAAAGCGAACCAAATGATGATGATGAAAATAGAGATTAAGAAGCTCCTTTGCTATGTGAGAGAGTTGCAAAGAGGATTTCGTATGGATTCATAGTGATGGTTTCGTCAGTGTGGGAGGTTCGCTGCTAGGGTTTCGTCGAAGAAGGAGAGGGTGTTGCCGCTGCTAGGGTTTCATTTTTTTGTTGAGAGTAGAATGTGAGACTTTTCTTGTTTCTGTTGTGAGAGTCGTGAGTGAAGAGTATATATCGGGAACTGAAACGACGCGTTTTGATATAATATTAATAGTAATGTATTAGTAACTATAATAACCGGTCGGGTACGATTAGCATTGGATCTGATAGAGCCCACCACCTCCGACCATTTGAGATCGTGTTTAACCATTTTGCGCTTCCAGCTACCCGAATTTGGCCAAAAACCGAACAGGTGACATTTTTCATTGTCCACTCCTAGTAGCAACATTCTGATTCTAGGAAAATAGGCACGAGCTTCTATCTAACGAAGATAATTTGGCTAAGTTCAACAGTAAAGTTCTAATATAAATAGGGGCTTTGTCCTCCCAAGATCGGATATTTTGATTTTTGATCTGTAACTTGTTGTCGCTCGGGAAGGTTCGGGGCTGCAGTTGGTACGTAGGGCTTCTGTCGTCCAAGTCGAGTCTCAGAGTGGTCTCCGAGTGTGGTACTTGCAATGCCACTCTAACGCTCAAGTTAATACTTAAGAATTTAGAGTGTAGCAGAGAAATGAAGTACATTTTTTAGCTAGGCGGGATTGTATTACACTAGAAGGACAGGAAACCCTCCAGCTGAAGCGACTTATACACTCAAAGCAAAGAACGAGACTTTGAAACGCTGTATAAGTTCTATGATTGAAAAAGAAAAATTTGTGCACCAAGGCAGTTCGAATGCCACTCCACCACCCATGACAACGAGGTCCAAGTGTAAGCACATAAAGAACAAGAGGCTAAGAGATATTTCCACGAGTCTCAACCAATCCTACGATAGCAGTTTCAGCAGTGGCAGTAGTGTTAGCTACACCAAAACTTCTCCTCACCAAATCGCTCTAGCAGCTTGCCAGATAGGATAAAAAGGCGCCATAAATACATGAGGCATAAAATAGCCCAGACCCTAGGTCTAAATCTACTCTGATTTTTTTGCCTCTTGTGTTCTTGCCACCGAATTTCCTCACAAGTTTCAAGTCCCCAACATCTACCCTTATTATGGTAGGACCAACCCTGAAGAGCACCTAACCCTCTTTAACTTGAAGACGATACTCCTTGAAGCCTCTAAGGGGCTCAAAACCTCCCCTTATCTCCTAAGAAATCGGCCTTAGAGTGGTTTACTAACTAACCCATGATATCTCTTCACTACTTCAAAGAGCTTTCTAAACAGGTCAAAGCTTGGTTCGCCAGTAACCGAGTTGTGGTAAAAAAAACCCACGAGTTTAGTGGAACTACGACAAAGATCCCATGAATGTTTAACAGCTATCATGGACCGATTTAATACTGAAATCACCAAGATCGAGAACATGATCCATGCAATCGCTCTCCACGCAGACGTTTAGTAGAATATATCCTCTGGACTATTCCACCCATCTATCAACTCATAAAGAATAATGTGGTTGTATACCTAACTCACTATGGTTGTCAGTATTGCAAGTTAACTCGTACGAGTCTACAAGTTTATGAGTTTATGATGCCCCAACAAGTCAAATCACGTGTAGAATCACAATCTGGATAAGTAGGGACGGCAAAATCTGAATTTCTTTTAAAGAAAAGCCCAAAACGTTATGTTTTAGGTTAAAGTGTAGAGGAAATTTACGCTGAAAAACGGTACTATTGCTTTTCTTTCTTTTATCTTTTCCCATTCCCGCTTTGTATTTCCTCTTCTTTCGTTTGCCATTTCTGCACGTTGTCGTCGCACGCTCACATGGTGCGCCGTCATCATTCCATCGCAAACCACCGTCGTTCTGTCCAACGCGGTCGTCGTCGTATCTTCTTTGAAAAGGTATCGTAAAAATGCTTCTAAGTTTCTACGTTTGATTATATCAATGTTCAGCGTTTTATGTTCAAAACATTTTTCGATTCTGCATTAAAACTTAAAAGTGTTAACTTTCTGTATTTCTTTTTTCGCATTACTGCATTTGATGTTCAAAACGTTTTGTTGATTTATATAGTTGTTTGGTTTTTGGTTGGATCTGATTCAATCTATTTTTCATATTATTCAATCTATTTGTTGACTTGTATAGTTTGTTTCTGGTTGGGTCTGATTTTATTCATTAATTGTGTATAGAGTTTTAGTTCTGGGTTTGTTTTGATTATTTTATTGTGTATAGTGTGATGAGTCTGATTCAAGCTAATGCTTTGGGTTTGTTTTGATTATTTTTGTTCTCAGTAATAGTTTGTGCTTATATAATGTCTTTAAAAAGTCCAAATACAACTCCCAACACTACTACTGCTCGATCTGCTCCAACTTCCCGAGCCAAAATAAGAAACAACGTTGTTCTGTACCTTGCAGTCTTTTCGGATCGATCTGAGACTGCAGTTGTTCGCGCTCCTGTCGGGTCGAATCTCAGTGAGTTAAGCGTGCGCACCCGCCGGGGGGGGGGATGTATTTGCAAAGCCACTCCGACACTCAAGTCAGTATTGAGAATTGTGGAGTCTGCAAGAAATCAGTAATGCGCACCTTTTGTGGCTATGCGAGCCAAGATTTATAGAGATTCGTACTAGCTCTGAGCTGTTGGATCGATCGGGTGAATCTAAGCCGTCGAGGTTTGAAAAAGAGGGCCTTTGATATGGATCCAAACAATTGAGTTGATCTATGTCCAATTGTATGAGTGGGCCTCGTGTCCCATTCTGAAATTCAAGGTCTTGGATATGGATCCTAGCGATTGGGCCGGTCCAAGTCCAGTTCACTTAGTGGACCTCGTGGCCCAGTACAGCTCGTTGCTGTTGGATATCCCAAGTTTTCTATTAGGTTGTCCTCACCGGCCGGATCATTGTGGTTGGACATATCGGGTCATTCAAGTCTCGTCCCTGCCCCCCAGGGGTGCTTCATGATTTTCTTGTAGCAAATTGTCTTTTTACCTCGAAATTTAGCTATAACACATATAAACTTCACTCTTCAAAATTTCCCATCCAAAGATCCCTGAAGTATTTGTTTTTTGAGAATAACAATGCCTAAGGGGCTGTTTGAGAGTTTGGAGGAGAGGGGAGGGTTTTGGGGGTCGGGATTGAAGTAGAGAGAGAAAACTATATAGGAACATTTTACCTTAATAGAGAGAGTAATTTTGTAGACAATGATAAAAGAATACATATGATTATAATTCGAATTTTAAGGATATTATAAAAGGATGTAAATGATTTGAAGAATTTGCTTAACCCATTCCAAACCTCTAAAACCCTTCTCAAATACATTTTTTTGAGTTCTTTCAAATTGTGGGGATTTGGTTTTATAAAGAAAAATAAACTCCCTATTGAAGTTGATGGTACATTCTTCCTTTCTTTTGTCTTTCAACATTCCTATTTTTTTAAAGCCTTCCCCGCCAAACTCCCAAACAAGCTCTAAGTGTTGAATTTGATTTTCTTCTGATGAATAAAAAAATAGAAAGGAATAATATTGTTGGTTTTCTTCTAAAAACAAATACTTGAATAATATGAATATTTTATGAATATTATTATGGCGAATGTCCATTATTCTCCTCCATCTACCCATTAGTGGATTTTTAATATTGACTACTCACTTGCCCTTTTCTCAGCCTATATATAGGGCTATCTCCTATGTGTATTGACATATTTGAAGTGAATAGAAAATCTCCGATCTTCTTC
Source organism: Astragalus glycyphyllos (assembly GCA_963573325.1). Lineage (NCBI taxonomy): Eukaryota > Viridiplantae > Streptophyta > Magnoliopsida > Fabales > Fabaceae > Astragalus > Astragalus glycyphyllos. The sequence continues at coordinate 41,132,093 of OY754307.1, forward strand.
CATCTATCTTTTTGTTATCTTCTACATCTTCTTCTCGTTTTTTATATTTATTTTATAACTCCTTTTATAACAAAAACAATGGGAGCAAAATTAATACACAAAAAATACAATGGGAGCGAACAAGGAAACTGGATATAAAGAATCAATTGAATCAAAATTGGAGAGTTCAAGATCTGCTCATCTCCATACTATCAATATATATCATATAGAGATTTTTTTTTTTTATAAGCAAATGTTAGTGGGGGTGGGGGAATGTTAGTTTCCGGGGTTTGAACCCTGGACCTCCTTCTTGCAATTTTGCAACTCCTTCATGTCCCTTATCTCGCCAACTGAGCTACCTTCCTGGGATATATATCATATAGAGATGTCACTATCGCGTATATATATCACAATCACCGACTAGCCATCCATTAATTTATCTTGTGATCCTCCACACCTCCACTTAGGCTCCTGGTTCATGACAGCCACTAACATCTTCTTGTGTTTTATTAGCTACCCAACCATTGAAAAGTCAATACCACACAAACATACATAATAGCCATTTATAATTAGGTGAGGATGGGGTTAAAGCAAAAGTAAAAATATAAATTTGGTTATATGAGAATTTAAAATTTTGAATATTAAGTCTAGTTTTGAAACTGAAAACAAGTATTTTTTATTGAGGATGTAAAATAATTATTTAACGATTATTTTTTTTTTGACAATAGACACTAAGTGCATTTCATTCATAATCAAAGCGGTAATACATGCAGGAATGTCATGGTAATCTTAAGGACTAGCTGTAAATAAGGCCACCCCAGCAAGGGTATGAGCAACCTTATTAGCATTCCTCCTAGCAAACTCAACATGAGAGTTGTTACTAAAAGAAGGAAAAATTGTCTTACAAGCTGAAATTAAACAACCAGATTCAGAAATTACAGCCTTAGACGAATTAAAGGAATCAACCACCATCTTTGCATGCATCTCAAAAATGACGTCCTTACTCGGACCTAAAGAATCGCCAAATGCAAACCCATGGTCTCACCTAATAGAACATCAACTATCGGCGTGAAGCTGTGTGTCCTGGCTCGAATGAAACTCCCATGGTCATCCCGAAGGCATAAGCTAATGCCGACCTTATTATCAGTCAGCGAGAAAGTTGCATCAATGTTGCATTTGACATAACCAGCTCTCGGCGTGCTCCAAGAGTCAAAAGGAGCGCTCGACCTGGGCTCAGTACGCTCTCCATCTAGGCTTGCTAGACCACGAGCCTTTGACCAATCGCTAAACAAAGTAAAACCAGCCCATATTAAACCATTTGTATCCATCATCTTATTATTCCAGACACATTCGTTCCTAGCTTGCCACAAGCTCCATAAAGTCATGCACCAGCCCACTCTAGAGTCATTGTTAAGGACCTCCATCACTGAAAAGAAAAAGTCAGCAAAAGTAACAAAACTAGCGGCTAGATCATTAATTAGAGTGTTGATTCCTAAGACATTCCAGCAAGCAGTGGCCTTGGGGCAAGAGACAAAGAGGTGACGTTCCGTTTCAGCAACACCTGCGCACCACGGGCAATCCTCCACCACTGTGATATGTCTGTGGACCAAGTTGGAGCGAACCGGTAAAACATTCCTGCACAACCGCCACAAGAAATGTTTCACTTTTGGGGGAATATTAATCTTCCAAATAGCTTTCCAATTCCCAGTTGCATAAAGGTGGTCTTTCTGCAACACAGTATTCATCAACAATTTATAGGCACTTCTAACACTATAGATACCCGACTTCTCAGGTGCCCACACTAACATATCTTCATCAATAACTTGGAACAGAGGAGTTCTAAGAATACCATCAGCCACTTGTGGAGTAAATAATGAACAAACAACATCAGTCCGCCAAGTCTTTGAATTAGGCTCCATCAAATCGCAAACTCGCATAAATTATTTACCGATTATTAATTTATGTGTATTGTGCGTTAAGATATAAGCCTAAATATGGGTTCAAAATTTGAAGTACCTCTATAAACTATCTCAGGTACACACTCACACACAATATACTAATATGTAAGCATATTTCCTTCAATGTTGTATACGGGGCTATGTGGTTCAAATATTTGGGACTACCGATAGGAGCAAATTCTAGGAGGTTATCTGTAACACCCCCCTTTTACTATTACAACTAAATAGACAATTATCAGAGTCACCTCGAAGGGGGCTACATTTTTCACCATTTTAAAAAAAAAACACCATTTATTCCAAAAAAAAATCTCCAAAATAATTTATATAAAAGAAATCACCAAGCAGCGGAAATATTAACCAGTTTAAACATCTCCAGAATTAACAATTAGAGACATCTCCAAAATTAATTAAAACAATTTCCAATAACTAAAATAATAGTTCAAAACGATAACTAACGACTCCCCGGTGCTACATATCAGAGCTGACACAGACCCAAACGAGAGAGGAAGCAAAACCTAGCAATTCCTCCACGAGCACTAGCGATCACCTGCAGCGTTGCCGCATGAGAGCAACATTCCAAGCAGAAGGGGTGAGTCTAACAGAGGTAATAAGCAGATGATAAAAATATGCTAGCATCAGGTAACTACAGCAACACAATACAATTACACCATATCACAGCACCAGATACCAAAGGAAAAGTCCATTTGACAGTGAACCACCAAAGTTATAACATTCATAGACAATGGGATGATATGCAACCCCTCCAGTGGGCATATGCATGCGGTACCGATCACCAAAATGAGCCACGACGGGCATATCACCAATAAACACCAGAGGCAGAGCCTATATCACCAAAACATGCATATGACAATGCGACACCATGATTATGCACCAACTCACCATAACAGGTATTTAAAATAAATACTATATCACCAGAATCAAAACAAATGATTTCACCAAAAATAGCACCAAGTTGTAGCATCACAGCTACCACTAAACTCTCCTGAGCATACCAGCACCGCACCTGAAATATTAACACCAGACGGTTCCACAGCGCGGACATAACGCACGCACACCACGCACAAGACTGGCGCACAGCGCCTAGGCACATCGCACCTACTTCAGCGAATTAATTAAAATAGCAAACGACATCGGATTTCAACAAATAAATACTTGTTGGAAAGCCCTATGGGTCTGGTTATCATCCCTAAGTTCAGTTTTTGAAGGAGAGTGCCCAATAGGTACAGTTTTCGAAAAGCACACAGGCTAGTTGCAAAAGAGGACAGTTTCTGTCCTTCAAATTCAAGCAATTCCAAAGTGACCAAAACTCAATCAAATTGCATGAAACTTGTGCATAAACTGGGGAAAATTTTGTCTAGTTTTCAAAGAAATTGGATTCGTTCGAAAAGGAGTTCTTTTGAAAACGTGGTAGCAAAAACACTGACCCTGTGTCCAGATTGTTTCCAGAATCTTACTCTAACTTGTGGAATTCATATCTCGAGGTACACAACTCTAAACGCAACCAAACTAGTGCCAAATTAACAAGAATTAAGTCTATTTTCCAGAAAAATAAACCACATAATTTTTCGGTCAATACAACGTTCCCAGTCACCGAAATACCGAATCTATACCCAAATCGTTTCCAGAATTTTAACCTAACTTGTATCGCCTATAACTCGGGCTATACAACTCCGAATTTGACGAAACCAGTGCCAAAACGACCGGCGTTAAGTCTATTTTCAAAAACAATCAACCTCATAACTTTGGATCAACCAAACAGCGCCAGTTTTAGAAAAACCGGACCTGTGTCCAGAATCGCTAAATTGCCAAACACCAAACCCTAACGGCAACGACACCGCAACCACCACAACAAAAACGACAATTCGACAACGCGACAACAACAATCAACCACGCACAGCAACAAAAAAAACACGAACAATAACAACACCATCATCGTGATACAACAATCACGCAACAACAAATACCGAAACAAATCACAATAACGTGCAATAATCATCAAAGCACCAATCTCAACGAAAACACGATATGCAACAACACGAACAATTCAACAAAACCCTAGACTACCCACACATAATTATCATCAACCCATTATCAAGGTTAAGCCCACCCTTACCTCGAATAACGTAAGCTCCGGAACACGACGAACGAGACACGAACAAAACCACAGCAACACAAACGATCTCCTTTTGAAATTCTTCGCGAAACCCTCCTCTTCTCTCCCTCTTTGCGCCGCGTGCTCTCTCTCTCACTCTCACTTTCGTTTTTCTTTTGCTTGCTGCGAATGAGGGTTTGGCTTAAACCCCCAGGGTTTAAGTTGAGGGCTCAGTAAACACTGGGCTCTCTACGTCACCACCTCCTTTACTCGTTTCACCTCCTACGCATATAAAATATTAACCTTTTAATTTATCTATATCCCGCCTCCAAATTATTTTAATAATTCAATCAACTATTTTAATTAAATTATTTCCGGGGTGTTACATTATCCACATGGCATGTTAGTTATATATATATATATATATATATATATATATATATATATTTAGATGTTGTATTAGAGGAGTTTGGATCTTCAAAAGTACTTATGGGACGAGTTATGAGAGAGAGTGACACAAACAAAAAGATAATAACATTTATTGAGGGATTTAGCGACGACAAGATAATAACATTCATAACTTGTCTCATAAGTACTTGTGAGGATCCTGATTCGTATTAGAGAATGTATTAATAGGTATGTGTTCAATAATTTTCTCCAATGCTTTACCTATTGTTTCTTAAGATGTAGTAATAGGTATGTGTTCAATAATTTTCTCCAACGGATGCACTGAATTTTCTTCTTGAATCATAGCACTAAGGCAACGCTCCAAGGTGTCGTTCTTGATGACTATTATTTATAAGAGTTATTTATATATTCTCAAATTTAGATCATTGTAAGTTCTTATTTAATTAAGTAATTTATGTTGTAAATACCATGTTTTAGAAGAGTGTAGGTTGTATTCCTGACTTACTGATATTTGGCACCATGGTGCCGCATTTGTGCTTTGATTTGTGTATTTCATGGTAGGACATTCTTGCGTTAGATGAGAGAAAAAGCCGGAGGCGCTGATTTTAGCGCATGCTAGCTATTAGGCAAGGACATGTGCGGACCGTAGGACACCAGCACCTGAAATGCGAATATTCCACCTTTTTGCTAGGCACAATGTACTTTTGGGCACACTAATGGATGGGAGCCTCCAAATTAGGGTTTTCCTTGGATCATGTACCCTAGGACTATTTAAGGCAGTCTTTTCTCTTCATTTACTACGCTTGGTCAGAAGGAGAAACATTTTTGTATTGAAGCTACCTCAAATCATCAAATTGGACATATCATTGCTGAGAGTATTGCTGCAGCAACTACATGAGCTAATTATACTTGAAGAATTGCTATCTTTGGGAGCTGTTTCGTATCTCCATGCTTCTAATCTTGGAGTTTACCTTCTATTTCCTTCTCTTAGTATAATTTTTATCTTGTATCTTCTAATTGTGAATTTAGCATTTATGTTTAAATTGTATTTCTTGTACTGTTCACTGATTATGAGCTAATCACTCTTAGTTGGGATACTCATGTCTATGTATTGAAGTTTTAATGCATTTAATGAAGTGTGTTTGACGTTTAAGTATTTTATCTTTTGTGAGTTAATATTTCCATCTTGAATTAGGAATGACCAACTAATTTTAAGTAGCATCTATGAATTCTGAAAAGGTTTATGAATAGATCTCAAAAGGTAATATGGATTGGGAGTATTAAAATACACTTTAATACTCATTGCTTAAACCCTAGACATAGTAGAGCAAATACCATAAGGTGAACATTGTGGGTGCGTAGTTGCCTAGGGTAAACTTATTTAGGGCTTAGACATAAGCTCTTATAATGAAACGCTAGTGAAATGTATTTGAAAGAATACAGACTGATGCGACAACACCTAATGTTGCAACATCAGAGACATCATTAATTCACTTTAATAGATTTACATAGTAAAGGCATCCCAACTTGCTCTCAACTCTGATTTTCACATCTCTTTACTTTTATTGCCTCACTAATTTGTTAGCCAAATTAAGCATTTATGAACCTTCAATCCTCGTGAGAACAAGCTTTACATATCATTTTACTACTTGTTGACTGTGTATACTTGCACATCGTTTTGCACAACAGTTCTCCTCCATAAGAGTCTTAGTGGCTTTGTCCCGATGCGTACCTCCTCTCGCGGGCTCAGCATGCCTGCAAGAAGGTCTTTCAACCGCGACGTTCACTCCATCTCCACGCTATGTTCTAATGGGTTCTAACGAGGGTTCTGTGAGGATTTTGAGGAGGACTTGGAGGCATATTTTGAGGAGTGTTTTGGGTGTGGATTCGTAGCACGATCATTTGGTTTGTTGGAGGAGGGTTATTTCACTTTGAAAGCGGGTTCCTTTTAAGAGGACATGGATCTCCCCTACTATTTCTTGTAGTAACCAAGTAATAGAGTATTGAGGTCCGAGAACATTTTACTCGGCCCCATGATGGAGGACAAATATTAACCCTGGAAACTACATAATAGTGGCTCTTCTCTGCACACAGTGGTTGACGACTTCAAGTCTCTATGCCAGGAGGTGTCCCTGCATAGACACTCTGATACCTAAGTCAAATTCGAACTTTAGGAAAATAACAGGAGAAGAATATCATATTTTAGGTCAGATTATTAGACATTAGCAAACCTTGGGGGTGAGAACCCTTATTAATAATAATTAACCGAGGTAAACTGATTCCGCTAATTTCGGGGTTAATTACCTGGTCTCGCGCAGTTACGATCGTAGCGACCTCTTTGGAGACAATTTGTGTCGTTATGATTTTAGGCACGTGTTAAAAGTGGTCGGAATTAGAATTCACATCGACCTCTGTTTTATGCTTAGGAGCTCACTTCTGAAATGGCTTTCTTCAAGGTAACGGTAGGTAACTCATTCACATACATAGCATATTTTGTGTTGTATTTCATGTGTACATTGACGATACTCTTCAAGGAGAGCTCGAATCCCTTTGGTCATAACAGTGGTTGGCTCGATACACGACTTATATTTCAGCGAGGAACCCACGACGAAGTTCGGTATAAATTGTGACCATTGTTAGATATTGTTTATTATCCATCACCTTTATTTCTCTCTCTTGGATTAATATTTAAAGATATAATCTTTAAATATTAAAATTTTACAATATAAAAACAAAATAGTTTAAAACCATATTTCTTCATAAAAATTGATAGGTTTTTTTTAGATAGGCAAAGTGGTTAGTAATTAGTGTGTTAATTGTTAGAGGGGAGCGGGGAGCGGGGTTCAAACCCCGTACGCCTACATTTTTCCACCAACGATGTCCCTTTCACTCAACCATGTGAGCTACCATTCTGAGACATAAAAATTGATAGGTATAGTCGTATAGAAAGAAACGGACAACGAAAAAAAGGATCTCGAAATAGTATTAAGCATGTGGAAAAATATACCATGAAGCAATTGCTAACCAATCGTAATTTCAAAAAGTGTTTCTCCCATTTTAAGTTACTTTTATCATTTTCTACGTTGTTCAGACAGAGTGAGGATAAAATTGAAGTCAAACACTATTTTCAAAGAAGAGCAACGACAACGACAACATGGCTGGAGGATATACATGCTTCGTAAATGATAAATGCTTTTGAGCAACCAACTCCACGTGAATGACCAATAACCAAACAGCATCTTTGCTCAAAGATCCCTTTCGATAGTTTGTATTCACACTTATCTACTTTTATGTTGAGATTCCAAACATAACCCTTTTCACACCCAAAACCGCATAACACTCTTCTTCCACTACTTTACCTACTGCCTTAAAAAATAAATTTTAGCCACAAACTCTCTCTCTTTTAATAGAGGATTTCAACCACAAATTGTTGAAACTAATGAATAACGATAACATATTGTCCGTTAGAGTTTGTTTATTTATCAATTTAATTTACAAACTATATTATAGTGCAGTTTAAAGACTTAAAATTTTGTTTATAATTTTAAAGGACTCGTATAGTCTGAGTCTAACGGCTTGGACGTGATATTCATGATTTCCATGTTGCACGATGAATGGAAATTGGGTATTTAGGCTGTTTCTAATATCGATACCACATGTAGAATGATTGTGCAGATTTTTTTGGTGCAGAAACAAAATGGAGTCAATTAAGGCTTCGGTGTAAGCTTTAGTTGGCTCCACTAGTTTACTTTTCCTCTTCTTTTATTACTTTTGTGACCCACCAAAAACAAAATTGCTTGTGTAACTCGCGCATGTAAACTGATTATCATAAAACATTTTAATACATGGAAAATTCTTAAATATATGTAATACTACACTCTAGGCTAAAATACATTTTTATCTTTTAAGTTATTTTAAATCATCCCCCAAGAGCATCAGATCCCTCCACCACAATGAGTCCTTTTGAATCCAACATACTTCATCCTTACTTGTCTTCTTAGAAAGAAGATCCTCATATCTATATGATAGTACATCCCACCATATGACACTAGTTTCATTAATGCATCGCCCTTTCCAAAGAACCAAAATGAAAGGGCGATGCACTAATGAACCAAAATGAAACTAAACAGATATTATAGGCCCCAAATGAAATATTTGGTGTTTTTTTTTGCAGAAACTCAGATCTGCATATGAATGGAAAAATCCACCCACAAATTTACCACAAAATATCTACACTTCAATAACATATTTTCTATGATTGACCTATCTTTCCGCAGATGTGAGGGAAAGACAAATGGAAATCCTTGCGAGTGAAAGTGATGAGTGAGGATCACGTTGGCACCTTTGGCATTAATGGCGGTGGCGCGGTGATCGTTAGTTGGCCGGAGATGGTGGTAATAATTAATGTTTCTAGAAATATGAATTTAGGGCTTAATTTTAGGGAAGAAGATGTTAGAACGAGAAATATAATGATTTAAATAATATCTGAATAAGCATAACAGATAATTGCTAAGACAATTAATGAGTCCAACTCCGAAGCAACCTCACTGTATAAATAAAAAAAACATAAACAATAGCTTATGCTATGGAGCTCAATAAATGGATCACTATGTGCATTTTGCACACCACTACTAGTGAGTTTTCATTGGTAAATTATAGTGGTAAGAGTTCTTAGTCTTTAGACTAAATTGATGGCTTCACTGTCATTATCATTAGCTAAATCCAAGAACCGCAGGCACCTCCAGCAGCATGGGCTTCACTTTCTCATTACTTTCCACGTAGGAAATAAAAATAGGAAACAACCACCTTCTAACGTGAAATAAATTAGGTTTGACTCATTCTCATTCTCATCTTCAACTAATTTTTCTCTCCTATATATCACCCAACTCTCTCCCTTCTCCAAAAGCCTCTCTTACTCTTCTCTCTCTTATTACAAAAGAAAACTCAAATAAACTTTAGGTTCACAAAAAAAAATACCAAAACCAAAAATGGGAAACTGCTTGAAGCCTCAATCATCTACCAGATACGCTACCGATGATGACAACGATGACTTAGATTTTCTATCATCGGAGGTTGATTCATCTGCCACATCAAATGCAAAAGGGACAACAACAGAGGTGAAGGTAAAGATCACCAAGAAGCAGCTAGAGCAGTTACTCAGCAAAGTTGACATGAAAGAGTTAAAGGTGGAGCAAGTTTTAGCTCACTTAATGAATGAAAGTGATGGTTACCAATCACTTCAAAGATCTTGGAGACCTGCACTTCAGAGCATCCCTGAAGTAAATTAAGGTTCATGTAGGTTAGTTTAGGGATGTGGAGTTTATGTAGGAGAGAATTGGCCAATTGGGTCAATCCTGTTTCTTGTTTTCATTGAAAAAAATGAATGAATGATGGATGATTTGGGTTGAAAAAAGGGTACTTGTATTTTTTGTTCTTTGTACATATATACAAAACAAAAGGGTATCTTTGTTGATTGAGGCTAGTTTCATTTTCTCCTATTTAATTTTTGATGTTCTCAATTTCTATTTGTTCCCTTATTGTGTGGTGATTTAAGGAATTGAAAGTTGAGAACTATGAGATATTTTTTTAAACTGAATGACTAAGCCACTTGAAACTAACACACATAATTGTGAGGTCCTAGGTTCAAACTCAAAATACGGTATTTAGCCTAAAAATTTTGGCATTTGCAAGTTGAGCTAGGACTTATGTATAAGAACTTTGAGATTTTGTTTCTAGTGCTCTGCTCCACCTTTGTGGTGCCTATACCAATATCATCCGTAAATTCCATATACTAATCTACATCATCCTTTGTGGTGGCTCCACCTTAGCAAATTTCTAATCCCCAATTTATTTTCTAAATTAGCACTCGTATTCAGCTTGATGTTAAAATATTTGTAAGTATTAAATATTGTCTAAAATTTGTAAAATTTAGCATACAAAAAAAATTGTAAAATCTGTTGCATTTGTCTCTAAAATTTAATAACTAAATCTTAAAAAATTTTAAAATAATTTTCACAGACCTTAAGAACTACTTATTATTATTGGGTGCTTCTGGTGTAAGGGAACAGTTTGTCAAACTATTATGTTCTAGCCGTGGGATTGGTTAGAGGTTTGGACAACTTTTAAATGCTCCGTTCTTCAAGCAATTGCATCGAGGAGGGAACTCTGCTCCTCAACTGTGGGTTTCCTGACACCTCTAGGAAGGGTTAGGTTGAGTGAATGAGACGCGGGGGTTGGATTATCTACTGGTCTAATACATAAAGGGTTATGCTACCTCTCTCTTACTTTCCAATCAAACTTGCCATACTTCGGCCATTCAGTTCCTCGACTGAACCTCGTCCTAGGCCTGCAGCCACAAACCTTGCCAATCGAGCCATCATGGTCGTGGTACTATATAGGCTGAGACTTACTCTCCCTTGGCCTCGTTCATTATCCCTCGGGCTTATCCCTTCCTCGGGGAGTTTACATCATGCTTTGCCTCAAGGCTCTCCCTTGAGTTCATTCTTTCAGCAAACATCTTCTAGGATTCGTCTATTGGTCTGCCTCGGTGCCCTAATCCTTTTCCCTTTTTTCCTCTAAGTCCACGACTTGCGACTTAATTACTTTTGGGTGTTAACAATTTCCCCCTTTTTGTGTGCAGTCGTATGGACGCGAGGACGTGACTGATGGTACAAAAGACCCTTGAATTGACCTAATGTGACAGTTGAAGAGACTTAACTGCCATTATGTGACACTTGGCGGTTTGCCTCACGCAAAATGATAGGGTGGCGCAACGGTTCCCAATGCTTCGCATGCAATTCCCACCAAAGCTATAAATAGCCCTCATCATTACTAGGCACAGTTACTTGCACTTCTTGAAAATGTTTCATCATCTCCGTTGTTTATCCTTTTTCGCGAAACAGACTTGCTTTCTTTTCTTTGCTACCACCTTCTCTTTTCACCATGTCTTCAAACTCCGACTCCCAGCACCAAGACCATAGTTACGGTAGCGACATCAGCCAAATGAAATTCTCAATGTCGTCTTCGGTGGCGTTACAGTGCAACCCACCACTTCTGAAGTCCGTGAAGGCATTCGTGACATAATCACCCTCTCAGCCTTTGCCATTCCCCACAACTTAGACATTCTATTTCCCCTCTTCGGCTTCTGGTCTTTAAACTTTAATACCTTCATCTTTCCAGGGGCATGGTGACCCCCACTGTTCTTGATGTATCTTCCATCACTGTCCTGCCTGCATTTGGCCATAGTGTTAACACCTCTTGTCTGGCATAAAAGGTGAACCTCGGCCATGTTCATGTTGGGGGCGTCTACTCCAAGTTTCTTATTGAGAACACATGGACCGTTGCAGAGATCACAGATGAAGAGCACACTGCTTTCCTCATATAATTTTTCTGTAAGTTCTTCTATGGCACTACCTCTGCAGGCATCGGCCAGGAATTGAAGTCTTTTGTCGCCATGATGACCAGTGGTAAGATTTATGCATGGCTGGTTCTCTCGTTAATCACCATTTGCGAGGGAATTAGCGAGGGACTGGTTCTCTCGTTGAAATACTCCTCGCTAATCAACTAGCGAGGGAATTTGAACCCCTCGCTAATTAGCGAGGGAATCAATTTCCCTCGCTAATTTTGACTGTCACGTGTCCCAATTCTGACTGCCACGTGTCCCAATTTGAATGGCTTGTTTTATGTGTTGTTTTGATTTTTTTAACTATTTTTTATATATTTATTAATTTGGGGGTGGTGGTGGTAGGGGGAGCTATGTGGTGGTGGTGGTTGTGGTTCACTTCGTAGGAGAAAGAGGAGAGGAGTTCGTGGTGGTGGTGGGAGGAGCTATGTTGTGCTGGTGGTGGTTCACTTCATATGAGAGAGAGGAGTTCGTGGTGGTGGTGGTGGTGGAAGGAGCTATGTGGTGGTGGTGGTTGTGGTTCACTTCATAGAAGAGAGGGAGGGAGAGAGAGAGAGAGAGAGAGAGAGAGAGGGAGAGAGAGATGGAGGATAGGTGGTGGAAGGTTGAGAGAAGAAGAGAAAAAGAGTAAAGAAATTTGTAGGTGAGAGAAGAGGAATTCATAGGGGGGGAGAGAGAGAGAGAGAGAGAGAGAGAGAGGAAGGAAGGAAGAAGAGAGGAATTCATGGTGGTGGTGTGGTGGTGTTGGAAGGTGGAGAGAATTCATAGTGAAAGAGGGAAGAGGTGAGAGAAGAGATAAGATGAAATGAGAGTGTGTGGTTATTTAAAGTAAAAAAATTTTCCCTTAGCGAGGGATTGGTCCCTCGCTAATTCTCTCGCTAACGGTCAGATTCACGTTAGAGTGGGACAAATTCTGTAGCTAATCACCTTGCTTTTTGTGCTAAAATTTTCAAATTCCCGCCTCCACATAGCGAGGGTCTGGTCTGTCGCTAATGTCGAAATTTCTGTCGATAACCATTAGCGAGAGACCTGTCCCTCGCTAATCCCTCGCTAATGTCAGTTTTAGCAAGGGAATCACATTCCTCGCTAATTCCCTTGCTAAAGTCAAGTTTAGTGAGGGAATGCTATTCCCTCGCTAATGTCCCTCGCAAATAAGCGTTTTTATTGTAGTGTCATGCTTGACCAGATCAAGGAATATGGTCAGGTATCCAAGATTCAAGGCCCCATGTGGTTTCTTCAGCTGTGGGCCAACCTTTACTTTCCCCATATCCTACCTGTGGGGCTCACCATTCCCAAGTCACAAACCCCTGTCATCGGATGACTTTGGTTCATGAAGGCGCTCTTGCAAACAAACGCGGCCGAAAAGACGTGGTGTCTAGTTTTGGACAAGAGGTATGGTCCTTCCTTGGATTTTGATCCTCAATGAAACAAGTCCCAGCTCTTTCCCACGAACCACAATGCTGCCTGCGACCACTGGCGATCTGCTTCGGTGGACAGAGATTTGCCGATTGGCTACATTGCTACTTCTCGTTACAGCAAGGATCTCGCAGAATACTATTACACCAACTTCGTCTGCAAGCAATTTGGACAGATTCAGCATGTTCCTCTGCCCTACAAAGCTATGAATGACCCTCGTCGTCGTGAGGGTTTGGCGGACGCTTAGATGTGCCATATGATGGTCACCGACAACTACTACAAAATCATTGAAAGTGTATGGGCACACTACGAGGTGTGTCAGGGGGAAACCAGTGCCTTCACCAATCGATGGCTTGTATCTCTTGCTGCCAAAAAGACACCTAAGTTCGCAGCCGCAGTTCGACGGCCATCCACTCGGTTTCAGCTGGCTTTACAGATGCGGGATCTTCTAGTGGTCGTGATGTGGAGGAGGATGAAGATGGCCTTATTACCTTTTGGTGACCATCTACTCGTCGTGCCCCACCAGAGACTTCCTCGCAGACCCTTCCAAGAAACCCAAGGAGCTGCAGACCCTGCACCCTCAGTAAGAGGGCGGCCAACAAGATTACCATGGGGGCTCAAGAGTAGAACCGTCTGTACAACCTAAACATGCCCTTGGATTAACTCACTAAAGAGTTGGAGTGTCAAAAAGGGGTTTTTGTCTATGACCTGGAGCGTGGCCAGAGTGAGGTCCAATCTGTAGTTGGAAAAAAAGTTGTAAGATTTGTTGCATTAATTAGTCTCTAAAATTTAATAAGTAGTTCCAAAAAAAATTTAAAATATTTTTCATAGACCTTAAGAACTACTTATTATTATTGGGTGCTTATGGGGTAAGGGAACAGTTTGTCAAACTATTAGGTTCTAGTCATGGGATCGGTTAGAGGTTTGGACAACTTTTAATTGCTCTGTTCTTCAAGCAATTGCGTCGAGGAGGGAACTCTGCTCCTCAACTGTGGGTTTCCTGACACCTCTAGGAAGGGTTAGGTTGAGTGAATGAGACATGAAGGTTGGATTATCTACTGACCTAATGCATAAAGATAAGAAGTAAAGTGCAATAAAAGAAGATAGAACTAAGAAGAAATAGATTTTGTATTGATGATTGTGTTTTTGTACAATTGTTTCTCTTCGTATATATATGCATTGGCCCTTGTCGGCCACTATGCGTGCCAGCATTTACCTATCGTTGCATGGCCCTCCCTCACTCCACTCTTCAAGACTTCGCTCTTTCGTTTGATCTTTAACTGCTCCTACGTTCTGTCCACATGTTACCTCTCTCTTGCCTTCCAAGCAAGCTTGCTATACTTCGTCTACTCATGCCTCTTAGCCTTCCTCTTTCCATGTTTCTCTATAAGAACATCAACAACATAAAGAGTGAGATACAATCTCAGTGAGTTTTACCGTAAAACCTATCCACACTCTCGGTTCAATTATGAATACTTTCTCTCGTAGTTAATCTATAACTACGTGCCTCTTTAATTATCTCGTAATTTAATCTATAAACCACGCCTCTAAACCTAGCACAACACCGACTGCCGTAACGCTAATCTTGGTGAACCGTGTAACTATCCTTAGCATAACACCGTCTGTCGTATCGCTAATCCCGGTGAACCCCCAATCCACTAGTCCATATGTGTCTTGACTTAGGGCCTAGTTACGGGCTCATGACCTTCCCTCCTAGTATGCTACTTCTCTGGGTCGTCACCCATACTCGATATAATTTATATATCGTTAACCTCAATTAGTCATTTCAATTAAACCTCAACATTCTTTTTCATTTAAACATCAGTCTTTGATGAACTATTTATTCATCACATTCTCATGTATAAAGTTAATTTGAACTTATAGTTCCTTTTATTTCCATAATACATGTCCAAAACCTTGCCATTATCAGTCTTAACTCATAAGAATTGGTAGGAAAGAAGATTAGAGGAGGTCTGGAATCGAAAGGAGCGATGAAAACGAAGTTTTGCATCCGGGGACAACATCACACGCACGACCTGTGCGCTTGGACGTACACATTCTGCATTACACAGTGGCAATGGGGCGCACGACCCGTGTGCTTGCACCATATTTTGCATTTCGTTCAATTTCTTTCATTTTCGTTACTCGGTTCATTCCTAATCTGTGTTCCAATCAAATTTCAACCTCATAACAGAGATATAACACACAATCCCAGTATAAGCAATAACAATTAACAATTACGTATCGAGTAACTTGTTCGTTCCAAGACACGAAATACTTGATTTTTGAAAATAATGGTTTTCGACTAAAAATTTCCGAAACGACCGAAACATAATAAAATCAGTGACTTGATCAACCATTTCCAGAAACAATAAAATTCCTAAACGCGAGTAAAAATCACCGATCGTGATGAAAACCACGTAAAACCGAGACCGCCCGAAGGTCAACGATTTCGAAACTTCACGAACTCGCTCCTAACTGTTCCAATGGTTTCAAAATCGAACTCCTAACTACCTCAATTTTGAAACCAGCAACTAAAACACTTTAAACCCTTCTCCAATCATGCAAGACTCCAAATAGTTCAAAACTCCATTGTTGCTCTAGTTGAGCTTGAGAGCTTGAAAATGGTAGATGGAAAAAGAGGATGATTCAGCTATTGAGATTGATATCTGTTGCGTTAAAAACACACTTAAGAGCATGTGTACTCTCTTGCAGAAGTAGTATAAAAAAGATATCATCTCCACAGGGATTAATTAATAAGTACTAAACTATTCGAGATTATATATTGTTTAGACGGTCGAATATTTAAGTGATAATTATAGAAAAAAATAAAAAGGAATAAATAACATGAAATAAAATACTAAAATTAATAAATGGAGAGAGGTCTAGGGTCACGGTTTCACTTGCAAGCTTCGATTTCCCTATGTGTAACTCTACCTGAATTCCCTTATTTTATTCAATTACCAATCCCTTTACTAAAGCTACTAATCCGTTTGGTCATTCGCGATTAATATTCTTTTTCCAAAATTAACCCGAGTTTGGTCATGCTAGAATTTAAATTCAAGAAAAGCATAAAGTACAAAAAGGTTGAATGATTGGAAGACTAAATTAAAGTTTGGTCATTCATTAATTATAGCCCCAATTATCCTATAGGTCCACCAACTAATTGCAGTACGATCGCTGATCAACTAATTGATTATGAATATGCAAAGGGCTGTCAATCCTAATTATGTGATTAAGGCAATAGGATAATATTAATTGAAAAAAAAACTAGTAATTCAAAGTATAAATTAAAGAATAAAAAGATCTGTAATCAAGTAAGATCCACCTAAGACCTTAGAAGAGGATTTAGGTATCCATAGGTATCAAGAACAACAAAATAGAAATAAAGTTAATGAAATACAAAGATAAGAATAACTCGGTAATTAGTGAAATTCCTGGTCTAAGTCTTCAATCTCTTTATTCTGCTCCAAAGCTCTCCCACGGTGTCAAGAGTTGGTACCCAAAACCTTCTTTTTTCCTTCTCTCCTCCGCGTCAGTATTTGTGGGAATTCCTTGTATATGCGGCTGTGGGCTTGTTGTTACTGTTTTTGTGTATGTACGGCTTTTATATGTTGTGTTGCCGTCCCATCCTCCCTGATTGCAATTTCCTTCCTTTTATATTAGTTTAAGCCTCCTAGGTTGCCAATCACGTTGGCATCTTCTTATTGGCCATGGGCCATTCCTTTTGAATTCAGATTGGGCGCGGGGCGCGCCCCTTTTCTTTCCTTCTTTTGCTAGCCCTCTTTTTGTAGTACAATCATATATATATATATATATATATATATATATATATATATATATATATATAATTTGGAATATTATTCTCTCTTTTATATTTTTCTCTTTTCTGCAAAATAAAGGGCAAAGTAAGTCATTGATATTTATATAATAGGTAAAAATTGCTCTAAAAAAAACTAAAAAGTATCTCTAAAAATGCACTAAATTGGAGTTTATCAATATCATTAGAAAGGAAATTGAAATTGAAGAAGATTGGTGTGTAAAAATCTTACATGCAATGGGTTTTTGATGATTTGTTCTTCTTCTTCCTTTTCTCTCTCTCTCAACCCTTTCTCTTTCTAATATTTTTTGGTTTTCAGCAAAAGTGGGAAAATGAGAGGGTGTTGTTTTATTTTGGTTCAATGAGCTGAAGGTTTAATTATGTGTACAATGACCATAACGCCCCTCCTCCCTAATCCTCACTTCCCAATTTCTACCCAAGCAAACACATAACAACTCAAACAATTAAATAAATAATGCATGTAAATCATATAGGGATGTTAACATATCAATGACTCGACTTATCATTGATTCGAATAATAAATCGCTAGTTAATTTTATAAATTTAAATTAACTGAACTAAGGATGTTACAATCACCCCAACTTGAAAAAATTTTGTCCTCAAAATTCAACAAAACATACTTCAAGGGAATAGATACGGATATCGAGTCCGCATGTCGTCTTCCAACTCTCATGTAGCCTCCTTGGGCGAAAAGTCATCCCAAACCACTTTGACAATGGGAATCGTCCTCGTCTGTACCGTCTTCTCGCCACGTTCCATGATGTTACTAGGATAAGGTTGGAAGGACACAAATCCGGTCGTAGGTCAATCGTCTCAAAACTCAACGGTTTACCTGGATCGGGAATGTATTTCCTCAACTCGGATACGTGGAATACATCATGAAGATTAGATAGAGCTGGAGGTAAAGCAATACGGTAAGCTATTGGCCCAATACGCTCGATAATTTTGAAAGCTCCAATATACCGAGGACTGAGTTTCTTCGCCCGCAAAGCTCTACCTGTACTAATTGTTGGAGAAACTCTCAAAAACACATGATCACCAGGTTCAAACTCTAATGGCCTTCGTCGCTTATCATCACTACTATTTTGTTGACTCTGGGCTGTTTTCATTCTTTCTCTGAATTGCCGTATCTTTTCGGTCCCGAACTAAATCGAGTCCCACAACCTCTTTTCACCAACATCAAACCAACATGGTGGAGTTCACCACTTCCTTCTATACCGTGCTTCAAATGGAGCCATTCTAATGTTGGACTAATAACTGTTGTTGTAGGAGAAGTCCAGTTATGGAAGATGTTCCTCCCATTTTCTTCCGCTATCGAGCACACAAGCCCGGAGCATATCCTCTAAGGTTTGGATTGTCCTCTCAATCTGACCATCCGTCTGCGAGTGATAAGAAGTACTAGAAAACACCTTGGTTCCGAAAGCGCTATTCACAGCTCCCCAAAACCGAGAAGTAATCTTTAGGTCGCGATCTGACACAATACTTGTAGGAATCCCATGAAGTCTTACTATGCTCTTCAGATACTCCTCTGCTAACTTAGACACTTTATTGTTCGAACGAATAGGAATGAAATGAGCTGACTAAGTTAAATGATCCACCACTACCCAAATGGAATCGTTACCAGCTTGAGATCTTGGTATTCCCATGACAAAATCCATCGAGATATCTTCCCATTTCGAATTTGGCACATTCAGTGGGTGCATCAGGCCTGCAGGCTTCTGGTGCTCTGCCTTAACCCTTTGACAAGTTATGAATCGAGACAAGAACTCCGCAATCTCTGCTTTCATCCCAGGCCACCAATACACCTGTTTCAAATCCCGGTACATCTTGGTTGATTCAGGATGTACGGAATATTGACTCCGATGAGCTTTCTCTAATACCTATTTCTTGATTTCTTCATCATTGGGTACATCAATTCTACCATTAAAACAAATAATTCCATCATTGTCCTCGGTAAAATTTGGTAATCCTTTCTGAGCTTGCAACTCCACGTCAATCTCTTGAGTCGAACGAATCAGATCCCTCAATGAACTCGAAATCCGAATGTGGCTCAACACTAACTAGTGCCTTCTTGGTTAGACCTTCAAATTCATGTCTCTAAAAGACTCCAACAATGCCATTTCACGAATCATGAACTCTGCCACATGAAGAGACTTTCTACTCAACGCATCTGCCAAAACATTGGCCTTTCCCGGGTGATACTTCAACCCGAAGTCATAATCCTTCAAAAACTCAACCCATCTTCTCTGCCTGTTATTTAGTTCCTTCTGATCAAACAAATACTTCGAGCTTTTGTGATCACTAAAGACTTCAAAACGAGAACCATATAGGTAATATCTCTAGATCTTCAATGCATACACAATAGCTGCCAAATGTAAGTCATGAGTCGGGTGATACCACCTGCTGATTCTGCATGAGAACGCATCCTAAACCCTTCCCTGATGCGTCACTGTAAATTTGGAATCCCAGAGACGGATTCGGAAGAATCAGAATTGGAGCAGAAGTCAACCAAGACTTTAACTCTAGAAAACATTCTTCACAATCAGCATCCCTCGTAAACGGTTGACGCTCTCGAGTTAACCGGTTGACTACCACATCGTGAATGTACACTTCCATGTTTTTACCAATAAGGTCATGGAAGATGGCGTTCGTAGCCCTTTGGTACGTTGCCCCAGCATTCTTGAGGCCAAAAGGCATCACAAGCTACTCATAGATACCTAAAGCACCTGGGCATCTAAAGGCAGTCTTATGGGTGTTAGCCTCGGCCACATAAATCTGGTTGTAACCGGAATAGCCGTCCATAAAAGTCAGGATGGCATCGTTTGCCGCGACATCAACAAGCATATCAGCCACAGGAATGCTGTACTCATCCTTTGGAGTGGCCAAGTTCAGGTTTCTGTAATCAATACACAGCCTGACCTGGCCAGTCCTTTTGATCACAGGGACTATATTATACCGCGTTCTTCGTAATCCCCCGGGATGGCAATGGGACGTAGTTGAGGAGAGTAGAACACGACCTCGAACATTTTTATCTCCGCTGGGAAAGGGTTAGAGTCGGCCTCCACTATTTCCACCTTGTCCTCCACCCATATCATGAGCTTTTGGTGCAAAGTGGAGGGGACGCATTCACTTGTATGGATCCAGACTCTCCCAAGGAACGCCATATATGAGGGTTTTCCTTCAATGACGAAGAATGTCGAACGAGTTACCTTTGACCCAATTGTTACGTTGGCCACTAACACTCCCAATGCATGAAATGGGTGGCCCATAAAATTGGTCATGGTCATGGTGGTCGGAATGAGATCTTCTGCGTTCTTCCCCAGCTTCTTCATGGTTGACAACGACATGATATTCAGCACGACGCCACCATCCACGAAGACCCTATTGAATAGTTTTTCGTTGAGATGAGATTTGATGTACAATGGCTTCAGGTGTCTGGTCATGTCTGCGGTTGGCTTTTCGAACAACATGCCTTCCGTTACAGGTCCCTCGGCTTCTGTCAAGGTGGCCCATTCGGCCTCCTCAGCGAAGACATCTCCCTCGAGGGCCTTTGGTTGATCCCTGACTCCCTAGAACTTTAGTGGAAGGTGGCCCACCATTTCTATGTTAGCATAAAACTCCCCGTCTGTTCCATTCATCAAGTCGTCCAGTATTGACTCATTCATGGAATTCCCATCAAAATCTAGCGGGACGAAGGGATCTTCTTCTTCTTCCTCCCCCAGGAGGTCATCTTCTTCTAGCTCTTGCTCTGTCATTGTTCCCTCAACCTGGGGCCCGTCGACTGTTTGAGGTTGCTTGGGACTATGGGGCCCATAAAGGGGCATTCTATCACCGCCTTCATGAGTGGGCTATGAGGCGCGTTCACCATGCCTACCATTGTCTGGTTTCCTCCCTCTTGGTCAACGGGCGACTCAGAGACAGCTGGTTCGGGAAGCTACTCTGGAGTTGTGTCCTCGGCTAGTTTTGGGAAAGCCTGTTCCAACGCCTTGGCAACAAAAGTTGCGGGGATGGTTTGAGTATTCCCATCTCTAGCCGAGGTGAGCATCTGGAGAGTTTCCTTCATTCTGTTGAATGCTCTGTAGCCTCGTTATCTGTGAGCGAGATTTGGAGGCCACCCTAGGGGTCGGCATCTCAACGGCTGCCTGTGTCATCCATTGATCTTGCGGTACACCTGAAGGAGGTTGCATTGTTCTGGTAGCTCTCAGCTCTCTGTCATTGAGGACCGTAATGCCTATCGAAGTCGAACTGTGTACCTCGGTGACTTGTGCCACCCTTCTTTCTTCTTTGGGGCAAGTGCCTTCACTTGTGGTTAGCGGGGTGGCCTGCTCAATGTAATAATTGGCGGTCCTACCACGCCCCCCAAGAAGGACGGGCTGGAGTCTTTCCCTCAAGTCCCTGGGCTTAGACACATGTCTCTCGGGATTGAGTTTGGACAAGTGCAACTCCCTGAGCCCGTGAACAAGCCTCCCCGACTTAGGAAGTTTCTTCTTGGGTCTCTTAGGCTGAATCGGCGCCCCTATCTGTCACTTTTCTTGTAACAGTGCCCTTTGTTATACAACTGTGGATCCCCTGGGTGGTGACCCCAAGCGGTCGAACACAGACATTTCCCTTTCTAGGGTAGTCTCCTTTTTAGGGACCCATATATACTTCTTCTTTCCTCTCCCACGATCACTCCCTGAGAAGGAGGCCATATTGACATTCATGTTGGGGAAAGGATCAGTGTCGATAATCATCTCTGATGCCCCTTTTCGGCCATTTTGAATCTCCCTTTCCTGATGGCCTCTTGAATGGCTCGGCGGAAGATAATACAATTAGAAGTGGCGTGGTTGAAGCAATTATGCCACTTGCAATATTTCTTCCCCTTTATTTCTTATGGTCATCAACGAGTTTGATCTACTTGTCTTTGAGGAGGTAGTCGAAGATTTGATCATCCTTAGAGATGTCAAAGGAATATTCAACCCTTTCCTCGTCCTTCTCTTTGCCTTTGGCGGGTTTAAGAGCTGGACAGAGGTAGGCTTTCCCCTTAACTATCTCGGTCACCAAGATGTCTGCCGCGTAATCGACTGACTCAACATAGTCTGAATCCTCGGCTGCATCCACCACTGACACCAACTGTGGTCCTCAGCCTTTGGTGGCTCTTTTTCTTTCTCTTTCTGGTACGAGTTGTTCGACTTAAACTGCCCTGGAAGCCAAGCCGCTGAGGTCGTTACCAGCTTGTCCCTCAAGCTTTTCTATCAATTGGGGGTGCATTCCAGAGATGGTCATGGAAGTAAGTTGGGATTCTGGGAAAGGTACTGAGCACTTTCCGGCCATCTTTCTGAATCTCTCAATGAAGTCGGTCACTGCCTCGTCCACCTTCTCCTGCAAATTCATGAGATCGGCTGCTGTGACTTCAGGCTGCGGCCAGTAGAATCTTTCATGGAAGCACCTTCCATGTCTGCCCAGGTCTGTATAAAATCAGGCAGGTGAGTGAAGTACCACGAGAAGGCAGTCCCTGTCAAAGACAGAGGGAACAACTGCAACTTGTGATACTCATTCTGGTTTCCTTCCCCACATTAGGCCGTGAATCGGTAGATGTTTTCCATGGTAGACTTGCCATCGTCCCTGGAAAACGTGGCAAAATCAGGGGTTTTAAATCCTCTAGGCAGAGGCACCAATCGATCCACCCATTCGGGGTAAAGGCTTCATGTAAACTGGACGGTTG
This sequence comes from Astragalus glycyphyllos, assembly GCA_963573325.1. NCBI lineage: Eukaryota > Viridiplantae > Streptophyta > Magnoliopsida > Fabales > Fabaceae > Astragalus > Astragalus glycyphyllos. Next base: position 41,154,914 of record OY754307.1, read on the forward strand.
AGCGGTTTCAACTGAACACCGAAGAGCTTCTTGATGGTGTCAGCGATGATATTAGGGTCCAGGAGTTGGGGCCCCAAGGGTCTCTTAGGTGGAGGCGTTGGTCGCCACAGTGTATCTGGGGGACCCTACACCCGTGGCTACGGTGGTTTCTGAGGTGGAGCGTTTGTCCATGGCTGCCCAGATACTACTTGGGCCAAGTTAACAAGGCCAGTTCCTGCTACAAATGCATGCGCGCCTCGGAGAGGTGGAATTTTCAAGAATGTAGAGCTTTTGTGCACATGTCTTTCCTTGAACATAATATCCTTCCCTGGATATCTCACTATTGTTTGAGAGACCTATTTTCTTTCACCTCTTAGGAAGATCCTTACTTAAGCTTTGTAGGCTTCTGAAGGATGTCTTCTTATTAGATAGTGTTTCTCAGCTGATTATATCTTCTAAAGTTCATCTGGCATTTATCATTGAATCTCTTGTCTTGAGGATCTGCTTGTAAGGCTTCTTCCTTGGTAAAGAGCATATTTTCTCATGCTTGAGAAGCATTTGACCTGTCTTTATATCTTTTTGTTGTTGATCATTCTTTTCTTAATTGGGACGTTTGTTTATGTCTTCTTGATCTATTTAGGTGAGTTGACTGAGGATGGTCTTGTTCACAGATGAAGCTTTTGATTCTTCCTTAATGCCTTATAAATTGTGTTCTTCTTAGCTAGATGTTTTCTTGAGATGAGTTTCAATATTCCTTGTTCTTAAGGTCACCTCAAGAAGAAACATTAGACAGTGGATCAGATAACATAACCATTTATCATAATCGTTTGTTAGCATCAAAATTATTACAAGGGATTTTGCCTCAACAGTAGACTCATGCTCATGACTTCCCTCTCAACTTACACTAACAATTCTTTAATCTGATTATGTAAACATATAATAGATAGTAGTTTTTTGCTGAAAGGGTTCCAAATGAAATGATAATCATATCTTTCAAATCGTGTAATTATCTTAACTTATCAAGAACAAATAACATACACAACATTGCAATTTAATTAATTAGGTGTTAGGTTTGGCACCGAAGGAATAGAGAGAAGTATGAAAATATGGCAAAGAACCAGAAGGGTGCAAAGTCTGGTTCGTGCCTGGTGGAGCACGATCTGGGACAAACTGCAGATACTGAAATTGCTAAGTTTTAGACCTTTTCTCCATTCTTTTGACTACCATACCCTTCCGAACTCATTACTTAATTCATAAATCATTCCATATCAATTGAAATCAGTCCATATTCATTCATTTCATAATTTCCATGAAACATTTAAATAGTCTATCATAGTACACATCCAGAAGCATGTTTGAATCAAAACAATATCAACACATAAACAAGCATATTATAATATGATTTAGCCCATTCACTTGCAAATAAGTTCAATAATGAACATGCATTTCATTTAGCCAAATTCAGCCCACTAATGTTCAATGACGTTCTCACACATATCAAATTTCATATTTAATAAGAAGTATAGTCTGAGTATCAATTTGATACTGAAAACCCTAGGTCAATCAAGCACAAGGGGATATGACGAACTCACATATTATTGTGTTGTTCTCTAGTCCAAAGTTTCCCATCTTAGATGTTCCTAGTTCACAAGAAATTTCCAAACTTCAATTCTTGGCTTTCATCCCATGTGCAACTCGAAATGGGTGATGGAGAGTGGTTTCCATTTTTCTAATTTTTGACAGCATCTGTGAGCAATATTAAAGAAGACATATCTAACTCAATACTCGACCAAAGTTACCTAACTAAGTGCCTATTATAAAGAGGCTTTTGTCTAGTTTCCGAGGGTAAAAATTCCAAACTGATACAAAGATGCCACTATTTGAAAAATAAAACTTGAGTTAAATATCTCTTACAAGTACATTTGGCATCAGTTATACTATACAACCGATGCTAAATGCCTCTTTCAAGTACATTTAGCATCTGTTGTATAGTATAACCGATGCTAATGTACTTACAAGTACATTTAGTATCGATTATACTATAAAACCGTTGCTAAATGTCATTTTTCAAGACATTTAGCATCAGATGTTTGAACAACCGATGCTAAATGTCTAGTTTTTTTTAAAAATATTATTGGCGCTATTAATAGATATCAATTGGCCAATTTATAAAATCCAGATACACAAAATTATCTCCACAAAGTGACTCATAATAAATCCATAAAAATACTTGAAATTCTATTGAAATTTAATATCTTTAATACAAATGTTATAAACCGAAATACTTAGTATATAAATTCTACAAATGTTTAAACATTGCACTACATATATTTGATTGATAGAGTCAACACCTAATTAGTCCCTTCAAATCATACCATACCATGCTTAAGATAAATTCCCAACATCACAATTTAACATTAGCTTCATATTAGAGTTAAACATAACCTTCCTGCATCAGTCACCTGATATTGATGTTAAGTTTTATTAGCTTATTTCATATCTAGAAATACACTTGTCAGATGATATTGATGTTAAGAAAAAGTAATCACCACCACTAGTAGAAATAATAAATAATCCCTAACCTGTTGTGATGAATAGTTATGGCTTAAAAATAGTTGAAATTATTCATAAAGGTTTTCTTTTTCCTAGGCTCACTGCATTTTTTGAGGTAAGCTGCATCCTGGAACCATATCAAACCCATGTGATCTGTACCTTAGGTCGCGTGCTGATGAGCGATCAGGGGACCAAATCTTTTTTGTCTGCTCTGCTGGTCGTGCCCCAATGTCAAGGAAAAGAAGGGGGGGTTGGTACCTGCAATGACACTCCAACGCCCAAGTCAGGGTAGCACGAGCAGAGTAACGATGCTAGTGAATAGTGTGTGTGTGCCTGACAATTGACGCAATAACTCCTTATATAGTGCCAGTGGATTGCGGGTGACCATCAGATCACTGTACGAACCGATCAGGACCGTTGATCTTGGTTCATGCTCTTTTGTCCCCAGTAAATGGGCTGTTTCACTTTCTCATTAATGGATTGGGCTTCGGCCCACTCCAGAACAGTTGCCCCCCAATAACATTTAGTTCATGTTTTCCCTGCTCGTTTATAAGGAGCACATGGTCGGTCGTGCGGGCACCTGGGTTGAGGTCGAGTGCGTGATTGGGCGTGTTCTGTTCACAAGATAGGTGGCACCCCAATGAAGTGGCATTTCACGTTCCCCAAGGTATAATTAATGAAGCTTTGGATTTCAAAACGACGGCGCTATCATGACAGCGGTTCGCCTTTCGAGACGCGCACAAACAAAAGGTCGCGTTGTATCGTTTGCCTGGCGTTTAATTTCTTATATATATATGTTGCCCCTTCCTAGTAATTTCTACCCTTTGCTTCCCATTTCTCTGAAAGCGACCAAATTTTCCTCTGAAAGCAAGAATTTTCCTATGACTCTGCCGAGGTGCTCTTCGCTGCACGACTTCCCTCTCCGATGGCTCGTGACTTCTGCTCGTTTGATCCTGTTCATCAAGGAGTACACCACTTTGAGCCCGAATTTCTCTCCTACTCCAGGTATGAGTTTTCGATCGTCCCTAAGTTCACTAGTTTCTTTTTTGGCTTTTTTCGGGGCGAGGACGGGGGTGTCAAGCTCGGGGTCGACCTTGTTGCCCCTTTTCTGTGAATCATAAATCTGGGTGATCCTGATTTTCTCTCTCCTTCCAGGGTAGGGTGCTGGCGCGGACAAAAAGGACTTCAAGAATTTCTGGTGCTCCTTCTACCCGTCTGGCCGAGTGCGCTGCTCGGTCCGGAGATATTAAGATGAGCGAGCTTCCTTCTTCTGAAAACCTTTCCTCTTCGACTGATTTTTCATCGTCGACCTCCTCTGGTCGTTCCATTTCAACAAATGACTCTGGGGTCGTTCTTTCTCCCCGAGCCCCTTCGCCGCAAGAAAACGAGGGGGGTGCGGTCCCACATCCTCCACCGGTTCCCAATAATGCAATGCTTCCAGAGGAACATGATTGGCATGGGAGAATCGATGAAGATCGCTTCTGGGTCTCGTCCGCCATTCTCGGCCAGTCTTCCGTTTTTCCTCCTAGGGACGAGGTGTTACCCTTCTTTGAGAAACTGCGTGGGCATGGTGACCAAGAATGGAAAGCAGAGGGGGTTTCCGAGGGAGAACATGCGGCTACCATTCCCACCACTTTGAAATTTATCATGTTTACCAATACTCTCAGGGACATACGAGTGTGCCCCCATTCACAATCTTCCAAAGGCGCATTCTAAGGTACCTGGGTGTCGCTCCATCTCAACTACATTTCAATGCTTGGGCGACCATCAAGTCGTTTGAGACCCTGATGGCCGTGATCGATCGGGATCTCAACTGCCGCCTCTTCTTTTCTTTATTTGACGTAAGTCGGACGGTCGAATTGAAGAGCGAGCCCAGGCGATGGGAGCAGGTCTCGTTGAAAGCTCGTCACGATGCCCCAACGTTATTTAAGCCGTATTGTGAATCTTCCAAGCCTTGGAGGCATGGTTTCATTTGGGTCGTTCCTGTCTGTGATCGTGCTCGTGAGCTGGTCAGGTCTGTGAACGACCGGGGAGAGGTTGTTTCCATGAAATTCCCTTTGGCTTGGACAAACAATCATTTTGATCAAACAACCCTCAATTACAGAAATCATTGGCGGTCAGGAGAGTACGATTTAGAAAGCAATCGGCTATTAGAAAACCTGGCGAGTTAGATGCAGGAGGAACCATTTCCCTGTAATCACTTTGCTCGTGTAAAGAACGTAGACTATGCGAAACACAAGCTCGGTGCGATTTATTTGTTCGTTATTTATTTGTTTGTTAATTTCCTTTTCTCTTTGCTTCTGTCCTTTCTTTATCTTTGCAGCTGAAATGTCAGGAGTTGGATTTGAAGCCCTCTTCAAAAACGCACAATCGAAGAAAGGAAAATGGGTCTCTTTTGCTGCCTCCCCTGCTCGCACTATTAATCTAGAGGGCGGGGAGAACCCGTCTGTTGCTAACAAGGGGACGAGCTCGTCCTCAAAAAAAAAAGAAACCGAGCTCATCAATCTGCGGGGACCAGTGAGGTTGAGATCGATCTCAACCCTCCTATTACAAAGAGAAACAAAGAGACCCCGAGGAGATCGTCCCTCAATCTTGACGATCTCAATGAAGCAGATTTTGACCGTTTACGTGAAGATCCTCTCCTTTTCATGTCAAATGTTGCCAAGGCGGCCTCTTCAAAACTTGCTTGCTACAAGGAAGAAGAGGCCGAACGACAAGCAGGTATGCGTCTCGTCCAACGTAATTTACGGTTGGAGGGCGACCTCATAGATAAGACTGATAAATATAACTGTGCTCTCGATCGCATCACAGAGCTGCGAGCAGAACTGGAGGCCACCAAGAAAAACTCAAGGATGCTGAGACTGCCCTCCAACCCACCAAGGATGCTAAGTTAGCACGGTTACAACTGAACGAGATGCTGCGGTGAGTGCCAAGGTTGAGGCAGAGTCCAAACTGACTACTAAAACGACCAAGGTGACTGAGCTGTCTTCTAAGGTGCAAGAATTGGAGGGGCAGATGAACTTGAGGCAATTTCTTGGAGGGCAGGTGAATGGTCTGAAAGAGGACCTCAAGAACATGGAATCTGATCGTGATAAGGTTGTGGCCGAGCTGGAAGCCCTCGAGACTTCTACTATTGCGATCGCAAAAGAGCTGTTTGAGGAGGCCGTTGCCCAGATTCAATACTGCTACCCTACTCTAGAGATCAATCGCGAGATTGTGAGCAATGACCAATTTTTGAGGAACGGGCATATTATTCGACCGGAAGAAGAAGATGATGAGGGGAATGTGGTGAATGAGGAGGCGGTCATGTACAAGCGTCCTGAATGATTTACTTTTCTGTACTCTTTTGCTTTTACTTGTATTTTGCTCTTTGGATGGCCTCGTGGTTGCCCTTCTTATGTAATGACTTCTTTCTTGGAGCCCGGCCTTCTCCGGATAATCTTTTAATGTTTAAATCGTGCATGTTTCCTTTTTAATCGCCCAATTGTTCGGTTTCTTTTTACTTTTGCTAAGTTACTTTGCCCGATCACAAATTTCTTTAGGTCGGGCCATATGGACCAAACTTCGCATGGCTGCCTATAAATAGCTTACCAAGTTTCTACTTTAGATTTAGCTCGTTTATAGGGGTGCGACCACCACTCTTTTGGTTGCTTCGTTTTATTGTACTTAAATTCGTTAAGTTCTTGTGCCCCTATTCAGGAGTTTATCAAACTCAGTTTAAATTTAACTCGCTCTATGGTTGTTCGTTATTGGATCGGTCAGTGATTGAAAATAAACTTAACACAAGTGTAAGAAATTCCTCGCCATTTTAATGACGGACGAGCGGGCCTCAATAAGAAACCCCGTAGGGAAAAAGAGTGTCCCGCCCGTTCTACTTTTCATTAATCATTCAACTGTAACATGACATTCTTTCACTATTACAAGAGATCTATTCAGGTAAAGTATCTTCTCAGATTCATAGCATTCCAAGTGTTTGAGATCGTTCCCCCACTCATGGTCTGGAGGATGTATGCATCTTTGCCCGTTCTTGCGACTACTTTGTATGGGCCTTCCCAATTGGGGGCAAGCTTGCCCTGACCAGAATTTCTTTGGCCAATGTCCGCCATCCTTAGAACGAGCTGTCCTACTTCAAATACCCGCGTGACGATATTGGCATTGTGTCTCGTTGCCATACCCTGTTTGATCAATGCCTCCCTTGGAGCTGCTTTGCTTCGATGTTCTTCTACCAGCTCCAACTCTTCTCTAGTAGCCTGCTTGTTTTCAAACGGTTGTTTGGGATTGGTCGTTCTCCAATTTAGTTCCCCAATTTCCACAGGGATTAGGGCGTCCGTCCCATTGACCATTCTAAAAGGGGATTCCCCTGCGGTGGAATGAGGAGTCGTTCTGTATGCCCACAAAATTGAGGAGAGCTCTTCTGCCCACTTTCCCTTTGCTTCGTCTAGTCTTCTTTTCAGACCGCGCAGGATGACACTGTTTGCAACCTCTGCCTGCCCGTTCGTTTACGGGTGCTCCACAGATGTGAAACGCTGTTTCACTCCTAACTCGGTCAGAGTTTCTTGAAAGTTCTTATCAGTAAACTGGGTACCGTTATCTGATACGACCACCTCTGGGATACCGTACCGTACCAAAATATTCTTTTTGAAGAACTTGAGGCAATTTCTTGATGTGATCGTGGCCAATGGTTCGGCCTCAATCCACTTCGTGAAATAGTCAACGACGACGATTAGAAACTTGAGCTGACCAGGGGAAAGGGCGAACGGTCCCAGCAAATCTATCCCCCACCAGGCAAACGGCCAAGGGGCGGTCATGCTGTTGAGTTCGGTTGGAGGAGAAAGATGGAGATCTGTGTGCCTCTGGCACTTGTCGCACTCTTTAAATAACTCCTTTGCATCAGCTTCTGGTAGGCCAGTAGTAGCCTTCCCTTAAGGCCTTTTTGGATAATGCTCGTGCGCCCATATGATTCCCGCAAATGCCCTCATGAATCTACCTTAACACATAGACTGCCTCTGATGGGAGAAGGCATTTGAGTAGTGGCATGGTAAAACCTCTCCGATAGAGTTGCCTGCTTATGATCGAGTAGGAAGACGATCGCCTTCGAACGAGCGTTGCTTCTCTGGGATCTTCAGGTTCTTCCCCGTCCCTGATATACTTGAGGATGGGGTAGATCCATGTTGGTGCTGCCTCAACTGCACATATGTTTTGTTTAAGGACGACCTCCAACTTCACGCTGGGTTGTGATAGTACCTTTTGTATAACGCTCCTGTGGTTGCCAGGATTTTTGGTGCTTGCTAGCTTTGATAGTACGTCCGCCCTAGTATTTTCTGCTCTAGGAACGTGCTTGACTTCAGCATACTCAAATTTCTGGAGTAATTCCCTAACTCTTGTGAAGTATTTTTGAAGGATTTCATCTTTGGCTCTAAAGACTTCTTTAATTTGAGAGACTGCTAACAGAGAATCTGAGTGTAGTTCTACCCTCTTCACATTGAATTCCAAGGCAAGCAATAACCCTGCCACGCAAGCCTCGTATTCTACCTGATTGTTTCAAGTAGGGAACGAGAAGGTTAGCAAACCTTCAATGGTCGTTCCTTCGTTGTTCTCAAGGATCAAACCTGCTCCACTGCCCTTACTATTGGAGGAGCCATCAATATGCAACGTCCATAAACTCTGAATTGGTTTTTCTGAAATCGGAGTCATTTCTGCGACAAAATCAGCCAGGATCTGTCCCTTGGTGGTCGATCTAGATTCGTACTTGATCCCAAATTCTGATAACTCGACCGCCCATTTGATCATTCTGCCCGCCAAATCTGGTCTGTGCAGGATTTGTCTTATGGGTTGATCGGTACAAAGTACGACCTGATGGGCCACGAAATATGGTCTTACTCTTTGTGCGGCCACAATCAATGCTAATGCCAGCTTCTCAATCTTTTGGTATATGAGTTCAGAGCCTTGCACGGGTATACTAACGAAGTATACTGGGGTTTTGTTTAGATCCTGCTTCTTGGACCAATACAGCGGCCAGAGCCTCGTCTGTAATGGACAAGTATAAGTATAAGGTTTCCCCTGGTTCTGGTGTGGTCAAAATAGGAGGTTCTGATAGGGCTGTTTTCAGCTGCTCGAGAGCCTGGTCGCACTCTGGCGTCCATTCAAATGTGGTTTCTTTCTTTAACAGTTTGAATAGGGGCAAAGATTTGTTCGCTGCCTTTACAATAAAATGAGAGAGGGCGGCCACCATGCCATTGAGTTTCTGAATTTCTTTCTTGGTCGTGGGCAGCTTCATTTCTGTTACTGCCCGGCATTTATTTGGATTGGCTTCTATTCCCCTTTCTGTGGGATAGAACCCAAGGAATTTTCCCGCCCTTACTCCAAAGGTGCATTTTTTTGATCTTCCTTGAACACCTCTCTTAAGTCGTTCACATGGCCAGAGTCTTGTTTACTCTTGATAATCATGTCGTCTAAGTAGACTTCTACCATTTTGCCTATCTGAACTTGGAAAAATCGATTCATCATTCGCTGGTAGGTCGCTCCTTCTTTAAATCAAAGGGCGTGACTCGATAGCAGAAATTTCTCCTATCCGTCATAAAGGCCGGTTTTTCCTGATTGGGTGGATGAATGGCAATTTGACTGTACCCAGAATAAGCGTCCAGAAATGATAGAATTATGTACCCGTTGGCACTGTCGACCAAACGATCAACACTTGGAACAGGGAATGCATCTTTTGGACACGCCCGACTGAGGTGGTGTAGTCCACGCACATCCTCCACTTGCCGTTCGCCTTTTTAACCAAGACTACATTGGACAACCAAGTTGTATACTTTATCTCTTTAATGAATCCTGCTTTAAGTAAGTCTTCCACAACTTTGGTTGCTGCCCGTGCCTTTTCTTCTTTTTGGACTCTTCTTCGTTGCACAACCCATTTTGACCCAGGATCTACTGCTAAGTGGTGATAGGCCACTTCAGGTGGGATCCCGGGCATATCTGCGGCACTCCAAGCAAACAAGTCTGCATGCTCTCTTAGGCACGCACTGAACTAGCTGGTCTTGAACTTCTGGAGGGAGGTCGCTCCCTATCTTGATCGTTCTTCCTGGGTCGTTCCCCAGCTGGACATGGATAAACTCCCCATCTGGTTCAGGTCGTTTGATTCTCTTCTTGAGCTCCTTGATCAGGAGGTCGTCTCCTTCCTCCTCCTCACTGTCTAGATCGTAGCGAGCATCTAGATCAGCCACATTTACATGCTTGCCCCCTTTCATTGCCTCTTCTATCTCCTTCATGACCTTCTTGCCTTTATCCTTCAAACTCAAAAGGAAGGCTCATTTCGCGAACAACAGGTCTGCTAGGATGGTGGCGACCTCCCCAACCTTAGTATAAAACTTCATCTTTAGATGGACCGAGGATGGGACGACTTCTAATCGACCCAAGGTTGGTCGTCCAATGATGCACTGGTAGACGAATTTGCACGGCAATACGATGAAGTCTGTTCTGACCGTTCGACAAAGGGGTTTTTCTGCTGTGTCATCCCCAAAGGTGACCATCAATTCTATCCATCCTATTGGGGTTGTGGATGCTCCATTAAATCCGGTTAAAACAGTGCCTCTGTATGGCCTTAGATCGTCCTTTGATATTTTTAGCACGTCCAAAAGGTCTTCAAAAATGATATCTGCTGAACTCCCTTGATCTACTAGTATCCGCCTGACTTCCATATTCCCCAATACAGCGACCACAACAAGTGGTACCTCGTAGTTGGGCGTTCCATCGATGAGATCCTAGTCTCCGAAGGAAATGGGTGGTCGCTTAGAAGGGGGTCTAGGAGCAGATGCGGAGGCAATGTTCATGATCTCATCCCATCTTCTTTTGATCGATCGGTTGGTTGAGGCATCAGTGGGAATACCTCCTACGATCACCATGGCAACTGGCATTCCTTTTGATTTTCTGGTGTCCACGATGTCATCTTCATCGTCCTCTTCCTCTTCTACTACTTTGGCCACTTCGTCAGTTTGTGGTTTCCCTCTTCTTGGTGATCATGAAGCTTGCTTATCTTCTCGCCCCCCAGCCTGATTTCTCTTCACATACTGGGTTAATTTTCCTCTCCTAATCAATGCTCCTACATCATCTTTGAGGGCAATACAATTATTGGTATCATGCCCGTTACTTTTGTGGTAGCGGCAATATTTCTTGGATGGACGCTGTCCCTCCTTGAGAATGAGAGGCTCTGGTGCTTTGATGTCTCTGAACATTGCGTTTGGGCACTCTGCAAGTATGTTCGCATACGAGGTGTTTAACTTGGTTCGTTCGGAAAACCTCTTTACTTTGTGATCCTTTCCCAGTTTAGTATATTCTTCCTTTGCCCTCTGATCACGTTCTCCTCGTGGTCATTGAATCATGCCCGCTTCAGCAGCCTCAATGGGCATAGTTCTTTCTTCGTAATTCATGAATCTTTGTGACCTGCGAAGGAACGTTTCTAAATCCCTGGAGAGATGAAGGCCGATCTCAACCTCAAAACGACTCCCTCTAAGGAGCCCAGTCCTCAAGAACCATAACCGTTGGTTATCATCAAAGTTTCTGACTTGATCGGCTACTCGATTGAATCTCTCCACATAGCTGCGCAAGGACTCGTCTGGTCCCTGCCTGATAGCGATCAGGACGTCTTGGGATTTAGGTTTAACACTGGAGGTCATGAAACAAGCAGTGAACGCTCTAGCCATTTGTTCCCATGAGGAGATGGTGCTAGGCCTTAACTCGGTGAACCATTCCAATGCTGACCCTTCTAGGGTTAGGGGGGAAATTTTACATTTTACTGGCCCGGGCGCCCTTCTTCTATACTTCATCATAAAATCCAAATGCTTCAAGTGAGCATCTGGGTCCTTGACCCCATTGTACATCTTGAGGTTGGAAGGGGGCTTTTCTAAGGAACGAGGAATGCAGTACTCACCTCTTTCTTTGCGACGTGGTCGTTCCTCGGTATATCGCCCTTGATGACCGTGCCTCTTGTCCTAAGACTACTCCTTTGACTGATAGTGTATAAACCTCTCGTTAGAACGGCTACGCCAGCGGGTAGGTGAGCTGGTCGACCCATAAGAAGATTCTTGATGCGAAGATTCTTCCGGCCAGTAGGTTTAGTCGGAAGTGGACGGGGTCGTTCTCGGTGGCGTAAGTCCTTCTCCTCCTCTTCTTCTTCGGGGTGGAGATCGATGGACAAGCTGTCTTCGAGGGGGCGGACGATGCCCCCTAGCTGGGATCGCTCGTGGAGCGGGTGAATTGTGATTACGACCTAGTCATTGTGGGGCCGTGTTCGCCTATCGAGAGGTTGCTTGATCTTCTATCTGGGTCAAACGGTCATTATGACGGACCAAAGTTTGATCACGGTCGCGGAGTAAATCTCAGAGTTTCTAAACCAAATCTGTAGAAAGGGTGACAGTAACCTTTGGGGCTGCGTCTGGCTAAGGTACAACATTAGTGCCCGCAACATCTGCGGCTGCTCCTACTGGAACGGGTGGTGGTCGAGCTGGGATCTCGACCACACTCTGAGGGCGGATCGCCTTAGGTCTGCCTTGAGGAGGCATGAGGAAGAAGGTGGGATAGCGCGCGAGCTCCCACTGTGGTCTTAGGTCGCGTGCTGATGAGAGATTAGGGTACCAGATCTTTTTTGTCTGCTCTGCTGGTCGTGCCCCAACGTCAAAGAAAAGAAGGGGGTGGTACCTGCAATGACACCCCAACGCCCAAGTCAGGGTAGCACGAGCAGAGTAACGATGCTAGTGAATAGTGTGTGTACCAGACAACTGACGCAATAACTCCTTATATAGTGCCAGTGGATTGCGGGTGACCATTAGATCACTGTATGGACCGATCAGGACCGTTGATCTTGGTTCCTACTCTTCTGTCCTCAGTAAATGGGCTGTTTCACTTTCTCTTCTGTACCCTAATCACCACCACTAGTAGAAATAAGAAATAATCCCTAACCTGTTGTGATGAACAGTTATGGCTTAAGAATATGTTGAAATTATTCATAGAGGTTTTCTTCTTCCTAGGCTCACTGCATTTTTTGAGGTAATCTGCAGCCTGGAACCATATCAAACCCATGAAAATTTAACACAAGGGTCATTCGTAGTACTGCAGAGAAACGACAATTAAATTTCAATTTGTTTAACAAAAGATAATGTCCTGCATTTTGTTTGTAAGATGTTAAATTATAGCTGAGACCATCACTGACCTCAACACCCTTTGATGCAATAATGTGGATTCCATCAAGGCTTTGAGATGGGATGCGAAAACCCGCATATAGCTAGTGAATGCATCTATGAAAGCTCAGTGCCTGCAGTGTAAATGTAGTTTCTTAATTAGCTAATAGCTGGCATATCTAGTGTATCACCAGATCAATAAGTAACAACTCAGAGAACAAAATTAGTTGAAACAACTCACTAAGTAACAGCTCAAAAATTTAATCAACAGTATTTTGCTTTGCAATTCGTTGACCTTGTTCTTTGGGATGGCACTTATCAATTATCATCCTCAAGAATCTCAAATAGCTCACCCTGCAAAATAAAAAGTATCATTACTAGCTATGACAGCATGACCAGTGAGTAATGATTCAAACTTCTTAGTCTAACTTTTAAAATAAAGAATGAAGGCTTAAATAGGGACATTAAAGTAAGTTTTAACGATACTCAAAAAAAAAGAATGACTCACAAACAAGGACAAACTTCCTACAACTTATTCTTTTTGCATTTTTGCACTGTCGTAACTTATAATCACCATCAAGACATAAAAGAGAAATTGTATTGTTATAAATATTAAGATATTTAGTGGATGTCCATCTTGATCTTCCATTTCCACTTAACTCTCATTCTTAAGTAGGTTATTAGGGGTCTTTACTTTGATCATTCACTTGCCTACTTGTGTCCTATAAATAGGACTCATATTCTATTGTAATGACACACTTGTGAAGAACATAATGGAAAGACTCTCTCATTCCCTTATTCTCTCTTCTTGTCTATTCTCTTATGTATGTGTCATATTTGTTCTTACTCAAGTTTTGGTAATTTTCATAACACGTTATCAGCATGAAGCTCTACCATATGATTAATGGCGCATAATCATATTGAGGATCTATTGCAAGAATAAGTTTTCTTCTCATCTTTCTTTTTATTCTTCTACTTATTCATCTTCTTCTTCTCACTATCATTTATTTTTGATCTTGTTTATGTTTCTATCTCATTTTATATTTTATCTCATTTTCTATTTACTTATCATTGTTGATGAAAATTTGTTTTATAGTTCCTGAAGAAAAAAAAATTCATTATCCAAGCATCCTTGAAGGATTGCACAAATAATTGTTTCTATGTATCATTGTTTATGATATAGTTCCTGAAGAACTGAATTTTTTTTAATATCCAAGAATCCCTGAAGGATTGTGGTATAGTTCCTGAAGAACTAATGATTTAGTAATCCAGTATCTTTGTAGGATTGCACAAAGAATAGTTTTCTTTATCATTGTGAAAATATTCAAGCATCCCTATAAGATTGCTCAAAGCCTGATTTTTCCGTCAATGTCTAGATTTCATGGTATAGTTCTTGAAAAACAATTGATTAGAAAGTATATTTTTTTTTATCAATGTATATGAAAGATTTGTGATCGAGTTCCTAAAGAACTTGACTTTTACACAATGATTGCAATCTATAAGATGTATTCGATATTAATATGTTTTGAAGCAATGAAAATCAATAGAAAGGGCATATAATTTTTTGTCTCATATTCTCATGAATTAGCAAAATGAGAAAATATTTCTAAAAAAATATTATGAATCAAGATTATGTGGTAATACTGATACACTGGTCAATGAATTGAAGTTCATTCCCAGAAGTGAATGATTCACATTATAATATTGGTACAACAATGGTTGTGGTGATGATCATTGATGTGGTAAATGTTATCATTATGCTATTTAAATATATTAGTATATGATTTGTGATTATGATCTTCCTATTGGTGTAGTATATAGCTCATGAATTTTGAAAAAATGTAACTTTTCCAATCTTTTATGCTTGGAATTCCATCTAAAAATGTTGCAAAAAAAAGGGAATAAGAAGAGTTGATTGTATGACTAGATCCTAAAGAACTAGACACTATTATGTTCTTATTTCCCATCATAACCTTTTATTATCTTCTTGTAATTTCATGTTACCATAATATTATAGCACAAGCGAAATGACATTTCAAATTGTGTGTCTCAAATTCTTTATGTATAAATGGTATTTTTTTTTGTTAAACTAGTATGTGTGATTTATACGGTCTTATTTCTTGAAGAAAATTGTGTTATATGCGTACTTAGTAGTTTTATAATTTATTTTTTGAATGGCCAAAGTTTAATACATTATTGTTTCTTAAATAAATATGAGAGCGGTTCTGATTATGCTATGTGAACCAAAAAGTTTGATATGCACGTATGCAAAATAAAGTGTTGTTCAAACCTAATGTTTAGCAAGATTATAATGAAGTAGCAATGGCATCCCATATTGATGTTTTGAAGGAGTAAAATATTCTTCAATATAATTGAAGTTTTTTCTGTCATTTTCTCTCAATGCGTTTTAACTATAATGCTATTAATTAGCTAGCTTAAAATAGAGTTAAGTTTGAAAGCTATTCTAAGTTTTTAGAATATAACCAAGTTAAATATGTGTATTTTATATTTGATTGTATACATTATCTAGCTATGTCCAGAAGTTATATAGTAGCATGTGTACTTCTTACCAACTTGCAACTAGAAGTTTGCAAAATGTAATTTAAAGCTCCGGAAGAGCTAGTGTATAGCTAATTACCTAGAGAACCATCTTTTGTACACATTGTGTCATATTATAATCTCTAATGTCTCTCATAAATATTTATTAAGTTCTAAGGATATTAGACCAAATGGATATCATATTGAAACAAGAAATGAATATGTTGAATATTTTTATATAACGAGACATATTTCGGATAAAATAAGTGTAGTGGAAAAGTTGTGTGCTTTTTTCTCTGATTTGTACTACACTTATATATGTGCAATTGAAGCATATGTTGTTGTAAACCAGAAGTTTACATATCATAATAATTTTGTTGTTGGCAACATTGGTTGGACCATCCCAAGTATATAATGATGCGAAAAATGGTTAAACTTTTTTAATGTGAACTTCTATTGAAGAGCCAGTTGTCTCTTCAATTTACTAATTTTTTGTGATCACTAGTTCTCAAAATAAATTGGCAATTTGAGAGAATAAGTCTTTCATAATTCTAAAACTTATAAAAGGTGATATTTGTAAACGAGTACACTAATCACGTGGACCATTTAGATATTTGTGATCTTAATTGATGTATCAACTATATGGCCACATATATATCGTCAACTCACAACCGGAAGTTCGTGAGATTGTTTGCTCAACTAATTTGAGTAAGAGGTCATTATGTGAATTACCTTGAAGGCATCTAATAAGTGTTGTATGATATTGGACATCACTTAGTATACGTTCGTTCATAAAATGGTCTTGAAGAACCATTCTTTAGACGTCTAAAGTTAATTCTATGACCAATACTTATGAGATAAGAACTTCCAATTTTTACTTGGGAACATGCACTTTTGCACGTTGCAATATTGATTCGCATCAGGCCAACAAGTTATCATAACTCCTCCCCTTTACATTTGGTTTTTGGTCACAAACTAATATTTCCCATCTTAGAATATTTGGATATGCAGTGTATATTCCAATTTCTCCCAATGCACTATGATGGGTCCTTAAAGAATTTTGGGAATATATATTGGATATAAATCTCCACGTAGAATAAAGTATCTTGACCCAACATCTGGAGACTTGTTTATAGTCCTGTTTGATGATTATCATTTGATGAATTATATTTCCCAATATTGGGGGGAGAGAATAACCAGTTGGAATGAATTATCATTGTCTCATCTTGATCCTCAAACTACACATTGCGAACTAGAAGTTCAAAAGATAATTCATTTGCAAAGCTTAGCAAATAATCTACCAATTATGCATTCACTGATCCAAAGATGTGACCAAATGATAGATATTAGCTTCTAATGCTCCAATAAAATGGATGTCCCTATTGGACAATCAAATATTGCAAATGTGTCTCAACAGCGCCTAAAGCGAAGTAGACCAATCAGTTCCAAAGATAAAAATCCTCGAACAAGAAAAGGAGCTGAAAAGTAAGATGGTCCAAGCGAGGATATAGAAACTCTATAAGACTCTTCAGACATAATTGACATTTTAGTTCCAGAAGAACTGATCAGGTACCTGAAAAATTATGAAATTAAAGAGATCTCAATGAATTATGTCAATAATGAAAAATGATGGAACCGAAACGAAGTCAACATTGACAATGATTTTACATATAATATAGCGCTAAATGTGATGAATGGTAGTGAGGATCATGAACCAAAGTCTATTACAGATTGTAGACAAAGTGAGATTGGCTAAAACTGAAAGATGAAATTGAAGCAGAATTAAACTA
Source organism: Astragalus glycyphyllos (assembly GCA_963573325.1). Lineage (NCBI taxonomy): Eukaryota > Viridiplantae > Streptophyta > Magnoliopsida > Fabales > Fabaceae > Astragalus > Astragalus glycyphyllos. Next base: position 41,171,946 of record OY754307.1, read on the forward strand.
GCTTTACAAAAGTTTTTGGACCTGTAGTCCAAACACCTGAAGGTGTGAAACCAGACGAATACAAATGGGTTATGGTGCAAAAACAGAATGAGAATGGTGAAATTGTGAGATTCAAAGCTGGACATGTTGCTCAAGGGTGGATACAAGTATTTTTTAGTACTTAATTAGCCTTGTAGCACATGAAGAGCCCATTTCTCACAAGATGAATGTTGCTACAACTTAGTTGTATGACTCATTTGATAGTCATAATTATTTGAAGATCCCTGAAGGATTTAATATTCCAATACACACTTTTCGAATTCTCGGTATGATTGCTCAAATTGAATCAATCACTCCTTGAGATAATATAATTCGAACACATATGGTATAATTGTCTAAATTTATATTCTAAAGGCGGGTACAAATATGTCATCACTTTTTTTTACAAGATATGACATCACTTGCCCATATAGTTTTATGGAACTATTTGAAAAAGAATTTTCTATAACTGATGTCTATGTTGATGACATAAGTATTATCGAAACTCTTGAAGAGCTTCCAAAAAGTATAGACTGTTCAAAGAAAGAGCTCTATATGAATAGCCTCAAACTACATCTGATGGATTTTGAGGTTGAACCTGTAGTTGACCTCTACATGGAGAATCCCAGAAGGATTCAAGATAAAAAGAAATATATTTAAATAAATTCTTTTGAAAAACAAAGCCTCATATTGATCTGCAGAAATTATTTATATTGAGTACATGATTTGTGTGGTAAGAATATATGAAATATCTCAGTCCCGAAGACTATGAAAGCATGTATGCATATTACCAAATGTTATATCCCTTGATATGTTAGTATTATGTAATAATTAGTAGTAATATAGTTCACCACAAACCAAAATTCATCAGAAAAAGGGGGTAAGATGCATATTTATGTTTGACTATTGTATCAGATACATCATCTTATGTATGTTACACAAATTAACCATGCAGATATAAGGTATTTTTCAAATGTAAATCAAGTTAGATTACAAGTCAGCTATTATCTACATGTGGTGACATTAAAATATCTTTATGATCTATAAAACAATCTATGGTTCTTGCTTCTTCACTTCATGCCCAAATGCCAACAAATCAAGCAAGATGTTTTGAAGATTGCTTCTTCAATTCATGTCCAAATGCCATCAATTGAAGCAAGATGTTTTGAAGATGATACTGATCACAAAGCTTCATTAAAAAGGATACATCATAAGTGACAGCAGAGTAGATTGCTCCATATGCACTCACGGAGAAACTCCAGATGTTGAAATTCATATACCGAAGTGATGCTTCATTCAGGGGGAGAAAAGCTGCACGCTTTTTTCCTTTGCCATGGTTTTGTCCCACTGGGTTTTCCTAAAAAGGTTTTTAACGAGGCAATTCCCACTGGCAGGATATTGTACTCTTTTTCCTTCACTAGATTTTTATCCCACTGGGTTTTTTCTAGTAAGGTTTTAATGAGGCATATCCTCGATGGACATCCAAGGGGGAGTGTTATAAATATTAAGATATTTAGTGGATGTCCATCTTGATCTTCCACTTCCCCTTAACTCCCATTCTTAAGTAGGTTATTAGTGGTCTTTACTTTGATCTTTCACTTGCCTACTTGTGTCCTATAAATAGGACTCATATTCTATTGTAAAGACACACTTGTGAAGAACATAATGGAAAGACTCTCTCATTCTCTTCTTCTCTATTCTCTAATGTATGTCTCATATTTTTTGTTACTCAAGTTTTGGTAATTTGCATAACATGTATAATATATTCAAGGCAACCAAATGATCCATAAGATGCATATTATTTATTGAGTTGTAAGGTATGTTTTATTGTTGTCTTCTTCATGTCCATTTGATGAGAGCATGAGTTTCTTAAGCATGTGGAAGGAATTCAATAAAGAAAAAGTATTCAGCTTCTACACTTTAGAAGCCAAAAATGATGTGATCAAGAGTTCTTTGAGCATGTGGAAGGAAACCTACAAGGAATCTCCATTTTTATTTGATTTTGAAGATCACAACTTTAATTGCATTTAATTGCTTTATTAGGAGAAACAAATAAAGGCATTAATGCCTGTATATTTATTTATTTTTAATTAAGATTTTACTTTAATGCTGACTTGGTTTATTTTATATTAGAATATTAGGATTGGATTGTTGCATTTATTGCAAGATTTGTTTAGATTTAAAATTGTTAGGGTGTCATTGAGTCAATTGGGACTAGAGACCTATATATTGTAATTCATTTTATGAAATAAGCAAGTTGAATTTTGAGTAAAATTTAGAGACGTTTCTCTATGGTTCTTCGTGAGCCGTAATCCGAGCTTATCGGTTTGCCATGGCGCTCATCCCGACTTATCAACCTGAATCTCCATAGCCAATTGTGGCGTCTTCCCGACTTATCGATCGGTCTTCCATCCCCGATCGTGGTGTCTCCCTCACTCCCACCTTCATGACTACCGAAATAGTCACCGACGGCTCCGAGGTTGCCATCATCTGGTATCAAAGCTTAGGTTCTATCAAGGTGTTATCTATCCTTTTCAATTTTAGTCTCTAAATTTTGTTCATTTCGTTGTTTAATTTTTATTTTTTTTGGCAAAAAAAAAAGAAAAAAAATTCAAAAATTTGAAAAAAAGAAAAAAAATCGAAAATTCAAAAAGTAAGAAAGAAAAAAGATAAAAAGAAGCAAAAAGAAAAAAAAGAGCAGGAAAAAAATAAAAAAAGAACTTTTTTATTATCGTTCTTTGTTGTTTGTTGGCAAAAAAATTTTTTACTGGTCGTGATGGAGAGAAGGCAAATAGATTATGAAATATACATTAGAGAAGAGAAGAAATTGAGAGAGAAAAGAATAGATGAGAAAATAGAAAGAATGACATTTCTGAAATATTATGTGAGCATCGCCGTAAAGCGCAAGAGAAATTGGAGTGTGCTTCTGAAGAGAAAAAGGCAGGCAATAGTAGAGAAGTGGAAAAAGAAACAGAGATTGAAAAAAATAAGAGGAATTGAGAGAAATCAAAGAAATAGATAAAGAAGTACAGAAAAATATTGTTGGTGATGTTGAGAGAGATTCGAAGTGTGACAAGGAGAAGAAAAAAACAGAGTTTAAAAAGGAAAGGAGAGTTAATACTTGTAGAATTTTTTTACATAACCCTTGTATTTATTATCCAGGTTTGGATTTGAGGACAAATCCTTTCGAAGAAGGGGAGAATGATGAGAGCATGAGTTCCTTAAGCATATGGAGGGAATTCTACAAAGAAAAAATATTGAGCTTCCACACTTTAGAAGCCAAAAATGATGTGATCAAGGCTTCTTTGAGCATGTGGAAGGAAACCTACAAGAAATCTCCATTTTTATTTGATTTTGAAGATCACAACTTTAATTGCATTTAATTATTTTATTAGGAGAAACAAATAAAGGCATTAATGCCTGTAGATTTATTTATTTTAAATTAAGATTTTACATTAATGCTGATTTGGTTTATTTTATATTAGAATATTAGGATTTGATTTTTGCATTTATTGCAAGATTTGTTTAGATTTAAAATTGTTAGGGTGTCATTGAGTCAATTGGGACTAGAGCCCTATATATTGTAGTGAATTTTATAAAATAAACAAGTTGAATTTTGAGCAAAAATTTAGAGACGTGTCTCTATGGCTTTTCGTTACCCGTTATCCGAACTTATCGGTTTGCCGTGGCGCTCATCCCGACTTATCAACCGGAACCTCCATAGCCGGTTGTGGCGTCTTCCGGACTTATCGATCCGTCTTTCATCCCCGATCGTGGTGTCTCCCTCACTCCCACCTTCATGATTACCGAAATAGTCATCGACGGCTCCGAGGTTGCCATCACCATTATTCATTTCCATTTCTTTCTCCTTTGGAGCAACACATTCACTTAATAAAAAATTCTACATGTTTATACAGCTTTATGTGAATATGCCTGAAAGATAATATAAGAAACAATCCAAAAATGAGTAAAGGAGTTAGATAGAGTGAGTACCAGAGACATTAACATATGGTATGTCTTTCCCTTGATGGGTTCTTCAATAGGAGATTTTGCAAGCAAAAAAGAGAAACAGAACTTTGGCTAAGCAAAGATGTGACTGTGTATCTGGGGTTCAATTTTTGATATTCAAAAATTAGTCTTCAAATTATGCTTAACAGATTAATGATATGGAACTCTTCAAGTTAAAAAAGAATATCATTTTAAAAAATATCATAAATTACTATGACAGCATTTGATAACAAAGAATATCATGTTAAAAAACTCACCACCAAATACCATATGTTCAGCAGAGAAGTCTCCTTGGAGTGGAATATCTATCTGGATAATAACAATAACATTAACATTAGAAACCAAATTGATCAGAAGTTATATGAAGAAAAATCAGAAAAATTATTTTTGATTCAAAAGTAAACTAATGGAGAACTAAGGTTCTAAAGTGGGTCAATATATTTTATGAACATCGGGCGCTTGATAGGACCAAAGCCCACCACATTATTGGCCAGGTTGAAAATGCGTGCATGGCTCTTGTGCAATATGGTAAGTTGGTAACCAAACATCTAAGGAAGTCAATCTACAGTTCTGGCTATGATAAACACAAAACAAAGGACTCTTCAACTATCCTTAAACAGCAACAAGATCCCCCCACTTTGTCTCATTATATTAACCAAAAACCCAAATTTTTTGCTTAAACGTACCTGTAAAGCAGAGAACTAATTAATCAATTCAAAATAAAAACAAAGGCCTACCTTTCAGTGGCTGGAAAAGTAAGTAGTTGGTGGCGCGTGGTGGTTGTGAGACTGAGGGTGGAGGCCGGAGTTGGGTTTGGGGAAATGTGATGTTAGGGTTTCGCTGAAGTTGAGGAGAACGAGGGCATAACAAAAACGATTTCTTTGCAGTGAATGAGTTTCAGGGCGACGTCCTTCTCCTTCCTTTCGAAGAGTGAGCTGAGTGTTTAGGGTTCGCGAAGAGGGAGGAGCTTCATAGAGCGAGTTTCAGAGTGAGCGAAGAGAGAGGAGTTTCAGAGAGCGAGTTTCAGGGAGGAGTTTCAGAGTGCGATAAGAAGAGAGATGGATATGAGCTCCATGAGAGATTAGATAGCGAAGAGTGTTTCAGAGTGTGCATTGAGGGTGTTTTGGGTTTCAGAGTTCGCAAAGGATTAAGAGATCAGAAAGCGAAAGAGTTTTTTTGGTGCATTGGAATAAAAAAAAATTAAGAGGATTCATACTTTTATCATCGGGTGTTTTAACAACTAATGCTAGTGTGAAAAAAGGGAGAAAAAAGGGAGTGTTAGTGTGAAGGCAAGCCACACGAAAAGGGCAGAAAAGGTATTTGCTAGAAAGAGTGAAGCCAAAAATGAGCCAAGCCGAGGGAAAGTAATTACCCCATCCTATAGAGTGCCAAGGCCTTGGCGGCTCGGATACCTAAAATGTTACCTAAAGTGGGGCCCGGACAGTCGAACCACCATACGGCCGAGGCAAGGTGAGCGTTACTTGGAAGGCAAGACACTGCACGAAGAAAGAACGTGGGAGCGGTTGAAGTTCAAATGGAAGAGCCAGGCCGGAAATTTCGGAGCAATGAGCACTCACCCCACTAACCGTGCCAGTGGGATCATGGGATGTTATTCCGCTTCGTTGAAGGCCTATGATGCGATGAGAGCCGTTGATCTTAGATCAATCCAATGGCAGACAAATGTTGTCTAGCTTAGTGGCCGACGAGGGCCTGTGTATATATATATCATTAGAGTGAATTGTAAAGGACACACATCAATCAAATCAAACTCTATGTTTATTTCATTTATCCTCTTTATCGTATGTTCGCCTTTATTTTAATTTATGCATTAGCCGTAGTAATCCAACACTCGCGTCCCTTTTCACCTCGCCTGACCCTTTCTAGAGGAGTCAGGAAACCCATAGTCGAGGAGCAGAGTTCCCACATCGACGCAATTGCTTGAAGAAAAAAGGAATCAAAGACTGTCCAAACCTCTGGCCGACACCACGGCTAGGACCTAAGAGTTTGACGACAACAAAAAATTGGCACGCCCGGTGGGACAGAAAAAGGTGAGCAAACGCCTCCGTTTGATTCGCATGGACTGGATTACAATTGGCGTATGCACTTACGCTCTGGCAGAAACCTAAGTATGGAGCCAGCATCGGCATCGGCATCAAAGAAGGTAACAGCTCCGAAAACAAGAAACACTGAGCCAACAAGTGCTTCGAAGGCAACTCCCCTCGCAGTTAGCGCTGAGTCTAACGACGGTTCCCCACAGCATTGTGAAGAGCCTGTGGTCATGATCACGTCGTTTATCTGGCAGCAAATCGATATGGAGATACAGGACATCATGTATCAACTGTCCCACCCATTGGCTGACATAGTTAAACCAAGGTGGACAAAGAAGTGCAACAGGCCAAGGAAGTGGAGCAAAGACGTGCTGCGCAATCACAGGGAGGACAACCTTCTTCTCTAGGAGCACCGCATCAGGCCCCGCGATACACCATCCCTGTTGGACCTCAGCAGGCATCCTCCTATAACCCTATGGGAGGCATGCATCAGTTTCCACCGAGTGGGAGCATGACTGGGACTCAACAGGCATACTCTCATCAGGTAAGTCCTAAACCTATGATTCCTCAGCCTAGTACTTTTGCCACTACCAACACTGGGGGGCAGTTTTTGGCGAATGGCATTAAAACGACTTCTCTTTAGCAGGGACAAGGGCAAATGGCCAGAAGGCCACCCGAGGCAGCAGGCCTGGTGGGTCTGCCGCAAGGATCATCCTATGGATGTTCTACCGCGGTTAACTACCCGGCTTACGCAGGGGGCAAGCCTTCGCACCGGAATCAGGGATTGGCAGGAACGGTGGTTTTTGCCCAAGTCAGCAGCTATGGGTCCAGAACCCACCTGGCTCGGCAAGTCTACCACCTAGTCAGCCGTACCCCGGTGCACTCAGTACCTACCCGGCGGGTTCCTATATGCAAACACAGATGAATGTCGCCTCGGTGGAGAAGCCATGGAATCAAGTTCCACCTCTCCGAGGCAGGCAGGCACCTGTACCAGGAATTGACTTGCTAACCTGGCCCAAGTAGTACCTAGGCAGCCATGGACAGATGCTCCACCTAAGGTACCACCGCAGCTAGGGGCGCAGAGTCCCAGACACGCTGTGGCGCCCAACGCCTCCACCCGGATCATCGGGGCCCCAACTCCTGGACCCTAATCTTATCGCTGACACCATCAAGAAGTTCTTCGGTGTGCAGTTGAAGCCACTCGATCGTCCAGTGTCAAGGAAGCCTCACCCCGAGTGGGTGGACCGTTTGGTATCTCTGCCTAGAGAATTCAAAACCCCTGATTTCGCCACATTTTCCAAGGACGATCACAAGTCTACTATGGAGCACATCAGCCGACTCACGACCCAATCAAGGGAAGGAAACCAGAACTAGTATCACAAGTTACAGTTGTTCCCTCTATCCTTGACAGGGACGACCTTCTCATGGTATTCCTCTCTCCCACATGATTCTATATAGACCTGGGCAGACATGGAAAGGTGCTTCCATGACAGATTCTACTGGCCGCAGCCTGAAATTACCGCAGCCGATCTCATGAACATACAGCAGATGGTGGGCGAGGTAGTGACCAACTTTAACAAGAGATTCAGAAAAATGGCTTGAAAGTGCTCGATGGCTTTCCCAGAATCCCAGCTTACTTCCATGGCTATCTCCAGAATGCACCCTCAATTGGAGGAAAATCTTGTTGGAATAGCTTGCAGCGACCTCAGTGGTTTGGCTTCTAGCAAAGTTCAAGTGGAACAGTTTGTCCAAGTGAGAGAAAGGAAGAGATCCATTAGGGGCTGAGGGCCACAGTTGGTATCAGTGGTGGATGCAGCCGTGGATTCGGACTATGATGAGTCAGTCGACTACACGGTAGAGATCCTAGTGGTGAGATAGTTAAGGGGAAGGCCTACCTCTGTCCAGCTCTTAAGTCTGCTAAAGGTAAAGAGAAAGACGAGGAAAGGGTTGAATATTCCTTTGACATCTCTAAGGCTGACCAAATCTTTGAGTACCTCCTCAAGGACAAACAGATCAGACTCCTTGACGGCCATAAGATCCCTCCGCCTGAGGAAATAAAGGGGAAGAAATACTGCAAGTGGCATAACTCCTTTAATCATGCCACTTCGACTTGTATTATCTTCCACCGAGCCATTCAGGAGGCCATCAGGAAAGGGAGATTTAAAATGGCTGACAAGGGAGCATCAGAGATGATAGCCGACATTGACCCTTTCCCTAGCATGAATGTCAACATGGTCTCCTTCTCGGGGAGCGACCGAGGGAAAGGGAGGAAGAAGTACGTGTGGGTTCCGAAGGTAGAGATTTCCTAGAGAGGGAGTCATTCGTGTTCAGCTATCTAGGCTCACCCCCACGGGGATCCATAGTTGCAGAATGAAGGACCCTACTACAAGAAAAATTGTAGATAGGGGCGTCGAGTCAACCTCAAACCTCAGAAGAGGCTTCCTAAGCCAGGGAGGCTTGTCTACGAGCTTAGGGAGTTGCATTTGTCCAAGATCAACCCCGACAGACATGTGCCCAAGACAGGGGATTTGGGGGAAAAGACTCCAAGCCATCCCACCAGGACAGACAAACCTCCGGCAGATGTGGCGTAGGATTAGTGGATGACTCAGGCGACCGTTGAGATGCCAGCCCCTAAAGTGGCCTCCAGATACAGAAAAGGAGGCTACAAAGGGCCAGGGCGTTCAACAAGATGAAAGAGACCCTCCAGATGCTCACCTCTACTAGAGATGGGAATACCCAGACCATCCTCGCAGCATCTGTTGCTACGGCGTTGGAACATACCTTCCCAAAGCCAGTCAACGACACAGCTTCTGAGCAGTCTCCCGAGACAGCAGCCCCAGAGCCACTTGTTGATCACGAGGGAGGGGACCAGGCAATGGTAGGCATGGTAGAAGCACCCCATAGTCCCCTCACAAGGACGGTGATAGAATGCCTCTACGGACCTCATAGCCCAAGGCGATCCCAACCAGTCGGTGAACCCCAGGATGGGGGTACAACGACCGAGCACGAGTCGCAAAAAGACGACGTCCTGAGGGAAGAAGAGGAACACCCTTTTGGCCCTAGAGACTTCGACGGAAATTCCATCACTGAGTCAATACTAGACGATTTGATGGATGAGGCCGATGGAGAATTCTATGCGGACATAGAAATGGCGGGCCTCCTTCCACCGGAGTTTTGGGTGACTAGGGATCAGCCAAGGACCCTCGAGGGAGATGTCTTCGCCGAGGAGGCCGAATAGGCCGCCTTGACAGAAGCCGAGGGACCAATGACAAAAGACATGTTGTTTGAAAAGCCAACTGCAGATATGACCGGACACCTGAAGCTGTTGTACATTAAAGCCCACCTCAATGGGAAGTTATTCAATAGGGTCTTTGTGGATGGTGGTGCCGTGCTGAACATCATGCCACTGTCGACTATGAAAAGGTTAGGGAAAAACGCTGAAGATCTCATTCCCACTACCATGATCATGACCAATTTCGTGGGCCACCCCTCTCATGCATTGGGAATGCTGGTGGCCGATGTGACGGTTGGGTCAAAGGTAACTCGGTCGGCATTCTTCATCATTGAAGGAAAACCCTCACACACGGTGATCCTGGGGAGAGATTGGATCCACACTAGTGAATGTGTTCCCTGCACTTTGCACCAAAAGCTCACGATATGGGTGGAAGACAAGATGGAGATAGTGGAAGCTGATCTCAATCCTTTCCCAGTAGAGATAAAGATGTTTGAAGTCGTGCTCTTCACCCCCTACCTACGCTCGATCGCCATACCAGAGGATTACGAAGAGGGCGGTATTGAGTCATGTGACTAAACCAAGAAGGTTTTTGAATTCAAGATGTTGGCCAACTCACGGCCTGGTAATGAGAATAATGATTAGTCTTCCTTCGGAAATACAGAGCCTGCTGGACCGATTGCACCTATTTCAGATAGAGTCCAGCCTTGAAGAGGCTATGTTTGGTGCTGCACATGGAGAGGATGAAGACCCGGAGGAGGGTTCGGATGACCTTGGCAACGAGATGTTTGTTAAACCCCCCTACATTGAGCCTATCCAGAGAAAGATGCTTAACTTCGAAGCTCAAGACCCCTTGGTTGTAGTGAATTTGGGAACTGAGAGTGAGCCCAGAATGACTAAAGTTAGCGGTAAACTCCAACCGCAGCAACGTGATCAGATGGTAGCCTTGATATGGGATTATCGTGACTGCTTTGCATGGGACTACCATGAGATGCCAGGCCTTGATAGAGCCTTTGTGGAGCATAGGTTACTCATCAAGGAAGGTTGCAAGCCCCAGAGGCAACCACCGAGAAGGTTCAACCCACAACTAATGCCGCAAATCAAAGCCGAAGTGGAAAGACTCTTAAAGGCAAGGTACAGCAGAACTGCCAGGTACGTAGAATGGCTGTCTAATATAGTCCTTGTCAAAAACAATGGCCAGGGCGGGGTCTGTATTGATTATAGAAACCTGAACTTGGCCACTCCGAAAGATGAGTACAGTATGCCTGTTGCCGATATGCTCATCTATGCCGCGGCAAACATTGCCATCTTGACTTTTATGGACGGCTATTCTGGTTACAACCAGATTTATGTGGCAGAGGCCGACACCCATAAGACTGCCTTTAGGTGCCCAGGCGCCTTAGGTATCTATGAGTGGCTCGTAATGCCTTTTGGCCTCAAAAATGCTGGGGCAACGTACCAAAGGGCAATGAATGCCATCTTGCATGACCTTATTGGTAAAATCATGGAAGTATACATTGATGATGTGGTGGTAACGTCCAAAAGCTTCGAAGCCCACTTGGGGGATCTCGAACAAGCTCTGAAGCGGATGAGACTCCACAATCTTAAGATGAATTCTACTAAGTGTGCCTTTGGCGTGTCTGCAGGAAACTTCCTGGGATTTCTGGTGCATAACTGTAGCGACCGAAAAATCTGCGAAAGGTTTCTTCGATGGTTTAAAAATGAAGCCTCCACCAATGTTTAGTTTAAGGGCAAATATTGGAAAATCCCTATTGAATGGATAAGGGTCCTTGAGACCAGATTTGGGTTCAGGAGTCGGATATGCGTGGGAAGGTATTAGCACCCCACGACGTCCATCCTAAGGAAGGATACCAGCTAATTAGCTATAGGAGAGTAAGTTAGTTTTGAAAACATTTATTTTACCCCTTTTTATTGTGAGTTAGAAAAAATTAAAAGAAAGATAAAACTAGATATCTTTTTGAATTTTGGAAAAGGATTATTTAGAAAAAAGACTAAAAAAGGTTTTTTATTAGTGCAATTGACATAGGTCGGTCGCCCTCTGCTCCTACGTATCTCCTGGTAGAAAATCAAATCACACGTAGTTCTTGGTAGAAAATATTTGTTTGTTGGTGTTTTTTTTATCTAGGGATTTTAGGACTCTTGAGTGATCAACTCATTTGTCCCAAAAAGCTGACTAATCCGATTGTATAATCGACTTAATCCCCTATTTTTGAAAATTGATTTTTGGTTTGAAAGAAAAGAGATGTTTGTGTGCTTGTGTTTCTTAATTTAGAAATTGTTTATTTTGATTAGGGATTTTAGGACCTGATCCGTAACGGTTGATTAGTAGTCCTAAAAAGTTGACTAACCCGACTGTACAGTCGACTAAGTCCCCTATTCGTTTTTTTGGGAAAAAAGGTTTATTTATTAATTATTACTTTTATAGGGGTTCTAGGACTATTGAGCCGTACGACTCATTCATCCTAGAACGCTGACTAACCCGACTGTACAGTCGACTTAATCCCCTATTTGTTTTTTGAGGGAAAGAGCATTTTGTTTATTTTTATAGAAAAATGTTGGTTTGTGGGAGAAACCGTTTGATTGTAGAAAAATTTGAAAGGAATGGAAAAGGAGGTGTATTAGTAAAAAGGGGTGTAATTAATAACATAGGGGCTGCATTGTTAAAAGAGAGAGAGAGAGAGAGAGCTCCAAGAGAGGAAATGAGGAAATTTCACAGAGGAGAGAGAGAGATTTGTGAGGAGAGAGAAAGGAGGGAAGAAGAAGGCGACGGAGAGAGAGATATTTTCGCAGAGATGAGGGGGCGTAGGATGGTGGTGGAGCGCCGTTGGCCCGAGTTGACAGACGCGACGGCGACGACATTTTGCGGTGAGAGAGGGAAAACGGAACTGAGAGGGAGTTTCGTGGTGGTGACGACTCCGGTGTGTGGAAGTGGACGTCAACGACCACCGTCTACGGTAGTCGGAGTCTAAAGGTGAATTCTTTTATATTTTTTATGTTTTTTATGGTTCTCTTCTTCACTCCTAATCCTATTTTGCTATGTTTCTTTTGCTGTTCTTGATCTTTTTGATTTTTGATTCTCTTCCTTTTGGTTTTACGGTTCCTATACTAATCTTCTAAAAACTTAACCTATTTCAAACTAATATCTATTGTTCTACTAATTTTTGATTGTTTTTTTTAACTCATATATACATTTCTAAACATACATATATATATATATATAACAGGTAATGATAACAATGAAAAACATGCTTGAAGCTATAATATTTTTCTATTGTTCACTATAAAAGAGAAAACTAAAACACTAATTTCCATCAATGAATCGTTTTGGTCCCCCTTTCTCTGATTTCTCAGCCTCCTTTTATAGGCGAAAATTAGGTTTTTTCACCATTAATTCTTGATTGTAACTTGATTTCGTTTCCTTTTTCGGGCTTGAGTTGGAGACGATGGACATCTTGGGCAGCAAGGTGGTGGAGGCGCGGCTGCCTTATTCTCTTTTTGTATTTTTGTAATTTTTATTTTTTGTAATTTTCGTATTTTTTAATATTTTTGGGATAATTGTAAATAATCAATTTTAATTTAATTCTAATTTTATTAATATTTTTTTATGAGTTTTGGTTTTTTAATTAATTGAAGTTGGGCCGAATCCAAGAACGAAAATGGGGCCCAATCAAAGAACGCGTTAAAACGAGGCCCAAATAGAAGAAACAAACCAACCCAATTACAACAATCTACAAAAGGCAGGCCCAATTAGAACAAGATACTAAGTGTTGAACCAAATTAAAAGGAGAAAGAATTGAATGAGCTTGAAAAACTTTTCTCGTAGTAATATGACCTGGGACTTGTGACATGCGAATTAAATAGTAAAAGCGACTGTAGTAAAAAGAGAACGGACAGCTGCCCCTCTTTATTTATATTCCGTGAAAAAATGAATGGTTTTCTAGATTTCATCGTAGGAATAGAAATAAAAATGAAACAGACGCTAATTTTGTCCGATTAGTAGGAAAGTTGGGGGTTTAAGAATTTACAGGTAATGGTTAACACTTGGCGTGTTAACGAGAAAGCAACAAATAAGGATCACTGGGGATCTGAAGGAGCACTAGAGCTCTGAAGGACCACTTGGGGACTGAGGGCTGCCTGGGCCTTGAAGGACCACTTGGGGTCTAAAGGAGCACTAGGGCTCTGAATGAGCACTGGGGCTCTGAGGGTGACCTTTTTCGAGTGAACATGAGGGTCAAGATCAGATCCAGAACTGATATGTTGACCATAAAGGACGTCCACTGTATCTTAGGCGGGCACAGCTAGTTTGAGGGACCACGTGGGGTCGAATATTGATCCGTCGGTGCTAGATAACGACGTGAGATCTGGATTGAAGGAGCACTGGGGCTCTGAAGGACCACTGGGGGTCTAAGGGATCAGCTTGGTGATCTAAAATGTGATACTGGGGTCAATGCCTGGAGCGCTGATTTTGGAGGAATAAGATATAGGGATTAACACTTGGCGTGTTTTCCCGAACATACCTAATGAATGCATTTACCTGAGAAGCGAAAGCTATCTACATGTGGCATGTATAACAATGCGATGAATGATATACGCGTGCATGTAATGCAGGCACGTGCAATGATATCTGGTGGGATGATGAATGAAATATGGAATGATTTTCTCTTTTTGTTCCTTTTGATTCTTTTCTTTCTTCTTTTTTTTTGTATTTTTTCTTTTCTTTTTTGACTCTTTTTGATATATGATGAATGCACGAAATAAGGAGGTGATTATGCTGCAAATGTAAAGCTTTGATGTAAATGCTATGGTGAATAAAAGGAAATGCACAAATGCATGGCGCGATGATATGATATGATTGATCGGTATATAGAAACATTTTTTTGGAAATGATGAGATGAGAGACTTTGGATGTGAGACGCACGGAGGTGAATATTTTGAGTTAATCATTCCTTAGAGAAATTTGATTCAATTTGAATTCAAACTCAGGCAATCTCAGTGTTGTTATCTTTAGACACAGTGATGTACAAAAGTATTTGACTGCATTTGCAAGCTCAATTATTTTTCTCTTCCATTATGATGCCCCATGATGGCCGAAGTTAGGTCCACAGAGTTAACCGAGTGAATTTTCAGCGTCACAATAATAACTTGTGCTTTTTCCTTTTCGAAGCATTGTTTAGTAAAGATGCATAGTAGTGCAGATATAGTTGAATGAGTAAGTTGACCTGGGGTTCTGGAGATCTAGGGTATGGACATATATGACAGGTGAAAGGGTGAAGGACATGATTATTGCCAAAGTCATGAAAGGTAGGTTCTCCCCAACTCAAGAAATATGGGACTACCCCAATTTAGACTTGATGACGATGAGTGAATAACTTGCCCCTGTCTAGTGGTGACACCAGCTAGGGGTGTAGAGGAAATTATGAATTGGGAATGCCATGACTTTGTAATGAAAAGTGGCAAGCAAGAGATTTTGTCTCAACCTATGGAGTTTGGTGCTGCCCCAATTATGAGAAAGACAACGTTGCCTCGACTAGTGTGGCATTGTGAAAGTGTGTATTTATAATAATGCGTTGAGAAATTGCCCCGGTATGATTTTTTGGATGTCAATAAGGGAGTGAGACGAGTGTAAGGCGAATTTCCTCACTTTAGGTGGAGTGGAGGGTGACGGGATTGCCCCACTTTGGACGGTATTTCAAATGGTTGCTCTGAGTAAGGTTGTGAAAGGTGACAGAGTTAGGGTAATGGCTATATAGACTGGGTTTGGTATATGAATGGGATGGACAATGGACAAATTTTCCAAAGCATAAGTGAAAGGAGCGGTGAAGGGAATGCCCCCACTTTGGATCTGGGTGATGGTCCTAGTACAAACTTTTGGCTCTCTTTGAGATAAATCCCAAGGACCATGACAGCCTTGAGTTTTTGAAACTTCACTTGGTGATCACTAAATCTTTTCTTTACATTAATGCAACTTGAATGAATCTTGTAGTGCAAGCCCTTTGATTATTTTTTTTAGCTTTCTTTTTTTTGATTTTTTTTTAGCAAACATATTGTAAATAGATAAACTTATTTGTCCTAAGACTAAAACTTTGAGAAAACAAAAGCAATCAGTCATTGATCGGAATGGACTTTTTTAGGGTTGTTTTGTGGCCAACTGTTAGGGGTTTATGAAAGGACGGAAAATTAGGCCCAAGGAGGTGTTTGAGGGTTTATGAAAGAGGGGATAGTTATACCCATTGAGGTGTTTGAAGGTTTATTGAGACAAGGATCTCTTATGCGCTTCATCGTAAGATGTATCAGCTCACAATTTATACTTCTTTTGTTTTTTCTTTTTGCAGGATTCTCTTTTTTTCAATCCTCTTTTTTCACTTTCTTTTTGGGATTTTTTTTTTTGAGCTGAGTAAGCTGATATACCATTTTTCGATATTGAATTGATCCTTGTCTAGGGTGATTGGAGGATTTTTTTTTGATTTTTTGGCTTAAAGTGGGTAGCAAAGGGTATTATTTTTTAAGGGTATGGAGAGATGGCCAAACTTCATTTCAAATCCTGATTTGCTTATTTTCTCAAAAATTAACTTTAGGACAATAATTTGTCTATTTTCATATATTTACCTTTTTTCTTTATTTCTTTTTATGCCCTAATTTTTGCTTAGGTTGCTCTCGAGAGTTTTCAACCTAACAGGCCTTTTTTGTTTTTTTTAAAGGACTTGCACCAAGGGGATACAATATTGTGATGGCGACTGCAAGAGCATTAAGAAATGTTATGGACACAAAGAGCATGAAGATTCAAGACATGGCACTTGGACCAATTAAAAGAGGAAGAGCAAAGAAGATTAAAGAACAAGAACAATTGGAAGCTCAAATCATTAATTTGCTTAATGATAGCAAATAATCTAAAATTGTTCATTGTCTTTTAAATAGCTTTATAATTAAGATTTCGTATGAATTTTATAATTGGAATAAGCCAAACATTTTTAGGCGCGTTATTTCTCATTCTTAGATGCCTAATTGTGTAAGGCCTAGTTTGGGCTTGAACTTGGGCTTTTAGGTTTATGTTTGTCACTTTAGTGAGTCCACAATCTATTCCCTATAAATGGGTGTGGTTTTGTAAGTTGAAGGGAACTTTTTGACGAAATAGAATCGTGAGAATAGAGAGTGTTTCTCTAGGGTTGTTCTTAGAACCAAATTTGAGTCTTATCAAGAGCCTTTTACTCTTGTGGTGATTCTACCTTGATCTTATCATCCTCGTGGATGTGGCGATTTCTTCATCTTCTTGCCTAATCCGTTTGTATGTTTCTTTTCCCTTTCTCTTTTTATCCTATTTGTTATCTTTGATTAAAGAAATCACTTGGTTAGATCCATAATCTATCATGGAATCAATTAGATTCTCATCATATTGACAAGGTATTTTAGTGATCAGGAATTTGCCCCAGCATGGAGGACCTAAAGCGCTATTTCATTAGTTGGAACAATTCCAAAAGTCAACTATATACTGATGTGGGGAGTATGTACTTTATGGGTGGTCGGGGTGGGATTAGACATGTATGGTGGATGATGATAAGATGCAAAGATGGGGACACTAACTGACTCAAACAAGAGTATTGATATAGTTACACAAGTTCACTATACGAATGCTTCATAGAGAGTTAACATCAGAGATCCAATTTTTTATAGTCACATTAGTTAACAAAGGGGACCATTTTGATCATTATCATGGATGGATGAGATGCATCGCTTTGCTAAAAAATTATGGACGAGCTGCAGAGAGTGAATTTTTTTTTTGAAAATTGAGTGTCTGAAAACAACTTGAGTTGGCAACTAAGTTCGACCTCGTTTGAAATTTAGTAGGTTAAGCTTTGCCAAGGAAGAACAATCAATTAAAATGTATTTGCAAAAAACACCTCATCTCTCATCAATTTTTATTTAAAGTATGGTAATGTTTTTTTTAATTTTAATATAAAATGTGATGGATGAAGACACACATGATGATGGATGTGCATGACGAAGACGCAAATGCATGAAATGTGTGAAGGAATATCACATGAAAAGACTAACTATTCTAAATTATTTTTTTCATTTTCTAGAGACAATGCTAATTTTGGATGATGAATGATGATGCAAGGATAATCACATGATTTTTTGTTTTTTTTCTTTTTGAAATGATGCATGCATGCAGAAATGATTTATGAACAAAATGGTGTCTGAATGAAATGATGCAATGATGAAACAACATGTTTTTTTTTGGTTTATTTAGAAAATGATGCATGCACGGAGAAATAAAGCATTTGAACTAGGATAACAACATGAGTGAGATGATGTATGAATGTTATGTTTTTTTTTTTAAAAAAATGTAACGCCTACACTACTTGATGATGATCTTTTGTGTATGATTTTTGAATGAATGGAAATGCATGCAAAATGAGATGTTTATATATTTTTTATGATATGCAAAGAAAAAGAAAAATGCTTGAGATATGTTTCTAATAAAATGATTTTTTTATTATATTTTTTCAAAAAAATGGGAAGGAAATGTATTAGTGTTTGTTTGGATGCAAGAGTATTAAGCTCCTTTGTGTCCTAGAAGGGTTCCTTTGAGAATAGCTCTAAGGTTTTTCTACTGAGTGAACCTTTCAGGAGTAGCTCAACAAAGTCCTAAATAAGGTTCCTAGAGCCAACGACCCCAGTTAAGAATGCTAATCGCAACGATAGGCAAGCTATTAGAAGTGATAGCACCCTCAAAACGGATCAAACTCTAGGTGAGGCTTTCGTAATCACCGAGCTGGATGTACATCCAGAAGGCCATTACTAGGCAACCTCCTTCTAACTTAGGTTATGCTGCAGTCTGGGGATAGGACTATTCTCACGTGTGTGCTGAAGTGTGAAAGTGGAGTGTGTGGAGGAGCAAAATATCAAGAATACCGCCCAAGCTGCAAAACAAACAAACACATATACAAAATATTGTCTTCTTTCCTAGGGTTGCATATCACATAAAAAAAATATCACATGGAATAGAAATAAAAGATAAGAGGTTAGGCCTGACTCTCTAAAAGTCCCCAGTGGAGTCGCCAGCTGTAGCGACTGAAAAATCTGCGAAAGGATTTTTCGAAGGTTTAAAAATGAAGTCGCCACCAAAGTTTAGTTTAAGGGCAAATATTGGAAAATCCCTATTGAATGGATAAGAGTCCTTGAGACCAGATTTGGGTTCGGGAGTTGGTTATGCGTGGGGATAGTATTAGCACCCCACGACATCCTTCCTAAGGAAGGATACCTGCTAATTAGTTGTAGGAGAGAAAGTTAGTTTTGAAAACGTTTATTTTACCCCTTTTTGTTGTGAGTTAGAAGAAATTAATAGAAGGATAAAACTAGCTATCTTTTTGAATTTTGGAATAGGATTATTTAGAAAAAAGACTAAAAAAGGTTTTTTATTAGTGCAATTGACAGAGGTTGGCCGCCCTATGCTCCTACGTATCTCCTGGTAGAGAATCAAATCACACGTAGTTCTTGGTAGAAAATATTTGTTTGTTGGTGCTTTTTTTATCTTGGGATTTTAGGACTCTTGAGTGATCAATTCATTTGTCCCAAAAAGCTGACTAATCCGATTGTACAATCTACTTAAACCCCTATTTTTGAAAATGGATTTTTTGTTTGAAAGAAAAGAGATGTTTGTGTGCTTGTGTTTCTTAATTTAGAAATTGTTTATTTTGAATCGGGATTTTAGGACCTGATCCGTAACGGTTTAATAGTGGTCCTAAAAAGTTGACTAACCCGACTGTACAGTCGTCTTAGTCCCCTATTCGTTTTTTTTGGGAAAAAAGGTTTATTTATTAATTATTACTTTTTATAGGGGTTCAAGGACTATTGAGCTGCACGACTCATTCATCCTAGAACGCTGACTAACCCGACTGTACAATCGAGTTAATCCCCTATTTGTTTTTTTGAGGGAAAGAGCATTTTGTTTATTTTTATAGAAACCGTTTGATTGAA
This sequence comes from Astragalus glycyphyllos, assembly GCA_963573325.1. Classification (NCBI taxonomy): domain Eukaryota; kingdom Viridiplantae; phylum Streptophyta; class Magnoliopsida; order Fabales; family Fabaceae; genus Astragalus; species Astragalus glycyphyllos. The sequence goes on from OY754307.1 coordinate 41,191,251, forward strand.
GAAAAAATTGAAAGGAATGAAAAAGGAGGTGTATTAGTAAAAAGGGGTGTAATTAATAACATAGGGGCTGCATTGTTAAAGCTGGGTGCCAGCCCATGATTGCTGGGCTTTCAGGGGAGATGTAATACCGAAAGGAAGGGTGCCAGAATCAGATCTGATATTTGTTTCTTTTTAAGAAATAAAATGAATATTAAATAGGGAAGGCATATAAAAGGGAAGCCTTATTTTGTGGAACCCTAATCCCTCCACATTCTAGCGCCGTTTCTCATCGGGGGGGAGAGAGAGAGAGAGAGAGAGGGCTCCAGGAAAGGAAATGAGGAAATTTCGCAGAGGAGAGAGAGGGATTCCTGAGGAGAGAGAAAGGAGGGAAGAAAAAGGTGACGGAGGGAGAGATATTTGCGCAGAGAGAGGGGGGCATAGGATGGTGGTGGAGCGCCGTTGGCCGGAGTTGAAAGACGCGACGGCGACGACATTTGGCGGTGAGAGAGGGAAAACGGAACCTATTCCTATTTTGCTATGTTTCTTTTGCTGTTCTTGTTCTTATTGATTTTTGATTCTCTTCCTTTTGGTTTTACGGTTCCTATACTAATCTTCTAAAAACTTAACCTATTTCAATCTAATATCTATTGTTCTACTAATTTTTGATTTTTTTTAACTCATATATACATTTTTAAATCAAAGACCGCGTTAAAACGAGGCCCAAATAGAAGAAGCAAACCCAATTACAACAATCTACAAAAGGCAGGCCCAATTAGCTCGAAAAACTTTTCTCGTAGTAATATGACTTGGGACTTGTGACATGCGAATTAGATAGTAAAAGTCACTGTAGTAAAAAGAGAACAGACAAAATTAGGGTATGAGAATAACCAAGGCATTGAAGTGGACAAAAACAAAGCTCGAGCTATCCTAGAGGTAAGGCCCCCTAGAACAAAGAAAGAGCTGCAGAGTTTGCTAGGCAAGATCAACTTTCTAAGGAGATTCATCGCCAACTCGACAGGGAAGCTTAAAGCCTTCTCGCTGTTGCAATGAATAAAGAATGACGAAGAAATGATCTGGGGAGCCATGCAACAGGAGGCCTTCGACCAAGTCAAGGTAGCCCTGACCAACCCCCCTGTCCTGGTACCTCCGCAGCCTCGGAGACCCTTGAAGCTATACATTGCGGCTAAAGACCAAGCCATCGATTTCTTGTTAGCTCAAGATAATGATAGTGGCGCTGAACGTGCTATATATTATCTCAATAGGATACTCAATGACGCCGAGACTAGATACTCGCCCATTGAGAAACTTTGTTTGTCCTTGTTTAACGCTTGTACTAAACTTGAATACTATCTTTTGCTTAAGGATGTTTTAGTTGTATGCAAGGTTGACATTATTCGATATCTGCTTAATAGGCCTGTCTTGCAAGGAAGACCATTAAGTGGGCCATTAAGTTGAACGCGTTCGTTTTAACTTCTGTACCTTTGAGAGCTGTAAAAGGCCAGACCCTGGCAGACTTCTTGGCTCAGCATCTATGTGTAGAGACACACGATGCTCCAGCCGAAGCTGTGAGCTACCTGGGCCTTAAGCCCTAGGTCCTCATGTTCGACGGGTCTAGCACTCGGACGAGGGCCGGAGTGGGTATAGTCGTCACCAGCCCTTGTGGCTAAACATGGAGGTTCATGTGCCTGATAGGGAACCAAGCCTCCAACAATCAGGCTGAGTATGAGGCTCTGATCATGGGACTTACCATCTTGGCCGGCATAAAGGCTCACTACGTGGAAATAAGGCATGACTCCCAACTGGTGATCAAACAAATCACTGGGGAATACAAGTGTTACAACGCTAAGCTCAAAGAGGGCATCGGCGCACAACTTACTAAAATTGTTTGCCGACGTCATCATCCGGTATGTCCCCAGGAATGAGAACCAGGAAGCAAATGGCTTGGCCCAACAAGCCTTGGGACACAAGGGGCGAATGGTCAAGGTGCTGCAACAAAGTGCCGTGACCCTGATAGGCCGCAAGTGCACGGTTCTATCGCGTAGTAAAAATATCGATCCCACAGAGACTTTGTAATTACCGATTTTGTTTTCGATTGTGATTAGCTAAAAGAATGATTTGTAGAAGAGATTTTTGATTAATTGAAATTCAGGAATAAAAGACGCCTTGGGATCATGGTTAGATCACAATGATGGAAATAAACAACCCTTTAACTATTCTCTATCTTATTTTGAAATTGTTTTAAGGACAAGGTATTCTTTTGGTGTAATTCAAGCTTCCTCTCGGAATGCAAGAACGTGTCTCGAAACAATGATCAAACCTATTCTCATGGTTGATCATCGCAGAGACCCATTAAGCACAACCTTATTGTCCCAAAGCTAGCAATGCTATTCTCATGCTTTGCTTTGCCTTGTCTAATTCCATTTGTTCCAATATCAAACTTCACCTCTCGGTACTTCGTTTGATATTTGTTTTATAAAATTCAGTTCTATGGAATTAGATTAAAATTCAAGTTCTAAATAAGATAGAGTTTAGTCTTGGATTTGTTTAGGGACCCATCATTGGATTGTGTCCCACAATCCCAAGACTAAAGAAGTCTACTCACACATGATCATAGTAGACAAGGGAGTAGAAGAGAATGACATAAAAGAAAATGACATAAAGATAAATAACAGAATGTAAATGACAAGAATATAAAGAAAGCAATAGAGAACTGAAATGTAAAGTGCTGAAATGTAAAAGAACTGAAATGTAAAAGTGCTAGAAGATAAATGGCAGAAAAATAAAGAACAAGAAAGTAAAAGAAAGCAAGTAAACAAGAACTAAAATGAGAATAAAAACTTAGATAAACTTTGAGTGTAAATTTCAAGTATGCAAAGGTGAGATTACAACAGAAATAAGGTCCTATTTATAGGCTAGGATCAGTAGACAAGCTGATCAATTCGCATCAAATACAATAAAGACCATAAAGAGAGAAAGAAAACAGTTTTGAAACTGTTTTCTGGGTCCTGAAGAGTTGCACGGTCCGTGCAACATTGGCACGGGTCGTGCTAAGTGAGAAAACAAGCGAAACTGGAGATTTTAAGGTCTGCACGGGTCGTGCAACATTAGCACGGGTCGTGCAATGTTTCAGGTGCACTTTAAAAGTGACTTTTCAGCAACCAACTTGAACAGCACGGATCGTGCTGCTTATGCACGGGGCGTGCAACATTTCTGGCTAAAATTCCTTGGCTTTTCGGTTGAGCACGAGTTGTGGCACGGTCCATGCTATATTCCTTGTATCTTGGCACTATTTTTCTCCTTGCTTTGCACTATTCTTCCTTGCTTTGCACCTTCTTTTATTCTCTTCTGATTCTTGGCCTATTCTTCATGCAATGTTCATTCTTTCTTCAATTGTAATCCCTGAAAATAAAACTAATAACTTGTAGTAAAATAGTTCAATAATGGAACTAAATTCCCACAATATTTATTCAAATTAAACATTAAAAACACTCTATTTTTGGACTTATCAGACCCTCACACAGGAGGATCCCGCCAACACCTGGATCGGGGTGTTGACGAGGTACCTTCGTAGCCTAATGGCTGACACCGACTTCAAGGTCAAACAAAGGGAATTGAAGTATATCTTGATAGGGGATGACCTATACAAAAGAAGTACCAATGGGGTACTGTTAAAGTGCCTCAAGATGAAGCACGCTTATATGGTAATGGCACAGATCCAGGCGGGAGTCTGTGGTGCCCCATCATGAAGTGGCTCATCTATCGACACGAGTACTATTGGCCGACAATCATGGCCGATTGCTTTTAGTTTGCCAAGGGATGCGAGACTTGTCAGCTGCACGGAACAATCCAAAGGGTGCCGGCAGATGAGCTCCATCCTATTGTCAATCATTGGCCATTCAGAGGATGGGCCATGGATTTAATTGGCAAGATATACCCTCCGAGTTCAAAAGGGCACAACTTCATTATTGTAGCCACCGATTACTTCACTAAATGGGTGGAAGCTATGCCGTTGGGAAACGTTGATCAGGCTGCGGTGATCAGATTCATAGAGAGCCAGATCATTTTCAGGTATGGAATCCCTGAAACCATCACGGTCGATCAAGGTACAATGTTCACCGGAGATCGGGTGGTGGCCTTGACCGAGGAATACGACATTAAAATGAGACATTCGTCTCCTTATTATGCCCAAACCAACAGACAAGCAGAGGCCACCAATAAGATCATCATTGACCTCATCAAGAAGAACATAGAGGATAAGCCCCGGCAGTGGCATGAGACCCTCAATGAGGTCCTGTGGGCTATGAGAAATTCTAAGTCTACGGCCACGGGGGTGACCCTCTGTCGTTTAGTTCTTGGGCAGGACGTCGTGCTACCACTGGAGATCAATGTAGCCTCGTTAAGAGTGGCACGACAACACTCCCTTAGTATGGATGAGTACCTGCAAGCCATGTTGATGGAGGTGGACTCGGTGGATGATGACAGGCTAGCTGCCCTAAGCAGGATAGAAATGAATAAAGCAAAGACGGTCCGAGCCTACAACAAACACGTTAAACCAAAGAAGTTTGTTGAAGGTGACCTCGTGTGGAAGGCCATTTTACTACTGGGGAGGAAAGACCCCCAGTTGGGCAGTTGTTCTAAACCAGTCCTGCGTCATAGGAAGCGAAGAGGGTGTAAAAATGCGTTTGAAGGCGGCAAAACTGTCAAGACCTTTAGAAGTGGTGGGACGCACTGTCACACCATTTGAAACGACAGCGACAAGATCCCTCGGGGAAGCCTTTGGAGGAGGGTTTGCCGGAGGCTAGGAGGAGACTGATGAGCTGGACGACAAACCAGTTGGGTGGCGCCGCCGTAACTGTGTTCTTGATTATGAGAGTCGGAATCAGAAGCCATATTGGGGAAAAAGAAAGAGTGTTTGCCGCGCAGGGATGGTGGCGAAAGCTTCGAAAAAGCAATAGAGGTAGGGGCAAGAAATTTCGGAGATAGCAAGTAACCGTGCAGGGGTAATGATGAGAACTATTTATAGCTTCGCAAAGAAAACTTTACCGACGTGTCATCGGGAACCATCGCACAGTCGTTTCGATTCATGCGGAGCGTCAAGTGGCATGTAGCAGCAGTTATGTCCCCTCTAACCGTCACTTCAAATCATTTCAAGGGTTTTCGTACCGTCAATCAGGTCCTCAAGGCCGCACGACAACACAAAAAGGGGGCAATTGTTAACACCCAGAAATAAATAAGTCGTAGGCCGAGGCGAAGAGAGAAAAAAGGGAGTGTTAGTGTGAAGGCAAGCCACACGACATGGGCAGAAAAGGTATTTGCCAGAAAGAGTGAAGCCAAAAGAAGGTCCTCGGGGCGCATTAAATGCAAGAATGAGGCCGGAAAACTTGGAGCAACGAGCACTCACCCCACAAACCGTGCCAGTGGGATCGTGGGCAGTTACTCCGCTTCGTTGAAGGCCTATGAAGCGATGAGAGCCGTTGATCTTAGATCAATCCAACGGCAGACAAATGTTGGCTAGCTTAGTGGCCGACGAGGGCCTGTGTATATATATAGCATTAGAGTGAATTGTAAAGGACACACATTAATCAAATCAAACTCTACGTTTATTTCATTTATCTTCTTTATCGCATTTTCGCCTTTATTTTACTTTATGTACTAGCCGTAATAATACAACACTCGCGTCCCTTCTCACCTCGCCTGACCCTTTCTAGAGGAGTTAGGAAACCCATAGTTGAGGAGCAGAGTTCCCTACTCGACGCAATTGCTTGAAGAAAAAAGGAATCAAAGACTGTCCAAACCTCTGGCCGACACCACGGCTAGGACTTAAGAGTTTTACAACAACACTATCATACTCATCGGTAACTTGAAGAAAACTGAGATGCATGCGTTCTTCTATACATTTAATTGTAAGATTATAGGTTCTCTATGCTTTTATTGCTTATGAATATCCTAGAAATATGACAACGTCTGATTTAGCATCAAGTTATCCCAATATGTCTTTGTTGTTTAAAACATAATAATTACAATCAAGGATATAAAAATAAGATATGATGGATTACTTTTCTTTTCCAAGTTCATATGAGGTTTTGTTTAAATTTTTTCTAATTTTAGGTCTATTCAAAAAATAACATGTAGTGTTCATGGGTTCTGCCCACAAATATTTTTCAACATTTTAATCATTAATCATAGTTCTAGTCATCTCTTGTAGTGTTTTATTTTTCCTTTTTAAAAAATAACATGTAGATGGAGTTCTTTTCCATGAAAAATTATTTGATACACCTTGTCCATCAAAGAAGTCCTTGAGGGAGAAGCTTTTAATTTCTCCTTCAGGTTGTTTCTCATTGCAACTATGATCGAACCATTGTCATTTTGCACATTCTTAAAATATGTTTTGAAGGCTTCAAATGCATCTTTATTATGGTTTAGAAATCAAAATCATGTGAACCTTGTATAATCATCAACAATAACAAAACCATATATTCTTTCACTCAAACTAGGATGCTTGGTAGGCCCAAACAAGTCCATGTGAAGATGTTCCAAAGATTATTGAGTTGATATCATGTTTATTGGTTTAAATTTACACGATTTTTTCGAATGCATTCTTCACATTTATCTTTTTCAATTTTGATTTTTTGGAACTCCGCTCACAAGTTGTATTTTGGACAACTTGGAAAAAGCTCTCAAGCTAACATGACCAAATCGTCTATTCCATGTCTATTTTTAATCTTTTTTGCAAATGAGACATGTTTCATCAGGTAAATCTTTTAGAGAAGTAGAATAAAAGATTATCGTATCCACATAGATTAATTAACAAAGACCAAACTAATCAAGATTATTTACTACTTAGATGAACCATTAATTGAGTTGGTTATAAAATAAAAAATGATCGTAATTAAATGCAAGATTTAACCAATGGAGAGAGGCCTAGGACCAGAGTTTTACATTACGAAAAATGGATCAAATAGCCGGGGGATGGGGTATTATTAATTTGCGGGGGTTTTATAAACCGTCGGAGTTTCAAGTCCCACAATCTTTTTGCTGATGTTTTTACAAAACACCGATATCAAATGTATTTATGGGGATTTTATTGGGGGTTTTAACCCCTGCAATTAGTGGAGGGTTTTTTAGGAGAGATTAAAAACCTACTGAGATATAGAATAATTTGGCAGTAGTTTTAACCTCCCTCTAACTCTTTAGGCGAATTGAGAATTTTCTTTAACCTTGTCTCATTTTCACTATTACCAAAAGGATACAATACAAACAGTTTCATTAAAATTACAACTTAACTTTTATAAAACATTTATCAAACTTAATAAAAATACATACAGTTTCTTTAAAAGTATAACTTTGATAAGGTAAATGTATTTCCAATATTTATGGTTACATTGTCAAAAGAAACATTGGTAACAAAATATCTAATGTCATAAAACTTCAATTTCATAAAAGGTAAAAAGAAATCCTATACTAAATGATCCTAACAAACATCACACTTTGCTAGCATCCAATGATCCTCTTGCATCCCTTGGCGAATTTGGCTTACTTGCACTTTTACATTCCTGAAATAATTAAAGAAAAATTTAGTTCAATTAGCAAAAACGTACTGACTTGCACAATATCCTAAAAGGAATAGATATAGGTTTCAAAATATAAAGAATACTTCAATTCACTTCACGAAGCACATCACAGGTTTATTGACTAAAGGCAAACCTATGAATCAAAGAGTATTGTAATAAATCAAAGATATGCAACACAATATTAGCATGTCATCGGCATGCATGTCTCTTGTATGGTAAAGAGAAACCACCATACGCACATCTCATCGCAATGAATGGTAAACTGATGATAACCCATAAGGTTTTCTAAAGCTCGAGGATTTAAACAATCTGAAAGTCTTCATATATTTCTGAGACCCAATTTTTTGGTACAAATTACGGTCCCCCATTCTTTATTATTATCAAACTCATTTTAAATATTAGTTATTTATTTTTACTTCAAATATCTATATTCAACAAACGGTATTTAAGTTGTGCCTTGCACAGATCCCTTACACTTTTTTTTTGTATACAACAAATCAATTACTCTAATAAATGAAAAAAAAATCAAAACAACTAAGGAACTTTACTTAATGCAGTCAAGAAAATGAGGCTTATTTAATGATTTTCGATTGAAATATTCATTCATTTGAATAGGGTATAATGGAAAAAACCCAAGAGCACTTGGATAATATGGTTGGGGTCTTTTCCAACTTAACCAAGATTCTGGGTTTGAGTCCAAGCTTGGGCATTTAGCAGTGTTAAATCTTTTGAGAGGGAGTTTTCCGCCCTATGTGGTCCTACCCGGCTTGAGGGATTAGTCTCTACAGTTGCGCGAGAAGGATTCTCGGTTTCTAAAAAAAAGAATGAAAAGGAAAATATTGATATCTAATAATAATATCCCGTATTGAATAGGGATATTAAAATAAGTTTCTCTTTCACTATAAATACAGGAATAAAAATAAGATTATTTTGTTATATTTACGATCAAACGTATCCAAAAAAATGTTATAAAACTATACTAAATCAGCCTCTAAATAAAACACTACTTAATATTCAACAAAAAATATCTACTAAATCTCTGGAAATTATTTAACATTGGAAAGAATTAAAAAAAATCATTCAATATATTTATAGAAAAAAATTCACTCACTTCCATGCCAGTAAAAAGATTAAAAGAAGATTGATATTATCATAATTATTTTTAGTATATTCATAATTTATAAATCCAATTCTTGTAAGCATTTTAAGTCAATATATTTTTAGGAAATAGATAATAACCTCTATCCATTTATGGAGTAAGAAATTATTTTAGTTAAAATTATCTATTATAATATTTATCTCTTTTCATCATTAATTATATTTACTATTTTTCATTCATCTATCAGTTAGGTCAAAGTAAATAATACAATAAACAAATTTAAAAGAATATTTTTTTCTAACATTCACATAATTCCTTGATATATAAGACCCAGGAAACACTCATCCACCCACTTAGTTTCAATCACACACAAAACTAAACCGTAAAACAATAAAAAGAGACACTTGAGAGAGAAGAGATGGGAAAAGGGAAAGTGAATTATTGAGTTGTTGGTTGCGTGCAGAGCTCAGCCCGGGTTGTACCTGCAATAACACTCTGATGCCCAAGTCAGTGGGGTAGATTATGCGCAGAGTAACGGTATGGGAAAAAAGTGTACCTGTCGGCTGAGGTAAGAATTTGCGGTGGCCGTAGGATTCTTTACGGAGCGATCTGGGTCGTTGATTTTAGGTCATCTCTCCCTGCCTTGTTAATGGGCCGATCTTAGCTAGTCTTTGAGTGGGTTGGGCCCTCTTCCTAGTCCAGAACAGGTTCCCCCCAAGCCAAGGTCGTCTTTAGGACGAGTTCAGGCTTGAAGTACCCTGCCCCCAGTGATATGGTCGGTTCACAGCGCGACTACCTTCGCCAAGGCGACTTGTTGCGTCCGCTCGTGTTGAGATGAGGTGCATTTAATGCTGGAAACGAAAGGTCATGTCACTTCAATTTTGCCTGCCCTTCCTATATATAGGGTTCCCATTCCTCCGCTTCATACGTTTCCTTCGTTCTGATTCCTTCGAGGGAGACTTGAATTCTCCGACGAGTGACCAAGTTTCCGGTGTGATCCTGGAGAGGTGTTCTCCGGCGAGCGACTTATCCCTCCGGTGCGATTCCACACCAGATCGTCTTGTCCTCGTAATTGCTGGGGCGACCAATCTTTCCCCAACTCCAGGTAATTATCTCCTTACTCCTTTCTCGTTCCAATCTCATTTTTACTTTAAGCGAGGAGGGGGTGTCAGGCCCAGGTTCGACCTTGTCGCCCCCTTCTGTGAATCATATATGTGAGTTGTTCTGACTTTCTTGCCTCCTCCTTGCAGGGTAGCTTTATTCTGTCTCCGTTGTCGTCAAACTCTTACGTCCTAGCCGTGGTGTCGGCCAGAGGTTTAGACAGTCTTTGATTTCATTTTTATTCAAGCAATTGCATCGAGGAGGGAACTCTGCTCCTCAACTATGGGTTTCCTGACTCCTCTAGAAAGGGTCAGGTGAGGTGAGAAGGGACGCTGGTGTTGGAGTACTACGGCTAATGAATAAAGTAAAATAAAGGCGAAAATGCGATAAAGAAGATAAATGAAATAAACGTAGAGTTTGATTTGATTGATGTGTTTCTTTTACAATTCACTCTAGTGCTATATATATACACAGGCCCTCGTCGGCCACTAAGCTAGCCAACATTTGCCTGCCGTTGGATTGATCTAAGATCAACGACTCTCATCGGTCTTCAACGAAGCGGAGTAACTGCCCACGATCCCACTCGCACGGTTAGTGGGTGAGTGCTCGTTGATCCGAGTTTTTCGGCCTCGCTCTTCCATTTGAACTTCAACCGCTCCCACGTTCTTTTTTCGTGCTGTGTCTTGCCTTCTAAGTAATGCCCACCTTGCCTCGGCCGAATGGTGGCTCGGCTGTCCTGGCCCCACTTTAGGTAATGGTTCAGGTATCCGAGCCGCCAAGGCCTTGGCACTCTATAGGATGGGGTATTTACTCCATATTCCCACTTCTTTTCTCTCAATCCTCGGCCTACGACCTATTTATTTTTGGGTGTTAACAATTGCCCCCCTTTTGTGTTGTCGTGTGGCCTTGAGGACGCGACTGACGGTACGAAAACCCTTGAAATGATTTGAAGTGACGATTAGAGGCGACAAAATGGCTGCGCGACGGTTCCCAAGGATACGCCGGTTGCGACTTCTTGTGAGGATATAAATAGCCCTCATCATTACCATTGCACGGCTCTTTGCATTTCCGAAATTTCTACTTAGTGTTGCAATTTCTCGTTCTCTACTTTCCCTTCCCCCTGTTATCTTCCATTCTATGCGCGAATTCTCTGCCCTTCACCCACTGGCTGACAACGCTGATCATGGCTTTTCGATCTTCAAACAGCGCTTTGATGCTGCCGACCTCCCACTAAAGTCCTCTCTGTTGCACCCCGAAAAATCCTTTGGAGTGATTTCTCTTCGCACAACATGAATTGGAGTCGCCACCAATATTTTTTTAGAGCTAAAACATTGAAAAAAACCTTTCTTGAAAGACAATGGTCCTTGGAACCACGAGATTTGAGTTCGGGGGTCGGTTATGCATGGGGAAGGTACGAGCACCCCACACATCCTTTCTACTGAAAGGGAACCTCGATTTGACGTGTGATTTAAAAGGTTGATTTAAGAAATGCTTTGTTTTTATCTCTCTTTATCTCTCCTTACTTTATGGAAAAAACTTAAGGAAAATTTAATCTTTTGCGCTTGACGGGAGGGCACCGTGCCTACGTATCCCGGGGAGGGAATCAAAGCAACGTAGTTCTTGTTTTCGAAAATTGTTTTGTTTTTAGAAATTGCCTTGTTTTGGAAAAGGGTTTGTTTTTTTTTTTGAAAAGAAAATGGTTTTCATTTGTCGTGCTTGACGGGAATGTGACCCGCTCCTACGTATCTCCCAGTGCGATGGAGAATTCAAAGCTTACGTAGTTCTCGGTTGTCGAGAAAAGGTTTTTATTTTTTAGTTGTTTAATTGTGAAAATTGAATGTTCACAGTGATCAAACAACAAAGGTTTCGAGTGATCACCACTAGCATCCCATTCTTGACGATCGTGCAAGCAAAGGCTTCGCATTATCCTCAACAAAGTTTTTAATTTGTGAAATGAGAGTTCTTTTGAAAAATGAGTGTTCATGATAATCAATTGAGCAAAGACTCCAAGTGATCACCACTAGCACCCCATTATTGACGATCGTGCAAGCAAAGGCTTCGCATTACCCTCAACAAAGTTTTTAATTTGTGAAATGAGATTTCTTTTGAAAAATGAGTGTTCATGATAATCAATTGAGCAAAGACTCCAAGTGATCACCACTAGCACCCCATTGTTGACAATCGTGCAAGCAAAGGCTTCGCATTATCCTCAACAAAGTTTGATTTGTGAAAAATAGTTTGAAATTGTTTTGAGAAGAAGTGAAGTTGTTTATCAATGATTTTGTAAATGCAAAAAAATGTTTTGAAGTTGGAACGTTACTAACGAGTAACAAGTTGTTCTTTGTATGCAACATGGTTTTGAAGTTTTGTAGAGTTACTAACGAGTAACAATTGGTGGAAATCAAAACAAGCAAATTGTGAACACCAATTCAACATTTTAATGCACCACAAGCACATAAACAAGTATATCAAGCATGGAGTACCAAGCTTCAATTCAAGAATGCATGAGTAGGCAAGGATGCAAGAATAGGTAAGAATGCATGAATATGCAAAATGCATGTGCATCAAGGTTAAATGAACCTATCTTGTGCCGAAACTTCACAAGCTTCAAACAACAATTTACAATAAACTCAAAGAGCAAAGAAAGCATGATTAAACTTGAGGATGCATCAAGGTCATTGGAGACCAATCATGTGCGCAAATTCAATTGTTTATAGACCCCTTTTTGCTCACATTTCACAAACACATCAAATGGGAATTGAATTTTTAAATGCTTACAAGCATAGGCATCAAGGTTGAAGTAACCTATCTCTTGCCAACTTAGCATAACCCAAGATCATTTGTGGATCATAAATGAACCAAAACCCAAATTCATTTTTCTCAAATCACAAATTTCACAATTAACAACATAGGTTTGAATATTTGCAAGTTTAATGGCCAATCATCAATTTATTCTAACAAGTCAACCAAATCAAGCAAGCGAGTGACATAACCAAAACATAGATGCATTTATTCACAAGATTCAACCATGAGAACCAACAAAAATCATAAAACACATATTTATTTGAAGCATGCGAAATTATTATCAAAGCAAATAACATTTTATTTCACTTAAAACAACAAAATCATGCATATAACCCCAAAATCGAAGCATCAAAACAAAGATTCATGAGATTAACATATGTACAAGCATAAAAATGAAGTTAAAAGAGAGGATCTACATTTTTGGAAGTGGAAATCTCACAAATATGCAAGAAATGATGACTTTATGCAAGGATTTACAAGAGAAGGGGTCTAGGAATCACATACCTTAAGATGAGCTCCAAATAAACACAATAGATGAAGAAACAATCAACCAAATCAACTTATCTTCAAGCTTGGTCTCCAATCTCCAAAAAATGACCCTTGATCTTGAATTTTTGTGTGATTTTATGAAGGATTGATGGTTGAAAATTAGTGTTTAGGCTTGGAAGATGGATTGAATGTATGTGGGTAGATGAGAAATGAAGAAGTGAGTTAGAGAGAAGGGAGAGGGGGTGGCGCATAAAATGGAGAAAAGGTGAGGAGGGAGTTGTGTGCTAGGGTTTGTGAGTGAATGGTGAGGCCAAAGTTTTCTCCTTTTTTTTTTGTGTGAGGTGAGGTTAATAGGGTATATATAGAAAGCAATTAGGTTTAAGGGTAGTTAGGTCATTGTGCACTAGTTGTGCTCTAGGATTTGATTTTAATTTTGAATCAAAGGCTAGGATTGAGGCTCACATGGATTGAGGACATTGAGAAAACACAAAATGAGAGAATAGAGAGGGATAGGCGCATAAATGGGAGGGGGTCCTTGGTGACCAAGTTTTGCTAGTTGTCATCTTGTACTATTGTACTATTATATGACCATTCCATTATCCCTTCATTTTTGATTATTCTTCTTAGGATAATTGTACAAAAATACACCCAATTTAGGCCACATACTAGGAATCTTAGGAATATGCCATTTTATGTGATCACCATGACCAAAAATGTCATAAAAATCACATCTTGGAATTTTTGTAGAATATTCCTTTTTGATGCCTTTTTTGAATTTGAATTTTGTGCACAATGTATGCATGCATGCGCATACATACATACATGACCAAAAATGTTTTGCCTCAAATAAATTTCTCTAAAATTGCACAATGATTCTTGATGAGAAATTATCTTATTTTTGACAATGACCAAAATACCCTTTTGCCCTAAAAACCTTGTTTTTTAACAACAAATGCATTTCCACTCTAACAATGAATTTAAAAGCCCTAGAATGACTTTTAAAACCCAAAAATGCATGCACAATGCTCTTCACTCTTCAAAATAAAACCACACTTCTCAATTTATTTATTATTTTTTTTTGCGGAAAATTAGGGTTTTAAACCTAGGCGGACAAAATTAGGGTATGACACTCTCGCTTCAACGCCGAAGCCAGATTCTCTGAGATCCATGGGTGGCTGATAAGTGATAAGGACTACATTGCCTTGGTGGACCGTTTAGAGCCCGATAAGGGCGAGTCTTGGAAAGACTGGGGTATCTACGACATGATGGAGGTGTCGATCAAGAGGATTTCCCGCAATGCCGATATCTTGCTTCCCCTGATTTCCTTCTGGTCAACGACCCTTAATGTCTTTATCTTCCCCTGGGGGATGCTGACTCCGACTGTGCTGGTTGTGGCAGCCATTCTTGGTCTTCCCTCGGGCGGTTTGGAGGTTAATACTAATTCAAGCCTTGTTGGTGAGGATCCCCCTTACACCTTTGCCTCCGGTTTTGCCCAATTGTATTCGCAGAACGCTGTAACTTTTGGGCCTGTGTCCGAGGACGAACATTTCGCCTTTCTGATGTACTACTTCAACAAGTTCTTTTACACCACTAAGTCTTTTGTTGTTGTTAGGGAACTCTCTGTTTTCGTCCACATGCTGCTATCGGGCGGCAAATATGCCTGGGGCCCCTTCTTCCTTGCTCTCCTCTACCGGAGCATGGAAAGCTTTGTGACTCAGGTCATGGAAAGCAGCCACTACTCTCCGGTCAACGGCCCGGTCTGGTTCCTTCAACTATGGGCCCAACTTTACTTTCCCACTCTCGCTCTTGACCTGGATACCAAGACTCATCGTGTTCTGGGTACTGCCCTAGCAGCCGTCCCTTCCTTACTCCTAGATCGGGCAGAATTGTTCAAGTTGTTTCTGGATCTTGATACGGCCGCCGAAGATAGCACAGCCCAACCCTTTTGTTGGTATCCCTGTCTGAAGCACCATTTGGGTCCTGACTGGGTGCTCTCCCCTCAGTACATGGCCTTAATCTCCCCCACTGACCGCGACGTCCTTTATCACTAGAGCCGTGTACTAATTGCCCGCGACCTAATTGTCGGGGCCAAGCTCATTTTCACGTGGAATTTCCTTACCATCGAGCCTTATCATGCCAACCTCGTGGCTCGGCAGTTTGGCGTGGGTCAACTGGTGCCCGCTTTTTATTCTTCTCCGACCGTGGTACCTCATCGACAAAAGCTGCTCCCCCATGATCTCGAGAAAATCCTCAAGATGCAGGAGGGACAATTCCTCACCTTCGATTGGGGAACTTATCAGAGTATTGCTGGGGAGGTTCCCCCAAATGCTGCTTGGTGGTCGAAGGTCCGGGAGTATGTTTTCACTCAACCTACCGCAGAGTATCTCCAGCAGTATTTGGGCTCTGGTGAGGGACTGGTTACTCAGCCTGAGTCAGTGGCTGCTGGGGTGAGTCCACCGCCTCTTTCGGCGGGACATTCCACGGCTAAGTAATCGGACAAGAAGAAATAAAAGCCACAAGCTTCTGATCCTCCTCCTTGGTCATCGTCCCAACTGAAAGTTCTCAGTCAACCTCCTCTCCTCAATGGTAAGTTTCCTTCCTTTTGCACGTTTCCTTTTCGGGATTCCTTCAGTCTACCTGACCCCTTTTTCTTCCTCAGCTCAAACTCCGGTCATAACTCTGGACGGCAGTGACGATGAGAACGATGAAGATGATGTCCCCCTGGCGTGGCGCAAAAGGTACTGAGATTTTTCAGCCCCCGGTTCCTCTCAGCTTGTGTTGCCAGATTCATTCCTGTCCCCTCCTTCTGGAAAACGTCTTCGGGTAAGCTTCTACTCCTGCGCCACTTCTTACTGAGAGGTTTTTTCCGCATGTTTTCTTAGTAACCCGATCGTTGGTCATATTGGTGCAGCGGCTCCTTGTGGGTTCTGTTTCTCCTCCGCCTCCTTCGGCGCAGCTGTCTAACCCCACCATCCTGATTTCAGTGATTCCCCCGTGTCTCTTCCCCTTCCGTCTTTCGCCACCCTCTTCCTCTTCTTACCCTAATATTTTATGCAGGAAACGGTAAATGATGCCATGGCGGATGATCAAGACCCACTTGGGGTGATTAGTCCAGCCAGGGGTTCTCCTCTTGAGGGGTCGGCTTCCCCGGATGTGAATGTCGAGGAGAAGCAGCGTTTCTTTGCTGGCTTAGGTGACCCAGAGGCGGCCACTTCTTCCTCGGCAGCAGATCTTGCCCGAGTGGATGCGGCCTTGGCCGGTGAAGTCCCTACTGATCCAGAGGAGGTTGATGATTTGTGGACCACCCTGTTCCGTGTCTCCCAGTCCCTCGAAGTCCCTCTCGCCAAACGGGACATCCTTGTCAGAATTGGCCCTTCGGCTGGGCGAGATTTCCAGTCAGTATCAACTGGCCAGATCAACTCGTGACCGCGCGCTGGGGACACTAGAGAGGCTGGGTACCCTGATGTTTGAAGGAGATAGGTGTCCGGCCACCTTTCAAGCCCTCAATCAACAGAAAATGGATGCTCTAACTAAAGAGAATGACCTAACTGGACGCATCAAAGCCGTGGAGGGTGAAATAGCTTCCCTTCGCTTGGAACTGGCTGCTCTGACTCCTCAACACTCGGCTGCCATTTCCCGAGTCACTGCTGCTAATGAGGCCATTGCTGCTCTTTTCCAACGCAGCACAATTCTGGGTCCTCAGCTTGATTCCCTCCTTCCTCTCCAATAAGGTCACACTCTTGCGGAGTGGCGACGAGTGGGGAGTCCTAAGAGCGTCCTACGAGCAGGCCCTTGCCCCAGTGGCTCAGGAAATAGCCGAAGTCCCTATTCCAGCTGATGCAGCGGCGACATAATCTCCTCCTCCTATTACTGCTCCACCACTTACCAATGCTCCTTCCACCGAGGTGGTGATCCTTGGGGATGATACAAACAAAGGAATGGGGGCGCCGCGCCGGAGCCATGTCCTGTATTGGACCCTCCATCCGAAGGTTTAGAGATATTGGGGGCGACTGCCGAAGTTGTGACGGATGAGGTTATACTTGCGAGTATTGAGGCTGTCATGACAGATATGGTTTAGGATACCGCTGCCGCCAGCATGATTAATGATGAGGGGGGCGCTGCTGGGGCCTGAGGCTTGTCTTTTTCCTTTTATTAACACTAGGCCGCCGGTGTGTGGCGAGCCATCTTGACAGTCTTTTGCATTGCTTTTAGATCCATCTTTCATTTTCCCGCATACTTTCCCTTAGAGTAGGATAATATGCTTTGAGGTATTTGCCATTTATTTTCGTTTCATATTCTTCTCTGTCTAGAGTGATTAGACGATATGCTCCACCGTGATATACTTGGCTAACAATGTATGGTCCGTCCAAGTTCGGGGACCACTTGCCCAACTTGGGGTCTTTCCTCCCTAGTGGCAAAATGGCCTTCCATACGAGGTCACCTTCAACAAACTTCTTTGATTTAACGTGTTTGTTGTAGGCTCGTGCCGTCTTGGCTTTATTCATTTCTATCCTGCTGTGGGCAGCCAGCCTGTCATCATCCACCGAGTCTAGCTCCATGAACATGGCTTGCTGGTACTCATCCTTGTTGGACTTTATGATAACCTTAGAGGGGGTGAATAAGGTTATACGCTAAAAATTAAATCTTTTTAGTTTTCGAAATTTAACGATGCTAGTTTAAATCGAATTCGGAAAAAGGGATTTAAACTATATGCAACTACTTATGCAAGCTATAACAATGGCAGAAACAATTATAGTGATAATAAAATCTACGTGCGATAATATCAAATGCAACGACTGTTAATAATTTTAAACGAAAAGCAAAGCAAAGATAAGGGAAAGAAGTACACCGTGATTTTTACGAGGTTCGGGAGAAAAGCCCTACGTCCTCGGCCTCCGGCTTTCCAACCTTCAGACTTGATAATAACCACTATATGAGAAGAAACTTCGCTATAGCTACCACACCAAGCTCAATTTTCCCCAAATTGAGAACCCAAGCTCCCCGCTAAGGATTTCGCTACAAGTCAATCTCCTCGATTGAATTACCTAAGAAATCTTCCCAGGATTTCACAATAACCAAGTATAGACGATTACAAATGAAAACAAGGATCCACTCACTCAAGCAATATAACAAGATGTAGTTGAGAGAGATGAGAGATTTGAAACCCTAGATGAAGAACGTGAAGAAAGAGTGTGACGGTGAGTGTTTGCGTTCTGTTCTTTTTGATTTGTGGGTTGTTTTTTTTTTCATCGTGAAAATCCTAAGTCCTATTTATAGGGAATGTAAAAATATGACCGTTGAAGCACTTTTTAACACAATTGTGATAAGTGAAGAATCGATTGATTACTTGAAAGATATAAGTTAAAAATCGATTTTGTTCTTCAAAATATAATTGCTTGCTTCCAAGAGCAAGAAGGAAATCGATTTGGTTCTTTAAAATAACTAGTCATCAATCGATTGTTTTCTTTCCAAAATAAATTCTTTTCTTAAAAATAACAAGTGGGAAATTGATTTCTCTCCTTAAAGAAAGGAGCCAACAATCGATTTTGATTCTTAATAACAACAAGCCATCAATCGATTGTTTTCTTTTCAAAACAAATTATTTTCTAAAACCAATCTAATATTGAAATCGATTTTTGGCCTTGAAAAAATAAAAGGGAAATCGATTTTTGGCTTCCTAAACAAGCGAGAAATCGATTTAGCACTTAAAATACACAAAGTCATCAATCGATTGTTTTCTTTCCAAAACAATTTAGCAAATCGATTTTCCTCTCTAAATTGAAGAACAAAATAGATTTCCCTCTTTAAAGAAGGAAGCAACAAATCGATTTTACCCTTTTAAAAACAACAAGTCATGATTCAACTTCTTTTTTTAAAACAACTAGTCATTATTTGTGCCTAACCTATTGGCATGCTTTTATATAAAAGATTTTTCCATGCTTTTAACAAAACAGTTCTATTTTAAAAGATCATCTCTCAACTACAAAAGTCGTAAAGCAAAAGTGACGGGATCTTACACGCGTCCTATGCAAAGCAATATAACGCATAAGATTAGGGTCCAGGAGTTGGGGCACCAATGATCCAGGTGGAGGCGTTGGGCGCCCCGATGATCCAGGTGGAGGCGTCTGGGGGACCCTGCGCCCTTGGCTGCGGTGGTACCTGAGGTGGAGCATCTGTCCATGGCTGCCCAGGTAAAACTTGGGCCAGGTTAGCAAGGCCTGTTCCTGGTACAGGTGCCTGCGCGCCTCGGAGAGGTGGAACTTGATTCCACGGCTGCTCCACCGGGGCGACATTCATCTGTGTCTGCATATAGGAACCCACCGGGTAGGTGCTGAGTGCACCGGGTACGGATGACTAGGAGGTAGACTTGCCGAGCCAGGTGGGTTCTGGACCCATGGCTGCTGACTCGAGCAAAAACCATCGTTCCTGCCATTCCCTGATTCCAGGGCAAAGGCTTGCCCCCTGCGTAAGCCGGGTAGTTAGCTGCGGTAGAACATCCACAGGATGATCCTTGCGGCAGACCCACCAGGCCTTCTGCCTCGGGCGGTCTCTTGGCCATTTGCACTTGTCCCTGCCGAAGAGAAGCCGTGTTAGTGCCATTCGCCAAAAACTTCCCCCCAGTGTTGGTAGTGGCAAAAGTACTAGGCTGAGGAATCATAGGGTTAGGACTTACCTTTTGAGAGTACGCCTGCTGAGTCCTAGTCATGCTCCCACTCGGTGGAAACTGATGCATGCCTCCCATAGGGTTATAGGAGGATGCCTGCTGAGGTCCAACAGGGACGGTGTATGGCGGGGCCTGATGCAGTCCTCCCTGTGACTAGCCGGAGACAACATAGTTCATGGTGCTGCTGGCTTGCGCAGTACGTCTTTGCTCCACTTCCTTGGCCTGTTGCACTTCATTGTGCACCATAGGTTTAACTATGTCAGCCATATCGATTTGCTGCCGGATAAACGACGTGGTCAGGACCACAGGCTCCTCACAATGCTGTGGGGAATCGTCGTTAGACTCAGCACTAACCGCGAGGGGAGTTGCCTCTGAAGCACTTGTTGGCTCATTGTTTCTTGTTTTCGGAGGAGTTACCTTCTTTGATGTCGATGCTGGCTCCATACTTAGGTTTCTGCCAGAGCGTAAGTGCATACGCCAACTGTAATCCAGTCCAGGCGAATTGAACGGAGGCATTTGCTCACCTTTTCCTGTCCCAGCGGGCGGGCCAATTTTTTATTGTCGTCAAACTCTTAGGTCCTAGCCGTGGTGTCGGCCAGAGGTTTGGACAGTCTTTGACTCCTTTTTTCTTCAAGCAATTGCGTCAAGGAGGGAACTCTGCTCCCCAACTATGAGTTTCCTGACTCCTCTAGAAAGGGTCATGCGATGAAAGAAGGGACGTGAGTGTTGGATTACTACGGCTAATGCATAAAGTAAAATAAAGGCGAAATAGCGATAAAGAAGTTAAATGAAATAAATGTAGAGTTTGATTTGATTGATGTGTGTCTTTTACAATTCACTCTAATGCTATATATATACACTGGCCGTCGTCGGCCACTAAGCTAGCCAACATTTGCTGCCGTTAGTTTGATCTAAGATCAAAGGCTCTCATCGCTTCATAGGCCTTCAACAAAGCAGAGTAACTGCCCACGATCCCACTGGCACGGTTAGTGGGGGGGGGGGGGGGGGGGGGGTTTCTCTCATTTAAGGCGCCTCGAGGACATTCTTGGGTTCACTTTCTCTGGCAAAATACCTTTTTGCCCTTTGTCTTATGGCTTGCCTTCACACCATATTCCCACTTCTCTTCTCTCAATCCTTGGCCTACGATCTATTTATTTTTGGGTGTTAACAGTCTCAAATTAAATAAACCGCTCGTATCTCGTGTGGACCTTCTGTTCATTTGGTCTGAGAAGTTTACCTGCCTGGCCGCGTGCGAGGCAATGAGTAAATCCTTATCCGAAGAATGCCCAACCAACTCTTCTACCGATATGTCGAGCTCTGCCATTTCTTGAGAGCACATCTTTACTATGTTTCCCTGCCTGATCTTCTTTATTGAAGAACTCAGACCCTACTCCTTCTGCTGAGCCATCATTGTAACACCCCGGAAATAATTTAATTAAAATAGTTGATTGAATTATTAAAATAATTTGGAGGCGGGATATAGATAAATTAAAAGGTTAATATTTTATATGTGTAGGAGGTGAAACGAGTAAAGGAGGTGGTGACGTAGAGAGCCCAGTGTTTACTGAGCCCTCAACTTAAACCCTGGGGGTTTAAGCCAAACCCTCATTCGCAGCAAGCAAAAGAAAAACGAAAGTGAGAGTGAGAGAGAGAGCACGCGGCGCAAAGAGGGAGAGAAGAGGAGGGTTTCGCGAAGAATTTCAAAGAAGATCGTTCGTGTTGCTGTGGTTTTGTTCGTGTCTCGTTCGTCGTGTTCCGGAGCTTACGTTATTCGAGGTAAGGGTGGGCTTAACCTTGATAATGGGTTGATGATAATTATGTGTGGGTAGTCTAGGGTTTTGTTGAATTGTTCGTGTTGTTGCATATCGTGTTTTCGTTGAGATTGGTGCTTTGATGATTATTGCACGTTATTGTGATTTGTTTCGTTATTTGTTGTTGCGTGATTGTTGTGTCACGATGATGGTGTTGTTATTGTTCGTGTTTTTGTTGTTGCTGTGCGTGGTTGATTGTTGTTGTCGCGTTGTCGAATTGTCGTTTTTGTTGTGGTGGTTGCGGTGTCGTTGCCGTTAGGGTTTGGTGTTTGGCAATTTAGCGATTCTGGACACAGGTTCGGTTTTTCTAAAACTGGCGCTGTTTGGTTGATCCAAAAATTATGAGGTTGATTGTTTTTCAAAATAGACTTAACGCCGGTCGTTTTGGCACTGGTTTCGTTAAATTCGGAGTTGTATAGCTCGAGTTATAGGCAATACAAGTTAGGTTAAAATTCTGGAAACGATTTGGGTATAGATTAGGTATTTCGGTGACTGGGAACGTTGTATTGACCGAAAAATTATGTGGTTTATTTTTCTGGAAAATAGACTTAACGCTTGTTAATTTGGAACTGGTTTGGTTGCTTTTAGAGTTGTGTAGCTCGAGATGTGAATTCCACAAGTTAGAGTAAGATTCTGGAAACAATCTGGACACAGGGTCAGTGTTTTGGTTACCACGTTTTCAAAAGAACTCCTTTTCGAACGAATCCAATTTCTTTGAAAACTAGACAAAATTTTCCCCAGTTTATGCGCAAGTTTCATGCAATATGATTGAGTTTTGGTCACTTTGGAATTGCTTGAATTTGAAGGACAGAAACTGTCCTCTTTTGCAACTAGCCTGTGTGCTTTTCGAAAACTGTACCTATTGGACACTCTCCTTCAAAAACTGAACTTAGGGATGATAACCAGACCCATAGGGCTTTCCAACAAGTATTTATTTGTTGAAATCCGATGTCGTTGGCTATTTTAATTAATTCGCTGAAGTAGGTGCGATGTGCCTAGGCGCTGTGCGCCAGTCTTGTGCGTGGTGTGCGTGCGTTATGTCCGCGTTGTGGAGCCGTCTGGTGTTAATATTTCAGGTGCGGTGCTGGTATGCTCAGGAGAGTTTAGTGGTAGCTGTGATGCTACAACTTGGTGCTATTTTTGGTGAAATCATTTGTTTTGATTCTGGTGATATAGTATTTATTTTAAATACTTGTTATGGTGAGTTGGTGCATAATCATGGTGTCGCATTGTCATATGCATGTTTTGGTGATATAGGCTCTGCCTCTGGTGTTTATTGGTGATATGCCCGTCGTGGCTCATTTTGGTGATCGGTACCGCATGCATATGCCCACTGGAGGGGTTGCATATCATCCCATTGTCTATGAATGTTATAATTTTGGTGGTTCACTGTCAAATGGATTTTTCCTTTGGTATCTGGTGTTGTGATATGGTGTAATTGTATTGTGTTGCTGTAGTTACCTGATGCTAGCATATTTTTATCATCTGCTTATTACCTCTGTTAGACTCACCCCTTCTGCTTGGAATGTTGCTCTCATGCGGCAACGCTGTAGGTGATCGCTAGTGCTCGTGGAGGAATTGCTTGGTTTTGCTTCCTCTCTCGTTTGGGTCTGTGTCAGCTCTGATATGTAGCACCGGGGAGTCGTTAGTTATCGTTTGGAATTATTATTTTAGTTATTGGAAATTGTTTTAATTAATTTTGGAGATGTCTTTAATTGTTAATTCTGGAGATGTTTAAACTGGTTAATATTTCCGCTGCTTGGTGATTTCTTTTATATAAATTATTTTGGAGATTTTTTTTTTGGAATAAATGGTGTGTTTTTTTTAAAATGGTGAAAAATGTAGCGCCCTTCGAGGTGACTCTGATAATTGTCTATTTAATTGTAATAGTAAAAGGGGGGGTGTTACAATCATCCCCTCAAGGGGCTGGAATTTACTTTGAGCAACCTAGTGAAGAAGTAATGCCTGACAAACCTGCTGATGGCGACGAGACTTTAGTCGATCAATCCACAGACGAATCCACTCAATATGAACGGGGAGAAAATGTAGTTGAGGTGATTAGGAAATGAAACTGGGGTAGAGTCGTCAGCGAAGACCACTCTTGGATTTCACTGGCGGTGTAGAATAAACCCTTAGTAATTCTTCTTGGGGAAGAAAATGAGAGTTGGTTTGTTCAGCTGGTTGGCCGCCCGGGACAAGTGTGGAGAGTTGAAGGTGTCCCTGGGACGAGCATGTGGCAAGCGTCTCTTCATCTCTGAAATTTATTATGTACTCCATTGTCCTTCGAGCTCTGAGAATCCACTCGCCTTTTACTTTGTTTCAACGAACGGTCCTCCGCTATATCGGAGTCACCCAGTCACAACTGCACCCCTAATGAAAGTGATGGGGCGGGAGTGCTCTCACACTCTCTTTTTCAAGCTTTTTGAGATGAGCAGATAAACTGAGCCCAAAATCAACAAGAGCCGATGGGAACTCTTGAGCATTAAGGGTCATCAAGACCACAAGATTTTCAAAGCTTACTGTGATTCCCTGAAACCTTAGAAACATACTTTTATGTGGTTCGTGCCTATTTGTGATGAAGCTTGCAAACCAGTTGGCTCTTTGAACAATGAAGGTGAGGTGGCTGGTATGAAGTTCCCCATTGCGTGGACGTACTCTCTTTTTAACCGCACCCCAAGCACCTATAGAACCAAAGGTCAACTTGGAGAGCACGATTCAGAAACGCTTAGACTGCTGGAGAATATGATTAGTTGGATGGACGAGGGAAGGATACAATGTTATAAACATTGCTTACTTTAAAACAAAACTTGGTGTGACTAGTTGTGGCACGTTTCTTTTTACTTATTTTCCTTTTTAACTATCCAAAAGTTAAAGTGTTGCTAATCGCCCTTTAATTTTCTTTGTAGATGAAATTACCAACATTGGATATGAAGCACAGATGAGGAACGCGAGGAAGGGAAAGAAACCTCAAACCTCCCCCTCACCTTCTGTCACCGTTCCTACTTTGGACGGGAGGGAAGCACATCCTCATGCTGATCAGGGAGACGACTTGACTGTGCTCGCCCACAACTCTGGAAGGAAAAGGGATCGGCCCCACCATGCTACTGGGATGCCCAACACATTGAGGTTGAACGCCCGACCAAGAAAAAGGTGGTGAAGGGGAGGGACACCCAGAAGAGGCCATCCTCCATCCTTGACTTGGATGACCTTTAGGATTCAGATTTGGATCGCTTTCGTCAAGACCCCCTCCTTTTCATGGCTGAAGTGGCCAAGGTAGCCTCTCGTCAGATCGCGCACCTTAAAAATGGGGAGGCAGAGTGGACAGCAGGTAAGCGCCTTTTCACTATAAACTTGTGGTTGGAGGGTAATAACTTAGATAAAACTGATAAGCTAAATCATACTTATGACTATATCACAGAGATGAGGAAAGAACTGGAGTCAACGAAGAAAAAACATTAAGATGCTGAGTCCTCCATCCAACCTACTGCTGAAGCCCTTTAAAAGGCGCAACAGTCGCTTGCCTCTGTGACCAAAGAGCGGAACGATGCTCTGACCGCCAAATCTGAAGCGGAGAAAAATCTCAAATTTGAGATGACCAAGATCAACCATTTTTTGGACAAGGTCAAGGGGCTGAAGGAATAGGTGGGCGGTCAGTAGAGATCAACCGCAACATTGTTAGCAACATTCACTTCCTCAAGAGCGGTCAAATTTTTATACCTGAGGAGAAGGACGAGGACGGGATGATCACGAAGGAGGAGGTTGTCATCTTCAACCGCCCTGAGTGACTTCTTTTCTTTTCATGTTTTTTGTAATAGTCTTGTAATTGGACAGCCGTTTGGTCGCCTTTTTGTTGTAATTTATACATTTCAGAGTCTGACCTTTCTCCGAGTAACTTTTAATCATTGCTTTACCCGTTCTTTCATTCATGATCGGTCTTTTGTTTGAATGGCGTTTACTTTCTTCAACGAAGTTGTTCTAAAATTGTGATCGTTTTATTCGCAAGTACGTGCGATCGTCCGCAGGCAGTTTACCGGGTTTCTACCCAGATTTAACTCGCCTTTTGGGGGTGCGACCATCTTTGAGGCCACTTCTTTTGTGACTTAAAATTGTTTAA
This sequence comes from Astragalus glycyphyllos, assembly GCA_963573325.1. NCBI lineage: Eukaryota > Viridiplantae > Streptophyta > Magnoliopsida > Fabales > Fabaceae > Astragalus > Astragalus glycyphyllos. The sequence continues at coordinate 41,216,884 of OY754307.1, forward strand.
GTACATTTACCCCTACTTAGGAGTTTATCAAACTCGGTTTAATTTTAACTGGCCTCGCAGCTCGCGTGTTGGGATTGAAAACAAACTTGAACACAAAGTAATAAAAAATGCCTCGTCTTTACTGACGGACGGGCGGGCCTCGATATTCTTTACAAATAATTGTTTCAACATGATATTCTTTCAGTGTTTATAATCAAATGAAATATCTTCTGAGATTCATTGCATTCCAAGTACTAGGGACTACTCCACCGCTCATTGTTTGAAGTCGGTAAGATCCATTCCCCGTCTTCGAGACGTCTCTATAAGGACCTTCCCAATTTAGGGCAAGCTTGCCTTGGGACGCATTCTTTTGTCCTATGTCTGCTTTTTTGAGCACAAGCAGGCCAATGCTGAAATCTCTGGGAACGAATTTGGAACTGTGTCTGGTCGCCATTCCGTGTTTGATGAGCGCTTCCCTCAGTCTAGCCTTGGTACGAAGCTCCTCAATTAGGTCCAACTCTTCTCTAATGGCTCGATCATTCTCCTGTGTTGACTTTGGATTTGTCGTTCTCTATCTCAGCTCCCCGATCTCGACCGGGATGAGAGCGTCTGTCCCATAGACCATTTTAAATGGTGCCTCACCAGTGGTCGAGTGAGGGGTTGTCTGGTACGCCGACAGCACGCATGGGAGTTCTTCTGCCCATTTCCCTTGGCCTCATCAAGTCGCCTCCTTTACCCACGCAAGATAACTCTGTTGGCGAGCTCTGCTTGCCCATTAGTTTGAGGATACTCAACTGAGGTGAAGCGCTGCTTCACCCCGAGCTTAATCAAGGCTTTTAGGAAGTTCTTGTCTGTGATTTGGGGGCCGTTGTCTGACCCTACTACTTTGGGGTCCCAAACCAGACCAAAATGTTCTTATTGAAAAACTTTAGACAATTCTTGAAGGTGATGGTCGCTAAAGGCTCTGTCTCTATCCACTTGGTGAAATAATCCACAGCCACTATCAAGTATTTCAACAGTCTAGGAGCGACTGAAAAAGGACCTACGAGATCGTCCCCCACCAGACGAACGCCATGGTGCAGTCATACTGTTCAACTCGACCGGGGGAGCAATGTGAATATTATCATGTCTCTAGCATTTGTCCCAATTTGTCACCAACACCTTTGCGTCCTCATCCATGGTGGGTCAATAGTAGCCCGCTCTCAGTGCCTTTTCTGCAAAGGCTTGCCCTCCTAGGTGATTTCAACATATCCTTTCGTGTATTTCTCGTAAAACGTAGTGGGCTTCCTCTAGAGGGAGACATATCACCTACTATCTTATATCTACATCATACTTGTGAAGATAAGTTCTTTTATTTCAGGTCAATATTAAAAGGGTCATAATTCCAACCCCCCCTTCCTTGTGACATTATTGACTTCAGAATATGCGTCCAAGAATGATAGCAACTGTACCCGTTTGTACTATCGACCAGTCGATCAACCGTACCCGTTTACACTATCGACCAGTCAATCAACGCTGGGAACCGAGAAAGCATCTTTAGGGCATGCTGGATTGAGGACAGTGTACTCTACACACATGCGCCACTTCCCATTTGATTTTTTGACAAAGACCACGCTAGACAACCACGTCGTATAGTTGATCTCTTTTATGAAACCAACCTCGAACAAATCCTCAATCGCCTTCTCTGCTGCTCGTGCTTTCTCTTCTTTCTGAACCCATCCTCATGGTGGCATGCTACCTCAGGTGGAATCCTTTCAAACACTAGATGAGTTGCTCACGTACCTCTTTTGGGAAATCATTCCCGATCTTAATTATTTTTCCAGGACGTCCCCCAGCTGGATTTTGAGTAAACTCTCCATCGGGCTCTGGTCTTTTAATTCGTTTCTTAAGCTACCAAGTTAGGAGGTCGTCCCCTTCCTCTTCTTCACTGTCAAGGTCATGACGAGCATCCAAGTCAACCACGTTGAATTGGTTTCCTCCCTTTCTTGGTTTCTCTATCTCTTTCATTTAGTGTTCTCCTTGGTCTTTCAAGCTCATAAAAAACACCCTTTTTCTAGAGAGTAGGTCGGCTTGGAGGGTGACTATTTCGCCTTTCTTAGAGTAAAACTTCATTTTAAGGTGAACAGTGGAGGGGACTGCTTCAAGCTGCCTTAGCGTGGGCCGGCCAATGATATACTGATATATCGTCTTACGTGGCAGCACTATGAAATTGGTCCTCACGGTCCAGCAAAAGGGTTTGTCAGCGGTGTCGTCCCAGAAAGTGACCATCAACTCCATGCATTCGATGGGTGTTGTTGACGACCCATTGAAACTGGTCAAAACTGTTCTCCGGTAGGGTCTTAAATCGTCTTTAAATATCTTCAACACTTCAAGGAGATCTTCGAAGATGATATGTGTTGAGCTCCCTCTGTCGATCAGAATTCTTCTAACTTCCATTTTTGCCATTACGACGGTCACAAGTAACAGAACTTGCATGTTCGGCTTTCCATCTAGTAGATCCTCGCCTCCGAAGGATATGGGCGGTCTTATCGAGAGAAGCTAGGGGATTGAGGTTAATCCAACGCTTTTGATCTCTTTCCATATTCTCTTCATGGATTTGTTAGTTTCTCTTCCATCGATAGGGCACCCACCACTAATCACCATGGCGACTTGCCATCCTTTGGACTTTCAGGTGTCTACCTCTTCCTCGTCCTCATTGTCGCTCTCTTCTCTTGCCTTGGTCACCTCGTTTACCACTGCCTTCCCCTTTCGAGGGGAACGGGCTGCCTGCTTATCATCTCGTTCGTCTGCCTCTTCTTTCTTCACGTACTAGGTAAGCTTACCCTTTCGACCCAATAGTTCTATGCCGTCTTTGAGAGCCATGCAGTTGTTGGTGTCATGCCTGTTACTACGGTGATATCGACAGTATTTTCAGGACGACCGTTGTCCTTCTTTGAGAACGAGCGGCTCGGGTCTCTTGATATCTCTGAATTCTGTATTCGCACATTCAGACAGAATCTGGGCGTAGGATGTGTTTAACTTATTTTGATTTGAAAACTTTCTGGTCTTGAAGTCCTTTGACGAACCTACCTGGTCTCTTCTTGGTCTTTGGCGGCGCTCTCCATGCGGTTTTTCGCTCGCTCCAACTACAATCGCTTGGGTTTCCATCGCCCTTTCTTCATAGTTCATGATTCTCTGTGATCTGCAGAGGAAAGTCTCTAAATCTCGTGGCACGTGCACACCAACATCATTTTCGAACATGCTGCCCGGACGAAGCCCGTCCTTGAGGAACCATAACCTTTGTTTTTGTTCTAGCCCTCTCACGTTATCAGCCTCTTTGTTAAATCGCTCCACATATTCACGGAGCTACCCACCCGTTTTCTCCCTGATCGCCTTCAAGACATCTTGTGATTTAGGTTTCGCCCTAGAGGCTGTGAAAGGGTAGAGAAGACCCTAGCCAAATGCTCCCAAGACGAGATGGTGTTCGGTCTCAGCTCCGTGAACTATTCTAAGGCCGATCCCTCTAGGGTAAAGGGGAAGATTTTACATTTCACTGGCCCGAATGCTTCTCGGTATTGCATCATCAAATTAAAATATCTTAGGTGGGAATCTGGATCTTTCACACCATTATACATCCTTAAATCGGAAGAAGGTTTTTCTAGGGACCGCCGGAGAGGATACTTGTCAATATCTCTGCTGAAGGGTCCCATCCTCATGCCGCTCTTCCACCCACGAGGTGGTCGGTCCTCTAAGCGTCGGCCGCGATGACCACGTCGTTCTGGTGAGTACTCATGGTGCGGTCATCGTTCTAGGGAGTGCCTCTGATGGTGACGGTGCGAGTACTTTTCATACGACCTTCTTCTTGACCGAGTGGGTGTCCCAGATCAATCATATGAGGACTCCATGGTGTGAAGACTCTTCTTGCAATTAAGTGGGGTCAGTGGTGGAAGGTGGTGTCCTCAGTGTTGTTTGGGCCCCTCCTCGTCCCCTTCGTCGTGGCAGATATCGATGAACGAGGTGCCTTCTAGGAGGTGAGCGATGCCTTCTGGAGAGGTTCGCCCTGCAAATGGGTGACCCATTCTCGCGATGGTGTAGCTATGGCGTGGTATTAGCCCGCCTCGGTGCAACCTGTTGCTCTTGAAGTAGCTCACGCAGTTCTTGGACGATGTTCGCGAGAAGGGTGACATCAGACTATTGAGCCGGCCCTAGTTGGGGCCATGAGCAACAACTTCAACATTGGCCGATGTACCTTCTGGAATGGGCGGTGGCTGGTCAGGGATCGTAGTCCTACTTTGTAGGCGTAGTGCCGCTCGCGGTGTGCCTCGTGGAGGCATGGAAGATGATATGGGATAGCGCCTGGGCTCCCACTGTGGTAGCCAATGAACTGTAGCCCAAGGTCGGTCTGAGTAGCCTGTGAGATGTCAGGTCGATCTGCAATAACATTCTGACGCCCAAGTCAGTGGGGTAGAATGTGAGCAGAGTAACAGTATGGGTAAAAAGTGTACCTGTCAGCTGAGGTAAGACATCTATATATAGTGTCAGGAATTTGCAGGTGGCTGTAGTATTCTGTACGGACCGATCTGGGTCGTTGAATTAAGGTCATCTCTCCCTGCTTTGTTAATGGGCTGATCTCGGCCAGTCTTTAAGTGGATTGGGCCCTTGGCCCAGTCCAAAACAGAAAGTGATTGAGAAAATGAATCATTGTAGATCTTCCCACTACTCATAACTTAAAGAAGATTTATAATATCATAATTATTTTTAGTATATTGATAATTTATAAATCTAATTCTTGTTAGCATTTTAAGTCAATATTTTTTTAAGAAATAGATAATAACCATTATCCATTTATAGGGTGAGAAATTATTTTTTAATTAAATTTATCTATTAGGATAATTTTGAAAAATGTTTATTCCTTCAAAAAAATGTTATAAAAGTCATAATATTTATTTTTTATCATTAATTATATTTACTACTTTTCATTCATCTATCATTTATGTTCAAGTAAATCATATAATAAAAAAATTTAAAAGAATATTTCTTATAACACCACTTAAAATATGAAAAAAATAGTCAACATAAAAAGGTAGACTATGCGTTAACGATGACTCTGTCTAAAATCAAATGTATTAAGAAGGAATTGTCTAAAACAAATAATCATGTTTGGTTTTTTAAAAAATTCATAATAATTTATTGTCCTCGAGGACACCCTATATCAAGACACACCCCACATTCACATAATCCCTTGATATATAAGTCTCAAGAAACACTCATCCACCCACTTAGTTTCAATCACACACAAAAGTAAACCCTAAAACAAAGAAAAGAGACACTTGAGAGAGAAGAGTTGGGAAAAGGGAAAGCGATCAAGAAAATGAATCATTCTAGATCTATCCACAACTCATCTTTGTACGAGAAGAAAAGAGGAAATCAAGAATCTGGGGGAATTAAGGAGAGAGAGCAAGGGTCCTTGGGTAAACAAAAAAGAAATAAAAAAGATACAAGCTTAGGACCTCGTTCTTCTCAAGCTCATCTATGTAAGCTTAGTGTATTTGAGTTTTTGTATGTCATCTTCTTGGGTTATGATTTTGAATGCTTGATTATAGGATTTGTTGATTTAGGGTCTGGAGATGTTACAGTATTAGAGGTTTTAGGGTTCCGTGTGTGGTCTTGTAAAATGTGTTGTTTCTTAACAATCTTGTGTTTTTCTTTTTGAAAAGTTTGTAATTTGTTATTTCATGTTAATCTAAACTTGTAAATATTCTTGAAGAACATGTTCTCCTTGGTTCACGGTATAGTATGTAAGTGGGGGTAATGATCTTTATGAGTTTTCTGGTAATTGTAACCTTCAACATAGTGGGTTTCACATAGCAAAATTAGAACTTTGCACAGATGAAATCTTCAACCTTCATCAATGTGGCTTTCCATCGAATTATGAAAATTGGGTTGTTAACTTGTCATTGTTCAGTAAGGAAGGGTGGAATACACACATATTAGTAAACAAAATAGTGTACTATAGGCATTTTTTAGGGGTAGTTGATATATTGTGGATCTCTAATGCAGTCTACCGTAACAAATTCCAATTTGCTTCGATTTCATGCTTAGAATAAAGTAGAGTCGAAAAGGACTCGATAAAAGAAGTTACCGGTGTTCCTATTTCAATTAGACTTTTATTTGGTTCAATTAAAGAAGAATATTTGGGTGAAATATGCACTTCTTGAACTATAAAAAATGGAACCAAAAATATTTTCTAGAATTATCAATTTTCTCACATACATGGATCAAGTATCCAGAAATTGTATATTATATTCACTAGTGGAAAAATGACTTTAGAAAGCATCATTTAGCATCGGTTGTTTGAACAGCCGATGCTAAATGTGGACGCGGTGGCAATTTTGCAATTAAGGGCAAGTTTTCATTTTTCCCGCGCACCTTTAGCATCGGTTGTTTAAACAACCGATGCTTAAAGTACCTGAGTCAGAGCTAATTGTATGACTCATGTACTTTTTGCATCGGTTGTTTAAACAACCGATGCTAAAGGTCCCATTTTATTTCCAAATTTCACGCATTCTCAGTCTCTCACGATCTCATTCTTTCGTTCTCAACTCTCAGTCTCTCACGATCTCATTTCTTCGTTCTCAACTCTCACTCCCCTTCACGCGTTCACCCTAGCATCTGCCGTCGCCGTCGCCATCCTCCCTCCACGTCACCATCGCCGTCGCCGCCCTTTCTCCCCGTCACCGTCGCTGTCCTCCATCGCCAGTTCGTTCACTGATTCGTTCAGAACCTTCAAGCTCAGTTTGTTCAGAATCTTCAAATGGTAAACATCTTGGCTTTGGTTCTTTTCCTTTCCCTTTGTTTTTGTTTTTGTTTTCGTTTTCATTCTCTTCCTCTCCCTTTGTTTTCATTTTCATTCTCTTCCTTTCCCTTTGATTACAAAGTCTCGTGAAGCTCTCAGACGCAAAGTCCCTGTGTAACGAGACTTTGGCACTCTCTGCAGGTTAATCGAAGGTAGAGCTTCAATAACCCTCTGTTAATTTCTTCTAATTTGTTGATATCAGATGAACCCTAATAATATTGAGTGTTGGATTACAGATTCTGAAACCCTCGTCCCTAAGCACATCTTCGTTTGCGTCTTCATTGCTGTAGGCATCATTTTCGTCTTCTGAGAAATCTTCAAAGGAGCATCGTTTTCATCTTCAAAGCAGTAAGCATCTCTGAAATCAATATTTTCGTTTTCGTTCTTCTTGTTTGCGTCTTCAAAAATTGATGCTTCGTTTTCTTTTGCTTAAAACCCTAAGTATCATAGCATGAAATCTGAATTCAAACCCTAAGTATCACAGATTTTGTATTTTGTTTTAAATTGAGAAAGTCCAAAAAGTCTATTCTTTCAACAGTTAATTAGTTTTCACTTGATTTCACATAAATTGAAGGATTTATGGATGTATTGTAAGGTCTGTTAGTGACATATTTTGCTAACATTCACGAAGGTTTTAGAATATTTTTTGTGTTTTGCAGTGTTAATCAATGTTGTGTGTGCTTTTAGGATATTCGTAAAAGGGCCAGATTTTTCCTTTTGGGGTTTTGTTTTGGAATGAGAAAGGGAAAATAGGGTTAATCTATCTATTTGATGATGCATTTTGGGATAAATAGTAATTACTTGGTTCTGAAAACTTTTTGCCAGGGTACAAGTCATAAGGTAGAAAGTTGGGAGCTGTATCTTTCTTTCCCCAATGAAAATATATTCTCAGATACTGAAACATTCGCTTCCTGTTTCATGCGTTCACTTAATTTCATGTTTTCGCTTTTTTTGGTTTGGGATTGGAATTTTGTTATGCCTTTGTGTAGAGTTTGGTCCTGCTATCATTGTGAATTGGTTCTCTTAGTTTGCTTAAAAGTACAACTTGACTATCCTGAAAATTCTAGTTGGTCCTGACTTTATATCATTGTGAATTTGTTCTCTTAGTTTGCTATCATTGTGCAGTTCAAATGAGAGGCATCTTCACAGAATGTTGAGTTGGAGGCTGCCAAGTTTCTGCATAAACTTATTCAGGATTCTAAAGATGACCCAGCCAAGTTGGCTACTAAACTCTATGTGGTGTGTGTTGTTTTCCCTTAAATGAAGTTCTGCAATTATTCTTTTACATCTTGCAATTAATTTGGTGAGTGTTTCAGATACTACAACATATGAAATCAAGTGGGAAGGAACATTCAATGCCGTATCAAGTGATATCAAGGTAAGATGTCTGCAGCATGGCACTCAAACTTATTCATATATAGGAATTCAATGTCTAGCCCTAGGGACTTTTGGAGTGAGCTAAGATAATAAAATTGAGAATCTAATACTGTTTGTCTTGATAAGGACACAAAGTTACATCCGAAATTCTCTTTTCACCGCAGTTAAGACTAATGATATTAACTAGCACTGCCATGGGTTGATGGGAAATGCGTTTGGATAAATAGCTTCATAAAGCACTTATGTATAAGTTATATCTATAATTAAAGAGAGAATGTGGTTAAACTTTTTATACAAGCTATAAGCCGTTTTCAGAAACTATTTTGGGGAGCCTATTGGAATAAGCTGAAAAAATGTTATGAACATGTTAGAAGTTACTCTTATATGCAAAGTTATTTTTATATGCACTCCCTAGCACTCAGTCAGGTGCTTGTCATAAGATAAACCTGAAACAGCTCATTCCAAATGCATCCCTAATCAATGGAATAGTTTGTTGAATTGCATTGTGTGTCAGTTGGTGAATGATGATGAATGTTTATTTGGTTCTGGAGCCTCCTTCCAAGCTAACAAAATGTTGAATTTTGGTTACTTCGTGTTGTTTAGCTTGATTAATATCCTCGAAGCTGATGGCTTCTTTCAGGGAATACCTTTATTTGATTGACTTTGCAAATGGATGTTAAACGTAATTCTCAAAGCATTGACAATGACCAGGCTCATTTTGCAGGCTTAATTTTCTCTGTGGTACTGTGATCCAGTTTCTGGTTTCATGCATATCACTGTTTATTCTGACTTAGTGCTGTATGTTATAGGGGCGATGGGGACTGTCATCAACCAACATGGTCTTGATATTGAAGCATTGAAGTGCTCACGTCTTCCTTTAACTGGTGGTCCTCAAATAGGTAATTATTTATGTTTTAATATTGCTTAAAGAGTTATTGTGATAGCCTTTCAGTTGATTTGATTTCAATGGTGATTATGCAGAATCTTCTTCACAATCAGTGGGTGGTGCAAAGGGTTCCAGGGTGGGATTGGCTGAAAATGAGGTGTCCAAAATGGACCCCTTTCCTTCTGGTAATATGATGGCAAAAATTCCAATGCAGTGGTGAGTGCCTCCATCCCTTGCTTATGATGCCAAAAATTCCAAAATACTGTGGTCTGGATGTGTTCCTTATGTCGCCAACCAAGCAAAGCAATCAAAGAAATGTTTGGCAAGTAAGTTTTTGATTGTTTATCATCGTTTAGATTGTAGTATTTTAACTTCGGGTTGAAATGTTATAACTAATTTATATTATGTTGTTATTAGAGTTGTGAAAGGGGATTCTACATCGGCCACCAAGTGGTTGTACCCTATAGTAAGGCCTACTTGTAGAAGAACTAGTAGCTGCTGCAGGTAATTGTTGTCCAAACCAGTAGAGATAATAGTATTAGTAGTACTAGTTGTGATGTAAGAAGGTGTAGGTGTAGGTAAATCAAGTTCTTGTAAGAAAGGATCTCTTAAAGACGAAAAGTGATTATCAGAAGAAGAAAAGTGATTATGATGATGATTATTTCATTGATGATGATGCTTTTCATGATGATGTTGTTGTAAAGAAGCTGCTGCAGGTTGTTGATGATCAGATGCTGATGTTCCTCCACCACTATTAGCAGTAGAACTAGCACTGAGTATGTCAGTTAAATCACCTTGGTAATTGTCCATATTTGTTGTTGTTGAAACAAAGATACTACACATGCTTTATTATTCTTCCACAATAATATTAATTAGTACAAGAACAAGAAAAAGAAACAAGGGTTGTTGTTGTTGCTGTTGTTTTTGTTCTTGTTGCTCTTAAATCTATTTAATTCAATAAACCTATGCAGTGATTATTGTTTATTCTAAACTTTTCAGGTTCTATTATTAATTATTAATTAATCTTGATTGTCTTTCTTGCAGCTCCAAGGAGAAGCCCAATCTAAGGTGAATCTTCTTCTTCTTAGATTTTGTTTTCTTCATATTTCTTAGACTAATTAATATTCAAGACAGAGATTGATGTTTGATTTGTTGATTTGCATGTTTTTTCAGAGTTCTGGTAGAGGCAAGAGAGTAAAAAGGAATCGAATAGAAGATGATAAATCAAAGGAAGTAGTTCATCTTAGGACCTTACCTTACCTTAGTTTGACATTTGTGTTTTAGAAACATTTTGTTGAATTTTGTGTAAGAAACTTGTAGAAATCTTAAGTTTCATGAATTGTATTGTAAGATATTAATTCCAATGGAATTTGAAAGAATTTTTATGAATTTATTATGTGTTGTTGTTTGGAAATAATTTTGTATATAACAGGTTAATAATATGTCGGTATGGATAAAAACAAAAAAAAAATATTAAAAAATATTAATACATTTAGTATCGGTTATACAGAAAAAACGATACTAAATGTACTTACTTAGGTACATTTAGTATCAGTGTTTCTGTATAACCGATACTAAATGTACCTTAGTAATACATATAGTATCGGTTATACAGAAACACCGATACTAAATGTACCTTAGTAATACATATAGTATCGGTTATACAGAAAAAACGATACTAAATGTACTTACTTAGGTACATTTAGTATCAGTGTTTCTGTATAACCGATACTAAATGTACCTTAGTAATACATTTAGTATCGGTTATACAGAAACACCGATACTAAATGTACCTTAGTAATACATTTAGTATCGGTTGTACAGAAACACCGATACTAAATGTACCTTAGTAATACATATAGTATCGGGTGTTTATGTACAACCGATACTAAATGTACCCTAACAGTACCTTAGTAGTACATTTAGTATCGGGTAAAAAACCGATACTAAATGATCGGACATTTAGTATCGGTCGATTTAGTATCGGTTCCACAACCGATACTAAATGTGCAAAACAACCGATACTAAATGTCAAATCTGCACTAGTGATTATAGGTTTTCTTCTATATTATACCGATGACGTGTGTTGTATTTTATTTTAAAATCTTAAATATCTATTTGTTATCTTAAATTTTGTATTTAAATAAAAAAAATTTATATCACATATTCTTTTCATATTACAATGAATTTAGGGAGGAAGGCCAACTAGGAAACCTAGTTTAGAACCAAAACAAAAACATTGTAAGTCCCTTCCAATTTGGGCTGCAAATTGGATCTTGCGATACAGTGAACGAAAAGATGGAAGAGTCGATAAGGTATGAGTTCCAACAAATGTTCAGTTATTTTCTAAATCCTTTATCAACTTCATAGATACTCCTTTTTGTTGTATTCTTGTGCTATCACATACATGCGTGCATGTTAAAGAATTTCATATTTCAAAAAAGCAAAGCATGTGATAGTTTTCCGGAAACTATGGTAATGCCCTAAAATATCTTATTTTTAATTAACTTCTTTTTACACGCTCTTCATACATGGATAATGTTTACTAAATTTCTCATTTGATTTGTAATACTATCATCATAAAGTGGAACAATATAAATGTAGATCTTTGAAAGAAGTTGCTATATATGAGGAAGGAGTTCTTCCTAACCACGACCAAAAAACCAGTGAGACAAGAAAAGCAAAAGCTAACAATGTTTCTAAGAAGACACAAAAGTGAGTATGATATGAAAGTTTTAATTGTTAAGCATTTTTGTTTATTCTTCAATATATATGTTGTATTATGTTTTAATGAACCGTTGGGAAATGCTTGTTAATGAGAAAAATCAAGTATAAACTTAAATAAGAATACTAACATTCGAAAATCAAAATTTATGATTAATAATCGACATGTCATTTTAAGATTAACCTTTTAATGTTTCAGGAAATGCTTGTCGAAATACGTTGGAATGAATTGACAACAAAGGTGAGTGTGCTTATCTTGATAAACCTTTACATTGAAAAAAAATAACTTACTGACTAAAACGTGGCGATAAAAAATATGAAATCTATCTTATGAAAAACGTTAGTATCATATATTGTTTTATATTTTCTTTCAAAAATTTCCACTAAATTCTTGTTAGTGAGAAAGAAAAATAAATAGTTTGAGTGTAAACTGTATGTGCCTATGGGTAAAAAAGAAGAAAAGAAGAAGCACATAATTTAGAGTGCTTGTGTTGAAACTTCAACAATTTTTATTAACACTCAAAAACCCTACACCACATATCTCAACAACAACTATTTCATGGAGATGGACTCAAAAGGGTTCACACTGAATTCATAGAAAAGGGAATGACCCAGGTTGTCCATCGATAACACTTGTATTTTCTTTCCAGCGTATATTGCTTTGTAGTTAGTCTTAATGTGCACATAACATAAAAATCACTATCAATTTGATGGCTTATGTGTAGTAAAGTAACCACTGGAAGTAAAATAGTGATACAAGCACTAACTTCACTTTAAAAAAATGTGAATGTGTAACCACTTAATAAAAAAAAAACATGAAGTAAAACAGATTGCAAAGATAACCCAATATAATTTTGAAATTAAATTTTCTTTAACTGAATAAACAACATATAAAACATATATCTAGAACATATCCTGTAACATCCCAAAGTAATTACTTTAATTACTTTGATGTTTGAATGATTTGATTTTCCTTGATTGAGGTTTGATTGGTAATTTCATTAATTGATGGGTGCAAAATGAATTATTGATTGCATTGGGGCTTATTAGAAAATGCATTGTCTAATGGTCACTTTACCCACATACTGCTCACAAAAACTCACTTCAAACATCAGTTGTTTCCAATAAAAAACACACACACACACACTACCATTTCGTTTTCATTTTAAAAAAAACAAACAAAAACACAAGAAGGAGAAAGGGAGAGAGTTGCGAGAGGAGAGAAAGAAATGAAAGAAGAGGAAAAACCCAACCCTCATTTTAGCCACACTTTCAGTTGAATGTTCATCACCATTTCTTCTTCTCTAGTTCTTAACATCACATTTGGAAGTTTGAGAGCATTGCAACTCAGCTGATTCACTCATTCTCCTCCATTCTCGTACCACTTTCGAAAATACTCAAGGTTGAGGGTTTGACAAGATTGATAGAATTTCTGGTTGCATGCAAGTTTTTGGAGCTAAGATAGGTTATTCAAAAGCTACATTGTTGATTAGAGCAACCAATTAGAAGATTTAGGGCTGGGGTCAAAATCTGAAGTTCTAGGAGCCATTTTGGTGAAGTCAACTTCATATCTTTGCTTGCATTCTTGAAAATTCTGCACTACATGTGAGTTCCTTACTTCGATTTCGTGTTTTGCTGAAATGGATGTTGTTTGGTGTGTGTATTCTGAATTGGAATGTTAGGGTTTCATGTTAGGATACTGATTTAAGTTGATTCTTGGTGCTTTAATTGTCTATAACTTGAATTGAAAAGTGTTTATGTTGAGATGCTGTAAAACTGTATAAATTTGTAATTGTACAGGTTCAGTGTTTTGTGCCTAACGTTTTCCATAGAACTTCTCTTTGAATGATTTCTGTCTCATTGTAAACTAGACTTCCAGAGATTTAATTTAGACACTTGGTTTACTTCATTTGGTTGAGAATTTAAGAAGAAAACTGAGTTACAAGTTGGACAATAGTTGTTGTCATGTTTCTGTACCCCTATGTTTTATTTCGCAAATCTGTACTTTTTGGCTACATTAAAAAATAAGTAAAAGTTATATTCAGAAACTAGACACTCTATGCTTTCCAAAGAATATTTGTTTTCTAAATTTAGACATTGATTGATATGTTAAATAAATTGTCGAAGTTTACGTACAGCGGCTGAAAAATACTGCACACTAAGTGTTTAGTAAAATGCTTGAATGAGGCCTTAATTTTACTGCTATATTGTGGCAAGGATTTGACTTGGACTGATCGTTAATGATAGGTTTACCGAATGAGAAAAATTGAATTGTTTAAGTAAACAATTGCATAATGGACCATGGGAATGACGATCCCAAAACCATTGTAGCACACCTAGTGGAGAGAAGTCATGACCCCGAATCTCGGGTTTTGGCATTATTCGGCAATGATTGCCCGATTGAGGTTTCCGTTGATATTGAGTGATTTGGTCTCTCGATTTGTGCTAAGCCACGGGAATAAAACACGGATAAGAAAAACACCGAGAGAGGAACTGTGAGGGGTCGCGAAGGAACTCATTGAGATTTGTAATCTCACTGTTTTTATGTGGTGTTTTCAGATGTACAGAGTAAAGCAAATCAGAAAGAGAAGAAGTAGCTGATGCTTTAGCTACTTAGTTGGATGGAGATCCTCTTGAGATCTTTATGTTGTATTTGATTCATTTCCTTTATCATGTATTCTGGACCTAAATCCTTGAATTATAGTTAAGGTCATAAAGTTTTCATAAAACTTGTCTTGTGGTTGGACCATTGCTATGTTTATTATAACGGATATCTACCTATTAAGTACTTATTTCGGGTTTGTATTTGAGAAATTTTTATCTCAAGCCTGTGTCAAGTGGTTTCAATCAACTTCACTTTTGAATTCTTTCCCTGTATAACGACATTTTGAGTTCTTATCTACAAAAAAGCTTTCTATCAAGCTCAGCTAAAAACACTAATCCTATTTTGCATTTGATAAACAATATAGCAAATGAAAATTATCATAATACAAATTTGGTTTTAACTAATCTACTTGCACAAATATTTTTGAGATAGTGATGAGAAGCATAACCAATGAAAATCCATCTTAAAGAGTTTCTGGAAACACCCCAGTATAACTTGCTTCACATTTTGATGGAAACGAAATGAAATAAAAAGATAACATTTTCTAGAAAGTTAATAGTAAGAGTTTCCTCATCGAAAATAATATCCAATTCAAATCATAGAAGTAAATTCTACAAAGATCTAGAAACAAGCGGATACATAACTTATTTAACTTAATTTGTTTTGATTTTTATAAAAAAAAGTTCATGAACTAATAACCCTTAACAAATACATATGAAATTGCACTAATTTTAATCTCTTAAAACAAACACATTTTACTATTAAATGATATATTTCAAGTAATAAATATATCAACATAACTTTTGTCTCCTTCCAAAAAAATATACTTTACCTTTTTTTTAGTTTATGATATTTAAAATTTACGAGCAAACTATGTCTTCTTTTTTTGTTGTTGATGTAACTATGTCTACTTAATACATACCGATAAAAACAAGTTTATTCTATTTTTGAAGACATCTAAAAGCTTTTATTGTAACATCCCTAATATTTTAGTCGACTACAAAGATTACTATTTACTTTTGTATTAGATATCAGAGGACGCATAAACGTTTTTGGACCGAGCGAATTAAATTTGACTTTTAAAGACTCAAAAAATAAACCTTGAGTATGCTTCTGATACTAATCCTGAAATCCTATTTTGGAAATCATAGAGTCAATAAGTCCACCCAAGCATGAGATCTACACTTATCTCAACAACAAGATACAACCTCTTTGTGAAAGATATCTTATAAAAAATATATATAGACTTCTTGAACTTGTTGAAGTAAAAATATATTATATATATAAGAGTACGAACCTATAGTCATATTGAAAAATCTGAAAAAACGTGATTATCACGGTGCAACCTATTATTTCAAAACCTTGATCCTTTTTCCTTTAATATCATAGACTCACTCAATTTAGTAAACTCCATATATTCAAATCCTACTTATTCTTCAAAAATACACTTTTGTTGACAATGTAATGATATGCATAATGTAACATCCCAAAATGACTAATTCAATTCTTGAGATTAGTAGTTGATTTTGTCCATTGATTTTTTTTATTTGGTTGATTGAGTATATTTGAAACCATGATTTCTAATTAGAATTACCTAATTGAATTAATTATGTTCTTTTGGTGGAATTATTATATGATAGATAGAGATTTAAGTGTGTAATTGAGAGAAGGGACAATAGGGTCATTTCACTAGTTTTAACTTCAGCTCATTAAAACCAAACCCACACTCCCATAAGACACACCAAAACCCACACAACACTCCCTCATTTTATTAAAAACGAAAATTTAAAGAGAGAAAAGAAACAAAAGAAGTATAGGGAGAGGGAGAAGAGAGTTCACGAGAGAGAGAGAAGAGGAGAGTTCTCAAAACTCCTCCATTGCATGTATCTCTTTTCTTTGCCACAGAAATCATCATTTTCTCCTCTTTCCAAATACATACAAAACAGCACCAATGTTAGATTAGATCACTTTCATCTTCCTCCTCTTCCATTTCGAGTTCTAGTGGGTTTTTGGGGGAACTTTGGGGAAAATTCTGGGTACTTTGCAATGTCAGAACAAGTGAGGGTTGTTTGAACTAGTTTTGGGGAATAGGGGAGCTAGAAGAAACGAGTCGAAGGTTAGGGGTTGCTGTGGGTCAGTTTCGTGAAATTTGGGAAAGCTACGATTTCGGTTTTTCAGTTCGTCAAAGTATCGAGTAGTTCGTCAACCGGGTGAGTGTTCTCACCACATCGTGTATTTAAGTGTTTTCATGCGTATATTTACTGTCGTAGATGGTTTGGTTTGAATGAAACTGTGAATATTAAGAAACTAATGATTTTACGATTTTGAAAATGTCTCGGTTTGAATTTTAATTGCTCGACTGTGCTTTGGTGAAATTGACAAAATTATGCCATGATTGTATGTAAAGTATGTGTTAGAATATCTGTTTGAAGGATTTGGATTGCTGGAAGTGGGTTTAGTTTCGGTTCGGACGCAACACGAGTGAACGGGAAGCGAGAAACTCTGTTTGGGATAGTCTGGTATAGGTTCAGTGTTTATGTGACTACGAATTTTGTGTGTCCAAAAATTGTATGGTTCATTTTTCTGGAAACTAGACACAATTTGCCACAAAATATAAAGTATTAACGAAAATTGATAATTTCAGTTGTTCATAATTGATTTATCAGTTACGTAATTTTTCAATCCGTAGAAGTGCATCTCTGAATGGCTAAAGGTAATATCTCGAATTTGTTTTTGTCGACTACAAATTTGGGATGTTACACATACGACCATTGAATCAATTTACTTTTCAAAAGTACTTAAATTTACTAGAATATGAAAAATATACATTACCGCAATATCCTTCACATTGATGAGATACGATTTAAGAGTTTATACAATTTCTCTGTATATCTCAAAATACAATATACGTATAATGCAAACATATGGGTCTTTTCTCAAAAGTACATTTAACAAAATATCTGTTTTACTTCAAAACCATAAATATCCTCTTTACTTCGTATAACCTTGCCTTTCTCGTTCATTTGAAACCACAAAACATAAAGAGTGAGATTTCAAAGAAATCTCAGTGAATTTCTAAAACACACCTCACCAACCTCATAGGGTTTCTTTTATGATATCCTTTCCACTTATCCTCTTAGCACAACCCGAGAGATTAATTGACTTAACCTCAACGAAGAACCCAACTCAACCATGGCTATTTTGAGTAATTCTAGGCCTTGGCTTTGGGCTTATGACCTCCCTCCACCACGTGTGTTATTAACCTCGTGGGATCATCATCCCCCTAGTATATTATGCCTTTAATTACCTCTTGAATTATCCTCGTAGTCTTCAAACATCATAATCAATGATATAAATATGTCATACAACATTTTATATTCATTCATTAAATTTAAATATCATACTAATCATAGTCGTAGAAATCGATAAGTTTATCTTAAACAACCATTCCAAGGTAGCAATCAACATGGTAAATAAAACTTTCACTATACATCAAGGTGATGACTAGGATAAGGCACCAAGTTTTCTTAGAATGAATTCAAAAACACAAATAATAGTTTCTTTATAGTTGAGGAACTTTTTGATATTTCCAACGAATCCAAGCACAGTCAAATCGGAGTTCCGGATCAAAAGATACGATTAAAACAATTGGAAGTCTATGGAAAAGTACCCCAACCAGAAACCAAGCACGGATAGCACCTGAGGGCGGCCCGGACCGTGGGTGTCCTGCAAAGTTCAAAATCTTGTTTTTTGGCGTTTTTAACTAATTTCTAAGGGCTTCAAACTAATCCTAACTAAGATACAATCAATTTTAAAATTACAAATCACTCTATTACAACCCAATCACCCAACAATACATTGATGTCACACACCTTTTGAGATTAATCTCATAATAAAAGTTTATCACCCAAAATGACACACCAAACAACCATACATGTCCAAGCATGCCAACACATCATTTTCTCATGAGACTCATACTCTTAACTCAGAATTTATTCTTTCAAATACTCATATATAATCGAAACCCTAAGTGTATTAGAGAAGTGAGCAAGGGGAACTCACTTGCAAGAGCTGAATTTCAAAATGCAAGTTGAATGTAAGACTTTCTCTTCACTAACGGCTCCCAAAACCCCAATTTCGTTTTCAGCTTCCAAACCCTCAGTTCAAGTAGTCCGATAAACAATGTAGGTTGCAACTAATCTACCTCAACTCCCAAATAACACATGCAACCCAAAAACCTCTTCAGTCCTTAGAAGATGGAGGGAAAGATGGAGGTGACTGAAATTTGAGCTTTGGGTAACTTAGAAGATTCAATGGCTTGAGATATGATGAAAAACAATCGAAATGAGAGGAATACATGGTGGAAGAGAAACTCACATGCAAACCATTTTCCTCCTCTCCTATTCCTCTCTTCTTCGTCCCTTTCTCTCTCTTTCTTCTCTCTCGACCCTCTTTCTTACTTTCTAAAAATAAGGGTGTGTTTGTTTATGTTGTGAGTGAAAATAAACGAGTATGTCTTTATGTCTTAAATGTTTCATCTAGGAGAATGTTTGTGTGAGTGAGGAGTTAGTGGGTCAAATTTCCTATGGTACTCTTGATGTCTCCTCACTATTTATAAACACCCCAAATTTAAATAAACTAGTCAGTTACTATTTATCATTCAAAATTCACATAAAAATCATTTAATCATATAACTGTCAATCCAATAACAAAAAATAAAATTACTTAACAACAAAGTACTTAAAGTTACTTAAAAATCGAAGTAATTAAAAAGAATTACTTTGAGTGTGTTACGTTTATCAAAATCAAAAGTTGTTAGTTTCCACAGTTTCTTTCAAGGAATGTTGTTATTTGGTTATTTTTACTGGTGAATGGTGGCGAATTGTTTTATTTAGTTGTTTACTTAAAAAAAGTTACCCTAAAACATTTAGTTATGTTAGGAACAATTTAATTTTGGAATAAATGCAATTAATCATCTTAACCCTTGTATGTTTTTAATGGTATGGTATTAAAAAATGGTGTTCATAGGGTGGATTCTTCATTAAAATAGAAGGCGATTCAAAGTACTAGCTAGTATTGAATTTTAAACATTTTGTTTGCGCTTAAACAGTTTTGCTATTCGACTAAAATTGGGTTTGAGTTTACATTTGTTCATGACTCACCGTCCTCTATGATCCTGAATGTCAAGTTATTGTGATTTGCATACTTGAGAAGGATTTCCAATAATCTAGACTGAAGTTGCAAGAACCTTGAGTATTATTTTTAGAGTTTGAGTGAAAATTAACGTGTGGGTTTGTTAATACTAGAGGCATACTAAAGCATATTGATAGTAAACGAACAGTTTGGTCACCATTGACAATCCTAGAATCAGTAAGAAGACTGTTCACCAAATAATCAGTTTAGTGTTCATAAAGCTCTTCGAAGCTAATAGTGAACACTAAAGCTATGTGATCGGCGGTCGTACGCGGGTTAAAATAATTAAAAGGGTAAATATAGTATCAAGGTAAGAGACGTTGGTTGTTTGTAGAGGATATCTAAATAATGAAATTACCAAAATCAAGAACCAAAATAAACAGTAGGGGGGTTGAAGAAAACACTTTATGTTTGATAGGAGCAACAATTGGCGAGAGACAAACAATTCACCGGTTTCAGGTGTGCCCCTCCGATTTATCATAGAACAAGAGTTAATTAGTTTATACATATTCACACAATTTCGGGCAAGGCCGAAACAGTGGGTTCAATCAGTCACGAAAGCGAACAAGCAGGTTAAAAGCATCCGATTAACTTGAAATAATCAAAGGTTACGAAATGAGATTGCATACAACCAAGCGCGTACACAAACGAACCACGTTTTGCAAAAAAACAGAATTCGAATGATTCAAGCGAAATAGGAAGAACTAAAATTGCAACCATTAAGCATGAAAACTAAAATGAAAGAGACGAAATATCATAAACAATAAATAACGAACCTCAAAATCCGTACAGCAAAACTTGTTCACCAATGAATTGACTTCGGCTTTTAGACTTCCCTAGAAGTTAGAGCTCAGAGACCCAAGAAGACTATAAAAAAGTGTATTTAAACTCGGATAAAATGAAAAAACCTAAATCCCTAAAAGGGTTCAATGACAAAAGCCTGGTAACAAACAAATATTCTGCCCAAAACTAGTTTTACATAGTACTACTTTGCTATCTCGCAGTGTTGCCATTCAATACTTCAGAATTGAGTTTTAGGCCCAACATAAGTATTGTAGCTCTGTTCCTTAGTTTTCCAATGCATGTTCGCACACCTCAATCGACTAACAACAACCAAAGTTAGGGCCTTCAGAGTATGCAGTGATTAATATGAAATAAAAACAAAAATTAATCAATAAATTGCTATACTATTTAAATAAGACCCAAAGTCAAGAAACGTGCTAAGACTTAAATATTAGTCATAAAAGACAATCAAAAATACCAGGTGCAAAAAGAGAGCATTAAAATACACTGATCAAATTCCCTTACACATAAGGTTTTGCACTCTAGGAAAAAATACAAAACAAGACAAAAACAATACATGAATTTCCACTGAACCAAAATAATGCAAAGTCATAAGAGAGATGATTTTCCTAAGCTTCAAGGATAATGACAATCAGAGATAGCACTTAATTACAATCAAGGCAAACAAGAGAATATAGCACCAAAGAGTGAATCATTAGTGATGAGTCCTCCCAAGATATGTATAAGTAATGCTCCGAATCATTGAAGTGTCTACGGTTGTTTTTACTCTCATATATATATATATATATATATATACACACCCACTAAGCACATCAATGAAAGTTAGCACTATCGTATGCTTGACAAGCTTATAACATCCACGCTTAAGAACACATGCACATAAGATCAGAAGGTCTTTATAAGGGTTGTAATGGGGCCAAGGTCAAGGTGGGATAATCCTTAGGGGGAACTATGCTAAAATGAACATGAGAGGGTCCAACTTCAACAAGGTATGATGAATTTTTTCTTTTGACTTTTTCTTTCTATTCTTTTTTTTCTTTCTAATGTTTTTTCTTTTTTGGGGAATATTTTTCTATACAAATGTACTTGCCAAGCTTTCCATTGAGAAACCAATAACTAAGCCAAGTGAGAACCACAATTGCACAATTTGGGGCAATTATGGATTTAACAAATTTCAAATCAAATCTCCTTCACCATGTAAGATTGTATAATATTAATATTGTTTTTCACTTTTAGGCTTATAATGAGCTACAAAATAAAGAAGGGGATTAAAAAGGCTCAAAGAGGCGTACACAAAGTGATAAATTCAGGTTGGCTTATTTGGCTAGTAGCTAAGAAAAGGACCAAATTACCTAGATCATTTCAAACATGCATGTGAACAAGTGCTTCAACAACAATAAAGTCAAGTTCCAGAGTAATTAACAAACATGAGAACTTAGTCACACATATGCATCAAGAAGTCAGAAAAAGCAACAATTCAAGAAATACCAACTATGTCCTAATGCAAAAATGAATGCAGAAAACAGAAAATGACTCAAACCTGACCTAGAAATTATAAAAACATTACAAAAAATCTAATCAAACCAAAAGAAAGGTATGCAACATTTTTTTGGATTTTGTTGAAAATGAGAAAAACTAAAAACATCAAAAAGCAAATATAAAAGACGGAATTCAGGATATTTTCGGATTTCCTGACCGATTTTCAGTGCAATCAGAAAAGCTCGCTTGAAAATCGATTTTATTTAGAAACCCAAGAATTCACCAAAGACAGCGCCTGTGACTTGTAACAAAACCCGAAAACTCAACCAAAACACAAACTATAAGATTAGTACTTTTAGTCTGGTCGTGAAGTTGGCAATCCCTAATTAGAGGTCCCTGGCAACGGCGCCAATTTGATCAGCAGTCATACGCGAGTCAAAATAATTAAAAGCGTAAATATAGGATTAAGGTAAGAGACCTTGGCTGTCCCTCGAGGACCTCTAAATACTGAAATTACTAAAACCTAGAACAAAAATAAACAATAAAAAAGTTGGTTTTCATAAAAACAAAACAGTTTATCTTTGATTGGAGCAACAACTGGCGTGAGACAATTAATTCACCGATTTCAGGGTGTGCTTCTCAGATTTATCATAGGTTCTACAAAAATAACTCCTCTAAGGATTTCCAATTCTAGATTCATATAAACGAACTTGAAAAAGCGTTAATTAGTTTTCACATAGTTTCGAGCAAGCGCCGAAACAACGGGTTCAATCGGTCACGAAAGCGGACAAGCGCCATTCAAAGCATAACCAATAACATAACAGAATTCATGCAATCCTCTATCAATTTATCTTTGAATTAAATAATATAAGCATCAAATTAACTTCAAATAATCAAAGGTTAGAAAATGAGATTGTATACAAGTAAGCGCGTACACAAATGAATCACGTTTCGCAAAAAAACAGAATTCGAATGATTCAAGCGAAATAAGAAGAACTAAAATTGCAACCATTAAGAACGAAAATGAAATTTACAGAGACGAATTAGAAACTAATACCAAATATCATAAACAATAGAGAAACCTCAAAATTTGTAGAGCGACACTCGTTCAAAAATGAATTGACTTTGGCTTTTAGGCTTCCTTAATGTTTAGAGCTCAAAGACGTAAAATTAAAAAGTAGGAATGCGAAAGAGACCAAAGACGACTCTTAAAAGTGTATTTAAACTCAAAGAAAACGAGAAAACCTAAATCCCTAAAAGGGTTCTATGATTAAAGCCCGCTAACAAACTAATATTCAGCCTAAAACGTGTTTTGCACAATACTGCTTTGATATTCGCAGTGTTGACCATCAAAACATCAAAATTAGGTTTCAAGCTCAACAAAAGAATTGTAGCTCTGTTCCTTAGCTTTCCAACGCATGCTCGGACGTCTCAATCGAATTACCACAACGAAAGTTAAGGCCTGCAGGGTAGACAGTGACCAAGATGCTATAAAAACAAGAATTAATCAACATACTGCTATTCTGTTCAAATAAGACCCAAAGTCTAGAAACGTGCTAAGAATTAAATATTAGGAACATAACAAAATAAAAAATACTGGGTGTAAAGCTATAAATAGTGCATTAAAATGTACTGATCATCTTGCCAAATTTACTCAACATTATTTCATTTATTGATTCAAAGCTCGTCTCCTTAACCTATATGGCAATTATGTCTTAGAATCCTTCAAGAGCTTAAATTCTGATAAATTATTGTTGAGAATTATCATACCTAATGTATTTGGTATTAAATAGTACTAGAATAGTTAAGAGATATTGAAACATCCTATATTTTAGTCGCAAGTAAATTCCGGAATGTTACTTTTTGACCTTTCAGAGATACGACATCACAGTTTGGATTAATAAAGAAAAAATAGGATAACACATATCCTTAAGCAACTAAAGATGCTAATTCAATCCATAATATTAGTTAGAAGATTTAACCATATATCGGTTTCAACATCTCTTAGAGTTGAAATAACAAAATATAATCCAAAACATAAGTGTGTATAACCTAAAACTGTGACATCCGGGGCTGACAAGGGAGGGGATGGATCGCTTGTGCCCAAAAGGTGGCACGGAAAAAGAGCGGCTTCGGGCAGCTTCCAGTGAAAGGGCACGTGAATGAACCGAATACGCACCGGAATGTGAGGGATCCTAAGGCTGTGCAGGTATGGGACTATACAGTGGAAGGAAGGGTTAAAAGAATCGATTTGGACTACCTATATCATCAAGGTGCATCTTCTTTTCGGGACCCCTTCCCATAAGAACTCCATAGTTAAGCGTGTTTGACTTGGAGTAGTAGTTGGATGGGTGACCTTCTGGGAAGTTTCCTAGAAAGCATGCAAGTGAGGACAACGCTTGCTGAAAAGAATCGTGTTGGTTTCTGGGGGCAGTTGACAGTTCTGAAAGCATTCTGGGATGTTATAAATGGTATCAGACCTCTGTCAGTACGGTGTGGTTCGGGGACAAACCAAGCGGAAGCTGGTGGGCATGTGACATCCGAGGCTGACGAGGGCGGGGAGTGATCGCTGGTGCCCAAAAGGTGGCACGGACAAAGAGCGGCTCTTGGCAGCTTCCACTGAGGGGACACGTGAATGAACCGAATACGCACCGAAATGAGAGGGATCCTGAGGCTGTGCAGGTAAGAGACTGTACAGTTGAAGGAAGGCTTAAAAGAATTGATTTGGACAACCTATACCAATAAGGTGCATCTTCTTTTCGGGAGCCCTTCCCATAAGAACTCCATAGTTAAGCGTGCTTCACTTGGAGTAGTAGTGGGATGGGTAACCTTCTGGGAAATCTCCTAGAAGGCATGCAAGTGAGGGCAGCGCATGCTGAAAAGACTCGTGTTGGTTTGTGGGGGCGGTTGAAAGTTTTGGAAGTCGTCTAGGATGTTACTGAAACAATGAAAGACTTGGAGTAGTAGTGGGATGGGTGATCCTTCACATAAGAACTCCATAGTTAAGCGTGCTTGACTTGGAGTAGTAGTTGGATGGGTGACCTCGTGGGAAGTTTTGTAGAAAGCATGCATGTGAGGACAACGCATGCTGAAAAGACTCGTGTTGGTTTGTGGGGGCAAGTGACAGTTCTAGAAAACAATGAAAGACTACAAAGGTAATGCTTATAGCTAAGCACAATACAACATCTCTCAACACATGAGGTTATTAAAAAAATGAAAAAATTGGAATTTCAATAGCACCATGATCCTTGGAGATTAAGGTTCTTTCCTTTTCCGTTACCTACCCAAGGTTTCACTTGTTTGTCTGAAAAACTATAAAATCTCAGTGAGTTCCTCAACAGTACCTCACCATACAGATACTCATGATATCTTTTAATTATGTTATGGATGACACATCCCCCAATACATAGTAGTCTTACATTTTTATAATGCTACAAATCGTGACTGTGGGGGAGCCCCCACTCAATAGGCCCATACAACTTCAAACATTTGCATGCATTGTCATCCGATTCAATCCAACAGTTACACAATTTAATTAGACATCATGGTTAATGGAAAATGACATATTTCCTTCATATAAAGAGTTAATGATTAGGATAATATTCTAGATTTACTAAGTGAGTAAAAACCACCATTCACTAATTATTTATAGTTTTATCTCTTTTCG
This sequence comes from Astragalus glycyphyllos, assembly GCA_963573325.1. Lineage (NCBI taxonomy): Eukaryota > Viridiplantae > Streptophyta > Magnoliopsida > Fabales > Fabaceae > Astragalus > Astragalus glycyphyllos. The sequence goes on from OY754307.1 coordinate 41,242,433, forward strand.
ATAGCTTTACAAGGCATACAATAACACTCAAATCGGAGATCCGGATCAAAACATACGAATAAAACAACCCCAAATCATCAACCAATCCAAAATGTAAACTTAAAACATGTAAAATCAAGATCAATCCGTCATTCACAACATTGTAAATTACCAAATCATCTTTAATAACCCTTTTATCTTTCTCATGTTTTGTTATTTAGAGAAAACTCATCTTTAATAGCTTCTCATTCTAGTGGGTAGTTAACTTGTTTTTATAAAATATTTAGAGTAAAATTAAAACAAGCTTACTTGTAGCTCATGGCATATGTATTTTCATTTGCCATATATCCCACCTTCTCAACTTCTTCCTCATCAAGAATGTTTTCTGCATATCATAGACCTCTGTGTAAATTATCCTTCCGAGACATGTTCTTTATCTCCATGGTTGGTCATCACTTCTTCCAGAATCTTCATCTCTTCACACTGGTAAGTGTGGTCAACCCTAAGAGCCTTGCTCTAATACCATTTGAAGTGGCATAAAGAGACACAAGAAGGTGGGGTTAAATTGTGACCCAATGAAAATTTATATCCTGCAACTTAGATAGTGTCCTCTCAAGTTGATACTTGGAGAGGAGGTAGTTAGCACAAAACAATTTCACAAGATATTCTCTTCTTGAGTAGGTTCCTTGAATAGAACCTTCTCTAAGCTAAGTAGGTTCCAGACAGTGAACCTTCTCAAGCTGAGTAGGTTCGATGCAGTGAACCTCCTCTGGTTGAGTAAGTTCAAAGTGTTTACCTTCTCTGAGATGAGTAGGTTCCGCACTGTGAACTTCCCCTACCTAAGTAGGTTCCATGCAGTGAACCTTCTGTTGTTGATAAGTTCAATACATAATGAGTTTTGTGTTGTGTTTATGCATAAAAACATTTTGGACATCATATGGGGTTTATCGTATTGTTGAACATGGTCCTTTAGTGGTTGATAACATGAGGAAGATATTACCCAAAGATATGCGTGTCAAGGATAAACTCTTTAATGTAGAGAAGCTTATGAGGATGAAATCACTACAGATTGAAGCTTCTTTGGATTAAACAGATGCTTCAAAATAGAATATAATTTATGCATGAGTAGGTTCTGTTTTAAGCATTAGTTAATGTGAGGATAAGAGGGTAGTGCAATATGAGCATAATGTAAAGCAGGCAGAGATAAGGAATGAGAGGATTACACATTGAATATTTATCCTGGTTCACCCATTAACAAAGGGCTACATTCGGTCCTCACCTCCTGTGAGATTTTTCCACTATTCTCCAATCAATACAAGTGTTCTTTCTTTAGGCCTCTTCAAGCTTTACATCAAGTATTCTTTCTTCAAGCCTCCTCAGGCTCTACATAAAGTATTCTTCCTTCAAGCATCTTCAGGATCTACATCAACAATTTTCTACTCACTATTTTCTCACCTACACTCACCCATCCTAGGTAGGTTAATAGAACAACAAACACATTGTAGTTTCTCATCAACATTCACCTACACCTTAGGTAGCTTGATAGAACACTACACATGTTGTATTTTCTCATTAATACTCATCAACCCTAGGTAGCTTGATAGGAAGGACATGGTACAAAGATGGTGAATAAAAGGGTTTGAGATTTGCTACCGCTTTATACTCTTACAATACTTGGATATGGAATAAGCACAATAAGCTACACACTCTTTTTAAAATATCCCAAGGTGTATAGCACGTGGGTAAGAGTGTGAAGGAAGATAACGATGGAGCGGAATAGTTGATCTTGATATGGATTGTGTTTATCTCTCAATATATTTCTTCTATCTCAGCTTCTAATCACTTATATGACTGATGGACCTTGGGTTTCTTTGCTGAAATCTCTTCTAGAGCAAGCTTCTTGTTGTTGTGAAGCTTCTGATCAAGCTTCTCATTTCTGTAGCATCTTCTCAGAACGAGCGAAGGTTGAGGGGATGAAGAAATCTGGTGTAGGCACAACATAATTCCTTTCCCTTGAGTTTCTCCAGCTTTCCCATGTGTTAATATAGTTGATTTCTTCATTATAGCCGTTGGGAATAAGCTACGAGAGAAGAGACACATAAGACATTTGATGGGACAACACTAATGCACTTTTGTTCATTTCAAATAAAGTTGACAGCCCCTTTAGTGTGAACAATTGTATTTGAATAAGGTTATCAGCTACTTTATTGTGAGACAGTTGTCACAACCAACCTTCTGACGAACCTTCTCAACAGCTTTCTTAAGAACCTTCTCATGAACCTTCTCAAGAGTCTTGTACATAATCTTTTGAACTTCTGGCCTTGATATAGTCTTTGCAAAGTTAATTTTGCCTTTAGATGCCCAAAAGAGTCGTTGGATTTATTCATGGGGCCATAGGAGTGATTTGGGCGATTTGGAGTGATGTGATCGAAGTTGAGAAAGTTGGCAGCTTTCGAACCTTCTCAAGCCGCACTTTGTACTTTACCTGAGCTTCTGAACCTTCTTGAGTTGGCATTGTACTCTCCTCTGTTCACACTTACCTGCTATGACTTGACATGGTACTTTTCGCCAGGTTGTTCCAGCTAGCACGAAGCTTCTCAAGCTTCCTAGTGTCAAACAAACACCTTTTATGCATCTAAGCAATAATCATGCATTCCCTCTTTTGATGTTCAAAACATTCCAACATATTTGCTACTTGGACACCCCATTTAATTCAATTGAAGATCATTCATGAGGAATTAATATGTTTGGCTCGAGTTGGTTGTATTTCCCAGTAACCTTCTCAAATTTCATTCTTCTTACTTTTTAACCTTCTCGAGTATGAACTTATACTTTTAAGATGTTTGTGAGGTCAACTTCTGTTTGACTTCTGGTCATACCTTTTGTTGACTTTTGGCCAAACCTTCTGTTGATTTTTGGTCAACCTTCTGTTAATTTGGTCAAACCTTCTGTTGACTTGTTTTGAGCTTCTCATATTTTAACCTTCTCATGTTATTTCTACCCTTGATTTCTTACATGTTTTGGTCATGCTTTTTAGTATGCTTCTAGATAAGCTTTTGAACATGTGAGTAAGAGAACATTTATAGAATATAACCCAATTAATAAATGTGAGAATCTTCTATGCAAGGACTTGTACACTCCTTCGACCAATCTTGTCATTCGGTTCTCAATACCCCACTTGAGCTTTTCTCTTGATAGTCCGTTGTCTTCTATTTTCTCTTTGTGAATTTCCTCATTCAACAATGTTGTAATTAATAGTGAAGATATTATGTCTTCATGAAGCTTGCATTACTATTCTTGTAATTTGTTGGTTCTACTTTGATTCTTCATTTGTTGAGATTGACATGCATTGGTTTGATCTAATTTGCTTCTAGCAATGCTTCTTTTATAGGAAACCTTTTCTTTCAACAAACTTAAGTGCACCCATTTGTAGAACACCATTCAGAATACTTAACATTTTGTGCATAAGGTTTGTTGTCATTAAAACTATAAATCAAAAAGGATTTGAACTCAACAGAACCAATGTTATCTAACCAAGTGCCTATTATAAAGAGGCTTTTGTCTAGTATCTGAGTGTTCAAATTCCAAAATGATACAAAGATGCCACTGATTGAAAAATAAAACTTGTGGATATGATTTCTCCCTAAATACTCATTAAAAAAGGATCCTTCTTGTGAGTTTTCTAGAAAATAATAGAAGTTGTCAAAACTATTTTGTTGCAAAAATTGTTGTGAGCTTATATCTCTAACATCAAACCACCAAGGACCACGAAGTCGACTCCCATTTTTCAGTTAATGCATCCAATCGATAGATCTTGCTTACCTCTTATTGTTACCTAGCCAATAGCTTCAGTTTCCACCTGTAACAATGACACTCAAGGCCCTAAAAGTAGTCCCGAAAAAATATGTGAAAAATCTGTTTGTGCAAAATTTTCAACTGCTGTCTCCATTTTCCAACCCTTGAATCGCCATGATATTTCAACCAAAAATCCCATTTGTAAAATCAATCTCCTAGATTGTCATATGCCCTAACGGAATACTCATTTCCAGCTTAAAATTCTTCTTCACCAAGTTACAATGGTCTCAAGAGAGCTTCCTTAGCTGAATTTTCAGTAGAAACAAATTCTGCTTCTCTTCTTCAAGCCCCAACTAATGCACTAATTTTAACCCTCCTAGCTCAGATAATGCCTTAAATTATTAGCTCCCACTTACCTTAGGTAGTTCCATAGCTTTTCCCCTTCAACATCCTTCTCTATCATGGACGTGCAAGTGCATTTCTATACTTGATACAGTGATTCGTTTCTATGACAAGAAAATTAAGAAAAAAACCTTCCCAAGTAGAAGATTTGGTTTGGAAAAATATTTTCCCTATGGACACTAAGTCTTGAATCCCAGGGAAATGGTCGTCGAATTTGGAAGGACCATTGATTGTTGAGAAAATATTGTTGAATAATGCATACATAATTCAAGAAGTTGGAGGTAATGGAAAGACATTATCACTAAATAGCCAATATTTAAAGAATTACCAACCAAGCCTACATTGAATGAATTTTTCCGAACTTCATCTTTTTACCAATGTCTTTTGAAAACAAAGCAAATAGCATACTAATGCCATATAAGATGAAATTATACATTTTCCGAAATCTATAATCGGAATGTGTAAAAAGGGAAACATATGTCATATTTGTTCTTGCTAAGAGTGCGTTAGTCAAATAATCAATCATACATTACATATCATTCCCCATAGATAAAACTTAACATCTATTCTCACTTAATATACAAACATTTACAAGCAAGCAGTTACATTGACATTAAAAACCACAATGAGAAACATTTTTGTGATCCTCAAAATATGTCCAATATTTGGCTCACATGCACTCTTACTTTCCTAAAATAATTAAAGAAAAGTTTAGTTCAATTATCCAAAATGTACTGAATTTCACAATATCCTAAAAGGAATAGATATATATGTTAGGTTTCACAATATAAAGAATACTTCACTTCACTTCATGAAGTACATCACAAGTTTACTTACTAAAGGCAAACCTATGAATCAAAGAGTATTGTATTAAATTTCAGGTTATGACTATATGCAACACAATATGAGCATGTCATCCGCATGCATGTCTCTAGTATGGTAAAGAGAAACCACCATACGCAAATCTCATCGCAATGAATGTATTAAAATAAGTTTCTCTTTCACTTTAAATACAGGAATAAAAATTAGTTTATTTTGTTATATTTACGATCAAACCTGTCCAAATTTTTTTTATAAAACTCTACTAAATCAGCCTCTCAAAAAAAAACACTACTTAATATTCAACAAAAAATATGTTATAAATCTCTGGAAATTATTTAACATTGGAAAGAATTAAAAAAAAATCATTCAATATATTTATAGAAAAAAATTCACTCATTTCCATGCCAGTAAAAAGACTAAAAGAAGATTGATATTATCATAATTATTTTTAGTATATTCATAATTTATAATCCAATTCTTGTAAGCATTTTAAGTCAATATATTTTTAGGAAATAGATAATAACATCTATTCATTTACGGAGTAAGAAATTATTGTTTAACTAAATTTATCTATTATAATAACTTTGAATAATATTTATTCCTTAAAAAAATGTTATAAAAGTCAAAATATTTATCTCTTTTTATCATTAATTATATTTACTATTTTTTATTCATCTATCATTTATGTCAAAGTAAATAATATAATAAAAAAATTTAAAAGAATATTTCTTCTAACATTCACATAATTCCTTGATATATAAGTCCCAGGAAAGACTCCTCCACCCACTGAGTTTCAATCACAAACAAAACTAAACCCTAAAACAAAGAAAACAGACACTTGAGAGAGAAGAGATGCGAAAAGGGAAAGTGAACTGTTGAGTTGCTGGTCGCGTGCAGAGCTCAGCCTAGGTTGTACCTGCAATGACACTCTGATGTCCAAGTCAGTGGGGTAGATTGTGAGTAGAGTAACGGTATAGGTAAAAAGTGTACCTGTCAGCTGAGGTAAGACCTTTATATATAGTATCATGAATTTGCGGGTGGCCGTGTCATACCCTAATTTTGTCCGCCTAGGTCAAAACCCTAATTCTCAACAAAAAAATAAATAAATTGAGAAGTGTGGTTTTATTTTGAAGAGTGAAGAGCATTGTGCATGCATTTTTGGGTTTTTAAAAGTCATTCTAGGGCTTTTAAATTCATTGTTAGAGTGGAAATGCATTTGTTGTAAAAAAACTGTTTTTAGGGCAAAAGGGTATTTTGGTCATTTCCAAAATTAAGCAATTTCTCACCAAAAATCATTGTTCAATCTCAGAGGAATTTATTTGGATCTAGATGATTTGGGTTATGAATTTTTGTGCGCATGCATGCATGATTTTTGGCATAAAATTCAAATTTTAAGCAAAAGGGCAAAATGGGAATTTCCATCAAGGTGAGGTCTCAAATCAATTTTGGGAAGGGTGATATCATGTAATTTTGGGCCCAATCATGGATTCCTAGGATATGGCCCAAAGTGGCATGATTTTTATGGAATTAATCAATGGCTAGGAATACAACTCACATGGATCAAGGGCATGAGGAAACACAAAATGAGGTGAAAATGAGCTTGAAAATTCGGAGCAAAGAGGCCTTGGTGCCCAAGTTTTGCAAGCTTGTCAAGAAAAATAGTACATTTTGTCTTATTGGGGACACTTCCTTATTTTCACCATTTTTGATTATTCTTTTCTAGATAATTCCATAAAAATCATGCCACTTTGGGCCATATCCTAGGAATCCATGATTGGGCCCAAAATTACATGATATCACCCTTCCCAAAATTGATTTGAGACCTCACCTTGATGGAAATTCCCATTTTGCCCTTTTGCTTAAAATTTGAATTTTATGCCAAAAATCATGCATGCATGCGCACAAAAATTCATAACCCAAATCATCTAGATCCAAATAAATTCCTCTGAGATTGAACAATGATTTTTGGTGAGAAATTGCTTAATTTTGGAAATGACCAAAATACCCTTTTGCCCTAAAAACATTGTTTTTTTACAACAAATGCATTTCCACTCTAACAATGAATTTAAAAGCCCTAGAATGACTTTTAAAAACCCAAAAATGCATGCACAATGCTCTTCACTCTTCAAAATAAAACCACACTTCTCAATTTATTTATTTTTTTGTTGAGAATTAGGGTTTTGACCTAGGCGGACAAAATTAGGGTATGACAGCTGCCCCTCTTTATTTGGATTTTAACAAGGAATATGAATTGGCCGAAACATATTCCGAGGCAAAATAGAAATAAAGAATTCAGAAATTATACCAATTTTGTCTACTTAGAGAAACCAGAATTTTCCTTTTTCTTTTTTTCTCTTTTTTTTGTTCCTTTTTGAAATATGATACAACTGCGATGAAAATTTTTATTTTTTCTTTTTGGAATCAATTGGTGCCAACCCTCAATAAGCCAGCGAAAGCAGTAAAGAAAGCAAAAAACAAAAAACAAAAAAAGGGTGCCGGCCCTCATTAAGCCGGCGAAGGAGGCTGCCTAAAGCCTTTTAACGAATCGCGAACGATCCGAGTTTGCACTTGGGCCTGGGGAGCACGTGGGCTCAAAGGGGTGGTCTTTCGAGCGACCGGGGGAGGGTACTATATCAAGTCTAGATCTCGATATTTCCCTAGGACTGCGCCATGTTTTAGGCCAACACAGCTATCCTTTTCGACTGGACCTATTGAGGTCAGGGGGACTTACTCGCAGCTCGAATACGAAGTGAAGTCAATCTTCTGGGGGACACGTGGGTCCAAAGGGGGATTCGGAAATCCAATTCATCTTCTTCAGGGTCAATGCTTTCACATCGATCCAGGGGTGCCTGCTCTGGTCGCAGGACTTTTCTTCAGGTTTTTCAGGTTGGCGGTGCCTGCACATGTTAGCAGATGCAATGTATGGTGCATGGAATGCAAGTTTTTTCTTACCTTAGTGGTGATCGAACGAACACGAGTTTCGTAGGATCGACCATCGGCGACTTGAGCTGTTACTAGCAGATAGCAACTTATTTGGATGCAGAAGAATTTAGCAAAGACATGGATATTCATGAAATGCTCCTTATTCTTTTTTTCGATGAATGCACAAGAGGTGGATATGCAAATGTAATGCAAATGTATGTTATGCAAGGGCAGGTTATGCGAATGCACGTGATGCAATGAATGTTTTTAATTTTCTTTTAGCATAGGGACTTTAGGATTCTTGAGTGATCAATTCAAGCGTCCTATAGTGACGACTATGACTATTTATTAAGAATGCCTCTTTTTGTTTTGAAAACTGATTTGATGTTTGATGTGATGATGATAAATGCTATGGAATGTCTGTGTTCTTTTGCTTTTATTGTGATGAATGTGGATGATGCGAATGTAATGCTTTGAATAACATGAAATGCCTACATGCATGAGGAGGATGAATGATTGGAGTATTTAAACATTTTTGTAAACATTTTTATGATGATGAGACGCGAGACTTTGAATGCAAGGAATTGAGATGGCTATGGACCATTCTTTGGAAAAACTAGATTTGATTCAAACTCTGGTGTTCTCAAGGTTTTTATTAACAAGCTCATTTATTTTCCTTTCCATTTCCATGATGACTGAACTTTAAACACCACATGATCAATTTGTATTCTCTCTCTCTGAAGCATTGACTAGTAAGTATGCATAAGAGTGCAGATGTGGACGAGTGAGTCAGTTAACTTTGGATTGGTTTAGGACAGTGAGTTGAGAGACTGCCCCGACAGGAATTTATGGATGTGAATGACTTTAGGGAGAACTCTGCTCATTTGAGCGGGAGTGAACAGTTATGGAAATGCCCCACTTTAGAATGACAATTTCAACTGGGTTCTTTGAGTGGGTTTGTGAAAGGGGATGAAGTTATGGTACTGGTTATGAACTGAGGGTGGTATATGAATGGGATGGACAATGAACAAACTTTCCCAAGACCAGGGTGGGTGGGTGGTGAAGAGAATGCCCCAACTTTTGGATCTGAGTGGTGTTCTTAGTGCAAATCTTTGGTTCTCTATGAATGTCTTGACTTTTGGCATGAAAGAAGCCTCACTTGGTGATCACTAAACCTTGTTTTAATCTTTGGTGCAAATCTTTTCCTTTGGGCCTGAGACATGAGGACCATCTAAGGTAATAGCAATGCCAGAGCCGCGCATAAGTTTGCTTGCCATTTGAAGTGATTGTGCCCGCGTTTGTTTTTTGCCAATTCATTTATTTGAGGGATCCCCTCTTTTCTGTGATTTTCAGAAATTTCGCAATGATTGTAATGCTTTTTGACTCATGCACAAGTTTCACAATTCAGTATCATCAATCATAAAAACATTTATTTTAAAACAAAGAGACAGAATAAGTGAAGATAAAAGACACGAAAAGCAAACACATGGAAGAAAAAGTTGAATTCTTATTGTTATGGAAACTGGACGTGCAGAAGGTCACGCCAATTGAAAGTACATTGAAAAATTTTTAAACTGGAAAAATACAAGAAAAAGGGGAAGCAGATCTTGTGTTTTTTCTTTTGAAGTAACGATGCCAATCGTCCATACTCATGACCTTGATCACCCCTTTATCCAAACTTTTGGGAGTGCTGATTGCCTTTTTCATTTCAAGTCCAAGTTTTTCTGACCCTAATTTTTGCCTGGATCGCCCTTTGCGGGTTTTCAATCCACCGGGTCGCTCTGGTTTTGCCTAGGCCGCCCTTTGCGGGTTTTCAACCTAGCGAGCTGATTCTTACTTGGCTCATCTTTCTCTTTTTTCATTTATTTCTTTAGGCATACTCCTTTCTGACTGCATCTGAATTTACTGGAAACTGGGGTTTTCTTTTCTTGCATCCCATTTTGCGAGAATTAAAGGCCCCTCCGGAGAATAAGTTATTCGTCTTCATGATACTGGGTTCATCTCCATGGGAATCCCTTTGGAGGTTCATGATCTTTTTGAGCATTGAGTCTTCTTTGAAATTGTTGAAGATGAGCTTTCTTCGGTTTGAGCTTTCTCTTATTCTTCTTCTGACATAAGACAAATGTACTTTGGTTTGATAAGGCTCAATGAAAGTATTACTTCCATCATATGGGGTTTGCCCCTGTTAGAGTGTAAAACAAAGCCAGATTTCCATGAAGGTCATCATCGTCCTTGATATCCTTTGTTGATTGTCTCTAACTGCCCCATTTTTAGGGTGGCGTAGGGAGGGATCATGATGCTTGACCTGGAGTCTTCATACTGTCATTTGTGACTACCTTAGCTTGGAAAGCTGCGCAACAGACCGAACTTTGGTAATTACAGACTTTGTTATAATGGCAAGTGTCTTATGTCAGAAGGGTGATTTACACAAACTTGTTGATTCATTGCTCTTTATCATGGCGTCAATCCTCTCCTTTGCTCAAATTGATCATGTCACTTGATTCCTCATGAGGACGGACCACTTTGTTCTCTTATTCTTGCACAACAGCTTGATTGCAAATCTGATGGTGGAGTCTGAGGAAGGACTGAGGGTTTGTGGAGGGCGGGATGACGAGGTCGAGGCAGTGTTTGCGGTTTTATGAAAGGAGAGATGTATAGGAATGATGAAGTGTTTGAAGGTTTATGGAAGAAAGGGTGGTCATACACAACAAGGTGTAGGAAGGTTCATTGAGACAAGGATCTCTTACGCTTTATGGCCAAATGTATCAGCTCACAACTTATATTTCTTTCGTCTCTTTTTCCCTTGTTTTTTCATTTTTGGGATTTTGAATCTGTTCTTTTTTGTTTCATTTTTTCTGATTTTTTCCTTTTTTGCTTTTGAGTTGAGTGAGCTGATAAAAGTGATACACTATTTTTGGATATTTGAAGTGATCCTTGTCTTGGGTGATTGGAGAGATAATGGCAATGAAACCCCTGCAGCGGTTGGAGGATGCTTGATTGGGTTCTGGTATTAACCGGGGTGACAGGAGGTTCAGAGGGAGGAGCAAATGAGATGGGTTGATTTTGTAGAAGGGCCACTGGTAGTGAGGAAGGTGGCGATGGCAGGCAAAATTTTTTTTTGTGATGGGGTACTTGTAATGGGAAATGGGAAAGTTGGTTGATCTGAGGAAGGGAAAGGGTTTGGTCGCGAAAGAGGTTCGCTTGTAACATTTGTTTGGTTTCCTCAGTATTGCTCCACTTTGCTTGAACTTGTGCTTTGACTTCATTGCCCAACCTAGTTGTGGCATCATGAATTTCTACAGCCTTAGCCAATTCTTCACTTATTAACTCTGAAGAAACATCCCAGTTGTCTTCAGCCTCTCTCTCAGTTTGGTTAATCGGGTAATCAGAGTCACAATATGAACCATTGGCGTCGTTGTTTTCAAAGATTATTTTCATTTATTATTATTTTTGATCCGCGTTGGGAGGAATTGAAAAGCAAATAACAGACACATGACAAAATGAAAGAAAGAAATTTTATTGAGGAATTCAAAATAACATTTTATTGATGATGATACTAAAAGGAAACATGTGTGCCCTTATTGAAATATCCTAAGGCCTTGGTAAGCACAAGAACGAATGACTGAACAAATGCATGCACATTTTTAGACTTGCACCAAAGCAAAGCAATCTTAACAAGGTAATTAAGTGATTACAAAATTGCCCTCTTGTATGGAGGATTTAAACCAAAAGTCAAGTGTGTACTAATGCGGTGAGAGTATGTACTTTATGGGTGGATGGGGCGGGATCAAACTTGGATGGAGAATGATGATAAGGGAAGGAAACTGACAGACTCAAACAAGAGAAACTGCACATGGCATGCACGCCCACTAGAAGAATGCTTCGTAGAGAGTTAACATTGGTTAAAACATGATGGAAAATTTTTTTGATGAACTGTTTCAGTCTTTTATCATGGAATGGATGAGATGCAATGCCTTTTTTGAAGAAAATGCAAATGAACTGTTGATTTGAAAAACTGAGTGCCTTGGAACATCTTGAGTTTGCAAATAAGTAAGGGTAAATTTTTTCAACAGATTATTTTGCAAAAGCGTCTCGTCTCTCATCACAACTTTTTTATTTGGTTTATGCAATGTATGAATGAACAAATCATGATAAGCAAATGCATGAAAAATTACCACTTGAAAAGTGTAATTATTCTAAAGGAGATTTTTTTGTTTGTTTTTGATGCAAGATGAAATACGAAACTCCAATGCATTTTTGGATGATGCAAGATGCAAGAATGATATCTTTTCAAAATGATTTTTATTCTTTAGAGGCACGGCAAGATCTGAAATACCAATGCCCCTTTTTGCGAAAATGATGACGTGAGGCAACCAATTGTCGTTACTCTGAGTAACTTGCATGAAACATTGAGTGGATCCTGACTCAATACTTCACGCAATATACTGAAATGCTTCGACATTTGGTTGACTCCACTTATTCACTTTATTTGAAAACAACTGCGCCTGATTGGGTCAAAGTGCCCCGATATCGTAGAGTATCATCTCAAATTTGTAGTGCACAAACAAATTTGAGATATTACCCTTCATCATTCAAAGATGCACTTCTACCCATGGAACGATTGCATAAGGAGTTTCTCTTATTTCTTTTCATTTTTTTTTGGAAAATGATTTTAAAAAATGATTTGAAGATGCAAGTGATTTATTGAAGAAAAAAAATTAGAGAAATGTGCTTTATTTGGGGAAAAAGGTTTTTAGAAAAAGGTGCTTTATTTGGGGAAAAAGGTTTTTAGAAAAAGGTGCTTTATTTGGGGAAAAAGGTTTTTAGAAAAAGGTGTTTGACGGGTATGACCCGCTCCTACGTATCCCCATTGTGATGAGGAATCAAAGCTACGTAGTTCTTCTTTGTCTTTTTTCTGACATAATGCTTATGAGGTTAATGAAATGATGCATAAATGCTACATTGGCTCGACGCCCACATTATTTGCTGAAGGTTTTTGTACATGATTATGGATGACTGAAATGCTTATGCTATGCAGATGATAATTGTTTTTTTCGTTTTCATTTTTCTTATGCAATGAAATGAAATGCATGATACTCGCAATTATTTTTAAAATGCACGAGAGACGTGATTTTTATTAAATGAAACTATATGCAAAATGAGAGGTTCACATATTTATATGCAAGGGAAATAACAATGCACGAGAGATGTTTCTAAAAAATGTTTTTTTTTTATATGCGAGAAAGTGCATGATACTCGCAATTTTTAATGCATGAAAAATCATGATCTTCACTGGATGAAGATGTATGCAAAAGGAAATGAGTAAAAAAAATTATTTACAATGCAAAGGCTTTCAAAAGCGGAAATTCACACATTTTTTTTTGATAATTTTTTTTCGGTTTATTTGCAAAAATATTTTATTTAGCATGGATGCAGGGGTATAAAGCTCCTTTGTGTCCTACCAAGGTTTCTTAGAGACAGGATCTATGGCTATTTCTACGGGTACACACTTCAAGGTTAGCACTAAAAGAAGAACCCTAAATAAGGCTCCTAGAGCCAACGACCTCATCTGAGACCACCGGGGGAATGCATGAACTTACCTTGAAGAAAGGGAGCAAAGAAGAAGGGATCATAGTAGAATTGGGGGAATGATGCATGAGCTTACCTTGAAGAAAGGGAGCAAAGAAGAAGGGGACATGGTGATTGGAGAAATGCATGATCATATTAAACATATAAACAAAAGAAGATGAAAGGAGAAGAAGGAACAAGAAGCGAACATAGAAGAAGAAGAGTCAAATGCACATGAATGCAACATAACAACACGAGAATGCAAGAGAACATTCAAACATCAGAAAGAGAGAAGAAAAAGAAGGAGAAGAAAAGAGAGAAATAGAACAATCACATTCAAATCAAACAATTAAACCGCACATCAAGTTAATTAGGCCTGACCCTCGTTTTAAAAGGAAAGTCCCCAGTGGAGTCGTCAGCTGTTGCACCCCGGAAAATCCGGATTGGACCTTTCATCGTACAACGTGAAAATTTGTGAAGCCGCCATCAACATTTTTATTTTAAGGACCACCCGCCTTAAAAAAGGACCCTTTTTCAATGTTTTGGTCCCTAAAATAAAAATGTTGATGGCGGCTTCACAAATTTTCACGTTGTACGATGAAAGGTCCAATCCGGATTTTCCGGGGTGCAACAGGCCGTAGGATTCTTTACGGACTGGTCTGGGTCGTTGATTTTAAGTCATCTCTCCCTGCCTTGTTAATGGGCCGATCTCGGCCAGTCTTTGAGTGGGTTTGGCCCTCTGCCCAGTCCAATACAGTTTCCCCCCAAGCCGAGGTCGTCTTTAGGACAAGTTCAAGCTTGAAGTACCCTGCCCTCAGTGATATGGTGGGTTCACAGGGCGACTGCCTTTGCTAAGGAGAATTGTTGCGCCCTCTCGCATTGAGATGAGGTGCCATCTTCTCTTGATGACATGGCAGCTTATTTCTGACTGGTGTGATGTTTGAGTTTTCCGAGGCGGGCGCGTCATAATGTCGGTTCAATTTCCAAGGAGTGAATTTAATGTTGGAAGCAAAAGGTCATGTGGACCTTCTGTTCATTTGGTTTGAGAAGTTAACTCGCTTGGCCGCGTGCGAGGAAATGAGTGAACCCTTATTTGAAGAATGCCCATCCACTCTTCTACCGATATGTGGAGCTCGACCACTTCTTCTGTAAGCACATCTTTACCAAGTTTCCCTACCCAGTCTTCTTCATTGGGGAACTCAGACCCTACTCCTTCTGTTGAGCCATCATTCCCTCAAGGGACTAGAATTTACTTTGAGCAAACCTAGCAAAGAAGTCATGCTTGACCAACCTGTTGATGGCGACGAGACTTATGTCGATCAATCCACAGACGAATCCACTCACTATGAACGGGGAGAAAAATGTAGTTGAGGTGATCGGGGAATGAAACTAGGGCAGAGTCATCAGCGAAGACCGCTCTTGGATTTCCCAGGCGGTCTAGAATACGCCCTCAGTATTTCATCTTGGGGAAGTGAATGAGAGTTGGTTTGTTCAGCTAGTTGGTCTCCCAGGCCAAGTATGGAGAGTTGAAGGTGTCCCTGGGAACGAGCATGCGGCAAGTGTCCCTTCGTCTCTGAAATTTATTATGTACTCCAATGTCCTTCGAGATATGAGAATTCGCTCGCTTTTTACTTTGTTTCAACGAACGGTCCTCCGCTATCTCAGTGTCCCCCCGTCACAACCGCACCCCATTTCTTGGGCTTTTATCTAGGTGTTTGAGCACCTCATAAGAGGCCATCCTCCAGCCTTGACTTGGACAACCTTTAGGATTCAGATCTGGAGCGCTTTCGTCAAGACCCCCTCCTTTTCGTGGCTGAAGTGGCCAAGGCGGCCTCTTGTCAGATCACCCACCTTAAGAATGGGGAGGCAGAGCAGACAGAAGGTAAGCGCCTTCTCGCTATAAACTTGTGGTTGGAGGGTGATGACTTAGATAAAACTGATAAGCTAAATCGTGCTTACGACTATTGATAACTATATTTTATATAGAGTTATTTACACTTCTTAAGCTTGAATTATTGTAAGAACTCAGTAATTTGTTAATCCAAATAAAGAATAATAGTTGAAATCAGCATCATTTAGCTTTGGAACTCACTAGAATTGAATTTCATAATTTGTGGTATTTTTGATGTGTTTGTTGAATAATGTAGCTGCAATGGAGACCGCAATGGGTGCACCTGCAATAAGCTGTAAAAAGCAGAAGACAGGAGTATTGCACCTGCATCATACCCAAGCATTGCACCTGCATCTATTGCAGCTACATCAACTCAAGTAACACAGAATTGCTCCTACAACCTGATGATGTCAGCAAATGCAAGTGGCAAGCGCAAGTTGGCCAAGTTGTTGAAGGTTCGCCAAGTTCATGAATCTAGCCTCAAAGTGAAAAATCTCACTTTCCACTTGTCATTACACCATTGGACCTCCCTTAATATTTGATGGGGGTTCTTATCACACTTTTTACTTGACAAGAGGAGAGAGAAACAACTTGGTGATCAAGGAAGATGGATCATGAAGCCTATAAATACCACCCTCTTCTCCATTTGAAGGACACTCAATTCTTATCATTCAACAATACATTTTATATTCTAGTTTCTAGTTTTAAGTAGATTTATTTCTCTTGTAAGTTGTAGTACTCAACAAAGCTTCAAGTAAGTGAGATAGTGATACTTCCTACTCATCTTATCTTGTGAAATTGTTGAGGTACTCATGTGAAGAAGTGTAAGCAACCACATTGCTAGAAAAGAAATGCAGAGAATCTTCTTTTGTGTAATTACTCTTACCTCTTATTCTCTTTGCGTTTTTCTTGTTATAGGCATGAGAAATCTTGTTTGTATCTTTCTAGTTATGTCAAGCATGAGCTTAACCCTTTGTGGTTGGGATGCCTTAGCTTAGTAATGAAACTTTGAAATGTTATAAAGTTATGTTGATGTTTTTGTAATTTAGTTCTTGCATGATAATTCTTTCAAACTTATTTTAACTTGATCACTTAAAATAAGTAGGGTCATAAATTCAGAAATGGTTTGTGATTTGAAATCAAGAACTAACATGAATAAGTGTTTTAATAATAGGAAACTTTGTGAAAACCATGCTAAGACCTAGACATAGGATAGCATAGTTCATGGGATGATCTGTAGGAGTTTAATTAGGCAAGGGTGAACTTATTTAGAGCTTAGAAATAAGACTTGTAATGAAGCCCTGAAGATAAGTACTGAAAAGTACAAAACTGTTAGTACTGCATCCATTGCAGGTGCAATCATTATAACCGCAAGACATTGCAGGTGCAATGATTGTAGCAGTAAACCATTGCAGGTGCAATGGTTGCAGATTCATCAATTATAACTTTATACATTCAAAGTGAACTTACTTAAGTAAAAACATTCCAACCATATTTCTCAACTGATTCACAACTTACATTTACTTGTTTTTAATTTACAATTTGTCTATACACACACCACAATCATCATTCATTTTATATTTTATTTTTGTTATCATTGACTCTACTATTAATTTAAACTTAGTAAAATTAATTCAATCCCTGTGGGTACGACAACCTTCTTATCTCTACATTACTTGTTAAAGACTGTGTATACTTGCACATATATTTTTTCCACAACAAGTTTTTGGCGCCGTTGCCTTGGATTGCCATTAATTTTTCTATTGTTTATTTTAGTAGTAAGTTAGTGATCAATTTTACTCTGTTTGTTTTTTTGTGATATGGCAGACATTGCACTTGCAACCATTGCAACTGCAATAGTTGTAACTGCATATGCCCAGGTCCAGAACACCAGAGTACCCATTAGATCCTGAAATAAAAAGGAGATTTAGAAGGTTGCGTAGAATTCAAAGACAAGCAGGCAGAGCTAGAGAAACAATGTCTGATCAAGGAGCAGAAGGTTCCCACCTAGGTTCTGGCAGAGGCTCAAGAAGAGGAAGAGGATCTGCTCATGGTGTCCAGACCCAGATTACAGAAATCAGTTCATACACATGGGACCAATAGGTATGATAAATGATAGGGATACACCAATGAGGGACTATGCTGTGTTTGATCAAACAAACATGCAAACCAGCATAGTTAGACCTCAAATTAATGCACCACACTTTGAATTTAAACCTATGATGTTTCAAATGCTTCAAACAGTAGGTCAATTTAGTGGTTCTCCTCAAGAGGATTCTCACCTACATCTAAGGCAATTTTTGGAAATTTGTAGCAATTTTGTCATTCCTGGTGTTATAGAAAATGCTTTTAGGCTAAAACTTTTTCCGTATTCCCTCAAGGATAAAGCTAAGGCCTGGTTAAATTCACTAGAGCCTAACTCTATCACTGAGTGGAAAGAATTAGCTGAAAAATTTCTTGCAAAATATTTTCCACCAAGTAAAAATGCCAGGATGAGAGGGTGAATCTCTGTTTGAAGCATGGGAAAGATGGAAGGAACTATTGAGAAAATGTCCCCATCATGGTATCCCTGTCATAATTCAAATGGAAACATTTTACAATGGTTTGGAACCCCAAACCAGGCTCATGTTAGATGCATCATCTGGTGGAGTATTACTAAATTTGTCATACAATGAAGCATCTGAGTTGATAGAGAAAATGGCCACCAATAGCTATAGTTGGCCCACTGTTGGTCTTTCGGCAAGTGTACCAAATCGTGCAAGTAATAAAACCGGCAAGTACCGGGTATCGTCCTCCAGGATCGAATTTAATTACCAGTTACGTTAACAACTACTAAAGGAACCAAAGTGAACTAGGATGAGATTGATTTGATTGAGCTATGAAGCTCTAAAGTAAGCAATAAAATATTCTTTTTATGTTTTTAATAATAGAAACGAAGAACGCGTTTGAAAAGATACGATGGAGAAGATGCTAGAGATGAATTCCTATTGATTTCACACTATCGCATTGATTTAATTTGAGGGATAAGCTCTCTCTAATTTTGCTATCAAACCCACAACATTCACTAATTCCTAATTCCTTAGGTAACTAGTCCTTTGTCGATAACTACAAACCCTAATTCCTTAAGCGATTCTAATTAACACAAGCATTTAAAACGAGGGTTTGCAATATACAACAACTCATAGATTATTCCTAAGCTACGAATTGAAGGTATAGAATTTCAAACATTCAAAAACAAAACTTCCATTTCATAATTGAACAAAATATCATTGTATGAGTTTTCCAACCATAAAAAGCATTAAGCGTAGAAATTCGATACGCAAAATACGAGAGAGTATGATATAAATAAAATTCTAAACCATCGACAATAGTGCTACGTCAATATTCATTCATCCCTAACATTAGGGTTTAGTTACACATGATTAAGGAGAAGGAAAGAGAAGAATTACAAATTGGAGATGAAGACGAACACATGTGAAGCTTCAATCCTTGTTCCCAAGTCTCGAATCTTCAACGCCGATATCCAGAGCAATCAGTTCTCGCCGTGTACTAGGGTTCAAAATACGTCCAAAAAATGCTGAAAAACGCGTCCAACGCGTGTTTTAACGCGTCTGCCGCTGATTGGCGCGCCACTCGCGCTCCAGCGCCACTCACGCGCCAGTTGGGCGCCTTTCCTGCTGTCTTCTCGCGCGTGGTGCGCCACTCACGCGCCAGTTGCGCGCCATTTGGCTGAAAGCTCCTTGCTATTGCACTGTCTTCTCAAGCGTGGTGCGCCACTCACGCGCCAGTTGCGCGCCATTTGGCTGAATGCTCCTTGGTATTGCACCATTGAGTCCATTTGCCTGCACTGCTTTGTTCTTCAATTCTACCTAGTCCCTGGGCACAAAATCACGACAAAACCCAGCATAAACACTGCATAGCAACTAAATTTCTAATAGCACAAATTGTTAAATTCTCATCAACTTCATTGTTATTCATCAAAAACTCCAAGTAAAAATCCCTTTTTAACACTGAAAACTGAAACACCCCCTTTCTAACACGTCCAAAGTAATATAAAATCAGAGTTTTCAAAAACCTTTTCGATACACCCACAAGGGAGTGCTACATTTACACCATACAACAAATAACCATATTTAAAATTCATCAAAATAGAGAAATGTGATACATAGCACATCGATCGGGACGAACCCTCAAAACACCTGTTCGACTACACCACAGTTATTATGATCACCATCGCAGCGGAATAAAGACAAGTCTCATAACATAATTCATACATCCCAAATAAATAGTTTGAAATCAACAGATAAAACAACAACAAAACTAATGATCGCCCCCCCAGGTGCTACGTATCAGAGCAAACGACACAGACCAGACTAAGGAAGGTAGAAGAACCTTCACTCGGGATCACCTGCACGTTGCCGACATAAGAAGCAACATATAAAGCAGAAGGGGTGAGTCTCTAACAAATATAATAGCATGTATGATAAGCAATATGTTAGAGTAAAGGCAACCATAAACACCGCCTCACAACACTACGAACATACAACATCATTATACAACATCAATTCATAAGCATCAAGGAACATCACCAATTGCATGAGTATATGCATGAGGTGCAACCCACACCAACGGGCGTATGCATGTGGTACCATCATCACCAATAATTGCCATTCGGGCATCATCACCTATAATTAATCATAAGGCCGAAGCCTACATCACCGGTAAATGCATATGAAGTATGCGACTCCATGAACAATGCACCAACAACAATCCACAATCATAGTATTATATGTATAATACAACATCACCAATAATCATTAGATTCATCACCGTCATTAAATTCACCATCACCATAAGTGGTCATAGACCCATCACCTATCACCGTATTTAAATTCACCAAGTACATCACCAATCATAGCTCTATGGCTAACACCAAACTCGCCGGACACACCAACACCAAAAATATAGACTACTTTATAAGTCCAAGACACGGGACAGTCACCGGAGTTGGCGCCCCGCAGCACACAGGCAACACTGAGCAACACTGCACACAACACACAGGCAACACTGGGCAACACTGCACACAGCACACAGGCAACACTGGGCAACACTGCGCCAGCACACAGGCAACACTGGCAGCACACTGCGCCAGCACACAGGCAACACTGGCAGCACACTGCGCCAGCACAACACAGGCAACAATGGCAGCACACTGCGCCAGCACACAGGCAACACTGGCAGCACACTGCGCCAGCACACAGGCAACACTGGCAGGCAGCACTGGCGCCACTGGGCAACACTGCGCCAGCACACAGGCAACACTGGCAGCACACTGCGCCAGCACACAGGCAACACTGGCAGGCAGCACTGGCGCCACTGGGCAACACTGCGCCAGCACACAGGCAACACTGGCAGCACACTGCGCCAGCACCACACCGGCATAACACCGAGACACCCAACACTCCACCACCAAATTTCAACATCATTGTTCATGACTCTTTCAAGCATATCATCAAACACCATACAAGCACCATATATTTACATTCAAAATCATTGAATCATTTCATCAAACACCTTACAAGCAATATTAATTTCATCAATTATTCCAACAAAACACCAAGCATACCAAATTTCATCAAAATGAAATCAACAACATCATCACTCATTCAATCACCAAATCAATTAATTCACAACAACTTAAATCCTAAAACCCCACATAATAACCATCATACAATCCCATTATAAATGAAGAAAACCCACCCTTACCTTGAATTTTGGTGAAGACAAGCACTCTCCACAAAACCCCAAAGCAAAAGCAAGCAAGCAAGCTCCTCTTCCCTTCTCCTTGAAAATTGCGAGCTCTTCTTCTCCTCCTCTCCCTCTTTCTTCGCGTTTTCTCTCTCTCTCTCTCTCTCTCTCTCTCTCTCTCTCTCTCACTTCTTTCTTTCTTTCTTTCTTTGATTTGTTTCAAATGAGCACCATCTCATAACCCCTAGACTAGATAATTAGACTCTTGGGCCTAGCTAATGGATCATGGGCCTCCTATTCCCACTCCATTAATTACTCATAACACCTCCTGAATAAATTAAAATACCGGATTATTAATTTAACTTAATAAATTATTGTAAGCCTTAAATAATTCAATTAAATAAATAATTAAATTATTTTAGGGCGTTACAACTCTCCCCCACTTAGAATATTTCGTCCTCGAAATTTTACCTGAATCAAACAGCTCTGGGTAGGATTCCCGCATCTTACTCTCCAATTCCCACGTCATGCTTTCACCAGCAGCTCCCAACCAAACTACTTTCACCAAATTTATCTCCTTGCCCCTTAAGATCTTCACTTCACGGTCTTCAATCCGCATCGGCATCGTCTCCATAGTGAGATTATCTCTCACCTGCACATCGTCCATGTGAATCACATGAGATGGATCGGGGACATACTTCCGAAGCTGCGACACATGAAACACGTCATGCAAGTTCGGAAGGTTAGGTGGCAAGGCCACCCGATAGGCAACATTCCCAACTCTCTCCGAAATCTGATACGGGCCAATAAAACGAGGGGTCAACTTCTTAGACTTCAAAGCACGCCCAACACCGGTCATAGGGGTGACCCTCAGGAACACATGATCACCAGCTTGAAATTCCAAATCCTTCCTCCGCTTATCATGATAACTCTTTTGTCTACTTTGCGAAGCTTTCATCTTCTCACGAATCAACTTCACTTTCTCAGTGGTCTCGCGAACAATCTCAGGTCCAAGTACCACACTCTCCCCAGATTCATGCCAACACAAAGGAGTCCTACATCTCCGACCATACAATGCTTCAAAAGGTGCCATCCCAATACTAGAATGGTAGCTATTGTTATAGGTAAACTCTATCAATGGAAGATGAGTATCCCACGAACCTCCTTGCTCAAGAACACAAGCCCTCAACAAATCCTCTAAGGATTGAATAGTCCTCTCTGTCTGACCATCAGTCTACGGATGATACGCTGAGCTCAATCTCAACTTAGAACCCAATGCTTCTTGCAAACTTTTCCAAAACTCAGAAGTGAATCTAGGATCTCTATCTGACACAATACACAGAGGAACACCATGCAGCTTCACAATCTTTTGGATATAAATCCCAGCTAACTTTGGAACCGGATAAGTAATACTAATCGGTACAAAGTGAGCAGACTTCGTCAACCTATCAACAATCACCCAGATGGCATCTTGCCCTCTCACAGTACTAGGCAGTCCCGTCACAAAATCCATTGAAATACTATTCCATTTCCATTCCGGAATCTCTAACGGTTGCATCAACCCTGCAGGCTTCTGATGTTCAACCTTCGACTTCTGACAAGTCAAGCATGCATACACACACTGAGCCACATCACGCTTCATCCCAGGCCACCAGAACAGCCTCTTCAAGTCTTGATACATTTTTGTAGCCCCCGGATGAATACTCAACTTACTCCTATGACTCTCTTCAAGAATCGCTTTCTTTATCTCCACATCATCAGGAATACTAATTCTATCACGGTACCTCAACACACCTTGCGCATCTAACTTAAAATCATTATCCTCAGCCTGACCGGCTTCACTCATCAAATCCACCAGCTTAACATCCAACTTCTGAGCTTCTCTAATGCTAGCCAGAAATTCATTATTAATCTTCAACAATCCCAATCTAACACTCTGAGGTGTCACTTCGCAAACCAGGCTCATATCTCTGAACTGCTCAATCAATTCAAGTTCTTTAACCATCATTGCTGACATATGCAAAGCCTTCCGACTCAAAGCATCGGCTACAACATTAGCCTTCCCCGGATGATAATTCAAACTGAAATCATAATCTTTTAACAATTCCAACCACCTCCTTTGCCTCATATTCAACTCCTTTTGATCAAACAGATATTGCAAGCCTTTATGATCACTAAACACTTCAAATCTAGAACCATAAAGATAATGCCTCCACATTTTCAATGCAAACACAACTGCAGCAAGCTCTAAATCATGCGTAGGATAGTTCTTCTCATGAGTCCTCAACTGCCTCGACGCATAAGCAACTACCTTACCATTTTGCATAAGCACACCTCCTAAACCCATCTTAGAGGCATCACAGTACACCACAAAAGGCTCTCCCGGATTGGGCAACGTCAGAATAGGAGACGTCGTCAATCTCTTCTTCAATTCATTGAAACTTTCCTCACAACGAGCGTCCCAAACAAACGCCTTCCCTTTACAAGTCAACTGAGTCAACGGAAGTGCCAACTTAGAAAAGCCTTCAATAAACCTTCTATAATAACCAGCTAGCCCCAGAAAACTTCTAATCTCAGTAACCGACTTCGGAGCCTCCCATTTCAACACGACATCAACCTTAGACGGATCCACCGCAATTCCCTTACTAGAAATCACGTGACCAAGAAAACTCACTTCTTTCAACCAGAATTCACACTTAGACAGCTTTGCATACAACTTCCTATCCCTCAAGATCTCTAATACCAACCTCAAATGCTCGGCATGCTCTTCTTCCGATTTAGAGTAAACTAGAATGTCGTCAATGAACACCACCACAAATCGATCCAGGTAATCATGAAAAATACGGTTCATGTATTCCATAAATACTCCCGGCGCATTAGTCACACCAAAAGGCATCACCGAATACTCATAATGCCCATAACGAGTCCTAAAAGCCGTATTCTGAATATCCTCATCCTTCACCTTAATCTGATGGTAACCCGACCTCAAGTCAATCTTACTAAACACCTGAGCACCCACCAATTGATCCATCAAGTCATCTATCCTTGGAAGCGGATACTTGTTCTTAATCGTCACTTTATTCAATTGCCTATAATCAACGCAGAGCCTCATACTCCCATCCTTCTTCTTCACTAGCAACACCGGAGCTCCCCACGGCGACACACTTGGTCTCACAAACTTCTTTTCAAGCAGATCCTCAAGTTGCTTCTTCAATTCAGACAATTCAGATGCTGATATCCTGTAAGGTGCCATAGAAACAGGTCTAGTACCAGGTACAAGATCAATAGCAAATTCAACCTCCCTCTCTGGTGGTACATCCGGAATCTCATCAGGGAAAACCTCAGGAAATTCCCGCACCACCGGCAACTCATCAACCTTAGCTTGATTCTCAACAGATAATGACGCCGTCAGCGAAAACAACTGAACTTCTCCCTTCATTACCTTCCGCAGCTGACCAGCAGGCAACAAAACAGTTTCCTCCTCTACGGGAGAAGAGAAACTCACAGACTTGCTAAAACAATTAATATGAACATGGTTATCCACTAACCAGTCCATTCCTAAGATAATATCCATTCCTTCCAATGGCAGACAAATCAAATCAACAACAAAATCTCGGCCGAAAATCGACAAAGGACACTTAGAACACACAAGAGAAGTAGTCACCGAACCCTTAGCTGGAGTATCGATAACCATCTCTCTCATCATAGAAGACAATGCAAGATTCAACTTTTCAACACACACAGCAGCAATAAAAGAATGCGTAGCACCGGTATCAACAATAGCAAGTAGAGGAGTACCATTAATGAAACACGTACCTCTAATCTCATTGGTCGTCTCAGACCCCGCAATAGCAAACACCTTTCCACTAGACTTTTCCTTCTTTGGCTTGGTACACTTAGTGCTAATGTGTCCCACCTCTCCATAGTTGTAGCAGACCACATCCTTACGATCACAATCGGCCACCACATGACCCTCTTTGCCACAGCGGTAACACCTCTTTGTCTCAGCTTTGCAATCAATGCTCTTGTGACCAGACTTACCACATTTGAAACACACAATGCCCGCAGAAGCATCTCCCCCACTAGGCTTCTTGCCAGCAGCAGCCTTCTGTTTACCCTTCCCAGCAGGAACCTCATATGGCTTACCACGGTGTTGAGAATGACTCCTCTTATCTTTCATGATCTTGTAGTGAGCATTACTATCCTCCTCAAAGATCCTACAGCTGTCCACCAACTCAGAGAACACACGGATCTTCTGATATCCAATCGCCTTCTTAATGTCAGGCCTCAACCCATTCTCAAACTTAACGCACTTAGAAAATTCAGCAGTAGCCTCACTATAATGCGGATAGAACTTAGCCAATTCGGTGAACTTAGCAGCGTACTCAGCCACCGACTTGTTCCCTTGCTTCAGCTCAAGGAACTCAATCTCCTTCTTACCACGGACATCCTCCGATAGTACTTCCTCATGAACTCCCTCTTGAAAACATCCCAAGTGATTTTGCTCACCGGCATTCTCCAATCTTTGCATAGCCTCCAACCACCAATCATCAGCTTCCTCAGCCAACATATGAGTGCCATAGCGAACCTTCTGCACGGGAGTGGAATCCATCACACGGAAGATTCTTTCAATCTCCTTCAACCAAGCTAGAGCTCCATCGGGATCATACCTGCCTTTGAAGGTAGGCGGGTTCTCCTTCTGAAAGGTAGCCAAACTACGAGCCCCAGCACCCTCAGCACCTTGCTGATTTTCCACAGCTTGAGCCATAGCTTCCAAAGCAGCGGCCAGAGCAGCATCATTCCTTCCCGCCATCTCAGCTAAACACTACACCATAAGATATAATTAGAACTAAGAGACACCACGACCGGACACTTGGTCGGACAGACCGAACTGCTCTGATACCACTAATGAAACACCCCCTTTCTAACACGTCCAAAGTAATATAAAATCAGAGTTTTCAAAAACCTTTTCGATACACCCACAAGGGAGTGCTACATTTACACCATACAACAAATAACCATATTTAAAATTCATCAAAATAGAGAAATGTGATACATAGCACATCGATCGGGACGAACCCTCAAAACACCTGTTCTACTACACCACAGTTATTATGATCACCATCGCAGCGGAATAAAGACAAGTCTCATAACATAATTCATACATCCCAAATAAATAGTTTGAAATCAACAGATAAAACAACAACAAAACTAATGATCGCCCCCCCAGGTGCTACGTATCAGAGCAAACGACACAGACCAGACTAAGGAAGGTAGAAGAACCTTCACTCGGGATCACCTGCACGTTGCCGACATAAGAAGCAACATATAAAGCAGAAGGGGTGAGTCTCTAACAAATATAATAGCATGTATGATAAGCAATATGTTAGAGTAAAGGCAACCATAAACACCGCCTCACAACACTACGAACATACAACATCATTATACAACATCAATTCATAAGCATCAAGGAACATCACCAATTGCATGAGTATATGCATGAGGTGCAACCCACACCAACGGGCGTATGCATGTGGTACCATCATCACCAATAATTGCCATTCGGGCATCATCACCTATAATTAATCATAAGGCCGAAGCCTACATCACCGGTAAATGCATATGAAGTATGCGACTCCATGAACAATGCACCAACAACAATCCACAATCATAGTATTATATGTATAATACAACATCACCAATAATCATTAGATTCATCACCGTCATTAAATTCACCATCACCATAAGTGGTCATAGACCCATCACCTATCACCGTATTTAAATTCACCAAGTACATCACCAATCATAGCTCTATGGCTAACACCAAACTCGCCGGACACACCAACACCAAAAATATAGACTACTTTATAAGTCCAAGACACGGGACAGTCACCGGAGTTGGCGCCCCGCAGCACACAGGCAACACTGAGCAACACTGCACACAGCACACAGGCAACACTGGGCAACACTGCACACAGCACACAGGCAACACTGGGCAACACTGCGCCAGCACACAGGCAACACTGGCAGCACACTGCGCCAGCACACAGGCAACACTGGCAGCACACTGCGCCAGCACAACACAGGCAACAATGGCAGCACACTGCGCCAGCACACAGGCAACACTGGCAGCACACTGCGCCAGCACACAGGCAACACTGGCAGGCAGCACTGGCGCCACTGGGCAACACTGCGCCAGCACACAGGCAACACTGGCAGCACACTGCGCCAGCACACAGGCAACACTGGCAGGCAGCACTGGCGCCACTGGGCAACACTGCGCCAGCACACAGGCAACACTGGCAGCACACTGCGCCAGCACCACACCGGCATAACACCGAGACACCCAACACTCCACCACCAAATTTCAACATCATTGTTCATGACTCTTTCAAGCATATCATCAAACACCATACAAGCACCATATATTTACATTCAAAATCATTGAATCATTTCATCAAACACCTTACAAGCAACATTAATTTCATCAATTATTCCAACAAAACACCAAGCATACCAAATTTCATCAAAATGAAATCAACAACATCATCACTCATTCAATCACCAAATCAATTAATTCACAACAACTTAAATCCTAAAACCCCACATAATAACCATCATACAATCCCATTATAAATGAAGAAAACCCACCCTTACCTTGAATTTTGGTGAAGACAAGCACTCTCCACAAAACCCCAAAGCAAAAGCAAGCAAGCAAGCTCCTCTTCCCTTCTCCTTGAAAATTGCGAGCTCTTCTTCTCCTCCTCTCCCTCTTTCTTCGCGTTTTCTCTCTCTCTCTCTCTCTCTCTCTCTCTCTCTCTCTCACTTCTTTCTTTCTTTCTTTCTTTGATTTGTTTCAAATGAGCACCATCTCATAACCCCTAGACTAGATAATTAGACTCTTGGGCCTAGCTAATGGATCATGGGCCTCCTATTCCCACTCCATTAATTACTCATAACACCTCCTGAATAAATTAAAATACCGGATTATTAATTTAACTTAATAAATTATTGTAAGCCTTAAATAATTCAATTAAATAAATAATTAAATTATTTTAGGGCGTTACAACTCTCCCCCACTTAGAATATTTCGTCCTCGAAATTTTACCTGAATCAAACAGCTCTGGGTAGGATTCCCGCATCTTACTCTCCAATTCCCACGTCATGCTTTCACCAGCAGCTCCCAACCAAACTACTTTCACCAAATTTATCTCCTTGCCCCTTAAGATCTTCACTTCACGGTCTTCAATCCGCATCGGCATCGTCTCCATAGTGAGATTATCTCTCACCTGCACATCGTCCATGTGAATCACATGAGATGGATCGGGGACATACTTCCGAAGCTGCGACACATGAAACACGTCATGCAAGTTCGGAAGGTTAGGTGGCAAGGCCACCCGATAGGCAACATTCCCAACTCTCTCCGAAATCTGATACGGGCCAATAAAACGAGGGGTCAACTTCTTAGACTTCAAAGCACGCCCAACACCGGTCATAGGGGTGACCCTCAGGAACACATGATCACCAGCTTGAAATTCCAAATCCTTCCTCCGCTTATCATGATAACTCTTTTGTCTACTTTGCGAAGCTTTCATCTTCTCACGAATCAACTTCACTTTCTCAGTGGTCTCGCGAACAATCTCAGGTCCAAGTACCACACTCTCCCCAGATTCATGCCAACACAAAGGAGTCCTACATCTCCGACCATACAATGCTTCAAAAGGTGCCATCCCAATACTAGAATGGTAGCTATTGTTATAGGTAAACTCTATCAATGGAAGATGAGTATCCCACGAACCTCCTTGCTCAAGAACACAAGCCCTCAACAAATCCTCTAAGGATTGAATAGTCCTCTCTGTCTGACCATCAGTCTACGGATGATACGCTGAGCTCAATCTCAACTTAGAACCCAATGCTTCTTGCAAACTTTTCCAAAACTCAGAAGTGAATCTAGGATCTCTATCTGACACAATACACAGAGGAACACCATGCAGCTTCACAATCTTTTGGATATAAATCCCAGCTAACTTTGGAACCGGATAAGTAATACTAATCGGTACAAAGTGAGCAGACTTCGTCAACCTATCAACAATCACCCAGATGGCATCTTGCCCTCTCACAGTACTAGGCAGTCCCGTCACAAAATCCATTGAAATACTATTCCATTTCCATTCCGGAATCTCTAACGGTTGCATCAACCCTGCAGGCTTCTGATGTTCAACCTTCGACTTCTGACAAGTCAAGCATGCATACACACACTGAGCCACATCACGCTTCATCCCAGGCCACCAGAACAGCCTCTTCAAGTCTTGATACATTTTTGTAGCCCCCGGATGAATACTCAACTTACTCCTATGACTCTCTTCAAGAATCGCTTTCTTTATCTCCACATCATCAGGAATACTAATTCTATCACGGTACCTCAACACACCTTGCGCATCTAACTTAAAATCATTATCCTCAGCCTGACCGGCTTCACTCATCAAATCCACCAGCTTAACATCCAACTTCTGAGCTTCTCTAATGCTAGCCAGAAATTCATTATTAATCTTCAACAATCCCAATCTAACACTCTGAGGTGTCACTTCGCAAACCAGGCTCATATCTCTGAACTGCTCAATCAATTCAAGTTCTTTAACCATCATTGCTGACATATGCAAAGCCTTCCGACTCAAAGCATCGGCTACAACATTAGCCTTCCCCGGATGATAATTCAAACTGAAATCATAATCTTTTAACAATTCCAACCACCTCCTTTGCCTCATATTCAACTCCTTTTGATCAAACAGATATTGCAAGCCTTTATGATCACTAAACACTTCAAATCTAGAACCATAAAGATAATGCCTCCACATTTTCAATGCAAACACAACTGCAGCAAGCTCTAAATCATGCGTAGGATAGTTCTTCTCATGAGTCCTCAACTGCCTCGACGCATAAGCAACTACCTTACCATTTTGCATAAGCACACCTCCTAAACCCATCTTAGAGGCATCACAGTACACCACAAAAGGCTCTCCCGGATTGGGCAACGTCAGAATAGGAGACGTCGTCAATCTCTTCTTCAATTCATTGAAACTTTCCTCACAACGAGCGTCCCAAACAAACGCCTTCCCTTTACAAGTCAACTGAGTCAACGGAAGTGCCAACTTAGAAAAGCCTTCAATAAACCTTCTATAATAACCAGCTAGCCCCAGAAAACTTCTAATCTCAGTAACCGACTTCGGAGCCTCCCATTTCAACACGACATCAACCTTAGACGGATCCACCGCAATTCCCTTACTAGAAATCACGTGACCAAGAAAACTCACTTCTTTCAACCAGAATTCACACTTAGACAGCTTTGCATACAACTTCCTATCCCTCAAGATCTCTAATACCAACCTCAAATGCTCGGCATGCTCTTCTTCCGATTTAGAGTAAACTAGAATGTCGTCAATGAACACCACCACAAACCGATCCAGGTAATCATGAAAAATACGGTTCATGTATTCCATAAATACTCCCGGCGCATTAGTCACACCAAAAGGCATCACCGAATACTCATAATGCCCATAACGAGTCCTAAAAGCCGTATTCTGAATATCCTCATCCTTCACCTTAATCTGATGGTAACCCGACCTCAAGTCAATCTTACTAAACACCTGAGCACCCACCAATTGATCCATCAAGTCATCTATCCTTGGAAGCGGATACTTGTTCTTAATCGTCACTTTATTCAATTGCCTATAATCAACGCAGAGCCTCATACTCCCATCCTTCTTCTTCACTAGCAACACCGGAGCTCCCCACGGCGACACACTTGGTCTCACAAACTTCTTTTCAAGCAGATCCTCAAGTTGCTTCTTCAATTCAGACAATTCAGATGCTGATATCCTGTAAGGTGCCATAGAAACAGGTCTAGTACCAGGTACAAGATCAATAGCAAATTCAACCTCCCTCTCTGGTGGTACATCCGGAATCTCATCAGGGAAAACCTCAGGAAATTCCCGCACCACCGGCAACTCATCAACCTTAGCTTGATTCTCAACAGATAATGACGCCGTCAGCGAAAACAACTGAACTTCTCCCTTCATTACCTTCCGCAGCTGACCAGCAGGCAACAAAACAGTTTCCTCCTCTACGGGAGAAGAGAAACTCACAGACTTGCTAAAACAATTAATATGAACATGGTTATCCACTAACCAGTCCATTCCTAAGATAATATCCATTCCTTCCAATGGCAGACAAATCAAATCAACAACAAAATCTCGGCCGAAAATCGACAAAGGACACTTAGAACACACAAGAGAAGTAGTCACCGAACCCTTAGCTGGAGTATCGATAACCATCTCTCTCATCATAGAAGACAATGCAAGATTCAACTTTTCAACACACACAGCAGCAATAAAAGAATGCGTAGCACCGGTATCAACAATAGCAAGTAGAGGAGTACCATTAATGAAACACGTACCTCTAATCTCATTGGTCGTCTCAGACCCCGCAATAGCAAACACCTTTCCACTAGACTTTTCCTTCTTTGGCTTGGTACACTTAGTGCTAATGTGTCCCACCTCTCCATAGTTGTAGCAGACCACATCCTTACGATCACAATCGGCCACCACATGACCCTCTTTGCCACAGCGGTAACACCTCTTTGTCTCAGCTTTGCAATCAATGCTCTTGTGACCAGACTTACCACATTTGAAACACACAATGCCCGCAGAAGCATCTCCCCCACTAGGCTTCTTGCCAGCAGCAGCCTTCTGTTTACCCTTCCCAGCAGGAACCTCATATGGCTTACCACGGTGTTGAGAATGACTCCTCTTATCTTTCATGATCTTGTAGTGAGCATTACTATCCTCCTCAAAGATCCTACAGCTGTCCACCAACTCAGAGAACACACGGATCTTCTGATATCCAATCGCCTTCTTAATGTCAGGCCTCAACCCATTCTCAAACTTAACGCACTTAGAAAATTCAGCAGTAGCCTCACTATAATGCGGATAGAACTTAGCCAATTCGGTGAACTTAGCAGCGTACTCAGCCACCGACTTGTTCCCTTGCTTCAGCTCAAGGAACTCAATCTCCTTCTTACCACGGACATCCTCCGATAGTACTTCCTCATGAACTCCCTCTTGAAAACATCCCAAGTGATTTCCTCACCGGCATTCTCCAATCTTTGCATAGCCTCCAACCACCAATCATCAGCTTCCTCAGCCAACATATGAGTGCCATAGCGAACCTTCTGCACGGGAGTGGAATCCATCACACGGAAGATTCTTTCAATCTCCTTCAACCAAGCTAGAGCTCCATCGGGATCATACCTGCCTTTGAAGGTAGGCGGGTTCTCCCTCTGAAAGGTAGCCAAACTACGAGCCCCAGCACCCTCAGCACCTTGCTGATTTTCCACAGCTTGAGCCATAGCTTCCAAAGCAGCGGCCAGAGCAGCATCATTCCTTCCCGCCATCTCAGCTAAACACTACACCATAAGATATAATTAGAACTAAGAGACACCACGACCGGACACTTGGTCGGACAGACCGAACTGCTCTGATACCACTAATGAAACACCCCCTTTCTAACACGTCCAAAGTAATATAAAATCAGAGTTTTCAAAAACCTTTTCGATACACCCACAAGGGAGTGCTACATTTACACCATACAACAAATAACCATATTTAAAATTCATCAAAATAGAGAAATGTGATACATAGCACATCGATCGGGACGAACCCTCAAAACACCTGTTCGACTACACCACAGTTATTATGATCACCATCGCAGCGGAATAAAGACAAGTCTCATAACATAATTCATACATCCCAAATAAATAGTTTGAAATCAACAGATAAAACAACAACAAAACTAATGATCGCCCCCCCAGGTGCTACGTATCAGAGCAAACGACACAGACCAGACTAAGGAAGGTAGAAGAACCTTCACTCGGGATCACCTGCACGTTGCCGACATAAGAAGCAACATATAAAGCAGAAGGGGTGAGTCTCTAACAAATATAATAGCATGTATGATAAGCAATATGTTAGAGTAAAGGCAACCATAAACACCGCCTCACAACACTACGAACATACAACATCATTATACAACATCAATTCATAAGCATCAAGGAACATCACCAATTGCATGAGTATATGCATGAGGTGCAACCCACACCAACGGGCGTATGCATGTGGTACCATCATCACCAATAATTGCCATTCGGGCATCATCACCTATAATTAATCATAAGGCCGAAGCCTACATCACCGGTAAATGCATATGAAGTATGCGACTCCATGAACAATGCACCAACAACAATCCACAATCATAGTATTATATGTATAATACAACATCACCAATAATCATTAGATTCATCACCGTCATTAAATTCACCATCACCATAAGTGGTCATAGACCCATCACCTATCACCGTATTTAAATTCACCAAGTACATCACCAATCATAGCTCTATGGCTAACACCAAACTCGCCGGACACACCAACACCAAAAATATAGACTACTTTATAAGTCCAAGACACGGGACAGTCACCGGAGTTGGCGCCCCGCAGCACACAGGCAACACTGAGCAACACTGCACACAGCACACAGGCAACACTGGGCAACACTGCACACAGCACACAGGCAACACTGGGCAACACTGCACACAGCACACAAGCAACACTGGGCAACACTGCACACAGCACACAGGCAACACTGGGCAACACTGCGCCAGCACACAGGCAACACTGGCAGCACACTGCGCACACAGGCAACACTGGCAGCACACTGCGCCAGCACAACACAGGCAACACTGGCAGCACACTGCGCCAGCACACAGGCAACACTGGCAGCACACTGCGCCAGCACACAGGCAACACTGGCAGGCAGCACTGGCGCCACTGGGCAACACTGCGCCAGCACACAGGCAACACTGGCAGCACACTGCGCCAGCACACAGGCAACACTGGCAGGCAGCACTGGCGCCACTGGGCAACACTGCGCCAGCACACAGGCAACACTGGCAGCACACTGCGCCAGCACCACACCGGCATAACACCGAGACACCCAACACTCCACCACCAAATTTCAACATCATTGTTCATGACTCTTTCAAGCATATCATCAAACACCATACAAGCACCATATATTTACATTCAAAATCATTGAATCATTTCATCAAACACCTTACAAGCAACATTAATTTCATCAATTATTCCAACAAAACACCAAGCATACCAAATTTCATCAAAATGAAATCAACAACATCATCACTCATTCAATCACCAAATCAATTAATTCACAACAACTTAAATCCTAAAACCCCACATAATAACCATCATACAATCCCATTATAAATGAAGAAAACCCACCCTTACCTTGAATTTTGGTGAAGACAAGCACTCTCCACAAAACCCCAAAGCAAAAGCAAGCAAGCAAGCTCCTCTTCCCTTCTCCTTGAAAATTGCGAGCTCTTCTTCTCCTCCTCTCCCTCTTTCTTCGCGTTTTCTCTCTCTCTCTCTCTCTCTCTCTCTCTCTCTCTCTCTCTCTCTATCTCACTTCTTTCTTTCTTTCTTTGATTTGTTTCAAATGAGCACCATCTCATAACCCCTAGACTAGATAATTAGACTCTTGGGCCTAGCTAATGGATCATGGGCCTCCTATTCCCACTCCATTAATTACTCATAACACCTCCTGAATAAATTAAAATACCGGATTATTAATTTAACTTAATAAATTATTGTAAGCCTTAAATAATTCAATTAAATAAATAATTAAATTATTTTAGGGCGTTACAAAAACCATCATGTGATGGGGACTCATCACAACCCCAAACTTAAACGTTTGCTTGTCCTCAAGCAAAGACAAGAGAAGACAAAACAAACATCAGATAACATGCAATCACATAGGAATTCATCACTTAACACAAACATCAAGGGAACAAGTTGAGCATCAACTTTCAGACTGGTCCCTCAATTGCAAACCCACATGTGGTACTTTTACTAGGACATTCTTGCTCAATAGTGCGTGTGTGACACTTAACTCAGTTGGAACACAGCTAGTTTCAAAATGCGTTTAACTAAGACTAGAGGGCTTTCTTCCGAGACTGCCAAAGATGTTTCAAAACAAAAGGTAGACTAACAATTCTCGCTCCGAATGGGGGTTAAGCATGACAAAGGGCTTTGATTTAGCAATTCCGAACTCTAGGACAGTGCACTTATTACCACTTCACCGCAATGCTGCAGCAATAGAAACTAAAACAGAATTCAAAAACAAACAATACTTGACATTTATGTTGCATTGCCCTGATTCTTTCCTCACTTTTCTCACAGGTTGATTACTTATTTCGACTGAAACCAAAGTGTGTCACCACAAATTGGCCTCCCTACTTCATAATCAACCTAACTACCATTTCTCATCTTTTTGACTGAAACTATAATGTGTCTCCACAGAATAGCCTCCCTACTCAGTTCAAAATGGCAGCTTATTTCACTCTTTTCTTTTCTTTTATTTTTTTTATTTTTTTTATTTATTTATGGGCAATGACAACAATGACACATATTTACAATCACAATACAAACATTCTAAGCTATGTGCACTTGGCTTAATCCCATTCTTTCATGCTTTGCCTTAATATAGCTCAAAGAACCCCAAACTTAGTTTCTTATGCTACCCTATATTTTTAGTAAAAATTTGGCAACTCCCATGGTCCACCAAACAGCTAGTTTAGCTACAATCACCAATTCTCACCAATTCATCACTAAGTTTGCTCAACTCATTTTTTTTCTTCAATAATTCGCTACATGATTGCACATAATCCATGACACTGACACTGACTTGACAATAGGTCCTCCCCCCGCTCAAAACTTTGCAGTGTCCTCACTGATTAATTTAGGGGAAGGCCTATTTACAGAAACAAAAGCAAAACAAAAACAGAATCACATAGCGACAACTAACTAAAATAAACACCAAAGTACACAACCAACTAATGCAAGGATAAGGGAAAGAGAGAAAATACCATAGCGGTGAGTAGACTACTCAACCGCGTCCAGGGTCTACTGCGGAGGTCCCTGAAAGATGTCAGCCTCCGGGTCCAACTGTCCTCCACTCTGAACCGTGCACATGGCTCTGTAGAGGGCTCTCATCCCAAACCTGTACTCCGCTGCCATTCTTGCCTGGGTCCGTCTCATCTCCTCCTGGTTTGCTGTCATTCGCTCCTGATTTGCTGCCAGAACATCCATTCTTGCTTGCAGATTCTAAAAATCTTCTGCAGACGGCCCAACCGAAAAATCATCAATGTTAAAGGTTGGTTCTTGCTCATCTGGCTGCTCATGTTGAGGCTCTTCTCTTTGAACCGGATGCTCAAGTCCTAGCCTAGAGCGAATCCAATTCCCAGTAATTGCAGAGGCTGGTGAAATAGTGTCTTCATGTGCATCGGCTACTACACCTGCTTTTTCACACAACAATGCAATGAGACTAGCATACCTCCAATAACTTGGCAAAGCCCCATCTTTAAACTGAGCAAAGCTCCTGAGCTCTTTTTCTAGAATCCACCCTAGATTGACAGGCTCTCCTCGAATGATGCATGAGGCTAAGATTGCCCTGTCGAGACTCAGCTCAGATTGGTTTGAACTCGGGCAGATAGTGGCAAGGATGAAAGCCGCCCACCCTCTAGCAACTGGGGTGAGGGAGCTGGTAAGAATCTTTTGAGGTTCGCCACTTGTGTTTCTTACCCAATCCATTCCGGGTTTGCACAACGCTTCACGAATCTCAGCCGCGCGTCCCGGGTCTCCCTTTATATTCTTTCTACTTAATTTGGTTTTGAACATACAATTCAGAACTGGCACCGGTGCTAACCCAAATACCCTGTTGATAGTAGCAGCATCAAAGGGGACATACGACCCCAAATATAACTTGCTGTGATACCAACTGCAGGCTTAGGAAAGACATTAGAAAAGAATTTGAAGACTAGAGCCTTGCTCGCCTCCTTTGGATAAACCACATATTGCTCCCATCCTCTGTTGCTAATGTTTCCTCTAATCTCTTCGAACTCACCCGGAGCAAGGTGAAGGGCTTTTTCTTTGACAAACTTTGAGTTCACATTAATTGAGTCGTGGAACTTTTCACATCCCAATGATCTAAACATCTCAGAGTTGTACTCGGAATTATGAGTTTGGGATGTCGAACCACGACCAACCGTCTTCCTCTTCTTTCCTTTGCCGGCCATATCCTGTTCACATCATAATAAATTTTCGCGCACAAGATTGGTCAAGGTTAGTGCACATATAAACATGACATAACTCTTCTTGTTCAACTATAGTCACACATAATTTACCTTTCAAGAAGGTATTGAGTTCACATAACCAAATTCTCAAACTATTTTCAAGCACAAGGTTGTTGTTTACAAATGCAAGCATGTTGTTCATGGTTTCTAGTTTAAACATTTTATCAAACAAGTGGTGTGCACATCCACTCCACACATGAACAACAACCTACAATCAACTTAATCAACCCCAAACTTGATTTTCATCACTTTCTCAACACATAAATCAACACAACAACAACCATATTACAATTTCTATCAAAATCATCATCAAAATTTGAGTTTACCCATTAAGTGCAATGAGATGAATCTTGAAAGAAATTAAGTTTGAGAAAGGAATACTTACTTGATAATTGATGTGGGTGAAGACAATAAGGTGTAAATTCAAAATCTCACAACAAACTTGTAGATTAAAGCTCCTTGGATCAAGAAAATTTTAGAAAACCTAAGATTGGAAGATGCTTCACGCGTGAAAGGATGCCCAGCGCCAGTGCCGCGCGAGATTTATACTTCCAGTGGCGCGCGGGGCGCCACTTACGCGCAAGTGGCGCGCGAATTGGCAGGGGCATGCAACAGAGTGGCGCGCGACGCGCCGGTGCAGCGCAAGTGCAGCGCGAATTGGCAGGGGCCTTGCTTGTTTTGCGCGTGGAGCGCGAGTGCAGCGCGAATTGGCAGAATGCCCTGTGAGTTTTGCGCGACTTGGCTGAGACCATTTGATTCTTGCAAAAATTGATTGTGACTAACATGCATCCTAAAGTACCTAATTTAAGAAAAATAATGCGAAAAATTAAAAAGATAAGGGTTGAGAAAATTGGGTTGCCTCCCAAAAAGCGCTTCTTTAACGTCACTAGCTTGACGTTACCTCGATTTTTTTAAGGGTCGCTTAAAACCAAGGCCAGCTTCTCTCTTTCCACCACTTCGCCAAGGTATGGCTTCAATCTCTGCCCATTAACCATCCAACTTCTTTTTGAGGACGGTTCCTCCAATTCGATT
The DNA here is from genome assembly GCA_963573325.1 of Astragalus glycyphyllos. Lineage (NCBI taxonomy): Eukaryota > Viridiplantae > Streptophyta > Magnoliopsida > Fabales > Fabaceae > Astragalus > Astragalus glycyphyllos. Next base: position 41,280,853 of record OY754307.1, read on the forward strand.
GCTCCATAAGGCTTAACCTCTTTGATTGTGAATGGACCAGACCATTTGGACTTCAGTTTACCAGGAAATAACTTCAGTCTAGAATTAAACAAAAGAACCTGTTGCCCTGGCCTGAATTCTCTTTTTAAGATCTTCTTGTCATGGTATGCTTTGACCTTCTGCTTGTACAGCTTCGAAGATTCATATGCTTGCAACCTCATTTCTTCGAGTTCATGAAGCTGCAGCTTCCTTTTCTCACTTGCATCATTCAAATCAAAGTTAAACATTTTAAGAGCCCAATATGCTTTATGCTCCAACTCAACCGGTAAATGGCATGATTTGCCATAAACCATTTGATATGGAGTTAAGCCTATGGGAGACTTGAAAGCTGTCCTATAAGCCCATAGAGCGTCATCTAACTTAAGTGACCAATCTTTTCTAGATGATGAGACTGTCTTCTCCAGAATTCTCTTTATATCCCTGTTTGAAACTTCAGCTTGCTCATTGGTCTGAGGGTGATATGGAGATGCTACTTTGTGCTTTACACCATATTTGGAGAGCACATTGTTTAGCTGGGTGTTGCAAAAGTGGCTACCTCCATCACCGATTAAAACTCTCGGGACCCCAAATCTTGAAAAGATGTTCTTCTTCACAAATTTCACCACGGTCTGAGAGTCGCTCTTTGAGGTGGCAATGGCTTCCACCCACTTTGAAACATAGTCAACTCCCACCAAAATATACATGAAAGAGTGAGATGGTGGGAATGGCCCCATGAAATCAATGCCCCAACAATCAAACACTTCAACTTCTAGAATGGGGTTCAATGGCATCTCCCCCCTACGTGAAATATTGCCGGTCCTCTGGCATTTGTCACAGCTCTTTACATAATCTTGCGCATCCTTGAAGACGGATGGCCAATAAAAACCAGACTGAAGTACCTTAGCAGCTGTGCGTTCCCCGTTATAGTGCCCTCTACATGGAGAATCATGACAATGCCACAGAATACTTTTACTTTCATCTCCGAAAACACATCGCCTAAGAAGTCCATCCGTACCAACTTTGAAGAGATACGGATCATCCCAAAGGTAATGTTGAGCATCACGGAGGAACTTTTTCTTTTGTTGCCATGTGAAGTCTTCCGGCACCATCCCGGCTACTTTGTAATTTGCTATGTCGGCAAACCACGGTCTCTCTTCAACTGCCAACAACTTCTCGTCGGGGAATTCTTCAAGAATTTCATTCTCCCGAGCCGTGACCTCTTTGTTGTCCAGCCTAGATAAATGATCTGCCACCACATTTTCGCTCCCCTTTTTGTCTTTGATCTCCAAATCAAATTCCTGCAAAAGCAAAATCCACCTAAGGAGTCGAGGCTTAGACTCGCCCTTGGTTAATAGATATTTGATTGCTGCATGGTCAGTGAAAACAATTACTTTAGAACCAACCAAATAGGAGCGAAATTTTTCCAATGCAAACACTATGGCTAGCAATTCTTTTTCAGTTGTTGCATAATTCACTTGATTTTCATTCAAAACCTTGCTAGCATAGTATATAGCATGAAAGAATTTCTCCGATCTCTGCCCCAATACAGCACCCACTGCATAGTCACTAGCGTCACACATAAGTTCAAATGGAACATCCCAATTGGGGGCTACTATGACTGGAGCAGAGATGAGTGTTCCCTTCAAGATATTAAAAGCACACAAACAATCATTATCAAAAACAAATTCAACCTCCTTAACAAGTAGATTGCATAAAGGTTTTGCAATCTTGGAGAAGTCTTTTAAGAAACGTCGATAAAAACCGGCGTGCCCTAAAAAACTTCTCACTCCTTTTACATTTAGAGGAGGAGGTAACTTTTCTATTACTTCAATTTTTGCTTGGTCAACCTCAATGCCTTTTGCAGAGATTTTATGGCCAAGCACAATACCTTCTTTAACCATAAAGTGGCACTTCTCCCAATTCAAAACTAAATTGGTTTCAGCGCATCTCTTCAAAACTGCATCAAGGTTAGACAAGCAAGAATCATAACTATGACCAAAAACAGAAAAGTCATCCATAAATACCTCTATCGCATTTTCCATCATATCAGAGAATATAGAAAGCATGCACCTTTGAAAAGTCGCCGGAGCATTGCACAACCCGAAGGGCATCCTCCGATATGCGAACACACCGAAGGGACATGTGAAGGCTGTCTTCTCTTGATCTTCTGGGTCTACCGCTATCTGGTTGTACCCAGAGTATCCATCCAAAAAGCAATAGAAAGCTTGTCCAGCCAACCTCTCCAACATCTGATCCATGAATGGCAATGGGAAGTGGTCCTTCCGAGTTGCTTGGTTTAACCTCCGGTAATCAATGCACATCCTCCAACCCGTAACAGTTCGAGTCGGAATCAGCTCATTCTTATCATTTCTCACTACGGTCATACCACCCTTCTTGGGAACCACATGAACCGGACTCACCCACGAGCTATCTGAGATAGGATAAATCATCCCGGCATCTAAGAGCTTTAAGACTTCCTTCCGCACCACCTCTTTCATGGTAGGATTTAGTCTTCGCTGAGGTTGAATCACAGGTTTGAATTCTTCCTCGAGTTTGATCTTATGCATGCAAAATGCTGGACTTATCCCCTTAAGGTCGGAGATAGTCCAGCCTAAAGCATTTTTGTTACTTCTTAGCACCCTCATCAACTTCTCCTCTTCCAATTTGGTCAAGGAGCTACTAATGATAGCTGGATGAAGATCATCATTTGCAAGGAAAACATACTTCAAATGAGGGGGAAGTTGTTTCAATTCAGGAATCTTTTTCTCGGGACTCTCCCCCCTATCTAGCTCCTCTTTTTTCTTGAAAACTCTTTCTACCTGAGAAGCTTCAAATTGCAGAATACAATCTTCTATTTCACTTCCCAGATTCTCATTTGCTTCTTCAATAGAGTTCACAATTACCTTCTCTAATGGAGGAGATGGTAAGTCATGTCTAAAAGTTTCTTGAACAGAGTTCTCAATCACATCCACCCTAAAACACTGCCCTTTGTCATCCGGATGGCGCATAGCTTCAAAAACATTAAAAGTAACCTTCTCATCTTGGAACCTCAAGATTAGCTTACCTTGCTGTACATCAATCAAGGCTCTCCCAGTGGCTAAGAATGGTCTACCAAGGATAATTGGTACCTCGGTATCTTCCTCCATGTCAAGAATTACAAAGTCAACAGAAAATAGAAATTTGTCAACTCTTACCAGAACATCCTCTAAGACTCCATAGGGATATTTGATGGATCGATCAGCAAGATGCAACGACATTCTAGTTGGTTTAACCTCACCTCCACCAAGTCTCTTCAGCATCGATAAGGGCATAAGATTAATGCTAGCCCCCAGATCACAAAGAGCCTTGCCAATAGCTAAGTCACCAATTGCACAAGGGATGGTGAAATTTCCAAGATCTTTCATTTTCTGAGGAAGCTTCCTTTGGATGATAGCACTGCACTCTTCAGTCAAAGCCACTGTTTCGTCTTCTTTGAATTTCCTCTTCTTTGTCAACAGCTCCTTCATGAACTTGGCATAATTGGGCATCTGTTCCAGAGCTTCTGCAAAGGGTATGTTGATTTGAAGCTGCTTGAAAATATCCATGAACTTTGCAAACTGCTCATCTTTTTGATTCTTCTTACTAGCACGAGGATATGGCAACTTTATGTGTGAAGGAGGTGCCTTTGGTTTCTCTTTCACCTGCACATCAAAAAACAATTTGTTTTCATCAAGGTTAGACTTCACACCTCCCTCATTTTTTTCACTCAACTCATTTTCGACTTCTCCATTTTTTTCATTTTCTACTGACACCTTCTTCTCACAATTTACCATAGGAGTCTTCAACTCCCGACCACTTCTTAGTGTAATAGCCTTAGCAGTTTCATTTTTTGGGTTATCAATAGTAGTAGTAGAGAATCCACTACCAGATGATTCAGCAAGTTTCTTTGATAATTGCCCAATCTGAACCTCTAAGTTTTTCATGGAAGCTTCATGATTCTTTTCCATATTTTTCATAGCTTGGTCTTGAGATAGGAAAGTTGTCTTTGTCATCTGCATGAATTGAGTCAAAGCATCTTCCATTTGAGACGGCTTCTTTTGTTCTTGAGGAGGTGCTTGATACTGTTGTAGCTGACTTGACCTTGCGGCATCATTATTTTTCAAAGAGAAGTTGGGATGATTCTTCCACCCAGAATTGTATGTGTTAGAAAATGGGTTCCCACCTTGCTTCTGAAAGTTTCCCATGTAATTAACCTGTTCACTGCTATCTCCATGAGTTGCACAGTCACCTTCATGAGCTTCTCTACCACAATAGTTACACGCACCGAAATGAGCTGCTTGAGCAGTTGTAGGAGTTTGAGATCCACCTGGCAAGGCAGCAGCTAACTGTTTAGTGAGAGCCTCGATTTGAAGTGACATTACCTTTTGTTGAGCTAACACAGCACTATTAGAGTCCAACGCTAACATCCCTTTCTTCATTGTTGCCCCTCTATCATTTTGAATTCTGTACTCATTAGAAGCCATATGCTCTACCAATTGTCTTGCTTCCTCTGCATTTTTGGTACCCAAAGACCCTCCAGCTGAGGCATCTAGCATCATCCTTGTTTGAGGCCGCAAACCATGACAGAAGGTGTGCAACTGAACAAAGTCATCAATACCATGCGAAGGACATTTCTTTAACAGCAATTTGAACCTTTCCCACGCATCATATAGAGATTCTGTGTCCCCCTGCTCGAAGTTTGATATTTCAGCCCGCTTCTTGATGAACTTTGAAATTGGGAAAAATCTTTCAAGAAATTTGCTCTCTAGATCACCCCAATTGTTGATAGTTCCTGCTGGGATAGTGTTCAGCCAATCTTTAGCCCTACCAGTCAAAGTATATGGAAATAGCCGCAACTTTTTTTGGTCTTCAGTCACTCCCGCAGGATTTGGGGACCCACAAATTTCATAGAATTGAAATAAGTGTTGAGTTGGATCTTCAGCATCAGACCCAGAGAATTGTTCTGATTTCAAGGCGTTGAGAATCGAAGACTTGATCTCAAATGCTACCGCTCCCAGAGGTTGGAAGGTGTAAGCTTGGACGCCTTGGTTTCTTCTCCCAAAGTCGCCTAGAGTGCGCCTTGGTGGTGAAGCGTCTCCCATGATTTCAGTCACAGTTGGTTGCACAGAAGACTCTCCGGTTGTTGTGATTTGCTCTCTTTGCTTTCTTAACTTTGCTTCCTTTCGATTAGCTCTCGCAGTCTTCTCGATCTCAGGATTGAAGAGTAAATCTTTAGGATCTACTATTCCACGCATGCACTTAGACAACAGGAAACTCAGACAAGTGTCAAAGCAAACTGTGTAATATATATTCAATAAACAAAAATAAAGCTAAAGTAAATGTAAATATGTACGGGTTCGAATTAGCAGTTGCCTTCGAATTACTGGTGAATGTAATTTTGATCCCCGGCAACGGCGCCAAAAACTTGTTGGTCTTTCGGCAAGTGTACCGAATCGTGCAAGTAATAAAACCGGCAAGTACCGGGTATCGTCCTCCAGGATCGAGTTTAATTACCAGTTACGTTAACAACTACTAAAGGAACCAAAGTGAACTAGGATGAGATTGATTTGATTGAGCTATGAAGCTCTAAAGTAAGCAATAAAATATTCTTTTTATGTTTTTAATAATAGAAACGAAGAACGCGTTTGAAAAGATACGATGGAGAAGATGCTAGGGATGAATTCCTATTGATTTCACACTATCGCATTGATTTAATTTGAGGGATAAGATCTCTCTAATTTTGCTATCAAACCCACAACATTCACTAATTCCTAATTCCTAATTAGGTAACTAGTCCTTTGTCGATAACTACAAACCCTAATTCCTTAAGCGATTCTAATTAACGACAATCATTTAAAACGAGGGTTTGCAATATACAACAACTCATAGATTATTCCTAAGCTACGAATTGAAGGTATAGAATTTCAAACATTCAAAAACAAAACTTCCATTTCATAATTGAACAAAATATCATTGTATGAGTTTTCCAACCATAAAAAGCATTAAGCGTAGAAATTCGATACGCAAAATACGAGAGAGTATGATATAAAAAAAATTCTAAACCATCGACAATAGTGCTACGTCAATATTCATTCATCCCTAACATTAGGGTTTAGTTACACATGATTAAGGAGAAGGAAAGAGAAGAATTACAAATTGGAGATGAAGACGAACACATGTGAAGCTTCAATCCTTGTTCCCAAGTCTCGAATCTTCAACGCCGATACGTCCAAAAAATGATGAAAAACGCGTCCAACGCGTGTTTTAACGCGTCTGCCGCTGATTGGCGCGTCACTCGCGCTCCAGCGCCACTCACGCGCTAGTTGCGCGCCATTTGGCTGAATGCTCCTTGCTATTGCACTGTCTTCTCGCGCGTGGTGCGCCACTCACGCGCCAGTTGCGCGCCATTTGGCTGAATGCTCCTTGCTATTGCACCATTGAGTCCATTTGCCTGCACTGCTTTGTTCTTCAATTGCACCTAGTCCCTGGTGGGCACAAAATCACGACAAAACCCAGCATAAACACTGCATAGCAACTAAATTTCTAATAGCACAAATTGTTAAATTCTCATCAACTTCATTGTTATTCATCAAAAACTCCAAGTAAAAATCCCTTTTTAACACTGAAAACCATCATGTGATGGGGACTCATCACCCACAGATAGGGTCAGTGCTCAAAAGAAGACAGCTGGTGTCCATGAAGTCAGTGAAATATCCTCTAGCAGCTCAAGTGGAATCTCTCTCCAACATGATCAAGAACTTCAGCAACAATGCACCAACATCTAATGCAGGTGCAACAACAGATTCCGCAGCTGCAATAGAGCAAGCACCTCCAGGTTCCACAAGTTGTGTATATTGTGGGGGTGGCCACCTGTATGATGAATGTCCAAGCAACCCTGTGTCTGTTAACTATTTGGGATACAACAAAAACAACAACCCCTACTCTAACACTTATAGTGCAGGTTGGAGAAATCACCCAAATTTTAAGTGGAGCAACAATAATGCACAAGCACCCAATGCTAATGCACCTGCAACTCCATCAGACTTTCCATCTCAAAATCAGGCAAATTATCAAAGAACACCTCAACAATCAAATGACAACTTTTTGGAGGCAATGTTCAAAGCTTACATGAACAAAACTGATGCATTCATAAGTGAAACTAGAACTGCAAGACAGGTTCATGATGCATCACTTAAAAACTTGGAAAACCAAGTTGGTCAATTGGCTACTGTATTATATCAAAGGCCAAGTGGTGCATTGCCATCTACCACAGAAGCCTCATCTTCAAAGAAGCCAATGAATGAGCAATGCAAAGCCACCTCATTGAGAAGTGGAAAGGATCTCTCAGAACCTTACCCCCTAGAAAGTGTAGAGGAGGAAGAAATAGAAAAAAACCAAAAAAATGAAAAAAAAAATGAAAATTTCTGATGCAGGTACCAGTAATGCAGGTGCAACAGATACACCAATTGCAGGTACAACGAATGCAGAATTCACTGATGCAGATGCAACTGATGCAGGAGCTCCTAAAGTTGTTAGATCAGAAATTACAACCACACCATCCAAGTTAGTACCAGAATATCCCTCTCCTCCTTATCCACAAAGGCTTAAAAAAGCACATGAGGAGAAACAATTTGGTAAATTCCTAGATGTACTTAAACAACTACACATTAATGTACCACTTGTTGAAGCACTCCAGCAAATGCCTAATTATACAAAATTTATGAAGGATGTGCTAACTAAAAAAAGAAGATTAGGAGAATTTGAAACTGTTTCCATGTCAGAAGAATGTAGTATGATAATGCAAAACAAAATCCCTAGGAAACTAAAAGACCCTGGCAGTTTCACAATACCTTTTTCAATTGGAAAATTCTATCCTGGTAGAGCTTTGTGTGATTTAGGAGCAAGCATAAACTTGATGCGTAAATCCATATTTAATCAGTTAGGTATTGGAACTGTTAGGCCAACAACTGTGACCCTTCAGCTTGCAGATAGGTCAATTGCTTATCCTTAAGGAATCATAGAAGATGTGCTTATTAAAGTTGACAAATTTGTGTTTCCTTTAGATTTTGTTATTTTAGATTTCAATGCAGACAAAGAAGTACCAATAATTCTTGGTAGACCATTCTTGGCCACTGGCAAAACACTCATTGATGTGCAGAAGGGAGAATTAACAATGAGGGTTAATGACCAAGAGATTAAATTCAACATTTTGAATGCTCTTAAATGTCCAAATGAAGATGTTGAAGAATGTTCCCTCATTATGTCCCTAGATAAAGCTGTTCAACAACACTTTATTCAAGAACGGGACCATCTTTTAAATGCACTAACATCTATTGCAGGTACAACTGACTCATCCATTGCAGGTGCAACAGATTTATTTATGGCCGATGCAACAGATGCTGACAATGCAACTGCAATGCAAGGTACAGGGCATGAGTCAGAAAGTGAAGTTGCAGCAGAAAAAGCAGAAGTGAAGGAACTTTGGACAAGAAAATATGAGTCCTTAGAACTTGAAAATCCAAAGCTCAAAAAAAATATTCCTTCAATTGAAGCACCACCATCATTGGAGCTCAAAGAATTGCCTAAGCATTTAAAATATGCTTTCCTAGGGGAAAATAGCACATTACCTATGATCATTGCTTCTGATCTATCTCAAAAGCAGGAGCATGATCTTATTCTTACCCTAAGGAAGCATACAAAGGCAATTGGTTGGCAGATGTCAGATATCTAAGGAATCAGTCCTTCAATATGTATGCACAGGATAGTCTTGGATGAAAATTCCAAGAACAGCATTGAAGGCCAAAGAAGATTGAATCCAGTGATGAAGGAGGTAGTCAAGAAAGAGATCATCAAATGGCTAGATGTTGGCATAATCTACCCTATTTCAGATAGTGCTTGGGTGAGCCCAGTACAATGTGTACCAAAGAAGGGTGGAGTGACAGTAGTGGCCAATGAAAATAATGAACTGATACCTACAAGGACAGTCACAGGGTGGAGAATATGCATGGACTACAGAAAGCTTAACAAGGCAACTAAGAAAGATCATTTCCCATTGCCATTCATTGATCAAATGCTGGACAGATTAGCAGGTAAAGAATTCTATTGCTTCTTAGATGGATACTCAAGCTATAACCAAATAGCCATTAATCCTGAAGATCAAGAAAAGACAACATTTACATGTCCCTATGGCACCTTTGCCTTTAGAAGGATGCCATTTGGATTATGTAATGCACCTGCAACATTCCAAAGATGCATGATGGCAATATTCTCAGATTTCATTGAGCATTCAATGGAAGTATTTATGGATGACTTCTCAGTGTTTGGAGAGACTTATCAAACTTGTCTATCCAACTTGGAAGACATCCTTAAAAGATGTGAAGAGACCAATCTAATTCTGAATTGGGAAAAATGCCATTTTATGGTCCAAGAGGGAATTGTTCTAGGACATAGAGTATCAAAGAAAGGCCTTGAAGTTGACAAAGCAAAGATTGAGGTGATTGAGAAATTATCTCCTCCAACCACTGTGAAGGGTATCAGAAGCTTTTTGGGACATGCAGGCTTCTACAGAAGATTCATCAAGGACTTCTCAAAGATCTCAAAACCATTATGCCAACTCTTGCAGCATGATGTGCCATTCCACTTTGATGAATCTTGCTTGAAAGCATTTCAAACACTAAAGAAGGCATTGGTAACAGCACCAGTGATAGTCACACCAGATTGGAGCAAGCCATTCGAGCTTATATGTGATGCTAGTGACTTTGCAGTAGGAGCAGTCCTAGGGCAAAGGTATGACAAAGTTTTTCATTCCATTTACTATGCTAGCAAAACATTAATTGAAGCACAAATTAATTACACTGTGACTGAAAAAGAACTCTTAGCTGTAGTCTTTGCATTTGATAAATTCAGATCATATTTAGTTGGAACTAAGGTAATTGTTTACACAGATCATTCTGCTATTAAATACCTTATTTCTAAGAAAGATGCAAAGCCTAGGCTAATTAGATGGGTTCTCCTCCTCCAAGAATTTGATCTTGAAATCCATGATAAAAAGGGGGTGGAGAACCACGTTGCTGACCACTTGTCTAGACTTGAGAATGAAAGTGCAGGTATAACAGGGGGAAATACAAGAAAATTTTCCAGATGAAAAGCTATTGGCAGTTTCTACAACAACTCATGATGCATCCATTGCACCTACAATGCAAAAATCAACAATTGCAGCTGCAATAGAATCTGCAACACCCTGGTTTGCTGATATTGTGAATTATCTTGCAAGCAAGATTGTGCCTGTGAACTTGACTTACCAACAGAGGAAAAGGTTCTTCCACATAGTTAAACAATACTATTGGGATGACCCTTTCCTTTTCAAAGAATGTCCAGATCAAATCATTAGAAGATACTTACCAGAAGAAGAACTACATGCGGTGCTTCTACAATGTCATGCAGCACCATATGGTGGGCATTTCGGTAGCACAAGAACTGCTGCTAAAGTGCTACAATCAGGTTTCTATTGGCCATCATTATTCAAAGATGCATATCAGATGGTAAAAAACTGTGATAAGTGTCAAAGGGCTGGGAATATCTCAAATAGACATGAAATGCCACTCACAAATATCTTAGAGGTTGAACTCTTTGATGTCTGGGGGATATATTTCATGGGACCATTTCCCCCATCCTTTGGCAACTTATACATCTTGGTAGCCGTTGACTATGTCTCTAAATGGGTAGAAGCTGTGGCACTGCCAAATAATGATGCCAAGTCAGTAAGCAAGTTTCTCCAAAGAAACATCTTCACTAGATTTGGCACTCCTAGGGCAATTATCAGTGATGAAGGGTCACACTTCTGCAACAAGCTCATTGAAGGTCTCTTAGCCAAATATGGAGTGAAGCATAAAATAGCAACTGCTTACCATCCACAGACCAGTGGACAAGCTGAACTTTCCAACAGGGAGATTAAAAGAGTTCTTGAAAAAATGGTTGGCCCCACAAGGAAGGAATGGTCATTGCATTTAGATGATGCCTTGTGGGCATACAGAACTGCATACAAGACACCCTTGGGGATGTCTCCTTATAGGCTAGTGTATGGAAAAGCATGTCATTTACACAAGTCATTTTGGGCAATTAAAAAGATCAATCTCCAATATGATCAAGCAGGGAAAACAAGATTACTGCAGCTCAATGAAATAGATGAGTTGAGAAACTTTGCATATGAGAATGCTGAAATCTACAAAAACAAAACAAAGGTATGGCATGACAAAAGAATTCAGAGCAGAGAATTAATTGAAGGAAGTCTGGTGTTGCTTTACAATTCCAGGCTTAAACTCTTTCCTGGGAAGCTTAAATCAAGATGGTCTGGTCCTTTCAAATTGATAAAAGTGTACCCTCATGGTGCAGTAGATCTATTTGATGAAAGAACCAATTCCACTTTCAAGGTCAATGGATAAAGGGTGTACTATGGAGAACAAGTGGTGAGAAGCAAGAGCACCACTCAACTCCAAGATCTCTAATCCAATCAGAGATAGTCAGGCTGAAGACTCTTAAAACAAGCGCTTTCTGGGAGGCAACCCATGAATTTAATTGTTTTTACATGTTTTGAATGTTTTTACAAGAATTATGTGTATTGCAGGTACAACTTTTGCACCTGCAATGAGGAGAAGCTACAGCAGCTGCAACATGAAAATTGACCATTGCACCTACAATGCAACCTCAAGTTGTTATAGGTGCAACCCAGATCCACACTGATATAAATCCTGTAGCAGCAGCAGCAACTAGAGAAATGGTGGACAAAACATTGGCTGCTATGCAAGAGAAGGAGAAAAGGCAGAAGAAAGTCGCTGCAAAGGAACCAGAGAAGCCAACGATTGCAGCTACAATACAGAAAACTGATGCAGCTGCAACACAAAAATCTGATGAGCCTGCAGCCCAGAAGGTTGTTGCAACTGCAACACTGAAGGATGATGCACCTGCAACACTGAAGACTGATGCACCTGCAGCGATTGCAGAAACAACAAAAACAGCTGGACAAAAGACAAAGAAGCAGAAGAAGGACCCTAAGCCAGCAGTGAGGGCAAGCAACAGGCTTAGGAGTGGAGCAACCAAGCAGTAAAAAGTACAATGTTTATTTTGCTGGTTTAAAACTGTTATATATTTGTTTTAGTTTGTTTATGTTAAATACTGACTTTTTAATGCAGCTGCAATATTCCCTCTCCCATTCAGTAATGCAGTGAGGACACTGTTGATCTTTAAGTTGGGGGGGATCTTTTGATTAAATTGTGAACAATATGCAGCGAATATATATAAGTATGTGTGTTTTATATATTTGTGTGTTAAAAGTCAGTAGTAGTTATCTTATTTAAAGCGAAGTGTGTTTTAAGAAGCATGATCAGCTAGAAAACCTTGTTTTGAGAAAAACAAGTGCATTTTTCAACAAAACTAAACATCTTTTTGGGGAAACATCAAGTGTTGTGGCCTAAGTTCAGAAATTGATCAAGAATATTTGAGCTTCAACACTTAAACTCACTGATTTGAAGAAAGGAACTCAAATAATGAGGAAATAAATGGATGCCAAGGATAGTCTTAGTGAGCCAAGATCAATTGTTAAAGTTTTAGTAAAAATGGGGAGTAGCATAAAGAGATAAGTTTGGGGGTGCAACAATGAATACAAAAGCAAAAGAGGTTCAATCTTAGGAAGCCAGTGCAAACAGAAAAATACTTTGATCTTTTCACTCAAAATTCCACAAAAGCTGTATTGATCCAAATCATATAAGCTGTATCCGTTCCAAAATTGCATGGAAAAAAATGCAAAAAGGGGAACAGCGAGGAGGACAAAACAGCTACAATCATCAAAGAAGAAAACCAGATGCAACAAAAATCACTGAAACCCATTGCACCTGCAATGAATCTATACCATTGCACCTGCAACACCAAAGTATATTGCACCTACAATACCAAAATTCAACATTGCACAAAACACGTAGAAAGCACTGGTTAAGATTGAGCTTTCTTGAAAAGGGCCCTTTGTTGTGCTTTGAAGCATCCTCAACACTTGTGGAAATTGTTAGTCTAAAACCCATTTTTAAAGAATTTTTAACTTGATCAAACGTGAACTTTTTCAATCCAAAAGCTAAGTGGATTTTCCAAACTTAGGGAAAGAACCAATCTGAAGGTCAGTGAAGTCACACACTCACACAAAAGAGCTCAAATAAACTTTGAATGTTTGAAGAACCTATGGTTCACAAGCTTTGTGGTAAACATAGAGTTTAGTTTCTAGAGAATGCACTTATTGAAAAATATGTCTTGAAGGAACTATCTGATCTGATCTTCTGAAAACTCATCTTGGAGTACTTGTTAATCTTGTTTCGTTTTTTTTGTCATCACTTGAGACCAAGCAATGATTTAAGTTTGGGGGTGTGATAACTCTATTTTATATAGAGTTATTTACACTTCTTAAGCTTGAATTATTGTAAGAACTCAGTAATTTGTTAATCCAAATAAAGAATAATAGTTGAAATCAGCATCATTTAGCTTTGGAACTCATTAGAATTGAATTTCATAATTTGTGGTATTTTTGATGTGTTTGTTGAATAATGTAGCTGCAATGGAGACCGCAATAGGTGCACCTGCAATAAGCTGTAAAAAGCAGAAGACAGGAGTATTGCACCTACATCATACCCAAGCATTGCACCTGCATCTATTGCAGCTACATCAACTCAAGTAACACAGAATTGCTCCTACAACCTGATGATGTTAGCAAATGCAAGTGGCAAGCGCAAGTTGGCCAAGTTGTTGAAGGTGGCGCCAAGTTCATGAATCTAGCCTCAAAGTGAAAAATCTCACTTTCCACTTGTCATTACACCATTGGACCTCCCTTAATATTTGATGGGGGTTCTTATCACACTTTTTACTTGACAAGAGGAGAGAGAAACAACTTGGTGATCAAGGAAGATGGATCATGAAGCCTATAAATACCACCCTCTTCTCCATTTGAAGGACACTCAATTCTTATCATTCAACAATACATTTTATATTCTAGTTTCTAGTTTTAAGTAGATTTATTTCTCTTGTAAGTTGTAGTACTCAACAAAGCTTCAAGTAAGTGAGATAGTGATACTTCCTACTCATCTTATCTTGTAAAATTGTTGAGGTACTCATGTGAAGAAGTGTAAGCAACCACATTGCTAGAAAAGAAATGCAAAGAATCTTCTTTTGTGTAATTACTCTTACCTCTTATTCTCTTTGCGTTTTTCTTGTTATAGGCATGAGAAATCTTGTTTGTATCTTTCTAGTTATGTCAAGCATGAGCTTAACCCTTTGTGGTTGGGATGCCTTAGCTTAGTAATGAAACTTTGAAATGTTATAAAATTATGTTGATGTTTTTGTAATTTAGTTCTTGCATGATAATTCTTTCAAACTTATTTTAACTTGATCACTTAAAATAAGTAGGGTCATAAATTCAGAAATGGTTTGTGAATTGAAATCAAGAACTAACATGAATAAGTGTTTTAATAATAGGAAACTTTGTTAAAACCATGCTAAGACCTAGACATAGGATAGCATAGTTCATGGGATGATCTGTAGGAGTTTAATTAAGCAAGGGTGAACTTATTTAGAGCTTAGAAATAAGACTTGTAATGAAGCCCTGAAGATAAGTACTGAAAGGTACAAAACTGTTAGTACTGCATCCATTGCAGGTGCAATCATTGGAACCGCAAGACATTGCAGGTGCAATGATTGTAGCAGTAAACCATTGCAGGTGTAATGGTTGCAGATTCATCAATTATAACTTTATACATTCAAAGTGAACTTACTTAAATAAAAACATTCCAACCATATTTCTCAACTGATTCACAACTTACATTTACTTGTTTTTAATTTACAATTTGTCTATACACACACCACAATCATCATTCATTTTATATTTTATTTTTGTTATCATTGACTCTACTATTAATTTAAACTTAGTAAAATTAATTCAATCCCTGTGGGTACGACAACCTTCTTATCTCTATATTACTTGTTAAAGACTGTGTATACTTGCACATATATTTTTTCCACAACAACTACTGGAGTCAACGAAGAAAAAACTTCAAGATGCTGAGTCTGCCCTCCAACCTACTGTTGAAGCCCTTGAAAAGGCGCAACAGACGCTTGCCTCTGTGACCAAAGAGCGGGACGATGCTCTAACCGCCAAATCTAAAGCGAAGAAAAATCTCAAATCTGAGATGACCAAGATCAACCATTTCTAAGCCCTGGTTATGGGCATGAGCAACGGCTTCAACATTGGCCGATGTACCTTCTGGAACGGGCGCCTTGGCTCCCACTGTGGTCGCCATTGAACTGTACCCCAAGGTCGGTCTGAATAGCCTACTGAGGTGTCAGGTCGATCTCTTGAGTTGATGGTTGCATGCAGAGCTCACCTCAGGTTGTACCTGCAATAACACTCTGACGCCCAAGTTAGTGGGGTAGAATGTGAGCAGATTAACAGTATGGGTAAAAAGTGTACCTGTCAGCTGAGGTAAGACCTCTCTATATAGTGTCAGGAATTTGCGGGTGGCGGTAGGATTCTGTACGGACCGATCTGGGTCATTGAGTCTAGCTCATCTCTCCCTGCCTTGTTAATGGGCCGATCTCGGCCAGTCTTTGAGTGGATCGGGCCCTCGGCCCAGTCTAGAACAGAAAGTGATTAAGAAAATAAATCATTCTGGCTCTACCCACTACTCATAATTAAAAGAAGATTTATATTATCATTATTTTTAGTATATTCATAATTTATAAATCTAATTCTTGTTAGCATTTTAAGTCAATATATTTTTAAGAAATAGATAATAACCATTATCCGTTTATGGAGTGAGAAATTATTTTTTTGTTAAATTTACCTATTATGATAATTTTGAATAATGTTTATTCCTTCAAAAAAATGTTATAAAAGTCAAAATATTTATTATTTTATCCTTAATTATATTTCCTAGTTTTAATTCATCTATCATTGATGTTAAAGAAAATCATATAATAAGAAAATTTAAAAGAATATTTCTTATAACACCACTTAAAATATGATTAAAATAGTCAACATAAAAAGGTAGACTATGCGTTAACGATGACTCTGTCTAAAATCAAATGTATTAAGAAGGAATTGTCTAAAACAAATAATCAGGTTTGTTTTTTTTTTAAAATTCAGAATAATTTATTGTCTTTGGGGACACCCTATATCAAGACACACCCCACATTCACATAATCCCTTAATATATAAGTCTGAAGAAACACTCATCCACCCACTTAGTCTCAATCACACACAAAACTAAACCCTAAAACAAAGAAAAGAGACACTTGAGAGAGAAGATATGGGAAAAGGTAAAGCGATCAAGAAAATGAATCATTCTAGATCTGCCCACTACTCATCTTCGTACGAGAAGACAAGAGGAAATCAAGAATCTGGGGGAATTAAGGAGAGAGAGCAAGGGTCCTTGGGTAAACAAAAAAGAAATAAAAGAGATACAAGCTTAGGAGATTTGTTGATTTAGGGTCTGGAGATGTTACAGTTTTAGAGGTTTTAGGGTTCCGTGTGTGGTTTTGTAAAATGTGTTGTTTCTTAACAATCTTGTGTTTTTTTTCTGAAAATTTTATAATTTGTTATTTAATGTTAATATAAACTTGTAAATATCCTTGAAGAACATGTTCTGCTTGGTTCACAGTATAGAATGTAAGTGGGGGTAATGATCTTGATGAATTTTCTGGTAAATGTAACCTTCAACATAGTGGGTTTCAAATAGCAAAATTAGAACTTTGCACAGATGAAATCTTCAACCTTCATCAATGTGGCTTTCCTTCGAATTATGAAAATCGGGATGTTAACTTGTCATTGTTTAGTAAGGAAGGGTGGAATACACACATATTAGTAAACAAAATAGTTTACTATAGGCATTTTTTAGGGGCACTTGATATATTGTGGATCTCTAATGCTGTCTACCGTAACAAATTCCAATTTTCTTCTATTCTAATAACAAAATGTAATGTATCTCTAATTATATTAAAACTATACCACACAAAAGATAGTGTTATCTTAAGTTCGATTTCATGCTTAGAATAAAGTAGAGTCGAAAAGGACTGGATAAAAGAAGTTACCGGTGTTCCTATTTCAATTAGACTTTTATTTGGTTCAATTAAAGAAGAATATTTGGGTGAAATATGCACATCTTAAACTATAAAAAATGGAACCAAAAATATTTTCTAGAATTATCAATTTTCTCACATACATGGATCAGAAATTGTATATTAACATATTATATGTTTTCTTCTATATTATACCGATGACGTGTGTTGTATTTTATTTTAAAATCTTAAATATCTATTTGTTATCTTAACTTTTGTATTTCTATAAGACTTTTTTATTTCACATATTCTTTTCATATTACAATGAATTTAGGGAGGAAGGCTAACTAGGAAACCTAGTTTAGAATCAAAACAAAAACAGTGTAAGTCCCTTCCAATTTGGGCTGCAAATTGGATCTTGCGATACAGTGAACGCAAAGATGGAAGAGTCGATAAGGTATGAGTTCCAACAAATGTTCAGTTATTATCTAAATCCTTTATCAACTTCATAGATACTCCTTTTTGTTGTATTCTTGTGCTATCACAAACATCAAAAGGAACTATAATGAATGAATTTTATAAATAAACAACATACATACATACATGTTAAAGAATTTCATATTTCAAAAAAGCCAAGCATGTGATAGTTTTCCGTAAACTAAGGTAATGTACTAAAATATCTTATTTTTAATTAAGTTCTTTTTACACGCTCTTCATACATGGATAATGTTTACTAATTTCTCATTTGATTTGCAGTACTATCATCATAAAGTGGAACAATATAAATGTAGATGTTTGAAAGAAGTTGCTAAATATGAGGAAGGTGTTCTTTCAAACCACAACCAAAAAACCAGTGAGACAAGAAAAGCAAAAGCTAACAATGTTTCTAAAAAGACACCAAAGTGAGTATGATATGAAAACTTTAAATGTTAAGTATTTTTTTATTCTTCAATATATATGTTGTATTATGTTTTAATGAAATGTTGGGAAATGCTTGTTAATGAGAAAAATCAAGTATAAACTTAAATAAAAATACTAACATTCAAAATTCAAAATTTATGATTAATAATCGACATGTCATTTTAAGATTAACCTTATAATGTTTCAAGAAATGCTTGTCGAAAAATGTTAGAATGAATTGACAACAAAGGTGAGTGTGCTTATCTTGATAAAACTTTACATTGAAAAAAATAAGTTACTGACTAAAACGTGGTGATAAAAAATATGAAATCTATCTCTAATTTTGTTTGTGTCATATGTTGTTTTATGTTTTCTTTCAAAAATTTCCACTCAATTCTTGTTAATGAGAAAGAAAAACAAATAGTTTGAGTGTAAACTGTATGTGCCTATGGGTGAAAAAGAAGAAAAGAAGAAGCACATAATTTAGAGTGCTTATGTAGAAACTTCAACAATTTTTATTAACACTCAAAAAACCTACACCACATATCACAACAACAACTATATCATGGAGATGGACTCAAAAGGGTTCACACTGAATTCATAGAAAAGGAAATGACCCAGTTTGTCCATCGATAACACTTGTATTTTCTTTCCAGTGCATATTGCTTTGCAGTTAGTCAAAATGTGCACATAAAATAAAAATCACTATCAATTTGATGGCTTATGTGTAGTAAAGTAACCACTCTTGAAGTAAAAAAGTGATACAAGCACTAACTTCACTTGAAAAAAAATGTAAATGTGTAACCACTTCATAAAAAAAAACATGAAGTAAAAAAGATTGCAAAGATAACCCAATATAATTTTGATATTAAATTTTCTTTAAGTGAATAAACAACATATAAAACATATATCTAGAGCATATCCTGTAGCATCCCAAAGTAATTACTTTAATTACTTTGATGTTTGAATGATTTGATTTTCCTTGATTGAGGTTTGATTGGTAATTTCATTAATTGATTGCCTAAAAATAAAGAATTATGTGCATTGTGTGATGGGTGCAAAATGAATTATTGATTGCATTGGGGCTTATTAGAAAATTGAGGATAGAGGAAGGGTATAATGGGGACTTTACCCACAGACCACTCACAAAAACTCTCTTCAAACATTAGTTGTTTCCAATAAAACACACACACACAGTACCATTTCATTTTATTTTTTTAAAAAGGAAACAAAAACACAATATAAGAAGGGGAAAGGGAGAGAGTTGCGAGAGGAGAGAAAGAAATGAAAGTAGAGGAAAAACCCAACCCTCATTTCAGCCACACTTTCAGTCGAATGTTCATCACCATTTCTTCTTCTCTAGTTCTTAACATCACATTTGGAAGTTTGAGACCATTGCAACTCAGCTGATTCACTCATTCTCCTACAACTTTCGAAAATACCCAGGGTTGAGGGTTTGACAAGATTGATACAATTTCTGGTTGCATGCAAGTTTTTGGAGCTAAGATAGGTTATTCAGAAGCTACATTGTTGATTAGAGCAACCAATTAGAAGATTTTAGGGCTGGGGTCAAAATTTGAAGTTCTAGGAGCTGTTTTGGTGAAGACAACTTCATACCTTTGCTTGCATTCTTGAAAATTCTGCACTACATGTGAGTTCCTTACTTCGATTTCGTGTTTTGCTGAAATGCATATTGTTTGGTGTGTGTATTATGAATTGGAATGTTAGGGTTTCATGTTAGGATACGGATTTAAGTTGATTCTTTGTGCTTTAATTGTCTTGAATTGAAAAGTGTTTATGTTGAGATGCTGAAAAACTATATAAATTTGTATTGGTACAGGTTCGGTGTTTTGTGCCTAATGCGTTCCATAGAATTTCTCTTTGAATGATTTCTGTCTCATTGTAAACTAGACTTTTAGAGATTTAATTTGGACACTTGGTTTGCTTCATTTGGTTGAGAATTTAAGAAGAAAACTGAGTTACAAGTTGGACAACAGTTGTTGTCATGTTTCTGTACCCCTATTTTTTATTTCTCAAATCTGTACTTTTTGGCTATATGAAAAAATAAATAAAAATTATATTCACAAACTAGACACTCTAAACTTTCCAAAGAATATTTGTTTGATAAATTTTGGACATTGATTGATATGTTAAATAAATTGTCGAAGTTTACGTACAGCGGCTGAAAAATACTACACACTAAGTGTTTATTAAAATGCTTGAATGAGGCCTTTATTTTACTTTATATTGTGGCAAGGATTTCACTTGGACTGATCGTTAATGATAAGTTTACCGAATGAGAAAAATCGAATTGTCTAAATAAACAATTGCATAAAGCACCATGGGGATGACGATCCCAAAACCATTGTAGCAAACCTAGTGGAGGGAAGTCGTGATCCCGAATCTAGGGCTCTGGCATTATTCGGCAGTGATTATTGGATTGGGGTTTCCATTGAGATTGAGTGATTTGGTTTCTCGAGTTGTGCTAAGCCACAGGAATAAAACATGGACAAGTAAAACACCGAGAGAGGAACTGTGAGGGGTCGCGAAGGAACTCATTCAGATTTGTAATCTCACTGTTTTTATGTGGTATTTTCAGATGTACACGGTAAAGCAAATCCAACTGAGGAGAAGTAGCTGATGCTTTAGCTACATACTTGGATGGAGATCCTCTTCAGATCTTTATGTTGTATTTGCCTCATTTCCTTTTTCATGTATTTTGGATTTAAATCCTTGAATTATAGTTAAGTTCATAAAGTTTTCATAAAACTTGTCTTGTGGTTGGACCATTGCATTAACATAATCCTAAATAATGTTATCAACTAACAGTATAAAAACAATACTAATTGTGACGGCTCTGATTGTCATCATTTATTTCAAGATTGTCAAGATTTTACCTGAAATTAAGAATGTCAAGATTGTACAAAAGATGAAAATTAAAAGATACTGAATATTTGTTAAAGAATAACTTACCTTAATTTCGTCAATAATCACCCCCATCCTCATCATAATAATCTGGCTTCTTCTATGGCGAGTTTTTGAGATAGTGATGAGAAAGCATAACAAACGAAAATCCATCTTAAAGAGTTAATCCTTCTGATACTAATCCTGAAGTATCGATTCTTCTGATACTAATCCTGAAATCATGTTTGGGAAATCGTAGAGTCAATAAGTCCATCCAAGCATGAGATATACACTTATCTCAACAGCGAGATACAGCCTCTTCGTGAAATCCATTGAACGGATATCTTATAAAAAAATATATATAGACTTCTTGAACTTGTTCAAGTAAAAATATTATATATATATATATATATATAATCATAATGAAAAATCTGATAACACGTGATTATGACGGTGAAACATGTTATTTCAAAATCTTGATCCTTTTTCCTTTAATATCATGGACTCACACAATTTAGTAAATTCCATATAATCAAATCCTCCTTATTCTTCAAAAATACAGTTTTGTTGACATTGTAATGATATGCAGAAGACCATTTAATCAATTTCCTTTTCGAAAGTACTTAACACTTTCTAGAATATCAAAAATATACAATACCACAATATCTTTCTCAATGATGAGATACAACATAAGAACTTATACAATTTTTCTGTATATCTCAAAATACAATATATGTATAATGCAAATATTTGAGTCTTCTCTCAAAAGTATATTTAACAAAATATCTGTGTTGCTTCAAAACCATAAATATCCTCTTTACTTCGTATAACCTTGCCTTTCTCGTTCACCTGATACCACAAAACATAGAGAGTGAGATTTCAAAGAAGTCTTAGTGAATTCCTAAAACGCATCACCAACCTCATAGGTTTTCTTTTATGATATCCATTCCTCTTATCCTCTTAGCACAATCCGAGAGATTAACATAATATCAACGAAGAACCCAACTCAACCGAGCTTTTGAGTAATTCTAGGACTTGGCTTTGGGCTCATGACCTATCTCCACCACGTGTGCTATTAACCTCTTGGGATCGTCATCCCACTAGTATATTATGCCTTTTGTTACTTCTTTAATTTTTTTCCTAGTCCTCAAATATCATAGTCAATGATATAAATATGTCATACAACATTTTATAGTCATTCTTCAAATGTAAATATCATACTAATCATAGTCCTTAGAAATCCATAAGTTTATCATAAACAACCATTCAAAGGTAGCAATCAACATGGTAAACAGAATTTTGACTACACATCAAGGTGATGATTAGGATAAGGCAGTAACTTTTCTTAGAGTGAATTCAAAATACAATTAATAGTTTCTTTATAGTTCTAGAACTTTTTGATAGTTTTCCAACGCATCCAAGCACAGTCAAATGGGAGTTCCGGATTGAAAGATACGATTAAAACTGTCAAAAGTCTATGGAATAGTACCCCAACCAGAAACCAAGCACAGGCTTGAGGTCGGCCCGGACCGTGCGTTTCCTGCTAAGTTCACCCAATAATACATTGATGTCACAATAAAAGTTTATCACCCAAATCGACACACCAAACAACCATACATGTCCAAGTATGCTAACACAACATTTTCTCATGAGACTCCAACACTTAACTCAGAATTTATTCTTTCAAATACTCATATTTAATCGAAACCTTAAGTGCATTAGAGAAGTGAGCAAGAGGAATCACTTGCAAGAGCTGAATTTCAAAATGCAAGTTGAATGTGAGACTTTCTCTTCACTAAACGGCTCCCAAAACCCCAATTTCGTTTCCAGCTTCCAAACCCTCAGTTCAAGTAGTCCGATAAACTTACTATTTGTCATTCAAAATTCACATAAATTAAAAATCATTTAATCATATAATTGTCAATCCAACAACCAAAAATAAAATTACTTAGCAACAAAGTACTTAAAGTTACTTAACAATCAAAGTAATTAAAAAGAATTACTTTTGGGATGGACTCTTCATGACTCACCGTCCTATGATTATGATTGTTATGTTATTGTGATTCGCATGCATGCGAAGGATTTCCAATAATCTAAACTGAAATTGCAAGAGCCTTGAGTATTATGTTTGAAGTTTGTGTGAAAATTAACGTGTGGGTTTGTTAGTACTAGAAGCATACTAAAAAATATTGACAGTCAAAGAACAGTTTGGTCACCAGTGACAATGCTAGAATCATTAAGAATATTGTCCAACAAATAATCAGTTTAGTGATAATACAGCTCTTCAAAGCTAATAGTTAACACTAAAGCACTGTGACCAGCGGTCGTACGCGGGTCAAAATAATCAAAAGGGTAAATATTGTATCAAGGTAAGAGAGACGTTGGACGTCTCTCGAGAAGCTCTAAATACTGATATTACAAACAATTAAAAAGGGGGTGTTTTGAGCAAAACACTTTACGTTTGATTGGAGCAATAATTGGCGAGAGACAATCAATGCATCAGTTTCAGGGTTGCCTCTCCGATTTGTCATAGGTTCTAAAAAATAACTTTCTTAAGGATTTCCAATTCACGATTGATATAAAATAACTAGAACAATCGTTAATTAGTTTATACGAATTCACACAGTTTTGGGCAAGCGCTGAAACAGTGGGTTCAATCGGCCACGAAAGCGGACAAGCATCGTTCAAAGCATAACCAATATCATAACAGAATTCATGTCAATCCTCTATCAATTTCTATTCGAATAAAATAAATTAAGCATCCAATTAACTCGAAATAATCAAAGGTTAAGAAATGAGATAATATACAAGCAAGAGCGTACACAAACAAATCGCGTTTTGCAAAAAAATAGAATTCAAAAGATTCAGGCGAAATAAGAAGAATTGAAATTGCAACTATTAAGAACGTACTAAATTGAAAGAGACGAATTAGAAAATAAGACGAAATATCATAAACAAAAAATAAAAAACCTCAAAAACCGTACAGCGACACCCGTTCACCAATGAATTGACTTCAGCTTTTTGACTTCCCTAGAGATTAGAGCTAAAAGACGTAAAATTCAAAAGTAGGAATGTGCAAGAGACCAAAGACGACTATTAAAACTGTATTTAAACTCAGAAAACGTAAAAACCTAAATCCCTAAAAGGGTTCTATTATAAAAGCCGGTTAAAAAAGACGACTATTAAAAGTGTATTTAAACTCAGAGAAAATGAAAAAACCTAAATCTCAGTGTTGACCTTCAAGACTTCAGAATTGGGTTTTCAGCTCAACATAAGTATTGTAGCCCTGTTCCTTAACTTTCCAATGCATGCTCGCAAGCCTCAATCGACTAACAACAGCCAAAGTTAAGGCATTCCGAGTAGAGAGTGATTAATATGCAATAAAAATAAGAATTAATCAGTAAATTGCTATACTGTCTGTTGCACCCCGAAAAATCCGGTTTGGACCTTTCATCGTACAACGTGAAAATTTATGAAGCCGCCATCAACATTTTTTATTTAAGGACCAAAACATTGAAAAAGGGTCCTTTTTAAGGCGGGTGGTCCTTTGAGAACTAGAGATGTAGGTTCGGGGGTCGGTTAGGTGTGGTGAAGGTATTAGCACCCCACACCTCCTTTCTATCGAAAGGGAACCTTTAACTTGATGTGCGGTTTTGACAGAGTTGATTTGAAACAATTCGTTCTACTTCTTTTTTATTTGAGAAAAGGTTTTTGAAAACGGGGGAAAAGAAGAATCTTTTTATTATTTTTTTAAAGTGTGCTTGACGGGATGTGACCCGCTCCTACGTATCTCCCGGTGCGATGGAGAATTCAAAGCTTACGTAGTTCTCCTTAGTCGAGAAACTTTGTGTTGGTGTTTTTTATTGTAGGGGTTTTCGGTCCTAGACTGTACAGTCCACTAGACCTAGAACAAAGACAACCCCGCCTGTACAGGCGACGTGCCCCCTACTTATTGAAAATGTTTTTTTGATTAGGGAAGAAAAAGATTTGTTGTGAGGTTGGTTGCTTTTATTTGAGCAAGTATCTTAGGCTCGCACGAACTGTACAGCTCGCTAACCCTAAGACGCTAACCAATACCGGATGTACATCCGACTCGATTCCTTACTCATTTTTTGAAATAGGGTTCAAGTTGTTAATTACTTGCTTTAATTCTCATAAGTATCCCAAGATGTTTGAGCTGTACAGCTCTGATCTTAGGACGCTAGACAACACCGGCCGTACGTCCGACTTGCCTCCTTATGAGTTTTCAAAAAGGTTTATTGTTGATCTTAGAAAGAATTTGATTGTCTTATGAAAACAATTTGAGAAAAGATTGAGTTTGGAAAAAAGCTTTAGAAAATGATTGATTTGAAGAAAGGAGAAGGGAGTTTGAGGGTGACATTGGTCACAAAAGGTTTGTTGGGATGGCGTGGCATCCAAAAGGAAAAGAAAGTAGAACATTCAATCAATTTCCAAGTCAAGAACCAAAGCGCAACATTTATCAAATTGCAAGCAAAACAATCAACAATGCAAGCATAAGCATAAACATTACCGATTACAACATTTGAGCGCAAGAATGACACTTAGTCATCAACATCTAATGGCATGCATATGTAAGATCAACATTAACCAAATAGATTGCAAGAATAGGCACACAAGTAGATAATGCAAAGGTTTACTTCAATTAAGTGTCAACACAAGATAAAGCACAAGGTTGAATCCCTTTTGGTAATCCTTGACACTTGAGACAATGCACAAGTGCATAAGTGTCTAGTCCTTTTACCAAATCATCAACATTAAAGCATAACATTGACCTAGAAAGAACATCACATTTGCAAGACCAAAAGTGACCAAAAGAGGGCATTAACAAGTCATTTTTATAACCAAAATTGATTAATCAAGTTAGAAACTAGCATTTGCATTTTCAAGCAAGAATTGCACAAAGAAAATTGAATCATCTTGGGCAATCCTCATCACTTAAAATGAAGTGCCTAAGGCACAAGTGAGAGTCCTCTTGCCAATCATCAACATAGAATAATTTTGCAAGCAAGTCACTAACAAGCAAACCAAAGTTTACAATCAAAGCACAAGGTTGTGTTGAATCATCTTAGGCAATCCTCAACACTTAAAGTTAAGTGCACAAGGCACAAGTGTGAGTCCTCTTGCCAATCATCAACATATAACAATTTGCAATCAAGATACAATCAATTAGCAACAATATTTTGCAATCAAAACATCAAATCAATTGCGTTGAATCATTTTAGTCAATCCTCAACACTTAAAGTTAAGTGCTCAAAGGCACAAGTGTGAGTCCTCTTGCCAATCATCAACATAGAGTAATTTTGCAAGCAAAGTACATAACAACCAAACCAAAACAACTTGAGAAATCATTTTACCCAATATTGCAAACCCATTTCACAAGAAAATTAACAAACCCTAATTCTAATCATGATTTGCGAAGCATCACATCATTTTATTCAACAAAATGCAAAATTATAGTGAAAACAAACATAAATCACAATTTATTCAAGGGTGAGAAGCATCTCAAACACCCAAGCCTCCCTAAGTGCTTGTCAAAATGTTTGAGACACCTCTCACCAACAACTATCAACAAATCAACAATATAACAACACTAAAATGCATGAATATGGTAGGATGCAAAATTAAAAACATGATATCTACATTTTGATGCAAAAAAAAGTTGAAGATGATGCTAGGTTTTAAGAAGTTAACCTCAAATCCAAGCTAAGGAATGGCTAATATGAAGAACAAGACCACAAATCAACTTGAATCTTCACCAAACTTCAATGAAACCCACGAAATGCTTGCTTAAAAATGCCCTTTGATGATGCAAGCTTGAATCAAATTAGGAGAGAAGGAAGATGTATGAAGTAGGAATAGAAATGAGGTGAGAAAATGGTGATTTGGTGAAGGAGAAGTGAAGAATTGATGGAGGAAGAAAGAGGTATGATTTCGGCCAAGAGAGGGGATTAGGAGAGGAAGTTGTGTGCTAGGGTTGTGTGAGTGGAAATGAGGCCAAAAGTTCTATGTGAGGTGAGGTTTCTAAGGTATATATAGAGAGCAACTAGGTTTAAGGGTAGTTAGGTCATTATGCACTAGTTGTGCTCTAGGATTTGATTTTAATTTTGAATCAAAGGCTAGGATTGAGGCTCACATGGATTGAGGACATTGAGAAAACACAAAATGAGAGAATAGAGAGGGTGAAATTCGGCCAAGCAAGGGGAGGGTGTAGCCTTGGTCACTAAGTTTTGCAAGTTGTCATCTTGTATTATTGTACTATTATATGACCATGCTATTATCCCTTCAATTTTGATTATTCTTTTCAAGATAATTGTGCATAAATCTAACCATTTTGAGCCATATACAAGGTATCTTGAGGAATATGCCATTTTATGAGATCACCATGACCAAAAATATCATAAAAACCTCATCTTGAAATTTTTGTAGAATATTCCTTTTTGATGCCTTTTTTTGAATTTGAATTTTGTGCACAATGTATGCATGCATGCGCATACATACATACATGACCAAAAATGTTTTGCCTCAAATAAATTTCTCTAAAATTGCACAATGATTCTTGATGAGAAATTATCTTATTTTTGACAATGACCAAAATACCCTTTTGCCCTAAAAACCTTGTTTTTTAACAACAAATGCATTTCACTCCAACAATGAATTTAAAAGCCCTAGAATGACTTTTAAAACCCAAAAATGCAAGCACAATGCTCTTCACTCTTCAAAATAAAACCACACTTCTCAATTTATTTATTTTTTGCGGAAAATTAGGGTTTTGACCTAGGCGGACAAAATTAGGGTATGACAGCTGCCCCTCTTTATTTGGATTTTAACAAGGAATATGAATTGGCCGAAACATATTCCGAGGCAAAATAGAAATAAAGAATTCAGAAATTATACCAATTTTGTCTACTTAGAGAAACCAGAATTTTCCTTTTTCTTTTTTTTTTCTCTTTTTTGTTCCTTTTTGAAATATGATACAAATGTAATGAAAAGTTTTTTTTTCTTTCTTGTTTTTCTTTTTGGAATCAATTGGTGCCAACCCTCAATAAGCCAGCGAAAGCAGTAAAGAAAGCAAAAAAAAGGGTGTCGGCCCTCATTAAGCCGGCGAAGGAGGCTGCCTAAAGCCTTTTAACGAATCGCGAACGATCCGAGTTTGCACTTGGGCCTGGGGAGCACGTGGGCTCAAAGGGGTGGTCTTTCGAGCGACCGGGGGAGGGTACTATATCAAGTCTAGATCTCGATATTTCCCTAGGACTGCGCCATGTTTTAGGCCAACACAGCTATCCTTTTCGACTGGACCTATTGAGGTCAGGGGGACTTACTCGCAGCTCGAATACGAAGTGAAGTCAATCTTCTGGGGGACACGTGGGTCCAAAGGGGGATTCGGAAATCCAATTCATCTTCTTCAGGGTCAATGCTTTCACATCGATCCAGGGGTGCCTGCTCTGGTCGCAGGACTTTTCTTCAGGTTTCTCAGGTTGGCGGTACCTGCACATGTTAGCAGATGCAATGCATGGTGTATGGAATGAATGCATGTTATGCAAAGGCCTGTTATGCGAATGCATGCGATGCGATGATTTTGGGTGAATGATGAATGCTGGGGAATGCTTTTCTTTCAGCCTTGATTGTTTTTTTTTTCTTTCATCTTTTAATTCTTCTTTTGATCAGCTTTCTGTTTTCTGATCATTTGTTTTTTCTTCTTTTTGCCTGGTCAGCTTTTTTTTCTGATCATTTGCTTTTTTTGTTCTTCTTTTTTTTTTTTTTTTTTTTTTTTTAATAAAAGGCTTATTCTTTTGCTGGTTCAACCGACCCCCGACACTCCTGGCACGAGACTGAGGAACTGATTAGAGTTGCTGCGGTGCACGGGCCGGGTGCAGGTTTGCTTTATGATTTGCCATCTGAAGTGTTTGATGGGCGCAATTATTTTCCTTGCAACATTAATTTGTTTTTGAGAAATCACTTCCTTCCCGTGACTTTTGGGGATTTCGCAATGATTGCAATGCTCTAGGATTTATGCACATGTTTTACAATTCAGTATTACCATCATCATAAAACGTTTATTTTGAGCTGAAGAAGCAGAAAATAGAAAAGCAAACAGATATGAGAAAAATTGAACTTTATTGATGTGGAAACCGGTCGTACAGAAAGTTACGCCGACTGTTCAACACATTTGAAAATTTAAACTGCAAAAAGACACGAAAAAGAGAGAAAAGCTAGTTTCTAAATGTCCGTCTCTGTGGAACAATGCCAAACATTTATGTCCTTGACCTTGATCACCCCTCTATCCAAACCTTGATCACCCCTCTGTGGAACAATGCCAAACATTTCTGACCCTAATTTTTGCCTGGATCGCCCTTTGCGGGTTTTCAATCCACCGGGTCGCTCTGATTTTGCCTAGGCCGCCCTTTCGGGTTTTCAACCTAGCGAGCTAATTCTTACTTGGCTTATCTTTCTCTTTTTTCGTCTATTTCTTTCAGGCATAATACTTCTTCACCGAATCTGAATTGACTGGGTTTCTGAGTTCTTCACCGTCCATGTTGGTGAGTATTAGTGCTCCTCCAGAGAAGGCTTTCTTGACCACATAAGGTCCATCATAAGTGGGAGTCCATTTTCCTCGGGGATCGCTCTGAATGGGCAATATCTTTCTGAGCACAAGATCTCCCTTGTTGAACTCTCGAGGGCGAACTTTCTTGTCGAAGGCCGTCCTCATTCTCTGTTGATACAGCTGTCCATGACACAAAGCTGCAATTCTTTTTTCCTCAATGAGATTTAACTGATCCAGACGAGCTTGTACCCATTCAGCTTCTTCCAACTTGGTTTCCATCAATACCCGCAGGGAGGGTATTTCAACCTCAATAGGGAGGACTGCTTCTGATCCATATACTAGAGAAAAAGGGGTTGCCCCAGTTGAGGTACGCACTGAAGTGCGGTATCCGTGCAAAGCAAAAGGAAGCAACTCATGCCAATCTTTGTAGGTTACCACCATCTTTTGAACTATTCTCTTGATATTCTTGTTGGCCGCTTCGACTGCCCCATTCATCTTGGGTCGATAGGGGGAAGAATTATGATGCTGGATTTTGAATTTTGTGCACAGGTCTTTCATCATCTTGCTATTCAGGTTACTGCCATTATCGGTGATGATCCTGTTTGGAAGGCCGTAACGACAAACCAAATCTTTCTTTACAAACTTTGCAACCACAGAGCTAGTGATGCTCGAGTATGAGGCAGCTTCAACCCACTTGGTGAAATAGTCAATGGCGACAAGGATGAAGCGGTGCCCGTTTGATGCTTTTGGCTCGATAGGACCGATGACATCCATCCCCCACATTGAGAATGGCCAAGAAGCAGTCAGAACGTTTAATGAAGCAGGTGGTACGTGGATGTGATCGGCATAGATTTGGCATTTGTGACACTTTCTTACAAAGCTGTAACAGTCAGATTCCATTTGCAGCCAATAATAGCCGGCTCTTAAGATTTTTCTGGCCATGGTGTGTCCACTGGAATGAACCCCGAATGAGCCTTCATGGACCTCTTTCATAATCTTTTCGGCCTCCTCTTTCGCAACACACCTTAGGAGAACCATGTCATAATTTCTCTTGTAGAGAACTTCACCATTCAGGAAGAAATTCCTCGACAGCCTTCTGAGCGTTCTCTTGTCATTTTCTGATGCCCCAAGAGGGTATTCCCTGGTGGTGATGTACTGCTTGATATCATGGTACCACGGCTTGTCATCAGGCTCTTCATCTATTGCAGTGCAGTAATGATGTGCTGGTAGATCCCTATGCTGGATTCTGAGGTGAGCTAGACTCTTGTCACAACTGATGTTGAACATTGACGACAGGGTTGCCAAAGCATCGGCCAACTGGTTTTCGCTTCGAGGGATATGCTGGAAAGTGACTTCCTCAAAGGATTCCATCAATTCTTGAACATAATCATGATAGGGAATCAATTTGGGATCTCTGGTCTCCCAATCACCTCGCACCTGATGAATAACCAAGGCTGAATCACCATACACATCAAGCCTTTTGACCTTCCATTCAAGGGCTGCCTGAATACCCAGGATGCATGCTTCATATTCCGCAATGTTATTTGTAACATAAAAGCTCAGTCTCGCAGTGACCGGAATGAAGCGATTGTCTGGAGAGATTAACACAGCTCCGGCCCCATGCCCCCACATGTTGGATGCACCATCAAATATCATCCTCCATCTCTCATCTTCTTGGGACTTCCCCTCGTCGAATAGTGCCATGATGTCTTCATCGGGAAAATCATACTGCATCGACTGGTATTCTGGGATAGGCTGACAAGCTAAGTACTCAGCAAGTGCGCTGCCCTTGACTGCCTTCTGCGTGACGTACAGGATATCATATTCTGACAATAACATCTGCCAACGGGCAATCCGTCCTGCGAGAGCTGGTTTCTCAAAAATGTACTTGATCGGATCCATTTTAGACACCAACCAAGTTGTATGGCTTAGCATGTACTGCCTTAAACGATGAGCAGCCCAAGCCAAAGCACAACAAGTCTTCTCCAGCATTGTGTATCTTGTCTCGCAGTCAGTAAATTTCTTGCTCAGGTAATAAATAGCATGTTCTTTCTTGCCTGACTCATCATGCTGCCCCAGCACACACCCCATCGAATTGTCTAACACGGTTAGGTACAAGATCAGCGGTCTTCCGGACACGGGTGGCATCAGAATTGGTGGATTCTGAAGATACTCTTTAATTCTCTCGAAGGCTCTCTGACAATCATCGTTCCATTTGGATTCTTGGTTCTTGCACAACAGCTTAAAGAGAGGCTCGCAAGTGGCTGTCAGTTGGGATATGAACCTTGAGATGTAGTTCAGTCTCCCAAGAAAACCACGGACCTCCCTTTCAGTCTTTGGTGCTGGCATTTCAAGGATTGCTTTGACTTTATCTGGATCAACTTCTATCCCTTTCTGACTGACGATGAACCCCAGTAGCTTTCCGGATCTTACACCGAAGGTGCATTTAGCTGGGTTTAATCTGAGTTTGAACTTCCTTAGACGTTCAAAGAGTTTTTGCAGATTCACAATATGTTCTTTATCAGTCTTGGATTTAGCAATCATATCATCCACATACACCTCGATTTCCTTGTGCATCATGTCGTGGAACAATGTCACCATGGCCCTCTGATACGTCGCACCGGCATTTTTGAGTCCGAAAGGCATCACCTTATAGCAAAAGGTTCCCCAGAGAGTTATGAAGGTTGTTTTCTCCATATCTTCCGGAGCCATCTTTATCTGATTATATCCTGAGTACTCGTCCATGAAGGAGAATAAAGAGTGTTGGGCTGTACTGTCCACCAGAATATCAATGTGGGGTAGGGGGAAATCATCTTTGGGGCTGGCTCTGTTCAGATCCCTATAATCGACACACATTCTGACTTTCCCGTTCTTCTTCGGAATCGGGACGATATTGGCAACCCATTGAGGATACTTGGCAACCGCTAGAAACCCGGCATCAAACTGCTTCTTAACCTCATCCCGGATTTTCAACGACATCTCTGGCTTCATTCTTCTCAGTCTTTGCTTTACAGGCGAGCATTCTGGCTTTACTGGCAACTTGTGCACGACAATATCGGTATCCAACCCAGGCATATCTTGATACGACCATGCAAAAATGTCAACGTAATCGCGCAGGAGCTGAATTAATTTCATACGATCGCTGTCGTTCATTGCGGTACCGACCTTAATCTCTTTCTTGTTCTCATCTGTACCCAAGTTGATTACCTCAGTTGATTCTCCTTGAGGCTGAATGACCCTTTCTTCCTATTCCATTAATCTCATCAGTTCTGGAGGAGTTTTCCAGTTGTCCTCAACATCTCCCTCAGTTTGATTAATTGGATGATCAAAGTCAAAATATGGATCATCGGCATTGTTATTTTCAGAGATAATTATTGTTGATCTGCATTTGCAGAGGCAAAAAGCAGAATGAAAGGCGAAACAAACAGGCAAAATAAAATAAAGAGGAGAAGACACATGAAATTAAGGGAAATGATTTTATTGATGAATTTCAAAAACAACGTTTTTATTGATGATGATAGCAATGACGATAAAAACATGCGTGCCCCTAACAACCCATCCTATGGCCTTGGGCAGAGCCACAGTGGTGCATTACAAATTATTACTTTGAATTAAAAGCCACGGGAAAGTCAGCAGCTTCCCAATTCTTCAACTCTTCACCGGCAAAGCAACGGCGGACTAGGCTGGTATCACCTTTTTCAGCTCCAGGACCATCCCCAATGGCAGCGATTTGATTAGGGTCCAGCAACCCTGCACTCTTAAAGCTCTGGCGAATATCACAGATAGGGATCTTTTTTGACCAAGGATCATGGCCTCTCAGTTTGGCCAACCACCTGCTCTTTCTTTCCTCTGCCATCCCCTTTCTCTCGGCTTGATTAGGATGGTACCCCAACCCACAACGGTCTCGATTTTCCTTCAGTTGAATAGGCGCAAGAATCCCCTGACCAGTCTTGCCTAAACCACATCCCACCTTGTATCCTTGTTCTAACATGATCTTGGCGACCATTTCCTCATTCCTTGACAATTTTGACCCTGGTGACAGAAGCTTGCTCCCTCCGAATACAGCATTAGCAATTTCAAGGGAATGAAAGGAGGTCTCCAGAGATTCCTCAGCGGCTTCCACATAACGGAATGGAGATGGCTTGTTGACTAACATTTCTTCTTCACCAAACACAACAACAATCTTGTCATCTACCACAAACTTGACCCTCTGGTGTAGGGAAGAGGGAATAGCTCCCGCCATGTGAATCCACGGTCTCCCCAACAGGCAGCTATATGATGAAGTGATGTCCATGATTTGGAAATTCACATAAAAAGTCTCCGGCCCAATCTGAATTGGGAACTCCACTTCCCATAGCACTTCCTTCTTCGACCCGTCAAACGCTCTCACCAACGTCGAACTAGGCTTCATATAAGAGCAGTCCACATCCATTTTGTCCATGGTGGACTTTGGCATGACATTTAGTGAGGACCCATTATCAATCAAAACCCGAGCCAACACATAGTCTCCGCATTTGACGGAGATATGCAGAGCCTGGTTGTGCTTTCTTCCTCCTGGGGGTAACTCATCGTCAGCAAAAGTCAAATGGTTAGCTGCCACGATGTTTCCTACAATCCCATCAAACTGACACACAGAGATATCTTCAGCGACATGGGCTTCATTGAGTACTTTCATCAGGGCAGTCCGATGAGCTTCTGAACTGAGCAGTAACGACAGCATAGAGATCTTGGCTGGAGCTTGTTTCAACTGATCAACAATTTGATAATCACTTTGTCTGATAATCCTTAAGAACTCACTGGCTTCCTGTTCTGTTACTTTCTTGCCCTGGGTATCCTCTGATACTTTCTCTTTTCCTTTTCTAACCCTGTCCTCAGCATCTTTAGACGTTTCAACCCGAAGAGTTTCCGGAGCATACATACGGCCACTTCTCGTCATTCTACCCACTCCTGATATATTGGTGACAGCAGATGCACTTGGAGAACTCTCCACTGGAGGCAAAGTGCTATATTTCCAGGGCACAGCACTATCTTTCTCATATGGAAAGGGAGCAGGGGCCTCAATGACTATGGGCTGAGCTTTGGCTTGAACTTGCCTCGGATTGCAATCATATAAAATCTCAATTGGCCTTCTGACTTCTCTGCCATTAATAGACTGAAGGGTCATCACGCTTTCTTCTGTTTCAAAAGTAACTACCTGAACTACACGGCGGTCCATCAAGTCTTGCAAGATCTGCTTAAAAACTTCACAGGCCCCTTTACACAGGGAATCAGCACACCCATTCTCCTGACAACATCCTTTCTCAATGACCTCAAATCGACACAATTCAGCGTGAATGGCATCCAAAGGAGTCTTAATTTTCTCAACCTCCCTTATCACCTGTCCAGTAGAATCTTCTATTGCATTGGTCGACGGATTCCCATGTCCTGGCAGTGGATTTGTAGTTATACTTGGACTATTCTGTTTGAAAGAAATCCAATTAGCGTCGATTAAGTCCTGGACTACGTGCTTAAAAGCTTTGCAGTCCTCCACTGTGTGACCGATTCCACCCTCATGAAAACTACAAGTAGCATTGGCATTATAGCTCCTAGGGAAAGGAGGCTGGAGAGGCTTCATCGAGCGAGTGTTGATTAAGTTTTTGGAGACCAGATGATTGAACAGCTCCGTGTAAGTCATCGGGATTGGATCAAAACTGACGCGCTTCTTATACTGGTAGTTTTGGGCTTTATAACCATCATTGGCTCGTTGAGGTTGCACTGGTGCCGAGAATGGTACTGTCTGCGGTGGAGTACTGAAAGATGGATTTCCTCCGGAAATTACATTGGTCTCTCCCTCTTTCTTTTTAGGGAAATGAGAAGAGGGCTTTCTTTGTCCACCTGAATTGCCTGAACTACCTGAACTACCAAAGTGGTTGGCGATCTTCCCGCTACGCAAACCGTTTTCAAGCCTTTCCCCAATAACTACCATGTCTGAGAAACTTGACGAGACACTCCCTATCAGTCTATCGTAGTAGATTGCCGGAAGAGTTTCCATGAACATGTATACCATCTCTTTCTCTGTTAGTGATGGCTTTACTTGTGCAGCTGTACTTCTCCACCGTTGGGCGTATTCTTTAAAAGATTCTTTATCTCCTTTGCCCATGTGCTGTAACTGAGATCGATCTAGAGCCATATCCATATTGTACTGGTACTGTTTCAAAAAGGCTTCTGAGAGGTCCTTCCAACTATGGATGTCGGAAGACTGTAATTGCATGTACCAGTCTAAGGATGCCCCAGCTAAGCTATTCTGAAAGCAGTGGATCAACAGCTTATCATCACTAGCATGCGCAGCCATTTTTCGGCAATACATGGTTATATGACTTGATGGACAACCAGCACCACGGTACTTGTCAAAATCAGGTGCCTTAAACTTTGGAGGAAGGACTATATCTGGAACGAGACACAAATCACGGGCATCCTTGACTCTAACACTTGCACCTTCCACAGCCCTTAACCGTTCTTCAAGCACACGATACTGGTCTCTGGACTGAGAGCTTTCAAACACATGCCCCTGAGGATGACTACTCATGCCATAATAATATCCTCCAAACTGAGCGGGATTTCCTACTTGATACGCAACATTCTGAGGATTGGTAGTGATCCCAGGAGTAGGACTGAGTGGATTTCTCTGTAGCGCAGCATCATGATTAGAAGCGTGGACTTGTGGTCCACCAACAACTCCACCAGGTACGACCACAGCAACCTGACTTGGCCCTGTTACCCCAGCTGGATTGGATTCAACATTTTGAGACGTATAACCGACTGGCATTCCCCACGGGTACCTCTGAGCAGCTGGATGGCTCTGACCGTTTGCCCCTGGAGAGTGGACAAAATGAGGGATCCCTGTTCCCGGTGGAGGAATAGTAGTTGCAGCATTAGTAGACCTCGGAGGGGGAATGAAGGTGACAACTCCATCAGGGTTTACAACGGCGGTGGCCTCAGCACTGGCCCCACCTTTCAGATTCCTCAGCATACCCATCATTTCAACCATCTGGGCCTCCATAGCCCCTACCTTATCCTTCAAAACTCGGTTTTCTTGGGCTAGCTGCTCGGGGTTGAGTATCTCTATAACCAGATCATCCGGACCCGAGTGGTAACTCTCAACCTCAATGTCTGGACTTTCTTGATTCTCTGCCATGAGTCTTGCCTGCAGACGAGTGTAGTAACGGTGACGGCGAACCAGCTTGCCTTTTCTGTTTGTTTAAATATTTATTGTGTAAGAGCCTGAATGAATAGATGCATGGATGCATGAAATGAATGGATGCATAAGTATATGTGTATGCATGCAATGCAAAATGCTTTTTTTTTTCACGTGGTGCCGGGGATATCACATTTTTTTTTTTGGGTAAACAACAAGGATCGAGAATGTGAAATGAACCGTACAATTTTATTTGAACTGAAACACATAATCCTTTTATTTATTCATAACGTAAAAGTAGGAGTACATCATAAAGAGTTCTCAAAGCAACAATTAAAAGGAAACTATAATAACCAGAATTTCAAACAACAACTAAATCCCTGCATTGGTTCCTCTTCCTCTTTCTTGAAGTGGAAGGACGATATGCCTGCCCCCTCATCTCCAAGATCAAACCCCTGACATACTCGATGAATCTTCTGACCTCTACCGGAGTAGTGCACACATCCACAGCAATCTCTGCAGCTCTGAGGCGCCTTGGAAGGCCCGTAACAGTATCATAGCACAGCTTGGATAAGAGTGCATACTTCTCTTGCAAGCGCCGGCAATGATCATCCAATCTTCGATGCTCTTCCATCAAGTAGGACATCTCAGCCCTGAACCTCTCTAGCAAATCAGCCTGGTGCCTCACATGGTCCTCCAATGCCCTAGATTTCCTGAGCTCCCCCTGAAGCAGCGCCTGACAGTCTTCAAGCCTCTCTCGCACCAACTTTCTTGCTTGTACCTCAGTTCTGAGCTTGCTCTCATAGTCAGCAGTAAGAGTCTTCAACTGTGCTTTTGCTTCCTTCAATTGACCCCGCAAGGTCCTCTCTAATTCCTTGGAGACATTCAACTGAACCTTCCATGCACGGGCATCATTCAGCGCTCTGTTTCTATCCAGATTTCGCACCCTGATTTCGCTTGTAGCACTTTTAAGACCACCCTGCATGTCAATGAGCTTTTGGTCACTGGCAACGATTCTTTCTTTGAAGTCAGCAAGACATTTCTCTTTGAATTCATTTTCTTGCTCTAAGCTCTTTTTCTCGTGGAGCAGCTTTTCCAACTGGGCTTGCAATTCTAACTTCTCTTGCTGGGACTGAGATAAAGCAGCCTTGAGCCCCTCAACCTCCTCATTAAGAATAGGAGCAGGTGGAGGAACCTCAACTTCAACCTGAGGAAAGCCTCTAAATGGGAGCTTAACTACTCGAGCCCGGAGCTGGACCCACTGAAGGTACTCTTCCCCCACACTTGTATCTCTGCGACCCAACTCATCACGCCCTTTCTTTACCGGCCTGTTCCAGGCACGAACAATCCTTCTCAACAAACTCAAATCCCCGGAACCTCTATCATGTAACACAAAGTCAGCCAAAGACTCCATCAATGGTGGGCTTGTCATTGGGTAACCCAACTGCCTCAATGCAAGAGCAGGGTTGTAGGTGATACATCCCCTAGTGCCAATGAGTGGAACATTCGGAAAGCCGTTGAGCTGAGAGATGAATTCTGGTGTATCCCGGGCCAAAGTGCACCACGAGATATCACCTCCTCTAAGGCTAGCAATAAACCACTTCCACTCATCCTTCCCTTTGTTTTCAATGTGTCCTTTAAAAACATGTGAGGCGAACCACCGATACAGAACTGGCAAACAACACCTAACCATCCCTCCTCCCTTAGAGTGGCGATCAACAAGAGAATAGTACAAATCAGCTAAAATAACAGAGGTGGGGTTTTGTTCCCGCTTTTTGAATGCAAGGAACACATCAATAGCTGCAGCATCAACAAAATTCTCAACATAAGGGAACAAGACAACTCCATAGACAAGGAGGGCAAGCACATCAGAGAAAACCTTCCACTCCCTCTTGGCAAGTAGGGCTTCAGCTTCTGCTTCTAAGAATTTTCTTGACAAACCTTGCCTTTGACCCTTGACTTCCACATTTTTAATCAAAAATTCCTCTTTAATCTGAAGAATGCCAGCCAAAGCCTCTGCTAATGAATACCTCTCCACATAAGAATACGGCTTGCAGTTCGCAGCAGGAAAGCCTAAGATCTTCTCAAATTCTTCTAAAGTGGGGACTAGCTGATAATCTTGGAAAGTGAAGCAACGGTATTCGGGATCAAAGAACTGGGTCAAAGCAGTGAGGGCCTCAGTTTGAACATTCACCTCTAGCAAATCGAGGAGATTACCATATGTACCCTGATAAGCCTCTTTTCGCCGTGGGGGAAGCTGATTACCGAACCTAACCAAGCTCTGGACGTCCTGTTGTTTGAAATTCCACTTGAGGGTTCTTTTCACATTCTGATCCATTTTTCTTTCTCCCCTTTTTTTGGTATCTACAATTTCCCCGGCACTGGTGAGAATGCATGCAAAATGTATGAATGAATGCATGATGAGAAAAAAGAATAATATTTTCAACACGACAGTTTTTCAAAAGCTAGAAATTCACATACATTTTTTTTGAAAATTTTCGGTTTATTTGCAAAAATCTTTATTCAGATGCAGGGGTATGCAGCTCCTTTGTGTCCTACAAGGTTTCTTAGCGACAGGGTCTATGGCTATTTCTACGGGTACACACTTCAAGGATAGCACTAAAAGAAGGACCCTAAATAAGGTTCCTAGAGCCAACGACCTCATCTGAGACCACCGATCACAGGGCCGTACGTCCAAGTGATGGTATCATCAAACAAAGCCAAACTCTAGGTGAAGTCTTCGCAACCACTCAACAAGACGTACGTCCAGTGAGCAGCCACTAATGACTTCGTTCTAGCCTAAGATATGCTCTAGCCCGGGTATAGGGCTGTCTCACCAAAAGAAATAAAGGTAAAAAGAGTGCAACGTGTGTGTAGGAGCACAACGACAAACATACCCCCCCACCTGCAAAGAAAATCCAGAAACAGTCCATACAAAGAGTCGTCTACCCTAGGGTTTTGCAAGCATATATCATTTCAATACAAACAAGTAAACTAACCTAGGGTTCCAACAACAATCATATGCACTGCTTACCTCAAGAAAGGGAGCCAAGAAGAGGGGTCATAATAGAATCGGGGAAATGCATGAACTTACCTTGAAGAAAGGGAGCATAGAAGAAGGGATCATAGTAGAATTGGGGGAATGATGCATGGGCTTACCTTGAAGAAAGGGAGCAAAGAAGAAGAGGACATGGGGATTGGAGAAATGCATGATCATATTAAGCATATAAACAAAAGAAGATGAAAGGAGAAGAAGGAACAAGAAGCGAACATAGAAGAAGAAGAGTCAAATGCACATGAATACAACATAACAACACGAGAATGCAAGTGAACATTCAAACATCAGAAAGAGAGAAGAAAAAGAAGGAGAAGAAAAGAGAGAAATAGAACAATCACATTCAAATCAAACAATTAAACCGCGCATCAAGTTAATTAGGCCTGACCCTCGTTTTTAAAAAAAGAAAGTCCCCAGTGGAGTCGCCAGCTGTTGCACCCCGAAAAATCCGGTTTGGACCTTTCATCGTACAACGTGAAAATTTATGAAGCCGCCATCAACATTTTTTATTTAAGGACCAAAACATTGAAAAAGGGTCCTTTTTAAGGCGGGTGGTCCTTTGAGAACTAGAGATGTAGGTTCGGGGGTCGGTTAGGTGTGGGGAAGGTATTAGCACCCCACACCTCCTTTCTACCGAAAGGGAACCTTTAACTTGATGTGCGGTTTTGACAGAGTTGATTTGAAACAATTCGTTCTACTTCTTTTTTATTTGAGAAAAGGTTTTTGAAAACGGGGGAAAAGAAGAATCTTTTTATTATTTTTTTAAAGTGTGCTTGACGGGATGTGACCCGCTCCTACGTATCTCCCGGTGCGATGGAGAATTCAAAGCTTACGTAGTTCTCCTTAGTCGAGAAACTTTGTGTTGGTGTTTTTTATTGTAGGGGTTTTCGGTCCTAGACTGTACAGTCCACTAGACCTAGAACAAAGACAACCCCGCCTGTACAGACGACGTGCTCCCTACTTATTGAAAATGTTTTTTTGATTAGGGAAGAAAAAGATTTGTTGTGAGGTTGGTTGCTTTTATTTGAGCAAGTATCTTAGGCTCGCACGAACTGTACAGCTCGCTAACCCTAAGACGCTAACCAATACCAGATGTACATCCGACTCGATTCCTTACTCATTTTTTGAAATAGGGTTCAAGTTGTTAATTACTTGCTTTAATTCTCATAAGTATCCCAAGATGTTTGAGCTGTACAGCTCTGATCTTAGGACGCTAGACAACACCGGCCGTACGTCCGACTTGCCTCCTTATGAGTTTTCAAAAAGGTTTATTGTTGATCTTAGAAAGAATTTGATTGTCTTATGAAAACAATTTGAGAAAAGATTGAGTTTGGAAAAAAGCTTTAGAAAATGATTGATTTGAAGAAAGGAGAAGGGAGTTTGAGGGTGACATTGGTCACAAAAGGTTTGTTGGGATGGCGTGGCATCCAAAAGGAAAAGAAAGTAGAACATTCAATCAATTTCCAAGTCAAGAACCAAAGCGCAACATTTATCAAATTGCAAGCAAAACAATCAACAATGCAAGCATAAGCATAAACATTACCGATTACAACATTTGAGCGCAAGAATGACACTTAGTCATCAACATCTAATGGCATGCATATGTAAGATCAACATTAACCAAATAGATTGCAAGAATAGGCACACAAGTAGATTATGCAAAGGTTTACTTCAATTAAGTGTCAACACAAGATAAAGCACAAGGTTGAATCCCTTTTGGTAATCCTTGACACTTGAGACAATGCACAAGTGCATAAGTGTCTAGTCCTTTTACCAAATCATCAACATTAAAGCATAACATTGACCTAGAAAGAACATCACATTTGCAAGACCAAAAGTGACCAAAAGAGGGCATTAACAAGTCATTTTTATAACCAAAATTGATTAATCAAGTTAGAAATTAGCATTTGCATTTTCAAGCAAGAATTGCACAAAGAAAATTGAATCATCTTGGGCAATCCTCATCACATAAAATGAAGTGCCTAAGGCACAAGTGAGAGTCCTCTTGCCAATAGTCAACATAGAGTAATTTTGCAAGCAAAGTACATAACAACCAAACCAAAACAACTTGAGAAATCATTTTACCCAATATTGCAAACCCATTTCACAAGAAAATTAACAAACCCTAATTCTAATCATGATTTGCGAAGCATCACATCATTTTATTCAACAAAATGCAAAATTATAGTGAAAACAAACATAAATCACAATTTATTCAAGGGTGAAGCATCTCAAACACCCAAGCCTCCCTAAGTGCTTGTCAAAATGTTTGAGACACCTCTCACCAACAACTATCAACAAATCAACAATATAACAACACTAAAATGCATGAATATGGTAGGATGCAAAATTAAAAACATGATATCTACATTTTGATGCAAAAAAAAGTTGAAGATGATGCTAGGTTTTAAGAAGTTTACCTCAAATCCAAGCTAAGGAATGGCTAATATGAAGAACAAGACCACAAATCAACTTGAATCTTCACCAAACTTCAATGAAACCCACGAAATGCTTGCTTAAAAATGCCCTTTGATGATGCAAGCTTGAATCAAATTAGGAGAGAAGGAAGATGTATGAAGTAGGAATAGAAATGAGGTGAGAAAATGGTGATTTGGTGAAGGAGAAGTGAAGAATTGATGGAGGAAGAAAGAGGTATGATTTCGGCCAAGAGAGGGGATTAGGAGAGGAAGTTGTGTGCTAGGGTTGTGTGAGTGGAAATGAGGCCAAAAGTTCTATGTGAGGTGAGGTTTCTAAGGTATATATAGAGAGCAACTAGGTTTAAGGGTAGTTAGGTCATTATGCACTAGTTGTGCTCTAGGATTTGATTTTAATTTTGAATCAAAGGCTAGGATTGAGGCTCACATGGATTGAGGACATTGAGAAAACACAAAATGAGAGAATAGAGAGGGTGAAATTCGGCCAAGCAAGGGGAGGGTGTAGCCTTGGTCACTAAGTTTTGCAAGTTGTCATCTTGTACTATTGTACTATTATATGACCATGCTATTATCCCTTCAATTTTGATTATTCTTTTCAAGATAATTGTGCATAAATCTAACCATTTTGAGCCATATACAAGGTATCTTGAGGAATATGCCATTTTATGAGATCACCATGACCAAAAATATCATAAAAACCTCATCTTGAAATTTTTGTAGAATATTCCTTTTT
The DNA here is from genome assembly GCA_963573325.1 of Astragalus glycyphyllos. Classification (NCBI taxonomy): domain Eukaryota; kingdom Viridiplantae; phylum Streptophyta; class Magnoliopsida; order Fabales; family Fabaceae; genus Astragalus; species Astragalus glycyphyllos. Next base: position 41,323,738 of record OY754307.1, read on the forward strand.
GATGCCTTTTTTTGAATTTGAATTTTGTGCACAATGTATGCATGCATGCGCATACATACATACATGACCAAAAATGTTTTGCCTCAAATAAATTTCTCTAAAATTGCACAATGATTCTTGATGAGAAATTATCTTATTTTTGACAATGACCAAAATACCCTTTTGCCCTAAAAACCTTGTTTTTTAACAACAAATGCATTTCACTCCAACAATGAATTTAAAAGCCCTAGAATGACTTTTAAAACCCAAAAATGCAAGCACAATGCTCTTCACTCTTCAAAATAAAACCACACTTCTCAATTTATTTATTTTTTGCAGAAAATTAGGGTTTTGACCTAGGCGGACAAAATTAGGGTATGACACTGTCCAAATAAGATCCAAAATCTAGAAACGTGCTAAGACTTAAATATTTGTCACAAAACACAATAAAAGACTCAATTCTCACTAGGGAAACTGACTATCACAAATGATGCAAAATCTAGTGCTCATTTCCAACTTATTATACCAAGAGATACAAGAAATCAACCAAGTCATGTCCAAACACCTACGGTCCTAAAATAGTAATATCACTCGCAACTTGTACAAACCAAGTACTCATGGAAAAAAATGTTAAAACAATAATTTTTTAAAGAAAAAAAAAATAGAAAAACAAACAAAAAATTAAAAAAAAAAAAGGCAAACTACTAAGCTACTAAAAGACACCCCTCACACATAGGTCACATACACAGTCCTCAATGAAAACAACAAGCATAAAATAAGAGTAAGGAGGAGGGATTCCCTGGTCAATATGCAGTGTAGGTACTAGGTAGGATGTTCTAATGAGAGTTCTTCTATGGGTGCATCTTCAACTGCGAACTCTGATGGAATGCTTTGAGGCGTTATCCATTGACTTTGAAAACATTGTTTGTCACCTCACTTTCAACTTCAACTGCACGATGAGGAAAAATATTAGTAATAACAAACGGGCAAATCCATTTGGGACGATGTTTCCAAGCAATGTAAACAAAATCAATATCAAAACCAATATCAAAGAGATTATGGTTATAGATGCTATCACTATCACTACCACTCTCCTCTATGTGATCTCTAAGTGTGCGATGCAATGTTCTCTCAATTTTAGGCTCAAAGGGCTGAAAGTAAACAATATTAAGACATGGTAATGAACTATATGCAGCAAGAAGTCAGAAAATACAACAACTCTTGAAATACCAACTATGTCCTAATGCAAAAACGAATGCAAAAAATAGAAAACGACTTAAACCTGACCTAGAATTTCTAAAAACATTACAAAAGATCTAATTAAATCAAAAGAAAGATAAGCAATTTTTTTTTTGATTTTTTTGAAGATGCGAAAAATTAAAAACAATAAAAAGAAAATGTAAAAGAAGGAATTCATGATCTTTTTAGAATTTCTAACCAATTTTCAATGCAATCAGAGAAGGTTGCTTGAAAATTGATTTTTTTTAGAAACCCAAAAATTCACCAAAGACAGCGCTTGTGACATGTAACAAAACCCAAAAACTCAACCAAAACACAAACTAAAACATTAGTACTATTAGTCAGATCATGAAGTTGGCAATCCGTAATTAGAATTCTTTGACAACGGTGCCAATTTGATCAGCGGTCCAACGCCCGTCAAAAAATTTAAAAGGGTAAATTCAGGATTAAGGTAAGAGACCTTGATTGTCCCTCGAGGACATCTAAATACTGAGTTTACACAAATCTAGAACCAAAATTAACAATAAGAAAGGGGGATTTGAAGAAAACAGTTTATGTTTGATTGGAGCAACAATCGGCGAGACACAATTAGTTTGCCGGTTCAATTTCCAAGGAGTGCATTTAATGCTGGAAGCAAAAGGTCATGTCACTTTAATTTTTGCCCTGCCCTTCCTATTTATTGGGTTCCCATTGCTCCGCTTCATACCTTTCCTTCGTTTTGATTGCTTCGAGGGAGACATGAATTCTCCGATGAGTGACCAAGTTTCCGGTGAGATCCTGGAGAGGTGTTCTCCGGCGAGTGACTTATCTCTCCAGCGCGATTCCACACCAGACCGTCTTGTCCTCGTAATTGCAGGGGAGACCAACCTTTCTCCAACTCCAGGTAATTATCTCCTTACTCCTTTCTCGTTCCAATCTCATTTTTAGTTTAAGCGAGGAGGGAGTGCCAGGGCCGGGGTTGACCTTGTCGCCCCCTTCTGTGAATCATATATATATGGGTTGTTCTGACTTTATTGCCTCCTCCTTGCAGGGTAGCTTTTTTCTGTCGCGAACGAAACAGACCGCTTGCATCTCTGGTCGACCTTCTGTTCATTTGGTTTGAGAAGTTTACCCGCTTGGTCGCGTGCGAGGAAATGAGTGAATCCTTATCTAAAGAACGCTCATCCAACTCTTCTACCGATATGTGGAGCTCGGCCACTTCTTCTGAGAGCACATCTTAACCAAGTCTCCCTACCCGATCTTCTTCATTGTGGAACTCAGACCCTACTCCTTCTGTTGAGCCATCATTCCCTCAAGGGACTGGAATTTACTTTGAGCAACCTGGCAAAGAAGTCATGCCTGACCAACCTGTTGATGGCGACGAGACTTTTGTCGATCAATCCACAGACGAATCCACTCACTATGAACGGGGAGAAAAATGTAGTTGAGGTGATCGGGGAACGAAACTGGGGCAGAGTCATCAGCAAAGACCGCTCTTGGATTTCACTGGCGGTCTGGAATACGCCCTCAGTATTTCCTCCTGGAGAAGAGAATGAGAGTTGGTTTGTTCAGCTAGTTGGTCGCCCGGACCAAGTATGGAGAGTTGAAGGTGTTCTTGGGAACGAGCATGCGGCAAGCGTCCCTTCATCTCTGAAAATTATTATGTACTCCAATGTCCTTCGAGATATGAGAATTCGCTCGCTTTTTACTTTGTTTCATCGAACGGTCCTCCGCTATCTCAGAGTCGCCCTGTCACAACGGCACCCCAATTCTTGGGCTTTTATCAAGGTGTTTGAGCGGCTAATGAAAGTGTTGGGGCGGGAATGCTCTCGCACTCTCTTTTTCAAGCTTTTTGAGATGAGCAGACATCCTAAGCCCAAAAGCAATAAGAGTCAATGGGAACACTTGAGCATTAAGGGTCATCAAGACCACAAGATTTTCAAAGCTTAGTGTGATTCCCTGAAACCTTAGAAACATGCTTTTATGTGGGTCGTGCCCATTTGTGATGAAGCTGGCAAAGTAGTTGGCTCTTTGAATGACGAAGGTGAGTTGGCTGGTATGAAGTTCTCCATTGCGTGGACGTACTCTCTTTATAACAGCACCCCAAGCACCTATAGAACTAGAGGTCAACTTGGAGAGCATGATTCAGAAACGCTTAGACTGCTGGAGAATATGATTAGTTGGATGGACGAGGGAAGGATACAATGTTATAAGTTAACGCAGGCTAAGAACATTGCTGACTTTAAAACAAAACTTGGTGCGACTAGTTGTCGCACATTTCTTTTTACTCTTTTTTCTTTTTAACTGTCCAAAAGTTAAAGTGTTGCTAACTGCCCTTCCATTTTCTTTGTAGTTGAAATTACCAACATTGGATATGAAGCACTGATGAGGAATGCAAGGAAGGGAAAGAAACCTCAAACCTACCCCTCCTTTCTGTCACCGTTCCTATTTTGGATGAGAGGGAAACACACCCTCATGCTGATCAGGGGGATGACTTGATTGTGCTCGCCCACAACTATGGAAGGAAAAGGGATCGCCCCCACCATGCTACAGGGACCATTGCCCAACACATTGACGTCAAACGTTCGACCAAGAAAATGGTTGTAAAGGGGAGGGACACTCAGAAGAGGCCGTCCTCCAGCCTTGACTTGGACGACCTTTAGGATTCAGATCTGGAGCACTTTCGTCAAGACCCCCTCCTTTTCATGGCTGAAGTGGCCAAGGCGGCCTCTCGTCAGATCGCCCACCTTAAGAATGGGGAGGCAGAGCGGACAGAAAGTAAGCGCCTTCTCACTATAAACTTGTCGTTGGAGGGTGATAACTTAGATAAAACTGATAAGCTAAATCGTGCTTATGACTATATCATAGAGATGCAAAAAGAACTGGAGTAAACGAAGAAAAAGCTTCAAGATGTTGAGTCCCCCATCCAACCTACTGCTGAAGCCCTGGAAAAGGCGCAACAGACGCTTGCCTTTGTGACCAAACAGCGGGACGATGCTCTAATCGCCAAATCTGAAGCGAAGAAAAATCTCAAATCTGAGATGACCAAGATCAACCGTTTCTCGGCCTTGGTTAGGGCCATGAGCAACGGCTTCAACAATGGCCGATGTACCTTCTGGAACGGGCGCCTGGGCTCCCACTGTGGTCGCCAATGAGCTGTACCCCAAGGTCGGTCTAGCCTATTGAGGTGTCAGGTCGATCTGTTGAGTTGATGGTTGCATCCAGAGCTCAGCCCAGGTTGTACCTGCAATGACATTCTAACGCCGAAGTTAGTGGGGTAGAATGTGAGCAGATTAACAGTATGGGTAAAAAGTGTACCTGTCAGCTAAGGTAAGACCTCTCTATATAGTGTCAGGAATTTGCGGGTGGCCGTAGGATTCTGTACGGACCGATCTGGGTCATTCATTCTAGCTCATCTCTCCCTGCCTTGTTAATGGGCCGATCTCGGCCAGTCTTTGAGTGGATCGGGCCCTCGGCCCAGTCTAGAACAGAAAGTGATTAAGAAAATAAATCATTCTAGCTCTACCCACTACTCATAATTAAAAGAAGATTTATATTATCATAATTATTTTTAGTATATTCATAATTTATAAATCTAATTCTTGTTAGCATTTTAAGTCAATATTTTTTTAAGAAATAGATAATAACCATTATCCATTTATGGAGTGAGAAATTATTTTTTTGTTAACTTTACCTATTATGATAATTTTGAATAATGTTTATTCCTTCAAAAAAAAATTTATAAAAGTCAAAATATTTATTATTTTATTCTTAATTATATTTCCTAGTTTTCATTCATCTATCATTGATGTTAAGGAAAATCATATAATAAGAAAATTTAAAAGAATATTTCTTATAACACCACTTAAAATATTAATAAAATAGTCAACATAAAAAGGTAGACTATGCGTTAACGATGACTCTGTCTAAAATCAAATGTATTAAGAAGGAACTGTCTAAAAGAAATAATCAGGTTTTTTTTTTTTAAATTCAGAATAATTTATTGTCTTTGGGGACACCCTATATCAAGACACACACCACATTCACATAATCCCTTAATATATAAGTCTCAAGAAACACTCATCCACCCACTTAGTTTCAATCACACACAAAACTAAACCCTAAAACAAAGAAAAGAGACACTTGAGAGAGAAGAGATGGGAAAAGGTAAAGCGATCAAGAAAATGAATCATTCTAGATCTGCCCACTACTCGTCTTCGTACGAGAAGAAAAGAGGAAATCAAGAATCTGGGGGAATTAAGGAGAGAAAACAAGGGACCTTGGGTAAACAAAAAAGAAATAAAAGAGATACAAGCTTAGGACCTCGTTCTTCTCAAGTTCATCTATGTAAGGTTAGTGTATTTCAGTTATTGTATGTGATCTTCTTGGGTTATCATTTCGAATGCTGGATTCTCGAATTTGTTGATTTAGGGTCTGGAGATGTTACAGTCTTAGAGGTTTTAGGGTTCCGTGTGTGGTTTTGTAAAATGTGTTGTTATCTTAACTTTTGTATTTCAATAAGACTTTTTTATTTCACATATTCTTTTCATATTACAATGAATTTAGGGAGGAAGGCCAACTAGGAAACCTAGTTTAGAATCAAAACAAAAACAGTGTAAGTCCCTTCCAATTTGGGCTGCAAATTGGATCTTGCGATACAGTGAACGCAAGGATGGAAAAGTCGATAAGGTATGAGTTCCAACAAATGTTCAGTTATTTTCTAAATCCTTTATCAACTACATAGATACTCTTTTTTGTTGTATTCTTGTGCTATCACAAACATCAAAAGGAACTATAATGAATGAATTTTATAAATAAACAACATACATACATACATGTTAAAGAATTTCATATTTCAAAAAAGCCAAGCATGTGATAGTTTTCCGTAAACTAAGGTAATGTACTAAAATATCTTATTTTAATTAAGTTCTTTTTACACGCTCTTCATACATGGATAATGTTTACTAATTTCTCATTTGATTTGCAGTACTATCATCATAAAGTGGAACAATATAAATGTAGATCTTTGAAAGAAGTTGCTAAATATGAGGAAGGTGTTCTTCCAAACCACAACCAAAAAACCAGTGAGACAAGAAAAGCAAAAGCTAACAATGTTTCTAAAAAGACACCAAAGTGAGTATGATATGAAAACTTTAAATGTTAAGCATTTTTTTATTCTTCAATATATATGTTGTATTATGTTTTAATGAAATGTTGGGAAATGCTTGTTAATGAGAAAAATCAAGTATAAACTTAAATAAGAATACTAACATTCGAAATTCAAAATTTATGATTAATAATCGACATGTCATTTTAAGATTAACCTTATAATGTTTCAGGAAATGCTTGTCGAAAAATGTTAGAATGAATTGACAACAAAGGTGTGTGTGCTTATCTTGATAAAACTTTACATTGAAAAAAATAAGTTACTGACTAAAACGTGGTGATAAAAAATATGAAATCTATCTCTAATTTTGTTAGTATCATATGTTGTTTTATGTTTTCTTTCAAAAATTTCCACTGAATTCTTGTTAATGAGAAAGAAAAACAAATAGTTTGAGTGTAAACTGTTTGTGCCTATGGGTAAAAAAGAAGAAAAGAAGAGGCACATAATTTAGAGTGCTTATGTAGAAACTTCAACAATTTTTATTAACACTCAAAAAACCTACACCACATATCACAACAACAACTATATCATGGAGATGGACTCAAAAGGGTTCACACTGAATTCACAGAAAAGGAAATGACCCAGTTTGTCCATCAATAACACTTGTATTTTCTTTCCAGTGCATATTGCTTTGCAGTTAGTCAAAATGTGCACACAAAATAAAAATCACTATCAATTTGATGGCTTATGTGTAGTAAAGTAACCACTCTTGAAGTAAAAAAGTGATACAAGCACTAACTTCACTTGAAAAAAAATGTAAATGTGTAAATACTTCATAAAAAAAAACATGAAGTAAAAAAGATTGCAAAGATAGCCCAATATAATTTTGATATTAAATTTTCTTTAAGTGAATAAACAACATATAAAACATATATCTAGAGCATATCCTGTAGCATCCCAAAGTAATTACTTTAATTACTTTGACGTTTGAATGATTTGATTTTCCTTGATTGAGGTTTGATTGGTAATTTCATTAATTGATTGCCTAAAAATAAAGAATTATGTGCATTGTGTGATGGGTGCAAAATGAATTATTGATTGCATTGGGGCTTATTAGAAAATTGAGGATAGAGGAAGGGTATAATGGGGACTTTACCCACAGACCACTCACAAAAACTCACTTCAAACATTAGTTGTTTCCAATAAAACACACACACACACAGTACCATTTCATTTTATTTTTTTAAAAAGGAAACAAAAACACAATATAAGAAGGGGAAAGGGAGAGAGTTGCGAGAGGAGAGAAAGAAATGAAAGTAGGAAAAATCCAACCCTCATTTCAGCCACACTTTCAGTTGAATGTTCATCACCATTTCTTCTTCTCTAGTTCTTAACATCACATTTGGAAGTTTGAGAGCATTGCAACTCAGCTGATTTACTCATTCTCCTACAACTTTCGAAAATACCCAGGGTTGAGGGTTTGACAAGATTGATACAATTTCTGGTTGCATGCAAGTTTTTGGAGCTAAGATAGGTTATTCAGAAGCTACATTGTTGATTAGAGCAACCAATTAGAAGATTTTAGGGCTGGGGTCAAAATTTGAAGTTCTAGGAGCTGTTTTGGTGAAGACAACTTCATACCTTTGCTTGCATTCTTGAAAATTCTGCACTACATGTGAGTTCCTTACTTCGATTTCGTGTTTTGCTGAAATGCATATTGTTTGGTGTGTGTATTATGAATTGGAATGTTAGGGTTTCATGTTAGGATACGGATTTAAGTTGATTCTTTGTGCTTTAATTGTCTTGAATTGAAAAGTGTTTATGTTGAGATGCTGAAAAACTATATAAATTTGTATTGGTACAGGTTCGGTGTTTTGTGCCTAATGCGTTCCATAGAATTTCTCTTTGAATGATTTCTGTCTCATTGTAAACTAGACTTCTAGAGATTTAATTTGGACACTTGGTTTGCTTCATTTGGTTGAGAATTTAAGAAGAAAACTGAGTTACAAGTTGGACAACAGTTGTTGTCATGTTTCTGTACCCCTATTTTTTATTTCTCAAATCTGTACTTTTTGGCTATATGAAAAAATAAATAAAAATTATATTCACAAACTAGACACTCTAAACATTCCAAAGAATATTTGTTTGATAAATTTTGGACATTGATTGATATGTTAAATAAATTGTCGAAGTTTACGTACAGCGGCTGAAAAATACTACACACTAAGTGTTTATTAAAATGCTTGAATGAGGCCTTTATTTTACTTTATATTGTGGCAAGGATTTCACTTGGACTGATCGTTAATGATAAGTTTACCGAATGAGAAAAATCGAATTGTCTAAGTAAACAATTGCATAAAGCACCATGGGGATGACGATCCCAAAACCATTGTAGCACACCTAGTGGAGGGAAGTCGTGATCCTGAATCTAGGGCTCTGGCATTATTCGGCAGTGATTATTGGATTGGGGTTTCCATTGAGATTGAGTGATTTGGTTTCTCGAGTTGTGCTAAGCCACAGGAATAAAACATGGACAAGTAAAACACCGAGAGAGGAACTGTGAGGGGTCGCGAAGGAACTCATTCAGATTTGTAGTCTCACTGTTTTTATGTGGTATTTTCAGATGTACAGGGTAAAGCAAATCAAACTGAGGAGAAGTAGCTGATGCTTTAGCTACATACTTGGATGGAGATCCTCTTCAGATCTTTATGTTGTATTTGCCTCATTTCCTTTTTCATGTATTTTGGATTTAAATCCTTGAATTATAGTTAAGTTCATAAAGTTTTCATAAAACTTGTCTTGTGGTTGGACCATTGCATTAACATAATCCTAAATAATGTTATCAACTAACAGTATAAAAACAATACTAATTGTGACGGCTCTGATTGTCATCATTTATTTCAAGATTGTCAAGATTGTACCTGAAAATAAGAATGTCAAGATTGTACAAAAGATGAAAATTAAAAGATACTGAATATTTGTTAAAGAATAATTTACCTTAATTTCATCAATAATCACCCCCATCCTCATCATAATAATCTGGCTTCTTCTATGGCGAGTTTTTGAGATAGTGATGAGAAAGCATAACAAACGAAAATCCATCTTAAAGAGTTAATCCTTCTGATACTAATCCTGAAGTATCGATTCTTCTGATACTAATCCTGAAATCATGTTTGGGAAATCGTAGAGTCAATAAGTCCATCCAAGCATGAGATATACACTTATCTCAACAGCGAGATACAGCCTCTTCGTGAAATCCATTGAACGGATATCTTATAAAAAAATATATATAGACTTCTTGAACTTGTTCAAGTAAAAATATTATATATATATATATATATATATATATATATATATATATAATCATAATGAAAAATCTGATAACACGTGATTATGACGGTGAAACATGTTATTTCAAAATCTTGATCCTTTTTCCTTTAATATCATGGACTCACACAATTTAGTAAATTCCATATAATCAAATCCTCCTTATTCTTCAAAAATACAGTTTTGTTGACATTGTAATGATATGCAGAAGACCATTTAATCAATTTCCTTTTCGAAAGTACTTAACACTTTCTAGAATATCAAAAATATACAATACCACAATATCTTTCTCAATGATGAGATACAACATAAGAACTTATACAATTTTTCTGTATATCTCAAAATACAATATATGTATAATGCAAATATTTGAGTCTTCTCTCAAAAGTATATTTAACAAAATATCTGTGTTGCTTCAAAACCATAAATATCCTCTTTACTTCGTATAACCTTGCCTTTCTCGTTCACCTGATACCACAAAACATAGAGAGTGAGATTTCAAAGAAGTCTTAGTGAATTCCTAAAACGCATCACCAACCTCATAGGTTTTCTTTTATGATATCCATTCCTCTTATCCTCTTAGCACAATCCGAGAGATTAACTTAATATCAACGAAGAACCCAACTCAACCGAGCTTTTGAGTAATTCTAGGACTTGGCTTTGGGCTCATGACCTATCTCCACCACGTGTGCTATTAACCTCTTGGGATCGTCATCCCACTAGTATATTATGCCTTTTGTTACTTCTTTAATTTTTTTCCTAGTCCTCAAATATCATAGTCAATGATATAAATATGTCATACAACATTTTATAGTCATTCTTCAAATGTAAATATCATACTAATCATAGTCCTTAGAAATCCATAAGTTTATCATAAACAACCATTCAAAGGTAGCAATCAACATGGTAAACAGAATTTTGACTACACATCAAGGTGATGATTAGGATAAGGCAGTAACTTTTCTTAGAGTGAATTCAAAATACAATTAATAGTTTCTTTATAGTTCTAGAACTTTTTGATAGTTTTCCAACGCATCCAAGCACAGTCAAATGGGAGTTCCGGATTGAAAGATACGATTAAAACTGTCAAAAGTCTATGGAATAGTACCCCAACCAGAAACCAAGCACAGACAGGGCTTGAGGTCGGCCCGGACCGTGCGTTTCCTGCTAAGTTCACCCAATAATACATTGATGTCACAATAAAAGTTTATCACCCAAATCGACACACCAAACAACCATACATGTCCAAGTATGCTAACACAGCATTTTCTCATGAGACTCCAACACTTAACTCAGAATTTATTCTTTCAAATACTCATATTTAATCGAAACTTTAAGTGCATTAGAGAAGTGAGCAAGAGGAATCACTTGCAAGAGCTGAATTTCAAAATGCAAGTTGAATGTGAGAATTTCTCTTCACTAAACGGCTCCCAAAACCCCAATTTCGTTTCCAGCTTCCAAACCCTCAGTTCAAGTAGTCCGATAAACTTACTATTTGTCATTCAAAATTCACATAAATTAAAAATCATTTAATCATATAATTGTCAATCCAACAACCAAAAATAAAATTACTTAGCAACAAAGTACTTAAAGTTACTTAACAATCAAAGTAATTAAAAAGAATTACTTTTGGGGTGGAGTCTTCATTGAAATAGAAGGCCGATTCAAATACTAGCTAGTATTGAATTTTAAACATTTTGAGTTTACATTTGTTCATGACTCACCGTCCTATGATTATGATTGTTATGTTATTGTGATTCGCATGCATGCGAAGGATTTCCAATAATCTAAACTGAAATTGCAAGAGCCTTGAGTATTATGTTTGAAGTTTGTGTGAAAATTAACGTGTGGGTTTGTTAGTACTAGAAGCATACTAAAAAATATTGACAGTCAAAGAACAGTTTGGTCACCAGTGACAATGCTAGAATCATTAAGAATATTGTCCAACAAATAATCAGTTTAGTGATAATACAGCTCTTCAAAGCTAATAGTTAACACTAAAGCACTGTGACCAGCGGTCGTACGCGGGTCAAAATAATCAAAAGGGTAAATATTGTATCAAGGTAAGAGAGACGTTGGACGTCTCTCGAGAAGCTCTAAATACTGATATTACAAACAATTAAAAAGGGGGTGTTTTGAGCAAAACACTTTACGTTCACTACAAAAAAAACGCTTATTTGCGAGGGACATTAGCGAGGGAATAACATTCCCTCGCTAAAACTGACTTTAGCGAGGGAATTAGCGAGGGAATGTGATTCCCTCGCTAATTTTTTTAATTTTTTTTACTTAAATCTGTCACTCACTCACTCACTCACTCACTCACTCACTCTTCTTCTCTCCTCTTCACCCTTCCTCTTCCCTTCCTCTACTCTCCACCACCACCACCATCACCACCACACAACCAACCAACCACCCTCACTCTTCTTCTCTCCTCTTCACCCTTCCCTTCCTCTTCCTCTACTCTATCTCTCTCACCTATAAACCCTAACCCACCACCACACAACAACAACCACCACCACACAACCACCACACAACAACCACCACCACACAACAACCACCACTCGCGACACCACCACCACCACCACCACCACCTTCTTTCCTCTTCCTCTCTTCTCTCTCTCTCTCTCTCTCTCTCTTACACAATTTCCACTTTCACTCTTCTTCTCTCCACCTTCTTCCACCACCACCACACCACCACCACCCACGAGACCACCACCACACCACCACCACCCACGAGACCACCACCACCACCACCACCTACGAATTTCTTTCCTCTTTCTCTCCACCTTTCACCACCACCACCACCACCACCACCACCACCACCACCTTTCACCACCACCACCACCACCACCACCACAACAACAACCACAAAATTAATAATATAATATAATAAAAAACTGATTTTAAAAATAATATAATAATAAATATAAAAAATAAACCATTTAAATTAAGACACGTGTCAGTCAGAATTTGAAAATTTGCACAAATTTTGAGGCAACATTAGCGAGGGAATTAGCGAGGGAAATGTCCCTCGCTAATTAGCGAGGGATTCAAATTCCCTCGCTAATTTCATTAGCGAGGAAGGTATTAGCGAGGGAACCGGTCCCTCGCTAATTCCCTCGCAAATAAAATAAATTAAGCATCCAATTAACTCGAAATAATCAAAGGTTAAGAAATGAGATAATATACAAGCAAGAGCGTACACAAACGAATCACGTTTTGCAAAAAAATAGAATTCAAAAGATTCAGGCGAAATAAGAAGAATTGAAATTGCAACCATTAAGAACGTACTAAATTGAAAGAGACGAATTAGAAAATAAGACGAAATATCATAAACAAAAAATAAAAAACCTCAAAAACCGTCCAACGACACCCATTCACCAATGAATTGACTTCAGCTTTTTGACTTCCCTAGAGATTAGAGCTAAAAGACGTAAAATTCAAAAGTAGGAATGTGCAAGAGACCAAAGACGACTATTAAAACTGTATTTAAACTCAGAAAACGTAAAAACCTAAATCCCTAAAAGGGTTCTATTATAAAAGCCGGTTAAAAAAGACGACTATTAAAAGTGTATTTAAACTCAGAGAAAATGAAAAAACCTAAATCTCAGTGTTGACCTTCAAGACTTCAGAATTGGGTTTTCAGCTCAACATAAGTATTGTAGCTCTGTTCCTTAACTTTCCAATGCATGCTCGCAAGCCTCAATCGACTAACAACAGCCAAAGTTAAGGCATTTCGAGTAGAGAGTGATTAATATGCAATAAAAATAAGAATTAATCAGTAAATTGCTATACTGTCCAAATAAGATCCAAAATCTAGAAACGTGCTAAGACTTAAATATTTGTCACAAAACACAATAAAAGGCTCAATTCTCACTAGGGAAACTGACTATCACAAATGATGCAAAATCTAGTGCTCATATCCAACTTATTATACCAAGAGATACAAGAAATCAACCAAGTCATGTCCAAACACCTACGGTTCTAGAATAGTAATATCACTCGCAACTTGTACAAACCAAGTACTCATGGAAAAACATGTTAAAACAATAATTTTTTAAAGAAAAAAAATAGAAAAACAAACAAAAAATTAAAAAAAAAAAAGACAAACTACTAAGCTACTAAAAGACACCCCTCACACATAGGTCACATACACAGTCCTCAATGAAAACAACAAGCCTAAAATAAGAGTAAGGAGGAGGGATTCCCCGGTCAATATGCAGTGTAGGTACTAGGTAGGATGTTCTAATGAGAGTTCGTCTATGGGTGCATCTTCAACTGCGAACTCTGATGGAATGCTTTGAGGCGTTATCCATTGACTTTGAAAACATTGTTTGTCACCTCACTTTCAACTTCAACTGCACCATGAGGAAAAATATTAGTAATAACAAACGGGCAAATCCATTTGGGACGATGTTTCCAAGCAATGTAAACAAAATCAATATCAAAACCAATATCAAAGAGATTATGGTTATAGATGCTATCACTATCACTACCACTCTCCTCTATGTGATCTCTAAGTGTGCGATGCAATGTTCTCTCAATTTTAGGCTCAAAGGGCTGAAAGTAATCAATATTAAGACATGGTAATGAACTATATGCAGCAAGAAGTCAGAAAATACAACAACTCTTGAAATACCACCTATGTCCTAATGCAAAAACGAATGCAAAAAATAGAAAATGACTTAAACCTGACCTAGAATTTCTAAAAACATTACAAAAGATCTAATTAAATCAAAAGAAAGATAAGCAATTTTTTTTTTGATTTTTTTGAAGATGCGAAAAATTAAAAACAATAAAAAGAAAATGTAAAAGAAGGAATTCATGATCTTTTTAGAATTTCTAACCAATTTTCAATGCAATCAGAGAAGGTTGCTTGAAAATTGATTTTTTTTAGAAACCCGAAAATTCACCAAAGACAGCGCTTGTGACATGTAACAAAACCCAAAAACTCAACCAAAACACAAACTAAAACATTAGTACTATTAGTCAGATCATGAAGTTGGCAATCCGTAATTAGAATTCTTTGACAACGGTGCCAATTTGATCAGCGGTCCAACGCCCGTCAAAAAATTTAAAAGGGTAAATTCAGGATTAAGGTAAGAGACCTTGGTTGTCCCTCGAGGACATCTAAATACTGAGTTTACACAAATCTAGAACCAAAATTAACAATAAGAAAGGGGGATTTGAAGAAAACACTTTATGTTTGATTGGAGCAACAATCGGCTAGACACAATTAGTTTGCCGGTTCAATTTCCAAGGAGTGCATTTAATGCTGGAAGCAAAAGGTCATGTCACTTTAATTTTTGCCCTGCCCTTCCTATTTATTGGGTTCCCATTGCTCCGCTTCATACCTTTCCTTCGTTTTGATTGCTTCGAGGGAGACTTGAATTCTCCGATGAGTGACCAAGTTTCCGGTGAGATCCTGGAGAGGTGTTCTCCGGCGAGCGACTTATCTCTCCAGCGCGATTCCACACCAGACCGTCTTGTCCTCGTAATTGCTGGGGAGATCAACCTTTCTCCAACTCCAGGTAATTATCTCCTTACTCCTTTCTCGTTCCAATCTCATTTTTAGTTTAAGCGAGGAGGGAGTGCCAGGCCCGGGGTTGACCTTGTCGCTCCCTTCTGTGAATCATATATATATGGGTTGTTCTGACTTTATTGCCTCCTCCTTGCAGGGTAGCTATATTTTGTCGCGAACGAAACAGACCGCTTGCATCTCTGGTCGACCTTCTGTTCATTTGGTTTGAGAAGTTTACCCGCCTGGTCGCGTTCGAGGAAATGAGTGAATCCTTATCTAAAGAACGCTCATCCAACTCTTCTACCGATATGTGGAGCTCGGCCACTTCTTCTGAGAGCACATCTTAACCAAGTCTCCCTACCCGATCTTCTTCATTGTGGAACTCAGACCCTACTCCTTCTGTTGAGCCATCATTCCCTCAAGGGACTGGAATTTACTTTGAGCAACCTGGCAAAGAAGTCATGCCTGACCAACCTGTTGATGGCGACGAGACTTTTGTCGATCAATCCACAGACGAATCCACTCACTATGAACGGGGAGAAAAATGTAGTTGAGGTGATCGGGGAACGAAACTGGGGCAGAGTCATCAGCAAAGACCGCTCTTGGATTTCACTGGCGGTCTGGAATACGCCCTCAGTATTTCCTCCTGGGGAAGAGAATGAGAGTTGGTTTGTTCAGCTAGTTGGTCGCCCGGACCAAGTATGGAGAGTTGAAGGTGTTCTTGGGAACGAGCATGCGGCAAGCGTCCCTTCATCTCTGAAATTTATTATGTACTCCAATGTCCTTCGAGATATGAGAATTCGCTCGCTTTTTACTTTGTTTCAACGAACGGTCCTCCGCTATCTCAGAGTCGCCCTGTCACAACGGCACCCCAATTCTTGGGCTTTTATCAAGGTGTTTGAGCGGCTAATGAAAGTGTTGGGGCGGGAATGCTCTCGCACTCTCTTTTTCAAGCTTTTTGAGATGAGCAGACATCCTAAGCCCAAAAGCAATAAGAGTCAATGGGAACACTTGAGCATTAAGGGTCATCAAGACCACAAGATTTTCAAAGCTTAGTGTGATTCCCTGAAACCTTAGAAACATGCTTTTATGTGGGTCGTGCCCATTTGTGATGAAGCTGGCAAAGTAGTTGGCTCTTTGAATGACGAAGGTGAGTTGGCTGGTATGAAGTTCTCCATTGCGTGGACGTACTCTCTTTATAACAGCACCCCAAGCACCTATAGAACTAGAGGTCAACTTGGAGAGCATGATTCAGAAACGCTTAGACTGCTGGAGAATATGATTAGTTGGATGGACGAGGGAAGGATACAATGTTATAAGTTAACGCAGGCTAAGAACATTGCTGACTTTAAAACAAAACTTGGTGCGACTAGTTGTCGCACATTTCTTTTTACTCTTTTTTCTTTTTAACTGTCCAAAAGTTAAAGTGTTGCTAACTGCCCTTCCATTTTCTTTGTAGTTGAAATTACCAACATTGGATATGAAGCACTGATGAGGAACGCAAGGAAGGGAAAGAAACCTCAAACCTACCCCTCCTTTCTGTCACCGTTCCTACTTTGGATGAGAGGGAAACACACCCTCATGCTGATCAGGGGGATGACTTGATTGTGCTCGCCCACAACTATGGAAGGAAAAGGGATCGCCCCCACCATGCTACAGGGACCATTGCCCAACACATTGACGTCAAACGTTCGACCAAGAAAATGGTGGTAAAAGGGAGGGACACTCAGAAGAGGCCGTCCTCCAGCCTTGACTTGGACGACCTTTAGGATTCAGATCTGGAGCACTTTCATCAAGACCCCCTCCATTTCATGGCTGAAGTGGCCAAGGCGGCCTCTCGTCAGATCGCCCACCTTAAGAATGGGGAGGCAGAGCGGACAGAAAGTAAGCGCCTTCTCACTATAAACTTGTGGTTGGAGGGTGATAACTTAGATAAAACTGATAAGCTAAATCGTGCTTATGACTATATCATAGAGATGCAAAAAGAACTGGAGTCAACGAAGAAAAAGCTTCAAGATGTTGAGTCCGCCATCCAACCTACTGCTGAAGCCCTGGAAAAGGCGCAACAGACGCTTGCCTTTGTGACCAAACAGCGGGACGAAGCTCTAATCGCCAAATCTGAAGCGAAGAAAAATCTCAAATCTTAGATGACCAAGATCAACCGTTTCTCGGCCTTGGTTAGGGCCATGAGCAACGGCATCAACAATTGCCGATGTACCTTCTGGAACGGGCGCCTGGGCTCCCACTGTGGTCGCCAATGAACTGTACCCCAAGGTCGGTCTGAATAGCCTACTGAGGTGTCAGGTCGATCTGTTGAGTTGATGGTTGCATGCAGAGCTCAGCCCAGGTTGTACCTGCAATAACATTCTAACGCCGAAGTTAGTGGGGTAGAATGTGAGCAGATTAACAGTATGGGTAAAAAGTGTACCTGTCAGCTGAGGTAAGACCTCTCTATATAGTGTCAGGAATTTGCGGGTGGCCGTAGGATTCTGTACGGACCGATCTGGGTCATTCATTCTAGCTCATCTCTCCCTGCCTTGTTAATGGGCCGATCTCGGCCAGTCTTTGAGTGGATCGGGCCCTCGGCCCAGTCTAGAACAGAAAGTGATTAAGAAAATAAATCATTCTAGCTCTACCCACTACTCATAATTAAAAGAAGATTTATATTATCATAATTATTTTTAGTATATTCATAATTTATAAATCTAATTCTTGTTAGCATTTTAAGTCAATATTTTTTTAAGAAATAGATAATAACCATTATCCATTTATGGAGTGAGAAATTTTTTTTTTGTTAACTTTACCTATTATGATAATTTTGAATAATGTTTATTCCTTCAAAAAAAATGTTATAAAAGTCAAAATATTTATTATTTTATTCTTAATTATATTTCCTAGTTTTCATTCATCTATCATTGATGTTAAGGAAAATCATATAATAAGAAAATTTAAAAGAATATTTCTTATAACACCACTTAAAATATTAATAAAATAGTCAACATAAAAAGGTAGACTATGCGTTAACGAATACTCTGTCTAAAATCAAATGTATTAAGAAGGAACTGTCTAAAAGAAATAATCAGGTTTTTTTTTTTTAAATTCAGAATAATTTATTGTCTTTGGGGACACCCTATATCAAGACACACACCACATTCACATAATCCCTTAATATATAAGTCTCAAGAAACACTCATCCACCCACTTAGTTTCAATCACACACAAAACTAAACCCTAAAACAAAGAAAAGAGACACTTGAGAGAGAAGAGATGGGAAAAGGTAAAGCGATCAAGAAAATGAATCATTCTAGATCTGCCCACTACTCGTCTTCGTACGAGAAGAAAAGAGGAAATCAAGAATCTGGGGGAATTAAGGAGAGAGAACAAGGGACCTTGGGTAAACAAAAAAGAAATAAAAGAGATACAAGCTTAGGACCTCGTTCTTCTCAAGTTCATCTATGTAAGGTTAGTGTATTTCAGTTATTGTATGTGATCTTCTTGGGTTATCATTTCGAATGCTGGATTCTTGAATTTGTTGATTTAGGGTCTGGAGATGTTACAGTCTTAGAGGTTTTAGGGTTCCGTGTGTGGTTTTGTAAAATGTGTTGTTATCTTAACTTTTGTATTTCAATAAGACTTTTTTATTTCACATATTCTTTTCATATTACAATGAATTTAGGGAGGAAGGCCAACTAGGAAACCTAGTTTAGAATCAAAACAAAAACAGTGTAAGTCCCTTCCAATTTGGGCTGCAAATTGGATCTTGCGATACAGTGAACGCAAGGATGGAAAAGTCGATAAGGTATGAGTTCCAACAAATGTTCAGTTATTTTCTAAATCCTTTATCAACTACATAGATACTCTTTTTTGTTGTATTCTTGTGCTATCACAAACATCAAAAGGAACTATAATGAATGAATTTTATAAATAAACAACATACATACATACATGTTAAAGAATTTCATATTTCAAAAAAGCCAAGCATGTGATAGTTTTCCGTAAACTAAGGTAATGTACTAAAATATCTTATTTTTAATTAAGTTCTTTTTACACGCTCTTCATACATGGATAATGTTTACTAATTTCTCATTTGATTTGCAGTACTATCATCATAAAGTGGAACAATATAAATGTAGATCTTTGAAAGAAGTTGCTAAATATGAGGAAGGTGTTCTTCCAAACCACAACCAAAAAACCAGTGAGACAAGAAAAGCAAAAGCTAACAATGTTTCTAAAAAGACACCAAAGTGAGTATGATATGAAAACTTTAAATGTTAAGCATTTTTTTATTCTTCAATATATATGTTGTATTATGTTTTAATGAAATGTTGGGAAATGCTTGTTAATGAGAAAAATCAAGTATAAACTTAAATAAGAATACTAACATTCGAAATTCAAAATTTATGATTAATAATCGACATGTCATTTTAAGATTAACCTTATAATGTTTCAGGAAATGCTTGTCGAAAAATGTTAGAATGAATTGACAACAAAGGTGAGTGTGCTTATCTTGATAAAACTTTACATTGAAAAAAATAAGTTACTGACTAAAACGTGGTGATAAAAAATATGAAATCTATCTCTAATTTTGTTAGTATCATATGTTGTTTTATGTTTTCTTTCAAAAATTTCCACTCAATTCTTGTTAATGAGAAAGAAAAACAAATAGTTTGAGTGTAAACTGTATGTGCCTATGGGTAAAAAAGAAGAAAAGAAGAAGCACATAATTTAGAGTGCTTATGTAGAAACTTCAACAATTTTTATTAACACTCAAAAAACCTACACCACATATCACAACAACAACTATATCATGGAGATGGACTCAAAAGGGTTCACACTGAATTCACAGAAAAGGAAATGACCCAGTTTGTCCATCGATAACACTTGTATTTTCTTTCCAGTGCATATTGCTTTGCAGTTAGTCAAAATGTGCACACAAAATAAAAATCACTATCAATTTGATGGCTTATGTGTAGTAAAGTAACCACTCTTGAAGTAAAAAAGTGATACAAGCACTAACTTCACTTGAAAAAAAATGTAAATGTGTAACCACTTAATAAAAAAAACATGAAGTAAAAAAGATTGCAAAGATAACCCAATATAATTTTGATATTAAATTTTCTTTAAGTGAATAAACAACATATAAAACATATATCTAGAGCATATCCTGTAGCATCCCAAAGTAATTACTTTAATTACTTTGATGTTTGAATGATTTGATTTTCCTTGATTGAGGTTTGATTGGTAATTTCATTAATTGATTGCCTAAAAATAAAGAATTATGTGCATTGTGTGATGGGTGCAAAATGAATTATTGATTGCATTGGGGCTTATTAGAAAATTGAGGATAGAGGAAGGGTATAATGGGGACTTTACCCACAGACCACTCACAAAAACTCACTTCAAACATTAGTTGTTTCCAATAAATCACACACACACAGTACCATTTCATTTTATTTTTTGAAAAAGGAAACAAAAACACAATATAAGAAGGGGAAAGGGAGAGAGTTGCGAGAGGAGAGAAAGAAATGAAAGTAGAGGAAAAACCCAACCCTCATTTCAGCCACACTTTCAGTTGAATGTTCATCACCATTTCTTCTTCTCTAGTTCTTAACATCACATTTGGAAGTTTGAGAGCATTGCAACTCAGCTGATTCACTCATTCTCCTACAACTTTCGAAAATACCCAGGGTTGAGGGTTTGACAAGATTGATACAATTTCTGGTTGCATTATTAGAAAATAGGAGGTCTAGTTGGGCACTACACCATAGACTATTAGAAAGTTCCGGTTGGGCACTAGACCTTTGTCATTCCCTATAATCGAACCTTTGTCATTTTGAAAATTCTTAAAATATCTTTTGAAGGCTTCTATCAAATGCATCTTCATTATGGTTTAGAAATCAAAATCATCTGAACCTTGTATAATCATCAACAATAAGAAAACCATATACTCTTTCACTCAAACTAGCATGCTTGGTAGGCCCAAACAAGTCCATGTGAAGATGTTCCAAAGGTCTTTGAGTTGATATCAAGTTTATTGGTTTAAAATATGATTTTACACGTTTTTTTGAATGCATGCTTCACATTTATCTTTCTCAAATTTGATTTTTGGAACTCCGCTCACAAGTTGTATTTTGGACAACTTGGAAATAGCTCTCATGCTAACATGAACAAATCATCTATGCCATGTCTATTTTTTATCTTTTTTGGAAATGAGACATGTTTCATCAGGTAAATCTTTTAGACTTAGAATAAAAGATTATCGTATCCACATAGATTAATTAACAAGTACCAAACTAATCAAGATTACTTACTACTTAGATGAGCCATTAATTGAGTTGGTTATAAAATCAAAAATAATCATAATCAAATGCAAGGTTTAACCAATACAAATAGTTTCATTAAAAATACATCATAACTTTTATAAAACATTTATCAGACTTAATAAAAATACAACAGTTTCATTAAAAATATAACTTTGATAACGTAAATGTATTTCCAAGATTTAGGGTTACATTGTCAAAAGAAACATTTGTAAAAAAATATCTAATGTCATAAAACATCAAATTCCTAAAAGGTAAAAAGAAATCCTATACTAAATCATCCTAACAAACATCAAACTTTGCTAGCATCCAATGATCCTCTTGCATCCCTTGCCGAATTTGGCTCACTTGCACTCTTACTTTAAAGAAATAATTAAAGAAAAACTTGGTTCAATTATCAAAAACGTACTGACTTTCATAATATCCTAAAAGGAATAGATATGTTAGGTTTCACAATAATAAAGAATACTTCACTTAACTTCGCGAAGTATATCACACAGGTTTATTAACTAAAGGCTAACCTATGAATCAAAGAGTATTGTAACTGTTCCGGACTGGGCCAAACCTATCGCATTTAGGCTCGACCCTTTCCTGCCTATCGCCGCGCCCGGATCCACATCCAACAGAACAGACCCCCTCGCCCGATCCAACGGTGTGGACACGGCTATCCGCTCTATAAATATTGGACTCGCTCCCCATTTCCAGGTACGCTTTCTATTCCCGTCTCTATCACCTCTTCACTTCCTTTGCTGACTTAGGCATCAGAGTGCTTGCAGGTACCCCCCCCCCCCCCCCCCGAGGCCCAAAAGAAGCACACCTCGGTCAATCCGAGGTCCAGACTCAGCAGCCCGAAGTCATCCTTACGTCCTCATGGCGCACGATTATCCGAGGCAACCACTTGTACTCCGGTACCGAACATTGGCGACCACAGTGGGAGAAATCACTCCCTAAGCATAATCTCGGGCAGCTCATCCGTTTCTTCCGCGGAAATCAAGAAATCTTTAAAGCGCAAATGGAGAGAAATAGCCAGCTTGACCTCCAATCCAGCCCCGACCAGGAAGCCGCTCTTCTTTTCGGATGAAGATTACCTCCTAGGCGAGCCGAACGAGTTCATTTCCCTCATCATCTCGGCTCGCATGCTCGACGTCGAGGTGAAACAGATCCTAGTCGATCAAGGGACTTCGACGAACATCATGTTCCAAGACCTCCTCCTGAAGCTCGGCTTATCTCTCGCCGACTTGCACCCCTACCTCGGGACTGACTTGTCCGGGCTGGGCGAGGAGCGGGCCCCCCTAGGCTACGTGGACATCATGGTAACCTACGGTAGGAAGAATTTCGCCAGAACCATCAAAACCACCTTTTTGGTGATACCGCTCCTCACCCCCAACAGCTGCGTCGTCGGAAGACCTACTTTGGCCAAGCTCGGGGCCATGGCCTCCTCTGTACATTTAAAGATGAAATTTCACACTCTAACAGGCAGCGTCGTGACCGTCCTGGCCAACGTCAACGTCGCGGAGAGATGCCAGTACCTCGCCTGAAAAGGCACCCAACGCCGACTGCAGGAGCTCCCCAAACTGCCGGCAGCCGCCGCCCAAATGCACCTCACTGAGGTCGACGCCCGATACGACCCGGACAGCTCTGAAGATGAGAACGACGACGACCTAGCCCGGGAGCTAAAAAGGAGAATCAAGCGTCCTGAGCCCCAAGGCGAGTTCATCGAAATTCCCCTGGGAATCGACCCAGCAAAGACCATCAAGGTGGGCGCCGACCTCGGAGAAGCCCTCAAAGAAAAGCTGGTCACTTGCCTGCGATGACGACCTAGCCCGGGAGCTAAAAAGGAGAATCAAGCGTCCTGAGCCCCAAGGCGAGTTCATCGAAATTCCCCTGGGAATTGACCCAGCAAAGACCGTCAAGATGAGCGCCGACCTCGGAGAAGCCCTCAAAGAAAAGCTGGTCACTAGCCTGCGACGAAACGCCGACTTATTCGCATGGTTCGGCTCCGAAATGCCTGGAATTCCCCTTGAAGTAGCATGTCATCACTTAGCGGTCAATCCCGACGCCAAGTGCGTGGCGCAACGGCGTCGAGCTCAAAGCGATGAGAAGGCCCAAGCGGCGGCTGAAACGGTGGCCGACCTCCTTGCGGCAGGCTTCATTAAAGAAGTCCAACGTGGTACTGATCAAAAAGAGCAACGAAAAATGGAGAATGTGCGTGGACTACACCGACCTCAACAAAGCCTGCCCAAAGGACGCCTTCTACGTCCCCAGCATTGACAGGCTAGTCGACAGCGCCTCCGGGTTCAGGCTCCTTTCCTTTGTAGACGCCTACTCCGGCTACAACCAGATTGCGATGAATCCTCCGGACCAGGAGAAAACATCCTTCATGACCAACCAAGGGAATTACTGCTACATAGTGATGCCCTTTGGTCTAAAAAACGCGGGAGCCACTTATCAGCGGTTGATGAACAAAGTTTTTTGCAGGCAAATTGGCCGGGTCGTGGAAGTCTACCTCGACGACATGATCGTGAAAAGCAAAGCCGACGATGGCCACCTGGCTGACCTCCAAGAGATATTTGACGAAGCCAGAAAGAACAACCTCAGGTTCATTCCCGAAAAATGCACATTTGGTGTCCGAGGCGGCAAGTTCCTTGGTTTTTGTTTGACCGAAAGGGGGATCGAGGCCAACCTGGATAAATGCAGGGCCGTGACCGACATGCGTCCCCCGACCAATAAAAAAAAGTGCAAAGTTAACAGGCATGATCGCAGCCCTTTCCAGATTCATCTCAAGGGCGGCCAATCGTTCTCTCCCCTTTTTCAAAGTCTTGAAGAAAGGCGTGGAGTTCCAGTGGATGCCTGAATGCGAAGGCGCCCTCGCCGAACTCAAGAGGATACTCTCGGAACCCCGATACTGCTAAGGCCGGTTGAAGGCGAAACGCTTTATCTCTACCTCGCTGTCGCAGAGGAGACCGTGAGCGCGATGCTCATAATAGAAACGGAGGAAGGTCAAAGGCCAGTATATTTTGTAATCAAAGTGTTACAAGGGGCCGAACCCCGGTACCAGAAGATAGAAAAAGTGGCCTTGGCCCTAGTCATTGTAGGCAGGAGATTGAGACCCTACTTTGTTGCTCATCAAATCGTGGTAAGGACAGACCAACCGATCCGCCAAATCCTACATCGCGCCGACCTTGCAGGGAGAATCATCAAATGGGCAGTAGAGCTATTCGAGTTTGGCATCAAGTATGAGGCTCGATCCGCTCTCAAAGCCCAAGTCCTTGCTGACTTCGTTGCGGAAATGACACCGTCCCAACCCGATGCGGATCCTTTGCGGTGGAAGCTCCACGTCGACGGTTCCTCGAATTGAAGGGGCAGCGGTGTCGGACTCATCTTGGAAAACTCCGAGGGCCTAATGATTGAGGTCTCCCTCAGCTTCGCGTTCACCACCTCGAATAACCAGGCGGAGTACGAAGCCTGCATTGCTGGTTTGAAGCTGGCCTCGGATTTCGGAGCAAAATCATCGAGCTGAACACGGATTCACTGCTAGTTGTTTCCCAGGTGAAAAGGGAGTTCGTGACAAATGACTCTATCCTGCAACGATACTTGACTCGGGTCCGGGAATTACTCCTCCGATTCGACCAAACAGAACTCAAGCACATACCTCGGGCTGAAAACGCACGAGCAGACGTCCTGGCAAAGCTAGCTAGCACAAAACCAGCTTGCAATCTTCGGAGTATCATATAGGAAAACTTGACGAAACCAAGCGTAGATCTATCTCCAACTACTGTTGCCGAGGTCAATGCCATTACCAGTGGGCCGGGATGGATTCAACCCATCAAGGATTACATTGAATCAGGGGTCGAGTCTGACGACTCAAAGGAAGCCACTGCGGTCCGACGACCGGCCACATCCTATACGATCATCGATGGAAAACTCTACCGGCGCGGTTTTTTTGTTCCCTTCTAAGATGCGTTGAAGGCAACGAGGTCAAATACGTGCTGGAAGAAATCCACGAAGGGGCATGCGGACAACACCTCGGTGCCCGAGCCCTGGCGAAGAAAGCCCTCAGGGCAGGTTACTACTAGCCAACCATGGTGCAAGATGCTTTCGACTTCGTCAAGAGGTGCGACACCTGCCAGAGGTATGCCAACGTCCATCACGCTCCACCAGCCGAGCTCTCCTCCAGCCGGACTGGGCCAAACTTATGGCATTTGGGCCCGACCCTTTCCTGCCTATTGCCGCGCCCGGATCCACATCCAACAGACCAAACCCCCTCGCCCGATCCAACGATGTGGACATGACTATCCGCTCTATAAATATTGGACTCGCTCCCCATTTCTAGGTACGCTTTCTATTCCCGTCTCTATTACCTCTTCACTTCCCTTACTGACTTAGGCATCGGAGTGCTTGCAGGTACCCCCCGAGGCGCAGGAGAAGAACACCTCGGTCAATCCGAGGTCCAGACTCAGCAGCCCGAAGTCATCCTTCCGTCCTCATGGCGCACGATTATCCGAGGCAACCACTTGTACTCCGGTACCGAACATTGGCAACCACAGTGGGAGAAATCACTCCCTAAGCATAATCTACTAATAATATCCTGTATTAAATAGGGATATTAAAATAAGTTTCTCTTTGACAATAAATACAGGAATAAAAATAAGTTTATTTTGTTATATTTACGACTAAACGTGTCCAAAAAAATGTTTTAAAACTCTACTAAATCAGCCTAAAAAAAACACAACTTAATATTCAACAAAAATTATCTACTAAATCTCAGGAAATTATTTAACCTTGGAAAGAATTAAAAGAAATATTCAATATATTTACAGAAAAAAATTCACTCAATTCCATGTCAGTAAAAAGATTAAAAGAAGACTGATATTATTATAAATATTTTTAGTATATTCATAATTTATAAATCCAATTCTTGTAAGCATTTTAAGTCAATATATTTTTAGGAAATAGATAATAACCTCCATCCATTTATGGAGTAAGAAATATTTTTTAGTTAAATTTATCTATTATAATAATTTTGAATAATATTTATTCCTTAAAAAAATGTTATAAAAGTCAAAATATTTATTTCTTTTTTTTTTGACAAGATATTTATTTCTTTTTATCATTAATTATATTTACTATTTTTTCATTCATCTATCATTTATGTCAAAGTAAGTCAACATAAAAAAGTAGATTATGCGTTAACGATAACACGGTCTAAAATCCCATTCATTGATTCCCCATATTAAGCCACACCCCACATTCACATAATTCTTTGATATATAAGTCTCAGGAAACACTCATCCACCCACTTAGTTTCAATCACACACAAAACTAAACCCTAAAACAAAGAAAAGAGACACTTGAGAGAGAGAAGAGATGGGAAAAGATACTTGCCTCATACTCGGCTTGGTTATTGGAGGTGGAGAATGAGAATGCCAAAGATACTTCAATTGTTGTTCGCTTCAAATTTTCAAGGATCAGACCCACTCCACTACCCATGCTGTTGGACGAGCCAGAAACATGAAAGGTCCAGACTGGCTGCTTTGGATCTTCAGGGACGGGGGTCATCTTCGCTAGGAAGTCGGCCAAAATCTGTGCTTTGGTGGCCGCTTTGGATTCATATTTAATACCAAATTCTGACAACTCAACCGCCCATTTTATCATTCTCCCTGCTAGATCTGGCATGTGAAGAATTTGTCGTATGGGTTGGTCAATTCTTAGGACGACCTAATAGGCCTCAAAGTACGGTGTCAGTCTTCGAGCGGCCACAACTAGTGCTAGGGCCAACTTCTCAATTTTCTAACACCTAAGCTCTGGCCCTTGGAAAGCCTTGCTGACGAAATAGATGGGGTTCTGTCTGGAGTCTCCTTCTCGTACCAACACTACGGCCAGAGCCTCCTCAGTGATTGCTAGGTAAAGATACATTGTTTCCCCTGGCTTTTGTGTTGTTTAGGGGTGTTCAGTGGTTTGGGTAAACCCGAACTAACCCGCTTCCCAATCCAAACCGAAGTATTTGGTTTGGACAATTTCAGTAATCGGATCAAATCCGAACCAACCCGTTATGATCCATACTAGTTTGGTTCGGATAGAGGATTTTAAAATTTAAATCCGATCCAACCCGTGAACCCGTACCTGTGTCTTTTAGTCTTCTACAGTTATACTCTTCAATGTTCCAGCAGCATTGTGCCCTATCAATTCTCACCAAGTCCGTCCTTCAAAGCGCACATTTCCTAGGTAATGCTACATTCATCGCATATATCCTAAACTAAATTCCCAATCTCAAGAAATGTTTCCTATGTCTTTTAGTCTTCTACAATTATACTACTCTTCATTGCTACAATCTGTCATATTGAACCCTCGTCGAAGATAATAAGCCACTGCAGATAGCTTTGTTCCACGTGGAATAATATATCCGTTAGGTTCCATTTGTTTTAGTACTACTTGATTAAGTTTATATTAATACTGATAACTCATCAAAGCACTAAGAATACAGGATTTTATAAGGTTTTTAAACGTGAGTTTATAGTAACTTGTAATTGAGGTTTATCAAAGCACTGAGGATACTGTTGATATTCTGAAAGCCGTAGTAGCATCAAAGCACTGAAGTTGTTTTTGTTGGCTATTATAAAAAAAACGTAGAATTTTATGTTTTGAATATTATTAAAAAACAAGAGTAGAATTAATACCAAAAAAACAGCAAGGGTATAATTTTATCTTTCAAAAATTTGACATTAGCACATGACCCGTGAATCCAATCCGAACCAACCCATCTAATATTGGTTTCGTTTGGTTCGGTTCGTATTTTATATAAAAAACTCAAAATCCAAACCAACCCAAACCGAATAAATATGATTGGTTCGGACAACGGATTTTGTCAAAATCCATCCAAACCAACCCGTGAACACCCCTAGTGTTGTTAGTATAGGAGGTTGTAATAGGGCGACCTTTAATTGACTCAGCGCCTGCTCGCACTCTGGTGACCATTCGAACTCGGCCTCCTTCTTCAACAGCTTGAAGAGTTGAAGTGACTTGTTTGCTTCCTTTGCAATGAATCGAGAAAGTGCGCCCACCATCCCGTTCAACTTCTGGATCTCTTTTTTAGTGGTAGGCGGCCTGATCTCTTTCACCACCCTACACTTATCAGGGTTTGCTTCAATTCCTTTTTTGGTCAAGTAGAAACCTAAGTATTTGCACGCCCTTACCCAAATGTACACTTCTCGGGGTTTAGTCTGAGCGAGTTTTTCCTTTCTTTAGCAAATCTTAGGCCGACCACATGGTTAGGGCCCCCTTTACTTTTGAAAATCATATCGACCAGGTAGACCACCACTACTCTGCCTATCTAGGCATAAAAAATTTTATTCATCATCCTAAGATAACTCTCCCCTGCATTCTTTAGTCCAACAAGCATGACTCGATAGCAATAGTTTCCCTTTTTTGTAATGAATGTTGTTGTCTATTCTTGGTCGGGTGGGTGCATGGGAATCAGATTGTACCCTAAATATGCCTCCAAGAATGATAGCAACCATACCCGCTTGCACTATCGACCAGTCAATAAACATTGGGGAACGAGAAAGCATCTTTAGGGCATGCTCAATTGAGGTCAGTGTAGTCTACACACATGCGCCACTTCCCATTTACTTTTTTAACCCAAAACCACGTTAGACAACCATGTCGTATACTTGATCTCTTTTATGAAACCGGCCTCGATCAAATCCTCAACCGCCTTCTCGGCTGGTCGTTCTTTCTCTTCTTTCTAAACCCGTCTTCGCTGGTCAACCCACCTAGATGTAGGGTCCACAGCCAAGTGGTATCATGCTACCTCAGGTGGAATTCCTGGCATATCAGCCACACTCCAGGCGAATAGATCATCATGCTCTTTCAAACACTAGATGAGTTGCTCTCATTCCTCTTCTGGGAAATCTTTCCCGAACTTAATTGTATTTTCAGGATCGTCCCCAAGCTGGGTTTGAGTAAACTCTCCATCGGGCTCTGGTCTTTTAATTCATTTCTTAAGCTACCGAGTTAGGAGGTCGTCCCCTTCCACTTCTTCAGTGTCAGGGTCGTGACGAGCATCCAAGTCGGCCACGTTGACTTGGTTTCCTCCCTTTCTTGGTTTCTCTATCTCTTTCATTTCGTGTTCTCCTTGCTCATTCAAGCTCATAAAAAACGGCCTTTTTGTAGAGAGTCGGTCCAGAGTAAAACTTCAGTTTAAGGTGAACAGTGGAGGGGACTACTTCACGCAGCCCTAGCGTGGGCCGACCAATGATACACTCATATATCGACTTACATGGAAGCACTATGAAATTGGTCCTCACCGTCCTGCACAACGGTTTGTCTGCGATGTCGTCCCCGAAAGTGACCATCAACTCGATGCGTCCAATGGGCGTTTTGAACGACCCATTGAAACCAGTCAAAACTGTTCCGCGGTAGGGTCTTAAATCGTCTTTAGATATCTTCAGAACTTCAAGGAGGTCTTCGAAGATGATATGCGCTGAGCTCCCTTTGTCGATCAGAATTCCCCTGACTTCTATATTTGTCATTGCGACGGTCACAAGTAACCGAACTTCGAGAGAAGCCAGGGGATGGAGGTTGATCCAATGCTCATGGACTCTTTCCTTCTTCTCTTCATGGATTTGTTAGTTTCTCTTCCATCGATAGGGCACCCACCAGTGATCACCATGGCAACTTGCCGTCCTTTGGACTTTCGGGTGTCTACCTCTTCCTCATCATCATTGTCGTCCTTTTCTCTTGCCTTGGTTAGCTCGTTGACCACTGCCTTCCCCTGTCGAGGGGAACGGGCTGCCCACTTATCATCCCGTTCATTTTCCTGTCCTTTCTTCTCGTACTGGGTAAGCTTATCCTTTAGAATCAACTCTTCTATATCGTCTTTGAGAGCCATGCAGTTGTTGGTATCATGCCTGTGGCTACGGTGATATCGACAGTACTTTCTGGACGGGTGCTGTCCTTCTTTGAGAATGAGCGGCTCGGGTCACTTGATATCTCTGAATTCTTTATTGGCACATTCAGACAGAATCTGGGCGTAGGGCGTGTTTAACTTAGTTTGATCTGAAAACTTTCTGGTCTTGAAGTCCTTTGACGGACCTCCCTAGTCCCTTCTCAGTCTCTGTCCGCGCTCTCCATGCGTTTTTTCGCTCGCTCCCCCTACAATCGCTTGGGTTTCCATCGCCCTGTCTTCATAGTTCATGAATCTCTAGGATCTGTAGAGGAGAGTCTCTAAATCTCGTGGCACGTGCACGCCAATATAAATTTCGAATAAGCTACCCGGATGATGCCCGTCCTTGAGGAACCATAACCTTTGTTTGCGTTCAAGCCCTCTCACGTTATCCGCCTCTTTGTTAAATCGCTCCACATATTCACGGAGCGACTCACCCGTTTCCTGCGTGGTCGCCTTCAGGACATCTTGTTATTTAGGTTTCACCTTAGAGGCTGTGAAAGGGCAGAGAAGACCCTGGCCAATTGCTCCCAAGACGAGATGGTGTTCGGTCTCAGCTCCGTGAACCATTCTAAGGCCGATCCCTCTAGAGTCAAGGGGAAGATTTTACATTTCATTGGCCCGTATGCTTCTCGGTATTGCATCATCAAATTGAAATATCTCAGGTGGGCATTAGGATCTTTGACATCATTATACATCCTTAAATCGGAAGGAGGTGTTTCCTGGGAGCGTGAGAGAGGATACTTGTGAATATCTCTGCTGAAGGGTCCCTTCCTCATGCCGCTCTTCCCCATGAGGTGGTCATTCCTCGAAGCGTCGGCCTCGATGACCACGTCGTTCTGGTGAGTACTCGTGGTGGGGTCGTCGTTCTGGGGAGTGCCTCTTGTGGTGATGGTACGAGTACTTTTCATACAACCTGCTTCTTGATCGAGTGGGAGACCCGGATGAGTCATATGAGGACTCCTAGTGTGAAGACTCTTCTGGCCAATAAGTGGGGTCAGTGGTGGAAGGAGGTGTCCTCGGTGTTGTCTGGGCCCCTCCTCGTCCCCTTCGGTGGGGTTGGGGGGGGGCGGGGGGAGATCGATTAACGAGGTGCCTTCTAGGAGGTGAGCAATGCCTTCTAGACGGGTTCGTCCGACGAATGGGTGACCAGTTGTCGCGATGGTGTAGCTCTGACGCGGTGTTTGCCCGCCCCGATGCGACCTGTTGCTCTATCAAAGTAAGCCAGTCTTCTTGCTCCGCGATGTGTCAGTCTAATTCACGAACTAGCTTACGCAGTTCTTGGATGATGTTCGCGGGAAGGGTGACATCGGCCTGATGAACTGGCCCTGGTTGGGGGCCACGATCAACGGCTTCAACATTGGCCGATGTACCTTCCGAAACAGGCGTTGGCTGGTCTGGGATTGTAGCCACACTTTGCAGGCTCAGTGCTGGTCGCGGTCTGCCTCGTGGAGGCATGGGAGATGGTGTGGGATAGCGCATGGGCTCCCATTGTGGTCGCCAATGAGCTGTACCCCAAGGTTAGTCTGAATAGCCTACTTAGGTGTCAGGTCGATCTGTTGAGTTGCTGGTCGCCTGCAGAGCTCAATCTGGGTTGTACCTGCAATAACACTCCAACGCCCAAGTCAGTGAGGTAGAATGTGAGCAGAATAATGGTATGGGTAAAAAGTGTACCTGTCAGCTGAGGTAAGACCTCTATATATAGTGTCAGGAATTTGCGGGTGGTTGTAGCTCGTAGGATTCTGTACGGACCGATCTGGGTCGTTGATTTTAGGTCATCTCTCCTTGCCTTGCTATTGGGCCGATCTCGGCCAGTCTTTGAGTTGATTGGGCCCTTGGCCCAGTCTAGAACGGAAAGTGATTAAGAAAATGAATTATTCTAGATCTACCCACTACTCATAATTAAAAGAAGATTTATATTATCATAATTATTCTTAGTATATTCATAATTTATAAATCTAATTCTTGTAAGCATTTTAAGTCAATATTTTTTTAAGAAATAGATAATAACCACTATCCATTTATGGAGTGAGAAATTATTTTTTAATTAAATTTACCTATTATAATAATTTTGAATAACGTTTATTCCTTCAAAAGAATGTTATAAAAGTCAAAATATTTATTTTTTTATGATTAATTATATTTACTATTTTTCATTCATCTATCATTTATGTTAAAAGTAAACCATATAATAAAAAATTTAAAAGAATTTTTCTTTTAACATCACTTAAAAATACCCCACATTCACATAATCCCTTGATATATAAGTCTCAGGAAACACTCATCCATTCACTTAGTTTCAATCACACACAAAACTAAACCCTAAAACAAAGAGAATAGACACTTGAGAGAGAAGAGATGGGAAAAGGGAAAGCGATTAAGAAAAGAATCATTCTAGATCTACCCACTACTCATCTTCGTACGAGAAGAAAAGAGGAAATCAAGAATCTAGGGGAATTAAGGAGAGAGAGCAAGGGTCCTTGGGTAAACAAAAAAAGAAATAAAAAATATACATGCTTAGGACCTCGTTCTTCTCAAATTCATCTATGTAAGGTTAGTGTATTTGAGTTATTGTATGTGATCTTCTAGGGTTATGATTTTGAATGCTTGATTCTTGAATTTGTTGTTTTAGGGTCTGGAGATGTTACAATATTAGAGGTTTTAGGGTTCTGTGGTAAAATGAGTTGTTTCTTAACAATCTTTTTTTTTTTGAAAAATTTATAATTTGTTCTTTAATGTTAATCTAAACTTGTAAATAATCCTTGAAGAACTTGTTCTGCTTGGTTCACGGTATAGAATGTAAGTGGGGGTAATGATCTTGATGAGTTTTCTGTTAAATGTAACTTTCAACATTGTGGGTTTCACATAGCAAAATTAGAACTTTACACAGATGAAATCTTAACCTTCATCAATGTGGCTTTCCATCGAATTATGAAAATTGGGTTGTTAACTTGTCATTGTTCAGTAAGGAAGGGTGGAATACCCACATATTAGTAAAAAAAATAGTGTACTATAGGCAATTTTTAGGGGCACTTGATATATTGTGGATCTGTAATGCAGTCTACCGTAACAAATTCCAATTTGCTTTTATTCTAATAACAAAATGTAATGTATCTCAAATTATATTAAAACTATACCACACAAAGGATGGTGTTATCTTAAGTTCGATTTCATGCTTAGAATAAAGTAGAGTCGAAAAGGACTCGATAAAAGAAGTTGCCGGTGTTCCTATTTCAATTAGACTTTTATTTGGTTCAATTAAAGAAGAATATTTGGGTGAAATATGCACTTCTTAAACAATAAAAAATGGAACCAAAAATATTTTCTAGAATTATCAATTTTCTCACATACATGGATCAGATATCCAGAAATTGTATATTAACATATTATATGTTTTCTTTTATATTATACCGATGACGTGTGTTGTATTTTATTTTAAAATCTTAAATATCTATTTGTTATCTTAATTTTTGTATTTCAATAAGACTTTTTTATTTCACATATTCTTTTCATATTACAATGAATTTAGGGAGGAAGGCCAACTAGGAAACCTAGTTTAGAACCAAAACAAAAACTTTGTGAGTCCCTTCCTATTTGGGCTGCAAATTGGATCTTGCGTTACAGTGAACGAAAAGATGGAAGGGTCGATAAGGTATGAATTCCAACAAATGATCAGTTATTTTCTAAATCCTTCTTCTACTTCATAGTTACTCCTTTTTGTTGTATTCTTATGCTATCACAAACATCAAAAGGAACTTTAATGAATGAATTTTATAAATAAAGTACATACATACATGCATGCATGTTAAAGAATTTCATATTTCAAAAATGCAAAGCATGAGGTAGTTTTCCGTAAACTAAGGTAATGCCCTAAAATATCTTATTTTTATTTAACTTCTTTTTACACGCTCTTCATACATGGATAATGTTTACTAAATTTCTCATTTTATTTGCAGTATTATCATCATAAAGTAGAACAATATAAATGTAGATCTTTGAAAGAAGTTGCAAAATATGAGGAAGGAGTTCTTCCAAACCACGACCAAAAAACCAGTGAGACAAGAAAAGCAAAAGCTAACAATGTTTCTAAAGAGAAATCATGAAAATTTTAAATGTTAAGCATTTTTGTTTATTCTTCAATATATATGTTGTATTATGTTTTAATGAAATGTTGGGAAATGCTTGTTAATGAGAAAAATCAAGAATAAATATAAATAAGAATACTAACATTCGAAATTCAAGATTTGTGATTAATAATCGACATGTCATTTTAAGATTAACTTTATAATGTTTTAGGAAATGCTTGTCGAAAAACGTTGGACTGAATTGACAACAAAGGTGAGTATGCTTATCTTGATAAACCTTAAACCTTTACATTGAAAAAAATAAGTTACTGTGGCGATAAAAAATAGGCTTAAATACAGTTTTGGTCCCCCAAGTTTCACCAACTCACGATTTTGATCCCCCAAGTTTTAATTTCACGAATTTGATCCCCCAAGTTTCCCAATTTGTAAAATCAAGGTCCCCCACTAATCACGAATTTAGGTGTTTCAAATAATCTGCTCTCTCACTGAAGAACCAACGAAGAAGAAGATGAAAAGCTCTCTGCTCTCTCTATCTACTCTCTTGATTCGTTTAATCTGATAGTTTAAGTTTTTTTTTTAATTTCTAATTTCTTAAATATAATATAAATATATATATATATATAAACAAAATGTTAAAATAAAAATAACAATTTTTAATATAAAAAAGCCACTTTGGCATGCCAGCGTGGCTGCCACGTAGTTTAAGTGGCGGACAGGTCAGCATCAATTTTTTGTGATTAGTGAGGGACCTTAATTTTACAAATTGGGAAACTTGGGGGATTAAATTCGTGAAATTAAAACTTGGGGGATCAAAATCGTGAGTTGGTAAAACTTGGGGGACCAAAACTGTATTTAAGCCTAAAAAATATGAAATCTATCTCTAATTTTGTTAGTATCATATGTTGTTTTATGTTTTCTTTCAAAAAATTCCACTAAATTCTTGTTAATGAGAAAGAAAAACAAATAGTTTGAGTGTAAATTGTATATGCCTATGGGTCAAAAAGAAGAAAAGAAAAAGCACATAATTTAGAGCGCTTTTATAGAAACTTCAACAATTTTTATTAACACTCAACATGCATTTGTAGGCTTGACAGTTAGAAATGGCAAGCTAATAAGAAAAACTAGATTGTACGAAATACACCAAAAGAAGTAAAGCACTAAAATCTCAGGGAAATTGAAGGCCTACCCATAACCCATCAAAAGGGTTCACACTGAATTCATAGAAAAGGGAATGACCCAGTTTGTCCATCGATAACACTTGTATTTTCTTTCCAGTGTATATTGCTTTGCAGTTAGTCGTAATGTGCACATAACGTAAAAATCACTATCAATTTGATGGCTTATGTGTAGTAAAGTAAAAAAGATTGCAAAGATAACCCAATATAATTTTGATATTAAATTTTCTTTAACTGAATAAACAACATATAAAACATATATCCAGAACATATCCTGTAACATCCCAAAGTAATTATTTTAATTACTTTGATGTTTGAATGATTTGATTTTCCTTGATTGAGGTTTGATTGGTAATTTCATTAATTGATTGCTTAAAAATAAAGAATTGTGTGCATTGTGTGATGGGTGCAAAATGAATTATTGATTGCATTGGGGCTTATTAGAAAATTGAGGATATAGGAAGGGTATAATGGGCACTTTATCCACAAACCACTCACAAAATTTCACTTCAAACATCGGTTGTTTCCAATAAAAAAAACACACACACACACAAACTTCCATTTCGTTTTCTTTTTTTTAAAAAAAAAAACAAAAACACAAGAAGGAGAAAGGGAGAGAGTTGCGAGAGAAGAGAAAGAAATGAAAGAAGAGGAAAAACCCAACCCTCATTTCAGCCACACTTTCAGTTGAATGTTCATCACCATTTCTTCTTCTCTAGTTCTTAACATCACATTTGGAAGCTTGACAGCATTGCAACTCACTTGATTCACTCCTTCTCCTCCATTCTCCTACCACTTTCGAAAATACCCAAGGTTGAGGGTTTTGCAAGATTGATAGAATTTCTGGTTGCAAGCAAGTTATTGGAGCTAAGATAGGTTATTCAGAAGCTACATTGTTGATTAGAGCAACCAATTAGAAGATTTGAGGGCTGGGGTCAAAATTTGAAGTTCTAGGAATTGTTTTGGTGAAGACAACTTCATATCTTTGCTTGCATTCTTGAAAATTCTGCACTACATGTGAGTTTCTTACTTCGATTTTGTGTTTTGCCGAAATGCATGTTGTTTGGAGTGTTTATTCTAAATTAGAATGTTAGGGTTTCATGTTAGGATCCTGATTTAACTTGATTCTTGGTGCTTTAATTGTCTATAACTTGAATTGAAAAGCGTTTATGTTGAGATGCTGAAAAACAACATAAATTTGTATTGGTATAGGTTCAGTGTTTTGTGCCTAACGTTTCCTTCATTTGGTTGAGAATTCAAAAAGAAAACTGAGTTACAAGTTGGACAATAGTTGCTGTCATGTTTCTGTACCCCTATGTTTTATTTCGAAAATCTGTACTTTTTGGCTACGTGAAAAAATAAATAAAAGTTATATTTAGAAACTAGACACTCTAAGCTTTCCAAATAATATTTGTTTGCATAATTTCGACATTGATTGATATGTTAAATAAATTGTCGAAGTTTACGTATAGTTGCTGAAAAATACTACACACTAAGTGTTTAATAAAATGCTTGAATGATAGGTTTACCAAATGATTTGACTTGACTTGGACTGATCATTAATGATAGGTTTACCCACTGAGAAAAATTGAATTGTCTAAGTAAACAAATGCATAATGCACCATGGGGATGACGATCCCAAAACCATTGTAGCACACCAAGTGGAGGGAAGCCATGATTTCAAATCTAGGCCCTGGCATTATTCGACAGTGATTGTCGGATTGAGGTTTCCGTTGAGATTGAGTGATTTGGTCTCTCGAATTGTGCTTAGCCACAGAAATAAAACACGGACAAGGAAAACACCGAGAAAGGAACTGTGAGGGATCGTGTAGGAACTCATTGAGATATGTAATCTCACTGGTTTTATGTGGTGTTTTCAGATGTACAGGGTAAAGCAAATCAGACTAAGGAGAAGTAGCAGATGCTTTAACTTCTTAGTTGGATGGAGATCCTTTTGAGATCTTTATGTTGTATTTGCTTCATTTCCTTTTTCATGTATTTTGGACCTAAATCCTTGAATTATAGTTAAGTTCATGTAGTTTTCATAAAACTTGTCTTGTGGTTTGACCATTGCTATGTTTATTATACAGATTTGTACCTATTAAGTATTTATTTCAATCCACTTTAGTTTTTAATTCTTTCCGAATTTATGAGTAGGTGTATACTTTGATTTGTTATGATTATGTTGCTTTTAGGATATGTAACTAAAGTTGAGGATTTATGAGTAAATTCTACGAAGATGTAGAAACAAACGGATACGCAAGTTATTTAACTTAAATTGTTTTGATTTTTATGAAAAACAAAAAGTTCATGTACTAATAACCCTAACAAATACATATGAAATTGCACTAATTTTCATTTCTTGAAACAAACACATTTTACTATTAAATGATATATTTCAAGTAATAAAGATATGAACATAACTTTTGTTTCCTTCCAAAAAATATACTTTACCCTTTTTTTAGTTTCTAATATTTGAAACTTTTTTTTTGACCAAATCTAATATTTAAAACTTACGAGCAAACTATGTCTACTTTTTTTTTGTTGATGTAACTATGTCTACTTAATTGACACTGATAAAAATAAGTTTGTTCTATTTTGGAAGACATCTAAAAGATTTTATTTTAACATACCTAATCTTTTAGTCGACTTAGAATTTGCTTTAATATTGAATATCAGAGGACGCATAAGCCTTTGTGGACCGAGCAAATTAAAGTCACTCTTAATAATTCAATAAAAACAACCTTAAGTATCGATCCTTCTGATACTAATCCTGAAATCATGTTTGGGAAATCGTAGAGTCAATAAGTCCATTCAAGCATGAGATATACACTTATAAAAAATATTATATATATATATATATATATATATATATATATATATAGTACCAACCTATAATCATATTGAAAAATCTGAAAAGACGTTATTACGACGGTGCAACCTATTATTTCAAAATCTTGATCCTTTTTCCTTTAATATCAATGACTCACTCAATTTAGTAAGTTCCATATAATCAAATCCTCCTTATTCATCTAAAATATAGTTTTGTTGACATTGTAATGATATGCAGAAGACCATTTAATCAATTTCCTTTTCGAAAGTACTTAACACTTTCTAGAATATCAAAAATATACAATACCACAATATCTTTCTCAACGTTGAGATACAATATAAGAACTTATACAATTTTTCTTTATATCTCAAAATACAATATATGGATAATGCAAACATATGGGTCTTTTCTCAAAAGTACATTTAACAAAATATTTGTGTTGCTTCAAAACCATAAATATCCTCTTTACTTCGTATAACTTTGCCTTTCTCGTTCACCTGATACCACAAAACATTGAGAGTGAGATTTCAAAGAAATCTTAGTGAATTCCTAAAACGCGTCACCAACCTCATAGGTTTTCTTTTATGATATCCATTCCTTTTATCCTCTTAGCACAATCCGAGAGATTAACTTAATATCAACGAAGAACCCAACTCAACCATAGCTCTTTTGAGTAATTCTAGGACTTGGCTTTGGGCTCATGACCTCTCTCCACCATGTGTGTTATTAACCTCTTGGGATCATCATCCCACTAGTATATTATGCCTTTTATTACCTCTTTAATTATTCTCATTGTCCTCAAATATCATAATCAATGATATAAATATGTCATACAACATTTTATAGTCATTCATCAAATGAAAATACCATACTAATCATAGTCCTTAGAAATCCATAAGTTTATCATAAACAACCATTCCAAGGTAGCAATCAACATGGTAAATAGAACTTTCACTCCACATCAAGGTGATGATTAGGATAAGGCAGTAACTTTTCTTAGAGTGAATTCAAAAATACAATTAATAGTTTCTTTATAGTTCTAGAACTTTTTGATAGCTTTCCAATGCAGCTATCCCAATGCATCCAAGCACAGTCAAATGGGAGTTCCGGATTGAATGATACAATTAAAACAGTCGAAAGTCTATGGAAAAGAACCCCAACCAGAAACCAAGCACGGACAGGGCCTGAGGTCGGCCCAGACCGTGCGTGTCCTGCTAAGCTCAAAGTCCGTTTTTTTTTTTGCAACTCATTTCTAAGGGCTTCAAACTAATCCTAACTAACATACAATCAATTTTAAAATTACAAATCACTCAATCATAACCCAATCACCCAATAATACATTGATGTCACACACCTTTTGAGATTAATCTCACAATAAAAGTTTATCACCCAAATCAACACACCAAACAACCATACATGTCCAAGTATGCTAACACACCATTTTCTCATGAGACTCAAACATTTAACTCAGAATTTACTCTTTCAAATACTCATATTTAATCGAAACC
Organism: Astragalus glycyphyllos; assembly: GCA_963573325.1. Lineage (NCBI taxonomy): Eukaryota > Viridiplantae > Streptophyta > Magnoliopsida > Fabales > Fabaceae > Astragalus > Astragalus glycyphyllos. Next base: position 41,363,755 of record OY754307.1, read on the forward strand.
TTAAATGCATTAGAGAAGGGAGCAGGAGGAATCACTTACAAGTGTTGAATTTCAAAATGCAAGTTGAATGTGAGACTTTCTCTTCACTAAACGGCTCCCAGAACCCCAATTTCGTTTCCAGCTTCCTAACCCTCAGTTCAAGTAGTTCGATAAACAATGTACGTAGGTCCCAACTAATCTACCTCAACTCAACTCCCAAATCACACATGCAACCCAAAAACCTCTTCAGTTTAGCTTCTTAGTGGGTGAAACTTCCTATAGTACCCTTGCTCTCTTCTCACTATTCCCCAAATTTAAATCAGCTAGTCAATTACTATTTATCATTCAAAATTCACATAAAAATCATTTAATCATATAATTGTCAATCCAACAACCAAAAGTAAAATTACTTAGCAACAAAGTACTTAAAGTTACTTAACAATCAAAGTAATTAAAAAGAATTACTCTGGGGTTGTTACGTTTATCAAATACAAAAATTGTTAGTGTCGACATTTTCTTTCAATGAATGTTGTTATTTAGTTTTTTTATTGGCGAATGTTGGTGGCGAATTGTTGTATGGGTTAAATATGTTTTTAGTCCCTACAAAATTTCACTATTTTGGTTTTAGTCCCTATAAAATTTTTCATCGACTTTTAGTCCCTATAAAATTTCAAAATTTTGTTTTTAGCCCTATAAATGCCAACTAGTGTATATCCATTGAATTTTTGAGTGATGTTTTGCATACATGTTGAGGACATTATAAACATCTCTTCCAGAAAAACTTTGAATTTTTTAACAATGCATAAATTAAATCTAAATTTTTTAAGTGCAAAAGATTTGATAAACAAATTAAAGGAAATACTAACCTAGAAATCAAATTTTGAGTTTATTTTTGTGAGGGAGATATTTTTAATATCATTAATGTGTATGCAAAATATCATTCAAAAATTCTAAAGGTATACACGAGTTTACATTTTATAGGGACTTAAAACAAAATTGTGAAATTTTATAGGGACTAAAAGTTGACGAAATTTTTTATAGGGACTAAAAACAAAATAGTGAAATTTTGTAGGGACTAAAAACATATTTAACCCTTGTTTTATTTAGTTGTTTACTTTCCAAAGTTACCCTAAAATATTTAGTTATGTTATGAACCATTTAGTTTTGGAATAAATGTAATTAATTATCTAACCCTTGTATGTTTTTAATGGTATTAAAAACAGGTGTTCATAGGGTCGATTCTTCATTGAAATAGAAGGCCGATTCAAATACTAGCTAGTATTGAATTTTAAACATTTTGTTTGTGCTGAAACACTTTTGCTGTACCACTAATATTGGGTTTGAGTTTACATTTGTTCATGACTCACCGTCCTATGATTATGAATGTTATGTTATTGTGATTTGCATGCATGAGAAGGATTTTCAATAATCTAAACTGAAGTTGCATGAGTATTATGTTTGAAGTTTGAGTGAAAATTAACGTGTGGGTTTGTTAGTAATAGAAGCATACTAAAAAATATTGATAGTAAAAGAACAGTTTGGTCACCAGTGACAATGCTGGAATCAGTAAGAATATTGTCCAACAAATAATCAGTTTAGTGTTCATAAAGCTCTTCAAAGCTAATAGCTAACACTAAAGCTCTGAGACCAGCGGTCGTACGCGGGTCAAAATAATGAAAAGGGTAAATATTGTATCAAGGTAAGAGAGACGTTGGTCGTCTATCTCTCGAGAATCTCTAAATACTGATATTACAAACAATTAAGGGGGGGGTTGGGGTTTGAAAAAACACTTTATGTTTGATTGGAGTAATAATTGGCGAGAGACAATCAATTTACCGGTTTCAGGGTTGCCTCTCCGATTTATCATAGGTTCTAAAAAATAACTTTTTTAAGGATTTCCAATTCACGATTGATATAAACTAACTAGAACAATCGTTAATTAGTTTATACGAATTCACACAATTTTGGGCAAGCGCTGAAACAGTGGGTTCAATCGGCCACGAAAGCGAACAAGCATCGTTAAAGGCATAACCAATATCATAACAGAATTCATGTCAGTCCTCTATCAATTTCTATTCGAATAAAATAAATTAAGCATCCAATTAACTCGAAATAGTCAAAGGTTAAGAAATGAGATAATATACACGCAAGCGCGTACTCAAACGAATCGCGTTTTGAAAAAAAAGAAGTCGAATGATTCAGGCGAAATAAGAAGAACTGAAGTTGCAACCATTAAGAACGAAAACTAAATTGAAAGAGACGAATTAAAAACTAAGACGATATATCATAAAAAAATAAATACAAAACCTCAAAAACCGTACAGTGACACCTGTTCACCAACGAATTGATTTCGACTTTTAGACTTCCCTTGAGGTTAGAGCTAAAAGATATAAAATTTAAAAATATGAATGCGTAAGAGACCAAAGACGACTATTAAAACTGTATTTAGACTCAGAGAAAACGCAAAAACCTAAATCCCTAAAAGGGTTTTAGGGTTCTATGATAAAAGCCCGTTACCAAAGACGACTATTAAAAGTGTATTTAAACTCAGAGAAAACGAAAAAATGTAAATCCCCAAAAGGGTTCTTTGATAAGACCTAAATCTCAGTGTTGACCTTCAAGACTTCAGAATTGGGTTTTCAGCTCAACATAAGTATTGTAGCTCTGTTCCATAGCTTTCCAAAACATGCGCGCCCGCCTCAATCGACTAACAACAGCCAAAGTTAAGGCCTTTCGAGTAGAGAGTGATTAATATGCAATAAAAATAAGAATTAATCAATAAACTGCTATACTGTTCAAATAAGACCCAAAATCTAGAAACGTGCTAAGACTTAAATATTAGTCACAAAACACAATAAAAGGCTCAATTCTCACTAGGGACACTGACTATCAGAAATGATGCAAAATCTAGTGCTCATATCCAACTTATTATACCAAGAGATACAAGAAATCAACCAAGTCATGTCCAAACACCTACGGTCCTAGAATAGTAATATCACTCGCAACTTGCACAAACCAAGTACTCATGGAAAAATATGTTAAAACAATAATTTTTTAAAGAAAAAAAATAGAAAAACAAACAAAAAATTAAAAAAAAAGACAAACTACTATAATACTAAAAGACACCCCTCACACATAGGTCACATACACAGTCCTCAATGAAAACAACAAGCATAAAGTAAGAGTAAGGAGGAGGGATTCCCTGGTCAATATGCAGTGTAGGTAATAGGTAGGATGTTCTAATGAGAGTTCTTCTATGGGTGCATCTTCAACTGCGAACTCTGATGGAATGCTTTGAGGCGTTATCCATTGACTTTGAAAACATTGTTTGTCACCTCACTTTTAACTTCAACTGCGCCATGAGGAAAAATATTAGTAATAACAAACGGGCAAATCCATTTGGGATGATGTTTCCAAGCAATGTGAACAAAATCAATATCAAAACCAATATCAAAGAGATTATGGTTAAAGATGCTATCACTATCACTACCACTCTCCTCTATATGATCCCTAAGTGTGCGATGCAATGCTCTCTCAATTTTAGGGTCAAAGGGCTGAAAGTAAACAATATTAAGACATGGTCATGCACTATATGCAGCAAGAAGTCAGAAAATATAACAACTCTAGAAATACCAACTATGTCCTAATGCAAAAACGAATGCAAAAAATAGAAAATGACTTAAACCTGACCTAGAATTTCTAAAAACATTACAAAAGATCTAATTAAATCAAAAGAAAGATAAGCAATTTTTTTTTTGATTTTTTTGAAGATGCGAAAAATAAAAAACAATAAAAAGAAAATGTAAAAGAAGGAATTCATGATCTTTTTAGAATTTCTAACCAATTTTCAATGCAATCAGAGAAGGTTGCTTGAAAATTGAATTTTTTTAGAAACCCAAAAATTCACCAAAGACAGCGCTTGTGACATGTAACAAAACCCAAAAACTCAACCAAAACACAAACTAAAACATTAGTACTATTAGTCAGATCATGAAGTTGGCAATCCCTAATTAGAATTCTTTGACAACGGCACCAATTTGATCAGCAGTCCTACGCCCGTCAAAAAATTTAAAAGTGTAAATTCAGGATTAAGGTAAGAGACCTTGGTTGTCCCTCGAGGACATCTAAATACTTAGTTTACACAAATCTAGAACAAAAATTAACAACAAGAAAGGGGGATTTGAAGAAAACAGTTTATGTTTGATTGGAGCAACAATCGGCGAGACACAATTAATTCGCCGGTTCAATTTCCAAGGAGTGCATTTAATGCTGGAAGCAAAAGGTCATGTCACTTTAATTTTTGCCCTGCCCTTCCTATTTATTGGGTTCCCATTGCTCCGCTTCATACCTTTCCTTCGTTCTGATTGCTTCGAGGGAGACTTGAATTCTCCGACGAGTGACCAAGTTTCCGGTGAGATCCTAGAGAGGTGTTCTCCGGCGAGTGACTTATCTCTCCAGCGCGATTCCACACCAGACCGTCTTGTTCTCGTAATTGCTGGGGAGACCAACCTTTCCCCAACTCCAGGTAATTATCTCCTTACTCCTTTCTCGTTCCAATCTCATTTTTACTTTAAGCGAGGAGGGAGTGTCAGGCCCGGGGTTGACCTTGTCGCCCCCTTCTGTGAATCATATATATATATATGGGTTGTCCTGACTTTACTGCCTCCTCCTTGCAGGGTAGCTTTATTCTATCGCGAACGAAACAGACCGCTTGCATCTCTGGTCGACCTTCTGTTCATTTGGTTTGAGAAGTTTACCCGCCTGGTCGCTTGCGAGGAAATGAGTGAATCCTTATCTGAAGAACACTCATCCAACTCTTCTACCGATATGTGGAGCTTGGCCACTTCTTCTGAGAGCACATCTTAACCAAGTTTCCCTTCCTGATCTTCTTCATTGTGGAACTCAGACCCTACTCCTTCTGTTGAGCCATCATTCCCTCAAGGGACTGGAATTAACTTTGAGCAACCTGGCAAAGAAGTCATGCCTGACCAACCTGTTGATGGCGATGAGACTTTTGTCGATCAATCCACAGACGAATCCACTCACTATGAACGGGGAGAAAAATGTAGTTGAGGTGATCGGGGAACGAAACTGGGGCAGAGTCATCAGCGAAGACCGCTCTTGGATTTCACTGGCGGTCTGGAATACGCCCTCAGTATTTCCTCCTGGGGAAGAGAATGAGAGTTGGTTTGTTCAGCTAGTTGGTCGCCCGGACCAAGTATGGAGAGTTGAAGGTGTTCTTGGGAACGAGCATGCGGCAAGCGTCCCTTCATCTCTGAAATTTATTATGTACTCCAATGTCCTTCGAGATATGAGAATTCGCCCGCTTTTTACTTTGTTTCAACGAACAGTCCTCCGCTATCTCAGAGTCGCCCTGTCACAACGGCACCCCAATTCTTGGGCTTTTATCAAGGTGTTTGAGCGGCTAATGAAAGTGATGGGGCGGGAATGCTCTCGCACTCTCTTTTTCAAGCTTTTTGAGATGAGCAGACATCCTGAGCCCAAAAGCAATAGGAGTCAATGGGAACACTTGAGCATTAAGGGTCATCAAGACCACAAGATTTTCAAAGCTTAGTGTGATTCCCTGAAACCTTAGAAACATGCTTTTATGTGGGTCGTGCCCGTTTGTGATGAAGCTTGCAAAGTAGTTGGCTCTTTGAACGACAAAGGTGAGTTGGCTGGTATGAAGTTCTCCATTGCGTGGACGTACTCTCTTTATAACAGCACCCCTAGCACCTATAGAACCAGAGGTCAACTTGGAGAGCATGATTCAGAAACGCTTAGACTGCCGGAGAATATGATCAGTTGGATGGACGAGGGAAGGATACAATGTTATAAGTTAACGCAGGCTAAGAACATTGCTGACTTTAAAACAAAACTTGGTGCGACTAGTTGTCGCACATTTCTTTTTACTCTTTTTTCTTTTTAACTGTCCAAAAGTTAAAGTGTTGCTAACTGCCCTTCCATTTTCTTTGTAGATGAAATTACCAACATTGGATATGAAGCACTGATGAGGAACGCAAGGAAGGGAAAGAAACCTCAAACCTCCCCCTCCTTTCTGTCACCGTTCCTACTTTGGATGAGAGGGAAACACACCCTCATGCTGATCAGGGGGATGACTTGATTGTGCTCGCCCACAACTCTGGAAGGAAAAGGGATCGCCCCCACCATGCTACTGGGACCATTGCCCAACACATTGACGTCAAACGTTCGACCAAGAAAATGGTGGTGAAGGGGAGGGACACTCAGAAGAGGCCGTCCTCCAGCCTTGACTTGGACGACCTTTAGGATTCAGATCTGGAGCACTTTCGTCAAGAACCCCCCTTTTCATGGCTGAAGTGGCCAAGGCGGCCTCTCGTCAGATCGCCCACCTTAAGAATGGGGAGGCAGAGCGGACAGAAGGTAAGCGCCTTCTCACTATAAACTTGTGGGTGGAGGGTGATAACTTAGATAAAACTAATAAGCTAAATCGTGCTTATGACTATATCATAGAGATGCAAAAAGAACTGGAGTCAACGAAGAAAAAACTTCAAGATGCTGAGTCCGCCCTGCATCCTACTGCTGAAGCCCTTGAAAAGGCGCAACAGACGCTTGCCTTTATGACCAAACAGCGGGACGATGCTCTAACCGCCAAATCTGAAGCGAAGAAAAATCTCAAATCTGAGATGACCAAGATCCACCGTTTCTCGGCCTTGGTTAGGGCCATGAGCAACGGCTTCAACAGTGGCCAATGTACCTTCTGGAACGGGCGCCTGGGCTCCCACTGTGGTCGCCAATGAACTGTACCCCAAGGTCGGTCTGAATAGCCTACTGAGGTGTCAGGTCGATCTGTTGAGTTGATGGTTCCATGCAGAGCTCAGCCCAGGTTGTACTTGCAATAACATTCTGACGCCGAAGTTAGTGGGGTAGAATGTGAGCAGATTAACAGTATGGGTAAAAAGTGTACCTGTCAGCTGAGGTAAGACCTCTCTATATAGTGTCTGGAATTTGCGAGTGGCCGTGGGATTCTGTACGGACCGATCTGGGTCATTCATTCTAGCTCATCTCTCCCTACCTTGTTAATGGGCCGATCTCGGCCAGTCTTTGAGTGGATCGGGCCCTCGGCCCAGTCTAGAACAGAAAGTGATTAAGAAAATAAATCATTCTAGCTCTACCCACTACTCATAATTAAAAGAAGATTTATATTATCATAATTATTTTTTGTATATTCATAATTTATAAATCTAATTCTTGTTAGCATTTTAAGTCAATATTTTTTTAAGAAATAGATAATAACCATTATCCATTTATAGAGTGAGAAATTATTTTTTTTGTTAAATTTACCTATTATGATAATTTTGAATAATGTTTATTCCTTCAAAAAATGTTATAAAAGTCAAAATATTTATTATTTTATTCTTAATTATATTTCCTAGTTTTCATTCATCTATCATTGATGTTAAGGAAAATCATATAATAAGAAAATTTAAAAGAATATTTCTTATAACACCACTTAAAATATTAATAAAATAGTCAACATAAAAAGGTAGACTATGCGTTAACGATGACTCTGTCTAAAATCAAATGTATTAAGAAGGAACTGTCTAAAAGAAATAATCAGGTTTGTTTTTTTTTTTTTAAATTCAGAATAATTTATTGTCTTTGGGGACACCCTATATCAAGATACACACCACATTCACATAATCCCTTAATATATAAGTCTCAAGAAACACTCATCCACCCACTTAGTTTCAATCACACACAAAACTAAACCCTAAAACAAAGAAAAGAGACACTTGAGAGAGAAGAGATGGGAAAAGGTAAAGCGATCAAGAAAATGAATCATTCTAGATCTGCCCACTACTCATCTTCGTACGAGAAGAAAAGAGGAAATCAAGAATCTGGGGGAATTAAGGAGAGAGAACAAGGGTCCTTGGGTAAACAAAAAAGAAATAAAAGAGATACAAGCTTAAGACCTCGTTCTTCTCAAGTTCATCTATGTAAGGTTAGTGTATTTGAGTTATTGTATGTGATCTTCTTGGGTTATGATTTCGAATGCTGGATTCTTGAATTTGTTGATTTAGGGTCTGGAGATGTTATAGTCTTAGAGGTTTTAGGGTTCCGTGTGTGGTTTTGTAAAATGTGTTGTTTCTTAACAATCTTGTGTTTTTTTTCTGAAAATTTTATAATTTGTTATTTAATGTTAATATAAACTTGTAAATATCCTTGAAGAACATGTTCTTCTTGGTTCACGGTATAGTATGTAAGTGGGGGTAATGATCTTGATGAGTTTTCTGGTAAATGTAACCTTCAACATAGTGGTTTTCACATAGTAAAATTAATTAGAACTTTGCACGGATGAGGCTTTCCATCGAATTATGAAAATCGGGATGTTAACTTGTCATTGTTTAGTAAGGAAGGGTGGAATACACACATATTAGTAAACAAAATAGTTTACTATAGGCATTTTTTAGGGGCACTTGATATATTGTGGATCTCTAATGCTGTCTACCGTAACAAATTCCAATTTGCTTCTATTCTAATAACAAAATGTAATGTATCTCTAATTATATTAAAACTATACCACACAAAAGATAGTGTTATCTTAAGTTCGATTTCATGCTTAGAATAAAGTAGAGTCGAAAAGGACTGGATAAAAGAAGTTACCGGTGTTCCTATTTCAATTAGACTTTTATTTGGTTCAATTAAAGAAGAATATTTGGGTGAAATATGCACATCTTAAACTATAAAAAATGGAACCAAAAATATTTTCTAGAATTATCAATTTTCTCACATACATGGATCAGAAATTGTATATTAACATATTATATGTTTTCTTCTATATTATACCGATGACGTGTGTTGTATTTTATTTTAAAATCTTAAATATCTATTTGTTATCTTAACTTTTGTATTTCTATAAGACTTTTTTATTTCACATATTCTTTTCATATTACAATGAATTTAGGGAGGAAGGCCAACTAGGAAACCTAGTTTAGAATCAAAACAAAAACAGTGTAAGTCCCTTCCAATTTGGGCTGCAAATTGGATCTTGCGATACAGTGAACGCAAAGATGGAAGAGTCGATAAGGTATGAGTTCCAACAAATGTTCAGTTATTTTCTAAATCCTTTATCAACTTCATAGATACTCCTTTTTGTTGTATTCTTTTGCTATCACAAACATCAAAAGGAACTATAATGAATGAATTTTATAAATAAACAACATACATACATACATACATGTTAAAGAATTTCATATTTCAAAAAAGCCAAGCATGTGATAGTTTTCCGTAAACTAAGGTAATGTACTAAAATATCTTATTTTTAATTAAGTTCTTTTTACACGCTCTTCATACATGGATAATGTTTACTAATTTCTCATTTGATTTGCAGTACTATCATCATAAAGTGGAACAATATAAATGTAGATCTTTGAAAGAAGTTGCTAAATATGAGGAAGGTGTTCTTCCAAACCACAACCAAAAAACCAGTGAGACAAGAAAAGCAAAAGCTAACAATGTTTCTAAAAAGACACCAAAGTGAGTATGATATGAAAACTTTAAATGTTAAGCATTTTTTTATTCTTCAATATATATGTTGTACTATGTTTTAATGAAATGTTGGGAAATGCTTGTTAATGAGAAAAATCAAGTATAAACTTAAATAAGAATACTAACATTCGAAATTCAAAATTTATGATTAATAATCGACATGTCATTTTAAGATTAACCTTATAATGTTTCAGGAAATGCTTGTCGAAAAATGTTAGAATGAATTGACAACAAAGGTGAGTGTGCTTATCTTGAGAAAACTTTACATTGAAAAAAATAAGTTACTGACTAAAACGTGGTGATAAAAAATATGAAATCTATCTCTAATTTTTTTAGTATCATATGTTGTTTTATGTTTTCTTTGAAAAATTTCCACTCAATTCATGTTAATGAGAAAGAAAAACAAATAGTTTGAGTGTAAACTGTATGTGCCTATGGGTAAAAAAAAAAGAAAAGAAGAAGCACATAATTTATAGTGCTTATGTAGAAACTTCAACAATTTTTATTAACACTCAAAAAACCTACACCACATATCACAACAACAACTATATCATGGAGATGGACTCAAAAGGGTTCACACTGAATTCACAGAAAAGGAAATGACGCAGTTTGTCCATCGGTAACACTTGTATTTTCTTTCTAGTGCATATTGCTTTGCAGTTAGTCAAAATGTGCACATAAAATAAAAATCACTATCAATTTGATGGCTTATGTGTAGTAAAGTAACCACTCTTGAAGTAAAAAAGTAATACAAGCACTAACTTCACTTGAAAAAAAATGTAAATGTGTAACCACTTCATAAAAAAAACATGAAGTAAAAAAGATTGCAAAGATAACCCAATATAATTTTGATATTAAATTTTCTTTAAGTGAATAAACAACATATAAAACATATATCTAGAGCATATCCTGTAGCATCCCAAAGTAATAACTTTAATTACTTTGATGTTTGAATGATTTGATTTTCCTTGATTGAGGTTTGATTGGTAATTTCATTAATTGATTGGTATAATGGGGACTTTACCAACAGACCACTCACAAAAACTCACTTCAAACATTAGTTGTTTCCAATAAAACACACACAGAGTACCATTTCGTTTTTTTTTATTTAAAAAGGAAACAAAAACACAATATAAGAAGGGGAAAGGGAGAGAGTTGCGAGAGGAGAGAAAGAAATGAAAGTAGAGGAAAAACCCAACCCTCATTTCAGCCACACTTTCAGTTGAATGTTCATCACCATTTCTTCTTCTCTAGTTCTTAACATCACATTTGGAAGTTTGAGAGCATTGCAACTTAGCTGATTCACTCATTCTCCTACAACTTTCGAAAATACCCAGGGTTGAGGGTTTGACAAAATTGATAGAATTTCTGGTTGTATGCAAGTTTTTGGAGCTAAGATAGGTTATTCAGAAGCTACATTGTTGATTAGAGCAACCAATTAGAAGATTTTAGTGCTGGGGTCAAAATTTGAAGTTCTAGGAGCTGTTTTGGTGAAGACAACTTCATACCTTTGCTTGCATTCTTGAAAATTCTGCACTACATGTGAGTTCCTTACTTCGATTTCGTGTTTTGCTGAAATGCATATTGTTTGGTGTGTTTATTATGAATTGGAATGTTAGGGTTTCATGTTAGGATACGGATTTAAGTTGATTCTTTGTGCTTTAATTGTCTTGAATTGAAAAGTGTTTATGTTGAGATGCTGAAAAACTATATAAATTTGTATTGGTACAGGTTCGATGTTTTGTGCCTAACGTTTTCCATAGAACTTCTCTTTGAATGATTTGTCTCATTGTAAACTAGACTTCTAGAGATTTAATTTGGACACTTGGTTTTCTTCATTTGGTTGAGAATTTAAGAAGAAAACTGAGTTACAAGTTGGACAACAGTTGTTGTCATGTTTCTATACCCCTATTTTTTATTTCTCAAATCTGTACTTTTTGGCTATATGAAAAAATAAATAAAAATTATATTCACAAACTAGACACTCTAAACTTTCCAAAGAATATTTGTTTGCTAAATTTCGACATTGATTGATATGTTAAATAAATTGTCGAAGTTTACGTACAGCGGCTGAAAAATACTACACACTAAGTGTTTAGTAAAATGCTTGAATGAGGCCTTTATTTTACTTTATATTGTGGCAAGGATTTCACTTGGACTGATCGTTAATGATAAGTTTACCGAATGAGAAAAATCGAATTGTCTAAGTAAACAATTGCATAAAGCACCATGGGGATGACGATCCCAAAACCATTGTAACACACCTAGTGGAGGGAAGTCGTGATCCCGAATCTAGGGCTTTGGCATTATTCGGCAGTGATTGTGATTTGGTTTCTCGAGTTGTGCTAAGCCACAGGAATAAAACATGGACAAGTAAAACACCGAGAGAGGAACTGTGAGGGGTCGCGAAGGAACTCATTCAGATTTGTAATCTCACTGTTTTTATGTGGTATTTTCAGATGTACAGGGTAAAGCAAATCAGACTGAGGAGAAGTAGCTAATGCTTTAGCTACATACTTGGATGGAGATCCTCTTCAGATCTTTATGTTGTATTTGCCTCATTTCCTTTTTCATGTATTTTGGACCTAAATCCTTGAATTATAGTTAAGTTCATAAAGTTTTCATAAAACTTGTCTTGTGGTTGGACCATTGCATTAACATAATCCTAAATAATGTTATCAACTAACTGTATAAAAACAATACTAATTGTGACGGCTCTGATTGTCATCATTTATTTCGAGATTGTCAAGATTGTACCTGAAAATAAGAATGTCAAGATTGTAAAAAAGATGAAAATTAAAAGATACTGAATATTTGTTAAAGAATAATTTACCTTAATTTCGTCAATAATCACCCTCATCCTCATCATTATAATCTGGCTTCTTCTATGGCGAGTTTTTGAGATAGTGATGAGAAAGCATAACAAACGAAAATCCATCTTAAAGAGTTAATCCTTCTGATACTAATCCTGAAGTGTCGATTCTTCTGATACTAATCTTGAAATCATGTTTGGGAAATCGTAGAGTCAATAAGTCCATCCAAGCATGAGATATACACTTATCTCAACAGCGAGATACAACCTCTTCATGAAATCCATTGAACGGATATCTTATAAAAAAATATATATAGACTTCTTGAACTTGTTCAAGTAAAAATATTATATATATATATATAATGAAAAATCTGATAACACGTGATTATGACGGTGAAACATGTTATTTCAAAATCTTGATCCTTTTTCCTTTAATATCATGGACTCACACAATTTAGTAAATTCCATATAATCAAATCCTCCTTATTCTTCAAAAATACAGTTTTGTTGATATGCAGAAGACCATTTAATCAATTTCCTTTCCGAAAGTACTTAACACTTTCTAGAATATCAAAAATATACAATACCACAATATCTTTCTCAATGATGAGATACAACATAAGAACTTATACAATTTTTCTGTATATCTCAAAATACAATATATGTATAATGCAAATATTTGAGTCTTCTCTCAAAAGTATATTTAACAAAATATCTGTGTTGCTTCAAAACCATAAATATCCTCTATACTTCGTATAACCTTGCCTTTCTGGTTCACCTGATACCACAAAACATAGAGAGTGAGATTTCAAAGAAGTCTTAGTGAATTCCTAAAACGCGTCACCAACCTCATAGGTTTTCTTTTATGATATCCATTCCTCTTATCCTCTTAGCACAATCCGAGAGATTAACTTAATATCAACGAAGAGCTCAACTCAATCGAGCTTTTGAGTAATTCTAGGACTTGGCTTTAGGCTCATGACCTATCTCCACCACGTGTGCTATTAACCTCTTGGGATCGTCATCCCACTAGTATATTATGCCTTTTGTTACTTCTTTAATTTTTTTCCTAGTCCTCAAATATCATAGTCAATGATATAAATATGTCATACAACATTTTATAGTCATTCTTCAAATGTAAATATCATACTAATCATAGTCCTTAGAAATCCATAAGTTTATCATAAACAACCATTCAAAGGTAGCAATCAACATGGTAAATAGAATTTTGACTACACATCAAGGTGATGATTAGGATAAGGCAGTAACTTTTCTTAGAGTGTATTCAAAATACAATTAATAGTTTCTTTATAGTTCTAGAACTTTTTGATAGTTTTCCAACGCATCCAAGCACAGTCAAATGGGAGTTCCGGATCGAAAGATGCGATTAAAACAGTCGAAAGTCTATGGAATAGTACGCCAACCAGAAACCAAGCACAGACAGGGCTTGAGGTCGGCCCGGACCGTGCGTTTCCTGCTAAGTTCACCCAATAATACATTGATGTCACAATAAAAGTTTATCACCCAAATCGACACACCAAACAACCATACATGTCCAAGTATGCTAACACACCACTTTCTCATGAGACTCCAACACTTAACTCAGAATTTATTCTTTCAAATACTCATATTTAATCGAAACCTTAAGTGCATTAGAGAAGTGAGCAAGAGGAATCACTTGCAAGAGCTGAATTTCAAAATGCAAGTTGAATGTGAGACTTTCTCTTCACTAAACGGCTCCCAAAACCCCAATTTCGTTTCCAGCTTCCAAACCCTCAGTTCAAGTAGTCCGATAAACTTACTATTTATCATTCAAAATTCACATAAATTAAAAATCATTTAATCATATAATTGTCAATCCAACAACCAAAAATAAAATTACTTAGCAACAAAGTACTTAAAGTTACTTAACAATCAAAGTAATTAAAAAGAATTACTTTTGGGGTGGACTCTTCATTGAAATAGAAGGCCGATTCTAATACTAGCTAGTATTGAATTTTAAACATTTTGAGTTTACATTTGTTCATGACTCACCGTCCTATGATTATGATTGTTATGTTATTGTGATTCGCATGCATGCGAAGGATTTCCAATAATCTAAACTGAAGTTGCAAGAGCCTTGAGTATTATGTTTGAAGTTTGTGTGAAAATTAACGTGTGGGTTTGTTAGTACTAGAAGCATACTAAAAAATATTGACAGTCAGAGAACAGTTTGGTCACCAGTGACAATGCTAGAATCAGTAAGAATATTGTCCAACAAATAATCAGTTTAGTGATAATACAGCTCTTCAAAGCTAATAGTTAACACTAAAGCACACTGTGACTAGCGGTCGTATGCGGGTCAAAATAATCAAAGGGGTAAATATTGTATCAAGGTAAGAGAGACGTTGGACGTCTCTCGAGAAGCTCTAAATATTGATATTACAAACAATTAAAAAGGGGGCGTTTTGAGCAAAACACTTTACATTTGATTGGAGCAATAATTGGCGAGAGACAATCAATGCATCAGTTTCAGGGTTGCCTCTCCGATTTGTCATAGGTTCTAAAAAATAACTTTCTTAAGGATTTCCAATTCACGATTGATATAAAATAACTAGAACAATCGTTAATTAGTTTATACGAATTCACACAGTTTTGGGCAAGCGCTGAAACAGTGGGTTCAATCGGCCACGAAAGCGGACAAGCATCGTTCAAAGCATAACCAATATCATAACACAATTCATGTCAATCCTCTATCAATTTCTATTCGAATAAAATAAATTAAGCATCCAATTAACTCGAAATAATCCAAGGTTAAGAAATGAGATAATATACAAGCAAGAGCGTACACAAACGAATCGCGTTTTGCAAAAAAATAGAATTCAAAAGATTCAGGCGAAATAAGAAGAACTGAAATTGCAACCATTAAGAACGTACTAAATTGAAAGAGACGAATTAGAAAATAAGACGAAATATCATAAACAAAAAATAAAAAACCTCAAAAACCGTACAACGACACCCGTTCACCAATGAATTGACTTCAGCTTTTAGACTTCCCTAGAGATTAGAGCTAAAAGACGTAAAACTCAAAAGTAGGAATGTGCAAGAGACCAAAGACGACTATTAAAACTGTATTTAAACTCAGAGAAAACGTAAAAACCTAAATCCCTAAAAGGGTTCTATTATAAAAGCCCGTTAACAAAGGCGACTATTAGAAGTGTATTTAAACTCAGAGAAAATGAAAAAACCTAAATCTCAATGTTGACCTTCAAGACTTCAGAATTGGGTTTTCAGCTCAACATAAGTATTGTAGCTCTGTTCCATAACTTTCCAGCGCATGCTCGCAAGCCTCAATCGACTAACAACAGCCAAAGTTAAGGCATTCAGAGTAGAGAGTGATTAATATGCAATAAAAATAAGAATTAATCAGTAAATTGCTATACTGTACAAATAAGATCCAAAATCTAGAAACGTGCTAAGACTTAAATATTTGTCACAAAACACAATAAAAGGCTCAATTCTCACTAGGGACACTGACTATCACAAATGATGCAAAATCTAGTGCTCATATCCGACTTGTTATACCAAGAGATACAAGAAATCAACCAAGTCATGTCCAAACACCTACGGTCCTAGAATAGTAATATCACGCGCAACTTGTACAAACCAAGTACTCATGGAAAAACATGTTAAAACAATAATTTTTTAAAGAAAAAAATAGAAAAACAAACCAAAAATTAAAAGAAAAAGACAAACTACTAAGCTACTAAAAGACACCCCTCACACTTAGGTCACATACACAGTCATCAATGAAAACAACAAGCATAAAATAAGAGTAAGGAGGAGGGACTCCCTAGTCAATATGCAGTGTAGGTAGGATGTTCTAATGAGAATTCTTCTATGGGTGCATCTTCAAGTGCGAACTCTCATGGAATACTTTGAGGCATTATCCATTGACTTTGAAAATATTGTTTGTCACCTCACTTTTAACTTCAACTTTGCCATAAGGAAAAATATTAGTAATAACAAACGGGCAAATCCATTTGGGACCACTTGCATCAGCTAGTTCAACAAAGGAATCAAAAGCTTTTGCCACCCTCAGTTTAGGACCACCTACTAGCACTGATTTCACTGCCTTGTTAAGGAACTCTGCAGCTGCCTCCACTGCTGCTTCCATCCCCATCTTGTTACTCAGTCTACAAAACAAACAAATATTAAATTGGAAGACAATGAAAAAGGGAGTCGAAGACAAGTTGAAGCTAATGCTTATATACATAGGCTTGCTCTCTTTCAATGACGTTGAGATTGCTGTATCAATCAATTCATGAGCATCTTCCAAGTTATTCACCACAGCCTATCATCAAACCAACCACCAAAAGCCATTGTACACACAACTTATCAAATCCAGAAAACACAAACAAATAAATCCACAACTAAGAACAAATTAACCAAAAACCCAATTTTTTTGCTTAAACGTACCTGTGAAGCAGAAAACAAAATAATCAATTAAAATACCAACAAAAGCCTACCTTTTAGTGGCTGGATAAATAAGAAGTTGGCGGCGCGCGGTGGTTGTGAGACTGAGGGTCGAGGCCGGAGTTGGGTTTGGGGAAGTTTGATGTTAGGGTTTTGCCGTAGTTGAGGAGAACGACGGCGTAACAAAAACTATTTCTTTTCTGTGAACGAGTTTCAGGGCGACGTCCTTCTCCTTCCTTTCGAAGAGTGCGCTGAGTGTTTAGGGTTCGCGAAGAGGGAGGAGCTTCAGATAGCGAGCTTCAGAGGGCGATTTTCAAAGAGAGCGAGTTTAAGAGAGAGCGAAGAGGGACGAGTTTAAGAGAGAGCGAAGAGGGACGAGTTTCAGAGAGCGAGTTTCAGGGACGAGTTTCAGAGTGCACCCTAACTAATGCACTAATTTAAACCCTCCTAGCTCAGAACCTTTGTCAATTGATAATTCTTAAAATATATTTTGAAGCTTCTGGTTGGGCACTAGACCTTTTGTCATTTTAAAAATTCTTAAAATATCTTTGTCATTGGTTGGGCACTACACCATAGTCTAGGTTGGGCACTAGACCATAGACTATTAGAAAATTCTGAGCCTGTAAAAACCAGAAGCTCCATTATTAGAAAATAGGAGGTCTAGTTGGGCACTACACCATAGACTATTAGAAAGTTCTGGTTGGGCACTAGACCTTTGTCATTCCCTATAATCGAACCTTTGTCATTTTGAAAATTCTTAAAATATCTTTTGAAGGCTTCGAACAAATGCATCTTCATTATGGTTTAGAAATCAAAATCATCTGAACCTTGTATAATCATCAACAATAATAAAACCATATACTCTTTCACTCAAACTAGCATGCTTGGTAGGCCCAAACAAGTCCATGTGAAGATGTTCCAAAGGTCTTTGAGTTGATATCAAGTTTATTGGTTTAAAATATGATTTTACACGTTTTTTTGAATGCATGATTCACATTGATCTTTTTCAAATTTGATTTTTGGAACTCCGCTCACAAGTTGTATTTTGGACAACTTGGAAATAGCTCTCATGCTAACATGAACAAATCGTCTATGCCATGTCTATTTTTTATCTTTTTTGGAAATGAGACATGTTTCATCAGGTAAATCTTTTAGACTTAGAATAAAAGATTATCGTATCCACATAGATTAATTAACAAGTACCAAACTTAGATGAGCCATTAATTGAGTTGGTTATAAAATCAAAAATAATCATAATTAAATGCAAGGTTTAACCAATACAAATAGTTACATTAAAAATACATCATAACTTTTATAAAACATTTATCAAACTTAATAAAAATACAAATAGTTTCATTAAAAATATAACTTTGATAACGTAAATGTATTTCCAAGATTTAGGGTTACATTGTCAAAAGAAACATTTGTAACAAAATATCTAATGTCATAAAACATCAAATTCATAAAAGGTAAAAAGAAATCCTATACTAAATGATCCTAACAAACATCAAACTTTGCTAGCATCCAATGATCCTCTTGCATCCCTTGGCTAATTTGGCTCGCTTGCACTCTTACTTTAAAGAAATAATTAAAGAAAAACTTAGTTCAATTATCAAAAACGTACTGACTTTGATAATATCCTAAAAGGAATAGATATGTTAGGTTTCACAATAATAAAAAATACTTCACTTCACTTCACGAAGTATATCACACAGGTTTATTAACTAAAGGCTAACCTATGAATCAAAGAGTATTGTAACTGTTCCGGACTGGGTCAAACTTATGGCATTTGGGCCCGACCCTTTCCTGCCTATCACCGCGCCCGGATCCACATCCAACAGACCAGACCCCCTCGCCCGATCCAACGGTGTGGACACGGCTATCCGCTCTATAAATATTGGACTCGCTCCCCATTTGCAGGTACGCTTTCTATTCCCGTCTTTATTACCTCTTCACTTCCCTTACTGACTTAGGCATCGGAGTGCTTGTAGGTACCCCCCCGAGGCGGGGGAGAAACACACCTCGGTCAATCCGAGGTCCAGACTCAGCAGCCCGAAGTCATCCTTCCGTCCTCACAGCGCACGATTATCCGAGGCAACAACTTGTACTCCGGTACCGAACAGTAACAAATTTCAGGTTTTGACTATATGCAACACAATATGAGCATGTCATCGGCATGCATGTCTCTTGTATGCTAAAGAGAAACCACCATACGCACATCTGAAAACCAATAAGGTTTTCTGAACCTCGAGGATTTAAACAATCTGAAAGTCTTCATATATTTCTGAGACCTAATTTTTGCTACAAATATCGGTCCCTTGTTCTTTATTATTATCAAACTCATTTTAAATATTAGTTATTTATTTTTACTTCAAATATCTATATTCCACCAACGTTATTTATGTCGTGCCTTGCACAGATCACTTACACTTTTTTTGGTTACAACAAAATCACTTACTCTAATAAAAGAAAAAAAATCAAAACGACTAAGGAACTTTATTTAATGCAGTCAAGAAAATGAGGCTTATTTAATGATTTTCCATTGAAATAATCATTCATTAGAATTGGGTATAATGGAAAAAACCCAAGAGAACTTGGATAAGATGGTTGGGGTCTTTTCCAGCTTAACTAAGATTTTCGGTTTGAGTCTAACGTTGGGCATTCGGCAGTGTTAAATCTCTTGAGGGGAACCTTTTCCTCCCTATGTGGTCCTACCCGGCTTAACGGAGCAGTCTCTACATTTGCCGGAGGAGGATACTCAATTTCTAAAAAAAGAGTGATAAAGAAAAAAATGATATCTACTAATAATATCCCGTATTAAATAGGGATATTAAAATAAGTTTCTCTTTCACATTAAATACAGGAATAAAAATAAGTTTATTTTGTTATATTTACGATTAAACGTGTCCAAAAAAATGTTATAAAACTCTACTAAATCAGCCTAAAAAAACACAACTTAATATTCAACAAAAGTTATCTACTAAATCTCTGGAAATTATTTAACATTGGAAAGAATTAAAAAAAATATTCAATATATTTATAGAAAAAAATTCACTCAATTCCATGTTAGTAAAAAGATTAAAAGAAGACTGATATTATTATAAATATTTTTAGTATATTCATAATTTATAAATCTAATTCTTGTAAGCATTTTAAGTCAATATATTTTTAGGAAATAGATAATAACCTCTATCCATTTATGGAGTAAGAAATTATTTTTTAGTTAAATTTATCTATTATAATAATTTTGAATAATATTTATTCCTTAAAAAAATGTTATAAAAGTCAAAATATTTATTTCTTTTTATCATTAATTATATTTACTATTTTTCATTCATCTATCATTTATGTCAAAGTAAATAATATAATAAAAAAATTTAAAAGATTATTTCTTCTAACACCACTAAAAAATGTGAATAAAAAAGTCAACATAAAAAAGGTAGATTATGCATTAGCAATAACACCGTGTAAAATCCCATTCATTGATACCCCATATTAAGCCACACCCCACATTCACATAATTCTTTGATATATAAGTCTTAGGAAACACTCATCCACCCACTTAGTTTCAATCACACACAAAACTAAACCCTAAAACAAAGAAAAGAGACACTTGAGAGAGAGAGAAGAGATGGGAAAAGATACTTGCCTCATACTCGGCTTGGTTATTGGAGGTGGAGAATGAGAATGTCAAAGATACTTCAATTGTTGTTCCCTTCAAATTTTCAAGGATCAGACCCGCTCCACTACCCTTGCTGTTGGACGAGCCAGAAACATGAAAGGTCCAGACTGGCTGTACTGGATCTTCGGCCAAAATGTGTGTTTCGGTGGCCGCTTTGGATTCATATTTAATACCAAATTCTGACAACTCAACCGCCCATTTTATCATTCTCCCTACTAGGTCTGGCATGTGAAGAATTTGTCGTATGGGTTGGTCAATTCTTAGGACGACCAGATAGGCCTCAAAGTACGGTGTCAGTCTTCGAGCGGCCACAACTAGTGCTAGGGCCAACATCTCAATTTTCTGACACCTGAGCTCTGGCCCTTGGAAAGGCTTGCTGACGAAATAGATGGGGTTCTGTCTGGAGTCTCCTTCTCATACCAACACTACGGCCAGAGCCTCGTCAGTGATTGCTATATAAAGATACATTGTTTCCCCTGGCTTTGGTGTTGTTTAGGGGTGTTCAGTGGTTTGGGTAAACCCGAACCAACCCACTGCCCAATCCAAACCGAAGTGTTTGGTTTGGACAATTTTAGTAATCGGATCAAATCCGAACCAACCCGTTATGATCCATACTAGTTTGGTTCGGATAGAGGATTTTAAAATTTAAATCCGATCCAACCGGTGAACCCGTACCTATGTCTTTTAGTCTTCTACAGTTATACTCTTCAATGTTCCAGCAGCACTATGCCCACTTAATTCTCACCAAGTCCGTCCTTCAAAGCGCAAATTTCCTAGGTAACGCTACATTCATCGCATATATCCTAAACTAAATTCCCAATCTCAAGAAAAGTTTCCTATGTCTTTTAGTCTTCTACAATTATACTACTCTTCATTGCTACAATCTGTCATATTGAACCCTCGTCGAAGAAAATAAGCCACTGCAGCAGATAGCTTTGTTCTACGTGGAATAATATATCCGTTAGGTTCCATTTGTTTTAGTACTACTTGATTAAGTTTATATTAATACTGATAACTCATCAAAGCACTAAGAATACATGATTTTATAAGGTTTTTAAACGTGAGTTTATAGTAACTTGTAATTGAGGTTTATCAAAGCACTGAGGATATTGTTGATATTCTGAAAGCCGTAGTAGCATCAAAGCGCTGAAGTTGTTTTTGTTGGCTATTATAAAAAAAACGTAGAATTTTATGTTTTGAATATTATTAAAAAACAAGAGTAGAATTAATACCAAAAAAGAAGCAAGAGTATAATTTTCTCTTTTAAAACTTTGACATTAGCACATGACCCGTGAATCGAATCCGAACCAACCCATCTAATATTGGTTTGGTTCGGTTCGGTTCGGATTTTATAGAAAAAACTCAAAATCCATACCAACCCAAACCGAATAAATATGATTGGTTCGGACAACGGATTTTGTCAAAATGCATTCAAACCAACCCGTGAACACCCCTAGTGTTGTTAGTGTAGGAGGTTGTAACAGGGCGACCTTTAATTGATTCAGGGCCTGCTCGCACTCTGGTGACAATTCGAACTCGGCCTCCTTCTTCAACAGCTTGAAAAGTTGAAGTGACTTGTTTGCTTCCTTTGCAATGAATCGAGAAAGTGCGGCCACCATCCAGTTCAACTTCGTGATCTCTTTTTTAGTGGTAGGCGGCCTGATCTCTTTCACCACCCTACACTTATCAGGGTTTGCCTCAATTCCATTTTAGGTCAAGTAGAAACCTAAGTATTTGCACGCCCTTACCCAAATGTACACTTCTCGGGGTTTAGTTTGAGCGAGCTTTTCCTTTCTTCAGCAAATCTTAGGCCGACCACATGGTTAGGGCCCCCTTTACTTTTGACAATCATATCGACCAGGTAGACCACCACTACTCTACCTATCTAGGCATAAAAAAATTTATTCATCATCCTAAGATAAGTCTCCCCTGCATTCTTTAGTCCAACAAGCATGACTCGATAGCAATAGTTTCCCTTTTTGTAATGAATGTTGTCTATTCTTGGTCGGGTGGGTGCATGGCAATCTGATTGTACCCTAAATATGCGTCCAAGAATGATAGCAACCGTACCCGCTTGCACTATCGACCAGTCAATAAACATTGGGGAACGAGAAAGCATCTTTAGGGCATGCTCAATTGAGGTCAGTGTAGTCTACACACATGCGTCACTTCCCATTTACTTTTTTGACCAAGACCACGTTAGACAACCATGTCGTATACTTGATGTCTTTTATGAAACTGGCCTCGATCAAATCCTCAATTGCCTTCTCGGCTGGTCGTGCTTTCTCTTCTTTCTAAACCCGTTTTCGTTGGTCAACCCACCTAGATGAAGGGTCCACAGCCAAGTGGTTTCATGCTACCTCAGGTGGAATTCCTGGCATATCGGCCACACTCCAGGCGAATAGGTCATCATGCTCTTTCAAACACTAGATGAGTTGCTCTCATTCCTCTTCTGGGAAATTGTTCCCGAACTTAATTGTTTTTTCAGGATCGTCCCCCAGCTGGGTTTGAGTAAACTCTCCATCGGGCTCTGGTCTTTTAATTCATTTCTTAAGCTACCGAGTTAGGAGGTCGTCCCCTTCCACTTCTTCAGTGTCAGGGTCGTGACGAGCATCCAAGTTGGCCATGTTGACTTGGTTTCCACCCTTTCTTGGTTTCTCTATCTCTTTCATTTCGTGTTCTCCTTGCTCATTCAAGCTCATAAAAAACGGCCTTTTTGTAGAGAGTCGGTCCAGAGTAAAACTTAAGTTTAAGTTGAACAGTGGAGGGGACTACTTCACGCAGCCCTAGCGTGGGTCGACCAATGATACACTCATATATCGACTTACATGGAAGCACTATGAAATTGGTCCTCACCGTCCTGCACAATGATTTGTCTGCGGTGTCGTCCCCGAAAGTGACCATCAACTCGATGCGTCCAATGGGCGATTTGAACGACCTATTGAAACCAGTCAAAACTGTTCCCCGGTAGGGTCTTAAATCGTCTTTAGATATCTTCAGAACTTCAAGGAGGTCTTCGAAGATGATATGCGCTGAGCTCCCTCTGTCGATCAGAATTCCCCTGACTTCTATATTTGTCATTACGACAGTCACAAGTAACCGAACTTCGAGAGAAGCCAGGGGATGGAGGTTGATCCAATGCTCATGGACTCTTTCCTTCTTCTCTTCATGGATTTGTTAGTTTCTCTTCCATCGATAGGGCACCCACCAGTGATCACCATGGCAACTTGCCGTCCTTTGGACTTTCGGGTGTCTACCTCTTCCTCATCATCATTGTCGTCCTTTTCTCTTGCCTTGGTTAGCTCGTTGACCACTGCCTTCCCTTGTCGAGGGGAACGGGCTGCCTACTTATCATCCCGTTCATTTTCCTGTCCTTTCTTCTCGTACTGGGTAAGCTTATCCTTTAGAATCAACTCTTCTATATCGTCTTTGAGAGCCATGCAGTTGTTGGTATCATGCCTGTGGCTACGGTGCTGTCGACAGTACTTTCTGGACGGGCGCTGTCCTTCTTTGAGAATGAGCGGCTCGGGTCACTTGATATCTCTGAATTCTTTATTGGCACATTCAGATAGAATCTGGACGTAGGGCGTGTTTAACTTAGTTTGATCTGAAAACTTTCTGGTCTTGAAGTCCTTTGACGGACCTCCCTGATCCCTTCTCAGTCTCTGCCCGCGCTCTCCATGCATTTTTCGCTAACTCCCCCTACATTCGCTTGGGTTGCCATATCCTTGTCTTCATAGTTCATGAATCTCTAGGATCTGTAGAGGAGAGTCTCTAAATCTCGTGGCACGTGCACGCCAATATAAATTTCGAATAAGCTGCCCGGACGATGCCCGTCCTTGAGGAACCATAACCTTTGTTTGCGTTCTAGCCCTCTCACGTTATCCGCCTCTTTGTTAAATCGCTCCACATATTCACGGAGCGACTCACCAGTTTCCTGCTTGGTCGTCTTCAGGACATCTTGTTATTTAGGTTTCACCTTAGAGGCTGTGAAAGGGCAGAGAAGACCCAGCAATAAGTGGGGTCAGTGGTGGAAGGAGGTGTCCTCGGTGTTGTCTAGGCCCCTCCTCGTTGTCGCGATGGTGTAGCTCTGACGCAGTGTTTGCCCGCCCCGATGCGACCTGTTGCTCTATCAGAGTAAGCCGGTCTTGCTGCGCGATGTGTCAGTCTCACTCACGAACTAGCTTACGTAGTTCTTGGATGATGTTCGCGGGAAGGGTGACATCGGCCTGATGAACTGGCCCTGGTTGGGGGCCACGATCAACGGCTTCAACATTGGCCGATGTACCTTCCGAAACAGGCGTTGGCTGGTCAGGGATTGTAGCCACACTTTGCAGGCTCAGTGCCGCTCGCGGTCTGCCTCCTGGAGGCATGGAAGATGGTATCCGATAGCGCATGGGCTCCCACTGTGGTCGCCAAATAGCTGTTCCCCAAGGTTGGTCTGAATAGCCTGCTTAGGTGTCAGGTCGATCTGTTGAGTTGTTGGTTGCCTGCAGAGCTCAGTCTGGGTTGTACCTGCAATAACACTCGAACGCCCAAGTAAGTGACGTAGAATGTGAGCAGGATAATGGTATGGGTAAAAACTGTACCTGTCAGCTGAGGTAAGACCTCTATATATAGTGTCTGGAATTTGCGGGTGGTCGTAGCCCGTAGGATTCTGTACGGACCGATCTAGGTCGTTGATTTTAGGTCATCTCTCCTTGCCTTGCTATTGGGCCGATCTCGGCCAGTCTTTGAGTTGATTGGGCCCTTGGCCCAGTCTAGAACAGAAAGTGATTAAGAAAATGAATCATTCAAGATCTACCCACTACTCATAATAAAAAGAAGATTTATATTATCATAATTATTTTTAGTATATTCATAATTTATAAATCTAATTCTTGTAAGCATAGCTTTCCAAATCTCAGTGTTGACCTTCAAGACTTCAGAACAAAATCTAGAAACAAGTTAAGACTTAAACATTAGTCACAAAACACAATAAAAGGCTCAATTCTCACTAGGGACACTGACTATCACAAATGATGCAAAATCTAGTGCTCATATCCAACTTATTATACCAAGAGATACAAGAAATCAACCAAGTCATGTCCAAACACCTACAGTCCTAGAATAGTAATATCACTCGCAACTTGTACAAACCAAGTACTCATGGAAAAACATGTTAAAACAATACCTTTTTAAAGAAAAAAATAGAAAAACAAACCAAAAATTAATAGAAAAAGACAACTAAGCTACTAAAAGACACTTCTCACACTTAGGTCACATACACAGTCCTCAATGAAAACAACAAGTATAAAATAAGAGTGAGGAGGATGGACTCCCTGGCCAATATGCAGTGTAGGTAGGATGTTCTAATGAGAGTTATTCTATGGGTGCATCTTCAAGTGCGAACTCTCATGGAATACTTTGAGGCGTTATCCATTGACTTTGAAAACATTGTTTGTCACCTCATTTTTAACTTCAACTGCGCCATGAGGAAAAATATTAGTAATAACAAACGGGAAAATCCATTTGGGACGATGTTTCCCGGCCATGTAAACAAAATCAAGATCAAAACCAATATCAAAGAGATTAGGGTTAAAGATGCTATCACTATCACTACCACTCTCCTCTATATGATCCCTAAGTGTACGATGCAATGTTGTCTCAATTTTACGGTCAAAGGGCTGAAAGTAAACAATATTAAGACATGGTCATGCACTATATGCAACAAGAAGTCAACAATTCTAGAAATGCCAACTATGTTCTAATGCAAAAATGAATGCAAAAAATAGAAAATGACTCAAACCGGACCTAGAACTTATAAAAACATTACAAAAGATCTAATTAAATCAAAAGAAAGATAAGCAATTTTTTTTTGATTTTTTTGAAGATGTGAAAAATTAAAAACAGTAAAAAGCAAATGTAAAAGAAGGAATTCAGGCTCTTTTTGGAATTTCTAACCAATTTTCAATGCAATCAGAGAAGGTTGCATGAAAATTGATTTTTTTTAGAAACCCAAAAATTCAACAAAGACAGCGCCTGTGACATGTAACAAAATCCAAAAACTCAACCAAAACACAAACTAAAACATTAGTACTATTAGTCCGGTCATGAAGTTGGCAATCCCTAATTAGAATTCATTGACAACAACGCCAATTTGATCAGCGGTCCTGTGCCCGTCAAAAAATTTAAAAGGGTAAATATAGGATCAAGGTAAGATACCTTCATTGACCTTGAGGACCTCTAAATACTGAGTTTACACAAATCTAGAACCAAAATTAACAATAAGAAAGGGGTTTTTGAAGAAAACTGTTTATGTTTGATTGGAACAACAATCGGCGAGACACAATTAATTCACCAGTTTCTGGGTGTGCTTCTCGAATTTATCATAGGTTCTAATTAATAACGTCTCTAAGGATTTCCAATTCCAGATTGATATAAATTAGCTTGAACAAGCGTTAATTAGTTTATACGAATTTACATAGTTTTGGAGAAAGACCGAAACAACGGGTTCAATCGGTCACGAAAGCGGACAAGCACTGTTCAAAGCATAACCAATATCATCACAGAATTAAATTTACTCTACATTATTTCATTTATTGATTTAAGGCTTAAATATATGTTTTGCCCCTGCAAATATCACCATAATCCAGTTATACCCCTGTAAAAATAAAAACTTTAAAATTACCCTTGCAAATATAAATCGCTTACGGTTGTGCCCCTCGGTCAGTTTCTCATCCAAAAAAATAATTTAAATAAGGTTTAAATATATGTTTTACCCCTGCAAATATCACCATAATCCAGTTATGCCCCTGCAAATATCACTATAATCCAGTTATGCCCCTGTCAAAATCTTTAACTTTTCTATTATGCTGATATTTGCAGGGGCATAACTGGATTATGGTGATATTTGCAGGGGTAAAACATATATTTAAACCTTATTTAAATTAATTTTTGGATGGGAAGCTGACCGAGGGGCATAACCGTAAGCGATTTATATTTGCAAGGGTAATTTTAAAGTTTTTATTTTTACAGGGGTATAATTGGATTATGGTGATATTTGCAGGAGCAAAATACATATTCAAGCCTTGATTTAAAGCTCATCTCCTTAACCTATATGGCAATTATGTTTAGAATCCTTCAAGAGCTTAAATTCTGATAAAATATTGTTGAGAATTATCATACCTAATGTATATGGTATTAAATAGTACTGGAATAGTTAAGAGATATTGTAACATCGCAGATTTTAGTCGACAATAAATTCCAGAATTTTCACTATTTGACATTTCAGAGATACGCCATCACAATTTGGATTAATAAATAAAAAATGGGATAACACATATCCTTAAGCAATTGAAGATACTAATTCAATCCATAATATTAGATAGAAGATTTAACCATATATCGGTTTCAGCATATCTTAGAGTTAAAATAACAAAATATAATCCAAAATATATTTGCGTGTAACCTAAAACAATGAAAGACTACAAAGGTTATTAAAAATACAACATATCTCAACACATGAGGTTATTAAAAAATAATAAAAAATTGGAACTTCAATAGCATCATGATCCTTAGAGATTAGGGTTATTTCCCTTTCCGTTACCTACCGAGGTTTCACCTGTTTGTCTGAAAAACTATAAAATCTCAGTGAGTTCCTCAACGGTACCTCACCATACAAATACTCACGATGTCTTTTAATTATACTACCAATGATGCATCCCCCAATACGCAGTAGTCTTACATTTTTGTAATGCTACAAATCGTGACTACGGGGGAGCCCCCACTCAATAACATTGTATTGGGCCCCATCAAAAGCCTTGAGTTTAGGTTCGTGACACCATTCCAATGTACGTCAATAGTAATTTAATTCATTTATATATATATATATAGTATAGTTCTTTGCTCTCAAAGTTCTAAACGTAGGAGTTAACCACTCAATCAAATTCATATAGAGAGTTCAGGATTAGGATAATATAGAAAGATTTAATGAGTGAGTAAAAAACACCATTCAACAATTATTTATAGTTTTATCTCTTTTCGTTAGCTTTACAACACATACAAGAACAGTAAAATCGGAGTTCCGGATCAAATGATGCGAATAAAAGAGTCGAAAAACCCGTTTTGACAAGAACACCCGCACGACCCGTGCTCCTAGTGCAGCACCAGAAAACCCGTTTTTAAGCATGTTTAAGAATCCCTTAACTAGAAAAATGACCCCAAATCGTCAACCAACACAAAATATAAACTTAATACATGTAAATTCAAGTTCGAAACATGGCAGCTGTTTATGAACAGTCACTGGAGGATCTGATTAAACAGATGACTATTCAAGAATTGGAGATAATAGTTGGACAGTTAACCACTGCAGTTAATCAGATACATGCCTAGAGATCAAATCAACTTCCTTCCCAGGAAGTAATGAATCCTTATGACCCAAATACTCCCATTTTCATTGCCTGAAACTCCGAGGGTGCCTGAAATAGTTTTTGAAAAAAAACAAAATGTAAATTTTGGTGACACTAGTGAAAAATTTGGGATCTTTGATGCTAAGGAACACCCCATGGAAGAGCATTATCTTTGTAAAATGGAATTTCTTGATGGTTTGGTTGATTATACATGTTCTCATAATCCTTTTATTTGCGCTGAGATTGAGAATACTTTGCAGGTTTATACACTTTCCATAGCTGATGTTGTGGATGTAGCTGTTGTTGCCATTGAGAAGCTATGTTGTAGAGCTCAAACCACACCCTGAAAATTTGAAATACGCATATTTAGAGGGAAGTGAAAATATTTGTGTGATTATTTCATCGAACTTTGACTCTGAATTGGGAAAGCTACCGCCAATTCTAAGGGAACATAGGAAAGGTATTAGATGGATCTTGGCAGGCATTCCTAATAAGAAAGTGTGGCAAACACAACAACAACTCAACTCATTGATTCTGGATGTGTGGAAGAAGGTGACCAAATATGTGTGTAGTAAGCGTAAAAGAACCTTCTTTGGTAAATTCCATCCACACACAAGCTTGAAATTCTCCATTTTCAAGAGGGAGTTTTCTTGCCTTATCCTTAAGTTATGCTTGTTTTTTACATTGAGGACAATGTGCGATTTAAGTGTGGGGGGATGTCTTTTAGTATTTAAGTTTTTAATTCTTAAATATAAAAAAAGAAAAAAAAATGTTTATTGCATGTTTTTCCGTGAGTTCTTAGTTTGCATCAGTTGTGAGTGATTTCACTATTCTAGGACCATAGGTATTTTGACATGAATTGGTTGATTTCTTGTTACTCTGGGTATAAAAAGTTGGATATCAGCACTAACTTTTGCATCATTTGTGAAAGTCATTGTCCCTAGTGAGAATTTATCTTTGTGATGGATGAACTAATCTTTTGCCATTCTCTTAGTTCTTGTGTGTGACTCACTCATGTTTGTTAGTAACTCTAGAACTTGACTTGATTCTTGTCGAAACATTTGTTCACATTCATGTTTAAAATGATCTAGGAAATTGTGTAATTTTTCTTAGCTACTAGCAAAATATGCCTACCCTGAATTTATCCCTTGTTGTAAGCCCCTTTAAGTCTTTTATCTCATTCTTTTCTTTATAGCTCATTACAAGCCCAATAGTGAAAAACAATGTTATTACCCAATCATAGAGGGTGAATGAGCTTTGAATTTAACATTGTCGAATCCAAAAGTGTGGGGGTGTCAAAATTGTTGCAATTGTGGTTTTGACTTGGGTTAGTTCGTGGGTTTGCAATGGAATGTTTTGAAGTCAATAATGTCACAAGGAATGGGGGTTGGAATTGTGACCCTTTTAAAAATGACCTGAAATAAAAGAACCTATCTTCACAAGTATGATGTAGATATAAGATAGTAAGTGATATGTGTTAAGAAGAGTAGGTCAAAACAAGTCTTCTTAACTTAGATAGAAGGCTAAGAAGGGTGATTGTTCTGTCTTCTCAACTATATGAAGGAGTTGAGAAGGGTCAGGCAGTTCTTCCCTTTATGCTTCTCTCAATGAATCTTTTTGACTGTTAATAGATATTAAGCCAATGATGAAATCATGATTTATCAATACAACTTTGTCAAGAGTTTTCTTAGTGATTCATGCATAGGAATAGGAGTGAGAAGGGTTAAAACATAGTTTTCTTGAAAACAGTTTATTAGCAGTGAAGGGTCATAACTGACTCTTCTCAGTTTTCATAAACCTTCTCCTTGTGGAGAGTTTTCTCACTAGGTGTAATCTAATAATATATAAAGCAATAAATAACACAGTGATTTATAGTGGTTCACCCAACTTCTGGGCTACATCCACTCCTCACACCCAGTGAGAATTTCCACTATTTTTCCAAAATAGATTACACCTTTTACAACTCCCTAGGGTAAAGGAACTCTTGGTAGTTTTCTTCTCACAGCTCTAACTACTGTAAACACTTCTAATAGACTCCTTCTGATCTATTAGACTGCTTCTAACACAGAAGCACTCACTTCTCAAGTCCTACAGCAACACATGCCACTTGAGAAGGTTCCCTATAAAGTATCTGTTTAAGTAATAGGGTTTGTGGGATTTCTAGAGCTTGATTGATACAAATGGAGTATTCAATAAATACAACAACACAAGACTTAAAACATACTCAGAGATCAGATTAATCCCTTCTGGTATGGAGCAGCAGAGTATGGAACAGAGAAAACTTTGATACTTGAGAAGGTTGGAAGTTAAGAACTCAATGCACTCTCTTGCGGATCAATGGAGACCAGGAGCGTTAATTTATAGATGGAAATATGTGTATTAACTGCTGGTCCAAGAATTAGAGTCGTTGGTAAAGAAACTAGCCGTTTATAGCCGTTTGAATTTGCTATCTACACAACACAGCTGTGTTTCTGCTTTTCTGCAAAAGACAGCTGTTTCCAGTTGTCACGACCCTTCTCACAGTGACTCTTCTCACATATGTCATATGTTGAAGATGATGCTTCTCAAGTTGATGCTTCTCATGTTGATGCTTCTCTGAGTGGTTCATGATATGACTCTTCTCAACATGACTCTTCTCACCATGACCCTTCTCGTGGTCATGACTCTTCTCAACTTGATTTTTCTCATCATGATCCTTCTCATGGTCATGACTCTTCTCTGATGCTTCTCATCTTCTTTACCATGGTTCTGTCATGACTCTTCTTAAGTTTATCCTTCTTAGATATATTTCTCATATTGCCACAGATACACATGAAGCTTCCCAAGATGATCTTTCTCAAGTTTACCATAAGGTCTTGAACTTTAGATCTTTAGTCAAGAGAAGATTCCTTCCTAAGAACATTGTGGACAATATTCTTTCTAGTTTTCTCATATATGATGCTTCTCACAAGCATATACCTTCTTGATATTTGTTTGAATAACCTGTTCTTATATGACACTCAAGAAGAAACATTAGTAGCATATGAAATCAGAAATCTTAAGCTTCTCACATTTGAGGTTTGTTAATCATCAAAACTTATTTAGGGATTTTGCCTCAACAATCTCCCCCTTTTTGATGTTTGAGAAACTCAATTGAGATGGATTAAGTTTTCTGATGATTGTTTGAAATTTTCTAAGGCATATTTTTATTTTATATTCCCCCTGAATATGTGCAACTGATTTAAGCAATTAATTTCACATGATTCGGATTTCACACACAAGAACATAAACAAGAACATATATTTTCCATTGATTTCATCAAAAGAATCATTAAAATGATTACAATCAGTCATGTTCTTTGTGGCAAGAACGCCTAAGGAAAACAAAACAAGCAGTGAGAAGATTACTTCTCAATCAAAAAGTGTCTAAAACACAGATGCTAGCTAAAGAACGTAATCTAACTTCTCCCCCTTTTGTCACACATCACAAAGGTGGAGGTAGAAGGAAAAGATTAAGTGGCTACTTTGATGGGGAAGACCCATCAGAGGGAGAGGAAGTAGCAGGCCTAGGGATATCTTCTTTTCAATGCTAGCAGAAGCTTCAACAGAAGGGCTTTTCTCTTTTGATTCCTAAGTATCCTTCTCAAGTGCTGTACCAGAAGGTTGAGAAACAGTGAGAAAGATGGAATCCAGAGACCCAAATTTTGATGGCATATTAGAGGGTAAGGGTTGAGTGTTGATGGAATGATGCACAGGTTGAGGGGAGTCAGAAAGAGGAGTTTGGTTATGGTTCAAGAATTGATTGATGTTAGAGGAGGTGATGGTGTTGGTTCTTTTGAGAGGTGAGATGCCATGTTCTTGATTAATGGCAGCAAGTAGTTGTTTTAAGTTATCGGAAGTGACCCTTGAAATGGTTGGGTTTGGAGATGATTGGATAGGAGGAGCTGATGCAAGGGGTACTGGTTGGTGCAAGAAGGGTGGATTTTTTGGTAAGGTAAGAGAGGGTGAGAAGGGTAGTGTGGGCATTTGGTCATTTAGAAATGTAGGAAGAGGGGTGTGGATGATGGGTGAGGAGGTGTTTCCTTGAAACTCTCCCTGAGGTGATGCAGGTTTTGGTTGGGTTAGGGTTATGCCATTATGAGCAGATTCTTCTTGCTCAATTTCTGCTTTATCATCCTTCTCAGCACTCTTCTCACCTTCTGCACTCTTCTCTTCTTGTGCAGAAGTGTCTTTCTCAACCATGTCAGCATCTTCTACTTGTGTAGGAACATTTTCTTCTTCAATGGAAAATCCTTCATTCAGATTGAATGGAATAGCATCCTCTATGACCACTGTTTTGACAGAACTCTTGCCTCCAGATGGGTCAATGTCCAATATTTCTGTTCCTTCTCCAGATTTGTCACCACCAGCAACTTGTTCTGGTGTGTTTCTTTCTAGTTTAGCAGCTACCCTGTTGAAACTTTCTACAAGAGCACTAGTGGCTTCTTGCTTATTTGACTTCCACACATTTCTAGGTCCTCCTCTAGTGTATACCTTGGATAATGGAGCCATAACTTCTTTTGATGCTGAGTGAGCAGAGTCACTCTTCTTGTCTGTTATGGTCCTCTCTTCATCAGAAGTGCCTTCAGCACTCTTCTCAGGTTCTTTTGAAGCTTCCTCCTCTTGAAACTGAACCTTCTCAGCATTCATTTCTTCATTCTGAACCTTCTTAGATGAATGAACCTCTATTTCTTGACCTTGATCCTTCTCAGGATCATTTCTTTCTTCTTCTTCACTCTTCTCAAGTTCTGTATCCTTCTCAGAACTCTTCTCAGGAGATTTTCCTTTCTCTTGAGGAATGGTGTCATGTTTCTTCTTGCTCCTTGATTCTTTCTTTAGTATTTCAGATAGAGTTGCTTCCCTTTCTATCTCTGTAGACACCCTAGATACAGCTTCTTTCTTCTGTTTCTTCTTTTTATAAAGTCCCATGAGCCTTAGGTTCGTAGAAGTGAATGGTGTGGATTCTATGACACATTCACCAACAGAAATCTTAATCAAGTAGTGATTAAAGATTATGGTGAGAGCTTTCCCATACGGCAAAGAGTTTGCAGTTTTATCTGCCTTAATTGCATTTATCATGTGCTGAATGATTAGGAAGGGAAGGCTAATAGGCTTTTTATCAATGAGATGGTATAGTATCATACAATCACCAGTTGTAACCTTCTCAAAGGAACCTGCTCTAGGAAGAAGGGTATGAGAACTGATATGGTGAAGTATTCTTACCAAAGGTTTGAGATTTGGTGCGGATATAGGGAGAGAAGGGTCTTTAAGGAGGATGGTTTTGAGTTCTTGAGAAATAAACCTCTCCCATTTCTGTTGAGTGAGAAGGGGAGTGATGTTCCATCCACATCTTTCAATCTCTTCTAAGGAATACACAATTCCAGAAACAATAGCCTTCTTACTCCATTTGGTTAGTTATGGTTGTTTCGTTTTCTTCAACTCTTGAAGCTTCTTGCCACATGGAGGCAAGGTAATCTCAACTTTCTTCCCTTTTTGTACTGCCTTTTTCCCAACAACCTTCTTTGAAGAGGTTCCTGCAACTTTGGGTGATTCTGAAACCTTCTCAGCAACAGTAGGTTGCTCTGTACTTTGTGCAGGAGCATTCTCATCCTTCTCAAGATCTATGGGGGCCTCAGGATTGGTTCCAGAACTTTTCTTAGCAGCAGGGTGGAACTTAACGCGCATGGATCTTCTTGGATTACCACTAGGTGTGTGTTTCATCTTCGTAGGTCGTGATTTTAGGGGTTTTAAGTAAACAATGTTTCGAGGGGATCCAAGGAGAATAAAGTTGGGATGATTTGAATAGGTTTCGCGCATGGAATCAGAGTAAGTTGATAATGGGTTAGTGTTTTTTGTTCTTACCATTTGAGGGAGAAGAGAGATTTTGGTGTTTAAGGAGGAGCGGTTTCGTTGACAGAAGAGAGAGAGAGAGAGAGAGAGAGAGAGGAAGTGAATTTAATCACTTGGGAATGGATATTAACCAACGGTTACAACATCATTGACTGATGTGTTTAACTGTTTTTGATTAGATCGTGTGAAGTGAAAGAAAGGAGCCGTTGTAACGGCTAGGATCCTATTTTTGTTTTTTTAAAAATCTAAACCTAAGACTGAGAAATAAAGGAAATAAATACTTAATAACATATAATAATTAAAAACGAACAAACAATCAGTTAACAAACATAAAATCTTTTTGCATTTTTATGGTCATATGAATCTGATGATCCTTCTCAAGAGTTGAGAAGGTTGAGGGTTATGACCCTTCTCAGGACTGAAAAGGTTGCTGGTCATGACCCTTCTCATCTGAGGGGGTTTCAATGATATGAAGCATGTTTTTAATGTAACTAAAACTTTCTTCCAAGAGAGGTTTAGTGAATATATCAGCTAATTGATGTTTAGTATCAACAAACACAACTTCAATATCTTTCTTTTGCACATGATCCCTAATGAAATGATGTTTAATATCAATGTGCTTTGATCTAGAATGTTGAATTGGATTTTTAGATAGATTTATAGCACTAGTATTATCACAGAATATAGGAATACTTGAGTAGTTTAAAGAGAAGTCCTCAAGTTGATTCTTGATCCACAAGATTTGTGAGCAACAACCAACTGAGACATATTCTGCTTCTATGGTTGACAAGGCAATTGTGTTCTGTTTTCTGCATGACCATGAGATGAGTGATTCCCCAAGCAATTGACATGAACCACATGTACTTTTTCTTTCAATTTTGTCACCAGCATAGTCAGCATCACAATACCCAAGAAGCTCAAAATGTGTTCTCTTTTTATACCATAAGCCAATGTTAGGTGTTCCAACAAGATATCTAAAAATTCTTTTGATAGCACATAGATGAGATTCTTTAGGAGCAGTTTAGAATCTTACACACAACCCTACAGAGAAGACTATATCTGGTCTACTTGCAGTGAGATACAATAAAGACCCTATCATTCCTCTATATTCCTTCTCAGACACAAACTTACCCTTCTCATCTTTTTCAATGTTTGCAGAAGGGTGCATAGGTGTTGCCATTGCCTTTGCATCACTCATTTTATATTTCTTAAGAAGATCTTTGATATATTTATCTTGAGAAATGAAGATACCCTTCTTAAGTTGTTTGATTTGTAAGCCAAGAAAGTATCTTAGCTCACCCATTAGACTCATTTCAAACTCACTCATCATTAGTTTTCCAAAATCACTACATAGCTTTTCATTTGTGGCTCCAAAGATGATGTCATCAACATAGATTTGAACAATTAAAAGTTCATCTTTGAGAGATTTTCTAAAAAGAGTAACATCTATTTTTTCTCTTGAAAAACCATTTTTGAGAAGAAAGGTATTCAGTCTTTCATACCAAGCTCTGGGAGCTTGTTTGAGACCATAGAGTGCCTTAGAAAAGAACTTTTGTGCCAGTAACAAATTGGTGTGTAGGAGAAGGGACTAAGTTCCATACCTCATTCTTCTCAAACTGAGCAAGCTCTTCTTGAATTGCTTCTACCCAAGATTCATAAATAATTGCTTCATTTATGTTTTTAGGTTCAATTGATGAGATGAGAGCACTTTGAGCATTTTCTCTTCTGAAGGAGCTTCTGGTTCTTACAGGTTCAGAAGTTTCTCCAATTAATTGCTCTTGAGGATGGTGAGTAACTAGTCTCCAACTTCTAGGCAGTTCAGAAGCTTGAGTGGGTTGTCTATCTTGGTTGTTTGGAGGTTGAGAAGGGTTAGGTGTTGATTCTGTTTCAACTTTCTCACTTGTATCAACACCCTTCTCACCTGTCTTATCTGCATCATTCTCATCTTCTTCATCTCTATCTGTTGAACTATTAGTTTCCATAAACATCACATGCATGCTTTCTTCAACATCTTTTGTTCTAAGATTAAACACTCTATATGCTTTTGATGTGGGAGAATATCCTAAGAATAGTGCAGGATCAGATTTTGCATCAAACTTTCCTAAATTATCCTTGTTATTTAAAACATAGCAATCACATCCAAACACATGGAAATAAGAGATGATAGGTTTCTTTCTTTTCCATAGTTCATATGGGGTTCTATTTAGGGTCTTTCTAATGGTTGCCCTGTTCAAAATGTAACAATCAGTGTTCACTGCTTCTTCCCTGTTCGGTACCAGAGTACGGGTCGTTACCTCGGATGAGCGCGCGTCGCGAGGATGTAAGGTTGACTTCGGATGATAGAGATCAGACCTCGGATCGGCCGAGATAGCCTTCTCCTGTGCCTCGGGTGGGGTACCTGCAAGCACTCTGATGCCTAAGTCAGCAAAAGAAGTGAAGAGGTATTAGAGACGGGAATAAAAGCGTACCTGGGAATGGTGACCGAGTCCCATATATATAGGCGAGGGCATTGCCCCTGCTCCGTGGGATTAGATAGGCGGATTTGGAGCGTTGGATGCGGATCGGAGCTTCGGCCTTTTGGCAGGCTTAGACGGATTGGGCCAGACCCAAGTGGTTGGCTGTTGGCCTCGTCTGGAACATGCCCAAAAGTATTTTTCAATTTTTGAATCATTTAGCATTGTTCTAGCCATCTCTTGCAATGTTCTATTTTTTCTTTCAACAACACCATCTTGTTGAGGAGTTCTTGGACAAGAAAAGTTGTGTGACACACCATTCTCTTCAAGAAAGGTTTTAAATAAAGCATTTTCAAATTCTCCTTCATGGTCACTTCTAACTGCAATGATGTTGGAAATCTTTTCATTTTGAACTTTCTTAAAGAATGTTTTGAAACTTTCAAAAGCTTCATCTTTGTGTTTTAGAAAAATCACCCATGTGAACCTAGAATAGTCATCTACTATGACAAAACCATATCTTTTTCCACTGAGGCTAGCATGCTTTGTAGGACCAAAAAGATCCATATGCAGAAGTTCCAAAGGTCTATGAGTGGAAATTATGTTTAAGGGTTTGAAAGAAAATTTGACATGTTTTCCTTGAATGCATGCTTCACATGATTTATCCTTCTCATACTTAATCCTTGGAAGTCCTCTAACTAAATGAAGTTTGGATAATTTTGAAAGAGTTTTCATGCTAATGTGACCCAATCTCCTATGCCACATCCATTTGTCATCTTCTTTAGAAATTAAGCACATTTGATCAGGTAGATCATCAAGACAGATGCTATAGAGGTTATTTGTTCTATGACCAGTAAAAATAGTTTTTCTAGACACTATAATATACTAATTCTACACATATCAGATTTAAAGTTCACTTCAGGTCCAGAATCACATAGTTGACTTACACTAAGTAAGTTATGTTTGAGTCCTTTCACAAATTGAACATTTTGAATCTGAGCAGAGTTTATTTTACCTACTGTACCTACTCCCTTGATGAAGCCTTTGTCATTATTGCCAAACATAACAAGTCCTCCCTCAAAGCTCTCCATGGAGAGGAACTTATCCTTCTCCCCTGTCATGTGCCTTGAGCATCCACTGTCTAGGTATCACAGTTTTTTTCTTGATGCTATGAGGCAAGCCTGCATTTGTTTTTGACACAGATTTAGGTACCCATTTATCTTTGGGTCCTTAAGGGTTAGTATTCATGATTATGGGATCTTTATGCTTGGTGTTACAAACTGAAAAGTGATGTCCAGTTTGTTTACACTTTGAGCATTTGATTTTAGGTTTCATTTTACTCTTCTTATTCATTAATTCTTCTTCAAAAGGAGTTAAAACCACTTGAGATCATAAGTTCATTTGTCAAATCACTAAATTATTTTCTAAGCATTGCATTTTCATTTTCTAGTTCTAAGTTAGAAACAATTGGTTTTTCTGACATTTTCAAAGTAAGAAGCTTGAATTGTTCAGATAGTTTGAAATGAGATGTTTGTAGAGTGTCAACAGTTGTTCCCACTCTTTCATTTTGTATTTTTATCTCCTCATTTTCTTTTTTCATTGTACTTAACTGTTCTTTGAAAAACATGCATTTTTTAGCAAGAATGTTTGAATCATAAAGCAAGCTATCAAAAGAGGATTCTATTTCTTTGCAGGTTTCACATTTAGGGAGTTCAGAGTTTTGTACATCTTCTTGTTCCTGTCCTGCCATGAGACAGAGATTTGCTGATTCTTCTTCATGCTCACTTGATGACTCTTCTGAGTCATCCCAAATAGCCATTAAGGCTTTCTTCTGAGGTGTGAACCTTTTTGGACTCTTCTTGTTTAGAAGTGGGCAATCTTGTTTCATGTGACCAGGTTTCTTGCATTCAAAGCAAGTGAATTTTGATTTGTTTCCTTCACCTTTGAATGAATCTTTTCTGAACTGAGGTTTTCCTCTTCTTTTGTTGTTTAGCCATCTGTTGATCCTTTTGAAGATCAATGCTAGTTCTTCTCCTTCAGTATCCTCATCACTTTCTTGCTCTTCATCATCCATATCTTGAGAAGATTTGAGTGCAACTCCTTTTCCTTTGTGAGAAGAGTTGTTTTCTTGTTTTTGAGAAGCTTTGAGAGCAACTACCTTTCTCTTTGGGTGTAGTTCTTCCATGAGCTCTTGTTCATGAATTTTTAGTGATCCCAGCAGATGATGAATGTCTAGTTCTGACAGTGTTTTTGCTTCTTCTATGGTAGTTTTCTTTGGCCTCAATGCTTTTGGCAGACACTTCAATAGATTGCTAACTTTCTCAGCATTGGGATATGTTTTTCCCAGAGCACTCAAACCATTGATGATAGTAGTGAATCTGCTGAACATTTCATCAATAGTTTCTTCTTCAGTCATTTTGAACATTTCAAATTCATGAATTAGCATG
Organism: Astragalus glycyphyllos; assembly: GCA_963573325.1. Lineage (NCBI taxonomy): Eukaryota > Viridiplantae > Streptophyta > Magnoliopsida > Fabales > Fabaceae > Astragalus > Astragalus glycyphyllos. The sequence continues at coordinate 41,403,368 of OY754307.1, forward strand.
CCTTTCTTTGCTTATTTGATCTGATCAGTTCCTTCATGAGCAGTTTGTAAGGTATCCCATATTTCTTTTGCAGTTTCTTTTCCCACAATCTTGTCATATTCTGCTCTTCCCAAAGCACAAGTAAGGTAGTACTTTGCTTTAGCATTTTACAACACACGATGCTTCTCATCCACTGTCCAGTCAGCTTTGGGCTTGAGAATACGACTATTTCGAACTGGACTAGGCATTGTAGGAGTGAATGGTCCATTCTCAACAATGTCCTGAATGTCAGTATCTTGAGATTCAAGAAACAATTTCATTTGACTTTTCCAATAGTAGTAGTGTTCACCATGGAATCCAGGTGGCCTGTTTGATGAAGCAACTTCTGGTAGGAAGGTAACCGAACTTGGTTTGGTCAAGACTTCTTCCAAGACTTTTTCCTCTCACACTGTTAAGTGTGCTCAAACCCCAAAGGTTGAGCTCTGATACTAATTGAAGTCAATAATGTCACAAGGAAGGGGGTGATGGAATTGTGACCCTTTTAAAATTGACCTGAAATAAAAGAACCTATCTTCACAAGTATAATGTAGATATAAGATAGTAAGTGATATGTGTTAAGAAGAGTAGGTCAAAACAAGTCTTCTTAACTTAGATAGAAGGATAAGAAAGGTGATTGTTCTGTCTTCTCAACTATATGAAGGAGTTGAGTTCTCATTTATATGAAGGAGTTGAGAAGGGTCAGACAGTTCTTCCCTTTATGCTTCTCTCAATGAATCATGATTTATCAATACAACTTTGTCAAGAGTTTTCTTAGTGATTCATGCATAGGAATAGGAGTGAGAAGGGTTAAAACATAGTTTTCTTGAAAACAGTTTATTAGCAGAGAAGGGTCATAACTGACTCTTCTCAGTTTTCATAAACCTTCTCCTTGTGGAGAGTTCTCTCACTAGGTGTAATCTAATAATATATAAAGCAATAAATAACACAGTGATTTATAGTGGTTCATGTAACGCCCTAAAATTTAATCAAATTACTTCGAAGTTGGATTGCCGTAGGATAATTGTAAGAATTGAAATTATGGGCGTAGTAGCTATGTTGAAAATGAGTTAGATGATAATCACGTGTTGTGGGCCAGTTAAAAATAGCATTGGGCTTAGCACCGCGAGTGCGCAGCGCTCACGCAACCCTAGCAGTGTGTCCAATGCGCAACTTGCGCAGGAAGGCGCTTGTGCGCCACTCCTCCTTTTAAATATAGCGCAAATATGCGCTAGGGCTGGTCTTTTTGCGCAGCCGCCCTCTTTTCCCTTCTTCTCCTTCTTCCTCTCACTTTTAGGTTACACAAAAGCCTCAATTTTCAAGAGCTCTAGCCTAGGATTGGATTGGGAGGGTTGATTTTCATTGCAATTCTCTACGTTCGTGATCGTCACGCGTCATTACTATCGCAGGGGAGTCGCCGTATTCGGAGAATCGAGGAACGAGGCTAGGAGGGAGTTTGCGCCACCATAGTTGAGGTAAGGGTGGGTTCGAATTCTATAATAGCATATATGAGGGATCGTATGCGGGGTTTGGGGTTTATTATAGATTGCCTCTGTGTATGTTGCGTAGTTATATATATATATATATATATATATATATATATATATATATATATATATATATCGTATGAGAAATGTTTGATGAATTGACCGTGTGTGCTTGAATTCCTATGTCGTTAGTTCTAATTAAATCGAATTGTAATTTTGTTGGATTAACGTTCTCACTATTATAATGAAAAAAAATGATAGGAATATAGATAACTCGTTAGTAAGAATTATAAATAATTTTCGTAATTGAATTGATGGTTACGTTAATGCTGTTGCTGTTAATGCTGTTGCTGTTTTGCTGTTAACGCTGTTGCGGTTTTGCTGTTATTGTTGTCATTGCTGTTACGTTTTGCTACTGTGTTGTTGCTATTCTTGCTGTTGTGCGCTGTTGATGTTGCTGCTTTGTCAATATTGTTGCCACAGTTGCTGTTGTGGTTAATTGTTGCGTTGAATACCTTGTCGAAAATGTGGTAAATTGCAGGTGAAGTTGTAAAAGTTGATTTGCCTCTATTTATTGGCAAAGATAGTAAATTGTAGACCTATGGCCGCCATGACGTTTTGGTGTTGTTGTCGTGCGATTGCGTGACTGTGATTAGCGTTACTTGTACATTCACATTGTGTCGCATACCTTTGCATTTGCTTTACGACGTGAACGATGAGGGCTAGGCCCTGTGAGCCACTATTTACTGGCAACGACGATTTTTACGACGGGAGTTTTGCTCCAATGGTACCACATGCATATGCACAGTTGAGTCGCATTCCGCATTGCACTTTGATGATTCTATTGATGACTCTATTGAGGATTTTATTGATGATATGTGTACTTTTATAGTACCTGACCTATCATATTGTTCTTCATACATGCTCTTATATAGTTCGATATCTCACCCCTTCTGTTTGAATGTTACCCCTATGTGGTAACGTGCAGGTAGTCGCGAATGAAGGCGGTGATCCTTCCTTAGTTGAGTCGGTGTCGTCACTCTGATACGTAACACTCGGGGGGATTGAACGCTGTTTTTTTTTTCCTTTATCATTTAGGTTGCAATATTTGTTGAACTCGAAGTTATCTCTATTAAACAAATTGTTGATTTTGAATTGTCAAATGGACAAGGATTGTTAAGATTGCTTCAAATTGAATTTACCATGAATGAATTATATTGTTTGTGTTGGGAAGTAAGTGTAGCACTCAAATATTTATGTTGAAAATTCCGCACTCTGATTTATAGTATTATTGGGTAGAATTGGGGTGTTACATTAGTGGTATCAGAGCATGGTTGGGTCTGTCCGATCAAGTTGTCGAGTCATCGCTTCGATTAACAATCAAGTATTGTTATTCGTTCTAAACTATAATTTGTGTTGTAGGGATAAGCTGAAATGGCCGGACGGAATGATGCTGCTATTGCTGCTGCTTTGGGCGCTATGGCTCAGGCATTGGAGAATCAACAGAACGCTGGTGAGAATGCTGGATCTCGCAGTTTGGCGACTTTCCAAAGGGAGAATCCGCCCACTTTCAAGGGTAAGTATGATCCTGATGGAGCATTGTCTTGGTTGAAGGAGATTGAGAGAATCTTGCGTGTGATGGATTGCACTCCAGCGCAGAAGGTTCGTTATGGTACTCATATGCTGTCAGAAGAGGCTGACGACTGGTGGTTGGATACACGTCAGAGATTGGAAGCTGCAGGTGAAGAGATCACTTGGGTTGTGTTCCGTAGGGAGTTTTTGAGGAAGTATTACCCTGAGGATGTTCGGGGTAAGAAAGAAATTGAGTTTCTTGAGCTGAAGCAAGGGAACCTGTCAGTTACTGAATATGCTGCTAAGTTTGTGGAGTTGGCCAAATTTTATCCGCACTACAATGAAGCAACTGCTGAATTTTCAAAGTGCATCAAGTTTGAGAATGGGCTGCGACCTGAGATCAAAAAGGCAATTGGGTATCAGAAGATCCGTGTTTTCTCCGATTTGATTGACAGTTGCAGGATCTATGAGGAGGACAACAATGCTCACTATAAGATCATTAATGAGAAGAGGAGCAAGCAGCAGACTCGTGGTAAGCCGTATGATGCTCCAGTTGGTAAAGGTAAGCAGAAAAGTTTTGATGGTAAGAGAACTAGTGGGGGAGACGCCCCTGCTGGTATTGTATGTTACAAATGTGGCAAACCTGGTCATAAGAGTAACGTGTGCAAGGTTGAGGTGAAGAGGTGCGTTCGTTGTGGTAAGACTGGGCACGAATCATCCGAGTGCAAGTACAAGGAGTAGGTCTGTTTCAACTGTGGAAAAGAAGGGCATATTAGTAATCAATGTCAGAAGCCAAAGAAAGAAAGAGTTAGTGGAAGAGTGTTCGCTCTGGCAGGGACACAGACTACTGAGAACGACGGATTTATTGGAGGTACATGTTTCATTAATGGTGTTCCTCTAATAGCTATTATTGATACTGGTGCTACTCATTGTTTTATTGCTGCGGAATGTGTTAAAAGATTGGGTCTTGTGTTGTCTTCTATGAATAGGGAGATGGTTGTCGATACTCCAGCTAAGGGGTCGGTGACTACTTCTCTTGTGTGTTCTAAGTGCCCTTTGTCGATTTTCGACAGAGAATTTATTGTTGATCTGATTTGTCTGCCGTTAAGCGGATTGGATGTGATCCTAGGCATGGACTGGTTAGAATATAACTATGTTCATATTAATTGTTTTAGCAAGTCTGTGCATTTCTCCACTCCCGAAGAGGAGGAGGCTGGTTTGTTGTCTGCTGGACAGTTGCGGAAGTTGATGCGGGAAGAAGTTCAGCTATTCTCGCTGATGGCGTCACTATCTGTTAAGAATCAAGCCATAATTGATGAGTTGCAGGTGGTGCGCGAATTTCCTGAAGTTTTCCCTGATGAGATTCCAAGTGTACCACCAGAGAGGGAAGTTGAATTTGCTATTGATCTCGTACCTGGTACCAAACCTGTTTCTATGGCACCTTACAGGATGTCAGCATCTGAATTATCTGAACTGAAGAAGCAACTTGAGGATCTACTTGAAAAGAAGTTCGTGAGGCCGAGTGTATCATCGTGGGGAGCTCCAGTGTTGCTAGTGAAGAAGAAGGATGGGAGTATGAGGCTTTGTGTTGATTATAGACAGTTGAATAAAGTGACGATTAAGAACAAGTATCCACTCCCAAGAATAGACGATTTGATGGATCAATTGGTGGGTGCTCAAGTATTCAGTAAGATTGATTTGAGATCGGGCTACCATCAGATTAAAGTGAAAGATGAGGATATTCAGAAAACGGCTTTTAGAACTCGGTACGGGCATTATGAGTATTCGGTGATGCCTTTCTGTGTTACTAACGCGCCGGGAGTATACATGGAGTACATGAACGGTGTGTTTCATGCTTATTTGGATCGGTTTGTGGTAGTATTCATCGATGATATTTTAATTTACTCTAAGACAGAAGAAGAGCATGCAGAGCACTTGAGATTGGTATTGGAGGTCTTAAGGGACAAGAAGTTATATGCAAAGTTGTCTAAGTGCGAATTTTGGCTTAAGGAGGTGAGTTTTCTTGGTCACGTTATTTCTGGTAGCGGCATTGCGGTGGATCCATCTAAAGTCGATGCTGTATTGCAATGGGAGACTCCAAAGTCGGCTACCGAGATTAGAAGCTTTTTGGGATTAGCTGGCTACTATAGAAGGTTCATTGAAGGCTTTTCTAAGTTGGCACTTCCTTTAACTCAGCTGACCTGCAAAGGTAAAGCCTTTATATGGGACGCTCGTTGCAAAGAGAGTTTCACCGAATTGAAGAAGAGATTGACGACGTCTCCTATCTTGACGTTGCCTAATCCGGGAGAGTCCTTTGTGGTGTACTGTGATGCTTCCAAGATGGGTTTAGGAGGTGTGCTTATGCAGAATGGTAAGGTAGTTGCTTATGCATCGAGGCAGTTGAGGACTCATGAGAAGAACTATCCTACGCACGATTTAGAACTTGCTGCAGTTGTTTTTGCGCTGAAAATTTGGAGGCATTATCTTTATGGTTCTAGATTTGAAGTATTTAGTGACCAATAAGGGTTTGCAGTACTTGTTTGATCAAAAGGAACTGAATATGAGACAGCGGAGGTGGTTGGAGTTGCTAAAAGACTATGATTTCAGTTTGAATTATCATCCAGGGAAAGCTAATGTCGTGGCTGATGCTTTGAGCCGAAAGACCTTGCACATGTCGGCAATGATGGTCAGGGAGTTTGAATTGATTGAGCAGTTCAGAGATATGAGTTTGATTTGCGAAGTGACACCTCAGAGTGTTATGTTGGGGATGTTGAAGATTAATAATGACTTTTTAGATAGCATCAGAGAAGCTCAGAAACTGGATGTTAAACTGGTAGATTCGACGGTAGGAATCGGGCAGTCTGAGAATAACGATTTTGAGTTGGATGCGCAAGGTGTGTTGAGATACCGTAATAGAATCTGCATTCCTGACGATGCGGAAATGAAGAAAGCAATTCTCGAAGAGAGTCATAGAAGTAAGTTGTGTATTCATCCAGGAGCTACGAAAATGTATCAAGATTTGAGAAGATGGTTCTGGTGGCCTGGGATGAAGCGCGATGTAGCGCAATTCGTGTATGCATGTTTAACTTGTCAGAAGTCAAAAGTTGAACATCAGAAGCCTGCGGGGTTGATGCAACCTTTAGAGATTCCGGAATGGAAATGGGATAGCATTTACATGGACTTTGTGACGGGGCTGCCTAATACTGTGAGAGAGCATGATGCGATTTGGGTGATTGTTGATAGGCTAACGAAGTCGGCTTATTTTATACCTATTAATATCACATATCCAGTACTGAAGTTGGCTGAGATTTACCTCCAAAAGATTGTAAAGTTGCATGGTGTTCCTATGTGTATCGTTTCGGATAGAGATCCTAGGTTCACTTCTGATTTCTGGAAGAGTTTGCAAGAGGCGTTGGGTTCTAAGTTGAGATTGAGCTCAGCGTATCACCCTCAGATGGATGGTTAGACAGAGAGGACTATTCAATCGTTGGAGGATCTGTTGAGAGCGTGTATTCTTGAGCAAGGAGGTTCGTGGGATACCCATCTCTCGTTGATAGAGTTTACCTATAATAACAGTTATCATTCTAGTATTGGGATGGCACCTTTCGAAGCGTTGTATGGTCGAAGGTGTAGAACCCCTTTGTGTTGGTATGAATCTGGAGAGAGTATAGTGCTTGGACCTGAGATTGTTCGAGAAACGACTGAGAAGGTGAAGTTGATTCGTGAAAAGATGAGAGCTTCACAAAGTAGACAGAAGAGTTACCATGATAAGCGAATGAAGGATTTGGAATTTCAAGCTGGTGATCATGTGTTTTTGAGAGTCACCCCTGTGACCGGTATTGGACGTGCTTTGAAATCTAAGAAGCTTACTCCTCGATTCATTGGTCCGTATCAGATCACGGAAAGAGTTGGGAATGTAGCTTACAAAGTGGCCTTACCGCCTAATCTTTCGAATTTGCATGATGTGTTCCATGTGTCACAACTTCGGAAGTATATTCCAGATCCATCTCATGTAATTCATATGGATGATGTGCAAGTACGGGATAACCTCACTGTGGAGACGATGCCTGTACGAATCGCGGACCGTGAGACGAAGACTCTAAGGGGCAAAGAGATCGCCTTGGTGAAAGTAGTCTGGTTAGGAGCTGCCGGAGAAAGCATGACATGGGAGTTGGAAAGCAAGATGCGGGAGTCCTATCCCGAGTTGTTCGAATCAGGTAAATTTTCGAGGACGAAAATATTCTAAGTGGGGGAGAGTTGTAACGCCCTAAAATTTAATCAAATTACTTCGAAGTTGGATTGCCGTAGGATAATTGTAAGAATTGAAATTATGGGCGTAGTAGCTATGTTGAAAATGAGTTAGATGATAATCATGTGTTGTGGGCCAGTTAAAAATAGCATTGGGCTTAGCACCGCGAGTGCGCAGCGCTCACGCAACCCTAGCAGTGTGTCCAATGCGCAGCTTGCGCAGGAAGGCGCTTGTGCGCCACTCCTCCTTATAAATATAGCGCAAATATGCGCTAGGGCTGGTCTTTTTGCGCAGCCACCCTCTTTTCCCTTCTTCTCCTTCTTCCTCTCACTTCTAGGTTACACAAAAGCCTCAATTTTCAAGAGCTCTAGCCTAGGATTGGATTGGGAGGGTTGATTTTCATTGCAATTCTCTACGTTCGTGATCGTCACGCGTCATTACTATCGCAGGGGAGTCGCCGTATTCGGAGAATCGAGGAACGAGGCTAGGAGGGAGTTTGCGCCACCATAGTTGAGGTAAGGGTGGGTTCGAATTCTATAATAGCGTATATGAGGGATCGTATGCGGGGTTTGGGGTTTATTATAGATTGCCTCTGTGTATGTTGCGTAGTTATATATATATATATATATATATATATATATATATATATATATATATCGTATGAGAAATGTTTGATGAATTGACCGTGTGTGCTTGAATTCCTATGTCGTTAGTTCTAATTAAATCGAATTGTAATTTTGTTGGATTAAGGTTTTCACTATTATAATAAAAAAAAATGATAGGAATATAGATAACTCGTTAGTAAGAATTATAAATAATTTTCGTAATTGAATTGATGGTTACGTTAATGCTGTTGCTGTTAATGCTGTTGCTGTTTTGCTGTTAACGCTGTTGCGGTTTTGCTGTTATTGTTGTCATTGCTGTTACGTTTTGCTGCTGTGTTGTTGCTATTCTTGCTGTTTTGCGCTGTTGATGTTGCTGCTTTGTCAATATTGTTGCCACAGTTGCTGTTGTGGTTAATTGTTGCGTTGAATACCTTGTCGAAAATGTGGTAAATTGCAGGTGAAGTTGTAAAAGTTGATTTGCCTCTATTTATTGGCAAAGATAGTAAATTGTAGGCCTATGGCCGCCATGACGTTTTGGTGTTGTTGTCGTGCGATTGCGTGACTGTGATTAGCGTTACTTGTACATTCACATTGTGTCGCATACCTTTGCATTTGCTTTACGACGTGAACGATGAGGGCTAGGCCCTGTGAGCCACTATTTACTGGCAACGACGGTTTTTACGACGGGAGTTTTGCTCCAATGGTACCACATGCATATGCACAGTTGAGTCGCATTCCGCATTGCACTTCGATGATTCTATTGATGACTCTATTGAGGATTTTATTGATGATATGTGTACTTTTATAGTACCTGACCTATCATATTGTTCTTCATACATGCTCTTATATAGTTCGATATCTCACCCCTTCTGTTTGAATGTTACCCCTATGTGGTAACGTGCAGGTAGTCGCGAATGAAGGCGGTGATCCTTCCTTAGTTGAGTCGGTGTCGTCACTCTGATACGTAACACTCGGGGGGATTGAACGCTATTTTTTTTTTCCTTTATCATTTAGGTTGCAATATTTGTTGAACTCGAAGTTATCTCTATTAAACAAATTGTTGATTTTGAGTTGTCAAATGGACAAGGATTGTTAAGATTGCTTCAAATTGAATTTACCATGAATGAATTATATTGTTTGTGTTGGGAAGTAAGTGTAGCACTCCAATATTTATGTTGAAAATTCCGCACTCTGATTTATAGTATTATTGGGTAGAATTGGGGTGTTACAGTTCACGCAACTTCTGGGCTACATCCACTCCTCACACCCAGTGAGAATTTCCACTATTTTTCCAAAATAGATTACACCTTTTACACCTCCCTAGGTTAAAGGAACTCTTGGTAGTTTTCTTCTCACAGCTCTACCTACTGTAAACACTTCTAATAGACTCCTTCTGAGCTATTAGACTGCTTCTAACACAGAAGCACTCTTCAAGTCCTACAGCAACACATGCCGCTTGAGAAGGTTCCCTATAAGGTATCTGTTTAAGTAATAGGGTTTGTGGGATTTCTAGAGCTTGGTTGATACAAATGGAGTATTCAATAAATACAACAACAGAAGACGTAATACATACTCAGAGATCAGATTAATCGCTTCTGGTTTGGAGCAGCTGAGTATGGAAGAGGGAAAACTTTAATACTTGAGAAGGTTGGAAGTTAAGAACTCAATGCACTCTCTTGCGGATCAATGGAGACCAGGAGCGTTAATTTATAGATGCAAATATGTGTATTAACTGCTGGTCCAAGAATTAGAGTCGTTGGTGAAGAAACTAGTCGTTTATAGCCGTTTGAATTTGCTGTCTGCACAACACAGTTTTGTTTCTGCGGAAGACATCTGTTTCCAGTTGTCACGACCCTTCTCACAGTGACTCTTCTCACATATGTCATATGTTGAAGATGATGCTTCTCATGTTGATGCTTCTCATGTTGACGCTTCTCACTGTGGTTCATGATATGACTCTTCTCACCATGACCCTTCTCATGGTCATGACTCTTCTCAACTTGATTCTTCTCATCATGACCCTTCTCATGGTCATGACTCTTCTCAACTTGATTCTTCTCATCATGACCCTTCTCGGGGTCATGACTTTTCTCTGATGCTTCTCATCTTATGACTCTTCTTAGGTTGATCCTTCTTAGATATACTTCTCATATTGCCGTAGATACACATGAAGCTTCCCAAGATGATTTTCTCAAGTTTACCAAAAGGTCTTGAACTTTAGATCTTTAGTCAAGAGAAGATTCCTTCCTAAGAACATTGTGGACAGTATTCTTTCTAGTTTTCTCATATATGATGCTTCTCACAAGCATATACCTTTTTGAGATTTGTTTGAATAACCTGTTCTTATATGACACTCAAGAAGAAACATTAGTAGCATATAAAATCAGAAATCTTAAGCTTCTCACATTTAAGGTTTGTTAATCATCAAAACTTAATTAGGGATTTTGCCTCAACATGCTTGACAAGTATATTGGTATAGAAAAATATTTCCCAAAAAAGGGAAAACTAACAAAAATAAAAAAATAAAAAAAGTCAAAAGAAAAAAATTAAAAGTGTATATATCTTCTTATATTTGTTTCAAAACGAGAGAAAGTTGTGCGGAGAGAGTATGTGGAGAAGTGTATCAAAATAAAGAAATTCATCATAGCTTGTTGAAGTTGGACCCTCTCATGCTGATTTTACAAATGATTTTCATTGCTTCTTTATCCTTTTTGGTTCTTTTTAGCTTAGTTCTCCCTTAGGATTATTCCTCGTTGACCTTGGCCCCATTACAACCCTTATAAAGACCTTTTAATCTTATGTGCATGTGTTCTTAACTGTGGATGTTAGAAGCTTGCCAAGCATATGATAGTTCTAACTCTCATTGATGTGCTTAGTATATATATGAGAGTAAACACAAGCCTAGTCACTTTGGTGATTGAGCTCATTACTTAATATAACTGTATTTTAAGTAATGTTTCACATATATAATTCTAAGCATGTTTCACATATATAATTTAAAGAATTCTAAGCAAAATAATTGTATTTTAAAAATTTACAACCTTGTATTTCATTCACCCTCCTCCTCTTCCTCCCACTCATCCCGTTCCTCCTCTTCTACCTTATCCTCCCATTCCTCCTCGACTTCATCCTCCCAATATTCTTCATTGTTTTCTACCGAAGCATCTCCAGTATCTACTGTTTGAGCTTCTTGATCCATTGGATCATCATTATAAGAATCAACTACCAGCTCGAACTAATTTGTTGTGTCACCAAGTAAGCCACGTACTAGCTCATCTTCAATAAACGGTAAAACGGGGAGCATCTCATTAGCTTGATAAGGAAACTCATCCTCTAAGCCATCGACATCCACATGACCCCTTGGTTTAGTGGTAATAGCTGCATACCAACCAAGCATGTCTTTACACAGTATAATATAGCTGTATACCTGTCTTTCTTTTTCTTCAAGGATGAATGGATCATATCAATCATACCGTGCACTCATCGTAATATCAATAATATTATACTGTGGATGAACCTGTGTGCCTCTACTCCTTTTAGAATCAAACTAATCACAATAAAATAATGTTATCTTATTACTCAAACCGTTATATTATAATTCAAGGATATGTAAGATAATGCCATAAAAATCGTCTTCCCCTCCTTCAGTTATACCTTTAACATGCACCCCAAAATTTATTGGTTTTTTACCGTCACTCCATGACTTAGTATAAAACTTGTATCCATTAACAAAGTACTTGTCACTATGTTCTTCTCAGTCATGCACCTACATAGAAAATACATAATCTTTGAGTGTTCTTATTAATTGTCCGATGAATTATGTTTGTTGCACTTTCATAAGCCATTAGCCACAAGGGAAATTCTATATGTATTAGAGTGGAAGCGTCCTGACCATTGTAGGAGTGGTATTGTGAAAATAAACTGTCATAGCAATCTATTTTACAGCCTTCAACCCTAACGTAGACACCAATTTCTCTTCTTGGTAGTAGCTCTTAGGCAAGCATTGTTTTTTTGTAAATACATTAATCAAATTAATTGATTTTTGTGTTAAAAGTAAAACGGAATCAAGATAAAGTGCAGGAGAAAGAACAAGAGAAAGAAGTTGTTATAGGAGAGTACAAGTCTATGATGGAATTTAAGAATCAAATTATTAACTTAACATGTCAAACTTAAAGTCTATCAGTGCCCCAACCAGACACACAAGAAAGTGACCTTAACTTTAACCACTCCAGTTACAACAAAATCCAACTAATCCAGTAAATGACTATTTATTACTAATTAAGCCAAATAAATAATTATATTTTAAGTTTAAATTTGAAACTTCAATTCAAGCTATTGCTTGCAATAGACGCCCCAATTACCATTCCCATTTGGCATGTTTCACAACACAAGAATTTCCAGAATAATAGTTACATTAAAGTTGGTACATGTTTAGTAACTATTCCATTTACTTTTAAATTGCTTTTGACAATTATAGTAATTATTACAATTGTGATAGAAACATCATTTTGCATACTCACGGTTTAATAACATCTACCACAATGAAACTTTGAGATCAACAAGGCAACATTTCAAACCAGCAAGCAAAAACCAATACTAAATGCTAGAATTTGTGGAGGATAACCACTCATGCAAATATAGAAGATACAATCATAGGTAGTACAGTAAACACTATGTTAAAGAAAACCAAGAATAAAGTAGAATTGAATGGTCTAAAACACTATGTTTATAATAAGCATTATGGTATAAAAAGTGAAATAAAAATAAAGAAGAGGATAAGATATTTGGACTGTTGATTTTCTAAAGAATAGTTGCAACTCAACACTCTATCTACCCTCTAAACTGATACCCTTAATTTAGAAGAATGCTAAATTGCAAAATTACGAAATTGAGATTTGCAGGTTTGGTTTAAACATTGAAGCCTTTTTCATTGAAAAATAGAAGAATATGCAGAGAAAAAAGTGAATTGGAGCACAGTTTTTTCAAATTAAGTTAAACAAATATTGCTCTTAAATCTATTTATATTTACTCACCAATCATATACACCAGATTTTTTACAAGTAATCTTTGAGTAATATCTATTTACTTGTTACAAAATATATTACATATTAAGTTAAACTTCTTCAGAGGTAGAGAATTAAATGTTTTTAAAATTTTAATGACTCAGATCAAATCAATGAAGTTTGTGATCAAATAGAATGGAAATTAGTCTAGTTTCTCAGAAAACAAGAATCATTTAAAAAGGATTTCTATGGTAAAGTTATATGCAAAATACTGAATGTATGTGTAAACGGGTTTTGGGACATCAACATCAACAATTCACAATTACATGCTTCAATTCAACTCATTTACTCAAATCATTCATACATTTAATCAAACACATATGAAGCAGAATTTCTAATATTAAAATAGCAAACATCCCAAACTCAGAAACAAGAACACAACCACACATTCATGTCAAGAAAATTAAGTGAAATAAGAGTCGCACAATCTAAAATCATCCCAATTTCAGAAACAAGAACACATCTCTTTAATTGTAAGTTTCAAAAGAAGAGTTGCACAATGGAAAAAAATGCATGTTAGGAGGAAGGCACAATACAAGTGGAATCTTAGCGACGCAAATAGTATAGCCAGAGGATCACAATCACAATCAAGAATATCACAATCATGAAGATCAAAGCAACACAATAAGAAAAAATTGAAACCAAACAAAAAGGGGAATCGTACCAGAAGCGGAATCATGGTGAACGAAGCAGTAAGTTGAAGAAGCGGTGGATGAAGCTGGCGGTGAAGAAGCAGCAATCTTCGGGTGAACGATTACTCACGATGACTTACGAACTGGCGGTAAATGATTACTCACGACTAACCACGAAGCTGAGAGTTGGGCGTGAAGCAGAGAGGGCGACGAAGTTGAGAGGGAACCAAGGCTTCAGAGTGGTTTGGATTTTGGAGGGTGAAGGAAAAGTTGGAAGAGAAGTGGGATCGTGTGTTAGGGTTTTTCTTCAACAGCCGACGCAATGCCGATGCTAATAGTGTGGGAGTCGAGGTCCACGCTACCTTGTTAAACAGCTAAAACTTAATTTTCTTATAGTGCAAGAGTATGGCATTAGACGAGGCACTCCACACATTACTATGCCCAAGCTAACGAACAAACCGAGGCTACCAATAAGAATATTATTGAGCTCACTAAAAATAACACGAAGCATTACAAGCCCTAGTGGTGGAACGAAACCTTCAACGAAGTGTTGTGGGCAATGAGGAGTTAGAAGTCTACAACAATTGGAATAACTCGCTACCAATTGGTATATGGGCAAGATGCAATGTTGCCGCTCGAAATTAGTGTTGCATCATGATAACTCTATTTTATATAGAGTTATTTGTGCTTTTACACTTAGATAATTGCCCAAAATCAAGTCTATTATGTGTTAAATATGTTAGTATGAATAAAATAACAACATTTATGGTTTTCAGATAAGAGATATCCATAACTTAGCATTTTATTGTATATTGGTATGTTTGATGTGTTTGTTCAGTGTAGCCGCAGTTTAGTGCAATTACACCAGTTGATGCAACTGCACCGGGTAATGCAAATGCACTTGGTGCAACGGCACCACTCTGCACCGAAGCAGCTCACAACCCCACATTGGAAGCACCTCAATTCTTACCATTGCCATAATGCTTAGTTGGATTGCTGCTTGCTCAGAAGTCACATGGGAGCACATGGCCACTTGCAAAAGAGGCGCCTACAATCAAAAAGGCTTCACAAAAATCTATCTTACAAGACATGTGGCAACCATTTGTTGGACCTCAAATTAAGGATGAGTGTTGAAAGCCAAGCTGATCTTTAACTTTTAAAAAGTAACCATGATTTGGTTAAACTTAATCAGCAAGGAAACCTCAACATGAAGGAAACCTCTAAGGCTATAAATAGGACTCAAATTCCTCACTTGAAGAATATTACCATATACCATACCATATCATATATTATATAATATTTTTTTTGTTTAGTTTTTCTTAGTTTCAAAGTTTTATTTTCTTGTAGTTTCATAGTGTTAGTTTGAGAGGAAGGTGAGAGGAAATTGACAACTTCTATCTCCACTTCTTCAAAGAGCTAATAGGTGCAAGAAATTGGTTGTAAGCAAATATATGCAAGAGTTTTCCATTTGTTACTCTTTTGAATCCTCTTGTACTTTTCTTCATTGCAATATGCTTTCATTCACTTATATTTGCTTTATCATGCCCATCATGAGCTAAACTATTTTGAGTTGGGATGTTCTAGCTTTCCAATGATCTTTTGAGGAAAGTTATTATGTTTTCAAAGTGGTGTGCACTTTAGTTCTTGTGTTTAAATTCTTAATCTTGTTTTAGGATTGATCACTTAGAACAAGTAGAGTTATATTCACTTAATTGGCTTATAACTAGAAATCAAGAACTAAGTAAGGATAAGTGTTTAATTTAGCTTTTTTGTTAAACTTGTTTTAATGAAGTTAGCTTGTTAATTCCTTGTTAATTCTTATCTTAAGGTTAACATAGTCCTTACATCAAAGTGTAGAGAACTTAAGATACAAGAGTGTACTTATTTAAGCAACTTGGATCATCTGTAAGGGGGCGAGAGAGGCACTGACAACCCTACTCTTTACCGCAAAAAAACAGGATCAATAGAGCTTATAACGAAACTTTGACGAAAGTAGCTGACCAGCACACACTGATGCAACTGCACTAAGTGCAATTGCACCACAAGAAAACACAATACACTCAAAAGTGATTTAACTTGTGAAAACATCCCAATTTTCATTCTCAACTGATTTCTTACACAATTTACTTGCTTTCTGTTTAATTTATTTTCATTTCAACTTCAACCAAAACCAAACATTCTGAATAGTGTAGTTGCATTAGTTTACATCTCTTTTCAACAACATATACAAAAGTTAATCCAATCCCTGTGGGTTTGATCTTTTATACTATAACTTGTGACTGTGTATACTTGCACACGTTTTTGACACACCACATCACTAAGAGTGGCTTGACAACATTCGCTCATCCTAGATGAATATGAGCAAACCATGCTAATGTAGTTGGACTTGGTAGACACGATCATAGGTTGGCCACCCTTAGCAGGATAGAGCTTAACAAAATTAAGATGGCTCGCGCCTATGTAAAACACGTCAAAATTAAGGCTACATAGATTGGAAAACTATTCTACCGATTGGGATCAAGGATCCTAAGTTCGGTATATGGTGGCTGAATTGGGATGGACCTTATATTGTGAGTGAGCTCTACGATGGGGGCGCATACAGATTGAATTCGTTGGAGGGAGAAAAACTTAAAAGTAAAATAAACGACAAGTATTTAAAATCATATTATCCTACTCTTCTTTGCAAGAAACAAAACAATGCAATAGTGCCAGAGTTACAAAATGAGCCAGAAAACAGGCCGCCTACTCTTCTTTGCATCCTTCGGTGGCTGGAATGGCCTCAACGCTTGTAGTAGCAAGGTCAAATGCTGCCGAGGGAAGAGGATTGTCAAAAACAATTTAAGTCGTGACCTTGAGGGATGCATCAACAGCTTCGGCTGTGCTATCGTCAAACACTTAATCCTAGTCGTAGAATCGAGCAGAGGTTTGGACAGTCTCGAAGTGACTAAGTTACACAAGAAAGGGGGTGATTGAATTGTGTACCCTTTAAAATTTTGTACCTGAAACCTTCTCAAACAAATGATTCTCAAGATAAACTTGGGATTGAGAAGATAAGGGTTAGTTTCCTTTAACAACAGCCAACGTATAAAATGATTGATGAATAGTAAAGATAGACTAAGCAAACTTGAACTGGTAAGAAAGAGGTTTGAATCAAACTCAGTTTATTATGAAAGGATTAAGTATTAGTTTGAAAAACTGTCTTGTGAAGGTTGATTGAATTAACCTTCACTAGGTTTTGAAAACGTTCACAAGTATAGAGCAATTAGATTGATAGTATGGAAAGCAAGTAAATGACACAGAAGAGTTATAGAGGTTCAGCCAAAAATGGCTACGTCCTCTCCCCACTTCCCAAGTGAGTATTTCCACTATCTTTCAAATAGCACTTACATTTGCTTTTGTTCAACCACAAAAGACTTTCAAAGACCACTTGCTAATGATCAACACACAAAAGCAACGTGCTCTTCTTACACAGCTACACCAAGCTGTTCCTACCAGAAAACTCTCCTAGTTTCCTAAAGGATTCCTCTATAAAGTAGATTCTCCCCAACAGTCACCTCTCTCTAGGTAGATTGAGAGAATGCTCACTAGATAGCTTTTTACAATCAAAGGTTTGGGTTTGGGATATACAACAACTGGAAAATAAAACACACTAAGTGCTTACAAGCTAACACACACTCAACAAAAGAATCCCAGATTTGAACATGAAGAGCTTTGAGTGTGGGATTAGTAGGATGGAAGAACTTTGTGAAGCTTTAGTTGTGTAGGTTCCAATTCACTCTCATGATTTGCAAATTCGATTTCCAGCCTTTAAATAGCCAATTGATCTGAATATAGCCGTTGGAAACTTGAATATAGCCGTTTGGAGATGTCCAATGGTCCATAGAATTATCTGGTTAAACGGTTTCAAAGTTAACAGGTTTTGAAGCTTCATAAGCTGACAATTGTACCTTCTGCTAGTTTTTCATCCTCACAAGTTGACACAATGCTTAATGTTAAGAATTCTGGCTTTCCCTTAGCTGGCTTGTACTTGTAAAGCAGCTTTACAGCTGTTTACACGAAGCTTCACATCCTTTAACCTTAAACACCTTTTGTTTGGCCTAGGAATAATCAAGGTGTTCCTCCTTCATTTATTACAAGATTCCAGCAACAACAACTCTCTAATTTTCAATAAATGAGAGCTAACATGTTTATCATATTGAGAAGCTTGATGGATAAGATCTTCATATCATGTTCTTGAATTTGTTCTTCATCTTTATCTTCATCCTTCACAATTTTGGATCTTCATAACAAATGTGGGGCCACACTCTTTTGAGTTCTGGTCAATGTTGCGTTGACTTGTTCAACCGTTTGAGTTGACTTTTTGCATTGACTTTTGGTCAACCTTCACAGTTGACTTTTGATCAACCTTCACATGACTTTCACATCTTTCAACCTTCACAACTCTTTTCAACCTTCATATTTCTATGCTCTTTTTAGTTCAAGGTAGTCTGATATTTTGCTATCTTTGATGGCTTGTTCTTCACACTTGAAATAAACTTGTTAGATAACATTAACAAGAAAACTTAATATCTTACTAAGTTTGTATCATCAAAACGTAGAAAGAGATTTTCATTCCAACAAGTCTATGATTCCTCCTTCCCCAAGCGACTGCGTTAAGGAAGGAACTTTATTCCTCGACTATGGGTTCCCTAACTCCTCCAAAGAGTGTTCGGTTAGGTGTGAGAGGGACGCGTGGTTTGGATTATCTACGAGACTAAGAAAAACATAAACAAAAAGCAATTAAACGAAGATAAAAATAAGTAAAGACTTGTGTATTGATTGATGTGTGTTTTTGAACTGAATAAGTACTCCTATATATATATATATATACACACACACACATATACGAGCCTTCACTGGCCACTACTCAAGCCTACATCGGCTCGCCGTTGGATTGAACACGATCAACGGTTCTAATTAGGCCTAGTTCCGAGAAACCTAGAGCCCATCCTTCCCTGACCTCACTAGCACGGTTAGGTGGGTAAATCTCTCGTCGTTCTGCTTTCTTCGGGGTCTTCTATTCCTTGACCTCAACCGTTTTAGTGTCATATGTCCACGTGCACTGAATACATGCGCTCCAAGCAAGTATTTTCTTCCTCGGCCACAGTCAACTTACGGCCTTCGGCTGTTGGTACCTCAGCCGAGTCATTCAATGATCGAGGCACCCTCCAACTGAGTTCTGTAGCTCCTTGGTGTCCGATCTCCATTTCTTTGGACTCTAACGTGTTGTCTCTTTGTCTGGTTCTCCCGAATATGTCAAGGCATGTAGTGCCATATTGGTCTTATTGTTAACAAATGCTCGCATTTTCGCGTTGTAGCATAGCCAAGTAGATGTGACTCACGACACGAAAATAGAAATGATACGCTGCACCAGTAGTCGTGGTTAGTCGTTACGTCATTGATTAGAGTGACGTCCCATTTCTTCTCGCGAAACGGTGCAGCTTTGGTTCCCCAAGCGTTTTAATCATTTCCCTCCACGTTTATCTTAAAACTGATCCCATTAATCTTTCGCATTTTCTGTTATCACCATTTCTTCCAACTCCGGTTCCCAAAATCAAGAACACAATTATCGTGATAATGACCGAGACGATAGCTCTTCTCCTTCCACTTCGTCCTCACTGGGTGTCACCTCTCAACACATACAACTCCTATGTGTCAACGAAATGCTCCTCGTCCCTGTTAGGGACGGTGTTACCCTTCAATCAGCGACTTTCGAGGCCCTTGAAGGTTTCGATGATTTCAAGAAAGCCTTCACCTCCACCTCTCAACTAGGACTGACAATCACCAAGAAATGGTTCACCGCTAGTGCAAAGGTCGTCGGAAATATAGGTTGGGCCAAACCCACGGATGACTATCGGGCATGGTTTGACACGGTGGCCTCTATCAAGGCCATTCAATGGAAATCCTGGGTTATTGATGAAATCATTTGCATTTCTACCTTCGACATCCCCACCAACTATGAAGTACTCGTTCTCCTCTCAGGCTTTTGGTCAACGGAGTTCAACACGTTTGTCTTTCTGTGGGGCACCCTTACTCCTACTCTTCTCGACGTCGCCACCACTACATGACTTCCTATTTATGGAATGACGATTAACCCCTACAAGCTTCCCCCAAGAAAACTTTCATCATGTTCATGCAAAAGGGCGCTACACCACCTTACTCAATAAGAACATGAAGACCGATGCCACCATCTCAGACACTGAACACACGACACGACGTTCATGATGTACTTCTTTTGTAGATACCTTTATGGGACTGTTTCTGCAGGGATAGTTTAAGAACTCCCACCATTCGTTGCTTTGATGCTGAGTGATGAAATCCACACTCGGGGGTCTTCCTTTCTCGCCAGTCTCTACCGAAGGGTGTACTTCTTGCTCAATCAGATCCAACAACACAGCGAGATACGCAATATCCAAGGTCCCCTGTGGTTCCTCAAGCTTTGTACAATCCTTTATTTCCCTCATCTTTTTTCATGAAAGCTTTATTCCATATGGACTCGGGCGAAATGAATTTGTGTGTGGTTTTGGAACAGAGACTCAAACCATCAGGGATGGCTTTAGCAGAGTTAATGATAGTGTCTTGGCTTATTATGAGACTTTTTGGGGAGAGACCTCCTCTTTTACCAACTGGGGGTTTGGTATCAAAGGTTTGGTGTTCCCGCTGCTCTTCAATGCCTATCTTTTCCAATTACTCGGCCAGCCCTATAAGGAGTCTGCCCCAAATCCTTCACGGCAAATGCAAGCAAAGGTCCCACAGTCTCCAAGAAAATCAGTACTGTCTCTTCCAAACCTCAGCCGTTCACTCAGCAACACATAGCTACCACCTCAAAACTTGTGCCAAGTAAATACTCATATTTCTTTGTTCTGTTGCATTTACTCGTTTTCCTGACAAGGGTGTTGGAATCTTTCCATACGCAGACAGTGACAACGACCATCCCATTATTTTCCGTAGAAGAACAAGAACCGTTGTTTAAGAGATTCCACCTACTCTAACCGTAACAAGGAAATCTAATCTTGTCCCAACAAATCGACCATAAAAGAGACCCAATGTATGCTACACCCTCCCCTATTTTTCCTTCACCAACCAAAGAGACCCACTACTCCTCAAGACCTTTTCCATGTACCTGCTGAGGAGCCCATGGTTCCAGAGACTTTATTCCCTTCTCCTTCACCAGCTCAGCCTTCATCTCTTTCCATGCAGATGATGACGTGGCCCAATATTTTACCTCTCATGAACTCTCTCAGATAGCTCCCCTTTCCTCCGCAGAATTGAGCAAGTATGAAGAGGCCTTACGAGGGGGCACCAATTCTGACCCATGTCACCTTACTGCAATGAGGTCCTCGGTGTTCAGATTGGCTTCCTCCACTGATCTCTCAGAGAACCGACGGAGTGCCCTTCGACAGATAGCCTTCCAGATTCTTGAGATTTCGTCTCTATTTTCTACTACCCTGGTTGCCCAAGATACTGCTCAGCAATCACTAGATCAGTTGGTTGCGATACAAGCGAAGAAGCTGGTATATGCCAACACTTATATGGAAATAGAGGAGGAGCATAAACGGGTTAATGCCGAGGAAGAGATGACTCGGAATCACATCACTGAAATTGACTAGGAGCTTACTCTCCTTCAACATAAGTTGGAAGACCTTTGTCCACAAACTTACTGAGGCCATCCAAGAGCAAAACCATGTATACCATCTGGGCACCCTCTAGGATCGTCGTATAGAATACCTAGAGTCCCAAAAGTCATTCTCTGCCTATGATCTAGAAAGAAGTCATGATGATATCCTCGAGTCAACATATAGTAGGATAACCTGCGTCTTCTCTAGGCCAACCCCCCCATGATAATGCATATGATCATCTGTTAACACCCAAAATTAATTAAGTCGTAGGCCGATGGATGAGGGAAAATAGGAAAAGGATCAGAGTGCTAAGGCAGAACAATAGACTAAATTTTAGGAGATAATTGTTGATGAGAAAGAACTCAAGAGAGGCCCTTGGGGCATACGACAAGACTAACTCCCTGAAGAAGGGGAAAGCACGAGGGACAATGAGTTAGCCTGAGGGAGAGTAGAGTCTCAACCTATAGAGGGCCACAGCCAAAGTGGCTCGGGTGCGTAAGCTACTGTCCGAGGACAAAGGTCAGTCGAGCAACCAAATGGTCGAGGTAAGGCAGGCTTGCTGGGAATTTAAAGAACAAGAGACGCGAAGATAGCACGTGGGAGCAGTTGATGATCAAGCGAAGGAGCGAGGCAGTGAAAAGTGGAGTGAGAGAGTTTTACCCCACTAAACGTGCTAGTGGGATCGTGGGTGGTTACTCCGTCTCTTTAGGGCTTAGGAACGATGATAGGCGTTAATCTTTGATTGATCCAACGGTTGGCAAGTGTTGGCTCGAATTGTGGCCGACAAGGGCCTCTATGTAAATAAATAGGACGACGAAAATTGTACAAAAACATACATCAATCAAACAATTCTAATTTTATTTCAATTTTATCTTCTTTTAACGCACTTTACCTTTATTTTATTTTTGTGCATTAGGCCAGTAGAATAATCCAACCGTCGCGTCCCATTCACTCAACTTGACCCTTTCTAGAGGAGGTAGGATACCCATAGTTGAGGGGCCGAGGTCCTTCTTCGGAGCAATTACTTGAAGAACAGAGGAATGAAAGTCTGTCTAAACCTCTAGCCGCTCCCACGTCTAGGGCCTACAAGTTTCACGACAACAAAAATTGGCACGCCTAGTGGGACAGGAACGGGTGAATGAACGAGCACGTTTGATTTTTCTAGACTGAATTATTGTTGGCGTATACACCTACGCTCTGAAAGGAACCTAAGTATAAAGCCACCGTCGACGTCATAAAAGGGACTACTGCCAAAAAGAAAAACACTAAGCTAGTAAGTGCTTTGGGGACAACCGCCCCAGCGGTTAATGGTTATTCAAATGACAACTCTCCTCAAGACTATGAGGAGCCTGTGGTGATGTCCACGTTGTTTATTTAGTAGGAAATCGACACGGGGATACACGATATCATGTACCAACTATCCCAACAATTGGCTGACCTAGTGAAACCTACGATGCAAAATGTAGTGCAACAGGCCAAGGAAGTGGAACAGACACGTGCAACGCAAACTAGCAACACGATGAACTATAGTTTCCCCGACCATTCACAGGGAGGACAGCCTAACTCTATTGGAGGCACGCATCAGACTCTGCCATAGACCAGCCTTGTTGAACCTCAATAGGCATCCTCCTATAACCCTATGGGAGGCATGCTATAGTGTCCACCGAGTGGGAGTTTGACTGGGCCTCAGCAGACTTTCTCTCATCAAGTAAATTCTACTCCTGTAATTCCATAGCTTGGTACTTTTTCCACTGTCAACAATGGGGGCAATTTATGGCGAAAGTCACTAATATGGCTTCACTTCTGCAGGAACAAGCAGAAATGGCCAAAAGGTCGCCCGAGAAAACAGGCTTGGTGGGTCTGCCGCGGCTAACTACTCGGCTTACGCAGGGGGGCAAGCCTTCGCCCTAATATCAGGAAATGGCAGCATAGGTGGGTAGTGCCTGAGTCAGCAGCCATGGGTTTAGAGCCCACCTGGGTCAACAAACCTACCTCCTAGTAAGTTGTACCGTGGAGCACTCACTACCTACCTAGCGGGTTCCTATTTAAAGACACATATCAATGTTACCCTGGTGGAGCAACCATGGAATCAACTTCCACCTCACCAAGGCACTCAGGCATCTGTGCCAGGAATTGGCCTTATTAACCTGGCCCAAGTAGTGCCTAGGAAGTCATGTACAGATTCTCCACCTAAGGTACCACCGCGACCAGGGGCGCAGGATCCCCCAGATACAATGTGGCAACCAACGCCTCCATTTGAAAGACCATCGGAGCCCCAACTCTTGGACCCTAATTTGATAGCTAATACCATCAAAAAGTTCTTTGGTGTTTAGTTGAAGTCGCTCAACAGGCCAGTGTACAGGAAACCTTACCCCGAGTGGGTGGACAGATTGGTACCTCTGCCTACAGTATTTAAAACCCCCGACTTTCCCACATTTTCAGGGGATGATGGTAAGTCCACAATGGAGCACGTGAGTCGATTAACGACCCAATGTGGGGAAGGAAACCAGAATGAATACCACCTAATTCGATAGTGAGCTGGGCAGACTTTGACAGAGACTGCCTTCTCATGGTATTTTTTCTCCCACCTGATTCGATATTGAGCTGGGCAGACTTGGGCCACAACCTGAAGTTACAGCAGGCGATCTGTTGAATCTACGGCAGAAGGTGGATGAGGCTATGACAGACTACATTGAAAGATTCAGGAAGATGACCAGAAAGTGCTCAGTACCTTTCCCAGAATCTCAACTTACTTCCGTTCATATCTGGAAAATGCACCCTCATTTGAAGGAGAATCTTAACGGACAAGCTTGTACTGACCTGAGCGGCTAGGCTTCGAGGCCAGTTTAGATTGAGCAGTTCATACAGGCGAGAGAAAGGAAGATAGCTAGTATGGGTTGAGGACCTCAATTAGTATCAGTAGTTGATGCAACCGAGGACTCAGATTATGATGAATTAGTCAATTACACGGCATACATCTTGGTGGCCGAGATAGTTAAAGGAAAGGTCTACCTTTGTCCTGCCCTCAAACCTACCAAAGAGAAGGAGAAGGAAAGGTCTACCTTTGTCCCGACGAAATCTTTGATTTTCTCCTCAAAGCCAGGCATATCAAACTCCTCGACGGTCATTAGATACCCCCTCCTGATGAATTAAAGGGGAAGAAATACTGTAAGTGGCATAATTCACACAATCATGCTTCTTCCAATTGCATTATCTTCTGCCGAGCCATTCTAGAAGCCATAAGGAAAGGGAGGTTCAAGATGGCTTACAAGGGGGTATCAGAGATGCTTGTCGACACTAACTCTTTCCCCAGCATGAACATCAATATGGTTTCCTCTCAGGGAGCGACCGAGGGAAAGGGAAGAAAAGTACGTGTGGTTTCCCAAGAAGGAGGCTTCCCGAGAGAAGAAAGTGCCTATCTTCGACCGATTGGGGTCACCTCCTAAAGGATCGATAGTGGCAGAGCGCATGGCTGTCTTGCAAGAAGAGCTAAAATTAGGAGGACCGAGTCAGCCTCAAGGATCCCAAAAGAAGCTCCCAAAGCCAGGGAAGCTTGTCCATGACCTCAGAGAGTTACACTTACCCAAGCTCAACCACGAGAGGCACACACCTAGGCCACAGACTTGAGAGAAAGACTCCAACGCGTCCCACCTGGGGACATGGTCAGCCTGCCGATGATCCCGTTGGACAAGCCACCATGCCAAACCTAAGGGAAGAGGCTCACTCCAAAGAGGAGCGAAGGATAGCGTAGGTTATTAGGGCTTAAGACTCAACATCAGTGGACGTTACTGTCCTGAATGACTGCGAGTTGAGAGTTACAAGAACTGTGACGCCACCTTCGGAGTAACCACAAAATCAGTGGATGATATAGACAGCACTGGAAGCACCAGCACCTAGAGTGGCCTCCAAATTACGCTCACAGAAAAGGAGGATACAGAGGGCGAGAGCTTTTAACAGAATGAGGGAGACGCTTCAGATGCTCACCTTGGCCAGAGAAGGGAATACCCAGACCTTCCCCATAGCCTCTATTTCTATGGCATTGGAATAGGCTTTCAAAACCGGCCGAGGACACAACTCCAGAGCAGCAACCCCTCCAGTTAGCTGGCCCTAGTGCACCCATTGACAAGGAGGAAGAGCCCTGCTAGTTGATGTACCCCATGTGGAAGGAACTACGATAGAAGAACTTGCAGAAGACAACCTCTTTGGGGAAGACGAAGAGAACCCCTTCGGTCCATTGGATTTCGCCAGCAACTCCCTAACGGGATCAATACTTGACGATATAATGGACAGAGAAGAAGGGGAGTTCTATGCTGACATAGAGATTGTGGGTCTTCTCACACCATAATTTTGGGGAAATAAGGACCAACTAAGAGCCCTCGAGGGAGATGTTTTTGCTGAGGAGGCCGAATGGGCTTCCTTGACAGAGCTCGAGGGACCAGTCACAGAAGGGATGTTATTTGAGAAGTCCACAACAAACATGAAGAGACATTTGAAACCATTGTACATCAAAGCCCATCTAAATGGGAAGTTGTTTAATCGAGTCTTTGTGGATGGCGGTGTTGTGTTGAACATCATGCCATTGGCAACAATGAATAAGTTGGGGAAGAATGCCGAGGACCTCATTCCAACCACCATGACCATGACCAGTTTCATAGGCCACCATCTCACGCTTTGGGAGTGTTGGTGCCCGACGTAAAGGTCGGGACTAAGGTGACTCGCTCAGCCATCTTCGTCATAGAAGGGAAGCCCTCATATGCTTTGATCTTGGAGAGAGACTGGATCGATACCTGTGAATGTGTTCCCTTAACTCTACATCAAAAAATTATGATATGGATAGGAGATAAGGTGGAAATATTGGAGGCAGATCCTAAACCATTACCAGCTGAGGTAAAGATGTTTGAGGCTGTCGTCTACTCCCCTCATCTCTGTCCTATTTCCATTCCAGGAAATTATGAGCAGGGAGGCATAGAATCATGTGACTAGACTAAAAAGGGTTTCGAATTCAAAATGTTGGCCGACCCACGACCTAGTAATGAGAATAATGATTAATCTCCCAACAGAGGTACAACGCCTTCTAGATCGGTTGCATCTAATCCAAATCGAATCCAGCAATTAAGAGGCTATGTTTAGTGCAGCGTATGAAGAGGACGGACTCTCGGAACACTCCTACCAAGAGGCTTCGGATGACCCCGATAACGGGATGTTGGCCAAACCTCCCCATATAGAGCCTATCCAGAGGAGATACCTACATTTGAAGCTCAAGATCCTATGGTGGAGGTGAATCTAGGGAGTGAAAATAAGCTGAGGATGACTAAGGTCAGTGGCAAGATACAACCTCAGCAAGGAGATCAGGTGGTAGCTTTGATAAAGGACTACCGCGATTGCTTTGCATGCGACTACCATGAAATGCCAAACCTCGATAAAGCCTTGGTAAAGAATAGGCTACCCATCAAAGAAGGTTGTAAGGCCCATAAGCAACTGCCGAGGAGGTTCAACCCACAACTGATGCCACAAATCAAGGCCGAGGTAGAAAGAGTGCTGAAGGTAGCGTTCATAAGAACAACCAGGTACATAGAATGGCTGTCTAATATAGTCCCTGTGATAAAAAAGAATGGTCAGGTCAGGGTCTGTATCGATTAGAAAGATCTGAACTTGGCCACTCCGAAAGATGAGTATGGTATGTGTGTAGCCAATATGCTTGTCAACGCCGCGACTATCATTGCCTTCTTGATTCTTATGTACGGCTATTCTGGTTACAACCAGATATACGTGGCCGAGGTTGACACCCATATCCTTTAGGTGCCCCGGCGCCTTAGGTATTATGAATGGTTGGTAATGCCTTTTGGCCTCAACAATGCAAGAGCCACGCACCAAAGGGCCATGAATGCTATTTTCCATGACCTTATTGGTAAAAGCATGGAAGTGTATATTGACGATCTGTTGGTCAAATCCAAGAGCTTCGAATCCCACTTAGTTGTGCTTGAACAACCTCTAAAATGGATGAGAATCCACAATCTCAAAATGAACCCTACTGAATGTGCTTTTGGCATATCTGTAGGCAATTTTCTAGGTTTCTTAGTGCACAATCAGGGCATTGAAGTAGACAAGAACAAAGCTAGGGCTACCTTTGAGGCAAGATCCCCCTAGAACTAAGAAGGAGTTGAAGAGTTTTCTAGGCAAGATCATTTTCCTAAGGAGATTTATCGCCAGCTCGACTTGAAAAAACAAAGCTTTCTCAACCTTGTTGAGGATAAAGAACACCGAGGAGATGACATGGGGAGCCAAACAGCAAGAAACCTTTGACCAGATCAAGGCTTCCTTGACAAACCCCCTTTCTTGGTGTCTCGCAGCCTGAAAAGCCTTTGAAGTAGTACATTACGGTTGAAGACCTAGCTATCGGCTGCTTGTTAGCCCAAGGTGATGATAGTGGCCCCAAGTGCACTATATATTATCTTAGTATGATTCTCCATGATGCTAAGACTAGATATTCTCCTATTTAGAAGCTTTGTCTTTCTTTCTTTAATGCTTGTACTAAACTTGACTATTACTTTTTACCTTAAGAAGTTTTGGTTGTGTGCAAAGTGGGTATTATCAGATATCTCCTTAATAAGCCCGTCTTACAGGGAAGGCTTGTCAAGTGGGCCAATAAGTTAAATGTGTTTTTCTTGACTTATATGCCACTAATAGCTGTTAGAGGATAAGCCTTGTGATAACTCTATTTTATATAGGGTTATTTATAATTTCAAATCTAAATAATTGTGAGAATCTCAGTATTAATGTGTGTCAAGTATAGAAATACAAAAGAAAAACAGAAAATTATGATAAAGAAGAATTTGGGATACATCAACACCATTTTATATGATTTGTGGTATTTTGATGTGTTTGTTCAATTGCTGCAGCAATCATTGCCCCTGCAATAGGCACGACAGTCATTGCCCCGGCAATTACTGCTCCAACAATGGTCATTCGAGCTGAAGCAGAGGCTGTGCATCAGCAACCATTGCCCTAACAATCCTCACAACAGACATGGTTCTTGTGCTATAATTCTTTCAAACTTATCTTGAGGTTTATCGCTTAGAATAAGTAGGGTCATTAAAACAGACATGGTTTATGATTTGAACTCAAGAACTAATATGGATAATAAGTGTTTTAGTAAAAGGAAACTTTGTTAATTCCATGCTAAGACCTAGACTTAGGATACCATAGTCCATAGGGTGATACTGTGGGAGCTTAATATACAAGGGTGAACTTATTTAGGGCTTAGACGTAAGACTTGTAACGAAACCCTGACGTTAGTTGCTCAAAGGCACATATCCATTACAATAGCATCCATTGCAATTGCATTATGAATAACATATATAATGCTATCAAAGTAAATTACTTAAAAAAGAGCATTCCAACCAATTCTTTCAATTGATTCACAACTCATCTTTACGTTGCTTAGTCTAAATTCTGTCTACACACACACCACTCATTATCTTTTATTTTTGATTTCTATTATCACTAGTCTTGCTACCATTTTAATCTTTCAAAATTAATCCAATCCCTGTGGGCACAATCTCTTCTTATCATTATATTACTTGTTTTTAGACTGTGTATACTTCCACACCTTTTCACACAACACCTTAGCCGATTTCCTGGATCAGCATCCTTGTGTAGACATACACAATTCTCCAGCCGAGTCTGTCAACTATTTGGGCCTGAAGCCTTGGGTCCTCATGTTTGATGGATCAAGCACCCAAACGGAGGTAGACATTGGTGTGGTCATCACCAGCCCTTGCGGTCAAACTTGGAGGTTCATGTGTAGGATAGGAGATCAGGCTTCCAATAATCAGGCCGAATACAAAGCCTTGATCATGGGAGTACAATATTTAGAAATAAAGGGTGATTCACAGCTGGTGATTAAACACATCACTGGGAGTACAAGTGTTACAACACTAAACTCGAGCAGCTGTGAGCGTCGATGCATAACTTGTTGAAGTTGTTTGCCGATGCTGTTATCATGTATGTCCCCATAAATGAGAACTTAAGTATTGAAAGAGGCGAATGACTTGGCCCAACAAGCCTCGGGTTACAAGGAGCTGGTGGTCGAGGTATTACAACAAGACGCCTTGGTCCCGGTCGAGGTGGATCTTTCCAATGCTTGGATTGGAGTATTGAAAGAGTACCTTCGTAATCCAATGGCTGACATTGACTTCAAGCTCAAGAAGAGGGAACTTAAGTACATTTTGATAGGGGACGATCTTTACAAGAGGAGCACCAATTGGGTAATGTTACAATGCCTCAAGAGAAAGGATGCTTATATGGTGATGGCATAAATCCATGCAGGGGTTTGGGGAGCACATAGGTCTGGCCCCATCATGAAATGACTTATCTACAAACATGGATACCATTGGCCGACGATCACGGATGATTGCTTCCAGTTTCCAAAGGGATGTGAGGCTTGCCAGCTGGGTGGACCAATCAACAAAGAGCCTACCGACGAGCTTCGTCCCGTTGTCAAACCTTGTCCATTCAGAGGGTGGGCCATGATTTCATTATTGTAGCCACCAATTACTTCACTAAATGGGTGGAAGTTCTGCCTTTGGGTAGTGTCAATCAGGCTGCGGTAATTAGATTTATAGAGATCCAAATCATATACAGATTTGGTATCCTTGAGACCATAATAGCCGATCCAGGCACAATGTTCACCGGCGGAAAAGTGGTGGCCTTTGCTCAAGAATACGACATCAAGATGAGACACGTGTCTCCTTACTATGCTCAAGCTAATGGACAAGTAGAGTATTCCAACAAGATCAACATCTAGCTCATCAAGAAAGACATAAAGGGTAAGCCTCGACGGTGGCACGAGACCCTCATTGAGGTTCTTTGGGCAGTGCGAAGCTCAAAGTCCATGGTCATAGGGGAGACTCCCTGTCGTTTGGTATATGGGCAAGATGTCATGCTACCACTGGAGATCAGTGTGGCATCATTAAGTGTGGCTCGACAACACTCCCTAAGTATGGATGAGTACCAACAGGCCATGTTGATGGAGTTGGACTCGTGGATGAAGACAGGCTGGCTGCCTTCAACAGAATTGAGATGAATAAAGCCAAACCCAACTCAACCCTTTCTTTATCGACGACAACAAGAGCTGTAGGAACCTCAACATCGGCCTCAGCCTCCACAACGCCGATACTTGAGCTGCAAAGGCATCTTGCACTATATCCATCACCGCAGTCACAATGTCCTCTGCTATGGCTTCGTTTGTCTCAACAGTGGCAACGTCACCCAACATTTCCAAACCCTTGGATGGGGGATTCAAAAATTGGCATGCTTCTGATACTGGCGACCCTACGTCTTTGTGAAGGTAGTGCTTAAGGTTTGCTACCTCTGCAGTAGGGGAGTTGCTTTGAGTTGGAGGGGAAGGAGAGAGAGGGGGTTAACCTGTTGCGGCTTCGGGGGTAACATGAGCCTCGACAATCTCTTGAACATATGGGGCGAGGGCTTGCTCATACGATGTCTTAAGGGCTTGTATCGATGTCAGCCTCTAGGCCAGGCGCACGGAGAGGAGAGGTGTGAGAGGACTGTCCAATGCGGTGACCACTTACCAAACTTAGTGTCCTTGAACCTAATTGGTAAGATAGTTTTCCAAACTAGGTCGCCTTCAACAAACTGCTTAGGGTTAACATGCTTGTTCTAGGCGCGAGTCCTTTTAATCTTGTTGAATTCTAAAGTAGCCAGTCTTTTATCGTCCACTGTGTCCAACTCCATTAACATGGCCAATTCTCACCCGTTCAAGTTGGGTGAGTGTTTCCTAGCCACCCTCAGTGACGCAACGCAGATCTCAAGTGGCAATACTATGTCTTTGCTGTATACCAATCAATATGGAGTGGCCAATTCAGAGTTTCGTGCCACCTTCTGGGCTTTTCTTCTATGTTCTTATTGATAAGCTCAATGATAATATTGTTAGCAGACTGTGCTTGTCCATTTGCCTAGGCATAGTAAGGCGTCGAGTGCCTCATCTTAATGCTTTATTCCTGAGCAAAGGCCACCGCTCGCTCTCCTTTGAACATAGTACTCTAGTCTGTGGTGAAGGTCTCTAGGATCCCAAAATCTGAAAATGATTTGTTCACAATCAAGTCCATGGCCAATCCTCTTAATGCTTTGCATCCCTTGGTTTATTTCTAACAATCTGCCGTGATAGTCGGCCCATTGCACCTGTGTCTATAATTTAACCACTTCATGATGGGGCAAAACTTGACATCGTCGTGGTGAGGTTAGAAGCCCCCAAGGGATGAGGAACATCAACAACAACAACTTCATTCGTGACCTTTAGGGGTGCATTAACAGAATTGGGGTGTGTTTTCGTCAAACACTTCAACCTTAGCCATAGAACAGGCTTGTGGTTTGATGTCTGTGATTGAACTGAACAAGTACTCCTATATATATATATATGAGCCTTCGTATGCCACTACTCGAGCCTATATCAGCCCAATGTTGGATTGATCATGATCACCGCTTCTAATTAAGTCTAGTCAATAGATACCCGACCTCACTAGCACGGTTAGTGGGGTAAACCTCTTGTCGTTCCGATTTCTTCGGGGTTTTCTTTTTCTTGACCATAACATGTCCAACGTGATATGTCCACGTGCACTGAATACTTGCGCTCCGCAACATTCCTCGGCCATGCTCTGCTTAAGGCCTTCGCTCGATGGTACCTCTGCCGAGTCATTCTGTGGTTGAGGTGTTGAGGCAAAATCCCTAGTTAAGTTTTGATGATTAACAAACCTCAAATGGTTGAGGTGTTGAGGCAAAATCCCTAGACTTGGCTTGTCCATTTGCCTAGGCATAGTAAGGCGTCAAGTGCCTCATCTTAATGCTTTATTCCTGAGCAAAGGCCACCACTCGCTCTCCTGTGAACATAGTACTCTGGTCTGCGGTGAAGGTCTCTAGGATCCCAAATTCAAAGGCCATCCTCTTAATGCTTTGTATCCTTTGGTTTATATCTAAAAATCTGTTGCGGCCCATTGTATCTGTGTGTATAATTTAACCACTTCATGATGGGGCCAAACCTGTGAGAACCACAAACCCCTTCATGGACCTACGACATGACCAAGTAGGCCTCCTTTCTTTTAAGGCATTGTAGGAAGACCCTGTTGGTACTACTCCTGCATAATTCATCGTCTATAAGGACATATTTTAAGGCACGCTGCTTGACCTTAAAATCAACCCCAACGGAGGGGTTCCACAAATAGTCTGTCAGCATCCTTATCCAAGCATCAGTTGGCTCTTCTTCAACCACCACTACGGCGTCTTGATTCATGACTTCCACAACCGTTCTCTTATCCCATGAGGCCTGTTGATAACTCTTATTTATAAGAGTTATTTATGCTTTCTTAGCTTAAATTGTTGTGAGTTCTAAAGTAATATTGCGTTTAACTAGTTAAAATATGTTGTTTAGAGTAAAAGAAGAATTAATTCTGGTTTTGAGTCACTTGGCACTTTGGTGCCCCATTTTGTGCTTTTATGTGTGTATTTCATTGCTGCAGCATCAGGTGCCGCAACATTGCATTCTTGCGACAGATGAGAGAGAAAACACTGTCACATGAATTTCAGCGCCTGCTAGCTGTCAGAAAGGACAAACACATCCTGTAGCATGGATTGGGTACTATTATGCCAAGAATATTCCTTCTATGTGGTCACTTGTACTCCTAGGCACACATAATGACAAAAAGAGCCTCCTTAGGGTATTTTCCTGGGATTACTAACCCTAGCACTTTAAAAGGGGGCTCATCTTCCTCATTTGAGAGGCTGGTTCAGAGAGGAGAAAAGTCTAGACATAACTTTTCCTCCATTTTTGTTCCAAGCTACCTTTAAATACCAAAGTTGAAATTCTGATGCTGGGAGTGATGCTGCAGCAATACACGAGCTAACTTACTTGAAGATTTTGGTGGATTTGGGAGCTGATCTGAACCTCCATGCTACAGTTCTTGGAGTAAATCTTAAGTATACCACTACTTAGTATATTTCTTCTTTGTATTTTCGCATTTATGGCTTTAAACATTATGTTTAAGTTGAATCTCTTATGTTGTTTGCTCATCATGAGCTAAATACTCTTAGCTGGGATGCTTTGATCTATGTAACGAAGTCTTAGTGTGTTTAATGCATGTATTTGATGTTTAGCATTTTTATCCTTTGTGTGATACTATTTCCAAACTTATTTTAGACTTGATCACCTAAATATAAGTACCATTTATAGATTCAGGCATGGTTTATAAGTTGATCTCAAAGGATCATATTGATAGTGGTTATTAAAGGACACTATGATAATCCTTGCTTAAAACCTAGATATAGGAGGGCAAATTTCATAGGGTGACTACTGTGGGTGCGTAATAGCCAAGGGTGGATCTATTTAGAGCTTAGACATAAGTGCTTGGAAAGAAACCCTGTAGAAAAGTTACTGAAAAGCACATGCTGTATGCTACAACACCCAGTGCTGCAACATCGAATATAGCATTAGACTGTTATGATGACATTGCATAGTAAAAGGCATTCCAGCTTACTCTCATTCTGGAGTTCTACTAATGATTTATTTTACTTGCTGTTTGTTGATAAAATTGGGTTCTACAACTTGTTATTTTACTTTGCTTTTACTCACTAGCTTTCTTGCTAATTAAATATAGAAAAGAACTCAACAGTCCTCGTGGGAAAGATCTCTACTTACTCTTTATTACTTGATGCGACTGTGTATACTTGCACATATTGTTTTCACACAACACCTGCTGGGCAAAATGATTTGCTTCTTGATTGTCCTCGCTGGAATTATGCATAATGATTGCATCGGCGAACAGCTTTAACAAGCTATTGGTGAGGCACGCAATTCTCTCAACTTGGCATTATAGCACTTGTATTCACCCGCGAATTGCTTAATTAACAATTGAGAGTCCCCGTTTATTTCTATATAATGGACCTTCATGGCAGCTGGGCTATCAAGGCCAATGATCAATGCTTCGTACTCCTCCTAATTATTGGATGCTTGATCCTCTATCGTGCACATAAACCTCCAAGTCTTACCACACAGGATTGATATGACTATCCGGACACCAGCCCTAGTTTGGGTTCTTCAGCCATCAAACATGAGAATCCACGGCTTTAAGGCATCATAAATAACGGGCTCGGTTGGAGGATCATGGACCTCAACACACGGGTGTTGAACGAGAAAATGCGAGGGTATGTCCTTTAACGACCTTTAAAGGTACATATTATAAAGCAAATGCATTCGATTTAATGGCCCACTTTACAAGTCTACCTTGCATGACAGGCCGATTAAGAAGGTACCTTACAATATCAACTTTGCACACAACTAGAACCTCTTTAGGCATAAATAATATTCTAACTCGGTATAGGAATTAAATAATGATAAACCAAGCTTCTCAATGCAAAAATGTCTGGAATCACCAATGCTGAGAATCCTACTAAGGTAGTTAATAGCTCGACGATGACAAGTTCGATGGCTGGAATGGCTTCAACGCTTGTAGTGGTAAGGTCAGAAGCCCCCAAGGGTTGAGGAACACCAACAACAACTTCAGTCGTGACCTTTAGGGGCACATCAACAGCTTCGGGGTGTGTTGTTGTCAAACACTTCAATCCTAGCCATAGAACCGGCTAGTGGTTTGATGTATGTGATTGACGTGAACAAGTACTCCTATATATATACACGAGCCTTCGTAGGCCACTACTCGAGCCTATATCAGCCCAACGTTGGATTGATCATGATCAACGGTTCTTATTAAGTTTAGTCAATAGATACCCGACCTCACTAGCACTGTTAGTGGGGTAAACCTCTTGTCGTTTCGCTTTCTTCGGGGTTTTCTTTTTCATGACCTTAACTTGTCCAACGTGATATATCCACGTGCAATGAATACTTGCGCTTGGCAACATTCCTCGGCCATGCTCTACTTAAGGCCTTCGCTCGATGGTATCTCTACCGAGTCATTCTGTGGTTGAGGTGTTGAGGCAAAATCCCTAGTTAAGTTTTGAAGATTAACAAACCTCAAATGATGAGAAGCTTAAGTTATCTGATTTCATATGCTACTAATGTTTCTTCTTGAGTGTCAAATAAGAACAGGAATATCCAAGCAAATCTCAAGAAGGTATATGCTTATGAGAAGCGTTGTATATGAGAAGACATAGAACAATATTTCTAAGGAAGAAACCTTCTTGTGATAAGATCAAAAGATCAAGTCCATATGGTAAACTTGAGAAAGATCATCATGAGAAGCTTTATATCTATCAATATCAACATGACACTACAAGAAAAACATGAATTTCCGGCGGATTTTTACCGGCGGATTTTTTCCGTCGGTACATTTCCGGCGGATGTTTGGCATTTTCCGGCGGTTTTTACCGGCGGATTTTTGAAATTACCGGCGGATTTTTGTAAAAAAAATAAATTTTTTTTTTTTTTTTTACGAAATCCGCCGGTAATTTCAAAAATCCGCCGGTAATTTTCCGGCGGTTTTTACCGGCGGATTTTTGAAATTACCGGCGGATTTTCGTAAAAAAAAAATAATAATTTTTTTTTTTTTTACGAAAATCCGCCGGTAATTTCAAAATTCCGCCGGTAATTTTCCGGCGGTTTTTACCGGCGGATTTCGCAAAAAAAAAAAAATTCAAATCCGCCGGTAATTTCAAAAATCCGCCGGTAAAATTCGGAGGGAAAAAAGTCCGCCGGTAATTTCAAAAATCCGCCGGAAAAATTCGGAGGGAAAAAAATCCGCCAGTAATTTCAAAAAATCACCTATAAATAAAACTTTCTCCTACACTCCTCTCATTCTCTCATTTCACTCTTTATTTCCTTCTCTTTCTCTTATACATTTTCTCTATCTTATATTTCTTCTTCTTCTTCTTCTTCTTCCTCACACTCTCCAATCTACATAAATTTCTCTATACATCTCTCATTTCTTCTTCATTCTTATTCATTCTCACTCATTCATTCTTTTTCTTTTTTCCTATTCTCTCCAATTTTAATACTTCTCATCTCTCCTTCATTCTTCATTCTCACTCCTTCATTCTTCATTTTCACTCCTTCATTCTTCACACTTCATTTTTATTCTCACATATTCTCTTTCATTCCTTCCTACTTCTTCATTATCACCCCAACCGGTACAAATACAAGGGAAAATTTGAAATATGGGCAAAATTTAGATACATTAACATTTAAATTTTAAAAAACGAAATTCTTATTTAAATTTTATAATTTTTTTAAATCCGCCGGTAATGTGAAAAATCCGCCGGTAATTACCGGCGGAAATTCCGCCGGTAACCATTACCGACGAGTGAATTACCGGCGGAAAAAATCCGCCGGTAATGCCCAATTTCCGGCGGATTTTGGCCATTACCGACGGATTTTGTCCGCCGGAAATTACTGAAATTCTTGTAGTGTGAGAAGGGTATCTAAGAAGGATCAACCTAAGAAGCATCATGACAGAACCATAAGAAGGAAGATACGAAGCATCAGATGAGAAGAGTCAAGTTGAGAAGAGTCATGACCATCAGAAGGGTCATGATGAGAAGAGTCAAGTTGAGAAGAGTCATGACCATCAGAAGGGTCATGATGAGAAGAGTCATGACCATCAGAAGGGTCATGATGAGAGAAGTCAAGTTGAGAAAGATCATAAAGTAATACTACAATTATCTTCATTTAAAGCATCAACTTGAGAAGCATCAACTTGAGAAGCATCATCTTCAACATCTGTCAAAAGTTGAGAGGAGTCAAGCAGAGAAGACTCATAACAACGGGAAACAGCTGTCTTCTGCAGAAAAGCAGAAACACACCTGTATTACGCATACAGCTTCTCCCAACGGCTATAAACGGCTATATTCCTTTGCAAACGACTTAATTCTTTGGACCAGAGAGTATTACACATGATTCCATATATAAATAAACCCTCCTGGTCACCATTGATCCTTATGAGAGTGCATTGAGTTGTTAACTTCCAACCTTCTCAAGTATCAAAGTTTTCTCTCATCCATACTCAGCTGTTGCAAAACTGAAGGGATTCACCTGATCTGAGTATGTGTTAACTCTTGTGTTTCTGTTTTTATTGAATATTCCATTTGTATCAACCAAGCTCTAGAAATCCCGTAAACCCAAACACTTAAACAGTAAATCTGTAGGGAACCTTCTCAAGTTGCATGTGTTGCTGTAGGACTTGAGAAGTGAGTTCTTCTGTGTTAGAAGCAGTCTAATAGATCAAAAGGAGTCTATTAGGGGTTGTAACAGTAGGTAGAGTTGTGTGAAGAAAACTACCAAGAGCTCTTTTAACCCAGGGAGGTGTAAAAGTTGTAAGCTATTTTGGAGAACAGTGGAAATTCTCACTGGGAGTGAGGAGTGGATGTAGCCCAGGGTTTTGGGTGAACCACTATAAATCACTGTGTTATTTACTGCTTTCAGACTATTAGTTTACACTTCATGAGAAACTCTCCATCAGGAGATGATTTAGAAAACTTAGAAAGGTGAATTCTGACCCTTCTCTGCTGATAAAAGGTTTAAAGTAAAACTAAGTTTTCAACCCTTCTCACATCTTCATTAAATGGATAACAACTTCAGAAGGTTCTTGATAAGTTGTATCTAAATGTATTACAAGAATAACACCGATTTAGCTGCCTATTAATAACCTAACAATTTTACCTTGAAAATAGTTAAGCATTGAAGGCAGAACTTTCTGACCCTTCTCAACTCCATTTTATAGTTGAGAAGATAGAGAAGTCCTATCCTTCTCTAAACACTAAACATATTAAAGAGATTGTTTGTGGTCACCCTTCTTTACACAAATCACTCACTGTCTTAATATGAATTCATACTTTTGAAGAAAGTTCCTTGTTTTCAGGTGAATTTAAAAAGGGTCACAATTCCAACCCCCCTTCCTTGTGACTTTTATTGACTTCATGAGGTACCCTCCAACCGAGTTCTATAGCTCCTCAGTGTCCTATCTTCATTTCTTCGTGCTCTAACGTGCTTTACACTTTGCTTGCTTATCCAGAATGTGTCATGGCAAGTACTGCCATATTGCTGTTATGGTTGCCTCGACACCCATTTTTTATCTGTTTTTACCTCGGCCAACAACTTAATTTATTTTGGGCAATAATAGGGTGTAGGCTCAATCGGCATATTCTACTTTGATACTCTTGCGTCCACCCCGACAGGTATGTTGGTCAGAATGTCACCTACAGCAAGAGCATTGGCTGTAGGAACATCTTTTGGGTAGAGGTTCCAAAAAAGGGAGATGGTCTTCTACCATGGGTTGAGCTTCGGCTTGATCTGGAGGTAGATTTGCTTATTCTGGGGACGCAGGGGCAAGTGATTTCTCAAACGAGCCCTGCTTTCTATGGAAGAAGGAGGTTCAGCGTGCAGTCAACAGATGAGATATGACGGAAGAGCTGTTTGAGACTAGTGGAGATGTTGCCGAGTTTTTGAACGGTCGCTGAATGTTGGAGAGTAAGAGAAGCTAGCTCTGCCTGGAGAGGAGTAATGGTGGCCTCAATGGCGTGAATCCTTTTGCTGATCCTTTCTTTGTCGGCTAATTTTGCACTTTTCTCTTGGTCTAGGGAGAGGAAGGCGGTCCTGTAACCACTCTTTAGTTTGAAGATCCGCTAGTTTCTACAGGGATGATTGAGTGGCTCTCTCGGTGTTTGTGGCTTGGGCATAAAGGTGGGAGAGGTCACCAACATGGATGGCTGTCTTCCGAAAGGCATTCTTTCTTAGCTTTGGGACCTCGGCAGAGTCTGACAGCCTGAACAAGGAGGCCTTGAGATCAGTGACTTAAGCATCATCGATGAAAATCTCCCTGGCCAAGGCTGTTTCTACTCGGGCAAGTTCCTCATCTAGCGGAGAGATTGATGATGAGGAAATATCTATGCTCAAGAAATAGCGAGCTAAATCTACCTCAGTCACGACCGGCTTAACATCTGTGACCTGTTGAGATGGAGGGCGAAGGAATTGTGGCTTCCTCATTGCGTAGGATCTAGGGGATTGAGGATGGCACCTCTTCCGCGTGATCCTAAAAAAAGGGATATTACTCAGATGTACCGATAATGTAGGTGTTAATGAAGCTTTGAGAAGGGTCACATATTAAGTTTAGATATGAGTTGTGTTGTGGCTGAGGGGAAGAGGTTGATCCTCGTGAACGGTGAACTTTCTGCTGTGCATTGCGACGGTAAATAGAAAGTCAGAAAAGCAAAATGATCAAAGACACGGGGGAAAAGCTTATTTTTAGGCTTTGAGTTCGTTCTCGCTGAAGGGGGGACATTATCTTCTTCCTCCACATCATCTTCATCGCCGAAGCTGATGATTGATGGTTCTTGGGTTGCATGAAGGGAAGTCGTTAGCAGAAGATATTATAGAGTATTGAAAGTAAGAAAATGATAGGGGATTCGGCCAACGGTGACCTTACTAAGAGAAGGTCTTAAAGTTGTTGTGGACCTCCCCCGAGTCAACGAACGTTGTGGGGGTGAAGGATTAAGGATTACTTGCTTCTTCTTATTTTTGTTCGTCTGACTGGCAGGAAGGCTGCCAGCCACAATAGGCGGTTGAGTAGTAATGGCAGCCACTGAAGTTAGTTGGGCAGGTTGGCCCTTAACAACGCCAACATACGGGTAGATAAAATCATTTCTAGGGTAATGAAAGATGCAGTCACTGACCAACGACCACCAGTTTACATAGCCGCTAGTCTCGCTAATCTCCCCGCAGTAGGCGCCCAGGTGAAGGTGAGGAACTTTGCTTCATGCTCCTTTAAGATTCTTTGATCTCCAACATGATAAAAACATTCTTCTTTGATGTGTGGGGTATATCGAGTTGTGAGAAGTTGGAATGTGTTGGCCGAGGCCAAATTTTCTTGTACCAAAATTGGGATGATATGGCTCAAAAGTGAGATAATTGTGGAGGAAGAGACTTTGGCACCGACAACCAGGTCTTAGGCCACGACCACTCGGCTCAAGTGGGTGGCCATGTTGTGACGCTCGGTATCGGAGAGAGTTGCTATGAGAAGGGAGAAAAACCATGAGGGCCCAATCTTCTTTTCCAAAATGAGACACCAGTCAAAGTTTCTAAAGTCTATTTCAAAGGGGCCCGAAGGACTTCTAGACGCTAGATGGGCTGCCAAGGACAAATTAGGGTAATAGTATTGGGCTCACAATCGCAAGAACCAATGGTATTCTTTCAGAGAAGGAAAAGAAAGATAGGACCCCAAGCGTATTCTTTACCAGAGATTAGCATGCGAATGAAGGAGGATAGCTCTTTGACAACCCCGAAGGATTTGGTGTTGTAGAAAGACTTATTGAAGAAGTACATAAGGAATGCATGGTGCTCTGCATCTGTAAATTCCCCCAAAGTGTTGGAGTTCCACGCCATTAGGTTGGCAAAAGAAGAGGAAAAGGTATATTCAGGGTTAGAGCCCGAGAAGTTTGGGTTGGCACAAACGTCGTGCCCACCGACGGGGAGACCCAAAATGGCATCTACAACGAGGAGCGTGGGATTTAGGATGCCTCAAGGGAATACGTAGGCATTGAAGGTAGTTGACCAAACGCTCGCCAACGGGAAAGGAGATCAAAG
The DNA here is from genome assembly GCA_963573325.1 of Astragalus glycyphyllos. Classification (NCBI taxonomy): domain Eukaryota; kingdom Viridiplantae; phylum Streptophyta; class Magnoliopsida; order Fabales; family Fabaceae; genus Astragalus; species Astragalus glycyphyllos. The sequence goes on from OY754307.1 coordinate 41,444,243, forward strand.
TTGTGGGAGACCTCTTTTGTTAACACATGGATCATGTCATGGATACCCAAGGATTTCCATGCCTCGCCTTTGGCTTCGGCCACCCAAACGACCCATTTGGTATTGCGGGGGCAGCATTTGGCGCATCCTCGAAGATCTTGAATTTTGGCCTCTGCCGTGTACCAAGCGGTGGTCACAGGGAGGTCTCCGGACCAAAAGCGCCTTTGGAAATCATTGAAGGTGTAATCAGCGTTTGAGTTACAAGGGAGAAGGGTAGTGAAGGGGCCGGAAGTTGAAAGTATGCTAAACAGGACCACGACAATGGACAATGTTTGCAGGTTGTGGCCAGAGGAAGAAGCGATTTGATCGTGGCTAGACATGCCTTTGTATAGAGAGGGCTGGTGAATGAGAGAAAGTGTGCATAAAGAAACGGTTGAGTTCTGGAGGCAATAAGAGCGAATGTAACCCCGACGTGGTTGACAAGATGGGTATTTTCAAGGGAAATTATTAAAACGCCCAAGGAACCATCGCATCGCCATTTTTATTCGTAGGAAATGAGCCATCACGCGTCTAATCATTGACATAACATCTAATCACCGCCATTACCATGCCGTGTCATTTTAGTTTTCACGCTGTTAATCACAACCACTCGACTGGACAACAACAGAAAAAGGGGGGCATTCTTTAAAACCGGAAAGAAATTAAATTGTCGGCCGAGGGGAAAAAGGAGGAATTCAAGGCTGAGGCAGCAATAAAGGCACTAAGGCACAGGTAATGCAATACATGCCACAACACTAGGAGATTTCAATCCGAGGACATGAAAGAAAATATGATGGAGATACTGAAGCCTCGAGGGAATGAAAATGATCATTGAGGCATATTAAGTACCGGTTGGGGGGCACCTCGATAACAACTGAGGCACCAATGGCCAAAGGTCGAAAGTGAGATATGGCCGAGTAGGGTTGTGGCCGAGGCAAGGATTAGTTGCTTAGAGAGCAAGTATTCAATGCACGTGGACATACAACGACGCCGTGGAAATAGGAGTGACTAGGGTTTACCCCACTAACCCATGCTAGTGAGATCGTTGAGAAGAGACTCCGAGTTTCTAGGGACAAGGATAATGGCAACCGTTGATCTTGATTAATCCAGCGATGGGCAGATGTAGGTTCGGATAGTGACCAACGAAGGCTCATGTATATGTATTGTTGCACTTGTACATTTTAAAAACATACATTAATCAATACACAAGTCTTTACTTTACTTTATCTTTCCTTTATCTCTTTTCATTATGTTTTGTTTGTCTCGTAGATAATCCAAGCCACATGTCCCTCTCAAACCCAACCTAACACTCTTTGGAGGAGTTTGGGAACCCATAGTCGAGGAATCGAGTTCCTTCCTCGACGCAATTACTTGAATAAAAGAAAATTCACTAATTGTCCAAAAACTGGCCGATTACACGGCTAGAATTAAGTATTTGACGACATCATATATATATATATATGTATATATATATATATATTATAGCAAAAAAACTTAGACATCTAGCATTTCTTTAGATACACATTACCCTTTGTTAATTCTTTATCTTTATTTTATATATGCCTCCTTAATACACTAACAGGTCATTGTTACTCTTTAAGGTACTCAATAGCTAGCAAAAGTTATTAACCAATACATATTTGAAGGGCCTTTAAGAAGGTTAAAGGGGGAAAAATGACCTGTTAAGGTATTATGGAGTCAAAAAATAAAGATAAAGAATTATTAGATCGATAAAGGTGATGTGTGCATAAGAAATTTTACATAACCAACTTTTTTTCCTATGATATATATAACCTTGATCATCGCAATATATATAAAAAAATTTACATTATAAAACCACCAACCATTTTAGGGTTATTAGAAATAGACGTGGAAAATAATGGATATAAGTCTCAAGTCTATTTCTACACTAATCTTCTTCTTTTTCCTATTGATCCTCTCTGCTGCTGAAGATCAAGATATAAAATGTTCTATCGTTCCTTGTGAACAAGACAGTGATTGTGAGGCACTTTGTGAAGCTTCGGAGTGCCAAAGTCAAAAGTGCGTCGTCCATGGAAGTTATGATGGGTGCATGGACAATGCGTGCCAATGCATCGGTTGCGGTATTGAAGTTTAAGTTACATAATAATTACTTTACCACAAACATAATCGACTACTTCTCCTACTATTTCAATGTCTCTCATTATTATTCCTATAACATTTCCATTTTTGTTACAGCTTCATATAAATATAATGATATGCAACAATGACCTTTGTTCATCTCAAAGGGATGGGAATGTTTGAAGATTTGACCAAGCTTTGTCTTTGAAATAAACCACTTCGGTTATGTAATAAATAGTACTCGTGCAATGCACGATATATAAATAATATTATTTATCAAATAAATTTTCGAACCCTATATTTAGCATAACGACTTAATGTATAACTATTTTTAAAGTAGGAAATATAGAGTAAATTTAGCTACATGTATTGAATCCGTAGTTTGAGTAAAAGTGGCAATATATTTAGCATTAAATATATATATATATATATATACATGGATTTTGACTAAAATTTAGTGGAGGAGTTTGCATTAATCTCTCAATAGTTATTCGCTTTTCTTCAGGCCATAACACTAGAGATTGCCCATTGTTTCCAACAAGATAACTTTATCTCTCTAAAGTAAATTTCCAAAGCAGTCTAAAGAGCGTTGAGTTAGGAAATTAATTATTTATTTCTATAGAACTACAAATAACATATGTAAAAGCATAGAAGAAATATAAATTTATCGAAAATAGACTTCTACTATTGGTGTGATTTTCAAATTTTTCAAGCAAAATATATATAGGAAAAACCTCTTCCTAGTCTCTATTGGCCATTATCTTTGGCAATAACCCAACCACGCCTCGACCCAACGATTATTCGAATATCGTTTTCCTCAATTGTTACTCCGAAAAAATAACAACGACTAATTAATTGATGTCATTCTCCCATAGGATTACTTTACACATGGTCTCGCTATGCGCTTGATCCTTATTTCGAAAATAGATGTCCAATATACGCAGCCCAATAATTAGTATAATGTTGAATAGAGATCGTTCTTTTGAGGATTGTAGTCTATTATTTTGCTTAATTGGGCATGCAAATTAGTGAGTAAAAAAAATTAAATAAATATTGGTGAAGCCCGTTTTTAATAGTAAACAGTAAACAAAATAGAGTAACTGAAAATTCAGAGAGAGAAGTAGATGTGGTTTCTTTATACAGTAAATAAAATAGGTGTCATGGCATCTGTGTGCATTCGCAAATATTTGTACCTATCAGTCACTTTTTTACAGGTCTACCTTAAAAGCACTAATGTTTAAGCTCTCGAAATATTACACTAAGGGTTTTGTTCTTCTATATCTAGACTTATACCAGATTTATCAAAGTATCCTTTAATAAGTACTACCCACAATATTTCTCTAATTCAGCATATAAACCTTTTTCAGAATTTACATAAATTTGCCTTTTCTATGCTAGTCACTCGTAAAATAAGCTTGGGGATATCAAGTGCCAAAACTGGTGCCACAATTGATGTCATGTCAGAGAAAATACAACAAAGAAACTACCTAAAAGAAACAATACTGCTACATACTTAAACTTTGACAAGTTGGAGTTGTGGTAGTCGGTTCTTCCAACAGTTATAGTTATAGCTCCACGTACCATCAGCTTCAAATGATGCTGCCACCACTAAATTTGGAATTGTTCTTCAAGAAATTTCCTTAAAGAGTAATGGTTGCTAGAAAACAAAAACTGTGAGGTCAAGCTATGTCTAACTATATCCGGAAAAATATCCAGCCTCCTTAATGAATAGAAGCAACTTCCTTTTATTGAATTTGGGTTGTCCATGGTATATGGGTTGTCCATGGTATAGGGCACATTTCTTTCTCTACCATGTAATTGAACTCCTAAACGGTAGTGCTTCAACATTATATTCAGAACAGAAATCCTGCATCACTTAAAAACAAATTAAATAACAAGAAGTGAGCACTTAATTGTTTTTTTGTCTCAGAAGAGTTTTCCAAACTTAAGATCATTTAAGGAACAGGAAATTCTAAACCTTTTCTAACATAAAGTGCTCTTAGACATGTAACAAATTAAGCTAAAGACATAAAGGTGCTGTTAGACTCCGAAACTTAAACCATTGTCTGTACTCCAGTAATGTCACATGAAAAGAATAAAACCAGAAATTCAAAGATCACAAACAACTAGGAAACGTTCTTTTCCCTAAGTTGCATGCTACTCAAGAATGAGCGTGTGCACTACTAGGAAACGTTCTTTTCCCTAACAGTTACAGAATTCACACACAACGCCAGAAGTGCGAAAAAAAGTCGCTACCTTGAGCAGCGTTTATTAAAAAAGTGCTAGCTAAAAAGAAAAACCCGAAACGATGGGCAGCGCTCCCTTGCCAAACGCTGCCTATTGGAGGACGCATCTGAGCAATGGGCAGCGCTCCCTTGCCACATGCCGCCCATTGGAGGACGCATCTGAGCAATGGGCAGCGCTCTCTTTCCAAACGCTGCCCATTGGAGGACGCATATGAGCAATGGGCAGCGCTCCCTTGCCAAACGCTGCCCATTGGAGGACGCATCTGAGCAATGGGCAGCGCTCCCTTTCCAAACGCTGCCCATTGGAGGACGCATATGAGCAATGGGCAGCGCTCCCTTGCCAAACGCTGCCCATTGGAGGACGCATATGAGCAATGGGCAGCGCTTCCTTGCCAAACGCTGCCCATTGGAGGACGCATATGAGTAATGGGCAGCGCTCCCTTGCCAAACGCTGCCCATTGGAGGACGCATATGAGCAATGGGCAGCGCTTCCTTGCCAAACGCTGCCCATTGGAGGACGCATATGAGTAATGGGCAGCGCTCCCTTGCCAAACGCTGCCCATTGGGGGACGCATATGAGCAATGGGCAGCGCTCCTTACTTATAAACGCTGCCTATTGGTTTTTTTTTTCATTTTCATTCCCTCGCGTACGTTTTAGCGTTAATATTTATTTTTGGGTCTTCTCCATCACCTAGCTCTCTCACTTGAAGCTCTCACTCAGGTATACTCTCTCAAGCTCTCAAGCTCTCAAGGTAATTTAGACTTACATCATATGCATTTTATCTATTTCCAAGTAAAATAACTACTTGGAAATAGATAAAAAGTAGCGTACAAGTATCTATTTCCAAGTAATTTAGACTTACATAGTTTTCGCCCTTGTTAATTTAATGTTGCTCTAGGTTAAGGGATTCTTGTGTTGTATTTATAAATTTGAGATATTTAGTGAAATGCATGTTAATTGAATGTTGTTCTAGGTTAAGGGATACTTGTGATGTATTTCTAAACATGAGAAATTGAGGATTGTTGCTGAATATGTGAATTGTTGTTAGGTTTTGCGAGTTTGTTTTGTCGGAGCTTTGCATTCGTTGTTCGAGAGTTTGGTTCATTTGCTAGTGCGTGGTTCGCCTAGGTTGGAGTTCATTGTTGCTTCCACTTGTTCAGGTACTTTTGTTGTTTAAAACTAGAGTGACTATTTATTTATTTAAAAGTGAAATTGCCTCTCTTATTTATTTTATGTGTTCCTTTTCTTTTAGTTGTGCTTGAAATGAAAGATTGATACCTAACTTGTGATGAAGTTTAGTCTTGGCAACAACAATGATTCTAAAAATCAATTGCTAATAACTGTTTTGATTGAACCATGATGATTTATTTCTTCATAGATATTGCATTGATATGTAGGCTTTGTTTTCTTGATACGTATCAAATATAAGTTATGCAAACTCTTCTATTACTATTTTTTAGAAATTGATCACCTTTTTTTAGATTATATATTTTATACTTGAACAAGAATATAAGTTATGCCAACTTGTATATGTGTGGTGAAAGAAACTAGCAAAGTAAAATCGAATATGCCTAAATATGCGAATTGTTTGTTGCCATGTTCTAATGGAGAATTTGCTACCCATTGGTATACGTTCCATTTTGCCTAAGAAAGTGCGCAAGACCCTAACCAAACTTAGTTGCCATCATTGCAAAGAGAAATTACTGTCACTTTGTGTGAGCTTGAGATGTATTTCCCACCTTCGTTTTTTGACATAATGATTCATCTAATAGCTCATCTGATTAGAGAGACACAATTGTGTGGCCCATGTTACATGAGATGGATGTATCCGTTTGAGCGTTACATGAAGATATTAAAAGGTTATGAGAAAAACCGATCACGACCCGAGGGTTGTATTGTTGAGCGCTACATAGTTGAAGAAGCTATTGAGTTCTGTACCGGCTATCTATCTAGTCTTGAATATTCTGTTGGACTGCCAAGGTCTCGTCACTTAGGAAGCATTAGTAAAGGGATGTCAGGAACAAAAATAGTGATGGTATCAAGGAAAGAACTAGATGAAGCACACTTATATGTTTTGCACCATGATACTGAGGTTGATTCATATGTTTCCAAGCACATGGACATACTTAAGAGTGATCACCCATATAAGACTCAAGTTTGGTTAACTAAAGAACATAATCGGAGTTTCATAGTGTGGCTAGAAGACCACATTGATTTCGAATTTGCTATGAATCCTTCCTCGATTTCAGAAAGATTGAGATGGTTAGCAAAAGGTCCAAATATGCAAGTTTTCTCTTACACCAGCTATCTAATGAACGGGTACACGTTCTATACAAAAAAACATGATGATCAAAGTAAAATGCAAAATAGTGGGTGACTCTTGTAGCTCAAGCTTTGCATACATCAAGTGCCAAAGACAGAACTCCCATATATGCGAATATGTCATACTTCGAGGTCATTGAACACATATGGGAGTTGGATTACAACATGTTTCGGGATCCTGTGTTCCTATGTAAGTGGGTTGACAATAATAGTGGTTTACAGATTGATGAGTTGGGGTTCATGCTGGTGAATTTCAATAAGTTAGGATATAAAGATGAGCCTTTTATTTTGGCATCCCAAGCTCAACAAGTGTTTTATGTCACTGATCCAGTTGATACAATTTGGTCCATTGTTTTATTGACAAATAAAAAATTGGTGAATGACTTTGAGGATCAAGCAACCGATGATGATGGTATTGAGGACGACCCTTTCTTTGGGACATCACTACCAATTGTAGGGGAAAGTACTCCTATAGAGGATTTTGTGTATGTTAGAAACGATCATAGTGATGGGATTACGATTCGTCAAAAAAAATATACTAAGAAGCGAATTGCAAATACAATTATATCCAAGAAAAGGAAAAGGTAATTTAGACTTATATCATATGCTTTTTATCTATTTCCAAGTAGTTATTTTACATAGTTTTCATCTTCTTGTCTGTTTATTTATTTTGGATAGATAAATATAACAATAACAATGATTATGTTTTATTGCAGGTCAGATGGCGGATCATAGTGATCATGACAGCGATCATGAGTGTGATGTTGAAAGGTATATCAGAAAGCAGGCTCCTCGTGGAATGACAGCGATCATGAGTGTGATGTTGAAAAGTGTGATGTTGCTAACTTGTTTTAATTTAGATACATATAGTAAGTAGCTTGCTAGTTTTGGATACATATTGTTAGAGAGTTTGATTTGGATACATATTAAATTGTTAATGTTGTAATTAAGTTGCTAAGTTTTGGATACATGCATATAATAACTTGTTAGCTAGTTTGTTTTGGTTTGTGATCATATTGGTGCATTTGGATATATAACTAGTTTATATATATATATATATATGTTGTTAGTATGTAAATGATTGGATTGGTATTAATTGGCTGTATATGACTAGGAAATTATCAAATTGTAAAAAGGAAAATACAAAAAAACAGAAAAAAAGGAAAAAAAAAATTAACCAGTGGGCAGCGCTTGGTGGGAGAAGCGCTGCTCATTCACCTAGCACTAAGGCAAGGGCTGCCCATTGCTAAACGTGCTAGGTGAATGAGCAGCGCTTGGTGGGAGAAGCGCTGCTCATTTACTTAGCGCGTTTAGCAATGGGCAGCGCTTGGTAAAGGGAAGCGTGCCCATTGCTAGGTGAATGAGCAGCGCTTCTCCCTTCAAACGCTGCCTATGGCTATTAATGAGCAGCGCTTATCAAACGCTGCCCATTTTTGGGGAGGAATCACAAGGGCCAAATTTAGCAGCGCTCAGAAACGCTGCCCATGGTTAAAAAAAACACTGCCCATCCCAAAATCTGTTGTAGTGACATAGCCTTCGCAAGTAATGGCTTCCTAAATTCTACCTCAAGAGACATCAAAGAAGGATACCGGTTATATATTATTGGCACAAAAATGGGGGCTTCCAATGATCATTACACTGTTTTATTGTCGCTCTATTTTTTACTAACCCACCCTCTACCTTGTTAAGTAAATCACAATATTACTACTGGAACTTTATTGTTTTTCGGGGGGAGTTGTGTCATGCTGCATCATAATGGCCGATGCAAGTGGATGATTTCGGCGCCTACCATAGACTTCATAGCTCACAAAGTTGGACTGTCATAGGGAAAGTTTTTCATTCATTAGACGACCTCTTGTCTTGGTTGAGTACAGAGTGAAACTATGTTTGGGCTGAGATAATAAAGCAACCTTAACTTCATCTCCAAGAAACCCTCTCGCGAAGGAAACCTTACTATTGGAGCCTATACAAAGACCTTCAACTTCTCATTTGATATATGTTGCACCCCGAAAAATCCTTTGGAGGGATTTCTCTTCGCACAACATGAATTGGAGTCGCCACCAATATTTTTTTAGAGGTAAAACATTGAAAAAAACCTTTCTTGAAAGACAATGGTCCTTGGAACCACGAGATTTGAGTTCGGGGGTCGGTTATGCATGGGGAAGGTACGAGCACCCCACACATCCTTTCTACTGAAAGGGAACCTCGATTTGACGTGTGATTTAAAAGGTTGATTTAAGAAATGCTTTGTTTTTATCTCTCTTTATCTCTCCTTACTTTATGGAAAAACTTAAGGAAAATTTAATCTTTTGCGCTTGACGGGAGGGCACCGTGCCTACGTATCCTGGGGAGGGAATCAAAGCAACGTAGTTCTTGTTTTCGAAAATTGTTTTATTTTTAGAAATTGCCTTGTTTTGGAAAAGGGTTTGTTTTTTTGAAAAGAAAATGATTTTCATTTGTCGTGCTTGACGGGAATGTGACCCGCTCCTACGTATCTCCCAGTGCGATGGAGAATTCAAAGCTTACGTAGTTCTCGGTTGTCGAGAAAAGGTTTTTATTTTTTAGTTGTTTAATTGTGAAAATTGAATGTTCACAGTGATCAAACAACAAAGGTTTCGAGTGATCACCACTAGCATCCCATTATTGACGATCGTGCAAGCAAAGGCTTCGCATTATCCTCAACAAAGTTTTTAATTTGTGAAATGAGAGTTCTTTTGAAAAATGAGTGTTCATGATAATCAATTGAGCAAAGACTCCAAGTGATCACCACTAGCACCCCATTATTGACGATCGTGCAAGCAAAGGCTTCGCATTACCCTCAACAAAGTTTTTAATTTGTGAAATGAGAGTTCTTTTGAAAAATGAGTGTCCATGATAATCAATTGAGCAAAGACTCCAAGTGATCACCACTAGCACCCCATTGTTGACAATCGTGCAAGCAAAGGCTTCGCATTATCCTCAACAAAGTTTGATTTGTGAAAAATAGTTTGAAATTGTTTTGAGAAGAAGTGAAGTTGTTTATCAATGATTATGTAAATGCAAAAAAATGTTTTGAAGTTGGAACGTTACTAACGAGTAACAAGTTGTTCTTTGTATGCAACATGGTTTTGAAGTTTTGGAGAGTTACTAACGAGTAACAATTGGTGGAAATCAAAACAAGCAAATTGTGAACACCAATTCATTTTTTAATGCACCACAAGCACATAAGCAAGTATATCAAGCATGGAGTACCAAGCTTCAATTCAAGAATGCATGAGTAGGCAAGGATGCAAGAATAGGTAAGAATGCATGAATATGCAAAATGCATGTGCATCAAGGTTAAGTGAGCCTATCCTTTGCCGAAACTTCACAAGCTTCAAACAACAATTTACAATAAACTCAAAGAGCAAAGAAAGCATGATTAAACTTGAGGATGCATCAAGGTCATTGGAGACCAATCATGTGCGCAAATTCAATTGTTTATAGACCCCTTTTTGCTCACATTTCACAAACACATCAAATGGGAATTGAATTTTTAAATGCTTACAAGCATAGGCATCAAGGTTGAAGTAACCTATCTCTTGCCAACTTAGCATAACCCAAGATCATTTGTGGATCATAAATGAACCAAAAACCCAAATTCATTTTTCTCAAATCACAAATTTCACAATTAACAACATAGGTTTGAATATTTGCAAGTTTAATGGCCAATCATCAATTTATTCTAACAAGTCAACCAAATCAAGCAAGCGAGTGACATAACCAAAACATAGATGCATTTATTCACAATAATCAACCATGATAACCAACAAAAATCATAAAACACATATTTATTTGAAGCATGCGAAATTATTATCAAAGCAAATAACATTTTATTTCACTTAAAACAACAAAATCATGCATATAACCCCAAAATCAAAGCATCAAAACAAAGATTCATGAGATTAACATATGTACAAGCATAAAAATGAAGTTAAAAGAGAGGATCTACATTTTTGGAAGTGGAAATCTCACAAATATGCAAGAAATGATGACTTTATGCAAGGATTTACAAGAGAAGGGGTTTAGGAATCACATACCTTAAGATGAGCTCCAAATAAACACAATAGATGAAGAAACAATCAACCAAATCAACTTATCTTCAAGCTTGGTCTCCAATCTCCAAAAAATGACCCTTGATCTTGAACTTTTGTGTGATTTTATGAAGGATTGATGGTTGAAAATTAGTGTTTAGGCTTGGAAGATGGATTGAATGTGTGTGGGTAGATGAGAAATGAAGAAGTGAGTTAGAGAGAAGGGAGAGGGGGTGGCGCATAAAATGGAGAGAAGGTGAGGAGGGAGTTGTGTGCTAGGGCTTTTGAGTGAATGGTGAGGCCAAAAGCTTTCCTCCTTTCCCTTGTGAGGTGAGGTTAATAGGGTATATATAGAAAGCAATTAGGTTTAAGGGTAGTTAGGTCATTGTGCACTAGTTGTGCTCTAGGATTTGATTTTAATTTTGAATCAAAGGCTAGGATTGAGGCTCACATGGATTGAGGACATTGAGAAAACACAAAATGAGAGAATAGAGAGGGATAGGCGACATTGGGGGTGTGGCCTTGGTCACCAAGTTTTGCTAGTTGTCATCTTGTACTATTGTACTATTATATGACCATTCCATTATCCCTTCATTTTTGATTATTCTTCTTAGGATAATTGTACAAAAATACACCCAATTTAGGCCACATACTAGGAATCTTAGGAATATGCCATTTTATGTGATCACCATGACCAAAAATGTCATAAAAATCACATCTTGGAACTTTTTGTAGAATATTCCCTTTTGATCCTTTTTTGAAATTTTGTGCACAATGTACGCATGCATGCGCATACATACATACATGACCAAAAATGTTTTGCCTCAAATAAATTTCTCTAAAATTGCACAATGATTCTTGATGAGAAATTATCTTATTTTTGACAATGACCAAAATACCCTTTTGCCCTAAAAACCTTGTTTTTTAACAACAAATGCATTTCCACTGTAACAATGAATTTAAAAGCCCTAGAATGACTTTTAAAACCCAAAAATGCATGCACAATGCTCTTCACTCTTCAAAATAAAACCACACTTCTCAATTTATTTATTTTTGCGGAAATTTAGGGTTTTAAACCTAGGCGGACAAAATTAGGGTATGACAATATATATACCTTTTTCTTTTGCCGTCCAAGATGTCTCATTCTATTGATCGAGAAGAAATGGAGCCCAAGGCATCCTTACAAACTACAGAATAGCATGGATCAGGGACAGACCCCTGCCATTGCATAGGACCCAGCAATTTAGCCATACCAACTAGTGTATGAGCAGCAGCATTACATAACCTAGGAACATAAGATAAACTAGTACTAGCCATATCCAACAACATCTGTTTACAATAAATAATAATAGGATCAATGCTAGAGTTAACTAAAGAACCAGAGCAACAATTAACAACAATAGCAGCATTAGACTCAACACAAATGGAGGGCCAATTTTGGTCTTTTAACACGCTGAGGGCCCATCTGAGGCATAAGGCTTCTGCAGTAGTTGGAGCAGCTGTGGAATTATCAACATTTGTAGCAGCAAATAGAACTTCCCCAGCATTATCTCTCGCGATTAAGCCCCACCCAGAGCTACCATCAGAGAAGACACCCACATCAATGTTAACTTTGACACAACCAATTCTAGGAGTCTTCCATAACTGGTTTTGACTTGATGGTGGCCTCGTCGTGCCTTGCACATTCACCTCACTGTAGTCAAACACAAAATCTACGCTCTTCAAAACAACTGACACAGGATTGCAAACAGAATTGTTAAATATAAGATCATTTCTGGGCTACCAGAGCTTCCAAAGAGTAACAATGAATAGTTGTGTAGCATAGTGATCAGTCATGGATATCCAATGGAGCAACCAATCATTGATATGAGTGTTCAGAGGCACTCTTATGCCAAGAGGGGACACCAACCACAGCTGTTTAGCAAATTGACAATTCATGAATAAGTGATGACCTGATTCAGGTTCAGCTCCATAGAGTGGACAAGTAGTATCATGAGCAATTCCTTTTCTCTCAAACCTACATCTGGTGGGCAGGATGTCCTTTGCTAACCTCCAAAGGAAGTTTTTGACACAGTTTGGTCCTTTCACCCTCCAAATTAACTTCTGCAAGTCTTTCCCCAACGAAGAAGAGGATTCAGGTAATGATCTAGAGCTAGCATTCATAAGCATGTGGTAAGCAGATCTAACAGAATAAGATCCACTTCTCTCCCAATGCCAAATCCATCTATCTTCAGGGAAGTTGCTGAAGCAATTGAATACTAGAGAATGGTTCCACTTCCTCCTATCAAAATCAATTAACTCACTAACTGAAGCTTCAGCACCCAGAATTTGAATAGGGCAACCAACTTTAAAATTTGCCTTATTTGGCAGCCAACTATCAGACCATATATTGATATTTGCTCCAGTACCAACCATCCATCTAACACCTTGCTCCATGACAGACTTAGCACTAAAGATACTCCTCCAAGCATAGCTTGGTTGGAAACCAATAGAGGTATGTGACAATTGTTGTCTGCGGTAGTATCTAGCCTTGAAAACTCTGGCCATGAGAGAAGACTCATCCTGTAGAAGCCTCCAGCACTGTTTCCCCAGCAGAGCGGTGTTAAAGTCACTGAAACCCCTGAATCCCTACAACCAGCTGATTTGGGAGTACCCAACTTTTTCCAACTAATCCAGTGTATTTTCCTTTGAGCATCAGATGAACCCCACCAGAACTTGGCTACCAATGACTCTACCTCCTTGCAAATAGCTCATTATATAGTTGGGAATGGCTTGGGTGATAGATTTAATGAGAGTCTCCTTACCTGCCCTAGAGAGGCACTTCTCTTTCCATCCTTTATCTTTCTTCCAAACTCTATCTTGCACTAGAGAGAAAACCTCCTTCTTTGACCTCCAAAACACCACTAGGAGAGTATCTAGTATGATGTGTCACAGCCTTAATACCAATCTTGTTGCAGATCATATCTTTTTCATGGATGAGCACGTTTCGGCTATATGACATCTCAGACTTGTCAAAATTCACCAACTGGCCAGAAGCAAGCTGGTAAGAGTGAAGAATTTTCAAGATAGACTCAGCTTCCTTCTCACTAGCTCTGGCAAACAGGAAGCTGTCATCAGCAAATAACAGATGGGTGATGGAATGGGCAGACCTGGCCACTTTAAGCTCATGAAGGTTCCTGGATAGACTCTCCTTATGAATGAGCCCAGAAAGCACATTTGCACATAAAATGAAAATGTAGGGGGACATTGGGTCTCCTTGCCTAATACCCCTCTCAGGAATGAAACTCCTGCTAGGCTGACCATTTATAAGCACTTTGTAGGAGACTGAGGTAATGCAGGATAGGATTAAATCAGTTATCCTAGCAGGGAAACCAGAAGCAAGAAGAGTGGCTTTTATAAAAGGCCATTCCAATCTATCATAAGCTTTTGCCATGTCCAGCTTGAGAGCCATCATATTCCTTTCTTTCCTTTAGTCTTATTCTTCAACCAATGGAAACATTCGATGGCAATGAGAGCATTGTCAGTTATGAGCCTACCTTTCACGAAAGCACTCTGCTCTTCATCAATAATGGTGCGTAAAAGACTCTTCATTCTGTTGGCAATAGCTTTTGTGACGATCTTCATAGTGACATTGCAAAGACTAATGGGTCTGAACTGCTTTGGAGAGGTTGGATTCTTGTATTTTTGAATAAGTGTAGTGAAGTGTTATTAATCAACTCTGGTGACCTGCTATTATTGAGAATATCAAGAGCTAAACACACAATGTCACTACCAACAACATTCCAATACTTCTGAAAGAATAGAGATGGAAGCCCATCAGGGCCAGGAGCCTTTAAAGGATGCATCTGATCAATGGCCTCTTTAACTTCCTCTTTTGTGAAGGCTTGATCACACCACCTGTGCTGATCTTCATTTAGCATTTTCTGGATATGACAGCAAACATCATCAATACCCTTCAAATCACCAAAGCAAATCCACTCAGCCATGTCAAGGTTAAGAAGACCCTTGATCAGAGCCCAAGTATCCTTTTTCTAAGCTTCATCAAGGAAGCCATAAACGCTAGATATCAAACTAGGTTCCCCATTCTCTTCAAAGCAGGCCAAGCCATGGATGTGGTTATGGGAATAGGAGATCACATTGAAGCTATTCGGCTCAGACCAAAACAGAGCAATACTTCCTGCTCTATCTCTACCACTGCCTCTACACCCCACTACAATGCCTGAACTGAAGCCACATTGCTGCTTCACTTTATTCATCTAAACTTCTGACAACTTGGTTTCCATCAAGAAAACCATTTGGGGATTTTCAAGTTTTTTGAGCCTCAACAAGGCTCGAATTGCAAGAGGGTTCCCCAACCTCCTGCAATTACAACTAATGAGTTTCATTGGTTTAGGAGGTGTTGGCTCTCCAACACCCCCTCTGATTCAGGTTCATCCACCTCCATACTCATAGCTTGTTTATAATGTGGTGCCGCCTTGATATTATCAATAGCACCATTAGAGTCCATAACCTCAAAAAGTTGTCTCTTGCCAACCTCAAGAGCCACTTTGTCTTGGCATTTCTTCCCATCCGATTTCCGTCCTTTCGATCTTTTCCAATGGGGCTTTCCTTTGGGTTTGGTCTTACCCTTTGGCTTTCCACAAGGCGGTTTCGATATAATGCCAATTGATCCCAGAGATTCTGCTACATCTTCAACATCATTGCTCACCATTGTTGCGCCCGAAAAATCCGGTTTGGGACTTCTCGTTTTGCAACGTGAAAAATAGTAGAGCCGCCACCAATATTTATTTGGGAAAACATCGGAAAAAACCCTTTTTTTTTTTTTGGAAAAGCGAGTGGTCTTTCGAAATCAGAGATGTAGGTTCGGGGGTCGGTTACGCATGGGGAAGGTATTAGCATCCCATACGTCCTTTCTACTGAAAGGGAACCATTAACTCGATGTGTGGTTTGACAAAGGTTTGAGTTGAAAGCGATTTGTTCTACTTCTTTTCTTTTCTTTTCTTTTCTTTTTTTTTTATTTGAAAAATCGTTTTATTGAAAACGGAAGACAGGAATATTTTTGTTATCTTTGAAAAGTGGAAACAAAACAAAGATTTTTTTAAAAGGGTGCTTGACGGGACGGACCCGCTCCTACGTACCCTCACTGGGTTGAGGGATCAAAGCTACGTAGTTCTCGGCTTTTGCGTCTGAAAACGGCTTAAGAGTTTTTTCGCAATTGGGTGAGCGTTTGTGAAGACCGAACAACAACGGTTAGAATGGCCTCACTACTAACTCTTTTTTGAAAATAAAATCATCATTAGCGATCTAAACGGCAACAGCGCGAGTGATCATCAATGACAATTTGTTTTATTTAATGGAGGAAGAAAATGTTTTCGCAAAGCAAGGAGCGTTTGAAAATGAGTTTAGAAAATGGGTTTTGGAAAACAAGTAGAACATTATTCAATCAATTCCAAGTCCATAACCAAATGCAACCATGAGTGAACAAGATTCAAACATACTCACCAATCAAGCAATCATAAACATGTTGATTATTAACCAAGATTAAACATGCCAATATAATCAAGAGATCCAATTATTAAGGATGCAAGACAAAGTTCTCAAGACAATTGTGTGTGTGTGTGAGAATTGCTACGGGACGGGCAACAATCTCAAAGGGGTGCATATACCTTAATGACTCTATGCTACAACCGGAAAAGTAGGCTTACGTCTTCATTAAGAATACATACTAGTGGAAGGAAGGGCACACAATTAAATCAAGTCATTCAAATGGCATCAAGAACAAGTGATCACAATTGATCATAGGCATAGAGTATTCTAGGTTTAATGAATGAACATGTGAGCGATGATACATGATTAAGCAAGCATGTGAATGCATGAGCATACAAGAGAATGCATAAATAAGTATACAAGAGAATGCATGAGCATACAAGAATGCATGAGCATTTATTATGCATGGTATACAAGTATGAGTGAATGTGTGTGCAAGCATGCAAGGTGTCGCATAGATGATGCAATTAAGTGAAATGCAAAGTTTGAAAATGTTTTGAGTAAGAAGTGGTAAAAATGTTTTGGGGTTTTAAATGAGAAGTAGTAAAAGTTTAAAATGCAAATGATTGAAATGTTTTGGGATTTTTTTATGCAAATTTACAAGCGGTAAAAAGTTTGAGTGAGAAGTTAATGAAATGGTAGAGTAAAAATGCATGAGGTAAATGGTAATTATTTAATGAGATGGTAAAGTAAAAAGGTAAAAGGGTAAAAACACAATTGCCCAATTGCATTTATTCACACAAGATCAAAACAACACGTTTTCAAGCACAAAATATGCACAAAAGTGGCCTAAGGCCGAAGCAATGCTAAGCACAAATCACCATCAAATTTCATGCTAAAATTCACGATTAATACATGAAACAATTCACAAGACTAAACCCTAGATCATCATGCCATGTTCTAAAGTAAGCATCAAGCATATCATGTATTTTATTCTTCACAAAATCAAAGAAGTAAAAAGGCAACGAAAACCCTAGGTTTTGAAGCAACAACCCGAGGCACCCAACACCAAAACCAAGCCAAAATTCAACTTAAAATCATGAAATGAACAAAATGAACACAAGAACCCTAAAATCCATGCTATGGCCGAAGCAAAATAGGTAGGAAAACAAGGTTTTATTTCACCAAAATCATGCAAATGAGGTAGAAATGCAAAGAATGATGAGAAAACACAAGAATCTTTCCTTCAAGGCCAAGGACTCATCTCAAACACCCAAGGCTCCCAATGTCCTTGTCCAATAATGTTTGAAATGAGTCCTCAAAGCTTCTTTCAAGAAGGAAAGAGGCATAGAAGAGAGATTACATGATGAAAATTAAAGAAAATGCAAGGGTTAGTGAGCTTACCTCTAGATCTAGCAAGAAAATGAAGAAGGAAAGAGAATAGAAGCAAGAACACTTGAAGAACACCACAAGAACCTCTTGAACCTTTCGCAAATGCTTGATTCTTGATGGTTTTTGATGAAACTTTGATGATTATGCAAGTTTAGAAGTAGATTTATTGAAAGGATGAAGAATAAACAAGGTTTGATGGTTGATTTTTTGGAAGAATTTTGAAGAAAAGAATATGGGTATGGTGGCTGGTTGCTTTGAAGGAATGAGAGAAAGAGAGGAGAGATTTGGGTGCTAGGGTAAAAAAAAATGAGTCTCTCCCCTCATGGTCTCTTATTTTGGGTTTTATATGAGGTGCAAAATTAAGGGTATATAGGACATTGTGCTTTTGCAAACCATTGAGATTTGAGCTAGAATTTGAATCAAAGGCCAAGATTGCAATGCACATGGATTAGGGACAAGGAGAAAACACAAATGAGTGAGGAATAGCTGGTCATACACAAAAATTATGAGTTTTTGTTGCACAAAAATTGTTGAGGGCACCTAGGTCATTCTACACAAAGTTGTAGCCTAGGATTTGATCTAGAATTTTAATCAATGGCTAGGAATACAACTCACATGGATCAAGGGCATGAGGAAACACAAAATGAGGTGAAAATGAGCTGGAAAATTCGGAGCAAATGAGGCCTTGGTGCCCAAGTTTTGCAAGCTTGTCAAGAAAAATAGTACATTTTGTCTTATTGGGGACACTTCCTTATTTTCACCATTTTTTATTATTCTTTTCTAGATAATTCCTTAAAAATCATGCCACTTTGGGCCATGTCCTAGGAATCAATGATTGGGCCCAAAATTCCATGATATCACCCTTCCCAAAATTGATTTGAGACCTCACCTTGATGGAAATTCCCATTTTGCCCTTTTGCTTAAAATTTGAAATTTATGCCAAAAATCATGCATGCATGCGCACAAAAATTCATAACCCAAATCATCTAGATCCAAATAAATTCCTCTGAGATTGAACAATGATTTTTGGTGAGAAATTGCTTAATTTTGGAAATGACCAAAATACCCCTTTTGCCCAAAAAACCCTAATTTTGCTCCAAAAGGCATTCCAATCCTAAAAATGATTTTAAAAGCGCTGAAATGACTTTTAGAACCCAAAAATGCATGCTCATAGTTCTTCACATCCTTCAGAATGATGCTTCACTTCATAATTTATTGCTTTTTGTGGAAAATTAAGGTTTTGTTCCAAGCCGAACAAAATTAGGGTATGACAACCATCAGAGGGGTCACCACCATTTGTGTCTTGGTGAGAGCAGCCTTCTCTTTATCACTAAGCAAATTTATGAGAGGGGGTTCAGGCTCAAGAGCTATAGGTTGGACCACCTCACATTCCTCCCTACATTTGCAGCTAGTATCAATCTTACTGCTACTAGTGGAACCAAAAAGACTCTTGCTGCAAACACCATGTTGACCTTCAGACTTAGAATTAACATTCAATTTGGGCAAACGGGAAGCCCGTAACCAAGGGCCAAAGGGCAAGTCCTTTTCTTCAATATCCTCAAACCCTTCATCATCAGGATTTTCAAGGTCGTCACAATCTTTAACTTGGTGTCCCAACTTACCACAAATGAAGCAAAAAGTGGGGAGTCGTTCATACTTGAAGAAAACCTTGAGCTCCTTTCCCCGGAATCTGATAATGGTTCCACGCTTCAAAGGCTTGCGGAAATCTATGGTGACCTTTAAGCGGAGAAATTTCCCCAATCTATTGCAATCCCTATTATCAACTTCCTCAAAAACTCCCATCATGTTGTCCAATTTACTTGCCATCGAAGCAGTCCTTAGACGAAGAGGATGGTCATACACACGGTCCCAGAAGGATTTATTGTCAAGAGCAATCTCAGATGGTTGTTCGTCCCAATTAATCTTCTTCAACACCAAAATGTTTCCATCAAAACTCCAGGGGCCAGAGTTTAGAACATTATCCAAGTCTCTCTTTAAAGCAAAAAGGAATAAGAAAAGGTTCTTAACTAGCTCTTGGATTTCCACTGACCTTTTAAAAGCCATGCTTCAACAACCGTAGTCTTGAAAGCTATGAAAAGGCATTTTCGTCCATAGCTTGCCAACAAGTGAACCAGCTGCAAAGGCTCTCCACCTGTCGCTTCTTCTTCATCAGCTAGCACGACATCACCTTCTTCCACCACGAAATCCTTGTTCTTCCAGTTGTCCATCGCAACAATCAAACAAGGGAACAAACAAAATAAGAGAGAAACCACTACAAAGAGCCAAAAACCACCACTGGATTACCAGAGCAGAGAAAACCTAGAGATTTGGGGGAGAGAACCCAAAACAAAGGGAGGGAAGCAACTACGAGAGAGAGAAAAGCCAGCGAGCTGGAGGAGGACCACCACAAACCCTAGAATTTGGGGGAGGATGACGACACATTTTAGAGAGAGAGAGAGCGCCTTCTCTCTAGAACAGTGGACCGCAGAAAATTTTTCAAAGGCTGACATATACACCTTGATAGATAGTTTTAGAGTTATTTATACATTCTCTTGTAAGAAGGAAAAACAAGGAATTTACAACTTCTTTCTTTACTTCCACACACTCACGTAGTGCTGACTGAATGTTGTGAGGTGAATGCTCCAACATTAATGGGTAGATTTAGGCAAAGGAACTCCAACACAACAAAGAAACAAAGAATTAGAGACACTTTGATCGCGACAGTTAAGCCCAACCGCTTATAATCGCCTCCAAGAAGAAACACCGGCGGCGGTTCCAATACGTCTCACGGCGGTTCTAATATTTTTAGAGAAAAAAACGCGCGAGAACTTTTCATTCCTTGCGAACTTTTCTAAATATTCCAGAGAAAGAAACCACTATGTTCCTCTTCCTCTCTCACAACAGGTTAGGGTTCCTCATTTTTATTCCTCTCTTGCTCTGTTCTCATCTTTCTCATCTTCAATTTCTCACAGCTACGATTTTTCTTCCTCTCTTCCTCATCTTTCAAATCTTCGATTTTTCTTCGTCATTTTCGATTTTGCTTGTTACAACAGGTTAGGGTTTTGTATCTTCATCATCTCAGCAACTCAACTTCTCTCCTCATCATCGTAACAACAGGTTAGGGTTTCTATGTTCTCCTTGTAATTCTTGTTTGCTTTTCCCTTTGATTGACTATTTTGCTGAAATATTACGGATCAAGCTGTTGGTATTATTACCTGATTGAGTATATTGTAAAAAATGAAGTTTAGAGATGAATAGAGTCTTTGAAATAAGACAAAGATAGAACCTTTAAAGCACAGTGGATCAGAATCAGCATTTAAATGTAAGGAAAACGGTTTAATGATATTTGTTCTGATGATGATGATTATTGATTAGCACTTTTTTCATGACTGATTAGTTTATCTCTGTGTGTAAATTGAGGTTTTTTATATGAATTATGAATTATACTATTCGTTTTTAGTAGCCTATTTTGAACATAAATTTGCAATGGGCTCCGCATTAGTACTTTTTTCCTATTCTTAAGAGTCAAGATCTAAATCAATTTAATGAAAGCATTTTGGAATTATATTTTTGTTATAATCGTTACCTATTATGAATTATAATCTATCCGCTTTTCTTTAGGCTTTTTAATTTGTTCTAGTGATTGATTGTTATCATCGTCCATTCCATGGTTTTAGATGTTAAAGAGTGATTGGTGATTAGCTTTTAATATTTTTCTTTTTTCTTTCCGAATTGCTGATAAGTTGATAATTATTATTGTGCTTAGCTAGGATATATGTAAGAGTGATTAGTGATTGCTGACTATTCATTCAGCTTTTATGTATTACATTTTGATTTGAGAGCTTGAAGTAGTTTGAACTACACTGAGTATTAGCTAGGATATGTAGTGAGGATACTGGTATAGGACTAAATAAATATGTTAGGTACCGGAGTATAGGCCTAAGGCACCTGGGTCCAAGTACAGGCCGGATCCGGGGCTCAGGATATGTGTGTGCTTCTAGTTGAGCTAGTCTTCTAGAACGAAGGTTGAGTTTGACGAGTAGGAGTCGGAGCTTGGATCGTCCGAGGTAATCTTCTGTCTACGCCGGGTGGGGGGTACCTGCAAGACACTCTGACGCTCGAGTCAGTAGGGAATAGAGATGAATAAGAGAGGTAGGATCAAAGAGAACTGTATGGAATATGAGTGCGACGTTGTGCCGTAGTTAATTCGAGGATGAACATATAAAAGAAATGTCAAAAAGTGTACCTGGATTGGAGGGCATTTATAGACAGAATGTCGTACCTGGCCATTGGGTGTGTGGAGACGATCCTGACCGTTGGGCACAATTGGAGCGCAGAGGCGCGTGTCTTGAAGTACGGAAATGGGCCAGGCCCAAACTGGTGACGGTTTTGCCCAGTTCGGAATAGTGGCCCCCCAAGTCGAGGACAGGGGCGAATGAGTCCGGCCTCGGCTTGTTCTTCGTTTTACCTTCCGAGGTGGGGTTATGCTGAGTCCTGCTTTTCCCTACAAGACGAGTCAGATAAAGATGCGATACTTCGGGGAGCTCGGGTACCTGTTTGCGCAGAGTTGAAGAGGCGCGCATTAATTTGTTGTGACGCTTCGCCTCCTTCCTCTATAAAAGGCGAGTTGAAGGTTCATTTGATCATTCTTGCGTATTTCGTCTTCTTGAGCATTTCAATGCGAATCCTTTTCGTTGGTGCGCGAGATCAGCATGTCATCTGTCGGCATCATTCTCTGGGTTTGTTCTCCGGCGAGATCAAAATACAATCCGACATACGAAAGTTCCTGCACAAAGGTTAGTTTCCCTGCATGAACTTTTTAAATGCTTTAACATTTTGTTAGCGGCCGACGTCGCCGTCTCGGCGATCGTCGCTGCTCACTCCAGGGGGAGTAGGTAGTCCGGCCTCGGGAGTTTTCGAGGCCCAGATTTATACCGCCAACACTTAAAGTAGGGATCCCAATATAGATCGATTTAGTTAGTGATGGCGTCGTCCCCCCTTGCAGATAATGGTCCGAACCAGATGTGAGGAACACCCGATTCTTGGAAAAACACCCGGTAAACCAATCTTGAGGAAGTCGGCAACAGGAGATCCGATGCCGGCCCCCAGGGGCGCTCTGTCCCTGATTTCTTCTAGGTATGCTTCTTCCCCCGCAGCGTCAGGGGCTTCGGCGAGGGAGCTCATTCGTCAGACTTCTGAGTGCACAATTGAGGAGAACCCTGAAGTGGGACATGCTGAAGTTGGATCTCGGGCAGAAGAACTTAAAGCCGAGGTCGAGACTGATGAAGAGGAAGTTGTAGCTGAGGATCAGTACAATTGGTTTGCCAGGAGGATTTGTAACACCGCTGCAAGATTGAGATCAGACAAGCCCATGTCCTACTACGAGAAATTTATCGTTCCCCATGCTGAACATAGATGGAGGTTGGTCGATGCCGGGGACTTCCCGGTGTGCACGGAGCACAATGGAGTAGGGTTCTTCTTTTATGGGGTCGTCCTGGAGACCTTGGGGTTCCAGATTTCGCTTACCGACTTTCAGAAGAGCGTGCTGAAGATTCTGCATGTGGCTCATTCACAGGTGCATCTGAATGGTTGGGGCTTTATCCGAGGTTTCGAAATGGTTATGGAGCACCTCGGGAGGGTGCCCAATGCTGAAGACTTCTTTTGCTTCTTCAAGGCTACATGATGAACCCTGACCAGCTGGAAGGAGAGAACAAAAAATCATATGAATTGATTAATAAGTGGGGGAAGGCGATAGTTAAGGCTGGCTTGAGATTTCACTACGGCTCCATGCTTGAGGCCGTGGGCGAGTCCAAAGCCAAACTGAATAGATACTTTGATACTTGTAATCTACTTTTTATTTAATCCTTTTGTTCATTTGTTTTACGCCGACTTCGGCAAGTCACCGTTGTTGATTGCTCTTTGTCGCTACAGGTAAAATGGAAGAGTTGGACCTTGATGCCATTTTCGCCGAGTCTGGGCTGGACACTTCAACCAAGATAGATAAAACCATTCCTGCAAAGAAAATTGCAGACAAGAAAGCTTCTGGGTCGGCCTCGGGGACCAACCCTTCTTCAGAGAAACAGGTGGGCGTGTCCCATTCTGGGGGCAAACCCGTCCCAGAAAAAGAAAAACCACAAAATCAAATAAAGTCACCGGCAGCTCACTCCTCCGTCCTAAAGCCGAGGTCGGGGTCTGGCAGCAAGGACAACCGCAAAAGGGGCAATGCTGAGGCCGCCTCCGATGAACCTGCTCTGTTGAAAAAGCAAAAACCAACACAGCAAGAAAAGAGCATGGAGAAGGGGAAAGGAAAGGCTTCTCTGGCTAGTTTTGAGGCATGTATCCGGGTAGGCAAGACTGATGCTGCGGTCATCAATGAGCTACAAGAGCTGGCGATGAACAAGATGACTCAACACCTCCAAGGTAAGATCTCTGCTCTTGATGCTGAAAATAGATATTTACAAAGCAAGTTAATTCAGACATGTCGCGATTTGAGCACTTGCCGAGACCATAACTTGGTAGCTTATTCTGAAGACAATCGAAGTCTGAAAGAAGAGCTTGAGAAACTAAAGGGAGTCCAGCTGCAGCTTGATGAGGCAAATGCCAAGGTCAGTCAGCAAGCGAAGGTTATTGCAGATCTCCTGAAGTTGAAGGCTGATCTGAAGTGGATCCAGAATAGGTTCGAGACTGCCGAGGCCGATAAGAAGTATAATGCGCAGCTGGTGGAGCAGCTGAAGAAAGAGAAGACTGAGCTCACTCTGAATATGGTGAGGGCTGCCAAGTTTGGCTTCGATCGCTGCCTTAACATGGTCGTTGTCTTGGAACCCGGGTTGAACCTCAACCTGTTGGATGCCAAGTACAAGGATGAGAACGGGAAGATTGTTTACCAGGGGACCGTGATCTACGATCCTGTTGCAACTGCTCTTATTCCTGATGAAGAAGCTATGCCGGCCAACCCGGAGCAGGTAGCCGAGACTGAGGGAGAAAAAGAGGCTGAGAAGGCTGCTTGATCCTTGTGAAGTTTTCTTCTGAATTTTGTTGATTGGCTTCAGGCATGTCGGGGGCCAGTCTTTATTTGTAACATACATTGGGCACCGTCCCCTTTCTCCGACTTTAATTCATCTCCAACTTTTGCCAACTTTGCTTTCATATACCTTTAATTATTTGCATGTTTTGATTGAATGCTTGCGGTACAGTAGAAATAAGTTGCCGAGATTAGAGAATAAAATTTTGTAGAATGGCCAAACTCCGGCATAGGTAATAAATATAATTCCTCGGATAGAAGAGTAGAAATCTGACGTTGATAATAGGAATCCCGACACCTGTGATATTCCTGCGATTTAAAACAAGATTTAAAAGAGAGTCGCTGAAGGCCGAGCTTTATAGATGGGATGGTCGCTGTGGGCCCCCCTCTTCGTAGCAAGATTGCGTCATAGAGCCGTCGTGGGCCTTAGTCTTCGTAGATGAGAAAGCCGCTGCGGGCTCCTCTCTCTAGAGATTCCTCCAGCGGAGATCGCTGTGGACCCCTGCCCTTCAGCCTCTGATGGAACACGGAGCTCAGAGATCAACGGTGCTGCAGGCTCGCACAAGGAGAAATTGGGAAGACCTCGGCCTCTGATGGAGCTCGTCAGCTCGAAGATCAGAGGGAGGTCGGCTTGCACGAGGCGAAATTGGGAACCCTTTGGCCTTTGATGGAGCTCGTCAGCTCAGACATCAGAGGGAAGGTCAGACTCTCTGATGGAGCACGAAGCTCGAAGATCAGGGAGCTATTGGAGCCACTGTGGGCTATTTGCTGGATGCCAGGAGTGAGGCAGAGATCCAAGGTCAGATAGAGAAACCTGCAGAGAAATCTTGAAAAGAATTGGATGAAGATCCAATTAGAGATAGAAATCTGAGATCAGATTCAAGAATTCCAAGAGATCCACTCTGATGAAGAGATCTGAGATAGGATTGAAGCCCAAGCCATGCTGGGGAGGTGAAAGGAACCTTGAGAGCTCAAGCCGTGCTTGGGAAGCGAGCCGAAATAAGACAAAAGTCCATTGTTGTCTTTGTCAAGGAGATGGGCTCAAGCCATGTTGGAGGCGAGCAAGACTTGCAGAAGGACGTAGCACGTGATGTGGTTATTGGGAGTCGGGACGTACCTTCGGGAGAAGGACCAGTTCGGAAGATGCCGAAGTTAATTCCCATGAAGAGAGCTCAAGTGATACGGAAGAATAAGATAGACCCGATGGAGTCCGGCAGCAAGTGACGATGCTCCCACTGTGGTCGCCAATGTTCGGTACCAGAGTACAGGCGTAAGGTACCCGGTCCAAGTACAGGCCGGATCTGGGGATCAGGATACGTGCGTGCTTCCAGTTGAGTTAGTCTTCTAGATCGAAGGTTGAGTTTGATGAGTAGGAGTCGGAGCTCGGATCGTCTGAGGTAATCTTCTGTCTATGTCAGGAGGGGGTACCTGCAAGAACTCTGACGCTCAAGTCAGCAGGGAATAGAGATGAATAAGATAGGTAGAGATCAAAGAGAATTGTATGGAATATGAGTGCCGCGTTGCGCCGTAGTTAATTCGAGGATGCGCATATATAAGAAATGTCAAAAAGTGTCGTACCTGACCCGTTGGATGTGTGGAAACGATGCTGACCATTGGGCATGAATATTGGAGCGCGGAGACGCATGTCCTGATGTACGGAAATGGGCCAGGCCCAAACTAGTGATGGTTTGGCCCAGTCTGGAACAAAATATATTGTTGAAAAAGGACCCAAATTTAACGTGACACAGAATTTGACATTCTTTTAAATGCAACAAGAATATTTCATTAAAAAAAGTATTTATTTCCTCACAATATAGTGCAAGAATTTCGGTTTTGATTTTGATCTCTACCTCAATTTCGGTTACATTTTCTCTCGACGATCTCTCTTATTTCAGTTTCGGTTACGATTTTGATTTCGGTTTCGATTTAGGAGCTTTGATTCATGATTTGTTGCTTTATGTTTCTTTGTACATATAGGAAGCTTGAGATTCGATTTCGTGATAGAAAGTGCTAACTGAAATCACAAGATCACAAGGTATGTATATGCTTCTCGTTCATGATTATATGGTTTGCTATAGCAGGTACTGTACAAGAATGGTTTTGTTATGTTGTCATCCTAAATCATTCAGTGAACTAGAGTTTGCTTGCTGACTTCTATCTTTGTATTGCAACTGCACTTTCGTGATATTTTACTACACATCATTTTAAATTTCATCAGAGATATTTTACTGCACATAATTTTAAATTTGGCTTCTCAGAAGCCTATTTTTCTTTTTACACCAAACACAAGTATAAATTCTAAAGAGAGTCTGATATTTGGTTATTTTAACACAAGTATCAACATTACCAATTTGGCTTTTGAAAATAGGGGACTGCATTGTTTCCTAGTTTTGAGCCTGTGTTGGCTGCTATTTTTGTTTACTAATTCTGTATTGCTAATAATTTTGTTGTCGCGTTAATGATTCTGTCGTTCCTTTAATGATTATGATGCTTTAGCAATGGATAAGTCCTGTATTACGAAGTCGCGAAACACGGATGAGTATGTGCAAGGGGTAAAGGAATTCATTAAATTTGCCTTTAACATCGCGCGGTAAATGGGAAAATATTATGCCCTTGTCAATAATGTGGCTTCAAAAAAAGAAGGACATGGGATATGGTATATGACCACTTAAGATGTACACTGTTTCCAATAGGATATACTTTTTGGTCCTATCATGGGGAGATAAAGTCACACCATAATGCCTCATGTAGTAGTACTGTACATGCAGCTCAAAGCACAAGTATTGAAAATCCTATCCAAAATATGATTAATGATGCTTTTGGTGTTGATGGACACCTTGGCAAATGATGTACCGGTTGCATCCAATGTAGAGTTTGAAAGAGGTGAGGATGTGATGCCAAATACCACTAAAGAAAAGAATGAAGCCAAAGAATTCTATGAATTAGGAAGAGATGGAGAACAACCCTTGTATGAAGGGTGTACAAATTATTCAAGGTTATCTTTTTTGGTGAAGTTGTATCATATCAAATGCTTATGCGGAATGAGTAACAAGGCCATGACAATGGTTTTAGAACTTTTGCAAGACGCATTTAAACATGCAAAGATTCCAAGTTCATTTTATGAGGCAAAGAAAACAATCACAAAACTTGGTTTGAACTATGAAAAGATACATGCATGTCCGAATAATTGTATGCTCTATTGGGGAAATAGGGAAGATGAAGTGAGAAAAAGTTGTAAAGTTTGTTACACTTCTAGATGGAAATCAAGGGAAAACCTTGGGGGTAATAAGGTGAACACTGATGACACTAGTGTGAAGAAAGTGCCTGCAAAAGTTCTTCATTACTTTCCTTTAAAGCCTCGATTACAAAGACTATTTTTATCTTCAAAGACAGTCGAGGACATGAGATGGCATTCTACTAATGATAACAATGATGGAATGATGCAACATCCTAGAGATTCTAAAGCTTGGAAGCGATTTGACTCAACAGACTCTTGGTTTGCATCAGATTCACGAAATGTTCGTCTTGGGTTAGCTACTGGTGGCTTTAACCCCTTTGGTGTTATGAGTTCAAATTATAGTATTTGACTGGTTATTCTCTTTCCATACAACACTCTTCCATGGGTGTGCATGAAACAGACATCTTTTATAATTTCGATGATAATTCCTGGAAAAAAAATGCCAGGCAATAATATAGATGTCTACTTGCAACTTCTTATCACAGAGTTAAATGAATTATGGACAACAGGTGTGGATGCTTATGATTCTTTCAAGAGTGAGATGTTTAAATTGCATGCAGCGTTAATGTACACAATAAGTGATTTTCTTGGGCTAGGAACACTTTCTAGGTGGAACACATACACCGGACTTGCTTGCCCATCGTGTAACTTTGACTCTATTCCTTGTCGTCTTCCTCATAGCAGAAAGTGGTGTTTCATGGGTCATCGTCGTTTTCTTGACAAGAGGCACAAATTTAGAATTGAACCAGATTCGCTTCAATGGTGAGAAAGATATGCGTAGTCTGCCAAAAAAGCTGTCTGGCTCTGATATTCTTGAGCAAGTTTCTAACATTGATGCAACATTTGGACTAAGACCAGAGTATTAGGGGACAAAAAAAAAATTGGAGGTGGGCGACTTGAACAGGGTAGCACTCAACAATGGAAAAAGAAAAGTATATTCTTTGAACTTCCATATTGGAAAGATAACTGTTTGTGCCATAATCTTGATGTGATGCACATTGAAAAGAAGGTACGTGATAATATCATACACACTTTGCTAAATGATAGTGCAAAGACAAAAGATCACATAAATGCTCGAAGAGATCTTAAAGATATGGGCGTAAGACCCGACCTTTGGCCAGATGAAAGTGGAAAATATCCTTTAGCTGTCTTTACAATGACTAAAATGCGCAAGAGAGCTTTTTTTGCAACTTTAAAGAACATGACCGTGCCCGATGATTATTCGAGAAACATTTCTAGGTGCATTGACTTAGATAATCTCAAGTTGAATGGAATGTTAAAAAGTCATGATTGTCATATATTGATGAAGCAATTGCTACCTGTTAAGATATGTTGTAAATAGTAGTTTTATATGTATTCGGCCCAGGCCCGTTAGGTTTTCTCTATTTAAACTCATTAGTGCTTGTACTCTTTACACAGAGAAATATACAATCAATAATACGGAACTACAGCTGCTCTGTAGTCGCAGACGTAGGCAAAGATGGCCGAACTGCGTAACCAATGTCCTGTCTCTTATTTCAACATGGTATCAAAGCCTACAGTCAATAGGTCTTAGCAAAGTTCTCAAAAAACCCTAGCCGTCTCATTGGTTCCAAAAAAAAAAAAGGGCATCGTTGCACGGTTACTGTTCACCGGGTACTGTTCATCGTTCGGGGCACTGTTCATCGTTCGGGGTACTGTTCATCGTTCGCGGTACTGTTCATCATTCGTGGTACTGTTCATCGCGCTGTTCATCGTACTGTTCACTCCATACGTTGGTATATTTCGTCTTTGTCAAATATGAGTTCAGATTCAGAACAATTGGATAGGGACAAAAGTGAGTCTAATGACAACAATAAGTCTGGATCTTCAAGTAAAAGCATTGTGTCTTATGTTTTCTCTGGTAATCCCTCTATTACAACAGAGAAACTCAATGGTGATAATTATTTGAATTGGTCTGCATCAGTAAAAATGTGGTTTATGGGGCAAAGGTTTTTAGATCACCTCACTAAGAATTCAACAGATATTAGTAAAGATTTGCGTGAAGATTGGGAACAAGCAGATTGTCAGTTGGTCTCTCTTTTGTGGCAATCTATTGAACCCTCCTTGCTGGTCCATTATCGCTCATACACCACTTGTTATGACATTTGGCAGAAGGCTAAAAATGTTTATTCTAATGATATCCAGTGTCTTTATGGTGTTATTCATAATTTAGCCACCCTTCAGATGACAGAAGACAACATCATGACATATGCTAATAAAGCTCAGTCTGCAGTAAATGAGTTCAAGCTCCTTGTGATCGACAATGACCCGAAGAAGGTGCTTGAGAAACTAGATAATGTGTGTATGATCTATGTTCTTCATGGTCTCCATCAAAAATATGAGTCAGTACGGAGCAACATTCTTTCTGCATCAGACATTCCCTCAACAGAGGATCTGATCAGGCGTCTCATACGTCTTCCTGGATTGGAAGGAACTGGAGGGAATGGATCTCAGACTAATATAGAATCTTCTGCTCTTGTTTCTAATTTTGCAGGTCGTGGGGGACGCGGTCGTGGTCGTGGGGGTGGTCGAGGAGGTCGTGTTGGAGGACGTCCTCAGTGCACTTATTGTAAGAGACTTGGTCATACTGAAGACAAGTGTTATTCCCTTCATGGCTTTCCAGAGAAACCAGTAAATGTGACTCAGGTTAATGACTCTGAACAGAGAAACACTAAACAAAATGTTATTTCTGATGAGGAGTATAAGGCATTCCTGGAGTATAAAGCTTCCCAGGCTTCATCATCATCGGCAACGGTTGCTCATTCTAGTAATTCTATAGTCTATTTCTCTCAATCATCACCTGTTGACTCCTGGGTTATGGACACTGGAGCTTCCGATTGCGTGGCTGGTAATCCATCTCTTTTATCCAAAATATCTCAACCTAACACCCCACATTATATTACTGTTGCCGACGGATCAAAAGTTAAAGCTAGTGGCATTGGTGAAGCCACTCCTCTTCCATCCTTACCCCTTGACAATGTTCTTCTTGTTCCCAATTGCCCATTTAATTTAATTTCAGTTAGTCGTCTGACTCGAAGTCTAAAATGTTCTGTAACTTTTGATGATGATTATTTTGTTATACAGGACCGGAGTACAAAGCGGACGATTGGTACAGGATATGAGTCACATGGACTTTACTACTTCCAGCCCATCCAACCTTCATCTACACTTGCCTCCACTTCTACTACAGAGTCTCCAAGTCTTCTTCACCGTTGGTTAGGTCATCCAAGTCTCAAGAAGTTCAAAGTCATGGTTCCTCATTTGTCCCACTTGCAGTCATTAGATTGTGAGTCTTGTCAGCTTGGGTAACACGTTCGTTCTTCCTTCCCTAGTAGTACTCAGTCACAAGCTCGTTCTCCTTTTGATGTTGTTCACTCAGCAACTTGGGCCTTCAGAGCATCAACTTCAGCATCTTGTGCTTATAGAATATCAACCTCAGTAACTTGTGTTTTTAAGGCATCAATTTCATTTTGCATCTGTGACATCTTTTCATTACACCGAGTCCCATGCCTCGAACGTGCCTAGGATGTTCTTTCCCAAAAAACTTTAACAAAGGCTTCATGCACAGAATAACCATCAAGAATTGCCTGTTGCAGTTTTTCCTATATGTATCGAAGAAATACAAAAACATTTACGATGTGCCCAATAATATGATATGTTGCAATCAAACATAGCTATACATTTATAATATTGGACTTACATGATTATCTCTTGCCTCATCATTAACAAAATTACCATTTGGTTTCTTAGGAGCAACTCCATACATATCTCCTCTACTATAAGATCGTCCGTCTTGCAATTCCTAAAACGTTTCACCATATCAATAAAATTAAACTATTTTCTAAAAGTTTCAAACAATATAAAAAATGAGATATGATACCAGCTCATGTTGCTTTCTAGAAAGTGTCTTAGCCCCTAATGTATGAGGAACATGTTACTTCGAGCGGTTTTCAGCATTTTGATCAGCTATTACCTATAAGCAAAGTCATAATATTTTAGGATCCAGGCTATACTCCACTCCATAATATTTCACCATATAAATATAATTTAACTAGAAAACATGTTCAAATAATTAAACCAAATCTATTCAATTTCACAGTGTTTGTTATTACCATAGTTTCAGGCTCCATCCTATACTCCAAAAACATCCTCCAGTGATCTCCGTCAATGCCTGGCGGTGGGTTCCGAAGATTTTGTTCAAGAGTTAGCTCCCAGTTATAATTGTCTTTAAAAAAGCTTACAACGATTGTCCCGCCATTTCTTTCCCAAGCTGGATAAAATTCATGTCTTGTGACTTCCATCATTTACTACAAATTTATCCTTTAATACAAATATAATAAAAGATATTAGTAACAAAACATAAATAACAATAAAATGTATTATGGTAATTATGCTTTTTACCTTTATATCATTGCAATCAAAAAAATGTACAAAATAGGGAGTTTGTCAAAATTATTTGCAATAAAACCCAAAAACCCTGCTAATAAACCACCAATGTTTCCAACTGGTTGTGATCTTTCATTCCATTGAGTCACCACCCTAAATCTTAAGTTGTTTGGAATCAAAACTCGCACTTTCAGACTTCTTTGGGTGCGATTACCCTCCTCATCTAATACAAAATAAATCAAAATATCAGTACACCAAAATATAAATAATAGAAAATCCACCACCTAATTATAGTAGATATACCAATAACATCCATCCATTTGGCATTAGTCTTGGCTTGACTTCTAGATGAACCTTCTGTGATACCAGGTTCATTTGGAACATCCTCGAACTCAAGAATGTCATGTTCTGAAGATGAAGATATGTTAGGCATAGACGCCCTTTGGGGTGACAGTACCCTATGAGTTCTCACAGAAGATCCATGTTCTTGATTTGGTGTGGATCGACAATTACGGAGACCAGCATATCTTGTTTTAGGAGGCATACCTACCTGACATTCAAAACAATTTAAACCAGAGCAACAATTCAAGGGAACAGTTTCAATTATAATTAAGCAGGCTGTAAATTAATAATTTAAACAAATTTTGTATATGTTTAAGTAAATATCTATTAAAAAATATGGATGAATGTTTGTTGCTTCTTTTACAATAAGCTTCACAGCAAAACCCCTAGTACTACTCTGCTGAGAACAACACATACAAAATATCTAACATAATTATGAAACACGCAATAACAAGCTATTAAAACTAAACATTCATCCAATCATAGCAATATCAAAAATTGTCTACCCACTAATCCAAACAAAAAATAAAATACTTAGACGTTAAAATTCAATACTTGATATAGATAATTAAGCATCATCCTTTTGTGTCAAAATGGACCTGTTATAATTGAGGTCTAAGCTTTAATATCAATTTATAAAAACAACAATAATAGGAATATCCAATAGCAATTGGATTGAGATCAATCTCAAACATACTATGTCATAGTTCATGGAATGAACTACTAATCACATTCATAAAACCATATCCGGATCATTGTCATCAATATTTTCATTAACTGCTAAACTTTCAGGTTCATTATCTAAAACTGCTCTTGCCAAAGGCATATGTGTATTATCATCTAAGAAAAATTGTTCCAAATCTTGTGATGGGTATTTCTCAGTGGATGCCACAATTTCATTCTCATATTCACCCATGTCATACAAGTCTCTTGGTTTCAAATGAACCGGTATCCTCCAACCTTGTTCATTCTCATCCTCTACATAATAGACTATTTGAGCTTCGGAAGCTCTAATGTATGGTTCATCATCTTCATGTTCTCCACTATGTATAAGTCGTGCAAAGTTGATAGAGGTAAAGCCCAACTTATCCATCTTCATAACTCTTGGATTGGTGGTATTAGCCCATTCACATTTAAACATGACTATCGTGAAGCCTATATAGCTCAACTCAATCATGTCTACTAATCGTCCATAGTAAGGCACCCTTCCAAACCTCATTTGGGTGTCACTACTGCTTGAATAACTTCTCGTTCAAAACATGCCAAAACTCCACTATTTTGAGCTTTTAAAAACTTGTCTCGTTCTAAGGTCCGAAATTTGTATCCATTAACATTAAATGCAATGAACCTTAGCTTGATTAGAAGGACCTTGTGCAAGACTAACAAGAACATCTTTGTCTTGTATGCTAAGAGTGTCAAGATTATTCCCAATCTGGATGTCATAATGTAGATTGTTAGTCACATTCTTGTGAAAACAATAATGAAATACAAATAGCATATACACTTACACAATTGGCGAACCAACGAACGAATTCTCTATGAACCTTTTTGTCTATCTCAGAAGCTGTTTTTGCCCTAAGTTTCCTTCGCACAATAGTTCTATATTGCCTATTTAATTATATAGTATTAGATGTACTGAAATATAATGAACAATCAATCTACGTGAAGAAACACTTACTGAAGATAATAATCAACTACTTGACAATTTGTTAACACATGCCGATGAGCTTGTAACTTTTCTCTTGGTGTGAGGGTAAACTACTTAGAACCACCAACCGACTTTCCAATTATAGGAAATAATTCAGTTGTTCGTGACTGAGCCTGCATTTCATTGGGTTCATCGTCTACACGAGGACGCCTATTCCATCTTGTTTCAATATTGTCTAAATACCTTGAACAAAAGGTAAGGATTTCTTTGATTAGGTAACCTTCTGCTATAGACCCTTCCGGACGAGCTTTATTATGAACGTAGGATTTTAAATGTCCAAGATACCTATTTATAAACCATGTAAATGTCATTTAGAATAACCATTACATTCTCAAATTGAAAACATGACTTAGAAGCTAACACATGTGTTTTACCTCTCTATTGGATACATCCAGTGATAGTGGACAGGACCTCCAAGCTTAGCTTCTTCGACAAGGTGAACAACCAAGTGAACCATAATAGTGAAAAATGAAGGAGGAAAGAACATTTCCATGTGGCATAAAGTGAGGACAATTTGATTATGCAATTTGTCCAAACCTTCAATTTTCAATACTATACTGCATATTTGTCTAAAGAATGAGCATAACTCAATCAACATTGCTGAAACCTCATTGAGCAATGATGATTGCATGGCTAGCGGTAGCAATTGCTTCATCAATATATGACAATCATGACTTTTTAACATTCCATTCAACTTGAGATTATCTAAGTCAATGCACCTAGAAATGTTTCTCGAATAACCATCGGGCATGGTCATATTCTTTAAAGTTGCCAAAAAAGCTCTCTTGCCCCTTTTAGTCATTGTAAAGACAGCTAAAGGATATTTTCCACTTTGGTAGTGTTGAAATAAGAGACAGGACATTTGTTACGCAGTTCGGCCAATCTTTGCCTACGTCTGCGACTACAGAGCAGCTGTAGTTCCGTATTATTGATTGTATATTTCTCTGTGTTAAGAGTACAAGCACTAATGAGTTTAAATAGAGAAAACCTAACGGGCCTGGGCCGAATACATATAAAACTACTATTTACAACATATCTTAACACTCCCCCTCAAGCTGGAGCATATAGATTGTAGGCATCCAGCTTGTCACATATGTAAGTTATCCTTGGTCCCCGAAGAGCTTTTGTGAAGATGTCTGCCAATTGATCATTAGAACCAACAAATGAAGTAGCAATGTCCTTGGACACAATCTTCTCACGAACAAAGTGACAATCAATTTCAATGTGTTTGGTTCGCTCATGAAAGACTGGATTGGACGCAATATGTAGGGCTGCTTGATTATCACAGATGAGACTCATAGTGCCTATTTTACAAAAGCGCAACTCTTGGAGAAGATGTTTCAGCCATATAAGCTCCTGAGTGGTAAGTGCCATAGGAACTCTTCTATGGCTGCTCATGCACTATGTTTATTTTTGCTAATAAATTTACTTTTTTCTGAAAACATATATAAATGGCTAAATGTCTTCTATGGATCATGATGTTATGCTTTTGTTGAATATCGAAATATCTCCTCGGTGTGCTTCTGTACTTAGGCGCGTGAGTCATGTTGTATAAATTTTTTTTTTTTGGTATTAATGAGGGCTCGAAAGCCCATAATGTTTTGGTTATAACTGTTGTTACACATAAAATAGTTTTAACTTTAATAAAGGGATTAATGCTATATATTGTTTGACTTTTCTTTCACCGAGAAGCGCTAGACCTACATCATCAATAAAACGTGTTTATTTATCATAATCCAACTTATACTGATCCATATGAATGTTAGAAGGTAAAAGAAAAAAAAATACCATTATATTTTCAACTTGTTACGATATGGACGATTTCCATCACCCATCGTGTCTTTGACATTTTTCTTTCTCCCTATTATATCTGTTTTAATTGTTCCAGATTTTGTTCTTTTTTATAGTTTAAGAATGAGTTCTTCCTAGAAATAGATCTGATCACAGTATTGTTATGATTAACCTTGAGGATCATGATCACCTTAGAGGCAAGAAAAGGATCCATGTTTTTAGGTTTGAACAAACCTGGACAAAGGACCCCAATTGTGAAGAAGTAATCAAAAGGAATTGGAGGGGTGGTGGTAGATCTTGCCAAGACAAGTTGCTCGGAATTCATGCTGTGGATGGTGAATTCCAAGACTACAGAACTAATGAGGTTAAAAAGGAGTTGGCTAAGGTGGAAAAATTGCTCAATAATCCCGAGTTGTGGAATGGTGGCAGGGATGAGTTGGCTAGATACAGGGAGCTGGAACTTAAGCATGCTGAGCTTCTTAGAATTGATGAATTGGCTTGGAGACAAAGAAGCAGAGCAATTTGGCTTAAAGAGGGGGATAAAAATTCAAAATTCTTTCACAGGAAAGCTAATCAAAGGAACAAAACAAATGCCATTAAAAAGCTCAAAGATGAAGATGGTCATTGGTGGTATGGTGAGGAGAATGTGGAAAGAATTATTTTTAATTACTTCACTGAGCTGTTTTCCTCTTCTGACACTGAGAATGTGGAGCAAACTTGTAGCAATATTCAAAAGAAAATTTTGGGTGAGCAAACTAGCTGGTGTGATCAATCTTTTACTGATGAAGAGGTTAAAGAAGCTATTGACCAAATGCATCCCCTCAAAGCTCCTGGCCTGGATGGGCTTCCTGCTCTTTTTTTCCACAAGTTCTGGCATGTAGTGGGGAGTGACGTCTCAAAGATGGTGCTTGATATTCTTAACAATGGCAGATCCCCGGAGAACATCAACAAAACTTTCATTGCTGTGATTCCAAAATTTAAGAATCCTTCTTCTCCATGCAATTTAGACCTATTAGCCTATGTAATGTTGTTATGAAAATTGTTACAAAATCCATTGCTAATAGTCTAAAAAAGCCTTCTCCCTAGTATTATTGATGTTGAACAGAGTGCATTTGTAAAAGGGAGACTCATTACTGATAATGCTCTGATTGCTATGGAGTGCTTTCACTGGCTCAAGAAGAAGACTAAGGGCAAGAAGGGTATGATGGCTCTCAAGCTAGATATGGCAAAGGCGTATGACAGGCTAGAGTGGCCCTTTATTGAAGCTGTGCTTTTGAATTCAGGTTTCCCTACTAGAATTACATCCTTGATCATGGCTTGCATCAACTCAGTGTCCTATCAGGTGCTTATAAATGGCCAGCCTAGCAGAAGTTTTACCCTTGAGAGAGGTATTCGACAGGGGGACCCTATGTCCCCTTATCTATTCATTCTTTGTGCAAATGTGCTCTCGGGTATGCTCCACAACGAGTCCAAAAAAGGAAATTTACATGGTATCAAGATTGCTAGGGGTGCTCCTCAGATTACTCATCTCCTATTTGCTGATGATAGCCTCCTTTTTGCCAGGGCTAATTCTAAGGAAGTTGATACTATCATTTCTGTTCTTAAATCCTATCAATCTGCTTCGGGCCAGCTTGTTAGTCTTGACAAATCTGATATGTCACATAGCCGAAATATGCCTATCCTAGAGAAAGATATGATCTGTAACAAGATTGGGATTAAAGCTGTGACACATCATACTAAGTACCTTGGGCTTCCTGTGGTATTTGGTAGATCAAAAAAGGAGGTGTTCTCCTTAGTTCAAGATAGAGTTTGGAAGAAGGTGAAAGGGTGGAAGGAGAAATGTCTACCCAGAGCAGGGAAAGAGACTCTTATCAAAGCTATTGCACAATCAATCCCAAACTACATTATGAGTTGTTAAAAAATACCTGAAGGAACTTGTAAAGAGATTGAGTCTCTTGTTTCTAAATTCTGGTGGGGATCTACAGAAGCTCAGAGGAAAATACACTGGATTAGCTAGGATAAGATGGGCTCTAGTAAATCTAAAGGTGGTATGGGGTTCAGAAGTTTCAATGACTTCAATTCTGCTTTACTTGGAAAGCAATGTTGGAAACTCATGGTTAATGATTCCTCTCTCATGGCACAAGTTTTCAAGGGGAGATACTACCCCAGATCTGACTTCATGCAGGCTACTGTGGGATTCCAACCAAGCTATGCTTGGAGGAGTATCCTTAGTGCTAGGAGGGTGATTGAGAAGGGATCCAGGTGGCTTATTGGAAATGGGGAAAAAACTAGTATTTGGCATTCAAATTGGCTTCCTGAGCAAGCAAATTTCAAGGTTTGCAGCCCCATCAACATTTTGGAACCAAATGCTAATGTGAGTCAGTTAATTGACAGAGACACTAAGCAGTGGGATAGGCAGCTTATCTTTGAGGTTTTCAACAATTATGAGGCAAAACAAATCATCAATATTCCAATTTCTTGGAGATTGCCATCGGGTAGGTTGGTTTGGCATTGGGAATCTAACGGTCAATACTCTGTGAAGTCTGCTTATCATCTTTTGAAGGAAGAGAGCCTGAGAAATACGCCTGAATCCTCTAGCTCAATGAATAACAGCTTATGGAAGAATATATGGAAAGCAAAAGTTCCAATTTGTGTTAAGAATTTCCTTTGAAGATTGGCCAAGATATTCTTCCTACAAGGAGTAGATAGGAAAGGAAAGGGATTCAACTTGATACTCAATGCCCCATTTGTTGCTCAGGTGTGGAAACGGCTAGTCACTTGTTTATGAACTGTGCCCCAACCACTACAAGAAAAACTGGATTTTCCGGCGACCAAAATCCGCCGGAAATGACCGAAATCCGCCGAAAATGTGGCTTTTCCGGCAGATTTTTGGCGCCGGAAAACCCTCGTCGCAAACAGTTTCCGGCGGATTTTTGGTAATTTCCGGCCCATTTTAGTCATTTTTTTTGTCAATTTTTTTTTTTTGGAAAATCCGCTGGAAATTACCAAAAATCTACCGGAAAATGTTTTTTTTTTTAAAAAAATTTCCGGCGGATTTTCCAAAAAAAAAAACTTTTTTGACAAAAAAAAAATCCGAATATTTTTAAAAAAATTCTGAATTTTATAACTTAATATGTGTTTTAAATAAAAGTCAAAAAACAAAAGTAAAATCAAATGTTGAATGGTATTGTTGAAATAGGAAAGAATAAAAGAGAATATGAGAAGAAATAATATATGAGAGAATAAGAATGAGGAATTATGAAGAAATAAGAATAAAATAGTGAGATGAAGAAGGAATAAGAATAAAGAAGTGAGAATGAAGAAGAAAAGAGAATTATAGAAGAGAGATATGTAGAGAAATATTTGAAGATTAGAGAGTATGAGAAAGAACAAGAAAGATAAGATAGAGAAAATGTAGAAGAGAATGAGAAGGAAAGAAAGAGATAAATGAGAGAATGAGATGAGTGTAGGAGAAAGTTGTATTTATAGACGAATTTTTTTCCCTCTAAATTTTTCGGGCGGATTTTTGAAATTTCCGGCGGATTTTTTTCCCTCCAAAATTTTCCGGCGGATTTTTTCAAATTTCCAAAATTTTTTCAAATTACCAAAAATCCGCCGGAAATTTCCGGCGGATTTTTTAAAATTTCTGTCGGATTTTTGCAAAAAACAAAAAAAAAAAATTAAAATTCCGCCAGAAAGTCCAAAAAATCCTCCGGAAAGTTTCTGTGGAATAAAAATCCGCCGGAAAGTCCAAAAAATCCGCCGGAAACTACCGTGGGATCAAATCCGCCGGAAAGTTTCCGACGGATTTATATCCGCCGGAAAGTTTTGGACAGTAAATCAACTATTTCTTGTAGTGAACTCAATTGGTTTGGTTTTCATCTCCTCTGGGTATTAGAGTCCCCCCAATTCTGATTTTATGGCTTGGTTTCTACATTGGCTAACAATTGATGACTCATTGGCTAGACAATTGTTTTGTGTAACTCTAGAAAATTCGGAAGAGCAGGAATGAACTTATTTTTAACCAAACCGAATTTAACCCCACTACAATTGCCTCCAGTAGTGCTGGTTTCGTGGCTGATTTCAATGTGGCAAATTTAAAATCCCCTATGCCACGGTTCCCCCCTCAGGTTCTGCATTGGGTTGGTCCTCCTGGAGGTGAACTTAAAATAAATACTGATGCTGGCTGTTTTGTTGATGGTGTCTCGGTGTGGAGCTTTATTGGTAGAAGCCAATCTGGTGTTGTCCGTCATGCTGTTGTTCATAAACAGAATGGTTCTGCTAATCCTACGGTTACTGAAGCAATGTCCCTCAGGTGGGCTCTCAATTGGGCTAGGATCAACAATTGTTCTAATTGCTTGTTTGAGTGTGATGTTGAAATTGTTGTCGATTGTTGTCTGGGATTGAAATCTGTAGCTGCTATTGAACCCATTATTGCTGATTGTATTGCTTTATTAGGCCAACTTCCCAACTCTAGAATTTCCTTTGTTCGTAGGGGTTGTAATCAAGCTGCTCATGCGCTTGTTAGTGTATCTTTGCAAGTAGGTTCCACGTTTTGGCAGGGGCATGTCCCTGAACCTGTTAACTCTATAGTTTGTAATGAGGCCTTGGGCTCTTTTTCTTCTCTATCAATAGAATGAGATGTTTTCCTGTCAAAAAAAATAGTTTAAGAATGAGTATTACATAATTTTAGGGTCGGTTAAAGAAAAACTACCGGCCTTTGATTCTCTGCACGCGGAGATACGTAGGAGCGGGGCTTCCCCATCAAGCACAAAACTTAATATTTTTCCTAAATAATCAATTTTCTTTTCTTTAAAACCTATTTTCTAAAAAATATAAAAAAGGGGGATTGGTTGAGATGTGACATCTTGTCAATCCTGGTCTAAGACGCCTGAGTTGTACTACTTGGCGATCTTAAACCCCTTCAAAAAAATAAAATCCACCAACCAACAAAATTTTCAGGAACAACTACGTGACTTTTGAGTTCCTCATTGCACCAGAGGATACGTAGGAGCGGGGCTTCCCCGTCAAGTTAAAATTAAATTTTTCTAAATTAGTACATATTATTTTCTACTATTAAATATTTTTTTTGGGTAAAACAAATAATTAAATAATTTATTTGCACAATCTGATTTAGGGTAACTGTCTTAGGACAGATGTTTTAGGGGTGTAGTGTAATTAGGTTTTCGCCCTTCCCTTTGCATAACCGACTCCCGAATCCAACCTAGTTTTCGCAGACCAATAACTTTTACTTAGGTTTTTCTCAATTTTTCCTATTTAATAAATTGGGTGGCGACTCCCAAAGAATAATCAATTTTGAGCCGTCCACGTCGGAACCCCGGTCACGACACTTACAATGAAGCCCTGACGAAGGTGACTGAAAAGCACATATCAATTGCTACAACATTCATAGCACCAGCATTACATGTAACACAATACTATTAAAAGTGATTTATTTAGTAAAGAGACTTCCAACTATCATTCTCACTTGACTACACACTCATCTTATATAGCTTGTTTACTTTCTGTTTCCACACTATCTTTACTACTTGTTACTTGGTTACCCAACAGTAATTCCACTATCCATATAAACCTTAAGATTTAATCCAATCCCTATGGGTACGATATCATCTTTCTAGTACGACTTGTTGTATACTGTGTATACTTGCACATCATATTTTCTCACACCAAGTTTTTGGCGCCGTGCCGGGGATTGCCATTAATTTTTATTGTTATGATTTATAGTAAATTAGTGTTTATATTACTTTGGTATTTTGTTTCTGATGCTAGAGCATTGGATGCTCTAGCATATGCACAGGATCGAATCACCAGAATATAGATTAGATCCTGAGATAGAAAGAAGATTTAGAAATTTGCTTAGACTTCAAAAGCAAAGACTCAAAAGTTGTGGTAGAATCGCAATGTGTCAACTAGGTGAAGGAGTAGGTTTTGTTCCAGGTTTAGGTAGAGGATCAGTCAGAGGGGGTCCAGGCTCACAGAGAGCTATTCATCAACATGGGTCTTATAGGTATGATAAATGATAAGGACAGGACAATGAAGGACTATCTATGTTTGATCCTCAAAACATGCAAACCAGAATAAACAAACCTCGTATTGATTTAACACACTTTGAATTTAAACCCATGATGTTTCAAATGCTTCAAAAGGTGGGTCAATTTGGTGGTTCTCTTGATGAGAATCCCGACTTTCATTTATGACAATTTTGGGAAGTATG
This sequence comes from Astragalus glycyphyllos, assembly GCA_963573325.1. Classification (NCBI taxonomy): domain Eukaryota; kingdom Viridiplantae; phylum Streptophyta; class Magnoliopsida; order Fabales; family Fabaceae; genus Astragalus; species Astragalus glycyphyllos. The sequence goes on from OY754307.1 coordinate 41,486,603, forward strand.
TAGCAATTTTATGATTCCTGGTGTCACAGAAAGTGCTTTTAGATTGAAATTGTTTCCACACTCCTTGAAAGATAGAGCCAAGGCTTGGCTAAACTCTGTAGAACCTAACTCTATCACTAATTGGAATGATATGGCTGAAAAGTTCTTGGCAAAATATTTTCCACCTATTAAAAATGCTAGAATGAGAAATGACATCAGTTCCTTTAGGCAAAAAGAATTTGAATCACAATTTGAAGCATGGGAAAGATGGAAATAACTTTTAAGAAAATGTCCTCACCATGGCATACCTATCATCATTCAAATGGAAACATTTTACAATGGTTTAGAACCTCATACTAGATTAATGCTAGATGGATCATCTGGGGGAGCGTTATTAAATTCATATTTAGGCCAGTGAATTGATAGAGAATTGCAACCAATAGTTATAGCTGGCCTATTGAGACCATAATTGCTCAAAAGAAGACATCTGGGGTTCATGAAATTAGTGAAATATCAGCCCTAGCAGCTCATGTAGCCTCACTGACCAACATGATAAAAAACCTAAATTACATCAATGCTCCACCATCCAATGCTGCAGCTTTAACAGACACCACAGCTGCAATAGAACAAGCTTCTCCAAGAACAATTAGTTTTGTATACTGTGGAGGAGGACACTTGTATGAGGAATGTCCTAGCAACCCTTTTTCTGTTAACTATGTAAGATACAAAGAAAAAAACCCTTACTGAAACACCTATAACCCTAATTTCAGATGAGACAACAACAATGCTACAGCACCTAATGTTGCAGCCCCATCTAATCCACCAGGATTCCAAGCTTAAATCTTTTATAAGTGAGGTAAGAACAGCAAAACAAACTCATGATGCATCAGTAAAAAATTTGGAGAATCAGGTGGGGCAACTAGCAACAACTTTGTACCAAAGGCCAAATGGATCACTACCATCCAACACAGAAGCTACAACCTGACAAAGGCAAGGTAAGGAACAGGTAGAAGCTACTTCTTGGAGAAATGGAAAGGATCTATCAAAACCACATGAGACAGAAGGTGAAGGTAAGGAAGAAAAAGAAAATATGAAAAAAAACAGAAAAGAAAACAACTCACAGAATGCTGAAACATCCAATGCTGCAGTATCTGAGTCTGCTTCTATACCACAACCAAGGTTAGATCTAGAATACCCCTTCTCCTCCTTTTCCACAAAGGTGGAAAAAGGCTAATGAGGAGAAAAAATTTGGCAAACTACTTGAGGTATTAAAGAAGTTACACATCAGTGTTTCCTTACTTGAAGCATTCCAAAAAATGCGAAACTATGCCAAATTTATGAAGGATGTGCTTACAAAAAGAAGAAGATTAGGGGACTTTGTAATAGTTTTTATGTCAAAAGAATGCAGCTTAATCGTGCAAGGTAAAATTCCTAAGAAACTAAAGGATCTTGGAGTTTCACAATTCCATTTCCAATTGGAAAATTTTATACTAGTAGTGCATTATGTAATTTAGGTGCAAATATTAAGTTGATACCTAAATCCATATTCACACAACTTGGAACTGAAACTTCCAAACCTACCAATATGACACTTTAGTTAGCTTCCAAACCTACCAATAGTCTCTCTAGATAAATTGGTACAGAAAACATCCACAAGCAATATGATCACTTGACAAATGCTCTCGCATCCATTGCTCCAACATTATCAGATGAAGAAATTGTGCAAGCAGTAGCGTTGTGGAATGAATCATCAGTAAAAGAGGTATGGGCAAGAAAATATGAATATTTGAATCTTGAAGATGCAAACCTCAAGAAGAATGTTCCTTCAATAGAAAAACCTCCTGAACTTGAATTGAAAGAATTGCCCGAGCATCTCAAATATCCTTTCTTAGGGGAAAATGATGCTCTTCCTGTGATCAATACTTCTGACTTATCGTCAAACCAGGAGCTTGATCTCATTAACACCCTAAGTAAGCATTAGAAAGCAATCGGGTGGCAAATGTCATACATAAAAGGAATCTGTGATTCCATATGTATGCATAGAATTATCTTGGATGAAAATTCCAATAACAACATATAAGGTCAAAGATGACTGAATCCAATTATGAAGGAGGTGGTGAAGAAGGAGATCATCAAATGGGTAGATGCTGGCGTAGTGTACCCTGTCTCAGATAGTGCATGGGTGATCCCTGTCCAATTTGTTTTAAAGAAGGGGGTGTGACATTTTTAGCCACTTTAAAGAATGTACTACCTATAAGAATCGTCACATGTTGGAGAATATGTATGGACGATAGAAAACTCAACAAGGTTAGCAAGAAAGATAACTTCCCATTGCTTTTCATAGATCAAATGTTGGACAGACTAGCTAGTAAGGAATTCTAGTGTTTCCTAGATGGATATTTACTCTATAATCAAATTTCCGTAGTTGCTGAAGACCAGCAAAAGACTATATCTACATGTCCTTATGGTACCTTTGCATTTAGAAGGATGCCATTTGGACTATGTAATGCTCCAGCAACATTTCAGAGATGCATGATATCAATATTCTCAATCTTCATTGAGCAATCAATGGAAGTATCCTTGGATGATTTCTCAGTATTTGGAGAGACATTTCAACTTTGTTTATCAAACATAGAAGAAATTCTCAACAGATGTGAGGAAACTAACGTAGTGCTAAACTGGGATGGACGCCATTTTATTGTCCTAGAAGGCATTGTGCTTGGCCGTAGAATATTAAAGAAGGGTCTGGAGATACATAAAGCAAAGATTGAGGTGATAGAGAAATTACCTCCTCCAACATCAATCAAGGCTTTCAGAAGCTTCTTAGGCAATGCAGGCTTCTATAGAAGATTTATCAAAGATTTTTCAAAGATTTCAAAGCCATTATGTTTACTCTTACAACATGATGTACCTTTCAACTTTGATGAGCCTTGTGTGGAAGCATTCCAGAAACTCAAAAGAGCATTGGTGACAACACCAGTGATAGTTAGACCAGATTGGAGCAGGCCATTTGAATTGATGTGTGATGCTAGTAATTTTGCTGTGGGAGCTATCATAGGGTAAAGGTATGATAAAATATTTCATTCTATATATTATGCTAGATAAACACTAATTGAAGCTCTATTGAGTTACACTATAACTTAAAAAGAATTATAAGCAATGGTTTTTGCATTTGGAAAATTTTGGATCCTACTTGGTTGGCACCAAAGTAATAGTTTTTACAGATCATTCTGCCATCAAGTTTTTAATTTCAAAAAAACATGCAAAACCAAGGCTAATAATATGGGATTCTCCTCCTTTAGGAATTTGATCTTGAAATTCGTGATAAAAAGGGGTGGAGTACCAAGTAGCTGATCATTTATCTAGACTTAAAAGAGAAGGTGTAGGTACATAAAGAGGGAGAGATCAAGAAAAATTTCCCTGATGAAAAACTGTTAGCAGTTACCATGGCAGTCACCAATGCCCCAACATCCAATGCAAGAGCATCAGATGCTACAGCACCATGGTTTGTTGACGTAGTGAATTTCATGGCAAATGAAGTGCTACTAGTCAATATGACCTATCAACAAAGAAGGAGATTCTTCCAATAATTAAACAATACTATCGGCATGATCCATTTCTTTATAAGAAGTGCCCAAATCAGTTAATGAGAAAATGCATTGTAGATGAAGAACAGGTATCAGTGTCGCAGCATTGTCATGCTGCTCCATAAGGAGGACATTTTAGGAGCACCAAAACATCAGCTAAGGTATTGCAGTCAAGTTATTATTGGCCAACATTATTTAAAGATGCTCATTCTATGGTCAAAATATGTGATAAATGCCAAAGGGCAGGGAATATATCTGAAAAACATGAAATGCCAAGAACCAACATTTTAGAGATTGAACTCTTTGATGTTTGGGGAATGAACTTCATTGGACCTTTTCCACCTTCCTTTGGTAATTTATATATCTTGGTAGCTTCAGACTAAGTCTCAAAATTCGTAGAGGCAGTGGCATTGCCAAACAATGATGCCAAACTTGTGAGTAAGTTCCTGCAAAGAAATACTTTCACCAGATTTGGTACTCCAAGAGCAATTATTAACGATGAAGGTTTACACTTCTTCCACAAACTCATAGAAATTATTCTTGCTATATATGGGGCTGAAGCATTAGATTGCTACTACCTACCACCTTCAAGCAAGTGGATAGGCAGAACTATCAAACAGGCAAATCAAAAGAATGCTTGAGAAAATGGTTGGACCCACAAGGAAGGATTGGTCTGTATATTTAGATGAAACTTTGTGGGCATACAGAACAATATTTAAAACACCCTTAGGAATGTCACCCTACAGAATAGTCTATTGTAAAGCATGGCATCTACCAGTTGAATTAGAAAACAAGTCATATTGGGCTTTCAAAAAGCTCAATTTTGATCTTAACAAAGCTTGTGCATCAACGCTTTTGGATATTAATGAATTAAAAGAAATTAGGCATTCACTAGTGCAAAAAAGACATTTAGCATCGGTTGTTTTGGACATTTAGCATCGGTTATCCAACGATGCTAAATCCCCAGATACTAAATGTATGACATTTAGCATCGGTTATTTAACCGATGCTAAATGTCTCCTACTGCTGCATTTATCATCGGTTATACTGTACAACCGATGCTAAATGTCTCCTACTGGTACATTTAGCATCGGTTATACTGTACAACCGATGCTAAATGTCTCCTACTGCTGCATTTATCATCGGTTATACTGTACAACCGATGCTAAATGTCTCCTACTGCTGCATTTAGCATCGGTTATAATGTACAACCGATGCTACAAGTACCAACAGAAGACATTTAGCATCGGTTATACTGTACAACCGATGCTAAATGTCTCCTACTGCTACATTTAGCATCGGTTATAATGTACAACCGATGCTACAAGTACCAACAGAAGACATTTAGCATCGGTTGTACAGTAACACCGATGCTAAATGTGCCAGAAGGAGACATTTAGCATCGGTTGTACAGTATAACCGATGCTAAATGTACCAGTAGGAGACATTTAGCATCGGTTATACTGTACAACCGATGCTAAAAGTCTCATTTCTTTCATATTTTTTTTTGTCCATACCAGTCATCTAATACATAATAACCTGTTATATACAGAGAGATATTCCAATCATCAACACATGAAAGTACTTAAAATTCCATTAAACTTAATAATGTCTTGCATAGTGTCATAAGTTAAACTAATTAGAAAACAAAATACATAACAAAATGTGGTATCCACCATAACATATATAACACTATTGTGCACAAAATGTGGTGACCCTTTCCTAATTACACAAGTTAAACTACGCACGAAATAGTGTATCCTTTTGCTCTGTACGTATCTTGAAAAAGAATTCCGCCCAAAGCTGACGAGTCTCCTCAAGTTCCTCATCGGTGTATGACTTTGCATTATCAAAGACCTACAAGTTTAAAATTTACTCAAACAAATTAGATTTCAAACTTTTATACCTTCTCCTAATTATCAAATACCTACTAAAAAAGACTTTGCTTTGACAGAATTTTATACCTTCTCCCAATTATCAACAATACCGGCGCTCACAATGGTCAGCATAAACTTCATAACATAATAGCCACAATGAAAACCATTCGGTTGTATTGGCATCTACACAAATGAATTAACAAAGTTAACCATTGAATTAAATACTTACACAAACAGAACTATTTAGGAGGTGCTAGAACATATATAGCTGAGCAAATGAAATAAATTGTGTGTATTCATTATTAAATCCTCAACTTTAAGTATATCCATTGAATGGTCCTTGGTCTGTGTCCAAGATTTGTCATCAACTAAATCTGTTTCAATGATTTTTTTTTTTCATTACATGCTCAAATCAAACTAATTATATAAATAGAAATTAAAATATCTTGCAAAAGATTCTGTGACAGCATGACCTTTCGGTTAAGATTAAGATATTTGTCCAGGTCAACTTGCAGGGAAGTATACTTGCACAATTGCACACTAAGGATACATTTGTTTTGGTTTTGTCCATAATCTACAAGTGTGATAAATACAATCACACTGATCAAATCTATTTCCTAAGAAATTCAAAGAAACATTTTAATGTTTTCTCATCAAATCATTTCCAGCCCAAAAAAGCCAATCAAAATTTATTAGGCAGCTGCTGTATCTGATTAGAAGTAATAAAAAAAATAGCCACAAAGCCTTCTACATCTCCATTTCTTCAAAAAGAAAAAACTACTTTAGCTAGTTTAGCAGGCAGTGTGTAAATTGATATTCCAGTTAAAAGACACCAGATTTTCACTTTTCAGGCTGACAGGCAGAAATACTATCAATAACCTTGAGAATTCACTCAAAACTAAATCAACCCAATATTTTAAACTACTTACTATAGGGTACAACCAGTTGGTGGCCGATGTAGAATCCCCTTTCACAGCTCTATTAACAACATAATATAAATTAGTTATAAAATTTCAACTAGAAGTTCAAATACTACAATCTAAACCATGATAAACAATTAAAAACTTACTTGCCAAACATTTCTTTGATTGCTTTGGTTGGTTGGCGACATAAGGAACACATCCAGACCACAGTATTTTGCTTTGGGAGGAGGACAACTAGTTGCCAATGCTTGCTGCAACATTGATAAACATAAAACTAAGAAACAAACAAACAAATAAAGGAAAATGTATTACCAATTCTTTCAAATATGTAATCATGTACCTATTGCAAAATGGAGCCAACCATATTTCCTTATTGGTAGTAGCCAATATTTGTTGAATATGTATAGAAACATCCTGTTTGGAATACCCGTTCAAGTTCAACTTATGCGGACACACAAATCCATACAAGTCATCGACACCCCTTTCAACAACTTGGCGATACAGATATCTATTAATGAAGGAAATATCAAATTGACTAATATATATAGAAACGCGAGAAATTTATATAACCAAATAAACTTTACTACTTACGTGCACCATATGCCCAAGTGGCACAAATCAAGCCACGCTTCACCAGAAACCATGTCGATGATCTCTTTGAAGGAGACAAAGCACACATGTTTTTGGTGCTCCAACATTATCCTGGCATGTCTCTTATCATCATACGCAATCATATGTATCTTTCTCAGCCAATCAATTTTCTCCTCCTTTTCCTCCTTCTCCTCCTGCTTCTCCTCCTCCTCCTCCTCCACATTAGATGGTGAGCAACTCCCCTTAGATCCAACAGTGGTCATGGGAGTGGGAACATGAACAGCCGTAGTTTGACATCCTCCACATGATTGAGAGCGCTGAATAATTAAAAAATACATATTTCAATCAATCTGTTTACAGTGAAAAATATACTTTATATTTCATAAACATATGGTCTCTTTACATGTTTCATCATTCAATGGTAATTTTGTTGTTGCAGAATTGTGTTGGGCATAATAAGGTCAGAATTGTTTTTCAAACATTAGATTAATTAATTCATTAATCTAGTGTACAATTGGAAAAACTAAGCAAACACCATTATTGGCATGTCCACAACAGCAAGAATCCTATAAGATAACATCAATCAATATCATAGCTCAAAGAAACACAAAGAGGAAAGGTAGCTTACCAGATAATTTTGAAGTTTATAGGCTCCCCATTCTTGCGTCACTTGAGTTCAAGTCTTCATAACATAGGAGAGAAATCTAAAGTTTACATCACAAGCAACTATGATCAAAACACAGCTAACTAGCAGTGAAAACTAATTTCATGAAAACTAACTACTAATGAAACAACTACTAATATGACATGTTTGAAAAGCAATCGAGTATAACCTAACATAAAGAGAATCATAACCAGAGAGAGTCACATACGTTTAATTGAGGAAATCAGAGAGAGTCACAACAAAACCAGAGCAGGTATACGTATACACCTCTAGTTTAACACTTTCAGTGTTCCAAATTCCAACAAAACAGACTCAACCCTTGGGCCAAGCCATAAATTTCAACTTCAACTTACCATGAAACCAAGTCTCAGGCTTATCCATGATAGGTAACTTCAACTTCCCCACAAAAATTTAAAATACATAATAACAATTTTCTAATTAATATATTTTAATTTCCTCAATTAAACGTATGTGCTTAAATTTCCCCACAAAAATTTAAAATCCATAAGACAATCATACATAAAGACAATACATAAAGAAGCAATACCAGCAATTGCGTCCTTACTAGCAGCAAACAATTACTCAAGTCTTCAAGCAATTGCACATTTTGTGTGTAACCTAACAACAACAACAACAACCACTGATTTACCAAGAAACAAAGAAGCAATATTGAGGGTTTCAAGCAAACAACAATAACAAACACTGAGAAACAAACACGAAATCAAGACAAACTTGACATCATCAAAATTAACCCTTTAAAAACGAAACAAACTTAGGGTTTCAAGCAGAGAAAATGAACTTAGGGTTTCAAGCAGAGAAAACGAAAACAAAGGGAGAGAAAGAGAGATCCAAGATACTTACCATTTGAAGATTCTGAACTAACTGAGTTTGAAGAGAAAACGAAAACAAAGGGAGTGAACGAAAACGAAAACTGAGAACGAACTGAAGGAAGTGAACGAACTGGCAATGATGAGTTTGTGAGGACGGCGAAGGGAGGACGGCGACGGAGAAGGCGAGGGAGGTCGGTGACGGCGAGGGAGGGTGAACGCGTGAGAGGACAGCTTGAGAACGCGTAAATTGAGAAGTGAGAACGAAACTGAGAAGTGAGAACGAAAGAATAGGGAAAGACTGAGAACGCGTAAATTGAAAAAAATAAATGGGACCTTTAGCATCGGTTGTTATGAACAACTGATGCTAATTGTCTGACACAGGTACCTTTAGCATCGGTTGATTAAACAACTGATGCTAAATGTAAGTGGGAAAAACGAAAACTTGCACTTATTTGCAAAATTGCCACCGGTTCAACATTTAGCATCGGCTGTTCAAACAACCGATGCTAAATGGTGCTTTCTAATGTATTTTTTCCACTAGTGATTGCTCTTATGAGAATGCTGAAATTTACAAAGCAAAAACAAAAGCTTGGTATGACCAAAGAATACAGAGAAGGGAACTCATAGAAAGAGGAATGGTCCTACTATACAATTCTGAATTTAAAATTGTTCTCTGGTAAGCTCAAATCAAGATGGTTAGGACAATTTTAACTCATCAAATTGTACCCCCATGGTGTAGTTGACTTGTTTGATGAAGCCTCAAACACCACTTTCAAAGTATATAGTCAAAGGGTGAAAATGTACTATGGTGAAGGTGAGGTGAGAGATAAAATCCCCACACATCTTCAAAATCTCAAGATCAAGGATATAGTCAGGCTGAAGACTCTTAAACCAAGTGCTTATGGGAGGCAACCCATGATTAAGTTTTTATGTTTAAGTTTGTTTTGTAGGAACAAAATTGGAGGCAGTTCTAATGTCGTAGCATCCATTGCTCCAGCATTGCCAAAATCCCAATGCCCATGCATCAATTCAGCATTCACACATGGAATAAAATCTTCACTGAGGGAGTTATCAGCTAGATTAAGGCTAATGTGGTCTGTTCCTCACCTAATTTCTCACTTGTCGCTGTTGATGTTTTCCACTTGGCAATAATGTGTCAATGTGCATGGTTTCCACTAAACATAACCTTCCTACTTCATTTAAAACCATTCCATTTACCAATAGTTATCGTTACTCTAATGCTCTCTCTCACAAAATACCAATTCTCACAAAACTCCCATTTTCAAAAAAGCTATTTATATCATCTTCAAACTCCACCCTAAAATCTTCATCTCTTAAATTCAATCAGCAATGACACGCAAGCAAGCTGCAACCTAGGGTTGCATCAAGGCAACTACCAATGCTGGATAATCAAGCATGCCAGCAGCAAAAAAACCATCAATGACCCAACACCTGTTTCGAGCGAAGCAGCACATTTTTGGCAAATGGAAATGCTGCTAGAACATGGATACAAACTCACCAAGGCTCCTCCATCATTCACATCAACAGTGGCAAATTTGTTCTGGGATACCTTCATTCAACACAAGGGTTCATACGTGGAGCTAGTAGTTCGTGAATTTTATGCTGGCATCCCTGATCCTAAAGGAGGTAAGCAACTATACTTCCCTATGGTGAGGAACAAAAGAGTACATTTTGAGACTAAGAAAATAAATGATGCATACATGTTACGCTACAATGGTACTAATTTTGAAAACAAAATTGAAAATTATGGAAAGAAAGAGATGATTAGGGTAAAATCTAGAATAGCTAAGGAAGATGCTGAGTAGGACAAGTTTACAAACTCTGAGTTTACAATGAAAAGCAAATATCTGATTACTAAAATAGGTAACTGGCATTGGTTTATTCCTATTTCCATACCCCCTTCCTCACACGCCTCATCACATCAAAAAGAAAGACTTATTCTGTTTGATTCCATCTTAACAGAATCAAATATTGATGTTGGGAGGATAATAGCTAGGGAAATTCTAACATGCAAAATCAAGACCAAAGGATACCTTTTCTTCCCTTGCTTGAGTACTAGTCTTTGTATAAATGATGGTGTACCTATTGATGTTAAGAAGGTAAGGGAATTTTCCACAAGTTCGTTATCTGCTGAATTCCAGGAAAAGCCAAAAATTGCTAAGGAAACGGCTGATAGCCTGATGCCGGAGCAATACATTCTCCAGCTAAGATTACAGGAAATTTCTAGTGTGGAAACACACGTTGAAGCTCCTATTTTTCCAAATTGGGTTCTGCCAGAATTAGAAAAAGAAGAAGACGAAGAGGTACCTAATGAAGAGTATGTTGAAGAAGAGGAAATAAAGGAGGAAGATGAAGTAAGAAAAGCTGTGAGGGACATAGAGTAAGATTTGGAGGAAGATGAAAGTGGGTCTGAGGAGGAAAGTGAGAACTCAGAAGGAGGAGATGTGATAATGGAAGAGGAACCTACAAAGAAGTACCACAGCACCACAAACCCACCCACACCACCTGAAGTCCCGAAACAGCCCACAACCACTAAAATACCTACCAAACCACCCACTACTCACTCACCACAAATCAATTCCACCATCCCCACTGCCTCAATCTACCCAAAAAAAAGAAACAGAAGCAACCACAAAAGAACCAACTCCCATAATAGCTGAAACAGAGAAAGAACCCCAACGAGAACAACTTGCAACAACAGAACTTCCTGTGATTATAACTAACATTGAATCTATTAGTTTAAAAACTAAATTGCAGGTCATCCAAGGAGAGTCAGAGAATGAAGTGGAAGTACACAATGAAAAGGAAGGAGAAGCTGAAAAAGAAAGCACTGATGAAAAGCCCTCTGATGATGCAACCCAGCAACTTTCAACTGATGCCCCAACATCTAATGTTGGAGCATTGCGGCAGCAACCAAATGCAACATGAGCCCAAGTAGATACTGCACAAGGGGAAGCCACAATGAAGGTAGTCATGGACACCTTAGCTACCAAAAGAAGTGAAGAAATGGTTGCCAAACAGCAACCATGTGCCAGAACTGTCAAGATTGCTGCTGAAGTTTTTAATGCAACTGTTCCTGAATCAACTACTACACAAACAGATGTTGGGGCAACCATTGTTGGAGCACATTGCGCAATATGTGTATGGTGATATATATATATATATATATATATATATATATATATATATATATATCTGTGTGTGTGTGTGTCTGTGTGTGTGTTTTAGCAGTACATGTGTGTCTACATGTTTAAATATGCATGTGTTTTCTGTTATAAACATGGATTAGATAAATATAGTCTTAGTTAAAGGTTTGATATTTTGGAAGCATGGTCAGCTTAGAATCTTTAAAAAAAATGCACCTCTTTGAAACTGATCATTGATGATGAAAGAAATAAAAAGAAAGCAGTCTTATTTTTACAAAATAATCAATTTATAATTGCTTTTACAAATCAAAACTGAGTATAGAAAGGAATTTAGCTAAATTTTTACTTAAAATCTAGAATAGCAAAAAGAATTAAGTTTGGGGGTGCATTAATAAAAACTAAGGCTATGTTTGATAATTGTAGAAAAACCAATGCAAAAGGTTTTACAGAAATCACTACAAATACCAAATTCTTGTAAAAGTATTATTCGCCTAAACTGAAAGCTGAATCCGTTCCAAAAATGCATGAAAAAAATACAAAAAGACCAACAAAAAGAAAGAAAAAAGTATGCAAAGGGGGGTCAGTGAGGATGACAATATATGCTAAATCCCTGTATGTAGTCTCAAAGCTAGAGCATCCAATGCTCCAACATTACAATGAGTACTATGCTCCAGCATCTAGAAACCACGAAAATAGAAATTAGTGCATTGACTCAAAATTTTGAAATGCTTAAACCAAGCCCTTTGTTGTACTTTGAAGCTCCCCAAATACTTGAGGAAATTGTTAATCTATTCGACCTTTTGAAAAATCTTTAGCTTGAGCAATGGTAAATTTTTTCTTTCAAAAGCTAAGAAAACTTTTTGAACTTAGTTGGGAACTGATCTAAACTCAGCATGCACACACTCACATAAATGAGCAGTAATAACTTTGAATGTTATAGAAGCAAAGTTATGACGAAATATTTCTGAAAACTGTAGTTCTTAAAGTGCATTTCTTGAAAAATATATTTTGAAAGAAATCAGCTGATCTGTTTCTGAATTATGCAAACCATGAGTGTTATATTATTTCTTGTTCAAGTGTCATTACTTGAGGACAAACAATGGTTTAAGTTTGGGAGTGTGATAACTCTATTTTATATAGAGTTATTTACAAATTTAAATTTAATTAATTATTCAAATCTCTAAAATACTATTTATTAAATATAGCAATATAGTAAAATAACAACTTTCAAGGTCAAAATTAGGTTTATACACGTAACATTGCATCTTACATATATTTTGGTATTTTCACGTGTTTGTTCAATGCTCCAGCATTGGATGCGCCAACATTAGTAACTACCAATGCTCCAGCATTGGATGCGCCAGCATTAGTAACTACCAATGCCCCAGCATGCAAAACAGACTACAATGCTCAAAGAGATCTTGGGACATCAAAATGCCTCAGCAACCAAATAATGGCGTCGTGCTGTGTCATAAAGGAAGATGGAAGTGGATAATTTCGGCGCCTACCATAGACTTCATATCTCACAAAGTTGGACTTTCATAGGGAAACTTGTCATTTCGTTAGTTGGACTCTTCTCTTGGGTGAGTATAGGATTGAAACTAATTTTTGGGCTGATATGATAAAGCAACCCTAGATTCATCTCCAAGCAAACCCTCTCATGAAGGAAATCTCACTCTTGGAGCCTATATAAAGACTTTCAACTTCTCATTTGAAATATAAAACTTGACAGATAGTTTTATTATTTTTACATTCTCTTGTAAGAAGGCAAGAATGGAATTGACAACTTCTTTCTATACATCCAGACACTCACATAGTGCTGACTAAATACTGTGAGGTGAATGCTCCAACACAACTAGGCATGTTTATGCAAAGGAACTCCAACCGTGTAAACTTTACTTTGTTGTCTTCCTTTTATATTATCAATGATATTGAACATGTTCACTTCTGTTTAGATATGCTTTGTAATGTCTAGCATGAGCTAAACTTCTTTAGTTGGGATGCTTTAACTATATAATGATCTTTTCAAACTTATTTTGAGGTTGATCACATAGAAGAAGTAAAGTCATAAATACAGACATGGTTGATGATTAGAATTCAAGAACTAATATGGGTACAGGTTTAATAAAGGAGACCTTGTTAATTCAATTCTAAAACCCATACATAGGAAAGCATAGTCCATAGGGTGAGCATATTTAGAGCTTAGACATAAGACTTTTAATGAAGCCCTGACTAAGGTAACTGAAAAAAACATGTCAATTGCTATAGCATCCATTGCTCCAGCATTACATGTAACATAATATTATTGAAAGAGAGTTATTTAGTAAAGATTTTTCCAACTATCATTGTCACTTGACTACACACTTATCTTATATAGCTTGTTTACTTTCTTTTTCCACACCATCCTTACTGTTTGTTACTTGGTTACCCAACACTAATTCCACTATCTATAAAAACCTTAAGTATTAATCCAATCCCTGTGGGTACGATCTTGTCTTTCTTATACTACTTGTTGTAGACTGTGTATACTTGCACATCATATTTTCTCACACCAGAACATACTCCTTGCTCGTGAATTGTTTGGTACGACAAACAAACTAATAGATGGTTTGAAATATCTTTCAAAGGCTCGAGACACGGCTAATTCATTGAGGCTGGAGAGGGAGACCCTTCAGGCCCAACTAGATAGTCTTGCCACGTTTGAGGCAAACATGGAGAAAATCAAGAAAGAGTTGGCTGAGGCTAAGAAGAAGGCAGAGCTTGTTGGGGAAGTGCCCGGCCTGAGGAGGCAGTTTGAGGAGCTTGCAACGGCTATAAGGACAAGCTGAAGTCCACTGAGGATAAGCTAAAGAGGAGCGAGGAAGATCAGAATGAGGCTCTTCTCTTTCAGCAGCAGTTTGCACAAGAAGAAGCTAGAATTATGTGTCTCTTTGTACTTGTTACATCATTGACTACAATGAGACTTAACTCACTTGTCTCTTTTCATAGCCTATATAAAACATGAATTTCTGAGTACTTAGGACCATGTTATGTCATTGGAAACACTACTCAAAGTTTAACTCTATGAATTTATGCAATTTACTTTCTCCATCTTGTTACTTCATTGACTGCAATGAGACTTAACTCACTTGTCTCTTTTCATAGCGTATATAAAACACGAATTTCTGAGTGCTTAGACCATGTTATGATATTGCAAAAACTACTCAAAGTTTAACTCTAAGATTTTATGCAATTTACTTTCTCCATTTTAAGCTCTTGTTCTTTATAATTTTTGCATTTTACACTCTTGCAACTTTACTTTTGTTTTTTATTTTTCAGCACCTTTATTTTCTGCACTTTACTTTCTGTCATTCCGCAATTTACATTTTTGTCATTTACATTTCTTGTCATTTATCTTTCATGTCTTCTTCTTCTTCTAAGTCCTTGTCTACCATGATTATGAGTGAGGAGAAACTTCTAGTCTTGGGATTGTGGTAATAGTCCAATGATTGATCCCTAAACAATTTCAAGTCTAGACACTAGTTTATTAAAGATTTTATTATAATCTAACCTCATTTTTTTAAGTCATAATTCAAATATCAAATGAAGTACCAAGAGGTGAAGTTTGATATTAGAACTATGAGGTTAGGCAAGACGATCAAAACATGAGAAAAGTTTTGAGAATTTTGGGACAATAAGATTTGTACTTCAAGGGTCTTGGCAATAATCAACCATGAGAATAGGTTTTATTATTGTTTCGAGGCACACTATTGTATTCCAAAAGGAAACTTGAGTTATCGTTGAATACCTTGTTCGTAGAAAAGAACCTTAACATAAAATAGAGGATGGACGAAAGATGGTGAAATGATTCTTTAATTGAGATGAAACAACAATCCTAGGAAGCCTTTATAATTATGAATTTAAAATCAACAAAAATTCCTCCTTCGAAAGTAATCACAAATGAAAATAATATTGGTAATCACGAAGTGTGTGTGGATCGATACTTTTTATAGCGCGATAGAACCGTATACTTCCGGCCTATCATACACCCTGAGCTCGATCTCTCTCCTACACCCTTTGTTCGTGATGAGTGAGGGAAGGATCGTTAAGCCGCGAAAGTCTGACGCCAAGAGCGTGGAACCCGACATTATCTATGCTCCCGACCTCTAGTTTGTAATTTCCCTTTTCATGCACTTTTATTTGGTGGCCTGTACTGCACTCGGGGTGACCGTAGTTTGTAAAACGTACTTCATGCAATGTCTGTTTCGGGCTTTATTTTAATGTTTGTTGGGCCCTTATGTTATTCTTCTATTGCCATTCAATTTATGTTTTGTCTGTGTAATTGAGAGGAGGTTCAAGAGGTGCTACGAGCCCGTTCTTGTAGGAGAGGTTCTACCCCATTGAAGAGATAAGTGGGCCACAATAGGCCCGACCTCGTGATAGAGGTCAGTGAGCCATGTTAGGCTCGACCTCATTAAAGAGATCAGTGGGCCACTCTAGGCCCGACTTGGTAAGAGAGAAATCGATTCAAGGCACATTGAAGTGACCTTATAAGAAAGAAGTCAGTCTGAAGTCGCAAGATTAGGTGAGACTTTGTTCGGTCCAGTTCACCAAGTGTAGAGCTTGGAGTGAACAATGAGTGAAGAAGCTCGCACGAGGTCGGGTATAAGGGCTTCGCCTCAACCACGACCAGCGTTCTTTGACATGCAGCTAAGCATTCCTAAAAAAGAAGTCATTTTATTGATTCGGAGGTCCAATCTGGATACATGTCAGCAAATATAGTTACAATTTTAATTTCAGCTGTAGTAGTTTCGGAGCTTTGTAGCGTTCCAAGTTCTTCGAATTGCTCCCTTTTCAATAGTTTCTATGTAGTAGTTCCATTTCCAAATCTTTGCAGTCACTTTGTATGGAGCTTCCAAATTCAGGGACAACTTGCCTTGCCTAGATTGTTTTCCCCCCAACGTCGGCTCGTTGAAGAACGAGGTCTCAGATCTCTAAATAGAGGGGGATGAACTTTGTTGAGGTAAAATACCAAATGAGTTTTAATGGTTAACAAACTTCAAATGTGAGAAGCTTAGGTTATCTAGTTTCATATGCTACCAATGTTTCTTGTGAAGTGAAAAATAAGAACAGGATAAATCAACCAAATCTCAAGAAGACATATGCTTATAAGAACCATCATATTTGAGAAGACATAAAACAACCATAAATAATGTTGAACATGATAACAAAAGAAGAAGACTTCTCATGACACGACCAAAGATCATGACCGGATGGGTAAACTTGAGAAAGATCATCATAAGAAGGATCATCACAATCTGTGTTAACAAGAGAAGGATTATAAGAAAAGTAAACCTCAGAGTTATCATGATAGAATTATCATGAGAAGTGTTCGGAAAAGAATTAAGATGAGAAGCATAAAATGAGAAGAGTCAAGTTGAGAAGCATCTTGAAAGAAGAGTCAAGATCAGAAGGGTCATAATGAGAATAGTCATGTTGAGAATAGTCATGTTGAGAAGATTCATATAAAGAATATCCTCAAAAGAAGCATCAACTTGAGAAGCATCATCTTCAGAACATTCACAGAAGAAAAGAGTCAGAGTTGAGAAGTGTCATGACAGCTGTTAAACTATTGTCTTCTACGAAAGTGCAGAAACACAATAGTCTTAAAGCAAACAGCTTCTCAATGTCTATAAATGGCTATAATCTTCTGCGAACGACTTTTTTCTATGAACCAGAGGTTATTACACATACATTCAGCTATAAAAAATGCATTGGGTTATTGCTAAATTGTGTGAGAGTACATTGAGCTCAAATTTTCCAATCTTCTCAAGTGTCAAGTATTCTTTCATCCATACACAACTACTTTATAACTAAAGGGATTCATCTGATATCTGAGTATGTATTTTTGCTTGTGTTGTTGTTTCTGTTGAAACACCATTTGTATCAACCGAGCTCTAGAAATCCCACAAACTCACACACTAAAAAGAAAACCTACTAGAAACCGTCTCAAATAGCATGTGATGCTTTAGGGCTTTAGAAATGAGTTGCTTCTTTGTTAGAAGCTACCTAATAGATCATAATTATTGTATTAGGTGTGAAAATGGTAGGTAGAGTTGTGTGAAGAAAACTACCAAGAAAACTTTTAGCATAGGGGGGTTGCAAATAGTAGGTAGAGTTTTGTGAAGAAAACTACCAACAAAAATTTTAGTGAAAATACTCACAGGGAGTGAAGAGTGGATATAGCAAAAGGTTTTTGGGTGAACCACTATACGTCGTTGTGTTACTTGTAACACCCCGGAAATAATTTAATTAAAATAGTTGATTGAATTATTAAAATAATTTGGAGGCGGGATATAGATAAATTAAAAGGTTAATATTTTATATGCGTAGGAGGTGAAACGAGTAAAGGAGGTGGTGACGTAGAGAGCCCAGTGTTTACTGAGCCCTCAACTTAAACCCTGGGGGTTTAAGCCAAACCCTCATTCGCAGCAAGCAAAAGAAAAACGAAAGTGAGAGTGAGAGAGAGAGCACGCGGCGCAAAGAGGGAGAGAAGAGGAGGGTTTCGCGAAGAATTTCAAAAGGAGATCGTTCGTGTTGCTGTGGTTTTGTTCGTGTCTCGTTCGTCGTGTTCCAGAGCTTACGTTATTCGAGGTAAGGGTGGGCTTAACCTTGATAATGGGTTGATGATAATTATGTGTGGGTAGTCTAGGGTTTTGTTGAATTGTTCGTGTTGTTGCATATCGTGTTTTCGTTGAGATTGGTGCTTTGATGATTATTGCACGTTATTGTGATTTGTTTCGTTATTTGTTGTTGCGTGATTGTTGTATCACGATGATGGTGTTGTTATTGTTCGTGTTTTTGTTGTTGCTGTGCGTGGTTGATTGTTGTTGTCGCGTTGTCGAATTGTCGTTTTTGTTGTGGTGGTTGCGGTGTCGTTGCCGTTAGGGTTTGGTGTTTGGCAATTTAGCGATTCTGGACACAGGTTCGGTTTTTCTAAAACTGGCGCTGTTTGGTTGATCCAAAAATTATGAGGTTGATTGTTTTTGAAAATAGACTTAACGCCGGTCGTTTTGGCACTGGTTTCGTCAAATTCGGAGTTGTATAGCTCGAGTTATAGGCGATACAAGTTAGGTTAAAATTCTAGAAACGATTTGGGTATAGATTCGGTATTTCGGTGACTGGGAACGTTGTATTGACCGAAAAATTATGTGGTTTATTTTTCTGGAAAATAGACTTCATGCTTGTTAATTTTGCACTGGTTTGGTTGTGTTTAGAGTTGTGTAGCTCGAGATATGAATTCCACAAGTTAGAGTAAGATTCTGGAAACAATCTGGACACAGGGTCAGTGTTTTGGTTACCACGTTTTCAAAAGAACTCCTTTTCGAACGAATCCAATTTCTTTGAAAACTAGACAAAATTTGCCCCAGTTTATGCACAAGTTTCATGCAATTTGATTGAGTTTTGGTCACTTTGGAATTGCTTGAATTGGAAGGACAGAAACTGTCCTCTTTTGCAACTAGCCTGTGTGCTTTTCGAAAACTGTACCTATTGGACACTCTCCTTCAAAAACTGAACTTAGGGATGATAACCAGACCCATAGGGCTTTCCAACAAGTATTTATTTGTTGAAATCCGATGTCGTTTGCTATTTTAATTAATTCGCTGAAGTAGGTGCGATGTGCCTAGGCGCTGTGCGCCAGTCTTGTGCGTGGTGTGCGTGCGTTATGTCCGCGTTGTGGAGCCGTCTGGTGTTAATATTTCAGGTGCGGTGCTGGTATGCTCAGGAGAGTTTAGTGGTAGCTGTGATGCTACAACTTGGTGCTATTTTTGGTGAAATCATTTGTTTTGATTCTGGTGATATAGTATTTATTTTAAATACTTGTTATGGTGAGTTGGTGCATAATCATGGTGTCGCATTGTCATATGCATGTTTTGGTGATATAGGCTCTGCCTCTGGTGTTTATTGGTGATATGCCCATCGTGGCTCATTTTGGTGATCAGTACCGCATGCATATGCCCACTGGAGGGGTTGCATATCATCCCATTGTCTATGAATGTTATAACTTTGGTGGATCACTGTCAAATGGACTTTTCTTTTGGTATCTGGTGCTGTGATATGGTGTAATTGTATTGTGTTGCTGTAGTTACCTGATGCTAGCATATTTTTATCATCTGCTTATTACCTCTGTTAGACTCACCCCTTCTGCTTGGAATGTTGCTCTCATGCGGCAACGCTGCAGGTGATCGCTAGTGCTCGTGGAGGAATTGCTAGGTTTTGCTTCCTCTCTCGTTTGGGTCTGTGTCAGCTCTGATATGTAGCACCGGGGAGTCGTTAGTTATCGTTTTGAACTATTATTTTAGTTATTGGAAATTGTTTTAATTAATTTTGGAGATGTCTTTAATTGTTAATTCTGGAGATGTTTAAACTGGTTAACATTTCTGCTGCTTGGTGATTTCTTTTATATAAATTATTTTGGAGATTTTTTTTTGGAATAAATGGTGTTTTTTTTTTAAAATGGTGAAAAATGTAGCGCCCTTCGAGGTGACTCTGATAATTGTCTATTTAGTTGTAATAGTAAAAGGGGGGTGTTACATTACTTACTACTTTCTCTAAGTGTTTTTACACCGTGAGACAAAACACTCCACTTGGAGTAGATTTTTGAAACCTGAGAAGACAGCAAAGTTGACCCTTCTCTACTAAAAATTGTTTTAACAAAAACACGATTTTCAACCCTTCTCATACGTCTCCTTAGTTGGTAGATATTCACATAGTCTCTTAAGCTTTTTAGACATAACAATATCTCTTTACAAAACAAGTCTCTTGCCTAAAAAGCTGTATTGAAAATCAATAGTTGATAGTAAGTTCTGAAGAAAGAAACTACTGACCCTTCTAAACTCTATTACATAGTTGAGAAGACAGTTTTTCCTAAACCTTCTCTACTTGCTATCATAGTTGAGAAGATTGTTTTCACTCACCCTTCTCAACTAAAGCACTAACTTTCATAATATCTAATCATACTTGTGAAGAGAGTTATCTTGTTCCAGGTTCATTTTAAAAGGGCCACAATTCCAATCCCCCTTCCTTGTGACACTTATTGACTTCAATTGGTATCAGAGCTCGGCATCTGTGTTGAGCACACTTAACAATGTGACAGGAAAAGATCTTGGAAAAAGTCATGGCCAAACCAAATTCTGTTGTCTTCCTACAAGAAGGTCCTTCATCAAATAGGCCACCTAGGTTCAATGGAGAAAACTACAACTATTGGAAAAGTCAAATGAAGTTGTTCCTTGAATCTCAAGAGACGGACATATGGGACATTGTTGAAAATAGACCATATGCTCCCAAAGTTGCTGGTCCAAAACCCAACACTCTCATTCCCAAGCCAAAAGCTGATTGGAGTGCAGATGAGAAGTATCATGTAATGCAAAATGCTAAAGCAAAGTACTATCTAACTAGTGCTTTGGTAAGAGAAGAATATGACAAGATTGTAAGGAAGAAAACTGTTAAAGAAACATGGGATGCTCTTCAAACTGCTCATGAAGGAACTGATGAGATCAAAGAAGCAATGAAGGGTATGTTCATCCATTAGTTTGAAATGTTCAAAATGACAGAAGAAGAAACCATAGATGAAATGTTTAGCAGATTCACCACCATCATCAATTGATTAAGTGCCCTGGAAAAAACTTAACCAAATGCTGAGAAGGTTGCTACGCTTCTGAAATGTCTTCCATAAGCTTGGAGACCTAAGAAGACTACCAAAGAAGAGGCAAAAACATTGTCATCACTTGAGACTGATAAATTGTTAGGCTCACAGAAAATCCATGAACTAGAACTCATGGAGGAACTCCATGCAAAGAGAAAGGTGGTAGCTCTGAAAGCCTGTCAGAAAAAAGAAAACATTTCTTTTCACAAAGGGAAATCAATGACACTTAAATCTTGTCAAGAAGTGGGTGATGAAGAACAAGAATTTGAAGATGATACAGAAGGAGAAGAATTAGCTTTGATCTCTAAAAGAATCAACAAATGGCTAAACAACAAAAGAAGAGGAAAACTTCAATTTAGAAGAGACACATTCAAAGGAGATGGAAATAAATCAAAAATTACCTGTTATGAATGCAAGAAACCTGGTCACAAGAAGTAAGATCGTCCTTTTCTCAACAAAAAGGGACCACAATTATTCTCACCTAAGAAGAAAGCTTTAATGGCCACTTGGGATGATTCAAAAGAGTCGTCAAGTAAGTATGAAGAGGAAACAACCAATCTATGTCTCATGGCAGGAACTGAGCAAGAAGAGGTATATGACTATTGTTGCACCCCGAAAAATCCTTTGGAGGGATTTCTCTTCGCACAACATGAATTGGAGTCGCCACCAATATTTTTTTAGAGGTAAAACATTGAAAAAAACCTTTCTTGAAAGACAACGGTCCTTGGAACCACGAGATTTGAGTTCGGGGGTCGGTTATGCATGGGGAAGGTAGGAGCACCCCACACATCCTTTCTACTGAAAGGGAACCTCGATTTGACGTGTGATTTAAAAGGTTGATTTAAGAAATGCTTTGTTTTGATCTCTCTTTATCTCTCCTTACTTTATGGAAAAACTTAAGGAAAATTTAATCTTTTGCGCTTGACGGGAGGGCACCGTGCCTACGTATCCCGGGGAGGGAATCAAAGCAACGTAGTTCTTGGTTGTCGAGAAAAGGTTTTTATTTTTTAGTTGTTTAATTGTGAAAATTGAATGTTCGCAGTGATCAAACAACAAAGGTTTCGAGTGATCACCACTAGCATCCCATTATTGACGATCGTGCAAGCAAAGGCTTCGCATTATCCTCAACAAAGTTTTTAATTTGTGAAATGAGAGTTCTTTTGAAAAATGAGTGTTCATGATAATCAATTGAGCAAAGACTCCAAGTGATCACCACTAGCACCCCATTGTTGACAATCGTGCAAGCAAAGGCTTCGCATTATCCTCAACAAAGTTTGATTTGAGAAAAATAGTTTGAAATTGTTTTGAGAAGAAGTGAAGTTGTTTATCAATGATTATGTAAATGCAAAAAAATGTTTTGAAGTTGGAACGTTACTAACGAGTAACAAGTTGTTCTTTGTATGCAACATGGTTTTGAAGTTTTGGAGGGTTACTAACGAGTAACAATTGGTGGAAATCAAAACAAGCAAAATGTGAACACCAATTCAACATTTTAATGCACCACAACAATTTAATGCATCAAGGCTCTAAGTGGCCTATCCTTTGCCAAAACTTCACAAGCTTCAAACAACAATTTACATTAAACTCAAAGAGCAAAGAAAGCATGATTAAACTTGAGGATGCATCAAGGTCATTGGAGACCAATCATGTGCGCAAATTCAATTGTTTATAGACCCCTTTTTGCTCACATTTCACAAGCACATCAAATGGGAATTGAATTTTTAAATGCTTACAAGCATAGGCATCAAGGTTGAAGTAACCTATCTCTTGCCAACTTAGCATAACCCAAGATCATTTGTGGACCATAAATGAACCAAAACCCAAATTCATTTTCTCAAATCACAAATTAATCATCAATTTATTTCAACAAGTCAACCAAATCAAGCAAGCAAATGACACTAGCAAGACTTAGGAACATTTATTCACAAGATCCAAGCGATCAAACACCAAAATCAACAACTATTCATATTTTTTGACTTTTGTGAAAGTAAGAAGGCATGAAAAATGAATATTTGCAAAATCAAACAACATGTTTGGACATGGGAACTTCAAAATCAAGCCCCAATAACAAGATTGCATAAAGAAATGCATCAAAACTCGATTAAACCTATTTTTATACTAAAGGTGCGAAACATTCATAGCTTCCTAACACAATTTTATTTCACAAAATGCAACAAGCAAAATGATAACAACACAAATCACAATTTATTCAAGTGTGAGAAGCAATCTCAAACACCCAAGCCTCCCTAAGTGCTTGTCAAAATGTTTGAGACACCTCTCACCAACAACAATCAACAAATCAACAATATAACAACACTAAAATGCATGAAGATGGTAGGATGAAAAATTAGAAACATGATATCTACATTTTGATGCAAAAAAGTTGAAGATGATGCTAGGTTTTAAGAAGTTTACCTCAAATCCAAGCTAAGGAATGACTAATATGAAGAACAAGACCACAAATCAACTTGAATCTTCACCAAACTTCAATGAAACCCACGAAATGCTTGCTTAAAAATGCCCTTTGATGATGCAAGTTTGAATTAAATTAGGAGAGAAGGAAGATATATGAAGTAGGAGTTAATATGAGATGGAAAATGGAAGTGAAATGAAGAAAAATGGAGGAGGGAGTGGTTGTTGGTGGTTTCGGCCAAAGGAGGAGAGGAGAGGAGAGGTTTGTGTGCTAGGGTTTTGTGAATGAATTGTGAGGCCAAAAGCTTTTTTTTTTCTTTTGTGAGGTGAGGTTAATAGGGTATATATAGAAAGCAATTAGGTTTAAGGGTAGTTAGGTCATTGTGCACTAGTTGTGCTCTAGGATTTGATTTTAATTTTGAATCAAAGGCTAGGATTGAGGCTCACATGGATTGAGGACATTGAGAAAACACAAAATGAGAGAATAGAGAGGGATAGGCGCATAAATGGGAGGGGTCCTTGGTGACCAAGTTTTGCTAGTTGTCATCTTGTACTATTGTACTATTATATGACCATTCCATTATCCCTTCATTTTTGATTATTCTTCTTAGGATAATTGTACAAAAATACACCCAATTTAGGCCACATACTAGGAATCTTAGGAATATGCCATTTTATGTGATCACCATGACCAAAAATGTCATAAAAATCACATCTTGGAACTTTTTGTAGAATATTCCCTTTTGATCCTTTTTTGAAATTTTGTGCACAATGTATGCATGCATGCGCATACATACATACATGACCAAAAATGTTTTGCCTCAAATAAATTTCTCTAAAATTGCACAATGATTCTTGATGAGAAATTATCTTATTTTTGACAATGACCAAAATACCCTTTTGCCCTAAAAACCTTGTTTTTTAACAACAAATGCATTTCCACTCTAACAATGAATTTAAAAGCCCTAGAATGACTTTTAAAACCCAAAAATGCATGCACAATGCTCTTCACTCTTCAAAATAAAACCACACTTCTCAATTTATTTATTTTTTGCGGAAAATTAGGGTTTTAAACCTAGGCGGACAAAATTAGGGTATGACAGCTGCCCCTCTTAATTTGGATTTTACCAAGGAATATGAATTGGCCGAAACATATTCCGAGGCAAAATAGAAATAAAGAATTCAGAAATAATACTAATTTTGTCTACTTAGAGAAACCCGAATTTTCCTTTTCTTTTTTCTCTTTTTTTTTTGTTTCCTTTCTTTGATCTCTCTTCTTTTGAGAGAGAGAGAGAGTCAACACTTGTCGCGTCGACGAGAAAGCAGTAAATTGCGTAAAGCAGTAAATGAGAGCAGTAAATGGGAAGTGCCGTAAATTGGGGAATTCGGAGGTTGCCTAAAACCTTTTAACGGACTCTCGTCGAGACCGAGCTCTGGGGGTGGCCTTTTCGAGCGGCCGATCAATATCAGGTCCGGAACTGATATGATCAATGGATCTATGCTATGCCTTAGGTTGACACAATTAATCCGATGGACTTAACGAAGTCTGTAGGATCTGCCGCGCGCTCGTACGCGACGTTGTGATCTGTGGAAGGAGTTCACTAACCCTGTGGGAGTTTACTAACTCTGTGCTGATGGAGTTCACTAACTCGGTGCCATGATGATTTTCTGAAAATGAGATTTCGGGGACCCATTGGTCCAAAGTAACTGACTTTTTTGAAAATTTTGGGGACTAACGAGTCCAAAGCAACTGAGTTTCTTTTTGAAAATTGGGAAGCTTTGAATGATGCATGGAATGCAGGCTTTTGATGCTGGGATGCACATGGATGCAATGATTGCTTTGGTGAGATGTTTTTTCTGTTTGATTTTCCTTCTTCTTTTTCTTTTCTTCTGTTTCTTTTTCTTCTGTTTTTTTTTCTTCTGTATCCTTTCGCCCTTCTGGGATGCGAATATGAAAGTATAATGCTCTACTGTTTGACGACATGGATGATATAGGAATGATGAATGATATGAAAATGTGTTTTTTTTTTGTTGGTTAAATCAATCCGCGGGACTTGTGGCACTTGACACGAAGACCGTTCCAGGATGGTGATAACGCAAGGGTTGCGCGCTGGTTTGCAATGATCTTGTTATTTTTAAGGTGGCAGTGCATGTGACTGTTTTTTTTTTGCAGCTTTACCCATTTTAGGAAACCATTTTTTCCTTTTGTGATTTTCAAAGATTTCGTAATAACCTGTAATGCTCTGAATGTATGCACATGTTTTGCAATTCAATTTCATCAATCATAAAATCATTATTTTGAAAGAAACTGAATAAATGAAGGTAAAGACACGAAAAGCACACATATGAAAGAAAAGTTGGACTTTTGCGGATATGGAAACTGGTCGTGCAGAAAGTCACGCCAGTTGAAAGTACAATTGCAATCTTTATTCTAAACTGATAAAATACAAGAAAAAGGAACAGATCCTGTGATTCTATCCTTGAAGTAACGGTGCCCACCGTTCATACTTGTGACCTTGATCAACCCCTTATCCAAATCTTCGGGAGTGCTAGTTGCCTTTTTCATTTCAAGTCCAAGTTTTCTGACCCTAATTTTTGCCTGGATCGCCCTTTGCGGGTTTTCAATCCACCGGGTCGCTCTGGTTTTGCCTAGGCCGCCCTTTGCGGGTTTTCAACCTAGAGAGCTGATTCTTACTTGGCTCATCTTTCTCTTTTTTCATTTATTTCTTTAGGCATACTCCTTTCTGACTGCATCTGAATTTGCTGGAAACTGGGGTTTTCTTTTCTTGCATCCCATTTTGCGAGAATTAAAGGCCCCTCCGGAGAATAAGTTCTTCGTCTTCATGATACTGGGTTCATCTCCATGGGAAATCTTTTGGAGGTTCATGATCTTTTTGAGCATTGAGTCTTCGGTTTGAGCTTTCTCTTATTCTTTTTCTGACATAAGACAAATGTACTTTGGTTTGATAAGGCTCAATGAAAGTATTACTTCCATCATATGGGGTTTGTCCCTGTCAGAGTATAAAACGAAGCCTGATTTCCATGAAGGTCATCATCGTCCTTGATATCCTTTGTTGATTGTCTCTAACTGCCCCATTTTTAGGGTGGCGTAAGGAGGGATCATGATGCATGACCTGGAGTCTTCATACTGTCATTTGTGACTACCTTAGCTTGGAAAGCTGCGCAACAGACCGAACTTTGGTAATTACAGACTTTGTTATAATGGCAAGTGCCTTATGTCAGAAGGGTGATTTACACAAACTTGTTGATTCATTGCTCTTTATCATAGCGTCAATCCTCTCCTTTGCTCAAATTGATCATGTCACTTGATTCCTCATGAGGACGGACCACTTTGTTCTCTTATTCTTGCGCAACAGCTTGATTGCAAATCTGATGGTGGAGTCTGAGGAATGACTGAGGGTTTGTGGAGGGCGGGATGACGAGGTCGAGGTAGTGTTTGCGGTTTTATGAAAGGAGAGATGTATAGGAATGATGAAGTGTTTGAAGGTTTATGGAAGAAAGGGTGGTCATACACAACAAGGTGTAGGAAGGTTCATTGAGACAAGGATCTCTTACGCTTTATGGCCAAATGTATCAGCTCACAACTTATATTTCTTTCGTCTCTTTTTCCCTTGTTTTTCATTTTTGGGATTTTCATTTTTTGAATCTGTTCTTTTTTGTTTCATTTTTTTGATTTTTTCTTTTTTTTGCTTTTGAGTTGAGTGAGCTGATAAAAGTGATACACTATTTTTGGATATTTGAAGTGATCCTTGTCTGGGGTGATTGGAAAGATAATGGCAATGAAACCCCTGCAGCGATTGGAGGATGCTTGATTGGGTTCTGGTATTAACTGGGGTGACAGGAGGTTCAGAGGGAGGAGCAAATGAGATGGGTTGATTTTGTAGAAGGGCCACTGGTAGTGAGGAAGGTGGCGATGGCAGGCATTTGGTTATGAAATTTTTTTTGTGATGGGGTACTTGTAATGGGAAATGGGAAAGTTGGTTGATCTGAGGAAGGGAAAGGGTTTGGTCGCGAAAGAGGTTCGCTTGTAACATTTGTTTGGTTTCCTCAGCATTGCTCCACTTTGCTTGAACTTGTGCTTTGACTTCATTGCCCAACCTAGTTGTGGCATCATGAATTTCTACAGCCTTAGCCAATTCTTCACATATTAATTCCGAAGAAACATCCCAGTTGTCTTCAGCCTCTCTCTCAGTTTGGTTAACCGGGTAATCAAAGTCACAGTATGAGTTATGGGCATTATTACTTTCAAGAATTGTATTCGATCTGCATTAAAATGGAGTGGCGAATAAAAATAAAGAAAAGACACGCAAATGAGAGATGAAGAAAGAGAATTTTATTGAAAATTCCAAAATAACATTTTATTCATTGATGAAGTTTGACGAAAACATGCATGCCCGAATGAAATATCCCAAGGCCTTGGGCAGAGCCGAGGAATTTTGCATTACGAAGAAAAATTACTTTAAATTGAAAATCACAGGGAAATCTAGGGCCTCCCAGTTCTGGAGCTTTTCTTTCGCAGCACAACGGCGCACTAAGCCGACAGCACCGTCACCCGAGCCTGAATCTTCTTCAATCACATTGACCTGGTCAGGGTCCAGCATGCCTACACTTCGGAAGTTGTTCCTAAGATCACCGACGACCATCCCTCCCTGGTTGGGGGTCCTTCCTCTGAGCTTTGCCAACCATTTCTCTCTTCTATCAGCTGCTAGCCTCTCTCGGTCTGCAGGGCTTGGGATGTACCCAATACCGAACCTTTCAGTATTCCCTTTCAGCAGGACGGGTGCTACAATTCCTTGAGCAGCTTTTCCCAGGCCTTTTCCAACCTGATACCCATATCCTAGCATCACCTTTGCAACCATCATGTCCGCCTTGGACCACCTAGGCTTCAATTGGGGAGGCTCACACCCAACAAAGATAGCATTTGAGATCTCCAATCCCTGGAAAGCAGTCTCAAAAGACTCCTCTGCTGCTTCAACGTAATATTCTGGTGGTGATCGGTTTATCATCATTTCCTCCTCCCCGAAGATTACTATCAACTTGCCCTCGGCCACAAACTTGAGTTTCTGATGGAGCGAAGATGGCACTGCCCCAGCGGCATGTATCCAAGGTCGTCCTAGCAGACAGCTATAAGAGGAAGCTATATCCATGACTTGGAATGTGACATAGAACACTTCAGGACCCACCTGCAAAGGCACCTCTACTTCTCCAAAAACTTCTTTTACAGACCCATCAAATGCTCTAACCAAGGTGGAGCTAGGCTTCAGATATGAGCAATCCACATCCAACTTATCCATTGTGGACTTGGGCAACACATTTAATGACGAGCCATTGTCGATGAGCACTCTGGCCAGCATGTAGTCCCCACACTTGACAGAGATGTGAAGGGCTTGATTGTGATTCTTCCCCGCCGGAGGTAGCTCAGCGTCTGTGAAGGTCAAGTAGTTGGATGCCACTATGTTCCCAACAATACCATCAAGCTGGTTGACCGTAATGTCATGGGGTACGTGTGCTTCATTCAGGATTTTCAACAGTGCAGCTCGGTGTGCCTCGGAACTAAGCAACAACGAAAGCATTGAGATTTTGGCCGGGGTTTGATTTAACTGGTCCACCACCTGGTATTCACTTTGTCTCATTACTTTCAGAAATTCCTGAGCTTCTTTGTCTGATACTTCTCTAACTTCCACAGTTTCCTTATCTTTTCCCTTACGGGCCCTTTCTTCAGCTTCCTTTGATTGTTCCTTTCTAAGATTTTCAGGAACATACATCCTTCCACTCCTTGTAATTCCACTACTCCCAGCAATGTTTGTTATATCCAACACGCCCTGAGGGACCTCTGCTTGCATTTGCACGTTGCAGCTCCAGGGAATAACCCTAGTCTCTCTACTAAGGGTAGCAGCAGGTACCGGAATAACAACAGTCAGAGGTCTTGCCACAACCGAGCTTGAATTCGGACTGCAAGGGATTTCAACCGGTCTCCTGAAACCTCTGTTGTTTGATTGCAGAGTAGATACACTTTCTTCCTTTTCCTGAACCCCAACCTGGACCAGGTGTCTGTCTAACAGCGCTTGGAGGGTGGGTTTGAAGCTCTCACAGGCCCCAACACAATAAGGGTCATTGCAGATGTCTCTTCTGGCACACCCTTCTTCGATGATACCACAACGGCATAGTGCAGCATGAATGATACTCAGGGGTGTACGAATGCACTCCACCTTCCTAATTAAGTACTGACCACCCTGATCATTAATGGCATTTGCAGTGGGCCCACCATGCCCCGGCAACGGGTTGGTGGTTACATTAGGTTGCTGAAATGATATACTCTTTGCATCAAGCAGGTCTTGCACAACGTACTTGAACGCCTTACAATCCTCCACCACATGACCTACTGCCCCAGAATGAAAGGCACAGGTAGCATTTGCATTATACCCTCTGGGATAGGGAGGCTGATATGGTTTCATCTGACGAGTGTTGATTAACTTGTTGGCAATGAGATAATTGAACAAATCTGTGTACGACATGGGGATAGGTTCAAAGACAACAGGCTTTTTTTCATTGTAGTTTCTGTACTGATTGTTGGACTGGAATGGCTGAGCAGGCGGCGTCTGAGCAGGAACTGGAATGGCTTGTGGGGGATTATTGTGTGATGGACCGCTAGCTCCGATGATTGCATTAGTTTCTCCCTCCTTCTTCTTGTGGGAACCAGAAAAAGGCTTTTTCTGATGGGAAGGAGGCGTTGGGCCATGGGCTATTCTTCCGCTGCGCATGCCGTTCTCCACTCTTTCTCCAATGACAACCATCTCCGAGAAATTCGAAGCCACGCTGCCGACCAAACGATCATAGAACACTGGGGGAAGAGTTTCCATGAACATATGGACCATCTCTTTATCAAGCAGGGAGGGTTTTACTTGTGCAGCGAGGTTCCTCCACCTCTGGGCGTATTCCTTGAATGTCTCATTATCCTTCTTAGACATACATTGCAGCTGGGTCCTATCCGGGGCTAAATCACTGTTGTACTGGTATTGACGGATAAAGGCATCCGCCAGATCCTTCCAACAACGGATATTAGTTGGCTCCAATTGCATATACCATTCAAGGGGAGCTCCAGCTAAGCTTTCCTGAAAGCAATGTATCATCAGGTTATCATCACGGGCGTGGGCAGTCATCTTCCGGCAATACATCATCACATGGCTGTGCGGGCAGGTTGCTCCTTTGTACTTGTCGAAAAATGGTGCTTTGAACTTGGGTGGCAGGACTAGATTAGGGACCAAGCATAACTCATGGGCGTTCCTAGCCCGGGAACCTGTTCCTTCAACAGCTCTCAATCTTTCTTCTAACATCTGGTACTGACTTCTAGCTTCATCAGGGTAATTCGGCGGAAAACCACTCACACCGTAGTGAAGATTATTCATCGACACCACGGCTGGGGTCACGTGTGGGTCACGTGAGTGAGCGATAATCTGAGGAATTGGACCCTGAACTTGTGGATGGATTGTTGCTGGAGAATTGAAGCCAAACGGAGTTCCCGGGGTAATAGCAGGAGTAGGAATCTGAATTTGAACCTGAGGTGTCCCCGTTCCAACTTCATTTACAGCTGATTCAGGCTGGGCCTGTCCTGTGGTTCCCGAAGGACCACTTTCTGGGTTTGCACCAGCAGCAGGGGGTGTGTACCCTAATGGGAGACCATAAGGAGGCCATTGCACGTTCTGGAGAGCCCGAGAGACTCTAGGAGGATCCACTCCTGCAGCAGCAGCACCTTCAGTTATGCCAGCATCCCTAAAGGCACTTAACACTCTTATGACCTCTGCCATTTGAGCTCTTATAACTTCCATCTCAGCCCTGATTGCTCGATTCTCTTGATTCTGATCATGCTGACCCTGACCATTTGGATTCGGACCTTCTGGAACTGCATCATTCTGGATTAGTTGATGATTGCCCAGATTCGCGTTGTCTTGATTGTTGGCCATATTTCTTGCCTGTGATCGCGTCCAATACCGATGATTAACCAGCTTGTCTTACTTCTGTGGACGGAGCATTTTTTTTATGAATACAAAGACAAATGATGCAAATGCAATGCAATATGCATGTTATTATGTTTATTGCCGGGAATCGCGGTGCAACTCGTCTTGTCATAGGTGTTAAGGTTCAGGTGTTTTTAGGATTTGCAACAAAGTTGGAAGCAACAAGGCAAAACAAACGTACTTCAATTAAATGGAATGCAAAGGAGTATCATAAATGGAAAGCAAATCAAAGTACAATATTCCTTAAAAGTGCAATACAATGATTTTAAACAAAGTACTATTTTCCAAAGAAAGTTACAACTTCTTAAAGAAAATTACAATTTCCTAAGGATCGCTACAATACTCTAAAGGGAAACTTTAAAGGCATATGGCTTTCAACTCCTCGCTCCTTTTCCTCTTCTTGCTCTCAGCTGCCCCCCGGGCTTTCTCCAGGAGTTCTTCTGTGAGAATCTTGCAGTACTCAACACACTCACACACCTTGACAGGGGTGTTGAAAGGATTCATTTCTGCATCCGCCTTTCTTAGCTTCTTGGGAATGTCTCTCACAGCCTGATTAGCTAACCAAACTAACTTGGAGAACTTGTCTTTCCAATGTAAGCCTTCCTTTTTCAATTCCTCAAAGACTTGTTGACTTTTTACCTTACTGAGCAATTTCGCAAATTGACTCTCCCAATAGTCACTCTTCTCCCTTAGCCGGAGGTAAGACCCTTCCAAGTACTGCACATGATTGGCCAAGCTTTCCGACTTCCCTTGTTCCCTTCTTAGTGCTTGCTGATAATCCCTCAGGATCCCTTCAATAGATTCCCGATCTTGCTTGGCACTCTTTAATTGATCTTCTAATTCAAGCTTCATCATTCGAGAGTCTTTTCTTGACTTAACTAGTGCGTGCCTGACTGCTTGCTCTTCTTTCCATGTGTCCTGATATAGCCTCTTCCATTTAATTGCTTCCGCTACAGCCTCATTCATCTTGGTAGTGCACCTCTTCACTTCCTCTTTGGCACCCTTCAAGTGCTTTTGCATTTCCCTCTTGCTTTTCCCCTCTATTTCAAGTTTTCTATTGACTTCCTCAATAGCTGCAGCTTGGAAAGCATTTTCATCTTCTAGCTTTTTCTTGTCTTGCATCATCTTTCTCAATCCATCTTGCAGAGCCCTTTTCTCTTCTCCTACCTTTGACATGGCCAACCTAACCTCTTCCAATTCTTCAATGGTAGGAATGTGAGGTTCTTGTATCTTTTCCTCAGGCAGTGGTACTCCTTGGTTGGATGACCGAGTTTCACTAATCCTCCCTTCAAGCCATTGAGAAAAAGAGATAGCAGTGGTCCTCCTGGTTAACTCTTCTCTGTCCTTCCGCACTACGGTTTCCCAAGCTTGCAGGACTCGCTGAAGTAGACTCTCGTCTTTAGGGATCCCCGCGTGGAGGTAAAAACGAAACAGCATAGCTTCGGAGGGTGAATCCCGCATAGGGTATCCGAGCTGTCGCAAGGTCAAAGAGGGGTTATAGTTTATGCATCCTTGGGTTCCCATGAGAGGAACGTTCTGAAAACTCCCACACCGAAATACCACTGAAGGCCTGTCTACCCAACATTTAGGTGAGAACCAACGAATCTGGAGAGCATCTTGGTTCTTGAAAGCATGCACCCACTCTTGAGAGTTCATAGTCTTCGGATTACAACCCAAGGCATAGGAAAGCAAATCCTTCACATCACTTTTGTTGGTACACACATGACTGATCAACCAAGCATATAACACAGGGAAGGAGCAACACATCTTATTCTTTTGGAATTCATGGTGACGAGTGAAGGCACGGTATGTCTCTGCGAGGATTGCGGGAACCGGGTTGATAGGATTTTTTGCACATTTGAAGGCGAGGAAGACACCGATTGCAGTTTCACTCACATGCCTCTCTATCTGAGGGAAGCGCACAATGCCGAAGATGGTCAGAAGGAGAAGAATTAGCTTTGATCTCTAAAAAAATCAACAAATGGCTAAACAACAAAAGAAGAGGAAAACTTCAATTTAGAAGAGACACATTCAAAGGAGATGGAAATAAATCAAAAATTACCTGTTATGAATGCAAGAAACCTGGTCACAAGAAGTAAGATCGTCCTTTTCTCAACAAAAAGGGACCACAATTATTCTCACCTAAGAAGAAAGCTTTAATGGCCACTTGGGATGATTCAAAAGAGTCGTCAAGTAAGTATGAAGAGGAAACAACCAATCTATGTCTCATGGCAGGAACTGAGCAAGAAGAGGTATATGACTATTGTTGCACCCCGAAAAATCCTTTGGAGGGATTTCTCTTCGCACAACATGAATTGGAGTCGCCACCAATATTTTTTTAGAGGTAAAACATTGAAAAAAACCTTTCTTGAAAGACAATGGTCCTTGGAACCACGAGATTTGAGTTCGGGGGTCGGTTATGCATGGGGAAGGTACGAGCACCCCACACATCCTTTCTACTGAAAGGGAACCTCGATTTGACGTGTGATTTAAAAGGTTGATTTAAGAAATGCTTTGTTTTTATCTCTCTTTATCTCTCCTTACTTTATGGAAAAACTTAAGGAAAATTTAATCTTTTGCGCTTGACGGGAGGGCACCGTGCCTACGTATCCCGGGGAGGGAATCAAAGCAACGTAGTTCTTGGTTATCGAGAAAAGGTTTTTATTTTTTAGTTGTTTAATTGTGAAAATTGAATGTTCGCAGTGATCAAACAACAAAGGTTTCGAGTGATCACCACTAGCATCCCATTATTGACGATCGTGCAAGCAAAGGCTTCGCATTATCCTCAACAAAGTTTTTAATTTGTGAAATGAGAGTTCTTTTGAAAAATGAGTGTTCATGATAATCAATTGAGCAAAGACTCCAAGTGATCACCACTAGCACCCCATTGTTGACAATCGTGCAAGCAAAGGCTTCGCATTATCCTCAACAAAGTTTGATTTGAGAAAAATAGTTTGAAATTGTTTTGAGAAGAAGTGAAGTTGTTTATCAATGATTATGTAAATGCAAAAAAATGTTTTGAAGTTGGAACGTTACTAACGAGTAACAAGTTGTTCTTTGTATGCAACATGGTTTTGAAGTTTTGGAGAGTTACTAACGAGTAACAATTGGTGGAAATCAAAACAAGCAAATTGTGAACACCAATTCAACATTTTAATGCACCACAACAATTTAATGCATCAAGGCTCTAAGTGGCCTATCCTTTGCCAAAACTTCACAAGCTTCAAACAACAATTTACATTAAACTCAAAGAGCAAAGAAAGCATGATTAAACTTGAGGATGCATCAAGGTCATTGGAGACCAATCATGTGCGCAAATTCAATTGTTTATAGACCCCTTTTTGCTCACATTTCACAAGCACATCAAATGGGAATTGAATTTTTAAATGCTTACAAGCATAGGCATCAAGGTTGAAGTAACCTATCTCTTGCCAACTTAGCATAACCCAAGATCATTTGTGGACCATAAATGAACCAAAACCCAAATTCATTTTCTCAAATCACAAATTAATCATCAATTTATTTCAACAAGTCAACCAAATCAAGCAAGCAAATGACACTAGCAAGACTTAGGAACATTTATTCACAAGATCCAAGCGATCAAACACCAAAATCAACAACTATTCATATTTTTTGACTTTTGTGAAAGTAAGAAGGCATGAAAAATGAATATTTGCAAAATCAAACAACATGTTTGGACATGGGAACTTCAAAATCAAGCCCCAATAACAAGATTGCATAAAGAAATGCATCAAAACTCGATTAAACCTATTTTTATACTAAAGGTGCGAAACATTCATAGCTTCCTAACACAATTTTATTTCACAAAATGCAACAAGCAAAATGATAACAACACAAATCACAATTTATTCAAGGGTGAGAAGCAATCTCAAACACCCAAGCCTCCCTAAGTGCTTGTCAAAATGTTTGAGACACCTCTCACCAACAACAATCAACAAATCAACAATATAACAACACTAAAATGCATGAAGATGGTAGGATGAAAAATTAGAAACATGATATCTACATTTTGATGCAAAAAAGTTGAAGATGATGCTAGGTTTTAAGAAGTTTACCTCAAATCCAAGCTAAGGAATGACTAATATGAAGAACAAGACCACAAATCAACTTGAATCTTCACCAAACTTCAATGAAACCCACGAAATGCTTGCTTAAAAATGCCCTTTGATGATGCAAGTTTGAATTAAATTAGGAGAGAAGGAAGATATATGAAGTAGGAGTTAATATGAGATGGAAAATGGAAGTGAAATGAAGAAAAATGGAGGAGGGAGTGGTTGTTGGTGGTTTCGGCCAAAGGAGGAGAGGAGAGGAGAGGTTTGTGTGCTAGGGTTTTGTGAATGAATTGTGAGGCCAAAAGCTTTTTTTTTCTTTTGTGAGGTGAGGTTAATAGGGTATATATAGAAAGCAATTAGGTTTAAGGGTAGTTAGGTCATTGTGCACTAGTTGTGCTCTAGGATTTGATTTTAATTTTGAATCAAAGGCTAGGATTGAGGCTCACATGGATTGAGGACATTGAGAAAACACAAAATGAGAGAATAGAGAGGGATAGGCGCATAAATGGGAGGGGTCCTTGGTGACCAAGTTTTGCTAGTTGTCATCTTGTACTATTGTACTATTATATGACCATTCCATTATCCCTTCATTTTTGATTATTCTTCTTAGGATAATTGTCCAAAAATACACCCAATTTAGGCCACATACTAGGAATCTTAGGAATATGCCATTTTATGTGATCACCATGACCAAAAATGTCATAAAAATCACATCTTGGAACTTTTTGTAGAATATTCCCTTTTGATCCTTTTTTGAAATTTTGTGCACAATGTATGCATGCATGCGCATACATACATACATGACCAAAAATGTTTTGCCTCAAATAAATTTCTCTAAAATTGCACAATGATTCTTGATGAGAAATTATCTTATTTTTGACAATGACCAAAATACCCTTTTGCCCTAAAAACCTTGTTTTTTAACAACAAATGCATTTCCACTCTAACAATGAATTTAAAAGCCCTAGAATGACTTTTAAAACCCAAAAATGCATGCACAATGCTCTTCACTCTTCAAAATAAAACCACACTTCTCAATTTATTTATTTTTTGCGGAAAATTAGGGTTTTAAACCTAGGCGGACAAAATTAGGGTATGACAACTATGAACCCTTTAAATGTGAGTTTTGCAAAGAAGTAGAATCCTCCTTTGATAGTTTGCTATATGATTAAAATATTCTCTCTCAAAATGCATGTTTTTCAAAGATCAGTTGTGTCTTTTGAAAAAAGAAAATGAGGAGCTGAAAACACACAATGAAAGAATGCGAAAAACAATTCACAGTTAACAACAATCTCATTTCAAACTGTTAGAACAGTTCCAACTTTTAATCTTGAAAATACCAGAAAAAACAATTGTTTCTAACATTGAACTAGAAAGTGAAAACATATTAAGAAAGAAAATTGGTAATTTTACAATTAGCTTATGATTTGTGCACAAAATCTTGAAGCTTCTCAAGTGAGTCTAACTCCTCATTAGAAGGATCAAATATATAAGAAGGGTAACTCTTCCAAAACCAGAGGACAAATAGATGTGCGATAGGAGATCTAGTCATATTAGAATGAAAACCCTTTCAAAATTGTCCAAAGTGGACTTCAAAAGATTTAGTATGAAAGGATAAATCATGTGAACCTAAAACCTTCTTAAAAAGTTTCTCAAGAAAAGCTTGGATATGAGAAGGTTAGTGATAATATTATCTTTCACATACTCAAACCTTCTCTAATGAAGAAGGACAAAGAGTAATAAGTCTACGTAGAGATATGCTAGTTTTAACTTGATTTAAAGTTAAAACAATTTTGCATAAGTTAAGACGGTGTTGAGAAGGATGGATGAAACAACCTTCTTTTGGTTGAAAAACAACAAGTGATTTATAGCACGTGAATAAATAGTTAGAAAAGCTTGCAAATAACACAATAGAGTTATAGAGGTTCACCCAAAGATGGCTACGTCCTCTCCTCACTTCCTTGTGAGTATTTCCACTTTTTTCCAAATAGCTTCTGATGAAACCCAAAAGACTTTCACCACCCTAGCTTTTGATCACACACAAAAGCCTAGTGTACTCTTACACAACAATACCTTGTTGTTTCCACCTCTTAGAAACTTTCTTCTAGTTTCCTAAGAGTCTCCTCAATCAAGTAAACACAATTTCCTCAAAGACATTAATATATTTGCAAGCAAGTTGTGAACAGATATTCCTCAAAGATTTTAAAACATGTAAATCAATTAAACAATAGCAAAAAGATGATTATCAAATATCATGTAAAACATTTGGAGTTCAGGAGTTTATGATTCCTCATACATACTTAAAGAAAGAATTTAAAACACATAACATGTGATGTGTCAAACAGTGTGCCACAAGACACAAAGCAAAATATCCAAAAAAGTAATTAAATTATCATATTACAACCCAAATTCACTATCTAATTAAGTAGTTGATACTAAAAACTAAATATCTATTCTCCCTCTTTTGTCATCAACAAAAAGGAAGAAGGAAGGAAATTAGGCTGCTACTTTGTATGAGAAAAGTCATTTAAGGAGTTTGAAGAGGCTGTAGGCTGATGTATGTCTTCATAAGGTTGTAAGGTCTGAAGTGTCGTACTGCCATATGTGGAACAACAGAGGGTACAACATTCTGTAGCATCCACAGTTGATAAGCAAAGTTTCTCTATCCTTTAGTTCTGTTTTTTCTGCAGAATTCCAATGCTTCTCAGGAGATGATTTTGCGGAGCTCATCTTTTCATCTGCTTCTTTTGATGAGCACTCATTTTGGACAATGCTATAATAACATCCTTCTTATCCCAGAATGTAATTGAATCATCTTTGTCAATTGAAACCTTATTGTCGTTATTGTCAAAATATAAATGAAGCCTTACTACTTTTGGGTGCCTTTTAAGAAGATGAAAGTGGAACATTCGGATTTTGATAATAAGATCCAAGGGATCCAAATTTGGTAGGCATGTTAGAAGGGAGTTTGGAGGGTCGAAATGTCTCAGGAATTCTGGGTACAGATGAGTCGTAAATGGGGGTTTTAGAAAGCAGGAACTTGTTGATATTTTCAATGGCCAAAGTGTTGCCATTGAGAGATGACATGGGATTTTCTTGCCATTGAGAGAAAGGATTCACAGAGTGTCCAGTTGATCCTTGAACATCTTGGTGATCAAAGAGTTCAGAATTGACTTCTTGGGGATTTACTGGCATTAGGATATCAATAGTCTTGAACAACATCATTGACAGCCTGTGAGATGGGAGATAGTTCTTCAACTACTTCTTCTTCTTCTTCTTCTTCTGCCATGATTGGAGGTTGGTTCATTTCAGGCTACCCCTAAGCTTGAGCACTTGGTGTTTCTTCTGAGGACTCTTGCTACCGCTGAGAGGAACCATATGGAACTAATGGTCCATTGGGAGATAGTTGAGTGGCAATCTCATCATCAGAAAGGTTGCATATCTGCAACAATAGCAGGTTCCTCAATTGCAGGCACAGCTTGAGAAGGTTGTTCTACAAGATTCTCATGAGTAGGTTCTGATGCAGTGTCTTGGTGGTGCATCTGAGGGGTCTCTTGTGAAGGTTGAATTTTAGATTCGTATGTAGTAGGGACTTTCTTTTCAATGTAAAGAACAAAATCAGTGCATGGAGTGACTTGAGAAAGTTGTTCCTAATCTTCATTGTTTCCAATGTCTTCACATGAATCATCATCCATTGACTCAAAATGATTTCTTCTTTATTTGCAGACATGTGATCAAAGATTTCTTTCAAATTTTAAGAGGGTTCAGTATCCACATACATGTCTTGAGATGATTGGACAAAGTCTTTGATGAGAGATGGTGGGGTGTTGACAGTTTGTTCAGCAATTGTGAGTGGTTCATCTTGAGTGATGGCTTCATTTGGTTCTCTGTCTTGGGATGGTGGTGGTGATTCTTTGGTTGGTTCATTTTCATGGAATGGTTCTTCAGAAGGATCTTTAGGAAAGGGTTCTTTAGTAGATTCTGGAGAAGGTTCTTTTGCTGGTTCTGGAGAAGGTTCTGGTGAAGGTTTTGGAGATGGTTTTTGAGAGAATTTTGGAGATGGTTCATGAGAGAGTTCTTTGGCAGGTGATACGTTAAGGACTTGTTTGATTTCTGGTTCTTTTTGTAGAGGGGTTTCTTCACTAGAGGATTTGGTTTGTGTTTGAGAGAGTTCAGAAAATAGCTCTAATTTTTCACTAAAAGGCTTGATCATCATCTGTTTAGGACTTTTTGGCAAAAAAAAGTTTTCTCTCTCATGCAACTTTCATTTTCAAAAGAGATTTTCTTAGATTTAAAGAGTTTGGTCAGAAACATATCGTAGGGAAGGGATGTGGTTTTCCTAAAGGTCTTGACTATATTAATCATGTAGTGGAAAATGATGCAGGGCAAGTTTATCACGTACCTCTTGTACATGTGATAGACTAGAAGTAGATCAATAGGTTTGACTCTTTCAACGCTTCGTTCCCTTGGAACAATAGAGTGAGCCACCATGTTTTTCACGATTCTGGCTTGATCCTTCAAAGCAGATGACACAAAGTCATCGTTTGGGTCCTTCATTAGTTTTTTCAAGACATCCTCTTGGCTGATGGTCAGAACATCATACCAGTTGTCACCATATACGCATACACTAGAGTGTGGAATATTCAGAGCACTAGCTAGCATCTTAGGAGTGATTACCATGGCTAATCCTTTCACCTAAGTTGTGAATCTTGTTTTATCAATGCTCACATTCATGCTTCCATAGAAGTTTCTA
Source organism: Astragalus glycyphyllos (assembly GCA_963573325.1). NCBI lineage: Eukaryota > Viridiplantae > Streptophyta > Magnoliopsida > Fabales > Fabaceae > Astragalus > Astragalus glycyphyllos. The sequence goes on from OY754307.1 coordinate 41,527,180, forward strand.
ACTATATCAGAGTAAATGAACTCTTCTTAAGGAAAGAGATTTTCCCATCCTTGTCTTGCAATGTGACGGAATAAATCCCAACCAGAGTTCTTCACTTCCCCTAGTAGGTAAATCTAGCAGACAAAATCCCTCTTTTCTGCCATTTCTAATGATCATATACTTGAGATGGTTGAATTCCTTCAAGCTTCTCATCCATATCATTTTGATCATTTTCCTTTTTCTTTGTTGCTTCTTCATCAAGCATCTTTCCTTTGCCCTTGCTAGCCCTTTTTATGACATTCATCTTTGTTTTCTTTTAAGAGGGTTGAGCAAGGGCACTAATGCTGTGTTTTCGTGTAGAAGAAACTTTTGGAGACTCCTACTGAAGAGACTCCTACTTAAGGGAGTCAAACTGAAATAATAGATTTCATTGATGAGAGCAGTTGTGACGAGAATGAGAAAGACCCATTGGTTCTTGATTTGGAGAAATAGGAGAAAACCCAAATTTTTGGGGAAATTGTTTTAACCATTGGTGATGCTACAATTGAGGTTCACAGGGGAAAGTTAAACTTTAAGGAGTGGTAAAGAAGATGATGTGATTAAAGCTTTAAACTCCAACGAAAATTTCTCTCTTTTTACCTCTCCTTATATTGATGATGTGGTTGAAAGTAACAGTTTCAGTGATTTAAAAATGCAGGACCTTTTGCAAAAAAAATCTTATTTTGCAGGATCCCAGCATAGTGGTGGATGGAGATAAAACAAAGATTCCACAATCCTTTGAAGTTCAACGACTACATGGAAAAAGAAAGAATAATGTGAACTACATTGTTAGAAAGCTAAGAAGGTGCATAGCGTTAGATGTAAAATTGCTTTTGGAGAGCCCCCTGATTAAGCACCAACTATCGTCAAGCTCATGACGTTAAACAAGCACTTCGCAGGAGGCACTACAACATTTTGACCCTACGGCAACGCCTAAAATTCCCACGCCTAAAAAACCGTTGCCTTAGATATAACAATGGCAACGGTTTTTTGACTGTTGTTTATACATTTTTTTAAAATTTATTTTTCTGCAACGGTTAAAAACCGTTCCCAAATGGTCAACGGCAATGTTTTTTTATTTGAGATTTAGCCAACAGTGTAAAACCGTTGTCGTATGTTCAATTATTAAAAAAACCAAAAACTAAAATATCAAACACTTATTGTCAAAAAACAAATCTCAAACACTTTTGTTTGTCAAAAAAATAATCTCAAACACAAAAAATTCAAACCTCACTCACGCAGATCACCTTCTCTCCCTCCCTTCCTCCCTCCCTCTAACCCTAAAATCAGAAATTCCATTCCTCCGTCACAACTATTTCACACAACCATCATTCACCTTCGAACCCTAATCCCATCGTCTCCGTTCTCAGTCTCATCTTCTCCGTTCTTGCTCTCATCTTCTCGATTTGTTTTTCTCACTTGAAATTGCATCTCTCTCTCCCTCTCTCTGTGTGTGTGTGTGTGTGTGTCATCGCATCTCTCTTAGTGTACATCGATCGCATTTCAATTTTGATTTTGCAATTTAGATTTCGCATTTAGATTTCGACTTCGCATTTCGATTTCGCATCGCATCTCTCTCAGGTTTGTAGCTTCGTATTTCCATTTCGCATTTTGTATGTTTTGGTATGTTTCATGTTTAGTATCAGGATTACCTACCCTCTAGCGGGTGAGATCTGACTCATTTTTTCTTCTTCCAAAAACCATGTTAAGAATTTGTTTGAGGTTGGTTTCACACTTCATTTTTCTTCGTTCACCTTTTTCATGGTTACCCTTTAGTTATCTTACATTGCTGTTACTTTAATTTGTTTCAGAGTTCTGCAATTTATAGCAGTTTTTCAAGTTGAGATAAATTTCCAGAATCCGTTTCTGATGACCACTAAAGATACTGTGTCTGTGGATATTGACGAGTTCCTTTTGAATCTGAGGTATACCAAACTCCCGCTTCATCTTTTCTTTCATCTATATCTATTCTTGAATCTTTTCACTTTTCCTTATTTGATTATATGCTTGAATTTTCCCTCAAAGTTAAGTGGATATCATCATATACTAAGTTCAAGTTTTTTTATGATGAACAAGTAAGGTGTATAGTTGCAAATTATGTTTAGAGACTTGGAGTACTCAATATTTTAGATGAACTAATTTGATAAGTTCAACTGGTTCAATTCGGAAAACTACTAGAATTGAGATGAGCAGAATAGGTGTTTCAATATGTATGGCAATTTGAGAGCCAGAGAATGTACAATTGAGATATTATTCGAGAGATACCTCACTCTCCTCATACAATGTGTATACCATTGCCTAACTTTTACTGTTCAAATGAATCTCTATTTATACAATTGTTCTAGTAACTCTAACTGACTATCAGTTACAACTGTAAAGCTGTTACATAGTTTCAGTTCACTTACAACTGACTATTAGCTATTATTTGGTGCATTTCTCTTAACATACACCCTCTTGACTATAGGATGCCTATCAATACTCCCCCCTAGGACTTTCACCTTGTCCTCAAGGGGATATTCAGGGAAGGTTTTCTGCAGCTTGTCTAGGTCTTCCCATGAGTTCTCAAACTCAGGTAATCCCACCCACTTGACTAGAGCCTCAACTGTCCCAACTTGGTTGTGTCTCAGTTCAATCAAATCTTCAATAGCTGGTTTCATGATCCATTCTGCTGTGAGTGCAGGGGGTAGTTGCCTTGGAGTGTAGTCTGCTGGTACTGCCTTCTTGAGTTTGCTGACATGGAATACTAGATGAATCAAGCAACCCTCTGGCAGTGCTAATTTGTAAGCCACTGCACCAATTTTTTCTATGACTTGGTAAGGGCCATAGTATCTAGGACTTAGTTTCTCATTTCTGCTATGAGCTAGGGATTTCGACTTGTAAGGAGCAGCCTTGAGATACACCCAATCTCCAACCTGTAACTGTACTTCTCTCCTATGCTTGTCAGCTTGTCTCTTCATCCTCTGTTGTGCTAGTACCAAGTTGTTATGCAGCTGATCTAAAACAGTATCTCTGTCACTCACTAGTGTTGTCACTGCCTCATTAGTTGTAGGAATTGCAGGGCCCTTAATAATAGGGGAAGGGTCCCTGCCATAGAGAGCTTTAAATGGTGTCATCCCAATTGATGAATTGAAATTTGTATTGAACCAAAGCTCTGCCCAACAGAGCCACCTTGGCCATGATTTTGGCTTGTCTCCAACAAAGCACCTTAGATAAACCTCCAGGCATCTGTTTGTTACCTTTGTCTGCCCGTCCGTTTGAGGATGGAAAGCAGAGCTGTATTTGAGCCTCGTCCCTGCTTGTTTGAACATTTCCTTCCAGAATTGGCTAAGGAAGATTTTATCCCTGTCTGATACGATAGAGTCAGGAAATCCATGCAACTTAACTACATCAGAAATGAACACAGATGCTACATCCTTGGCAGTGAAAGGATGTCCTAAACATAGGAAGTGTGCATATTTTGTAAGCCTATCAACGATCACCATAATGGTATCTTTGTTCCCAACACTTGGTAGACCCCCCACGAAGTCCATGGAGATCTCTGTCCAAACCTTAGTGGGAATGTGTAAAGGCTGCAGCTTGTCCAGCAGGTGACAGATTGTCAATTTTGCTTTGTTGACACGTATTGCATTGAGCAATAAATTCCTTAATATCCTTCTTCATGCCCTCCCAACAAAATACCCCAGCAATTCTCTTGTGTGTTCTGAATAGACCTGAATGTCCTCCTTGCAAAGAGGAGTGAAATTCCTCTAAAATGAAGGTAATTTTAAAGAAACCTTTAGGTAACACCAAGCTGCCATTTTTGAACAACCTCCCTTTTTGCACACTGTACTTGGGATAGGACTGTGGTGAGGATAGAACCTACTGGCATAGCCTTGTCAATGTATCATCAGCAGCAATTTCTTGCTCCCAATCTTCCCATTCCTCAAGTTGCACTTTGGACAGCGAGGCATACATCATTTGCCTAGAGAGAGCATCTGCTACTTTGTTTGAACTGCCTGGTTTATATTGGACTTCAAAGTCTAGACCCAACAACTTAGATGTCCACTTGAACTGCTCTTCTCCCAAACTGTTCTGATCAGACAAGAATTGTAGGCTTTTTTGGTCTGTCCTGATAATAAAATGCTGTCCCAAGAGGTAGTGCTTCCATTTCTGGATGGCCAGAACAATGGCCATAAGTTCTCTCTCGTATGCAGATTTTTGCTGGGCTCTAGTTGACAACTTCTGACTGAAATAGGAGATAGGTCTCCCCTCTTGCATAAGGACTGCCCCCACACCTTTACTTGATGCATCAGTCTCCACAACAAACTACTTGCTGAAGTCAGGCACTACCGACACAGGCAGTGTGGTCATGGCAGATTTAAGCTGCTGAAAAGCCGACTCTGCCTCATCACTCCACTGGAACTTGTCCTTCTTTAATAACTCTGTTAATGGTCTAGCTAGTAGTCCATATCCCTTCACAAACCTCCTGTAATACCCTGTAAGTCCTAGGAATCCTCTCAGACCTTTAATGTCCTTGGGAGCAGGCCATTTAACCATGGCTTCAACCTTCTGTGGGTCAGCAGAAACCCCTGCAGCAGATACCAAATGACCCAGATATTCTACTGTGCTCACCCCAAAGTCACACTTCTTCTTGTTAACAACCAACTGGTGCTGCTGTAACTTCTCAAAAACCTGCTGGAGATGCTGACAATGCTCTGCCTCTGTCTTACTATAGATGAGGATATCATCGAAAAAGACAAGGACAAACTTCCTCAGAAATGGCTTTAACACTTCATTCATTAAGGCCTGGAAGGTAGAGGGTGCATTGGTGAGCCCAAATGGCATCACCAAGTACTCATAATGGCCTTCATGGGTGCGAAATGTTGTCTTTGGGGTGTCTTCCTCCCTCATCCTTATCTGGTTGTATCCAGATTTCAAGTCTAGTTTGGTAAATATAATAGCTCCAGCCAGCTAATCCAGTAACTCATCAATCAATGGGATGGGGAATTTATTTGAGATTGTGACCTTGTTGAGTGCCCTATAGTCTACACAAAATCTCCAGCTGCCATCCTTCTTTTTGACAAGTATAATAGGGCTGGACTAAGGGCTACATCTAGGTCTAATGATCCCCAACTTCAACATATCTGTCACTAGTTTTTCAATTTCATTTTTTTGAAAATGGGGGTACCTGTACGGTCTCAAGTTAGGAATGTAGGCACCCTCTTTGAGTACAATTGCATGGTCTTGCTTCCTGGGCGGGGGTAAACCCTCTGAGCCTTGAAAAACTTCTTCAAACCTCTCCAACACAGCTGCTACCTTGTGTGAACTTGCTCTACAATCTGTAGGACCAATCTGCAGCAGCCTGGACTCCACCATGAATGCTTCTGTGGTGCCCTGTAGCTCACTAGCCAACTCCTTAGCAGTGACTTCTGCTTTGGACAAGGTTGGATCACCCTTGAGAGTATATTTGACACCCTCCCTCTTTATGGTAAGGGTGAGTTCCCTGAAATTTGCTTTAATGTCACCCAATCCTTCTAACCATTCCTTTCCCAACACCATATCCTCCCCATCCAAGGGAAACACATAGAAATCAATTAAGAAAGCCATCCCCTGTATAGTTACTGGTACCTGTCTGCACACTCCTCTAGTTTGAATTCTCTGTCCATTTCCAATCTTCACTCCGTAAGGCATAGTGGATTCTACTGCCAATTTCCACTGTTTCACCAACTTTTGAGAGACAAAGTTGTGAGAAGCCCCATTATCAACCAAGATTAAGACCTGTTGTTCATTCAATTTTCCCCACAACATGAATGACCTCTTGGTAGTCAAACCTGCCAAACTAAGCAAGGTCAAACTCTTCAGTTGTCCTTCCCAGACTATCTCCTCATCATCATCACCCTCTGTCTTTTCCTCAAGGTCCCCTTCTTCCACCACCATGATCTTTAAAGTCTTGTTTTTACATACATGAGTAGGTGAATATTTTTCATCACAAGAGAAACACAAACCCTTCTTCCTCCTATCATGGTATTGATCAGAGGATATAGAACGAAATTTGGTACCTTTACTAGTCTTGGTATCTGAGGTGGTAGTTGCTGGAGTTGCAGTACTTGTGGTGCTCCCTGCTGCCTTACTCACCGTGTCATTTTTCCATGGCCTGAAGTTGCCATTATTCTTGAGAGTTCCCTTGTTTTGTGAAGAAGTGGAAGTGTTGCTGTGAATGCCTAACTTCTCTTCTGCCAACAGAGCCAACTCCATCATCTCCTTGAGATCCTTTGGCCTATGAATTCTTACTTCAGCTTTCACTTCCTCCTTGAGTCCATTGGCAAATATCCCACAGACGTACTCTGGTCGTGGAATCTTGAGGTGGCCGGACAACACCTCAAACTGCTCTCTGTATTCGCGAACCGTGCCTTCTTGTTTCAATCCCAACAAAATTTCAAATGCATTCTCTACCACCGTTGGTTGGAATCTTTTCAGCATGGCGTCCTTGAAATTCGCCCAATTAGGGTTTTCAGTGCAAGATTCCCACCATTGCATCCAAGAAAGGGCTTTTCCCTCCATCGCCATCAGCACAGTATCTATCTTGTCTTCTTCGCTCACCTTGCGAAATCGGAAGTACCTTTCCATCTTTCCGATCCACCCTGGTGCGTCGTCCCCCTTAAACAGAGGTAGTTCCACCTTGCGCACCCCCTTCCATTGACTATCGCCGGTCTTGACAACGACGACCTCGTCCTCGAAGTCGTCTTCGCATGTCGCGTTACCCTTCGTTGGATCTCCGCTGTCGCTGCGCTTTGGCTTCGCAGCCTTCGTGGCCTTGACGATGCTTCCCACCGCCTCCATCCATCGTTCTTCCATCTGTTGCATCGTCGTGGATAGGCGAGCTTCCGTTTCTTGTAAACCTTGCTCTAACGCTTCCACACGAGACTCCATCTTCTTGCGTACCATCAATTCCCCGTGAGGATCGTTCTGCTTTGATACCAGTTGATAAGTTCAACTGGTTCAATTCGGAAAACTACTAGAATTGAGATGAGCAGAATAGGTGTTTCAATATGTATGGCAATTTGAGAGCCAGAGAATGTACAATTGAGATATTATTCGAGAGATACCTCACTCTCCTCATACAATGTGTATACCATTGCCTAACTTTTACTGTTCAAATGAATCTCTATTTATACAATTGTTCTAGTAACTCTAACTGACTATCAGTTACAACTGTAAAGCTGTTACATAGTTTCAGTTCACTTACAACTGACTATTAGCTATTATTTGGTGCATTTCTCTTAACATACACCCTCTTGACTATAGGATGCCTATCATAATTATCCATAATTAATAACAGATATGTTCATAATGTTGCTCACTTTGTCACTTGACTCACTTAAACTAACAGTGGGGTGAAATGGGGATTCTTTATATTAAAAAACTATTTGTTTGTTTTAATTTGTAATTGGTAATGATAAGAACAAGCTAAATTGAATTGTTTCTCATGTTGCCAATTATATCTGCAGATATAATCCAGATACCAACTTGGCTTTTATAAGTTCTTGATGGTGACAAGGAAAGATTGTGTTAGATAATTAGGTTCATTCAAAGAATATGAAACATAGTATCATAAACTTTATTTGACTACTTCAATAGGATATTCTTGTAGTTGTTGTTGAGTATAAATTATCACACTGCTAAACTTGTTATGTTAGGCTGCTAGAGCTGGTTAACAATTACTTTCATGCCACGGGACTTCTACATGATTGGGTTTTAAGCAAGCCAACCATGTATCAAGTTGGTGTGATAATGGAATCAAAGGGTAAGCATAGCAGTTGATATTGCAAATGGTCTGCAATACATGCATGAACACACACTAGCAAGTATAGTTCATAGGGACATCACAATATGCAATGATTGTTATGATTATTTTTAACGTTCTAGCAATTAATATTTATATGCTGTTGAAATAATGTTTGTAGCGTTAAACTGTTTCTCTTCTATGATTATACAAACTACAAATTCCTTAGTTTTTTACTATTATATATACCAATTTTATTTTGAAATGGTACTATATGCAATCTCATGTCTTTGTTTGGCATTTGTAGAGTGGTGCAGATCCTTCATGATTCTGGCTTACACATGAAACATTATTTTTGAGACAACATGCCACGTTTTGGACGAAACTTCTAATATTCTCCTATATAGTAGTAAGTCCATGACTATACTAAGCATCTATGTTTTCACTTTACTATATTCTACTATATTTATTCTTTGAACTTCTCACAAATGTTGATTACTTTGAGATTCAGATAGTGAATAGTGATACATGTTTATATTTTCACTCTTATATCTTCTTGTACTGGTTGTTGGAACTCCTTGTTACATCTGTCCTGAGTTTCTTGCTGACATACTATATGGTTATTATTTATAAATCTGACATATGGTCTCATGGTAAGGAGCGTGAATGCTTTATTCTAATTTCTAATTAATGGAACCATATGATATCTGACCTTGTATAAGATTAATAACATCTTTTTGTATGTGAAGGTTACTGATTGCTTGAGATTGCTGCACATCAGCCAGCATTTCGTGCTACGGTAAGAACTTGAACCATGAGAGCATAAGTTTTCTCAATGGAAATGTAGTCTCTATTTTTCAACATAATTTAAACTTGAAAAATAATTTAACAAAATGTGTGGATTGAATGAATGATTCAGGACATGGCTGGACTTATCAATAAAATAAACAGATCCTCCATTTCTCCACTGCCAATTGTTTATTCTTCCACATTGTAAGTAACTTATCCAAATCCAAAGATAGAATTCAAAGATAACATACTTGTTACAGGAAACAAATTATTAGATGCAGTGTAAGGCTTGGTAACAGGGTAGAGGGCAGATGATTATTTAATGGCTTTGAATTAATAGGAGTGCGCGCGCGCACACACACACACATATATATATATATATATATATATATATATATATATATATATATATATTGCTCCCAACTTAAAAAAGATAACACTCTTCAATACTCGTTAATCTTAGGCACCCTTCATTTTTTTATCCTTAACTTAGGCCCACTTTGTGGTTTGAATATTAAAGAGCTGTGTGTGGTAAGACTAGCTTTGGTCATTGTGCAAATTAGCATAAGTTCAGTGGATATTTCATTTTGCCATATCATATATAAATGCTTCTTATTTTGTGATACTCTCAAGTACACATAGTTCATTTCATTTTGTGTGTGGTCTTATTTATCTTTTTGTGTTCATGGTGCAGTGTCACTGACTCACTGTCAACCACAACACAAAGGAAGAGCCCGAGGAAGTGGAATAGGGATTTCTGCAAGAAAAATTTGAGAAGACTATAAATTTTAGTTGATGGTGTTTTAGTCATGTCAAATTAGTTATAGATTGTTACTTAGAAAAAAATTTGTTACCGATGCCTTATTTTCGATTTTAATTGATTGAAATATACTTTTCCATATTCATTTATTGAGTGAACTATAATTTATCTGTATAGTGTATTTATTGGTTTGTGTAACAAATTGAGTGAATCATTAAATCATACTAATTTGTTTCCAAACTATAATTTTTTTTTATTTTTTATTACCAACGACAACGGTTCTAAAGCGTAGGATATGTTAATGATAGGCAATGGTTTTAACATGGGCAACGGTTAAAACGTGTTGCCCTTTATGGCAACGGTTTCTAACTGTTGTCCGTACTGGCAACGCTTATTGACCGTTGCCATAGCGTGGAAAATAAAATCGTTGCGTTTCAGTTATCAATGGCAACGGTTTACGGTATGCGTTGCCTTTGGGCACAAAAAACCGTTGCTTGTAGTTTAGGCAACGCCCGCAGAAACAACGGTTTTTCAGCTTTTGGAAACGGTTTTGCTTTGATTTTAGGAATAAGCTCAGACTGCAAGCTCTCTCACGGAAATCGCGCTTACTCTCTCTCTCTCTCATTTATTTCTATTGGTTTCTATTTGATCATTTTGCATTAAGGACCATGCTTCATGCTAGTGTGGGGGAGGAGAGTTTATTTTGTCACTTAATCTCTATTAATGCACATACCCACCGTATATGTTGATAGCATTTTTTTTGGCTTGCTTTGAATCAATGGTGCTTAAAATTGAAAACTAATCAAGATTATGCCTTTAGGGGACCCCATAATTAATTTACTTGATAGACTTGTGCTTAATTATAACTATGGGGTTGTCCTTTAGAAGCTGATAATTAGCATTAGTCCCTGTTGAGTACTTTTTCTGAACTTGCTTCTACAGGTGAGATTTGAGCCTTCATAAGAGGATTGATACTAAATCATAAATTTTTACCCCTTTTCTTTCTATGAGTGTGTTTCCCAATATGATACATTCTAGAATTTGTCTTTTGACCATTTCAAGGCGAAAATTGATTTGCATCATGTAAAAAAACTTAGGGAATCTAGGTATTTTTCTGGCTTCAAAGTTGTTTGTTGAAATTTACCCACTAGTTGCCCCCTTCGAGCTTACTTGTTATATATTTTTTTGCTACCCAGATATAACTTTTTTTGTGGTAACGATTTGAAATTAAACTTGGAGCAACTATTGAAAATTATAATTTCGTCCTATACTTTAGTTGTCTGTCTTGCCAGGGTGAAAAAAAAGGAGTGAATCATGTGTTTACAAGAATATTTTCCTACAAAGGAAACAAAAATACGAGTTTTCATGTACTTACCTTTTCTTTCTAAGAAACAAAAAAAACTTTGAAAGAAAATTTGGAAAAAAAGGGAAAGCAAGAAGGAGGAAAAGGCAAATCTAAAACAAAAGAGTCTACTCAATAGAATAAAAAAGAATGAAGAAATGGAAGTGAGATTAATTTGGAGTTTGGACAAAAATTATAAAATAGATAGGAGCTCCATATTTGATTTCAAAGGTTACTATTTGTTTCTTGTTTTTAGCCCTTTGATTATCCCTTTCTTCTTTCCTACCCTACTTGACTAGACCTTGGCCCCATTACAACACATAGCACCCCATCATTACATGCATGTGAACTATTTAGTGGAGATTTGCTCAATTACAAGCATATGGTAATGTGCATTTTGTTGAAACTTCAGTGTATATTTCCCCTAGTACCTAAACACTTAAGGAGATTGTGAGTGAGTGCCTTGTTCACAGAAATGTATTCTTCAGAGACATGAGCCTCTAATTGGGCAACCTTTTGACACCTCATATGTGCTACATTGTGTATTGTCTGTCATTGTGCTCCTAATTTTGGGTCCCTTATTTGGTTGTCTCTATTATTTATTTGAAAATTTTATTGACCCAGAAAAGTTGCTTGAGGGAGTTGATAAGCTCCAATTTAGTATATTTTTAGAGATATTTTTGGTTATGTACATACGGCTTCTCCTAGAGTACTAAATTAACCTAGGGTAAGGGTGAGATATTTTTAGTAAATTTATATTATGTACATAACCAAAAAGGACGGCAACAACAGTACAAGCAGCAGACACAGTAACAGATAGAGAGAGAGTTTTACAATGTTATTAAAACCGACCCGGAGATTGACCCAGTCAAGTCACTAGGTCGCTGGGTCAATGGTCGAATCGAGGGATCATGGGTTGGCCCGCTTGACCCGTAATACTGCTAAAACCTGATAAAATTAGGCATCTTCTATATAAATTCATCTAAAATTTTACCCGTGAAGCTATAAAAATTTTTACCCGTGTCAAAAAAAACTCAGACAATATTAACATAACTAAACTCACTACTCATATCAAATTTAAATCAAATCCCTAAACATAACATAAGCACCTAACAACTGAAAAGTGATCTAAACAACTTTCAAGTCATAACAATCACAAAACTAAAATTCTATAAACACAAAAAGAGATCAAACGAACAATGGAAGATTATGTAACAAGGCTTGGTCAAAATAATAATAATAATAAGGGTTAAATATGTTTTTAGTCCCTACAAAATTTCACTATTTTGTTTTTAGTCCCTATAAAATTTCACAATTTTGTTTTAAGTCCCTATAAAATGTAAACTCGTGTATACCTTTAGAATTTTTGAATGATATTTTGCATACACGTTAAATATATTAAAAGTATCTCCCTCACAAAAAATAAACTCAAAATTTGATTTCTAGGTTAGTATTTCCTTTAATTTGTTTATCGAATCTTTTGCACTTAAAAAATTTAGACTTAATTTATGCGTTGTTAAAAAATTCAAAGTTTTTCTGGAAGAGATGTTTATAATGCCCTCAACATGTATGCAAAACATCACTAAAAAATTCAATGGATATACACTAGTTGGCATTTATAGGGACTAAAAACGAAATTTTGAAATTTTATAGGGAACTACTAAAAAAGTTTGTTTTAGAGAGGAACTTTTGAGATGGATTAGTATGCCTCACTATTAGTGAGGGATTTAGCTACCAAAAAAGGTAGGTGGGTCTGGCTTACATTTTTTACGGAAATAGAGACCAAAAATATCCCTCTTAAATAATTCCGTAGCTAAATTCGTCACAAAATATTGAAAACATTTAGAGAGGGATTTTGAGAAGGAAAGAAATCCCTCGCTATCAGCGAGGAATAACTACTCCATCAGTAACCAAAAATAGTTCCCTCCCATCACCGTGTTTTCACTTCTCACTTCCCTCCCATTAATATCAAAGAAAACTTTTTTTGAAGCAAATATAAAAAAATCTAATCAGCCCCAAAACCTCAAAATTCTCTCAAATATATAAAAAAAAAGTACTCTTGTTTTTTACGACTCTTCCCTCATCTCTCAACAAAACCTAATCAACCCAACCCTAACCATCACCATCACCATCACCATCACCACCGCCTCACTCTCAAAACCCTAACCATCTCAAAACCATGCTCTCTCTCTCTCTCGTGAACCCCAACCACCGGAGCCAGTCAGAAACCTCCGCACTCTCTCTCGCTTGAACCCCAACAACTGGAGTACCCTATCACAGCTGGTTAGAAATCTCCGCGACGGAGTCCCTTGCTGGCGAGCCCACCACGGTTTTTCTTCTTCTTTTTGCTGCCTTATCTTTTACGTTTTTGTGCTCTGTTTTCTGTAGGTACTCTCTAAAATCTTTCTTCTTCTTTTTGTTATTATTGTGGGTATCTGTTTCGTTTTTGCTTCCATATATACTTCTTTCTTTTTATTTCGAATTTTTTTGGGTTATCTATCTCTATGAGCACTGAACATTCAACTTATTGTTATTATTGTGAACTTGTCAATCATGTTTAATCTTTGTTTTTCATAAAGTCAGTCCCTGATTTTTAAATTTTCAAGTAAAATTCAGGTATACATAATATGCATTGTTTGAATCACTTTTTGTTTTGAACATCTTCTGAATCTTTATTGATTTCAAAAGGTACACATAATCTTTAAGTTGGTATTTCATTTCGGAAGAGTTTGCATAGTTGAAAACTTCTCCATAGCGGTAAAACTGTCTGATGTAAATTGTATTCATGGTAGCATGAATTTTTGAGTTTTAGTTATGAATGATGTGTAGTGAGTAATTCTATTGCTAAATCAACAAACCTAGCTTATGTCAAACTGAAACTATTGATCTCCTATTTCCTATTTGTAGTGAGTAATTCGTGCTTGTGTAAGTCGTGTTCCTCCGATTTCCTATTTGTAGATCCTATTCTAAAGTTTCAGCTATCGATCTCTTCGTTCTTCGCTCAGGTTGGCTCCTTTTATCCAATTCCAGATTTTGATGGAAACTTCACGCTTCCTCTTTTTTTCAGTTTGTTTTTTCGTTCTTAGATCGATTGATAGTGGTGCTCAGAGCAATGATAAGGCCAATGCTGATGGTGGCAACACTTTTGTTGTTCCTGATAAGGTATCTAGCTGTTCTGCTTATTCACTTTGTTAGTTTTTTGTTAATTTGTTTGTGTTCTGATAAGTATGATTTGTGTCTTGGAATTGTATATCATCATGGTCTTATGGCATGTCCTTCCATTTAAAATCATGAAAAAATTACTAATTTGTAGCTGCAGAAGATCTTTCTGTAAATTGACTTTTACCTTAAGTTTTTTGAAAGAGCTATTCATACCATTTCAAATTATAGTTGTTACACATTATAGCTGCCAATCGTATACATGTATCAAGTCCTTTTATCAATGAAATATACAATTCCATTTCTATTTGACATTTCTATCCTGAAAACTTTTGTAGATTTAGTGATTGAACTTGTGAACCATTTGATTATACTTTCATTAGCATAGCTGATAGGGTTAGTAAAATTTAGTTATAATTCCTAAGGAAAAGAACCTACAATATGATTGATATTCCTAAGGAAAATAACCTACAATATGACTGATAATATTCCATAGTAGCGAGCAAAGTGAAAAGGAAAGTTATTGTTTTAGTAATAGTGTAGACAGTAGACATATGGTCATCATGAGATAAAATAAGAGTCTCCTTAAATTATACAAGTTTAATTGTTTAAAGTTTATATATTATATGCAAAATGAAATATTGAATTAATCATATGCTTCTACTGCTCATCAACTAAATTATCAAGTATCAACTCACCAACTTTGGTAATTGCCTTTTAAGGTCTCACAACGAAAATTGTTTCGGATGAATGAGATCATGATTGTTCACTGGAGACATTTCTCACGCAATGGGCTTCGATTTATGCCACAAGCTAATGTTATGTCTTCGTTTCTCTTATTTAAGGTGATGCTAATCTATGTTAATTGGATACATCTATTTAACAAGATCAATTTATTGAAGGATTGATTAGGTCTCCATGAAGTAGTGATGATAAGGACTAAATTGATGATTGTGTCATTAATTTTGTTTCTTTGTGTTTCACCTGCAGTTTTTATATAACTGTTGATTGCTATCATGACATAATTTTGCTTAATGTTATGTAATGACATCCCACACCCTGATAGAATTAGAGATTTAATTCTCACTTTCATACTTGCTCTTGTGCCTAAAATATGGCTTTTGTTTTAAGTTTTATGAGCTATACTTATCCTTCTTTGCCTTTGTTCTGTTCATCTTTTAGCCTCCTCTATAAAGATTAATTTTGAAAGATATAGGCATGAGTGGTAAGTAATTTATTTTTATTAAGTGTTTTGTGTCTCCAATAGTTATGAAATCTATACTTGGTAACCATCTTTTAGCCTCCTCTTTTAAGTTTTATTAAGTGTTTTGTCAACCAGCTAGTTTTTTCACGTGCTTATATACTCTGAGCATTTTACTTATGCTTCTGGTTCTGAAGTCTATATGAGAGCTAGATTGAAGTTCTTCAAAATAGCTAGCTTGTTGAATTGTGAGTCTGAGTAAAGGAAAAAAACAACGATGAAGCTTCTTTAAAATAGCTAGCTTGTTAATGCTACTTTGTAAATTGTGCACCATTCCTTTAGTGTATGCTTTCTCTTTTGATTGATTGAATGATGTTGCTTTAGGAGATTAGTTTTCTTCTCTAAATAGGGGATTCTAGGAAATAATGTCTCTGCATGTTGTCAAATTACCAAATTACCTTCTTTCACTTTGTTTGAATTGAATTATATTTAGGATTTTGCTTTAGAAGTGGCTGAAGTGCAATCATAGTTGTACACAGTTTATGTTTACCTTATTTATTTTTGACTTGGGTTCCTATTGTTCAGTTATGTTTGCTGGTTGTGTTTAATGCTTCACTTTAATGTAATTGATATGAATATATATATGAGGTTTATATGATTTCATGTTCTTCAATGTAATTGAGAACTGAATTCTTATTTAGCTTGTAATGTAACTTGTCCATCAAATGCTGCTATTGCATAACCATTTTTTTCCCTTAATCCTAGTTGGCTTTTGTATGACCTTTTAAATTTATGTCAGCAGGAAGTATTGAGGAGGCATCGTTTGATTCAGTTGCAGTATTTGGTCAATAGGTAAGGTAGAACTTAGTATGTTTCTTGCCTATCTTTCCCTTTTGCTTTTGTTTCTTGCCTATGTATAAAAACTTAGTATGTTAGTTATAACTATTGCGGATATGCTGCTTGAGCTTGATTTTATCTTCAATATAATTGAAAAATACTTAGTTTACAGGAAATGTTTTGTTTTGGTCTTGAATGTAAAACAGTTTAATAGCTGCCAACTGAAATTGACATCAGATTTATTAAATGCATTTTGTCAAATAAGCTCCAAATTCAATCTTCATTCTCCTTGTGGTTAATGCCTAAAACTTGAAATCTGACTCCATGGCCTAATGGATAAGGCGCTGGTCTACGGAACCAGAGATTCTGGGTTCGATCCCCAGTGGAGTCGTTTTTAATCGCATTAAGAAAAATGTAGTACTTTTAAGAAATTTGTTTAACTTTCAAATTGGATGAATTTTGTGTTTGTATTACTTTTAAGTTTAGTGATGGATTTTTCCCTCTCTATTAGTGACGAAAAATTCCCTCACTATTAGAGAAGGAAAAATCTGTCACTAATAGAGAGGGATAAATCTGTAGCTATTAGAGAGGGATTTTTTTCTTGGTAATAGAGAGGGACTTTCCCTCTCTATTAGCGACGGATTTTCAAAATCCCTCACAAAATATTTAGTGACGCCAAAATTCGAGACGAATCTTGAGTCGTCGCAAATTCCGTCGCTAAATTGATTAGTGACGGATTTTTGTTGTTTAGAGAGGGATTTTGGTCATCTCTAATTTCTGTTTTTTTAGTAGTAAAAGTCGATGAAAAATTTCATAGGGACTAAAAACAAAATAGTGAAATTTTGGAGGGACTAAAAACATATTTAACCCTAATAATAATAAGCAACAAGGCATTCCAAAAAAATAAAATAATAAGTAGCTAGTAAGGTTTTAATTTCAAATAACAATAAAGAATTGTTTAACAATAGTGCATTACGCTTATGTAACAACAGAGCCTGATAGCCCACTTGGTTACCACTTGCGCTAGAAACAGGAGGGCATGGGTTCGGTTAATATTGTCCTATTTTTATTTCAATCAATATTGTCCTATTTATTTAATAACATGTTTATAATTGATCACCCTTTGCATGTTCATAATCAATTAGTTGATTAGCGACCATACTATAATTAGTTTCTGGACCTGCATTACCAAACTTTAATTTAGTCTTCCAATCATTCAACATTTTTGTACTTTATGCTTTTCTTGAATTTAAATTCTTGCATGACCAAACAAGAGTTAATTTAGGAAAAAGAATATTAATCGCGAATGATCAAACAGATTAGTAGCTTTAGTAAAGGAATTGGTAATTAAATAAAATAAAGGAATTTAGGTAGAATTAGACATAGGGGAATCAATGCTTGCAAGTGAAGGGATTGGCCTGGACAACTCCAGTTGTACATTGTTTGATTTGAAAACTGTTCACAGTACTGGACAGAAATGAGGGCAAGAGACTGGACAAAGATCCAAATTTCTGCACCTCACAAAACCACAATACAACTTTCTGTCCCACAGTACAACTTCTTGATCACTCAAAAAAATACAAAAATATTTTTTTATTTCTTATTCAATATTTTTATTCTCTCCTCTATTCTCCCTCTATATCTCTCCTATCCCATTCTTCTCTATCATTTTCTTTACCTCTCTAATACTTTCTCATCTCATGGCTCATCTCTTTTGTATCTTCTCATCTCATGACCTCTCTCCCTCATCTCTCTCTTTCTCTCTCCTTCTCTCTCCCTTCAATATTCTCCGTCGTACGTTTTTCTTTATAATTTTTTAATTACATTATAATATTTGCTTATATAAAATCATTATAAACAATAGAAAGAGAATTATAGTAATATTTAAATTATTTTGCCTCTGTTGTGGATTGTTCACCAAACAATGTATTGAACAAAAGCTTGTCCAATACTGTCCAGTCCAGGACTGTTCTATTTGCAAATCAAACCACTAGTGCAGAAAAGACATTTAGCATCGGTTGTTTTGGACATTTAGCATCGGTTATCCGACGATGCTAAATCCCCAGATGCTAAACGTGGGACATTTAGCATCGGTTATTTAACCGATGCTAAAAGTTACTTTTAGCATCAGTTGTATTGAATACCCGATGCTAAATGTCTCTTACTAGTACATTTAGCATCGGTTATATAGGATACCCGATGCTAAATGTCTTTTACAAGTACATTTAGCATCGGTTGTATATAATAACCGATGCTAAATGTCTAATTTTTTTTTATTTTTTTAATTTTTAATCCATATCAGTCAACTAATTTATAAGAACCTGTTATATACAGATATCATTCCAATCATCAACACATCATAAATATATAAAAATACTTCAAATTCCATTAAACTTAATATCTTACATTTAGAGAACACAATAAATTGGGGAAAAAAAATACAAATAAAACTCTGAGAAGCTCTAAAGTTTTACATAAATGTACTATCCTACAATTACTTCCTTGCCTACAATATCCTATGTTGATAAAATGACAAATCTTGACAGGAAACCGAAACAACCGGTAGAAATCAGTGGCATAGCTCCAGTTACTGCCATCTGTGCTGCCTCTCTGTGCTTCATACCTTAGACATTGCTGCGAACTCTTAGTAGCAACCTCTTGCATAGCCTTATGTGCCAATTGTGCCGCATCTATGTGTTTCATTACTTCCTGTCAAAATGTAAAAGAATATTTATAATATTACTAAACAAAACAAACAGAGAACTTCTTGTTTGCACAGTAGGATTCCATAAGCCAGAAAATTTAATGAATAATGCATCAAGATCAGATAGTGTCTTCGTGTGTGATCTACTGGTATTCAAAGGCTTTAAAATAATAAAGAGTCAATCAAACTTACTGTGCTACAATTTAAAACCTCAGGATCACACTTGCCCTCTCTTAATTTCGGATGTCTCTTTATTCTTGACTTCAATTTTCCTTTCCCAGCTTTTACGCAAACTCAATTCCTTGAACAAAATTTCTGATTGGATTTCCAACAACAATTCTCTTCATAGTGGGACTAGCCTTTCCTATAGCAGTCAACTTGTTCACTCCTTTGATATTCTCCTAGTGCTTGATCCCATTGGAAAATTTATCAAAAGAATTTGGCAAAGAATAACAAATAGTCACCCAAACATGGAAAGCAAAATAAAGCTACAGATGTACAGAATTAGAGAACATGCACAATCAAAAGGAAAGCAAAGCAAAATAAGCTGTACTATTGAGAAAGAAGGAAAGGAAACAGGAAAACGTTCAAAAAAATCTCGTAGGAACAAAGGAAGAAAAACTAGTCTAAACATGAATGTTGTGATAATTTGTAGCAAATAGAAGGATGAGCAGATGAGGCTGAAACAAAAATCAGCTTTTGCTGCTTGTAGTGAAGGTGTAGCAGAAGCAACTAGTGAAGTTGTTATTGTTAGCATGTCTGAAAAAAGTTGATGTTAGGAAGAATGTCTGAAAAAACTCTAAATGAAACAATAAACAAAGAAAGAACTCACATTAGCATCTCGAGGATTGCTTGGTTCAAGGCTGCTATAGGTAACCAAATAATTCTCACCAGGTTATAAATCAATAAGTTTTACCTATGATTTACAATTTACAATAATATAAATAAATTAATATTTATTAAGTATAAAACTAAGAGAAAGTCAAAACCAAAGTGCCACACAACAAAACAAAATGAAAAAGTCAAAGAAAACCTGTGGAAGGGCATAACACATGAGGCCATTGAAGGATGTAGCACCTCACGAGACTGCTGCCCCCTGCCAATGAACTGTTGCCAAGTATGTGCCAAGGACCACTGTACATAACTCTCAGTCCAAAACTGTAATTTAAAACATGTGCAAGATACTTGTTTCTAAGTTTCTTTGCTACCATCGTTAGAATGTCATTAATAAACGCAAGTAAAATAACTAAACTTGTGCAAGATACTTGTTTTGCATGCGTGCTATCCCCAACCAGAATTACTAAAGATGTGCAAGAGATATAAGAGTACAGAGAAAGGAGAGGCTGGCATAAGGTGACCTGCTCGGTCATAGCAAATATGCTTATAGCTATGATAACACCAAGAGCACAAACTACAGCACGCCCACAAATGAATGTCACACAGCTGCAACATATAGACATTCATAATAAAGAAATTCTTCAAATATATACAATCATAAATCTGTATTAATTGTAGCTAGTTGCATACCAGCATTCTCTGACTAGGCAAATTCTCTACTATTGCATTTGTTTTTAGCTAGTTCTCACTTTTGAGTACCTGCAAAGAAAAGTGAATTAGTTGGATCCAATGACTATTTTACTAAAACTAAAACTGGAGGTGTATTTATAGATCCAGTGACTATTTTACCAACACTCTTTGTAGCTTCAGTATGATAGTATGGAGGTGTATTTATAGATCCAGTGACTATTGTGTAGATTTTTGTTTCAATGTGATCAGTGCATTTTGATGCACATTCTTCTACTATTGTACTTAGGCATTTCTTTAGTTTGTTTTATTATTTTTACTGTTTTATTGTGTTTTTATGTTTTAGTTTATTTTTGCCTTTATTTAATTTTCGTATTTTATTTTCAGCATTAGCGGTTATTTGATACCTGTCCACTGTGCAGACCATAACTTGAGCTACGGTAATCGGATTGACGCATTCTGAGATGCGTTGGAAAGCTAAGAGAAAGAGCTACAAGTTTCCTGTTAAAGTCAAAAGCTGATTAGGAGTTCAGAAGTCTCAAATAATTCGTTGAAGTTCCAGACTTAATAAATATTTAGTTTTGTGCCGATTTTTTTTATGTTTTTCGACCCGGTTGGGTTAAACCCGAATTCTTTGTTTTTCCTATACCTAATAGCCGCGAGTACTGTTCATATCTCGTTTTTACTGTTCACAAATTATTTTTCGGGAGCTTGGTACGAAAACCGATGGAGAGCTAATCACCTGGTTGATCTGCTGTATTCAGGTTCCGATACTTCAGATTAATAAAACCTTGCAATTTAATTCCTATTCGTTTCAATTCTATTATATGTCTATCGTTTGCTTAATTCGATTTGTCATAGAATAGTTTTGTTTGGTTCGATTGATTTATGTTCCCTAATTTTGATTGCGTGTTACCGTTTGCTTAATCGGTTAATTCGCTTTATTCTTAACCGTTTGCTTAATTCGGTAAACAGGAAACATACTTCTTTTAATATCATTCTCACTTGTTGAATGTTGTTGTGATCGAACAGGAATAGGATCCCCTTAGGATAGTGAAGTTATAACAATCGATGATAGGTAGGAACCGAATTAGTAGATTAGCTTATTTTATAATCACTTTCTGTTAATTGTTTTCTGAATAAAAACCTAAAACCCCCCATTTTTCCAGTCAGTTGGTTAATTCATACAAGAATCCTTGAGAAACGATACTCGAGTTGTTGTTACCGCAAACTACATTTTAAAATTACTCGTTTTGATCCGTGCGCGACAGCGGATCACAATGTCATCAAGATTACAATCAAATCAATGAAGCAGGCGTGAGACTAAAAATAATATCAAAAAGATTCTGAACTGAACTACAATTACCAGAGCAAACCTTGCAACTAGCTGCCAAACCTAGAAACAAAAAACATAAAGGAACAGAACAGCATCACATAACAGAACAAGTATTCAGATTTTGATCACTAAACATCTCAGGAGTAGGCAATTGTTGAATGTAAACCGGTTCATACCCATAATAACCATACCCATATCCATAACCATATCCATTAGCAGCAAGTTGTGGCTGTACCTCCATCTTATTCTGCTGATCATATTTCACTTTTCCTTCCCACCACCCTTCTGATTCTCTCCTCCTCCTCCACCCTCACCACCCTTCTGTTTCTTCTTCTCTTCACCAGCAGCTCCACCATCATTCTCATTCTCCTTCCCCTTCTCCTTCTTAGCAGGAACCACCACAACCTTCCTTCTTAGCCTCTCCTTCAAATTCCCCACCAGCGCCTTTACATTCATCGTCCCTATTAAGGGGTTTCAGAACCTGTAATCCAACATTCAATATTATTAGGGTTCATCTGGTATCAACAAATTAGAAGAAATTAACAGAGGGTTATTGAAGCTCTACCTTCGATTAACCTGCAGAGAGTGCCAAAGACTCGTTACACAGGGACTTTGCGTCTGAGAGCTTCACGAGACTTTGTAATCAACGGCGAAGGAACTTGAGAGAGAATCTACCACCGCGTATGAGAGATTCACACAAAGAGAGCTTCAGAACGACGAATCAAACCTAAGAGAGAGGACGAATCAGAAAATTTGAAGAACAAATTGGGTTTCAGAATTTGATTTTAAAAGCAATTAATCAAACCGGAGAGAGGCGAACGGTGACGGCAAGGACAACGAGGACGGAGAAGAGGAGGAGTGAGAGAATGAGAGTGACGAGTGAGAGAGAACCAGAGTGGCGGTGCTGGATTTTAGAAAGAGAGGAAGAACGAGAGTGAATGTGAGAGGACCAGAGGAAGAATTTCACAGATTGAGAGAACGAGAGGAAGAACGCGTCATTTTAGAAATAAAAGGGACATGTAGCATTTGTTGTTTATACAACTGATGCTAAATGTGTTAGACATACACATTTAGCATCGGTTGTATAAACAACCGATGCTAAATGTAGACATGAAAATTGAAAACTTATTGTTAATTGCAAAATTGCCACCGCGCCTACATTCAGCATCGGCTGTTCAAACAACCGATGCTCAATGATGCTTCCTAAAGTCATTTTTCCACTAATGAACGGACCCTAGACCTCTCTCCATTTATTAAATCTTGTATTTTAATTTTTTTATTTATTAACATTTATTTCTTTGCTTCAATTACAACTCAATTATTCACTCGTCCAAACAATAAATAATTTTAAGTAGTTTAGTACTTGTTAATTAATCCCTGTGGACACGATAATCTTTCATACTACTTCTGCAAAAGAGTACACTTGCTCTTCTAACCGTGTTTTTAACGCAACAATGATAAGCTTACCACGTCCACCAACACCCATACTCTCATTCCTTCCTCCTGATCCCACTCCCCTTCTTCTTTGCTCTACATCTTCATCCCTCAAAGTCGAATTGTTTTTGAAAAGCAATATCCATTGGTTAAATGAAGAAATAGAAAAAAAGAAGAAAATCAATGCAGAAATACACTTGAGACTATTAGCCATTCTTTTCCACGTCTGTTGCAAATCCACTCAAAATGTTAAGGTTCCTTTATAGTGCAAACGTAAGTTGTATTTTTTACGCCGTCCAAGTCGTGTATAGGATTTATTATATTGCATGCACGTTACCCTTTTCTAACACTAAATGTTTATTTTAAGTCTCATTAATATATTAATGGGTAATTGTACCCCTTTAACCCACTTTAAGGTTAAAAAAATGTTTGTTTAGCAATCATCGTTTGAAGGGTTAAACTATTGTCAAAAAAATTGAAGGGTTAAAACAACACTTAAAACACGTGCGCGCACACGCACACACGCTATATATATATATATATATATATATATATATATATATGAGTTAGGATATATTGACACACATGTCAAACTTAGTGACTTACATCAATTAATAACTTTGTGTATACGGAGAATTTTATCAACCCGGCCGTTGAATAACGTGATATTATCTTTGAGATCATATATATCAAATGTCATAAAAATCGGAAATTATTTGACTGTCCATCACACCACTTTATTTCGATGGCTAATATTCTCTTTAGAATCATTTTTGTGAAATTATTGTTGTGATCATGTATATCAATTTTCAAAAATAATTGGATACCCATAGATGTGCTCTCTTACAACACACATTTGCTTATATTCTAAAGAGCATATTATCCATCGAAATAGAGTAGTGCGATGGACAGTCAAATAATTTTCGATTTTTATAAATATGAACTCAAAGATAATATCACGTTATTCATTGATCGAATTGATAAATTATTCGTATACACAAAGTTATTAATTGTGTAAGTCACTAAGTTTGACACCGGTGTCAATATATCCTTAATTATATATATATATATATATATATATATATATATATATATATACATATATATCTAGTGTGTGTGTGTGCGCGCGCACGCGCTTTTTAAGTGTTATTTTAACCCTTCAATTTTTTTTGACTATAGTGTAACCGTTCAAATGATCATTGCTAGAGAAACTCTTTTTTAACATTAAAGTGCGTTATAGGGGTAAAATGACCCATTGATGTATTAATGAGACATAAAATAAATATTTTGTGTTAGAAAAGGGTAACATGCATGCAACATAATAAATCCTACATACGACTTGAACAGCGTAAAAACTACAACTTACGTTTACACTATAAAGTCACCATACCATTTTGGGTGGATTGGAAACAGACGTGGAAAAGAATGGCTAAAAGTGTCAAGTGTGTTTCTGCATTGATTCTCTTCTTTTTTCTATTTCTTCATTTGACCAAAGGATGTCGGTTTTCAGAAAACAATTCGACTTTGGGGGATGAAGATGTAGACAAAAGGAGAAGGGGAGAGGGCTTAGGGGAAAGGAATAATAAAAGGGGTGATAATAGACGTGGTAACCTTATCATTCAATCCTTCTTTCATTACCTTTTCATAATACATTTATTCTTTTTCAATAACATTAATAATGATCCATTTTTACATTACATGTCAGTGTATATTAGTGACATTCCATGTCAAGTTGACAAGGACTGTAAAGACTATTGCAGAAAGATGGGCTATGCAAACTATAAGTGTAACTTCAAAAAGACGTGCACTTGCATGAACCGTATCCTTATTTAAAGGTATTAAGTTGAGTAATAACTTACTTGTCATACAAATCTTATCGTGTCTCTAATTATTATTCCTTTAACATTTCACTTTTTGTTACAGCTTCAAAAAAGTACTTGTCTATTATATGCTAAGGATATGGATTATATGTCACCTCTAGTTATGGAGAAACAATCAGTGTTTGAAGATTGCTATGAAACTTCATCCAAGATTAAAATAAATTTGATTATGTAATAAATTGCACTAGCAACTCTGCAAATATGCATGGGGTATGATTAATAATATTATATATTTTCTAAATTTCGGAATTCAAAATATATGCATTATAATGACAACTTTTTGCAAGTCTTTTGGATGGATATATAACCATACCTACAAAACGGGATACACGAGATATATCTACCTTTACAGTCATTTAGTTACATGTGAGCTTAAAACGAAACTATGACCATTTGTATGCAAAAAAAAAAAAAGAGAACTGCACTTAAATTTTTTAACTTACATCAAATAGTCAAATTAATACTTAATCACTAAAGTATTCATTTGTCTAGTTTCAACTCAATGACTCAAATTATTACTTGTATTCTACAATAAGCTTGCTTATTATATGGAGACATTAAATCTCAAGTGTTTAACAACTAATTTTGCTGTTAAACAAATGTATTCGAAAGTTTGAATACATAGGACTCAAATTAAATCATTGGGTTGTCAAGTTGAGAAGTTTAAAGCAAAAGTTAGATTAAAGTAGTTTCAAAGTGTAAAACACAATTTTGAGGAAAAGAACCTATATGTATTATTAATCTAATCAAGAAATGGACTCAAGATCAATTACGCAAGTAGAACTCGAAGATTAAAATAAACAAGTGACTTAAAAGAACTTAGGAATCAAACCCAGAAGGGAGTGAACATCATGAAACTTAAATATCCAAGTTAACAAAAATAAAGTAAAAACACTAAGGAAAAGACAAGAGTGAAACACTCAATTGTTAAAGGAAATTGAACATTAAAACTTGAATTCCAACATACAAATGAATGACAAGAACATACATTTTTCACCACATTTGCATGTGATCTTGTGTAGTCGGATGTGTTAGGCTTGTGAAAGCTACTAAATGTTATGAACTCTGCCCTTAGAACTATTTACAAACAACTATATATTGAATTTACGACGTGATAGCTAACGACTTGCTTGGTCGACGCTTGTCCAATCGAAACTAATTAAAAGGGAAGTAACTAATGATTAAAGATAAAAATGTTTCCCATCATCCTTGGCTTCATAGATACTTTCCACATATCCCAACGATCCAACAACCTCTAGAAACCAGCATGTAATTGATCATACTTGTTGTACGCTTTTTTCCTTTCTTTCGAGAGTGAGAAATCTTGAATCTGTCTAATGTCTCAAACCTTCATTCCTTTCGAAACTCTGTATTCTGGTGACACGTCAACTTAGTCAATTTTGAACTTGAAATTTGACTGTAATAAATGCTTCCAAATATTTGACCTCGAGGGATGTAGAGAGAAAGTTTTAGAAATGCCTTAGTAACTAGCAGTAACTTCCTAGAGTGCTCTTAGCAAAAGTAACCGTTGCACATCACCAGATTGGGAGAATAGCATTGCTAGGCAACTAGGCCTTACGTAGCATGTTCCAAGCCCTACAAATCCTGCAAGGGTACTTTAAGAAGAGAAGGCTTATGTGATGGGGATGTTGGCCTCATTGTGAACGCTGCTATACAAAGCCAACGAGTTTATTTGGGTGCATTATAAGAATGATGTTGAGGAGACAACTGCTTAAGCCGACTGGTGTCCTGGCGTGAGGGGACTTGTCTTTTCTCAACTGTTTGATGCCAACAATACCAAATGGCGATCCCTCCTCAAACCCTTACTGCCATGACCTCGCCTCTCAAAAAGATTTCTCAACAACCCACAAAATGCGTAGGTCAAATATTATTTGCTCAGTTGAGGGCCAATATACAATGCTCCTCTCCTCTTGCTAAGTGTTTATACCAACTCAGATGTTCACCTTCATACTCAGTGCATTCCAGGACTAATCAATCTCCCAGTCATGCATCCCCAGCTAAAACTGCCATAAGTGTTAGTGACAGCGAGGATGAAGAAGAAGAAGATGAAAATGGGGGACTCATATTTAGGAGGAGGCCAGGAACTGCCACCGAGGAGGTCCGTACTCCGCCTACTTTTGCCAGGAAGTAACTTGCCAAGGCTGAGGCAGATCCCACTAGCAAGTCAAAAAAGCTAAAGGTACTACTTTTTGTCATGTCTACGCTTAATCATTTCCTTCAACTCGTTCTTTACGGATCTCTTTAGCTTTTTGCTTTGCAGAAGGCCTCTCAAGCACCTGAAGGAAGATTATTGTGTGAAAAGGTGTGCAAGTATACACAGTCAAAAAAACAAGTCTTACAATGATAAGAAAAGGTCGTTCCCACGTGGATTGGATTAATTCTCGAGAGTTTAAAATTGTAGCAATACTCAGTGATAAAAGGAATCAAAAATAAAATGAAAGTGGATTAGATTGTGTGTATGAGCAGAATGTAAATTATAAGCAAAGTAAAATGTGTTGTGTTTCAATTGAGAGAAATGGTTGGAATGCTCCCTTCTAAGTAATTTCACTTTGAAAGCATTATGCTACATGTGATGCTCCTGCAATGGATATTGTAGCAATGGATATGTGCCTTTCAGCCACTATCTTCAGGGTTTCATTACAAGTCTTATTTCTAAGCTCTAAATAAGTTCACCCATATATATTTAAGCCCGCACAAAATCACTCTATGGACTATGCTATCCTATGTCTAGGTTTTAGAATGGATTTAACAAAGTTTCTTTTATTAAAACACTTATCCAAATTAGTTCTTGAGTTCAAATCATAAACCATGTCTGTATTTATGACCCTAATTATTCTAAGTGATCAACCTCAAAACAAGTTTGAAAGAAATATAGCACAAAAACTAAATTGCAAACATCAATATAGCATAATAACTATTCAAAGGTTCCTTACAAAGTTAAGGCATCCCAACCAAGGGTATTTAGCTCATGCTTGACATAACTAGAAACATATAAAAGAATGAAACATGTTTATGTGAAGGAAAATACAAAGGAACAAAGATAAGATTGAAATTACACAATTGGAGATTCTTTGCATATTCTGCCTAACAATGCTGGAGCAATCACCTCTCAGCAATAGAAACAGCAAAAATAAATTGAAGGAGAAGAGAAGGGAGAAGTTGTCACGTTCATTACTTCCCTCGAAAATAGCTAAGTACATCTAACTCTAATACACAAAATAAAATGAAACTATGTAGTGAACTTGAGATGGAAATTGTGAGATGATTTCGAATGAGGAAGAGGAGATGTATTTATAGGCTCCATAAAATGTTGTATTCTTAGGTGCCAAGGTGGTTTCTTCCACTTGTTCTTCAGAAGGCTTGATTTGATGTCGCACCAACTATGAAGAAGGATCCAATGGTGTGAGGACAAGTGTCCCTAGAAAGTTACTACTTGATGTCTAAGGGGCATGAACTTGGCGCCGCATCCTTCAACTTGTGCAACTTGCACTTGCTGACATCATCATCAGAATGCTAGGGCTTCTTGTATTGTGAGCATTGTTGGGGCAATGATTGCTGGTGCAATGGCTGCTCTTTGTATTGCAGGTGCAATGCGTCTGCCTTCTGTCGGAATGATCATTGCAGGAGCACCCATTGCTGGGGCAATGATGGTTGTGCCTATTGTAGGGGCAACGATTGCTGCGGCAATTGAACAAACACATTTAAAATAACACAAGTCATGAGAATTATTGATGATGCATCCTGTAACATCCCAATTTTTGCATGTTGTGGTTCTTTTAGTATGTGCTCGTTTCATGAAGTATTTTGATTTGATAAGATTAAATTGTTTTAATTTTGTGTGTTTGAATTATTAAAATTAGTTGAAATAACGTTTAAAGGGATTTTATATACTACTTTTGGTAATATATGATTGCAATTATATATTTATTTTATTTTTATAAATATTATTATTTTAGAGGTTGTACTTGAATAATTTAATAGAAGTTGGAAAAGATTACAAAGTGCTGCATAGCGTTTTTTCTATCACGGATATGGGTAGTACAATTGTTGCCTGATGATCCTTGTTCTATATCCAGGCTGGTATTTATAGCCGAGTTCTGCTCTAACCGCCGGGGTGATTGCATGCCGGCTTCATTTGCCATTTGCCTTGTCCTTCTTCCACCTGTCTTGGGAGTTATGTCTCGTCTTTATCCGGTCTTCTGTTCTTTAGGCCGGTTACACGTGCGTATCTGCATGACTGCCATCTGGCATATCTTTTGTAACACATTTACATTGCGCTGGCATGCCGAGGTCCTAAGGGATCATGCCGGTTTGGACAGTCTAGAGCCCCCCAAGCTCGAGTGCTGTAAGGAGGAAGAGCTTAAGGAAGTGAGGAGAAAAATTCGCTTTTTTTAAAAATGAATAAGAATCTAGACTTGTTCATGAAGGTGATTGTCGAGCTGGTATAAGTATCTGATTTCGTTGTAGTTGGTGACCTTGTGTTGATCAAAGAACGACCTCGTGTGAAATGATAATTTTTGCCTAGGTTCGTTAAGAGGGCGAGATGATTGATCATAGTAAGACGACGTTCAAAGGTCGAGGTAATCACATGTGTTGAAGCTTTTAATGGTAGAAGGTGGACGGGTTGTGGCTGTTTGCGTGCACCGTACGCGTTTCGCCTAAGGACTGCGCATAGAGCCTTTATGTCCTATCAATCCTGCTTTAAATCCTTTCAGGTCACGTCTACCCTGTCTCTGTCGCTTCCTTTTTCGACACGCATGGGACACTTGTACGGTTATCTGGAGTTCCTGATTACTCTATTTATATAGAGGAAGCTTTTCATTTAGAAAAATACGCAGCTGCCATACCTGGACATTACACCAATATTCCATTTTGTTTCAAGCTTGCGTTTCTCCAGTGTTTGGCTGTGAAGCTTCGTTATTTTGCCCAAGGTGCCTTCTATTTCCCTTTTTCTTTTCTTTTGTTTCCTTTCTTATTCGCTTTTCTTGTTTATAAGATGGTTAAAATCTGGGAGTTGAACGAGATAGCAGGTCAGAATCCTCAAATGATGATTCAGATAATGACCCCATTCCTGTTAATCTCCAGGAACCAGCTTTGCCATAAGGTCTGTTGTACCCAGCAGCGTTGTAAGGGTTATAATGGCTTCCATTCCTGATTTTGAGGCTTTGGAGTATTCATCTGCTTTCCAAACCGAGGAGAGTATTGCCGAGTTACGGGCTAGTAATAAGATGTCTTCTACAGGAAAGGAGGAGGATTTGATTGTAGAGCCCTGCAGAAAAGGGGAACCGGTCTGCTTAACCAAGCCGAAAGGTGTAAAAGATGAGTGTACGTATATGTATACTTGCGGCTTCAGCGAATTGAAAGTAAAAATGCCCTTCACCCGTTTTGAGAACATGGTCTTGAGAGCTTTAAACGTTGCCCCAAGTCAACTCCATCCCAATAGTTGGGCATTTATGCGGGCTTTCGAAATAGTATGCCGAGCTCTGAACATCACCCCTCGGGTCACTACAAAAAAACAGTAAATTTCCGGAGGTTATTCTGCGGGGGTTTTATGAAACTTCCACAAGCTAATTTTTTTTTTTGACAAATCCCACAAACTAATTTAAAAAGTGTGGAACATGAATTTCATATAGAAATTATCTTTCAATTTGAAGGGGTTTGAAAAACCCCCTCTAAACATTCAGTTTCGCTCCTTTATTTTTAACATCGCGCCCCTCAATTTCAAAACGCTAGTAAAATCTTTTTCAGTGTCGCGTTCTCTCACTTTCTCAATGCCACTCTCTCCCTTTGCTCTGCCTCGCTCTCTCCCTCACCAACAGCCACAGACTCTCTTTTACCTCATCATTAATCCAAAGAGGGAAACCTAATACCCAAGAGAAAGACTCCTCTCTCTCTGGATCCCGAATCAACTCAGGTGCAGTAATCCCAGCTGGCGGCGATTCTAGGAGCCAATGTGTGGTCGACTTGCCGTTTGAGAAAGATCCCAAAAGGCCACAATCGGTTTTGTTGTACGAAGAACGATCACAGGCGAGGCTCTCTTCATCCTCTGCAACCAAGTCGATCCTAGCGAATGTCGGGATTCGTTAGTTGCACTGGAAAATTGGTAACTCTCTCATCTTTGAAATGTCACAAGCATAGTTGTATATTTTGGTTCTGTTCAATTTGGTCAAGAGGTTTTCCTACTTTTAAAAACCCTAATTTTGCAATTTAATTCTATTTGTGGTGTTCAATGCAATTCAAGAGGTATTCAAACCCAAACTGGAATTGCCAGCAAGATCTCAAAGAATTGTAATGGGTATAATCGGGAGTTGCTTCTCGTTTATAGCAGGGAACGTATTCGGGATCTACATAGCTCAGAATTATCAAGTTCCTAACCTCAAGAAAGTAACTGACGATGTCTTGTTCCTGCCCAAGGAATGTGGGGTGTTCTTGTTTTGGGTTTTTTTGGGGGGTCTGGTTTGCCTTGCATGATACAGGATAAGATATCTTTATTAATTCAGTGCTTGGAAAACACAAATTAGTTAGGATCTCTAAAGAAAGTGTTCTTCATGTCTATAAACGTGTTAGTTATTCAAGGGAAATGTTCCCATTCCTTGTCCTTGTTGTTCTACATCGTACTTGATTTTTTGAGTCTTGGTTAATATGTTAACTCCAGGACAGAAATATGTTTAGTGGTGATATATCTGATTGAGGCTTGTTCTTTTAAAGTATTTCATTATTTGTTTAACTATCCTATAGAACAACCTTATGTATAACACATGCACTTTCTGCTTTTCTATGTCTTTTACTTTTTCTTTTATGCTTATTGTTTCATCCTTATTTTTCAGGTATATGCAAAATTGTTTCTCCGATTGTTGCCTCTAATCCTGCTGCTTCTGTCGTGATGAAAGAGAAAAAGGATTTCAAGTTTGAAACAAATGTGCAGCCTCTTCGGCTTTCTAAATGGAATCCGAATGATACAATAACTTTTTGTATGAGAGGATGGTAAAAGAGTATTTACAATTTAAAGTTCTTAACCTTATACCATCTTATGATGAAAAATAAATTTAATTTTTCAATGATATTGTTTCCTCCAGAAAATATACATATCATGAATTTGAGGCTCTTGCAAACAAGGCCTTCTTCAATAGATATTGCAGTTCTGAAGGCCTTTCTTCTTCTTATGTGGAAAAGGAGTTTTGGCATGTGATGGCTCCTGGAGGGTAGTGCCTTTTCATGTACGTGAACCTGATGAGAGGCTTGGATTAAGCAAATAGAATTTGAAGGTTTCTCTCAATCTCGGACTTTATGGCCACTCTTTCTTAGTGTTCTTCAAACATTATGATTGAGATGCAATGATTCTCAAAATCTTTAATTAATGAGTTTACTATTTGAGTTTAATAAAATCTTTTGTACTTGTGGCACAATTCTTCTGTAAAGTTATTTACTACTTGATTAATATTTTTTATTTGATTTCAGAATTTCTAGGGACTGCTGCAGTCCCCACTAAGTTTGGTGAAAAGGAAATTCCAGTAAAGAAGCAATTTTTGGAACATAATCTGACTTAAAAGTTACAATTTCTTTTCTTTTTTCTAATTTTTGAAATTCTAGTAACTAAGTTTTCTTTTTTCTAATTTTCTTGTGAAGTTATAGGGTTTAGTCTTTATGGACCTCCTGTTAATTGGAAGACATTATTAGCTAGAGCAATTGCCAACAATATAGTTGCCAACTTCTCAAAGGTTCTATTTTGTTCTTTGTTGATATGGATATTGTATTTGTTGTTATCTTTTTGGCTTTCTGATTTGTTTAACGTAGGATATTTGTAGGACAACATGACTAGGAACTGACTTGGTTATTAACTTGGAGAGAACACCTATTAACTAGTTGTAATTGTGTGTAGAATAGCCGATATACTGATTGCCTGCCAAGTAATAGTACTGTTGGTGCCATTTGCTTGATCTCAAAAACAAAGTGGGCAACAAAATGAAATTAGTTTGCTTGCCTTACATTATTTTTCATGGGCTCTTTATACTCTATTGCTGTAATGACACTGATAGACTATCAAAATTAGAACTCTACATAAATTTTGGTTGTGAATAAATGCTCAATCAGACTAGCATAAACTCATCTAATTTTATTTTTTATGCTTTGATTTTTGTTGATATTTGAACTTAGTGAATTTTTCTTTTGTTCTTTCAGGAAAGTGCAAGTGCAAGTGAGCATAAATTGTCAATGAATGCAACAGGATCATTCGGGGCCAGCAACGATAGATGTTTTTAGGATCCTTTTAGTATAGGATTTCTATTAAGTTTTATGAATTTGGAATTGTATGACATTAGATATAAATGTTTCTCCATGATATATAATCATAAATGTTTGACATACATTACTTTATCAAAGTTATATTTTTAATGAAATTTTTAGTGTTTTGATTGACTTTAGTAAATGTTTTATAAGATATATGATGCATAATTGCTAGTAGTAAAAATGAGATAATAAGATAAGGCAAAACATGCTCAAATTGCATAGGAAATTAAGGGGAGGTTAAAATTTTTGCAAAATCACTCAAGATCTCTGGAGGTTTATAACCCCCTCAAAAAAACCTCCACCAATCGTGGGGCCTCAAAACCCCCGCAGTAAAACCCCCGCAAATAGACTTGATACCAGCGTTTTCTAAAAACCCTCGCAAAATGATTGTGGGACTTGTAACTCCGGCGGTTTTTAAAACCTCCGCAGATTGATTTGCGGGGGTTAAAACCTCCCACTAATTGACTTAAAAACCCCCGCTATTTGATCCGTTTTTTGTAGTGGGTAAGGATTTTCTTTTCTTTTTATAGAACAAAGGGGGTTGATAATGGTAAGTGGATCTCTTTTACTAGCCATGCTGAAAAACTACAGTTGATTCTGTATACCCAGTCTTACAAATCTTTCAAAACTCATTTTTTCCGGGTGTGAGGGAGTCCCTCTTGTCCGAAAATGTTTATTGGAGTTGGTGGTGCTTATCAATATCCTTTGTATTGGAGAAGTGATGTTTTCCAAGTTTCCAGAGTAAAACAAAAACTGCTGTTACCCAAGTATCAGGAAGCTATTGAGTTTCTAAGTTCTTTTGCTCCAATGTGTTGTAAAGAAATCATTGGTTTAGAAGGAAAGAATGAAGAGTTGCTTAAATTTCTTGGTAAACCAAGTCGTAGTGTCTTCAATACTTTAGTGAGTTTATGATTGGCTAACCTCATGTTTTGGTTTACTTTTCAGGAAAAATGTCATCTATGAGAGAAAAAGACATGAGGGCTTACCTCAAAAAAGCTGCAGATAAGAGAGATGCTGATAAGAAAGTTGCGCAAGCCTCCGCTGTTGATACCGGAGTTGGGTTACTGAAGGAACCCAAAAGGATTGTCCACAAGACAATTCTTAAAAGTGATGGGCATATCCCAGCGTCAATCCCTTCTCGAAGCTTCCACTACTGCCAAGAAGATGAAACTTGATGAAGGTATGGTGACTTGGTTTGATACTTTATCTGAGTTTCAAGGGGAGGAAGGCGGCATCAAATCTTTGTGGGATAAGCGCTTCCCGGTTTCCAAGTTCGTTCAAGACGAGTTGGTGACTGAAGATGATGTAGGCCGGGTTGAAGTCATTGGGCCTGACCAAGCTGCTATTTCTCTTCAATCGTACGGATTGAAAATAGCTTCAATTAGTCGGATTTATGTGGAGGAGTTCAACAAATTGCGGGTTCAAGAACAGAGTAACAAAAGTGCTCTTGAGGCTGCAAATAAGTCATTGGCTGAACGACCTGATTTAGCCAAGGAGGTTGCTCGTTTGCAGAAGGTGGCATCTGTCTCGTAACCAACCGAAATGAGAAAGAGGCCTTTCTTAAGAAAACTTACGATGATACCTTAGCTGAATGGGAGGAGAAGTTGGCTAAGGTCTGCCAAGAGTTGAAAACTAAGTCGAATTGTCTCAAGTAGAAGGATGCCGAGATTGAGGAACCTAAAGTTGGTGCTGCCGAGTTCATGCTGACTGGTTTTGATAAGGCAAGGGCTCAAGTGGAAGTTCTTTACCCTGATCTAGACCTTTCTGAACTTAGTGCCTTTTAGACCATTGTTGATGGCAAGCTAGTGGACATGCCGACTTCAAGTGGAGAGGATGATAAGGCTGATGATGAGAGGAAAGAGAAGGAAGTGAATTCTGAAGCCTAAGTGCTTAGCCTTGCCTGCTTGTCTCTTCATTTTTCTTTACTTGTTGTTCCTTTGGGTTTGTAATGCCTTCGGGCTGATCTTCGTAAAGCCCTTGGGCTATATATTTTGTAACGCCTCCGAGCTTTTTGAATGAAGTCTTGCGCTTTTATTTATTTGAATAGTTTTAATGCTTTATATTTCTCTAATGTTTGAGATTTTTGGCTGAGTTCCTTTGATACTTCTATCGTATCTTTGATTTTGTAAAGAGATCAATCTCGAATTCTTATCTAAGTCTTTGTTGTTTCATGCTTGTAGTTCTTGTCTTTAAGTTGGTGATTCTTCGTTGATCACCTAAGAATATTTGCTTGCCGAGATGTTGTTGAATGAAATCGGCATTTGTTGATTGAACTTGCTTGATAGTCTTTGTATGAACTCAGTTTTTGTATAAAGATTTTGTATGGTCTCGGCTCTTGTAATTTGTATACTTTCGACTAAGTATTGACATGTTCATTTGTGATGTTGCTATTCTTTGGGCTCTTGGGTGAGTCGGGTTTCTTTTGCTTTAGGCTTTGGTCATGCGGGTCTTTGCGTAGAGACCTGCGTCTTTTTTGTATTTTACTGACTTCAAATGCAGTAGAAGGCAGTGGGAGTAATCCTTTTTAATTAGGAGGAACCCTCGTCTCATAGAGACTTTGCGCAGAAACCTGCTTTTTAGTTTGAGTTTTACTGACTTCAATTGCAGTAGAAGGCATTGGGAGTAGTCCTTTTTAAGTAGGAGGAACCCTTGTCTCATGGAAACTTTATACACGTTTTTACATGCTTTTTGTTGTTTCTTAGTAGGCGTTCTGCAACTTATGCTTTTTGAGTGCAAGCCGACCTTTGTCTTTGTTGTGTTTTAGTCAATACTTAATAAAAAGAATCAACACGGAAAGATTTTCAACTGGCAACCCTCGCTAAAAACTCCCTGTGGGAGAAAAGAGTATTTGCCAGGTTTATTCATTGAAATACGTAGTTTGTACATATACATGGTAGAGTACAACTAGTAAAAGTAAATGCTGGAAACAAACAAACTGGTAGATACGACAGGAACAGAAATAGCGTGGAAATAATCCAAAGTACACCTTAATTAAGAGGTGTATTCAACTGTAGTAGAAGCGTAGATTGTCCGAGTTCCAGGCCCTTGGGATAGGTGTGCCTGTCAAAGTTTCCAGCTTGTATGCTCCTGGGGAGAGCTTGGGGAGAGTTTTCCTGCACCATCTGACTTGGAGGATCTTCTTAGGACTAAGTCCCCTTGCTTCATTTCTCTGGGGATCACCTTGGAGTTATATCTCCGAGCTGCGCGCTGTTTGGCTGTAAATTCTCGTAGATGAGCAATTTCTCTGGTTTCGTCCAGAAAGTCTAAGCTTACTTTGAGGTTTGATGAGTTGGAATCTTCCTCAGTGTTGTTCCTTCTGAAGTTGGGTTCACCGAGTTCAACAGGAATCATGGCACCAGAGCCAAAAGCAAGTTTGAAAGGTGTTTCCCTAGTTGAGGAGTGTGGGGTGGTGTGATATGACCAGATGACTTGGCACAATTGTTCTGCCCATTTGGCTTTGACCTCATCCAACTTTCTTTTCAGGCCGGAGAGAATTACTTTGTTGGCGGCTTCGAATTGACCATTAGCTTGTGGGTGCTCAACTGATGTGAATTTGTTGCGGATGCCGAGCTCTTTGCAGAAATCAGTCACCAATGAACTAGCAAACTGCGTGCCGTTATCAGATACAATTTCAGCAGGAAGGCCAAAACGACATATGATGTTTTTCCAGTAAAAATTTTTGACCCTGGTTGTTGTACTTTTGGCGACGGGTTCTGCTTCTATCCACTTGGTGAAATACTCCACCACAACGATGAGGAATTTGACCTACCCTAGACCTGTAGGAAGAGGTTCTAGTATGTCAGCCCCCCATTTGGAGAATGGCCAGGGGGTTGTGAAAGGATGAAGTGTTGTTGCTAGGGCATGAACGAGGTCGGCATGCCTTTGGCACTTGTCACAAGCTCTGGAGAAGTGGGTACAGTCTTTGTTGAGGCGAGGCCAGTAGTAGCCAGCTTGGATCACCTTGTTTGCTAAGGCTCTGCCATCTATGTGGCTTCCGTAAATTCCTTGGTGAATCTCTCGCATCACATAATCTTCTTCTTTGAAGAGTAAGCATCGCAGGAGAGGGGTGCAAAAACCCCTTTTATAAAATTTGCATGCTACCAGGGTATATTTGGCTGCTTCTTTCAGGAGCTGTTTCGCTTCATTCTCATCTGCTGGCAGAATATCTTTTTCTAGGTAAGATAAGACTGGGGCAATCCAATCTGTAGCATGAACTGCATAACAATTCGTTTCGTAAGCAGGGTGGACAATGGTCCAACCTGTTGTTCCCAGAGCATGGCAGGGTTTGCCCTCTGAATCAATACTGGGTGCTAGCAAAGTTTCCTGGATGACTGTGTGAT
The DNA here is from genome assembly GCA_963573325.1 of Astragalus glycyphyllos. Lineage (NCBI taxonomy): Eukaryota > Viridiplantae > Streptophyta > Magnoliopsida > Fabales > Fabaceae > Astragalus > Astragalus glycyphyllos. Next base: position 41,564,573 of record OY754307.1, read on the forward strand.
TGTTTCCCGGTTTCTTAGTAGTTGCCAATTTTGGTCAGACATCCGCTCGGATGTTTTGCTCTCTCGACACAACAGTAATTCGAAGGAGGTGAAAATATTTGTCAGTTCTTTGACTTTATGAGGGTATTTGCTGAGTTGAACATCTCTGGTTTGAAATTCGCCGGAGACCTGGCTGGTAACGAGTTGAGAATCGCTTTTGATTTTGAGGTGTTGGACCTCGACTTCCTTGGCAAGCTTCATTCTAGCAATCAGTGCTTCATATTCTGCTTGATTATTGCTGGTTTGAAAGTTAAATCGTAGGGACTATTCAATCAGAAGGCCATCGGGGCTTTCAAGTGTGATTCCAGCACCACTGCCTTTAAGGTTGGATGCGTCATCTACTGACAAAGTCCAAGAAACCAGAGTTGATTCTGGATCATCAGGTGTGAGTTCTACCATGAAGTCGCTAAGAATCTGTTCTTTTATGCTTCCTCTTGGGAGGAAAGTGATATCATATTCTAAGAGCTCTATTGACCAAGCCACCTTTCTGCCTGCGAGGTCGGGCTTTCTTAGGACCTGCTTGATTGGATGATCTGTCCTGACAATGATTTTGTGGCTTCGAAAATATGGACGAAGCCTGCGTGCCGATGTAATGAAGGCTAAAGCTAGTTTTTCAATTTTCTGGTATCTGGCACCTTTTAAGACTTTGCTGCAGAAGTAGACTAGACGTTGCTCTTTGCCTTCTTCTCATACGGGGATCGAGATCAACGCTTTATCTGATACAGCCATGTATAGAAGTGATGGTTCTTCTGCTTTTGGCTTGACCAAAATCGGAGGTGAGGAGAGGAACTGCTTTATGTTCCCGAATGCAACTTGACATTCTTCTGTCCATTCGAACTGTCCTTTTTTCTTTAAGAAAGTGAAGAAGTGAAAAGCTTTATCACGTGCACATGATAAAAATCTGGAGAGTGCTGCTAGTCGTCCAGTTAGTTGTTGTACTTCTTTGGGACTGGACGGGCTTTGCATTTCTAGGATGGCTTTGCATTTGTCTGGGTTGGCTTCAATGTCTCTGTTTGTTAGCATGAAGCCAAGGAACTTGCCTGCTTGCACACAAAAGGTACACTTGGTGGGGTTTAGGCGCATCTGGTGTTTGCGGATTGACGAAAATATGTCTTCTAAGTCGTCAACATGTGGCCTGCCCTCCTCTGTTTTGACCCCCATATCATCTACGTAGACTTCTAGGTTTTTGCCGATTTGCATGCAAAAAACCCTGTCCATTAATCGCTGATAGGTAGCTCCAGCATTTTTGAGGCCAAAATGCATCACTGTGTAGTGGTAATTGTAGGTGTCCGTCATGAATGCCTTTTTGTCAGCGTCTTCTAGGTCCATCTTAATCTTGTTATAACCAAAGTAAGCATCCATGAAGCTTAAAAAGCGATAGCCTGAAGCTCCATCTATTAAAGCATCAATACTTGGCAGAGAGTATGGATCTTTAGGATATGCTGCGTTCAAGTCGGTGAAATTGACACACATGTGCACTTTTTCGTTGGATTTCTTTACGAACACAACATTTGACAACCAGCTCGGGTACTAGATTTCTTTGATGAAGGAGGCATCTAAGAGCTTCTTAGTCTCTTCTGCGACTTTTTGTTTTCTTTCTGTCCCCAGTTTCCGCTTTCGTTGGGCAACCGGTTTGGCTGCGGGGCCAATGGAGAGCTTGTGAGATATAAATGTTGGATCAATGTCAGGCATGTCCACCGGGGTCCAAGCGAAGAGGTCAATGTCTTTTCTCAGGAAAGCAATGATTGTTTCCGCTTCGTTTGGGGAGAGATTGGCTCCTATGTTGGTGATTTGTTCAGGAGTGGCTCCTATCTGGACTTGCTTCAAGTCGTCAATTGGTCTCAGTCTCTGGTCATTGAAATCCTCTCTAGGTTCCAGATCAGCCAAGTTAATGTTATGAGGGCTGGGTTTTGGGGCCGTGTTCTGCATTTTTCTTTTTTGGTCTTGAGACCGTCAAGGTAGCACTGCCAGGTTGCTTCTTTGTCTTCTTTCAAAGTTCCTACACAACCATTATCCAAAGGATATTTGAGGGTTAACTAACGTGTTGATAGTGCTGCACCCAAGACGTTCAATGCTGGTCTGCCCATGATGATATTGTATGATGATGGGGCGTCTATCGTACTTTGATCCTCCTTGCCTGAGCTCCAGTGCCAAAGGTGGTCTTGAGGGTGATGTACCCTTTGACTTGGACCTGTTCACCTGAGAAACCAACCAAAGTAGCATGGTAAGGTTGCATATGTTCACGAGATAACTGCATACCTTGGAAAGCATCCCAATATATGATGTTTGCCGAGCTTCCTGGGTCAATTAGCACACGCCGAAAGTTGAAGTTGAGCAGTTGTACGATGATCACCAAAGGGTCGTCTTCATGGGGAGCAACTCCTTCCAAATCCTTTGGAGAGAAGTTCAAGTCAGGCCCATTATGACCATTATTATGACCATGTCAACAAGACTTTCTCAGTGAATCCGAAGTCTCTTTGGGGCGAAGAAGCGGAGAGTTTCCGGATTCTCGAGGAATGGGGTGACAAGCTTCTGAATGTTGGGCAAAAATTCTGTTGCACTGACATCATCAGGGCCAAGTCCGCTGACGAGCTGAAGTCGTTGCTAGGTAACGGAATATTTTGCAAAGCCTTTTTTAAACTCTTTCTTCGGCCGTCTTAACTTCTGTCTTTTGGTGTAGATGTCTTGGCAACTTGCCTCGTTCCTGATCCTACTGCCGAGGGAAGCGGGCCGCTGTAAATACGAAGGTATCCCGTCTTCCTAAAAGAACCAAAATTGTTGGTGACCCAGATTTGGTTTTACCTGCCGAGGTCAAAGTAGAGCTCCCTTTCGAGGTCCCATCCGACGCTGACCTGGAAGCCTGCCTCAGGGTAGCGGAGACTGCGCTGAAGCTGTTCCAAGAGTTGGATGAGTTGGAATCAGACCCGGAAATTGTAAAGCTCTCTAAGAGGTTGGAAAGGGCTGAAGCCATTAATTGTGAGCTTGTAGGGGATCTCTTGGACCGCACAGACAAACTTGAATACATCAGGGATGTCCGTATCCTGGAGCTCATAGAAGAGAATCGCCTGCTCCGTGCTTCTATCATAGAAGAGAATCGCCTGCTCCGTGCTCATAGGAACAAATCGCCAATCTCGGGCTTCAACTGCAGCTGGGTAAAGCCGAGGCAGACAAAGTAGAGGAGGTCACTGTTCTCGATGCCGAGGCCGATAAGCTTCGAGGAGACTTCTTCTACAGAGGCCAAGGTGGAAAATTCGGCTGTGTTTGGGTTTGAGAGATGTAGGATCCTTCTTGCCGTGGTGGGGCCGAACCTGCCAATGGATCTGCTAGTTCCCCAGGACGAGGTCTTTGAAGGAAATCTGGTGAAACCGTTGCTTTGGACCAATCTCAGTTGCTCTACATTGGGTACGAGACGGAGGTTCCTGAATAAAGACTGGTCTCCTGCTTTCTTTATATTTTGTGAATGTAAATATTGGCCGCCGGCCCTCCTTATGTAATATTTTCACAATATTAATGGAAATCCAATCTTTTACAAACCGCCGTTTACTTATCTTTCTTTTGCAATTGACTTGGATGAGAGTAGTCTAGGCCGAGGCCGAGATTAGGATTACCTGGGTGTCATTCCTTGGATTGTTGTAAGTCCTCCTCGGTCCCTGATGGAGCGTCAAGCTCGGAGATCAGGTAGGTCTTTGTCCCCTGATGGAGCGCGGAGCTCGGAGATCAAGGGAGTCTTTTACCCCTGATGGAGCACGGAGCTCGGAGAACAGGGGGTCTTTCGCCTCTGATGGAGCGTTGAGCTCGGATATCAGAGGTCCCTTCGGCCACTGGTGGAGCACGGAGCTCGGACACCAGAGGGATGGTCTTTGGTCAAAGCCGATGGGGACTTCTTCCTTCCGCCATTGATGGAGCGCTGGAGCTCGGAGATCAGAGGGAAGGCTGCTCGCTTGTTGCGAGAATAATGGTCGCTGTGGACCTGAACCGCTGTGGGCCTTGGTGCACCTCCCGAGGGAGCATTTTAGCTCGGAATCGTGAAGGACATGGGCCTCGCCTCAAACCGTTGTCCGTCGAATGGCCAGCTCGGGTCGGACTTGGGTAAGAGGGGCTTCGCCGGAATCGGAGGACCTGCGAGTTAAACAGATAGTGAAGGCAGACTTGTACAATCTTTTTTATTGAAAACACGAATTAAAGTCGGGTACAACTTGATGCTTAGCTCCTTTTTTAATTCCTTTCTTGGGGCATGGCCACCTATTGTTCTTTCTTGGCTTCCTGGCAGACTACGGCGAGTGCCTGCATTTCAGCTCGTCGTTCCGACTTCAGGCATAGGTATTGGCATCTCTTTACTCCGTCGAGATCTACGGGGACCGTGACCACCTCTTCCTGCTCCGAAAAGAACCTCATTTTGAGGTGGACTGTGGAGGCTACAGCCCCGAGCTTCCCAACGTTGGTCGGCCTACAATGCAGTGGTACGGGGAGAGGCAAGGCAATACAAGGAACCTTGTCTTGATTGTTTTGGAGAGTTTATCTTTCGCGTATGTTACCCTCAGCGTGAGATAGCCTAGAGGTCAGGTTCTGGAACCATTGAATCCTACCAGGTTGGATCCTTCGTATTTAGAGAGATCATATTCAGAGATTTTTAGCTTGCGGAGCAGCTCTTTGAACAGAATATCTACCGAACTTCCCTGGTCAACCAAGATCCTCTTCACGTCGACCCCGGGTACGACCGCAGAAATGACCAAGGGGATCTCCTCGTTGGGCTTACCTCGGGGAAGATGCGAGTCGGCCAAGGATATCGGAGGCCTGTCTGTTTTGGCCATAGGAGAGTTCAGACCAGACCTTACGTTGAGGACCTCCTGCCAGTCGCGCTTTATGGCCCGCTTAGTCCTGCTGACCTCCATGGAATAGCCTCCCATGATGACCATAGCTACAGGCCGTGGTCTGTGGGACATCAGCGCTTCTTCTGCGAAGTCGCTACTATCGGCAGAGGATTTGGATACTTCATTCACTACGGTCTTAGATTTCTGGGGTGACTGCTTCGGAGATCTTTCCCTTTTCTTATCGTCCGACTTCAGATATTGTTTCAACTTCCCCTTTTGGATCAGGTCTTCTATGTCGTCCTTTAGCACTCTGCAGGCTCCTGTGTCATGAACGCTGCTCCGGTGGTACCTGCAGTAAGCCCTTTTGTTGGTGTTTCCCCGTTGGGGAATTGGAGAGGGCCATTTCATGTCCCGAAACTCGGTGCTGGCACATTCAGCCAAGATTCTCTCCCTCGTGGCGTTGAGATCAGAATATTCAGCGTGTCTTCCGCGCCACTATTTTGTACCGGCCCCAGAATCTTTTTTTGCCTTTTCGTTTGCTCGGCACCGGCTCCTGATTGGAAGTGTCCACGGCGTCGGCTTTCTCATAGTCAATATAGTGTTGTGCTCGCCTTAGAAATTCTCTAGGGTTCTTGGCTTGCGTGGCCCTGACACTGATCTGGAAGAGGCGCCCATTATTGAACTTTCTCATAGTTATACTACAAGTTGTTGCGTAGCCCGACATTGATCTGGATCTGGCTTGCGGAGCCCGTGTCTCATAAACAGAACCCTGATGTCGTTCTAGAGTTGGTGTACATCGTCTGCTATCTGGTTGAATCGTTCTATGTAGTATCTTAGGGATTCCTTTTCCCCTTGCCGAATCCCCTGCAGGACATCTTCCGATTTGGGCTTCATCCTAGCGGCAGTAACGCAAGATGAGAACAGTTTCGTGAATTGTTTCCAGCCCGAGATTGATCCCGGAGGGAGGTGATGATACCATTTTAGGGCACATTTGCTCATGGAAAGGGGGAACAGCTTACATCGGACATGGTCCGAGGCGTCACGGTAATCAAGCATCAGGTGAAAGGTGTCCACGTGTTCGTCCGGGTCGCCCTACCGTCGTACATGTTTAGCCTGGGCGGTGTCTCGAGAGATTTCGGGATTCGGCAGTTCGCGATCTCGGGGATCAAGGGACTGGCCTGGGACTTCCCGTCCTTTCTCTTGGACTTGCCTTTGTGAGTTCCTCTTTTGTGGGGAGAAGGGTCCCAGGATGAAGAGGATGAGTTAGAGGAAGGGTTATCCGAGTCGCTAGGGGATTCAGACCTCGGTGGCGATGGTGGAGTCGGGGGTTTGCCATGCCGTTTCTCCCTGCGAATTGGTGGTGAGGCGTCGCTTGGGATGTTGTCCTGAGGTGATCTCCGACACCTTCGAGAAGCTACAGTCCGTGGTGGAGACTGGGGGAGCCGATCCATGACATCGGGCTGAGCCGCAGTAGCTCGAGCGATGGCGGCCATTTCTTGCTGCATCAAACCTTGGCTGTGCCGTTCCAGCACGTCGAGGAGTTGGCTGACGACCTGGAGTTGCGTTGGGATGGCATTGATTTGCGACACTGGGGCAGGTGGCGGAACCTAGCTTCAGCTGGGAATCGTCGAATCTTCCTCGAGTACGGTCTGCACATTTTCTTCAAGAGTAGCCTGGGGTTGAACCCTGGAGTTGGCGTTCTGTAGCCGAGATTGAGATCGCATGGGTGGTCATCCTCGCGATGCTATGGCTCATTGAGTATGAGTTTGGATAGGAGTGATTGTACTCCCACTGTGGTCGCCAATGTTCGGTACTGGAGTACGGGACATTACCTCGGATGGGTTCGCGCCGCGAGGATTCAAGGTTGACTTCGGATGATAGTGATTAGACCTCGGGTTGGCCGAGGTAGCCTTCTCCCGCGCCTCGGGTGGGGTACCTACAAGCACTCTGATGCCTAAGTCAGCAAAGGAAGTGAAAAGGTATTAGAGATGGGAATGAAAACGTACCTGAAAATGGTGGATGATCCTTGTATTTATAGGCTGCGGCTCCGTACCTGAGCAGCTAGACTATGTGAAGGAGCGTGGATCCTTGAGTGCAAGATAGGTTGTGGATTCGGCCATGATGGGCCGAGTAATGGGCCGGGCCCAAACTTCATGGGCAGTTCGGCCCAATTCGGAACAGATATAATAACTATCATAAATGAGAGTTATCACACCCCCAAACTTGAACCATTGCTTGTCCTCAAGCAATGATACTTGACAAAGACAAGCACACTAATAACCAGCAAACCAGACAGTTTATTTTTATCAATAGAAAACAAACAGAATATCAAGTTGAGCATCAACGTTCAGAGTGGTCACTCAATAGTAAGCCCACTGTTAAGCAAGTTCCCTAGATTACATCCTGCTCAATAGTGTCTGTGTGGCACTTAACTCAATTCAGATCATAGCAAGGTTCAAAACTTCACTTAGCTAATACTAGAGAGGCTTTCTTTTGGGATTGGCAAAGATGTTTCAAAAGGAAGGGTAAACTAACAATTCAAGCACAGAAAGGGGAATAAGCACGACAAAGGTCTTTGTTGTAGCAATCCAGAACTCTAGGCCAGTGCACTAATTACAACTTAACTTAAGTGCTGCAGCAACATGGACTAAAGCAGAATTTAAAAACAAATATTGACTTGACACTTGTGTTACATTGCCCTTATTCTTTGGATTTCTTTTTTTTGATAGCATTTTTGCTTCTATTTTCTTTCTCTCCTTTTTTTTTTCATGTTTGGGCAATGACAACATTTACAACTATTTACAAACATTTGTGCCTTTTAACATAACACATTAAATTGACTTTGATTACTTCCTAAACTATGTGCACATGACCTAATTCCATTCCTTCATGCTTTGCCTTAGTATAGCTCAAAGAACCCCCAAACTTAGTTTCTTCGGCTACCCTAATTTTTTAGTAAAAATTTTGCGACTCCCTAGGTCTACCAACAACTAGCGTAGTTTCTGATCATTTCTAATTAACTAAGTTCCTACCTGAGTTCATGTTAAAGTGTGGGAACATGAGCAATTTAGTTCACTCACAAACAGGGGTACTAATCACTCAATTCTCACCATTTCATCACTAAGTTTTTGCTCAACTAGACTTCTAAAACTAAAATTCATTCAACTAAGAAGCATACAAGTTAATAGAGTACATAGACTATAGCTCTTCCCCCTACTTAAGACCTTGTAGTGTCCCCACTGCTCATGCAAACTAAGGGAGGCCTATTTTAAAGCAAAAAGAAAATAAAATCACAACACTAACACAACTGTTGAGTGTTATCACAGAACAAAAACACTCAACAGCTTTATTTTATGGAAAGCAGGTAAAAACAAAATTGAAAAGACACAAACTAAAAAGATTAAGGTTAAGGGGCTTCAGATTTAGATATGGGACTTGATCTTGTGGCTCCTCCTCTTTTTGGCTTTGGTGTATAAGGTTTCTGCCCCTTGGGCTTCGGGCTTATAACAGCATCAGAAGTTTCTATTGCTGCAGCATCAGAAGTTTCTGTTGCTGCAGCATCAGATTGCTGCAGCACTGGTGTTGTATCAGCAACAACAACACTAGCATCAGAAACACCTGCCTTCTTTTGGGCAGTTACTGATGCAGCTACAAGTTCTAGAGCTTCTCTTGCTATCCGCTCATCCTCAGCTTTCTTTTGCTCTTTAGTTGCTGCAGCATTAGCAATTTCTTTGACCACAGCAGCAATAGTCGCCTCTATTTGTGCGTCCTCTTTCTTAGTAACTTTTGCAGCATCAAGCTCCTCTTCCTCTAGCACTTCCTCAAACTTTCTCTTCCTTGTCATACGCTTTGATCTTGACTTCTTGGTAGGTGTAGCAGCAGCTCCACTTTCAGTATCAGCAGCAACAGTTGCTGCAGCAGGTGAAGTGACAGCAATGGAAGGCGTTGATTCAAGTCCTTTTTCTTTGGTTTGGTTGGTGGGTGATTGTGGTTGATTTTATGGTTGGTTTTCTTGCTAGGGAGTGGATTGGCTAGGCATTTCAGTGGTGGCTTGGTTGAGAGGGGTTAGGATGGGTTAAGAGGTTGAGGTGGAAGGCATGTTGGTGGTTTTGGTGATATTGTGGGTTGGTTGTGGGTCCATCTCAATGTCAGTTAGGTCATCCCAATCTGGTTCTCCATCTTTATCATTTCCTCCATCAGCAACAGAGTCATCATCTTCCTCATCACTCTCTCTATTCAACTGAGCCATGATTTCCTTGTTTTCTTGTTTCTCCCCTTCACTTAAAGATTCCTCCTCCTCAGTTTCAAACATATCTTCCTCTTCTTCTCCAACCTTTTTCTTTCCCTTCTTCACTTCTTTTCTTCTTTTCTTCTTTACAACTAGCACATCTTCTTCAATTTCATCAATTGCAGCTTCATCAAACAAGTTGGCGTCAATTGCTTCTTCATCTAACACCCATTTTGGGAAAACAGGTGCTTCAACCCCAACAAATTCCTTCAGATTTGTTGTGGACACAGCAGGTAACCATCACTCTCATTAGGTGCTGCAGCAATATATATATTTTCTCAAATACTTCACACTAGGGTTTCCTCGCAAGAGTTTATCTCTAGACCCTAAAGGAGTACGCCCTAGGCTGCTTAAGCACCCGTAGTATTCACCTTATGGACGTTACCCTCCCTATCTCTAGGGTTTAAGCAAGGAACATTAAAATCACTTTTAATGAACACAATCCATATTATCTTGTGAGTTAAATTTACAAACCATCTCTGAATACATAAATGCTACATAAATACACAAGATAAAATACTCAACACGAAACATACTTCATTAGTCACACAATAAAATCATTACATTAAGTTCAGCATCCCAACTATAAGGAATTAGCTCATATTGAGCGTAAACAACAAAGGAAATAACTTAAACAAAAGAGTATAAGTCATGATAAGAATCTCAAGGAGAGAGGTTATACTACAAGTTGTTGAACCACGAAGAACTCCAAAGATGATAATGGAGGAACAACCCAGCTCTTCAAGTGTAGAAATTCCCAAGATATTCAGCTCCAGTGTTGCTGCCGCAACAATTCCAGCAATTGATCGACTGTGGCGGCATTAGGTGCTGCAGCAATTAAATACACACAACAAAACACACAATTGGGCACCAAAGTGCCAAATAACATCATTCAAAGCTTGCACCATAGACTACTTCTAAACTACCATATTTGCAATAATAATCACACTAATGCTTGAGAATTAACAATAATTAAAGCTTGGAAAAGATATAATAACTATCATAAATGAGAGTTATCAATGATCGACTGAGTATGCAGGTTATGTTCTTCACATATATTGTAGTGATTTTTCGTTGTGTGATGTGACCTCATCTCTTTTTATGTACGAGCCTCTGTGGCTCCACTTTGTGCCTTTTCGCCCTTTAGACATGTTGTGTTGTTACTCTTTAGGGATGAACCATTTGATTTTGATTTGATGGATTGTGATAGTTGACTTCCAGGTGTCGTTGGAGTAGCCTTCTATGATCGTGAATCAGTGGAGATGTGATCATTACAGATCACGTAGTAGCTTGTAATATGTATTATGCATCGATGTTACCCTTTTTAATTTAATTGTATTAAAGGTAATTGCTCTGATTATGTGACATCGGGATTTGGATTGTATTTTCAATATTATATTTAAGATTATCATTGTTACTATTTGTTGTGCGAATGTTTGGTTCTTAGCCAGGCAAGATGGTTAGTCAGCCAACTGGGTGTTTCTTCGGCCGACTAGGCGTTTGCTGAGGCAAACTCGCGATGATCCCTTTAATGATCAAGCGATTACGCTGAGAAAGGGACTCTGTTTCTCAGCTGCGGGTTCCTAGACTACTTTAGAAAGCGTCTAGTGTAGAAGGGGAACTGCTACTAACCTAAGAATGCATAAAAATAAAGGAAAGCGATAAAGGAAAGGTAAAAAAATAAGTAAGGACTTGTATTGATTTTGATGTGTGTGTTTTTACAAATGTACAAGCCAACTATATATATATATATATATATATATATATATATATATATATATACATGAGCCTTCGTCGGCCACTACTCGAGCCAACAACTGCTCACCGTTGGATCAACTACGATCAACGTACTACGTTACACCTATGCCTTAAAAATAGGAAGCACGTTCCACTCTTCCACCAACACGGGTAGTGGGGTCAAAATATCTTCGCTTCCACTTCTATGGCTCTTCTCCACGTTGTCTTATCCGCTCCCACGTCAAAATGTGTCCACGTAGGTTGAATCCTTGCTCCCAAACCAAGCTCCTTTAACGTGGCCACCTCCTCAAGCCCACTTCCCATAAATTTAGGAAGGTAGTTACTGTAGCTTGACTTGGCATTTTTGCATTATATTTATTTTAACAAATCGTATAATTATTTAATAAATAATTATATGAACACATTAAGACCAATTATTAGCCTCCAAGCCTACATAGACTTAGTAGCCACGTCAGTCCGATTTGTCTCGACCGAGTCTTACCTCGGTCAATCAGGAGTCAGCCGAGTAAGCACCTCGGCTGTTTGTCTTAGCCATTTCGTCATGTATAGTCAACTACACCCCAAGCAGCAAAATTTCTGTTTTTGCCGACGGGAATCCGCCATCGGCCCATGGCTAGCCGATTCTACGTCAGCCGAGTAGCCCTCAGCGAAAACGGGTGTCAACATTATTATATTGATAGAAATGTTTTATTTCTTGGATTGGAAGTTTTATTTGAAAAACCAAATTTACTCGTTTTTTATGCACTTTTTCAATTATAATTACTTTCGGGGTAAAGGGTGTCATATATCCAAACTCTTCTTCATCCTAAATTTATGTTTTTCTTTTTATTTCTTTATTTAACACAATAGTTTGTATTTAAGAGTATAAGAAACTCTTCTTATTGAATTTCTTACAATAGTTTGTATTTAAGAGTATAAGAAACTCTATATAAAATAGAGTTATCACACCCCCAAACTTAAACCATTGCATGTCCTCAAGTAATGACACTTTGAAAAAGATTAAAATACTAGAATACTAGGGTTTTAATTCTCAGAAGAACAGATCAGCCAGGCCCTTTTTAATACATGTTTTCAATAAGTGCATTTTTAGGAACTAGATTTCTTTTGTTTCCCACAAAGCTTGTAAACCATTGTTTCTTCTAACATTAAAAATTATTGTAACCTTTTTGTGTGAGTGGGTGACATCACTAAACTTCAGATTGGTTCCTAGCGAATTTCGAAAAGTTTATTTAGCATATGGATTGTAAATGTTTGCTTTTGATCAAAACTAACTGGCGCACCACTCCTTAGGAGTACCACTCCTTCGGAGTACCGCTCCTTAGCGTGCTGCTTGCTCTAACTGGAACAACCTTGATCTTTTTCTGCTTATTACTTTTTGTCTCCTCTGGGTTGGATGCTCTTGCATCCATTGCTGGTGCATCAGCAACCTGTGTCTTAGCAGCAACTGTTGGAGGTGGACTTGGTGCTTTGGTGGCATTTGCTTCTGCTTCATTTGAGCTAATTCCTCTCCCTTGAGAACAGCCAAAGTTTGTCTCACCAACGGTGTTGCAGCCTCTGCCTCAGTAGGATCAACTCTTGTTGCTGGTTTGGATGCTCCTGCTTTTGGTGCAGATGTTATTTAAGGGGCATCAGTTGCTTTACGAGTGGCAGGTGCATCGCTAGCAAGTTGCATTGCATGTGCAATGGTTGCAGTCTTCATTGAGAGTGCATCAGTTGCAGGGGCATCTGATGCAGGTGCTCCTGTTGGCTTCTTTTGTTGGTCGTGCTTGGGACTTCCTCTGTTTCCTCTTCTTCTTCTTTAGATTCCTCATCTCCTTCTTCTAACTCCTCTTCCACACTAGCCTTTTGAACGTCATCGAATTTTCTCTTTGTACCTGCATACTCAATGTTAGTGACAGATGTTGCAGCAATTACAACTTCCTTAAATGTTATTGTGGTTGCAGGTTGTTCAGGATCTTGTGTTTGGATAAGTGGGGGATATTCAGGTTCTTTAATTGGTTATGTGGCAGGGGTGTTTGCTTGTTGGGTGGGTGAGTTTGTGGTTTGTGTTTGGGTAGGTGATTGGTGGGTGGGTGATTGTTGTTGAGGTGATTTTTCTTGTCGAGGGGTTGTTGGTAGTGGTGATGGTGATTTGCTGAGACTACTGTGGGGGTGGTGATTGAGGTGGGTTGGTGGTTTCTGATGTCGTTGCTTGTTTGGTAGGTGCAGTGTATTTCTTCCTTTGGGCATCTTCTATTATTACCTCATCTTCCTCCTCACTCTCTGTTTCTGATTCTTCCTCCTCTACACCCTTGTCAATTTCCTTCACTGCCCTCCTAGCTTCCTCTTCTTCACTGGTTTCTTCCAAATCCTCAAAACTTAGTATTGGTTCTTCATCTACTACTACCTTTTTCTTTCCCTTTCCCTTCTTTTGTTGTTGTTATTTCTTAGTCACCTTACCTTTCTTAGGCCTTTCACTTTCTTCCCTCTCTTCTGATTCTTCTCCCTCCTTTTCTTCTCTTAATACCCAATCAGGAAAGATTGGAGTTGGCATGGTGCACTGGCCATTTGTTAGATGCTGAAACATCACATTCTGCCAAACTAGTTGTTCTTTTTGAAACTTCCACACAGCTCGTTCTTGGAGCATGAATTACTCTTGCAATGAGTTGCTGGCCCTTCTCTCTTCGCCTTAGTTCTTTCTTTGAAATTTGCAGTAAAGGCACTAGGTGGAAATTTTCTCAACTCATTGTTATCAATTGTTACCTCAGCCTTAATGGACAATTTTGTGATCAAGCATGGGAAGAATAAAAAGCCAAAATCTTTGGTTTTGCATGTCAAAATTTTTTTGGCAATTATTCTTCCTATGTCTACGTTTTGTTCAGTTAAGATTGAACCAACAGCCAACATTCTTTCCTTTTTGATGGAGGAAGTGTGTGATGTGGGAAAAGTGAGCATGCAATGAACAAGTGCCATGCTTGTGCTTTAGGCCTAAGGTACCTACTCTTCATATTATACTCTGTTGCTGTGCATCTTTCCCAAACAACATCACTCTCACCAATCCTAGATTTTACCCTATTCATTTTTTTATCAGCATTTTCAACACGTTTCTCAAACTTAGTACAAATGTAACCTAGCAAATACTCATCAATTATTGCTATGGAATCAAAACTCACTCTTTTTCCTCTAACAGTAGAGTAGTAAAGAGGCTTACCAGATTTCTACTCTGCAATACCAGCATAAAACTCACGAACAACTAGAATGCAGTAGGAATCTTTGTGTTTGACGAATGATTCCCATCCCAAGTTTTGCACATTTTAAATGAATGAAGGTGCTGCATCAGAGAGTCTGAATCCACGCTCTACTAGACATTCCATTCCCTAGAATTTTGCTTCTTCTTTAATGGTTGTTGCCGGAGCAATTGCTTACTTGGCTCGATACTCCTGCATCAGATGAGGATTTTCTAGAGGATTTGGTAGCTGATTGTTTCTTCACCATTGTTGAGGATGTTTGAATTTTGAGGTTTGGAGATTTGGAGAAGATGAAATGGTTTATGCGATGTGAGAGTTATGAGTTTGTGAGTAAGTTGAGAGATGGAGTAACGGTAACAAGGAGTGATCGTTGGTGGTTTTTAGTCGCAACGTGGTTATGGCTAGTGGGAGGTTAGGTGAGTGGAGTGGGTTTTGATTTGACATTAATATGATCGTTAGGCTTAGGTGGGCTTACATGCAAAGGGATGGGTGGGCTATTAGGTGGCCCTGAAGGAGTTAAGGCTAGCTTAAAATTGTTTATTCAAAGAGGGAATCTTCTCCTGGGATTGTTGTTTTGTTGCTAGGGCAATAGACTCCTTATATTGCTGGTGCATTGGATGCTTCTTGCATTGCTGGAGCAATGGTTGCTCCCTACATTGCTGGTGTAATGGATGCTCCAACAATAATGAATACCTGCCAAAAATTTCATAACATACTAAAATAAATCAACAGGGCCACCATGGTACATCTTCACTCTTTGTCCATTAACTTTGAAAGTGGTGTTGGTTTTTTCATATAATAAATCCACTGTACCATGAGGGTAGACATTCAATAACTTAAATGGTCCTAACCATCTTGATTAGAGTTTTTCAGGGAATAATTTTAATCTGGAGTTGTATAACAATACCAACCCTCCTTCAATCAAGTCCTTTTTTGAATTCTTTTGTCATGCCATGCCTTTGTCTTGGGCCTTATAAATTTCTGCACTCTCATAGGCAAAGTGTCTAATTTCTTCAAGTTCATTGAGTTGTAGAAGCCTAGATGTACCTGCTTCATTATGATTGAGATTGAGTTTTTTAATTGCCCAATATAATTTATGTTCCAATTCTACACGTAAGTGGCACGCTTTTCCATACACTAACCTATAGGGTGACATTCCTAGGGGTGTCTTGAATGTTGTTCTGTATGCCCACAAGGCATCATCCAAGTGCAACAACCATTCCTTTCTTGTGGGGCCAATCGTTTTCTAAAGTATTCTTTTGACTTCCCTATTGGATAACTCTGCCTGTCAACTTGTTTGTGGGTGATAAGCAGTAGATATTTTATGTTTTACCCCATATTTGGCCAGAAGGTTTTCAATGAGCTTATTGCAGAAGTGGGAGCATTCATCACTAATAATTGCCCTTGGAGAACCAAACCTAGGGAAGATGTTTCTTTGTAGAAACTTACTCACAGATTTGGCATCATTGTTTGGAAAAGCTATAGCTTCTACCAACTTAGAAACATAATCCACAACCACCAAGATGTATAGATTGCCAAAGGATGGAGGAAATGGTCCCATGAAATCCATTCCCCAAACATCAAAGAGTTCAATTTCTAAGATACTGGTGAGTGGCATTTCACGCTTATTTGAGATGGTTCCACTCGTTTGACATATATCACAGTTTTTCACCAAGTGGTATGCATCTTGGAATAATGATGGCCAATAGTAACCTGATTGCAAAACTTTAGCTGCAGTTATTGTGCTACCAAAGTGACCACTATAGGGGGAAGAATGACATTGCAGGAGCACTGCTTGTTGTTCATCCTATGCTAGGCATATTCTAATAATTTGGTCTGCACAATTTTTCTAAAGGAAAGGGTCATCCCAATAGTATTGTTTAACTATATGGAAAAACCTTTTCCGTTGTTGATAAGTCATGTTGACAGGTACAACCTTGCTTGCAATAAAATTCACTATGTCATCATACCAAGGTGTAGCAGCATCAATTGCTCCTGCAATCATTACTTCTGCAATGGTTGGGCCAGCATTGTTTGCACTTGCAGTAGGTATTGTTGCAGAAATTGCTAACAGCTTCTCATCTGGAAAACATTCCTTTATCTCTCCCTCTTGGGTACCTGCACTTTCATTTTCAAGTCTTTGCCCTAGGACTGCTCCCACAGCAAAATCACTAGCATCACACATCAATTCAAATGGCCTGCTCCAATTTGGTGTGACTATCACTGGTGTTGTTACCAATGCCTTCTTTAGTGTCTGGAATGCTTCCATGCAAGACTCATCAAAGTGAAATGGCACATCATGTTGCAAGAGTTGACATAATGCCTTTTAAATCTTGGAGAAATCCTTGATAAATCTTCTATAGAATGGTGCACGACCTAAAAAGCTTTTGATACACTTGACACTATTTGGAGGAGGTAGTTTTTCAATCACCTCTATTTTTGCTTTGTCAACTTTAAGACCTTTCTTTGAAAATCTCTGGCCAAGTACAATGCCTTCTTGAACCATGAAATGGCATTTTTCCCAGTTTAGAACTAGGTTAATCTCCTCAAATCTGTTGAGAATTTCTTCTAAGTTTGACAAGCATAGTCGAAATGTCTCCCCAAACACTAAGAAGTCATCCATGAAGACTTCCATTGAATGTTGAATGAAGTCTGAAAATATCGCCATCATGCATCTTTGGAATGTTGCTGGAGCATTACATAGTTTAAATGGCTTCCTTCTAAATGCAAAGGTGCCATAAGGACATGTAAAAGTTGTCTTCTCTTGATTTTCTAGTACTACAGCTATTTGATTGTAGTCTGAGTATCCATCCAAGAAGAAATAGAACTCTTTGCCTGCTAACCTGTCCAGCAATGTGTCACTGAAGGGTAATGGGAAATGATACTTTTTTCTGGCCTTGTTAAGTTTTCTATAATCCATGCATATACTTCAGCCTGTGACTGTTCTTGTGGGTATCAATTCATTCTTTTCATTGGCTACTATTGTCACTCCACCCTTCTTTGGTACACACTCCACAGGGCTCACCCATGCACTATCTGAAAATGGGTAGATCATGCCAGCATCCAGCCATTTGATTATTGCCTTCTTTACCACCTCTTTCATGATTGGATTCAGTCTCCTTTGGCCATCAATGTTGTTTTTCGAATTTTCAACCAAAATTATTCTGTGAATGCAAATGGCAGGACTGATTCCTTTGATGTCTGACATTTGCCAGCCTATTTCCTTTCTATGCTTCCTTAGGGTAGTAATAAGATCATGTTGCTGCTCTTGGGTCAAGTCAGAAGCAATGATCACTGGCTGTGTATTATATTTCCCTAGGAAAGCATATTTCTGATGTTGGGGAAATTGTTTGAGTTCATGTTGAGAAGGTTCATCAATTGAAGGAACATTTCTCCTGCCCACACTTTTTTCACAGCAACTTCTTCTTGCTTAGCAACATTCTCCACATTTCCTTCTGTTTCTACTTTTGCTCCAGCAATGGATGCTAGAGCATTGGTCAAGTGATCCTACTTCTTGTGGAAGTGTTGCAGAATTGCTTTATCTAGAGAGACAATGAGAGAGCATTCTTCAACATCATCATTTGGGTATTTTGCGGATATCTTGTGCTGCAAGTTAAGTTTTCATGATGAAGCATTTCTAAATCAAGTGACAAAACGGAGCTCCAAGACACAACCAACTGAAGAAAGAATGTCTGTGTCAACGGTAAACTCTAGGATGTCCGGTCGTGTCTTAGGAATGAAATGTGAGTATCGGCTCAAATCACTCAACACTCTAGCACTCACACATTCAACCTAACATATGCCTTCATGTTTGCTGGTGTTTTTAGCAAACAATCACTAGTTTTATTAGAAGGTTTGTGAGATCAAACTAGAAAAATCTCAAAGCAATTGCCTCTGAATTGCGAGTGGTTTGTGTTTCAGAAAATGTAGAAAAGAGGACGATTTGCAATGATTAACAGAATCAAAAAGAAAAGAAGCAGTAAATGGTGCGTGAATTGTAAAGAAAAGACAAATAAATTGCATTGAATCGTAAAAGTGGTACACGATCACGTACAGCGATTCTTCCACTCGTTTTTCGCTCTGGCTTGGAAGTTAGAGTTTCAGGAATCGGGTTGTGTATTGTGAAGTGCGACCCCTGTTTCTTCTCAGAAACAGTTATTTATTCAAAGGAAAAGAGGGGGAAAAACTGAACTAAGTAACTGCCTAGAAATTTGAAAATTAATAACTGCTACTCCTACTTTCGACCAGAACCGCTCTATCACGCTTCGACCAACTGCTAGTCTTCAGCGCATAACTGCTCTGTTTTCTGTCTGGCAAAAGCTTGTGTCCATTTTCCTCTCTCTTGCTTTTGCTTCCCCGGAAGCTTGTCGAGTTTACCTTGCGCATGACCATTTTCTCTGTCGAAATAATTTGGTCTTCGTGAAATATAAGTCAGGCCTTGTTGACCATTTTCAATGAAGCCTGTCGAAATTACAGGCTAACAAATTGCCCCCCAAAAATGTCTTTTTCGACTGAACGTGAGGAGGAAGAAGAGAAAGACATTTTTGAATTCACCAACAAAATAACTTTGCACTTGAGTAAAATAGCTGTATACCTGATGTCACCACTGTTAAGTGTTGTTGACGTTACTCCTATATTGGTGTATTACGTGGCCTTCAACGTTCTGCTTATAATTCTGACAATGCTCATATGGCAATCACAACTTCTTTTGAATGCCACGTACTTACGCTTTCTTTATCTTTATTCTAGCGTTATTTTAACTTCTTGCAACGTTGGCTTATACTTTTTCAAGTATTTGCCATTTATACGCAAAATTCTTTCATCAGCGCCAATCTCTTTGACCTCATATGCGCCGTTTGAATAAACTTGTAAAATTTTAAATGGTCCTTCCCAACTTGGG
This sequence comes from Astragalus glycyphyllos, assembly GCA_963573325.1. NCBI lineage: Eukaryota > Viridiplantae > Streptophyta > Magnoliopsida > Fabales > Fabaceae > Astragalus > Astragalus glycyphyllos. The sequence continues at coordinate 41,583,596 of OY754307.1, forward strand.
GACCATTTACCAAAGACTCTATCTTTTTTATCCATAGGCAATAGGACCTTCCACACTAGATCACCTGAATCAAAGGCTTTAAACTTAACCTTTTTGTTATAAGTTTTAGCTACCCTCTCTTTCTGTCGAATAAGCATATCTAAAGCTAATAACCTTTCTTCGTCTAAATCAACCAATTCATCAAGCATCATATTCCAATAATAATCAGAGGGAATCTCCCACTGTCTCTGAATTCTTGTTGATTGTAGACAAATTTCAACAGGCAACACTGCATCGTGTCCAAATGTTAGCCTATAAGGAGTAGTGTTGATAGATTCTTTGGGTGAATTTCGATAAGCCCATAATGCTTGATCAAGGGTATTATGCCAATTTTTGGGTTTCTGCCCAACATGCTTTTTAATCAAATTAATAATAACTTTATTGGCAGCTTCTACTTGACCATTGGCTTGCGCATAATATGGTGTCGAAGTTAATAACTTAAAACCAATTTCAGAAGCAAACTCTACCATTTTTCTACCAGTGAAAACTGATCCCTGATCTGTAGTAATGGTTTCTGGAATTCCAAACCTATAAATGATATGATTTTGAATAAACTTTATCACTGCTTCTTGATCAACATTGGCTAAAGGTATAGCTTCAACCCATTTGGTGAAGTAATCAATTCCCACAAGGATATATCTATGGCCCTTCGACGAAGTTGGCTTTATCTCTCCCATCACATCTAGAGCCCAACCTCTAAATGGCCAAGGTTTGACTATGGCATGCAATTCATTTGCAGGTACATGTTGTATCCCAGCATGCTTTTGACACTCTTGGCATCCCTTAGCAAATTCTATGCAATCTTTCAGCATAGTTGGCCAATACATTCCTTGTCGAAATAATAACCACTTCATTTTGTGGCCTACTTGGTGTGAACCACATGCTCCACTATGTGTATCAGAAACTGCTAAATATGCCTCATTTTCACTAAGACATTTTAATAATACACCTTCAGGAGTCTTTTTAAACAATTCGTTTCCAATTATCACATAGCTCAAAGCTCTGTATTTTACCTTTTTATTGGTATTTCTTGTGGGATTTTGCAAATATTCCACAATAGGCCTTCGCCAATCATTATTGGTCATACTGTCAAGAGCAAAAATTTCTGCTAAGTCAAAGTCACCAAAAAATTGACGTTTTTCGACAACGACTAGTTCCTCGTTTGCGTTCGCATCTGTTGCCCCCCAGTTGTTGGTGTTGACAATAGCGACGAAGAATAGTCTTTAGAAATGATTTTATCCTTTATTTCGATTAACTCTTCCAGGCTTTGTTTCGAAACTTTATAGCCTGAAGCAATTTGTGCCAATTCATTTGCCACTTGATTATCAATTCGTGGTAAATGTTCTAAGTGAACAGACTCAAATCTTTTTAACAAAGCATTGGCAACAACAAAGTATCTGATAAGGTGCTCTTTAATGCATTTGTACTCCCTTGTCAATTGTTTGACAACCAACTCAGAGTCACCTTTTATTTCGACATGACTTGCCCCCAGCTCAAGTAAAATTTCAAGGCCTACTATTAAAGCCTCATACTCAGCTTCATTATTGGAGCAAACATCTCGAATTTTAAACTTATACTTCGTTGGAATGTTAGTAGGAGATATTATTAAAATACCAATCCCAACTCCATGTTTATGGCTTGAACCATCAAAGTACAACCTCCAAGGATATATGTCTACAAAACTTAATGTTTCTTCGACAACAGAATGGTCTACTATAAAATCAGCAACCACTTGTCCTTTAATTGATTTTAGAGGTTGATAAGTTAAGTTGTATTCTGACAAAGCCAAAGCCCATTTACCAATTCGGCTATGCATTATTGGTTTCGACAGCATATGTTTGATAACATCAAAATGCGAATAAACAGAAACATCAGCTGGTTTTATATATTGCTTTAACTTTGTACACGAGAAATACAAACAAAGGCACAACTTTTCTATAGGAGTGTACCTCGTTTCGGCATCATTTAAGACCCTACTGAGGTAATAAATGGCTCTTTCGACACCACCATCATCCTCTTGTGCTAACATGCTACCTATTGTTCTATCAGAAGCTGCTATATACAATTTGAGCACTTTGTGTTTAATAACAGGCAACAAAATTGGTGGTTTCATCAAATAAGACTTGATTTCGTCGAAGGCTGCTTGATGCATTGGTTCCCATTTGAACTCTTCCTCCTTCTTCAGTCTTAACAATGGCGAAAAAACTTGTGTTTTGCCACTTAGATTTGATATAAATCTTCGAAGGAAATTGATTTTTCCCAGCAACGACTGAAGCTCCTTTTTGGTCGAAGGGGCCTTCGTTTCCATAATTGCCTTAGTCTTATTTTGATTGATTTCAATGCCTTTTTTGTGTACTATAAAACCCAAGAAATCACCTGCACGTACACAAAAGGCACATTTTAATGGATTTAATTTCAATCCATATTTCCTCATTCTTTCAAAAGAACGGCGAAGATGGTCTAAATGACCACTTTCTGAGGAAGATTTAACCACCACATCGTCTATGTATACTTGCATAAAATCATCAATAAAATCATGAAACATAGAATTCATGGCCCTCTGATATGTAGCACCAGCATTCTTTAATCCAAAGGGCATTACTACCCATTCATAAACACCCAATGCCCCCGGACATCTAAAAGCAGTTTTCGACACATCCTCTTCAGCAATGAAGATTTGATTATACCCAGAATAACCATCGAGCATACTAAGATAATCAAATCCTGCTGCTGAATCTATTAGCATTTCTGCCACAGGCATTGCGTATTCATCCTTGGGAGTTGCATTATTTAAATCCCTAAAGTCTATGCAAACTCTAAGAGTCCCATTTTTCTTTATTACAGGAACTATATTGGATACCATTCGACATACCTGGCAGTTCTGATGAATTTGTTTCTGAATAGCCTTTCGATTTCCTCTTTGATCTTAGCCAACACTTGAGGGGCAAATCTTCTTGGCACTTGCTTCACTGGTTTCTTTCCTGCTCGAATTGGTAATTGCATTTCCACTACTTCTCGACTTAACCCAGGCATTTCGTCGTAATCCCAAGCAAAGCAGTCTTTGAACTCCCTTAGCAATGTGATGACTTGGATTTTTAGAGAAGCATCAATATTTGCACTAATATAAGTTGGCCGTTTTATTGAGCCATTTCCCAAATCAACTTCTTCTAACGGGTCTTGAGCTTGCATATGCTTTGCCGAATCTCTAGGATCCTTTTCAAAACCTAATGGATCATCATCATAAATGCAGTCAAGTCTTTTATCTATGACTATGCCATTTGCTTCATGTAACTCACTGGCTTCGACAGCCATTGTTTGTTGAATAATTTCGGCCTCTATAGCCGCGTTAAACTTGTTTTCGGCCATATAAGCCGTAATTTTGTCCCATGCATTGGGCACTGACATAAGAACATTTTCAAGAACCAGTGTTCCACCCCGTTGGTCGAAGAACACCATCAGGATAAACACTATCATCTCCCATTATTTCTCTTTCCCAAACGAAACCATAATTTGGGTCAAGATGAACTGAGGCAAAAACATTATCCGCAGGAACATATGCCTCATTAGAAGATGAACATGGCGCGATCTTCGCCATTTGTTTCTCAAAATTTTCCTTGGTAATTTGGTTCACATCAGCACGGAAGTAGCTCTGATCTGCTTCGACATACTCTACCAAACCATCTTCCTTCCACATTACTAAACGTTGATGCAAAGTTGAAGGGACAGCACCAACTCCATGGATCCACTCTCTACCAAGGAGTAAATTAAAATTCGCTTTAGAGGCTATCACTAAGAACAATGTAGTCCTCTTTATGGAACCAACGATTAAGTCCACCTCAATGGCCCCCAAAGAATGGCCAGTTTTTCCTTCATAGTTGCTTAAGACAATGTTATGTGGCCTGAGGTCAGTGTCGAACTTACCAATCTTCTTCAAAAGACCATGTGGCATTAAATTCACTGCAGCTCCACCATCCACTAACACTTTGTTAATTCCAACACCATTGACCTTGGCTTGGACATACAGGGGTCTCAAGTGGTTTTGCATACTCATATCGGGCTTCTCGAAGGTAGCCATTTGGTCTTCGACACAACCATCGTTCATCACATAGTAACACATTGGCTTATGATGAGCCATATCCTCTGTAAAATCCTCTTCAACATCATTTGGTACTGTGATAACATCGTACTCAAGAGGCAGTATTGATACCACATTGCAAACAACGTCGAAATCATCTTCAGAATCATCAAAATCAGACTCCATGTCTTCATCCATGTCGAAATCAGCATTCTTTCTTTCACGTGGAGGAAATATTCTTTCAAGAGCAGGCCTTCTTGGCTTTTCTGTTACCACAGCCTTGCTTTTGGCCTTATTTGCTGCACACACATGACTAGCAACATCAGCATTCCTCTTTGTGGCAACTTCAGCTTTGTGAACCTCACTCTTCGCCACTATTATGCTGCGTGGAACTTGATTATTAGCCAAATGACTCGGAACCTTGTTAATGTCAAAGTGTGCCTTCTTCTTCTGTTGTCTTTGGTAACGACGCCACTGTGTTCTAGTCATGGGGTTCTTACCCATATAGTTATTCTTATAATTAAACTTAGTAGCATCAGTACCTGGCTTGACAGCTTTAGCACGTTGAGTATTGGGCACCCACGCTTCGACAGGAGCACCAGCACTTGGGACAAAGGATTTATTTGTTGACAGCTTCAAATACCCTTTCGCTGAGGACTTCTCCTTAGCAAATTGTCGTTCGCTTGTTGAAGGCTTTGTTGACACATTAGCCTTATAGCCAGGAAGGTCTCCTTTTGCAAAGTCAAATTTCGGCCTGTTATCAAGCCATTTTCTTTTACGTTGTTGTTGATCCTGATAACCTTCGACAGCTTTGGCTGCTTCTTTGTCAAAGACAGCGCTGCACCTTGGGCAAAGCATAACTTCAGAGTTATTCCACTTACACCGATTGAGGAAATCTATCAATTCTTCCTCAGCCTTTGGATACACAGCATGTATCTTCCCATCATATTCTTTTAGGGTCACTTCCTGTTTCTTACCTTCAGCATACATAAAACCTTTTAATTTTTCGGTGGCAGTCTTGACACACTTAGGAGGGTCTGCCATTTGAGCATCCACCATGCCTACATCAGCTTCGACAGGTTCAGAATACATAGCTTCAGCCTTAGGCAATGGATCAACATCAATCTGCATAGGAGCTTTCATTTTCTTATCAGCAAATTTGAGTCTTCCTTCGTCAACTGCTTTTTGCACGATATCCCTGAAAAGCACACAACGGTCAGTGTTATGTCCCAAAAAATTATGGAACTTACAATAACCCTTTTTCTTTCTTTGGTCAAGAGTTGGTACTTTAAGGCCTTTAGGCACTAATATTTGACCATCAGTTACTAAAAGATCAAAAATTTCATCACATTTAGTAACATCAAAAGTATAAGTCTTAGGCATAAATCTATCATTCTTAGGCTCTACAGGGTTATTCCCATTCGCAGGCCTTAATAATTTACAGGTATAAGGAGGACCAGGCTTAAGTTCAGCCACGTCTATCTCCTCCTCTTCGACATCACTATATGTAACGTCGAATTCTTCTTCGACATATGCCACTTTTTCTTTTTTATGATACCTATTCGACCTAGATTTTTCCTCTCTAAGCCTTTCAACTTGTCGAACTCTATCAGCCAAATGAGCCATATCTCGCAAATGAGATGTGTCTAATTTCTTTCTAATCGAGTAATCAAGGCCACCAGCAGCCATTTCGACAAGCTCATGTTCAGGGACTTGTGTGAAGCAACGAGATTTCAACAGCCTAAATCTGTTTAAGTAATCATCAATAGTTTCAGGCATTTTGCGCCGAACACTAGCCAATTCTTTAAGACTAATTTTCGACTGGCCCATGTAAAACTGTGCATGGAATGCCTTTTCTAATTGCCCCCATGTGAACATAGAACCAAGGGGTAAGGTCGTGAACCAAGTGAAAGCATTTTTAGTTAGAGAATTTGGAAAATATTTCATCTTCAAATTCTCATTTTGTGCTAAGTCCGCAGCCTCAGTCAAGAAACGAGCAATGTGTTCGACTGTGGACTCATTTGTATCACCACCAAACTTAGTAAACTTGGGAACTTTCCATCCCCTTGGTAACTTAGTTTGTAATACGTATTCACATAATGGTGATACGAAGTTAGGCCTTTGTAAACCTATGTTAAGGCCATTTTGCGCCAAAATAGTTTCGACTAAAGTAGCTATATTGTTTTCTGCGCCAACATTGTGTTGTTGCACTTGTCGAACAACTTCATCAGCGTTCTGGTGTCTATTTACCAAAACTACTTCAGGGACGTGGTTTACTGCCCCTTGTAGTTCGCCTACAATTGTGGACGCTTCGACTGCAACTGCTTCTTGGGGGTTAACTGGCGACGCATTACCCGCAATAATAGGAACTTGCCTATTATTAACCGCTGGAGCCCCAAAGAAATCTGCAATCCTACTCATCTGATTTGCCAACATTTGGTAACTGTTATTGGTATTTTGAATCAATGGATTGAAAACTGTACCAATTTGTTGGGTAATCATATTAACCATTTCGTGATTACTCTCGTCTACTTGCTGTCTTAAGGCCAACAAAGACGTATTGGTTAATGCTGGGGGATTCCGACCAGATACACTCTCAGAAGAGACATGTGTAGGGGAAAAGGTCGAAATATGTGGCATTCCAGTAGGCATGCCATACATTCCCAAAGGAAATGGGGGTAGATGCACGTTATTCAATCGTGGGTCTAAACCGTTTCCCATTGCCATGTAAGGGCTATGAAGCCCTGCACTTAACGGCAAAGACATAGGCAAAGATGCCATTTCTGACTGCGTCGAACCAACATTAGTCATTGATAATGAAGGAACGGTTGTCGACGATGATGGTCCTGCGCTAATGCTCGCAGAATCCATTGTTGTTCCTTGCCCTTGTGAAACCGCAGGGTTGGAACTAGACGCATTATTCGTACCAGAACGAACCATTTTACCACTTCTTAAGTGCATACAACAGCGAATACAAATAAGGAAGTACGAAAATGAACAAAATCAAAGGCAAAGTCCCACCCGGCGTGCCAATTTGTTTGCTGGTGTTTTTAGCAAACAATCACTAGTTTTATTAGAAGGTTTGTGAGATCAAACTAGAAAAATCTCAAAGCAATTGCCTCTGAATTGCGAGTGGTTTGTGTTTCAGAAAATGTAGAAAAGAGGACGATTTGCAATGATTAACAGAATCAAAAAGAAAAGAAGCAGTAAATGGTGCGTGAATTGTAAAGAAAAGACAAATAAATTGCATTGAATCGTAAAAGTGGTACACGATCACGTACAGCGATTCTTCCACTCGTTTTTCGCTCTGGCTTGGAAGTTAGAGTTTCAGGAATCGGGTTGTGTATTGTGATTTGCGACCCCTGTTTCTTCTCAGAAACAGTTATTTATACAAAGGAAAAGAGGGGGAAAAACTGAACTAAGTAACTGCCTAGAATTTTGAAAATTAATAACTGCTACTACTACTTTCGACCAGAACCGCTCTATCACGCTTCGACCAACTGCTAGTCTTCAGCGCATAACTGCTCTGTTTTCTGTCTGTCGAAAGCTTGTGTCCATTTTCCTCTCTCTTGCTTTTGCTTCCCCGGAAGCTTGTCTAGTTTACCTTGCGCATGACCATTTTCTCTGTCGAAATAATTTGGTCTTCGTGAAATATAAGTCAGGCCTTGTTGACCATTTTCAATGAAGCCTGTCGAAATTACAGGCTAACACTTCAATTGATAAAAGCATGCTAAATAGGTTAGGCACAAATGATGACAAGCAAACAATCGATTTATGACTTGTTGTTTTAAAAGAAAACAATCGATTGATGGCTTGTAGTTTTAAAGAGAGCAAAATCGATTGATGACTTCTTCTCTTAAAGAAGAAAATTGATTGTTGACATGCTTTTGGAAGCAAGCAGTCGATTATATACATTTTTTAAAAGAACTTCTTTTGGAAAGAAACAATCGATTGATGACTTTGTGCCTTTAAAGCAATGAATCGATTTTGGATATGTCTTATAGAGTACAAAATCGATTTATGGCTCCTTACTTTAAAGAAAAGAATCGATTGAATGCATGTTTTTAAAAGAACTTGTTTTAAAAGAATCGATTGAATACTTGTTTTTAAAAGAATCGATTTATGGCCTATTTCTTTCAAGCACACAATCAATTCTTATCCTACTTTTCACATAATCGTTTTAGACTATGGTTTTATAAGCAATCAATCGAACTTCCACTTATCAAAGTAGAGTTAGAAATTGTTCCAACGATCATATTTTTGCCGAGCCTATAAATAGGACTTAGGGTTTCATAAAACAAAACAACCTAAGAATCACAAAAGCAGAACGCGAACTCTATCTCACTGTCACACTCATTCTTCATGTTCTTCATCACTTTTAGCTGATCTCTCTCAAAGATTAGGTTGGGAATCTTCAAGTTGCTGTATTCTCCTTCTTAGAGGTATTTATGTTTATTGTAATTTGTTCAATTACTCATATTTGGTTTTACTAGAGAGTGGGGAATCTCTCTAGGGTTTTGACTGTAACAAGGGTGGGGTATCTCTTGTATGTCAGTTGGTTGTAGTAGGGAGTGGGGTATCTCTCTAGGGTTTTTGATTGTAACTGAAGTCAATCAGTGTCACAAGGGGGGGGGGGGGGGGGGGGGGTTGGAATTGTGAAGCTTTTAAAAAATTAACCTGAAACAACATAAACAGCTTCACAAGTATTGTTAGACATTGTGTGTGTAATTGCAAAGTTGAGAAGGGTGAGTGAAAACAGTCTTCTCAACTATGATAGTGAGTAGAGAATGGTGAGATGAATCTGTCTTCTTAACTATGTTTCTGAGTTGAGAAGGTACAGTTGAAACAGTCTTCTCAACTGTGACAGTGAGTAGAGAAGAGTGAGATGAAACTGTTGGACTATATGATAACCTTAGAGGGGGGTTGAATAAGGTTATATGCTAAATATGACTTCTTTTGGATTTTCGAAAAATTAACAATGCTAGTTCAAATCGAATGCGGAAAATGGGATTTAAACTATATGCAACAACTTATGCAAACTATAACAATGACAGAAATAATTATAATTATAATTATAACGATAATCAAATCTGCGCGTGATAATAGCAAGTGCGACGACAGTTAACAATTATAAAAGAAAATGCAAAGTAAAGATAAGGGAGAGGAGTACACCGTGATTTTTACGAGGTTCGGGATAAAAGCCCTACGTCCTCGGCCTCCGGCTTTGCAACCTTCGGACTTGATAATAACCACTATATGAGAAGATACTTCTTCAACGTCTTACAAGCAAGCAACTTCGCTATAGCTACCACGCCAATCTCAATTTTCCCCAAATTGAGAACCCAAGCTCCCCGCTAAGGATTTCGCTACAATTCAATCTCCCCGATTGAATTACCCAAGAAAACTTCCCAGGATTTCACAACAACCAATTATAGATTATTACAACTGAAAGCTAGGATCCAATCACTCAAACAATATAACACGATGTAGTTGAGAGAGATGAGAGATTTTGAAACCCTAGATGAAGAACGTGAAGAAAATTGTTTGACGGTGAGAGTATACGTTGTTTTCTTTTTCATTTGTGTGTTGTGTTTTTTATCGTAAAAACCCTAAGTCCTATTTATATGGATGGTGAAAAATATGATCGTTGAAGAACTTTTTAACACAATTGATGATAAGTGAAGAATCGATTGATTGCTTAAAAGAAATAGGAGAGAAATCGATTTTCTTCTTTAAAAACAAGTAATAATCGATTGAGTGCTTAAATAGAAAGATTGAGGAATCGATTGCTTGCTTGCTTAAGTGGGAAATCAATTTTCCTCTTTAAGGAGGAAGTCACAAATCGATTCCTAGCTCTAGAAAGGAAGTCCACAATCGATTTTCTTCTTTAACAACACAAAGTCACGAATCGATTGTTTTCTTTCCAAAACAAGTTCTTTTAAAAAACAAGTCATGAATCGATTGTTTTCTTTCAACTATAGAGCCATTAATCGATTTCCTTCTTAAAAAAACAAGGCCAAAATCGATTTCCATCTTCTAATACAGATAGTCATCAATCAATTGTTTTCTTTCCAAAATAAGTTCTCTTAGAAAAACACTCTAACGTGGCAATCGATTGTTGGCTTTAAAATGGAAGGAGGAAATCGATTTCTTGCTTCAAAGCAAGAGGGAAATCGATTTCTAGCTTAAAGTACCCAATCAAGAATCGATTCTTTACTTCAAAAACAAATTCTTTTAAAACATTAACTCATGAATCTATTTTCTTTAAAGAAACAACAATTCAAGATTCAAACTATTTCTTTAAAACACTTTGTGCCTAACCTAATTAAACATGGTTTTATATAAAATATTTTTCCAAGACAGTTCAATTTTAAAAGATCATCTCTCAACTACAAAAGTTATAAAGCAGAAGTGACGGGATCTTACACGCGTCCTACGCAAAGCAATATAACACATACGTCTCGAACGCTTTAGTAGTTTCTCCTCCAAGCTTCTACACTTTATGATATCATATCATGCCAAGCGCTTTGGTTCATTGCCCTGTGCTTTGGTTCATGCCCTGCGCTTTCGGTTCTTGCCCTGTGCTTTGGTTCAACTATAACCATTAGTAAACAGGTGTAATTTGTTATCATACAAAACAAAGAGTGTTTGACCTTGGATCAACAGAAACTGTCTTCTCAACTGTGACAGTGAGTAGAGAAGAGTGAGATGAAACTGTCTTCTCAACTATGTTTTTGAGTTGAGAAGGGTCAGTTAGTTCTTTCTTCTCAAAACAACAATCAATAAAGAGAATGAAATGATTTTCAAAATAGCTTTTCCAAGGTAAGAGATAGTGTTTAAAATCTTATCTTAAGTGTGAAGTACTTAAGAATAGTGTTTTAAGTTTACTACTTTGAAAACTCTGAGAAGAGTTGTAAAAACTGTGTTTTTAGAAAAACTCTGTGTAGCTGACAAGGGTCAACAAAAGCTGTTTTATCAGTTTTTCAAAAACCTTCTCCAGATGAAGAGTTTTAAGCATAGTGTAAAACAACTTAGAAAAGCAGTAAATAACACAATGATGTATAGTGGTTCACCCAAAACCCCGAGCTACATGCACTCCTAACACCCTGTGAGTATTTCCACTATTTTCCAAATAGTTACAACTTTACAACAAACCTAGGCTTAAAGTTCTCATGGTAGTTTTCTTAACACAGCTCTACCTACCGTTTCTCACACCTAATCAGATCCTTCTGATCTATTAGGTAGCTTCCAACACAGAGGCAACTCACTTCTCAAGCTCTACAGGAACACATGCTACTTGAGAAGGTTTCTTAGAGACTTCTCTTTAACCATAGCAACACCATGCTATTTGAGAGGACTTACAACAGGTTTTTTACACTTTCTGGTTTGGGGGTATTTTGTGGGATTACAAGAGCTTGGTTCAAACAAGGTAGATTCAACTGAATCCTAAAACAACAAGATGAAATACATACTCAGAAAATAGAATCCCTAGACTAAAGCATGACTTGAGTATGGGTGAGAGAACTACTTGAGAAGGATGGGAAGAATTTGATTTCTCCCTCACCAAGAACTTCAGCAATGATCCATGGTGGTATATATAGCCATTGCGGTGAAGTATATGTGTATTAACCACTGTTTAATCATTTAGAGTCGTTGGAGTGGTTTTCCAAGTAAATATAGCCATTGAGAAGGATGGTCAGAAAGTACAATAGTTGTTTCTGCACTTTCTGCAGAATATAGCCGTTGAGAAGGGTGGCCAGCTATTTCTGCACTTTCTGCAAAAGACAGCAAACTACAACTGTCATGACTCATCTCTTCTTTGAATCTTCTCAACTTTGATTCTTCTCAATTTGATACTTCTCAAGTTGATGCTTCTCAACTTGACTCTTCTCTTCATGACCCTTCTGATCTTGACCCTTCTTCTCCTGATGCTTCTCAACTTGATTGTGAATCTTCTCATGTTGACTCTTCTCATGACTCTTCTCATGCTGACTCTTTTCATGATGACTCTTCTCATGATGACTCTTCTTATGATGACTTTTCTCATGATGAATATTCATCACGACTCTTCTCATGTTGAGTCTTTTCATGACTCTTTTTATGATGAGTCCTCTCATGTTGACCCTTCTTAGCAAATGACCTTTTTCTTCTCTTCCAAGGGTGTTTTTCTTTGTTATTTCTATCAACATTTTTATGGCTTTTTTATCTTGTCATTGCTCCAAGTGTTTTCACACTTATACTTTTTAAAAGCAGATTATCTTCTTGAGAGTAGCTAACATATCCTGTTCTTAAATTTCACTCAAGAAGAAACATTAGTAGCATATGAAATCAGATAACTTAAGCTTCTCACATTTGAAGTTTGTTAACCATCAAAACTCAATTGGGATTTTGCCTCAACAGTAACAAGGGTGGGGTATCTCTTGTTGTAATTGTTTTGAGGGCTCTTGCACAAGGTGGGGTATCCTAGGTGAAGAGCGTCTGAGTCTGTAAGGGTTTTAAAGCACCCGGTTGAAAGCTTTGAATTGATAGTGAAAAACTCATAAAGGGTTGTGAGGACAAGTCGTAGGTCACTGGGAGGTTACCGAACCAGGATAAAATCTCGTGTGTTCTTTACCGTTTTATGTTCTAATTCGTTCGTTCCATAAACCTGCGTGAAAAATTAATCTAAGTCGTTAAAAGGGGAAATGTTTTTTAAAGTTTGAATTCACCACCTCTTTTGAGACTGAAGCCACTTGGTAACACATTTGTGAGCATTCAAAATGTTGAATTTGACTAACCTTGCTGGTGTGTAAGCAGTTGCTAATGTTGTAGTTTTTGAAGCTCCTGCATCGGTTGCTCTTGCATCAGAGGTGTTCTTTTCTTTTCTATTTTTTTTTTACTTTTTTCATTTTTTGCATTTTTTTCTTTTTCTTCCTTTTCTACACCTTCAGTTGCATATGGCTCTGAGAGATCTTTCCTATTTCTTAGAGAATTGGCTTTGACTAGCTCCTTCCCATGCTTCTGTGAGGTTGAGGCTTCTGTAGTTGATGGTAATGAACCACTAGGCCTTTCATATAATGTTGTAGCTAGTTGCCCCAGCTGATTTTTCAAGTTCTTTAGTGAGGCATCATGAGCTTGCCTTGCGGTTCTGGTTTCACTAATGAAAGCATCACTTTTGCTCATGTATGCTTTGAACATTGCCTCCAAAGAGTTGTCATTTGCTGGTGTAGGAGCCTTTTGATAGTTTTGGTAATTCTGAGATTGAAATCCTAGTGGAGTTGATGGTGTTGTAGCATTGGATGCTGGTGCATTATTGTTGCTTTTGTTGTATCAACCCTGGGTTGTAGGTGTTAGAATAAGGATTGTTGTTTTTGTTGTATCTTACACAGTTAACAGAGATAGGGTTGCTTGGACATTCCTCATACAAGTGTCAACCTCCACAGTATACACAACTAGTTGTTCCTAAATGTGCTTGTTCTATTGCAGCAGCAGTGTCTGGCACTGCACCAGCAATGGATGCTGGTGCATTGTTGGAATCAAGATTCTTTATCGTGTTGGTGAGTGATGCAGCTTGAGCTGCCAAAGCTGATACTTCACTGATTTGATGGACCTCAGCTACCTTCTTTTGAGCACTGACCCTCTCTGTGGGCCAATTGTAGCTGTTGGTTGCCATTTTTTCAATTAACTCAGAAGCTTCATTGTATGACAAGTTCAATAACACTCCTCCAGATGTTGCATCTAACATGAGTCTGGTTTGGGGCTCCAAACCATTATAGAATGTTTCCATTTGTATTATGACAGAGATACCATGATGAGGACATTTTCTCAAAAGTTCCTTCCATCTTTCTCATGCTTCAATCAGTGATTCACCTTCCTTTTGCCTAAAAGCAGTGATATCATTTCTCATCCTGACATTTTTAATTGGTGTAAAATATTTTGCAAGAAATTTTTCAGCTAAATCATTCTACTCAGTGATAGAGTTAGGCTCTAGTGAATTTAACCAGGCCTTTGCTTTATCTTTGAGGTAATATGGAAAAAGTTTTAATCTGAAAGCATTTTCTGAAACACCAGGTATGATGAAATTGCTACATATTACTAAAAATTGGTTTAAAATGGAGAACCACTAAACTGACCCACTGTTTGAAGCATTTCAAACATCATTGGTTTAAATTCAAAATGTATTGCATTTATTTGAGGTCTAACTATGCTGGTTTGCATGTTTTGATGATCAAACACAGCATAGTCCCTCATTAGTCTGTCTCTTTCATTTACCATACCTATTGGACCCATGTTGATGAAATGATTTCTGTAATCATTTTCAGGATCAGGGTGTGAGCCATGAGCAGATCCTCTGCCCCTTCTTGTGTTGAGGCAAAATCCCGAATTAAGTTTTGATGATTAACAAACCTCAAATATGAGAAGCTTAAGGTTTCTGATTTCAGATGCTACTAATATTCTTCTTGAGTTTTATATAAGAACAAGTTAAATCAAACAAATCTCAAGAAGGTATATGCTTATGAGAAGCATCATTTATGAGAAAACTTAAGAAGAATACTATCCACAATGTTCTAAGAAGATAAGTCTTCTCTTGACAAGATCCAAAGATCAAGACCACATGGTAAACTTGAGAAAGATCATCATGAGAAACTTCATATATGTTTGTGGCAACATAAGAAGAGTCATGTTGAGAAGAGTCACAACCCTGAGAAGGGTCATGATGAGAAGAGTCATGTTGAGAAGGGTCATACTATGAACCATCTTCAGAAACATCAACATGAGAAGCATCAACATAAGAAATATCAACGTGAGAAGCATCATGATCTGCCAGATGTGAGAAGAGTCATTGCTAGAAAACTCATGAACAACTGGAAACAGCTGTCTTCTGCAGAAAGGCAGAAACACAGCTGTGTTTTGCAGACAGCCCATTCCAATGGCTATAAACGGCTAGTTTCTTCTTCAACGACTATAAATCTTGGACCAGGAGTTAATACACATAATTTGATCTATAAAACAATGCTCCTGGTCGCCATTAATCTTCATGAGAGTGCATTGAGGTCTTAACTTCCACCCTTCTCAAGTATCAAAGTTTTCTCTCATCCATACTCAGTTGTTCCAAACACTAAGGGATTCATCTAATCTTTGAATATGTATTAAGTCTTGTGTTGTTGTAATTATTGAACACTCCATTTGTATCAACCAAGCTCTAGAAATCCCACAAACCTTATCACTTAAACAGATACCTTATAGGGAACCTTCTCAAGTGGCATGTGTTGTTGTAGGACTTGAAAAGTGAGTGCTTCTGTGTTAGAAGCAGTCTAATAGATTAGAAGGAGTCTATTAGAGGTGATTACAGTAGGTAGAGCTGTGAGAAGAAAACTACCAAGAGTTCTTTTAACCTAGGGAGGTGTAAAAGGTGTAATCTATTTTGGAAAAATAGTGGATGTAGCCCAGAAGTTGGGTGAACCACTATAAATCACTGTGTTATTTATTGCTTTATATATCATTAGATTACACCTATTGAGAAAACTCTTCATAAGGAGAAAGTTTATGAAAATTGAGAAGAGTCAATTATGATCCTTCTCTGCTAATAAACTGTTTTGAAGAAAACTATGTTTTAACCTTTCTCACTCCTATCCCTATGCATGAATCACTAAGAAAAACTCTTGACAAAGTTATATTGATAAATCATGATTTCATCATTGGCTTAATATCTATTAACACTGTCAAAAAGATTCATTGAGAGAAGCATAAAGGGAAGAACTATCTGACCCTTCTCAACTCCATGTAGTTGATAAGATAGAACAATCAACCCCCCCCCCCCCCCCCCCCTTTTCCATGTGACATTATTGACTTCAATTGGCATCAGAGCTCAACCTCTGGGGTTTGAGCACACTTAACAGTGTGAGAGGAAAAGATCTTGGAAGAAATCATGGCCAAACCAAATTCTGTCACCTTCCTACCAGAAGGTGCTTCATCCAACGGACCAGCTGGGTTCAATATTGAACACTACTATTATTGGAAAAGCCAAATGAAACTGTTTCTTGAATCTCAAGATACTGATATTTGGGACATAGTTGAAATGGACCATTCACCCCTACAATGCCTGGTCCAGTTCCAAATAGTCGTATTCCTAAGCCCAAAGCTGATTGGACAGTGGATGAGAAGCATCGTGTGTTGCAAAATGCTAAAGCAGAGTATTATCTTACTTGTGCTTTGGGAAGAGCGGAATATGATAAGATTGTGGGAAAAGAAACTGCAAAAGAAATATGGGATACCTTACAAACTGCTCATGAAGGAACTGATCAGATCAAAGAAGCAAAGAAAGGCATGCTAATCCATGAATTTGAAATGTTCAAAATGACTGAAGAAGAAACTATTGATGAGATGTTCAGCAGATTCAGTGCTATCATCAATGGTTTAAGTGCTCCGGGAAAAACATATCCCAATGCTGAGAAGGTTAGCAAACTGTTGAAGTGTTTGCCAAAAGCATGGAGACCAAAGAAAACTACCAAAGAAGAAGCAAAAACACTATGAGAATTAGACATTGATCATCTACTAGGATCATTGAAATTTCATGAACAAGAGCTCATGGAAAAACTACATCCAAAAAGAAAGGCAGTTGCTCTCAAAGCTTCTCAGAAAGATGAAAACAACTCTTCTCACAAAGGAAAAGGAATTGCATTCAAATCTTCTCAAGACATGGATGATGAAGAGCAAGAAAGTGATGAGGATAAAGAAGGAGAAGAACTAGCATTGATCTCCAAAAGGATCAATAGATGACTAAACAACAAAAGAAGAGGAAAAGCTCAGCTTAGAAAAGATTCATTCAAAGGTGAAGGAAACAAATCAAAATTCACTTGCTTTGAATGCAATAAACCTGGTCACATGAAACAAGATTTTCCTCTCCTGAATAAAAAGAATCTAAGAAGGTTCACACCTCAGAAGAAAGCTTTAATGGCCACTTGGGATGACTCAGAAGATTCATCAAGTGAGCATGAAGAGGAATCAGCCAATCTCTGTCTCATGGCAGGACAAGAGCAAGAAGAGGTACAAAACTCTGAACTCCTTAAATGTGAAACTTGCATAGAAATAGAATCCTCCTTTGATAGCTTGCTTTATGATTCAAACATTCTTGCTAAAAAATGCATGTTTTTCAAAGAACAGTTAAATAAAATGAAGAAAGAAAATGAGGAGATAAAAATACAAAATGAAAGAATGGGAACTACTGTTCATACTTTACAAACATCTCATTTCAAATTATCTGAACAATTCAAGCTTCTCACTTTGAAAATGTCAGAAAAACCAACTGTTTCTAACTTAGAATTAGAAAATGAAAACGCAATGCTTAGAAAGCAAGTTAGTGATTTGACAAATGAGCTTATGATCTGTGCAAAAAGCCTTGAATCTTCTCAAGTTGTTTTAACTCCTCTTGGGGAGGAACTGATGGCTAAGAAGAGTAAAAGGAGATATAGAATCAAATGCTCAAAATGTAAACAAACTGGACACCATCTTTTAGTTTGTAACACCAAGCATAAAGATCCCATAATTATGAATACTAACCCTCAAGGACCCAACGATAAATGGGTACCTAAATCTCTGTCAAAAACAAATGCAGGCATGCTTCATAGCATCAAGAAGAAAGCTGTGGTACCTAGACAGTGGATGCTCAAGGCACATGACAGGGGAGAAGGATAAGTTCCTCTCCATGGAAAGCTTTGATGGAGGACTTGTTATGTTTGGCAACAATGACAAAGGCTTCATCAAAGGAGTACGCTCAGTCATGGAGCGCACCTAAGTCCACAGCGACTCCGTCCTCCCTGACTCCGAGCATAAATGCTCAGCCATGGAGCGCGCCTAGGCCCACAACGGCTTAGGTCCACAGCGTCCATATGCCTTCCCTCTGATGTCAGAGTTCGGAACTCCATCACAGGCCTAAGGAAGAAGTCCTTGCGGCTTCGCCTCTCTTTAGCCCCGTGTGATAGTGCCTCCTCCCTGATCTCCGAGCTCAGCTCCATCAGGGACCGAGGAAGAAGTCCTTGCGGCTTCGGACCATCTTGACTGCGAGCTTCAATGCTCAGTCAAGAGCCAGACAAATCCACAGCGATCCCGGAGACGGATCCACAGCGGTCCCAGAAAACAAGGCCAAACGCCCAAGCCTCACTTCAGGTATCTCTGTTCTATTTCTCTCATGTATCCTACTATCATCTACTTGAGACATCGCATCTCAAGCCGAGGCCGCCCTTGCCTTGCTCAGCCCACCTCGACTTGGGGGGCTACTGTTTTGGCCTCGGCTGAATCCCAACACAAATTTTGGGCCTAACTTGGTGGTCCAAACACACCGAGGAACTCACATCATTGGCAATCCGTGTGCCATGCCTCACAAACGGTGGAAATCGCGCGGCCTAGTTGAACGGCTTAGATCTCACCTCTTCCTTGTGGACCAAAGCACTCCTTACTCCATCCTAGCGCCTATAAATAGGCCTCCACCCCATGCAAAAGGTACACAATTCATTCTCTCTTAACTCTTGCTCATTTTGACTTCCCTCACTAACTTAAGCATCGGAGTCTCTTTGCCGGTACCACCACCGTTGACCTCAACCTTCGCTCAAAGGTTGACCTCGAACGCTTGAAGGTTGGCCTTGGACGCTTGAAGGTTGGCCTCAGCCACTTGGAGGTTGGCTTCGAACGCTTGATGGTTGGCCTCTGACGCTTGAATGTTGGTCTCAGCCACTTGGAGGTTGGCCTCGGACGCTTGAAGGTTGGCCTCAGCCGCTTGAAGGTTGGCCTCGGCCACTTGAAGGTTGGCCTCAGCCACTCGAAGGTTGGCCTCAGCCACTTAGAGGTTGGCCTCGGACGAAGCTCCACCTCGGACAGCTCCACCTCAGACGAAGGTCTACCTCGGATGGAAGACCTCACCAACCCGGACAAGCCATTTACCTTTGCCAGGTACCTTATCTTTTCTCTCTCTTGAGTTCGGACGCGAATAGACATCATAAAGACTTCTTTTGACATGCAAGAAGACACGAAAGAAAATTTGACACCAAGACACAATGTAGAAGTGGTGATGATATCAAATTAAAGCATATGTGAGATCAAATATGAGACCAAATTAAAGCATGTGACACCAAATATGCTTTAATAAATCGTGAGTCATTTTTAAAAAAAATTGAGATGTCATTATTAGACATATAAGAGGGGATAACTAATAAAAAACGCTGTTAACATGCATAAACACATTATTGGTCACAAAATTAAAATGTAAAAGAGTTATAAAAATAGATTAAAGAGATTAAACAAATAAAGGATAAAAATGACACCAAAGCCAAAGACTAACCTCTTCTTACATGGGAGACTGAAATGAAGAGGGGTAAGAATTGAGACAGATTTTGCAACTACTTATAGCAAACAATGACATCATCTATCTTTTATCTATAGTTATACGATTTTATCTCCTAAGGATTAGTGATAATTTTTTTTAATATTAGATGTTATCTCTAGAAGATGACAGCAAATGAAAACGTATCCGACAATCTAAATGATTGACAGCACAAAAATTATGATTGGTATGCAAGAAGACACCAAGTAGAATAGGTGCACGAAAATGAAGTGGAATATTTAGAAGATGAGATCAAATTAAAACATGCGTGTCAATGTAAACAATGGGCAACATCAAAAATTCTATTGACATGCAAGAAGACACCAAAGAGAATTTGACACCAAGACACAAAGTAGAATAGGTGATGATATCAAATTAAAGCATATGCGACAACAAATATGCTTTTAACTTTGTTTGGTAAGTCAATTAAAAAAATGGATGACACATGTGGGAAGTGACACCAAGTAGATTACGTATCGAATCAATGTAATGAAAATAGATAGAGATGTCATTGTTAGACATATAAAACCGGATAACTAATAAAAAACGCTGTTAACATGAAAAAACACATTAATGGTCACAAAATTAAAACGTAAAAGAGTTATAAAAATAGATTAAAGAGATTAAACCAATAAAGGATAAAAATGACACCAAAACCAAAGACTAACCTCTTCTTTTGACTTCTTGGGAGTTTAATATTTGAATGGTTAGTATTCCATTTTGGTTGCCGTCCAAAATGACACCGAAGCCAAATACTAACCCCTTCCTTTGACTTGTTGGGAGTTTCATATTTGACTGGTTACTTTTCCGTTTTGATTGGCGTTACCTCTTGTGCCACGATAAATGCTTGTTGTGGGAGTTTGGCCCTCCCTTGCTATATAAAAAAAGGGTTTAGGGTTTCAATTCTTGCTCTTAATCACCTCATCTTTTGCGACATTCCTCTGTAATCTGAGACGTTAGGAGGTTCAAGATGGGGGTTATTGATCTTTGTGAGTGGTGGGTTTTTCCTTATAGGACTTCCATTCTGAGACGTTAGGGCAGTGCAAAAGACTCAAGACGCAGTGAAGCTTGGGGGTGAGGTTGATGCTCGCTGGAGGTGACTCTTTGGGCGTTAAAGAAGAGTCTTGCCATAATTAGTAGGCAATCCTTGCGCTGATTTGGTGTCGCTTCCGGGCTTGCCAAGTGGACCTCTAATAGAAGGTTAGGGTTCAGCTGCCTGATCTTCAACCGGGGCACTTCTTGGTGCTGCTGCCGATCTCTACACGATTTAGAACATCGGATATAGCACATCAACCATGCCCAGGCCGGGAAGCTCATTTGAAAATCCACGAATGGCACAAAATCAACTGCATCTGAAGTGTGTATGAGCTACTGCCTCACCTCTGAATCAATGAATGATTCAATGCAAGAAGTGACTACAGTAGCAGTAATATTTTCAACCTCATTTTCTAAACCTCATAATCAATGTATAATTTGTGCTGCGTAATTAGAATAATAAAAAATGATAATAATATTGATCTAGTGAAAGTAGCGTTGTTTGTTTAAATCAAGCACAATTACAAATTATGACAAGGAGACCAAGTATGTTGCTGAGCCAAGCACTGGTTGCCCAGCAAAGCCGAAGCTGCACCTTATTATCATTATGCGCAGCAAATGTAAAAGAAAGTAAATACTTATTTTCTCTAATTCTTCAAAGAGACATACATGCTACATTTGCTTAAAAAAATATGTGCATCACTCCAAACAACTGCCAAAACATACAAAACAATAATGATAAATATTTGATCTCTCTTGTTAGTTAAATGAAAACTCTACAAACAATATACCTTTTTCAGTTTTTATTGTTAGCTCATGAACGAATTGTAAATATTTATGCTGTCTAATTACAATAATGATAAATAATAACAATATTCATCCAGTGAAAGTAGCGTCGTTTATTTACTTTCTATTGCATTTGCTACGCATAATGATAATGATCTCTTATTTTTGTAAGAAACACATACGTTACATTTTGTCAAAAAAATATGTGCATCACTCCAAACAATTGACAAAACATATAAAGCAAACAACCGAACAAAATAGAAAGAGGGACTTGTTTATGTAAATGTGAAGAAGACCAAGTATATTGCTCAGCAAATGAATCGATGCCCAGCAAAACCGAAGGTGCACTATATTACCATTACGCGTAGTAAATACCTGTGAAACACGTCTACTCCAAAAAAACATAGTTAAAAACACATGGAACAAAACTGATTAAAGTATAGTTAGCAACACATAGAACAAAAAAAGGTGATACAATAAAAACAAAATAAGGTTATACCATTAAGAAACAAATGAGCAATGCCTCAAAAAAAATGGATAAAAAATATACGTGGCAGTCGAATAAAAAGTGTAGTTAAAAACACATGGAACAAAATTGATTAAAGTAGTTAATAACACATGGAACAAAATTGTTCCATGTGTTTTTTTTATGTTTTCCTTTTTGTATAAAAAAAACACATGGAGCAAAAAGAGGGGATAGGATAAAAACAAAATAAGGCTATACCATAAACAAACAAATGAGTCATGCCCTAAAAAAAAAATTGGATAGCACATGCTGGGAGTGGCACACGATTTGCGACTCCTCGTTTAATTTGACATCTAATATTTTGTATCACTTTCCATAGATTTTAGATTCTATATATTTATTAACTAGAATGTTATTAAATATGAGTAATTTTATTGATTTTCAAATTTGTTTTTAATTCAAAATTATATTAAATATAAAAATATTGACTTGTAATATCTTACATTTTTCTAATTCTCATATTAATTTAATACCAAATATATTGATATCGGGTCATGCGAGTCAATTAGGGACCCCTCGGTTCAACCATTGACCTATTGACCCAGTGACATGCTCGAGTCGATCATCGGGTCGGTTTTAATAACATTGATTGTAGCTGACTGTTTCCAAAAAACAAAAACAAGTAATGAATACAATGCTAATTTTGTGGATCCAATCTCTCTTCATCTCTCAGTCGCACATTCCTCTTCCTTCTTTTTCTCTCATTTTCTATCACAAAATTTCAATCTTTTTTTGATGAACTACAAAAGTTTGTCCTTCATCTCTTCTTTCATCTTGATCAACTCAAAACGGAAAGCAATGAAAGAAGAAAATCAAAAGAAACAGAGCACTGCATTTCTCTCTCTCCATGGACCATCACTCCTTCTATCTTCCTTCGTTAGGGTTTCGTTTTTCCCTAAATTTCTGAAGAATTTCCTTCGTTAGCATCATAACAAGACGCCGACATTCTAAACCACCACCACAACTTCTTCAGCACCATACCGTGATTTGTTTTTGATTCTATTTCTTCTGATGTAAAGTTTGTCTTTTTATCATGTCAAACTAAATGGGTTTTCTTTGCTTTTGCTTGGTAATATTTTTATCCTTTGAAGTTTTTGAAATTTTCTTCAATCATGTTCAAATGGTTTTTTCCCCTTTGGCTTCTGTGATCATAAAGCTTTAGAGGAATTTTGGCAGTGCAATATCTTTATGGCTAAAAAGATTCAGCTTTTGAAATCATAACATTGTTTTGGAGTACTTCCTAAGTTTATCAATTTTGCAATCATCTCATTTCAATAAATAAATTGAAGACTGTGCCAACAATATAGTCAACCTCCATAGTGAGAAATTAAGGATATAGTTGTTCTTATGTTTGTATTGTATACAGGTATTCTCCCCAATATATATAATCAGACCCAGAATAACAGATGTAGAAAATAGTGAGATATTGCTATAATAGTAACAAAAATGTGTTGATGCAGCGATGATGGTACACCTATGGTTGTCCGGTTACGGAAGTGTTATTGTCACCCTTATAACAATGTGATTTTTTTTCCTGTTTTGATCACTATTGTAGCTTTGAAAATTCTTTGGGCCGGAACCACTATCAAAGAGAAGATGGAGCACAAGAGCAACAAGGTAGCCGGGTTGTTACAACATAGGTGCTGAACCTGTTTTGGGTTCATTCCGTAAGTATTCTTATAACTGCATATTGGTTTTCCCCATTCTTTTCAACTTTAAATTTTTTATTCCGTTTACCAATATTCTGTCTTTTGCATTGCACTTTCATTTTAGTACATGTTGGGGTTGCAAAATATAAAACTAGAATTCAATTTTATGTTTCATTTGTGCTCACATGGCATTCAACTTGCTTTAAGTAGCAATTTTGGGTTTGTGTAAGTAATTACTAAGCAATGATGGATATGATATGGATAGAGTGAATACAATTACTCAAATCCAAATATTAAAATTATCATAAATAGTAGTCCAATTAGGATATTGTGAAGCTGTGTGTCATATATAAATTTATCTCAGGTTATTGTGAAGTTGTGTGTCATATATATGATATGAATTTGCAACTTTTGTTCTGTTTAATCACGATGCAGTGAGCCTGATTGAAAAGTCTTGCTCAGAGCTTCTTGAATTCTCGGAGGAGCTTTTAGTGTTTTAAATAGGGATACTACTGAATATCCAACAATATCTAATACTTATTTATTCAATAATGTTGAATATAAATCCTATGGGTTTTCCTAGGAACATATCTGACCTCATTGGTAGGTTCTCTTCAAAGTTCATGTGAGGGACTCATCGAGAATATATTTGAGAAAACATTTCATGTTTGAGGGATTATGATTGATTAGGACTTGTTTAAAAAGTTCAAAGATAAATCAAATGTTGTTAAGGTGAAGCGTAAATCATAATTTTCAATAGCGTTCATAGTTTTAAGCTAAGCCTTTCCAACAAACCATAATCCATAACATTACTTACACTGTTAGAGACAATGTCTAGATCGTCAATGCAAGAGGGTTTCGTGGATACAATTTCACAGCTTTCACCAAGAGAGAAACCCTAAGATAAAATAACATTTGAACTAATGGTTGTTTCTTCGCACAGTCACTATATCCCACTAAATTTGGGACTTCTCTCAAACCCTATCGCATGATGTGAAAAGCGGTGTTGCTCTGTATTCCTTTTGTTTGCTCTCAATCTTTTTTTATCCTCACTCTCAATCTTATTCCTAATAGTGAGTAATACTAATTAGATTGCAATAGATCGTTCCATATTTAGTTTTTTTTTTACAAAATTAGATTAGTCGCTGGCAAAGTCGTTGGATACTAACAATATGATAAAAAAAAACCTAATCTAATGCATCATTATGCTTTTATTGATTATTAAGTAAAATATTTACCATTCTCCAACTAATATTGTATATCGCACGTATGATAAAAAATTCTAATCTAATGCATCATTATGTTTTTATTAATTATTAAGTAAAATATTTACCATTCTCCAACTATTATTTATTTTGGTCAAAAAAAACTATTAATTATTCAGTCATAGATGTTACAATAGAATGAATATATAAGGTTTAATAAAAAAAATATATAATGTTCATATTAAAATAAAATATCATAAATTATTGTCAATCTAGAAATTTTTTATACCTCATTAATTATGGAGTATTATAGGCAAATAAGATATGGCGAATAAGTCCCTTTTAAAAAAGAAGATATGGGGCATAAGCAATACTAATATTGATATTCTAATTTCTTTTTGTATCTTGCTTTCAAACTTATAACATCAAATATTTTAGGTTTAATTACATTTTTGGTCCCCCTATAATAGTTCATTCACGATTTTGGTCCCCCAGCCGAAATTGGTCAAACTAATGGTTGAAGTGGTATTAAGTTAAATGACGTGGCATCCCATGTTTGAGTGCCACATGAAATTTTTAATTAAAACATAATATTTTAATATAACAATTTGTTTTTTAAATAAGTAATAATAAACATCCCAAATCTGGTAATAAAGCATTTTTTAATCTACTTTTTTCCAACTTACTAACTCTCTTTCTCTGCGATGAAGGTTCGGAGATAGCAAAGCTTGGTGTTACTCAAAGTGGAAGTTTGATGAAGATCATGAGGAAGATCTTAGAGTGACCAAAGGATCTTTGTTATGTATACTTATGGATGGATGCATGTATTGTTTCATCCTTCCCTCACAGTCTCACAATCGACTAAACGAGTGCTTTCTACCTGTACGTGGGAATCTCGATGGGGACTGCCCATAATAGACTTGTCTCACATTTTGTGCAATGACGAACGGATCATACGGTCGATATCTACTAGTCGTTTTAATGTCCACTGTATTTGTCTTCGGATTAAACTTTGTTCCTCGAGCGGACGGGTCAAACCATTTACAATAAAAAACCACTACCTTTTGATTATAATCTAGATAAGGGTACGCAAGTTCATACATGTGTTCAACCACACCATAGAAATCATCTTCGCCTCTCCCAGTGTCACCCTTCATGCAAACATTAAAGTATGTGTCCATTCCTATTGACTGTTTCTCTACCCTTTTGAATATATGTGTTCTACCCTCTGTTTCTCGATCCTTCAACTTTAGCTTTATTTTTAACTGATCTTTTTGAGTCACCCATGAACCTAGATAGAGAAAATTATATGTTAATAATCCATCTAATCGAATTTTCATATATATTCTTTCACATATATATATATATATATATATATATATATATATATATATATATTAATAGACCTTTCAAATGGATACATCCATCTGTATTGGACAGGACCGCCAAGTTTAGCTTCATGTGCAAGATGAACAGAAAGATGCTCCATAGAATCAAAGAAACCAGGCGGAAATATTCTCTCCAACTTGCATAAGATAAGTGGGATGTCTTGTTCCATTTTTGTAATATCATTCATTTTTAGCGTTGCAGAACACAAATTCTTAAAGTATTGACTTATTTCAATAAGCGGATTCAAAACATGTGTTGGCAACGAACTAAAGGCAATAGGAAGTAAGCACTCCATGAATACATGACAATCATGGCTCTTCATCCCATGTAACCTCCCATTATCCACATCAGAACATCTTGCTAAATTGGAAGAATAACCATCTGGCATTTTCAACTCAGAAATCCACTGATAAACTGCTTTTGCATGCTCTGTAGATAAAGTATAATTGGCTTTGGGTTTCAGTGTCCTACCGTTAGCTTGCTCAACCAACAACAAATCCTTTCGCCTGCAGTAATGATCTACGTCTTTCCTTGCCTTCTCATTGTCT
Source organism: Astragalus glycyphyllos (assembly GCA_963573325.1). Lineage (NCBI taxonomy): Eukaryota > Viridiplantae > Streptophyta > Magnoliopsida > Fabales > Fabaceae > Astragalus > Astragalus glycyphyllos. The sequence goes on from OY754307.1 coordinate 41,610,203, forward strand.
TTCGTTTTACCTTTCACGTTCATAACAGTGTTAAATATATTATCAAAGCAATTCTTTTCAATATGCATTACATCGAGATTGTGTCTCAATAGATTATCTTTCCAATATGGAAGTTCCCAAAAAATAGCTTTTTTCGTCCAATTATGCCATACTCCATAACCATCTGGTCAAGAAACAACACCTGCAACAACTTCCACAGGAGGGATATCCATGACACTATTCCAAACTTCTTCTGATGTCAACCTACAAGGAGGTTCGGCTGTTTCAACAGTCCCCTTGATGAATCCATATTTTGACTTTCTAAAAGGATGATCACTAGGTAAAAACCTACGGTGCGAGTCAAACCATGAGGTTTTTCCTCCATATTTAAGAGTAAAAGCCTTTGTGTCAACCATGCAAATCGGACACGCTAGCTTACCATGTGTCCCCCATCCAGACAACATTCCATAAGCAGGAAAGTCATTAATGGTCCACATTAAAGCCGCCCTCATCATGAAATTTTGTTTACGTGCTCCATCATAAGTTAAAACACCATTCCACAATCTTTTGAGGTCATCAATCAAAGGTTGCAAATATATGTCAATACCAGCTGTTGGACTACTTGGCCCTGGAATAATAGAATTTAAAAACATGTATGGTTTAGACATACACATTTCTGGAGGAAGGTTGTATGGGGTAACAATAACTGGCCAGCAAGAATACGGTGTTGCCGACGCTTGAATATATGGAGTGAAACCATCAGAGCACAAACCAAGCCGAACATTGCGTGGATCATTGGCAAAATCTGGATGTGCACGATCAAAATGCTTCCAAGCTTCACCATCAGATGGATGACGTAATTCACCAGAATTATTTCTATTTTCATAGTGCCACGTCATTTTACCCGCAGTTTCCATTGAAGTAAACATCCTCTTCAGCCTTGGTATAATCGACAGATAGAACATCGCTTTCCTTGGCACTTGTTTTCCTTTGCTTGTCCCTTTTCTGCTGACACGATACCGTGGCTCTTGACAAAACTTGCATTCCAACAACTCTCCATCATTTATGCCAAACTCATTGTTATAATAGATCATGCAACCAGAAACACAACAATCAATTCTTAAGGATTTTAAACCAAGTTTCGATACCAATCTTTTAGCATCATAATAACTCTGCGGCAAAAATCCTCTAATTGGGGTTGCATCTAACATCATTTTAGTCATATTTTCCATGCACAATTCCGCAACATTAAATTGAGACTTAAGACCCAACAACCGAACACACATTGATAATTTAGAGTCTTTAGATCCTTCAAATAATGGTTTATTTGTCTCATTCAAATACATATAAAACCTTTGAGCTTCCTCGTTTGGAACTTCTTCAGCATCATATTCTGGTTCTTCGAAATCCAAATTTACACCTACAGCATCAGATATCATTCCCTGAACAACATCAAGCAACTCATATCCTGTAGTCGTTGGATTACTACTAGATGTGGCAGCTACTACGACTGGACTTGAAGTACCACCTTCTACTTGGACAGGAACATTATCAACCGCAGGAACAGGAACTCCAACTGCTACTTCGCCATGACGGCTCCATATCCAATAATTTGGCTTAAAACCATTTGTCATACCCTAATTTTGTCCGCCTAGGTTTAAAACCCTAATTTTCCGCAAAAAATAAATAAATAAATAAATAAATAAATTGAGAAGTGTGGTTTTATTTTGAAGAGTGAAGAGCATTGTGCATGCATTTTTGGTTTTTAAAAGTCATTCTAGGGCTTTTAAATTCATTGTTAGAGTGGAAATGCATTTGTTGTTAAAAAACAAGGTTTTTAGGGCAAAAGGGTATTTTGGTCATTGTCAAAAATAAGATAATTTCTCATCAAAAATCATTGTGAAATTTTAGAGAAATTTATTTGAGGCAAAACATTTTTGGTCATGTATGTATGCATGCGCATGCATGCATACATTGTGCACAAAATTCAAATTCAAAAAAGGCATCAAAAAGGAATATTCTACAAAAATTTCAAGATGAGGTTTTTATGATATTTTTGGTCATGGTGATCTCATAAAATGGCATATTCCTCAAGATACCTTGTATGTGGCCTAAATTGGGTGTATTTTTGTACAATTATCCTAAGAAGAATAATCAAAAATGAAGGGATAATGGAATGGTCATATAATAGTACAATAGTACAAGATGACAACTAGCAAAACTTGGTGACCAAGGCCACACCCCCAATGTCGCCTATCCCTCTCTATTCTCTCATTTTGTGTTTTCTCAATGTCCTCAATCCATGTGAGCCTCAATCCTAGCCTTTGATTCAAAATTAAAATCAAATCCTAGAGCACAACTAGTGCACAATGACCTAACTACCCTTAAACCTAATTGCTTTCTATATATACCCTATTAACCTCAACTCACAAAAAAAAAGCTTTTGGCCTCACCATTCACTCATAAACCCTAGCACACAACTCCTTCCCCACCTTCTCTCCATTTTATGCGCCACCCCCTCTCCCTTCTCTAACTCACTTCTTCATTTCTCATCTACCCACACACATTCAATCCATCTTCCAAGCCTAAACACTAATTTTCAACCATCAATCCTTCATAAAATCACACAATAGTTCAAGATCAAGGGTCATTTTTTGGAGATTGAAGACCAAGCTTGAAGATAAGTTGATTTGGTTGATTGTTTCTTCATCTATTGTGTTTATTTGGAGCTCATCTTAAGGTATGTGATTCCTAGACCCCTTCTCTTGTAAATCCTTGCATAAAGTCATCATTTTTTGCATATTTGTGAGATTTCCACTTCCAAAAATGTAGATCCTCTCTTTTAACTTCATTTTTATGCTTGTACATATGTTAATCTCATGAATCTTTGTTTTGATGCTTTGATTTTGGGGTTATATGCATGACTTTGTTGTTTTAATTGAAATAAAATGTTATTTGCTTTGATGATAATTTCGCATGCTTCAAATAAATATGTGTTTTACGATTTTTGTTGGTTCTCACGGTTGAATCTTGTGAATAAATGCATCTATGTTTTGGTTATGTCACTCGCTTGCTTGATTTGGTTGACTTGTTAAAATAAATTGATGATTGGCCATTAAACTTGCAAATATTCAAACCTATGTTGTTAATTGTGAAATTTGTGATTTGAGAAGAATGAATTTGGGTTTTGGTTCATTTATGGTCCACAAATGATCTTGAGTTATGCTAAGTTGGCAAGAGATAGGTTACTTCAACCTTGATGCCTATGCTTGTAAGCATTTAAAAATTCAATTCCCATTTGATGTGCTTGTGAAATGTGAGCAAAGAGGGGTCTATAAACCATTGAATTTGCGCACATGATTCGTCTCCAATGACCTTGATGCATCCTCAAGTTTAATCATGCTTTCTTTTCTCTTTGAGTTTAATGTGAATTGTTGTTTGAAGCTTGTGAAGTTTTGGCAAAGGATAGGTCACTTAGAGCCTTGATGCACCATTGCATTGTCTTAATAAATTGCAAAGGAGAGACTACTTGGAGTCTTGATGCACTTTCCATTTCTCAATCGGCAAAGGATAGGTTCATTTAACCTTGATGCACATGCATTTTGCATATTCATGCATTCTTGAATTGAAGCTTGGTACTCAATGCTTGATATACTTGTTTATGTGCTTGTGATGCATTAAAATGTTGAATTGGTGTTCACAATTTGCTTGTTTTGATTTCCACCAATTGTTACTCGTTAGTAACTCTCCAAAACTTCAAAACCATGTTGCATACAAAGAACAACTTGTTACTCGTTAGTAACGTTCCAACTTCAAAACATTTTTTTTTGCATTTACATAATCATTGATAAACAACTTCACTTCTTCTCAAAACAATTTCAAACTATTTTTCACAAATCAAACTTTGTTGAGGATAATGCGAAGCCTTTGCTTGCACGATTGTCAACAATGGGGTGCTAGTGGTGATCACTTGGAGTCTTTGCTCAATTGATTATCATGAACACTCATTTTTCAAAAGAACTCTCATTTCACAAAGTAAAAACTTTGTTGAGGATAATGCGAAGCCTTTGCTTGCACGATTGTCAACAATGGGGTGCTAGTGGTGATCACTTGGAGTCTTTGCTCAAATGATTATCATGAACACTCATTTTTCAAAAGAACTCTCATTTCACAAATTAAAAACTTTGTTGAGGATAATGCGAAGCCTTCGCTTGCACGATCGTCAATAATGGGATGCTAGTGGTGATCACTCGAAACCTTTGTTGTTTGATCACTGTGAACATTCAATTTTCACAATTAAACAACTAAAAAATAAAAACCTTTTCTCGACAATCGAGAACTACGTAAGCTTTGAATTCTCCATCGCACTGGGAGATACGTAGGAGCGGGTCGCATTCCCGTCAAGCACGACAAATAAAAACCATTTTCTTTTCAAAAAAACAAACCCTTTTCCAAAACAAGGCAATTTCTAAAAACAAAACAATTTTCGAAAACAAGAACTACGTTGCTTTGATTCCCTCCCCGGGATACGTAGGCACGGTGCCCTCCCGTCAAGCGCAAAAGATTAAATTTTCCTTAAGTCTTTCCATAAAGTAAGAAGAGATAAAGAGAGATAAAAACAAAGCATTTTTTAAATCAACCTTTTAAATCACACGTCAAATCGAGGTTCCCTTTCAGTAGAAAGGATGTGTGGGGTGCTCGTACCTTCCCCATGCATAACCGACCCCCGAACTCAAATCTCGTGGTTCCAAGGACCATTGTCTTTCAAGAAAGGTTTTTTTCAATGTTTTACCTCTAAAAAAATATTGGTGGCGACTCCAATTCATGTTGTGCGAAGAGAAATCCCTCCAAAGGATTTTTCGGGGTGCAACAGCTGGCGACTCCACTGGGGACCTTTCTTTAGTGGGTCGAGCCAATCGATTCGACATGTGATTTATTTCGTTGATTTGAATGCTTTGTTATATCTCTCCTCCTTTCCCTTTCTTCTTTCTTTCCTTTGCCTTTAAAAACATGCTTGCATTATTCTTAGAATTGTCGTGTGCATTCTTGTGATGTTGTGCTTGCGTGCATTGTGTGTTAGCCTTCTTCCTCTTCTATATTTGCTTCTTGAGTAAAATAAGAGTAGTTTCTTCTTCTTCTCCTCTTACTTTCGTCGTTTATATGCTTTTCTCATACATTTCCCCAATCCTAGCATGTTCCCCTCTTCTTTACTCCCTTTCTTAAGGTAAGCAATGCTTGCGATTGTTGTTGGAACCCTAGGTTAGTATACTTATGTTGAAATGATATTGAACCCTAGGGTAGACGACATGCTGTTGCTTGATATTGTCTGGACTGTTCTGGTTTCCCTTTGCAGGTGGGGTTTGGGTAGATTTTTAGGTGTTGTGCCCTCATCACACACTGCACACCTTATATTTGTGAGCATTGAGTGGGGCCTAAAACCCAAGGTCTGCAAAGAACCCTAGGAGAGTGGAAATGAGTAGTGACTGCCATTCGTAGACCGTTGTCTGTCTGGCTCTCATGAAAGTTTCGCCCAAGAGTGCGCTTTCTTCATGATACCTCACAATCGGTAGCTCTCTACGATTGTGGGTGTATTCATGAGAGAGACTTTAGCTCTTGGTTGCCATTGTGAGGCAGTGACCAGAACCCACATGGGAGAATTACCCTTGTCGTTGACTTTAGAGCCTACGATCCTTACCCATTTGTAGGACACGGGGGCACGCAAATTGTGTGTTGCATTAGCTTAGGCATCCTCTTTCGAAACTCTTTTACCAAAAATGTAGAAAGTAATTTCCTTTTTCCCTCATAAACACCTATATGAGGTGGCATATAGCGGGTATTTTCAAAAATGTTTTGAACCGCCACCAATAAACATCATTTTCTTCTCTCTTTTCTATGTAAATAAAAGGTCATAATCATCACATCTGCATCATTTTGCATTATCATCATTGCATTCGCATCTAACAAAAATTTTGAAAAAAAAAAACCTCCATTCTTTGCATCCTCCATGCATTAAAGTTGTTTGCCGGAGATCGCAACGTAACACAAAGTCTTGTCATAGGTGTGTAAGAAACGGAATGGAATCAAAAGGCAAAACCGTTTTCAATTCAAGGCTTCCTGTTGTGAAAGAGATTGATATGGCTAGTCTGAAAGAGTATGCATCCCTCCTAGGTCCTATTGAGGTCAGGTCTTTTGACAAAACCTATGGGAACATTCGCAAACTGCTACAACTAGAAGTGCAAGAGAGTGCCATTGCTGCCCTGTGTCGGTTCTATGACTCGGAGATTCGCTGTTTCATTTTTAAGAATTTCCAAATGGCGCCTACCCTAGAAGAGTATGATAGGATTTTGGGCTTTGATCGATCCAAGTTTAAGCCTTATCAATACCAAGGGGAGTATTATTCTGATGAAAAGCTTGCTGCCTTGTTGCAAATCAGTGCTGAGAAAGTGCGGGCCCATAAGATAGAACGTAATAAGGTATTTGGGTTTCCTCAAGAATAGTTTGAGAGTTTGATGACCAGCTATGTAGTGTCTGATGATTGGAATTCTTTCAAGCAAGTGCTAGCTCTGACCATCTTCGGCATTGTGCTCTTCCCTCAGATAGAGAGGCATGTGAGTGAAACTGCAATCGGTGTCTTCCTCGCCTTCAAATGTGCAAAAAATCCTATCAACCCGGTTCCCGCAATCCTCGCAGAGACATACCGTGCCTTCACTCGTCACCATGAATTCCGAAAGAATAAGATGTGTTACTCCTTCCCTGTGTTATATGCTTGGTTGATCAGTCATGTGTGTACCAACAAAAGTGATGTGAAGGATTTGCTTTCCTATGCCTTGGGTTGTAATCCGAAGACTATGAACTCTCAAGAGTGGGTGCATGCTTTCAAGAACCAAGATGCTCTCCAGATTCGTTGGTACTCACCTAAATGTTGGGTAGACAGGCCTTCAGTGGTATTTCGGTGTGGGAGTTTTCAGAACGTTCCTCTCATGGGAACCCAAGGATGCATAAACTATAACCCCTCTTTGACCTTGCGACAGCTCGGATACCCTATGCGGGATTCACCCTCCGAAGCTATGCTGTTTCGTTTTTACCTCCACGCGGGGATCCCTAAAGACGAGAGTCTACTTCGGCGAGTCCTGCAAGCTTGGGAAACCGTAGTGCGGAAGGACAGAGAAGAGTTAACCAGGAGGACCACTGCTATCTCTTTTTCTCAATGGCTTGAAGGGAGGATTAGTGAAACTCGGTCATTCGACCAAGGAGTACCACTGCTTGAGGAAAAGATACAAGAACCTCACATTCCTACCATTGAAGAATTGGAAGAAGTTAGGTTGGCCATGTCAAAGGTGGAAGAAGAGAAAAGAGCTCTGCAAGATAGATTGAGAAAGATGATGCAAGACAAGAAAAAGCTAGAAAATGAAAATGCTTTCCAAGCTGCAGCTATTGAGGAAGTCAATAGAAAACTTGAAATAGAGGGGACAAGCAAGAGGGAAATGCAAAAGCACTTGAAGGGTGCTAAAGAGGAAGTGAAGAGGTGCACTACCAAGATGAATGAGGCTGTAGCAGAAGCAATTAAATGGAAGAGGCTATATGAGGATACATGGAAAGAAGAGCAAGCAGTCAGGCACGCACTAGTTAAGTCAAGAAAAGACTCTCGAATGATGAAGCTTGAATTGGAAGATCAATTAAAGAGTGTCAAGCAAGATCGGGAATCTATTGAAGGGATCCTGAGGGATTATCAGCAAGCACTAAGAAGGGAACAAGGAAAGTCGGAAAGCTTGGCCACTCATGTGCCATACTTGGAAAGGTCTTACCTCCGGCTAAGGGAGAAGAGTGACTATTGGGAGAGTCAATTTGCGGAATTGCTCAGTAAGGTAAAAAGTCAACAAGTCTTTGAGGAATTGAAAAAGGAAGGCTTACATTGGAAAGACAAGTTCTCCAAGTTAGTTTGGTTAGCTAATCAGGCTGTGAGAGACATTCCCAAGAAGCTAAGAAAGGCAGATGCAGAAATGAATCCTTTCAACACCCCTGTCAAGGTGTGTGAGTTTGTTGAGTACTGCAAGATTCTCACAGAAGAACTCCTGGAGAAAGCCCGGGGGGCAGCTGAGAGCAAGAAGAGGAAAAGGAGCGAGGAGTTGAAAGCCATATGCCTTTAAAGTTTCCCTTTAGAGTATTGTAGCGATCCTTAGGAAATTGTAATTTTCTTTAAGAAGTTGTAACTTTCTTTGGAAAATAGTACTTTGTTTAAAATCATTGTATTGCACTCTTAAGGAATATTGTACTTTGATTTGCTTTCTATTTGTGATACTCCTTCGCATTCCATTTAATTGAAGTACGTTTGTTTTGCCTTGTTGCTTCCAACTTTGTTGCAATCCTAAAAACACCTGAACCTTAACACCTATGACAAGACGAGTTGCACCGCGATTCCCGGCAATAAACATAATAACATGCATATTGCATTGCATTTGCATCATTTGTCTTTGTATTCATAAAAAAAAATGTTCCGTCCACAGAAGTAAGACAAGCTGGTTAATCATCGGTATTGGACGCGATCACAGGCAAGAAATATGGCCAACAATCAAGACGACGCGAATCTGGGCAATCATCAACCAATCCAGAATGATGTAGTTCCAGAAGGTCCGAATCCAAATGGTCAGGGTCAGCATGATCAGAATCAAGAGAATCGAGCAATCAGGGCTGAGATGGAAGTTATAAGAGCTAAAATGGCAGAGGTCATAAGAGTGTTAAGTGCCTTAAGGGATGCTGGCATAACTGAAGGTGCTGCTGCCGCAGGAGTGGATCCTCCTAGAGTCTCTCGGGCTCTCCAGAACGTGCAATGGCCTCCTTATGGTCTCCCATTAGGGTACACACCCCCTGCTGCCGGTGCAAACCCAGAAAGTGGTCCTTCGGGAACCACAGGACAGGCCCAGCCTGAATCAGCTGTGAATGAAGTTGGAACGGGGACACCTCAGGTTCAAATTCAGATTCCTACTCCTGCTATTACCTCGGGAACTCCGGTTGGCTTCAATTCTCCAGCAACAATCCATCCACAAGTTCAGGGTCCAATTCCTCAGATTATCGCTCACTCACGTGACCCACACGTGACCCCAGCTGTGGTGTCGATGAATAATCTTCACTACGGTGTGAGTGGTTTTCCGCCGAATTACCCTGATGAAGCTAGAAGTCAGTACCAGATGTTAGAAGAAAGATTGAGAGCTGTTGAAGGAATAGGTTCCCAGGCTAGGAACGCCCATGAGTTATGCTTGGTCCCTAATCTAGTCCTGCCACCCAAGTTCAAAGCACCATTTTTCGACAAGTACAAAGGAGCAACCTGCCCGCGCAGCCATGTGACGATGTATTGCCGGAAGATGACTGCCCACGCCCGTGATGATAACCTGATGATACATTGCTTTCAGGAAAGCTTAGCTGGAGCTCCCCTTGAATGGTATATGCAATTGGAGCCAACTAATATCCGTTGTTGGAAGGATCTGGCGGATGCCTTTATCCGTCAATACCAGTACAACAGTGATTTAGCTCCGGATAGGACCCAGCTGCAATGTATGTCTAAGAAGGATAATGAGACATTCAAGGAATACGCCCAGAGGTGGAGGAACCTCGCTGCACAAGTAAAACCCTCCCTGCTTGATAAAGAGATGGTCCATATGTTCATGGAAACTCTTCCCCCAGTGTTCTATGATCGTTTGGTCGGCAGCGTGGCTTCGAATTTCTCTGAGATGGTTGTCATTGGAGAAAGAGTGGAGAACGGCATGCGCAGCGGAAGAATAGCCCATGGCCCAACACCTCCTTCCCATCAGAAAAAGCCTTTTTCTAGTTCCCACAAGAAGAAGGAGGGAGAAACTAATGCAATCATCGGAGCTAGCGGTCCATCACACAACAATCCCCCACAAGCCATTCCAGTTCCTGCTCAGACGCCGCCTGCTCAGCCATTCCAGTCCAACAATCAGTACAGAAACTACAATGAAAAAAAGCCTGTTGTCTTTGAACCTATCCCATGTCGTACACAGATTTGTTCAATTATCTCATTGCCAACAAGTTAATCAACACTCGTCAGATGAAACCATATCAGCCTCCCTATCCTAGAGGGTATAATGCAAATGCTACCTGTGCCTTTCATTCTGGGGCAGTAGGTCATGTGGTGGAGGATTGTAAGGCGTTCAAGTACGTTGTGCAAGACCTGCTTGATGCAAAGAGTATATCATTTCAGCAACCTAATGTAACCACCAACCCGTTGCCGGGGCATGGTGGGCCCACTGCAAATGCCATTAATGATCAGGGTGGTCAGTACTTAATTAGGAAGGTGGAGTGCATTCGTACACCCCTGAGTATCATTCATGCTGCACTATGCCGTTGTGGTATCATCGAAGAAGGGTGTGCCAAAAGAGACATCTGCAATGACCCTTATTGTGTTGGGGCCTGTGAGAGCTTCAAACCCATCCTCCAAGAGCTGATAGACAGACACCTGGTCCAGGTTGGGGTTCAGGAAAAGGAAGAAAGTGTATCTACTCTGCAATCAAACAACAGAGGTTTCAGGAGACCGGTTGAAATCCCTTGCAGTCTGAATTCAAGCTCGATTGTGGCAAGACCTCTGACTGTTGTTATTCCGGTACCTGCTGCTACCCCTAGTAGAGAGACTAGGGTTATTCCCTGGAGCTGCAACGTGCAAATGCAAGCAGAGGTCCCTCAGGGCGTGTTGGATATAACAAACATTGCTGGGAGTAGTGGAATTACAAGGAGTGGAAGGATGTATGTTCCTGAAAATCTTAGAAAGGAACAATCAAAGGAAGCTGAAGAAAGGGCCCGTAAGGGAAAAGATAAGGAAACTGTGGAAGTTAGAGAAGTATCAGACAAAGAAGCTCAGGAATTTCTGAAAGTAATGAGACAAAGTGAATACCAGGTGGTGGACCAGTTAAATCAAACCCCGGCCAAAATCTCAATGCTTTCGTTGTTGCTTAGTTCCGAGGCACACCGAGCTGCACTGTTGAAAATCCTGAATGAAGCACACGTACCCCATGACATTACGGTCAACCAGCTTGATGGTATTGTTGGGAACATAGTGGCATCCAACTACTTGACCTTCACAGACGCTGAGCTACCTCCGGCGGGGAAGAATCACAATCAAGCCCTTCACATCTCTGTCAAGTGTGGGGACTACATGCTGGCCAGAGTGCTCATCGACAATGGCTCGTCATTAAATGTGTTGCCCATGTCCACAATGGATAAGTTGGATGTGGATTGCTCATATCTGAAGCCTAGCTCCACCTTGGTTAGAGCATTTGATGGGTCTGTGAAAGAAGTTTTTGGAGAAGTAGAGGTGCCTTTGCAGGTGGGTCCTGAAGTGTTCTATGTCACATTCCAAGTCATGGATATAGCTTCCTCTTATAGCTGTCTGCTACGACGACCTTGGATACATGCCGCTGGGGCAGTGCCATCTTCACTCCATCAGAAACTCAAGTTTGTGGCCGAGGGCAAGTTGATAGTAATCTTCGGGGAGGAGGAAATGATGATAAACCGATCACCACCAGAATATTACGTTGAAGCAGCAGAGGAGTCTTTTGAGACTGCCTTCCAGGGATTGGAGATCTCAAATGCTATCTTTGTTGGGAGTGAGCCTCCCCAATTGAAGCCTAGGTGGTCCAAGGCGGACATGATGGTTGCAAAGGTGATGCTAGGATATGGGTATCAGATTGGAAAAGGCCTGGGAAAAGCTGCTCAAGGAATTGTAGCACCCGTCCTGCTGAAAGGGAATACTGAAAGGTTCAGTATTGGGTACATCCCAAGCCCTGCAGACCGAGAGAGGCTAGCAGCTGATAGAAGAGAGAAATGGTTGGCAAAGCTCAGAGGAAGGACCCCCAACCAGGGAGGGATGGTCGTCGGTGATCTTAGGAACAACTTCCGAAGTGTAGGCATGCTGGACCCTGACCAGGTCAATGTGATTGAAGAAGATTCAGGCTCGGGTGACGGTGCTGTCGGCTTAGTGCGCCGTTGTGCTGCGAAAGAAAAGCTCCAGAACTGGGAGGCCCTAGATTTCCCTGTGATTTTCAATTTAAAGTAATTTTTCTTTGTAATGCAAAATTCCTCGGCTCTGCCCAAGGCCTTGGGATATTTCATTCGGGCGTGCATGTTTTCGTCAAACTTCATCAATGAATAAAATGTTATTTTGGAATTTTCAATAAAATTCTCTTTCTTCATCTCTCATTTGCGTGTCTTTTCTTTATTTTTATTCGCCATTCCATTTTAATGCAGATCGAATACAATTCTTGAAAGTAATAATGCCCATAACTCATACTGTGACTTTGATTACCCGGTTAACCAAACCGAGGAAGATGTTGAGGATGGTTGGGATACTCCTCCAGAAATTATGAGAATGGTAGAACAAGAAGAAAAGGTCATCAAGCCCCATGGGGAGCCCACAGAAATGGTTAATTTGGGTACTGAGGAAGATAGAAAAGAGATCAAGGTTGGTACCGCGATGGGGAACTGTGAACGTAAGAAGTTGATTCAGCTCCTGTTTGACTATGTTGACATTTTCGCATGGACTTACCAAGACATGCCGGGATTGAATACAGATATTGTTGAGCACAGATTGCCGGTAAAACCAGAATATCCTCCGGTAAAACAGAAATTGAGGCGAATGAGGCCAGAGATGTCCTTGAAAATCAGGGATGAGGTCAAGAAACAGTTTGACGCAGGGTTCTTAGCAGTGGCAAAATATCTTGAGTGGGTAGCCAACATCGTCCCGGTTCCCAAGAAAGACGGAAGGGTCCGGATGTGTGTCGATTACCGTGATTTAAACCGAGCAAGTCCTAAAGATGATTTCCCTCTACCTCACATCGATGTTCTGGTGGATAGCACAGCGCAACACTCAATGTTCTCCTTCATGGACGGGTATTCAGGTTACAACCAGATCAAGATGGCTCCAGAGGATATGGAGAAAACCACCTTCATAACCCTTTGGGGAACTTTCTGCTATAAGGTCATGCCTTTCGGATTGAAGAATGCCGGGGCAACTTATCAAAGAGGAATGGTGACTCTGTTCCACGACATGATGCATAAAGAGATTGAAGTTTATGTGGACGATATGATCGCCAAATCAAGGACCGATGAAGAGCATGTTGTTAACCTGCAGAAGCTTTTCGAGCGCCTCAGAAAGTACAAACTCAGGCTGAATCCCGCCAAGTGCACATTCGGAGTGAGGTCAGGAAAATTGTTGGGCTTCATTGTTAGCCAGAAGGGAATTGAGGTAGACCCGGACAAAGTGCGTGCTATCCTCGAGATGCCGGCGCCAAAAACAGAGAAAGAAGTTCGTGGTTTTCTTGGAAGGCTGAATTACATTTCCCGATTCATCTTCCAGTTGACCGCTACCTGCGAGCCGATTTTCAAACTGTTGTGCAAAAACCAAGAGTTGAAGTGGAATGATCAATGTCAAGAAGCCTTCGAGAAAATCAAGGTGTATCTTCAGAATCCGCCAGTCCTAATGCCACCTGTGTCCGGCAGGCCTCTTATTCTGTACCTTATAGTGTTGGACGATTCCATGGGTTGCGTACTGGGGCAACACGATGAGTCGGGGAAGAAAGAACATGAAATCTACTACCTGAGCAAGAAATTCACCGATTGCGAGACCAGGTATTCACCATTGGAGAAGACTTGTTGTGCCCTTGCCTGGGCAGCGCATCGATTGAGACAGTACATGTTGAGTCACACTACCTGATTGGTGTCTAAGATGGATCCAATCAAGTACATATTTGAGAAACCTGCGCTCACAGGTAGAATTGCTCGTTGGCAAATGCTTTTATCAGAGTATGACCTCCAGCATGTCACCCAAAAGGCGGTTAAAGGCAGCACATTGGCAGAGTATCTGGCACATCAACCGGCTGAGGGTTACCAGTCCATGCAATGTGAATTCCCAGATGAAGACATCATGGCATTGTTCGACGAAGGAAAATCCCAAGATGATGAAAGGTGGAGAGTACTGTTTGATGGTGCCTCTAACATGTGGGGGCACGGGGTCGGAGCAGTGTTGATCTCCCCGGACAATCGTTTCATACCATTCACGGCAAGGCTGAGTTTCTACGTCACAAATAATATTGCAGAGTATGAGGCGTGCATCTTAGGCATACAAGCGGCCCTCGATTGGAAAGTAAAAAGGCTCGACGTGTCCGGGGATTCAGCTCTAGTTGTTCACCAAGTAAAAGGTGATTGGGAAGCAAGAAACCCTGATTTGATCCTTTACCGTGACTACATTCAAGAGCTAATCAAGCCCTTTGAAGAGATCACCTTCCAGCACATACCTCGCAATGAGAATCAACTGGCCGATGCCGTGGCCACTTTGTCTTCCATGTTCAACGTCAACTGTGACAGGAACTTGACGTGTGTCAGAGTCCAACACCGGGGTCTACCTGCTTATTACCATTGCATGGCAGTTGAAGAGGAATCAGGCAGTAAACCTTGGTACCATGACATCAAACAGTATATCACCAGCAGAGAATATCCCCCCGGCGCTTCAGAAAATGATAAGAGAACACTCAGGAGGCTGTCAATGGGTTTCTTCTTGGGTGGAGACGTCCTTTACAAGAGAAACCATGACTTGGTTCTCCTCAGATGTGTAACAAGGGAGGAATCAATAAAGATCATGCAAGATGTTCATGAGGGCTCATTTGGAATTCATTCCAGTGGGCACACAATGGCTAGAAAGATCCTGAGAACAGGTTACTATTGGCTGCAAATGGAATCTGACTGTTATAGCTTTGCAAGAAAGTGCCATAAATGTCAAATTTATGCAGATCACATCCATGTACCACCAACCTCTCTGAATGTCCTGAGTGCACCTTGGCCTTTCTCAATGTGGGGCATGGACATCATTGGTCCTATTGAACCCAAAGCTTCAAATGGTCATCGTTTCATCCTGGTTGCTATCGACTACTTCACCAAGTGGGTAGAGGCTGCTTCTTATCCCAATGTAACAAGTTCAGTGATTGCTAAGTTCATCAAGAAAGATTTGGTTTGCCGCTACGGCCTTCCGAACAAAATCATCACAGACAACGGCAGTAATTTGAACAGCAAGGTGATGAGGGACTTATGCAAGGACTTCAAAATCCAACATCACAACTCTTCTCCCTACCGTCCGAAGATGAATGGGGCAGTTGAGGCAGCCAATAAGAATATTAAGAGGATAGTACAGAAAATGGTAGTAACTTACAAGGACTGGCATGAGATGCTCCCCTTCGCTTTGCATGGGTACAGAACCTCGGTGCGTACATCTACAGGGGCAACCCCTTACTCGTTGGTTTATGGGTCAGAAGCTGTTCTCCCCATTGAGGTTGAAATACCCTCGCTGCGGGTATTGATGGAGACCAAATTAGAAGAAGCAGAGTGGGTTCAGGCTCGTTTTGACCAATTGAATCTCATTGAAGAGAAGCGAGTAGCCGCCTTGTGCCATGGTCAGCTGTACCAACAGAGGATAATGAGGGCTTTTGACAAGAAAATCCGTCCTCGGGAATTCCAAGAAGGAGACCTCGTGCTCAAACAAATCTTGCCAATCCAGACGGATCCCCGTGGCAAATGGGCTCCCAAATACGAAGGACCTTATGTGGTGAAGAAGGCATTCTCCGGAGGGGCATTAATTCTTGCAAACATGGATGGAGATGAAATCCCAAACCCAGTGAACTCAGATGTGGTAAAGAAGTACTATGCCTAAAGAAATAGAAAGAAAAAGAGAAAGATAAGCCAAGTAAGAATTAGCTCGCTAGGTTGAAAACCCGAAAGGGCGGCCTAGGCAAAATCAGAGCGACCCGGTGGATTGAAAACCCGCAAAGGGCGATCCAGGCAAAAATTAGGGTCAGAAAACTTGGGCATGAAAATAAACAAGGGCATACAGCACTCCCGAAGATTTGGATAAGGGGTTGATCAAGGTCACAAGTATGAACGGTGGGCACCGTTACTTCAAGGATAGAATCACAGAATCTGTTCCTTTTTCTTGTATTTTATCAGTTTAGAATAAAGATTGCAATTGTACTTTCAACTGGCGTGACTTTCTGCACGACCAGTTTCCATATCAGCAAAAGTCCAACTTTTCTTTCATATGTGTGCTTTTCGTGTCTTTACTTTCATTTATTCAGTTTCTTTCAAAATAATGATTTTATGATTGATGAAATTGAATTGCAAAACATGTGCATACATTCAGAGCATTACAGATTATTACGAAATCTTCGAAAATCACAAAAGGAAAAATGGTTTCCCAAAATGGGTAAAGTTGCAAAAAAAAACAGTCACATGCACTGCCACCTTAAAAATAACAAGATCATTGCAAACCAACGCGCAACCCTTGCGTTATCACCATCCTGGAACGGTCTTCGTGTCAAGTGCCACAAGTCCCGCGGATTGATTTAACCAGCAAAAAAAAACATTTTCATATCATTCATCATTCCTATATCATCCATGTCGTCAAACAGTAGAGCATTATACTTTCATATTCGCATCCCAGAAGGGCGAAAGGATACAGAAGAAAAAGAAACAGAAGAAAGAGAAACAGAAGAAAAGAAAAAGAAAAAGGAAAGTCAAACAGAAAAAACCTCTCACCAAATCAATCATTGCATCCATGTGCATCCCAGCATCAAAAGCCTGCATTCCATGCATCATTCAAAGCGCTTCCCAATTTTCAAAAAGAAACTCAGTTGCTTTGGACTCGTTAGTCCCCAAAATTTTCAAAAAAAAAAGTCAGTTACTTTGGACCAATGGGTCCCCGAAATCTCATTTTCAGAAAATCATCATGGCACCGAGTTAGTGAACTCCATTAGCACAGAGTTAGTAAACTCCCATAGAGTTAGTGAACTCCTTCCACAGATCACAACGTCGCGTACGAGCGCGCGGCAGATCCTACAGACTTCGTTAAGTCCATCGAATTAATTGTGTCAACCTAAGGCATAGCGTAGATCCATTGATCATATCAGTTCCGGACCTGATATTGATCGGCCACTCGAAAAGGCCACCCCCAGAGCTCGGACTCGACGAGAGTCCGTTAAAAGGTTTTAGGCAACCTCCGAATTCCCCAATTTACGGCACTTCCCATTTACTGCTTTCATTTACTGCTTTACGCAATTTACTGCTTTCTCGTCGACGCGACAAGTGTTGACTCTCTCTCTCTCAAAAGAAGAGAGATCAAAAAAAAAGAAGAGAAAAAAGAAAAGGAAAATTCGGGTTTCTCTAAGTAGACAAAATTAGTATTATTTCTGAATTCTTTATTTCTATTTTGCCTCGGAATATGTTTCGGCCAATTCATATTCCTTGGTAAAATCCAAATAAAGAGGGGCAGCTGTCATACCCTAATTTTGTCCGCCTAGGTTTAAAACCCTAATTTTCCGCAAAAAAATAAATAAATAAATAAATAAATTGAGAAGTGTGGTTTTATTTTGAAGAGTGAAGAGCATTGTACATGCATTTTTGGGTTTTAAAAGTCATTCTAGGGCTTTTAAATTCATTGTTAGAGTGGAAATGCATTTGTTGTTAAAAAACAAGGTTTTTAGGGCAAAAGGGTATTTTAGTCATTGTCAAAAATAAGATAATTTCTCATCAAGAATCATTGTGCAATTTTAGAGAAATTTATTTGAGGCAAAACATTTTTGGTCATGTATGTATGTATGCGCATGCATGCATACATTGTGCACAAAATTCAAATTCAAAAAAGGCATCAAAAAGGAATATTCTACAAAAATTTCAAGATGAGGTTTTTATGATATTTTTGGTCATGGTGATCTCATAAAATGGCATATTCCTCAAGATACCTTGTATGTGGCCTAAATTGGGTGTATTTTTGTACAATTATCCTAAGAAGAATAATCAAAAATGAAGGGATAATGGAATGGTCATATAATAGTACAATAGTACAAGATGACAACTAGCAAAACTTGGTGACCAAGGCCACACCCCCAATGTCGCCTATCCCTCTCTATTCTCTCATTTTGTGTTTTCTCAATGTCCTCAATCCATGTGAGCCTCAATCCTAGCCTTTGATTCAAAATTAAAATCAAATCCTAGAGCACAACTAGTGCACAATGACCTAACTACCCTTAAACCTAATTGCTTTCTATATATACCCTATTAACCTCAACTCACAAAAAAAAAGCTTTTGGCCTCACCATTCACTCATAAACCCTAGCACACAACTCCTTCCCCACCTTCTCTCCATTTTATGCGCCACCCCCTCTCCCTTCTCTAACTCACTTCTTCATTTCTCATCTACCCACACACATTCAATCCATCTTCCAAGCCTAAACACTAATTTTCAACCATCAATCCTTCATAAAATCACACAATAGTTCAAGATCAAGGGTCATTTTTTGGAGATTGAAGACCAAGCTTGAAGATAAGTTGATTTGGTTGATTGTTTCTTCATCTATTGTGTTTATTTGGAGCTCATCTTAAGGTATGTGATTCCTAGACCCCTTCTCTTGTAAATCCTTGCATAAAGTCATCATTTTTTGCATATTTGTGAGATTTCCACTTCCAAAAATGTAGATCCTCTCTTTTAACTTCATTTTTATGCTTGTACATATGTTAATCTCATGAATCTTTGTTTTGATGCTTTGATTTTGGGGTTATATGCATGATTTTGTTGTTTTAATTGAAATAAAATGTTATTTGCTTTGATGATAATTTCGCATGCTTCAAATAAAAATGTGTTTTATGATTTTTGTTGGTTCTCATGGTTGAATCTTGTGAATAAATGCATCTATGTTTTGGTTATGTCACTCGCTTGCTTGATTTGGTTGACTTGTTAAAATAAATTGATGATTGGCCATTAAACTTGCAAATATTCAAACCTATGTTGTTAATTGTGAAATTTGTGATTTGAGAAGAATGAATTTGGGTTTTGGTTCATTTATGGTCCACAAATGATCTTGGGTTATGCTAAGTTGGCAAGAGATAGGTTACTTCAACCTTGATGCCTATGCTTGTAAGCATTTAAAAATTCAATTCCCATTTGATGTGCTTGTGAAATGTGATCAAAGAGGGGTCTATAAACCATTGAATTTGCGCACATGATTGGTCTCCAATGACCTTGATGCATCCTCAAGTTTAATCATGCTTTCTTTGCTCTTTGAGTTTAATGTAAATTGTTGTTTGAAGCTTGTGAAGTTTTGGCAAAGGATAGGCCACTTAGAGCCTTGATGCACCATTGCATTGTCTTAATAAATTGCAAAGGAGAGACTACTTGGAGCCTTGATGCACTTTCCATTTCTCAATCGGCAAAGGATAGGTTCATTTAACCTTGATGCACATGCATTTTGCATATTCATGCATTCTTGAATTGAAGCTTGGTACTCAATGCTTGATATACTTGTTTATGTGCTTGTGATGCATTAAAATGTTGAATTGGTGTTAACAATTTGCTTGTTTTGATTTCAACCAATTGTTACTTGTTAGTAACTCTCCAAAACTTCAAAACCATGTTGCATACAAAGAACAACTTGTTACTCGTTAGTAACGTTCCAACTTCAAAACATTTTTTTTTGCATTTACATAATCATTGATAAACAACTTCACTTCTTCTCAAAACAATTTCAAACTATTTTTCACAAATCAAACTTTGTTGAGGATAATGCGAAGCCTTTGCTTGCACGATTGTCAACATGGGGTGCTAGTGGTGATCATTTGGAGTCTTTGCTCAATTGATTATCATGAACACTCATTTTTCAAAAGAACTCTCATTTCACAAATTAAAAACTTTGTTGAGGATAATGCGAAGCCTTTGCTTGCACGATTGTCAACAATGGGGTGCTAGTGGTGATCACTTGGAGTCTTTGCTCAATTGATTATCATGAACACTCATTTTTCAAAAGAACTCTCATTTCACAAATTAAAAACTTTGTTGAGGATAATGCGAAGCCTTCGCTTGCACGATCGTCAATAATGGGATGCTAGTGGTGATCACTCGAAACCTTTGTTGTTTGATCACTGTGAACATTCAATTTTCACAATTAAACAACTAAAAAATAAAAACCTTTTCTCGACAACCGAGAACTACGTAAGCTTTGAATTCTCCATCGCACTGGGAGATACGTAGGAGCGGGTCGCATTCCCGTCAAGCACGACAAATAAAAACCATTTTCTTTTCAAAAAAACAAACCCTTTTCCAAAACAAGGCAATTTCTAAAAACAAAACAATTTTCGAAAACAAGAACTACGTTGCTTTGATTCCCTCCCCGGGATACGTAGGCACGGTGCCCTCCCGTCAAGCGCAAAAGATTAAATTTTCCTTAAGTCTTTCCATAAAGTAAGAAGAGATAAAGAGAGATAAAAACAAAGCATTTCTTAAATCAACCTTTTAAATCACACGTCAAATCGAGGTTCCCTTTCAGTAGAAAGGATGTGTGGGGTGCTCGTACCTTCCCCATGCATAACCGACCCCCGAACTCAAATCTCGTGGTTCCAAGGACCATTGTCTTTCAAGAAAGGTTTTTTTTCAATGTTTTACCTCTAAAAAAATATTGGTGGCGACTCCAATTCATGTTGTGCGAAGAGAAATCCCTCCAAAGGATTTTTCGGGGTGCAACACCATTATTGTACAAATCAAGTCGAACCTCACCTTCATTTTTTATAGATCGAAATATACATTTGGAGCAAGGACATCTAATTCCACCTTGTTCCTCAAATTCTTTTTGACCGTTAGCAAAAGGAACAAACTCTTCGACTCCTTCAACAAAACGTCTCTTCAACCCAGCTCTACCAGGATACATTCGATCATACATCCAACTACGATCCATTTTTTTGTGGATCGGTGTTCTTAATATATACTACAACATAGTAATATGTGTATTAGAACAATACACGTTCATATACAAATTATAATAACTACAAACTATTATTTATTAATCTATAGTGATTCTAACTATTAAAATAAACAAAATATAATTAATAATAGTAAATATAACACCGATTTTATTTTCATAAGTACAACACAACACAATTTATAATATACTAAACAATTAACTATGATTCAAATATAATTACAATATATTAATATTATTTAAATAACACATTATTTTAATTTAATTCGTATTTTTAGATGATAACTTTTTATATCATTTTACTTTTTAAACAAATTTATTTTAATAATTCAAATTTATTTTATTTTACTAAATAGTATATTAATTAAAAAAACTATAATAATAGTAAGTATATTAAAAAAAGTATATTAATCAAAAATAATAATAACAGATTTATATATTTTTCGGTCATAATAAAAGACTATTATAAACAGATTTTATAATAAATTCGTTTTGATATTTTTAATTTTTATAAACAGATTTTAAAATAATAATTCGTTTATAATAATTTTTATAATAATCAGTAAATAATAATTTTAATTTTAAAATAGCCTAAAGAAAATAATAACAGTATATTATAATAATAGTATATACACAGATAATTCGTTTTTAACAATATCTTATTTTTTAATATATTACAATAATTCATATTTAATTAACAAATTTTAAAAAACATACAACAATAAACAAATAACTTGATAACTAACCGGTAGTGCAGAGAAGGCTTTGGCTTGAAGCAAATTTCAGACTTCTCCAACAAAACTTTCAACCAAACTGCTCAATCAATTGCTAAATAAACAAAAAACAACATATTAACTAACTATTACTCATATTCTTAACCAAAATATTTACTAGAACAAGAACATTATAATTAATACATACCTTCAAAAAATTATTGGAGACAGAATATGAGAAGAGAACGGTAGAGAAAACTGAGAGAAGAGAAGAAAAGTTTTAGAAAAAAAATGGAGAAGGTTTTCGAAGGTGAAGGAGAAGAGAAGTTATAAGTAGGTGAGAAGTAAACGGCTATAATTCAAAATCCGCCAGAAACGTAGAATACTGGCGGAATAGGCCATTACTGGCGAATGGTTACTCGCGGATCACGTGGTTATTTACGTTACTGGCGGATCTAAGTGCTTACTGGCGGAATTTAGACTTTACTGACGGACTCGATGACATTACTGGCGGATCTGCATTTCCGCCAGAAAATGTCATTACTGGCGGAATTCCTTTAGTCAAACGCGCATAACGAGATCACCTTTTACTACTGGCCGAATTACTGGCCGAAAATATTAGTGGCGGAATATATCCGCCAGTAACAGCAGTTACTGGCTGAATTTTAAATTCAGGTCAAACACAGAATACGAGGGCTATAGGATCCGCCAGAAATGTTATTGGATCCGCCAGAAACGTACTGGCAGACTAAATCCGCCAGAAATAGACAAATTTCGCCAGAAAACTTACTGGCGGACTGATTCCGCCAAAAATGTTCAGCCAGTAATGCACGAATTTCTTGAGTGAAAGTAGTCAATTTTTTTGACATAATATACGTAAACATTCGACTGGCTCTTTTTTAATCACCAGACAACAATTTCAAAATTTAAGTTAAAAGGAAATGTATACCTGCGCTGGCACGGGTGATACATACTAGTAGAACAAAAAAAGGTGATACAATAAAAACAAAATAAGGTTATACCATTAAGAAACAAATGAGCAATACCTCAAAAAAATTTGGATAAAAAATATACGTGGCAGTCCAAAAAAAAGTATAGTTAAAATCACATGGAACAAAATTGATTAAAGTAGTTAATAACACATAGAACAAAATTGTTCCATTTGTTTTTTTTTTGAATAAAAAAACAGATGGAACAAAAAGAGGGGATAGGATAAAAACAAAATAAGGCTATACCATAAACAAACAAATGAGTCATGCCCTAAAAAAAATATTTGGATAGCACATGCTCGGAGTGGCACACGATTTGTGACTCCTCGCTTTATAGTTTTAGATTCTGAACTCTTGTTTTTTATAAGAACTATTAAAATAAATTATTATTTAAGTTTAATTTGTTTGCACTGTCGATTTAACGAAAAACAATAGTTTAAGATCTCTCTTTTTATTCTTATTTTCGAGACCAAATGGAGTAGTATCAATTAAGAAAAATATAACTAATAATACTATCTCTTTTTTGACACAAATAATACTATCTTTTTGAGTAATAACGTAACTTGCTTCAAAAAAAAGTAATAACGTAACTAATAAATTAAAGCTAAAAATGTCATTAAAATCAATGCACCAAACTCCAGGGAGCAAGACATAATTTGTATTCGGGAGGTACGGGGTTCAAATTCCTAACAGTCTCATTAAAGTAAGGTATTGTAAATTAAAAGAGGGTGAAGAGAGTGAAGAGGTTTTTCGTCATCCCCTCACTCTAAAATTTTTCTATGCAAAAATTTTTTGAATGCATTATCATGCCAACGGCTAAAAACATTTTAGGGTATAAAATGATGAAAGGTCGTTATTAAGAAAATTATTACAAACTTAAATAAATAATTAAATATAAATATACTTCAATGCAAATATCATTGCAATTTATTAACAAGGATTGGTCTAAGCGGTAACTGTGTTAGGATCATACTCAAGGTCTCAAGTTCGAATTTTGAGTATAACAAAAACTCTATTGGGAGCGAAGAACACAAACCTACAAAGTTGTTGCGTTCACATGGCCAGTCAATTTTCTGGTCTAAATTACTCATCAATAAAGAGGAAGATACGCTGCACTAATAACAAAATCACCTCTATTTGATTGAAAAAAGATAGTAAACGACCTTTCAGATTCTCTAGCTGAGTAAAAAAAAGATTCTCCTGCTTGCAATAAGTTAATGATTCAGATTTCAGATGCTGAAATAACAATGATCGTTAACTAAATGCATTTATAATGAGGCAGACAATCTTAAATTATATATATATATATATATATATATATATATATATATGGGGCATATATAGTGAGAAAGGATGGAGTGAGAGGAGTCATTTTGACCCTTTGGATTAAAATGAAGGGTGAAGATTAAAATATCTTTGAAGCACCCACCCACACTTGATCACTCTGACAATTCTTCTTCCATCAGATCCACCTTTTCTCACCCCACCGCCCTGCTTCTCATGTTCGTCTCTCTCCAAGTCTGAGTCATCTCTCCTTATCTCTGTTAGCCTGTAATTTCGACAGGCTTCATTGAAAATGGTCAATAAGGCCTGACTTATATTTCGACGAAGACCAAATTATTTCGACAGAGAAAATGGTCATGCGCAAGGTAAACTCGACAAGCTTCCGGGGAAGCAAAAGCAAGAGAGAGGAAAATGGACGCAAGCTTTCGACAGACAGAAAACAGAGCAGTTATGCGCTGAAGACTAGCAGTTGGTCGAAGCGTGATAGAGCGGTTCTGGTCGAAAGTAGGAGTAGCAGTTATTAATTTTCAAATTCCTAGGCAGTTACTTAGTTCAGTTTTTCCCCCTCTTTTCCTTTGTATAAATAACTGTTTCTAAGAAGAAACAGGGGTCGCAAATCACAATACACAACCCGATTCCTAAAACTCTAGCTTCCAAGCCAGAGCGAAAAACGAGTGGAAGAATCGCTGTACGTGATCGTGTACCACTTTTACGATTCAATGCAATTTATTTGTCTTTTCTTTACAATTCATGCACCATTTACTGCTTATTTTCTTTTCGATTCTGTTAATCATTGCAAATCGTCCCCTTTTCTACATTTTCTGAAACACAAACCACTCGCAATTCAGAGGCAATTGCTTTGAGATTTTTCTAGTTTGATCTCACAAACTTTCTAATAAAACTAGTGATTGTTTGCTAAAAACACCAGCAAACAAATTGGCACGCCCAGTGGGACTTTGCCTTTGATTTTGTTCATTTTCGTACTCTCTTATTTGTATTCGCTGTTGTATGCACTTAAGAAGTGGTAAAATGGTTCGTTCTAGTACGAATAATGCATCTAGTTCCAACCCTGTGGTTTCACAAGGGCAAGGAACAACAATGGATTCTGCGAGCATTAGCGCAGGACCATCATCGTCGACAACCGTTTCTTCATTATCAATGACTAATGTTGGTTCAACGTAGTCAGAAATGGCATCTTTGCCTATGTCTTTGCCGTTAAGTGCAGGGCTTCATAGCCCTTACATGGCAATGGGAAACGGTTTAGACCCACGTTTGAATAACGTGCATCTACCCCCATTTCCTTTGGGAATGTATGGCATGCCTACTGGAATGCCACATATTTCGACCTTTTCCCCTACACATGTCTCTTCTGAGAGTGTATTTGGTCGGAATCCCCCAGCATTAACCAATACGTCTTTGTTGGCCTTAAGACAGCAAGTAGACGAGAGTAATCACGATATGGTTAATATGCTTACCCAACAAATTGGTACAGTTTTCAATCCATTGATTCAAAATACCAATAACAGTTACCAAATGTTGGCAAATCAGATGAGTAGGATTGCGGATTTCTTTGGGGCTCCAGCGGTTAATAATAGGCAAGTTCCTATTATTGCGGGTAATGCGTCGCCAGTTAACCCCAAAGAAGCAGTTGCAGTCGAAGCGTCCACAATTGTAGGCGAACTACAAGGGGCAGTAAACCACGTCCCTGAAGTAGTTTTGGTAAATAGACACCAGAACGCTGATGAAGTTGTTCGACAAGTGCAACAACACAATGTTGGCGCAGAAAACAATATAGCTACTTTAGTCGAAACTATTTTGGCGCAAACTGGCCTTAACATAGGTTTACAAAGGCCTAACTTCGTATCACCATTATGTGAATACGTATTACAAACTGAGTTACCAAGGGGATGGAAAGTTCCCAAGTTAACTAAGTTTGGTGGTGATACAAATGAGTCCACAGTCGAACACATTGCTCGTTTCTTGACTGAGGCTGGGGACTTAGCACAAAATGAGAATTTGAAGATGAAATACTTTCCAAATTCTCTAACTAAAAATGCTTTTACTTGGTTCACGACCTTACCCCCTGGTTCTATGTTCACAAGGGGGCAATTAGAAAAGGCATTCCATGCACAGTTTTACATGGGCCAGTCGAAAATTAGTCTTAAAGAATTGGCTAGTGTCCGACGCAAAATGCCTGAAACTATTGATGATTACTTAAACAGATTTAGGCTGTTGAAATCTCGTTGCTTCACACAAGTCCCTGAACATGAGCTTGTCGAAATGGCTGTGGGTGGCCTTGATTACTCAATTAAAAAGAAATTAGACACATCTCATTTGCGAGATATGGCGCATTTGGCTGATAGAGTTCGACAAGTTGAAAGGCTTAGAGAGGAAAAATCTAGGTCGAATAGGTATCATAAAAAAGAAAAAGTGGCATATGTCGAAGAAGAATTCGACGTTACATATAGTAATGTCGAAGAAGAGGAGATAGACGTGGCTGAACTTAAGCCTGGTCCTCCTTATACCTGTAAATTATTAAGGCCTGCGAATGGGAATAACCCTGTAGAGCCTAAGAATGATAGATTTATGCCTAAGACTTATACTTTTGATGTTACTAAATGTGATGAAATTTTTGATCTTTTAGTAACTGATGGTCAAATATTAGTGCCTAAAGGCCTTAAAACACCAACTCTTAACCAAAGAAAGAAAAAGGGTTATTGTAAGTTCCATAATTTTTTGGGACATAACACTGACCGTTGTGTGCTCTTCAGGGATATTGTGCAAAAAGCAGTTGACGAAGGAAGACTCAAATTTGCTGATAAGAAAATGAAAGCTCCTATGCAGATTGATGTTGATCCATTGCCTAAGGCTGAAGCTATGTATTCTGAACCTGTCGAAGCTGATGTAGGCATGGTGGATGCTCAAATGGCAGACCCTCCTAAGTGTGTCAAGACTGCCACCGAAAAATTAAAAGGTTTTATGTATGCTGAAGGTAAGAAACAGGAAGTGACCCTAAAAGAATATGATGGGAAGATACATGCTGTGTATCCAAAGGCTGAGGAAGAATTGATAGATTTCCTCAATCGGTGTAAGTGGAATAACTCTGAAGTTATGCTTTGCCCAAGGTGCAGCGCTGTCTTCGACAAAGAAGCAGCTAAAGCTGTCGAAGGTTATCAGGGTCAACAACAACGTAAAAGAAAATGGCTTGACAACAGGCCAAAATTTGACTTTGCAAAAGGAGATCTTCCTGGCTATAAGGCTAATGTGTCAACAAAGCCTTCAACGAGCAAACGACAATTTGCTAAGGAGAAGTCCTCAGCGAAAGGGTATTTGAAGCTGTCAACAAATAAATCCTTTGTCCCAAGTGCTAGTGCTCCTGTTGAAGCGTGGGTGCCCAATAATCAACGTGCTAAAGCTGTCAAGCCAGATACGGATGCTGTTAAGTTTAATTATAAGAATAACTATAAGGGTAAGAACCCCATGACTAGAACACAGTGGCGTCGTTACCAAAGACAACAGAAGAAGAAGGCACACTTTGACATTAACAAGGTTCCAAGTCATTTGGCTAATAACCACGTTCCACGCAGCATAATAGTGGCGAAGAGTGAGGTTCACAAAGCTGAAGTTGCCACAAAGAGGAATGCTGATGTTGCTAGTCATGCGTGTGCAGCGAATAAGGCCGAAGGCAAGGCTATAGTAATAGTAAAGCCAAGAAGGCCTGCTCTTGAAAGAATATTTCCTCCATTGTCAACAGTGAAAGAAGAGAATGCTGATTTCGACATGGATGAAGACATGGAGTCTGATTTTGATGATTCTGAAGATGATTTCGATGTTGTTTGCAATGTGGTATCAATACTGCCTCTTGAGTACGATGTTATCACAGTACCAAATGATGTTGAAGAGGATTTTACAGAGGATATGGCTCATCATAAGCCAATGTGTTACTATGTGATGAACAATGGTTGTGTCGAAGACCAAATGGCTACCTTCGAGAAGCCAGATATGAGTATGCAAAACCACTTGAAACCCCTGTATGTCCAAGCCAAAGTCAATGGTGTTGGAATTAACAAAGTGTTAGTGGATGGTGGAGCTGCAGTGAATTTAATGCCACATGGTCTTTTGAAGAAGATTGGTAAGTTCGACACTGACCTCAGGCCACATAACATTGTCTTAAGCAACTATGAAGGCAAAACTGGCCATTCTTTGGGGGCCATTGAGGTGGACTTAATCGTTGGTTCCATAAAGAGGACTACATTGTTCTTAGTGATAGCCTCTAAAGCGAATTTTAATTTACTCCTTGGTAGAGAGTGGATCCATGGAGTTGGTGTTGTCCCTTCAACTTTGCATCAACGTTTAGTGATGTGGAAGGAAGATGGTTTGGTAGAGTATGTTGAAGCCGATCAGAGCTACTTCCGTGCTGATGTGAACCAAATTACCAAGGAAAATTTTGAGAAACAAATGGCGAAGATCGCGCCATGTTCATCTTCTAATGAGGCATATGTTCCTGCGGATAATGTTTTTGCCTCAGTTCATCTTGACCCAAATTATGGTTTTGTTTGGGAAAGAGAAATAATGGGAGATGATAGTGTTTATCCTGATGGTGTTCTTCGACCAACGGGGTGGAACACTGGTTCGTGAAAATGTTCTTATGTCAGTGCCCAATGCATGGGACAAAATTACGGCTTATATGGCCGAAAACAAGTTTAACGCGGCTATAGAGGCCGAAATTATTCAACAAACAATGGCTGTCGAAGCCAGTGAGTTACATGAAGGAAATGGCATAGTCATAGATGAAAGACTTGACTGCATTTATGATGATGATCCATTAGGTTTTGAAAAGGATCCTAGAGATTCGGCAAAGCATATGCAAGCTCAAGACCCGTTAGAAGAAGTTGATTTGGGAAATGGCTCAATAAAACGGCCAACTTATATTAGTGCAAATATTGATGCTTCTCTAAAAATCCAAGTCATCACATTGCTAAGGGAGTTCAAAGACTGCTTTGCTTGGGATTACGACGAAATGCCTGGGTTAAGTCGAGAAGTAGTGGAAATGCAATTACCAATTCGACCAGGGAAGAAACCAGTGAAGCAAGTGCCAAGAAGATTTGCTCCTCAAGTGTTGGCTAAGATCAAAGAGGAAATCGAAAGGCTATTCAGAAACAAATTCATCAGAACTGCCAGGTATGTCGAATGGTTAGCCAATATAGTTCCTGTAATAAAGAAAAATGGGACTCTTAGAGTTTGCATAGACTTTAGGGATTTAAATAATGCCACTCCCAAGGATGAATACGCAATGCCTGTGGCAGAAATGCTAATAGATTCAGCAGCAGGATTTGATTATCTTAGTATGCTCGATGGTTATTCTGGGTATAATCAAATCTTCATTGCTGAAGAGGATGTGTCGAAAACTGCTTTTAGATGTCCGGGGGCATTGGGTGTTTATGAATGGGTAGTAATGCCCTTTGGATTAAAGAATGCTGGTGCTACATATCAGAGGGCCATGAATTCTATGTTTCATGATTTTATTGATGATTTTATGCAAGTATACATAGATGATGTGGTGGTTAAATCTTCCTCAGAAAGTGGTCATTTAGACCATCTTCGCCGTTCTTTTGAAAGAATGAGGAAATATGGATTGAAATTAAATCCATTAAAATGTGCCTTTTGTGTACGTGCAGGTGATTTCTTGGGTTTTATAGTGCACAAAAAAGGCATTGAAATCAATCAAAATAAGACTAAGGCAATTATGGAAACGAAGGCCTCTTCGACCAAAAAGGAGCTTCAGTCGTTGCTGGGAAAAATCAATTTCCTTCGAAGATTTATATCAAATCTAAGTGGCAAAACACAAGTTTTTTCGCCATTGTTAAGACTGAAGAAGGAAGAAGAGTTCAAATGGGAACCAATGCATCAAGCAGCCTTCGACGAAATCAAGTCTTATTTGATGAAACCACCAATTTTGTTGCCTGTTATTAAGCACAAAGTGCTCAAATTGTATATAGCAGCTTCTGATAGAACAATAGGTAGCATGTTAGCACAAGAGGATGATAGTGGTGTCGAAAGAGCCATTTATTACCTCAGTAGGGTCTTAAATGATGCCGAAACGAGGTACACTCCTATAGAAAAGTTGTGCCTCTGTTTGTATTTCTCGTGTACAAAGTTAAAGCAATATATAAAACCAGCTGATGTTTCTGTTTATTCGCATTTTGATGTTATCAAGCATATGCTGTCGAAACCAATAATGCATAGCCGAATTGGTAAATGGGCTTTGGCTTTGTCAGAATACAACTTAACTTATCAACCTCTAAAATCAATTAAAGGACAAGTGGTTGCTGATTTTATAGTAGACCATTCTGTTGTCGAAGAAACATTAAGTTTTGTAGACGTATATCCTTGGAGGTTGTACTTTGATGGTTCAAGCCATAAACATGGAGTTGGGATTGGTATTTTAATAATATCTCCTACTAACATTCCAACGAAGTATAAGTTTAAAATTCGAGATGTTTGTTCCAATAATGAAGCTGAGTATGAGGCTTTAATAGTAGGCCTTGAAATTTTACTTGAGCTGGGGGCAAGTCATGTCGAAATAAAAGGTGACTCTGAGTTGGTTGTCAAACAATTGACAAGGGAGTACAAATGCATTAAAGAGCACCTTATCAGATACTTTGTTGTTGCCAATGCTTTGTTAAAAAGATTTGAGTCTGTTCACTTAGAACATTTACCACGAATTGATAATCAAGTGGCAAATGAATTGGCACAAATTGCTTCAGGCTACAAAGTTTCAAAACAAAGCCTGGAAGAGTTAATTGAAATAAAGGATAAAATCATTTCTAATGACTATTCTTCGTCACTATTGTCAACACCAAAAACTGAGGGGGCAACAAACGCAAACGAGGAACTAGTCGTTGTCGAAAAACGTCAATTTTTTGGTGACTTTGACTTAGCAGAAATTTTTGCTCTTGACAATATGACCAATAATGATTGGCGAAGGCCTATTGTGGAATATTTGCAAAATCCCACAAGAAATACCAATAAAAAGGTAAAATACAGAGCTTTGAGCTATGTGATAATTGGAAACGAATTGTTTAAAAAGACTCCTTAAGGAGTACTATTAAAATGTCTTAGTGAAAATGAGGCATATTTAGCAGTTTCTGATACACATAGTGGAGCATGTGGTTCACACCAAGTAGGCCACAAAATGAAGTGGTTATTATTTCGACAAGGAATGTATTGGCCAACTATGCTGAAAGATTGCATAGAATTTGCTAAGGGATGCCAAGAGTGTCAAAAGCATGCTGGGATACAACATGTACCTGCAAATGAATTGCATGCCATAGTCAAACCTTGGCCATTTAGAGGTTGGGCTCTAGATGTGATTGGAGAGATAAAGCCAACTTCGTCGAAGGGCCATAGATATATCCTTGTGGGAATTGATTACTTCACCAAATGGGTTGAAGCTATACCTTTAGCCAATGTTGATCAAGAAACAGTGATAAGGTTTATTCAAAATCATATCATTTATAGGTTTGGAATTCCAGAAACCATTACTACAGATCAAGGATCAGTTTTCACTGGTAGAAAAATGATAGAGTTTGCTTCTGAAAATGGTTTTAAGTTATTAACTTCGACACCATATTATGCGCAAGCCAATGGACAAGTAGAAGCTGCCAATAAAGTTATTATTAATTTGATTAAAAAGCATGTTGGGCAGAAACCAAAAAATTGGCATAATACCCTTGATCAAGCATTATGGGCTTGTCGAAATTCACCCAAAGAATCTATCAACACTACTCCTTATAGGCTAACATTTGAACACGATGCAGTGTTGCCTGTTGAAATTTGTCTACAATCAACAAGAATTCAAAGACAGTGGGAGATTCCCTCTGATTATTATTGGAATATGATGCTTGATGAATTGGTTGATTTAGACGAAGAAAGGTTATTAGCTTTAGATATGCTTATTCGACAGAAAGAGAGGGTAGCTAAAACTTATAACAAAAAGGTTAAGTTTAAAGCCTTTGATTCAGGTGATCTAGTATGGAAGGTCCTATTGCCTGTGGATAAAAAAGATAGAGTCTTTGGTAAATGGTCCCCAAGTTGGGAAGGACCATTTAAAATTTTACAAGTTTATTCAAACGGCGCATATGAGGTCAAAGAGATTGGCGCTGATGAAAGAATTTTGCGTATAAATGGCAAATACTTGAAAAAGTATAAGCCAACGTTGCAAGAAGTTAAAATAACGCTGGAATAAATATAAAGAAAGCGTAAAAACATGGCATTTAAGTTGCCAAAACATTGTCGAAAGCACAGAATAAAAATTGCTCAAGAATAAAATGGAAGAAATTTCATTATAATGTTGCCAAGTTACATGTGCCAAAGGAGGCATTTGTGAATTACATAGTGCCGAAAGGGTAAATAAACTAGGCATAAATAAAACGCTGAATTGCAGTTGGTCTTTTACGACCAAGTAACTTCTCTTTTGGGTGGTCTTCTTCGACCACGTTGACGCTTCCCGTCGTTCGGGGGGTCATTCTTCGTCTGCGCGTTAGGCTTGTAAGCCTTTCAACTGGGCGTTTCCTTGCTTGGTAAACCTCAGGAAGCCCTTCAGAGAGGAGATATTGATGAATCTTCCTGCTCCCACTTTGAGTCTCCCGCATAAACTCAGAAAGTTGCAAGATCAAGTGACATGAAGAAAAAAGGAGCAAAGCCATAATTCGCAGAGATCAAAAACCATCACTTTGAACCTCCAGGCAACCTCACTGCAATTATGAGAGATGAGGTTACGCGGAAGACTCAAAGCAAAGGGAATGATCCTGGAACGGGAAAGGAAAAGAGGAAAAATCATGGAGTGGTGAAGATGAGAAACAAAACTCTTCTATTTATAAGGAGAAGTATGAAAGAGCGTCAGTTGGTTACGAGTTTGGCGTTCCGAGAAGTGAGGCATCACTTTAATTACGGTGTTAGTAACGTAACGGAAGATGGTGGAACCATTCAAAGTTAAAACAGAGAATCAGTAAACATAGTCAAAGGCCGAAATTATAGGCTGTTCAAGTTCAAGGTTTGAATATGGATTATTGATGGCAACTTATGAGGTAAGAGAAGTGAATAATTGGAGAAGCCTTATAGGAAATGGTGAGATAAGGCATTTACTGAGAAGTAAAACGTTGAAGGCCACGTAATACACCAATATAGGAGTAACGTCAACAACACTTAACAATGGTGACATCAGGTATACAGCTATTTTACTCAAGTGCAAAGTTATTTCGATGGTGAATTCAAAAATGTCTTTCTCTTCTTCCTCCTCAAGTTCAGTCGAAAAAGACATTTTTGGGGGGCAATTTGTTAGCCTGTAATTTCGACAGGCTTCATTGAAAATGGTCAACAAGGCCTGACTTATATTTCGACGAAGACCAAATTATTTCGACAGAGAAAATGGTCATGCGCAAGGTAAACTCGACAAGCTTCCGGGGAAGCAAAAGCAAGAGAGAGGAAAATGGACGCAAGCTTTCGACAGACAGAAAACAGAGCAGTTATGCGCTGAAGACTAGCAGTTGGTCGAAGCGTGATAGAGCAGTTCTGGTCGAAAGTAGGAGTAGCAGTTATTAATTTTCAAATTCCTAGGCAGTTACTTAGTTCAGTTTTTCCCCCTCTTTTCCTTTGTATAAATAATTGTTTCTGAGAAGAAACAGGGGTCGCAAATCACAATACACAACCCGATTCCTGAAACTCTAACTTCCAAGCCAGAGCGAAAAACGAGTGGAAGAATCGCTGTACGTGATCGTGTACCACTTTTACGATTCAATGCAATTTATTTGTCTTTTCTTTACAATTCATGCACCATTTACTGCTTCTTTTCTTTTCGATTCTGTTAATCATTGCAAATCGTCCCCTTTTCTACATTTTCTGAAACACAAACCACTCGCAATTCAGAGGCAATTGCTTTGAGATTTTTCTAGTTTGATCTCACAAACCTTCTAATAAAACTAGTGATTGTTTGCTAAAAACACCAGCAAACAATCTCCCACTAGCATTTTCGTCAATCCCTCTCAGTCATCTCTCTTTTATTGTCGCTGGAGAAGTTCATCAGATTTCCAGTTTCATTTAAAATGATGTTCCACTTTAAAAAAAAAATGTATGTTTTGTATAAACTTTAAGAATGTGATTATTCAAGTCTTAAAGATGAATGAGGTGTCAAAATTACAGTTGCTAGAAACAAGATTGTGCACACCCACCACCCTTTTCATTTCGTAATGAAAGACCCTTATATTCATCGCATCCTCACGGTCGTCACAGATTTCGCGGTGCTTCTGCACTTAATCCATATAAATATTCTTTAAAAATACTAAATAAAAGTTATTATTTATTACTAGGCTATGAATCATCTTGAACTAAACAGGTTTAGATAAAATGTGTTTTATTGAATGGATATGCAGGAGCTAGATTGTAATGTGTAAAAACAGGTATGGGTCAAAGCTAGATTGAAGTGAAGTGATTTAATCGGTTTTAATAGAATACATAACAAATAAATTGGTTCTATTAAACTAATAAACAAGCAAATGAAGTAAAGGAGTTGGATTATATAGTGCAGCCGCAATGCTACATGAAACAAGTTACAGGGACAAACACCATAGACGGGGAGAGGGATACATGAAATAGAGATAGAAGGCCTTTAAACAACATGAAAAGATTTGATAACATGTGACTGAATGGATCCTCTCACTCTCTCACTAGAGACCCATTTCTCACTAGATACGCCCTATATATATATATATATATATATATATATATATATATATATCCCATTAAAGAACCTTCAGCCCATATCTTCCATTTGTAAATATGGAGCAAGAATTAGAGAAGAGGAAGCGAGTTACAAGAGAAGAAGAAAGTGAGGAAGACAAGGTGTATGATAGTTCTGTTGATTATAAAGGCAGAGTCCCCCCTTCGTGCTTCCACCGGTGTATGGAAAGTTTCTCTCTTTGTCCTCAGTAAGATATCTATCTATTTACCTCAGTTTTTATGTTCCTCAATATTTTTTTTGAAGTAACTTTGAAGTATTGTAAAATCTCACCTTCTTACAAAAATGTTTCATAATTCGTTTTAAAAACTAAAAGCCTAAGTCAGTAATTAAGTCTCATCATAAATCAATAAAATGTGTTCAATTATGTTAAATAAAATAACAAGTGTCAATAAGGCCTAACACAACTTGCAAACATTGTTAGACTAGACATTTTCTGTAGTTACTCGGGATCTCCACGATCACGAGTGGTTCTTGCCACTATTTTTGTAGAGAAATAAAATAAAATAAATAACAAATAGCACCTCTCCTACAAGATTGTAATGGACTACCATATCCCTCCCAAACAATTCAAGGTGTGAAAAAAAAATTGTATCACAGTAGACAATAGAAGCTGCAAACAAATGATGTTCATAGTACTTAGAGGTGAATTTCAAAATTGTAAAATATATTTTCTACTTAGCACTGTGCACTACTTTAGGTAAATTGTTGTGATATTTTTTTGACCTATTAGATGAAATGACAAATAAACACCATACACTAGTGCAAAATCTGCTTTAAAAAGCACTATTTGGAGTCTGTTGTTTGGATAACCGATTCCATATGTGGACGCGGTGGCAATTTTGCAATTTCATGGATGTTGGTGAGACTATTTTATACATTTGGAATCGATTGTTTAAACAACCGATTAGAAAGGTGCATATTTGGACATTTAGAATCGGGTTTGTTGACAACCGATTAACAAAGTCTCTTTTTCATCAAAATCAGTTCGAACACACTTTTCACTTATCGGTCCGTTTTTTGCTTCCCTCCCTTCGCTATTCGCTCCATTGTAACCTAGTTACCTAGCGGCACTACTTTAGAAAGAGAAAAGAGAGCATGAAGGTGAAGCATGGCCTCCTAATTCACTCCATCATAAATTGTTTCCTAATTCACTTCCTCCCAATATTCAGGTGCATTATAGACCTTGCGTTTCTCATTAACTTCATCAGAAATTCGTTTCCTTCTTTCCTCAAAAACGAATTCCTAAATCGCAAGGTAATTTACTTCTTCCCTCAGAATTTTCTTCCTAATTTGCAAGGGGAAATATGAGTTGTTGATTCTCAGATTTCATTCTCATTCCCTCAGAAATTGCTTCAGAATTCACTCATAACAATTCAATAATTGTCGGTCGCAAGGCGTTTCTTCTTCTGCTTCTCCGAATCAGATATGTTATTTCACCTTCGACCTCTAGTCTTCAGATTGTTTCACCTTCGTGCCCCGCCTTCAGATTGTCATTTGGCAAGTTAAGGCTTGTCATTGAAAATTATTTCTTTTTGGAGACTCCTATTGAGATGAATATAATAGCAAGTTAGCAACACATCTTTGCTATTTCATTAAGTTACTATAAGTGACAAAAACTGAATCCTAGTTTTCTGTTTACATAGGAAGACATGTTATCTATTATTAGCTATTAGGATTGGGGGTAATAAGATATGAATTGATTCTTCATTATATTTGATTTGCTTGATAGGTCAAAGTTGATAAATATTCAGCTGGCCTCCAAGGTTACTGCACTTCTCCAAGAACACCACCATCACATTCCCGAGAAGATGCTTCAAACTCTTGGGTAAGTTCAAATGTAATTGTGTGTTGTAATTCTAGAATTTTAGCTACACATTTTATTCTTTGAAACTTCTTTAATTTACAAGCCCTGTTATATACTTTGATTGAGCTTGCATTGATGTCGAATTTTTTTCTCTTTCATGTGACAGAGTGTGGAGCAAATTAGAAACAAAGCGGATCGCCTTAGGATTGAATCAGATATTTAAATTCAAGTAATGATATAGAGCAGATTGCCATATCATGTCTTCTTAGTGTGTTGTTGCTTTATTAGTGGTTCTAAAAGTTTTGCTAAAGAAACTTGTATGACTTTCAAGTTTGATGAATTGTTGGAATTTTGTGCTTGTAGCACTTTTAAGTTCAATAGAAGTAAATTTATGAATTATTATGATTTCCTGCTTTATGGAAATCAATTTGCATTGCAAATTGGTTAATAGGTATGAATTAATTTTTTTTAAAAAAAAGAATATTAGAAATCGGTTATCTAAAGAACCGATTTTAAAAGTTTACTTTTTCAAGATATTTTAAATCGGTTGTTTAAATAACCGATTTATAATGTCACATTTTGAATCGGTTATTCAACCGATTCCACAAGGTCACCACTTTTAGAATCGGGAGTCTATGAATCGGCCAATAACCGATTCCAAATGTGCCAGATAACCGATTCCAAAAGCCTTTTTTGCACTAGTGATACACACATACTACCACCAATGACATGGTAACCAAATAAATGCTACCACCACTCACACCCAGATTCGAACCTGAGAGCTGACATCCTCATGTAAGACAACCAGTGGCAGACCCAGGACCCTAGGTCAGGGGGTGCAACAATTTTCAAACGCAAATCGCTAAAATTATAGTAAAAATAAGACTTTAACAAGTTCACAACTTGTGTTGCACTAGACTAACACAAATTAAATAGCACTAACAAATTCTTAAATACAAATTAAATACGTGAGAATGTAAATGATTGTGTGAGCGTGGTGCACTAGAGCGGTGCAAAAGTATGAATTTTGGTGCAAAACTAGGGACTTAGGTGCAAAAGATATTTTTCAGGGTGTGCAAAAACATTTTTTCTGAGTATCGTTGCTAATTTAACTTTTTCAGGGGGTTCACTTGAATCCTCTGAATAACACGTAGGTCCGCCACTGAAGACAACCAACGGTGAGAGACAACTTCCGTGATATTTAGTGTGATACTTAGTAGCTATTTGTAAGTCATAATGAAAACAATCAAGCACTGCTTCATTCGTGAACCCTTCAAATCTATTAGCCAAAGTAGTGAATTGTAAATAAAATTCAGTGTGAGGGAAATCATATGGAGATGGACCAAAGTCTTGCTCCAATACACGTGTGAATGTTGAATTGGGTGCTTGCATGTGGTTTTTTGCTATTCAAGAAGTTGAATAGAAAGTCATCTTAGTGCTTTGATGGGGTGGAGAACGAAAATTGAGCTTTGGCGTGCTTGTCTCATGCTTAGGAGCTTGAGTACTTGTCTTAAAACTCGTTGGTTACTCGTTGAAATCTACTTTGAACAAGGGAGTTCTTTATCCAACATTAGTTTAATTTTTGGATTTTCACCTTATTGCTATTTCTGAACTTAAGTGTGGTGCTTTTTACTGAAAAATCACTTGCATTCTTGTTTTATATGTGGTAGAACCTTTAATTTCTATGGGATTCATTCGGTGCTTTGTGAAAATTTGACGATTGCATGTTGTAATGGTTGATATGTTCCTTGGATGTCCTTTTTGTATTAAAATTCTCATTTAATCTGTTCCCTATGAAATCGATCTACATACCTATCGAATCTTTTTGTGCGCGCAATTGCACAGACTAATTCCTCGAGCCGGGTAGGAGCATAATGGGTAGCAAAGCTCTCCCTCAAGAGATTTAACACTGTTGCATGCCCAAGGCTAAATTCGAACCTTAGACATTGGTTAAGCTGAAAGAGATCTCTAACATCTCATCTAAGTGCTCTTGGGTTAACAAATATAAATATGTATAATACTATCACTTTTTTTATAATAATATCTCGTGCATCAGGGGTAAGTTCTAGTTGATGTTAAGGATTAAAGCCAATAAGGTAAGCTAAGTAAATACTACTTAGAGAAGAGTGTATTATTTTTAAGTTCATTTTAATAATATAATAACTTTATTTAAAAACACTAAACAAATTTATCTCTAATTAACACTGCCTGCAGGCAGTGACAGTCTAGATTTAAATCACAAACATTAACTCACAACAAATCAACCAGCATTGTTCTCATTTCTCATCCCAGATATGGCTTCCAAGAATGACAACGAATTATTCCAAGCTCAAGCTCACTTGTACAGAATCATGAACAGCTTCCTAAACCTTATGTATGTATGTATGTCAAGCGGACTATTGGGATTTCACTCAACAAAATCTCACTCATTTGAAGACCTTCGATGATGCTATGGAAAGTGACTCCCATTATTCTCATATATATCTGCATGTGTTAGACAATCAAATATAGGTTCCAATCTTGATTACTGGAGTAAATCATCTGATATTTCGGATTTGTTGTATTTCTGATGTAAATCTTTTATTACTTTTGAGAGTTGAATTTGTTTGTGCAAACAATTAATATGGTTATACCTAAATTTGTCATTTTCAACATCATCATTCCCTCACAGGTTCAACAGGCTTCAGTATCTATCAAAGTGTTAATTGGCTGATTCAAGTGAATCAATTCTTTCTTAATTGGCCAACCCCTAACTTCAGAGTTTGAATCAAAGTGTTCATGAAACATGATTCCTACATGCTACAAAGAAGTTACATACATCTAGGGAGAAATTTATTTCAGCAATTACCCAACAAATTCATTCTCATTCAGGGGAATTCGTATATGCCTGATATAAGGTAGAGAGAAAGTATAAGAGGAGCAGCAGTGAACATTACATAGAATAAATACCATCAAAACTCAAAAGTTCCTTCCTAGGATCCTGCTGCATCAACTTGCAGTACCTTTGAGAGAATTTATTAGTTTTTTCCTTACAAAAATCATAGAATGACATAGAAAAGAAGGAAGCCATTAGTATACACTTTCACCTACACTGCATACGCTTTCAAATATACACTTTCTCACATGGCAGCTAAACTCAAAGTCTTCCAAGGGAAGGTCTTTTATTACTACATCTGTTACCTCATTCTACTATGAGATCAGCACTTTCTTTGAACTTTCTATGATGAATTTATCAATCGGTTACAATTAATCATCAGGGAGGTACTTGTCCCATTTATTTAACCTCGTACAATAGTGCTTCATCTACTCCATTAGTCTTCGGTAGAAGAAGGGCAATCAGCATTCAGCACATACAAATCCAGGTTTTAAATATATTTTTCCAAGCAAAATTTATGTCAATCTACATTATTGTCATGGTGTAAGAACAACCACTGTAAATACTTAAATGGTTCCATTTCCACAATTCATCAATGAACCAAAATAGACAGATACCTGAGGAAAATAGAATCAAAATTGAGGTGGGGGGGGAGGCAGTTGTGGAAGAAAAAACTATTTGAACATTTTCCACAATTGATGCTAACTTGGGAACAAAAAATTCTAGATTATAATGAGGTTTAACTATGGAACAATCAATCTAGGTAAATTTTTGCAAACATCTAAGTCATTATGAAGGATTTAACTCTAGCCAATGTTATCAAATATTATGCATATTTTCAATAAAGTAAACTGGTGTGGTTCTTAAGGTGTGTGATCCATAAAGTAGTCTTAGTTCAATTCCATTAAATTGTTTTGGTAGTCTAATTAGGAGAAGTTGTTAAATTCAACCACACGTTTGAGTGTTGGAATAATGATAGATGAGTAAACTGAATCCTTTCTTACAAAAGACCAACAAAAACCAAAGAGGGAAGAAAGAAAGAAAAAGAACAGAGAGAAGATTAGATTTACTGAAATGTAATAACACATTTACTAAACGATGAAGGCTGCAATTGGTCCTCAATGTGATTGAGCATCTCCAAGTTAGATTTCATGGTTGTCTCCCAGAATATTTGGATCTCCCTTACAGTGGTATTTTCTATCAAAAACCTTACCAATTGGATTTGATCTTCGTCTCCTTCAAAATCTGAAATACAAACTAATTTGAGAGAAGAGTTGAAACAGGAAGGCATTGAATTCAATGTCCAGATTTCACCATTCAATCCCTAGAGAAGAATCAATAAATTGCTGTTAGCCGTGAAACATAACAGATATTAGCAGTGACAAAGGATATAAGTTGTACCTGAGGAATCTTAAGAATTTCCAGTTTAGGAGTTTTAGGGAGAAAGACCTTTAATCTTTCACTAGCGCCATAATATTCCCCCGAAAGCACATGAAGGTGTGTCAAGTTATGGAATGAGGAATGCAGATGCATTTCATCGAGAAACTATGCAATGAACATAGCAAACACATACATAACTAAAGGCAACATTCTCAACAGGCATTATCTTAAACAACATTAAGAAAATAAAGATGGTCAGACATACGTCAAGAGTATTATTTGATATTGTGAGAGACTTGATACTATTAAGTCCACTCAACAGCTGAATGGCACAATCACCACCATTTATTACAAGGTGTATTTGGACAAGGTCAAGATATACATCAACTACCGAGGTCAGGTTAACCGGTACAAATTCAACGATTGGAGAGCTCGTGTAACTTATTTGCACCCTTCCGAAAATAAACAAAAGTAGTGACTAATGATTGTTGGTGATTGTCGCCACGTGTCTTCTGGCGTATTGATGCTTTTTTAGGAATCTTCATTTTACATCAACTAATCCTGTTTGTCCCTAATAATCCATATCAAGAGAAGCACTAGAGAATGGCTCAAGTACCTTCGAGAATAATTACCTATTGTCGTCTTCAAGTGTAGAACACAACAACAAAGGTCAAACCTCAGGTGGAAATCTTAAAAAAACATCAAATGTAGTAATATTTTTGGAATTAAGTGATTGTGTTGGAGCTGATACGTACTCTGCTCAAATTATTGAAGAATTATTCAAGAAGCTATGAGGTAACATTTTCTTTTAGATCAAAGATATTTTTCTCCAATCTACTATAATCTACTATAATAAATAATAATTAAAATCTATTAATTAAATTAAAATCTACTATAATAAAATCAAGTGCTAGCATAAATACAATTTTAGACATTTTTGCATTTTGACACATTACCGTTTTTGTGGGCAATTGTGTCTTTTACCTTAATTTTTTTATTTTTATTTTTTAACTCTCTCTCTCTCTCTCTCTCTCTCTCTCTCTCTCTCTCTCTCTCTCTCTCTCTCTCTCTCTCTCTCTCTCTCTCTCTCTCTCTCTCTCTCTCTCTCTCTCTCTCTCTCTCTCTCTCTCTCTTCCCAACATTTGTAGTCCCCACATTTTTCAATC
Source organism: Astragalus glycyphyllos (assembly GCA_963573325.1). Lineage (NCBI taxonomy): Eukaryota > Viridiplantae > Streptophyta > Magnoliopsida > Fabales > Fabaceae > Astragalus > Astragalus glycyphyllos. Next base: position 41,651,986 of record OY754307.1, read on the forward strand.
CAAATACTTTCTCCTTTCACTGTATTTTTAAACTCCAACTTCTCAAATCATGCAACTCTCTTTTATATCACCTTATCTTATATCATTTCATTTTTTTTCTTCATCTCTCTCTTACTCTTCTTTTTTTTTCCCGAAAATATTAAATATACTCAAAGTACTAAAACCAATCGATTTAACCACTAACAAGTGTAAATAAAATACCGCAATGGGAATGGGGAACGACAACGGGGAGCGATAACGTGGTGCATCTTTTATATTAGATCTCTTTTTATTTTTTTCCTGGTTTTTACTCTATTATTAAGATTAGAAAAAGATACCGACAATGTGTTGCAGACGGATCCCCTTCAGGTTACCAGGAATTGGCGTTCTATTTGGAAGCTTAATATTCCACCGAAGGTAAAGCACTTTTTGTGGTGGTTGGTTCCTCGGCATATTACGGTGGTGGAAGACTGTCCTTGGTGTGTTGGCGTTGTAGAAATCGAGCAGAGATAATAACCTAGTTGCTGGTTTTGTTACTTTTGCTGACTTCTTTTTTACAGTTGTGGAAGCTCTTAGCAATGAATCAAAGATTGGCTAGTGCATGATCTTGTGGGGCTTGTGGCAGGCTAGAAATGAGCTTGTTTGGAATAACATATTTGGGTTGGCTCGAGCCTTTTGCATGATTGGTCACATGCGCGTGGGGTAGCTAGTCTTGAAGGTCCGCGTAATGAGGCAGGACGGAGAGCTATCATGGATACTTGGCGTAAACCGGTGGCTGGTTGCGCCAAGTGTAATATTGATGTGTCTTTCTCTCTGAGAATCTAGTTGGCATTGGTTTATGTCTTCGAGATGATCGAGGGAATTTTATCTGGGTTAGGACTCACAACTTCACACTGTTGTTGGATGTTCTGGTTGGGGAGACTATGGGTTTCCACTTGGCGATTAATTATGTTTGAGAGCTGGGCTATAAGAAGGTTATTTTTGAGATGGATGAAAAGATCGTAGTTGACTCTTTCAATTCAAATAGGGTAGTAGTTTCTGAGTTTGGTTGTTTATTATCCGCTTGTAAAATACTTTTTCCTTTCTTTAGTAACAACTCTCATGTGGAGTTCACTTGGAGAAATGTTAATAAGGTTGCTCTTACCCTTGTTGGGGTTGCCTTATCTACTGCTAGTCCTCAAGATTACTATGACATTACTACATGTATTGCCGACTTGATTATTATTGAAATGGACTTAGTGCTTGTGGTACAAAAAAGTGTTGTTTTAATGAAACAAAAAAATCTTATAAGGTCGATGTAATGAAGACAATTTGGGATGTTGTATTAATATTGGCTAAATTATACTTCCTTCGTTCATGTTTACTTGTCACTTTTTGGCTTTTTATACATACTAATGAGACCAATAATTTTTTTTTACTTTTGATACAATTAATTCTTTTTTACCTATAATACCTGAATGATTTATTATCTCATTTTATTTATTTTTCTCTCTGCAATAAATACTTAAGGGTATTATTGACAAAACAATAATAAATGTTTCTTTGGACTTTGAGAATGACAAGTAAATAGAAACAAACTTTTTCTACAAAAGAGACAAGTAATAAGGAATGGATGGAGTAGTTTTGATTCCCCTATTTTCAGAAAATCAAACATTTAGTCCCCCTATTTAAAACTCGGACATTTAGTCCCCCTATTTTTAAAAACTCTGACATTTAGTCCAAAAAGGGGCTTTTCGTTTTTTTTCCTGTTTTGGAGGTCTGCTGAAAAAAGGGTGACATGGAACTCATTAAATGACATGACAGCTAATGTAGCTTCCACACGTTTATGCCAATTCATTTAATAATTCAATCATCATGCTAGGCAATATTAATAATAAAATAATTAAAACAATTAAAATATTAAAATTAATATTATAATTAAAAATAAAAAGTGAAATTTCTATGAACCCTAAATCCACAAATTCACTATCTAGTAGGAATCCCCATTGTTGTTAGGCAGATCGAACAACAGGAATCCAATTGACATCTAGAACGCGAAATAGAACCATAACGAAGGAGGCGATCCAAAAATCCAAAACGTGAAGAACCCCTGAGGGGATACGGAGAAAATCGCAAGAGATAAAATGCGACAATGAAGGAGTTGAACCAGATAGCAAGACGTGAAGAACCAAAATTTGAAGAACCCAAAATAAAAGAAAATAGGAATATCATCATCCAGTATGTTCAAGACTCAGCAACACCTCAAAAAGCAATAGCGATGAGAGTCTAAAGCAACACTAACTTGTGAAAAATAATTACCTGATCAAACAAAGTTCCCAGTTAGCATCATACAAATTCCATATCCTCCTCTCACCTCACAATACTCCTTAGTTATCACTCACACAACAATCCTTCAATATCAAGTTTGTTACTCTCTTTCCCATTCTGTTACAACCAAATAATTGCTGACATGTCTTTTCCTCTTTTAGAATCATTCCAGTCGATTGATGATTGTTATGAGAGCTTGATAGAAAATTGAAGAACATAGCTGTAGAAAGAAACTATTTATGCAATGAGCAAAGCAAAAAAATATGTAACAGAAGCGTGGGAGAAATGGTTTTTATTTGAAACAACAGAGTCGACATCCAACTATGGTTCATATTAAGTGATACAATTACAAAAAAGGCAAAATAGAGCTCACTATTTCAGTTATAAATTAAAGAGAGAATCATCATCCAACTGGAAGAAACCAAAAGTAATACAACAATGCTTGGATATGTCCCTCCTGTATTATTGACCTAACTTTGCTGAAGAGCCATATCACAGTGCTGCTATGCACTCAATTTCGATCTTAGCATCCAATGGCAAGGCGGCTACTTGGTACGTCGCACGAGCCGGGGCAGGAGAAGGAAAGTCTGAAACGATTCAAACCACATAATTGTAAATGACTATTGAAGCCATTACTGGAAGAAATCATAATTAAAAGTTACAAACAAGAGTGAAAAACCTCAACATTTCAGCATAGTTCATATTCAGAAATCTTGTTACTAGTGGATTTTCTTACATCAATATGTTTACTTTCATGATAAAACTGGCATCGTTCAGGTTTTTTTTCCCTCAACATAAAATATAAAATACGAGAACATAACCTATGGCCGACTTAAAGATGAATCTTAATTACAACTTCAAAAAAAATTCAATCTTAAAGCTTAAATATCAAGTCTTTTCCCTTTACAATTATATAAAAACTACAAGAACATAGCCTATGGCAAGCTTAAAGATGAATCTTCAACTAAATTCGCTTTAAGAAAAATCAATCTATAGTCAGCTATAGCCTATAGCACAAGATTAACAGGTTATCTAGTTTACAAGTGAAATTCATTGGTAAGCAACAAATTTAGCACTTTGTCTACATAGAGATTTCATAGTCTGCAAGTTATCGAAGACCCAAGAGTTAACAATTAAGTGCAAAAGTTCACAACAGTAATGATAATCATAATATCATTACACCTAAACAACCTATTGCATGCTTTATGCATGAATATAAACAATGTCAATGAAACATCAAAATCACTACCAAAGAAAGAACTCACATTTAGCATAGATCTCATTAACTTTCTTGAAGTCCTTCAAGTCAGCCAACCTGAAAGAAATGAATTATATTATTCTTAAGCTAGTAATCTTGCCAACACTCAAATAGAATCCAAACGAAGGAAACTGAAATAATTCATACAAAATTGTTGTCTTAACAACTGATGAGTAGCTGGCACCCCCTGATTTTAAGATCTCTCCCATATTTTTGAGAACCTGAAATGCGTAATTGTTTCAAACATTAGACGCGAAACCAGTAAGAGCACCTTCACAACAATGCAACATCGAGACCACATTACTAGCATATGTTACTATGAAACTGATGAGAATGTACATGCATCTACCTACCAGACAAAGGATTAATAGAATTCAAAGAATTTACATCCTTGTCGCAAAACTGCTTATATATTTAACTGCGTAATTGTTTTCAATTTATGTTGAAACTCATGCATTAATATTATCTGATATGCAAAGCATCAACATTGTTAGGAGTCGTATGATTCTTATTAATTTTATGAGTCTTATAATGTTAGTGGTCTTAATGGGATAGGCTTGTACTAGTTGTATCCCTATCTTACTAACATCAACATTGTGTTAGTGTTGCTTGCCTTTTCTTTATTGTTTGATTTTAATAAGAATTTCTTATCCTCCTTTCCCTTTATATGCTCCTTCCCTTAGTCGTAATGAAATCCTTCTCTTCTAAAAGGGAGTTATTTCATTAGAAACTCTCAAAGTTAGCACCTGTAACAGCACGAGCGATCAAGGTAACGAGTAAATTTCACCTTGACCAATAAAAACTATTTTCAAATAGACAGTGTTAACTCAACTTCACACACAGTCAACCAGTAAGTGTTCTCATTCTTAACCGATATTCTATATGGTTAACCACTTTCTGTTAAGTGTGGAGGGAGAATTTCCAACTGCGAGATTGCCAACACTTAATATGATAAAATTCACTCAAGTTTAAGGAGAAAAGTCATCCAATTAAACAACATCTCAAATTCTCAATAATCCCAAGTTGTAACCCCCGAACCCAATAATACCTCACAAGCCGAAATCTAAGCCAAATGAACAATGTGCAAATACTAAGAAAATTCCCAGAGATTACGAAATGAAAGGCTGGAAGTTCAGAGTTATATTCTTGTACCTGTTCTGTCTGATCTTCAACACCATCAGAGATGAACTTCCCTGTCTGCATTAAAGCGCAAACCATACACTATCAGGACAACATTTCATCATGCAGCCATCATAAATGCATAATTGCACATGTATGCTGGTGCTGAAAAATTGGAAGACTGAATTATCAAACCTCGGGAACAAGACCAAGAACACCCGACACGAACAGAAGGTTGTTGGCTTTGATTGCCTGAGAATACGGCCCCAATGCTGCTGGGGCTTTTTCAGTTTGAACAGCTTCCTTGCTGATCCCTAAAATCAATCAGAAAGTCATTGTCAGATTGACAGCATAAGAATCATCATGTAAATGAAAATAGCAATGCAAAGGTATTTGTTGCGAACACCAATCTCTCTCTCTCTCTCCACCCCCTCCCTCCCTCCCTCCCTCCCTTTGTATCTCTTTGCCAAAACACAACAAACATTGACTATACCAGTTTTCCAGACAAAGGGTGGACTATACACACTTAAATGCAATTAAGCATCACCCACTCTAAAATGATACTAGGCTAAATTGGCCACAAAACCACATTTTACAAAATTTTTTGGACAACAAATTACTTGTAATTAGCATATATACCAGCAGTTTTTAAGGAACACTTTCACCACAAAATTGAGAGATCTACTGCATAAAATTACAGATTTTGACAAGACTATTCACAAGTACAAGATTAGATTGGAGCACATAATAAGAAAACCTCCAAACAAAAAAGTTCCATATATAACCCTACAATGCATTATGCAGAAAACTGTAAATTCATAGTTCTGCCATTAAATAGGTAACTTGTGCTAATTTATTCCCCAAAACATGTGTAATTAGAAATTGGTCCCCAAGGATGAACTTGCCAGTAAATTGAACACAATCGTATAACCTACTTGAGAACATTGAAAGCTAATTTGTATAAGAGAATAACTTTTGAGACTGTAAGCAACATTTTCCCGGACCAAAATATTAATAGACTTGTTTGCGAAATAAAAAAAATTATAAAAAAAAAGGAAACTTTTCTGCATACCAAATTCTGAGAAAGCTGAGAGAGGAGAGAAGAAGAAAATAAGGCTAAGAAATTATCGGAATTTACCAGTATCAGTGGAAAGGCTTAAGCAAGTGAAGGGAAGAGAGCGCTTAGACGAAGAGGAACGCAACATTGCGGTGCCGGCGGCCGATGCTCCACCTATTCCGGCAGCCCATGAAGCCCCACGGCGGAGAACGGCGGCGTTCATCGGTGTAATGTTGAAGGTCCTTGCAGCACACCAAGACGCCATCTCTCGCTCTCTTCAGTCTCTCTAAGTCAGTGTTTGTAGCACAGTAAAATCTTCAGACAAACGTTGTTTGGTGGAATTTAAAGTCTTAAATTCCTTTTTTTTTCCGAAATTGCCTGATTTATCATTGAAACTGGGCATGATCCAAACCAGTACAATCAAATGAACATTCAATGGGTCCATAGAGGAGCCCAATCAAAGAGTAGATACTACTACTAAATTGGCGCAGAGGCCCAAGGAAACATAGGCACGCAGGCCCAATACACAAAACACTAGTAAATGGCACTCAAGCCTTACAAATGGATTAGGTCCAGTAACACACGGGTCAAGCCACAAAGAAACAGGCTAACCCAACCACTTACACGAAATAGGAAACTATTAAACTTCTTCTCTAGACTTCTATTGGGAACCCTAATTCAACAAAGTTTCAATAAACCACGATCACCCACCTCAACTACTCCATCAATGAGCAAATCACAAGGAAAGCCAAATCAAAGAGTAGAAGTTTTAGAGGCTGAATCTTCGAGGGTGCCTTAGCCTTATTGAAGAGTGATTTGTAAATCTTTTTTGATTTCCCGTCGAAGCCGATCTGGAGGGAAGCGCTTCCAATCATCTAGCAGCAAACCAGATGCAAATAGATCAGCAATGGTGTGAGCTACATCATTTCCTTCTCTTTTAACCCAGGTAACTCCACTACTTTGCATGTCCATTCTAAGTCTATTAATATCCTCTACAATCCCTTTGATTTTGCCTCTACCCAGGTTGCCTCTACATGCTTCCACCAGAGACAAGTTATCAGATTCAAATATGGCTGCTGGAATTTTGATGACGACCTACATGGGCTTGCTGTCCAATTTTAATTACTATAGTTTTATTTTAAATTATTATAAAGTGCATCTGACCAATTGATATATTTGGGATCAATGCACTAAGTACTTTCATTTGAAGTTATTTTTAGTGTGTTTAATCCACTTCAAGTGGTGTATGTGTGGAGCCTACTTTTGTGAGTTGATGGAGTCAACAGACTTGCTAATCAAACAACTTGCTAATCAAGAAAGGCAAACTTGCTAATCAAGAAAGGCAATAAGAGGAAGAAATATTACAAGATCCAAGACAATTATGGCACATCAAGACAATCAGAGCAAAAAAGGAAATAGAAGATCCTAATCATTAATTGTACATTCAATGCCAAATCAACTAGGATATTTTCTTAAATTGTTTTTGTTTAGTATTCTTGTAATTTTTGAATACCCTTTATTTTTTCCTTGTATTAGCAAGAACCTCCCTTATTATAAATAGGGAGTATGAGTGTCAATGAAAAAGAAGGTTGATTTTTGAGTTAAAATTTAGAGACGTGTCTCTTTGGTTCTTCGTGAGCCGTTCTTAGAGCTTATCAGTTTTCCGTGGCGCTCAACCAGACTTATCAACCGGAACCCCCATAGCCGGTTGTGGCGTCTTCTAGACTTATCGATCGGTCTTCCATCCCCAATTGTGGTGTCTCTATCCCTCCCACCTTCATGACTCTAGAAATATGGCAACCTCGGAAGCCGTCGGTGACTATTTCTGGAGTCATGAAGGTGGGAGGGATGGAGACACCACAATCGGGGATGGAAGACCGATCGATAAGTCTAGAAGACGCCACAACCGGCTATGGGGGTTCCGGTTGATAAGTCTGGTTGAGCGCCACGGAAAACCGATAAGCTCTAAGAACGGCTCACGAAGAACCAAAGAGACACGTCTCTAAATTTTAACTCAAAAATCAACCTTCTTTTTCATTGACACTCATACTCCCTATTTATAATAAGAGAGGTTCTTGCTAATACAAGGAAAAAATAAAGGGTATTCAAAAATTACAAGAATCCTAAACAAAACAATTTACGAAAATATCCTAGTTGATTTGGCATTGAATGTACAATTAATGATTAGGATCTTCTATTTCCATTTTTGCTCTGATTGTCTTGATGTGCCATAAATGTCTTGGATCTTGTAATATTTCTTCCTCTTATTGCCTTTCTTGATTAGCAAGTTTGCTTGGTTAGCAAGTTTGCCTTTCTTGATTAGCAAGTTGTTTGATTAGCAAGTCTGTTGACTCCATCAACTTACAAAAGTAGGCTCCACACATACACCACTTGAAGTGGATTAAACACACTAAAAATAACTTGAAATGAAAGTACTTAGTGCATTGATCCCAAATATATCAATTGGTCAGATGCACTTTATAATAATTTAAAATAAAACTATTGTAATTAAAATTGGACAGCAAGCCCATGTAGGTTGTCATCAAAATTGTAGAGCAGATGCAATGGAGACGGCTTCACGTAACCCTAAAGTTTCGACATCGAGGGGAGAGGAAGCATAAATGCTCTTAGCTGTTGCTGTAAGTATGTTCCCTTTAGAATCTCTGCAAATTACTCCAACTTCCTGTGCTAATATCAAATTTAGCATCAGAGTTGAATTTAACTTGGTGGGGTTATGGGAGTCTCCATATGCCTGGAGCTCTAATTTGGTTGGGAATGGGGTTTTGGTTAACTATTTGGGAAGCTAGGCTATTTGTTTGTAGGAATTCTAAACAAGAAGCCTTAATTTTGTGTAAGGTATTTATTGACTGGGGATTTTGGTTGTTAAAGCGAAAGTCATTTCTTGACTTCCAAATATGCCAGAGGGTCGTGAACAACCAAGCCTCTAGTTCCTTATTGTCAGTAGCATAGGAATTGAGGGTATTTAGGATCCAAAAATGAATAGAGGTGAGGCCAATGAGGGATGGAACAAGGATAATTTTTAGACCAAACCATAATGGCTGGGTCCAAGGGCATAGCAAGAAAAGATGTTCAAGAGATTCTTGCTCACCATTGCAGATTGGGCAATTAGGGGTATGGGCAATTTTCTTTTTGAAAAGGGCCAATTTGGTGGGTATGACACAGTTTCCAGACAAAAAGTTTAACCTCGCTTGGGATATTCGATCCCCAAATAATGGGCCAAATCTCATTTGTGATAGATATGGAAGTTGATGTAGGGGGAGGGGAAAGAGGAGAAGAGGAGAATAAATGATTATAACTTGACTTTGAAGAGTATATTCCATCAGTTGTGAGAGGCCTGTAGAGCATATCATCTACTTTCCAAGAAATAGGTGTTTTGATCATGTCAATAGCACTTCTAAGATCCAAGTTAGATCTTAAACTCACCAAATCCCAGCTGTTATTGGGGCCTATCAGGTCTTTAACCATTGTAGTAGTTGCACCTTCTCTTAATTTTGCTCTTTCACCTGAACATGACTAGTTTACTTCTGTGATGTTGAGGTTACTATGCACACTTACGTTCCACCTTCCCGCTTCTATAAGAACATCCCTTCCTGACAAAAGACTCCTCCACACCCATGAGATTCCATTTTTTGCTTCGGCTTGCCATATATCAGTATTAGGATAGTAGATGCTTTTGAGAGTAGTGGCCCAGTATAAGGTTGGATCCTGAATGATTCTCCATACTTGTTTAGTGAGGAGAGCTTTGTTTAGTTTATTAAATTCCTTGAAACCCAAGCCACCCAAAGATTTAGGGGCACAAAGCAGTTCAAACCTCTTCCAATGTATGCCTCTGGATTTACCATTAGATTGCCACCAGAATCTAGTAATAGATGAAGTGAGGGCAGTACAAAATGTCTTTGGCAAAGCCAGGATAGACATTATGTAAGTAAGGATAGCCTGTACCACTGCTTTAATAAGAATTTCCTTGCCTGCCTGGTTAAGTAAATTACCCTTCCAACTCTCCATCTTTGAATACACTCTATCTTTAAGCCAACTGAGGTTCTGAATCTTTGAACCCCCCACTCTACAGGTATTCCTAGGTACTTTCCAGGATTAGTCCATATAGGAATTCTAGTAATTACTTCAACTTCCCCTTTAAGAGCTTTTGAGACTATACTTCCAAAAATCACTCCTGACTTTGATAAGTTTACTTTCTGACTTGTAGCATTTGTGAACATATTCAACAATCTTATCATATGGAATAGCTCCTCTTTAGAGTCCTTGATGAATAAAATGGCATCATCTGCGAAGAACAGATGAGTGAGGGAAGGTGCAGAAGCTGCCAGTTTAATTCCATGCAATATATTAGAAGACACTGCATTTGTGATAAGCCTTGACAAGACATCAAACACAAGGATGAACAAGTGGGGGGATAGGGGATCCCCATGTCTAAGACCTCTTTTAGGCATGACTCTCTCAGAGTTAAAGCCATTGACTTGGTAGGAATATGATACAGTTGTGACAAGAGTCATGACTAATTTTATCCAATCAGTAGAGAAACCATAGGCTTGTAGGGAAGACTCTAGGAACTCTCAACTTATTCTGTCATAGTCCTTATTCATATCAAGCTTAATAGCTATCCCTCTTCCCCCTTGGGCTTGTTTTTTCTTTAAGCAGTGGAAAGCTTCATGAGCAATGATCAAGTTATCCTGGATCAACATACCCTCAAATTTTTTTGCTATGACTTTGTAAATAAAGGAGCAGGAACTAATTGGTCTTAACTGGCCAATAGACTCTGGGTGAGGGATTTTAGAAATGATTTACCCTCTGTGAAGAAATGATTAACAGCTTTGAAAACATCTTTTTGGATAGTAGGCCTATCTTTTTGGAAAAAGAGACCATTTAGACCATCAGGGCTAAGAGCTATGTAAGTTCCCAAATCAAAGACAGCATTTTCAACTTCCTTAAAAAGAACTGGGCTAGTAAGGGTAGCATTCATAGACTCTGTAATACACCTTGGAATAACATTTAGGCACTCAGTAGTTTTTGAGATAGGTTCCGCAGAATATAAATTATTATAGAAATTCCAAATACCCATAGAGACTGCAGTCTGACCCTCCACCCAGTTGTTTTTGTCATCTTTGATTCTATATAGTTTATTCCTGTCTCTCCTTTGAATGGTAGAAGCATGGAAAAACCTTGTGGTTCTTGTCCCCACCTTTGAGCCATTTCATCCTTGATCTTTGAGCCCAATATTCTTCGTCTTGCTTCCACAATCTGTCTATCTCTAATCTGATCTCCTTGACTTCCAACCAATTAACAGGTGCCAAGTTGCCATTATGTATTGATTGTAACTTCTGTTTTAGGTAGCTTATTTGTTTTTCAGCATTCTTGAAGCTGTGATTCTTCCACCTCTTTAAATGGGAGGTGCAGTTAGCAACTTTTGAGGACCAATTACCCCAAGGATCAGGAAGATCAGTTGAGGCCCACCCCTTAGAGACCACTTCCCTACACTCCTCATTCTCTTCCCAAAAAGCTTCATATCTAAAGTTTTGACCACTTGTGAGTGAGGGTTTTAGTCTTAGCAAAATAGGTGAGTGATCAGAGTTGATGATGGGGAGGGCAGTGGCTAGGGCATGAGGAAAAAGATTCCTCCATGATGGATTTGCTAGGACTCTGTCAATCTTTTGTCTGGTTACTATACTATCTCTAGTGTTACTCAACCAGGTATACTTGCACCCATGCAATGATAAATCCATTAAACTGTTGTTGTCAAGGAATTGTCTAAACAGTTTAATTCTTATAGGTTCAATGCCCCTAATACCATCTTTGTCAGCAGTTTGGATCATTTTGTTGAAGTCACCTATACAAAGCCAGGCACCATCATTAGCAAGCTTTAGTCTAGTAAGTTTAGCCCATAGATTCCTTCTTGAGGAGAAGGTAGGATTACCATATACAAAGGAAATTTCAAAGAAGATCCCAGATCTTCTTTCTTTTGTAGCAATATGAATATAGTTAGAACAATAATCAATGATCTGTACTTCATAATGGTCATTCCATAACCAACAGAGACCACCTGAGGTACCATTTGCTTCAACACAGATGATGTGTTGATATATAAACCTTCTTTTCCTTATGAGCCCTAGTCTCCATAAGGAACATTATGGCCGGCTTATAACCTCTAATGAGGTCATTAAGTTCTCTAATCTTCGGGGCTGCCGCCAAGCCACGACAATTCCAGCTTATGCATGTCATTGTGCTAGAGGGGACAAGGACTTGCCTGCTGCCTTTTTCTTTGAGAAAAAACCAATGTTGAATGGGCCAAAAACACCTCATTATCTTGTAGTTTAGCTTGCTTGCTTTTAGGAGATAAATGTTGAGGTTGTGATGAACTTGCTTTTCTTTTTGAGTTGCAAGCCTGAGTCCAGGTTGATTGCTAAGTCATTCTCCTCAGCATTTTCTAGCACATGCTGACTTTCTGTGGGGAGGAACTCATCCGGAGGAAACTCAACAAAATAGCTTGGTTGTGGGGGAGGTAGTAATTTTGGTGGGTCCCTCCATTCTGCCTGCATCTCTTTGTTTCCTCTTTGACTTGATTTTCCTTTACTGTCACACTTTTTTGCATTCAAAATTGGTGACTGAGCTTCCTTGTCCTTGTTGCTCTTGTCTAACAATTGCTCTTTAACCTTTCTTGCAATAAGAGGTGATATAGATGCACCATTATATCTAGCATGTTCATCTTTTGGGCTGGGGTAGTCATTCATTATTAATGGCTCTTTTAGACCTATGTCTTCTTTGAACAGTTGGAGATCCTCTATGTTAGCAGGACCAAGCCCTGGGGAAACTGTGTTGCCATTTAGAGGTATAGTAGTGGACAAAGGTACATCTAACATTGGATTCTTTTGATTGTGAGCATCTGTAGTTAGCATAGGTACCTTATTATTGAAAACATGAAAGTTATCAGCCACCTCAGGCTGCACTTTGCCAAGTTTGATGCGGACATCTTGCATTATGGCTTCAACTTCTCTAGTGGTTCTCTCCCCGTTTTGCTTTTCTAAGTCATGTAACCTGTGTTGCCTCAGAAAATCTTCTAGGGGGGCTGTGAATTGGAGGTGGGGAGGAGCTTGCCCTTCTATTGGAGTAATTACTTCAGATTGTGCCGTGTTAAGCAACTGGTTCTTGTACTCCTCAAGTTCTTCCTCTAATAGTTGAGTCTGTTTTACTCTATATTCTTTCAATTCCTCATCATTCAGGTGAGTCTCAAAAGGCATAGGGTAGTCTTCCTCATCTGTTGTTTCCTCTTGTGATACATCCCTAATCTGTAGCCCACTAGTCTTCCTTCCATAGGTTGTTGGGACTGTACCTGTTCCATAGGAACGGTTTGCTATCATTTCTGCCCAAGCAAGTCTCATTTTCTCACCAACAGCTGCTTCACTTTCCTCTTTAGAATTATCCTGAATTGCCTGCTTGTCCTTGTTGAATTTGTAAGCCGTGTTCTTGGTTGAAACCCCATATCTTTTCTGGTGCTATTTGAGAACTGCTTTTATAGTTTTAGCTGGTTGGGCAATCATGCTTTGATCATACTTTGGAATGGTTGAGCATAGAGAGGACATAACCCTAGGGATCTTACAGTATTTCTGCTCATGACCTAGACACCCACAGTTGAAACATAGGTCCTGTAGTCTCTCATATTTATAATGAACCCATACCTTAGGCAAGTCTCTTCGAGGAATCCAGCATCCAGCTGGGAAAGGTTTGGTAACATCAATTAATACCCTAGCCATTAGAAAGGTCCTGAGAACTCTGCCTTCAATAATAGATTCCTCTATCTCTAACACTTTTCCTGCTTTTTGAAGTATTGTTTCCCCATTAATTCCATTTAGTAGGTCCATAGGTAAGTTGTGAATTTGTAGCCAAAAAGGACTTAGGTCAAAGTTGATCTCATCTGTTGTTATAGATGGGATCCAGTAGTGTAAACACATAAGATGGTTCATGAAGAACCATGGAGATCTTTTCAGCACTTCACTACAATCTTTCTCATTTTCAAAGGTAAAAAGAAATCTATTTTTACCTAGATCAGAGATTTGTAAATTCTGATAAGAGGACCATGCTTTGCTGATGATTCCTTTGGCAGCAGTTTTATTTTGAGCTTTGTTAGAATGCAGTTGCCCAACTAGTGTGCGCTTTGCTAACTCAACATTATCTTTGTTTGCAGGTACCAGGATTTCCAAGAGCTCCTCTGGATTGTCACTAATTGGAGGGGATCAGTTTGCAGAACTGGAAGCCATGATTGTTGTAGGGATGGATTGTTTGTTTTCTAGGGTTTGGGTTGATATTATGGTTGGGAAGGTTTGTATTTTTTAGGATATGGGAACAAGGTTGTGTTGTTTGTAAAACTAATTGCTGTAGAGGTGGGTTTTGTTTTTTAGGGTTTTGGTTGTTGTTATGATAATGGAGGATTGTATAACTCAGAATGTGGGTACAGGGCTATGATGTTTGTAAGCTTGCTTTTGGTTTTTGTAAAATCTGTTGAAAGTATGTGTATGATTAGGGACCAGTGATGTGAAACATGATGTGATTGAGGGAAATGTGGTGTGATTGAGAAAGAGAGAGGTTGTTGTTGTAGGTAGGTGAGCTTCCTCGTGGGAGACAAGATAACCTTAGAGGGAACATAAACCCATAAACCCTAGCAGAGGTTTACACACGGGAACTTTTTCCAACAATACTAAGTCTTATATTACTGAATCAGCCTGATACGCGGTTTTTGATTTTTTTTGTTCAAATGGATACGTTTTCATTGATAAACATTAGGCGAAGCCCAACCGAATACAAAGCACACAGTCTAAAGTAGAAGGCCAATACTTTGTCCAATCCCCTGGCTATTCGGTAGACACCCCCACCGTCAAATATTCCGAAAATACCCCTCCTAAATTTTATAACTCTGCTCTCCTCTCCTCTCACACACACCCATTTCTTTAACCTCTCCTCTCACACACACCCCCTCACCCAAAACCCATATCAATCCATCTCTCCCTCTCTTCCTCTCCTCCACTTCGTAATGCATCTCCTTCATCCCCTTCGTGCATCAAGAAAGGTATGATTATCTCCCTCTCTTCTTCGTTATTTACGTTTTTTTCTGGTAAATTAACACGTTTCGGACATTAAGCCACCAAACCTATTATGTAACATTCTGAACCAAAAGGTTCGGACGAGCATGAACCAAACCATACTGATAAACCCTGAACCGATTGTTTTTGTTTTTGCAACAATGGTGCAATTCGTAACCGTGATCGAACGAAATGCTTGGAAGGTTTGCCTTCCAGATAACATTTTTCAGCTGTTAGGCAACGAATTGCCTCGCGATTGTTACTTCTTCCTGGATGTCGGCAACATTATTGGTGGTATTATCAACAGGCGCGCTGACAACATTTAACTTATACGGACGCCATCTGCAACTTATATGGGGGTGTTGACGGTGTTGAAGTCTCAATAACATATAATCAGGACCGGCGGTTCAATGTGGTCAGAATTATGCCCGAGGAAGATGATGCTGGTTCTGACTCAGCTGATTCAGATTACCGGGCATTCCTTGCCGACTATGATGGGAGTGGTGACGAACCAACAATTTCTGTCGTTACAGATTTATAATATGCAAACTGTTATATCGTTGTTTCAATAATTGTATGCATTTTTATGTTTATTTAGTAATGAGTAATTTATATTTCGGTTTACAGTTTAAATTAAACAACAAGTTTATTATTAGAAAAGCATAACCGTACATCAAACACAAATGACATCAAAAAGATAAAAAACAACATAGCGAAACAACTAAGAAACTAGTGATTATTTGGGAAGTCCCTATTCTAGAAGATAAATGACCTCTTCCGGAGTGTGCATTGTTTCGACAAACAGCTTCAGAATTTGACGTCCCATTGGAACATTAGCATGATGCTCCATCATTGCACGAAGATCATCGTCGCTCTGGATCTCCATAGTTAAATAGCAAAGAGTCCCATCCTCTCCACAATTGCACTTGCGGTAACGTAAATGACTTATGTCTTTACGCCACTCTCCCTCTTGGCGAACCTTCCTCTCCGCCTTTTCCTTCAACTACTTGAATGTTATATTCTTATCCAACCTACAGAAGATGGGATTGCGAGAACGAAAAAACATGCCATCGTGTCTGTCGGTGACCATTCCACGGTGATGCAGGACGGTTAGGAATATAACATTAGGTCTTCCATTTCAGCGGGTGGGGTTATGGTGTTTGTGAAGAAGCGAAGAAGATGAATCAGAAATGGGTAAGGTGTTTGTGTGAAACTCAGTGAAGTGTGAGCACCTACTTATAATAGGTGTGATCGAACGAGAGTCGTCGCTTTTGAACGATCAGAACCATTGAATTTCTAACCATTGGGCACAATTTCCAATGTCAATATCATCCACTCGTTTTTATCACACGTTTGACTGCCTTTTTGGCTGATTTTTTGACTGATTTTAAGACGTTGATGATAATCGACGGTGGAATCTGAGCCGTTGATGACAATGGTTGGTGGAGCCCGTTCCGACGACTGTGGTCCGAATTGCTTCGGACGACCGTGCTCCGAACCTAGCAAATTAGGGGTGTGTCTGAAAATAACACACTCGGTGCTGAACCGTACGAATCGGTTTGGTGGACCGTGCGCCGAACCATCAGTAACTCCAAAAATATTAAAAAGCACACGTTTCATTAAGGGTATTTCAGTCTTTTCACGCATTTAGGGAGTGTCACATGAGTAGCCAGGGGTTTGTACGAAGTATGGGCCAAGTAGAATCCACACCTACCGGCCCAACAAAAACACTTACACAAGAAACAAATATGACAACATCAACAACTTAGAAGAGGAAATGAAACAACCACCCTCTCACCAAGCGAAACCTAAACAAACCCTATTTCAGCAAAAAAACTGAACTCAACCCACCATTATTATTGCACAACGACTCGGATTGAAGAAGAGAAGAATTGTAGGAGGAGGAGCGACAGTCCATTTTTGAGGGAGAGGGTTAGCAGCGTTCAATTTCGCCACCAGATCAGCGACTCCATTACAGCTTCTGTTCGCCCACATAAAACCAATAGAGGTAAATTCGCTCCTCCTAGATCTGATATCATTCACTGTGTTCAATCTCTCTTCTAATTTTGTCTCCGCTACACACTTCAATCAGCACGAGGCAATCTGATTCAAGAAGAACAAATTGGATTCGAAGGCTCACAGCAAGGGAAATCGCTTCTCTTAAGGCCAAACCTTCAGCAACTAACGGAGAAGATGAATAGAATTTTGAGCTACATCCCGATACCTTAATCCCCATATAATTACAAGCTACAATTCCAACACACCCTTTTCCAGAACCCAAGTCAAATTGGGAATCTGAGTTGAATTTAATTGCTTGACCACGAGGGGGGGCGGTCTCCATCTTGCATCGTTTTTTCTTTGAGTTCCAGAGACCCTGATACTAGGGATAGAAATAGGGATAGGAAACTGATTTTTAGAACAACTAACTTTGATAGCGTAGAGGATATCACTTGGGTTGGGGTTACGATCTTCAAACACCTTAACATTACGAGCCTTCTAGATACAACATAAGGCAACTGTAGCATTAGCAAACATAACATTCTTTTCAGCACCTAGACACCATGTAGAATCCACAAGGGAGTCAAGCCAAAGACCAAAGTGTGTAACATTATCCCTCGTAGGGCAAGGCACAATTGCACACCAAACCACGCAGGTGTGGTCCAAGAGCACAAAAATAGGTGTTCAATAGTCTCTTCTTCCAGCTTGCAAATAGGGCATTTAGAATCACTAGTAATTCTCTTTCTCACCAAATTCCTTCTAGTAGCAATAGCATTATGCTTCAGCCCCAAAACAAAATGTTTAATCCTCTCAGGAATTTGAGCCTTCCAGATCAATCTCCATGAAGCTTCAGATAGGCACTTATACTCTGATCTCACACTATAGTTACCCTCCACAATGAGAGGCCATTATAGCTTATCCCCAGGATTACTCCTACATATAGGAGGTTTTACAGCCTCAATAGCACTATTAGGATGAAGAAAGGGTTGATTGATCAATCAAGTCTTGAGCCGTTGGAATATGACAACTATCCTTCAACCTTGCAAGTTCCCCAGAAGCCAACCGTCTATTCTTAGTTATGCTCAACTCAGAACCAAAACTGATATTCCTTCTACCTTGTTGTTTTAAAAGGTCCCTCCGATGAAGTATACTTCTCCATACCCAAGAAATTCCAGCTTTTGGTTTAACCACCCAAAAATCATCTCTACCACAGTAAATACCTCTAAGAATTCTAGCCCAGTAATCATTTGAATTTTGAATGTCCTCTAGACTTGCTTAGACAATAGAAAAGAATTCTGAGAATTAAAATCCTTGAATCCCATTCCTTCATTATTCTTAGACTTACACATAAACTCCCAACTTTTCCAATGAATCCCTCTAGATCTCACCTTTGAAATCCACCAAAAATTTGCCACAACAAAACACAGAGATTGACAAAAATTCTTGGGGAGCCTAACAATAGCCATAACATAGGAAGGAATGACTTGAATGATTGATTTGATTAGGACTTCCTTACCAGCTTGAGACAAGAACTGTTCTTTCCAACCTTCTAACTTTGAAAAAACCCTTTACCACACTCAGTATGGGTCCCTAACTATTTACCTGGGGAGTCCCAAATAGGGAAATGATGAACATCAGAGATAGCTGCTCTCATATCAGTAGAGACCCCTTTACCACAAATAACACTTGATTTCTGAAGACTTGTTTTCTAGCCTGAAGCAGCAGTGAAGCTGTTAAGAATAGACACTACCTGGTACACCTAGAGCTACAAAATGGGCCGAGCCCGTCGGGCGAGGCGGGTTAGCCTGAAAAAGCATAGGGCTTGGGCCGACAAAGTTGAGCCTGTTTTTATATCCGGGCTTTTTAGCCCTACGTAGAAAAGCCCGAGCCTGCATTAGGATAGCCGATCGGGCCATGGGTAGCCCGCAAGCCCATGAGTTATAAAAATAATAACATTTGACATATGTTGTATTACAGCCAAAAACCCAAAATTAGGGTCGGGCTTGGGCCGTAAAGGATGTCCCCAAATTTTAACCTAGGCTTTTTAGCCCTACCCGTAAAAGCCAGAGCCCGTAAGGGGCCGGCACAATGCGGGTCGGGTAGCCCTTTTTCAAGCTCTAGGTACACCTCTTCCTAGCTTTTTGTACCAAAAATTTAAGCATCTTCTGCAAAAAATAAATGGGT
Source organism: Astragalus glycyphyllos (assembly GCA_963573325.1). Classification (NCBI taxonomy): domain Eukaryota; kingdom Viridiplantae; phylum Streptophyta; class Magnoliopsida; order Fabales; family Fabaceae; genus Astragalus; species Astragalus glycyphyllos. The sequence goes on from OY754307.1 coordinate 41,670,995, forward strand.
TAGGGTGGGGGCTCTAGGAGCTTGTAATGCCCCAAAGTAATTATTTTAATTACTTAAGTTATTAAATAAATTCAAGTACCTTATTGTTAAGTGATTGAATTATTGTTGTGTTTTGGGTTGATAATTGTGTGATTTAATCGAATAAATGGAATATTTGGATGCATTGAGTATGTGTTTGGTTAATTTAATTTAGTTTTAAGAGAGGGATTAAAGGGTAAGGGCAAAATAGAGTTTTTACACAAACCAAACACTCATTAACTTAAGACTCTATCAATTGAACACAAAAGGCAGTCACACACTCTCATAAAACTCATTTTTTCAAAAATACACATAAAACACACTTGAGAAAGAGTGAGAGGGCTTCAAGGGAGAGAAAGAAAAGAGGGAGATAAAGTTGCATGCCATCTTCACCATCACTTCAAAGTCATCCCACTCCTTTTGATTGAGTTTCTAGTTATTTAAATCATCCTAACTGCCACCATTTCTCAAAAATAAGACTTTCATCCACCTCACTCACAAATATTTCTTCTTTCCATTTTCAAATTTCATTAGAGAAAAGGGGTTAGATTTGAGTTCAATGGTAATTGCATGTTAGTTTTGGGGATGATTCAATACTTTTCTGAAGCCACATTGTTGATTGGAAGGTTTAAGAAGGGGATTTGAGTTTTGGAGCCTAGGAGCGATTCTTGAAGCCATAGGAGTTCTTGGAGTGTTTGACGGTTGATTTCTAGCTTCCATTCACATTTGCAGCTGATTGAGGTGAGTTCTTTCACCTTAGGTTTTGATTATGATTGTGATTGTGTGGATTTCCGAAAAGAAGAACTAATGCATGTGAATTTTTGAGTAAAATGGATGATTGATTGTTAGAATTAAAATATGCTGAAATTGTGTTATGAAATGTTCTTGCATGTTTTATGTTTTGTTGTGATTTCATAGAAATGTATGATTTCGTTACTTTGGTTGTTTGGAAGTACCATTGTGCTGTTAGTAAGTGGTATTGAGTTAGGAATCAAGTGGGATAGGCATTGGAGCCAAAGGAATAGTCAATTTTCGCGAAAAATAGGATTTTGGAAACCTGCAGAAGGAGCCCAGTCCGTGAGTCTAAGGAGCCCGGTCCGTGCCAAACATTCTGGACTTCCAACTATGTTGGTTGCTCAGGAGGCCCGGTCCGTGCCAAAGCTACTGTCCGTCATTTTTAAATCTTTCAAATGATCCCAATTCTTTCCTCAGCCCTTCCCAATACAAATACAAATTAAGTACAATTGAGATAAATTCCATGTATATGGAGACTCAAGTTAAGTGTTTTATTATAACGTTATAGTGTTCTATTGAGTGAGAATTGAACCGAGATATCAAATAACTTCATAAAATACCAAGGGGGTGAGGATCCTAAGAGAGAGCATACTTGGTGAAGGGAAGTCATGCTCCCTAAGCCAAGGCTCAGAATAAGTTGACTCGGCAATAGCTATTGTCAAGTAGGTTCACTGGGGGAATTGCGTAGTAATTGCCCGGGGTTGTGCTGAGTTAAAAGTAAAGATAAGTAAAACACCGAGAGCATAAGGTAAGGGGTCCCGAAAGAACTCATTGAGATTGTATTTCATTGTATATGTTGTGGTGTTTTTCAGATATGCAGGGCAAGAACAAGAAAAACCAAGAAAAGTAGCAGTTGCTGTGTTCCACTGAGTTCATGTATGATCCGTAGGGATCAAAGGATATTTTGTTATGTTCCCCCTAGATAGTACTTGTTTTAAGTTGTAGGAAAACTGTATAATGGATTTGAGTCATGTTTATGTATCTTTTGAGATTTTATCAAGTTGTACTTGATGTCTAAGTATGTTATGGTACACGTACCTAAGTAAGCTATATTTTGGGCTAGCACAGTTTAAGTTTTTAAAATCTTAAATCCATAATCAGTTACAAGTTTCTCTGAATGATTATCATATGTCTGATTCTTAATGTCTCGTTAGCTAATGAAATATAAGGATGTTACACATCCAATTTCAGACCATAAGAAAAACCTAGGGAGTTGGCATTAGTTAGGAGCATAGACAAGACATCAAAGACTAGGATGAAAAGATAGGGTAGAGAGGATCCCCTTGTCTTAACCCACACCCTGGAATAATCACTTTGCTCCTAGAGCCATTGACCTGATAACGAGACACTTTTGAGAAAAGACCAGTCCACGTGATCGTAAGTCTACCCCCCCCCCCAAAAGCACTTTGTTAGGGGGGAGGAAATCGGGTCATTCAGAAAAGGCTTGATTCTTGCATTTAGGGATTAAAGCAACCAAAGTATCATTAACTAAATCCCCAATCTTTCCTTAGTTGAAAAACTCAAAACTCATAAACAACATCAAATACATCCTCCTTGATAGCCTCCCAATCCTTTTGAAAGAATTCACCATTCAAACCATTTGGCTCTAAGGCATTGAGAGGCCTCAGAAAATACATTCCTTTCCACTTCAGGACCATACAGTAGCAAGGAGCACTTGGTTCATATCATTAGTTACTCTGCTAGGGATAACATTAAGACAAGCCTCAAAATTAGTGTTAACAGCAGAAATATAAATCTCTCTGAAATACTCCTCAATGGCAGCCATGACATTAGAGTGACCTTCCACCCACACCCCTGCTTTGTCCTTTAATCCGTAAAGCTTATTTTTGTTTCTTCTTTGAACTGTGGTAGCGTGAAAGAATTTAGAGTTCTTATCCCCATTTAAGCCATTTAAACTTAGATCTTTCCCCCAATACATTTCTTCTTGTCTCCATAGGCTATCAATCTCCTTTCTAATCTGGAAACCTCCTCCAAGTTAGCAGAATCATTCGCCCCAATTTAGCAGTCTTTGTAACTGAAGCTTCGAAATTTCCACTGCAGCATTTTTAAAGGTCACCTTATTCCAAGCAAGTAGGTTGCCCTTGCAGTTCTTAGCTTTCTCCTGAAATTTTTCCCATCTCTCCTCCTCAAGATGAGCCTCCTTCGAGTTGTCGGACACCACACCCCTCAAATCAGCATGTTCATCCCAGTAGCTTTCATATCTAAAGAATCTCTAACTCCTAGAAGGTGGATGGGAGAGAAGGATCAAAGGGGAGTGATCAGAATTAATAATGGGAAGAGCAATACCAGTAGCATGAGGGTATAAATATCTCCACCCCCAATTCACCAAGATCCTGTCAATTTTTTGGAAAGTGACAACCCCATTCCTAGAGTTACTAGCCCCAGTAAATTTATTACCTTTCAGCTCCAAATCCTTCAACCCAGCAGAGTTAAGGAAGTCCCTAAACATTGTTAACCTGATAGGAGCCACAGGTCTAACACCATCCTTTTCATTAATAGAGCACAACTTATTGAAATCTCCTACACAACACCAACTCAGCAAGGCCCCTCTCTTCTAGGGATCAAATTCTGAAGCTTTCTCCATAAAAATCTCCTTCTTACAAATGTGAGGTTTCCATACACAAAAGTCATTTCATACACAGAACCAGAATTCTTTTCCTTCATAACAATGTAAATATAGTTTAGGCAAAATTCTAAGACTTGGATCTCATAGGAAGAGTTCCAAAACAAACCAAGACCTCGTGATATGCCATTAGCAGGCACACAAAACACATTTTTTAACTTCAATTTCCTTTTAACTCTCTCAACGCTTTTCTTCTGGGCTCCAGTCTCTATAAGGAATAAAGTAGCCGACTTTTGACCCTTTAAGAGGTCCTGCAGCTCTCTACTTGTCGTGGTCACCCCAAACCACGACAATTCTAACTAATGATGCTCATTTGGACTTTGGGGCTCGCCTCCTCAGCCTTTGAAGAATAATAACCAATACAGAATTTGCAAATACATCTCTTTCATGACCTGTAGTGCTCTTCTCCACATTGATATCATTACCAGACCCCATTTTCTACTTCTTTACCTCCTCTGAACCACCTCTGTTCTCATGAATAGAACTCTCATTTTCACAGATATTCCTTTTAAGACTCATACCAGCACCCATACAGAGAGATAGAATATTTTCTTCATTTAGATTCAATTGAGCTTGTGGGACATCATCACTAGCATTATTGTCTTCTGGGATATTCAACAATTTATTGTTGTTTAGGAACATCTTTCTTTTGTTTTCTCCAAATTCCAACTAGTCTAGGAGATGTCTTGCAATTTTTGTACTCTATGTTAATCCCCTTGTTGGACTCCTCCACTCTTCCCTGACTGAAGCCACTGCCACCAACTCCAGATGAGACACCACCAAATCTAAAAGCATCAATAAACTTATTTCCAGCCACATGGGGTCCTATTAGCCCCTAAATTACTTGAGATTTCATTAGCCACAATTCCCTTCGCATTACTAACTTTCCTCTATATTTTTGGTGTAACTACTGACATATTTTCTCCACCATCGATACAAACAGATAAGTGTACCTTTGGCAGTTGTTGTGTAAAAGGTGTGCAAGTATACACAGTCTAAAAACAAGTAATATATTAATAAGAAGGGATCGTACCCACAGGGATTGAATTAATTTTTTTAGAGTTTAAAGTGGTAGCAATACTAGTGATAATAAAAGTCAAAATTAAACTAAGGTATGAGTGATGTGTGTATATAGATAGAATTTTAAAGTAAGCAAAGTAAAATGTGTTGTGAATCAATTGAGAGAAATGGTTGAAATGCTCTTTTCCAAGTAATTCCACTTTGAAAGTATTATGCTATATGCGATGCTTCTGCAATGATTGCACCTGCAATGAATGCTGATGCAATGGATACGTGCTTTTCAGCAACTAACTTCAGGGTTTCATTACAAGTCTTATGTCTAAGCCCTAAATAAGTTCACCCTTGTATATTTATGATCCCTCAGTATCACCCTATGGACTATGCTATCCTATGTCTAGGTTTTAGCATGAAATTAATAAAGTTTCCTTTTATTAAAACACTTATCCATATTAGTTCTTGAGTTCAAATCATAAACCATGTCTGTATTTATGACCGTACTTATTCTAAGTGATCAACCTCAAAATAAGTTTGTAAGAATTATAGCACAAGAACTAAATTGCAAGCATCACTATAACATAATAACTATTCAAAGTTTCATTACAAAGTTAAGGCATCCCAACCAAGGGTATTTAGTTCATGCTTGACATAACTAGACACATATAAACTGAATGAAACAGGTTTATGAGAAGGAAAATACAAAGGAACAAAGATTAGATAGAAATTACACAATTGGAGATCCTTTGCATATTCTGCCTAGCAATGCTGGGGCAATTACCTCTCAGCAATAGAAACAGTAACAAGAATTGAAAGAGAAGAGATGGGAGAAGTTGTCACTTTTTTTCCTTCCTTCGACAATAGTTTAGTACATCTAACTCTAATACAATAAAGAAGATGAAACTATCTAATGAACTTGAGAAATGAAAGTTGTGAGATCTCTTGAATGAGGAAGTGGGGATGTATTTATAGGCTCCATGGAGTGAGGTTGCCTTGGTCACCAAGCTCATAACTAGGGTTTCTTCTTCCACTTGTCTTCAAAAAGTTTGATTTGAAGTCCCACCAACTATGAAGAGTGGTCCAATGGTATGAAGACAAGTGTACTCAAAAAGTTCCCCCTTGATGTCTAGGGGGCATGAACTTAGTGCCGCACCCATCCACTTGCGCAACTTGCACTTGCAACTTGACATGCTGACATCATCATCAGAGTGCAGGGGCATTCTGTGTTGTGACCATTGCTGGTGCAATGATTGCAGGTGCAATGCTTCTATCTTTTGCTGGAATCTTCATTGCTGGAGTAATGACTTTTGAGCTTATTGCAGGTGCAATGATAGCTGGCTCTATTACCGGGGCAATGATTGCTGCAGAAATTGAACAAACACATAAAATACCACAAAATATAGATCACTAATGATGAGCTCCATATTTAAAGATGTTGATTTTTTTTTGTGTTTCTTTGTTTGACACCAGAATAGTACTGAGTTTCTCATAATAATTTAGATTTGAAAGTATAAATAACTCTATATAAAATAGAGTTATCACACCCCCATACTTAAATCATTGCTTGTCCTCAACTAATGACTCTTGAACAAGATTAAAAATTTGAAATACTAGGGATTAATTTTCAGAGGATCAGACCAGCTAGACCGTTTTTAAACATATTTTTCAACCTCTTTAGTTTCCCGCAAAGCTTGTGAACCATTGGTTCTTCTAACATACAAAATTATTATAGCTTTTTGTGTGAGTGTGTGACTTCACTGAACTTCTAATTGGTCCCTAACTAAATTCGAAAAGTCTATTTAGCTTTTGGATAGAAAAAGGTTGCTTTTGATCAAAACTAAAGATTTTTCAAAATAGAGAATAGACTAACAATTTCTTCAAGTGTTGGGGGGCTTCAAAGCACAACAAAGGGTCTGTCATACCCTAATTTTGTCCGCCCAATTTCAAAAACTCTAATTTTCAGCAGAAACAAATAATTTTGTGAGTGATGCATTATTTGAGAAAGGGTTTAGGGTATTTACCCAAGCATTCTAAGGTTTTCAAAATCATTTTTGAGAAATTAAGGAATTTTGGGGCATTTAAAAGGGGCATTGTTTGGTCAATTTCAATTTAATAAATTTTTGCTAGCTGAAAATCCAATTAATTAATTTTTGGGAATTTATTTAATGAAATTGTATTATTTTGAACAAAAAAAATAAAAAAATAAAATCATTTTTCAAATTATGCGCATATTTTATATGTGTAGTAAAAATATCAAGTTCAAATTAATTCAAGAAAGCATTTCAAAAATAGTACAAGGAATATTCCCAAAAATTATATGATAGGATTTTTGTTGGCAATTTTGGTCATCTCTCATTTTCAAAAATGGCATATTCTTCAAGATACCTTGTATATGGCTCAAAATGGTTAGATTTATGTACAATTATCTTGAAAGGAATAATCAAAATTGAGAGGATAATTGGAAGGTTCATGGATAGTACAATAGTACAATTGCCAACTTGCAAAACTTGGGCACCACTCTCATTGCTTGGCTGAATATCTACCCCTTCATTTCCCTCTCATTTTGCATTTTTTTGCCCCTCATCAAAGTGTGTTTCAATCCTCACCCTTGATTCAAAATTAAAATGCAATCCTAGAATGAGATGAGGTACACAATGACCTAAATGCCCCTAAACCTAATTGCACATTATATATACCCTCATATCCTCACCTCTCACAAGGTTTTGGCTCACAATTCACACTCAAAAACCTAGCCTCTCCTCTTCTCCCTTCTTGGCCGAATACCCCTCTTCATTCCCTCACCTCATTTCTTCACTTTTTCACTTCAGATCAACATTCTAGTCCTAAATCCTTCATCATCCTTGCATTCTCTTCAAAGATCCATTTTCAAATCTCAAGAATCAAGCTCAAGATTGAAGATTAGAGGGTTGATTCAAGTGGTTTAGTGTTCATTCACCTTATTTCTTTCGTTATTCTAGCTTGGAGTTGAGGTATACTCTCAATCTTAGCATCATCAAAATTTTAGCATCAAAAATGTAGATCATCAATCTATTTTTGCATATCAAGCATTTCTTTGCATTTTAGTGCTCTATTTTATGTTGAAATGTTGATATAATTGTTGTTGTTGAATGAGAGATGTGTTTCAAGCATTTTGACAAACACTTTGGGAGGTTTGGATGCTTGAAATGCATCTCTCTCTTGGAATAAATTGTGTGTTTGTGCTATTTTCATTTTGTGCTTGCATTTTCATGAATAAAATTGTGATTTGGGCTTATGTTTCATTTCGCATATTGTAGAAAAATTAGAGTTTGTGTGATTTTAGTGCATTCCTTTGCTTAATCATGTGAATCCTTGCCAAAAAGTTTGATATATGTCATTTGCTTGCATGATTTTGTTGCTTTCAAAGAATAAAATGAGGTTTTAGCTCTATGTTGGTGTCGCATTTCATGAGATAATTAGGGTTTGTGCTTGTTTTTGTTGCTTGCTTTGAAAATCATGTTTGTGTTGATGATTTGGTAAGAGGATTTGACACTTATGCACTTGTGCATATCCCAAGTGTTAAAGATTACCTAAAGGGATTCAACACCTTAATTGCATATGCTTACTAAATAAAATGTCAAATTGATTTTTCATGGCTTGCTAATGATCTTACTTGAGGCAAATGCCCTTTCCAACTTATTCCTTTCATGTGGTTGATTGTAGAAATATGCTAAATGTTGATGCCATCAAAATGATACCACATTGTTGCTTATGTCAAATGTTGATGTGAAATCCCTAGGGTTTTGCAAGTGATTCATTAAATGTTTGAATTCACTTGTGCTTTGTAACTTCCTTGCCTACTCACATGTTGTGTCATAAATGCCTAGTTAGGTTCATTTCTTGCCTATTCATGCATCTTCAATAAGATGTTCAATTTAGGTTCATTCACTTGCCTATTCATGCATTTTGCAAAAATGTTCAATTTAGGTTCATCTTGCCTAGCATCTTCAATAAGATGTGCAATCTAGGTTCATTCTCTTGCCTATTCATGCATTTTTGCCAAAATGTTCAACTTGGGTTCATTCTTTTCCTATCTATGTATTGTGACATGATATGTGTAGTCTAGTTTCATCTTTCCCTATTCATGCATTGTGTATTCAAATGTTGTAATGAGATGTTTTCAACATGAAAGGGTAAGTTGCAAATTGTGTCTATGTTGTTGCTTGCTTGATAACATGATCTCAATGAATGTGCTATGCTTGCATCTATGAACTTTCTCGCATTCATTGTTTTCTTTTCTAAACAACTTGACATGAAAATGGTTACTAGTTTAGATCATTGTATGAATTGTAGTTTAGCAATTTGCATTTTGGTTATTGACTTGGAACTTGATTGAAAATGTTCTACTAGTTTTCCAAAACTCTTTTCCGAAATCAAATTGTTTTCAAACTTCTTTTCTAAACTATGTCTTTAACAAATCAAAACCAATTTCTTTTCCAAGCTTAAACCCTAAGTTTTTCATAAACAAAATCATTAGTGGCCACTCGAAGCCTTTGCTTGTTTGATCACTAATGAAGAATTATTAGTGGTAGTCACTCGAAGCCTTTGCTTGTTTGATTATCATGAAAGCTCCCAAACCTTAAACACATGCGAACCCAATTCAATTCCAAAAACAACACGAGTCATTAGTGGTAAATGTCCTAAGCCTTTGCTAGATGATTATCACCGATGCTCGCCTCATTTGCAAAAAGATAAAATAAAAACGTTGTTACTTATAATCACTCGAAGCCATTGCTTGTTTGATTATCGGTTTCAACTCATTTTCTTTCGAGTTAGTAATGAAAACCACTCGAAGCCATTGCTGGCTTGGTATTAGTGAACACTCGAGTCTTATTTCAAAAAACACCTAAAAACTACAAAGCTAAAAACAAAGGAGCCTTTTCAAAACAAGACTAGAACTACGTAGCTTTGAATTCCTCATCGCACCGGAGGATACGTAGGAGCGGGTTCACCTCCTGTCAAGCACCCTTTTAAAAAAAAATAATAACAAAAAGATTCTTCTTTCCCCAGTTTTAAAAAACATTTTCTTAAATAAAAAAAAAGAAGAAAAGAAGTAGAACAAAGTGTTTCAAATCAACAGTCAAAAACCACACACTAAATTAAAGGTTCCCTTTCGGTAGAAAGGATGCGTGGGGTGCTAATACCTTCCCCACACATAACCGACCCCCGAACCTATATCTCTCGTTTTCAAAAGACCAATCGCCTAAAAGGATTTTTCCAATGTTTTTTTCCTAAATTAAAATATTGGTGGCGGCTTCATTGTTTTTCCCGTTGTACGAAGAAGGATCCAAACCGGATTTTTCGGGGTGCAACAGCTGGCGACTTCACTGGGGACATTTTTTTAAGAGGGTCGAACCTATTTAATTAAGTGTGTGGTTTTAATTGTTTGATTTGAATGCTTTGTTCTATTTCTCCCTTTTCTTCTTCTTCTCTTTCTTTTCCCTTCTTTCTTCATCAATGAAGTTTGAGTGTTAATTGCTCTCTTGCATTCTCATACTATCATGTTGCATTCATGTGCATTTACTTCTTCTTCTTCTATGATTGCTTCTTGCTTGAAGTGTAGTTTCTTCTCCTCCTCTTCTTTGTTTATATGCTTATGCTCATGCATCATTCTCCCCAATTCCATTATGTTCCATTCTTCTTTGCTCCCTTTCTTTGAGGTAAGTTCATGCATATTTCCCCAATTCCATTATGTCCCCTCTTCTTGGCTCCCTTTCTTGAAGGTAAGCATTGCACACGATTGTTGATTGGTGCCCTAGGTTAGTTTACATGCTTATATTGAAATGATATATGTTTGCAAAACCCTAGGGTAGACGACTCTTTGTCTAGACTGTTCTGGTTTTTCCTTGCAGGCGGGGTAATTTTAGATTGGGTAGGCTTTAGGTGCTATGCCCTCATCACACACTTTCACACCTTATGATTTATGTGCTATGAGTGGGGTCCTATACCCGGATCTGAAAAAACACATAGGAGAGTGGAGACGAGTAGTGACTGGAATTCGAGACCTTTGTCTGTCTGACTCTCATGAAAGTTTCAACCGGAGTACGCTTTCTCATGATACCTCACACTTGGTAGCTTTCTACATTTGTGGGTGCCGTCATGAGAATGTCCCTAGGATTCCCACCTTTGTAGGACACGAGGGCATACAAATTGTGTGCTGCATCGCTAGCTTAGGCATGTTTTCCTCAAAGTGAGCTTTTAAAAAAAAAAAGAATTTTCAAAAAAAAAAATCCAAAATATATCTTTTCTTTTTCCATAAACCACTACGTGAGGCGGCACGTAGCGTGTTTCCTAAATTTTTGAACTACCGCTCATAAGCATTGTCCTTATTTTTCCACATGCATCATTAGCATCATAATTGCATTGCATCATGCCGCATTTATAAAACCAAATGTAAAAAAAATATATTGCATACATTTTGCATCTTATTCATATTTGCTTGCCGGGAATCGCCAAATAATGTACCGTCCTGTCATAGGTGCATAAAGATGGAATCGAATAGCAAAGCTTCACCTACTTCCAGGTTTCTGGTTGTAAAAAGGGTTGATGTTGACAGTTTGAAGCAATGTGCCGCACTGATGGGTCCAATTGAGTTGGGGTCCTTTGACGAGACATATGGGAACATTCGTAGGCTGCTGCAGTTAGATGTTCAGGAAAATGCTCTTGTGGCTCTAAGTCAGTTTTATGACTCTGATATCAGATGTTTTCTCTTCAAAAACTTTCCACTATCGCCCACATTGGAAGAGTATGAACAACTTTTGGGGTTCTCTAGGTCGCATGTCACGCCGTACCTATATCAAGGTCATTATTACACTGATTAAAAAGCTAGCATCATTGCTCAAAATCAGTTTAGAAAAACTGAAGCTTCAAAAGTTGTAAAGGAATGGTATAGCCGGGTTTCCGCAAAAGTACTTTGAGGGTTTGATGCAATCTTATGCTCTGGCCAAACAGTGGGGTCTCTTCAAGCTGGTGCTTGCTCTAACCATTTTTGGGGTGGTCCTCTTTCCTCAGATAGAGAGATATGTTGATGAAACTGCAATTGGTGCTTTCTTGGCATTCAAAGACACCAAAAATCCTATCAATCCTGTTCCCGTTGTTCTCGCCAACACTTATCAGGCTTTCACCTGTTACAGTGACTTCCACAAGAAGAAAATGTGTTTCTCCTCTCACGTCCTCTATGCTTGGCTTGGCACTCATGTTGTCAACAACCGAAAAGAAGTTAGGGAGTTGATCTCCTACGCCTTAAGTTGTGATGTAAAGATCATGACTTCTCTTGAATGGGTTGAGGTCTTGAAAAGTCTCAACGATCTCCAGATCCGCTGGTTTACCACTGCTTGTTGGAAGGAAAGGCCCATGGTGGTGTTCAGCTGTGGAAGTTTCCAGAATGTGCCTCTCATGGGAACGCAAGGGTGTATCAACTTTAATCCTTCACTGACCTTAAGAAAACTCGGTTACCCAATGCGGAATTCACCCTCCGAAAGCATGCTGTCTCGCTTTTACCTCTATAAGGGGAGTCCCAAATGCGAAGACTTGCTTCGGCGAGTTCTGCAGGCACGGGAGTCCGTAGTGCATAAGGAAGGCGAAGAGCTGTCCAAGAGAACCAGTAGCATCACCTTTAACCAGTGGCTCAAAGAGAGGCTTCAAAATGCAAAATTGCCAAATCAAGGGGCACTATCCCTTGAAGAGGAGATATTAGAGCCTTACACTCCTACCTTTGAGGAGTTGAATGAAGTCAAGTCAGCCTTAGCAAAAGTGGAGGAAGAAAAGAAGGCATTGCAAACAGAATTGGAGAAAATGACCATAGAGAAAGAAAGGTTAGAGGAAGAAGATGCTATCAAGATGATCGCTGTTGAGGAGAGCGTCAAGCGATTCAAAAGAGAAGAGAAAAGCAAGCTAGAGGCTCAAAAATACCTGAGGGGAGCTAGAGAGGAACTCCAAAGGTGCAAGCAGAAAACAAGAAAAGCACTTGAGGAAGCTGAAGAGTGGAAGAGTATAGCAACTAAGTCAAGACAAGAATCCCGCTTGGTAGTAGAATTGAAAGATCAGCTAAGGAACCTTGAGCGAGAGAGGAGTTCTATTGAAGATATCCTTAAGGAGTATCAGCAAGCTCTGAGGTTCGAACAAGGAAGATCTGAGGAACTGAGGAGGAATCTCAGGTGTCTAGAAGGGGCTTATAGGCAAGTGCAAGCAGAAAGCCAGTACTGGGAGAAACGCTTCATGGCATTGGTTGGCAAAATAGAGGATCAAGAAATCATCAAGGAGCTAAGAGAGGAGATTCAGCTTTGGAAGAACAAATTTTCAAAGCTGGCAGAGCTAGCTAGCCAAGCCATTGCGGGAGTCCCCAAGAATTTGAAAATAGCCGAGGCCGGGATGCACTTCCTCAACACCCCACCCGAGGTTTACCAGTTTGTGAAATTCTGCAGGGCTTTAATCACGGAGTTCAGAGAGCGATCCCGAGATGCGAACGTCAGCAAGAAAAGGAAGAGGGTCGGAGATTTCAAAGCTCTTTGTATTTGAGCTGTTTATTTGTACCTTTCATTTTGAGTATTTACTTTCCATTTGAGTATTGTATTCCTGAATATTGTACTCTTTTATTTGCTTTCGAGTATTGTACTCCATATGAATATTGTACTATCCTTCCCTTTAAGGAAGTTGTTAAGGCTTTTGTTTGAATTCCCGATGTATGAAGTGTGCTGACTTGCTATTTTGATTCCCCTCTCATTGCATTTCCAAAATTAATTAAAAAAGAGAGAGAAAAAAAACGATTGTGTGCTTATGACAAGACGAACTATGTCGCGATTCCTGGCATCAAGCAACATAAAATCATATGCATCTGCATTGCATTCATTCATTAATTCATTCACGAGCTCATATAAGTGTTCCATCAACAGAAAGTAAGGCAAGCTGGTTCGCCAACATCGTTATTGGACACGTTCTCAAGCAAGAGGCATGGCAACGATTCTGAACGATCTTGATCAGTCCCATCCAAGTGCGGAGAATCCGAGTCAGGCAAATCTGAGCTCAGAGATCAGAAATGAGACAGGCCCAGGTCCAGTAGTGCAGAATCAGGGTAACCCAACTCCGGGTAGTTCCAGTCAAGGTGACCAAGAAATCAGAAATGAGATGAATGCTATGAAGGCACAGATGTCAAAGATGATGAGGGTCCTGCTGTCCCTGAAGAATGGAAATGACTACCAAACTGCTCAATGGCCTCCTTTTGGACTGCCTCTAGGCTACACTCCTCCTTCAAACCCAGAAGTTAACCAAGGAACTGGTCCTTTGGTGAATGTCGAGAATGGACAACCTGCATCTGCAGGATCAGAGGGAACAATGGGCGAACCTCGGGTTCAGTCTCCACATCCCATTGTCATACCTCAGGTGACTCCACAAGGCTTTACTCCCCAGCTAGCTGCAAATCCTCAGGCCCAAAGCCTCATTCTTGGGAACTCTGCTTATCCTCATGCTCCGCATGCAGTCTCAACCATGGCTCCAATGTTCCGTCCCCACCTTGGAATGAACAGTTTCCCCCAAGGCTATTATATTGAGCACCAACAAACTAGAGAAAAGTTTCAGGTGTTAGAAGAGCGCTTAAAAATGATTGAAGGATCAGGCTCTAGATCGAGAGAGGCTCGCGATTTATGTCTCATTCCCAATGTGGTTTTACCTCCTAAGTTCAAAGTGCCTAATTTCGATAAGTACCGAGGTGTAACTTGCCCTAAGAGCCATCTGACCATGTACTGTAGAAAAATGTCTACGCATTCTCATGATGACAAGCTGTTAATTCACTGCTTCCAAGAGAGCCTTGCTGGGGCATCTCTCAACTGGTACATGCAGCTAGAACCGTCCCAGATTAAAGACTTGGCTGATGCCTTCCTCGGACAGTACCAGTACAACACAGATATGGCGCCGGATAGAACACAGTTACAGAGCATGGCAAAGAGGGACAACGAGTCATTTAAAGAGTATGCCCAGCGGTGGAGGGCTCTAGCTGCACAAGTGTCACCACCTCTGTTAGAAAAGGAATTAGTCTTCATGTTTATGGAAACTTTGCCTCCATTATACTATGATCGGTTGATCGGCAGTGTGTCCTCCAACTTTTCAGATATGGTAATCATTGGCGAGAGATTAGAAAATGGGCTGAGGAGCGGCAAGATTGCCCATGGTTCCGCAGGTACAAGCACCCATAAAAAGCCATTTTCTGGACTTCCAAAGAAGACGAAAGGAGAGACCAACACCATTACCATAAGCCCACCTTATCAACCACAAGATATCCCTGTCCCCACTCAAACACAACCAACCCGCTCACCACAAAGTAATCACCATAGAAATTATCAAGACAGAAAACGGACCACCTTTGATCCCATTCCTATGTCATACACCGACCTCTTTAACTACCTTGTCACCAACAAGCTCATCAACACCAGACCCATGAAACCAGTCCAACCACCTTATTTCCGAGGATACAATCCCAACATTACCTACAGATTTCATGAAGGGGCAGTCGGACATGCTGTGGAAGACTGCAAGGCCTTCAAACTTGTAGTGCAAGATCTGATTGACACCAAAGGGATAACCTTCAAACAAGAAAACCCAAGCATTACAACTAACCCGCTGCCTGGTCATGAAGAACCTACAACCAATGCCATCCTTGACACGGGAGGCCAACCCTTAATCAGAACCGTGGAGTGTATTCAGACACCACTGAAGGTCATTCATGTAGAGCTGTGCAAGTTTGGGGTCATCAAGAAAGGCTGTACTCAGAAAGAAGTCTATGCCGATGATAATTGTGCTGGGGCATGTGAGGCCTTCAAGATAGTTTTGCAAGACCTATTGGATCGTCATATAATCCAAATAGGTGTGCAAGAAAAAGAGGAAGATGTGTTGACTTTCCAGTCTGATAAGAACAGAAGTGTCCAGAAGCCTATTGAGGTCCCGTATAGTCAAAAGCCGAGCATGGAGAAACCTAAGACAATTGTGATTCCTGTCCCAGCTCCTTATCAAAAGGATAGTGCTGTTCCGTGGAGTTATGGTGTGCCAGTTCAAACTCAGAATCCTCAAGCTGTTCCCGATGTCACAAACATTGCGGGAAGCAGCGGAGTCACTAGAAGCAGACGTGTTTATGTCCCTGAAGCCCTTAAAGTAGGTCCATCAAAGGAGGATGAGGAAAGAATTCGAAAGGGTAAGGGTAAAGAGGAAGAGCCCGTGGAAAGTAGAAGGGTGTCAGAGCAAGAAGCTTCCGAATTTCTGAGAATCATGCGGCAAAGCGATTACAAAGTGGTGGACCAGCTGCACCACACTCCTGCAAAGATCTCTATCATGTCCCTGCTGCTCAATTCAGAGGCCCACCGTGCTGCCCTAGTGAAAGTGCTGAATGAAGCCCATGTAGCCCAAGACATCACTGTTAACCAGCTTGACGGCATCGTAGGGAACATCGTTGCTTCCAACTATATTACCTTTACTGATGACGAGCTTACCCCTGAAGGAAAGGGACATAATCAAGCATTGCACATTTCAGTCAGATGTGGTGAATATACACTTTCTCGGGTCCTCATAGCCAATGGATCCTCTTTGAATGTCATGCCCAAATCTACAATGAACAGGCTAGACGTAGACTGTTCATATATGAAGCCTAGCTCAACGCTAGTCAGAGCATTCGACGGATCCAAGAAAGAGGTTATCGGGGAAATGGAGTTTCCAGTGCAGATAGGGCCTGAGGTGTTTTATGTGAAGTTTCAAATCATGGACATTGCATCATCCTACAGCTGTCTCCTGGGAAGACCTTGGATTCATGCTACGGGAGCTGTTCCTTCATCTTTCCATCAGAGGCTTAAGTTTGTAGTCGATGACAAACTGATAGTCGTCTTTGGAGAAGAAGAGTTTATGATTAACAAGCCCCATCCCTCTCAATACATCGAGGCTGCAGATGAATCCCTTGAAACTGCTTTTCAGTCATTGGAAATTGCAAATGCCGCTTTCGGGGGAGAGGAAGCCCCACTGCCTGCACCAAGAATGTCCAATGCTGATATCATGGTCGCCAAGGTCATGCTGAGAAATGGTTACCAGATCGGAAAGGGTTTGGGAAGGTCCGAGCAAGGAATTCTAGCACCTGTCCAGTTGCAAGAGTACAAGGATAGATGTGGGTTAGGATATAGGCCCACTCAAGCTGATAAGAAGAGAATGGCTGAGGAGAACCGAGAAAGAAGACTAGCTAAGCTTCAGGGACGAGAACGAAGCTTGAAGAGGGTTCCCATCTGTGATCTCAAGCAGAGCTTCAGGAGCGAGGGCATGCTGGACCCCAATCAGGTGGCTGTCATAGGGGAAGAATCAGCTGTGGAAGACAAGAGTGTGGACCTGGTGCGTCGCAGTGCTGCAAATGAAGAGCTTGGCAATTGGAAGATCATCGATTTCCCTGTTGCTTTCATTTCAAAGTAATGATTTTGTAATGCGAATCCTTTGGCTCTGCCCAAGGCCTCAGGACATTTCATAAGGGCATGCATGTTTTTCCTTCGAATATCATCAATCAATAAAATGTTGTTTTGAATTCTCAAATGAATAAAATCATTTTTCATACCATTATTGTGTGTCTTCATCTTGTGTTTCTATTTTGCTTGTTCCTTCTGTTTCTATTCCCGCAAATGCAGATCTAAAATGAACATCTTTGAAAATAATGATGCCAATGATTCATATGTTAACTTTGATTACCCCGTTAACCAAGCCGAGGAGGATGTTGAGGATGACTGGGAAACCCCTCCAGAATTGATGAGAATGGTTGGGCAAGAGGAAAAGGTTATTCAGCCGCATGGGGAATCTGTTGAGACAATCAATCTGGGCATAGAGGACAGTAAGAAAGAAGTCAAGGTTGGCACTTCGATGAAAGAAAGTGAGCGTAAGAGGCTAATTCAACTCCTGCATGATTATGATGATGTCTTCGCATGGACTTACCAGGATATGCCAGGGTTAGATACTGATATAGTGGTGCACAAGCTTCCAGTCAAGCCTGAGTGTCCTCCAATGAAGCAGAAACTGAGAAGGATGAAACCAGAAATGTCCTTAAAGATCAGAGATGAGGTGAAAAAGCAATTTGATGCTGGTTTCCTAGCGGTAGCAAAATATTCGCAATGGGTTGCTAATATTGTGCCGGTTCCGAAAAAGGACGGGAAAGTCAGAATGTGTCTTGATTACCGAGATCTGAATCGGGCCAGTCCCAAAGACGATTTTTCCCTGCCTCATATTGATGTCTTAGTGGATAGTACAGCGCAGCATTCACTGTTCTCCTTCATGGATGGGTATTCAGGGTACAATCAGATTAAAATGGCTCCTGAAGATATGGAGAAGACAACTTTCACAACTCTTTGGGGAACGTTCTGTTACAGAGTCATGCCATTCGGGTTGAAGAACGCCGGTGCTACCTATCAAAGGGCTATGGTCACATTGTTTCACGACATGATGCACAAGGAGATCGAAGTCTACGTGGACGATATGATTGCAAAGTCTAAAACCGATGAGGAACACATTGTCAATTTGCAAAAGCTCTTTAAACGGTTGAGAAAGTTCAAGCTCAGATTAAATCCGGCCAAGTGTACCTTCGGTGTGCGATCAGGGAAGTTGCTGGGATTCATTGTCAGCCAAAGGGGGATAGAAGTTGACCCAGACAAGGTGCGGGCAATTCTTGAAATGTCGGTGCCTAAAACAGAGAAGGAGATCCGTGGTTTTCTTGGAAGACTGAACTACATCTCTAGGTTCATATTCCAGTTAACCGCCACATGTGAACCAATCTTCAAGCTGTTATGCAAGAATCAAGAGACTAAATGGAATGACGATTGCCAAGAAGTTTTCGAAAAGGTCAAGAAATATCTTCAGAATCCACCTATCTTGATGCCTCCTGTACCCGGCAAACCTCTCATCCTGTACCTAACTGTGCTAGACAACTCAGTGGGCTGTGTGTTGGGACAACATGATGAATCTGGGAAGAAAGAGCATGCCATCTACTATCTGAGCAAGAAGTTTACTGACTGTGAAACAAGGTACTCGTTGCTAGAAAAGACTTGTTGTGCATTAGCTTGGGCTGCTCACCGTTTGAGGCAGTACATGCTAAGTCACACTACTTGGTTGGTATCTAAAATGGATCCTATCAAGTACATCTTCGAGAAGCCCGCACTTACAGGGAGAATTGCCCACTGGCAAATGCAGTTGTCAGAATATGACCTCCTGTACGTCACTCAGAAAGCCATCAAGGGTAGTGCGCTGGCCGAGTACCTAGCACATCAGCCTATCGAAGACTATCAGTCGATGTAGTATGACTTTCCAGATGAGGATATCATGGCCCTATTTGAAGAAGGGAAATCCACGGGAGATGAAAGATGGAGAGTGATATTTGATGGTGCCTCCAACATATATGGGCACGGAGCTGGGGCAGTACTGATTTCCCCTGATAGTCGCTTCATCCCATTCACTATCAGACTGAGTTTCTATGTCACAAACAATATTGCAGAATATGAGGCATGTATTCTTGGCATTCAGGCAGCCCTAGATTGGAAAGTTAAGAGACTAGATGTGTATGGAGATTCAGCTCTAGTCATTCACCAGGTAAACGGCGATTGGGAGACCAGAGATCCCAAGTTGATTCCATACCGAGACTACATCCGAGAGTTGGTTGAGACTTTTGAGGAAATCACATTTCGGCATCTTCCTCGCAATGAGAATCAGTTGGCTGATGCACTGGCCACTTTGTCTTCAATGTTCAACATCAACTGCGACAAAAACTTGACTCACATCAGAATTCAGCATCGGGATCTGCCAGCCCATCACTACTGCGCAGCAATTGAAGAAGAATCTGATAGTAAACCCTGGTATCATGACATCAAGCAGTACATCTTGAACAGAGAGTATCCTCCCAGGGCCTCCGAGAATGACAAGAGAACACTCAGAAGGTTGTCGATGAATTTCTTCTTGAGCGGCGAGGTGCTCTATAAAAAGAATCATGATAAGGTACTCCTCAGATGTGTGACAAAGGAGGAAGCAGAAAGAATTATGAAAGATGTCCATGAAGGCTCGTTTGGGGTTCATTCCAGCGGACATACCATGGCAAGAAAGATATTGAGGGCCGGCTACTATTGGTTGCAAATGGAATCCGACTGTTACAGCTTTGTGAGAAAGTGCCACAAGTGCCAGATCTATGCCGATCATATCCATGTGCCACCTGCTTCCTTAAAAGTTCTGACTGCATCTTGGCCATTCTCAATGTGGGGAATGGATGTCATTGGTCCTATTGAGCCTAAAGCGTCAAACGGGCATCGCTTCATTCTAGTCGCCATTGACTACTTCACCAAATGGGTTGAAGCCGCCTCGTACTCCAGCATAACCAGCTCTGTGGTTGCTAAGTTCGTAAAAAGAGATCTGGTTTGTCGCTATGGCCTTCCAGACAAGATCATCACAGACAATGGTAGCTACCTGAACAGTAAGATGATGAAAGAGCTGTGGAAAGACTTCAAAATCCAACATCATAATTCTTCTCCATACCGTCCCAAAATGAATGGGGCAGTCGAAGCAGCCAATAAGAACATCAAGAGGATCGTGCAAAAGATGGTAGTAACCTATAAAGATTGGCATGAGATGCTTCCTTTCGCTTTGCACGGGTATCGTACCTCAGTGCGCACTTCAACCGGGGCAACCCCCTTCTCTTTGGTTTATGGGCCGGAAGCAGTCCTCCCTATCGAAGTTGAGATACCCTCCCTGCGGGTGCTGATGGAAACCAAGTTGGAAGAAGCTGAATGGGTTCAAGCTCGTCTGGACCAGTTGAACCTCATTGAGGAGAAAAGAATTGCTGCCCTGTGTCATGGACAACTGTATCAACAAAGGATGAAAACAGCCTTCAACAAGAAAGTGCGTCCTCGAGAATTCAAAGAAGGAGACCTCGTGCTCAAAAAGATCCTGCCTATTCAGAGTGACCCTCGTGGGAAATGGGCTCCTAGTTATGATGGACCCTATGTGGTAAAGAAAGCCTTCTCTAGAGGAGCATTGATACTCACCAGCATGGATGGTGAAGAACTCAGAAACCCAGTTAATTCAGATTCAGTCAAGAAATACTACGCCTGAGAAAAATGAAAAGAAAAAAGAGAAAGATGAGCCAAGCAAGAATTAGCTCGCTAGGTTGAAAACCCGAAAGGGCGGCCTAGGCAAAAAAAAGAGCGACCCGGTGGACTGAAAACTCGCAAAGAGCGGTCCAGGCAAAAATTAGGGTCAGAAAAGTTGGACTTAAAAGAAAAAGAGGCAAGCAGCACCTCCAAAGGTTTGGATAAAAGGGTGATCAAGGCTGCAAGTATGGATGATTGGCACACTTCAAAGATGAAAAGCGCTCATAAGATCTGCTGCGTCCATTTTTCTTGTTTTTTTTCTTTCTTAGTTTCAAAAAATTCCAATGTACTCTTTTCAGTCGGCGTGACCTTCTGCACGTTCGGTTTCCATATGAATAAAAGTCCAAGTTTTTTCACTCCATCTGTTTGTTGTTTTACCATTTGCTTTCTTTTCATTTCTGCTTTAAAATGATGTTTTATGGTAGATGATAAATGATTATAAAAGTGTGCATAAATCAGAGCATTAAAATCATTGCGAAATTTTTGAAAATTACAAAGAAAATAGATGATCTTTCAGTCAGGTAAAATTCACAAGAACTAAACAAAAAGCACTAATTGCATCAAAACAAATCTCAAAAAGGTTGGAGCGTGGCTCTCGCACTGTCATCATGGACGATCATTGTGCCTCGTAACGCAAGTCCAACGATTTGGTCGAGCCAGCAAAAGAAAAACCCAAAAAGAGCAAAAGAGCAACAACTAGCAAAAGAAAAGAAGAGAAGAAAAGCTAAAAAAAAAAAAAAAAAGCAAAAGAGCAATAAGAAAAAAGAAAATCATGCATTACATTGCATTCATCAAACATAAACAAAAAGAGAAATTCATGCATTACATTCATTCCATCAAAACAGCAATCATGGCATTTGCATTGCATGCATTTGTTCATCTCACTTGCAGGTACAAAGACGGATAAATACTTCGGTGTTAATCCCCGCACTCAGTTCCCAGAAAACGCTCCCTCAGTTCGGAGTTCAAATGCTTTTCAGTTCAGCGCTCAAGCGTGCATTGCAGTTTGGAGTTCAAATCGCTCTTGTCAGAGTTCATCGCTCCCTTCTGTTCATGGTCTCACGTCGTGTACGAGCAACACGATGGACCGCAGCCCCATGTGAGGTTCAACGGAATAGTTGTATCCGCCTAAGATATAGTGGACGCCGTGCATTGATCAGTATATCAGTTCCGGAGCTGATAACGATCCCCCTGGTCGCTCGAAAGGCCATTCTCAGGATGCGTGCTCCTCAAAGCCACGTGCAAACGCGGATTCGCCAAGGGTTCGTTTAAAGGTTTTAGGCAACCTTGCATTTTACCTCTTTCTTTATCGCTTTCTTCATTTAGCGTTTTCCTTGCTTTTCGCAGTTAGCGTGCAAGTCGTTAATCATTTCATTTACTGCTTTCTCATCAGCGCGCCAAGCGTTCATTTTTCAAAAAAAAAAGAAGAAAAAAAGAAGAAGAAAAAGAAAAAGAAATTCGGGTTTCTCCAAGTAGACAAAATTGGTATAATTTCTGAATTCTTTATTTTTATTTTATCTTCGAAATATGTCTCGGCCAATTCATATTTCTTGGTAAAATCCAAATAAAGAGGGGCAGCTGTCATACCCTAATTTTGTCCGCCTAGTTTCAAAACCCTAATTTTCAGCAGAAACAAATAATTTTGTGAGTGATGCATTATTTGAGAAAGGGTTTAGGGTATTTACCCAAGCATTCTAAGGTTTTCAAAATCATTTTTGAGAAATTAAGGAATTTTGGGGCATTTAAAAGGGGCATTGTTTGGTCAATTTCAATTTAATAAATTTTTGCTAGCTGAAAATCCAATTAATTAATTTTTGGGAATTTATTTAATGAAATTGTATTATTTTGAACAAAAAAAATAAAAAAATAAAATCATTTTTCAAATTATGCGCATATTTTATATGTGTAGTAAAAATATCAAGTTCAAATTAATTCAAGAAAGCATTTCAAAAATAGTACAAGGAATATTCCCAAAAATTATATGATAGGATTTTTGTTGGCAATTTTGGTCATCTCTCATTTTCAAAAATGGCATATTCTTCAAGATACCTTGTATATGGCTCAAAATGGTTAGATTTATGTACAATTATCTTGAAAGGAATAATCAAAATTGAGAGGATAATTGGAAGGTTCATGGATAGTACAATAGTACAATTGCCAACTTGCAAAACTTGGGCACCACTCTCATTGCTTGGCTGAATATCTACCCCTTCATTTCCCTCTCATTTTGCATTTTTTTGCCCCTCATCAAAGTGTGTTTCAATCCTCACCCTTGATTCAAAATTAAAATGCAATCCTAGAATGAGATGAGGTACACAATGACCTAAATGCCCCTAAACCTAATTGCACATTATATATACCCTCATATCCTCACCTCTCACAAGGTTTTGGCTCACAATTCACACTCAAAAACCTAGCCTCTCCTCTTCTCCCTTCTTGGCCGAATACCCCTCTTCATTCCCTCACCTCATTTCTTCACTTTTTCACTTCAAATCAACATTCTAGTCCTAAATCCTTCATCATCCTTGCATTCTCTTCAAAGATCCATCTTCAAATCTCAAGAATCAAGCTCAAGATTGAAGATTAGAGGGTTGATTCAAGTGGTTTAGTGTTCATTCACCTTATTTCTTTCGCTATTCTAGCTTGGAGTTGAGGTATACTCTCAATCTTAGCATCATCAAAATTTTAGCATCAAAAATGTAGATCATCAATCTATTTTTGCATATCAAGCATTTCTTTGCATTTTAGTGCTCTATTTTATGTTGAAATGTTGATATAATTGTTGTTGTTGAATGAGAGATGTGTTTCAAGCATTTTGACAAACACTTTGGGAGGTTTGGATGCTTGAAATGCATCTCTCTCTTGGAATAAATTGTGTGTTTGTGCTATTTTCATTTTGTGCTTGCATTTTCATGAATAAAATTGTGATTTGGGCTTATGTTTCATTTCGCATATTGTAGAAAAATTAGAGTTTGTGTGATTTTAGTGCATTCCTTTGCTTAATCATGTGAATCCTTGCCAAAAAGTTTGATCTATGTCATTTGCTTGCATGATTTTGTTGCTTTCAAAGAATAAAATGAGGTTTTAGCTCTATGTTGGTGTCGCATTTCATGAGATAATTAGGGTTTGTGCTTGTTTTTGTTGCTTGCTTTGAAAATCATGTTTGTGTTGATGATTTGGTAAGAGGATTTGACACTTATGCACTTGTGCATATCCCAAGTGTTAAAGATTACCTAAAGGGATTCAACACCTTAATTGCATATGCTTACTAAATAAAATGTCAAATTGATTTTTCATGGCTTGCTAATGATCTTACTTGAGGCAAATGCCCTTTCCAACTTATTCCTTTCTTGTGGTTGATTGTAAAAATATGCTAAATGTTGATGCCATCAAAATGATACCACATTGTTGCTTATGTCAAATGTTGATGTGAAATCCCTAGGGTTTTGCAAGTGATTCATTAAATGTTTGAATTCACTTGTGCTTTGTAACTTCCTTGCCTACTCACATGTTGTGTCATAAATGCCTAGTTAGGTTCATTTCTTGCCTATTCATGCATCTTCAATAAGATGTTCAATTTAGGTTCATTCACTTGCCTATTCATGCATTTTGCAAAAATGTTCAATTTAGGTTCATCTTGCCTAGCATCTTCAATAAGATGTGCAATCTAGGTTCATTCTCTTGCCTATTCATGCATTTTTGCCAAAATGTTCAACTTGGTTTCATTCTTTGCCTATCTATGTATTGTGACATGATATGTGTAGTCTAGTTTCATCTTTGCCTATTCATGCATTGTGTATTCAAATGTTGTAATGAGATGTTTTCAACATGAAAGGGTAAGTTGCAAATTGTGTCTATGTTGTTGCTTGCTTGATAACATGATCTCAATGAATGTGCTATGCTTGCATCTATGAACTTTCTTGCATTCATTGTTTTCTTTTCTAAACAACTTGACATGAAAATGGTTATTAGTTTAGATCATTGTATGAATTGTAGTTTAGCAATTTGCATTTTGGTTATTGACTTGGAACTTGATTGAAAATGTTCTACTAGTTTTCCAAAACTCTTTTCCGAAATCAAATTGTTTTCAAACTTCTTTTCTAAACTATGTCTTTAACAAATCAAAACCAATTTCTTTTCCAAGCTTAAACCCTAAGTTTTTCATAAACAAAATCATTAGTGGCCACTCGAAGCCTTTGCTTGTTTGATCACTAATGAAGAGTTATTAGTGGTAGTCACTCGAAGCCTTTGCTTGTTTGATTATCATGAAAGCTCCCAAACTTTAAACACATGCGAACCCAATTCAATTCCAAAAACAACACGAGTCATTAGTGGTAAATGTCCTAAGCCTTTGCTAGATGATTATCACCGATGCTTGCCTCATTTGCAAAAAGATAAAATAAAAACGTTGTTACTTATAATCACTAGAAGCCATTGCTTGTTTGATTATCGGTTTCAACTCATTTTCTTTCGAGTTAGTAATGAAAACCACTCGAAGCCATTGCTGGCTTGGTATTAGTGAACACTCGAGTCTTATTTCAAAAAACACCTAAAAACTAAAAAGCTAAAAACAAAGGAGCCTTTTCAAAACAAGACTAGAACTACGTAGCTTTGAATTCCTCATCGCACCGGAGGATACGTAGGAGCGGGTTCACCTCCTGTCAAGCACCCTTTTAAAAAAAAATAATAACAAAAAGATTCTTCTTTCCCCAGTTTTCAAAAACATTTTCTTAAATAAAAAAAAGAAGAAAAGAAGTAGAACAAAGTGTTTCAAATCAACAGTCAAAAACCACACACTAAATTAAAGGTTCCCTTTCGGTAGAAAGGATGTGTGGGGTGCTAATACCTTCCCCACACATAACCGACCCCCGAACTTATATCTCTCGTTTTCAAAAGACCAATCGCCTAAAAGGATTTTTCCAATGTTTTTTTCCTAAATTAAAATAGTGGTGGCTGCTTCATTGTTTTTCCTGTTGTACGAAGAAGGATCCAAACCGGATTTTTCGAGGTGCAACAGGGTCTTTGTAAGTAAATTCATTTTTGGTCAGTGCTTTCTAAGTTGTGGTGGTTTCTTATTGAAAGAGCAATCAATTCTTTGTATTGCAGGAGCAACCATTGTAGGGGCAGCGATTGCCGTAACATTGTTGCTTCAGCTTTCAACTATGGAATTTTTAGCTACATTGTCCTCCTCGCTGTTCCCCTTTTTGCATATTTTATTTGACTTTTTTCTTCTTTTCTTTTCTTTTTCATGCAATTCTTGGAACGGATACAGCTTATTTGATTTGGATCAATGTAGCTATTTTACATGATATTATACTTTGTAGACACTTGTAAACCTCTGCACTGACTCTCCTATAATTGAATTACTTTAGCCTTGATTTTCATTGTTGCACCCCAAACTTATTTATTTATGCTATTCTAGATTTTTATTAGAAATTTAGCATTTGATCTTGGTTCACTAGAACTACCCTTGGCATCCACTTATTTCCTAGTTAGCTAAGTTCCTCTCTTAGGTTCAGTGAGTTAAGTGTTGAAGCAAAAATAATTTTGATCATCATCCAAACTTAGGCTACAACACTTAATGTTTCACAAAGAAATTAGTTTCAGAAAAATGCACTTGTTCTTTTTCAAAAAGGGGTTTTAGCTGATCATGCTTCTCAAAATACTACCCAAAAATTATTTAAAACTTATTTGCAATCGAGCACATAATTAACACACATATAATACTATATTTAAACACACCTATATAGCATATAGCATATGTTCACAAAAGATAACAAAACACTAGTTATTCTCCTCCCCTCAACTTAAGGATCAGTAGTGTCCTCACTGCAAAAGATTTAGGGAGAGGAGATATAGTAGCCGCACACAGAAAAGTTAACAAAATATTAAAAACATGTCCACAAAATATAACCAGCATATTTAAAAAGGAACTTTTTACTGCTTAGGAGTTCCACTCCTTAGCCTGCTGCTTGCTCTAACTAGTGCAACTTTGATCTTTTTCTGCTTCTTCCTTTTTGGCTCATCCGGGTTGGATGCTTCTGCATCCATTGTTGGTGCATCAGCAACTTCTGTCTCAGCAACAACTGTTGGAGGTGGACTTGGTGCTTTGGTGGCATCTTGTTTCTGCTTCAATTGTGCTAATTCATCCTGTTTGAGCGTAGCCAAAGTTTGCCTCACCAGCTGTGTTGCAGCTTCTGCTTCAGCTGGGTCAACTATAGTTGCTGATTTTGATGCTCCTGCTTCTAGTGCTGAAGGCATTGCAAGTGCATCAGTTGCTTTCTGCATTGCAGGTGCATCTTTGGCAAGTTGCATTGCAGGTGCATCAAATTCATGGGCATCTGACGCAGGTACTCTAGTTGCCTTGTTTGATTGTCCTTGAAATTGGTTTTCATCTGTCTCCCCTTCTTCTTCAGATTCCTCTTCTCCAGATCCGTCTTCTCCATCTTCTGATTCTTCTTCTTAACTAGCCTCCTGAATGTCATCCAATTTTCTTTTGGTACTTGCATGTTCAACATTAGTGATAGATGTTGCAGCTTTTGCTGCAAGAATAACAGTTTCCATAGTTCTTGATTGTGTTGCAGGTTGCTCTGGTTCTTTTGTTTGAACAAGTGGTGGTTGTTCAGGTTCTTTTTCTGTTTTTGTGGGAGGTGAGTTTGGTTGTTGTGTGGAGATTTTTGTGGTTTGTGTGGGCGATGGTTGTTTTGGTGGTGATTTTTCTTGTGGATATGTGTTTGGGAGTGCTGATGGTGATTTGCTGGGAGTGTTGTGTCTGGGTGGTGATTGAGATATATTGGTGGTTTCTGATGTGGTGGCTTGTTTGGTAGGTACAATGTACTTTTTTCTTGGTGCATCCTTCATTATCATATCATCATCTTCTTCTTCTTCCTCCTGACTTTCTATCTTTGATTCATCTTCTTCCACATCTTTCTCATTTTCTTTCACTGCCTTCCTAACCTCCTCCTCTTCACTTGTTTCAACCAATTCCTCAGAACTTAGGATTGGTTCTTCCTCCACTACTTTTTTCTTTCCCTTGCCCTTTTTTTGTGGTTGCTGCTTCCTAACCACCTTACCTTTTTTAGGCTTCTCACTTTCATCTTTCTCATCTGATTTTTCTCCTTCTTTTTCATCTTTTAACACCCAATCAGGAAAGATTGGGGCTGGCATGTTGCATTTCCCATTTGTCAGATGCTGAAACATCACATTCTGCCATGCAAGTTGTTCTTTTTGGAATTTCCACATAGCCCGTTGTTGGAGCATGAATTGCTCTTGCAATGAGCTACTGGCACCTTCTTTCATCACTTTGGTCCTTTCTTTGAAATTGGCCGCAAAGGCACTAGGTGGAAACTTTCTCAATTCATTGCTATCAATGGTTACCTTAGCCTTAATGCATAGTTTTGTGATCAAACATGGAAAGAATCAAAAGCCAGAGTCTTTGTTTTTGCATGTCAAAATATTTTTGGCAATTATTCTTCCTATGTCTATGTTTTGTTCAGTTAAAATTGCATCAACAGCCAACATTCTTTCCTTCTTTATTGAGGAAGTGTGTGATGTGGGAAGAAGTGAACATGAAATGAATAAGTGCCATGCTTGTGCTCTAGGTGTAAGGTATCTACTCTTCATATTATACTCAGTTGCTGTGCATCTCTCCCAAACAGCATCACTCTCACCAATCCTAGATTTTACCCTATTCATCTACTTTTTATCAACAGTTTCAACCTTTTTCTCAAATTCGGTACCATTGTATCTTAACAAATATTGATCATTGATGGCTTTAGAATCAAAACTTACTCTTTTTCCTCTAACAGTAGGCAGTAAAGAGGGTTACCGTATTTTTGATCAGGAATACCAGCATAAAACTCACGAACAATGGGAAAGCAATAGGAATCTCGGTGTTTGACAAAGGATTCCCACCCCAATTTGCGCACAGTGGAGATGAAGGATGGTACTGCATCAGACATTCTGAAACCACGCTCTGCTAAGCACTCCATGGCCCAGAATTTGGTTTTAAATGGTGAGGCAGTTATGGGGAGTGGGGTAAAAGGTTTATCTTTTTTAGTTGTTCAGGGGTTAGGTTTATTTAGTGAAAATTGATTTGACACTTAAGATGACCGTTAGGCTAGGTGGGCACGCATGCAAAGGGACGCGTGGGTCATTAGGTGGCACTCAAGGAGTTTTAGGTCAGGATAACTATTGTTTAAGTAAAGAGGGATCTTTTCTCTTTACGATTGCTGTTTTTGTTGTTAGGGTAATTGTATCCCTTCATTGCAGGTGCAAAGTTTGCTCCATGTATTGCTGGTGCAACGGTTGCTTCCTCCATAGCTGGAGCAATAGATGCACCAGCAATAATGCTTTCCTAAAAAAACTTCAAAACACACTATAACAAATAATTAAGTTAGTAAATCAAAATTTCATGGGTTGCCTCCCAGAAAGCGCTTGAATTAGGAGTCTTTCAGCCTGACTATCTCTATTTTTTCTTAGAGAACTTGGAGATGAGTGGCGATTTTGTTCCTCACCACATGGTCACCATGGTACATCTTCACTCTTTGACCATTAACTTTGAAAGTGGTGTTGGTTTTTTCATCAAATAAATCCACTGCACCATTAGGGTAGACTTTTAATAACTTGAATGGTCCTGACCATCTTGATTTGAGTTTCCCTGGGAATAACATTAGTCTGGAGTTGTAGAGGAACACCAAACTTCCTTCAATCAATTCCCTTTTCTGAATTCTCTTGTCATGCCATGCCTTTGTCTTGGCTTTGTAAATTTTTGCATTCTCATAGGCAAAGTTTCTGATTTCCTCAAGTTCATTGAGCAGAAGAAGCCTAGATGCACTTGCTTGATCATGATTGAGATTGAGCTTTTTGATTTCCCAATAGGATTTGTGCTCTAGTTCCACAAGTAGGTGACATGCTTTTCCATATACTAGCCTATATGGTGACATTCCTAAGGGTGTCTTGAATGATGTTCTGTATGCCAACAAGGCATCATCTAAGTGTGATGACCATTCTTTTTATGTTGGTCCAACCATTTTTTCAAGCATTCTTTTGACCTCCCTATTGGACAATTCTGCCTGTCCACTTGTTTGAGGATGATAGGCAGTGTCTATCTTATGTTTTACCTCATATTTGGCTTGAAGGTTTTCAATGAGCTTATTGCAGAAATGGGAGCCTTCTTCACTGATTATTGCCCTGGAGTACCAAACCTAGTGAATGTGTTCCTTTGCAGAAACTTACTCACACATTTAGTATCATTGTTTGGCAATGCTACAGCTTCTACCCACTTAGAAACATAATCTACAGCCACCAAGATGTATAAATTGTCATAGGATGGAGGAAATGGTCCCATGAAATCCATTCCCCAAACATCAAAGAGTTCAACATCTAAGATATTAGTGAGTGGCATTTCATGCCTATTTGAAATGTTTCCACTCCTTTGACATCTACCACAATTTTTCACCAATTGGTATGAATCTTTAAATAGTGATGGCTAATAGTAACCTGATTGCAATACCTTAGCTGCAGTTCTGGTGCTTCCAAAGTGTCCACCAAAGGGGGCAAAATGACATTGCTGAAGCATAGCTTGTTGCTCATCTTCTGGTAGGCACCTTCTGATTATCTGACCTGGGCATTCTTTATAATGGAAAGGATCATCCCAATAGTATTGTTTAACTATATGGAAAAAACTTTTCCTTTGATGATAAGTCATGTTGACAGGTACAACCTTGCTTGCAAGAAAATTCACTATGTCAGCATACCATGGAGTAGCAGCATCAATTGCTCCTGCAATGGTTGCACCTGCAATAGGTTCAGCTGCAAAAATTGCTAACAGTTTTTCATCTAGGAAACATTCCTGTATCTCTCTTTGGTACCTGCACTTTCATTTTCAAGTCTAGACAAGTGATCAGCAACTTGGTTCTCCACCCCCTTTTTATCATGAATTTCAAGATCAAATTCTTGAAGGAGGAGAACCCATCTAATTAATCTAGGCTTTGCATCTTTTTTTGAAATTAGGTACTTAATGGCAGAATGATCTGTATAAACAATTACTTTGGTGCCAACTAAGTAGGATCTAAATTTGTCAAATGCAAAGACTACAACTAATAGTTCTTTTTCAGTCACAGTATAACTTGATTGTGCCTTTATGAGTGTTTTGCTAGCATAATAAATGGAATGAAAAACTTTGTCATACATTTGCCTTAGGACTGCTCGTACAGCAAAATCACTAGCATCACACATCAATTCAAATGGCCTGCTCCAATCTGGTGTGACTATCACTGGTGCTGTCACTAATGCCTTCTTTAGTTTCTAAAATGCTTCCATGCAAGACTCATCAAAGTGAAATGGTACATCATGTTGCAAGAGTTGACATAATGGCTTTGAAATCTTTGAGAAATCCTTGATAAATCTTCCATAGAACCTTGCATGTCCTAAAAAGCTTCTGATACCCATGAGAGTAGTTGGAGGCGGCAATTTTTCAATCACCTCTATTTTAGCTTTGTCCACTTCAAGACCTTTCTTTGAAACTCTATGGAAAAGTACAATTCCCTCTTGGACCATAAAATGGCATTTTTCCCAATATAGAACTATGTTAGTCTCCTCACATCTGTTGAGAATTTCTTCTAAGTTTGATAAACATTGTTGAAAATTCTCCCCAAACACTGAGAAGTCATCCATGAAGACCTCCATTGAATGTTTAATGAAGTCTGAAAATATTGCCATCATGCACCTTTGGAATGTTGCTGGAGCAATACATAGTCCAAATGTCATCCTTCTGAATGCAAAGATGTCACAAGGACATGTATAACTTGTCTTTTCTTGGTCTTCAGGAACTATAGCTATTTGATTATAGCCTGAGTATCCACCTACGAAGCAATAGAATTCTTTGCCTGCTAACCTGTCCAGCATTTGGTCAATGAAGGGTAATGGAAAATGATCCTTTTTAGTGGCCTTGTTAAGTTTTCTGTAATCCATGCATATCATCATACCTGTGACAGTTCTTCTGGGTATCAATTCATTCTTTTTATTGGCTACTACTGTTACTCCACCCTTCATTGGTACACATTGCACAGGGCTAACCCATGCACTATCTAAAATTGGGTAGATTATGTCAGCATCTAGCCATTTGATTATTTCCTTCTTTACCACCTCTTTCTTGATTGGATTCAGTCTCCTTTGGCCTTCAATGCTGTTTTTGGAGTTCTCATCCAAAACAATCCTATGCATACAGATGGAAGGACTGATTCCTTTTATATCAGACATCTGCTAACCTATTGCTTTCTTATGCTTCCTTAGGGTAGTAATAAGATCATTCTCTTGCTTTTGGGATAAGTCAGAAGCAATGATCACTGGAAGTGTATTAGTTTCCCCTAAGAAAGCATATTTTAGTTATTGTGGCAGTTCTTTGAGCTCAAGTTGAGGAGGTTCGTCAATTGAAGGAACATTTCTCTTGGGATTTATATTTTCAAGCTCCAAGGATTCATATTTTCTTGCCCATACTTCTTTCACAGCAACTTCTTCTTGCTTAGCTTCATTCTCTACATTCTCTTCTTTTTCTGGTATTTCTCCAGCAATGGATGTCAGAGCATTGGTCAAGTGATCCTGCTTCTTGTGGAAAAGTTGCTGAATTGCTTGATCGAGAGAGACAATGAGAGAGCATTTTTCAACATCATCATTTGGGTATTTAAGAGCATTCAAAATGTTGAATTTGACTTCTTGATCATTAACTCTCATGGTCAATTCTCCCTTTTGTACATCAATGAGTGTTTTGCCAGTAGCTAGGATGGTCTCCCAAGAATAACTGGTAGATCTTTATCTGCATCAAAATCAAGAATAACAAAATCTACCGGAAACACAAATTTGTCAACTTTAATCAAAACATCTTCTATGATCCCTTCAGGATAAGCAATTGACCTATCTGCCAATTGAAGGGTCACCGCTGTTGGTCTGGCAGTTCCAATACCTAGTTGTGTGAATATGGATTTAGGCATCAAGTTTATGCTTGCACCTAAATCACATAATGCAGGACCAGTGTAAAATTTTCCAATTGAAAAAGGTATGGTGAAACTGCCAGGATCTTTTAACTTCCTGGGTATTTTGTTCTGCATGATCATGTTGTATTCCTTTGACATGGTAACTGTCTCAAATTCCCCTAATTTTCTTCTCTTTGTGAGCACATCCTTCATGAACTTTGTATAGTTGGGCATTTGTTGGAGTGCTTCAACAAGGGGTACATTGATGTGTAATTGCTTAAGTACGTACCTCAAGGAACTTTCCAAATTGTTTTTCTTCATGCGCCTTCTTCAACCTTTGTGGATAAGGAGGTGGAGGGTATTCTGGAACTAACCTTGGTGGTACACAAGCAGTTTCTGATGCTCCAGTTTTTTATGCTCGTGCATCTGCTGCTTCTGCATCAGTTGCACCTACAACATCAGTTGTATTTTTATCTTTTCTATTTTTTTCATTTTATTCTTTTTTTTTCTTTTTCTTCCTTTTCTATACCTTCTGAATCTCCTCTCTATTTTAGGATCCAACTGAAATTCTGGTGTGTTGGACCTGGGCATATGTTGTGGCAACTATTAAAAGGGCAATAGCTGCAGGTGCAATGATTGCTGGTGCAATAACTGCTATACCACAATGAACAAACAACCAGAGTAAAATTGATCACTAAATTACTACTAAGTTAAACAATAAAAATTAATGGCAATCCTCGACAACGACGCAAAAATCTTGTTGTGTAAGTATACACAGTCTAAACACAAGTAATATAATGATTAGAAGAGATCGGAACCACAATGATTGGATTAATTTTTTGAGAGTTTAAAGTGGTAGCAATACTAGTGATAATAAAAATCAAAATTAAACTAAGGTATGAGTGATGTGTGTATATAGATAGAATTTTAAAGTAAGCAAAGTAAAATGTGTTAAGAATCGATTGAGAGAAATAGTTGAAATGCTCTTTTCCAAGTTATTCCACTTTGAAAGTATTATGCTATATGCGATGCTCCGGCAATCACTGCTCCTGCAATGATTGCACCTGGAATGGATGCTGATCCAATGGATACATGCTTTTCAGCAACTAACTTCAGGGTTTCATTACAAGTCTTATGTCTAAGCCCAAAATAAGTTCACCCTTGTATAAGAAGGAACAAAGGAACAAAGATAAGATAGAAATTACACAACTAGAGATAAGATAGAAATTACACAACTGGAGATCCTTTGCATATTCTGCCTAGCAATGCTGGGGCAATCACCTCTCAGCAATAGAAACAACAACAAGAATTGAAAGAGAAGAGAAGGGAGATGTTGTGACTTTCTTTCCTTCCTTCGAAAATAGTTGAGTACATCTAACTCTAATACAATAAAGAAAATGAAACTATCTAAGGAACTTGAGAAATGAAAGTTGTGAGATCTCTTGAATGAGAAAGAGGGGATGTATTTATAGGCTCCATGGAGTGAGGTTGCCTTGGTCACCAAACTGATAACTAGGGTTTCTTCTTCCACTTCTCTTCAAAAAGTTTGATTTGAAGTCCCACCAACTCTGAGGAGTCACTACAACAGATTTGGGGATGGGCAGCGTTTTTTTTTAGCCATGGGCAGCGTTTCTGGGCGCTGCTAAATTTGGCGCTGGTGATTCCTCCCCAAAAATGGGCAGCGTTTGAGAAGCGCTGCTCATTAATAGCCATAGGCAGCGTTTGAAGGGAGAAGCGCTGCTCATTCACCTAGCGCGTTTAGAAATGGGCAGCGTTTGGTAAGGGGAAGCGCTGCCCATTTCTAAACGCGTAAGGAGAATGAGCAGCGCTTGGTGGGAGAAGCGCTGCCCATTCACCTAGCGCGTATAGCAATGGGCAGCGCTTGGTAAAGGAAAGCGCTGCCCATTGCTGGTGAATGAGCAGCGCTTCCCCCACCAAGCGCTGCTCATTCACCTAGCACATTTAGCAATGGGCAGCGCTTCCCTTTACCAAGCGCTGCCCATTGCTATACGCGCTAGGTGAATGGGCAGCGCTTCTCCCACCAAACGCTGCCCATTGTTTAATTTTTTTTTTTCCTTTTTTTCTTGTTTTTTTGTACTTTCCTTTTTATATTTGATAATTTCCTGGTCATATACAGCCAATTAATACCAATCCAATCCATTATATACTAACAACATATATATATATATAAACTAGTTATATATCCCAATGCACCAATATGATCACAAACCAAAACAAACTAGCTAACAAGTTATTATATGTATCCAAAACTTAGCAACTTACAATATTAACAAATTAATATGTATCCAAATCAAACTCTCTACCAATATGTATCCAAAACTAGCCAGATACTTACAATATGTATCTAAATTAAAACAAGTTAGCAGCTAACATATGCATGAACTAATTCATATGCATGTATCCAAAACTAGCAAGCTACTTACAATATGTATCTAAATTAAAACAAGTTAGCAACTTACATATGCATGAACCAATTCATATGCATGTATCCAAATAAAACTCTAACAATTTACAAGATTACAATCTATCTAAAATCAAAAGAATTGCGAGACATAACGGCACCACTCTCCTCTAAGCTCATCAATCTGTGCAGTAGAGTATGTCTTCCACCGACAATCGGGAAAATACTGAAATTATATAATTAAATAAAATTAGAATTGAAATATATGGTTAAACCAAAATAAAAAAGAGTTCTGTAAAGATACCTGTCTGGGGATAACCATTTGATTGTGGGTAATAATTTCCTTCATAAATCTCATTACGTAATACCCACAATCATTGTTATTTGGTTGTTTCGGACACTACAAAACAAAAGATTAGTTAATTGTTAAATTTAATTTCATACATTTTTTTGACAACAATAATGTAAATAAATATATGAGAAGATTGATTACAAACTTACCACTATTGGCACCCATTTTGTCTGTGATTGTTCCAATCCCCAATATTCCTTCAAACAACTGAACACAATTGGATATAACTATATTATTAAAAATACATATAGTTAACAACTAAAACAAATAAATATGCAGAGTGATCGAAATACACACACCTATTAAATATGACAACCAAGTCTGGGTGGGTGTTGAAATGACCATGCACAGAATCAATGTAGTACACCGTATCTGTCTTAGGATTTATTGCAAGCAAAATCCAATGATCCCTACAAAATAAAACTTTGAATAAGTAATTGACTAGTATTTAAAAAATGCATGTTATATAAGAATTAATAAATTAAATCTCTCACCCTACGAGACACGGTGCCAAAAACATGGTATCGACGCCTCTATGTTGAGCATCCGATAAGCGTCGAGTGATATAATTTGTAACATCTGTCTTGTTTTGTTCCACAAGGTCGTTATAATTAGACAGATCCTCCCTGACATTACGGAGGTGTGTACTATCCGGACACAAGAACACATATCTCTGTGTCCGCTCCGAAGGGACCAAAATGTTATGATACAAGCACCTACAATTAGAGGTATATGTATATATAAATTAAATTAACAATATAATAAAATAAACTCAATGATGTTAAATAATAAATTACATACGTACCTGATATATGCTCTAATACAAACACTGGTTGCCCAATTCATCTGACATAAATCATTAATATCCTGTTTTGGGATTATCAATAGTTGATCGGGATTTCCAAAAATGTTGTCATCCATCTCCAATACAAGCGGGGTTTCATCATCCATCTTGAATTGTGCATGCATTTCGGTATACAAAATAATCCTAGAATCATCAATGGAAGAGGCGGAGGGCTGACACACTTTTGGAGGGGCGGGCTGAGTCACTTTTGGAGCAAGGGTGGACCGAGTCACTTTTCGAGGAGGGGCGGGCTGAGTCACTGTTGGAGGAGGAGAGGGCTGAGTCACTATTGGAGGAGGAGAGTGCCGAGTCACTTTTTGAGGGGCAGGATGAGAAACTTGTGTTGAACGGCCGGACCGAGACACTTTCTTGCTAGTAGATATTGTCTTGCTAACACTTTTGCCCCTAGATTTTGCATTTTGGCGTACCTATATATAAATCAAATAATTTGTTAGCTAGCACACAATAAATGACAAAATAAAATAATTAGTTAGTTACAAATATATTGTCACTTACAACAATAAGGTGTGCTGGCCATGCCACAAATGTACCAACTGCATCTTGCACAGTTAGTAAATCTATACTGGGTATTGGAGCAGGCAAAATGCAGTCCCCCACAATTGCACAATCAACTCTGACTCTAACATGATTTGGAGGTATGGGTAAATTGTGCATCAAAGTTCCCAATTGGTCACATGTGAAGCCTATTGCAACCATTTGGTGTGAGTTTGAGATATACAATTCACACTCACACTCATTGTTGTCCTAAATCAATTATAAACAAAAATTAATAAATACATTGCGTAGAAGAAAGAGAGTTTAATAATTAATTTCTTATTTATCCTCAAAAAAAAAATTAATACCTTAGTTGACGGAATGGTGCAGCTATCTCGTGCGCTATCTGTGGCAGGGGATGGTACTGCAGGCGAAACCAACCCATAGTGCAATTTGATTTGACTAAGTTCAGACCTTAGACCTTCATACAATACCCGCAACTCTCTACTTTGTTTACAATCATGATGCTCCTCATAAGTTCTCTTCTTTGACCCAAGGTAGTTGGATGGATTAACGCCAAATCCACAACCCCTTGTACGACCTGGGTATTCTTCCTTTTCCAAGGCACGAGTAAGGACTTCCTTTTCAGAGCAATCAGTGATCTCTCCCTGTGACACAGACTCTGATATGGTTTCCTGATTCACAAACAAAAGTATAATAAATAAAATTATTATACATTTTAAATATCATAAAAGTTTCAAAACAATATTCGAATTTTGGAAATACTTACAATTCTGTCGGTCACCTCCTTAGTTTTGGGATCCACAACCTCTCCATCCTTTTGTCTGGCTGCTACCCACAAAAAATGTCGCTCAATGCTTTCTTTAGTAGGATCTTTCCCACTCTCCTCCAACTATATTTAAATTTACCAAATGTTAAGAAATTATAAATCAAAAGATTTATTAAACAAAGAGAAATCAAGCTTATTGTGTCTTACCAATCTCTCTTCAAAAACTTGATATCCACTAGCACCGCCTCTATAAGGGTACTCACAACCAGAAGCTCTCTCTCGATTCGCTTGGCATAGTTCCTATTTAGAGACATAAGTATACATTAATGTATAATATATAATTGTCAACTATATTTTAAGTTATAACTTAATAGATTATAGTACTAACCATGAAATCTTTATCTTCGGTGCGTCTCCTAACAAATGTAACCCAATCCTCCTCCGTAATAAATCCACTATATGGCGCTGGAGGCTTCCATCTGAGGTTTCCACTATTATCAAACAACCATTTTTTTTTTAAACTACCCCTGAAATTTCGATGTAGCTTTCCAGCTTCCTTCATACACCAGTCTTTTCGGGACTCATCCACATCAAAATATTTCTGCATACACATATTCAATAAAAATGATATAAATATATATGGTTACAAATTTATTAAATAAGATTACTAAAGAGATGTAAAATTATATACCTGTATTGTTAACCAAAACTCCTCTTTGTGTTTCCCCAAAACAGCACTTTTCTCACTCCAAGTACTGATTGTAATTGGTATCATTTGTTTTACCTTACTACCGAGGAAGGTAACCAAATCTGCGCGATTATCCCCAATTGGCTGGCCCTTAATATTCCACAACACCTACATTATGTCATTAGTAAATTAGTTAACAAACAATTAAAATTAAGTGTTGAATTAATAAATTAATTAGTAATTAGTAATTAGTAACTTACTGGTACTTTTCCTTTTCCTTTATTTACTCGATTGATGATATCCTTTTTGACTGTCATTCCACGAGGAGCCTGCCTTCTGATATACTTTTCAACCTCACACTGATGATCGCTGTCATGATCACTGTGATGATCACTATGATCCGCCATCTAACCTGCAATAAAACATAATCATTGTTATTGTTATATTTATCTATCCAAAATAAATAAATAGACAAGAAGATGAAAACTATGTAAAATAACTACTTGGAAATAGATAAAAAGCATATGATGTAAGTCTAAATTACCTTTTCCTTTTCTTGGATATAATTGTATTTGCAATTCGCGTCTTAGTATTTTTTTTTTGACGAATCGTAATCCCATCACTATGATCGTTTCTAACATACACAAAATCCTCTATAGGAGTACTTTCCCCTACAATTGGTAGTGATGTCCCAAAGAAAGGGTCGTCCTCAATACCATCATCATCGGTTGCTTGATCCTCAATGTCATTCACCAATTTTTTATTTGTCAATAAAACAATGGACCAATTTGTATCAACTGGATCAGTGACATAAAACACTTGTTGAGCTTGGGATGCCAAAATAAAAGGCTCATCTTTATATCCTAACTTATTGAAATTCACCCGCATGAACCCCGACTCATCAATCTGTAAACCACTATTATTGTCAACCCACTTACATTGGAACACAGGCTCCCGAAACATGTTGTAATCCAATTCCCATATGTGTTCAATGACCCCGAAGTATGACATATTCGCATATATGGGATTTCTGTCTTTGGCACTTGATGTATGCAAAGCTTGAGCTACAAGAGTCACCCCACTATTTTGCATTTTACTTTGATCATCATGGTTTTTTGTATAGAACGTGTACCCGTTCATTAGATAGCTGGTGTAAGAGAAAATTTGCATATTTGGGCCTTTTGCTAACCATCTCAATCTTTCTGAAATCGAGGAAGGATTCATAGCAAATTCGAAATCAATGTGCGCTTTTAGCCACACTATGAAACTCCGATTA
This sequence comes from Astragalus glycyphyllos, assembly GCA_963573325.1. Classification (NCBI taxonomy): domain Eukaryota; kingdom Viridiplantae; phylum Streptophyta; class Magnoliopsida; order Fabales; family Fabaceae; genus Astragalus; species Astragalus glycyphyllos. The sequence goes on from OY754307.1 coordinate 41,710,477, forward strand.
TGTTCTTTTGTTAACCAAACTTGAGTCTTATATGGGTGATCACTCTTAAGTATGTCCATGTGCTTGGAAACATATGAATCAACCTCAGTATCATTGTGCAAAACATATAAGTGTGCTTCATCTAGTTCTTTCCTTGATACCATCACTATTTTTGTTCCTGACATCCCTTTACTAATGCTTCCTAAGTGACGAGACCTTGGCAGTCCCACAGAATATTCAAGACTAGATAGATAGCCGGTACAGAACTCAATAGCTTCTTCAACTATGTAGCGCTCAACAATACAACCCTCGGGTCGTGATCAGTTTTTCACATAACCTTTTAATATCTTCATGTAACGCTCAAACGGATACATCCATCTCATGTAACATGGGCCACACAATTGTGTCTCCCTAATCAGATGAACTATTAGATGAATCATTATGTCAAAAAACGAAGGTGGGAAATACATCTCAAGCTCACACAAAGTGACAGTAATTTCTCTTTGCAATGATGGCAACTTTCCAGGGTCAATCACTCTACTACAAATCGCCTTAAAGAAGAAACTAAGTTTGGTTAGGGTCTTGCGTACTTTCTTAGGCAAAATGGAACGTATACCAATGGGTAGCAAATTTTCCATTAGTACATGGCAATCATGAGACTTTAAAGACTTTAACTTTAGGTCTTTCATCGATACAAGGTTCATAACATTTGAAGAGTAACCCTCTGGAACTTTAACTCCATGAAGAAACTTACAAAACGCGGTCTTCTCCTTTTTAGATAAAGTATGAGCTGCCGGAGGTAGATATGTACGTGTACCCTTCTTTAACGGACCCAATTCTGGTCTCAACCCCATACTAAGCAAGTCCAACCTCGAGTTGATGGTATCTTTAGTCTTTCCTGGCATATTGAGCAAGGTACCGATGACACTTTCAAAGACATTTTTTTCAACATGCATCACATCAATGAAGTGCCTTACATATAATGACTTCCAGTATGGCAACTCAAAGAAAATTGACTTTTTCTTCCACCCCCGTTTGGCAAGCTCTCCTGCAAAAGGCTTCCCAAATTTAATGTTCAAACCTCTCACCTTTTCAAATAGTTGTTCACCCGTCAAAGCCATGGGAGCTTTACGGGTTTCGATATTCCCATTGAATGCCTTTTTCAACAGTCGATACGAATGAGTAGATGGCAAAAACCTACGATGACCACAGTAGATATTCTTCCTACCATGTTCCAACCACATCCAATCAGTGTTATCTTCACATATAGGGCACGCACACTGACCTTTGTTACTGTACCCAGATAGATTGCCGTATGCTGGAAAGTCATTAATTGTGCCAAAAATCATAGCCCTCAGGGTGAAAGTTTCTTCTCTGAACCCATCATACACCTCTACTCCAGTCTCCCACATTAGCTTCAAGTCTTCAATTAACGGAGCCAAGTATACATCAATATCATTTCCCGGTTGCTTGGGCCCAGAAATTAACAAAGACAACATCATATATTTGCGTTTCATGCAAAGCCATGGAGGTAAGTTATAGATCGCCAAAATCACGGGCCATGTACTGTGGGAGCTACTCTGAATGCCGTGCGGATTAAATCCATCAGCAGACAATGCAAGTCGTAGGTTTCTTGGATCCAACCCGAAATCAGGATAATCAATATCAATTTTCTTCCATTGCGGAGAATCTGCCGGGTGTCGTAGCATGCCATCTTTAATCCTTTCATCATCATGCCATGTCAAGTGTTTTGCATCTTCTGAACTATGGTACATGCGCCTAAATCGAGGAATTATGGGAAAATACCACAACACCTTTTCTGGAGCAGATTCTTTCTTTTTATATCGCGATGCATTACATTTAGGACACGACTTTAACGAGGCATGTTCATTCCGAAATAAAATGCAATCATTGGGACAAGCATGTATCTTCTCATAGTTCAACCCAATGGACCCTAACATTCGTTTTGCATCATAGGTCCGAGAAGGGAGCACATTATCCTTCGGCAACATTTCTTTCAACAGTGCGAGTAATTCCGTAAAGCTCTTATCCGTCCATCCGTGGCAAGTTTTCAAGTTATACAACTTTATCACAGCCAATAGTTTTGTGAATTCAGTACAACCTGAATACAACGGTGTCTCCGCATCCGTTATCAATTTCTCAAACATTTGAGGACAATCATTAAGATCGTCTTCAACAGCCTTTGCCATCTCTTCAAATTCGCCCCCTTCAAATGTAGGTCTTTCGGTGTCAACCGGTGCACATCTCTCAGTACTATTATCCATATTTGAAGATTCACCTCTTTCCTCACCATGCATTGTCCAACAAGTGTAACTTTGATCTATTCCGTAACCCTTTAAATGTCCTGCCAACTCCTCTGCATTAACTGATTTTACATAACAACAACTCAAACAAGGACACTTCATGTTACTAGAAGTCCCTAAACGTTCAACAGCACACTTCACAAAATAATCCACTCCAGCAACATATTCCTTGGACAGACGATTGGCAGACATCCACTCTCTATCCATAATTTCTCAGTATTTATTTATAATAAATTCCTGATAAGATAACTTAAAAACCTATTATAGGTGACAAACACACAAAACGAACAATTTTTTTGAAGCTAATACATTCAACTATTTTTAACTAAAGAAATCAAAGACTTTGATGTCTTCCATATTGTCATTCTTCATATAATAAATACAAGAAAACAACAAAAGTACCTGAACAAGTGGAAGCAACGATGAACTTCAACGAATGCGAACCACACACTAGCAAATGAAGCGAACAAACACGAACTCACGAACCAACACGAACTCGAAGGAAGTATTTTCAATTCCTATAAACAATTCATTAATTAAATTACTAATTAAAGAACCATCATACAAATATGGAAGACAAAAATACAATCAATTTTTGTGACATTAACAAAATAAGACAAACACTTCGCCCTTTCAATAAACCAATCAATAAGCATCAACTTTGATCATCTAACATAAAGTTCCAATGCCATTAAAATTAATAAAACAACATGCAATCCTAAATATTCAAGTTTATAAAATCCCTTAACCGAAAGCAACATTAAATTAACAAGCATTGGACATCTCAACAAACACTAAGCCTACATCAAATTAAATTTACAACCATTTCATTTGGGCATTTCAACAAACACTAAGCCTACATCAAATTAAATTAACAAGCATTTCATTTGGGCATTTCAACAAACACTAAGACTACATTTCCCCCAAAGTTTAGAAACACCATTTTAAAGAACCAATCATCAACCATAACCTTTAAATCATCTAACCTAATGTTCCAATGCCATTAAAATAACTAGAGCAACATGTAGTAATACTAAACTTTGTGAAAGAGAAACGAAAATGGGGAAGAAATCACCTTACACGAAAATGGAGAAGAAATGGAGAAGTGTGGAAGAGATGTCCTTTGGGAAAACGAAAATGGGAGAGAGCCACGAAAATGAGAGCTTGAGAGAACGAAAATGAGAGCTTGAGAGGACAAAGATGAAAGCTTGAGAGGAGTGTGTGTCCGTTTGAGGCCAATGGAGGAGAAGGAGGAGGAGGAGGAGGAGGAGGAGGAGGAGGAGGAGGACGAAGAGAGCTTGAGAGAGTGTTAGTGTGTTGAGGAGAGGGAAAATGTATGTGTTGAGAGGGAAAAAATGTATGTGTTGAGAGGGAAAAAATGAAAAAAAAAAAAAACACACCAATAGGCAGCGCTTCACTAATAAGCGCTGCCCATTGAGAACGCATCTACCCAAAAGGTAGCGCTTGCAGCATAGGCGCTGCCTATTGCGTAGCGCATCAAACACAAAAAGCAGCGCTTGCTGCATAGGCGCTGCCTATTGCGCAGCGCATCTAACCCAAAAGGCAGCGCTTGCTGCATAGGCGCTGCCTATTGCGCAGCGCGTCTAACCCAAAAGGCAGCGCTTGCTGCATAGGCGCTGCCTATTGCGCAGCGTGTCCTTCCCAAAAGCAGCGCTTGCTTCATACGCGCTGCCCATTGCTCCGTGTTTTAGCCAAAAGCAGCGCTTCTAGCATAAACGCTGCCTATTTTAGCGCCTTTTTTTTCAATATCTGTTGTAGTGAGTGGTCCAATGGTGTGAAGACACGTGTACTCAAAAAGTTCCCACTTGATGTCTAGGGGGCATGAACTTGGTGCTGCATCCATCCACTTGTGCAACTTGCACTTGCAACTTGACATGCTGACATCATCATCAGAGTGCAGGGGCATTCTGTATTGTGACCATTGCTGGTGCAATCATTGCAGGTGCAATGCTTCTATCTTCTACTGGAATCTTCATTGCTAGAGCAATGACTTCTGAACTTATTGCAAGTGCAATGATAGCTGGCTCTATTGCTGGGGCAATGATTTCTGCAACAATTGAACAAACACATAAAAATACCACAAATCATATAGATCACTAATGATGAGCTCCATATTTAAATATGCTGGTTTTCTTTTGTGTTTCTTTATTTGACACCAGAATATTATTGAGTTTCTCATAATAATTTAGATTTGAAAGAATTATCAGCAGTTAAGAATTAGCTCCCCCAACACTAAAATTAGGACTCTCCATCTTGAAGAACATTCTTTCACCTTGGAAGAGAGGTTTAGCATTTTCACTTTGAATCTCCCCGGAGATGGCAGCATAATTAAGATCACGCACATGTACCATATCTCTTATCTCGGTAGGGCTTTGAAGGGGCTTAACATGTAGAGTAAGAGCATAATTCCTATAATGTCTATTAAGAACCTCCTCATAAGGGACTTCCTTAGTAGCTGGAGCCTCAAGACTCAGGAACAAGGATGTCCTGCCCTCTATGATCCCTCCCCAGAAATTCAATAGATCTAGGAGCCCCCACAGTTAGGGAAGGACCATATTTTGGGATATTAGGATTGAAAGTAGCCATTGCTAAAGGAGCCTTATAGTTTTTCTAATCATGGCCTATTATACCACATTGAAAACATAGCGAGTGTAATCTCTCATACTTATAAGCAACCCACAAATTTGGTTGACTCCTCCTCGGGATCAAACACCATGCTGTGAACGGTTTATACAGATCAAGTTTCACCCTTCCACGCATGAAGGTACGAAGAATCCCCCCCAATAGGGTTCTCAATATCCAAGACTTCTCCCCTTATCAGGATCTTTTTAGCATTTTGAACATTAAGATTCTCTAAAGGGAGATGGGGTATTTGAATCCAAAATGGAGCTCTATTAAAAGCAATCTCCTCACACGAAATGTGTGGACGACATCCCTCAAGACATAATAAATGGTTCATAACAAACCAATGAGCTTTCCTCAAAATCTCCACAAGTTCATCTTCATAATTAAAACAGAATAAGAAAACGTTTTTACCCAGATCTGCAATATGAACTCTTGGGAAGGAGACCCAATATTTCATAACAACGTCTTTTATAGTTTTACTGCTTTCACATTTAATACCTTTGTAGATCTTATCTTACCAACTAACCCCTTGTTTGATAACGTTTGATTATTCAGGTTATCACTTGATAGCTCCTCAAGAAGAATTTTAGGATTTTCCAAAGAGTGGGACTGGGAACTTGAAGGAGCAACCATCAAACACAATAGAAAATACTTACCAATCGCTAGACTACATACAAAGACCTGAAGATAGACTCAACACACAAGACCCAAGGGTTTGATAACAGACACAGACTATTGGGAAAAAGGGAAACAAGATAGAGAGACTCGTTAAAACAACACCGGCCAAGAGAGAAGACACTATAGAAACATTCCTTATTTGTGTTTTGTTGTATATATATGTTACCAAAGACCGTAGATCTGATCAAGGACCAACAAGACAACACACTAATAGAAATATTAATGCTCAGACACCACCTAATACCTAATAGACACACAAATAAAAGACCAAAAACCACAGGAAACCACAAACCAAGTGAGGACCAAACGAAAATACTAAAACTCGGAGAGACCTTAGAACGAGAGCACCTAAGAAAACAACGATAGCTTTCAAAGAAAACTCAAGAAACAGGCCTCCTAATCAAGAATAAAGGTATGGAACTCACAACATTCGCTAACACTACATATTAACCAGACAGACTAGAGACAAGAACCCACCCTAGGGACCCAAACCCAAGCAGATAAACCCTAGGACCTTTTTACTTTTTGATATTTCGATAAGTGAAATAAGTGGGCTGAAATGGGCTTTTATATTCGACCGAATGCTTACTTTGGTTTGATTTTAGCCTTGTTTTTATCGATTTTGGACGGAGCTCTTGTCAATTTGGAAACAACATTGCTATTTACAGTGAATTTTTTTTGCTAAAATCACTCACAAAGTACATGTCTGCAGATCTGTGGTCGAATGAAAACTCATGGCAGTGGTTTAAAAATTAAATTTAACAGATGCACCACATCACACCACAAAGCTCATTCGTGTGGTGCTTTCACGAAATGTCGCGATATAGAGCATTATCCATTTTTTATTAAAAAATACACATTCATTCAAATTGATAGATTAAATCGATGATAATACAAACTCAATCGCCAAAAACACAAAGGATGAATCTGCGAACAAAGTCACAACACCCAAATTAATAGCATAAAACGGCAAAATGTCAACAAATATGAGAAAATAAAAGTCACCGGAGTATCTATGCCTTCGGATCTGTAAATTTGAGGCTCTAATCATTGATTGAATCTGCAATAGGTCGAAGTTGATCTGCCGATCTGAACCAAATGAACGTCATTTCAACAATATTATCCATTTGAAAATGGTTAAATAAACACTATTTTAACATGGCAACACATTCAAGTTCAAATTTATACGCGTTGATTCCAAATAAATTGCATTTTTTATCTTATTTTCTTCTTTACAATAAATAACATTTTCTTTTTTTTTTCTCATTCGTGTGGTGCTTTCACGAAATGTCGCGATAAAGAGCATTATCCATTTTTATTAAAAAATGTATTTATTCATTCAAATTGATAGATTACATCGATGATAATACAAACTTAGAATCGCTAAAAACACAAAGGATGAATCTGCGAATAAAGTTACAACACCCATGTTAATAGCGTAAAACGGTAAAATGTCAACAAATCTGAGAAAATAAAAGTCACCGGAGTATCCAAATGAACGCCATTTCAACAATATTATCCATTTGAATATGGTTAAATAAACACTATTTTAACATGGCAACACATTCAAGTTCAATCTTATACGCGTTGACTCCCAATAAATCGCATTTTGTTATTCATCTTGGTTTCATCCATAGCCATGAACAAGAAGCTTGGTGAAAAGTAAAATTCTGTATATTCAATTGATGAATAGATACTGTATAGTTACAATGATATATACCTCAAGGAGGATCTAACAGAAAATTAACCCAACTAGTTAGTTAACTAACTAACAGAAACTAAGGTTAAATACATTGGGTTAGACTAATTGCTATTTACAAGAGTGCATCAGCTATTTACAATATTTACAATATTAACATCCCCCCTCAAGTTGGGCTGTGTATGTTGCACATGCTTAACTTGCTGACAAAAGAATGGAATGGAGTAGGTTGAAGTGGCTTTGTGAAGATATCTGCAAGTTGTCCTGCTGATGCCACTGGAAACAGATGCACTACCTTGTTCTGAATCTTCTCCCTTACAACATGGCAGTCAATTTCAATGTGCTTTGTTCTTCCATGAAATGTGGGGTTGTGAGCCAAGTATATTGCTGATTTGTTGTCACAATATATGGCTGAAGGATTCTGTTGAGGAAGTTGTAAGTCTTTAAGTAAGTAATGCAACCATTGGATCTCACATACAAGGCTTGCAAGAGCTCTGTATTCTGCTTCTGATGATGATTTGGATACTGTATTTTGTTTCTTTGACTTCCATGATATGAGTGCAGACCCAATAAACACATAGTAGCCTGTTATAGATCGTCTAGAGTCTACACAACAAGCCCAGTCAGAGTCTAAAAAGCCAGAAATGTTGAGTTTATTAGATGCAGAGAACCATAATCCCTATGATGGTGCTGCCTTAAGGTATTTCAGAACCCTTGTTGCTGCTTGAAAATGTATTTCTGAAGGACTTGATACAAACTGGCTGAGTTGCTGTACAGAAAAGGTAATGTCTGGTCTAGTGTTTGTAAGGTACAATAGGCGTCCAATGAGGCGTCTATAGGCAGAAGGATCATGATACAGTGTTCCCCCCTCACTGCTGAGCTTCACAGAAGGATCTGCAGGTGTAGAAGTTGGTTTGGCAGCCAATGTGCCACTGTCTTGGAGCAATTCTAGAGTATATTTTCTCTGGTTAAGTATTATACCTCTGCTGGAACGGGCTAATTCAAAGCCAAGAAAATACCTCAAAGTACCAAGGTCTTTAATTCTGAATTGTGAATCTAAATGGTGTTTCACAGATGAAATTTCCAACAAATCATTTCCAACTAAAACAATATCATCTACGTATACAAGCAAAACAGTAATAGATGCAACAGTAGATTTAACAAAAAGGGAGTGATCAGCTTCTGACTAAACATACCCCAAGGAGATGAGAGTGTGAGTGAGTTTGTGATTCCATTGACGACTAGCTTGTTTCAACCCATAAAGTGATTTATGCAACTTACAAACTTTGTTGGGACTGTCAATAGCAGAAGTTGGTGTTCCTTGTGGAATGGTCATGTAGACCTCCTCACATAGGTCACCATGTAAAAAGGCATTATAGACGTCCAATTGTTCAAGGGACCAATTCTTAGCAGCAGCAATGGCTAAAATAGTTCTAACTGTAGTAATTTTAACTACAAGACTAAAAGTTTTAAAATAATCAATACCCTCCATTTGATTATACCCTTTGGCTACAAGCCTAGCTTTATATCTTTCAAGAGAGCCATCTGCCCTATATTTGGCTACAAGCCTAGCTTTATAGCTTTACATCAATGATAATACAAACTCTGAATCGCTAAAAACACAAAGGATGAATCTGCGAACAAAGTCTCAACACCCAAGTTATTATCATAAAACGGCAAAATGTCAAGAAATGTGAGAAAATAAAAGTCACTGGAGTATCCATGCCTTTGGATCTGTAACTTTGAGGATCTAATAATTGATTGAATCTGCAATAGGTCGAAGTTGATCTGCCGATCTGAACCAAACGAACACCATTTCAACAATATTATCCGTTTGAAAATGGTTAAATAAACACTATTTTAACATGGCAACACATTCAAGTTCAATTTTATACGCGCTGATTCCTAATAAATCACATTTTTTAATCTTATTTTCTTCTTTACAATTAATCACATTTTCTTTTTTTATCTCATTTGTGTGATGCTTTCACGAATTGTCGCGATAAAGAGCATTATCCGTTTTTTATTAAAAAACTATTTATTCATTCAAATTGATAGATTACATTTATGATAATACAAACTCAAAATCGCTAAAAATACAAAGGATGAATCTGCGAACAAAGCCACAACATCCAAGTTAATAGCATAAAACGGCAAAATGTTAACAAATGTGAGAAAATAAAAGTCACCAGAGTATCCATGCCTCCGGATCTGTAACTTTGAGGCTCTAATCATTGATTGAATCTGCAATAAGTCGAAGTTGATCTGCCGATCTAAACCAAACGAACGCTATTTCAAATATATTATCCGTTTGAAAATGGTTAAAGGAACACTATTTTAACATGGCAATACATTCAAGTTCAATTTTATACGCGTTGATTCCAAATAAATCACATTTTTTAATCTTATTTTCTTCTTTACGATAAATTGCATTTTCTTTTTTTATCTCATTCATGTGGTGCTTTAACTAGATGTCGCGATAAAGAGCATTATCCGTTTTTTATTAAAAAAAATATTCATTCATTCAAATTGATAGATTACATCGATGATAATACAAACTCAGAATCACTAAAAACACAGGATAAATCTGCGAGCAAAGTCACAACACCCAAGTCAATAGCAGAAAACGGCAAAATGTCAACAAATGTGAGAAAATAAAAGTCACCGGAGTATCCATGCCTCCGAATTTGTAACTTTGAGGCTCTAATCATTGATTGAATCTGCAATAGGTCGAAGTTGATCTGCCAATCTGAACCAAAAGAACGCCATTTCAACAATATTATCAGTATGAAAATGGTTAAATAAACACTATTTTAACATGGCATCACATTCAAGTTCAATTTTATAAGAGTTGACTCCAAATAAATCGCATTTTGATATTCATTCATTCAAATAGATAGATTACATAGATGATAATACAAACTCAATCGCCAAAAACACAAAGGATGAATCTGCGAACAAAGTCTCAACACCCTAGTTAATAGCATAAAACGGCAAAATGTCAACAATGTGAGAAAATAAAAGTCACTGGAGTATCCATGCCTGGATCTGTAACTTTGAGGATCTATTCATTGATTGAATCTGCAATAGCTCGAAGTTGATATTTGTCGATCTGAACCAAACGAACACCATTTCAACAATATTATCCGTTTGAAAATGGTTAAATAAACACTATTTTAACATGGCAACACATTCAAGGTCAATTTTATACGCATTGATTCCAAATAAATCAATTTTTTTTACTTATTTTCATCTTTAAAATAAATATAAGATTTAAATACCTTGTTTATCTCACTTGTTAAAGCATCACTTGAGAGCACTCGAGTTTAATATCTGACTAGAACAAAATTTGGTCAAACTCATTTCTCAGGATTCCTTTCCCCTAGAACTAGAGTTGCAAATCAAAAAAAATCTATTCAAATGAGCATCTAGAAATTATCATTGTTTTTTATAAATAAATATTTGTGATTAATTAATTAAGAAAAGAAAGAGGTCGTTCTTGATAACAAAAATTTCCTCCATTCCATTTCATACTTATTTACTTTTTTTAATGAAAATCCACCTTTTTTCTCCATCGTCAATCACATTCTTTTAGAAAGGATCGCCGTCAATTACAGTTAATTATGTTTATGGTTTCCAAAAATTTACTATCATGATATCTACATGAAGGTTCTGTTTGGCAAAAAATAGAATAATGGATAAGCTATCAGATATTGGATGAGCTTATAGCGGATAGCGTATAAGCTAGCTGATAGTGAATAACTTATAACGGATAGCTGATAGCGGATAAACTAGCTGATGTCAAATAAAGTGTTTGATAAAATTAGTTGTTGAACTAGCTGATTAATTGAGAAATTAATTGTTGATAACGAGGCTGTTTTTAAACACCAATATAATATCTTTGTGGCTGTTATTAATGTTTGTTCATCTATGTTGATATAGCTCTGAAAATGTGATATATATCAACTTTGTCGATACCAAAATGGGAAATTGGGAATATGTTAGTTATTAATTTATCAGTTAGCGATGTGCTGGTATGCTATAGCTGACATAATGAATTATAATGAAATGTAGAACAAGTGTGAATGGTCAATGGAAATGCAGGTACCATTGTTTTAGTCAGATTTACACTTGTCACAAAAATGCCCATTTGGATTGAACAAATAATTCAATAACTAATAAATTATTGGATTAGGACAACGGACGTTGGTGCCAAAGCCACGCTAGTTATTGTCTGATCATAATTAAATAGGTTCCAAGTTCAAAGCCTTTGTTGATTCGTTTTCAAATTCCTACCAAACTACAGTGCCCCACAGAGATGACATCTCCAAAAACTAGACTCAAAACAAACTTAATTTTAGTGGACTCGAAAAGTTTATAATAACTTGAAAGGTACGTTATTTTTGTAGTTTTAAAAAACAAAAACATTAGTTTCATTGACGTTAAGAGTTAGCCACAAAGCTAGATGACCTTTGTCTAGCCTAACCCAAAAGCAGGCAAGGCCAGCCTACACATACCGCATTTATGTCACATTCTCACCTTTGAAACTTGTATTTGGGTGTCTGGATCGCCGACCAAGGGAGCTTGAAGACCCATGAGAGGTACTGTCAACCGAGGAGAAGTACCCAATGAGCGCAATGGACACCCGAGGAAGTGTAGACAGTACTAGAGGGAATATATGTACTGCCTGTACCGCCGTACAGACCATGGACAATGCACAGAGACCAGTATGCGTCCGACTAGAAGACGGGCAAGGAAGGCATAGCTTGCAACAATTGGCTCGTACCGAGGTAGTGGCCATCTCACAAGTTAAATAGCTAAGTGCTTCCACCTGAGTCATGGTGGGAACGCGACAACCGAACCAGACACTAGATAGTGACGTTGAAGAATGAAGAAAGGGAATGCGCCAGATGCGAGATTTCATCTAGATATTGGAACAACAGAACGTAGAGCGGCAACACAAAATCCAGGAGTAACTCCTCCGCATGGAGGCCATGGAAGCTCGTGAATGTGAGCTCCAAGAGCAAATAGGGCTTTGCGTATTGGCTTCCAGGCCCTTGCGAAAGTGAGGACTACCCTAAGGACTTTTCAACCATTCTTTGAGGAGATCCAGACTACAATGGTCCCTTAGCGCTTTTGGGAGCCTGTTATAATAGCCTATCATGGCCCTCATGACCACGTTGTTTCCTTCCAAACTTAAATGTTCATTAGTGGAGATGGCGACGCCGTTAGCTGCAAGATATTCGTTGGCACACTGAAAGATGTAGTGCTAGGCTGGTTCATCGGTTACACCCAAGGTCAGTTACCAACTTTGAGCACTTAGCCAACAGGTTCACCGCTCAACCCTCAGCCAACTGAGGGAAGCAGACCTTCCTATCCGCCCTGTTTGATCTTCATCAGGGTCCGAGCGAGCCACTCAAAAATTTCCTATCTCGCTTCAACAAGATGATCGTAGAAGTACACGAGCCGGATGAGAAATTCTTTGACGCCGCCTTCCTCAAAGGTTTGCGCACGGGAACTTTTAGCAAAGCCTTGGTCATCCAAAAATCGGTCATGATGGATGAGATTCGCACACGAGGAAAAAGCATATTGACAAAGAAGAAACGACAACCTCAAAGAAAGCAAGGGACAACAACGACGACCACGAGCACGGGCAAAATGTTGGACGTAAAGACCAAAAGGAAACATAATCTTTTCGACATGCTACGAAGCACCAGGGATATCCAACGACCTGCTACAATAGCTTCACGGTGTAACTTAGTGGTATTTTCCGTTGAACAAGTCGAGGTCAGGGGCTACATCGACCACCGATGAACCACCAACAGCAAAAATCGTCTGGTTAAACTATATGGTGGTGGACACAGACTCCTTGTACAATTAAATTACCGTAAGGCTGACGCTCAATTATCTTGGGGCCGTCAAATCTTAACCCCACCTATGCGTCAAGTTTTCCACCAGCAACATGGTTGCAGTTATTCAGGATGTGGTTTAAAGCCAGGAGCTTAACCAAACCCGAGCACTGAATCACTATCCTCCTCCATCCTCGTACGGTATGGTGGGCTTATGCTGATCGAATTCAAGAGATGGTTTAAAGTCAAGAGCTTAACCAAAACTCGAGCACTAACTCGGACTCCCTCTTCATCCTCTTGCGGTATGTTGGGCTTCTCCTGATCAAACATAGAAGGTGGTTTAAAGCCAATAGCTTAACCAAACCCTGAGCACTTACTTGGCTTCCCTCTCCTTCCTCACGTGGTATGTTGGACTTCTCATTGTCGAATTCAGGAGGTGGTTTAAAGCCAAGAGCTTAACCAAACCCCGAGCATTAAATCAGTTACTCTCTCTGTCCTCGTGCAACACGTTGGCCTTCTCCTGATCGAATTCAAGAGGCTGTTTAAAGCCAAAAACTTAACAAAAACTCAAGCAGTGACTCTATATTTCTATCCCTCCTGGTGTGGTACGTTAGGCTTCTCCTGATCGAATTTATGAGGTGGTTTAAAGCCAAGAGCTTAACCAAACCTCAGGCACTTAATTTGTTTCCCTCTTCATCCTTGTGAGGTACGTTGGGATGGAGTTAAAGCTTAACCAAACCGCAAGGACTGGCTCGGATTCCCTCTTCTCTCTCGTGCGATATGTTGGGCTTCTCTTGAACGAATTCAGGAGGTGGTTTAAAGCCAAGAGCTTCACCAAACCACGAGCATCGACTCGTTTTTTCTCTTGCACTCTCACAAGAGTGTAGTTGAAGAACAAATCCACCTAACGAAAGCTATGCAACATTAGGCAAACCCGCGGAGAAAAATTTTAGGAATACCAAGTTAACATTGAAAATACATTCAAGCACAATGCGTGATGACGAAATGGCAAGGCCAGAACCATAACAAGCAAGAAAAGCCGAGTCTCCAACTACAAACCAACCCCTAAGAGGAAAAATACAGTGCAAGCAATAAAAAGCATGAAGGAATCAAAAGAGGCCCTGACAGCCAGCAACGAAAAGCACAGTCTACTTCAGGTAAACGATGATGGCATTTGTCTCAGCATCAACCAAGTTTCTAGCCTAAGAAATCTCCCGTCCTAGTCTAATCTCCTCGAGACTTGGTAAAGCCTCGAGATTGAGAGCTGGGATTTGATTGTGGCAGTTCCAAAACTGCTCGACACTGAGCTTCAACATGTGCTCTTTCTCAGCATGAAACCCTTTCTAAGCCATACGCTCGGGCAAGCTCCGAAAATCTTGGAGTTTTTCTTCTTAACATCTTCTAGCAAGGTCAATGTCGCATGCGCCCTTTCCAGATTGGTTTTGAAGCCCTCCTGAGCGGTCAAGGAAGACTGGATCTCCCCCTTCAAATCCTCGACCTCCTTCAAGCTTTCTGATAGCTTTCTCTTAGCTTCCTCCTTTTCCTCTTTGAGTTGAAGGTTCTTGCTCATCCGCTTTTTTCACTGTGGTGTCCCTAGCCTCCTTAGTCTCATCCAATGACGACAAGAGACTCTCAAGCTTCTTCAACTTTTTGTCCTTATCCGCCAATTCAACCATCAGTCCATTGATTGATACCTGAGGAGCCTACGGCGCAGCCTACATCAAGCCCAGGCTAGGCCAGGCTTTTTTCTAAAGCAATAAGGTCAAGACTTTTTTAAAAGCCTAGTTAGGTAAAAAGGCCAGGCTACAGGTCATTGAAAAAGCCTTTTAGGCCCACCAGGCCGGCCTGTTTAAATAAATATTAATAATATTTTTATTACTACTATTATTATATTAATTTTTCTACTTTGTTTATCTTATAAATTTGTTCACATTTTATGTTTATTCAAAATGATGACCTACATTAATGTTTAACATATTTAAAAGTGTTATTATAAAATTAAATTTAACTAAAATGTCCTATAAATATATTTCTCTAAAAGAATTTTTAGATCTTGAATTAGATCTTAATTTCATTTATCGGTTATCGTGTTCGTCTATTTACAAAGTCTACACTACAGTCAAAGGTTGTAGACTTTCGTAATATTTTTTTGGTGAAATAGGCTTTTAACAAGCTTGCAGGCTTTGTCAGACTTTCCAAAAGGCCAGGCTAGGCCTCAAAAGTCGGCCTATCACAAGCCACATGCCAGGCTCAGGCCCAACATTTTTAATGCAAATCAGGCTCAGGCCATGCAAAGCCTAGCTCGTCCCAGCCTATTCCCACCCTTGGACAAGAGTCATCGCTTGCCTTTAGCACGTCCATATCACATTCCAACTATTCCCCCGAGGAGCAACAACCTTCAAAAACTGCCATAGATGTAGTGCAACAAAGTTACCTGGAAGGTCCTGCGAGCTGAGCATGATCACTTCAAAACTCTTCTCTACATGCATTTTCTTCTTATGTTTCCCTTGCTTCTCAGCAGAAGGAGGTTCTTTTCTAGGATGACTCTGGCACTCCCACTCGAAATCTAGTCTTCACATTCAAAGTACCCTCGACTTGTGGAATGACCACTTGAGCCATAGGCTCCTTAACAGCATCTCCCTCGGCCAAAGATTGAATGATCTCCGCCGAATCTTGGACGATATCCATACCAGCTCCATCCCCTTCAAGAAGAGGTGGAACAATCTCCCCTTCCACAACCATAGCATTCTCAACAGTGACCTATTCAGGGTGGGGTTAAGGGACCAAAGTGACCGACACCTCAGACGAAGAAGACTCTAACTCCATCCCAATAGTCTCCAAACGACTCTTGGGCTACCTCATGCCAGCCGCCTTGAACTAGCCAAATCTCCCCATTAATTTTGCAAAAGACAAAAAAATCAATCTCACGGAAAGCAAAAAATGCACAACAATGATGTTAAAGTATAAAACCTACAAAAAGAAAAGCTTCCCTACCAATGATACCCTACACTTGCTCAACGTCGCGACACCTTACAAGAGAGTGGATGTCTATAAAGTCTTGCATACCCTTCTCATCATCCACTCCTAATAGGGAGGTAAAACGAGTTATCCATCGATAACAAGCCCTCTCGTCGTCAAGAAGTTGCGATATCGCCGTCCCCTAAAAATGGGTATCATAGAACTCCCTTGAGCAGCATAGAAGCAACCTAAAGACCTCGTTGCCATCACTATTCATGCGGCAAATACGTCGATAAGCAGAATTGATCTCAGCCACCATATAAAAAATATCTTCTATTTGCCTTAAGCTGACCCAACCTTGCTTTGCAGACATCTCCCAAGCCTACTTTGAAATCTTAAAAATAAGAATAGCCTAATCGAGGGTAGCAACCCCCTGTATCTCACCATGTGTTGAAACACCGTCATAATTTCCAGGCATTTAGATATGACTGGCTCGACGCAAGCCTAAGATACTGAAGCATACTTGATTCAAAAGGGGGTGAATGGCACCTTCACAACAATCGTGTTTCAGACGACCTCATACATGACGAACTTTGCAAACTCAGTGTATTCCCCTTGATCAATGGAGAATACGCCCTCTCATTATCACCCACTGGTCTAAACGACCACACTTTGTCCTCCCCAACCCAATAAAGTATTAGGAGATCTAATTCATCGAGGTCGGTACTGGTGCGAGAATCTAACTTCATAATCGTTAGAAACACGAGAAAACCTCAAAGCATCCAACAGTAGCAGTAGTGCGCCAACTACGATTTTGTCCTTCTCACTCCCATGGCTGACCTATCAAGTGAAAGCCCAAAATCAAATACCGCAACAACGACCAAAAATGCCCCAGAAGAGCCACTTAAAGGAAATAAGATAAGGGAAAATTTAATGCCACCGCAACTCGGCACAGAACTAACATAAAGGGAAAACCCTTTTTCCCCAAGACGGCAAAAATGTGGAACGGGAGTAATACCGCCTAGTTCCCACCCAACAACAAAAAATGAAAAACAAAAGGGATAAATAAGAAAGACAAGGAAACACACCTGGTAAAGCGGAAGTAGGAACAAACAACTACACACACACCAACCCGAAACTCCATTGCAACCCGAATAAAAACTTCAAAGCATTACACTCGCACTCCAAAAATATAGCAGACAAATTGACGATGAGCAAACAAGATATACAAATCCCACTTTTATAGAAAGAAGTAAGGGCCCAACCCAGCCTCATAAAGACATGACCTTTAAAGGTTCAAACAATGCCTCGATTCCCAAAAGCACACCACTTACCATCACAAGTACGATCCTTCAAAATGACAACTTACAACATTGCAGAAAACAAAACGTCATTACTCCCATCAGTCAAAAAGGGGCGGAGGGAATATGGCAAGAGAAGGATAGAATTAGCAAACAATAAAGAAGATATTACTCCTCAAAAGAGCGACACGATTACAACATCACTCATTGAATAACCTAGTGAAACCAAAAGCACAAGCTACAAAACACCCTAGCTTCAATACAAAAAGAATGAACCCCAACAAAAAAACATCACTAGATAACATCTAAAACCCTGGATCCAGCAGCCCGACCACTAAAGTATTCACCAAAAGCTTGACCAACCTCCAAAGCTGCCCAACCAACGCCACAAGAGAGCTAGTGAATGGACAATGTATGGCCAGCACCCCCTAGCAAGCCCCTTGGTGCATCCAGCCCCGCCCAACCCACAATGCTATCCCACAAGTGCATAGCAGCAAAGACCAACAAATCGAGTCTTCAAAAGTCGTACCCTCTTCCAAGTACCAACAAAAGAGGTGGTGCATAGCTAGATAGAGACACAACCATTTAGGTATTCCGCACCCCTTCAAACAAGAATGAATCGCCATGGATGAACCGCCTCCGAGGTAATATTCCACCCTTCCACATTAGACACTTTGTCGCCTCTAGAAGGGATGAAACCCTGTTAGATGTGTTCGGAGTACCTACTAAGGAAGAAGCAAACAAAAGACAGTGAAATTGGGATGACCTAAAATTCATAAAGCACACTGAAGAAGCGAGAAGAAGAGAAGTGATGACACAAGGCCAAGATGTCATCCCTATTTATACACAAAAAGTAGGGGAGAAGTGCACATTTAAAGAAGAAAGGTGGAAACAAGTTGAAGGCACCATTAAAAGCATCAAAGGACATAGGGAGCCATTAAATGCTTCAACAGTAGACTTCTAGGCCGGTTCGAGCACCATAAATAAAGAGGGTCTTAGGTCAAACAAAATATGATTGAACAACTAAAGCATTGGAAAACACAAGCATCAATAACCAACCGCCATGAAGGGCTTGGAGCATCTTCTCCCTAAAGGGCTCGAAGTTCGAAGAGCCGTGTACCGAGGGTGTTCGGATCCCCGAGCAAGGGAGCCTACATACTGAAGAGAGATCTTCGCAATCGAGTAGAGGTACCTGAGGAGTGCAATGGACACCTGAGGAAGCATAGACACTACTAGAGGGAACCTCCCTATTGATACTATCAAGTGGTTTGGTCAATGTTGGCTTATAAAGTGTAAACTATTTGGAAAAATAGGAAATATTCACAGGGTATGAGAAGTGGATGTAGCCCTGGTTGGTTTGCGGTGAACCACTATACTTCTTGTGCGTCCTTTACTTCTTTTCCATCTCTTACATTGTCCTTTCTTTTTAAAAAAAAAACCTCTTTTTAACTATTGGAAGAAGATAGTTCTAAAAAGCTTCTAACAATTTCAAGATTGAATTTGCTTCCATTATCTCTTTATAAAAACCACAGTGTTCTATATCTTCTTTACAAAGCATTTTCCTTACAAAAACATCATCACATGTGTGAGAAGCAAGAAATACAATTTAAAAATTATTTATCAAATTACCTTCTTACTCAATCTAGCTTCTAAGAAGGTACAACAAGTCAGTTGCTACCAAAGTTTCTATATTCTTAGAATACTATCTGATATCTTCCTAAGTAAACTGGTTGACCAAAAAATGAATCTTAAAAAGGGTCACAATTAAAATCCCCCTTTCTTGTGACTCCAATTGACTTCATGTTTCCTTCAGATACTTGCAGCTACGTTCGGGCATGTTGGTCTGGAGACATCTTCACTCTCTTCTTAAATTAGCCTCATAACATCTCCAAGCGACCTGCTGGTTTCCCTGAATCACTTTGACCTATTCGATGATATGGCATTCTACGCACAGGTGGTTGTAAGACACGATTCTTGAGGGAGTTGAGCACTGACCGACCTATTGGTGTTATACGAGGACACAATATCCACTACCATATAGCATAGGAAAACAGTTTTAGCTATGAGTGCCTCTCCAAAAGTTTTTCAAAGGTCGATGTAGCCTCATATCTCCACCTGCTCATGAGAGAATTTGTCCAAGGTGTCGTGAAATGGATCTAGCAAGTCCTTGGGTACTCTTAATGATTTAAAACATGAATGGAAAATCACATTTGTTGAACTGCCTCTATAACCTAAGACACGACCGACCTGATATCCCGTTGTTGTCAAGGAGATCATTATCAAGTTTTCTTGGTTGGGCGAAGCTCCTTCCATGTGTTCGTTGGTAAAGGGAATGAAGGGCATTCACACGGTCTCGACAGTAAACTTCGTGACATCCATTGACAAGATAAACCTAATATACCTTTTTGCAAGAGTTTGAGGTCCCACCCCAGCAAATCCTCTTGAGATGGTATTCAAGCTTCCGTTGGTGGGCCATTCATGCTTCGCGTCTTCGCCTTTGTTTCTCATTGACCGCCACCTAATGTCATGCCGCATGGTGATCGACTTCGTGACTTCCTTGGAAGGGTGCTCCCACTTTGGAGAGGTGCTCCCACCGACTGTGAATGAGGAAGGGTAAAGAAGCCTTAACGGCTCCCACTGTGGTCGCCAATGATCCTTTCTGGCTTCATAGCTCGGTCAAGTAGTAGGCCGAGATGCTCACCAAGCTGAGAAGCTAGAGGCCTCACGATGGTGATGATGAGATGGACCTTCACGGTGCTCAGAGTTCCAAAGTGAAGCGCGGGGAGGTCGTCACCTGCAAGCACTGTAACGCTCAAGTCAATCTTTGATAGAGGTAGGGCATTTAGTGGAGTGGAGAGAACATACCTTCTTAGGAGTGAGTGGTGGTATTTATAGTGGAGTAATGAGCTTACCCTAGAAGAATCTCCATAGTGGGCTTAATTCCTTTAGTATTGGGCTGGCTTGCATTCAGCCCATTTGATGGTCTTTGACCAATCCGAATAGTATCCCCTCATGTCGGTTGAACATGAGGTGAGAACAACTTGTGAGAAAATTATTCTTCATAGGTCAGCCAGGCTGCAAAAGTTTGCTAATAATGATAGAAATATCAATCTGTGTGATGCGGTTATAGGGATGTTACGCTTGTTATTTTGTACACTGGATATGCCGACGTGTTTACAAGTGCTCTTTAGCAACATTTGATCCTTGCGCCGAACATAAATCACGGTAGTGTATACCTTGTCGGGGGGTGGATGCATGTATGAAATTCTGAAATCCTCCTTTAAATAGCTCGCGGGCCTAAAAGTGAAGTCGGACTTTGGAAAGAGTAAGTCGCATTGTGAATACCAAGTAGGGGTGTAAGTAATTTGTGCTGATGAATCTGTCCCTAGATGAGGTGAGGAAGACGAAGCAACAACCTTGTGGACTTTCAGGGAAGCATTCGACCAAGGTATCTTGGCCTCATGGATGTCAAATGAGTGTATGAAAGTCCTGACCCATGTGATTTTTAGACCTTTTTCTTCATAAATGTTGACTGAAGTGCTTTTGTCCCATTAATGGTTCTGGTCGGTGATAACTCGAGTTTCTTTTATTTGGAGCCTAATGTATTTGATGAACTTGAGAGTGTGGAGGAATATCTTTGCCCCAAATGTCTGAGTACGACGCTGAGATAATTAACCTGGTCGCTTGATGACATTAAATGATGTCGTGGTGTTTTCTCAATATGCAACGAGCCGATATAATAAGCATGGGAAAATTTCTCAGTCGAATCTTTGAAAAACAGAGAACATGACATTGAATCCCTCTCGCCTAGCTTATCAAGTGCTTGGCTTAGATTTGGTACGAACCGAGGAGTTTGCCTTGGTTCTTTCTTGAAAAGGAGTAAGCGAACTTGACATTGATCTCCTTTGGCCTAGTTTTCCAAGTGCTCAGCACAGGTTTGACTCGGACTAGAGAGCTTGTCTTGTTCTTTCCTAATCTTCGGATGTGGTTGCTAATATTCAATGGAATGGTGGGCACAATGTCGTTGTTCCCAATGTTCTCAAGTTGTGACATTTAAGTGGCCTGATGTATTGATCAGAAGTTGGTTTATGCTATCCAAGTCGGTCTGGCGATTTTCGCCTTTATATACTTTGAAGGTTGGTGCAAATATTCTATACCAAATGGATGTGTGTGACTATCTCAAACTGTATTTGGTGAGGGGTATCCCCCTTGTGTGCTGGTTTGCATGTCAAATTACTGGCGTCGTAGCTAGTGGAACAATCTTGGTATGAAGTTTGACAATGGGTTAAAGATACTTCCTTGATTTATGAAGGGAACTGATGATCCGACTTGTGTATTAGAGTTGATCAGGGCGAAAATGGTCGTCTGACTGACCTATGACGTTAAATTGGCCTGATCAAGTGGCCCCTCAGGTGTATCAAGGTGGGGCGACCGGGTTCGGCGACATGATGTCTGGTCTAAGTTCCTGCAGACCATGCTTACAAATTATGACAGTTGATCACTTTGTGATAAGGATGATCTGGTGTCTCATCGTCAGAACGTCTTGCTTTGTCGTATAGAGTGGTCGATTTGGCATCAAGTTGTTGGAGAAGGAGGTTGTGCGAGCACCAAAAGGAAGTAGATGATCTAGATTTTTTGTAAATTCACTTGGGAGTGAGGCCTTGGGTTACCAATTTGTGCTTGGCTGAAGGCTAAATGGGTCTTGGCTGAAAAGTCAGCATGATTTGCTTGTCCCTCAGTCTTGCCGAGGCAGGATGTCGAAATCTGCCTTATAAGAGTAGTCTTCTTTGTTGGCATTGGTTGCCTGTCTGTTGGATGAATCATCCCTTACGGGTGTTAGGGTGGACATATAAGTTGGTCATGTAGCTTGTGGTTGGTGTTCCTTTTGAGCCCTTGCTTTGTGCCCGCAGACTTGAGAATTATCTTTTTGTTGGCTCCAAAGAGGTGTCAATGTTAATTTTGATGAGCTGATTACAATGCTGACTTTGGGCCGTGCGTCGACTTGCTTAGGCTATTACCTTTGTTCTGATCACCGGCCTGATTGGTCTTGAAGGAATATTAGGAGTGTGCCTTCGGTTATCCAATTGATCTAGTACGTCAAAATCCTTTGATTTGCTGGTTGGTTTGCAAGGGGAATACGTTATCCTCCGGTCGTGTAACGATGGGATGCTGCTTGGTACTTTTTCCCGAGGTTGGTGAAACCTTAGTGGTATATTGTGGTTATGATGGTATATCACCTCGGATGGTAGTAGGGAGTTCCAGGTTAGGGCTCCATGGGCTCTATGGGAACCAGGTCGGTGGTCCGTAACTTACTCTGACCTTGGGTCCCTATTTCATTAATTGCTTCCTGTGTCTCCTGTCGTCGGCGTCTTCTTCGGAGATTTGTTTGTGGCGTCATCTTGGGTAATTAGGAATCTAGCGCTCGGGAATCGACCGTGGTGGTTGTTACCCCCAGAGTGGATACCTATCATTGGGCTGGGGATTTTACCTTCCTGTTCAGAGCTTTCTTGGTAGCTTTTGTATTTCTTCTTTGGCTGTCATTGTGTGTGATTTCCGTATGTAGCTTTAGGTTTGTTGCAATGCTTTTGTAATGTCTTGTATCCTTGTAATTCTTTATTTGAATAAAAGGATCACTCTCTTTATTTTCTACAAACTTGGTTCGGTCCGCTGCCATTATTCTTTCTGATATTGGCATTGATCGTCATTTAATTGTGTTTGACCGCCATGGTTGCATGTCCGAGTAGGAGTTTCTTTAATTGGCTGGGATAACCGATGATCATTGTCTTGGGTCTGTTACGCATTGTTTATTGAGGCCAGTTTGAGTGCGTGACTGGTTTACCCTCGATGTCCACTTACTTTCTTTCAGAGAAGATCGATCATTGGGTACGATATGGGGAATAGATTTCATCTTTGGAGGATTAGCTTAAGATCGATCTCACCGCTAGGTATCATAACTGAGGGCCGAGGTATTGGACTCGCTGGTAGGGTTTTTCGGTGCACTGTCTTCCCTTGCTTCTGAATTGGTCATTGTTATTAGATCAGTACCTTTACACGTGATCTCATAAACTTATTTATGAAATTCGGGAGGAGTGTTGAGGATGGTTCTTCTCTTGACCAAGTTTGACAAGCTTGAGTGAGTTAAGGATCTTTTCCGTCTATAAGCTGGTCCGATCCCCTTTGTCTTGACCTCTGAGAGCTTCTTATGTCCGCTTTGACCCGAAGGGCTGAGTAGGCTTGATAAGTTATATTGAGATAGCTCGAATCAATTTTTTGACCGAGGGGCAGCATAGGTCTAGATAAATAGGTTGAGAGCCTTTGGAGGCTATACGCTAGTCTGGCCCCCTTTGGTTTAACCTCTGAGAGATAGCTCAGGTTGGTTTTTGACGAGAGGCCGCGTAGGCCTAGATAAAGAGGTTGAGAGCCTTTGGAGGCTGTAGGCTAGTTCGTTCACCTTTGGTTTACCCTGAGAGATAGCTCATATCGATTTTGACTGAGGGGCCGCGTAGGCCTAGATAAATAGATTGAGTGAGAGCCTTTGGAGGCTGTAGGCTAGTTCGGTCCCCTTTGGTTTACCCTTAGAGATAGCTCATATCGATTTTGACTGAGGGGTCGTGTAGGCCTAGATAAATAGATTGAGTGAGAGCCTTTGGAGGCTGTAGGCTAGTCCGGTCCCCTTTGGTTTACTCTGAGAGATAGCTCAAATCGGCTCTAACGAGGGGCCGCGTAGTCCTAGAGAGCCTGAAAAGGCTAGAAATATAGTTACATTGCTGAGATGTTGATGAGGCTTAGCGCCTCTATGCAGGTGTCGCTAGCCGTATTGAAGATAGAATCTTGGACTTTGAATTCTTTATTAAGGTCGTTGCCCTTAGTAACGATCTGAGTTTACCTGAAACAAAAACAAGAGACATACGCGTGCAAAATATTTGCAAGTGAGATATGTAAGTCTGAAGTAGAATAGGAGACATCGATGTTCAAAAGACTTCGTAAATATTGCGCTCCTTTTCCCAAGCCAATCTTCTTTCAATGTATATGGTGCAGCATTCATGTTTACCACGTAGTCGGTCATTTCGAGGTTTTTGGCCATGTTAGTGGAGCGGGGTAATAGACATACACATGGAGTATGTTGTGTTTGGACATCGGTAACCCCCGCTTATCATTTCCTTTAGAAGAAACCAAACACAAAACTTCCAACGAATTATGTCGTTATCAGGGTGATCAGTGTTAATTGGCCGACAAGAAGGATACCAACGTGAGTGTACATGGTGCTCCTTTATCCTGCATTAGTTGGAATGCAATAGAGTAAATCGTAACGTATCATATCCGTTGTTCAAAATAATGAGGATTTGGGCATGATTACGATGATTGCAGTTTCATAAAAGTGAATGTGCATGCTTATCCTTTAGATTTTGACAATGATGACTTAGAAGTATGTGTCATGAGAGTGACTACTAATTACTTAGAAGTTAGGAATCCATTGTGCACAAATATAATCATGTGTCTCTTAAATAATCATCTTGAATTAATATTCTGATCAAGCACTTATTTCAGCAGCCTCAAAAGATATGTGTCACATTTTACTAATGTTTTAGAGCTTTGCATACTGATAAAAATATGACATGTATAGAATTATTTTTGTCAACAAATTCTACCAAGATGTCTTATGAGCATGTTATGCCTTGTTTGTAGTGTGGTGCCGTGCAATGAAGACGTGCAGTCAATTCGGTCATGGCGACATAATCTAACAGTTTTTTGATTACGTATCTAATATTTTAAATGGAAAATGGAACCTGGATCTCAAGTACCACGAGGTTGGAGTATTCTTTGATGTTGGAATACACCTTAGTCTAGAAGCCACTCTTAAATTGAAGGCCTCCATAACGCCATTGGAGTGGTTAGTTGGTTCTGACGTTGGTATCGGTGTCTCGGTTCACAGGTTTGCCATAAATGAGGTATGTGAGGTAGCATCCTGATTTCTATTCATCCACAAGTCCAATGTGTAAAAATAATGTGTTGCTTTATGTCGTTTCAAGGCAAATGGGTCAAGCTGTTGCCTCCTGGTAACCTCTGGTTTCCATTCAAAGTAGATGGTCGAAATAGATAAAAGATGCCCCATCGTAGGTTTGGCTCGATGTGTAGCTACCCTCCAGCATGACCTTAATCTTTTTGTAGTGTTGAGTATATTGTAGCTCGTCCTTCGGTCGCCATTCGTGATCCTACTCAACATTGCTGACATTTCCTCAACCTAGCTCAGGTTGGAACAATGTGTGTAAGTGAGTTCTGAAGACCTTCCATCTGTCGAGTATATTCTTTTTGCCAATTTAATACCTGACCCCATTACGGAGATTGTTGAAGAAGAACGGAGGTCATCATTATCCATTGAATCACTTAAGAGTTTAGGGTCAATTCGGCTACGATTTGGGATGTGGCAACCTTGGTGTGAGGATTTTGGCGCTTGCAGACGGTTTAGATTACTTTATCTATGTGAGTTATTTGGCACCGAGACGATATCAGTTGGGTACGATTTTAACCTCGGCGTTGATTATTGTGTGGTCGAAGTCGGCAACCGAGTTGTTTCGCTTTCCTTGAGCAGCGCCTTTTAGAGATTAAATCAAGGATATGGTTTCCATCAGCCCTTGCCTATGCTAGGAGCTGGAAGTTTGAGGATGAGGTCAGATTCGAGGTTATGCTCTTGTGGAGCCCAGCACCATTTTCCTGTCGGTGAGAGGCGTGCTTGAGCGTCGTTGACGTTTTAACGCGGTGATGGATCCAACGAAGTCGAATCGCATTCTTGCTTCGCCCTGCTTAACGCTACATCATCTTACTTCTGCTAAGACTTTGGGGATAACAAAGTTTATTGCTGATTTCCTTTTGCGACCGATCGAGTACGTATTTGTGTTAATGGTATACACAAAAGAGCTATTTTGACCGAGAGGATTTATGGATCTGAATGGAAGAGATAGATCTAATACTTCATTGAATGTTGCATCCCCAGATTTAAAATCACATCGTCTAGAAGTTAGGATGTAACTAATTCACCGACCGTGAGTAATGAAGGGTGAAGAAGACTTAACGGCTCCCACCGTGGTCGCCAATGATCCATTCTGGCTACGTAGCTCGGCTAAGTAGTAGGCCGAGATGCTCACCAAGCTGAGAAGCTAGAGGCCTCACAGTGGTGATGATGAGATGGACCTTCACGGTGCTCGGAGATCCGGTGAGAAGTGCGAGGAGGCCTGCAATCACTCTGACGCGCAAGTCAGTCTTTGATAGAGACAAGGCTTTTAATGGAGTGGAGAGAACATACCTTCTTAGGAGTGAGTGGTGGTATTTCTAGTGGAGTAATGATCTTACTCTAGAAGCTTCCCCATAGCAGGCTTAGTTCCTTTAGTACTGGGTTGACTTGCATTTAGCCCATTTGATGGTCTTTGACCAATCCGGAACACTACCAAAGTTTCTATATTCTTAGAAGACAATCTGATATCTTCCTAAGTAGATCGGTTGGCCACAAAACGAATTTTAAAAAGGGACAGAATTAAAAAAAAACCCTTTCTTGTGACTCCCATTGACTTCATGTTTTCTTGACCTCTCTTGCCGACTAGGGGCATTTATTCTCTTGTTTTGCGGTAAAACAGCGGGGATCCAAATTCAGGTAATTGCAGCTACGTTGGGGCATGTTGGTCTGGAGACTTTTTCACTCTCTTCTTAAATTGGCCTCATAACATCTTTTGGCAACCTGCTGGTTTCCCTAAATCACTTTGACTTATTCAACGATATGGTATTCTACGCACAGGTGGGTGTAAGACACGATTCCTGAGGGATTTGAGCACTCGCCGACCTATTGGTGTTATACGAATATACAATATCCACTACCATATAGCTTAGGCCGAAAGTTTTAGTTGTGGGTGCCTCTCCAAAAGTTTTTCAGAGGTCGATGTAGCCTCATACCTCCACCTTCTCATGAGATAATTCGACCATGGCGCCATGAAATGGCTCTAATAATTCCTTTGATATTCCTAATGCATTAAAACATGAATGGAACATCACATTTATACAAGTGCCTCTGTCAACTAAGACATGACCGACCTGATATCCAATTGTTGTAAAAGGAGATCACTATTAGGTTGTCTTGGTGGGGTGAAGCTCCTTCCATGTCTTCGTCAGTAAAGGAAATGATGGGAATTCACGCGGTCTAGGCAGTCAAGTTCGCCACATTCATCGAAAAGATAGACCTGATATACCTTTTTGTTAGAGTTAGAGGCCCCGCCCCAGCAAATCCTCCTGCGATGAAAATCAAGCGTCCCTTGGTGGGCTGTCATGGTTCGTGTCTTCACCTTTGTTTCTTCTTAATCGCCACCTGATGTCACGCCGGATGGTTATTGACTTCATGACTTCCTTGGAGGGGGTGTTTCGCTTCTGCTCATCTTCAGCGCATTTTTCGGTGTTATTTCCTTTTAGGACGTATTTCTCTAGTTGCCCTCATTAGATGACGTGTTCTATCTGTTTCTTCCAACCAAAGTAATCTTTTGTGTGCTGTACATAGTTATCTGAAATGTGGAATCTGTAGTAAGTCGAGGTGTCTCTTATCATTGGTGAGGAGTGTGGTTCAGGTCGGGAGATTACTTTGAATCTTTTTGCTTCTTCATAGATTCTGGATGGGTTGGAGTTCAATTGGGTAAAGTGTAGGTTTCTAGGTGCTGGAGGTCAGCCTTGAGAACCTCGACCACTAGACGATTTGTTTGAATGTTGATCGTTATGTCCTACCTCTTCGCCACGCTCGCGATCATCCTTTCTATCCCCAGTTTTCTGTGAAGTAGTTTCCCATTCGACACACACACACACACAGATATATATATATATATATATATATATATATATATATATATTTGTGTGTGTTATTCTGTTTGTCTGCAGATCTCGTCCATCATGACCGACTTATGAATGAATAGAGCTTAGATAAAGGTTCCCGTGCGCAGGCCTTTATGAAAGACGACGACAAGAAACTTCCCATCCGACTCGTTGCCTTGAACGGTAATTTTGTTGAATCGGGATAAAAAAACACTTGAGAGTCTTAAGAGGTCATACAAGTCGGAAATGACTGTCTTGATTTCTCGGTTGGCCAAGAATTGGGCGGTGAACCGACTTAACACGTCTTCGAAGTTGGTGGTAGGACTTGTTGGTAGATCGATGAATCAACGTAGTTCCACAATCCTTCATCGTCCTAGCAAACATCTTGCAGTTGACAATGTCATCTCCACCGCTGATGAACATCATGGTTTGGAAGGCCGCAACGTGGTCATGAGTGTCGCCAGATAGTTGGCTTTCTTAAACGCGGTGGGACTACCGCCCTTTGTGATTCTTTGAGAAAATGGTTGAAAGGATCTGTAGGGGACTCATGTTCCCTCGAGGGCTTGGGGATTTACCGTCCTCAACTATTCATGTAGCTCTCGCTCACGAGCTTCCATTGATTTTACATGAAGGAGTTGCTCTTCATTCTTACTTTGCTGCTTCTCGTTTCTATACTACAGTTCCCAAACAGCCTCCTGCGTCAGGCGCATCTCTGTGCCTTGATCTTCTCGTGGCTTTGTGGTGTATGAGTCAAATGTCGTGTTCCCCTCCTCCTCAACTTAGTTTTTTTTTATGTGTTATTGTGATCAGGTGTGTTACCCCTCACTTTTTCTCTATTCTTTGTTTTTTCTCCGCCCATTATATAAACTGATCTATCCTCAATTGAAAAACATGAGGAAACAAAACCTAGTGTGTGATTCACTTAAATGGAAAAGTTGAGATTCCTAACTAAAAGCGCGTTGATTGTGTTGTTGTCAAAGAACACTTCTTAAATGAGGCCCGCCAGTTACACGCTTCCTTTATTTCTTGATCCTGTGGCTGTAAATGCACATTGCACACTTTGATGAATATCGACCCCTTGGTTAGGTGTTTATTCAATGTTAAGAATCATAGGATCATACATGCATAGATCAAACCCATAGGAGAGGTAGGGAGCATAGGAATACTCATGAGGTAAAAGAGGTAAAAACTCTTCATAAGGAATCATATTGAAAAATGATAGTGAAAATGATTACAATGTGCTCTATATATAGAGCTCTAGGAAAGTTTAACTAAGTAACAATTCCCTAACAAACTAATTACCATTAAACTAATTTTTATCTAATTTTATATTTCTAATAGCCTCCCTCAAGCTGATAGTGGAATCATCACATCAGCTTGAAATACAACTATCATTCCCATTAAAAAAACTAAGCAAAAGGAAAGTAACAAAGTCAAAAGAAAAATAACGATAAAGGTAGTGGTGCTCTGGCAAGTGGTATATGGTAATACCATCCATCCATTGAGTAGTGGGCTAATGAGTAATGTTGAGCTCAAACAAAAGGAGCCCAAAGTAGTGATTGAGAATGGGCAAGCCCAAACAGAAAGAAACCAAGCTTGCCTCTCCTGGACGTGTGATGCAGCAACGAGAAGGTTCTGGAACCCAAACGAAACAGAGTCGCAACATTGAACAAGAGTGTCACCGGGATCATGTGGTTGAAAGCCACGATGGAGGATATCGCATGGTGGTTCCGGCGAGGAAATTGGGTTCCACAGCGGCGATAACCAGCAGCATGGATCACGAAGCTCGCGTGACGACGGATATGGCGGCTTGCGTTGCGAAGGTTGTGGTTTTCTCTTCACCACTTCCTTCTTCCTTCTTATTTTCACGCTCGCGTCGTCTCCATCTTCGACAAGGGAAACGTTCAGATCTGTTGTTGAAAAAACGAAATCAAACCAGACGAACATAGAGCGATTCAAGATAGAACCACAGTTTCGTACAACACCGTAAGGCAGACAGAAAGCTTGATGGAGCGAATCGCCAAAATTCAATTTGTGAACAACACTCTTGACATGATAAAGAACTTCAGTTCTTGGATCTTCAGGATGCAATTCCTTCACCATTTCTTCAAGAGTCGAAAGATCAATGTATCGCGGAAGTGCTAGGATCAGATCGATGATATTGGAGGAATTTTCCAATTCGACAATGATCTGCACCTTTGCGATTTCTTCTACGAACATGCTCGTCATCGTCGAGAGGTCCACTCTTACTTCATAATCGATTCGGTTGTTGTAATCATAGACAGAATCAAAGTCACAACAGATTTTGATCTCTTCCATTGTATTTGATTCAAAATCCGAAGTGCTGCCGTCAAGTTCCAGTGACTGTGGTGCAGCGACATTCTTGAAAGAACCTCCTTCTTCGTCGCTCTGCTTGACGGAAGTAAGGTAACATGAAATTTCTCCAATCTTGATGCTGAATCCATCAAATTCTGGTTTGATGGGAATTAGCTGAGCAACCGAAATCGTTTCCAGATTTGAGACTTGATTGAAATTGCCGAAAACAGTTTCGATGCGGTTGTTTTCATGACGGAGCAGCGACACATTTTCGTCTTCAAGAACTTGGAACAACCACGGTGGAATTTCATTGCTGAAATCTTCGTCAGTGACCGAATCAGAGTTGGAGTCGGCATCGAAAGCATAATCCTCATCTCTAGGGTATCGCTCTGATACCATGTTAAGAATCATAGGATCATAAATGTATAGATCAAACCCATAGGAGAGGTAGGGAGCATAGGAATACTCATGAGGTAAAAGAGGTAAAAACTCTTCATAAGGAATCATATTGAAAAAGGATAGTGAAAATGATTACAATGTGCTCTATATATAGAGCTCTAGGAAAGTTTAACTAAGTAACAATTCCCTAACAAACTAATTACCATTAAACTAATTTTTATCTAATTTTATATTTCTAACATTCAAAGACCGACATTGCAATTCCGACGTGGTAAAGAACAAGAAAATCATGACTTTTGTTTTGGCGATAAAAATCAAGTAAATCATGATTTTTCTGTGATGGAATCGAAAACCAAAATGGCTTTTTCATAGATGTGGAAATGTTGACGTTAGCCAGCATGACTGAGCATGGTAGTAGGATACACTGTTGAGAGATTATTTCGATATATATATATATATATATAGGTTGTTTTTTATTGGTGGATATTAAGGGTGTTCAAAACCAAACCAAACCAATAGAAAATCGCAAATTGAACCAATCCAAATCGAAAACCGCAAAAAATCATTTTGGTTTGGATGTGTTGGGGTCACTTTTTGAATCAACGGATCGATTCACTTCAGATGGCAATTTGTTTTCCAAAACAGAACTGATCAACTAAACCGCACATATTATTATATTATTATATATTGTTAAAAAAACAAAAATGGCGACCTAATCTAGTCACACAAACACCTGCGCCACCTTAGTCTCACGCACTTTTACGGCTTACTTAGTCACATGAAGTGTCTATTTTAATTTTACTACATTTTAAGTTTGGTAGGTTATATGTGAATAAAATAATAAAATCACATTTTTTTTATATTTGGTTCTTTAGAGTTAAATAACTAATTTTACTTTCAGTCAAATTTGTTTTCTGATTCGTAAAAGTTGAACCAACCGAACCAATCTAAATCACATTGGTTCAGTTCGAGTTGGTTCAGTTATTTTTAAGAAAGTCAACCGAATCAAACCAAACCACATGTGTTTTTGGCTTGCGGTTCAAATGACATTTACAAAATCAAAATGAATCAAACCGCACCGCGAACACCACTAGTACAAATAGAACTCGAGATACCTTTACTATATTCGCACAATGCACACCAATCACTTGAGCTAGATCTAATGTATTTAGGATTTAATTTGTACATATTGTCGATGTATAAATGTTTTACTCTATTGACTAATTGCAAGTTGGCTTGTCATTAAAAAAGTGAGTTAACAAATAACCACCTTATATATTACCCATACCACGAAATGTTCTGAATGCAAAAATAGGTAACTTCGACAATGTGTATCAATTAATCTCATGTATTTATAGCTTGTGTTTGAATTTTTTTTTGGATAACTTGAGGTAATAAAGTTAGCATAAATATGAATAGAGTTTAATTATTATGCATTGTCAGTGTAAAAATATTTACACTGTCAACAAATTAATAATCGTGATATAAGTGGCTTTTAAAATAGATGAGATAAAGATATTAAAGTTAAAATCCTCTTTTATTTTTGACAAAAAAATCCTCTTGATTTATTAGAAAAATTATAGTAAATAGATTGGTTTATCAAAAAAAAAATAGTAAAATTTTAGCTTCACAAATACATTGGTTTACCAAAAAAAATAGTATGGGTGGCCGCTGGGAGCACACTCGACCAAGCAATTTTAGCTTAAAGTAAAATTTGAAGTAATGTATTTTACGATTTATAATAGTCTTATACATGGGTTGAATGAATTGATCATTTATGCAATACATAGTAATTCACTTATATTTCATATAACTCATGCATCACACGGGAGTGTGTTCTAGCATGAAAGCTTCACAAATAACTCAATTAATGATATTCTTTTGATGTAACACATGATGATTCAATCCCAAAGTACGTAGTAATCTTTTTAGGGTTTTTTCTTTTGTATCCCCACCCATTTGACCCTATATCTCCACACACCCTTGAAAAGACCAAAATACCCCTTCACAAAATTCAAAAACCCCAATATATCCCCAACTAAAAAAAAAAGGAAAATCGGATTTACCCCACCCAAAGGTAAATCCAATTTCCAATCGGATGTACCCCACCCATAGGTAAATCCGATTTTTATCCAAAAATAAATAAATAAATCATTTAAAAAATTAAAATTATTTTTAAAAAAAAGAAATTAGATATCAATAATATGAATATCGGTCTTCTTTGGGTTCAATTTAGTGACGATGTTGTACGTCGAGCGAATAATTTAGGCTAAAAAATCAGTTTTTGGGCAACCTACTCCGATTGCAATGAAACCACAACCATTAAATCCGAAATAAATCAGTTTTAAAGTCGTATTTACCTAGTGGGGGTGCACAAAAAGGTAAATCCGATGGCTAAAATTAACAAATCGGATTTACCTCTTCCTAAGGTAAATCCGAGCGCATTCATTTTAGGCAGGGGTATTTTCGTCTTAAAAAATCTTGTGGGGATATGGAGGGAAAACGTGGGGGTAAAAAAAAATCCCATCTTTTTATTCTCTTACTTGCTTGCTTGTTTACTCTCTATGGTCTCTTTTATAAATAAAACTTGGTCAACAAAATTGATATATATGATTTAAAATTTAGATAAAATAAAATCAATCTCGGTTTACTAATTTTTACTTATAAAATAGTAGGATATATTATAAAGAATTTTCATTTGACATTTTCTCTCATTCCAATACAAAACTTCTATTTTTTTTATTCCTTAATCAATACTCATGCATGAGCAAGACAATATTAAGAGTTAATTGTTTTTTTGGAAGGACTATAAACAATCAGTAATTTCCACTTTTGACTCTTGACTCAAAAGATTCTTCATACACAGTTACGACCAAAGGAGTTTTCTATATCATCAAACTCAATAATTTACATTTAAAAAAAGCTAAAATGCCAATCTCCTTTTCTGTTTAGTGAGTGGCAACTAAGATCCAACTTAGAAAAAAACAACAATCTTTATATATTTTTTCAAATTATTAAAATATTTTAATATTTAACTCCGTCGTGAGTCAAACAGCAGAATGACGTGTCAATTTGACATTAGAGGCGCTCTTTCATTAATTCAGACATATGATGAGGAGCTGTCCCTCCCTGTCAAGGAAGCTTCTCGTCTCTGTCCCTTTGGTTTGGTGACTTATTTGTGAAACCAGCGACTTTCAACGTTTTTAACTCAATAAAAAAATAAATCAATACTCTCACCTAATTTAACTTATAAAATAAAAATTAGTCTCTAAAATTAATAAAATTCATTTAATTAGTTTCTAAAATTTTATAAGTAGTTATATAAGAGATTAATATGATGAATTCCACAAAAATTTATGATTAATAGGACGAATTTCACATTGTTTGAAAATTATTTATTATTTTATATAATTTAAAAATTAAAGAGGAAAAATATTTATTTACAAATTGAATGGAGTATCTAAGATCACATGGATAAGATGGTAGTGATCTTTTTTATTATTGAGCATGCAGCCACGTTAAATTTTTTGAGGGAGATATTTGTCGCTAATTGTCCTAACCGACTCAAAAAAATAGAGTGGAGTACTTAATACTCAATAAAACATAGATGGAAATTCGATTAGTACTTTTACAAAGTGACGCAAAAATAGGTAAAATAGTTTCCATAATCAACTTTCTTTTAAATTTGTGAAAATTTTCCTCTTATATTTATCAATGTTTATTTTTCCACAAATCCTTATATCTGAATCCTTATTTTGCTCGTTCACATTATTTCAAGGTTCCAGCTTTATTTATAGCTTAGCTTTTACATTTCTTCATCACTTTTTCTTCTCTCCATATATTTCTTCCACAATCCTCATCTAGCTGATCTTCTTTTTGTTTTGATTTTCCATTTTCAGAATAATTTACTTTTATGTTTCTGATCAAAATCTTATCTTTTAAGTTAATCAGCCAACATAAAAATCCCACCTTTGATTCTGTTTCATAATTGGATTTGAGAAGCTGAAGACATGGGAGGTTGTATAAGTAAAAGCAACGATTCAGAACCAGAACACAATGGTTATAGGCATCATCATCAAAAGACTCATGAACCCTTGGTCAACCAATCAAGAGGGTCAACTACAACTGCTACATCTAACCAGATGGTGAGTCAATTACCATTAAAACCTTCATCAACTCCAAGTCCAAGACCTATTATTAAGCAAGATACAAGCACAATCTTAGGGAAACAATTTGAAGATGTGAAGCAATTCTACACACTTGGGAAAGAATTAGGTAGAGGGCAATTTGGGGTAACATATTTATGTACTGAGATTTCAACTGGGTTGTTATATGCTTGCAAATCAATTGCAAAAAGGAAACTTGTGAGTAAATCTGATAGGGAAGATATAAAGAGAGAGATTCAGATCATGCAACATTTAAGTGGTCAACCTAATATTGTTGAATTTAAAGGAGCTTATGAAGATAAACAATCTGTTCATGTTGTTATGGAATTGTGTGCTGGTGGTGAACTTTTTGATAGGATTATTGCTAAAGGACATTATAGTGAAAGAGCTGCTGCTTCTATTTGTAGACAAATTGTTAATGTTGTTCATATTTGTCATTTCATGGGTGTTATGCATAGAGATCTTAAACCTGAGAATTTCTTGTTGTCTAGTAAAGATGAACATGCTCTTATCAAGGCTACTGATTTTGGCTTGTCTGTTTTCATTGAAGAAGGTACAATTTTTATCCATTCTTTCACCATTTTTTTTGATAATTCCTTCATCATCTTATTGTTATAGATTTCAAGTTTGACCAACTAGTAGAATCTATATAGAAATTATATGATATTTTTAGACTATTTTTTGGATTGAAATGTTAATGTTGAATATGCTGTTAGTCAAATATTATCTTGGATCATCCTTTTGCAAACTCTTGAAATAGAAATTTAACTGTATTGTTTATAGTATTTTATACACTAATAAATACTCATTCAATTAGTTCCCTTGCTTAAAAGGTGGGTGGGGGAAACTTTAGATTCATTGAACATACTTGTTATTGGTAGTTCAGTTTTGACAGAAGTTTTATACCATTGTTCTTTTCTTCCCATGTGTATGCAATTAATTTATGACATCTTTGCTATCTCTTTTGGAACATGATCAATGAACTGTATTTTTTGTATTTGTGTGTGGACAGGGAAATTATCACTACATTATGATGTGATTGGTCATCTTGTATTTATGATAGATAGTAAAGCCTTAGTTATACCAAAAATTACAGTGTTGGACTTATAGTGTATTTGTTTCATAGAACACCAGCAGGCTTTGGAGAGAAGAAGATCTGTGAAGCACCGACATCGACACGTGGACACTAATTTTAATTTGAAAAATGCAAGTTATTGAAGTGTCAATGTTGATGTCCGACACAGACACCGGACACGTCTTCAACCTGAAATGTCGGTGCTACAGAAATGAATATAAATAACCCAGTTTGATAAATTTGCATTTGGATGTGTTATTTTACCCGGTAGCCTCCAAAAAAAATCTCATCCAAACAGGCTTTAAATATTTGGAAACTAACGGTTTCTTTTTATTTTCCAATTAAATTGTAGTTTCTGAAAATCCATGTGACTTTTTTTGCTTGTTTGTTGTCATCCTGTTAAAGCCTTTTGCAAGTGTTCAAACTTGGTATGAAACAAGTTTGATACATGTTCACATTGTTCTTGCTAAACAATTGGTCAGGACTTGGAAGTGGTGAGCTGACATGTTTGATCAGCTGCCAAGAATCTGTCATTTTCATCATTTATGTATTTGATACATGACAGTCATTAAGTTCTTAGGTTCCATAACATTCTTGAACTTTTGCGTAGTGTGGAAATGTTATAATTGAAAATCGTATTTATTCCTTAATGGGAGATCTAAGTCAATGTTAGAAGACAATGAACCACAACTCAGTTGGTAAGATGCTTCTGCTACACCTAAAGGGTTGTGGGTTTGAGTATATAGGGGGGCATGTGAGAACACTTTTGATCCTCTTATAAGATAGAAAAAATAATAAAAAAAGTCAATGGTAGGAAGTAAAATGACTGCTTATTGACAAATCTCACTTCCCTAATTATCTTAGTAGTGCTTTACACACACTTCATTCATATACATATATGTAATCACACGAAATATATGCATTTTAGTATGTTTGGAAACTACTGATCTTTTTACTATCTGAGTAAATGAAAGATTATCTTCTTGTTGGAGTGTGTACCTAAATTTCTCCACTTAATGTTTTTCAGGAAAAGTGTATCGCGATATAGTTGGGAGTGCTTATTATGTT
The DNA here is from genome assembly GCA_963573325.1 of Astragalus glycyphyllos. Lineage (NCBI taxonomy): Eukaryota > Viridiplantae > Streptophyta > Magnoliopsida > Fabales > Fabaceae > Astragalus > Astragalus glycyphyllos. The sequence continues at coordinate 41,747,777 of OY754307.1, forward strand.
GCTCCAGAAGTTCTGCGGCGCAGGTGTGGGAAGGAAATAGATATATGGAGTGCAGGAGTAATACTGTATATCTTGCTCAGTGGTGTCCCTCCATTTTGGGCAGGTAAACTTTCACATAATAGCGAAAATTTAAACATTTTTTTTTTTCAAAATCTCTTTTACTTTTGATATTTGTCTAATGTTTTTGTCACATGTGTTGTAGAGACTGAAAAGGGAATATTTGATGCGATATTGGAAGGTCATATTGATTTTGAAAGTCAACCATGGCCTAAAATATCAGAGAGTGCAAAGGATCTTGTTCGTAAGATGCTTATACAGGATCCGAAGAAACGCATTACTTCTGCTCAGGTTCTAGGTCTGTAACTTTTGTTGTGCTTTTTCTTTAATCTTCAGTCCTCATCAAACATTTGAAGTTTAAACTTTAAAAGTTGTAGAACTAAGGTTATTTCCATGTCTGTATGGACTATATATTTTGTTTTCTTCTCAAACTGAATTATATGTTGCATAAATGATCAGAGCACCCATGGATCAAAGATGCTTCTGACAAGCCAATAGACAGTGCTGTTCTTTCCAGAATGAAGCAATTCAGAGCTATGAATAAACTAAAGAAACTTGCCCTCAAGGTATGTTCATTGCTAAAACTTTATAAAGGGTAATTTTAAACCATAGTTTTTATGCAGATTCTGTTGAAGCAATGAATAGTTACAACATTGAGATGGCGTATGACTCTCAATTCAACCAATATATGTAACTTTATAGTGCATGTATATCTAGATCTCTCAATTCTAAAACTCAAGGAATTTATAACATTCTTTTAGGTGATTGCTGAGAACATGTCTGAAGAAGAGATCCGAGGTTTGAAGGCGATGTTTACAAATATGGACACGGACAAGAGTGGTTCAATCACTTATGAAGAATTAAAAGCAGGATTGCAAAGACTAGGCTCAAAACTTACAGAGGGCGAAGTTAAGCAACTTATGGAAGCTGTAAGTTGTTCTCATGCTTAGGCCATTATTTTTTTCTTTTTGTTGTTTTTGAAAGTTTTCCTTAATTACATAACTTTGCATAAATTGTAGGCTGATGTAGATGGAAATGGTACAATTGACTACATTGAATTCATAACTGCTACAATGCATAGACACAAGTTAGAAAGAGATGAACATCTTTACAAGGCTTTCCAATATTTTGATAAAGACAATAGTGGGTAAGTGTCATACACATTGTTGAGTTTTTTATAATGATAATAATATGGAAATCATTTGGAAAATCATTACTTGTGAATATCCTAACTTGGATTGAAATATCTACTCTGGTTTTTGTTTGGTTCAATTGCAGGTTTATTACAAGAGATGAATTGGAATCAGCGATGAAAGAATATGGTATGGGTGATGATGCCACTATCAAGGAAATTATATCTGAAGTTGATACAATTATATCTGAAGTCGATACTGATCATGTAAGTATATTGATAAAAAATATGTTTTTAGTCCTTATAAAATCACGATTATTCAGCTGTAGCCCTCTTGAGGATTTTATTCATTTGTATTCCATAGATTTAAAAAAAAAACTGCATGTTTTTAAGCCCTCGGCAGGAACTTAAAACACCCAGTTTTTGTATTTTACAAGATTCTAGTCGTGATTTTATAGGGGCCAATAACATATTTAAACCAAGTCTATTTTCTCTTAGGGTGCTAGAAGTCCTTATCCTAGTTCCATATTTAATTCTCAGTTTTATGGTTCCACAGGATGGTAGAATCAACTATGAAGAATTCTGTGCAATGATGAGGAGTGGAAACCAACAACAAGCCAAGCTCTTTTAAATCATACCCCCAATGGAAAAGGTTTATACTTCTGAGAAGTACTTCTGAAAGTTCATATCATTCATAGGCCTGTAAAGCTTTTCATTTAGACTGTTTTTGAGTTTCAATGTTCCAAATGGCTATTAGTCAACTCTTTTGTTTCAATTTTGCTTTCTCTTTCTTTCCACAACTTTGAGCCCTCTTCAAATTTGTTTTGTACACTAAGTATAAACTCATATAGCAAAGTTGACAAGTCAATAAGATTAGGCATGTTTTGCACTGGAAATCTCCATTAAGAATTTCATGATAAAAGATCTCCAATGGTGAACCCAAAATGGGTTGTTTAAGTGCGCTATATTTAGAGCTGTCAATTTTGGCCAAGCCCAACGGGTCATTTTGGCCCAGCTCAGTTGCCCCTTGGGCCAAGATCGGTCTGTCTTTTTATGGTTTTCTTTGTTAATGTTAGTTGGGTTGCGTGCCGGCCATTGGCCCATTGTTTTGGGCAGGGCTGGGCCTCACAAAACACAGTCCAGATGACAATCGGGTTGCCCCAACCCAACCCACTTTTACGCTTTGGCCCAATGGGCCGGATCAGGCCGCCCATCTTGACAGCTCTAGCTATATTATGTCACATCACCTTTCAGCAACTCATCTCGTTTTTACTAAATTGGATCCTACTACTTATCTCACTTTTATACTTATTAATATTTGATTTTCTTTCAACTCAAATGTCTGTTGCAAAATACTTTTTATTCTCTGAATAATCTGGTTTTCCACCGTTAAGAGCAAACTGAGAAGTCCAATAGTGAGTGAATCACATAAAAGTTGGTTCTTAAACTTGCGAACTTGTGACGAACCTCCCGCTAGAGGTGCTACAACAGGAGAGTGGTTTATAGTTCAATCAAAACCTTGTTTTGGATAGCATTTCTAGATTTTCATTGTCTAGTTGAGCAAATTTGGTTGCATATGGATTGTGACAACCACATTATGTGGCACACCAAAAAAGCTAGGAGCTAACTGTGATGGATTTTGACAATGACAATGCCATCTTTGTTTTGATGGATAAATCCAATGGCTATCCAAATCATGGTGATTCACAAAAAATCAATGTTGTGTTTGAAAGAACAACCAAGTCAATTTGGATGACTTTGTCTTTTTAAATTCAATTCGTTAAACTAAAAACCAATTTAGATTTTAAAGAATCTTACAAATTCAAACAACACTGTAAGTGACAAGAGTTTGTAATGATACTTTAAAAGGAAAAAAGTAGATATTTTTTTACTAGTTTTGAAGACCCGTGTGATGCACAGAAAAAAATCGTTGAAAGAATCAGAGGAGGTTTACACAAAAAGAAGATTAATATTGTGCAGACTATTAAAACTTACATAATCTAAGATGCTCTTAGTTGTGTTTCTTAGATCCAAGACACCAATACCTCGTCAGCCCCAATTGATTCAATCGTCATATAGAATTATTAGATTAGATATTGCAACCACAGAACATCGCTTGAGACGGATTGTAATCTGGTAAAGTATTTCGATTGCTACAAAAGATAACAACAGCAAAGCAGTTTTCCTCTTGTCTACTATTTCCCATGAAGAGCTTATTTAAAATACTTGTTGAACAAAAATATTAAGCAAGAACCAAAGCACTTTAAGCACATTGTACAAACCAAACTCCCAATTTTATTTTTAGAAAAACATAGTGATTTCAAGCAGTATTTTGATCAGTTTGTAACATTACTGATATGGTCATAATGTATGATCACAATACTCAGAGACCAAGAGGTTTTGGCTTCATCACTTATATGTTTCAGAAGAAGCCATGGACGGAGTTCTTTACAGAACATTTCATGAAAACAAGGGTAATAAAATGCATGTTTGCCATTGTTTCTTTCAACTTGGTAGACAGTTTGCAGCCATACAAACAGAATGTTGGAGATATTTCCAAAATATAAGAATGGATAAATACTGGTTACTTTGCAAAGTAACACAAAGTTGAAAGTTGTTAAGTTATATTCGTGTTTACATGAGATTCGTGTTAAATAGAACCGGCTGGGATTCGAACCCACACAGCAGAAATGGACAAGCAAGCCTCTTGACCACCAGGCTGGCACCACTTTAGTGAAATGTTGTGTTCGCTAGTGGTATATATTCGTGTTAACTGACAGAAATTCTGGACACAAGAATATTTCCCTTCTCCATGTGACATGAGTTTCTCTATAGTTAGAGACACTTTTTGGCAGATAATAATATACGAAAATTCATGTTTACATGAGCCAAATTTCTGCCAAAATTATATCCAAGTCATTTATTCTTTTCTCTAGTGCACGAGCGTAATTGGGGAAATTTTATTCCGTAAACTACCATTGATCGATACGCTTGGTGTGGGCGTGCAGACCATGTCAAGGAACTCCATTGTATCCTGAAGGGGATTCGCTGGTCATCCTATTGCATCCAATCTAGAGTGATTGGTGGGGGAGAATCGAACCTAAAGCTTAGTGTTTTACACGCCTTGGAGTCTCTTGCAATGATAAATTCATCTTCTTCTTGTTATTTATTTTACATGTTATTTACAATTAATTTTTACTAATGGTTTTCTATGTTTGGTTGTTCTTCTTAGTTGCAGCATTATTCCCACCAATAAATTGTTCTAACAATCTTTAGGTTCGATTTTGCATTTTGTTGAATGATGGCTGCAATGTGAAAGAAGATATTTTTGTATTTACATCTTGAGAGATACATGCTTCATCAAAAACCTGTTGATTTATAATAATGGTGAAAGGTACACAGTTGTTTTTATGAATATGATATGGTTGATATAATCATTTGAATATTAAATTATTTATCTGTATTTGCTTCATGTATAACGTGCCATTATTTTGTAAAATTGTTATATGTGCATATTGATCTAATCTTTAAATTAGGGTGTTGTTAAATTTGTTTTCATGCACGGTGTGAACAATTGGTAATGGACGATGTGAAGCATAGACCTAAAAGATACTCATAATAGGATTTATTTTGTGTCAGTTCCGTTGGTTTCAAGGGTTTTCCCATTTTTAAATTTGAGTTGATAGTTTAATCCATTTTTAATGTAAAATCATTGTAAAATTCATCTCAAATGTTTTTGTAAAATATAAAATCACAAATCGAATAATTTCTGGAAGATATTAGAACGCAAAGTTTGGAAACAGATTGCGTTGGTTTATGATGTGGTGGTTCAAACTGTTTGAGAAAGATATTTCAACTTTTATAATGTTTTTATTAGCTACTTTCCATGAAAATTACTTGGTCTGAATTCCAAGATGTTATAAAATGATTCTCACTCAAAAATAATTCAAATACGACACGTTTTATTGAATAATTACATTGGTACGTGAAGGGTCGCAATAAACCAGTTTTCTTTTTGTTTTATAGAGTAAACCAGTTTTCTAAAACAGTTTAGTTTTTATATTTGGGTATGTTTGAAATTTCTCTAAGTTGATAAATGTTCATAGAAGAAAGTGATAGAAAATATTAATGATTTCGGTTCATTGTTTATTTTCTATTGTGATTATTATTTTGTTTTACCATGGAACATATATATACATGAAATTGGAATTTGACACTTGGAATTTGTGATACTTGTATTAGTTATGTGATATCTAATATGAAAATGTTTCCTTTTCATAAAATAGAAATAAATTCTAAACTGTTTGATTTATTTTTATGTGGAGTTATGACTTACATGTTTGGACCCATCTTATGAAATTAAAGTTGATTATGAGAAATCTTTATGATCATGGATGTTGTAGCTTTATATATTTAACGAATTGAATGTATGGTTTCTTGAATATATTCAAGTGGACGTAGAACTTCAAATTGAAGTGGTTATTAAATATTTAATAGCAAAGGAAGAATGACATAAAGTTTGTGTATATGACACAATGACAAAACTGTCACGGTGATAGTTAGTTTAAACTATCAAAAATATATAAAAGTCATAGCTATGTGATTGATTGAATATTCAAAGATTTAATGAAGTTGCAAAAAAAATTACAATTCTTTGACGAAAGAGTTGACAAGGATATGATGTCTTCGGATATAATGTTAAAGGTATTGAAGATGTCATTAGGGATGTGGTACAAGCCCATATCTAATTGATCACCAATAGTGGCAACCCAACACACACTTGAGTAACATCAAGTCTTGAGTTCAATGGTGAAAGTACACTATAAGAGTGATTGAAGTACTTGACAATAGATACATCTCAAAGGGTAAAAGTACTTGGACCATAAGAATATATGTAGTAGGATGAGGTTTTCCTCTTAATGGACATATAACATATATTTGCTGAGGTGCATAATTATGGGTGCATTTCTGATATAGTTTACCTATATGATAATGAAGTGGGGCCGCTTCATAGAGTTCAAGGGCTTGACTTTTAAAATTTTCATGAAAAGGATACCGGACACAAGGCCTAAACAAAAGTGTCATTTTATAATTCGATCAATGGTACCGAGATTTCATGTGTGAGTTATGCACGCTTGTTCTAATGAATAATTGGTTCAAAGCTTGTCTACCAATTTATTCGGGGATGAGTGAAGACTTAACTCACAAAGTAGTGGTTCAAATCGTAAGATACCATTGTCTGAAACCATGATATTTCCGGAATAATGGATTTAGATATATTTTGAAAATGGTGGGGGATTGTTGGAGATATTTCCAAAATATAAGAATGGATAAATACTGGTTACTTTGCAAAGTAACACAAAGTTGTTTTCATTTTATGCGTTGTTAAGTTATAACGGTTAAAATAAAAGCGAAAAGGTGCTTAAATAGCACCGGCTAGGATTCGAACCCACGCAGCAGAAATGGACAAGCTCGCCTGTTGACCACCAGACTGGCACCACTTTAGTGAAACGTTGTGTTCGCTAGTGGTATATATTCGTGTTAACTGACAGAAATTCTGGACACAAGAATATTTCCCTTCTCCATGTGACATGAGTTTCTCTATAGTTAGAGACACTTTTGGGCAGATAATAATATACGAAAATTCATGTTTACATGAACCAAATATCTGCCAAAATTATATCTAAGTCATTTCTTCTTTTCTCTAGTGCACGAGAGTAATTGAGGAAACTTTATTCCGTAAACTACCATTGATCGATACGCTTGGTGTGGGTGTGCAGACCATGTCAAGGAACTCCATTGTATCCTGAAGGGGATTCGCTGGTCATCCTATTGCATCCAATCTAGAGTGATTGGTGGGGGTGAATTGAACCTAAAGCTTAGTGTTTTACACGCCTTGGAGTCTTGTGCAATGATAAATTCATCTTCTCCTTGTTATTTATTTTACATGTTATTTACAATTAATTTTTACTAATGGTATTTTATGTTTGGTTGTTCTTCTTAGTTGCAGCATTATTCCCACCAACAAATTTTTCTAACACAGAATTCTGCAGCGCTTTATCAATGCACTATTTTGATTTGGGATGGTAACGCATACCTCACATGTTATTTACCTTTGATATAATTTCGGCTTGATCCCGGTTTTTAGATATTGGAAGTTCTCTTCTCTGGGTGAGTCGAGTCAGAGCCGGATAACACGTGTCGAATCGCTGATGGTGATGTGGCGTTTGACTGAAACAATGCGTTTTATCATTATGATCGTGTGGGTTTTCGCACCCAATCGTCATTTATTACCTTTTGGCTGGAAACGTGTCGTTTCGCCTGCTTTGCCTTTTGCGCCTATAAATAGGTTTGAGGGTAAGCACAGGCTTTTACTTTTGAGCTCTGATTCTCCCGACCCTGCAAACGATTCTTTCGAGGCTAAGAACTGTGCGCGAGTTGAGATTTGAGGCGGTCGAGGTTGGAACTCCGGTGGCGCTTCTCTAAATTCACAATGCTGAGACCCATACTTTCCAGCCAGGCTTTAAGTTTAGTCTTTTAACTCCCCGCTCTTTCTTATTCCTTGTATTCGTGCCGACCGTATTGCCGAGCTTGTCGTCGAGCCCGTCTCCCTTGCAGCTCAATTAGGGGAGGAAGCTGGTCATCGCCCAACTCTAGTCCCCCCGGAGCCAAACTTCACAGTTCGAATATTACATCCGACCTTGGCTTCCTCCCCTGCAGGTAAGAATGGTGAGAACAAAAGATTCCGAGTGGTCTTACAATGTTCCCCCAAGGAAGCCGCTCTTGAAGAAGTCGGTGGATGGGCTTTTAATCCCCACAGATCCGCTGACGAACAAATGTCTTCTTTAGTAAAACCTTCCGCGGTTGAAGCTGTCGGCTCTGTGTCGCACTCGGTTACTAGAGTCCTGCCCCCTAGGGATGAGTCCGTTCATCAATCTGAACTAGAAGAGGGCGAGGTCGTTGGCGGCGAGACCAACGCAGGAGATCTCTGTCACTGGATTTCCCGAGACGTTCCCAACAAAGGTTCGAAGTACCGGGTCGGCCGCGGTGAGCTGAAGGATTTCAAGAAGTTCGAGAGGTTCCTCGGTGGAGATGGGCAGAAGTGGAAGTTCGAGCCCATTTCCAACTCGTACGCCGTATGCCAGGGGGTTGCTGGGTTGCGATTCTTTTTATACTCGGCTCTTTTCGAGAGGATGAAGATGCGAATTCCATTCTCAGCATTTCAAAAGTGGATCCTGCGCTACTTGAGAGTGGCACCATCGCAGTTTACCCCCATCGAAATAGTGATGGGTGCTCTGAGGTGAGCTTGTTGACACAAGGTGTTCTTTGCTTTGTTCGAAGTCTTCCATGATTGGATTCGGACGGGAGAGGAAGGGCCACGTCGGTCTCCGATGCAACCAGAAATGTAGCTTGAAGGTGTCGGGCCTAACGCCAGTTCCAGTCCCGTCCCGGCTTCTACTGTGAGGGTCACTACTAGTCAGGCCAGTCCTTCCGTGACCTTAAAGGATGCCCTCGATCTGAAGAAGAAGGGCGTGATTAAGACGCCGCAGAAGCGGCCTCCTTCGAGCTCGGGCTCTGGTGGTTAGAAGCCTCGGGTCAGCCAAGCTTATTCCGCTGAGCTCTCTTTGGAAGAATTTGAGATCTGTGCCAAGATTGGGAATCTCAGGCAGGACCTTTTTATCAAATGGAATGCTCATGTCTCCAAGAGCGAGCAAGGTACTAATTTCGACTCCGAGAATGGGCTACTAGCTCGTGAATTACGTTACACAACTACCAAACTAATTGATGGTTTGAAATTTCTCACAGAGGCTCAGGACAAGGACACCCTCCGGGCTAAGTTAGAAAGCCTTGCCAAGGATTAAGAGGCGATGGGGGCCCTTAAGAAGGAGCGGGACAAGCCCAAGAAGTGAGCTAAACTTGCTGCCAAGGTGCCCGAGCTGAAGAGAGAAAACGGGGAGCTGGCTACCCGGAATCAGGGGCTGAAGAACCAGGTCAACAACTTGCAAGGGCAGGTGAAGGCTGGAGAGGATTTGATTAGGAAGAGCCGGAAGAGAGGGACGAGGCCTTTGCTTTTAAGAAAAAGTTTGGCAGAGAGGGGGCCGAGCTCGCCTTCAAGTCCTTCAAGAATGCCTTAGAGCCGGTAATGGTTTTGCATCCCAGGCTCAACCTATCACTTCCCAAGGCCACCTATTCAGTGATAGAGGGTCGAATCGTCAAGCTCATGAAGGCCAATCCGAGGTAGAGATCATCTTCCCTGCCCCCCAGTAGTTGTCTTTTGTCCCTTTTTCTTTGAACTTTGAAGTTGGTAGCCTCGGTAATTTGCGGGGTTGCTTTTGATTGTATAACGTACTTGTGGTCCCGGCCGTATCCGGTTTAATATTTTTGATGCATGTCGTGCTTGCTTATCCTCGTCTTATGCTTGTGTATTTTCTTGACGCTTGAATGTGACTCCAGGGCTGCGGTGAGCCCGGCTCCGTGAATGAGGCGACCCGATTGGGAAACTGGTGGGCCACGACAGGCCCGACCTCGACGTGGAGGTCAGTGAACCACGCTAGGCTCGACCTCGGCATGGAGGTCAATTGGCCACTCTAGGCCCGACCTTGTAGTAGAGAGGTCAATTGGAGGAACGTCGGAGCGACTCTTTAAGAAGGAAGTCAGTCCGAGGCCATGGGATCAGGTGAGACTCATTCGGTCAAGTTCGCCAAGTGGGGAGTTTTGGACTGAACATGGAGTGAAGAAGCTCGCACGAGGTCGGTTGCAAGGGCTCGGCCTTGACCTCCAGCAGTGTTCTTTGGCAGCTCCAATTTGTATACACGATAATTGGTTAGTTACAATTCATATTTCAACTGTAATAGTGTCGGAGTTTTGTAACATTCAAGGTTCTTGGAATCGCCTCCTTCTCGAGGGTCTCCAAGTAGTAGGCTTTCTTGCCAGTCTTGGCGATCACCTTGTAAGGGCCTTCCCACTTTGGAGCTAGCTTACCTTGTCTAGAGTTCTTCCCTCCGACGTCGGCCCGTCGCAAGACGAGATCGCCGACTTCAAAGTTGTGAGGAACAACTATTGCATTGTATCTCTTCGTGATCCTGCATTTACATACTGCTTCTACAAGGGCTTCTTTGTCACGCACCTCCTGAGCGAGGTCGAGCTCTTGACAAACGGGTTGGTCGTTGTCTTTTCTGTTACGAAGGTGCAGGGTTGTCTAAGTAAGCTCCCCGAATTCGACTGGTATCACCGCTTCGGTTCCGTATGTCAGTCGGAAAGGCGTTTCTCCCTTCGTAGAGTGAGGAATGGTGCGACAAGCTTAGAGGACGTAGGGTAATTTTCGACCCAAGAGCCCTTGGAGTTGTCCAGCCTCCTTTTCAATCCTCGCAAAGTCACCCTGTTGGCTGCCTCGGCCTGCCCATTGGTCCGAGGGTGTTCGACCGAGGTGAAGTGATGTTTGATTTTAAGATCGGCCACCAATTTCTTGAAGCCCTTCTCTGCGAACTGCGCCTCGTTGTCAGAAACTACAACCTGTGGGATTTTGAATCTGACCATTATGTTTTTTTTTGAAGAATTTATAGCATGCCTTTGTCGTGATCATGACCAGGGGTTCGGCCTCGATCAAATTGGTGAAGTAGTCCACAACTACGATTAGATATTTGACCTTCCTTGGCGCGATGAGGAATGGGCCCAACAAGTCAATTCCCCACCACGAGAACGGCCATCCGACTGAAATCGAGGTGAGGTCCGTCGGCGTGGCATTGGCACTTGTCACACTTTTTGACGAGTAATGCGGCGTTCTTGGACGTGGTCGGCCAGTAATATCCTCGACCCCAGGTGTTATCTGCAGATTCCCTCGTTTATCTCTGCTAGGATATGGTCGACCTCTTCATTTTCCACACACTTGAGCAGCGGAGTAGAGAATCCCCGATGGAAGAGTGTACCCTCTATGAGTGAGTAAAATGTAGCGCGCCTTCTGACTAAGGCAGCTTCCTTAGGGTCGGCTGGCTCAAGGACGTATTCTATGTATATCCTTACTGGGGTGATCCAACTCTCGCTAGGGTCGATGACATGGATTGATGATCCCGGGGCTGATGTCAAGCCGACACTAGGTTGGGTCAACGTCTCATGTAACAAACTTCGATGACTACCTGTAGGTTTGGTGCTTGCAATCTTGGCCACAACGTTTTCCCTGGCATTTTCAGTTCGTGGCACGTGCTTGACCTCTGCTTCTGTAAAGAGCTGTAAGAGCTCCCTTACCCGAGCTACATACTTTTGTAGGGTTGTATCCTTTGTCCTAAATTTCTCCTTGGTCTGGGAGACGACTAATAGGGAATCGGTATCGAGAACAATTTTCTTTGCATTAAAATCTCGAGCCAACAATAGTCCAGCCACACATTCCTCGTACTCGGCTTGGTTGTTGAACGCCTGGAAGGAGAAACTGAGAGATACTTCGATCACCAGTCCTTCGCTGTTCTCGAGGATGAGCCCTGCACCACTTCCTTTACTTTTGGAAAAACTGTCGATGTGGAGGTTCCAACTGTTCGGGGAGAAGCAGAGTCATCTCGGTGACAAAGTCGGCCAAGACTTGTGCTTTGAGAGCTGAACTTGCTTCGTATTTGATGCGATTTCGGAGAGCTCCACTGCCACTTGATTATGCGCCCAACGAGGTCAGGTCGGTGAAGGATTTGCCTGATAGGCTGGTCGGTCCCGACTACTACTTGGTGCGTAACGAAGTAAGGTCTCAATCTTCTTGCTCCCATAACCAATGCTAAGGCCACCTTCTCGATTTTATGATACCTTGTCTCGGGCCACTGTTGGACCTTACTGATGAAATATATTGGTCTTTGCCCCAGTTCAGTTTCTCGTATCAAAACAGCGTTGAGTGTTTCTTCAGCCACAACCAGATAAAGATGGGTGGTTCCATGAGAATCCGGTTGAGGTCGGTCAAGGCTTGTTCAAACCCGCGGGTCCATTTGGACTTCCTTCTTGGAGGTCGTAGGACACATATCAGTCATGACACTGCATTTGTCAGGGTTAATTAGCCTTGATTCCCCGTTCCATAAGGCAGAAGCCCAGGAATTTCCTGGCTCAAACTCCGAAGATGCATTTCTCCGGGTTGAATCTAAGGTTGTTCATCCTTGCTTTAGCAAAGATTTCAGTCAAGTTGGCGAGGTGGTCCTCGTCGGATTTACTTTTCTCGATCATATCGTCCAAGTATACCTCTACAATCTTACCTATCTGATCTCATAATACCTTATTCATCATGCGCAGGTATGTAGCACCGACATTTTTAATCCGAAGAGCATGACTCGTTAACAGTAATTGCCCTTATCTGTCATGAAAGTCGTCTTCTCCTGGTTGAGGGGATACATGGGTATCTGATTGTACCCAGAGTATGCATCGTGGAACGAGAGGAGATGGAACTCTGAGGCGCTATCCACAAGCCTATCTACGCTTGGGACTGGGAAGGCATCCTTGGGGCATGCTCGGTTGAGGTCAGTGTAGTCCATGCACATGCGCCACTTGTCGTTGCTCTTTTTCACTAGGAGGACATTTGAAAGCGAGGTGGTGTACTTGACTTCCTTGATGAAGCCTGCTGAGATGAGGTCGGAGACCCCCTTAGCGGCCGCCTCAGCCTTTTCTTCATTCAGTACGCGCCTCTTCTGCGTGACCCACTTTCCTTCGGGGTTGACTGCTAGGTGATGGCACGCGACGTCGGGAGGGATTCCTAGCATGTCCACTGCCGACTAGGCGAACAAATCAGCATGTTTCTTCAGACAGGTGACAAGACCCTTCTGTACATAATCTGGGAGTCCGGCTCAGAGCTTGACAATTTTAGTTGGATCGTGCCCCAGCAGCACCTTCACGAACTCAACGTCAGGCTCGAGGCACTTGATCTGATTCTTCAATTCTTTAGTAAGTTGGTCGTCTTGCTCGTCTTCTGAGCTGTCGAGATCGTATCGAGCATCCATGTCAGGTAGGCTGAGGTGTTCGCTGACTTCGACTTGCTTCTCTTCGCTTTTCTTTTGAGAGCTTTTGCTTGTCTCCTCGGAATGGAGTATTGACTTTGCTAATACGTAGTGGCACTTCTTTGTAGCTTCTAGGTTGGAGGCTTTCGTGACGATTTCATCTTTCAGCGAGTAGAATTTCATTTTCAGATGAACTGTAGAGGCCACGACCCCCAGTACCCCTAGGGTTGGTCTTCCGATGATACAGTTGTAAGGCGAGTCACATGGTAGAACAAGGAATTACATCTTCACCGTGCGTGAGATATCGCCAGCTCTATAGGTAACCATTAGTTTGACGTACCCGAGTGGCCGAGTTGCGGTTCCATTGAATCCTGACAGATCCGGTCCCATTGTAGGAGATGAGTGCGGCCTCGGGAATCTTCAAAGTTAAGAGGCCTTGAAACATGATATCCGTAGAGCTTCCCAAGTCCACCAACATCCGTAAGACCCGAACATCCAACATTGTTGCCTAGACTATCAGAGGGATGTATTTGTTTACAGTGCCTCTAAATAGATCATGGTCCAATAAGACAAGTGGAGGTCAGGTTGATGCTTTCTTCTGCATGGGTTTACTGGAGATGCTTAGTATTTCCTTCCATTTTCTTTTAAGGGATTTGTTGGTCTCGAGAGAGTCGACCGAATACCCACCTAGGATGACAAATGTTGAGGATAACTTTGATTCGATGAGAGTTTTAACTACAAACTCCCACTGTGGTCGCCAAATGTTGTGTATCGTACCTCGAAATCTGGGATTCTGGATCAGTAGTTGGTATTATGTCTTTGTATTGTTTTCTCCTTGGCACAAAGTCGGAACAATGTCTCTCGGTCGAAATCTTCTGAAAGTAGTCTTCGTCAGCGTCGCCTTCTTCCGAGGCTGGACTCGAAATGGTTGGGTACCTGTAGACACACTGATGCCAAAGTCAGCAATCAGAAGTCAGCGAGAGGCACAAACGTGAGAAGCGTACCTAGTACGAGAGGGTGGAATCGTATTTTCAGAGACAGGCCAGGGGACTTCATGGCTCTTGCTCGAACCTGAGCCATTGGATCGGATAGCGGTGATTTGAACGGTTGATCTCGATTCCAAGCAGATCTCCTCTCTTGGGCCAGATCCAGCGTTGCTTATGGCCGGCCGTTTTCTCGGATTGAACCTCTTGGCAAGTTCGGAACAATGTTGAATCTCCAGACTAGTTACAAAACCTGAATGAACCCAACGTTAAAACATTTCTGGACAACAATGGTATTATATATATTTCAATTTGTTAGGTAATTAAACTATTTGAATTTGAAATGTAGAACATTATAGGGGAATTTTTTATACAAAAAGCAAATCTAACTTGCAAAAAAAATGCATGTTAAGGTCCCAACAATGGTATAATATTTGTTATAAATGATTGACCAAAGATGTTAGGTAGAACTTTTATGAAATTTTGGTTGCTTAGTTTTTCAGTGGTTAGCATAAAGAATAATCACAGTAATACAACTAAAACCACAACAACGAGGACGAAGTAACTAAATTTCAGATACCACATGAAACATATTCAAGGCTGAGGTATTTTAACTATATAAGTGATTTATCCGTTAAAGGGAGAGTGAGAGAGATATTTTAACTATAAGTGATTTATCCATTAAACATTAAACAATCTCACTACTAATATATATATATATATATATATATATATATATATATATATATATATATCGCTAAATACTATCATTTTTTATTGGTTTAAATATGTATTTAGTCCCTGCAAATGTCCCTGTTTTTCTATTGAGTCCCTGCAAATTATTTTTTTAAATACGTCCCTGCAAAATAACTTTTTTTTTAATATGCCCTTCCGAAAGTTGGAATTTTAAATAAGTCCCTGCAAAATAAATTTTTTTAAATACGTCCCTACAAAATAACTTTTTTTTTTAAATACGTCTCTGCAAAATAACCTTTTTTTTAAATACCTCCCTACAAAATAACCTTTTTTTTTGTTGGGACGTATTTAAAAAAAAATGTTATTTTGCAGGGACGTATTTAAAAAAAGCTATTTTGCAGGGACGTATTTAAAAAGTTTATTCTGTAGGGACATATTTAAAAAAAAAGTTATTTTGCAGGGATGTATTTAAAAAAAAAATTTGCAGAGACTAAATCTAAATACAGGGACATTTGCAGGGACTAAATACATATTTTAACCTTTTTTATATTTTAATAAGTAGAATAGAGAATAAATAAGGATCTGTATTTTTAAATTAAATTATGATGTTATTTATTATATTTTCAAGCGGGTAACAGGCGGCGGGTAACAGGCGGCGGGTACAGGCACTTGGGTGCGCAATGGGTTTGAAGACGGACATTAAAGTTGTTCTCCATGTGTGTGCGGACTTGGGTTAGGGCATTAAAGTTGCTGCCCATGCATGTGCGGACTCGAGTACAAGTAGTATAGTATCTGCTCAGAGGGTGCCTATTAGCATCCCTAAGTGAACCTAGCTTTGATACCACTTGATAAGATCTAACATGATCTCTAAGATTTAAGATCTTGAAAAACGGCAAAACAAGTTGTTTTTCACAAAACACAAGAACAAGATTAACAAAAACACAACACAAATGAAACAACACTTACTTGAAAGGAAGAAAGTGCAAATATGGCAGAGATAGAAATGGAAGTGGAGAAGGAAGTCCACCACTTCTTCCTTGGGAAGATGATAAGGACAACACAATCCTTGATCTCTCCTAGGCTCAAGGTTGTGTGCTAAAGGTTCTCATCTCAAGAAACCTTGGAGAATCCATGATGAGCCTTCACTAACATTAGGAACTAGCCACTCACCACTCACTTAGGTATTAGGGCACTCTCATGCTCAAAATGTAAAAGTGAATTTCTTTCATCAAAGTTCTACCAATTACATTTAGACTTAGAGTATTTATATTGTGGACTTATGGATCCTAGGCCCACAACTAAAGTCCAAAAGAAACATAAAACAAGGCTCAAAGCCACAAACTAAGCTACTAGGTCTTAACTACTTATCCAAGGCCAACATGGCTCAATTAAAAAGTCTTATAATTTCTTGAAAGAAAACAAAGCATAGGAAACACTACAGTTGGTTATCTAGAAGTTTCCTACTATTTACACGGTCACCTTCAATGTACTCTTGTCTAAATGATTAGGTTGTACACATTGAAGTATATTCCCTTGAATTCTTGTTGACACTTTTTGGTCTTTATATTTGTGATCTTCATTCAAGCTCCATGCATGTGGGCTCACATCACCGAGGATGCAGTTGGTAGTGCTCCTATCAAGTCGGATCTCAATGTGTTGAGCGCGAGGAGGGGTGATAGGATCACGACAAGTGTACCGGATCATTGCTAGTAATAGTGTGGATATCTTGTGTTGCAGGTTAAGTTTTGATGATGAAGTAATCTAAGAAAAAGTGACAAACGGAACTCCAAGGCACAACTAACTCAAGAAGTAAGTCTGTGTCAAGGGTAGTCGCTAGGAAGTCGGGTCGTGTCTTAGGAGTGAAATGTAAACCACTTTTGAGGATCAGCTCAAATCACTCAACACATAAGCACTCACACAATTAACCTAACATATGTCTTCAATTGATAAAAGCATGTTAAATAGGTTAGGCACAAATAATGACTTCTTGTTTTTAAAGAAAGAAATCGATTCATGACTTGTTGTTTTAAAGAAAGAAATCCATTCATGACTTGTTGTTTTTTAAAGAAAGAAATCGATTCATGACTTGGTGTTTTTTAGAACAAAATCGATTCATGGCTTGGTGTTTTAGAGTGCAAAATCGATTCATGGCTCCCTATTTTAAAGAAAAGAATCGATTAATGACTTAATTTTAAAAGAACTTGTTTTGGTTTTAAAAGAATCGATTCTTATCTTAGTTGTGTTAAGCACATAATCGATTGCCTTCCTTGTTTTTGTGAACTTCATAAAGAAAACAATCGATTGTTTACTTGTTTCATTTAAGCTCAAATTCGATTTAGGGCTTCATTTTGGAAGCACATAATCGATTCCTGGCTTCTTTACTCAAAGCAAACAACCGATTCCTATCTTGCTTTCCTTAAAGAGCATAATCAATTTCCAACTATATTTTTATAAACAATCAATCGATTTTCCACTTATCAAAATAGAGTTAGAAATTCTTCAACGGTCATATTTTTACAGAGCCTATAAATAGGACTTAGGGTTTCACAAAAATCACAACCTAAGAATCACAAAAGCAGAACGCGAACTCTATCTCAATGTCACACTCATTCTTCACGTTCTTCATCACTTTGAGCTGATCTCTCTCAAGGGTTAGGTTGGGAATCTTCAGGTTGTTGTATTCGCCTTCTCAGAGGTATTTCTTTATTGTAATTTGTTCAATTACTGTTATTCGGTTTTACTAGAGAGTGGGGAATCTCTCTAGGGTTTTGACTGTAACAAAGGTGGGCTATCTCTTGTATGTCAACTGGTTGTACTAGAGAGTGGGGTATCTCTCTAGGGTTTTTGATTGTAACAAGGGTGGGGTATCTCTTGTTCTAATTGTTTTGAGGGCTCTTGCAAGGTGGGGCATCCTAGGTGAAGAGCGCCTGACCGAACCAGTATAAAATCTTATGTGTTCTTTATTGTTTTGCGTTCTAATTCTTTCATTTCATAAACCTGCGCGAAAATCAAACGAAGTCGTTAAAAATGGGAACTATTTTCAAAAATCTCAATTCACCCTCCCTCTTGAGACTGAAGCCACCTGGTAACAAATAGTACGGGAAGACTGAGTGACTCAGTGACTGCGGTTAATTATCAATTTAACAATTTAACTTCTAATTTGAAAAGGGACTAGTTGGGATTTGTTTGACAGGAAATTAAAGTAAAAAGCAGTAAATATATTTTTGGGACACAAGTGTGAATTTTATGAATTAAAAAGCGTTGGGGACGAGCTTCAATTTATTTCCCTCTTATATCTAACAAATCAAATGTGTTATTGAACTTATTTTATGAGCTACGACCAAATTGTTATAATTATTCTAATCCTAATTCTTTAGGTAAAAGAACTTTTATTTCTAATAAAAGTCTCTAATTCCTTAGGCGACCTTAAAAAGAGATAAGCAGGTAGTAACAACAATTATCCTATGATTCTAAATACCAAAGACTATTCCTAGACTAGAGATAAACAGATTTCAATTCTCAAGCATATGTAATTTAAATTTCCATTCATAATCACATATCATAAATCATCCTAAGAGTGATCAAATCCAAGAAACCATTAAGAACGGAGATTGGAACATAAATCCTAACATTCATTCAAATAATAGAGGTTTAATTCAAAAACATAAGAGATTCATAAATTGTTGCTCATCCCCAACAACGAGAAGTATAGCTAGACATAGAAATAGAGATAACAAGAGGAAAGATCAAACTAGAGGGAGAAGATGACAACATTGATGCTCCAATGACTTGTTCCCAAGCTTTAATCATCCAAGGAGGTCAACAGAGAGCAAATCTTTGCCGTCACAGACTTCAGAGCGCAAAATGAGACTACTCCCAAAGATCAGAATGACCTAAAATTCGAGTTATGGGCTTAAATGAGCTGAGTAAGTGACTCATCACCAGACAGGCAAGTTCCATTGCCTAGCGAGCTGCAGGAAAATAGCTGAAACTGCTTCACCATCGCCTGGCAAGCTCGAAGGTCGTCTAGCTATCCGGCAGCAATGACCGCCATCGCCTGGCGAGACAAATAGAATGCCTGTCGATCTGTAGGCAACATTAACGCTGAAAAAACTGCTTTCTCATTGCCTGGCGAGACATGCCATCGCCAGGCGACCCAAAGTGAAATTTTTCCGTTTTTGTATCTGTTGAAACACTAGGTAGGCTCCTGTCATAGCTAGGTGAAAGACAACAAAAGCACACGAATTAAAGGTAACAAGTATCTCAAAAACAGATAAACAAAAACCAAATTCAATCTAAAAACTAACAAACAAAAATCAAACTATTATGATCTTAAAACACACTATAATTGAGAAAAACTTAAGGAAAACTATTTATAAACTAGTCATACTATACATATAATGCAGAGCAATCAGAACACCAAACTTAAGTTTTTGCTTGTCCTGAAGCAACAATTCACACCGGGCACTGGATTAGACTCAAAATACAAGTTCAACATATGAATTTCCTCAAATCAACCTCATTAAAGCATTCCATAACATTGTGCATTCAAGAAATCAAACTGTCCAAAAAATATGTTGGCAAATAAACCAAGCTAAAGCAACCAAAATAACATGGGCAACCAATCATCAACATCAACCATCTCCTCACACACTCACCAAATTCACATTTAAGTGTATGTAGGGTAATGCACTCAAATCACAACACATGTATATCCTACCATAGGCTTGAACATCTATTAAGAAAAACAATCACACACAGCGACCACACACATCATGAGGACTTTAAAAAGGTCATAATGGGGCTTGGGTCAAGGTATATAACATTAGGAATCTAGCCTTTCTTGATTGGAATTGAGAAATGTATTAGTCACTCTAGATCCTATCATTACTCATCAAACTTCTTCAAAAGAATTTCCCACAAGAAAAAGTTGTCCTTCCTTCACTCAGATCATATTATTACTCACCAAACCTCTTCAAAAGAATTTCCCGCAAGGAAAAGTTATGTTTGTAATCTTTTCTATTTTTTTATTTTTTAGCTTTTTTTTTTCTATATTTCTTTTTGTTCGAAACTTTTTTTGGTACTTTTGGTATACTCACCCCAAACTTAGAAAAATTGTTTGTCGTCAAACAATTTCAAACTTAATTCTTAGCTAGGAATCCAAAATGACAACACATCTCTCAATTTCAAACAAGTGGGACACTTGGTTTTTTAGTTAATGGCTTGTAATGAGGGTTATAAACAAAAAAAAAGGATTTAAGGCTCTAACTACCAAGAAAACAGTAGTCATCAATCATGTATGTGTGTGTATATGCAATGCAAAAGCAATCAAGACCTAAGTTCAAGTTCTGAAGAAATACACATGTACAGACACTCACAAATTAAGAAATTAAGTGTTTAGGCTCAAAAGCTCACCGGCTGTGAGAGAGTCAAAGTAATGAAATAAATGCGCAATGTTTTCTTGTTATACCATGCTCATTTTGATGAGAATTATATTTTTTTGGACAGCTGAGTGTTTATCATGCACATGCTAACTTAACTAATTAAATGGTTATATGTAAGGAATTGAAATACAAACAAGTGTTCAAACTCAATCGCCCAACACCCACAAAGTCATTAATCGATAAAGTTAACTAGAGTTAAGGGGTGTTACTGCTCACACATCACACACAAGTCTAACAATAGTTCACATTCACACAGTACGAGACTTAAATAGAACAAACAAACAAAATGAAAAAATAAAATTAAGCAAATAAAATGAAAAAGAGAAGAGAGAGAACACTGCCTCGCATGGGTTGCCTCCCTTGAAGCGCTTGTTTATTGTCCTAAGCTTGACATTGAGGTGATTCTCTAATTTGGCCTAGGTGGAAGACTTTGTTTCTCAAGTGCCTCATTCAGCGCTCCTTTGGTACCATTTCTTTTAAGTTTAAGTGTCCTCTTCCTAAAAGTTGCATGAGAGGAATAGAAGGGAGGACCCACTGACATAGCCACAACGTCATTTTTCTTAGTGTCATCCCCTTCTTCAAATTTTTTTGATACAACAAGTGAATTCTCAAGAGATTAGTGGAAGGCTTGATCATGAATTCTTTTTTCAATTATGGGACCAAGCACCTCAATACGGTAACACCTTTCTTTTAAATTTTTAGGGTCGATGGCCTTGAGCACATTGAAAGTCACGACTTCATCTTGGACTTTCAATGTCAAAGTTTCATCTGTCACATCAATTACAGCTCTACCGGTAGCTAGGAAAGGTCTACCCAAAATTAACAGGACACCATTGTCTTCTTCCATATCAAGAACAACAAAATTCACTTGAAAGATGAATTTGTCAATTTTCACAAGGACATCTTCGACTACACCATATGGATGCTTCACTGAACAATCATGCAAAGTCATCATGGTGTTCTTTATCCGACCAATCCCCAACTTTTTGAAAATGGAGAGTGGCATTAAACTAATACTCGCCCCAAGATCACACAGTGCTTTCCCAAAAGTTCTATCCTCAATAGTGCAAGGAATAGAGAAGCTTCCGGGATCTTTGAGTTTTTATGGAAGCTTCCTTTGCAAAATAGCACCGCACTCTTCGATGAGCATCACCGTTTACTCATCGACGATCCTCCTCTTCTTTGAAAAAATATCTTTCATGAATTTTGCATATTTGGGCATCTGTTCAAGAGTTTCTGCAAAAAGGAATATTAATTTGTAACTTTTTGAAAACATCTAGGAACTTACCAAAGTGCTTTTCTTCTTGCTCCGTCTTCAATCTTTGAGGGTAAGGTAGCTTGATTATTGGCTTTGGAAGCTTAGACTTCTCTTGCATAGTAGTATCCTCTTGAACCTTAGAAGGTTCATCAACACCGGCAAACTACTTATTTTGCTCCTTCTTTAGTCTTTGTGGAAAAAGTAGCTTAATGGTTTTGGCAATTTTGGCTTCTCTTTTACATTAGAATTCTCGTCAACACCCACACGAGCTTTGTCACCAGACTCAACCACTTCTTCTGAACTCTTCTTTGCAATAAATTCAATTGTTTTGCCACTCCGTGTGGTTATAGCATTCACTGTTTCACCACACCTTGCATTAGGAATAGTGTCACTCGGAAGAGAGCCCGAAGGTCTTTGTGCAACTTGTTTGGCCAGTTGGCCCACTTGAGTCTCTAGATTTAAGATGAATGCTTCTTGATTTTTAGAACTAACTTCTAGACTTTTGAATCCTGCTCTTGTTTCCTCCATGAATGAAGAAGTTTGTGCAACTAGTCCCTCAACTTCTATCTCTCAATCTGCTTTCTTTTGAGGAGCGTTTTGCCTTTGCCCTTGATCCTTCCAAGAGAAATTCAGACGATTCCCCCACCCCGGACTATAAGTGTTGGAAAAGATATTATTTTTGACGAAAAATATCTTCCCTTGGATTGGTAAGGGAAGTCCAAAATTCTGATTAGTCACAGTAGTCACACTTCAAACTTGTCACAACATTTACTTGGCCAAATTGGTGTTGCAAAGAATTCAACTTTAGAGCTTCCATTCCTTTTTTCAATTCTTCCAACTGTTGAGTGATTATCTTCTGTTGAGTGATAAACTCCAATTAAGTGCATTTTTAGAGATACTTTTGGGTCACTTTTAGAGTAATTATTATCCATTATATAAATTATTAACTTAATTTTCTCTAATTTTGCAGAAAAGGAGAAAAGATAATATATATATATATATATATATATATATATATATATATTATGTATGCTTGAAAGAAAAGGGATTGCAAATTTTAAAAAGAAATAGACCCAATTTTTAATGGCAGCCCATGACATAAGACATGGCTTACGGCCAATTGAGCAAGGAGATGATAAAAAGATGGAGCCTATAATTAAAGAATGTGATGCACAAAACCTAGCCCAAAGGTATTATTTTGGATTGTAAGCACAAAGGAATGATAAGAGAGAGTTGAATTTATTGAGTTGAAGAAAGAAAGAAAACCGTGAATTACACAAGGAAAGGTACTGACGTTGGAAACAAGTAATCACGGAACCCTAGGCATCATGTTTATAAATAGGAATACATGATAGAAAAGAAGGGGGCCGTCATTATCAACAGACCTAGAGATGCACAACACATAGACAAACGACAGTTATACGGACGCTGCGGAGGGAGAGAAAAAGGATATTGGGTATCGTTCTTGACACGAGAGAGCTCTGGAGTAGAAAAGGGAGATTGAAGACTTAGACCAGGAATTTCTAATCTCTGTAATTCATGAACCTTATTTCTATTTTATTGTTCTTGATATCTATGGATACCTAAATCCTCTTCTAGGGTCATAGGTGAATCTTGCATGATTAGAGACCTCTTTATGTTCTAATTTCTTATTTGAATTTGTTTTTATTTCAATTAATATTGTCCTATTGTTTTTATCACATAATTAGGATTAGCTACCACTACTAGAATTTTTGTCATTTCCTGCAGAATTTCCTGCGAAATTTCCAGCAGATTAAGGTTCCCAGTTATTTCGTTCGTGGATAATTGTTTCCTGCGGATTTTCATATCCGCAGGAAATTTCTGCAGGAAATTCCGTAGGAAGTGTGTTGGAAATTCAGCAAGAAATCTCTGTAGAAAGTTCCGCAGGAAATTCGGTAGGAAATTCAAAATTTCCAGCCAAAATTCCGTAGGAAATTCAAAATTTCGCAAGAAATAGGAGATTTTTGTTTCAAAATAACAACAAATTTTATTGTTGGTATTATTATTAATGAGATTATTTATTTAATATAATTATTAATGAGATTATTTATTTAATATAATTACTTTCAAAATAATCCAAACAAGAGATGTTTTATTTAATTTCAAAGTATATTACATTACAAAGAAATGCAAACTGGATTTAATTGATACAGTTACAAATCTAAAGCCAAATCAGATCTACTAACCACAAAAATAAACACAACTATCAATGTTACAGATTTGGATTTGGTGATGCTTGCAGAAACTCTACCCTACCCCCTACTGTTCCATTGAAAATTTTCAATAAGCTCCAAATATTGCCATCCATCATCAATACTATTGGGGTCCATGCCATCCATCATCAATTATGACAAACTTAGTAGCAACTCCACCTTCCTCAAAACTCCAAATATAAGAAAAATCACAAATTAGATTTAATGTCTATGTGATGCAAAAACCTTGTAATTTGAACCATCAAGTGTAAATGGTTGTATTTTCTTAAACATATTGCTGATTGTCACCATAGATTAAGTTTATCATAAACAAGCACATAACTAGAAAATGCTTAAATAAAATGAAGAAGCTAAACTGATAGACTATGAGCCCGTTTGGATAGAACTTATTTTGAGCTTATGAAAAACAGTTTATGCAAATAAATAAGTTTTTTTGTATTATTCATAAGTTTGTCAGTGTAGTTTATGAAAAAACAACTTATGGAGATATAACTTTTGTTAGTGAGAACTTATGGGCTAACATGAAAACTTATTTATCTCCATAAATTGTTTTCCATAAGCTCAAAAATAAGCTAATCCAAACGGGCCATATATATGTTGTAAGTGTCACTTCACTTCATCACTATGATGATGTGACTCCCTTTGTGTTGATTGTCATTTCCAACATCATTTCTTTCATAACAAACTATGCTTTTATTTATACTTAAAGGATTCCAACAGGATAAATTCTCTTTTACATGAAATAGATACGTAGAAACAAAAGATTAAAAAAAGAAAGGTAAGGAAAAAGAAAACATCATATCAAAAATGCACTCTTAATTAACAGCCAAGATACATTGTATTAATCAAATTACAACTTTTCTCACTTAAATCTGAACAGGGTAACATTACTATCATGTCCTGCATTTCTTTATAAATGTGCTATTTTGGATTGACTCATAATAAATAACCTTAACTATTAACTTTATTATACCTGTTATGTGAAGGCCAAAGCAACATCCAAAGCATCACCCAATGATATGTCCTGATGTAACATCATTAGGTTAGTTTCAAGCAACTTGTGTCAAATAAATATGAAGTATATGAAATTTTCATAAAGCCATTGAAATTCAAACCAGCTTGTTCTTGAAAGCAAATATGATAGGTCCAGCATGTTCAGCTACATTTCCAACTAATGGTAGCAATATTATGCTGAGGAAGCTCACTGATAGCTCCAGCATGTTCAGCTGCATTTCCAACTATCAGGAAGCAATATTATGTTCACATTTTCCTTGTCACCAAATGCTGTAGTAGTCAAATCAAATTGGAAGCAAAATATACACAAATTAATTAAATTTAAATGTATGCGATTAATAGATAATGAAGGGTGTTACTTAGTCTGTCATATTTTGTTCGACTCTAATGTTTGCAATGGCACCACATAATAGAGAAGTTCCAAGAACAAGTAGAACAAGAGTGAGAGTGAGAGTGAGAGGTTGAAGGCGATGGCGATGGCGATGGCGATGGCGATGGCGATGGCCGAGAGTGAGAGTGAGAGTGAGAGTGAGAGGTTGAAGGCGATTGCGCGCGATGAGTGAGAGTGAAAACCTAATTTGGAATCTGAAAATCTGATTCCTCTTTCTTTTATTATTATTTAATTTATTTTAATTTAATTAAAAAAACTAAAAATCTGAAATTAAAAAAGGAAATAAAAAAAATCAGATTTTTTAAAGTTTTCAAAATAATAATAAAGAAATTTGCTGCGAAAAGTGGTTCTTAGAAAATTCCGCATGAAAATAAAATATTACCTGCCAACTTACCTGCCAACTTGAAAGCGCATCAAAGGTTCTGCATATGTACAATTTCGGCATGAAAATTTGCGGAAATTACCTACGAAATATTTCCGCAGGTAATATGGAAATTTCTAGTAGTGTCCCCTTTTCATGTTCATAATCAATTGCTTGATCAGCGACTGTACTGCAATTAGTTGGTGGATCTATAGGATAATTGGGACTATAATTAATGCACGACCAAACTTTAATTTAGTCTTCCAATCATTCAACCTTTTTGTACTTTATGTTTTTCTTGAATTTAAATTCTAGCATGACCAAACTAGGGTTAATTTAGGAAAAAGAATATTAATCGCAAATGACCAAATGGATTAATAGCTTTAGTAAATGGATTGGTAATTAAATAAAATAAGGGAATTCAGGTAGAATTAGACATAGGGGAATCGAAGCTTGCAAGTGAAACCGCGACCCTAGACCTCTCTCCATTAATTAAATTTTGCATTTTATTATTTGTTATTTATTTACTTTTATTTCTTTGTTTCAATTCCAACTCAATTATTCACCCTCTAAACAAGAAATAATTTTAAGTAGTTTAGTACTTGTTAATTAATCTCTAGGGATACAATATTCTTTTATACTACTTCTGCGAGAGAGTACACTTGCTCTAAATGTGTTTTTAACGCAACAAGTTTTTGGCGCTGTTGTCGGGTATTAATTTAACAATATTAAACGAAAAAGATTTTTATTGCTTTAGACTTTTTTATGCTTTTATTTTAATTTCGTTTTTTTGTTTATCTTATTAAAAAAATATACAAAAAAAAAATTGATAACAATATCTCAAGAGCTCGTTTTAGTTCACCTTTTTTCGCAGAAAAGTTTAAATCATGGTTAAAATTCTTAGAGATTATATTAGAGAGGCAGAGGCGAAAAGAAATTTAGAGAAATCATATTGGTATATGCCTCAATGTCAACGCCCATTTTCTCCTCCTCCTTATGAGCGTTATTCAAACTATTGGTATGACTATGAGCTACCTCCTTATTCCTCCAATTGGGATAATTACGAACAACTACAAGTGCAAAGGCAAGAGGAGGAAAAGTTGGATACCAATGATGTGTTGACAAGGTTTATGGAGCATACAAATGAAAAATTTGAAACATTGGAGAAGAAATTGGGGGGAAAAATTAATGAGAAAATTGGAAGCTTGGCAGGCCAAATTGGAGCCATGAACAACAGATTTGATAGCTTGGAGAATCAATTGTCAAAGATTATTGAAATGGTAGCAACTCAGTTGGCTCAAGAAACTCTTTATTTACAAACTAATTCTACCCCAAATGAAGAATCTGAGCAATACAAAGATAAAATTCTTAGTAATGATGAAGAGTTCTCCGTAGAAGCTAATTTAGAGGAAGAAGCTCTCAAGAAAGATGAAGAGACTCCTACTGAGGGGAGTCAAATTGAGACAACAGATTCCACTGATGAGAGCGGTTGTGAGGAGAATGAGAAAGATCCATTGGTTCATAAGTTGGAGAAAGAGGAGAAATCCCAAATTTTTGGGCAAATTGTTTTAACTATTGGTGATGCTGTGATTGAGGTTTATAAGGGAAGGGTGGTAACTTTAAGGAGTGGTAAAGAAGATAATGTTATTAAAGCTTTAAATTCCAATGAATTTTGCTCTTCTTTAACTTCTCCTTATTGTGATGATGTGGTTGAAACTAATATTTTTAGTGATTTAAAGATGCAGGATCTTTTGGAAAAATTCTTATTTTGCAGGATCCTAGCATAGTGGTGGATGGAGATAAAATAAAAATTTCACCATCCTTTGAAGTTCATCCACCACGTGGAAAAAGAAAAAAAATAATGTGAACCACATTGTTAGAAAGCTAAAAAGGTGCACTGCGTTAGATGTCAAAATTAATTCACTTGATAGACTTCTGTTTAGTTGTAACTGTGAGGATGTCCATAGGAAGCTGATAATTAGCATCTGTCCTTCTTGAGAACTTTTTGTGAACTAGCTTCTAAAGGTGAGATCTGAGCCTTCATAAGGGGATTGATACTAAATCATAAATTTTTACCCCTTTTCTTTCTATGAGTGTGTTTGCCAATTTGCTACATTCTAGAATTTGTCTTTTGACCATTTCAATGCGAAAATAAAAAGATTTGGGGAATTTAGGTATTTTTCTTGCTTCAGAGTTGTTTGTTCTTTGGTACCCAGATATAATTTTTTATTTTTGTTTCTTTTGTAGTAACCATTTGAAATTAAATTTGGAGCAACTATTGAAAATTACAATTTCGTCCTATATTTTAGTTGTCTATATTGTCAAGACTGAAATTTTGTCCTATACATTAGTTGTCTATCTTGTCAGGATGAAAAAAAAAGGAAGTGAATCATGTGCTTACAAGAATATATTCCTAAAAAGGAAACAAAATAGGAGTTTTCATGTACTCACCTTTTCCTCCTATGAAAAAAAAATTGAAAGAAAAATTGAAAAAAAAAAAGAAAGCAAGAAGGAGGAAAAGGCAAAATCAAAAAAGAAACAAAAAAGTACTCAAGAGCAAAAACAAATCAAAAAGAGTCGTCTCAATAGGAAAAACAAGAAGAGTGAAGAATGGAAGTGAAATTAATTTGGTTTCAAATGTTACTATTTGTTTATTGTTTTTAGCCCTTTGATTATCCCTTTCTTTTTTTTCTCCTACCCTACATGAATTCACCCTGGCCCCATTACAACCCATGAAACCCCATCTTCTGCATGCATGTGAACTATTTAGTCGAGATTTGGTCAAATTACAATCTTATGGTAATGTGCATTTTGTGGAAACTTGAGTGTATATTTTCCCTAGTCCCTAAACACTTAGAGAGACTATGAGCGAGTGCCCTTGTTCATAGAAATATATTCTTCAGGGACTTGAGCCTTGTTCCTAACCGTTACTTAGGCCGAACGTGGCTAGGAGGTGATGAATATGAGAGTAAAGAGTAGAGTATAGTATCAAGTGAGAATGTTGGATTCAGGATCCCCTTCATTGGCCTCCAGGGCGTATATTTATGATACAAACACTAATTAATGCTAATAATTACAGTACATTAATACCGCGAGATATTAGGCGAGAATCACGGGCTTTCCATATATGTTCAGTCCATGCTTTCTCAGGACGAATCGCAGGCGGAGGGGGAGTCCCTCGCTTTGTGTGGCCGATGAGTCCCTCAGTCCCTCGGCTCTAAAGGAAGATACAGCCTTCGACGTTCTTGTCTTGTCTTCATGATTCAGCCCTGCCGGACTGGAGGCGTAGTGTAGCCGAGCCTCTCTGGGCGGTCGGCTGGGAACATAGTCCCTCGAGCGATGAGTGCTTTGCATGAAGGCGCTCTAAGGCAGCTCCGGTCTTGTTGTGAAGTTCCTAGTCCCTCAGCTGAGTGCTATTGGCATTTCCGATTGCCTTGTCATTAATGCCTTTGACTCCTTGGGAGTATCACACTTGACTGGTCAGTTTCAAACTTTGACTGGTCAGTTTCACACTTGACTGCCGAAGACTCAAGATGCAACCTGCCTGGAGGTTCAGGTTGCCACTGGTAGGAGGCGGCTTCTTGGTTGCTTCGGGAGGGTTCTGCTGTTAATCCGCATGCAATCCTCGAGTCGCTTTGTGTCATTTCCTGCTTGGGCAGGGGGCGCCGATGGAAGCTTAAGGTTCAACGGCTTCAAACTCGGTTATGCTGCTTCCCTGCATCGCTTCCTTGGCCGGTGCTGCTCAGAACATCGGATGTAGCAAGGCTGCTGTAGTCCAGGCCTGGTAGCTCATCCTAAGCTCTACGGAATTGGCAGGTACCAGGCCGGGAAGCTCGTCAGAAAATCCTCTTAGTCGGCAAGTACCAGGCCGGGAAGCTCGTCAGATGGTCTATCAAACCGGTTCGTACCTGCATCGAAGATGAAGAATTGGTCTCGGCCCGCGGGGCCGAGGGTAGATTAGAGACTTGCCTTTCTTTGTATCTGGAACCTGATTGTAAAGAAATCTAAATACTAGATGTAATTTAAATACAAGATATTCTAATAAATAAATGTTATTTATTTGATGAATAATTCTTCCCTGTGTTTTAGTCGGCTTCACGCCTTCCATTCTTTTCTAAGCTGAGCGCTTGATTGATGTGACTGTTGATATTTGATGTGACTTCTGATAGATTTAGCGGGAAACGTCATCATGATGTTATCGGGAACCGTCGCGTTTCCTGGTGCTCCATTGAGGGAGCGCCTCGTGCCCCCATTGTGTGGAATTTGAACCGCTGCGCTTTTACGTCGTTGATTAGTTAGCTGCATTCTTCACGGTTGGATCCTTTTTCATTAAACGTTTAAATTTCCACACAATCCTTCATTTGGCTTTTTTACTTCTTTTCATTTCACGTATTCTCTTTTGTCTTCCTCTTGTGCGCTTCTGATTCTCCTGCGCTTCAGTAGGGATTCCATTGCTTGTTGCATTTTCTACTCAGAATCGTTTTTCAGGTATGAGTTTTCTATTTGTGCTCTCGTATTTGAATGTTGCATTAATCCCTTCAATGTTTTCTTGCATTCCTTTTAATGTGTTTTCTCGCCATTTATAGTTCTTTTCCTTTTGGTTTTGTCATTCACGCTCCTTGCTGTGTCTGTCCTCTTCGTGTTTTGCTGTTTCGTTTCCTGCTGTCTGTTCGTTTCGCCTTGCCTGAAATAGAAATGGTGTCTATGGTAGAGATAAGTAGCGAGAGTGAGAAAGAGATAACCTCAGAATTTCGTTGTCCTAAGCACCATCCCGGTTGCAACCCCTCGTGCTGTGTGTATTGTTTAATGCATTCATCAAAACGAGCCATAGATGCTTTGAAAGAGGAATTTGATAGTGAACCCTTATCCTGTTCCGCAGGATCGGCTCAGTCTGTACAGATGGCCGAGGGGGAGCATTCTGAGAGCAGTAACTCTAGCGGCGAAGAGTCCTGGGTAGACCAAGAGGTTTTGGATTCATATTCAGAGATGCGCACGGAGGAGTCCTTGGCTGGGGTTCGGCGTGTGCTGTGTCATCCGGCCGACGAGGGTTCGGCGAAGGCAAGCCCGGCTTCACTGGACGAGGCTATCTCTGATGCTATTGAGCCGAAGGATGAGCCATACACTTATGCGTACCAAACTTGGTTTGAGGATGATCAACATAGCACCTTCGCAACTTCATCCTAACGGTTGGGTGCACATGAGGGCATTCGAGATCCTTTGTGAGTGCCTCGGAATGGAGGCATCGGCTACGAAGTTCCTTTATTTTTTTAGGACTTTAGTGAAGAGACCGTTGCGTTGGGTATCCCTGGTTAATACCAAGAGTCTTTTGATGCCTTATAAGAGCAACTACAAAGATTTCAAGAATATGTGGTTTTGGTTGCAAGCGGGGCCGAGCTTCCCTTACCTGTTAGTTGACGAATCTGGGAGAGAGCACTTCCCTCTGTGTTTGACACATAATCCTCGCAACAATTATTTGGTTGAGCGTAGGCCATTGGATACTAGTCAGAGGGCGGAAGTGGATCGGTTGGTTGACTACAGGGAATCGCCTGAAGGGATACCGAAGGCCTCTTTTCTGATAAACTTAGTTGATGATGCTGACACGATGATTGATTATCTAAGTAACTCCTCTCTTTTTTTTGACCTGATGCTGCTCTGCTTTCAGGTGGTTTTGGGATGGCTCCGACCAGTTCTGCCGAGCGCAAGAAGTATCGCAAAAAGCAGAAATTGAAGCAGGGAATTGCTGCGGGAACCTCTTTGAGTCCAGTCGTTATCGCTGATCCTCCTCAAGAAAGACAAAGTCTTGCGCTTACGTGTCCCGTGGCCGTCGAGAAAGGTATTAGTGTTACTCTTTCTGACAAAAGTCCTCCTCGGCCTCCTCCAATGTCCGAAGGACCTTCGGCTAAGAAGCAGAAGACTGGGCCGAGTGTGGAGATTGGGTTGCCAACTATGGGTCCTGCAACATATGATTCCTCTTGGAAGAATGTCTTAAAATTCCAGAAGAGAGCTGACGTCGCTCCTGATGCCCCTGTCCGGTCAGTTTTTGACTCTAGGTACCCTTTGAACCGAGTCTTGAACTCCTCTGTTGGTTCAGCCAATGTTGAGAAGGTCGCTTCACTAGGGGTGCAACTCACTTTGGTGGCTGTAAAGAGTTATAGTCATTGAGCCTAGGTGCTTGCTCACCTGGCTGAGGATGCCTTCAACGAAACCATAGCGGAGCATGCTCGGTTAGAGGAAAGTTCAAGGAAGAATGAAGAAAGTCTCAAATCTTGTCAGGAGGAGAGGGCGAATTTAATTCTTGAGTTGCAGAAGTGGGATGCAGAGAACAAGAGGCCGGAGGGCAAGGTCTTTGATTTATCTGAGGAGAAGAAGAGGCTGGCGGCTGCTTTGGAGAAGTCTGCGGGGGACCTGGAGAAGGCTCGTGCTGAAGTGGAGCGGACAAGTGATGAACTTAAAAAGATTTCAGCCTTGTTTCTTATTTGGCCGAGGGCTCTGATTTGGCCGAGGCTGTAGATGACCTGAAGGCTACCGCTGCTCATGAGTATGATAAGGGTTTTGAGGCCGCCTTGGAGCAACTGACGGTGCTGTACCCTGATGTGGACGCTGGTAGATTTGATATTGACAAAGTTGTGGTCGATGGCCAGATTGTTGATCAGGAGGCTCCTGCTGCCGATGCTACAGCCAACATGGATTTAACCGCTCTTGACACCCTTCTGAATGACGAAGACATGATGGGGCACATCGGTGTCGCGGGTGGTGCTGATCAGGAAATGACTGATGCTAGGGCAGATCCAAAGCAGACCCCTTAATTTTCCTACAATGTTTGAAACAATATCTTGCTTTTGGTTTGTATAAATTTTATGACAATGTTACGTTTGGTCCTGTGTGGCCTTGCTTTGTTTGGTTGTTTGCTTTCTGTAGATATTAGTACCCTCGGTTTCGATATTTTCTTATGGGTACTTCCATTTTATTTCGCTTTTACTTCGGCTTGTTTCACCGGTTATGTTTACTTCGGCTTATTTCACCGGTTGTGTTTACTTCGACTTATTTCACCGATTGTGCGAATGGCTCTTTTGGTGCCCAAGGGTTGTATGTCGGCTTTCGGCCAGTCTACTCCTGTTGGATCTTTAATTTAGTTGGGCTTTCTAGGTCCCGGGCTCGTTGGCCACGTTGGCGAGCGCGTTAGCATCGCCTACAGGTCGAAAGCTCTTGCACCGCACTGAGCAGGTTGGCATCGTCGGTAATTGCATTAGCCCATGAAATGCAAGCCCCCTTTCGGTTTTTAGCGGGGGTGTATTCCACGTTAAACCGAACTGGTGTGCCTAGCGGAGGTACATCGCTCGTCAACCTTGCTCTCATCCGTTAGGTCCTTGGTTTTTGTCGCCTGAGGACAACATCGAGTCATTGCTCGGTCCTTGCCTGACCGGGTCTTTGTTATTGTGGCACATTCTTTATTTGAAAAATCGGTTCTCTTTATTCATAATGAAAATGGAGTACAATTGGGGCTTATATTGCCGCATACAAATGACACAGAATGAATAATGAAAGATGGTGAGAACCGATTGCAGTCGCTTTTCAGCTATAGTAGAACCAGAGGTTGGCAGCGTTCCAGGATCTTGAAATGTTGGCGCCGTCTAATTTTTATGTTGAAGGCCCTTGGCTGATGACATCTTTGACTCTGAACTGACCCTCCCAGTTAGCAGATAACTTTCCTGTAGCCCCCACTCGGCTAGACTGTCTGAGGACTAAATCTCCGGCCTTAAAGCTTCTTGGTACAACTTTGGAATCATACCTCTTTGCGGCTCTCTACTTGGTGGCACGCTCTTTGACTTTAGCAAGCTCCCTCACTTCATCCAAGAGATCCAGATTAGTTCTAAGGGCGGCTTCATCAGGGACTTTCTCTGTTAGAGTTCTCCTCGGACTCGGCTCTAGTACTTCCACTAGAATCAAAGCGTCGCTTCCATAGACTAGCCTTGAGGGGGTTTCCTTTGTAGAGGACTGAGGGGTGGTATTGTAAGACCATAGTACTAGTGGCAGCTCCTCCGCCTCAAGCTTCTTTCTCAAACCATTCAGGATAACATTATTTGCAGCATCGGCCTGTCCATTGGTCTGCGGGTGCTCGACCGAGGTGAATGCCTAATAAATGCTCCACTTCTTGCATATCAGTGACTATCGTTGCTGGGATGCCAAAGCGACAGATGAGCTTCTTTCAATAGAACTTCTTTACTTGCTGTGCCGAGATGGTGGTGATAGGCTCTGCCTCAACCCACTTTGTAAAGTAATCAATTGCCACCAGTAAATACTTGACTTGGTCGGCCACTGGGGTGAACGGGCCGAGGAAGTCAACGCCCCAAACAGCCAACGGTCTTGGAGAAACGACTGCTTGGAGGTTGGTCGGTGGTGCCCTGGGAATAGCTGAGTGGCGCTGGTACTTATCACATTTTTTGACATATTCAACTGCATCTTTTTTTATGGTCGGCCAGTAGTAGCCGGCTCTCAAGACTTTAGCGGGGAGGGCTTGGACTCCCACGTGGCTGTTGTAAACTCCCTCATGGATCTCTTTTAGGATCTCCGTAGCTTTCTGTTTCGGCACACATTTCAAGAGGGGCAGAGAGAACCCCCTTTTGGATAGCTCGGCCTCAATGAGGACGTACTTTGCTGCTACCTTTGCCAGTTTCTTTAGCTCCGCTTCCTGCAGTTGCAACTGTCTCCCTGCAGGTAAGCAATTATATTGGTCATCCAGCTCTCGGGCTCAATCTCATTTGAGAGAACCTGGATTTTATTTACGTTGGGTTTGAATAATGTTTCTTGGATTACTGAGTGATTGTTGCCAGGTTTTTTAGTACTGGCGAGCTTGGCGAGGATATCGGCCCTGCCATTCTGTTCTCTGAGGACATGGGTTAGCTCAAAAGAAATGAATTTAGACTTGAGATTTTGTACCTTGTCGCAATATTTGCTGAGGAGCTCGTCTTTAGTGCTGAAGGCGTTGGTGACCTATCTGGTGATGAGAAGGGAATCACTGCGCACCTTCAGATGTTTTACCCCCAGATCTGCCG
The DNA here is from genome assembly GCA_963573325.1 of Astragalus glycyphyllos. Lineage (NCBI taxonomy): Eukaryota > Viridiplantae > Streptophyta > Magnoliopsida > Fabales > Fabaceae > Astragalus > Astragalus glycyphyllos. The sequence goes on from OY754307.1 coordinate 41,782,354, forward strand.
CAAGTGTCATTCTGGCAACGAGAGCCTCATATTCTGCCTGATTATTGCTGGCTTTAAAGTTGAAACAGAGAGACTGTTCCAAGAGGATTCCGTCCAATCCTTCCAAAGTGATCCCGACTCCACTTCCTCTCATGTTTGAGGAGCCGTCAACAGATAGGGTCCAAATAAATTCTGCCGGGGGAGTGATTTCGGGATCTGCTTCTGTTGCGTAAAAACGTGATAGTCCAAGTATACACTGTCAACAAGTAATATAGAAGAAGTAAAGTTCGTTCCCACGAGGATTAGCACTTAAACAAAGCTTAATTTAATCAACAAATTAGTGATGGTAAAAATAAAGTAAAAGACACAAATATTTGGTAACATGCAAAATAATAAAAAGTATCAGGGTAAATAAGATCAGATGATTGGAACAAGTTGAGATGCATTTACTTTTAGTAACTTCATTAAAGTGCACATAATGGTATGTTAAGTGTTGCAGCACATGAATGTATTTTCTCAAATACTTCTCACTAGGATTTGGCTCTCAAAGTTTATCTCTAGACCTTAAAAGTTACGCCCTAGGCTGCTTAGGCACCCGCAGTATTCACCTTATGGCTTATGCCCTCCCTATCTCTAGGGTTTAAGCAAGAAACACTAATATCTCTATTAATGCAACAAACCATATTATCTTGTGAGGTAAATTTACAAACATTCTCTGAATTCATAAATGCTACTTAGATTAGACGGCCAATCCTAATCTAAGATGGAAATATTAAAACACATAAGATAAAATGCTCAACACTTAAACATACTTCATTAATAGCACAATAAATTCATTACGTCAAGTTTGCATCCCAACTATAAGAAGTTAGCTCATGTTGAGCTTTAGCAACAAGAAAAATAACTTAAACATAAATGAACAAGTCATGCTACAAATCCCGAGAAAAGAGTTTACACTACTAATTGTTGAACGAAGAGGGTAGCTCCAAAGATAATCAATGAAAGACAGTCCATCTCTTCAACGTAGATATCTCCAAGAAATGAAGTTCCAGTGTTGCTGCAGCAACAACAATTCCAGCAATTGATCTTTGAGTGAGCTTGAGAATGCACGAAATGGTGGCTATCTCTATACCAACCTTTTCGGCTTGCCCTAATTGAGAAATGAAGGTCCTATTTATAGATGAGGCCCAAGATCCAATGGTAACCCTAAATTGGGGGCGCCTTTTGTCCTTTCACGAGCACACAAAGTCCTTTTTGCCCGCATTCCTAGGTCATCAGCGAATATTCTTTGATTAGTACGCACACCCACACCAGGTGCTGACTGACAGCTGTCCTTTCCTCAATTTCCGTGTTTTCTTCAACATTCTCTCTCATGTTGCGCATTTTTGCATTGCTGCCACATTAGATGCTGCAGCAATTAGGCAAACACATTAAACCCACAATTGGGCACCAAGGTGCCAAATATAACAAATTAAAGCATGCACCTTAGACTAACTCTAAACTACCATATTTACAATAATAATCACCACATTGCTTGAGAATTAACAATGATTTAAGCTTGAAATAAGAGGTAATAACCATCATAAATGATTGTTATCACACCCTCAAACTTGAACCATTGCTTGTCCTCAAGCAATGACATTTGACAAAGACAAGCACTATACCAACAAGCAAACTAGATAGTTGAATTATCCAAAAACGCACAAAAACAGAATATTAAGCTGAGCATAAAACTTTCAGATTGGTCACTCAATTACAAGCTTACTGAATAGCAAGTTCCCTAAATTACTCCTGCTCAAAAGTGTGTGTGTGTGACATTTAACTCAGTTCAGATCATAGCAAGGTTCAAAATTTCACTTAACTAAAACTAGAGAGGCTTTCTTTTGAGATTGCCAAAGATGTTTCAAAACTAAGGGTAGACTAACAATTGAACCACAGAAAGGGGGGATAAGCATGACAAAGGTCTTTGATGCAGAAATTCAGAACTCTAGGCCAGTGCACTTATTTCAACTCAACTTAAGTGCTGCAGCAACAGTTGCTGCAGCAACACAGACTAGAACAGAATTCCAAAAACAACAATACTTAACACTTGTGCTGCATTGCCCTTATTCTCTGAATTTCTTTTTCATAGTTTTTTTTATTTTTATATATGGTTGGGCAATGACAACAATTACAAATATTTACAAACATTAGTGCTTAATAACATAGCACATTACACGACCTACTGACTTTAATTACTTCCTAAACTATGTGCACTTGACCTAATTCCATTCCTTCATGCTTTGCCTTAATATAGCTCAAAGAACCCCCAAACTTAGTTTCTTATGCTACCCTAAGTTTTTAGTAAAAATTTGGCAATTCCCTAGGTCTACCAACAACTAGCTTAGCTTCAGATCATTTCTAATTCACTAAGTCCTTCCTGAGTTTCATGCAAAAGTGTGGGAACAGGAGCAATAGAGTTCACTCACAAACAGGGGCACTAATCACTCAATTCACACCATTTCATCACTAAGTTTTGCTCAACTTAACTTCTAAAATTTTAAAATTTTATTCAACTAACTAGCAGACATGCTGATACAATACATAAACCATAGGTCCTCCCCCCTACTTAAGACCTTGCAGTGTCCTCACTGCTCATGCATACTAAAGGGGAGGCCTATTTAAAAGCAAAACAGAAGCAAAACAAACAACTAACACAACTGTTGAGTGCTATCATAGAACAAAACCACTCAACAGGTTTATTCAAAGAAAGCATTGAAAACAGAATTTTAAAAAGACATATACTAAAAGATTAAGGTGTAGAGGCCCCTGGTTTTCCCCTTGGGCTTTGTCTTGTGGCTCCTCCTCTTCTGGTCGTTGGAGTGTAAGGCTTCTGTCCTTTGGTTCTTGGGCTTATAACAACATCAGAAGTTTCTGTTGCTGCAGCATCAGATTGCTGCAGCACTGGTGGTGTATCTGCAACAACATCACCAGCATCAGAAACACCTGCCTTCTTTTGAGCAGTCACTGATGCGGCCACAAGCTCTTGAGCTTCTCTTGAAATACGCTCAGCCTCAACTCTTCTCTGCTCTTCTGCTCTCTGCTGCTCGTCCATTGTTGCAGCATCAGCAATGCCCTTCACCACAGCAGCAATAGTGGCATCAGTTTGCGCATCTTCTTTTTCAGTCACCTTAGCAGCATCAAGCTCTTCTTCCTCTGGTACTTCATCAAGCTTCCTCTTTCTTGCCATTCTCTTGGACCTTTGCTTCTTTGAAGGTGTAACATCAGCTCCTTCTTCACTGTTAGCAGCATCAGTTGCTGCAGCAGGTGAACTGGCAGCGTTGGTTGGCACTGATTCAGGTCCTTTTTCTTGTGGTGGATATGGTTGGATTTTTTGGTTGATTTTCTTGTTGGGGAGTGGATTAGTTTGGTGTTTTAGTGGTGGTTTGGTTGACAGGGGTTAGGATGGGTTGAGATGTGGAGGTGGAAGGTATGTTGGTGGTTTTGGTGATATTTTGGGTTGGTGGCGGGTCCATTTCTATGTCAGAGAGGTCATCCCAATCAGGTTCACTATCATTCTTTTTATTGTTTCCATCATCATCCACAGAATCATCATCTTCACTGTGATCCTCCCTATTCAATTGAGCCATTATTTCTTTGTTCTCCTGCTTCTCCCCTTCACTGAGGGATTCTTCATCTTCTGTTTCAAGTAGGTCTTCCTCTAATTCTCCAACCTTCCTCTTGCCTTTCTTCACTTCCCTTCTCATTCTTTTCTTTTCAACTACTCTTTCTTCTTCTCCATCATCCACACAAGCTTCATCAAATAGTGTTGCATCAATTGCTTCTTCATCTAACACCCATTCTGGAAAAATAGGTGCTTCAACTCCTATACTCTCCTTCAAATTGGTTGAAAACATAGAAGTCAACCATTCTTGCTGCTTCCTCATAAACTCCCAAACAGAGCATTGCTGCAGCATGAATTGTGGCAGCATGGTGGAATCACCAGATGCTGCAGCAGCCTTTGGTTTTGCTTTCAGAATAGTTGGGAAAGAAGCAAGAGAATACCCTTTCTTTTCTCCTTTGATTTCAACTCCTGCTTTAATGCACAGATCAGTTATGAGACAAGGGAAGAAAAAATACCCAGCAGTCTTCCCCTGGCAGACAAGAATCTCTCTGCAGATCAGCCTCCCTATATCCACATCCTTTCCTCCCAAAATGACATCCAGGAGCATCATCCTTTCTTTCTCCACATTGGTTGTGTGGGATGTAGGCAGAAGAGAATGTTTGATGAAAGTGAACCAGACCATGGTGTTGCACCCCGAAAAACCCTTTGGAGGGATTTCTCTTCGCACAACATGAATTGGAGTCGCCACCAATATTTTTTTAGAGGTAAAACATTGAAAAAAAACCTTTCTTGAAAGACAATGGTCCTTGGAACCACGAGATTTGAGTTCGGGGGTCGGTTATGCATGGGGAAGGTACGAGCACCCCACACATCCTTTCTACTGAAAGGGAACCTCGATTTGACGTGTGATTTAAAAGGTTGATTTAAGAAATGCTTTGTTTTTATCTCTCTTTATCTCTCCTTACTTTATGGAAAAACTTAAGGAAAATTTAATCTTTTGCGCTTGACGGGAGGGCACCGTGCCTACGTATCCCGAGGAGGGAATCAAAGCAACGTAGTTCTTGGTTGTCGAGAAAAGGTTTTTATTTTTTAGTTGTTTAATTGTGAAAATTGAATGTTCACAGTGATCAAACAACAAAGGTTTCGAGTGATCACCACTAGCATCCCATTATTGACGATCGTGCAAGCAAAGGCTTCGCATTATCCTCAACAAAGTTTTTAATTTGTGAAATGAGAGTTCTTTTGAAAAATGAGTGTTCATGATAATCAATTGAGCAAAGACTCCAAGTGATCACCACTAGCACCCCATTGTTGACAATCGTGCAAGCAAAGGCTTCGCATTATCCTCAACAAAGTTTTTAATTTGTGAAATGAGAGTTCTTTTGAAAAATGAGTGTTCATGATAATCAATTGAGCAAAGACTCCAAGTGATCACCACTAGCACCCCATTGTTGACAATCGTGCAAGCAAAGGCTTCGCATTATCCTCAACAAAGTTTGATTTGTGAAAAATAGTTTGAAATTGTTTTGAGAAGAAGTGAAGTTGTTTATCAATGATTATGTAAATGCAAAAAAAATGTTTTGAAGTTGGAACGTTACTAACGAGTAACAAGTTGTTCTTTGTATGCAACATGGTTTTGAAGTTTTGGAGAGTTACTAACGAGTAACAATTGGTGGAAATCAAAACAAGCAAATTGTGAACACCAATTCAACATTTTAATGCACCACAAGCACATAAACAAGTATATCAAGCATGGAGTACCAAGCTTCAATTCAAGAATGCATGAGTAGGCAAGGATGCAAGAATAGGTAAGAATGCATGAATATGCAAAATGCATGTGCATCAAGGTTAAATGAACCTATCCTTTGCCGAAACTTCACAAGCTTCAAACAACAATTTACAATAAACTCAAAGAGCAAAGAAAGCATGATTAAACTTGAGGATGCATCAAGGTCATTGGAGACCAATCATGTGCGCAAATTCAATTGTTTATAGACCCCTTTCTGCTCACATTTCACAAACACATCAAATGGGAATTGAATTTTTAAATGCTTACAAGCATAGGCATCAAGGTTGAAGTAACCTATCTCTTGCCAACTTAGCATAACCCAAGATCATTTGTGGATCATAAATGAACCAAAAACCCAAATTCATTTTTCTCAAATCACAAATTTCACAATTAACAACAAGGTTTGAATATTTGCAAGTTTAATGGCCAATCATCAATTTATTCTAACAAGTCAACCAAATCAAGCAAGCGAGTGACATAACCAAAACATAGATGCATTTATTCACAAGATTCAACCATGATAACCAACAAAAATCATAAAACACATATTTATTTGAAGCATGCGAAATCATTATCAAAGCAAATAACATTTTATTTCACTTAAAACAACAAAATCATGCATATAACCCCAAAATCAAAGCATCAAAACAAAGATTCATGAGATTAACATATGTACAAGCATAAAAATGAAGTTAAAAGAGAGGATCTACATTTTTGGAAGTGGAAATCTCACAAATATGCAAGAAATGATGACTTTATGCAAGGATTTACAAGAGAAGGGGTCTAGGAATCACATACCTTAAGATGAGCTCCAAATAAACACAATAGATGAAGAAACAATCTACCAAATCAACTTATCTTCAAGCTTGGTCTCCAATCTCCAAAAAATGACCCTTGATCTTGAACTTTTGTGTGATTTTATGAAGGATTGATGGTTGAAAATTAGTGTTTTGGCTTGGAAGATGGATTGAATGTGTGTGGGTAGATGAGATATGAAGAAGTGAGTTAGAGAGAAGGGAGAGGGGGTGGCGCATAAATGGAGAGAAGGTGAGGAAGGAGTTGTGTGCTAGGGTTTATGAGTGAATGGTGAGGCCAAAAGCTTTTTTTTTTTTGTGAGGTGAGGTTAATAGGGTATATATAGAAAGCAATTAGGTTTAAGGGTAGTTAGGTCATTGTGCATCTCATCTCACCCTAGGATTGCATCTAAAATTTGAATGGAGGGTGAGGATTGAATCACACATGGATTGAGGTCAAAAAATGAAAATATGAGAGGGAATGAGAGGGATAGGCGACACACATTGGGAGGGGTCCTTGGTGACCAAGTTTTGCAAGTTGGCAATTGTGTACTATTATGAGACCATTCCCTTTTCCTTTTATTTTTGATTATTCTTTTCAAGATAATTGTACAAAAATACACCACTTTGAGCCACATACAAGGTATTTTGAGGAAAATGCCATTTTATGTGATCACCATGACCAAAAAATGTCATAAAAATCACATCTTGGAACTTTTTGTAGAATATTCCCTATTGATCCTTTTTGAAATTTTGTGCACAATGTATGCATGCATGCGCATACATACATACATGACCAAAAATGTTTTGCCTCAAATAAATTTCTCTAAAATTGCACAATGATTCTTGATGAGAAATTATCTTATTTTTGACAATGACCAAAATACCCTTTTGCCCTAAAAACCTTGTTTTTTAACAACAAATGCATTTCCACTCTAACAATGAATTTAAAAGCCCTAGAATGACTTTTAAAACCCAAAAATGCATGCACAGTGCTCTTCACTCTTCAAAATAAAACCACACTTCTCAATTTATTTATTTTTTGCGGAAAATTAGGGTTTTAAACCTAGGCGGACAAAATTAGGGTATGATAGCTGCCCCTCTTTATTTGGATTTTACCAAGGAATATGAATTGGCCGAAACATATTCCGAGGCAAAATAGAAATAAAGAATTCAGAAATAATACTAATTTTGACTACTTAGAGAAACCCGAATTTTCCTTTTCTTTTTTTTTCTTTTTTTTGTTTCCTTTCTTTGATCTCTCTTCTTTTGAGAGAGAGAGAGTCAACACTTGTCGCGTCGACGAGAAAGCAGTAAATTGCGTAAAGCAGTAAATGAAAGCAGTAAATGGGAAGTGCCGTAAATTGGGGAATTCGGAGGTTGCCTAAAACCTTTTAACGGACTCTCGTCGAGTCCGAGCTCTGGGGGTGGCCTTTTCGAGCGGCCGATCAATATCAGGTCCGGAACTGATATGATCAATGGATCTACGCTATGTCTTAGGTTGACACAATTAATCCGATGGACTTAACGAAGTCTGTAGGATCTGCTGCGCGCTCGTACGCGACGTTGTGATCTGTGGAAGGAGTTCACTAACTCTGTGGGAGTTTACTAACTCTGTGCTGATGGAGTTCACTAACTCGGTGCCATGATGATTTTCTAAAAATGAGATTTCGGGGACCCATTGGTCCAAAGTAACTGACTTTTTGAAAATTTTGGGGCCTAACGAGTCCAAAGCAACTGAGTTTCTTTTTGAAAATTGGGAAGCTTTGAATGATGCATGGAATGCAGGCTCTTGATGCTGGGATGCACATGGATGAGATGAATGTTTTTAATTTTCTTTTAGCATAGGGACTTTAGGATTCTTGAGTGATCAATTCAAGCGTCCTATCGTGACGACTATGACTATTTATTAAGAATGCCTCTTTTTGTTTTGAAAACTGATTTGATGTTTGATGTGATGATGATGAATGCTATGGAATGTCTGTGTTCTTTTGCTTTTATTGTGATGAATGTGGATGATGCGAATGTAATGCTTTGAATAACATGAAATGCCTACATGCATGAGGAGGATGAATGATTGGAGTATTTAAACATTTTTGTAAACATTTTTATGATGATGAGACGCGAGACTTTGAATGCAAGGAATTGGGATGGCTATGGACCATTCTTTGGAAAAACTAGATTTGATTCAAACTCTGGTGTTCTCAAGGTTTTTATTAAACACCACATACAAGCTCATTTATTTTCCTTTCCATTTCCATGATGACTGAACTTTAAACACCACATGATCAATTTGTATTCTCTCTCTCTGAAGCATTGACTAGTAAGTATGCATAAGAGTGCAGATGTGGACGAGTGAGTCAGTTAACTTGGGATTGGTTTAGGACAGTGAGTTGAGAGACTGCCCCGACAGGAATTTATGGATGTGAATGACTTTAGGGAGAACTCTGCTCATTTGAGCGGGAGTGAACAGTTATGGAAATGCCCCACTTTAGAATGACAATTTCAAATGGGTTCTTTGAGTGGGTTTGTGAAAGGGGATGAAGTTATGGTACTGGTTATGAACTGAGGGTGGTATATGAATGGGATGGACAATGAACAAACTTTCCCAAGACCAGGGTGGGTGGGTGGTGAAGAGAATGCCCCAACTTTTGGATCTGAGTGGTGTTCTCAGTGCAAATCTTTGGTTCTCTATGAATGTCTTGACTTTTGGCATGAAAGAAGCCTCACTTGGTGATCACTAAACCTTGTTTTAATCTTTGGTGCAAATCTTTTCCTTTTGGCCTGTGACATGAGGACCATCTAGGGTAATAGCAATGCCAGAGCCGCGCATAAGTTTGCTTGCCATTTGAAGTGATTGTGCCCGCGTTTGTTTTTTTGCCAATTCATTTATTTGAGGGATCCCCTCTTTTCTGTGATTTTCAGAAATTTCGCAATAATTGTAATGCTTTTTGACTCATGCACAGGTTTCACAATTCAGTATCATCATTCATAAAAACATTTATTTTAAAACAAAGAGACAGAATAAGTGAAAATAAAAGACACGAAAAGCAAACACATGGAAGAAAAAGTTGAATTCTTATTGTTATGGAAACTGGACGTGCAGAAGGTCACGCCAATTGAAAGTACATTGAAAAAATTTTAAACTGGAAAAATACAAGAAAAAGGGGAAGCAGATCTTGTGTTTTTTCTTTTGAAGTAACGATGCCAATCGTCCATACTCATGACCTTGATCACCCCTTTATCCAAACTTTTGGGAGTGCTGATTGCCTTTTTCATTTCAAGTCCAAGTTTTCTGACCCTAATTTTTGCCTGGATCGCCCTTTGCAGGTTTTCAATCCACCGGGTCGCTCTGGTTTTGCCTAGGCCGCCCTTTGCGGGTTTTCAACCTAGCGAGCTGATTCTTACTTGGCTCATCTTTCTCTTTTTTCATTTATTTCTTTAGGCATACTCCTTTCTGACTGTATCTGAATTTACTGGAAACTGGGGTTTTCTTTTCTTGCATCCCATTTTGCGAGAATTAAAGGCCCCTCCGGAGAATAAGTTCTTCGTCTTCGTGATACTGGGTTCATCTCCATGGGAATCCCTTTGGAGGTTCATGATCTTTTTGAGCATTGAGTCTTCTTTGAAATTGTTGAAGATGAGCTTTCTTCGGTTTGAGCTTTCTCTTAATCTTCTTCTGACATAAGACAAATGTACTTTGGTTTGATAAGGCTCAATGAAAGTATTACTTCCATCATATGGGGTTTGCCCCTGTTAGAGTGTAAAACGAAGCCTGATTTCCATGAAGGTCATCATCGTCCTTGATATCCTTTGTTGATTGTCTCTAACTGCCCCATTTTTAGGGTGGCGTAGGGAGGGATCATGTTGCTTGACCTGGAGTCTTCATACTGTCATTTGTGACTACCTTAGCTTGGAAAGCTGCGCAACAGACCGAACTTTGGTAATTACAGACTTTGTTATAATGGCAAGTGTCTTATGTCAGAAGGGTGATTTACACAAACTTGTTGATTCATTGCTCTTTATCATGGCGTCAATCCTCTCCTTTGCTCAAATTGATCATGTCACTTGATTCATCATGAGGACGGACCACTTTGTTCTCTTATTCTTGCACAACAGCTTGATTACAAATCTGATGGTGGAGTCTGAGGAATGACTGAGGGTTTGTGGAGGGCGGGATGACGAGGTCGAGGTAGTGTTTGCGGTTTTATGAAAGGAGAGATGTATAGGAATGATGAAGTGTTTGAAGGTTTATGGAAGAAAGGGTGGTCATACACAACAAGGTGTAGGAAGGTTCATTGAGACAAGGATCTCTTACGCTTTATGGCCAAATGTATCAGCTCACAACTTATATTTCTTTCGTCTCTTTTTCCCTTGTTTTTTCATTTTTGGGATTTTCATTTTTTTGAATCTGTTCTTTTTTGCTTCATTTTTTCTGATTTTTTCCTTTTTTGCTTTTGAGTTGAGTGAACTGATAAAAGTGATACACTATTTTTGGATATTTGAAGTGATCCTTGTCTGGGGTGATTGGAGAGATAATGGCAATGAAACCCCTGCAGCGGTTGGAGGATGCTTGATTGGGTTCTGGTATTAACTGGGGTGACAGGAGGTTCAGAGGGAGGAGCAAATGAGATGGGTTGATTTTGTAGAAGGGCCACTGGTAGTGAGGAAGGTGGCGATGGCAGGCATTTGGTTATGAATTTTTTTTTGTGATGGGGTACTTGTAATGGGAAATGGGAAAGTTGGTTGATCTGAGGAAGGGAAAGGGTTTGGTCGCGAAAGAGGTTCGCTTGTAACATTTGTTTGGTTTCCTTAGCATTGCTCCACTTTGCTTGAACTTGTGCTTTGACTTCATTGCCCAACCTAGTTGTGGCATCATGAATTTCTACAGCCTTAGCCAATTCTTCACTTATTAACTCCAAAGAAACATCCCAGTTGTCTTCAGCCTCTCTCTCAGTTTGGTTAATCGGGTAATCAGAGTCACAATATGAACCATTGGCGTCGTTGTTTTCAAAGATTATTTTCATTTATTATTATTTTTGATCCGCGTTGGGAGGAATTGAAAAGCAAATAACAGACACATGACAAAATGAAAGAAAGAAATTTTATTGAGGAATTCAAAATAACATTTTATTGATGATGATACTAAAAGGAAACATGTGTGCCCTTATTGAAATATCCTAAGACCTTGGGCAGAGCCAAAGGATTGCATTACAGAAAATTGTTTTGAACTGAAAAACTACATGAAAATCAACAATCACTCATAAATGCTATGAAATGCATGACAAAGACACAAATGTTTTGATGATGCCGCTTTCACCACTTCGACCCTCCTCAACAACTGCTATCCTTGCTTAATAGTCCACAGACCCTGAGAACTTGATCCTTCCCCCCTTCTCAAAAGTTAACTGCTTGGAATCAATGAAGCCCTGAACCAAACTTTTCAAAAGATAGCAATTTTCAGCAGAATGCCCAATTGCCCCAGCATGGAGCTCGCAAGTGACTTCTGGATTGTACCCGCTTGGGAATGGAGGTTGAACTGATCTCATCTTGCGAGGAGTGATCCATCCATGACTGATTAGATAGCTGCATAGGTCGGCGTATGACACGGGGATGGGGTCAAAGACAACAGGCTTTTTTTCATTGTAGTTTCTGTACTGATTGTTGGACTGGAATGGCTGAGCAGGCGGCGTCTGAGCAGGAACTGGAATGGCTTGTGGGGGATTGTTGTGTGATGGACCGCTAGCTCCGCTGATTGCATTAGTTTCTCCCTCCTTCTTCTTGTGGGTACCAGAAAAAGGCTTTTTCTGATGGGAAGGAGGTGTTGGGCCATGGGCTATTCTTCCGCTGCGTATGCCGTTCTCCACTCTTTCTCCAATGACAACCATCTCAGAGAAATTCGAAGCCACGCTGCCGACCAAACGATCATAGAACACTGGGGGAAGAGTTTCCATGAACATATGGACCATCTCTTTATCAAGCAGGGAGGGTTTTACTTGTGCAGCGAGGTTCCTCCACCTCTGGGCGTATTCCTTGAATGTCTCATTATCCTTCTTAGACATACATTGCAGCTGGGTCCTATCCGGGGCTAAATCACTGTTGTACTGGTATTGACGGATAAAGGCATCCGCCGGATCCTTCCAACAACGGATATTAGTTGGCTCCAATTGCATATACCATTCAAGGGGAGCTTCAGCTAAACTTTCCTGAAAGCAATGTATCATCAGGTTATCATCACGGGCGTGGGCAGTCATCTTCCGGCAATACATCGTCACATGGCTGCGCGGGCAGGTTGCTCCTTTGTACTTGTCGAAAAATGGTGCTTTGAACTTGGGTGGCAGGACTAGATTAGGGACCAAGCATAACTCATGGGCGTTCCTAGCCCGGGAACCTGTTCCTTCAACAGCTCTCAATCTTTCTTCTAACATCTGGTACTGACTTCTACCTTCATCAGGGTAATTCGGCGGAAAACCACTCACACCGTAGTGAAGATTATTCATCGACACCACAGCTGGGGTCACGTGTGGGTCACGTGAGTGAGCGATAATCTGAGGAATTGGACCCTGAACTTGTGGATGGATTGTTGCTGGAGAATTGAAGCCAACCAGAGTTCCCGGGGTAATAGCAGGAGTAGGAATCTGAATTTGAACCTGAGGTGTCCCCGTTCCAACTTCATTCACAGCTGATTCAGGCTGGGCCTGTCCTGTGGTTCCCGAAGGACCATTTTCTGGGTTTGCACCGGCAGCAGGGGGTGTGTACCCTAATGGGAGACCATAAGGAGGCCATCGCACGTTCTGGAGAGCCTGAGAGACTCTAGGTTTAGGAGGAGGATCCACTCCTGCGGCAGCAGCACCTTCAGTTATGCCAGCATCCCTTAAGGCACTTAACACTCTTATGACCTCTGCCATTTTAGCTCTTATAACTTCCATCTCAGCCCTGATTGCTCGATTCTCTTGATTCTGGTCATGCTGACCCTGACCATTTGGATTCGGACCTTCTGGAACTGCATCATTCTGGATTGGTTGATGATTGCCCAGATTCGCGTTGTCTTGATGGTTGGCCATATTTCTTGCCTGCGATCGCGTCCAATACCGATGATTAACCAGCTTGTCTTACTTCTGTGGACGGAACATTTTTTTTTTATGAACACAAAGACAAATGATGCAAATGCAATGCAATATGCATGTTATTATGTTTATTGCCGGGAATCGCGGTGCAACTCGTCTTGTCATAGGTGTTAAGGTTCAGGTGTTTTTAGGATTGCAACAAAGTTGGAAGCAACAAGGCAAAACAAACGTACTTCAATTAAATGGAATGCGAAGGAGTATCACAAATAGAAAGCAAATCAAAGTACAATATTCCTTAAGAGTGCAATACAATGATTTTAAACAAAGTACTATTTTCCAAAGAAAGTTACAACTTCTTAAAGAAAATTACAATTTCCTAAGGATCGCTACAATACTCTAAAGGGAACTTTAAAGGCATATGGCTTTCAACTCCTCGCTCCTTTTCCTCTTCTTGCTCTCAGCTGCCCCCCGGGCTTTCTCCAGGAGTTCTTCTGTGAGAATCTTGCAGTACTCAACAAACTCACACACCTTGACAGGGGTGTTGAAAGGATTCATTTCTGCATCCGCCTTTCTTAGCTTCTTGGGAATGTCTCTCACAGTCTGATTAGCTAACCAAACTAACTTGGAGAACTTGTCTTTCCAATGTAAGCCTTCCTTTTTCAATTCCTCAAAGGCTTGTTGACTTTTTACCTTACTGAGCAATTCCGCAAATTGACTCTCCCAATAGTCACTCTTCTCCCTTAGCCGGAGGCCCTTCCAAGTACTGCACATGATTGGCCAAGCTTTCCGACTTCCCTTGTTCCCTTCTTAGTGCTTGCTGATAATCCCTCAGGATCCCTTCAATAGATTCCCGATCTGGCTTGACACTCTTTAATTGATCTTCCAATTCAAGCTTCATTATTCGAGAGTCTTTTCTTGACTTAACTAGTGCGTGCCTGACTGCTTGCTCTTCTTTCCATGTATCCTCATATAGCCTCTTCCATTTAATTGCTTCCGCTACAGCCTCATTCATCTTGGTAGTGCACCTCTTCACTTCCTCCTTGGCACCCTTCAAGTGCTTTTGCATTTCCCTCTTGCTTTTCCCCTCTATTTCAAGTTTTCTATTGACTTCCTCAATAGCTGCAGCTTGGAAAGCATTTTCATTTTCTAGCTTTTTCTTGTCTTGCATCATCTTTCTCAATCTATCTTGCAGAGCCCTTTTCTCTTCTCCCACCTTTGACATGGCCAACCTAACCTCTTCCAATTCTTCAATGGTAGGAATGTGAGGTTCTTGTATCTTTTCCTCAGGCAGTGGTACTCCTTGGTTGGATGACCGAGTTTCACTAATCCTCCCTTCAAGCCATTGAGAAAAAGAGATAGCAGTGGTCCTCCTGGTTAACTCTTCTCTGTCTTTCCGCACTACGGTTTCCCCAGCTTGCAGGACTCGCCGAAGTAGACTCTCGTCTTTAGGGATCCCCGCGTGGAGGTAAAAACGAAACAGCATAGCTTCGGAGGGTGAATCCCGCATAGGGTATCCGAGCTGTCGCAAGGTCAAAGAGGGGTTATAGTTTATGCATCCTTGGGTTCCCAGGAGAGGAACGTTCTGAAAACTCCCACATCGAAATACCACTGAAGGCCTGTCTACCCAACATTTAGGTGAGAACCAACGAATCTGGAGAGCATCTTGGTTCTTGAAAGCATGCACCCACTCTTGAGAGTTCATAGTCTTCGGATTACAACCCAAGGCATAGGAAAGCAAATCCTTCACATCACTATTGTTGGTACACACATGACTGATCAACCAAGCATATAACACAGGGAAGGAGCAACACATCTTATTCTTTTGGAATTCATGGTGACGAGTGAAGGCACGGTATGTCTCTGCGAGGATTGCGGGAACCGGGTTGATAGGATTTTTTGCACATTTGAAGGCGAGGAAGACACCGATTGCAGTTTCACTCACATGCCTCTCTATCTGAGGGAAGAGCACAATGCCGAAGATGGTCAGAGCTAGCACTTGCTTGAAAGAATTCCAATCATCAGACACTACATAGCTGGTCATCAAACTCTCAAAGTATTCTTGAGGAAACCCAAATACCTTATTACGTTCTATCTTATGGGCCCGCACTTTCTCAGCACTGATTTGCAACAAGGCAGCAAGCTTTTCATCAGAATAATACTCCCCTTGGTATTGATAAGGCTTAAACTTGGATCGATCAAAGCCCAAAATCCTATCATACTCTTCTAGGGTAGGCGCCATTTGGAAATTCTTAAAAATGAAACAGTGAATCTCCGAGTCATAGAACCGACACAGAGCAGCAATGGCACTCTCTTGCACTTCTAGTTGTAGCAGCTTGCGAATGTTCCCATAGGTTTTGTCAAAAGACCTGACCTCAATAGGACCTAGGAGGGATGCATACTCTTTCAGACTAGCCATATCAATCTCTTTCACAACAGGAAGCCTTGAATTGAAAACGGTTTTGCCTTTTGATTCCATTCCGTTTCTTACACACCTATGACAAGACTTTGTGTTGCGTTGCGATCTCCGGCAAACAACTTTAATGCATGGAGGATGCAAAGAATGGAGGTTTTTTTTCAAAATTTTTGTTAGATGCGAATGCAATGATGATGATGCAAAATGACGCAGATGTGATGATTATGACCTTTTATTTACATAGAAAAGAGAGAAGAAAATGATGTTTATTGGTGGCGGTTCAAAACATTTTTGAAAATACCCGCTATATGCCACCTCATATAGGTGTTTATGAGGGAAAAAGGAAATTACTTTCTACATTTTTGGTAAAAGAGTTTCGAAAGAGGATGCCTAAGCTAATGCAACACACAATTTGCGTGCCCCCGTGTCCTACAAATGGGTAAAGATCGTAGGCTCTAAAGTCAACGACAAGGGTAATCCTCCCATGTGGGTTCTGGTCACTGCCTCACAATGGCAACCAAGAGCTAAAGTCTCTCTCATGAATACACCCACAATCGTAGAGAGCTACCGATTGTGAGGTATCATGAAGAAAGCGCACTCTTGGGCGAAACTTTCATGAGAGCCAGACAGACAACGGTCTACGAATGGCAGTCACTACTCATTTCCACTCTCCTAGGGTTCTTTGCAGACCTTGGGTTTTAGGCCCCACTCAATGCTCACAAATATAAGGTGTGCAGTGTGTGATGAGGGCACAACACCTAAAAATCTACCCCAACCCCACCTGTAAAGGGAAACCAAAACAGTCCAGACAATATCAAGCATCAGCATGTCGTCTACCCTAGGGTTCAATATCATTTCAACATAAGTATACTAACCTAGGGTTCCAACAACAATCGCAAGCATTGCTTACCTTAAGAAAAGGAGCCTAGAGGAGGGGACATAATAGGATTAGGGGAAATGCATGAGCTTACCTCAAGAAAGGGAGCAAAGAAGAGGGGAACATGCTAGAATTGGGGAAATGTATGAGAAAAGCATATAAACGACGAAAGTAAGAGGAGAAGAAGAAGAAACTACTCTTATTTTACTCAAGAAGCAAATATAGAAGAGGAAGAAGGCTAACACACAATGTACGCAAGCACAACATCACAAGAATGCACACGACAATTCTAAGAATAATGCAAGCATGTTTTTAAAGGCAAAGGAAAGAAAGAAAAAAGGGAAAGGAGGAGAGATATAACAAAGCATTCAAATCAACGAAATAAATCACATGTCGAATCGATTGGCTCGACCCACTAAAGAAAGGTCCCCAGCGGAGTCGCCAGCTGTTGCACCCCAAAAAATCCTTTGGAGGGATTTCTCTTCGCACAACATGAATTGGAGTCGCCACCAATATTTTTTTAGAGGTAAAACATTGAAAAAAAACCTTTCTTGAAAGACAATGGTCCTTGGAACCACGAGATTTGAGTTCGGGGGTCGGTTATGCATGGGGAAGGTACGAGCACCCCATACATCCTTTCTACTGAAAGGGAACCTCGATTTGACGTGTGATTTAAAAGGTTGATTTAAGAAATGCTTTGTTTTTATCTCTCTTTATCTCTCCTTACTTTATGGAAAAACTTAAGGAAAATTTAATCTTTTGCGCTTGACGGGAGGGCACCGTGCCTACGTATCCCGGGGAGGGAATCAAAGCAACGTAGTTCTTGGTTGTCGAGAAAAGGTTTTTATTTTTTAGTTGTTTAATTGTGAAAATTGAATGTTCACAGTGATCAAACAACAAAGGTTTCGAGTGATCACCACTAGCATCCCATTATTGACGATCGTGCAAGCAAAGGCTTCGCATTATCCTCAACAAAGTTTTTAATTTGTGAAATGAGAGTTCTTTTGAAAAATGAGTGTTCATGATAATCAATTGAGCAAAGACTCCAAGTGATCACCACTAGCACCCCATTGTTGACAATCGTGCAAGCAAAGGCTTCGCATTATCCTCAACAAAGTTTGTAATTTGTGAAATGAGAGTTCTTTTGAAAAATGAGTGTTCATGATAATCAATTGAGCAAAGACTCCAAGTGATCACCACTAGCATCCCATTGTTGACAATCGTGCAAGCAAAGGCTTCGCATTATCCTCAACAAAGTTTGATTTGTGAAAAATAGTTTGAAATTGTTTTGAGAAGAAGTGAAGTTGTTTATCAATGATTATGTAAATGCAAAAAAAATGTTTTGAAGTTGGAGCGTTACTAACGAGTAACAAGTTGTTCTTTGTATGCAACATGGGTTTGAAGTTTTGGAGAGTTACTAACGAGTAACAATTGGTGGAAATCAAAACAAGCAAATTGTGAACACCAATTCAACATTTTAATGCACCACAAGCACATAAACAAGTATATCAAGCATGGAGTACCAAGCTTCAATTCAAGAATGCATGAGTAGGCAAGGATGCAAGAATAGGTAAGAATGCATGAATATGCAAAATGCATGTGCATCAAGGTTAAATGAACCTATCCTTTGCCGAAACTTCACAAGCTTCAAACAACAATTTACAATAAACTCAAAGAGCAAAGAAAGCATGATTAAACTTGAGGATGCATCAAGGTCATTGGAGACCAATCATGTGCGCAAATTCAATTGTTTATAGACCCCTTTTTGCTCACATTTCACAAACACATCAAATGGGAATTGAATTTTTAAATGCTTACAAGCATAGGCATCAAGGTTGAAGTAACCTATCTCTTGCCAACTTAGCATAACCCAAGATCATTTGTGGATCATAAATGAACCAAAAACCCAAATTCATTTTTCTCAAATCACAAATTTCACAATTAACAACATAGGTTTGAATATTTGCAAGTTTAATGGCCAATCATCAATTTATTCTAACAAGTCAACCAAATCAAGCAAGCGAGTGACATAACCAAAACATAGATGCATTTATTCACAATATTCAACCATGATAACCAACAAAAATCATAAAACACATATTTATTTGAAGCATGCGAAATCATTATCAAAGCAAATAACATTTTATTTCACTTAAAACAACAAAATCATGCATATAACCCCAAAATCAAAGCATCAAAACAAAGATTCATGAGATTAACATATGTACAAGCATAAAAATGAAGTTAAAAGAGAGGATCTACATTTTTGGAAGTGGAAATCTCACAAATATGCAAGAAATGATGACTTTATGCAAGGATTTACAAGAGAAGGGGTCTAGGAATCACATACCTTAAGATGAGCTCCAAATAAACACAATAGATGAAGAAACAATCAACCAAATCAACTTATCTTCAAGCTTGGTCTCCAATCTCCAAAAAATGACCCTTGATCTTGAACTTTTGTGTGATTTTATGAAGGATTGATGGTTGAAAATTAGTGTTTAGGCTTGGAAGATGGATTGAATGTGTGTGGGTAGATGAGAAATGAAGAAGTGAGTTAGAGAGAAGGGAGAGGGGGTGGCGCATAAATGGAGAGAAGGTGAGGAAGGAGTTGTGTGCTAGGGTTTATGAGTGAATGGTGAGGCCAAAAGCTTTTTTTTTTTGTGAGGTGAGGTTAATAGGGTATATATAGAAAGCAATTAGGTTTAAGGGTAGTTAGGTCATTGTGCATCTCATCTCACCCTAGGATTGCATCTAAAATTTGAATGGAGGGTGAGGATTGAATCACACATGGATTGAGGTCAAAAAATGAAAATATGAGAGGGAATGAGAGGGATAGGCGACACACATTGGGAGGGGTCCTTGGTGACCAAGTTTTGCAAGTTGGCAATTGTGTACTATTATGAGACCATTCCCTTTTCCTTTTATTTTTGATTATTCTTTTCAAGATAATTGTACAAAAATACACCACTTTGAGCCACATACAAGGTATTTTGAGGAATATGCCATTTTATGTGATCACCATGACCAAAAAATGTCATAAAAATCACATCTTGGAACTTTTTGTAGAATATTCCCTATTGATCCTTTTTGAAATTTTGTGCACAATGTATGTGTAACACCCCGGAAATAATTTAATTAAAATAGTTGATTGAATTATTAAAATAATTTGGAGGCGGGATATAGATAAATTAAAAGGTTAATATTTTATATGCGTAGGAGGTGAAACGAGTAAAGGAGGTGGTGACGTAGAGAGCCCAGTGTTTACTGAGCCCTCAACTTAAACCCTGGGGGTTTAAGCCAAACCCTCATTCGCAACAAGCAAAAGAAAAACGAAAGTGAGAGTGAGAGAGAGAGCACGCGGCGCAAAGAGGGAGAGAAGAGGAGGGTTTCGCGAAGAATTTCAAAAGGAGATCGTTCGTGTTGCTGTGGTTTTGTTCGTGTCTCGTTCGTCGTGTTCCGGAGCTTACGTTATTCGAGGTAAGGGTGGGCTTAACCTTGATAATGGGTTGATGATAATTATGTGTGGGTAGTCTAGGGTTTTGTTGAATTGTTCGTGTTGTTGCATATCGTGTTTTCGTTGAGATTGGTGCTTTGACGATTATTGCACGTTATTGTGATTTGTTTCGTTATTTGTTGTTGCGTGATTGTTGTATCACGATGATGGTGTTGTTATTGTTCGTGTTTTTGTTGTTGCTGTGCGTGGTTGATTGTTGTTGTCGTGTTGTCGAATTGTCGTTTTTGTTGTGGTGGTTGCGGTGTCGTTGCCGTTAGGGTTTGGTGTTTGGCAATTTAGCGATTCTGGACTCAGGTTCGGTTTTTCTAAAACTGGCGCTGTTTGGTTGATCCAAAAATTATGAGGTTGATTGTTTTTGAAAATAGACTTAACGCCGGTCGTTTTGGCACTGGGTTCGTTAAATTCGGAGTCGTATAGCTCGAGTTATAGGCGATACAAGTTAGGTTAAAATTCTGGAAATGATTTGGGTATAGATTCGGTATTTCGGTGACTGGGAACGTTGTATTGACCGACAAATTATGTGGTTTATTTTTCTGGAAAATAGACTTAATGCTTGTTAATTTGGCACTGGTTTGGTTGCGTTTAGAGTTGTGTAGCTCGAGATATGAATTCCACAAGTTAGAGTAAGATTCTGGAAACAATCTGGACACAGGGTCAGTGTTTTGGTTACCACGTTTTCAAAAGAACTCCTTTTCGAACGAATCCAATTTCTTTGAAAACTAGACAAAATTTGCCCCAGTTTATGCACAAGTTTCATGCAATTTTATTGAGTTTTGGTCACTTTGGAATTGCTTGAATTTGAAGGATAGAAACTGTCCTCTTTCGCAACTAGCCTGTGTGCTTTTCGAAAACTGTACCTATTGGACACTCTCCTTCAAAAACTGAACTTAGGGATGATAACCAGACCCATAGGGCTTTCCAACAAGTATTTATTTGTTGAAATCCGATGTCGTTTGCTATTTTAATTAATTCGCTGAAGTAGGTGCGATGTGCCTAGGCGCTGTGCGCCAGTCTTGTGCGTGGTGTGCATGCGTTATGTCCGCGTTGTGGAGTCGTCTGGTGTTAATTTTTTCAGGTGCGGTGCTGGTATGCTCAGGAGAGTTTAGTGGTAGCTGTGATGCTACAACTTGGTGCTATTTTTGGTGAAATCATTTGTTTTGATTCTGGTGATATAGTATTTATTTTAAATACTTGTTATGGTGAGTTGGTGCATAATCATGGTGTCGCATTGTCATATGCATGTTTTGGTGATATAGGCTCTGCCTCTGGTGTTTATTGGTGATATGCCCGTCGTGGCTCATTTTGGTGATCGGTACCGCATGCATATATGCCCACTGGAGGGGTTGCATATCATCCCGTTGTCTATGAATGTTATAATTTTGGTGGTTCACTGTCAAATGGATTTTTCCTTTGGTATCTGGTGCTGTGATATGGTGTAATTGTATTGTGTTGCTGTAGTTACCTGATGCTAGCATATTTTTATCATCTACTTATTACCTCTGTTAGACTCACCCCTTCTGCTTGGAATGTTGCTCTCATGCGGCAACGCTGCAGGTGATCGCTAGTGCTCGTGGAGGAATTGCTAGGTTTTGCTTCCTCTCTCGTTTGGGTCTGTGTCAGCTCTGATATGTAGCACCGGGGAGTCGTTAGTTATCGTTTTGAACTATTATTTTAGTTATTGGAAATTGTTTTAATTAATTTTGGAGATGTCTTTAATTGTTAATTCTGGAGATGTTAAAACTGGTTAATATTTCCGCTGCTTGGTGATTTCTTTTATATAAATTATTTTGGAGATTTTTTTTTTGGAATAAATGGTGTTTTTTTTTTAAAATGGTGAAAAATGTAGCGCCCTTCGAGGTGACTCTGATAATTGTCTATTTAATTGTAATAGTAAAAAAAAGGGGGTGTTACATTAGTGGTATCAGAGCAGTTCGGTCTGTCCGGCCAAGTTCTCGAGTCGTCGAGTCGAGTAACACTTGAGTAATTGTTACTCGTTTCTGATTATAGTTTCTGTTGCAGTGTTAGGTTGAGATGGCAGGACGGAACGATGCTGCACTCGCTGCTGCTTTGCAGGCTGTGGCTCAAGCTGTGGAGAATAACCCAGGTGCTGCTGGTGATGCTGGGTCGCGCAGTTTGGCTACGTTTCAGAGGGAGAATCCTCCTACTTTTAAGGGCAAGTATAACCCTGATGGTGCTTTGGCGTGGCTGAAAGAGATGGAGAGAATCTTTCGTGTTATGGATTGCTCTGAGGCGCAGAAAGTCAGGTATGGTACTCATATGCTGGCAGAGGAGGCTGATGACTGGTGGTTGGAGGTGAGGCAGAGGTTGGCGACTGTGAATGAAGAGGTCACTTGGGCTGTGTTCAGCAGAGAATTTCTGAGAAAGTATTATCCTGAAGATGTCCGTGGGAAGAAAGAGATTGAGTTTCTGGAGCTGAAGCAGGGTAATATGTCGGTGACTGAGTATGCTGCCAAGTTCATTGAATTGGCGAAGTTCTATCCACATTATGGTGAGGCTGGTGCTGAATTCTCCAAATGCATCAAGTTTGAAAATGGGTTGCGGGCTGATATCAAGAAGGCGATAGGGTATCAGAAAATTCGGGTGTTCTCGGAGTTGATTGACAGCTGCAGAATCTTCGAGGAAGACAGTAATGCTCATTCTAGAGTCATGAGGGATAGGCAGAAGAATTTCTCGAGTCGTGGGAAGCCGTATGAGGTTCCAGCTGGTAAGGGCAATCAGAGAACTGCTGTGGGTAAGAGACCTAGTGGGGGAGATGCTGCTGCTAGTGTGGTATGTTACAAGTGTGGTAAACCCGGTCATAAGCGTCCTGACTGTCCAGGTGATGTGAAGAAGTGCTACAAGTGTGGTAAAGAGGGTCATATGGCGTCTAGCTGTGATCGAAAGGATGTGTTATGCTACAACTGTGGTGAGGGTGGTCATATCAGCACTCAGTGTCCTAAACTGAAGAAAGAAAGGTCCGTTGGGAAGGTGTTCGCTCTGGCGGGGTCAGATGCAGTGAATGAGATCAGAGGTACATGCTATATTAATAATTCTCCTCTTATTGCTATTATTGATACTGGTGCTACCCATTGTTTTATTGCTACTGCATGTGTTGAGAAATTAGATCTTGTTTTATCTTCTATGTTGAGGGAGATGGTTATCGATACTCCGGCTAAGGGTTCGGTGACTACCTCGGTTGTTTGTGCTAAATGCCCTTTATCGATATTCGGTAATGATTTTCTCGTTGACTTGATTTGTTTGCCGCTGAGCGGAATGGATGTTATTCTAGGTATGGACTGGTTAGTTGATAACCATGTTCATATCAACTGTCATGAAAGGTCTGTGAGTTTCTTTTCTCCTGAAGAGGAAGAGTCTGGTTTGTTGTCTGCTGGTCAGTTGCATAGGGTAATGAGGGAAGACGTCCAGTTGTTTTCATTAATGGCGTCATTGTCTGCTGAGAGCCAAGCGAAGGTTGATGAGTTGCAGGTGGTGCGAGAGTTTTCTGAGGTTTTTCCCGACGAGATTCCGGATGTACCACCAGAGAGAGAGGTTGAGTTTGCTATTGATCTGGTACCTGATACTAAACCTGTGTCTATGGCACCGTATAGAATGTCTGCATCTGAATTGTCAGAACTGAAGAAGCAACTCGAGGATCTGCTTGAAAAGAAATTTGTGAGGCCAAGTGTGTCGCCATGGGGAGCTCCGGTGTTGTTGGTGAAAAAGAAAGATGGTAGTATGAGGTTGTGCGTAGACTATCGGCAGCTGAATAAGGTGACTATTAAGAACAAGTATCCGCTTCCGAGGATTGATGACTTAATGGATCAGTTGGTGGGTGCTCAGGTGTTCAGTAAAATAGATTTGAGATCGGGTTATCATCAGATCAAGGTGAAAGACGAAGACATTCAGAAGACAGCTTTCAGAACCCGTTATGGGCATTATGAGTATTCCGTGATGCCTTTCGGTGTGACTAATGCGCCGGGAGTGTTCATGGAGTACATGAATCGTATCTTTCGTGAGTATCTGGATCGGTTTGTTGTGGTATTCATTGACGACATCCTAATTTATTCTAAGTCAGAAGAGGAGCATGCAGAACATCTGAGATTGGTATTGGAAATTCTGAGGGACAGGAAATTATATGCGAAGCTGTCTAAGTGTGAGTTTTGGTTGAAGGAGGTTAGCTTTCTGGGTCATGTTATTTCGGGGAATGGAATTGCCGTGGATCCGTCTAAGGTTGATGCCGTGTTACAATGGGAGTCTCCGAAGTCAGTTACTGAGATTAGAAGTTTTCTGGGTCTGGCAGGTTACTATAGGAGGTTTATAGAAGGATTTTCGAAGTTGGCACTTCCGTTGACTCAGTTGACTTGCAAGGGTAAAGCTTTCATCTGGGATGACTGTTGTGAAGAGAGCTTCAAAGAATTGAAGAAGAGGTTGACGACGTCTCCTGTTCTGACGTTGCCTAATCCGGAAGAGTCGTTTGTGGTGTATTGTGATGCTTCCAAGATGGGGTTGGGAGGTGTGCTTATGCAGAATGGTAAGGTAGTTGCCTATGCGTCGAGACAGTTGAGGACTCATGAGAAGAACTACCCTACCCATGATTTAGAACTTGCTGCAGTTGTGTTCGCGTTGAAAATTTGGAGACATTATCTGTATGGTTCGAGGTTTGAGGTGTTCAGTGATCATAAGGGTTTGCAGTATCTGTTTGATCAGAAGGAGTTGAATATGAGACAGCGCAGATGGTTGGAGTTGCTGAAAGACTATGACTTTAGCTTGAACTATCATCCGGGAAAGGCTAATGTGGTAGCTGACGCTTTAAGTCGAAAGACGTTGCATATGTCAGCAGTGATGGTTAGAGAACTCGAATTAATTGAGCAGTTCAGGGATATGAGTTTGGTTTGTGAAGTGACGCCTCAGAGTGTCAGATTGGGGATGTTGAAGAGTGATAATGAATTCATGGCTAGCATTCGAGAAGCTCAGAAGTTAGATGTTAAATTAGTTGACCTGATGGTTGGGATTGATCAATCCGAGAATAAAGACTTTGAGTTGGATGCGCAGAATGTATTGAAGTACCGTGGAAGAATCTGCATTCCTGATGATGAGGAGATGAAAAGAACAATTTTAGAAGAAGGTCATAGGAGTAAGTTGAGTATCCATCCGGGAGCTACAAAGATGTATCAGGATCTGAAGAAGATGTTTTGGTGGCCTGGTATGAAGCGTGATGTGGCGCAGTTTGTGTATTCCTGCTTGACTTGTCAGAAATCGAAGGTTGAGCATCAGAAGCCTGCTGGGTTGATGCAACCGTTGGAGATTCCAGAATGGAAGTGGGATAGTATTTCTATGGATTTCGTGATAGGGTTACCTAATACTGTGAGGGGGCACGATTCGATTTGGGTGATTGTGGATAGATTGACGAAGTCTGCTCATTTTATTCCTATCAATATCACGTATCCGGTGTCGAGATTGGCAGAGATTTATATTCAGGTGATTGTGAAGTTGCATGGTGTTCCTTTGTGCATTGTGTCTGACAGAGATCCTAGGTTCACTTCTGATTTCTGGAAGAGTTTGCAAGAAGCGTTGGGTTCTAAATTGAGGTTGAGTTCAGCTTATCATCCTCAAACTGATGGACAGACAGAGAGGACCATTCAGTCGTTGGAAGACTTGTTGAGATCTTGTGTTCTTGAGCAGGGAGGTGTGTGGGATACTCACCTTCCGTTGATCGAGTTTACTTACAACAATAGTTACCATTCTAGCATCGGGATGGCACCGTTCGAGGCATTGTATGGTCGGAGATGTAGGACTCCGTTGTGTTGGCATGAATCTGGGGAGAGTATTGTTCTTGGACCCGAGGTTGTTCGAGAGACTACTGAAAAGGTGAAATTGATCCGTTAGAAAATGAAAGCGTCGCAGAGTAGACAGAAGAGCTATCATGATAAGAGAAGGAAGGATTTAGAATTCCAAGCTGGTGATCATGTGTTTTTGAGAGTCACGCTTATGGCTGGTGTTGGGCGTGCATTGAAGACAAAGAAGTTGACTCCTCGTTTCATTGGACCGTATCAGATCACTGAGAGAATTGGTAATGTTGCTTATAGGGTGGCCTTGCCGCCTAATCTTTCGAATTTGCACGATGTATTTCATGTGTCGCAACTTCGGAAGTATATTTCGGATCCGTCCCATGTGATTCCGATGGATGATGTGCATGTGCGGGATAATCTCACTGTGGAGACAATGCCTGTGCGAATTGAAGATCGTGAAGTGAAGACTTTACGTGGCAAAGAGATAAACCTGGTGAAAGTGGTCTGGTTAGGAGCTGCTGGTGAAAGCATGACATGGGAGTTGGAGAGCAAGATGCGAGAGTCCTATCCGGAGCTGTTTGAATAAGGTATGTTTTCGAGGACGAAAGATTCTAAGTGGGGGAGCTGGATATAGTTGATTGAATTATTAAAATAATTTGGAAGCTGGATATAGATAAATTAAAAGGTTAATATTTTATATGCGTAGGAGGTGAAACGAGTAAAGGAGGTGGTGACGTAGAGAGCCCAGTGTTTACTGAGCCCTCAACTTAAACCCTGGGGGTTTAAGCCAAACCCTCATTCGCAGCAAGCAAAAGAAAAACGAAAGTGAGAGTGAGAGAGAGAGCACGCGGCGCAAAGAGGGAGAGAAGAGGAGGGTTTCGCGAAGAATTTCAAAAGGAGATCATTCGTGTTGCTGTGGTTTTGTTCGTGTCTCGTTCGTCGTGTTCCGGAGCTTACGTTATTCGAGGTAAGGGTGGGCTTAACCTTGATAATGGGTTGATGATAATTATGTGTGGGTAGTCTAGGGTTTTGTTGAATTGTTCGTGTTGTTGCATATCGTGTTTTCGTTGAGATTGGTGCTTTGACGATTATTGCACGTTATTGTGATTTGTTTCGTTATTTGTTGTTGCGTGATTGTTGTATCACGATGATGGTGTTGTTATTGTTCGTGTTTTTGTTGTTGCTGTGCGTGGTTGATTGTTGTTGTCGTGTTGTCGAATTGTCGTTTTTGTTGTGGTGGTTGCGGTGTCGTTGCCGTTAGGGTTTGGTGTTTGGCAATTTAGCGATTCTGGACTCAGGTTCGGTTTTTCTAAAACTGGCGCTGTTTGGTTGATCCAAAAATTATGAGGTTGATTGTTTTTGAAAATAGACTTAACGCCGGTCGTTTTGGCACTGGGTTCGTTAAATTCGGAGTCGTATAGCTCGAGTTATAGGCGATACAAGTTAGGTTAAAATTCTGGAAACGATTTGGGTATAGATTCGGTATTTCGGTGACTGGGAACGTTGTATTGACCGAAAAATTATGTGGTTTATTTTTCTGAAAAATAGACTTAATGCTTGTTAATTTGGCACTGGTTTGGTTGCGTTTAGAGTTGTGTAGCTCGAGATATGAATTCCACAAGTTAGAGTAAGATTCTGGAAACAATCTGGACACAGGGTCAGTGTTTTGGTTACCACGTTTTCAAAAGAACTCCTTTTCGAACGAATCCAATTTCTTTGAAAACTAGACAAAATTTGCCCCAGTTTATGCACAAGTTTCATGCAATTTTATTGAGTTTTGGTCACTTTGGAATTGCTTGAATTTGAACGACAGAAACTGTCCTCTTTCGCAACTAGCCTGTGTGCTTTTCGAAAACTGTACCTATTGGACACTCTCCTTCAAAAACTGAACTTAGGGATGATAACCAGACCCATAGGGCTTTCCAACAAGTATTTATTTGTTGAAATCCGATGTCGTTTGCTATTTTAATTAATTCGCTGAAGTAGGTGCGATGTGCCTAGGCGCTGTGCGCCAGTCTTGTGCGTGGTGTGCATGCGTTATGTCCGCGTTGTGGAGCCGTTTGGTGTTAATATTTCAGGTGCGGTGCTGGTATGCTCAGGAGAGTTTAGTGGTAGCTGTGATGCTACAACTTGGTGCTATTTTTGGTGAAATCATTTGTTTTGATTCTGGTGATATAGTATTTATTTTAAATACTTGTTATGGTGAGTTGGTGCATAATCATGGTGTCGCATTGTCATATGCATGTTTTGGTGATATAGGCTCTGCCTCTGGTGTTTATTGGTGATATGCCCGTCGTGGCTCATTTTGGTGATCGGTACCGCATGTATATGCCCACCGGAGGGGTTGCATATCATCCCGTTGTCTATGAATGTTATAATTTTGGTGGTTCACTGTCAAATGGATTTTTCCTTTGGTATCTGGTGCTGTGATATGGTGTAATTGTATTGTGTTGCTGTAGTTACCTGATGCTAGCATATTTTTATCATCTGCTTATTACCTCTGTTAGACTCACCCCTTCTGCTTGGAATGTTGCTCTCATGCGGCAACGCTGCAGGTGATCGCTAGTGCTCGTGGAGGAATTGCTAGGTTTTGCTTCCTCTCTCGTTTGGGTCTGTGTCAGCTCTGATATGTAGCACCGGGGAGTCGTTAGTTATCGCTTTGAACTATTATTTTAGTTATTGGAAATTGTTTTAATTAATTTTGGAGATGTCTTTAATTGTTAATTCTGGAGATGTTAAAACTGGTTAATATTTCCGCTGCTTGGTGATTTCTTTTATATAAATTATTTTGGAGATTTTTTTTTTGGAATAAATGGTGTTTTTTTTTAAAAATGGTGAAAAATGTAACGCCCTTCGAGGTGACTCTGATAATTGTCTATTTAATTGTAATAGTAAAAAAAAGGGGGTGTTATAGTATGCATGCATGCGCATACATACATACATGACCAAAAATGTTTTGCCTCAAATAAATTTCTCTAAAATTGCACAATGATTCTTGATGAGAAATTATCTTATTTTTGACAATGACCAAAATACCCTTTTGCCCTAAAAACCTTGTTTTTTAACAACAAATTCATTTCCACTCTAACAATGAATTTAAAAGCCCTAGAATGACTTTTAAAACCCAAAAATGCATGCACAATGCTCTTCACTCTTCAAAATAAAACCACACTTCTCAATTTATTTATTTTTTGCGGAAAATTAGGGTTTTAAACCTAGGCGGACAAAATTAGGGTATGACACATGGCATCGTGGTTTAGACTGCTTCTCTTGACTTTGAACTCGTTTGCACTGCAGGGCTCCCAAGGTGTCCCGGGAATTGTGATTGCTTTCTTGGCAGACTCCATTTCTTTCTTGCCCCATTTGATGAAGTTCTTTGCAAAGGTTAAGGCATGATAGCCTAAGCCCAAGCTTTCATTGATTTCCATGGAGTCAAATTTGACATGCACTCCTCTGACTTCAGAAATATACTAGGGCTTGCCATCATTTTAGGGTACAATTCCTGCATAGAATTCTCGCACGACAGAGGGGAAGAAAAATGATGGGTGCTGCACCAATTGCTCCCACCCCAATGCTTTCACAATGGATGTGAACGCAACAGGGGCGTTTTGCAGCACGAAGCTCTCTCTGCCCAGAAATTTATGGACCGGAACTTTTCTGGAGTTGCAGCATCAGTACCCTTGGAGTTCTTGCGACGGGCTTGACTGGATTCTCCTCGCCCAGTGGTTGATTGGCGCTTTCCAAAGGTTTTATTTGCGCTCATCTTGGTTCTTGTCATTGGTAATAGAATTGTGATTTGCGAAGAGGGATTAAGAGTGAATTGAGATTGCTAGAATGGAGAGGTTACTATTTAAGGATTTAGGGATTCAATTCTTGTGCGCAATGGAGAAGTGATTGTGGAATGGATGAGACTGGGTGGTTATAAGGATGAGGGGAGACGGTTTTGGCAATTGCTAATCTCAAATAATGAGATAGCCGTTGAGATTAGGGGGAGGTGTATGGTGGAGGGTTAATGATGGGACGGTTAATGAGACTGAAAAGACGAGCCCCTGACAACGCATAAGATGTGTGTATAACTGCCATTATTTTATTTTTTTCCTCAACTACCATTCACTGCTGCAGCAATGTTGTTGGAAGCAATGCTGCAGCACTAACTGATGTCACACCCTCAAACTTCAAGTTGCCCAGAATTAATTCCTGCAAAACAAACACTAAAACAAGCAAAAACAACTAATTTATTAAATTTAAAAACCCTGGGCTGCCTCCCAGTAGCGCTTGGTTTAAGAGTCCTCAGCCTGACTTCCTTCCAAAATCAAAGATTTTTCAATTCAGTGGTGATTTTGCTCCTCACCACTGGTTCTCCATTGTATTGCTTCACCCTTTAACCATTAACCTTGAAGGTTTGCTTTCTCAGATCATCATACAATTCCACAGCTCCATGAGGGTATACTTTCATCAATTTGAATGGCCCAGACCATCTAGACTTGAGCTTCCCAGGGAATAGCTTGAGTCTTGAATTGAACAATAGAACTTGATCACCTTCAACTAATTCCCTCTTCTGAATCTTCTTATCATGCTAAACCTTGGTCTTTGCCTTATACAATTCAGAACTCTCATATGCAAAGTGCCTCATTTCTTCCAATTTATTCAGTTGTAATAGTCTAGCTTCCCCTGCCTTAGCATGATCAAAATTGAGCTTTTTGATTGCCCAATGAGATTTGTATTGAAGCTCCAAAGGCAGGTGGCAAGCTTTGCCTTAAACAAGTCTGTATGGAAACATTCCCAAAGGAGTCTTGTAAGCAGTTCTGTAAGCCCATAAAGCATCATCAAGATGATTTGACCACTCTTTTCTTGTAGGCCCTACCATTTTCTCCAACATTCTCTTGATCTCTCTATTGGACAACTCTGCTTGACCACTGGTTTGAGGATGATATGCAGTAGCAATCTTGTGCTTTATCCCATATTTGGCCAAGAGAGTTTCACTCAACCTATTGCAGAAGTGAGACCCTTCATCATTGGTTATTGCCCTAGGAGTTCCAAACCTTGTAAAGATGTTTTTATGTAAGAACTTGCTGACAGATTTTGCATCATTGTTGGGTAAAGCAACTGCTTCAATCCACTTAGATACATAATCTACAGCAACAAGGATATAAGAGTTGCCAAAAGAAGGGGGAAAAGGTCCCATGAAGTCCATACCCCAAACATCAAAGAGTTCAACTTCTAAGATGTTTGACAATGGCATTTCATTCCTATTTGAAATGTTCCCACTCCTTTGGCAACTATCACATTTTATAACCAACTCATGAGCATCTTTGAAAATTGTAGGCCAAAAATAACCAGATTGAAGCACTTTTGCTACTGTCCTCATACCCCCAAAGTGTCCTCCATATGCTGCAGCATGGCATTGTTGCAGCACCTCTTGTTGTTCTTCATTAGCCACACATCTCCTTTGTAACTGATCAGGGCACTTTTTGTACAAGAAAGGTTCATCCCAAAAATACTGCTTGACATTGTGGAAGAACCTCTTCTGCTGTTGGTAATTCAGATCACATGGTACCACTTTGCTGACTAGAAAGTTGACAATGTCTGCATACCAAGGTGCTGCAGCATCTGTTGTTGCCGCATCAATGGCTAACAGTTGTTCATCAGGAAAGCATTCCTTGATTTCTCCACTATGATTACCTGCATTACCACCTTCCAATCTAGACAAATGATCAGCAACTTGGTTCTCCACCCCCTTTTTATCTTTAATTTCAAGATCAAATTCTTGGAGGAGGAGAACCCATCTTATTAGTCTAGGTTTTGCATCTTTCTTAGCAATCAAATACTTAATGGCAGAATGATCAGTGAAATAAATTACTTTTGTGCCAACTAAGTATGATCTAAATTTATCAAATGCAAAAACCACAGCTAATAATTCTTTTTCAGTGGTAGTATCGTTCAATTGAGCATCAATAAGTGTTTTGCTAGCATAATAAATAGAATGAAAGACTTTTCCATACCTCTGGCCATGGCATAATCACTAGCATCACACATTAGCTCAAAAGGCTTACTCCAATCAGGAGTTACTATCACTAGAGCAGTAACTAGAGCATTCTGCAGTTTCTGGAATGCTGCAGCACAGGCTTTATCAAAGACAATTGGAGTGTCATGCTGCAGCAATTGACACAATGGCTTTGAAATTTTAGAGAAGTCTTTAATGAATCTCGTGTAGAAACCAGCATGTCCCAAGAAACTTCTAACACCTTTGACATATGTTGGAGGATGCATCTTCTCAATTACCTCAACTTTGGCTTTGTCAACCTCAATTCCCCTTTTAGAAATCTTGTGTGCCAACACAATACCTTCTTGGACCATGAAGTGGAATTTCTCCCAATTCAAGACCAAGTTGGTTTCTTCACATCTATCCAGAATCTCTTCTAAGTTATCAAGGCATAATTGGAATGTTTCCCCAAAGACAAAAATCATCCATAAACACCTCCATAGATTTTTCAATGAATTCAGAAAAGATTTACATCATACACCTTTAAAATGTTGCTAGTGCATTCCACAACCCAAATGGCATTCTCCTAAAAGCAAAAGTACCATAAGGACAAGTGAAAGTAGTCTTTTGTTGATCTTCAGGTACTATGGCTATTTGATTAAACCCAGAGTATCCATCCAAAAAGCAATAGAACTCTTTGCCAGCAAGTCTATCAAGCATTTGGTCTATGAATGGTAAGGGGAAGTGATCTTTTCTTGTGGCCTTGTTGAGCTTTCTGTAATCCATGCAAATCCTCCACCCAGTTACTATTCTTGTAGGAATTAGCTCATTCTTCTCATTAGCTACCACTGTGACCCCTCCTTTCTTTGGAACACACTGCACAGGGATCACCCATGCACTATCTGATATAGGATACACAATGCCAACATCAAGCCACTTGATAATTTCCTTTTCACAACTTCCTGCATGATGGGATTGAGTCTTTTCTGCCCTTCAATACTGTTCTTAGCATTTTCATCAAGAATGATTCTATGCATGCAAATGGTAGAACTAATCCCCTTTATATCAGCCATTTGCCACCCAATTGCCTTCTTATGCCTCTTTAGGGTAGTAATGAGATCATGTTCTTGACTTTTGGATAAGTCAGAAGCAATGATCACAGGCAATGTATCATTTTCCCCTAAATAGGCATACTTAAGGTGCTTGGGTAGCTCTTTAAGCTCAA
Organism: Astragalus glycyphyllos; assembly: GCA_963573325.1. Classification (NCBI taxonomy): domain Eukaryota; kingdom Viridiplantae; phylum Streptophyta; class Magnoliopsida; order Fabales; family Fabaceae; genus Astragalus; species Astragalus glycyphyllos. Next base: position 41,815,391 of record OY754307.1, read on the forward strand.
GCACAGGAGGTTTCTCAATGGAAGGCAAATTTCTTTTGAGATTTGAATCCTCAAGCTCAAGAGATTCATACTGTCTACTCCAAATTTCCTTCACATACCTTCTACCACAAAATCACTTTTGTCAATTTCAGCAAGAGCCTTCACCAAATGGTCACTTTGCTTGTGGAAGTGTTTCTGAACCACAGAATCAAGAGACACTACAAAGGAACACTCCTCAGTTCCTTGGTCAGGAAACTTAAGAGTATTCATCACATTGAACTTTATCTCTTGATCATTGACTCTGATAGTCAGTTCTCCTTTTTGCACATCAATTAGAGTCTTGCCAGTAGCTAAGAAATGTCTTCCAAGAATTATAGGCACTTCCTTATCTGCATCAAAATCTAAAATCACAAAGTCAGCAGGAAATACAAATTTATCTACCTTGATTAAGAAATCTTCAATGATTCCTTATGGGTATGCAATAGATCTATCTGCGAGTTGGAGAGTAACAGTTGTAGGTCTGGCAACCCCTATACCCAACTGAGTGAAAACAGACTTAGGTATCAAATTGATGCTTGCACCTAAGTCACAAAGAGCTCTGCCAGTATAGGTTTCACCAATTGAACAAGGAATAGTGAAACTTCCTGGATCCTTCAACTTGCTTGGAAGCTTGCTTTGCAAGATCATACTACATTCCTCTATCATAGCTACTGTTTCAAATTCTCCAAGTCTCTTCCTCGTAGAGAACACATCTTTCATAAACTTTGCATAGTTGGGCATTTGTTGAAGTGCTTCTACTAGAGGAACATTGATGTGAAGTTGTTTTAGCACCTCTAAAAATTTGTCAAATTGCTTGTCTTGCTGTGCCTTCTTCAACCTTTGAGGAAAAGATGGAGATGGAAAAGGTTGATCAGCAACTGGTGATGGAACTGGTGCAGCATCAGATGCTGCAGCATCAATTGTGGCAACATCTGTTGCCTTCATTTTCTCATTTTTCTGATTTTTTTTTTGGTTTTTGTTGGTGCCATCACAAGGATCAGTAGATGGTTCATTCAAGTCCTTCCCACTCCTTAGAGATATAGCCTTGCAATGATCCTTCCCCTTTGATGTTGATGGTTCAGTAGTGGAGGGTAATGCTCCACTAGGTCTTTGGGTAAGAGCAGTGACTATTTGACCAATTTGATTCTCCAAGTTCTTGATTGTAGCCCCTTGAGTTTGATACTGAGTTTTTGTTTCATTCATGAAGGCCTTGAGCATGGTCTCCATAGAGTTTTTAACTGCTGGTGCTGCTGCCTTGGGTTGAGCAGGGAATCCTGGTGGTGTTGCAGGAGCTGTAGCAGGTGTTGCATTGTTGCTCCATTTGAAATTAGGATGGTTCTTCCACCCAGGATTGTAGGTACGAGAATATGGATTATTGTTATTGTCATTTCCCACATAGTTGACTGAAATAGGGTTTGCAGGGCATTCTTCATACAAGTGGCCTCCTCCACAGTACAGACAACTAGCAGAACCCACTAGTACTTGTTCAATTGATGCTACCTTAGTGTCTGGTATAGATTCAGTTACTGCAGTAGGTATTGCTGCAGCAGGTGTTGCATTCATATTTTTGATTATGTTGGACAAAGATGCAACCTGAGCAGATAAAGCAGTAACTTCACTCACTTCATGCATACCAGCAACTTTCTTCTGAGCACTAACCCTGGCTGTTGGCCATTGATAGCTATTTGCAGCAATGGTTTCAATAAGATCATAAGCATCTTGGTAAGAGCCATTCAGCAAGACTCCTCCAGAAGAAGCATCAAGCATCAGTCTAGTCTGAGGTTCCAAACCATTGTAAAAAGTTTCCATTTGAACAACCACAGGCAACCCATTATGTGGACATTTTCTTAACATTTCTTTGAATCTTTCCCATGCTTCAAATAAGGTTTCAAATTCAGTTTGTCTAAAAGATGTAATTTTAGTTCTCATCCTGGCATTCTTGATAGGTGGAAACTATTTTGTCATAAATTTCTCAGTCATCTCATTCCAAGTAGTGATAGAGTTAGGTTCCATGGAATTTAACCAAACCTTAGCTCTATCCTTCAAGGAATAAGGGAAAAGTTTAAGTTTAAAAGCATAATCACTTACACCAGGGAGAATGAAATTACTACAAACTTCTACAAATTGTTTTAAATGCAAATGTGGGTCCTCAGTAGGTCCTCCACCAAATTGCCCTATTGTTTGAAGCATTTGAAACATCATAGGCTTAAATTCAAAATGAGTTGTGGCAAGTGCAGGCCTTACTATGCTAGTTTGAATAGTATGAGGGTCAAAAATTGCATAATCCCTCATAGGTCTCTCCCTGTCATTAGCCATGCCTATGACTGTTTCGTTCAAAACTTGTCTCACATGTTCAGGCTGCTCACGGTGTTCAGTGGCAACTATAGTATGTCTGTCAGAACCATGGTTGCTAGGAGGTGGTGTTCCCCTATGATTAGAAGGTGGTGGTGTAGCCATATTGACAGCTCTGCCCAATGAAATATGTCTTGAGTGATCTTGATCCCTTCTCAAAGCCATAAACAATCTTTCTATTTCAGGATGAAGTTGAAATTCTTGTGAACTGCGCCTGTGCATACGCTGCAGCAATAGTTGCTGTAGAAATCTAATACTGAACAAACAGATACAAAGCACCAAAATTAGCAACAAAAAATCACTAGTTTGCCAATTAATTAAACAATGTTTTAAGCTATTTAATCCCTGGCAATGGCGCCAAAAACTTGTTGCGTAAAAACGTGATAGTGCAAGTATACACTGTCAACAAGTAATATAGAAGAAGTAAAGTTCGTTCCCACGAGGATTAGCACTTAAACAAAGCTTAATTTAATCAACAAGTTAGTGATGGTAAAAATAAAGTAAAAGACACAAATATTTGGTAACATGCAAAATAATAAAAAGTATCAGGGTAAATAAGATCAGATGATTGGTACAAGTTGAGATGCATTTACTTTCAGTAACTTCATTAAAGTGCAAATAATGGTATGTTAAGTGCTGCAGCACCTACTGCTTCAGCAATGGATGTATTTTCTCAAATACTTCTTACTAGGGTTTGGCTCTCAAAGTTTATCTCTAGACCTTAAAAGTTACGCCCTAGGCTGCTTAGGTACCCGCAGTATTCACCTTATGGCTTATGCCCTCCCTATCTCTAGGGTTGAAGCAAGAAACACTAATATCTCTATTAATGCAACAAACCATATTTTCTTGTGAGGTAAATTTACAAACCATCTCTGAATTCATAAACGCTAATTAGATTAGACGGCCAATCCTAATCTAAGATAGAAATATTAAAACACATAAGATAAAATGCTCAACACTTAAACATACTTCATTAATAGCACAATAAATTCATTACGTCAAGTTTGCATCCCAACTATAAGATGTTAGCTCATGTTGAGCTTTATCAACAAGAAAAATAACTTAAACATAAATGAACAAGTCATTCTACAAATCCCGAGAAGAGAGTTTACACTACTAATTGTTGAACGAAGAGGGTAGATTTCTCCAAGAAATGAAGTTCCAGTGTTGTTGCAGCAACAACAATTCCAGCAATTGATCTTTGAGTGAGCTTGAGAATGCACGAAATGGTGGCTATCTCTACACCAACCTTTTCGGCTTGCCCTAATTGAGAAATGAAGGTCCTATTTATAGATGAGGCCGAAGATCCAATGGTAACCCTAAATTGGGGGCGCCTTTTGTCCTTTCACGAGCACACAAAGTCCTTTTTGCCCACATTCCTAGGTCATCAGCGAATATTCTTTGATTAGCACGCACACCCACACCAGGTGCTGACTGACAGCTGTCCTTTCCTCAACTTCCGTGTTTTCTTCAACATTCTCTCTCATGTTGCGCATTTTTGCATTGCTGCCACATTAGATGCTGCAGCAATTAGGCAAACACATTAAACCCACAATTGGGAACCAAAGTGCCAAATATAACAAATTAAAGCATGCACCTTAGACTAACTCTAAACTACCATATTACAATAATAATCATCATATTGCTTGAGAATTAACAATGATTTAAGCTTGAAATAAGAGGTAATAACCATCATTAATGATTGTTATCAGCTTTCACTAGTTTAGTTATGAAGTCGGCCAGTGCTTGTGCTTGGATTGGTCCTCTAGGGACATATTTAATGTCGAACTCTGATAGCTCAACCGACCATGCTACCATTCTTCCTGCTAAATCTGGCTTTGCTAAGACATGATGAATTGGCAGATCCGTCTTTACCATCACCGAGTGACTCTGAAAGTAGTGCCTGAGCTTTCTAGCCACTAGGACAACGGGCTAAGCTGCCTTCTCTATCTTTTGATACCTCTGTTCTGCTCCCCTCCACATCCGGCTAATGTAATATACAGGGAGCTGGTGGCCGTCTTACTCCTGCACCAAGACTGCATTGCAAGCATCTTTAGAAACTGCCAGATATAAGAGTAGGGGGATACCTTGCTTTGGAGAAGTGAGGATTGGAGGAGCCACCAAGTAATGACAAATCAAGAGAAGGGCCTTGTACATAGAAGTGTACATCGATGATAAGGGCTTGATCTTATGTACCGACCGGCCAAGGTAGCGGGAGAGTGCTCCAATCTTGGACCATTTTTGCTTTGGTGGGACTTCTGGCCTCAATGGCTCTACACTGTGATGGATTTTCCTCTATTCCTCTGTGAGTTAGGACGTAACCCAGGAATTCTCCAGCTTGGACCCCGTAGGAGCATTTCTCCTAGTTAAGACGAAGACTATGCTTCTCTAGTAGCTTGAATACCTTTGCAAGGTTGTCGATGGGAGAAGGGTCTGTATGGGACTTCACCACCATATCATCGATGTACACTTCTACGGTGCTTCCGATCTCTCCTTCAAAGATTCGGTCCATCAACCGTTGGTAGGTTGCATCGGCGTTCTTCAGCTCAAATGGCATTACTTGGTAGCAGTAGTTGGAGCGGTCGGTCATGAAAGCGGTATTTTCTGCATCAGCATAGCTCATTCTGATTTGGTTGTAACTGAAATAGGCGTCGATGAAACTGAGTAGCTTGTAACCAGAAGCTCCATCAACAAGTCCATCGATGCTCGGCAGGGGGTAGGCGCATCCTTTGGGCACACCTTGTTGAGATCAGTGTAGTCGACGCACATCCTCCACTTTTCATTTGATTTTTTAACAAGTACCGAGTCGGCCAGCCATGTAGGGTACTTCACTTCCCGGATAAACTTGGCCGCTAGTAGCTTGTCAGTCTCTTCTTTAATAGCTTGCATTTTCTCAAGTCCCAGCTTTCTCTTCCTCTACGACACAGGCTGAACAGAAGGGTTTAGTGATAACCTATGACAAACAAAGTTTGGATCGATACCTGGCATGCTTGTGGAGACCATGCGAATATGTCGATGTTGTCCGTCAAGAGCTTGATTAGCTGATCTTCAATCTCGGCAGACAATCTGTCCCGATCTTTGTTTTTTGGTGCTGTGTTGGGCCGATGATTACCTCTTTCAGATCGTCGGCTGGTCTTGGCCCCTTTTCTTCCATGGCGGCATCGTACATCCTCGGCGCCTCGGGCTTTTGGATTGCTTTGACTCTGGCACTATCGGCGAAACATCTCCGAGCCATTGCCTGGTCACCTCTCACGGTGCCGACGCCCCCATTAGGAAGAGGGTATTTGAGGCACAGGTGAGGGTAGGATATCGTAGCCATCAACGCGTTTAGAGTGGGCCTTCCAACAATGATGTTATAAGATGAAACTACATTAACGACCTTATACCTGAGCACCACTGTCTTAGCCGATTCTGCCTCCCCGAATGTTGTCCTTAGGTCAAGGTAGCCTTGAACCTCCACCTGTTCGCCTGTAAAACCGACGAGTGTGCCGGGGTAATCTTTCAGCAATTCCTCGGGTAGCTTGAGATCCTGGAAACACTTCCAGTACATAACGTTGGCTGAACTACCGCCATCTTCCAATACTCAAGCCACCCTATAACTGCTCGTCGTGATGTAGATGACGATGGGATCATCAAAATGAGGCTGGACTCCTCTGAAATCTGAGATGTCAAAAGAGATTGGCGGGTACTCCTGTGTGCTTCTGAGTCGTTGCCCGCCACAGACATGATGGCCCGAGCATACCTAAGCAGGGTGTAGGTCATTTCAACATTGGGCCGTGCTTTCCTGTTTCTGACCCGGTTGTTCCTGCTCGTCTGGCCGACTGGTTTTGCTGTTCGACTCGGCCACTTCTCTCTGTGGTGAATAGGGTCTCGTTGCTCCTCTGTTGTCTCTGGCTGCTTTGGTGGCAGCTGTGTCCTCGGCCTCGATATGCTTGTCCTCCCGCGCTCTGACTTCATCCATAGTTCTTGGAGGGTGGATGGAAAGTGCCTCGCTGAAGGTCCCATTTTTGAGACCCTTCAAGAATGCCTTCACAAAGAACTTTTCGTCCGGGTCCTCTACTAAGACAGTGACTTTGTTAAATCGATCTAAGTACTTCTTCAAAGGCTCGGTCGCTCCCTGTCGGAGGTCGAATAGGTCTTCGGAGTAGATGAGTTTCTTCTTATTGGTCGAGAACTGTAGCACGAATCGGCTGGCCAGGTCAGCGAAGCCGATAATGGATCATGCGGCTAGCCCTTTGAACCATTTGAGGGCGACATCCGTAAGCGGTCCAGTAAACATCTTACAGCTGATAGGGTCAGTTCCTCCACTGATCATTATCTGGGTCTGGAAGGCGTCAACGTGGCTTTGCGGAACTCTTGTTCCGTCATAAGTCCCGATCACTGGCTCTCGGAACCTATGGGCAATAGGTGCAGCTGCAATATTGTCTACAAATGGTTGGAATGCTCTCAGGGGAGCCCTGATATCCTCTGCTCTATTGTTCTGAAGTATTACCAACTGTTCTTGCAGCCTTGCTTCTCGTGTTTCTAGATCTTGGGCACGCAATGTTTGCTCTTCATTCCCACGTGCCTGCTTTGCATTCTGATCCTATAATGCCTTTACTGCATCCTTGAGTTCCAGCAACCTGGGGTCAGTGTCGCTGAAAGAAGGACCATTGGATCTGGTAGAAGTTGCCATCTTTGTTTTTGGTAATCGATTTGGTGGGGTAGGAGTGGGTTACCTGGACCCCACGGTGGGCGCCAATGTTCCTAACCGTTCCTTAGGCCGAACGTGGCTAGGAGGTGATGAATATTAGAGTAAAGAGTAGAGTATAGTATCAAGTGAGAATATTGGATTCAGGATCCCCTTCATTGGCCTCCAGGGCATATATTTATGATAAAAACACTAATTAATGCTAATAATTACAGTACATTAATACAGCGAGATATTAGGTGAGAATCATGGGCTTTCCATATATGTTCAGTCCATGCTTGCTCGCGGCCGAAGGTGATGATGAGGCCGAATCGCAGGCGGAGGGGGAGTCCCTCGCTCTGTGTGGCCGATGAGTCCCTCGGCTCTAAAGGAAGGCCGCAGCCTTCGACGTTCTTGTCTTGTCTTCATGATTCAGATGTGTCGGACTGGAGGCGTAGTGTAACCGAGCCACTCTGGGCGGTCGTCTGGGAACAAGCCTCTAATTGGGCAACCTTTTGACACCTCATATGTGCTATATTGTCTATTGTCTGCCATTGTGATTCTGATTTTGGACCTCTTATTTGGCTGTCTCTATTACGTATTTTAAAAAAAAAATTATTGAGCGAGGAAATTTACTTGAGGACAAGCAAAAGTTAAGCTTGGGGGAGTTGATAAACTCCAATTAAGTGCATTTTTAGATATACTTTTAGGTCACTTTTAGAATTATCCATTATATAAATTATTAACTTAATTTTCTCAATTTTTGCAAGAAAAGGAGAAAAGATAATATAATATATATATATATATGTGTGTGTGTGTGCTTGAAAGAAAAGGGATTGCAAGTTTTAAAAAAAAATAGACCCAATTTTTAATGGCAGCCCATGACATATGAATTGGCTTACGGCCAATTGAGCAAGGAGATGATAAAAAGATGGAGCCCATAATTAAATAATGTGATGCACAAAACCTAGCCCAAAGGTATTATTTTGGATGGTAAACAATAAATATTTTTAAGTAGTTTAGTACTTGTTAATTAATCTCTGTGGATATGATATTCTTTTATACTACTTCTGCAAGAGAGTACACTTGCTCTAAGTGTGTCGTTTTTAACGCAACATTGAGCCAATTCGGCAGTCTGAGCATCTAAGTCAAAGAGACATCTTTTTGATGTACCTCCTCTATCATGAGCAACCAAGTAATCATTTTAAGCCATAGCTTCAATTATTTGTCTCGCTTCTATCGCAGTCTTGAAATTCAAAGAACCACCTGCTGAGACATCAAGCATCATCCTAGCTTTCGGTCTCAACCTGATACAAAAGATGTTGAGGCAAAATCCCTAATTTGTTTTGATGATTAACAAACCCTCAAATGTGAGAAGCTTAAGTTATCTGATTTCATATGGTACTAATGTCTCTTCTTGAGTGATAAATAAGTACAGGTTAATCAAGACACTCTCAAGAAGATGTATGCGTACGAGAAGCATCAAAATATGAGAAGACGTAAGAGTATATTGTCGACAATGTTCTTCAAGAAGAAACCTTCTTCTGATAACATCAAAAGATCAAGACCATGTGGTAAACTTGAGAAAGATCATCATGAGAAGTTCCATTTGTATCTATGGCAATATCAACCTAAGAAGACTCATGACAGAACTATTAGAAAGGAGATGAGAAGCATCAGATGAGAAGAGTCAAGTTGAGAAGAATCATGACCATGAGAAGGGTCATGATGAGAAGAGTCATGTTGAGAAGGGTCATACTACAAGTACCATTCTAAGGAACATCAACATGAGAAGCATCAACTTGAGAAGCATCATCTTCATCATCAGTCATAGGTGAGAAGAGTCACTGTGAAAAGAGTCATGACAACTGGAAACAGCTGTCTTCTGCAGAAAAGCAGAAACACATCTGTGTTGTGCATACAGCCTTCCTGAATGGCTATATTACTTCACCAACGACTATAATCTTTGGACCTGAGGATATTACACATAATTTCATCTATAAATTAACTCTCCTAGTCGCCATTGATCCTCATGAGAGTGCATTGAGTTCTTAACTTCCAACCTTCTCAAGTGTCAAAGGTATCTCAAATACAGCCTCTTCTTCTCTTACGGCTTCTGTTTCTTGGAGTTTCTTTTCTTTTGTAGCCTTTCGATTAGCCTTTGTAGTCTTTTCAATTTCTGGATCAAAGAGAAGGTCAGCTGAGATAGTGCCTCGCGTAAACAAAGTTAGAGTAAAAGTAAGTGATAAGAGATAAAAACAAAATAAAATGACAGAAAGTAAAATTCAATCAAGAAATTAAAAATTAAGCTGATAAAAATTTGGCCGTCCCCGGCAACGGCGCCAAAAACTTGACTGGATCACGGAAACTGTATCATATTGTTGCTAGTAATAGTACGGAAAGACCAAGTGTCGAACTTAGGGACTGCGGTTATTTATCAGTTTAGCAATTTAACTTGTAAATTGAAAAGAGACTAATTTGGATTTGTTTGACAAGAAATTAAGAAAAAAGCAATAAATATATATTTGTGATTTTAATTTAAGGATAAAAAAACACAAGTGTGAATTTGTATGAATTAAAAAGCGTTGGGGACGAGCTTCAATTTACTTCACTCTTATATCTAACGAATCAAATGTGTTATTGAACTTATCTTATGAGCTATGATCAAATTGTTATAATTATTCTAATCCTAATTCCTTAGGTAAAAGAACCTTTATAGCTAATAAAAATCCCTAATTCCTTAGGTGACCTTAAAAAGAGATAAGTAGTAGTAACAACAATTATCCTATGATTCTGAATACCAAAGACAATTCTTAGACTAGAGATAAATAGATTTCAATTCTCAAGCATATGTAATTCAAATTACTATTCATAATCACAAATCATAAATCATCCTAAGAGTGATCAAATCCTAGAAAGCATTAAGAACGGAGATTGGAACATAAATCATAGCATTCATTCAAATAACAGTGGTTTAATTCAAAAACATAAGAAATTCATAAACTGTTGCTCATCCCCAACAACAGAAAGTTTAGCTAGACATAGAAATACAGATAACAATGGAATAGATCAAACTAGAGGGAGAAGATGACAACATTGAAGCTTCAATGACTTGTTCCCAAGCTTGAATCATCAATGGAGTTCAAGGGAATGCGAATCGTTGCAGTCAGGGACTTCAGAGTGCAAAATGAGACTGCTCCCAATGATCAGAATGACCTAAAACTCGAGTTATTGGCTTAAATATAAGCTGAGTAAGTGACTCATCGCCTGGCGAGCAAGTCCCATCGCCTGGCGAGCTGTAGGAAAATGGCTGAAATAGCATCACCATCGCCTGGCAAGCTCGACGGTCGCCTAGCTATCCGACAGCAATGACCGCCATCGCCGGGTGAGACAGACCCATCGCCTGGCGAGCTTTAGGTAAAATCAGCGCTGAAAGCACTCCGACACTGAAGTCAGTATTGAGATCTCAGCCATTGGATCGATTGGGTGGATCTAAGCAATTGGGCTGATCTATGTCCAATTGGGCGTGTGGACCTCGAGGCCCAATGTGAAATACAAGGTCTTGGATACGGATCCTAGCCATTGGGCTGATCCAAGTTCAGTTCGCTCATTGGGCCTCATGGTCCAGTCCAGAACAAGTGCCCCACAAGTTAGGGTTATTTCGGAGGATAGCCTTGGGTTGAGATTGCTTCCTAGGACTTTCCTCGTTAGCCGGCTCATTGTCGTTGCCGTTGGACATCCCAAGTCGTCTGTTAGGTCGTCCTCGCCGACCGACTCACTACCACTTCCATTGTACATCCCAGGTTGTGCAGGTCTTGTCCCTGCCTCAAGGGGTGCTTAATGATTTTCTTGTAGAAAATTGGCTTTTTACCTCGTGGTATTGAATTTGATTAGGAAGGTGAACTTGTAATTTTTCACCTGAAGAAGAAGGAGAGATCTTGCTCCAAGAGAAGGAGGAGGGGAGATCTTCCTGCAAATAATGAGAGAGGGCAAGATGCCCCTCCAAATATTCAGATAGGGTGAGATCCTCATCCAAAAAGGTGGCATTGGGCATGATCATTGCCCAACAAGGAAGAGTGGGCGAGATCCTCGTGGATAAAGAAAGGAGACGGCGAGATTACTAAGAGGAGAGTGGGCGACATCCACAAAGGGAATTCAACTATTCCGCCCAAGTCATCTCAGACACCATTATACCGTGGAAGCCGTATCTCACCTTGATCGTGCTTTTGCTGTTTGCTTGAACGCACTTTAGCTAACAAGGTACCAGTCATTCTCTTCTCATATCTTAAATATGCTTGTAACTCATGTTGTCTTGTTTTTCTTGATCTTGAGCCTAGTGCCTTTGGTAGGCAAGTTGATAAAATTTTTAGATAGGCTCATGCCTTACTTTTTAACTTTCATTTGGTAACCTCGGGGAAGGGGGTTTGTCAACATTCTTAAAGAGAGAGTGGGATCCTCACCCAACATAAGAGAGGACGAGATCTCTTCCCAAATAGCAAGTGATTCCTTCCGCTATAGTACTTGTTCTGACTGCATGCCCCTAATCAGTAGGTTAGATCAGGCGAGGACCAAGCAGAAGACTAGGATTAATAGTCCCTGGCCTGGGCCAATCTTTTCTCGAATTCAAGCTTGTATTCGATTGAGCAAAGGGACGGAGAGGCATCTTAAGTTGTTGGTGTTCGTGTTAGTGTTGTTGGAAGATCTAAGAATTCAAGAGCTCCAATTCCTCTCTTCACAAAGACCTAAAGGAAGTGAAGAAGGAGAGAGACGACACGAAGTTGTAGGTGACCAGTGTGGCGCGCAAGGCAGTGGACATTTCCAGGGATGCCTTTCAAAACTACCTAGACTAGGTGTTTTCCTGTATCTGGAGGTGGATTTGGATCCTCATATTTTCTGGATTGAGCACAAGGTTCAAGGTGGGAGAATCGTCAAATTTCGTGCTAACAAGACCGACTTCGATATCATTGCCCCTTCTTCACCTTGATTGTGCTACGAGATTTGACTTTCCTTTTATGTATTTTCTTTATAACTTTGTTGAATTGTGATGACCTCGGTCGGTTTATGTTTATGTACTTTGAGGACCCAGCCTCCTACTCGATGACTATTTCTTTTGTACACTCATTTAGTTGAATTGTTGATGTTGTTTGAATTGTTGATGTCGTTTTAATGCTGGTTTTTGTTTCACCACACGCGAATTTACGAATCGTCAAAATAAGAACTTTTTCCATCCAAGGAAGAGAGAGGGCGAGATACTCCCCATAAACAAAAAGGAGGGCAAGATCTAGCTCTTCAAAAATCCAAGAGAGGGAAATATCTAGCTCCTCATGGGCAAGATCCCCTTCAAAATTCCAAAAGAGGGCGAGACCTAGATCCTCATGGGCAAGATCCCCTCCAAAAACACGAGAGTGCGAGACCTAGCTTCTCATGGGTGAGGTCCCCTCCAAAAATACAAGAGAGGGAAATATCTAGCTCCTCATGGGCAAGATCCCCTTCAAAAATCCAAAAGAGGGCGAGACCTAGATCCTCATGGGCGAGATCCCCTCCAAAAATACGAGAGTGCGAGACCTAGCTTCTCATGGGCGAGGTCGCCTCCAAAAATACTAGAGAGGGTAAAACCTAGCTCCTCATGGGTTAGATCAGCTTCAAAAATACACTAGAAGGCGAGATCCCCTTCAAAAATACAAGAGAGGGCAAGATCCCCTCTAAAACTAAGAGCGAGGGCAAAACATCGTAGTTTAGACCTGCAAGATATCCGAACTAGGCTTCGAGCACAACATAAGAATTTTAGCTTTTCTTATTATCTTTCTAACGCTTGCTCGCACGCCTCAATCAGACAACCACAGCCAAAGTTATACCTTGCGAATAGACAATTGCGAAATCTTGCACCTCAAAGAGAGAGAGAGATGGCGAGATCCTCGCCAAAAAAGGGAGAGATGGCGAGACCTAGCTCCTAATAAGAGAGATCTGTTAGGATCACGACAAATATACCGGATCGTTTCTAGTAATAGTACGGAAAGATCGAGTGTCGAACTCAGGGACTGCAGTTAAATATGAGTTTAACAATTTAACTTCTTAATTGAAAAGGGACTGACGTGAATTTGTTGGTAAAGAAATTAAAGAGCATTGGGAAAAGAAATTGGAAGAGCATTGGTGATTTTAATTTAAGGATAACAAGAAAACAACTGTGAATTTGTATGAATTAAAGAGCATTGGGGACGAGCTTCAATTTACTTCACTCTTACATCCAACGAATCAAACAATTATTGAACTTATTTTATGAGCTACGATCAAATTGCTATAATTATTCTAATCCTAATTCCTTAGGTAAAATAACCTTTATTTCTAATAAAAACCCCTAATTCCTTAGGTGACCTTAAAAAGAAATAAGCAGTAATAATAAAAATTATCCTATGATTCTGAATGCCAATGACTATTCCTAGACTAGAGGCCATAAGTAGTGCTTTTTACAGAAAGCGCTACCTGGTCTAGGTGCATCCGGGATAAGGAGCGCTTAGACTAAAAAGCGCTCCTCTTGCCTGTTAATTGGTAGCGCTTTTTGAGCGCTACCTTTGGGGGATTGGCAACAGGAGCGCAAGCTTTAGGAGCGCCCGAAAGAAAGCACTACTGATGGCCTAAAAAAAGCGCTCCCAAATGCCAAATATGTTGTAGTACTAGCATATGTAGTTCAAATTTCCATTCACAATCACACATCATAAATCAACCTAAGAGTAATCAAATCCTAGAAATCATTAAGGACAGAGATTGAAGCATAACTCATAACATTCATTCAATTAACAAATTAAGGTTTAATTCAAAAATATAAGAGATTCATAAATCGTTGCTCATCCCCAACAATGAGAAATTTAGCTAGACATAGAAATAGAGATAACAATTAAAAGAGAAAAAGCGAATGAAAATAACTCCATGAAAAGATGAAGATGATCTGAGTTCCGTCTGCTCCTCCACTATCTCGCTCACGGTGATTGCTAGGTTCCCAATTTATCTCCTCCAAAAATCACCTCCAGTCGTCACAACTCTCAGTGCTGAGCGTACTGTGTTTTCCTTTCTTTTCACTTTGTGCTTCCTTTTTTTCAAATTCTTGATCAGCCTTCTTCTTCTCCACGCTTTTCTCGCTTCCTTAATTATCGTTTGTTTTCTTTTCGTTATCCTTCAGCCCTTCATTTCTCCCCACGACATCCTCCTCCTTCTTTTAGCGCTAGGTATTTCTTTTTTCCTCCAAGTGGATTTTGTCCTTTGGGCCCATCAGTGGATTTTTATAATGGGCATATTTATAACTCTTGGACATGATTGATGATTGGCACCATAACTCTTCTATCTTTTTCACTGCACGCATTGGAATTTAGACTAAAGCATGGGAAATTTCTTTAACTATCTATTTATTTATTTATTTATTTATTTATTTTTGTTCTAACACCTACAAAAGTAAACTATATGTCTTGAGTATATGGCAATTTACCCTTCATATAGAATAGAAAAATTAGATAATTTAGAGTACTATCAAGATCCCCTCCAAAAATACAAGAGGGGGCGAGATCCCCTTTAAAAATACAAGCGAGGGCGAGATCTAGCTCCTCATGACTGAGATCCCCTCCAAAAATATGAGCAAGGGTGAGACATCACAATTTATACCTTCAAGACATCAGAAGCGGTCTTCGAGCTCAACATAAGACTTGTAGCTTTTCGTCTCAGCTTTTCAACGCATTCTCGCACACCTTTATCAGACAACCACGTCAAGAGTTATAGCTTCAAGAATAGACAAGGGCAAGATATTGCTCCTCAAAGTCAGAGAGGGCGCGATCCTCACCAAAAATGGGAGAGGGCGAGATCTTCCTCTTTTCAGAGAGAGTGAGAGGGCAAGATACCCTTCTATTTTGAGAGGGAGGATGAAATCTTCCTCTTCAAAGAGAGAGAGAGATGGCGAGATCACCTCCTATTTCGAGAGGGAGGGTGAGATCTTCCTCTTCACAGAGAGAGAGGGAGAGAGAAAGAGGGTTGGATCCCTCCTATTTTGAGATGGAGGGAAAGATCGTCCTCTTCACGAGGAGAAAGGGCGAGATCCTCACCTAACTCTTGAGTCATCAAAGTGCTTTTTCATCGAACTAAACTTCAAACTTGGACTAGTGCGATTTCGAATGATATCGGGCTTAGATCGCGCCATATCAGGTATACCCTAGAGACAATTTACCAGAACTCGGTCTCATTCTAACTCGCCCGTCATGGGTCGTGACCTCCATGGCCAGCTTGCAACGAAGTTCACCCTTGGCAACAGCTTATTGTGACTTGCCTCGAAACGGACTAGTTCCGAAGGGGTCTGACCACCATGGCCATCTTATAATAAAGTTCACCCATGGCAATAGTTTACTGGGACTCGACCCAGATTGAAATCGTTTCGAGGGGTTGTGACAACCATGGCCAACTTATAATGAAGTTCACCCTTGACAACAATTCATTGAGACTCGGCCCGAATTGAACTCGTTTAGAGGGATTGTGACCTCCATGGCGAGCTTTTAATGAAGTTCACTCTTGGCAAAGGTTTGTTGGGACTCGGCCCGAATAGAACTCGTTACGAGGGGTTGTGACCTCCATTGCCAGCTTATAATGAAATTCACCCTTGGCAACAGTTTACTGGGACTCGGCCCGAACTGAAATCTGAGGGGTTTTGACCACCATGGCCAGCTTATAATGAAGTTCACCCTTGGCAACTGTTTACCGGGACTCAGCTCAGACTGAACTCATTCCGAGGGGTTGTGACGACCATGGCCAGCTTATAATGAAAATCACCCGTGGCAACAATTTACCGGGACTCGCCCCAAATTGAACTTATTCCGAGGGGTTGTGGCCTCCATGGCCAGCTTATAATGAACTTCACTCTTGGCAACTGTTTACCGGGACTCGTCCTGGATTGTAATCATTCCGAGGGGTTGTGACCATCATGGCAAGCTTATAATGAAGTTCGCCCTTGGTAACAGCTTTTTGAGACTCAGCACGGATTGAACTCGTTCTGAGAGGTTGTGACAACCATGGCCAGCTTATAATGAACTATACTCTTGGCAATAGTTTACCGTGACTCGGCCTGTATTGAACTCGTTACGTGGGGTTGTGACCTCCATGGCTATCTTATAATGAAGTTCACCCTTGGCAACAATTTACCTGGACTCGACCCGGATTAAACTCGTTCCAAGGGGTTCTGACCTCCATGGCTAGCTTATAATGAAGTTCACCCTTGACAATAGTTTACTGGGACTCGACCCAGATTGAAATCGTTTCAACGTGGCCGCGACACGATTAAAGTCGCTTAACGAAGCGAGCCGAAGGACTCACGCCCCTAGTTATAGGGGAAGACAAACGCTTGTAGCGTCAATCTCATTTCGCCTCTTTTTAATGTCAGGATTTCTGAGTTGGTCGGTTGGTCCATGCCATTGCATCGAGGTCGTATTCGTTATCCTTGCATGTAACAATAAGGGTTTTCAAGACAATACAATATGTTGTAAAAACCGTTTCATTCATCTCAATGTAAGGTTCATTGATACATTCATAGTGGTCATGCAGTAAAGATATTGATTCACACAACAAAATCTCTTAGCTTGTTTGAATACCAAGTTCTGGGAATCGAGTCAAATCTTCAATTCCTGCCTTTTGTCCTGGTTTTCCTCCCTTCTCAGGCTCTTTCTGAGATTTCAGACTCATGAAATGACATTTGCGAGGCGAATCTAAGCCGGCCTGGAGAGTTACAACCTGGTCGTCCAAGGTATAGAACTTCATTTTCAAGTGAGTTGTAGATGCTACCACTTCGAGCCTGCCTAATGCTAACCTCCCAATGATGCACCGGTAGATAGACTTGCATGGGAGGACTATGAAGGGAGTCTTCACGGTCCGGCATACAGATTTCTCTTCATTAGGATCTCCATAATTGACCATCAATTCAATGTACCCCAACGATCGAGTTTTTAAGCCATTGAATCCAGTCAAGTCAGTGTTTCGGTATGGGGTGAGGTATTGAGTGGAAGTTTTCAAAATTTTCAACAAGTCCAGGAATATGATATCTGCTGAACTTTCTTGATCCACTAGGATTCTTCTAACTTCGACATTTGCCATCATAGCTCTCAGAGTAAGTACTAGTCCCCAAATGCTAGGGTGGCCTAGTTATCCCTTCCTTAGGTGTTGCGGTTGAGGCAACATTCATAATTTCTTTCCATCTTCTTTTCATGTACTTGTTAGACTGGTCGCCTTCTAGCGGATCTCCTCCAAGGATGACCATGACGACAGGTCTTCCTCTAGATTCTCGAGTACCTTCATTCTATGTGTGGTCACTATTGTCCTCTTTGGAGGCGTTGTCGACATCGTTCACCACAGCTTTACCCTTACAACGCGACCTGGATCTCCCTCGTGGTGACCGGGGTCTTTTCCGAGAGCCATCTGGCTCGGCCCCATCTTTCTTCACATATAGTGAGAGCTTCCATTTCCGAATAAATTCTTTGATGTCGTCCTTCAAGGCACAACAGCCGTTGGTGTCGTGTCCGTTGCTCTGGTGGTAGTGTCATTACTTCTTTGAAGGAGTATGGCCTTCCTTCAGCACCAGAGGTTCCGGTCTTTTGATGTCTCTAAACTTTTTGTTTGCACATCTTCGAGAATCTTTGCCTGTGATAAATTCAGAGGGGTATGCTCGTTGTAGCGGCGAAGTCGGAACTCGTGTTGTGACCCTCCTACGTCCCTCCTGGGATGGGAGTCTCTGAATTTTGTCTCTCTCTCAGTTCAATTCATGGTCATTGCTCTGTAGGCCATGTCATCTTGCACAAACTCTATGTACTTCTGGGACCTTCGGAGGAACTCTCCTAAGCTCCTTGATTTGTTTAACCCAACGTTCACCTAGAACATGCTTCCTTTTCATAGGTCGTCCTTCACCCAGAAAAGTCTTGCCTTATAATTTATATTACGAACATTGGAAGCTTCTTTGTTGAAACTCTCCACATATTCTCTGAGTATCTCATTCTCACCTTATCTAACAGCTCTGAGCACTTCTTCTGACTTAGCCTTCACTCGGGAAGCAGTAAAACAGGCTGAGAACATGTTTGCTAGTTGTCTACACGATGAGACTGAGTTTGGCCTCAACTCCTGGAACCAGGATAGTGCGGATTTTCAAGAGTGAAGGGGTAGATTTTATACATGGCGGCCTCTCTTGCCCCCCGGTATCGCATCCTCAAGCCAAAGTATGATAAATGATCGTCTGGATCCCTAGTCCCATCATATATGTTCTAGATGGGGGGTGTATCGAGGCAACCTGTCCCCGAGATGGTGATCTCGGTGGTCACGTCATTTTGGGGATCACTTAGACTTGGAATGTTCGCGATGTCGCCTAGGGGATCCTGGCTTCCTGATCTGTAACGGGAATTGGACGATGCAAGTGAAGAGCTCCCATCATAGGATTCATAGAGCCAGTGGGTGCTATTTCGAGTAGTCACGGTAGAACTCAGTGGAGAGGGTGATCCCCGGGCTCTGTGATGGCGCGAAGGGGATCTGTGATGGGATCTCCTTCGAGGTGAAGACCTGTGATAAAGCCTTCTTCGGGGATGGAGACTTGTAGCGCCTTGACCCGTGCAGATACCACTTCCCGTTCAACTTGAGTAAGGCGCTCTTCTGGCTGAGCCACAACTTGATAGTGGTCTTTCAGGAGGCTCAAGAGTTGATGGACTGCCTGGGTGGGAATTGGACTTTCCCCTTGGAAAGCCGAATGAGGCTGGGGAACTGGAACGGAGCATGTTTGGGCAGCTGGAATATGCATGTCGTCCTCATGGGCAGAAGCTGGCTAGGGAGCCAAGACTTGAATTGGGTGCAGAGCCAGAACATTCACAACATCATTGGTGAGCGGAGCTGTGACAGCTACGCCCTCAGGAGTGAGGGGAGCAGTTTGAGCAATAGCGACGCTCAGGACACGAGATCTAACACAAGAAACCATTGGAATGCAGGAGCAAGTCTTCTATGAATGAGAAGGAATGACGTAAGAGATGTGTCTTTCCCATTGTGGTGCCAATGTTTTGTACCTTGTTGTCTTTTCGGGTCGATCCGAGATTGCTGTTGGTAGTGCTCCTATCGGGTCGGATCTTAGTGTGTTGAGCGCAAGTGCGGGGGGTACCTGCAAAGCCACTCTGATGGTCAAGTTAATATTGAGAATTGTGGAGTTTGTAGGAAATGGGTAATGCGTACCTTTTGAGGCTATTCGAGCCATTATTTATAGGGATTCGTCCTAGCTCTGACCCGTTGGATTGTTCGGGTGGATCTGAGCTGTCGAGGCTTGATAAAGAGGGTATTGGATATGGATCCAAGCAATTGGGTTGATCTATGTCCAATTGGGCGAGTGGACCTCGTGACCCAATGTGAAATACAAGGTCTTGGATACGGATCATAACCATTAGGTTCATCTGGGTCCAGTTCGCTTAGTAGGCCTCATGGCCCAATCCAGAACAGGTGGAGGTATTATAATGAAGCACACAACTGGTAGGGAGAGAGGGACTGATGAGTCGTAAGCTAGTATTATAATCCAGAACAGGTGGAGGTATTATAATGAAGCATCACAGGATTACAAGATTCATTAATGGCATTTTGGTATTTTCACGCGTGTTGGCGGTGTCTACTCATTAATGGCATTTTGCAATTCGGTATCTGTTGCGCCCGAAAAATCCGGTTTGGGACTTCTCGTTTTGCAACGTGAAAAATAGTAGAGCCGCCACCAATATTTATTTGGGAAAACATCGGAAAAACCCTTTTTTTTTTTGGAAAAGCGAGTGGTCTTTCGAAATCAGAGATGTAGGTTCGGGGGTCGGTTACGCATGGGGAAGGTATTAGCATCCCATACGTCCTTTCTACTGAAAGGGAACCATTAACTCGATGTGTGGTTTGACAAAGGTTTGAGTTGAAAGCGATTTGTTCTACTTCTTTTCTTTTCTTTTTTTTTTATTTGAAAAATCGTTTTATTGAAAACGGAAGACAGGAATATTTTTGTTATCTTTGAAAAGTGGAAACAAAACAAAGATTTTTTAAAAGGGTGCTTGACGAGACGGACCCGCTCCTACGTACCCTCACTGGGTTGAGGGATCAAAGCTACGTAGTTCTCGGCTTTTGCGTCTGAAAACGGCTTAAGAGTTTTTCGCAATTGGGTGAGCGTTTGTGAAGACCGAACAACAACGGTTAGAATGGCCTCACTACTAACTCTTTTTTTGAAAATAAAATCATCATTAGCGATCTAAACGGCAACAGCGCGAGTGATCATCAATGACAATTTGTTTTATTTAATGGAGGAAGAAAATGTTTTCGCAAAGCAAGGAGCGTTTGAAAATGAGTTTAGAAAATGGGTTTTGGAAAACAAGTAGAACATTATTCAATCAATTCCAAGTCCATAACCAAATGCAACAGTGAATGAACAAGATCCAAACATACTCACCAATCAAGCAATCATAAACATGTTGATTATTAACCAAGATTAAACATGCCAATATAATCAAGAGATCCAATTATTAAGGATGCAAGACAAAGTTCTCAAGACAATTGTGTGTGTGTGTGAGAATTGCTACGGGACGGGCAACAATCTCAAAGGGGTGCATATACCTTAATGACTCTATGCTACAACCGGAAAAGTAGGCTTACGTCTTCATTAAGAATACATACTAGTGGAAAGGAAGGGCACACAATTAAATCAAGTCATTCAGATGGCATCAAGAACAAGTGAACACAATTGATCATAGGCATAGAGTATTCTAGGTTTAATGAATGAACATGTGAGCGATGATACATGATTAAGCAAGCATGTGAATGCATGAGCATACAAGAGAATGCATGAATAAGTATACAAGAGAATGCATGAGCATACAAGAATGCATGAGCATTTATTATGCATGGTATACAAGTATGAGTGAATGTGTGTGCAAGCATGCAAGGTGTCGCATAGATGATGCAAATAAGTGAAATGCAAAGTTTGAAAATGTTTTGAGTAAGAAGTGGTAAAAATGTTTTGGGGTTTTAAATGAGAAGTAGTAAAAGTTTAAAATGCAAATGATTGAAATGTTTTGGGATTTTTTTTATGCAAATTTACAAGTGGTAAAAAGTTTGAGTGAGAAGTTAATGAAATGGTAGAGTAAAAATGCATGAGGTAAATGGTAATTATTTAATGAGATGGTAAAGTAAAAAGTTAAAAGGGTAAAAACACAATTGCACAATTGCATTTATTCACACAAGATCAAAACAACACGTTTTCAAGCACAAAATATGCACAAAAGTGGCCTAAGGCCGAAGCAATGCTAAGCACAAATCACCATCAAATTTCATGCTAAAATTCACAATTAATACATGAAACAATTCACAACACTAAACCCTAGATCATCATGCCATGTTCTAAAGTAAGCATCAAGCATATCATGTATTTTATTCTTCACAAAATCAAAGAAGTAAAAAGGCAACAAAAACCCTAGGTTTTGAAGCAACAACCCGAGGTACCCAACACCAAAATCAAACCAAAATTCAACTTAAAATCATGAAATGAACAAAATGAACACAAGAACCCTAAAATCCATGCTATGGCCGAAGCAAAATAGGTAGGAAAACAAGGTTTTATTTCACCAAAATCATGCAAATGAGGTAGAAATGCAATGAATGATGAGAAAACACAAGAATCTTTCCTTCAAGGCCAAGGACTCATCTCAAACACCCAAGGCTCCCAATGTCCTTGTCCAATAATGTTTGAAATGAGTCCTCAAAGCTTCTTTCAAGAAGGAAAGAGGAATAGAAGAGAGATTACATGATGAAAATTAAAGAAAATGCAAGGGTTAGTGAGCTTACCTCTAGATCTAGCTAGAAAATGAAGAAGGAAAGAGAATAGAAGCAAGAACACTTGAAGAACACCACAAGAACCTCTTGAACCTTTCGCAAATGCTTGATTCTTGATGGTTTTTGATGAAACTTTGATGATTATGCAAGTTTAGAAGTAGATTTATTGAAAGGATGAAGAATAAACAAGGTTTGATGGTTGATTTTTTGGAAGAATTTTGAAGAAAAGAATATGGGTATGGTGGCTGGTCGCTTCGAAGGAATGAGCGAAAGAGAGGAGAGATTTGGGTGTTAGGGTAAAAAAAATGAGTGTCCTCATGGTCTCCTATTTTGGGTTTTATATGAGGTGCAAAATTAAGGGTATATAGGACATTGTGCTTTTGCAAACCATTGAGATTTGAGCTAGAATTTGAATCAAAGGCCAAGATTGCAATGCACATGGATTAGGGACAAGGAGAAAACACAAATGAGTGAGGAATAGCTGGTCATACACAAAAATTATGAGTTTTTGTTGCACAAAAATTGTTGAGGGCACCTAGGTCATTCTACACAAAGTTGTAGCCTAGGATTTGATCTAGAATTTTAATCAATGGCTAGGAATACAACTCACATGGATCAAGGGCATGAGGAAACACAAAATGAGGTGAAAATGAGCTGGAAAATTCGGAGCAAATGAGGCCTTGGTGCCCAAGTTTTGCAAGCTTGTCAAGAAAAATAGTACATTTTGTCTTATTGGGGACACTTCCTTATTTTCACCATTTTTTATTATTCTTTTCTAGATAATTCCATAAAAATCATGCCACTTTGGGCCATGTCCTAGGAATCAATGATTGGGCCCAAAATTCCATGACATCACCCTTCCCAAAATTGATTTGAGACCTCACCTTGATGGAAATTCCCATTTTGCCCTTTTGCTTAAAATTTGAATTTTATGCCAAAAATCATGCATGCATGCGCACAAAAATTCATAACCCAAATCATCTAGATCCAAATAAATTCCTCTGAGATTGAACAATGATTTTTGGTGAGAAATTGCTTAATTTTGGAAATGACCAAAATACCCCTTTTGCCCAAAAAACCCTAATTTTACTCCAAAAGGCATTCCAATCCTAAAAACGATTTTAAAAGCGCTGAAATGACTTTTAGAACCCAAAAATGCATGCTCATAGTTCTTCACATCCTTCAGAATGATGCTTCACTTCATAATTTATTTCTTTTTGTGGAAAATTAAGGTTTTGTTCCAAGCCGGACAAAATTAGGGTATGACAGTATGTAATTATTCTTTCAATACTTTCTCTGCAATTGCACCATTCCTTTCTTTTGGAAGTTAATCTCTCTCAGGATAATCAAACGGTACAATTCCCTTGCATTTTATTTGTGTTCTTTACAAATTTTACGTAATAGCAACTAGTAGTTGAAATCAGAATCTGAGCCCAAACAATACGCATAGGAAAGTAATATGCATGAAGAACAAACAAATAGTTAAAGAATCAGAAACGAATGAACCAAATCCTCAGAGAGTAGGCAAGTAAAATCTTAATCAAACAATAGTGCAATCAATTCGTTGCTAAACTCGGAGGGTGTGGTTGAGCGGTTGGGGTTCATCCTCCCTTAACCAAGTGTCGAGGGTTCGATCCTCGCCTTTGGTATGGAGCAGTTTTAATCTCTGGGCAAGCTGTCCCACCCTTCAAGGTGCCTCCAATCCAGCGAGGGGATTAGGCATTGCGCTCGGCGGTGGATGTCCTAGTCTCAACCAGAAAAAATTTTGTTGCTCTCCAAATTAAATCGCAAGGCCGAAAATGTTTGGGAAAAACAACGTAGAGAAATTAAACGAGCACAATCGTAGCACAAAAACTTAATATGGAAAACTCAAAACCGGATAAAAACCATGAACCGTTGTCTAGAGAATAAAACTCTGAAAATTTTATAACACACAGACATCTCTTAAACATCCCATGGCCCTGTACACCGACACCCTCCAAAGAAAATATTTAACTACATCTCAGAATACTCTAAAACAAGAGTATCACTGAAAGAAAAAAGTCAAATACAAACTTAAGATGTTTTTGAGTTGAAAGAAAAAAGTCAAATGCTTCTCTTGTTACAGAGCTTCTTCTTTGGTTCCTAGAGGGTTTCTGTGTAACACCTTAAACTTTGGACGTCACAAAGTTTTGGCTGTTAACCATTTTAATACAATTAGAGTTCTGACCCGTTAATGGATCTAAATAAACATTATAAATACCATGCAAAACAGAACTGCCGCAGTATGAGAACAGAACCGCCGCCGCATGAATCCCTTTTTATTTATAATTTCAAAACCGCCGTAGAAATCCTCAAAACCGCTGCAGTATAATTACCTATTGAAGCGGCTACCTTCATCGCCGTGTAAACCGCCGCAGGATTTACAATCGGCGGCGGTTTTCCAGAACCACCGCAGAATAACCGCCGCCGGTTGCTATTTTTCTTGTAGTGCAAAAAGGATAACTTAAATGACATAACTGAAATAGTTTACATGATGTCATTCATTAAACATAGTTCAAATCCAAAGAACGAATTAGATTTAATACATTAACTTAATTACAGAATTAAAATCTAAAATGCCAACACTATAATACATAACCCTTGACTAAGGTGAACTAGCACGTAAACATAGACCTCGAAGGATCTCATAACTCAGTAGGCCAAAACAGCTGCTACTTTTACTCTCCTCGCTTAACCTTAACCTGTCAATCTGAAAAACATAACAACATAAAGGTGAGATTACAAATCTCAGTGAGTTCTTTCGCGACCCTCACCCATAACCTCTCGTAGTCTTTTTATTATCTTCTCATTTGTCCTAAGGTAGCATAATCCATAAGTAGTTGAACGAGTCAACCATAGTAGAGAACCCAATCTGGATAACAATCTGGGCCTTGACCCAAACCATAATGAGCCTTGACACAAGAGACTGGACTTTCCATTCCAAGTACGCTACTTAACCTCTTTGGATCATCATCCCCATAGTGTTTTATTAATATCCATAGTTATATTCTCACTCGATAATTCATTTAATAATACAACGTTTCATAAAACAATATCGTCCATTTCAATCAATCCTCGCATAATCATAACCTCGATATTTTCCGTCCAACATACTACGATTAAATCCCATTAGGGATATGGTAATTTAGGTTAAATTAGGGAAAGGAATGGGAAGGGACTCGCGTCGAAAGAAAACCGAAAACACAATTTTTAAAAAGGGGACAGCAGAAAATGTGGTTGTCGGTGTTTTAAAACACTGTTGCCCGTGTTTTAAAACATGGTCGTGTTTCTGCAGTTTAAAAAAAAATTGCACAGAAATAGCCTAAAACATGGCCAGCCATGTTATAAAACATGGCCATGTTTTCTACAGACAGCAAAAATCCTGCAGTTTTGAATACTCTGTGTTCTCAAAATCCGCTACTCCGATGGATCCGATTTCTTTCCCAATCAATCCTTTAACTTAACATGTGTTCGGAACCGGAGTACAAGAGTGAAGCTCCCGAGGCTAGATGAGACTCCGAACCTGGGGCTAAGTGCTTGACTGCTTCCAAATAGGTATGTTGCAGTTGGAATGGTGGGCTCGGACGTCCGAGGTAGAGCTTCGTCCACACTGGGTGGGGGGGTACCTACAAGACACTCCGACGTCAAGTCAGTATGTGAAAGATGAGGAGATAAAAAGAGATAAATAAAGTGAGGAAAATAATACGATCTTGGGCTAGGCCGAGGTGCTCGACAGAGTTTCCGAGCTCTGCATGCCCAAACTCGGAAGATCGGGTGCGCTGAGCTCGGGGAAGGTAAGATATGTACAGAATCTTAGCCTTGTGGTTTGGATGTGCTAAATCGTTGTTGTCGTTATCGTACCTGGGTTTGGAGGGCGGAACCTCCATTTATAGACGGGACGCCGTATCTGGACCGTTGGATTTGGCGGGTCGATCCTGATCGTTGGTCAGGAGAGCCGTTCTGCAGTTGATATCTTGTGAGGCGGAAATGGTCCAGGCCTAAGTGGGTGAAGGTTTGGCCCAGTCCGGAACAGTGGCTCCTCAAGTCGAGAGCGGGACAGAATGAACTCGGTCTCGGCTTGCTCTTCTTACGAGGTGGACCCTTGATAGGTCTTGTCCCCTGAAAAGGTAATTTCTAATAAGAGCTGCGCATTTATTCCGTTGTGACGCTTCACCTCCCCCTCCTATAAAAGGGCGAGTTGGAGCTTTTCCTGGACATTCTGCATTTTTCTTGACTTTGATCTCTGCAAGGCGAACCTTTTCGTAACCGCGCGAGATCAGCTCTTCAAGCAGCGACGTCGTTTCCTGTGATCTTAACCTACGAGGTCAACATTCAGTCCGATATACGAAAGTACTTGCACCGAGGTTAGTTCTTTCGTAGTTATGTATTTTAAGATTTTAGTTGCGGTGGACGTCGCCAAGTTTGCGGCTGTCGCTGCTCGTTCCAAGGGGAGGAGCCGTCCGGCCTTGGGGATGCCTGAGGCCAAGACGTGTTATTGTTTTGCGAGTTAAGATAGAAAACATAATGCGTTTAGATTAAACGATGGCGTCGTCCTCCCCTTGCAGATTATGACTCGAACCAGGAGTGAGAAGAGACAAGCCGCAGAGAAACCGCCTGGGAAACCAATTCTGAGGAAGCCGGCCACGGGTGAACCGATGCTGGCCCCTAAGGGGGCCCCTTCTTTACTGTCTTCCACCTGCGCTCCTTCTTCCGCTGGGTCGGGTGCTTCGGCCAGAGTGCCGGTCATGCAGACCTCAGAATGCACTGTTGAGGAGAACCCCGGAATGGAGGACGCTGAAGTTGCTTCCTGGGCTGAAGAACTTGAAGCTGAGCTGGAAGTCGAAGCCGTGGCGGAGGAGCCCGAGGTCCTTGTTGAGAACGAGTTCCCCTAGATAGCGATCAGGATTTGCAACGCTATGGCAAGGTTGAGGCCGGACAGACCCATGTCTTTCTATGATAAGTTCATCACCAGTCCCACTGATCAGAGGTGGGAATTAATGGATGCCGAGAAGTATCCGGTGTGCATGGAGCACGACGCGGCCGGATTCTTTCTTTACGGAGTTGTGCTGGAGACGATGGGAGTTCGGATACCACTGACCAAGTGCCAGAAGAGTGTGCTCAAGTTTCTGCACGTGGCCCCTTCGCAGCTGACCACAAATGGTTGGGGCTTCGCCGAGGCTTTGAGCTAGTCATGGAGCGTCTCGGGAGAATTCTGACGGCGGAGGTCTTTTCTGCTTTTTCAATGTGCTCTTTTCCCCGAGTCGGTCTTATTTCTTTGTTGTCAATGATTCGAATCGGGACTTCAAGTCAAACTTCTTCGTTAGAGCTTTCAACAGCGCAGCGAAACTGGCCGTTGCCGACTTCGAAGACAAAAAGTTGGTGGCTGGGCACTTTCCTGTTTTCTGGGATCAGAGCCACTACTTCCGGAACGGAGTGGATATTAGCACTCAAAGCTACACGTCGAGCCCTGAAAAGCGGAACGAAGAGGATAAAAAATCTTATGAACTATTCAACAAATGGGGAAGAATGATGGTCAAGGCTGGACTCCAGTTTCGTTGTGGCTCAATGATAGAAGCCTTGGCCGTGTCCAAGGCCAGATTGGATCAATATTTTGCTACTTGTATAATACCTTTAATTTCTTGTTTATCTTGTGCATTGTTGAGCTCGGCGTGTCATTGTTGTTGACTGATCCCTTTGTTGTTTTTTGCAGGCAAGATGGATGATCTAGATTTGGACGCCGTCTTCGAGGTGGCTGGGATCGAGACCACAGTCACAATAGACAAGAGCACACCTGCAAAGAAGGCAGCAGACAAGTCTTCTAGGTCGGCCACCGAGACCGGCCCATCAGACAAGACCGCGGGCAAGCCCGACTCTAGGGGGCCCATGGTAAATAAATAGAAATCAAGCCAAAACAAACCTCCTCCAAAGTTGCCTGCAGTCTGTTCCTCTACTTCGCAGCTAGACGCGGCAGTAGGCAAGAAGAGGAGCAACGTCGAGGCCGTTGCCAGCGAACCTACCAAAAAACAAAGGCCTACACAGCAAAATACAGATAAGGGCAAAGAAAAAGCTTCCCTGGCCGACTTTGAAGCCTGTATCCGGGTTGGTCAGACCGGTGCGGGGGTTATCAAGAAGCAGTGGGATCTAGCAGCCGGCAAGATGACTGACCGCCTCAAAGGTAAGATCTCCGTCCTTGACGCTGAAAATAGAATTTTACAAGGAAAATATATTCAAATATGTCGTGAGCTCAGTTCTTACCGAGATCGTAATTTGGTAGCCTACTCCGAGGAGAACCGGAGCCTGAAAGAGGAGCTGGGGAAGCTGAAGGACGTTCAGAATCAGCTCGAGGATGCCCGTGCTCAGGTTTCTCAGCAGAATAAATTGGTTGCCGACCTTCCCAAGCAGAAGGAGGATCTGAAGGCGGCACTAGAGAGGGAGGAGGCAGCCGAGGCGGCAAATGAGGCAAAGTCCAAGGAAGTAGAGCAGCTGAAGGCGGACAAGACTGTGCTGACTTAGAATGTGGCGAAAGCTGCTATGTCCGGCTTCAAGCGCTTCCTGACAATGGCTCTGGTCCTGGAACCTGGTTTGAACACCGACCTGCTGGATGCCAAGTACAAGGCAGAAAATGGGAGGATAGTTCACAAGGACACAGTGATCTATGATCCCGCCGCCGTCCCAGCTGCTGAGGAGGAGGCCGCTGTTGCCAATGTTGCAGATAACGCTGAAACCAGAGGCGGGGCTTGCTGATTTGTTTTCAAGTTTTCCCTTGATTTGGTCCCTGGCATGTCCGGGGCCAATTTTGAATTGTAATATACAATGGACGCCGTCCCTTTTTTCCGGTCATTGATTTGTTTTTGTCCTTTCATTAATTCTGTTGATTATTAGTCTTTCCTTATGCATGCTTTGAATGAATGTCTGTAGAATTAGGAGAAACACAGAGATTAGAACACAAGCTGTTGTAGGACGACTTGTTCGTTTTCAAAGGTGAAAGCCATGATCCCGAATCCAGAGCGAAATCCGAGGTAGTCAATAGAAAGCCAGTAGGTCCTGATACATCCCTGCAATTACAATAGAGCTGAAGATAAGCTTTGGAGAGGGGAAAGGCCGGCACGGGCCCCTGCTCCGTAGCTAGGTGAGAAGCGTTGTGGGCCATTGGCGTCATAGATGAGAAAGCCGCTGCGGACTCCTCTCTCCAGAGATTCCTCCAACGGAGATCACTGTGGACCTCTGTCCTTCAACCCCTAATGGAGTGCGGAGCTCGGAGATCAGGGGCACTTCAGGCTCGCACGAGGCAAAATTGGGAAAACCTCGGCCTCTGATGGAGCTTGTCAGCTCGGAGATCAGAGGGAGGTCGGCTCCCACGAGGCAAAATTGGGAACTCTTCGGCCTGTGGTGGAGCTCGTCAGCTCAGACACCAGAGGGAAGTTCGGACTCTCTGATGGAGCACAGGGCTCGGAGATCAGAAAGCTACTGGAGCCGCTGCGGGCTATTGATTTGGCGCCGCGATCGCGAGGATGATCCAAGCGGGCGAAGAGCTGCAAAGAAATCATGAGAATATCGAACGAAGTCCTACCATTGAGTTGGGCGCCGGAAGTCGAAGATGAGAGTCCTTGAGGCTCAAGCCGTGCTTGCGAGGCGAGCGATGTCTTTGGGGCTCAAGCCGAGGTCAGGAGGCGAGCATTTTCTTTAGGCTCAAGTCGTGGTAGGGAGGCGAGCAATGTCCTCGAGCTCAAGCCGCGGTCAAGAGGCGAGCATTTTCTTCATCCTCAAGTCGTGGTTGGGAGGCGAGGATAACCTGCAAAACGGGAAACGAGAAGTCCCGCGAAATAGTAGAAGTTTCATGATCTTAAAATGTTTGTCGTGCTTCATGGTGAAGCAAGTCAGTCCGGAGAGGGCTTGGTATTTTTGAGAGATGGAAGCAGGCGGTGCTGCTCCCACTGTGGTCACCAATGTTCGGTACCGGAGTACAAGAGTGAAGCTCCCGAGGCTAGATGAGACTCCGAACCTGGGGCTAAGTGCTTGACTGGTGGGCTCGGACGTCCGAGGTAGAGCTTCATCCACACCGGGTGGGGGGTACCTGCAAGACACTCCGACGCTCAAGTTAGTATGTGAAAGATGAGGAGATAACAAGACATAAATAAAGTGAGGCAAATAATACAATCTCGGGTTAGGCCGAGGTGCTCGACTGAGTGTCCTAGCTCTGCATGCCTGAACTCGGAAGATCGGGTGCGCTGAGCTCGAGGAATGTAAGATATGTGCGGAATCTTAGCCTTGTGGGTTGCATGCGCTAACTTGTTGTTGTCGTTATCGTACTTGGGTTTGGAGGGCGGAACCTCTTTTTATAGAGGGGACGCCGTACCAGGATCGTTGGATCCGGCGGGTCGACCTTGATCATTGGTCAGGAGAGTCGTTCTGCAGTTGATATCTTGTGAGGCGGAAATGGGCCAGGCCTAAGTGGGTGAAGGTTTGGCCCTGTCCGGAACAACATGCATCAACCATAACCCCATAAACAATCAAACAACATTCTAAATCATCAATTTTGAGTATCACAATCTCAATGCAATCACAACAAAAATTTGAAGCATTCAAAGTTATTCAAATTGCATTTTAGCACAAGAAACTCTTTTAACATTTCATCAACCTTAAACCTAACCTAAGCACATGCATTCCAGAACACTATTAACAAGATGGCAAATCATCAAAAGCACAAAACATAGAAAAAAGAACTCACTTGTTAGCTTGACAATCAAAATGCACAACTTGGACTTTTGATCACCCCCAAGCTCCCCAAACCGAATTTATAAGGCACCAACAAAATCCCCAATGCTTCAATTTCAATCCCAGCTTCTAAACCCTCTTCTTGATAGTTCGAATCCTACATGTAGCCACTAAAAAGTCCTAATCCAGCTTCCAAATCGACATGCAATCTTCAATACTTCAATCTACATCTCCTTGGCTCTCATGCAACTCGAAAACCAAGAAGAAAGAAGGGAAATGTACCAACTCTATTTTTCCAGCAACTACATTCCTTCCTTATACCTTCAATGCTCCATGAAATTGATGACCAAAACCCGGGTTCAACCTTAATCTTCTTCTAATACTCCCCCACCATGAATCCAAAGCTTAGATTCTATTCAGTACGTGACTTCGGATCCCAGATCCTTCAGTCAATGATAGTTGCTTGATGTCTCTATGTCGTCTTCTCCTTGGCTCGAGGTCGGAAGAAGGTCTTTGGAGTCAGAGGAACGTCTTCTGGGTTGGAATCCTCTGAGATGGTCTCTATCAACGTCGCCAGCTCCCACGGTTGAACTCGGAAGGGTTGGGCACTTGCAGACACTCTGATACCAAAGGCAGCTGTCAGAAGTCAGTGAGAGGTACACGTGAAAGAAATGTACCTAATAATGCGAGGTAGTGCCATATTGTCCAGAGTTCAGCACTTGGTCGATTTTGAACCGTCGGATCGGGGTGAGATGATCTGGCTCGTTGATTTGAATCTGTAACCGCAATTTCCTTGCTTGGCTAGATCCACAGCGTATTGGGCTGTTTGCCAAGCGGATTGGGCCTCTTGGCCCAGTCCGGAACAGTTGCCCACAAGTCGAGCTTGGCTACGGGAGTGAGGCCTCGACTTGAATATCGAGTCAGCTTTGGATACTTTCCGGGGTCAGACCCTATTGATGGTCGCGGTGCACTGTGATGCAGAGTGATGCACTGTTTGGGGAGAATGGAACGTCTTGTCATAAATGGCTGCATTGATTTTAGTGTCTGCTTATTAGTTTCCTTGGGTTTAGTGGAGTCTCTTTGGTTGCCGGGTGTCACACCCTTATAAATAGGGGAGAAGGCATCTTCCGGGTATTCCTAGTTCTTTAGTCTCAGAACTCCTCCGGGCTTGTCCTGTTTCAGTCAGAGGTGAGTTTTGTGGGTGCCGAGTTTGGATGGCTAACGTCAGTTCTTCTTTGAGGGGGAGTGCAACAGCTTCGAGGAACAAGTTTATAATTGATGAGCAAGAGGTCAGTTAAGAAAGAATGCATCGGGAGGTCGCGGTTCGTGATTCGGCACCAGTTTTTTTGCCAGCTGACCATGCAGTCTCGATGCATGTGGGTGATGATTTCCTTGTAGGCGGTGCTACTGAGGACGGCGTCCCAGCTGACGTAAGAGATAACATTCAAGAGAGGGAGTGCACCAAAGCACCGGACCGTGAGGCGTTTGGCACGCTGGGTGAGGTCTTTCACCACTTTTTTGAGGAAAATCAGGTGCAGGGAGGTGTTGGAGGCTGAGGCCAAGCCTCCTGCTGCTCTTCGTATTGTCCTGGGTAAGATTGACCTGCTTTTAATGTAAAGTTGTTTTGTTTTCTGGGCCTTGCCCCCTAGCTACTGTTGTCTCACCCTTGTTTTCGTTCTTGCAGATGGGTTTACTTACCCCAAGCCTTCACTGGGTTTGTTACCGTGCCAAGGCTTGGAGCGACTGAAGGCCCTATTGTGGGCGCCGAACGAATGGTTCTTACAACCGACTTGGGCTAGAGCGCTGAGGTTGCCCCGGTTCTTAGTGATAGAGGCGTGAAATGAAACTTTTCGAGCCCGTCCCTATGGAATGAAGAATAAATAAACCTTTGCCTTGGGGACGAGGTTGTGCCTTCAGCGGACGACTTTGAGGCATCTATAAGGGTATCGGAGTTTGGTAAACGGCTGTTGCGCCGTTGGGACGCCAGGGACCTGCTGATGTCGCACAAAAGGAATCCCTCTGATGATCAGAACCAATGACTCAATTCCGTCCTTCAGGACAAGACTGATAAGCTGAGCGCCTGCCTGGAGTTTCTTGCAGAGGCGCACGAAGAGGCGGAGAGGCACCAAAGGGAGAGGGTTAAGATGTAGGAGTGGTTGGATCAGTTGGAAAGGGCCCAAGCTGGCGCGGCCGCGTTGCGGGGGGAAGTGGGTGAACTGTCACAGAAAGCCAAGCCCGCAGAGTCAGTGCCGATTCTAGAAAAGTAAATTACGACCATCAAAGTCGAAGCTCAAGGGATGGAAAGTGAAGTGGTTGATCTAGAGTCTGCTGTGACCTTGGGAGAAGAGGAGTTGAAAAGGAATCAAGAGGAGAGTGAACGGTCTCACCTATTCGACCATCCTTCTGCTTGGGAGACCTTTGCCAGGGTGCCCTGAGAAATGCGCTAACCCAGGTAGGGGTGCCGCACCTGGGGTTGGATTTGTCCTTGGTGGATCAGCGGAACGTGGTTTCGGGGGGGAAATTCTCAGGCCGGCGGCTGAGGATGTCGGGGAGCCCGAAGTTATCTTCCTTGGGTAGTTTGTAATTGTAAAGTTCTTTTCTTTTCGAAGGTCTTCGGGTATGTCCGGGGCCGTCCTTAATTGTAATGCCATTGCGGCACCGGCTGGTGTGTGGAAAAGTGTGCAAGTATACATAGACACAAACAAGTAGTATAAAGGATCGAACCCGCAGGGATTGGATTAACCTTTGTAGCATAAGTTTATAACAATTAGTGCAAATTATCTACTCACAATTTGGGGTGATGGTGATATGAAAACAGAATGTAAATAAGTACTAAAATATAGAGGAAATCAGTTGAGAATGATAGTTGAGATGTCTTTGCCAAATAAGTCACTTTTAAGATTGTTGTGCAGTTAAGTGGTGCAGTTGCACTGGATGCAGTTGCATCACTATGTGCCTTTCAGTCACTTTCTTCAGAGCTTCCTATGTCTAAGCATGCTAAATAGGTTCACTCTAAGGAGTATGTTAAGGACTATGTTATCCTATGTCTAGGACTTAACATGGAATTAACGAAGGTTTCTTTAATAACAAGTTAACAAAGGCTTTATTAAAACACTCACCCTTATTAGTTCTTGAGTTCTTAATTGTAAACCATGTCTGCTATTACAAATCTACGTATTTCATGCGATCAACCTTAAAACAAGTTAAAACGCATACACCACATAGAAGCACAACAACTTACTTAAAAGCTTGTTATAAGGTTAGAACATCTCAACCAAGGAAATTTAGCTCATGATAGGCATTGCAAGACTAAGACAGATGAAATAAAACATGTTGATATAATTGAAATTACAAAAGAAGACAATAGGGTAGAGTTTACACAAATTGAAGTTCTTTTGCATAAGTTTGCCAAGCAATGCAGTTGCACTAATTCCTTGCACTAGACTAATTCTATGAAGAAGTGAAGGGAGAAGTTGTCAAGTCCTTCCTTACCTTCTTACAACTAAAAACTATATAAAACTAGAATGTAAAATATGATATATGAGAGATGTCTTCAAGTGAGAAGTGGGAGTCATTATATAGCCTTCAAAAGTGAGCCCTTCCTCGGAGATTAAGTTAACCAAAGGAATTAACTATGGTTACTTTTCAGCTCTTCATAAAGTAATTTGAATCCCACACTCAAACACAATTGGGGTCCAATAATGGATGGCCAAATGTTCCTAAGTGAGTGACTCCTTCAAGCTAGTCTTCTATGGTGGGCGCTGAAATTTGCATGTTGGCATGTGCCCCATGTGATCTATGACTAAGCATGATGTCATCCTTGAAGTGCTGGTGCATTGGTATGGTCTTGAGGTTCTTCATGTATTGTTGTCTGTCTTCAGTGCAGGAGCATCCAGTGCAGTTGCATTGTTATATTCTGGTGCAGTCGCACTTGTCATGTTTCTGTTTATTCTTTGATGCAGTTGCACTTGGTGCAGTTGCACTGTTGTTTTCCGGTGCAGAAGCATCAACTGCAGGTGCACTGAACAAACACATCAAACATACCAATATATATACAAAATGCTAGTCTTAAGTGTAACCCTCCATGAAACTTTGAATGTTGTTATTTTATTTATAAAACTATATTTAATAATTATTTTACTTGATTTTAGGCAATTATTTAGGTTTAGATGCTTAAATAACTCTATATAAAATAGAGTTATCACACCCCCAAACTTAAACCATTGCTTGTCCTCAAGTAATGACAAAAAGAAAATACAACAGAGATTTACATAATCAAGAAAAGATCAGCTCATGTCTTTCAGGAATTTTGTCTTTGTGCCTTTGAATTCCAAAAGATCCAAAGTTATTAAAACTCATTTGTGTGAGTGTGTGTCCCACTGAGATTCAATCAGTTCCAAAATCAAGTAAAAAGTTTCTCTTAGCCTTTGAAAAGTTTAGATCAAGTTTGGTCAAGCTAAAGATTTTTCAAAATATAGACTAGACTAACAACTTCCTCAAGTATTGGGGGACTCTAAGCACAACAAAGGGCTTGGATTGAGTATTTCAAAACTATTGAGTCATTGCACTATTTCCTAATTTTGGTGGTTTTTCTTGATGTAGATCCATTGAGTGCAGTTGCATCACTTTTTTGAAGTGCAGTTGCACTGAACTTTTGTAGTGCAGTTGCACTATATTTTGACGATGCAGTTGCATTGAGTGCAGCTGCACTGATACTATTTCACAGGAATTGTTGCATATACTGCCCTCCTCACTGACCCTCTTATGCATACTTTTTTCTTTGATCTTGTTTTCCTTTCTTTTTTTTCTTTCTTTTCTTTGCTTGAATTTTTCATTTCAGATCAAATGCACTTTTTGAAACAGGTACAGTTTATGATTCCGGCAAGTATAGGAAATCATAACATTTTGAACACTTTGTAGTACATTTTTGACAACCTATGACATTAACTACTCTAAGTTCTTTATACTTTGCCTTAGTATTCATGGAAACTCCCCCAAACTTAATTCTTTATGCTTTTCTATATTTTTAATAAAAATTTAGCTTTGACCTTAGTTTTCTAAAATTCCCTCTTGCATCAGATAGTTCTTTAAATAGCAATGTTCTTTTTGAAACTCAGTTTTGATGTTTCAAAGTAATAATAAAATTGGTTATTTTGAGGAAAACAAGGCTTCTTTTCTTTTCTTCCTTTCATCATAAAAATTCTTTTCAAAGAATGCAATTATCTATGTTGTGAAACAGAACTTAAGCTGATCATGCTTCAAAACTATCAAATCTCATTAAAACATGATTGATGTACTTAAAAATAGTTTCATGCTTCAAAAATAGAACTCATGCACCTACTGTTATCACAGTTTTGAAAATAGTTTCATGCATTTCATTCTACTTTGTTAAGTACATCTAATCTTAATTTTCATTTAACACTATTACATATAACAGACGTATTAAAACACACATAACACACACACACACACACACACACACACACACACACACACACACATATATATATATATATATATAGCACATGCATAGAGTTATAAAGTGCTCCCCCCCAGCTTAAAGTTGAGCAGTGTCCTCACTGCTCTAAGTTGAGTTCAAAATAGTAACTTGTTCAAAATGGGGAGAGGGGTTAATACATGTGGGATAGACCAAAAGATAATTAAAACAAGTACTTAAGCAAAATATTTAAACAACATTAAAAGTTTTACTCTTTTCTTGCACCCCTCCTGAGTCTCGTGCTGGCTCTCACTGGTTCATGCTTTGTTTTCTGCTTCTTTGTTTTGGGCTTAGGTGCAGCTGCTTTGGATGCAGGTGCACTGGTCTGCATTGCTGTTGATTTTCTTGTGTCATCAACCTTTTAATTTTTCTGAAGTCCAGATGCATCAGGTGCATCTGCACTTGCCTGCACTGCAACATTCTTCTCAGATGGTTGTTTCTCAGTAGTCTACTCTGCAACATTTTCCTCAGTATTCTTTCCAGCATCAGGTTGATCTTCTTTTTGGGTTTCCTGAACAACAGTTTCAGCAGTAGTCATAAAAACTTCACCTCCTCCTTCCACAAGGCTCTCCTTAACAGCACTTTCAACCCCAGCAGTCTTTTCACCTTCTGCTAAGGTGTCTTCTTGAATAACCTACAATGTTTCTTCAAAGACAATATTAATTGGAATAAGAACAGGGTTAGTAGTGAGGGGTTGTTGTTGAGGTTGTTCTTCAGATTGAGTTTGTGTTTGGGTGGGAGATAGTTCTTTGGTGGCTATTTCTGTTTCTTTTTCTGACTCTATTTGGGTGGGTTCAGTTTGGGTGATGGTTGGTGATAGAAATTTTGTTTGTGATGGGGAATTATGAGGTGGTGGTGAATTATGTTGTGGTGATTGGTGAGGTGGTGGTGAAGATGGAATGGGTTGTTGTTGTGGTTGAGGTTGTTGGTTCTTTGCTGCTGCATATTTCTTTCTAGTCATTTCTTCCATGTTAACTTCTCCTTACTCTTCACTCTACTCATCAGTTTCTGTTTCTTCCTCATCAAAATCCTTCTCTATGTCCCTCACTGCTTTTTTAGTGGCTTCATCCTCCTCTGTGTCAATCATTTCCTCACTTAACATTTCTGGTTCC
This sequence comes from Astragalus glycyphyllos, assembly GCA_963573325.1. Lineage (NCBI taxonomy): Eukaryota > Viridiplantae > Streptophyta > Magnoliopsida > Fabales > Fabaceae > Astragalus > Astragalus glycyphyllos. The sequence goes on from OY754307.1 coordinate 41,852,610, forward strand.
TCCTCCATGACCTTCTTCTTTCCCTTGGCTTGCTTCCTTGTTTCTCTCTTCCTCTTTGGTCTTGCTTCTTTCTCACTCTCTTCTTCATCCTTCTTTTCTTCCTCTACTTCTGATGCTTGGAAGACCCAATTTGGGAACACTGGTTCTTCAACATTAGAGTCACTGGAAATTTCTTTGAATTTCAATTGGAGCCATTCATGATGCTCCTGCACTGTAGAAGTTGGTGGTTTGGCAAATTTTGTTCTTTCTTTCATTTCAGCAGAAATTGGACCAGAAGGATATTTCCTTTGTAACCTTTCACTTTCATCAATCACAACCACTTGTTTGCTACACAACTCAATGATCAAGCATGGATTGTACAAAAAACCAGAATCTTTCACACCAGAATCAATCACAACCCCTTGTTTGCTACACAACCCCATGTCTACATTATTTTCAGTCAACGTTGTATCTAAGAGGATTAATCTTTCCTTTGATAATGTGTAGGTATGTGAGGTGGGAAGGATTGAAGCATTGATGAACAAATGCCAATTTCCTAGTTCTGGGCTAATGTACCTATTCTTCAACTTGAATTCAGTACGGGTAAATTTATCCCATTATCCCATTCAGCATGTTCAACAGCAATTCTAGATTTAACTCTTTCCATGTCTCTTTTACCAAAATTTTCAAATTTTTCCTCAAACTCTAATCCTTCATAGGTAAGCATATAATGGTCATTGATTCTCTTAGGGTCAAAGAAAACTTTCCTCCTACCCCTAACTAATGAATGACAAGGAATCTTACCTCCCCTGGTGTCTTGTATTCCGGCATAAAACTCCCTCACGATCTGTTCTACATGGTAGGCTGTGTTGAACAAAATGATCCCAATGGAGTGCACCTACTGTTGAGAGGAATGATGGGCTTGCACTAGAGGCAATTTTTCCATAGGTTTTGGATGCAGATTGTTTGCGTGTCATTTTTTGATTTGAGTTTTGCAGAGAATTTTAGAAATTTTGGGTGAGAGGTTGAAGACAAGTTTGCTCTGATTTTGGGAGATTTGGGAATTTTGAGAAGTAGATGAATTTGTGTGATGTTACAGTTTTGAAAGAGAAAGAGTTACTGTTTGTGATAGGAAACGGTAACCATGGGTAAGTGGGATGGGTTTAAATGGTGAGTGAGTGGTTAGTGGAGGTTGATTTGATGTAAATGTAGTCGTTAGGGCTAAGTGGAGTGACATGCAATGAGACACGTGTAGCATTAGGTGGGACATCACACCATCTTAGCCACAAATCATGATTACATTCCCTGATGTGCTGGCAGTTGAGGAGATTTTTACCTAAGTAAATTTTTGAATTGTTGATGCAGGAGCACTGAGTGTAAAATGGTGCAGTTGCATGCAATGCAGCTGCACTAAAACCTGTGTTCCTACAAAACACTTGAAAACATAAAATTGAACAAAATAACTAATAATTTACCACAAAATCATGGGTTGCCTCCCATAAGCGCTTGTTTTAAGAGTCTTACAGCCTGACTACCTCTACACATTTAGAGATTTTAAAAATGAGTGGTGATCTTTTCTCTCACCACATGTTCACCATAGTACATCTTAAATCTTTGACCATTTACCTTAAAAGTGTATTTGAGGATTCATCATAAAGATCAACTGCACCATGAGGATAAATTTTTACAAGCTTGAATGGCCCTTACCATCTTGATTTAAGTTTTCTCGGGAATAATTTCAACCTAGAATTATATAACAAGACCATTCCTCCTTCCTTAAGTTCTCTTCTTTGAATTCTTTTATCATGCCATGCTTTGGTTTTAGCTTTATAAATCTCAGCATTTTCATAAGAAAATTGCCTAAATTCTTCTAATTCATTAAGCTCTAAAAAAATTTGTGCACCTGCTTTGTTGAGATCAAAATTTAGCTTTTTTATAGCCCAATAAGATTTGTTCTCTAACTCTACAGGTAAATGACATGTCTTACCATAAACTATCCTATAGGGAGACATACCTATTGGTGTTTTAAATGTTTTGTAGGCCCATAATGCTTCATCTAAGTGTAGAGACCAATCTTTTCTTGTTGGTCCAACCATTTTTTCAAGCATTCTTTTAATTTCCCTATTTGATAATTCAGCTTGTCCACTTGTTTGAGGGTGATAAGTTGTAGCAATCTTATGTTTTACCCCATCTTTAGCAAGAAGATTTTCAATAAGTTTATTGCAAAAATGTGAGCCTTTATCATTGATGATTGCTCTTGGGGTACCAAACCTTGTAAAACTGTTTCTTTGAAGAAATTTACTAACTGATTTGGCATCATTATTTGGTAATGCTACTGCTTCTACCCATTTGGACACATAGTCAACAGCTACTAAGATATATTGATTGCCAGAAGAGGGTGTAAAAGGACCCATGAAATCCATGCCCCATACATCAAAAAGTTCAATTTCTAAAATATTGGTTCTTGGCATTTGATGTCTTTTAGAAATATTACCTGCTCTTTGACATTTATCACAAGTTTTGACCATTAAATATGCATCTTTAAATAAAGTAGGTCAATAATAACCTGACTGTAATACCTTAGCTGCTGTTTTGTTGCTTCCAAAGTGACGTCCATATGGTGCAGCATGGCAGTGCAGCAACACTGCTTGCTGTTCTTCTTCAGGAATGCATTTCCTCATCAATTGGTCTAGACACATTTTGTAAAGATAGGGATCATCCCAATAGTATTGTTTAACTATATGGAAAAACCTTCTTCTTTGTTGGTAATTCAAGTCCACTGGTACAACTTTGCTTACAAGGAAGTTGACTATGTCAGCAAACCATGGTACAGCTGCCTTAGGTGCAACTGCACTGGATGCAGGAGCACTTGATGCAGATGTGTAGATTGCTAACAGCTTTTCATAAGGAAAGTTTTCCTTGATCTCTCCTTCCTTTGTACTTGTTCTTTCACTTTCAAGTCTAGATAAATGATCAGCAACTTGGTTCTCCACCCCCTTTTTATCTCTAATTTCAAGATCAAATTTTTGAAGGAGGAGAACCCATCTTATTAACCTTGGTTTTGCATCTTTCTTTAAAATTAAGTACTTGATTGCAGAATGATCAGTATGAACAATAACTTTGGTGCCAACCAAGTAGGATCTAAACTTATCAAATGCAAAAACAACTGCTAATAATTCTTTTTCTTTCACAGTATAGTTCAGTTGAGCTCCAATTAGTGTTTTGATAGCATAATAGATAGAATGAAAGATTTTATCATACCTTTGCCCTAGGACAGCTCCCACAACATAGTCACTAGCATCACACATTAATTGAAATGGCCTGCTCCAATCTGGTGTAACAATCACTGGTGCAGTCACCAATGCCTTCTTGAGTTTTAGGAATGCTTCCATACAAGATTCATCAATGTTGAAAGGTGCATCATGTTGCAAAAGTGTACGCAATGGCTTGGATATCTTTGAAAAATATTTGATAAACCTTCTATAGAAACCTGCATGGCCTAAGAAGCCTCTGATAACTTTGATGGTTGTTTGAGTTGGTAGTTTCTCAATAACTTCAATCTTGGCTTTGTCCACTTCAAGACCTTTCTTTGACACTTTGTGGCCAAGCACAATGCCTTCTTGCACCATAAAATGGCACTTCTCCCAATTGAGCACTAGATTAGTTTCCTCACATCTTTTGAGAATTTCTTCTAGGTTTGATAAACAGAGTTGAAATGTCTCTCCAAATACTGAGAAATCATCCATGAATACTTCCATTAATTGTTCAATGAAATCAGAGAATAATGACTTCATGCATCTTTGGAATGTTGCAGGTGCATTACATAATCCAAATGGCATCCTTCTAAATGCAAATGTGCCATTGGGACATGTAAAGGTAGTTTTTTGTTGATCATCAGGTTCTATTGCAATTTGATTGTAGCCTGAATATCCATCTAAGAAGCAATAAAACTCCTTTCCTGCCAATCTATCCAACATTTGATCTATGGTAAAGGAAATTGATCCTTTTTTGTAGCCTTATTGAGTTTTCTGTAATCCATACATATCCTCCAACCTGTAACAGTTCTGTAAGGTATCAATTCATTTTTCTCATTGGCTATAACTGTCACACCCCTCTTCTTTGGTACACATTGTACAGGACTAACCCATGCACTGTCTGATATGGGGTATATGATGCCAGCATCTAGCCACTTAATGATTTCTTTCTTCACAACCTCTTTCATGATTGGATTCAACCTTCTTTGTCCTTCTATGTTGTTCTTCGCATTTTCTTCTAAAATGATTTTGTGCATGCATATTGAAGGGTTGATTCCTTTGATGTCTGTCATTTGCCATCCTATTGCTTTCTTATGTTTTCTTAAGGTACTAATGAGATCATGCTCTTGCTCTATTGATAAGTCAGTAGCAATGATCACTAGAAGTGTATCATTTTCCCCTAAGAAAACATACTTGAGATGTTTAGGCAATTCTTTCAATTCAAGTTTAGGAGGTTGTTCAGTTGATGGTAAGTTCTTTTTGAGAGTAGGTTCTTCAAGATTGAGAGGTTCATATTTTCTGGACCATACCTCTTTGACTATGTCTTCATTTGTCAGAATTTCATTTTCCAGAATTTCTTCATCAATCAGTGCAGGTGCATCAGGTGCAAGTGCACTGGAAAGATGATCACACTGTTTGTTGAACTGCTTCTGTACTAGTTGATCCAGAGAGATTATGGCTGAACACTCTTCACTATCCTTTGCAGGGTATTTAAGAGCATTCATAACATTGAACTTCACCTCCTGATCATTCACTCTCATGGTTAGTTCTCCTTTTTGTACATCAATGAGTGTCTTCTCAGTTGCTAAGAATGGTCTTCCTAGGATAATTGGTACTTCTTTATCTGTATCAAAATCAAGAATAACAAAATCTGCAGGAAACACAAATTTGTCAACCTTAACCAAAATATCTTCAATAATTCCCTCTGGATAGGCTATTGATCTATCAGCAAGTTGCAGTGTTACAGTTGTAGGCCTGGCATTTCCAATTCCAAGTTGTGTAAATATGGATTTGGGCATCAAGTTAATGCTTGCACCCAAATCACATAGTGCACGACCTGTGTAAAACTTTCCAATTGAAAATGGAATTGTAAAACTGCCAGGGTCTTTCAATTTCCTAGGAATTTTGTTTTGCATTAATAGACTGCATTCTTTTGACATTGCAATTGTTTCAAAATCCCCTAATCTTTTTCTTTTTGCAAGCACATCTTTCATAAATTTAGCATAATTTGGCATTTGTTGAAGTGCTTCAACTAAGGGAACATTGATGTGTAATTGTTTTAAAACTTCAACAAATTTACTGAATTGCTTCTCCTCGTGTGCTTTTTTCAATCTTTGAGGATAAGGAGGAGGAGGGTATTCAAGAACTAACCTTGGTGTTCGGTACCAGAGTACTAGAGCGAAGCTCCCGAGGCTAGACGAGACTCCAAACCTGGAGCTAAGTGCTTGATTGCTTCCAATGAGGTATGTTGTAGTCCGAGGTAGACCTCCGTCCACATCGGGTGGGGGGTACCTGCAAGACACTCCGGCTCTCAAGTTAGTATGAGAAAGATGAAGAGATAACAAGATATAAAGAATACGATCTCGGGACAGTGCCGGGGTGCATGACTGAGTACCCGAGCTCTGCATGCCCGAACTCGGGGGATTGGGTGCACCGAGCTTGGGGAGGATCAAGTGTGCGCAGTGGCTTAGCGTTCTTATCAGCGAATCGTACCTGGGTTTTGAGGGCGAAACCTCTATTTATAGACGAGACGTCGTACCTGAACCGTTGGTGGCGGAGGATTGATCCTGATCGTTGGTTGGATACGGGGTACGGATGTTACTATCCTGAGAGGCGAAAATGGGCCAGGCCTTAGCCAGTGAAGGGTTTGGCCCAGTCCGGAATAGTGGCCCCTCAAGTCGAGAGCGGGGTGGATTGAACTCGGTCTCGGCTTGTCTTCTTCTGAGGTGGACCCTTCACAGGTCTTGTCTTCTTGTGAAAAGGTAAGTTGAATATACATCTAATGCTTCAGGAATTTTGAGTACCTGTTTGTGAAGAATTGAAGAATCGTGCATTTATTCAGTTGTGACGCTTCACCTCCCCCTCCTATAAAAGGGTGAGCTGGAGGTTTTCTTGGTCATTCTGTGTTTTTCTTGATTGTGATCTCTACAAGGAGAATCTTTTTGTAATCGCGCGAGATCAACTCTTCGAGCTGCGACGTTGTTTCCTGGGATTCTCACCTGTGAGGTCAACATTCAGTCTGACATTCGAAAGTACCTGCATCGAGGTTAGTTCTTTCGCAGTTATTTTATGTATTTTATGATTCTAGTCGCGGCGGGCGCCACCATGTCAGTGGCCGTCGCTACTCTTTCCAAGGGGAGGAGCCGTCCAGCCTTGGGGATTCCCGAGGCCAAGACGTGTTATTGTTCGCGAGTTAAGATAGAAAATAGCATGCGTTTAGATTAAGATATGGCGCCGTCCTCCCCTTGCAGATCATGACTCGAACAAGGAGAGAGGAACGACGAGTCCCAGGGAAACCTCCTGGGAAACCAATCCTGAAGAAGTCGGCCACGGGTGAACCGATGTTGTCACCTAAGGGGGCCCCTTCTTTACTGTCTTCAACCTGCGCTCCTTCTCCTGCCGGGTTGGGCTCTTCGGCTAGAGAGCCAGTCCCGCAGACCTCAGAATGCACTATTGAGGAGAACCCTGGGATGGAGGACGCCGAAGTCGCTTCTTGGGCCGAAGAACTTGAGGCCGAGCTGGAAGTCGAAGCCGTGGCGGAGGAGCCTGAGGTCCTTGTTGAAAACGAATTCGCCTGGGTGGCGACAAGGATCTGCAATACCATGGTGAGGTTGAGGCCAGATAGACCCCTATCCTTCTACGAGAAGTTCATCACTGGTCCTTCTGAGCAGAGATGGGAGTTGATGGACGCTGACAAGTATCCGGTGTGCATGGAGCATGACGAGGCCGGTTTCTTCCTGTACGGAGTTGTAATGGAGGCAATGGGAGTCCGGATCCCACAGACCGAGTTCCAGAAGAATGTGCTCAAATTTCTGCACGTGGCCCCTTCACAACTAACGCCAACGGTGGAGGTCTTCTTCTGCTTCTTCAACGTGCTCCGTTCCCTAGAGGCCGGATCTAAGGGCAAGAGGCATGGACACGTCGGACTGAGATGCAACCCAAATCGGTCTTATTTCTTTGCTGTTAATGATTCGAATCGGGACTTCAAGCCAAATTTCTTTTTTGTCAGAGCTTTAAGTAGTGCAGCAAAGCTTGCTGTTGCCGACTTCAAAGACCAAAAGTTGGTGGCTGGGCACTTCCCTCTTTTTTGGGATCAGAGCCATTACATCCGGAACGGAGTGGAGATCAGCACCCAGAGCTACATGTCGAACCCTGAAAAGCTGAAAGAAGAGGATAAAAGATCTTATGAGCTATTCAATAAATGGGGAAAAATAATGGTTAAGGCCGGACTCCGGTTTCATTGTGGTTCAATGACAGAGGCCTTGGCTCTGTCCAAAGCCAAATTGGATCAATAATTTGCTACTTGTAATTCGCCTTTAATTTCCTCTTGTTTATTTTGGGTAGAGCCGAGTTCGGCGTATCATTGTTGTTGACTGATCCTTTTGTTGTTGTTGCAGGTAAAATGGATGACCTAGGCTTGGATGCCGTTTTCGAGGTGGCCGGGGTTGCGACCACGGTCACTATCGACAAGAATACACCTGCAAAGAAGGCAACAGACAAGCCTTCTGGGTAGGCCACTGGGACCGGCCCATCAGACAAGAACGCGTGCAAGTCCGACTCTGGGGGGCCGCAGTAGATAAACAAAAATCAAGTCAGAATAAACCTCCTCCAAAATCTCCTGTTGTCCGTTCCTCTACTTCGCCGTAGGACACTGGGATAGGCAAGAAGAGGAGCAACGCTGAGGTCGTCGCCAGAGACCCTGCCAAAAAACAAAGGTCTATGCAACAGAGTACAGATAAGGGTAAAGGAAAAGCTTCCCTAGCCGACTTTGAAGCCTGCATTCGGATTGGTCAGACCGGTGCAGAGGTCATCAAAGATCTGTGGGATCTAGCAGCCGGTAAAATGACTGGCCACCTCAAAGGTAAGCTCTCCGTCCTTGACGATGAAAATAGAATTTTACAAGGCAAATATATTCAAATATGTCGTGAGCTCAGTTCTTACCGAGATCGTAATTCGGTAGCCTACTCCGAGGAGAACCGGGATCTGAAGGAGGAGCTGGCGAAGCTGAAGGATGTCCAAAAGCAACTTTAGGATGTCCGTGCTCAAGTCTCTCAGCAGAACAAACTAGTTGCCGACCTTCCAAAACTGAAGGAGGATCTGAAGGCGGCATTGGAGAAGGCGGTGGCAGCCGAGGCGGCCAAAGAGAAGAAGTCCAAGGAGGTAGAGGAACTGAAGGCGGAGAAGACCGCGCTTACTCAAAACGTGGCAAAAGCTACTATGTCCGGCTTCAGGCATTGCCTGACTGTGGCCTTGGTCCTGGAACCCAGTCTGAACACCAACCTGTTGGATGCCAAGTACAGGGCTGAAGATGGGAGGATAGTTCACAAGGATACAATGATCTATGATCCTGCTGTCGTCCCTGCTGTTGAGGAAGAGGCCGCCGTTGCCGACCCTGCAAAGAATGCCGAGCCTGAAAGCGGAGCTTGATGATCTTCTATTTTGAGCTTTTCCATGATTTGGTCCCGGGCATTTCCGGGGCCAATTTTTAATTGTAACATACAATGGGCGTCGTCCCCTTTTTCCGGTCATTAATTTGCTTTTTTGTTCTTCATTAATTCTGTTTATTAATTGCTGTTCTTCATGCATGCTTTGAATGAATGTCCGTAGAGTAGGAAAAATGACCAAGATTAGAACATGAGTTGTTGTTGGACGGCTGTTCATTTGTAAGAGGAATGCCATAATTCCGAATCCAGAGGGAAATCCGAGGTAGCAAACAGAAATCTGTAGGTCCTGAGACATTCCTACAATTTAAGACAACAGAGCTGAGAATAAGCTTTAAAAACGGAAAAAGGCCGGCTCGGCCCCCCTGCTTCGTAGCCATCTAACATGAGAGTCGCTGGGGGCCATTGTCTTCACAGATGAGAAAGCCGCTGCGGGCTCCTCTCTCCAAAAATTCCTCCAACGGAGATCGCTGTGGACCTCCGCCCTTCAACCCTTAATGGAGCGTCGAGCTCGGAGATCAGGGGCGCTGGAGGCTCGCACGAGGCGAAATTGGGAAGACCTCGGCCTCTGATGGAGCTCGTCAGCTCCGAGATCAGAGGGAAGGTCAGACTCTCTGATGGAGCGGGGGGGCTCAGAGATCAGAGAGCTATTGGAGCCACTGGGGGCTGTTGACTTGGTGCCGCGATCATGAGGGAGATCCGAGCGGGTGAAGACCTGCAATGAAATCATGAGAAGATCGGATGAGGATCCAACCTTGAGGTAGACGCCGGAGGTCGGCAATGAGAATCCTGGAGAGGTGCCCTAGAGATATCCGGGGTCGGACAGAAACTCAAGCTGTGCTTGCGAGGCGAGAGGAGTCTTCGAGCTCAAGCCGGGGTTGGGAGGCGAGCATATTCTTGAGGCTCAAGCCGTGGTTGGGAGGCGAGTAAATTCTAGAGGCACAAGCCGTGGTTGGGAGGCGAGCATATTCTTGAGGCTCAAGCCGTGGGTGGGAGGCGAGCATAACATGCAAAATGGGAAACGAGAAAGAATTTATGCCCCTTGGAGAAGTTATTCCGAAAAGGGCTTGATACTTTGAGAGGTGGAAGCAAGTGGTGATGCTCCCACTGTGGTCGCCAACGTTCGGTACCGGAGTACTAGAGTGAAGCTCCCGAGGCTAGATGAGACTCTAAACCTGGGACTAAGTGCTTGATTGCTTCCAATGAGGTTTATTGTTGTCCGAGGTAGAACTCCATCCACGTCGGGTGGGGGGTACCTGCAAGACACTCTGATGCTCAAGTCAGTATGTGAAAGATGAAGAGATAACAAGATATAAAGAATACGATCTCGAGATTGTGCCGAGGTGCATGACTTAGTGCCTGAGCTCTGCGTGCCAGAACTCGGGGGATCGGGTGTGCCGAGCTTAGGGAGGATCAAGTGTGTGCAGTGGCTTAGCGTTCTTATTAGCAAATCGTACCTGGGTTTGGAGAGCGGAACCTCTATTTATAGACGACACGCCGTACCTGAACCATTGGATGCGGAGGATTGATCCTGATCGTTGGTTCGATACGGGGTACGGATGTTACTATCCTGAGAGGCGGAAATGGGCCGGGCCTTAGCCAGTGAAGGGTTTGGCCCAGTCCGGAACACTTGGCATTTGAACTTCTTGAGATGCAGGAGCATTGGACGCTTCTGAATTTTTTTCTTTTCTCTTATTTTTTTCATTTTGTTTTTCTCCCTTACCTTCATCTTCAATCTCATATGGTTCTGAAAGATCCTTCCCATTTCTTAGGGAAATAGCTTTCATTTGTTCCTTATCTGACCTTTGTAAGGTTGTAACTTCTGTATTCGATGGTAATGAACCTGTTGGTCTTTGATACAAAGCTGTTGCTAATTGCCCCACTTGATTCTCCAAATTCTTTATTGATGCATCTTGAGCTTGGCTAGCTGTTCTAGTTTCATTGATAAATGATTTGAGCAAGGCTTCTAAGGAGTTATCATTGGCAGGTGGTTGTTGTCTTTGATAGTTCTGAGATTGAAATCCTGGTGGTGCCGCTGGTGCAGATGCATTAGGTGCAGGTGCACTGGTATTGCTCCATCTAAAATTTGGATGGTTTTTCCAACCAAGATTTGGATTGTAACACCCCCCTTTTACTATTACAATTAAATAGACAATTATCAGAGTCACCTCGAAGGGCGCTACATTTTTCACCATTTTAAAAAAAAACACCGTTTATTCCAAAAAAAAAATCTCCAAAATAATTTATATAAAAGAAATCACCAAGCAGCGGAAATATTAACCAGTTTAAACATCTCCAGAATTAACAATTAAAGACATCTCCAAAATTAATTAAAACAATTTCCAATAACTAAAATAATAGTTCAAAACGATAACTAACGACTCCCCGGTGCTACATATCAGAGCTGACACAGACCCAAACGAGAGAGGAAGCAAAACCTAGCAATTCCTCCACGAGCACTAGCGATCACCTGCAGCGTTGCCGCATGAGAGCAACATTCCAAGCAGAAGGGGTGAGTCTAACAGAGATAATAAGAAGATGATAAAAATATGCTAGCATCAGGTAACTACAGCAACACAATACAATTACACCATATCACAGCACCAGATACCAAAGGAAAAATCCATTTGACAGTGAACCACCAAAATTATAACATTCATAGACAATGGGATGATATGCAACCCCTCCAGTGGGCATATGCATGCGGTACCGATCACCAAAATGAGCCACGACGGGCATATCACCAATAAACACCAGAGGCAGAGCCTATATCACCAAAACATGCATATGACAATGCGACACCATGATTATGCACCAACTCACCATAACAAGTATTTAAAATAAATACTATATCACCAGAATCAAAACAAATGATTTCACCAAAAATAGCACCAAGTTGTAGCATCACAGCTACCACTAAACTCTCCTGAGCATACCAGCACCGCACCTGAAATATTAACACCAGACGGCTCCACAACGCGGACATAACGCACGCACACCACGCACAAGACTGGCGCACAGCGCCTACTTCAGCGAATTAATTAAAATAGCAAACGACATCGGATTTCAACAAATAAATACTTGTTGGAAAGCCCTATGGGTCTGGTTATCATCCCTAAGTTCAGTTTTTGAAGGAGAGTGTCCAATAGGTACAGTTTTCGAAAAGCACACAGGCTAGTTGCAAAAGAGGACAGTTTCTGTCCTTCAAATTCAAGCAATTCCAAAGTGACCAAAACTCAATCAAATTGCATGAAATTTGTGCATAAACTGGGGAAAATTTTGTCTAGTTTTCAAAGAAATTGGATTCGTTCGAAAAGGAGTTCTTTTGAAAACGTGGTAACCAAAACACTGACCCTGTGTCCAGATTGTTTCCAGAATCTTACTCTAACTTGTGGAATTCATATCTCGAGCTACACAACTCTAAACGCAACCAAACCAGTGCCAAATTAACAAGCATTAAGTCTATTTTCCAGAAAAATAAACCACATAATTTTTCGGTCAATACAACGTTGCCAGTCATCGAAATACCGAATCTATACCGAAATCGTTTCCAGAATTTTAACCTAACTTGTATCGCCTATAACTCGAGCTATACAACTCCGAATTTAACGAAACCAGTGCCAAAACGACCGGCGTTAAGTCTATTTTCAAAAACAATCAACCTCAGAATTTTTGGATCAACCAAACAGCGCCAGTTTTAGAAAAACCGAACCTGTGTCCAGAATCGCTAAATTGCCAAACACCAAACCCTAACGGCAACGACACCGCAACCACCACAACAAAAACGACAATTCGACAACGCGACAACAACAATCAACCACGCACAGCAACAACAAAAACACGAACAATAACAACACCATCATCGTGATACAACAATCACGCAACAACAAATAATGAAACAAATCACAATAACGTGCAATAATCATCAAAGCACCAATCTCAACGAAAACACGATATGCAACAACACGAACAATTTAACAAAACCCTAGACTACCCACACATAATTATCATCAACCCATTATCAAGGTTAAGCCCACCCTTACCTCGAATAACGTAAGCCCCGGAACACGACGAACGAGACACGAACAAAACCACAGCAACACGAACGATCTCCTTTTGAAATTCTTCGCGAAACCCTCCTCTTCTCTCCCTCTTTGCGCCGCGTGCTCTCTCTCTCACTCTCACTTTCGTTTTTCTTTTGCTTGCTGCGAATGAGGGTTTGGCTTAAACCCCCAGGGTTTAAGTTGAGGGCTCAGTAAACACTGGGCTCTCTACGTCACCACCTCCTTTACTCGTTTCACCTCCTACGCATATAAAATATTAACCTTTTAATTTATCTATATCCCGCCTCCAAATTATTTTAATAATTCAATCAACTATTTTAATTAAATTATTTCCGGGGTGTTACAACCCTCCCCCACTTAGAATCTTTCATCCTCGAAAACATACCTGATTCAAACAGCTCCGGATAGGACTCTCGCATCTTGCTCTCCAACTCCCATGTCATGCTTTCACCAGCAGCTCCTAACCAGACCACTTTCACCAGGTTTATCTCTTTGCCACGTAAAGTCTTCACTTCACGATCTTCAATTCGCACAGGCATTGTCTCCACAGTGAGATTATCCCGCACATGCACATCATCCATCGGAATCACATGGGACGGATCCGAAATATACTTCCGAAGTTGCGACACATGAAATACATCGTGCAAATTCGAAAGATTAGGCGGCAAGGCCACCCTATAAGCAACATTACCAATTCTCTCAGTGATCTGATACGGTCCAATGAAACGAGGAGTCAACTTCTTTGTCTTCAATGCACGCCCAACACCAGCCATAGGCGTGACTCTCAAAAACACATGATCACCAGCTTGGAATTCTAAATCCTTCCTTCTCTTATCATGATAGCTCTTCTGTCTACTCTGTGACGCTTTCATTTTCTCACGGATCAGTTTCACCTTTTCAGTAGTCTCTCGAACAACCTCGGGTCCAAGAACAATACTCTCCCCAGATTCATGCCAACACAACGGAGTCCTACATCTCCGACCATACAATGCCTCGAACGGTGCCATCCCGATGCTAGAATGGTAACTATTGTTGTAAGTAAACTCGATCAACGGAAGGTGAGTATCCCACGCACCTCCCTGCTCAAGAACACAAGATCTCAACAAGTCTTCCAACGACTGAATGGTCCTCTCTGTCTGTCCATCAGTTTGAGGATGATAAGCTGAACTCAACCTCAATTTAGAACTCAACGCTTCTTGCAAACTCTTCCAGAAATCAGAAGTGAACCTAGGATCTCTGTCAGACACAATGCACAAAGGAACACCATGCAACTTCACAATCACCTGAATATAAATCTCTGCCAATCTCGACACCGGATACGTGATATTGATAGGAATAAAATGAGCAGACTTCGTCAATCTATCCACAATCACCCAAATCGAATCGTGCCCCCTCACAGTATTAGGTAACCCTATCACGAAATCCATAGAAATACTATCCCACTTCCATTCCGGAATCTCCAACGGTTGCATCAACCCAGCAGGCTTCTGATGCTCAACCTTCGATTTCTGACAAGTCAAGCAGGAATACACAAACTGCGCCACATCACGCTTCATACCAGGCCACCAAAACATCTTCTTCAGATCCTGATACATCTTTGTAGCTCCCGGATGGATACTCAACTTACTCCTATGACCTTCTTCTAAAATTGCTCTTTTCATCTCCTCATCATCAGGAATGCAGATTCTTCCACGGTACTTCAATACATTCTGTGCATCCAACTCAAAGTCTTTATTCTCGGATTGATCAATCCCAACCATCAGGTCAACTAATTTAACATCTAACTTCTGAGCTTCTCGAATGCTAGCCATGAATTCATTATCAATCTTCAACATCCCCAATCTGACACTCTGAGGCGTCACTTCACAAACCAAACTCATATCCCTAAACCGCTCAATTAATTCGAGTTCTCTAACCATCATTGCTGACATATGCAACGTCTTTCGACTTAAAGCGTCAGCTACCACATTAGCCTTTCCCGGATGATAGTTCAAGCTAAAGTCATAGTCTTTCAGCAACTCCAACCATCTGCGCTGTCTCATATTCAACTCTTTCTGATCAAACAGATACTGCAAACCCTTATGATCACTGAACACCTCAAACCTCGAACCATACAGATAATGTCTCCAAATTTTCAACGCGAACACAACTGCAGCAAGTTCTAAATCATGGGTAGGGTAGTTCTTCTCATGAGTCCTCAACTGTCTCGACGCATAGGCAACTACCTTACCATTCTGCATAAGCACACCTCCCAACCCCATCTTGGAAGCATCACAATACTCCACAAACGACTCTTCCGGATTAGGCAACGTCAGAACAGGAGACGTCGTCAACCTCTTCTTCAATTCTTTGAAGCTCTCTTCACAACAGTCATCCCAGATGAAAGCTTTACCCTTGCAAGTCAACTGAGTCAACGGAAGTGCCAACTTCGAAAATCCTTCTATAAACCTCCTATAGTAACCTGCCAGACCCAGAAAACTTCTAATCTCAGTAACTGACTTCGGAGACTCCCATTGTAACACGGCATCAACCTTAGACGGATCCACGGCAATTCCATTCCCCGAAATAACATGACCCAGAAAGCTAACCTCTTTCAACCAAAACTCACACTTAGACAGCTTCGCATATAATTTCCTGTCCCTCAGAATTTCCAATACCAATCTCAGATGTTCTGCATGCTCCTCTTCTGACTTAGAATAAATTAGGATGTCGTCAATGAATACCACCACAAACCGATCCAGATACTCACGAAAGATACGATTCATGTACTCCATGAACACTCCCGGCGCATTAGTCACACCGAAAGGCATCACGGAATACTCATAATGCCCATAACGAGTTCTGAAAGCTGTCTTCTGAATGTCTTCGTCTTTCACCTTGATCTGATGATAACCCGATCTCAAATCTATTTTACTGAACACCTGAGCACCCACCAACTGGTCCATTAAGTCATCAATCCTCGGAAGCGGATACTTGTTCTTAATAGTCACCTTATTCAGCTGCCGATAGTCTACGCACAACCTCATACTACCATCTTTCTTTTTCACCAACAACACAGGAGCTCCCCACGGCGACACACTTGGCCTCACAAATTTCTTTTCAAGCAGATCCTCGAGTTGCTTCTTCAGTTCTGACAATTCAGATGCAGACATTCTATACGGTGCCATAGACACAGGTTTAGTATCAGGTACCAGATCAATAGCAAACTCAACCTCTCTCTCTGGTGGTACATCCGGAATCTCGTCGGGAAAAACCTCAGAAAACTCTCGCACCACCTGCAACTCATCAACCTTCGCTTGGCTCTCAGCAGACAATGACGCCATTAATGAAAACAACTGGACGTCTTCCCTCATTACCCTATGCAACTGACCAGCAGACAACAAACCAGACTCTTCCTCTTCAGGAGAAAAGAAACTCACAGACCTTTCATGACAGTTGATATGAACATGGTTATCAACTAACCAGTCCATACCTAGAATAACATCCATTCCGCTCAGCGGCAAACAAATCAAGTCAACGAGAAAATCATTACCGAATATCGATAAAGGGCATTTAGCACAAACAACCGAGGTAGTCACCGAACCCTTAGCCGGAGTATCGATAACCATCTCCCTCAACATAGAAGATAAAACAAGATCTAATTTCTCAACACATGCAGTAGAAATAAAACAATGGGTAGCACCAGTATCAATAATAGCAATAAGAGGAGAATTATTAATATAGCATGTACCTCTGATCTCATTTACTGCATCTGACCCCGCCAGAGCGAACACCTTCCCAACGGACCTTTCTTTCTTCGGTTTAGGACACTGAGTGCTGATATGACCACCCTCACCACAGTTGTAGCATAACACATCCTTTCGATCACAGCTAGACGCCATATGACCCTCTTTACCACACTTGTAGCACTTCTTCACATCACCTGGACAGTCAGGACGCTTATGACCGGGTTTACCACACTTGTAACATACCACACTAGCAGCAGCATCTCCCCCACTAGGTCTCTTACCCACAGCAGTTCTCTGATTGCCCTTACCAGCTGGAACCTCATACGGCTTCCCACGACTCGAGAAATTCTTCTGCCTATCCCTCATGACTCTAGAATGAGCATTACTGTCTTCCTCGAAGATTCTGCAGCTGTCAATCAACTCCGAGAACACCCGAATTTTCTGATACCCTATCGCCTTCTTGATATCAGCCCGCAACCCATTTTCAAACTTGATGCATTTGGAGAATTCAGCACCAGCCTCACCATAATGTGGATAGAACTTCGCCAATTCAATGAACTTGGCAGCATACTCAGTCACCGACATATTACCCTGCTTCAGCTCCAGAAACTCAATCTCTTTCTTCCCACGGACGCCTTCAGGATAATACTTTCTCTGAAATTCTCTGCTGAACACAGCCCAAGTGACCTCTTCATTCACAGTCGCCAACCTCTGCCTCACCTCCAACCACCAGTCATCAGCCTCCTCTGCCAGCATATGAGTACCATACCTGACTTTCTGCGCCTCAGAGCAATCCATAACACGAAAGATTCTCTCCATCTCTTTCAGCCACGCCAAAGCACCATCAGGGTTATACTTGCCCTTAAAGGTAGGAGGATTCTCCCTCTGAAACGTAGCCAAACTGCGCGACCCAGCATCACCAGCAGCACCTGGGTTATTCTCCACAGCTTGAGCCACAGCCTGCAAAGCAGCAGCGAGTGCAGCATCGTTCCGTCCTGCCATCTCAACCTAACACTAGCAACAGAAACTATAATCAGAAACGAGTAACAATTACTCAAGTGTTACTCGACTCGACGACTCGACAACTTGGCCGGACAGACCGAACTGCTCTGATACCACTAATGTAACACCCCCCTTTTACTATTACAATTAAATAGACAATTATCAGAGTCACCTCGAAGGGCGCTACATTTTTCACCATTTTAAAAAAAAATACCGTTTATTCCAAAAAAAAAATCACCAAAATAATTTATATAAAAGAAATCACCAAGCAGCGGAAATATTAACCAGTTTAAACATCTCCAGAATTAACAATTAAAGACATCTCCAAAATTAATTAAAACAATTTCCAATAACTAAAATAATAGTTCAAAACGATAACTAACGACTCCCCGGTGATACATATCAGAGCTGACACAGACCCAAACGAGAGAGGAAGCAAAACCTAGCAATTCCTCCACGAGCACTAGCGATCACCTGCAGCGTTGCCGCATGAGAGCAACATTCCAAGCAGAAGGGGTGAGTCTAACAGAGATAATAAGCAGATGATAAAAATATGCTAGCATCAGGTAACTACAGCAACACAATACAATTACACCATATCACAGCACCAGATACCAAAGGAAAAATCCATTTGACAGTGAACCACCAAAATTATAACATTCATAGACAATGGGATGATATGCAACCCCTCCAGTGGGCATATGCATGCGGTACCGATCACCAAAATGAGCCACGACGGGCATATCACCAATAAACACCAGAGGCAGAGCCTATATCACCAAAACATGCATATGACAATGCGACACCATGATTATGCACCAACTCACCATAACAAGTATTTAAAATAAATACTATATCACCAGAATCAAAACAAATGATTTCACCAAAAATAGCACCAAGTTGTAGCATCACAGCTACCACTAAACTCTCCTGAGCATACCAGCACCGCACCTGAAATATTAACACCAGACGGCTCCACAACGCGGACATAACGCACGCACACCACGCACAAGACTGGCGCACAGCGCCTACTTCAGCGAATTAATTAAAATAGCAAACGACATCGGATTTCAACAAATAAATACTTGTTGGAAAGCCCTATGGGTCTGGTTATCATCCCTAAGTTCAGTTTTTGAAGGAGAGTGTCCAATAGGTACAGTTTTCGAAAAGCACACAGGCTAGTTGCAAAAGAGGACAGTTTCTGTCCTTCAAATTCAAGCAATTCCAAAGTGACCAAAACTCAATCAAATTGCATGAAATTTGTGCATAAACTGGGGAAAATTTTGTCTAGTTTTCAAAGAAATTGGATTCGTTCGAAAAGGAGTTCTTTTGAAAACGTGGTAACCAAAACACTGACCCTGTGTCCAGATTGTTTCCAGAATCTTACTCTAACTTGTGGAATTCATATCTCGAGCTACACAACTCTAAACGCAACCAAACCAGTGCCAAATTAACAAGAATTAAGTCTATTTTCCAGAAAAATAAACCACATAATTTTTAGGTCAATACAACGTTCCCAGTCACCGAAATACCGAATCTATACCCAAATCGTTTCCAGAATTTTAACCTAACTTGTAGCGCCTATAACTCGAGCTATACAACTCCGAATTTAACGAAACCAGTGCCAAAACGACCGGCGTTAAGTCTATTTTCAAAAACAATCAACCTCATAATTTTTGGATCAACCAAACAGCGCCAGTTTTAGAAAAACCGAACCTGTGTCCAGAATCGCTAAATTGCCAAACACCAAACCCTAACGGCAACGACACCGCAACCACCACAACAAAAACGACAATTCGACAACGCGACAACAACAATCAACCACGCACAGCAACAACAAAAACACGAACAATAACAACACCATCATCGTGATACAACAATCACGCAACAACAAATAACGAAACAAATCACAATAACGTGCAATAATCATCAAAGCACCAATCTCAACGAAAACACGATATGCAACAACACGAACAATTCAACAAAACCCTAGACTACCCACACATAATTATCATCAACCCATTATCAAGGTTAAGCCCACCCTTACCTCGAATAACGTAAGCTCCGGAACACGACGAACGAGACACGAACAAAACCACAGCAACACGAACGATCTCCTTTTGAAATTCTTCGCGAAACCCTCCTCCTCTCTCCCTCTTTGCGCCGCGTGCTCTCTCTCTCACTTTCGTTTTTCTTTTGCTTGCTGCGAATGAGGGTTTGGCTTAAACCCCCAGGGTTTAAGTTGAGGGCTCAGTAAACACTGGGCTCTCTACGTCACCACCTCCTTTACTCGTTTCACCTCCTACGCATATAAAATATTAACCTTTTAATTTATCTATATCCCGCCTCCAAATTATTTTAATAATTCAATCAACTATTTTAATTAAATTATTTCCGGGGTGTTACAACCCTCCCCCACTTAGAATCTTTCATCCTCGAAAACATACCTGATTCAAACAGCTCCGGATAGGACTCTCGCATCTTGCTCTCCAACTCCCATGTCATGCTTTCACCAGCAGCTCCTAACCAGACCACTTTCACCAGGTTTATCTCTTTGCCACGTAAAGTCTTCACTTCACAATCTTCAATTCGCACAGGCATTGTCTCCACAGTGAGATTATCCCGCACATGCACATCATCCATCGGAATCACATGGGACGGATCCGAAATATACTTCCGAAGTTGCGACACATGAAATACATCGTGCAAATTCGAAAGATTAGGCGGCAAGGCCACCCTATAAGCAACATTACCAATTCTCTCAGTGATCTGATACGGTCCAATGAAACGAGGAGTCAACTTCTTTGTCTTCAATGCACGCCCAACACCAGCCATAGGCGTGACTCTCAAAAACACATGATCACCAGCTTGGAATTCTAAATCCTGCCTTCTCTTATCATGATAGCTCTTCTGTCTACTCTGTGACGCTTTCATTTTCTCACGGATCAATTTCACCTTTTCAGTAGTCTCTCGAACAACCTCGGGTCCAAGAACAATACTCTCCCCAGATTCATGCCAACACAACGGAGTCCTACATCTCCGACCATACAATGCCTCGAACGGTGCCATCCCGATGCTAGAATGGTAACTATTGTTGTAAGTAAACTCGATCAACGGAAGGTGAGTATCCCACGCACCTCCCTGCTCAAGAACACAAGATCTCAACAAGTCTTCCAACGACTGAATGGTCCTCTCTGTCTGCCCATCAGTTTGAGGATGATAAGCTGAACTCAACCTCAATTTAGAACCCAACGCTTCTTGCAAACTCTTCCAGAAATCAGAAGTGAACCTAGGATCTCTGTCAGACACAATGCACAAAGGAACACCATGCAACTTCACAATCACCTGAATATAAATCTCTGCCAATCTCGACACCGGATACGTGATATTGATAGGAATAAAATGAGCAGACTTCGTCAATCTATCCACAATCACCCAAATCGAATCGTGCCCCCTCACAGTATTAGGTAACCCTATCACGAAATCCATAGAAATACTATCCCACTTCCATTCCGGAATCTCCAACGGTTGCATCAACCCAGCAGGCTTCTGATGCTCAACCTTCGATTTCTGACAAGTCAAGCAGGAATACACAAACTGTGCCACATCACGCTTCATACCAGGCCACCAAAACATCTTCTTCAGATCCTGATACATCTTTGTAGCTCCCGGATGGATACTCAACTTACTCCTATGACCTTCTTCTAAAATTGCTCTTTTCATCTCCTCATCATCAGGAATGCAGATTCTTCCACGGTACTTCAATACATTCTGCGCATCCAACTCAAAGTCTTTATTCTCGGATTGATCAATCCCAACCATCAGGTCAACTAATTTAACATCTAACTTCTGAGCTTCTCGAATGCTAGCCATGAATTCATTATCAATCTTCAACATCCCCAATCTGACACTCTGAGGCGTCACTTCACAAACCAAACTCATATCCCTAAACCGCTCAATTAATTCGAGTTCTCTAACCATCATTGCTGACATATGCAACGTCTTTCGACTTAAAGCGTCAGCTACCACATTAGCCTTTCCCGGATGATAGTTCAAGCTAAAGTCATAGTCTTTCAGCAACTCCAACCATCTGCGCTGTCTCATATTCAACTCTTTCTGATCAAACAGATACTGCAAACCCTTATGATCACTGAACACCTCAAACCTCGAACCATACAGATAATGTCTCCAAATTTTCAACGCGAACACAACTGCAGCAAGTTCTAAATCATGGGTAGGGTAGTTCTTCTCATGAGTCCTCAACTGTCTCGACGCATAGGCAACTACCTTACCATTCTGCATAAGCACACCTCCCAACCCCATCTTGGAAGCATCACAATACACCACAAACGACTCTTCCGGATTAGGCAACGTCAGAACAGGAGACGTCGTCAACCTCTTCTTCAATTCTTTGAAGCTCTCTTCACAACAGTCATCCCAGATGAAAGCTTTACCCTTGCAAGTCAACTGAGTCAACGGAAGTGCCAACTTCGAAAATCCTTCTATAAACCTCCTATAGTAACCTGCCAGACCCAGAAAACTTCTAATCTCAGTAACTGACTTCGGAGACTCCCATTGTAACACGGCATCAACCTTAGACGGATCCACGGCAATTCCATTCCCCGAAATAACATGACCCAGAAAGCTAACCTCTTTCAACCAAAACTCACACTTAGACAGCTTCGCATATAATTTCCTGTCCCTCAGAATTTCCAATACCAATCTCAGATGTTCTGCATGCTCCTCTTCTGACTTAGAATAAATTAGGATGTTGTCAATGAATACCACCACAAACCGATCCAGATACTCACGAAAGATACGATTCATGTACTCCATGAACACTCCCGGCGCATTAGTCACACCGAAAGGCATCACGGAATACTCATAATGCCCATAACGAGTTCTGAAAGCTGTCTTCTGAATGTCTTCGTCTTTCACCTTGATCTGATGATAACCCGATCTCAAGTCTATTTTACTGAACACCTGAGCACCCACCAACTGATCCATTAAGTCATCAATCCTCGGAAGCGGATACTTGTTCTTAATAGTCACCTTATTCAGCTGCCGATAGTCTACGCACAACCTCATACTACCATCTTTCTTTTTCACCAACAACACAGGAGCTCCCCACGGCGACACACTTGGCCTCACAAATTTCTTTTCAAGCAGATCCTCGAGTTGCTTCTTCAGTTCTGACAATTCAGATGCAGACATTCTATACGGTGCCATAGACACAGGTTTAGTATCAGGTACCAGATCAATAGCAAACTCAACCTCTCTCTCTGGTGGTACATCCGGAATCTCGTCGGGAAAAACCTCAGAAAACTCTCGCACCACCTGCAACTCATCAACCTTCGCTTGGCTCTCAGCAGACAATGACGCCATTAATGAAAACAACTGGACGTCTTCCCTCATTACCCTATGCAACTGACCAGCAGACAACAAACCAGACTCTTCCTCTTCAGGAGAAAAGAAACTCACAGACCTTTCATGACAGTTGATATGAACATGGTTATCAACTAACCAGTCCATACCTAGAATAACATCCATTCCGCTCAGCGGCAAACAAATCAAGTCAACGAGAAAATCATTACCGAATATCGATAAAGGGCATTTAGCACAAACAACCGAGGTAGTCACCGAACCCTTAGCCGGAGTATCGATAACCATCTCCCTCAACATAGAAGATAAAACAAGATCTAATTTCTCAACACATGCAGTAGAAATAAAACAATGGGTAGCACCAGTATCAATAATAGCAATAAGAGGAGAATTATTAATATAGCATGTACCTCTGATCTCATTCACTGCATCTGACCCCGCCAGAGCGAACACCTTCCCAACGGACCTTTCTTTCTTCGGTTTAGGACACTGAGTGCTGATATGACCACCCTCACCACAGTTGTAGCATAACACATCCTTTCGATCACAGCTAGACGCCATATGACCCTCTTTACCACACTTGTAGCACTTCTTCACATCACCTGGACAGTCAGGACGCTTATGACCGGGTTTACCACACTTGTAACATACCACACTAGCAGCAGCATCTCCCCCACTAGGTCTCTTACCCACAGCAGTTCTCTGATTACCCTTACCAGCTGGAACCTCATACGGCTTCCCACGACTCAAGAAATTCTTCTGCCTATCCCTCATGACTCTAGAATGAGCATTACTGTCTTCCTCGAAGATTCTGCAGCTGTCAATCAACTCCGAGAACACCCGAATTTTCTGATACCCTATCGCCTTCTTGATATCAGCCCGCAACCCATTTTCAAACTTGATGCATTTGGAGAATTCAGCACCAGCCTCACCATAATGTGGATAGAACTTCGCCAATTCAATGAACTTGGCAGCATACTCAGTCACCGACATATTACCCTGCTTCAGCTCCAGAAACTCAATCTCTTTCTTCCCACGGACGCCTTCAGGATACTACTTTCTCAGAAATTCTCTGCTGAACACAGCCCAAGTGACCTCTTCATTCACAGTCGCCAACCTCTGCCTCACCTCCAACCACCAGTCATCAGCCTCCTCTGCCAGCATATGAGTACCATACCTGACTTTCTGCGCCTCAGAGCAATCCATAACACGAAAGATTCTCTCCATCTCTTTCAACCACGCCAAAGCACCATCAGGGTTATACTTGCCCTTAAAGGTAGGAGGATTCTCCCTCTGAAACGTAGCCAAACTGCGCGACCCAGCATCACCAGCAGCACCTGGGTTATTCTCCACAGCTTGAGCCACAGCCTGCAAAGCAGCAGCGAGTGCAGCATCGTTCCGTCCTGCCATCTCAACCTAACACTAGCAACAGAAACTATAATCAGAAACGAGTAACAATTACTCAAGTGTTACTCGACTCGACGACTCGACAACTTGGCCGGACAGACCGAACTGCTCTGATACCACTAATGTAACACCCCCCTTTTACTATTACAATTAAATAGACAATTATCAGAGTCACCTCGAAGGGCGCTACATTTTTCACCATTTTAAAAAAAACACCGTTTATTCCAAAAAAAAAATCTCCAAAATAATTTATATAAAAGAAATCACCAAGCAGCGGAAATATTAACCAGTTTAAACATCTCCAGAATTAACAATTAAAGACATCTCCAAAATTAATTAAAACAATTTCCAATAACTAAAATAATAGTTCAAAACGATAACTAACGACTCCCCGGTGATACATATCAGAGCTGACACAGACCCAAACGAGAGAGGAAGCAAAACCTAGCAATTCCTCCACGAGCACTAGCGATCACCTGCAGCGTTGCCGCATGAGAGCAACATTCCAAGCAGAAGGGGTGAGTCTAACAGAGATAATAAGCAGATGATAAAAATATGCTAGCATCAGGTAACTACAGCAACACAATACAATTACACCATATCACAGCACCAGATACCAAAGGAAAAATCCATTTGACAGTGAACCACCAAAATTATAACATTCATAGACAATGGGATGATATGCAACCCCTCCAGTGGGCATATGCATGAGGTACCGATCACCAAAATGAGCCACGACGGGCATATCACCAATAAACACCAGAGGCAGAGCCTATATCACCAAAACATGCATATGACAATGCGACACCATGATTATGCACCAACTCACCATAACAAGTATTTAAAATAAATACTATATCACCAGAATCAAAACAAATGATTTCACCAAAAATAGCACCAAGTTGTAGCATCACAGCTACCACTAAACTCTCCTGAGCATACCAGCACCGCACCTGAAAGATTAACACCAGACGGCTCCACAACGCGGACATAACGCACGCACACCACGCACAAGACTGGCGCACAGCGCCTACTTCAGCGAATTAATTAAAATAGCAAACGACATCGGATTTCAACAAATAAATACTTGTTGGAAAGCCCTATGGGTCTGGTTATCATCCCTAAGTTCAGTTTTTGAAGGAGAGTGTCCAATAGGTACAGTTTTCGAAAAGCACACAGGCTAGTTGCAAAAGAGGACAGTTTCTGTCCTTCAAATTCAAGCAATTCCAAAGTGACCAAAACTCAATCAAATTGCATGAAACTTGTGCATAAACTGGGGCAAATTTTGTCTAGTTTTCAAAGAAATTGGATTCGTTCGAAAAGGAGTTCTTTTGAAAACGTGGTAACCAAAACACTGACCCTGTGTCCAGATTGTTTCCAGAATCTTACTCTAACTTGTGGAATTCATATCTCGAGTTACACAACTCTAAACGCAACCAAACCAGTGCCAAATTAACAAGCTTTAAGTCTATTTTCCAGAAAAATAAACCACATAATTTTTCGGTCAATACAACGTTCCCAGTCACCGAAATACCGAATCTATACCCAAATCGTTTCCAGAATTTTAACCTAACTTGTATCGCCTATAACTCGAGCTATACAACTCCGAATTTAACGAAACCAGTGCCAAAACGACCGGCGTTAAGTCTATTTTCAAAAACAATCAACCTCATAATTTTTGGATCAACCAAACAGCGCCAGTTTTAGAAAAACCGAACCTGTGTCCAGAATCGCTATATTGCCAAACACCAAACCCTAACGGCAACGACACCGCAACCACCACAACAAAAACGACAATTCGACAACGCGACAACAACAATCAACCACGCACAGAAACAACAAAAACACGAACAATAACAACACCATCATCGTGATACAACAATCACGCAACAACAAATAACGAAACAAATCACAATAACGTGCAATAATCATCAAAGCACCAATCTCAACGAAAACACGATATGCAACAACACGAACAATTCAACAAAACCCTAGACTACCCACACATAATTATCATCAACCCATTATCAAGGTTAAGCCCACCCTTACCTCGAATAACGTAAGCTCCGGAACACGACGAACGAGACACGAACAAAACCACAGCAACACGAACGATCTCCTTTTGAAATTCTTCGCGAAACCCTCCTCTTCTCTCCCTCTTTGCGCCGCGTGCTCTCTCTCTCACTCTCACTTTCGTTTTTCTTTTGCTTGCTGCGAATGAGGGTTTGGCTTAAACCCCCAGGGTTTAAGTTGAGGGCTCAGTAAACACTGGGCTCTCTACGTCACCACCTCCTTTACTCGTTTCACCTCCTACGCATATAAAATATTAACCTTTTAATTTATCTATATCCCGCCTCCAAATTATTTTAATAATTCAATCAACTATTTTAATTAAATTATTTCCGGGGTGTTACAGTGCCGCTGGTGCAGATGCATTAGGTGCAGGTGCACTGGTATTGCTCCATCTAAAATTTGGATGGTTTTTCCAACCAAGATTATAGGTGTTGGAATAAGGGTTTTCAGCCATTTCATTCCATGTATGTATAGAATTTGGTTCTAAAGAGTTTAGCCAAGACTTGGCCTTATCTTTCAAAGAATATGGAAATAGCTTGAGTCTAAATGCATCCTCACTAACACCAGGAATGATGAAACTACTACATACTTCTAAAAACTGTTTTAAATGCAGATGAGGATCTTCATGAGGAAATCCACCAAATTGACCAATTGTTTGTAGCATTTGAAACATCATGGGTTTAAATTCAAAATGCTTAGCATCTATATGAGGTCTTGCTATGCTTGTTTGCATATTTTGATGATCAAACATAGCATAGTCCCTCGTTGGCCTATCTCTATCATTAATCATAACTATTGGTCCCATGTGAATGAATTGATTTCTGTGATATGCTTCAGCATCTGGTTGTGATCCAGGACCACCTCTAATTGAGGCTACTCTTGAGCCTTGTCCTTCACCTTGTTGAGACAATGAGTTTCTGCAGCTTTGAAGTCCTTGTTTCTGGAGTCTAAGCAACTTTCTAAATTGTCTTTCTATTTCTGGATTTAATTCAAATTCTGGTGATTTGGCCCTGTGCTTATGCTAGTGCATCCTGTGCATCTGCACTAAGAAACAAACTACCAGAGTAATAAACAATAATTTATAAATCTAAACAACAAAATGTAATGGCAATCCCCGGCAACAGCGCCAAAAACATGGTGTGTGGAAAAGTGTGCAAGTATACACAGTCACAAACAAGTAGTATAAAAGATCGAACCCACAGGGATTGGATTAACCTTTGTAGCCTAAGTTTATAACAATTAGTGCAAACTATCTGCTCACAATTTGGGGTGATGGTGATATGAAAACTGAATGTAAATAAGTACTAAAATATAGAGGAAATCAGTTGAGATGTTTTTGCCAAAAAAGTCACTTTTAAGAGTGTTGTGCTGTTAAGTGGTGCAGTTGCACTGGATGCAATTGCATCACTATGCCTTTCAGTCACTTTCTTTAGAGTTTCATTACAAGATTCCTATGTCTAAGCATGCTAAATAGGTTCACTCTTGTATTTTAATTACCCATTGAATCACCCTAAGGACTATGTTATCCTATGTCTAGGACTTAACATGGAATTAACAAAGGTTTCTTTATTAACAAGTTAACAAAGGCTTTATTAAAACACTCACCCTTATTAGTTCTTGAGTTCTTAAATGTACACCATGTCTGCTTTTATAAATCTACTTATTTCAAGCGATCAACCTTAAAACAAGTGTTGAAAGAACTATTAAACAAAAACTAAAATGCATACACCACATAAAAGCACAACAACTTACTTAAAAGCTCGTTATAAGGTTAGAACATCTCAACCAAGGAAATTTAGCTCATGTTAGGCATTGCAAGACTAAGACAGATGAAATAAAACATGTTGATATAACTGAAATTACAAAAGAAGACAATAGGCTAGAGTTTACACAAATTGAAGTTCTTTTGCATAAGTTTGCCAAGCAATGCAGTTGCACTGATTCCTTGCACTAGACTAATTCTATGAAGAAGTGAAGGGACAAGTTGTCAAGTCCTTCCTTACCTTCTTACAACTAAAAACCATATAAAACTAGAATGTAAAATATGATATATGAGAGATGTCTTCAAGTGAGAAGTGGGAGTCCTTATATAGCCTTCAAAAGTGAGCCCTTCCTCGAAGATTAAGTTAACCAAAGGAGTTAACAATGGTTACTTTTCAGATCTTCATAAAGTAATTTGAATCCCACACTCAAACACAATTGGGGGTCCAATAATGGATGGCCAAATGTCCCTAAGTGAGTGACTTCTTCAAGCTAGTCTTCTATGGTGGGCGCCGAAATTTGCATGTTGGCATGTGCCCCATGTGATCTATGACTAAGTGATAACTCATATTTATATGAGTTATTTATGCCTCTAAAGTTTAATTCCAAGCAAGTTCTCAAGTGTTATAGGTGTTTATATAGTAAAATATTAAAATTTTAGGAGCAGAAGGGTTAATTGCTGATTTGCTAATATCTGGCACATTTGGTGCCCCTAGTGAATGTTTTGATGTGTTTGTTAGTGTTACAGCGTCAAGTGCTATAGCGTCAACTGGCAGGCCCAGCGGAGCATAGAAAAATAAAATTTTGGCGCCTATTGCTTTATGTCAAGTCAGCGTATCTTCCTTTCTGCAGTAAGGACTGACGCGCGCGCTCCCCATTGGCTAGCGTGGACACTTGGCACTTTTTGGTGGAAGAATATCTTTTGGTTGGTGAGATATATCAAGTCACCTTTTTGAAAAAGCTGCTTTATGGGATATAGCAAAAGGGGACATCATCTTCTTCTCCATTCATTCACTCCCATTCGAAGTTACAGAGAGTTTTTGGAAGAAAAACTTGACACACATTTCCTCCATTAATCCTCGCCTTCAACCTTCCATTTTTATTGTCGTGTTCATCATTTCCGTTGCTGTGAAGCTGTGCTATAGCGTTATCAAGCTATTCGTGAGTTGGGAGCTACGGGTTGTATCTTTTGCGTCCGTAACTTCTCTCCTTGTGTATGGTAATATGAGTCTCTTGTCTTGTATTTTGTTGATGATGCTCACCATGAGCTAAACACTTTGTAGTTGGATTGCTTAAAGCTTTGTAATGAACCATTAGTATATTTAATATAACATTTGAAGTTTTGCGTTTCAATCCTTGTATTCTAATGCTTTCAACTTATTTTGGGATTGGCCACTTGAAATGAGTACATTTGTGGATTCAGACATGGTCCATGAATCGAACTCAAGGGTTGATATGAACGAAATGTGATTTAAAGACATTTAAATCACTTTTGCTTAAATCTAGACATAGGGGAGCAATAGTTCATAGGGCTTAAGTTGTGGGTTCTTCGTTATACAGCGGTGGACTTATTTAGAACCTAGACATAAGAGTCTTGTAACAAAACCCTGGCGTGAGTGACTGAAAGGCACAACATCATATGCTACAGCGCTTGACGCTATAGCGTCTTATGTTATAGCGCCTTAGTTTTGGGAATTTACATAGTAGATAGCAGTTCAACTCCTTTCTCTCATATTCAAACTCCTTTACTGTTTTCACTCACCAACTTTAATTTTTATGTTTAAAATCACAACGTTTTATTCTTGCTTGCTTTGCTAGTGTTTTAGTAACTAAACTTTAAAATTAATATCAATCCCTGAGGGTACGATCTCTACTTTTCTTCATTATACTACTTGTTGAGATTGTGTATATTTGCACAACTACTTTTCACGTAACAAGTTTTTGGCGCCGTTGCTGAGGATTGCATTTAATTTTTATGGTTTACAAGTCTTAAACACTACGTGAAGCTTTTTACCCTGGTGTTTGTTCTGTGTGTTATAGCAAGAAGCGCTATAGCGTATGCACAGCTCTTCGTCATCAGAATTGAAGTTTGACCCAGAACCTGAAAGAAGATTCAGGAGGTTAACACAACTTCAAAGGTTACAGCAACAGCAACTAGAACCGACCATGTCAGAACAAGGTGGGTCTGGTAGAGGTACTGGTACTCAAGGGGGTAGAAGCACCCATTGTAACACCCCGGAAATAATTTAATTAAAATAGTTGATTGAATTATTAAAATAATTTGGAGGCGGGATATAGATAAATTAAAAGGTTAATATTTTATATGCGTAGGAGGTGAAACGAGTAAAGGAGGTGGTGACGTAGAGAGCCCAGCGTTTACTGAGCCCTCAACTTAAACCTGGGGGTTTAAGCCAAACCCTCATTCGCAGCAAGCAAAAGAAAAACGAAAGTGAGAGTGAGAGAGAGGGCACGCGGCGCAAAGAGGGAGAGAAGAGGAGGGTTTCGCGAAGAATTTCAAAAGGAGATCGTTCGTGTTGCTGTGGTTTTGTTCGTGTCTCGTTCGTCGTGTTCCGGAGCTTACGTTATTCGAGGTAAGGGTGGGCTTAACCTTGATAATGGGTTGATGATAATTATGTGTGGGTAGTCTAGGGTTTTGTTGAATTGTTCGTGTTGTTGCATATCGTGTTTTCGTTGAGATTGGTGCTTTGATGATTATTGCACGTTATTGTGATTTGTTTCGTTATTTGTTGTTGCGTGATTGTTGTATCACGATGATGGTGTTGTTATTGTTCGTGTTTTTGTTGTTGCTGTGCGTGGTTGATTGTTGTTGTCGCGTTGTCGAATTGTCGTTTTTGTTGTGGTGGTTGCGGTGTCGTTGCCGTTAGGGTTTGGTGTTTGGCAATTTAGCGATTCTGGACACAGGTTCGATTTTTCTAAAACTGGCGCTGTTTGGTTGATCCAAAAATTATGATGTTCATTGTTTTTGAAAATAGACTTAACGCCGGTCGTTTTGGCACTGGTTTCGTTAAATTCGGAGTTGTATCGCTCGAGTTATAGGCGATACAAGTTAGGTTAAAATTCTGGAAACGATTTGGGTATAGATTCGGTATTTCGGTGACTGGGAACGTTGTATTGACCGAAAAATTATGTGGTTTATTTTTCTGGAAAATAGACTTAATGCTTGTTAATTTGGCACTGGTTTGGTTGCGTTTAGAGTTGTGTAGCTTGAGATATGAATTCCACAAGTTAGAGTAAGATTCTGGAAACAATCTGGACACAGGGTCAGTGTTTTGATTACCACGTTTTCAAAAGAACTCCTTTTCGAACGAATCCAATTTCTTTGAAAACTAGACAAAATTTGCCCCAGTTTATGCACAAGTTTCATGCAATTTGATTGAGTTTTGGTCACTTTGGAATTGCTTGAATTTGAAGGACAGAAACTGTCCTCTTTTGCAACTAGCCTGTGTGCTTTTCGAAAACTGTACCTACTGGACACTCTCCTTCAAAAACTGAACTTAGGGATGATAACCAGACCCATAGGGCTTTCCAACAAGTATTTATTTGTTGAAATCCGATGTCGTTTGCTATTTTAATTAATTCGCTGAAGTAGGTGTGATGTGCCTAGGCGCTGTGCGCCAGTCTTGTGCGTGGTGTGCGTGCGTTATGTCCGCGTTGTGGAGCCGTCTGGTGTTAATATTTCAGGTGCGGTGCTGGTATGCTCAGGAGAGTTTAGTGGTAGCTGTGATGCTACAACTTGGTGCTATTTTTGGTGAAATCATTTGTTTTGATTCTGGTGATATAATATTTATTTTAAATACTTGTTATGGTGAGTTGGTGCATAATCATGGTGTCGCATTGTCATATGCATGTTTTGGTGATATAGGCTCTGCCTCTGGTGTTTATTGGTGATATGCCCGTCGTGGCTCATTTTGGTGATCGGTACCGCATGCATATGCCCACTGGAGGGGTTGTATATCATCCCATTGTCTATGAATGTTATAATTTTGATGGTTCACTGTCAAATGGATTTTTCCTTTGGTATCTGGTGCTGTGATATGGTGTAATTGTATTGTGTTGCTGTAGTTACCTGATGCTAGCATATTTTTATCATCTGCTTATTATCTCTGTTAGACTCACCCCTTCTGCTTGGAATGTTGCTCTCGTGCGGCAACGCTGCAGGTGATCGCTAGTGCTCGTGGAGGAATTGCTAGGTTTTGCTTCCTCTCTCGTTTGGGTCTGTGTCAGCTCTGATATGTAGCACCGGGGAGTCGTTAGTTATCGTTTTGAACTATTATTTTAGTTATTGGAAATTGTTTTAATTAATTTTGGAGATGTCTTTAATTGTTAATTCTGGAGATGTTTAAACTGGTTAATATTTCCGCTGCTTGGTGATTTCTTTTATATAAATTATTTCGGAGATTTTCTTTTTTAAAAATGGTGAAAAATGTAGCGCCCTTCGAAGTGACTCTGATAATTGTCTATTTAATTGTAATAGTAAAAGGGGGGTGTTACATTAGTGGTATCAGAGCAGTTCGGTCTGTCCGGCCAAGTTGTCGAGTCGTCGAGTCGAGTAACACTTGAGTAATTGTTACTCGTTTCTGATTATAGTTTCTGTTGCAGTGTTAGGTTGAGATGGCAGGACGGAACGATGCTGCACTCGCTGCTGCTTTGCAGGCTGTGGCTCAAGCTGTGGAGAATAACCCAGGTGCTGCTGGTGATGCTGGGTCGCGCAGTTTGGCTACGTTTCAGAGGGAGAATCCTCCTACCTTTAAGGGCAAGTATAACCCTGATGGTGCTTTGGCGTGGCTGAAAGAGATGGAGAGAATCTTTCGTGTTATGGATTGCTCTGAGGCGCAGAAAGTCAGGTATGGTACTCATATGCTGGCAGAGGAGGCTGATGACTGGTGGTTGGAGGTGAGGCAGAGGTTGGCGACTGTGAATGAAGAGGTCACTTGGGCTGTGTTCAGCAGAGAATTTCTGAGAAAGTATTATCCTGAAGATGTCCGTGGGAAGAAAGAGATTGAGTTTCTGGAGCTGAAGCAGGGTAATATGTCGGTGACTGAGTATGCTGCCAAGTTCATTGAATTGGCGAAGTTCTATCAACATTATGGTGAGGCTGGTGCTGAATTCTCCAAATGCATCAAGTTTGAAAATGGGTTGCGGGCTAATATCAAGAAGGCGATAGGGTATCAGAAAATTCGGGTGTTCTCGGAGTTGATTGACAGCTGCAGAATCTTCGAGGAAGACAGTAATGCTCATTCTAGAGTCATGAGGGATAGGCAGAAGAATTTCTCGAGTCGTGGGAAGCCGTATGAGGTTCCAGCTGGTAAGGGCAATCAGAGAACTGCTGTGGGTAAGAGACCTAGTGGGGGAGATGCTGCTGCTAGTGTGGTATGTTACAAGTGTGGTAAACCCGGTCATAAGCGTCCTGACTGTCCAGGTGATGTGAAGAAGTGCTACAAGTGTGGTAAAGAGGGTCATATGGCGTCTAGCTGTGATCGAAAGGATGTGTTATGCTACAACTGTGGTGAGGGTGGTCATATCAGCACTCAGTGTCCTAAACCGAAGAAAGAAAGGTCCGTTGGGAAGGTGTTCGCTCTGGCGGGGTCAGATGCAGTGAATGAGATCAGAGGTACATGCTATATTAATAATTCTCCTCTTATTGCTATTATTGATACTGGTGCTACCCATTGTTTTATTGCTACTGCATGTGTTGAGAAATTAGATCTTGTTTTATCTTCTATGTTGAGGGAGATGGTTATCGATACTCCGGCTAAGAGTTCGGTGACTACCTCGGTTGTTTGTGCGAAATGCCCTTTATCGATATTCGGTAATGATTTTCTCGTTGACTTGATTTGTTTGCCGCTGAGCGGAATGGATGTTATTCTAGGTATGGACTGGTTAGTTGATAACCATGTTCATATCAATTGTCATGAAAGGTCTGTGAGTTTCTTTTCTCCTGAAGAGGAAGAGTCTGGTTTGTTGTCTGCTGGTCAGTTGCATAGGGTAATGAGGGAAGACGTCCAGTTGTTTTCATTAATGGCGTCATTGTCTGCTGAGAGCCAAGCGAAGGTTGATGAGTTGCAGGTGGTGCGAGAGTTTTCTGAGGTTTTTCCCGACGAGATTCCGGATGTACCACCAGAGAGAGAGGTTGAGTTTGCTATTGATCTGGTACCTGATACTAAACCTGTGTCTATGGCACCGTATAGAATGTCTGCATCTGAATTGTCAGAACTGAAGAAGCAACTCGAGGATCTGCTTGAAAAGAAATTTGTGAGGCCAAGTGTGTCGCCGTGGGGAGCTCCTGTGTTGTTGGTGAAAAAGAAAGATGGTAGTATGAGGTTGTGCGTAGACTATCGGCAGCTGAATAAGGTGACTATTAAGAACAAGTATCCGCTTCCGAGGATTGATGACTTAATGGATCAGTTGGTGGGTGCTCAGGTGTTCAGTAAAATAGATTTGAGATCGGGTTATCATCAGATCAAGGTGAAAGACGAAGACATTCAGAAGACAGCTTTCAGAACCCGTTATGGGCATTATGAGTATTCCGTGATGCCTTTCGGTGTGACTAATGCGCCGGGAGTGTTCATGGAGTACATGAATCGTATCTTTCGTGAGTATCTGGATCGGTTTGTGGTGGTATTCATTGACGACATCCTAATTTATTCTAAGTCAGAAGAGGAGCATGCAGAACATCTGAGATTGGTATTGGAAATTCTGAGGGACAGGAAATTATATGCGAAGCTGTCTAAGTGTGAGTTTTGGTTGAAAGAGGTTAGCTTTCTGGGTCATGTTATTTCGGGGAATGGAATTGCCGTGGATCCGTCTAAGGTTGATGCCGTGTTACAATGGGAGTCTCCGAAGTCAGTTACTGAGATTAGAAGTTTTCTGGGTCTGGCAGGTTACTATAGGAGGTTTATAGAAGGATTTTCGAAGTTGGCACTTCCGTTGACTCAGTTGACTTGCAAGGGTAAAGCTTTCATCTGGGATGACTGTTGTGAAGAGAGCTTCAAAGAATTGAAGAAGAGGTTGACGACGTCTCCTGTTCTGACGTTGCCTAATCCGGAAGAGTCGTTTGTGGTGTATTGTGATGCTTCCAAGATGGGGTTGGGAGGTGTGCTTATGCAGAATGGTAAGGTAGTTGCCTATGCGTCGAGACAGTTGAGGACTCATGAGAAGAACTACCCTACCCATGATTTAGAACTTGCTGCAGTTGTGTTCGCGTTGAAAATTTGGAGACATTATCTGTATGGTTCGAGGTTTGAGGTGTTCAGTGATCATAAGGGTTTGCAGTATCTGTTTGATCAGAAAGAGTTGAATATGAGACAGCGCAGATGGTTGGAGTTGCTGAAAGACTATGACTTTAGCTTGAACTATCATCCGGGAAAGGCTAATGTGGTAGCTGACGCTTTAAGTCGAAAGACGTTGCATATGTCAGCAATGATGGTTAGAGAACTCGAATTAATTGAGCGGTTTAGGGATATGAGTTTGGTTTGTGAAGTGACGCCTCAGAGTGTCAGATTGGGGATGTTGAAGATTGATAATGAATTCATGGCTAGCATTCGAGAAGCTCAGAAGTTAGATGTTAAATTAGTTGACCTGATGGTTGGGATTGATCAATCCGAGAATAAAGACTTTGAGTTGGATGCACAGAATGTATTGAAGTACCGTGGAAGAATCTGCATTCCTGATGATGAGGAGATGAAAAGAGCAATTTTAGAAGAAGGTCATAGGAGTAAGTTGAGTATCCATCCGGGAGCTACAAAGATGTATCAGGATCTGAAGAAGATGTTTTGGTGGCCTGGTATGAAGCGTGATGTGGCGCAGTTTGTGTATTCCTGCTTGACTTGTCAGAAATCGAAGGTTGAGCATCAGAAGCCTGCTGGGTTGATGCAACCGTTGGAGATTCCGGAATGGAAGTGGGATAGTATTTTCTATGGATTTCGTGATAGGGTTACCTAATACTGTGAGGGGGCACGATTCGATTTGGGTGATTGTGGATAGATTGACGAAGTCTGCTCATTTTATTCCTATCAATATCACGTATCCGGTGTCGAGATTGGCAGAGATTTATATTCAGGTGATTGTGAAGTTGCATGGTGTTCCTTTGTGCATTGTGTCTGACAGAGATCCTAGGTTCACTTCTGATTTCTGGAAGAGTTTGCAAGAAGCGTTGGGTTCTAAATTGAGGTTGAGTTCAGCTTATCATCCTCAAACTGATGGACAGACAGAGAGGACCATTCAGTCGTTGGAAGACTTGTTGAGATCTTGTGTTCTTGAGCAGGGAGGTGCGTGGGATACTCACCTTCCGTTGATCGAGTTTACTTACAACAATAGTTACCATTCTAGCATCGGGATGGCACCGTTCGAGGCATTGTATGGTCGGAGATGTAGGACTCCGTTGTGTTGGCATGAATCTGGGGAGAGTATTGTTCTTGGACCCGAGGTTGTTCGAGAGACTACTGAAAAGGTGAAATTGATCCGTGAGAAAATGAAAGCGTCGCAGAGTAGACAGAAGAGCTATCATGATAAGAGAAGGAAGGATTTAGAATTCCAAGCTGGTGATCATGTGTTTTTGAGAGTCACGCCTATGGCTGGTGTTGGGCGTGCATTGAAGACAAAGAAGTTGACTCCTCATTTCATTGGACCGTATCAGATCACTGAGAGAATTGGTAATGTTGCTTATAGGGTGGCCTTGCCACCTAATCTTTCGAATTTGCACGATGTATTTCATGTGTCGCAACTTCGGAAGTATATTTCGGATCCGTCCCATGTGATTCCGATGGATGATGTGCATGTGCGGGATAATCTCACTGTGGAGACAATGCCTGTGCGAATTGAAGATCGTGAAGTGAAGACTTTACGTGGCAAAGAGATAAACCTGGTGAAAGTGGTCTGGTTAGGAGCTGCTGGTGAAAGCATGACATGGGAGTTGGAGAGCAAGATGCGAGAGTCCTATCCGGAGCTGTTTGAATCAGGTATGTTTTCGAGGACGAAAGATTCTAAGTGGGGGAGGGTTGTAACACCCCGGTAATAATTTAATTAAAATAGTTGATTGAATTATTAAAATAATTTGGAGGCGGGATATAGATAAATTAAAAGGTTAATATTTTATATGCGTAGGAGGTGAAACGAGTAAAGGAGGTGGTGACGTAGAGAGCCCAGCGTTTACTGAGCCCTCAACTTAAACCCTGGGGGTTTAAGCCAAACCCTCATTCGCAGCAAGCAAAAGAAAAACGAAAGTGAGAGTGAGAGAGAGGGCACGCGGCGCAAAGAGGGAGAGAAGAGGAGGGTTTCGCGAAGAATTTCAAAAGGAGATCGTTCGTGTTGCTGTGGTTTTGTTCGTGTCTCGTTCGTCGTGTTCCGGAGCTTACGTTATTCGAGGTAAGGGTGGGCTTAACCTTGATAATGGGTTGATGATAATTATGTGTGGGTAGTCTAGGGTTTTGTTGAATTGTTCGTGTTGTTGCATATCGTGTTTTCGTTGAGATTGGTGCTTTGATGATTATTGCACGTTATTGTGATTTGTTTCGTTATTTGTTGTTGCGTGATTGTTGTATCACGATGATGGTGTTGTTATTGTTCGTGTTTTTGTTGTTGCTGTGCGTGGTTGATTGTTGTTGTCGCATTGTCGAATTGTCGTTTTTGTTGTGGTGGTTGCGGTGTCGTTGCCGTTAGGGTTTGGTGTTTGGCAATTTAGCGATTCTGGACACAGGTTCTATTTTTCTAAAACTGGCGCTGTTTGGATGATCCAAAAATTGTGATGTTGATTGATTTTGAAAATAGACTTAACGCCGGTCGTTTTGGCACTGGTTTCGTTAAATTCGGAGTTGTATAGCTCGAGTTATAGGCGATACAAGTTAGGTTAAAATTCTGGAAACGATTTGGGTATAGATTCGGTATTTCGGTGACTGGGAACGTTGTATTGACCGAAAAATTATGTGGTTTATTTTTCTGGAAAATAGACTTAATGCTTGTTAATTTGGCACTGGTTTGGTTGCGTTTAGAGTTGTGTAGCTCGAGATATGAATTCCACAAATTAGAGTAAGATTCTGGAAACAATCTGGACACAGGGTCAGTGTTTTGATTACCACGTTTTCAAAAGAACTCCTTTTCGAACGAATCCAATTTCTTTGAAAACTAGACAAAATTTGCCCCAGTTTATGCACAAGTTTCATGCAATTTGATTGAGTTTTGGTCACTTTGGAATTGCTTGAATTTGAAGGACAGAAACTGTCCTCTTTTGCAACTAGCCTGTGTGCTTTTCGAAAACTGTACCTATTGGACACTCTCCTTCAAAAACTGAACTTAGGGATGATAACCAGACCCATAGGGCTTTCCAACAAGTATTTATTTGTTGAAATCCGATGTCGTTTGCTATTTTAATTAATTCCCTGAAGTAGGTGTGATGTGCCTAGGCGCTGTGCGCCAGTCTTGTGCGTGGTGTGCGTGCGTTATGTCCGCGTTGTGGAGCCGTCTGGTGTTAATATTTCAGGTGCGGTGCTGGTATGCTCAGGAGAGTTTAGTGGTAGCTGTGATGCTACAACTTGGTGCTATTTTTGGTGAAATCATTTGTTTTGATTCTGGTGATATAGTATTTATTTTAAATACTTGTTATGGTGAGTTGGTGCATAATCATGGTGTCGCATTGTCATATGCATGTTTTGGTGATATAGGCTCTGCCTCTGGTGTTTATTGGTGATATGCCCGTCGTGGCTCATTTTGGTGATCGGTACCGCATGCATATGCCCACTGGAGGGGTTGCATATCATCCCATTGTCTATGAATGTTATAATTTTGGTGGTTCACTGTCAAATGGATTTTTCCTTTGGTATCTGGTGCTGTGATATGGTGTAATTGTATTGTGTTGCTGTAGTTACCTGATGCTAGCATATTTTTATCATCTGCTTATTATCTCTGTTAGACTCACCCCTTCTGCTTGGAATGTTGCTCTCGTGCGGCAACGCTGCAGGTGATCGCTAGTGCTCGTGGAGGAATTGCTAGGTTTTGCTTCCTCTCTCGTTTGGGTCTGTGTCAGCTCTGATATGTAGCACCGGGGAGTCGTTAGTTATCGTTTTGAACTATTATTTTAGTTATTGGAAATTGTTTTAATTAATTTTGGAGATGTCTTTAATTGTTAATTCTGGAGATGTTTAAACTGGTTAATATTTCCGCTGCTTGGTGATTTCTTTTATATAAATTATTTTGGAGATTTTTTTTTTTAAAATGGTGAAAAATGTAGCGCCCTTCGAGGTGACTCTGATAATTGTCTATTTAATTGTAATAGTAAAAGGGGGGTGTTACACCCATGGGGGAAGAACTAATTCAAGAGGTGGTATAAGCAACAGAGGTGGTAGATCTGACCCTGGTGGAGGTGGACCTATTGGGGGAAGAGGACCAATCACCCATTCTATTACTATGCATGATCCTGAAGACTGGTACAGGCAGCAACGGATTAATCAAGGTCCTGGAGACATGGTAAATGACAGAGATAGACCCATGAGAGACTATGTTGTGTTTGATCCTCAAACAATGCAAACCAGCATAGCTAGACCAATTCTCAACACTGACCATTTTGAATTCAAACCAATGATATTCCAGATGCTTCAAACTGTGGGATAATTTGGAGGTTCTCCTCAAGAGGACCCGTATTCACATCTTAGACAATTTTTGTTAGTCTATAGTAACTTCCTTATTCCTGGTGTAACTGAAGATGCCTTTAGACTAAAACTTTTTCCTTACTCCTTGAAGGATAGAGCTAAGTCATGGTTAAATTCATTGGAACCTAACTCTATCCATACTTGGAATGAGATGGCAGAAATTTTTTTGGCAAAATACTTCCGACCAAACAAAAATGCCAAGTTAAGGAATGATATTACAGCCTTCAAACAAAAAGATGGTGAATCACTTTATGAAGCATGGGAACGATGGAAGGAATTGTTGAGAAAGTGTCCTCATCATGGGATACCTGTTGTCATTCAAATGGAGACCTTTTACAATGGATTGGAGCCACAAACAAGATTGATGCTAGATGCTTCCTCAGGGGGTATGATCTTGAACTCCTCCTTTAATGAAGCTTGCGACTTGATAGAGCTCATTGCAACCAACAGTTCCCAATGGCCTACTGATAGGCTAAGTTCTGCAAAAAGGGTAGCTGGGGTCCATGAAGTAAGTGAAGTTTCTGCTCTATCAGCACAAGTGGCCTCTCTCACCAACATGATCAAGAATTTAAGTACTCATAATGCTACAACAACTAACGCTATAGCAGCTTCTGAGTCAACTGCTGCTGTTATTGAACAAGCCCCTCCAGGTGAAACGAGTTGTGTCTATTGTGGAGGAGGCCATGTTTATGAAGAGTGCCCAGCCAATCCTGTCTTTGTGAATTTTGTGGGTTATAATAAGAATAATAATCCCTACTCCAACACTTATAACCCTGGTTGGAAGAATCACCCCAATATCAGATGAGGAGGTAACAATGCAAATACATGAGGTTCAAATGCTCCTACTGTTCCACCAGGATTCAACACTCAGAGTCAACCAAGACAGAATGCCCCCAATTGTAGACAATTCCCTGGAAAGCCTTATGAAATCCTTCATGAGTGATTGCAAGACCACTCTTCAAACTCATGAAGCATCAATAAAGAATCTAGAGAATCAAATTGGGCAGATAGCAACTGTTCTCACCCAAAGGCCAAGTGGAGCTTTGCCTTCCACTACTGAAGCCTCAACTTCCAAACCTCATGGGAAAGAAACAGCAAATGTCATATCTCTGAGAAGTGGTACTGAACTGACAGGGCCATCTACTACTGTAAGTGGAGGAATGCAAGAAAAAGAAAAAAATAAGAAAAGTGAAAATGAAAAAAATTCTGCAGACGTTATAGCATCTGAAGCTATAACGCCCGATGTTACAGCACCTGTTACTGTACCAAAGATGGTTCCAGAATATCCTGCACCTCCCTATCCTCAAAGATTGAAGAAGGCACAGGAGGACAAGCAGTTCAACAAATTTTTAGAGGTGCTAAAGCAATTGCATATCAATGTTCCTTTGGTGGAAGCTCTCCAACAAATGCCTAACTATGCCAAGTTCATGAAAGATGTCCTCACCAAAAGAAGAAACTGGGGGAGTTTGAAACTGTGGCTATGACAGCAGAATGTAGCATGATTATGCAAAATAAACTTCCTACAAAACTTAAAGATCCTGGTAGCTTTACTATACCTTGCTCCATTGGAGATTTTTACAAAGGTCGTGCTTTATGTGACTTAGGAGCAAGTATTAACTTGATGCCTAAGTGCATATACATGAAATTGGGTATAGGAACTGCCAGGTCTACTTCTGTAACCCTTCAGTTAGATGATAGGACTCTTGCCTATCCTGAAGGGATATTAGAAGATGTGCTTATTAAAGTTGACAAGTTTGTTTTCCCTGTGGATTTTGTTATTTTAGATTTTGATGCAGACAAGGAGGTGCCTATCATTCTGGGAAGACCCTTCTTAGCAACAGGGGAAGACGTTAATTAATGTGCAAAAAGGGGAACTGATAATGAGGGTCAATGACCAAGAAGTCAAGTTTAATGTCCTCAATGCTTTGAAGTACCCTGAAACCAACACAAAAGAATGTTCTTTTATAGTCTCTCTTGACCAAGTGGTTCAGAAACAATTTCATAAAAGCAATGATCACTTGGGCAAAATTCTGCATAAATGTGAGAAACATGAGCTTCTGAAGGAAGGAGCTATCCAGAAAGAAATGACAGTAAAAGAGGTTTGGGCCAGAAAGTATGAGTCACTTGAGCAACAAAACTCCAACCTCAAAAAGAATGTTCCTTCCATTGAGCAACCACCTTCCCTTGAGTTGAAAGAATTACCCAAGCACCTGAAGTATGTCTATTTAGGGGAAAATGATTCTCTGCCAGTGACCATTGCCTCTAATCTTTTGCAAGATCAAGAGCATGATCTCATAAATACCCTAAAGAGACATAAGAAGGCAATTGCTTGGCAAATGTCTGATATTCAAGGAATTAGCCCAACTATTTGCATGCACAGAATTGTCTTGGAAGAAAATGCCAAGAACAGTATTGAAGGGCAGAGAAGACTCAATCCAATAATGAAGGAGGTGGTGAAGAAAGAAATCATCAAGTGGCTGGATGCTGGTATTTTCGACCCTATCAGTGATAGTGCTTGGGTTAGTCCTGTGCAATGTGTCCCTACGAAGGTGGGGTGACAGTGATTACAAATGACAAGAATGAACTGATACCAACCAGGACAGTGACAGGGTGGAGTATTTGCATGGACTACAGAAAGTTGAACAAGTCTAAAAAGAAGGATCATTTCCCTCTACCTTTTATTGACCAAATGTTGGATAGGCTTGCAGGAAAGGAATTTTATTACTTTTTAGATGGCTACTCTGGCTATAATCAAATAGCAATAGTTTCTCAGGATCAGCAAAAGACCACATTCACGTGTCCTTATTGCACATTTGCCTTCAGGAGAATGCCATTTGGACTGTGTAGTGCTCCTGCAACCTTCCAGAGGTGTATGATGGCTATTTTCTCAAATTAAATAGAGAAATCCATGGAAGTCTTCATGGATGACTTTTCTGTATTTGGGGAATCATTTCAAGCATGTTTGGCGAACTCGGAGGAAATTCTGATCAGGTGTGAAGAAACAAACCTAGTGCTGAATTGGAAAAAATGTCACTTCATGGTGCAAGAAGGGATTGTTTTGGGCCACAGAATCTCCAAGAAAGGACTAGAAGTAGACAGGGAAAAGATTAAAGTCATAGAGAAATTGCCTCCACCTATAAGTGTCAAGGGTGTCAGAAGTTTCCTTGGTCATGCTGGATTTTACAGAAGATTCATCAGAGACTTTTCTAAAATTTCAAAACCTTTGTGTCAGCTGCTACAGCATGATACTGCTTTTATTTTTGATGAACACTGTTTGGAAGCCTTTCAGAAGTTGAAGGAAGCTCTAGTAATTGCTCCTGTTATTCTAACTCCTGACTGGACAAAAGCATTTGAGCTCATGTGCGATGCAAGTGACTATGTTGTTGGAGCAGTGTTGGGGCAAAGGTATGATAAGGTTTTTCATTCTATTTATTATGCCAGCAAAACACTTGTAGAAGCACAATTAAACTACACTGTCACTGAAAAAGAGTTATTGGCTGTTGTCTTTGCATTTGACAAGTTTAGATCATACTTGGTGGGTACTAAAGTTATTGTTTTTACTGACCACTCAGCCATCAAATATTTGATCTCAAAAAATGATGCAAAGCCTAGGCTAATAAGGTGGGTTCTCCTCCTCCAAGAATTTGATTTAGAAATTCGTGATAAAAAGGGGGTGGAGAACCAAGTTGCTGACCATTTGTCTAGAATTGAAGGAGAAAATGCAGGTGCAACTGAAGGAGAGATCAAAGAGTACTTTCCAGATGAAAAGCTGCTGGCAGTGACTGTTGTAGCATTTGACGCTATAGCAGTTAAAACGATCACTTCGGGTGCTATAGCGTCTGATGCTACAGCACCTTGGTATGCTGACATTGTAAATTTTCTGGTTAGCAAGGTGGTGCCTGCAGACATGAATCATCAGCAGAGAAAGAGGTTCTTCCACACAATTAAGCAATATTATTGGGATGAACCATTCCTCTACAAAAAATGCCAAGACCAATTGATGAGGAGGTGCCTAGCAGAAGAAGAACAACACCAAGTGCTACAGCACTGTCATGCTGCACCTTGTGGTGCAAAAACAACTGCAAAGGTGCTACAATCTGGATATTACTGGCCTACATTGTTCAGAGATGCTCAAGAAATGGTTAAGAGGTGTGACAGATGTCAGAGAACTGGGAATATTTCCAATAAGCATGAGATGCCTCTAACCAACATCTTGGAGGTGGAGCTCTTTGATGTTTGGGGAATGGATTTCATGGGACCTTTCCCTCCTTCTCATGGAAATCTGTACATCCTTGTGGTAGTGGACTATGTGTCAAAGTGGGTAGAAGCTGTTGCTTTACCCAACAATGATGCAAAGTCAGTGAGTAAATTCCTTCAAAAGAATATATTCACCAGATTTGGAACTCCAAGAGCTATCATAAATGATGAGGGATCCCACTTCTGCAACAAGCTGATTGAAACCCTCTTGGCTAAATATGGAGTCAAGCACAAGATTGCTACTGCTTACCACCCTCAAACAAGTGGGCTAGCAGAGTTGTCTAACAGAGAAATTAAGAGAATTCTTGAAAAGATGGTGGGTCCAACTAGGAAGGAATGGTCTCTACACTTGGATGATGCTCTATGGACCTACAGGACAGCCTTTAAAACTCCTT
Organism: Astragalus glycyphyllos; assembly: GCA_963573325.1. Taxonomy (NCBI): domain Eukaryota; kingdom Viridiplantae; phylum Streptophyta; class Magnoliopsida; order Fabales; family Fabaceae; genus Astragalus; species Astragalus glycyphyllos. The sequence continues at coordinate 41,897,013 of OY754307.1, forward strand.
TGGGGATGTCACCTTACAGACTTGTGTATGGCAAAGCTTGCCACCTGCCTATTGAACTGCAACATAAAGCCCACTGGGCTGTTAAAAAGCTGAACTTTGATCACACAAGGGCAGGGGAAGCTAGGATGCTGCAGTTGAATGAGCTTGAGGAGATTAGGCATTTTGCCTATGAAAACTCAGCCATTTACAAGGAGAAAACTAAGGTATGGCATGACCACAAAATTCAAAGAAGAGAGCTGACAGAAGGAGGGCTGGTTCTGTTATTTAACTCAAGACTCAAACTGTTTCCTGGGAAATTAAAATCCAGATGGCCAGACCCTTTTAAATTGATAAAAATATACCCACATGGTGCTGTGGATTTGTATGATGAAGCAACTGGCACCACCTTCAAGGTAAATGCGCAAAGGGTAAAACATTACCATGGTGAGCAAGTGGTCAGGGACAAGACCACTGTTGATCTTCAAAACCTCTAGCAGACAGAGGAAGTCTGGCTGAAGACTCTTAAAGCAAGCACTCTTGGGAGGCAACCCAAATTTTCAATTAACCAAATTTTTTGTTCTTAAATTTTGTTTATGCAGGAGTGAAATATGGAGCTGGATGATATCATGTGAAGTTGTTGTAGTAGCAGTTGACACTATAGCGTTTGTTGTGTCGCTGACGTTATAGCGTTGGCTGCGTGGTGTTGGTCAGAAAGTCAAAAAAAAATAAATCAAAAAGCTCAGTGATGACGTGGCAAGTATTAGCCATTGCTCAACTGCTTTGCACACGTATTTTGTCACATCCTTCACCTTCTCTCTCCATCAATCACTTTCAACGGTTACTTTATTTATTTTTATCTCAACTTCCCATAACTCCTCTCCCCCATAAATCAAGCTGTTGCATCTCTCATCTCTCTCACCTAAAACTTCATCTCTTCTCTCTCGTAACCTTACCCACAAAACCCTAAGCTCTCATCTCACTGATTAGCAAGTTCAAAAATTTCACCATGCCTAAAAAGCAAACTCCTTCAAAGGCTACTGGAAAACGACCAGCATCAGAGCCTGGTTCTCCGTCCACTGAAATCGTCGATGATACAAGGAAATTCTGGAATATGGAATTCATTGCTTAAAGAGGATTCAAGAGTGAAAAAGCATCTGAGGGATTCACGGCAACCGTTATAGCGTTGGGCTGGGAGCAGTTTGTCAAGCACCGCAAGCAATATGTGATTTCTCTGGTTCGTGACTTCTATGAGGGAATCCCAGTGCCAAAAGATGATAACCATTCTACTTTCTCTATAGTGAGGGGAGAAACTGTCAATTTTGATCCCAGAACCATCAATGAATTGTATCATCTGGGTTATCATGGGAAAGCTATTGAGAACAAAGTTAGGCAGTGGGGAAAGGCAGAAATGGAAGAAGTAAAAGAGCGCATTTGCGTAGAATGAGCCACATGGGAGAAATTTGGGTCTGAGTACAAGATTAAAAAGCAGTACATGTGTGACGAAGCAAGCATGTGGTTCAACTTCAGGAAGCATTCCCTCCTCCCCACTTCTCACACCACTAATGTGGAGAAGGAGAGGATGATTGTGCTGGATGCTATCATGGCTAGAGAGAAGATTGATGTTGGGAAGCTGATCTTCAAGGAGATTCACAAGTGCAGGAACAAGAGTGGAGGTAATATGTATTTCCCTTGCTTGATAACTGATTTATGCATTTAGGAAGAAGTAGAAGTGGAGGCCAATGAAGTAAGAAGGTCACCTTTGGGTGCTTTCCCAACTGCTTTCAAGCCAAGGCAGAGGCCTGCTGCTATAGCATCAAGTGATGTTGCAGCATTGCAGCGCTGCAGCGCTTGAAGCTACAGCAGCAGACTCTCTCCCTTTTTGTCAAGGAGAAGTATGAATCGGAGAAGGCAATGTTTGCCCAATTGTCTAAGGGCAAAACCACAGTGCAAGCACCTGAATTCCCTGACTGGTTGATTGACGAAGAGCCAGAGAAAAATGTGGTTGAGGAGGAAGCCCTAAAGGAGAAGAAAAAGAGAACAAGAAGCCCTGCTAAGAAAAAGCAAAGTCCTGCCAAAAAGAAGAAGAAGATAAGCAGTGAGGAGGAGGAGTTGAACTCTGAAGAGTTGGAAAGTTTGAGTGAAAATGATGAAAAGGAAACCAAGAGGATAGCAAGGCAGATTAATAGTGACGAAGAGAGTGAGGATTCATCTGAAGAGAAAACTGAAAGTGAGCAGTTTACTGAGATACAGTGTGATACCCCACCCAGCGCTAAACACATCCATAAATCCCCCACAAAAATTAAAACATCCCCATCACAACCAGTCATTGTCCCTGAAACCCCTCAATCACCACCTCCCCAGCATAACATTCCTAACTCACCCCCTCCAGAAAGCACCCAACCCCAAAATGTCAAACCACAAAAGCCTTCACCCATGAAAAGTCCACAACAGCAACCACAAACCACCACCGCAGAAAATCAACCATCACTCCAAGGCAAAGCAGTTGAGATGCCACAACAACAACCCATACAAGAAGACACCACCAATTCAGATGCTATAGCAGCTGACGCTGTAGCATCAGCCATTCCAACAAGTGTGACAGCAGCTGTTGTCACCCCCTCAAAAATGCCAAGATTCAAGCAAAGAGCTCAGAGAAATCCTCTTGCTAAGATGCATCATTTCATTGGAGAAGAAGAGGAAACTGAAGAGACTGGAAAGGAAAAAGCTTCTGAAATTCAAACTGTTGAAGCTATAGCGGCTGATGCTATAGCACCCAAGATGAAAGAAAAGCATGTGGCAAAGAAAAGGGTGCCAACCTACTATGATGCAAGGAAAAACCCTGGAGTAAAGTTAGCTGAGGTTGAGGAAGATCTGGTCGCTGAAGAATCCTCTACTGCTGAAGTGGAAGCTGAAGCTGTAGCATCTCAGGCTACAGCGCCTAAAGACAAGCCTGCTGAAGCAAAAGCTACTGAGGAAACCCCTCAGATGGAAGATGCAGCCAAGCTGGCTGAGTTGCAAGCTTCAAAAGCGGCAGAGGTAGCAGCAAATGTTGATGCTATAGCGTCTGAAACTGTAGCAGCTGAAGTTAAGGAGCCCACCAAGTCAGTTAAGAAAAAGCCCAAACCTGGCAAAGCAGCACCTGCTCCTTCAAGAACAAGCACTAGGCTCAGGTCTGGGGTAACAAAAAAAATAGTTAACCCTTCTTAGTATTTAGTGTTAATTTCCTGTTTTTCAAATAAACCTGTTAGGTGCTATAGCGTTGTTGTGCACTTAACAGTATGTTTTACATGTGTTCATTTTAGTTTCCTTGTTGTTTGAGTCCTTTTTGTAGGCCTCTCCCTCTACAAGCCTGCGCAGTGGGGACACTGCTGGTTCTTAAGTTAGGGGGGGTGGAGGACCTTTGCATGTCATTTTTTTTATATATATTCTGTTAAGTGCTAAGTGTTTAGTGCATAATCAGTTTGTTTGGTTTCTAGTCTTGCCATATTAGAAATTGTTCTTTTTGGGCTAATTTTAATGATGATCAAGTGAAATGTGTGGAGTAACCTTGCATGATTCATGAGTAGTCTTATTGTTGCTTCTACACAAAACTATGAACTTAAGGAAAAACTTAGCTAGCTACGAGGTCACACACGCACAATTGAGCAATAATGATTCTATAAGTTGTGAAATGCAATGGTGTGTATGTGTGTGGGTGTGGATTTGAAAGGTTAGCCCCTTAAGTTTGGGGGTGTGATAACTCATATTTATATTAGTTATTTATGCCTCTAAAGTTTAATTCCAAGCAAGTTCTCAAGTGTTATAGGTGTTTATTTAGTAAAATATTAGAATTTTAGGAAGCAGAAGGGTTAATTGCTGACTTGCTAATATCTGGCACATTTGGTGCCCCTAGTGAATGTTTTGATGTGTTTGTTAGTGTTACAGCGTCAAGTGCTATAGCGTCACCTGGCAGGCCCAGCGGAGCATAGAAAAATAAAATTTTGGCGCCTATTGCTTTATGTCAAGTCAGCGTATCTTCCTTTCTGCAGCTAGGACTGACGCGCGCGCTCCCCATTGGCTAGCGTGGACACTTGGCACTTTTTGGTGGAAGAATATCTTTTGGTTGGTGAGATATATCAAGTCACCTTTTTGAAAAAGCTGCTTTATGGGATATAGCAAAAGGGGACATCATCTTCTTCTCCATTCATTCACTCCCATTCGAAGTTACAGAGAGTTTTTGGAAGAAAAACTTGACACACATTTCCTCCATTAATCCTCGCCTTCAACCTTCCATTTTTATTGTCGTGTTCATCATTTCCGTTGCTGTGAAGCTGTGCTATAGCGTTATCAAGCTATTCGTGAGTTGGGAGCTACGGGTTGTATCTTTTGTGTCCGTAACTTCTCTCCTTGTGTATGGTAATATGAGTCTCTTGTCTTGTATTTTGTTGATGATGCTCACCATGAGCTAAACACTTTGTAGTTTGATTGCTTAAAGCTTTGTAATGAACCATTAGTATTGTTAATATAACATTTGAAGTTTTGCGTTTCAATCCTTGTATTCAAATGCTTTCAACTTATTTTGGGATTGGCCACTTGAAATGAGTACATTTGTTGATTCAGGCATGCTCCATGAATCGAACTCAAGGGTTGATATGAACGAAAGGTGATTTAAAGACATTTAAATCACTTTTGCTTAACTCTAGACATAGGGGAGCAATAGTTCATAGGGCTTAAGCTGTGGGTTCTTCATTATACAGGGGTGGACTTATTTAGAACCTAGACATAGGAGTCTTGTAACAAAACCCTGGCGTGAGTGACTGAAAGGCACAACATCATAGTAGATAGCAGTCCAACTCCTTTCTAGTAGATAGCGCCTTACTAGCGAAGCAAGAAGGAATAAAACGTTGTGATTTTAAACATAAAAATTAGAGTTGGTGAGTGAAAACAGTAAAGGAGTTTGAATATGAGAGAAAGGAGTTGGACTGCTATCTACTATGTAAATTCCCAAAGCTGTGGGTGCTATAGCGCCTTACTTTTGGGAATTTACATAGTAGATAGCAGTCCAACTCCTTTCTCTCATATTCAAACTCCTTTACTGTTTTCACTCACCAACTTTAATTTTTATTTTTAAAATCACAACGTTTTATTCCTTCTTGCTTCGCTAGTGTTTTAGTAACTAAACTTTAAAACTAATATCAATCCCTGTGGGTACGATCTCTACTTTTCTTCATTATACTACTTGTTGCGATTGTGTATACTTGCACAACTACTTTTCGCGTAACACTAAGCATGATGTCATCCTTGAAGTGTTGGTGCATTGGTATGGTCATGAGGTTCTTCATGTATTGTTGTCTGTCTTCAGTGCAGGAGCATCCAGTGCAGTTGCACTGTTATATTCTGGTGCAGTTGCATTTGTCATGTTTCTGTCTGTTCTTTGATGTAGTTGCACCTGGTGCAGTTGCACTGTTGTTTTTCGGTGCAGAAGCATCAACTGCAGGTGCACTGAACAAACACATCAAACATACCAATATATATACAAAATGCTAGTCTTAAGTGTAACCCTCCATGAAACTTTGAATGTTGTTATTTTATTTATAAAACTATATTTAATAATTATTTTACTTGATTTTAGGCAATTATTTAGGTTTAGATGCGTAAATAACTCTATATAAAATAGAGTTATCACACCCCCAACGTGGTGATGTTCAGTAACCAGGGATCCCAAGGTTGCGATGGGGTCCGAGTTCAACCAGATTTGACTCAGACACCACCTTCCTGTTTGCCCGTTCGCCCTCAACTTTTTCTGATTCCTACTTCGATTTTAACGACAGGTAACAGCACTTCCTGGCTGCTTTAAGGTCGGTGGAGACGGTGATGATCTCGTCTTTGGTTGAGTAGAATTTCATCTTAAGGTGGACTGTGGACGCCATCGCCCCAAGTCTGCCTAGAGTCGGTCGCTCGAAGATACAGTTGTACGGTGATTGACAAGGCTGAACCAAGAACCGGGTCTTCACTGTTCTGGAGAGTTCGTCGGTTTCGTATGTGACCATCAGTTCAAGGTGCCTGAGCGAGGTAGTCTTTGGGCCGTTGAAGTCGGTCAGGTCGTCGCCGTTGTACGGGGTGAGCTCGGTTTCGGAGATCTTTATCTTTGTTTAGAGGTTCTGAAAGAGGATATCGGCTGAGTTATCCTGGTCTACCAAGATCCTCAATATGAGCACGTTGGCCATTACTGCGGAGATCATAAACGGGACGTATTGGTTAGGCCCGAGGATTGAGAGATTCAGATCTGAAAAGGCTACTGGCGGCCTGTCGGACAGGTTAGTTATCTTGGATGCTTTGGCTATGCTCATAATTTCTGTCCATCTTCGTTGCATCATTCTTTGGTCTCGGTAAAATCAACCGAGTGTCCTCCCATGATTACGGCAGCTACCACTCTCGACTATTGCTGCTTCGGCTCTTCCTCTTCATCCGAATTATCGGAGTCATCCTTCTCCGGCTTAGTCATTTCGTTGACGCCGGATTTAACTTTCCAGAGGTGCGTGAGACTATTTTTGCTCTTCGTCCCCGTCCATTTTGATGTACTTAGTGAGTATCCCCTTCTGTATCATGTCCTCGATGTCGTCCCTTAGAACTCAGCACTGGTTGGTATCATGCCCGTGACTCCTGTGGTATCGACAATATTTCTTCGTGTCCGTGTTTTCTCGCTAGACAAGGGGAGCAGGCCACTTACGGTCTTTAAACTCGGCATTTTCACATTTAGCAAGGATCTTAGACTTAACTTCATTAAGCTCGGTATACTCGGTGAATTGGGGTCGCCTCTCTTTCGGGAGTCCCTCTGAGTCCTTCTTGGGGGCCTTCCGCTTCTCGGTTCCCTTGGCAGGGGCGGATTCCTGGACTGCCTTGTCGGCAAGATCGTCGTCCTCTTCATAATCGATGAACCTCTGAGCTCGTCGCAGGAAATCCTCGAGGTTTCGGGGTCGGCGTATCCCGACGTCGATTTGGAACAAGCTCTTCTTTCGGAGCTCGTGTCTCATGAACATAAGCCTGATATCGTCTCTGAGGTCCCTTACATCGTTTTCCTCTTAGGGTCTCGGTTTCTCCTCTCGTTTTCCTCATACTGCATCATCAGATCGAAGGTATCCACGTGCTCGTTCGGGTCTCCGGTCCCTTCGTACATGTTGAGCTGTGGAGGTTTCTCCAGGGACTTCGGCACTTTGCAAGAAGCAATATCTCGCATGAAAGGAGTCTTTCTTGTGTGACAAGTGTCGTCCCGGCGGAAGGGTCGATCGTTCTTGTGAGGGGAGCACCTCCGACGCAGGGAAGCCTTGCGGGAGGATGACGAACCGTATGATGAAGCTTGGCTGGGAGTTAAACTCGGCGGAGTCGGAGGGGAGCGCGAGCAATGATGCCTGTGCCCCCTGGGTGGGGGAGATCGGTGGATGTTACGTCTGTGGTTGATCTTCATCCAGGGCGGAGAACGGTGCCGCTTAGAGAGGACAGCGTCTTGAATCGGGGATTTGTCTTGAGGTAGGACTGACGCAGCCGCCATGTTGGCTCGGACAGCAGCGACTTTATCCTCCATCTGAGTGAGTTGTAATTCCTGTTGGGCGATGTCACGGCTTCGTCTGTCTAGGAGGTCAAGAATCTGGTTAACTGCTTGGACTGAAACCCGGACTGCCTCGGCTACCGGTGGAGGTGAGAGGAGTGGTGCGAAGGGTGCCAGCTCAGCGGGTAGCTCTTGCACGTGACCCTCGGGGGTTTGAGCCCGGGAAGGCCGGGCCTCGATGGCGCTTTAAGGGCAAGGCTTACTGCGACTCGGAGGTCTTCCTCGGGGAGCCATGGGAAAGGACTAATTTTGGTGAGAGATGACAATCAACTCCCACTGTGGTCGCCAATGTTCAGTACGTGACTTCGGATCCTGGATCCTTGAGTCAATGATAGTTGCTTGATGTCTCTATGTCGTCTTCTCCTTGGCTCGAGGTCGGATTAAGGTCTTCGGAGTCGGAGGAACATCTTCTGGGTCGGAATCCTCCGAGGTGGTCCCTATCAACGTCGTCAGCTCCCGAGGTCGAACTTGGAAGGGTTGGGTACCTGCAGACACTCTGATGCCAAAGTCAGCAGTTAGAAGTTTGTGAGAGGTACAAGTGAAAGAAACGTACCTGATTATGCGGGGTAGTGTTATATTTATAGACAGGGGTCCGGAGTTCAGCACTTCTTGCCCGATTTCGAACCGTCGGATCGGGGTGAGATGATCTGGCCCGTTGATCTGAGTCTGTAACCGCAATTTCCTTGTTGGGCTGGATCCACAGCGTATTTGGCCGTTTGCCAAGCGGATTGGGCCTCTTAGCCCGGTCCGGAAGAGCTTCCCTTTTTGTTCCAATCAAGGACATGCAAGAGTAAAAGCATGATGATAATCTTCCTAATCTTGGAGTTTGGTATTCTGATTTTAGAAGTGCAATGAAGGAAAATAAAGGATGATTAAAGTGTGTTGGATAAAGGTTGTGAAGTTGAATGAAAGAGTTTTCAACTTTCTCTCCTCTCCTCCTTCCTTCGAGCTCTTCCTATCTCTGTTCTCTCTTCTTTTATCTTCTTTCATTTCTTTTGTTGTTTGAAAGTGAGAGGAAATGAAAATAAATGTATGGTACTAAAATAGTTGACCCGTGTCATGCACGGGTATAGTTATTCAATTGAAAAATCATTGTAGAGTAACTTTTATTTTTGCAAGTTAATATTATATTGAATAATAAGTAACTTTTTTTAATGCCTAAGTAACTTTCTTTGTGAATAATAAGTAACTAATAATAAACTAGTATTTTGCATAAATTGAATATTAAATTTTAAACTATTAAAACTTTGTATTGATTTGTTATTTTTATGCAGAAAATACAGCATCATATTAGTTGACATATCCATAGATATAAAAACACTGAAACTGATTAGAGAATAGAAGAAGACAAAAATTTCCTTAGTTAAAAAGGTAATTGAATATCAATTAAATATTAAAATTAACGACACTCAATAATATTCAACTTTTTTATTAGGTCTAGGGGTATTTGACCCCGCTCCGGAGTTCGGCCGGGAGGTAAGTAAAACCTCGCTCCAGTTTGTTTAATTGTCGGGGATCGAACCAGGGTATAAGTTGAGTCTACCCCTTTAGATGAAGTGCATTACCCACTTGCAACCAAGTTTGGAGTTAATATCCAACTATTCTATATAAAAATAATATTAAGCTATACAAATATTTAAAATTAGTTTTAAGCTATATAAATATTAAACTACCAGTAATGTGGTGCCATTTATATCAAAATAATGTACACCCATACTAATTTACTTGTCAACAAAAATAGTAATTTAGACAGAAATATTTTTTTGCCAAATGTTTAGTCTTGTTATAATATATTTTACCAAATAATTTAGGTTTTTGTAGATTATCTTACAAATATGTTTATACAAAATGTTCATTCTCGGTCAGCAATTCCAGATACACGTGGCTAGCTAAGTTTTTCGGTGTATACACAACAATAACATCGTAACAAAAAAATGTTCATTCCCCGTGTGGTGTCTTATTACTCTGAGAGTTTTATCCGAAAATTGAAACTTTCTCATATTTAACTTGTGTAATTAATTGTTTCTTTCTCAATGACTTAATATATTCTTTTAACTTCAAATTCGAAAATAAATAATCATCTTCAACTTATGGACTATATTATTAACCTTGACCCTTTAAGGTAAAAGAATAGTGATAGTAATGAGGGAGATAAACATTAATTCTAAGTTGTTTCGTAAGGGAGTATGGCGTGTTTTCATCTTGTAATATTTGATATCTAATTTTAGTATAATTGTATCATATTTGTCATCCAAAAATTATGTTAATTTCAATTGGGCTTTTAAGATTCAAATTAGTGGTGTAAATGTCAGAATAACAGCATAGTTCGAATTATGGAAATTAGGGTAGCCTCGTCGAGTAGGAGATCTTCTTAATTTCCTAAGAAAAATTAATTGAACTTCTCAATTTGCTAAAAGAAATCGATTTCAATTTTTTCTAGGAAATTGAAAGTAATCTCGTCATATATGGAATAAATATATATATATATATAAATGATTTCATATAACACCATAAATAATGAATAATGAATTTTATATCTAAATATAAAACTTGATTGCATCTAATGAATACTTCATAGTTATATTTTTTGTGGTGATTGATAATGAAATCTGTAATGACAATGGTACCATAAAAAATATAAAGAAAATGGTAAAAAAGTAAAAATGATCAAATATTCAAATGAAGAAACATAGCAAATCCTTAAAAAATATACTAAAATTTTATAAAAGTGATTTAAAAGCTATTATAAAATGATCATCGAGCTATTGCAAATATGATTGTCAATAAAAGTGAATGAGATATTTTAAAGTAGGAAATGAACAATATTATTACATAAATAATAAAAACAACATTTCTTCATTATGAGTGACATGTTAATATTTAGCGTCCACTCCATGACCCGCCCCCTCCCCCCCTTTGGATTGTTCTTTGTGTGTTTGGGTTAGTTGAAATACCCTTGCCATTAAGAAAACATAATCTGAAATTGATTTTGACAAAGAAATGATGAATATGTAGCAATAAGAATATATTCAAAACCATATAATGTAATGATAAAGCTTACAAAGGATATTGAAGCGGAGTGTTAAAACCTACATAGACTAAGTGCACTGATTGTAATAGTGAGAAAAAACTCACATTTGTAGAAAGTAAAAGTTAGAATTTTTGCCTCTAAATATGCAGTTCTGGCTAAGTCTTAACGCATAGACCAAATCATTGAGTATAATAACCTCTCAAACACATAAAAAATATGGAAAAACAAAATCTCATCTTGGGTTATTACCTTCCATGCTCTGTTTCCGCTCCACCGAAATGCTAGCATACAGGTATATCTAAAACAAACAAAAAATGAGATAAGAAGTCATGGGATAAAGAATACGAGAGAGAAAATCATTAATAAGAAGAAGAAGTGTGAATTCCTGCTAGGTATGTTTTCCTACCCACCTAATGTCAATATATATAGATCTATTTTCATTTCATGATAGAAATTTTTTAGAATTTGAATTGGTTTAAATATGCAGCTGAGGTGTCCTTCTTTTCTTTTCTAATTTTTTTATTCTATCTCATGCCACAACATCATCTTCTTCATCACTCACCTCTGATTCTTTATTCCTCTCTCAGATCTTCTTTTCCACCAAACCCAGCTGCTAAACAACAGAAACAACACAAGCACCCATCAACACAAACCCCCATTAGCCAAGCCACCATTACCTTCACCTCGAATCCCCAAATTAAGTTAGGGTTCTTTCCTCTTCCTCTCCCAATCCCCAAATATTAGAGAAATTTGAAATTATGGTGGAGAGAGAGAGAGAGAGAGAGAGAGATGAAAGGGATTTTCTAGGTTTTGGCAAAATACCAAGCAAGCCTTCTAAATCATCATACGGTGATTCTAACGGTGATGGAGGGTTTGTCAATGGTGTTTCATCGTTGAACTCATCTCATGGGATTAGTTCTAATCGCAACTTGAGAAATAAATAATTGAGAAAACAAGGCGGTGTAACTTGTGGAGCACATAATAGCGCATTTTGCTGATTAGAGTCATCTCTCCAAGTTTGGAGGTGGTGTGCCAAGAAAAACAAAAGGCATTACTGTGCTTCCTCACTCTTTTGTATATGTGCTTCCTCACTCTCACACCGCTGGCGTATGGACATAATAGCGCATGTTTTCCAAGCTCTGTTCCATCATGAATGGCTTTACTGTGTGGTTGTCGATGACTTTTGGTTGAATATAGTTGTGAAGAATATGAGGAATAATGAAAATTAAAGAAAAATAAAAAATAAGACTTCGCATGCCAAATAAGTCCATTTAAAATAAATAGAAATAAATATATATGACACATAGGAACCCTAAACCCTAAACCCTAAACCCTAAACCCTAAACCCTAAACCCTAAACACTAACAGTTTTTGAAAAAAATTGCTTTTGTAGGAATCTTTTTAAAAAAATAATTTTGTAGGGACTTATTTGAAAAACAGTTATATTTGTAGGGACCAAAAGTATATTCAAACCATTTGAATTTTGAATTTTGAAAAATGCAAACATTTTGACAGTTTTGGATAGTTTTTAATTGTCAATATGTTAAACCATTTTTATTACCAATTCTGTTTGATAAATATATTATATTTTCTGATTTAATTAATATAAATGGAATTAATTAGCTTGCTTGGCAACTTTTGATAAGGAAATCGAAGAAATTGCATTAAAAGTGTTATTATAATTTGATTCCATCATTGATTGTTGAATATCTTTACTTCTTACTCTAAATCCAAATAAATAATATCTTGCATGTTTTTTTTGTTAGAGTGGGACCTATCCAAATGACACCTTATATCTATACTATAAACATTTGACAATGCATTTTAATTAATGCATTGCCAAATGTCATCTTAATATGAATTGTATATTTATTACGTCTTATAAGTCCCACTTGAATGAGTGAGATAATTGCAGCATTAAAACTTTAATTACTAGGGATTTTTACCAAATTGGAGTAAAAATTGAATTCATTTTAATATTCTATAATAATGAAAAAGGTATTAATTTATATCTCAATCTCTGTTACCCAATACTAGCACATATTAGTTGCACTCTTAACTTCAAATATGTGTTTTTTTACATAATTTGAATTAATTTTCCATAAAATAAAATGAGTAAATAAGTTAATTGGGGGTCTGAATATGGCATAGTATTTAACACGTATTCTAATTAATCCTATTTTGCTGAAATCTTCCAAAACTTGAAATTTGAATTTCATCAAATTTCCCACCAATTTACATCATAATTAGTATTATAAATAGGGTCATTTGTCAGATCAAAAAACCATTCTTCATCGTTTTGTATAATTGAAAACACATCTTTTTGTCTTCAGTAATTTTTATTTCTAAAATGGATTTTGGTGCACGTATGGTTAAGGGCTTTCTGTTTGTTAATAGAGATTTGAACCTTGACAACCTATATCACCAAAGGGATAATGTATATTTCAATTTTTCAGTATTTTTTCCATATTGTTGGATGTGGAGATCATTGATAAGTTTCAGTATAAAATAAGATGGATTTGAAGGTTGTTCTGTTGTTAAATATTTTACGAAAATTATACTGCTTATTACGTCAAACAATTATTGATTGCATTTTACATTAAATTGGATCATCTATAACTAATTGTCATTTGTTATTTGTATCAAATACAGGAAAACATTTGCTACTGTGACTCATTCCGCTACATCGGATCAACTACAATTACAACAGTGGGAATGAAAGTTAACCTAATATTTTATTATTGCCTGTCATATGAACAATCAAATTTATTTGATCTATAATGCAATGTTTGTGATAATCACATTTATTCTATAATTTACCATGATCGTTAACAACTACCATGATTGTATTATATACCATATTTGTATTATTTTATTGATTTGTGTTTTATAAAATAAACGTATTATAAGAGAAAATGTAATTTACGTATTTCAAAATTGTACTTAACACAAAAATATTACTATAAACAAAAAAATATAAAGAAAATGTTCAAAAAATTTAATAAAGTTTTGAAACTTAGTTCTATTACATTCTCAACAAATTTCGCTATTGTTTTACGAAATAGTCATCACATGTATCAATCAAATGTTTTTATTTTGCAAAAAGAATAAAAGAAGTCTCATTAAAACCTTCTAATACTAAAAAAAATCTAGAATGAAAAAGAGAACTCTCACCTGATTTTATTAAAAAAAGAGAAAAAAGAAAGAAGACAAAGGAGAAACCAATGAGGAACTAGACCAAAATCCTTCGTAAGAAGGAAAAAAAAGTCCAAACAATAATAAGGAACTCTTGAGGACCCCTTACAACAATTCATCCTAGAGACAAATTATAAGACAAATTAAAGGACTAAATTACAGTAAGCAGATCAAAACGAGACAGAGACATAATGTTCCCTTGAATGAGTATTATATCCAACTACCAATTTCTTTTTCTGCTTCAATTTCTTCTTTTGGGTCTTGGATACAACCTGTTCAAAATTATCATATCGCGCAACAGTTTTATCCAAGACCCAAAAGAAGAAATTGTTTTGATAATATCAATTTCTTCTTTTGGGATGCATTCTCAATTGTTTAATATATAAATGTATGTACGTTGAAGTAATGAAATTTGTATTGCAATTAGTATCAAGTAACCATAATATCAATCAAATGCTAATTGATACTAATTGCAAAACAAATTTTATTACTTCAACGTACATACGTTTATATATTAAACAATTGAGAATGCATCCCAATAAATGACATTACACATGCCATTTTCCCATACATTCGTTAATTAATTCGCTTGCTTTAGGAAATAATTTCATATTAAAATAATTATTTGAATTTAAATATTCAAATTTTGCAAATAATGAAATTCATCTAACACATATATGGAAATAATTTTTCACATTCGGATTCACAATTAAACATTATCTTAACTTGCAAATCAGTTACAATTTTTGAATTTCAAGTGGCAAAGATTTCCCACCACAATGAAATAAAATTACTTCTATAAATTTTGGTCATTTCAATGGGTATTTCTAAGTGGTGATTTTTGACCACATAAACAAGGACAGTGACTGAATATAATATTTCTAAGTGGTAAATTTTTCACCATGTAAATAAGGATAAGAGCTGAATATTTTCATTTCAATTAACGAATCTTTTTGAATCACATATTATTGGCACCTTCTTACATATGCAATAGAGTGTTATTCAATTTGCCCAGAAAACAAAAGAAACATTTTTTGACGTAAAAAAAAAGACTTTTGATTTTTTGAATTAGAGAGAACAATGGTACTAAAAAATGCAAGGCTAAGCAAGTGGCGGCAGCTCCGTAGTCGGGGTGGCAATTTCTACCCGCAAGAGGGGATCCCCGCGGGGATTGCCCCGCTTGGGGCTCCGTGGGAAGGGAATTTTTCCCTGTGGGGATGGGGGAGAAAACCCTCCGCAGTCAACTCGAGGATGGGGACGGTGTCTGTATCCCCCGCCCCGCTGGGACCCCGCCCTCGAATATATTACATAAATGTTCTTATTATAGATATATCTTATATTCTATGTGATTTTAAATAAAAACATTAATAAAATATTAAATTGTGTTAATTTTTATTATTTTAGTCTTATCTTTATACTTTTCAAACATTAAAATATCAAATTAAGACTAAATTTTATATTTTTTTATATTCAATGTTAAACTTTCGTTTTTTAGTCTTACTTTTGCTAACTTTAAATGAATTCTTGGGGTCCCCGCGGGGACCGTGGGGATCCGTGGGGATGGGAATGGGGAGGAAAACTCCCCCGAAGCGGGAAATGGGGATGGGGGATAATATGGGAGGCGGGGGCGGGGAGCGGGGAACTACTCTCCGGTCCCGCCCCCACCCCATTGCCATCTCTACTCCGTAGTTGATACCATTCTCTCATTCTATAATCATTCTCCTTAGTATTCCTCCTGTTACCATTCCTTTTTTTGGCGTGTCGCAAAGATGAGTGTTGATGAGTTTAGGGATAGAGAAGTTTTGAGCGGTTAGAGAAAGGCAACCTAAAATATTAACACATCAAGGTTCCCACCATGAAATGGAGGGTGAAGTATTTCACAATCTCTACCTTCTGTGAACCCATGCAGAAGATGAAAACCAACAAATTTAATCTCGGCATGAGAAATGGGAATTGTTCTAAGGGCCTCCACGTACGCTTTTTCTCACTTTAATCCTTCTTTCTTTGTTGATATTATCTATCATATTTTCCTTTTCTCTTTTATTTTTAAGGTGTGTTCTACGATTTAAAAATTTGTACTTTAGTTACCTTTAATTTTAGATTACACCCATTTATTTGGAGTACTGTTGTAAAAATTTCTTGCCTTAATTTGGTTTGTTGTAGATTTTGGTATAAGATGGAGATTTTCCTTCCCAATTTAAATGGTTTCTATGGATGAAAAGGTAGGGATTTTTTTCCTCTTTTTATTTTCCCTTTTGCATGATACTACTTTGGAAAATATATTTGTTTCTTTCATATATTTATAATTTGATCTTTTCTGTAGATATTTGTCAAAGCATACTGATTATTTGGTTGGTAAGTAAAAATATGCAAATAATGGTTCAATTCCCATTTACATGTGGCTTTTCTTTTATTTTCTTCTACAGTAGTTGTTGCACTGGTTATATTTTCTATTTATTTTATAGTGGTTTTTGCATTGGTTACATGAGTAGATTGTTAGGTATGAATAATGAGTGTTTCATTCTTCATTCATGTTTTAATGTTCTAATTTTATTGTCTGGCTTAAGAATCATTTTCATACCAATTTTACTATTTTATTTTTCGTTATTAGATCTGTTAGTCTTTTGCCAACTTTGCTCACATGTTTGTCTGGCTTCCCTAGAGGCTTACTATGACAATGAGAGGAATTCAAGCTGTCTTCTTTCATTAAGTCTTCTTTACATATAGTATCTTAGTGATACTATTGTATGGGGGTTGCAGCAATATTTGATATAAAAGACAAGGAGCCAAAGAGTTATCTTGCTGAAATTCAAGGTACATCCGGGAGGGAGATTTTTAATTTGATAATTGTCTATGGGAGTTGCTGCAATATTTGATATAAAAGTTAGTAGGATGGGTCAAAAAGATAGATAGGTGAAATACAAAAGGGGAAAGAACTCAAAAACATGTAAGGTTGATATTAGGAATCTCCATTATAAGCACTACTCCGCAAACTTCAAAGTTCTTACTCAGTTTTGACCGGAGGTTTCACAAAAGCTATGCAAATGGAGCAAGTAAAGGACTTGAGACTGGGAAGTAGACAACTTAAAAATTGTGCAATTCCTTGACTAAATATATGACCGACATGACTATGTCATGATATGCTCATTAATATCATTATTTTAGAGATTAAGTATGCGATGAAGAACTCTAATCACCATAATATGTTATCGTTTGTGCTTAAAAAATCAAATTAACATGAAGATTTGATAGTTTAAATATTATTTTCAAATCACAAAAAATACCACTATTTTACCTATACATGCTTTTTGCTACTAGCTTACAAAATACAAATTATTCGACAACAATTTTCAATAACATATTTATACCCGTACAAGGCACAGGTTAATTATTCTAGTATCATAAAATAGTGAGACCAAAAAATGTATTAATTACCAAATGCCTAATAAAATGACACGTGTAAGATCATTAATCGAGATGCTTTCTCAATTGTTATAGATATAGATAGATATAGATATAGATGGGAGTGTGTATTATAATTAGCTGAATACTTTAAGTGAGTGAGTGTTTTTGTGTGGGAAAACTCTATTTTGCCCTTATTCTAACTCACTAACACTCACACTTACTTAATCCCCAAATACTAATCATTCATAAAATACCAATTATTTACAACCACGCAAACATCATATTTAAACAAATTAAACTATCAATCGTTGACTAAACAACATGTAACCAAATAATTAAAATTATTTATTACCAATATAATTAAAAACAATCGATTATAGTGATTGAAACGATTATTTTGAGATTTTACATTTCGAATCTAAAGCATTTGCATCAGATGTTGCAACTTGCTCGTCGACCTGAGCGCTGATTGTTACATTGGGTGGTCTTGCATTGGGTGGACTTGAAAATTAAATATTTGTTTTTCTTACTCCTAGATTTAGTGGTCTTTGGGGTGGCAATGATGAGCACGAAAAATTGGCTTGGTAAAATGGGATATGCATCCCGAAATACAAGAAGGGTTGAGATTAAAAAATTTGCAAATATTGAGATTTGGTGACTTATCTGTTAGGAGAGAAGGACCTCTTCCACAACTTAGACTTCGAAAAACGTGGTGGTGTCATATCACTATTTTGGGGTCTGAATTTACAAATGAACCGGATCTCTAATCTAACCAAACTACAACAGGCAACGGAAATAAATTAATATTTTGGCGGGATACTTGGTGTGGCCCTGAGCCATGTTGTTCCTACGTGAAAGAAAGTTTGATGGATTTGGAGAATTGAACTGTAATGGATACTGCAAATGATGAAGAAATTACTGATGAAGACCCCTATGCTGACATCAATTTTTCCATTGCTAAGAGAAAGGGCCGCAGAGAGAAGAGTAGGCCCAAGTGGTCAAATGATTATCACACTTGAGTCCATTATGTTATGTTTTGCTTTGCCTAGTAGGACTTATGAATAAATCCAGTGACTTTGTTTGTATTGGCTACCTTAGATATTATTCTGAGAATTACAGCTGTCTTAGGTACTATTAGTACTAGCTGTTATTTTGTTTTCTCTGTATTGGACAGCTGTCAGTCATCCTTTGGATACTATTTGTACTGGATGTAATTGGTAATAATGGCAAGCAATCTTTGAGTAAATTCGCCAGAGTCACTCCACTCACGGAGCTTTCTTTCTTTGCCTTGTTATTCAAACCCTAACATTTGGTGCTTTCATTGATATGGCATCAACGCCGCCACCCACTCCGACGGATCTTGCTGCAGCCATTGCTCAACTTCTTCAAAGTCAACAAGATTTCCAAGCAGAGATTCGCCAAACACAAGAGAATTTCAACAATAACCTCACCACAATCACTACTGAGCTGAATCAACTTCGAACTTGCATGGGCCCTCCGGGGTTTGCTACGCTGGGACTTGGCCCGGGTGCCACACATGGTTTTTCACCCACTACGATTAAACTCGACATTCCGCGTTTTGATGGCACCGATGCCCTAGGGTGGATTTTCAAGATCAACCAGTTCTTTGAATTCCATCGCACGCCGAAAGATCAACGTCTCAACATCGCCACGTTTTACATGGAAGGCGATGCGCTGACGTGGTTCCAATGGATGCACGCCAACGGCC
Source organism: Astragalus glycyphyllos (assembly GCA_963573325.1). Classification (NCBI taxonomy): domain Eukaryota; kingdom Viridiplantae; phylum Streptophyta; class Magnoliopsida; order Fabales; family Fabaceae; genus Astragalus; species Astragalus glycyphyllos. Next base: position 41,915,937 of record OY754307.1, read on the forward strand.
ACCTATACTCCTGGACCACCTTCCTTCATGCTCTGGAACTTCGTTTTGCACCTTCGCAGTTCGAAGACCCCAAAGGTGCCCTGTTTAAACTCTGTCAAACATCAACGGTGAAGGAGTACCAGAACGCTTTCGAGGCGCTTGCAAATCGCATCACCGGCTTGGCACCACAGTTCTACCTGAGTTGCTTCATCTCCGGTCTGAAGGCTGAGATCCGTCGTGAGGTACAAGCTTTTCAACCTGTTTCTCTTTCTCATGCTATTTCTCTTGCTAAATTACAAGAGGCGAAACTGAATGATAGAGTCTCACATTATCCATTTCGCAAATCTGAAAATACCCACAAAGACAACCCAGTCATCGCTCCAAAAACCCCAAATCCTCGCCCTGCCCTCACCACAAACCCTAACCCCTCCACCAACACACAGAAACAACCCACCATTAAACGTTTGTCACCTGCTGAGTTGCAAGCACGCCGTGAAAAAGGCCTCTGCTACAACTGTGATGAACGTTTTCAACCAGGCCATCGTTGTAAACGCCAATTCTTCCTCCTCATAGCAGAACCTGACCAACCAGAACCACCTAATGACACACTTGCTGCTATGTTACAAGAACCTCATGTTCCTACACCAGAAATTACCCCCATTGAACCAATGGAACTCATACCTCACATTAGCCTACATGCTCTTCTTGGCCATACCATACCACAAACCCTTCGTATTGTAGGAACCATTAACAACCACACTATCACTATTCTCATTGATAGTGGTAGTACCTACAATTTCATACAAGATAGAGTGGCAAAATTGTTAGGCTTAGCCCTCACACCCAGCAAAGAGTTCCAAGTCCTTGTGGGAAATGGTGAAGAACTTAACTGTGCTTTCATCTGCCAACAAACCAAACTCATGATAGGCACTCACCCTTTCCTAGTTGACCTTTATGTCCTGCCTTTAAGTGGAGCTGAGATGGTTCTTGGTGTCCAATGGCTCAAAACCTTAGGCCCTATTCTCACAGACTTTGACAAACTGACCCTCACCTTCTGTAGCAATGGCAACCTTGTTCAATTCACTGGCTTACCCTTATCCAGCCCAACTGAAGCTTCATTTCATCAGCTTAAACGACTTTTCTCAACAAATGCCATTGACACCTGCCTATAATTCAATATTTTTCCACAACCACTAGCTACAACTCCAAGTACCTTACCTGAAATCCAACACCTCATCACCACTTATACCACTTTGTTTGCAGAACCAACCACTCTACCCCCTCCACGACCAACAGACCATCACATCCCTTTACTTACCAACTCTAATCCTGTAAATGTGAGACCATATCGCTATCCTCAGTTTCAAAAGAATGAGATAGAAAAACAGATTCATGAAATGCTTGTCCAAGGGACCATTCAGCCTAGCAATAGTGCTTTTTCATCCCCTGTGCTTTTGGTAAGAAAGAAGGACGGGTCTTGGAGATTCTATGTGGATTATCGTGCCTTAAATGCAATTACAGTAAAGGACAGATTTCCCATTCCAGCAATTGAGGAGCTGCTTGATGAATTGTATGGTACACGGTGGTTTTCAAAGCTCGACTTGCGTGTAGGTTATCACCAGATCAGAATGGCATCTACTGACATTGAGAAGACTGCTTTTAGAACCCACCAAGGGCACTATGAGTTCTTGGTCATGCCATTTGGGCTATGCAACGCACCCTCAACCTTCCAAACTACTATGAATCGCCTTTTCCAGCCTCACTTGCACCATTTTGTCATTGTTTTCTTCGATGACATATTGGTCTATAGCAAGACTCTTGAGGAACACATACAACACTTGGAGGTTGTCTTTCAATGTCTCTTGGAAAACCAGTTTTTCTTGAAGGAATCTAAGTGCATTTTTGGTCAGAATGCTATCTCATATCTGGGTCATATAGTTTCTATGGAAGGAGTGGGTCCTGATCCAGAAAAGATCAAGGCTATGAGAGAATGGCCTTGCCCTAAGAATGTTAAACAGTTGCGTGGCTTTCTAGGCTTATCTGGTTTTTACAGGAAGTTTGTCAAGCATTATGCTTCTATTGCAGCACCCCTCACGGAATTACTCAAAAAGGAAGCTTTCCAATGGTCCCCTGAAGCTCAAATTGCTTTTGAAAAACTTAAAATTGCATTGTCTGAAGCACCTGTTCTGGCTTTGCCTAATTTTGCTGAAGAATTTAGCTTAAAAACAGATGCTTCTGGGGTAGGCATGGGTGCTATTTTGTGCCAAAAGGGTCACCCCATTTGCTACTATAGCAGGAAATTTTGCACTAAACTTCTCAATGCTTCCACCTATGTAAGGGAACTGTGTGCAATCACCTCTGCAGTGAAGAAATGGAGACCATACCTGCTTGGCCGTAGGTTCATCATTCATACAGACCAGAGGAGCCTGAGAGAACTTATGACTCAAGTTATACAAACACCTAAAAGCTGCTAGGGTATGACTATGACATTGTTTACAAACCAGGAGCTCAGAACAGAGTTGCCGATGCTCTTTCTAGAGTTCATGACACTGCTGCTAGTTGCCTTGCCATCACAGTTCCTCATTGGGACTTTCTGCAGGAACTGCGTACTTCTGTGAGCCAAGACAGTGAATTTCAGGAACTGCTACACAAGGTGCAAAGCGCCCCTGATTCTTTTCCTGAATATAAGGTGATTAATGAGCTGCTCTACTACAAGGGTAAACTCTTTGTACCATCTAATTCTGTTTTTAAACAACTTTTACTTGAGGAATTTCACTCATCTCAATTAGGGGGGCATAGTGGTATTCATAAAACCCTTGGTCGTATCAAAGAAAATGTTTATTGGGAGGGAATGACTAAAGATGTCACTGAATTTGTTAAATCTTGTCACACTTGTCAACACACTAAACACCCCACACACCCACCTTATGGATTGCTACACCCGCTGCCTATTCCAACTGGGGTATGGGAAGACATTTCTCATGATTTTATTGTGGGGCTCCCTTCTTTCCAAAATAATTCTGTCATCCTAGTGGTAGTAGATAGATTCTCTAAAGCAGCTCATTTTGGTATGTTACCAACTCATTTTACTGCTAGTAAGGTAGCTGAATTGTTTGCAAAAATGGTATGTAAATTACATGGTATGCCAAAGAGTATTGTGTCTGACAGGGACCCTATTTTTCTGAGCAAATTTTGGAAGGATCTCTTCCATCTCAGTGGCACTAAACTCAGAATGTCCTCAGCCTATCACCCACAAAGTGATGGCCAAACTGAGATAGTTAATAAAGCATTGCAGCAGTATTTAAGGTGTTTTGCTCACAATCAACCACAGACTTGGGGAAAGTATCTGCACTGGGCAGAATGGCACTATAATACTTCACTGCATTCATCAACTGGTTTCACTCCTTTTCAAGTGGTATATGGCAAAGATCCTCCTTCATTGCCTCAATACTTGGTTGGCACGAGCCTAGTGGAAGCTGTAGATGCAGAACTTACAAACAGAGACAAAATCTTAGACATTTTGAGGAAGAAACTCAAGAAGGCCCAAGACAACATGAAAATGTTTGCTGACAAGCACAGGAAGCCACATCCTTTCAAGCAGGGAGATCTGGTCTATGTGAAGCTCAGACCCTATAGACAGACATCAGTTTCTGGTCCTAGAACACACAAACTTTCAAAGAGGTATTATGGACCTTATAAACTACTTAGAGCTATTGGGGATGTAGCATTTGAGGTAGAACTCCCTGAATCCAGCAGAATTCACCCAGTGTTCCATGTTTCTCAAATGAAACCATGCTGTGGCAATGAAGCTGTGACACCTGACTTACCTGCAGAGACTCACAACAATCAACCAGTTCTCAAACCATTGGCTGCAATTGATTGGAAAACTGATAAAGATTCATCACAGAAGTTGGTCTTAATACAGTGGGCAGGATTGAATCCAGAAGAAGCAACTTGGGAGTTATTAACTGAGATGAAGAAGAACTACCCAGATGTGAACCTTGAGGACAAGGTTCGTGTGGAAGAAGAAGGGGATGTAATGGATACTGCAAATGATGAAGAAATTACTGATGAAGACCCCTATGCTGACATCAATTTTTCCATTGCTAAGAGAAAGGGCCGCAGAGAGAAGAGTAGGCCCAAGTGGTCAAATGATTATCACACTTGAGTCCATTATGTTATGTTTTGCTTTGCCTAGTAGGACTTATGAATAAATCCAGTGACTTTGTTTGTATTGGCTACCTTAGATATTATTTTGAGAATTACAGCTGTCTTAGGTACTATTAGTACTAGCTGTTATTTTGTTTTCTCTGTATTGGACAGCTGTCAGTCATCCTTTGGATACTATTTGTACTGGATGTAATTGGTAATAATGGCAAGCAATCTTTGAGTAAATTCGCCAGAGTCACTCCACTCACGGAGCTTTCTTTCTTTGCCTTGTTATTCAAACCCTAACATGAACCTAGCAAAACATTTACCGTAAAATCTTGCTATAAGTGGCTTGTTGATTTCTATTCAGGTTAGACAAACAGCAGGATCAAAGGAGAGATAGAGAAGGCATGTGGAAATGTGATGCTCCAACAAAAGCTTTCGCCATGGCGAATTCTAATAGATTAGATTGCCAACGAGAGAAAATTTGATTAAACGGGGAGTGAAGGCTCTCGAGTCTAGCTGTGTACTTTGTTTTGAAGAGGAAGAAAGCACAAATCACTTGTTTGTCAAAGGAGGTTTGGCAGAAGGTGTATAATTAGATGGACGTTGCTTTACAACAATCTTGTCATCCAGCACAGCACTTCATTGAGTTTGGCTAGAACCTGGAGGGCAGAAAATTAAAGAAGTTGAAACATCATATATGGATAGCTACGGTTTGGGCTCTATAGCAGGCGAAGAATAAGACCATATTTGATAGTGTTGTGGCAAGCGTCAAATCCATCATCAATCGCATCAAATATATTTCGTGGGTAAGTTCATGGCAAAAAAGGGAATAATTGCGACTTGTTGAATAGCCCGCTAGGTAGTGTGATGTCTATCTAGAGAAGGATTGTAGTTGGATTGGCGCTGTTTGGTGGGCTCAACGTTCATATAGTTTTATTGGTGCAAAATGAGGAATGTTTGAAGGGTTCTGATATGGGAATGGAGTCCTCCGAATCTACTGGACTGACTTTGTCCTGAGGGGAAAGACTCTAGTGTTGTTGTTATTGGTTTCCTTGAAAGGACAGGAAATTATGTGCTGCGCTCACAGATCCTAGATGGTGAAAAGGAGTGGTTGAATGGCGAATTCGGTGTGACATTGCAGTGCTAGGACAAATTCGATCTGCGTGACTAAAGAATGGTGTCGATATGATAAACTCACATTTCTTATGTGGCTGAATCTTTAGGTGTCTCAAGGAGTCAATGATACTAGGAGGGAACAAATGTGCTTCTTCGTAGACTATATATGGAGCAAATGGGCTGACTATAATACAGCTGCACAATCAAAATAATGAGGCGTTTTGAGTGCTGCTGTGCGCTGTTGTCGAGAGCTGGCTATGAAGACTAGAGGGTGGTGGCTTGGTGGATGGATGCTTCTGAGCTTTCATGATGGGGCACAAAGTTTTAGTTTGATTACGAATAGGTTGGGAGCAGGTTACTATGTTTAAAATTTGTAATCAAATACTTGGTGCTTGGGTGGAGCTTTTTCCACATTAATTTTAATGAGACCCCAAATTTATCCTCTAAGCTACGGATGTAATGGGTTGATCCAACCTTATACCATTAATACATATTTTGCATATAAAATTTTGTGCTTAAAGACACAACATTCTTAGATTTCTCTGATCATGTTCCCAAAGCCTAAACTTTTCTTTCATGTCCTGCTTGGAGAATGTTTACTTAAAACATTAAAAAAAAAAACACACAATCATATTTTACTGCCAAATCACCAAATATCTTATTTGAAATTCCTCGCATACATTCAAATTCAACAACCAAGTCCATGGATTTCAATCATAAAATAAAAACACAAAATAAAAATCAAACCAGACTTATTTCAATAACATTAATCAAACTAGAAAGAAAAAAGCAGAATCCAATCCCACACCAGCTGTAAATATATTAACTTAAACCAAGTCCTTCAAAAACCATGAATTTTGATCTGGTCCTTCCTCACAAGGCCAACTTGAACCAAAAACTGAGAAACGTTCTTGCGCTGATCACCTTGGAGTTGAATGATTTTACCAAGTTCTTTGTCTTGCACAACATTCCCGTTGCAACAAAACTCTTTCTTGAGATCCTTGAGAATCTTCTCGTAGCTGAATTCTTTCTTCAGCCCTTGAACTGTAGTCAGACTCTTTTTTCCATTCCTTTGTTGAATTCGTATATGTACATACGAACTGGCTCCGGGGGCATCCGATTCTTTGGAATCTGCAAATGGATCAAATGGTGTAGGGACCTGGATTTCCAACTCAACCATGTACCTTGTTTGTCTAGAACTTTAGATCATAGAACTTTAGATCACCGAAGCAACTGCAAAACAAAAAGAACCAAAATACCACATCAATTTCAGCATACAAAAATCAAAATTGACCTAAATTATAAGAGAATTTTACCCTTCTAAATAAGAAAAATCGTGTAAATAACTCATGCAAAAATTAGAGAATACAAAAGTTCTAGACAAAAGCGATTATATTGTAAATCATGCATCAAAGTTGGGCCAAAGTTTTGAACTCACATCTAAAATTTAATCTGATTATTATCTAATTAACGAAACAAAAGAAAACAATTGATAACATAGCTCCGCAATAACAAAAGGAAACAATCATAAGAAATTGATTTTATGAAAAAAATTTCATCTACATTAATAATTATGAATAATCCCATAATCTTAACGAAAATATCCAATTAAAAGAAAACAATCGCAATTGAATTTCAAAAAGAAAACCATTATATACATGAAAAAACAACAAGGTCATAATTTATCAACGTGATTAGAATTCTTTCTGAAAAAATCCAAAGCAATTTCAAGATCAGCAAACAAAACCCTAAAATTCTACGAGAACCAAAATAGAACAAGGAGCACAAGGGAGAAATCAATGAGAGAGAGAGAGAGGGGTACCTGTTGAAGAATAAGACTTCGAGAGACTTAGGAAAATCTAATATATGAATTTAATTCAAACTATGAAGAAGAAAGAGAGGGGCTAGGGTTGTTATATAGTGGGTAGGAAGGGCGGTGCACGCAAGTGGTGAGAATAAGGGCCACTAGTTTTTGAACGGTCCGGATGAAGTTCTATGTATACGTGGACGGTGATTAAGGAGGGGTTTTTTGGCAAGGAGGTGTATTTGGGTGAAAACAAAAGGAAAAAAGTATCCTATTCCAGTTATTCCAGTGGATGAGAATAAGGTGAACGCGTACGCCGAACGCAGACCAATTTGTAAGCTGTATCCAAACAATAAATAAAAGGTGATTACTCACATACCCATCCATAGTTGGGTGGGTATGATACCTTTTAGGTAAAATTAGGCAAAATTAGATCAAAATTTATTTTTATTTTAAAATATTTAAATAGAAAAAATAGGTGTTATTGAGTATTTTGCCTAGAAGGTATCATACCCACCCAACATTGGATGGGTATGGTAGAATTTACCTAAATAAAAATATAAATAAATAAATATAATATAATAATAATAATTATGAGCCAGGGTTGAGCTGTAAAATCTAGAAAGGGACGGGACGGCAAAGAAAGATAGAGAAGACTCCAGAACACCACAAAAGTCAAAGTGTCAGATAGAACATGGCGGAACAACTTGACACCAGCCGTTATCCTCTATTATAGTTAAGTTCTTCTAAATGTGGTCAAATATCTTTTTTATTGTTAGACTGGACATTGAGATAGAGGCAAGCGTATTTTGCAAATATTTGAGTTTTTTTAGACATGGGTGGGTAATCGGTATGGGCAAATGTCAATTTTTTTAAAGGAAGGTATCCCTGGCGTCCAATAGGAGAGATTAATTTCCCGAAGTACTGAGATTCATTTAAGGGGTTAACTTATTTTATTAGGTATTTTTTTCAATACGTACCGATCAGGGATTGAACCCAAATGATTAAGGAGCTCAAGTATGTGCCATTTTGGTCATAGCTTTTGTTGGTATGAAAAAAGCCAACAAAAGAGCATCCGCACATAGTGCTGTCATATGGAAAGTGTTCAGTACTGTATCTCCGACATAGGAGGTTGATCTGATATAGTAGCTGTAATACCACGATACTCAACCTACTTGATCGAGGAGAATTCTAAAAGTAGGATCAATCAAAGTTAAGGATATGAACGATTGTACATAAAGTTTGTACAATTTATGGATTATGATTGATGATGTAATTTGTTTAAATGTGATGTTTGTGTGGTTGTAAATAATTGATCCTTTATGAATGATTAGTAATTAAAACTAGGCCAAATCCACTTTAAGGCCCAACACCTTTGTTTTATTTATTTTGGCTCATACTTCGTACAACCCCCCTCTACTCAGTAGACACCCCATAATGGCGTGAAAATACCATAATACCCTTAATGATAATTGCAATTTCTATTTTTTTTTAAAATTCGAACTGGGTCGGCGCACGCTTGGCCAAACCAGTTCGCATCTTCATGCGCCGAGGCTGTAAAATTTCACGTAGACATCCCTTTTCAGTTTTAAATAGGTTCGGCCAAGCGTGGGCTGAACCAGTTCGAATTTTTAACAGCTGAACCTTACTGTGTTTGGTTTTTTTAAATTTTCCTTTAACCGAGTGACATAGAACGATGAATTAGCTATTTCGAAACGATAATTTACTAAGTTTGAACGAACGTAACGATAAATTGAATAATTAACTATCGAATACTAATAAACACAACAAAAAACTAAACATATAAACATAAGTGGAATAATTCATACAATCCATGCAATATAATTCATACATATAAACATAAATAAACAATCCGGAAAATACAATATAATCCCTAAAGACCACTACTCCGTGTCCCTCTGCTGGGACACACAACTAAACTTCCTAAGCCGCCATAGGCCTAGTTAGTTGCTTCAGCCTGTCAAGAATGGTCCAGCCACGGGTCCCACGGGGATGCCCACCCTCCCTAAGAACACCCTCCAGGTCGTCTAGAGTTGCATAATCTCTGTCACATTCTATAATACAAAAAAATAACCATGTCATTGACAAAACAGGATAAAATAACAAATGATTTAATAACATTGTTAGACTGAAATAAAGGATCATACCTGTCTAACATAGCTGTCAACGGGGTAGTTGTCGGCACAAATGTATGGGTGGGATACCCTCATATACCATTCAAAGTAGTCCTCAACAATGTCAGGCATCCCATCCACCACTAACTCACCACGCGAGACAAGGTGCAGGTGGAATTCTATCCATGCTTGATCAGCCTGCTCCTTTGTCACTACAGCCCGTCCACTAGGCCTAGGGTCCTTTGGGATTCCCTGAATCCAGCCAAACTGCCTGACCACTCGATCTGGGTTATAGGCCAACATGCTCCCAGCATGACGCAGATGGCGCTTAAATAAGGCTAGGGACTGAATAGGTTTGTGCTGAGTAAAAGGCATCCAGGTGACCTCTTCTGACCTTAAGTGATCTAGGACTGCCCTGAAAGTTGGCACTGACCCATCAGCCCTCTTGCAGTCCCACCTTTTAGCCTGTGGCTGGTCTTCAGTGTACCCCTCAACCAACCATTTAGTGCCAAATACCTTCCCCTGGAAATGTTCAAAAATCCAAGCCCGTGATAAATAAAAACCGGGTTAGGGATCCAACATATAATAATTTACATAAACTTTTACCAACTAAAATATAAAATTAATTAAAGTCAAATACCTGGAGGAGAGTGGCAAATCCAGCAATCTGTGAAGTTGAAGGGGAAGAGGCATCTGTCAGCTGCTGGTATAGATGAGCCAGTGCCATAGTCCCCCAACAGTACTGACCAGCATTCTCCAGCTCTCTGATCATGTACAAGTATGTAACCTTCACCCTGTTGCTAGACTTGTCACAGAATAGTGTACGGCCAAGCAAAATCAGAATGTAGCAACGAGCTACATCCTCCCATCTCTCAGCTCCAACGGCCTCAATGTACACTCTCTTGAGCCAACTCAGCTTGACACTCGTACCTTTCACAGGTACCTCAGCAACTGCCTCCCCGTGCGAAACCCCCAGGCAGTCAACCAACAAATCCTGCGCCTCCATCTTGGTTGGCTCTACCATGTCAAAAAATATCCCCGTGATGGGGATATGGAGCAGCTGCACCACATCATCCAGGGTGATAGTCATCTCATCAACTGGAAGGTGGAATGTGTTGGTCTCTCTGTGCCACCTCTCCACGAAAGCAGTAGCGAGGAAATGGTTGACTGTGCCAAACCCCACGTCATGAAGGGGCAACAGAGCAGACTGAACAATGTAATCCATAATCTGAGGATGAATCTCAACATCCTTCATTGAATGATTATGAACTTTTTGGTACGAGTCAAGTGAAGGATATAAAGATTAGAGTTCTCACTTCTGAGTATGAAGCTTTCAAGATGAAGGAAGGTGAATCTGTTGCAGCTATGCACCAGAGGTTGAACCTGATAGTAAATAACTTGAGAGCACTTGGGAAGAAGTATTCAACGAAGGATTTGAATAGGAAGATTCTTGCATCCTTGACTAGTGAGTTCTTTCCCAAGACTTGTGCCATCACTGAAGCCAAAGATATTGGCACTTTACCTCAAGAAGACTTGATTGGGTCACTTCTTGCATTTGAGGTGGTGTTGGCCGCTAAGAAGACTCAAGAAAAAGAAGCGGTCAAAGAAAGGAGGTCTCTTGCTCTTGTTGCTGCCAAGACTCCTAAGATGGAAAGGAAAGAGGTTGAGTCTGATGAAGAATCTGATGATGAAGACATGGCTATGTTTGCCAAGAAATTCAAAAAATTCATGAAATTGAAAAAGTTTGGGAAGGGTGACTACTCAAAGAAATCTGGGCACAACAAAGGAGATAGTTATGAGAGAAGAGATGATCAACCAAAATGTTTTGAATGCAACAAATCGGGTCATCTCAAAGTGAATTGTCCAAAGCTAAAATCCAAGTACCCACAGAAGAAAGCCATGAAGGCTACATGGGACGATATTGACACTGAGGGTGAAACAGATGAAGAAGAGGAAGTTGCAAATGTTGTTTGTCTTATGGCAAACGACACTCCTGAGGCTACATGGGACAATCTTGACACTTATAGTGAAACAGATGAAGAAGAGAAGGCTGCCAAGGTTGCTTGTCTTATGGCAAATGACGCCCCTAAGGTAATCCTTGCTAAACATAGTTTTTCTGATTCACTTGAACATGATGACCTATTTGATGATGCGTGTAGTAGTCAAGATTTGAGTGAGGCTTTTGAAGCTCTTTATAATGAACATGAAACTCTTTTGAAGAAATCTAAGGATTTGAGAAAGAGAAACAAAAGCATGCTCACTCAAATTGAGACTCTTGAGAAAGAAGTAGCTAAGTTGAAGAATGAGCTACATAAAACTAAACATTTCAACCTTGAACTTCTTGAGCTTAAACAAAATTTTGAAAAAATCAAGGTTGAAAATGAAAATTTGAAAGAATCCTTGAAAAAATTTGAGGTTGGTGAAAAGACCTTAACCAAGTTACTTCACTCCCAACATGAATATGTTGATAGGAGAGGTATTGGGTATGAAGGTAATTCCACCTCCTCTGATTTGAAAAAGAAAATGATTTTTTTAGCTGCCAGTTCAAGTAAGACACCTACTGTTTTCTCTTGCACTTATTGTCAGAAAGGGAATCATAGCTCTCATAGATGCCCTATTCGTAGATTGTGTGAGCTTGATACTCTTATACCTGCTTGTAAGAAACCAAGGTGGATTGTGAAAACAAACCCCTTGAGGACTAACCCCCATGGACCCAATCAAATTTGGGTACCTCGTACTAGTTGTTGATGTTCATTTTGCAGGTTGGTCAGTCATCCAAGAAGAAAAATGTGTGGATGGTTGACAGTGGGTGCTCGAGGCATATGACTGGTGATGCCTCACTATTCTTGACGTTGAGCAACAAGGACAGTGGATCTGTGAAGTTTGCCAACAATGAATCTGCTCAAGTAATAGGTAAAGGTTGTGTGGGTAAGGAAAACACAATCAAAATTAAAAATGCTTTACTAGTTGATGGTGTAAAATTTAACTTGCTAAGTGTCAGTCAATTATGTGATAGTGATTTTGATGTGTATTTTTCTGTTGATAAATGTGTTATTGCTCATAGGACTTCTAAACTTTATATTACTGGTTTTCGAGAAAATAATGTGTATTATGTTGATTTTGACAATGTGAGTGATGATATTGTATGCATGCCTTCCTTGCTTGATGATGTGAATCTGTGGCATAGGCGTCTAGGACATGCTAGTATTGAACTTTTATCTAAGTTGTGTAAGAATGACCATGTTAGAGGTCTACCCAAGCTAAAGTATGAAAAGGGTCAATTATGTGATGCATGTCAGCTGGGTAAGTTGCATAGAACTTCCTTCAATTCAAAACCTGTTATTTCCACTAACAATATGCTTGAATTGCTCCATCTTGATTTATTTGGTGAGATTGATGTTGTAAATCTAGGAGGGGCCAAGTATGTCTTCGTGATTGTAGATGATTATCTAGGTATACTTGGGTCATTCTACTTGCAAATAAAAGTGATGCTTTTAATGAGTTTGCTAAGCTGTGCAGAAAGTTACAGAATGAGAAAAGCTTTGCCATAAAGGAAATTAGAAGTGATCATGGAGGAGAGTACGGAAATTCATCATTCAAGACTTGGTGTGAAAAGTATGGTGTTCATCACAACTTTTCAGCTCCAAGGATTCCTCAACAAAATGGTGTGGTGGAAAGAAAGAACAGAACCATACAAGAGATGAGTAGAACAATGATAAAAGAGCACAACCTTCCCAAGTATTTTTGGGGACATGCAGTTGATACAGCATGTCATGTGATCAACCGGGTGTACCTGAGACCATCTCTTAACAAGACGCCTACGAGTTTTGGAATGGTAGAGCTCCAAGGATTTCATACTTCAAGGATTTTGGAAGTAAGTGCTACATTCTCAACACAAAGGACAAGTTGGGTAAGTTTGATGCAAAATCAACTCAAGGTATCTTTATGGGTTATTCAAGTCGTAGTAGAGCATATATTGTTTACAATAAAATTGATAAATGTATGCAAGAATCAATTCATGTTTCTTTTGATGAGACTAACCCATTTGCTAAGAAAGTTGATGATGAGGATGAAGTGGTTAAAGTAATCAAAGATAGAATGCCTGAATAAATCAGTGAAAGTGTGGAAGAAGCCGAAGTGAAAGTGGAACCTCAAGAAGAAGCTGAAGTGGAACGAGAACCCCAAGATATCGATGACCATCTCCATGGAAGAACACATGATGATTTGCCCAAGACTTGGAAATCTGTTCGAGATCATCCCATGGAGCAAATTATTGGTAGTCCATCAAAGGGGGTAACTACTCGTTCTTCTCTTAATCATTTATGCTTTCATAGTGCTTTTGTCTCTCAGATAGTTCCTAATAATATTAAGGAAGCCTTATGTGATCCAGAATGGGTTTTGTAAATGCAAAAAGAACTTGAACAATTTGAACAGAAAAAAGTTTGGCATTTAGTCAAAAAACCTGTTGATAGAACCATCATTGGTACTAAATGGGTTTTTCTCAACAAACTTGATGAAAATGATGTTATTTTATTAAATAAAAGTCGTTTAGTTGTTCAAGGTTTTAACCAAATCGAAGGGGTGGATTTTGAAGAAACTTTTGCTCCGGTGGCTAGGTTGGAGTCCATTCGTACAATACTAGCCTTTGCTAGTTACATGGATGTCAAACTACACCAAATGGATGTCAAGAGTGCCTTCCTAAATGGATTTTTAGAAGAGGAAGTATATGTAAAACAACCCCCAGGTTTTGAAGATTTTAAGAAATCAAACCATGTTTTCAAAGTTGACAAAGCACTTTATGGATTAAAACAAGCTCCTAGAGCTTGGTATGAGAGACTGAGCAAACATTTGCTTGCAAATGATTTCAAAAAGGGTAAGATTGATTCTACCTTATTCCTTAAAACCAAGGGCAAACATATCATAGTAGTTCAAATTTATGTCGATGATATTATTTTTGGGTCTACTAATGATGATCTGTGCAAGGAGTTTTCTAACATGATGACTAGCGAGTTTGAGATGAGCATGATGGGGGAGTTGAACTTCTTTTTGGGACTTCATGTGAAGCAAATGAAGGAAGGAATCTTCATCTGTCAAAATAAGTTCTCAAAGGAGCTGCTAAAGAAGTTTGACATGAGTGATGCAAAGGAGATTGGTACTCCCATGGCAACTGCAACAAAGTTGGATAAGGATGAGCAAGGTAAACCAGTAAACGAAACGATGTATTGAGGTATGATCGGTAGTGTCTTGTATTTAACTGCTTCTCGACCTGATATTATGTTTGCTGTGTGCTTGTGTGCTCGATTTCAAGCATGTCCCAAAGAATCACATTTAAAAGCTGTAAAACGGATTCTTAGATATGTTAAGGGAACCATAGATTTTGGACTGTGGTACCCGAAATCGAGTCAGTTTGCTTTGGTCGGTTTTTGTGATGCTGATTTTGCTGGATGTACATTAGATAGGAAAAGTACTAGTGGAACTTGTCATTTCTTAGGCCCTTGTTTGACTTCCTGGTCTAGTAATATTAAAGCATAACAGTGTTGCTTTGTCCACCGCTGAAGCCGAATACGTGGCGGTTGGAAATTGCGTAGCACAAGTTCTGTGGATGAAACAGACTTTGGAGGATTTTGGTTTGTTATATGACAATGTGCTAGTTCTATGTGATAACACTAGTGCCATTAACATTGCTAAGAACCCCATCCAACACTCTAGAACTAAGCATATAGACATAAGGCATCATTTCATTAGAGACCATGTTTCTAGGGGGAGCATAGCATTAACCTTTGTAGGCACCAATGACCAACTAGCGGACATCTTCACGAAACCACTAGCCGAAGCTCAATTTTGTAAGATCCGGAGAGAGCTCGGTATGCTTGATTTTGCCAACCTGTGATTATGTGATGTATTTTTGAGGTGCTATGTGCTTGTTATATTATATGCTATGTGTCTTGTGTGTATTCCCTCCTTTTTGATGTAAACAAAGGGGGAGAAAGTCTTGCAGCTTGTTTATTTAACTCACTATGTTTGATTCTCTTGCGTGTAAGTTGTTTATAGCCTCTTGCGTGTAAGTTGTTATTTATGTTTGGTTCTCTTACGTGTAAGTTGTTTATTATCAAGTCCGAAGGTTGCAAAGCCGGAAGCCGAGGACGTAGGGCTTTTATCCCGAACCTCGTAAAAATCACGGTGTACTCCTATCCTTTATCTTTACTTTGCGTTTTCTTTTATAATTGTTAACTGTCGTCGCACTTGCTATTATCACGCGCATATTTGATTATCGTTATAATTATAATTGTTTCTGTCATTGTTATAGTTTGCATAAGTTGTTGCATATAGTTTAAATCCCATTTTCCGCATTCGATTTAAACTAGCATTGTTAATTTTTCGAAAATCCAGAAGAAGTCATATTTAGCATATAACCTTATGCACCCCCCTCTAAGGCTATCATATAGTCCAACAGGAAATGTAGATGATTGTTGATGGAAAACGAACGAAATTGATGGATTGAAGTTGAGGGTGTGTGGGTTCGGCGGTTAGGATGAGTTTTTGAGAGAATGAGAAAGTGGGGGGTGTGTGAGAGTGAGAGGGAATAGAAGAGAAAAAATTTATTTTTAAATTAGGGGTATTTTGGGAATAACACTGGTTTCGGGGTGTCCATCGAGTAGAGAGGGGGTTGTACGAATACCTTTATTTTTTTGGGTAAATTACACCAGAGGTCCTTTAAGTTATTTAATTGTAACAAGTTGGTCCTTTAAATTTTTTTAGTACCACTTAGATCCTTTAAGTTTTTTAATTGTAACAAGTTGGTCCTTTAAGTTATTTTGTACCACTTAGGTCCTCTAAGTTATTTTATTTGTAACAATTTGGGGCCGCAAAATGTAAGTTTTTTGGCCTTTAAAAGTTATAATTAAATAACATAAAGGACCAAATTGTTACAATTGAATAACTTAAAGGACCTAAGTGGTACGAAAAAAACTTAAAGGACAAACTTGTTACAATTAAATAACTTAAAGAACCTAAGTGGTACGAAAAAAGCTTAAAGGACCAACTTGTTACAATTAAATAACTTAAAGGACTTATGGTGTAATTTAACCTATTTTTTTAAAACTGAAACTAGAAGGGAACATAGCTCTTTACTTCCCACATCAGAATTTCAAAAGTTAAATTAATTAGTGGTGAGATGGAGAGAGTTGCGACAGTGGGAAGGTGAAAAGAAAGAAGAGAGAAACTCATAAGTCATGGAATATTATATCTCCTTCACCCTCATTCCTAAAAGACCACTTCTCAATTCTTCAACTTCACTCGTACATTGCAGAGAGGGAAACCAGCTGAACATACCACACATTTTAGAAAAAGAAAAAAAAAATAAAAACAGAGAGTTGGAGAGAAGAGAAAGCACAAGGGAGAGAGGGGAACAAGGGAAGAACAAAAGCTTGAGCTCCAACAATGGAAAACCTTACTAATGTTCAACTACACTAGTTCATAAGCCTCAAGTTTTCACTCTTTACCACCTTTGACAGTGTTTTGCCCCAACAAATCATCAAACCAGAAATTCCATAAATACCATCTCATCTATTTCCTTCAAAATTTCGACAACCATGTGATTGTTTGAGCCTCCAACACCTATTTCAAATCTTACATGTTTGTTTAAAAGCTGTTCTTGGGGTATTAAGCAAAGAAATTCGAAATCTTGGAAGTTATGGGGAATGGTTTGAGAGATAGGAGCCTTAGGGTCAGAGTTGGGAAGCTGGTTGGAGGGTTTTGGAGCTCGTGGGTTGCTTCTTGGAGCTCAAAGAATCGGTTTTTGGTTGTTTTGTTGTTGATTGTTGGTTTGTGAAACTCTTCTTAGCACATTAAGGTCAGTTCTTCGATTTTTTAAGCTTGTAATTCTGTTTTCAATATGTGTTCTGAATTAGATATCATGCTATTGTATGTTGTTGCTGAGATTGATGAATGTTTGATACCAATTTTGATGCTAAACACACTGTTTGGGGTATTCTGGGTATAGGTTCGGTTACACAGTAACTGAGAACAATCTAGTGGTCCAAAAATTATGTGGTTTACCTTTTTAGAAACTAGACTTAAGGCTTGCAAATTTGGCACTGGTTTGGTTCAAGTTGGAGGTTTGTAGCTCAAGTTATAGGCTCCACAAGTTAGGGTAAAATTCTGGGAACAATCTGGATATAGGGTCAGTGTTTTGGGCACGTTGGTTTCATTCGAACTCCTTTTCGAATGATTTTTATCTCTTTGAAAACTAGACTTAATTTTCTACTGTTTAGGCTCAAGTTCCAAGTTATTTGAGTAAGTTTTGGTCATTTTAGAAGGATCGCAAGCTAGGTCACACTCGCAGTCTGGGGAGAGTATTGTTCTTGGACCCGAGGTTGTTCGAGAGACTACTGAAAAGGTGAAATTGATCCGTGAGAAAATGAAAGCATCGCAGAGTAGACAGAAGAGCTATCATGATAAGAGAAGGAAGGATTTAGAATTCCAAGCTGGTGATCATGTGTTTTTGAGAGTCACGCCTATGGCTGGTGTTGGGCGTGCATTGAAGACAAAGAAGTTGACTCCTCGTTTCATTGGACCGTATCAGATCACTGAGAGAATTGGTAATGTTGCTTATAGGGTGGCCTTGCCGCCTAATCTTTCGAATTTGCACGATGTATTTCATGTGTCGCAACTTCGGAAGTATATTTCGGATCCGTCCCATGTGATTCCGATGGATGATGTGCATGTGCGGGATAATCTCACTGTGGAGACAATGCCTGTGCGAATTGAAGATCGTGAAGTGAAGACTTTACGTGGCAAAGAGATAAACCTGGTGAAAGTGGTCTGGTTAGAAGCTGCTGGTGAAAGCATGACATGGGAGTTGGAGAGCAAGATGCGAGAGTCCTATCCGGAGCTGTTTGAATCAGGTATGTTTTCGAGGACGAAAGATTCTAAGTGGGGGAGGGTTGTAACACCCCGGAAATAATTTAATTAAAATAGTTGATTGAATTATTAAAATAATTTGGAGGCGGGATATAGATAAATTAAAAGGTTAATATTTTATATGCGTAGGAGGTGAAACGAGTAAAGGAGGTGGTGACGTAGAGAGCCCAGTGTTTACTGAGCCCTCAACTTAAACCCTGGGGGTTTAAGCCAAACCCTCATTCGCAGCAAGCAAAAGAAAAACGAAAGTGAGAGTGAGAGCACGCGGCGCAAAGAGGGAGAGAAGAGGAGGGTTTCGCGAAGAATTTCAAAAGGAGATCGTTCGTGTTGCTGTGGTTTTGTTCGTGTCTCGTTCGTCGTGTTCCGGAGCTTACGTTATTCGAGGTAAGGGTGGGCTTAACCTTGATAATGGGTTGATGATAATTATGTGTGGGTAGTCTAGGGTTTTGTTGAATTGTTCGTGTTGTTGCATATCGTGTTTTCGTTGAGATTGGTGCTTTGATGATTATTGCACGTTATTGTGATTTGTTTCGTTATTTGTTGTTGCGTGATTGTTGTATCACGATGATGGTGTTGTTATTGTTCGTGTTTTTGTTGTTGCTGTGCGTGGTTGATTGTTGTTGTCGCGTTGTCGAATTGTCGTTTTTGTTGTGGTGGTTGCGGTGTCGTTGCCGTTAGGGTTTGGTGTTTGGCAATTTAGCGATTCTGGACACAGGTTCGGTTTTTCTAAAACTGGCGCTGTTTGGTTGATCCGAAAATTATGTGGTTGATTGTTTTTGAAAATAGACTTAACGCCGGTCGTTTTGGCACTGGTTTCGTTAAATTCGGAGTTGTATAGCTCGAGTTATAGGCGATACAAGTTAGGTTAAAATTCTGGAAACGATTTGGGTATAGATTCGGTATTTCGGTGACTGGGAACGTTGTATTGACCGAAAAATTATGTGGTTTATTTTTCTGGAAAATAGACTTAATGCTTGTTAATTTGGCACTGGTTTGGTTGCGTTTAGAGTTGTGTAGCTCGAGATATGAATTCCACAAGTTAGAGTAAGATTCTGGAAACAATCTGGACACAGGGTCAGTATTTTGGTTACCACGTTTTCAAAAGAACTCCTTTTCGAATGAATCCAATTTCTTTGAAAACTAGACAAAATTTACCCCAGTTTATGCACAAGTTTCATGCAATTTGATTGAGTTTTGGTCACTTTGGAATTGCTTGAATTTGAAGGACAGAAACTGTCCTCTTTTGCAACTAGCCTGTGTGCTTTTCGAAAACTGTACTTATTGGACACTCTCCTTCAAAAACTGAACTTAGGGATGATAACCAGACCCATAGGGCTTTCCAACAAGTATTTATTTGTTGAAATCCGATGTCGTTTGCTATTTTAATTAATTCGCTGAAGTAGGTGCGATGTGCCTAGGCGCTGTGCGCCAGTCTTGTGCGTGGTGTGCGTGCGTTATGTCCGCGTTGTGGAGCCGTCTGGTGTTAATATTTCAGGTGCGGTGCTGGTATGCTCAGGAGAGTTTAGTGGTAGCTGATATGCTACAACTTGGTGCTATTTTTGGTGAAATCATTTGTTTTGATTTTGGTGATATAGTATTTATTTTAAATACTTGTTATGGTGAGTTGGTGCATAATCATGGTGTCGCATTGTCATATGCATGTTTTGGTGATATAGGCTCTGCCTCTGGTGTTTATTGGTGATATGCCCGTCGTGGCTCATTTTGGTGATCGGTACCGCATGCATATGCCCACTGGAGGGGTTGCATATCATCCCATTGTCTATGAATGTTATAATTTTGGTGGTTCACTGTCAAATGGATTTTTCCTTTGGTATCTGGTGCTGTGATATGGTGTAATTGTATTGTGTTGCTGTAGTTACCTGATGCTAGCATATTTTTATCATCTGCTTATTATCTCTGTTAGACTCACCCCTTCTGCTTGGAATGTTGCTCTCATGCGGCAACGCTGCAGGTGACTGCTAGTGCTCGTGGAGGAATTGCTAGGTTTTGCTTCCTCTCTCGTTTGGGTCTGTGTCAGCTCTGATATGTAGCACCGGGGAGTCGTTAGTTATCGTTTTGAACTATTATTTTAGTTATTGGAAATTGTTTTAATTTATTTTGGAGATGTCTTTAATTGTTAATTCTGGAGATGTTTAAACTGGTTAATATTTCCGCTGCTTGGTGATTTCTTTTATATAAATTATTTTGGAGATTTTCTTTTTTTTAAAATGGTGAAAAATGTAGCGCCCTTCGAGGTGACTCTGATAATTGTCTATTTAATTGTAATAGTAAAAGGGGGGTGTTACATTAGTGGTATCAGAGCAGTTCGGTCTGTCCGGCCAAGTTGTCGAGTCGTCGAGTCGAGTAACACTTGAGTAATTGTTACTCGTTTCTGATTATAGTTTCTGTTGCAGTGTTAGGTTGAGATGGCAGGACGGAACGATGCTGCACTCGCTGCTGCTTTGCAGGCTGTGGCTCAAGCTGTGGAGAATAACCCAGGTGCTGCTGGTGATGCTGGGTCGCGCAGTTTGGCTACGTTTCAGAGGGAGAATCCTCCTACCTTTAAGGGCAAGTATAACCCTGATGGTGCTTTGGCGTGGCTGAAAGAGATGGAGAGAATCTTTCGTGTTATGGATTGCTCTGAGGCGCAGAAAGTCAGGTATGGTACTCATATGCTGGCAGAGGAGGCTGATGACTGGTGGTTGGAGGTGAGGCAGAGGTTGGCGACTGTGAATGAAGAGGTCACTTGGGCTGTGTTCAGCAGAGAATTTCTGAGAAAGTATTATCCTGAAGATGTCCGTGGGAAGAAAGAGATTGAGTTTCTGGAGCTGAAGCAGGGTAATATGTCGGTGACTGAGTATGCTGCCAAGTTCATTGAATTGGCGAAGTTCTATCCACATTATGGTGAGGCTGGTGCTGAATTCTCCAAATGCATCAAGTTTGAAAATGGGTTGCAGGCTGATATCAAGAAGGCGATAGGGTATCAGAAAATTCGGGTGTTCTCGGAGTTGATTGACAGCTGCAGAATCTTCGAGGAAGACAGTAATGCTCATTCTAGAGTCATGAGGGATAGGCAGAAGAATTTCTCGAGTCGTGGGAAGCCGTATGAGGTTCCAGCTGGTAAGGGCAATCAGAGAACTGCTGTGGGTACGAGACCTAGTGGGGGAGATGCTGCTGCTAGTGTGGTATGTTACAAGTGTGGTAAACCCGGTCATAAGCGTCCTGACTGTCCAGGTGATGTGAAGAA
The DNA here is from genome assembly GCA_963573325.1 of Astragalus glycyphyllos. Classification (NCBI taxonomy): domain Eukaryota; kingdom Viridiplantae; phylum Streptophyta; class Magnoliopsida; order Fabales; family Fabaceae; genus Astragalus; species Astragalus glycyphyllos. The sequence continues at coordinate 41,937,295 of OY754307.1, forward strand.
GTGCTACAAGTGTGGTAAAGAGGGTCATATGGCGTCTAGCTGTGATCGAAAGGATGTGTTATGCTACAACTGTGGTGAGGGTGGTCATATCAGCACTCAGTGTCCTAAACCGAAGAAAGAAAGGTCCGTTGGGAAGGTGTTCGCTCTGGCGGGGTCAGATGCAGTGAATGAGATCAGAGGTACATGCTATATTAATAATTCTCCTCTTATTGCTATTATTGATACTGGTGCTACCCATTGTTTTATTGCTACTGCATGTGTTGAGAAATTAGATCTTGTTTTATCTTCTATGTTGAGGGAGATGGTTATCGATACTCCGGCTAAGGGTTCGGTGACTACCTCGGTTGTTTGTGCTAAATGCCCTTTATCGATATTCGGTAATGATTTTCTCGTTGACTTGATTTGTTTGCCGCTGAGCGGAATGGATGTTATTCTAGGTATGGACTGGTTAGTTGATAACCATGTTCATATCAACTGTCATGAAAGGTCTGTGAGTTTCTTTCCTCCTGAAGAGGAAGAGTCTGGTTTGTTGTCTGCTGGTCAGTTGCATAGGGTAATGAGGGAAGACGTCCAGTTGTTTTCATTAATGGCGTCATTGTCTGCTGAGAGCCAAGCGAAGGTTGATGAGTTGCAGGTGGTGCGAGAGTTTTTTGAGGTTTTTCCCGACGAGATTCCGGATGTACCACCAGAGAGAGAGGTTGAGTTTGCTATTGATCTGGTACCTGATACTAAACCTGTGTCTATGGCACCGTATAGAATGTCTGCATCTGAATTGTCAGAACTGAAGAAGCAACTCGAGGATCTGCTTGAAAAGAAATTTGTGAGGCCAAGTGTGTAGCCGTGGGGAGCTCCAGTGTTGTTGGTGAAAAAGAAAGATGGTAGTATGAGGTTGTGCGTAGACTATCGGCAGCTGAATAAGGTGACTATTAAGAACAAGTATCCGCTTCCGAGGATTGATGACTTAATGGATCAGTTGGTGGGTGCTCAGGTGTTCAGTAAAATAGATTTGAGATCGGGTTATCATCAGATCAAGGTGAAAGACGAAGACATTCAGAAGACAGCTTTCAGAACCCGTTATGGGCATTATGAGTATTCCGTGATGCCTTTCGGTGTGACTAATGCGCCGGGAGTGTTCATGGAGTACATGAATCGTATCTTTCGTGAGTATCTGGATCGGTTTGTGGTGGTATTCATTGACGACATCCTAATTTATTCTAAGTCAGAAGAGGAGCATGCAGAACATCTGAGATTGGTATTGGAAATTCTGAGGGACAGGAAATTATATGCGAAGCTGTCTAAGTGTGAGTTTTGGTTGAAAGAGGTTAGCTTTCTGGGTCATGTTATTTCGGGGAATGGAATTGCCGTGGATCCGTCTAAGGTTGATGCCGTGTTACAATGGGAGTCTCCGAAGTCAGTTATTGAGATTAGAAGTTTTCTGGGTCTGGCAGGTTACTATAGGAGGTTTATAGAAGGATTTTCGAACTTGGCACTTCCGTTGACTCAGTTGACTTGCAAGGGTAAAGCTTTCATCTGGGATGACTGTTGTGAAGAGAGCTTCAAAGAATTGAAGAAGAGGTTGACGACGTCTCCTGTTCTGACGTTGCCTAATCCGGAAGAGTCGTTTGTGGTGTATTGTGATGCTTCCAAGATGGGGTTAGGAGGTGTGCTTATGCAGAATGGTAAGGTAGTTGCCTATGCGTCGAGACAGTTGAGGACTCATGAGAAGAACTACCCTACCCATGATTTAGAACTTGCTGCAGTTGTGTTCGCGTTGAAAATTTGGAGACATTATCTGTATGGTTCGAGGTTTGAGGTGTTCAGTGATCATAAGGGTTTGCAGTATCTGTTTGATCAGAAAGAGTTGAATATGAGACAGCGCAGATGGTTGGAGTTGCTGAAAGACTATGACTTTAGCTTGAACTATCATCCGGGAAAGGCTAATGTGGTAGCTGACACTTTAAGTCGAAAGACGTTGCATATGTCAGCAATGATGGTTAGAGAACTCGAATTAATTGAGCAGTTCAGGAATATGAGTTTGGTTTGTGAAGTGACGCCTCAGAGTGTCAGATTGGGGATGTTGAAGATTGATAATGAATTCATGGCTAGCATTCGAGAAGCTCAGAAGTTAGATGTTAAATTAGTTGACCTGATGGTTGGGATTGATCAATCCGAGAATAAAGACTTTGAGTTGGATGCGCAGAATGTATTGAAGTGCCGTGGGAGAATCTGCATTCCTGATGATGAGGAGATGAAAAGAGCAATTTTAGAAGAAGGTCATAGGAGTAAGTTGAGTATCCATCCGGGAGCTACAAAGATGTATCAGGATCTGAAGAAGATGTTTTGGTGGCCTGGTATGAAGCGTGATGTGGCGCAGTTTGTGTATTCCTGCTTGACTTGTCAGAAATCGAAGGTTGAGCATCAGAAGCCGGCTGGGTTGATGCAACCGTTGGAGATTCCGGAATGGAAGTGGGATAGTATTTCAATGGATTTCGTGATAGGGTTACCTAATACTGTGAGGGGGCACGATTCGATTTGGGTGATTGTGGATAGATTGACGAAGTCTGCTCATTTTATTCCTATCAATATCACGTATCCGGTGTCGAGATTGGCAGAGATTTATATTCAGGTTATTGTGAAGTTGCATGGTGTTCCTTTGTGCATTGTGTCTGACAGAGATCCTAGGTTCACTTCTGATTTCTGGAAGAGTTTGCAAGAAGCGTTGGGTTCTAAATTGAGGTTGAGTTCAGCTTATCATCCTCAAACTGATGGGCAGACAGAGAGGACCATTCAGTCGTTGGAAGACTTGTTTAGATCTTGTGTTCTTGAGCAGGGAGGTGCGTGGGATACTCACCTTCCGTTGATCGAGTTTACTTACAACAATAGTTACCATTCTAGCATCGGGATGGCACCGTTCGAGGCATTGTATGGTCGGAGATGTAGGACTCCGTTGTGTTGGCATGAATCTGGGGAGAGTATTGTTCTTGGACCCGAGGTTGTTCGAGAGACTACTGAAAAGGTGAAATTGATCCGTGAGAAAATGAAAGCGTCGCAGAGTAGACAGAAGAGCTATCATGATAAGAGAAGGAAGGATTTAGAATTCCAAGCTGGTGATCATGTGTTTTTGAGAGTCACGCCTATGGCTGGTGTTGGGCGTGCATTGAAGACAAAGAAGTTGACTCCTCGTTTCATTGGACCGTATCAGATCACTGAGAGAATTGGTAATGTTGCTTATAGGGTGGCCTTGCCGCCTAATCTTTCGAATTTGCACGATGTATTTCATGTGTCGCAACTTCGGAAGTATATTTCGGATCCGTCCCATGTGATTCCGATGGATGATGTGCATGTGCGGGATAATCTCACTGTGGAGACAATGCCTGTGCGAATTGAAGATCGTGAAGTGAAGACTTTACGTGGCAAAGAGATAAACCTGGTGAAAGTGGTCTGGTTAGGAGCTGCTGGTGAAAGCATGACATGGGAGTTGGAGAGCAAGATGCGAGAGTCCTATCCGGAGCTGTTTGAATCAGGTATGTTTTCGAGGACGAAAGATTCTAAGTGGGGGAGGGTTGTAACACCCCGGAAATAATTTAATTAAAATAGTTGATTGAATTATTAAAATAATTTGGAGGCGGGATATAGATAAATTAAAAGGTTAATATTTTATATGCGTAGGAGGTGAAACGAGTAAAGGAGGTGGTGACGTAGAGAGCCCAGTGTTTACTGAGCCCTCAAATTAAACCCTGGGGGTTTAAGCCAAACCCTCATTCGCAGCAAGCAAAAGAAAAACGAAAGTGAGAGTGAGAGAGAGAGCACGCGGCGCAAAGAGGGAGAGAAGAGGAGGGTTTCGCGAAGAATTTCAAAAGGAAATCGTTCGTGTTGCTGTGGTTTTGTTCGTGTCTCGTTCGTCGTGTTCCGGAGCTTACGTTATTCGAGGTAAGGGTGGGCTTAACCTTGATAATGGGTTGATGATAATTATGTGTGGGTAGTCTAGGGTTTTGTTGAATTGTTCGTGTTGTTGCATATCGTGTTTTCGTTGAGATTGGTGCTTTGATGATTATTGCACGTTATTGTGATTTGTTTCGTTATTTGTTGTTGCGTGATTGTTGTATCACGATGATGGTGTTGTTATTGTTCGTGTTTTTGTTGTTGCTGTGCGTGGTTGATTGTTGTTGTCGCGTTGTCGAATTGTCGTTTTTGTTGTGGTGGTTGCGGTGTCGTTGCCGTTAGGGTTTGGTGTTTGGCAATTTAACGATTCTGGACACAGGTTCGGTTTTTCTAAAACTGGCGCTGTTTTTTTGATCCAAAAATTATGAGGTTGATTGTTTTTGAAAATAGACTTAACGCCGGTCGTTTTGGCACTGGTTTCGTTAAATTCGGAGTTGTATAGCTCGAGTTATAGGCGATACAAGTTAGGTTAAAATTCTGGAAACGATTTGGGTATAGATTCGGTATTTCGGTGACTGGGAACGTTGTATTGACCGAAAAATTATGTGGTTTATTTTTCTGGAAAATAGACTTAATGCTTGTTAATTTGGCACTGGTTTGGTTGCGTTTAGAGTTGTGTAGCTCGAGATATGAATTCCACAAGTTAGAGTAAGATTCTGGAAACAATCTGGACACAGGGTCAGTGTTTTGGTTACCACGTTTTCAAAAGAACTCCTTTTCGAACGAATCCAATTTCTTTGAAAACTAGACAAAATTTGCCCCAGTTTATGCACAAGTTTCATACAATTTGATTGAGTTTTGGTCACTTTGGAATTGCTTGAATTTGAAGGACAGAAACTGTCCTCTTTTGCAACTAGCCTGTGTGCTTTTCGAAAACTGTACCTATTGGACACTCTCCTTCAAAAACTGAACTTAGGGATGATAACCAGACCCATAGGGCTTTCCAACAAGTATTTATTTGTTGAAATCCGATGTCGTTTGCTATTTTAATTAATTCGCTGAAGTAGGTGCGATGTGCCTAGGCGCTGTGCGCCAGTCTTGTGCGTGGTGTGCGTGCGTTATGTCCGCGTTGTGGAGCCGTCTGGTGTTAATATTTCAGGTGCGGTGCTGGTATGCTCAGGAGAGTTTAGTGGTAGCTGTGATGCAACAACTTGGTGCTATTTTTGGTGAAATCATTTGTTTTGATTCTGGTGATATAGTATTTATTTTAAATACTTGTTATGGTGAGTTGGTGCATAATCATGGTGTCGCATTGTCATATGCATGTTTTGGTGATATAGGCTCTGCCTCTGGTGTTTATTGGTGATATGCCCGTCGTGGCTCATTTTGGTGATCGGTACCGCATGCATATGCCCACTGGAGGGGTTGCATATCATCCCATTGTCTATGAATGTTATAATTTTGGTGGTTCACTGTCAAATGGATTTTTCCTTTGGTATCTGGTGCTGTGATATGGTGTAATTGTATTGTGTTGCTGTAGTTACCTGATGCTAGCATATTTTTATCATCTGCTTATTATCTCTGTTAGACTCACCCCTTCTGCTTGGAATGTTGCTCTCATGCGGCAACGCTGCAGGTGATCGCTAGTGCTCGTGGAGGAATTGCTAGGTTTTGCTTCCTCTCTCGTTTGGGTCTGTGTCAGCTCTGATATGTAGCACCGGGGAGTCGTTAGTTTTCGTTTTGAACTATTATTTTAGTTATTGGAAATTGTTTTAATTTATTTTGGAGATGTCTTTAATTGTTAATTTTGGAGATGTTTAAACTGGTTAATATTTCCGCTGCTTGGTGATTTCTTTTATATAAATTATTTTGGAGATTTTCTTTTTTTAAAATGGTGAAAAATGTAGCGCCCTTCGAGGTGACTCTGATAATTGTCTATTTAATTGTAATAGTAAAAGGGGGGTGTTACATGTATCGTCGTAGCTTTTATATTATGTAAGTCTAAGGCACAAGGGGATGCATCATAGGTAAAATAATAAAAGATACACAAAGTACTAGTAAGGAGTCGCGAAGAGCTCCCTGAGATTATGTAATCTCACCCCTCATTGTTGTTGTTTTTCAGACAAACAGGTAAAGGCAAAGAGAAGCAATATTACTCTCTCTGAGGATATTGTTTGAGGAGATTAGCATGTTATAAAATTCTAAGTTTCATCTTGTGATAGTTATGTATTTGGTTGAACTATAGGCTTAATAATGTATTAGGACATATGTATCTTGATTTTTGGATTAAGCACTCAAGATGACTGTTGAGGATGATTTGTAGTTAGTAAATCATCTTGAGGCAGGTGTTATTTATTTAAGTTTTGCTTAATCCGATTTATCAAAGTACATCTCTGAAAGATCTAAAAAGTGACATTCCGGATTTTATTGTTGACTAAAATCTAGGATGTTACAGTAGGTAGGTTGTGTCCTTGATCTGAGGTGGTTCGACCCAAGGTGGGGTGTTGTACCTTGTTGCTATTCCCTGCTTCATGACAGCTTCTTGGAATGAGGCCTTGTTTTGGACCTCGTCAATGAGATCGAGCTCCTCCCTTAAGGATTGGTCGTTGTCTTGTTGAGATTTGGGATTTTCCGTTCTCCAACTGAGCTCGCCGATCTCCACAGGAATGACTGCTTCGCTGCCGTAAGAAAGCCGGAATGGCGTTTCTCCTGTTGAGATTTGTGGCGTGGTCTTGTAAGCCCAAAGGACGTAGGGAAGCTCCTTCACCCATTTTCCTTTAGCATCGTCAAGTCGTTTCCTTAAGCCATTGAGGAGTACTTTGTTGGCCGCTTCGACCTATCCATTGGTTTGTGGGTGCTCCACTGAGGTAAAACGATGTTTGATCTTAAGATCGGACATGAGTTTTCTGAAGCCCTTGTCCGCGAATTGGGTTCCGTTGTCAGTAATGACCACTTCGGGGATCCCGAACCTACTCATAATGTTTTTCTTAAAGAATTTAATGTAGCTGTTCGCACTAATCGTGGCCAGTGGTTCGGCTTCAATCACTTGCTGAAGTAATCAATTGCTACAATCAAGTATTTGACCTGGCCAGGTGCTGTTGAGAATGGTCCCAACAGGTCTATTCGCCACAAAGCAAATGGCCAAGCAGATGATAAACTGGTAAGCTCGGTAGGCGGGGCTATGTGGACGTTAGCATAGATTTGACATTTTCTGCATCTTTTAACGTAATTCTTGGCTTCTCCTTCCATGGTCGGCCAATAATAGCCCGTACGCAACGCTTTCTGAGCTAAAGATCGGGCTCCCAGGTGGTGTCCACAAATGCCTTTATGGATTTCAGCTACGACGTAGCTGGCTTCTTCTCCTATAACGCACTTCAATAATGGTGAAGAAAGGCTTCTTCTGTAAAGAGTTCCATCGATCACAGAGAATGCCGAGGCTTTCCTTCTAATGATTTTCGCTTCGCCGAGGTTCGGAGGTTCGAAACCTGCCACAATATACTATAGGATTGGAGTGATCCAACTCTCCCTTTCTTCAATCACGCATGTGGTCGAGTTGAAATCCTGTTCGAGTTGAACGCTGGGTTTCCAAAGTGTTTCCTGAATGACAGAGCGGTGGTTACCCGGAACCTTAGTGCTGGCGAGCTTGGATAAAACATCCGCTCTTTGGTTTTCTATTCTAGGAACGTGCTTAACCTCGACAATCTTGAAGTGATCCACTAGCTCTCGGACTCGAGTTAGGTATTTCTGCAGGATTGGGTCTTTAGTAGTGTCAGACTTCCCGATCTGTGAGACGACTAACAATGAATCAGTGTATAAATTGACCTGAGTGACTCGAAGGTCAATTGCCAAACGTAGATCGGCTATACAAGCTTCAGACTCGGCCTGGTTGTTTGAGGTTTGGAAATTAAAGGTTAAAGAAAACTCGATGACGACGCCGTCCGAGCTTTCCAACATCAAACCGGCCCCGCTGCCTTTGGGATTTGAGGAACCGTCTACGTGGAAGATCCAAACACCGTTCTCTGGTTCAGCTGGCGTCATCTCTGCTATGAAATCAGTGAGAACTTGTGCCTTCAAGGTCGTCTGGGACTCATATTTGATGCCAAACTCGGACAACTCTACCGCCCATTTGATCATCCTGCTTGCAAGATCGGGTTTGTGTAGGATCTGTCGTATGGGGTAGTTGGTTCGCACCACCACCTGATGGGCTACGAAATAAGGTCGAAGACGACGAGCCGCAACTATTAGGGCGAATGCAATTTTCTGGATTTTCTGATACCGGCTTTCAGATCCTTGCAAAACCTTGCTTACAAAGTAAACCGGGCTCTGTCCGACTTCCGATTCTCGGACAAGAATCGCAGGTAATCCTTCCTCGGCCACGGCTAAATACAAGTATAGGGTTTCCCCTTTGTTTGGACAGGTGAGGATCGGTGGCTCGGAGAGCACCTTTTTGAGTTGGGTAAGGGCCTCGTCTTGCTCGGTGGTCCATTTAAACAATGGGAGTGATTTAAAGGCCGCGTTTGAAATAATGCGGGATAAAGCTGCGATCATACCGTTGAGCTTCGCACCTCTATTTTGGTGCTCGGTGTTCGCATTTCGGTAACTGCTCGACATTTATCCGGGTTTGCCTCTATTCCTCGTTCCGTTAGGTAGAAGCCTAGGAATTTTCTGGCCCGGACCCCGAAGGTGCATTTCTCCGGGTTTAATCTCATGTTATTTTTTCTGATTTGCGAAAATATTTCCTTAAGATCGGCTACATGGGAGTTATCCTCTTTACTTTTTGCAATCATATCGTCGAGATAGACTTCCACTATTTGACCAATTTGATCCCGAAAAATCTTGTTCATCATTCTTTGGTAGGTCACTCCGACATTCTTTAAACCGAAAGGCATAACCCGGTAAGCAAAGTTACCGCGGTCAGTCATGAAAGCCATTTTTTCTTGGTTGGCTGGGTACATCGCAATTTGAGTATAACCGGAATAAGCATCCATGAAAGACAGTAAACGAAAACCCGAGGCATTGTCGACGAGACGATCAATGCTTCTTACGGGGAAGGCATCCTTAGGACAGGCCTTATTAAGATCGGTATAATCAACGCACATACGCCACTTTCCATTACTTTTCTTAACAAGTACAGGGTTGGAGAGCCAAGTTGTATACTTGACTTCCGTTACAAAGTTTGCATTAATTAAATCTTCGATGGCTTTGGCAGCAGCAACTGCTTTTTCTCCACTTTGAGCTCTTTTCCTTTGGGCAACCCATTTGGCGTCGGGATTGACGGCGAGTTGGGGGCAAGCGACCTTTGGAGGGATTCCAGGCATATCTGCAGCTGACCATGCAAAAAGGTCGGCATGATCTTTTAAGCATTGGGTGAGCTTAGCTTTAACTTCTTCTGTCAGATCGGCTCCGATCTTGATCGTTTTTGTCGGATCATCGCCTAGCGGGATTTCTTCAAACTCGCCATCAGGTTGGGGCCTTTTCATTCTTCTCTTCACCTCTCTTGTTAACTCATCATCATCTTCCTCATCTGAACTGTCGGGATCATACCTTGCATCCAGATCGGTCACCTTCACGTCGGCAACCCGACTACTTATCTTGACTCTTTTCTCGCTTCGACCTTCAGGAGGGGGAACCCCTTCTTCCTCCATCGCCTTCTTTTCTGCCTTGATGTGCAAAAAGAAACATCTCTGGGCGAACTCTGAGTCGGCGTTCAGGGTGATGAATTTGTTGCAAAGGGAATGGAACTTCATTTTGAGATGTGTGGTGGAGGTCACTGCTCCGAGCCTTCCAAGAGTCGGTCTTTCGATGATGCAGTTGTAGATCGACTTGCAAGGTAGAACAAGGAATTTTGTTTTCACGATCCTTACCATTGGTTCATCCCCGTATGTGACCATCAACTCAAGGTGTCCTAATGGTTTGGTTCGTGAACCGTTGAAACCGGACAAAGCCGTTCCCTTGTATGGGATGACATCCTCCTTGTCAATCCCTAATCTTTCGAAAAGGTCGACAAAAAGGATGTCCGACGAACTACCTTGATCCACCAAGATCCTTCTCACTTCTTGATTCGCGATCACGGCAGTGACCAGGAGTGGCACGTGCTTGTTGGGTTTTCCGTCCAACAGATCTTCACCGCCAAAGGCCAGTGGAGGACGACTCGGTGAAACCGGAATCGTCGAGGTTGAGGCGACGTTCAGAAGTTCTTTCCACTTTCGTTTCATGGTTTTCCCCGACTTTTCATGGTCGAGTCCCCCCATGATCGTCATGATGACTGTTCTGCCCTTAGATTTACGAAAATCTGGCTCATCTTCAAAAAATTTGGTTTTGTATTTCCCTTTACCTTTGGGATCCTCTTTCTCCTCCTTAACCTCGACTCCCTGTTGTTTGGGTTTTTTCACATAGTTGGTCAGCTTTCCCCTTTTGATCAGGTCCTTGATGTCGTCTTTGAGAGCGTTGCAGTGGTTGGTGTCATAACCCCTACTGCGGTGATACCTGCAGTACTTATTGGATTGCTGCCCCGGCCTGTGAGGGAGAGGGTTTGGAAACTTGACATCTCGGAATTCAGTGTTCATACAATCCCCCAAGATTTTGGCTCGTGTTTCATTAAGGTCGGTATAACTCTGGTATCGATTCCGAGGTTGGGCATCCCGACATCCCTGGGGGTCGTTCCTATTGTCGTTCCGAGCTTCTATTTCACCGCGGGGCTTCGATGGTCCCGCTTGAGCTACTGTTCTTCCGCCTCTAACACCTTCTTCCTCATCAATGAAGCATTGGGATAGCTGAAGGAATTCCTGCAGAGACTCTGGCTCGAAAGTCCCGATGTGGGTTTGGACAAACTTCCTTCACGGAGACCTTGCGTCATGAAGTAAATCCGAAATTCATCATTCAGGTTTCGAACTTGATCGGCTTCCCGGTTGAATCTCTCAATGTAGTCCCTTAGAGGCTCGTTTTCCCCCTGAACGCACGATGGCAAGATATTTTTGTGTTTGGGCTTGCTTTTAGAATGGGCGAACTGGGCAGAGAAGAGTTTTGCCAATTGATCCTAAGATGAGATGGAGTTCGGTTTGACTGATCCAAACCAATCTGCGGCCACCTTGTCCAACGTGAGGGGGAAAATTCGACACTTCATTTCCATAGGGACATTCCGATACTGCATCACCCGGTCGAAGTAGTCGAGATGTCGGTCGGGGTCGCCCGTGCCGTCATGTAACTTCAATGCCTCCTGGGGTTTCTCGAGATGCCTCGGCACCGGAAAGTAGTCGATCTTATCGGTAAAAGGTCCTTTGCGTCTTGCTGTCCTATGACGGGGAGGAGATCAGTGATATTGACGTGGATTGGGAGTGTTTTTAGACCGGTAACGGTCTTTCTCTTGTCTTGGCGATTTCTCCCGACTTCGGGAACATCGTCTTGGGGAAGAAGAAGCTAAAGATGAGTGCACTGGGGGAGAGCGCTCTTGGTCGTCCTCATATTCGCCCCGAGTTTGAGATGAGCGGAATCCATTCCCTCTCAGTCGTCGAGGCTGCGATCTGTGATGGTGTTTGCGCCGAGGCGAGGATCGGTGTTGCCTCCGAACGGGGTTCCTTCTCTCTGGAGAATCACGCTGAGAAGAAGATTGATCAGGAATATTCCGAGCTCTGAGCTCCGCCATCTCGGCCTGAAGTTCGGTAAGTCGGTCGCTTCTTTGCTGATTCCCCTCAGCTTGGCGGTTCAGGAGGTGGACGAGCTGTTGAACAGCATCGACCGGATTAGGAACTGAGACGGGTGGAGGTGGAAGGGGGTTTCTCTCCGAGCTCCCGGGAACCAAAGCTCTGGATGGGTTCCCGGCTAGTAACAAGTTTGGGTGATTTTCCATGTATCCTTCCGGGGTGCCACGTGGTCCGATCTGCTGGGGTACGACCTTCTGTAACATAGGTTGTAAGATCGGATCCATGGAGGATCCTACAATGATGCTTTGTGTTCTCAGTCGAAGTTGGCGGGTCATCGCTGATCAAGTGAAAGGGAGAGGAAATAGAGTATAAGATCCTCCCACTGTGGTTGCCAATGTTTAGTATCGTATCTCCGACCTAGGAGGTTGATCCGAGATAGTAGGTAGGTTGTGTCCTTGATCTGAGATGGTCCGACCCGAGGTGGGGTGTTGTACCTGTAAAGACACTCTGACGCTCAAGTTAGGGAGGTAGTCTAGCACAGGTATATTAATGAGAGAGACAGCTTACCATTAATGAGGCATTGAATGAGTATTTACAGAGTTTAGTGTGTTGACCTAATGAATCTGGAACATTGACTCATTCATGGAATTCCCATCGAAATCTAGAGGGACGAAGGGATTTTCTTCTTCTTCTGCCCCCAGGAGGTCATCCTCTTCCAGCTCTTGCTCTGTCATCGTTCCCTCGACCTGGAGCTTGTCGACTGGCTAAGGCTGCTTGGGACTATGTGGCCCATAAAGGCATTCTACCCTTGCCTTAGTGAGTGGGCTCTGAGGCGCGTCCACCATGCCTACCATTTCCTGGTCTCCTTCCTATTATCCACGAGTGGCTCAGGGACAGCTGGCTCGGGAAGCTGCTCTGGAGCTGCGTCCTTTGTTGGGTTTGGGAAAGCCTGTTCCAACGCCGTAACAACAGATGATGTGGGGATGGTCTGAGCATTCTCATCTCTAGCCGAGGTGATCATCTGGAAAGTTTTATTCATTTTGTTAAACACCCTAGCCCTCTATTCTGCGAGCGAGATTTGGAGGCCACCCTAGGGATCGGCATTTCAACGACCGCCTGAGTCATCCATTGATCTTGCGGTACATCCGAAGGAGGTTTCACTGTTCTAGTGGCTCTCAGATCTCGATCGTTGAGGAGCGTGACGTCCAACGAAGTTGAACTTTGCTCCCCGGTGACCTATACCACCCTTCTTTTGTGTTTGGAGTGAGTCCCTTTTCCCGAGGTTAGCAGGGTGGCTTGCTCAATGGAATCATTGGCGGGCCTACCATGCCCCCCAAGTGGGACATGCTGGAGTCTTTCCCTCAAGTCCCTCGGTTTAGGCAAGTGTCTCTCAGGGTTGAGTGTGGACAAATGCAACTCCCTAAGTTCGTGGACGAACCTCCCCGGCTAAGGAAGTTTCTTCTGGGGTTCTTGAGGCTGACTCGACGCCCCTATCTGTAATTTTTCTTATAACAGGGCCATTCGTTCTGCAACTATGGATTCCCTGGGAGGTGAGCCCAAACGGTCGAACACAAATGTCTTCCTCTCTGGAGAAGTTTCCTTTTTAGGGACCCACATATACTTCTTCTTTCCTTTCCCCCGATCGCTCCCTGGAAAGGAGACCATATTGACGTTCATGCTGGGGAAAGGGTCAATGTCGACCATCATCTCTGATGCCCCCTTGTCGGCCATTTTGAATCGCCCCTTTTTAATGGCTTCTTGAATCGCTCGACGGAAGATAATGTAGTTGGAAGTGGCGTGATTGAAGGAATTATGCCACTTGCAGTATTTCTTCCCTTTTAATTCCTCGGGAGGGGGAATTTTATGGCCGTCAAGTAGCTTGATCTGCTTGTGTTTGAGAAGGTAGTCAAAGATTTGGTCAGTCTTAGAGAAGTCAAAGGAATATTCAACCATTTCCTCGTTCTTCTCTTTGCCCTTACCTGGTTTAAGAGCCGGACAGAGGTAGGCTTTCCCCCTTACTGTCTCGGCCACTAAGATATCTGCCGTGTAGTAGGTTGATTCATCATAATCTGAATCCTTGGCTGCATCCACCACTGACACTAACTGCGGTCCTCGACCTCTACGGGCTCTCTTCCTTTCTTTCTCTTGCACAAATTGTTCAATTTGAACCGCCTTGAAAGCCAAGCCACTGAGGTCGCTACAAGCTTGTCCCACAAGCTTCTCCTTCAATTGAGGGTGCATTCCAGAGATGGCCATGGAAGTAAGCTGGGATTCTGGGAAAGGTATTGAGAACTTTCAGGCCATCTTTCTGAATCTTTCAATGAAGTCTATCACTACCTCGTCCACCTTCTGCCGCAAATTCATGAGATCCGTTGAGGTAACTTCAGGATGTGGCCAATAGAATCTATCAAGGAAACACCTTTCCATGTCTGCCCAGGTCTGTATAGAATCAGGTGGGAGAGAGGAGTACCATGAGAAGGCAGTCCCTGTCAAAGACAAAGGGAACAACTGCAACTTGTGATACTCATTCTGGTTTCCTTCCCCACATTAGGCCATGAACCGACCGATGTGAGGGGTCTTGAATCCTCTGGGTAGAGGCACCAATCTGTCCACGCACTCGGGGTAAGGCTTCCTGTACACTGGATGGTCGAGCGATTTTAACTAAACACCAAAGAACTTCTTGATGGTGTTAGCGATGATATTAGGGTGCAGGAGTTGGGGCCCAGATGGTCTTTTCAGGTGGAGGCATCGGTCTCCAAAGTGTATCTGGGCGACCCTGCGCCCCTGGCTGCGGTGGTACCTGAGGTGGAGCGTCTGTCCATGGATGCACAGGCACTACTTAAGCCAGGTTAACAAGGCCAGTTCCTAGTACAGATGTCTTTGTGCCTCGGTGAGGCGGATTTTGAGTCCATGGCTGCTTGACTAGAGCAACATTCATTTGTTTCTGTATATAGGAACTCGCCGGGTAGGTACTGAATGTTCTGGGGTACGATTGACTAGGAGGTAGGATTGTCGAGCCAGGTGGGCTCAGGACCCATGACTGCTGACTCGAGCAATACCTGCGGATATCTTGTGTTGTAGGTTAAATTTTGATGATGAAGTAATCTAAGGCAAAGTGACAAACGGAACTCCAAGGCACAACCAACTCAAACTGTAAGTATGTGTCAAGGGTAATCCTTAGGGAGTCGGGTCGTGTCTTAGGAATGAAATGTAAACCGATTTTGAGGATCGGCTCAAATCAGTCAACACACTAGCACTCACATAATTAACCTAACATATGCCTTCAATTGATAAAAGCATGCTAAATAGGTTAGGCACAAACAATGACTTGTTGTTTTAAAGAAAGAAATTGATTAATGACTTGTTGTTTTTAAAGAAAGAATTTGATTCATGGCTTGGTGTTTAAAGCCAACAATCGATTCATGTCTTGTTTTTATGGGTAACAATCGATTCATGGCCTCCTCTTTGAAAGAAGAAAATCGATTCATGGCTTCCTCTCTTAAAGAACTTGTTTTGGAAAGAAAACAATCGATTGATGACTTTGTGCATTTGAAGCAAAGAATCGATTTTGCTCTCTATTTTAAAGAGAAGAATATCGATTCCTCACTTGTAGGTTCAAAGAAGAAAATTGATTCCTCGCCTGTTTTTATGAACTTGATTTTATAAAGGAAACAATGGATTACCTTCCTGATTTTTATGAACTACAAAATCGATTCCCCTCTGATTTGTTTAAAGCCAAAAATCGACTAATGACTTCTTATCTTAAAGAGGAAAATCAATTTGTGTCTTGTTTTTGAAAACAAAGAATCGATTGCTTGCTTTATGAAGTTGTTCTTATTGAGAGCAAACAATCAATTATGTGACTATGTTTCACCACCAATCAATCGATTTTCCACTTGTCAAAATAGTGTTAAAAAATGTTTTAATGGTCATATTTTCACAATGTCTATAAATAGGACTTAGGGTTTCACAAATCATCAAAACCTACAAATCTAAAAAGAACAGAACGCGAACTCTCTCACTGTCACACTCATTCTTCACGTTCTTCATCACTTTGAGCTGATCTCTCTCAAGGTTTAGGTTGGGAAAATCTTCAAGTTGTTGTATTCGCCTTCTTAGAGGTATTTCTGTTTATTATAATTTGTTCAATTACTGTTATCGGTTATACTAGAGAGGTGGGAATCTCTCTAGGGTTTTGATTGTATCAAGGGTGGGGTATCTTTTGTTTGTCAATTGGTTGTACTAGGGAGTGGGGTATCTCTCTAGGGTTTTTGATTGTAACAAGGGTGGGGTATCTCTTGTTGTAACTGTCTTTTTGTCGGCTCTTGCACAAAGTGGGGTATCCTAGGTGAAGAGCGCCTGAGTCTGTAAGGGTTTTAAAGCACCCGGTTGAAAGCTTTGATTTGATAGTGAAAAATCTCACAAAGGGTTGTGAGGACTGGACGTAGGTCACTGGGAGGTGACTGAATCAGTATAAAATCTCGCGTGTTCTTTATTGTTTTATGTTCTAATTCGTTTGTTCCATAAATCATCGCGAAAAATTAATCTAAGTTGTTAATAGGGGGAAAGTTTTTTTAAAGTCTCAATTCACCCCCGCCCCCTCTTGAGACTGAAGCCACTTGGTAACAAGTGGTATCAGAGCTAGACTCTTGTTTAAAGGGCCTAGCAGCTTCAAGAGAAATGGCTTCATGTTGGTCTACGCAAGAGGGTGCATCTCTGACCCGTCCTCCGGGGACGGGAAAGATTATGCATATTGAAAAGAAAGAATGAGAATATTCATTGAAGGGGTAGATATAGATATATGGGATGCTGTGGAAAGTGGACCTTTTATTCCCATTCACATGGTAAACGGTACTCTCACTATCAAAGAAAGGGTTGACTGGACCGATGATGAAAAGAAAAAGGTTCAACACAATCTCCGGGCTAAAAATATTATCACTTCCGCTCTAAGAGAGTGTCAAACTGCAAAACTGCTCAAGAAATGTGGGACAATCTTCAAGTCACTCATGAAGGTACTAGTGAGGTAAAAAGAGCAAGAACAAACACTCTCATTCTGGAATATGAACTATTCAGAATGAATCAAGGAGAAACTATACAAGAAATGCAAAAGAGGATCAATCACATAGTGAATCAACTGGACTCATTAGGAAAATCATTTCCTGTCGAAGATTTGATCAACAAAGTGCTGAGATGTCTAAACAGAGAATGGCAACCAAAAGTAACTGCTATAGCTGAATCAAGGAATTTAGCTACTACGACACTCGCCACTCTTTTTAGAAAACTACAAGAGCACGAGTTAGAGCCCACTCGTCTAGCAGAACATGAAGAAAAAGGCAAGTAAAAGAAAAGCTTAGTGTAACACCCCGGAAATAATTTAATTAAAATAGTTGATTGAATTATTAAAATAATTTGGAGGCGGGATATAGATAAATTAAAAGGTTAATATTTTATATGCGTAGGAGGTGAAACGAGTAAAGGAGGTGGTGACGTAGAGAGCCCAGTGTTTACTGAGCCCTCAACTTAAACCCTGGGGGTTTAAGCCAAACCCTCATTCGCAGCAAGCAAAAGAAAAACGAAAGTGAGAGTGAGAGAGAGAGCACGCGGCGCAAAGAGGGAGAGAAGAGGAGGGTTTCGCGAAGAATTTCAAAAGGAGATCGTTCGTGTTGCTGTGGTTTTGTTCGTGTCTCGTTCGTCGTGTTCCGGAGCTTACGTTATTCGAGGTAAGGGTGGGCTTAACCTTGATAATGGGTTGATGATAATTATGTGTGGGTAGTCTAGGGTTTTGTTGAATTGTTCGTGTTGTTGCATATCGTGTTTTCGTTGAGATTGGTGCTTTGATGATTATTGCACGTTATTGTGATTTGTTTCGTTATTTGTTGTTGCGTGATTGTTGTATCACGATGATGGTGTTGTTATTGTTCGTGTTTTTGTTGTTGCTGTGCGTGGTTGATTGTTGTTGTCGCGTTGTCGAATTGTCGTTTTTGTTGTGGTGGTTGCGGTGTCGTTGCCGTTAGGGTTTGGTGTTTGGCAATTTAGCGATTCTGGACACAGGTTCGGTTTTTCTAAAACTGGCGCTGTTTGGTTGATCCAAAAATTATGAGGTTGATTGTTTTTGAAAATAGACTTAACGCCGGTCGTTTTGGCACTGGTTTCGTTAAATTCGGAGTTGTATAGCTCGAGTTATAGGCGATACAAGTTAGGTTAAAATTCGGGAAACGATTTGGGTATAGATTCGGTATTTCGGTGACTGGGAACGTTGTATTGACCGAAAAATTATGTGGTTTATTTTTCTGGAAAATAGACTTAATGCTTGTTAATTTGGCACTGGTTTGGTTGCGTTTAGAGTTGTGTAGCTCGAGATATGAATTCCACAAGTTAGAGTAAGATTCTGGAAACAATCTGGACACAGGGTCAGTGTTTTGGTTACCACGTTTTCAAAAGAACTCCTTTTCGAACGAATCCAATTTCTTTGAAAACTAGACAAAATTTGCCCCAGTTTATGCACAAGTTTCATGCAATTTGATTGAGTTTTGGTCACTTTGGAATTGCTTGAATTTGAAGGACAGAAACTGTCCTCTTTTGCAACTAGCCTGTGTGCTTTTCGAAAACTGTACCTATTGGACACTCTCCTTCAAAAACTGAACTTAGGGATGATAACCAGACCCATAGGGCTTTCCAACAAGTATTTATTTGTTGAAATCCGATGTCGTTTGCTATTTTAATTAATTCGCTGAAGTAGGTGCGATGTGCCTAGGCGTTGTGCGCCAGTCTTGTGCGTGGTGTGCGTGCGTTATGTCCGCGTTGTGGAGCCGTCTGGTGTTAATATTTCAGGTGCGGTGCTGGTATGCTCAGGAGAGTTTAGTGGTAACTGTGATGCTACAACTTGGTGCTATTTTTGGTGAAATCATTTGTTTTGATTCTGGTGATATAGTATTTATTTTAAATACTTGTTATGGTGAGTTGGTGCATAATCATGGTGTCGCATTGTCATATGCATGTTTTGGTGATATAGGCTCTGCCTCTGGTGTTTATTGGTGATATGCCCGTCGTGGCTCATTTTGGTGATCGGTACCGCATGCATATGCCCACTGGAGGGGTTGCATATCATCCCATTGTCTATGAATGTTATAATTTTGGTGGTTCACTGTCAAATGGATTTTTCCTTTGGTATCTGGTGCTGTGATATGGTGTAATTGTATTGTGTTGCTGTAGTTACCTGATGCTAGCATATTTTTATCATCTTCTTATTATCTCTGTTAGACTCACCCCTTCTGCTTGGAATGTTGCTCTCATGCGGCAACGCTGCAGGTGATCGCTAGTGCTCGTGGAGGAATTGCTAGGTTTTGCTTCCTCTCTCGTTTGGGTCTGTGTCAGCTCTGATATGTAGCACCGGGGAGTCGTTAGTTATCGTTTTGAACTATTATTTTAGTTATTGGAAATTGTTTTAATTTATTTTGGAGATGTCTTTAATTGTTAATTCTGGAGATGTTTAAACTGGTTAATATTTCCGCTGCTTGGTGATTTCTTTTATATAAATTATTTTGGAGATTTTCCTTTTTTTAAAAATGGTGAAAAAATGTAGCGCCCTTCGAGGTGACTCTGATAATTGTCTATTTAATTGTAATAGTAAAAGGGGGGTGTTACATTAGTGGTATCAGAGCAGTTCGGTCTGTCCGGCCAAGTTGTCGAGTCGTCGAGTCGAGTAACACTTGAGTAATTGTTACTCGTTTCTGATTATAGTTTCTGTTGTAGTGTTAGGTTGAGATGGCAGGACGGAACGATGCTGCACTCGCTGCTGCTTTACAGGCTATGGCTCAAGCTGTGGAGAATAACCCATGTGCTGCTGGTGATGCTGGGTCGCGCAGTTTGGCTACGTTTCAGAGGGAGAATCCTCCTACCTTTAAGGGCAAGTATAACCCTGATGGTGCTTTGGCGTGGCTGAAAGAGATGGAGAGAATCTTTCGTGTTATGGATTGCTCTGAGGCGCAGAAAGTCAGGTATGGTACTCATATGCTGGCAGAGGAGGCTGATGACTGGTGGTTGGAGGTGAGGCAGAGGTTGGCGACTGTGAATGAAGAGGTCACTTGGGCTGTGTTCAGCAAAGAATTTCTGAGAAAGTATTATCCTGAAGATGTCCGTGGGAAGAAAGAGATTGAGTTTCTGGAGCTGAAGCAGGGTAATATGTCGGTGACTGAGTATGCTGCCAAGTTCATTGAATTGGCGAAGTTCTATCCACATTATGGTGATGCTGGTGCTGAATTCTCCAAATGCATCAAGTTTGAAAATGGGTTGCGGGCTGATATCAAGAAGGCGATAGGGTATCAGAAAATTCGGGTGTTCTCGGAGTTGATTGACAGCTGCAGAATCTTCGAGGAAGACAGTAATGCTCATTCTAGAGTCATGAGGGATAGGCAGAAGAATTTCTCGAGTCGTGGGAAGCCGTATGAGGTTCCAGCTGGTAAGGGCAATCAGAGAACTGCTGTGGGTAAGAGACCTAGTGGGGGAGATGCTGCTGCTAATGTGGTATGTTACAAGTGTGGTAAACCCGGTCATAAGCGTCCTGACTGTCCAGGTGATGTGAAGAAGTGCTACAAGTGTGGTAAAGAGGGTCATATGGCGTCTAGCTGTGATCGAAAGGATGTGTTATGCTACAACTGTGGTGAGGGTGGTCATATCAGCACTCAGTGTCCTAAACCGAAGAAAGAAAGGTCCGTTGGGAAGGTGTTCGCTCTGGCGGGGTCAGATGCAGTGAATGAGATCAGAGGTACATGCTATATTAATAATTCTCCTCTTATTGCTATTATTGATACTGGTGCTACCCATTGTTTTATTGCTACTGCATGTGTTGAGAAATTAGATCTTGTTTTATCTTCTATGTTGAGGGAGATGGTTATCGATACTCCGACTAAGGGTTCGGTGACTACCTCGGTTGTTTGTGCTAAATGCCCTTTATCGATATTCGGTAATGATTTTCTCGTTGACTTGATTTGTTTGCCGCTGAGCGGAATGGATGTTATTCTAGGTATGGACTGGTTAGTTGATAACCATGTTCATATCAACTGTCATGAAAGGTCTGTGAGTTTCTTTTCTCCTGAAGAGGAAGAGTCTGGTTTGTTGTCTGCTGGTCAGTTGCATAGGGTAATGAGGGAAGACGTCCAGTTGCTTTCATTAATGGCGTCATTGTCTGCTGAGAGCCAAGCGAAGGTTGATGAGTTGCAGGTGGTGCGAGAGTTTTCTGAGGTTTTTCCCGACGAGATTCCGGATGTACCACCAGAGAGAGAGGTTGAGTTTGCTATTGATCTGGTACCTGATACTAAACCTGTGTCTATGGCACCGTATAGAATGTCTGCATCTGAATTGTCAGAACTGAAGAAGCAACTCGAGGATCTGCTTGAAAAGAAATTTGTGAGGCCAAGTGTGTCGCCGTGGGGAGCTCTAGTGTTGTTGGTGAAAAAGAAAGATGGTAGTATGAGGTTGTGCGTAGACTATCGGCAGCTGAATAAGGTGACTATTAAGAACAAGTATCCGCTTCCGAGGATTGATGACTTAATGGATCAGTTGGTGGGTGCTCAGGTGTTCAGTAAAATAGATTTGAGATCGGGTTATCATCAGATCAAGGTGAAAGACGAAGACATTCAGAAGACAGCTTTCAGAACCCGTTATGGGCATTATGAGTATTCCGTGATGCCTTTCGGTGTGACTAATGCGCCGGGAGTGTTCATGGAGTACATGAATCGTATCTTTCGTGAGTATCTGGATCGGTTTGTGGTGGTATTCATTGACGACATCCTAATTTATTCTAAGTCAGAAGAGGAGCATGCAGAACATCTAAGATTGGTATTGGAAATTCTGAGGGACAGGAAATTATATGCGAAGCTGTCTAAGTGTGAGTTTTGGTTGAAAGAGGTTAGCTTTCTGGGTCATGTTATTTCGGGGAATGGAGTTGCCGTGGATCCGTCTAAGGTTGATGCCGTGTTACAATGGGAGTCTCCGAAGTCAGTTACTGAGATTAGAAGTTTTCTGGGTCTGGCAGGTTACTATAGGAGGTTTATAGAAGGATTTTCGAAGTTGGCACTTCCGTTGACTCAGTTGACTTGCAAGGGTAAAGCTTTCATCTGGGATGACTGTTGTGAAGAGAGCTTCAAAGAATTGAAGGAGAGGTTGACGACGTCTCCTGTTCTGACGTTGCCTAATCCGGAAGAGTCGTTTGTGGTGTATTGTGATGCTTCCAAGATGGGGTTGGGAGGTGTGCTTATGCAGAATGGTAAGGTAGTTGCCTATGCGTCGAGACAGTTGAGGACTCATGAGAAGAACTACCCTACCCATGATTTAGAACTTGCTGCAGTTGTGTTCGCGTTGAAAATTTGGAGACATTATCTGTATGGTTCGAGGTTTGAGGTGTTCAGTGATCATAAGGGTCTGCAGTATCTGTTTGATCAGAAAGAGTTGAATATGAGACAGCGCAGATGGTTGGAGTTGCTGAAAGACTATGACTTTAGCTTGAACTATCATCCGGGAAAGGCTAATGTGGTAGCTGACGCTTTAAGTCGAAAGACGTTGCATATGTCAGCAATGATGGTTAGAGAACTCGAATTAATTGAGCAGTTCAGGGATATGAGTTTGGTTTGTGAAGTGACGCCTCAGAGTGTCAGATTGGGGATGTTGAAGATTGATAATGAATTCATGGCTAGCATTCGAGAAGCTCAGAAGTTAGATGTTAAATTAGTTGACCTGATGGTTGGGATTGATCAATCCGAGAATAAAGACTTTGAGTTGGATGCGCAGAATGTATTGAAGTACCGTGGAAGAATCTGCATTCCTGATGATGAGGAGATGAAAAGAGCAATTTTAGAAGAAGGTCATAGGAGTAAGTTGAGTATCCATCCGGGAGCTACAAAGATGTATCAGGATCTGAAGAAGATGTTTTGGTGGCCTGGTATGAAGCGTGATGTGGCGCAGTTTGTGTATTCCTGCTTGACTTGTTAGAAATCGAAGGTTGAGCATCAGAAGCCTGCTGGGTTGATGCAACCGTTGGAGATTCCGGAATGGAAGTGGGATAGTATTTCTATGGATTTCGTGATAGGGTTACCTAATACTGTGAGGGGGCACGATTCAATTTGGGTGATTGTGGATAGATTGACGAAGTCTGCTCATTTTATTCCTATCAATATCACGTATCCGGTGTCGAGATTGGCAGAGATGTATATTCAGGTGATTGTGAAGTTGCATGGTGTTCCTTTGTGCATTGTGTCTGACAGAGATCCTAGGTTCACTTCTGATTTCTGGAAGAGTTTGCAAGAAGCGTTGGGTTCTAAATTGAGGTTGAGTTCAGCTTATCATCCTCAAACTGATGGGCAGACAGAGAGGACCATTCAGTCGTTGGAAGACTTGTTGAGATCTTGTGTTCTTGAGCAGGGAGGTGCGTGGGATACTCACCTTCCGTTGATCGAGTTTACTTACAACAATAGTTACCATTCTAGCATCGGGATGGCACCGTTCGAGGCATTGTATGGTCGGAGATGTAGGACTCCGTTGTGTTGGCATGAATCTGGGGAGAGTATTGTTCTTGGACCCGAGGTTGTTCGAGAGACTACTGAAAAGGTGAAATTGATCCGTGAGAAAATGAAAGCGTCGCAGAGTAGACAGAAGAGCTATCATGATAAGAGAAGGAAGGATTTAGAATTCCAAGCTGGTGATCATGTGTTTTTGAGAGTCACGCCTATGGCTGGTGTTGGGCGTGCATTGAAGACAAAGAAGTTGACTCCTCGTTTCATTGGACCGTATCAGATCACTGAGAGAATTGGTAATGTTGCTTATAGGGTGGCCTTGCCGCCTAATCTTTCGAATTTGCACGATGTATTTCATGTGTCGCAACTTCGGAAGTATATTTCGGATCCGTCCCATGTGATTCCGATGGATGATGTGCATGTGCGGGATAATCTCACTGTGGAGACAATGCCTGTGCGAATTGAAGATCGTGAAGTGAAGACTTTACGTGGCAAAGAGATAAACCTGGTGAAAGTGGTCTGGTTAGGAGCTGCTGGTGAAAGCATGACATGGGAGTTGGAGAGCAAGATGCGAGAGTCCTATCCGGAGCTGTTTGAATCAGGTATGTTTTCGAGGACGAAAGATTCTAAGTGGGGGAGGGTTGTAACACCCTGGAAATAATTTAATTAAAATAGTTGATTGAATTATTAAAATAATTTGGAGGCGGGATATAGATAAATTAAAAGGTTAATATTTTATATGCGTAGGAGGTGAAACGAGTAAAGGAGGTGGTGACGTAGAGAGCCCAGTGTTTACTGAGCCCTCAACTTAAACCCTGGGGGTTTAAGCCAAACCCTCATTCGCAGCAAGCAAAAGAAAAACGAAAGTGAGAGTGAGAGAGAGAGAGCACGCGGCGCAAAGAGGGAGAGAAGAGGAGGGTTTCGCGAAGAATTTCAAAAGGAGATCGTTCGTGTTGCCGTGGTTTTGTTCGTGTCTCGTTCGTCGTGTTCCGGAGATTACGTTATTCGAGGTAAGGGTGGGCTTAACCTTGATAATGGGTTGATGATAATTATGTGTGGGTAGTCTAGGGTTTTGTTGAATTGTTCGTGTTGTTGCATATCGTGTTTTCGTTGAGATTGGTGCTTTGATGATTATTGCACGTTATTGTGATTTGTTTCGTTATTTGTTGTTGCGTGATTGTTGTATCACGATGATGGTGTTGTTATTGTTCGTGTTTTTGTTGTTGCTGTGCGTGGTTGATTGTTGTTGTCGCGTTGTCGAATTGTCGTTTTTGTTGTGGTGGTTGCGGTGTCGTTGCCGTTAGGGTTTGGTGTTTGGCAATTTAGCGATTCTGGACACAGGTTCGGTTTTTCTAAAACTGGCGCTGTTTGGTTGATCCAAAAATTATGAGGTTGATTGTTTTTGAAAATAGACTTAACGCCGGTCGTTTTGGCACTGGTTTCGTTAAATTCGGAGTTGTATAACTCGAGTTATAGGCGATACAAGTTAGGTTAAAATTCGGGAAACGATTTGAGTATAGATTCGGTATTTCGGTGACTGGGAACGTTGTATTGACCGAAAAATTATGTGGTTTATTTTTCTGGAAAATAGACTTAATGCTTGTTAATTTGGCACTGGTTTGGTTGCGTTTAGAGTTGTGTAGCTCGAGATATGAATTCCACAAGTTAGAGTAAGATTCTGGAAACAATCTGGACACAGGGTCAGTGTTTTGGTTACCACGTTTTCAAAAGAACTCCTTTTCGAACGAATCCAATTTCTTTGAAAACTAGACAAAATTTGCCCCAGTTTATGCACAAGTTTCATGCAATTTGATTGAGTTTTGGTCACTTTGGAATTGCTTGAATTTGAAGGACAGAAACTGTCCTCTTTTGCAACTAGCCTGTGTGCTTTTCGAAAACTGTACCTATTGGACACTCTCCTTCAAAAACTGAACTTAGGGATGATAACCAGACCCATAGGGCTTAACAACAAGTATTTATTTGTTGAAATCCGATGTCGTTTGCTATTTTAATTAATTCGTTGAAGTAGGTGCGATGTGCCTAGGCGCTGTGCGCCAGTCTTGTGCGTGGTGTGCGTGCGTTATGTCCGCGTTGTGGAGCCGTCTGGTGTTAATATTTCAGGTGCGGTGCTGGTATGCTCAGGAGAGTTTGGTGGTAGCTGTGATGCTACAACTTGGTGCTATTTTTGGTGAAATCATTTGTTTTGATTCTGGTGATATAGTATTTATTTTAAATACTTGTTATGGTGAGTTGGTGCATAATCATGGTGTCGCATTGTCATATGCATGTTTTGGTGATATAGGCTCTGCCTCTGGTGTTTATTGGTGATATGCCCGTCGTGGCTCATTTTGGTGATCGGTACCGCATGCATATGCCCACTGGAGGGGTTGCATATCATCCCATTGTCTATGAATGTTATAATTTTGGTGGTTCACTGTCAAATGGATTTTTCCTTTGGTATCTGGTGCTGTGATATGGTGTAATTGTATTGTGTTGCTGTAGTTACCTGATGCTAGCATATTTTTATCATCTGCTTATTATCTCTGTTAGACTCATCCCTTCTGCTTGGAATGTTGCTCTCATGCGGCAACGCTGCAGGTGATCGCTAGTGCTCGTGGAGGAATTGCTAGGTTTTGCTTCCTCTCTCGTTTGGGTCTGTGTCAGCTCTGATATGTAGCACCGGGGAGTCGTTAGTTATCGTTTTGAACTATTATTTTAGTTATTGGAAATTGTTTTAATTTATTTTGGAGATGTCTTTAATTGTTAATTCTGGAGATGTTTAAACTGGTTAATATTTCCGCTGCTTGGTGATTTCTTTTATATAAATTATTTTGGAGACTTTTTTTTTTGGAATAAATGGTGTTTTTTTTTTTAAAATGGTGAAAAATGTAGCGCCCTTCGAGGTGACTCTGATAATTGTCTATTTAATTGTAATAGTAAAAGGGGGGTGTTACACTTAGCTCTCAAGGCTTCAATTTCAAATCCATCTGATGATAGTGATGATTCGGAAAATGAAAATGATGAAGACGAGGAGAATATGGAGCTAATGGTTAGAAAATTCAAAAAGTTCATGAGAAGGAAAAGCCTCCACAAGAAGAATTCTTCACGCAAAAGAGTTTCAAGCAAGGAAAACTTCTCAAGTCCACTAACTTGCTACGAATGTGGCAAATCCGGACACATGAAGATGGAGTGCCCGAACTTACAAAGAAAACTGTCAAAGTTTAAGAAAAAGGGATCCAAAGGAAACAAGGGTAGAAAAGCCTACATAGCATGGGAAGACAATAACATGGACTCATCAGATTATTCAGAAAGTGAAGAAGCTCAAGTTGCTCTCATGGCCGACCACGACAGTGAAAATTAAACTGAGGTAGATTCTAACTCTGAAACTTCACAAAATGCATATGATGAACTACATGAAGCATTTATTGAATTGCATAATGATTCCTTGAAACTAGCTAAAGCAATAACCCAATCTAAGAAAGCAGTTGCTCATCTTCGAAATGAAGTTATTTCTTTAACTAAGGAAAGATTAGAGCATAGAAAAGAAAATCATAGTCTTGGTTGTTTTAAAGCAAACTATGTATGTGATAAGTGTGCTGAATATGAAAAGAAAATTCATGAACATGAATGGGCAATAGGAAAAATGTCTAATATACAACATGTGCATCCTAGCTCTCCAAGAAATAATTTCATGAAAAGACATGTGCATTATAGACCTAGGTTCACTACTAGGCCATATATTAGATGTTACTACTGTGCCATACCAAGACATATTGCATCTGTGTGTATGGCTAGAAGCAGGCAAGTTGTGAAAAAGGTGTGGGTTTCCAAAGGGACTCTACCAAGTACTAACCCACAAGGACCCAAAGAAATTTGGGTACCAAAATTTTCAACTTGATCTTATTGTAGGTATGCTTCAAGGTATGGGGGACAAATTAATACCTTGATAGCAAATATTCAAAGCACATGGTTGGAGATATGACAAAACTCTTAACATTAACCCCCAGAAAAAGCAGTCATGTAACTTGTGATAACAGCAATAGAGGAAGATTTCTCCTTGAAGGTAAGATTGGTAAAGATCTATCCACCTCTATTGATAACGTGCTTTATGTAGAATATCTTAAGCATAAGTTACTAAGCATTAGACAAATATGTGATTATTATTATTATTTGATTTTGATTTATGCACCATTGAGGACAAAATTAGTAAGCAAGTTAGAATAATAGGAAATAAAGTAAACAACAACATCTCAACTATGGTGTCGATATAAATCACATTAATCTATCAAATAACCCCTTTCAACATTCTAGAAGTAAGCATATAGAGATTAGACATCATTTTCTTAGAGATCATGTTCAAAAAGGTGATTATGATGCTGATTTAGTTGTGTATTCAAAATAACTAGCTGATTCTTTTTTTTTATAAAACCATTCCAAAAAGAAAATTTTTCCTTTTCATTCGAAGAAAACTTGGAGTTATTAATTTATCATTTATCTAAATGAAATATGAACTGTTAGATTGAATTATGTTTGGCTATCTTGTGTTGAAACTCGACTCTCATGTCATTTTGTGGTTTATGCCTATCTTTTATAAATGTAATGGACTCACCGTTACTATTTGCTACGTTTTCGACTCACCAACTAAGTTTCGCATTAACCCTTTTGATCATGACAAAAAGGGGGAGAGAAATAGGATTGTCACTTTGCATTTAGATAGGGGGAGCATCAATTAAGGGGGAGTCTAAATACAAATCTTGAATATCAGTGCATTGTTTTGCTTGATGAACTAACCTCCCACCTAAGATTAATCAAATGTTTTGTTATCATAAAAAAAGGGGAGAATGTGGATATCTTGTGTTGCAGGTTAACTTTTGATGATGAAGTAATCTAAGACAAAGTGACAAACGGAACTCCAAGGTACAACCAACTCAAGAAGTAAGTATGTGTCAAGGGTAGTCCTTAGGGAGTCGGGTCGTGTCTTAGGAATGAAATGTAAACTGTAACACCCCGGAAATAATTTAATTAAAATAGTTGATTGAATTATTAAAATAATTTGGAGGCGGGATATAGATAAATTAAAAGGTTAATATTTTATATGCGTAGGAGGTGGTGACGTAGAGAGCCCAGTGTTTACTGAGCCCTCAACTTAAACCCTGGGGGTTTAAGCCAAACCCTCATTCGCAGCAAGCAAAAGAAAAACGAAAGTGAGAGTGAGAGAGAGAGCACGCGGCGCAAAGAGGGAGAGAAGAGGAGGGTTTCGCGAAGAATTTCAAAAGGAGATCGTTCGTGTTGCTGTGGTTTTGTTCGTGTCTCGTTCGTCGTGTTCCGGAGCTTACGTTATTCGAGGTAAGGGTGGGCTTAACCTTGTTAATGGGTTGATGATAATTATGTGTGGGTAGTCTAGGGTTTTGTTGAATTGTTCGTGTTGTTGCATATCGTGTTTTCGTTGAGATTGGTGCTTTGATGATTATTCCACGTTATTGTGATTTGTTTCGTTATTTGTTGTTGCGTGATTGTTGTATCACGATGATGGTGTTGTTATTGTTCGTGTTTTTTTTGTTGCTGTGCGTGGTTGATTGTTGTTGACGCGTTGTCGAATTGTCGTTTTTGTTGTGGTGGTTGCGGTGTCGTTGCCGTTAGGGTTTGGTGTTTGGCAATTTAGCGATTCTGGACACAGGTTCGGTTTTTCTAAAACTGGCGCTTTTTGGTTGATCCAAAAATTATGAGGTTGATTGTTTTTGAAAATAGACTTAACGCCGGTCGTTTTGGCACTGGTTTCGTCAAATTCGGAGTTGTATAGCTCGAGGTATAGGCGATACAAGTTAGGTTAAAATTCTGGAAACGATTTGGGTATAGATTCGGTATTTCGGTGACTGGGAACGTTGTATTGACCGAAAAATTATGTGGTTTATTTTTCTGGAAAATAGACTTAATGTTGTTAATTTGGCACTGGTTTGGTTGCGTTTAGAGTTGTGTAGCTCGAGATATGAATTCCATTCTGGAAACAATCTGGACACAGGGTCAGTGTTTTGGTTACCACGTTTTCAAAAGAACTCCTTTTCGAACGAATCCAATTTCTTTGAAAACTAGACAAAATTTGCCCCAGTTTATGCACAAGTTTCATGCAATTTGATTGAGTTTTGGTCACTTTGGAATTGCTTGAATTTGAAGGACAGAAACTGTCCTCTTTTGCAACTAGCCCGTGTGCTTTTCGAAAACTATACCTATTGGACACTCTCCTTCAAAAACTGAACTTAGGGATGATAACCAGACCCATAGGGCTTTCCAACAAGTATTTATTTGTTGAAATCCGATGTCGTTTGCTATTTTAATTAATTCGCTGAAGTAGGTGCGATGTGCCTAGGCGCTGTGCGCCAGTCTTGTGCGTGGTGTGCGTGCGTTATGTCCGCGTTGTGGAGCCGTCTGGTGTTAATATTTCAGGTGCGGTGATGGTATGCTCAGGAGAGTTTAGTGGTAGCTGTGATGCTACAACTTGGTGCTATTTTTGGTGAAATCATTTGTTTTGATTCTGGTGATATAGTATTTATTTTAAATACTTGTTATGGTGAGTTGGTGCATAATCATGGTGTCGCATTGTCATATGCATGTTTTGGTGATATAGGCTCTGCCTCTGGTGTTTATTGGTGATATGCCCGTCGTGGCTCATTTTGGTGATCGGTACCGCATGCATATGCCCACTGGAGGGGTTGCATATCATCCCATTGTCTATGAATGTTATAACTTTGGTGGTTCACTGTCAAATGGACTTTTCCTTTGGTATCTGGTGCTGTGATATGGTGTAATTGTATTGTGTTGCTGTAGTTACCTGATGCTAGCATATTTTTATCATCTGCTTATTACCTCTGTTAGACTCACCCCTTCTGCTTGGAATGTTGCTCTCATGCGGCAACGCTGCAGGTGATCGCTAGTGCTCGTGGAGGAATTGCTAGGTTTTGCTTCCTCTCTCGTTTGGGTCTGTGTCAGCTCTGATATGTAGCACCGGGGAGTCGTTAGTTATCGTTTTGAACTATTATTTTAGTTATTGGAAATTGTTTTAATTAATTTTGGAGATGTCTCTAATTGTTAATTCTGGAGATGTTTAAACTGGTTAATATTTCCGCTGCTTGGTGATTTCTTTTATATAAATTATTTTGGAGATTTTTTTTTGGAATAAATGGTGTTTTTTTTTTAAAATGGTGAAAAATGTAGCGCCCTTCGAGGTGACTCTGATAATTGTCTATTTAGTTGTAATAGTAAAAGGGGGGTGTTACATTAGTGGTATCAGAGCAGTTCGGTCTATCCGGCCAAGTTGTCGAGTCGTCGAGTCGAGTAACACTTGAGTAATTGTTACTCGTTCCTGATTATAGTTTCTGTTGCAGTGTTAGGTTGAGATGGCAGGACGGAACGATGCTGCACTCGCTGCTGCTTTGCAGGCTGTGGCTCAAGCTGTGGAGAGTAACCCAGGTGCTGCTGGTGATGCTGGGTCGCGCAGTTTGGCTACGTTTTAGAGGGAGAATCCTCCTACCTTTAAGGGCAAGTATAACCCTGATGGTGCTTTGGCGTGGCTGAAAGAGATGGAGAGAATATTTCGTGTTATGGATTGCTCTGAGGCGCAGAAAGTCAGGTATGGTACTCATATGCTGGCAGAGGAGGCTGATGACTGGTGGTTGGAGGTGAGGCAGAGGTTGGCGACTGTGAATGAAGAGGTCACTTGGGCTGTGTTCAGCAGAGAATTTCTGAGAAAGTATTATCCTGAAGATGTCCGTGGGAAGAAAGAGATTGAGTTTCTAGAGCTGAAGCAGGGTAATATGTCGGTGACTGAGTATGCTGCCAAGTTCATTGAATTGGCGAAGTTCTATCCACATTATGGTGAGGCTGGTGCTAAATTCTCCAAATGCATCAAGTTTGAAAATGGGTTGCGGGCTGATATCAAGAAGGCGATAGGGTATCAGAAAATTCGGGTGTTCTCGGAGTTGATTGACAGCTGCAGAATCTTCGAGGAAGACAGTAATGCTCATTCTAGAGTCATGAGGGATAGGCAGAAGAATTTCTCGAGTCGTGGGAAGCCGTATGAGGTTCCAGCTGGTAAGGGCAATCAGAGAACTGCTGTGGGTAAGAGACCTAGTGGGGGAGATGCTGCTGCTAGTGTGGTATGTTACAAGTGTGGTAAACCCGGTCATAAGCGTCCTGACTGTCCAGGTGATGTGAAGAAGTGCTACAAGTGTGGTAAAGAGGGTCATATGGCGTCTAGCTGTGATCGAAAGGATGTGTTATGCTACAACTGTGGTGAGGGTGGTCATATCAGCACTCAGTGTCCTAAACCGAAGAAAGAAAGGTCCGTTGGGAAGGTGTTCGCTCTGGCGGGGTCAGATGCAGTGAATGAGATCAGAGGTACATGCTATATTAATAATTCTCCTCTTATTGCTATTATTGATACTGGTGCTACCCATTGTTTTATTGCTACTGCATGTGTTGAGAAATTAGATCTTGTTTTATCTTCTATGTTGAGGGAGATGGTTATCGATACTCCGGCTAAGGGTTCGGTGACTACCTCGGTTGTTTGTGCTAAATGCCCTTTATCGATATTCGGTAATGATTTTCTCGTTGACTTGATTTGTTTGCCGCTGAGCGGAATGGATGTTATTCTAGGTATGGACTGGTTAGTTGATAACCATGTTCATATCAACTGTCATGAAAGGTCTGTGAGTTTCTTTTCTCCTGAAGAGGAAGAGTCTGGTTTGTTGTCTGCTGGTCAGTTGCATAGGGTAATGAGGGAAGACGTCCAGTTGTTTTCATTAATGGCGTCATTGTCTGCTGAGAGCCAAGCGAAGGTTGATGAGTTGCAGGTGGTGCGAGAGTTTTCTGAGGTTTTTCCCGACGAGATTCCGGATGTACCACCAGATAGAGAGGTTGAGTTTGCTATTGATCTGGTACCTGATACTAAACCTGTGTCTATGGCACCGTATAGAATGTCTGCATCTGAATTGTCAGAACTGAAGAAGCAACTCGAGGATCTGCTTGAAAAGAAATTTGTGAGGCCAAGTGTGTCGCCGTGGGGAGCTCCAGTGTTGTTGGTGAAAAAGAAAGATGGTAGTATGAGGTTGTGCGTAGACTATCGGCAGCTGAGTAAGGTGACTATTAAGAACAAGTATCCGCTTCCGAGGATTGATGACTTAATGGATCAGTTGGTGGGTGCTCAGGTGTTCAGTAAAATAGATTTGAGATCGGGTTATCATCAGATCAAGGTGAAAGACGAAGACATTCAGAAGACAGCTTTCAGAACCCGTTATGGGCATTATGAGTATTCCGTGATGCCTTTCGGTGTGACTAATGCGCCGGGAGTGTTCATGGAGTACATGAATCGTATATTTCGTGAGTATCTGGATCGGTTTGTGGTGGTATTCATTGACGACATCCTAATTTATTCTAAGTCAGAAGAGGAGCATGCAGAACATCTGAGATTGGTATTGGAAATTCTGAGGGACAGGAAATTATATGCGAAGCTGTCTAAGTGTGAGTTTTGGTTGAAGGAGGTTAGCTTTCTAGGTCATGTTATTTCGGGGAATGGAATTGTCGTGGATCCGTCTAAGGTTGATGCCGTGTTACAATGGGAGTCTCCGAAGTCAGTTACTGAGATTAGAAGTTTTCTGGGTCTGGCAGGTTACTATAGGAGGTTTATTGAAGGATTTTCGAAGTTGGCACTTCCGTTGACTCAGTTGACTTGCAAGGGTAAAGCTTTCATCTGGGATGACTGTTGTGAAGAGAGCTTCAAAGAATTGAAGAAGAGGTTGACGACGTCTCCTGTTCTGACGTTGCCTAATCCGGAAGAGTCGTTTGTGGTGTATTGTGATGCTTCCAAGATGGGGTTGGGAGGTGTGCTTATGCAGAATGGTAAGGTAGTTGCCTATGCGTCGAGACAGTTGAGGACTCATGAGAAGAACTACCCTACCCATGATTTAGAACTTGTTGCAGTTGTGTTCGCGTTGAAGATTTGGAGACATTATCTGTATGGTTCGAGGTTTGAGGTGTTCAGTGATCATAAGGGTTTGCAGTATCTGTTTGATCAGAAAGAGTTGAATATGAGACAGCGCAGATGGTTGGAGTTGCTGAAAGACTATGACTTTAGCTTGAACTATCATCCGGGAAAGGCTAATGTGGTAGCTGACGCTTTAAGTCGAAAGACGTTGCATATGTCAACAATGATGGTTAGAGAACTCGAATTAATTGAGCAGTTCAGGGATATGAGTTTGGTTTGTGAAGTGACGCCTCAGAGTGTCAGATTGGGGATGTTGAAGATTGATAATGAATTCATGGCTAGCATTCGAGAAGCTCAGAAGTTAGATGTTAAATTAGTTGACCTGATGGTTGGGATTGATCAATCCGAGAATAAAGACTTTGAGTTGGATGCGCAAAATGTATTGAAGTACCGTGGAAGAATCTGCATTCCTGATGATGAGGAGATGAAAAGAGCAATTTTAGAAGAAGGTCATAGGAGTAAGTTGAGTATCCATCCGGGAGCTACAAAGATGTATCAGGATCTGAAGAAGATGTTTTGGTGGCCTGGTATGAAGCGTGATGTGGCGCAGTTTGTGTATTCCTGCTTGACTTGTCAGAAATCGAAGGTTGAGCATCAGAAGCCTGCTGGGTTGATGCAACCGTTGGAGATTCCGGATGGAAGTGGGATAGTATTTCTATGGATTTCGTGATAGGGTTACCTAATACTGTGAGGGGGCACGATTCGATTTGGGTGATTGTGGATAGATTGACGAAGTCTGCTCATTTTATTCCTATCAATATCACGTATCCGGTGTCGAGATTGGCAGAGATTTATATTCAGGTGATTGTGAAGTTGCATGGTGTTCCTTTGTGCATTGTGTCTGACAGAGATCCTAGGTTCACTTCTGATTTCTGGAAGAGTTTGCAAGAAGCGTTGGGTTCTAAATTGAGGTTGAGTTCAGCTTATCATCCTCAAACTGATGGGCAGACAGAGAGGACCATTCAGTCGTTGGAAGACTTGTTGAGATCTTGTGTTCTTGAGCAGGGAGGTGCGTGGGATACTCACCTTCCGTTGATCGAGTTTACTTACAACAATAGTTACCATTCTAGCATCGGGATGGCACCGTTCGAGGCATTGTATGGTCGGAGATGTAGGACTCCGTTGTGTTGGCATGAATCTGGGGAGAGTATTGTTCTTGGACCCGAGGTTGTTCGAGAGACTACTGAAAAGGTGAAATTGATCCGTGAGAAAATGAAAGCGTCGCAGAGTAGACAGAAGAGCTATCATGATAAGAGAAGGAAGGATTTAGAATTCCAAGCTGGTGATCATGTGTTTTTGAGAGTCACGCCTATGGCTGGTGTTGGGCGTGCATTGAAGACAAAGAAGTTGACTCCTCGTTTCATTGGACCGTATCAGATCACTGAGAGAATTGGTAATGTTGCTTATAGGGTGGCCTTGCCGCCTAATCTTTCGAATTTGCACGATGTATTTCATGTGTCGCAACTTCAGAAGTATATTTCGGATCCGTCCCATGTGATTCCAATGGATGATGTGCATGTGCGGGATAATCTCACTGTGGAGACAATGCCTGTGCGAATTGAAGATCGTGAAGTGAAGACTTTACGTGGCAAAGAGATAAACCTGGTGAAAGTGGTCTGGTTAGGAGCTGCTGGTGAAAGCATGACATGGGAGTTGGAGAGCAAGATGCGAGAGTCCTATCCGGAGCTGTTTGAATCAGGTATGTTTTCGAGGACGAAAGATTCTAAGTGGGGGAGGGTTGTAACACCCCGGAAATAATTTAATTAAAATAGTTGATTGAATTATTAAAATAATTTGGAGGCGGGATATAGATAAATTAAAAGGTTAATATTTTATATGCGTAGGAGGTGAAACGAGTAAAGGAGGTGGTGACGTAGAGAGCCCAGTGTTTACTGAGCCCTCAACTTAAACCCTGGGGGTTTAAGCCAAACCCTCATTCGCAGCAAGCAAAAGAAAAACGAAAGTGAGAGTGAGAGAGAGAGAGCACGCGGCGCAAAGAGGGAGAGAAGAGGAGGGTTTCGCGAAGAATTTCAAAAGGAGATCGTTCGTGTTGCTGTGGTTTTGTTCGTGTCTCGTTCGTCGTGTTCCGGAGCTTACGTTATTCGAGGTAAGGGTGGGCTTAACCTTGATAATGGGTTGATGATAATTATGTGTGGGTAGTCTAGGGTTTTGTTGAATTGTTCGTGTTGTTGCATATCGTGTTTTCGTTAAGATTGGTGCTTTGATGATTATTGCACGTTATTGTGATTTGTTTCGTTATTTGTTGTTGCGTGATTGTTGTATCACGATGATGGTGTTGTTATTGTTCGTGTTTTTGTTGTTGCTGTGCGTGGTTGATTGTTGTTGACGCGTTGTCGAATTGTCGTTTTTGTTGTGGTGGTTGCGGTGTCGTTGCCGTTAGGGTTTGGTGTTTGGCAGTTTAGTGATTCTGGACACAGGTTCGGTTTTTCTAAAACTGGCGCTGTTTGGTTGATCCAAAAATTATGAGGTTGATTGTTTTTGAAAATAGACTTAACGCCGGTCGTTTTGGCACTGGTTTCGTCAAATTCGGAGTTGTATAGCTCGAGTTATAGGCGATACAAGTTAGGTTAAAATTCTGGAAACGATTTGGGTATAGATTCGATATTTCGGTGACTGGGAACGTTGTATTGACCGAAAAATTATGTGGTTTATTTTTCTGGAAAATAGACTTAATGCTTGTTAATTTGGCACTGGTTTGGTTGCGTTTAGAGTTGTGTAGCTCGAGATATGAATTCCACAAGTTAGAGTAAGATTCTGGAAACAATCTGGACACAGGGTCAGGGTTTTGGTTACCACGTTTTCAAAAGAACTCCTTTTCGAACGAATCCAATTTCTTTGAAAACTAGACAAAATTTGCCCCAGTTTATGCACAAGTTTCATGCAATTTGATTGAGTTTTGGTCACTTTGGAATTGCTTGAATTTGAAGGACAGAAACTGTCCTCTTTTGCAACTAGCCTGTGTGCTTTTCGAAAACTGTACCTATTGGACACTCTCCTTCAAAAACTGAACTTAGGGATGATAACCAGACCCATAGGGCTTTCTAACAAGTATTTATTTGTTGAAATCCGATGTCGTTTGCTATTTTAATTAATTCGCTGAAGTAGGTGCGATGTGCCTAGGCGCTGTGCGCCAGTCTTGTGCGTGGTGTGCGTGCGTTATGTCCGCGTTGTGGAGCCGTCTGGTGTTAATATTTCAGGTGCGGTGCTGGTATGCTCAGGAGAGTTTAGTGGTAGCTGTGATGCTACAACTTGGTGCTATTTTTGGTGAAATCATTTGTTTTGATTCTGGTGATATAGTATTTATTTTAAATACTTGTTATGGTGAGTTGGTGCATAATCATGGTGTCGCATTGTCATATGCATGTTTTGGTGATATAGGCTCTGCCTCTGGTGTTTATTGGTGATATGCCCGTCGTGGCTCATTTTGGTGATCGGTACCGCATGCATATGCCCACTGGAGGGGTTGCATATCATCCCATTGTCTATGAATGTTATAACTTTGGTGGTTCACTGTCAAATGGACTTTTCCTTTGGTATCTGGTGCTGTGATATGGTGTAATTGTATTGTGTTGCTGTAGTTACCTGATGCTAGCATATTTTTATCATCTGCTTATTACCTCTGTTAGACTCACCCCTTCTGCTTGGAATGTTGCTCTCATGCGGCAACGCTGCAGGTGATCGCTAGTGCTCGTGGAGGAATTGCTAGGTTTTGCTTCCTCTCTCGTTTGGGTCTGTGTCAGCTCTGATATGTAGCACCGGGGAGTCGTTAGTTATCGTTTTGAACTATTATTTTAGTTATTGGAAATTGTTTTAATTAATTTTGGAGATGTCTCTAATTGTTAATTCTGGAGATGTTTAAACTGGTTAATATTTCCGCTGCTTGGTGATTTCTTTTATATAAATTATTTTGGAGATTTTTTTTTGGAATAAATGGTGTTTTTTTTAAAATGGTGAAAAATGTAGCGCCCTTCGAGGTGACTCTGATAATTGTCTATTTAGTTGTAATAGTAAAAGGGGGGTGTTACATAAACCGCTTTTGAGGATTGGCTCAAATCAGTCAACACACTAGCACTCACATAATTAACCTAGCTTTTGAGGATTGGCTTCAATTGATAAAAGCATGTTAAATAGGTTAGGCAAAAATAATGACTTGTTGTGTTAAAAAAAGAAATCGATTATTGACTTGTTGTTTTTAAAAAAAGAAATCGATTAATGGCTTGGTGTTTAAAGCCAACAATCGATTCATGGCTCTTAAAGAACTTGTTTTCGAAAGAAAATAATTGATTTATGACTTTGTGCATTTGAAGCAAAGAATCGATTTTGCTCTCTATTTTAAAGAGAAGAAAATCGATTCCTCACTTGTAGTTTCAAAGAAGAAAATTGATTTCTCACCTGTTTTTGTGAACTTGATTTTATAAAGGAAACAATGGATTGCCTTCTTGATTTTTACGAACTACAAAATCGATTCCCCTCTTATTTCTTTAAAGCCAAAAATCGACTGATGACTTCTTATCTTAAAAAGGAAAATCGATTTGTGTCTTGTTTTTGAAAGCAAAGAATCGATTGCTTGCTTTATGAAGTTGTTCTTAATGAGAGCAAACAATCGATTATGTGACTATGTTTCACAAGCAATCAATCGATTTTCCACTTTTCAAAATAGTGTTCAAAATTGTTTTAACGGTCAT
Source organism: Astragalus glycyphyllos (assembly GCA_963573325.1). Lineage (NCBI taxonomy): Eukaryota > Viridiplantae > Streptophyta > Magnoliopsida > Fabales > Fabaceae > Astragalus > Astragalus glycyphyllos. The sequence goes on from OY754307.1 coordinate 41,975,066, forward strand.
ATTTTCACAATGTCTATAAATGGGACTTAGGGTTTCACAAATCATCACAAACTACAAATCTAAAAACAACAGAACGCGAACTCTCTCACTGTCACACTCGTTCTTCACGTTCTTCATCACTCTGAGCTGATCTCTCTCAAGGGTTAGGTTGGGAAAATCTTCAAGTTGCTGTATTTGCCTTCTTAGAGGTATGTCTGTTTATTATAATTTGTTCAATTACTGTTACCTGTTATACTAGAGAATGGGGAATCTCTCTAGGGTTTTGATTGTAACAATGGGGGTATCTCTTGTTTGTCAATTGGTTGTACTAGGGAGTGGGGTATCTCTCTAGGGTTTTTGATTGTAACAAGGGTGAGGTATCTCTTTTTGTAGTTTTTTTTAGGCCTCTTGCACAAGGTGGGGTATCCTAGGTGAAGAGCACTTGAGTCTGTAAGGGCTTTAAAGCACCTAGTTGAAAGGGTTGTGAGGACTGGACGTAGGTCACTGGGAGGTGACCAAACCAGTATAAAATCTCGTGTGTTCTTTATTGTTTTATGTTCTAATTCGTTCATTCCTTAAACCTGCGCGAAAAATTAATCTAAGTTGTTAAAAGGGGAAAAGTTATTTTAAAGTCTCAATTCACCCCCCTCTTGAGACTGAAGTCACTTGGTAACAATACTTACCATTTCTGCCAGTCCCTGATTCCGGGGCGAAGGCTTGGCCCCCTGCTGCCTCGGGCGGCCTCCTGACCAATTGCACTTGTCCCTGCTAAAGAGAAGCTGTATTGGTGACATTCGCCAAAAATTGCCCCCCAGTGTTTGCAGTGGGAAAAGTACTAGGCTGAGGAATTACAGGAGTAGGATTTACCTGATGGTAGTACGCCTGCTAAGTCCCAGTCACGCTCCCACTCAGTGGACACTGATGCATGCCTCCTATAGGGTTATAAGAGGATGCTTGCTGAGGTCCACCAGGGGTGGTGTATGGCAGGGCCTGATGCGTTCCTCCTATAGAAGATGGTTGTCCTCCTTGTGATTGGCCGAAAACAACGTTGTTCATGGTGCTACTGGCTTGCGCAACACATCTTTGCTCCACTTCCTTGGCCTATTGCACTTCATTTTTCACCATAGGTTTAACTATGTCAGCCAATTGGTGGGACAATTGATACATGATGTCGTGTATCCCCATGTCAATTTGTTGTCGGATAAACGACGTGGTCATGACCATGGGTTCCTCATAATGTTTAGGAGAACCGTCGTTACACTCAGCATTAACTGCAAGGGGGTTGTCTCCGAAACACTTACTGGCTCAAGTGTTCTTCGTTTTAGGGGCAGTAGCCTTTTTTTAAGGCCGATGGTGGCTCCATACCAAGGTTTCTGCCAGAGCGTAGGTGCATACGCCAACTATAATCCAGCCCAGGCGAATCAAACAGAATCGTTTGCTCACCTATTCTTGTCCCACCGGGCGTGCCAATCTTTGTTGTCGTCAAACTTTTAGCTCTTATTCATGGTGTCGGCTAGAGGTTTGGACGGTCTTTTGATTCCTCGTTTCTTCAGCAATAGCGTCGAGGAGGGAACTCTACTCCTCGATTTTGGGTTTGTTGACTCCTCTAGAAAGGGTCAGGCAAGGTGAGAAAGGGATGCGAGTGTTGGATTATACTACTGGCTAATGCATAAAGTAAAGTAAAGGATAAAAAATGCGATAAAGGAAGGATAACTTGAAATAAATGTAGAGTTTGATTGATTGGATGTGTGTCTTTGTACAATTACTCTATTGCTATATATATACACAGGCCCTCGTCGGCCACTACGCTAGCCAACATTTGCTTGCCATTGGATTGATCTAAGATCAACGGCTCTCATTGCTTCCTAGGCCTTCAAAGAGGCGGGGTAACCACCCACGATCCCACTGGCACGGTTAGTGGGGTGAATGCTCGTCTCTTCGCATTTTCCGGCCTCGCTCTGCCGCTTGAACTTCAACCGCTCCCACGTTCTGTCATCGTGCCACGTCTTCCTTGCCTTCCAAGCAACGCCCGCCTTGCCTCGGCCACTTGGTGGCTCGGCCGCACTAGCTCCTTTAGGTAATAGCTTAGGCATCCGAGCCACTTGGACCTTGGCACTCTATAGGCTGGGGCTGTCACTTTCCCTCGGCTTAGCTCACTAGCCCTCGTGTCTAACCCTCCCTCGGGGAGTTTTTGTCGTTTATTGTGCCCCTAGGACCTCTCTTGACTTCACTCTATTTGGCAAATATCCATTTTGAAACATGTCGTATGGCTTTCCTTCACGCCACTACTCTTTTTCTTCCCTCTTAGCCCTCGGCCTTCGACCTAATTATTTTTGGGTTTTAACAACAGTATAGTTTGCATCTTTTGATTTAGGCCAAATTAGCATGTCCTAAGTACTTGACCAACAAATTGGAACCTTTAGGCATCCCTGTGACTCCTGTTCTGTCTCAACACATCAATTCTCCATGAATGGGAATTGTTACCAATCAATTCACAAACTTTAGAGAGGCGACTATTATTGTTCAAAGAAATCTTCTAGCCATTAGCTAACCACTGATCCTCTTCAATACTTATTTTCTGACCTATTCCAATTACCCATCTGCCACTACTTTTTAGGAGATCTCTTCCATGAATTACGCTCCTCCAAACCCATGAACATTCTGCCTTAGGCTTCACACTCCGAAACTCTTCCCTATTGCAAAAGACACCTCTAAGAATTTGCACCCAGAAATCATTAGGACATTGTATTAGCCTCCAGGCTTGCTTAGAGAGTAGAGAAGAGTTCTACATAGTGAAACTTTTGAACCCCATACCACCTTTATTCTTAGGACTACACATAGCTTCCCAATTCTTCCAATGGATCCCTCTATTCTTGACCTTTGTGCTCCACCAAAACATTGCTATAGCTGAGCAAAGAGATTGCCATAAATTCTTAGGCAACCTAACAATTACCATGACATAAGATGGGATTTCCTGAATGATGGATTTTATAAGCACCTCCTTCCCTGCCTGAGAGAGATATTGCTCTTTCCAACCTTCCAACTTAGAATAAAATCTCTTTTTAATCCAGTGCAGAGCTTGTCACTTAGAATTCCTCCATTCTGCTGGGGTCCCTAAATACTTCCCTGGTGTATCCCACAAAGGAATTTGTAGGATACCAGAAAGAGAAATCCCGATTGGCTCAAGGACTGACTTACCACAGCTGAGCTCTGATTTTTGAAGGTTGATCATCTGACCTGATGCTTCTGTGAAGGAGTTTAGGATTTGAATCCTTTGACTTGATGCTTCTGAATTGTTAGCCCTGCCAAACACAATAGCATCATCTACAAAAAATAAGTGGGTTAGATTAGAAGCTCCTTGAGCTAAACTTAGCCTATGAATCTCCCCATTAGATTTATCCCTAGAGATTTGCCTAGACAAAACATCAAAAATAAGGATGAAAAGGTAAGGAGAGAGATGGTCCCCTTGTCTTAACCCCCTACTGGGAGTAATAGTCCTAGACCTAGACCCATTGATTTCGTAGCTGTATTTGACTGAAGAGACCAAAGACATGACAAGATTGACCCAGATAGGTTTGAACCCAAAGGAAAGCAAGAATAGATTAAGAAAATTCCAATCCACCCGATCGTAAGCCTTATTCATATCTAGCTTTATAGCAAAGCCATCCTTATCCAAGCTTTTCTTCTTTTGAGAAAATCGAAGGCTTCCTGACTTTAGAGATGATCTTGTACACAAAGTTGCAACAGCTTATTAGTCTTCATTGACCATTAGATTCTGGATGAGGGATCTTTGGGATTAGGGCAACCATAGTATCATTAGTGCAATCCCCAAGAGTTCCTGTACTGAAAAACTCCATGACAGCTTCCACAACATCATCTTTAATATTAGCCCAATTCTTTTCGAAAAACTCTCCATTAAGCCCATCAGGGCGTGGAGCCTTCAAGGAACCAAGAGCAAACACTATATTCTTAATCTCAATCTCTTGTACATGAGCTAGGAGAGTCTCATTCATAGATTCAGATACTGATTTTGGGATTACATTTAAACATTCTGCCACTATATTCTCTTGGGATGGAGAATACAAGTCTTTGTAGATGTCTTCAATAGCTTTCACTACATTAGATTGGCCTTCTACCCATTCACCTTCCTTGTTCTGAATTCTGGATATCCTTTTCCTATCTCTCCTCTGGATAGTAGTAGCATAGAAGAACATCGAATTTCTATCCCCCCCAAATCAACCACTTCACCCTTGATCGGTGTCCCCAATACATTTCTTCCTGCTTCCACAGAACATCAATTTGCTTTCTGATCTAATTAATAGTATCTGTATTATCAGATTGGGGGCATTCAGCAGCACTTGTAACTTGCTCTTTAATTTGGAAATTTCTCTTGCTGCATTTTGGAAGGTTGCCTTGCACCATTTCAGCAGGTCCCTTTTACAATTCTTTATTTTAGCATCCTATTTAACCCAACCTCCTTCCACCTCCTGGGAGCAAGACCACGCCTCCTTCAAAGTACTTCTGCAATCTTCATGACCCTCCCAGTAAGCTTCATATTTAAAATACATAGCACTTCTAGGTGGGGGTTTAGGGATTAGCACCACTAGAGAATGATCTGAGTTTACAATAGGGAGAGCCAATCCCAAAGCATGGGGGAATAATTCCCTCCATTCGCAATTCATGACTACTCTATCAATTCTTTGCTTAGTGATGAGCCCTTCTCTTGGATGGCTGATCCAGGTGAATCTAGATCCCTTATGTTCCATATCCATTAGCCCTGCATCATCCATAAACTCTCTAAACAGCCTCATTCTTATAGGTTCAATAGGTCTTGCCCCTTCTTTCTCAGTAATAGATAGCATTTCATTAAAATCTCCTAGGGAACACCACGGGCCAAAATGTCTGGGCTGCAAATTCAGAATTATCCCCCATAGGTGCCTCCTATTACAGAATGTAGGGTTACCATAGATAAAACTAGCTTCAAACAAGTTGCCAGTTTTCTTCTCTTTCACATAAGTGTGGATAAAATTAATACATGATTGCAAAATCTGTATCTCATAGTCAGCATTCCAATAGAGGCCAACCCCCCCAGATGTACCCACTGCTGGTACACAAAACCCATTTTTAAACTTAAATTGTCTTCTTACTCTTTCAACTCTCTCCCTCTGTGCTCTAGTTTCCATGAGGAAGAGTATGGCCGGCTTTTGACCTTTAACCAGGTCCATCAGCTCTCTGTTTGTCGTGGCAGTCGCCAAGCCACATTAGATACTGGCTCCCTTTTAATAGCTTCCTGATTATAGGGTGTCTGCTCAATCATTTTTTTGCTTTTTTTCACCATTTATTTCATATCCCTTATCGTAGCTTGAACCATCAAGGTTGACTTTCCTTTTGTGAAACTTTCTCATCAAGATGAGAAGAGGGGTTAGTTTCACTTGTTTCCTCTTAATCTTTATCAGGAAACTCAAATGCGTAGGCATTAATATTACTGGGTTTCTGTTGTTCTCTCCATTCACCATGTAACAATTTTTGGCCGTTGTTTATTCCAAAATCTTCACCACTTATAGGTTTTTGGCCTAGGTTTGGGAATTGGGTTGGCTTGGATTGAAGGTATGGGGTATTTTTGGTAGGTTGGTGTTTAAAGGCTTGAATGAGGGGGCTTGAATGGGAGGTTTAAAGTTTTGTTTTGGGGTAGCTGCTACTTGTGCAGGGGGTTTTTAGTTTTGGGGAACTATTTAGGTCAATATCTGGGGTAGCTATGAATCCTAGTTGGACTTTGGGTAGATTGGGATTGTATACTCCTCCCTTCGGGTTAGGGCTTTCTAGGAAAAAAGTTTTGATAGAGCCTTTAAACAATGGGGTAGGTGTATCATTTTGTTACTCCTAGGGAGTGGAGCTAAAATTTAGGTCAATGGTGTTTTCCTAAGGTACAGTGGTAGGGTTCTCACTAGGTTTGAGCTGATTGTTTTGTGTTGGTCTTTGGTATTGAAGTCTTAGGGTTTGTTCCTCTCTTCTCTTGGGTTCCATAGGAGACTGGAGGCAAGGTTCACGTTTACCATGATCCCTCCCTAAGAAATTTAGAGTTTTTGGGGAATGGACACTTAGAGAAGGGCTATACTTGGGTTCACTGGGATTATTGGCAGACATGGCTAGTTCATTAGAGCACACCTTTTGTTCATGGCCTATTAGACCACATTTGAAACGCAATTCTTGAAGCCTTTCATACTTATAGGAGACTCAAATCTGAGGTTGGTTGGCTCTGGGGACCCAACAACCAGTTGGAAAAGGTTTTTCCAAATTAATCAGCACTCTTCCGCTGATGAAAGATCTGAGTATCTTGCCATTAACAATAGGGCTTTCCACTTCCAGAATTTCTCCTACCTTCCCCAACAACTTCCTAGCACTCTGGACATTAAGGTTTTCTAGTGGTAGGTTATGGATTTGAATCCAAAAAGGAGTATTTTTATGCTCAACATCTTTAACGGCCACTGTTGGAGACCAGATCTCCAATTAGAGAAGTTGGTTCATCACAAACCAAGGAGCCTTAATCTGGAAGTTGTTACACCCTAGATCTGTGATAGGCAGTTCTGGACAGTGATTCCAGGCTTCTGAGATGATTTCAATTATTGCTTTAGCATTCTGCACCATGTTAACTCTTAACTTTCCTATCAATGCTCTTCTCGGAGATTAATGTTGTGTTGTTGTTATTTTCAGTGACTAGCGGTTCATCCAGGAATTCAGAGTTATCCGTCATGAAGTTGGAGCTAGATGAGGAGGCAACCATTAGAGTTAGCTCAAAATAACAACTAGGACCGGACTCAACTCAGAGACACAAAAGTGTTGTTAGCGTAGGACGTAGGGATCATGGGACATCCCAGTTATGTCAATTGCATCCTAAACTACCATGTTCCCTAGTATCATCCCCCCTCTTCTTACCTAAAATCCAAGCAATCACTAACGATGGTCCAAAGCGAAAACAGAAACTCAAGTCCTCCAAACAGAATTATATCACTCTTATATTATCTCCTTGATGATCCCGTAAGTCACGTATAACAAATGACAAAGGTCCATTATTAATTATTTGACTCTAGTGACTAAAACGTCAAAAAACAAGTGCTGAGGAACATACCACCAAATTATAATACAAAAGGATGAAGACTTTCTTTTATAACGTTAAGGATGTTGCTACGAGTGTGTAGCTTCAATCGGTGTGGGAATGTGACATCAGTAGGAAAAGTTATGCCAAAAATACTATTTTACGATATAAAGAACTCAAACGAAGAATTAGAACGTGATAGATATTACTTACCACGAAATCAGACCTGAAAACAGCAAGGGAGAGGATCTTAAGTTGATTTGAATATCTTTTGAGGTCCAAGGGATGAAGGAACTGAGAATCCTATTGAGTAATGCTCAACGATAACGAAGGAAGGCGAAGAACGACAAATAACAGGACCCATTTTGAAACGTCTCGGTTTTTGAAACTAATAGAATAGAATGAAAGTATTCTCTTTAGTGACTGTAAAGAAGGTCTCGGTTTTTTCAAGATGATAACCGATGTTGCTAGAAGTTGCAATCACGGGTAAAATAAGTCGTTTTTCAACTTCAACAAAATATTAGGAGTAATACCTTTTCCTGAAGGTTTCGATGAGGGTAATCCAAAGACGATGTCCGTTTTTCCAAAAATGACCGTAGTGGCCGGAATCAATGATATACAGTGTGAAATACGGTATAATTTGTCTCAAATGACCAAAGTAACGCTATAAATGGATTCGGAGGGTGATTTTGTATAGGAATATGAAGTTTGATAATTTTTAGTGATCAAATAAGAGAGAACAGGAACTGAAAAGAAAAAGAATGAGTTTGATAACTGTCTGTGGCGGCTGCACAAGAAGAAGAAACCAACAGAGGAAGAATGAGGAAAGGAATGTAGGGTTTTAACTTATGTGCAGGGGGTGTACGAATTAAATCCAGGGGTGCGAACAGTAAAGTAAGAATTAAACTATATGGTGGGTATTTTTGCAAGCTAAGAAATGAGCTTCATTACAAAAAAAGGCCTAAATCTATTCTACAGTCGCAAATAAACATATTATATATTTGAAAGTCATAATATTTTTTTAGCAAAAGAAAGGGATATGGAGCCTCATTAAAACCTTCCGATGAAAATCCCTCCTTAGGGAAAAAACATCTAGAAGGAAGAGTACTCCCCCTGCAATTTATTGATAAAAAACTGAGAAGATACAAAAGACATGGGGGAAAAGGAAAATACATCCATAACGACAAAGTAACAATCCTATCAAAAGGATTCTAGTCCAAAGAAAGGAAAAATTAGCATATAAGAGCATCACTATAGTGTCTTTCATCCCAACGAGGTTGGCACCAAAGCCACTAACAATCATTTGCAACACACCAAAAGCAAAAGGCCAGAAGGAGACTGGAACCATCAAACAGAAAATCAGCAGAACCTATAGCCAGGTAGACCTAACCTATTTATGGAGAAATCGTCAGCAATAAAGCTAGGGGGAAGGTCCCACCAGACAAAACCACTTGTGTTACTGTCGTGTCCAACAAGCTTATCAGCACAAGTGTTCCCTTCTCTATAGATGTGCGTGCAAACAAAGGTCATTTGTCTCGTCAAAAATAAGCAATTACTCCCTCTATGTCTCAGCTTCCAAGGAACAATGTTGCAATTCTCAAAGGCAGAAACCACTAATTGAGAATCACACTCCAACCACAAGAACTTCCAACCTTTATCAAAAGCAATCTCTATTGCCAACATAGCCCCAAATAACCTCTTTGATATTAGTAGAGCTTCTATAATTAGCAATCATATTGAATGTCTTGATTACCATAAACTCAACAACAGAGGATGACATTGACGACTTAGAAGCATTCCCAGCTAAAGCAACATTAGAAAAAATTAAGTTGATAGCCAAGTGTAAAGGGATCACATGATTGTTAAATATAACCTGATTCCTGCAATACCAAATGACCCACAATATATTAACAATAGCAGCAGAGACAATATCTTGCAATTGAGGGCTCCAACCATGAGAAGTCAAGGCTAGAATGTTCTGGAAAGAAGTCGTATCAATAGGAATACTCAGGATACCCCCGAGCCATCTCTAGATATGTTGGACGAAAGGGCAGGTGAGGAAGAGATGTTGAGAGTTCTCAAAAGCATTACCACATAAGCTACAGATCGAAACCATCGTGCATCCTCTCAACCAAATTTGATCGTCAGTAGGCATCTTATTATGAAGAGTCCTCCAAAGAATAAAAGACTTAGAATTTGGGATAAAAGGCTTCCAAAAAAATTTTGACCAGGGAACCACTTGTCATGGAGGGGGTTGCAGAAAAGAAAATATTCATTAAAAGTCATGTCCTCAGAAAGAGAATGATTCCACATCAACTGATCCTCAGTCAAAACTAAAGGAATAACTATCTCTTGAATTTCAGAGTGAAGATGAGGGGAGTGAGAGATAAGGTCCGCAGGGATGGACCATTTACCGTTGACAATAAACTCCCTAGATTCGCTTTAAACTCCTTGTGTAAATTAGGAGGAATACCGATAATTTCTACAATAGGCCTAGAAAGCCAAGTATCAGTCCAAAAATTTATGCTTTCACTATTCCCAAGTTTCCAAGTGGAATGCTCAATAATATCAGGGAGATGAGATTTAAACCCTAGCCAGATAGAATAGGAAACATGATAATTCACTGGATTATTATTCTTAAAGACTCTAGCTTTCAAAAGAAGAGCCCAACGCAGATTAGTGGAGATAAAGTTCCATCCAAGCTTAAGCATACCAGCATTATTAATAGCTTTGATAGACCATAGACCCAAACCACTTTCTTGATAGGGCTTGCACACCTTACTCCAAGCCACAGTAACAATTTTCCTAGTATTAATATCTCCAGACCACACAAAGTTTCTAATTCAAGTATCCACAGTATTCAGAAGATTAGCATGCCAAGCATAAATGCGGAAATTGTAAACCAACATGCTAAGAACCACAGAATTAACAAGATGAACTCTCCCCATGATAGATAAAAGAGAGCCCTTCTAGGAGGAAAGTCTAGCCTTTATTCTATCAGCAATAGGTAAAAGATGAAATTTTCATGGCTTTCCTTTAAGGAGCGGAACACCAAGATAAATAAAGGGGAGAACACCAGTATAAAATTTAGATTTCTCCTTACTAATCACCTGTTCAGAAACTTGCTCATAAGAGGAAAAAAGATCCAACAAACAAGTTAAACTCTTTTTGGTAGCCCGGCAAAATATCATAATATCGTCCACATATAAAACATGGCTAGGCACACGAAAACCTCTGGGACCCACCATAAGTTGAAGCTTACCATATTCAACAAGCTTGGAAATACCTCTACGAAGAACTTCTTCAGCCAAACAGAAGAGGAGAAGGGACAAAGGATCACCTTGTCTAACACCCCCTCTTACAGCCAAAAAAACCAACAGCCAACCCATTAATAGAGAAAGAAAGTTTGCCAAATGAAGGATAATATTTATGCAGGAGCAAAATTTATCATTGAAACCAAAAGCAGCTAGCACTTGAAGTAAAAACTTCCAGCCTAAGGTGTCAAAAGCTTTTTGGATATCAATTTTGCGGGCTATTTGACCACCAAAAGCCTTTTTCTGTAGCAAGTTAATAGATTCAAAGGCAGTGCAAATACAGTCAGAGATATTTCTACCTTTTACAAACCCTCTCTGATTGTCAGAAATAAGGTTTAGAGCAACCAGAGCAAATCTATCAGCCATAACCTTAGTAATAATTTTAAATTTTAAATTGGCTAGAGATGTAGGTCTATAGTAATCATCTCTATCGGTCCCCTCAACTTTAGGAATCACTGTAACTATATTAGAATTAAAGTTTGGATGCATCCAACCTTTTTGAAAAAATTGTAAGACAGTATTATAAACATCTTAAGCAACAATGTCCCAGAAGTGTTGGAAGAAGAAGCCACCAAACCCATCAAGAGTACTAGGGGCGTCGTCGCCATTGAAAGAAAAGACAGCAGTCTTGACCTCATCCAAAGAAGGAAGACTGGTAAGCATAACATTGTCTCTATCAGAAACTAAAGAAGGGATGACTTCCTGAATAATACCATTAGGACGACAGTCGTTATTAACAGAAAACAAATCTTGATAGTAATTCAAAATATGATTATCAATATCAACAACGTCTGAAAGAATATTATCTCCATCCTTCAAAATAGAAATTCTCTTAGTAGCATTTCTAATCTTGGGCATTCTATGAAAGAAGGCAGTATCTCTATCCCCAAAGTTGTGCCACCTAACTCTAGATTTCTCCTTCCAATAAGATTCTTCATAGTTTAAAGCAATTTGCAAGTTATGTTGAGCCTCCTTCTCAAGAGAGAGTAAAGAATCAGACCCACTAAGATTCTTCATAATAATAATAATAGTAACAAAAACTACCATAATAATAATAATATTAACAATATGTTACGAATATTTGGATGTCCACTTCTCATTATGATTACTACACTTATTAGTGGCTCTTCATAGGTTGATCTCTCACTTCCCTTGTACCCTATAAATAGGGCTATCTCATATGTGTATTTGCACACTTGAAGAGAAATACAAAGACTTCTATATTCTCTCCTCTCATTCTCTTATTCTTCTTTTGATATAGTCTTGCTTATTTTATAACATGTTATCAGCAAGAAGTTCTACCAATCTAAGGTTAGTATTTTACATCTCTGTATGCTGCAAACTAAGGTTTGTATTTTAAAATAATCAAGCTTTGCTATAATTCGTCATTGTTTCTCTGCTGGTAATTAGTATTGAACCACTCAATTTTACTGTGAATGTTGCAATATTAGATCGGGAATCATGTTTATTATTTATATGATACTTATCTCAATGGCTTTCTATACATTGATAACTAGCTTCATGGCTTTTTATATGATTTTCCTTTGTCATCATCTTCACGAGGACCTTAAAAATGAATACCTTACAGTAAAAGACTCACATCTTCTTTAGAACAGTTTAAAAGAAAGATATGAGCACCAAAAATCTATTATTCTCCCAAAAGCTCGTTATGATTGGATGCATTTGCGTTTACAAGATTTTAAAAGTGTAACTGCATATAATTCTGCAGTATTTAGAATCACGTCTCAAATGCAATTATGTGGAGAAAAAGTGACTGATGAAGATGTGTTAGAAAAAATATTCTCCACTTTTCAGGCATCTAATGTGCTCCTGCAGAGCAAAATCGAGAAAAAGGCTTTCAAAAATATTGACTTGATTTCTTGCTTCTTTGTGGCCGAGCAAAATAATGAACTTCAGATGAAAAATCATGAAGCTCGTGCCACTGGCACTCCTCCATTCCCAGAAGTGGATGTAGCAACACACAGTTACTATGAACAAAATTGTGGCTGTGGTCATGGTCATGAATATGGTCATGGTCACGGTCTTAATCATAGTCGCAGTGGAAATTACAAGAACACGTCCTTTCACCAAAAGTGGAAAAATGTTGAAAAGAAGGAAAAAGGTGGGCAGAGTAGTACAAGTAATGAAAATATTTGCTATCGTTGTGGAGGCAAAGGTCATTGGAGTCGTACTTGTCGTACACCAAAACATCTTGTTGGTCTCCATCAACAATCAATTAAAAATAAAGATAAAAGGATTGAGAGTCATTTTGCTTATGAAGATGATGGTAATACATATGCTACTCATTTGGATGTTGCTGATTTCTTTGCTGACCCTGATGGAAATATTGATCACCTCATTGGGATGGAAGTATAGTCAAGAAGTAGATTTTCCTAAATATTTCAATAATAATAAAGTTTGAGAGTGTCTTTGAATTTCCTATGATAATAAAATGTTTTGAATATCCTGTGCTAATAATAATAAAGCTTTATATTTAAGTGCGTTTTCAGCTTCCATATATTATGTTCAAATAATTCAATCATAAAGTTTTTATTTTTTATCATGCTTCTCTCTTATCATATTTCTTTTCTTTGGATAGAATGAGTATTGACACTAGCATCAATAATGGAGTTATGTGTCTCACCGATAGCGGAACTACCCATACAATTTTAAAGGATGCAAAATATTTCTCTTATTTAGTAAAGTGAGAGACCGGCGTTAGTACTATATATGGCTCTTCAAAGATTATTGAAGGCTCCGGAAGAGCTAATATACTATTATCTTGGGGTACAAATTTATGCATTGAGAATGCATTATATTCCCCTAAGTCTTGTAGAAATTTATTAAGTTTCAAAGATATTCATCTAAATGGATATCATATTGAAACAAGAGATGAAGGAGATATTGAATATATCTATATAACAAGAAATACTATGGAAAAAATAAATGTAGTGGAAAAGCTCCCTGCCTTTTCCTCTGGTCTGTACTACACTTATATCAGTGCAATTGAAGCACACGTTGTTGTAAACCAGAAGTTTACAAATCGCCAAAAAAGTTTGTTGTTTGGCATGACCGGCTGGGCCATCCCGGATTCATAATGATGCGAAAAATAATTGAAAACTAATGTGGTCATCAATTGAAGAACCAGAACAGTCTTCAATCTAATAAGTTCTCGTGTATCTCTTGTTCACAAGGGAAGTTCATAATTGGACCATCACCTACTAAAAATAAAAGTGAATCTCTCAACTTTTTAGAACAAATACATGGTGATAATTGTGGGCCAATTTTAGAAAGTGAACATCCTGTACCACATGTTCATACACTGAATGGACTTGTATAATCATTTATTAAGCGTATAAAGTTAATTGCAAGACCACTTCTCATGAGATGCAAACTTCCCATTTCCACTTGGGGACATGCAATTTTGAATGCTACAACATTGATTTACATCAGGCCAACAAGTTATCACGACTCCTCCCCGTTGCAGTTAGGTTTTGGTCAAGAACTTAATATTTCCCATCTTAGAATTTTCGGATGTGTGGTGTATGTTCCAATTTCTCCACCACATCGCACTAAGGTAGACCAGTTGGTTCCAAAGACAAAAATTCTCGAACAACAAAAGGAGCTAAAAAGAAATATGGTCCAGAGGAGGATATAGAGACTCTCAAAGAGTCTACAGACATAATTGACATTTCAGTCCAAGAAGCGACTGATGAGGTACCTGAAAGTCATGAAAATAAAGAGATCTCAATAAATTATTTCACTAATGGAATACAATGGAACTGACATGAAGTCAACGTTGATGATGCTTTTCCAAATCATATAGCGCTAAATGTGATAAGTGATAGTCAGGATCATGAACCAAAATCTATTAAAGAATGTAGACAAAGTGAGAACTGGCCAAAATGGAAAGATGCAATTGAAGCAGAATTGAACTCGCTTTACAAGCAGAAATTTTTTGGACCTATAGTCTGATCACCTGAAGGTGTGAAACCAGTTGGATACAAATGGGTCTTTGTGCGAAAACGAAATGAGAATGGTGAAATTGCAAGATACAAAGCTCAACTTGTTGCTCAAGGGTTTTCATAAAGACCTGAAATTGATTTTGATGAAACATATTTACCTGTTATAGATGCGAGTACTTTTCGGTACTTAATTAGCCTTGTATCACATGAAGGGCTTAATTTGCACATGGTGGATGTTGTGACAGCCTATTTATGTGGCTCAATTGATAGTGACATTTACATGAAGCTCCCTGAAGGATTTAACTTGCCTAAGGCACATAGCCCTAGATCTCGAGAGGACTACTCCATCAAATTGAATAAGTCTCTCTACGGGCTAAAACAATATGGACGCATGTGATATAATTGCCTCAGTGAATATTTGCTAAAGGAGGGATATACAAATGACTCTATTTGTCCATGTATTTTTATAAAAAGATTTGGAAAAGAATTTGCTATAATTGCTACATGTTGATAACATAAATATTATTGGAACTCCTGAAGAGCTTCCAAAAGCTATAGATTGTCCTCCGGAAGAATAGATGCAACAACAATAGATGAAGATAATACTTCATGCATTGCTCAACTGAAAGAGGGTTACATTAAAGGAGATCGAACAAAACATATTTCTCCCAAAGCATTCAACAAATTCGTTCATGTGATAATCTTGCAGACATCTTCACAAAGTTACTCCCAAGCAGAACTTTTGAACAACTGGTACAAAAGATTGGTCTTCGGCGTCTCAAAAATGATTGTCTGGCTGAGGGGGAGAAATGAATATATTTTGTAATTTACACAAAAGGATATTGTACTCTTTTGTTTTTAGTGGAAGAGAAGTGGGAAAAAAGCTAGTGAAGGAAAAAGAGTACAATATCATTTTGTGTTATGAATATTCATTAAAATCTAGTGAAGGAAAAAGAGTACAATATCATGTGTATTCATAACAAATATTCTTTTGCAGACATCATAATGAATATATTTTGTAATTCATAACAAAAGGATACTAGTAAGGTTTTAATGAGGCATATCCTCGGTGGACATCCAAGGGGAAGTGTTATGAATATTTGGATGTCCACTTCTCTTCCACTTCTCATTATGATTACTACACTTATATTAGTGGCTCTACATAGGTTGATCTCTCACTTCCCCTGTACCCTATAAATAGGGCTATCTCATGTGTATTTGTACACTTGAAGAGAAATACAAAGACTTCTATCTTCTCTCCTTTCGTTCTCTTGTTCTTCTTTTGATATAGTCTTGCTTATTTTATAACATAATAAGAATAATAACACCATTAATACTTCACATTACCAAAATGCATCAAACAATAAAAATACTATATTATTAATATCATATAAAAATACAACTAAATGTCAATCAAGTATATTTTATTACTTCAAAGATACATAATATCGTAAAGTCATTAAACTTATAATTTGAAATAATATTAATAACTCATGACTAAGACTTTAAAATAAAATAATGCAATTATAACACACTATTAAAATATATCAATTATTAAAATAAGCACACACAAGACTACTAATATATCCACACATATATGCACACATATTATTAAGAAAATCGGGGTATTACATGTCCCACACCTGCCCAGCACCTGCCACTCGGGTAGTGATGCAGCCACTACTTCGATACGAGCCAATGACAGCTTCAACATCTTTCTGTTTGTCTTCTACGCGGACACGTCTTGCTTTGAGCATGGTCTGTACGGCGGAGCATGTGGTACGGGGCTGTATTCAATACTATATGGGTCGATTGCGCTCCTCAGTCATTTAGACGTTACTTAGAGAAGATGAATGTATTTTCTTTTATATATATATATATATATATATATATATATATATATATATATGTGTGTGTGTTACTAACTATTATATTTATTTAAATTTATTGTTAATATATATAAATAATAAATTTAAATAAATATAATAGTTAGTAATATATAAAATAAATTCTATTTAAATGATTTTTCCGATAAATATTTAATTATATTAAACTTTCGTATTTCACTATATAGTGATTATACTATTATTTTTGAATATATTTAATATACTAGTATAATTTATTATTTTATTAAAGCAGTTGTATGACTTGTCAAAAAAATATTTTTTGACAGACAAAATAGTTTCTCTATTATGGTGACATTTTCTAGTGAATTTTACTTAAATTAGATTTTCATATTTTATTATATAATGATTATATTTGAATCTAATCTTCAGAATTTTTTATTATTGCATTAAAATGATTGTAGACCCCTTAAAAAATTATTATATAACTTTTTAATCATCAATGGTTATAAAAAGTGAATTTCGTCAAAAAAGAAAAATACACACACAGATTTATACATATTTATTTATGATCACATGTATTATCTTT
The DNA here is from genome assembly GCA_963573325.1 of Astragalus glycyphyllos. NCBI lineage: Eukaryota > Viridiplantae > Streptophyta > Magnoliopsida > Fabales > Fabaceae > Astragalus > Astragalus glycyphyllos. Next base: position 41,991,850 of record OY754307.1, read on the forward strand.
AAATTCAATTTATAGTAATCAGTTGAAAATTTATACATTTATGTAATATATATTTTTATAGAAAGATATATGTTTGAAGTTATAAATTTTAATTTTGGTCTTTATAAATTTAATATTTATGCTTAATATATATTGTTGAGTTGAAGTTGCCTTTTGATTGTGATTTGATTTTTCCTTTCAATAAGGAGTTAGTTTTTCCTTCAATAGGAGTCGGTTTTTCCTTTCATAGGAGTCCTTTTGAGGACAGTTTTACACAGATTATATTGGTCACGCGTTCAGAGCTATATGAACTTTTGTTTCTAGAGTATTCAATTCAGAGTTCATTTTCTAAGAGAGTATAAAAAGCTTTTAATAATTTTTATGGTGAATCAAGATGATTGCAGGATATTCCTCTGGAATTGTAGAGGAGCTTGTAGTCCAGATTTTTTCTGTTTTTGTAAGCAATACATGGATGGTTCACACCCTAATATTTGTGTTGTCATGGAGCTAAGAGTTTATGCTTTAAGGTTTAAAGGCACTTTTCGATTACTGGGCTTTGATGAGTTCCATTTTTCAAATACCAGATGCTTTTCTGGAGGTATTGTGGTTGCTTGGCGTAGTGATAGAGTCACTGCTTTGGTTCTAAATACCAATTTTCAACTTATTCATTTGCAAGTTATTAATTTGAATGGGACGCAGTGGTTCATCTCTACAGTGTATGCTAACCCCAATGAAGATCAGAAAAGAATATTATGGGATGAACTACATCATATTGCTACTTCTATACGGGAAAGGTGGCTAGTTGCTGGTGATCTCAATGATGTGTTGGGGAGACATGAATGTAATGGAAGTCCTTCTTTAAATGAGAGAAAGGCTGCAACTTTTGCTAGAAGATTGGATGCTTGCAATCTCAAGCATTTAGGGGCCATTGCTTTGAAGTATACTTGGAAAGGTCCTATCTTCAACGGTGTTCATTTATTTCGCAGGCTTGATAGAGGTGTGTGTAATGCTGCTTGGAGACTTGCCTTTCCTGAAGCAATTGTGTGTGTGTGTTGTCGAGAATTGATTTCTCAGATCATCAGGCCATTCTCATTCAGCCTGCTGGTCTAAGTTCTGTTTATAGAGTTAAGCTGTTTCGTTTTGAGAGGATGTGGATTTCTCATTCCTCTTATAATGCGGCTATATCCAACACTTGGAGTGATAATGTTGATATTGTTCAAAATACAAATAATATGGAGATCTTTCTTAAAACTTGGAGTAGGGATTTTGGCAATATTCGCAATAGGAAAGCAAGAATTCTTATTAGAATTGGAGCAATTCAGCACCAGGTGGTGGATGGAAGGGGTAACTAGTTCCTAACTAAATTGGAGAAGTCTCTCCAACATGAACTTAGCACCCTGATTTTTCAAGAAGAAATGTTATGGCATCAAAAATCTAGAAGTAAGTGGCTTAGTGATGGAGACAGGAACACTCGATATTATCACCTCAGAACTCTAAACAAAAGAAGGAAAAATTGTATTACATCTCTTAGAAATGATGTTGGTCAGTGGATTGAGGAGGAAACAGAAGTTAGAGACACGGTGAATTTGTTTTATCAAAATTTGTTCAATGAAGAAGATCATTTTGGTCCTTAGGTACATACCACTTATACTTATGGTGTTGTTTTTGATGAAAATAGTTTGTCCCTACAAGATGGTATTCAAGTTGATGAAGTTAAAAATGCTCTATTCAGTATGAGGGAGTGGAAATCTCCTGGGCCTGATGGCTTTCCTCAAGGCTTCTATCGCAAAGCTTCGAGAACGGTAGGAACGTCAATAGTTGATTTTGTCGAAAAGGTTTGTGACAATCCGAATGATATTTCTTATGTGAAAACCACTGATTTTTGCCTCATTCCAAGGTAGATAAGCCAAAATTTATATCTCAATTTAGACCTATCTCTCTATGTAACTCTATTTATAAAGTTGTCTCTAAAGTTATGGTAACCCGATTGAAGAGTGTCATTAATACTCTTATTTCTCTATATCAGACAGGTTTCGTCCCTGGTAGAAGCATCCATGAAAATATAGAGGTTGCTCAAGAAATGGTCCACGCCATGAGAAATATGAAGGGAAGAAATGGGGGTTTGGCTATTAAGGTGGACTTAGCCAAAGCTTATGATAGACTCAAATGGTCGTATGTTTTCCTAGTGCTAAAAGAAGTGGTTATACCTGATAAGCTTATTGATATCATCATGGCTTGTGTTACAACTGTGCAAAAAAATGTCTTATGGAATGGTAACTGTAATAATTTCTTTACACCTCAATAGGGTCTTAGACAGAGGGGTCCTTTATCTCCTTATATTTTTTGTGCTTTGCATGGATAAATTCTCTCATATAATTTCTGAAAAAGTAGAGAACGGTAATTGGAAAGCCCTTCAAGCTGGTCGGAATGGACCCTATGTGCTCATTTAATATTCGATGATGATCTTTTACTTTTTGGCCAAGCTTCTATTAATCAAATTTGTGGTATGTGTACCACGCTGCAAAAGTTTTATGACAACTCTGGTCAACTTGTGAGTGTTGAAAAAACTTCTATCCTCTTTTCTAAAGGAGTTCTGGTGAACACTAGAAGAAATATTGTGTCTCATTCTGGTTATAGAGAAGTTACTAACTTAAGTAAGTACTTGGGGATTCCTCTTATTGGTAGAACTCCTAAAAGGAATGACTATGCTCATCTTGTTGATATGGTTAAAAATAAGTTATCAAGTTGGAAACCTTCACAACTTTCATTGGCAGGGCGTATAACATTGTCTAAGGCTGTTATTGAGGCTCTTCCTCTCTATTCATTGATGACTTAGATGATTCCTAAAACATGTATTCAAAACATTCATCAGCTCTAAAGAAGCTTTTTATTTGGGGAGATACTAATGATCATCATCTGTTTCATGTTGTGAGTTGGCTTCTGAGTACAAAACCAAAGAAGCTTGGATGTTTGGGAATTCTCAACCTCATGAATGTGAATTCAGCTTGTGTTACGAAACTTGGTTGGTCTCTGAGACAAGGAGACAATGATTTGTCGTGTAAAGTTCTCCGTGGGAAGTATGGTCGAGAGGGTTCAAATTATAATAATCTTGTTGTTAAACCATATGATTCTTCAATTTGGAAACAACTTGCTAAAATTTGGCTGATTCTAAATAATAATTGTTTGTGGTCTGTAGGCAATGGATTGAGTATTTCCGTTTGGAATGGTTCATGTTTCCTTCCATGCCAAAAGCTTGCTGATTTTTTGGCTCTTATTCCCAATGGGCTAGTTAATTTTAGAGTCTGTGGCCTTGTTGGAACTGATGGCTCGTGGATCTCAGGTGCTTAGAAGCTTATATTCCTTCTGATCTTGTCTCCAGAATTCATGCTTTATTACCCCCAAAGTTGGATAATCGTGATGATTTGAGATTCTGGCTAGGTAACAGTCTCAGTGAGTTCTCTATTGCTATGGGTTTTCACCTTATTTCGAATTATGGTGTGACACCAATTAATCCTCTTTGGGCTAAAGTTTGGAAGATTCATGCTCCTGAGAGAGTTAAAGCCTTTGTTTGGCTTCTGGCTCATGACAGGCTGTTAACTAACTCAAGGAAGAATGCTATGGGGTTGGAAAATTCATTTTGTTCTCATTGTGGTACTGTGACAGAATCAACTCTGCATGCGCTACGTGATTGTCCTCGTGCTTTGAATTTGTGGATGAGTTTAGGTAAAGTTGAAGCCTGGCGTTCTTTTTTTGGTGGTAATTTGATGCAATGGCTTCATTTCAATTTGGTGGAAACTAGTTGGAATAGAGATGGTGTTGAGTGAGCATCATGTTGAGTTGTGGGATGTCATCTACTTTGGAGTTGGAAAAATAAAGAAGAACATGATGTGTCTTATATTCGACCTTTTAGACCTTGGGTTGTGATCAATAACTGTGTGAAGGAGTACCATGCTGCGATGGTTGCTTCTAAATCAATGCAGGATCGTGTCGTGGATCATGTTAATGCTAGGTGGGATCCCCCCGGCAATGGTTGGTTGTGCATTAATTGTGATGGAGCCGTAAAGGCTACTTCTAAGGTTGCTGGTTGTGGTAGTCTAGTGAGAAACTTTAATGGTGATTGGCTTGCAGGTTTCTCTAAGCATATTGGCTTCTGTGATCTAATAGTTGCTGAGCTGTGGGGTGTTTTCATTGGCTTACAACTGGTTCGCTCTAAGGGATGGGATTGAGTGGTGGTGCAAATGGATGCCAAGGTGGCTTGTCATCTAATCCTTGGTACGGAAGGTGGGCGTATTTCGGTGTGGAGTGTTGTTAAAGAGATTCGTAAGCTATTGCAGTTACCTTGGGAGGTTCGTTTTGTTAGCATCTTCAGAGAAGCTAACCACTGTGCTGATGCCCTGGCAAACACTGGGTGTTGTCAATCTGATGATTAGATTTTTAATGAACAGTGTCCTATTTCCGTGGGACCGTTATTGTTTTCTGATGTTGTAGCGAATACAATTCTCAAACTTGTTCCTATTTAGTTTCGTTTTTCTTCTTGGGGCTTAGCCCCCGTTTCATATAAAAAATCACTGCATATATATATATATATATATATATATATATATATATATATATACACGCAGAAGAAAGAAAGGCTTTAACTCATTTGACTGTTATAATTGCCTCCATAAATATTATATATATATATATATATATATATATATATGCAGAAGAAACTATATATATATATATATATATATATATATATATATATATATATATTTTATTTATAGAGGCAATTATAACAGTCAAATGAGTTTTAATATATTTAAAAATTACAAAATTAAATAATCATATTAATATGTTTCTAAGTCTATATAATAGAGTGTTGTCAGACAAATGTCTATATAATAGAAATGATGTTAGCATTACTGTTTGCAAGAACTAAAGTATAAGATGAAATCCAGAAAAATGGCTTCTCACATGTATCATTCTTATCTTTTGGGTGTTTTCTATATTGTTTTGGTTTTGGATTCAGGTAAGGGAGATAAGCTTTATATTTTGAACTGAATTTTCAATATCCAAATATGAAACTTTCACAAAAATTGTTATTACTTTTCGGCTTAAATATGTATCTCATTCTTGAAAGTATAGAGATTTTTGATTTTCGTCCTTACAAACACATTTTTTCCATCCTTACCATATAATTTTGTTACTTTTAATCCTCGTTTTCTTCAAGTCCTTTTAATATTGTTCGTGTTTGGTTCTAGTCTCTAGAACTAAAGACCATTTTGATTTTAGTCCCTGAAATATACACTAACATGGACTAATTCCATATATATATATATACACATATATATATATATATAAGATTTATTATAGGGACCGCAAAAATATAATTTTGGGAGGACGAAAAATAAAATCTAAGAAATTACAGGGATGTAAAACAAACAAAAAATTCTTTGAGGAGAATTAAAAAATTCTACATTAAAAGAAACCCAAAGCATAATTAAGCCTTGTTTTAAATATCAGTGTTCCTCATCTGTATACTCAAAAGAAAATGTTTGAGTTGTTAGATCTATATGAGTCGACAACTTTTTTATGGCATTGGATTTTTTAAAAAATTATGTAACACTGTGTTGGTTATATATATATATATATATATATATATATATATATATATATATATATATGGAAACCTTGTGTCCATAAATGTTTTAACTTTGGGTTCATTCAGGTTTTGTAACTAGTCTAGAAGATTCGACAACGTTCCAATGCGTTTTGAAGCCTCCGGGACAAGATAACCTGTGTTGCATAGAGGAGTGCACTCCAAATTGCGGTCCGAGCTGTATAACAAAGGGATTCTCGAAAGGTGGACAATGTGTTCATCTTCGTATGCTGTGGTGTTGTTGCTGTTAAGAATCATTGGATCGTACATGCATAGATCGAATCCATAGGAGAGGTAGAAAGCATTGGAATACTCATGAGGTAAAAGAGGTAAAAACTCTTCGTAAGGAATCATATTGAAAAAAGATGGTAAATGTGAGTACAAGATGCTCTATATATAGAGCTTGTAATAAGATCAACAAACTAACTAATTACTAATTAGTCCCTAACAGAATTTAACAACTCCTACCCAACTATTATTTCTAATAGCCTCCCTCAAGCTGATATTGGGATCACCAAATCAGCTTGAAATACAAGCAATTATTCCATTACTAGTTACTAGAATAAAGAAAAAACAACAACAAAAAAAACAAAGACAAAAAACATAGTTTCAGCCCAATGCAAAGTTGAGAAAGACTTCAGCCCCAACCAAATAAGCAAGGCATCAAATGGACTGGACCAAGGTTCTGGCCCAGAGTTGGCCCAAAACGTGAGTAACCAGCACACAGCTCAACACTGAACGCGAGCCACAGAATCAAACCAGAAACTTCTCGAGCGTCACCGGGGTCATGTTGCCGCTGAAGTCCATGGCGGAGGAGCTGCCACGCTGGTTCCCGCGAGGAAACCATGTTCAACCTTGGTTCTGGAAATCGATTCAGATTCCACGGCAGTACTGACGCGGTGGAGAGGGGTTTCTTAGAAAGTGGAAGGTCCACGCTGCCATCGTCTTCGTATTCCTTGAACCTGTTGCAAACAACAATGATTTCGTGATTTCCCGTGTGTAAAGAACTCGAATCATGAAGAGGCTCTGTCTTGGATCCTTCCTCTAGATTAGACAAAACTGATTGCGAGAATTTGGAGATTTGCACAGAGAGATCGATTGGAGAGAAGAGAGGAAGTGTGCGATTGCGAGAGAAAGAGGAAAGAAGAGAACGAAAAGGATCGACACTGTATTGAAGAAATATCTTCGAATCCATGAGAAAACTCCATTTCAAATAGTGATCGTTGCAAACACTAATAGAAGAAGCTTGGCCGATCTGATTGAAGGAATCATAAAGCTGTGAATTATTGTCTGTGTGATTGAGATCGTCGACATACAACGACGTCGTATCCAAATGGCTCGCAACCGGAGCCACCGCCGTGTCGCTGTTAGGAATCTGTTCAGCTTCCGTCATCGCTATGAATTTTTCTTGGAAATAGGAATGAAAATTCAACTCTCTATGCTGCTCTTGCAAATGCTTCTCCTCAACAATGTTGGATTTTAGATCCACAACATTGGATTCAAGATCCACAAATGTTGATGCAGCGTCACTAGATCCTCCATCTTTATTGCTATGTTTGACGGTAGTAAGATAACAACAAATTTCTTTGATCTTAATGGTGAATCCATCAAATTCTGGTACTATCGGAATTGGCGGAGTTGCAGAAGCCGTATCAAGTTCAGATTCTTCACTGAAACTGCCGAAAACAATTTTGTGATTGTTGTTTTCACGTTGGAGTTGCGAAACCTCTTCCTCTTCTTGGTCCAAGAACAACCACTGTGGACTTCAAATTGTGCATTGCCGAAATCAGAGTCGAAATCGGAATCGGAATTGGAATCGAAGTCGGCATCGGAAGCATAATCCTGATCTCTAGGGTATCGCTCTGATACCATGTTAAGAATCATTGGATCGTACATGCATAGATCGAATCCATAGGAAAGGTAGAGAGCATAGGAATACTCATGAGGTAAAAGAGGTAAAAACTCTTCGTAAGGAATCATATTGAAAAAAGATGGTAAATGTGAGTACAAGATGCTCTATATATAGAGCTTGTAATGAGATCAACAAACTAACTAATTACTAATTAGTCCCTAACAGAATTTAACAACTCCTAACCAACTATTATTTCTAATAGTTGCTTTCAATAATGAAAGTTCTATTGTATTAGAATAATTAAAAAAAATAGGCTAAAATGCTATCGGGGTCCCTTAACTTTATTTTAGATAACGATTTGGTCCTTTATCTTTTTTTGTCCCAAATCAGTCCTTTATGTTTTAAATTTTTGACACCGTCACCCTTTTCCGTTAGTCACCCTCTAACTCCGTTAAAAAATGCCTAATCATCAATTGAATTATATTTTTTATTTTATATATGCTTATGTGGTATTATATAGTTGATGAGTCATAACTTTTAATTTATTTTAATTAAAACTATGGAAGAGAAACTATGAACCCAGCGCTAGGAATCATCAACGATAAACTGCATCTATGAACTCCATCTTACTCCACCAACATGAACCTAGGAACTCCATGTTTCTCCACCAAAACTGCTTCAACCACAATATCATTTGAACACACATAGACAAGGGAAGAAGACGGACAGAAAGAAGAAACAAATCTCCAGATTTTGATTTGGGTTTCTGCAAATTTCATTTTTTTCTTCTTTCGACGATTTCGTTCATTGGGTTTCTACAAGTTTCGTTCATTTGGGTTTATGATCTTAAGGTTTCTGAAGATCTTGATTTTGATTTGGGGATTAGGGTATGAAAGCCAAATTGGGTATTAGGTTTTAAATGATTCTCAAAATCTCGTTGTATCATGGGTTTTCTAAAATCCCCAAATCTGAGTTTTCTAAAATCTTGATTTCACCTTGAATTAATCTTGAATCCATGAATGTTTGAAACTTTTTTCATCTGAACTATTTTCAATCTTAATCTTCTCTGTGTTCAATGCCCTACATGTTCATTTCCTTTACCATATCCCTGTTGTTGGGTGGATTGTACAGTTTATTTCACCTCCATGAATGACGCGGAATCAGCTTTTTTCGTTGCCGTGGTGTTGTTGATGTTGTGTTGCTGGTTTGTGTTGAGAGAGTGAGGTAGAAGAAGATTGAGTTTTCAGTGTTTTTTAAATAAACTAAATTAAAAATGACATGGATAAGCCACATAAACATAAGTTGTTCCACATCAGCACTGAATTAGCCACATAGACATTTTTTAATGGAGTTGGATGGAGGTTGACGGAAAAGGGTTTGGGTGCTTAAAATTTAAAACATAAAGGATTAATTTGGGACAAAAAAAAGATAAAGGACGAAATCGTTATCTAAAATAAAGTTAAGGGACCCCAAGAACATTTTAGCCAAAAAAATAAGATACAAATGAAGTTAGCTTTGGACTTACATTTGTAAGGATTTTGTGTAAAGCTGATGAAGCTAGCCCTAAACTTTATGATTAATGAACTCTATTCAAAATAAAACAGTTCACACACATTCTCTTCTGTTACAAACTAGTGTGCATGATTCGTGCGATACACAAATATACGCTCCCTTTTCCTAATGATTTGATGAGTATTTTATGTCAGTTTAATATGTGGATTCATCTTAGCTTACGTATTCATAGCTTCTATTATATAACCGTTTAAATAAATTAAAATTAGTATATTATCATATTCAAATATTTGATTCGAGCGGAAACTGATATTTAAGTATTGTTTTTTTATAAGCAATATTTAGGTATTGGTGATCCCTTAACATTGCATGAAATTCGAACGCTATTGCAAGCTCCCCAACGATTAGACTTCTTCCCTACTTAAGGATTGTTTGATTTGCTAAAAGTAAGTAACTGGATAAGACAACTCTAGTTGTACTCTACTTATTTTGAAAACTGTTCATGGTACTTGACAACATTGGGCATAAGGAACTGGACAAAACCCAAATTCTTGTCTCTCACAAAACTAAAGTACAACTTTCTATCCTCCCAAAAACTACCAAAATACTATTTAACTAGAGTTAAGCCAGTGCGTTGCACGGGTTTGTTTAAAAGGTTTTTTTTCTAAGTTATTATAATTTTTATTATATTGTTTGATGTTTTTTGTATGTAATTGACTGAATGTTGTCAAATAGTTTGTTCAAATTTAATTTTTTCATTGGATAACATATATTAAATGGAAAATATGTTGTATTAATAATGGATAAATAATGTATTTAGTATCCAACATTGTAAGGTACTATTTGAATTTGAGTTTAAAAGCAGAAACTTTAGTTTTAATATTGATTTTGATTTGAAAGTTGTTTATTAGAATTATTGTATGTATGTGATATATTATTTTATAGGTTTAAATATGTATTTAGTCCCTGCAAATGTCCCTGTTTTTCGATTTAGTCCCTGCAAATTTATTTTTTTAAATACGTCCCTGCAAAATAACTTTTTTTTTAAATACGTCCCTACAAAATAAAATTTTTAAAAACGTCCCTGCAAAATAGCTTTTTTTTAAATACGTCCCTACAAAATAACTTTTTTTTTAAATACGTCCCTGCAAAATATCACAATTATTTTTTGTTGGGACGTATTTCAAAAAAAAGGTTATTTTGCAGGGACGTATTTAAAAAAAAGTTATTTTGCAGGGACGTATTTAAAATTCCAACTTTTGGAAGGGCATATTCAAAAAAAAGTTATTTTGCAGGGACGTATTTAAAAAATAATAATTTGCAGGGACTAAATCGAAAAAGAGGGACATTTGCAGGGACTAAATACATATTTAAACCTATTTTATATGTTGCACAAAATCTATGCTCTGTAATATGTGATATCTCCTAACAATCCTTCTTTAAGCTCCAAGTAATGGTTTAAAAGTCCATTAAAAGTTAAGAAGTTTAAAAATTTGATAGGAATCCCTTTTACTGAGATATTCTTCACAACACCAATGCCCTTTTAGGTTTGGATATGTACTATTGACAATTTTTTTAAGTGGATCACCCATTGGTCTGATAAGATATTGGATCAGTATTCTTGCCCACGATGGATATGTACTTATCTTTATTATTTTCTTTCAATGATTTTTTTCACTAATTATTAATTCATAAATTGGAACTAAAACTAAAATTTAAGTTCAAAAAAAAATTTGATTTAAATAAATTTAATTTACTTAAATTTATAATAATAAAATAATCAAAAATATAATGTCTGGTACCGTAGTACGGGATGTAGTGCTGAGCTGGAGTGTTCCACGAGGAAAGGAAGTTCGCTTCGAATGGTTGAACTGAGACCTCGGATTGGGCGAGGTGGTCTCCTCCCGCGCCTCGAGTGGGGTACCTGCAAGCACTCTGATGCCAAAGTCAGCAAGGGAAGAGAAGAGGTATTTTAGTGAGAAGTGAATGCGTACGTGGAAATGGTGGATGGATCATGTATTTATAGACATCGGCATCGTACCCGCACCGTTGGATTGGGTGGATAAGTCCCGACCGTTAGACGTGGGTCAGGTGCGGATACGGGGGCAATCGAGTACGGTAATGGGCCAGGCCCAAGTTCCATGGAGGTTTGGCCCAGTCCGGAACATATATATTCTTTATTTTTTTTATAATAATATGAAAACAAATTGAAAAAGGAATGGTATTCTGATAAACTCCAAATAAGTGTATTTTTAGAGACAATTTTGGATCATTTTTAGAGCAATTATATATGATTATATAAGTTACTAATTTGATTTGCTCTATTTTTGCAGAAAAATAAAATATCAAAAGCAATATATATATATATATATATATATGAAGTTGCAATAGAAAGAAATAATCACAACTTTCAATTGGAGCAGCTCATATCCCAAAAGAAATGGCCAATGGCTAATTTGAGAGTGCTGGCACGATGCGAAGAAAGAAAAAATGGCCCGATGAGAAGATAAAGCCCATATTAAAATTAGATCAAAACCTACCGAGAGAAAGGAAGTAAAGGGATTGGTAATTGAATAAAATAAGGGAATTCAGGTAAAATTAGACATAGAGGAATCGAAACTAGCAAGTGAAACCGAGACTCTAGGCTTCTCTCCACTGATCAAACTTTACAATTTAAATTCTTGCTATTTGGTTCTTCATATTTTAGTTTCTACAGTCACCAACATTCGTTAGTCTAAATAATAATTAATCTTAAGTATTTTGGTACTTATTAATTAATCTTTGTGGAGACGATATTTTTTATACTACTTCGGCAAGAGAGTACACTTGCTCTCAAGTGTGTTTTTAACGCAACAAGTTTTTGGCGCCGCTGCCAGGGTTTAATTTAATAATATTAAACGAAAATGATTTTTATTGCTTTAGACTTTTTTTTATTTTATTTCTTGTTCTAATTTGTTTTAATTTAAATTAATAAAAAGAAAAAAAAAAGATATTTACAATTAGTTTAATTTTATTTGTTAGTTTTATTTTTATTATTATTACTCGTGCATGCTCACCCGCTCCCAGGAGCCTATTTACGTTTTTGATTCAGAAATTGAAAGAACTGCTCGAAGGATAAGAAAAGAGACAAGAGTGATGGCTGCCAATCCGAGAAGAATTCTTCGGGACTACTTTACTCCAACAGCAAATATCACTACAAGCATAGTCAATCCACCTATGCAGCTTGATTCAAATGGTTCAGAATTCGACTAGGTTAAGAGGTACACCAACAGAAGACCCGCACACCCATCTTAGAAACTTGTTGAGGGTGGCAGACTCAGTAATTTGCAATGGTGTCCCTCCCAATGCCATTAGAGTGAGACTGTTTCCATGGTTATTGGCTGACAAGGCATCTGCTTGGCTAGACTCTCAACTTGCTGAGTCCATTACAACTTGGGACCAACTGAAGTAGAAATTCTTGACCAAATACTTTCCTCCAGGTAAGACTACTAAGATCCTAGGTGCAATAATCAGCTTTGCTCAACTTGAGCAAGAATCTTTACATGAAACTTTGCTTGAATATTTTTGCAATGGATTATCTTCTTAAAATAGGGGAATTATTAATATGGCTTGCGGGGGCTCTCTAATGAATGGAGAACCTGCGACAGTATATGATTTAATTGCAGAGATAGCGGCCGATAATGCCGAATGGGAAACTAGTGGCAGACACATTAAGAAATCAACTGGGATGTACAAGGTTGACGACGACACTAGTGTTAACATAAAGCTGGATGCTCTCTCTAAACAGGTTCAATCTTTGATGAAGGTACAAGCTCAATATACTCCCATAGTTAACTCCACTAGTGATATCACAGATAATCTCTGGGGAGGCATAAATGAAGAAGTCAACTATCTTGGCCATAAGAAAAGTGAGTTAAGACCTGGTATGCAAGAGTCTTTAGTTAGATACATGGAAAAGGTTGGACATCCATGCATGGGTGTTTTAGCCAATTACATGGACAGGACTGATGACAGGTTACAATCTATTGAAGATCTGATAAAAGCACAAGGTCGACTGGCAACTTCAACAGAAGAGGCCAATTATGTTCAGAATTCCAACCGGAGCCAAAATGACCCTTATTCAAATACTTACAATCCGAGATGGAGAAATCACCCCAATTTCTCTTGGGGAGGACAACAAAAGGAGCAAAACTCAAACTCCTATAAGCCTCCACATGTGCAAAGGCAAGGGGAGAAGAAGTTGGATACCAAAGATCTGATGGCAAGGTTTATGGAGCAGACAAATGGAAAATTTGAAACATTAGAGAAGAAATTGGAGGGACAAATTAGAGCCATGAACAACAAATTTGGAAGCTTGGAGGGCCAAATTGGAGCCATGAACAACAAATTTGGGAGCTTGAAGGGTCAAATCTCAAATCTCGTTACTGTGTTGTCTCAAAGGCCTCAAGGCTCACTATCTACCCAAACTGAGCTTAATCCAAGAAATGAGCATTGCAAAGCTGTCACTCTTAGGAGTGGCAAGAAGCTGGTTCAAGAAAACAATCAAGATGGGCAGGTGCCCGAGAAAGAAATACATGCTCCTACTAGGGGGAGCACTTCTGAGGAAAGCAAAAAGGAAAGGGAAAATTATGAGCAAGCAAAGGTAAATGTTCCTTATCCTCAAAGACTTAAAAATGAGCAGAATGATAAGCAGTTTGCTAAATTTCTTGACATATTTAGAAAACTGCATATCAACATTCCTTTTGCTGAAGCTATTGCTCAAATGCCTAAATATGCCAAATTTTTAAAAGAAATTATTTCTAACAAAAGGAAGTTAGAAGGCTTTGAGACAGTTAGGCTTAATGAGGAATGCTCTGCTATAGTTCTAAAAAAGTTACCACCTAAGCTTAAAGATCCAGGTATTTTTACTATCCCTTGTACAAATGGTAACTCTCATTTTGAAAAGGCTTTATGTGACTTAGCAGCAAGTATAAATTTGATGCCTTTTTCTGTTTTTAGAAAGCTTGGTTTGCAGGAACCCCATCCTACTAACATCACTTTGTACCTAGCTGATAGATCCATTGCCCACCCCCGTGGAGTGGTGGAAGATGTTTTAGTTAAGGTTGATAAGTTTATTTTCCCTACCGAATTTGTTGTTTTGGATATGGAAGAAGATGAGGAAGTCCCAATTATTTTGGGGCGGCGTTTTCTTAGCTACAGGAAAAAGCTTAATTGATGTTCAGCAGGGAAAATTGACTATGAGACTTGGAGATGAGGAAGTTGTATTTCAAGTTTTGAACTCATTAAAAAATCCCTCATCATTTGCTTCTTGTAATTTTATTCAAGTTAAGGATATTAATGATGTGGTTACCTCTGAAAGTTTTGATGATTTTAGAATTCAGAACCTTCTAGAAAAAGTACCTACTGTGCAGGGACTTGGCATATTGCAGGGTGGTGAGGAAGAAGAGTTCTTAATGTTTTTACAGACTCACCCCCCTCGGAAAAATTGGAGTAATCATAGATTTGAGGAATTGGAATGGGGTGATACTCCAAATCCTAAACCTTCCATTGAAGAGGCTCCTGAGCTTGAACTAAAGCCTCTTCCTTCAAATGTAAAATATGCTTTCTTGCATCCCCCTTCCTCTTTGCCTGTGATTATTTCTGCAGATTTGACAGACACCATGGAGAATAAGCTTTTGAGGGTATTAAGGGCCAACAAAGAGGCCTTTGGATGGTCAATTCGTGATATAAAAGGCATTAGTCCCTCAATTTGCACTCACAAGATTTATATGGAGGATGATTATCAACCTCGGGCACTACCTCAACGCCGCCTCAATCCTAACATGAAAGAAGTGGTCAAAAAGGAAGTGATTAAGCTTCTTGATGCAGGTATCATCTATCCTATCTCTAATAGTAAGTGGGTAAGTCCTGTTCAACGTGTTCCTAAAAAGGGAGGTACTACTGTAATAGAAAATGATAAAAAATGAATTAATTGCAGTTAGGAAAACTACCAGGTGACGTATGTGCATTGATTATAGAAAATTAAATGATGCCACCCGAAAGGATCACTTCCGCCTTCCCTTTATTGATCAAATGCCTGAAAGAGTGGCAGGTCATGATTATTATTGTTGTTTGGATGGATATTCCGATTATTTGCAAATACCAGTGGCTTCTAAAGATCAAGAAAAAACTACTTTTACTTGTCCATATGGAACATTTGCATATAAAAGGATGCCATTGTGTTTATGTAATGCCTCTGCCACTTTCCAAAGATGCATGATGGCTATTTTCTCTGACCTGGTTGAAAAATGCATCGAGATATTCATGGATGATTTTACTGTTTTTGGATCCTCTTATGAGGATTGTTTACATAACTTGAATTCAGTGTTGCAGAGATGCAGGGATACTAATTTAGTGCTCAATTGGGAGAAATGTCAGTTTATGGTGCAAGATTGCATTATTTTGGGACACAAAGTGTCCACTAGAGGCATTGAAGTTGATCCTGCAAAGGTTGAGGTAATTGCAAAGTTGCCCCACCTAATTCTGTTAAAGGGGTCCGTAGTTTTCTAGGCCACGCGGGCTTCAATAGGTGGTTTGTTAAAGACTTCTCAAAAATTTCAAAGCCTATGACTGACCTCTTGGTCAAGGAGGCCATTTTTTATTTTTCTAATACTTGTTTGAAGGCTTTTAATTGTTTAAAGGAAAAATTAATTAGTGCCCCTGTTATTGTTGCCCCCGATTGGTCAATTGCCTTTGAAATTATGTGTGATGTTAGTGATACTGCTGTAGGGGCTGTTTTGGGGCAAAGAAAGAATAAGGTATTCTATACCATTTACTACGCTAGTCGCACTCTTGATGATGCTCAAAGAAATTATACTACCACAGAGAAAGAGTTCCTAGCTGTAGTATTTGCATTTGACAAGTTTCGTCATTACCTTGTTCTTTCTAAAGTTATTGTTTATACCGATCATGCTGCTATTAGATATTTGCTTGGAAAGCAGGATGCAAAACCCAGGTTAATCAGGTGGATTTTGTTGCTACAAGAGTTCAACTTGGAGATTAGAGACAAGAAAGGCTCGGAGAACTTTGTAGGTGACCATCTCGCCAGGCTAGACCATAGTGTGATGCAGGCCTCAAATGATGGGGAGATCAAGGTTTTCCCTGATGAGAGACTTTTAGCTATTTCTACTATTCATTGGTTTGCAAACATTGTCAAATACTTGGTGGGTAAGGTTGTTCCCCTGACTTTTCTTTTCAACAAAGGGAGAAATTGATTTCTGATGCTAGACACTACTTGTGGGATGACACTTTCTGGAGACAAGGTTATTAGGCGTTGTGTGCCTATGGATGAGGTAACTTCTATCCTTGAGCATTGTCATTCTAAAGAGGCAGGTGGTCACTTTGGCCCAAATAGAACTGCATATAAAGTTTTACAATGTGATTTTTATTGGCCTACTATATTTAAAGATGCTCATGAATTTGAAAAAGCTTGTGATAGTTGTCAAATGAGTGGCAATATTTCTAGGCGTCAAGAGATGCCATTAAATAATATTTTGGTTTGTGAGATATTTGATGAATGGGGTATTGACTTTATGGGGACCTTCCCTAAATCTTTTTCAAATCAATATATTCTTGTTGCTGTAGATTATGTGTCTAAGTGGGTGGAAGTTGTAGCCTTACCCACTAATGATGCTCGCGTGATGGTGAAATTTTTAAAGAAAAAGATTTTTTCCAGGTTTGGCACTCCCCGAGCCATTATTAGTTACGGTGGCACTCATTTTTGTAATAAACAATTTGAAAATCTTTTGAACAAATATGGTGTCACTCATAAGGTGGCAACTCCTTACCACCCACAAACTAGTGGACAATTTGAACTTTCAAACAGATAGTTGAAAAGGATTTTAGAGAAGACAGTTAGTGCATCAAGAAAAGACTGGTCTTTGAAACTTGATGATGCACTATGGGCCTATAGAACTGCTTTTAAAACCCCCATTGGGATGTCTCCTTACCGTCATGTTTTTGGAAAAGCATGTCATTTGCCTGTTGAATTAGAGGTGAAAATAGGTTGTTACAGTTCGAGGAATTAAAGTATCTAAACTTTGATGCTCTGGGCTTTAAAGTTTCTAAACTTTGATGCTCAGCTTACAGGTGAAAATAGGTTGTTACAATTCGAGGAATTGGATGAGCTCCATCTGGGAGCTTATGAGAATGCCAAGTTGTATAAGGAGCAGGCTAAAAAGTGGCATGATAAGCGCATCCAGCAGCGTGAATTCCATGTTGGTGAGAAAGATTTAATTATAACTCACGTTTGCGTCTTTTTCCAGGAAAGTTGCGCTCAAGGTGCTATGGCCCTACACTGTTACTCAAGTTTTTCCTTATGAAGTTCTTGAGGTATCTCATGAAGATGGTACCACTTTTAAAGTCAATGGTCAGCGTGCGAAGCATTTTGAGGAAGGGTTGCTCCAAGTGAGCTATGTCACTGTCCTCAAGGATTGACCCTAGTACCGTTAGGCTCGGGATGTTAAACAAGCGCTTCGCAGGAGGCAACCTGTTTTTTATTTTCTCTCATTTTTGTTTTGTTTTGTTTTCTTTTATTAGGAATTAGCTCAATTTGCAAGCTCTCTTAGGGAAGTCAATATTACTCTCTCTCTCTCTCTCTCATTTATTTCCTTTTATTTCTATTTAATCATTTTGCATTGAGGTCCATGCTTCATGCTAGTGTGGGGGAGGAGAGTTTATTGTCACTAGATCTCTATTAATGCACACACCCACTATATGTTGATAGCATTTTTTCTGGGCTTAAATTGAAAAATAATAATAATAGAGATTTTGCCTTTAGGGGATCCCATAATTAGTTCACTTGACAGACTTGTGCTTAAATGTAACTGTGAGGATGTCCTTAGGAAGCTGATAATTAGCAATTGTCCCTCTTGAGTATTGTTTGTGAACTAGCTTCTAAATGTGAGATTTGAGCCTTTATAAGGGGATTGATACTAAATCATGAATTTTTGCCCCTTTTCTTTCTATGAGTGTGTTTCCCAATTTGCTACATTCTAGAACTTGTCTTTTGACCATTTCAATGCGAAAATTGATTTGCATCATGTAAAAAGATTTGAGGAATTTAGGTATTTTTCTGGCCTCAGTTCTTCGTTGAATTTATTCCTTAGTCCCCTTTGAGCCTATTTGTTATAACTTTTTATTTGGTACCCAGATATAATTTTTTTTCTTTTTTTTTGTTTGTGGTAACCATTTGAAATGGAATGTGGAGCAACTATTGAAAATTACAATTTCGTCCTATATTTTAGCTGTCTATATTGTCAGGACTGAAATTTCGTCCTATATTGTTAGGATGAAGAAAAAAAAAGAAGTGAATCATGTGCTTACAAAAATATTTTCATACAAATGACACATCAAAAGAATGAAAGAGCCAAAGGGCAAATCCAAAAAAAAAACAAAATAAAAGAGTCTACTCAAGAGAAAAAAAAATCAAAAAGATTCGACTCAATAGGAAAAAAAGAATGAAGAAATGGAAGTGAAATTAGTTGGAGTTTGGACAAAAATTGTAAAATAGATAGGAGCTCCATATTTGGTTTCAAATGTTACTATTTGTTTCTTGTTTTTTTTTGTTTTAGCCCTTTGATTATCCCTTTCTTCTTATTTCCTACCCTGCATGAATTCACCCTGGCCCCATTACAACCCATGAAACCCCATCTTTTGCATACAGAAATGTATTCTTCAAGGACGTGAGCCTCTAATTGGGCAAGCTTTTGACACCTCATATGTGTTATATTGTATATTGTCTGTCATTGTGCTTCTAATCTTGGATCCCTTAATAGGTTGTCTCTATTATTGCTTTGAAAAATTTTGTCGAGCCAGAAAATTTGCTTGAGGACAAGCAAAAGTTAAGTGTGGGGGAGTTGATAAACTCCAAATAAGTGTATTTTTAGAGACAATTTTGGATCATTTTTAGAGCAATTATATATGATTATATAAGTTACTAATTTGATTTGCTCTATTTTTGCAGGAAAATAAAATATCAAAAGGAATATATTTTATTGGAGAGGCCCATATCCCAAAAGAAATGGCCAATGGCTAATTTGAGAGTGCTGGCCCGATGGGAGAAAGAAAAAAGGGTTTTTTTGTACCCCCACCATTTGACTCCATACCCCCACGCATACGGTGAAAAGACTAAAATACCCCAAAAATAATTACAAATTTACAAAATATTTATCATTTGTCACTTACATACGATTTGACCAGAAAAATTCTTGAGCTCATCGTATTTACCTTCCAAAAGGTAGATACGACTTCCAGCAATTTTCGCATTGTATCTAGCTAAATACGATTTCCTCCCAGTAAGTCGTATTTACCTCCATGCACGATACATATGATTTTCATTAAAAAATCGCATCGTATTTACCTTTTCCTCAGATAAATACGATTTCATTTTTTTATTTTTGAATTTATTTGTTTTTTATTTTTACAGTGTCTTCTTCTCGACGGACTGAGCAGGCATCGTCCTCGTCTTCAGCTCCCAGCACACGCACCCGCCGGAGAGTTGCGGGACACGTGTCCACTAGGCGTACGCGCGCCGAGGCTAGACATCTGCCGCTGCCGAAGTCCCCAGAGTATCAGTACGAGCAGCAGCTGCAGCACCATCAGTATGAGGAGGAGGAGGAGGAGGACCAGTATATGGTTGAGTCTCAACACCATGAGTATCAGTACGAGCAGCACCAGGAGCACCATCAGCAGCAGCAGCATCAGGACGATAACCATCAGGAGCTGCCTTCTCTGTTCACTGGGTTGGAGTCTCATGTCTGCTATCGTGTTGGGATTACGCCGATTAGTTAAATTAATTTTTTGTTACATTGTCTTCGTATTTGAATTTATTTTTTTACATAGCGTAATATTTTCTTTATTTTTTTTAAATACAGACATATTAGCGTAAAGTGAAGGTTACCAACCATGGTAACAAGCTAGCAAAGAGACTACTATCGTATTCTCAGAACGTCTAGTTTTGACAGAGGTTCTCAGCTTCAGGTTTTTCCCCACTCATTCAGACAGGACATACCACTGTGGACCACGAGCTGCTGTCCGCTTTTGCTGAGAGATGGCACTAGGACACTTCGTCATTTCACCTACCATTCGGTGAAATGACGATTACTTTGGATGACATCTCCTGTTTGCTGCATCTTTCGATCTCAGGAAGATACTACAGATCTCCACCCACTGGAGTCTTTACTGAGCAGGCCATTCAGCTTGCTGTGGCATATCTCGGGGTTACTGAGGAGCAGGCCCGTGCTGAGTGTCGAGTTGCTTCAGGGTCGTATTACCGTTTTAGCTGGCTCCTCTTGATACTTGCTGCCTCCTACATTTCTGATGACATGACTCCTGCTCTTAGGGCGATGATCCTTTTGGTTCTGAGCTGGAGCATCTTCACGGTGAAGACCTATGACAGAGCTGAGGCCAACTGGCTGGTGCTGGATCATTCGCATGGGGTGTAGGAGCACATGCTTTCCTGTACGACCAGCTGAACTACGCCTTGTTGGACCAGGCCAGTCATTTAGCTGGGTATGCCTCCCTGTTACAGGTAAAAAAAATTAATTAAACTAGTTATTTATTTAATTCAATTAGGTTTTAATTAAATTAGTTTTTAACTTAATTCAATTAGTTTTTAATTTAAATAACTCAGTTATTTATCTTTGCGTTTCAAAGTTGGATTTTATGGTACTTTCCTCATCTGGTGGAGAGGCGGTCCTCTGATGTGCAGGTCACACCAATCTGTTGGGTTTGGAAGAGGAAGAAGACCGATGAGCTGAAGTTGCTCAGTTACAGGCGAAGGATTGATGACCTCACTGGTGATGATGTATGTTGGCGACCATTTGAGGGTCATCGGGCTGTTAGACCCTTTGAGCATGTCTCACTGTACAGGTGACACCTAAGCTGGGGAGACATCACCGTTCCGTACATGTCGGATAGGTGCCTCCGTCAGTTTGGTTACGTCCAGGTCATCCCATTTCCCCTCTCACCGGTCATCCTAGCCTTCCGGATTTCCAACTATTTGCCCACTATGCATGAGGTGCTTCACACGACTAGGCCTGCTCGGGACTTGGGTGAGGTTGCTGCGGACTACTTAGAGTGGTATGTCAGAGTATCTATTCCCAGACTCTTGCCGGTTGAACCACAACCATCGCAGCCAGCTGGACCACCACCACCACAGGACAATGATTATGCTGATTGGGTACAGTGTCACAGACGTGATTACAAGGGGGCTTCGTACAGGCGAGATTCATATGCAGAGTTAGACATACATTCAGCTAGCGCAGTTGTTGGAGAGGGTACTCAGGCGTGACTAGGGCATTTTCTATTTGTACTTTTATTTTATGTTTGCACTTTTATGGATTCTAGTTGTTGGGTTTTATGTTTGTACTTTTCTGGATTCTATTTGTACTTTTATTTTATGTTTCTACTTTTCTATCGAGTTTCCTTAAAATTTCGGTCAGTCGATTTCATTCATGCGATAAAACAAAGTTACATATCAGTCAATTTCATTCATGCGATAAACTAAAGTTACAAAATTGTTACATAAATAAGAATTTTAAAGGTCAAATAATTATTTCTTATTTCAAAAAAAACTTATATTAATTTTGATTAAAAAAGGAATTACATGTGTATTGTAATGTTTTGAATTTATCTAAACTATTATAATTGGTAAATATATGTATTCTACTAATTTAGAGTTTTATCAATTTCAATCATAACATAATTTATGCTTTAAAAAACATATAATTTCAAAAAAAAAAACGTTGAGATAATAATGGAAAGGCAAAAACAAATTAAATATACATCTCATAAGTCTCATGAATTTATAATGAATAATCTGAGATAATAATATTTTATGTCAATCATTACACAGAATTTGAATTTTAAAAATGACACCAATTCGTACAAAAATAGAATTAAATATATTCTCATAAGTCTCATGAATTTATAATGAATAATCTGAGATAATAATATTTTATGTCAATCATTACACAGAATTTGAATTTTAAAAATGACACCAATTCGTACAAAAATAGAATTAAATATATTCTCATACGTTGAGATAATAATGGAAAGGCAAAAACAAATTAAATATACATCTCATAAGTCTCATGAATTTATAATGAATAATCTGAGATAATAATATTTTATGTCAATCATTACACAGAATTTGAATTTTAAAAATGACACCAATTCGTACAAAAATAGAATTATATTGAATTTTTGAAAATTATTTGTTATATAGAGTGGATAAGTTCCCTTTATATGGATACTTAAAATAACATACATTTCTTAATTGCTGTATATTTAGACATATGTTAGGTATAT
The DNA here is from genome assembly GCA_963573325.1 of Astragalus glycyphyllos. Lineage (NCBI taxonomy): Eukaryota > Viridiplantae > Streptophyta > Magnoliopsida > Fabales > Fabaceae > Astragalus > Astragalus glycyphyllos. The sequence goes on from OY754307.1 coordinate 42,014,190, forward strand.
TTTCAAAAAATAATTTATAATAATGGTATATCATTAAGAAAATTAAATTGTTGATAGAATATTTAAAGTGTTATAAACTTAATATCGAAACCAATGATATAAATTGTTTTATGGAATGGTAACTGTAATACTTTCTTTACACCTCAACAGGGTCTTAGACAAAGGGGTCCTTTATCCCCTTATATTTTTGTGCTTTGCATGGATAAATTGTCTCATATGATTTCTGAAGAAGTAGAGAACGGTAATTGGAAAGCCCTTCAAGCTGGTTAGAATGGACCCTATGTGTCTCATTTAATATTCGATGACGATCTTTTACTTTTTGGCCAAGCTTCTATTAATAAAATTTGTTGTATGTGTAACACGCTGCAAAAGTTTTGTGACAGCTCTGGTCAACTTGTGAGTGTTGAAAAAACATCTATCCTCTTTTCTAAAAGAGTTCCGGTGAACACTAGAAGAAATATTGTGTCTCATTCTGGTTACAGAGAAGTTACTGACTTGGGTAAGTACTTGGGGATTCCTCTTATTGGTAGAACTCCTAAAAGGAATGACTATGCTCATCTTGTTGATATGGTTAAAAATAAGTTATCAAGTTGGAAAGCTTCACAACTTTCATTGGCAGGGCGTATAACATTGTCTAAGGTTGTTATTGAGGCTCTTCCTCTCTATTCAATGTTGACTTCGATGATTCCTAAAACATGTATTCAAAACATTCAGCAGCTCTAAAGAAGCTTTTTATTTGGGGAGATACTAATGATCATCATCGGTTTCATGTTGTGAGTTGGATTGTGATTACTCAACCAAAGAAGCTTGGATGTTTGGGAATTCTCAACCTCATGAATGTGAATTCAGCTTGTGTTACGAAACTTGGTTGGTCTCTGAGACAAGGAGACAATAATTTGTGGTGTAAAGTTCTCCGTGGGAAGTATGGTCGAGGGGGTTCAAATTATAATAATCTTGCTATTAAACCATATGATTCTTCAATTTGGAAACAATTTGCTAAAATTTGGCCGATTCTAAATAATAATTGTTTGTGGTCTGTAGGCATTGATTGAGTATTTCCGTTTGGAATGGTTCATGTTTCCTTCCATGCTAAAAGCTTGCTGATTTTTTGGCTCTTATTCCCAATGGGCTAGTTAATCTTAGAGTCTGTGGCCTTGTTGGAACTGATGGCTCGTGGAACTCAGGTGTTTAAAAGCTTATATTCCCTCTGATCTTGTCTCCAGAATTCATGCTTTTTTACCCCCAAAGTTGGATTATCGTGATGATTTGAGATTCTGGCTAGGTAACAGTCTTAGTGAGTTCTCTATTGCAAGGGGTTTTCACCTTATTTCGAATTATGGTGTGACACCAATTAATCCTCTTTGGGCTAAAGTTTGGAAGATTCAATCTCCTGAGAGAGTTAAAGCCTTTGTTTGGCTTCTGGCTCATGACAGGCTGTTAACTAACTCAAGGAAGAATGCTATGGGGTTGGAAAATTCATTTTTTTTCTCATTGTGGTACTGTGACAGAATCAACTCTGCATGCGCTACGTGATTGTCCTCGTTCTTCGAATTTGTGGATGAGTTAAGGTAAAGTTGAAGCCTGGCGTTCTTTTTTTGGTGGTAATTTGATGCAATGGCTTCATTTCAATTTTGTGGAAACTAGTTGGAATAGAGATGATGTTGAGAGAGCATCATGTTGAGTTGTGGGATGTCATCTACTTTGGAGTTGGAAAAATAAAGAAGAACATGATGTGTCTTATATTCGACCTTTTAGACCTTGGGTTGTGGTCAATAACTGTGTGAAGGAGTACCATGCTGTGATGGTTGCTTCTAAATCAATGAAGGATCATGTAATGGATCATGTTAAAGTTAGGTGGGATCCCCCCGGCGATGGTTGGTTGTGCATTAATTGTGATGGAGCCGTAAAGGCTACTTCTAAGCTTGCTGGTTGTGGTAGTCTAGTGAGGAACTCTAATGGCGATTGGCTTGCAGGTTTCTCTAAGCATATTGGCTTCTGTGATCCAATAGTTGCTAAGCTGTGGGGTGTTTTCATTGGCTTACAACTGGTTCGCTCTAAGGGATGGGATAGAGTGGTGGTGCAAATGAATGCCAAGGTGGCTTGTCATCTAATCCTTGGTACGAAAGGTGGGCGTATTTCGGGGTGGAGTGTTGTTAAAGAGATTCGTAAGCTACTGCAGTTACTTTGGGAGGTTCGTTTTGTTAGCATCTTCAGAGAAGCTAACCGCTGTGCTGATGCCCTGGCAAACAATGGGTGTTGTCAATCTGATGATTTGTTTTTTAATGAACAGTGTCCTATTTCCGTGGGACCGTTATTGCTTTCTGATGTTGTAGGGAATACAATTCTCAAACTTGTTCCTATTTAGTTTCATTTTTCTTCTTGGGGCTTAGGCCCCGTTTCATATAAAAAAATCACTATATATATATATATATACTATTTATAGAGGCAATTATAACAGTCAAATGAGTTAAAGCCTTTCTTCTGCGTGTGTGTATATATATATATATATATATTATTTATAGAGGCAATTATAATAGTCAAATGAGTTTTAATATATTTAAAAATTACAAAATTAAATAATCATATTAATATGTTTCTAAGTCTATATAATAGAGTGTTGTCATACAAATGTCTATATAATAGAAATGATGTTAGCATTACTGTTTGCAAGAAATAAAGTATAAGATGAAATCCAGAAAAATGGCTTCTCATATGTATCATTCTTATCTTTTGGGTGTTTTCTACATTGTTTTGGTTTTGGATTCAGGTAAGGGGGAATAAGCTTTATATTTTGAACAGAATTTTCAATATCCAACTTTGAAACTTCCACAAAAATTGTTATTACTTTTCGGCTTAAATATGTAACTCATTCTTGAAAGTATAGAGATTTTTGATTTTCATCCTTACAAACACATTTTTCCATCCTTACCATATAATTTTGTTACTTTTAATCCTCGTTTTCTTCAAGTCCTTTTAATATTGTTCGTGTTTGGTTCTAGTCTCTAGAACTAAAGACCATTTTGATTTTAGTCCTAGAAATATACACTAACATGGACTAATTCCATATATATATATATATATATATATATATATATGATTTATTATAGGGACCGGAAAAATATAATTTTTGGAGGACGAAAAACAAAAATCTAAGAAATTACAGGGATGTAAAACAAAAACAAAATTATTTCTTTCAGGAGAATTAAAAAATTCTACATTAAAAAAAACCCAAAGCATAATTAAGCCTTGTTTTAAATATCAGTCTTCCTCATCTGTATACTCAAAAGAAAATGTTTGAGTTGTTAGATCTATATGACTCGACAACTTTTTTATGCCATTGGGTTTTTTAAAAAATTATGTAACATTGTGTTGGTTGATATATATATATATATATATATATATATATATATATATATATATGGAAACCTTGTGTCCATAAATGTTTTAACTTTGGGTTCATTCAGGTTTTGTAACTAGTCTAGAAGATTCGACAACGTTCCAATGCGTTTTGAAGCCTCCGGGACAAGATAACCTGTGTTGCATAGAGGAGTGCACTCCAAATTGCGGTCCGAGCTGTATAACAAAGGGATTCTCGAAAGGTGGACAATGTGTTCATCTTCGTACGTTGTGGTGTTGTTGCTTTCAATAATGAGAGTTCTATTGTATTAGAATAATTAAAAAAAATAAGATACAAATGAAGTTAGCTTTGGACTTACATTTGTAAGGATTTTGTGTAAAACTGATGAAGCTAGCCCTAAACTTTATGATCAATGAACTCTATTCAAAATAAAACAGTTCACACACATTCTCTTCTGTTACAAACTAATGTGCATGCGATACACAAATATACGCTCCCTTTTCCTAATGATTTGATGAGTATTTTATGTCAGTTTAATATGTGGATTCATCTTAGCTTATATATTCATAGCTTCTATTAAATAACCGTTTAAATACATTAAAATTAGTATATTATCATATTCAAATATTTGATTCGAGCGTCCAACTGATATTGAAGTATTGTTTTTTATATGCCATATTTAAGTATTGGTGATCCCTTAACATTGCATGAAATTCTAACGCTATTGCAAGCTCCCCAACGATTAGACTTCTTCCCTACTTAAGGATCGTTTGATTTGCTAAAAGTAAGTGACTGGATAAGACAACTCTAGTTGTACTCTACTTATTTTGAAAACTGTTCATGGTACTAGATAACATTGGGCATAAGAAACTGGACAAAACCCAAATTCTTGTCTCTCACAAAACTATAGTACAACTTTCTATCCTCCCAAAAAACTAACAAAATACTATTTAACTAGAGTTAAGCCCGTGCATTGCACGGGTTTGTTTAAAAGGTTTTTTTTTCTAAGTTATTATCATTTTTTTTTATTATATTTTTTAATGTTTTTTGTATGTAATTGACTGAATGTTGTCAAATAGTTTGTTAAAATTTAATCTTTTCATTGGATAACATATATTAAATGGAAAATATGTTGTATTAATGATGAATAAATATTGTATTTAGTATCCAACATTGTAAGGTACTATTTGAATTTGAGTTTAAAAGCAGAAACTTTAGTTTTAATACTGATTTTGATTTGAAAGTTGTTTATTAGAATTATTGTATGTATGTGATATATTATTTTATATGTTGCTCAAAATCTATGCTCAGTAATATGTGATATCTCCTGACAAACCTTCTTTAAGCTCCATGTAATGGTTTAGAAGTCCATTAAAAGTTAAGAAGTTTAAAAATTTGAAAGGAATCCCTTTTGCTGAGATATTCTTCACAACACCAATGCCCTTTTAGGTTTTTTTTTTGGTCCAAATTGTCTGATTCTCATTACTAAAGGGAAAGGCCCAAACCAAAACAATCACAGATTGAACAAGGGTGGTGCAAAAGAAACACGCAGACCCAGGAAACGCAAGGCACGCAGGCCCATAAACCACAAGCACGCAGGCCCAAAGCAAACTAACCTTGGCCCAAACCAAAACGGATCCAAAAACCTCAATAATTGAAGACCAACCACTTACGCTAAAAAGGAAAGAAAATAACCCACACCCGCAAGCAACAAAAGCAGCAACAACCCTAATTGAAAAAACTTCATCTCTTACACGAGAATCTGCAAGTCTTTGAATTGTCTTTAATACCAACACCAACCACGCCACAGGAAACAACAGCAAACACCACCGGAGCACCAGATCGTGGAGTTTCAATGCTAACGCAGAGAGATACTTTGACGATCCTTACCTAGAACTTGACGAATCACTGCCGGTGAATTTGTGGACCAGTTTGGTGTGAAGCTTCCCAGAGATTGCACACTCAGCTATCGTATGCGCAACCGAATTCCCAGCACGGCAAACCCAGGTAAAAGCGCAATTGCTAAAGCATGATCTAAGAAACAATATATCTGCCATAACCGGTTGAAGTTCTTCTCTAATATTGTTTTTTCTGCAAACCTCAATGAGGATCTGGCTGTCAGATTAGAAGGTCACCTGCTGAATGTTGAGATTCCTGGCCACTGACGTGACTTCTCTCAGAGCAATAGCTTCGGCCAACAGAGGAGAGCTCGTGAAGAAGGAGCTTGAAGTCATTGTAAGTACAAAACCTTGCTCATCTCTAATCACTATGCCTGCAAAACTTTTACCATTGCAATTGTTATACGCTGCATTACAGTTAACCTTGATATAGGGAGGTCGTGGAGGTCTCCACACCTTGTTGTTCCAATTAGGCACACAAGAGGGTTCATTGTCAGCTCTAGCTTGACTAGATTGGGCAGCCCAGAGCTCTTGAACTTGGGCTTTAAATTGATAGTAGGTACCCATTGGTTTAGGAGCCACACCATTGAAGACAAATTCATTTCTTGTCTTCCAAATCCACCATAATGCATAAAGAGTCATGGAGTTAACTCCTTTGTCTTTCCTCTGGAAAACTGTACCTAACCAATTCCCCACAGTTGAAAAACGTAGCTCAGAAGGAACTTGACAGACTTGCAAGGCAAACCACAGGGGTTTAGTCCAATCACAAAGTAGGAGCATATGTTCCACAGTCTCAGGGCTTTGTTTGCAAATAGGACATAATGGATCTGTGTTGAGCCTCTTTCTATGAAGAGCTTCCTTTGTAGGAAGAGCATTGTGGCAAGCTGTCCAAGTGAAGTGCTTTACCTTCTCAGAAGCAATAGCACCCCAGATTTCATTCCATAACTCTAAGGGAGGTTGGTTTGAAGAGGAAGTAGTAGAGGAGGGACAATCTTGTTAATTGATGAGAGTGTGGTACCCATACTTGACCTCATAAAGACCACTCTTAGAATGAGGCCAATAAAGGTTATCTTCAGTAGATGACCATGAAATAGGAGTTCTAAGGATATCAAAAGCACAGCTATGGTCAACATTCTGTCTTATAGCCTGGAGGTCCCATTGATGTTGGGAATTAGTCAGATGGTTCACCTTAGAAACAGTAGCATTAGGCTTTAGCTTTATAGATCTCGCAGTAGCAGCCCAATTATCCTCTGTAATGTCAATGTTGATACCTGTCCCAATAGACCATCTGCCAGAAGCCTTAAGAAGTTCCCGCCCTTGCAAAAGACTCTTCCATACCCAAGATGGCCTCCTTTTTACCCTAGCAGACCAGAAATCAGTGTTGTTGAAGTAGATGCCTTTAAGAGTTGAGGTGCAATAGGAATTTTCCTCCTTTATCAACCTCCAAGCTTGCTTAGCCAGTAATGAGATGTTCAACTTGTTAAAGTCTTTGAATCCAAGGCCACCCATCTTCTTTGGAGAACAGAGAGTGTGCACATTCTTCCAATGAGTTCCCCTCTGCTTAGATGAAGAGCTCCACCAAAATCTGGCTACACTAGCAGTGAGACTTGCACAGAAGCTTTTAGGGAGGAAAAGGATTGACATGGTATAGGTTGGAATGGCCTGCACAATAGATTTGATGAGTGTCTCCTTCCCCGCTTGAGGCAGCAGGTTTCCCTTCCAACCCTGAAGCTTAGATAAGATTCTCTCTTTCAGCCAATTGAACCCTTGAAGTTTAGATCCTCCCCATTCTGCTGGAATACCAAGGTATTTCCCAGGGGAATTCCAAATTGGAATCTGTGTAATATTGAAAATATTATTCTTGGCCAAATGATCAACCCTAGCCCCACAGATTACTCCAGATTTGTTTAGGTTGATCTTCTGCCCTGAAGCCTTAGTAAATTTGTTAAGGATTGAGATTAATTGATAGATATCAGAAGCTTCATCTCTGGAGAAAATAATGGCATCATCCGCAAAGAAAAGATGGGTCAAGTCTGGAGCATTCTCAGCAAGTTTGATACCCTAAAATAGATTCTTAGAATGGGCCTGGGAGATGAGTCTTGATAGAACATCAAAAACCAGGATGAAGAGATAAGGAGAGAGAGTGGATCTCCCTGTCTAATCCCTCTCTTAGGAACCACTGTGTCAGAATAGAACCCATTGATTTTATAAGAGTAAGTCACCGAGGTCACCAGAGTCATTACCCAATCCACCCATAAAGGACCAAAACCATAAGCTAATAGAACCTTTTGAAGGAAATCCCAATTCACCCTGTCATAAGCTTTATTCATGTCCAGTTTGATAGCCACTCCTTTGCCACATTTGCCCTATTTACCTTTCAGGAAATGAAAGGCCTCATGTGCGATAATAAGGTTATCCTGGATCAAACGACCTCCAACAAAGGCACTCTGCTGAGGAGAGATGATAGATGAAAGAAAGGGCTTCAATCTGGTTACAAAGATTTTTGCAATGATTTTGTAGATATAAGTGCAGCAGCTTATTGGTCTCAGATCTGAAATTGATTCAGGTTGGGGAACTTTAGGGATAAGGCATACTGAGGTCTGATTAGCATCACTACTTAGGGAATTAGACCCAAAAAACGTTCTCACCACCAAAACAACATCATCTTTAATTGCATCCCAATTTGATTGATAGAAAAGACCATTAAGACCATCATGACCTGGGGCTTTATTGGCATCCATTGTAAACACAACAGACTTTATCTCAGCTTCAGTAACCGGAGTAGTGAGTTTTGAATTGGTATCAGCAGAGATACACTCAGGAATAACCTCCAAGCAGTCCTCCATGTCACTAGGAGGATCTGGAGTATAAAGAGCGGAGTAAAAGTCAGTAACACAATTCATGACCTCAGTCTGCCCTTCCACCCAATCTCCATTAGAATTCTTGATCCTGAAGAGGAATCGAAGCTAGCAAGTGAAACCGAGACTCTAGGCTTCTCTCCACTGATCAAACTTTACAATTTAAATTCTTGCTATTTGTTTCTTCGTATTTTAGTTTCTACAATCACCAACATTCGTTAGTCTAAATAATAATTAATCTTAAGTAGTTTGGTACTTATTAATTAATCCCTGTGGAGACGATATTTTTTATACTACTTCTGCAATAGAGTACACTTGCTCTCAAGTGTGTTTTTAACGCAACATATTCACGGTAGTTAAATAAATACTACTTTCTTGGTAAAAAAATAAAGTAAATACTATTACAAAAATAATCGAAATACTTTTTGACATAGCATATAATATAAATAAGATTATGTCAAAAATATACTATATATCATCCCTCTAGAAAAATAATTAAGGAAATATCTCAATGCAAATAGTACTCAATATTTTGTTTATTTATAAATCCAAAGGATGGTTTTTAAAATAAATGTATTTTGTAAATATATTTTCATCTTAGCTTTGAGAGTAGTACAGTCTTTTTATTATATCTACTATAAATAATAAAGTCAATACTTTGGTAAAATGAATAAACTTAATATTAATTATCTCTGTAGTTAGATCATTTTTCTTTCTTAGGTGTGAATTCGTAAAAAAAAAAAAAATTAAATATAATACTGTTATAAAAACAATAGTTTTAAAGGACCCATTTATCTCAAAAATGCATCATAATGTATTATAATGTACCGAGATTAATTAACACATACTTTTTATTTGAGTGAGTTTTGTAACTTACATAAATATGATAATAGTTGAAAAAAAGAAAGATGTTTTTATTGTTTTTTTCCTTTTTTGTGATATAGAGGAGGAGCTTCCTAGAAGTGACACCTAAGGTAGTCTCCAACCTAGAAGTGACACCAAAGATTATGTCCTTCGTGCACTCGATTTAAAGACAAACAAATGCCCTATCTATTAAGAGTAAAAACAAAATATTCAAAGAACATAACATTTTTCTTTAGACCTATTAAGGTAGTTTCATTTGATGCATTCTACCTCTTCTCGTGAAATTGATGAACATCCAAGGAACATAAGCAATTCATTTAGACTTAGCACATCATCATACAATTAAACTGAAATTATTAAAACTAAATCTTTTTCTAAAGAACGATATTAAAATGTACCATACAAAATTGTCTCCTTTAAATAGGGGTTCTTGCTATTAATGACTAAAACTCTATCTGTTCCACTCATATTTTACTAACTCATGAGTTTATTGTCAAGTAAAGAAATAATTCATATGAATGTGAAACCCCTCCCTTTCATGCATAATTGTTACATAAATAAGAATTTTAAAGGTCAACTAATTATTTCTTATTTCAAAAATAACTTATATTAATTTTGATTAAAAAAGGAATTACATATGTATTGTAATGTTTTGAATTCATCTAAACTATTATAATTGGTAAATATATGTATTCTACTAATTTAGAGTTTTTTCAATTTTAATCATAATATAATTTATGCTTTAAAAAACATACAATTTCAAAAAAAAAACGTTGAGATAATAATGGAAAGGAAAAAACAAATTAAATATACATCTCATAAGTCTCATGAATTTATAATGAATAATCATGAGATAATAATATTTTATGTCAATGATTACACAGAATTTGAATTTTAAAAATGACACCAATTCGTACAAAAATAGAAATATATTGAATTTTTGAAAATTATTTGTTATATAGAGTGGATAAGTTCCCTTTATATGGATACTTAAAATAACATACATTTTTGGTTTAAATATGTATTTAGTCCCTACAAATGTCCCTATTTTTCGATTTAGTCCCTGTAAATTATTATTTTTTAAATACGTCCCTGTAAAATAACTTTTTTTTGAATATGCCCTTCCGAAAGTTGGAATTTTAAATACGTCCCTGCAAAATAACTTTTTTTTAAATACGTCCCTGCAAAAAAACCTTTTTTTTGAAATACGTCCCAGCAAAAAAAAAATTGTGATATTTTGCAGGGACGTATTTAAAAAAAGTTATTTTGTAGGGACGTATTTAAAAAAAAAGCTATTTTGCAGGGACGTTTTTAAAAATTTTATTTTGTAGGGACGTATTTAAAAAAAAAGTTATTTTGCAGGGACGTATTTAAAAAAAATTGCAGGGACTAAATCGAAAAACAGGGACATTTGCAGGGACTAAATACATATTTAAACCTACATTTTTTAATTGCTGTATATTTAGACATATGTTAGCTATATTTTCAAAAAATAATTTATAATTGTTTTGCACTGTACTTCCGACCTTGAAGGGTGGTCCGAGGTAGTTATTGATTGATGTCCTTAGTCAATGACCGTATCCGATCCTACTGGTGTTGTACCTGCAAAGTCACTCCGATGCTAAAGTCAGTGGAGTAGTCTTAGCAAAGTAATAAATGAGAGAATGCTTACCATTAATGAGGCAATGAATGTTGTATTTATAGAGTGTGGTGGGGTTTGTCTCAACGAATTAGGATCGTCCGATCTTGCGATTCGATCTGAGCCCTTGATGTTTCGATTGGGCCCTTTGATATTGGGCCTTTGTGTGGTGCAAATAGATGTGAAAGAAGGGGGTGTATATGGTCAAAAGACTCACCATAACAGTTGCCCCCCAAGTCTAGTCGTCTTAGAGGCGATCTTGACTTGTTAACGAGATTATAATGTATTTTTACCGATCTCCGAACGAGCTGTGACTTTTCAGACGTTGCTATGAGATGGGAAGGCGATCTTATCTGTCCGATGTTTGATAAACAAGGGACTCACCGATGAAAGGTTTACCGAAGATGAGCCTGCTTTGCCTATATTGATTCGACCGTTGTAACATTTTTAAAGGTGTCGTTTCGTTTTTCGCGCTATTGCATTTATTGCACCTGTCAGAACACATTTCCCAATGGTGGCTAATGATGGTGACGCTCTGGTAGGGGTGCGCGTGCTTTGAAGACTATTGATGGGATGCGTCGATTCGATTTAGGCCCAATCCAGTTTTATGAGGCCCATTATAAATAAGGGTTCAACTCCCTCCATTTACTCCTGATTTTCAATTTGCTCTGCATACCAATCTTGATTTTCGATCTTGAGTTCGTTGATTTGGGAGATAGTGGCTAGAGTTTCTCCTTTCCAGTGGGTTCAAGTGCTTGAGTTTCGCAAGAGAACATCGGCGAAAGCTTCTTCTTCTAGGCGAGGTTAGTTCTAATCTTTGTTTAACTGTTTTGCTATTCTTTTTGATTTTTCAAGTCAGTCTCGTCCCCGTCTCTTTTTAAGTTGTACTCGGCCCCAATTTGTTTAGTCGTTCCAGGGTGGGGGTCGTCAGGTAGGGTTTCAAACATGGCATGGACCCGTTAGGTTGTTAGTCCTGACCTCCCAATGCCCCCATTCCTGCAGGTATTTTAAACTGGCGGTTACCAAACAAACCCGTAGGCAAGTTTCGCAGCAGCCCCCGCGATTAGCAAAAGTGATGGCTTCTGGAGGAGAGAGTGTTGAAGGTCATCGTCCTGAAGGCGCCCCCGTTATTCCTGAAGTCCGAGACCATCCTGATTCTGCTCCAAACAGCGAACAGGAAGAGGACGATCTTGAGGTCAATCGTCGTTCCTCTAAGGATATTACCAACGAACCTGATGGTGGAAAGCAATCTTCTGAGGACGTGGTTATTGTCGGTGCGAAAGATAATCAGGCCGATGTGGTTATGGTGGAGTCAAATTCCTCTGAAAAAACTAAATCCGATGATGAACAAGGGTCGTCAAATACCCAGGAAGTGGGAGGTTCAGAGTCGGATTCTGAGTCATCTACCGAGACAGGGGAAGAAAGCCACACAGAGGCCGAGGTTGATCAAGGAAAAACATCCGTCGAAGGAGCTGAGGATTGGCAAAACTATCCGCAAGATAGGAATGATGAGGTTGGTAAGGACGGAAATGCCGATCATGGTGATCGTTCTATTGCTTTGACTGATGGTTACTCCAGTACCGGTCCTGGAAAAATCGATCTTCCTATGCCTTATGATGTGAACGTTCCTCGAATTCTCAACTGGGTTGCATCTTCCGTTACCAAAACCAAGTCTCTTTATGAAGCTGGAGAGGATATGAGTGTTATTGTAAACAAATTATCCATTTGGGGTCGACTTTGAAATGTTGAAGGTAAGAAATCGGATGAGCATGCTGCGACATGGCCAGGGTCGTTGAAATTTGTCATGTATGACGTGATGATGTCGGATATGCACATCCGTCGTGATCGTTCTATTGCTTTGACTGATGGTTACTCCAGTACCGGTCCTGGAAAAATCTATCTTCCTATGCCTTATGATGTGAACGTTCCTTGTATTCTCAACTGGGTTGCATCTTCCGTTACCGAAACCAAGTCTCTTTATGAAGCTGGAGAGGAAATGAGTGTTATTGTAAACAAATTATCCATTCGGGGTCGTCTTTGGAATGTTGAAGGTATGAAATAGGATGAGCATGCTACGACATGGCCAGGGTCGTTGAAATTTGTCACGTATGACATGCTGGTGTCGGATATGCACATCCGTCCTCCTTTTACTAACCTTCAACAAACTGTCTTGGCGAGGTTGGATTTGGCACCATCACAACTTCATCCCAACGGTTGGGCATTTCTCCGAGCGTTCGAATTGATGTGCCTCGCGCTTGATCGTCCAGTGTCAGCCGACCTGTTCTTTCAATTGTTCGAGGTAAACATGAATTATGAAAAAGGTGATGAAGGGAGTGCTCCGGAGCATGTGAGCCTTCGATCTAGAAGAGGTGCTAAGATTTTCCGAGCTTACTCAGATTCGCTGAAGGGGAGATGGAAAGAGCTCTTCTATTTCGTGGAGCCAGTTAATGGTGACGCAATTGACCATGTGCGAAAGTTCGGCCAGGATGGGCGTACCTTGGAGTCTACCAAGTTTCCTATAAGCTGGGGTCTTGGACATTATAACCGATCTCCAGGATCCTACCATATTGGTGAGTCTCACCTGTGTCCTGCCGACATTCTCACCAGAGATATATTGTTGTTTATCTCCGCCCAGGTTCCTTATACCAAACAAAAATACCGAGGTATTCCTGCCGATCGCATGGTTAAGTGTGCCACCAAAACAAAGGTTATGAGGGTTCTAGGTAGGGTCGTCTTTGAATATTTTAAGATATGATTTGTGTTTCTTTACTTTATCTTTTGTTTAAGTATATTGACTCGTCTTGTTGCTCTTTGTTTTTTAGATACTATGGCAGGGAATAGGATTGCTATGATGAAAAGAATGGCATTGCAGAACCTGGGTGCTGTGGAAGGCGAGTCTGCAAATCAAGGGGTTTCGCAAAGTGTTCCCGACCTTAGTGCTGCCATTCATGTTTCCCCCATCAGGACCGTTCATGAGGAAAACCTAGAGGATCCTGGGGCCGATCTTCAATTTCGCAAGAGGAAACCAGTTGATGAGGGAACCTCCACTAAGCAGCCAAAAGTAGCCCAACAAGTCGAGGAAAAAAAGAAGAAAGGGGTGATGCAAGTCGATTCTAAGTCTTCCAAGAAGCATAAATCTTCTAAGAAAGTTACCCCTGTTCCTTTGGATGCGACTTTCATGGAGAAAAACATGGAGGAATACTTAACTACTCCTGTTAGTGCGGCTGCGAAGCTTTTTGTTCATTTGGCTGATGTTACCAAGTTGCAAAAGGCGGAGTTGGAACGTCGTCACGAAGGTAATGTCGTTCTTCTAATAGCTCGTTTGTTGTATTGTTACCTATGTTTTTGACTTCATTTTTTGCTCATCTTTGCTCGTTATAGAGATGGTAACTACCGAGTGTGCTAAGTTGTTTAATGCCCTGAGAGAGTTGGCTGAAAAGAACAAAGTCCTTGGCAATACTCTTAGTGACTTGAAGACGCAGAAGGCTTATGCGTACGATCTTGAAAAGTCCCATAATTCTGCCAAGATGCAAATCGAGGATGATAGCGCTCGCCTTAAGCAGCTGAACGATCGGATCAGAGAGCTTGAGGAACTCAAAAAGAAGGATGAGGAAACATTAAGAAAGCTGGAGGGTCAGATTAAAGAGTTGATAAAGTCTTTGTAGAAATTTGAGGAAAACAAAACCGAGACTAGTTCAAACCCAGAAGAACGTCATGCGGCTTTGGAGAAAGAGCTCGCCCAAGTTCGTGCTGAACTAGAGAAGTCCAAGAAGGAAGCGCAGACAACAGCTGATCTTGCTCTGGAAATGGTGGGGGATGGTTTTGATCTCGCGCTCAATCAGATCGCGCTTGTGTATCCTTCCCTTACCCTTGACAAGACCGTCTTGAACGTGGATCATGAGATTGAGGGTGATCAGATTTTGAAAGTCGACATCAAGACCAATGTGAAGACCGTGGTTCACCCCAAGTCTGTCTGATTTATTTTTCCAGATCCAGTTGTGTAAGAGTTCTGGGTTTATACAGAGAATCATGCCTAAGCTCAGAACTTCATCAAGTCGTATTAGTTTTTAGTTTTTAATTATAAGAACTTGAGGCCTCGGCCGTATCCGAGATGGTTGTAATGAATTTAATTTTATTTATGTAAACTTGATTCCTTGAATGGCTTATCTTTTCGTCACCGTAATTGTCAATCTTCATAGTCTTGATAAGATCAAAAAAGATAAGTGTGGAACGTAGGTACTTCCGAGATTTAGTTCGTACCTTATAGTTTTTGATACGATTAAAAAAGATAAGTGTGGAATGTAGGTACTTCCGAGATTTAGTTCATACCTTATAGTTTTTGATAAGATCAAAAAAGATAAGTGTGGAACGTAGGTATTAAAAAGGTTTGAGAGGAGCTCTCAAACGATTAGAGAAGACCTGTTGAGAACTCTCGTAAGATCGGGCCTAAGGACAGTTTACCAGGACTCAGCCCGGATTTAACTCGTCCATTAGGGTTCTTGGCTACTAGGACCAATGATCGATTTAAGGAAAAATCCTTAACGGACCTTTCGAACCTTTTAGGAAGTTTACCAGAACTCGGCCCGGATTGAACTCGCCCCTAAGGGTTGTGACTGCTTTGGCCACGTATGGGGATCTCGTAAGATCGGGCCTAAGGACAGTTTACTAGGACTCGGCCCAGATTTAACTCGTCCATTAGGGTTCTTGGCTACTAAGGCCAATGATCGATTTAAGGAAAAATCCTTAACGGACCTTTCGAACCTTTTGGGCAGTTTATCAGGACTCGGCCCGGATTGAACTCGCCCCTAAGGGTTGTGATTGCTTTGGCCACGTATGGAGATCTCATGAGATCGGTCCAAGAAGTTATTCTGAAGGAGTTCGTAGATTTAGAGTGGTAGGAACTACCGTTACACGAAACTGGCACATGCAAAACAGTCGTGTCCTTAAATGTAATAGCTCTTTAACTTTATGGCGTTCCAAGTTCGGAGGATCTCCTTTCTGCCAAGTGTTTCCAATTTGAAAGCCCCCGTACCGGTCTTAATTTTAACACGGTAAGGTCCTTCCCAATTGGGTGTAATTTTCCTTGTGAAGCATTTTTCAAACCCACGTTGGCTCTTCGAAGGACTAAGTCACCGGATTCAAAATCTCTGGGGACGACCTTGGCATTGTATCGGGTCGCAACACTTTGTATGATGATGGCTTCTCGAAGTGTGGCTTGTCCTCGAACTTCGTCGATGAGATCGAGGTTTTCTTTCAAAGCTTGGTAGTTTTCCGTAGGAGTTTTACGATTCCCTGCTCTCCAACTTAACTCGCCGACTTCCACTGGGATGACCGCCTCGCTACCATAGGAGAGCCAGAATGGCGTTTCTCCCGTAGAGCTTTGAGGGGTGGTCTTGTAAACCTAGAGAACGTATGGAGTTCTTCTACCCAATTTCCTTTGGCGTCGTCCAGTCGTTTTCTCAAACCATTAAGGAGTATCTTGTTGGCTGCTTCTACTTGACCGTTGGTTTGCGGGTGTTCTACTGACGTGAAATGATGCTTGATTTTAAAGTCGGACATCATTTTCCTGAAACCTTTGTCGGCAAACTGAGTTCCATTATCAGTAATAACTATTTCGGGGATCCCGAATCTACTCATGATGTTCTTTTTAAAAAATCTCAGGCAGTTCCTTACAGTGATGGTGGCAAAGCGCTCTACTTCAATCCATTTGGTAAAATAATCAATTTCCACTATGAGAAATTTGTTTTGGCCTGGAGCAGTTGAGAATGGACCTAGGAGATCTATTCCCCATTGTACAAAGGGCCATGTCGAGGATAGACTTCGGAGTTCGATTGGTGGGGCGACGTAAACATTGGCGTGGACCTGGCATTTTTTGCACTTTTTTACGTAGTTCTTAGCATCGCCTTCCATGGTTGGCCAATAATATCCTGTGCGTAGGGCCTTTCGAGCTAGGGAACGGGCGCCAAGATGTTGTCCACATATTCCTTCATGAATTTCGGCTAGGACGGAATGCACTTGCTCCCCTTCAATGCATTTTAATAATGGTGAGGAGAGGCTCCTTCTGTATAACGTATTATCTATGACTGAGAAGGCCGAGGCTTTTCTTCTGATGATTTTCGCTTCAGCCGAGCCTAGAGGCTCGATTCCTGTTTTGATGTACTTCAATATTGGAGTGATCCAACTTTGGCTCTCCTTAATGGAACAAATTGTAGAAATACAAGTCGGATCAAGAGAGATACTAGGTCTTCTAAGTAATTCTTGGATGATCGTCCGGTGATTGCCGGGGACCTTGGTGCTGGTGAGTTTTGATAGGATATCCGCCCTCTGATTCTCGGGTCTGGGGACGTGCTTTACCTCGGCTGTTTTGAATTGTGCGAGTAACTCTTCTATTCGAAGTTGGTATTTCTGCAGGGTCGGATCCTTGGTCTCAAATTGATTGTTTATTTGTGAAACGACCAAGAGTGAATCTGTGTAGAGATTGACATGAGTGACTCGTAGGTCAATTGCCAATCGTAGACCTGCGATGCAAGCCTCGTATTCTGCTTGATTATTAGTTGTTTGGAAAGCGAAGGTAAGGGAGACTTCAATGATCACTTTATCCGGGCTTTCCAACATTAAACCCGCGCCGCTTCCTTTTGGGTTGGAAGACCCATCAACGTGTAAAGTCCAGATGTCATTAACAAGATCAGCGGGAATCATTTCTGCTAGAAAATCTGTTAGAACTTGGGCCTTCATTGTCGTACGGGATTCGTACTTGATTCCAAACTCGGAGAGCTCTACTGCCCATTTAATCATTCTTCCGGCAAGGTCGGGTCGGTGTAGAATCTGCCTTATTGGAAAGTTGGTGCGTACGACTATCTGGTGTGCCACAAAATATGGTCGGAGGCGTCGGGCTGCGACGACTAAGGCGAGGGCGATTTTTTCTAATTGTTGATACTTGCATTCGGGTCCCTGGAGAGCTTTGCTTACAAAGTAAATGGGACATTGACCGGTCTGTGTTTCCCGGATGAGCACGGCACCTAAAGCTTCCTCCGAGATTGATAGGTATAAGTATAGAGTTTCTCCCTCGCATGGGCGAGTTAGGATGGGCGGTTCTGAAAGCGCTTTTTTAAGTTGTTGCAAGGCTTCGTCTTGCTCGTTTGTCCAGTTGAATTTTCCTTCACCATCCTCCTTTTCTTTTTTCAAAAGTTTGAATAATGGGAGAGATTTAAATGCCGCATTTGATAGGAATCGGGATAAAGCGGCGATCATACCTTTGAGTTTTTGGACCTCTTTTTTCGAAGTCGGAGTCCGCATTTCAGTCACGGATCGACATTTGTCAGGGTTTGCTTCAATTCCCCTCTCTGTTAAGTAGAAACCGAGGAACTTTCCAGCTCGGACACCAAAAGTGCATTTTTCCGGATTTAGTCTCATGCTATTTTTCCTGATTTCTGCGAAAATTTCTCGAAGGTCTTATACGTGGGTGTTTTCCTGTTCACTTTTTGCAATCATGTCATCAAGATAGACTTCAACGGTCTTGCCTATCTGTCTTTGGAATACTTTGTTCATCATTCTCTGATAAGTGGCGCCGGCGTTTTCTAAACCGAAGGGCATAACTCGGTAGGCGAAGTTACCTTGGTCCGTCATAAACGCAGTTTTTTCTTGATCGGGGGGAAACATGGCGATCTGATTGTAACCGGAATATGCGTCCATAAAAGAAAGTAGGCGAAAACCCGAGGCATTATCGACGAGGCGATCAATACTTGGGACAGGAAAGGCGTCTTTCGGACAGGCTTTGTTTAGGTCAGTATAATCCATGCACATACGCCATTTACCGTTGCTCTTTTTAACCAGTACTGGGTTTGATAACCAAGTCGTGTATTTGACCTCTGTTATAAAGTTCGCTTTGATCAAATCTTCAACAGTTTTTGCGGCGGCCATGGTCTTCTCTCCACTCTGCGCTCGTCTTCTTTGGGAGACCCATTTTGCTTCCCGATTAACGGCGAGCTAGTGACATGCGACTTCTGGCGGGATTCCGGGCATGTCGTTTGCCGACCAAGCAAAAAGATCAGCATGATCTTTTAAACACTGAGTGAGTTTGATTTTTACCTCTTCGGATAGGTCCGCTCCAATTTTCACTGTTCTAGTAGGGTCGTCTCCGAGCTGTACTTCGATGGATTCCCCATCAGGCTCGGGTCTTCTCATTTTCTTTTTGAGTTCTTTGGCCAACTCATCGTCATCTTCCTCTTTCGAGCTGTCTGGGTCATATCTTGCATCCAAATCAGTTAAGTTGACTTCGGCGGATCTTCCTGTAACTTCTTCTTTTTTGGTTATCTCAGGTGGAACCCCTTCCTTATCTTGAGCCTTTTTTCTGCTTTTGTCCACAGGAAGAAACATCTTGAGGCGGATTCAAGATCCGAGTTTAACGTGATCACCTTGTTGCAGAGGGAGTGGAATTTCATTTTTAAGTGAGTGATGGAGGTTACTGCTCCGAGCCTTCCCAAAGTCGGTCTTCCAATGATACAGTTGTAGATTGGTTCACACGACAGGATGAGGAACTTTGTTTTGATGATCCTTACCAAGGGTTCTTCACCATAGGAAACCATCAGTTCCAGGTGTCCAAGAGGTTTAGTCCGAGATCCATTGAATCCTGATAGTGCGGATCCTGGGTAAGGAGCGATGTCTTCTTTATCGATTCCCATTCTTTCCAGGAGGTCGAGGAAGATGATGTCTGAAGAACTTCCTTGATCGACCAAAATCCTTCTAATCTCCTTATTGGCGATCACCGCCGTGACAAGGAGTGGTATGTGTTTGTTGGGCTTCCCATCTAGAAGGTCTTCATCTCTAAAAGACAAAGGAGGTCGGTTTGAAGGTGTTTGTGCGACCGACGTGGAGGCTATATTAAGTAACTCTTTCCATTTTCGTTTCATTGTTTTCCCGGACTCTCCGTGGGCAAAACCTCCTGCGATCATCATCATTACGGACTGTCCTTTTGATTTCCTCGAATCAAGTTCGTCGTCGTCGGATTCGGCTTTGTTTTTCCCCTTGCTCTGGGTTCTTGTTCCCGTTCATCTTTAATCTCGCCAGCTTGACGCCCTAGTTTGTTTACATAGCTGGCTAGTTTTCCCCTTTTAATCATATCCTCAATGTCATCTTTCAAGGCGTTGCAATGGTTGGTGTCGTGACGGTTACTCCGATGATATCGGCAGTATTTATTAGAACATTGGCCCGGTCTGTGGGTGAGTGGTTTTGGGAATTTTTCGTCTCTAAACTCCGTGTTTCAGCATTCACCTAAAATTTGAGCCTGAGTGACATTGAGCTCGATATAGAATTGATGACGGTTCCGAGGTCGGGGGTCCTTGTTGCCTCGACCGTCGTTTATTTGATCTCTTTCATTTTGGGGTTTAGACGGTTCGGTCATTGGTGGTTTTTTATCGATCATGGCGCTTTCTTCTTCATTGATAAAGCATTGCGATAGTTGGAGGAAATCTTGGAGGTTCTCTGGCTCCCATGTGTTTATGTGTTTTTTGAACGGGCTTCCGGGGCGCAGCCCCATCCCCATGAAGTAAATTCGGAAGGCATCATCGAGGTTCCGAACTTGAACTGCTTCCTTGTTAAATCTTTCTATATATTGTCTTAAAGATTCTGAGTTCTCTAGGATGATGGACGCTAAGACATTTTTGTTTTTTGGTTTGCTTTTGGAATGGGGAAAATTAGCTGAGAATAATTTGGCCAGCTGGTCCCAAGAGGAGATTCTGTTTGATTTGAGGGTCTCAAACCATTCTGAGGCTATTTTTCCAATGTTAGGGGGAAAATTCGGCATTTCATTTCTACGGGAACGTTCCGATACTGCATTACTGTGTCAAAGGTCTTCAAGCCTTCTGGTGGTTTTTCATTTCTACGGGAACGTTCCGATACTGCATTTCATTTCATTTCATTTCTGTCCGGGTCGCCTGTCCCGTCATAGGTCTTCAAGCCTTCTGGTGGTTTTTCGAGATATCTGGGCACTGGGTAACGGTCGATCTTTTCCGTAAAAGAGCCTCTGCGCTTGGTTGTTTGAGCCCGTGGCGGAGATCGGTGTCGATGGTGCGGGTGCCTACGGTCATGAGGGCGATATCCTCGAGGTGAATATTCTCTACTCCTCGATCGTTGCATAGGAGAAGACGATGCCAGAGAAGAATGAACTCGGGGTGAATAATCAACGTCTTCCCTTCCGACGTACACTCCAGTTGGAGGCGAACGGGAAACATTCCTTCCGAGCCGATGAGGAGGAGAGCGATGGTAATGTCGTCTTCTGGGTGGAGATCGGTGGCGCTTTCGAGCCGGATTTCTTCTTTCGGGGGAATCCGGGTCGGGCGAGACCTGATCCAGAATATTCTGGGCCCGGAGCTCCGCCACCTGTCCTTCAAGATCCGTAAATCGGTAACTCCTCTCTTGGTTTGCCGCTTCATGTCATTTCAGTAGTAGGATGAGCTGTTGGACAGCATCGGCCGGGACAGAAAGTGGATTTTGAGGAGGTACATGGTTCCTTGCGGAGCTTCCGGTGACCAAAACGAAGTTCGGAATTTGATTTTGAACTTGTGCTCAAGTGGAGTCTGGAAGGTCTTGTACGAATCCTTTCGGGGTTGGCTGAGGTTCGGCCAAATGAGGGATGACCGGTCTCAGGATCGGCTCGGGGGGATACCCGCCGCGAGGCTGTTTGCCTTCGAACGAAGATTTCGAGTCGTCATTGATCAAGGTGAGGGGAGAAGATCTTGGTTTGAGACCTCCCACTGTGGTCGCCAATGTTCTACACTGTACTTCCGACCTTGAAGGGTGGTCCGAGGTAGTTAATGGTTGATGTCCTTAGTCAATGACCGTATCCGATCCTGCTGGTGTTGTACCTGCAAAGTCACTCCGATGCTAAAGTCAGTGGAGTAGTCTTAGCAAAGTAATAAATGAGAGAATGCTTACCATTAATGAGGCAATGAATGTTGTATTTATAGAGTGTGGTGGGATTTGTCTCAACGAATTAGGATCGTCCGATCTTGCGATTCGATCTGAGCCCTTGATGTTTGGATTGGGCCCTTTGATATTGGGCCTTTGTGTGGTGCGAATAGATGTGAAAGAAGGGGGTGTATATGGTCAAAAGACTCACCATAACAATAATAATGGCATATCATTAAGAAAATTAAATTGTTGATAGAATATTTAAAGTATTATAAATTTAATATCGAAACCAATGATATAAATTGTTTTATCAAATAACATTATTTATTTTAATGGTGAAATCAATTAATAAAGGTAATTGATCTAAATCATGATTCAAATTAATTTGTATTTATAGAGACCAAAAGGAAACTAAAATTCAAACACCAACTAATCAAATAATATTAATCAATAAAGGATAAATAATAAAAAATTAAAAATATAATAATTCTGCATACATATAATATTTGAATAAAAAAAGATAGGTAAATAATGTATAGAAGACAAATTTCGGTTGCTTTTCTCCATTCATCAATATCCATTAAATTCATTTAGTGGGGATAAATAATTATTTTGATCCCTAAATTGATTAGGAGTTACATAATTTGATATTAAATATATAGTGGATAATAACTCTTTGTAAAGCATAATTTTTTTATAGAGTTTGTTATTTAATAAATTAAAATTCATGAGAAAAATTGTAGAGGCTTCATAGGGTTTACACTTACATATATAGATAGATTTCCTATTCAATAATTTTATTCTCTCTTCCTCTCTCTACCTACCATCTCTCTTCTATATACCTTCTCATATCATGACCTCATAAAGAGAAATATAATATAATAAATTTTATATTTTTCATTTGTCCTATCGAGCGTTCCCCAAAAAGTGTACTGCACAACATGTTGTCCAATACTCTATTGTCCAATCCAGTACTTATCTGTTTGGAAACCAAACGAATCCATCAATTCCATAACTGTGTCTAACCCAAATCGAGCACAGACCCTCCACCACTATCGCGATGACTTTACGATTGTCAAAAACTACCTTAACACTTTCTCTTTTGTCATAAGAAGCTCATTTGGATCACCCATAACTTCAAGTGGAGCAATCACAATAAAGATGCTCTCTTTTTTTTCGGTTCAAGTGTGCATGGCCTCATCCACTGTGGTATGGCACCATATATTTGTTCAGTGAGCTTCACAATAGAAGAAATGTGATGCTCAAAGCATGAAAAACGACAACAGACTAAACCTTAAGAACCAAACAAATTTCGAACCTGATACAAACAACATCAATGCATTGCAATACAAGGGTGTATTGGTGGACCAACTTGAAGTGGTCCACCTGTTAATTGCAATAACCTTGTGAAGATTCAAATAATGAAGAACCCCAAAAAGAGTAGTTGTCATAAATAAACACAGATTGAAGATTACATGTTTTTATATCATCAGTGACAAAACAATTGCCTTAAACACCATTCACATAAAGATAACCAAATCGTGTTAAAACTACACAACATAAAATTTCTATGTGCTGGTATCTGGCAAACGTTTCAGATCCATTTCAACTTGATCGATTGTCCATTGCATGTTCTCCAATTTCTGCACAATTTTATCGACATTAGAAATAAACAAAAAACAAAAAGGACATTAAACTGGGTGTATTTTCCCGAAGTTCAAATAGTCTCAATTCAATTTAATCCACTACTGTATCCTCAAATTTCTTACTTCATCAGTTATGTCATCTGAATTATAGCAAGTTTTAGAGACAAAAAACAGAAATATTTGAGAATTGAATGGAAGTTGATTGACATGTCAATAAAAAATATTTGGTCTGAATGAAGCATGCATTTTAGCTAAATTAATGTTACCTCTACAATGTCCTGGTACTGTCTTGCAATGTTGTCAAAGTGAGGATCAACACCCTGGTACTCGCGCAGACGAGTAACCTGGTACAAGGGTCAACATATAACCAACACAAACATATGAAGGAAAAGACAATCATAATGATAACAACCACAAATCTAATACTAGATGCTAAAACATGCATGAAGAGATATGGAGGGATACATACCGCTTTGTTATATGCAGAAGAAGCTTCTTCAGTAGCCTGAACGAGATACTTCCTAAAATTAGGAGATATGTTAATTAACATTAAATTAGGAACAACTCACAGAATTACAAAAGGGTTAGTCATTCATGCCTTATCTTATGAAGGGCAGGTATAGACTCCTTAGTGTAAGTTTCGTACAGGAGAACGTGTTCGAGAACCCTGACATGAAATTGCAGATCTCATAAATTATTAGATAGCAGAAACTGGCAAAACCATCAAATTGTGAAATTGCTGATATATAAGGGTCTGACTAACTAGATATGTAACTGTGTATGAAGTAAACCATATAATATGTAACTATGTATGAACCAGATAATATCTGGACTATGGATCTGACTAACTACCATTTTGGCTAAAGATAGACAAATCATGCTTTCCTTTGCTTCAAAGTGGGGTACATAAACAAAAGTTTCAATTCATATATGAAAAGAGTTAAACTAACACGCACAAAAAGGTGGCACAGTGCACGAGGTTCTCACTGATGAGGTTTGGAGAAGGTTGATGACCATACAACCTTACATGGATGGTCATGATTAAAAGTTATTTTGTGATTGCATGACCACTTAAAAGTATCACCTTACTTTTTGTTTTAATCTTAACCACCTATGTCCACAATCCATTCCTCTCACATTCTCATTATAGAAGTCTTCTCACTTGATACTATATAAATTTATATCTTTAGTAGCATTTGGGTTTATATTTTACTGGTTAAAATGTATCTTTAGTATTTATTTAAGAATTTTACGTATCCCAGTATCTATATCGCATCGTACCCAAATCGCAACCGGTATTTGTGCTTCAGAGGTCTGTTCTTTTCCTTTTATCCGCTCTAAACTATACAACTCAACAAATCTATTGTAATACATTTCGACCATTTAGCACAACGATTTATTTAAATAAGATTTAAGCAACATAAATCCAACAAAGGTTTACAGTTATCTGTGAATGATATAGAAACCTAATTATACTACTAATATCCGTGCTACTTAGTTTTTACAATTTAACCAAAGGGACAAAATGCTGAGTTACTATTCAAATAAGTGAAAATTAGACAACATGTTCCATTATTAGATTAAGAAAGAACAAAACCATTCATTTCCATGGTGTCCGCCGGTGTCGCATTATACATGAAATCTTCTTAAAATTAATTAATTGCCAATGTGCGTGTAGATAATCCAATTATCCAAGTTAACATACTACTTTATATATTCTTTAAATACTAAATTTCAGAAAACAGTTTAAATTTAAAACAAAATTTACATAAAACTTGAACAGCAGTACATACAGCACAGGAGAACTATTTCAAACCACTTAATTAATTGCCAATGTGCGTGTAGATAATCCAATTATCCAAGTTAACATACTACTTTATATATTCTTTAAATACTAAATTTCAGAAAACAGTTTAAATTTAAAACAAAATTTACATAAAACTTGAACAGCAGTACATACAGCACAGGAGAACTATTTCAAACCACTTAAATTCAAAAAAGTATAAATTTCAGAACCAAACCACTTTTCCGTTTTGTAGATCAGGTTAAATTGTCAAGATCTTAAAATAGTAATTCTATAATCTTTTTCTATGGAATTTCAAGCAAAACCTGTAAAATTAAAAGTTTAACAAAAGAATCTCTTCTGGGATTCTATTATCATCCTCATTATCTCAGAGTTCAAAAACCCCAAACAATGAAAATATAAAAAACGTAACAGATAACAATCAAACCTCAATTTTGCACTCATTGTCGCACATCTTTTACAAAGCCATGTCTTCTGCAGTTCATCCTACAAATATACCAGGAAGTCAATATATGTCCTTAGTTATCAGATTACTGGAATGGAATTTATAGAATAATAAATAGTTACATATTTGTGTTGATGTTCCAACTTCAAATCTTTGACAAGTTTAATGAGCACTCCTAGTATCTGTTCCAAAACCTAATTAAGAATAATGGAATTCAGTATCTACATCTACATACCATACAACCATGGACACAAGGCCAAAAAATACATATAACTAATAAGCATGGCAAAACACACATGCAACCTCGCTCATGGAGATCCATGTGGGAGTTTTAATAAATGTTTGTGTCAGCAAGAGAGATGGTTCTTGTACTAATGCTCAATTACTTATGCACGTACATTGTAATATTCAGCGAATTTTCTATCAGCAGAATAAAGGTCATCCCGTAGTGCTGCTTCTTCTCTTTCAATTTCTTCAATTAACAACTTCACCCTGTAAGAGCAAGAAACTTCAGTCTACAGATATATATCCAGTATGGAACTTACAAGTACTGAAGCATGCACTGAACACATCAATATTGTGCTGTTTACTTATATAAAGAAGACCTTTCCCAGCTCAAGTAGTACCAGTCAGCTTAAGAAACAAGCAATGGAGAATATAAGCTAGGTCATCACTTAGAATTTAAACTAAAAGGAGATTAAAAAAAAGCAATTTCTATCTTGCGGAGAAAAAGAAACCAGAAATTAAATAAACCTTGGTCATTGTTACTCAGATCACCAAAATTAAAGGAAGCTCTAAGCCTAATAGTCATATCAGTTTAATTGGTCATTTTGATCCATGCGCTAAACTAAACGAATGTAGGTATGACCATCTCATAAAAATATAGACAAGATTTTGTGGGTCTTAAATTAGAGCTATCTTTACAGAGACTAACTTACAAGTTGTTGGAGGCTCACATTTGATAGGGATATGGTCTTAATAGTGGTTATAAAGTGGAGGGAAATCTCACCCCAGAAGCAAGCTTTTGTGGTTGAGTTAGGCCCCAACCAAAATACTAATATGGTATGAAAGCCTATCAAGATCAGTGGGGCCACCTGCAGGTGAGGGGATGTGGGGGGGGGGGGGGGTTGCAGTCCCATAATGGGCAGTGATATCGCCTCAATTAAGGCTATAAGTTGAGGGCAAGTCTCACATCACAAGCTAGCTTTTGGGGAAGAGTTAGGCCCAATACCCAATATTTAGACAAGTGAATCAGAAATTACTAAATATTAAAAGGATTAGGCTACTTGAATGAGCTCAAACCTTTCTGGAAGCCGAGAAGTTGAACTTTGACTTCCAGATGAAGAAGAATCTGTATCAAGAAACAGGGTATCAACTAGCAGTTAAAACCAAGTCATAAACCAGGGAAAACCATCAATTTACCATTACATCTCCATATTATATCCATAATATGCGATTCACACTTACCAATGTCATCCAATACAAAGGCGTCTGATAACTTATCACATTTCATTTTCAATCGAGCCTCCACCTCACGTGACAGAGACATACGATATTCTGTCATATCCTAAAGATACTGTTTGTGTCAATAATGAAAAACATAACAAAGATAATAACTTCAAAATAAAACTATCAATAGAAAGCGAGTACTTAAACGCTAATTTTCATATACCATTGTTACATATCATACCACAGATAATGGTGTTTGTTGATGCTGAGTTTGCCACAAATAAGCAGGTGTAATTCCAAGAAAACGATTGGGAACACCACCAATTCCAGGTTCCGCTGGATCTAGAGCAGCAAGAGAAGAATTAGCCCCACTAACAGAGCTGTTTGGAGTGGAATAATTAGAAGTCATGCTTGAGTTTATCATGCCACTGGTGCTAGTACTGTCAAAGGAGCTTCGAGACACTACACTCAGTTTTTCGATATCTTCATCATGAACTTCCCCATCTTTGGAAATAAGAGGTAGTCTCAATCGCTGAGCTGCTTCAGCGACAATCATTTGATGCTCTAAAGTCTGATATACCTGACAATATATAGACTTGTTTGTTTAGATCAATGAAAACCAATGTCCCCAAAAAGGTATACAAACACAAAACATACGATGCATAAATAGTTAAAGATTGAAACTTCAAAAATAAAGAAGAGAAAATTGAACATATTCAAAAAAGCATGACAGAAAATAATATATGTATTTGCATAAGAAATAAATTCATAGTCCTTAACACATTGATCTTTTGCAATACTAAGGGATGTAAACCTGCATGAAATTTTCTTATTTTTGTTAAATCCTCCCCAAACAATAATGAACAGTTTCTGTAAGCAGAAGGATAGACTGATGTCTTCCAAGTTCGGAAATATAACCTAGTCAAACATACAAGACTCCAACACATTTGAAACAAACCATCGGGTCAAAATCGTAAAGAAAAGCGAGGAAGAGGTAGTATGTTTGCAATAATTCCCAACTTTTGATACTCTATAAAGCACTCAGGTTACTAATCTATGAAAATTCTTTCCTCCTCTAGTAAACCGAACAAGGATTAGCGGTCTCGCATCATAGCTGACTCCTAACTTCAGTTTAGAGAATTAGAGTTTATCCTGTACAGCACCTACCTCTGATAATAACTGGAATTCTCTTGATTAGGGCCACTATAATTTCGTGAAGTGCTCAATAGATTAACCTTTCTGCTTCGCAATTCCAAAACACCAAAAGGAAAATACCTACTATCTTCATTATTCTGCTGTCCAACCAAATATAATTTTCCTCCATGTGATGTAACCTAGTATTTAAGGGATGAAGTGAAAAGAGATGATTCAAAGAATATGCAATTCCCATACAGAGCATTTGGTAAAAATACTATAACTGTTCTCTACATGCTGGTGACTCAAATTTTCTAGTACCAAGATCAACAGCATTCTCACACAGATCTCAGTATCTTAATCAAACTCTATATCCAGTAACAATAATTCAAAACCTGAGGAGAGTTCCGCAATCCGAACTGTGGATAAAGACCGCCAGTATCTCTAATTCCACCAAGACTAGACACAGAAACAGCTTGATGATACTCTTCCACCATTGCAATGGCCTCAGAATATATAGCCTGCAACCAACAAACCCACCACATTAGAAATATATAAATCACTAAACTAATAATTAAACCACACTTAACCAACTAACACCACCAATACTAAAATCAAAGCATTTAGCACCACATTATAATTTCCAAGCATCACATAACACTACATGTGTGTTTACATATACATACATACCATGGCTTCCAGGTACCGAAGTCTTTCCCTGCACATTTCCTCTCTGGCCTGCAAATCAAACAGAAAATTTTCATGATCAACACAATTGTGATTTCGTATTTTGGATATTTGACAAAATGGGTCATAAAAAGTTCGAAATTTTAGGGCAAAAACGAAGAACCCATTTTCCAATTATGTGGGGAAATTTCACAAACACCTAGGAAACAAATTCAGAGAGAGAGAGAGGTACGAGTTGGAGATCGTTATAGAGAGGCTTGGAGATGAGAGATCCATCAGGAGCCAAGCAGTGGCGCTCTAACTGATCAACGACCTGCGCCACATCGGCGGGGAGATTCTGGCCGTGCAGGCCCTTCACCATTGATCAAAACGGTGTCGTTTTAGTCACGAGTTAACAACTCTTTCAGAATCTTCAATTTGAAGATGAAGCGAGTTGAAGTAGAGTGGTTGAGGATCTGAATTCTCAATTCAAAACTCAAACTACATAATCATCCTTAATTTGAAAATAAAGCTTTATTTGTTACGGAACAAAACATTCCCTCCCTTTCTCCTTCTTTTTCTTTGTCCAAGTAAATATTCTAATTTCATTTTTTGACCCTGAATTTTTTAATTTTTAACATGTAAATATTATGGCAATTTTAAATTTGAATTTTTAAAAAACGGTTTATTATATAAATATAAAAGTAAAAAAATTATTAAAAAATAAAATACTCCTTGCGTAAAAAATTTATAACAAGGGAAAGACCATGGTTATATTTTAGTTTGTAAAAAAAGAATATGGTTATATTTTAGCATTTTAAAAAGGTTGTTCTAATTGGTAATGTTTTAGCATTTTAGCATGGATATTGGATTGATAGCACTTGCCATTGGAATCTCGTCGGGGATCGTACTTTGACTTTGGAGGAGAGAGTTGACTCTAATCTGCTGTTGGACATTTTAAAATCTTTTCACCGCGACGATTCAGAGCAAGATAGATGGCAGTGAGGCTTGCTAATTCCCACGTGTTTACGGTTAAATCTTGTTATGCTCTGTTGTTGAATCTTTTGTATCATTATAGGATGGATAACGATACTCAAAGTGCTTTAGGTGATATGTGGTGACTTTCAATTCCCACTAAGGTGGGGGTTTTCGGTTGGAGATTGTTGTTGGAAAAGCTTCCAACCCGGGACGCTCTTATTTCTAAGGGATAATTAAGGACCCTCATGGGTCGTGTTTTCCTTTTTGTTTTGAGTAGGATGAGACTATTTTTCACTTATTTTTTTTGTGCAAGTGCTCTCGATCAGTTTGGACATCTATTCATAATTGGATGGGCAGTGCGCTCATGAATTCTCTTGTTGGAGTGGCGCATTTTAGGGCCCATGGTATCAGGTTGGATTCCAAGAAGGCTGGGAGATTGAAGTATCTATTGTGGATGGCTGTTGCGTGGTGTCTTTGGATTCATCGAAATCATATTCTCTTTAAGGATCAAGTCTTCAATTCTCAAGTGGTAGTCAATCATGTTAAAACCATATTTGGAGTTGGTTCATTAGCATTGAAGGTCGTAATTCAGCTTTAAAGATTTTCGACTGGTGGGGAAACCCTATTGTTTGTATGAACTAGGTGTAATTTGGCACTTTGTCACATTCTTCCTGGGGTACTCTTTCCTCCTTGGGTCTTTTACCTATGGGGTTTTGGCCCTAGGAGGTTTTAATGAGACCCCTTGTATTTGTATCGATCGGGGTGCCCGATTGCATCCCCCTTTAATAAATTTTTGCTTATAAAAAAGATGGATATTACCTAAGTTTCCAAAAGAAGGTAGGGCATATATTGTTTTGGCAACTATCATTTTGTTATCGGAATTACAATAAGCTCTTGAAATTGACAAAGAATTTGAGGGTGTGAATGAGCTCAAGTATTATTGATGAACGAAATATTAGAGATTTTGTAGAGTGGATATATAATATTAGTGACGGAAAGACCGCAAATGATGATGTGATCATATCACATTATGTTTTCTACTTGCCCTAATTTGTTAGATAATTGATTTTAGGTAAGATGGAAGAAATTTTTGATATTAGTTTCGATTTGTTAACTCTAGTTTCCTAACTAGACCACATGTTCAGGTTTTCCCATTGATAAAGTAGTATTTAAAGAGTTTTGGCTTCGCTTGGACATGGGTACTCTGACTAACTTTTTTGGCTTCACAGATGCTTTTCTTTGGATTCAGCATTTTGCTCAAGGCCCATCTCCTATCCTATTTGAAGCAGGTCTTTGGATTGCCTGTGCTGGAGAAATAATATGATTTTTGAGGAGCCCCCTCTAGCAGGTTCATGAAGTTTTACGGAAAGTGCATGCCTCCCATGATGATTATATTGCCCACTATTCGAGCCAAGGAGTTGACCTTTCTTCTTATCGGCTCATCGCTTGTTGGACCCCTCCTCCCACAGGGAATGTCAAGCTTAATGTGGATGGCAGCTTTCTCGAGAAGAGTTCTACCTTGGGTGCTGGTGCTATTGTCTGCAATTCTGATGGATTGGGTGTTTGGTTTCTCTCACTTTGAAAATGGTGGTGATGCCCTCCTTGCAGAATTGCGGACTATGGAGCTAGGTTCGGAGTTGTGTTTGGAGTGGGGTATTCAATGTTTTTCCTGTGAAAGTGATTGTTTGCAGGTTGTCTCTCTTGTCTTGACGAATGACACTAACCTTCTCCATGCTTATACTCACATGTTACTGCACATATTACTAACCTCATGGGGCAATGTGAGGTTGACTCTTGGGTTCATATTGCAAGAGAGATAAACAAGTGTGCTGAATTTTTGGCTAAAGAAGGAACTCATTTTGCTTGCTCTACCGTCTGGAACAATAGCTTATCCAGCTAGACAAGCTAGGAACTTAAGACTATTTCTCTCCAGTTTTTCTCTTTTAGTTTTTTCCTCTTATTACGTTGTAACACTAAAAAAAAGTAGTATTGAAAGTAGGAATTCCTATTAAAACCAACCAAAAATCAAAGGAGTGAACCAATTTGAATAAGTCTTTTAATTTTTTTTAATAATTTAGTTTTCAATATTTTTGTCAAAACAAGGTATACACATAGTTTATTATTATTAATCTATTTAATTTAATTTTTAGCACATAAAACACACACACACAACAATAATTAGGGTTAAATATGTTTTTGTTCCCCATAAAATTTGGAATTTTGTTTTGTTTTTAGTCTCTGAAAAAGTTCACTTACTTTTGGTTCCTATAAAATTTGATTTTTTTGTTTTAGTCCCTTCTGATGTTTAATAGCGCTTCACGCTTTTATTAACACTTACAAAAGGTCAAAAAAGCGCTATTAAAAGTCATGAAGTGTTATTAAAAGTCATGAGGGACTAAAATAAAAAAACCTCAAATTTTATAAGGAACAAAAGTAAGTGAATTTTTTTTGAGGGACCAAAAATAAAGAACCCAAATTTTATAGGAACTAAAAACATATTTAACCCTAATAATTAATATATCTTACTTTAAAATTTAATTATGTGTTAAGTTTATCACATAATATTAAAAATATAAATTTAATTATTACCTATTCAACTATGATTCCACTATGGTTGAACCATTGAACCTTGAAATAATGTCTTCACCGGTTCAATGACCATTTATCACAATTAAAATAATAAAAAATTTGATAAGCAAGCAAAAACTTATATCATTTCATTAAGTAAAATAGTCTCAATACAGGTTGGAATGAAATCAAAAACGTGGGAACTAGCAAATAATTTTGATGCCCGAGCTAGAATATGAGCGGCAAGATTTACTTGCTTCCTAATAAAGCTAACCTCAAAGCTTGAAAAATTAAGAAGAAAATTCCTACAATTGGAAAGCAAAGAACCAAACTCGGCATTCGTTTGGTAAAGGATCTGCCTTCAAGCCATTTACGACGGATAAACAATTCGTTTTAATGGAAACAGAAGTCAGCCCGAATGCCTCCAACCAAAGTAAGGTCTGCCAAAGTCCCATTGTCTCTGCCTCTTGCGGTGTTAGAACGCCGATGAACCACCAAGTCTTCCCGCTAATAAATTGACCAGTTGAAGTACGGATACAAGCACCGATGTCATACTTATTATCAGAGTGAAAAAGAGCTGCATCAATGTTGCACTTAAGAGTACCTTCGTCCGATTTCTGCCAACGAGAATTCACTGCAGGCTGCTGTCCGTCCATATTGACTAAGCTACACCTACGTTGTCTAGCCCAGCTCCATTCGTGAAACACATCATGCACTAGATTAACAGTTTGAGCGACTGGCATCAACACGTCGTCCCAAACTCTCTCATTGCGACGTCTCCAAAGAGCCCAAAGCAACATGATAAATTTGTTGCGCACAATTTCGGACATGGACTGCATTAAATTTAAGAAACAGCTATGGAAGTCAGTAGCATTCACCAAAGCCTCTCGGATGTCGTCCCGGAATCCACAAACATCCCACATTTCAGCAACTAGACTACACGCAAAGAACACATGCCATTCCGTCTCAGCATCGTCTTCACACAATGGACAAGTTTCCACACAATCCACATGCCTTCTAAGAAGATTGCAACGATTGGGAAGACACCCTCGTGCAAGTCTCCACAAAAATAATTTGACTTTCAGTGGAATTTTACTTTTCCAAATTGTCATCCACACACCCTCTACCCGAAGATTTGAGCATCTTATAGAGTTATATATACGTACCCAATTATATTTCAACAGCATAAGGTTAAGAACATATTATTAAATGAATTTAATGACTACATTGTGAAAATATTATACAGAGACATTCAATCCTATTTCACCATCTTGCAACATCATATTTCACCTGTGGTAAAATGATAAAATATGTTTAAACATCGTTTTTCTGCAGGTGTGGAGTCAAATGCAAACGCTATCCTGCTGTGTCCTTCATATTTACAAAGCAATAAACAAACACACAAAAAATATTACATGCAGCAGAAAAGGGTTTGACCAACAAATACCATTAACATCATTTATGAAATCCAACTTGTCCGGAGCCAAAATCCTAATATAAATCTTGATCCCCTTGCCCATCATAATCAGAATTTTCTACTGAAACCAAGAACATGAAGGATTCCATTTAATTAATAGGCATGTGTATTTCTACTAGTCATGCATCTCCACAAAAAATGAGATCTCTTTCCATATACAAACCGCAGAGACTGCTCTCCATCTCAATGACTAGGTAAAGAAGACTAAAATAAAGAGGAAAATGAACAGGGCCAACAAGCCCAATATCATCATGATCTGGCCCTTCGCACTAGCCTTCTTCATAACCATTGCCACTTTTTTCTGCAAGCGTAATATAAAAGCAACATTTCATTTCTTCAAGAGTGAGTATGACTATCAACAACACAATTCTACTTCAATTATTACTAACCAACAACAGCAATCTTGAGTAAAAAATTATTTTTAAATTTTCTAAGTGTCGAAGCAGCCAATAATAATTCTTTGAATGTCAAATAAAACATTGTGAAATTTCAATTTGATTGAGAAAATGAAAACTATATGCAGAAACTCACTTGGACAAAATCTAGACGATTTGATGTACTGTCCATCTCGTTGCCAAGTTCATCAATAATCTTTTCCTGAAAGCAATAATATTTTGAGATCTTAAGAATGAGAAATCCTGATGGAAAATTGCAAAGCCACAAAGGCACAGGAACACTTCTTATACCCAAGAAAATTAAGTAAAATAATAAGAATAGTAGAAGGTAAAAGCTCTCAAACCATTACCTGTGCAGTGAGTTCTTCATGTATTGTAAGTCCAACGCCTCCAATTCTTTGCACACTTAAACTAAGTTCATCTAACTCCTCATCCTGTTGCCTATCATCCCAAATAGATGATAGATATTTATATAAATTAAAAATAAAGTAGCAACTAGAGGCAGATTGTATTTCCAGAAACCATAAGCATTCCTAGAAGGTTTTCTAAACTATTGAGCAGTGTATTTCGGATTTGGATCCTCAACAGCAGCTTCTCTGCTGCAAATTCCACCAGCATTATTATCAACCATTTGATGAAATGAAGGGCTGTGATTTTAAATGGCAAATAAGAATAAAAAAATTAATAAAAACTCTACAGTGTTTGTTCTATTTCTCTGCCTTCACTTTCTATTGAGGCACGCAAACCTGATCCCTTTCTTCTCCTCTTTTTTTAATCTCTCCATATCACTCAATTTTTCTTTTAATCAAATCAATCCCATTTCGAAATTTAAAAATCAAAGAAGCAGAACTTTACAAACCGAAATCACCAAACCAAATTTTCTTTTCAACAATCTAGAACAAAATGGAAGTGGCGCCAACGGCAGCCAGGGCGGATGTGACGGTCGCCATTGATGGTGGCGGCAGGTTTCAGTGAGTTCCCTATTAATTTCTTAATTTTCACCCAGATTTTTTACTTCCACACTTCCAATTTTTTACAAAAAGCAAAGTGAAACCATTCTGTTTGTTGATTATAGTGGTTTGCAGCATCAAATACACACACAATAATAATGAGTATTTGAGTGTGATGGTTCCAAAATGGAAGGAAGAAATCATACTAATAAAGAAGATTGGTTGTGAATGTTGTTTTGGGGACCTTATTTTGAATAAAGTTGGAATCATTCTTTCTCTCAACATTGTTGCTGGTTTGCTTGGAAGTGGGAGATGGAAAAGGTGATAAGAGGTTGGGGATTTTGAGTAGAGAAGTGTGACGAGTGTGATCTAAGTGTAGTGAGAGTTTGTGCGCCATTGTTGTTTTCTGGAGAATGCTTGGATGTTGAATGGAGGTTATTAGAACTTTGGAATGAAGCAAATAAGCAGCAGCGGCAACGATAGGTTTAGAGTGAAAGCACTAAGCGGCAGTGAGAAAGAAAAGAAGCATGCAACTGAACAAGGAATTCATGAAATATGAACAGTTTTTATTAATTTTTTATTTTTATTGTTGTCTAAAATCGGCCCTTCATTTTATCCAATGCTAATAACAATGCTGTAGGAATTTGCAGTAGAGAAGCTACTGTTGAGGATCCAAATCCGTGTATTTCATGCAGTGTTTTACAAAACCGAACCAACCGGAGCGGTTGATCCGGTTAAACCATGACCCGACACCTTGCACGGTTCGGTTATTTCAGCAGTTAAAAGCGGTTTTAAGCGGGTGAACCATGACCCAGAGTTCTCACCGGTTCAATGTCCGGTTCGGTTTTCAAAGCATTTTTCATGTTTTCCCCTTTGTTATGGTTACCTCATAGTGGCTTTTTCAAACAAAAAAGAAAAAGGAAATCAACCATCTCAGTTATGAGTCTTAATAAATAATAAATAATTACTGGTGAAATATGGTGCCGTCTAGGGTAGAGTTATGAGTATGAATAAATAATAAATACTTGGTAGTAAAATATGGTGCCATCTAGGGTGGAGTTATGAGTCTTAACAAATAATAAATAATTAGTAGTAAAATACGGTGCCGTCTAGGTGGAGGAGCAAACAAATCCCTCACCCATGTGGAAGGACAATGACTTGAAATCTAATAGAGGACACACTTAGTCAGATATTCTAGAACTAGTTAGTTAAGCTTAGTCAGCAAGCTGTTATGCTGATTCAGCACAATTAGCATTCTGTTAGTCCTTAGTCACTTCTAGTTATGTTAACTCTAGATTCACTCTAGTCAGTGGTTATATTTCGGTTACTTTTAGTCAGTTAACTCTAACTGATCCAAATCAGGTAGCACTCCTTTATAAGGAGCCTGACTTTGTATCAGATTCATTCAAGAAAGAAACAGAAAATAGTTTTCAGTTCTCTGCAAGATGTCTCTCTTTTATTTTATCTCTCTATGCTTAGTGTAGATTCAATGAATTCTAACAAAATCATGGGTAAATATGGTAGCTTAACCTAATACTTACATTTTATACTGTAGTGATACAAAATTAAATTGCATATATTTTTAAATGATTAATCAACTTGGAAAAATTGAGCATTATTATTTAGAAAAGATATCATTTTTTTTTTCCGATAAGCTTTGAAAACTTCTTCAAAATTCGTAAAAAGCACCGAGAAAAGTAAATTGAGGCCAAAATTGTAGTTTGGATTTTGGAGTCAACCAAGATTACCAGGAGAACGTGAAAATTCTCAACCATTCATATTATTTTAGAATAAAACCTACAATCATAATTGATGGAGACTTAGCTGAGCCCTAACCCTCCTAGAAGTCACTGTAAAATATTAGCAATAATGATAG
Organism: Astragalus glycyphyllos; assembly: GCA_963573325.1. NCBI lineage: Eukaryota > Viridiplantae > Streptophyta > Magnoliopsida > Fabales > Fabaceae > Astragalus > Astragalus glycyphyllos. Next base: position 42,051,103 of record OY754307.1, read on the forward strand.
TAAGAAAACTTGTTAACAAAATAAAAATTACACGCAGTTGATGAAATGGTTATATTAGAAAATTTGTATACAAACAAAAAAGGATAAGTCAACCCACTTAAGAGGTCAAATAAATTAAAGAATCAAAGCATTCTTTTCCACTTACTATGCAGAAAAGTGGTCATTATCAGAGCTTAATTTCATCAAGATGTGCAAACAATCAATTAAAAGGAATAATGCTATCTGAGAGAGAGAGAGAGAGAGAGGTACTTTATAAGAAGCATCTGTCTATCTGATTCTGATTGTATGAAATCATCATTATCTTGAGCAGCATAGTGGTTGGATGTATTAGCTTGATGAGAATTCGGTAGTCTCATTAGTTCTTTGTGCATTCCAGTAATACTAGCATGGCTTGTTGCCCTTGAGCCCTTTCCAGCTTCCACTTTTTTCTTCATTGTGCCAACCTACGTAAGCAAGAAAGGAAAGTTTATGCATCATACAAATACAAAAAATAATAACGAATATATTACCACTGTACAAATGAGTTGAAATAACTTGATTGCATCTTCCCAACTAGCTAAAATTGGGAACATTTTGGATACCTGAGTACGGGCACTGCTTGTCCATCTCCTCCGGCTTTCAACCTCCACTTCATCAATGCCATACCAAGAAGGATCTTTAGATGCTACAGAAATTGCTTTGTCCAATTCATCCACCTTTCTATCAAAAAAATTACTTCAGGAGTTGTATATAGATTAGGCCATGGGTGGAAAACAGATTAAGTATATGTTTGTTGAGCAGAAATGAAGCAAGTGGAAAATCTGAATTAAAAATTACATTCAACTAGCTTAGCACTATGAAATTAAAAGTGAAGTGCAGTTCATTTGAAACTCCACCCACAGTATAGGGACAGTTGTAAAGTGAGCTGAAAATGATTTTCTATCCATTTTCAACCCTTTATCTAGCAAGGATGAGTGAAAATCAATCTTTCCTTGGTTATGTTGCCATTTGATTGGGAAGAAAAGGGTAAGATATTGGGAGCATATATGATTATTTTCCTATGTTTTAAATAAACCAACGGGAAGAAAAACAGAGTTATGTGAAAAAATGAATTAACTAGATAGATTTTTACAAATTTATTCATAATCAATTATACTAACATTATTATAAGTTTATAAATTATATTCCAACGATGATATTTGGAATAAAATCATAAATATTTTGAATTGCCCTTTAAAAACTTGGTTTCTTTCTCCTTCATTTTAGCCCAAATTAGAGAAGCTTAGAAAATTAAGCATTGAAAGATTTTGGAGAGTTAACTGTAAATCATTCAGATTTCTTCCCACACAGAAGTCAACACACCAAACACCACCAAGGCATGTCTAATAATTCTAAATCCATGCAAATGATGGAAAGATCATGTTGAAAGGATGGCAAAGCTCATTGAAGCATAAGTCATTTTGTCACTGATTCGGCATATGCATGTAATGAATCTACCTGCCACTCTATGCTTTCGCATCCAGAAAGAACCTCCTTTGCAAGATGTACTCGCTCGGAAGCCTCGGGAGTACATTCCCATTTCTCAAAAGCAGATTGTAGCTTATCAATCTGAACAGAAATCAACAAACAATCGGACAATCAAATATATAATTATATATCATCCTACAACTACAAAACAACAAAGTCATCCCACCAAAAACAATTTATCAATTCAACAGTTAATACATCCTTTTAGCTACATTTCCTGTTTCAGTTTGAGACCCCACTTCAATTTTAACTCAAAACCCCAAATTCACTTATTCTATTTCCTTTCACTGATCTATATGCTCGAATTACATATGCATCAGTTAACAAATCATGCAGTGTGTCACATTACAAAGTCACAGATCGCAATTGGGTTCTAATCAAAACCCCCAATTTACGTAGCAAAAAGCATAATTATAAGATTAATAACCTAAGAAATTATGAAATGAATTCTCAATTACTAACCAGACAATTAAAAAACAACAAATGCTAGCATAACAAGTATTGAGTAAAATTTGCAGAACTTGTAATTAGGCAGAAAGCGAACCCTAGGTAATCTGAGAAAATAAATTTAAAAAGAATAAGAAAAGGAAGTTACAGATTCTTGAATCTCAGACTTGACGACGTAAAATGGATCCTGAGCTGAGGGCATATTAGATTACGGATCGGAGAGGAATGAGTTGCCGCGAACACTGAGACACTGCTTTTGATTTCTCTATCTTCTTCACTTGATTATTAATTTGTTATTCAATCTTAATGATACAAATTCTCCATGACAAGAACATCAACTCCGTCTTTTTTAATTTCCCAAATAAAAAAAGCTTGGTTAAAAAATTGTCAATTTCTTTTATTTGTTTCCTTGACTAAAAAATTCGTTTATTTTTTTTATCAAACAAAATTTATGTCATTTCATTCAAAATCAAAGTAGAATTACAAGTAGGATTATAATAAAAAACGTGGTAGCTAGCATAATTCCTTGATGCTCTAGCTAAAGTATTAGCCACAATGTTTGCTTGCTGCCTAACAAAACTAACTGCGTAGTTTCCTAAAGACGATAATAAGTTACGACAAGTTCTAATAGTTGAGCCATATTCAGTTACAAAGTTACACACACCACGGATTCTATCTACAACCACTTTGCAATCAAGCTCGATGGTGACTCGTTGAATGTCCAACACTCGCAACCAATTAACGGCTTCCAATAAATCCAGAGCTTCCGCTTCTTGAGGGTGAGGCTTGTCAATAAACCAAGCTGACTTTGCCTTCATGAGCTCACCCTTCCCATTCCTGATACAGAGACCAAAACCATACCGACCGTCATCAAAAAGAGTTGTGTCAGCGTTGCATTTGAGGCTACCAGGTTCACGACAAACCCACAATATATCGTCTTGCCTGCTATTTGACCTTGTGTTGGGATAAAGGATAACGAGAGGTGTTGTGTGTGTCAACTTCTCTTCTAGCTGTGAATCGCATTAATCATGGGATATCTATTCACCATAGATATAGCAATGACATTGAAGATGTAGAAACGAAATCCAATGATCAACAACCCAATAGAATTTGTCAAAAAAAAAAGGCAAAATTACAGCAGAGGACCTTTAACTTATTTATTTGTAACAAGTAGGACCTTTAAGTTTTTTTTGTAACAAACAGGACCTTTAAGTTACCTAACGTTGACACCGTTAACCTTTTAGTAAAGTTCCGTTCCAAAAAAGCTTAGGTGGCGTTAACGTTGCTTAGCTGTCAGTTAGTTTGCTGACTTGGATATCAATTTGATTTAACAATTATAAAACAAATATGAAATAAAAAGAAATAATAAAAATAAAAGGAAATGGAATTAACAAATATCAAATAGAAACAGTGAAGAAGTTTAACCATTTGTCTTCTGAAATAGAAACAGAGAAGAAGAAAGGATGGGTTAACGAAGAAGAAGAAGCAGCAGCGTTAACGAAGAAGAAGAAGTGAAAACGAAGAAGAAGAAAACGGAAAGGAAGAAGAAGATTGACATTTCTGTGTTCGCAAACGAAGAAGAAGAAGATTGAAAACGAAAACGAAGGAAACGATGATTGAAGTTTCTGGGCTTCTGTTTTCGAAAACAAAGAAGAAGAAGTGAAAACGAAAACGAAGGAAACGTTTCTGGGTTCGAAGATTGAAGCTTTTGGGTCACATTTGAGGTATGTATTTTGTTTCCCTCATATTCTGTTAGGGTTTTTGTATTATGTTTTCCCTCATATTCTGTTAGGGTTTTAGTAGTTATTCTGTAATTCATGACATTTTCTGCTGGTTTGTGGTCCCTGATTACTTTAATCTATAAAGCATGACATTTTGCGCTTGTTTGTAGTCCCTGATTTGGTTATTTTGAGAATGGTGGGGTATGGTGTCTTAAAATTCTGTTTTTTTCTGTTCTTAGTGTAATTGGGATTGCTTTAAAGTTGGTTATTGTTGTTGAATTAAACAGATAAAAAAAATGGATGTTTTTTATGTTGACTTCCATCATGGGGGACAATTTGTGGATTTAGATGGTACATATGTAGGAGAAGTAACACCTTGGGAGTGTGATAGTGATAGGTGGAGTTATTTTGAAATTGTGGGTCTTGCTAAGGATATGGGGTATAAGGACCTAGTTGGATTGTGGTATGAATTTGGGGGTAGGTTAAAGTTACTTGAAAATGACTTTGGTGCCTTAGAGTTGCTAAATTGGGCCAAGACTAAAGGAAAGGGGCACATATACTTGGTCCACCCTATTTCCCAACCTGAGGTTGTTGAAGTACCTCTATTACCTGGGCCCTTATCCCAAACTGACCAAATTGACCAAAATGACCACATTGACCATACTGACCAAAATGACCACATTGACCAAAATGACCCAGTTGACCAAACTGCCCCCATTGACCCAGTTGACCAAACTGCCCCCATTGACCAAAATGACCAAAATGACCCAATTGACCAAACTGCCCCCATTGAACAAACTGACCAAAATGACCCAATTGACCAAACTGCCCCCATTGACCCAGTTGACCAAACTGCCCCCATTGACCAAAATGACCAAACTGCCCTCCCTGAACAACAGACCCAAGATGGTGATGCTAGTGATGATAGTGCATTAAGGGAAAGGTTTGATGACTCAGATGATGATGAGGTATTAAAGGATGGATTAGATGAGGTGCCAATTGGAGTTGGAGGTTTTGTGGCTGGCCAAAATGAGCAACCAGTGGATGAAATAAATTTTGATGAAACCCCACAAGATAAAAGGAGGAACAAGGGTGGAAGACCAAAGAAAAAGAAGAGTAAAGGTGGATCCAACAAGAGTAAAGGAAGACCGAAAACAGCAAGAGTTGATGAAGGAACCTCACTTATTGTAGGTGAGGAACCTTTAAGCGACGATGACTCATTTGATTTGGGGGTTAGGGATTCGAAGAAGGGAAAAATGGTTGATAGGGGTTTATCAGATTCTGATTATAATTCTGAAGATTTAGTAACTGATGATGATTTGAGTAGTGATGACGATGGAGTTAGAAAGGTTAAATACCCATCATTTGTTCCTCCAAAAAAGTATAATGATTACAAATGGGAATTGGGATGCTTGTTCTCAACAAAGAAAGAGTTTACAGAGGCAATTACAAATTATGCTGTACATAATGGAAGAGATCTAAGGTACATAAATGATGCTTTTATTCAATTGATGCTTTTATTCATTGATGCTGAGACATTGAAAAACAGATTGAAATTTCAATTGATGCTTTTATTCATTGATGCTAATTCATCGATGATTTCAATTTCTAAGGTACATAAAGAATGAAGGAGACAGGGTAAGAGTGGGGTGTAAAGTAGGGTGTGAATGGCTTGCATATTGTGCCAAACTAAAAAATGAGGACACATGGCAATTGAGAAAATTGATTGACAATCACTCATGCAGTAGGGAGTATAATATTAGGATGTTTAACTCTGGTTGGCTCGGGAAGAAGTTGCACTCGACAGTTAGAATAAATCCAACTGTGAAAATAACTGCAATTCAAGAGAAAGTCCATGAGAAATGGACTTTTGGTATGAGTAGGATGCAAGCTTATAGGGCTAGAAAGGCAGCCCTTAAGTTAGTAGAAGGGACATTCAAGGAACAATTTCTTAGATTGTATGACTATACACATGAGTTGTTGAGATCTAACCCAAACAGCACAATTAAGTTGACTGTCCAACCAACTGTACAACCAACTGATGAACAACCTGAAGAGTATGTCAGTAGGCCATTATTACCAAGTTTTCAGAGACTCTATATGTGCCTTGATGCTTGTAAGAGAAGTTTCATCGTTTGTAGACCTATAATAGGACTTGATGGATGTTTCCTCAAAGGTAATTATGGAGGGCAGATCCTTGCAGCAATAGGGAGAGACCCTAATGATCAAATGATGCCTATTGCATTAGCAGTAGTTGAAGCAGAGACCAAAGAATCGTGGGCATGGTTTCTTGATCTGCTAGTTCAAGACTTAGGAGGGACAGAAGTTTGCAAAAAATTCACTTTCATGTCAGATCAACAAAAGGTACTTTCATGTCAATTTCATATTCTGCTAATTTGTTTTTGTTTTCAGATTCTTATGCTTTAAAAATTATCCTAATTTTGTGCATAGGGTCTGTTACCTGCAATGGAAGAGTTGTTACCTGGAGTTGACCAAAGATTTTGTGTTAGACACTTGTACAACAACTTTAGAAAGAGATTTCCGGGCAAGCAGCTGAAGGAAATTATGTGGAGGGCAGCCAAGGCAACGTATCCTCAAGCATGGGAAAGGGAAATGAAGGAAATGAGGAAGGTTAATGAGGAGGCGTTCAAATACCTGTTGAAAATTCCCCCTAGATTTTGGAGTAAGTCTAGGTTCAAGTTTAATACAAAATGTGATGTGTTGGTCAACAATATGTCAGAATGTTTCAATAGTGTTATAATTGGACCAAGACAAAAGCCAATTGTAACAATGCTAGAGGAGATAAGAGGCTACCTCATGGATAGATGGGCAACTAATAGAACCAAAATTGAAGCCTATAATGGTGATGTAGTACCAAGAATTAAAAAAAGGCTTGAAAAACAGATTGAAATTTCACGGTTCTTTATGGCCAGGTAATTCATTGATGTTGTGCTGATTTTATTATGATAACTTAGTTGCTAGTAGTTAGTTGGTAGTACTTTGTTATGATGATTTTGTTATGCTAATTTTGCTGATTTTATTGTTGTTATTCTGATTTTATACAAGGTTATCTGGTGAGAAGATTTATGAAGTAAGACATATTGGTCAAAGTGGTGATAAATTTACAGTAGATCTCAACAAGATGGAGTGCTCTTGTGGTAGTTGGATGCTCACAGGCATTCCATGCCTCCATGCAATTCCATGCATCCAAAAAAGAAATGAAGACCCAGCAGATTACATTCCTCCTATATACAGAAAGGACAATTACCGGGCTTGCTATAGTCCACTAATTTACCCAACCAATGGTCAAAATTTATGGGAACATACTCCATACCCGGACATACTGCCACCACCAACAAGAAGAGCTCCAGGGAGGCCAAAAAGAAGTAGAAACAAAGATGCTGACGAAAAGACAAGGGATTCTACTGTTGTTAGCCGGAAAGGGCTACCAAATAAATGCTCAGGGTGTGGTAAATCTGGCCACAACAAATCAACATGCCCAACTAAACCAAGACAACCTCAAACACAGTCTGAACAACCCCAATCACAAACTACACAAGCCCAAAACCAAACTCAATCACAAACTACACAAGCCCAAAACACACCTCAAACCCAAACTGTCGAATCCCAACAACCAGCAAGAGTTCAAACAAGACAATCACAGGCCCAAACAGTCCAATCCCAACAACCAACAAGAGTCCAAACAAGACAATCACAGGCCCAAACAGTCCAATCCCAACAACCAACAAGAGTCCAAACAAGACAATCACAAGGAATCCAAAACAATACTGCACCTGTGATCACAGTAGCCCAGTTACTTGCTAATAGAAGGGCTAGACAAGCAACCTAAAACCAATCTGCACCAAGAACCATCAGACCAAAGCTTCCCTTAAAAAGAAAACAGAATTAGCAAGCATCTTTATGTTGTAGTGATTACTTATCTATTTTGATGTAATCGTACTTATCTACCTTGTAGTGATTACTTGTCTATTTTGATGTAATGGCACTTATCTATGTTGATGTAATGGCATTTTGCCCAATTACTCTCTATTTTGATGGTCTTTGGAAATGATAATCTGTGGCCTTTCTAAAAGTTATTGTATTTTGTGCCCTATTCTGGTATTCTGTTGTTAATTAACATGGTTTTAAAGTGTAAATAGATCCTACAGGTTTTCTGGTATTCTGTTGTTACTTACTAGGTTGTAACAAAAATGACCTACAAGTTTTTAAAGTATAACAAACACGACCTACAAGTTTTTAAATTGTAACAAACAGGACCTACAGGTTTTTAAATTGTAACAAACAGGACCTACAAGTTTTTAAATTGTAACAAACAGGACCTTTATATTTATTTCAGAGTAACAATTGAATCCTTATTGCATAATACCACATTACTGCTGCGTAGAAGGAAATTCAACAGAAATCTCAAATCATTAAAAGGATGAATTAACATTAACATAATAGAAGTTAAGGATTACAATATGCACATCAAAATTACACAACATTAACCATAATCACCATTTGTTCACCAAAATACACATCAAAATTACACAAATCAGAACCAATAACATTACAACAAAGATCAGCATCTTCATCATGTTCTTCATCATCTCCCTAGTGTAGTTGTCATCCCCATGAATCTTTTTTATGGCCCTTCTAAGTGTGTTGATTTCCATATCTCTTTCCCCACATTCTACACATGCAGAAATTTGTGTTTCTTCTTCAATTTCTGGTTGCACTTCATCATTGGGTTCATCATCATACCATTTAAAAAATCCACATCCTTCATCAACACCTTCACTCTGTTTTCAAAAGAACTATCAGCCAATGAGGTAAAAACAGAAAACATAGCGAAGAATATACATACCACAAAGTATCTGCAACCCCAAAACAGCTTCCCAAAGTTTGGTGTTCTTTTCTTATCTGTTCTAATCACAGTTTTCACTCCACAACGACACTTTGGTGCAATATGACGACGTGTTGCACTCGAATTGAAGGATTGAGAGTTCTGGTTTCGTGAATTCGAGGCATTTGTACGATATGAAGCCATTGATGGAAGAATTGGGGGTTCTGGTTCGTTTAGGGTTTTAGATTGGGAATTGGGGGTTTAAATGGGGAAGAAGACATTTTTGGGGGTTTGCGAACACAGAAATGTCAATCTTCTTCTTCCTTTCCGTTTTCTTCTTCTTCGTTTTCACTTCTTCTTCTTCGTTAACGCTGCTGCTTCTTCTTCTTCGTTAACCCATCCTTTCTTCTTCTCTGTTTCTATTTCAGAAGACAAATGGTTAAACTTCTTCACTGTTTCTATTTGATATTTGTTAATTCCATTTCCTTTTATTTTTATTATTTCTTTTTATTTCATATTTGTTTTATAATTGTTAAATCAAATTGATATCCAAGTCAGCAAACTAACTGACAGCTAAGCAACGTTAACGCCACCTAAGCTTTTTTGGAACGGAACTTTACTAAAAGGTTAACGGTGTCAACGTTAGGTAACTTAAAGGTCCTGTTTGTTACAAAAAAAACTTAAAGGTCCTACTTGTTACAAATAAATAAGTTAAAGGTCCTCTGCTGTAATTTTGCCAAAAAAAAAACAACCCAATAGAAGATCAGTATCTTAACAAAGGATATATCGTTTCTTCTATTTGTAATTATCAATAACTATTAGATGTATTACTGTCTCAACACCAGATTAAGTATCAAAAATTTTGGGTCGAGATCCTCTCCATTTAGTTTTTCCTTTTGTAATTAATGCTACTTATATCTCATTGTGATGATTAACTTCTCATTGTGATTTTAAATCATTTTTTATTTAACTTTTAATTTTTTTATTTAGTATAATCAACTTTTATCATTTCCTCTTTATATTATGAACCTAATTTGAAGTTTTAGAAAGTTTGATATATATTGTGTAAAAGAAAACAAGTCTGATATTAGAAATTACTCGTGATTGGTGATAGGCTGCAAGTGCACGGTTCTATCGCGTGATAAAAAGTATCGATCCGCAGGGAGTATTTTGCGATTACTAATCTAATTTTTAATGTAGATTAGCTGAAAGGAATGATTTTAATAAAAAGAATACTTTTTGTTTTGTAAAATTCAGAATAAAAGACGCCTTGGGATCATGGTTAGATCACAATGATGGAAATAAACAGCCCCTTAAGTATTCTCTATCTTATTTTGAAATTGTTTTAAGGACAATGTATTCTTTTGGTGTAATTCAAGCTTCCTTTCGGAATGCAAGAATGTGTCTCGAAACAATGATTAAACCTATTCTCATGGTTGATCATCGTAGAGACCCATTAAGCACAACCTTATTGTCCCAAGGCTAGCATTGCTATTCTCATGCTTTGCTTTGCCTTGTCTAATTCCATTTGTTCCAATATCAAACTTCACCTTTCGGTACTTTGTTTGATATTTAATTTATAAAATTCAGTTCTATGGATTTAGATTAAAATTCAAGTTCTAAATAAGATAGAGTTTAGTCTTGGATTTGTTTAGGGACCCATCATTTGATTGTGTCCCACAATCCCAAGACTAAAGAAGTCTACTCACACATGATCATAGTAGACAAGGGAGTAGAAGAGAATGACATAAAAGAAAATGACATAAAGATAAATAACAGATTGTAAATGACAAGAATATAAACAAAGCGATAAAGAACTAAAATGTAAAGTGCTGGAAATGTAAAGAACAGAAATTAAAAATTGCAAGAAAGTAAAGAACATGAAAATAAAAGAGCAAAAGCTTGAGAAAATTGCAAGAACTTAGATTAAACTTTGGAGTGAGATTATAAGTATGCTCCGGTCCCATTACAGCTGAAATGAGGTCCTATTTATAGCCTAGGATCAGTAGACAAAGGATTAAATTCGAATTACAAGCCATAATGAAAGAATTGGAAGAGTTTTGTAACATTTTTAGGTTCAGATAAAGGCGCACGGACCGTGCTGCTGAGGCGCACGGACCGTGCGCTACGTGTAATCTTCAAAACGGCTTTTCTGGAACAGGGCGCACGGACCGTGCGTGGTCTTCAAACTTTCCATCTTCTGAAACGTACCGGATGCACGGACCATGCTTCTGGTGCGCACGGACCGTGCGTGTCTTGAGTCTTTTCAGCTGCTTTCTGTAACAGTGAGCACGGACCATGCGTGTAGTAGGCACGGACCGTGCGTGAACACCAAATTCTTGGCTCCATTTGCTTGATTTTGCTCCTTGGTCCTTACATTTTCAATCCTTGCTTTTTAATTACCCAAATTCTTCCATTTCTTCATTTATTTGACCCTGACAAATTAAACCAACAATTTGTAGTAAAATATCTCTAAATCAAAACTTAAATTCTACAATTTTTATTTAATTTAAATACTAAAAACATAGTAAAATAAGACTTATCAAACTCCCCCATGCTTGAGTCTTTGCTTGTCCTCAAGCAAGAACAATCAAAACTCGTAGCACAAATTAATAACAACATTCTCAAAAAATCCAACAACATAGATAATCAAATAAAAGACAAAAAAAACAGAAGCATATGACAGACATAAGATAGTATCACAAGTGAGATGTTAGCTGGTTACCCAATTAGAGGCTTATGACCTGAAAAGTACAACTGTGCGAACTTGGGCACTCGCTCACAATCTCTCTGAGTGTTTTAGGGACTTGGGAAATATTTCGCTCAAGTTTCATCAAGTGCTCATTGCCATAGGTTTGTAAGTTGACCAATATCTCTACTAAAAAGTTCACAAGCATGCATAAGATGGGATTACATTTGGTTGTAACGGGGCCTTGGTGTATTAGTGTTAGGTAGGGAATAAGAAAGAAGGGAAAAACAAAGGGCTAAAAAAATAAAATCAATCATAGCAACCTTTGAAATCAAAATGGAGCTTCTACCAATTTTGCACTTTTAAGATCCAAGTTTGCTTCCACTTCCATTCTCCTTCATTTCATTCACTTGAGCCCACTCTTTTTGACTTGATTTTTCTTTGAGTGGACTCTTTCCTTTTGATTTCCCTTGATTTTGCCATTTTCCTCTATTCTTTTACATTCTTTTTTCTTTTCTTTTCTTTTTCACTTCTATATTTTTTTTCTTTCTTTGGAGGAGAAATGGTAATACAACCAGCTTATGCCCATGAGATATATGATATGGCATGTAGGACAAAAACTGCAAATTCAATAGTTGCTCCAATCCGATTCCAAAGTTTACCAAAAACAAAAGAAAATTCATTTCTGGGTGCCAAAGGAATAAAAATATAGGCTCAAAAGGGGCAACTAGAGGGAAATTTTTTTAGCAAACACTAATTCTGAGGCTTGATGAAAAAATTCCTAAAATCCCTTGATTCTTTCGCATGTTGCAAATCATTTTTCGCTTCAAAACGGTCAACAAACAAATTCTGGAATGATACCACTTGAGAAACATACACTCAGCAAAGAAAAAGGGGTACAAAATATATAATTTCAGTAACATCCCCTTGTGAAGGCTCTATATCTCACATTTTAGTAGCTGGTTTGCACAGAAAATATAAAACAGGTACAATGCTAATTTTCAGTTTCCAGCACAACAACGTCACAGTCATATTTAAGCACAGGTCTGTCATACAAATTGGTTTTGTGGTCTTAAAAAGACTAAACTATATTCTTTTTCTTTTAAAATGCAATTATTAATAAGTGCTAAAAAGTTTTTACATTCAGCTCAAGAAAACAACAATAATGACTCAAGACATGGGAGAATTCAAGACTCACTAAACTAAAGACAACAAAGCTACAGAAATAGCAGGAAAGATGAAAAAAATAAGGGAAACAGACTAAAACAAAGTAAATACCCCCCCATGCTTAGACTAAGCATTGTCCCTAATGATAAGAAAAAATACATGAGAGGGTAAAGAAATCTCACAATGCTCACAACTGTCCAGGCGGAGGTGGCCGGTCTATGCTAAAGTGCTGCATCATAGCCTCGAGCATACCTGTCATCCGTGCCATCTGCTGGTTCTGATTCAATTGTTCTTCTCTGATGACTTGCAGCTCCGCTCCATGCCTCTGTTGTTCGCTTTGAATTTGGAGACACCACTCTTGCATATTAAACTCGGGCTCACCCTACATCGCCTGCTCATCCATCTCTTCTTCTTGTATTGGGACTTCTTGTGGTATTTCTCTAGCAGCATCCAAATACAACCAGTTTTCTTGAACTCTTGTATCTGTCCTAGCCGGATTTGGCATAAGGATGGATTTTTGCTTTTCAATCAACAAGTGAAATCTGGTTCTTACACTATTTGCTGGTCTTACCAAAAACATGAGGTTGCACATTTCCATATCAATAGTTGTGTTACCTTCCAGTGCATCCAAATTATTCAACATATATTCTAAGCCCAACTTTTGAGCAATGAAGGTAACCATCCCTCCAATTACAATATCCCCTTTATTAAGTTCAGAAACATGAATCAAATTGCTAATAATATAATGGCATGTGTTTACTTGAAATTGATTTACCATAGCCCACAACAAAAATAATTCACTTGTCCTAACCCCCCCATTTCACCCCTGCCACAAATTGTACAAGCCATTACCCTAGCAATATACCGGAAAACCGGGTTATGGATTGATGCTGCCTTTGCTGCTCTCGCCTCATATTGACCCTTTCCAGTGATTTGGGTCCAAAAAGCATTAGGGCTGTACCCTCTTGGCCTAAAAGCTATGTCTCTTGAATCATGAATAAGACCAACATTTGCAAATCCCAATTTTTCCCCAAACTCATCCAAAGACATTTCATAATCCTCATTAAACAGTCTAAAGGACAATTTATCATCAATTAAGCACAATGAACTTAAAAATTCACGGGTGAGTGCAAAATAAGTTGCCCTTGCGGGTCTCAGGAAACTTAACTAGCCCAGATTATTCAACAACAGAATTAAATTGTCCTCTATCCCTAATGTTTGGAAAGTAGAAGAGAAATTGGGGTACCTTGTTGCGCTGATTTTTCTTCCTTCGTGCGATTCATACCTTTCCTTTTGTGCTTTATTTTTGAAAATTATCCCAAGCTCGTTAGCAACACCTGAACTTGCCCTTTTCTTTCCTCTACCAGTTGAAGAACCAACAACATCACTAGTTTTGGCCTTTTTGGGTGCCATTTTCGTTTTTCTTAATTTGGGGTTTTTGGAGTTTTGGAAAAATTTGAGGTTTTTGGTGTTTTTATGGTGAAATAGGATGGTTTTGGTTATGGGTATTGGAGATTGGGTCGAAATTTGGTGTTTGGGAGAGATTTTGGGGTGGATTTGTGTGGTTTTTGGTTTAGGGTTTCGTAGGTTACGAATTTGGGGTTTATGGAATGAGTGGATGAGTGGTGATTTTGATGGTTGGGTTTTGTAGATGAGGTTGTGGGTAATTGTTTTGGGTTAAGAGTTGTGGAATTTGGTGGAGTTTTGAGTGATTTTGAAGGACTTGAAGTTTCGGGTATGGAGGTTTGAGTTGGAGAAGATGAAGAGAAGTTGAAGATGCTTGGAGAATGAGGAAAAATCGTGGGACTTACTTGGATTTGAGAGAGACACGGAGTGGCTGGAACGTGGCGCACGGACCGTGCTTGACACACGCACGGACCGTGCGCAGTGTATGCAATTTTCTGCTGGCTTCTGTTTGATCACGCACGGTGTAACACCCCGAATTTTAAGGGCTTCCTATCCTCAACCTTTTCTAGACACACCTCGAATGATAAATCATATATCTAGTTCAATCACACATACAGATTAGAATGTATCACCAAAAATAAACATATGCAGATTAGAAACATACTTCTCCTTAATTAATTCAGAAGAACAACCAATAGACACCCCAACATTTATTTACTCCTAGTAGTTGTTTACAAAACAACATCCTAAGCACTAACTATTTTAGCATCACCGGTCAAGCCATAGTTCCACAAGTCAACCAAATTATTCCAATTCTCTTTATATGTATTTATGTGCTTATCTCTTTACACCTTGAGTGTACAATCAACTTTACCATTTCTACTCAATCACTAGTCATTGTAAATACTCATCTAAGACTTCTAGCTCTAACAATCATCATGTAACCAAAAGATACATATTTTTCGTACACCCTCCAATCCTCTAGGAGGGAATTACACGAATTCATGCTACCCAGCTCCTAGGGCATTTCCAACACTAAAGTGTTTATTCATTTATACACACATTCACAAAATCCATCATAAGCTGCACGAGTCCTTAAATGTCTGACTATTCAGGTAATTGAAGTTTTTCCCACTTATAACGAGTAATCAAAAGGATCTAACCCACAACTTATCATCTTGTGATTGAAACTAAAACAATTATGTCTACTAGCTTGAATTGTACAATTGAACAAATACTAATCCATTAGATTCAACACAACCCAGAGATATCAATACACTTTGCCTATTCCAGTCAATTGTAGTTTCTCTACTTTTGGTAAGTCATTGAGCGGGCCAAGCTAATGACTCATTTTCTAGTAGCGAAAACTACACTGATTGTATAGACCACTCCTAATTAACTTGTCTAACTATTGTTGACTCCTAACTACTAAAAATTCTCTAACCAGAAGCTCCTCATTTTACCCCTCGATTCCCATTCGAGCGGTCTCCTATTCCATCACAAATATCAACTCTTAGATGCTTTTCATGCAGGGTTCTGAATATGACTATGCTCGAGTTCATAATCATAATCACAACTTAATTGCTTAAAGCCCTCTAATTCCTTGTCACATTTTCACGATTCTAATTTAAATCGATCACAATCTCTTGTCTACACTAGTTGCCTTGCTATTTTCCACAAAACCCCTCGGCATTATCCCACTTTACGCCACACACTCAAACATATAAGCACTCAAAACACAACCAATACAAGAAGAAACAATAACAAATTCAACCTTGATTAATATTAGGTGCCCTCTAATGGCATCAGTCAACTAAAAAAATCATATTGATATCATAAGTTTCCCCACAAGAAGTTCTTTGTATTCTTTGGAAATTCAAGTCATGGCATTGGTCTCCCCAGGCTACGAGTTAAAACAATGTCGACCATAAAACCCTACCTGATACCTAGTCCCACATTTATATTCCCCTTCTGAACTGACATACAACAATGTGAAGTATCACTCCAGTAGGAGATACTACAGACCATCATCAAATGGTTAACATATAGCTAACACATAGAAAAACTACACCTGACAACTCCTGACACTTGATCAGCGATAGCTACCCAACCCCACAATCCGGCTAGGACGAACAGCTCTGATACCACAATGTAACACCCCGAATTTTAAGGGCTTTATTATGCGAACTCAACTCCTAATATGAAATAAGTTTTTTTTTTTTGAAAAGTACTCGTCATGCTTTCTAAAACAGAGTATTTTTTTTCATTTAAAACTCTTTTCAAAACAATCAGAGTAGTGCAGCATTTTCCGAAACATGATATCTCTCTTAACATGATACAAGAATTTGAACTAAAATACGACATGTATAGATTTACTTCCCTGCACCAAAATGGTACCTGTTTTCAAAAAAGTACAACACAAATGCCTATACAAAGGACTGCTAAAGGACCATACAGTACACTTGAGAAATTTCCCAAAACGACGACAAAAGAAGACCCCTACGCTGATCAAGCATTCTATACTCAACTTCCAATTTGGAATCTCGATGAGCCCACCTGAACTCCACTATGGAAGGAGACCAATCACTGCAACTTTGTCTCTGAAAACTAAACAACGGTCCTCCAATAACTGGGTTGACATCCATTACATTGGAGAACCACGGGCAAGGGTCATCTTCTAGAAATTGCACATATATAGATATAAACTGACTCACACATAAATAATCAACTCACATATGCATAATATTAACAAGTTTCAAACAACTCATAACCAACAAGACATCACACCACTCCATATATACTAATGCAATGCCTATATGCCAATGCATATGATTCCGGAATATCACCTCCCCCGTAGGGGTTTGTGAGGTCCAATAAAGAACAACACCACCATAGTCCCGCAAGACTTGTGAGATCCAATGAAGGAAAACACCACCATTTGTGAGGTCCAGTAAAGAACAACACCACCATTTGTGAGGTCCAATGAAGAACAACACCGCCTATGTATGCATGACTATACATCAACACCTCATGCATAATTTTACCACACCAAGCATTATTCAACCAACCATCACATGGATTAAGAATAATGATTTAACACCAGCACCAAAACAACACATTAGCAACGGATATATCAGTCAGTACACACCCCCACAACATTCAAAATTTAAGTAGTACATATAAAGAAAGGAAAGAGACCTTACCGACTTTTTCTTCCGATTCAACAACGTACAACTCTGTATGTATCTCTCGCCCCACACTAATCATTCCAATATATTCCTCAAGTCACCACCAACAAATTTCCTTTTAAAGTCTCCCTCAACGTCTCATTCTAACCTCCCTAACTTATTTTCCTTTCTCACTTCTCGAAATATATCTCTATTAGATTGAAAAGTCATAATTTTCTAAAATATTCATTCATCATAATGTTAGTCTCTCAACATACTCCTATCATTTTGCAAGGATTTTTCTTTTTGTTTTTCATTCCTTAGGTCACACTCTAACCCTTTTCCAAAATCTAGTTCAAGTGTCACGCTCACTTTTATAAATAAGAAAGACTTCAAATTTATTTTTCAAAAACGATTTTCTTAGTCACAAAAACGATCACGCCTACATATATCTTTTCTCGCCCTCACTTCGACGTCGCCCTTGTTTCCTACCAAACATCTCAAACAAAAATCATCCACATCATATGTACACATCCACGACAAAGAACAAGCACACAAATAAGCCTACAAAGGCCACAACACACAATGTCCTCATAAGGACCAAACCACTTAAGCTCACAACAACAACAACAAAACCAACAAACAATTACCGACCACAACTACAACATACAAAAGTAATTAGAAGAAGCCCTTACCTTAGGCGCTTTCCTTCCTAGCGTATATGTCACTTGGTCGTACCCACGACCCCTACAACTCGATCTTTCCATCTATGTGCCCACGTTCCATATTGCTAGAGCCACCAAAGTGACAACTGATCATTTCGAGAATAACGAGTCACAACGTGCTAACAACTACTATACATCTACGTTTAGCTAACTACTCCATGTCAACTAATAATATTTAGTTTTAAAACATCTCACTTCTCAACCTCATTTTAAAACCCACAATTCCCAACAATCTTGTAGTTATTGAAATCAACTATTCTTTCTAACACTTTAAAACAATAATCAATAACTCCAAAATATATCATTTTCGAAATTGCGTTCTCCATAAATATTTTTTTCTTCCTAAAAATAGTATTTTCACCTCTTTGAGACACATCCCACTAAGAGAAACCCGAGTTAAATTTTCGTTGAATTCTGAGTTCATTTGAAAATTAAACAACAGGTAAAATTTACCCGGTTATGCAAAACGCGGTAAAATTCATTTTCTAAAATTTCAACGAAAATTTTACCAACACTTAACAACATTATTTAAACCTTAAAAACACACTCAAATTGATTTCTTTTCATGGAAAATCAAAAACCATGTCCATTACAAGAACTGTAAAAAGACAAAAGTAAAAACAGTATAATTTACTATACTACCCGGGTCTTACACACGGACCGTGCAAGAGGTACGCACGGACCGTGTGCTCTGTGCAGAATGTCAATTTTTTTCTTTTCCAGTGCACACGGACCGTGCCAGTAGGGCGCACGGACCGTGCAGGTCTTAATCAGGAACATCATTTTTTTCATGTACAGAGCGCACAAACCATGGAGCATTGAGCACGGATCGTGCTTCTTTCTCAGCATATATGAACTCATTTTTGCTGCTTCAAACACCTAGATCATCCCTTTTTTGAATACAGATTATGCTCATACTTTGAAACAACCTTGTCTGTTTGAGACTTCCAAAAGCATTGCGAAACATATTTTTCTCATTTTTCCTACAAAAAACATAAACAAAACAAAAATATTAACTCGTGGGTTGCCTCCTACGCAGCGCTTCTTTAACGTCATTAGCTTGACGGTTAAGAAGAGCCTCTTTTGCTCAGTTTGGGTTATGAAGAACCAAAGTGGTTCCTTTCTTAATGTCTTCACCCACATTATAAATTTTTAATCTCTGGCCATTGACCTTGAATGGTCCGGTCTTTTCACTCCAAATTTCAACGCGCCAAAGGGGTATACCTTAAGGATTTTAAAGGGACCGGACCATCTTGATCTTAACTTCCCTGGAAATAATTTCAATCTTGAATTAAAAAGCAACACAGGATCACCTTCTTTGAATTCCCTGCGAATGATACGCTTATCATGCCAATTTTTTGTTCTTTCTTTATAGATTCTGGCATTCTCATAAGCGTCCATCCTCAGTTCCTCCAACTCATTCAGTTGAAGTTTTCTTTTATCTCCTGCAAGACTCATGTCCAAATTGAGGGTTTTGATTGCCCAGTAAGCTTTGTGCTCCAACTTAACCGGAAGATGACAAGACTTCCCATAAATTAGTTTAAAAGGAGTCATTCCAATAGGAGTCTTGTATGTTGTTCAGTAAGCCCAAAGAGCATCATCAAGCTTAGCTGACCAATCTTTTCTAGAGGTAGAAACAGTTTTTTCTAAAATTGATTTGATTTGTCTATTTGACACCTCAACTTGGCCACTAGTCTGGGGGTGATATGGTGTTGCAACTATATGCTTGACCCCATACTTTTGTAAAACTTTTTCAAATTGTTTTGAAATGAAATGAGATCCCCCATCACTTATAACCACTCTAGGCACCCCAAATCTGGGAAAAATTATTTTTTGAAAAGCTTTATTACAACTTGTGCATCGTTTGTTGGAGAAGCAATGGCTTCAATCCATTTAGACACATAGTCAACTGCAAGTAGGATATATTGATTTCCGAAAGAACACAGAAATGGACCCATAAAATCAAATCCCCAGACGTCAAAAATTTCAACCTCCAGAATATTGTTTAAGGGCATTTCGTTCCTTTTGGAAATACTCCTAGTGCGTTGACACTGGTCACATTGAGAAACAAACCGATGCACATCTATGAAAAGAGATGGCCACCAATAACCAGAATGAAGAATTTTAAAAGCAGTTTTCTGAGAACTGGCGTGGCCACCATAAGATGAAGAATGACAAAACATTAAAATGTTACTTACCTCGTCCTCCGGAATGCACCTTCTGAAAATACCATCTGATCCCATTTTGAAGAGGTAGGGCTCATCCCAATAATAGTGCTTTATATCATGAAAGAATTTCTTCTTTTGTTGGTAGTTCAAGTCCGGAGGCAGCACACAAGCTACAAGATAGTTCACAAAATCTGCATACCACGGTGCTTCAGTTTGCACTAAAGAGAATAGCTAATCATCCGGGAAGGAATCATCAAGTGGTAGCTCGACCTTATTGTTATCTTGTAGCCTTGACAAGTGATCAGCTACAACATTTTCTGTGCCTTTTTTATCTCTGATCTCAAGGTCAAACTCTTGAAGAAGTAGGATCCACCGGATTAATCTCGGCTTGGCATCTTTTTTATTTAACAAATATTTGATTGCCGAGTGATCAGTATAAATTATGATTTTGGATCCTACTAAATATTGCCTGAACTTATCAATGGCGAAGACTACCGCCAACAATTCTTTTTCAGTTGTGGCATAATTTACCTGAGCCTCATCCAGAGTTCTGCTTGCATAGTAAATGGCATGCATTTTCTTGTCTTTCCTCTGTCCAAGCACTGCCCCAACTGCGTAGTCACTTGCGTCACACATGATTTCGAATGGAAGGTTCCAATCGGGTGGCTGCATGATTGGGGCGGTGATCAAGGCTTCCTTTAACCTGCCAAAAGCTGCTAAACACAAATCATCAAATACAAAAGCTGCATCCTTAAGGAGCAAGCTTGTTAATGGTTTAGAAATCTTTGAAAAATCTTTTATGAACCGGCGGTAGAAACCCGCATGACCTAAAAAACTTCTCACCTCTTTAATCGAGGTTGGAGGTGACAGTTTTTCAATAATTTCTATTTTTGCTTTGTCCACCTCTATACCTCGTTCAGAAACCAAGTGTCCAAGAACTATACCTTCTCTTACCATGAAATGACACTTTTCCCAATTCAACACAAGGTTTACTTTTTCACACCTTTCCAAAACTTTTTCTAGGTTGGCTAAACAGTTATCAAAGCTAGACCCATGGACTGAAAAATCATCCATAAAAACTTCCATGATGTTTTCAACAAAATCAGAAAAAATTGACATCATGCAACGTTGAAAGGTGGTAGGGGCATTGCAAAGACCAAAAGGCATTCTTCGGTAAGCAAAAGTGCCGAAGGGACAAGTGAAAGTGGTTTTTTCTTGGTCATTTGGATGGATAGGTATTTGAAAGAATCCAGAATACCCATCTAAATAACAAAAATGTGAATTCCTTGCCAACCTTTCTAACATTTGATCAATGAAGGGAAGGGGAAAATGATCTTTACGGGTTGCTTTGTTAAGCTTCCTATAATCGATACACATTCTCCATCCCGTAACAGTTCTAGTTGCAATAGATTCATTTTTTTCATTTTTGACAACTGTTATGCCTCCCTTTTTAGGAACTACTTGAACAGGACTAACCCATTCGCTATCAGAAATTGGGTAAATTACCCCAGCATCAAGGAGTTTGAGAACTTCTTTTTTCACAACTTCTTTCATATTAGGATTTAATCTCCTTTGATGCTCAATTGATGGTTTATAGTCCTCTTCAAGTAATATCCTATGCATACACAATGAGGGATTGATACCCTTAATATCCTCAATGGTATATCCTATGGCTTTAGGATATTTCTTGAGAATACTAAGGAGCTTATTTGTTTCTACCTCATCTAGGTTTGCATTTACAATAACAGGAAAGGTAGAGTCTAAGCCAAGAAATTCATACCTTAGAGAT
Organism: Astragalus glycyphyllos; assembly: GCA_963573325.1. NCBI lineage: Eukaryota > Viridiplantae > Streptophyta > Magnoliopsida > Fabales > Fabaceae > Astragalus > Astragalus glycyphyllos. The sequence goes on from OY754307.1 coordinate 42,072,735, forward strand.
GATGGGAGAGGCTTTAGCTCCACCTTTGGAGCTCCTTTTTGAAGAGAATTAGAACTTCCTTCAACCAAGTCTTCAATACCCAAGTCCTTTATAGGAGGATTTTCGTCCAACATTTGAGCATAGACTTGGGCATCTCCAGTTAACTTTTTACCTGCATTGTTAGTCAAGCATACTTCCAAACCATCGCATGAAGATGATGCTAAAGAGCACTCTTTCACACAATGGTCAACAACATCAATCATACAGCAAGAGTCCTGAATTGAAGGACTCTTCATCAAATTAGCAAATTCAAATTCAATCTTTTCTTCACCTACATTGAATGCCAACTTACCATGCTTAACATCAATTATGGCCCCTGCAGTAGCAAGGAAAGGTCTTCCCAAAAGAATTGGAACTTGGGAGTCCTCCTCCATTTCCATCACAACAAAATCTGCTGGAATAAAAATTTCTCCTACCTTAATAGGAATATCCTCAAGAATACCAGCTGGATATTTAGTGGAACGGTCAGCCAATGTTAAGGTCATATTTGTAGGTTTCAACTCTCCTATGCCTAACCTCTCACAAAGGGATAGGGGCATTAAGCTCACACTAGCTCCTAAATCACACATGGCTCTTTTAATAGTCTCACTTCCAATGACACAAGGGATGGAAAAACTACCAGGATCCTTAAGCTTTGGAGGCAGTTTGTTTTGAATAATAGATCTACATTCTTCAGTTAAAGCTACTGTCTCATTGTCATCTATCTTTCTTTTCTTAGATAAAATTTCTTTCAAAAACTTTGCATAAGATGGCATTTGAGACAAAGCATCTGTAAAAGGGATGTTAATGTAGAGCTTTTTCAATAAATCAACAAATTTTTTAAACTGCTCATCAAGCTTTGATTTGGCAAACCTTTGTGGGAATGGTATTTTAGGCTTGTATGGTGGTGGTGGAACATAGTTCTTTTTCTATCTCAGCCTCAACCCTCTCATTGTGTGGTTCTTCTTCCTCACTCACATCTTTCTCATTAGTTTCCTTTGGTTCCTCTAATTGTTTTCCACTCCTAAGGGTGACAACATTTACTTGGGCTTTAGGATTGGGTTTAGGCTGCCCTGGAAAAATTCCAGAGGACCTAGAGGATGAAGCAACTTGTTGAGCTACTTGGGAAATTTGAGTTTCCAACATTTTATTGTGAGTAGAAATAGAGTCCACTTTAGATGTCAATTTTATGAGAGAGTAATTCAAAAATCCAGTTTGGTTTTTAAATTCTTCATTTTGCTTTGTTTGTGTTATCACAAAATTTTCTAATAAAGTTTCCAAATTGGATTTTGGAGGAGCTCTTTGATTATTTTGAAAACCAGGGGGTGTTCTTGCTGCTGGTTGGAAAGAGGGATTGGCTGGAGGATTTTTATAGGAAAAATTTGGATGATTCCTCCATCCAGAATTATAAGTATTTGAAAAAGGATCCCCCTTTTGAGCATAATTAACTTGCTCAGAACCATTAGCAGACACTCCTAGTTGACATTCAACACCGGTGTGACCAACAACCCCACATATTTCACAAGGAGGTATAGCAGGAGTAGAAGAAGGTGATACAGCATTAACATTAAGTTTTTCAAATTTCTGGAAAAGTGTGTCTACCTTAGAAGCTAAATGATCAAGAGCTGAAACTTCATACATACCTGGTTCCTTCTTTGATGGAGGTGTAGCAGTGATGGCTCTCTCACTAGTCCATTGGTAGTGATTCTGCACCATGTCTTCAATTAGTGCATAAGCCTCTTCAATGTTCTTGTTCATTAGAGCTCCACCCGCAGCAGCATCCACGGTCATTTTTGTAGTGTAAAGCAAACCATTATAGAAAGTGTGTATGATCAACCACTTCTCTAGTCCATGATGGGGGTAAAGCCTTAACATTTCTTTGAAACGCTCCCAAGCATCATAAAGAGATTCCCCGTCATTTTGAGTGAATCTTGTAATTTGATTCCTCATTTGTTCAGTTTTGCTCGGGGGAAAGAATCTAGCAAGGAATGCTTGCTTTAGTTGATCCCATGTAGTAACAGACTCATTTGGTAATGAATGTAGCCATGCTCTAGCTCTATCCCTTAGTGAAAAAGGGAAAAGCTTTAGTCTTATGGCCTCAGGGGTTACCCCATTCAGTTTGAGAGTACCACAATATTCAAGAAAGATAGAAAGATGAAGATTTGGGTCCTCAGTAGCTGAACCTGAAAATTGGTTCTGCTGGACCATAGAAAGTAGAGAAGGTTTAAGCTCAAAATTGTTTGCATCAATATTAGGATGCACAATAACTGCATGTGGCTCAGCCGTAGAAGGCGTAGCATACTCTTTAAGAGTACGATTTGGATTAGCAGCCATTTCTTCGTTATTGAGCAGTTCTCTCCTTCTTTGGTGTAAGAATCTTTCAATCTCAGGAATTGGTTGAACAATATCTTCGAGATTTCGGACTCTTCGCATTCAAGAATGTGAGAATCCAAAAGAAAAGTAACAAAATAAGAGAAAACAGAAATTTTCAGTCTAACCGGTACCAAAAGGTTGATTAATATCACTACTCCCCGGCAACGGCGCCAAAAACTTGATAGGCCGCAAGTGCACGGTTCTATCACGTAATAAAAAGTATTGATCCGCAGGGAGTATTTTGCGATTACTAATCTAATTTTTAATGTAGATTAGCTAAAAGGAATGATTTTAATAAAAAGAATATTTTTTGTTTTGTAAAATTCAGAATAAAAGACGCATTGGGATCATGGTTAGATCACAATGATGGAAATAAACAACCCCTTAACTATTCTCTATCTTATTTTGAAATTGTTTTAAGGATAATGTATTCTTTTGGTGTAATTCAAGCTTTCTTTCGGAATGCAAGAATGTGTCTCGAAACAATGATCAAACCTATTCTCTTGGTTGATCATCGTAGAGACCCATTAAGCACAACCTTATTGTCCCAAGGCTAGCATTGCTATTCTCATGCTTTGCTTTGCCTTGTCTAATTCCATTTGTTCCAATATCAAACTTCACCTTTCGGTACTTCGTTTGATATTTGTTTTATAAAATTCAGTTCTATGGAATTAGATTAAAATTCAAGTTCTAAATAAGATAGAGTTTAGTCTTGGATTTGTTTAGGGACCCATCATTTGATTGTGTCCCACAATCCCAAGACTAAAGAAGTCTACTCACAGATGATCATAGTAGACAAGGGAGTAGAAGAGAATGACATAAAAGAAAATGACATAAAGATAAATAACAGAATGTAAATGACAAGAATATAAAGAAAGCGATAAAGAACTGAAATGTAAAGTGCTGGAAATGTAAAGAACAGAAATTAAAATTGCAAGAAAGTAAAGAACATGAAAATAAAAGAGCAAAAGCTTGAGAAAATTGCAAGAACTTAGATTAAACTTTGGAGTGAGATTACAAGTATGCTCCGGTCCCATTACAGCTGAAATGAGGTCTTATTTATAGCCTAGGATCAGTAGACAAAGGATTAAATTCGAATTACAAGCCATAATGAAAGAATTGGAAGAGTTTTGTAACATTTTTAGGTTCAGATAAAGGCGCACAGACCGTGCTGCTGAGGCGCACGGACTGTGCGCTACGTGTAATCTTCAAAACGGCTTTTCTGGAATAGGGAGCACGGACCGTGTGTGGTCTTCAAACTTTCCATCTTCTGAAACGTACAGGACGCACTGATCATGCTTCTGGTGCGCACGGACCGTGCGTGTCTCGAGTCTTTTCAGCTGCTTTCTGTAACAGTGAGCACGGACCATGCGTGTAGTAGGCACGGACCGTGCGTGAACACCAAATTCTTGGCTCCATTTTCTTGATTTTGCTCCTTGGTCCTTACATTTTCAATCCTTGCTTTTTAATTACCCAAATTCTTCCAACAATTTGTAGTAAAATAGCTCCAAATCAAAACTAAAATTCTACAATTTTTATTTAATTTAAATACTGAAAACATAGTAAAATAAGACTTATCAATTGGCCTAACACTTGGGCCAAGACAAGTCCAACCCATAATAGAGACAACCTAGGTTTGGAAGCGGCTTAGCATCTTGGGAGCCTATTTTTTATCACCCCAAACATGTACAAACTAGTCAACCATGTGATTGTCTAGATATGGATTTGTCACCCCATCTCAGTCGTTCGGAAAAAAAAGTAATCCAATGACCAACAACCCAAAACCCCAAAGCGAGGAATAAACATACATGAAGGTACAATCAACAAGAGTCGTTCCTAGAGCAGTTATCCACACAATACTGTAACCACTAGTATAGCATATCTAGGGACGACACATCCCCAGTACGAGAGCCTTAGTGTATAACAAGGAGGAAACCTTCTCACTAGGTATGCTCATAGTTCACTTTCTCATTACCTACGCCAAACACCAACTTGAGTGTGAAAGTTCCTTTTGCAGGTACCACAATGTGAACCCACGCCCAAGACGCGACAACACCAATGACTGGTGCATTTTGGCACCAGATGTGGGAAACAATTATTCCAACAATCTTAGAAATATAACATATGGTCCAAATGCGCTCTTGCACTCATCCCACCTCTAGTCAGCTCGGGGTCACCTCAGAAGGACATGTTGAGATTTGGGTTCCCACAAAGATCATATCAACTTTACTTGCCCCATTCGTCGAGCGTCCAAGACACCATGGTAGGGAACTCTAACCCATTCGTGCTTTAACCCTTGGAGCACAGGATGGATAAATTTTATATTGTTAAATGTGTCAACAACTTGGAACGGCCTCAAAATGTTGAAGCAGCTCATGGATACACGTTTATAGTTCAGAAATGCTCTCCTCATAAAGCTTCGTTTAACCCAATATCTCGTCAAATACTGGTGTATGAGGTACAAAACCAACCATCCCTAGAACCCCGTTGGAAGAGTGGCTTCATCTACTCGAGAAATGCCCCACTCAGTAGAGCATCTTATTCTGACTCGAGACAAGCAGATCAACAACAATACTTAGAAAGAGTAATCACGGATAAGTCTTAATTTAGTGTGTTTTTAATATTTGAATTAAATAAGAATTGTGGAATTTTACTTCTACTTTAGGGCTATTTTACTACAAAATGTTGGTTTTTATTTTCAGGGTCAAATAATGAAGAAATGGAAGAAATTGGGTGAATTAAAGGCAAGGATTAAAAGTGCAAGGTCAAAAGAGCAAAATCAAGCAAATGGAGCAAGGCATCAGGTGTTCACGCACGGTCCGTGCACATTGCAAGCATGGTCCGTGCGTCCTGCTCGCAACATTCAAAGGAAAAGCAAGGAAAATCACAGAAGACCACGCACGGTCCGTGTCTCCTACACGCACGGTCCGTGCGCACTGTTCGCAGTCAGAAGCTAAAAAGTTAAATGACATGCACGGTCCGTGCGCCCCACTTGCACGATCCGTGCGCCCAGTTGCTGATCAGAATTCCAAAAGTTTTACGTAGCGCATGGTCCGTGTGCCTCCTAAGCAGGATCCGCGCGCCTTCTGCAGAGCTGAAAGTTGTTACAAAACTCTTCCAATTCTCTTCATTATGGCTTGTAATTCGAATTTAATCACTTGTCTACTAATCCTAGGCTATAAGTAGGAACTCATTTCAGTTGTAATCTCACTTTTGCATACTTGTAATCTCACTCCAAAGTTTAATCTAAGTTCTTGCAATTCTCTTAAGCTTTTGCTCTTTTATTTTCATGTTCTTTACTTTCTTGCAATTTTAATTTCTGTTCTTTACATTTCCAGCACTTTACATTTCAATTCTCTATTGCTTTATTTACATTCTTGTCATTTACATTCTGTTATTTATTTTTATGTCATTTACTTTTATGTCATTCTCATCTACTCCCTTGTCTACTATGATCATGAGTGAGTAGACTTCTTTAGTCTTGGGATTGTGGGACACAATCCAATGATGGGTCCCTAAACAAATCCAAGACTAAACTCTATCTTATTTAGAACTTGATTTTTAATCTAATTCTATCGAACTAAATTTTATAAAACAAATATCAAACGAAGTACCGATAGGAGAAGTTTGATATTGGAACAAATGGGATTAGACAAGGCAAAGCAAAGCTAAGCATAAGAATAGCTTTGCTAGCCTTGGGACAATAAGGTTGTGCTTAATGGGTCCCTGCGATGATCAAGCATGAGAATAGGTTTGATCGTTGTTTCGAGACACATTCTCGCATTCCGAAAGGAAGCTTGAATTACACCAAAAGAATACATTGTCCTTAATAACAATTTCAATATAATTACATCAAGGCCTAATACTGAGTTTGATTTTTTCTCTCCCTTGAGTGAGAGCTCTCTCCCTTGAGTGAGAGGACTAGGGTTTTTCGAGTTTTTTCACCAGTTTCGAGTAGCTACTTCATTTCTTTACATCATAGTGTGGTGTGATCTTCATCTTTTTCACTAGAGTTTGGTCGCCGTTTTTGCTATGGAGAATCTTGAGTTGGAAGAACAATCTGAGTTTGAGATCGTGCAACAAGAAAATGAGGAGGTTGGCACGGATCTGTCGTTGTGTCTCGTTGGGCGCTTTCTAACGGACAAGGGGATCAGAGTTAACATCATGATGGAAAAGATGGCGGAGATATGGAGACCCGGGAGGGGTGTTGGGATCAAGGAAGTTGAACCGGGGTTGTTTCTATTTCAGTTCTACCATCAGTTGGATATTCAACGAATACTTAAGCGGGGTCCATGGTCGTTTGATAAGCATCTTCTGATCTTAAGTGTATTGTCGGAAGGGGTTGTTCCACAAGAGATACCGCTGTATACTGTTCCTTTATGGGTGCAAGTCCATGATCTACCTATTGGATTCATGTCTGAAGTTGTAGGGAAAGGTTTGGGTGACTTCATAGGGGAGTTCCTGGAATATGATAGCAACAATTCCTCAAACTTCTGGACGCAGTATATGCGCATAAGAGCTCTTGTTGATGTGCGAAATCCCCTTAAGCGAATGAAGAAGATACGAAAGCAGGGAGGGGAAGCGAGGATGGTCACTTTTAAGTATGAGAGGCTTGAAGTTTTTTTCTATCTACGTGGTATGATTGGACATATGGAGAGTGGCTGTGCCAAGCTATTTTCCATTTTAAATGACGATGGTAGTAGGGGGTGGGGTCCGAATCTACGGGCGGAGATACGGCGGGGTGGTGGCGGCGCTAGGTCACGGTGGTTGAGGGACGAAACTTATACGGATTGGAAGGCGCCAAATCAGGCCTTCAATGGTGGAGGAAATCGTGGTAACACTGCTAGAGGAGTTATGGGAATTAATAGGAGAGAGGGTGCTTTTAATTCAAATTCAAATGACAACTCGAATGCAAGTGGGGCCAATGGAATATTGAATAAAAATAATAATGGAGACAAGGTAATCAAAGTGGCAGGTGCAGCACTAAATACTGCAGACATTTTTCGGAATCCTAAGATGTTTTTTCCAGTTAAGGAAACTTTTGTTGACTCTGCTGACAGTGGGGAAAAAAGCGCTGACAATGATGGGACTGAAGGTGAGATGCAGGTGGACGATGATAGAAAATGTCAGCGTCAGGACTCCTCTACCAGTAGGGGCGTCACACGTAACGAAGCTGCCAAACATGTTCCAAATGAAAATAACATTGCTGGGAGTGTGAATTCAAGTGATACCGTGACATTGAAAAATAATTCTTTTTTATGGGCAGGTCCTGGCAAACAGGCTTGCCAGGAGCAATGAGTTTCATAAGTTGGAACTGTCAGGGCCTGGGTAACCCTAGCGCAGTTCCCTCATTTCGTGACCTCATCCGGGCGTACCATCCGGATGTTTTATTTCTTTGTGAGACTTTGGTACATGCTAATAAAATTGAGGATATGCGAGTTCGTTTTGCTTTTGATGGTGCTTTTGCAGTTGACAGAATAGGGAGAAGCGGTGGGCTGGCAATTTTGTGGAGGCATCCGTATGACTGTAGGGTGTTGAGTTATGCGACAAACTTTATTAATGTGGAGAATTCAGTTGTGGGCTATCCTACTTGGCGTTTCACTGGGTTCTATGGTTTTCCGAAGGGCGGTAGAAGAAGAGATTCTTGGGAGTTGTTGAAGTCTCTTTCTAGAGAGAGTGACCTTCCTTGGTGTGTGATGGGGGATTTTAACGACATCCTCTCAAATGATGATAAGAGAAGTAGGGGGTCTCGGGCTCCTTGGTTGATTAGAGGTTTCCAAGAAGCGGTTCAAGAGAGTAATCTTCATGACCCCCATGGAGGGATATCAGTTTACTTGGACAAAAATGTTGGGGACACTAGATAGCAAGGAAGAGCGGCTGGATCGTGCGTTAGCAACTTAATCATGGTTAGATATTTTTCCTTCTTATCGCTTTATTAATGGTGTTTCTAATAAATCTGATCATTCACCCATTTGGCTGAGGTTGTTTGAGAGAGAGAGGAGAGGGGGGTAGGAGGGAGTTTAAATTTGAGAATGCATGGCTAGAAGAACCTGAACTACCTATTGTCGTGGAGGGAAGTTGGCAGGAGGGGTTGAGTAGTGGCTTTATGGAAAAAATTTGAAATTGCACAAATGCAGTGGATGAGTGGGGGGAGCGCCTTAGGTCCCGGTATAGAGAAGCTATAAATGAGTGTAGAAGGGAAATAGAGGCATTTCGAGGAAGGGATGATGGGGATGCGAACCAAAAGTTGAAAGCAAATAGATAAAGGTTGGGTGTGTTACTTGCACAAGAGGAGGCTTTTTGGAGACAGCGAGCAAAGGTGTATTGGCTCCGTGATGGGGATACAAATTCAAAAATTTTCCATGCCATGGCTAGTGCTAGAAAGAGGAAGAATACGATTACAAAGTTGACTAGGGAGGATGGGGTAACGGTCACGGACCAGCATGATCTTGGAGAGGTAGCATCTAATTATTTTAAAGATTTGTTTACAGGCAGCAGAGGTGAGTGTGAGGGGGTCTTGAGTCATGTGGTGAGAAGGGTGACTGAAGATGACAATGCTGAGTTACTTAAACCATTGGAACTTGTTGAGTTTAAAAATGCTTTGTTTCAAATGCACTCGGACAAAGCACCGGGCCCAGATGGTTTAAACCCGGCTTTCTTCAAACGCTTTTGGAACTTGTGTGGGGTTGAATTGTTCCAAACCGGCAAGACTTGGTTGGAGGAGGGCGAGTTTCCACCAAATTTAAATGATGCAAACATAGTTCTCATACCAAAAGTTGATGATCCTACTACTATGAAAGACCTTAGACCTATCTCATTATGCAATGTCATTTACAAAATCATTTCAAAAGTCCTAGCCAATCGTATGAAGCCTTTGCTCCCAAAATGTATCTCTAGTGAACAGTCGGCGTTTGTGGAAGATAGATCAATTCTTGATAATGTCTTGGTTGCTATTGAGACACTTCATCACTTGAAGTGTAAGACAAGTGGAAAGATGGGGGAAATAGCGCTCAAGATAGACATTAGTAAAGTCTATGATCGTGTGGATTGGACATATTTGAAAGAAATGATGAAGAGGATGGGGTAGGTGGATTTCTTGGATGACTATGTGCTTAGAAACGGTTAGCTACTCGATTTTGGTGAACGGTGAAAAAGTTGGTCCTATTGTTTCGGGGCGAGGGTTGAGACAGGGTGACCCACTGTCACCTTATCTCTTTATTATTTGTGCGGAGGGACTCACTTCTTTACTAAAAAGATCTGAATCGAGAGGAGACTTACATGGTGTTAGGGTGTGTAGGGGGGATCCATCCCTTACACATCTACTTTTCGCTGATGATTGTTTCTTATTTTGTAGGGCAAATGAAACAGAGAGTAGACATTTACAGGAAATTTTAAAAATCTATGAAGCTGCTTCGGGCCAAGCTATCAACATGTCAAAGTCAGAAATCTTCTTTAGTAGGAATACATCTCAGGAGGTGCGTGCACAGATCACAGATATATTGGGAGTCATTGAATGTATTGGAACAGGGAAGTATCTTGGACTTCCCTCAATGATAGGGAGGAACAAGAAGCAGATGTTTGGCTATCTGAGGGATAGGATGTGGAAGAGGGTTCGACAATGGTCTGGAAAACATTTGTCTAAAGCTGGGAGAAAAGTTTTGGTAAAGTCGGTGGCTTAATCTATTCCTACATATTGTATGAGCACCTTTATGCTCCCAACCACTCTAGGGGGGAGCTTGAAAAAATGATCAATTCTTTTTGGTGGGGTAGCAATCAAAATTCTAGAAGGGATCTACATTGGTTGAATTGGGAGAAGCTAACAATGAGAAAGGAGTATGGAGGTATGGGATTCCGTCATTTCCACGGATTTAATTTAGCATTGCTAGGGAAGCAGGCGTGGAAGCTTATGACCCGCGCGGATACTATAGTTGGACGCGTCTTCAAAGCCAAATATTATCCGGATTGTGATTTTATGGGGGCTCGCTTGGGCCATAATTCCAGTTATATATGGCGTAGTATCTACTCTTCCCGGGTGGTGGTAAATATAGGGTCTCGGTGGAAGCTTGGTGATGGACAAAGAGTTCCGGTGTGGGGTGCTCCTTGGTTGAAAGGCAGGAAGGATGCGTTTATTAGATCTCCAATTGTGATGGGAAGTGAAAATATGAAAGTTGGAGAGCTTTGGAAGGACACTAGGGATGGATGGAACGAGGAATTGGTTGACGCTATGTTTACAAACCGTGAAGCCACTCTTATTAAAAAAATGCCTCTCTATAATTTACATGAAGAAGATAACGGGGAGTACTCGGTTAAATCTGCTTACTATGGGATTATGGAGGATTTGATTGATAACTCGCACCTTCGGATTCCGGGTAATTGGATGCAAATTTGGAGACTTAAAATCCCACGACGAATGAAAATTTTTCTTTGGCGCGTGGCGAGGGGGTGTTTACCAACACGTGGGAACCTTAGGAGAAGACATGTACCTTGTGAGGAGGTGTGCCCAAAGTGTGAGAATGGGGAGGAAGATGAATTCCATTTGTTCTTTAATTGTATTCATGCTTTGTAGGTTTGGCAAGAGAACCATTTTACAGCTGCTGTCCAGCAACTCACGCAGCAGCAGGGTGTGTTCAGGGACTGTTTCTTTGCTGCACTGGCAGCATTTTCAGCAGAGGAGCAGCAGGTTTTTGTGCTGGGTATGTGGGTTATATGGAAACGGCGCACTGACAAGGTTTGGGAATGAGCAATGAAGGATGTTTATATTGCGGTTCAGCAAGCGTGGGACAACTTTAAGGCTTGGGAAAACGTCCGTCTTCAGCAACGCAGCAGCAGCGAAGGCATGACAGCACCTCCAAATCGTTCTCGGGTGCGTTGGTTACGACCGGAAGCGGGAATGCTAAAGTGCAATATCGATGCGGCAATTTTTGAACAAGAATGTAAGTATGGTATTGGCATGTGCTTAAGGGATGAAAGTGGTAGCTTTATGGAAGGCAAAACAATGTGGTTTGAAGGCGTACCGGAACCTCAAGAAGCGCTTCAATGGGATTGTGGCACACGTTGAATTGGTTGAAGGACCTAGGCTTGGAGTCAATAATTATTGAGATGGATTGCCTCTTAGTGGTTAATGCGGTAACCAAAGCATTGTCCAACATTACCGATTTTGGATCCATTATCTCTCATTACCGAATCTTGTTGCTCATTCACTTGCAAGGGCATCAAGAGACTATGCTAGCTCCATGAGTCATTATATTGCTCCTCTTTGTATGGCAAACATTATTGATAATGAAATGATAAAGTTTGTTTTGCTAAAAAAAAAATAATTTCAATATTTTTTTTGATACAAAAAAAAAATTCAATATAAGATAGAGGATAGTTAAAGGGTTGTTTATATTCCGACATTGTGGTTTAACCACGATCCCAAGGCGTCTTTTATATTCTGGAATTTTACACAACAAAAATACTCCTTTTTATCAAACTATTAATTTTCAGCTAATCAACATCGAAAAATAAATTATTAATCACACTTTACTCCCTGTGGATCGATACATAATTATGTCTTAAAAATTTTATATATATTATAAACACGTGTGCTATAAACTAGCTTACTTACATTACACATGCCGAAAAACTATGTACTATAAATTAGCTTTCAATAGTCATAATTTTTCATCATGAATACCATAAATTAGCTAATTAAAGATACACGTTTTTCTTTTAAAAAAACTATGTACCTTAAGTAGTGGGGAGGAGATTCAGTAACTTGATACCCTGGCTGCCTTTCCCCCAATCTGACCCGTTGAATCCGTTGAATATATCCCATGTTCCAAAATCTTTCACGTGTCTTATCTTTCTAAAATCATTAAAACAGAAACGATTTCCCTGTTATTGTGACTTTAGCATTTCTTACTCTGCTGACGCCGCCGCACCATTACGACCACCGTCCAACGCTCAGGCCAGTGCTCTTCTTGCCGTTTCAGCTGGCTTGGGGCTTTTGCAGCATGTGAATTTGATTTTGAAGTTGTTGTCGTCAAACTCTTAGGTCATAGCCGTGGTGCCGGACAGAGGTTTGGACAATCTTTGATTCCTCGTTTCTTCAAGCAATTCCGTCGAGGAGGGAACTTTGCTCCTCGACTGTGGGTTTCCTGACTCCTCTAGAAAGGGTCAGGCAAGGTGAGAGGGGGACGCGAGTGTTCGATTATACTACTGGCTAATGCATAAAGTAAAGTAAAGGATAAAAAATGCGATAAAGGAAAGATAAATTGAAATAAACGTAGAGTTTGATTGATTGTATGTGTGTTTGTACAATTACTCTATTTCTATATATATACACAGGCCCTCGTCGGCCACTATGCTAGCCTACATTTGCCTGACGTTGGATTGATCTAAGATCAACGGCTCTCATTGCTTCCTAAGCCCTCAAAGAGGCGAAGTAACCACCCACGATCACACTGGCACGGGTAGTGGGGTGAATGCTCATTGCTTCGTGTTTTTTGGCCTCGCTCTCCCATTTGAACTTCAACCGGCCCCACGTTCTGTCTTCGTGCCACGTCTTCCTTGCCTTCCAAGCAACGCCCGCCTTGCCTCGGTCACTTGAGGACGTGGCTGACGATACAAAAACCCCTTGATATGACTCGAGGTGACGGTTAGAAGAGACGTAACTTCCGCTATGTGACATTTGGCGCTTCGCCCGAATCGAAATGACTGCGCGATAGTTCCCAAGGACACGCCGATTGAGTTTCTACCCAAGGCTATAAAAAGCCCCCATCATCACGTACCATCACTTGCTCTCTTCGAAACGTTCCCACTCGCTTCACCTTCCCCTTCTTTTGAACCCAGCTTTCCGTCAATCTGCTGCTGTCCCTCCTTCCGTCCGTCATGCCTCCGACCTCTGATTCCCAGAGTGAAGGTCATACCCACGGCGGTGGTGACAGTTCTCTAAGTTTCCCACTGTTCCCTAGGAGCTCTTCTTTCGAGGCTACCTCACAAGATGCTCTTCTCGCCATTGTTGGGGAGGAGAATCGTTCAAACTGCTGCTTCTCGGGTCCGCGAAGCTTAGATGCATTGACGCCAATTCTTGGGACCTCTGGTGGCTCGCTCGTCCCCCAGGGTTGGTTTACCGCGGATGTCACGATGGCAGAGAGTAGGGGTCGGGCCAAACCCTCCAACGAGTATTGCGATTGGTTTGAAGCGTCTTCACGTTCCCAAGAGGGATATCTGGAACTGGCGGTGCCTTTAGCTCTGCAAGAGAAAATCCTTTACCGACCTTAACTTTCATGTTGTATTTCAAGGTTTGTCCATGGACACCGGGTCTAAGTGGTCCGTTGGCACGCCTGGGGAGGATCTTAACAGCTTTCTTTTGGAGAGGTGAGCAATTGGCAACAATAACTTAGCGGGTGTGTGTGTCTATTAGGAAGGGGTGACCTTGTAACGGGGATTCAAGGGTGTTTTAATACCTTTCCACTAGGTCGTCGGTGTGGGGCGAGCCACCTTGACAATGTTTTGTATTTAAATCCACTTTTCTATTCCTCACATACTTTCCCATAGAGTAGGATAATATGCTTTAAGATATTTGCCACTGATCTTTGATTCAAATTCTTCTCCGTCTAGAGTGATTAGACGGTATGCCCTACCGTGGTATACTTCGCTAACGATGTAGGGCCCGTCCCAATTTGGGGACCACTTGCCCAACTGGGGGTCTTTCCTCCCGAGTGGCAAAATGGCATTCCATACGAGGTCACCTTCGACAAACCTCTTTGGCTTGACATGCTTGTTGTAGGCCCGAGCCGCTTTAGCCTTATTCATTCTTATCCTGCTGAGGGCAGTCAGCCTGTCATCATCCACCGAGTCCAACTCCATCAACATGGCTTGTTGGTATTCATCCATACTAAGGGAGTGCTGCCGAGCTACTCTCAACGACGCTACACTGATTTCCAGTGGTAGCACGGTATCCTGCCCATAGACCAAACGATAGGGGGTCGCCCCCGTGGCTGTGGACTTAGAATTTCTTATAGCTCAAAGGACCTCGTTGAGGGTCTCGTGCCACCTCCGAGGCTTATCCTCTATGTTCTTTTTGATGAGCTCGATGATGATCTTGTTGGTAGACTCTGCTTGTCCGTTGGCTTGAGCATAGTAAGAAGATGAATGTCTCATTTTGATGCCGTACTCCTAGGCAAAGGCCACCACCTATTCCCCGGTGAACGTTGTACCTTGATCGATCGTGATGGTCTCGGGGATACCGAACCTGAATATGATCTGGTTTTCTATGAATCTGATCACCGCGACCTGATCAACGTTTCCTAAAGGCATGGCCTCCACCCACTTAGTGAAGTAATCGGTGGCGACAACGATAAAGTTATGACCTTTTGAGCTTGGGGGGTATATCTTGCCGATTAAATCCATGGCCCACCCCTAGAATGGCCAAGGCTTGACAAAGGGATGTAGCTCATCCGCTGGCACCCTTTGGATTCGTCAGTGGAGCTGGCAAGCCTCGCATCCCTTGGCAAACTGTAAATAAGCCACTTCATGATGGGGCCCGACCTGTGGGCACCGCAGACTCCTGCATGGCTCAATGCCATCACCATATAGGCATATTTCATCTTGAGGCACTTTAATAGTACCACATTGGCGCTTCTTATATAGGCCGTCCCCTATCAAGATATACTTTAGTGCCCTCTATTTGACCTTGAAGTAAGTATCAGCTATTGGGTTACGGAGGTACCTCGTCAATACCCCAATCCAAACATCGGCAGGCTCCTCCTCGATATCTTGTTGTAGTACCTTGACCACTCGCTCTTTGTAACCCGAGGCTTTTTGGGCCAAGTCATTCGCTTCCTGGTTCTCATCCGTGGGGACATAGGTGATGATGACGTTAGCAAACAACTTTAGCAAGTTGTACGCCGAGGCCCTCAGTTGTTCGCGCTTTGTATTGTAGCACTTGTACTCCCTAGTGATTTGCTTGATCACCAGTTGTTAGTCACCCCTTATTTCTACATAGTGGGCTTTCATGCCGGCCAAGATGTCAAGCCCCATGATCAAGGCTTCGTATTCAGCCTGATTGTTGGATGCTTGATCTCTTATCCGGCACATGAACTTCCACGTCTGGCCACAAGGGCTGGTACCATGCCTACCCCTGCCCTCGTCTGGGTGCTCGACCCATCAAACATGAGGATCCAAGGCTTCAGGCCTAAGTAATTGACAGATTCAATTGGAGCATCTTGTACTTCCATACACGGATGCTAAGCCAGGAACTCTGTTAGGGCTTGGACTTTTACGGATTTCAAAGGTACATAAGTTAAGGCAAACGCGTTCAACTTAAGCAGCCGATTTCTCGGTCTTCGGCCGCAATGTATAACTTCAAAGGCTTCCCGGGCTGCGGAGGTACCAGGACAGGGGGATTGGTCAAGGCAGCCTTGACTTGATTGAAGGCCTCCTGCTGTTTGAATCCCCATATCATTTCCTCGTTGTTCTTCATTTTCAACAAAGGTGAGAAGGCTTTCAGCTTCCTCATTTCCGAGTTAGCAATGAACCTTCTTAGGAAACTGATCTTGCCTAGTAGACTCTGCAGCTCCTTTTTTGTTCTGGGAGGTCTCAGCTCTAGGATAGCCTGAGCTTTGTTCTTATCCACTTCAATACCCCGGTTATGCACCAAGAAGCCTAGAAAGTTACCTACAGACACGCCAAAAGCACAGTTAGTAGGATTCATCTTGAGGTTGTGGAGCCTCATCCGTTTTAGAGCTTATTCGAGATCCGCTAAGTAGGCTTCGAAGCTCTTGGATTTGACTACCACATCGTCAATGTACACCTCCATGTTTTTACCAATAATGCATTCTTGACACCAAAAGGCATCACGAGCCACTCATAGATACCTAAAGCGCCTGGGCACCTAAAGACAGTCTTATGGGCGTCCGCCTCGGCCACATAAATTTGGTTGTAACCAAAATAGCCGTCATAAAAGTCAGGATGGCATTGTTTGCCGCGGCATCGACAAGCATATCGGCCACAGGCATGCCGTACTCATACTTTGGAGTGGCAAAGTTCAGATCTCTGTAATCAATAAAACTCTGACCTGTCCATTCTTTTTTATCACAGGGACTATATTAGATAGCCATTCTACGTACCTGGCAGTTCTGGTGAACCCTGCCTTTAGGAGTCTTTCTACTTCGGCTTTGATCTGCGACATTAGTTGTGGGTTGAATCTCCTCAGTGGCTGCTTGTGGGGCTTGCAACCTTCCTTGATGGGTAACCTATGCTCCACCAAGGCTCTATTAAGGCCTGGCATCTCATGGTAATCCCATGCAAAGCAGTCACGGTAGTCCCGTATCAAAGCTACTATCTGATCACGTTGTTGTGGCTGAAGTTTACCACTAACCTTGGTCATCCTTGGTTCACTCCTGGTTCCCAGATTTACCTCCACCAGGGGATCTTGCGCCTCAAAGGTAGGCATCTTCCTTTGGGTAGGCTCTGTGTAGAGAGGTTCAGCTAACATCTTGTTACCAAGGTCATCCGAAGCCTCTTGGGATGAGTGGTCCGAGTCTTCATCTTCTCCATATACGGCACTAAACATAGCCTCTTCGATGCTAGACTCTATTTGAAATAGGTGCAGTCGATCCAGCAAGCTTTGTACTTCTGAAGGGAGACTAATCATTATCCTCATTGACAGGCCGTGAGTCGGCCAACATTTTGAATTCAAAGCCCTTCTTGGTCCACTATTTCTACCTTGTCTTCTACCCATATCATGAGCTTCTAGTGCAAAGTGGAGGGGACGCATTCACTTGTATGAATCCAGTCTCTGCCAAGGATCACCGTGTACGTGGGCCTCCCTTCAATGACGAAGAATGCCGAGCAAGTCACCTTAGACCCAACAGTCACATCGGCCACCAGCACTCCCAATGCATGAGATGGGTGGCCCATGAAACTAGTCATGGTGGTTGGAATGAGATCTTGGGCATTCTTCCCCAACCTCTTCAGGGTTGACAAATGCATAATATTCATCACAGCACCGCCATCCACGAAGACCCTATTGAAGAACTTCCCGTTGAGATGGCTTTGATGTACAATGGCTTCAAGTGTCTAGTCATGTCCGCTGTTGGTTTCTCAAATAACATGCCTTCGGTAACTGGTCCCTCGGCTTTTGTCAAGGCGGCCCATACGGCCTCCTTGACAAAAATGTCTCCTTCGAGGGTCTTCGGTTGATCCCTGACTCCCCAGAACTCTGGTGGAAGGAGGCCTACCATTTCTATGTCAGCACAAAACTCCCATCTGTTCCATCCATCAAGTCGTCCAGTATTGACTCATTCATGGAATTCCCATCAAAATCTAGAGGGCCGAAGGGATTTTCTTCTTCTTCTTCTTCCCCCAGGAGGTCATCCTCTTCTAGCTCTTGCTCTGTCATTGTTCCCCCGATCTGGGGCTCGTCGACTGGCTGAGGTTGTTTGGGACTATGGGGCCCATAAAGGCATTCTACAACCGCCTTCGTGAGTGGCCTATGAGGCGCGTCCACCATGCCTACCATTGTCTGGTTTCCTCCCTCTTGGTCAACAGGTGGCTCAGGGACAGTTGGCTCGAGAAGTTGCTCTGGAGCTATGTCTTCGGCTGGTTTTGGGAAAGCCTGTTCCAACGTTGTGGCAACAGATGCTGCAGGGATGGTCTGAGCATTCCCATCTCTAGCCGAGGTGAGCATCTGGAGAGTTTCCTTCATTCTGTAGAACGTCCTAGCCCTCTGTAGCCTCCTCTTCTGCGAACGAGATTTAGAGGCCACCCTGGGGATTGACATTTCAACGGCCGCCTGCATCATCCATTGATCCTGCGGTACATCCGAAGGAGGTTTCACTGTTTGGGTGGCTCTCAGCTCTCAGCCGTTGAAGAGCATGACATCTACCGAAGTTTAACTTTGTGCCTTGGTGACCTGCACCACCCTTCTTTCGTGTTTGGGGTGAGTTCCTTCTCTCGGGTTTGGTAGGGTGGCCTGCTCAATGGAATCATTAGCGGGCCTACCATGCCCCCCCAAGTGGGACGTGCTGGAGTCTTTCCCTCAAGTCCCTGGGTCTAGGCAGGTGTCTCTCAGGGTTGAGTTTGGACAAATGCAACTCCCTAAGTTCGTGGACAAGCCTCCCTGGCTTAGGAAGTTTCTTCTGGGGTCCTTGAGGCTGACTCGGCGCCCCTATCTGCAATTTTTCTTGTAACAAGGCCATTCGTTCTGCAACTGTGGATCCCCTGGGAGGCGAACAAAAATGGTCGAACACAAATGTCTTCCTCTTTGGAGAAGTCTCCTTTTTAGGGACCCACATATACTTCTTCTTTCCTCAACAATCATCTCTGATGCCCCCTTGTCGGCCATTTTGAATTGTCCCTTCTTGATGGCTTCTTGAATCGCTCGGCAGAAGATAATACAGTTGGAAGTGGCGTGATTGTAGGAATTATGCCACTTGTAGTATTTATTCCCTTTTATTTCTTCGGGAGGGGGAATCTTATGGCCATCAAGTAGCTTGATCTGCTTGTCTTTGAGAAGGTAGTCAAAGATTTGGTCAGCCTTAGAGATGTCAAAGGCATATTTAACCCTTTCCTCGTCCTTCACTTTGCCCTTGGCAGGTTTAAGAGCCGGACAGATGTAGGATTTCCCCTTAACGATCTCGGCCACTAAGATGTCTGCCTTGTAGTCGGCTGATTCATTATAGTCCGAATCCTCGACTGCATCCACCATTGACACTAACTGCGGTCTTTGGCCTCTAGTGGCTCTCTTCCTTTCTTTCTCTTGTACAAACTGTTCAATTTGAACTGCCCTGGAAGCCAAGCCACTGAGGTCGCTACAAGCTTGTCCCACAAGCTTCTCCTTCAATTGAGGGTGCATTCCAGAGATGGCCATGGAAGTAAGTTGAGATTCTGGGAAAGGTATTGAGCACTTTCCGGGCATCTTTCTGAATCTTTATATGAAGTCTGTTACTGCCTCGTCCACCTTCTGCCGCAAATTCATGAGATCGGTTGCGGTAACTGCAGGCTGTGGCGAATAAAATCTATCATGGAAGCACCTTTCCATGTCTACCCAGGTGGGAGAGAGGGGTACCATGAGAAGGCAGTCCCTGTCAAAGACAAAGGGAACAGCTGCAACTTGTGATACTCATTCTGGTTTCCTTCCCCACATTGAACCGTGAATCGGCCGATGAGCTCCATATTAGACTTTCCATCATCCCCGGAAAACGTGGCAAAGTCAGGGGTCTTAAATCCTCTAGGCAGAGGCACCAATCTATCCACCCACTCGGGGTAAGGCTTCCTGTACACTGGACAGTCGAGCGGTTTCAACTGAACCCCGAAGAACTTCTTGATGGTGTCATCGATATTATTAGGGTCCAGGAGTTGGGGCCCCTATGGTCTTTTAGATGGAGGCGTTGTTCGCCACAGTGTATCTGGGGGACCCTGCCCTCCTGGCTGCGGTGGTACCTGAGGTGGAGCGTCTGCTCATGGCTTCCCAGGCACTACTTGGGCCAGGTTAACAAGGCTAGTTTCTGGTACAGATGTCTGTGTGCCTCGATGAGGTGGAATTTGATTCCATGGCTGCTCGACCAGAGCAACATTCATTTGTGTCTGCATATAGGAACCCGTCGGGTAGGTACTGAGTGCTCCGGGGTACGGCTAACTAGGAGGTAAGCTTGTCGAGCCAAGTGGGCTCTGGACCCTTCGGGAAATACCCACCGTTCCTGCCATTCCCTGATTCCGGGGCGAAGGCTTGCCCCCCTGCGTAAGCCGGGTAGTTAGCCACGGTAGAGCACCCATAGGATGATCCTTGCGGCAGACCCACCAAGCTTGCTGCCTCGGGCGGCCTTCTTGCCAATTGCACTTGTCCTTGCTGAAGAGAAGTCGTATTAGTGACATTCGCCAAAAACTACCCCCTAGTGTTGGCAGTGGCAAAAGTACTAGGCTGAGGAATTACAGGAGTAGGATTTACCTGATGGTAGTACGCCTGCTGAGTCCCAGTCACGCTCCCATTCTGTGGACCACATGCATGCCTCCTATAGGGTTATAAGAGGATGCCTGCTGAGGTCCAACAGGGTTGGTGTATGGCGGGGCCTGATGCGTTTCTCCCATAGAAGAAGGTTGTCCTCCCTGTGATTAGCCAGAAACAACGTAGTTCAAGGTGCTACTGGCTTGCGCAACACGTCTTTGCTCCACTTCCTTGGCCTGTTGCACTTCATTGTGCACCATAGGTTTAACTATGTCAGCCAATTGGTGGGACAATGTACATGATGTCATGTATCCCCATGTCGATTTGTTGCCGGATAAAAAATGTGGTCATGACCACAGGTTCCTCATAATTGAAGTCAATGAGTGTCACAAGGAAGGGGGTTGAAATTGTAACCCTTTTAAAAACTAACCTGAAACAACATTAACAGCTTCACAAGTATTGTTAGACATTGTGTGTAAATGCAAAGTTAAGAAGGGTGAGTGAAAACAGTCTTCTCAACTATGATAGTGAGTAGAGAATGGTGAGATGAATCTGTCTTCTCAACTATGTTTCTGAGTTGAGAAGGGTCAGTTGAAACAGTCTTCTCAACTGTGATAATGAGTAGAGAAGAGTGAGATGAAATTGTCTTCTCAACTATGTCTCTGAGTTGAGAAGGGTCAGTTAGTTCTTTCTTCTCAAAACAACTATCAGTAAAGACAACGAGATGATTTTCAAAATAGCTTTTCTAATGTAAGAGATAGTGTTTGAAAATTTTATCTTAAGTGTGAAGTACCTAAGAATAGTGCTTTAATTTTACCACTTTAAAAGCTCTGAGAAGGGTTGTAAAAATAGTGCTTTTAGAAAAACTGTTTGTAGTTGAGAAGGGTCGGCAAAAGTTGTTTTATCAGTTTTTCAAAAACCTTCTCCAGATGAGAGTTTTAAGCATAGTGTAAAACAACTTAGAAAAGCAGTAAATAACCCAATGATGTAGTGGTTCACCCAAAACTCTGGGCTACATCCACTCCTCACACCCCGTGAGTATTTCCACAATTTTCCAAATAGTTACAACTTTACAACCAACCTAGGCTTAAAGTTCTCATGGTAGTTTTCTTAACACAGCTCTACCTACCATTTCTTGCACCTAATACGATCCTTCTGATCTACTAGGTAGCTTGTAACACAGAAGCAACTGAACTACATACTCAGAAAATAGAATCCCTAGATTAAAGCACGACTTGAGTATGGGTAAGAGATCTACTTGAGAAGGATGGGAAGAATTTGATTTCTCTCTCACAAAGAACTTCAGTAATGATCCATGGTGGTATTTATAGCCATTGAGGCTGAAGTATATGTGTATTAACCATTGGTTAATCATTTATAGTCGTTGGAGTGGTTTCCCAAGTAAATATAGCCGTTGAGAAGGGTGGTCAAAAAGTACAACAGCTTTATGCAGCACTTTCTGCAAAAGACAGCTTGCTCTGCACTTTCTGCAACACTTTTCGACAGAAGACAGCACACTACAGCTGTAATGAGAAGACTACACATTGCAGCTGTCATGACTCTTCTCAACTTTGAGTCTTCTCAAGTTGATGCTTCTCATCATGACCCTTCTGATCTTGACTCTTCTTATCATGACGCTTCTCAACTTGACTCTTCTCATGATGCTTCTAAACTTGACTCTTCTCATGATGCTTCTAAACTTTGACTCTTCTCATCATGACCCTTCTGATCTTGACTCTTCTTATCATGACGCTTCTCAACTTGACTCTTCTCATGATGCTTCTAAACTTGACTCTTCTTATCATGACCCTTCTAATCTAGACTCTCCTTGTCATGATGCTTCTCAACTTGATTGTGAATCTTATCATGCATGTTGACTCTTCTCATGACTCTTCTATTGTTGACTCTTCTCATGATGGTTCTTCTTATGATGACTCTTCCCATGATGAATCTCCTAATCACGACTCTTCTCATGTTGAGTCTTCTTATCATGACTCTTCTCATATTGACTCTTCTCATGATGAGTTTTCTCATGTTAACCCTTCTTAACTAATTACCTTTATCGTCTCTTCCAAGGGTGTTTTTCTTTGTATTTCTATCAACCTTCTTTTGGCTTCTTTGTATTGTCATTGCTTCAAGTCTTCTCAACACTTATGCTTCTTAAAAGCAAATTATCTTCTTGAGAGTAGCTAACATATCCTGTTCTTATATTTCACTCAAGAAAAAACATTAGTAGCATATGAAATCAGATAACTTAAGCTTCTCACATCTGAAGTTTGTTAACCATCAAAACCCAACAAGGATTTTTCCTCAACATAAGCAAGAAGTATTCTAATGGCTTTTAACCTGGCAATAGGAGCAAATATTTCATCATTGTCAATACCATCTTGTTGATTATGGCCTTGAGCAACTAGACTTTTATTGTTTCTGATAACCTTACCATTCTCATCCATATTGTTTCTTTTCGGTACCGGAGTACGGGTCTGAGGTTCGGGATAAAATGCTCCGCGATGGTTGAGAGTTGACTTCGGATGGATGGTTACTGACCTCGGATGGGCCGAGGTGATCTTCTCCCATGCCTCGGGTGGGGTACCTGCAAGCACTCCGATGCTTAAGTCAGCAAGGGAAGAGAAGAGGTATTTTGGGAAAGAAATGAGTGCCTACCTGGAAATGGAGGGTTGCTCACTTATTTATAGACAACGGTACCGTACGCAACCCGTTGGATCGGGTGGACAGGGCATAGTACGGAAATGGGTCGGGCTCAAGTTCTTTGAAGGGTTGGCCCAGTATGGAACAGTGGCCCCCCAAGTCGAGGTCGGAGAGGAACCGAGGTCGGCCTCGGCTTGTCATGACAGTTTTTCAGGGTAGACCTATGATTGTAGTGCCACGTGTTCTCTGCTGAGTGGGGGTGCATAAGGTGACGTTTGTGGAATCTGAGGCAGGAGTCATATATATGGTTCAGTTTCCCATGTCAGGATTGGAGAGGTGCATTGATTAGACGTGTCGGTTCGTTTTCCGAGTTCCTGTGGTATTTAAGCTCAACGGGAGTTTCTCATTCATTACTTGTCATTTTGAGTGAACTAAGATCCTCTTTTCTTGCGAGATCAATTCTGATCAACTCCGACAGCCGTTCCGACCTGAGAACTCACCACCGAGATCAAAATCCTTCCCGATGTCAAGTGCTGAAATATCAGGTTCATCTGCAGAAGAGCAAAGGGTTTCTAGCCCATTAGGGGGTTCTCCACAAGACTCTGCTCCCAAGGTACGAGATTCAAACGCAGTTGAGGCCGGAGCCGAGGAGTATCAGTTCAATCCGGTTGAGTACCACTGGGAGAAGTATGTGGTTGCGCCCGCAGACCAGAAGTGGAGGTTGGAGAGCATGGGGCAACTGCCGGCATGCACCAAATTGCCCAAGAAGGAGGTAGGGTACTTCTTCTACGGGAGGTGCATGGATACTATGGGAATCTGAGTTCCCTTGATCGAGTTCCAACAAGGCGTGCTGGATCATCTGCTTGTAGCTCCATCTCAACTGGTCCCCAATGCTTGGGGGTACGTCAAGTCTTTCGAAGACATGAAGGCTTACCTAGGGCGGACTCCGTCGGTTCGGGTTTTCTTTGCTGTCTTCGACGTGTTCCGCCAGCCTTATCAGAAAGAGCCCACCCGACACGGCCATGTCTGCCTTCGGGAGGTCCGGTATCAGGCTTACTTTACCCCGGTGAACGACTCAAACAAAGGTTTCAAGAAACTTTACTTTTATGTCAGGGAAGTGAACAAGAGAGCGAAGAAAGTCATTGTTGACTACGAGGGGTCCGAGCTAGTGAGGACGCATTTCTCCTTGTCTTGGGATGGGGACCATTACGACCATAGTAACAAGGCTTTTTCTGTGAACTCGAAGTCCTTGGGGGTGAGGATGCTGCTAGCTTCCAGCTCCTTAAGGAATGGGGCGACAGGCTTCTGAAGGCCGACCGGAGATTCCAGTTTGCAGACATCATTAAAGCCGGGGTCAAATCCGCAGCAAAACTGAAGTCGACGTTAGGTAACTCGGACTATCCCTAAAGTCTATATTTTCTAGTTTATTTGTTCCGGTGACTTACCAATTTTTCTTTCCGCAGATGCGTTGGCTGCTTGCTTCGTGCCCGATTCCGACACTCAGGATGCCGGTGTTCAACTCAGCCATGTTCCTCAAGGCGGAGGACAGGCACAGGCGGTTCAAGTCGGAAACGGGCAGCCCCAAGCACTGAGGCTCCGGCCCCTTCAAAAAGTTGAGAACCCCTGCTACTGAAGGTTCTTCCTTGCCTGTCGAGTTGAGGATTGAGGTCCCTTCGGAAGCCGAGCTGGAGGCTTGTGTGAGGGTGGCGAGGGTGGCTGAGACTGCCTTCAGTTTATTTCAAGAGCTTGAAGAGCTGGAGTCGGACCCGGAAGTCTTGCAACTTACGATAAGACTGGAAAGGGTCGAGGCTACCAATTGGGAGCTGGAGAGGGGGATCTTCTGGACCGAGCCGACAAGTTGGAGTACTGTCGAGACGTGAGAATCATGGAGCTCATAGAAGAGAATCGCTTCCTCCGGGGCACCATTAATTCTCTGGCCTCGACTGAAGAGCAGATTGCAAGCCTTGAGGCTCAATTGGTGTTGGGGTCAGGATGAGGCTGAAGAAGCGAGGGAGCTCCAGAGGCAGCTTGTCGAGGCCAAGACGGAGGAGGTCCGGGTTCAGGCTGAGGCCGAGGTTCTTCGGGTTGAGGTGGAGAGACTTAGGGGTGAGTGCAGCACTGCTGCGGCCAGAGTGGAGGGTTCGGCGGTACTCGGCTTTAATTGTTGTAAAGGTCTCTTGGCCGTGGTTAGCCCTGACTTGCCACTGGACTTGCTGGAACCCGAAAATAAAGCCTTCGAAGGAAAACTGGTTAGACCCATAGGTGGTGCCCGTTTGACGAGGTCGAGGTGTTGTACGTCGGCTTTGACGTAGAGGTGTCTGAATGACCATCCCTAGTTTCTTTTAATATTTTGTATTTGTAAATATTGGCCTGTGGCCCGCCTCTTGTAACATTTGCAACATCAATGAAAGTTTATTTTAATTTAAACCATCTTGTTATTTACTTATATTTCGATTGCAATGTGATTTCGTTAGTGAGGTGAGGGTGGCCGAGGCCGAGATTGAGTATCTTACCTTCAACCGTCACGAGTTCACCTTGAGGGTCCCTGATGGAGCGCATGGCTCGGAGATCAGTGAGGTCTTCATCCCCTGATGGAGCGCGGAGCTCGAAGCCGCAGTGGGCTTCTTCCTTCGGCCTCTGATGGAGCATTGAGCTCGGAGATCAGAGGGAAGGCTGCTCGCTCGAGGCGAGATTGAGAGCCGCTGTGGGCCTATGTGCGCTTCTCGACGGAGCATTTAAGCTCGAAGCTGGGAAGGACATGCGCGTCTCTGTAGGGGCCTCGCCTCATACCGTCGTCCGTCGGATGGCCAGCTCGGGTCGGACTCGAGTAAGAGGGGCGTCGTCGTTGGTTGTGGACCGAGGTCGCCGGATAACTTGCGTGTTAGCGCTGTCATACCCTAATTTTGTCCGCCTAGGTTTAAAACCCTAATTTTCCGCAAAAAATAAATAAATTGAGAAGTGTGGTTTTATTTTGAAGAGTGAAGAGCATTGTGCATGCATTTTTGGGTTTTAAAAGTCATTCTAGGGCTTTTAAATTCATTGTTAGAATGGAAATGCATTTGTTGTTAAAAAACAAGGTTTTTAGGGCAAAAGGGTATTTTGGTCATTGTCAAAAATAAGATAATTTCTCATCAAGAATCATTGTGCAATTTTAGAGAAATTTATTTGAGGTCAAACATTTTTGGTCATGTATGTATGTATGCGCATGCATGCATACATTGTGCACAAAATTTCAAAAAAGGATCAAAAGGGAATATTCTACAAAAAGTTCCAAGATGTGATTTTTATGACATTTTTGGTCATGGTGATCACATAAAATGACATATTCCTAAGATTCCTAGTATGTGGCCTAAATTGGGTGTATTTTTGTACAATTATCCTAAGAAGAATAATCAAAAATGAAGGGATAATGGAATGGTCATATAATAGTACAATAGTACAAGATGACAACTAGCAAAACTTGGTCACCAAGGACCCCTCCCATTTATGCGCCTATCCCTCTCTATTCTCTCATTTTGTGTTTTCTCAATGTCCTCAATCCATGTGAGCCTCAATCCTAGCCTTTGATTCAAAATTAAAATCAAATCCTAGAGCACAACTAGTGCACAATGACCTAACTACCCTTAAACCTAATTGCTTTCTATATATACCCTATTAACCTCACCTCATAAAAAAGAAAAGGAGAGCTTTTGGCCTCACCATTCACTCATAAACCCTAGCACACAACTCCCTCCTCACCTTCTCTCCATTTTATGCGCCACCCCCTCTCCCTTCTCTCGAACTCACTTCTTCATTTCTCATCTACCCACACACATTCAATCCATCTTCCAAGCCTAAACACTAATTTTCAACCATCAATCCTTCATAAAATCACACAAAAGTTCAAGATCAAGGGACATTTTTTGGAGATTGAAGACCAAGCTTGAAGATAAGTTGATTTGGTTGATTGTTTCTTCATCTATTGTGTTTATTTGGAGCTCATCTTAAGGTATGTGATTCCTAGACCCCTTCTCTTGTAAATCCTTGCATAAAGTCATCATTTTTTGCATATTTGTGAGATTTCCACTTCCAAAAATGTAGATCCTCTCTTTTAACTTCATTTTTATGCTTGTACATATGTTAATCTCATGAATCTTTGTTTTGATGCTTTGATTTTGGGGTTATATGCATGATTTTGTTGTTTTAATTGAAATAAAATGTTATTTGCTTTGATGATAATTTCGCATGCTTCAAATAAATATGTGTTTTATGAATTTTGTTGGTTCTCATGGTTGAATCTTGTGAATAAATGCATCTATTGTTTGGTTATGTCACTCGCTTGCTTGATTTGGTTGACTTGTTGAAATAAATTGATGATTGGCCATTAAACTTGCAAATATTCAAAGCTATGTTGTTAATTGTGAAATTTGTGATTTGAGAAAAATGAATTTGGGTTTTGGTTCATTTATGGTCCACAAATGATCTTGGGTTATGCTAAGTTGGCAAGAGATAGGTTACTTCAACCTTGATGCCTATGCTTGTAAGCATTTAAAAATTCAATTCCCATTTGATGTGCTTGTGAAATGTGAGCAAAAAGGGGTCTATAAACCATTGAATTTGCGCACATGATTGGTCTCCAATGACCTTGATGCATCCTCAAGTTTAATCATGCTTTCTTTGCTCTTTGAGTTTAATGTAAATTGTTGTTTGAAGTTTGTGAAGTTTTGGCAAAGGATAGGCCACTTAGAGCCTTGATGCACCATTGCATTGTCTTAATAAATTGCAAAGGAGAGACTACTTGGAGTCTTGATGCACTTTCCATTTCTCAATCGGCAAAGGATAGGTTCATTTAACCTTGATGCACATGCATTTTGCCTACTCATGCATTCTTGAATTGAAGCTTGGTACTCAATGCTTGATATACTTGTTTATGTGCTTGTAGTGCATTAAAATGTTGAATTGGTGTTCACAATTTGCTTGTTTTGATTTCCACCAATTGTTACTCGTTAGTAACTCTCCAAAACTTCAAAACCATGTTGCATACAAAGAACAACTTGTTACTCGTTAGTAACGTTCCAACTTCAAAACATTTTTTTGCATTTACATAATCATTGATAAACAACTTCACTTCTTCTCAAAACAATTTCAAACTATTTTTCACAAATCAAACTTTGTTGAGGATAATGCGAAGCCTTTGCTTGCACGATTGTCAACAATGGGGTGCTAGTGGTGATCACTTGGAGTCTTTGCTCAATTGATTATCATGAACACTCATTTTTCAAAAGAACTCTCATTTCACAAATTAAAAACTTTGTTGAGGATAATGCGAAGCCTTTACTTGCACGATTGTCAACAATGGGGTGCTAGTGGTGATCACTTGGAGTCTTTGCTCAATTGATTATCATGAACACTCATTTTTCAAAAGAACTCTCATTTCACAAATTAAAAACTTTGTTGAGGATAATGCGAAGCCTTTGCTTGCACGATCGTCAATAATGGGATGCTAGTGGTGATCACTCGAAACCTTTGTTGTTTGATCACTGTGAACATTCAATTTTCGCAATTAAACAACTAAAAAATAAAAACCTTTTTTCGACAACCGAGAACTACGTAAGCTTTGAATTCTCCATCGCACTGGGAGATACGTAGGAGCGGGTCACATTCCCGTCAAGCACGACAAATGAAAACCATTTTCTTTTCAAAAAAACAAACCCTTTTCCAAAACAAGGCAATTCTAAAAACAAAACAATTTTCGAAAACAAGAACTACGTCGCTTTGATTCCTTCCCCAGGATACGTAGGCACGGTGCCCTCCCGTCAAGCGCAAAAGATTAAATTTTCCTTAAGTTTTTCCATAAAGTAAGGAGAGATAAAGAGAGATAAAAACAAAGCATTTCTTAAATCAACCTTTTAAATCACACGTCAAATCGAGGTTCCCTTTCAGTAGAAAGGATGTGTGGGGTGCTCGTACCTTCCCCATGCATAACCGACCCCCGAACTCAAATCTCGTGGTT
Source organism: Astragalus glycyphyllos (assembly GCA_963573325.1). NCBI lineage: Eukaryota > Viridiplantae > Streptophyta > Magnoliopsida > Fabales > Fabaceae > Astragalus > Astragalus glycyphyllos. Next base: position 42,101,699 of record OY754307.1, read on the forward strand.
CCAAGGACCATTGTCTTTCAAGAAAGGTATTTTTCAATGTTTTACCTCTAAAAAAATATTGGTGGCGACTCCAATTCACGTTGTGCGAAGAGAAATCCCTCCAAAGGATTTTTCGGGGTGCAACAAGCGCGTATATGGCAAATAAAAAATAGAAATTGAGAGCACAGTTCTGCAATCTTTTCTTATTGAGATGGTTTTAATACATTTGTAAGTACATTCTCTTTCTGCCGCCTTCAACCTTTGTCGGGCCCGTTCCCGCTTCTATTCTTTCATCTTGCTTTCCAGATCGGTGACCATGAGAGCTTGTTGTTTCTTGGCTTGCCGCTCCGATTTGAGGCAGAGGTACTGGCACCTCTTCGCCCCATCGAGATCCACCGGGATCGTGACTACCTCCTCTTGATCTGAGAAGAATTTCATCTTGAGATGAACGGTGGAGGCCACGGCCCCAAGCTTCCCCAACGTCGGTCCGCCAACGATGCAGTGGTATGGGGAGAGGCACGGCAGTACTAGGAACCTCGTCTTGATGGTCCTCGAGAGTTTGTCTTCCCCGTACTTTACCCGGAGCTTGAGATAGCCCAGCAGCTTGGTTCTGGAGTCATTAAACCCCACCAGATCGGACCCGTGATACTCAAATAGGTCGGCCTCAGAGATCTTTAATTTTGGGAGCAGCTCCCTGAATAGTATGTCCACTGAGCTTCCTTGGTCAACTAGGATCCTTTTTACATCGACCCCGGCTAGGACGGCAGAGATGACCAGTGGAATTTCCTCATTGGGCTTGCCTCTGAGGAGGTCAGCATCGGTAAATGACAGCGGCGGCCTGTTTGACTTGATCATAGCCGAGCCCGGGTCACTTCCGACGGTGAGTATTTCCTGCCAGTGCCGTTTTATCGAGCGTTTAGTCCGCTTGACTTCCATGGAGTAGCCCCCATGATTACCATGGCCACGGGTCTCTGCCTTTGGGACTTCGGCGCATCTTCCACCGAGTCGCTGTTGTCTGTGGGAGATTTGGTTACTTCGTTGACCACGGCCTTCGATTTTCGTGGCGAGTGTCGGGGAGACCTCTCCCTCTTCTTGTCATCCGACCTTAGGTACTATTTCAGTTTTCCTTTCTGAATCAAGTCCTCTATGTCGTCCTTCAACACCCTGCAGGCATCGGTGTCGTGGCCGCTGCTCCTGTGATATCTGCAGTATGCCTTCTTGTTTGTGTTGCCGGGTTGAGGAATGGGAGCCGGCCATTTTACGTCACGGAACTCGGTATTGGCGCACTCAGCCAAAATCCTTTCCCTGGGAGCGATGAGGTCAGAATACTCGGCGTTCCTTCCGCGCCATTCCTTCGAGCTGGATCCGGAGTCCTGTTTGTACTTATCCTTAGAGTCCTTCCCCTTGCCCGAAGTCAGACCTGGGTTGGGCATGTCTGCAGCGACGGCTTCATCGTAGTCGATGTAGTGCTGGGCCCGCCTCAGGAACTCATCAAGGGTTTTAGGCTTGTGGAGCCCGACACTGATCTGGAAGAGCGTGCCCTTCCGGAGGCTGTGCCTCATGAACAATACCCTGATGTTGTCAGAGAGCTGATGGACGTCGTCTGCAATTCGGTTGTATCTTTCTATGTAGTCCCTTAGGGACTCTTTTTCCCCTTGACAGACTCCCTGTGGCACGTCTTCCGACTTGGGCTTTACTCTTGAAGCCGTGAAGCGTGATGAGAACAACTTCGTGAATTGTTTCCAACGCGAGATTGATGCCGGGGGAAGCTCTCGGTACCATTTCAGCGCACACTTGCTCAGGGAGAGAGGGAAGAGCTTGCAGCGGATGTGGTCCGAGGCATCACGATAGTCGAGCATCAAATCGAAAGTGTCCACATGCTCGTCGGGGTCTCCTCTGCCGTCATACACATTCATACGAGGAGGCTTCTCAAGAGACTTCGGAATGCGGCAGTTGGCGATTTTCGGGATGAAAGGGCTAGCCCGGGACCTTCCCTCCTTTTTCTTCGACTTACCCTTGTGAGTTCCCTTCTTGCTGGGAGATGGATCTCGGGAGGAAGAAGAGGAATTGGACGAAGGGAAGTCCGAGCAGCCAGGGGAATCCGATCTCGGTGGTGATGGCGGAGTCAGAGGCTTTCCGCGGCGCTTTTCCCTGCGAACCGGTGCTGGGGAGGTGTCACTTGGGATGCAGCCTAGAGGAGGCGAAGTCCGGTGTCTTCGACAAATCGCAGTTCGTTGTGGAGACTGGGGGAATCCGTCTACTGGTTGTGGTTGGGTCGCGGCTACCCGGGGAATGGTGGCCAGTTCCTGCTGCATCAGTCCCTGGCTGAGGCGCTCCAACACATCGAGGAGGTTGCTGACAGCCTAGTGTTGAGTTGGAATGGCATCGGTGGAATCGCGACAGGTGGTGGAAGTTGGTCTGAGTTGGGGATTGCCGGGACTTCTACATTAGGCAGCGTCTGAACGTGACCTTTTGGTGTTGTTGCCGCTTGGACCTAAGCCCCGACATTCGCACTCTGCACCCGAGATTGAGATCGGGTAGGTGGACGTCCTCACGGAGGCATGAGTCAAATGAGTGTTTTCGAGGAAGTGTGTATGTGAGTTTGGAAGCAAATGATTATGCTCCCACTATGGTCGCCAATGTTCGGTACTGGAGTACGGGTCTGAGGTTCGGGATGAAGTGCTCCGCGATGGTTGAGAGTTGACTTCGGATGGGCCGAGGTGATCTTCTCCCGCACCTCGGGTGGGGTACTTGTAAGCACTCCGATGCTTAAGTCACCAAGGGAAGAGAAGAGGTATTTTGGGAGAGAAATGAGTGCGTACCTAGAAATGGAGGGTTGCTCACTTATTTATAGACAACGGCGCCGTACCCAAGCCGTTGGATCGGGTGGACAGGTCCCTACCGTTGGATACGGGTCAGGTGTGGATGCGGACGCGGCATAGTACGGAAATAGGTCGGGCCCAAGTTCTTTGAAGGGTTGGCCAAGTCTGGAACAGTTTCTAAAGACCCATTTTGTGCCAATAACAGATTGGTGCTTTGGAGATAGAACTAAGCTTCATACCTCATTCTTCTCAAACTGAGCAAGCTTCTCTTGCATTGCTTCAACCCATGATTCATCAACAATTTTCTTCATTTATATTCTTTGGTTCTATTGCTGAAATCAGAGTACTTTGAGGAGCTTCTCTTCTGAATGAACTTCTGGTTGTAACTAGTTCAGAAATTTCTCCAATTATTTGCCCTTGAGGATGATTAGTTACCAATCTCCAACTTCTTGGTAGCTCATAGGCTTGAGTTGGTTAAGTTTGGGGGTTCTCTAGATGTTGAGAAGGGTAGAGTGTAGAATCAGATTCTGTTTTCTCAAGAATTTCATTACTCTTCTCATCTGTCTTATCTTCATCTATCTCATCATCTTCATTTCTATCTGTTGAATTGTTAGTTTTAATAAACATACCATGCATGCTTTCTTCACATTCTTAGTCCTAAGATTACAAACTCTATATGCTTTTGATGTGAGAGAATATCCTAAGAACAATGCAGGATCAGATTTAGCATCAAACTTTCCCAAATTGTCCTTGTTATTTAAAACATAGCAACCACAGCCAAATTCATGGAAATAAGATATAATGAGCTTCTTTCCTTTCCAAAGTTCATATGGGGTTAATCAGTGAGCTATGTCCTAGCCATTTCTTGCAATGGCCCTTTTTTTTTTAACTACACCATTCTGTTGAGGAGTTCTTGGACAAGAAAACTTGTGTGACACACCATTTTCTTCAAGAAAAGTTTTAAACATGCCCACTTCTAATTGCAACAATGTTAGAACCCTTCTCATTTTGAACTTTCATAAAAAATGTTTTGAAGCTTTCAAAAATCTCATCTTTGTGTTTCAGAAAAATAACCCATGTGAACCTTGAGTAATAATAAACTATAACAAAGCCATATATTTTTCCACTTAGGCTAGCATGCTTGCTACGACCAAATAGATCCATACGTAGAAGTTTCAAAGTTTTCTGAGTGGAAATCATGTTAATAGGTTTAAAAGATGATTTAACATGTTTTTCTTGAATGCATGCTTCACATGATTTATCCTTCTCATACTTAATCTCTGGAAGCCCTCGGACTAAATCAAGTTTGGACAATTTTGAAAGGGTTTTCATGCTAACATGACCAAATCTCCTATGCCACATCCATTTGTCATCTTCTTTTGAAATAAGACTCATTTGACTCATCTCATGACTCTTCTATTGTTGACTCTTCTCATGATGGTTCTTCTTATGATGACTTTTCCCATGATGAATCTTCTCATCACGGCTCTTCTCATGTTGAGTCTTCTTATCATGACTCTTCTCATATTAACTCTTCTCATGATGAGTTTTCTCATGTTAACCCTTCTTAACTAATGACCTTTCTCGTCTCTTCCAATGGTGTTTTCTTTGTATTTCTATCAACCTTTTTATGCCTTCTTTGTATTGTCATTGCTTCAAGTCTTCTCAACACTTATGCTTCTTAAAAGCAAATTATCTTCTTGAGAGTAGCTAACATATCCTGTTCTTATATTTCACTCAAGAAGAAACATTAGTAGCATATGAAATCAGATAACTTAAGCTTCTAACATCTGAAGTTTGTTAACCATCAAAACCCAACTAGGATTTTGCCTCAATATTTTGAGGGGAACCGTCGTTAGACTCAGCATTAACTGCAAGGGGGGTTGTCTCTGAAACACTTACTGGCTCAGTGTTCTTCGTTATAGGGACAGTTGCCTTTTTTTTATGCCGATGGTTGCTCCATACTTAAGCTTCTGCCAGAGCGTAGGTGCATACGCCAACTATAATCCAGTCCAGGCGAATCAAACGGAATCGTTTGCTCACCTATTCTTGTCCCACCGGGCGTGCCAATCTTTTGTTGTCGCCAAACTCTTAGGTCCTAGTCGTGGTGTCGGCGAGGGGTTTGGACGATCTTTGATTCCTCGTTTCTTCAAGCAATTGCGTCGAGGAGGGAACTCTGCTCCTCGACTGTGAGTTTCCTGACTCCTCTAGAAAGGGTCAGGCAAGGTGAGAGGGGGGACGCGAGTATTGGATTATACTACTGGCTAATGCATAAAGTAAAGTAAAGGATAAAAAATACGATAAAGGAAAGATAAATTGAAATAAACGTAGAGTTTGATTAATTGGATGTGTCTTTGTATAATTACTCTATTGCTATATATATACATAGGTCCTCGTCGGCCACTATGCTAGCCTACATTTGCCTGACGTTGGATTGATCTAAGATCAACGACTCTGATTGCTTCCTAGGCCCTCAAAGAGGCGGAGTAACCACCAACGATCCCACTGGCACGGGTAGTAGGGTGAATGCTCGTCGCTCCGCGTTTTCCGGCCTCGCTCTCCCGTTTGAACTTCAACCGTTCCCACATTCTGTCTTCATGCCACGTCTTCCTTGCCTTCCAAGCAACGCCCGCCTTGCCTCGGCCACTCGGTGGCTCAGCCGCACTATCCCCCTTCAGGTAATAGCTTAGGCACCCGAGCCACCCAGAGTTTGGCACACTATAGGCTGAGGCTATCACTTTCCCTCGGCTTAGCTAACTGGCCCTCGGGCGTAACCCTCCCTCGGGGAGTTTTTTGTCGTTTAGTGTGCCCCGAGGACCTCTCTTGACTTCACTCTATTTGGCAAATACACATTTTGAAACATGTCGTATGGCTTGCCTTCACACCACTACTCTTTTCTTCCCTCTTAGCTCTCGGCCTACGACCTAATTATTTTTGGGTGTTAACAGAAATTAAACTTAACTAGTTGCACTTATGAAGAGCAAACATCTTTTCTTTTGTATTGTGTATGAAATGATCACCATTCACCAGTTATAGAAATCATGCAGTCTGAGACGATGAGAACCACGCTTGGAATTTAAAAAGAAAAAAACATAAAGTTAAATAAAATGTTGTTGTTTGAGCCAAAAGTGTCATTGTATCATGCATTCCCCCCATTTTTGCACTATAATGTACGATCTATGGGCGCAACAGAGCAATCACTATAAGGGTGATTCCAACTAAAAATAGTGATTTCGAAATATCCCTTTTTGGGTTCTCTATTTTTGCTGCTTCTGTGAAAAAGATTGAAAATAGTGAGGTATTACCTCTTAAGTGGTCGGACTTGGGGGCGGTGCGACGGCCAGAATGGTGGAGCGGCTCAATGTCGGAGGTTGAAGCGTTATGGCGGTGGAGCAGTGTCGACGGGAAGCACAGTGTTATGGTGTTGGCTTTGCGTAAGTGTTGAAGTGGGTGTTTTTAATCTTATTTTAATATTTTTTTTAAAGGGAGAGAACACATGGCAGGTTTATGTGCGTAGGATGTATCCAATGAACTAAATTAATGGAAATGCAGCCAAGGTATGGCGCCCTCAAGTTACTGAATCTGTCCCTGTAGTAGTGCACTTTCTTTTAGATGGTTACGATAAACTTGATAGTTATGATCTACAATCTTTAATCGTATATCGTTAATTAGTAGTTTATGGAAGAAAGTAAATTGAAGTACGTAAATACCTAATTTATGGTAGGTGGTGAGATTTAGCGAAAATTAATTATTTTTTAAATGGTGCTTGGGTGTTGATGGGGGGATTTCAATGCTGTTCTTCATGATCATGGCTTATATAAAAAAAATGCTGTTCTTCATGATCATGAAAGAGTTGGACCTCCTTTGGTTAGATCTCAACCAATTGAAAATGGTTTCCAACAGGTTGTGGAGAATTGCAATCTTCTTGATCTTGGTTTCAATGGGGATCTTTTCACTTGGGCAAGGGGTAATACTAGAAAGAGGTTGGATCGTGCAATTGGTAATCTTGATTGGAGGCTTATGTTTGATTCTGCTGAAGTGTATCACCTTCCTAAATTAAAGTCAGACCACTCTCCCTTGCTTTTAGATTTAAATCAAAGAAGAGTTGATAATAGAAGGAGGAGGGTCTTTTAGGTTTGAGGCAATTTGGCTCACTCACCCTTCTTTCAATCAACTGGTTGTGGATAATTGGAGAAATTCATCCAATTTTCACATGCAGCTTAAGGAATTCCAGGGGGTGTTAGAAGATTGGAGTAAAGAGGTGTTTGGCAACATTTTTCAGTTAAAGAAGCAGCTTCTCAGGAAATTGAGAGATATTGACAATAGGTTGAGTCATGGTTGGAATGATCACCTATTAACTCTTCAAAAAACTACTTGGGAAGCCTATGAAGATGTCCTAGCTAAAGAGGAGATCCTTTGGTTTCAAAAGTCTAGAGCTAAGTGGATTGAGTTTGGAGATAGAAACACCAAGTATTTTCATGGTGTGACTACTATAAGGACAAGAAGGAACAATATCTCTACTATGCAAAATGAGCAGGGGGTCTGGATTTATGAGCCTAGACAGCTTGAGAGTATGGCTACCAATTACTTCAAGGAGCTTTTTCACTCAAATGAGAATCTTCAACCTTATAATCTCACTGGTATTTTTCCTATCCTTGAGGAAAATGAACTATGGGATAAAGAGCTAACTGATGATGAGATTAGTAGAACTATTAGAAGTATTGGTGCTTACAAAGCCCCAGGTCCAGATGGGTATCAGGCAATCTTCTATCATAGTCAGTGGCAAATTATAGGCTCTCAGTTCTATACTATGATCAAGGATCTGTGGGAGAATCCTGGTAGGATTAAGGAGGTTAATGCTACCTTTTTGACTCTTATTCCTAAGGCTGAGAATGTTTGTAACATGAAACATTTTAGACCTATAGGCCGGTGTAATGTTGCCTATAAAACTGTTACTAAATTGATAGCTAGTAGACTCAAACTGTCTCCAGAAGTTCATTGGTCCTGCTCAATATTCTTTTATCCCCAAAAGACATAGCCACGGCAATATTATTATTGCTCAAGAGATTTTCCACTCTATGAGAAGCAAGGGGGGCAAGAAAGGGTGGATGGCCATTAAAATTGATCTTGAAAAAGCCTATGATAGGCTTAGTTGGGATTTTATTAAAGATACTCTTAATGATATAGGCATTCCTTTGCACCTAAAGAGTCTCATTGATCTGTGCATATCTACTCCTACTATGCAAGTTCTTTGGAATGGGGAGGCTCTAGAGGAATTAGACAATGGGACCCTATTTCCCCTTATCTTTTTGTCTTATGTATTGAAAGACTGTTTCAATCTATTGAAAAAGAAGTTGAAGAGAATAATTGGAAGCCAATCCAGATCTCTAGAGGTGGTCCAAAAATTTCCCACTTAGCCTTTGCTGATGACCTTATTTTCTTCTCTGAGGCATCTATGGAGCAGGCTAACATAATTCAGAACCTCCTTCATCACTTTTGCTAAGCTCAGGTCAAAAGGTGAGTAATGACAAAACTAGAGTCTTCTTTTCCAAGAATGTACCTAGGTTGCTCAAGAAAGACATATGTGAGGTGATGGGCTTTCAACTCACTGAGGACTTGGGGAAATATATTGGTGTTCCCATTTTTCACAAAAGAGTGGGTCTTAATACGTTTACCTATGTTATTGACAAAGTTAAACAAAGACTTAGCTCTTGGAAGTCTAGAACTTTGTCCTTTACTGGTAGAGCTACCTTGGCCAAGTCCTGTGGTCCAAGCTTTGCCTGTGTATGTGATGCAGTCTACTGTTATTCCTAGAGGGACTTGAGATGAGGTTGATAAATTGTGCAGAAACTTTATTTGGGGTGATGATGAGAACCACAAAGCTATGCATCTTTTGAGTTCGGAAAAAATTTGTAAACCTAAGAAGCATGGAGGTTTAGGGCTCAGATCAATCAGAGCTGCTAATTCGGCCTTCTTGTTAAAAGGGTTGTGGAATTTTTGTACTAAACCAAATGATCTTTGGTGCTCTCTTCTTAGGGATAAATACAATTGTGGTTGGAGATCTTTCCCTATAATGGATTTCAATAGAAGGGGTTCAAATTTTTGGAATGGTCTTATTGACACTTGGGAAGCTTTTAGAAGCAATCTGAGATGGGAAATAGGTAATGGTGAAGACATCAAATTTTGGGTTGATGATTGGTTGCCTAACCACATCTCTAGATACTTACTGCTCTAGCACTATTAATAGTGATGATCTTAATCTTGCTATAAGACATTTTGTTACCTATAATGGGGAGTGGAATTGGAGTCTTTTGAGTAATTTTCTGCCTCAACAGATTATTCACAAGCTGGAGAACTATCCTCCTCCCTCCATTTTAGCAAATGATGATAATTTTTATTGGGGTGCTACTCCAGATGGGAGTTTCACCACCAAATCAGCCTATCTAACCCAATTGGGCTCCCAAACAATAAACACAGGCAAGAATTATGATTGCATTTGGAAATGGAAAGGTTCTGAGAGAGTTCGAACCTTTTTATGGAAACTTAGTCATGAAACAGTGCTTACGAATGTAGAGCGTTGCAGAAGAATGTTGGCTACCTCCAAAATCTGTCCCCTTTGTAATGAAGAAGATGAAACCTTGTTACACAGGTTTAGAGATTGCTCTGTTAGTTTCGTAATTTGGAATGGTTTCAATTTACATAATCAAGCTCAATTTTTCAGCGACAATTCTTGGATTAATTGGTTAGAATGTAACATTAAATCTAAGAGTAAGAGATTGGAAGATACGTACTAGAGTGTGAAATTTGGTATTGTTCTCGATGTGATTTGGAGAAATAGGAACGACTTTGTGTTCAACCAAAAGATCCACACGACCCAGGTTTCAATTATCAGAATCAACCATCAGTTTGAGGCTTTTTGCAACTGTTTGCGCCGCGACTCTTCTCTTTCGCCTCAGATACAGCTTTCAATTGAGAATAGCAGCGATGTCTGGACTCCTTCGGCTCTAGGGATCTGGAGTTTAAACTGTGATGCTTCGGTTAATTCGAATGGTAGGGAAGCTAGTTGTGGAGGGGTGCTTAGAGATCATCGTGGTAATTTCTGTTTTGCCTTCACTCATCGCCTCCACCCTTGCAACGTTCTGGGAGCTAAGTTGCGAGGTATCTTGCATGGTGTGACAATTGCGTGGAGCAGAGGTTTTACTCATCTGGAGGTGAATTCTGATTTTGCAGATGCGATTGACTTTCTTTCTGGGTTGAGAGAAGCAGATGAAGGGTTTCAGGGTTTGGTGCATGAAATTCTTGAGATTGGAGATGGAGAATTGATGGTCAATTGGAGGAAGGTGAAGAGATGTGCTAATTGTGTGGCTGATAGGCTCGCACGTTTCAGCAGTAACTGTAATGGCAATTTTGTTATTTTTGATGTTGTCCCAGACTTTTTGGTCCTTTCCATCAGTAGAGATGGGTATGGGCTAGCCGGATCTAGTATCCGTTAGTGTGTTTTCGTTGGGCCTTTGGCCCTTTCTATCATCAAAAAAAATAAAAAAATAACAGCCGGAACATGAGGAACCCAACATTGGTAGAGGTCTGCTTTTCACGTATCTCAATCTTCTCTACGCCTACACAATTTTAAAAAGAGTGAAATCCATGCCTTGTGTATATATGTCATTCTATATTGCACGTAAAATTCAAATGTAGAGGATCTAAATCCATATTTAGATAGACAAATAACTAAGCAAGTAACTTTTAGCTCAATTAATAGAATTGAGTATGTTTGACGTAAAAAAAAAACTTTGATTCGAATTTAGAGAAGGGAAAGGTGATGCATGCACTCTGTAAAGGCATATTCCTTGGACAAATCTTAATCAATGAATTAAAACTTATAGAAATTTGCACACACAAGAATTATGCCAAAAATCTTGAGGAATAAATAAACATCAAGCATGGCCTTTCAAAATAGGACATCGATGGAGCTAAGACAAGAATGTTGTGTCAGCAAGGCACCCCTTAACTGTTATGATTGATGAAAGTTCAAGTTGGAGGTTGCCAGGTTCCAGGTCTATAGTTTGCACCAGTTCCTGTTGGCTCTGAAGACCTGAAAGCAATATTTGAAAAAAGAAAAACCATAAATAAAGCAATGATATGAAATATGTGGGTTAAAATCTAAAAACATGGGAAATATCTTTGATAGCACATTTCACAATTCTAAAAGCATAGATTCTGTTTGATTAACTTTGATCAATTATAGTGCCCATTGACTCAAAGTATATACATATACACATTTGGACTTACTCAGGCTTAACTTCTGCATTCACGGACGCGCTCTCTTGAGAATTTCTGCAGAAAGATAAAAAATGAGTACTATAAGTTGAATAGCTACTCCCAAACTATTTTATGAAGAGAAGAAAAAAAAATGCCTTCACAGAATATAGAAAAGACTAATGACAATTAAAGTTGAATTAAAATAGCATCTAAAACAGAACAAAGAAGCAAAATACGGATTTCAAGACCACTGACATTTGAGGATTAAAGTCCTTCAACCAAAGAATGTCATTTCCAGAGTAACAATAAAAAATGTTATTGATTTACATTATGTATGCTTCAAATATAGTCCCTGGAAAAATTCTCAGAAATCAGATTCTAATCCTTAGGTAAGTTAAAGCAAACTATTGTAATAGAAATAAGATGTCTGCTTAACATATTTCTGACAGTATTTACACAAAAGGATAAAATACTATCTGCTCTGACAAATGAATTAGACATAAGAAAATAATAGAAAATTTTATGCTGGCCACAAACTGCAACACAGTAAATGCCGGAGAGATGTTTAAGTATCAAAAAGTAAACTGCAACAGTTTATAAAAATCAATACACACACACTAAAATAATAAGGGTTACATAAGAACATGCATTTCAAACATGTTTAGGTATCAAAAAATCAATTATAAAAGACTGACCTCAAGTCAACCATTGTGTCAGGTGATTCTTCAACCTCGTTACCTACAGCAGAGAAAACATGTCAAAAGCATGTTAAAATTCTCTTTCTGGAAGGGTTGTTTATCTCTCCTTTTAGGAGGGCAGGGACATAAAATCTCAAAACGCTGTTTATAAGTAAAATGAAATATAATAATTTGCATAAAGTATCTGGAGATCAAAATCAAACTCCAATATGTTTAATTCAAATTTATCCAAATATTTTTCTTTCACAAAAGGAAGCAAAAAACAGAAAGAAAATATTTGTCAACGAGAGAACAGTAAGAAGACCTTCGGAAGGAGCTGGAAATTGCCGAATAAAACTTTTCAAGTCTGGACCACTAACTTTTTCTGCATGGAAATATAAATTCGTTAATAACTCCCAAGAGTAAGTAAAAAAAGAATATTGCAATGTCAATAAAATTGTAAGGATCTGACCAGTGCTGACACGTTTGACTCTGGTGCCTTCTTTAGCTTTCCTTTCCTCTTCTTCTTTCTTGAGAACTTTGTGAAAGAAAAAAAAGTGCGTTAAGATCTTCGTATAGAACTAAACTAAGACACGAATATTCTTTTATAATAATGAGAATAAGAATGAAAACTATAGTAGAAACTTAAGAGAGGAATCTGACTAGATAAGAATGAAGTATTCAAACAGATTGATTAGATAAGGTGGAAGTATAAGAGGCACATACGAGCAACATTCTGTCTAACTTGTTCACGTCTTGCTTCAAATTCCATCTGTTCCTGAAAAGGAATAAAAAAGCATTTGAATTAACAATGCAACAATATAAACTGTACGTGCCTCTTTATAAAAAATTTACTTTGCTGAAAACATTCATAAAATAATCTAAAGGTTAGTTTAATAGTTTGCGACCCCATTACAAAATAGGGGAAACAATTCATGAATAAGTTGTTCATAAAAGAATTCAAGCAAAATTCTCTTAATTATTCCCTCGCTTAAAAGGATACCAAATTTACAGCTAACATGACAAGTTCATCACATAATGTTGATCCCTGTGATTAAAGGCCATGGATTTTTGCTTCCAAACCACTCACGCCTTACCCTGCAACCAAGTTACCCCTAAAATCATTTAGCCCTAACTCAAATGCCCAAGCTTTTTAAGCTCTCATTAGGCACCATCCCTAATCAATGTGGGGCTTGGATTTTTCCATTACGCCACATTCACACCTTATCCACATATAGTGACATCAATTCCTTGTGTATCATAAAAAAAGAACACTCCCATTTTGTTATCACCCGATGACCGTGACCAAGCCTCGCTCCAAACTTAGAAAAATTCACCTCCATTCCCAAGGTTGTATATGTGGAATGATGAAACTATGAACCCATGAGTCTCCCACTAATCTCACTGTTATCCCTTCCGAAAGAACATTGCTTGAAATTCCAAATATCACCAAAACACTGGATTTTAAAGCTTCCTTCTCACTGTCTTCATCAACTTCTATAGCTGCTTTTTCCAACTCTTTGTTTAATTCTTCATTATCTCCTAAAACAACAAATCTTACTTTGTTCACATTGGTGTAGAGGATGGGATTTATCACCATTTCGGAAACATGACCCCTCATTCTCCTCTTCCTCAACTCTTAATACGTTAAATGGTTTAGATTTCTTCCTTTCTCAGCTATATTCCTTTGTTCTCCTTTTTTTACCGCAGAACTTGAAGATGAAGCGTAAATTTTATTTTGTATGAAGCCTGAAACCACTGACCATGAATTAGCCTAGTCCATTCCTAACCAACTGTTGTTTGGCTTTGTAGAGGCACTTGCCAGTACAGTTTCTCATTCTCGTAATCCCACACTCCATTTTGGATCCTTTCAAGCACTGCTTTGCTGTCAAGATTTAGGCCAAAAATTATAACTGGTTAATGGGGGTAGTATCGATTAGTTCTGCTTTCATCTTCCTAACCGTCTACTTGCCTGCAAGTGGGTATTTGGTTTAAAAGCATGAATTCTTTGTTTAATGTATGGCTGCAGACCTCCAAATAAATACCCTAGGTACTGTTCTTCTGGTCATTTGCTTAATTTGAGAGGACAAAAATTCAAAAGCTTCGATTTATTACTCTACACTTCCAATGGATGGTAGACTCCTCCTTACTTACTTTGGATAACTTGACCTTCACTAACTCAGAAGTGTTTGTACTTAGTACATCTCATCCCTCACGATCCATACAATAGGATCTCTTCCACAACAAAATAGTAGTTCCATTCCATCTTCTTAAGGGCCTTGCAATATTCATCTAATCCGCCTCGATCAGATTCTACTTCCTTGTTAGTCAAAGCCTTGTCCCTCTGGCTAAACCAGTCTTGTTCCCTTGCATTGTACTTGCCTAGAGCCTTTTTGATTAAGGAGAAAAAAGTCCCCTTCAAATTTTCTAGTTTTTTCCTCCATGTTCAACATCTTCTCTTATCAACGCTAGTCTTCATCTCCTTGAATCTCTCCACCAACAATTCTGTTCTGTCAGAAACTCTAGCTAAATGGTTTATTTCGCCAACCTTAGTTCACCTCCTTTGGATCTGGTAGGTCCGACGAAAATGATAGGGCACTATAGGTTAGATTGAATAATCTATAACAATATATAAAGGGGCTTCCGAAAAAAACTGTCTCCATTTGGTGTCAGATTTTTTCCCTTATTGCCCCTTCACACCCAGCCTACCATTACAATAGTACCCTTAAAAAAATAAACTGCTCACTACACGTCAAAAAAAAATGCTGCACTAAGTGTGCAGTTGAGTTTTTTCCGTGTTTGCATTTTCCGGTTCCCACGATCTTCTCAGCACAACTGTAGTTAGCTTATTAATTATTTATCATTTATATATTATTTATCTATAACTTCTATAACCACCCACCAACACGCCAACACATGAAAAGGCCCGTCTTTCCCCCCTAGTAATAATAATAATAATAATAATAATAATAATAAGTATAAACCAAACACTGAAACCACATATAAAACAACAATCTATTTGCTGTCCCAGAGATCAAGTCCACAAGGCAGAATAACAACCTTATGTACCTAATTACACTTTACACCCTACTATACTATCACATACATTCCTAATAACTAACTCTCTGAAGATATTTTTAATCATAACGCGACTTAACAGTTCCGTCACTTATTTCCTAATAACTTCCATTAAGAATTCTACCACTAATTATTCTCTATCATTACTCATGTTGTTATCTAAATTCCTATGCTAAGGGATCAGCCTTTTAAGTCCCACCATAACCCTCCAAAAACATAAAGAGAAGCCCAAAAACAAGAAAAAGTAGGACAAATATGGCAAAAAATAGTTCTGCACAAAGGAGGTGGACCAAATGCTAAGATCAATCGACTAGAGCTAGATTCCCTTCAAAGAATAAATAAAACGAATTTCCAAATGATTAAAAAGAGAGAAAAACAATACAAAAATCAAACAGGTAATTAAGTTAAATACTCTTCCTTTATATTTCATCTGATTATCTTATTGAACTACGTTATTTCTAAGTCAACAAGGAATCATCTTTAGAACTATTCAAGGCAAAACAAGTAAATTTGTTAAAGACAATTAAGGTGAAGAAATTAATTTGGAAATTTAGGGTAATTATCCAAATATTATCTTAGAAGCAATTTGATAAACAATTGTCATAGTTGCAACCAACTTCCTTATACTATTTTCAAGAGACAAGAGATGGCGCGACTTTAGGAGTTTACAAGAGCATAATGTTTCAGGAGTGTTGCTACGTCTTATTTGTAAAAGGACTAGGCTAACCTACAGCTTTCATTTTTTTCTTAGTCTTTGAGGATACTGGATACCTTATCCTTGCCTGTGAGGATATTTTATCCTTGCCCTCTTATACCTATTTAAGTAACATTTAGACACAAAGTACTACACACAAGCGCGCATGAAGCATGAATGGAAAATCATTGCATATCGTGTCATCTAGTCTAAATATGATCTGAAAATGTAAAGAAACACCAGCAACTTCAGATATCTTTACAGTGCAAGGGATATATTCAAATGCATTTCAATTTACCTCTGTAGTTGGAGCCCTTTTACGCTGCCCATTCAGCCAACATATCCATTCAACTAAAACAGTTAAACATTAACTATCCATCAATAATTGGAAATAGGACATGGATTGTATTCTAAATAAATTTAATTGTCCCAGAATCACCTGTATTAATAGATGTGTAAAAAATTAAGTAACCAAAAATTTAGAAGTTGAATGATAGCCACTATAAAATACATACCTGGAATAGAGGTAGGATCCTGTTCTCCCTTAAACACCACCCACCTCTTCTCTTTCACTAGTAAACCAAAACACAAATGCAGAATCAGAGAGATTCCTTATAAAATACAATGAAAAAACACCCAGGAAAATAAGAATTATAGTCCTCTGTTCTAGTCCTAAAATAAGAAGAATTATAGTTCAAGATGGGAAAAGTCCTCTGTAAACACTCTTTGAAGGCTAAGATATCCCTGCATTGGACTAAAACACTATCCTCTTACCCTAAAATTTTAGTCATCAAAACCTTTTTGAAAGTTTAGCCAAATGCTAAGAGTGACCACAGAAGGTAGGATATCAGATCAGATCAGAACTAACCCAAAAAAACGTACCACCTTCACAAATCTCAATGCCTACAATTTATTACAAAATTATATCAATGTTAAAAAAACAAAACAAATTAAAAGCATCAGGTATATCATGAGTATCCTAAAAATAAAAAAATAAGGCATATCATATGAGTAAAGTATCTACATAGAGCTGATCACACAGCCATTCCCTTTAATATACCAAACTCCATACGACTCAATTCTCAATTTATTTAGTCCCTAAACTTGTGCTCTCCTATCTAGTCTTAAAGTATATGAAAATACTACATAGTTCATTAAATTTGGGAAATCCACCTAGATTAAGGGTTTATTTAACTCAAAACATAGAAGCACAAAATCACAAACGAGGATAAACCCTTCTAATCCAAGAAGGCAATAACATATACAGTAAATAATAACAAGAGAAAAGGGAGAGAGAGAGAAGAGAAGATGGAAACCCACTTACTGATACCGTCAATTTGTTCCTCTCTGGTGAAGTATTTGTTCCCTGCTTTGTCAACTCCCGCCATACTTCGATTGCTGAATAACCCAGCAACCCTCCCAAGTATCCTCCGCATCTTTTTTAATTGCTTTTTTTTTTTGGGAAATTCAAATGTGTTTCGGTGACAGCATCTCGGTTGTGAGTTGTAACAATTTCAACCTTAGAGATTGGAAATGCAAAATCTTTGGAATTTGGAATGCTATTTGTGCTACAAATATAATATAACGATAATTCTGGAGCTTCTCTGCGTGTGCGCAAGACGGGGAAAACGGAAAATCTGAGTTTTGTATTGTTTCGTTAGTTTTGTCCGGTTCGGATCTACTTCGTCGGTCTGTGTTTTGGGTTTAGGTGGGAGGCAAATTGGGTTTTTTGTTGGGTTAATAGTCATTTTGGTCCCCGAAAGTGTAACTCGGTGTCACTTTGGTCCCTAAATCGAGAGAAAATGCAAAATGATTCCTCAATGTGTAATCTGTCAATCACGTTAGTCCCTGCCGTTACTCACATTGTTAACTCCGTCTATTGTCGCTGATGTGGCACGTTTAGTGCCACATGGAACTGATTATGTGGCGTTTTTATGTTAAATGGGTCAATTCTGGTCAAACAACAAAAAAATTCAACTAAAATCAAAATGCCCCTTTTTCACTCTCAGGGACCACTCCCCTTCTTTATTCCTTCTTCAACGTAACTGTCTCTGGAGAAGACAAAACGCCAGCAACCACCACAAGCCTTCTTCCTTCGTTTATCACTCACCATCATCGTCGATCATCTGCTTCCATCATCGTTCGTTCTTCGCCGTTCGTTCATCTTCTTCCATCGTTCTTCGTTCTTTGCCTAAAGTCTTCCATCGTTGAAGGTATGTTGTTCTGTATCTTCTGAACCTTAGCCTATAGTCTTCGTTTTTCACTCAATGGTGACGAAAATGGTTCTTTTTATGACATTTAATCGATGCTTAGTTTAACCCTGATTTTGGTTTTTTAGTTTGATAGTTCTAGGGTTTAATCTGATTATGTTTCAAAATAGTACTATTTTAATCTGATTATGTTACTTTTAATCTGTTTATTTGCAAATCTGATTATGTTTTCAAATCTGATTATTTTAGCTATGCCATGTGAACATGCCATTGCATGCATTGCACACCAGGTAAGAAAGCCTGAGGATTTTTGTCATGGGTGGCTGACATTGGGATCATACAATGCCACATATGAGCATTTCATCAAGCCAACACAAGGTGAGGAATATTGGGAACCAACTTCATATGATAGGCCAACACTTGCACCACTTAAGAGACGCCCAGGGAGACCTAAGAAGTAGAGGAGGAAGGACACTACTGAGAACCCTTCACAGACAACAAAGTTGAAGAGATCATACCCAATCATAACTTGCCAGAGATGTGGTCATCAGGGTCACAACACAAATGGATGTTGCTATCCAGGTGTTTCACGCAGACCACTAAATTGGATTCCACCACCAGATGAAGTTAAAGCAACCACTGCTTCTGAAACTGCACCTGCTCCTGAAACTTCAGCACTTGGATTTGGTCAAGGAACATTTGCTACTACACCAATGTCATTTGGAGTTAGGCCACCACCTATTAGAGGAACAAGTCCAAGACCATTTATGGTTCCATGTCCTATGCCAAGTAGTCAGCCTGCGATGATGGCATTCATGCCAACTCCTAGACTTCCCCCAAGCGAACTTGGTCAGAATCAAGATTGAAGGAATTTGAAGAAATTATGAAGTTGTAATAGCATTATTAGGATACCTTTTGAACCACTTATCCAATTTTGCATTTATGCATATGTTTTGAACATCATATGAAGTTGTAATAGCATTATTAGGATATATTTTGAACCACTTATGCAATTGTGCATTATTAGAATATATTTTGAACAAATTATTTATTGAAATATTCTGGTTTAAGTTTGAGGTTTGAAATTCTGGTTTAAGTTTGTGGTTTGAATTTCTGGTAAAATTCTGGTTGCGCAGGGACTAAAATGATATATACGTATATGTTTCAGGGACTAAATTGACATTAATTGAATGCTTTCAGGGACTAAAATGATATAAACGTATATGTTTCAGGGACTAAATTTCAATTAAAAATAAAAAAGGCCAAATAAGAAGAGGATATGAGGGTGTTACTTTCATTTTGGTCCCTCACAACAATAAAAAATTTCAATTAACAATAAAAAAGGCCAAATAAGCAGATCCACGTGGCACTAAACGTGCCACATCAGCGAAAACTGACGGAGTTAACTATGTGAGTAACGGCAGGGACTAACGTGACTGACAGATTACACTTTCAGGGACTATTTTGCATTTGCTCTCGATTCAGTGACTAAATTGACAGCGAGGTACACGTTCAGGGACCAAAATGACTATTAACCCTTTTTTGTTTTTAGTTCCTAAAAATTTTTTTTTTTTTGACAAGAAGTTCCTAAAAAATTTTTATAGGGACTAAAAGTTGGTGAAAATGTTTTTATTGACTAAAAACAAAAAACCCAAATTTTATAAGAACCAAAAACATATTTAACCTTTTAATTTATATACACAATATTTCTAATATAGATCATCAAAACTTAGGAATATGGACATCCACAAAATATTCATGTTCGGTACCTTACTCTTGGGTTTGGATCCGAAATAAGCAGTTGATAGGCTGAGTCTTGAGATTGTCATTTCCTATGTTGAGGTCGGGTTGATGCTCCTTAAGTCGACTTCCTCCGAGGTTAAGCTTTCCAGAGTCGTCTTCCCCTGAGGTTAGACTCGGTGGGGTTGGTACCTGCAGATACTCCGATTAAGAAGTTAGTGAGAGGTACAAATGGACAAAAACGTACCTGGGTTGATGTTGTGTTTATAGATGCGGAGAGGGAGACTCTGCGAGTCTTGACTGATCCTGGGCCGTCGGATCGGAGTGCCCCAATCTGGACCGTTGAGCTCGACTCCGGCGTTTCTTGCATATTACTGGGCCGGATCCAGCACTGGATTGGGCCGCTTTATATGCGGATTGGGCCTCTTGGCCCAGTCCGAAACAATTCATAACACTCCCAATTGGATGTCCATCAATGATATGCCTCATTAAAACCTTACTAAGAAAAAACCCAATGGGAAAAACTCTTAGTAAAGGAAAAAGAGTACAATATCATGTACGTGGATTTGGCTTGTTAAAAACCTTTCCTGGAAAACCCAATGGGACAAAACCATGGAGGAGGAAAAAAGAGTACAGTTTTCTCCCCCGCTATGAATGCCAACATTTAAATTTTCTCCCCTAACACATTTGAATCAATATGCTTCGTGATATATCATCCGTTCAATTGAGCTTTGCAGTCACATTTGTCTTCAAGACATCTTCCTTGAATTGTTGATATTTGAACATGATATGTAGAAGAGAGAACTATAGATTGAGATGCAGATCATGATGATGTCTCAATGTCGCCGTATGGAAATAATCACATATTTTAAAACTGACTTAATCTAGATCAAAAAATATCTCGTATTTGCATGATTATCATAAAATAATTGTTTTATTTCTATCATGAGAATATAAAACAAAGATATATCTCACTTTTTTCTAAGGCATTTTGGTTGGTGATAAATTCTATCTCACTAATAAGTATCAAATACTATCACATCAATCTATATGACATTTATTAATATGCACACTAATTTAAAGTCTTCGAGAACGATATATTTGATATCTTCTTGACACAAACATCATGTACTCAATAGATATAATTTATCATGATTCAATTAGCTAGTTGATCGATCTGCAGGTCAAGACAAAATTTTGTTTCCCAAAAATATTTATTTTAAGATATTTTTGTATATCTTTAATGCTTCTAGGATTTTCTAGGTGGAGATCAATCTAAGGTTCAACCTCTCATTTAGTCCAATTTCGTTGTGTTTCCTAGTTTGGCCAGTCATTATTTTGTCTAAATTCTTATTAGACTTTGTTTCATGATCCTCTTCATCACTTATCATATTTAGCGCTATATTATATATACACAAAAGAGTAAAGACCCATTTTAGTCCCTGACAATTTTTTGATAGGACAAATTGGTCATTGACAATTATTTGGGACAAATAGGTCCCTGACATTGACAAACTAGTCCCTGAACAAATTTCGGTTCCATCACTTTTGATTCTTAACATAGCTTATTGAGATCTCATTACCACAAATTTCAGGTACTTGATCAGTTCTTTTGGATCTTGAAAAATAATTGTCATATCACTCTTTTGGAGTTTCCATATCCTCTTTTGAGCCACTTTGCTTTTAAGCTCATTTCCTTGTTCTAGAATTTTTATTCTTTGGAACCGACTAAACTACACGATTCATGTGTGGTTAAGATTAATTTGTAGTGTTTGAGTGTCCAACAGGGGCATCAATTTTTATTTGCGTATTGCAGCTAGTGAATAATTTACAAAATTTTGCAAATGAATTATTCTTTGAACTTCTACTTCACATTGGTTTATAAGAGGATCGAGATAAGATAATAATAATAATTTATTTTAAATGATATACTAATTTCCAGTTGCTTATCTCTCCTCCTAATGTTGGGAAAACTAATTCATCAAAATGATAATTAGCTGACTAAGCTATAAATACATCTCTGCTTATTAGCTCAAGATACTTATGATGGATGGTGATTCATATACTCATATATTCCTAACATTCTTTAAGGATCCATTTTATTAAGTTGTGATAGATTTATTATAGTATGCACACCACATCAAAAATATCTTAGATGGAGAATATTAGGTCATTGACCAAAAATCATTGTAAATGGGAGAACTTACAGATATATGTTAACTTATTGGTTTGATCGATGCATATCAATGTATCAGCCTGCAAGATTGCATGTTCCCAACTAGAAACTGAGAGTTCCATCTCATAAGTATTGTTCATATAATTAACTTTAGATGTCTAATGAATGGTTCTTCAAGACCATTTTATGAATGAACATATGCTATGTGATGTTCAATATAAATTCTAATTGTCATAGAATATTTATCAGATGCTTTCAAGATAATTCACATAATGAGCTCTTACTCAAATTAGTTGAGCAAACAATCTCACAAACTTCTGATTGTGAGTTGATGACAATTATATATATGTAGCCATTTAGTTGATGCATCAATTAAAATAATAAAATATCTAAATGGTCCATGTGATTATTGATTTACAAATATCACCTTATATACATTTTATAGATGTAGGAGACTTATTCCATCAAATTGTCAACTTTCTTTGGGAACTAATAATACACAAAGATTAATGGATTGAAGAACTGGCGAGATCTTCAATACATGTTCATATAAAACATTTAACTTTTTCCGCATCATAATAGACCTGAGATGGCCCAACCGGTCATGCCAACAACAAACTTATTATGATTCATAAATTTCTGGTTTAAGGTAGCATGTGTTATACTAATATCTGTTTAGTACAAAACCAAAAGAAATACATGTATTGTTTCTAATACATGTTTGTATTTCTCAAGGTAAGTCTCATGATTACAGACATTGAAGATTTTCCTCATTTATTATTTAATTTAGCATATTCACTTAGATGAGCAACCTTTGAAACTTAATTAGTTTCTACAAGACTTAAGAGAATATAATACATTATCAATGTGTAATTTTGTTTCTCTAAGTAACAATACAATGACTCTTTTAGAGTTCTCTATTATATTTGCAAACTTCTAGTTGCAAGTTGAAAATAAGTATGCAAGCTACTATATGTCTTGTAAATGGCAAATCTTTGCAGACTTCAAGTTTAAAATATATTTTTTATAAATGCATACCAAACTTCTGGTTTACTTTAGCATAATTTTAATTGCGCTCATACATATATTTGACTCGACAATGAATAAAAATAATGCATTAAACTCTTATCATTCAAATAACAAAATATAAAAATTCTAACTAATGCATATAACAAAAATTACTATTTACAAACAAAGAATTGGGGACACACATTTTTTTTGTTGCAATATGTGTATATGAAATTCCAAGCATGAGAAAAAAATAAATAACATATTTCCATAATGTCGAAATACTAAACCATTATTAGGATTACCAAAGGTCATAACCACAAATTATACTAATGAACTTTAAATAGGATAATGATAACCTTTACTACATCAATAATCATAACCACAACTTTTGGTGTCCCCAAAATTTTAATGTAAATCATTCACTTCTAGGAGTGAAGTTCACTTTACCATATATGTCTTTTCTTTTAATTTCCTTCAAAAAAAATATACTAAGCTATATCTAATGAATTACATTGACAATCTAAATGTCTAGCTCTTCAAGAACTCACCAAAAAACTTTTATAAGGAATATCAAAGAAAATCATATTTTATGATCATATGTTCTTCAAGAACTATATCTCATATCTTCTAAACGATGACCAAAGAAAAATCCATACTTTAAGCAATCCTATAAGGGAATAAAGTTCTGACCATATTATGTAATTTATTCACTTCTGGGAATATAGTTCAATCCATTATGTGATCTTTCATTTTAATCATTCGTAAGTCCTTTGTTCATTCACAATTGTCACAAAATTTCCAAAACATTCTAAAAATATTTTCTCACTTTTACTACTTCAAGAGCATATTCGAGTAGGATAAAGAATATATTTCCCCTTATTTTCCTGTGTTTCAAGTTAAACTAAGATAAAATAGATCTTTTAAATTATAATCATGGTCTAAAGGTTAAGTTCACAAATCTTTCAATAGTGATGATCAAGAAAAATCATACTTTCTAACTATTTTTTCTTCAAGAATTATACCACGACTTTATACGATTACCATCATTCTTTGAACAACCCTCCATTGATGGTTGAATACTAATAATTTTTTTTTGAGTTCTTCAAGAACTATATCACAAATTTTCACACTTTGAGTAATCCTATAGAATGCTTCAATATTCAGTTATTTGTACAATCCTTCTGGATGCTTGAATGACGAATTCTTCTGGAATTCATATTGAATATAGACAAACACAATATGCTTCAATATTAAGTTCTTTGTGCAATCCTTCTAGGATATGCTTGAATGATGAATTCTTTTGAAATTCATCAAGAGTAGACGAACATGATAATTGTCTCTGTGCAATCCAACAAAGATGCTTAAATGTTGAATTCTTCGGGAATTCATCAAGAATAGAAAACATGATAACCGTGGTAGCTAAATAAAATTCTCAATAAAATTTCTATACAAGAAATATAAAATATTAACATGATAAAATAAAAGCTATGAAAAATAACATCATAAATGATATGTTTTCTTTTACTATATTTATGTTAAAAATGAGAGAGAAAAATTTGACATATTGTTCCGTAAGCATCTACATAATTGTTCCTCAAGCAGATTACCACTACCTGCTGGTTTTTATTTATTCTACTTTTGGAAACATTTGACATATTGTTCCGTAAGCATCTACATAATTGATGCACCTCGACATTCTAAGAAGGGAAGAGGGTAGCATAAGGTTGGGGTCTCACAACTAATCTTGTAATGTGGTGGGTAGCATAATTTGCTACCGCAGAGGGACCTTTGAGATTTCCTATTTTTAGAATCCAATATCTTTTATTGGTTGTATATTTCTCTCTTAGCATTAACATTAGTGTCAATAATAATGTGCGACATAAAACTATCTCATAGTCGTAGCAAGAAATTGCCTTCACAAACTCTTCTTCAACTATACTTACAATACCATTCTTCACATTGAAGAAGACATTACCATTGCTGTCAAAGAAGCGTTCTAGTGATGCACAAGAAAGGAAGCTACTGGGGTTACAGACTGGAGAGTAAGCAGACGTGGACCAAAATGAGTGTGTTTTGGGATAAGTAGGACCAACAGGACACTTTGGACGTGTAAGGCGACAAAGGGAGGTGGTGAGGAATAGAGGAATAGAGGGGAGAATAGCAAGGGGAATGGTGGACGAGCATGGAGGAAGGCGAGTCAAGGCGGAGGTTTCCCATATATGGACACTAGGAAGCTGGATCGGAAGCCCATGGGTAGTTCAGGTGGAGGTTGGAGGGCGAACACCAATAGGTTGGGGGTTTGCAACGCACCGCCACCACAAGAGAGGAGAAAGATGGGGGGGATACTGATATGATCCTAAGGAGGACCACTTTGAAATAAAGAAAGATATTGACGCCATACTCAAAAAAATACAAGAATGTGAGCGATAAGTCATGAAGCTTAATCACCACAAGTTGGCCTTGATAAGATCAAGGGTCCGTTTGGATTAGCTTATTTTTGAGCTTATTAAAAACAACTTATGGAAATAAATAAGTTTTTATGTTGATTTACAAGTTCTCATTAACAAAAATTATATCTCCTTTAGTTGTTTTTCCATAAACTACCCTAATAAGCTTATGAATAATACATAAAAACTTATTTATTTGCATAAGTTGTTTTGCATAAGCTCAAAATAAGCTCTATCCAAACGGGCCCCAATTTGGTTCTTTTAGCCAAGAACACAAATGAAACTCTCACAAGTGGAGAAAACTCAATATTGATTCATATTCCAATTGTGATTTGTGTAGTACAATATATCCATATTTATTGCCTAAACTCACAATCTTTGAACACCAAAAGCGACTCTTGAAGTACACTAAACAAACGTTCACTATCATGCAATTATCAAATAAATTGATAAGTGCATGTACATTAGTTAATACCTAGAAAAAAACATGATTATGAGAATAAAATCTCACCAGTCATCATAATGACTTAAGAAGCTTTTAAAACCCACAAACTAATTTAGGAAAGACCAAAAAACACTTAAAATTTATTCTATTAAAATAAAATACGAAAATTCAAATAGAAATAGAAATAAATAGATATCCCACAATTGTTTCTTGATGATGTGAATTTTAGTTTCTAAAGGGTAAGAACTGACCATTTTTCTTTGTAGAATTCCTTTCACATGCTTAATGAACTCATGTTCTCATCAAAGATTGACTTTGTATGCAGCTGTGGATGCTGCTTGAGCAAGGGAAAGGAGAAAAAGTTGACGAACTGCCACTTGTACCAATCGAACAACGCCAGACGTGCCAAAGACAACAACGTTGCAACCGCTTTTCGGTAGCGTCTATTTGAGAGAGTTTTCATTCTGGATTTATCTTGTATTCTGGAAACTTTTGCAAAAATAAATCTCTCTCATGAGTGGTGAAAAGTGAAAGGGATAAAAATAATTTGTTAAAGTCAAAAATCCTTTATTTTTTTTCCAAAAATATTCATTTTAACAAAACCAGGTCGAAGCCCATTACAATCATCTCAACCAAACTAAACTGGCCCGAAAACAGAAAACGGCCCATACTTTTCCGAACCCGCTCCTACTCAGCACACACCCCTAAACACAATATAAGTAACAGAATACCCTTAATGAACCGAAATGTTCCAAGTGCGTCCGTATTTTTTTTCCGAAATTTTAATGGGGTCTCTAGAGGCAACTGA
This sequence comes from Astragalus glycyphyllos, assembly GCA_963573325.1. NCBI lineage: Eukaryota > Viridiplantae > Streptophyta > Magnoliopsida > Fabales > Fabaceae > Astragalus > Astragalus glycyphyllos. The sequence goes on from OY754307.1 coordinate 42,128,045, forward strand.
ACTTGTTCGGCTGCCATCAACCGTACCTTATATATATATATATATGATAGGTTTTTTTTGTACCTCCCCCCCCCCCCCCCCCCCCCCCCCCCCTATACCCCATAATCCAATTTAACCCAAAAATATTTTTACCAAAATCTGATCTGATCTCACAAATTTTTAAACTTCCCGAAATTATCTCATTTTAAGGTAATTCCGGATTTATTATTCGCAAACTTCATGGAAATACGGTATTTCCGGAATAGGGAATTGTTGGCTTTCGAAAACACCAACAATTAGGTAAATCCGGAATTTTTATTTTTTTGCTTCCAGAAACACTATATTTCCGAAAATTTTAATTTTTTAACCTTTCGGAAATACCATTTTTTATGTATTTCCGGAATTTTTAAAATTTGCCTTCCGGAATTATGTGTATTTAGGTAATTCCGGAAGTAGTTTTTAACTTTTTCTTCTAATTAACATTTGATTTTTTTATTTTATAGACATGGCTACAGTTGACGGTAGACTTCCCTTTACTATGGATTTATTGGACGAGTTTTCCACCTCAGAAGTACAAATCTTCCTAAAGCGCTTCTTCTTTATTATTTGTTATAAGTTATTAATTTAGTTTACTATTATTTTGTAGATTTTTCCTACTCGGGATAATCTTCTACGTTGGGCTAGAGATATCGGGAAAGCCAACAGAGTCATTGTTATTATTATTCGATCCGAGTCCACAGAGAATGGTAAAGGGAAGAAGAATAAGATCGTTTTAGGTTGCGAGAGACATGGGAGATATATTGCAGTAGATATTGAGTGTTCTAGACACAAGACCTCAAAAAAGTGTGGTTGTCCTTTTAGATTGAAAGCTAAACCACTCAATCCTCCTGATTTTGATCTGAAGGTTAAAGTTATGTGTGGAAGTCACAATCATGAGCCTCATAAGACTTGCCTTGAAGCAGCAATCTTTGGTAAGTTTAATAAGGAGGAGCGGTCACTTGCTGAGGAGCATTTGTTGTTGGGAGTGAAAGCACAAAAAAGTCTAGAGACAATTAAGAAGAGATTTGTCAACAACTTGAGTAACATCTCTCAACTGTATAGAACCCGCAGCAATCTCCGATCAGGCAAAAGAGGTAGTAGGACTGAGATGCAGGAGCTTATGAGGCTGATCGCAGGAGCTTATGAGACTGATCGAGTCTGAGCATTACTGGTGTTGGACCAGATGGCTTGAAGGAACTGATATTGTTGAGGAGATCATGTGGGCACACATTGTGAGTATCAAGTTATTGAGGATGTTTCCTAGTGTCTTGATTATGGATTGCACCTTCAAGACAAACAAATATTTATTACCTCTCCTGGAGATTGTTGGTGTCACTTCTACTGAGTTGACATTTTCAGTGGCATTTGCTTACTCGTCTCATGGGTGATATATATGGTGACTACACATGGGTGTTGCAGAGACTAAGAGATTTCATGGTGATAGATATCCCACTTCCTCAGGTTATCCTCATCGACTGTGAGGAGACATTGATGACTGCTATAAAGGTTGTGTTTCTTGAGGCAGTTAATTTGCTTTGCCGGTATCACAATAACAACAATGTCAATGCTAAGATTAAGAAGGCGATGAAGGGAGATAGAATGAAGTCAGTGATGAGACTTTGGCATGCAATAGTTGACTCTACATCTGAGGAGGAGTTTTATGAGATGTTGCATGATTTTGAAGAATCATGTGCTGATATACCCCCGGTTGTCAATTATGTGAACAAGTATTGGTTGTTTCCTCACCAGGATAGATTTGTTGGACCGTGGACTGATAAAGTCAGACATTATGGGAATACCACGACTAATAGGTATTTTAATTTATTTCTTATGTGTTTTAATTTTATTTCGATTCAATTTATTTCTTATGTGTTTTAATTTTTTAAATATAGGCTTGAGGCAGCCCATTGGTCATTGAAGAGGTCATTGGGTTCTAGTGGAGGTGATTTATGCAGGAGTTGGGAGTCAATGCATGGGATGATCAATGCACAAATTGATAAAATTGTCGGTTCATTTCAAAAAAGCATCAACCGCGTAGATGTGTGACACAACTCTCCATTCTACAAGAATCTACATGGTTTGGTGTCTCATGAGGTCTTGAATCATATAACTGATGAGTTTAATGACATGTTGGATGGAGTAGGCACCGATAAGCGTCGTTGTGGTGGTTGTGTGATTAAAGTTACCCATGGGTTACCTTGTTCTTGTGAGCTTGGTTATTTGCACTTACATGGTCGTCCAATACCATTGGAGGTGGTTGACTCTCATTGGATGAGGCTCAGTTTGGAGAGTTTGGATGAGGAGCGCGTGAAACAAGCCTCACTTGAATGTGACATAAGTTATACAGTCGAGGAGATTTGGAGGCGGTGGACTGTGATGTCTCTTGAGAAGAGATTTGTCTTTAAGAGAGGTCTTGATGATTATGTCTTCCCAAGCACTACATCGATGGTTCCACCTAAGCACAAAGTCAAGACTAGGGGTGCACCAAAGAAGAAGAAGAAAGAGTATGATGTGAAGAGAGATCCTTCTTATTGGGAGCACGCAGATGCCTCTTTGAGCTCATTTAAGCAACCCTCCCAGAAGTCATCGAAGAAAGTTCCCCAGCGGTCCTCACAATAAGTCTCCCAGCTACCATCACAGAGGACATCTCATGAGTGGGCACAACATGACATCCATTTTGTAAGTCACTTTCCAGAGCATATTTTATTCCACGAGTTTATATTATATTATATTTTATTCCACGAATTTAATATTTGACGGTCTAGATTTTGCTGACACTTTTAAACGGTCTTGATGTTGCTGACACATTCAACGGTCTAGATTTTGCCGACCACTTTTCATCAACGGTGGAAATTCGCTTTTAGAGTTTCAGATTTTTCCCTATAAATAGACCCATTTAGGTTGCAAATCTTTCACACACAACACAAAAAAATGCCCCTAACACAATACTCCGAGAATTCTTCACTCACTATCCTTCATCATCAGGGCATCATCACCAACAAAGATGATGGTGTCTGTTTCGAGTCTCCAACAACTTTTCAGTGTAGGCTTAAACACAACATAACCTTCGCTGCCCTAAAAGATAAACTACAGAGTAAGGTGCAAGTGGAGGGCGACGAGCAAGAGGTCACTCGTATCATTTTCGGAAACTCGATTGGGGCCCTCATGGATGTGTGCACTGGTCCACAATGGATGTGAAGAACAACGATGATGTCCGAGCCATGATGACCTGCCATGGTGTGTTTAAATTTAAGGGTTATTTGCATTTGTATGTGGAAACCACACGGAGCGTCGCTGAGATCCTTCGCTATTTAACTCCACCATCTCAGTAGTTTCTGTCATGTTTTATACCTTCTTTTTGTTTTGTTTGTTATTGTAATCTATTATTTTCAATCAATGTAGACAGCGTTTTTAATTAATAAAATAAATGTTTAATTTTTAATTTTCGAATTCCGGAATTACCCTAAAATGGGATAAATCCGGAATACACTTTTTTGGGATTTCCGGATTTATCTCATTTTAGTGTAAATCCGGAAGTTTAATTGTGTTCCAGAATTACACTAAAATGACATAATTCCAAAAATCCTAAAAAAGTGTATTCCAGAATTATCCCATTTTACGGTAATTCCGAAAATCCCATTAAATTGCGTTCCAGAATTAAGAAATTTGACGTAATTCAGGAAATTTTTTTGAGTTCAGGGGCAATATCGTTCGTTTAGTCAAATTGGGGTATGGGGTTCAAAAACACCTATATTGACCGAACCAGTTCTGCTGCCCTCAAACGTACTTTATTTGCATTTTTTTTGAAAATTTAGATGGTTCGGCTGTGCGTAGCCGAACCCGTTCAAGAGCCCTCAACCGAACCAGTTAAATAGTCTTCATGAAGAGAGCAGGGGTGTGTGTTGAGTAGGGGGTTGGGAAAAGTCAATTCCCCGAAAAGAGGCCCAACAATTTGAGGCAAAGAAAGCCCAATTTCCCCAAAGCCCAACACCTACCTCTCCTCCAAAACACTTCCTCGGCAAGCAAACGCCACGTTGACAGTTGCAGTAGCAACTAGCAACCGTCCAGCCACCCACCAAGTCCATAACCAAAACCCACAACTTCCCAAAAATCCCAATCTCATCTCATAAACAAACCCCAATGTTTTCCTCCGTTCTCCCAAACGGGATTCCCTCAAAATCCCACCTTTCTCATCCCAAACCTCGTTTCCCTCACATTCCAATCCGTTGCAGAATCCGTGAACTCCGAGAACGAAACGCCACCGTAAAAAACACTCAAAAAATCACCGAAGCAATGAAACTAGTAGCTGCCGCTAGAGTCCGTCGAGCCCAAGAAGCCGTCGTCAACGGCCGACCCTTTTCCCAAACCCTAGCTCAAGTCCTCCACGACATCAACCAACGTCTCCAAAACGACGACGTTGAAGTCCCCTTAACCGCCGTTAGACCCGTTAAAAACGTTGCCCTTGTTGTCATCACAGGTGATCGTGGTCTTTGTGGTGGTTTCAATAATGCCGTTTTGAAAAAAGCTGAGTCAAGAATTCAACAATTGAAGAAACTAGGTTTGGGTTGTGTTGTTATTAGTGTTGGTAAAAAGGGTAATTCGTTTTTCACTCGTTCACCTTTTGTTGATGTTGATAGGTTCATTGAAAATAATGGTTTTCCCACTACTAAAGAAGCTCAAATTATTGCTGATGATGTTTTTTCACTTTTTATTAGTGAAGAAGTTGATAAAGTTGAACTTGTGTTTACTAAATTTGTGTCTTTAATTAAGTTTGATCCTGTTATTCAAACGTTGTTGCCTTTGTCTAAAAAAGGTGAAGTTTTTGATGTGAATGGGAATTGTGTTGATGTTTTAGGAGATGAGTTTTTTAGGTTGACTTCTAAGGATGGAAAGTTGTCTTTGAAAAGGGATATTGTGGGAATTCAGGAGAAAAATAAGAAGAATGATGGGGTTGTTCCAATTATGGAATTTGAACAAGATCCAGCTCAGATTCTTGATGCAATGATGCCACTTTATTTGAATAGTCAGATTTTGAGAGCATTGCAAGAATCATTGGCTAGTGAACTTGCTGCTAGAATGTGTGCTATGTCTAATGCTACTGATAATGCTGTTGAGTTGAGTAAGAATCTTTCAATGGCTTATAATAGAGAAAGACAGGCTAAGATTACTGGGGAGATTTTGGAGATTGTGGCTGGTGCTGAGGCACTAACACCAATTGATTGATAGAATGTTGTTTTTACAATGTATTGTGATTGTGAATAATGAGATTATAGCGTTTCATAACTTCACTGATAGGGAATACAGAATGTAGATGGGGAGTTTTGTCCTCTAATTCATTTCATTGTTTTTTCAGGAAAGGACATAACTCTACTTTAATATATCCTATGGATGCTTGTGCATTTTTAGTTTATCATGCTCTATGAAGCTCAGATACTCCAAGTATCAGACACCACTAATCCTCAAATACTTTCCAATACGTGTTTGATAATTATTCTAATTACATTTGTTTACTTTCTTTTTTTTAATTTTTTTGTGTGGAGATAGTTTGGGGAATTGGATTCAACGAATGCATACCATGAGGGAGAAAGATGAGAGAGAAAAATAAGATGAGACCCGAGAGATGAAAACAAATTGGGTTTTTTCTTTTGTACCCCAACCCCTTTGAAAATATACCCCCACGAAAGAGTGAAATCCGAAAATACCCCTATAAAAAAATTTTACAAGTCGGATTTACCCCCATTGGAGATAAATCCGATTTGCATTTTGTGTGGGGTGGGATCGCATCGGATTTATCTCCCTTTGGGGTGAATTCGATTTGTTATTTTTACAAATCGGATTTACTCCCATGGGAGATAAATCCGACTTGTATTTTGTGTGGGGGTGGGGTCGCATCGGATTTATCTCCCATGGGGGGTAAATCCGATTTGTTATTTTACAAATTGGATTTACCCCCATGGGAGATAAATCCGAGCGAAAAATTTTAAGAGGGGTATTTTGGGGTTTCATATTTATGTGGGGGTATGAGGGGAAGAGGTGGGGTGGGGGTACAAAAAAAAAGCCAAACAAATTTAGATAATGGCAATGTTCCAGATTGGGCCCGGCCCAATCCCTAGCGGCCCAAAACGGCCCAAGAAAGGCACACCAGCAGCTCATAGGGCGCACTCTGTGTGGCCCACAATTCAAGGTCGAGATTGGCCTTGGTCGATTGAACGACCCAAATCTCGCAGACTCACTCAGACACCGAACATGACTCTCTCTGCGTTTATAAATAAGGTATCAGTCTAGGGATGTCAAAAGGATCCATTTGTCAATTGGATATCCAATCCATCCATAGTAAAATCCATCTAATCCATCCATTACCAAAAAAAAAAATTAATAGATTAGATTGGATTCATCCACTTGATTTGTGCATGGATGTGATCCATCCACTAAATATTTTTAAATACAATGCGTTACAATATATATAAAATGAAAATCCAATGGATTATTATAAAAAAAAAATTATCAAAAAAAATTATGAAGAATAATTTTCTGTTTTTATTTTCAAAAAGTTCCAAAAAAAAAAACTTAAAAAATAATAATTTTAAATATTATATTTTATATATATATTATAATATTCTCACCGGAGCACCACCATCCACCACCACCACCGGTCGCTGGAGGACCACCATTGACCACTGCGTCGGCCACTAGAGCACCACCACGGACCACCGCGTCGGCCGCCGGAGAACCACCGTTGACCCCATGCCGGCCGTCGGAGCTCCGCCGCCTGTCACCGTGACGGCGCCTGAGCTCCGCCGCCGGCAGCCACTTCCACCACCACAATATATAAATATTTTATTAATATACTTTATTTATAATGTATATAATATATAAATATATATATATATATATATAATATATATATATATATATATATATATATATTTGTAAATATAATATAATTTTTTTATTTATATAAAATTATGACTTTTTTTATTTTATTTTTTGACTAATAGAAAGTTTTTTAATTAGATCATTATTAATGGATGGATTGGATATCCATCCATAAAAAAGTTGTGAATGGATGGATTGGATAGACTCTTTTTCATCAATGGATGGATTGTATTGGATTTGTTTGGTACAATCCTAATGGATATAAATTTTTAGATGGATTTCTCTTATCCATCTATTACAATACACATCCGTATCCATCTAATCCATCCATTTTGACACCTCTATATCAGCCCATTGAATTAGGTACACATCTCTCATTTAGACCTCACTCTAATTGACTTTGGCATCCAAGTGTCCGAGGTACCAAACCACCTCTGACCTAGGAGCAGGAGTGGACGACTTCGAAGGAATCATCTACCAACTTCCATCTCAGTTTTATCCTATCTAGTGAAAGATACAAAACAGGCACAATGTCTTTCTTTCTCGTCCTAAAAACACCTAATCTTGTTCCATAGTTTTGCTTCTTTGGGATGGGAGTAATGGGAGAAGAGACTAAATCGGTTAATATTATACATTAAATGAGTAAAGATGCTTTTGAATTGTTGTCTATTATGTAGAACAACATTTGTTTTAAGTTCTACTAAAGATGCATGCTTTCTTTAATATCGTGACGTATGGGTTAAAATATATTATGTAGTGGAAACTAATTATGATCACAAATAATTTTTTATGTCATTTGTGATCATAATATTTATATTTTAACGAGGAATGATTGACGTTATAATGATTTTTCATATATACAAGTTTTTAAATAAAATTAGGGTATCATGGCTAAATCAAATTTTGAAATTCAAAATTTTTCCTTATCATCGTATCCATGTTGTATCGTACTCGTATTGTATCTTCTTATTTCTACGCTCACCCAGACATATAATGGGTTAAAATTTGGGCTCTCACCTGTTTTCAGGAAAGCTTGCAAGATCAAGCAAAACTTTGGCCCCTCATTTGTCTAAGTTTGTTGCTATGCATTCACTCCAACATGAAATGACATAATAATTCAAAAAAAAAAAGGAAAAAAAAAATCAAGATAAAGTTGCCTTTTCTGTTTGAATTGTTGATGGAAAAATAAAGCACATAAATGAAATGGATTCATGCATCCAAGTACCAATGATTGGAAAAGCTAAAAATTTCTATGAAGGAAAGTATCTTTTGGACCTATATAGTTGATGAACAAAAAAAATAGTTTCCCTTGAGATGACAAGAATCTTCACGCGTGCTATGTTGTTGTCTGGCTGTCTATATCAAATGAAACTTGACCCCCACTCTATGGTTTTGGTTGGTTCTTTCTACTCCAATTTGACATTGGAGGTACAACTTAGATTTATAGGGAAGTAATTGTAGCTGCAAGGTTGAAAAAAAACAAACTTACTTTACCATGAAATTGAACTTGTGGGCCAAAACATCTAGTGGTTCTGCTCTTATGAATGGACGAGTAAAAAAAAGAAAATTACAAGTATTGACATAGGTTTTTGTCTAGGCATTAGAAGGTGTGATCATTCATTTTTAAGCACCACCATGATATATTCTTTTATGTGCTATTGGTGCGTACTATCTATCGGCTTTATTGGTGACTAATCTGCGTTAGAGAACCTGACTGACCATGTTTATAACCCGACTTTGCCGGTCTGTGTGTTCTCTCATCCCAATAAAGTTTAAGCAAGATTATGATCTACTTATTCTTCAATTCTATGTATGATGATTTCCTACTTGATAATTCTAGGGAGGACAAGGAATTTAATTTTTTTTCACGGCTTTTGTTTCGTAAATTTGTAACCTTTTTATCTTCAAAAATGACAAATGAGATGCACAATTTAGAGATGCAATGAGATGAAGTGTGGACAAACTAACACCACAATTGAGATTGTTCAAAGTAGCCCAAAATTTGAAATGAAGCGTCAAACAAAAATATTTATTACAGTTTGCGAACTAAGCTAACGTTAAATACAGTTCACTAACCGAACCTAAACTCAAATAAGGCAATGAGTCAAACAAGTTTCAAATCCACCATTAGAGACATAAATTATAGTTGTTGCACTTGAACTCTAGCAACTGTAATAGCTCCCTCATTGATTTCGTCGACTAAGATCCAACGACTTCTTCTCTCATGGATACCCTTTTCAACTCCAACTGCCAACATAAAAGAACCGCACTCTTCTACAACAGGTGTGGCCTATATGGAGGAAGAACCGCCAACAATAGGATACTATAGGATGCACAGTTGGTTACGCAGAGCTACACTTAAAGTCTAACTTCTCACTCTTGGAATGACATCCCTTATTCCAGAATCTTCAATATCACTCAGATGCAACCTTCGTTCTACGAGGAACATAGTCTCACCAACTACGACACTTTCTGCAACCAAGGTGGAATGCTTCATAATCGCAAGATGTGCAACTCTCTTTTCAGTGTTCTCATTTTAAGTTGATTCCAGCCAAGGTGGAGTTCTTCATAATTTCTCCTAACCATTATTATGCTAGTCAAACTTTTACTTTGGGAATTTCAAATATTTGTTTTGATAGGAAGATGAGTTTAGTTCAATTTAGGAAAACAATGAAAACAATTAAGTTCACAGAGTTTGGTGAGCAATTCAATCCAGTTCGGGTTCAGTAGTTTGGACCACACAATTAATGGTTTAGAACTAGAACCCGTGAATTGAACTGTTAACATAATTCAATTCGTGTGAACTATTTCAGCCAGTTTGGTTTGGATCTCTTTCTGAACTAAACTACGAACAAGCATAACCATGGTCCAACAATCACCGTCAAAACATGCAACAACTATATAGCTAGAGGACTAACGACTAAGCATACAATCAAGGGATCCACATGCCACTCATAATATAAACAGGAGGACCTACCCACTGCCGAGAACCACCTCCAAGAAAAGGATCAAATACGATCAAAAACATATGCTACATTAGATACCCACCAAGAGAAGATGGACGCATTCCAAAGGTCTCAGAGGACTCGTATATAGGGTCGAATGCCAACCAAGGGCCAAAGCCAAACTCTTTTGTAAAAATTTTGTTGTTCCTTTTTATGAGACCATTTCCAAATAACTGGATGTATTAATTATTTTTTTCCCAAAAAAATCTCTAATTAATTAAGTGCAAAAATGACGAGTCCCACTAATCGAAGGGAAATTTTGGAAACAAGACACATTTTACTGTAGTAACTTAATTAATTATTTTTGTTAATTCTTGTGAATTTGTCAAAAGTGCCTTATATAGAGGGGTGGGTTTTTCTGTTGTTGTATTATGAAATCTGGGTCTCTTTAAGCTTAACTAAGGTCTTAGATACGAATCCAGCATTGAGAATGCAACAACGTTAAATCTCTTACAGAAGAGCTTTACCACTCATTGTAGTCCTATCCAGGTCGAGAAATTAGTGTCTACAATTAGCGTAAAGGATACCCGATTCAAAAAAAAGTAATGTTAAGTTTTCTTCTTGCTTTCTCTTCCGCCGTGTACTCATAAATTGCAGGAGGTGTAGGTAGTAATCTCCTCGGTATATTACTAACCCGGTCAAAATTGTTCAGTTGATAATGGTCCCATTCATTATCGAAGATGTGATTTTTTTTGGCTGAACACGAGGATGGCTTCAATTATATTGTGTTTGGTTTGGCATTTGTATCTGGTAAATCACATTATGACAAAAGCTACAAGAATAATATTTTGTCCAAACTTAGATTTCAGACTTTTCAAATATACCAAACAAAACATGTACTGTAGTAACAAATTGTACTTGGAAGCTTCTTTGCCATGTGCTTTGATTTGAACCCCAATTTTTATGACCATTCAAGGAGAAAGCAATTTCTTCTAGAGACTAGAGGGTATAATTAGTATTTCTTCAAGAATTATACTCTAAAAATAGAACACACAGATCTCATTTCTTATTTTAAAAAGTTGGGGAGGGGAAATTAATATTAATTAGTGACCGCACCGATTATTCTACAACTAATTCTGAAAGGATTTGAATTTTGTTACGAGATCGTCTTACTATTGATCTAACACCTAATGGACACACAAGTCTCATCTCAGTATTATTGTCTTAAAAAGAAAATTGGTACATATTTGTATAGGTTTTTTTTTTCATACACCCCCCCCCCCCCCCCCCCCCCCCCCAACTTGTCTCCCATACTCCCATATTAGCCTTTTTGACCAAAATACCCTCATTTTTAAATAAAAAAAAACTGAACTTTCCGGAAATACACATAAATTCGAAAAGGGGATAAAAAAATTTCCGGATTTATGTGTATTTCTGAAACGTAATTTTTTTTAAAAAAAATCAGTTTAAATTAATTAAAAAATCAATTTAAATTAGTTAAAAAAATCAGTTTAAATCAATTTAAATACGATAACGATAACAAACGGAAAAAAACAGAAAATATAATAAAGTCGATAAAATACGAGTACATATACAAAAATAAAACCAAAACAAATACATCTACGGATGAAAGTCCAACTGTCCTAATGCCTGGAGGAGGCTGTCATATGCATCGGTTGGAATGCCTCCCTCACAATCCATAGCAACAAGTATGTGTCCAGCGGCAGCATCCACCGCATCCTGATACGTCCATGCACCAACTCCCTCAGCAACAGCCTGCTGCTGTGGTACATGCTGCTCTGGTCCATGCTGCTCTGGTACCTTCTCAGCTGTAGTCAGTCATGGAATGGACACCCACTGATACCAAGGTAAATAGTCATCGGTGCACTCACTTGCCATGCCTGCGACTCTACTAGTACGAAAAAAAATTCGTGTTGGGGATGGATACACTGACAGTCTCTCTAAAATGGAGATCACATCTGACATGGGCCTAAGACGGGTGCAGGAGAGATCTGCTGGATGCGCCCAAACTGCCAGTGGACCCGGTCAGCCATATATGTGACAGCAATGTTGCCCCAGATCAGCCAACCTCTGAAATGCGCTATGGTGTGGAATGGAACGTGCAGTCTGTGGTCCTCCCAAGGCGTAAAAATGACCTGGTCCAGCCGCAAGTTATAGATCCGCTCCCGAAAATGTATCAGCTTCAGATCATCGCACTTGAAGTTCTTCCACCTGCTGCAACGTGGAAGCCCAGTATCAGGGGACATCCTCCGTCGGACGATAGTGGGGAAGTACTCATATATCCAGCATTGAAATAAAATAATTAAATGAATAAATAATTAATTATTTCAATAAAACCAATTAAAAGAATAAAAGTAATTAATAAATTACCTGTAGCAGAGAAGCGTATCCGCTAATCTGCCTGGTGTCCTAGTAAGCGGCCAAGTTCAGCTGGTCATAGAGATATGCCAGAGCAGCTGGACCCCAAGCCCACTGGCCACATGTGTCAAACTCTGAAATGAGACTAATCCACCTAGCAGGCACGTACGTGTGACTCTTGTCGGAGAAGATGGTGCCCCCAACAAGTGTAGCATATAGCACCGTGCTGCATGATCAAACTACCCCCGATGCATGTTATCTTTGTAAGCATTCTCTAAAAATTGAAATCTGAAAGCCGGAGTCCTGCAGGAATTAAACTCGATCCAGCAGGCTGCCCCATCTACTCTGAGAAAATCCACCCCCAGCCTGAACGGCCTCAACAAATGAAAGATGTAGAGGCTCAGCCAAATGATTGCCGGTGAGCGGCAAGTGGAGCAACGCAGCCACGTCGTCCAATGTGATGGTCATCTCCCCCCAAGGCATGTGAAAGGAGCTAGTCTCAGAATGCCACCTCTCAACAAAAGCAGATACATGCTCATGGTTGATGTTGTTGAGAGGTGTGGCGTTCAACTGAAATAGCCTCGCCTGCTGCAACCATGCTGCAATATGAGGGTGGTGCACCTCAGGTCTAATACGGATATCTTCCCCTTGTGAGATGCAACCTTCAGCGTACCTCGGTCCTGTAAAAAAATAAAAGTAATTACCTCATAAATTAAACTAATTAAGTAATTAATAAATAATTTAAAATAATTACCTCCTCGGCCAGTAGTCGACTGACGCGGTGATCCACTAAGCGGTGCAACAAAGGCTGCTCAACAGCCTCAGCCTGATGCTCAGCAGGCTCCTGTATATATGGCTGCTTAGCCTGTGGTATGCTGGTATGTGTGACTGCTCAACCTGGTCCTATCGCTGTCGGACACGCCTCTGACGCTCAGAAGCGTGCCCGGCTTGTCTGACCAATCTGATCCTCGTCCTAGTCCTAGGAGCAGCATCATCTCCCGGTGTAGATCCAGATGTCTCGCCTGGTGTAAAGTCTCGACTGCTAGCCACTGAAAAACGAAAAAAATGAGTTAAAACGATTTTTTTTAAAAAAAAACAATAAGCTTCCGAATTTAGGTGTAAATCCGGAAATTTTAACATTGAAATTTTCGGATTTACACGTAAATTCGGAAGCTTATTTTTAAAAAATTTCCGGAAATACATGTAAATTCGGAATGTCAATCTGGAAATTACATTCCGAATTTACATGTATTTCCGGAAAATTTTTTAAAAAATTTGAATTTGCCGTCCGAATTTATAAGTATTTCCGAAAAATTTACAATTTTTTTCAGAAATACGTATAAATCCGGAAAATTTAGGGAGAAAACTCACTTTTTTCCAGAAATATATGTATAATGATGAGAATTGTACTTTTTTAAATTTTTTCAGGGGTATTTTAGTCAAAAAGGCTAATATGGGGGTATGGAAGAAAAACCCATTTGTATATGGTAAGCTACCATAATTACGACCTTTGGTCTCCATGGACTAGGTGTTCGCATACCTTTCACCTTTTGAGTTGGTTATGAGACTATTTATAATGCACATCTTACAAGAAGTCATTTTTTTTTAATAATAATGACTTGCAATAATAGCTTTCCGGATTATGTAGTCACATTTGCTGTATGATTTGCATAAAGTTAACATCAAGTTGCTGAAAAAAGGTTAATGATAACCCACATGGGTCAATGGTACTTAATCTTTTCCATGTTTTAAAGTTGAAAATCACAAAAAAACAAAAGTTTCAATCTTTATTTATTTCTTTCATTAACATGATTATTAGTACTAGTATTATTTTTGTTGCTAAACATTTAACATGATTATTCAATTATGCTTACACTGCTTGAAAGTCATAACATAGTTGTCTATGTTTAGCACTAATAATTTTCATGGTCCCACAATATTTACTTTTATATCCCCCACTAGCTATAATGCACGGATCAGGTGAAGAGTTCAGATCAGCAACATGATTATTTTCCTGCTGTGGAAAATTATTCAGGTTCTTTAGTTAACATGATTCTCATTTGAATCTTAAAGTAGTCTAAAACGGTTGTTATAGGTATCCAAATACGTTGAATGACGGCTAGGCAATTTGTGCATGACTATTTACCTTTGGTTTTATGTTTTTAAATAATTGCCAGTTCAGAGAGTTTTTCGTGTGGAATTTTGCTTTCTCAACATGTTCATAGTATTAGTATATATGTTTTTATTATATAAATATTAATATTATTGTAGGTGGGGTGTCTTTTTTATAGATGAAGTTTTTTGTTACGGAAGGTAGATTCAATGCAAAATCAAGGAAAACCACCAACTTCAATATGAGAGTTTACAATAGAATTTTATTTTATGTATAGCTTATCAACGGGAGAATTTAAGATGAGAAACTTGATTCATGTAATAAGTTTTGTTGGTTCGCGTGGTTTTTTTTTTTTCTTTCAATAGAGGTTTTGCCAATCCCAAGACTCAAATTTGAGATATTGAGGTAGAATCCAAACCCAATTAGAGCTCGTATCAATTCTTGTTGGTTGTATCTTTTTTTTGTTATTGTCTAATTCATGCACAATCTCGACTGACTTTGCCGGTGAGTAATCTACACCGGGAGACCTGACTCATGTACTCGATATTGTCGATTTGTGTGGTTCTCATCTCCCAACAGATTTTTGCCATGCCCAAAACTCGAACTTGAAATATCAGAGTGGGATGTGAACTAGCAGACCGACTCTTATTGATCGTATCTATTGTTACTAGATATATATGTTGTTACCACATTAAATAAAATATAGGGTAGGAAAAAACAAAAGATGATTGGTTACCTATTTCTTTATACAAATTCATAATATTTATATTCTTCAGTTGTGATCTTTGGGCACTTTGTCTGTATCCTTGACAATAACCCATCTTTATCTATAAGCCGTCCATTCAATTATCTATTTTGGCTGTACCTTTACCATCAGTTATGTGCCACTCATTTACCTATGTTATATACATTAGACTCTAGAATTTTATTACAAGCCACAATTAACTCAAGTTTTTTTTTTTACCCTTGATGATCCATAAAAGCCAGTAACCTGTAGTAAATAAAATTTACCCAAATGGTAAATTTGAAAGACAAAAAAGTATAACATGAATGTGATCATTATGATTCATGACTAGTGGCCTCATGAAAGCTATAAATAAATGGAGAAGAAAAGGACACATGAGCCCTTCAAATGTCACAAAAAAAGTAAAGATATATAAACTTTATTAACTGAAAAATGATGAAAAAACAACTAAGCATCCCACTATTCATGAGTTAAGTCACATGAAACTCAACATCTATTCTTCTTTTTCTTCCATTTTTCATTAAGGATTCCAACATAGATACTTTGTCATATAAAGTCAGTAAAAATTAAATTTACTGACCCTTTCTTACCTTTCCTTATGAAAAGTTAGTCTTAGGTAAGAATAGTTAATTAAATACATGAAAGTTTCATCATTTAGAAGATATCTAGAGACAGAATTCAAGTCTGTCCCATTCTTCTGTTCTTCACCTCTTGTGGGGTTTCCTTCTGCTCCTTAAATTCTATCACAAACATATAGAGAAGAAGTTGCCAACCTCTTGTGAGGTAAGCAAAAACTTTTAAATTCATGAAATACTAGTTTTATTTTATTGTCAACCTCAAATTCTGGTATCTGAATCTAATGTGACTCATCTCAAATTTCAGAAGAATAAAACTGTTGTTTTAGACTTCAGATGCAACATAAAGTTTCAACTTTGAAGCTTCTGATTCCAAGAAAGGTATATTATTCTTTTTCCTTAATGAAACATAAAAATTCTTTTCTTATATTAGGATTTATTTCTGTATATCCATCTTTGAATATTTTTGTCTTCAACTTCTAATCCCTCCTCCTCCTCCTCTTCATCATCTTCTGATTTTTTTTCAGTACTATTATAGTAAATAACAAGTAGACTTACCGGCGTTGATAAGTATTCTTTCTACATCTGCATATGTGACACTCGCTACCCCATATAGAAATAAGAATTTGAAGGAAATCAAAAATTGAAATTCAATTACTTATTGTAATTTGTGCTATGTAGGTAGTGATTTGAATCAATGGGAGATAAATATGGTCTAATTAGGCAACACAGTGAGCTATGGAGATCATTAAGAGATGGAGATTTTGAAGAAGAAGAAATTTGGGATGTTGTTAAGGAAAAATCTGAAGTTCACATTCACAATGAAACATCATTTCCTATTTCTATGCCTAAATCCTTCACAAGTGCTGCAAGAATGATACCAAGAAGGACTAATAATAGTAGCAGTAGTAGTGCTAATTCCTCACAAGAAATCAAAGCTCTTCAACAATCAGCACCTGTTAATATTCCTAATTGGTCTGAAATTTACAGGAATAATAAGCAAAGCAAAGTTCCTAAGAATGTTTCAAGGTATAATAATAATAAGAATAATGATTATGATTATGATTTTGATTTCTTTCATTCTGTTGATGATGAAGGTGATGATGATGTTGTTAATAATGGGGATAGTGAGAATGAAAATGAAGAGGAAAATGATGATGAGTATGATACTAAGCTTCCACCACATGAAATTATTGCTAGAAGACTTGCAAGGAGTCAAATATCATCATTCTCAGTTTTTGAAGGTGTTGGAAGGACTCTTAAAGGTAGAGATCTTAGTAAAATGAGAAATGCTATTCTCACAAAAACTGGTTTCCTTGAATCACTTTGAATAAAATTTGTGATTTGTATAGGGAGTTATGTAGTTAGGTAATGGTTTAGCTTAGTTATTGACATTATTTTCTTGGTTTAGCTTTTTTTAAGGTATGAAATATTCCATTTGGAGTTTTAGTGTACCATGAAAAAAGCAATGAATCAGTTTTGTCGTAGAAACTAAAACTCTTGAGTGAGGACTTTGTCGTTTATTGTGGTCTTATTCAGCTCGAGAGATTAGTCTATGTTGTTGCGTTAAAAAAAATGTGATTTTAATATCCTATTATGTGAAATTCATGGGATTCTAGTATGTTGTTTAGAGCATCCATGAAAAAACATTGATGGATGTGCTAGGTTGAGTATTGAATTGAATCGTAATGTCATTAAATATTTAAAGTACAAAATGTAATAGTTTTTTTTATCAGAATTTTTTCTTTGTTATATTAATTCCTGTTTGAGCTTTGGCTTTCTGTAAATAAGTCAAAATCTTTCTCTCAGGTTTGCTTTCCTATACCTTTATATCCTCTGTTTTGTTCCTATATGTGAAAAGTTTGAGATCATAGCAATAATTGATGTCTTAAGTTATTTCCTGAATTGCACACTTGGAAAAATTCCTTTAATGTGAGTTTATTTTCCAAAGTAAATAAACAAGGGGGGTATTTTTCCTCATTTTTTAGTTACTAATATTTAATTAAATGTAAGACAATTCAAATTCGTTTCCAACTTCTTTTTAGTTTCTTTTGTTTTCTTATGTGGTTGTTGAAGACATAATTTAGAATATGGACACTCGTGTTTTTTTATATATGAAATTCGCAACACTATCTGGCGCCCCGCTAACGCAGTTCAAAATCATAACTAATATATTTAAGTTGTTTTTTTTTGTCTGTAGACAAAGTAGTAAATGCCACTTGAATAAAACTAATTAGGCGTGGTTGATGAATAAAACTTGTATCGAAATAATCCATCGAAAACCACTAAATTGAATTAACCACAATTTTTGAACTACGTTTATCAAAGTGGTCACAGATCTCTAAAATTTCTTATGTACAAACAACATTTGTCTTTGGTAAACGCCACATATTGGCATGTTATAAGTAGAAAAGGAATAAGTCTGTATGTCGATTGGATAACCTGTGACCTAACAGAACTGGAAAATCAATAGTACAGAAAAATATCCTTACAACTACAACCTGCATTTTTAATGACTCATATAATGGATGTTAAAATACGAGCTCTATAAACAAAATTAGATGCATGGGAAAGGTAAATTTTAATAATTTAAATGTTATTTTGAATAATGTTATCTGTGATCTTAAGTTAAAAAGTTACTAAGGGTAAGTCCAATTTACTCAAAGATATGTTACTATTTAATACATAAGCAAAATAACAAATGTATTACACTTGTACAATAATTGAATCGTAGTGCGGTAAATTGACAAAGACTTGGCACCAACTCAACATCTTTAATTATTATTGAAAAGAACAATGTATATATTATCAAATGATATGTGATGAAGAGGAGAGAAGAGAGAGCAGTCTTTATCAACTCTATAGAGGATATCACTTTCATGGAAGCTACGTATAAAATTGGCTTTCTTTAACCTTCTTAATGATGTTTAATCTCTTATTTTTATACTTTTTAATGATGTTTTTATCTCTTATCTTTACACTTTTTCATGATGTTTTACATCTTATCTACCCTTTTCAAAGTTCAATTTAATGCTTAATTAATGCCACAATGTCCTAAAAGAATTATTAAATACAAAGGTACTTATACATAAGACCTAAATTATATCTAAATGGAAAGCAATGAAGGAGAGGACATATGAGCATTTTGATAGGATGGTTCTCAATGGAAAGCATTTTGATAGGATGGTTCTCAAATATCAATGACATTGGTCATTGGATTGGATATGGAAGATATTCTTTTCACATTTCATATATATAAAGTGTTTTTTTTTTCTTTTGAAAAATGTAATATTACCATTCATAAATAAATGGCAAGACCAATAAGTGCTTACATAACAATTTTTTCTCTCCTCTCGCTAGAGTGAGAAGTTTGCCCTAAAGTGGTTCTCTTTTTGCCGCTTGTGCTCTAGATTGTCATCTTTCAGCCGTCATGGCTCATCCAAACCTTGATCGTTTAACACTGCATGATGATGACTTCAACGCGGTAGTTCCTCAGCAACAAGGTGAGGCTGCTGAAGAGAACCTTGCTCTATGTTTGGTGGGACGTTTTCTCACTGATCGTGCCATTAGGGCTCATGTGATGAAGGATAGAATGGCCGGAATTTGAAGGTCGTTGGGTGGTATCGCCACCAGGGAGTTAAAGAATGGTCTGTTCTTCTTCTAGTTCTTTCACTAGGTGGATGTGCAACGCATTTTGAAAGGTGGTCCTTGGTCCTTTGACAAGCATCTTCTAATTCTTAGCATGGTTGTCACGACCCAAATTGGACCATGATTGGCGCACATATTACCACCCTAATCTGGCAAGCCTCGAAATGATCAAGTTGACCTAAAGAATGGACATCCTATCAAAACCTATATTAGACTATATTTCTAAGATATTTCTAGCGAAAATTCGACAGAACCTTCCCTAAAATTTGGACATCCCACAATATGATATACACCTGTATGTTCAAGCCATAGAATACCAACGTACATAGGCACTCACCAAGGCCATCATAAAGACATATAACTACTATTAGACAACCACATAACACAACAGAGCCTCTAAAGATTTTTACAAGTCAAATACATATGGAGGCAATAGGAAATATAGGTAACATGAATAGCGGCCCTCTAAAACAAGAAAGGAGCATCACCTAGAAATAAGAGACTAAACTTTAGCAGAGGTACTCGGTTGGACATGACCTGGAAATCTATAAAATATAAGAGAGACAATGTGAGTCACCACTCAGTGAGTAAATAATGAAGAACATAACTAGCGGGACACGATAATACTGATGATAAAGTTATTTCCAAAAAAATCATAAATAAGTAAATCGTGTAAATTCGAAAATGGGGTAATACATATGCAGAACTGAAATAGGCTCCCCGCCTGGAAACATCAATAATAGGCTCTCCGCCTCGAAATATTAATAATAGGCTCCCCGCCTCGAATTATCAACAATAGGCTCCCCGCCTCGAAATATCAACAATAGGCTCCCCGCCTCAAAATATCAATAATAAGCTCCCAGCCTGAAAATATAAAAGTCGACTCCCCGCCTAAAGATAAATCATGGTGCACCAAGACTAACACATACTGTTGTTAGCATGCAGTATTCTGACAAAATTTTACCCCAAATCGTGCAAAATAAACTCATATATATATATATATATATATATATATATATATATATAAATATCTCAGCCATAAATATAACATTAAATGTCCATGAATCCATAACAAATCGATAATTCTTGAAATGCTTCAACAAAATCCCTGTATTTAAATTTGGCAAACTATATGATCATAGTACCACGCCCCTCAAGAAAATAAAGTATTTCAAGCAACCATAAGGGACAGGTTCAGTGAAATAATTATAAAATAAGTCAAGAGAAGTATTTAAGACTCGTTATAGTCCCTATTATTTACTCACCAACTTCCTAAGCTGCTGAGAGAGGAATTGAGGACCGAAACCGCTAAGATGGATTCTCTGGATCTCAAATAATTGTAGTTGCATATTGAATCACCTTCTCATTCAAACCTTTCTATTTCTTTCTCTTTCCTCTCTTTCGTTTCTCCTTGCTCGCTCTGTTCTTCATAAAATTCATAATTCACAGCCTTGTCTTCTATTTATTACCCAAGCACCTCACAAGTGCAACAACACATGCGCCCTTTTAAAATTTCTCTCCCACTATGCTTCAGCTCTCTTCCTCCCCAAACCATCCCTAACTCTCTTAACCTTCTTTCTTTAATAATACTTCCCTTCCTTTATGCTTGAAATGCTTGGGATCTGTTTCGTCACGGATTGAACAAAATCAAATCTCCTCAGGCTTAATGAAGTATCCTTATTGCAGAACTATCCCTTTTCTTTTCCCTCTTGTGTGTTTTTGGAATGCATAACCTCTCTTGTTCTTTTCTTATTTCTCTTTATCTTCCATGTTCTGCTTGTTCTGGTCTTCATCATTTTTTTTCCTTTTATCTTTATTCTAAAGTTTAGGTCACGCTAGACTCAAGATGAAGTTTCTAGATTGAATATCATCTATTATTTTAATGTTACATATATTATCCTTTAGATTTTAATTAATATATCTATATATAGTATATAACATAACACAATTATAATATGTTATAATTTTATTAATGTAAGTAACATGATTTTCTTAGAACTATCTACACACTCATTAGCAAAATTGCAGTCTTTTATTTTAATGTTACATATATTATCCTTCAGATTTTATTAATATATCTATATATAGTATAAAACATAACACAATTATAATATGTTATAATTTTATTAATGTAAGCAACATGATTTTCTTAGAACTATCTACACGCTCATTAGCAAAATATGAGAAACTACGTTTAAGTTTTATGTCCATCGTTAATTTTTTTTTAAGTCTGAGCTCAAACATAACACTTTGAAATTTGAGAGCGTTACAATGGTGCAAGAAGGTATTATGCCCATCCAGATGCCTTTGTTTGACGTCCCATTTTGGATCCTTGTTCATAATATACCCCCTGGACTCATGTCTGAGGCTGTTGGTAAAAGTCTCGTTGGTTGTTTGGGTGTTCTGTAATAGTACGATGCAAAGAACTCCTCAGGTTTATGGCACTCCTTCACGCGCCTTAGAGTCCTTATTGATGTTCGACGTCCATTGATTCGAACAAAGAGGGTAAGTAAGGAGGATGGTGCTGCAACAGTTGTTTCTTTCAAAAGTGTTGGCTAACAGACTGAAGTCGCTTTATCTAAATGTATTTCCATTGACCAATATGCTTTTATAGATAATCGGTCTATCCTGGATAATGCCATGGTTGCTATAGAAACTATTCACCGTATGAACTACAAAGTGGGGGGGGTATTAAAATTTATATTAGCAAGGTATATGATAGAGTGAGTTGGGATTATCTAAGGATTGTCCTTCTTAAATTGGCTTTTGATGATAAATTGGTTGGTTGGATGATGTGTATGGAGACAGTTGAGTATCAGATTATGGTCAATGATGATAGTGTCGGTCCCGTGAATCCTGGTAGGGGCCTTAGGCAAGGAGATCCCCTATCTCTGTACTTGTCCATTCTTGGTGCTGAAGGGCTTACAAGGCTTATTAGAAAGGTGCCCATTGTATCTGTACCGGTTGGGGTACCCGTTTGCATCCCATTTATTGTAATTTTTGCTTATTAAAAAAAAGGCTTATTAGAAAGGCAGAAGGCAGAGGGGATTTGTATGGTATCAAAGTGTGTAGGGGCGCCCTAGTCCTTACATATTTGTTATTTGCTGATGATAATTTTATTAATGTAAGTAACATGATTTTCTTAGAACTATCTACACACTCATTAGCAAAATTGCAGTCTTTTATTTTAATGTTACATATATTATCCTTTAGATTTTAATTAATATATCTATATATAGTATAAGACATAACACAATTATAATATGTTATAATTTTATTAATGTAAGCAACATGATTTTCTTAAAACTATCTACACACTCATTAGCAAAATATGAGAAACTACGTTTAAGTTTTATGTCCATCGTTAATTTTTTTTTTAGTCTGAGCTCAAACATAACACTTTGAAATTTGAGAGCGTTACAATGGTGCAAGAAGGTATTATGCCCATCCAGATGCCTTTGTTTGATGTCCCATTTTGGATCCTTGTTCATAATATACCCCCTGGACTCATGTCTGAGGCTGTTGGTAAAAGTCTCGTTGGTTGTTTGGGTGTTCTGTAATAGTACGACGCAAAGAACTCCTCAGGTTTATGGCACTCCTTCACGCGCCTTAGAGTCCTTATTGATGTTCGACGTCCATTGATTCGAACAAAGAGGGTAAGTAAGGAGGATGGTGCTGCAACAGTTGTTTCTTTCAAAAGTGTTGGCTAACAGACTGAAGTCGCTTTATCTAAATGTATTTCCATTGAGCAATATGCTTTTATAGATAATCGGTCTATCCTGGATAATGCCATGGTTGCTATAGAAACTATTCACCGTATGAACTACAAAGTGGGGGGGGGGGGGGGGTATTAAAATTTATATTAGCAAGGTATATGATAGAGTGAGTTGGGATTATCTAAGGATTGTCCTTCTTAAATTGGGTTTTGATGATAAATTGATTGGTTGGATGATGTGTATGGAGACAGTTGAGTATCAGATTATGGTCAATGATGATAGTGTCGGTCCCGTGAAGCCTGGTAGGGGCCTTAGGCAAGGAGGTCCCCTATCTCCGTACTTGTCCATTCTTGGTGCTGAAGGGCTTACAAGGCTTATTAGAAAGGTGCCCATTGTATCTGTACCAGTTGGGGTACCCGTTTGCACCCCATTTAATATAATTTTTTCTTATAAAAAAAAAAACTTATTAGAAAGGCAGAAGGCAGAGGGGATTTGTATGGTATCAAAGTGTGTAGGGGCGCCCTAGTCCTTACATATTTGTTATTTGCTGATGATTATTTTTTGTTTTTCAGAGCAATAGAGAATGAATTCAAAGTAATGAATGAAATTCTCTCTACCTATGGGCAAACACCCAGTCAACCAATAAATAGACGTAAGTCAGAATTATTTTACCAAGAATACCTCAGCAGATACACGTGTTTTGGTGTCAAATTTGTTAGGTGTCACAGAGAGGCTTGGTACAGGGAAATACTTGGGTCTTCCATCAATGATGGGGCGGAAGAAGAAGGATATCTTTAATAATCTTAGAGACCGGGCGTGGAATAAGATTCAAGGGTGGTCGGGAAAGTACTTATCTAAGGCCGACAAAGAAGTTCTTGTGAAATCAGTGGCCCAAGCTATCCTCACATACTGTATGACCACAATTCGTATCCCCACTTCATTAGGGGAGGAAATGGAGCGTATGATTAACTCCTTTTGGTGGGGATCAAACAAAGCTCAAGGAAGAGGTATCATTTGGCTTAATTGAGACAAACTATTGATGAGAAAGGAACATGAAGGGATGGGGTTTAGACATTTTCATATCTTCGATTTGGCTATGCTAGGAAAGCAAGATTGGAAGATTATTACTAACCTAGATACGATCATATCTCGTGTTTTCAAATGTAAATACTTCCCTAGAGGGTATTTTTTGGGGGCTTCTATTGGCCATAACCCAAGTTTTGTTTGGCGTAGTATCTACGCTTCACGGGTAATTATCAAAGGAGGATTGAGGTGGATGATTGGTGATGTCTCGCATGTTCGTATATGGGAGGACCCTTGGTTACGTAGACTTCGTAATCTATTTGTTACTTCAGGAACACTTGCTATCTAGAACGTTACTTTTATTTCAGATTTGGTGGATAGTAGCACAAATGAATGGAAGGCTAATCTTATTAATGCTACATTCAATGAGGCTGATGCAAAAGTAATTTTAAGTATGCCCAGGAATGTTGCGCTTGAAGAAGATCATATGGTTTGGGATTTGAGTCAGAATGGTTTATTGGAAGCTCTCCGTTTGCCAGCTCAATTGAATGTGCGTGATGTTGATGTGGAACTTGATTGCAAACAAGTTGTGGATGCCATCAACGGGGGACCTAAGTTAGGAAACGAGTTTGGAACCATCATTTCTAGCTTCAAGCACCTTTTTGCTCATTTTTCTAACTGCACCATCAATTACATTAGGAGGCAAGCAAATTGTGTTGCTCATAGTTTAGCTAAGGCGGCTCAATGTTATGCTAGTCACCAAATACATGATGTGACTCCTCATTGTATTAACTCTATTTTAACGAATGAAATGGATTGAGTTTGATTGCTTAAAAAAATGGCAAGACCACAAAATATTACAACAATTGCAAGAAGCAATCCATTACTAGAAAAAAAAAAATACTAAAACCACCTACAAGCCTGTTATAGATACATGTGAGGTCATTTGAGACATCCCCTTATGTCAACTAGCATAAACACTGTTATGGATTTTGCTTGCATGGACTGAGTAGATGCACTGAAGGTGCGGCACTTGGTGATTGAGAAAGCACACAATAAAAGTGAAGATGATAGTAATTGAATCAATATATACATAGAATTCTGCCTGAAGTGTCTTTGACAGAATCTAATTCTATACAAAAATCACTTACAAATAGAAGAAAATTAAATCACAGGAACAACCAATCTAGAGAATTTGAGAGTCTCTACTCCCTCCCTTACACCAAACGACACACAAATTGTACGATAACCACTTTCACACAACAATTTAACTCTTTATTCTTATCAAATAACTGACTTAGAAACTCTAAAGCACATACACCTCTTCCAAATGTCGTGTCACGTGTCCGCGTCGGACACCAACAAGACACGTGTTCGCGTCGGACACCAACATGACACGCGTCCGACTCCTCTTTACGACGTCGCTCTTAAAATGTTTTTTTTTACTTGGACACTTTTTACACACCGTTTGGACACCTCTCAGACACTCTTATCATAATAATTTTTAAAAAAAGATTCAAGTTTATTATACATTTTTTTACGTGGAAGATAATTTCATTAGATGGAAACATAAGCATTACAGGCTAGAGGCCAATTACATAAGCTAGAGAGAGAGAGAGAGAGAGAGTATTTGCTCATTACTAGACCACTGTTGGTCTCCTATTGCTTGGGCTAATCCTACAAGCTGATGGGCATGCCTATTCTCAGTTCTCCTAACATGTATTTTGGTTCAGGCAGTCTACCACAGTTGATGCATCGATTCTGAAAGTGGTATTCTCCAGTCTCAATTCTTTTGCAGTTGGAATAGCCCATCTCAATCTTATATCTTCAGCTACCAGAGGATCATTTGACATCTGTTCCTTCTTTGTTGCAGCAAATGTCACCACTTGCTGCATATAAGTCATTACCAGTTCCCATGAAGTGAATCTCGAGTTGAAACAACAAGCATCAACAGAAACACAGTGACAAGGTATATGACCAGCTTTCACATTAGGAGCAAAAAAATTTGTTATAATACTAGCTACTTTGGGATTGGCCAGATTATATTCATCAACAAGTTCTATGGAGGATTGAGCAATTTTTATGGGGTCAGGGGTCATGTTCTTGAAGACCATATGGTTTTTATCATTCCACATCTTCCATATAAGCACACAAAACAATTGCTTTTGAGAAGAATCCGAACTGTTAAGTTAGTGGAGGATCTAGGAGTTAGTTTCCACATTATCAGGGATGTGAGTGCAAAGTTGAGAAGCAAACAAGGTGATTTCATTACAACACACTTGGTAATCATATGCTCAGTTCTCTCCTCACCCTCATTACACAATGGGCAACTTGTATCAAGAGATATACCTTTCTTACTAATGTTGCTTCTAGTGGCAAGCCTCCACATGTAGTTCTTGACCTTTGATGGCACTAGTGCTTTCCAAATCTCACTCCAAATCTTCTTACTATCTAAATTAGAAGAGTTGTCCTGGTTCCTAGCTCCTGAATTACAGAGAAGATGGTAGGCAAACCTCACTGAGTGTTCTCCATCCTTCTTCCAATGCCAAATTAGTTTATCCTATAGAAGTCTAAGAGATATAGGGATGTTTAGAATCTGGTTAGCCTCATAACTGCTGAAAGTTCTGCAGACCAGTTCTCTCTTCCACTCTTAGTATCTTCATCAATCAGCATTTCCACCAATGCCCCTTGTTCCATAGGCTGCTGAGGTGCTAACACTTTAAATCCAGTTTGCTCAGGAAGCCAGTTGTCTTGCCAAATTCTAATTTTCTTTCCATTGCCGAGCTGCCACCTAGCTTCATCTTCTACTGTCTGTCTAGCGCAGAGGATGGTCCTCCAAGCATAACTTGGTTGAAAGCGAGACCTAACCTCTAGAAAGTTACCCCTAGGGTAGTATCTCCTCTTGAAAACTTTCTCGATAGGGGATCCATGCTTAGTTTTGAGCTTCCAACAGTGTTTACCAAGCAAGGCCATGTTGAAATCACTGAGTGCCACCATGCTTTTTACCTTTTGACATTCTCTCCCAACTCATCCAATGAATTTTTCTTTGCCTATCAGTTGTGCCCCACCAGAACTTGGAAATGATTGCCTCAATGGTATTGCAGTTTCCTTCAGGGAATTTATAGCAACTCATGATGTAATTTGGGATTGCTTGGGCAACAAATTTGATGAGTGTTTCCTTGCCAGCCTTTGACAAGAATTTTTCCTTCCATCCTTTTAGCTTCTTCCAAATTCTGTCCACCATAAAGGAGAAGATTACCTTTTTAGACCTCCCAAAAGCTACATAAAGTCCCAGGTATCTTATTTGTGAATCCACAGTCTTTACTCCCATCTTGTTACAGATAATGTCTTTATCTATATTTTGCACATTTCGACTGAAAAAGGACTCAGACTTCCCCATGTTGACAACATGACCAGAAGCTCTTTGGTATGTTGCTAGAATGTTGAGAATTGTGTCTTCCTCAGTTGGGTTAGCTCTTGTGAATAGGAGGCTTCCATCAACAAACAACAAGTGAGATATTTGAGGAGCATTCCTAGCAATCTTGATCCCATGTAGATTTACTTTCTTAACCTCATCATGAATCAGCCCAGATAGAACATTAGTACATAAAATAAATAGGTAAGGGGAAAGTGGATCACCTTGCCTTAAACCTCTCTCGGGGGTGAAGCTCTTGCTAGGTTGGCCATAGTGGAGATGCATCTCAAGATCAGTTGTTTCAAGTGTTTAGGAAAGCCCATGGAGGGCATCACTTGCTGGACAAAACTCCCTTCAATACGGTCATTGGCTTTTGACATGTCAAGTTCGAGAGCCATAGTGCCTTTTTTCCAATTGGTCTTCTTTTTCATCCAATGAAAGCATTCCATTGAAATGAGGGCATTGTCAATGGTGAGTTTGCCTTGAATGAAAGCACTCTGTTCTTCATCAATGATCTCAGGGAGGACCACCTTCAATCTGTTTGCCACTTCTTTAGTAACAGTTTTCATGACAACATTACATAAGATGATTGGCCTGGAATCCTTTGCAGCAAAAGGATTTTTACCTTTAGGAATGAGGACAATAACTGTTTTGTTGATCTCTTCAGGCGACTTGTTATTGAGAATCACAAGGGCCAAAGAGATCTCATCACCCCCTACAATGTTCCAATACTTCTGGAAGAATAAGGCAGAGAGGCCATTAGGGCCAGGAGCTTGGATAAGGTACTTTTCTTGGATGGCATGTTGAATATTTTTTACAGTGTATTGCAAAGCACACCACTCTCTTAAATTTGTAGAGAGTTTATCTTTTACAACATGGCACGTTTCCTCCAAATCCGTAGGCAAAGATGTAGTAAAAATTCTCTTAACATTCCCCTCACCTCTCCACCACGTTCTTCGATCATCTTTAAGCTTTGTTATCTGATTAACTTTCCTCTTTTGACTAGCATTACCATAGAAGAACTTAGTATTCTGATCTCCATCTTTCAGCCACACAACTCTTCTTCTCTGCCTCCATATGGTTTCTTCTCTTTTGAGAAGTTCATCATGATACTTTTCTAGCTCTTTGAACCTCTCAATATCAACATCAGAACCACTCCATATAGAATCATCATGCACGATTTTTTCCACCCCTAGAATCTCCGTCCTGGTTTTGTTAGCAATGAAGTCCTCAAACTCTAAGTCAAGGGATTTAATAGCGTGTATCTTGGCAATACAGGATCCATAGCCCGAAATCCACAATTTATTGATAGAATCTTCACATTTGGACCAAAATTCTTCAAATTTGAAGAGTTTTTTCCTCCTCTTCTTCTGATTAGGTGGAACATCAACCGAAACATTGACTGCAGCATGATCTGAGCCATGTTTGGGAAAGTAAGTTACCCTCAAAGGAGAGAATCTTTCTTGGAATTCTTCATTACCATATGCTCTGTCAAGCCTGCACTGGATGTTCTCATCTCCCCTGCTACCATTGGTCCAAGTATAAGAATACCCCACATAGCCAAGATCAGAAAGACCACAAGAATTTATACATTGTCTCCCAATGTCTAGTTGAGTATCATATCTGAGATTTCCTCCCACTTTGTCATGGTTGCCTAATATATCATTAAAATCCCCTAGGCAAGCCCACTTACCATCAATCTGAGATGAGAGAGAGCTTATCAATTGCCAAGTTCTTCATTTGTGATGCTCCACAAAGAAGCCATATATACCTGTAAAGTGCCAGAAGCTATTAGAAACTACATCCGAACACTTTCCATGAATATGGTTGATGGAATAGGATTGGATGTCCATCTAGGTATCTTCATTCCAGAAGAGTGCAATCCCACCTGCTCTTTCTTTAGCCAAACCTACACGGTCCACTAACAAACCAGCAGCGAAGCCACACCTTTGAAGTCAATAATGTCACAAGGAAAGGGGGTTGGAATTGTGACCCTTTTTAGATTCACCTGCAAGAAAAGAACTTTCTTCACAAGTATAATGTAGATTTAAGATAGTAAGTCATATGTGTTAAGAAGGGTGAGTCAAAACAAGTTTTCTTAACATAGATTGTGAGCAGAGTAGGGTGATTGATCTTTCTTCTCAACTATATGGAAGAGTTGAGAAGGGTCAGAAATTTCTTCCCTCAATGCATCTCACAGTAATTCTGTTTGATTGTTTGAAGTGGTGCTAAGCTAGTGATGATGATATAATTTGTCTAGAACATCTTTTCAAGAGTTTCAATTATAAGTTATAAGTAGGAAAAGGAGTGAGAAGGGTTGAAAACTTAGTTATCTTAATAACAGTTATAGGCAAAGAAGAGTCATGACTGACACTTATCAGTTTTCATAAACCTTCTCCTTATGGAGAGTTTTCTCACAAGGTGCAAACAAATGATTTAGAAAGCAATAAATAACCCAGTGATTTATAGTGGTTCACCCAAATTCATGGGCTACATCCACTCCTCACTTCCAGTGAGTGTTTCCACTATTTTTCCAAAATAGTTTACACCTTTTACACCTCCCTAGGTTAAAAGAGCTCTTGGTAGTTTTCTTCACACAGCTCTACCTACTGTAAACTCCTCTAATAGACTCCTTCTGATCTAGTAGACTGCTTCTAACACAGAAACACTCACTTCTCAAGTCCTACAGCAACACATGCCACTTGAGAAGGTTCCCTACAGGATTTCTGTTTGCGTAATTGGCTTTGTGGGATTTCTAGAGCTTGGTTGATACAAATGGAGTGTTCATTAAGTACAACAACACAAGACTTAATACATACTCAGAGATTAAGTGAATCCCTTCTGGTTTGTTGCAGCTAAGTATGGATGAGAGAAAACTTTGACACTTGAGAAGGTTGGAAGATAAGAACTCAATGCACTCTCATGAGGATCAATGGCGACCAGGAGTGTTAATTTATAGATGAAATTATGTGTATTAACCACTGCAGAAGACAGCTGTTTCCAGTTGTCATGACCCTTCTCACAATGACTCTTCTCACATATGACAGACGTTGAAGATGATGCTTCTCAAGTTGATGCTTCTCATGTTGATGATCTTGAAATGGTTCATTATATGACCCTTCTCAACATGACTCTTCTCATTATGACCTTTCTCAAGGTCACGACTTTTCTCAACTTGACTCTTATCATCTGATGCTTCTCATCTCCTTTCTTATGATTCTGTCATGACTCTTCTTAGGTTGACCCTGTTAGATACCCTTCTCATATTGCCACAAGAATAACTGAAGCTTCTCAAGATGATCTTTCTCAAGTTTACCATATGGTCTTGATCTTTGAATCTTGTCAAGAGAAGATTCCTTCCTTAAGACATTGTGGACAATCGTCTTTCTAGTTTTCTCATATATGATGCTTCTCATAAGCATATACCTTCTTGAGATTTACTTGAATAATCTTGTTCTTATTTAACACTCAAGAAGAAACATTAGTAGCATATGAAATCTGAAACTTTAAGCTTCTCATATTTGAAGTTTGTTAATCATCAAAACTTAATTAGGGATTTTGCCTCAACAATCTCCCCATTTTTGATGTTTGACAAACGCAATTGAGATGGATTAAGTTTTCTGATTTTGTTTTAAAAATTTCTAAGGCATGATTCAGTTTTACTCCCCCTGAATTAGTGCAATCAGATTTAGCATTTTAATTTTCACCTAATTCAGAATTCATACACAAGAACATAAGGAAGAACATATATTTTCCTTGATTTCATCAAAAGAATCATTGGAATGATTACAATATGTTGTGTTCTTTGTGGCTAGTATGCCTAGGAAAATAAAAACAAGCAATGAGAAGATCACTTCTCAATCAAAAGGTGTCTAGAACACAGATGCTAGCTAATGCAGATCATTCAACAACATCCTAAGACCTAAGAACTTAATCTACTCTTCTCCCCCTTTTGTCACACATGAGAAAGGTGGAGGTAGACAGAAAAGATTAAGGGGATACTTCGATGGGGATGACCCATCAGAGGAAGAGGAAGTAGCAGGCCCAGGAATATCTGGAAACTGAGCAAAATGACCAAATTCTAGTGGGACATTGTGAGGAGCAATGGTGGCTATTCCCTGCTGCAGAATCCATGATTTATATTTCTCATCACGAGCAGCTTGAGCCCTTTGGGCTTGTTGTATGATTGCCTATCCCTCAAGAACATCCTTCAACAGGGCTTTCATCCTTCTCATCATTTTCTTCATCTTACTCATTCTTTTCTCCATGACAGCAGAAGGTTCAGCAAGTGGGCTTTTCTCTTTGAATTCCTCAGCAACCTTCTCATGTGTTGTACCATAAGGTTGAGCAGCATTGAGAAAAGAGGAATCCAGAGACCCAAATTTTTGTGGCATATTAGAGGGTTGTGTTTGAGTGTTGATGGAAGGGAATATAGGCTGGGGAGAATCATCTTGGGGGGTCTGATTTAGGTTCAGGAATTGGTTAATGTTTTAGGAGGTTATGGTATTTGAGGTTTTAAGGGGTGAGATACCATGTTATTGGTTGATTGCAGCAAGCAATTGTTCTAGGTTGTGTGAGGTGACTCTTGAAATGGTTGGATTTGGAGATGGTTGAATAGGAGGTGCTGATGCAATAGGCATTGGTGGAGGTGAGAAAGGTTGAGTGTTTGGTAAGGTCAGTGAGGGTGAGAAAGGTGGGAGTGTAGGCATTTGTTCATTGAACAATGAGGGAAGAGGAGGTTGGATGATGGGTGAAAAGGCGTTTCCTTGAAACTCCCCCTGAGGTGATGATGGGTTTGGTTGGGTTAAGATTATGCCATCATGAGCAGACCCTTCTTGCTCAATTTTTTCTTCATCACTCTTCTTAGCATCCAAATTTTCTTCAACTGCTGCACTCTCCCCAGCTTTTGCACTTTCAACAACATCTGCACTCTTCTCTATTTGTGCAGGCTTATCTTTTTCAGCTTCAATTACTCCAACATCTGCACCAATTTCTTCATGGGAAGGTTCAACAATGGCCTCAACATTCAAATTGAATGGAGTCACTTCTTCCAATACTACTATTCTCTCAGAACCATTTCCCCCAGAAGAGTCAATGTGTAATTTCTCAGTTTCTGCTTCAGATTTATCACCACCAGAAGCTTGATCTGGTGTGTTCATCTCCAATTCAGTAGCAGCAACATTGAAGCTTTCCACCAAGTTGCTTGTAACTTCTTATTCAAAAGGTTTCCACACACCTCTTGTTTTTCCTCTAGTATACATCTTAGTCAATGGAGCCATAATTTCCTTTGATGTAGAGTGAGAAGAGTCACTCTTCTTGTCAGTAATGGTTCTCTCATCATCAGAAGTACCTTGAGTACCCTTCTCAGGTTCCTTTTCTTCTTGAGAGTGAACCTTCTCATTAATTGTTTCATCATTCTGAACCTTCTCAGATCGACTCTCCTCCATTTCTTCATCTTGATCCATTTCAGGATCATTCTCTTTCATTTCTTCACTCTTCTCATCAAAATCCTTCTCAGAAGTTTTCTCCTTATGTTGAGGAATTGGATCATTCTTTATCTTGCTTTTTGTCTCTATTCTAATTACTTCAGCAATGGTTTCTTCTGTATCCAAGTCAGTGGACAAGCTAGATACTGACTTTGTCTTTTGTTCCTTCTTTTTCCTTTCATCCCTTTCCTCTTTAGTTGTAACCTCTAACCCCATTAGCCTTAGATTTTTGGCAGTGAAAGGTTTTGTTTCTATGACACCCTCATCCACAGTTATCTCAATCAAGAAGTGATTAAATACCCTAGTGAGAGCTTTACCATATGGAAGAGAGGCTGAAGTCTTTTCTACCCTTATTGCATTTATCATGTGGTGGATCATGAGAAAGGGGAGGCTAATAGGTTTCTTTGTGATGACATGATATAAAATCATGAAATCACCAATAGTGACCTACTCAAAAGATCCAGCTCTAGGGAGAAGAGTGTGAGAGCAGATATGGTGAATTATCCTGACCATATCTTTGAGATTTGGGGCTGTGATAGGGAGAGAAGGGTCTTTAAGAAGGGTGGCTTTAAGTTCCTGAATAGAAATGCCTATGAGATTATACCAGGATTCTTCATACATTTGAGTCCCTTCATCTAGTATATTTAGGGCTTTACTAAGTGCAAGAGAGGAGATGGAGAACTCTCTGTCTCCAATGCATGAGGTGATTTCTAGGGGTGGGAATAGGCTGGGCCGAGCTAGGCTTTGCTTGGCCTGGGCCTGGCCTGCGTTGAAAGCGTTAGGCCTGAGCCTGGCCTGTGGCCTATCATAGGCCCAATTTTTAGGCCTGGCCTGGCCTTTGTGAAAGCCTGACAAGGCCTGATAGCCTGTTTAGAAGCCAATTTTACAATTTTTTTTACAAAAACCTATAATCTTTAAGTGATGTATGTTTTTTGTAAATAACAAAAAAGCTAATAGATTAATAAAATTTTGTTCTATTTTATATGACATCCTATTTAAATTCTATTTTATAATAATAACTTTAAATTTGTCAAAAATGGATGTAATAGTTTAAATTAACATGAAATATTAGCAAATTTATGACTTAAATGAAATACAAAATTTAATACAATAATAATAATATTATTTATTTTTATTTAAATAGGCCGGCCTGATAGGCCTAAAAGGCTTTTTCAATGGCCTGTGGCCTGGCCTTTTTAGCTAAATAGGCTTTTAAAAAAGCCTAAGCCTTATCTGTTTAAATAAAAAGCCTGGCCTGGCCTGGCCTGACGTAGGCTGGGCCGTAGGCCCCTGTCGGTCGGCCCGGCCTATTCCCACCCCTAGTGATTTCTGGAGGATCGGTTTGGAACTTGGCATTTGCATAAAATTCTCTGACTTTCTCTTTGTATACCAAATCATCTAAAGAGATAAACCTCTCCCATTTCTGTTGAGTGAGAAATGGTGTGATGTTCCAACCACATTTCTCAATTTCTTTCAGAGAATAGACAGTCCCAGAAACTATTGCCTTTGAACTCCACTTGGTCATTTCTGGTTGTTTCCTTTTCTTCAACCCTTGACCCTTGTTGCCACTAGGAGGCAAGGAAATCTCAATTTTCTTTCCTTTATCCATCATCTTCTTTACAGGAATCTTCCTAGCACCAGTTTTGGTAACTGGTTGAGAGGATTCAACCTTCTTCTCAACAATGGGAGTTTGCTCTGTTTCACGTGTAGAAGCACTTTCATCTTTCTCAAGATCAATAGGAGCCTCAGGTGTGATTCCAGAAGTGTTCTTAGAGGCGGAATGGAACTTAACACGCATAGATATTCTTGGATTACCACTGGGAGTATGCTTCATCTTAGAAGGGCGTGATTTTAGAGGTTTAACGTCAACAATGCTTTGAGGGGATCCGAGGAGAACGAAGTTTGGAGGATTGAAGTGTGTTTCGCGTGTGGAATCAGAGTAGGTGGACACAGGTTCAGTGTTCTTAGTTCTTACCATTTTAGAGCAAAAGGATTTTGGGAGTTAAGGGAGAGACGGTTTTGAAAAGAGGAAGAGGAGAGAAGTGAAGTGATTTTAATAAAACTAAGAGAGAGAGAGAGAGAGAACAAGAGAGAAGAGCCGTTGTAACGGCTAGGATCCTATTTTTGGATTTTTTAATAAAACTAAACCTAAGACAAAAGGAATAAATAGGAACAAACACTTAAATGCACATAATAATTAAACAAAAGACAAACAAACATAAAATCTTTTTGTATTTTTATGGCCATATGGTTCTGATGTCTCAAGAGTTGAGAAGGTTGAGGGTTATGACCCTTCTCATGTCTGAGAAGGTTGCTGGTCATGACCCTTCTCATCTGAGGGGGTCTCAATGATATGAAGCATTCTAAAAGAGATTTAGTAAATATATCAGCTAATTGATGTTTAGTTTCCACAAATAGAAGTTCAATATCTTTCTTTTGCACATGATCCCTAATGAAATGATGTTTAATATCAATATGCTTGGATCTTGAGTGTTGAATTGGATTTTTAGATAAATTTATAGCACTAGTATTGTCACAGAATATAGGAATACCTGAATAGCTTAAAGAGAAGTCTTCAAGTTGATTCTTGATCCATAGTATTTGAGAGCAACAACCAGCAGCTGAGACATATTCTGCTTCTGTGGTTGACAGGGCAATTGTCTTTTGTTTTCTACATGACCATGAGATTAGTGACTTCCCAAGCAATTGACATGAACCACTTGTGCGTTTTCTTTCAATTTTGTCTCCAGCATAGTCAGCATCACAATACCCAATAAACTCAAAATGTGTTCTCTTTTTGTACCATAAACCAATGTTAGGTGTTCCAACAAGATATCTAAAAATTCTTTTAACAACACATAGATGAGTTTCTTTTAGAGCAGTTTGAAACCTTGCACACAGTCCTACTGAAAAGACTATATCTGGTCTACTTGCAGTTAGGTACAATAAGGAACCAATCATTCCTCTGTACTCCTTTTCAGAAACAGGCTCACCCTTCTCACCTTTTTCAATACTTGCAAAAGGGTGCATTGGAGTTGCCATAGTTTTTGCCTCACTCATTTTATACTTCTTAAGAAGATCATTGATATACTTCTCTTGAGAAATGAAGATACCCTTCTTAAGTTGTTTGATTTACAATCCAATAAAGTATCTTAGCTCACCCATTAAGCTCATCTCAAACTCACTCATCATTAGTTTTCAAAAATCATTACATAGCTTTTCATTGGTGGCTCCAAAGATGATGTCATCAACATAAATTTGAACAATTAAGAGTTCATATTGGAGAGTTTTTCTAAAAAGAGTAACATCTATTTTTCCTCTTGAAAATCATTTTTGAGAAGAAAGGTACTCAATCTTTCATACCAAGCTCTAGGAGCTTGTTTGAGACCATAGAGTGCCTTAGTCAGTTTAAAAACATGGTTTGGATGTTTCTCATCAATAAAACCAGGAGGTTGGTGCACATACACTTCCTCATTTAGAAAACCATTTAGAAAAGCACTTTTGACATCCATTTGAAAGAGTTTGACATCTTTATGAGCAGCATAAGCAAGAAGTATTCTAATTGCTTCTAATCTAGCAACAGGTGCAAAAGTTTCATCATAATCAATACCTTCCTGTTGATTGTATCCTTGAGCAACTAACCTTGCTTTGTTTCTAATGACTTTACCATTCTCATCCATTTTCTTTCTGAATACCCACTTAGTACCAATAACAGACTGATGTGTAGGAGATGTGACTAAGTTCCATACCTCATTCTTCTCGAATTGAGCAAGCTCTTCTTGCATTGCTTCTACCCAAAAGTCATCAACAATTGCTTCATTTATGTTCTTTGGTTCTATTGCTGAGATAAGGGCACTTTGAGACTCTTCTCTTCTAAATGAGCTTCTAGTTCTTACTGGTTCAGAAGTTTCACCAATAATTTGTTCTTGAGGATGGTGAGTCACTAATCTCCAACTTCTAGGTAGCTCAGAAGCTTGAGTTGGTTGATTAATTGTGTTATCTGGAGACTGAGAAGGGTTGGGTGTTAACTCTGTTTCAACCTTCTCACTTGGTTCAACACCCTTCTCACCTATCTCATCTGTATTGATCTCATCATCTTCATTTCTATCTGTTGAACTGTTAGTTTCAATAAACATCACATGCATGCTTTCTTCTACATCCTTAGTCCTAAGATTATAAACTCTATATGCTTTGGATGTGAGAGAATATCCTAGAAATAGTGCAGGATCAGATTTAGCATCAAACTTTCCTAAATTATCCTTGTTGTTTAAAACATAGCAGTCACAACCAAAAATATGGAAGTAAGAGATGATGGGTTTCTTTCATTTCCAGAGTTCATAGGAGGGTTGTTTGTTTGAGGTGAAAGAGGGAAGAGAGAGTGAGGGACGAGAGAAATAGGGAAGAGAGAGTTGTGTCTATTTGATTTAATTTTTTAATTTAATTAACTTAATTGTTATTTAATTGTTTGATTAACTTAGCTAAATATTTATTTTAATTAGCTAAATAATTATTTTAATCATTTAACTTAATTAGTTACATTGCTTAAAAAAAACTTAATTAGTTACATACTTATTTAGCTATTTAATTTAAATTTATAAAGTGTCCCAACCTATAAATTATAATAATTGTTATTCATAATTTAAAATGAAAAGAATTTAGTTGAGGGCAAAATGGTAAAAGTAAATTTTAAGAGCCCTTTCTCTCCACTTGTGGAGAGATTACAAAAACCACTAAACTAATCTTTCCTCCCTCTCTCTTTCCTATTTCTCTCCTTACCAAACGTGCCAAAACCACTATTTCTTCCCTTACTCCCCCCCTTTCACCTCAAATAAACACACCTTAAATGTATAGGCAACATTTTCCAGGTGTAGATTATGTCCGCGTTACCTATTCTCTAAGGCAAACATTTATTCGTTCTTTTTGGCTACACTTCAGAAAAATATTGTTGCCTCTGGGTTACGAAGAGGCAACATTTGTCCCTCATAAAAATTGCACTCCATCCAGTTCCTATTATAAGAAGAAAATACAAAAATCATCACTACCAAGAAGCTCATTTAACCGTCTTTTTTCAGTTAAGTCTCCAAAATACCCTCTATTCAACTACACATTTGAAATAACTCTCCTCAAAACAGATTTACGTGCACTATTTCCACTCACCTTGAAAACTGAAAAGACAAAGTATTCAATGAGGATAAAATTGGTATTCAAACAATAAATATATACTAAAAACTGAAATAGTTTCTTATATTTGGAACCAAAGTTAACTCCAAAAATCTTGTTATAATAGGAATCGGAGGGAGTAACATTTATTAGGAATCGACATTTTTAAACTGTATCGATATAGTATACATGTAAGCATATCCTCTTTAGAGTATAGTTGATAATTGTAGCTTAAAATATGAAAGACATCATTTTGTAACTATTTCCTTATTTTTATTTTTATTTCATAAAATTTTAAATAATGCTATTAATTAGCAAGATAACATTTAAGATTATAATTCATAAATTTACGAATAGAATCTTAAAATTGGAGTCTATATTCAACACACGCTTAATTAAAATTATAATGATACATTCATTAAAGATAACAAAGTTATTAAGTGCCAAATATATACGTGTGTGTCTATATATATCTTATTAGTGACACCATATTTTAATAAAATCCAATATCTTGAAGCTCCTAGGTCAGATCGGAAAGACTCTAACCTTGGAATCACGTCTCGAGCTCGTACAATCTTCACTGGAAGCAGATTCTTCCTCCGGGCTGCTTCACTCTTCATTATGACGCCTCTGTGTCCGATCAGGGATCCGCAGTGGAATCCTCCGCGACGCTTCAGGTCACATTAAGTAGACGGCTTGATCGGTGTTCTCCTCTTGAAGCTGAACTCCACGATTTGTTTTTCTCTCAGTTGGTGGTGTTTTCCGATTATGCGCGGGCCATTGAGTTGGTGGGTGGTGACATCTCGCTGGCGCACAACCTCTTCCCGTTAATTAGGAAGATTCATGAGGCGACAGGAGCTTCTAGTGTGGTGCGGTGGATGCATGTCCGTCAGAGTGACAATGCTGTGGTGGATGTGCTGGCCAAGCACGGTGCTGCTATGTCTTCGGATCGTGTTGATTTCGCTTCTGCTTCTCAATCAAGAGTAAAAATCTTAGCACTCATCGCAAAAGTCTTGCAACACTTCATCATTTCCATCTTCTCCATTGAGATCTTCTACAGAAAAGAACCAAAAAGATTATATTAGATCAGACTTTTTGAATGATGTAGACTTGAAGGGCTTCTCCACTATATTCCTTGTTCTCAATAGTTCTTTTTGAGATCTTCCTTGAATGATGTAGACTTAAACATTCTACTTCTTTTTTTTAAGAAAAGAGATGTGAGTTACCTGAACACATTATATATTCGGCCAACGTTTGTCTTTAAGATTTGAATTAAATAGCCTCTCAAGCTTTTTTATAACAAACGTTTTCCATCCAGCTGGCATAGCTTCTCGATGTGAGACTACCATTAAATCACACAAAAGAGACTATATTCAAGACATAGGCTTCGTTTTACCGCTGCACAAGAACAAGGTTGATGTTGGTGCCTCTTTTATGGATAACATGGCAGTAATACACTCCACTATGGATTCGTTTACAGCAAAATTAGTACTTACATTGAATATAAACTTACGTTTATTTTGAAAAGTTGAGAGAAGGTGAACTTGTCATGTACGCGCATGGTGGTTTATGCTGCACAAAGAACAATATTGTAGCAAACTAAAAAAAAGA
The DNA here is from genome assembly GCA_963573325.1 of Astragalus glycyphyllos. NCBI lineage: Eukaryota > Viridiplantae > Streptophyta > Magnoliopsida > Fabales > Fabaceae > Astragalus > Astragalus glycyphyllos. Next base: position 42,167,755 of record OY754307.1, read on the forward strand.
ATTTAAATATTTCATCTTTATACATGCAAATCAAAAAGATGATTTGTTCCCATCTGAAACAATTTTCCCGACTTTAAAAGTACAATTGGCCTGACTTTAAATCTCTTTTATGCAGTAGCGACTGCTCAAACAAAACTAATGCCTCAATTTAAGAACAATCAATAGTAGCAAGAGCATCCGCACAAAAATTAGCTTCACAATACACATGCAGCAGAGCGAACCTCCCTAGACAACTGAAGGAGATTTTGAATCTCTGTAACTATGCTTCCTCCCCTAACACGCTCAACCACATTACTAGAAACAATACAAAAAACTACTTCAGTATCAACCTGAACCACCAGTCTAAAGATACTCCTGTCACAACATAGATTCAAGTCTTCCCAGACACCCTACAACTCAACTTCAAAGGCACTGCAATTCTCAATCTTTTTAAAAAAACCACAAATCCATCGACTTCACTAAACCAACCCACTAGAGGTGGGTTCTAATACACATCCACCTAGGACCTAGTCACTGACATCATAAACCATCAAACACTATAGCATCTCTATAATTAGAAGCTTGTGTGGAAGGTTCAACTTGTAGAGTTGTTCCCTTGTAGTTCTCTTGTTTGGGTTTTGTATCCCTCTTTCATTTCCTTAAAAATAAAATCTTCACATACATATTAGAGAATTCGTTCTCTCTAATCTCTGGCTGGTTTTTATATAGAAAGTTATTTTATTTTGTTACCTGGTTGTTTTCCGGGAGGGATTTTCTTGGGAGCTGAAATATGCAGTTACTCTTAGATGATATATATTAATTATATTGCAAAATCTACATAAAGGCACAGTGGTGAAGAGGTTAAGCGCTAGCTTAGTAAGCTTAGGTTCTGCGGTTTATCTTGGCCTTGGTCATCACTTCCCAGTCCCGTGTGTTGCTTGTGCTAGGTGCTATTAATAAAATATTTTTGATTATCGAAAAAAATGTATAAATGTTACTACATTTCAATGCTCTCTTTTTATATCTTCTTCACAGTATGAGAATTATACTAGAAAATAATTTTATTTTACTAACTAATATTTTTAAAAATATCATTTTTTATCTCTCACAAGATATATACTTAGAAAATTTCAGCACAAATATTTTAAACATGAAATAAAACAAAAGAACGCTTTTGTGATAATTATATTATAATTGTTATTGATAAAAATCAAGACAACAAACAAAATTCCATTTGTTTTTATGTTACTGATAAATAAGTCAAATGTATCAAATATAACCATGAAAGCAAGAAACATCAAGCAGCTATATTCATCCAATCTTTCTCAAGTGTATCTCATACAAACATGGGAATTCTTACAATATTCAAGTAAAGGAGTGGATTAAAAAAAAACTTTCTCCAATCTCCTTTTTTTTATCAGTAAGAAAATAGAGGCAACAAAACAAACAACTCTCTCCTATATTGTATTCCCATAGCATCAGCTAGAAAGTTAATAGATAAATCAGCCGGACAATATTGACGCCACAAGAACTGGTCAGGACTCGAGGAAGCTCTGTGCTTGGCCAACCTTTAAGATCAGTTTAATTAGAAGATCAATAGTAAATTGCATAAAATTAAACAATATATGAAGTGGTTCTAACTGGGAAAGACTTATAGAGGCTGTCCATAATAATGGCAAAATGTATCTTTACATAAAAGCTTTGTTATTGCTTGCTCTTGGATTTTTTTGCTTGATACTTCTTCCGATCACTGAGAATACAAACATCACCATGGCATACAAATTCTTTGGATTCTGAGGACTCAGAGAAGCAACAAAAGAAAGAAAAAGACATGGGCTGTTAAGGTTTGAAGACCCAAGAAAGCAAACAAGGCATAAGGTACTATATATAATATTGTAAGATATGAACACACATTTTATTTAATATGTAGTGGCAAACAAGTAACATATGAAAACATTAAAGTAATAGTCAAAGCTTGCGGAACCTAGCTAGTCGGTCTCAACAATCAATTAAACACGTCTTGCTTTGTTGACAACTTGTCACGGACAAGAGTAGTTGTCATGAATATAAATTGAACTGGCATGGATGCTCAAACCAAGAGTGGAGGCAGCTCGCAAGAAGAATCTGAAAGAATCACCAAGAATATATTTTGGTCGAGACCAATGTATCTACCGCCGAACGCAATATCGAGTTAAATAAAGTTTCAAAAGAAATTAAACAATAAAACCATACTGGTGGTAGAAAAAAAAAGTAAATAAATATGTGGCCTCCCGTCATCTATGTTTAACAGGCATGGTATTTTGAGTTGGGCTAAGCTTGCAATAGAAGCCAAAAAAAAAGAGTCATTTTGGCTCGGGTCAGTTCGGTCAGTTATTTATGCCTTTTGAATGTTTTTTGTCGTTTCTTTGTTAAAGTATAGGATAATGGCCAAGTAATTTGGGTTGAGTAGGGGTAAAAAAACATGACCTAATAGATATATTAACTGGCTTGAGCCAAACTACTTTTGAGTTAAGCCTGTTTGAGCAACCCTATTTGACAACTCTAAGCCAGTGCGGTGACCTATCTAATATTGTCGCTTAATATCAAACACAAGGAGGAGACAAGTAAATAAAACAAACAAAAATCTCCTAAGTGACCCAAATTGTCCAAACAATTAGCAAACTTCGTTAGCTTCTCTATAAATGTGGTGAATAAACCAATCCCAATTGTGAGTATCCAAGATCTTCAAAACTTCATTTGTTAAAAGCTTCAGTGAGACGATTTTTCGTCTTCATCTTAGTAACTAGTACTTATAATCTTAATTTCAAAATATGGAAAAGAAAAAGAAAAAATCCTTAATTTATATGTGCAAAGCAAATCATGCATCATATTTATATATTCATCATAAGTAGTGTTTAGAAAACATGTGCCCATCACTACAAGAAATTCGCTTGTTTTCAAATGTCCTTGTTTAGGGTGTTGTTATGTAAATCTAGTTACTGCAGTTGAGCTGGCAGGGCATTTAAATGCCTATGAAATTTATCAAAGTTATACTTATTGGACAATGCACGATGAGTAATGTAACACCTTAAGATCACCACTAGGTGAACCAAAAGCATTAACATAATCATAACAAATCAGAGTATAAACTTGCTCATAAAGTTGGACCAGATTAAAACTAAAACGGATTGAAACCACTTAACATAACCTTGAGATTAAATTTCTCAAATACGAATCCGAAATAAGTACTTAATAGGTACAAATTCGATATAATAAACATAACTATGGTCCAACTACAAGACAAAGTTTATGAAAACTACATGACCTCGATTATAATTCAAGGATTTAGGTCCAAAATACATGAAAAGAGAAATGAAGCAAATATAACACAAAGATCTCAAAAGGATCTCCCATCCAACTAAGTAGCTAAGGCATTTGCTACTTCTCCTCAGTCTGCTTCGCTTTACCCTATGCATCAGAAGACACCGCATAAAAACAGTGAGATTACAAATCTCAATGAGTTCCTTTGCGACCCCTCACAGTTTCTCTCTCGGTGTTTTCCTTTTCTATGTTTTATTTCTATGGCTTAGCACAATCTGAGAGATCAAATCACTCAATTTCAACGGAATCCCTAATCCGACAATCACAGCCAAAAAGTGTCAAAGCCCTAGCTTCAGGATCATGAATCCGCTACACTAGGTGTGCTACAATGGTTTTGGGATCGTCATCCCCATGGTATATTAGGCTTTACTCGGACACTTAGGTCCATTTCTCGACACAAGGTCATATTCTCACTCGATATCAATTCTATAAGGTTTTAAAAAAACATTCACTTTGAGTTATCCAAATTCATCTCAATAATAGTCAAACGATAGTATCATTGCTCAATTATCATTAGAAAAGGTAAAGGATGGTGTTAGGGAAGAATTGGACCATTTACTTTGAAGAAAATTTTAAAATACAGTTTGGGACACGGGGGCCTGTGTCAATTGAACACGGGCCGTGTCCAAGTTTTTGAAAAGATTTGCAAAGTGCGGAATGGGACACGGGTAGCCGTGTCACTAGGACACATGCCGTTTCCTGGTATTAGGTTCCCAAATTCTCAGTTTTGAAACTCAGTTTTGTGTCATTTTGCTATTCAAATGGTTCAAATACCTAACCCATAACATTCTAAACTTAACAACAGTCTCTAACAACACATTTAGGTACTCAATCTACTAATTTTCATTACATAAAACAATCAACTTTGGTCACATTACACACTTTCATTTCACAATTCAAGTTAAATTACAATTTTAGGACATAGTTTCACCATTTGAACAATTTTTTGAGCAATCCAAACAACCATGCATTTCTGAATACTTGGAATAGACAACATGCATGTAAAATTGTATCAAACAGCACTCTGATTGAAACAACCCGTTTCATTAAGTTAGTTTTCAAAAAAAAAAATAAGTAAAAATAAATCAAACCATAAAAAAAAGAAAGAAAGAAAGGTAAAATATAATAAAATAAGTGTGGGGTGGGGTTGGTCGAACAACAATAGCACCCCCCTTCATTTATTTTTCTCTCTCTTTCAATACCAACTCTTCACCATCTATAGTAACCACTCTCTCTTTCCCTCTTCTTCTTCAACATCTATCGTCTCTCCTTACATGTAGAATTTCATTCTCCTCTCTTCACCATAACTTAACATCAATTAGGATTGCAAGCTTGAAAAGGATACCTTGAATTGGAAGTGGAAATACCCATTTTTGGGAATCTTTCACTTTGGTGTTTGATAACTCTATTTTATATAGAGTTATTTATACATCTAAACCTAAATAATTGCTTAGATTCAAGTAAATTATGTGTTAAATATAGTTGTATGAATAAAATAACAACATTTAAGGTTTCAAGAAACGATGAATTCATAACTTAGCATTTTGTATATATATTGGTATGTTTGATGTGTTTGTTCAGTGCATTTGCGGTTCATGCTTTTGCACCGGAAAATAACAGTGCAACTGCACTCGGTGCAACTGCACTAAAGAACAGGCAGAAACAAGACAAAGTGCAACTGCTCCTGAAAACAACAGTGCAACTGCACTAGGAGCAACTGCACCAGAATATAGCAGTGCAACTGCATTGGATGCTCCTGCACTGAAGACAGATTACAATGCAAGAAGCACCTTTAATCATACCAATGCACAAGCACTTCAAGGATGACATCATGCTTAGTCATGGATCACATGGGGCACATGCCACATGCAAATTTCGGCGCCTACAATTGAAGAGCATTTTGAAGAGTCATTCATATGGGACACTTGGTCATCCCTAATTGGACCTCTCTTTGCCTTTTAATGTGGGAATCAAAATTCCTTTTTGAAAATTTGAAAAGTAACCATAGTTAACTCCTTTAGTTAACTTAATCTCCAAGGAAGGGATCACTTTTGAAAGCTATATAAAGACTCCCACTCCTCACTTGAAGATATAACTCATAATATTGTTTTTACATTTCTTCTCACTAGGTTTTTAGTTTGTTGTTAGTTTGTAAGAAGGTAAGGAAGGACTTGACAACTTCTCCCTCACTTCTTCATAGAATTAGTGTAGTGAAAGGAATCAGTGCAACTGCATTGCTTGGCGAACGTATGCAAGAGAACTTCAATCTATGTAAACAATGCATCCTCACTAACACCAGAAATGATAAAGTTACTCATATTTCTAGAAACTGTTTTAAATGTTCATGGGGATCCTCATGAGGAAATCCACCAAATTGACCAATTGTTTGTAAAATTTGAAACATCATGGGTTTAAATTCAAAATGCACGGCATCTATATGAGGTCTTGCTATGCTTGTTTGCATATTTTGATGATCAAACATAGCATAGTCCCTTATTGGCCCATCTCTATCATTAATCATACCTATTGGTCCCATGTGAATGAATTGATTTCTGTGATCTGCTTCAGTATCTGGTTGTGATCCAGGACCACCTCTGACTGAGGCTGGTCTTGAGCCTTGTCCTTCACCTTGTTGAGACATTTTATTTATGCAGTCTTTAAGTCTTTGTTTCTGGAGTCTAAGCAACTTTCTGAACTGTCTTGCTATTTCTAGATTTAATTCAAATTCTGGTGATTTGGCCCTGTGCATATGCTAGTGCATTCTGTGTATCTGCACTAAGAAACAAACTACCAGAGTAATAAACACTAATTTATAAATCTAAACAACAAAAATTAATGGCAATCTCCGGCAACGACGCCAAAAACTTGGTGTGTGGAAAAGTGTGCAAGTATACACAGTCACAAACAAGTAGTATAAAAAGATCAAACCCACAGGGATTGGATAAAAATTAGTGTAAACTATCCTACTCACAATTTGGGATGATGGTGGCAAGATAACAGAATGTAAATAAGCAATAAAATGTAGAGGAAATCAGTTGAGAATGATAGTTGAGATGTCTTTGCCAAATATGTCTAGGACTTAACATGGAATTAACAAAGTTTCTTTATTAACAAGTTAGCAAAGGCTTTATTAAAACACTCACCCTTATTAGTTCTTGAGTTCTTAATTGTAAACCATGTCTGCTTTTACAAATCTACTTATTTCAAGCGATCAACCTTAAAACAAGTGTTGAAAGAAGTATTACACAAGAACTAAAATGCATACACCACATAAAAGCACAACAACTTACTTAAAAGATCATTATAAGGTTATAACATCTCAACCAAGGAAATTTAGCTCATAATGGGCATTGCAAGACAGAGATAGATGAAATAAAACATGTTGATATAATTGAAATTACAAAAGAAGACAATAGGGTAGAGACTAAAGCTATTTCCATATTCTTTGAAAGATATAGCCAAATCTTGGTTAAACTCTTTAGAACCAAATTCTATACATACATGGAATGAAATGGCTGAAAAGTTTTTAGCAAAATATTTTCCACCCATAAAAATGCCAGAATGAGAAATGATATTACATCTTTTGCACAAAAAGAATTTGAATCATTGTTTGAAGCATGGGAAAGATGGAAAGACCTTTTAAGAAAATGTCCACATTGTGGTTTACCTGTCATTATTTACATGGAAACTTTTTATAATGGTTTAGAACCCCAAACCAGAATAATGCTTGATGCATCATCTGGGGGTGTGTTATTAAACTTGTCTTATAATGAAGCATGTGAATTGATTGATAGAATTGCAACCAATAGTTCTAGTTGGCCTACTGAGAGGGTGAGTGCCCAAAAGAAACCATCAGGGGTACATGAAATTAATGAAATATCAGCCCAATCTGCTCAAGTAGCCTCACTAGAAAACATGTTCAAAAACTTCCCTTCAGCAGTTCAACTGCATCTAATGCAGCTGCACCAACAGAAAACATTGCAGCAGCCATAGAACAAGCCCCTCCAGGAGCTACAAGTTGTGTATACTGTGGAGGAGGTCACCTTTATGAGGAGTGTCCTAGCAACCCTGTCTCTGTAAATTATGTAGGATATAATAGAAATAACAACCCTTATTCCAACACCTATAACCCTGGTTGGAAAAAGCATCCAAATTTTAGATGGAGCAACACTAGTACACCTGCACCTAATGCATCTGCACCAGCTGCACCACCAGGACTATCAAAGACAACAACCACCTGCCAATGATAACTCCGTAGAAGCCTTGGTCGAATCCTTTATTAGTGAAACCAGAACAGCTAGGCAAGCTCAAGATGCATCAATAAAGAATTTGGAGAATCAAGTAGGGCAATTAGCAATAGCTCTGTATCAAAGACCAACAGGTTCATTACCATCAAATACAGAAGCTACAAGCTCACAAAGGCCTGGTAAGGACCAAATGAAAGCTATTTCCCTAAGAAATGGGAAGGATCTTTCAGAACCATATGAGATTGAAGGTGAAGGTAAGGGAGAAAAAGAACAAAATGAAAAAAATGAGAAAAACAAAAAAGAAAAAAATGCAGAAGCATCCAATGCTCCTGCATCTCAAGAAGTTCAAATGCCAAGGTTAGTTCCTGAATACTCTCCTCCTCCTTATCCTCAAAGATTACAAAAGGCACATGAGGAGAAACAATTTAGTAAATTTCTTGAAGTTTTAAAACAGTTGCACAATAATGTTCCCTTAGTTGAAGCACTTTAACAAATGCCAAATTATGCTAAATTCATGAAAGATGTGCTTACAAAAAGAAGAAGATTAGGGGATTTTGAAATAGTTGCAATGTCAAAAGAATGTAGTCTATTGATGCAAAACAAAATTCCTAGGAAATTGAAGGATCCTGGCAGTTTTACAATTCCATTTTCAATTTGAAAATTTTATACAGGTCGTGCATTATGTGATTTAGGTGCAAGTATCATCTTGATGCCCAAATCCATATTTACACAACTTGGAATTGGAAATGGCAGGCCTACAACTGTAACACTTCAACTTGCTGATAGATCAATAGCCTATCTAGAGGGAATTATTGAAGATATTTTGGTTAAGGTTGACAAATTTGTGTTTCCTGCAGATTTTGTTATTCTTGATTTTGATGCAGATAAAGAAGTGCCAATTATCCTTGGAAGACCATTCTTAGCAACTGGAAAAACACTGATTGATGTGCAGAAAGGAGAGCTAACCGTGAGAGTAAATGATCAAGAGGTGAAATTCAATGTAATGAATGCTCTAAAGTATCCTGCAGAGGATAGTGAAGAATTTATGGAACAACTAGTGCAGAAGCAATTCAATAAACAGTGTGATCCTCTTACTAGTGAACTTGCACCTGATGCAGCTGCACTGCCAGATGAAGAAATGCTAGAGAATGGAATTCTGCCAAATGAAGATTCAGTGAAAGAGGTATGGTCCAGGAAATATGAACCTCTAAATCTTGAAGATCCTACTCTCAAAAAGAACTTACCATCAACTGAATAACCCCCTAAACTTGAATTGAAAGAATTGCCTAAACATCTCAAGTATGTTTTCTTAGGGGAAAATGATACACTTCCAGTGATCATTGCTTCGGATTTATCAGAAGAGCAGGAGCATGATCTCATTAGTACCTTAAGAAAACATAAGAAAGCAATAGGATGGCAAATGGCAGACATCAAAGGAATCAGCCCTTCAATATGGATGCACAGAATCATTTTAGAAGAAAATGCAAAGAACAGCATAGAAGGACAAAGAAGGTTGAATCTAATCATGAAAGAGGTTGTGAAGAAAGAAATCATTAAGTGGCTAGATGCTGGCATCATATACCCCATATCAGACAGTGCATGGGTTAGCCCTGTACAATGTGTACCAAAGAAGGGGGGTGTGACAGTGATAGCCAATGAGAAAAATGAATTGATACCCACCAGAACTGTTACAGGTTGGAGGATATGTATGGATTACAGAAAACTCAATAAGGCTACAAAAAAGGATCACTTTCCTTTACCATTCATAGATCAAATGTTGGACAGATTAACAGGTAAGGAGTTTTATTGCTTCTTAGATGGATATTCAGGTTACAATCAAATTGCAATAGAGCCTGAGGATCAGCAGAAAACTACCTTTACATGTCCCTATGGTACCTTTGCATTTAGAAGGATGCCATTTGGATTATGTAATGCACCTGCAACATTCCAAAGATGCATGATTGCCATATTCTCTGATTTCATTGAGCAATCAATGAAAGTATTCATGGATGATTTCTCAGTATTTGGAGAGATATTTCAACTTTGCTTGACAAACTTAGAAGAAATTCTCAAAAGATGTGAGGAAACCAATCTAGTGCTCAATTGGGAGAAGTGACATTTTATGGTGCAAGAAGGCATTGTGCTTGGCCACAAAGTGTCAAAGAAAGGTTTTGAAGTGGACAAAGCCAAGATTGAAGTCATTGAAAAACTACCCCCTCCAACAACCATCAAAGAAATCAGAAGCTTCTTAGGCCATGCAGGATTGAATAGAAGGTTTATCAAAGATTTTTCAAAGATATCCAAGCCATTGTGTACACTTAATTTTGCAACATGATGCACCTTTCAACTTTGATGAATCTTTTATGGAAGCATTCCAAAAACTCAAGAAGGCATTGGTGACTACACCAGTAATTGTTACACTAGATTGGAGCAGGCCATTTGAATTAATGTGTGATGCTAGTGACTATGCTGTGGGAGCTGTCCTAGGGCAAATGTATGATAAAATTTTTCATTCTATCTATTATGCTAGCAAAACACTAATTGAAGCTCAAATGAACTATACTGTGACAGAAAAAGAATTATTAGCAGTTTTTTTTGCATTTGATAAGTTTAGATCTTACTTGGTTGGCACCAAAGTTATTGTTTATAATGATCATTCTGCCATCAAGTATTTAATTTCAATGAAAGATGCAAAACCAAGGTTAATAAGATGGGTTCTCCTCCTTCAAGAATTTGATCTTGAAATTAGAGATAAAAAGGGGGTGAAGAACCAAGTTGCTGATCATTTATCTAGACTTGAAAGTGAAAGAATAGGTACAAAGGAAGGAGAGATCAAGGAAAATTTTCCTGATGAAAAACTGTTAGCAATCTACACATCTGCATCAAGTGCTCCTGCATCTAGTACAGTTGCACCTAAGGCAGCTGCACCATGGTTTGCTGACATAGTCAACTTCCTTTTAAGCAAAGTTGTACTAGTGGACATGAACTATCAGCAAAGAATAAGGTTTTTCCACATAGTTAAACACTAGTTTTGGGATGATCCCTATCTTTACAAAATGTGTCCAGATCAGTTGATGAGGAAATGCATTCCTGAAGAGGAACAGCAAGCAGTGCTGCTGCATTGCCATGCTGCACCATATGGAGGTCACTTTGGAAGCAACAGAACAGCAGCTAAGGTATTGCAGTCAAGTTATTATTGGCCTACTTTGTTTAAAGATACATATTTAATGGTCAAAACCTGTGATAAATGTCAAAGAGCAGGTAATATTTCTGAAAGACATGAAATGCAAAGAACAAATATTTTAGAAATTGAACTTTTTGATGTATGCATGGGGCATGGATTTCTTGGGTCCTTTTCCACCCTCTTTTGGAAATCAATATATCTTAGTAACTGTTGATTATGTGTCCAAATGGGTTGAGACAGTAGCATTACCAAATAATGATGCCAAATCAGTTAGTAAATTTCTTCAAATAAATATTTTTACAAGGTTTGGTACCCCAAGAGCAATCATCAATGATGACGGCTCACATTTTTGCAACAAACTTATTGAAAATCTTCTTGCTAAATATGGGGTAAAACACAAAATTGCTACAGCTTATCACCCACAAACAAGTGGACAAGCTGAATTATCAAATAGGGAAATTAAAAGAATTCTTGAAAAAATGGTTGGACCAACAAGAAAAGATTGGTCCTTACACTTAGATGAAGCATTATGGGCATACAGAACAACATTTAAAACACCATTAGGTATGTCTCCCTATAGGATAGTTTATGGCAAAGCATGTCATTTACCTGTAGAGTTAGAAAACAAATCATATTGGGCTATAAAAAAGCAGGTGCACAAAGGTTTTTAGAGGTTAATGAATTGGAAGAATTTAGGCAATTTTCTTATGAAAATGCTGAGATTTATAAAGCTAAAACCAAATCATGGCATAATAAAAGAATCCAAAGAAGAGAACTTAAAAAAGGAGGAATGGTCTTGTTATATAATTCTAGGTTGAAATTGTTCCCTGGAAAGCTTAAATCAAGATGGTCAGGACCATTCAAGCTTGTAAAAATTTATCTTCATGGTGCAGTTGACCTTTATGATGAATCCTCAAGCACAACTTTCAAAGTAAATGATCAAAGAGTTAAAATGTACTATGTTGAACATGTGGTGAGAGAAAAAATCACAACTCATTTTCAAAATCTCTAAATCTTAGAGGTAGTCAGACTGTAAGACTCTTAAAACAAGCGCTTATGGGAGGCAACCCATCATTTTGTGGTAAATTATTAGTTATTTTGTTCAATTTCATGTTTTCAAGTGTTTTCTAGGAACACAGGTTTTAGTGCAGCTGCATCGAATGCAACTGCATCACTTGACACTCACTGCTTCTGCACCATAAAAATTCAAAAATCACTTGGGTGAAAATTTTCTTCAAAACTGCCAGCACATCAAGCAATGTAATCATGATCAATGACTTAGATCATGTGTTGTCCCACCTACTGCTACACGTGTCTCATTGCATGCCACTCCACTTACCCCTAACGGCTACATTTACATCAAATCAACCTCCACTAACCACTCACTCATAACTTAAACCGTCCCACTTACCCATGGTTACCGTTTTCACTCACAACCAGTAACTCTCTCTTTCAAAACTGTAGCAACACACAATCTCATTCACTTCTCAAAATTCTTAAAATTCCCAAAATCAGAGCAAACCCGTCTTCAACCTCTCACCCAAAATTCCTCAATTTTCTCTGCAAAAACTTGAAACAAAAATGGTGCGCAAACAATCTGCCTCTAAAACCTCTGGGAAAACTGCATCTGGTGCAGCTGCATCATCAAAGCAGTTACCAAAGAAGAAACCCACTATTCCTGCCACAATCTCTGAAGAACAGGAAAGCTTTTGGGAGATGAACTTCCTACCTAAAAGAGGCTTCAATATGAATAAGGCAAGCCCAACGTTCCTCTCAACTGTAGGTGCACTCCATTGGGATCTGTTTGTCCAACACAGAGCGTATTACGTGGAACAAATCGTGAGGGAGTTTTATGCAGGCATCCAAGACACTAGGGGTGGTAAGATTCCTTGTCATTCAATAGTTAGGGATAGGAAAGTTTTATTTGATCTTAAGAAAATCAATGATCATTACATGCTCACCTATGAAGGGTTAGAATTTGAAGAAAAGGTTGAAAATTATGGTAAAAAGGATATGGAAAGAGTAAAGTCTAGGATTGCTGTTGATCATGCTGTTTGGGACAAATTCAAACTTACAGAATTTAAAATGAAGAATAGATACATTAGCCCAGAACTAGGGAACTGGCATTTGTTTATCAATGCTTCAATCCTACCCACATCACATACCTATACATCATCAAAGGAGAGATTAATTCTCTTGGATACAATCTTGACTGAAAATAATGTAGACATAGGTAGAATTATAATAAGAAACATATTAGAATGTGGTGTGAAGGATTTTGGCTTTTTGTACTACCCTTGTTTGATTACTGAGCTGTGTAGTAAACAAGGTGTGATAATTGATGAAAGTGAAAATTGCAAAGAAAGTATCCTCCGGGTCCAATTTCTGCTGAAATGAAAGCAAGAACAAAAATTGCCAAACCACCAACTTCTGCAGTGCAGGAGCATCAGGTGCAGCAGCTTCAAGCTGTCTGGAAATTTCAACAGGAGCAGCATGAATGGCTCCATTTTAAATTCAAGGAAATTTCCAAAGACTCCACTATTGAAGCACCAACGTTCCCCAGTTGGGTTTTTCAAGCACCAGAAGAGGAATAGGAGGAAAAGAATGAGGAAGAAGAAAATAAGGAAGAAAAGAGTTTGAAAAGAAAGAGGGTGACTAAGAAGGATGTTAAAGGCAAGAAGAAGGTTATGGAGGAAGAACCTGAATTGCTAAGTGAAGAACTGAGTGAGACAGAGGAGGATGAGGAAGCAAGGAGGGCTGTGAAACAAATGGAAAAGGAGGATGAGGAAGAAGAAACTGAAACTGATGAGCAGAGTGAAGAGGAAGGAGATGTAAATATGGAAGAAATGGCTAGAAAGAAGTATGCAACAAAACGACAACCACAAACACAACCAGAACCAACTCCATCATCCCCACCACCTACCCAATCACCAAAACAGAAATCACCACCACCACACCACTCCCCATCACCCACAAATTCACCATCACCAGAAAAACAAAGTGACACATCTGCCAAAAAGCCATGACCCACCCCAATGGAAACTACAACATAAACACAACCTACACCAACACCTACTGGACCCATTCTGATTCCAACTAACATTGTTTTTGAGAAACAAAACTTGCAAGTTATTGAAGAAAATCCACAACAAGAGCAAGCAAAAACAAGTTCTGAGGAGAAGAATGCTGGAGACCCTGAGCAACAACCAGCTGATGCATCCGCACCTAACGCAGCTGCATCTCAGCAATTTCCTACTGTTGCAATTATCCCCTCCAATGCTGAAGACACTGTCAGATTGGTATTAGAAGAACTGGAAGCAAAGAAAAGAGAAAAAATGGGGAATACATCAAAGTTCTTTTGGAAAGCTGTTGAGGTTGGAATTGCTGCAAAGGAGACCTAAAAGGTAGGTGAATGTGAAGTTATCAAAGAAGGTGGAGGATCTGTTGAAGAAGAACACCCCAAAGAAGGAGCAACTGAGAAAGATGCTGGAACAACAACTGAAGCTATGGTTGAGGAGCAACCTGCTGATAAACCTACTGAGCAAGCAACAACAGCTGCAGTGCAATCTGGTACAGTTGCATCGGATGCACCTGCACTTCAAAATCTTGCAGACACAGCAACAACAGCGCAGACTAGTGCACCTGCATCCAAAGAAGCTGCACCTAAGCCAAAGGCCAAAAAGCAGAAAACTAAGCATGAACCGGTGAGGGCCAGTTCAAGACTCAGAAGTGGTGCAAAGTAAACTTTTAATATTGTTTAAATATTTTGCTTAACTATTTGGTTTTTAATTATCTTTTGGTTTATCCCACATGTACTAACCCCCCTCCCCATTTTGAACAACTTTGTGTCTTTTTGAACTGAACTTAGAGCAGTGAGGACACTGCTCATCTTTAAGTTGGGGGAGCACTTTATGAGTCTATGCATGTGCTATATATATGTGTGTGTTTTATCTGTTTTACTATGTGTTTAAGATAGTATTTGTTTGAATTAGCTGTTTTGTTTATAGTTTTAAAATGAAAAATAAGATTAGAGGTACTTAATAAAGTAGAATGAAATGCATGAAACTATTTTCAAAATGAGCAATTCTTTTTCAGAAACAGTAGTTGCATAAAATTCTATTTTAAGTACATCAATCATGTTTTATAAGAGATTTGATAGTTTTGAAGCATGATCAGCTTAAATTCTTTTCCAAAAACATACACAATGCATTATTTGAACTGATTTTTAATGATGAAAGGAAGAAAAGAAAAGAAGCATTGTTTTCCTCAAATGACCTATTTTATTATTAATTTGACACATCAAAACTGAGTTTTGAAAAGAACCTTGCCAATTAAAGAAGCTATCTGATGCAAGAGAAATTTTTAGAAAATTAAGGTCAAAGCTAAATTTTTATTAAAAATATAGAAGAGCATAAAGAATTAAGTTTGGGGGAGTTTTGATGAATACTAAGGCAAAGTATGAGGAACTTAGAGTAGTCAATGCCATAGGTTGTCAAAAATGTACTACAAATTATTCAAAATGTTAAAATGCTATACTTGCCTGAGTCATAAACTGTACCTGTTTCAAAAGTGCATTTGATCTAAAAAGAAAAATTCAAGAAAAGAAAAGAAAGAAAAAGAAGAAATGAAAAGAAAGATCAAACAAAAGAGTATGCATAAGGAGGTCAGTATATGCAACAATTCCTGTGAAGTAGCATCAGTGCAGCTGCACTCAATGCACCTGCATCGTCAAAATATAATGCAACTGCACGATAAAAAAGTTCAGTGCAACTGCACTTCAGAAAAGTGATGCAACTGCACTCAATGCATCTGCATCAAGAAAAACCACCAAAAATAGGAATTAGTGCATTGACTCAATAGTTTTGAAATACTTATCCAAGCCCTTTGTCGTGCTTAGAGCCCCCCAATACTTGAGGAAGTTGTTAGTCTAGTCTATATTTTGAAAAATCTCTAGTTTGACAAACGTGATCTAAACTTTTCAACGGCTATGAGAAACTTTTTACTTAGTTTTGCAACTGATTGAATCTCAGTGGGGCACACACTCACACAAATGAGTTTTAATAACTTTGGAAGTTTTGGAATTCAAAGGCACAAGGACAATATTCCTGAAAAATGAAGTTCTTAGAATGCATGATCAAAAAGAAATCATTCTTTTGAAAAGACATGAGCTGATTTGTTCTTCTTAATTATGTAAGTCTCTGTTGTGTTTTCTTTTTGTCATTACTTGAGGACAAGCAATGGTTTAAGTTTGGGGGTGTGATAACTCTATTTTATATAGAGTTATTTATACATCTAAACGTAAATAATTGCTTAGACTCAAGTAAATTATGTGTTAAATATAGTTGTATGAACAAAATAACAACATTTAAGGTTTCAAGAAAGGATGAATTCATAACTTAGCATTTTGTATATATATTGGTATGTTTGATGTGTTTGTTCAGTGCATTTGCGGTTCATGCTTTTGCACCGGAAAATAACAGTGCAACTGCACTCGGTGCAACTGCACTAAAGAACAGGCAGAAACAAGACAAAGTGCAACTGCTCCTGAAAACAACAGTGCAACTGCACTAGGAGCAACTGCACCAGAATATAGCAGTGCAACTGCATTGGATGCTCCTGCACTGAAGACAGATTACAATGCAAGAAGCACCTTTAATCATACCAATGCACAAGCACTTCAAGGATGACATCATGCTTAGTCATGGATCACATGGGGCACATGCCACATGCAAATTTCGGCGCCTACAATTGAAGAGCATTTTGAAGAGTCATTCATATGGGACACTTGGTCATCCCTAATTGGACCTCTCTTTGCCTTTTAATGTGGGAATCAAAATTCCTTTTTGAAAATTTGAAAAGTAACCATAGTTAACTCCTTTAGTTAACTTAATCTCCAAGGAAGGGATCACTTTTGAAAGCTATATAAAGACTCCCACTCCTCACTTGAAGATATAACTCATAATATTGTTTTTACATTTCTTCTCACTAGGTTTTTAGTTTGTTGTTAGTTTGTAAGAAGGTAAGGAAGGACTTGACAACTTCTCCCTCACTTCTTCATAGAATTAGTGTAGTGAAAGGAATCAGTGCAACTGCATTGCTTGGCGAACGTATGCAAGAGAACTTCAATCTATGTAAACTCTACCCTATTGTCTTCTTTTGTAATTTCAATTATATCAACATGTTTTATTTCATCTATCTCTGTCTTGCAATGCCCATTATGAGCTAAATTTCCTTGGTTGAGTTGTTATAACCTTATAATGATCTTTTAAGTAAGTTGTTGTGCTTTTATGTGGTGTATGCACTTTAGTTCTTGTGTAATACTTCTTTCAACACTTGTTTTAAGGTTGATCGCTTGAAATAAGTAGATTTGTAAAAGCAGACATGGTTTACAATTAAGAACTCAAGAACTAATAAGGGTGAGTGTTTTAATAAAGCCTTTGCTAACTTGTTAATAAAGAAACTTTGTTAATTCCATGTTAAGTCCTAGACATAGGATAACATAGTCCTCAGGGTGATTCAGTGGGTACTTCAAATACAGGAGTGAAACTATTTAGCACGCCTAGACATAGGAAGCTTGTAATGAAACTCTGAAAAAAGTGACTGAAAAGCACATACAGATGCAACTGCATCCAGTGCAACTGCACCACATAACTGCACATTACTCTTAAAAGTGACTTATTTGGCAAAGACATCTCAACTATCATTCTCAACTGATTTCCTCTACATTTTATTGCTTATTTACATTCTATTATCTTGTCACCATCATCCCAAATTGTGAGTAGGATAGTTTACACTAATTTTTATACATTTAAATTACAAGAGTTAATCCAGTCCCTGTGGGTTCCATCTTTTTATACTACTTGTTTGTGACTGTGTATACTTGCACCCTTTTCCACACACCAGTGTTAGTAAGGTAAAACTCTATATCCTCTTAAATTAAGAGTTGATAGTTAGCATATGCGTAGTGGGTAATGGTATAGAGTAGTAGAATGTGTGAATTTCATATTGTTATTGGCTCTTTAAAAACCCTAAGTTTAATAAATTGGGGGTTTTGACAAATTAGTGTTATCCAAGTTGTTGAGTGGCTATTAATAAGTTTCTAAGGGTTTAAAGTTGTTGTATTGATGCTCAGATTCGGTGCAAGCAACTCCAGTGGTTCCTCTTGAAGGCAATGGGAGCGATTCAGCTCACTCTTCTTAGTTGTGAGTAGCTCATCTACAATGTGGCAATTTTTATATATCTATTTTCTTTATGGGAGAAGCAAATAAATTTTCTTAAATAGATTTTATCTCCAAATACGAGTTGAAAAGTATTTCTATTTTATGTGTTTGTTGTTGTTGTTGTTGTTGGATACCGTTAGCTGCAACGAAGAGATAATGCAGCCTATGAGTGAAATGCTCATAGCCGTTTAGATTACCGTTTTGCCGTGACGAAGAGATAATACGGCCCGTGAATACTGTTTGTCACGACGAAGAGATAATGTGGTCTATGTGCACATAGTAGATAGTTTACCTTGCTTGTCATGTTTTTGATATGAGACATGTTGAAGAAGTATGATACTATGATTGTTGTACATATCTTTGTACAAGATAATATTGTTTTTCGTGTTTAATTCGTTCGTCGTACAAAAATCGTGTTTGATTGGAAATGACTCGTGCCATCTTTGCTTCTCCTTCCTGTCCACTTGTTTATTGTGCTCTCACTGAGTCTTTGTGACTCACCCTATCATTTCTTTGTTGTTTTTCAGATTTGCAGACATCAGAGTAGATTGTCCTTGGGATCTACGGTTCACCCCAGGACTTGTTGTATTTAGGGTAGGCCTCATCTAAGCGATAACTATTATTTTGATGACTTCGGTGCGATGCAGCTATAGGAATAGGAACTTTTGTGTCTAGAATGGTCTATGGTCAATTAGGAATTTCGTAAAGTTATATAACTACTTCTTATTTTGAACCGTATTGACAAAAATTGTAATTATAAGATGAAGGCTTGGTGGTTATATGCTGGATATATAATTCATGATTATGCATGTTTATTTGTGTATGGAATGTCCGAAAAACAGAGGAGACTCTGCTGAAATTTTTGTAGATATTTTGTAACCTTAAAAGTGTGTTAGGCTTGCCAAGCTTATGACGTGTTGGTCTTAGCTTGTGCGCCTATCATGGCCTAACGGTGGGTCGTGACAAAGTGGTATCAGAGCTTAGGTTAGAAGGTCTTGTAGCTGCATCAGTTTGGCAATAATTATAGACTCTTGCTTGTAATTTGTGTACCCGGGCACATCTTACAATCAAGAAGCTACGATTGCCCACTATCACATCGAAGTCTGTTATCGCATTGTTATATTCATCCATTTTTCCTTATTGTAATGTTGTCTCAGGTGGAGATGCCACCGAGGACTGCACCTAGTAGAGAGCGTACTATTGCTAATGATGCTTCCATTCAACCTCAAGAGGAAGCCTTGGCGGGCCGAGGCGTGGTCATGGTCGTGGCCGTGGTCGTGGTAGGGGAAGGCATGGTGGAATGCCTGAGGTTGTGATTCCTAGAGCCAGACATGGTAACCCAACACTAGATGAGTTAGCTGCTAACATGCAGAATATCCAACAAACTGTGCAACAGATAGCCAACAAAGTAATGGATCAAGGAGAACCACATGGAGAACAAAATCAAGATGAAAATGAACATAGTCATGAGGTGATGCAAGACGAACAAGCACCTGCCCATCAACATGATCAGCCACTTGCTTCTACTCGAGCAGTTGAGGTTTCCTTGTCTGCGTTTCTAAAGGTCAACCCTCCAACATTCAGTGGCTCAGATGTTCAGGAAGATCCTTAAGCCTTCTTGGATGATGTCTCTTGGATATGTCGAGGTTTAGGTTGTTCTTCTACACGGATGGTTGAGTTGGCTGCATTTCGACTTCGTGATGTTGCTAGAGGGTGGTATGAAACTATGTTATTTGCTAGACCATCTGGATTACCTTCGTTAGAGTGGGATGAGTTTGTTAGGAGCTTCTTGGCACATTTTCTCCCCCAAAGTGTTAGGGACAGTAGAGCAAAAGAGTTTGAGAATCTTGTGCAAGCAGAGAATATGTCAATGATGGAGTATAATGTTCAATTTATGCGGCTTGCGCGATATGTACTACACCTGGTAGCTACAGAGCAACATAGAGTTAAGAGATTTATTGATGGCTTGAAGACTTATTTGCTCAGGGCAATTGCAGGCCACGGTGACATGACTTATGAGGAGGCCTTGAATAGGGCCTTAACTATTGAGCGAGGATATAGAAACCGAGGAGGGACATCTAATGATTCACGTAAGAAGCCTCGCTTTGATTCATCTTGTGGTGGCCACCAGGGCCAAGGAGGAGGAGGTTTCCAGAGGAAATACCACTCAGGGCCAACAAGCGGGTTTTAAACAACAAAATAGTCAGATTAGCCAGACTGCTAGTTCTAATCAGGGACGCGGTACTTCACAACATCATGTTTCTTCTAGTATGACCCCAGTTACTTGTATCACATGTGGGAAGACACTTACTGGTCCTTGTAGGCAAAGATCTTCTGGATGTTATCAGTGTGGACAAATTGGACACTTTGCAAGAAACTGCCCTACATTATCTACTCAACCTTCTTCTAGTGGGGTAGCGACACCAGTGGCTGTAGGGAGGCAATTTGCTCCTGGAATTCGAGGGTCGGGTAGTTCTCAGCATGGTGGTAGAGGATCAGGAGGCAGAGGCCAGGGACGGGTTGGTGGAGGACAGGCTCGTGTGTTTGCTTTGACTCGTCAGGATGCTCAGACATCCAATGCTGTTGTGACGGGTATGCTTTCTATATGTTCTTAAGATGCACATGTTTTATTTGATCCCGGGGCTACACACTCTTTTGTGCCCCCATCATTTTCTTCTTGTCTTGATAGAGAACCATCACTTTTAGAGGAGCCTTTGTTAGTGGCCACGCCTATGGGTGATTGTCTTTTTGCAAAGTCTGTGCATAGGTCTTGCGAGGTCTTGATTGAAGACCAATCTTTGTTGGTAGATCTAGTAGACATTGATATGGTAGACTTTGATGTGATATTAGGTATGGACTGGTTGGCTTCTCATCATGCTACTTTGGATTGCCATAATAAGATGGTAAAGTTTGATATACCAGGAAAACCAGCTTTTGTTTTTTATGGTGACCGAAGTTGGTTATCGAGCAGTTTAATTTCAGCAGTAATGGCTCGCAAGTTACTGAGAAAAGGTTGTTGTGCGTATCTTGCCATGGTAAAAGATGTTGATAATGCAACCAAGAACCTAGAGCACGTTCCTGTGGTATGTGAATATCCTGATATTTTCCCTGAGGAATTGCCAGGTTTACCACCTGATAGAGAGATAGAGTTTGGCATTGAGCTGCTTCCAGGAACTCAACCTATATCTATACCCCCATACCGAATGCCTCCAGCTAAGCTTAAAGAGTTGAAAGAACAACTAAAGGATCTTCTTGACAAGGGTTTTATTCGCCCTAGTTGCTCTCCGTGGGGAGCACCAATATTGTTTGTTAAGAAGAAAGATGGGTCATTTCGATTGTGTGTTGACTACCGACAATTGAATAAAGTGACTGTGAAGAATAAATATCCTTTACCTCGTATTGACGACTTATTTGATCAACTCCAGGGATCTCAATGCTTTTCAAAAATTGATTTGCGGTCTGGGTATCATCAACTGAAAATAAAGGGTGAGGACATTCCAATGCTCCTGCCGCTTTTATGGACTTGATGAACAGAGTCTTTAAGACGTTCCTGGATCAGTTTGTGGTAGTTTTCATGGATGACATCTTGGTGTACTCAAATAGTAGAGAAGAGCATGAGCAACACTTGAGATTAGTTTTGCAAACTTTGAGAGAACATAAGCTATATGCGAAGTTCTCTAAATGTGAATTTTGGTTAGAAACTGTGGCCTTCTTAGGTCATGTGGTGTCTAAGGATGGAATAAGTGTAGATCCGCAAAAGGTGGAGGCAATTCAGAATTGGCAAAAGCCTACGTCAGTTACAGAAATTCGCAGCTTCTTGGGTTTAGCCTGATACTATCGTCGATCCATCAAGGATTTTTCTAAGCTTGCAGCTCCTTTAACTAGACTAACACAAAGCAGATGAGATTTCAGTGGAATGATGCTTGTGAACAAAGCTTCCAACAACTAAAGAAATGTTTGACATCTACCCCAGTCTTAGCCTTACCTTCAAATGGTGGAAGTTATGTAGTTTACTGTGATGCTTCTAGGGTTGGTCTCGGATGTGTTTTGATGCAACATGGGAAAGTAATTGCTTATGCCTCTAGACAACTTAAGAAGCATGAACAGAATTACCCTACACATGACTTGGAGATGGCAGCTGTGATTTTTGCTCTCAAAATTTGGAGGCTCTACATATATGGTGAAACATGTGAGATTTATACTGATCATAAGAGTCTTAAGTATATTTTTGAGCAGAAGGATTTGAATTTGAGACAGAGAAGGTGGATGGAACTTCTGAAGGATTATGATTGTACAATTTTGTATCATCCTGGAAAGGCAAATGTAGTTGCTGATGCTTTGACAAGGATGTCCATGGGTAGTTTTGCACACATAGCTGGAGTTTGAGACCACACACAAAGATGCATTTGTAGCACATATTCAAGCTCGTTCTACTCTGGTGGACCTGATAACAATCAAATATGATTGTTATTACCTCTTATTTCAAGCTTAAATCATTATTAATTCTTAAGCAATTGAGTGAATTATGTTGTAAATATGTTAGTTTAGAATAATTAAAGGTGCAAGCTTAATTATGTTATTAATGGGCACTTTGGTGCCCAATTGTGGTCTAATGTGTTTGATCTATTGCTGCAGCACCTAATCCGGTCGCAATTGTTTATTGCGCAACATGAGAGAGAAGGCAATGGAAAACACAGAAATATTGGAAATGACACCTGTCAGCTGTCACCCATCATTAGTGTGCGTGCCAATCATTGAAGATTCCTTGGTGACCTAGGGAATTGGGTAGAAAGGACATTTTGCCCTCACAACGGACAAAATGCGCCTCCACAATTAGGGTTATTCTCTGCCCAAGGGATCTCCTATAAATAGACACACTTTCCCAAAATTAGGTTAAGCCGAATTTCAGAGGTATAGGAATAGCCTCTTGATTTCGTGTCTCCATTGTTACTTAGAATCAGTTGCTGGAATATTGAGTGCTGCAGCAATACTGGAACTACTTCAATTCCGAAGGAGCTGCATTTTGAGAGCTGGAATCGCTTGGTGGATCTCCATTGAAGCTGTCTCAGTATCAAGACTTGTAGTCGAACTTCTCTTCTCGGGTTTTAGTATGAAATTCCTACTCCCCTTGATGTTTAGTTTAGTTGTAATGTTGTGTAAGCTCAATATGAGCTGAACCTCTGTAGTTGGGATGTTATTATGAATTTAATGAAGTTAATTTGTTCTTGATGCTTATGTTATTGTGTTGAGCACTTTATCTTGTGTGTTTTACTACATCCATCTTAGCTTAGGGTTAGCCGTCTAAGCTAAGTAGAAATACATTCACAGGAATGGTTTGTATTTATATCTCACAAGATGACATGGTATGTTGCACTATAGGAATATAGTTGTTCCTTGCTTGAGTCCTAGGAATAGGAGAGGCATAAGCCATGAGGTACAACACTTAGGTGTAAAGCTGCTTGTTCTCCAGTAGCCTAGGGAAATAATCCTTTCTGAATTAGGAATAATTTGGGAGGACTAAAGCCTAGTGTTAAGCATTAGGAATAATGCACAATTGTGGCAGCACCTAGTGCTGCAGCACTTAGCATAGCATTTTGAGCATTTTAATGGATTTATTGAAGTATTGCATCTCAACTTCTCCCAAATCTGATTTTCATTACCCTGATACTTTTTACCTTTATTGTTTGTTACCCAAAATTGTGTGTCATTTACTTTTTACCCCAAATCACTATTTGTTACATTGATTAAACATTTGTTTACAACTTAATCCTCGTGGGAACGATCTCACTTATTCACTGTATTACTTATTGCGATTGTGTACACTTGCACAAGAAACAATCATACGTTTTTACACAACAGGACCAAATTAAAGCAAATCAAAACAAAGATCCTTATTTGAGTAAGGTTATGGAAGATGTACAAGTGGGGAAATTCTCTGAATTTAAAGTGGATTCTAACGGTGTTTTATATTTTGGCACTCGTTTATGTGTACCTAGTGTTGAAGAATTGAGGAAGAAGATTTTGGAGGAAGTCCACCATTCTTGTTATACCATTCATCCAGGTTCTACCAAGATGTATCAAGATTTGAAAGAATTTTATTGGTGGGAAGGGATGAAAAGAGATGTGGCTGAATTTGTATCTAAATGTTTTGTGTGCCAACAAGTGAAGTAGAACATCAAAAGCCGGCTGGTTTACTTCAAAGAATCGAGATACCAGAGTGGCAATGGGAGAGAATCACCATGGACTTTGTGACAGGGTTACCTAGAACCTCCAAAGGTCATGACTCAATTTGGGTTGCTGTGGATCGGTTAACAAAGTCTGCGCACTTTTTGCCTGTGAAAACTACTTACTCGGCAGCTCAATATGTTAATCTTTATATAGAGAAGATAGTGTCCTTGCATGGCGTGCAATTGTCTATAATATCTGATCGAGGACCTCAATTCACATCTCATTTTTAGCGATCCTTTCAATCTGCTTTAGGAAATCAGTTGGCTTTGAGCAGTGCTTTCCACCCTCAAACAGATGGTCAGTCTGAAAGGACAATACAAATCTTAGAAGATATGCTTCGTGCGTGTGTGCTAGACTTTGGAGGGAGTTGGGATCGATATTTACCCCTGATGGAATTTGCTTATAATAATACTTATCAAGCTAGTATTCAAGTGGCACCATTTGAGGCACTATATGGAAGACGTTGTAGATCACCGATTGGTTGGTTTGAAGTTGGAGAGTCTAAACTTGAAGGTCCGAATTTGATTCAAGAAGCCATTGAGAAAGTCAAGGTAATTTGAGACCGCTTGGTGACAGCTCAAAGTAGACAAAAGTCATATGCAGATCGAAGACAGCGGCCTCTAGAGTTTAGTGTAGGAGAGCATGTGTTCTTACGTGTGTCTCCAATAAAGGGCATTTTGAGATTTGGAAGAAAGGGTAAGCTAAGTCCGAGATTTATCAGACCTTTTGAGATTTTAGAGAAAGTGGGGCAAGTGGCCTATCGTTTAGCCCTTCCACCCGATCTCTCAAGTGTTCACCCAGTTTTTCATGTATCGATGCTTCGAAAGTATGTTTATGATCTCTCTCATATTATTCAACACCAATCAATACAACTTGATGAAAATCTCTCTTATACGGAGCAACCTATAGCTATAGTGGACAGATGCATCAGGCGCTTGCGGTCTAAGGATATTGCTTCTGTAAAAGTGGTTTGGCGAGGATCGGGTGGTGAGGAGATGACTTGGGAGCCAGAGTCTATTATACGCGAGAAGTACCCTCACTTGTTTGAAACCCAACGTTAGTATGACTTTAAGAATTCGAGGACGAAATATCTTTTAAGGGGGGAGAATGAAACGACCCGTTTCATTAAGCTAGTTTTCAAAAAAAAAGTAATTAAAAATAAATCAAACCATAAAAAAAAAGAAAGAAAAGTAAAATATAATAAAATAAGTGTGGGGTGGGGGTTGGTCGAACAACAACAACAATAGCACCCCCTTCATTTATTTTCCTCTCTCTTTCAATACCCACTCTTCTTTCGTCCTCTCCTGTAACCACTCTCTCTTTCCCTCTTCTTTTTCAACATCTATTATCTCTCCTTACATGTAGAATTTCATTCTCCTCTCTTCACCATAACTTAACATCAATTAGGATTGCAAGCTTGAAAAGGATACCCTGAATTGGAAGTGGAAATACCCATTTTTGGGAATCTTTCTCTTTGGTGTTAGTAAGGTAAAACTCTATATTCTCTTAAATTAAGAGTTGATAGTTAGCATATTGATAAGTCTTAATTTAGTGTGTTTTTAGCATTTGAATTTAATAAGAATTGTCGGATTTTAGTTCTAATTTGGTGCTATTTTACTACAAAGTGTTAGTTTTCAATTTCAGGACCAAATGATGAAGAAATGGAAGAATTTGAGTGAATTAAAGCAAGGACCAAAAGTGCAAAGCTAAAGGAGCAAAATCAAGCAATATGGAGCTAAGTGTCAAGTGTTCAAGCACAGTCAGTGTGCATTCAAGCATGGTCCGCGCGCCCTCTACGCACTCTTGGAAGAAAAAAGAAGAAACTCACCTTAAGTCTGAGCATGGACCACGCGCCCATCAAGCACGGACCATGCGCCTCGTTGCTGCTGAGAATTCCAAAAGTTTCACGATGAGCACGGCCCGTGCGCCTCTTGAGCATGACCCGTGCGCCTTCTGCAGAATTGAAACAAATGTTACAAAACTCTTCCCGTTCTCTTCATTATGGCTTGTTATTCGAAATTAAGAGCTTGTCTACTGATCATAAGCTATAAATAGGAACTCATTTCAGTTGTAAACTCACCTTTGCATACTTGTAATCTCACTCCAAAGTTTAATCTAAGATTCTTTTGCTTTTCTTTTACGTTCTTGCTTTTTATTCTTATTCTCTTTACATTATTGTACTTTATAATTCTGGCTTACTTTTCCGCACTTTTATTTTCTGTCATTTACATTCCAGCAATTTAAATTCATGTCAATTTACCTTATTGCAATTTACATTACGAATATGAGTGAGTAGATACAAAGTCTTTGGTGACAATCAACCATGAGAATAAGCTTGATTGTTAGTTCAAAACACACTTTTGTACTCTGAAAGTAGACATTTGTTATATTCGTTGCCTTGTCTTTGAAATATATTACTTTATAAGTTTGGTGAATGGTCTAAAGAATTACATGGGTTCCTCATCATTGTGATTAAATTAATAACATGAGATTCTTTTTAATTCTGAAACAAATCTTCCTTCTTCTAAAATCATTTCTTTTAGCTAATCAACACCGAAAAAGAAATTGGTAATCAAAAAGTCTCTGTGGGATCGATACTTTTTATTATGTGATAGAACCGTGCACTTGCGGCCTATCACATGTGCGTAGTGGGTAATGGTATAGAGTAGTAGAATGTGTGAATTTCGTATTATTATTGGCTCTTTAAAAACCCTAAGTTTAATAAATTGGGGGTTTTGACAAATTAGTGTTATCCAAGTTGTTGAGTGGCTATTAATAAGTTTCTAAGGGTTTAAAGTTGTTGTATTGATGCTCAGATTCGGCGCAAGCAACTCCGGTGGTTCCTCTTGAAGGCAATGGGAGTGATTTAGCTCACTCTTCTTAGTTTTGAGTAGCTCATCTACAATGTGGCAATTTTTATATATCTATTTTCTTTATGGGAGAAGCAAATAAGTTTTCTTAAATAGATTTTATCTCCAAATACGAGTTGAAAAGTATTTCTATTTTATGTGTTTGTTGTTGTTGTTGTTGTTGTTGTTGGATACCGTTAGCTGTAATGAAAAGATAATGTAGCCTATGAGTGAAATGCTCATAGCCGTTTAGATTACCGTTTTGCCGTGACAAAGAGATATTACGGTCCGTGATTACCGTTTTGCCGTGACGAAGAGATAATACGGCATATGATTTCCATTTTGCCGTGACGAAGAGATAATACGGCCTATGAATACCGTTTGCCACGACGAAGAGATAATGTGGTCTATGTGCACATAGTAGATAGTTTATCTTGCTTGTCATGTTTTTGATATGAGACATGTTGAAGAAGTATGATACTATGATTGTTGTACATAACTTTGTACAAGATAATATTGTTTTTCGTGGTTAATTTGTTCATCGTATAAAAATCGTGTTTGATTGGAAACGACTCGTGTCATCTTTGCTTCTCCTTCCTGTCCACTTGTTTATTGTGCTCTCACTGAGTTATCATTTCTTTGTTGTTTTTCAGATTTGAAGACATTAGAGTAGATTGTCCTTGAACTGTATTGACAAAAATTTAAGAGGAATTTTGTAAAGTTATATAACTACTTCTTATTTTGAACTGTATTGACAAAAATTGTAATTATAAAATGAAGGCTTGGTGGTTATATGCTGGATATATAATTCATGATTATGCAGGTTTATTTGTGTATGGAATGTTCGAAAAACAAAGGAGACTCTGTTGAAATTTTTGTATATATTTTGTAACCTTAAAAGTGTTTTAGGCTTGTCAAGCTTATGACGTGTTGGTCTTAGCTTGTGCGCCGGTCATGGGCTAAGGGTGGGTCGTGACACTAATCGGGTAAGAACTAACCTCGAATTCGTAGAAGCAAGAACAAGAAGAAATAAATTGAGACTTTGAAGCACCAAACACGAATTGGCTTCTCAAACTCCCCAAATTCAAATCCTAGGCACCAACAAGCTTCTATCTACCAAAAACTCGAATTCTGAGCTCCCAATTCACTCCTTGAAGGTGTCTTGTCACAATGTAGTTCCCATAACCAACATGCATTCACCCTTCGAGCTTACTCCAATCCCATGGTCTTGCATGCAACTTGAAATGGCTTTAAACAAGATGAAGATGGGAAGAAATAGTTGCTAAAATTTCCGAGGTTTGATGTTTGAGTCATTAATTTCATTGACGAGAAGTTGGGCTGATTAGTGGAAGCTCCATTTCAGCCATGGAAACTCAAAGTGAGAGTTTGGGGTGTGGGTTTCTCTTCTTTCTCTCTCAACACCCTTCTTTCTCTTTTTTTTCTTTTTAAAAACTGAATTTCATTTATGCGTGTGTGTGTTGAGTGAGTGAGAGAGTGTGAGAGTATTAATGAGCTGAGAGTTTAAAAGGGACTTAAGTTACTAAATTTCCCCTATACTATATGCACCACCTCTATTTACTCCTACACTACCCAAATGGGACACACGAGTAGCACTCAAATACTTCCAAATATTTCCTTAATCATGTATTCAAACAATATCACACAATCAAGTATCGATTTGAACAACAATCAAGCAACTTTATTAGCAATGATCTATTAAAACTATCTACTAATCACAAAATTAGACTTGGCCACTTTTGGGGATGTTACAATTCACCCCAACTTGAAAATTGTTGTCCTCCAAAATTGTTCAAGTCCTATCTATCAAAAACAACCAGGAAATGGACAAATCAATTCCCCTCGTTTACTCTTAATTTATTCTATTGAGTGTAAACCTTTCACAAGATATCTTGACCAATAAATGATTGGTCCTAAGCGGTGTCACAATACGATCTAATGATTTACATTGGATAAGATGGAAAGGCATTATTGAAACATAATTTTGAAATGAAGACATATGAAAAAGACTTAGCAAAGATAATGATTCCAATGAAATCTCAAAACAGCGATAGTCAAGGACATATATCTAGAAATGATTCAAAACAATCCTTTATGCCATATTCAACAAGAGTTAACATATGACTCAAATAAACAGAGTGTACAAGTTTTAGGAAAACATTCTACTTGTAGTCATGAGAAATTTTCGAAAATATTTTTAATTTAAGAGGAATTAAGTCCCATGCTAATAATGTAATAGTCTTTCGCATTGGACTAAAATTGAGAATACTATTTAGGATGAGGGATAATTCACAAAACAATAAAATTTGTAATTGGATATGTTCTCTTAACTTTCACATAACCTGAGATATTACTTTTTGTTGATTTGTTTTAAATTCCTTTAGTCCCGGGTCAGAAGTTAAGAAACAAATTCATCAGTTTTGAAGAAAGTTTAGCATTTGTGGCTCACCTTCATCCCCTAATTATGGTTACACTTTGTTCTTATAGTTGCAATGATTTTCTAGGCTGATAAAACTTCACAAACATTTTTGACCAGCAGTGTTGGGTTCAAAAGCAATAGTTTTTAAACAATCATAAGGGTAAGAGATAAATTCATCTATTTTGAAAAGAACTTTTTAGTTTGTGTCTTAAGGGTACCTCCGGAATTTTTATTCCAAACAGTTTGGTTCCCCACCCCAACTTCGATTAATCTTAATCAAAACATTTAATTTGAGACACGAACTAGGAAGTCCAAGTTCAAAGATAAGGTTCACAAATACAGAAATTGCTTCGTTCCTTCCCGGTTTTTCAAATTAAACTTTTCTAAAAAGATGATGTAATGATTTACTAGAAACCTCTATATTAAGGATAGAAGTGGGTCATATGGGACCAAAGAAGTTTAAAGAATGATCAAAATTGTATTAAGGTTATTTTCAAAATAAATTTTTCCATTTGTAAAGCAACCAATGCTCACTCCTAAGCTTAGTTGAACATAGGAACACTTCTACTTCATGCAATCTCAGGTCATGACCTTATAATCTAGTTGGGTGTCACTATACAACTCTATCTATACACATAAGGTACTATAAGGGTCATGCATTTCATTACTGTGACCTCAATCAATCACCTCACTCCCTACTGTAAAGTTGACCAAACACATAAGTATGACACTAAACGTAGGCCAAATCAGTCGATTTCAATGGATAATTTCTCATATCAGGGTAACGATAGGTTAGGTAGGGATTGGCATCGAAACAGAATGATTTTGACTTAATTTGAAAAAGGGTGTCAGAATGTCTCACACGGTCCCTGCCACTAAGCGCACTGTCCGGGCCCCATGTTCAGCTCATGAAAAACTAAATTTTCTTCGAAAATGTACATTACGTTCGTCCCAACACCTACACCAAACTATGCCTTAGCACAAAATACTTCAAAAACAGTCTCAATTCGCAGTCATAATGCATTTACATCATCAATAGCAACCGGGATTTCTAAGAGCAACACTAACATGCAAATTCTCACAAAACGATTTTTAAAGCAACAATTCAGCATGCCCATCATTATTTCAGAAATTTCAATCACAACATATATATCAACACATTTTCGTAACAAATAACAATTCAGAACAAGCCAATCAATCTCATTCGTCATGTGATGCTCAGGATTCAATGGCACACCTATTTCAGTTAATTGCAAGCATTCAATCAATATACCCTTTCATGGTTACCCACAACACAAAATACATTCAGCGGTCACATCACTTTTTCATGGCAGTATTCATTTATATGTGACTTGTCCAATGAGGTCGCATAAATACAATCTAACTGTTCACCTTCCCAAACAAGAGGTTGACAAACTAAAACCTCGTCACCATAGTGGAGATTCGTGTAGGAATCATGGCTTATGGACTATTGCCCAAATCAATTCTTAATATTTCTACTTTTCCTAATAGTCAATACACTAGAAACATTCGTTCCAAATTCCCTTCTCAATGGATAGAAAAATTTCGAACATTACCTTTCGGTCCACTTGGAGATACTCCTAGTACTTTGGGTTTGACTCGGGAACAATCACTGTTTTCAAGTGACTCACAAAATGATAGGATTTTTTATTTATTTATAAAACCTTGACCTATCGGTGTCGACTCTATCAACTAAACCCAAAATACTAGTATGGGTGAATCTCCATACCTCTTGAGTTAAACCTTAAATGCAACAACCATAGAACCATCAATCATAAAGCTAGTGCAAGGGATTTTCAAGAAACTATTAGCCAGGTGACTCCTACAAGACTGACTGTCCTTCTTGACAGAACTTTCTGGAAACTCTATCACTTTTATCCTTTCAAACCAATAACCCTCTTGGGGCCTCAACTTCTCAGACACAAAGGTACGAGAAGCTCTTGGTGAGACATAACGACTCCCCTTGTAAAGTAGGGCTCTCTAGAAACCTACGAACTTCATTGGTCGTTGATTAATCTAGGTGTAAACATTTACGTTTGAATTAAGTATGGAATTGGGATAGTTGTAGCATCAAAGAAATGAGAAAATAAAAGGATCTCGTTAAGGAATCAAATGGACGCACAAGTAGTGCTTCCTGTACTGATTTAGAAAACAAGTTCTAAACTATTTTGGGCATTCCTTTGGTCCTCCATCTTTCCGAATTCCATAAACAATACAACTAAAATTATTACAGCTACCGTAATCAATCAATTTCTGGACATGTCCTACCTATAAAACCTCAAACCATTGAGAACTCGGTAAACCAAACTTTCCCCTTCTAACATACAACTGGGTGCCTAATTGTATAAGACTTTTACTGAATCTAAAAATCTCTTAAAGGGGTTATAACTACTAATAGTCATTTCCGAGAAATAACCCTCCTTAAGTCTCCAAAAGGTATTGCCCTAATCTGGGGTCTAAGGACTTAGTCTTAATGGTTGGGAATCATCTACATACTTCCCATGTCAATCTAGGGTTTCTACTCTATGAACACTTATGGCTTAAGGGCTTGGGGGTAGAGTAGGAGCACTTTTTGGAATCAAAATAGAAAAATAATCCAAAATATATTGGTATGTGTAGACATTTTCATTAGCTTTCCAACGCATCCAAGAACACCCAAATCAGAGTCCTAGATCAAAAATTATGAACAACACAAGTTGGAAAAAAACTAGCAAAATTTCTCACAGACCGAAACTGACATGCTCCTAGTCGGAGGGTTGTAGTATGTTTACTCCCATTGAAACAAAATACCAGTACCTTTTCAAAAGGAACCTAACTCAAGAATTTTGACAAGGAAACTGTTCTACTAAACATTGGGCAATACTACTTGTCAAAATTGCAGGTGCAATTATAGTTTACTAGTTCAGTTTCATGATATTAGGAAAGGTGTGTTTGAGGAAAACTAAAATGATCTAAAATCAAAACTATCCGAAAGGGTTTCACTGGGCTGAGACATAAGTTGGGGTTACTAGAGAGGAATACTAATACAATCCCTAACATCGTCTCGGTAATTGAGAGACTGGTAGGTCGACAGTCTGGGTTTCACGGTGCCTGCTAATCCTAAAGATATCTAGGATACTAACAATCCGTAACATTGTCTCGGTAATTGAGAGACTGGTACCAGAATGTTTTTCTTGACTTATAACTCTCTAGGTGACCTATAACGATTTACACGGCACACAATGGTCGAATCGGCTCCAAAGATTGAACGGTCGCCCACAGTTTTCTTGAACCAACACTGATGCCCATCTTTTCGTTCCGTAATATTATCTGTAGCCCACTACTTCTGCTGCATGCTTTGATGAAATGAGAAGGGCAGGAATCCTATGGTTTAGCGTTTTGGACATTTTTGGGGACGAGCAACCAATTTTCCTAATTCTTAGTACGTTGCATGAAATATTGAGTGGATCCGGACTCAATGCCTCGCACAAGATACTGAAATGCTCTGACAGTGAATTGTCTAAGTCCATAGTTGACTCGAGTTATCTAATCACTTGACCGTAATGTGACTATGCCTGACTAGGTCGAACTGCTCTGATACCAAAATGTAACACCTTAAGATCACAACTAGGTGAACTAAAAGCATTAACATATTAAAAACAAAATCAGAGTATAAACCTGCTCATAAAATTTGACCAGATTAAAACTAAAACAGATTGAAACCACATAACATAACCTTGAGATCAAATTTGTCAAATATGAATCCGAAATAAGTACTTAGTAGGTACAAATTCATTAAAATAGACACAACTATGGTCCAACTGCAAGACAAGGTTTATGAAAACTACATGACCTTGACTGTAATTCAAGGATTTAGGTCCAAAATACATGAAAAGGAAATGAAGCAAATATAACATAAAGATCTCAAAAGGATCATATATCCAACTAGCAGCTAAGGCATCTTCTACTTCTCCTCAGTCTGCTTCATTTTACCCCGTGCATCTGAAAACACCCCATAAAAACAGTGAGATTACAAGTCTCAATGAGTTCCTTTGCGACCCCTCACAGTTCCTCTCTCGATGTTTTCGTTGTCTATGTTTTATTCCTACGGCTTAGCACAATCCGAGAGATCAAATCACTCAATTTCAATGAAACCCCAATATGCAATCACTGCCGAATAATGCCAGAGCCCTAGCTTCGGGATCATGACTCGCTTCCACTAAGTGTGCTACACAAGGTCATATTCTCACTCGATATCAATTCTATATGGTTCTTAAAACAATAACCATAGACTTTGAGTTATCCAAATTCATCACAATAATAGTCAAACGATAGTATCATTGCTCAATTATCATTAGAAAAGGTTAAGGATGGTGTTAGGGAAGGATTGGACCATTTACTTTGAAGAAAATGTAAAAATACAATTTGGGACACTGACACCTGTGTCAATTAGACACGAGCCGTGTACAAGTTTTTTTAAAAATTTGCAAAGTACAGAATCAAACACGGGTACCCTTGTCACATTGACACGGGCCATTTCCTGGTATCAGGTGCCCAAATTCTCAATTTTGAAACTCAGTTTTGTGTCATTTTGCTATTCAAATGGTTCCAATACCTAACCCATAACATTCCTAACTTAATAACAGTCTCTAACATCACATTTAGGTATTCAATCCACCAATTTTCATGCCATCAAACAATCAACTGTGGTCATATTACACACTGTCATTTAACAATTCAATCTAAATTACAATTTCAGCACATAGTTTCACCATTTGAACAATTTTGAGCAATCCAAACAACCATGCATTTCTGAATACTTGAAATAGACAACATGCATATAACATTGTATCAAACAACACTCTAATCAGGTAAGAACTCACCTCAAATTCGTAGAAAGCAACAACAAGAAGAAATAAATCGAGACTTTGAAGCACCAAACACAAATTGGCTTCTCAAACACCCCGAATTCAAATCTTAGGCACCAACAAGCTTCTACCTACCAAAAACTCGAATTCCCAGTTCCCATTTCACTGCTTAAAGGTTGCTAGTCACAATGTAGTTTCCAAAACCAAAGGTTGCTAGTCACAATGTAGTTTCCAAAACCAACATGCATTCACCCTTCGAGCTCACTCTAACCCCATGATCTTGTAATTGCAACTTGAAATGGCTTTAAACAAGATGAAGATAGGAAGAAATAGTTGCTAAAATTTCAGAGGTTTAATGTTTGAGTCACTAGTTTCATTGATGAGAAGGTGGACTTAAATTACTAAATTTCCCTATACTATATGCACCACCTCTATTTACTCCTACACTACCCAAATGGGACACACAAGTAGCACTCAAATGCTTCCATATATTTCCTTTATCATGTATTCAAACAATATCACACATTTAATTATTGATTCGAACAACAATCAAGTAATTAGATTAGCATTGATCTATTAAAACTATCTACTAATGACAAAATTAGACTTGGCCACTTTTGGGGATGTTTCAAGAAAAAGAGGTGAATCTTCAAATATGGATAATAGTATTGAGATTTGTGCGCCGGTTGACACCGAAACATTTACATTTGTTCGCGACCAATTTGAAGAGATAGCAAAGGCGGTTGAAGATGATCTTAATGATTGTCTCACAGGTTTAAGAAGTTGATAACCGATTCAGAGACACTGTTGTATGCGGGTTGTATTGAGTTCACAAAATTATTGGTTGTGATAAAGTTATATAACTTGAAAACTTGCCAGGGATTGACGAATAAGAGCTTTACGGAATTACTCGCACTATGGAAAGTTATGTTGCCAAAGGATAATGTGCTCCCTTCTCGGACGTATGATGCAAAACATATGTTAGGCACCATTGGCTTGAATTATGAGAAGATACATGCTTGTCCCAATGATTGCATATTATTTCAGAATGAACATGCATTGTTAAAGTCGTGTCCTAAATGTAATGCATCGTGGTATAAGAAGAAATAATCTACTCCAGAATAGGTGTTATGGTATTTTACCATAATTCCTAGATTTAGGTGCATGTACCGTAGTTCAGAAGATGCAAAACACCTTACTTGGCATGAGAATGAAAGGATTAAAGATGGCATGCTACGACACCTGGCGGATTCTCCGCAATGGAAAAAAATTGATATGATCCATTTTGTCCACGAAAGTGCGCCGGGCCTTAACTAAACTTTGTTTCTTCTTTAAGACGGTTTGTAGTAGAGTGATTTGTAATATATATATATATATATATATATATATATATATATATATATATATATATATATATATATATTAGAAATACAAGTTAGTTAGGGGTAGTTATAGGATATCAATTCTGTTAGGAAATAGTTAACATTTTTGGTATGTTTGTTAAGCTCTATATATAGAGCATTGTGTACACATTTTCAATATCTTTTTTCAATCTATATAGTTCCCTTTGAGAAATTCTCTCAATCGTGCTCTCTAGCATATTTCAGATATGAAAAAGATGTTCATCTATATGATCCCATAATTTCTAATGCTAACAATCTCATCGTAGGGCGTATGAGGAATTACAAGTAATGGGCAAACTTAACCCCATCAAAGGTATGATGTTTTTGTAGCATTATATATAAACTAGGTGAAATAATGTGTTTAATTAATAGTTTAGAAAAAGAAAACCGGTACCTAGTAACTATGGAGGTGTAGTTAGTATGAGAAACAAGATGAGGAAAGGGAATGTAACCTCAAAGTTGCAGTGCACGTAGTTAGTGAGCATATGCATGTACTAGTTTAAACACTCTTGCTACGCACAGGGTTTCTCGTAGCTCTTTGTTTTCATATAATCGTATTATTGGTATTAAAAAAAATATGAAGGAATGAACAAAAGTATTATGAATAGCAACTGATTAGACATACTTAATCGCAGTGGATGAAAATCACCAATAAAATAGAAGCAACTATACAAAGTTGAAAGAAGATGATGTGAGTTTTATTATAATTGACTGAAGTTCTCGCGGGAGTAAATGCTAAAAGAAAGATAAAAAAAAATAGCAATTTAAGTATGCTTCTAATACTCGTTGGTGCGAAATGAATAAAACAAAGAAGACAACACAAATAGAAAGTAACAAACGTGAGTATCACGCAGGTTTGAATGAAAATTACCAATAAAATAGAAGCCGCTATACAATGTTGAATGAATATGATGGGGGATTTTATTGTAAATGTGGCGGCTGAAATTCCGGTGAACAAAAATTAAACTATAACTATAAATTAAATAAGAGAATTATAAAATTAAAAAAGATCATTAAGCTATCAAAAAAAGATCAATAACAAACACACTGAAATTGAACATCCATTAGATAATTAAAAAGAGTCTAAAGAATTTTAATATCATAATCCATATTCATGCAGAGTTGGATGAAAACAACCAATAAAATAGAAGCAGTTATACAAAGTTGAAAAAAGCTATTTCAAATGTGGTTGAAGTTCCCGCGAGAGTTAATGCTAAACTAAAGATAAAAATATATACACCAATTTAAATATGCTTCTAATACTCGTTGGTGTGAAATGACAAAAATAAAGAAGATAACGCAAATAGAAAATGAAACACGTGGGTATCATGCAATATTTGATGAAAACCACCAATAAAATAGAAGCACCTATTCAAACTTGAAAGAATATAATGGCGTTCTATTGTAAATGTAGTTGAATTTCCCGTAGGATCGAGTAAGTATCTATAGGATATTATATATTGCAAGACAAAGAAGAAACTCTCATTAATGATGAAAGTAACCAAACACGAAAGAGAGTAGTTACTCTTATAAACCCTAAATCCTAAAAAAAAATTAAAAAAATGTATTTGTGATTTGGCAGTGACCGAACAAAATGAATTCAACAGAGATTTTATGTTCAGAAAATATATAAGGAAGAAGAAGTATAAAAATAAATGATTTTTTTAAAGATTCATAAAAATATGTCCTAAAAAACATAAAAAGAAGAGTATAAAAAGAAATTATTTTTTTTAGGTGCCGAAATTAGTAAAAGGGAACTTCAGGTATTAGAATAATTAAAATTTTTCGGAATGCTAAAGACCCCAAAACACACTGCTTAACATCACATTTTACGTATTTTTAAATTTTTTGTTTGCACTCTAAAATTCACCAAAACATACTCCTTAGGATCTCGATCACTTTACTCATTTTCTTATGAAATAATTTGTTTTCAGCAAACCAATATTTGAGAAATGAATTTCACGCAGTTAAACATCTAAATTCTTTTTCGTACTCTAAAATAACCCAAAAATATAAAAATAAAAAATACAAAAAATGTGGAAGTTTGGCGCGAAGTATGGATTGAAGCCACAATACTCGCATATAAGATATATAAACATCAAATTAAGTATACTTTTAATACTAGTTGATCCAGAGTGATCAAAATACGCTATTAGTAAATCTGAGACGTTGATGGATGATAGTCATAGGTGAGCTGAATTAAACTGGATATGGACCCTGACTGCTGGGCTGATCTAGGGCCTATGGCTGGAGTGGACCTCGTGGTCTAGCCTAGCCCCGAACAAGTACCATGTCAAACTAGCTTTGACCAATATTGATGGGGGCATGTATTTCCCAAATTGAAAAAAATTGAGGAATCAAAATCGTGAAAAAAAATTGGAATACTAAAATCGTGGATGAGTGTTATATATAGGCGGATTAAAAGTGCAATTAAGCTCATTTAAAATATGAGGATGCTAACTTTAATTCTTATTTACAGTCTTAGAAGGATGCTTAATATTTGTTTAAAAAAGAAAAATGCTTAATATATAATTTATTTACACTATAAGTTATTAAATGACGTCATAAAATTAAATATAAGTTTTACTACTGTGTTTTTTATTAAAATGAGTTAGTGAAAATACTAATTTTATTTAATATTTTAAAAAAACTAACTTATATTATTTATTCTCAAATAATACAAATTCTGTGCGGGTATCCTTAGAATTATTTTCAATATAATCGATGATAGTAGATATTTTTAAATATAAAAAAATTGTATAGCCTGTTTTTAAACATTTGAGATATATATACTGTTCATATAATCAAATAAAAAGAATTTATAAATATAAAACGCGCAGTTTATATCTAGTATTATTTAAAAATAATATAGAATACAGGTTTACTCTCAAAAAGATGTATTTAATCTCAATATATGAAAAATAAAAATAAAAACCTGAGCTGTTACAACTAAGAGTAATGTTGTAACAAAAAAACTGAGTTGTTACAACTAAGAGTATAAGCAAAATTGCGTGTACAATTTACCACCATTGGCTCTGAGACCTACTCGGAAGCGCATTCTGAGCAACCCTCTCTAAATTCTTTCCCTTCCATTCTTTTTTTCATAATTCAGTTTTTTCGCTTCTAGATTCTGTTTGCACCTCCCAAATTATTCTCCGCCACCCTTCACCACCGTAAGGTAACATACACCCACCTACCACCGCCATCGCCACCATTACTTCCTAGTTCTTACTCTTTCTCTCGTCAGAAAAGCCTCCGTTCATGGGTTTTTCTGACAAAGAAGGAGAGAAAGTTATGATGATATTATAATAATATAATAATAACGTCATTTATACGAAATGCATGTATGCATGCATGGTATAATAGTAACAAGAGGGAAGAGAATTATGTTGAACTAGTGTGCCTTCGAATCTGGAAAGATGGAGCACATAACAAGTGTTAACGATGTAACAACCGATGAAAATGGGTTGTTTGGAATGATGGTAGGCAACGATACAGGCGGTGGCGGTGGCGACGGTGGTGGTGGTGGTTGTGGAGGTGGTGGTGGGGAAGAGGTGACATT
Source organism: Astragalus glycyphyllos (assembly GCA_963573325.1). Lineage (NCBI taxonomy): Eukaryota > Viridiplantae > Streptophyta > Magnoliopsida > Fabales > Fabaceae > Astragalus > Astragalus glycyphyllos. The sequence continues at coordinate 42,207,092 of OY754307.1, forward strand.
GAAGAAGGGTCCATGGACAACAGCAGAAGATGCTATTTTAATAGATTATGTGACAAAACATGGTGAAGGGAATTGGAATGCGGTTCAAAGAAATACAGGATTGAATCGTTGTGGTAAAAGTTGTAGACTTAGATGGGCTAATCATTTGAGACCTAATTTGAAGAAAGGTGCATTTTCTCCTGAAGAAGAGAAACTTATTATTGAACTTCATGCTCAGTTTGGCAACAAATGGGCTAGAATGGCTGCTTTGGTATGAATTTTTTCCTTTCTCTCTCTGCCCTTATAGTCTATTCACCACCAAATAACTAAATTACCATTGATTAAAAAATCTAAACTAATAGCCTAATTTCAAGGTTTTAAACCAAATTACTAAATTATGGATTTTGCGATTGTGTTGTGAGATACATAATATTGCAGAGAATTGTTGTCAAAATGGCGATCGCTTTGGTGATAGAAACCTCAAAAACTTTGATGTCAACAAACAACATATGATAATTGCGGACTTTTATTAAAACCCCAATAAATGAAAACCAACTAAAATTTAATAAATATTGTAAAAAAAAACTAAAATCTAATAAAAAGAACCTCCAAACTCATTATCAAAATTTTGGCAGGTGCCATAGTAATCTTAAAGGATTCAAAAATCACAACATGGTCCTTACAAACAACACATATCCTCCATGTTGGCCCTTCGATGGTTATACTAAAAGTAAAAATCATTTGTGTATCAAATGTGACTAATGTAATTACAATCATGTTGCAATTGCAGAGACATAAAAAACCTTAGATGAGACGTACTTTTTTTTTTAAAACCTTGATTGTGATAGTTGCGAATCGGGACAGTATTTTCATATTTTTAATGATTAATAACATGTCTTGTTTTTATTTTCTTAGCCTTTGGACCCAATTGAGTTTGATACTTGAATTTACTGTGAAATATTGTTATGGTATGATGCAGTTACCTGGGAGAACAGACAATGAAATAAAGAACTACATGAACACAAGAATCAAACGTCGACAAAGACAAGGACTTCCACTCTATGCAGATGATCATGATCGTCCCACAACACCAACCACACCAAACACTCCATCACCATGTGTCACTCCAACAGGTTCAAACCCTAACAACAACACTGCCACAAAATTTGAATTCTTCCACCAACAAAACCACCACTATAACCACCACCCTTTATCACCAACTGCACCTCCCCATCACCATTCTCCACTCTCTTCACCACTTCAACATAGAACACCACTCACCTATTCACCTCACACTTTCTTAGACACTTCACTTGCAGCATCTACTATACCTTTATCATCTTCTACACCTTCCCCTCTTTCCTTCACTTTTCAAAGACCTGCACCACTCTTATGTAGCCCACTTCGTTTCAAACGCTATCGTTCTTCTCCCAGCTACAACAATCTTCATATCTCTACTCCTAACGCTTTAGCTAATACTAATGCCTCTATCCTGATGAACTCTCTATCTCAGTCGCAGTCGCAGTCTCAGTCGTCTCTGAGTCATCTTGAAGGTTTCAGGTTCCCGTCAGTTCAACTCAACTCAAGTACTTACTCTCAGTATTTTCAAACACCATTGTTAGACTCGTCAACTGATAGAGGGGTTTCTTCTTCTTCTTCGTCTTCGCCTTTTTCAACTAAGCTGGAGTTACCTTCAAATCGGTACTTAAGCAAAACCTCAGAGCAAGAATTCAATGACCCTTCTTATCAGACAAATAGTGGCCTGCTTGGAGATCTTCTAATTGAAGCTCAGGCATTGGCTTCTGGACAGAATTCAAAGAAAAGAAGTTACTTGAGCTTAAATGAAGGAAATGATATGTTTGATGGATGCCAAAGCCTTGATGATTATCCACTTTATTGGTCTTCTAATTCAGGTTTATCATGTTCTACTAATTTATTTTTTGTATATCTTGGTTTCTTTTTATTTGGTTATATTTTAGATTGGCTTATTTAGGCTTTTATTTTTATTTTTACAGTTGGCTTATTTAGACTTATCTACCGTTATAAGCGTCTATGAGTCTAGTTGGAGAACTTATGGAAATAGCTCATGATGTTGTCTTTTAACATACTTGAATTCAATGCAGTAACGACTAATGAGACAGGTTGCACTAATCAGTTAATTACTGGCTCTAATGTCAAATATAGAATATAGTCTTCACTTACTAATTTTGGCTTTTTCTTTTCTTTTTAGTAACAACGATGCATTCCTTCCTTTTATGTTCTGTGTTTCCATAAATTGTTTTTCAATCTGACCAAAAAATGGTTATTTTTAGACCCATATATAGTCAAATTATAATCTGAAATTAGGAATGAAGTTAGTTGACTTTAGCAACTCCTTCTAGCTGCTCTATACATGCTGATAGATTACTGTCACTTATGCTATTTTCATACAGGTAATTATTGTCATTCAGGTTATTTTCATGCTCTATACAGTTTATTTTCACTCACCTATTATACATTACTTTTTTTGGTAAATAAAACGAATGTACTGTTTTTTAGTCTCTAATAATTGTTGCTACATGTCATTTACTTAGGCCAGTTTCTATTATTATTATTATTTTTGACAATTATTATTATTATTTAAAAAAACATTTCAAAAAAAAATGCAGGACAAAAATCAAAGGAAGAAGGACCGGACCTAAGCAAATTCATGAATGATGAGGACTTATCAACACTGCTTACTGTGATGCCATCTTCCACAGTGCAAAGTCAACAGGATTGGGAAAATAATAACAGTACACAAGAGATCTCAAATGTCCAATCTTCTTCTAGTGGTGGGAATGTGATGACAAATGATAATTTTGGGCTTGATGTCAAACCCATAGCTTCATTGTTTCCTCTCAGTAACAACACAACAAACCATAATGAAAACACAGGATGCTACACCTGGGACAATTTACCTAGTCTCTGCTAAGCTTGATTAGTTTGAAAATTGTGTAATAACAAGATAATTTTCAAACCTATTGATATTGTTATTTAATGAAGTTTGCTGTTCGATGAAAAATTGCAACATATATGTATCGGTGTTGGTGTTTGAAACTGTTAATAGACAAGCCACCAATTAGGTCTATATTGTGTGTGTGTATATATATATATATATATATATATATATATATATATATATATATATATTCTATGTTAATTAGGTTCTAGCTGATTTACAATTCATATTCTAGTTTCTATTAACCAAGGGATTATATTACCGTAATTAGGTGATTTAATGGAATGTATTTAACAGAAAATAACAACACAATTAAATGATGAAGAATGTACTGTTTTATTTTATTGAATTAATCAGTAATGCATATTCAACCCGTAAAGTTTTTAGGAAGTTAGTTCAAATTAGTGTTTCTTGTTTGGGTAAATAAGTTTTTAGTCCTTATAAAATTTGAGAATTTTTTTTGAGTCCCTATAACAAATTTCATTCACTTTTAGTTCTTACATTTTTTATAAGTAGTAAAAACAAAATTCTCAAAGCACGAAGTTGCATTTAACATTGTTCATGTGCGAAAGTCACTTTCTACAAGACAAATGTTTGTCCCAAAAAACCAACATTGTTCAATCGTCGATAAGTTAAAAGATGGTCTTTCACAAGATGCTAAGGTAGTTATTTTCATTTTGTAAAAATATGCAAATGGGTAAGATTTTTTAATTCAGCCTATAGAATTTTGTAAAACTTTTATTTGTTTTTTAATCTCTACAATTTTTTTAACCAAAAAAGCTTGGTATATTTCACATTTTGAATATATTATACGATAATCAATTGTATAACACTTTAAAGTTGGACAAGTATAAGAACCTAATTTTTTTGTTAAGTAGTTGTGATTGTTTGATAGATGATCATGATGAGCTTCGGAACCACATGATGTGATCTAACATGATCTCTAAAGGTTTGGATCTAGAAAAGTGGCAAATCAACTAGATTCTCACAAATCTTTCAAGAGCACATGTTCTTGAAATTCAAGCAAATTAAAAGATGAAGAAAAGTCAACAACACAAAATAATGATACAAACACTTACATCAGAAGGAAGAAATCATAAATGTCGAAGAAAATGAAATCTAAAATGTATGTTTTGGTACTAAGTTATGTAATCATTTTCGCTATTCTTGCAGTTAGTTGTATCTAAGCAGGAAATTTTGTACTCTGATGTAATCTAAAATGTATGTTTTGGTATTTCTATTATTTAGAAATACTAGGGTGTTACACCATTGCATGATTCACTAACCGATCCAAGTTTATCTTTGTCTACTTCAAAACGGCCAAAAACATGAATTTCTTTACCTTTTTTGTGTATTCTACCTATTCTCGCAAAATTCACTCCTTTGTTTTGCTCCTTGTTTTTTTATTATGAATATTTTTGTCAAAATCTCACCCCTCACCACCCAAAATTGACTTTATATAGTTATTTCTTGACTAAAACCCAAAATTCACTCCTTTATACATACATGAATGTTTTTTAATTGACTAAAACTGTACCTCTCCCCCTCTCTTTCGATGCATAATTATTACATAAAAAATAATTTTAAAGGTCAACTTATTATTTCTTATTTCAAAAACAGCTTGTATTAATTTTGATTAAAAAGGGAAGTACATTTGTATTTGAATATTTTGAAATCATCCAAACTATTATAATTGGTAAATATATTTATCAACTAATTTATATCTGTACCAGTTCTAACTACTATAGATGAATTCTATATTTTATTTCAATTGAAGTTAACATCAAAAATTCGTCTAAAATTTTATAATTAGTACATAAATGAATTTTAATGTTAATAGATTTTTTGATTTAAATATAAATTGAAAAGGTAAAGTGAGTTGTGTCTATCTATACATAACTTTTAACATTGAAGGAAACGTAAATTTTGCAACTTTATTTTAAAAAAATTATAAAAATATTACGGAGCATCCTACAGGTTCCAATATAGAATAACAATTTAAACAAAAGATGATATTTTGTGATTGGTTATGTTTACTGTAATCGTTTCATAATTCTCCTCAGAAATTAAACAAATGATTTAAGCATGTGAGTTTTCTTATGTTTCGTTCTTAAAATCCTTCATATAACAATATTGCACATCTGATATTAAAATCTATGTATACATTTGAGCAAATAGTAAATTGATGTTGTAAAAGATTTTGCAAATGTTTTTCTATAGAACAATTACTTTGGAAACAATTGAATTATTCATGTCCAATCTTTGAGAAATGCCAAACTATATTAATTCCCGTTAGATTATTGTTCCTACTTCCTATATACTCTATAACATTGTCTTATTAGAGGATATCTCAAATGGATCAGAACATGTTTTGTAAAAACATGATCCACCTCGTTCTCGTATATACTTTAATGATTTAACTAAAAAATTGATATAGGAAAAAATTTCAAATGATACTGCCAAACTAATGAATTTTCTTCCCAAATATCTCATCGTTAGTGTTAAAAAAATATCTCACGTTTAGCATATCCTTCTTTTATTAAGATCTTAACCTCTTGGGGTGTGCCTTCTTCCATCCGAAATGCAAGGTTTTCCACATAGCCTCTATTTGCTGTAAACATCTCTTGCATGCCTTGGAGACAAAGTGGTTGTTGATACCCTTAACAAAGAAGATACACGTTGAAAATGTTAATAAGCATATATGAAAGAATGCATTTAAAAACTAATTGAAAAGTTAAATCATGTTTTTTATGAATAAAAACTTATCATATATAACATATAGTGATGAATAAAGCCAAGAAAAATTGAGCAATGAAAACCTGAAATTCTTGATGAAAAAATAGTGATGAGGAAATAATAAATGAATTATGGAAGAATGTCGGTTGCTCCCAAAAATGGTAGGATTTGAGATGTATAAATATGAGTAGATATTAAAGTGTCTTTTATTTTCTTGAGTTAAGACTTCCGTTATGCATATGGAAAGTCCTTTCATTTTTAATTTAAAAACAACAAAAGTATAAAATATAATTAATAAGATTCTCCTAATTTATTTATCATGTTTTATTACTGTTATTAATTAATTATGGAAGGCACACCCATCTCTTGATATTCTGAAACTTAAAACAAATCACACGGTTTTTTTACACCTAAATCAGACGGTTACCAACTCTTAATAACCTATGTTTTGAAACTAAATGAAAAAAAACCCCATGACATTCCTTATTTTAAAAACATCAAAAATCAAATAAAACTCAAATAGAGTAAAAGATAACTATTAAAATATAAGTCTGTCAAAAAAATATTAAAATATAATTTCAGCTAATTGAACCTAATTCAAACGCTAACCAACTTTTAAAATTATGTTTTTCTTTCTTAAAATTAAAGCATAAAATAAACTATTCCTAACAAAGTTGAATATGAGTTACAGACATAATAGATATTTAGTATTAATTATTGTACCTTAAAGGTCTACATATAATTTATAAATAAATATAAATATACAAAACTGAGGAACATTCTAGATGTTCTCTCTCTCCCTCCCCCTCTCTCTACTTTTATGTATGTATATATATATATATATATATATATATACTACTATGTATCACCTGTGCCAGCACGGGTATACATTTCCTTTTTATATTAAAATATTAAACTATGACTTTTTAATCATACTTCTATACTTTTTTCAATATTATTAGATTTTAATTTATATTTTTGATGAATTTTAATGTTTTTTCGGCATCTATACATGTACTACTGGGATTCATGGGAATAGGGAAGTTTGGTGGGCGATTACGGTGAGTGGGGGAGTACTTACTCATAAGCATCTACCGTACATATATATATATATATATATATATATAGACACAATAAAATAATTTCACATTACATATAAAATAGATATATACCCGTGCAGCGCACGGGTCATACATACTAGTATATATATATATATATATATATATATATATATATATATACTACTATGTATCACCCGTGCCAGCACGGGTATACATTTCCTTTTAATTTAAATTTTGAAATTGTTGTTTGGGGAGTAAAAAAGAGCCAGTTGAATGTTTACGTATATTATGTCAAAAAAATTGACTACTTTGGACACCTTAGAAAATAAACCCACCATGACAAATATTAGTAGGACACGTTTATTAGATTAGATTGTATACTAAGCAGAAGCAAAGAAAACCCATTTAGTTTGACATAATAAAAAGAAAAACTTTACAACAGAAGAAATAGAATCAAAAACAAATCACGGTAAGGTGCTGAAGAAGTTGTGGTGGTTTAGAACGTCGGCGTCTTGTGGCTGTGGAAGTGGTGAATATCGTTCTTCATCCTTCACACAGTATCGTGGCCAACTTTGTTATGATGCTAACGAAGGAAATTCTTCAGAAATTTAGGGAAAAATGAAACCCTAACGAAGGAAGATAGAAGGAGTGATGGTCCATGGAGAGAGGGAAATGCAGTGCTCTGTTTTTTCTGATTTTCTTCTTTCGTTGCTTTGCGTTTTGAGTTGATCAATATGAAAGAAGAGATGAAAGACAAACTTTTGTAGTTCATCAAAAAAAGATTGAAATTTTGTGATAGAAAATGAGAGAAAAAGAAGGAAGAGGAATGTGCGAATGAGAGATGAAGAGAGATTGTCGATAGAGAGATTGGATCCAAAAAATTAGCATTGTATTCATTACTGGATCCACAAAATTAGCATTGTATTCATTACTTATTTTTGTTTTTTTGACACTGTTAGCTCCAATCAATGTTATTAAAATCGACCTGGTGATCGACCCGAGCAGGTCACTGGGTCATTGGGTCAATGGTCGAACCGAGGGGTCACTAATTGAGCTGCATGACTCGATATCAATAAATTTGGTTTTAAATTAATATGAGAATTAGAAAAATGTAAGATATTATAAGTCAATATTTTTAAATTTAATATAATTTTGAATTAAAAACAAATTTGAAAATCAATAAAATTACTCATATTTAATAACATTCTAGTTAATAAATATATAGAATCTAAAATCTATGGAAAGTGATACAAAATATTAGATGTCAAATAAATATGATATATAAATGTAATATATAAGTATTCCAATACATATAAATAAATATAATTAGTAGGTAATAGGTTTTGCTAGAAATAAACGAAAAAAAAGGGTATATATTCTATAATACGCCTTAGTTACAACAAAAGGTGGTTGCTCAAATGGTTAGTGTTGGAAGGTGCGGGTGTGAAGAAGGGGGTTTGATCCACTGATTCTTCATTTTTTAGATATATTTCGAAATTAATTTTCAATAAAAGCTGAGGTGGATGCCACGTATTTATTTGGAGATGTGTGTGGCTTTTTTTGATTGGTCCTAGTTGTAAGCCTATATGGAAAAACTCATGATCTATATCTATCCTATATTATATTATATTATATTATATTTTTTACATAGATATATCGTTAAATGTTATTACAAAATTTCACATTTCCATATGATAAAAATTATTTTCATACCAATACAGAATTCTATGGAATATTTCATTTAAAGCATCATTTAATAACATAGTGGACAATCATGTTTTTTCATTAAAAGCAAAGTTTTATTTATGTATAAATTATAATTATATATTGATATAAATAAAAATCTTGAGATTCATTGTGGAGGCTCCATAGAGGTTTACTTTACATATATAGATAGATAGATGTCTGCATCACATACAAATATTCATGAAATTAATTTGAAGAAATGGTTTGAAAGCACATCTGAATTGGATGATCTGTTTTTGATGGAAGAAAAACAACATGGCAAGACGATGTATTTTTGCGTTTGCATGTAAGACATTTGGTTACAAAGGATTGGGGTTTTATTGCCATTTTCCTAAAAATGGAAACAAAATTATTATATGTACTTTGTTCCGTTTGTGTGGCTGGGCACCAATCTCTGTTGCTCAACAATATCATCAAGATGAAAGACTATTTTTTTTCCTGACATGGTTGTTCTTAGGAAGAATTTTTTTTACCGTGGTCTTCGAGAAGACAATCACGATTATAAACATATTTGAAAAAATATACACAAATATATCATGTCACATTTGAACACCATCAAGCAGACACCAAAGAGAATACGTGTTTAGGGTCCATAATTATATATTAGGTGTCATATGTAGAAGGTGACACCAAATTAAAACATATGTGACACCAAAAATGACACAAAGACACAAAGTAGAACAGGTGATGATACCAAATTAAAACATATGTGACATCAAATATGAGACCAAATTAAAACATGTGTGACACCAAATATGCTTTAATAAATTGTGAACAATCTTTTATTAAAAGTGAGGTAGACTTTTTTGGTAAGTCAATTAAAAAAAAGACAGAACACATGTGGGAAGTGACACTAAGTAGATTACATGTTGAATCAATGTAACAAAAACAAATAGAGATGTCATTATTAGACATATAAAAGGGATAACTAATAAAAAAACACTGTTAACATGCATAACTTAACACATTATTGGTCAAAAAATTAAAACGTATAACAGTTATAAAAATAGATTAAAGAGATTAAACAAATAAAGGATCAAAATGAGACTAAAGCCAAAGACTAACCTCTTCTTTTGACTTCTCGAGAGTTTAATATTTGAATGGTTAGTTTTCCATTTCGATTGCTGTCCAAAATGACACCGAAGCCAAAGACTAACCTCTTCTTTTGACTTGTTGGGAGTTTCATATTGACTGGTTAGTTTTCTGTTCTGATTGGCGTTACATGTTGTGCCACGATAAATGCTTGCTGTGGGAGTTTGGCCCTCCCTTGCTGTGGGCGTTACATTTTATTGTGTAATTTATTTGTTTCATAGTTTTAAGACTGCTATCTATTTTTATAGTTTTAATTACGTTCATCCTTTAAAAAAACCAAAACTCTTAAATGCGTCAGAGTTTGTCATTACTGGAAAGTAATAATAACCTACGAGTTAACTAATTATATTTAGTTTCTATTTTTAATCAAATTTATTTAGTATTTATTTAAAGGATTAGATATATCTCTATATTTTATTGTGTAATTTATTTGTTTTGTAATTTTAAGACTCCTATCAATTTTTAGAGTTTTAATTATGCTCATCCTTTTAGAAGGAAAAAAACCTCTTAAACGCACCGGAGTTTGTCATTACTGGAAAATAATAATAACCTTCGAGTACACTAACTTTTATAATTCGACCACCAATTATCAGCTAATGGTGAAACAAAATTAGTTTAATTTTGTACACAATTATAACTAATAGGGAATTTTAAAAGTTTTATTTAATTGAATTTCCATCACCATCAAACAAGCCTCATCGTTATACTAATCACAAACATCGACAATATATATATATATATATATATACATTAATAATAATAATAATAATAATAATAATAATTTAACATCAAAAAATTACAATCCAGTGAGATGATTAGTCACTGCGTTCGGCAGTAACCTTGGTCTTGACCAAAAATTCAAAAACAGGTCACAGAGAGAGAGATTTACTTTTGTAATAATTATTAATAATAAATAATAATACCTGCAATTGCAGTCAGGTTATTGTTTTGGTCAATGTAGTGAGGAACATAGGGCCCAAATTTGATTGTGAAGTTTGTGATCCAAAAGCCCCATTTGTATCAATATATAGATATAGATTAAACTAACGAAGCTAGGGTTTATTTCACGATCGCGGACAATAATCCATCCAGCAGGCAAAGTAAAATGAAGGAGTTTGTTTCACGATCCCTTCCCTCACCCTATCAACGCAACCCCCAAACGGAATCGTCTCCATCCTCCCTCCTCCCTCCTAGCATCAACAGCCACCGCATTGCTTAAGTTACTCTCATCTGAACCTTGCCTTCATTCCTGTATTCACTCATCATTGATCCGCTATCCATCGTATACATAGGTTAGTTTCCAACGCATTTCTTGTATTCAATTTTACGGTTGGTTTTCCATATGTCAAATTTATGATATTTTATTATTGATATTGAGGATCTTGAAGAATGGCAGTGACCTGTTGGCAGCTTTGGAGACAAACTTTGATAACGCTACTATCATCCCGATCAGCTTTTGGACTTCTTTTCTGGAAGATGGGGGGCACATATCGATCACGGCCCTGCATTTGTCGGAGTTGGCTTCGATTCCCCGCTCCGTGAGGCAGAATCCCTAAAATATCCCGGCTCGGACTCCGAAGGTTTACTTTTCGAGATTGAATCGGAGGTTGTTCTTCCTAGCCTCGGCAGAGATTTCGGTCAAGTTGGCGAGATGATCCTCGTCGATTTTACTTTTAACGATCATATCGTCAAAGTACACTTCCACTACCTATCCTATCTGATTTTGGAAGACCTTGTTCATCATGCGCTGGTATATAGCACTGGCATTTTTTAGTCCAAACGGCATGACTCGGTAGCAATAGTTTCCCCGATCCATCATAAAAGCCATTTTTTCTTGATCAGGTGGGTACATGGGTATCTGATTGTACCTGGAATAGGCGTTGAGGATCGACAAAAGGCAGAATCCCAACGCGCTACCACCAGCTTATCCATGCTCGGGACCGGGAACACATCCATTGGGCATGCCCGGTTGAGGTCGATATAGTCGACACACATGCGCCATTTCCCATTACTCTTTTTGACTAGCACTACATTTGATAACCACGTAGTGTACTTTACTTCTTTGATGAACTCTACAGCAATGAGATCTGAGACTGCCTTAGAGGCAGCCTTGGCCTTTTCTTCGTTTTGAACACGCAGTTTCTGAGCGACCCACTTGGCCTTGGGAGTAACTACGTGAAGGTGGCAGCCGACCTCAGGTGGGATACCCGGCATGTCCACTGCCGTCCAAGCGAACAAGTCAGCGTGATGTTTGAGGCCGGCGATGAGGCCATTCAGTACGTAATCTGGGAGGCCGATCCCAAGCTTCACTGCTCTAGCGGGGTCGTCTCCCAAGGAAACCTTCACAAAATCACCATTGGGTTCGGCGCGCTTTATTCGATTTTCCAACTCCTTTCTGAGCTAGTCGTCTTGTTCGTCTTCCGAGCAATCTGGGTCGTATCAGGCATCTAGGTTGGTCAGGCTGACCTCTGGTGGTGCTTGCTCAGCTTGCATCTCAACCTGTACTTCTTCGACCTTCTCCTCGAGAGCTTTGCTGGTCTCTTAAGAGCGGAGTATCGCTTTTGCTGACAAGTAATGACACCTCTTGGCAGCTTCCAGGTCGGCAGCTACCCTGATGACCTCGTCCTTTAACGAGTAGAACTTCATTTTCAGATGAACTGTGGAGGCTACCGCCTGTAGTGCCTCCAGGGTTGGCCTCCCGATGATGCAGTTGTAAGGCGAGTTGAGGGCAGCACTATGAACTGTGTCTTGACTGTGCGCGAGAGATCGCCTGTCCTGTAGGTAACCATGAGCTCGACGTACCAAAGAGACCGAGTCGAGGCTCCGTTGAATCCTGAAAGGTCTCTCCCGTTGTAAGATACGAGCTCGGCCTCGGGGATTTTCAATTTTGGCAAGAGACCCTAGAACATGACATCCGTAGAGCTCCCCTGATCACTAGTATTCGCAGAGCTCAGACGTCTAACATTGTGGCAAAGATTATGAGAGGAACGTATTTGTTTACAGTGCTATTCAGCATGTCATGGTTCGAGAAGACCAGTGGAGGTCTGGTCGGACCCTTCCTCCAAGCGGGTTTACTGGAGATGTGCAGTATCTCGTCCCATTTCCTTTTGAGGGATCTTCTGGTCTCGGAGGAATCAATTGAATAAACACCCAAGCTGACTGCTGTAGTTGCCCAAGCCCGGTGCGACTTTCAGGGTCGGGTCTTGAGGAAGGTCTTGGTGAAGTTTCGATGGAAGGACATCCCTGGATGCTTGCACTGGCCTCGGGAGCATGGGAGTAGACTTTGACTTGATGAGAGATAAACGATCAACTCCCACTGTGGTCGCCAATGTTCAGTACGTGACCTTGGGTCCAGGACCCTAGGTCAATAGCTAATATTCTATGTCTCTGTATAGTCTTCTCCTAGGCTCAAGGTCGAAAAAATGTCTCATGGGTCGGAATCCTCCGAGATTTTCCTTGCAAATGTCGCCTTCTTCCGAAATTGGACCCGGAAGGGTTGGGTACCTGCAGACCCTCTGATGCCAAAGTTAGCAATTAGAAGTTAGTGAGAGGTACAAATTAGAGAAGCGTACCTGAATCTTGTGGTCAGTGCTGTATTTATTGACCAGGGACGCCGGACTTCGGTTTGCCTGAGCTGGAGTCGTCGGATCTGAGAGCGAGGATCTGAACCGTCGATTTCGACCCAGAGCGGGTTCACCACTTTGTGTCGGTTTCAGTGCCTGCTGAGGCCATCCTTTTGAGCGAAATGGGCCCTTTGGCCCAGTCCGGAACAACATATATTGTGGAAACACGAGATATACATGTACAACCCTAGTGGAGTTATAAAATCAAATCTGTTTTTATTGGTTGATATTGAAGTTCGGTTCATTTATTATGAAGACTACTATTGTTATTATGCCCACTGTATTTCATGTTGAAACACCCACAATCAGTGTTATTATTGAGGAATCTCCGGCTAATGGATCTCACTCTACATCCTCTCAAGGTTTCAATTTGATTCAATTTTTTTTTGTTCTTACTTTTTATGCTGCTTTTTGGCATAGGTTAATGCTGGATAGCACTGCTATTATTGTTATTTTTTCGCTTGTGTTTAATTAAATTTAACTTTGCTAAGCTATTGAGATTGGAAAGGCCGTTGGTCATCTTCAAAAGCATCTATCAAATGATATTTCTCGAACTGCAAACACTTTTATCAAGTACAGATTACTTTTCGTGCACACCTTTTTTTTTCTAAGTCAAAAGATTCTATTAATGGTGGGCACAAGGGGAACCACAACCTTCATACAAGTCATTCTACACAAGATAAACAGCGAGAGGGTTTGTTACACCAGCTCTCAAAGGTAATAGATAAGTTAAGACCCACCCTATTTGCAAACCAGTCCCAAGACAGATACTTGATTTGGTGAACCATGTGAATTACATTAACCCGTACCTTCTTAATTTAATTCTTTTTTTTTTAGTATAGCACTTCTTAGATTGATGATTTTGAATTGAAAATTCTGTTTCAGATCCTTGACAGAATAGAAAATTCACTAAGCCAAACACAGTTGTCGAAGCCAATAAGGTTCAGCAAGAAAAGAAAAACTAGGCTACAATGAGCCATATTAAACTACTAGTTGCAGATTCAATCCTTGAGCCAAAGATGCAGCAAAATATATTGAATATTCCAAGGAGACCAAAGAAAATATAGTGGAGTTATTTCTTTGGTCTGGACGACCTGTGGTTTTTACCCTTGCTTTGAGGGGTTTTCCACGTTAAAAATATCGGTGTTCATTGTGTGTTTTTTATTTGTTCTGTTTGCTATCATATTTTCGTTGTTGCTTCTCATAGGTTCTTGCAAGTTTGGGAAATCTATTTCCGCTACTTACATTATTGCATTTGTGTGTTGATTTCCTATCACTACATTTATTAGGATTCCAATAATTTAGCTTTCTCACAATTCTATAAATTCTTTTCTAAGAAAGAAAACTGAATTTTGAATTTTATGAAACAATAATGCTAACGTGCATTGTTAGTAACATATTCTTTTCGCATGTACACAACCTTTTTGTGGGACTTTTATAACATTTATTCAATAATAAATAGGTAAAATATCTCTCGAGGTCCCTTAATTTATTTTTTGGTAACGATTAGGTACCTTAATTTTTTTTTGTAACGCCTAAGTCCCTTAAATTTTAAAAACCTAACACTGTAGTCCCTTTTTTGTAAATTCCGTTTGACTCCGTTACAAAAATGTATATGTGGCTGTTAACTTGCTTATGTGGCTTTTTTTAATGTTGATGTGGAAATTTTATTTGATGACTCATAATTTTTTATTAATTTATATTTAAAATAAAAGAAAATAAGGGAATTGTTCATCATCTTCACTAACATGCATCTCTTCACTTGAAGCCCAGATTTTTGAACACAAATCAGAAACGAAACGAAAGGGGTTCTCTTTCACTGGAAACAGAAATGAAAAAACGAAATAGAACCCAGATTTTGATTTCAATTTCGAACACTGAAACCAAGATTTTCGAAGACAAACAATAAACCCAGATTTTCGATTTCTTAAACTTCCCATTTCTTAGATCTAAAATTTCTCTTCACTGGATTGACGATTCTGAAAATTACCATGGGGCTTCTCTTATCTAATGATTGGAGACTAACATTCCAGAAGTTTGTACTATTTGGTCACTTGAATATCAAGATGGAACCGGGTTTTATCGTGGGTCATGACAACCCGTTTTCTACAGCTCAACAACCCCTGCGGCTGTGATGTTAACTGGCAAATAAAAAAAGAAAAGAGCCCCAAGTTCACAATGCACAAATGCTCAAACTTGGCATTGAATCACAAAATGGAAGGGGTATTCAAAAATCAATAATGGGAATCACCAAGGAAACCGTAAGGCTTTGGCAGAAGCTGAAGCAACCACATTTTTTTTAATTTTTAATTAAAATTAATTATAAATAATGAAATTATCCTATGTGGCAGCCTAGTGAGCAATCAAACAGCCACATAATCAGTCTGTTAACGGAGTTAGTGACAAAACGTTAAAGAGGACTACGGTGTTACGTTTTAAAATTTAAGGGATTTAGGCGTTACAAAAAAAAGTTAAGGGACCTAATCGTTACCAAAAAATAAGTTAAGGGACCTTGGGAGATATTTTGCCTAATAAATAATGTGTTAGGACTGATTGTGTCAATGTAACACCCCCTACAACACCAGTTCTATTGCTGCTCCTGAGTTGCGTCAGACTTGATGCATAAATTCAAATAAAATTTCTTCAATACAAACCATAATAAGTTTAGTCTATTATCAGCTGTAAATCTTCTATCGCAGCAAACTAGTATAAATAAAAGAAGAATGCAATAGGGACAGACTCTGTCCTATATGGCATTTTAGCTGGAAAGATATGGGCTGATAGCCCATATAATGTCAGAGCTTTCAAGCAAACGACAACTTGAGTGTCGAGATTGAAGAATCCGGTGGAAGTGCAAGACCTCAGCAAAAACCTATTCCTATTTCGCTTCTCACACAAGTGCGATATGGAATTAGTACTAAAGAACGGTCCTTGGAAATTCAATCGAAACATTCTGATACTAGAAATGGTCTCGAGCGAGGAACAACAATCTGATATCATTATGGTTCGGGTGTATCTTTCTTGGTAAGGGCTTACGAGTTAACTCTTAAAATGTGATCTGAATATATGGCATCCAAGCTTGGGAGCATTTTGGGAAAGCATAAGTTTTGATGATTAACAAATTTCAAATATAAGAAGCTTAAAGTTTCTGATTTCATATGCTACTAATGTTTCTTCTTGAGTGTTAAATAAGATTAGGATTATTCAAGTAAATCTCAAGAAGGTATATGCTTATGAAAAGCATCATATATGAGAAAACTAGAAAGAAGATTGTCCACAATGTCTTAAGAAAGGAATCTTCTCTTGACAAGAACCAAAGATCAAGACCATATGGTAAACTTGAGAAAGATCATCTTGAGAAGCTTCAGTTATTCTTGTGGCAATATGAGAATGGTAGCTAACAGGGATCAACCTAAGAAGGGTCATGACAGAATCATAAGAAAGGAGATGAGAAGCATTAGATGAGAAGAGTCAACTTGAGAAGAGTCATGTTGAGAAGGGTCATATCATGACCCATTTCAAGATCATCAACATGAGAAACATCAACTTGAGAAGCATCATCTTCAACATCTGTTATATGTGAGAAGAGTTATTGTTAGAAGGGTCGTGACAATTGGAAACAGCTGTCTTCTGCAGAAACATAGTTGTGTTGTGCAGACAGCAACTTCAAACGGCTATAAAAGGCTATATTCTTCACCAACGACTCTAAACCTTGGACCAGTGGTTAATACACATAATTTCATCTATAAATTAACACTCCTGGTCGCCATTGATCCTCATGAGAGTGCATTGAGTTCTTATCTTCCAACCTTCTCAAGTGTCAAAGTTTTCTCTCATCCATACTCAGCTGCAACAAACCAGAAAGGATTCACTTAATCTCTGAGTATGTATTAAGTCTTGTGTTGTTGTACATATTGAACACTCCATTTGTATCAACCAAGCTCTAGAAATCCCACAAACCCAATTACTCAAACAGAAATCCTGTAGGGAACCTTCTCAAGTGCTATGTGTTGTTGTAGGACTTGAGAAGTGAGTGTTTCTATGTTAGAAGGAGTCTATTAGAGGAGTTTACAATAGGTAGAGCTGTGTGAAGAAAACTACCAAGAGTTCTTTTAACCTAGGGATGTGTAAAAGGTGTAAACTATTTTGGAAAAATAGTTGAAGCACTCACTTGAAGTGAGGAGTGGATGTAGCCCAGGAATTTGGGTGAACCACTATAAATCACTATGTTATTTATTGTCTTCTAAATCATTTGTTTGCACATTGTGAGAAAACTCTCCATAAGGAGAAGGTTTATGAAAACTGAGAAGTGTCAGTCATGACTCTTCTTTGCCTATAACTGTTATTAAGATAAATAAGTTTTCAACCCTTCTCACTCCTCTTCCTACTTATAACTTATAATTGAAACTCTTGAAAAAATGTTCTAGACAAATTATATCATCATCACTAGCTTAACACCACTTCAAACAATCAAACAGAATTATTATTGTGAGATGCATTGAGGAAGAACTTTTTGACCCTTCTCAACTCTTCCATATAGTTGAGAAGACAGATCAATCACCCTTCTTTGCTCACAATCTAAGTTAAGAAAAATTGTTTTGACGCACCCTTCTTAACACATATCACTTACTATCTTAAATCTACATCATACTTGTGAAGAAAGTCATTTTCTTGCAGGTGAATTTGAAAAGGGTCACAATTACAACCCCCTTCCTTGTGACATTATTGATTTCAATTGGTATCAGAGCTCGACCTTTGGGGTTGAACACACTTAACATTGTGAGAGGTATTGCGTTAAAAACACACTTAGAGGAAGTGTACTCTTTCGCAGAAGTAGTATAAAAGAATATCGTATCCACAGAGATTAATTAACAAGTACCAAACTAGTTGAGATTATATATTGTTTAGACGAACAATAATTTGGATGTTGTAGAAACAAAATAAAAAGAAATAAAATAACAAGAATTAAAATGCAAGAATATAATAAATGGAGAGAGGTCTAGGGTCGCGGTTTCACTTGCAAGCTTCAATTCCCCTATGTCTAATTCTACCTGAATTCTCTTATTTTATTTAATTACCAATCCCTTTACTAAAGCTATTAATCTGTTTGGTCATTCGCGATTAATATTCTTTTCCCTAACCCTAGTTTGGTCATGCTAGAATTTAAATTCAAGAAAAGCGTGAAGAGCAAAAAGGTTGAATGATTGGAAGACTAAATTAAAGTTTGGTCATTCATTAATTATAGCCCCAATTATCCTATAGGTCCACCAACTAAACTAATTGCAGTACGGTCGCGGTCGCTGATCAACTAATTGATTATGAACATGAAAATGGTAGCTAATCCTAATTATGTGATAAAAAAAACAATAGGACAATATTAATTAAAATAAAACTAGGAATTCAAAGTAGAAATTATAAAAGGTCTCTAATCAAACAAGATCCACCTAAGACCCTAGAAGAGGATTTAAGTATCCATAGTGTTCAAGCGCAATGAAATAAAATTAAGAGTCATAAATTACAAAGATAAAAATAACCAGTAATAGAGAAATTTCTGATCTTCGGTATTTAGTCTCCTTTTTCTGCTCCAAAGCTCTTTCACGGTGTCAAGAACAGGTACCCAAAACTCCTTTTCTCGCTCTCCTCTGCGTCCGCATTACTGTGTGGTGTGCGGCTTTTTTTCTCTGTTGGTGTCTAGGTTTTCGTGCCTCCCAATTAATAAAGGTGAGTTCCTTTTTATATTCCAAGTTCCACCTAGGTTACGTGTCCAGCAATTCAATTCTTCTTTCCTCTATTAATTCCAAGTTTCCAACCTTTCTTTTTTTCTTCCTAATTCGTTTTGGGCTTTTTCTTTCTAAATAAGGCCGTATGGCCTTTTATCAATTGGTCTTCAAGTCTCTCACAATTCATCAGCCGAGTTTATATATAGGCTAAATACCGCTTTTGGTCTTTTATCTTTACACGAAGTTTTACTTTCGTCCTTTATCTTTTTTTTGGTCCGTTTTGGTCCTTTATGTTTCATTTTTGTTTCACTTTCGTCCCTGCCGTCAGTTTAAACTAACGGACGCCACGCTGGCAGTTAACTGCTGACGTGGCGTCCATTTTCATTAATTGACGTGACAAATGTAATATTATTTTATTAATATATGCAATACCACATCAGCATTAACATTAAATTGATAAAAACATAAATGAAAATATTACAAAACATAAAAACATGAAAATAATTAAAACAATTAAAAGATTAAAATGAATTGAGGAGAAATTCTGGATTTGAAACAATGCCATTTTAGAAACCCAGAAATTCTGAGTTTGAAACAACACGTTAACCTCATCTTCTTCTTTATGGAAAACTTCATCTTCTTTCTTTTTTCGTTTCTTTCTCATATACTACTTCGATTTGGGTTTCAGGGTTGAATTTCGTTTTGATTTCGATTTGGGCTTTAGGGTTGGATTTTGTTTTGATTTCATCTGGAAACGTGTTGAATTTCATTTTGAAATCGATTAGGGTTGGATTTCGTTTTGATTTCATCTGCAATCTGTTTCGTTTTGTTTCTTCTGAGCTGGGTCTGGTTCGATTTAACATCAGATCTGGGTCTGCTTCAATTTAACTTCAGATCTGGGTCTGTTTCGATTTTGTTTCTTTGTTGTTCTTCAATCAACAATAGAAGAGGAAGAGGAAGAGTTAATGTTTTTATTTTTTTTGTGTTTCTGGAATTTTTGGGTCTGTTTGGATTTTGTTTCTTTGCTGTTCTTCAATCAACAATAGTTGTTGAAGATGTTGTCCATGAAGAAGAAGTATTATTGAAGAAGAAGAAGAAGAGGTGTTGTCCAAGAAGAAGTATTGTTGAAGCAGATCAAGTTCCTTTTATGGATTTCAGTTTGAAGGTTCAGATCTAGTCTAGGAAACAAACCATTGATGAAAGGGAAACAAATCGTGAAGCGTTTTTGCCATTGATGAACCTTGAAGCATTTTTGGATCTGTAGAAAGGGAAACAAACCTTGCTGCCATTGATGAATGGGATTTCTCAAATCCTTTTTGAGTTTTCGAATCTGTTGATGATGGGTTGACAAGAAGTTGAAATAGTTTCCTTCCTTCCCTCAGTTTTTTGGATTTGTGTTTGCTGGGTTTTTTGTTTTCTAGTTTCCTTCATTTTTTTGAACTTAATTGGAGCATGGTGAAGAGGATGAGGATTGGGTTTTTGATTGCATCATTTTGACGGTTTTGGGTTGATTGCAACAGTGAAGAGATGAGGATTGAGTTTTTGATTTAATTTTAATTGTTTGTTTCATTTTAGATAAATATTTTATTGTTTGTTTCAATTTAGTGTTTTTCAGTTTTGATTTAATTTCATGTTTCTGTTTTGTTTTAATTTTAAAATCTGAAGTGTAAAAGCCACCTCAACTAATAATGCCACGTCATTTAATGAATTTAAGACGCCACGTCAGCAGTTAACTGCCAGCGTGGCGTCCGTTAACAAAAACTAACGGCAGGGATCAAAATGAAACGAAAATGAAAGATAAAGGACCAAAACGGACCCAATAAAAGATAAAGGACCAAAGTGAAACTTCGAGCAAAGATAAAGGACCAAAAGTGTATTTAGCCTTTTATATATATATATATATATATATATATATATATATATATATATAGCATCCAAGTTGACTTTTAATTCTTTTCTTTTCTTTATGTCTGCAAAATAAAGAGCAAAATAAGTCATTTATTTATTTAGTTGATAATAATTATTCAAAAAACGTCACAAAGATATCTCCAAAAAAATGCACTTATTTAGAGTTTATCAAGAGGAAAAGATCTTGGAGGAAGTCATGCCCAAACCAAATTCTGTTGCCTTCCTACCAGAAGGTGCTTCTTCAAACAGGCCACCTCGGTTCAATGGTGAACACTACTACTATTGGAAAAGTCAAATGAAACTATTCCTTGAATCCCAAGATACTGACATTTGGGATATAGTTGAGAATGGACCATTTATTCCAACAATACCTGGTCCAGTTCCAAACAGTCGTATTCCCAAGCCCAAAGCTGATTGGACAGTGGATAAGATGCATCATGTGCTGCAGAATGCTAAAGCAAAGTACTTCCTTACTTGTGCTTTGGGAAGAGCATAATATGACAAGATTGTGGGAAAAGAAACTGCAAAAGAAATATGGGATACCTTACAAACTGCTCATGAAGAAACTGATCAAATCAAATAAGCAAAGAAAGGCATGTTAATCCATGAATTTGAAATGTTACAAAATGACTGAAGAAGAAACTATTGACGAAATGTTCAGCAGATTCACTGCTATCATCAATGGTTTGAGTGCTCTGGGAAAAACCTATCCAAATGCTGAGAAGGTTAGCATACTATTGAAATGTCTCCCAAAAGCCTGGAGACCAAAGAAAACTGCCATAGAAGAAGCAAAGACATTGTCAGAATTGGACATTGATCATTTGCTGGGATCATTAAAAATTCATGAACAAGAACTCATGGAAGAAC
Source organism: Astragalus glycyphyllos (assembly GCA_963573325.1). Taxonomy (NCBI): domain Eukaryota; kingdom Viridiplantae; phylum Streptophyta; class Magnoliopsida; order Fabales; family Fabaceae; genus Astragalus; species Astragalus glycyphyllos. The sequence continues at coordinate 42,228,804 of OY754307.1, forward strand.
TACATCCAAAAAGAAAGACAGTAGCTCTCAAAGCTTCTCAGAAAGAAGACAACAACTCTTCTCACAAAGGAAAAGCAGTTGCACTCAAATCATCTCAAGAAATGGATGATGAAGAGCAAGAAAGTGATGAGGATACAGAAGGAGAAGAATTAGCATTGATATCTAAGAGAATCAACAGATGGCTTAACAAAAGAAGAGGAAAACCTCATTTCAGAAGAGACACATTTAAAGGAGAAGGAAACAAATCAAAATTCACTTGTTTTGAATGCAAGAAGCCTGGTCACATGAAGCAAGACTGTCCTCTTTTAAATAAGAAGAGTCCAAGAAGGTTCACACCTCAGAAGAAAGCTTTAATGGCCACATGGGATGATTCAGAAGAATCGTCAAGTGAGCATGAAGAAGAATCAGCAAATCTGTGTCTCATGGCAGGAACAGAACAAGAAGAGGTACAAAACTCTGAACTCTCTAAATGCAATTTCTGCTTTATGATAGCTTGCTTTATGATTTAAACATTCTTTCTCAAAAATGCATGATGTTTAAAGATCAGTTATATGTTTTGAAAAAGGAAAATGAGGAGCTGAAAACTCAAAATGAAAGATTGGGAACAACAATTCACACTCTACAAAAATCTCATTTCAAACTGTCTGAACAAATCAAGCTTCTCAATCTAAAAACACAAGAAAAACGCATTTTTTCTAGCTTAGAACATGGAAAGGAAAATACAATGCTTAGAAAACAAGTCAGTAATTTAACAAATGAGCTTATGATCTGTGCACAAAATCTTGAAGCTTCTCAAGAAGGGTTAACTCCCTCTGAAGAAGATCAAATATATAAAAAGAGAAACAGAAAGCACAGAATCAAGTGCTTAAATTGTAAACAAACTGGACATCATATTTCAATCCGTAGAAATAAGCAAAAAGATCCCATGAATTTGAAAACTAACCCTCAAGGACCCAAAGACAAATGGGTACCTAAAGACTAATGCAGGCATGCCTCATAGCATCAAGAAGAAAGCTGTGGTACCTAGACAGTAGATGCTCAAGGCACATTACAGGGGAGAAGGATAAGTTCCTCTCCATGGAGAGCTTTGATGGAGGACTTGTTATGTTTGGTAAAAATGACATGCTTCATCAAAGGAGTAGGTACAGTAGGTAAAATAAACTCTGCTCAGATTCAAAATGTTCAATTTGTGAAAGGACTCAAACATAACTTACTTAGTGTAAGTCAGTTATGTGATTCTGGACATGAAGTGACTTTTAAATCTGATGTACGTAGAATAAATTATAAGTGGGAAGCATCCCTCACATTACAAACCGGTTTTGTGGGATTGAGTTAGACCCAATCCACATTCTAAGAGCATCCTTAATCTAGGGTTCAAAACACTCATGCAAAACATAAAACATATGTGTTCGGTACCGGAGTACGGGACTAAGGCGCCCGGGTCCCAACATGGTCCAAACCCGGGGCTCAAAATGCTTGAGTGCTTCAGTTGAGTTGATCTTTAATATTGACTGTCGAGTTCGGCGGGTAGGAGTTGGAGCTCGGGTTGTCCGAGGTAGTTCTCTGTCCATGCCGGGTGGGGGGTACCTGCAAAACACTCCAACGCTCAAGTCAGTAAAGAATAAAGGTGGATAAGACGAAGAGATTAGATGAAAGTATAAGAAATATGAGCACGGCAGGGCGCCGAGGTTCATTCAAGGGTGTCCTCAGGTGCGGGATTGCTCAGGGAGCTAACTCCCTGGTGCTATTCCACAGACGCGTAGGTCAGAACATGTCAAGATGGTATTAAGGCGTCGTACCTGGATTGGAGGGCGGATCCTCAATTTATAGACGAGGTGTCGTACTTGAGCCGTTGGATGTGTAGGATAGATCCCGACCATTGGGAGCGTTCAAAGCACTGACACAGACGCTCGGAATATGGAAGTGGGTCAGGCCCAAGCCAGCGAAGGTTTGGCCCAGTCTGGAACAATATGACTACACGTAACCATATACAATCAATCAAAAAGCTTAGGACTTTTGGAAAAATTAGCTTAAGAGTTCACCTAAGATTTAGCTAGGATTACGTAACTCAGGATGTTACAATTCAAAAAGTTTAAAGCAATTGAATTATGACTCAAAAGTCTCACTAATTCATTCTTCAATTCGATCGGTTCTTAAAACATTGGTTGAAGCACATAATAAATCATAAAATGTTCATTTGCTACTTAGCCTCAACCAGAGTTTATCTATATTTAATAGCCATGAGCTCCGTTAACATTGTTTACTAACAGTTGTTAACGGAATGACTAAATTGACACAGATTTGTAAGTATTGGGGACTTAATTGATACTTACTTTTTAATATAATTTTGAATTTTATTATCATTACGTCTTTCATGTGAGTGTGTTAGTGGGGTGGTTAATGTATTGGTGTGTTAGTGGGTGGTTATCGTTTATTAGAAATTTGTACTTACAATAAGGGCATTTTGGTCAGAAGAGTCTGACACCAAAATGACAGTTTTTTTTTAATAGTTATAGATATTTACGTAATTGTTTAGATTATTTCATAAAAATAGGTGGTGGTCTGACACCAAAATGCGTAATTTATCTTTTATTTCCTCTTCAATGTAAAACACTTTAAATCCTTGGAATTGAAACCACCATGTAACTGTTGTATGGTTGCATCAATTTTACGGTTGGTTTAGTTCTTTTTTTTTATAAGCAAAATATTATATTAAAGAGAATTCAAACGGGCACCCCAACCATTACAAATACAAGGAGCCTCATTAAAACCTCTTTGGGCCAAAACTCCATGGGAAAAAGTCCCAAGGAGGAAAGAGTAGCCCAGGAAGAATGAGGCAAAGTGACAAATTACACCGAGTTCATACAGACAATAGGATTTCCGCACCAGTCGGAAATCTTCAAAGCTGAATTACGACCTTCAATACATGAACCAACTCCAAGATATAGTTTTAACATGGTTGACTACCACTTGAGAATTGAAGACTTGGTCCTTAAAGAGAATATGGTTTCGATGAATCCAAAGACACCAAGTGACTGCCTTCCACAAGATACTTCAATCTCCCAGCCTTCTTGGAATCCAACCTGATACCATGGGCCATAAAATGCGCCACTCCAACTAGAGAATCCATGAGCGCACTGCCCATCCAATTATGAATAGAAGTCCAAATTGATCGAGACAACCTGCACAAAAAGAATAAGTGAAAAATAGTCTCATCCTGCTCAAAACAAAAAGGACAACACGACCCATGAGGATCCTTAATGATACCCTTAGAAATAAGAGCATCCCGAGTTGGAAGCTTTCCCAACAAAAATCTCCACCCAAAAACCCTCACCTTAGTGGGAATCTAGAGCTGCCACAGTTCATCTAAAGCACTTTGAATATCGCTATCCAACCTATCATGATACAAAAGATTCAACAATAGAGCATAACAAGATTTAACCGTACACACGTGGAAATTATCAAGCCTCCACTACCAACTATCTTGCTCGGAATCATCGGGGTGAAAAGATTTTAAAATGTCCAAAAGAAGATCAGAGTCAGCCCTCTCCTCTGCAGTCAAAGCATGATCGCAGATGAGATTCCAATGCCAATTGCTATCAACTAGAGGTGCAAAAAAAAAGCCCGCACTCGTGGGTACCCGCGGGTAAAACCTGCGACGGGCACGGGGAGGGTCTGTTAACGGGTACCTGTGGGAAAAATAAACAGGCAATAAAGATACCCGTCAATAAACGGGGCGGGGGCGGGTAATGAGGTACCCGTACCCGTAACATATATATCTAATTACCCTAATATATATAGTGTAAAACTTGTGGTTTTATCTTTTATCATAATATTTTGGATAATTAGTAAGTTGTAATTCTAGTATTTTTTATCTCCATTTGTTAAAGGTTATAATTTAGTAAATAATTGATAAGATAAATGCCTAACTAAATACATAATTTTCTTATATAAATGAACAAAACAAACAATGTTCAAAAGATTAATTTTGTTTGGTAAAAAAAAAGATTAATTTTGTATTATATTTCAAATTTTATTTTATAAAATTATTTTTAGAACTCTAAGAAGTATCCATGGGTATTCGTGGGTACCCTTGAGGAAATAATACCCGTTTAATACCCGCTACGCCGGTACCCGCGTGGGTACGGGGTGGGCACGGGTTTCATTTATGTCTTGCAGGGTGGGTAGCGGGTAGTTGGTACCCGTGCCCGCCCCTCCCCATTTACATCCCTACTATCAACCCAATAATCGTGCTCCTTGATACAACTGTTTTTAAACTTTGCTAGATGGAAGAGACTAGAAAACAAGTCCTTAAAAGTATCAGCACTAGCACACTTATGCGACCAGAAGGGAATCAAATTCCCCTTACGTACCCAACACCAACCTAAGACCAGAAACAAAGGAACCCTGCCACGAAGGCATACCATCTTCCAAAAGTAATAAGTCGCTCCACCAGAGAGAATCCTTGGTACCGCCTCTAGAAGAAATAACTCCCGTGAAAACATACCTCAAATCATCATACCGATGACATATAAGCTGCCACCAACTAGCGTTAATATCATTTATGCACCTCCATTTCCACTTGCTCAAAAGGGCTAAATTGAAAGCTTCCAGGTTTTTCACCCCAAAACCACCATCCTTCTTAGGTCTACAAACTTTATCCCAAGACACCCAATAAACAGGTCGACCCGCTCTAACCCCCCCCCCCCCCCCCCCCCCCCCCCCCAAACAAGAAGTATCTCTGAATCTTAATAAACTCTTGGATAACAATCTTGAGGACCTTGAAGAAAGAGAACATATAGAGTGGAATACTATTGAGGACAGAAGAAATAGAAGAAGGTGTGAGAGGAAATAGGCATTTTTTCTTCTTTTTCTACATCCACATTAACTGTTGGTTTAGTTCTTTTTTTTATGGCTAATCAAACTATAAAGGTGGGAGACCATCACCTCCAGCCAAAACAACAATGGCCAATAGAGACACAACCTAAATAAACCAGAGAACTATCACCTACGCATATAGTCTAAAGATTTTACATGTCACTCATAGTATAAACATGGGGCAAGCTATCCCTCACCAATAACTACCTCTATGATAGGGACCTAATAGAATCCAAAGCACCCCCAGTATTAGATACTCATCCAGCGAATTTTTTATATCCCAGATAACCCATACGGTCGCATGCCAAATTAGAGCCAACCCCTTCAGACAAGCAAGGAGCCTAGAGTATCCAAACAAATAAAAGAGGATACAAAAGTTATGGTGGACTGACAAAAACACAACTCAACCAACAATCCACTAGAACCAGACCCTTAGAGCAAAGGTACATCTACCAAAAAGTTATAGGGGTCACTCCTATTGAAGGTCGTAGAAGATACACATAGAAGCATTAGAGTTGGAAACTACCCCTCTTCTAAGTAGGTTTGTCCGAGTCGAAACTTTATCCCCAATTAGCTGCCAAGAGGAAGAAATTACATCGAAGGAGAGAAACTCTTTCAAACATTACTTGGAACCAAAATATCCTTATCTAGAATCCACGACAGTCGCGAAGAGGCTTAGATAGAGATGCATAGACAAAGGAGACTAAGAACAAACTAGAAGGATCCCACAACCAACCCCATCAGTCAACCACATTAGAGACAGACACGTTAAAAGTAAAGTAGTAAGGTCGCCTAATAGTCTCATCCCATACGAACAATTGCCTCCTCCAAGAGAGATCTTCCCCCACATCTAGATCAGATGCAATGTAGAATAGTCTAGGAAGTCACCATCAGATAGGGAGATCCCGAGACGAGGATCATTCCAAAATGTAGTAGTCAAACCATCCCCAACCTTCCCCTTAACACTATCCAAAAACCAATCATCTCCCTCACCCCCATAAGAGAAATATATTTCCACTAGAAAGACACCATAAAAGGAAGACTAGCCTCATTAAAGTAGGCGAAACTCCACACCAGCACCACAGCACCACATACTTCGAACCTAAAAGATTACACCAAGGCGCCTCCCCTCTCCATAGAAAACTCCACCTCCAATTCCCTGGAAGACTATACTTCATCCTCCAAAAATATCTTACCGCTAGCCCCCTCCCTTCTTAGGCCTTCAGACATCATCCCACTTCACCCAAGGCAACTTCTTCCCCCCTTGAAATCCCACCCCAAAGGAACTCTCTCTTGATCCTCATAATCTATCAACAACCCATCATCAGGAGCTTCATGAAGGAAACATAATAAACAGGAATACTGTTCAAAACCAAATTAAGGAGGACAGTTCTCCCCCTAAGACTAACCTACCTATGACGCCACCTCGTAATCCTATTCTGAAACATTTGCGCAATGGTTCCCATGTAGATAGGCAAGCTCAAGTGATATCAATCATTTTTTTACCTAGTCTAATAATCATCACCATAAGACTACATAACATTAAATGGGATATTTAATGATATCTGAAATATTTATCTTGTACAACGAATCAAGGAATAAAGGGAATGCAATAAAGAGAATAATGTAAAAGGTGACAAGAAAGATATTGTCGAGGTTTGAAATATTGAAGTGTACGATCTGAATGCAGTTACTGTGGTCGTCTCCTATATGAAACCCTAATTTCAAAGGATAGATTTCTATCTTAAGAAGTGCATCAATGACTCTAATTTCTACTTCTCTGAGTTGAGAGTGATTTTATCCTTACAGAATCTCTCATTTGTAAAACACATAGCAGTGGCATTTCCTTAGAGACTTGAGATCATGTCGTTCTAAGAAGCTAAGAGTTTAGCAAGGTTGGTAGATAAACTTTTGGGGATGTGAGAGAAATTTTAGTGGAAGATTTTCAATGGTTTTGAAGAGACTGTACTAACAATCCTTATGCTTAAGATGTGAATGAAAAAGGACTCTCAAACTACAGAGAGATGTCACTTGAAGCATCTTATGATCAAGGCAAAACATGTACAGGAACTCTTCATTCTTGAAGTGACTAAAGATGCAAATAAAGAATTGTGCATAAAAGCTCATCAATATCAAAATGGTTCAAGTCTTCAGAAGGTACATGTTCATATGTACATTGTGTTCAGAAGATACGGTCATCAAAGATGAAATTCATTGAACACTCAAAGCAACTCAAAGATCATATATAGTGAAAAATTAAGAAGAGATAACAAGCCTCATCTTGTTAAAAATTACTTTAGTGGCTCAGAAGATCTTCAGAAGACTCCTCAAAGAGCTCAAAAGACAGACAGAAAAACATATTCAGAAGATATGTTCAGAAGTTGCATCACAAGCTTTCAAGTATATATTCGTCACCTAACCAAGATCTTCATTAACAGCATATACATTATATATCAAGTCCCTAGAAGATTGATATTCAAGATTCAGAAGATGCTATCAAAGCACTTGAGGTTGTTCAGAAGTTACAAGCCCTCAGAAGCTTCACTGCTCAGAAGCTCCGAACGATCACCTGCTTTGACAGTGTACGACTTCTGCACAGGCGTAGAAAAGTCAACTCGACTAGCTTTAGAAGCTCTCAACGATTATTTCAAGCCACGCAGAAGGATTTGCAACGGATCTATTAGTTGGAAACTCTATAAATAACCAATAGATGATCACATTCAAGGTGTGAGAGTAGACTACAGCCCAAGACAATTCTTCCTTTCACATGGCTTCACACATAGCTTCTAAAGCTCCTCATCAAAGGTTTTGAATGTCTGTTATCTCTCTCAACCATACTCAGTGAGTTCACACATTCATATGGGAATCCATTCTGAGTATGCTTTAGCCTAAGTAGCATAATATTGATACATATCATGTAATCACCCTAGCTAAGTGAGTTCCCAAATAGAACACATACACAATCTTTTTTGTTATCCTTCTTAACAAGGCATGTGCTGCCAGATTGCTAATGAAAATGCCTAAGTAGGTCTTATTCCAAGCAATAAGCATTGGTTGCTGTATTGTGAGAGAAGAGGGCTAAAGAATTTCCTTAGAGGTTTAAGTTGCTAGAACTTGAAAAAAACTAGTGTGACAGTTGATAGAGCTGAGAAAGAAAACTATCAAGTTGTAGCCTGTGATGGCTTGTAACGATTTGTTAAACAGTGAAAAATCTCATTGGATGTGAGGAGTGGATGTAGCCCTTGTTGGGTGAACCACTATAAACCTCTCTGTGTGATTTACTACTTTCTTTACGGCTTACTCATCACGACTCAAGATCATCACATGAATCATTCTTCCACTCTATTGTAAGCAGAGTCTTACAATCTCAATGATACACCATCATGAGCTATTTTCTAATCACCTAACATTCTCTTAAACCACAACCCTCCTCTCAATACATTGCACCTACATCAGTTTTGTGAGAATATCTGAAACTCATAGAAATACAACTCTAAACAGCATTCTCACATTCCTTATCATGTGTTAGAAGATCATTCCTACTTATTCCTACTCCTCTGTCTTCTTAACACTACATGGATACTTAGAAGATGTTCAAACACACTTATGCACACCCAAACAATCTTCTTAGTACTATAACCTACATATCTAGCATTCACCAACATGCATTCTCCTGAATGATTGATTCAGAAGATGTATCTTCTAACCACTCTTCCCAAGTTATCTTAAGTGTAACAGATCAATTTGACACTTACGTATATTGGTTGATCAATATCAAAAGTTTAAAAATGGTCCAATTCAAATCCCCCTTTCTTGTGACTCCATTTGACTTTTATTCGCTTCAGATATATGATATAGCAAGGTTGTCTGTGTAAATTTAGAAAAGAAGCACGAAGACATGGCGGCATGAGTTCAATGATGAACAGGTGGGTAGATTCGGCAAAGGAAATAGGTTTTCCATTAGTAACAAGTAAATAACTTTTACAACATAATTATGAAGACCAACCACCAATTCTGTTTTTTTTTTTTTTTTAAAACCTACCAACAATTCTTATTCTTATTCCAATACAAATGTATTCGTCAAATGAAAGAAATATCTAGGCAACCAAATTTCATCAATTTTTTACAATATACAAGGCATCAGCAATATTCTTTGCTGCTACTGATCATAACCAATTCAGACAGCTCTTTTCCGTTGGCTTCAATCCGGGAGAGAAAGGGGGAACCAGAGTGGTGATGCCTAGTGTCAGTAATTGTCATCTGGAAAGGAGGGTCAAGTTATTTATATCAAATCCGCCAAAGGCTTCTGCACTTGCAAACTCATTTTGATTCAAGGCCATCCTGTGCTAAATCCTAATCCAAGCAGACTTTTGGCTCTTTAACATTTATGCAAGTCAATAGGATCCCGTGATTCAAAATCCCAAAACAAGATCCGCGATTTCCATCAGTCCAATTCCTAAGGAAACATCAAACCAGGACAGCAATGGCAATTCACAGCTGCAAAGCTAGGTCTGGTTGCTGCGAATCAACATGGGCACCAGAAGATTGTTTCGCAGGTGACCCTGGGGATTGACAATCAATATTCAAGTCAGGCGGAAGGGTGTCCTGTTTCTGTCTTGGTTGGCTATGAGGACTGAGACCTCGCCATGCGGACTGCATTTGAAATCTAGGTTGCTCAGTAGATGCGAGTTGAGGAAAAACCATAGGTCGGTTGGGAAACTGTGAAACACCACCTGTGTGATTAGGTTGAGTTACAAGTCCCTGAAATGGAAAATTGTTCTTATCAGACTGGATAGACATTCCACCAGAAGGAAACTCCCCCCGAATTCGTGAAATATGTTGATGAAACTCTCTCGTTGAGTTGTAAAATGAATCTGAAGAAATATGATTTCTGGGTGAACTAGAATTGTTGGGTCCTTGTTTGAACCCACCTTCCCCTACAGACATCCATGCACGAGCAGCTGCTGCTGAAGCATTGCTCGAGTCATCTCTTTGTCCAGATGGAGCTGATGGAATCACTGGCAGAGTATCAGCTGGTGAGAGGTTAGAAGACTGTTTCTTTTGAGCCTCTTCTGCAAACATTCTCGTTGATTGAACTGTGCCCCTGAGACCCTGCTCTTGCCCGTGGACAGTAAACAGAGATTCCCTGCCTGTTTGGTTTGATGTGCTCTCAGACGATGAACCAATCACCCGTCTATTCGAACTCGTATTCATGACTTCTCCATCAGGCAATTCTCTGGTGGCAACTCCATTAGTATCTGAGTGCTTGAAAAAAGGAGTAGATGGCAAAGCATTCAAGTTCCTTGGAACCATCTCTTTGGGCTTAGACTCTGCTGTAGGAGTGTTACTTGTAAACTTTGCAACCCCACTGGAATTATTTTGAATACCCGAGGGTAAAGAAATCAGCTCCACTTTTTCCAAACCCTTATTCTCAGATTTGCCAAAAATCCTTGATTGGGCATTCTTATTTAGGACGTTGAGAGGAGCATCAGGCCTCACTCCAGCAGAACCAATCGAGGGATTTCCTTCGGATGCAAGCCAACTTTCAGGACAATTAGAAGCACGTTTTCCCTCAAGCATCTGCCCATTTACAGGATGTTCAGTACTGGGTTTCACATCCTTACAATAATTGTCACCCCTTTGTAATTCAACAGTGGAATGAAACTTCATAATCAAACTAGTTTCTTCCGGGAGATGATTACCAATGACTAATATTGGAGTTGGAAGCGGTTCATACTCTCCAACCCAGCCAGGACCAAATTTACAGCCAGCAGGAAGTGCCTGTTGAATCCTGTGGGAAGCAATTTTCCAAGCAATAGGTCCAAGAGATGCACTAAAACGAGCCAAACTCCTAGTATAGGAATATTCTGCATGAACTCCAACCTGTACCCAAAAAATGCGATTGTAATATATTAACTATTAACTATGAGTAAAAGAAAGCCAACTATTCAAGAATTATAACTTTATCCTTTCGATACATACAGTAACTAGTTGCCTCGTTCCACTCTCAAAGGTCATGAATGTTGAATCTGATCTAGTGATTGGCTGATTAGACATATTGTAAGATGCGCGGCGATTCTCGTCAAGCACAAATGACTTTCTACCCAACTTAGAGAGCATAAGCTTCCCTGAAATAATAAAGCAATTCACTCAAAATGGAATAATCAGATCCTTGCATTAGTAATTTACAATACTACAGGAGAGGCAGATTATAGCATGATCACTTCTCTAAGATACCTGACAAAACATCTTCAGCCTTATCCTGAGTTGCATCAATCAAGAAAGCATTCCCCTCCACAATACCATCAATGTTGCCAGGTCTCTCACAGCTACCACCTTGCATTGGGTGGAAAGTTGACCGTACATCTCCGATAGTAGCAAGATTTGCCCTAGAGGAGAAATCAAAGCCAACAGGTTCCTGTGATGCATGACCTGGTTGCTTCTTCACCAACTTCTTAGGCAATGAATTAGATCGTACTTTTTGTTCTGATTTTTGCTCAATCTGTGAGCGCTCAAACTTATTCCTTAACTTCTCAAACTTTCTCCGTCCAAGTTCTTGTATTGATCGTGCCTGTAAAAAATATAGGGGTAAAAAAGGAAGCACAGAAAAATGGTTAGTCATACCAAATTTGTGGGTGGGAGAACACAAAGAAGCATTGAGCTTTTTTACCTGTTTGTGGTATACAGTCTCCGGTGCATTGTATTGCATTGCATTTGAGCAAATCAAAAATACATCACTCTGCATTTAACAATTCTATTCAAAAGTCAGTGTAATTACTCTACAACATTTTTGTCTTGAAAATTTTATTCAATTAATGCAATTTAGGAAAAAAAACGGATGATGGAGAAAGCGAACGTCAGGAATTTTACACAATAGTTGGATCTAGTAGAGATGCAAACTCATTCTTACATCTGTGGAATATCATGCGTCACAGTTGTTATATCAAAAGGCATTAATGAATTCTCAGTCCAAAGAAAAGCCACACTGGTTAGGGAAAAAAATATCGTAGAAAACGTTTTCTTCTTCCCCAGTGTCTCATTGTCTAAAAAAAGGTGTACCTTTGAGCATTTAACAGAAAACTGGAAGCTTTGACACATTAGAGCTGCCTCAACGCTACTAAAGTCGGTATAAATTTTAGTACTTCATGAAACATAAACTGTTTGATCTGGGAAGTCCTCAACTACATTGTTTTTTACAAATCAAACTAAAAGTAAATTTCCATATGCTATACCAGAGACGCTGCTAGACACTGCTACTGCTTCGTGAGAAAATAGTATCTAGAATACAAGATGTATTCTATCATATTTTTCGAGTATTACCATCTGAGTAAAACCTATGGAAAACAGGAAATCGAAATAAACATTATATGCTTTTTAGACTTTTGACAACTGATATCTTGTATCTATATGTGTAGTGATATACAAAGAAAACAATAAATAGAAGGCACCTATGAGAATTAGAAAGCAATTTTTTTTTTACTAGACAATGTGTAGGGAACTCATGCTCTTAAGTCATAAGCTAATTTAAGCAAGACCACACTGTGAGGATAAACCGTTCTAAGGTCCTATATCCCAAATGGTGTGTTTGGATAGAGTATTTTTTGGGGGTAATATAATTTTTAGGGGAAATTGAAATATTTTACCTTCAAATTATCCACTAAAATATTTCAATTCCCTTCAAAAATTACATTATCTCTAAAAAATACTCCATCCAAACATAGGGTAAGAGTTGTATAAAACACAAAGTTAGACTATCATAATTCAACGCCTATCAATAAAGTAACAACCAAACACGAAATGAAAAGCTTTCTTTCCAGCTTCTTCATTAATGTAGATTCTTTGTAGTTTCACATACATTCTTTGCCCAAACCCAATTTATCAGTAGTTGAAAAGTGAAAACACGTGTACTTTTTTATTTAAGAATAAAACAATCATATCATACACAAGTTTCTCAAAATTTTCAATTCATATGATACTTTTCCAGACACTCCCCATGAAAGTCCCCAAAAGCACATGAACAACTACAGGTGTATCTGTTAGACACTTTATTTATGTGGTTTTTGGCCTGTAATTAGGGTTTTAATTATATTATACCCATTCTCTGTAAAAGAATTTCCGGTTCATATCAGTAGCATGCCATTTCCAGCACATATTCGTAAATCCTAACAAGACAGTCTGCTGAATGATAAATCATTAAACCTAAGATGATGCATGGACAAATAAGATACTAAAAAATGAAGCGCATACTTCTAAAGTTGCATCTTATCATAAGTAATAGTACAGAAAGACTTGATCAAACTTGACAGTAAGCTGAATAAATTGAGAATTAGTCATTCCAATGTAAAGTTTACATGCCAAGTATTTACTGATATATCATTGATTACAGCCATCCTTGCCAAATCCACTAAAGAAAAGAAGTAGAAGGTTATGCTTAAATTTGAGTCACCACTCGAAGTCCAAGTCCAAGCAATGCAAGTATGATAAGTTCTACACTCAAACAATATTTCATAAGAAGAGCATGATACGATCTTAAATAAATGTAATGTAGGGAGGGAAACTAAATATATGAGGTGTAGGGGATTATGGCTTAGGGAGGGACTTGGTTGTAACCAACTTGCTTATGTGGCAAATTGGAGGGAAAGTGGGTGAGTTAGTGGAGGTTATAAATAGGAGTGAGGGGATTAGAATCATTAAGCAAGAATGAATTTGGGAAGTTATTCCTATGGGAGAGATTAGGCCTCTTTAAGTGCCTTTAGGAGATCCTAGGCTTCTCAAATTGCCTAGATTATCGTTACTTCATTGTATTTCCGTTTTTTACCATCAATATACAGTTTATTGTTCCATTATTGTTCCAATTGAGATATGAGAAATTCAGGATCCTATCAATTGGTATCAAAGCATTCGATTCCGGGTGATCAAAGGGATTCAATGCGAAAGAAAACAGAGGCTAGAGTAGGAGGTCTAGAGCACCGTATGGACAGTTTAGAGCATCGTGTGGAGAGTGTGGAAGCCAAGCTTGAAGAAATCAAGCGATGCCTCAGAATGCTAGATACAGAACCTGTGAGACACCAAACTCGCCGGCAACGCGCTCCAACTGAAAGAAGTGGGAACAGATTTGAACCTGACACTGTGACTAAATTTGCGAAGGAAGAATGTGAGCAATTAGAGGAGAAAAATGAAAAGATCTTCTCAGATTTGAAATATAAGAACTCACTTCAGGTTGTGAAATCCAGAAAATCAGAAGATTCAGATAGAGGAAAGGAAGACGTGATCATCAGCGCACCAGAGGAATTTATGAAGGAAAATGATGGGATCAGAGGCGAAGGTTCCATTAGAGAACCTTTGGATGTTGTTAAACCTGAGGGATCAGAGGGGAACGGAGATGATAAGGAATCGCCACCAGTGAAGCCAGAAGATTCGACGGCGACGGCAACAGACGGAGGCGCGATCTTGAATGAGGTGTGGCCAACGAACAGATTGGTGGAAATCGTTCTCTCTCACGAAACCGAAGTGAGCGGCGGAGAGGAGGAAGAGGAAAAGTCGAAAAGGAACGATGGGACCAGGGAAGGGCGTTGTGACGTCAGCGATCGTGAACCGCCGCCAGAACCGTCGGACAAGGAAGTAGCCATGGCGGAGTTGCAGTGTGCTCACGATGTGGGAGTGCAGCGTGTTCGCGAGTTCTCTCTCTCTCTGTTGAGATGTGCAACCGTCAGGAATGGGAAAAGAAGAATTGGGCTGAAGTGGATTCTTTTTCTATCCCATTGGGCCAGGCCCAAGTCACTGTGAGTAAATCAGCTCCTGTTATTAAATCAGCCCAAACTCTAATATTTACACCTACTCAATTCATTATTAATGAGGAGGTGTTACATGATAAAAGGGAAGTGGATCCTGTTGCCAATTCTTTGGGCCAGGCCCACAATTTTATTATTACACCTTCCATATTTACTAATAGTGGAGAAGTGCTGCAAGTAGCAGGTGGTTTAGAAAATAAAAGGGATCATCCTAGGGCTAAGTTGACAGGTACATTTCCTAAGCTTTTAGGACACCAAGACACAGATTTATCACTTTATCTCCATGAGCTCCCCATTGCAAAGCAAGTTGTGGTCATAAAAATTGATTTACTGGAGACCACTTATGGAGGCCGAACATCACCAACACCAATTATAGACCAATTCTTTAATTTTCCTCTGCCACTCCAGAAATCTCAAAGTGTATCTCTTAATATTGAAGTTGAAGAGATTATAACATCTTTGGGAAGAAACAATTCTGGTTTTGCTAAATATGAGTGGCACAAGCTTATGGCTGAACAATTTATTCAAAGAGAGGAGCTTCCACTTGTCCATCAATGGGCATTAGGTGGCATTAAAAAATATGGGTGGGATCCAGGTGGCAACAAAAGAGATGAGAGCAATCAAAGCACTAGTGCAATGGAATGCCATGGAAATCAAACACAACCATATCATAAATGGTATCATCAGGTATTGTTCACCTTCCAGTAAATTATAGACTTTGTTGACAACTATCATAAATGGTATCATCAGGTATTGTTCACCTTCCAGTAAATTATAGACTTTGTTGACAACTATTGGGGTGTTTCTACGAGCTCTAGGGTGCTTAAAAATCCTATAGTCAGGGTTGTTCAATTTAATAATGAGGAGAGGTGGTTGAAAATAGCAAGTGACAGAGAAAATAAAAAGCTACATCCTAGTATTCATGAATCTCTGAATTGGAATCAATGCATAGGAGCTGAAATTGGTGTTGCAAAGAGAAGCCAATGTTTGCATTCAAGAATTATCCTTGGTATGTACTCCAACAGTCTTCACATAGAGAATGTCTTATTGCATCACCACATAGTTGCAAAAATTAGCAGTTATAACTCACCTCTGTTACCTAATACGATGAAGGCTTGGCATGAAAAATCTACCAATGGATTCAAACACTCTAGTAGCAATAAAAGTGTAATGCTGGAAGATGAAAGTAATATACAGGGGGTTGGAGTAATGCTACTGGAATTCATTATAGGAAAGACAACAAAGAAAACTAATGATGTAGAAGCTTTTAAGAGTCTGTTGCAAGCCAGTACAGGGGATGATAAAGAGGCTTGGAGGAGCAATGTTGACCTAGAAAATTGCAAAGCATACTTGGCTAAATCACTGAAGGCACTGATAGAGATTTGTGTTGATCACTTGATTCAAGGGTTTGAGTCTTCAAGAAGACCTATGAGGGAAACACATCACAAGCAATAGGATCCGGGTGAACTTTACTCGACTTCTTGCATTATTGGGACATCTAGCTTCAAGTTATGGGATCCGGGTGGAAGACTAGTCATGGCCTGTTTTAATATCCTCATCTTGAGGACAAGGTGAATGTTTAGGGGGCGAGTATTGATACGATCTTAAATAAATGTAATGTAGGGAGAGAAACTAAATATATGAGATGTAAGGGATTATGGCTTAGGGAGGGAATTGGTTGTAACCAACTTGCTTATGTGGCAAATTGGAGGGAAAGTGGGTGAGTTAGTGGAGGTTATAAATAGGAGTGAGGGGATTAGAATCATTAAGCAAGAATGAATTTGGGAAGTTATTCCTATGGGAGAGATTAGGCCCCTATAAGTGCCTTTAGGAGATCCTAGGCTTCTCGAAATGCCTAGATTATTGTTACTTCATTGTATTTCCGTTTTTTACCATCAATATACAGTTTATTGTTCCAATTGAGATATGAGAAATTCAGGATCCTATCAGAGCACAATCAACATCCAAACCCAGTGACACATTGCACGACAATCAAAATTTCTAAAAGAAAATAAAACTCCACCACCCATGAATAGCAGGGACAAGTTTGCACACCTCAAATTGTTCCAAGGTTATATAAGATCCATTGGCCAACTTCTTCCTCACTGTGGTAAAGTCCATGGGATGGTCAATGACATCGTGATAATCGGGAAGCTGCATGTCAAAACAGAATTTGAACTTCCCAATCAGGGAGGTCTTCCAAAAGCAATATTACAAATTCAAAGATAGAAAATTCAACACCTCTTCGGGATCAACAGGCTCCGCAAACACACCATAAACGTCTTTCCTGTCATTATTCAGAACCATAACAGTGCCAAGTCAGAAGGAAAAAGTACCACAACTATGCAAACATTCATATCACCCTGAAATACCAAAACAAAAAAATTGAGAAATGGGAAACCAAAAGTCATACTTCTGAAGCTTGTCAAGGATCAATTCTATAGTCTTTATATCAGGCAATGGAATCCCAGATGGAGGGCTTGCTGGAGTTCCTAACAGTAAAACATTAAATAAATAAATAAATAAATAAATTTTCAGGGGATGCAGAAACAGAATTATCGCTACCCTTTCAGTACACATCACTTTTTCTTTTTCAGTTTTTTGAAAAGGACAAATTTGCAACCACAGTAACAACACAACCACAAGAAGTACCCCATTAAAATCACACACAAACCTGAAACAGAAACATTGTGGAGCCCTTTGGATTCCACTTTTCCTCCCTTTACCTGTCATCATTAGAAACCAACATGCCATTAATAACGTCCAAAGGACCAAAATTGCGCTTATATTAATTATTAAATGTTAAATATTATCATAATTATTATATCTAGTCTCTGATGCAGATACAAATAGAGTCGGAGAGAGTGAGAGACAATACCCTGTGAAATATATATATATATATATATATATATATATAGAGAGAGAGAGAGAGAGAGAGAGAGAGAGAGAGAGAGAGAGATTCTGTGGATGGTAGTTTTGACGGTTGACTTGTGATTTTATCTCTCTCTCTCTCTCTCTCTAAACTCCCATACACATATAAATCAAGAGAGAGAAAATTGGTAATCATAGCAATCAAGAATCTCAGTGTGACTGAAACTGTTTTTGGCAGAATAATTACCACGCTATCTTTGTCTTCTTCTTCTACATCTTCATTCTCTTCAGCTCCTTCAATTTCATCACACTCTTCTTCTTCTTCTTGTAGCGCGTGTTCTGGACGCGTCCCTACGCGAGTGTGTGCCGACTCATTTTCTTCCATTTCTTCATTATTTTCGCTCTGATTCAACTTCGCCATAAGTTTGAGTTTCTTCTTCTCTCGCTTTCTCTCGTCTTCATCGTCTTGGATGTAATCGTCATCATAATCGATGATGTTGTACCTCACGTTCCGACGACGGAGTCTTTGCCGGATATCAGCTTCTTCTGCGGTGGTCGGAGCCTCGCTGGCGCGTCGTGCTAGATCCGCCTTGGATGGCCGTCCCTTCTTCCTCTTCGCGATCTGAACCATCTGCACAGACGCTTTTCTCTCTCTACATATGTATCACTTTCTCTCTTTCTCTCAGCTTTGTTTTTTCTCTCTCTAGAAATCTATCACTTTCTCTCTCTTGTTTTCTTTGATTCCGCTAGTTTACGAGGGAGGCAGGTTCGGAATCTTTAGTGAGGCTCGTGTCGGAGCTTAGGTTCGGGTGTTAGCGGCGATTATACAAATCTAAGGCTCGGGCAAGTGGGGTCACAGTAACACTTTTTTTTTTTGACAAGGGGTCACAGTTAGGGGTGGGAATAGGCCGGGCCGACCGACAGGGGCCTACGGCCCAGCCTACGTCAGGCCAGGCCAGGCCAGGCTTTTTATTTAAACAGATAAGGCTTAGGTTTTTTTAAAAGCCTATTTAGCTAAAAAGGCCAGGCCACAGGCCATTGAAAAAGCCTTTTAGGCCTATCAGGCCGGCCTATTTAAATAAAAATAAATAATATTATTATTATTGTATTAAATTTTGTATTTCATTTAAGTCATAAATTTGCTAATATTTCATGTTAATTTAAACTATTACATCCATTTTTGACAAATTTAAAGTTATTATTATAAAATAGAATTTAAATAGGATGTCATATAAAATAGAACAAAATTTTATTAATCTATTAGCTTTTTTGTTATTTACAAAAAACATACATCACTTAAAGATTATAGGTTTTTGTAAAAAAAATTGTAAAATTGGCTTCTAAACAGGCTATCAGGCCTTGTCAGGCTTTCACAAAGGCCAGGCCAGGCCTAAAAATTGGGCCTATGATAGGCCACAGGCCAGGCTCAGGCCTAACGCTTTCAACGCAGGCCAGGCCCAGGCCAAGCAAAGCCTAGCTCGGCCCAGCCTATTCCCACCCCTAGTCACAGTAACACTTAACTACGTAATTATTTGATGTGAGACGTGAGAATAGAAAAGCGCGCGCGATTACTAGTAATCGCTTTTTTTTTGTTTTTGTTTTTTCACCTCAAAAAAATGTATTGCGAGAGAAAGATAGAGGAGGACAACAAGAGAGAGCAAAAATATCCACTCTTAGCAACAAAAAAAATACAAACTAGCACTACTTTTGGTTTTAAGTGTTTTTTTTTCAAAAATACAAACAAAACATGGGGAAAAAAACCAAAAAAAATTTATAGCGTAGCGTAGGGAAGAGGACTACTAGCACTGGCTTGTAAGTAGAGCATTGAGGAGATGCCAAGGAGGATGATCCAAAGCAGTCCAACTAGAGCTAGAAGAAGCACCGAGTTTGGTCAATAAGTCGGCACAAGCATTGCCCTCTCTAAGCGAATAAGAGATGTGAGTCATCCCGTTCCTAGCAATCAAGTCTTTAATACTTTGAACAATAGTTGAATATTGATGTCAAGGTTCCAAGGGGGCGGTTACTAAAGAGATGGCTTAAAGAGATTCAGAGTAGCACTGGAGGTGACGCGTACCATTATCCCAAGGAAAGGAGAGACCATCATACAAAGCAACAAACTCTGCATGGAGGTTATCAGTTATACCAATATGACCGTAGAAACCTTTGATTCAAGCTGCATCATTGTTGCGAAGCAACCCACCAGAGCCAGAAGGGTCGAGGTTCCGCAAGACTATTGCCATCAACGTTTAACACCGTACTAGAATCATTAGAAGTGTGCCAAGAAACCCATCTTGTTCAATTACTTAAAGGAGCGACTTTGAAGATACCTACCAACAACATCACGAAATAGCCAATGTGCCAACGAAGCTTGAAGGAGGGAATTTCCTCATGAGCTAGGACTGCCGAATTGCGGGCTCTCCACATCCATTAGAGGGAGGCAATGTATTTGAAGTGCTGGCTAGAAGACATGTCAGCCTTGATCCAAGAAGCAAAGTCGTCTTTAGCAAAAATGGAATTATCATTAAACTAAGAGTTCTCCAAAAGGAAGGCTTGAAAGAGGCAACCTCTCAAGCAATGTAGTAGTGGTGATAGTGGTGAAATTATTCTCCTTATGATGGTGAAATTTCAAAGTGTATTCGTCCCCAATAGGCTCATTACTGACAATGCTATTATTGCCTTTGAGACCTTCCATTACATGTGTAAAAGAAGGCCGAGCAAAGTAGGCTATGTTGGCCTCAAGTTAGATATGTCTAGGGCTTGTGATAGGATTAAGTGGTCTTTTCTTCATAGAGTTTTTGAGGATATGGTTTTGTGATTGTTGATGAAATCTAGATATACTTAGGTATTGTTTTTGAAAAACAAGGATGAAGCTTTTGAAACACTCAAAGTATTTCTAAAGAAAGGTCAAAATGAAAATGAAGCAAAATGTCATTTCTGTAAAAAGTGATTATGGGGAGAATTTGAAAATATTTCCTTTCAAAACTCTTTTGATAAAAATGGCATTTCTCACAATCTCTCATGCCCAAGAACTTCACAACAAAGAGGAGTTGTGAAGAGGAAAAAACAGAACCTTGCAAGAAATGGCAAGGATTCTTTTAGAAGAAAAAATTGAAAAATGCTTTTAGGCTGAAGCTGTAAATACATCATGTTACTTTTTGAACAAAGTTTCCATTAGAAAAATTGTTGAGAAAACCCCCTATAATTTTTAGAAAAATAGAAAACCAACCATTGCATACTTTAGTGTGTTTGGTTGAACATGTTTCATTTTGAACCACAAAGACAACTTGAGAAAGATTGATTTAAAATCTGACAAAGGGATTCTTCTTGGTTATTCAACGACATCTAAGGCTTATAGAGTATATAACATTAGGACTCAAACTGTAGAAGAAAGCATGCATGTCATTTTTAGTGAAACTAACAGTTCAATGAGGTGATTGATGTTGATGAGGTAGACAATAGCAAAGAAAATGGTCAAGTGAAAGAAAACACGCTTGAGAAGGATGAACAAGGGATTCCCTCACAACCTTCTCAAAATACAGAAAAAGATTCTGACCAACCTTCTCAAATGCAAAGAAGTTGGAGAGTGGTAGTCCATCATCCACAAGATCAAATCATTGAAAGCACTTCAGATCTTGTTAGAACCAGAACTTCATTTAGAGACAATATGTTGCTGGAATGGCACTCATATCTAACATTGAGCCTAAGACCATCAATGAGGCAATACAAGATGAGTCATGGATAGAAGCTATGACTGAGGAACTTTCTCAATTTGAAAAGAATGAAGTGTGGAACTTGGTTTCACTTCCTAAGCATCAATCAGTCATAGGAACCAAATGGGTGTTCAGAAACAAGCTAGAAGAAAATGGTAAGGTGGTGAGAAACAAGGCAAGACTTGTTGCTCAAGGGCACAACCAACATGAATGTATTGACTATATATGATGAAACTTTTGTTCCTGTGGCAAGGTTAGAGCTATTAAAATTTTACTTGTATTTGCTGCTCACAAAATTTCCAAATTATTTCAAATGGATATGAAAAATGCTTTTCTAAATTGTTTCTTAAATGAAGAAGTTTATGGAATGTTGGCATGCCATGTGGACGCCACATCAATTAAAATGCCCAGGTGGCATGTCCAATCATGATTTCTGTTAGCCTAGTCAGCAATAATTAACGCCAGGGACTAATAATGAAAACAGCAAAATAATATGGGGACCAAAACGCCTATTTCTTTAATGTAGGGACTAAACTTAGAATGACCCAATTTTGTAGGGACCAAAAACATATTTTACCCTTTAAAAAATTCTCTTGAAAAGATTTGTTGATTGTTCAAATTTATGTGGATGATATCATTTTTGGGTCAACAAATGAAAAGTTATGCAAAGATTTTGAAAATCTTATGAAAAGTGAGTTTGAAATGAGTATGATGGGTGAGTTAAGATTCTTTCTTGGTTTGCAAATTAAACATCTTGAAGAAGATATTTTTATTTGTCAAGAAAATATATATATTGAAAAACTTCTTAAGAAATACAAAATGAATGAGGCAAAAGCCATGACAACACCTATGCATCCTTCCACACAAGTTGAGAAGGATGAAGAGGGAAAACCAATATCTGAGAAAGAATACAGAGGTATGATAGGGTCACTATTGTACTTAACTGCCAGTAAACCAAATATTGTGTTTTCATTTGGCCTATGTGCTAGATTTCAAGTTTCTCCAAAAGAATTTCATCCTACTGCTGAGAAAAGTATTTTCAGATACTTGGTTGGAATAACCAGTACTTGATTATGGTACAAGAAAAGTATTCATTTTGATCTAACTGGTTATTGTGATGCTGATTATGCTGGTGATAAGAATGACAGAAAAAGTACTAGTGGCACATGTCAAATTTTGGGAGAATCCTTAATCTCTTGGTCTTGTAGAAAACAAAATTCAATTGCTCTATCAACAACTGAAGCAGAATATGTATCTGCTGCTGGATGTTGTTCATAAGTTTTATGAATCAAGAATCAATTGGAAATCTACTCTTTAGGTACACATTTATTCCCATTCACTATGACAATACTAGTGCCATCAATTTATCAAAAATCTCATCCAACATTCAATATCTAAACACATTGACATTAAACATCATTTCATTTATGATAATGTTCAGAAAAAGGATGTGGCATTAATTTTCATAAATACCAAGCATCAATTAGCTGATATATTTACCAAGCCTTTATTAGAAGAAAGTTTCAACTTTATTAAAAAGGCTTTGCACATTTTAGAATGTCCTTAAGAATAGAGGATTTTTCAAAAAACCCCCAACCTTCTCAAGTAATGAGAAGGTTCACTTGAGAAACTTCATTTGAGTAGGTTGAAAACATTACGGAACCTTTACAACCAAATCCTCACTTCCTCCTCCTCTTTCTTTAAAGCCAACACCATCTGGTTCAAAATCCTCAAAAACCTCACTCACTCCTTCACGAATATCATCAAGGATTAAAACCAGTTCTCTCAAAGCAATGAAGGGTCCTGGTTCAAAGAAAGATGAACTAATCGTTGTAAATAACAATGACTCTGAAACCACCATTTCTGAGATGATGTCCACTTCAAAACTCTCATCCAAACACAAAACTTCGTCTCCTTCACAACTATCCTCTAAAAAGCCCAAAATTAGAATCAAATACGGAGAAAAAAAAGGCAAAGGAAAGGTTGATTATGAACAAAAGACTGATGATGAGAAACTTGATCAAATGGATGAACAAATGGATGAGAAGCTTTAAGAAATGCAACCTTCTCAAATCTATGATCAAGAGAAATGACAGAAAAGATATATTTTGATTGGAAGAATCTACCTATTGGATGAAATGAAAAATGTTGGTTGGGATTTGTATCCTCAAATTGCAAGACATGGGTGGATCAAAATTCTGTCTCAGGAGGAGTTCATCTACATTGACCTTGTGAGAGAATTTTATGGTTGTATGAACGTGAGCAAGGACAAGAAAATATTTATTACTCAAGTGAAAGGGACAACCATTGTGGTCACTCCAAAGCTGTTGGCTAATGCTTTAAATGGTCCTCTATCTGGTATATCTGTCTATGGGGAAGAATGTTATGATCTGGCAAAAATCACCAAACAGGATGTTCTCAATGAACTAATGAAGAATCCCGAGGATAACTTGGTGTCATCATCCCTAAATAACCAATCTAGGATAATGCAAAACATGGTAGTGCACTCTCTGGTACTTAGAGTAGGAAGCTTTGAAAGGGTAAAATCAACTGACCTACTCCTAGTTTATCAGATGTACAAAAGGTATGCGATAAATCTACCCTATGTCATTACATGATTGACATTGTCAAGAACCTTAGGCAAAGCACATCCCCTACCATATGGAATGTTCTTAACAAAACTGTTTAGGATGAAAAAGTTTTCTTTTGTGAATGAAAGTTGTATTGGAGAGAAAACTGTTTTTCTGGTCTAATAGTTCTAAGCAAATAGGACTCAAACCTTTTAGTGAGGAGACTGAACTGTTTTCAGAACCTAGTAAGGATGTTGTAGAACCTTCCCATGAACCTAACCAATCCTCCAATAAGGAAGCACCTCTAGAAAATGATACAACCTAAAGATCCCCACCTAAATCAGTTGACCAAGAGCTAGAGAAAACCAGAGAAAGCAACCCCTCAAGGGGAGCCCATTATCAATGAAGAAACCATTAATGACCAACCCATCAACATCCAACTCTCTCCCAACATTGAAGCTACTAAAACTAATCAACCTTCTCAAGATATATATGCTGACACTGAACCTTCTCAAAGTTGGAAGGAAGTGTTTAAACTAATATATAATCATGAAAAAACTCCTGTAGAAGATGCTTTTGAACTCATGGATGAAAAACCCTCTGAGAATGTTGTTCAAGATGACAACATTGTTCAAGATGAACCTTCTCAAGAAGATACCAAACAGCAATGCACTGATATAGTTATTCTTGTTGAAAATAACCTTATGTTATTGATGAACCCAATATTCAAACATCTGAGGACATCCATGCTACTGAAGAGATACCTTCTCATGTGGAACCTTCTGTTGTTGCTAAACCTTCAAATGATAATGTTGCGAATCTACTCTCTCAAGTAGTACCATTAGTTCCATATGGCTCCTCACAGGGGGAGCATGGAATTTTAGAAGGTACAACAGATGGTTTAGTTCAGGGGGAGCTTGATATAAATCAACCCTCATTTATGGAAAAAGAACCCTATGAACTTTCTCCAAACCACAACAATCTCTCTCCCATCTCACAAGTTGTTCATGAGATTGTGCAGGATATTGAAAATCAAACAAAACCACACCAGTGAATCCCTTCTCCACTCAAGAAACCAATCTTGAGGTCATTGCCTCCATAGCTCTCACTGAGATTTTCAACACACCAGTACCTACATCCACTCCAATTCATAGTGATGTTCAAGGCTCAACTGGACACTTTGTGAATCCTTTCTCACAATGGTGTGAAAATCCAAAAACCTCTCCTGGAAACACTTTGGCATCTGAGAATGTAAACAAATTCCTATATTCTCAGACTCCCATCTATGAAAGTCTCCTTCTGATTTACTTGCTCAATTTGGATCCCCTTGGATCCTATTGCCAAACCATGTATGCCTCACTCTCCTTATCTGATAAGGTACCCCTTAGCAGCAAACCATTAATGGATAAAGACATATCATTCACCTATGGGGATAAGAAGGAAGTCATGGCTGCTATGAAGAATATTAGGGCTCAACATGATAAATAGATAAAGAAGGTAAGAGTCCCACAAGACAACCTTCTCATAGGCATTGGAATTCTTCAACAAGAGCATAAATTTGAAACTCAAAGGAACTTTGTCTATCAGTTATGGGTGATATAGAAAGTCATTCCCTCTGTCATGCCAGATTTCACTCCACCATATTTTCACCACCACAGCCTTTCCATAACATTCCCAAACCTGCAGCCTCCGCAAACTCCTCAGATGACTCTTCTCCTACAAGGTAGCAACCTATATTTTTGTCTTCCCTCCTTTTTGTTGTTGACAAAAGGGGGAGAATAGAGAGTAAGTTTTAGCTACTTTGTTAGTAAGTGTTTTTGGGGTTTATGTTGACAAACTAATTACTCTTTTGGATATTTTGCTATGTGACTAGTGACACATATGTTTGTCACACTACATGTTACTTTTATTTCTCTTTTGTTACATGCATCATAATTATCAAACTCCTGTACTCACCATGTTTCACATGATATATGATAATCATCCTTTTGCTATGTTCAATTTGATTTACATGTTTAAAATTCTTGTAAAAAATCTGTTCAAAACATGTATGCAAAAATATGATCAACATTGTAACATCCCAAATTTGTAGTCGACAAAAATAAATTCGAGATATTACCTTTAGCCATTCAGAGATTCACTTCTATGGATTCAAATATTACATAACTGATAAATCAATTATGAACAACTGGAATTATCAATTTTCGTTAAAACTTTATATTTTGATACATAAGCAAATCCTCCAGGATTCATATAATTCCAGTCATAAAAAAAAACTCACTAATCAAAGTGCATTAATCCTAAACTTAAACTCGGCCATAACCCGATATCTAATACCGAGTACACATCATGACCCGTGAACTTCCTCAACATGATAACCCCAAGCAGCTATGCTCCTGAACTTCCTGAACAATCCTTAGACTTTACCTGTGGATCTGAAAAACAATCAACAATAAACAGTGAGTTTACAAATTTCAATGAGTGACTCCGAGACCCCTCACTACTCTCGCGGTTCAATTATGAATCTTTTTTAATCGTAATTCAATTTATTAACTACGTGCCTCTTTAATTTAGTACGACACCGACTGCACGTATGCTAATCCCAATGAACCGTACTACTTAATTTTTAGCATAACACCGGCTGCACGAATGCTAATCTCGATGACCCCCTTCCCACTAGTACTTTCCCTAATGGTAAAATTAACAGGGCCTAGGTTAAGGGCTCACGACCTTCCTCGCCTAGTATGCTAACCTCTTTGGGTCGTCGCCCACATATACTACCCGCTTTGGGCCGTCTCCTATATATATATTACTCGCTTTGGGTCGTCTCCTATACTCGATATAATTTATATATCGTGAACCTCAATCAATCTTTGATAAATTATTTATTCATAACACTCTCATGTCCGTCAAAGTTATTCTCACTCGATACTCGACATTACGATCAACAAACAATTTCATTACCAGGATCATACATTTCACTAGACAGTCTAGGTGCAGTAAATTTTCAGCAGTGGTACGTAAACTTCGACAATTTCTCTAACATAGCAAATGATATCGGAATAAAGAAAACAAATATTCATTGGAAACCTTAGAGTGTCTAGTTTCTGGAAATAATTTTTATTTATTTGTTTATGTAGCCAAAAATTACAGTTTTTCAAAACAAAGCATAGGGATCCAGAAACAGGACAACAACTGTTGCCCAACTTGTAACTCAGTTTTCTTATTGAATTCTCAATCCAATTAAGCAAACCAAGTGCTCAAATTGAATCAAAACGAGTCTAGTTTCCAATGAAACTGAAATATTTTCAAACGGAGTCCTACCTAAGTCACTACAAGCAAAACACCGAACCTATACCCAAAACAGTCTCAGATTTCTGACTCAAATTGGAACCAGAAATTCTCCCATCATACTTACCAAAATTGATTAAACTCAGTTCCTAATTTGTGGAAAATTGTGTCTAGTTTTTAGAAAAACAAACCATACACTTTTTGGACACACAGAAAAGTCGCAATCACATAAACACTGAACCTATACCAAACAGTCCCAAACAGAGTTTCTCGCTTCCCATTCACTCGTGTCGCGTCCGAACTGAATCTAAATCCACTTCCAGAAATCCAAATCATTCAAACAGACCTTCTATCACATATTTTACATACAATCATGGCATAATTTCATCAATTTCACTAAAGCACATTCGAGCAATTAAAATTCAAACCGAGACATTTTTTTAAAAACCGTAAAATCATTAGTTTCGTAAAATTCACAGGTTAGTTCAAACCAAACCATCTATCACAATAAAGATATGCATGCAAACACTTAAATACACGATGTGGTGAGAACACTCACCCGGTTGATGAACCACTCGCGACTTTATCAAACAAAACCGAATTTGACCCGAAACTGAACTTCTAAGCACCAACTAGCTTCCTATGACCCCAAAACAGTACCAAAGCCTCTCCAAAACCTTTCTTCAACCCTTGCACAAATCCTAGCCCAAAAATCCACATAAATATAGCTTTTGGAACTTCAAGATTACAAGAAATTCCACTCAAAAAAAGGAAAGCATCTCACATCCCCACTTACCTCTAACACTAGAACCAAAGAGGAGGGAGGAAATTGTTCTTGAGCTTGAATCTTAGGACCAAAATGATATCAACAGGTAGAGGGAAGAAAATGTAGTAGAATGGAGCTAACTTGAAGAGGGAGAGTGAGAGTGAGAGAGTGAGAGTGAGAGAGAGAGCACGCGGCGCAAAGCGGGAGAGAAGAGGAGGGTTTCGTGAAGAATTTCAAAAGGAGATCATTCGTGTTGCTGTGGTTTTGTTCGTGTCTCGTTCGTCGTGTTCCGGAGCTTACGTTATTCGAGGTAAGGGTGGGCTTAACCTTGATAATGGGTTGATGATAATTATGTGTGGGTAGTCTAGGGTTTTGTTGAATTGTTCGTGTTGTTGCATATCGTGTTTTCGTTGAGATTGGTGCTTTGATGATTATTGCACGTTATTGTGATTTGTTTCGTTATTTGTTGTTGCGTGATTGTTGTATCACGATGATGGTGTTGTTATTGTTCGTGTTTTTGTTGTTGCTGTGCGTGGTTGATTGTTGTTGTCGCGTTGTCGAATTGTCGTTTTTGTTGTGGTGGTTGCGGTGTCGTTGCCGTTAGGGTTTGGTGTTTGGCAATTTAGCGATTCTGGACACAGGTTCGGTTTTTCTAAAACTGGCGCTGTTTGGTTGATCCAAAAATTATGAGGTTGATTGTTTTTGAAAATAGACTTAACGCCGGTCGTTTTGGCACTGGTTTCGTTAAATTCGGAGTTGTATAGCTCGAGTTATAGACGATACAAGTTAGGTTAAAATTCTGGAAACGATTTGGGTATAGATTCGGTATTTCGGTGACTGGGAACGTTGTATTGACCGAAAAGTTATGTGGTTTATTTTTCTGGAAAATAGACTTAATGCTTGTTAATTTGGCACTGGTTTGGTTGCGTTTAGAGTTGTGTAGCTCGAGATATGAATTCCACAAGTTAGAGTAAGATTCTGGAAACAATCTGGACACAGGGTCAGTGTTTTGGTTACCACGTTTTCAAAAGAACTCCTTTTCGAACGAATCCAATTTCTTTGAAAACTAGACAAAATTTGCCCCAGTTTATGCACAAGTTTCATGCAATTTGATTGAGTTTTGGTCACTTTGGAATTGCTTGAATTTGAAGGACAGAAACTGTCCTCTTTTGCAACTAGCCTGTGTGCTTTTCGAAAACTGTACCTATTGGACACTCTCCTCCAAAAACTGAACTTAGGGATGATAACCAGACCCATAGGGCTTTCCAACAAGTATTTATTTGTTGAAATCCGATGTCGTTTGCTATTTTAATTAATTCGCTGAAGTAGGTGCGATGTGCCTAGGCGCTGTGCGCCAGTCTTGTGCGTGGTGTGCGTGCGTTATGTCCGCGTTGTGGAGCCGTCTGGTGTTAATATTTCAGGTGCGGTGCTGGTATGCTCAGGAGAGTTTAGTGGTAGCTGTGATGCTACAACTTGGTGCTATTTTTGGTGAAATCATTTGTTTTGATTCTGGTGATATAGTATTTATTTTAAATACTTGTTATGGTGAGTTGGTGCATAATCATGGTGTCGCATTGTCATATGCATGTTTTGGTGATATAGGCTCTGCCTCTGGTGTTTGTTGGTGATATGCCCGTCGTGGCTCATTTTGGTGATCGGTACCGCATGCATATGCCCACTGGAGGGGTTGCATATCATCCCATGGTCTATGAATGTTATAATTTTGGTGGTTCACTGTCAAATGGATCTTTCCTTTGGTATCTGGTGCTGTGATATGGTGTAATTGTATTGTGTTGCTGTAGTTACCTGATGTTAGCATATTTTTATCATCTGCTTATTACCTCTGTTAGACTCACCCCTTCTGCTTGGAATGTTGCTCTCATGCGGCAACGCTGCAGGTGATCGCTAGTGCTCGTGGAGGAATTGCTAGGTTTTGCCTCCTCTCTCGTTTGGGTCTGTGTCAGCTCTGATATGTAGCACCGGGGAGTCGTTAGTTATCGTTTTGAACTATTATTTTAGTTATTGGAAATTGTTTTAATTAATTTTGGAGATGTCTTTAATTGTTAATTCTGGAGATGTTTAAACTGGTTAATATTTCCGCTGCTTGGTGATTTCTTTTATATAAATTATTTTGGAGATTTTTTTTTTGGAATAAATGGTTTTTTTTTTTAAAAATGGTGAAAAATGTAGCGCCCTTCGAGGTGACTCTGATAATTGTCTATTCAGTTGTAATAGTAAAAGGGGGGTGTTACAACCAGCGCCCAACATCTCACGGGGTGACCAGCTTTCAACACCACGAAGGGCGACCAGCGCCCAATCCTCAAGGGGCGAACAGCACCCATCATCTCGCGGCCAACGCGACCACGAGGGGCGACCAGCGCCCAATACTCAAGGGCTCTTCCTTTTGGGCGATCTGCGAAGGTGAGCGACCATACGACCCGATGTTTGGGTGAGTTTGCGACTTGGTCGCTCTTCGGCGAGTTCAATTCATCGTGCAATTGGCTATTCTTTTAGGCGACCTGCTGGTCAACCGGGGTGACCTCAGCCCGTCCGTGGTGGGGCGACCTCGCCTCGTTGGTAGTGGGCGACCGCTTCTCGTCTAACGTGGGGCGAGTCACGGGAGACCAATCTTGGGCGTTCGCTCTTGGACCCTACTCTTGCGGCCAATCAGTAATCTTCCTTTCTATTTTCTCGTGTGTGGTCTATTCTATTTTGACGTAGTGATTTGGATAAGTCTTTTCTAATCGTTTTGGTCGACCTCTAGTCGACCCTGCCCTTCAGGTAGCTTACCAAGTTTCTACTTGGATAAATTCTCTTTAATCGCTTTGGTCGACCTCTTGTCGACCCTGCCCTTCAGGCAGCTTACCAAGTCTCTACTTGGATAAGTCTTTTCTAATCGTTTTGGTCGACCTCTGGTCGACCCTGCCCTTCAGGCAGCTTACCAAGTTTCTACTTGGGTAAGTCTTTTCTACTTGGGTAAGTCTTTTTTAATCGCTTTGGTCGACCTCTTGTCGACCTCTTTTCCACCTCTTGTCAACCTCTTTTCAGCTTAACATAAGAATTGTAGCTCTACTTCTCAGCTTTCCAACGCATGCTCACAATCTTTCTATTATGCACTTCACAAGTGTGTCTATACAAAAGGTGTACCCTATTTATAGGGTGAGAATTGGCAAGTGAGTGGTCACTAATGAAAAGCCACTACAAGGGAGTAATGAGAAGATGGGAGAAGGATGGACATCCACTATATAATAATATTCATAACAACTATAACACGTTGTTTGGTACTACTAACATAAAAATAAAATTGGAGGAAAAGAAGACATTATGAGTCAGACTTTCCTTATCTCTCGACCAACCTCGGGATTAGTTAGGGTGTCTATCCTTTAGGGTCAAAGACATGTAGACCAAATAAAAAAGAAAAGAATTTACAGAACTTTCAACTACTCCCTCCGGTCCATAATATAAGAGGAAAAAAAATATGTATTTTAGTGGTTCACAATATAAGAAATAAACATTGTTTTAAGGGTGTATTAAATGTCTACTTCAAACTCCACCCTCATTTATTGTCCCCACTTTTCCATGTGGTTTAACCTTATTACTTTAAAAAGGTTGTTTAAGAGAATAACTTTTAATTTTATTAAAAGGGTAGTTTTGGAAAGAGAGTTAAATTTCAATTTTATTAATTGAAAATAACAAGTTTCAATGTTATTCCTTCGTATGTGAGATATTTGATTTTTTCTCTTATATTGTGGACCGGAGGAATTATATATGCTATTAAGATTTGAGCTACAAATTATAAAAACTTAACTATCATTTAATACAGATTTAAAAACCGAGACATGTGTGGTGTGCCCGTTCACGATCTCTTTGTTTGGGCGAGACCAGAGTATCCACCGTCGAGCACAGTGACTAATCCCTTCGCCGGATTGGAGACACCTCGAAGGGTGAGACAACTGACCTAGAGATTTAAAGTTGCTCTGTACCTAAGGCCAGGATCGAACCCTCGACACTTGATTAAGAGAGGATGAACCCCAACGGCTCAATCACACTCCCCGTACCTGTTCACGATCTCTAAAAACATGCACGAGGGAATCGAGACTAGCAACGCATATATACTTGGTAAGCAGCATCCTGGGAGATGTGCCTACGAACGAACCCACTCTGCATTAGTAAGCAAACGCCAATGGGATAACAAATCCTAATCAGACATTTCCAATGCCAAACCAGGTTGAAAATACCTGTTTCTGATGCAGAAACAAAGCCATTAGAGGATAACTAATAAAAAGTATATTTAAGTAAAAAGGAACCATCACTAGCAGCATCCCATGAAGGGAAGGCTGAGTAGACTAGATTGAGGATATGGTGCCAATCTTGTGCTTTCTTTATTGTGAATGCATGGTATAGTGTATTTGTATGTATTGATACACTTGGTGGTGGGCGTATTGATCACGCTCCTGTTGATGAGGCGTTGGACCTTTTTATGGATGTGCAGAGGCTCCTGACCTGTTTGATGAGGCGTGAAACCCTAAAACCCTTGTCTCTCAAGGGTAAAAGGAAGGATCATGAGGATAACCCCTGATGGAGTTAGTCACAAAGTGTTCAAGAAGTGGCTACAACCCGAGAAGAGCTGAGCACGACAACAAGATTGAAGATGTTGACAAATTCTTGTTTGTAAATGGTATATAGGAAAACAGGTTAAGTATTTGAAAAGTTGGTTTATAGTTTTTCTCAAAGTCCCTCGCTAATTTTGACTGTCACGCGTCCCAATTCTGACTGACACGTGTCCCAATTTGAATGACTTGTTTTAATTTTTTTAAACTGTTTTTTATATATTTATTAATGTGGTGGTGGTGGTTGTGGTTCACTTCGTAGGAGAGAGAGAGAGAGGAGAGGAGTTCATGGTGGTGGTGGTGGTGGTTCACTTCGTAGATGAGACATGATTTCGTTGTGGTGGTGGTGGTTGTGGTTAACTTTGTAGGAGGGAGAGGGAGAGAGAGAGAGAGAGATGGAGGATATGTGGTGGTGGTGGTGGTGGTGGAAGGTAGAGAAGAAGAGAAAAAGAGTAAAGAAATTCGTAGGTGAGAGAAGAGGAATTCATAGGAGCTAGAGAAATCCGTCGCTAGTCCCCTTTTTTATCGTGCTAAAATTTTCAAATTCCTGCCTCCACTTAGCGAGAGACAAGTCCGTGGCTAATTTCAAAAATTACGTCGCTAACCATTAGCAATGGTCTGATCCATCGCTAATTCCCTCGCTAATGTCAATTTTAGTGAGGGAATGTTATTCTATCGCTAATCTACCTTGCAAAAAAGCTTTTTTTTTTCTTTCTTTCTTTGTAGTTTTAGGACAACAAACATTCCATTACTAATATACCTCGCAAATAAGCTTTTTTTAGTGTTAAGACAACACTTTTTCTTTATAAAAGCAAAAAGATCATTCACTTATTTCTAAAAATACAAAAGTTGTTTATTTTGTTGCCATACTAGATGAAATTTTAAATTCTTTTAGACAACGGCTCAGAATTGGTCTCAAGTTTACTTTAAAGTTTAAACTCTACTAGCCGTGTTATCGGTGGCGTGCACGGAGGGCGAAAAAAAAAACAGAAATTGCGATACAAAAGGTCTAAATATTACATTCCCATAGCAATAAAAGTTTCAACAAAGGTTTGAAGATAAAGCAAAATAAACAAAACAAAGATAAAATGTCTTGAAGGTACATGCCACTAAAAAAAGTCATTTCATAATAATAGGATTGTGAGCACTTTGGCCAACTTCTTCATGATGAGAAGAGTTAGTCCTATGAATGGGACGGCAGCCTCGATAAGGCACGTTGTGTTGCTATTAGGTTGTTAGCATACCCACCATCGGCATAAGTATCGTTAACATTTCCACCATAAGCATTTTGATTAAGATACTCCACTTGGATGGAAGGTCATTGATTACGCATAACACGTCGTCAACGACGATCAACAATAGGTGTCAAGGAAGATGAATATTGAAATGCCCTTGAGATACATGAGTGAAATCAAAAAGTGCAGGACCTTCAAGCAAAAAGATTCATTATAGCAATGATGATTTTGGTCTTTAAGTATGATTGCCCAGTCTTATTCACACAAAGAGTATACATCAACATAAAATGTTTCTCAAACCATAAAGAAAGTGATTTTAGAGTATTGAAAATGCCAAACATTTAGTAAGTGACACACATTTTATCAACTTCCCAATTACTGAGCCTGACCCAAAGTGGGTTTCTTGATGACAAACCCATTCAAACTAACTTACAAATTTAAATATGATTCCAATCAACGGCTTTCAAAATTTAACCCCTACCAAACCCTTTACTCGCCCCAAAGAAAACACTCTGAAGACAAATCAAACTCTACTCGGTTATTGAGGAATGGATTCTGAGTACTTGAACGGTAATTTTTTTTCAAACACTAAGGTACCCAAAAGTACGCTGCTTAGCATTACATTTTACGTATTTTATCATGAAATTATATATTTTTTCACTAAATCGGTTATTGAGTCATAAATTTTTGACATTTGAATAATAGATTTTTTTTGGAAACAATAAAGCATAAAAAACACACTACTTAACATTCTACTTTACACATTTTTTTGAATCGAGGTGGGGGGGGGGGGGGGGGGGGGGGGGGGGTGGTGGTGGTAGGGGTGGGAATTTTGGAGGGAAAGTGTGGGAGACTCCACAAGATTTATATTTTAAAGATAAGCATGAGTAAAGCTCGATAGCATACAAAACGAACACAATAGAGTAAAATACAAGCAAGCCTAATTGATGTTGCGTTAGTGGCTGCCAAGTAGTTTTCGTACATTTTTTATTGTACCATTTAGTATTGCTGTTTATTTAAACATATAAAAGTTGGTCCTCAAAAATATAGTAATAGTAATTTGATATTACAAATCATAACTAAGTCAAATATGTGATCTATGTGGGAGTTTTCACTTCTAGACTAAGGTCCATTTGAATTGGCGTGTTTGGCTTATTTACTGGTATAAACACTTGTATGACTATTTGAGAGAGCTTATGAAATCAACTTATGACTTAGGCTCTGTTTGGCAAGCTAAATCCACTATCTTATAGCAGATTTGACTAGCGGACATCGGATGAAAAATTTAGGCGTGTTTGGCAAGCAGTAGCCGTTAGCGTTTTCTGGATTGTTTATAGCGTTTTTTAAAACGCTACTTCAAGTAACATTTGAGAGCTCGTTTGGATAGAGCTTATTTTGAGCTTATGCAAAACAACTTATGCAAATAAATAAGTTTTTATGTATTATTCATAAGCTTGTCAAGGTAGTTTATGAGCAAAAAACTTATAGAGATATAATATTTTTTTGTGAGAACTTGTGAATCAACATAAAAACTTATTTATCTTTATAAATTATTTTTTATAAGCTAAAAAATAAGCTAATCCAAACGGATAGCATATAAGTTTTCATGTTTTTAGCCATTTTTATCCTCATTAATTTTATAATATTCATTCTTTTTATATTTTGCACAAATAATATTCCTTCTTTATACTAAGTAAAGTAAAATATAATTTTTTTAATTTTAAATTATACTCCTTCACAATGTCTTTTCCACATAAACCAGGTATATATAGCTTTTATTATTATTATTATTATTATTATTAGCTTTACATAAGGGATTATGGTT
This sequence comes from Astragalus glycyphyllos, assembly GCA_963573325.1. Classification (NCBI taxonomy): domain Eukaryota; kingdom Viridiplantae; phylum Streptophyta; class Magnoliopsida; order Fabales; family Fabaceae; genus Astragalus; species Astragalus glycyphyllos. The sequence continues at coordinate 42,264,351 of OY754307.1, forward strand.
TGTTCTGTTTTTTTATTTTTTATTATTTAGTTAAAACTTTTATAAATTAGTTTATTTAAATACCAATTTAAAGTTTTTTACTACTAAATATCTTAATAATTAATTTAATTATCAATTTATTGTAAAATAATTTATACATATTTAACATATTTGTAATGATTAAATAAATCTAAGGAATAGTTAAAAATGTACTTTTGATGTTATTTTACATTTGTCAATTAGTTTAACCGCTAATTTTACTAAACACTTAAGTCATCGTCAGATAGCTTATCCGCTATAAGCTATCGCTATCGACTAGTTTATCCGCTCATCCGCTATGCGCAATTTTTTGTCGAATAGAACCTTATAAAAAATAATTTAATATTATTTTATCTTTTATTTTTTTTGACAATTATCCAGATGAAGGCATTCCGGTGATTGAGCCGGAGATACGATACAACGCTAAAGTTAAACTATGATGAGAAATTGAGAAGGGAATAAGAATAAGTTGATGGAGAAATTGAGAAAAGTAGTAACTGAAATAGCTTATTCTGAGAATCCGCGGAAACTATCTCCACTCCACCGCTCTCTGTTCCCATTCCTTTCCGTTGCCTCTGCTCTCTACAAACTCCTCCTCTCACTTCGCCACTCCCTTTACCGACACCGCTTTTTTCATATCCAACGGTAACTATTTTACTAACTAATTCCTTTTTTTCCTTTATTTATCTTTGGTTTTTCTGAGAAAATTGAAAAAGAAATTTTGTTGTTATAGTTTGGCAGTTCCTGTTATAAGCGTTGGGAATTTGACATGGGGAGGCAATGGGAAGACACCCATGGTTGAGTTCATCGCTCTCTTCCTAACTCGTTCTGGAATTTCACCCCTCATTCTTTCTAGGGTATTCTATTTTTCTTCTTTCTTTACTTTCCCCCTTTTTATAACGTTAATTTTATCCTTGCTGGTTCATTTTCTTTGTAATTCTGAAATTTTAAAACCAATTGGAAAATTTACCTATGGAGTGGTTGGTTCAGTTATGCAAATTACTTTGACATACATTGTTTGGTTAAACAACTTAATTAAGTGCCACTACATAAGTGGAGAATAAGTGCTTATATAAGCTGATTTCAGAAACTCGTCCAAACACTCTCGGAAGTGCTTATGCTTATGCCAAATAAGCCAATTCAAACCGATCCTATGTGTTACTTTTCCAAAAACAAGTTTTTATTAACATGTTTAGAAGAGATGATTGTTTTGTTTTATTACTGCTTCTTGAGTTAGTGTTTTAAAAAATGCGGTCATTTGCAGATTAAAAGATGAGCTAAATTTGCAGATTGATAAATAGTTCATTGAGTTGGACAAATTGTTAATTAAGTGTGTAGATGACTACTGTAATATGATAATATGAGAATTGGTTTACAAGTGAATCTTTCAATGGCTTAAGTGTGCCTATAGCTTATAGGAAGTGCTTCCTTGTTAAAACAATAAGCATTAGTTATGATTAATTTTCTTGATTTTGCATATACCCCATGCTATTGAAGATATTCTTGTCAAAAAAAATTATTGAAGATATTCTGGATTTGTTTATATCTCTCTTTGGCAGGGTTATGGTGGTGGCGATGAAGTTAACATGCTTCGGAGACATTTACTTGGAACAGAAATGAAGTTTGGTGTTGGTGCAAATCGAACTGCTGTTGCAAGTCAATTTATGCAAAAATATGGCTACATTGATATTCACAAGAATTCCATTGATTCAGAAAAAATTGGGGTAGTAGTTCTTGATGATGCAATGCAGGTAACACAATCCTCCCTAATCCTATTACCTCTCTATTTTTTCGCTTGTTTTATGCTATTTCATGATTTTCTTCTTAGTTATCATTCTGAAAAACCTGGTTCCTAGTTAAGATTGGCTCAATTAGCTAGGTTCGTTATCATTTTGTTAGGACTTAGGACCTACTATTTTGCTACTACTAGTTCCTGTAAATAAGATTTTTATTCTTTAACATGGCATTAAGGCATTTGCGCTAAATCATATCATTCATATGCAAGGTAGCATTGGAGCTTGGGGCGAGATTTGGATATCGTAATGGTCAATGGATTGACTCTTTGGGGCAACCGTCAACTATTGCCACTTGGACCTTTAAGAGAACCTTTGACTGCACTAGGACGAGCAGATGTGGTTGTCATCCATCATGCAGACTTGGTATGTTAAAATGATATTCATAGTTCCTTTTCATGCCACTTTTTTTATCAGTTTGTAGTTGCTTGTTTAGGTGGTTTGTAGGTTTCGAAATTTATAAAAATATTTCATATGATACTGAATTCTTCCTCGTGAGATCTCAGGTTTCTGATGATACTCTCATGGATATCGAGTCAATGGTCAAAGGAATCAAAAACTCTGTTCCTATCTTCTTTACAAAAATGGAACCGACATACTTATTTGAGGTGGGAAATATTGATGCCAAAAAACCTTTGACGGCTCTTCATGATGCTACAATACTATGCGTTTCTGCTATTGGTTCTGCAGAGTCTTTTGTGAAGCGGATTCAAGTGGTATTCCTCCTTAATAATCTTTCCTGAACCAAGTAAAATTTATTTTTTATGATGATCATCCATGATTAATCTGAATATGAACATATTGATTAACTACTTCATTTTAACATGTTAAAGCTTATTACCATTTTTCTAAAACTATGAAATTCTTAAGCATGGAATGGAAGGATTCTACTAAAAGTAAACAATAATAAGAAAAACAGTAGATGAACAAAATAATTTATAGGTGGCAGATCCGCTTCTCATGACAAAACAATTAAATTGGTGTCCCAAACATAACAGGTGACGGAAACCAACCCTTCTGTCCGCCATACTATCTAGTCTAGCTATAATGTTGTATATAACTTAAGTAGTTTTCCATTAAAAAAATAAACTAATTCAAATAGTTGTTTCCTTTCTTTTCCCCTTACTTCTGTCTGTATTTATTATCTCTAAAGTGAAGATATCTTGGTGCAGATGAGGGCACGTTATGTTGACCGAATAGATTTCACTGATCATCACATGTTCCATATCAGGGTAAATTTATCTTTTGTTGACTAATTGTATACTCTATTGTTTCAAGTAACCAGTTAAACCTGTCTACATTTTTGTTGACTGTTACACCCACAGTAGATGTAGGCACAGCTTCTCAAGCAGAGAAGATTGCTAGTCTACCTTAGGAGGAAAAGTAAAATATATTGCAAGGGAATAAGTGGTTAGAATGTTAGGATATTTTCTGTTTATGTCAGTTTGTTGGTTAGTCTTAGTTAGTTATTGTAACAATCACCTTATGCTTCTATGTTATTATAAATAGAAGTATGGGGAGTGGAGTAGGTATCTTTTGACATTTTGATTATAATAGTTTGAACTGGGTTATGCTAGTAAGGAGAGTAGTCTCTCTTGTATAGTTTTGTTACTTTTCGTGATCAATAAAATTACAGAGACATTATTGCCTTTTCGCTATCTTTGGTTTTATGAGGATCAATTAAGTTGTTTTGAGCCTCTTTTAGCACAATTAGTGGTTTGCATTTGTCTCACCCCTGAAATTAGAAAGAAGCCAAGCATTAGAAATAATTCGATTTTAATGTTGGTAAGAGAATATAGTAAAGGAACATGTTGCTGTTGAAAGCAATCACGACCTTCCAAATCTTGAATGATTTTAACACATCACTTCAACTCAATTTTGGTATCCATTAAGTAAACAACCAATTTTATTCTTGAGAGTTCTTTTATCAGCACTAAGTTGTTTAGTAAACAAATAGACACTAAGATTTGTAGATCCTAAAATTTGAAATTTTGTAAATGAAGAGAAACTTCCAATTCACCTATAGCACTAAGGAAAACTTGCACTAAGAGTGAATAGTTTAGAAACCATTATATTCCGTAACACATTCAGATGTCCATCTTGGCCTCCAAAATCCTACCCTCAGTTTTCGTAATTTTTCTTACAAACATCCCCTATCAAAGAGCTAAGGTATAGGGTAGATGTGGGTGAGATTGCAGATGACGTCTGGCCCAAGCAAGTTTCTTAGAAGTGGGGGAGTCAAGGTTGTTGTTGAGGTTGGGGGAGTTTATGAAGAGAAATGATAGCAACACTCTCTTTTAACACTCTTTCCAACACTAAGTCTACAATTGGTTAAATTCATGTAGGTCCTACTACTTTGAAAATGGGACTCAATAGTTTAATGGGACCAACATGAATTTGAAGCAATCATAGAGTGAGTGTTTGAGAAAGTGTTAAAAAGAGAGTATTACTGGCATTTCTCGTTTACGCGCGAGGTTCCTAAACTTTCTTGAGATGGGGGAAAGATTGTACCCAGTTATAGAAGAAGAGAGATGAAGGACGCTAGTTTCAAATTTGAAATTGGAGAAGTAGTGAGAAAGATGGGGGGAGGTACAGGGAGGAAGGGATGAGTTGGGCAAAGGAAAGGAGAAAGACAATTGTTTTTGTCTGTATTTTTTATGTATCCTCTGCGAACCTTTTTGCTTTATGCTCCCACACAATTTACTTTTAATATAAAATTGATAAAAAATGTTGTTTCCCACCACTGCATCCAAGACAGCACCTCGCCCTCCATTGCCATGAGCATCGCATCCAGTTTGTCCTCTTCACCCAAGCGTCTCACCCTGTAGAAGTGCTTTATCTTGCTTATTCACCCTAGCACATCTTCGCTGTTGAAAACAGGGAGCTCTACCTTGTGCAACCGCTTCTCCCCTTCGTCGCAATGAATCTTGGGCGGCGTCGCCTCCTTCTAACTTGTTTGGCTTGAGTCACCACCGTTGGCATTGCGCATCGAAGCGATTTACTCCGCATTCGCCTTTGCGACGACTTCGTCAATGGCTCTCTGCTTGCGAGCCTCGGCTTCTTGCAATCGTTTCTCCATCTCCTCTATTCTTGAATCCGTTGCGTTTGAATCTATCTTTTTGCGCACCATGAATCTTTACGGACCGTACTTGCTTTGATACCTGTTGAAAAGTTTCAATTGATATGGTAATGAAAATGAAGAAATGGTAGAATTGTATTAACACTTCATGGTTTATAGTTCCAGAAAACTGTAACAGCAGTTTTAGAGTGCTACCTTTCTCTCCACTTTACAATTGAGTCGTCCGATTAGCTAATAGATTAGCCCTCCCCCTTTAATTATGACTTACTACACAACCTGTTTGTTACAAGGCAAGGCACTGACCAGTTACATCTTGTTATGGTTAGTCTTTTGACCACATACACCCCTTCTTTCGGCTCTATTCACACCACACGAAAGCCCAATATCAAAGGGCCCAGTCCAAACATCAATGGCTCAGATCAAACCACCAGATCGGACGGTCCTAATTCATTGGAATCAACCCCACCTCACTCTATAAATACAACATTCATTGCCTCATTAATGGTAAGCAGACTCATATTTATCACTTAATTAAGACTATTCCACTGACTTTAGCATCGGAGTAATATTGCAGGTACAACACCAGCAGGATCGGACACGGTCATTGACTAAGGATATCAACCACTAACTACCTCGGACCACCCTTCAAGGTCGGAAGTACGGTGCAGAACATTGGCGACCACAGTGGGAGGTCTCAGAACCAAGTTCTTCTCCCCTCGCCTTAATCAATGACGTACAGAAACCTTCGTTCCAAGGAAACCAGCCACAAAGTGGGAATCCATCCCGACCCAATCCTCAGATCGGTCATGCCCCATTTGGCCGAACCTCAGGCAACCCCGGACGGATTCGTTCAAAACCTTCCAAACTCCGATCAAGGGCGAGCCCAACATCAAATTCCGGATCTCGTTTTAGTACCCGGAAGCTCCACAAGGAATCGCGTACCTCCACAAAATCAACTTTCTGTCCCGACCGATGCTGTCCAACAGCTCGTCCTACTGCTCAATCGACATGAATTGGCAAACCAAGAAAGGAGTTACCGATTTACAGATCTTGAAGCACAGGTGGCGGAGCTCCGAGCTCGAAATATCCCGGATCAGATCTCGCCCAACCGAAATTCCGCCGAACGAAGAAATCCGGCTCGAGTGCGCCAGGTCTCGCCCGACCGAAATTCCGCCGAACGAAGAAATCCGGCTCGAGTGCACCAAGTCTCGCCCGACCGAAATTCCGCCGAAAGACGAAATCCGGCTCGAGTGCGCCAAGACTCACCCGACCGAGACTCATCCGAAAGAAGAAATCCTACCCGAAAGCGCCATCGGTCTCCACCCAGAAGACGACACTATCATCGTTCTCCTCCTCGTAGGCTCGAAAGGAAAGTTTCCCGTTCGCCATACATCGGTAGGGCAGACACCAACTCTTCACACGAAATACGTTCTTCTCTAGCATCCTCTTCTCCTAGGCAACGATCGAGGAGTAGAGAATATTCCCCTAGAAAATATCGCCCTCAAAACCGTGGGCACCCGCACCATCGGCACCGATCTCCACCGCCGAATCAAACAACCAAACGCAAAGGCCCAAGATAAAGAAGGTTTTTCACTCGAGCCAACCAAAGATAAAGAAATTACAGGAAGATCAGCCGAAGTCAACTTAACCGATTTAGATGCAAGATACGACCCTGACAGCTCAGAAAATGAAGATGACAATGAGTTGGCCAGAGAACTCAAAAAGAAAATGAGAAGGCCCCAGCCTGAGGGAGAATTCATCGAAATACAACTCGGAGACGACCCTACCAGAACGGTAAAGATTGGAGCAGACCTATCCGAAGAAGTAAAAATCGAACTCACTCGCTGCTTAAAAGATCATTCCGATCTTTTTGCTTGGTCGGCGAACGATATGCCCGGAATCCCGCCAGAAGTAGCTTGTCACCAACTCGCCGTCAATCCAGAAGCAAGATGGGTCTCTCAAAGAAGACGAGCTCAGAGTGGAGAGAAAACCATCACCGCCGCAAAAACTGTCGAAGATTTAATCAAAGCAAACTTTATAACAGAAGTCAAATACACGACTTGGTTATCCAATCCAGTACTAGTTAAAAAAAAAAGCAACGGTAAATGGCGTATGTGCATCGATTATACCGACCTGAACAAAGCCTGTCCGAAAGACGCCTTTCCAGTCCCAAGTATTGATCGCCTCGTCGACAATTCCTCCGGTTTTCGCCTACTTTCTTTCATGGACGCTTACTCTGGTTACAATCAGATCGCCATGTTTCCCCCCGATCAAGAGAAGACTGCTTTTATGACGGACCAAGGCAACTTCGCCTACCGAGTTATGCCCTTCGGTTTAAAAAACGCCGGAGCCACTTATCAAAGAATGATGAACAAAGTTTTTCAAAAACAGATAGGCAAGACCGTTGAAGTCTATCTTGATGACATGATTGCAAAAAGTGAGCGGGAAAACGACCACGTAAAAGACCTTCAAGAAATCTTCACTGAAATCAGGAAAAATAACATGAGACTAAATCCAGAAAAATGCACTTTCGGGGTCCGAGCTGGAAAGTTCCTCGGTTTCTATCTAACAAAGAGGGGAATTGAAGCAAACCCCGACAAATGTCGATCTGTGACTGAAATGCGGACTCCAACTTCCAAAAAAGAGGTCCAAAAACTCAATGGAATGATCGCCGCTTTATCACGATTCCTGTCAAATGCGGCATTCAAATCTCTCCCTTTATTCAAACTTTTGAAAAAAGAAAAGGAGGACAACGAAGAAAAGTTCAACTGGACAAACGAGCAAGACGAAGCCTTACAACAACTCAAAAAAGCACTTTCAGAACCACCCATCCTTACTCGCCCGTACGAGGGAGAAATTCTGTACTTATACCTATCAATCTCGGAAGAAGCTTTGGGCGCAGTTCTTATCCGGGAAACACAAACTGGTCAAAGTCCGATCTATTTTGTAAGCAAAGCACTCCAGGGACCCGAATGCAGATATCAGCAAATAGAAAAAATCGCCCTCGCCTTAGTCGTCGCGGCTCGACGCCTCCGACCATATTTTGTGGCACACCAGATAGTCGTACGCACCAACTATCCAATAAGACAGATTCTACACCGACCCGACCTTGCCGGAAGAATGATCAAATGGGCGGTAGAACTCTCCGAGTTTGGAATCAAGTACGAATCTCGTACGACGATGAAGGGCCAAGTTCTAGCAGATTTTGTAGCAGAAATGATTCCTGCTGATCCTATCAACGACGTCTGGACTCTACACGTTGATGGATCTTCCAACCCCAAAGGAAGCGGCGCGGGTCTAATGTTGGAAAGCCCGGATAAGGTAATCATTGAAGTCTCCCTTACCTTCGCTTTCCAAACAACTAATAATCAAGCAGAATACGAGGCTTGCATCGCAGGGTTACGATTAGCAATTGACCTACGAGTCTCTCAGGTCAATCTCTACACGGACTCACTCTTGGTCGTTTCACAAATAAACAATCAATTTGAGACTAAGGATCCAACCCTGCTGAAATACCAGCTCCGAATCCGAGAGTTACTCACACAGTTTAGAACAGCCGAAGTAAAGCACATCCCCAGATCCCAGAACCAGAGGGCGGACATCCTATCAAAACTCGCCAGCACCAAGGTCGCCGGTAATCACCGGACAATCATACAAAAACTACTTAGAAGACCCGGTATCTCCCTCATTCCGACTTATAGTTCCGCAATTTGCACGATTGAGGAGGACCAAAGTTGGATTACTCCGATATTGGAATACATCAAGACAGGAATTGAACCTCCAGATTCGGTAGAAGCAAAAATCATCAGGAGAAAAGCCTCCGCCTTCTCAGTCATAGATAATACATTGTACAAAAGAAGCCTCTCCTCACATTATTAAAATGCATTGAAAGGGAACAAGTACATTCCGTCCTAGCTGAAATTCATGAAGGAATATGTGGGCAACATCTTGGCGCCCGTTCCCTAGCTCGAAAAGCTCTACGCACGGGATACTATTGGCCGACCATGGAAGGCGATGCCAAAAACTACGTCAAAAAGTGCAAAAAATGCCAGATCTACGCCAACGTTTACGTCGCCCCAGCATCCGAACTTCGAAATCTATCCTCCACATGGCCCTTTGCCCAATGGGGGATAGATCTCCTAGGTCCATTCTCAACTGCTCCAGGCCAAAACAAATTTCTCATAGTAGCAATTGATTATTTTACCAAATGGATTGAAGCAGAGCCCTTAGCCACCATAACCGCCAGGAACTGTCTGAAATTTTTCAAAAAGAACATCATGAGCAGATTCGGGATCCCCGAATCAATCATCACTGATAATGGGACTCAATTCGCCGACAAAGGTTTCAGGAAAGTGATGTCCGACTTCAAAATCAATCATCATTTTACTTCCGTAGAACATCCTCAAACTAACGGTCAAGTAGAAGCAGCCAACAAGATACTCCTTAACGGTTTAAAAAAAAGACTGAACGACGCCAAAGGTAATTGGGTAGAAGAACTCCCATATGTTCTCTGGGCTTACCGAACAACCCCTCAAAGCTCAACAGGAGAAACGCCGTTCCGGCTATCCTATGGCAGCGAGGCGGTCATCCCAGTGGAAATCAGCGAGCTAAGTTGGAGAGTAGCGAATCCCAAAAAACCCGCAGAAAATTACCAAGCTTTAAAAGAAAACCTCGATCTCATCGACAAAGTTCGAGGACGAGCCACACTTCGAGAAGCCATCGTCAAACAAAGCGTTGCAACTCGATACAATGCCAAGGTCATCCCCAGGGATTTCGAAATCGACGACTTAGTCCTTCGAAGAGCTGACATTGGTTTGAAAAATGCTTCGCAAGGAAAATTAGCACCCAATTGGGAAGGACCTTACCGTGTTAAAAGTAAGACCGGTACCGGAGCTTTCAAATTGGAAACACTTTGCAAAAAGGAGATCCCCCGAAGCTGGAACACCACAAAGTTGAAAAGCTATTACAGTTAAGGACACGACGGTTTTGCGTGTGCCATTTTTGTGTAACGGTAGTCCCTACCACTATAAATCTACAAAAAGGTTTAGACTAATTCTTGGACCGATCTCATAAGATCTCCATACGTGGCCAAAGCAGTCACAACCCTTAGGGGCGAGTTCAATCCAGGCCGAGTCCTGGTAAACTGCCCAAAAGGTACGAAAGGTCCGTTAAGGATTTCTCCTTAACTCGATCATTGGCCTTAGTAGCCAAGAACCCTAATCGACGAGTTAAATCTGGGCCGAGTCCTGGTAAACTGTCCTTAGGCCCGATCTTACGAGAGTTCTCAACAGGTTTTCTCTAAATCGTTTGAAGAGCTCCTCTCAAAAAGGTTTAGACTAATTCTTGGACCGATCTCATAAGATCTCCATACGTGGCCAAAGCAGTCACAACCCTTAGGGGCGAGTTCAATCCAGGCCGAGTCCTGGTAAACTGCCCAAAAGGTACGAAAGGTCCGTTAAGGATTTCTCCTTAACTCGATCATTGGCCTTAGTAGCCAAGAACCCTAATCGACGAGTTAAATCTGGGCCGAGTCCTGGTAAACTGTCCTTAGGCCCGATCTTACGAGAGTTCTCAACAGGTTTTCTCTAAATCGTTTGAAGAGCTCCTCTCAAACCTTTTTAAAACCTACGAAAATTCTCAAACAGGTCCTCTCTAAAAACGTTTGAAGAGCTCCTCTCAAAACCTTTTTATACCTACGTCCCACACTTATCATTTTTCTTATCAAAGAACTATAAAGTCAAGACTATAAAAATTGATAATTACGGTGACAAATACAAAATTACTTTCATTACAACCACCTCGGAAACGGCCGAGACCTCAAGTTTTATAAACAAAAACTAAACCTCTTACAAAACTGAATCGGAACATAAATCAGGCAGACCTGGGATGAACCACGGTCTTCACACTAGTCTTGATATCAACCTTCACAATCTGGTCTCCCTCGATCTCATGATCGACATTCAGGACGGCTCTGTCAAGATTAAGAGAAGGATAAACAAGAGCAATTTGATCAAGTGCAAGATCGAAGCCGTCTCCTGCCATTTCCAAAGCGAGATCGGCGGCAGTCCGCGCTTCCTTCTTAGATTTTATCAGCTCAGCACGGGTTTGGGCAAGCTCTTTCTCAAGCACGGCGCATCGATCTTCAGGAGTGGAACTAGTCCCAGCCTTGTTCTCCTCGAATTTTTTCAGCGACGCCATGAGCTCTTGAATCCGATCCTCCAACCTTTTAATTGTATCTTCAGCAATTTCCCTCTCTCCCTCAAGCACTCCAATCCGATCGTTCAGCTGACCAATACGAACAGTGCTATCCTGATCTGCGACTTAGCAGAATTATGGGATTTTTCAAGATCATCCACATAAGCCTTCAAAGTCTTCAGGTCGTTAAGAGTGTTACCCAGGACTTTATTCTTTTCTGTCATTTCTTTCAGAGCATTGAATAACTTGGTCCTCTCACTGGTTACCAACTCTGAAAAACAAATAAAAGTCAATAAGGAAGATAAAGAAGAACGACAAAACGAACTCCAGAAAGAACACCTCACCTTTATGACGACGTTCCATCTCCTCCCTCTGCAATTTGGTAACGTCGGCCAAATGAACGAACAGCTTTGCGGCCGCACTAACTGGATCGGTAAGGTATTCCTCCATGTTCTTTTCCATAAAACTCGCATCCACGGGAACGGGAGTTGCTTTCTTAGAAGATCTATGCCCTTTGGAAGACTTAGAATCTGTTGGAATCATCACCTTCTTCTTCTTCGCCTGCTTTGGAGAGGCTCCCTCATTCACCGGTTTTCTCTTCCGATGCTGAAGATCTTCCCCAGGATTCTCCTGCAGCTGTTCCTCGTGGACGGTCCTGATCGGGGAAACATGAACGGCACCGCTTAAATCAGGAATATTTTCTGGAACTTCTGGGTTCACATGATCACCTTCCTCGACCCCCAGATTCTCCAACGCTAACCTTCTCAATTGAGCAATCCTACTTCCTGCCATCGTATCTGAAAACAAAGAAAAAATTGAACGAATTAGTCAAAATCATCAGCAATTATCTGCCAAAAGATAAATTGACAGACCAAAATACGACCCTACCTAGAACCCCCATAACCTTTCTTCTGGTAGCACATTTAACCAGACGATCGACAGGAATACCTCGATATTTATACTTGGTATAGGGCACTTGAGATGAAATAAACAACAAAATATCTCTGGTCAGGATATCAGCACGGCAAAGATGAGATTCGCCGACATGATAGGATCTAGGAGATCGGTTATAATGACCGAGTCCCCATCCTATAGGAAACTTAGTAGACACCAAAGTTTGCCCATCCGAATCAAATCTCCCCACATGGTCAATTGCCTCACTATTCACCGGTTCCACAAAATAAAAAAGCTCCTTCCACCTCCCCTTCAGCGAATCTGAATAAGCCCGGAAAATCTTCGCACCTTTCAGAGACCGAAGGCTCACATGCTCCCAAGCGTTCCCTTCCTCGCCTCTTTCTCTATTCCTATTCACCTCAAACAAATGAAAAAATAGATCGGCGGAAACTGGACGATCAAGTTCAAGGCATATCAATTCAAAGGCTCGAAGAAACGCCCAACCATTGGGATGAAGTTGCGAAGGTGCCAATTCCAATCTCGCCAAAACAGTCTGTTGAAGATTAGTAAACGGTGGACGAATATGCATATCGGATACCAATACATCATACATGACAAATTTCAAGGATCCTGCCAGGTCGCTGCGTGCTCATCGGATCTCATTCCCTCAACGTTCCAAAGTCGGCCCCGAATGGATAACTTATTTACAAAAGTGCTCATATCTTCCCCTGCTTCGTACAGAGATCTTGTTTCAGTAACAGAAGAAGCGACCCAATTTAGAATACGAGGAACATTCACGTCATAAGGCATAGGAAGATCGACTCGCCCCGGACCAGTACTAGAATAACCATCAGTCAAAGCAGATATACGATCGTCAGCCTCGGCAGCTAAGTTAACGGCAAATTCCTGAGTATGCGAAGACCCTTGCTCATCATCGGAACGCGTCGATTCAGAAGACGCCGTCTCCACCACGACGACATCGGTCTCCGTATTTTTTACACCAACGATAACCACATCCTCAGAAGACCGCCCCCCATCATCAGAAGTATGACGACCAACCTCAGGATCGTCCTCCACTTGTTCGCTAGTCGGGGCTGAATCAGGATGATCTTGAACTTCGGGAATAACCGGGACAGTGTCGGAACGACGACCATCGACATTCTCTCCACTAGAGGCCATCACGCTCGCAAGTTGCGGGGGTTGCTGGGAAATCTGCCTACGAGTTTTTTTGGTAACCGCCAGTTTTAAAACCTGCAGGAATGGGGGCATGGGAAAGTCAGGAGTAACGACCTAACGGGTCCGTACCGATCTTAAAACCGACCTGACAACCCCCACCCTGTGGCAACTAAAGAAATGGGGGCAAATATGACTATTCGAAGAAAAAACAAACAAAGAGATTGAGAAAATAACTAACCTCGCACAAACAAAGCTCTCACTGATAATCTTCTGCGAAAATCGAGTACTTGAACCCACTGGAATGAAGAAACTCTAGCCACTATCCTCCTGATCGACGAACTTAAACTCGGATATAAAGATCGGTATGCAGAGCAAATTGGCAATCAGGAATAAAGCAGGGAACCTAACCCCTATTTATAGTGGGCCTCGCAGAACTGGATTGGGCCCAAATCGAATCGACCCATCCCATCGAAGGCTTTCGACACACGCACACACCTACCAAAGCGTCACCATCATTAGCCACCATTGGGAAACGCGCTCTGACAAGCGCAATAAATGCAAAGGCACCATTTCGAAATTCGAATTTATTATAACGGTCAAAATTCACTTCACCACTACCAAACCATACTCGAGATCGGTAAGAAAGACCGCTTCGTATCTCATCAGACATCGGACAGATAAGACCGCCTCCCCATCTCGTAGCAACGTCTGAAATATCACTGCTCATTCGGAGATCATGAAGAAGTGATCGTAATCTCGTCAAAGTCAAGATCGCCTCTAAGACGACCAGACTTGGGGGGCAACTGTTATGGTTAGTCTTTTGACCACATACACCCCTTCTTTCGGCTCTATTCACACCACACGAAAGCCCAATATCAAAGGGCCCAGTCCAAACATCAATGGCTCAGATCAAACCACCAGATCGGACGGTCCTAATTCATTGGAATCAACCCCACCTCACTCTATAAATACAACATTCATTGCCTCATTAATGGTAAGCAGACTCATATTTATCACTTAATTAAGACTATTCCACTGACTTTAGCATCGGAGTAATATTGCAGGTACAACACCAGCAGGATCGGACACGGTCATTGACTAAGGATATCAACCACTAACTACCTCGGACCACCCTTCAAGGTCGGAAGTACGGTGCAGAACACATCTTATTCAGTTACATCATCAATCCTCAATTACCTCATTACGCCCCCTCCTATTCTTTCTATAATAGACCCTCCTAACAGCTGGCATGCTATCTGAAGGAGAATTATTTTGTCTATACATTGCTCTTGAGGGAATCCAGCTGAATAGTGGATTGTACCCTGGCACATTTCTATCAGCAACTTCTTTTGAACCAGATGGTGGGTTGTTTCCATTTGCTGCTGGTTCCGTCAACGTAGAAAATGACAAGAGCATGACATGATTCATGTCTGAAGTGCAGAAGGAACTAGGGGTGAATATGGAATGGATGCTGCAAATTATACTTTTTCCAGATGGGCTATAGGTTTTTGAAAAGGCAATAAGAAGGAAGTTCTCAAGCTCTTATCATGTTTTCTGCATGTGTCGCTTAACTGAGGGCATTGGAGAATAGTTCAAGAACTGTAGGCTGATGCACTGTCCGTGGAATGCTGCATATGCCACTACAACTATCGCAAATGAAGAAACGCAGGCGGAAATAGAGTTCCCTGAAGCAGAAATGGTTACACCAATTTCATCCCAACATTTACCGTGGGCGTGGAGCTGTGTATGAGGCATGGTAGTGTAAATATGTCTTGTCAACCATCCAACAAGGGATCCAGGGGGCAAATATTTGGTTCTCAACAACTAGTGTGCAAGAAGTGTTTTTGGAAGAAACTCGGTCAGTCAATTTTTGATTCACTGGAAAAAAGGAGTTGTGCAAAAGGATACATGGGTTGGAGATGTCAATGTTAAAATCCAAGTTCTGAAGTATTGGGAGTGGAGTAGGTAGATATCTTTGATAATAGAATTTTGAACTGGTTTATACCAGTAAAGAGAGTGCCTCTCTTGTGTAGTTTTATTTTTTTTTTCGTGATCAATAAAATTACAGGGATATTATTTCCCTTTTGCTATCTTGGGTTAGGCTACGAATCTAACATTGACACTGCTGTTAAATACACAATGGTAGGTTAGAAAACTTTATGAATTCATAGTGTTCACTACATTTACTTTTGTGTTTTTAATCTGATTAAATTTTCCCATGTAGTTTAGTTTTACATTGATCGAGATGCTAACATACTATTTTCAATTATTACAGGATATTGGCATGATCAAAGCCAGACTTGGAGAACTAGAGAGGAAGTTTGGTTTCACACCAATTGTTGTAATAACTGAAAAGGTAATTTTAACATGTTTCTTACATTTGTGTTTTGTATGAGTGCGTGTATGAAATTTCAGGCATATGTTTTATCCTTATCATAATCCCTTATTTAAACTTTCCTCTTTGCAGGATTATGATAGGAACCCAGAGATTCTTAAGCAACTATATCCATTTAAAGTTTTCGTTCTGTGTTGTACATTGAAGGTTTTGCCATATAGAGGAAATACAGAGGATAGCTTTAAGAAATTTCTGAAGAAACAATTGAAATTAGCAATTACTGCAGCAGATTAGTTGTAGCTTGTTGTTACCATACAATATTTTGCAAATATGCTTCTACTACCTACTACTACCTTACCGGTTGTAGTTATTATTATATTGTTAATGGCATTTATTCCTGAATTTCATAAGATGGCTTACAAAATTGAGAAAAGAAGAATGCTATTCAAATGCTATAAATTCTGGGTAGAAAAGAGAATGGCATATTTTTGATACGTTATAAATACAATGAATGTGTTTTTAATCAATTTCATTTTCCCATCTGTGCAACATGAATATTTATATATCTTGTATTTATGTGAATGAAATGTATCTGGTTTTTATGTGATTGAATGATGACATGTTGCAAGTTGCAAGAGAACCAAATAAAATCAACACGTGGCAAGTTGGTTGCTCAATAACCATTAGTGTCTTCTCAACGTGTACTCTTATCCATCCTATGCATTCAATTAAACCAAATAGGTAGAAGATACTTCGTGAGGACTAAGTATTTTCTTCTTGTTAACTCGAAGACATTATTGAAATAATCATACCTTAGCTTAATTTGATTTGTCCCATCACCGTTTTTTTCTTTTGAAAAGTCACATCACCGTTATGTAGCAAGAGAAAATATCAATATCAAAGGGCGTAGATAGCTAGATGATAATATTTGGAGAGTTCTCTTAGCTTTGCTCCACTATCTCTAACTACTAACTAGCATACAATAAAATGCTCCACTATCTCTATCTACCTTTTACATTTGCTCACTATCTTCATCATTAAATCTCTCGCCAACCCTTTTCAACCACCACACACTGCAAATAACAAAAACCAATTCTGAGAACACATTCCAAAATGGAATAGAGTTATGATGGGTAATTCCTCTCTATTTATCTTTTTCTTTATCTTCAGCTTGGGATTCTCAGAGGCTCAAAAGGCTCCAGCAGTTTATGTATTTGGAGACTCACTTGTTGATGTTGGTAATAACAATTACTTGAATGGTACATTTGCAAAGGCAATTCTTCCTCACTATGGCATTGATTTTCCAAATAAGAAACCTACTGGGAGGTTTAGCAATGGCAAGAATGCTGCAGATTTTATTTGTAAGTGATTCAAAATTTACTCTCTTGGTTCTACAAACATTCATATTTTCAGTTATTTATTGTAGCTATCTTTGAAGATGATAAATTTATTATGAACATCATAAACTTTTTTGAGCAACGCTTTATGCAATATTCCTTGTATTCTGCAATGTTTTTTTCCTTTAAGAAACTTGTGGTTTATTGGATGACTCCCCCAAACATTAAGATTGGAGTTAGACATAGATGTTTTCCTGCATTAACTTCAAAAAAGTTAATTTATTTAAATCAGAGGCTTTATGATATGTGAGAAAGAAAAAGTGAAAGACATATTAATATTCAAAGGTAGGAAAGAAACGATTGACAGTGTTCTTTTTTCTTTTACTTTTTCGTTGGAAGATAAAGTTGTATAGTCCATGAAGGGAAAGAAGTTAATGTTATTTACCTATTGCTTTTTTATTGAGGCATGTATATTGTTTTTTTTTTTGAAACGAGGCATGTATATTGTTACTAGTAACAATACAAATAGTATTTTGCTAATTTTTGCATCAAATGAATGGTTGGTTGGCAGCTGAAAAAATGGGCCTGCCCACTTCACCACCTTACCTCTCCTTAGTATCTAAGGTCAAAAACAAAAGCACGAATATATCCTTCTTCTTGGATGGTGTTAACTTTGCCTCTGGAGGTGCTGGAATTTTTAATGGCACAGATGGAATTTTTGTAAGTATGCTTTTAATTCTGTCTTTTCTTTCTCCATTTTTGTTTGTATAGTAAACACGTTGGCCCAAAAAAATTTATTTTTATCAGTAAACGGAGTGGTAAGTGTAGTTGATACTTACAACTCTTAGGTCTTGGTTCGAACTCGATATATGATATTTAAACTAATAATTTCAACAATTGCCAATTGAGCTAAACCTTATAGTTTTCCTAAAAACTCAAACTGACAAGAAAATGAGAAAATAATTAAAAGATTTCCCCAACTGAGCTATCCTTATTGGTGACATTTCTTACAGAGCAAATCAATACATTTGACAAAGCAAGTGGACTACTATTCACAAGTGCATGAACAATTGACACAACAAATAGGAGCATCTACTCTTCATAATCACCTCTCAAAATCCATCTTCTTTGTTGTGATTGGCGGAAATGATATATTTAGTTACTTAAACTCAAAGGATATGCAAAAGAATAACACCCCACAACAATTTGCCGATTTAATGGCTTCCTCACTCAAAGTGCAACTACAGGTAAACACTATTGATGTAAATTGTAAATTACTACTTGTTTTATTTAGGTATAAATATCATTTTAGTCTCTGTAAATATAACAAATTTTGGTTTTAGTCCCTGTAGAAAATGTTTTTCCAATTGAGTCACTACAATTTATAACCATCACTTTTAATCCCCAAACTGTTTTTTGTGTTTAAAAAAGCTGATGTGACTTTTTCTTTAGTCCTTGAAAATATAAAAAAATCAATTTAGTCCCTGCGAATATAGCTAATATTTTAATTTAGTCTCTAGCTATGTAATAAAAAATGTCACATCAGCACTTTTAAACCCAACAAAAATACTTAGACTAAAACGGATGGTTTTGGAAATTACAGAGACTAATATGGAATATATTTTTAGCAGGCACTAAAACCATAAATCACTATATTTGTAGGGACTAAAATGATATTTAAATGTTTTATCTATGAGGTCAAGCTCAAGACATAATATTATATACTTAGAAGGGTCAAAACTTATATTATTTGTATGCATTTTGATTTTTGTTTGTTAACTTTATGGTAGAGATTATACAACAAAGGTGCAAGGAAATTTGAGATTTCTGGTGTGGGTGCAATTGGATGTTGCCCAATATGCAGGCTCAAGAACAAAACGGAATGCTTTTCTGATGCCAATTTGTTGTCTGCTAAATATAATGAAGGCCTTAAATCCATGTTAAAGAAGTTCCAATCAGAGAACAAGAACATAAGTTACTCCTATTTCGATCTTTATGCTGCTGTCGAAGATCTCGTTCAGAATCCGACTTCTTATGGTATTATAACATTCTCTTGTTTCTTTATACTAAGATTTAGGACACCATGCTTCACATAATATTGGGCTATTTCACTCTAACTACTATTGGAGATGGAGTTAAAACTCTACTTATTAGATATATTGTCAAAGAAACAAACCATTTAGATAAATAGGGTTAAATAAGTTTTTAGCCTCTATAAAAAATTTCACTCACTTTTTGTCTACATTTTCCTCGGTCAAGGTTTTTAATCTCTCATGACTTTTAATAGCGTCTTTTTTTTTGTCTTTTAATAGAACTTCTAAGGGCTATTAAAAGTTATGAGAGACTAAAAGCATTGGCGCAGAAAACTAGGAGGACTAAAAGTGAGTGGAATATTTTATAGGGACTAAAAGTAAAATTTTCAAATTTTAATGGACTAAAAACATATTTAACCAAAGAATATATCATATTCAAAATTTCTTTTGGATTGGTAAGAAGGATGCAATAATATTAACGGACTTTGTATTCTTTTTTAAGGATTTGTGGATGTGAAAACTGCATGTTGTGGACTTGGTGAGCTGAATGCTGAGGTTCCATGTCTACCATTTTCAAACATTTGTTCCAATAGAAAAGATCATATCTTTTGGGATTCTGTCCATCCTACTGAGGCAGTCACTCGGATCACTGTGGATAGACTTTTTAATGGACCTTCAAAATACACATATCCTATTAACATGGAACAACTACTAGCTGTTTCAATTGCCAAATCAGTTAGTCCCTTCAAATTTTTGCTTTTATTGGGCTTGGTGGTTACTTGTTATCAAACAAAAATACATTAAAAGAAAAAATTTTGAAGCAAAACTAGAAATGCTAATTGACAAATGACAAGTGAATGTAGCATAAAAGTCAAATAATAAATGATTCATATACGTGGAAAAGCAAACAATTTATTTATTTATGCTTCATGAATGCAAGTCATAGATGGGAGATAAGAGGTCGAATTCCTCTACTATCTAGTGGTGGAGTTTGAAAAGGATTTGTTGAGGAACACAGGGGTGTGGTTGAGCGGTTGGGGCTCATCATCCTTTAACTAAGTGTCGAGGGTTCAATCCTCGTCTTGGGTACAGAGCAGCTTTAAATCCCTGGGTCAGCTATCCCACTCTTCTAGGTGCCTCCAATCCAGCGAGGGGATTAGTCACTGCGTTCGGCGGTGGATACCCTAGTCTCGACAAAAAAAAAAGATTTGTTGGGGTGGCCAAAACATTCAAATAATATACTCAACAATGGAATATGTGAAAAAATATTTCTGAATAATATTTCAATTGTATCGTATTACACTCAACCATGGGCCTATTATTATTATTATTATTATTATTATTATTATTATTATTATTATTATTATTATTTGACCAAAATGATGGGCAAATTATAAAGGGCCTTATTAATGGGCCTTTTATAATAGGCCCATCATCTTGACCTAAAGGGCCTTATTAATGGGCATATTATAAAAACTATTAATAATTACAAAATAACTATTATTTTCAAAACTCCCTCTCATACATGTGAAATGATATCTATCATTTCCACCATTAGGCCATATTATTGGGCATGTAGTCATAAAATAACTTCATAGGGGTTTCATTCTTAATCCTTAAGTCATCAAACACGACTTTCAACAACAATAACTCTGATATGCCTTGTTTCATAGGTATAAACTCTGCCTCAGCACTTAAACAAACTTATATGTTTTACTTCTTACTCCTCCAAGCCACAAGGTTACCTCATAAAAATGTGCAGTAGCTGAGGTGGATCTTCTTTCACTCACTGAACCTTTATAATCTGCGTCACCATAAACCTCTATATTCAAGTTTCAACCTCTGTCGAAAAGAAGTCCTTCTAGGTGTGGCTATTATGTATTGTAGGACCAGTCTACTGCCTGGAGATGTCCTGCTCTTGGTTGGAACCTGAACCATTACCGGAAAATCGGTGATTACTGACGACCAAAAGATGTTAGTACTACAAAAAGAACATTGGTAATGGCTAGGTACCAATGGATTACAGAGGGAACAAAACCCGTCGAAAAAGGACAAGTCGGTAATGGTTACCAACAGTTTTTTCAAATATTATTCAGTTGGTACTTACCTGCGGTCAAACGTGTCGGTAATTTCTGACTGCTTATGTCCTCAGTAAGTTACCTACAACTATTTCCGATCAGTAAACAATTACTTAAAGTTTCTGGCAGGGTATCCGTTGGTAATTAATTGCCAAAGGGTTCTGACGAAAACCTCGTTGGTATTGTTTTACGTCACTTTCAATGGAAATAGTCATCGGTAATGTTTTTTTATTGATAGTTAGTCGTCAGTATTGTGATACAGATTATTGTGGGCATAACTATTTTCTTACTTAAACTTACAACATTTAAAATTCAATTCAGAAAAATATCCATTTCTTGTTAGTCCAAATTCATGTCCAATTCAATTCATACCATACAATTCAGATTCAGATATATATCCAATTCGCACTATTTTAAAGCAAGCGTCAAAATAGTGTGTTCCATCAAGTGTGATTGTGAACAAGCTCCAGTAACACAATTAACGTCATAACTAATTTCTATCAATCCTATAAACAAGAGTCATAGACTCTATAAATTCCTATCCAAACTAAATTAAACAAGCGATAAAATAGTTTGAATGATGAAAGTTGCAAAACAGAATCATGATTAAGTGATTAAGCAAAACTGAATCATAAAACGAATTACATAAGCAAATCACAGAGTTTGAGTAATTAAGCAAAACACAAACCGAATTTGCAGCAAGAATTACGGAGATGAAATTGATAGAGAAATAATTAAAACAATAAAAACGAAATAAATATTAAGCTCTTAACCTCAAAATCCTTACGGCAACACCCTTCACCAATAGATTGATCTAGGGCTTTAAGCTTCCATTGAGGTTAGGCAAGAAATCCTCAAAATTGTATAATAATGCGTAGGAGAATAAAACGGCGGCTGACCAGCCAAACATATAAGACTAAAAACGAAACCCTAAGTCCCTAAATAGGTTACTAGATAAAAGCCCGTTAACAAAGTAGTATTCGGTCCCAAAACTTGTTTTACATTAAAAAGCTTCGGCATTTCCCAAATTAAAACTTCAAGAAATCAGAATTGGGTTTCGAGCTCAACAAAAGAATTGTAGCTCTGTACCTTGGCTTTCCAACGCCTGCTTGCACGCCTCAGTCGGATAACCGTAACCAAAGTTATGGCCTGCAGAGAAGACAATGATCAATAAGCAATAAAAACAATAATTAATCACGCTCAATTAAAAGTCTAGAAACGTTGTAAGACTTAAATATTAGGTACAAAGAACAATTGAAAATACCAAATGCAAAGCTATAAATAGTGTATTTAAATGCATTAATCAGGGATCTATCATTTAAATGGGAAGGAAAATACCCTTGATCCAACCAACTCTAACTTGCATGAAAAACTTCCTCACCACAAAGATGCCAGAATCTCTTATAGAAACCTGGGTTCAAGCCATTTGGACCGGGAGCTTTGTCCTTGTGCATTTCGGCTACAGCATGTGAGAATTCCTCCATCGTGAGAGGTTGCACCATAATCTCGTTATCATCATTAGTAATCATCCTCGGTATGACTTACAAGATAGGCTAAAAATCCGCCTCCTTATATTCAAAAAGATCGAGGATACAATCCTTTCCCATGGTGGCGATGTCATGTTGGGTAGTAGCTTGGAGAGTTTGAGTCACCATCCTTCAGCCACATGACTTTCAAACTTTACTTCCAAAAGAATTCTTCTTGATATAACAACTGACTAAGTTTCTGTTGCACTTCTTTATACCTCACAGCTGCCTCGTTTGAAGTGTCATGACGAAGTACTTCAAGTTTTTTATACACCGGTTAATATCACCACAGTATCTAATATAGAGAGAGCGACCCCAAACATTCATTTCCTCTGTGCACATCCTCAATCTATTCAACACATCAAGCCCAACACCTAGACCCCACCCTCTCTCCACTTGTAATACCCTAATATCTCAACAATAGACGAAATATCAGGATACACTTTTTAGCATACATCAGAGTAAAATTCTTGTTTTGAGATATTGAAGAAAACTAAAGTTGGATAATAACTTATCAAACATACACTCATATTTTCATAACTTCACTTAGAAGTGTATAATTAACATAAAAACCATGTTTTAATATCCGTCCCACATCCTAATGTTCAATATACATAACAGAAATAGTGGAAACGATATACAACTTCTAATACGAGTACAATAACTTCTAATACAAGTCATAATATAAAAAATACAAAGAAACTAGGGAACTAAATATACAATAACTACGACTCCAAGATCTCTAAAATCTCCAACACGTGCACTGAGTAACCTTGCTTCTTGGCTTTTGCTTTCCCTGTTTATCTGTAAAAACCACAACATATAAAGGGTGAGATTACAAATCTCAATGAGTTCTATCGAGACCTCTAACTACACTCATGGTTCAATTATGCATCCTTTTCATTCATTGTTCAATTTATAAACTACGTGCCTTTTACCTTAGCACAACAATGACCGCAGCCTAGGTCAAGAGCTCGTGACCTTCCCTGCCTAGTATGCTACCTCTTCGGGTCGTCACCCATACCATGATAATTAATTTACATGATATAAACAGTCTCTTCCGTCGCTTGAACATATAGTTCCTTGAATTTACATGATATATGTTCGCTCACGTGTACTAACATCGCGGTTTTTCGAATCTTTTATAACTTCAAAGACAATTCATTATAAGCATCATAAACATGTTCAAAATCATGACATTGTTAATTTAAATTCATGGGGAACAAAAAGTGAGTTACGCACGGTCCGTGCCACAGGGGCGCACGGTCCGTGCGCTGTTACCAGCACTTCCCAATCGATTCGTTTTCTCATTTTCGCAATTCCGTTCGCGTCAAATCCGTAACCCAATCAACTCCTAAACTCAAAACAGATATTTTACACATAATACCAGTCCAAGCACTCTCAAATACCAAGCAATACACCAAGTAATTCATTCGTTTAGAGACACAAAAATACATAGTTTTAAAAATAACAGTTTTCGACTCTAAAGACTTTCAAAACGAACAACGAAGCAATTCAGTCACATTCAACAACTAAGTTCAGAAACAAATAAAAGCTTAAACGTGAGTAGAACTCACCGCATTGTGATGAAAATCACAAACAACCTCAGCAACCAAGCACAACGTAGACTACCTTCACCCAGCACCTAGACCCCAGCCTCAACACGAAACTACCCGAAAACTCTCTTATTCGAACTCAAGCATCGAATCTCGAAAACCCAGCTTCTATACTTTCACCCAAATGCCTTGAATCTACAATGTGGCTTCTGATTCACCAGTATCTAGTCCTAATCATGACATGCAAGGCTACCAATACCCCAAGACTCCATTTTTGCTCACATGCAAAGCTCAACAATGTCACTCAAGGAAGGAGATGAAGATAGGGTAGCTGAATTCTTATGGTTTACTTTGCTTGAAAAGATGAATTTCAAGAATGGGAGAAGAAGATGAATAGATTTTAGAAGGTGAATGAGAAGAGAGGGTTTGTGATATTTTCTTCTTCCCTTTTGCTCTCTCACTCGAAGTTCTCTCTTTCTCTCTCAACAATCCATCTTTTTCTCTTCTTTTCTTTTGCTGTGTGTGTTGGTTATAAGTGTGGTTTTAATGAGAGTGTGTCTGAGGGTAAGGCATGGCTTCAGCTGGGGAAAGTTTAAATAATGGTGAAATGACTGTTCTACCCTTGCTTCTATTTACCCACATAAAACCCATTTTTTTGTCACACAAGCAATCAACAATGCACCATTTAACACCACTAATAATTAAATTAAGTATCACACATAATAAATACGCTAAATTACGTCATTAAATAATCAATCTATCTACGTCCTCTTCCTAATCACACAATCTAATTTACTCAATAAACCACAAAATATTAAATTTAAGCGAATCACACAATCTAATTTACTCAATCACTCACGACTCAACAAATGAAAATTAAATGGAGTCACTTGCTAATCTCAAACAAATTGGAGATTAGCAAATAGGGAGATGTTACACCACTACTGACTCAAGAGACTCCTCCTCAAGCCAATCATTCTCAAACTTGAATCCCCCCTTCTACTACAGTCACACTTGTAAAGATAAAGGACGATAGGGGTATGGTCCGAGTGGTCAACAATTGTGTTGCTCAATCGATAGTTAGGAAAAGTGTCCTTCATAAATTGAGTTACCATAGCCCTATCAAGTCTTTCCACTTTAAAATCATCAGTGCCTCGACCTCTACATCAAGTAAATTGATACCCTTCAATAGGGAGATCCATTAACTTGCAATTCAATACTGCTTCTCTAAACCCACAGATTTTCCACAACGGATGATCCACCCTGCCATGTTTATCCCCATTTGATAAGAGATCATTAAAATTACAATGATACACCACAGGAAAGAATTATCCACAGCGAAGGTTCTCAAGAAGTTCCAAGAGTCCCTCCTCCTACCACTTTCTGGATATCCATAAAAGAAAGTAAGTCTCCAATCGGGTTTATCATGTTGAAAAACACGCATATTGATAAAGTTGATAAAGTTTTGAGTGTAATTAGTTATAAGATAATCAAAATGTTGTTTCCAAAACACTGCCAAACCACCACTATGACCCCTACTTCTGATAGCAAAAACAGAATCGTACCCCAATGTGACCTGAATAGCTTCAACCTTGTTGGCATGTACCGATGTTACACACAGAAAGATAACATCCGGTTGGTACGTCTGAACGAGGTCACGGAGTGACGAAGCTGCATTTCGGTTGCCCAGGCCCCACAAAGTCCAACTAAGGACACTTATTGCTCCTAGAAGGCCTTCTTGCCATTACCTGCCTTTAAAAAAGAATCATGTGTAGATCCACTAGAACTTGGTGCATTAACACTGTTGATAACGATTTGATTCTCGTCCACCTTCTGACCTTCATTCCTATGACGTTTGTTTTCACCCTCATCGACATCGCACACCAAAACCTCTTGGTAAGGCATTTGTTGATCAACATTATTATTTTCCATACTGGCTTCACATGTATCATTATTTTCTTGCTTGTTATTAGCAGAAAAGAAATTCCCTAGATCCTTGAATGTTAAAATGATTTGTTGTGATAATTTCTCACCCTCATTATCATGTAACACGTCATTAATAGTACGATTTGTAATTGGCGTGTTACAGAAATTACGACGCCCACCATGGCCTAAGTGATGAGATCTAAAGTAGATCTTGAAGTTTACGATCTTGAAATTTAGCAAATTAACAATTTTCTCACACAATCTAAACACCAACAACACAAAATCAAAGACACAAATGAAACAACACTTACTTGAAGGGAAGAAAATGCAAATATGGAAGAGATAGAAATGGAAGTGGAGAAGGAAGTCCACCATTTCTTCCTTGGGAAGATGATAAGGACAACACTATCCTTGAGCTCTCCTAGCCTCAAGGTTGTGTGCTCAAGGTTCTCATCTCAAGAAACCTTGGAGAATCTATGATGAACTTCCACCTACACTAGCAACTAGCCACTCACCACTCACATAGGTCTTAGGGCACTCTCATGCTCAAAATGTAAAAGTGAATTTCATTCATCAAAGTTCTAACTATTACATGGAAAGGAAAAGTATATATAGGTTGGACTCTTGAATCCTAAGCCCAACACTCTAAAGTCCACTAAGGAAAGAAATAAGGCCCAAGGCCTAAACTAAATAGCCACCAAGGCTCAAAAATAAATGTTCATTACAATTAGGAATGAAAACCTAAATTTATTGAAAAGCAAATACAAATAAGTAGGAAACACTAGAGTTTGGATATTCTAGAAATTCCCTAATAGTATCATTGGTCACCTTTAGTGTGTCCTTGTCAATTATCAAGGTGGACACACTAAAGTATATTCCCTTTAAGTGTTGAATCTCTTTTTGGTATTTTGAGTCTTTATCTTTGTGACCTTCATTCAAGCTCCATGATTGGGCTAGGTATGCGTGTGGGCTCACATCATACTCCCCCTCTTGAACTTCACTTGTCCTCAAGTGAACTCCCCCTCTTGGAAACCTACATCAAAGATGGACAAAAGTCACTTATTTTGAAAGTAAAAGACAACTAAACTAATGCAAGAATTACTTAGACTCCACCGGGATCAAAAGGAAAGTGAGTGACCCCAAATAAAAGTCTAATCATGAAAATGCCAAGCACTAGTTTCAACACAATCCAAAGCATGGTAAACTTCCAAGCAAAAGAAAAGGACCTAGAGAAAGGAATGGAGAAAAGATGAAGAATATTATACCTTTTCAACTTAAAAACATTAAGCACATTCTCCATTACCTTGGTCTTACCATTAAGTGGAGTGCCTTTGGAAGCACCATCACTGTTAAAGTTGCCTACCACAATTACACTTGTAATGTGCTTGTCCTCATGTATCTCACAATTCTCATTTTTAGAGGCATTATGGTGCTCTTGGCCACCATCAAGCTTTTCACCTTTTAAATTTATGTGCTCTTCCAATGCTTGTGAAACATCATTATTTGCAAGTGCCTCAAATGGAACATCATCTTCACTAACCTTATAAGAGGAATCAACAAAATTAGAAGAAAAATTAGCATTAGTGGTCAAGCAAACAAAATCATTAGAAGATGAGAGTTCGGATGGCTTTTCCAACAATGGTTCAAGTTCCTCCCTACTTCCAATTTTTGGAACCTCTTTAGAAGTTTCCATCATTATAGGCTCTCGGCTAACCTTAGTTGCTACATCCTCCTCATTGATTTTAACATTCATTTCCTTTGCTTCTTCCTCTATTTTCTTTTTCAAAGCAATTTGGTCCTTAAGCATTTCATGAAGGCTAAGAGAAGTGAGATTAATTTCCAAAGTGTCATGCCTAAAAGAGTACTTGTTAGCATATCCATCATAAATTACTTTCTTATCAAGTTGCCATGGCCTACCTAAGATTAGGTGGGCGGTCTCTATAGGTACAACATCACATAAGACTATGTCTTTGTACCTATGAGTGGAAAAACTAACAAACACTTTTTTATTCACAAGAACTTCTTCTTTATCTTTATGCAACTTGAGCATATATGGCGTTGGATGATCAAAAGTGTGAAGGTTGAGTTTTGTAACTAAACAAGTGCTAGCCATATTAAAACAACTCTCACCAACCACTTGGAAACAACATACACTATTTTCAACACGACATCTTGCATGGAACAAAGAAGAAGTAATAGCAATAGGAATAGTAGAAATTTTATCCTTACCATTTGGCACCGTGGTCGAAGCTTTATCATTTTCAAATTTAGATCTAAAAACTTCTTCCATGTTTGTATTGGTGTCCCTCATTCTATGCCTCCTTTCATGCTCTTCCTCATCAACATACTTATCTCTTATGTACCTCCTTTGATCCTCATCATATTTATATTTTCTATACCTCCTTACATAGTATTCATGAGGAGAATCACGTCTCTCAGGGGAAAAAAACATTTTAGGTGAACTCATTGGGCTTCCTTTGTACCCTTCATCCCTCAATCAAGTCCAATGTAGTACCTACAAGAAGAGTTAGAAAATAACAACAATTTCCAGCCACCAATAAGTCCTCACAAGTGTATTTAGCTCACCAAATTTCACTCCACTCGTGTTTAGGTTTTTTAGGAAAATGCTCTACACTCAAGGGTTTTTTTGGGCACACAAGTGTAAAATAGGGTCACTCAAATCACTCTATTCTCCAATGATATCTTAGGAGTGAACCTCAAAAGCCTCTTTCCAACCTTGATGTTGATATTACTATAGATTCTCAAGGAGAGTATTACCAATCACCAACGAATGCCAAAAAAGGGAAAGAAACTACTATGACAAACTTAGGAATTTTAAAGACCAAAATCAAAAACAAAAAAAAATTGAGAGAGCTAAACCAAATATAGAGTATTTAAAGACAAATTTAAACTATGAAAAGAGACTCAAAAGAGTGCTAGCAATGCACCAAAGAAATTGCAACAAAGTGAGCAAATAAGCCTCCAAGGGCAAAATGGTCCAAATGTCCCCAAAAGGTTTTGAGAAAATTTCTCAATGATCCAAATAATGTTTACAAACAATGGGAATTTTTCTGAAATTTTTGTGATGCTCACGTGATTAGGTTGATGCCTTTTTTTGAAAATAATACTTTTTTTTTGCTATTTTTTTGCTATTTTTCAGTATTTTCTTTTTTTTTTGAATATTTTTTTTTTCAATGTCTCAAATAATTGTAGATTTTGAGACAAACAATCTGGCTTTTGAATCACTGAAAAAGGAGCTATATTGAATCCAGAAACACAATTTGAAGTTTTGAACAATCACATTTGGATCAAACTGCAGAAACTCAAGGATAGAATCAAGAACACCAAGAGCAACAATGATTTCTTAAAACAGGTTTATCTCAATGAATACTCAACCAAATCAGACAAACTTGGTGTCCATTTCACACAATTTTTCATAAGGAACACAACTAAGCCACTTTCAGACCCAAATAAGCACTTCTACGAAAAAGTGATGCTGGAAATGAAGGATGAAGATGAAGCTTCAAACCTTCAAACTCATCAATGGCAAAATACTCAAAACAGCACCAAATCAAACGAAATTTGTGCCTAAATTGAACGAAATTTTACAAGGATCACGAATAAATCATCAATTTGCAGAAAAAAGTTGAAGAGCTTACTCAAAACGCGAAATTTCAGAAAAACGCGTTTTAGGGTTTTGAAATTGGGCAAATGCTCAAAACTCAACCAAAATTCGTAAAACCACTTGCAATAGGTTCGAATTTAGTGCAGAAAATGACTGCTAGCAACTAATTTCAGCAAAACCGATCACAAATCCGAAATGAAATCGAAATTGGAAACAAAAATATAGCTTCTTTTTGGACTTCGAATTTGATCAAACTTTGCTCAAATGAAATGAAATAAGTGCGCAATATGTTGCAAATTTAACAACGAACAAGATGCAATCACTAAATCAAGACGAAACAGACAAAAAATAAAAAACGAAAATTGGACAGAAAATGAAAAACGTGAATGTAGTAGAAATACAAAGTGTTCCTGAAAGCTGGAAACGAAAACACTTTTACAGTGAGAAAAAAAAATTGCCAAATTTCTTCTAGCTCTTGATACCAAATGATGAGATCTAAAGTAGATCTTGAAGTTTACGATCTTGAAATTTAGCAAAGTAACAATTTTCTCACACAATCTAAACACCAACAACACAAAATCAAAGACACAAATGAAACAACACTTACTTGAAGGGAAGAAAATGCAAATATGGAAGAGATAGAAATGGAAGTGGAGAAGGAAGTCCACCACTTCTTCCTTGGGAAGATGATAAGGACAACACTATCCTTGAGCTCTCCTAGCCTCAAGGTTGTGTGCTCAAGGTTCTCATCTCAAGAAACCTTGGAGAATCTATGATGAACTTCCACCTACACTAGCAACTAGCCACTCACCACTCACTTAGGTCTTAGGGCACTCTCATGCTCAAAATGTAAAAGTGAATTTCATTCATCAAAGTTCTAACTATTACATGGAAAGGAAAAGTATATATAGGTTGGACTCTTGAATCCTAAGCCCAACACTCTAAAGTCCACTAAGGAAAGAAATAAGGCCCAAGGCCTAAACTAAATAGCCACCAAGGCTCAAAAATAAATGTTCATTACAATTAGGAATGAAAACCTAAATTTATTGAAAAGCAAATACAAATAAGTAGGAAACACTAGAGTTTGGATATTCTAGAAATTCCCTAATAGTATCATTGGTCACCTTTAGTGTGTCCTTGTCAATTATCAAGGTGGACACACTAAAGTATATTCCCTTTAAGTGTTGAATCTCTTTTTTGGTATTTTGAGTCTTTATCTTTGTGACCTTCATTCAAGCTCCATGATTGGGCTAGGTATGCGTGTGGGCTCACATCACTAAGGTTGAGCGTCATGCACTGCCGTCCACCTGCATCCACCTCGTGTCGCCAGATCTAACGTTAGGACGCAATTCTGCCCTAAACTCATGACCTAACCCCTTTCTTTGTTTTCATTTCTCAACGTCAATAACAGAGGACACAAGTAGCAAACAAAACCCAGCTTCTCATATTTTGACGACACCATGACTAGTGCACCATCAGCCTTCATTCGCAACAGAGGTTTCCTGACTTTAAGGCGAATACGAAGACGCATAAAAGACGTGTTGAGGCCAAATCCCTTGTGTCAGTTTTGATGGAAACAAACCATTTTGGAAAGTGTTTGTTATCCGATATATTATCGATCTAGTGATTCTTTTTTGTGATCAAAAGTGCATGAACTAATCAATCAAATCTCAAGAAGAAAGTATTTTAAAAAAACACCACATGAGAAGACATAAGTTATGTCTTAGAAGAAAAGTATGGTGGCATTGAGGACATAAGAAGATAGAAGAATGAAGACAACTATAATGGATTCTGATATGTTAAGACGTCATAAAGTCTAGAATGTTAATAGTTTATACAATCAGAGATGCAAACTCACTTAAAAATTTGGACCAACATAAAACTTTGAGGGAATGAACCTCCTCGATAAGGTTCCTTGAGATAAAACTATCCAAAGTCCGCATAAGCTACATAACAGAAATTATATCTGTATTGTCAATAAACAGTCGGTGTCCAAACTTTAAGTAGGGTTACATTACAAACTATCTTTGATTATAAAATCAAAGATTCAGTCTAAGGGTACAACATAAACATAACTAGGGAAAGCTAAGCAAACATAAGATAACTCGGTCCAAAAGGATCCCTTGATAACTAAGCAGCTACATCAACAACTAATTCTCCTTGGTCTAGTATGCTTTGCCCTGTACATCTGAAAACACCACATAAAAACAATGAGATTACAAATCTCAATGAGCTCCTTCGCAACCCCTCATCATTCCTCTCTCGGTGTTTTCCTTGTCAATGTTTTATTCCTATGGTTTAGGACAATTCGAGAAACATAATCACTCAAATTTAATGGAAACCCCAATCCGACAATCACTACAGAATAATGCCAGAGCCCTAGTGTTTACCGTGGTTTTTGGTAAACACCGCTAGTTTGAAATTGCTTCTATTTGCAGGATCAACTAGTAAATCCTAAGACCATTTGTGTTAAAGTCTTTTCCAGAATTATGCGTGTTCATGCGGTTTCAAAGAAAAGAATGAAGATAACTACCAGTTTCACGTGAAACCGTCGAATTTCTTCAGATAGGGATGAAGTGAAAACAAAGAAAAAATTGCGGAAAAGCAATAAAGAAAGCAAATTAAAATGCATTAATTGAAAAGAGAGTTGGTACACAGATCATACATTCTTCTCTGACTCGTTTTCTCTGTAATGTGTTGGAAGTTAGAGCGTGAGAATTCTGTAATGAGTTTGTGACCCTTTTTTCCTATGAGAAACTACTATTTATACAAGGAGGGAAAACACTAAAACTAACTAACTGTACAGAGAATTTAAAAAAGAAAACTGCTTCAGTCTTCGACTAGGGTAACTGCTAGAGCTTCGACAGCGAGCACTTGATTTTGACCTGTTATTGAATCCCAGCTTTCTCCTCTTCGAAATATCACCCCTTCAATCCTTGTTAAGTCTAAGGCTTTGTCGAATTTGCCTTCTGATACAACTCTTCTGTGTCGAAACCAACACCTTCTTCTGAGAAAACCAAAGTCAAATTCCGTTGACTGCATTTAATTTAGCCTGTCGAAATTACAGGCTAACAAATTGCCCCCCAAAAATGTCTTTTTCGACTGAAGCTTTATGTAAGGCAGAAAAAGTGACATTTTTGAGGATCCCTTTTTAACTACTCTGATGACGTCATTAACATCACGTTGCAGCATTGATGAGACGTTTCAGTGAAAAGTGCCTCTTGGCGCCACCGTTTCAGAGTTAGTGGGCCACGTTTTGCATTGAAACTCCCACTACTCATTACGAGTAACCGCCCTTTTAAAGAAAAAAATCAAAGGTTTCAAACCCTTTACACTCAACAGCTATATAAACTATCATTTTCTCTCCATTTTACTCTTTTCTGAAACCTTTGCAATCCCTTCTCTTCTCTTCTCTTCTTCGCGAGAACATACCTGCGCTTTCTAAACTCAAAAACTCAGAACTCACTTAGTATCTTGCACTGCTCATCAATGGCATCTTCGTCTCAAGCTCGAACTTCTGCAACCGCTACTGGCAAGCAACAACTCATTGCTGAATCTGCTCAAGCCCAAGATCCTGTGTCAATCTCACACACCTACTCTTCTGGAAAGCATTTTTGTGTCTCTGAACTTGATCTTGAAGATCCGCGAGCTCAAAATTGGAAGTCACAAGTGATCATCCCTGGTCCTGAAAATTACACACATGCTTTTCTTGGTCCTCTTCCTGATTTTCTTCCAGAACCACCAAAAATCCAAGAGATTTTTCCTAGCTACCGTCATTATAGCCCTAGAATCTTCCACGAAGGTCCTTATGAATTGAGTTTCATGGCTACACGAGTTTTCAGATCTGCACCTCATGTAGGGCACAAAGCTTATATTAATTGGCTCAACAAAATTGAGTCGAAGAAAGGTGACTTCTGGAAGACTCAAGGTATTTTCGACCTCGTCCAGTTGTCAAGATATGGCCCTAAATATCAAAGTTCTATGCTCATCGCAGCACTTCACTTTTGGGAGGTTACTACCAATAGCCTTCATCTGAAATGTGGTATGCTCACTCCCACCTTATTAGACGTGGCTGCTATCAGTGGACTTCGACCAACGGGCGAGATCTTCGAACCCGTCAGAGCTTCAGATACTTACAATTTCACTTTCCAGCGTGCCACTTTTGCTGGGTATATCGAAGATCAACACGTCTTCGACAGTGATGAGGTTTATGATAAGGAACACATAGCTTTTCTTACCTTATGGTTGTCCCATTATATTTTCTGCTCTTCGTCACTTCAAGTTGCAAAGATGTATATCAATTTGGCTACTCAGATTCATAATGGTCGAAATATCCGTCTTAGCAAACTTATCCTAGGGTCTCTTTACGAAGCTTTAGGAGATGGGGCCCTTGAAATGAAAAACTCTAAGCCTCAATCCTCTTTACTGATTTCTGGGCCTATCTGGTTGTTTCAAATGTGGTTTCTTGCCACTTTTGAATCGAGACTCCAATTGATCTGTCCCAAAGACCAAATCCAAATGGTCGAAAGAAGAAGCGTCGAAGGGATAAGACTCGCTCTCCAAAAACCTAGGGAAATTGATCAATCAAGTGAAGACCAATTCTCCGATACTTTTGATATGCTATTGAATTTCAAGTCTTTCACTCCTTCAATGGCACCATTTGTACACAGAAACCATGGACCTCATTGGTTCCTCAAAAAATTTCCTACAACACCCATCGACTCTGATGACGAACTCCATGAAATCTGGTGATACTATTTGACTCCTTACTGGTTATCACTTAGGATTTCGCCAAGCAAAGGTTCGACTCACTATGGACTGACAGGATACCAGCCAAATCTCGTGGCGAGGCAATTCGGACTGTGCCAACCTCGACCAGCCTCTTTTTACCAGTCGAAAAAATCTTTGGTATCCCCAGATAATGAAAGGGACTATTGGCGTCGACTTACCATGGCTGCTCAGTGCATTTCTACCTTCATTCCTTTGAAATACAACCCACTTTTCACTTGTACTAAGGAATTTCTCCAATGGTGGTCAAGCTATTATGCACCTAAACTGGTTGTTGTCGAAGAATCCACCTTGTTGCCTAACTTACTTTCTGCTTTTCCCAAAAATCAAGGTACGCAAATTCAATACACTCTAGATTCTCCAAAGCCTCTTCAAAATGGTACATTATTCAACTGTTTAGGTCGAACAATTTCTGGGATTTTCCCAACTAACCTCGTCGAATATTTTTGTAGTTGTTCCAACAACCACTGGCACCACTAAGACGCCGAAGAAAAATACCAAGAAGAAGGTTTCCATCATTCCAAAACAACACCAATCTCAGCAAACCAAGAAACAAGAGGTAACTACTTCCATGAGGTCTTTGTAACATCACATTTACACTTTAAATCCAACACTTGACTGATCTTCGTTTTGGAGAGTCGAAAAAGAGGGATCAGTCCTACTACTAACGTTCCTACTAAAAAGTCGAAGAAAACTAAAGTGCAACCTGTGAGTGGTATTTCAAAGATCTAATATTCTTACCTCTTTACTCCTGCTAACATTTATCCATTTTTCTTTTCATTACTAACCATGATCATTAAACTTCCAGCCTGACGATCAAACACGTAGCCCGAAGCAAATCAAGATTTCTGCAGTTCAAGTCGAAAAAGAGAAGAAAAAGAAGCATTCCCAAGAGACTCTTAAAACTCCCACTTCAACTCAAACCGAAAAACAAAAGAAGACGAAACATTCTCAGGATGCTCTTAAAACTCTCACTCCAGTGGTTCTCGTCGAAAAATCGCAAGACAACAAAGAGGCAACTATGGAGGAAACTAATGAGCCTTCTTTTGACAGCCAAACCCTTGGAGTAGAAATTCTCAACAAAGATCGAGAAAAACAAGACTTAGAGATGGTCGAAGTTACTGGTATCGAAACTGAGCAGAATATCTTGGCTTCAACTCATAATTCAAGTAATAGTGACGAACAAGACACAAACCAGGATGACAATGATGATTAAGAGAAAGGGAATGATGATGCTATTAATTCTGAAAAGGAGGGATCTGAAGAAATCCTTGAACATGTCGATGCATCACCAAAGGATGACAGCTCTTCTAAAGTAGCTCAGTCAAACAGCAATACTGTCAGTGACGATGCTTTTAGTGAACTGAAAAGTAAGAATCCTCTTGAAGCTTTGAACCTTATGTTGAGTAGTAGGAAATCTTCGACTAGACAAAGCTCTTCAACCACTTCTATGGGCGAAGCATCTGATAATTCCAAGGAAGACCTCCTCAAGGAATTTCAAGTTAAAGTTCTTGTAGCTGACTTATTTCAAGCTATTGAGCACGACCACATGACTACCTTTGAAATTAAAGCTTTGTTGCGATAACTCAATAATTCGACATCAGGCAAAGGTCTCATTGGCTTTATTGTTGAATTTGAGCCTCTCCTAGAGCAAATCACCTTAGACATCCAAAAGAAGAAAAACACTGCTGTACATAAAGCACGTGAAACCAAACTCCAACAGGAAGAATGGGCGGCTGTCGAATCCTCTCGAGCCAAGATCACTTCTTGGGAAACTCAAGCAGCAAACAACGCTCAAGAAATGGCTGCCTGTGATGATTAAGGCAGAGGAAAACAAGAAAGCTTCAATTCGCAAGAGAATTCCAGGTTCTTTGGAATCTATTATTAACGCAGAAGCAGCCTTAGCAATTCAACACTTGGAAAAATTTAGCACACATGAGGCAGAGGTTCAAAGATTGGTTGAAGACGAAGCCCTCACTGCCATCAGATTAGAACACTCCAAAGCTGTTTTTGAAAAGCTAAAAGCCAAACTCCAACTTCAGATTGTAACTTTCTTTATTTTCCAGTTGTTATTTTTTTTTTTGTAATTTCGACAATGTTCTGGCAAAGACTTTTGAATGCCATGTTTGAATTCTTTATACTATTTAGTCTTGTGTTATGTTAACTTCTTGCGTGTTTTTGACATTCTTGACAACCCTTGGCGAAATCTATTCAATCTTTCAGCATAGTCGGCCAATATACTCCTTGGAGAAATAAAAGCCACTTCATTTTGTGACCTGCTTGATGAGATCCACAAGCTCCACTATGAGTATTGGAAATTGCTAAATATGCCTCACTTTCTTTAAGACATTTCAATAATACTCCTTCAGGAGTCTTTTTAAATAACTCATTCCCAATAATAACATAGCTTAAAGCTCTATAGTTGGTTTTCCTATCAGTCACTCTTGTTGGATTTTCCAAGTATTCGACAATTCGCCTTCGCCAATCATCATTCGACATATTATCAATGGCAAAAATTTCAACTTCAAAATTTTCAAAAGTTTTAAAATTTTCCACCAGATTTAACATCTCCGCCCCCTCAAGTTTTGTCGTTGACAATTGGGCATTGGATGAATCTGTCGAAATCTATTTGTGTTTGATTTCTATTAGCTCTAATAGCTTTTCTTTTGAAACTTTGTATCCTGATGCTATTTGTGCCAAATCGTTTGCCTCTTGATTTTCCATACGTGGCACGTGTTTTATGTGAACAGTGTCGAATCTCTTTAACAACGTATTAGCAATGGCAAAATACATTATTAAGTTCTTTTTGAAGCATTTGTATTCTTTTGTTAACTGTTTCACAATTAGTTCTGAATCTCCTTTGATTTTGACATGTTTTGCCCCCAATTCTAACAAGATCTGAAGTCCTGCTATTAAGGCTTCGTATTCTGCCTCGTTGTTGGAGCATGTCCCTTCAATTTTAAACATATATTTTGTTGGTACCTTTGTTGGTGAAATTATTATTACACCAATTCCAACACCATTTTTGTCGCTTGAACCGTCGAAGTATAACTTCCAAGGTTGGGTTTCCACTCAGTTTATTGTATTTTCGACCACTGAATGGTCAACTATGAAGTCAGCCACTATCTGACCTTTTATTGCTTTTAATGGCTGATAAGTCAAAGAGAATTCAAAAAGAGCCAAAGCCCATTTACCTATTCTACTATGTAAAATTGGTTTCGACAGCATATGTTTAATAATATCATAATGCGAATAACCATACACATCAATAGGCTTTATGTATTGCTTCAACTTTGTACAAGAGAAATACAAGCATAAACACAATTTTTCTATAGGATGATACCTAGTTTCTGCATCATTTAGAATTCTACTGAGGTAATAAATGGCTCTTTCGACACGATTTTCATCTTCTTGAGTTAACATGCTTCCTATAGAAAATTCTGAAGCTGCTATATACAATTTCATTACTTTATTCCTAATAGGTGGTAACAAAATTGGTGGCTTCATCAGGTATGCTTTAATCTCATCCAAAGCTTGTTGGTGTCCTGCATCCCACCTAAACACATCTTCCTTCTTCAGTCGAAGTAATGGCGAAAACGCTTGAGTCTTGCCACTTAGATTTGGAATAAATCTTCTAAAGAAATTGATTTTTCCTCATAATGACTGCAATTCTTTTTTGGTCGAAGGAGCTTTCGTTTCCAAGATTGCTTTCGTCTTGTTTTGATTGATATCAATGCCTTTTTTGTGTACAACGAAACCCAAAAAGTCACCTACACGAACACAGAAGGTACATTTGAGTGGATTCATTTTCAATCCATATTTTCTCATTCTTTCAAATGATTGTGGAAGATGGTCTATACGACCAATTCCTGAAGAAGACTTATTTACAATATCATCTATGTACACTTGCATAAATTTTTCAATAAAATCATGGAACATAGAATTCATTGCCCTTTGGTATGTTGCACCAGCATTTTTTAGGCCAAATGACATTACAACCCATTGATAGACACCTAATGCCCCTGGGCATCGGAATGCTGTTTTCGACGTATCTTCTTCAGCAATATATATTTGGTTATAACCAGAATAACCATCAAGCATACTTAGGTATTCATAACCTGTTGCTGAATCCACTAACATTTCTGCCACTGGCATGGCATATTCATCCTTAGGTGTAGCATTATTTAAATCTCTAAAATCTATACACACTCTAAGCGTGCCATTTTTCTTAATTACAGGAACTATATTAGCAAGCTATTCGACATACCTAGCAATTCTGAGGAACTTGCTCTTTAGTAACCTTTCTATCTCTGCTTTGATCTTCAACAGGATTTCTGGTGCAAATCTTCTTGGTGTCTGCTTCACTGGCTTCTTTCCTGGTCGAATTGGTAGTCTTATCTCAACAACGTCACGACTCAACCCCAGCATTTCATTGTAATCCCATGCAAAGCAGTCTTTGTACTCCTTTAGCAATTCGACAATCTGGACCTTCAATCTTAGCACTTATGTATGTTGGCCTTTTTATTGAGCCATCTCCCAAATCAATTTCTTCTAAGGGTTCTTGTGCTTGGATCCTTTTGGTTGAACCCATTGGATCTTTTTCAAAACCTAAAGGCTCGTCATCATAGACGCAATCAAGCCTCTAGTTTTCGACAACATTGTCTCTATTTTTTGTCCTCAACGGCTTCAGCAACTAATTGTTGTTGTAATTCAGCTTCTAAAACCGCTTTTTGCTTATTCTCGGCCACGTAGGCCGTAATTCTATCCCAAGCAGTGGGCTTGTCCATAAGTAACTATTTATGGGCCTTCCCACCCTGTAGGATTAACAGAGCCTTGTGGGTAGTTGTCTTCATCTATAACCTCTCTATCCCAAATGAATCCATAATTGGGATGAAGTATCACTGAAGATCTAACATTGTTTTGGTTTTCATAACCAAGTTCAGAAGAAATACATGGCGTAATGTTTGCCAATTGTTTATCAAAGGTTTTCTTGGTAATAGTGTTTACCTCAGCCTTGAAGTAACTCTGATCACCTTCAATATTTTCGACTAGACCATCTTCTCTCCAAATGATGAGCCTCTGGTGAACTGTCGAAGGTATTGCTCCCACACCATGGATCCATTCTCTTCCCAGCAGCATGTTGTAATTTGCCTTTGTTGAAATTACCATGAACATCGTTGGTCTCCTGATGCTTCCAACAGCAAAATCAACTTCAATGGCTCCAAGTGAGTGGCCACTTTTGCCTTCATAGTTGGTAAGAATTACATTGTGTGTTTTCAAGTCAGTCTCACACTTTCCAATTCTTTTCAGCATATGTTGTGGCATTAGGTTTACAGCAGCACCACCGTCAACTAGAATTTCATTGACACCAATATTGTTCACCTTTGCTTGAATATACAAAGGTTTGAGATGGTTCATCATTCCACAGTCTGGTTTTTCAAACACAACGTGTTGCTCTTCAACGCAACCATTTTTCAGCACATAGTAAGAAATTGGTTTGTAAGTGGTTTCTTCGTCGAGATCTGCTTCGACATCAATACTCAATTGGGAGAATTGAGACTACACCACACAAGACGTCGAATTCTGACCCAGAATCAGCGAAATCCGAGCCCATTTCTTCGTCTAAGTTGAGACCCTCTTTGATCACTGAAAGTGGTGGAAATATCCTTTCAGTAGCTGGCTTTCTAGCCATTTCAAGAGATTTTGATGGTATTTGTTTACCTTTCTCTTTGTTGGAATTTTCCACATTGCTTGCAACAGCAACCGTTTTCTGGTGTCGATATCTACGCCACATAGTTCTTGTCATCGGGTTCTTCCTTTTGTAGTTTTTATTATAGGCATATTTATTAGACTCAAATGCCTTGTTTTGGCTAGGAGCACTAGTGCTACCCTTAACCAATTTTGCTGATTTCTGTTGATCTCCAACATTCTTTCCAGCATAATATGCTGGATAATAACCAGTACTTTTCCCACCAGAGTGCACCCATTTCTCGACAGGAGACTTTGCTGGAGGAACATAAGTTTTGATCTGTTCCTTTTGAGGATTTCTTGTCGAAGTGACTTTGTATTGAACACCTCTGTTGTTGTAGCAGAACTTTGGTCTTTTGTCGACCCACTTTCCTTTACGTTTCAGTTGAGGCTTAAATCCCTCCAGATTTTTGGCAGCCTCTTTGTCGAAGACAGAACTACACCTTCGACAAAGCAAAACTTCAGTATTGTTGATTTTGCAGCGATTGAGAAAATCAATCAATTCTTCTTCAGCCCTTGGATACACTATCTTCATTTTTTCAGCGTACTGGTCTTCAGTGACCATTTCGACATCAACCTTGTCGACAGCCTTCTCTACCTTAGCATTTTCAGCAACAACCTCTGTGACCTCAACTACATTGAGATCGACTTCAACAAGCAATGCATCAGCTGTTGGCAAAGGATCCGCATCAATTGGTGGCTTAGATTTGTCACCAAATTTCAGCCTTCCCTCATTGATGGCGTTCTGCACCAAAACCCTGAAAATAACACAACGAGAAGTGTTATGGCACAAGAAACTATGAAATTTACAAAAACCTCTTTTCTGTCGCTGTTCCAATGGTGGAATTTTCAGGCCT
Organism: Astragalus glycyphyllos; assembly: GCA_963573325.1. Lineage (NCBI taxonomy): Eukaryota > Viridiplantae > Streptophyta > Magnoliopsida > Fabales > Fabaceae > Astragalus > Astragalus glycyphyllos. Next base: position 42,305,315 of record OY754307.1, read on the forward strand.
TTAGGCACTAAAATTTGACCATCAGCCACTAACAGATCAAATATTTCATCACATTTAGAAACATCATAAGTATAAGTTTTTGCAACAAATTTATCATTCTTAGGCTCAACATGATTTTTCCCATTAGAAGGTTTCATCAATTTGCAAGTATAAGGAGGTCCTGGTTTTAGTTCTGCAATGTTAACCTCTTCCCCGAAATCTTCATAAGATATGTCATATTCTTGGTCACTGTCATTAGCTTCAACATAAGCAACATTTTCTTTCTTACTTTGGAATATACCTGAGTTTACCTTGGATTTTGGTAAACACCGCTAGTTTGAAATTGCTTCTGTTTGCAGGATCAACTAGTAAATCCTAAGACCATTTGTGTTAATGTTTTCCCCAGAATTATACGAGTAAAAAGAAGAAGATAACCGTCGATCTTGCACGAAACCGTCGACTTTCCTCAATGAGGGAGAATAAAACAAAGAAAAAATTGCAGAAAAGCAAAGAAGAAAACAAATTAAAATTGCATTAATTGTAAAGAGAGTTGGTGCACAGATCATACATTCTTCTCTTGGCTCGTTTTCTCTGTGATGTGTTGGAAGTTAGAGCGTGAGAATTCTGTAATGAGATTGTGACCCGTTTTTCCTATGAAAAACTACTATTTATATGAGGAGGGAAAACACTAAAACTAACTAACTGTATAGAGAATTTAAAAAGGAAACTGCTACAGCCTTCGACTAGGATAACTACCAAAGCTTCGACAGGGAGCACTTGCGTTTGACTTGCTATTGAATTCAATTTTCTTATCGTCGAAATATCACCCATCAAATCTAGTTAAGTCTGAAGCTTTGTCGAATTTTCCTTCTGATACAACTCTTTTGTGTTGAAACCAAAACCTTCTTCTAAGAAAACCAAAGTCAAACCGCGTTGACTGCATTTAATTTAGCCTGTCGAATTTACTGGCTAACAAATTGCCCCCCAAAAATGTCTTTTTCGACAAGAGCTATGTGAATGGTAGAAAAAGAGCATTTTTGAAAACCCTTTTCAACTGCTCTGATGACGTCACTTGCATCACGTTGCAGAGTGATACGACGTTTCAGTGAAAAAATAGCTTTTGGCGCCTCCGTTGTAAAGTTTGTCGGCCACGTTTCGCCTTGAAACTCTCCACTACTCATTGCGAGTAACTGCTCCATTAAGAGGGAAACTCAAGAGTTTTCAGCCTTTGCACTTCAAACAGCTATAAAAACCATCGCTTCTCCTTCATTTCACTCTTTCTGAAACCTTTGTAACCCTTTTTTTTCTTCATGAAACCAGGGTCAACCAGTTGGTCGAAGAGGAAAACTTTATCAAAACGAGATTGGAGCAAGCTAAGGCTCTATTCGAAGACTTGAAAAACAAACTCGTTTTGTAATTTACGATTCCATTTTTCCTTGTATTGGCACTTTGTAATTTTAACTTTCAATTCCAAGTATTGTAAAATAACAATAGCCTTTGTTGGCAATTAATATTTTTAGCTTGCCAAGTTCGCAATTTGCTCATTTTAATCATGCGTTATTTTGACTTCTTGCAAAATTGGCATATATTTCTTTAAATACTTGCCATTTATTTGCAAAATTCGACCATCAGCGCCAAGTTCTTCGACTTCATAGGCACAGTTAGTATACACTTGTAGAATGCGAAATGGTCCTTCCCAATTTGGTGACCATTTACCCAAGACTCTATCTTTTTTATCCATGGGTAATATAACTTTTCACACTAGATCTCTTAAGGCAAATGTTTTTAGCTTAACCTTTTTATTCTAGGCTTTAGCCACTCTTTCTTTTTGCCTTATAAGAACATCCAACGCATGTAGTCTTTCTTCATCTAAATCAACCAATTCATTTAACATCATATTCCAATAAGAATCTGATGGAATTTCAAACTATCTTTGAATCCTAGCTGATTGTAAACTATTTTCGACAGGTAAGACTGCGTCATATCCAAATGTAAGTCTATAAGGAGTAGTGTTGATTCATTCTCTGGGAGAATTTCTACATGCCCACGGAACTTGATCAAGCGTTTTATGCCAACTCCTAGGCTTTTGCCCAATGTGTTTCTTGATCAAATTGATAATAATTTTGTTGGCAGCCTCCACTTGACCATTAGCTTGAGCATAATATGGTGTCAAAGTTAGTAACTTGAAACCAATTTCAGAAGCAAAGTCAACCATTTTTTGACCAATAAAAACTGTGCCTTGGTCAGTCGTAATGGTTTCAAGAAATTCCAAACCTATGTAAGATATGGTTCTGAATAAAACTTATCACAGCTTCCTGATCAACATTAGTTAAGGGAACATCTTCCACCCACTTGGTGAAATAATCTATTCCTACTAAAATAAAACGGTGACCCTTCGACGAAGTTGGTTTGATTTCACAATTAAGTCTAAAGCCCAACCCCTAAAAGGCCAAGGTTTTATTATTGAATGCAATTCACTTGCAGGCACATGTTGTATTCTTGCGTGTTTTTGACATTCTTGACAACCCTTGGCGAAATCTATGCAATCTTTCAGCATAGTTGGCCAATATACTCCTTGTTGAAATAAAAGACATTTCATTTTGTGACCTGCTTGATGAGATCCACAAGCACCACTATGAGTATTGGAAATTGCTAAATATGCCTCACTTTCACTAAGGCATTTCAATAATACTCCTTCAGGAGTCTTTTTAAACAATTCATTCCCAATAATCACATAGCTTAAGGCTCTTTACTTGGTTTTTCTATCAGTCACTCCTGTTGGATTCTCCAAGTATTTGACAATTTGCCTTCGCCAATCATCATTCGACATATTGTCAATGGCATAAATTTCCACTTCATATTTTTCAAAAAGTTGAAAATTTTCCACCAAATTTAACATCTCTACCCCCTCAAGTGTTGGCACTGACAATTGGGCATTGGATGGATCTGTCGAAATCAGTTTGTGCTTTATTTCTATTAGCTCCAATAGCTTTTCTTTTGACACTTTGTACCCTGAAGCTACTTGTGCCAAGTCATTTGCCTCTTGATTTTCCATATGAGGCACGTGATTAATGTGAACAGTGTCAAATTTCTTTAACAACCTATTAGCAATGGCAAAATACATTATTAAGTTCTCTTTGATGCATTTGTATTCTTTTGTTAACTGTTTCACAATTAGTTTTGAATCTCCTTTGATTTCGACATGTTTTGCCCCCAATTCTAACAAGATTTGAAGTCCTGCTATAAAGGCTTCGTATTCTGCCTCATTGTTGGAGCATGTCCCTTCAATTTTAAACTTATATTTTGTTGGTATTTTTGTCGGTGAAATTATTAAAACTCCAACTCCAACACCATTTTTATGGCTTGATCTGTCGAAGTATAACTTCCAAGGTTGTGTTTCCACTAAGTTTAATTCTTTTTCAACCCCTGAATGGTCAACTATGAAGTCAGCCACTATTTGTCCTTCTATTGCTTTTAATGGTTGATAAGTTAAAGAGAATTTAGAAAGAGCTAAGGCCCATTTACCTATTTTACTATGTAAAATTGGTTTTGACAGCATATGTTTAATAATATCATAATGCGAATAAACATACACATCAACAGGCTTTATGTATTGCTTCAATTTTGTACAAGAGAAATACAACCATAAACACAATTTTTCTATAGGATGATACCTAGTTTCTGCATCATTTAGAATCCTACTAAGGTAATAAATGGCCCTTTTGACACCATTTTCATCTTCATGAGCTAACATGCTACCTATAGAAAATTCTGAAGCTGCTATATACAATTTCATTACTTTATTCCAAATTGGAGGTAACAAAATTGGTGGCTTCATCAAGTATGCTTTAATCTCGTCGAAAGCTTGTTGATTGATTTCAATGCCTTGTTGATTGAGTGGATTCATTTTCAATCCATATTTTCTCATTCTTTCAAATGATTGTCGAAGATGGTCTATATGACCATTTCCTGAGGCAGATTTAATAACAATGTCATCTATGTATACTTGCATAAATTTTTCAATAAAATCATGAAACATAGAATTCATCGCCCTTTGGTACGTTGCCCCAGCGTTTTTAAGGCCAAATGGCATTACAACCCATTCATAGACCCCTAATGCCCCTGGGCATCGAAATGCTGTTTTCGACGTATCTTCTTCAGCAATATATATTTGGTTATATCCAGAATAACCATCAAGCATACTTAGGTATTCATAACCCGCTGCTGAATCCACTAGCATTTCTGCCACTAGCATGGCATATTCATCCTTAGGTGTAGCATTATTTAAATCTCTAAAATCTATACACACCCTAAGTGTACCATTTTTCTTAATTACAGGCACTATATTAGCAAGCCATTCGACATACCTGGCAGTTCTGATGAACTTGCTCCTTAGAAACCTTTCTATTTCTGCATTGATCTTCACCAAGATTTCTGGTGCAAATCTTCTTGGAGTTTGCTTCACTGGCTTCTTTCCTGGTCGAATTGGTAGTCTGATTTCAACAACTTCACGACTCAACCCTGGCATTTCATTGTAATCCCATGCAAAGCAGTCTTTGTACTCCTTCAACAGTTCAACAATCTGCGCCTTCAATTCTTGATCAATCTTACCTTGGTTTTTGGTAAACACCGCTAGTTTTAAATTGCTTCTGCTTGCAGGATCAACTAGTAAATCCTAAGACCATTTGTGTTAAAGTTTTTTCCAGAATTATGCGTGTTATTGCAGTTTCAAAGAAAAGAATGAAGATAACTACTAGTTTCACGCGAAACCGTCGAATTTCTTCAGATAGGGACGAAGTGAAAACAAAGAAAAAATTGCAGAAAAGAAATAAAGAAAGAAAATTAAAATGCATTAATTGAAAAGAGAGTTGGTACACAGATCATACATTCTTCTCTGACTCGTATTCTCTGTAATGTGTTGGAAGTTAGAGCGTGAGAATTCTGTAATGAGTTTGTGACCCTTTTTTCCTATGAGAAACTACTATTTATACAAGGAGGGAAAACACTAAAACTAACTAACTGTACAGAGAATTTAAAAAAGAAAACTGCTTCAGCCTTTGACTAGGGTAACTGCCAGAGCTCCGACAGCGAGCATTTGATTTGCCATGTTATTGAATCCCAGCATTCTCCTCTTCGAAATATCACCCTTCAATCCTTGTTAAGTCTAAGGCTTTGTCGAATTTGCCTTCTGATACAATTCTTCTGTGTCGAAACCAACACCTTCTTCTGAGAAAACCAAAGTCAAACCCCGTTGACTGCATTTAATTTAGCCTGTCGAAATGACAGACTAACACCTAGCTTCAGGATCACGACTCCCCTCCACTAGGTGTGCGACAATGGTTTTGGGATCGTCATTCCCTTGATATCTTATGATTAGCTTGACACTTAGGTCGTTTTCTCACTCGATACAAAACTACTCAGGTATAACATAGTAATTATATCCATCCAAATTCATATTCAAGACAATCATATAATCATAAACATATCATTCTTTTATTATTTGAAGTTAAATTTAGGATCCAAAGCGAGCTGAATACCAAAACGATGAGGAAACAAGGTTCTTATAACTTAGAAAGAAGAGGACGCACTGGTCGTGTGCACAGGTGCACCGGTTGTGCTTCCTGAAACTTTTAAAAATTTGAGCACAAGTGACTTGCACCGGTCGTGCTCTTGGATGCACCGGTTGTGTGCCTCCTGTAGTACATGTTTTTGCAAAACTTTAAGCCTTTTCCCTTTTTGTTTCCGAAGCTCAACCAATTCACTAAACAAGACTCACTAATCACTTAATACTCACAAAATTCGTGGCAAACACGATTATACTGAGTTTATGCAATCAAACACCGAAACAATCATTGTTCCAACCATTCAACATTGCAACATTCCATCAATTCACAAAACTCACATTTTCATGACAATCAAACCAATTTGGTTTTTCAAACACATTCAACAATCAATTTTAGTGGAGATACATTTTTCATCATATGCAAAAATCAGTAAACAATCAAACATGGTAAGGAACTCACATTGACAAAGAAGTTACTCCATAAACAAATAAAAGACTTCAAGCACATCATAAACAATTCCATAGCTCCTATCACCCAAGCTAGGTCCCAACAGACGCAGTTCGAACTCAGCTTCCCACTCCTCAATCCCCCGATAGCTAAACCTCAAACGCACATGCAAGCTCCATTTCCACACTTAGAACCTTGGAAACCACATGCATGAAGATATCATGAATTTCGAATGGTAAAGAAGTCGTGAATGGTGGATTTTGAGAATTTGATAGCTCAATCTCCCATGAATTTCGAATTGAGGAGATTGGAGTGAAGTGGATGTGAATTTCAAAAGGTTGGATGAAAAATTAGGCTTCAAAGTTAATGTTTTGGGGGGTTTAGAGAAGAATGATGTTCTTCCTTTCTCTTTTCCTCTCTCTCTCTCTCTCTCTCTCTCTCTCTCTCTCTCTATTTCTTTCTTCAACTGAAAAGTTGGAGTTAATAAATGAAGGGTTCATGGGTGAGTGAGGGTTTGAAACGCTCTTCTTCTTTTCTTCCTCTCTTCTTTCGCAACTCTCCCTCTACTTTCCCTTGTCTATTGTTTTGTTTCTCATTTTCAAAACGAAAGTAAGTGAAATGTGTGTGTGTGTATTATTTCATTGGAGTGAGGGAGTGTTTTGTGAAAATAAATAAGTGACAGTGGGTTCTCCCTCTTCTGAAACAATAAAATTTGGATTTTTTTTTATCCCCACCATATCCCCTCATACCCACACAAAATTGATATTCCGAGAACACCCATGATACATTTCTTCACACGGATTTATCTAATTTAGAGACAAATCCGTTTTTGGTTTTTTTCCAAAACGGATTTATGTTTAAATTAGATAAATCCGTTTTGAAGAAAAATATTTACCTAAATCTGATTTTTATATTTTTGCAAACCGTATCTACCTAAGAAAAACTTAAATCCGTTTTTGTTATTTTAAAAAAATGGATTTACCTAATTAGATAAATCCGTTTTGAAAATATTCAAAACGGATTTATCTACTAAATAGGTAAATTCGTTTTGTAAAATAATTAACCAATAAAAGTGATAAATCTGTTAAAAAATCATTTTTTTTAAAAATAGAATAGATATAAGTATTGGTCGTCTTTTGGTTTCTTTTAGTGAGTAGTTCGTTAACACGTGACGATGTTGTACGTCGGGTGAATAATTTAGGCTAAAATTTGGTTTTCGGGCAACCTAATTCTATTGAGACTGCGGGGCTCAAAATCCCAAATTCCATCGTTTACTATTTTTTATTAATTTTTCATAATCTCCAAAAAAATGTAAATTTTTTGCATAACCTTATTTTGGTTTTATTAGATTTTTAGCGGTGTTTTTATATTTTTTAGATTACTTTTGACTGTTTAGCAAATTTTAGTAGTGTTTTTATAACCTTTTGTAAAAAATTTAAATAAAAAATAGTTAGTTTTAATACACAAAACAGATTTACCTATTTATTAGATAAATCCATTTTGAATATTTTCAAAACGGATTTATCTAATAATAGGTAAATCTGTTTTTTAGAAATAACAAAAACGGATTTATGTGTTGCTTATGTAAATCTGGTTTGAAAAAATATAAAAGTGGATTTAGGTAAATATTTTTCTTGAAAACGGATTTATCTAATTTAAACATAAAGTCGTTTTGGAAAAAAACAAAAATGGATTTATCTTTAAATTACATAAATCCCTTTGAAGAAATGTATCAGTGGTATTTTCGGATTATCATGTTTTGTGGGGGTATAGGATGAAATGTTGAGGGTATAAAAAAAACCCATAAAATTTTGGGCCTTATGGAGTGGACTTAGTTCTACAATATATTAACTTGTGTCCACCCTTTTTATTACTTGTACCGTCCCACTCTTAAGCTCACAACAAGCATACAATACCTACAAGTATAGTACTTAGGCAATCAATTCATGAAATTACCAATCAATAATCAAGCAATTAACTCAATTATGAATCGCACCCTCAATTCACAAATGACTAAATCACTCAAACATGAAAGTTACTAGAATAATTACTTGGGATGTTACAATACACCTCAACTTGAAATTTTTTGTCCTAAAAAATTGATGAAGTCCTATCTATCAAATACAACCTGTAAATGGACAAATCAATTCCCCTTTTTTACTTTTAATTTATTCTATTGAGTGTAAACCTTTCACAAGATATCTTGACCAATAAATGATTGGTCCTAAGTGGTGTCACAACACGATCTAATGATTTACATTGGATAAGATGGAAAGGCATAATTGAAACATATTTTTTAAATGGAGACATATGAAAAAAGACTTAGCAAAGATAACTTTTCCAATGAAATCTTAAAACAGCGACAGTCAAGGACATATATCTAGGAATGATTCAAAACAATCCGTTATGCCATATTCAACGAGAGTTGACGTATGGACTCAAATAAACCGACTGTACAAGTTTTAGGAAAACATTCTACTTGTAGTCATGAGAAATTTCCATAAACATTTTTAATTTAAGAGGAATTAAGTCCCATACTAATAATGTAATAGTCTTTCGCATTGGACTAAAATTGGGAAAACTATTCAGGATGAGGGATAATTCTCAAAACAATAAAATTTGTAATTGGAGATGTTCTCTTAACTTTCACATAGCCTGAGATATCACTTTTTGTAGATTTTTTTTTTAAATTCCTTTAGTTTTGGGTCATATAGGTTAAGAAATTCATCGGTTTTGAAGAAAGTTTAGCATTTGTGACTCACCTTCTTCCCCTACTTACAGTTACGCTTTGTACTTATAGTTGAAAAGATCTTCTAGGGTGAGAAAACTTCACAAAACATTTTGACCAGCAGTTTTGGGTTCAAAAGCAATAGTTTTTAAACAATCATAAGGGTAAGAGATAAATCAGTCTATTTTGAAAAGAACTTTTTAATTTGTTTCTGAAGGGTACCTCCGAAATTTTTATTCCTAACAGTTTGGTTCCCACCCCAACTTTGATTAATCTTAATCAAAACATTTATATGAGATACACACTAGGAAGTCCAAGTTCAAAAATATGGTTCACAAATACAGAAATTGCTTTGTTCGTTCCCGATTTTTCGAAATAAAATCTTCCAAAAAGAGGATGTAACGATTTACTAGAAACCTCTACATTAAGCATAGAAGTGGGTCATGATGGCACCAAAGAAGTTTAAAGAATAATCAAGATTGTATTAAAGTTATGTTCAAAATAATATTTTCCATTTGTAGTGCAACCAATGCTCACTCCTAAGCTTAATTGAACTTAGGAACACTTCTACTTCATGCAATCTCAGCTCATGACCTTATAATCTAGTTGGGTCTCACTATACAAACTCTATCTATACACATAAGGTACTATAAGGGTCATGCATTTCATTACTATGGCCTCAATCAATCACCTCACTCCTTAGTGTAAAGTTGACCATACACGTAGTAAACATTTGTATTTATTTAGCTTCTTTAAACTATCCTCACTCGATTTACATATATTACACGTTACCCGTAAACCTCTTAAGCATTCATATGACACTAAACATAGGTCAAATCAGTCGATTTCAATGGGTAATTTCTCATATTAGGGTGAGGATAGGGTTAGGTAAGCATTGACATCGAAACATAATGATTTTGACTTAATTTGAAAAGGGGTAGCAGAATATCTCGCACGGTCCGTGCCACTAGGCGCAAGATCCGAGCTCCATGTCTCATGAAAAACCAATTTTTCTTCAAAAACTTACATTCCGTTCGTCCCAATACTTACACCAAACTATGCCTTAACCAAAAATACTTCAAAAACAATCTCAATTCGCAGTCATAATGCATTTACATCATCAATAGCAACATGGATTTCTAAGAGCAACACTAACATGCAAATTCTCACAAAACGCTTTTTAAAGCAACAATTCAGCACGCCCATCATCATTTCAGAAATTTCAATCAATATACCTTTTCATGGTTACCCACGTAAAGTCTAGAATTGAGCACGCCCATCAGCACGCCCAAAAATGTAACATCTAAACCTTTACACGTCATAAAGTCTAGAATGTTAACAACTTATATATACAATTAGAGATGCAAACTCACTTAAAAATTTGGACCAACATAAAACTTTGAGGGAATGAACCTCCTCAATAAGGTTCCTTGAGATAAAACTATCCAAAATCCGCATAAGCTACATAATGAAAATTAGATCCGTACAGTCAAAAAACAGATGTTGTTCAAACTTTAAGTAGGGTTTACATTACAAACTATCTTTGATTATAAAATCATAGATTCAATCTAAGGGTACAAACATGAGCATAACTAGGGAAGGCTAAGAAAACATAAGATAACTCGATCGAAAAGGATCCCTCGATAACTAAGCAGCTACATCAACAACTACTTCTCCTTGGTCTGCTTTGCTTTGCCTTGTACATCTGAAAATACCACATAAAAACAGTGAGATTACAAATCTCAATGAGTTCCTTCGCAACCCCTCACCTTTCCTCTCGGTGTTTTCTTGGCTATGTTTTATTCCTGTGGCTTAGCACAATCCGAGAAACCAAATAACTCAATTTCAACGGAAACCCCAATGCGACAATCACTGCCGAATAATGCCAGAGCCCTAGTTTCTAGATCATGACTCCCCTCCACTAGGTGTGCTACAATAGTTTTGGGATCGCCATTCCCTTTATATCTTATGATTAGCTTGACACTTAGGTCATTCTCTCACTCGATACAAAACTACTCGGGTATAACTTGGTAATTATATCAATCCAAATTAATATTCAATACAATTATATAATCATAAACATAGCATTCTTCTCGTATTTGAAGTTAAGTTTAGGATCGGAAGCGAGCATGATACCAAAACGGTGAGGAAACAAGGATTTTATAACTTAGAAAAACAAAGGACGCACCGGTCGGATGCAAGGCGCACCGGTCGTGCTTCCTGGAACTTTTAAAAATTTGAGCACCAATGACTTGCCCTGGTCGTGCTCTTGGACGCACCAGTCGTGTGCCTCTTGCAGTACAGGTTTTTTCATAAATTTGGGCCTTTTCCCTCTTTGTTTTGATTCCCAAGCTCAACCAACTCACGAAATTCATATCCAGGGACAAAGGCATAATCCTATGGGGGGGGCAAGTTTTGTTACTATAATGAAGTAAAAAAATAAAATTATACTTTTAGCATTTACACCATACATATCTCACTTGTTTTGGTAGTGTATACTTGGAAGTGGTACAAATTAAATAAGATAGGTAATGTGTATAGTTTTTTCTATAAACCGAAAACTTATATTAATGCAAAGGCACCAAATACACAAAATTGTACAAAAGTTTACCTGTAGGAAATAGATGAAGTGATCAGCTTATTTCCAAATACACAAGTTACACAAGTGATAACTCTTATTTATAAGAGTTATTTATGCTTTTTATTACTTGGAATCGTTGCAAATCCTTGAGTATTAATTAGGAAATTAATTGTTTTTGATCATATTTTGCTTTTAAGTGTTATTTTGTGTATGAAGGTGTTTAGGTGTGAATTATAGATAAGTTAGAACAATTTGATGTGTTTGTTCGTTGTGCAGATTTTTGATAGCAGTTAGACAGCACCCTGCACCACCTGTTTTAGGTGCTGGAGGCCTGTAGAAGTGATTGGAATTTAAAAGTGCGTAAAGTGTGCGAAATTTGCTGAGCTGGCGGCGTGGGACAGGCGTGACAGCAGGACAGTCTGTGTGCAGCAGTCAATGGGGACCACCAAAGATCCTCTTTGTTTTTAAATATATTAATTCCATTTTTGGTAGGGTTCCTTTTGTATTTTTGCAAGGGTATTTTACCCTAATTGTGCAATGATAAAAGGCTCATTAGAAAAGTTGAAAAGAGGCTGCATTTTTGCATGAAATCCTAGGCAAAAAAGTGACTCTTGAGACCTGGTGTTTGTCCTTTAGGAATCAGCCACCACTACCACTTCATCTTCTACCTTCATCCATTCCACCATTGTTGAAAGTGCACAGCACTGAGACAGCACCTACAGAGTGCTGCGAAATTTCTTGGAGTTAGGAGTTGTTGGCTGAAGTGCAGAACTGTTCTTCATTCTCTTCTCTCTTAGTTTCGTCTTTATTTTTGTTGTTTGGGTGCTCAACATGAGCTAACTTTTTAGTGTTAGGGATTTAATGAAGTTGTGATTGATTTCCAGTTGTAAGAACCTTGTTGATGTTGAAAGCACTTTGAATCAATGAGAATTATTTTTATACATTGAGCTGAGCATGATCACCTTAGTTTAATACAACTTTTTGAATACTGAAAAGGTTTAATAAGCAGAATGCATAGATTCACATGAGTACCCTTAGTTAAAAGACATTTTAATTAAGTTGGTTAAACTAGAAATATTTAACTAAGCTCATGGGATGTTCTGGATCGTTTTTATCATGGCTAGGGTCGACATTAATGGGGGCTTAGACATAAGGTACCCTTAATCAAATCTTGGTGAAAGTGCTAAAAAGCATACTTTAATTCTGCGCTCAGATGCTGCCAGCATCTTCACAGCACCTGCAACTGGACTGAAATTACAATGGAATTAATATCCCTAACCATCTTCGATTCTGATTTAAAAACCACTTTATTTACCCTTTAAATTCTCTGTTTGAACATGATTTGTGTCACCTTTTTATATTACTTTCTAGTTTACTTTTCGAGTCATTTTTGCATTAATTTAGCTACACAATCCTCGTGGGAATGACCTTTACTTATCATTATATTACTTGTTAGACTGTGTATACTTAAACACGTTTTTGCACAACAACAAGCAACAGTTTTTTGAGATCTTAATTGCCGTAAAACTAGACTCTACTATTTAGCAGCATCCTAACATAACCTGGTGAAGCACTAATAGCTGCAACTAGACAATTAGACAATTAGTAATTATGAGGGGGTATCCACCACAAAAACGTCCCATATAATACTTGGGATGAGGGGGGCTCAAGCCCCTGGAGGCCATAACCTGGCTCTGTCCCTGTTCGTGGCAAACAACACGATTATACTGAGTTTAAGCAATCAAACACCCAAACAATCATTGTTCCAACCATTCAACATTCCATCAAATCACAAAACTCACATTTTCTTGACAACCAAACCAATTCGATTTTTCAAACACTTTCAACAATAAATTTCAGTATAGACACACTTTTCATCATATCCAAAAATCAGCAAACAATAAAACATGGTAAGGAACTCACATTGACAAAGAAGTTACTCCATAAACAAGTAAAAGACTTCAAGCACATCAACAACAGTTCCATCAGCTCCTATCACCCAAGCTAGCCCCCAACAACTCCTAAAGCACTTCAAACTCAGATTCCAATTCCTCAATCCCCCAATAGCTAAACCCCAAACACACATGCAAGCTCCATTTCCACACTTAAAAACCTCCAAACCCACATGCATGAAGATATCAAGGTGAAGAAGTCGTGACTGGTGGCTTTTCAGAATTTGATAGCTCAATATCCCATGGATTTTGAATTGAGGAGATTGGAGTGAAGTGGATGTGAATTTCTAAAGGTTGGATGAAAGATTAGGCTTCAAAGTTACTGTTTTGAGGGTTTAAAGAAGAACGATATTCTTCCTTTCTCTTTTCCTCTCTCTCTCCCTCTCATTCTCAACTCTCTCTATTTCTTTCTTCAACTGAAAAGTGGGAATGAACAAATGTAAGGGTTTTCAGTTTGGGTTCATGGGTGAGTGAGGGTTTGAAACTCTCCTCTTCTTTTCTCCCTATGTTCTCTCTCAACTCTCCCTTTACTTTCCTTTCTCTACTAGCGCCGTGACCCGTGCGATGCACGGGATCAAACCTTTAGTGTCTACCAAAATATTATAAGAGGAAGATTAGATTAATAGTAGTTGAAGTCAAATTTTAACGACAAAGGTACGTTTAAAAAGTTCAAAAGGATGAAACTGAAACACAAAACGATAACAGTAGTAGAAATGCTAACTATTACATAATAATTGGGTTATCAGGGGTAAGGTCATCTTCAAAAACAGAAGCATTGGAAGGGTTCTGCTGAACAGTTTGACATCCTCATTGTTTGGGTACACAACTTCAATTGGTGGTGGTTGATTACGCATCATTCTTGGGCGAAGTCGTTCAGTTGACATTGGGCAATGTATCACAAAGACACCCTTTGAACTTAAATAAGTTAGTTGAGCTTCTCTACATTGAGGTGTTCCATACAAACCATTTGCTCCAAAAACGTCCATAAGTATCTGTGTCTAGATAGGCAGTACCAGACAAGTAGAAAGTTAAAATGTACAGACATAATCCAGACAAATTGTTCTATACACATAATCTGTAGTCATAATTTCAAGTAGAAAGTTAAAAGACATAAGATGCATAATCCAAAGATAGAAACTCATACGTTCAACATCATCATTCACCTAATTATTATTTAAGTTAAATAAAATAGGATGATTAGGGTTTCTTTGATGTGCATTTTGGTAAGAAAATTCCACTTGAAGGGGTAGTGGTTGGTTACGCATCACACGAAGACAACGACGATCAGAAATATCTTCGAAAGTAACATGAACTTTGAAGGAAAAAAAGGGAGAGAAGAAAAAGGGAAAAATGAGGGAAGGGGAGAGTTTACCACGATAATATAATAAAAATAACTTTACGTAATTTGTTGCAAAATTAATTTTCATCTTCACTAATTTGATTATGGAGGAATCAACTTCGGCTATTTGAACAGCTAAAATTTTTACTGAATCGTAAAGTACCTTTAAAATATAAAATTATGAATTAGAGGGGAACAAAATTCACCTATGTGAACAATTAAATTTTTTGCTGGATGATAATTTAGGGTTCTTCTAGGGTGAAAGAGCAAATTAAATCTTTCACTAGTGAAACACTAAAATTAATCGTTGGATGTAGTATAAAAATTCATCAATGGTTAGGATTTAATATTGGTTGATTCAATCCTAACCATTCATAGCATTTTAAACTATATCCAACGATCAATTTTAGGGTTTCACCGGTGAGAGATTCGATTTGCTCTCTCACCCTAGAAGCACCCGATAACTTACCCTAAAATAAAACTTATGAAGAAAAAAAAGAGGGAGAAAAAGGGAAAAAAGAATGAGGAAGTTTTGAGGAACGAAACAAAACGAAAAAAGGGGGGGGGGGGGGGGGGGGGGGGGGGGGGTTTGGGGAAAGAAACAAAAAAATGAGGGTGTTAGGAATAGAAACAAAACAAAAAAAAAGGAGGGGAGAGGGGGAGTTGGCGCCAAAGGGGGGAGGGAGAGGGGAATTTGGCGCCAAAATTGGGAGAGGGCCCACTTGGAGACACCCTCTGGATTTATATTTTTAGATTCTTTTCTATCACTTTTTCAAAATGAAAGTAAGTGAAATGTGTGTGTGTGTGTGTGTGTGTGTGTGTGTTATTTCATTGGAGTGAGGGAGTGGTTTGTGTAAGTAAGTAAGAGTGGGTTTTCCATCAGCTGAAACAATAAAATTTTGGGGCTTATGGAGTGTACTTAGTTCTACAATATATGGACTTGTGTCCACTAGACCCTTTTTATTATTTGCACCCCTCCTTATTCCTGGTACCGTCTCACTCTTAAGCTCACAACAAGCACACAATACCTACAAGTATTGTACTTAGGCAATCAATTCATGAAATTACCAATTAATAATCAACCAATTAACTCAATTATCAACCACATCCTCAATTCACAAATAACTAAATCACTCAAACATCAAAGTAATTAAAAAAATTACTTTGGGATGTTACAACAATCTTCAAAGAGCCTCTCAAGATGAGTAGGGTATAGTAAGTTCCTTCCAAGATGAGAAGACATAAGCTATAGTGACTTCACAAGTTAAGAAGACTCTCCTCAGAAGGCTCATAAAGAAAGAAGGCTTAGATAAGTCTTAGAAGATAAGAATGATGGTCAAAGAGGTCGTAAGAAGATGCATAAAAAGAAGATAGCTATAGTGGTTTCTGAATATGAGAAATTGTTTCTATGGGAAGCCACTCAAAAAGAGTAGGTAGTAAGAAGCTTCTCAGATAAAGAAGACACATGCTATATTGCTTCTCAAGATGAGAACGTGGTTCTGTTGGAATGAAAATCTCTTTCCATGTTTTGATGATATTAGTAAGATATTAAGTTTTCAAGTTAATGTTTATCTAACATGTTTATTCCAAGTGTGAAGAACAAGTCTCAAAGATAGCAAAATGTGAAAACATAAAAATATAAACGTAGAAATGAGATGTGAAGGTTGACCAAGTCAAATGAAGGTTGATCAAAAGGTCAATATAAAAAGTCAATGCAAAATTTTGACCAAGTCAACTCAACATTGACCAGAAGTCAAAAGAAGTTTGGCCCCACATCTATGATGAAGATCCATTCTTGAGAAGGCAAAGTGCAAGATGAGAAGATTCTGTCCAGCAAGCTTTTCAACATGACAAACATGTTTATTCTCATTTATTGAAGATCAGAGAGTATTTAATGCTGGAGTCAAGAAAAAAATAAAGGAGGAACTCCTTGATTATTCCTAGGCCAACCAAAAGGTGTTTTAAGGTTCAAAGGAATGTGAAGGTTCGTGTACAGCTGCCATAACTGAGGTGAAATGACAAGCCAACTAAGAGAGAGTCAGAATACTCAAGGTAAAGGACTGTGTAAGCATGTGAAGGTTGAAAAGTCAGTGTGAGGTTGTGAAGCTTCAAAAGCTGTCAACTTTGAACCCTTCCATCTAGTCACTCCTATGGACTAATGGATATCTCCAAACGGCTATATTCAAGTTGCTAACGGCTATATCCAGTCTCAATGGCTATTTAAAGGCTGAACTTCGAAGTTACAAATCATGAGAGTGAATTGAAACCTTCAAAAGTAAAGCTTCGCAAAGTTCATCCAACCTACTCATCCCACACTCAAGTTACTAAAGTTCATAATCTGGGATTCTTTTATAGAGTGTGTGTTAGCTTGATATACATTGTTGTAAACACTTAGTATAGTCTATTCTCAAACTATTTACTATCCCAAACCCAAACCTTTAATTGTAAAAAGCTATCTTGTGAGCATTTTATCAAACTACCTAGAGAGGTGAGTGTTGGTGAGAATCTACTTGATAGAGGAATCCTTTAGAAAATTAGCAAAGTTTTCTTGTAGGAAGAAGAGCTTGTTAATCAAAAGCAAGTGGTGTTTTGAAGTCTTTTGTGGTTGAGCAAAAGCAATTATAAGTACTATTTGGAAAATAGTGGAAATACTCACTTGGAAGTGGGGAGAGGAAGTAGTCATTGTTTGGGTGAACCTCAATAACTCTACTGTGTTATTTATGTGCTTTCCATACTATCTACCTACTTGCTTTACACTTGTGATTGTTTTCAAAACCTTGTGAAGGTTAACTCACTCAACCTTCCCAAGACAGTTTTCGAAACTAACTCTAAATCTTTTCATTATCTTATTAGTTTGATTAAAACAATTCTCTTACTAGCCAAAGTTTATTTAACTCATCCTCATTACTCATCATACATTATATATAGACATTTCCTGTGTGTTAGTGAAACTAACCTTAACCTTCTCAACCCCAAGTTTATCTTGATAACATTCTGTTTGAGAAGGGTGCAGGTACAAAGTTTTAAAAGGGTACACAAATCAACCCCCCTTCTTGGGTAACTTAGTCACTTCAGGTTCTTCATGTAGAATAAGATGGGAAGAAAAAAGAAGTTTATCAAGATGAGAAGACTCAATCCATATAGCCCCTTATGATAAGAAATGCCATGTCAAGATGCTTCAACAACTTTGAGAATACACAGGCCATAATGTATTACAAGCATGAGAAGGCATCAATTCAATCTTTAGAAGTTACTTCAGAAGATTGCTCAGAAGGCGTGCTCAGAAGCTACATCGCTCACAAGATACATCGTTCAGAAGCTACTTCGCCCAGAAGCCAATTCTCTCAAAAGCTACATCGCTCAGAAGCTACATCGTTCAGAAGGTATAAGTCAGAAGCTGAGAGAAGTGCTGTAGAAAGTACAGAAAAGCTAATAGCGCTGGAGAAAGTGCAGAGTGTGAAGATAGTGCTGTAGAATATGCTAAAAAGTATGCCAAAGACTAGAAATAGCTATATTGACTTTGGAGACCATTTCCAACGACTTTTGTTTGTTGCAACCCCTATAAATACATGGTGAGTGAGATTCAAGTTGTGAGAGTTGATGGTAAGCGTGGGCCAATATTTCCTATGATATAGCTTCTCAACAACTTCTTAAGCTTCTCAATAAGCTTCTGAAACTCATCCTCTTCTCTCAACCATATTCAATGCACTTCAAACTTTTTATGGGCACATTTCTGAGTATGTACTAGCTATGGAAAATATGTGTTGTGAGATACCATGTAAAGATCCAAGCTAGTGTATATCCCAAAGCGAACCCAAACACTACCTTGTCTGCAAACCTTCTGAACAAGGCATTGGTTTCCGAATTGTTAACGAAAAACCCTAAGTTGGTCTTAGGGGTTAGGTACCTTCTAAACAATGAGCATTGGTTGCTGTATTTTTTGGGAAGTTGGCTAAGAAGTTGTTCTTAGAGGTTTAAGTTGCTAGAACTTGAAAAAAACCAGGTTAATAGTTGATAGAGCTGTGGAAGACAACCATTAGTGTTGTAGCCTGTGATGGCTTGTAAATCTAACTGGATGTGAGGAGTAGATGCAGTCCTTGGCGATTTGTGTGAACCACTATAAATCTCTATGTGTTATTTACTACTTTTTTTTACAGTTTTCCTTACAACCTATTCTTAAAGTAAAGCTTCCTTCCACTCCATTGTAGGAATCATCCAACAATATCTAATCAAACCATACTGAGATATATTTTCAATACACTACAACACCTCTCCTCTTCCTAACCAAGCATTAGCATAATTCATCATCACTAGTGTAAGAAGCTAAAGACACACTTACAGATCACCAACAAAGTGTCTTCTTACACTATCCAGTTTCTAGGTAGATACAATATTTATATATCTCCAACACTCTATATCTTCTTAGCTCAGTGATTCACTTAGCATCAACAATTGTCTCTATGTATTTAGATGACTATCATATTATAAGAAAGCAAATACCTTCAAAACCTTCAAGTTCAGTTACATTGGAAGTCTATTTGATATTCTTCTAAGTGATTCAGTTGGTCAAAGCAAAAGAATTTTAAAAGGGTCACAATTCAAACCCCTCTTTCTTGTAAATCCAGTTGACTTATAATCACTTCAATTTGTATTAGAGCATCAGAATCTTGGGGTTAAACACACTTAACAGTGTGAAGAGAAAAAGATTCTGGAAGATGTGATGATAAACCATGATACCAAAGAACATTTTTCCGAAGGTTGCTTTCAATAATATATGCCTCATGCAGAAAATGATGTGATAAGGAGAGGGTTAATAAAAATGACTAGAAAAGCCATCAAGAGCAGATTGGAAAAAGGAAATGCTTAAATCATTAGACAGCTGTTGTAGCAAAAGGAAAACACATATGGAAGCAATAATCAAATCACTCAGAATTTTGGAAAGCTCAGATATCTCACAGTACTTGTCCAAATGCTTCCCAAAACATATGACTTGCAAAATATGGTGAGCTCAAATAACAATGGAGCAAATGAGGTAAAAACTTAATGTTTTATATTGAAATTCTAATGTCCGTTGTTTGTTTGTTCTTCATGTTTTATTCATATACCAAGCAGAGTTAAAAACGACTAGGAACCGAATACATGTGATTAATGCCACAAACACTCATTTTTCAATTTAATTGTTGCTGAAACACTAACCTTTATGTTTATCAGTTTCTCTTTTCAGAAAGATTGGCAAAATCTTGTAAGATATACATCTCGTATTTCTTGCACATTAAAACAACTTCCATATGAACGTGGACAAAATTCATGATGCATTTTATTAAATATTAGTGGATAGTGACATTCATGTATTTGTAAAAAGATTACATCTTTAGAATGCATGGTTCAAATAGTATCTTCTAATTTATACTTAAAATTGTATGTGCACGAACTGTTTTGTAATGTGCTAATCATGTTATATAGAATCATCCCAAAAATTGTCTTCCAAGATGTCAACTTATTTATTTGAAAAACGACCTATCAAGCAGAGATCAATGTTATAGTTTCCACCTTCTTCTCCCTCGGGTTGCTCCACTACATCTGTTTCCTCAACTGCATTTGTTAACCTCTAGATAATAAAAAAACTGTTACTTGTAATATTTTAATTGTTGCTTTTTTATTTAAAATTGCAATCACGAGTAGTGATTTAAATTGTGGACTATATTTTATGGTATTATTGTTATCACTTATTTTAATTTGCTTTATTCTATTTGCTTATTGCTCTCGATGTACATTGTTATCAACTCCCCTAATTATAATATGACATGTGTACTACACACAACTTAAT
Source organism: Astragalus glycyphyllos (assembly GCA_963573325.1). Taxonomy (NCBI): domain Eukaryota; kingdom Viridiplantae; phylum Streptophyta; class Magnoliopsida; order Fabales; family Fabaceae; genus Astragalus; species Astragalus glycyphyllos. Next base: position 42,325,732 of record OY754307.1, read on the forward strand.
TAATTATGTGATGTTTTGTTGGTTTATTAAATATAAATTGCGCATTGTATTACTGTTGTTTCTTTCTGGAATCAAGAGATGTTGTAGTAGTTTTACCAAAGATGTACTTTATGTGTCAAACTTTTAAAGTCAGACCTTAGTAGAATGATGAAGTATGTTTAGCACATGTACATGTGTTTTAATTATTCTCGATGACATACTATTAATCGATCTTGATAGTATTATATATCTAGTTTCCTTCTCCTTTTAAAAAATATCTACATGTCAGTGTCTTCATTATAATGAAAAGACTAGAAACAATGCCTACATGTTTTTTTTTTTTCATACAACGTTGGTTGCTATTCTAAGTCATACAATTGTGTTTGTGCTATTTGTTAAGTGAGCTTCATCTGATAACATTGAAATTGATTTCTTTCCTTATTAGTGAAATGTTTAGATTTATATATTGCAAAAGGGGTTTATTGGGTACTCTTATGTCGACCAACGATCCATGATCTTCTAGGGACCTGAGGCCGCATTGTCTAATACCTATTCTCAATCCTCCTTCTAGAATTTTTCACTAAAAGCTGTCAGTCTCAATCTTGTAACCCCCCTTCTCGTAATCGCTAAGTAATCTTAGTTGATATTATAGCTTTCCATTATATGCAGTTTAAACCTTTTCCTGTTTGACTCTTCTTTTACTCGAGTTTGTGTTAGACAATTGAGTGGACAATGTTCATCGTTAATTCTTATTTCAAAAATTCCTTGCTTAATTTCCTTAGAGTGTGTCATGACTATTGTTCTTTGGTTGTGGTACTTGTGGATATTTACATGGAAAATAAACTTCGATAGTGTCTTGTTTGTAAGGGATGTGTTTGACTGACACATTGTTTACAATCTGGAATATATTAGAGGTATTTTATACGTTTAATGGTTACTATTCTTAATTATCAATATTTCATGGTGAGCTTGTGTCTTGCCTTGTATGATATACCATTCATTTCTTCCCTAGAATGATGTTGACTTCTTTCTTTTGAGACTCTAATAAGATTTTGACAATTCTTCCTTCTTTTTGAGCTCTTGAAGTATTTACCCTCTTATTTTTGTCCTTCAAAATTATGCTAATTTTGTGGACAAATTTCTTTTATGAGAGATTGAATTGTAACACCCGGTAATTTCTTAAATAGTAAAATATTTTAAAAGGGTGTGACTCATTTGTTTTGTGAAACAATGATTAAATAATATAAGCCATACTTGTATTTGAACTTTAAAAAATGTTTAAATGCTCTTTATTGGTATTTTTATATTGTATTGGTAATTAATTGTTGCTATTATTTACTTATTTGATATGTAGAATACTTGTATTTGAAATATTATAACTTTAGTTGATTATTATTTTTTATAAATTATTAGTGTTTAAATTAAAAAATTTATAAGAAATTATTTTCAGTTAATGAAGTTTTATTATAATGTGTGTTTTAAGGATGGGGGTGTCAAAATGATTAAAATTAGTATTAGGGTTTTTATTTAAACCATAATAGACCCATTTTACGATTATAGAGCCTAATTTTGCTATTTGCACCACCAAACCTCAAGTAGACACATTCATCTTCCCTCAGCAACAAACCTGTCTCAAGAAACTCTGGCCTCTCTCTCTCTCTCTCTCCCTCCCTTCGCATTTTCCAACTTAAAGCAACACATACCACGGAAACCTCACATGCCCACTAAAAGTTTAGTAATTAATACATACCCGTTGTCTGTACGAGCAATTGCAGCCCAGAAAATGTGCTTGCGTTGCCATCCATGTTTCGTGTAGCTCCATCGCCACTGCAATGCCAAACCCTACCTCCCCCCTTACTGTCACATCTCCATATCTGTCACTCATCTTCGTGTTGGCTCGCTGTGCTCTTCGTATCACACTACTTGCGAAGGAAATTGTCCACCATTGTGGTTTTTCATTTTTATTAAATTTAATTTTTTTAATCTGTTATATACATATACGTGTAATGATTATATTTTGATTGCACTTAATGATTTTATTTAAAATTTTTATATATAAACTTATTTATTATTATAACTTTCAAATTTTACTTTGGATTATCTTTTTATATTAAAAACTACTCTGGATGTATTTTTCTTGAAATTACTATGGATGTATTACTTACTGTGTTTTAATACAATATTCTTGTATTAAAATTTATATTTATTTTTTAATTTTAAAATATTAAAAATAAAGGTATATGAAAATTTAATCTAATGTTTACCCTAGGTCTGATTACCTCCTTATAAATATGTGGCCGCCGCTGTCATCTCCTCACAAATACTTGTAAAGACTAGCGGCACTTCCCCAAAAATACTAGGTATCTCTCTTTCTCTCTTCTCCCATTACGTGTGTTTGCAAAGAGTTGCAACTGGGGCATTTGAATTTTTTGTGTTACTCATATGTGTGTGTCCATCCATATTTGATTGTGTTACTTAACTGATTATGATGCTATGCTAGAGAGAGATAGATAAATTGCGATTTCATTCTACTTATATTAGTACCATATATGACTAATTAGAGGTAAATCATCATGTTATATCTATGATTGCATCGATTTGTTTAGCGACTTCTTTTCTGTGATTTAATCATTTTGCTTTTGTCATCACTAGATCCATAAGCGGGGAAACATAACTTCGTTAATCGACTCGTAAGATGGATTGCATGGAAATTGTGGATGGTGTCTAATATTTGTACATCTTCTCAAAAATAATCTGCCAACAATTGTGATTTCATTGATTAAATAATACGACCCAAGATGTTGATGCTCGACTTCTCATATTTATAAAGAAGGTAATTATTATGAAATTAAAAGTATTTGTTCCTTTTCTTTAGTAGTAAATATGATTTATTACAAACTACTTGATTTTATATAAATGAATTTCAACTATTTAATTATTTATCTATTTGATTTTTCAATCCTTGTCCTAATGATTGTCTGTGATCTTCTTGGGTTATGATTTTCTGATGAATGATTTTTGAGATTGTTGATTTAGGGTCTGAAGATGGGAGGGTATTAGAGGTTTTAGGGTTCGATGTGTGGTTTTGTGCATGGTATAGATTCTTGACAATCTTGCGTTTGTTTGTTTTAATTTATTTTATAAGTCCTGCTTTATTGCTAATCTAACCTTCTAAGTGTCCTTGAAGAACATTTTATGCTTGGTTTACTGTGCAGTGTAAGAGGGGATGATCATCTAGGTGAATTTTGTCTTTAAATCTGCAATCTTTATCATTGTGGGATTCACATAGCAAATCCCTTTTCTTTTTGCCCTCCTTACAAATGAAAATACTATTCATCTCTGGAAAAATTCATTTTGATCATATGATTAGTTCTTTCTTCAACGTTGACACTCTCCTCTTCTTACATCCAAAATTTCAGAGTTTTTTTATTTACTGAGAAACCTAGTCACTCGAGTTATAAAAATTGGGTTATTAACTTTTCCTTATTCACTAAGGAAAGATGGCATACACACATTTAGTAAATAAATAGTGTAGTATAAGCCATTTTATATGGCACCTCTTGGTATATTGTGAATCTCTAATCCAATCATACCGTAGTAAAACCCACTTATCTTATATTCCAACAACAAAAACTAGTGTATTTCTAATTATATTCATAATAAAGCATACAAAGAATGGAGACTCGATAGAGAAAACAAAGACTTTTAATCCATACCATTATAGAAGAAGATGTGGGAAAAATATGTGCTTCTTCAATTATAGAAAATAGAATTTAAAGTATTTTCTCTAATTATAGATTTTCTCAGATACATGGAGATTTCCCAGCATTTTAAATTAGTGTAAAAACCCCTACAATTTTGGCTGAAAATTGGATCTTGAAACATGCTGAAACATCTTAAAATTGGATCTTGAAGCATGTAGAGAGGAAGGCTAGCCTGAAAATTGGAACTTGTAGTTAATTAATTTTTTTGTAAATAAACTACATACATATATGTAAAAGAAATTCAAATTGCAAAATTGCAGAGTATGTGATTGATTTCCGTAGTTTGGACAAGATTTAATGCCCTAAATATAACATATAAACATAGATTGGAATATTTTGGAAATTCAAGATTTATGGTTACTATTCGATATGTCATTTTCAGTTTAATCTTATAATACTCAGGACAACTCTAACCAAATTGTCTCCTTACAACTACACCCTGTTGAGGTTAATGCTTTTTGTGAAAGATGCTCCGGAAATTCAAGAAAGAAATACTGGGTGTGTGGCTATAAGTTATAATGATGATGCTGACAACAGAAAAACAACTACAAAAGGGAAAGAAGAATTTGTGATTCTCTAGCCAAGGCAAACCTAAAAAAGACTAGGAAACTATCTACTCTCTGACTGTTTAGTGCACAGCATAAAAAGCAACACCCTTCAGCAATAGATTGATCTAGGGCCTAATTAATCTTCCATGGAGGTTGGGGCAGAAAACGTAAAACTGAAACTAGGAATGCTTAAGAGAGTTCAAAGCGGCTGGTGACCAGCGTAAATAACAAGGAGAAAACGAAAATTCCGAATCCACTAACTAGGTTCTTGGATAAAAGCCTGATAAAAAATAGTAATTGTCACATAAACTCGTAGTTGACTAAAATGCTTCGGTAATTCTCAGTTTTGACCGTCAATACATATGAATTGGGTTTCCAGCTCAACATAAGAATTGTAGTTCTGTTCCGTATCTTTCCAACACATGCTCACACGCCTCAATTGGATAACCACAGAAAAAGTTATGACTTAAATAAAAAGTAAATCATGAAATTACTATACTGCTCAAATGAGAACCAAAATCTACAAAACGTGTTAAGACTTAAATATTAGGCACAGAAGATAGTCACAAACACCAAGTGCAAAACTATAAAGAATGTATTAAAATGCATTGATCAAATTCTCCCACACTTAAACTTTTGCACTCCGGGCAAAACACACAAAACAAGACACGAAAACAATGCATGAGTTTCCAATGAACCCAAAGAATGCAAAGTCATAAAAGAGAAAATTTTCCCAGGCTTCGAGGAGAATAATAATCAAAGATATCACGTAATTACAATCAAGGCACACAAGAGGATAAATCACCAAAGACTGAACCATAAGTGAAGAGTCTTCACAAGATATGTATAAGTAATGTTCTCAGTGACTCTAGTGTGTAGGCTTGTGCTTACTCTCATATATATATATATATATATATATATATATATATATATATATATATATATATGTACTATGCACAAGATAACAGGATAAAAGGACTCTAGTGTCTAGGCTTGTTTTTCACTTTTATGCTTGTAATGAGCTATAAAACAAATAACAGGATAAAAGGCTCAAAGAGGCTTATATAAAGGGATAAATTCAGGGTAGGCTTAATTGACTAGTAGCTAAGAAAAGAACAAAATTGCCTAGATCATTTCAAACATGCATGTGAACAAGTGCTTTGACAAAAATCAAGTCAATTTCTAGAGTAACTAACAAACATGAGTGAGTCACACACAAGAAAGGAGAGAATGAAAACATGTAGTCCATCCAATAAAAGGCTCAATTCTCACCAGGGACACTGACTATCACACATGATGCAATATTTAGTGCTCATATTCAACTAATTATACCAAGAGCAACAAAAATTCAATCAAATCATGTCACCTATTGTCCTAGAAAAGTGAAATGACTCACAACCTATGAAAACTAAGAACTCATGGAAAAACATGCAATGAACATTTTTTCTTCTTTTTTTTATAGTTAATAATTAAAAACTTAAATACTAAAAGACATCCCCCCACACTTGAATCACACATTGTCCTCAATGTAAGTAATAAATATAACTTAAGAATAAGGAAAGAAAACTCCCTCTTGAAGGTCAATAATTTGAAGCTTTTGACCGGATAGTATTCGCCAAAGAAGCCTCTTTTACAGTTTCCGCAAACATGTTTGGTAACCTCCTTCTTCCACACATCCAAAATTAAGGGACTGAGTTGTAGCAGTGTTTGCCATACTTTTTTGCCAGGAATGTCTACCAAGGTCCATCCGATATCTTTCCTATGTTCCCTTAGAATTGGAGGTAGCTTTTCAACATGTGGCTGCTCAATGGCAGCAACAGCTACATCAACAACATCAGCTATGAAAAGTGTATCACCCTACAAAGTATTCTCAATCTCAATGCAGACAAAAGGATTATCAGAACATGTATAATCAACCAAACCATCAAGAAATTCCATTTTGCAAAGGGAATGATTTTCTATGGGGTGTTTCTTAGTATCAAAGATGCCAAAGTTTTCATTAGTGTCCCCAAAATATGCAACTTTGTTATTTTTCGCAACAACTATTTCAGGCACCCTCGGTGTTTCAACAAGAGTAATTGCACTGACAATGAGAGTATTTGGGACATTAGGATTCACTACTTCTCTGGCATGCAGTTGGTTTGATCTCGGAGCCTATATCTGATAAACTGTTGTGGTTAACTGTCCAACTATTATCTCCAATTTCTTAAGTGTGGAATTTGTTGTTTGTTGAAAATGGAGATTTTGAATAGCGATCTATTTAATTAGATCCTCCAGTGAAGGTTCATAAACAACACCCATGTTATAGTCAATAGAATCAGGATTAGATAAAAAAAAGGTTATGCTAAAATTAAGGCAAAAAATAAAAACCATAGTAATTCTAATATAAAAAATATAAAAACACCACTAAAAATCTTATAAAATCCAAAGAAAGATATGCAAATTCATTTGGATTTTTTTGAGAATGCAAAAAATTAAAAGAATTAAAACGAAAATGTAAAAGAAGGTATTTCTGATTTCCCGTCCTTAGCTCCTTAAAGGGTGTCCTACTCCTTGATTTTTTTCAGATTTTTTGACCAATTTTCGGAGTAATCTGATCATATCGCCCAAAAATCAATTTGTTTTTCCTAATTTGAGACAGAACTGAACGAAGCTGAAATGGAAAGAACCTACAAATGGGAAAAAAAACTAAAAAACAAAGATTAGTGGTTAGTAGGGTTCTTAATTTGGCGATGCCTAATCAGAGGTTCCCGACAACGACACCAATTTGATTAGTGGTCGTACACGAGTCAAAATAATTATAAAGATATAAAATATAGTACAAGGAACTTGACCTTGGTCGTATGACAAGGACCTCTCAATTAAAGACAACCAGAATCAAGAACGAAAGTAATAATAAAAGGGTTTTTTTTTAGGAAAAGAGTTTGATGTTTAATGTCGAAAGGTTCTAACAATAATTATGCATTTCTTGGATTTCTCATCGATTCTAAAATAAAGGTTTGTGCAAGGTTTGATAATTATTGATTGATAATAAACTAACTAAACACGCGTTAGTCAGTTCATACATTCACCCCGCTTTAAATCAAGCATCAAAATAGTGTGTTCAATCAATCATGATAGTGAACAGGCTCCAGTAACTGAATTCTAGCAATCATATAAACAAGCTCTATAGACTCTATTAATTCCTATCAAAACTATATTAAACAAGCGATAAAATAGTTTGAATAATGAAAGTTGAAACATGATTAAGTTATTAAGAAAAATAGAATCATAATCCTCTTATGCAAACCACAAACCAAGTTTGTAGAAAGAATTACAGAAATTGATAGAGAAAGAATTAAACCATAAAAACGAAATAAATATTAAGCACCGAACCTCAAAATTCTTACAAGCAACACCCTTCACCAATAGATTGATCTAGGCCTTAAGTTTCCAAGGAGGATGGGGCACAAAAACGTACAACTGAAATTAGGAATGCGTAAGAGAGTTCAAAGCGGTTGCTGACCAGTGTAAATAACAAGGACATAACGAAAACCCTAATCCATTTTTTAGGTACTTGGATAAAAGCCCGATAAAAAAATAGTAATTGGCCCATAAATCCATAATTGACTAAACCGCTTCGGTATATCGTCGATTTGACCTTCAACACATCTGAATTTTGTTTTGAGATCAACATAATAATTGTAGTTATGTGCCTTAGCTTTCCAACGCATGCTCGCACCCCTCAATCGGATAAGCACAGCCGAAGTTATGGCCTTCAGAGTAGACGGGGTCAATATTCAATAAAACAAAAGTTAATCAAGAAACTACTATAACGCTCAAATGAGACCCAAAATCTATAAATTTGCTAAGACTTAAATATTAGGCACCGAAGACAATAAGAAACACCAAGTTCAAAGCTAATGCATTAAAATGCACTGATTAATTGCCTAGAAGTCAATCATTCATTTGTTGGTGGGATCCTCGCCTTTTTAGCAAGGTCCTTCTTAGAAGGAGGGGGTTCTGTTCCTTCAACTTGCTTCTGGGGTATCAGATATCCCTTGAGACCAGATTTCTGTTCGGTCTTTGTAGAGATGTTTAAAGGATCGGTGATTATCTTTGCTGAGTGAATTCCCTCCTTGTAGGTGGAACTATGGTTGTCGGAAAGAAAACTCCAAGGAAGGTATCCTCGCCTCATGTTTTGCGAGAGGATGAAGATTATGCATGAGATTGGACAAACACTTCTCAAGGTGATGTTTCGTTTTGCTCAGGGCGAGATGAGGAGGACACTGATGCTGATTTGGAGGATGTTGGTGAAAATTTTAGCTCAAATTCTAAGTCTCCCAATAGTTCATCAGGAAAGAACACCTCAGACACTGATCATTGCGATCCGTCTTCCGAGGACGTGGGGTTTATTTAGATGCAAGAGGAGCCACCGATTCCTGAGGATTACATTTGGGCAAATGAGGAAGTTCGTAGAATGGTCAGCAAGATCGGTCTGGGAGTGAATTTTTGGAGACTCTGGCTTTCAAGATGGCTCGCTTTAATGGAGAGAAGTGGGTAGTTTGAGGTGTCTCGAATGAAGAGCTAGCTTGTCAAGTTCCTCTCAAGATGTTCGCGTTCTATGTTTATCACGAAACATTGGCGAAGATTCATGCTCGTGCTCCCTTTATTGCATTTAACAAATTGTCTTGAGGGACCTCCTTATAGCCCAAACCCATTTGCATCCCAACAGCTGGCCTTCCTTCGCTCTTTCTAGATCGTCTCAGATCTCTTAAACCGATCTCTTCCTATTCCCTTGGTTTTTTCAATATTCACTTTTGTTTGGATGGAAAAGATGGGGTGGGTGTCGTTCCAAGCTTTAGGGAAAAGTTACTTTAATCTTTATCTAGACTCCTTTAAGTCCTTCAAAGATCACTATGTTTGTGTGATCGTTGAGAATTTTTCTGCTAAGAAGATCTTATCCAGAACTCGGGAAGGAGAATTATCTTCCCGGAGTTGCCTTTATGGTTGGATGAGCGTCATTATTCTTTTCGCCCTTTACGCTTCCTTACTTCGATCGAGTGTTTGGATGCCGAATATCAAGAAACATTGAGGCTAATCGGGGAGGTGGCAGCTTGCGGGAAAAATGGGCTCATTAACACCCAGTCGTCGGTGAGTGAGGGCTCTTCAGTATTTAACCCAAATTAGTACAGGTACCAAAAACATATTTAACCCAAATTAGTATTTGGTTTTTTTTAAACGATAGTAGACCCATTTTACGTTTATAGAGCCCAATTTTGCTATTTGCACCACCAAACCCCAAGTAGACATATTATCAGCCAACACCACTAGCCTATTGGACTTCAAAATACCACGCCCAGAACTTATGGATGCGACTGTTACCAAGTGGCTTCAGTCTCAGTAGGGGGGCTGAATTGAGACTTTAAAAACTTTTCCCCTTTTAACGACTTAGATTAATTTTTTGCGGAGGTTTATAGAACGAACGAATTAGAACTTAATGTTGAACCAAGGTCAAACACTCTTTGTTTTGTATGATAACAAATTACAATCTGTTTACTAATGATTATAGTTGAACCAAAGCACAGGGCATGATATCTTAAAGTGTAGCAGCGCGACATGATATCTTGTGAGACGCCTCGGAGAAGAAGCTGCTCAATCATTCAAGACTTATGTGTTATATTGCTTTGCATAGGACACGTGTAAAATCCCGTCACTTCTGCTTTATAACTTTTGTAGTAGAGAGATGATCTTCTAAAATTGAACTAGAAAAATATTTTATATCAAACCATGTTTAATTAGGTTAGGCACAAATTGTTTCTAAAGAAATAGTTTGAGTCTTGAATTGTTGTTTTTTTAAAGAAAATAGATTCATGAGTTAGTGTTTTAAAAAGAATTTGTTTTTGAAGTAAAGAATCGATTCTTGATTTGGTACATAAAGCTAGAAATCGATTTCCACTTATTTCTAAAGCCAAGAATCGATTTCCCTCTTGCCTTGGAAGCAAGAAATCGATTTCCTCCTTCCTTTAAAAGCCAACAATCGATTTCCCACTTCCTTTTGTAAAGCCATGAATCGATTTGTTGCTTGCTTGTTTTTAAAAGAACTTGTTTTGGAAAGAACAATCGATTGATGACTTTGTGTTTTTAAAGTGGAAAATCGATTTCCAACCTAGTTCATTCAAGCTAGAAATCAATTTCTAGCTTACGCCATTCAAGCAAGAAATCGATTTGTGGCTTGTCTCTTGTAGCTTGCCTTCCTTATTTTTATAAAGCTAACAATCGATTGTCTACTTCCTTCATTAAGTGCAAAATCAATATCTCACTCATTCTTTTAAGGAGAACAATCGATTTTTTGTTTCCTTTATTTAAGCACAAAATCGATTTCTATCTTGTATTTTTGGAATCACTAAATCGATTTCTCTTCTCTTTCTTTTAAGCAATCAATCGATTCTTCACTTATCACAATTGTGTTAAAAAGTGCCTCAACGGTCATTTTTTTACATTCCCTATAAATAGGATTGGGGTTTCACGATTGTTTTTAGAACAACCCACGAATCAAAAAGAAAAGAACGTATACTCTCACCGTCAAACCATTTTCTTCACGTTCTTTATGTAGGGTTCCAAATCTCTCATCTCTCTCAACTACATCTTGTTATATTGCTTGAGTTATTGGATCCTAGTTTTAATTTGTAATCGTTAATACTTGGTTGTTGTGAAATCCTGGGAAGTTTTCTTGGGTAATTCAATCTGGGAGATTGAATTGTAGCGAAATCCTTAGCAGGGAGCTTGGGTTCTCAATTTGGGGAAAATTGAGATTGGGGTGGTAGCTATAGCGAAGTTGCTTGCTTGTAAGACGTTGAAGAAGTTTCTTCTCATATAGTGGTTATTATCAAGTCCGAAGGTTGCAAAGCCGGAGGCCGAGGACGTAGGGCTTTTATCCCGAACCTCGTAAAAATCACGGTGTACTTCTTTCACTTATCTTTATATTGCTTTTCTTTTATAATTGTTAACCATCGTCGCATTTGCTATTATCACGCGCAGATTTGATTATCGTTATAATTATAATTGTTTCTGCCATTTTTGTAGTTTGCATAAGTTGTTGCATATAGTTTAAATCCCATTTTCCGCATTCGATTTAAACTAGCATTGTTAATTTTTCGAAAATCCAAAAGAAGTCATATTAAGCATATAACCTTATTCACCCCCCCCCCCCCCTCTAAGGTTATCATATAGTCCAACAATTGGTATTAGTAGCTAGAAATTGCATATAGAGCTTAACATCTCGCAATTTTTGATTATGAGTTCATTTATGAAAGAGGGGATGTCCTTCAATAGGCCACCCCTTTTCGATGGGACTAACTATGACTATTGGAGTAGTCGAATGAAATGTCATGTGCAGGCTATAGATTTCACTTTATGGAGGATCATTGTTGATGGACCACTCATTCCTATAAGAATCAAGATTACTAAACCTGGTGTTGCTGCTGACGGAGATACTACCAAATCTCAAGCCACTGGTACAGCTGAGGAAGTACCTTATGCCATTGACTTGAGTGAGCTGAGAAAGCCTGAGCTAGAAAAAATATCTCTCAATGCCAAAGCAATGAATATTCTTCACCTATCTCTATGTGAAGAAGAATATGGAAGGGTGAAAGGATGTCGTTGCAAAGGAAATTTGGGACTGTCTAGAAGCGACACATGTTGGTACGAGTCAAGTGAAGGATACAAAGATTAGAGTTCTCACTTCTGAGTATGAAGCTTTCAAGATGAAGGAAGGTGAATCTATTGCAGCTATGCACCAGAGATTGAACCTGATAGTGAATAACTTGAGAGCACTTGGGAAGAAGTATTCAACGAAGGATTTGAATGGGAAGATTCTTGCATCCTTGACTAGTGAGTTCTTTCCCAAGACTTGTGCTATCACTGAAGCCAAAGATATTGGCACTTTACCTCAAGAAGACTTGATTGGGTCACTTCTTGCATTTGAGGGGGTGTTGGCCGCTAAGAAGACTCAAGAAAAAGAAGCGGTCAAAGAAAGGAAGTCTGTTGCTCTTGCTGCTGCCAAGACTCCTAAGATGGCAAAGGAAGAGGTTGAGTCTGATGAAGAATTCGATGATGAAGACATGGCTATGTTTGCAAAGAAATTTAAAAAATTCATGAGATTCAACAAGCTTGGGAAGGGTGACTATTCAAAGAAATCCGGGTACAAAAAAGGAGATAGTTTTGAGAAAAGAGATGATCAACCAAAATGTTTGAATGCAACAAATCGGGTCATCTGAAGGCAAATTGTCCAAAGCTAAAGTCAAAGTACCCACAGAAGAAAGCCATGAAGGCTACATGGGACAATGTTGACACTGATGGTGAAACAGATGAAGAAGAGGAGGTTGCAAATGTTGTTTGTCTTATGGCAAACGACACTCCTGAGGCTACATGGGACAATCTTGACACTGATAGTGAAACAGATGAAGAAGAGAAGGCTGCCATGGTTGCTTGTCTTATGGCAAATGACACCTCTAAGGTAATCCTTGCTAACCATAGTTTTTCTGATTCACTTGAACATGATGACTTATCTGATGATGCGTGTAGTAGTCAAGATTTGAGTGAGGCTTTTGAAGCTCTTTATAATGAACTTGAAACTCTTTTGATAAAATCTAAGGATTTGACAAAGAGGAACAAAAGCATGCTCACTCAAATCGAGACTCTTCAGAAGGAGGTAGCTAAGTTGAAGAATGAGCTACATAAAACTAAACATTTCAACCTTGAGCTTCTTGAGCTTAAACAAAATTTTGAAAAAGTGAAGGTTGAAAATGAAAATTTGAAAGAATCCTTAAAAAAGTTTGAGGCTGGTTTAAAGACCTTAACCAAGTAACTTCACTCTCAACATGAATATGTTGATAGGAGAGGTATTGGGTATGAAGGTAATTCCACCTCCTCTGACTTGAAAAAGAAAATGATTTTTGTAGCAGCTACTTCAAGTAAGATACCTACTATTTTCTCTTGCACTTATTGTCAAAAAGGGAATCATAGTTCTCAGAGATGCCTTATTCGTAGATTGTGTGAGCTTGGTTGGTACCCTTATACCTTCTTGTAAGAAACCAATGTGGATTGTGAAAACAAACCCCTTGAGGACTAACCCCCATGGACCCAACGAAATTTGGGTACCTCGTACTAGTTGTTGATGTTCCTTTTGCAGGTTGGTCAGTCATCCAAGAAGAAAAATGTGTGGATGGTTGACAGTGGGTGCTCGAGGCATATGACTGGTGATGCCTCACTATTCTTGAAGTTGAGCAAGAAGGCCAGTGGATCTGTGAAGTTTGCCAAATGAATCTGCTCAAGTAATAGGTAAAGGTTGTGTGGGTAAGGAAAACACAATCAAAATTAAAAATGCTTTTCTAGTTGATGGTGTAAAATTTAACTTGCTAAGTGTCAGCCAATTATGTGATAGTGATTTTGATGTGTATTTTTCTGTTGATAAATGTGTTATTGCTCATAGGACTTCTAAACTTTATATTACTGGCTTTCGAGAAAAGAATGTGTATTATGTTGATTTTGATAATGTGAGTGATGATATTGTATGTATGTCTTCCTTGCTTGATGATGTGAATCTATGGCATAGACGTCTAGGACATGCTAGGATAGAACTTTTATCTAAGTTGTGTAAGAATGAGCATGTTAGAGGTCTACCCAAGCTAAAGTATGAAAAGGGTCAATTATGTGATGCATGTCAGCTGGGTAAGTTGCATAAAACTTCCTTCAATTCAAAACCTGTTATTTCCACTAACAATGTGCTTGAATTGCTCCGTCTTGATTTATTTGGTGAGATTGATGTTGTAAGTCTAGGAGGGGCCAAGTATGTCTTCGTGATTGTAGATGATTATTCTAGGTATACTTGGGTCATTCTACTTGCAAATAATCATGATGCTTTTAATGAATTTGCTAAGCTGTGCAGAAAGTTACAGAATGAGAAAAGCTTAGCCATTAAGGAAATTAGAAGTGATCATGGAGGAGAGTACGAAAATTCATCATTCAAGACTTGGTGTGAAAAGTATGGTGTTCATCACAACTTTTCAGCTCCAAGGACTCCTCAACACAACGGTGTGGTGGAAAGAAAGAACAGAACCAAACAAGAGATGAGCAGAACAATGCTAAACGAGCACAACCTTCCCATGTATTTTTGGGGATATGCAATAGATACAGCATGCCATGTGCTCAACCGGGTATACCTGAGGCCATCTCTTAACAAGACGCCATACGAGTTGTGGAATGGTAGAGCTCCAAATATTTCATACTTCAAGGTTTTTGGAAGTAAGTGCTACATTCTCAACACAAAGGACAAGTTGGGTAAGTTTGATGCAAAATCAACTGAAGGTATTTTTATGGGTTATTCAAGTCATAGTAGAGCATATAATGTTTACAATAAAATTGATAAATGTATCAATACTTGTTTCTTATGATGAGACTAACCCGTTTGCTAAGAAAGTTGATGATGAGGGTGAAGTGGTTGAAGTGATCAAAGACAATGCCTGAATCAACCAGTGAAAGTATGGAAGAAGCCGAGGTGAAAGTGGAACCTCATGAAGAAACTGAAGTGGAACGAGAGCCCCAAGACATCAATGACCATCTCCATGGAAGAACACATGATGATTTGCCCAAGACTTGGAAATCAGTTCGAGATCATCCTGTGGAGCAAATTATTGGTAGTCCATCAAAGGGGGTAACTACTCATTCTTCTATTAATCATTTATGCTTTCATAGTGCTTTTGTCTCTCAAATAGTTCCTAATAATATTAAGGAAGCTTTATGTGATCCAGAATGGGTTTTGTCAATGCAAAAAGAATTTGAACAATTTGAATGGAACAAAGTTTGGCATTTAGTTGAAAAACCTGTTGATAGAACCATCATTGGTACTAAATGGGTTTTTCGCAACAAACTTGATGAAAATGGTGTTATTTTACTAAATAAAAGCCGTTTAGTTGTTCAAGCTTTTAACCAAATCGAAGGGGTGGATTTTGAAGAAACTTTTGCTCCGGTGGCTAGGTTGGAGTCCATTCGTATCATCCTAGCCTTTGCTAGTTACATGGACTTCAAACTACACCAAATGGATGTCAAGAGTGCCTTCCTAAATGGATTTTTAGAAGAGGAAGTATATGTAAAACAACCCCCTGGTTTTGAAGATTTTAAGAAACCAAACCATGTTTTCAAACATGACAAAGCACTTTATGGATTAAAACAAGGTCCTAGAGCTTGGTATGAGAGACTGAGCAAACATTTACTTGCAAATGGTTTCAAAAAGGGTAAGATTGATTCTACCTTATTCCTTAAAACCAAGGGCAAACATATCATAGTAGTTCAAATTTATGTCAATGATATTATTTTTGGGTCTACTACTGATGACCTGTGCAAGGAGTTTTCTGACATGATGACTAGCGAGTTTGAGATGAGCATGATGGGGGAGCTGAACTTCTTTTTGGGACTTCAAGTGAAGAAAATGAAGGACAGAATCTTCATCTGTCAAAATAAGTTCTCAAAGGAGCTACTAAAGAAGTTTGACATGAGTGATGCAAAGGAGATTAGTACTCCCATGGCGACTGCAACAAAGTTAGACAAGGACGAGCAAGGTAAACCAATAAACGAAACGATGTATCGAGGTATGATCGGTAGTCTCTTGTATTTAACTACTTCTCGACCTGATATTATGGTTGCTGTGTGCCTGTGTGCTCGATTTCAAGCATGTCCCAAAGAATCACATTTAAAAGCTGTAAAACGGATTCTTAGATATGTTAAGGGAGCCATAGATTTTGGACTGTGGTACCCGAAATCGAGTCAATTTTCTTTGGTCGGTTTTTGTGATGCTGATTTTGCTGGATGTACATTAGATAGGAAAAGTACTAGTGGAACCTGTCATTTCTTAGGGCCTTGTTTGACTTCCTGGTCTAGTAAAAAGCATAACAATGTTGCTTTGTCCACCGTTGAAGCCGAATATGTGGCGGTTGGAAATTGCGTAGCACAAGTTCTGTGGATGAAACAGACTTTGGAGGATTTTGGTTTGTTATATGACAATGTGCCAGTTCTATGTGATAACACTAGTGCCATTAACATTGCTAAGAACCCCATCCAACAGTCTAGAACTAAGCATATAGACATAAGGCATCATTTCATTAGAGACCATGTTTCTAGGGGGAGCATAGCATTAAACTTTGTAGGCACCGATGACCAACTAGCGGACATCTTCACGAAACCACTAGCCGAAGCTCAATTTTGTAAGATCCAGAGAGAGCTGGGTATGCTTGATTTTTCCTGCCTGTGATTATGTGATCTATTTTTGAGGTGCTATGTGGTTGTTATATTATATGCTATGTGTCTTGTGTGTATTTCCTCCTTTTTGATGAAAACAAAGGGGGAGAAAGTTTGGTTCTCTTGCGTGTCAGCTGTTTATTTTCTTGATGCTTATGCTTAGGGGGAGCAGTGCGACATAATATCTTGTGAGACGCCTCAGAGAAGAAGCTGCTCAAGCATTTAAGACTTATGTGTTATATTGCTTTGCATAGGACACGTGTAAGATCCCGTCACTTCTGCTTTATAACTATTGTAGTTGAGAGATGATCTTTTAAAATTGAACTGTCTTGAAAAAATATTTTATATAAAACCATGTTTAATTAGGTTAGGCACAAAGTGTTTTTAAAGAAATAGTTTGAGTCTTGAATTGTTGTTTTTTTAAAGAAAATAGATTTATGAGTTGTGGCTTGTCTCTTGTAGCTTGCCTTGCTTATTTTTATAAAGCTAACAATCGATTGTCTACTTCCTTCATTAAGTGCAAAATCAATATCTCACTCATTCTTTTAAGGAGAACAATCGATTTTTTGCTTCCTTTATTTAAGCACAAAATCGATTTCTATCTTGTGTTTTTGGAAGCACTAAATCGATTTCTCTTCTCTTTCTTTTAAGCAATCAATCGATTCTTCACTTATCACAATTGTGTTAAAAAGTGCCTCAGCGGTCATATTTTTACATTCTCTATAAATAGGATTGGGGTTTCACAATTGTTTTTAGAACAACCCACGAATCAAAAAGAAAAGAACGTATACTCTCACCGTCAAACCATTTTCTTCACGTTCTTCATCTAGGGTTCCAAATCTCTCATCTCTCTCAACTACATCTTGTTATATTGCTTGAGTGATTAGATCCTAGTTTTAATTTTTAATCGTTAATACTTGGTTGTTTTGAAAGCCTGGGAAGTTTTCTTGGGTAATTCAATCAGAGAGATTGAATTGTAGCGAAATCCTTAGCGGGGAGCTTGGGTTCTCAATTTGGGGAAAATTGAGATTGGCGTTGTAGCTATGCGAAGTTGCTTGCTTGTAAGACGTTGAAGAAGTTTCTTCTCATATAGTGGTTATTATCAAGTCCGAAGGTTGCAAAGCCGGAGGCCGAGGACGTAGGGCTTTTATCCCGAACCTCGTAAAATCACGGTGTACTTCTTTCCCTTATCTTTATATTGCTTTTCTTTTATAATTGTTAACTGTAGTTATCATATAATCCAACACTTAAAACAATAAAGAGCACAAGAGATTGTATACTGGTTCGGTCACCTCCCAGTGACCTACGTCCAGTCTTCACAACCCTTTGTGAGATTTTCACTATCAAATCAAAGCTTTCAACGGGTGCTTTAAAACCCTTACAGACTCAGGCGCTCTTCACCAAGGATACCCCACCTTGTGCAAGAGCCCTCAAAAACAATTACAACAAGAGATACCCCACCCTTGTTATAATCAAAAACCCTAGAGAGATGCCCCACTACCTAGTACACAACCAATTGACAAACAAGAGATACCCCACCCTTGTTACAATCAAAACCCTAGAGAGATTCTCCACTCTCTAGTATAACTGATAATCCTCTAAATTATCTATTTTTATTATTCTTTATGAAGGGAAAATTGTCATATACTCTAGATTTAAGTCTTGTTTTTGTCTTTAACATTGAAAGTATAAGATGAAGACGTGACTTTCAATGTGCTCAAGGCCATGGACCCTAAAAAGGGAAACGAAGGGTGTTATAGTATTGAGGTGCTTGCTCCCAAAATTGAAAAAGAAATCCATTCAATCATTTTATAATATTCCATTTAAACCTTTTTTTTAAAAATCATTCAACTCCTTTTCCTTTCTTTCTTTCCACGCTTCCTACCTTCCTTAATTCTCGTTTCTTTCTTTTTAATTCTCATCCAAATCTTTTAATTATCATGCATATCTTTTTCTTTCTCCCCAAGACATGATCTTCTTTCTTTTAGTATTCCATCTAGGTATTTCTTTTTGGGCTCCAAGTAATGATAATGGACCTTAATTATTCACCTCATAATTCTTTGGACCAGCTTGCTCACGATCATGGACTAGAAGAAATAAGGTTATGATGCTTGCAATGTTACTTCCTCATGCTACCAATAACACATGTCTATTACCAAAGGGAACCTACAAGAATATTAAATTTATAATTATTATACTTAAAATTGCAACCAAATTTAACCATAATCATTAAAATATTTAACAAACTAATCATGCCCAATTAACATTCAACTAAGACAAAAACAAGACTTAAATCTAGAGTATATGACAATTTCCCCTTCATAAAGAATAATAAAACCCTTGTTACAATCAAAAACCCTAGAGAGATGCCCCACTACCTAGTACACAACCAATTGACAAACAAGAGATACCCCACCCTTGTTACAATCAAAACCCTAGAGAGATTCTCCACTCTCTAGTATAACCAATAATATAAATTGAACAAATTACAAGAAGATAAAAATACCTTTAAGAAGGCGAATACAACAACTTGAAGATTCCCAACCTAACCCTTGAGAGAGATCAGCGCAAATTGATAGAAACCGTGAAGAACAAGTGTGATTGTTTAATAGGATTTGATTTATGCTTTGTTATGCGTAGGTTGTGTCATTTTGTGAACCCTAAGTCCTATTTATAGGCTTTGTAAATAATATGACCGTTGGAACAATTTTTAACATTGTTTTATAAGTGAACAATCGATTGTCTTCTTTAAAAACATTGTATCTTAATAGATTGTGTGCTTTAGAAAGAACGGCTTCATAAGTGAATGATCGATTATGTTCTTTTAAAAACAAACTTTAATAATCGATTGTGTGCTTCAAAATTCAAGTGCACAATCGATTCTTTGCTTCCAAAATCAAGTGCACAATCGATTCTTTACTTCCAAAGTCAAGTGCACAATCGAGTCTTTGCATCCAAAATATAAGTCATGAATCGATTTTCTCTTTAAAAGCAATAGGCTCAAAATCGATTTTCTTCTTTAAACAACATGCTCAAAATCGATTTTCTTCTCTAAAAGAACAAGCTCAAAATCGATTTTCTTCTTTAAAATGGAGAGCCATGAATCGATTCTTCTCTTTTTAAAACCAAGTCATCAATCGATTGTTTTCTTTCCAAAACAAATTCTTTCAAAACCAATCAAGATATAAATCGATTGTTGGCTTTAAACCAAGAAGCCATGAATCGATTTCTAGCTTTAAAACAAGAATGAAATCGATTCTTTGCTTCAAAAACTAGTTCTTTTGAAACCATAAGTGAGTAATCGATTCTTTGCTTCCTAAAGGCTAGTCCATAATCGATTTTACTTGTTATAATTTGTGCCTAACCTATTAGCATGCTTTTATCAATTGAAGCCATATGTTAGGTTAATTATGTGAGTGCTAGTGTGTTGAGTGATTTGAGCCGATCCTCAAAAGCGATTTACATTTCATTCCTAAGACACGACAGGACTTCCTAGCGACTACCCTTGACACGAACTTACTTCTTGAGTTGGTTGTGCCTTGGAGTTCTTTGTCTTAGATTACTTCATCATCAATACATAACCTGCAACACAAGATATCCACAGCGACCCACCCCTATCATCTTTCCTCAGCTACAACCTGAACCAAGAAACCCTAGCCTCTCTGTCTCTCCTTCCCATTCACGTTTTCCACCTTAAAGCAACACATACAATTGAATCCTCACATGCCCAGTCAAAGTTTAGTAATTAGTCCATTCTCATTGTCTGTAAGAGGGATTGCAACCAAGAAAATATGCTCTCGTTGTCATCCATGTTTCGCGTGGTTCCATCGCCTCTGCCATGTTAGAACCTACCTCTTGCCTTGCTGTCGTGTCGCCATATCTCTCACTCATCTTCGTGTTGGCTCGTTGTACCCTTCGAATCACACTCACCTGTGAAAGAAATTGTCCACCATTGTGGTAAGATCCAAGTCCATCTGTAAACTGCCATATCTCCGCCGTGGCAATCCCCTCACGTTGTCTCTTCGTCCTTCCTTATTCTGATATAAGTTTGTCTTGCTGGATGTTTGATTCTCTAACCTTGCAGTGACCCATTTTGAATTGTAAGTTCTGGGGATAATCAATCTCCACTACTACTACAATCATTGTTTTCCGTTAGCGTGCCTTCTAACTCGTAGAGTAGCACACACTTTTCACATGTTTGATACGAAAATTGCTAATAATTCCCTTCTTGATCCTGTTGTTGTTGTTGTTGTTATTGTTAATTAGTAGAGCATTATCAGGCAAGGTATCACGTTAAGGCATAGTATCTCGATCCTCTTAATAATACATCATTACACATGGTCGTATGGAGTTAGACAACTTATGAGTTTTTAGCGAGTTGAGTCTGATAAAGATTGCGCAGTCATTCTCTGATTTGGTATGTTTGATTGACTTTTGTTTGGTCTCATGTCAAAATGGATTGAATTGATTTGACTTTCGATGAAAAACCAAATGTGTTTGCTAGTCGTGCTAACTGCCTAAATTGTTTGTTAGGTGCCAGATGCGTGTGTTGGGAACACTCGTTGCGATTTTTATCAGTTAATATACTGCTTTCCATCACAAATTTAAGGTGTCCATTTATTAGAAAAGTTGTTTTAAAATAAAGTGAAAAATCATAATATTGGTTTTACATTTTTATTAAATTTAAAAATTTTATAATATGTTATATACACTTATATTTTGATTGCACTTAATGATTTCATTTAAAAATTTTATAATATAAACTTATTTATTATTATAACTTTCAATTTTTATTTTTTACTCAATGCATTTTATTAAAGACTAGTAAAGACTATCGATAGTTCCCCAAAAATACTAGGCTCTCTTTCTCTCTTCTCCCATTACTTGCGTTTGCAAAGAGTTGCAATTGGGGCATTTGAATTTCTTTATGTTACTCATATGTGTGTGTTCATCCATATATGATTGCGTTACTTAACTGATTATCATGCTATGCTAGAGAGAGATAGATAAATTGTGATTTCATTCTACTTAGATTAGTACCATATATGACTACTTAGAGGTAAATCATCATGTTATATCTATGATTGCATCGATTTGTTTTGCGACTTCTTTTCTGCGATTTAATCATTTTGCTTTTGTCATCACTAGATTCATAAGCGGGGCAACATAACTTGGTTAATCGACTCATTACAAGATGGATCCCATGGAAATCGTGGATGTTGTCTTATATTTGTACATCTTCTCAAAAATCATCTACCTCATTTTTATAATGTCCAACATAGATCTCCAACAATTGTGATTTCATTGATTAAACAATATGACCCAAGATGTTGATGCCCGACTTCTCATATTATTAAAGAAGGTAATACTTATGAAATTAAAAGTATTTGTTCCTTTAGTAGTAAATATGATTTATTACAAAATACCTGATTTTATATAAATGAATTTCATCTGCTTATTTATTTATTTATTTATTTGATTTTTTAATTCTTATCCTAATGATTGTCCGTGATCTTCTTGGGTTATGATTTTCTGATGAATGATTCTTGAGATTGTTGATTTAGGGTCTGAAGATGGGAGGGTATTAGAGGTTTTAGGGTTTGATGTGTGTTTTTGTGGATGGTATGGATTCTTGACAATCTGTAGTTTGGACAAGATATAATGCCCTAAAAATAACATATAAACATAGATTAGAATATTTTGGAAATTCAAGATTTATGATTACTATTCGATATGTCATTTTCAGTTTAATCTTATAATACTCAGGAAAATTCTAACCAAATTGTCTCCTACCAAATTCTATGCAGCTCTTTGTAGAGATTCATACTTCATCTTGAAGACTCTCTACACGTTTTTCTAGCTCTTCAAGATATTTCTGCAACGTAAGAAGCTCATGCACAAGAAAAAATTTCACTTAGCTTAATTTGATTTGTCCCATCGCCATTTTATAACAATATATTGTTTACTGTCATCCATAATCAAATATGTGTATCTATCAACTCATGTTTTCCCGTTATAATTGAACAGATCAACTACACCCTGTTGAGGTTAATGCTTTTTGTGAAAGATGCTCTGCAAATTTAAGAAAGAAATACTGGGTGTGTGGCTATTAGTTATAATGATGATGCTGACAACAGAAAAACAACTCCAAAAGGAAGAGAAGAATTTGTGATTATCTTGCCAAGGCAAACCTAAAAAAGACTAGGAAACTATCTACTCTACGATTGTTTAGTGCACAGCATAAAAGGCATTAGTTTTGTCTGATTGAGGTAAAGTTGATGAATACTTTCAGAGTATGACAATGAAGTAGGGCCATTATGTTTATGAAGCAAATAAGATTCCTTATTGTCCACAAATTAGGCTTTGCTTCCTTAAGGGCAATTGTGTATATGAAGTAAATATAGTTTTTTTTCCTCAAGATCAGCTTTATTTTTTCAATATTACAATATAAAGAAAAAAATACCCTAGTTCGTTTTCCTACTTGTGTAAAATAAAAATTTAAATATCTTGTTTTTAAATGATCAAATGAATACTCTAGAATTCTATCATGTAAAATTGGCTTCAGAAAAGCATTTTGTTTTGTTTATGAGCATGCATGCTGGCCAACATCCAATTGCACTACACAAGAAATCTCAATTTTCCTTGCACCTTTGTTGTAGAGTCTCTACCGTAAAATCAACAAACTAAAAACAAAATGCATACATATAGTATAAGTTTTGACCCTTCTAAGCATATAATCTTAAGTCTTGACTTTGACCATATAAATAAAAGGTTTAAATATTATTTTAGACCTTACAAATATAGCAGTTTTTTAGTTTTAGTGACTGTAAAAAGTATTTTCCCATTTTAGTATCTGCAATTTCCAAAATCCTCACTTTTATTCACTAAGTGTTTTTTGATTTTAAAAGTGCTGATGTGACTTTTTTTATTACCTGTCTAGGGACTTCAATATGCCTTTCAATTGATGCAAATATTTGCAA
The DNA here is from genome assembly GCA_963573325.1 of Astragalus glycyphyllos. Taxonomy (NCBI): domain Eukaryota; kingdom Viridiplantae; phylum Streptophyta; class Magnoliopsida; order Fabales; family Fabaceae; genus Astragalus; species Astragalus glycyphyllos. The sequence goes on from OY754307.1 coordinate 42,349,276, forward strand.
AACACAAGTTGTGTCTTTCCTGCTTTTTAATATGCCTTTCAGCTTTTTTCTCCAACATCATAAAGGTGTGACTTCAATAAATAAACATTTCTGAAGAGGGAGTCTTCCAGTAAACCATGACTTTCTTACAGAAAGAAGAAAAAAACTTTGCATAAACCATGTATATGGGATAAAGTGTTGCTCAAAAAGTTGATGTCCATGATATATGGCATAAAGTGTTGCTCAAAAACCTGTTAGTTTTAATATAGAAACATGCAGAAACCATGTACAACTTAATACATATATTGAAATAAGAAAACCGTTACTCTCAAAGTTCAATTTCAAATAGAGAAGCTGAGAAGCTATGCCTTTATATGATGATATTAAAGCAAAGGAGGATTGCAAGGAACCAATCAGTTTTATGATTGCATCTTCAAAGATAGCTACAATAAACAACTGAATGCATGAAGAACCAATCGAGTATATTTTGAATAACTTACAAATAAAATCTGCAGCATTCTTGCCATTGGTAAACCTGCTAATTCTGTCGGTATTGTTTTTTAATGCTATTTCTGACTGAAATAGCCATCGGTAATGTGAAATAGACTATTGTGGGGATAATTATTTCCTAACTTACCCTTACAACATTTGAAAATAAAACTAGATACTCGTCATATCAGTTTGGATAGTTTTGGTCAAGAATCGAATTATTTATGTCTATTGAAAAACAATGTACAAATGCTGCCCAAACCGAATTTGGAATTAGTGTCGTGTTCTAGAAGATGGGAATGGCTGTCAGCAAATTTCTGGAACTACATTGTAAATTGAAGCTCATTAGAAGGAACTTTAGTAGCTTAGGGAAATTGAAATTCGAAGTGGAAGTGGGTTCGAGTTCGTGGGAGTTTAGGACATCAAACGGGGATTGTTCGAGCGGTTTCGTGTTTTGAACATTTCGTGAAGTCTTGGTGCATTTCGTGATTTGCATCACGATAGGTGAGTTTTACTCACGTTAGGGATTTTACACTTTGTTTATGATTGCCTTGGTATGATGAGTATATTTGGTACTTCGGTTTTGAAATGATTTTCAAGTCAAAAATCGTATTTCGTAAAATATCGCATTTTTGAGGTTTTGAAAACACTGTCACAATACATCGTCTTTGATTGATTGATTGATATATTTGGGCTGGAATATTGTGTGGTATTCTCTGTTTTTCAGTTGGAATTTGATTGGATCTTCGGATTGGACGCAAACGGAGAAACGAAACGAACAAATTGATAAACTGCTACATCAGCACGGGTGGTGCCACTTTCAGCAGCATGGATCGTGCTGAGTTTGGCACGGGTCGTGCCAGGGTTCTCGGCCCCCGGTTGCGAAAAATGTCATTTTGTTGCTCCTTTCGATTCCAAACCACTTGAAATCCTTTTCCCAACCAATTGTGATGATATATACATGATAAAAACATTATTTTAAACATGTTTAACTTTGTTTTGAGGAAATGTTTTGAAAACTATAAATGTTTCGAAAAACCGAACTTAGTACACCTGAGGGTACATGTTTTGAAAAACTACATGGATTACATATCCTTTTTGATATTGCATCAATGACGCGAGATGGTTAACGTTGTATTAATCTAAACCTGGTCATAGATCAATAATATGTTTGTTGTCGTCAAACTCTTAGGTCCTAGCCGTGGTGTCGGCCAGAGGTTTGGACAGTCTTTGATTCCTTTTTCTTCAAGCAATTGCGCCGAGGAGGGAACTCTGCTCCTCGACTATGGGTTTCCTGACTCCTCAAGAAAAGGTTAGGCAAGGTGAGAAGGGATGCGAGTGTTGGATTACTACGGCTAATGCATAAAAATAAAGTAAAAGCAGGAAATGCGATAAAGTAACACACCCCAAGGACCTTCTTAGGTTCACTCTCCTTCGGCGAAATACCTATTTATTCTTGATCCTCGGCCTACGACCTATTTATTTTTGGGTGTTAACAATTGCCCCCCTTTTTGTGCTGTCGTGCGGCCTCGAGGACGTGATTAACGGTACGAAAACCCCTTGACATGATTTTTAAGTGACGGTTAGAGGGGACGTAACCGCTGCTATGTGACACTTGGCGCCCCGCACGAATCGAGACGACTGCGCGACGGTTCCCAAGAGCGAGCTGGTTGAGCTATAAATAGCCTCCATCATTGCTCCAGCATGGCCTTGTGCATTTCCGAAATTCCTCGCCACCACCCTTTATCTGTCTTTCGAAGCGTTCGCTAGCACGCCTAGGCGGCAAACCTTCTCTTCTTCCCTGAGATGTCTTCTGGTTCCGACTCTCAGAATCAAGAACTCAGCTATGGCGGCACTGATAGCCCGACCGATTCGTCGTCCAACTCACCATCCTCTTCTTCGCCTCAAGTAGACCCTCCTCCAAAGGCTTCCCCGAGGGACCTTTTTGCTGCTGTTCCATATGGCGTGACCGTATGCCTAGCCACTTCTGAAGTTCTTGACGGTTTTGCAGCCTTCAAGCGTATTTTCGTTCATTCGTCGCTCCCTATCACGCAGGACTAGTTTAACGCGAGTGCCCACGTAGCAGACCCTGAAGCGCTGGCCATCCCTACTGTTGATTATCGGGATTGGTTCGTGAGGGTTCATGGCCTCAAGTCCGGCGTTTGGAAAACAGTGGGGCTTCGTGACATAGTGGCCCTTTCTTTCTTTGTAGCCCCCACCCGCCTGGAGATGCTTCTGCCCCTCCTAGGTTTTTGGTCGTCCAGCCTTAATGCCTTGGAATTTCCGCGGGGCATTCTGACCCCCATTGTGCTGGATGTCTTCGCCATCACCGGCCTGCCTGCGTCGGGCAAGGCAGTCCACCCTTCCAGATTTCCGCAAGAGGCGGGCCGCATGAAGGTCCAGGGGGGTTCTTTTCCTAACTTCGTGAGAGACTATGCTGGGGATGCTCCAGAGGTTACTGACGATAAGCATTAAAGGGAAGATCGGGGTTTCCCTAGGGCGGCTTCAGACAGATCTCGAAGTTCTCCAAGCCCGCCGCGGGGCGGTCGCCGATCGACTGAAGCAGATTGGGGTCCAGCAATCCCGTGTCTTTCCTCGCAGCATACCCTTGGGTCGGCATGTTCAGGAGTCTCATCCTCAGCGGGATCTGGCCCTTTTCAATAGAGACCGTGGCCAAGAGGGCATGCGCTCAGCCGCCGCTTCGTGGGAAGGCTTTCGCCTCCGCCTAGCGAATGCCTCTGCTATCGAAACCTTCGCGGCTTCCATTCATGGTTCGGCGATCCAGCAAGTTCCTGCCCCCGTAGGGGAAGAAGGCTCGGCTTCCAAGAACTGAAGATGCCTTGGTGATTCTGCTTCTATTTTTTGCCTTCGTTTCTCCACTAAGCCGTCGGTGTGTGGCGAGCCAGTTTGACAATATTTGTGTTGCTCTTAAATCCATTTTTCTCTTCCTCGCATACTTTCCCATAGAGTAGGATAATACGCTTTAAGGTATTTGCCGTTTATTTTCGTTTCAAATTCTTCTCCGTCTAGAGTGATTAGACGATACGCTCCGCCATGATATACTTCGCTAACGATATATGGCCCGTCCCAATTCGGGGACCACTTGCCCAACTGGGGGTCTTTCCTCCCTAGTGGCAAAATGGCCTTCCACACGAGGTCTCCTTCAACAAACTGCTTTGGTTTAACGTGTTTGTTGTAGGCTCGGGCCGCCTTAGCCTTATTCATTTCTATCCTACTAAGGGCAGCCAATCTGCCGTCATCCACCGAGTCCCGCTCCATCAACATGGCTTGCTGATACTCATCCATACTAAGAGAGTGCTGCCATGCCACTCTTAACGAGGTTACACTAATCTCTAGTGGTAGCACAACATCCTGCCTGTAAACCAAACGATAGGGGGTTATCCCCGTGGCCGTAGACTTTGAATTCCTCATAGCCCACAGGACCTCATTGACGGTCTCATGCCACCGCCGGGGTTTGTCCTCTACGTTCTTTTTGATGGGGTCAATGATAATCTTATTGGTGGCTTCCGCTTGTCCGTTGGCCTGGGCATAGTAAGGGGACGAATGCCTCATCTTAATGCCGTACTCCTGGGCGAAGGCCACCACTCTTTCTCCGGTGAACATGGTGCATTGATCAGCCGTGATGGTTTCGGGGTTCTCGAACCTGAAGATGATATGGTTCTCTAGAAATTTGATCACTGCGTCCTGATCAGCATTTCCCAATGGCATGGCTTCCACCCATTTAGTGAAGTAATCGGTGGCGACGATAATGAAGTTGTGCCCTTTTGACGATAGGATGGAGTTCGTCCGCCGGCACCCTTTGAATTGGTCTGTTCAGCTGACAAGCCTCACATCCCTTAGCAAACTGGAAACAATCGGCTGTTATCGTCGGCTAATAGTATCCATGTCGATAGATGAGCAACTTCATGATGGGGCCGGACCTATGGGCACCACAAACTCCTGCATGGATCTGTCCCATTACCATATAAGCATCCTTCATCTTGAGGCATTTTAACAATACCCCATTGGTACTTCTCTTATACAGGTCATCCCCTATCAAGATATACTTCAGTGCCCTCTATTTGACCTTAAAGTCGGTGTCATCCGTCGGGCTACGGAGGTACCTCGTCAACATCTCAATCCAGAAGTCAGCGGGATCCTATTGGGTGAGAGTCGTAGCACTTTGTTGTAGCACCTCGACTACCCGCTCCTTGTACCTCGAGGCTTGCAGAGCCAAGTCGTTCGCTGGTTGGTTCTCATTCATGGGGACGTACAGGATGACGACATCGGCGTACAACTTTAGCAAGTTGTGCACCGAGGCCTTCAGCTCTTTGAGCTTAGCATTGTAGCATTTGTATTCCTCAGTGATCTGTTTGATCACCGGCTGGGATTTCCCCTTATCTCTACATAGTGAGCTTTCATGCCGGCCAAGATGTCAAGTCCCATGATCAAGGCCTCATATTCGGCCTGATTATTGGAGGCTTGGTCCCCTATCTGACACATGAACTTCCACGTTTGGCCACAAGAGCTGGTAACGACTATACCTATCCCGTCCCCTGTCTGAGTGCTAGACCCATCGAACATAAGGATCCAGGGTTTAAGGCCCAGGTAGCTGATAGCTTTGGTCGGAGCGTCAGGTGTTTCTACACATGGATGTTGGGCTAAGAAGTCTGCCAGAGCCTGGCCTTTTACAGCTTTGAGCGGTACATAAGTTAGAGCAAACACGTTCAACTTAATGGCCCACTTAACGAGTCTTCCTTGCAAGACAGGCCTATTAAGCAGATAGCGAATAATGTCAACTTTGCACACAACTAAAACTTCCTTAGGCAGGAGATAGTATTCAAGTTTAGTACAAGCATTAAATAATGATAAAAAAAGTTTCTCAATGGGTGAGTATCTAGTCTCGACATCATCGAGCAACCTACGGAGATAATATATGGCACGCTCAGTGCCACTATCATCATCTTGAGCTAACAAACAGCCAATAGCTTGGTCTTCGGCCGCAATGTATAGCTTCAGAGGTCTCCCTGACTGCGGAAGTATCAGGACAGGGGGGTTGGTCAAGGCGGCCTTGATTTGATCGAAGGCCTCCTGTTGCTTGGCTCCCCAGATCATTTCCTTGTCTTTCTTCATTCGTAGCAATGGCGAAAAGGCTTTGAGCTTTGCTGCCGAGTTGGCGATGAATCTTCTTAGGAAGTTGATTTTGCCCAACAAACTCTGTAGCTCTTTCTTCATCCTAGGGGGCCTTGCCTCTAGGATGGATCGGGCTTTATGCACCAGGAATCCCAGGAAATTACCTGCAGATACGCCAAAAGCACATTTAATGGGGTTCATCTTAAGATTGTGGAGTCGCATCCGCTTTAGAGCTTGTTCGAGGTCGCCCAGGTGGGCTTCGAAGCTCTCGGACTTGACCACCACATCATCAATGTACACTTCCATGTATTTGCCAATAAGGTCATGAAAGATGGTGTTCATTGCCCTTTGGTACGTTGCTCCAGCATTTTTGAGGCCAAAAGGCATTACGAGACACTCATAGATGCCTAGGGCGCCTGGACACCTGAAGGCAGTCTTATGAGTGTCAGCCTCGGCCACATAAATCTGGTTGTAACCAGAATAACCGTCCATAGAAGTCAAGATGGCATTGTTTGCCGCGAGATCAACAAGCATATCGGCCACAGGCATACCGTACTCATCTTTCGGAGTGGCCAAGTTTAGGTCTCTATAGTCAATACAGACCCTGACCTGGCCATTCTTTTTGATCACAGGGACTATATTAGACAGCCATTCTATATATCTGACAGTCCTAATGAATCTTGCCTTTAAGAGTCTTTCCACTTCGGCTTTGATCTGCGGCATCAGTTGTGGGTTGAACCTCCTCGGTGGTTGCCTGTGGGGTCTGCAACCCTCCTTGATGGGTAACCTATGCTCCACCAAGGCTCTATCAAGGCGTGGCATCTCATGGTAGTCCCACGCAAAGCAGTCACGATAATCCCGAATCAAGGATACCATCTGGTCGCGTTGCTGCGTCTGTAGTTTGCTGCTAATTTTTGTCATTCTGGGCTCACTCTCCGTTCCCAAGTTTACTTCGATTAGTGGGTCCTGAGCCTAGAAGGTGAGCATCTTTCTCTATACAGGCTCTAGGTAGGGGGTTCGGCCGACGTCTCATCACCAAGGTCATCGAGAGCCCCTCCGAGTCTTCGTCTTTTCCATGTATAGCCCCAACAAGGCCTCCTCAATGCTGGACTATATCTGGAATAGATGCAATCGGTCCAGCAGGCTCTGCACTTTTGAAGGAGGGCTAATCATCATTCTCGTTGTCAGGCCGTGGGTCAGCCAACATTTTGAATTCAAAACCCTTCTTAGTCTAGTTGCACGACTCAACGCCACCTTCTTCGTAGTCTCTTGGTATGGAGATCGGGCGCAGGTAGGGTGAGTAGAATACGGCTTCAAACATCTTTATCTCGGCTAGAAAAGGATTGGGATCTGCTTCCAATATCTCCACCTTATCCTCCACCCATATCATAAGCTTCTGGTGCAAGGTAGAGGGGACACATTCACTGCTGTGGATCCAATCCCTCCCCAGGATCACTGTATATGAGGGCTGTCCTTCAATGACGAAGAATGTCGACCGAGTTTTCTTCGACCCAATCGTCACATCGATCACCAATACTCCCAATACATGAGAAGGGTGGCCCATAAAACTGGTCATGGTCATGGTAGTGAGAATGAGATCTTCGGCGTTCTTTCCTAGCCTTTTCATAGTCGCTAGTGGCATGATATTCAGCACAGCCCCGCCATCCACGAAGACCCTATTGAACAACTTCCCGTTGAGGTGGGCTTTGATGTACAATGGCTTCAAGTGTCTGGTCATATCTGCCGTTGGCTTCTCAAACAACATACCTTCTGTAATGGGTCCCTCGGCTTCCGTCAAGGCAGCCCATTCGGCTTCCTCGGCTAAGACATCTCCCTCGAGGGCCCTCGGTTGATCCCTAGTCCCCCAGAACTCTGGTGGAAGGAGACCCACCATCTCAATATCCGCATAGAATTCTCCATCGGCTTCATCCATCAAGTCATCTAGAATTGATTCAGTGATGGAATTTCCATCGATGTCTCTAAGACTGGAAAGATGTTCATCTTCTTCCCCTAGGAGGTCATCTTCTTGTAACTCCTATTCGGTCATTGCATCCCCAGCCTGAGGCTCATTCGCTGGTTGGGATCGGTTTGGACTATGAGGCCCGTAGAGGCACTCTATCACCGCCTTCGTGAAGGGACTGTGAGGTGCCTCCACCATGCCTACCATCATCGGCTGGTCTCCTCCTTCGTGATCAACAGGTGGCTCTGAGGTGGCTATTTCGGGAGGCTGCTCAGAGACTGTGTCCTCCACTAGCTTTGGGAAAGCTTGTTCCAACGCTGCCGCAACAAATGTTGTGGGGATGGTCTGGGTATTCCCATCTCTAGTGGAGGTGAGCATCTGGAGGGCCTCTTTCATCCTGCTGAACGCCCTAGCCCTCTGTAGCCTCCTTTTCTGTGAACGAGACCGGGAGGCCACTTTAGGGGCTGACATCTCAACGGCTGCCTGAGCCATCCATTGATTCCGCGACACCTCTGCCGGAGGTCTGACCGTTCTGATGGCTCTCAACTCCCGGTCATTGAGTACCGTGATGTCGACTAAAGTTGAGTTCAGAGTTTCCCGGTCTTGAGCTACCCTTCTTTCTTCTCTGGGGTGAGTTTCCCGGTCTGGGGCTGGCAGGGTGGCCTGCTTGGCGAAACTGTTAGCAGGCCTACCTTGCCCCCCATGCGGGGTAGCTTGGAGTCTTTCCCTCATGTCTCTTGTTTTAGACACCTGCCTGTCGGGGTTGAGCTTGGATAAATGGAACTCCCTAAGCTCGTGGACAAGCCTCCCTGGCTTAGGAAGCTTCTTTTGTGGTTTCTGAGGTTGACTCGGCGCCCGTATTTGTAATTTTTCTTGTAATAGGGCCTTTCGTTCTGCAACTATGGATCCCCTCGGGGGCGAGCCTCGGAGATGTCAAAGATTTGGCCAGCCTTAGAGATGTCAAAGGAATATTCAACCCTTTAGCAGGCCTAAGAGCTGGACAGAGGTAGGCCTTCCCCTTTACTATCTCGGCCACTAGGATGTCTGCCGCATAGTTGGCGGACTCATCATAGTCTGAATCCTCGACCGCGTCCACCACCGATACCAACTGTGGCCCTCGGCCCCTCGTGGATCTCTTCCTTTCCCTCTCTTGGATGTATTGTTCCACTTGAACTGCCCGGGAAGCCAAGCCACTGAGGTCACTACAAGCTTGTCCCACAAGCTTTTCCTTCAATTGAGGGTGCATTTCAGAGATGGCCATGGAGGTAAGTTGTGATTTTGGGAAAGGGACCAAGCACTTTCCGGCCGTCTTTCTGAACCTCTCAATGAAATCGGTCACTACCTCATCCACCTTCTGTCGTAAGTTCATGAGATCGGTTGCGGTAACTTCAGGCTGCGGCCAGTAAAATCTGTCATGGAAGCACCTTTAAATGTGTGCCCAGGTCTGTATAGAATTAGGTGGGAGAGAAGAATACCACGAGAAGGCTGTCCCTGTCAAGGACAGAGGGAACAACTGCAACTTGTGATACTCATTCTGGTTTCCTTGCCGACATTGGGCCGTGAATCGGCCGATGTGCTCCATAGTAAACTTGCCATCGTCCCCGAAAAACGTGGCGAAATCGGGGGTTTTGAATCTCTGGGCAGAGGGACCAAACGGTCGACCCATTCGGGGTAAGGCTTCCTATACACTGGACGATCGAGCGGCTTCAACTGCACACCCAAGAATTTCTTGATGGTGTCGGCAATGAGATTAGGGTCCAAGAGTTGGGGCCCTGATGATCCGGGTGGAGGCGTTGGGCGCCACAGTGTGTCTGGGGGACCCTACACCCTTGGCTGCGGTGGTACATGAAGTGAGCATCTGTCCATGGCTGCCCAAGTACTACTTGGGCCAGGTTAGCAGGGCCAGTTCTTGGTACAGGTGCCTGCGCGCCTCGCAGAGATGGAACTTGATTCCATGGTTACTCCACTGGGGTGACAATCATCTGTGTCTCTATATAGGAACCCGCCGGGTAGGTACTAGGTGCACTGGGGTACGACTGACTAGGAGGTAGAATTGCTGAGCCAGGTGGGTTCTGGACCCATGGCTGCTGGATAGTTAGCCGCAGTAGAACATACATAGGATGATCCTTGCGGCAGACCCACCAGGCCTGCTGCCTCGGGCGGCCTTTTGGCCAGTTGCACCTATCCCTGCTGAAGAGAAGCTGCGTTAGTGCCATTCGCCAAAAACTGCCCCCAAGTGCTGGCAGTGGCAAAAGTACTCGGCTGAGGAATCGCAGGGTTAGGAATTACCTGATGAGAGTTGATGATAGGCTTCGGATTGGTTGATGATTAAGCTCGGATGGCCCGAGGTTGTCCGTATGTCCACATTGGATGGGGGGTACCTGCAAGACACTCTGACGCTCAAGTCAGTAAAGAATAGAGAAGGTTATTAAGAAAAGGGAAAGAATGGAAAACGTACCATTGTTTGGAGGGCGAGACCTCTATTTATACACAGGGCGCCGTACTTGAGGCGTTGGATTCAGGCATCAGTTGTGGAGCAGTTGTCGTGCTACCTTGAATACGGTACTGGGCCAGGCCCAAGTCTTGCGAGGTTTGGCCCAGTCCGGAACAAAGAAACCCCCCTTTTTTTTGCCCGGCTTACAATTGGGAATATGATTCATCGCTAAGAAAAATTAAACATGTTGACCATATATTTATTTCTTTCTTCATACCTCGACAGTCCCTTCTTCTTAGATACACAACTTTCGAGTTTTTTTTGTTTACTGGGAAACCTAATATCCGGTCTTATAAATTTTTTTAATTTTTCATTCTTCAGTGAGGTCGGATGGCATACACACATTTAGTGAGGAAATAGTGTAGTATAGTACATTTTTAGGGCACCTCTTAATAGATTTTGAATCTCTAATCCAGTCATACCGTAGTAAAGTCCACTTATCTTCTATTCCAATTGTTGAGAAGTGATGCATATTTTTAGAGCTTTCTAGAGTACACTAGTAACTTATAGAATAAGTATTAATATTAGCTTATGATGCACATGTCTAGACTTTTCTAGAATATTTGAGTAGATCATAGAATAAATAATACAACACTTGTATTAGGAAGTATCATGAAGATTCTAGAAAGAATCTTCTAGAGTATCTTCAACACTTATAAATATGCAACCATAGCTCATTTGTAAGCAAGTCACTTATATGACATTTGAGAGCAATACAATCTATTCCTTTGCTCCAAACATCACACTACTAACTACTATTATCTTCCAACTATCAACTAAAGTCTTCTCAACAATCCAACTATTTTCTAAACTAACATTACTACCCCAAATACTAACAGTGGTATCAGAGCTACGTTCGGTCATCTACTGGGCGTAGATAAACTATCCAACTACCTACAAAAATCACTATCGTCACTCTACATTACATCCATAATTTTCTTAGCCAATGGCTAACAACACTCAATCATCATTTAATATTCAAATGTGGTAGAACTAAAACACCCTTACACTTTTCTTGGTTGGTACAAATGCACGGTTATTGATATTCTAAAGTAAGGGTATTGTTGGAAAGTAATAATAAATATTGTATTGGGATTCTAAAGTGACAGATAATTTGAAACAAAGAAAAATGGCAAATAGGACACTTAATATGAGACGGAGGGAGTAACAAATTTGAAGCAAAACTAGATATGCCAACTGACAAGTGAATGTAGCATAACAGTCAAATAAAGGGATTTTTTTGTACCCCACCTTTTTCCTCAATACCCCCACCAGAATTTTTTAGACGAAAATACCCCTGCCTAAAATAAACTCGCTCGGATTTGCATTTTTAGGGGATAAATACGATTTGTTACTTTTTAACTGTCGGATGTATCAAGTGGGGGTAGAAGGGTAGATACATCCGACTTTAAAAATAACAAATCGGATTTACCTATGGGGGAGATAAATCCGATTTGTTAATTTTCAAAGTCGGAATTACCTTGGGGGGATGTAAATCCAATCTCCCTAAAAAAAGAAAATCGGATTTACCTCCCCCCAAGGTAAATCCGATTTTGTTATTAAATTATTTTTTATTTAAATTTTTAAAAAAAGTTATAAAACTGCTTCTAAAAATCCGTTAAAGAGTCAAAACTCATCCAAAAATTATAAAAACACCACTAAAAATCTAATTAAACCAAAATAAGGCTATGCAATTTTTTTTTAGATTTTTTAGATTTATTTATTTATTATTTGGATAAAAAATCGGATTTACCTATGGGTAGGGGTACATCCGATCTCCAAATCGGATTTACCTATGGGTTAGATAAATCCGATTTTAATTTTTAAAATTTTTTAGGGGAAAATCGGATTTACCTAAATCCGATTTCCAATTTTTTTTTTGAGTTGGGATATGTTGGGGATTTTAAATTTTGTGAAGGGTATTTTGGTCTTTTCGAGGGTGCGTGGGGGTAGAGTGTCAAAGGGGTGGGGGTACAAAAGAAAAAACCCAATAATAAATGATTGATATACATTCTTATCTCTGTGTGCAACTTCCACTCTCAACTTCGCTAAATTTTTTCATTCTTTCACCTTCACGCTTCCATTCTCTGTGTGATTTATGTTCTAGACTAGGTCAAGAGGCATATTTAGCAATTGGACATGGATGAGCCCAATTACTTTGATCCGTATCTACAATAAACAAGCTCATTGATGACTCTTATACTTGGATGACTCAGGTTCACTCAATCAATGAGATGGTTCAAAACAGGTATAGTTTCCTATAAATACTGGCTCACATTGCCATAATTAGACACATTTTTATTCCTTGTTAAATCACTCATATATTCTCAATACTGAATTGAGCATCGAAGTGGCTTCGCAGGTACGCCTCCCGTTATCAGTCTGAGTGGCTTTGTAGGTACCCCTTCTGGGATCACTCTAAGCCTCCGGTCGGACAGCAAGAGACCTACCAACTGCAGTCCCTACCAGCACTGCAAGGTACAAATCAACTTTCTATTTTCTTATTCCATTTTTGTTCTTCACAAAATTCTTCAAGATGAGGTAACAACTTGGGTTTTGAAATCGTAATCATGTTTTGGTGCTCTCGTGACGATTAGGTGGCGATAGTGGATAGGATTCTCCTCAAATTGCTTCGTGAACTATGGTAGAGTTTCAATTTCTTCACTACATTGCTCTTCAAATCCTAATCTGAACATACAAGTTTCAACATCATCGAAGATTACACGCACCCTCGCGTGCTTTTTCTCTCTCCTGTCTGTTCGAATATTTCTGTAGTTGTTCATGTTCCATCGAGTGTTGGCGCGTCCAGTCGTCTCTCTGGCGGATTCTTGCAATGCTGCGGTCGCCTCTTCATCCCGGTCTCAGATATGTGTTTAATTTGTCGTTTCGGTTCTTGGAAAAGTGTGTTAAACAACAGCCATATCTCACTGTATCTCACTCACCGTTGATGTCCTTGCCAGCGGGCTCCCAGTGCTGTCTCGCAATTTTCGTTACCACCGAATCCATATCCCTCTCAGTTGTGACGTAACCCACTATCCACGTTTGTTGTGTAGACCGCTTAACGTGTTAGTTGTTACAAGAAACATTTCATCATATTACAAACAATATTATGGATGCACGTTCTGGGTTGGGTTCATCGAACAAGAAATCAAGCAATGGACTGAATGAGTTGCATCATTTTATTGGTGGAGTTGTTGCTTCTATTTTTGGGATTTACATGCTTGATAGGATTTGTCTTTTACTTGCTTCTTATAACAGTTACTCACTTGGGCTTGCAGCTAAAGAAAATTTTTCCATCCACACACATACTTTGATTACCGGAACCGTGTGCTACTTTTGAGTTGTCTGGTTTTGCACATTTTTGTTTTGTTTCAGCTTGTTCGTTGGTCTTTTTTTTCTTTTGGTCATCTGTCCAAGTCACCCTTTTCTAGTGTGCAGCCTTCCTTGTTCAAATAAGTCTCTAATGCCAAGCTCTCTAGTCAACGGTCCCAGCACACTATAGATAGTCTTTGGCAGTCTCGTTGTCCAACCACCGTCAAGGTTGTGTCGTCGGCCCCAATCACAGATAAAGTAGTCAATTGGTAGTCCTGTTGTCCAACCACCGTCAAGGTTGAGTCATCGACCCCAATCATAGATGAAATGTCTCTTTTAAGTTGTTTATTTCAAGCTAAGGACAACGTCTTGGCCAATAATGTTTAAGTTTGTTTGGAGTTGTTACACCTTCAGGTAGGACTTCAGCGGCCATAAGCGTGGGTCCAAGGCATACCAGCTCGAAAGCTCGGAGGAACGCCCACGCATTGGGATGGATCTGAGAAGGAGCCAAATCCAACCTAGAAAGAATGGTCACTTGAAGACTGGTGAATGGAGGCCGAATATGCATGTTCGACACGACGAAATCATACATGACGAACTTCAAAGCTCCAGGCCAAGTGGCAACGTGCTCATCTACCTTCATCCCTTCGACATTCCAAATATGACCTCATATCGATAGTTTCTTGACAAACACACTCATGTTATCACCACGCTCATACAACGATTTTGTTTGAAGTAAGGACTCGGCGACCCACGAGCAAGGCCATGGGACCCCCACATCGTATAATTGAGGAAGGTCAATCATCCTTGGGCCGCTGCTAGAATATCCATCTGTCAAGGCTTCTGAAGTTTGACCTGCCTCTTCAGTTCGGCCTTCACCCAACTGGTAGGCATTTGATTCAACATTTTACTCTGATTCATCAGTCTTGTCCCCACGACAACTTTCTTCTTCTGTCTCTGAGCTTGACTCGGAATCGGTCCTAGTGCTCTCTGACTGATGGGTGTTGGAACTCCCCACGACGTCGACTTGAGGTTCTTTGTCGAGAACATCCTCCACATCTACCTTTTCCAGTCTTCCTCTTGGACCTATATCCTCATCCTCATGCTTCCCACCATTGGGCTCGTTGATCCCGTCGGTCGGAGAATGACCGTCAACCTCGAGATTGTCCTCTTCTTGTTCGCTTGTGGGTGCCAAATCTGGATGACGGCAGGCACGGGGTCCTGATGACGATCTCCCGAACTTTCATCGCCGGAAGCCATCAATTTTGTGAATTGAGGACGCTTCTCGGTATACTCCCTTCGTGTTTGTTTTGTTCTTGCAAGATCGGACCTACAGGAATGGGGGTATGGGATGTCAGGGTTAAGGGACTTAATGGGTCCTCGAGGAGGTCGAAACCTAACTTGACGACCCCCACCCTGTGAAAAACTAAAGAGACACGGGGAGTCCGACATAAAATGGAAAAAGAAAGTACGAACAAATCTATCCTCGGTTGGCAGAAGATTGACGAAGCAGCCTGGCTTTGCGAACTTCAACTACTTGAATCCACTGAAATGGCCCAACTCTCGCCACATTCTTCTAGCTCGAAAAGGGAAGCTCAGAATTCAAGATCGGTAATCAGAGCAAATGGGTAACAGCGAGAAATGAAGTGGACTAAACCCCTATTTATAGTGGGCCAAAGGTCATGGATTTACCCCAAGTCAAATCGACACGTCCAGTCAATGACCTTAATCACGCGCACGAAAATCAAATCGTCACCATCATTAGCCGCCATCAAAAAACGCGCCCTGTCAGTTGCATTTAATGCCTGGCACAAAAAACAAAGCGCCATAACTTCAAACAGTAATATTGAGTCACTCAACGGTCAATTGAACCTCGTCATAAGAACAAGCTCGGATCAGCTAACGTCGGATCTGGGGGCAAGAGCTACGAAGGCAAAGCTTGGCGTTATATCGAACCCCGACAACTCAAGGTTGGGCAAATCTACAAGTCTAGATCGTCCCTCAGTCGACCAGACTTGGGGGCAACTGTTATGGTTTGGGCCTTTGTTTCTATCAAATGAATAGGCCCATTGCCAAAGAGGTTCATGTCAAAAAGAAAATCCACTTACCAATGGCCAAGATCACATCACATGATCGGAAAATCCTGATTCGTTAGGTCATACTCCCACAAACACTATAAATACACATTCAATGCTTCACTAATGGTAAGCAATCTCTCTCTAAGATATACCTGCGATTGACTACCTCCCTGACTTGAGTGTTGGAGTGTCATTGCAGGTACAAACACCCCACCTCGGATTGGACTACTGCAGATCAAGAACTTCACTTACCAACTATCTCGGAATTTCTTCCAAGGTCGGAGATACGGTACTGAACAAATGGGTTTTCTAATGCTTATTTTTCTTTGCAGGTGTAACCATACATTGAAGAGTCCAACACCACATGATTTAGTATCAGCAGAGCCTCCAAGCCACCCACCTGATATACCACTTCATGTAAGTCCTCCTAATAGCTAGAATTGGTTGCCCTAAGAGCATCTGAATACTCTAGGCAATGGAAATTGTTTTGCTGCTTGACATATTGTTCTCGAAAGACAATTCGTGATTCTGAGTTACCAGTAATGTGCATGAAAGATGTTAAGGAGATTGATTTTAAAATTTAGAAAATAAGAAAATCCATATAGTAGTTAAAAAGAAATGTAACCAGTTCATTTTGGAAAAAAGAAAATATATCTACATCTGAGTAAAATAATCATCCTTGAATGAACAGATTAAAAGTAAAAAAAGAAGCTCCTAATCTGTTTTGAATTAGATAAGTTCTTGTCTTTCATTTCAATTCCTTACTTTATATTTAACTTGATTTTTATCTGCTAATTTTACTACATGATAATATTAGGAACATAATTTTCAATGGGAAAGAAAAAGAGGAGAGAGTTACAATCAAGCGAGTCTTCCAATTTTTCCTGAGTTGGTGAAATCAAACTCAAAAGACTTGGAATTCCATACTTTAGAATCATTTGTGTACTGTTATATAATCTAAGCTTTTCCCTTTGTCTAATTGACGGTTGTAACTTGTAATAAGGATAGACCCAAAGTGTTGTTCAAAGATAATCTGCTTTGTCCAAGGGAAGCAATAAGACAGAGATTCGATTATGAACTTGCAATGAGTAAGTTGGCCCTTTTGCAAAATCTGAGTATGAGCTTTTGTTTCTTGGTGTAGTCATGCCTATATTATTTTTGAATTTCAACCATTAATCTAATATGGAATTCAACGACATGTATTATGATTATTATAGAACATATTTATGCTTCACTGTTATTGGATGTTGGACTTGTATGTCCTCAGTTATCACATCATTTGAAAGTTGGAGTTTGTTTAATGATTTTAGTATTTTGGTAGAATTACAATAGTATTTTAGGAAAACTGCCGTTTTATACTTTGTGGCAGCAAGAATTATGGCGGTTTCGGAGGGCCTTCAGGGGCGCTTTTCAGAAAGCGCCCCTGATGCCTAATATTCTAATATTACCGTTTCAATACTCCCTCTCACTCTCAGTACTCGTCTCTTTCCCTCTTCTCGCAGCCTCTCTTACCTAAAACCCTCTTCTCTCACACTCTCATCAGTCTCTCAGCCTCTCTTACCTGAAACCCTCTTCTCTCCCTCTTCTCATTAGCTGACCAAAATAAAACTTATCACTCTCCACTCACTCACTTAACCGTAAAACACAACACTAAGTCACCACTCACCAACACGTGAAAACTGAAAATACCCCAAACGAAAAACGTCAAAACCAGACAACACCAACGCCACCGCCACCGCCAGACACCAGTCAACCACCACCACCCTCTGTCGTGCTCCGCCGCCGTCTCCACTTGTTCCCTCGTCGTCCCTGCTCTTTCTCAGTCAGTCATTCTCTACTTTCAAGGTTAGATTTCCACAATGCATCAATATTGATTCTGGGTTTTTTGATTCAATCCGTTTTACCAGCCCTTCTTCAATCTGTTTTACTTCGTCATTTCTATTTCATTGCTTCTTTGATTTCGTTTGCATTGTTTCAGTCAGTTAGTCTGTTTTACTTTTTCTTGATTCCTATTTTTATGGTTTGTGTGATTTGGGAATTAGGAATTAGGAATTGGCAACTAATGTTGATGTTAGAAATTAGGAATTAGGAATTGGCCTTGGTTCTGTTTGAAAGAAAATAAGCTTGTGTGAAGTAATGATAATTTGGCAACTAATGTGAATTTGGCAACTGATGAAACAAATAAATGATAATTTGGAAACTAATGATAATTTGTCATTATAATTAAATATACTATGTACACTTCTTATTAGGAATTTTTTTTATAAAATGGTGTATGTCAACACTGAATAGCCAGCTAAAAGGATTCAAGAATGGATTCAAGAATATTATTGGCTATTATATATGATATACTAGGGGGCCCTATTTTGAAAATAGTTGAATTATAGGATTTTCCTAAGAAGTGGGATTGATAATATAACACAGTGTTTAAGTGAAAGTATAAAAGAACAAAGTGCAATTTCTTAGTTTCAAAAAATTGTACTTTGTGTGTTTTTCACCATTAATATGTTTAAGTTCTCTTATCAGGAATTTATAATAAATTTTGGTCTAATATGGATAGAAAGTGGATGTCTGCCAATCGTCTGTCGAAAGAATATGTCGATGGAGTGAAATATTTTGTGAACTTTGCCGTTCGACGTTTAGGAACTTCTAGTAAGTTCAAGTGTCCTTGTTTAAGATGTTGTTACGCCAATCGAGTTACTGCACTTGAGTTGGAAAGACATTTAAAGGCCAACGGAATCGATCAAAGTTATATTTGTTGGACAATGCATGGTGAGGAAAGAGGTGAACCTTCAAATATGGATAATAGTACTCAGAGATGTGATCCGGTTGATTATCCTGAAACACATACGTTTGATGGCGACCAATTTGAAGAGATGACAAAGGCGGTTGAAGACGATCTTAATGATTGTCCTCAAATGTTTGAGAAGTTGATAACCGATGCAGAGACACCGTTGTATGTGGGCTGTACTGAATTCACAAAGTTATTGGCTGTGATAAAGCTGTACAACTTGAAAACTTGCCACGGATGGACAGATAAGAGCTTTACGGAATTACTCGCACTATTGAAAGATATGTTGCCGAAAGACAATGTGCTCCCTTCTCGGACGTATGATGCAAAACAAATGTTAGGCACCATTGGTTTGAACTATGAGAAGATACATGCTTGTCCGAATGATTGCATTTTATTTCGGAATGAACATGCGTTGTTAAAGTCCTGCCCTAAATGTAATGCATCGCGGTATAAGAAGAAAGAATCTGCTCCAGAAAAGGTATTGTGGTATTTTCCCATAATTCCTCGATTTAGACGTATGTACCGTAGTTCGGAAGACGCAAAACAGTTGACTTGGCATGACGATGAAAGGATTAAAGATGGTATGCTACGACACTCGGCGGATTCTCCGCAGTGGAAAAAGATTGATATTGATTATCCCGATTTTGGGCATGACCCAAGAAACCTACGCCTTGCATTGTCTGCTGATGGATTTAACCCGCACGGTATCCAGAGTAGCTCCCACAGTACATGGCCTGTGATTTTGGCGATTTATAACTTACCTCCATGGCTTTGCATGAAACGCAAGTATATGATGTTGTCTTTGTTAATTTTTGGCCCCAAACAACCAGGAAATGATATTGACGTATACTTGGCTCCTTTAATAGAAGACTTGAAGCAAATGTGGGAGATTGGGGTAGAGGTGTATGATGGGTTCAGAGAAGAAAGTTTCATTCTGAAGGCTATGATTTTTGGTACCATTAATGACTTTCCAGCATACGGCAATCTATCTGGGTACAGTAACAAAGGTCAATGTGCATGTCCTATATGTGAAGATAATACAGATTGGATGTGGTTGGAACATGGTAAGAAGAATATATATCTTGGCCATCGGAGATTTTTGCCTCCAACTCATCACTATCGGGTGTGGAGAAAGGCATTCAATGGGAATTCAGAAACTCGTAAAGCTCCTCTGCCTTTGACCGGTGAACAACTATTTGAAAAGCTGAAAGATTTGGACATTAAGTTTGGGAAGCCTTTTGTAGGAGAGCTTGCCAAACGAGGGTGGAAGAAAAAATCGATTTTCTTTGAGTTGCCATACTGGAAGTCATTACACGTAAGGCATTTCATTGATGTGATGCATGTTGAAAAAAATGTATTCGAAAGTGTCATTGGTACCTTACTCAATATGCCAGGGAAGACTAAAGATACCATCAACACAAGGTTGGATTTGGTTAGTATGGGGTTGAGACCAGAATTGGGTCCGATTAAGAAGGGTACACGTACATATCTACCTCCGGCAGCTCATACTCTATCTAGAAAGGAGAAAACTGTCTTTTGTAAGTTTCTTCATGGAGTTAAAGTTCCAGAGGGGTACTCTTCAAACGTTACGGACCTTGTATCGATGAAAGACCTCAAGTTAAAGTCTCTAAAGTCTCATGATTGTCATGTTCTCATGGAGAATTTGCTACCAATTGGTATACGATCCATTATGCCCAATAAAGTGCGTCAGGCCATAACTAAACTTTGTTTCTTCTTTAAGGCGATTTGTAGTAGGGAGATTGACCCTGGAAAGTTGCCAGCTCTACAAAGATCAATTACTGTCACTTTATGTGAGCTTGAGATGTTTTTTCCGCCTTCATTCTTTGACATAATGATTCATTTAATAGTTCATCTAGTTAGAGAGACACAATTGTGTGGCCCATGTTACATGAGATGGATGTACCCGTTTGAGCGGTACATGAAGATATTAAAAGGATATGTTAAAAACCGATCACGACCCGAGGGTTGCATTGCTGAGCGCTACATAGTTGAAGAAGCTATTGAGTTCACCACCGACTATCTATCTAGTGTTGAATATTCTGTTGGGATGCCAAGGGAGCGTCACACAACAAGTGTTGGTAAAGGGATGACAGGAAGGAAAATAGTGATGGTATCTAGGAAAGAACTAGAGCAAGCACACTTATATGTTCTGCACAATGATAGTCAGGTTGATTCATATATTGCCAAACACATGGAGATTCTTAAGAGTGATCACCCAACTAAGAGTGAAGTTTGGTTAAACAAAGAACATAATCGGAGTTTCATACTGTGGCTAAAAAATCAAATTGATATTGAGTTTGTTTCGAATCCTACCTCGATTTCAGAAAGATTGAGATGGTTAGCAAAAGGTCCAAATATACATGTTTTCTCTTACACTAGTTATCTACAAAACGGGTACACGTTCTATACAAAATCCCATGATGATCAGAGTAAAATGCAAAATAGTGGGGTGACTCTTGTAGCTGAATCTATGCATACATCAAGTGCCAAAGACAGAAATCCCATTTACGCGAATATGTCATACTTCGGTGTTATTGAACACATATGGGAGTTGGATTACAATATGTTTTCGGAGTCTGTGTTCCAATGTAATTGGGTTGACAATAATAATGGTGTACAGATGGATGACTTGGGCTTCATGCGGGTGAATTTCAACAAGTTAGGGTATAAAGATGAACCTTTTATTTTAGCCTCGCAAGCCCAACAAGTGTTTTATGGCACTGATCCAGTTGATATCAATTGGTTCATTGTTTTATTGACAAACAAAAAGTTATTGGTGAATGACATTGGGGATCAAGCGCACGAAGATGTTGACATTGAGGATGACCCTTTCTTCGGGACATTGCAACCAATAATAGGGGAAAGTACTTCTAATGACGATATTTTGTATGTTAGAAAGGATCATAACGATGGAATTACATTTCGTCGAAAACAAAGTACCAAGAAGCAAAAAACAAAATATCATACAAATAAACAAGTAGCTAGTAACGTTAGATCGAGGAAAAGGAAAAGGTAATATATCATGCGTAGTTTCTTTTTTATTCATTTTTCATATTGTAAAAATTAACTAACTTATAGTTATTATAAAATAACATTTAACCTAATAACAATGATTATATTATGTTGCAGGTGAGATGACTTCCCACAGTGATGATAGTGCACATGACAGTGGTCATGAGAGTGAACATCAGCCCAAAAAAAAGTTCACTCCTCGTGGAATGACAGTTAAGAAGAATATCATCAATCGGGGGAATAAAGGGCTTCCTAAACTTATAGTATGATACTTACTAATTAACTAACTTTGTTACATACTTTTAATTGTTTGTTATCTAATTTACCTAAGTAATAATGCAGGTCGAATGGAATGTTAATAACCAAGCGATCGGTGGCAATGGTAAACAGTTGAGAATATTCATTGGTGTCAGAGCAAGGCAGGATATACCAATTACAATCAGCAGTTGGAATAGTAAAAAAGATGCCTCTATCAAGAAGCATAAAGATGAGCTATGGCATATGATACAGGTATGAGTCTTATTTTTGACTATTCAGTTATTTTATAATTAAATATGTAAGTATATTTATAATCATTTTGTTGAATGTAAACAGAAATACTTTGATGTGGATGACTCTCGAAAAGACTATTGTCTTATGAAAGCTGGAAAGGCGCATAGAAAATTCAGATCAATTCTAACAAAGTGGGTGAAAGATGAAGAGGGGAACACCAGAAGCCATCCTCCACCACAGTATGCTGGGATTATACCATTGTAGGATTGGACTGCATTTGTTATTTCACGCGAAGATGAGGAATTCCGAGTTTGTACAATTACTTATCATACATATACCTATATTTGACAATTATGAGGTATTAATGTAAATAGATGTGTCATTATAGAGATTAAGCAAGGAAAATCGCGAAAGAGCGACAAGTCCTGAATACCCTTATAGAGCCGGTGTTACTAGTTATCCCGAGATTGAAGAACGATTGGTAGGCACATTATCTTATATTTTATCTTTCATTTATTAAGTTAATATACTGATTTATTTACTAATACATGGTAAATTTTAATAGCTGCGAGAGGTCGAAAAAGATCCTGCTCATGAATCTATTGACCGACAAGTTTTGTGGTTAGAAGCGCGACAAAACAAAGATGGTGTCATTGACCACCCAAAAACGAGAGAGGTGTATGAAAGAATTGTAAGTATGATAAAATTAAAAAAGAATTCTTTCATTGAAGGTGAATAAACTTCTTATCTTTTTGTAATGTCTAATAATGTTTGTGAATCAGGAGTCAATATCTCAATCAGTATCACAAGGAGAGATTACTGATTCTGATTTTCCAAATGACATCCTTGGTCGTGCATTGGGAACTGAAGAGTATCCAGGACGTCTACGGGGTTTGGGATTTGGCATTTTCCAACGACTTTTTCGAGTTCAAAAAGGCAAAAAAAAGAAGAGGAACGAGAAAGTAGAGAAAGACGGTTGGAAGCCACTGTATTGATGCTAGTAAAAGAACTTAATGAACTTAAAGAAAGAGTTGGTCCAAGGACTAATGATGTACCATCTCCTAACCCAGATAGCTTCAGGGATAGTTGCAATATTGCGTCCAATGAGGTAATTATCGTTGGACCTCTTTTTTATTTTTTATATTTTACAATAACTTATAAGTATTAATATTTGGTTATCAATTAATTTAGGTTAACAATTGTCATTGTGAATTATATTTATCAAACCCGCTTACGTTGGTCGCAAAGGGCTTTGTTTGTAACAATGAGGACTCCACCTTGCACAATCTTCCTATTCCTCCAAATCATGCGAGAGTCAGAGTTGAGTTTGTTGTTGTGGATGATGCTGAATTGCCGGTACCAGTTGACACTGCAGAGATGACTTTGTTAACTGTGAATGATGCACTTGGCACCTTGGTGGCATGGCCATCAAATCTTATCAATGTAAGGAGAAATTAATATATTTGTTAATAAATCATTGCCTTATTGTCACATATATTCATAACTAATTATATTTCTAAATATATAGGTAAGGAAAGGAAGATCTCAGATTTCTGGGCATGTTGGCAAATCCCAACCCTCCCCTTCTATTGGTCGCAAGAAGCATGTGTCTAGGGGAGAAGCTAGCAGGAATGAGATTCAATCCCAACCCTTCCCTTCTATTGGTCGCAAGAAGCATGTGTCTAGGGGAGAAGCTAGCGGGAATGAAATTCAATCCCAACCCTCCCCTTCTATTGGTCGCAAGAAGCATGTGGCTAGGGGAGAAGCTAGCGGGAATGAGATTCAATCCCAACCCCCCTCTTCTAAGGAATTCATCAGTTATCTAAAGATTCATGCCTCAACAATGGCGAGTGCTGATTTGATAAATGTATTGATTGATCTAGACATCTTTGGAGTTGACCACCAAATTTCCCTTTCAAATGATGAACTTGAAGACGTATATGAGCACAAGTGGGCATCTGCGGCTACTATTACAATGTACATCAGGTATTATCATTATTATTATTATTATTATTATTATTATTACTACTACTACTATTATTATATGTTAATTTATTTGTATGCATTTTAACTATAGGTATTTGTACCATGAGATTATGAGCACCATGGAACAAACAAAAAGATTTATATTCTTGTGCCCCCAACGTACTTTTCTACGCAACGTCCGCATTGATAAAGACATATCAAAAGAAAAAGTTGGGGAATTGAAGGAAGCGGTTAAAGAAAACAAGGAAGCGGTAAAAGCATATATCAATAGTCGCTTGGCTTTGGCACGGGAAAGCATATGTGATTGTTTGTTTTTGGCACCCATCAACTTAGGGTTAAGAAATTTAATCTATATATATATATATATATATATATATATATATATATATAAAACGTGTTATTGAAACATGTGTTATTTATTTGGTTATCCAATTTTTTTGTAGGATGCATTGGATATTGTTGGTAGTTGATCCTAGGAGAAATAGAATTTTCTATTTGGATTCGTGTCACGGTCATTATAGCAACCACACTATGATGAGAGGAATGTTTTGAAAGGTGTGTATTTAGATACATCGCATATTTCATCATATAAATTATATATATATATATATATATATATATATTTCGATTAATTAATATAGTTATATGTATAATGTTTCAGTTGTGTGACAACTTATTGGGCATCGAATGAGGTCAGGACTAGAGGTGGGAACAATAAAACAAAATGGATAGTAATAAAGGTAAGTTTATAATCAATATTCTTATCCATGTAAACTTTGCTTGCATTTTAATAATTAATTGTTATTTTGATTTGTAGTGTCCGAGACAACCCAACAATGATGATTGCGGATATTATGTTATGAAGTTTATGAAGGACACAATCACTCACAATCAAATGGAAATTCCCCAAAATGTATGTAATTTCCATTTTTTATAGTTTGTTTTTTGATAGTATTTCCATATCTAGCATTTAACCACTTAGTTCTAAGTTTATTTTATTTTATTTTATTTTATTTTGACAGTATTTTCCAGGACACGCGGTTGGAGCTCCATTTTCTGATGACCAACTTACTGAGATCAAAGGAGAGTGGTGTCGTCATGTTGCTTGTTTGATTAATGAAAATCGAAATTCAAGTAATTTTGGTTAGCTTGTATTGGATGTCATATCATTTTTGTTGTCTATGTTGACATTCAGAATTTGATTTTCAATTGGCTAGCTTGTATTAGATGGATTTATAGGTTTATTAGTTGGAATTTGATTTTCAATTGGCTAGCTTGTATTAGATGGATTTATAGGTTTATTAGTTGGAATTTGATTTTCAATTGGCTAGTTTTAATTTTGATTTACAATTGGTCAGTTGATTTGAAATTTGGTAAATATAGGTTGTTGTTGGTTGATGAAAAAGAGAGTAGGGAAGTGCTGCCAAATATTGGATATACCAGAAACACGAAATTTTTTTTTGAAAAAAAACATAGAATCAGGGGCGCTTTCTAAAAGCGCCCCTGATGTTCTTAGAGTACTTGACAATCAGGGGCGCTTTAAAAAAGCGCTCCTGTTGGTCAAGACAAGAGGGGTGCTTCTAACAGAAAGCGCCCCTGATTGTTAGTTGCGCGTAAGACCATCAGGGGCGCTTCCTACAAGCGCTCCTGTTGGCTAACATTTAGGGGCGCTTCTTGCGCGCTCCTGTAGAGTGTTTGGCAACAGAAGCGCCAGATTTAGGGGCTCCCGAAAGCGCCTCCAATGGATAAAAAAAGCGCCCCTGATGCCTTTTTCTGTTGTAGTGCTAGGTGAATGGGTAGCGCTTCCCTTTACCAAGCGCTGCCCATTGCTATACGCGCTAGGTGAATGAGCAGCGCTTCTCCCACCAAGCGCTGCTCATTCACCTAGCGTGTTTAGCAATGGGCAGCGCTTCCCCTTACCAAACACTGCCCATTGCTAAACACTCTAGGTGAATGAGCAGCGCTTCTCCCTTCAAACGCTGCCTATGGCTATTAATGAGCAGTGCTTCTCAAACGCTGCCCATTTTTGGGGAGGAATCACCAGCGCCAAATTTAGCAGCGCTCAGAAACGCTGCCCATGGCTAAAAAAAATGCTGCCCATCACCAAATTTGTTGTAGTGTTACTTCGTGTCTCTTGAAATACAAGGTCAAACTAAACCTCATTGACTGCATTTAATTGAGCCTGTCGAAAATGCAGGCTAACAGGCACCTATTGATATATTGTGAATCTCTAATCCTGTCACAACTGACAAAGTTTGTTGTATTTAATTTTACAATCTTACATCCTCTATACGTCACTTAAACTTTTGTATTTCAATATATATTTTTAATTGAATATTGCCATGTAGTTCATATATGAACACGTTACTTTTGTTTTAGTATTCATTATTTCAATCAATTGTACTTCATATATTCTTTTCATGTTACGATGCATTTAGAGAGGAAACCTAGTCAGAAATTCTGTCCTGAAAACCTCACCAAGGCATTGGAGATAGTTGCTGAGAATAATGCAACCTTCCAATCTAATGGCGAAGAGTTGGACCTAATTGACATTGATGCTCAGGTCTATAATGTTATCTAGTTAATAATGTTTACTATCATTCATTGTCAAATGTGTTTATCTATCTACTTAAATTTTCCCATTATAAATAGAGTTTTTTTTTTATAAGTCAAATTTGATTGATTCTGGTACAAGGGGTAGTACCTCACCCATTTACATATTGAAGTTTCATCATACATCTCCATGAACTGTTAGTCTATTGAGAGGGCCTGTTTGCCAATGCTCCCACGAAATTTGTGACTTAGAATCTACTTTGCCCACAAACCACCCCCATGTCCAGCCTCCTCCTCCTCCCTGCAGCAAAAAACGCAAAGTCTGTCTTGATTCTCCCCGAGCACTCCTCTGCGATGAAGCTCAACACGAGTAGGCAATCCGTTCCGAAATAACCTCCACGCCAATACCTGCACTTTAGATGGCACTGCTGCACTCCACATTCTGTTCAAGACTTTTCTCTCTTGATTTTCAGTAAAAAACTCGCCACATTCGTTTACCAAGTAATCGTAAGCAGACTTCACCTTGTATTTCATTGATTTGTCCCTTAACCACACCCACGAATCTGCATTGAATTGATTGGGACAGATTGGTCGCAGTACATCTTCCAGCACCTGCACTTCTTCCAGTTCTTCAGAAATCAATTCGCCTCGCCACGACAGCTTCCACACCCATCTGTTCGCGATCCACTCACCAGCTTCAGCCACCGAGACATTCTGATCTGTTGACACTGAGAATGCTCTTGGATAAGCCTCCATTAAATGCTCAGGTCCACACCATTTATCCTTCCAAAAATTAACGAATTTTCCGTCCCCTAATTTCAGCTTGAGTGAGTCAGATAACCACTGTGGAGGTTAAATAGAGTGACTACACTGTGGAGGTTAAATAGAGTGACTACACACTGTGGAGGCTAAAGCTTTTTGTGAAAGATGCTATGGAAATTCATAAAAAGAATAATGGTTATCTGACAACAAGAAAAATAACTCCAAAAGGAAGAGAGAAATTTCAGATTCTCTTGTCAAGGCAAACCTAAAAAGATTAGGAAACTATCTTCTCTGTGATTCTTTAGTGAACTTCATAGAAGGCATTAGTTTTGTCTGACTGAGCTAAAGTATCTACTCTGTCTTCAAAGACCACGTCTCATTTTCTCAGATTCCTCTCTCATTTCTTCAGCCCCATACGTTTCCATATGTTCTTTCTGTTCCCACATATATATAAGTCAGTACATATTAGCATAAAAACATGTTTTAACTAATAAAAAAGAAGGAACTTAAGTGGCACACCATTTAGGGAATCATTTTCTTCTCTAAGCTTCTCAGATTCTTTACAAATGCTATGAAGATCTTTGTAGAGTATATTTCTGCAAAGGTAAGAAGTACAAACTGAAGCTTATGCACAAATAAAAAGTTTCACATCCATAGTCGGAGACACATTTAAGTCCTAAGTTGAGAACATGAGGAATTATAACTCGAAGAAAAGATTAACATAATCAGAACTTAGCTTAATTTGATTTGTGTCATCACTGTTTTGTATCAAAACATATCAACAGTTTTAGATAGATGATAATGTTTGGTTGAGTACCTTTTGCTTTGCTCCACTATCTTTAACTACTAAGTATCCTACAATAAAATGCTCTACTATCTAACATTTGTTCGCTATCTGGATCATTAATTCTCTCACAAACCCTTTTCAACCACCACACACTGAAAATAAGAAAAACCATTCCCAAGGTGGCAAAATCCAAAAATAGAATAGAGTTATGAAATTGTGATGGGTAATTCGATTTTCTCTGAGGCACAAAAGGCTCAATATGTGTATGTATATGGAGACTCACTTGTTTATGTTGGTAAGAACAATTACATGAATGATACATTTGCGATGGCAATTCTTCCTCACTGTGGCATTGAATATAATTAGAGATACACTAATTTTTTTTATTGGAATAGAAGATATCAAAAGGTCCCCCAGAAAATGTCCTATAAAACAGTATTTCCTCACTAAATTTTGACCAGGAAGAATGAAAAGTTAACAATCCAAGTAAATGAAAAACAAAATTCGAAAAATGTGGATAATTAGAAGAGGTTTGAAGAAAGAACTAAACATATGGTCAACAAAAACTTTTTCCAGCGACGAATCACAATCGCATTTGTAAGGTGGGTAAAAAGAAAAATGGTCTTTCTTGATGAGAATTTCACCTGTGCAGCTAACTTTTCTATGTGAAACCCACTATGATGAAGATTTCAGATTTAATCAGAAAAATCACCAAGATCACCATCCTCTCTTACACACTTGTAGTAAATCAAACACAAAATGTTCCTCAAGATATTTTCAAGGTTAGATTAACAATAAAGCATGAATTATTGAATAAATAAATAAAAACAAACAAATATTATAAGATTATCAAGAAAGCATTCCAAGCACAAATAGACACATGGAACCGTAAAACTTCTA
Source organism: Astragalus glycyphyllos (assembly GCA_963573325.1). Lineage (NCBI taxonomy): Eukaryota > Viridiplantae > Streptophyta > Magnoliopsida > Fabales > Fabaceae > Astragalus > Astragalus glycyphyllos. The sequence goes on from OY754307.1 coordinate 42,378,028, forward strand.
ATACCCTCACATCTTCAGACCCTAAATCATCATTCTGAAGATTCATGAATCCGAAAATAATAATCCAGGCAGATCATAGACAATCATTAGGATAAGAATTGCAAACTCAAATAAATAAATAAATATATATATATATATATATATATATATATATATATATATATATATATAAAATTCATTAATATTCATAGTATATCATATTTTCTATTATAATAGGGAACATATATATATATATATATATATATATAGTTTAATTTCAAAATTATTACCTGCTACAATAGCTTGAGAAGTTCGATCAACATCTTAGGTCGTGTTGTTTTAATCAAGGAAATCACAGTCGTTGGAGATCTATTATGGAGAAGGTGCACAAATATAAAGACAACATCCACGATTTTCATGTTGTCATGAGACGATTAACCAAGTTATGTTTTCTCGCTTATGAATCTAGTGATGTCAGAGTTAAAGAACAAAAGATTCAATAAGAAAATAGGAGTCGCCAAAAAAATCGATGCAACAATAGATATAACATTACTGAATTACCTCTAGTTAGTCATATATATGTTATTGATTGAAGTAGAATGAAATCTCGACTGATGCTTCTCTGCCTAGCATATCATCATTGACAGTTTAGTAATGCAATCTTATAAGGATGAACATATATGAATGACACAAAGAAACTCAAACGTACCAGTTGCAACTCTTCGCAAACGCAAACAATGGGAGAAGAGAGAGAGATACCCTAGTATTTTTGGGGAAGCGACGGTAGTATTGTTGAGGAGATGACCGCAATTGCATATTTATAGGGAATTAACCACACTTAGGGTAAAAATTAGGTTAAATTTTCATATTTTTTTGTTTATAATATTTTAAATTAAAAAAGTTTAATTTTTATGAAAAAATATTATATTTAAACACAATAAGTAATACCTCCAAAGTAATTTTTTATTATATAAGATAATTAAAAAATAAAACGTATGGAATAATAATATAAAAATTTAAAGTTAATATTATATATGTGCATATATTATAAATTACTTAAATTTAATCATTTATTTCAATCAAATTATAATTCAATACAAGTATATGAATATAACAAATCAAAGAATATAAGGTTAAATATGTAACATCTTAAATTTTAGAGACGTAAAGTCTAGAATGTCAACCAATTTAATACAATCAGAGATGCAATAATATATGATACAAAACTAGGATAGACATAGCAACATAAACTCGACCCCTAAGGATCCTTGAAGCTCTTGTAGCCCAATTCAGCAGCTACTTCATCTCTAGTTGCGTGGTCTTGCCTTGCTCATCTGAAAGACATCCAACATATATAATGAGATACAATCTCAATGAGTTCTTTCAAGACCCTTTACCTTAAACTCTTGGTGTTTTTCTTATCTTTTCTTCTGTCTTAGCACAACACGTGTAATCACTGAATGATTCCCATGTAGAACCCACCCACCCGACAATAGTTATTTCCATGTCAACTTATTCTGGTCCTTTGTTGGGGATCATGACTTCCATTCACCAAGTATGCTCTTAACTTGGGATCATCATCCCCATGGTGTCTTATGTAATTACTTAGACTTTTGGGTTTTCTCACACGATAAAAATGTCATTAAACTCAATTTAAATACCGTATAACCAATTTTTCGTGCCTTATCATCAAAAATACAACAAATTACTCGTTATTTGTAATAGAGCATACATGTAAATGTCTCATTCATGATTGGAGTAACTTAAGATGGGTTAAGGATGGTGGTGTGCGAAAAAGTGTGCAAGTATACACAGTCAGAAACAAGTAGTATAAAAGATCGAACCCACAGGGATTGGATTAATTCTTGTAGCTCAAAATGTATAAATTAGTGCAAGCTATCCTACTCACAATTTTAGGGTGATGTAAATAAGTAAATAGATTGTAAATATGCAAGAAAATGTAGAAGAAATCAGTTGAGAATGATAGTTGAGATGTCTTCACCAAATAAGTCACTTTCAAGAGTTATGTGCTTTTATGTGGTGCAGATGCATTGAGAACGAGAAAGTAATAAATAAGGATCACTAAGGATCACTAATCCTGAACGGCGGTCGACGCGGGTCAAAATAATAAAAAAAGGGATTTAAAATGCAGTACAAGGTGAGAAACCTTGGTCGTCTCACAAGGATCTCTAATACTAAGATAACCAGAATCAGGAACAAAATTATCAATAAAACTATGGGGGTTTGTTTATGAAGAAAGCGATTTCTATTGGTGGTTTTTATCAAATTAAAGAGACAATTGATTCACCGGTTTTCGAGTGCGCGTCTTGGATTCATCACAGGTTTTAAAAACAACAATTCGTTTAATTTCAAATTCGCAATTGACTTAAACTAACTAAACAAGCGCTAATTAGTTTATAAGAATTCACACTGTTTTGAGCAAGCGCCAAAATAGCAGGTTCAATCGATCGCGGGAGTGGACATGAGCCATTTCAAACACAACCAATATCATAACAAAATTCTAATCAATCTTTCTATCAATTTCTACGCGAATCAATTAATCTAAGCAATCAAGTAATTCGAATAATTAAAAATAATGAAATAGAATTGCATACAATCAAGCGTCATACATAACAGAATTGCCTAATGGAGTTTTAAATGCTGTTCTGTATGCCCATAATGCTTCATCTAAGTGTAAAGACCAATCTTTTCTTGTTGGTCCACCCATTTTTTCAAGCATTCTTTTAATTTCCCTATTTGATAGCTCAGCTTGTCCACTTGTTTGAGGGTGATAGGCTGTAGCAATTTTATGTTTAACCCCATATTTTGCAAGAAGATTTTCTATGAGTTTATTGCAAAAATGTGAGCCTTCATCATTGATAACTGATTTAGTAAATTTGATAACTGATTTAGTATCATTATTAGGCAATGCTACTGCCTCTACCCATTTGGACACATAATCAACAGCTACTAAGATATATTGATTGCCAAAAGAGGGTGGAAAAGGGCCATGAAATCCATGCCCCATACATCAAAAAGTTCAATTTCTAAAATATTGGTTCTAGGCATTTCATGTCTTTCAGAAATATTTCCAGCTCTTTGACAATTATCACAGGTTTTGACCATTAAATATGCATCTTTAAATAAAGTAGGCCAATAATAACCTGACTGTAATACCTTGGCTGCTATTCTGTTGCTTCCAAAGTGGCCTCCATATGGTGCAGCATCGCAGTGCAGAAGCACTGCTTGCTGTTCTTTTTCTGGGATGCATTTCCTCATTAATTGATCTGGACACATCTTGTATAGGAAGGGATCATCCCAATAGTACTGCTTAATTATGTGAAAAAACCTCCTTCTTTGCTGGTAATTCATGTCCACTGGTACAACTTTGCTCACAAGGAAGTTGACTATGTCAGCATACCATGGTGCAGCTGCATCAGGTGCACCTGCACTAAGTGCAGAAGCATTGAGTGCTGTCAAGGTAACTGCTAACAGTTTTTCATCTGGGAAACTTTCCTTGATCTCTCCTTCATGTGAACCTGTACTTTCACCTTCAAGTCTAGATAAATGGTCAGCAACTTGGTTCTCCACCCCCTTCTTATCTCTAATTTCAAGATCAAACTCTTGAAGGAGGAGAACCCATCTTATTAACCTTGGTTTTGCATCTTTCTTTGAAATTAAATACTTGATGGCTGAATGATCAGTATAAACAATAACTTTGGTGCCAACCAAGTAAGATCTAAACTTCTCAAATGCAAAAACCACTGCTCATAATTCTTTTTCTGTTACAGTATAATTCATTTGAGCTTCTATGAGTGTTTACTAGCATAATAAATTGAATGATAGATTTTGTCATACCTTTGCCCTAGCATCACACAACAAAGTCACTAGCATCACACATCAATTCAAAAGGTCTGCTCCAATCTGGTGTAACAATCACTGGTACAGTCACCAATGCCTTTTTGAGCTTTTGGAATGCATCCATACATGATTTAACAAAGTTGAATTGTGTATCTTGTTGCAAAAGAGTACACAATGGCTTGGATATTTTTGAAAAATCTTTGATAAATCTTCTATAGAAGCCTGCATGACCTAAGAAGCTTCTAATTCCTTTGACAGTTGTTGGAGGTGGTAGTTTTTCAATAACTTCATTCTTATCCTTATCCACTTCATGACCTTTCTTTGACACTTTATGTCCTTGTACAATGCCTTCTTGTACCATAAAATGGCACTTCTCTCAATTGAGCACTAGATTGGTTTCTTTACATCTTTGGAGAATTTCCTCTAAGTTTGACAAACATACTGAAATGTTTCTCCAAAAACTGAAAAATCATCCATGAAAACTTCCATTGATTGCTAAATGAAATCAGAGAATATGGACATCATGCATCTTTGGAATGTTGCAGGTGCATTACAAAGTCCAAAAGGCATCCTTCTAAATGCAAAGGTACCATAGGGACATGTAAAGGTAGTTTTCTGTTGGTCCTCAGGTTCTATTGCAATTTGATTGTATCCTGAATAACCTTCTAAGAAACAATAAAACTCCTTACTTGCTAACCTATCTAACATTTCGTCAATGAATGGTAAAGGAAAATGATCCTTCTTTGTGGCCTTGTTGAGTTTCTTATAGTCAATACAAATCGTCCATCCTGTAACAGTTCTTGTTGGTATTAACTCATTTTTCTCATTGGCTATAACTGTAACACCCCCTTTCTTTGGAACACACTGCACAGGACTTACCCATGCACTATCTGAAATAGGGTATATGATTCCAACATCCAGCCACTTAACGATTTCTTTCTTTACAACCTCTTTCATTATAGGATTTAGCCTTCTTTCTCCTTCTATGTTATTTTTAGAATTATCTTCTAAAATGATCCTATGCATGCATATTGAAGGGCTTATTCCTTTTATGTCTGCCATTTGCCAACCTATTGCTTTTTTATGCTTCTTTAAGGTACTAATGAGATCATGCTCCTGGTCTATTGAGAGATCAGATGCAATGATTACTGGAAGTGTATCATCTTCCCCTAAGAAAGCATATTTCAAATGTTTAGGCAGTTCTTTCAATTCTAATTTTGGAGGTTGTTCAATTGAGGGTAAATTCTTTTTGAGGTTAGGGTCTTCTAAATTAAGAGATTCAAAAGTTCTAGACCATACCTTTTGTGTTGGTTCTTCTCTTGGCAGAATGTCTTTGTCCATAATTTCTTCTTCAAGCAGTGCATCTGCGTTTGGTGCAAATGCACTGGTGAGATGATCATACAGCTTATGGAACTGCTTTTGCACTAAATGGTCAAGAGAATTGATAGCTGAACATTCTTCATTCTCCTCTGCAGGATATTTCAGAGCATTCATCACATTGAATTTCACTTCTTGATCATTTATTCTCATGGTTAGTTCTCCCGTTTGTACATCAATCAATGTTTTTCCAATTGCCAAGAATGGTCTCCCAAGAATGATTGGCTCTTCTTTATCTGCATCAAAATCAAGAATAACAAAATCTACAGGAAACACAAATTTGTCAACCTTAACCAAAATATCTTCAATAATTCCTTCTGGATAGGCTATTGATCTGTCTGCATGTTGAAGTGCACAGTAGTAGGTCTAGCGTTTCCAATTCCTAGTTGTGTAAAAATGGATTTAGGCATCAAGTTGATGCTTGCACCCAAATCACATAGTGCACGACCTGTGTAAGATTTTCCAATTGAAAATGGAATTGTAAAGCTGCCAGGATCCTTCAATTTCCTAGGAACTTTGTTTTGCATCAATAGACTACATTCTTTTGACATTGCAGCTATTTCAAAATCCCCTAATCTTCTTCTTTTTGTAAGAACATCTTTCATAAATTTAGCATAATTTGGCATTTGTTGAAGTGCTTCAACTAATGGAACATTGATGTGCAACTGTTTTAAAACTTCAAGAAATTTACTGAATTGCTTCTCCTCATGTGCTTTTTTCAATCTTTGAGGGTAAGGAGGAGGAGGGTATTCAGGAACTAACCTTGGTGTTGGAACTTCCTTTGATGCAGATGCATGAAATGTTTTTGCATCTTGAACATTTTTTTCTTTTCTGTTCTTATCTTTTTCATTTTCTACCTTACCTTCACCTTCAATCTCATAGGGTTCTGCAAGATCCTTCCCATTTCTAAGAGAAATGGCTTTCATTTGCTCTTTACCTGGCCTGTGGGATGTGGTAGCTTCTGTATTTGAGGGCAATGTACCTGTTGGTCTTTGATATAGAGCTGTTGCCAATTGACCTACTTGATTTTCCAAATTCTTTATAGATGCATCTTGAGCTTGCCTAGCTGTTCTAGTTTCACTAATAAAGGATTTGAGAAAGGCTTCTAAGGAATTATCATTGGCAGGTTGTTGTGGTCTTTGATAGTTCTGAGATTGAAATCTTGGTGGTGTGGCTGGTGCAGTTGCACTAGGTGCAGGTGCATTGGCATTGTTCCATCTAAAGTTTGGATGGTTCTTCCAACCAGGGTTATATGTATTGGAATAAGGGTTATTATTTCTAGTATATCCTACATAATTTACAGAGACAGGGTTGCTAGGACACTCCTCATAAAGGTGACCTCCTCCACAGTATACACAACTTGTAGCTCCTGGAGGGGCTTGTTCTATGGCTGCTGCAGTGTTTTCTGTTGGTGCAGTTGCATTTGATGCAGTTGCATTGTTTGTAGTGAAGTTTTTGAACATGTTTGCTAGTGAGGCTACTTGAGCAGATAGGGATGATATTTCATTAATTTCATGTACCCCTGATGGTTTCTTTTGGGCACTCACCCTCTCAGTAGGCCAACTAGAACTATTGGTTGCAATTTTATCAATCAATTCACATGCTTCATTATAAGACAAGTTTAATAACACACCCCCAGATGATGCATCAAGCATTATTCTGGTTTTGGGTTCTAAACCGTTATAAAAAGTTTCCATCTGAATAATGACAGGTAAACCATGATGTGGACATTTTCTTAAAAGCTCTTTCCATCTTTCCCATGCTTCAAACAATGATTCAAATTCTTTTTGTCTAAAAGATGTAATATGATTTCTCATTCTGGCATTTTTGATGGGTGGAAAATATTTTGCTAAAAATTCATTTCATGTATGTATAAAATTTGGTTCTAAAGAGTTTAGCCAAGATTTGGCCTTATCATTCAAAGAATATGAAAATAGCTTTAGTTTAAATGCATCCTCACTAACACCAGGAATGATAAAGTTACTAAATATTTCTAGAAACTGTTTTAAATGTTCATGGGGATCCTCATGAGGAAATCCACCAAATTGACCAATTGTTTCTAAAAAAAAAGGGATTTAAAATGTAGTACAAGGTGAGAAACCTTGGTCGTCTCACAAGGATCTCTAATACTAAGATAACCAGAATCAGGAACAAAACTATCAATAAAATGATGGGGGTTTGTTTATGAAGAAAGCAATTTCTATTGGTGGTTTTTATCAAATTAAAGAGACAATTGATTCACCGGTTTTCGAGTGCACGTCTTGGATTCATCACAAGTTCTAAAAACAACAATTCGTTTAATTTAAAATTCGCAATTGACTTAAACTAACTAAACAAGCGCTAATTAGTTTATACGAATTCACACAGTTTTGAGCAAGCGCCAAAATAGCGGGTTCAATCGGTCGCGGGAGTGGACATGCGCCATTTCAAACACAACCAATATCATAACAAAATTCTAATCAATCTTTCTATCAATTTCTACTCGAATCAATAATCTAAGCAATCATGTAATTTGAATAATTAAAAATAACGAAACAGAATTGCATACAATCAAGCGTCATACACAATTGAGAAGATTGCATACATTCAAAACAAAATGCGAAATTGATAGAGATGGAATTAAGGAAATTAAAACGAAATTGTATTAAAACATTAGATACCGAACCTCAAAATCCGCAAACGGCATTCTTTCACCGATGAATCAACTTAGGAGTTTAGGCTTCCATGGAGGCTAGAGCACAAGAGTTTTGTAAAGTGTTAATAATGCGTAAGAGAGAGAGAGAGAGAGAGACGGCTGCTGGTCAGCCAAGTCTATATGACAAACGAAAAACCTAATCCCTTACGGGTTCTTGGAGAAAAGCCCGATAAAAATAGTAAATTGGCCCGTAAACCCGTTATACATTAAACTGCTTCCGTATTTCGCAGTTTTGGCCTTCAAGAATTCCGAACTGGGTTTCGAGCTCAACTGAAGATATGTAGCTTTGTTCCTTAGCTTTCCAATGCATGCTCGCACGCCTCAATTGGATAACCACAACTAAATTTATGGCCTACCGAATAGGCAGAGGTCAATATGCAATAAAAACAAGAATTAATGAAGAAATTACTATAATGCTCATATAAGACCCAAAGTCTAGAAACGTGCTAAGACTTAAATATTAGGTACAAAGAACAATTAAAAACACCAAATACAAAGCTATAAGGAGTGCATTAAAATGCACTGATCAGTGCAGCTGCATCATCAGTATGTGGTTTTCAGCTACTTTCTTCAGAGTTTCGTTACAAGCTTTCTATGTCTAGGTATGCTAAATAAGTTCACTCCTGCCTTTGAAGTACCCACTGAATCACCCTAAGGACTATCTTATCCTATGTCTAGGACTTTACATGGAATTAACAATGTTTCTTTATTAAAACAAGTTAACAAAGACTTTATTAAAACACTCACCCTTATTAGTTCTTGATTTCTAGTTATTAACCATGTCTGTGAATATAACTCTACTTATTCTAAGCGATCAACCTTAAAATAAGATGGATGTAGTATAACACAAGAACCAAAATGCATACAGCATGTAAAAACACAATAACTTTCTCAAAAGATCATTATAAGGTTAGAACATCTCAACCCAAGAAGTTTAGCTCATAATAGGCATTGCAAGACAAAGATAGATGAAATAAAACATGTTGATATAATGGAAATTACAAGAGAAACCAATAGGGTAGAGATTACACAAATTGAAGTACTCTTGCATAAGTTTGCCAAGCAATGCAAGTGCACTGATTCCCTGCACCTAATTAACTCTATGAAGAAGTAAAGGGAGAAGTCGTCAATTCCTTCCTTGCCTTCTTACAACTAACAAGGAGAGGTCCAATTATGGATGGCCAAGTGTCCCATGTGAATGCACTGAACAAACACATCAAACATACCAATATAAATGCAGATGCACTGTGGTCATCTGGTGCAGCTGCATCTAATGCAGATGCACTGCTATTTTCCAGTGCAGATGCATTGACTACTGATGCACTGAACAAACACATCAAACATACCAATATAAATGCAAAATGCTAAATCATGAGTATAAACCTTGAATGTTGTTTATTTTATTCATATAACTATATAGAACACATAATTTACTTGATTCTAAACAATTATTTAGGTTTAGATGCATAAATAACTCTATATAAAATAGAGTTATCAGAAGGCATTGCAAGAGAGTTGGTACCAAAAGGAAGAGGGAAAAGGGTGTTTTTAAGTATGGTGACAGTCAGGATGCACGCCCCGGGCCTCCTGATTGACTAACCACTTTTTAACTCAATGGAGGTGCACAGACTAGGCCTCCTTGACGCCTTGTCCGAGCCCCATCTGCAGTACATCAAAAACTCTGTTTTCTTGTCAAATTGTGCTTTTCATTTGATACCAATTTGACCCAAACTTATTCCCAACTTACAATGCAACATTATTACCCTTAAATTCAACCCAACATATGTTCAAAATAACAATTGCAACACCAATCAAACATGAATTGCTATCCCAATCAATCATTATTCAACAAATAATCCACTCAATATGCAACTTACACATATAGCCAGTTATTAATAAAACATAACAACCAACCACAAGCCATGCACATTATTTAAGTTCAATAAAAACTCATTTCCTAGAACACAACATAAATCACTAGATATGGTAAAGAACTTACAAGTCTGGGAGTGAAATCTACGTTCGTCTACAATGTGTCCAAAACTCTTGAAATCGACCCCTATGAACCAACAAGACTCCCATTGCTCCAAAACACGACCCCAACCCCTACCTCCACACCTTTGATCCGTGAAATCAGAATGTAACTTCTAGGGAACCCAATCTAGGCCATCAAAATGACATGCAACTCAAAACATCTTGCAATCAAACTTCCTAACTCACTTGAAACTCGAAAAGGTGGGAAGAAACAATGGGGGTGTAGGCTTAGATTTTTATTGTTTGTACTTTATACCTTTGCAGTAGTAGTGTTAGTGTCCTGAGATCTGTTAGTTTTAGCTGACACCTTGAAACCCTGACCGTTGACTTATCAGCCCATTAGTTACTGAGATACTATTTAGTAGTTAACCTTGTCTTCTGGTTTGAGTTAACCCCAACTTATGTCAGAGTCTAGAGAAACTCTTTTGGATAGTAACAAGGCTAGACCAAGATGCTTTTTCTTCAGAGCTACCTTTCGAAACGTTATGAAGCCAGCCTAGTAAACGGTACTGGCAAGCAGAACCACCCAATGTTGATCATTCCTAATCAAGATCCATGAACAAGGTCCTTTGCAAAAAGAGACTAGTATGTGAGGTCAACAGAAATAACCTGTAGCGACCGAAAAATCCGAAGGAGGGTGTCAGATGAAGCCGCCATCAAGGTTTAGGATTAAGGGGGAAAACATTGATAAATCCCCTAAAAAAGTCTATGCGAACCAAATGTGGGTTCGGGAGTCGGTTATGCGCGGGGAAGGTATTAGCACCCTGCGGCATCCTTCCTAACGAAGGTTACCCTTTAACTAAATGTGTAAAAAATGTTAATTTGAAAATATATTTATTTTTACCCTTTTAACGAATTAAAATTAAATAAAAGACTTGATAAATAGTTAGTTGTTTTTGTCATTTTCTTGAAAGATAAGAAATAAGCAATTTACAAAAAAAGACTAAAAAAGATTTTTATTAATGCAATTGACAGAGGTCGTCCGCCCTCTGCTCCTACGTATCTCCTGGTAGAGAATCAAATCACACGTAGTTCTTGGTAAAAAATAATTTTGTTTGTTTGTGTTTTTTAATTAGGGATTTTAGGACTCTTGAGTGATCAGTTCATTTGTCCTTAATCCCCTTTTTGAGAATTTGTTTTGGTTTGAGAAAAATATTTAGTGTTTGTGTTTTGTGGAATTGAAATTTTACTTTAGATAGGGATTTTAGGACCTGATTCGTCACGGTTCATTCGTCGTCCTAAAAAGCTGACTAACCCGACTGTACAGTCGACTTAAACCCCTTTTTACATTCTTAAAGAGAATTTTATTTATTTTTTATACAAAAATGTAAGTTTGTGAAAGAAGTTTTTTTGTTTGTAGGAAACATGAAAAAGAAGGAAAAAGGGGTGCATAAGGCAGCACGGGGTTGTATTGTTTTAAAAGGGGGTGCGTATAGCAAAGTCCAGTCAGTTAACGTTTTTGGGCTAAAATAATAACCTACGAAATGGGCTCATACAGGGGGTGTTGTATGATTAAAGCGCAGGGTGTGTGATTAGTAATCTGAAGTTTTAATTTTTAAAACAAGAAATAAATAAAAATGAGTGTGATATAAAAGGTAACATTTGGGTGAATGAAACCCTAATCTTCCCATTTCCCAAATCAGCGCCGTTTCTTCATTTATGAGGGAGGGAGAGTGCAGATTTCGTGGAGAGAAAAAGAGAGGAAAGAATGAAGAACGAAGGGGAGAGACAGACGCGTAACCGAGAAACGAAGAGGGAGAGATAGAGAAAGGAAGAAGACGGTGATGCTACAGCGGTGGTTGTTGTTTGGTGGCGACGGTGTTGACCGACGGCGACGAGGTGGTGACTCGCGGTGGCTCTGGTAAGGAACACGACGGAGGGGGTTGACGGTGTGGAGCTCGTGGAGGGGTAAGGTGGTCCACCTGGCGCTGGCGACCACCGTCGGCGGTGACGGCTTAAAGACAGGTCCGATTCTATTTTTTGTGTGCTAGTTTTTGTGTTTTTCTCCATCTTTTCCTGATTCTATATTTTAAAACCCCTAAGACCCTAAATCGATTTTCAAAGGATTGAAACCCTGTTGATGTTTGTTTCTGTTCCTGAAGTTCTTATTCTCTACTATTTCTTGGTTTGATTCTGACTTTTTCTAAAACCTAAACTTTGATTCAAAACACCATTACTCTTTATTTGTTAATAATCATCACAGGGTCCAGCAACTAGCTCTCTTCTCTCAGACCCGAATGTCATCAAGAAAAGTTTATTTATTGTTTTTAAATCCTAATTGATACTGATATCGAATTAACAGCCTAAGAAACAATAATGATTCTACCAAAATTAGCTTATTTTAAACTAAAACTGATGTAACATATAAACGCTTAAAAAAAGGATCGTGGAGACCAACCTGGTTTCCAGCCTCAGAAATTATTCTTTTGCTTGCTATCCTACTGCTGTTTTCTGCTGCTGCCCTCTCGTTTCAGAATTTTTAGCGTTTCGTGATTAGGGTTTCGGTCGTGATTAGGGTTTCGGCGCGAAATCCTAATCGTTTTATTGTACCTTTTTCTGAAATTTTCGTGTTTTGTGATTAGGATTTTGGTGCTAAACCCTAATCTTTTTCTGAATTTCTGCCCCCCCTGTTCCAATGAAATTGCTCTGCTTATATAGGCAAAAAACCTAATCGGAAATTTATTATTAGCGATTTCGTTTCCATTTCAGGTATCGGACCTGCTTGGTGAGCAAGAATAGGCCCAGAGAAGCTGCTGCTGCCTATTTTATTTATTTATTTTCGTTTTTGTATTTTTTTGTAATTTTGATTATTTGTTTTTTTTTGTATTATAGGAATTTTGGACATCTTTTGAATGTTGTATTATTATTTTTAATTAATTCTGATATTTTTAACATTTTTATGATTTTTGCTTTTTTAAATTAAGTGAACAAAACAAAAATGAAGTTGGGCCAAAACCAAGGACGAAAATCGGGTTCTACCAAATAATGCGCTAAAGTGAGCCCAATTAGGCAAATTGCTAGGATAGGCCCAAGAAAACTTGAATAAAGCCGAGACTTGCAAATTACCTACTATTTACAATCACACTCAAAATATATATACAAACTAAAACAAAAACCATAATGATAATAAGAAGGCGGACAAAATTGGGGTATAACTTAACCCTATTACAACCCTCTGACTAAAAGCATACCAACCTTAGTCTGTCAGAAATTTCCGCTAGTTTTCCATCATGTTCTATTTATAACTTCTAATCCGGAACTCCGATTTTTATGTTCCGAGATGCGTTGGAAATCTAACGAAAAATGTCTACACATCTGAGTAGGTGTTGGATTGTGTTTTTAGTTTGCATTCTGAAGGGTACTCCTGCTCTACCCTAAATCGTTAAACCCTAAAGCGTTCGTAGAACATAAAACCTCAGCTGCATGGGTAGTTGGAAGAGGACTTCCAAATAATAAGATTAAGTTCCTAGACACCAGATTAAGATAATATTCTTTGTAGCCCCAAAAGATCTACTTCTCAGAAATCTTATTTGTAGTTATAACCTTTCAACAATAAGTAGGGTCCTCAAAAGCTTTCGACTTTTAGGCACCTCCCTCATATGCCGAAATAGAACGAAGTTCAAATTTATCTAAGTGTCGAACACGATGTTGTTCTAGAAGTAGAACCGTAACAATTATACTCGGATAATTATGGAATTCGCAAGACGGAGAACCAAGGGAATGTTCAAAGGTATTTTTCTTTTGACTTAGTTTTATGAATCAATACGGAAGAACTGAAGGTGTTACCGTTTGATTCCTTAAAGAATTCTTTCACTTTCAAAGTCTCCTTGGTACTACCGCTATTCCAATTCAATATTATATCCGAATGTAACTGTTACACCTAGAATTAACTAACGATCAATAATGTCCATGGAGTTCTAGTATCCTTGTCTTCTAAGGAGAGTTGTTATGTCATCCGTAAGGTTCCAAATGCCTTGAACTCCTAATCCACTAGTATCAGAGTAATTGAGACCTTAGGAGAATACAAGTTAAAGCTACTCGGTCAAATCGTGTTCAGGAAAATAGTTGGTTTTGGAGAAGTCGTTTGACTTATAAGTTTCCAAAAATCCGTACCCCGTGTAAGGCTATTAGGTTTTAGGGTTGAGTTTCAAAAACCAATTCATGAGGTTTGAAAACACACCTTACTAGTATTTCGGGTAACCGATGAAACCGACTCTTATGGGTATCTGAGAAGATTGTTTTATATCCAAACGTTTTCAAGAAAATAACCCAAAACACTAGTGGTATCTCCAAGAGAACCGAAAAGTGATGTTCCAAATTTTGCTATCCGTAAGGCTTGAATTTGGGGTAAGTATGCTAGTGCATTGATTAGTAAGGAAAATTAAAAGTGTTTACTGGTTTTGGGCAATAGTCCATGAGTCACTATGTCCACCTAAGTCTTCACTACGGTGGTAAGGTTTTAGTTGTTAACCCCTCGTTTGTCAAGGTTAGTCATGGTTTGTTTTGACTCAAGTCAGTCTGATAGGTGAAAACGAGGTTCTTATTTTGTAGTGTTCTGTAGATGGTTTGTCAATTGAATGAGTGCGTGTAACACCCCCCTTTTACTATTACAATTAAATAGACAATTATCAGAGTCACCTCGAAGGGCGCTACATTTTTCACCATTTTAAAAAAAAGAAAATCTCCAAAATAATTTATATAAAAGAAATCACCAAGCAGCGGAAATATTAACCAGTTTAAACATCTCCAGAATTAACAATTAAAGACATCTCCAAAATAAATTAAAACAATTTCCAATAACTAAAATAATAGTTCAAAACGATAACTAACGACTCCCCGGTGCTACATATCTGAGCTGACACAGACCCAAACGAGAGAGGAAGCAAAACCTAGCAATTCCTCCACGAGCACTAGCGATCACCTGCAGCGTTGCCGCATGAGAGCAACATTCCAAGCAGAAGGGGTGAGTCTAACAGAGATAATAAGCAGATGATAAAAATATGCTAGCATCAGGTAACTACAGCAACACAATACAATTACACCATATCACAGCACCAGATACCAAAGGAAAAATCCATTTGACAGTGAACCACCAAAATTATAACATTCATAGACAATGGGATGATATGCAACCCCTCCAGTGGGCATATGCATGCGGTACCGATCACCAAAATGAGCCACGACGGGCATATCACCAATAAACACCAGAGGCAGAGCCTATATCACCAAAACATGCATATGACAATGCGACACCATGATTATGCACCAACTCACCATAACAAGTATTTAAAATAAATACTATATCACCAGAATCAAAACAAATGATTTCACCAAAAATAGCACCAAGTTGTAGCATCACAGCTACCACTAAACTCTCCTGAGCGTACCAGCACCGCACCTGAAATATTAACACCAGACGGCTCCACAACGCGGACATAACGCACGCACACCACGCACAAGACTGGCGCACAGCGCCTAGGCACATCGCACCTACTTCAGCGAATTAATTAAAATAGCAAACGACATCGGATTTCAACAAATAAATACTTGTTGGAAAGCCCCATGGGTCTGGTTATCATCCCTAAGTTCAGTTTTTGAAGGAGAGTGTCCAATAGGTACAGTTTTCGAAAAGCACACAGGCTAGTTGCAAAAGAGGACAGTTTCTGTCCTTCAAATTCAAGCAATTCCAAAGTGACCAAAACTCAATCAAATTGCATGAAACTTGTGCATAAACTGGGGCAAATTTTGTCTAGTTTTCAAAGAAATTGGATTCGTTCGAAAAGGAGTTCTTTTGAAAACGTGGTAACCAAAACACTGACCCTGTGTCCAGATTGTTTCCAGAATCTTACTCTAACTTGTGGAATTCATATCTCGAGCTACACAACTCTAAACGCAACCAAACCAGTGCCAAATTAACAAGCATTAAGTCTATTTTCCAGAAAAATAAACCACATAATTTTTCGGTCAATACAACGTTCCCAGTCACCGAAATACCGAATCTATACCCAAATCGTTTCCAGAATTTTAACCTAACTTGTATCGCCTATAACTCGAGCTATACAACTCCGAATTTAACGAAACCAGTGCCAAAACGACCGGCGTTAAGTCTATTTCCAAAAACAATCAACCTCATAATTTTTGGATCAACCAAACAGCGCCAGTTTTAGAAAAACCGAACCTGTGTCCAGAATCGCTAAATTGCCAAACACCAAACCCTAACGGCAACGACACCGCAACCACCACAACAAAAACGACAATTCGACAACGCGACAACAACAATCAACCACGCACAGCAACAACAAAAACACGAACAATAACAACACCATCATCGTGATACAACAATCACGCAACAACAAATAACGAAACAAATCACAATAACGTGCAATAATCATCAAAGCACCAATCTCAACGAAAACACGATATGCAACAACACGAACAATTCAACAAAGCCCTAGACTACCCACACATAATTATCATCAACCCATTATCAAGGTTAAGCCCACCCTTACCTCGAATAACGTAAGCTCCGGAACACGACGAACGAGACACGAACAAAACCACAGCAACACGAACGATCTCCTTTTGAAATTCTTCGCGAAACCCTCCTCTTCTCTCCCTCTTTGCGCCGCGTGCTCTCTCTCTCACTCTCACTTTCGTTTTTCTTTTGCTTGCTGCGAATGAGGGTTTGGCTTAAACCCCCAGGGTTTAAGTTGAGGGCTCAGTAAACACTGGGCTCTCTACGTCACCACCTCCTTTACTCGTTTCACCTCCTACGCATATAAAATATTAACCTTTTAATTTATCTATATCCCGCCTCCAAATTATTTTAATAATTCAATCAACTATTTTAATTAAATTATTTCCGGGGTGTTACAGTGCGCGCTGAATTCGATCTTGCTCATTATTTTGTGCTATGCATGCGAATGAATGAGTGATATGTCAAATTATATTTGGATTGCTTGCAAATTGGCTGAGATTGACTAGTATTTAAGAATTTAACCATTTTAGTATGTACTGATGAGTTCTTCGCTCGCGTTGTTTTTGATTGATGCTTTGTGCTGAGATTAGGAAAATGCATGTGTTGTAGAGTTGTTTTAAAATCAACAAAAGGTGTCGAGTGAATAAGTGTATGTACCACAAAGTTAGTTTTCAGTAAATAAAATCAATTGTGTATGACTATATGATTGGGCAGTGAATGTGTAATGCATGAGCCCATGATGGTGAATTCCATAACCTCGTGGATTGTTGTTGTATTATATATTTCACGTGTGATGTTTCAATTTTGGAAACTCGAGTGTGATTGTACCGTTTTATTAAAAGTCGTACATGGAGTAAGGTTGTTTTTAAGTTGGAGTGAGTTGATATTCATAGGGATAATGTTTTCGAATTTTCGTTGTTTGAAACACTAGTGAAAAGGATTTTACCAAGTTAAATTGAGTCTCCTATTCCGTCTTTTACCTAATCTAGTAAACGGTTAGGTGTATCTAGTGTATGTCCACCTAATTTTATTTTTCATCTCATTTTATTTCACTACAAATCAAAAGTTTTAAGTTGAATAAAGTACAAGAGGATCTTCCCTTTATGTTCTTTTGTAAAACTTTTAACCCTAATGAATATTTTCAAATTCGGTTTTAAGCTTAAGTATAATCATAATGAGTTTCTCGCTTTGTTGTGGTTGCATCTGTCTGTGATTAGTAATTGTTAAAACTTGAACAAAATTTTGAGGACAAAACTTTTCAAGTTGGGGTGTATTGTAACATCCCCAATTTAGTTAATTTCGACTATCGTAATTAACTAGCGTTACTTACTTGATGGATTGTTAAATTAAGTGGATTGAGCATGTTTGATTCTTTGATAGCAATATTTAATTGCTAAAGTAAGTGGGTAAAAAGGAACAAGGGCAAAAGAGTCTTTTCCACATTTATTTTATACAACCATCAGCTGAACACTTATTATTTTCCTCACACACTCATTTCATAAAAACATCAACACACATCATAACACTCACAAAAACTGAATTTGAGAATAAAGAAAGCTTATAGAGAGAGAGATAGAGGAGGCGAAGGAGAGAAGAGAGGAGAGGAGAGAGAGAGTCCAAACCTTCATGCATGTTTCTCATTTTCACCCCATTATAATCATCTCTTCACTCTCTATCTAGTGATACCAACACCATCATCTACTTCTCCACCATTCTCATTTCACCCTATGTGGAACTTCAAGCTTAAATGGATGAAAATGGAGTTTTCTATCTTCATTATGGTTGAATCAAGCTTGGGTTCCGTCGTTAGAACGATATCTGGAGTTACATTATAGTTAGAAGCGTTAGATTGAAGATTAAAGGTCAAGGGTAGCGATTGGAGCATTTCGGGTAGCTTGAGTTCGAATGGAGAACTATTCAGGTAGTTTCGTGTCGATTGAGCATAGCTTGGACTTCGTCTTTGTTGTTGTTTGTGAGTTTCATCACAAGAGGTGAGTTCTAACTTGCTTAGGAAAATATTTTATATCTTGATGGTTGCGGGTGACTGAGTTTGTCGTTTCGTTTTTCGTTGATAAACTCCAATTTAGTGCATTTTTAGAGAGATTTTTGGGTAAATTTTAGTGTAATTATATACTAACTATATAAATCACTAACTTAATTTGCTCTTTATTTTGCAGAAAGAAAGAAAATATAAAAGACATCTAAAAGTCCATTTTAAAGCTATTAGGAATTTATATATATATATATATATATATATATATATATATAAAGAAGAAGATCCTCTTGGTGATTTCAATTAAAAATGATGCACGTGTGACTTGGAGAGAAAGAAAGAGGCATTGAGTGGATAGCAAGCAACACATATTTAGGAAGGATCTAAATCCTAATATTTAGGGATTGAGATATCTTGCAATTAAAAGAGGAAACAATCTTAACTTGATCCCTAGCTTGGAGAGAAAGAAAAGGAACTAATATAAAAGGAGGGCTTAACTTGTGAATTGGGGTAACACAAAATTACGAGAAGCGGTAGTGACAGCAACAAAGAGGAGAGGAGAAAAAGAGTTTTTGGGCATCGTTCTTGACACCATGAGAGAGCTTTGGAGCAGAAAAAAGAGATTGAAGACATAGATCAAGACTTTCTCTAATTTACGGGTTATTCTATATCTTTGTATTTCATGAACTTTATTTCTATTTTATTGTTCTTGATACTTATGGATACCTAAATCCTCTTATAGGGTCTAGGTGGATCTTGCTTGTTTAGAAACCTTTTATGTTTTAATTTCTACTTTGAATTCCTATTTTTATTTCAATTAATATTGTCCTATTGATTTAGTCACATAATTAGGATTGACAATCCTTTGCATGTTCATAATCAATTAGTTGATCAGCGACCGTACTGCAATTAGTTGGTTGACCTATAGGATAATTGGGGCTATAATTAATGCATGACCAAACTTTAATTTAGTCTTCCAATCATTCAACCTTTTTGTACTTTATGCTTTTCTTGAATTTAAATTCTAGCATGACCAAACTAGGATTAATTTAGGAAAAAGAATATTAATCGCGAATGACCAAACGGATTAGTAGCTTTAGGAAAGGGATTGGTAATCGAATAAAATAAGGGAATTCAGGTAGAATTAGACATAGGGGAATCGAAGCTTGCAAGTGAAACTGCGACCCTAGACCTCTCTCCATCGATTAAATTTAGTATTTTAGTTCTTGTTATTTAATTCTTTTTATTTCGTTTCTATAACATAAAACTATTGTTCGTCTAAACATTAAATAATCTTGATTAGTTTAGTACTTGTTAATTAATCCCTGTGGATACGATATTCTTTTATACTACTTCTGCGAAAGAGTACACTTCCTCTAAGTGTGTTTTTAACGCAACAATCGTTTCGTGAGATTTTAGTCGAAAACCGTATTTTTGAAAACATTATGTTGTGGTGTCATGAAACGATCGGGTGAGTTCTTCACGAAATTGTGTTTTGTTTGATATCTTGGTTGTTGCATGTTGTTGATTTTGTCATTTCAGTAATGCATTCTCAATTAGAGCCATTATCAAGTTAATTGACAAATCGTTGTGCTAAATTGTGTAACATTTTGACATGAATTATATGAATTGAGACTTTGTGCTTGTATGAATGTTTGATTGTATGAAAATTGGTTGTTTGAGTACATTATAGTAGTATTTGGGACTGCTGTTGAGTGAGGATTGAAATGGGTTAGAAATTGGAACTAAAGAATTGCAAAGATTTTAGGAAAATAGAGCTTTTAAAACTGAAAATGGCCACTGTCATCAAGAAACGGCATGTGTCAAAATGACATGGGTACCCGTGTGCAACGCTGCACTCTGCACATTTTTTTTAAAACTTGGACACGGCCCGTATCCAATTGAAACGGGTGCCCATGTGCCAAACTGAACTTTTACGTTCCCTTCAATGTAAATGGTCCAATCCTTCCCTAACACCCTCCTTAACCTTCCAAGACAAGACTCCTATTGAAGCCTGGAGTGGGCAGAAACCATCTGCTAAACATTTAAGGGTATTTGGATCAATCTGCTACATTCATGTCCCAGAATAAAAGAGGCACAAGTTAGAAGACAAGACAGTTCGAGGCATCTTCTTGGGATATAGTACACAATCAAAAGGCTATCGAGTTTACAACTTACAAACAAAGAAACTCATTATTAGTCGAGATGGTGAAGTTGATGAAGCTGCCGCTTGGAATTGGGATACAGAAAAAATTCGCAGAAGCAACATTTCCCTTCCAGAGCAACAACCTCAAGAAGAAGTTGAAGAAGTAACAGAACACTCAGGTATGCCTCCTTCTCCTTCTCAACAAGATTCCTCACCAGAATCTACTCCGAGACGAGTTAGATCTCTGGCGGATATATATATGAAACTTGCAATTTGGCCATACTTGAGCATGAAAACTATGAAGTAGCATCAAGGCAAGAAGTATGGGTCAAAGCAATGGAGGATGAGATTAAATCAATTGAGAAGAATAACACATGGGAGCTAGTAGACTGTCCAAAAGACAAAGATATCATAGGAGTCAAATGGGTTTACAAGACAAAGCTTAACCCTGATGGGTCAATACAAAAACACAAGGCTAGGCTTGTAGCAAAAGGCTACTCTCATCAACCTAGAGTCGACTACAATGAGATATTTGCTCCAGTTGCACATCTAGATACAATAAGAGCTATATCAGAAAAGCATAGGCGACAAAACAAAATCAACTCAAGTATTACACTACAGAAGACTAGGTTGCAAACATACTCAAGAAGGCGTTACTACCAAGACCAAGATTTGAGCAACCACGGATGATGCTTGGAGTTACTGAAATATGCATCAAGGAGGAGTGTTGAGAAGTGATGCATATTTTTAGATCTTTCTAGAGTACACTAGTAACTTATAGAATAAGTATTAATATTAGCTTATGATGCACATGTCTAGACTTTTCTAAAATATTTGAGTAGATCATAGAATAAATAATACAACACTTGTATTAGGAAGTATCATGAAGATTCTAGAAAGAATCTTCGAGTATCTTCAACACCTATAAATATGCAACCATAGCTCATTTGCAAGCAAGTCACTTATATGACATTTGAGAGCAATACAATCTATTCCTTTGCTCCAAACATCACACTACTAACTACTATTATCTTCCAACTGTCAACTAAAGTCTTCTCAACAATCCAACTATTTTCTAAACTAACATTACTACCCCAAATACTAACACCAATGACAAAAACTAATGTATTTATCATTATTTTCATAATAAACCATACAGAGAATGGGCTTACCTTAATAAGGTTTTCATGCTTACAATCAAGTAGACTCCATATGGACTCAATAGAGAAATTTTTTTGCTTCTTTACCAAATAAAAACAAGAATCTGAAATGTTTCCTAGAATTATAGATTTTCTCAGATACATGGACCTTGACATTGATGCTCAGTTCTATAATGTTATCTGGTTAATAATGTTTACTTTCATCCACTATCACATGTGTTTATCTATCGACTCATGTTTTCCTTCATAAACAGAGCGACTACACACTGTGGAGGTTAAAGCTTTTTGTGAAAGATGCTCTAGAAATTCATCGAAAGAATACTAGGGGTGTAGGCTATATTAATTACAATGATGACATTGACAACAATAAAAATAACTCCTAAAGAAAGAAAGAAATTTCGGATTCTCTTGCCGGGGAAACCTATAAAGATTAGGAAACTACTACTCTATGATTCTTTAGTGCAAAACATAAAAGGAATTAGTTTTGTCTGATGTAGCTAAAGTATCTACCCTGTCTTCAAACACCACGTCTCATGTTCTCAGATTGCTCTCTCATTTCTTCAGCCCAATACGTCTCCATGAGTTCTTTCTGTTCCCACACATATATCAGTCTTTACTGATTTTTGGAGGTGGGGGAATGTTAGTTTCCGGGGTTTGAACCTCGGACCTCCTTCTTGCAACTTTGCAACTCCTTCATATCCCTTAGCTCGCCAATTTTGCTAATCAGTCTTTACTGATTAGCATAAAAACATGTTTTACCTAATAAAAACAATGAACTTAAGTGGCACGCCATTAGGGACTCGCTTTCTTCTCTAAGCTTCTCAGACTCCTTACAGATGCTATAAAGCTCTTTGTAGAGATTATATACTTCATCTCTAAGACTCTCTACACGTTTTTCTAACTCTTGAGTATATTTCTGCAAGGTAAGAAGTACAAACAATATAAATATATTAAAATAAAAGTGAAGCTTATGCACAAGTAAAAAATTTCACTTCCATAGTCGTCGGCACATTTAAGTCCCTAAGTTGAGCACATAGAGAATTATAACTCGAAGACAAGATTAACATAGTCAGAAGTTAGCTTAATTTGTTTATTGTAGCTATCTTTGAAGATGCAATTATAAAACCACTGGTTGGTTCCTTGCAATCTTCTTTTGCTTTAATATCATTACTTTTAGATTCTCAGCTTCCTCTATTTGAAATTGAACTTTAAGAGTAACAGTTTCCTTATTTCAATATATATTAAGTTATAAATAAAAACTAACAAGTGTTTGCTGTGTGCTTTATTATGAATATAAGTAGAGATACACTAATTTTTGTTATTGGAAAAGAAGATATCAAGAGGTCCCCAAAAAATGTTATTGGAAATGATATTCACATTTGTAAGTTGGGAAAAAATAAAAAAGGGGTTTTCTTGGTGAGAATTTCACCTATGCAAAGCCTGACTTCTCTATGTGAAACCCATTATGATGAAGATTTCAGATTTAATCAAAAACCTCACCAAGTCCACCATCCCCTCTTACAGATACCATAGTAAATCAAACACAAAATGTTCTTCAAGGATATTTACAAGGTTAGATTGACATTAAAGCACGAATTATAAACTAATTCAATAAAAACAAACAAATACAAGATTGTCAAAAAGGCATACCAAGCACAAAACTACACATGGAATCCCCAAACCTCTAATACCCTCGAATCTTCACACCCTAAATCAAAATTTTGAAGATTTATGAATCATAAAATAATAATCCACGTAGATCACATTCAATCATTAGGATAAGAATTGTAAAATAAATAAATAAATAAATGAATGATATTAATCTATATAAATCCATTAATTCATAGTAAATCACATTTTCTATTATAAAAGTGACATATAGTTTGATCTTAAAATTATTACCTTCTTTAATGATCTGAGAAGCTCGGATCCACACCTTAGGTCGTGTTGCTTTTAATCAAGGAAATCACAGTCGTTGAAGATCTATTTTTGAGATTTACAAATACAAGACAACATCCACGATTTCCATGTGATCTATCTTGTCATGAGACGATTAACCAAGTTATGTTGTCACGCTTATGGATCTACTGATCACAGAGTTAAAGAACAAAAGATTCAATAAAAGAATAAGAGTCGCCAAAAAAATCGGTGGAATAATAGATATAACATTACTGATTTACCTCTAGTTGGACATATATATGTTACTGATCAAAGTAGAATGAAATCACAGTTGACGCTTCTCTGTCTAGCATATCATCATAGTCAATTAAGTAATGCAATCATATAAGGATGAACATATATGAGCGACAGAAAGAAATTCAAATGCACTAGTTGCAACTCTCCACAAACGCAAATAATGTGAGAAGAGGGAGAGATACCCTAGTATTTTTGGGGAAACGACGCTTGTCTTCACCAGTATTGTTGAGGAGATGACCGTAGTTTCGTATTTATAGTGAATAAACCATACCTAGGGTAAAAATTAGGTTAAATTTTCATATTTTTTTGTTTATAATATTATAATTTAAAAGTAAGTGTAATTTTTATTAAAAATATTATATTAAAACATATAAATTAATACCTTCAAAGTAATTTTTTACTATATAAGATAATTAAAGTATAACACTTATTGAATAAAAAAATAAAAAATGAAAGTTAATATCACTTATGTGCATATATTATAAATTGTTTAAATTTAATCATTTGTTTCAATCAAATTATAATCAATACACTTAAATTTAATCCCTTAAGACTTGTTTTAGCGGTTTTTACTTCTAATAGTACTTCTAAGAGTTATTAAAAGTCATAAGAGACTAAAAAAATTGACGTAGAAAACTGTGGGGACTAACATTTTTTTAAAAAAAACTATAAATATTTTTTTAGTATTAAATTTTATGTATTTCAATTTAAAAACTTTTTATATACACTTTCTAATTTATTATATAAATATTCTGTAAACAAATTACTTTGTAAACGAAGCTCCAATAGAGCCTCTACGATGCTCCTTGATTTTACAAATTATTTAATGAACATTATAAAATTCATTTTACTTTTGTAAAATTTTAGTATTTTAAAACAATTAACTTATTTGGTAAAAAAACAATTAATTCGATAAAAAATATTAACTATTATTTATATTAAAAAATACATACTTTACATAACAGTATTATCTAAAATAGATAATTTTATCTAAAAAATAAACTCATATTTAAACTATACTATATATATATACATGATTTATATTAATAATTTAAACAAAACTATACTCTTATTTACAACCTGTGCAACACACGGGTATTCCCCTAAGTTGTTCCTATAGAAAAGACCATATCTTATGGGATTCAGTCCATCCAACTGAGGTAGTCACTCGAATCATTGTGGATTGACTTTTTAATGAACCTTCAAAATATGCCCATACTTCGTCCAACCCCCAATCCTTAAATATTCCCAAAATACCTTGACATGGAAAACCCCCTCACACTGCATTTTAACTGCTTTAGAGAAAGGTCGTCTGAACCGGTTCAGACGTGGTGTCGCCGAACCAATTAAAAAGGGGGGTGTCTGTGTGTTTGTTTGCGGTTCGGTGGCACCACGTCCGAACCGGTTCGGACGACCGTGTTCCGAACCATCGTTGGATCACAAGACTCATTAATGGTATTTTGGTCTTTTCACACGTGTTAGGGTTACCTCAAAATACACATCCTATTAACATGGAACAACTATTAGCTGTTTCAATTGCCAAATCAGTTAGTCCCTTCAATGTTTTGCTTTTATTGGGCTTGGTTGTTACTTGTTGTCAAACAAAAACACATTTAAAAAGAAAAAAAATACTCCCTCCGTCTTATATTAAGTGTCGTTTAAGGTTATGCGCGGGTATTAAAAAAATGATTGGATATGCTAAGTTTTATGGTAAAAAAATGTGTTAGAACTAAAACACCTTTACACTTTTCTTGGTTGGTACAAATGCACGGTTATTGATATTCTAAAGTAAGGGTATTGTTGGAAAGTAATAATAAATATTGTATTGGGATTCTAAAGTGACAGATAATTTGAGACAAAGAAAAATGGCAAATAGGACCCTTAATATGAGACGGAGGGAGTAACAAATTTGAAGCAAAACTAGATATGCCAACTGACATGTGAATGTAGCATAACAATCAAATAAAGGGATTTTTTTTGTACCCCCACCTTTTTCCTCAATACCCCCACCTTTTTCACAAGTATTCTAATGATTTTACTTGCTTGGCTACTAATGCTAACTTTCTATCTAGTTTTGTTGATTCCTCTTTGAAGGTTGGTGAATATGATGTTACACTTGAGACACTTGCAAAGAATGATGTTTCACAAGAATCGGAAGAGCACAATAATTTTAAGGGTGAAAAGCTTGATGGTGGTCAAGAGCACTATATTGCCTCTAAATATGAGAATTGTGAGGTATACGAGGAAAAGAGTTTTGCAAGTGTAATTGTGGTAGACAACTCTAATATTGATGGTACTTCCAAAGGTTTACAACCTGTGCAACACACGGGTATTCCCCTAAGTTGTTCCTATAGAAAAGACCATATCTTATGGGATTCAGTCCATCCAACTGAGGTAGTCACTCAATCCCATAAGATATGGTCTCAATCTCTGTATGGTCTCAAACAAGCTCTCAAACAATGGCGTGAGAAGTTTGATAATTTGATTATATCGAATGAGTTTCAAGTGAATGAAAATGACAAATGCATTTATTACAAAACTAAGAATGACATTTGCACTATCATATGTCTCTATGTAGACGACCTACTCATATTTGGATCAAACATTCATGTTGTAAATAAAGTGAAATCATTGTTGTGCAACAACTTTGATATGAAAGGCCTCGGAGAAACAAGTTTAATCCTCGGTATTAAGATCACTAGGTCCGAGAAGGGAATTTCTTTGGATCAATCTCATTACGAAAGCATCACACAAATCTGTTGTAAGAGAATCAGAGCCATTAGATTTGATACACTCTGAAATTTGCGAACTAGACGGAACTTTGACCAGAAATGGTAAACGCTATTTTATCACCTTTATTGACGATTGCTCAGACTACACCTTTGTATATCTTATGAAAATTAAAAGTGAAGAGCTTGACATGTTCAAAGTTTTGGTAAAGGAAATTGAAAATCAATTTGGGAAAAAGATAAAGCATTTTCGAAGTGATAGAGGAACTGAGTATGATTCCCAATTATTTAATGACTTTCATAAGTTGAATGGAATCATACATGAAACGACTGCACCATATTCACCTGAAATGAATGGTAAAGCAGAAAGGATAAAAAGAACCCTTACCGAATTGACTGTTGCTATTATGCTTAATTCTGGCGCTGCAACTCACTTGTGGGGGGAAATTTTACTAACTAGATGTTATGTACTAAAAAGAGTTCCAACGTCTAGGAATAAAATTTCTCCTTATGAAATGATAAAGAAAAGACAACCAAATGTGTCTTACTTTCGAACTTGAGGCTGTCTGGCCTATGTCAGGATCCCAGACCCAAAAAGAGTCAAACTTGCCAGTAGAGCCTATGAATGTGTATTCATTGGTTATGCAGTAAATAGCAGAGCATACAGGTTTTATGACCTTAATGCAAAAGTGATCATTGAGTCAAATGATTTTGACTTCTATGAAAGTGAATTTCCTTTTAAATCAAGAAATAGTGGGGGCACCGGAACTGGTCAAGTATCTGTTCCTAGGAGCGTTGAAAACAACGTAGAAAGGGAAGTAGTGCCTCGAAGAGGTAAGAGAGCACGTGTTGCTAAAGACTATGGACTCGACTATACGGTCTATACATTAGAGGAGGATCCTACTAGCCTTCAAGAAGCTCTGTCTTCATTGGATGCTGATATGTGGCAAGAAGCCATAAAAGATGAGATGGATTCTCTAGAGTCTAACAAGACATGACACTTAGTGGAGTTGCCTCCTGGTTGCAAACCCATTGGTTGTAAATGGATCTTGAAAAAGAATCTAAAACCTGATGGCACTGTTGATAAATACAACGCTCGCCTTGTAGCCAAAGGATTTAGACAAAGAGAGAATATAGATTTCTTCGACACATATTCACCTGTTACAAGAATTACATCTATAAGGGTACTACTTTCGATGGCCGCTATTTATAACATAGAAGTACACCAAATGGATGTAAAAGCTGCGATTTTCAATGGCGATTTAGAAGAAGAAATCTATATGGAGCAACCTGAAGGTTTTGTGATCCATGGGCAAGAACACAAGGTCTGTAAGTTGGACAAGTCTCTGTATGGTCTCAAACAAGCTCTCAAACAATGGCGTGAGAAGTTTGATAATTTGATTATATCGAATGAGTTTAAAGTGAATGAAAATGACAAATGCATTTATTACAAAACTAAGAATGACATTTGCACTATCATATGTCTCTATGTAGACGACCTACTCATATTTGGATCAAACATTCATGCTGTAAATAAAGTGAAATCATTGTTGTGCAACAACTTTGATATGAAAGACCTCGGAGAAGCAAGTTTAATCCTCGGTATTAAGATCACTAAGTCCGAGAAGGGAACTTCTTTGGATCAATCTCATTACGAAAGCATCACACAAATCTGTTGTAAGAGAATCAGAGCCATTAGATTTGATACACTCTGATATTTGCGAACTAGACGGAACTTTGACCAGAAATGGTAAACGCTATTTTATCACCTTTATTGACGATTGCTCAGACTACACCTTTGTATATCTTATGAAAAATAAAAGTGAAGCGCTTGACATGTTCAATGTTTTTGTAAAGGAAATTGAAAATCAATTTGGGAAAAAGATAAAGCATTTTCGAAGTGATAGAGGAACTGAGTATGATTCCCATATATTTAATGACTTTCATAAGTTGAATGGATTCATACATGAAACGACTGCACCATATTCACCTGAAATGAATGGTAAAGCAGAAAGGAAAAATAGAACCCTTACCGAATTGACTGTTGCTATTATGCTTAATTCTGGCCCTGCAACTCACTTGTGGGGGGAAATTTTACTAACTAGATGTTATGTACTGAACAGAGTTCCTAAGTCTAGGAATAAAATTTCTCCTTATGAAATGATAAAGAAAAGACAACCAAATGTGTCTTACTTTCGAACTTGAGGCTGTCTGGCCTATGTCAGGATCCCAGACCCAAAAATTGTCAAAGTTGCCAGTAGAGCCTATGAATGTGTATTCATTGGTTATGCAGTAAATAGCAAAACATACAGGTTTTACGACCTTAATGCGAAAGTGATCATTGAGTCAAATGATTTTGACTTCTATGAAAGTGAATTTCCTTTTAAATCAAGAAATAGTGGGGGCACCGGAACTGGTCAAGTATCTGTTCGTAGGAGCATTGAAAACAACGTAGAAAGGGAAATAGTGCCTCGAAGAGGTAATAGAGCA
The DNA here is from genome assembly GCA_963573325.1 of Astragalus glycyphyllos. Taxonomy (NCBI): domain Eukaryota; kingdom Viridiplantae; phylum Streptophyta; class Magnoliopsida; order Fabales; family Fabaceae; genus Astragalus; species Astragalus glycyphyllos. The sequence goes on from OY754307.1 coordinate 42,407,166, forward strand.
CGTGTTGCTAAAGACTATGGACCCGACTATACGGTCTATACATTAGAGGAGGATCCTACTAGCCTTCAAGAAGCTCTGTCTTCATTGGATGCTGATTTGTGGCAGGAAGCCATAAATGATGAGATGGATTCTCTAGAGTCTAACAAGACATGACACTTAGTGGACTTGCTTCCTGGTTGCAAACCCATTGGTTGTAAATGGATCTTGAAAAAGAAACTAAAACCTGATGGCACTATTGATAAATACAAGGCTCGCCTTGTAGCCAAAGGATTTAGACAAAGAGAGAATATAGATTTCTTCGACACATATTCTCCTGTTACAAGAATTACATCTATAAGGGTACTAATTTCGATGGCCGCTATTTATAACATAGAAGTACACCAAATGGATGTAAAAGCTGCGTTTTTAAATGGCGATTTAGAAGAAGAAATCTATATGGAGCAACCTGAAGGTTTTGTGATCCATTTGCAAGAACACAAGGTCTGCAAGTTGGACAAGTCTCTGTATGGTCTCAAACAGGCTCCCAAACAATGGCGTGAGAAGTTTGATAATTTGATTATATCGAATGAGTTTAAAGTGAATGAAAGTGACAAATGCATTTATTACAAAACTAAGAATGAGATTTGCACTATCATATGTCTCTATGTAGACGACCTACTCATATTTGGATCAAACATTGATGTTGTAAATAAAGTGAAATCATTGTTGTGCAACAACTTTGATATGAAAGGCCTCGAAGAAACAAGTTTAATCCTCGGTATTAAGATCACTAGGTCCGAGAAGGGAATTTCTTTGGATCAATCTCATTACGAAAGCATCACACAAATCTGTTGTAAGAGAATCAGAGCCATTAGATTTGATAAACTCTGATATTTGCGAACTAGACGGAACATTGACCAGAAATGGTAAACGCTATTTTATCACCTTTATTGACGAATGCTCAGACTAGACCTTTGTATATCTTATGAAAATTAAAAGTGAAGCGCTTGACATGTTCAAAGTTTTGGTAAAGGAAATTGAAAATCAATTTGGGAAAAAGATAAAGCATTTTCGAAGTGATAGAGGAACTGAGTATGATTCCCAATTATTTAATGACTTTCATAAGTTGAATGGAATCATACATGAAACGACTGCACCATATTCACCTGAAATGAATGGTAAAGCAGAAAGGAAAAAAAGAACCCTTACCGAATTGACTGTTGCTATTATGCTTAATTCTGGCGCTGCAACTCACTTGTGGGGGAAAATTTTACTAACTAGATGTTATGTACTAAACAGAGTTCCAAAGTCTAGGAATAAAATTTCTCCTTATGAAATGATAAAGAAAAGACAACCAAATGTGTCTTACTTTCGAACTTGAGGCTGTCTGGCCTATGTCAGGATCCCAGACCCAAAAAGAGTCAAACTTGCCAGTAGAGCCTATGAATGTGTATTCATTGGTTATGCAGTAAATAGCAAAGCATACAGGTTTTATGACCTTAATGAAAAAGTGATCATTGAGTCAAATGATTTTGACTTCTATGAAAGTGAATTTCCTTTTAAATCAAGAAATAGTGGGGGCACCGGAACTGGTCAAGTATCTGTTCCTAGGAGCGTTGAAAACAACGTAGAATGGGAAATAGAGCCTCGAAAGAGTATGAGAGCACGTGTTGCTAAAGACTATGGACCCGACTATACGGTCTATTCATTAGAGGAGGATCCTACTAGCCTTCAAGAAGCTCTGTCTTCATTGGATGCTGATTTGTGGCAAAAAGCCATAAATGATGAGATGGATTCTCTAGAGTCTAACAAGACATGACACTTAGTGGACTTGCCTCCTGGTTGCAAACCCATTGGTTGGAAATGGATCTTGAAAAAGAAACTAAAACCTGATGGCACTATTGATAAATATAAGGCTCGCCTTGTAGCCAAAGGATTTAGACAAAGAGAGAATATAGATTTCTTCGACACATATTCACCTGTTAAAAGAATTACATCTATAAGGGTACTAATTTCGATGGCCGCTATTTATAACATAGAAGTACACCAAATGGATGTAAAAGCTGCGTTTTTAAATGGCGATTTAGAAGAAGAAATCTATATGGAGCAACCTGAAGGTTTTGTGATCCATGGGCAAGAACACAAGGTCTGCAAGTTGGACAAGTCTCTGTATGGTCTCCAACAGGCTCCCAAACAATGGCGTGAGAAGTTTGATAATTTGATTATATCGAATGAGTTTAAAGTGAATGAAAGTGACAAATGCATTTATTACAAAACTAAGAATGACATTTGCACTATCATATGTCTCTATGTAGACGACCTACTCATATTTGGATCAAACATTGATGTTGTAAATAAAGTGAAATCATTGTTGTGCAACAACTTTGATATGAAAGGCCTCGAAGAAACAAGTTTAATCCTCGGTATTAAGATCACTAGGTCCGAGAAGGGAATTTCTTTGGATCAATCTCATTACGAAAGCATCACACAAATCTGTTGTAAGAGAATCAGAGCCATTAGATTTGATACACTCTGATATTTGCGAACTAGACGGAACTTTGACCAGAAATGGTAAACGCTATTTTATCACCTTTATTGACGATTGCTCAGACTACACCTTTGTATATCTTATGAAAATTAAAAGTGAAGCGCTTGACATGTTCAAAGTTTTGGTAAAGGAAATTGAAAATCAATTTGGGAAAAAGATAAAGCATTTTCGAAGTGATAGAGGAACTGAGTATGATTCCCAATTATTTAATGACTTTCATAAGTTGAATGGAATCATACATGAAACGACTGCACCATATTCACCTGAAATGAATGGTAAAGCAGAAAGGAAAAAAAGAACCCTTACCGAATTGACTGTTGCTATTATGCTTAATTCTGGCGCTGCAACTCACTTGTGGGGGGAAATTTTACTAACTAGATGTTATGTACTAAAAAGAGTTCCAACGTCTAGGAATAAAATTTATCCTTATGAAACAATAGAGAAAAGACAACCAAATGTGTCTTACTTTCGAACTTGAGGCTGTCTGGCCTATGTCAGGATCCCAGACCCAAAAAGAGTCAAACTTGCCAGTAGAGCCTATGAATGTGTATTCATTGGTTATGCAGTAAATAGCAAAGCATACAGGTTTTATGACCTTAATGCAAAAGTGATCATTGAGTCAAATGATTTTGACTTCTATGAAAGTGAACTTCCTTTTAAGTCAAGAAATAGGGGGGGCACCGGAACTGGTCAAATATCTGTTCCTAGGAGCGTTGAAAACAACGTAGAATGGGAAATAGAGCCTCGAAAGAGTATGAGAGCACGTGTTGCTAAAGACTATGGACCCGACTATACGGTCTATTCATTAGAGGAGGATCCTACTAGCCTTCAAGAAGCTCTGTATTCATTGGATGCTGATTTGTGGCAAGAAGCCCTAAATGATGAGATGGATTCTCTAGAGTCTAACAAGACATGACACTTAGTGGACTTGCCTCCTGCTTTCAAACCCATTGGTTGTAAATGGATCTTGAAAAAGAAACGAAAACCTGATGGCACTATTGATAAATACAAGGCTCGCCTTGTAGCCAAAGGATTTAGACAAAGAGAGAATATAGATTTCTTCGACACATATTCACCTGTTACAAGAATTACATTTATAAGGGTACTAATTTCGATGGCCGCTATTTATAACATAGAAGTACACCAAATGGATGTAAAAGCTGCGTTTTTAAATGGCGATTTAGAAGAAGAAATCTATTTGGAGCAACCTGAAGGTTTTGTGATTCCATGGGCAAGAACACAAGGTCTGCAAGTTGGACAAGTCTCTGTATGGTCTCAAACAAGCTCCCAAACAATGGCGTGAGAAGTTTGATAATTTGATTATATCGAATGAGTTTAAAGTGAATGAAAGTGACGAATGCATTTATTACAAAACTAAGAATGAGATTTGCACTATCATATGTCTCTATGTAGACGACCTACTCATATTTGGATCAAACATTCATGTTGTAAATAAAGTGAAATCATTGTTGTGCAACAACTTTGATATGAAAGGCCTCGGAGAAGCAAGTTTAATCCTCGGTATTAAGGTCACTAGGTCCGAGAAGGGAATTTCTTTGGATCAATCTCATTACGAAAGCATCACACAAATCTGTTGTAAGAGAATCAGAGCCATTAGATTTGATACACTCTGATATTTGCGAACTAGACGGAACTTTGACCAGAAATGGTAAACGCTATTTTATCACCTTTATTGACGATTGCTCAGACTACACCTTTGTATATCTTATGAAAAATAAAAGTGAAGCGCTTGACATGTTCAAAGTTTTTGTAAAGGAAATTGAAAATCAATTTGGGAAAAAGATAAAGCATTTTCGAAGTGATAGAGGAACTGAGTATGATTCCCAATTAATTAATGACTTTCATAAGTTGAATGGAGTCATACATGAAACGACTGCACCATATTCACCTGAAATGAATGGTAAAGCAGAAAGGAAAAATAGAACCCTTACCGAATTGACTGTTGCTATTATGCTTAATTCTGGCGCTGCAACTCTCTTGTGGGGGGAAATTTTACTAACTGTATGTTATATACTGAATAGAGTTCCTAAGTCTAGGAATAAAATTTCTCCTTATGGAATGATAAAGAAAAGACAACCAAATGTGTCTTACTTTCGAACTTGAGGCTGTCTGGCCTATGTCAGGATCCTAGACCCAAAAAGAGTCAAACTTGCCAGTAGAGCCTATGAATGTGTATTCATTGGTTATGCAGTAAATAGCAAAGCATACAGATTTTATGACCTTAATGCAAAAGTGATCATTGAGTCAAATGATTTTGACATCTATGAAAGTGAATTTCCTTTTAAATCAAGAAATAGTGGGGGCACCAGAACTGGTCAAGTATCTGTTCGTAAGAGCGTTGAAAACAACGTAGAAAGGGAAATAGTGCCTCGAAGAGGTAAGAGAGCACGTGTTGCTAAAGACTATGGACCCGACTATACGGTCTATACATTAGAGGAGGATCCAACTAGCCTTCAAGAAGCTCTGTCTTCATTGGACGCTGATTTGTGGCAAAAAGCCATAAATGATGAGATGGATTCTCTAGAGTCTAACAAGACATGACACTTAGTGGACTTGCCTCCTGGTTGCAAACCCATTGGTTGTAAATGGATCTTGAAAAAGAAACTAAAACCTGATGGCACTATTGATAAATACAAGGCTCGCCTTGTAGCCAAAGGATTTAGACAAAGAGAGAATATAGATTTCTTCGACACATATTCACCTGTTACAAGAATTACATTTATAAGGGTACTAATTTCGATGGCCGCTATTTATAACATAGAAGTACACCAAATGGATGTAAAAGCTGCGTTTTTAAATGGCGATTTAGAAGAAGAAATCTATTTGGAGCAACCTGAAGGTTTTGTGATTCCATGGGCAAGAACACAAGGTCTGCAAGTTGGACAAGTCTCTGTATGGTCTCAAACAAGCTCCCAAACAATGGCGTGAGAAGTTTGATAATTTGATTATATCGAATGAGTTTAAAGTGAATGAAAGTGACGAATGCATTTATTACAAAACTAAGAATGAGATTTGCACTATCATATGTCTCTATGTAGACGACCTACTCATATTTGGATCAAACATTCATGTTGTAAATAAAGTGAAATCATTGTTGTGCAACAACTTTGATATGAAAGGCCTCGGAGAAGCAAGTTTAATCCTCGTTATTAAGATCACTAGGTCCGAGAAGGGAATTTCTTTGGATCAATCTCATTACGAAAGCATCACACAAATCTGTTGTAAGAGAATCAGAGCCATTAGATTTGATACACTCTGATATTTGCGAACTAGACGGAACTTTGACCAGAAATGGTAAACGCTATTTAATCACCTTTATTGACGATTGCTCAGACTACACCTTTGTATATCTTATGAAAAATGAAAGTGAAGCGCTTGACATGTTCAATGTTTTTGTAAAGGAAATTGAAAATCAATTCGGGAAAAAGATAAAGCATTTCCGAAGTGATAGAGGAACTGAGTATGATTCCCAATTATTTAATGACTTTCATAAGTTGAATGGAATCATACATGAAACGACTGCACCATATTCACCTGAAATGAATGGTAAAGCAGAAAGGAAAAATAGAACCCTTACCGAATTGACTGTTGCTATTATGCTTAATTCTGGCGCTGCAACTCACTTGTGGGGGGAAATTTTACTAATTGTATGTTATGTACTGAACAGAGTTCCTAAGTCTAGGAATAAAATTTATCCTTATGAAACAATAGAGAAAAGACAACCAAATGTGTCTTACTTTTGAACTTGAGGCTGTCTGGCCTATGTCAGGATCCTAGACCCAAAAAGAACCCCGTTCAACACTCTAGGACTAAGCATATAGAGATTAGCCACCATTTTCTTAGAGATCATGTTCAGAAAGGTGATTGTGTAATTGAGTTCGTTGAGTCGTCAAAACAGCTAGCTGATATTTTCACAAAACCATTGCAAAATGAAAGTTTCTTTTTTATTCGAAGAGAACTTGGAATCATTGATTCATCATCTATTTAAATAAAAATTTGAGTTGATTACATGTTTCTCAAATAATTAATCTCAAAAAAATTTAAATGAATTTTTGGTGAATTTCTGTGTTAATTTGGATTTAAGTGCATTTTATTTGAATTTTGGGTGTTGCATTTCCTTTTCCTTAGAAATCGATTAAGCACCTTTGAGCATAGGTGCACAATCGATTGTTGGCCTTGAATCATGTGTTATAATCGATTGTTCTCCTGTTTTCTCCTATTTTCAATCGATTGTCTACTTTCCTTTTCAAAACCCTAGCGCCTCCACCTCCTTATCAATCGATTGTTTACTTGTTTGTTGCCCAAGTTAGAAATCCTTGTGATTCCTTTCCTAAATAATCGATTGTTTGTTGCCCAAGTTAGAAATCCCTAAATAATCGATTGTTTGTCCACCTCTCCAAGTAATTCCAAAAACCTAGCGCCTCTTTTTCTCTAACCACCTTCAAAGCGCCTCTCTTATCCTCTCTTTTCCTCTTCTCTGCGCCTCTTCCCCTCTATCCTTCCACCATTAACAAGTTTTTTTTTCCTCTTCAACTTTCATCTCATCCCCATCTCCAAATTTAACTACGCAACAATGGCACCAAGAACCAAGAACGCAAGCGTTAAAAGGAAGAAGATGAATGAGGATGAAGCTCTCAATTCCTCACAATCCTTTCATTCCGGGTACTTTACTAGTATTGCACATTCTGAGCTTTATAACAACGATTATTCCCTTAGAAAACTAGACACTACATATGCCTTGGATTTAGTCTGGTTTCGTAGTCAAAAACCTTTTGAATTCATTGATTGGTTGGATCACTTCAAGTTACTAGATTTTCTAACCACAAAGGGTTCTATTGCTCCGGATTTAGTTAAAGCTTTCTACACCACACTGAGTTTTGATGCTAAGACCGAAACCCTCACTGCTGAATTGAAGGGAACCAAGATCCACCTTACACTCGCTGAGTTCAGTAATATCACCCATTTACCTTGTGGAGGTGAGAAATTAATTGATATGTGCCATCCAAATTCTTGGACTACATTCGACTATGAAGATGCATGTGTCTCAATTTTTCATCCGCTCGCAGATGTTAAGAAAAAGCCTATATTAGCCAACTCTCTCATCACCCGGATTAGGCTTCTCCACTATACCATTGCCAAAATCATCCTTCCTAAATATTCAAATTTCGCTACAGTAAACATTGATGAAGTGACATTGCTCTGGGGTATTAAGAATAGAAAAAGCATAAATTGGGCACATCTGGTTGTCAGCCACATGATGAAATGTAAAAATTCACAAGGTAAACACCTCCCATATTGTGTCGTCATCACAAATATCCTTCATTATTTCAAAATTCCATTGTTAGGTGAGAAAATTCAAAAGGGAAATCAAGCTTATCACTTGTTTGGCGCCTCCACCATAAATCAAATGCGCTTAACTCACAATGGCGACACCTGGATCCAATCCACCATCGGCCCTGCCTCCGCCGAAGAACATGATATTCTTAGTGATGACGAACCCATGTCACCTCACCCTAGCCCGAACCCCATTGCATCTGACAACTCCTCCACCTCCTTAGAGCAGCTTATTGCTAAACTCACTATCATCCAAACTGAGCAGCGTAAGATGTATGAGGACACTCGTCGGGAAATCCTACTCTCCAGAGAAATACACAACAAAGAGCTTGCCTCTCTAAACACTCGTCTGATAGCCTTGGAGACTCGTCTTGGCCATATCCACACTGCCCCATCAGCCATCCAGGACCCTGACTCTGTTGCGAATCATCCAGCTAGAGACTCTCTCTAGTTCACCTTGCGTTCATCTTTCCATATTTTTTATTTTCATTGTTATTTTTTTTTTGGTACTTGGATGCATTATGGTTTCTATATTATGTTATGGCTACATTATGTTTTTTCTTGCAATGGTCACTATTTTTTCTTAGCTGTGTTCTTTTGACTCGCAAACTACGTCTTACGCTTACCCTTTTGATCATGACAAAAAGGGGGAGAAATATAAATATAGGACTGTCACTTTGCATTTAGGCATTTAGATAGGGGGAGCATCAAGTGAGGGGGAGTAATAGTGTATTGTTTTGCTTGATGAACTAACCTCCCACACTTGAGATGAATTAAAATTTTGTCATCATCAAAAAAGGGGAGAATGTGGATATCTTGTGTTGCAGGTAAAGTTTTGATGATGAAATAATCTAAGACAAAGTGACAAATGGAACTCCAAGGCACAACCAACTCAAAAAGTAAGTGTGTCAAGGGTAGTAGTCCCTAGGAAGTTGGGTCGTGTCTTAGGAATGAATTGTAAACCGCTTCTGAGAATCGGCTCAAATCACAAAACAAAATATCACCCACACAAATGAACCTAACATATGTTTTCAATTGATAAATAGGTTAGGCACTTGTTGTTTTTTTAAAGAAATAGATTCATGGCTTAATGTTTTTAAAAGAAATTGTTTTGAAGTAAAGAAATCGTTTTCATTCATAGTGTTTAAACCATCAATCGATTTCAATTTCACTATTTAAAGCCATCAATCGATTTCATTGTTATTATAAAACAAATAATCGATTTCATTGTTAATATAAAGCCAAATAATCGATTTCATTTTTATTGTAAAGCAAAGAATCGATTTTCATATTCCTACTTTAAAGCTAGCAATCGATTATGGGCTTCCTAATTTTGTGAAACACTCCTATTTTCAAGCATATAATCGATTCTCTCCTCCTTTGCACCAAGCATATAATCGAGTCATATCATTCTTTCATTTAAGAACATAATCGATTAAGTGCTTCCCCAAAACAAGCACATAATCGATTACTATCTTTGTTTCTTTAAGCATATAATCGATTATTCACTTATGGAGCTATTTTCTTTGAAGCAACTAATCGATTATCATCTTATGTTTTGCAAACCATAAATCGATTAGTCACTTATAACACAAATTGCTTCAACAGTCATATTTTTCCTATCTCTATAAATAGAACCCTAGGTTTCACGATCAAGACACAACCTACGATTCTAAAAACGCAGAACGCGAACTCACTCACTGTCACACTGATAAGTCTTATTTTACTATATTTTTAGCATTTGAATTAAATAAAAATTGTAGAATTTTAGTTTCACTTTGGAGCTATTTTACTACAAAATGTTGGTTTCTATTTTCAGGATCAAATAATGAAGGAATGGAAGAAATTCACGTGATTAAAGGCAAAGAATAAAAGTTCAAGGACCAAGGAGCAAAATCAAGCAAATGAAGCCAAGAATTAAGTGTTCACGCACGGTCCGTGCCTACTACACGCATGGTCCGTGCTCACTGTTACAGAAAGTAGTTGAAAAGAGTCAAGACACGCACGGTCCGTGCGCACCACAAGCATGGTCCGTGCGCACTGTACATTGCAGAAGCTGGAGAGTTTGAAGACCACACACGGTCCGTGCTCCTTACACGCATGGTCCGTGCTCCCTGTGCTGAATCAGAATTTTACAAGTTTTACGGTACGCACGGTCCGTGCACCCCAGCAGCATGGTCCGTGCACCTTTATCTGAAGCTAAAAATGTTACAAAACTCTTCCAATTCTTTCATTATGGCTTGTAATTCGAATTTAATCCTTTGTCTACTGATCCTAGGCTATAAATAGAACCTCATTTCAGCTGTAATGGCACCTTAGCATACTTGTAATCTCACTCCAAAGTTTAATCTAAGTTCTTGCAATTTTCTTAAGCTTTTGCTCTTTTATTTTCATGTTCTTTACTTTCTTGCAATTTTAATTTCTGTTCTTTACATTTTCAGCACTTTACATTTCAGTTCTTTATCGCTTTGTTTATATTCTTGTCATTTACATTCTGTTATTTATCTTTATGTCATTTTCTTTTATGTCATTCTCTTCTACTCCCTTGTCTACTATGATCATGTGTGAGTAGACTTCTTTAGTCTTGGGATTGTGGGACACAATCAAATGATGGGTCCCTAAACAAATCCAAGACTAAACTCTATCTTATTTAGAACTTGAATTTTAATCTAATTCCATAGAATTGAATTTTATAAAACAAATATCAAACGAAGTACCGAGAGGTGAAGTTTGATATTGGAACAAATGGAATTAGACAAGGCAAAGCAAAGCATGAGAATAGCATTGCTAGCCTTGGGACAATAAGGTTGTGCTTAATGGGTCTCTGCGATGATCAACCATGAGAATAGGTTTGATCATTGTTTCGAGACACATTCTTGCATTCCGAAAGGAAGCTTGAATTACACCAAAAGAATACCTTGTCCTTAAAACAATTTCAAAATAAGATCGAGAATAGTTAAGGGGTTGTTTATTTCCATCATTGTGATCTAACCATGATCCCAAGGCGTCTTTTATTCTGAATTTTACAAAACAAAAATACTCTTTTTATTAAAATCATTCCTTTCAGCTAATCAACATCAAAAGTTAGATTAGTAATCGCAAAATACTCCCTGTGGATCGATACTTTTTATTACGCGATAGAACCTGCACTTGCGGCCTATCAAGTTTTTGGCGCCATTGCCGGGGAGTAGTGATATTAATCAACCTTTTGGTACCGGTTAGACTGAAAATTTCTGTTTTCTTTTATTTTGTTACTTTTCTTTTGGATTCTCTCATTCTTGAATGCAAAGAGTCCGAAATCTCGAAGATATTGTTCAACCAATTCCTGAGATTGAAAGATTCTTACACCAAAGAAGGAGAGAACTGCGCAATAACGAAGAAAGGGCTGCTAATCCAAATCGTACTCTTAAAGAGTATGCTACGCCTTCTACGGCTGAGCCACATGCAGTTATTGTGCATCCTAATATTGATGCAAACAATTTTGAGCTTAAACCTTCTTTGCTTTCTATGGTCCAGCAGAACCAATTCTCTGGTAATGCAACTGATGACCCAAATCTTCATCTCTCTATTTTTCTTGAATATTGTGGCACTCTAAAATTAAATGGAGTGACTCCAGAAGCTATAAGGCTAAAACTTTTCCCTTTCTCATTGAGGGACAGAGCTAGAGCTTGGTTTCACTCATTACCTAATGAATCTGTCACAACTTGGGATCAACTAAGGCAAGCATTCCTTGCTAGATTCTTTCCCCCAAGCAAAACTGCTCAATTGAAGAATCAAATCACACGATTCACTCAAAATGATGGGGAATCTCTTTATGATGCTTCGGAGCGTTTCAAAGAAATGTTAAGGCTATGCCCCCATCATGGACTAGAGAAGTGGTTGATCATACACACTTTCTATAATGGTTTGCTTTACACTACAAAAATGACCGTGGATGCTGCTGCGGGTGGAGCTCTAATGAACAAGAACATTGAAGAGGCTTATGCACTGATTGAAGACATGGCTCAAAATCACTACCAGTGGACGGGTGAGAGAGCCATCACTGCTACACCTCCATCAAAGAAAGAGCCAGGTAAGTATGAAGTCTCTACTCTTGATCATTTAGCTTCTAAGGTAGATGCATTGTTTGCTAAATTTGATAAGCTGAGTGTAAATGCTATTTCACCTTCTACTCCTTCTGTACCACCCTGTGAAATTTGTGGTGTTGTGATAGGCCGCAAGTGCACGGTTCTATCGCGTAGTAAAAATATCGATCCCACAGAGACTTTGTAATTACCGATTTTGTTTTCGATTTTGATTAGCTAAAAAGAATGATTTGTAGAAGAGATTTTTGATTAATTGAAATTCAGGAATGTAAAGAATCTCGGGTTATTAATTTCATCACAATGATGAGAACCCATGTAACTCTTTAACTATCCTCCAACCGACAAAAGTAATGTATTCTAAAGACAAGGCAATGAATATAACAAATGTCTCCTTTCAGAGTACAAAAGTGTGTTTTGAACTAACAACCAAGCCTATTCTCATGGTTGATTGTCACCAAAACCCATTAAGCATAACACCTTTATAATATCTCAAGAGTTTCAAAACTATTCTCATGTTTTGAATCCCTTGTCTAATTTCATAGTTCCAACATCAATACTTCACCTTTCGGTTCTTCGTATGATGTTTAGGATTAGAATTGAAGGACAATGAAATTAGATTGAAATATAAAACAATTGGAGTGGAGATTAGTCTTTGGGAATTACTAGGGACCTATCATTGTGATTACTCCCAATAACCCAAGACCATATTTCTACTCACTCATATTCATAATGTAAATTGCAATAAGATAAATTGACATAAAAGTAAATAGCGGAATGTAAATGACGAGAATTGAAATAAAGCGATAAAGAACTGAAATGTAAAAGTGCTAGAAGATAAATGGCAGAAAAATAAAGAACAAGAAAGTAAAAGAAAACAAGTAAACAAAAACTTAAAATGGAAGCAAAAACTTAGATAACTTTGAGTGTAATTTTCAAGTATCCAAGGGTGCCATTACAGCTGAAATGAGGTCCTATTTATAGCCTAGGATCAGTAGACAAAGGATTAAATTCGAATTACAAGCCATAATGAAAGAATTGGAAGAGTTTTGTAACATTTTTAGCTTCAGATAAAGGTGCACGGACCATGCTGCTGGGGTGCACGGACCGTGCGTGCCGTAAAACTTGTAAAATTCTGATTCAGCACAAGGAGCACGGACCGTGCGTGTAAGGAGCACGGACCGTGCGTGGTCTTCAAACTTTCCATCTTCTGAAACGTACAGGATGCACGGACCATGCATGTAGTAGGCACGGACCGTGCGTGTAGGCCTAATATTTGGTTCTATTTACTTGATTTTACTCCTTTGACCTTGCACTTTTAATCCTTGCTTTTAATTCACTCAAATTCTTCCATTTCTTCATCATTTGGTCCTGAAATTGAAAACTAACACTTTGTAGTAAAATAGCTTCAAAGTAGAACTAAAATCCCACAATTCTTATTAAATTCAAATGCTAAAAACACACTAAATTAAGACTTATCATGTTGTTGGCCACACTGGTGTTGAATGCCAACTAGGGATGTCTGTTAATGTTATTGAACAATCTAATGCTCAAAAGGGGGATCCTTTTTCAAACACTTATAATTTCGGATGGAGGAATCATCCAAATTTTTCCTATAAGAATCCTCCATCCAACCCCTCTTTTCAACCAGCGGCTAGAACACCACCCGGTTTTCAAAATTTTCAAAAAAATCCTCAAAAATCCAACTTGGAAATTATGTTGGAAAACTTTGTGTTAACTCAAACTAAGCAAAATGAAGAGTTCAAAAATCAAACTTCTTTTTTGAATGATACTCTTATCAAGTTAACATCAACGGTTGATTCCATAGCCACACACAACAAAATACTTGAAAATCAAATCACTCAAGTAGCTCAACAAGTTGCTTCATCCTCTAGAACCACCGGCAACTTCCCTGGACAGCCAGAACCAAATCCTAAAGCCCAAATAAATGCTGTCACCCTTAGGAGTGGAAAACAATTAGAGGAACCAAGGGCACCAATGAGAAAAATGTGAGTGAGAAAGAAAATGAACAAAGTGAGGTGGTAGAAGAAGAGAAAGAAAAACCTTATGTCTCTCCACCACCATACAAACCACCCATACCCTTCCCCCAAAGATTGGCCAAATCCAAAGTTGAGGAGCAATTTAAAAAATTCGTGGATCTTTTGAAAAAGCTCTACATAAACATTCCTTTCACTGAAGCTTTGTCTCAAATGCCATCTTATGCTAAATTTTTGAAAGAGATTTTGTCTAAAAAAAGAAAAATAGATGACAATGAGACAATAGCTTTGACGGAAGAATGTAGTGCTATCATACAAAATAAATTGCCTCCTAAGCTCAAAGATCCTGGAAGTTTTTCCATTCCATGTGTGATTGGGAGTGAGAGTATTGAGAGAGCCATGTGTGATCTAGGAGCTAGTGTGAGTCTAATGCCTCTAACCATTTTTAAAAGACTAGGCGTAGGTGAACTCAAACCCACAAAGATGTCATTGCAATTAGCAGACCGTTCCATCAAATACCCGGTTGGAATTTTAGAGGATGTTCCTATCGAGGTAGGACAATTGTATATACCGGCTGATTTTGTGGTGATGGAAATGGAAGAGGACTTCCAAGTTCCAATTCTCTTGGGGAGACCTTTCCTTGCTACAGTTGGGGCCATCATTGATGTTAAAAATGGTAAACTTTCTCTTAATGTGGGTAAGGAGAAAATTGAGTTTGATTTTGCTAACCTTATGAAAAGCCCTTCTCTTGAGGATTCTTGTTGCAGGGTTGATATAATAGACCATTGTGTGGTAGAATGCATTTTGGAGCCATATTCAAATGATGGGATGAAAACAGGTTTCATAAAAAGCAAGAATGAAAATGTGGCTGAGAAAACTCAAACTGATGACAAATTGTTGGATGAAAACCCTCCCATTAGAAACTTGGGCATTGAAGCCTTAGTTGGAGAAAAATCAGCACCTCTTGCGAAAAAAGATCCAGGTTGAGGTATTGAAAGACAAGCGTCAAGCTAATGACGTTAAAAGAGCGCTGCGTGGGAGGCAACCCACAGGTTTACTTTGTTTTATTTTACTGGAATACGAAGAAAAGCTACAAATGCTAGTCAATGTGAGCTTTCTTTACCCCTCTCATGTGTTTCTAATTTTATATCATTGAGGACAATGTCTGGTCCAAGCATGGGGGGTACTTTACCCTTTGTTATTTAATTTCTGTCATTTTGTTTTCTTATAAGTGTTGAGACTGGATTTCTTTCCCATTCTTTGTATTTTTGCTGTTTTATTGAGATAAATGTAAAAACTTTTTAGCACTTATTAATAATTGCATTTAAAAAGAAAAAAAATAATAAAGTTTAGTCTTTTTAGGACCACAAAACCAATTTGTATGACAGACCAGTGCTTAAATATGACTGTGAGGTTGTTGTGCTCGAAACTGAAAATTAGCATTGTATCTGTTTTATATTTTCTGTGCGAACCAGCTACTAAAATGTGAGATATAGAGCCTTCACAAGGGGATGTTACTGAAATTATATATTTTGTACCCCTTTTCTTTGCTGAGTGTATGTTTCTCAAGTGGTATCATTCCAGAATTTGTTTGTTGACCATTTTGAAGCGAAAAATGATTTTCAACATGCGAAAGAATCAAGGGATTGTAGGAATTTTTTCTTCAAGCCTCAGAATTAGTGTTTGCTAAAAAATTTCCCTCTAGTTGCGTCTTTTGAGCCTATATTTTTATTCCTTTGGCACCCAGAAATGAATTTTCTTTTGTTTTTGGTAAACTTTGGAATCGGATTGGAGCAACTATTGAATTTGCAGTTTTTGTCCTACATGCCATATCATATATCTCATGGGCATAAGCTGGTTGTATTACCATTTCTCCTCCAAAGAAAGAAAAAAAAATATAGAAGTGAAAAAGAAAAGAAACGAAAAAGAATGCAAAAGAATAGAGGAAAATGGCAAAATCAAGGGAAATCAAAAGGAAAGAGTCCACTCAAATTCTCAAAGAAAAGTCAAGTCAAAAAGAGTGGGCTCAAGTGAATGAAATGAAGGAGAATGGAAGTGGAAGCAAATTTGGAGTCTTAAAAACGCAAAATTGGTAGAAGCTCCGTTTTGATTTCAAAAGTTGCTATGATTGATTTTTATTTTTATTTTTAGCCCTTTGTTTTTCCCTTCTTTCTTATTCCCTACCTAACACTAATACACCAAGGCCCCGTTACAACCAAATGTAATCCCATCTTATGCGTGCTTGTGACTTTTTAGTAGAGATATTGGTCAACTTACAAACCTATGGCAATGAGCATTTGATGAAACTTGAGCGAAATATTTCCCAAGTCCCTAAAACACTCAGAGATTGTGAGCGAGTGCCCAAGATCGCACAGTTGTACTTTTCAGGTCATAAGCCTCTTATTGGGTAACCAGCTAACATCTCACTTGTGATACTATCTTATGTCTGTCATATGCTTCTATTTTTGGTCCTTTAGTTGACTATCTATGTTGTTGGACTTTTTGAGAATGTTGTTATTAATTTGTGCTGCGAGTTTTGATTGTTCTTGCTTGAGGACAAGCAAAGATTCAAGCATGGGGGAGTTTGATAAGTCTTATTTTACTACGTTTTTAGCATTTGAATTAAATAAAAATTGTAGAATTTTAGTTTCACTTTGGAGCTATTTTACTACAAAATGTTGGTTTCTATTTTCAGGATCAAATAATGAAGGAATGGAAGAAATTCACGTGATTAAAGGCAAAGAATAAAAGTTCAAGGACCAAGGAGCAAAATCAAGCAAATGAAGCCAAGAATTAAGTGTTCACGCACGGTCCGTGCCTACTACACGCATGGTCCGTGCTCACTGTTACAGAAAGTAGTTGAAAAGAGTCAAGACACGCACGGTCCGTGCGCACCACAAGCATGGTCCGTGCGCACTGTACGTTGCAGAAGCTGGAGAGTTTGAAGACCACGCACGGTCCGTGCTCCTTACACGCATGGTCCGTGCTCCCTGTGCTGAATCAGAATTTTACAAGTTTTACGGTACGCACGGTCCGTGCACCCTAGCAGCATGGTCCGTGCACCTTTATCTGAAGCTAAAAATGTTACAAAACTCTTCCAATTCTTTCATTATGGCTTGTAATTCAAATTTAATCCTTTGTCTACTGATCCTAGGCTATAAATAGAACCTCATTTCAGCTGTAATGGCACCTTAGCATACTTGTAATCTCACTCCAAAGTTTAATCTAAGTTCTTGCAATTTTCTTAAGCTTTTGCTCTTTTATTTTCATGTTCTTTACTTTCTTGCAATTTTAATTTCTGTTCTTTACATTTTCAGCACTTTACATTTCAGTTCTTTATCGCTTTGTTTATATTCTTGTCATTTACATTCTGTTATTTATCTTTATGTCATTTTCTTTTATGTCATTCTCTTCTACTCCCTTATCTACTATGATCATGTGTGAGTAGACTTCTTTAGTCTTGGGATTGTGGGACACAATCAAATGATGGGTCCCTAAACAAATCCAAGACTAAACTCTATCTTATTTAGAACTTGAATTTTAATCTAATTCCATAGAATTGAATTTTATAAAACAAATATCAAACGAAGTACCGAGAGGTGAAGTTTGATATTGGAACAAATGGAATTAGACAAGGCAAAGCAAAGCATGAGAATAGCATTGCTAGCCTTGGGACAATAAGGTTGTGCTTAATGGGTCTCTGCGATGATCAACCATGAGAATAGGTTTGATCATTGTTTCGAGACACATTCTTGCATTCCGAAAGGAAGCTTGAATTACACCAAAAGAATACCTTGTCCTTAAAACAATTTCAAAATAAGATAGAGAATAGTTAAGGGGTTGTTTATTTCCATCATTGTGATCTAACCATGATCCCAAGGCGTCTTTTATTCTGAATTTTACAAAACAAAAATACTCTTTTTATTAAAATCATTCCTTTCAGGTAATCAACATCAAAAGTTAGATTAGTAATCGCAAAATACTCCCTGTGGATCGATACTTTTTATTACGCGATAGAACCGTGCACTTGCGGCCTATCACACACTTCTCATTTCACGTTCTTCATCACTTTGAGCTGATCTCTCTCAAGGGTTAGGTTGGGGATCTTCAAGTTGTTCTATTTACCTTCTTAGAGGTATTTGTTATTTCATTGTTACTGTAATTTGTTGTAATACTGTATTGGGTTTTTACTAGAGAGTGGGGTATCTCTCTAGGGTTTCTGATTGTAACAAGGGTGGGGTATCTCTTGTTGTAATTGTTGTTAAGGGCTCTTGCACTAGGTGGGGTATCTTAGGTGAAGAGCGCCTGCGTCTGTAAGGGTTTTAAAGCACCCGATTGAAAGCTTTGTTTTGATAGTGGAAAATATCACAAAGAGTTGTGAGGACTGGACGTAGGTCACTGGGAGGTGACAGAACCAGTATAAATCTCGCGTGTTCATTATTATTTTACGTTCTAATTCCTTTATTTCATAAACCTGCGCGAAAATCAAACTAAGTCGTTAAAAGGGGAACTGTTTTCAAAAATCTCAATTCACCCCCCCTCTTGAGACTGAAGCCACTTGGTAACAGGGTACAGTGATGATGATTGAAATACTCTATCTGATGATTCCAAAGCTACTAGCGGCTATATATTTAGTATAGCCGGTGGTGCTGTTTCCTGGAAATGAAAGAAACAGACTATTTTTGCTCAGTCCACTATGGTGTCTGAAATGATAGCACTGGCCACAGCCAGTGAAGAAGCTAGCTGGTTAAGATGCCTACTAGCTGAGATTCCCTTATGAGAAAAACCAATGCCAATTGTGTTGATCCACTCCGATAGTACCGTGGCTATTGCAAAAATAGAGAATCGTTATTACAACGGTAAGAGACGACAAATACGTCGTAAGCACAACACAGTTAGAGAGTTACTGTCAAAAGGAGCTGTGAGAGTGGATCATGTACACACTGATCAGAACTTAGCCGATCCTTTGACGAAAGGATTAGCCAGATAGAAAGTCCAAAATACATCTCAGAGGATGGGACTACTGCCTTTAGAACCATGAGTCACTCACGATGGTAACCCGACCTAAAAGACTAGAGATCCCAAGAATTAGGTTCAATGGGTAATAACAAGTTGTGAAGTGATAGGAGATGAACATGCTATTAAAAGTAAAAAAGCATGATTTCTGAAGCGATGTAAGGTTGAGA
This sequence comes from Astragalus glycyphyllos, assembly GCA_963573325.1. Lineage (NCBI taxonomy): Eukaryota > Viridiplantae > Streptophyta > Magnoliopsida > Fabales > Fabaceae > Astragalus > Astragalus glycyphyllos. Next base: position 42,426,313 of record OY754307.1, read on the forward strand.
TAATAGAAACTCTTAAGGAGATCTATACTCTATGTGGAGTGGAGTACCTAGCTACAGGAGTACTCTTGATAGACTCACTTTTGTGAATGTGGAAGTGAGGCCGCTTCCTATGGAATTATGGGCAGAAATTCCTAAAGCGTTCACTAAACTGGGATAGACGTGCAAGGCCATAAACGCACGGGCATTTGAGAATACACCTATTGAAAAGGTCGTGTGTGGTTTTGATGATTAGAGATAGAGTTCAAGACTACGAGTCACTCTTGTTGAATCTAAATCTTAACCGCTATGAAAGGTTCAAGTCGTATGACACCTTACTTATGCACAATCTTATGGAGGCGTTTGACGCTACTTCTGAAACTTTCTTTTAAATTCAAGTGGGGGATTGTTGGAACATTGGTGGTGAATTAAAAAGTCCCACATTGCTTGGACTAGGCACTTGAAGAGTGCTTATAAGTGGAGACTTCACACCTTTTGATTGAGGCCCAAAGGGTACCCAGTTTTGTAAACGGAAAGCACGCACACCAACTAACCACCACACACGCGCGCGCCACCGCCGTCGTTCGACCGGCCGGCTCGGGCTTGGGCTTGGCTTGTGAGGTTTAAATATATATTTTTTCGAAAAATAATTAATTATTATTTTATTTTTTGGTGCGTTGCTTGTCCAGATTCGTTGAACCGACCGGATACGATGAACTAACCGTTGTGTATCTGATAGAGCTACTGCGTCAGTCCTTATCCGTTAGTTACTTGGAGCGCAAGCACTCCGTCCTTATCCAGAGTTACTTGCGCATCAAGTTGGGAAGTTTTATTTGATGAGATTTTTCCTCCAACAACCTACTTGGAGCGCAAGTTAGATTGAAGCCTATAAATAGGCCCATCCCTCACTTCATTCCTCACACTGCTTGACGTTAAATTATACCTCAAGCTCTCTCTCCTCTCTCGAAATTTCTTCTCTTCTACTCCTTCGCCTACGAGCCCACTATCTAAGTTTGTTGTGTAGAGCGCAAAACCTGCTGATCGAAATTTTTACAAGACACATTTCTTCATACTAAAACAATATTATGGATGCACATTCTGGGCTGGATTCATCCAATAAGAAATTAAGCAATGGACTGAATGAGTTGCATACTTTTATTACCGGCGAACATTTTTATCAGTAATTGGTGGAGTTGTTGATGCTATTTTTGGGGATTTGCATGCTTGACAGGATTTGTCTTTTACTTGCTTCTTATAGCAATTACTCACTTTGGGCTTGCTGCTAAAGAAAAATTTTCCATCCACAGACATACTTTGATTCCCTGAACTGTGTGCTACTTTTGAGTGGTCTGGTTTTGCACATTTTTATTTTGTTTCAGGTTGTTCGTTGGACTTTTTTTATCTGTTGGTCATCTGTCCAAGTCACCCTTATCTAGTGTGCAGTCTGTCTTGTCTCAAATAAGTCTCTAATACCACGTTTTCTAGTCTAAGGTCCCAACACACTATAGATAGTCTAAGGTCCCAACACACTATAGATACCTTCATTGGTTTGATTATGTTGGGTGCTATGTTTTTCTCTATAAGGGTATACATGTAACAAGCTTAAAAGCTTAGTAAGCTTCAGCTTGGGGGGAGTGTTAAAATATCTGGTATGATTTGCCATATCAATTAGTTTTAATTTGTATCAATTAAGTTTTATAAATAGATATGAGTGTGCTCTATGGTAGACACACATAATCACGTGCAAAGTCAAAAATAGTCAACTTTCTTTTGGGTTGCCATAATTTTCTTGCATTGCTAAAGAACCCTAGCTTTATTTCATCACTTGCTATCTATGGTCTTGCTTGGGTGATTTGTTTTGAATAATAACAGCTTCTGATTAGTGTTAGGTGCACCCATGCTTGGGATTATTGTATTTCATAGCTCTGCATATAAATAAGATTCCATCAACCTCAACACAAGGTTATTGTCAAAAAAAAACCTCAACACAAGGTAGTTTCTTCAGTGTCCAGTTAATTTAACAATCAAAGTGTTGTTCCAATGGTGTTCTAGTAATTGAAAATATCTGACACGTTTTCATTCTTTTACTCTTTATCATGCAATTGGAACAATATTTTTCATCAAAACTTATGAAATAGTTCTTTCAAATGCTGCTAAAGTACATGTACCTTACACTGGAAATATTTGAACCATGTACCTTACACTGGAAATATTTGGACCTTTGAATAACTATCTATGCATCTGCAAAGTATAAGTTTAGAAAACTTGTTATTTAGAGCGGTGTTCTCAACCTCGTTGGACGAGTTACGCACCCCCCTCGAGCAAGCCCTTTCCCCCATCCCCGAAGCCAAAGACTTGTCCTCGACAAGGCTAACATCCAGCACGTGGTCGAGGACCAACCCTCTTCTTCAGGACCTTCACAAACAAAAGGTATTCTTATGGCAAATGTGCCATATACATCGACAATGCTAGGACCAACACCTCGATAGAAGCCGAAACAAGGGTATCCAAGGAGGCCGCATCACTCAAACCCACATCAGGAATCGTCGAATTACCAGACAGAATGATGACCATAATGTGGGGTGCATAGGCGACCGCGACTCCTATTGATTTCCTTATTCCCTCGGCACAAATCGATTCGGAAGCCATAAATAGCAGAACCTCTTCAGTCGCCGAGGGGAACAAAGAACAGTAGGCTAGTTTTTTTGTCTCTTTTTTGCAAAACCTTTGTGAACCCTAGGCCACTAGTGTGTGGAGAACCACTTTTAACATTACTGCCCTTCATATAATCATGCTTCATTTTGCATGCTTTCCCACATTGTAGGATAATATGCTTCTAAATATTTTCCATTGATTTTTCTTTCGAACTCTACTCCTTCCAATGAGATCAATGTCTACACTCCCCCCATCGTAGACTTCATTTACAATATAGGGTCCATCCCAATTCGACAACCAATCCGAACTCAGGGTTTTTGATCCCAATTGGCAAAATGGTTTTCAAAACGTGTTTGTTGTAGGCGCGGGCCGTTTTAATTTTATTGAGTTCTATCCTGCTGAGGGAAGCCACTGTGTCGTCTTCCACCGAGTCTAACCTTGTCAACATGGCCTGCTGGTATTCGCCCAGGCTGATTGAGTGTTGCTGAGAAACCCTCAGTGATGCAACACTGATCTTAAGCGGCAACATAGTGTCTTGCCCATACACCAATCAGTAGGGAGTTATTCTATTGGTCGCAGACATCGCGTTCCTCATAGCCCACGAGATTTCGTTTAAGGACTCATGAGACCTCCTGGCTTTTCCTCCATGTTCTTCTTGATAAGTTCAGATGTGTTTTGGCTGCACAATTTGGTCGAGCTGGGACCGAGATTGTCGCCAAGCTTAGAAGCTTGCTCACACCAAGTTACTTCTTAGATGGTACCTGCACACACTCTGATTTCTAACTCGGCATTTAGAGTAGGTAATATGAGGTAATACATGCGTACTTATAGCATTGATGGGGCAATGCTTTTACAGGGATTAGCTCCTACATGTGGCGTGTTGAGATTGGTGCCCTTGCATTAGCGCCCCTTGCCGCTAGATAGGGAGGACTCTTGTAAGCTAGTGATTTGTATTAGACTACAAGTTTTATTGGAATGGGACTAAGTGTTTGGCTGATCCAGAAAAGTTTCTCCCTAAGTCGAGGTTCATAGGAATGAAGAGCTTTGGCTTGAGAATAGTAGGCTTTCCTCAACCAACGTAATACTTGGAATGTTTGACCTGTCTTTCAAGGGGTGCTGAGATGACTAACTCGGCTATTTGTCGACATTGGGTGATATCTTCTTTCGAGGAATGAAGCGTGATGTTATTATTTCAGTTTCTGAATAGATGTACGGCCGAATGCTTTTCCACTATTGGAATTTCTTAGCTTGTGGCATAATGAATTAGGTTTCTGAATTGCCACGTGGAGGACAAAGCATCCTGTCATAATGGTTACCTAGGGTAGCCCTCGTTTCCAGCGCTCCATTATGACAACTCATTAGGGTTGTATCGTTTGGGTATATCGTCGCTTGGTTTCCACATCCTTAGTATAAATAGACACATACTTTCCTCATTTGTACATTTCTATTTTGTGCTGCATCAATTGTCAGACGTGGAATTTATCTCTGAGGTCTTCCGAACATGTATTTTCCGCCCTCTTATTTAATTGTAATTTCCTTTCATGGAGAGATCTCTCCTAGGAGGAGGGGTTTCTATAACTTTGAATCCTCTTTGTGGTGTCATGACCCCTGAGATTCTGAACCTTGGTCTGGTCTTCTAGCAGAGGTCTATTTGAAGTGTCAGTAAGTACCTTGTTGAATAAACTCCCTTCTTGTAGGTTATAGTATGGTTCTTTGCAAGAACAATCCGAGGAAGGTTTCTTTGAAGATTATTCCAGAGATTGGACAGATGCTCCTTGTAATGATGCTTCGAATTGCTTTGGGAGAGAAGGCGATGATACTTTCGAAGAGAAGGAGAACAATATTGCTACATGGGCGACTGATGAGACCGAAGAGAAGGTCGTCTTAGTCTCTGAATCTTCGAGCGGTAATTCTTCAGGAGAGAACACCCCAGATGCTGGTGATCTCGATCGAGTTCACGAGGTTGTGGGCTTTGCTGAGATGGAAGATGAGGCTCTAACTCTTGAAGATTATGGTTGGGTTAACGAAGAAGTCTGGGGGATAGCAAGTAAAATCGGCTCGGACAATAGTCTCACTGATACCCTTGTCTGGGAGATGAGGATAATCAAAGGAGAAGATAGATGATCTAGGGTGTTTCAGATGAAGAGCGGGTGTGTTGACTGCCCTCCGAGAAGTATGCGTTTTATATTTACTACGAAAGTTTTACAAGAATACATGCTCGCTCCCTCTGTTACTTTATTTAAGCAGATTGTTTTGAGAGAGCTTTCCATAGATCCGACAAAGTTACACCTGAATAGCAGGGCTTTTCTTCGGGTCTTTCAAATTGTCATGGACTTAGATCAACCCAATTCCCTTGACCAATTTTATGCCATGTTAACTTTTGTTCGTTCGAAGAAGAAGGCTTGTGTGTCATTTCGGGTGTTCGGGAAGAGCAGTTTCAGCCTCTATTTGGATTCCATCAAACTTTTCAAAGAAAACTTAGGTACAGTACTGTAGGTGTTGGTAGTGCTGTACGTGAAAGAAAATGTAGGAAAACTGGCAATAACCACTGGGCAGTTGTTGAGTGTGTTAAAGTAAATTAAATTGTTGGTCAAGGGGAAAAAGAGGAATTCAAGGTCGAGGCAGTCGTAAAGGCACTAGGGCACATGTAATGCAATACTTGCCATAACACAGGGAAAGTTAAGTTTGTGGACATGAAAGAAAATATGTTAGAAAGAGTGAAGCCTCGAGGGAATGAGAAGAATCACGAGGCACATTGAGAGTTAGTTGGAGGGTATCTCGACCACAGGGTGGCTCAGCTGAGGCACCAATGGCCAAACGCCGAAAGCGAGATATAGCCAAGGAGGGTTGTGATTGAGAGGAGGAATACTTGCTTGGAGTGCCAGTATTCAATGCACATGGAAATATAACATTGGAGAGGTTAAGGTCAATGAATAGAAGACATCGTGGAAATAGGAGTGACTAGGGTTGCATAAAGCTCTATATGGACTAAAACAGGCTCCAAGAGCTTGGTTCAGTCGTATTGAAGCCTACTTTCTCCAAGAAGGGTTCACTGCCTCCAAAAGTGAACAGACATTGTTCTATAAGAACAGTAATGAAAATGATGTGCTACTGGTGCGTATATATGTAGATGATTAGATCTTTACAGGAAACAATGTTGACATGATGAATGAGTTTAAAAACTCCATGAAAAGAGAATTTTCCATGACTGACTTGGGAAGAATGAAATATTTTCTTGGCATAGAAGTCATCCAAGAGAATTATGGTGTATACGTATGCCAAAGAAAGTATGCTGCAGAACTGTTGGCCAGATTCAATATGACAAACTATAACTCTGTGCAAGTACCCATGGTTCCAGGAACAAAGCTTGACAAAGATGAGAAAGGTGAGAAGGTGAATGAAACTCACTACAAACAGTTGATTGGAAGCCTTATCTACATGACTGCAACAAGGCCAGATATTATGTATTCTGTGAGTCTTCTTAGCAGGTACATGAGTTGCCCCACTCAGCAACATTTGTTAGCAGCTAAACGTGTGTTAAGGTACTTACAAGGTACTATACAGTTGGGCATCAGATACACAAAGGGAGGAAATGAAAAACTAATAGGATATACTGATAGTGACTATGATGGAGACACTACAGATAGGAAGAGCACATCTGGATATACTTTTATCCTCAGTGATGGTGCAGTTGCTTGGTCATCTAAAAAGCAACCAATTGTTGCTCTTTCAACCATAGAGGCAGAATTCGTAGCAGCAGGAGCAGCAGCATGCCAGGCAGTGTGGATGAAGAAAGTTATGCAGGAGATTGGTCTTAGTTCTGAGGATTATGTTGAGATAATGTGTGACAATAGTTTCTGCCATAAAACTGTCACACAATCCTATACTTCACGGGCGGAGCAAACATATTGAAGTGAGATTTCACTTCCTTAGAGACCTAGTCAAGGCTGGAACTATCAAGCTATCTCACTGTGGTACCAAGGAACAAGTTGCTTATGCTTTAACAAAACCATTGAGCAGAGAAGGCTTCTTCAAAATCAGAGAGCTATTTGGAGTTTGCAGTGTCCCTGAAGTAAACTAGATACTTGTCTACATGATCATCTAGTTTAAGAGAGGGAATGTTAAGGTCATTTTAGTACTGTCCCATTCATGTAATAAAGTCAGCAGTGATTAGTTGACTCACCAATTAGTTGTTAATTCTGTTTTTAAAGTTAGTTAGCGCCAAAACAACTTGTAACAGATTTACTGAAGCAGAACTATATATGTTCTCTTCACATCAATGAATAATCACAGTTTTCCATCATTCATTTGTCAATAATCTCAACACATATGGGGTTTCTTGCTTCACAAGATTTTACGACAGTCTTGTGTGCGTTTGTATTTTATTTATTTAATTATTGATGCTTTAATGTAAATCTAACCTTCTAAGTATCCTTGAAGATCATTTCATGCTTTGTTTACGATGTAGTGTGTAAGAGGAGACGATGATCTTGGTGAGTTTTATTGTTTAAAAATCTGCAATTTTCATCATAGTGGGTTTCAAATAGTGAAGTTAGCGCTTTTCAAAGGTGAAATTCTCACCAAGAAAATTCCTTTTTCTTTTTGCTAATCTAACAAATGTGAATATGATTTATTATTGGGAAAATTTCAGGTTGACCACCTATTTAATTCTAGGATCCGCAATTTTCTAGTTTTGTTTTTTATTTACTAGGAAACCTAGTCACTGGACTTAAGAAAAACTAGTTGTTAACTTTTCATTCTTTAATAAGGAGGGATTGCATACACACATTGAGGGCACCCCTTTATATATTGTGAATATCTAATCAAGTCATACCGTTGTAATTTCTACTTATCTTCTATTCCAAAAAAAAAAACTAGTGTACCTATAATTATATTCAACATAACATACAAAGAGTAGTGTTACCTTAATAAGGGTTTCTTGCTTAGAATTATGCAGGGTCCATAAGGAATCGATGGAGCTTATCCCATTGCTCTAACTAATCCTGAATATTATATTTTAAGTGATTCGTGTTTCTACTCCAATGAGACTTTTATTCCATACCATTAGGGCCCATTTGGTGCACATGATATGTCATATCGTGCTTAAATCTATTGTTTGGTGCACCAATAGGATATGATTGACTATTCATATTACTACTCCTATCGTATCACTCCTTTATAAGTTTTGTCCTTAATTATAGCTAGGTTAGCAACCACATAGGATTTTCTAAACTTCTCACTCTCACTTTCACGAAGCAACGCTTTCACGCAGAAGAGAATGACACGTTTCTGAATGAAGAGAATACGGAAGCTCGCGTTTCTGCTTCATCTTCCATCTTCTCACGCTTGCGTTTCTACAAATCATCTCGCGTCTATAAAATAAGGAATTGAGGTGCGTTTTTTCTCTTCTTTTCTTCCCTAATTTTCGTTTTCCTCCTTGTTCTGATTATGGATCTTCGTCGCTGATTGCCCCCTTCACTACTGATTCTGATTCTGATTTCCGTTTCCCCTTTCCCATTGATTTTAATTTTCCCCTTTCTTCACTAATATTGCAATTTAGGGTTTGTTGTGCTCTGATATCATCTTCAGTTTTCTGTAAATTGATGAATTACAGGTTCTGGTTTCTGATTTTGCCCTAATTAATTTTGGAATAAAGGTTTTGTAACTTTGTATTTTCACTGGATTTGACTCTCTCTGAGAGTTTAATGCAGAGTCATTGCTTTATAATCAGTGGTTAAAATTTTGATAAAATGCATGTATATGTATGCTAAATCATGAAGTTATCAAAATTTTCTTTGTTCAATTATAAGATTTTCTGGTAGGTGTTGTCCCCATTAAAGTCACCATGAGTACATGAGTGTCTCACACAAAACACTCGAGTATTTCTTAACATACACTCTTAAGTATGAAACAATTAAATATACTCTGTTAATTTTGAGACATTCTCTACATGTGCTAAATCCTAATCATGTATGGTTCACATAGCAGGCTCTTAATAATTATATGATGAAGTATTGCATATAAACAAATTATTTTCTTTAGCAAAAAGAAAGAAAGAAAGAACGATAGATAGATAGACAGATAGATAGATAGATAGATAGATAGATAGATAGATAGATAGATAGATAGATAGATAGATAGATATCACACAGATGGTCCAATTTTGATAGTAGGTTCACTATCATGCAGTTGTTACAACTTACAAATATATGAAGGTGCAAAGATGCAAATGAATTTTAAAAAAGGTAATAATTAAATGCTGATAATATAACATAGTTTTCTGTAAAATTGGAGCTTGTGGTATTTATCAAAAGAAGTGGAAATCTTGAGTATATGATTGATGGTAGTTGACCATGTCTTGTAACTGCAGTCTTCATTAAATGGATCAAATTTGGAGATTTTGTGATTTCACTCTTCAGAAAGATTGGGTGAACCTACAAATCGTCTAGGAGTTGGTAAAGATGTGTTTGATGATTCAAGAAACATTATGAATGAGTTGAAGAAGATGCAACTAACAGAACAAGAGCGCTTTGCTAGCAAAATTTTATCTGCGCCACGTCGCTTGCACATATTTTGGCGTTGTGATGATGTTGATTATCTTGCATTTGTTAAGTCATTGATCAAGTGAAAACATCATTTAAAGATCATTTATGTCTGTGTATGCTCATATTATGTGTTTGTTAGATTACTTGTTTATGTAATTAAAATTGCAATCAAGGATTGCTACATCACATGTCTATGTTATATGACAATAGAATGGAAACAATTAGTGAGATTACTGGTGTATATAAAACACCCTTAACACATTATCATCATCTCATTTATCACTTTCAGAATTTGAGAAAAGAGAGAGAGTGGTGAAGAGAGAGAGGGAGAGAGAGAGAGAGAGAGAAGAAGAAGAAGAAGAAGAAGAAGAAGGAAAGAAGGAAGAAGAGGTCATTGTGTTCTCCATTGCATGTAAGTTCCAAGGCTATATTATTCCTTCATTTTTGATTTCCTTTCTAGTGGTACTAATTTCAACCTCTCATTCATCTTCTACCTCTTTCTACCATTGTTGGCGCTTGAAGCTCAAAACTCACAAAGATTCCATTTATGGCTTGCAAGTGGTTCTTGAAGTCTCAAACTTCATTGTTGAAGCCCAAGGATTGATATTGGAACAACCCAATAAGCTACATTCTGATTTTGTGAGATTGGGTAGTCCAAATTCGAAATAGGAGCTGTGGGGGTCTCGTTTTGAAGCGGTTTGGGTGAATACGGGGATTGTTCGAATGGTCACCTTTCGAGTATTTCGTGTGAAGACTTGATTTCTAGCGAATTCGTCAAATCATTTAGTTTTATTCACGTTAGGGATTCTACATTTCGTATATGATTGCCTTGATATGCTGAGTGTATTTGGTATTTGAGTTTTGAAAGATTTTACGAGTCAGAAAACTGTTTTTGGAAAAATAGCATTTTACGGTTTATTTATCAAGTTATACATTAATATGTTATTTGGTATTTTGATTTGATTGGCTGGAATATTGTGTGTTGCTCTCGGTTGAATGTTTGAATTTTGATCGGATTACGGATTGAACGCGATACGAGAAGCGAAACGAACAAATTGCGAATCTACTACAGGCAGCACGGGTCATGCCATCTTTAGCATGAGTCGTTCTAACTTTCGCAGTGACAGGAAAAATGAATTTCCAGCTGCACGGGTTGTGCCAACTTTCGGGTCCAGGTTGCCTAAAACGTCGTTTTGTCGCTCGTTTCGATTCCAAACCACTTCTAATCCCTTTCCCAACCAATAGTGATGATATATATTTTATAAAATCATGGTTTTAAACATGTTCAACTTGGTTTTAAGGAAATGTTTTGAAAATTATAAATGTTTCGAAAAATCGAACTTAGTGTACGTGTGAACAATTGTTTTGGAAATAAACCGAACTAAATGTTGTACTTATTAAATTGTGTTGACGTGGGATGATTATCTTGTATTCATCTAAACCGGTCATAGATTAATGATATATAGATTATATAAATTAGGAGGCGGGTACGATATATAAATTATATCGATTATGGGTGACAACCCAATAAATAGCATACTAGGCGGGGAAGGTCATGAGCCCCTAACCTAGGCCCAACATTCGTTAGGTAAAGTACTAGCGGGGGTTCATCGGGAGTAAGCATGGTGTGGCGGCCGATGTTATGCTAAGAATAGTGCGCTCGGTGTTTATAAATTAAACTTCGAAAGCTAAGTTTAGTTGAATAGCATATTTAATTACAGGGATTAGCAGTTGTTGTGTGGTCAGTATTGTGCTAATATTTAAATTACACGGTTCACCGGGATTAGCAATTGTTGTACGGTCAGTGTTGTGTAAAATTTAAAAAGGCATGTGGTTTATAATTAAACCACAATTGCTATGGTTTTTATAATTGAACCGAGTGAATGTTAGGGGTCAAGGTAGAACTCACTGAGATATGTTATCTCACCCTATCATATGTTGTTGTTTACAGAGAAACCGGGACAGAAGAATAGTGGAAGCACGTGTAGAGGGTGTGCTCGAGGAGAAGATTGAAGATTTAGCTCTTCTATCTTTGTTTAAGTATTTTCCTTGTTATCTTTGTATCCGATTCATGACTTGAAATCATTTTAAGTTATGTAATCGTTTCCGCTTTTTTTGCAATGAGGTATATCTTAGCATGAAATTTTATACTCTGATGTAAACTGAAATGTACTTTTTGGTATTTCTATTGAATAGAAATACTTGGATGTTACATTATTGCATTTTTGTTGTGTTAAATTTACAGATTTATCAGGTGTATAGAAGAAGATTTGGGTAAAAAAATAAACTTCTTCAACTATAAAAATGTAATTTAAATTTTTTTCTTGAACCGGATGGTAATTTTGGCTTCCGAGCAGTTGCTGTTGGTCTTGGTCTTGGTCTTTGTCTTTGTCTTAGTGAGGAAAGTTGGTCTTTAATTAGACAAGAACTAATCCAAGAAAAAAACTCTCGTTCTAAGCTATATTCTGAATTATTTGGGGTTGATAGGCTTGCAGTTATTAAGGAGTCCCTATTAGTTAGGGGTTATGGTATTGGGAAGAAGGACAAGTGGCTGAGCTTGCCTATATCTACAAAATATAATGTCGTCCTAGTTGAATTATCTTTGGGACAGACATTTACTTATTTAATTTGCCTTTGAGAGATACTTATTCTTCTACTAAGAGTCGTAGCATCCTCTTTATTCTTCACGTGAACCACTGCCACTGGGTGCATGTTGCGCTCTTGCCTGACAGTCTGTTGCTTTCAGTTTGTCTTCAGTGGGAGCGCTTTACATATATTGAATCTATTTCATAGTTGGATCTGTTTACCGGACGTTTTCAGCTATGGCTTGCTCAGGCTCTAGTCATGCCACCACCCGCTCATCCGCCCATCGTTGTAGACTTAGTAGCTGATTCAGATGATTCAGATTGACATTTCAATTACTCTTTTTTGTACTAGATTTTTGTAATTATTTCTCCATATTTATCATTTATAGAGGTGTTATATGCTTTTTTTTGTTTTTTATTTCTCCATATTAATTAGATAAGTCTGTATTACAAAACGGGTTTATCTAATCAATAGATAAATCCATATGTACAAATTTAGAAAACGGAATTATCTTGTTAATAGATACATTTGTTACCTTACATTGCGGAATACAGATTTATCTATTAACGACTTAATTCTGGTTTGTAAATTTTACAAAACGAATGTAAGTTTGAAGAATTACTTTCCGTTTTACATTTTTCGTTACAAACGGAAGTTTGTAAATCCGTTATTAGTTTTTTTTTAAAAACGGAATTACCAGCTAAGACAAGAAAAGTTGTGTGACACACACTTTTCTTCAAGAAAAGTTTTAAACATAATATTTTCAAATTCTCCTCCATGATCACTTTAATTGCAACAATGTTAGATCCCTTCTCATTTTGAACTTTCTTAAAAAATGTTTTGAAGCTTTAAAAAGCCTTGTCTTTGTGTTTCAACAAAATAACCCAAGTGAACCTTGAATAACCATCAACTATAACAAAGCCTTATCACTTTCCCCTTAGTCTAGCATGCTTGGTAAGACCAAATAGATCCATATGCAGAAGTTCCAAAGGTTTCTAAGTGGGAATCATGTTAGGTTTAAAAGATGATTTAACATGCTTTCGTTGAATGCATGTTTCACATGATTTATCCTTCTCGCACTTAATATTTGGAAGCCCTCTAACTAAATCAAGTTTGGACAATTCTCCTTTGCCATATTTATTTGTCATCTTCTTTTGAAATAAGACACATTTGATCAGTTAAATCATCAAGACAAATGCTATAGAGATTAATTGTTCTATGACCAATAAAAATAGTTTTTTCAGACTCTAAACTATTTATTCTACATGCATCAGATTTAAAAGTTACTTCATGTCCAGAATCACATAATTGACTCACACTGAGTAAGTTATGCTTAAATCCCTTAAGAAATTGAACATTTTGAATCTGAGCAGAGTTTATTTTACCTAGTGTACCTACTCCTTTGATGAAGCTTTTGTCATTTTTACCAAACGTGACAAGTCCTCCATCAAAGCCCTCCATGGAGAGGAACTTATCATTCTCCCCTGTCATGTGCCTTGAGCATCCACTGTCTCGGTACCACATTTTTCTTCTTGATGCTATGAGGCATGCCTGTATCAGAGTTAGACAAAGATTTAGGTACCCATTTGACTTTGGGTCCTCGAGGGTTAGTTTTCATCCTTGTGGGATCTTTCTGCCTGTTGCTACAAACTGAAATATGGTGTCCAATTTGTTTTCATCTTGAGAATTTTGCTTTGGGTTTTCTATTTTTGACAGAGTTCTCCTTCTTATATATCTGACCCTTCTCAACAGGAGTTAGATTATCTTGAGAAGTTTCAAATTTTGTGCACAAATCATAAGCTAATGAGTTAATTCAGTAACTCGTTTTCTCAAAATCATATTTTCATTTTGTAGTTCTAAGTTAGAAGAAACTGGTTTTTCTGTCATTTTTAAGTTGAGAAGCTTGAACTGTTCTGACATTTTGAAATGAGACATAGAGGACTCAACTTCTTTGCAATATTCACATTTAGGGAGTTCATAATCACATACCTATTCTTGCTCAGTTTCTTCCATGAGACATAGATTGGTTGCTTTCTCCTCATGCTCACTTGATGATCCTTCTGAATCATTCCAAGTGGCCATCAAAACTTCCTTCTTTCGTGTGAATCTTCTTGGTCCCCTTTTGTTAAGAAAAGGACAATCTTGTTTCATATGATTAGACTTCTTTCATTCATAGTAGGTGAATTTTGGCTTGCTTCCTTCTCCTTTGGATGTGTCCCTTCTGAATTGAGATTTTTCTCTACTTTTGTTGTATAGCAATCTGATGATTCTTCTTGAGATTAGAGACAGCTCTTCTCCCTCTGTATCCTCTTTAGTTTCTTGCTCTTCATCTTCCATTTTATGAGAGGAAATGTTGTTCTCTTTCTGAGAAACCTTTAGAGCCGCTGCCTTTTTCTTTAGATGGAGTTCCTCCATAAGCTCTTGTTCATGCATTTAGCCTATCAAATGATCAATGTCAAGTGTTGACAATGTTTTTGCTTTTTCTATGGCAGTTTTCTTAGGTCTCCAAGCTTTTGGAAGGCATTTCAAATGCTTATTAACCTTATCAAAATTTGGGTAAGTTTTTCTCAAAGCAGTTAATCCATTGACGATTGCAGTGAATCTGTTGAACATTACATCAATGGTTTCTTCTTCAGACGTTTTGAACATTTCAAATTCATGGATGAGCATGCCCTTCTTTGCTTCTTTGGTTTGATTAGTTCCTTCATGGGCTGTTTGTAGAGTATTCCATATTTCTTTAGTAGTTTCCTTCTCTACTATCTTGTCATATTCCATATTTGACCAGTTCTTTAGAAGTTTCCTTCTCAACTTTCTTGTGATATTCAAATTGTTCTTCGCACTCCCACCAAGTCTCCTCAATCTCCTCAGGCACATGTTCGCAAACTTCCAACTCAAATCCCTGTAAGTTTTTCTCTTTAGTTCGATTGTCGTTCTTACCATATTTGTTTCCCCCTCTCATCACCCCTTTCTTGGAGGAAACTGCTGGTGCCACTGTGGTGGTTGACCCAACCCCTCTTGAGGTGGTCGAACCTCCTATTGATCGCCAGTCCGAGGGCCTTTCTTCGCCTGCCATTGACAACGAAGAGTTGCAATGGTATTTCTTTAGTCTTCAGGTTCTAGAGGTGGCTGCCTCTTCTTCTGCGATGGACCTCGCCCAAGGGGAAGCAGCTCTGGCTGGCGAGATTCCAACCGATCCTGACGAGGTAGCCAAACTCGAGCTATGCTCTTTCGGGTTTCTAAATTTCCAAACATTCTCTCCACTAAAAGGGACATGTTGGAAGAGGCGGCCCTTCAACTGGGGGATATCTCCAGCCAGCATCAGTGAGCCAAAGCTACTGGTGACCAAGCTGGAACTACCCTTCAACAACTGGACTCCTATCGGGCTAAAAAGGAGGGAGATCGGGTAACCTTTAATTCCCTCAGCCAAACAAAACAGGTCACCTTAGCTGAGCCGAAAAGGATAGTCTATCGCATCAAAGCTATAGAAGACCAAACTGCCTAACTTCGGGCTGAGCTAGCCTCTCTCACTCCTCAACATTCGACGGCTGCAGATAGGGTCACTGCCATCTCCACTGCCATTACCGAGCTTTTCCACCGCAGTTCTGCCTTGGATCCTACTCTCGCAGATCTCCATCCACTCCAACTTGGCTTGGAAGTGGACCTTGATACAAATCGTGCTGCCCTGGTGCGGATCACCAATTAATAGGGAGCCTTAAGGGCGTCTTATGAGCAAGCCCTCGCCTAGGTAGTTCGAAAGGTTGCTGATGCTCCGGCCATTGCCGAGGCTGTGACAGGTAAGCCTCCTCTCAACAAATCCCCTACTGCCAAGGTAGTAACCCTCAGGGATGATGTCGGTGAGGAGATGGGGGAACCAATATCAGAAGTATGCCCGCTGTTGAACCCCCCATCCAAAGGCTTGGAGATCTTTGCAAGACTGCTGCCGTTGAAATGGATGAGGCTATATCGGCAGCGATTGAAGTTGTGGTGATGGGCATAGTGCAATATGCCTTTGAGGCTCACATCATTGCTGATGAGGAGAGGGTTGAGTGAGATTAGGACCTATCTATCCTGTATATCCTTAAACTTATCACTAGGCCGCGGGTGTGTGGCGTGCCACTTTGACATTTTCTTTTATAATTACCAACTTTCTTTCCCTTGCATATTTTCCCATAGAGTAGGATAATACGCCTTGAGATACTTGCCGTTTACTTTTGTTTCAAACTCTTCTCCGTCTAGAATGATAAAATAGTATACCCCACCGTTGTAGACTTCACTAACGATGTAGGGCCTATCCAAATTTGGGGACCACTTGCCAAAATGGGGATCTTTCTTCCCTAGTGGCAAAATTAGTTTTCCGTACTACGCCACCTTCAACAGCCTTTTTTGGTTTGACGTGTTTGTTGTAGGCTCGGGCCGTTTTGGCTATTTTTATTTAAATCCTGCTGAAGGCAGCCAGCCTGTCATCATCCACCAAGTCTAACTCCATCAACATGGCTTGTTGGTACTCATCCTTACTAAGGGAGTGTTGTCAGGCCACCCTTAACGAAGCTACACGAATCTCTGGTGGTAGCACGACATCCTTCCCGTAGACCAGACGATAGGGAGTTGCCCCCGTGGCTGTGGGCTTAGAATTTCTCATAGCCCAAAGAAGCTCATTGAGGGTCTCGTGCCAGCATTGAGGCTTATCCTCTATATTTTTCTTGATGAGCTCAATGATGATTTTGTTAGTATCCTCTGTCTGTCCATTAGCTTGGGCATAATAAGGAGACGAGTGTCTCATCTTTATTCCATACTCCTGAGCAAAGGCCACCACTTGTTCCCCGGTGAACATTGTGCCTTGATCGGCTGTGTTGGTTTCAGGGATACCAAATCTGTATATGATCTGGTTCTCTATGAATCCGTTCACCGCAGCCTGATTGACACTTCCCAGAGGTATGGCTTCCACCCATTTAGTGAAGTAATCGGTGGCGACAATAATGATATTATGGCCCTATGAGCACGGAGAGGGTATATCTAGTCGATTAGATCCATGGCCCACCCTCTGAATGGCCAAGGTTTGACAATGGGATGTAGCTCGTCCGTAGGCACTCTCTGGATTGGTCCCTGCAGCAAGCAAGCCTCACATCCTTTGGCAAACAGGAAACAATTGGCCGTGATCGTCGACCAATAGTACGTGTGCCTGTAGAAAGCCATTTCATGATGGGGCCAAACCTATAGGCACCAAAAATTCCTGCATGGATTTGTGCCATTACCATATAAGCGTCCTTCCTCTTGAGGCATCATAATAACACCCCGTTGGCGCTTCTCTTATAAAGTTCGTCCCCTATCAAGATGTACTTCAGTGCCCTCTGTTTGACCTTGAAGTCAGTGTCAGTCGTTGGGTTACGAAGGTACCTTGTCAAGGCATCTTGTTGTAATACCTCAACTATTCGCTCTTTGTAACCCAAGGCTTGCTTTGCTACGTCATTCTCTTCCTAGTTCTCGTTCCTGGGGACGTACATGATGACAACATCGGTAAACAACTTGAATAAGTTATGCACCGAGGCTCTTAACTGCTTAAGCTTTGTATTGTAACACTTGTATTCCTAGTGATCTGCTTGATCACCAGTTGTGAATCACCCTTTATTTCCACGTATTGGGCCTTCATGGCAGCCAGGATGTCAAGTCCCATGATCAAAGCTTCTTATTCGGCCTGATTAGTGGATGCTTGATCTCCTATCCTGCACATGAACCTCCATGTTTGACCATAAGGGCTGGTGATGACCACACCAATACCTACCCTCGTTTGGGTGCTTGAACCATAAAATATTAAGACCCAAGGCTATCCCTCTACACAAGGATGCTGAGCCAGGAAATCGGCCAAGGCTTTCCCTCTGGTAGCTCTTAGTGGCAAGTAAGTCAGGGCAAACACACTTAACATAATGGCCAACTTAACATAATGTCTTCCCTGCAAGACAGGCCTATTAAGAAGGTACCTAATAGTGTCTATTTTGGACACAACTAAAACCCCTTTAGGTAAAAGATAATATTCTAGCTTAGTACAAGCATTAAACAAAGACAAAAGAAAGCTTATCAATAGGAGAATATCTAATCTCGGCATCATTAAGAATCCTACTAAGATAATATATAGTGCACTCGACGCCACTATCGTCATCCTGAGCAGACAAGCAGTTGATGACCTGATTTTTGGTCGCAATATATAGCTTCAGAGGCCTTCCAGGCTGCGGAGGCACCAAGACAGGGAGATTAGTTAAGGCAGGCTTGATCTGATCAAAGGTTTCGTGTTGCTTGGTTCCCCAGATCATCTTCTCAGTGTTCTTTATCTTCAACAAGGGTGAGAAAGCTTTCATTTTCCTAGCCGAGTTGGCGATAAATCTCCTTCGGAAATTGATTTGACATAGCAAACTCTACAACTGCTTCTTCGTTCTAGGGCGTCTTGCCTCCAAGATAGCCTGAGCTTTGTTTTTGTCTACTTCAATGCCCTAGTTGTGCACCAAGAACCTGGGAAATTGCCTGCAGATACGCCAAAAGCACATTTAGTAGGGTTCATCTTGAGACTGTGGATTCTCATATGCTTTAGAGCTTGTTCAAGATCAACCAAGTGAACCTCAAAGCTCTTGGATTTAACCACCACATCATCAATGTATACTTCCACATTTTTACCGATGAGGTCATGAAAATTGGCATTCGTAGCCCTTTCGTATGTGGCCCCAACATTCTTGAGGCCAAAAGGCATTACCAACCACTCATAGATACCTAAGGCGCCAGGGCACCTAAAGGTAGTCTTATGGGTGTATGCCTCGGCCACATATATGTGGTTTTAACCAAAATAATCGTCCATAAATGTCAAGATGGCATTGTTAGTCGCGACTTCGACAAGCATATCAGCCACATGCATACCATACTCATCCTTTGGAGTGGCCAAGTTCAGATCTCTGTGGTCAATACATACCCTGACCTGGCCATTCTTTTTGATCACGGGGACTATATTGGACAGTCATTCTACATACCTTACTGTTCTGATGAACCTTGCTCTCAACAGTCTCTCCTCTTTAGCTTTGATCTGTGGCATTAGCTGCAGGTTGAACCTCCTCGGTGGTTGCTTCTGGGGCTTGCAACCTTCCTTGATGGGCAACCTATGCTCCACCAAGGCTCTATTAAGGCCCAGCATCTCACGGTAGTCCCATGCAAAGTAGTCGCGGTAGTCCTTTATCAAATCTACCACCTGGTCACGCTGTTGTGGCTGAAGTTTGCCACTGACCTTGGCCATCCTCGACTCACTCTCAATACCTAGATTAAGTTCCACTAGAGGGTCTTGAGCCTCAAATGTAGGTATCCTTCTTTGGATGGGTTCTATGTGACGAGGTTCGGCCAATGTCCCGTTGTCAGGGTCATCTGAAACCTCTTGCGAGGAGTACTCCGAGCATCCATAGCCCTCATGTACGACCCCAAACATAGCCTCTTCAATCCTAGATTCGATTTGGAATAGGTCGTGGGTCGGCCAACATTTTGAATTCAAAACCCTTCTTAGTCCATTCACATGATTCTATGCCTCCACTATTTCCACCTTGTCTCCTATCTGTATCATTAGCTTTTGATGCAAGGTGGAAGGAACACACTCACTGGTATAAATCCAGTCCTTCCCCAGGATTATTGCATACGAAGGGTTTCCTACTACGACAAAAAAGGCCGAGCGAGTTACCTTAGACCCAACTGTCACATTGGCCACCAACACTCCAAATGCATGAGATGGGTGGCCCATGAAACTGGTCATGGTCATGGTGGTTGGATTAAATCTTCGGCATTCTTCCCTAGCTTCTTCATTGTGGCCAACGACATGATGTTCAGCACAGCCCCACCATCCACGAAGACACGATTAAACAACTTACCATATAGGTGGGACTTGAAGTACAATGACTTCAAATGTCTAGTCATGTCTGCCGTTGGCTTTTCAAACAGCATACCCTCCGTGACTAGTCATGACCTCAAGTCTGTATAGAATCAGGTGGGAGAGAAGAGTACCATGAGAAGGAAGTTGCTGTCAGGGACAAAGGGAAAAGCTGCAACTTGTGATACTTATTCTGGTTTCCAACCCCACAATGGGCCGTGAATCGGTCGATGTGCTCTAGCGCCAGTAACACAATTAACATCATAACTGAATTCTATCAATCCTATAAACAAGCGTCATAGACTCAATCAATTCCTATGCAAACTAAATTAAACAAGCGATAAAATAGTTTGTATAATGAAAGCAAAACCGAATCATAAAACGAAATCATGATTAAGTGATTAAGCAAAACCGAATCATAAAACGAATCACATAAGCAAATCAGAGTTTGAGTAATTAAGCAAAACACAAACCGAATTTGCAACAAGAATTATGAAGATAATATTGATAGAGAAAGAATTAAAACCATAAAAATGAAATAAACATTAAAGCACTGAACCTCAAAATCCTTACAGCATCACCCTTCACCAATAGATTGATCTAGGGCTTTAAGCTTCCATGGAGGTTACGCTAGCAAATCCTCAAAATTGTATAATAATGCGTAAAAGAGCCAAACCGACTCTGAATAGTGTATTTAACTAGGACAAAAACGAAAACCCTAATCCACTAACTGGGTTACTAGATAGAAGCCCGATAACAAACTAATATTCGGCCCAAAACCCGTTTTACACATTACTTCTTCGGTATTTCGCAGTTTTGACCTTCCAGACTTCAGATTTAGGTTTTGAGCTCAACGGAAGAATTGTAGCTATGTTCCTTAGATTTCCAACGCATGCTCGCAAGTCTCAATCGCATAATCACAGCCAAAGTTATGGCTTGCAGAGTTAACAGGGGTCAATATGCAATAAAAACAACAATTAATCGATAATTTTCTATAATGCTCAATTGAGACCCAAAATCTAGAAACGCGCTAAGACTTAAATATTAGGTACAAAGAACAATTAAAAACAAAAATGAAAAGATATAAATAGTGCATTAAAATACACTGATCATAAACAAAAGAACTTCTTGATAGTGTTAGCTATAAAATTAGGGTCCAGGAGTTGGGGCCCCGAAGGTCTTTCAGGTGGAGGCGTTGGTCGCCACATTGTATTTGGGGGACCCTGCGCCCCTTGCTGTGGTGGTACCTGAGGTGGAGCATTTGTCCATGGCCGCCCAGGTACTACTTAGGTCAGGTTAACACGGCCAGCTCCTGGTATACATGCTTGCGTGCCTCGGTGAGGTGGAAGTTGATTCCATGGCTGCTAGACTGGGGCAACATTCATGTGTGTCTGAATATAGGAGTTCGCCGGGTAGGTACAGAGTGTGGGGTGAAGGCTTGCCCCCATGTGTTAGCTGGGTAGTTAGCTGCGGCAGAGCATCCATAGGAAGACGATCCTTGTAGTAGACCCACCAAGCTTGCTGCCTCGGGCGGCCTTGTGGCCAATTGGACTTGTCCCTACTGAAGTGAAGTCGTATTGGTGACATTCACCATAAAATACCCCCAGTGTTGGCAGTGGAAAAAGTACCATGCTGAGGATTAAAGGCCTAGTCACACTCCCACTCGGTGGACACTGTTGCATGCCTCCCATAGGATTATAGGAGGAGGCCTGCTGAGGTCCAACAAGGTTGGTGTATGGGAGAGTCTGAAGCGTACCTCCCATAGAAGAAGGTTGTCCTCCCTGGGATTTGCTGGGGAAACTATTGTTTATCGTGCAACTGGCTTGCGTAGCACGCCTCTGCTCCACTTCCTTGGCCCGTTGCACCTCCTTGTGCACCATAGGTTTCACTATGTCAACCAATTGGTGGGACAGTTGGTACATGATGTTCTGTATCCTCATGTCGATATTCTGCTGGATAAACGACATGGACATCACCACTTGTCCCTCATAATAGTCTTGAGGAGGACCGTCATTCGACTCAGCATTTGCCGCAAGAGGGGTTGTCCCCGAAACACTTACTGGCTCAGTGTTTTTTCGTTTTAAGGGCAGTTCCCTTTTCTAATGCCGACGGAGGCTCGATACTTAGGTTCATGCTAGAGCGTAGGTGCATATGCCAACAATAATCCAATCCAGGCGAATCAAACAAAATTGTTTGTTCACCTGTTCCAGTCTTTGATTTAACTGTTCTTCAAGTAATTGCGCCGAGGAGGGAACTCTGCTCCCTGACTGTAGGTATCTTGACTCCTCTAGAAAGAGTTAGGTTAGGTGAAAGGGACGCGAGGGTTGGATTAATTTATTGGCCTAATGCATAAAGTAATGATAAAAGTGCGGTAAAGAAGATAAATTGAAATGAAACGTAGAGTTTTGATTGATTGGATGGGTCTTTTTACATTTACTTTGTGCTATTTATATACTTAGGCTATCGTTGGCCACTATGCAAGCCAATACTTGCCTACCAATGGATAAATCTAAGATCAACGTCTATCATTGTTCATAAGCCCTAAAGAGGCGGAGTAACTACCCACGATCCCACTAGCACGGTTAGTGGGGTAAAAGCTCGTTGCTTCGTTTTTCACGGCCTCGCTCATTCGCTTGATCTTCAACTACTCCCACGTTCTATCTTCGTGCATCTTCTGTCTTTCCTTCCAAGCAAGTCTGCCTTACCTCGGCCACTCTATCACTCGGCTGCTCGTAGCCCTTGGGCAGTAACTTAGGAACGCGAGTCACCTTGGTCGTGACACTCTATAGGTTGGGACTTTACTCTCCCTCGGCATAGCCTATTGGCCCTCGGGGTTACCCCTTACTCGGGAGTTTTGTCTTATAGTGTGCCCCGATTGCCTCTCTTTTTTTTCTTCGTCAAGATTGATTGATTTAATTACTAAAGGGAAGAGGTCCAAGCCAAAACAATCCACAAGATTGGAACCAGAAGTGGGCTAGGCTCCACACAGCACATTTGCTCAAGATCAAAACGTGTCCACAGCAAAAAAAATTATACCGATCAAATGAAAGCACAAATAAAAGTACAACACATGGTTAACAGAAATGAAAGCACAAATAAAGATGAGAGAGAAACTCAAAGAAGCTGGAAACGTTCCGAAAGGGGTAAAAACCCTAGCCGTCTTCACAAACACAAACAAAAAGCAAAATTAGGAAAAAAAAACTCTCTAAATTCCACAAGTTCTTCATATCTTGCACAATTACTCTGTGAAGCTGATCAGGAGGATGGTGAGGCCAAGATCCATGAAGGTTATTGGAGGCAGCAAGGGGAGCAATCTCATGAGCAACTTCATTACCAGATCGTCAAGTCCAGGTAATATCACAGAGTTCAAAACCTCCAGTAATAGACTTGATATCATCAACTATTCCTCTAATCTGACCTTTGAATGACTTACCATTGCAAGCTTCAACAACAATTTGATTATCAGTTTCAAGCACAACGCTAGTCAAGGATAGAGAGCAAGCTAAGGAAGCAGCACCACGGAGAGCAAGAGCTTCTGCAACTAATGGAGAGGAGGCGTAGATCCTGCGAGAAACCATTGTAAGAGCTTCCCCTTTATCGTTTCTGCAAATAACACCAGTGAAGCCAAATCCCAAAGCTTCAATGAAAGCCACATCAGAGTTAAATTTGATGAACTGGGCTCTTGGAGGTCTCCATAACAGAGGTGTGTCACGCAACCCAGTATTAGGAGTGACCAATGGCAGATTTTGGGGGGGGGGGGGGGGGGGGGGAGGGACAAAAGCTAAAGTAAACTCATTCACTTGAGTTTTGATTCTGATTAGAACTTCCAAAGGATTAGGGTCCTTCGCATTGAAGACCTTATCATTCCTTGTCTTCCATATACGCCACAAAGTGTAGAAGAGTTTAGAGATTTCTTCTTTAGAGAGCAGATATCCAACAACCAGTTATGGATACTAGTGAGATCAGATCTTGAGGGGAAAGGAATGAACTAGAGCCCAAACCATAGTGGTTGGGTCCAAGGACACAGTAAAAATAGATGTTCACGGGTCTCAGTTTCACTATTGCAAATAGGGCAGATGGGACTCTGAGTGATTTTCTTTTTATAGAGAGCTTCCCTAGTAGTCAAAAAATTATGATTTAGTTTCCATAGAAAATGTTTCAACATGGTTGGAATATGAGATGACCAAATGAGACTCCATAGATCAGCAGGAATAAGGGTTGAAGATGAGGTCCTGGGAATAGGGGTGGGATTTAAACCAACAATAGCAGCATAACCAGATTTAACCGAGTAATCACCATTACTTGTATGAGGCTAAATGAGTTTATCAGTTTGAAAAAACCAAAATATTGGAGTCTGTATGGCTACAATAACACTAGGAGGGGTGAGATTTTGCCTAAGCTTAGACACATCCCAGTTCTTTGATGAGTCAATGAGGTCACTAACTGTGGTGGCAGTAGCAGTCGGAAGGGATATAGCCTTGGCACCATTAGCAAGCCAAGAATCATCATTAATATTCACCCCCACACCTGAGGCAATGTTCTACCTCCCAGAGGCTTTAAGAATAACTCTACCATGAAGCAAACTTTTCCACACCCAAAAGGTACTTCTACCAACACCTGAATGTCAGAAATCACCATTTGGGAAATAGATGCCCTTGATTGTCTCTGCCCAAATAGATGAAGGGTTCTGAATCAGTCTCCATACCTGTTTGGAGAGAAGAGCAGAGTTCAATTTAGAAAAATCTTTAAAGCCTAAACCTCCCAGATGATTGCCACCAAAACTTAGACACACAAGAGTTCAGTCTCCAGTGAATTCCTCTAGCCTTTCCAGACGACTACCACCAAAACATAGCCACACAAGAGGTGAGAGAGGCACAAAAGGTTTTAGGGACCTGTAGTATGGCCATGATGTAAGAGGGAATGGCTTGAATAGCTGCCTTGATGAGGAGTTCTTTCCCTGCAACATTAAGCAAGTTTCCTTTCCATCCCTCCAGCTTATTAATAACCTTTTCCTTGAGCCAGGAACTAGCCAAGACTTTTGAACCTCCCCATTCTGCTGGAATGCCCAAATACTTCCCTGGGGAATCCCAGAGAGGTATGTTAGTCATTGAAGGAAGTTGAGCTTTGAGAATAGGAGGAACTTTGCTGCCACATATAATTCCTGATTTGGAGAGATTAATCTTCTGGCCAGAAGCACTTGCGAATAGGATGAGGATGTGAATAAGGTGATAAACATCTTCCTTAGTGTTACTAGTAAATAGGATAGCATCATTTGAAAACAAAACAAATGTGAGAGAGAAGGAGCAGTCTCAGCCAATTTGATGCCATGGAGTAAATTCTTGCTACAAGCATCTGATATCAGTCTAGAAAGCACATCAAATATCATTATGAACAGGTATGGGGACAGGGGATCTCCTTGCCTAAGACCTCTCTTTGGTATAACCTTCCTAGAGGTGAAGCCATTTACTTGGTATGTGTAGGAAATAGTAGACACTAAAATCATAACAGAAGAGACGCAGGACTCAACAAAACCATAAGCTTTTAAGACGTTAGATAAAAAGGACCAATCCACCCTATCATAAGCGTTATTCATATCTACATTGAAGGCCATACCCTCACCCTCAAAATCCTACTTCTTTTTTAGATAATGGAAAGCCTCATGAGCTATGATGAGGTTATCTTGGATCAAACGGCCACTAACAAAGACTGACTGTTGGGGGGAAATAATATAAGAGATAATTTGTTTGACTCTAGAGACATAGATAGAGGCTATGACTTTGTATAAGAAAGTGCAGCAACTAATAGGTCTTAGGTGGGATATGGACTCTGGGAGAGGAATTTTTGGGATTAAGGCTACTGAGGTTAGGTTAATATCACTGTCTAATTTAACACAGCCCCAAAAAACATCATACTTTATCGTCTCCCAATTCTTTTGGAAGAAGAGCCCATTGAGCCCATCAGGCTTAGGGGCCTTGTAAGTGCCCAGGTTAAAAACAACAACTTCAACCTCTTAAAAAGAAACATTTTTAGTAAGAGCAGCATTCATATCATCAGTAATACATCTAGGTATAACATTAATACAATGATCAACATGAGAAGAGTTTTCATGAGAGTATAAATGATTATAGAAGTCCCAAATACCATGCATGACCTCATTCTGACCCTCCAGCCACTGCCCAGAGCTATCCTGAATCCTTAATTGTTTGTTTTTATCCCTCCTTTGTAGAGTTGAAGCATAAAAAAACCTAGTATTCCTGTCTCCATAGTTAAGCCATTTGATTTTTGATCTTTTCCCCCAATAGAGCTCTTTCTGGTGCCATAGTCTGTTAATATGGTTTCTGTGATTATTAACTGCCTGTCAATCCACTTGATTGGAAAGTTTGTTGATCATGTCTTGAATAATGTTCTTGATGTGTTGAGTTTCCTGAGCTTCATTCCTAAAATTTCTCTTGTGCCACCTTTTAAGAGATGTAGTGCAACTGCCCACTTTTTTATTCCAGTTCTGCGAAGGATCAAGGTGGGAATCTTGATTCCAAGCAGAAGCAACAACCTGCCTGCAATCATCATGCTCATCCCAAAATGCCTCGTATTTAAAACTTTTGCCACTAGTAAGGGGGGTTAGGCTTTAGGAGGATGGGTGAGTGGTCAGAACTTATGATTGGTAATACAATAGCAATACCATGAGGAAAGGTGATTCTCCAGGCCCAATTGACTAAGACCCTGTCAATTTTTTATTTTGTCACAAAACCTTCTCTAGGGATACTTAACCAAGTGAATTGACACCCTTGTAAAGTCATATCCATAAGACCAGAGGTATCCAGAAGTTCTCTAAAAAGCCTCAACCTAATAGGTTCCAAGTCCCTCATACCATCTTTTTCATTTGTGGAAATCATCTCATTAAATTCACCAGTGCAGCACCAAGCACCATCCAAGCTTGATTTAAGTCTAAAAATTCTTGGCCAAAGGTGTCTCCTTCCACTAAAAACAGGATTACCACAGATAAAAGTAAACTCAAAGGTGAAACCAGGCCTTCTTTCCTTTGCTGCCGTGTGAATGAAGTTAGGGCTAGCTTCAAGAATCTGAACCTCATAGTAGTCATTCCACAACAAGCAAAGGCCACCAGAAATGCCACGGGATTCAACACAAAAACAATGTTGATATCGAAATTTTCGCTTAACTCTTTCAACTCTTGCCTTATGAGCTCTAGTCTCCATAAGGAAGATAATGGCAGGCTTGTGATCTCTTACTAGATCACTTAATTCTCTATTTGTTGAGGACACCGCCAATTCTCTACAATTCCAACCAACCCAAGTCATTGGAATGGAGGGGCAGGGATTTGCCTGCCGCCTCTTTCTTAGGGTTGCTGCCAATAGAGAAAGTTCCAAAATCACCACTAAAGGAATTTCGGTCCTCATGAACCAATGGACTCATTAGTTTTTTCACAGTATTCTCCTCTTCACCAGTAGGAATGAAATGCCTCTTTTTCCTGAGGCTCATACAAGAAACAAGAGTAAGAGGTAGCAGGTTTAGGTAAGGCTTTTGGGGGCTCTCTCCAGGTTAGGGATATAGGTTCTGGCTATTGTTCTTGTTGTATAGTGTCATTGGGTTTATTTGTTGGGAATATTTCGGGTTTGGGTTTGGACTGGGTTCATTCGGTAAACTGGTTCATGGCTACTTTCAGCACTCATGGAATCTTGTTGACATTTCCTGTTCCTCTCAAGCTCAGCATCAGACATATGGGCTTCTTCAGGCATAAGAAAATTGTCCTCAGAGGAGCTACTATCACTTGTAGGAGTTCTAGGAGTGTACACATAAGAGAGGGGATCATCAGGAGTGTACACATTGTTTTGGCTTGCAGGTATAAGGATGTCTGACAGTTCATCCGGGTTTTCATGTTGTTGGTTTTGATGTGAGGAGCTTGACGCCATGGTATTCGATGGTAGATGAAGAACAAAAGAGCAAATAAAGACTTATGAAGATATAGATGAAAAGGAACAAGGGTTTATGTTAGGGTTTAGAGGGGGGTCTTGTGTTTGGTACGATAATGGTTTGTAATGTATTTTGTACGGTCGTGTATTGTGGTTTATGGTAAGGAAGGTTTGTTACGGTCGTTTATTTGATGTTTGTGGTAGGGAAGGTTTCTTTGATCTCTATGGGATTTTGAATCTGATGTTAAGTATTAGGTTTTAGTTTGTTTTTGTGTATGTGATTTTGGACGCTTTGGAGAGGTATGAATGGTAGTGAAATGGATATTAAACGTGAGAGGGATGTTGTAGTGATGGAGACAGGGAAAGGCGTGAGCGATAATAATTCCAACAGGAAACAACACAATAAGAACCAACAGGAACAGTACCCAAGGTAGGGTAAACAATAAACCTTATTAAAACCCTAGCAGAGAGCCTTAGAAGGGGAACCAAGTCCAACAAACCACGCTGATGTTGTCAAAAAACCAGATTGCCTCTCTTGAGTTCACTCTATCAGCATTTACCTCTTGGGCTTTAGTCCTATGACTTGCTTCAATACCCTAACTTTTTTCCCCTTTTTCCTCAGACCTCGGCCTACGACTTAATTAATTCTGGGTGTTAACATATATTAATAAAATATTAAAACTGAAAATATATTACAAAACTTAAATTAAAAATCAAAGGAAACAACTAGGGGGATCCGACGACACATCCGAAACCAGCCATACCCGAGTTACTATTTGCTACTTTGGATAAGACAGATCGGGTGCCGGTTACCCGATTGTTCAAAAACGGTTACTTTTGGACATATATGGAAAGACTCGGAATTGGAACCCACACCCAACGGTACCCGAGTCCGACCGAAACTGTTACTCAACACTTTTTGAGACACATGTGACATTCTTTTCACTCTGCATTTACAGGTTTACAGCCATTACAACCAATAAAGTGGAGAAACTTTCTCAGTATCAAAGGACAGTTTATTTTTCTATCTCCTGTCAAATCGTATTTTTATTTGATTTTTTATTTTTGCATTCATTTTTCAGCAACTGCTCTCGGCAAAGTTTGAAATTGTAGTAATTCTTTTTATAAATTCTTCTCTCTCTCTCCAACTATCACATCTATTAGAATTTTTGTTTTTATTTAACGGTTTTTTCTCTTTCTTCAGAATACGAAAGAAGGTGATGTCTCATGGGCTTGGATTTGGAAAACTTCACTACATGCAAATATACAATTCTTCTTATGGCAAATAGGACATGGGTCTCTTCCAACAAAATCTGTCCTAGGCAAAAGAGGGATTCAATGTACTAGTGTTGGTGCAATTTGTGGTTTGGAGGATGAAACTTTGCTCCATGTGTTTGTTTGGATGTACTCTCCCCTTGAAGGTTTGGCGGTTCTAGAACTTAACTCCAATTCCAGATACAAATGTTGTAATTTTATTTATTTTAAGAGATATTTCAAAGGCTTTGGACATACTAGATTTTTATTTACCGACATATTATTTTATAATTATATTTTTGGCCTTACTTGAGTCTATCCAAAAATTCTATTTTCTATAAAATTTCAAATATGTTTTTCCACTTACTTGCCATTAGTGGGAGATTGTTGGAATAATGACATTCAAGTGTAAATTACATTATATTTATAATATAATAATTATATATAATAATAACGTTGGCTATATATTTATACAGCCGTTTGGTATAATTATTGTATTTTATAACTTACGGTTTTGATATGTAGGTTACATATCATAATTTATTTAACTTTAAGACTTTTCATTACAATAGTAGCCGTTGGTTTCTTTTTCTTTATGCATGAGTATAACTTTGGCATCCAATGAAATAATAACTTGTTTTCATTGAAGTTAATTTCATGATTAATGTGCCAACGGACAAAACAAACAAATTTTGTATAAAATGATTCTATAAGAGCATGACTAAGTGGGGTGTGATGGAAGAGGCTATTGGAAAATTCATTTTCTCTTAAATTATTTTTGGGCAACGTCTGTGAGACTCCAAAGTGAAATTGGCATCGAGTGCACGAGTTCAGACACTACTGTGAAAACCTTGGGGAGCAAACTGGATATTGGGTTGCTATGAAAGAGAGGAAAAATTTATGGGTTCATCTCCTATTAACCAAAGTCATTCACTGACACTAAATTCTTGCCAGTTCGAATTCCTCATTCGTTATTTGCGATTGGGACGAGCCGGTTGTATCTCGGGGAATTTGCGCTGTAGAGGCGAATAAATTCTTCACGACAGCCACCAGGCGCCTCCGGTTGTTTGCTCTAACGTTTGTTCATTTCGCAGGCATACTGTTTTGTTGATTTTGTTGCGTAAATCACTATAATCTGAAGAATTTATTCTGCAATCGATTAAAAGCGATGGAGCCAGGGAAAACACCACTAATTTAGCATTGTGACGATAATGTGGCGGCGTGAACAACGGGTTATCAAAACCGAGACTATTGATGGAATAATGTTGCTTCTCGAAATGACTGTTGCAAACATTCAACGATAGCGGCTAATTTCTATTCTTTCCTTTCCTTTTATTTCAGTTTATTTTTATCCAATTACTATTATTATAATTATTATTATTGTTGCTGTTTTTCCTCGTATTTTCATATTCAAATTGGAATGAACTTGAGAATGGTTGAGTTGGGATGCGCACCAAAGGATTGCATTCCTTAGATATTAGAAGCGATACAAGCAACAATTGCACTCTATGTGAGGAAATGGAAACAACCACTGACGAGGTAAAAGTTTGGCGTATCAATACTAGAGAAAACTGTGTTTATGGATCAGGTCGGTCTCCTAACTTATACTCATTTTGAGTTGATCGTGTAGATTTATGGTATTTTCAAGTTTGAATTTAATTAGTACCTCCTCTCTGTTTGGTTCAATTTTTTGCTCAATTGTACGGGACATCTACCTGAGAAAATTTTAAACTTTGAGTTTTCAAAACAGTTTTTTAAATTCTGCATAAGGATATGTCGTAAAGGTGATGAACAAGTAGTGTTGGAGTTTCACATTAGACATTTATATTCAAGTGACTAAATCTAACAATTCTTTAGATTTAGGTGATACATTGAACAACTATTAGATATATGAAGGTATTGTATTAGGTGATACTGAGAAGTTTCTTTTTAAAAATATTATATTATTGAAAGCATTTGAAATTGTGGATTTGCTTTTGGCAACTATTTAAGAGTGAGGGTTTTTATTTTCTTGATGTGCTTAGCGTGATAATGTGTTGAATATTTTTATGTGTCTTTTCATTCAATTGATCCCCATGTTTAAGAGTTACAACACATAAGTTTAGAATGACAAAATTGGGCTTTTGCTTATTGTAATTAGTCTATGTTTTGAGATTGTATCTTTGATATTAGTATCAGTAAGTATGATTGCATCTTTAACAAATTGAATTCTTGAGATTTCATTGTCGAATTTCTTATTGCTTATGTGTTGATGGGTTTACTAATGATGTGATTATTTATATTGAATAATTTTGTCTTCTAACTTCGATGTGAAAGACATGCTATAAATAAGCGAAATTTCTGTTGGTAGTTCATAGGGAAGTACAATAGTATAATGATGCTATGACCAAAATATTTTTTTTTTGAGATACTTCTTTAGAAGTTTAGATGCTTTGAAGTTAAATTCATTGAATATCCTTATGTTTCTAAAACTTAGTCAACAGAAAAATAGATATAAACTTATTACATTATTTGAGAATGTACATCAATTTTATTGGAAGGATTTTGCATAATTAGTTTATTGATTTTGATGTAAGCATGTTTTGTGTATTATGCCATGTGAGACTGAGAAATTGAGATTGATCCTATCGGATGAATTATATGTGCAAAAATATGCTAATGATTTCTAGCTAATAATATGAAACAAATTGTTTTATTTAGAGTTTGAACCCCCCAAGTAATATTTTCATTAATATGTGATACATGTATTACTATTGATTTTGGAACGCTATGTTGTGTGACGCATTGTGGGGGTTGTTCTTGGATTCATGTTTTCTATAAAAACTGAGTCTTCAAAGTGTAGACATGCTATGTTGATAACTAAATTATCAAGTTTTATAAAAATTGCATTAGAATGTGCAAGTGATTTAGTTGGTATAGTTTTGGTAGATGTTTTTGTTTTGACCTATACAACTAATAGAAGTGATTATTGGGATTCTTGGTGTCTTTGTTTCCACTTTTTGTTGGATTAATAAAGATCATAAAAGTGTCTTCTTTTAGAGCGAGAAAAAATTGATTCCCTAAGAGATAGAAAATGACATCACTTATTGACATGTTCAAAGTGATTATATCTAGCAATATTTTAGATTCAAAGATGTTGTGGATAATTATCAATTATGAGAATTTTGTTTTGGATATATGTGATATGCATATTTTGAGATCACTCACTAATATGTGAATGCATGAAACATTATTAACATACTTGTGAAACTCTATAAATGTTTTATGGAAATGTTGTCACTTAGGAATCATATAAGCAGACCTGTATGCATAAGTATGTTATGGTGATGTGGCTTAGAAATTATCTAAGCATTTATATAAAATTGTCTATAGAGGCATCTATGTTACTATACATAGTGAATATCCATTGTATTGCAGTGATACAGTGATGATAGACGAGTTTGATTCACATGAGAATAAATCTAAAAGTGGATTTATTTATGAATGGTTGTCACTTAGAAATTGTCTAAGTAGACTTGGATAATTACCTTACAGAGATTATGGTTATTACTCAAAGATGATTGAGTTTGAGTATATTACTCAAGACTTTGTGATATATAAGATTGATTGACTAAGAGACGTCTTGGTCAATATTCATTTATGGAAGAAATAGTGTCTTTCATAACTGTGTAAAGTAACTACTAATATGCGAAAAGGATTATATCCTCAAGTTATGTGAAATCAGAAGTGAATAATCTTCTGAAAAACCCCTAGGGAAGAAAATGATTTGTGAAACATCGAGGGGAATGGGACATAAGCCAATTTAAATCAAGAAGTGATGGTAACCCAACCTTTGTGATTGGAGATCCCATGAAGAAGGTTCAATGTGGTAAAAACAAGTTACTTCTTGATATTACTAGCACTGGAAATTAATTCATGTAATTAATTTTATTCTTGTCCCTTCCTATGGTGTTATGATGTTATTGTGATAGTGCTAGTCTGCAAGGTAAAGAGGTTAAGCTTAAAGCTTTTAATGATTATCATAGCCCTTATGGGTGGTGTATGACTTGCAGCATACACTTGATGAAATTACCTATATGAGTGTCAAGTGGGGCCGCTTGCATGAGATCCTGGCGAGGTCTCTAGAGCACTCATGAACACCGAGCACGTGCAAGGCCTAGTAGCGCACCCCGCGAAAACGGCAAGAATGTGGGAGTGTAATGTGATAGTAAAACCTCTAGCATATAACATGTGTCTTGGGTTCCATAGCTTGCTAAACCAATTCACTGTATGTCATGTTTTACCTGTCTAGGACTGGGTCCATATCTTGCTATACAGCTCTGATGCATTACACCTACGATGTTAACCCAGGAAACTTTCTTTATTTATTTCTTTTCCAACTTTTGAAATATGTGGGGGATTGTTGTAATTTTATTTATTTTAAGAGATATTTCAAAAGTTGGAAAGTCCATTGCTTGGCTTTGGACATACTAAATTTCTATTTACCGACATATTATTTTATAATTATATTTTTGGCCTTACTTGAGTCTATCCAAAAATTCTATTTTCTATAAAATTTCAAATATGTTTTTCCACTTACTTGCCATTAGTGGGGATTGTTGGAATAATGACATTCAAGTGTAAATTACATTATATTTATAATATAATAATTATATATAATAATAACGTTGGCTATATATTTATACAGCCGTTTGGTATAATGATTGTATTTTATAACTTACGGTTTTGATATGTAGGTTACATATCATAATTTATTTAACTTTAAGACTTTTCATTACAATAGTAGCCGTTGGTTTCTTTTTCTTTATGCATGAGTATAACATTGGCATCCAATGAAATAATAACTTGTTTTCATTGAAGTTAATTTCATGATTAATGTGCCAACGGACAAAACAAACAAATTTTGTATAAAATGATTCTATAAGAGCATGACTAAGGGGGGTGTGATGGAAGAGGCTATTGGAAAATTCATTTTCTCTTAAATTATTTTTGGGCAATGTTTGTGAGACTCCAAAGTGAAATTGGCATCGAGTGCACGAGTTCAGACACTACTGTGAAAACCTTGGGGAGCAAACTAGATATTGGGTTGCTAGGAAAGAGAGGAAAATTTTCTGGGTTCTGTCATACCCTAATTTTGTCCGCCTAGTTTCAAAACCCTAATTTTCAGCAAAAATAAATAAATTTGTGAGTGATGCATTATTTGAGAAAGGGTTTAGGGTATTTACCCAAGCATTCTAAGGTTTTCAAAATCATTTTTGTGAAATTAAGGAATTTTGGGGCATTTAAAAGGGGCATTGTTTGGTCAATTTCAATTTAATAAATTTTTGCTTGTTGAAAATCCAATTAATTAATTTTTCGGAATTTATTTAATGAAATTATATTATTTTGAACAAAAAAAATAAAAAAATAAAGAAAATCGTTCTTCAAATTGTGCGCATATTTTATATGTGTAGTAAAAAAATCAAGTTCAAATTAATTCAAGAAAGCATTTCAAAAAAATAGTACAAGGAATATTCCCAAAAATTATATGATAGGATTTTTGTTGGCAATTTTGGTCATCTCTCATTTTCAAAAATGGCATATTCTTCAAGATACCTTGTATATGGCTCAAAATGGTTAGATTTATGTACAATTATCTTGAAAGGAATAATCAAAATTGAGAGGATAATTGGAAGGTTCATGGATAGTACAATAGTACAATTGCCAACTTGCAAAACTTGGGCACCACTCTCATTGCTTGGCTGAATATCTCCCCCTTCATTTTCCTCTCATTTTGCATTTTTTTTGCCCCTCATCAAGGTGTGTTTCAATCCTCACCCTTGATTCAAAATTAAAATGCAATCCTAGAATGAGATGAGGTACACAATGACCTAAATGCCCCTAAACCTAATTGCACTTTATATATACCCTCATATCCTCACCTCTCACAAGTTTTTGAACACAATTCACACTCAAAAACCTAGCCTCTCCTCTTCTCCCTTCTTGGCCGAATACCCCTCTTCATTCCCTCACCTCATTTCTTCACTTTTTCACTTCAAATCAACATTCTAGTCCTAAATCCTTCATCATCCTTGCATTCTCTTCAAAGATCCATCTTCAAATCTCAAGAATCAAGCTCAAGATTGAAGATTAGAGGGTTGATTCAAGTGGTTTAGTGTTCATTCACCTTATTTCTTTCGCTATTCTAGCTTGGAGTTGAGGTATACTCTCAATCTTAGCATCATCAAAATTTTAGCATAAAAAATGTAGATCATCAATCTATTTTTGCATATCAAGCATTTCTTTGCATTTTAGTGCTCTATTTTATGTTGAAATGTTGATATAATTGTTGTTGTTGAATGAGAGATGTGTTTCAAGCATTTTGACAAACACTTTGGGAGGTTTGGATGCTTGAAATGCATCTCTCTCTTGGAATAAATTGTGTGTTTGTGCTATTTTCATTTTGTGCTTGCATTTTCATGAATAAAATTGTGATTTGGGCTTATGTTTCATTTCGCATATTGTAGAAAAATTAGAGTTTGTGTGATTTTAGTGCATTCCTTTACTTAATCATGTGAATCCTTGCCAAAAAGTTTGATCTATGTCATTTGCTTGCATGATTTTGTTGCTTTCAAAGAATAAAATGAGGTTTTAGCTCTATGTTGGTGTCGCATTTCATGAGATAATTAGGGTTTGTGCTTGTTTTTGTTGCTTGCTTTGAAAATCATGTTTGTGTTGATGATTTGGTAAGAGGATTTGACGCTTATGCACTTGTGCATATCCCAAGTGTTAAAGATTACCTAAAGGGATTCAACACCTTAATTGCATATGCTTGCTAAATAAAAATGTCAAATTGATTTTTCATGGCTTGCTAATGATCTTACTTGAGGCAAATGCCCTTTCCAACTTATTCCTTTCATGTGGTTGATTGTAGAAATATGCTAAATGTTGATGCCATCAAAATGATACCACATTGTTGCTTATGTCAAATGTTGATGTGAAATCCCTAGGATTTTGCAAGTGATTCATTAAATGTTTGAATTCACTTGTGCTTTGTAACTTCCTTGCCTACTCACATGTTGTGTCATAAATGCTTAGTTAGGTTCATTCACTTGCCTATTCATGCATCTTCAATAAGATGTTCAATTTAGGTTCATTCAATTTCCTATTCATGCATTTTGCAAAAATGTTCAATTTAGGTTCATCTTGCCTAGCATCTTCAATAAGATGTGCAATATAGGTTCATTCTCTTGCCTATTCATGCATTTTTGCCAAAATGTTCAACTTGGGCTCATTCTTTGCCTATCTATGTATTGTGACATGATATGTGTAGTCTAGGTTCATCTGTGCCTATTCATGCATTGTGTATTCAAATGTTGTAGTGAGATGTTTTCAACATGAAAGGGTAAGTTACAAATTGTGTATGTTGTTGCTTGCTTGATAACATGATCTCAATGAATGTGCTATGCTTGCATCTATGAACTTTCTTGCATTCATTGTTTTCTTTTCTAAACAACTTGACATGAAAATGGTTACTAGTTTAGATCATTGCATGAATTGTAGTTTAGCAATTTGCATTTTGGTTATTGACGTGGAACTTGATTGAAAATGTTCTACTAGTTTTCCAAAACTCTTTTCCAAAAATCAAATTGCTTTCAAACTTCTTTTCTAAACTATGTCTTTAACAAATTAAGACCAATTTCTTTTCCAAGCTTAAACCCTAAGTTTTTCATAAACAAAATCATTAGTGGCCACTCGAAGCCTTTGCTTGTTTGATCACTACTGAGGAGTTATTAGTGGTAGTCACTCGAAGCCTTTGCTTGTTTGATTATCATGAAAGCTCCCAAACCTTAAATACATGCGAACCCAATTCAATTCCAAAAACAACACGAGTCATTAGTGGTAATTGTCCTAAGCCTTTGCTAGATGATTATCACCGATGCTAGCCTCATTTGCAAAAAAGATAAAATAAAAACGTTATTACTTATAATCACTCGAAGCCATTGCTTGTTTGATTATCGGTTTCAACCTATTTTCTTTCGAGTTAGTAATGAAAACCACTCGAAGCCATTGCTTGCTTGGTATTAGTGAACACTCGAGTCTTATTTCAAAAAAAAACACCTAAAAACTAAAAAGCTAAAAACAAAAGAGCCTTTTCAAAACAAGACTAGAACTACGTAGCTTTGAATTCCTCATCGCACCGGAGGATACGTAGGAGCGGGTTCACCTCCCGTCAAGCACCCTTTTAAAAAATAATAACAAAAAGATTCTTCTTTCCCCAGTTTTCAAAAGCATTTTCTTAAATAAAAAAAGAAGAAAAGAAGTAGAACAAAGCGTTTCAAATCAACAGTCAAAAACCACACACTAAATTAAAGGTTCCCCTTCGGTAGAAAGGATGTGTGGGGTGCTAATACCTTCCCCACACATAACTGACCCCCGAACCTATATCTCTCGTTTTCAAAAGGCCAATCACCTAAAAAGATTTTTCCAATGTTTTTTCTAAATTAAAATATTGGTGGCGGCTTCATTTTTTTTCCCGTTGTACGAAGAAGGATCCAAACCGGATTTTTCGGAGTGCATACAGCTGGCGACTCCGCTGGGGACATTTTTTTTAAGAGGGTCGAACCTATTTAATTTAGTGTGTGGTTTTAATTGTTTGATTTGAATGCTTTGTTCTATTTCTCCCTTTTCTTCTTCTTCTTCTTTTTCTTTTCCCTTCTTTCTTCATCAATGAAGTTTGAGTGTTAATTGCTCTCTTGCATTCTCATACTATCATGTTGCATTTACTTCTCCTTCTTCTATGATTG
Organism: Astragalus glycyphyllos; assembly: GCA_963573325.1. Taxonomy (NCBI): domain Eukaryota; kingdom Viridiplantae; phylum Streptophyta; class Magnoliopsida; order Fabales; family Fabaceae; genus Astragalus; species Astragalus glycyphyllos. The sequence continues at coordinate 42,463,931 of OY754307.1, forward strand.
CTTCTTGCTTGAAGTGTAGTTTCTTCTCCTCCTCTTCTTTGTTTATATGCTTATGCTCATGCATCATTCTCCCCAATTCCATTATGTTCCCTTCTTCTTTGCTCCCTTTCTTTGAGGTAAGTTCATGCATATTTCCCCAATTCCATTATGTCCCCTCTTCTTGGCTCCCTTTCTTGAAGGTAAGCATTGCACACGATTGTTGATTGGTACCCTAGGTTAGTTTACATGCTTATATTAAAATGATATATGTTTGCAAAACCCTAGGGTAGACGACTCTTTGTCTAGACTGTTCTGGTTTTTCCTTGCAGGCGGGGTAATTTTAGATTGGGTAGGCTTTAGGTGCTATGCCCTTATCACACACTTTCACACCTTAGATTTATGTGCTATGAGTGGGGTCCTATACCCGGATCTGAAAAAACACATAGGAGAGTGGAGACGAGTAGTGACTGGCATTCGAGACCTTTGTCTGTCTGACTCTCATGAAAGTTTCAACCGGAGTACGCTTTCTCATGATACCTCACACTTGGTAGCTTTCTACATTTGTGGGTGCCGTCATGAGAATGTCTCTAGCTCCGGTAACCATTGTGAGGATGTGATTTAGAGCTACATGGGAGGTACCTTTGAGTTTCCTTAGACCCTAGGATTCCCACCTTTGTAGGACACGAGGGCATACAAATTGTGTGCTGCATTGCTAGCTTAGGCATGTTTTCCTCAAAGTGAGCTTTTCAAAAAAAAGAATTTTCAAAAAAAATAATCCAAAATATATCTTTTCTTTATCCATAAACCACTACATGAGGCGGCACGTAGCGTGTTTCCTAAATTTTTGAACTATCGCTCATGAGCATTGTCCTTATTTTTCCACATGCATCATTAGCATCATAATTGCATTGCATCATGCCGCATTTATAAAACCAAATGTAAAAAAATATATTGCATACATTTTGCATTTCATTCATATTTGCTTGCCGGGAATAGCCAAATAATGTACCGTCTTGTCATAGGTGCATAAAGATGGAATCGAATAGCAAAGCTTCACCTACTTCCAGGTTTCCGGTTGTAAAAAGGGTTGATGTTGACAGTCTGAAGCAATGTGCCGCACTGATGGGTCAGATTGAGTTGGGGTCCTTTGACGAGACATATGGGAACATTCGTAGGCTGCTGCAGTTAGATGTTCAGGAAAATGCTCTTGTGGCTCTAAGTCAGTTTTATGACTCAGATATCAGATGTTTTCTCTTCAAAAACTTTCCACTATCGCCCACATTGGAAGAGTATGAACAACTTTTGGGGTTCTCTAGGTCGCATGTCACCCCGTACCGATATCAAGGTCATTATTACACCGATGAAAAGCTAGCATCATTGCTCAAAATCAGTTTAGAAAAACTGAAGCTTCAAAAGTTGGAAAGGAATGGTATAGCCGGGTTTCCGCAAGACTACTTTGAGGGTTTGATGCAATCTTATGCTCTGGCCAAACAGTGGGGTCTCTTCAAGCTGGTGCTTGCTCTAACCATTTTTGGGGTGGTCCTCTTTCCTCAGATAGAGAGATATGTTGATGAAACTGCAATTAGTGCTTTCTTGGCATTCAAAGACACCAAAAATCCTATCAATCCTGGTCCCGCTGTTCTCGCCAACACTTATCAGGCTTTCACCCGTTACAGTGATTTCCACAAGAAGAAAATGTGTTTCTCCTCTCACATCCTCTATGATTGGCTTGTCACTCATGTTGTCAACAACCGAAAAGAAGTTAGGGAGTTGATCTCCTATGCCTTAAGCTGTGATGTAAAGATCATGACTTCTCTTGAATGGGTTGAGGTCTTGAAAAGTCTCAACGATCTCCAGATCCGCTGGTTTACCACTACTTGTTGGAAGGAAAGGCCTATGGTGGTGTTCAGCTGTGGAAGTTTCCAGAATGTGCCCCTCATGGCAACACAAGGGTGTATCAACTATAATCCTTCACTGACCTTAAGACAACTCGGTTACCCAATGCGGAATTCACCCTCCGAAAGCATGCTGTCTCGCTTTTACCTCTATAAGGGGAGTCCTAAATGCGAAGACTTGCTTCGGCGAGTTCTGCAAGCATGGGAGTCCGTAGTGCATAAGGAAGGCGAAGAGCTGTCCAAGAGAACCAGTAGCATCACCTTTAACCAGTGGCTCAAAGAGAGGCTTCAAAATGCAAAATTACCAAATCAAGGGGCACTATCCCTTGAAGAGGAGATATCAGAGCCTTACACTCCTACCTTTGAGGAGTTGAATGAAGTCAAGTCAGCCTTAGCAAAAGTGGAGGAAGAAAAGAAGGCATTGCAAACAGAATTGGAGAAAATGACCATAGAGAAAGAAAGGTTAGAGGAAGAAGATGCTATCAAGATGATCGCTGTTGAGGAGAGCGTCAAGCGATTCAAACGAGAAGAGAAAAGCAAGCTAGAGGCCCAGAAATACCTGAGGGGAGCTAGAGAGGAACTCCAAAGGTGCAAGCAGAAAACAAGAAAAGCACTTGAGGAAGCCGAAGAGTGGAAGAGTATATATAGCAACTAAGTCAAGACAAGAATCCCGCTTGGTAGTAGAATTGAAAGGTCAGCTAAGGAACCTTGAGCGAGAAAGGAGTTCTATTGAAGATATCCTTAAGGAGTATCAGCAAGCTCTGAGGTTCGAACAAGGAAGATCTGAGGAACTGGGGAGGAATCTCAGGTGTCTAGAAGGGGCTTATAGGCAAGTGCAAGCATAAAGCCAGTACTGGGAGAAACGCTTCATGGCATTGGTTGGCAAAATAGAGGATCAAGAAATCATCAAGGAGCTAAGAGAGGAGATTCAGCTTTGGAAGAACAAATTTTCAAAGCTGGCAGAGCTAGCTAGCCAAGCCATTGCGGGAGTCCCCAAGAATTTGAAAATAGCCGAGGCCGAAATGCACTTCCTCAATACCCCACCCGAGGTTTACCAGTTTGTGAAATTCTGCAAGGCTTTAATCACGGAGTTCAGAGAGCGATCCCGAGATGCGAACGTCAGCAAGAAAAGGAAGAGGGTCGGAGATTTCAAAGCTCTTTGTATTTGAGCTGTTTATTTGTACCTTTCATTTTGAGTATTTACTTTCCATTTGAGTATTGTACTCCTGAATATTGTACTCTTTTATTTGCTTTCGAGTATTGTACTCCATATGAATATTTGATCCAAAACATCTAGGAGATAGAACTTTCGTAGGAAAAGAAGTGTCACTACTTCTCTTGGAAGTGGACTTCTTAATACAAGAGGATAATTAATTAATAGACGGGAGAAAGAAGAAGATTGAAGCAGATTAAGAAACTGATTCTAATTGCTCTTTTTTTTTCATTCATTACAATCGTTGAGTTTATATATAAAACTGTTTTTCCTAAAATAGAAACTAAAAAAAACAAATGAATATAAACCATAAAAGATAAATGGTTTATTTCTTCAGTTAATGTAAACCATTAACTTTGATCAGTTTAAAACTAAATGTTTTAAACCATAAAAGTTTTAATGGTTTAAATTATTGTGATAATATAATATGATATATTTAATATCATATTGCGTAAGATACGAAGATCCTCCTGGATCATGGCTCCCCCATTTAGAATCCTTGAGCTCTTGTTCAAGGTATGTTGAGATGAGGAAACTCTGTAACTACCTTTGTTCGTAGGTACCACTTGGATTTGCTGGGAAGTTGATGTAACACCCCGGAAATAATTTAATTAAAATAGTTGATTGAATTATTAAAATAATTTGGAGGCGGGATATAGATAAATTAAAAGGTTAATATTTTATATGCGTAGGAGGTGAAACGAGTAAAGGAGGTGGTGACGTAGAGAGCCCAGTGTTTACTGAGCCCTCAACTTAAACCCTGGGGGGTTTAAGCCAAACCCTCATTCGCAGCAAGCAAAAGAAAAACGAAAGTGAGAGTCAGAGAGAGAGCACGCGGCGCAAAGAGGGAGAGAAGAGGAGGGTTTCGCGAAGAGTTTCAAAAGGAGATCGTTCGTGTTGCTGTGGTTTTGTTCGTGTCTCGTTCGTCGTGTTCCGGAGCTTACGTTATTCGAGGTAAGGGTGGGCTTAACCTTGATAATGGGTTGATGATAATTATGTGTGGGTAGTCTAGGGTTTTGTTGAATTGTTCGTGTTGTTGCATATCGTGTTTTCGTTGAGATTGGTGCTTTGATGATTATTGCACGTTATTGTGATTTGTTTCGTTATTTGTTGTTGCGTGATTGTTGTATCACGATGATGGTGTTGTTATTGTTCGTGTTTTTGTTGTTGCTGTGCGTGGTTGATTGTTGTTGTCGCGTTGTCGAATTGTCGTTTTTGTTGTGGTGGTTGCGGTGTCGTTGCCGTTAGGGTTTGGTGTTTGGCAATTTAGCGATTCTGGACACAGGTTCGGTTTTTCTAAAACTGGCGCTGTTTGGTTGATCCAAAAATTATGAGGTTGATTGTTTTTGAAAATAGACTTAACGCCGGTCGTTTTGGCACTGGTTTCGTTAAATTCGGAGTTGTATAGCTCGAGTTATAGGCGATACAAGTTAGGTTAAAATTCTGGAAACGATTTGGGTATAGATTCGGTATTTCGGTGACTGGGAACGTTGTATTGACCTAAAAATTATGTGGTTTATTTTTCTGGAAAATAGACTTAACGCTTGTTAATTTGGCACTGGTTTGGTTGCGTTTAGAGTTGTGTAGCTCGAGATATGAATTCCACAAGTTAGAGTAAGATTCTGGAAACAATCTGGACACAGGGTCAGTGTTTTGGTTACCACGTTTTCAAAAGAACTCCTTTTCGAACGAATCCAATTTCTTTGAAAACTAGACAAAATTTGCCCCAGTTTATGCACAAGTTTCATGCAATTTGATTGAGTTTTGGTCACTTTGGAATTGCTTGAATTTGAAGGACAGAAACTGTCCTCTTTTGCAACTAGCCTGTGTGCTTTTCGAAAACTGTACCTATTGGACACTCTCCTTCAAAAACTGAACTTAGGGATGATAACCAGACCCATGGGGCTTTCCAACAAGTATTTATTTGTTGAAATCCGATGTCGTTTGCTATTTTAATTAATTCGCTGAAGTAGGTGCGATGTGCCTAGGCGCTGTGCGCCAGTCTTGTGCGTGGTGTGCGTGCGTTATGTCCGCGTTGTGGAGCCGTCTGGTGTTAATATTTCAGGTGCGGTGCTGGTATGCTCAGGAGAGTTTAGTGGTAGCTGTGATGCTACAACTTGGTGCTATTTTTGGTGAAATCATTTGTTTTGATTCTGGTGATATAGTATTTATTTTAAATACTTGTTATGGTGAGTTGGTGCATAATCATGGTGTCGCATTGTCATATGCATGTTTTGGTGATATAGGCTCTGCCTCTGGTGTTTATTGGTGATATGCCCGTCGTGGCTCATTTTGGTGATCGGTACCGCATGCATATGCCCACTGGAGGGGTTGCATATCATCCCGTTGTCTATGAATGTTATAATTTTGGTGGTTCACTGTCAAATGGATTTTTCCTTTGGTATCTGGTGCTGTGATATGGTGTAATTGTATTGTGTTGCTGTAGTTACCTGATGCTAGCATATTTTTATCATCTGCTTATTACCTCTGTTAGACTCACCCCTTCTGCTTGGAATGTTGCTCTCATGCGGCAACGCTGCAGGTGATCGCTAGTGCTCGTGGAGGAATTGCTAGGTTTTGCTTCCTCTCTCGTTTGGGTCTGTGTCAGCTCTGATATGTAGCACCGGGGAGTCGTTAGTTATCGTTTTGAACTATTATTTTAGTTATTGGAAATTGTTTTAATTAATTTTGGAGATGTCTTTAATTGTTAATTCTGGAGATGTTTAAACTGGTTAATATTTCCGCTGCTTGGTGATTTCTTTTATATAAATTATTTTGGAGATTTTTTTTGGAATAAATGGTGTTTTTTTTTTTTTTAAAATGGTGAAAAATGTAGCGCCCTTCGAGGTGACTCTGATAATTGTCTATTTAATTGTAATAGTAAAAGGGGGGTGTTACATATTAAATGTAATTGTAATAGTAATATGATATTAAATATAATATGATATATTTAATATCATATTGCGTAAGATACGAAGATCCTCCTGGATCATGGCTCCCCCTTTTAGAATCCTTGAGCTCCTGTTCAAGGTATGTTGAGATGAGGAAACTCTGTAACTGCCTTTGTTCGTAGGTACCACTTGGATTTGCTGGGAAGTTGACCTTTTCTTCCAATGCGAAAAGTCTCATACTTGCTATTTCGGTTTTCACGAACTTTCTGCTCTAAGATACAGTCCTCCTTTAATGGATCTTCTCGTTCCATCTTCAAGTCATCAACTGAAGGAAGACGAGTATCTTCATTAGGATCATCATCCAATAGAGATGGTTCAAAAAGCTTCAAATTCTCGGCATTAATGACCGAGTAGATATGCATATATGGTGGTAGGTCAAGCTGGAAAGCATTGTCACCGATTTGTTTGATGATCTTGAACGGTCCATAGCGAATAGGCTTGAGTTTCTTTCCTTCACCTTGTAACCGCTCTTTACCAAGGTGTAGCCATACTAGGTCACCTTCTTGAAATGTACACGGAACACGATGCTTATCATGTTGGGTTTTATAGCGTTGCTGAGAGCGTTTCAGTTGTGCTTCCACTTCTGAATGAATCTTTGAAACTCGTTCTAGGAACTTTTGTGCTCGAACATGTTGCTCTTCTTCTGTTCCATTCAATGGCTTGTCACCTATAGTGAACGCCATATCAAAAGGACTTTGAGGTAAGTAACCCAAACATACCTCGAATGGAGACTTCAGCGTGGAGCCATGAATTGCTCGATTAAAAGCAAACTGCAAATAAGGGAGACTTTCATCCCATGTTTTTGGGTGTTTGGAGTTATAACCCCGTAGTAAATGGACCATAGTTCGGTTAACGACCTCAGTTTATCCATCAGTTTGTGGGTGAAAAGCAGTACTTCGTTTCAATCTGGTATCCATCATTCCCCATAAAGACCTCCAAAAATGGCTTAAGAATCGACTATCTCTGTCTGATATAATCGATGTTGGGAGCCCAAAATGTTTCCAAACATGCTCGAAAAATAGCTTAGCTGCTCCTTCGCCAGTTACAGTCTTCTTGCATGGAATGAGTATCACCATCTTACTAAAACGATCCACGATTACAAACAAATAATCCTTCCCCGACTTGGTCTTAGGCAATCCTCCAAGAAGGTCCATTGAGATGCTCTCCCAAGGTCGGCTAGGTATCGGTAGTGGAAGATACAACCCTAACTTCCTGTTAGAAGGCTTTGATGTGTTACATAAAACACAACCTCTTATGTATCTTGAAACATCAATGTGCATCCTTGGCCAATAAACATATCGACGTAGATTCAATAAAGTCTTCTCTACTCCAAAATGTCCTGCCACTTTGGAAGTATGAGCTTCTCGAATCCACTGTAGCCTGTCACCATCTGCTGGTATGCACAATTGGCTTCCTTTGTACATTAGCCCATCTTTCAGTTGAAACTCACTAGTCTTTCCTTGTTGCAGCTTAGCATGAGCTGGACTAAAATCAGCGTCAGTATCATACCCTTTGGCAAATTCGGAAGGAAAAATAGGTTGGATCTGCATTGCAACCAATAATGCGGAACTTATTGGTGCAGGGGGTCGAGATAGCATATCTGCCAACTTATTAGTCATCCCTTTTTTGTACTTGATTACAATATTGAATTGTTGTAGGTAAGACATCCACTTCATATGTCGAGCTTGCTGTAACTTCGACTGTGTACTTAGATACTGAAGAGGCTTATGATCTGAGTGAACCACGACTTCTTTTCCTAACAAGTAAGCTCTCCAATGTTTTACTGCTTGATGCAATGCATAAAGCTCCTTGTCATAAGTCGGATAATTCAAAACCGGTCCACTAAACATCTCAGAATGGTATGCCACTGGTCTACCTTCCTGAAGTAATACGGCTCCCATTGCATAATTCGATGCATCTGCTTCAACTTCAAATGCTTTCTGCAGATTTGGCAATGCCAATATTGGGGCCTCTATTATCTTCCGTTTCAACAACTGGAAAGATTCATCTTGTTTCTTTGACCATTCAAATTTTTGATTGGCCTTTGTAAGAGAGTGTAATGGTGCTGCAATTAGAGAGAAATATCTAATAAACTTTCTCAAATATTGGCATGCACCTATGAAGCTTCGAACGTCGGTAACTGAAAGGGGTGTAGGCCATTGAGTGATAACTTTGACTTTGTCTGGATCCACTTTGAGCGTTCCGGTACGAAGAATGAACCCTAGATAGATAAGCTCTTGCTTCCCAAATTCACATTTCTTCCCATTCAACCGTAGTTGGCTCGCTTGCAAAACCTTCATAACTTCAGCAATATGACGAAGATGGTCTTCCCATGTGACACTGTAGATTAGTATGTCATCTAGATAAACAATGACAAAGTTATCGATGAAAGGACGAAGTACTTCATTCATTAACCGCATAAAGGTTGCTGGAGCATTGCATAGTCCGAACGGCATAACCAACCACTCAAACAATCCTTGCTTTGTCTTAAAAGCAGTTTTCCAAGTGTCTTCTTCATGGATGCGTACTTGGTGATACCCTGATTTGAGATCTAATTTGGTGAAGTAACGAGCACCATGCAATTGATCTAGAAGATCATCAATCTTCGGTAGTGGATACCGATTATTAATGGTAATCTTATTGAGTGCTCTATAGTCCACACACATGCGCCAACCTCCATCTTTCTTGGGTACAAGGAGCACTGGTGAACCACAAGGTGAGCAACTGGGTTTGATAACTCCTTGTTCAAGAAGTTCTTGTACTTGTTTCTTGATCTCTTCACTCTCCGTCAGTGATGTGCGGTATAAACCCAAGTTTGGTAGAGGTGAATCTCCTACCAACTGGATATCATGTTCTACAACTTTCCGCGGTGGTAATCCCTGTACATCTTGAAAAAGTATCTTGAAATCCTTCTGCAATTTTCCAATATCGGAATATTGTGAAGGTGTTAGACTTACTGCTGACAAAGTAACAACATTAGTATGTTGTTCTTGTGGTCGAATCATCAATAAAACAAACCGTCCACAAGAGTTAACCAATCTTTTGGCTTGGTTAACCGTCAGCAAAGTGTTTGTAGATTGTGGTTTACAAGCGTTGATGTGGAACTCTTTTCCATCCTTCACCAAACGATACTTGCGAAGCCTTCTATAGTGAATTGCATTACGGTCCCAAAGATACGGACTACCCAATATAACTTGGCATACGTCCAACGGAACCACCTCGCATGTCACTTCATCGATATACCGATTAGTGATTGCAAATTTGAAGGTACATTGTTTTGTAATTTGCATGTCAATGTCCTTCTGAATCCACCCTAGTGGGTAAGGCTTAGGATGAGGCAATGTTTCTAAGCCTACCTTCCTTACTAGCGCTTCTGAAATCAGATTCTTTTGACTTCCCGGATCGACAATTGCTTGTACAACACTTTGTTTCACTTGAATGTTTAAATGAAACAGCTCTTCACGGTTGTAGGCATTTGTAACTTCTGTTGGTGAAGTCATTAAGGCAAGTGTTGTGTCAGGTTGCTTCAACTCTAGAAGCTCTTCTGCCTGTTGCACAGTCAATGTGGCCTTCCTGTCATTCATTCCCTGATTATTCCTCTGGTTCTTGGGTTTCAACTCAGGATGAAGTATCCAGCACCTGTCTGTGACATGTTTACTAGTACGACAGTGATCACAGTATTTCTTCTGTTTTGGTCCATCATTGTTCTGCTTGCCTTTATTCTTCCAATCAGATTTGTTTACAGTTGTTTGTTTGTCGCCCTTCTTGTCAAGCCTTTTATACTTGGCTTCAATGGCGATGGCCTTAATTGTAGCTTCTTCAATTGATTCTACGGAGAACAATTTCAGTTCTTTCTGTATGTAGTCGGCAAGACCTCCGATGTATTTCATGAAGACTTCATAATCGTCAACATCTATATCCAACACCAAAGCTTGGTTGTGGAACTCAGAGGTATAATCTTGTACCGATTGACCGAATTTCTGATTGAAGTGCTGCCATCTGTACCATCTTTCTTCTTCATATCCAACAGGGTAAAATTGTTTTCTCAATAACTTCTTGAATCTACTCCACGTCAATTCCGCAACGTTGTACCGTTTTCGGTATGACTTCCACCATGTGACAGCATGGTTTGAGAGTTTCAAGCTTGCAAATTGGATCTTTTCAACATTAGAATATTTATGTATAGTAAAATATGTTTCTAATGTGTCTATCCAATTATCTAGCTTGTCAGCATCCATAACACCGTTAAATGTAGGAATTTCTACCTTAAAATCAATTTTTAAGGCACTTACAGGATTCTTCTGATTTCCTGTATCCTCGGCGATATTTTCACTTGTGTCTTCCTCTTCTTCACTGTCATCTTCAACCTTCCTTTTGGAAGGCGATGCATGTGAAAGTTTTGAGGCTTTTAAATTTTCCACAAGCTCAGAAATTGATGCAGATAACAATTCCACCTGTCGTTCAAGATTGGTGATACGTTCACCCTCACCATCTAATTTTGGAACTTCCCCTGTCATTGTTCCTCTCTTTATCCTTGGCTTTCGATGAACGAGCAAGGGACCTAGAAGTTCTTCTTTAGAAATTCTACGTCGGCTGCGAGTTAGGACCATAAACCACCTTTACCCCGTTTTGATCTGAAGCTTTGATACCACTTGATCCAAAACATCTAGGAGATAGAACTTTCGTAGGAAAAGAAGTGTCACTACTTCTCTTGGAAGTGGACTTCTTAATACAAGAGGATAATTAATTAATAGACGGGAGAAAGAAGAAGATTGAAGCAGATTAAGAAACTGATTCTAATTGCTCTTTTTTTTTCATTCATTACAATCGTTGAGTTTATATATAAAACTGTTTTTCCTAAAATAGAAACTAAAAATAACAAATGAATATAAACCATAAAAGATAAATGGTTTATTTCTTCAGTTAATGTAAACCATTAACTTTGATCAGTTTAAAACTAAATGTTTTAAACCATAAAAGTTTTAATGGTTTAAATTATTGTGATAATATAATATGATATATTTAATATCATATTGCGTAAGATACGAAGATCCTCCTGGATCAATATTGTACTATCCTTCCCTTTAAGGAAGTTGTTAAGGCTTTTGTTTGAATCCCCGATGTATGAAGTGTGCTGGCTTGCTATTTCGATTCCCCTCTCATTGCATTTCCAAAATTAATTAAAAAAGAGAGAGAGAAAAAACGATTATGTGCTTATGACAAGACGAACTATGTCGCGATTCCTGGCATCAAGCAACATAAAATCATATGCATCTGCATTGCATTCATTCACGAGCTCATATAAGTGTTCCATCAACAGAAAGTAAGGCAAGGTGGTTCACCAACATCGTTATTGGACACGTTCTCAAGCAAGAGGCATGGCAACGATTCTGAACGATCTTGATCAGTCCCATCCAAGTGCGGAGAATCCGAATCAGGCAAATCTGAGCTCAGAGATCAGAAATGAGACAGGCCCAGGTCTAGTAGTGCAGAATCAGGGTAACCCAACTCCGGATAGTTCCAGTCAAGGTGACCAAGAAATCAGAAATGAGATGAATGCTATGAAGGCACAGATGTCAGAGATGATGAGGGTCCTGCTGTCCCTGAAGAATGGAAATGACTACCAAGCTGCTCAATGGCCCCCTTTTGGACTGCCTCTAGGCTACACTCCTCCTTCAAACCCAGAAGTTAACCAAGGAACTGGTCCTTTGGTGAATGTCGAGAATGGACAACCTGCATCTGCAGGATCAGAGGGAGCAATGGGCGAACCTCGGGTTCAGTCTCCACATCCCATTGTCATGCCTCAGGTGACTCCACAAGGATTTACTCCCCAGCCAGCTGCAAATCCTCAGGCCCAAAGCCTCATTCTTGGGAACTCTGCTTATCCTCATGCTCCGCATGTAGTCTTAACCATGGCTCCAATGTTCCGTCCCCACCTTGGAATGAACAGTTTCCCCCAAGGCTATTATATTGAGCACCAACAAACTAGAGAAAAGTTTCAGGTGTTAGAAGAGCGCTTAAAAATGATTGAAGGATCAGGCTCTAGATCGAGAGAGGCTCGCGATTTATGTCTCATTCCCGATGTGGTTTTACCTCCTAAGTTCAAAGTGCCTGATTTCGATAAGTACCGAGGTGTAACTTGCCCTAAGAGCCATCTGACCATGTATTGTAGAAAAATGTCTACGCATTCTCATGATGACAAGCTGTTAATCCACTGCTTCCAAGAGAGCCTTGCTGGGGCATCTCTCAACTGGTACATGCAGCTAGAACCGTCCCAGATTCGTTGTTGGAAAGACTTGGCTGATGCCTTCCTCAGACAGTACCAGTACAACACAGATATGGCGCCAGATAGAACACAGTTACAGAGCATGGCAAAGAGGGACAACGAGTCATTTGAAGAGTATGCACAGCGGTGGAGGGCTCTAGCTGCACAAGTGTCACCACCTCTGTTAGAAAAGGAATTAATCTTCATGTTTATGAAAACTTTGCCTCCATTATACTATGATCGGTTGATCGGCAGTGTGTCCTCCAACTTTTCAGATATGGTAATCATCGGCGAGAGATTAGAAAATGGGCTGAGGAGAGGCAAGATTGCCCATGGTTCCGCAGGTACAAGCACCCATAAAAAAGCCGTTTTCCGGATTTCCAAAGAAGATGGAAGGAGAGACCAACACCATTACCATAAGCCCACCTTATCAACCACAAGATATCCCTGTCCCCACTCAAACACAACCAACCCGCTCACCACAAAGTAATCACCATAGAAATTATCAAGACAGAAAACGGACCACCTTTGATCCCATTCCTATGTCATACACCGACCTCTTTAACTACCTTGTCACCAACGAGCTCATCAACACCAGACCCATGAAACCAGTCCAACCACCTATTTCCGAGGATACAATCCCAACATTACCTGCAGATTTCATGAAGGGGCAGTCGGACATGCTGTGGAAGACTGCAAGGCCTTCAAACTTGTAGTGCAAGATCTGATTGACACCAAAGGGATAACCTTCAAACAAGAAAACCCAAGCATTACAACTAACCCGTTGCCTGGTCATGAAGAACCTGCAACCAATGCCATCCTTGACACGGGAGGCCAACCCTTAATCATAACTGTGGAGTGTATTCAGACACCACTGAAGGTCATTCATGCAGAGCTGTGCAAGTTTGGGGTCATCAAGAAAGGCTGTACTAAGAAAGAAGTCTGTGCTGATGATAATTGTGCTGGGGCATGTGAGGCCTTCAAGATAGTTTTGCAAGACCTGTTGGATCGTCATATAATCCAAATAGGTGTGCAAGAAAAAGAGGAAGATGTGTTGACTTTCCAGTCTGATAAGAACAGAAGTGTCCAGAAGCCTATTGAGGTCCCGTATAGTCAAAAGCCGAGCATGGAGAAACCTAAGACAATTGTGATTCCTGTCCCAGCTCCTCATCAAAAGGATAGTGTTGTTCCGTGGAGTTATGGCGTGCCAGTTCAAACTCAGAATCCTCAAGCTGTTCCCGATGTCATAAACATTGCGGGAAGCAGCGGAGTCACTAGAAGCGGACGTGTCTATGTCCCTGAAGCCCTTAAAGTGGGTCCATCAAAAGAGGATGAGGAAAGAATTCGAAAGGGTAAGGGTAAAGAGCAAGAGCCCGTGGAAAGTAGAAGGGTGTCAGAGCAAGAAGCTTCCGAATTTCTGAGAATCATGCGGCAAATCGATTACAAAGTGGTGGACCAGCTGCACCACACTCCTGCAAAGATCTCTATCATGTCCTTGCTGCTCAGTTCAGAGGCCCACCGTGCTGCCCTAGTGAAAGTGCTGAATGAAGCCCATGTAGCCCAAGACGTCACTGTTAACCAGCTTGACGGCATCGTAGGGAACATCGTTGCTTCCAACTATATTACCTTTACTGATGACGAGCTCACCCCTGAAGGAAAGGGACATAATCAAGCATTGCACATTTCAGTCAGATGTGGTGAATATACGCTTTCTCGGGTCCTCATAGATAATGGATCCTCTTTGAATGTCATGCCCAAGTCTACAATGAACAGGCTAGACGCAGACTGTTCATATATGAAGCCTAGCTCAACGCTAGTCAGAGCATTCGACGGATCCAAGAAAGAGGTTATCGGGGAAATAGAGTTTCCAGTGCAGATAGGGCCTGAGGTGTTTTATGTGAACTTTCAAATCATGGACATCGCATCATCCTACAGCTGTCTCCTGGGAAGACCTTGGATTCATGCTGCAGGAGCTGTTCCTTCATCTCTCCATCAGAGGCTTAAGTTTGTAGTCGACGACAAACTGATAGTCGTCTTTGGAGAAGAAGAGTTTATGATTAACAGGCCCCATCCCTCTCAATACATCGAGGCTGCAGAGGAATCCCTTGAAACTGCTTTTCAGTCATTGGAAATTGCAAATGCCGCTTTCGTAGGAGAGGAAGCCCCACTGCCTGCACCAAGAATGTCCAATGCTGATATCATGGTCGCCAAGGTCATGCTGAGAAATGGTTACCAGATCGGAAAGGGTTTACGAAGGTCCGAGCAAGGAATTCTAGCACCTGTCCAGTTGCAAGAGTACAAGGATAGATGTGGGTTAGGATATTGGCCCACTCAAGTTGATAAGAAGAGAATGGCTGAGGAGAAGCGAGAAAGAAGACTAGCTAAGCTTCAGGGGCGAGAATGAAGCTTGAAGAGGGTTCCCATCTATGATCTCAAGCAGAGCTTCAGGAGCCCGGGCATGCTGGACCCCAATCAGGTGGCTGTCATTGGGGAAGAATCAGCTGTGGAAGACAAGAGTGTGGACCTGGTGCGTCGCAGTGCTGCAGATGAAGAGCTCGGCAATTGGAAGATCATCGATTTCCCTGTTGCTTTCATTTCAAAGTAATGATTTTGTAATGCGAATCCTTTGGCTCTGCCCAAGGCCTCAGGACATTTCATAAGGGCATGCATGTTTTTCCTTCGAATATCATCAATCAATAAAATGTTGTTTTGAATTCTCAAATGAATAAAATCATTTTTCATACCATTATTGTGTGTCTTCATCATGTGTTTCTATTTTGCTTGTTCATTCTGTTTCCATTCCCGCAAATGCAGATCTAAAATGAACATCTTTGAAAATAATGATGCCAATGATTCATATGATAACTTTGATTACCCCGTTAACCAAGCCGAGGAGGATGTTGAGGATGACTGGGAAACTCCTCCAGAATTGATGAGAATGGTTGGGCAAGAGGAAAAGGTTATTCAGCCGCATGGGGAATCTGTTGAGACAATCAATCTAGGCACAGAGGACAGTAAGAAAGAAGTCAAGGTTGGCACTTCGATGAATGAAAGTGAGCGTAAGAGGCTAATTCAACTCCTGCATGATTATGATGATGTCTTCGCATGGACTTACCAGGATATGCCAGGGTTAGATACTGATATAGTGGTGCACAAGCTTCCAGTCAAGCCTGAGTGTCCTCCAGTGAAGCAGAAACTGAGAAAGATGAAACCAGAAATGTCCTTAAAGATCAGAGATGAGGTGAAAAAGCAGTTTGATACTGGTTTCCTAGCGGTAGCAAAATATCCGCAATGGGTTGCTAATATTGTGCCGGTTCCGAAAAAGGACGGGAAAGTCAAAATGTGTGTTGATTACCGAGATCTGAATCGGGCCAGTCCCAAAGACGATTTTCCCCTGCCTCATATTGATGTCTTAGTTGATAGTACAGCGCAGCATTCACTGTTCTCCTTCATGGATGGGTATTCAGGGTACAATCAGATTAAAATGGCTCCTGAAGATATGGAGAAGACAACTTTCACAACTCTTTGGGGAACGTTCTGTTACAGAGTCATGCCATTCGGGTTGAAGAATGCCGGTGCTACCTATCAAAGGGCTATGGTCACATTGTTTCACGACATGATGAACAAGGAGATCGAAGTCTACGTGGACGATATGATCGCAAAGTCTAAAACCGATGAGGAACACATTGTCAATTTGCAAAAGCTCTTTGAACGGTTGAGAAAGTTCAAGCTCAGATTAAATCCGGCCAAGTGTACCTTCGGTGTACGATTAGGGAGGTTGCTGGGATTCATTGTCAGCCAAAGGGGGATAGAAGTTGACCCAGACAAGGTGCGGGCAATTCTTGAAATACCGGTGCCTAAAACAGAGAAGGAGATCCGTGGTTTTCTTGGAAGACTGAACTACATCTCTAGGTTCATATTCCAGTTAACCGCCACATGTGAACCAATCTTCAAACTGTTATGCAAGAATTAAGAGACTAAATGGAATGACGATTGCCAAGAAGCTTTCGAAAAGGTCAAGAAATATCTTCAGAATCCGTCTATCTTGATGCCTCCTGTACCCGGCAGACCTCTCATCCTGTACCTAAGTGTGCTAGATAACTCAATGGGATGTGTGTTGGGACAACATGATGAATCCGGGAAGAAAGAGCATGCCATCTACTACCTGAGCAAGAAGTTTACTGACTGTGAAACAAGGTACTCGTTGCTAGAAAAGACTTGTTGTGCATTAGCTTGGGCTGCTCACCGTTTGAGGCAGTACATGCTAAGTCACACTACTTGGTTGGTATCTAAAATGGATCCTATCAAGTACATCTTCGAGAAGCCCGCACTTACAGGGAGAATTGCCCGCTGGCAAATGCAGTTGTCAGAATATGACCTCCTGTACGTCACTCAGAAAGCCATCAAGGGTAGTGCGCTGGCCGAGTACCTAGCACATCAGCCTATCGAAGACTATCAGTCGATGCAGTATGACTTTCCAGACGAGGATATCATGGCCCTATTTGAAGAAGGGAAATCCCCGGGAGATGAAAGATGGAGAGTGATATTTGATGGTGTCTCCAACATATATGGGCACGGAGCTGGGGCAGTACTGATTTCCCCTGATAGTCGCTTCATCCCATTCACTACCAGGCTGAGTTTCTATGTCACAAACAATATTGCAGAATATGAGGCATGTATTCTTGGCATTCAGGCAGCCCTAGATTGGAAAGTTAAGAGACTAGATGTGTATGGAGATTCAGCTCTTGTCATTCACCAGGTAAACGGCGATTGGGAGACCAGAGATCCCAAGTTGATTCCTTACCGAGACTACGTCCGAGAGTTGGTTGAGCCTTTTGAGGAAATCACATTTCAGCATCTTCCTCGCAATGAGAATTAGTTGGCTGATGCACTGGCCACTTTGTCTTCAATGTTCAACATCAACTGCGACAAAAACTTGACTCACATCAGAATTCAGCATCGGGATCTGCCAACCCATCACTACTGCGCAGCAATTGAAGAAGAATCTGATAGTAAACCCTGGTATCATGACATCAAGCAGTACATCTTGAACAGAGAGTATCCTCCCGGGGCCTCCGAGAATGACAAGAGAACACTCAGAAGGTTGTCGATGAATTTCTTCTTGAGCGGCGAGGTGCTCTATAAAAAGAATCATGATAAGGTACTCCTCAGGTGTGTGAAAAGGAGGAATCAGAAAGAATTATGAGAGATGTCCATGAAGGCTCGTTTGGGGTTCATTACAGCGGACATACCATGGCAAGAAAGATATTGAGGGCCGGCTACTATTGGTTGCAAATGGAATCCGACTGTTACAGCTTTGTGAGAAAGTGCCACAAGTGCCAGATCTATGCCGATCATATCCATGTGCCACCTGCTTCCTTAAATGTTCTGACTGCATCTTGGCCGTTCTCAATGTGGGGAATGGATGTCATTGGTCCTATTGAGCCTAAAGCGTCAAACGGGCATCGCTTCATTTTAGTCGCCATTGACTAGTTCACCAAATGGGTTGAAGCCGCCTCGTACTCCAGCATAACCAGCTCTGTGGTTGCTAAGTTCGTAAAAAGAGATCTGGTTTGTCGCTATGGCCTTCCAGACAAGATCATCCCAGACAATGGTAGCAACCTGAACAGCAAGATGATGAAAGAGCTGTGCAAAGACTTCAAAATCCAACATCATAATTCTTCTCCATACCGTCCCAAAATGAATGGGGCAGTCGAAGCAGCCAATAAGAACATCAAGAGGATCGTGCAAAAGATGGTAGTAACCTATAAAGATTGGCATGAGATGCTTCCTTTCGCTCTGCACGGGTATCGTACCTCAGTGCGCACTTCAACCGGGGCAACCCCCTTCTCTTTGGTTTATGGGTCGAAAGCAGTCCTCCCTATCGAAGTTGAGATACCCTCCCTGCGGGTGCTGATGGAAACCAAGTTGGAAGAAGCTGAATGGGTTCAAGCTCGTCTGGACCAGTTGAACCTCATTGAGGAGAAAAGAATTGCTGTCCTGTGTCATGGACAACTGTATCAACAAAGGATGAAAACAGCCTTCGATAAGAAAGTGCGTCCTCGAGAATTCAAAGAAGGAGACCTCGTGCTCAAAAAGATCCTGCGTATTCAGAGTGACCCTCGTGGGAAATGGGCTCCTAGCTATGATGGACCCTATGTGGTAAAGAAAGCCTTCTCTGGAGGAGCATTGATACTCACCAGCATGGATGGTGAAGAACTCAGAAACCCAGTCAATTCAGATTCAGTCAAGAAATACTACGCCTGAGAAAAATGAAAAGAAAAAGAGAAAGATGAGCCAAGCAAGAATTAGCTCGCTAGGTTGAAAACCCGAAAGGGCGGCCTAGGCAAAAAAAGAGTGACCCGGTGGACTGAAAACTCGCAAAGAGCGGTCCAGGCAAAAATTAGGGTCAGAAAAGTTGGACTTAAAAGAAAAAGAGGCAAGCAGCACCTCCAAAGGTTTGGATAAAAGGGTGATCAAGGCTGCAAGTATGGGTGATTGGCACACTTCAAAGATGAAAAGCGCTCCTAAGATCTGTTGCGTCCATTTTTCTTGTTTTTTTTTTAGTTTCAAAAAATTCCAATGTACTCTTTTCAGTCGGCGTGACCTTCTGCACGTTCGGTTTCCATATGAATAAAAGTCCAAGTTTTTCACTCCATCTGTTTGTTGTTTTACCATTTGCTTTCTTTTCATTTCTGCTTTAAAATGATGTTTTATGGTAGATGATAAATGATTATGAAAATGTGCATAAATCAGAGCATTAAAATCATTGCGAAATTTTTGAAAATTACAAAGAAAAGAGATGATCTTTCAGTCAGGTAAAATTCACAAGAACTAAACAAAAAGCACTAATTGCATCAAAACAAATCTCAAAAAGGTTGGAGCGTGGCTCTCGCACTGTCATCATGGACGATCATTGTGCCTCGTAATGCAAGTCCAACGATTTGGTCGAGCCAGCAAAAGAAAAAGCCAAAAAGAGCAAAAGAGCAACAACTAGCAAAAGAAAAGAAGAGAAGAAAAGCTAAAAAAAAAGAAAGAGCAAAAGAGCAATAAGAAAAAAGAAAACCATGCATTACATTGCATTCATCAAACATAAACAAAAAGAGAAATTCATGCATTACATTCATTCCATCAAAACAGCAATCATGGCATTTGCATTGCATGCATTTGTTCATCTCACTTGCAGGTACAAAGACGGATAAATACTTACGTGTTAATCCCTACACTCAGTTCCCAGAAAACGCTCCCTCAGTTCGGAGTTCAAATGCTTTTCAGTTCAGCGCTCAAGCGTGCATTGGAGTTTGGAGTTCAAATCGCTCTTGTCAGAGTTCATCGCTCCCTTCTGTTCATGGTCTCACGTCGTGTACGAGCAACACGATGGACCGCAGCCCCATGTGAGGTTCAACGGAATAGTTGTATCCGCCTAAGATACAGTGGACGCCGTGCATTGATTAGTATATCAGTTCCGGAGCTGATAACGATCCCCCCGGTCGCTCGAAAGGCCATTCTCAGGATGCGTGCTCCTCAAAGCCACGTGCAAACGCGGACTCGCCAAGGGTTCGTTTAAAGGTTTTAGGCAACCTTGCATTTTACCGCTTTCTTTATCGCTTTCTTCATTTAGCGTTTTCCTTGCTTTTCGCAGTTAGCGCGCAAGTCGTTAATCATTTCATTTACTGCTTTCTCATCAGCGCGCCAAGCGTTCATTTTTCAAAAAAGAAAAAGAAAAAAAAAGGAAAAAGAAAAAGAAAATTCGGGTTTCTCCAAGTAGACAAAATTGGTATAATTTCTGAATTCTTTATTTTTATTTTATCTTCGAAATATGTCTCGGCCAATTCATATTTCTTGGTAAAATCCAAATAAAGAGGGGCAGCTGTCATACCCTAATTTTGTCCGCCTAGTTTCAAAACCCTAATTTTCAGCAAAAATAAATAATTTTGTGAGTGATGCATTATTTGAGAAAGGGTTTAGGGTATTTACCCAAGCATTCTAAGGTTTTCAAAATCATTTTTGAGGAATTCAGGAATTTTGGGGCATTTACAAGGGGCATTGTTTGGCCAATTTCAATTTAATAAATTTTTGCTAGTTGAAAATCCAATTAATTAATTTTTGAGAATTTATTTAATGAAATTATATTATTTTGAACAAAAAAAATAAAAAAATAAAGAAAATGGTTTTTCAAATTGTGCGCATATTTTATACGTGTAGTAAAAAAATCAAGTTCAAATTAATTCAAGAAAGCATTTCAAAAAAATAGTACAAGGAATATTCCCAAAAATTATATGATAGGATTTTTGTTGGCAATTTTGGTCATCTCTCATTTTCAAAAATGGCATATTCTTCAAGATACCTTGTATATGGCTCAAAATGGTTAGATTTATGTACAATTATCTTGAAAGGAATAATCAAAATTGAGAGGATAATTGGAAGGTTCATGGATAGTACAATAGTACAATTGCCAACTTGCAAAACTTGGGCACCACTCTCATTGCTTGGCTGAATATCTCCCCCTTCATTTCCCTCTCATTTTGCATTTTTTTTGCCCCTCATCAAGGTGTGTTTCAATCCTCACCCTTGATTCAAAATTAAAATGCAATCCTAGAATGAGATGAGGTACACAATGACCTAAATGCCCCTAAACCTAATTGCACATTATATATACCCTCATATCCTCACCTCTCACAAGTTTTTGCACACAATTCACACTCAAAAACCTAGCCTCTCCTCTTCTCCCTTCTTGGCCGAATACCCCTCTTCATTCCCTCACCTCATTTCTTCACTTTTTCACTTCAAATCAACATTCTAGTCCTAAATCCTTCATCATCCTTGCATTCTCTTCAAAGATCCATCTTCAAATCTCAAGAATCAAGCTCAAGATTGAAGATTAGAGGGTTGATTCAAGTGGTTTAGTGTTCATTCACCTTATTTCTTTCGCTATTCTAGCTTGGAGTTGAGGTATACTCTCAATCTTAGCGTCATCAAAATTGTAGCATCAAAAATGTAGATCATCAATCTATTTTTGCATATCAAGCATTTCTTTGCATTTTAGTGCTCTATTTTATGTTGAAATGTTGATATAATTGTTGTTGTTGAATGAGAGATGTGTTTCAAGCATTTTGACAAACACTTTGGGAGGTTTGGATGCTTGAAATGCATCTCTCTCTTGGAATAAATTGTGTGTTTGTGCTATTTTCATTTTGTGCTTGCCTTTTCATGAATAAAATTGTGATTTGGGCTTATGTTTCATTTCGCATATTGTAGAAAAATTAGAGTTTGTGTGATTTTAGTGCATTCCTTTGCTTAATCATGTGAATCTTTGCCAAAAAGTTTGATCTATGTCATTTGCTTGCATGATTTTGTTGCTTTCAAAGAATAAAATGAGGTTTTAGCTCTATGTCGCATTTCATGAGATAATTAGGGTTTGTGCTTGTTTTTGTTGCTTGCTTTGAAAATCATGTTTGTGTTGATGATATGGTAAGAGGATTTGACGCTTATGCACTTGTGCATATCCCAAGTGTTAAAGATTACCTAAAGGGATTCAACACCTTAATTGCATATGCTTGCTAAATAAAAATGTCAAATTGATTTTTCATGGCTTGCTAATGATCTTACTTGAGGCAAATGCCCTTTCCAACTTATTCCTTTCATGTGGTTGATTGTAGAAATATGCTAAATGTTGATGCCATCAAAATGATACCACATTGTTGCTTATGTCAAATGTTGATGTGAAATCCCTAGGATTTTGCAAGTGATTCATTAAATGTTTGAATTCACTTGTGCTTTGTAACTTCCTTGCCTACTCACATGTTGTGTCATAAATGCCTAGTTAGGTTCATTCACTTGCCTATTCATGCATCTTCAATAAGATGTTCAATTTAGGTTCATTCACTTGCCTATTCATGCATTTTGCAAAAATGTTCAATTTAGGTTCATCTTGCCTGGCATCTTCAATAAGAAGTGCAATCTAGGTTCATTCTCTTGCCTATTCATGCATTTTTGCCAAAATGTTCAACTTGGGCTCATTCTTTGCCTATCTATGTATTGTGACATGATATGTGTAGTCTAGGTTCATCTGTGCCTATTCATGCATTGTGTATTCAAATGTTGTAATGAGATGTTTTCAACATGAAAGGGTAAGTTACAAATTGTGTCTATGTTGTTGCTTGCTTGATAACATGATCTCAATGAATGTGCTATGCTAGCATCTATGAACTTTCTTGCATTCATTGTTTTCTTTTCTAAACAACTTGACATGAAAATGGTTACTAGTTTAGATCATTGCATGAATTGTAGTTTAGCAATTTGCATTTTGGTTATTGACGTGGAACTTGATTGAAAATGTTCTACTAGTTTTCCAAAACTCTTTTTCAAAAATCAAATTGCTTTCAAACTTCTTTTCTAAACTATGTCTTTAACAAATTAAGACCAATTTCTTTTCCAAGCTTAAACCCTAAGTTTTTCATAAACAAATTCATTAGTGGCCACTCGAAGCCTTTGCTTGTTTGATCACTACTGAGGAGTTATTAGTGGTAGTCACTCGAAGCCTTTGCTTGTTTGATTATCATGAAAGCTCCCAAACCTTAAATACATGCGAACCCAATTCAGTTCCAAATACAACACGAGTCATTAGGGGTAATTGTCCTAAGCCTTTGCTAGATGATTATCACCGATGCTCGCCTCATTTGCAAAAAAGATAAAATAAAAACGTTGTTACTTATAATCACTCGAAGCCATTGCTTGTTTGATTATCGGTTTCAACCTATTTTCTTTCGAGTTAGTAATGAAAACCACTCGAAGCCATTGCTTGCTTGGTATTAGTGAACACTCGAGTCTTATTTCAAAAAAAACACCTAAAAACTAAAAAGCTAAAAACAAAAGAGCCTTTTCAAAACAAGACTAGAACTACGTAGCTTTGAATTCCTCATCGCACCGGAGGATACGTAGGAGCGGGTTCACCTCCCGTCAAGCACCCTTTTAAAAAATAATAACAAAAAGATTCTTCTTTCCCCAGTTTTCAAAAGCATTTTCTTAAATAAAAAAAGAAGAAAAGAAGTAGAACAAAGCGTTTCAAATCAACAGTCAAAAACCACACACTAAATTAAAGGTTCCCTTTCGGTAGAAAGGATGTGTGGGGTGCTAATACCTTCCCCACACATAACCGACCCCCGAACCTATATCTCTCGTTTTCAAAAGGCCAATCGCCTAAAAAGATTTTTCCAATGTTTTTTCTAAATTAAAATATTGGTGGCGGCTTCATTGTTTTTCCCGTTGTACGAAGAAGGATCCAAACCGGATTTTTCGGAGTGCATATAGGTTCATCTCCTGTTAACCAAAGTCATTCACTGACACTAAATTCTTGCCAGTTCGGATTCCTCATTCGTTATTTGCGATTGGGACGAGACCGATTGTATCTCGGGGAATTTGCGCTGTAGAGGCAAATAAATTCTTCAGGACAGCCACCAGGCGCCTCCGGTTGTTTGCTCTAACGTTTGTTCATTTCGCAGGCATACTGTTTTGTTGATTTCGTTGCGTAAATCACTACAACAAATGCAAATGCAAATGTGTTGAGGTGGGTGCACAAGTGCTATCAAGAACAAGGTATTTCTATTCCTATTTTAATGTGGGAGTTGTGGTGTGCAAGGAATAGGTTTGTGTTCGATGCTATGGCAACAACCGAGCATGATATGGAGATGAAGTGTGTTGCACAAATATTAAATATTCAGAAGGCTTACTCCCTTGTTATGGACAATTCTTGTACTGCTCTGCCAAAGCAAATTTCTTGGTTTCGGCCTCCCTTTAGATCTGTGGTGGTGAATGTGGATGGCAGTCTCATCACCTCTTTGGCCAAGACTGGTTTTGGAGGCTTGGTGCGGGACTCAACGGGTACGTTCCTTGATGGTATCTATGGTATGGTTAATGGTACGGATATCATTTATGCAGAAATTATGGCTCTTCTTAACGGTATCACGCTTTTATTGGGAGAAGGGGTATAATTAGAAATGTCCACTACATTTCAGACTTACTTCTCACAGTTAATTATGTCAAGAACAGTGTTTCCCATTACCATAAGTATAGTAATGAGATACATTTTATAAGAGAATTTTTGCAAAGAAATTGGCAATGTGTTATTACTCACAATTGTCGTGAGGGAAATCAATGCGCAGATTACCTAGCCAAGATGGGAGCAAACTCAATGGAGAGATTGGTGCTGCTTCAAGAACCACCACCGGGATTAAACAAGTTTCTTTTGACTGATGCTATGGGAATGAGTTTCCTTAGAGTGTAGTTTTTTTTCCATGTAACAAAAAAAAATACAAAAGAACATTATTTTATAATTAATTTCTCTTTCTTCAATCTTTGGAAAAACTTTCGGAAGCCATGAAAATTAATGGGCGGATTTGGGCTTGTGTCTCCCAACCGCGGGTTTCGCCGGATCGGTGCTTTTGAGCCCGATTCCACCCAAGCCCGACCGGCGTCCACCTCAAGAAACAACAACATAACTTAAACACTGATAAAAACAACATAATTAATTTCTTCCATCTCGATCATACTCATAAAAAACACATGAACCCTAATTTTTTTAGTTAACCCCAGAGAATAAATTTAGTTTATTTTTATTTTTAATTATGTTTTGTAATATATTTTTAGTTTTAATATTTTATAAATAAACTAATTACTTGGCATGCTTATGTGGCTCATTAATTGACGTGGCAACCACATGTGGTGCCTCAGGTGCCACATCATTTGCTAACGTTCACGGGACCTTTTTTTTGACAGACTTCTAAATCAGTAAAAAAAATGAAAAAACCCCAGTTGGACTAAATGTCCGACTTTTTTAAAATAGGGGGACTAAATGTCCGATTTTTAAAATAAGGGACCAAATACTGTGTTCCTATGTTTTCCCTTTTTTGTGGTTCCTATGTATTTTGTTAAAGTTTGACCCGCTGTAGTGTGACTTGTGTCGTGTTGGAATTAATAGTGTGAGATGTCTACACAGTCGAGTTCACACTCATTTTTTTTGACAAACGTCTTCACATTCTGTTTTTGTAAAGGACATTCTGCTGATTATAGTCCATTCATTTATATTTCTGGTATAACGATGGTGTAATGGGGTCACCCATTATTTGACAAGGATTGGAAAATGTTCTACTTTATACGAAGAAATCAACAATAAAGGCCAGAAGACGACATACAGCAAGGGAAAAAGAAAATTAGTTCGGCAAGATATTGTTTTTTCTCCTTTACATGCCGTCGGCAAGTGGATTGGTCGGTCTAGACTCTCTACCCATTATTGGGTTCTCAACGTTTACTCCCTTACTCGTAAGGTAAAAACTCCCTTACTCCTATACTCCATATGAAAGGGGAGTTTCCCAAACACGAACTTGAATGCATTTGTGTTCAAATTAATAAAAAATTAGACTTCCCCTCAAAAGGGTTGTAACTGCCACAAACTACTTGATCTATTCTGACTGCAGCCGTTGGCCGAGTTGAGGACCTAAGTGCTCACCAAGCTGAGAAACTAGTTCACTCTGAGTTACTGCCGAGATGATGTTATAATGAATGTTTGGATGATGTTTGAGATGCTTAACCTTGCGTTGATGGTGAGGGGGGTGGTACCTGCACACACCCAGATGCATAACCACCTGCACACACCCAGATGCATAAGTCAACACCGAAATTAGGTGGTGTCCTCTGTTGACCTCGCTTTGTTCGTTTACCGAGGGTGAGATTGGGTGGGCCATCCTCAGGTTAGTTCTTCCAATTCCACCTGGATGACCGCCTCAGTTTCGTTAGTAAGTCGGAATGGCAATTCTCCCGTAGTAGAATATGGGTTCGTCATATATGCCAATAAGAAATGGGGTAGTTCTTCCACCCAATTTCCTTTTGCTTCGTCAAGTCTACGCTTGAGTCCTCTTAGGAGGATTTTGTTGGCAGACTCGTCTTCTCCATTTGTTTGTGGATATTCCTTCGAGGTGAAATGGTGTTTGATGAAGAGGTCATCACAGATTTTTTGAAGAATTTGATAATGTTCCTGGTCGTAATCATGGGGAGTGGTTCGATATTTCATTTGCCCGGGGGCAACCTGGAACGGTCCTTAAAGGTCCATCCCCTACCAGGAGAAGGGCCAAACATATGTCAGTGACGTTAGCTCGGGTGGATGCGCGATGTGGACATCTGCATGTCGTTGACACTTTTGACATTTCTTTACTATGTTTATGGCGTCTTGGTTGATGGTGGGCCAATAGTAGCCTGCTCGTAAGGTTTTTTAAGCTAAAGCTTTTCTCCAAGTGCTTCTTGCAGATTCCCTCGTGAATTTTGGTTAGGATGTATAGGCATTTGTTCCCTGCTACGCACTTGAGGAGGGTGATGAGAATCCTCTTGTGCGCCATTTTAAAATTTTAGAACTAAAACCTTCTTAAAGTGACATTCTCAAGATAAACTTCGATACGATAATGTTAGAATAAATATATAAGATAAACACATAAATCTAACTTGATTAATGATGAAAAACAGAAATGCTTATGAAAGACATTAGCTTGTAATAAGAGAGTAAGCCTTAAATTAATTTTAGAGTAGTTGATAGGATTTGCTAGTTTAAAATGGTTTTGAGAAGTTTGGAGAAACAAACCTTGTCTTAGTTTGAAAAACAAAAGGGAAGTAATAGAAAGTAGGATAATATAATGGAAAGCGGGTAAATAACACAGTAGAGTTATAGAGGTTCATCCAATCCGGAAACAATCATTGTGGGTATTTCTACTATTTCCCAAATAGTTATTACTATTGCTTTTGATCAAACACAAAACACACTCACCTACACTTGATTTTGATCAGCACACAAAACTTGCTTCTGATCAACACACAAAAGACCCCAAGTGCTCTTTTACACAGCTACACCTAGCTATTTCCACCTTTTTGACAAATCAATACTAGTTTCTAAAAGATCTTCTATCAAGTAAGGTCAACACCAACACTCACCCATCCTAGGTAGCTTAATAGAACAACACACACATTGTAGTTCCTCATCAACACTCACCTACCCTAGGTAGTTTGATAGAACACTACACATGTTGTATTTTCTCATTAACACTAACCTAATCTAGGTAGCTTGGTAGGAATGTTACTAGATAGTGTTTTCAATAAGGTGTTTTGGGTTTTTGGGATGTTAAAGAGCTTGAAGATAAACAACACAAAATGTATACAATGATGCTTATCAAGTTAACACACACTCAACAAAAGTATCCCAGAGATTTGACTTTTAGGAGCATTGAGTGAGGGATGAGAAGGTTGGATACTTCAGAAGTTTGAACTTGAGAAGGTTCCAAATCAATCTCATACTTTGTAATTTCGAAATCCAGTCTTTATATAGCTCTTGCATGATGAAAAATAGTCGTTGGAAGTGTCCATTGGTCCAAGCTGAAAAATAGCCGTTGGAAGTGTCCATTGGTCCATTGGAAGTTTAGAGTGATTTAATCAAAGTTGAGAAAGTTGGTAGATTTTCAACCTTTTCATTTTGCACACTGTACTTTCTCTGTACATTCTGAATCTTCTCAACCTGACAATGTCCTTTCTTGCAGGATTTGACAGCTCAGACACTACTTTTTATTCTTTTATGCCTTGTACAAGCAACTATTGAATGTCTTAGGAATAATCAACGATTTGCTCCTTTAATTTTAAACCTTCCAAATTTTATGCCTTGTACAAGCAACTATTGAATGTCTTAGGAATATTCAATTAATACTTCTGTTCTTAATTTGAGAAGTAATGTTCTTGAGTTGTTAAGTTTCTCAAGCTTGAGTAGGTTGATGTCCTGCACCTTCTCAATCTTGAACTTTAGCATCTTTGGACCTTCTTATGTTGAAGTCTTGGCTTAGTCAAACCTTTTCTTGACTTGGTCAAACTTTCTCATTAATGAACCTTCTCAAGTCCTTTCTACCCTTGATTTCTTACACTTTTAGTCCATAGTTAGATTAATATTTTGCTATTTTGGAGGCTTGTTCTATGTACTTAACAAACATGTTAGATCACCACTATCTAGAAAACTTAATCTCTTACTAAGTACATCATCAAAACATAAGAGACATTTTTATCCCAACATAACCGTCCTGAGGTTCATGGCCGTCCCGGTGCTTGCTAACTTTGTCTAAGCGTCATCTCGTGCATTTTCCCCACGAGGTACATGCTTTACAGTGGCCTCCTGGAATTGTGCCATTAACTCTTTGACCGTCTCGAGGTACTTCTGTAACACTTAATCTTTGGTTACGTATTCCTTGCTAGTTTGTAAGACAACCAAATGAGAGTCGGTTAAAATATCAACTCTTTTGGCATTGAAGTCTCTGGCCAATGATAGATCTTCTATGCATGCTTCATACTCAACCCTATTGTTTGATGTTTGGAATGAGAAAGTCAACGAAACCTCTATAACGACACCCTCCTGGTTTTCTACCATGACGTCATCCCTGCTACCCTTGTTGTTGGATGAACCATCCACATGAATGGTCCACAACATGTCGTCACACTCCAGAGTGGTGGAAGGTGTCATTTTTACAACAAAATCAGAGAGATACCACGCTTTCAGGGCCACTATGGTTTCTTATTTGATGTCGAACTCAGATAAATCGATGACCTATTTAATCATTCTTCCTGCGTGGTCGAGCGTGTGATGTTACTAGTGGATGAGCTGGTTCGTTCAAACGATGATCTAGTGGGATAAGAAGTAGGATCTTAGCCGTCGTTCAGCCACTACTAAAGCCAGGGTGACCTTCTCCACCTTCTGGTAACGTAGCTCAGTGCCCTTCAAGGCTTTACTAATGAAGTATACCGGTCGCTTCCCCTCTAGATTTTCCCGGACTAGGACGCCACTGAAGGCCCCGAACTAGGACGCCACTGAAGGCTTCTTCAGAAACAACAGGATATAAATATAGGGTGTCGTTTTCTACTGGTCGACTCATTATAGGTGGTTCAGAGAGTGTTTTTTTGAGATGCGTGAGAATTTTCTCGCATTCTTCGTTCCACCCAAACTCGATCCTTTCTTTCAGAGCTTGAAGAAGGGTAGGGATCGTTTTGCGACCTATGAAACAAACCTAGATAGTCTTGCTATCATTTCTGGTGAGTTACTGGACGTCTTTCTTTGAAGTCGGACGCTTCATTCCGGTGATAGTTCTGCATTTGTCGGGGTTCGCCTCGATTCCCCGCTCGATGAGGTAGAATCCGAGGAACTTCCTCGTTCTGACTCGAAATGTACATTTTTTGGGGTTGGGCCTTATATTGTGATTCCATACCTTTTCGAATACATCTTCCAATTTGCAGAAAAATTATGTTGTTTATATAAGTAACATATTAGAGAATAACTGAGCAACGAAGTACAGAAATTTGGCACAGATATGGAAATACTCAGCGGTTTTATTTCCACAATGAACAAGGAAATATGATCAACTTCCAATTAGAGTAACTAGAAGGACTAGTACACTAGTACAAATGATGGCATAATCAAACTGAAAAGAGCTATCAGGGACGAGTACAGAACAATATTGGGGAATAATCACACTACACAACATTCATACAACTATTGGACTAACTCCCTAAATTGTATACCCCTCAATCATCACATGCCATCCTTGAGCCTCCAGCTTGGCTTGAGGAAGGCTATAAAAATATAAACTCTATTTGGGAAAAATTAGGAAATAATTACTTTGTTAGGAAATTGTGTCCTGGAGTAGAAGTTGAGTTGAGATGGAGACGAGCTAGATCGACGTACCATCTGAGCTGGTGGGATGCTAACCGACGTGGGTGTGGTACCTGCGCACGCTTCGACGCCAATATCAGTTTGGTGAATTATGTGGTGAGATTAGATATGAGATCATACCTGGCGCGCAGAGATGGGCTGGTACTTACAGAGCTAGGCGATTTAATTGTGAGTCGTTGGATACGGGTTGATCGTGGCCCTTGAGTTGGGCGTTGCATGGATCGCGATTCGTGCCTAGGCGTGAAGTCTTCCCAAAAGTCTGTCCTTCGTCGTACATGGGTCGGGCTTCCCAAGGTGGTTCCTTGAGGTCAATCCAAGGCAGAGCTCGGTACTGAACAATTGCCCCCCAAGCCAAGGTTAGGATGCAACCACGGGCTGACTTCTGCAGTTGAGACAGGATGCTTAGCGGTAGCTAAGTCTGGCGCGTGGTGTTTCACGCAGATCAAGGCGCGTGCGAGTGGATCATTAATGATAGCCTACTAGGAGTGCCTCGATCGACATTTTTTGGCGGCACGTCGTTTCGATTTTCGAGAAGGTCGATTCGATGTCTCGTTATTATGAGGTGACACTTCGGTGTTTAGGCTTCGCGCCTTTTCGTGGTGTATCAATATGGGACCTCTTACTTTATTTTGATTTTTTCCTATGTCTTTGTGCAATAGCTCCGACTTGAATTTTGACGATCCGAGGTGCTTTTTCGGCGAAATTTTCCGGAGGTGATTCATCGACTTACTTTGGCCTTACTTTCGAGGTATGTTCCCTTTTTATGCTTTCTTTTAGTTTGTTTTCTTTCTACAGGCTCCCTTGGAGTCGGCGTACTGTTCTTCCGACTTTAGAGAGAGGAAATGGCATCGTTTTGCGGAGACCAAATCAGCGTCGACCGTGATTATTTCCCCTTCGGCGGAATAGAACTTCATTTTTAAGTGTACTGTAGACGCGATGGATCCCAACCGACCTAAGGTGGGGTGACCTTTGATGCAGTTATAAATCGACTTGGAAGGTAGTACCAGAAAGGGGGTCTCCACTGTGCATGATTTCCCTAGGTCACCTTAACCATAGGCCACCATTAGGTCGAGATACCCCATCAGATTTGTCTACAAACCATTGAAAACCAAGAGGTCGGTACCTCGGTACGGAGACAGATCCTCCTGCGAGATTCTAAGAGCATCCAACAAGTCAGCGAACAATATGTCTATTGAGATTCCCTAGTCTACAAGGATACTGTGGCCCTCAACGTTTTCCATGACAGCAGTAATCAGTAGGGGTACAAACTTGTTCGGTTTCTGGTTGAGCAAGTCGGTGAAAGTCAGGGAGGTCGCCATTGAGTCGAGCTTGTGGAAAGGACCGTTGAAATGCTTAAGGTCTTTTTCCACTTTCTCTTTATTTACTTCATGGTCTCCATTCCCTTGTCGGGGAAGCCTCTAGAGATTACCATGGCTATAGGACAGGAACTTAGTTTGCATGTCTCTTTTTTCTCTTCGGAATCAGAATCCTCTAGGGCTAAGGGTTTGGCGATCGTTTACAACTGTCTTGCCTTTGCGAGGAGACCTCATGGGTTTCTTCTTTACTCGATCATTCTTGATGTAATGGGATAAAATTTCCCCTTCTGAATAAGCTCCTCGATGTCATCCTTTAGGGCGTAACACATGTTGGTGTCGTGGCCCGTGCTCCTGTGATATCGGCAATAAAACTTGGCATCGGGGCCGTCTTTTGGCTGGAGGGGACGAGATCCCCTTATGTCACAAAACTCGATATTTGCGCATTCCGCTAGAATCCTTGCACACATCGTGTTGAGCTCAGTATGCTCGGTGAAACGACTACCTTTAGGTCTGGAACCATGGTGGTCTTTCTTCTGCTATTTGGCTCCTTTGTCTTTAGCCGGCTTGGATATGCCCTGATACGCCAAATCGTCCTAGAGCTCTATTTATAGTACGCATTATACTCACATTTACTAGCTTTTTTTCCAATATGATTCCTTATGATAATGAGCTTTTACGGTTTTACCCCTTTCGCCGCATGACTACTCTTATGCTCTCCACTTCTCCTAGGGATTCGATTTATGCATGTACGATCTTGTGATTCTTAACAATATTTGTTAGTGACTAACTCCTCAGTCCCATGTGCCACATAATCTTCTTTCACTTAAACCCCCGGAAAAAAAAATCTTATTTACTCTTCTATATTATCTTTTTAATCTCCTAATATTTTAAAATTGTACTAGTACTTCTAAATTTGCACCTAATTGCATCCAAGGTACAACTACTCAGTCACTTCTCTCTCTCTCTCTCTCTCTCTCTCTCTCTCTCTCTCTCTCTCTTTCTCTCTCTCTCACTCACTCTCTCTCTCTCTCTCTCTCTCTCTTTCTCTCTCTCTCCTCTCTCGCGAGTTTGAAACTTTTGAAGCCCCTAACTTCGGGTCATGGATCCACCGCTGATTGCCAGCTGCCATTTCCGTTGGAGTGGATAACCAAAACAGGACTCATTATGCATATGACCTTGTACGTAAGTGTCACACTCAGCCATTGTTGTATTTGAACTCAGAACCTCCATCTTACAATTTATTCTATTTTTTATTTTGTTAGCTGAGCTAAGGGTTCAATACCTACTTATGAATATAAGGTAACTCTTTTTTCGTTTTATTTTAAATATTAAGCTTTTTCTTGTCGGTGCTATAGCTATTTTGACATTGTTGTCTCGGGTTGTCACCTAATCATTCACCTAAGCCAAAAGGATAAAGTTCGATTGTACCTCGTGATGATTAGGATAAACTTAATCAACACTTAGAATATGGACTAGAGCATCAAGCAAAGTGTAAGGATATTTTTAGGTTAATCATATTTTTGTCTCTATAAAATATGCGAATTTTGTTACTAGTCATTATAAAATATTTTAGTCACTTTTAATCCCTATATTTTCGCTCGTCAATAATTTTAGGTTAAAAAAAAAAGATATTAAAAGTCATTAAGGACTTAAAGCATTGACCGAAGAATTTGTAAGAACTAAAAGTACCTGAATTGTTTTATTCAACTAACTAAAATTAAAATTAGCAACTTTTATAGGACTAAAAACATATTTAACACTTTTTTATTAAGTTGGACTGAAAAATTATATTTGTCCCAATCACCATTTTATAAGAGAACAAAAATACAAACCAAAGCATAGTGGGTCGATTGTAATATCTAAGATAGTATTCCATCTCCATGCCCCACTATCTCTCACTACTCATTAGCCTTTTATTTAGTTCTTCTATTCACACTTATCGTTTACAGTTGCTCAATTTTCGCATCTTTAAATACTTGACCAAGTAGTCTTCTCTCAAACTTCACACACACAAAGAGAAACAAACAAATGCATACATACAAAGAACATTTCAAAATGAATTATAAACATATGGTTGAGAACTCGTTGTTATTTATCTTTTTCTTTATATTTAGACTTGGATTCTGTGTGGCTCAAAAGGCTTCAGCTGTTTATGTATTTGGAGACTCACTTGTTGATGTTGGTAACAACAATTACCTGAGCGGTTCCATTGTAAAGGCAATACTTCCTCACTATGGCATTGATTTTCCAACTAAGAAACCCACTGGGAGATTTAGCAATGGCAAAAATGCTGCAGATTTTATTTGTAAGTGATTCAAAATTTACTCTATATATTTGTTCTTCAAACCCACTGGGACAAAACTTATTTTGCTATAATTTGTTCCCTAAAGTGGCAGCTTAATTAATTATTTTGTTATTTCTGGCTAGTATTAGGTGGTGTGATATTGTCTCACACTTGAATACCCAAAAATCATTTTCATATTATTAAGTTACAAGGTTTTTGCGTGTTTATGCAGTGGTGGTGCTTTATGTTTAAGTTACAAGTGTCTTAATAAGGAAGGTTTGAAAACATTGCAATTAGAACTTGCCATGGTATAACATATCATTCATGAACATAGGTTTTGTAACAACAAAAGAGTCTTACGTCCGATAACGGATGCGATAAGACGTGAATATAAGTTTATAAGTGGTAGACATGACTCACATTAAAAATTGGTTTAGTAGATTTAGTCAGGCGTAATCCAAATTGTATGGGGCCAATTGGGTGACACTCGAGTGTTCCAAGCATATATCTTGTTGTTTGCCAATGTTTTCTTGTACCTAGAAGAAACTCATTATTTATTGAAAAACTCTCAAAAAAGCATGAGAGAGTAAACAGATTACAGAGTGTGCACTTTTCAGCTTCTTTTTAATTTGAATACAAAAGGATGGGGAAAACATTGTATAGAACATAAAGAACCAAAAGTTAATGATATTGACCTAATTCCTTTTTTATTTGAAACATAGCTATTATTAATAGTAACTAAGTTTTATTTTTATTACTAATGTTGGCATCAAATGAATGGTTTGTTGGCAGCTGAAAAATTGGGTCTACCATCTTCACCACCTTACCTCTTCCTAATATCTAAGTTCAATATCAACAAAAAGAATATATCCTTCTTGGATGGTGTTAACTTTGCCTCTGCAGGTGCTGGAATATTTAATGGCACAGGTGGAATTGTAAGTTTAATTCTACTATTTCTTTTCTTCAATTTTACAATCTAATTCTTGATTACCAAAAAAATAGGATTTGTATTACATGCAGTCTATATTTTATCTCAACCATACATTTTTAATCATTGGTTCACAATGTTTTGGATTGTTTGGAATTTGTACGGTCTGATTTAAAAGAATTCAGATCCACTACAGTGGCTGTATGTTTGGAATCTGTACTCAAGAAAATAGGCTAAGGATGTGGGCCCAACAGTTGAGACACAAATGAAAATATCTAACTGAAAAAAAAAAGTAAAGATAAATGTAAAATGTCCCACAATATAATAATAGTAGTTATTCCAAAAATACAGAATGGTAAGAAAATGACAAAATAATGAAAATACTCTCCAAACTGAATTATTCACATCGGTAATATTTTTTGCAGAGACAATCAATAGCTTTGACACAGCAAGTTGACTATTATACACAAGTGCATGAACAATTGACACAACAAATAGGAGTATTTGCTCTTCAGAAACACCTTTTCAAATCTATCTTCGCTGTGGTGATTGGAAGCAATGATATCTTTGGTTACTTTAACTCAAAGGATCTTCAAAAGAAATACACTCCACAACAGTATGTGGATTCTATGGCTTCCTCACTAAAATTGCAACTACAGGTAAACATATGGTTGTCAATTATATGTTACTACTAATTTTATTTCTATGGATAAAATCATATGTTTACAAGGCTCAAAATATAGAATTTTTGACGTAATCGCAATCACAAGTATAATAAAGGGATTCTACGCTTGTTAAATTTGAAATTAATCGTTGGTTTTTGAACGTTGTACAATCCACAAGTGTTGTAAGTTGGGCTTTTAATGCTGATTAGTTTTCTGGTCTTAAATTGACATTTATAACTCCGGTGTAAACCCTAGAGTAATATTTGATTCCTAAGTCAACAAACTCAAGATTTAACACTAGTGAAATAATTGTACCGATGTTGTCGGAGTAATATAACAAATTTGTAGGATTGTGAAATATGCTAAGAATTACGACACAGACACCGGGCGCCACTGGCGGATCAATATAGACGCAAGGTGTGCGCAGCACACCCTCAAGTTTAAAAATTTGCACCAATACTCTTATGAAAAATATATTTTGACCCTTGTAATTTTTTTTTTTTGCACATCCTGCACTATTTTTTTCTTTTTATTCCTAGCTACTATTTCCTATTGCAACTCCAAGACCGATTGGTAGTATAACTATGGGATGGTCTTGGCTATCCAAAAGTAATATATGTATTTGGATAATTAAGTATATTTTAAATTTAGCTACCCAATAATATGTTATTTAGGTACTCCAACTAACTTTATTGGTCTAAGGAGATAAAAGAACAATAAACAAGTCCATTAGTTTAATTAGTCTCATTTGATAAAAAAAGTCTTTATTATCACAAACTAATATGGGGATTTTAGTATTTTATTTTACTTTGGTAATTTTGGTTCCCATTTTTCTTGATTTCGCAATTTTTCTCTCAAAATCATATATTATTTACATTTTTGGTTTTCCAAAATTTGGAATTTTAGAAAAATATGGGAATAAAATTGCACATTCCAGGATTTAGCAACCAAAAGTACAATGAAAAAATCAAAATGACCAAAATTACTAAATTAGAATAGCAAAATATGTTTAATTGGTATACACCATCGCTGTAAAAACTTTTTAAGGTAGGTGAGATAAAGTGGAACCTTTTTTATGATGTGTTGTTTTCTGATTGACTAACGTTGTAAAAAAATTTCTACACGGCGATATATATTAATTGTTAAATTTATTCGTTTGACCACTCTGGACCAGGGTCCTAGATACGCCACTACCGGACGCGACACGGACATAGACACCTGCTTCTAATTTGAAAAATATTGAAAAACACAAATAATTAAAATATCGGTGTTAGTGTCCAATGCGATATTTGTAAAACATTGGACACGTCTTTAACCGGAAGAGTAGGTATTATAGCGGAAATATTATTGGAGGTCTACATTTTACTCTGTTATTAGTGTATAGTCTTAGAAGTGTTAGAATTTATGTTATTTTGATGCATTATCATTTCGATATGTTACATTTGTGCAGAGATTATACAACAACGGTGCAAGGAAATTTGAGATTATTGGTATAGGTGCAATTGGATGCTGCCCCAATTACAGGCTTAAGAATAAAACAGAATGCTTTTCAGAAGCCAATATTATGGCAGCTAAATATAATGAAGATCTTCAATCCATGTTAAAGGAATGGAAATTAGAGAAAAAGAATTTTATTAGTTACTCATACTTTGATACTTATGCTGCCCTTCAAGACCTTGTTCAGAATCCAACCTCTTATGGTATTATCACACTTGCGTGTTTTATTTTCTCTTCATTTAAATTAAAATCAAATATAAAATAATTTTGGCTAAATATAGTTTTGGTTCCCCTTTTGGACTAAATGTATGAGATTTTAGAAATAAAGGGACTAAATGTCTGAGTTTTTAAAAATAAGGTGACCAAATGTCTGAATTTGTCAAAATAGAGAGACCAAAATTATGATTTAACCAATAATTTTTTATAAATTTATTTTTTTTAGTTATTTATCGTATAAATTACGGGTCTTTCTAGGGTGAAAGAACAAATTAAGTCTTTCACCGGTGAAACACTTAAATTAACCGTTGGATATTATTTAAAATGCTATGAATGGGTAAGATTGAATCAACCTATATTAAATCTCAACCATTGAAAATTTTTTATACTACTCATCCAACGGTCGATTTTAGTGTTTCACTGGTAAAAGATTTAATTTGCTCTTTCTCCCTAAAAGGAACATATAAGTTACTCTGCATTTATAGAAACAACTAAATATCTTATAAATTTTATAAATTTTCTTGGATGGAGGTGACACTGACAAGGATGATATTTTTGAAGGACTTAACATTATTTTTTTCTCTTATCTTAGGATTTGCAAATGTGAAAGAGGCTTGTTGTGGACTAGGTGATCTAAATTCTCAATTTCCATGTACACCAATTTCCAAGATTTGTTCAGATAGACAAGACCATATCTTTTGGGACTCATTCCATCCAGCTGAGGCTGCCACTCGCATTATTGTGGATAGACTTTTTAGTGGATCTTCTGAATACACATCTCCTATTAATATGAAACAACTACTAGCTGTTTAAATTACAAAATATGGTCGAAAAGTTGCTTTTGTTTTCAATAGGAAGTTTCATTGGAAATTATACAAATATAATTTTACATTAAGATAAAATTTTATATTGTGCTTACTCTATTTTTATTGTTAGAATACGAATATTTAACCATTAAATCAACACTGAAAGAAATAATCTGCTCCTATAACCACCATCTCTATTCCCCCGTTGAGTCTCCATGCTGCCTTGAGGTGATCTCCCATGGCCAAATAGCATAGTGTTTTTCCAAGTAAGGTCACAATCATCGTGTCCTTGTGGCACAAGTGGTAGATATTTTGGGTAACTTATTAGTAAACTTCTTCCACTATCTCATCTTCTTCAATGCGACCCCTTGATTTTGTCTTGATTGTGACACACCATCTTCGTTTGTCTAAGATTGTGTACCATTATAACAGGATTAACCATCAAATCGACACTAAATGTTCTCTTTCACTTTTTACACATGTTTAACCCTCGAAGAGATAGACGCAGTTGTGTCTTTTTGTAATGAGAATAAGAGTCTTGACCCCAATGGTTTAATTTCAATTTTATTAAAGATATCTGGAACATTATGTGGGGTGAGGAGGGAATTTCGTTTAATGATTTTACATGAATGTCATTCAACCAAGAAGATTTTCCTCGTACTATGTTGATTAAGGTTATAAATATGAGATTGATTCAAACAGACACATGTAAACTAAATGGTATTGCTTTACCAATTGGTATTATCGATTTTTTAGTTTATAGGGGGCGTATGGGTTGGGGTTGGGGTTGGGGGTTTCTAAAATTTGCAGCTTTAATCATGGAAGGAATCCAGACAAGACAGTTGGCAGAGTTTTAAAAATGGAGAGAGGAACTTTTTTTTAATTTGACAATTTCAGAGATAACTGCTAAATTTTCCACCTTATCAATTAAGACTTCTTATTTGGCTTCTTGACCAAACTCTTAACACCTTTACCACAAAAGCAAGTGCTACACACTGTCCTCCAGCACCAATCTCAGCATCAAAATTCTACATAATTTTATAAGACAATCTACAAGACCATTTGCTCACACCTGTCAAAATAATAACACAAACATACAGAAAGACAAAATTAGTTCTTAAGATCTGGGTTGCCTCCCAATAGCACTTGGTTTAAGAGTCGTCAGCCCGACTTAGCTCAATGCTAGATATCCTCCAACAATGTGGTGACCTTCCCTTTCAAGGTGTTCACCATGATATTGTTTCACCCTTTGACCATTCAGATATACCTTAACAAGTTTAAAAGGACCTGACCACAGTGCTCTTAGCTTCCCAGGAAACAATTTTTGTCTTGAATCGAATAATAACACTGGTCCCCCTTCTTTCAAGCATCTTTTCTAAATCATTTTATCATGCCAAGCCTTCATTTTCTCCTTGTATAACTCAGCACTTTCATAGGCAAAGTGTCTCATTTCATCTAACTCATTTAACTGTAGCAATCTTACAGCACCTGCATTTTCATAATCAAGATTGAGCTTTTTGATGGCCCAAAATGACTTATGTTGAAGTTCCAAGGGCAAGTGGCAAGCCTTTCCATAAACAATTTTATACGGAGACATGCCCAATGGTGTT
The DNA here is from genome assembly GCA_963573325.1 of Astragalus glycyphyllos. Classification (NCBI taxonomy): domain Eukaryota; kingdom Viridiplantae; phylum Streptophyta; class Magnoliopsida; order Fabales; family Fabaceae; genus Astragalus; species Astragalus glycyphyllos. The sequence goes on from OY754307.1 coordinate 42,503,296, forward strand.
TTATAAGCAGTTCTATAGGCCCATAAGGCGTCATCAAGATGAACAACCCAATCCTTCCTGGATGGTTCTACCACCTTCTCTAGCACTCTCTTTATCTCTGTGTTGGACAACACCGCCTGCTCACTTGTTTGAGGATGGTAAGCAGTTGCAATCTTGTGCTTTACCCCATACTTGGCCAATAGGTTCTCAATTAATTTGTTGCCAAAATGAGAACCTTCATCGCTTATAATAGCTCTTGGGGTTCCGAATCTAGTAAAGATGTTGTTTTGCACAAACTTTACTTGGCATCATTTAGTGGAAGAGCAATAGCCTCTACCCATTTAGATACATAATCAACAACCACTAGTATGTATAAGTTGCCAAAAGATGGGGCAAAATGTCCCATGAAATCCATACCCTAAATATCAAGGAGTTCTACCTCAAAAATGTTGGTTAATGGCATTTCATTTTTACTTGAGATATTCCCGGTCCTTTGGCAACTATTCACACTTTTTAAACATGTCATGAGCATCTTTGAATAGTGTAGGCCAATAGTATCAAGATTGAAATACCTTTGCAGCAGTTCTAAATCCACCAAAATGACCTCCATATGGTGCTGCATGACAGTGCTGCAGCACTTCCTTGGCTTCCTCTTCAGATACACATATTCTCAACAACTGGTCATGGCACTTGTATAAAAAGAACTCATCCCAAAAATATTGTTTCACTTGATGAAAGAACCTCTTCTTTTGCTGATATGACAGATCATAGCTAACAAATACTTAAGCACCTCTAACTAGAAAATTAACAATATCAACATACCATGGTGTTGTAGCATCCGATTCAGCACCTAATGCAGCTAACAATTGTTTATATGGAAATGTTTCTTTGATTTTCCCTTGATGATACCCTGTACCATCACCTTCTAATCTTGACAAATGGTGTGCCACCTGATTCTCCACGCCCTCTTTGTCACGGATTTCCAAGTCAAACTGTTGGAGGAGGACCACCCACCTAATAAGCCTTGGCTTTTCCTCTTTTTTTTTTTTACATTTAAATTCTTATTAGCAGAATGGTCAGCATAAATAATAACCCTAGTACCTACTAAGTATGCCCTGAATTTACTAAATGCAAAAAACACAGCTAAGTGTTATTTTTCAGTGGTGGTGTAATTAAGTTGTGCATCTACCAATGTTTTACTAGCGTAATAAATAGAATGAAAAAGAAATTGTCATACCTTTGGCCTAGGACAGCCAGCTCCTATGGAAAAATCACTAGCATCGCACATCTGTTCAAAAGGCTTTGTCAAATGGGGTGCTACAATTACTGGTGTTGTAACGTATTCAATTTCAGAAATGCCTCCTTGCAAGTTTCATCAAAAACAAATGGTCTGTCATGTTGTAGAAACTGACACAATGGCTTGGATATTTTAGAGAAGTCCTTGATGAACCTTCTGTAGAATCCAACATGTCCTAAGAAACTTCTTACTCCCTTGACACTAGTTGGAGGCATGGTAATTTGTCAATAACTTCAATCTTGGCCTTTTCTACCTCCATGCGCTTCTTGGAGATTCTATGGCACAACACAATACCCTCTTGTACCATAAAATGACATTTCTCCGAATTTAGCACTAAGTTGGTTACTTCACATCTTTCTAAGATCTCCTCTAAGTTGGACAAAAAATGTTGAAAAGTTTCCCCAAAAACAGAAAAATCATCCATGAAGATTTTCAAGGATTTTTCAATGAAATTTGAGAAGATAGCGATTATACATCTCTGGAAGGTGGCAGGTGCATTACACAACCCAAATGGCATCCTTCTAAATGAAAAAGTACCATAAGGGCATGTGAATGTAGTCTTCTGTTGATCTTCAAGAACAATTGCTATTTGGTTAAAGCCAGAGTAGCCATCCAAAAAGCAATAGAACTCCTTGCCTACTAACATATCCAACATTTGATAAATGAAAGGCAATGGGAAGTGATCTTTCTTTGTTGCCTTGTTGAGCTTTCTATAATCCATGCATATCCTCCAACATGTGACTGTTCTTGTTGGAATTAGTTCATTCTTCTCATTGGCCACAACTTCACCCCCTTCTTTGTAACGCATTGCACTGGACTAACCCATGCACTATCTGAGATAGGGTAGACAATACCAGCATCCAACCGCTATCTAATATCTTTTTTAACCACTTCCTTCATGATATGATTGAGTCTCCTTTTCCCCTCTATGCTACTTTTGGAATTTTCTTCAAGAATGATTCTATGCATGGAGAGAGTCAGACTAATTCCTTTGATATCATCCATCCACCAACCAATTTCCTTTTTATGCCTCTTTAGGGTGTAAATAAGGTCATGATCCTGTTCTGAGGATAAATCAGAACAAATGATCACATGTAAAGTATTTTCTTCCCCCAAATAGGCATATTTGAGATGAGAAGGCAATTCGTTAAGCTCAAGAGATGGGGGACTTTCAATTGATGGAACATTCCTATTGAAGCTTGTATCATTCAGCTCCAAAGACTCATATTTCCTTGCCCAAATCTGTTTACTATGGCTTCTTTGGCTACAAATCCAACTTCCACAAGCTCTTATTTGTCCCATTCAGCAAGAACCATTTTCAAGTGATCAGTTTGCTTGTGAAAGTGTTTCTACACCAGGGAGTCAAGAGACATAACAAAGGAACACTCCTCAGTACCCTCATCTGAATACTTAAGATAATTCATCACATTAAACTTAATTTCTTGGTCATTGACTCTCATAGTCAACTCTCCTTTCTGAACATCAATCAAGGTCTTCCCCGTGGCAAGGAATGGTCTTCACTCAAGAGTTAATATGTGTTATGTTGATTAAAGGACACTTTAGTTAGTCTTATTGTAACCTAGACAGAGGAGGATAAGCCAAGAAAGTGAACATGTTGTTTTTAATATTGAGTAAGTGACTGAAAGGCACATACTTTTCTGCATGCGCTTAGGTGCTGTAGCACCGCTTTAGCACTTAACTGTCATCGATAAATTACTTGTTTAAAAGCATCCAAACTGATTGCTCCTTATAATTTTCATATTCTCTTTACTTTAACTGATTTATTTCCATAATGTTTACCTACAAACTGATTTTATTTTTACTCACTAATTTTTTTACTCAATTAAGCACAGAATAAACTACAATCCTCGTGGGAACGATCTTTATTTATCCCTCTTTTACTTGTTGCGATGGTGTATACTTGCAAATCACCGCTTATACACAACAAGTTTTTGGCGCCGTTGCCTAGGATTGTTTAGTTATATTCTGTTGTTTAGTTAGTAACTAAATTAGGTAAGACTTTATTCTTACCTTTGGTGTTCTATTTTTCTGGTGCTACAACATGCAGGTGCTATAGCACAGTCGTAGACACAGTTCGCCAGAGAATGAGTTAGATCCCAAAGTAGAAAGAAGATTCAGAAGGTTCCAAAGGCAAAAGAAGCAAGAAGTCCAATTGAGCTTGGTAGATTCAGTGGTTCTCCCATAGAGGACCTCGATTTGCACTTAAAATAGTTTCTTCAGGTGTCTAGTAATTTCAAAATTCCTGGTGTTACAGATGATGCTTTTAGACTTACACTATTTCCTTATTCCTTGAAGGATAGAGCTAAATATTGGCTTAATTCATAAGATGCTAACTCTATCACTGATTTGAATAGAATAATGGCTAAAAAAAATTTGACAAAATATTTTCCACCAATCAAGAATGCCAGGGTGAGAAATGAAATTATATCTTTCAAACAAACAGAAGGTGAATCATTGTTTCTAGCATGGGAAAGATACAAAAAATTACTTAGAAAATGCCCACGTCATGGAATCCCCATTTGCATTCAAATGGAAACTTTTTATAATGGGTTGGAATCACACACAAGACTCATGCTTGATGCCTCATCCGGAGGAGTTCTATTGAATCAATCATACAATAATGCTTATGACCTTATTGAGACAATAGATGCAAATAGATACCAATGGTCTACTGCTAGAGCTACTGTTTCTAAGAGGGTTACAGGTATGCATGAAGTCCGCGAAGTGTTAGCTTTGTAAGCTCAAGTAGCATCTCTTGCAAATATGATCAAAAATCTCACTACAGCTGGTGCTAAAACACTTGCAGCAGCACCTGCTACTGCAAAACTACAAAAAGATGCTGTGGTGGAGCAGGCTCCAACTCGAGCCACTAGTTGTGTATATTATCGAGGAGGCCACTTGTATGAACAATGCCCAAACAACCCTGTATCTGTCAACTACGTAGGGTATAACAAAAATAATAACCCCTACTCAAATACCTACAATCCTGGGTGGAGGAATCATCCAAACTTCAAATGGGGCAATAATATTGTTGCAACATCTACTGCAGCATCTGCAATACCACCGGGATTTCCTACTCAACCAGTTTAGAGACAGGTTGCCTCTACACCAGACAATTCAATGGAAGCTATGCTTAGAGCTTTCATGAATGAGACTAAAGCTCAATATCAAACTCATGAGGCTGCAATCAAGAACTTGGTGAACCAAATTGGTCAGATAGCTACCGTTCTTTCCCAAAGAACATGTGGATCTTTACCATCCACAACAGAAACTCCAACGCATCATGCGGAGGAAGATATTAAAATGCAAGTACTTAATAAAAGGTGATCAAATTAAATCAAGTTTGGAAATATTCTAGCACAGGAGTTAAAGGAACTCAACAACAATTTAACACTTAAACTATCAAAGAGTCATTACAAGTTTAAAGCATCCTAACTTAGAAAAGTTAATTCATAATAAAAAATAAATTCATCAACACAAAAGAGGTGTCTAAGAGCATAACCAGGACACTGATATTACAATAAGAGTAGAGAAAGAAGGTTACACATATAAGCTTCAGCCCTTTCAAACTGAAGAAGAAAAACAATCCCTAACTTGCTTTGAAATCTGTTGTCAGAATGGTGTTGTAGCACTGCTTTAGCACCTGTGCTAACAAACACTTGTAATGGTGATGAAAAGTGGCTGGAGAAGAAAGAGCACTATGTCTAGATAAACTCTCACTCTTTTCCAACTTGGTTACATCAAAAAATGGACCTCTATTTATACCCAAAAAATGGGATCAAGAGAGAGAATTTAACAACATGCACAACTTGGACCACTTGCACCACTTCCACAACTTGCACATCTTCCTTTTTGTGTTGTTGGCATCATTATCTCTTCAAAAGCAAGTGGCCAGCAGCTATTGGTGGCACTAAATAGTAGTAGCAGCAAAAGGCTCATCAAGGTTAATTTAGACACACACACATGCAAACTAACCACGAGAAGCGTTGATAGTAGGGTTTCAAATTGCAAGCGGTGATGCTCCCACTGTGGTCGCCAATGTTCGGTACCGGAGTATTAGAATGAAGCTCCCGAGGCTAGATGAGGCTCCAAACCTGGGGCTAAGTGCTTGATTGCTTCCAATGATGTATGTTGTAGTAATGTAGTTAGAAAGCTGAGCTCGGACGTCCGAGGTAGAACTCTGTCCACGTCGGGTGGGGGTACCTTCAAGACGCTCCAACGCTCAAGTCAGTATGTGAAAGACGAAGAGATAATAAGATATAAAGAATATGATCTCGGGGCTGTGCCGAGGTGCTGGACTGAGTGCCCAAGCTCTGCGTGCCCGAACTCGGGAGATCGGATGTGCTGAGCTCGGGGAAGGACAGGTATGTGCGCTGTCTTAGCGTTCTTATGAGTGAATCATATGCATGAAATCGTACCTGGGTTTGGAGGGTGGAACCTCTATTTATAGACAAGACGCCGTACCTGGTCCGTTGGATACGGAGGATAGATCCTGATCGTTGGTCAGATACGTAGTACGACCGTTGATATTCTGAGAGGCGGAAATGGGTCGGGCCTTAGCCGGTGAAGGGTTTGGCCCAGTCCGGAACAGTGGCCCCTCAAGTCGAGAGCGGGTTTGGAATGAACTCGGTCTCGGCTTGTCTTCTTCCGAGGTGGACCCTTGACAGGTCTTGTCTTCTCCTGAAAAGCTAATTTGAATACTCATGCAATGCCTCAGGAATTTTGAATACCTGTTTGTGAAGAGTTGTGCATTGATTCCATTGTGACGCTTCACCTCCCCCTTCTATAAAAGGGCGAGTTGGAGATTTTCTTGGTCATTCTTCGTTTTTCCTGATTTTGATCTCTGCAAGGCGAATCTTTTCGTAATCGCGCGAGATCGACTCTTCGAGCTGCGACGTTGTTCCCTTGGAGTCTCACCAGTGATCCTGCCAAAAAACAAAGGTCTACGCAGCAGAATACAGATAAGGGCAAAGAAAAAGCTTCCCTAGCCGACTTTGAAGCCTGCACCCGGGTTGGTCAGACCGGTGCGGGGGTCATCAAGGAGCTGCGGGATCTAGCTGCCGGCAAGATGACTGACTGCCTTAAAGGTAAAATCTTCGTCCTTGACGCTGAAAATAGGATTTTACAAGGCAAATATATTCAAATATGTCGTGAGCTCAGTTCTTACCAAGATCGTAATTTCGTAGCCTACTCCGAGGAGAACCGGAGCCTGAAGGAGGAGCTGGTGAAGTTGAAGGATGTCCAGAAGCGGCTTGAGGATGCCCGTGCTCAGGTTTCTCAACAGAACAAACTAGTTGCCGACCTTCCTAAACCGAAGGAGGATCTGAAGGTGGCACTAGAGAGGGTGGAGGCAGTCGAGGTGACCAAAGAGAAGAAGTCCAAGGAGGTAGAGGAGCTGAAGGCGGACAAGACCATGCTTACTCAAAACATTGCTAAAGCTGCTATTTCCGGCTTCAAGCGTTGCCTTACTATGGCCTTGGTCTTGGAACCTGGTTTGAACACCAACGTATTGGATGTCAAGTACAAGCTTGAAGATGGGAGGATAGTTCATAAGAACACAGTGATCTATGATCCTGCTGCCGTCCCTACTGCCGAGGAAGAGGCCGCCGTCGCCAATACTGAGGAGAATGTCGAAACTGAAGGTGGGGCTCGCTGATCTTCTGTTTTTGAGCTTTTCCTTAATTTGGTCCCGGGCCAATTTTTAATTGTAACATACAATGGGCACCGTCCCCTTTTTCCGGTCTTTAGATTGTCTTTGTTCTTCATTAATTCTGTTGATTACTCGCTGTTCCTCATGCATGCTTTGAACGAATGTCGATAGAGTTGGAAAAACGACTGAGTTTAGAACGCGAGCTGTTGTAGGACGGCCTGTTCGTTTATAAGAGGAATGCCATGATCCCGAATCTAGAGCGAAATCCGAGGTAGCCAATAGAAATCCTGTAGGTCCTAAGACATTCCAGCAATTTAAGACAATAGCGCTGAAAATAAGCTTTAAAGGGAAAAAGCCGGCATGGGCCTTCTGCTTCGTAGCTAGATAAGATGAGAGCCGCTGCGGGCCATTGCCTTCATAGATGAGAAAGCCGCTGCGGGCTTCTCTCTCCGAAAATTCCTCCAACGGAGATCGCTGCGGACCTCCGCCCTTTAACCCCTAATGGAGCGCTGAGCTCGGAGATCAGGGACGCTGCAGGCTCGCACGAGGCGAAATTGGGAAGACCTCGGCCTTTGATGGAGCTCGTTGTGGATATCTTGTGTTGCAGGTTAAGTTTTGATGATGAAGTAATATAAGACAAAGTGACAAATGGAACTCCAAGGCACAACCAACTCAAGAAGTAAGTGTGTCAAGGGTAGTAGTCCCTAGGAAGTTGGGTCGTGTCTTAGGAATGTATTGTAAACCGCTTTTGAAGATCGGCTCAAATCACTAAACACACTAGCACACACACAAATGGACCTAGCTTATGTTTTCAATTGATAAATAGGTTAGGCACTTGTTGCTTTTTAAAAGAAATAGAGTCATGGCTTAGTGTTTTTAAAAGAAATTGTTTTGAAGTAAAGAAATCGATTTCATTCATATTGTTTAAGACAAAAATCGATTTCCTCCTTATGCTTAAAGCCATCAATCGATTAAATTGTTAAAGGACTTGGTTTTGGAAGCAATGAATCGATTCTTGACTTGTTTTCTAAAGCAAAGAATCGATTGTTAGCTTTAAAGCTAGCAATCGATTATGGTGTTTAGTTTTTAAAGAAGAAAATTGATTATCTTCTTAATTTTGTGAAACACTCCTATTTTCAAGCATATAATCGATTCTTTCCTCCTTTGCACCAAGCATATAATCAATTCATATCATTCTTTCATTTAAGAACATAATCGATTAAGTGCTTCCCCAAAACAAGCACATAATCGATTACTATCTTTGTTTCTTTAAGCATATAATCGATTATTCACTTATGGAGCTATTTTCTTTGAAGCAACTAATCGATTATCATCCTATGTTTTGCAAGCCATAAATCGATTACCCACTTATAACACAAATTGCTTCAACGGTCATATTTTTCCTAACTCTATAAATAGGACCTATGTTTTACGATCAAAACCAACAACCTACAATTCTAAAAACGCAGAACGTGAACTCATTCACTGTCACACTTCTCCTTTTACGTTCTTCATCACTTTGAGCTGATCTCTCTCAAGGGTTAGGTTGGGAAAATCTTCAAGTTGTTGTATTCGCCTTCTTAGAGGTATTTCTGTTTATTGTAATTTCTTCAATTCCTGTTATTTGGTTTTACTAGAGAGTGGGGAATCTCTCTAGGATTTTGACTGTAACAAGGGTGGGGTATCTCTTGTATGTCAATTGGTTGAACTAGGGAGTGAGGTATCTCTCTAGGGTTTTTGATTGTAACAAGGGTGGGGTATCTCTTGTTGTAATTGTGTTTAGGGCTCTTGCACAAGGTGGGGTATCCTAGGTGAAGAGCGTCTGAGTTTGTAAGGGTTTTAAAGCACCCGATTGAAAGCTTTAATTTGATAGTGGAAAATCTCACAAAGGGTTGTGAGGACTGGACGTAGGTCACTGGGAGGTGACTGAACCAGTATCAATCTCGCGTGTTCTTTATTGTTTTGCGTTCAAATTCTTTTATTTCATAAACCTGCGCGAAAATCAAACTAAGTCGTTAAAAAGGGGAACTGTTTTCAAAAATCTCAATTCACCCCCCCTCTTGAGACTGAAGCCACTTGGTAACACTCGTCAGCTCGGAGATCAGAGGGAGGTTGGCTCGCACGAGGCAAAATTGGGAACCCTTCGGCCTGTGGTGGAGCTCGTCAGCTTTGACACCAAAGGGAAGGTCAGACTCTCTGATAGAGCGCGGGGCTCAAAGATCATAGAGCTATTGGAGCCGCTGTGGGCTGTTGATTCGGCGCCGCGATCATGAGGGAGATCCGAGCGGGCGAAGACCTACAAAGAAATCATGAGAAGATCAGACGAAGATCTATCATTGAGGTATACGCCGGAGGTCGGCGATGAGAATCCTTGAGAAGTGCCCTGGGGATATCCGGGGTCGGACAGAAACTCAAGTCGTGCTTGCGAGGCGAGGGAAGTATTCGAGCTCAAGCCGAGGTCGGCAGGCGAGCATTTTCTTCAGGCTCAAGCTGTGGTTGGGAGGCGAGTAGATTCTTCATAAAGCCGTGGTTGGGAGGCGAGCATAACCTGCAAAACGGGAAAAGAGAAATCCTGCGAAATAGTAGGAAATAGGATTCGTAATCTCAAAGCGTGTTTATGCCTCTTGGAGAAGTGAGTTAGTCTGGAGAGGGCTGGATACTTTGAGAGATGGAAGCAAGCGGTGATGCTCCCACTGTGGTCGCCAATGTTCGGTACCGGAGTACTAGAGTGAAGCTCCCGAGGCTAGATGAGGCTCCAAACCTGGGGCTAAGTGCTTGATTGCTTCCAATGATGTATATTGTAGTTAGAAAGCTGAGCTCGGATGTCCGAGGTAGAGCTCTGTCGACGTCGGGTGGGGGGTACCTGCAAGACACTCCGACGCTCAAGTTAGAATGTGAAAGATCAATAGATAATAAGATATAAAGAATACGATCTCGGGGCTGTGCCGAGGTACTGGACTGAGTGCCCGAGCTCTGCGTGCCCGAACTCGGGAGATCAGGTGCGCGGAGCTCGGGGAAGGTCAGGTATGTGCGATGTCTTAGCGTTCTTATGAGTGAATCGTATGCGTGAAATATTACTTGGGTTTGGAGGGTGGAACCTCTATTTATAGACGAGATGCCGTACCTGGACCGTTGGATACGGAGGATAGATCCTGATCGTTGGTCAGATACGTAGTACGGCCATTGATATTCTGAGAGGCGGAAATGGGCCGGGCCTTAGCCGGTGAAAGGTTTGGCCCAGTCCAGAACAACATACAAATAAGTTATTTCTTGCGGATCACAATATTAATATATATGAGCATATGCTTTTTCTTCTCTTACGTCTCCAGACACCAAGAATGATCTAATCAAATAAAATAGTATAGAAACATGAGATGCTACATATATGGACAATTAATTGAATGAAAATATTGATATACGTACTGAATGTGTGGTTTAACTTTAGTGCAATGCATCACCATATGAACATGAGCTGACTTACACTCTGCATTCTACAAAAAACGGAACAGATTGCGTGGTTTTTTAAGTGGCTTAGCGGGGGTTTTGAACCCCCGCAACCATTCTGCGAGAGTTTTAAAAAACGCCGGAGATTTAAGTGCCGCAATCTTTTTGCGGGGGTTTTAAGGAAACGCTGGTATCAAGTCTATTTGCGGGGATTATTAACCCGCACCATTTGTGGAGGTTTTTTTTAAGGGGTTATAAACCTTCTGAGATCTTGAGTGATTTTGTAGGAGTTTTTTTGTGGACGTTTTTTTAGGATTTTTTTTTGTGGGGTTTCAACCTTCTATAACACTTATGTCAAATATCTAAAATACTTAGTGTCATACAGCTCAAATTCATAACTTCAAAGAAATCGTAACTAAATGATCCTAAAAACATTAAACGTTGCTAGCATCCAATGATCCCCTTGCATCCATTGGGGAATGAGGCTCACATTCCTAAAATAGAAAAAGTTTGACTCATTTAATATCAAAAATCAAAACAAAAAGAACTAAATAGTAAAAGAAGAATGATGAAGTAAAATATAAATCAAGCCAAATAAACACATTAATCACCACAACTGTATAAGAAGGTTTACTTGTATCATTGCTCCTGGACGATGGAAAATAATTGAAACACATATCAATATTCATTAGATACTAGATAGTAACTTTCAACTATGAAACTAGAAAAATTTCAGAATAAATTAAGTCTCTATGAATCTAAATTCTCAATAAAAAATACGTTGTGAAGTCTATCCTAAAAGTGTAGGTACGCAATCTGCAACGAAACTGAAACCTCTCAAGATGAGTGAGGCAGTAGTGATGTCTAAGAACTTAGAAGTTCAATAGTTTAGAATACGAGTAAATCCTTATTGGCTGTAGTTCACAGCCTTATGCCAAGGAAATCTTACAAAATATAAACTTTAATTTTAGCTTTAACAAATTATCATTGATTTCCTTCTGAAACACTTAACCTCATGTGGAGTTTCTCAATCATATTCATAATGGATGAACAAAAATAACATGCCAACATATGGTGAAGAGTTACTTGGCACCATCCAAGCTTAAGGGTTTTTATATTTCCATTAAATTTGAGAACTTGGGCCAAGGCATCGGCTCCATCTGGTCCAATGGGATTATAACCAAGTTATAGCTGACAGGGAGAGATAAAATTTGTGTCAGAGTATACAAAAGACAACCAAACAATAAACTAAGAAATAGTTATCGTCAAGAGTGGTAATTACAGAATTATCATTCAAAACCTCAAAATACAAAACACAACCAAACAAGAAAGTAAGAAATAGTTGGGACTTACAGTGGTAATCACTGAATTATCTTTCAAATCCTGAGCAACCGCACTAACTCCAGCAGCATAAATTGAGAAACAAGAGCATCATCTCTAAATGCGTTCTTGTTCATTCTAAATGAATGATCAATGAAAAGAACCTATGATGTAAGTCAAACCAAGAACCCTTATCCTTGTGCTCAAGGTAAATGCCTTTTGTATGCTACTTACAATGTAGACATGCTAATTTACCATGACTTTGCCAACCAAAAATCATGCGATAAGCAAGGAAGTCATTAAAGGTCCACATCAAAGAACCTTTCATCATAAAACTTCGCTTTTGTGCAAAATTTGAAAGTCATACACCATTCCACAACCTCTTCAAATCATCAATTAGTGATTCTCAAAAGATATCAATGCCTGATTTTGGATTTTCTAGGTCGATATCAGACAAGTCAAGAACATATAAGATTTAGTCATACACATCACAAGGGGAAGGTTGTACATGGAACAATAACGAGAAAGCAAGAATATGGCGAATTCGTTTCTTGGTGATATGGCGTAAAACCAATAGAGCACAACTCAAGCCGTACAGTGTGTGGATCCGCAGCAAAATCAACTACCCGATCATAGTGTTTCTATGTTTCCCCATCAGATGGATGGTGTAACACGCCTGATAAACTTCTATTCTCAGTATGCCACGTCCTTTGTGTTGTAGTGTGCATGGATGGAAACATTCTCTACAACCATGGAATTATTAGCAAGTAGAACATTGACTTCACCAGAACTGGTTTATTCTTACTAGTGACCCCTTTTGCGAACATGATAACTCAGTGCTTTCCGAAACCATCATTTTTCCAAAACTCATTATGATAATAAAACAAGTGGCCTTTCACACAACAATTGTTCCTTAGGTGTTGTATTCCCACAACAATTGATCTTACGCTTCTATCCAAGCCACACAAAAACTACCTAACCTTTATTTTGTACATAATTAGCTTCTCAACGTGGCATAGGTTTGGTAGTTTATAGTTAAGGTTTTTGAGTAACTTGCCTATCAAACAGTGTATTTCGTAGGTATAACCAGTTCATATCTATGGAAGAAAACTAGTGTGACACTAGGTAGAGTTGTGTAAGACTAAGTTTCTTTGGCGTATTCGCTAGTAAGGTCATACTACTATTTGGGAAATAGTGGAAATACTTATTGGGTGTGAGGAGTTGATGTAGGATAAAATACTATAATTGTTGTGTTATTTATGGATTTCCTAATACTATTTTACTTTTGTGTTCTTTTTAAAAAGAAAAGGTTTTTCTGCAATTTGCGAGAAGGTAAATACCCTTCTCAATCTTAATATTTGAACCTCTTACACTGTCAAGTTTTTTGAAGCGCTAGCTTTCCACCTATAGACTATCATCTCTTCATACCGCGGCACTTAAATCACTTAGTAGTCAAAAGCAAATCAAAAATGTTTTTCTAACTTGTTTACTTTTAAGATTTTTCTTATATTGTCTAAAGTTTGAGAAGATACAAGAAGTTAAAAGCTTCTCATTTCTATGCCTTCTCATAACTAACACTTAATGGTTTCCAAGTTATTAGGTTCAAAATAATTTTAAAAAGATCAAAATGTCAACCCCTTCTATGTGACTCCACATTGACTTTGGGGAGGACAAGGCGAGACCTGTGTGAAAGATTATAAGATAATAGTTGGCACAACAAGTTGAGAAAGAAATTACAAGGCTAACGCGTTGTGCTCTACTGTATGAAAAAAAATCGGGGGTATATTACTTAATATTGTGGGAGTGCTCTACTATTTGCCAAATTAAACTAAATCAAAAAAAGATACTTATATGAGGCACCAAAACAAACAAGAGAATCAATTAGTATATTGTTTTGCATCAAATATTTAATGTGTCCATTTATAAAAATTTGTTTTAAAATAGAGAGAAAAATCATAATATTGGTTTAACATTTTTATTAAATTTATTTAAATTTTATGTTATATACATATGCGTGTATTGATTATAATTTGATTGAAATTAATGATTAAATCTAAGTAATATATAATATATATGCATATATTGTTATAACTTTCAATTTTTATTTTTTTATTCAATAAGTGTTATATACTTTACTAGCACTTTGACCTGTGCGTTGCACGGGGTAAAAACTCTAGTTAATTAGAATTATTGTTGGGGTAAAATTTGTTTTTTAAATTGCAAATTGAAAAAGCCTTGTTTAAATTGAAGGTAGGTAGGAATTAAAAACATTGTGTAATAAAAAAAAGATAATTGAAAACTTAAGAACTAAAATAGAGTGTGTACAGACATAACCCAGACAAATTGTTCTATACACATAATCTATAGTAACGGTGTTGGTTTATAAGTATATAGTTTAATAACTGTGAAGAAAAATTAAATTATAACTTTAAATTAAATAAGAATATTTTAAAATTTAACATGACTATTAATAGACCATAAATTCTTAGCTATAAACCATAAATTCTAAAAAATTTAAAAAATATATTTGTGATTTTTTTTTGTCTACTTGAAATGGAAAAACAACACCACACACAATACAACTGCTCACACTTGGGTTCGAATTCGAGAGACAACGTCCCCATTTTGTTGAAATTGCAAAGGCAACCAAACAGTGAGGGACTGATAGATTCAATAAATATTTCAAAATATAAGGACCGATGGGCACAAAAGTAAATTATTTTTTAAAAGGATCAGAAAAATATAAATAGAATATAGTATAAAAATAAATTTATTTTTTAAAGTGGTGGAATCACTAAAAGGGTGAGTTAGACGGTTAGTGCCATGAAATTGTTATTTTTTCACCAACCAGTTACTGAGGAACAAACATTGAGTATCTGAACAGTTAAAAAAATTCTTGAACGCTAAAATATCACAAAACACACTGGTTAGCATCACACTTTACGTATTTTATCATGAATTTTCTAAACTAAACCGATTATTTAGGTATGAAGTTGGAGTATTTTAACAGTTAAAATTTTTTCCTAACACTAAAGTGGCCCAAAACACACTGCTAAGAATCACACTTCGCATATTTTGTCACAAAATTATATTATTTTTACTAAACCGATTATTGAAGAACAAATTCTTCGTATTTGGATAGTTGAAATTTATAGCAAACACTAAAGTTTCCCAAAACATATTGCTTAGCATCGTACTTTACTTATTTTGTCAAAGTTTTTTTTACCAAATCGGTTATGCAGGAACGAACTTTGCGTATTTGAATAGTTAAAGTTTTTCCAAACGCTAAAGTACCCCCAAAACACACGGCTTAACATCGCACTTTGCGTATTTTATTACAAAACTATTATTTTCTTTCAACAAACTGGTTATTAAGGAACAAACTTTTGCGTATTTGAATAGTTAAAAAAAATTTGAACGCTAAACTATCCCAAAACACACTGTTTAGCATCACACTTTACATATTTTTCTACGAAACTGGTTTTCTTTTTCACCAAGTTGACTATTAAGAAACATTGTGTATTTGAACTGTTAATATTTTATTTTAAACGATCAAGTACCTTAAAACACATCCCAAGAAGGTAGCTCAATTGGCGAGCTAAAGGATACCGAAGGAGTGCACCAAATGAGTGCAAGAAGGAGGTCTAAAGTTCAAACCCGGGAAACTAACATTTCCTCCACCCCACTAACATTGTCTATAAAAAAAGTACCTTAAACCACACTACAAATTATCTCAAAATAAAAAAATAAAAAAAGGGGGAGGGGGGATGAAGTTTTGGCGGGAGACCACTCCCTAAGATTTATAGATAAGATTATCTTATGTAGTAAAAAATTACCTTGGAGATATTACTTATTATGTTTTAATAGAATTTTTTTCATAAAAAATTATACTTACTTTTTAATTTATAATATTATAAATAGAAAAACACGATAATTTAACCTAGGTTTTACCCTAGATCTGGTTAGCTCCCTATAAATATGCGACTGCGGTCATCTCCTCAACAATACTAGTGAAGACTAGCGCCGTTTCCCCAAAAATACTAGGGTATATCTCTTTCTCCCTTATCCTATAATTTGCCTATGCGAAGAGTTGCAACTGGTGCGCTATGTTCATCCTTATATGATTGCATTACTTAACTGACTATGATGATATGCTAGAAAGAGAAGCATCAATTGCGATTTCATTCTACTTTGATCAGTAACAGATCTATGACTAACTAGAGGTAATTCAACATGTTATACCTATTATTGCGCAGATTAATTTGTTTAGCTACTCCTTTTCTCTTGTTGAATCTTTTGTTCTTTAACTTTGTCATAACTAGAACCATAAGCGGGGCACCTAACTTGGTTAATCGACTCATTACAAGATGGATCACATGGAAATCGTGGATGTTGTCTTATATTTGTACATCTTGTCAAAAATAGATCTCCAACGACTGTGATTTCCTTGATTAAAACAATACAACCTAAGATGTTGATGGCGAACTTCTCATATTATTAAAGAAGGTAATTATTATGAAATTACAATATATGTTCCATTTTATAATAGAATATATAATTTACTTCCAAGTAATTGATTTTACAATTCTTATCTTAATGACTGTCTGTGATCTGCTTGGGTTATGATTTTCGGATTCATCAATATTCAGATTGTTGATTGTGTTTTAAAGATGTGAGGGGGTTATGGGTTTTGGGGTTCATTGTGTGGTTTTGTGCTTGGTATGGTTTCTTGACAATCTTGTATTTATTTGTTTTTATTTATTCATTTTATAATTTGTGCTTTAATGTTAATCAAACCATCTAAATATCCTTGAAGAACATTTTCTGTTTGGTTTACTATGTAGTTTGTAAGAGGTGATGGTGATCTTTGTGAGTTTTCTGCTTAAATCTGAAATCTTCATCATAGTTGGTTTCACGTAGCATAGTTAGAGCATTGCACTGGTGAAATTCTCACCAAGAAAGCCCCTTTTTCTTTTTTCCCACCTTACAAATGTGAATATGATTCGTCGCTAGGAAACATTCATGTTGACCATATGTTTAACTCTTTCTTCAAACCTCGTCAATTTCCCAGTTTAGTTTTTTATTTCCTCGAAAACCGACTTACTCGACTTATGAAAATCGGGTTGTTAATTTGTCATTCTTCCAAGTCAAAAAAAACTTTTCATTTTTCAGTAAGGGAGGATGGAATATACTCATTGTATAGGTCATTCATTATAAAGCGTACAATGAAGGGGGTAAGAGTGTTGTATAATACCTGCAAATCCATTATGGAAAAAACATATATTCCATAATGCTTGTTAATGGAAAAACTTTTCTTTCCAGTACTATCATCCAATGTTTTAAAAACCGGACCGACTCGGGCGGTTCAACCGGTTGGACCGGGAACCGGACACTCGGGCGGTTGGGTCGACCCCATTTGAACCGCAGGCACATTGAACCGCTTAGAACCGGGTTGGACCACGGTTCAACCGCTTTGAACCGCCAATTGACCCGGGGTTGAACCGCCCGAAATGCACTTTTTGACTTTTTTATTGACTTTTTCTCCAAAATTTAATACATTTCTTATTTTTTATTTAATTATTACTCATCCGGTTCAACCATGGTTCAACCGAGTGAACTGATTGAACCATGACCCGGAGCTCTCTCCGGTTCAATCTCCGGTCCGGTTTTAAAAACATTGCTATCATCACAATGAAGGGAGGATGGATTATACACATTTAGTGAGGGAATAGTGTTGTATAAGAAATGTGTTGTATTTAATTTTAAAATCTTAAATATCTATTTGTCACCTTAACTTTTGTATTTCAATTAGATCTTTTTAATTCTATATTACCATCAAGTTCATATATCAACACATTTAACTTTTATATTTTTTAGTATTCATTGTTTCAATCATTTTTATCTCACATATTCTTTTCATGTTACAATGAATTTAGGGAGGAAGGCCAGCTAGGAAACCTAGTTCAGAACCAAAACAAAAACTTTGTAAGTCCCTTCCTATTTGGGCGGCAAATTGGATCTTGCGATACAGTGAACGAAAAGATGGAAGAGTCGATAAGGTATGAGTTCCAGCAAATGTTCAGTTATTTTCTAAATCCTTCTTCAACTTCATAGTTACTCATTTTTGTTGTATTCTTAAGCTATCACAAACATCAAAAACTACTTTAATGAATGAATTTTATAAATAAACTGCAAACACAAACATACATACATACATACATACGTACGTACGTACGTACGTACGTACATCCATACATACATGCATGTTAAAGAATTTCATATTTAAAAAATACAACGCATGTGATAGTTTTCCATGAACTAAAGTAATGTCCTAAAATATCTTTTTATTAATTAACATAATTTTTCACACACGTCATACATGGATAATGTTTACTGAATTTCTCATTTGATTTGTAGTATTATCATCATAAAGAGGAACAATATAAATGCCGATCTTTGAAAGAGGTCGCTAAATATGAGGAAGGAGTTTTTCCAGACCATGACCAAAAAACCAGTGAGACCAGAAAAGCAGAAGCTAAGAGTGTTTCAAATAAGAAAAGAACGTGAGTATGATATGAGAATTGTAAATGTTAAGCAATTTAGTTTACTCTTCAATATATATGTTGTATTATGTTTTAATGAAACTTTGGGAATTGCTTGCTAATGAGACAAATCAAATATAAACTTAGATGAGAATACTTCCTTTGAAAGTTCAAGACTTATGACTACTATTTGACATGTCATTTTAAGTTTAACGTTAGAATGTTTTAGGAAATTCTTGTCGGGAAAAAGGAGAAAAGAATTACAATCAAATTGGAGTGATTGTTGGAGTTGAGCATATCTTCAAGTGTGAAGAAAGGGGGAGACCAATGTTAGATTTATGGGCTCAAGTTATTCTTAACAAAATGCACTAGTGTCATGGCATTGTCAAAGTTATTCTTGTTGCAAGGTGTTTGTGAGATTATGGCAATGGCTTTCAATATGGAGAATTTCTCAAAGTTGTTTAATTTCTAGTGAAGTATAATATTCTTTATAATGGACTGTGGTAGTTCTTTTTGAACTATGATTATTGGTGTAGACAATGAAAACGGAAGATGTCTCGTGTATCAATTACAACCAAACTGGAGATTGTTAGAGTTTTGTGAAGGAAGAAGGAAGCCAATGTTATGTATATGGGTTCAAGTTCTCGTTTACAAACTCTACCAATCAAAAACACTCTAAGTTGGTATATAACTTTTTTATTCTCCAATACTCTTATTTTAGAGTGTTGTGAGATGTAGTTAAATATTTTCTTTGGAGAAAGTAGGTGTACTAGGAACATTGGTTGTTTCAGAGAATTGTATGTGTTGTAATAATCTTCAGATAATATTATTCTTTAGTTGTCATTAGACAACTAATCGTGGTTTCTCTCAGATTTTGGAGTTTTCAACATTAAATTATTGTGTTTAGGTTCTTCACACTTATTCCTTTGTTGCATTTCATATGCCGTTGGGTGCGTATAGCTAATGAGATTGCAGGCGATAATAATTTTGTGGACAATGTGTGAAAAAAAACAATTTAGTGGACAAGGATGCCGAGGGTACACAACAAAATGATCACTCAAAGTACAACCAATGCTAGCTATTCTATCCACTACCCTATTGGCTTCACGTAAGAAATGAATAATGTGAACACCTGCAAAAGAAGAGATGAGGCGCATAATCTTTCTCACGATGCTTTGGCCGGACATGCTTCCTATCCCATCATTCTTTTAGCAATGCACAATAATCATTAATGAATCCAAACGAACTTCAGTGTTCAAATATCCTAAATTTTGGGCAAGTTGAATGCCTTCCAAAGCCCCCAACAACTCGGCCATGTAGGCATTGGCCACCCTCAAACGCTTTGCAAAACCAGATAACCACCTCCCATCAGCACCACGAACTACACCACCACAAGCAGCCACAGCTATAAAAGTTTTGACTGTTGCATCAATATTAATAGTCACCCAACCTTGTTAGGGAGGTTTCCAAGACACATCCACCAATCTTCTATCCACATTTATCACACCAGAGCAAGCAAACCTAAACCTTGTTTGTATTAGGCCACACAATTTTGAATAATATTTGATGGATGAAGAGGCCTCACAAACTCACTATCGTGTACATGTTAATTACGCCACATCCAAAGATGGTGACAGCCAGCAGCTCATATATTGCACCAATCAATATCATAAATCTTCGAGTCCATCCTCAAATTAAAAAGTACCCAATCCATAGTATTTAAACCAAAGAAATTGTTCCTAATAGATATAGGCACCAAATGCAACAAAACCTGCATGGCAAGGGGGCAATCACGCAACACATGAAGGATCGTTTCCTTACAACTAGAGCAATTATGACAACAAAGATCCCCATCAATCCATCTACCAAAGTAAGCCTTCGTGGCAAGCCGGCACGGCAAGATGCCAAATCAAATCCCAATAATTATCCACAGACTACATATCAAAATCACAGAGAAGATTGTAGGCACTGCTGACTATCAACATATACCAGAACGAATACCAACCTAATAAAGGGTATCTGCGCCATCAACCATCGTAGGAGAAGGGAATTTGAAGGATAACTTGGTGACAAAGGATATTCTGAATCATATCAAGCTTCCAAGAACCTCCAGGATCAGTCAAATCACAAACTTTCCAATGCAAGGCATGTGGGGAAACAAAGTCCACCACGTCCTGCAGCCTTGTTGCTCCATTAACCCACCTATCTTTCTTAAAATTAACATTCGAACCATCACTAAAAGACCAAGCTTCCATAGATTGAAGAAGATTAGAAAAATCACTTATCGCCTTTCAAATAAAAAAAATGAGAGGCTTTTACATGAAGAACATTCGAAAGATGATTTCCCCTATATATTTTCCTTCAAAAACCTTGGCCCAAAGCCTAGTTTTATCACCCTTTGAATTCCACTCCAACTTCATCAAGCAAGATTTATTAATCAAATTCAAATCTTTGATACCTAGACCTCCACATTCTTTTGGCAACATTAAAGTATTCCATTTTATAAGATGCACGCGCATCTTGTCTTCCGTATCCCCCCAAATGAAATTACGCTGTAACTTTTGAATCTCATTGAGGCAGCTCTTTGGAATCGCTGTAGACATCATAGTATAAATTGGGATGGCTTGGATGACCGATTTGGAAACGGTAACTCTAGCCGCATAAGATAAGTGTAATCTTTCCATCCCGAAACCTTATTCTTGAACTTGTCAATAAGATAACTAAAGTCATGTTGCCTAGAGGATTTTCCAAGAAGAGAAACCCCTAAGTATTTTCTCATGAAATCCACAACCTTGAAACCGTAAATCCGTCCAAGAGAGGACTTAACCGAACTGCTAACATTCTTGAAAAAGAACATAGTTGTTTTTTCAACACTAACCATTTCCCAGACGAGTTGCAAAAAGTATCAAGAGTGTTCATTACGCACACCATGCTATCCTCAGTAGCCTTCCTAAAAAGAAGCAAATCATTAGCAAACATGAGGTGAAAAATTTCTGGGCCAGTTTTACCAGCCTTGATGGGTTTCCAATTTTCTTTATCAACTTCTTCAGCTATTAATTGAGTCAACCTGTCCATACAAAGAACAAATATGTAAGGAGATATGGGGTCTCCTTGACGGATCCGCCTTTGAGGAGAGAACAATTCTTATCAACTTCCATTCCACATCACATTAGTCTTAACAAGTGATAATTAATGGTTAATATTACCAATTATGGCAATTGTGGCCAGTGCAGAACAAAAGGGGGAAATATATGGATCATAATAAATGTCTTGTCATCTGTTTCTGATAGGTATTTTGACCGGAGGGAGGAGGAAGTTCTCTGGAATGGTGTGAGCCGATCAGTCAATCTGAGGGGTGAGCCTTTTCGTTAGTAAGTGAGTCGTGTTCACCCGAGCCTTCGTATATACTAATTGGCCCAGTTGGGAACAAAGATGTATTTGATTTTAGTAAATTTTTCTAACGATATGAATACAACAGTGTTATATTACCTAAAAATTGCAGTGGGTAAATACACTGAACAATATTAATAAAGAAATTAAAACAAGCAATGCTTCCATTTTTTGTGGATAACTAAATGAAAAAGGAAATTAATAACCCATCACACCAGTTCGTGTGCATTTAGGTATAAAGTTATTGGGCTATTTAGCATTTTCAATATGAATATTAAAAAAAAAACTAAAAATGATTATCGTAATGATGTTTTCACCAAATTCTGTGAATTAGACTTACGGTAATTTTTTTCAGGACCTTTTCCATCATGTATTCTATTTCTAACTACTGCTTGAATTGAAAAAATTTGCAACATGAAGACATCGGCTCTCGGATTCCAATATTAACGTGTTTGTTTGATTGTGTGTGTGATGTTATTTTGTCATCTTGTTTCAGCTAAAAAATGTTGGGGAAATTCGCTCACAAAGAGATTTCCATGGTTCTTGATCTCTAGCCTACATCCACGGAAACACCACAACAATTTGTATTCACTATCTCAAACTAGAGTACAACCCAACCCAATATTGTGTTACTCATCAATACTCTCACTCTAAGATTCACATGAAATGATAACACACTCACTACCGGAGACTCTCTCACACAAGTGATCTCACACACTAACGCTTGCTCTCTTCTTTTGCACTGGGATTCAGATTACTATAGCATTTCAAAAGACTCCCTACTTTTGCTTGGCAGAGTACTCACCATTAATATGTGTGACATAGTGGGTATTAATTATTCCAAATTTTCAAAGATCTCCACTTTATTAATTTCTTCAATGTTATAGGTACACCTCTTCATATCTTCAAAGGTGTCTCAATTAAAATTTCCAAACTTTCACGTTGTTAGAGAACTTATCACAATTTTGATAGGTTTCTCCTTTTTTACACCTTTCATCCCCATTTTCAGCCAAGAAACCAAAGTGAATAAAAGTCAACAGGCGTCACAAGAAAAGGGGGGGTTTAATTGTGACCCATTTGAGAGTGCATATTGGTGAAAGGTAAATATGTAGGCCAGGGTACTAAGATGATAGTTTGAGTGCATTAGAGAGTGTTTGAATGTCTTCTAATTACTTAAGCAGTGTTGAAAATATGTAAATATAGGAGTTGTTGGATATGTTCTTCTAACACAGGAAAAGGTATGTGAGAATACTATTTCAGGTTGTATTTTTATGTAATTTGGATGTTCTCACATAGATGATATAAGTGGAGTGTATTGAGGGAAGGGTTATGGTTTTAGACAAGGTTTATGTGTTTAGAAGATAGCTCAGGATTGTTAGTCATTGAGATAGTAAGTCAACGCATACAATATATTGGAAGAATGATTTATGTGATTGAGCATAGGTTATGATGACTAGGCTGTTAAAAAGGCAGTAAATCACCTAGTGAGTTGGCCACCATTTCACATAATAGCATACAAGCCATCAAAGGCTAAAACTTAATAGTTTTCTTCCACTTTTCTACCAACTGTAACACTAGTTTTTTCCATGTATGGTTGAGAGAGATAATAGACATGCAGAAGCTTTGATGAGGAGCTTTAGAAGCTATGTATGAAGCCATATGAGTGGAAGAATCGTCTTCGGTTTTTAGTCTACTCTCACAGTTTGAACTAGATAATCTATTAGTTATTTATTGAGATTTTCACTAATAGATTCGTTGCAATTCCTTTCTAGTATCTTGAATTGACTGTTGAGATATTCTAAGACTAACAGAGTTGACTTTTCGGAGCCTGTGCGGGAGCCATATGTTGTCAAAGAAGGTGACCAGTGGGAGCTTCTAAGCAGTGAAACTTCTTGTCGCTTGTAGCTTCTGAATAACATCAAGTGCTTTTGATAACTACTTTTCAATCTTGAATATCAATCTTCTAGGCACTTGATATACCATATTTATGCTGTTAATGAAGTTATTGGTTAGGTGCCTATTGTATGCTTTGAGTATTTGTTATGCACCTTCTTAACTTTGTCTTCTGAGCTCATGAGGAGTCTTCTGAGTATCTTTTTAAGACCTTCTAAGCAACTTTGATAATTGTAACAAGCTAAGACTTGTTAGGTCTTTCTGAGATCTTCACAGTGTATGACCTTTTGGTTTCTTTGAGTGTTCAATGAATATTATCCTTGATGACTATATCTTCTTAACACAATGTACATGTTGGTGTGCACCTTTTTAAGACTTGAACTGACTTAAGTACTGATAGCTCTTCAAGGGTATCTCATTGTAGTTTGAGTCCTTTTTTATTCACATATTACGTATAACTATTTTTTCTTTTTTTCACATTGAGAAGTTTCTAGCGAAAACCATCATTGGCATAAGAGGGTCCTTCTGAGTGAGCTTTGCAAGATTTTGATGGTTGTCGTCTTATAAAATGAGGTTTCTCGGCTTTAGAGTACCTTCTGATGTTCATTTTCTTTTCTCATTTGAGTTCCATAGTCATTTGGGAAACGCTTGTAGAATGTTTGAAGAACATATCATCTCTTAGCTTTCGAAGCGAATCCATTGAAATAATCATCTTGTTGATCATCATTCTTGATTGATTTAGACATACAATTATGCCTTCTTGATTCATTGTAGGATTTTTCTCATGAAGTTCTTCTTGATATGCATAGTTGTTATCTCTTCACTGGATATATAACCAATTGAATCCCTGTAGCCTTTTTTTAGGATAATGCTCTTGCTTAGCAGATATCTTCTTGAGATGAGAGTGATTATGCCTTGTTCTTATGATCACTCAAAAAAACACATTAGATCCATAATGATCAGATAACTTAACCACTTGTCTAAATGGTTGGTTTTCATCAAAACTATTGTAAGGGAATTTGCCTCAACACAAACTTGTAGACTTGAGTTGCCACCTCTCTCAAATAAATGATATTGACAATAGAAGATGGTGCATACTGTATGTTACGGAAAGCTTGGATGACACCATTAGGAAGCTTAATTCTCACATCGAATGGCATCTACCTTCATTTTATCACCATTTCCCAGCATAAAATGATCCAGTCACCATTATTCTTCAAGGTGTGAAACATCGTCTGGTCTAGACAAATATGTTTTGCAGGGGCAAAGTCCATCTTCCATTTTTATTTAACAACCTCTTCACTTATTCCTAAGAATACATTTCCATCTTAAATTTTCTCATTCTAAGAGTTATAGGAAGAATACTCACACCTCACACAGCGGATGATCATCAACACTCACCTCTCACAATGCACAATGACATGAATGGAGATTCTTCAACTCTCTACATGATCACCCAAGTGGAATGCCTCACCTCTCCAAATAGGGAAGTATTCACCTTTTCACAAATCTCTCTATTAATGGAAGAGAACATAGCTTTCTTTAATCCAATTAGCATACTAGACATTAATTGTCTCATAGTTCCAAAGCTCGAGACACATTCACTCACCTTGTGAAATATATCTATTGAATTTCCACAAATTTTGCACATTCTCAGAAATTTCAAATGACTTCCCAAGTAAAAATGCATTGGAATTTGTGGTTCATTTCTTTAAACTTCCAGTTCCTAACTGGAAGGACCAGTATTCTTAGAAGCTTGGTCGAACTCAACTCGCCTAAAGGATAAGGAGCTACCCCATTCTACAATCGGGTGACTCATACCACTTTTGCAGACTTCCCATACCTCTCGTTTTGAAGACTTATATGTAATCTTCTACAAGCACCTAGTAGAATAAGATTCCTTACTAGGTATGTCTAGTAACAGCAGCAATGGCCATATTATGTAATAATTGTTATCAATTGTGTTGTTTGTACTATAAATATTGCTGGAAAGGCCAATGAAAGGTATTAGAGAAGGTCATTATTGACACTTTACAAGCAAAATAGTCAACCACAAATGAGTCAATGGTACAACTCAGCAGAGTTGAAAGCCCCACTATGATTAAGCAGAATGTGAAACAACACAAAAAGGATAGAAGAATGAAGAGGAGCTTCACTAGTTAGATAGGGTTTACACTTTCTGTCACCCAAGTGGAATGCCTCACCTCTCCAAATAGGGAAGTATTCACCTTTTCACAAATCTCTCTATTAATGGAAGAGAACATAGCTTTCTTTAATCCAATTAGCATACTAGACATTAATTGTCTCATAGTTCCAAAGCTCGAGACACATTCACTCACCTTGTGAAATATATCTATTGAATTTCCACAAATTTTGCACATTCTCAGAAATTTCAAATGACTTCCCAAGTAAAAATGCATTGGAATTTGTGGTTCATTTCTTTAAACTTCCAGTTCCTAACTGGAAGGACCAGTATTCTTAGAAGCTTGGTCGAACTCAACTCGCCTAAAGGATAAGGAGCTACCCCATTCTACAATCGGGTGACTCATACCACTTTTGCAGACTTCCCATACCTCTCGTTTTGAAGACTTATATGTAATCTTCTACAAGCACCTAGTAGAATAAGATTCCTTACTAGGTATGTCTAGTAACAGCAGCAATGGCCATATTATGTAATAATTGTTATCAATTGTGTTGTTTGTACTATAAATATTGCTGGAAAGGCCAATGAAAGGTATTAGAGAAGGTCATTATTGACACTTTACAAGCAAAATAGTCAACCACAAATGAGTCAATGGTACAACTCAGCAGAGTTGAAAGCCCCACTATGATTAAGCAGAATGTGAAACAACACACAAAAAGGATAGAAGAATGAAGAGGAGCTTCACTAGTTAGATAGGGTTTACACTTTCTGTTATATCTTGTAACTGCTTCTAAGATTAATCTAGATATCTTTTTACCAAATTCGTCAATGAATAAAAATCCTCGGTAACTATTCTGTTTCAATCAATGAAGAATCCAAAAATCATTTCTCAAAATCTCTCGAACATGGTATCAGAGGCTATCCTAGATCTTTCGGGCCACCCACCATTATTATCCACGCACCAAGCCAATAGTGCTAGGCGTGACGGGGTGTATTGGGGGAAATCTAAGTCCCATATTGACTAGAGATATGGTATCGGAGCCTATCCTCACGTTACAAGCCAGTTTTGTGGGATCCATGATTCGTTCCAGTCATTTTCATACTATCGGAATCCTTATTCTACTATTCACTTGTCTAATATCTTAGCATCAAACATTAGCGCCCAGTGTTAGACCTGGTAAAACTTTCCTACACTCCACAATCAATTCCATTTCTTACAATCACTTGCAATGGTGACTACCCTCACTGGAGTGGTAGGAACCATTGGTTCCAGTAGTTGTGACGACCCAAGAGTAGTAGAACTCTTGGCTGTATTTCAAAGGCTACAAACCTAAAATGCATAGCCAAGTCATTTGATTATTTTAGTTTAGTGTGTTTTAATTTCTCTCTTTTATTTTTTTATTCTATTTCTGATTTACTTTTGATTTTTATCTAAATTACAATATTGATTATTTAAATAATTAAAAGAGCGATAATGGTTGCTCGATGTGTGGATAACTTAACATCTTAGTCACTAAAAAAGGAGTGCGGATCGTCGCAATTTTTTTAAGAAATTGTGATCTCCGGTTTTACTAAAATCATGGAGCCACGTGGATTACTTGGAAATGAATGGCTAGGATTGTTTCCTATTTTTCTAATTGAAATTAAAAACAATTAAACTCGAGGCGGTAGTGTTATATGAGCTCTGGGAATCACTGCCGCATCGAGTTGCATTCGTTTCAAATTTTTGACACTCAGTGTTTTTTGGCACAATTGACATCATACATCCAACATCTTAGAATTCTTCAAATCTTTTAGCCCCATTAGAAGAACAACTAAAAAAAAAACTGAATCTAATGCCATGTGTTATTATTATAGTCTTCATTACTGAAAGGAAAATGATGAAAATTAAACCTGATCTACCCTCATTACCTGGATAAACAAAGCTACCAGCCCACCACTAATGAAGTTAAGAAGTAAGGCTTTTCTTTGTTTTATAACATGGCCATGTTGAATGTAATCCAAGTTGGTCGAACTGTTGGATGTAATCCAAGTTGGTCGAACTGTTGTATGTAAACCAAGTTGGTCGAATAACTAGTTTTACTCACTAAGTAAATATAGTTAGTTAAGTGTTTCTCATGTAATTTGTTTTAGAGTTGTTCGTGTCATCAGTCCACGTGTATTAGTGAACTCCTCGTGTATGTACAGTTGTAAAGTAAGCCTATAAATACAAGTGATGGTGGTAATCGAATGAATCGATCACACACCACAGTATTAGTTTTTCTGTTATTTTGCTTCCTTCGACTACGGGCTACATTGCTTTCGACTAACCAACTTTGTGTAACCAAGAACACTCTCTTCTTGGTAAAATTCCTTCGTGATAATTGAGTAAAAGTGAGGAGCACTGAGTGAATTTGTTCCAACAACTGGTATCCAGAGCGAGAGTTCGTGATCTTGCGGCGTAGACATGGCAAATCAAAACTCTGGCAGTGATCAACTTCCGGCGAAACTTCCAGTTCTTGATTCGAAGAATTATGACAAATGGATTGTGCAGATGAAGGTGTTGTTCCGGTATCAGGAAGTTCTTGACATTGTGAAGAATGGCATTGTAGAAAATGCAGTTGGAGATGAGTTACGTGATCAAAAAAAGAGGGACAGCAAAGCACTGTTCTTGATTCACCAATGCGTGAATTCTGACGCGTTTGAGAGAATCGCAGGGTATGAGACTGCAAAGGAAGCCTGGGATGCGTTGGCTTCAGCCTATTCTGGTGATGCGTCGTTGAAGCAAGTGAGGCTACAAACGTTACGCAGGGAGTATGAATTACTTCAAATGGGCGAGAAGGAGACGATTGCTGAGTACTTCAATCGCCTAACAGTGATCACAAATCAGATGCGCACAAATGGCAAGAATGTCACTGATCGAAGAAAGATTGACAAGGTACTGCGAACTTTAACTTCCCAATTTGATTATGTAGTGACCTCAATTGAACAATCTAAGGATCTGAGTACCTTAAAAGTTGCTGAATTACAAGGAATTCTTGAAGCAAATGAGACTAGGATTAGGGCTAGGATGGGTGCCAAACCTAATGAAAAACCTAGTGAGCAAGTGTTGTTGGCTCAATCTCAAAACAAGAAAGGAAATTGGGGTAACAATTGGAAAAACAAGAAAGGGAAGGGAAAATGGAATAAGGGAGCTGGTGAGGGTTCAAGCAAGAAAGGTGATCAGAAGCAGAATGATTATCAAAAGAGAAAAGAAGCCTGGAAGAATAAGGAGAAGAAGAATTATAGCAAGAAAGAGGTGCAGTGCTATAACTGTGATAAGTTTGGTCATGATGCAGATGAATGCAAGCAAAAGAACCCTCAAGAAGAGGCTCAATTGGCCAGAGGTGATTCTGATTCTGATGATGAGGTAGTCTTGATGGCTGAAATAGATGCTGTCGAAGTTGAATGCAGAACTGATAACAAGCAGGAAGAGGCTCAGCTAGCAGGAGGTGATGCTGATGAGATAGTATTGATGTCTGAGATAGGTGGTAGCAGTGATGATTTGTGGTATCTCGATACAGGTTGTTCAAGTCACATGACTGGCAACAAAAGCTGGTTCATCAAACTAGATGAATCAGTGAAGAAAACTATAAGATTTGGTGATGACAGAGTGATAAGAGCAGAAGGAATTGGCATTGTTAAAATCAAGAGAGATGATGGGAAGGTGTGTCTCATCACAGATGTCTTGTTTGTTCCCTCAATGAAGAGCAATTTGATCAGTTTGGGTCAACTCTTAAAAAAGGGATACTCAATGCAAATGGAAGATATGGAATTAAGGCTGTTCAATCCAAAGAAGAAGCTATTGTTGAAGGCAACATTAAATAAGAAGAGGACATTCAAGGTTGGCATGAGTGTAGTCCAAGATGAATGTTTGAAGGCAGTCACTAGTGATGAAGTGTGGAGGTGGCATGAAAGATATGGTCACTTAAACTTCAGGGATTTAAAGAATTTGAACACTCAAGGAATGGTGGATGGCTTGCCTGATATAAGGCTTCCAACTGAGGTGTGTGAGCAATGTTGTGAATCCAAGCAAGTAAGGAGCTCTCACAATGCTGAAATGAAGATCAAGGAATCAAGAAGGCTGGAAGCTGTACACTCAGATGTATGTGGTCCTTTTGATGTGAAGACTCTAGGAGGTAACAGTTATTTCGTTTCATTCATTGATGAATTCACTAGAAAAATGTGGATCTATTTGCTAAGTAAGAAGAGTGATGTATTTGAAGTTTTTAAGGCCTTCAAAATCATGATTGAAAAGGAAAGTGGTTGTTGTATCAGTAGACTTAGAACTGATGGTGGTGGGGAGTATACCTCCACTGAATTTGAAAATTTCTGCAAGCATGAAGGGATCAAACATGAAATCACAGCACCATGTACACCACAGCAGAAAGAAAGAACAGGACTGTGCTTAACATGGTAAGAAGCATGTTGAAAAGTAGACCAATGCCAAACCATTTTTGGGGAGAAGCAGCCACCACTGCAGTGTATATACTCAATAGAAGTCCAACCAAAAGGCTCGACAAGATGACTCCTGAGCAAGCATGGTCTGGTGAGAGACCAAGTGTCAAGCACTTGAGAGTGTTTGGCTCTTTGTGCTTCAGGCATGTGCCTGACCAATTGAGGAAGAAATTGGATGACAAAGCTCAACCAATGGTCCTATTAGGCTATCATTCGATTGGTACATACAAGTTGTATGACCCTAATAGGCAGAAAGTTGTGATTAGCAAAGATGTAATCTTTGAAGAATCGAAAGGCTGGCAGTGGAATGACTCTACACAGAGGAGTAGCACTACTACTGTGTTGCTTGAGGCTGTGAATGAGAATCCAGTGACTATAGCAGTAAATGATGAAAATGAGATGATTCAAGATGCTGCAAATGAAATGGTAAATGAAGAAGTGAGACCTAGAAGGAATAGACAGCCCCCACAAAGATTGAATGAATACCAATTGCTCCATGACAATGCAATTGGCATTGAAGGTGAATTATTGGAAGAAGCATTTTTGGCAAATTGTTAGCCTGTGACAGTAGAGCAGGCATTAAGTGAAGCAAATTGGAAGCAAGCTATGATAGAAGAAATCAAGTCAATTGAGAAAAATGACACTTGGGTTTTGGTAGATTTGCCTAAGCAGAAGAAAGAAATAGATGTCAAGTGGGTGTTCAAGACAAAAATGAAGCCAAATGGAGAAATTGGAAGGTATAAGGCAAGACTAGTTGCAAGAGGTTTTTTGCAAAAACATGGTTGTGACTACAATGAAGTTTTTGCCCCTGTGGCAAGAATAGAGACTATTCTACTGATCATAGCTGTTGCCAGCTTTAGAAATTGGTCTATGTACCAAATGGATGTTAAAGCAGCTTTTCTGAATGGATACCTTGAGGAGGAGGTATACATAAAGCAGCCACCAGGTTTTGAAATAAAAGGAAAGGAGAATAAAGTGTACAAGTTGAGAAAGACTCTCTATGGACTAAAACAGGCTCCAAGAACTTGGAACAAGAGAATCGACTCATTTCTCTTGAAGCAAGATTTTGTAAAATGTGTAAATGAGCATGGCATCTATGTGAAAGGAACAGATGCAGAGAATTGTATGGTGATTTGCCTATATGTTGACGATATGCTTCTAACAGGTACAAGTGAAACTGAGATGGAAAGGTTTAAAAGAAGTATGAGGTCAGAATTTGAAATGTCAGACTTGGGAAGACTTACATACTTCCTTGGTATGGAAATTGTTCATTCTGATAAAGGTGTACTTCTACATCAGAAGAAATACACAAGTGATGTGCTAAAAAGATTCAAAATGATGGATTGCAACTCTGCAGCCACCCCAGCAGACAATGCAGTGAAATTGGTCACTGACAGCGAAGAAAAGAAGGTTGTTCCAACCTTGTACAAACAATTAGTGGGCTCCTTGAGGTACTTGTGTCACACAAGACCTGATATCTCTTATGCAGTGGGACTGATAAGCAGATTCATGGAGCAACCTAGAGTTTCACATCTTGTTGCTGCCAAGAGGATACTTAGATATGTCAAAGGAACAGCAAGACTTGCCCTAGAAGAATTGGTAGATCTGATCAAGAAGTGTATGGCTTCTCTGACTCAGATTGGTGTGGAGATAAAGGGGATAGAAAGAGCACTACTGCATACGTGTTCATGTGTGGTGAGTCACCAATATCCTGGTGTTCAAAGAAGGAGAGTGTGGTGGCTTTATCATCGTGTGAAGCTGAGTACATTGCTGCAGCTATGGCAGCCTGTCAAGCAAATTGGCTTGATATGTTGCTGAATGAGCTGAAGTTCAATCAGATTGACAATGATGGAATGAGATTGAAGGTCGATAACAAGTCTGCAATAGACCTTGCAAAGCACCCCATATCTCATGGAAGAAGCAAACACATCGAGACCAAGTTTCATTTCTTAAGAGACCAAGTGATAAAGGGAAAACTTAGACTTGAGTACTGCAGCACTGATGACAATTTAGCTGATATGCTAACTAAGCCGTTAAAGGTTAACAGATTTGAAGATTTGAGAAATAAGATGGGCTTGCCAAATGTGAACAACTTGAATTAGGAGGTGTACTGAATGTAATCCAAGTTGGTCGATCTGTTGGATGTAAACCAAGTTGGTCGAACTGTTGAATGTAAACCAAGTTGGTCGAATAACTAGTTTTACTCACTAAGTAAATATAGTTAGTTAAGTGTTTCTCATGTAATTTGTTTTAGAGTTGTTCGTGTCATCAGTCCACGTGTATTAGTGAACTCCTCATGTATGTACAGTTGTAAAGTAAGCCTATAAATACAAGTGATGGTGGTAATCGAATGAATCGATCACACACCACAATATCAGTTTTTCTGTTATTTTGCTTCCTTCGACTACGGCTACATTGCTTTCGACTAACCAACTTTGTGTAACCAAGAACACTCTCTTCTTGGTAAAATTCCTTCGTGATAATTGAGTAAATGTGAGGAGCACTGAGTGAATTTGTTCCAACAGGCCACTGGTCTATCCCCTATTTTCTTTTCCTAACAGAATATATACATCTTGTGAAATTTAGAAGAGAAGAATAACCAAATAAAGTGACAAAAAATCAAAATGTTATTTGAATTCAAAGAACGCCAGAAAAAACGTCAATGGATGAAGGAAGGAAGCAACAAGCATGTATTTGAGTAGAACAAGGTTTTAACTCTACCAATCCAAACGTAAGGACATACTATACTAATTTTTTTTTTGTAATGATTGAGGGCTAATCAGCCCAAAAGAAACTAAACGAATACACAGATACTACACGGGGAGCAGCAGCTCTATTACAATCATCAATAGCACTTCTATGAACAGCAGCTGGGATTCTATTACAATCCTCAGCTTGAGTGCTTCCTATACTAGCTAACATGTGAGCACACTTATTAGCTTCTTGTAGATATAAACAAATTCAGCCTTCAAGTCACTGCTCGCAAGCTCTTTGCGGATCCTTCTGGTTAGAACCCATCCATCACTCATGCCCAGCCTCTACTTCTGGAAATTAGCAACAATTTGAGCTGCATCTAGCTCAATTATCAATTGACAGTAGCCTTTAGACTTGGCTAATAGAATGCCTTCAAGAACACCCCATAATTCAGCCATATAAGCATTACAAAATCCCATAGATTTGGAGAATCCACCTTTTCTCTACCTGTGTGGTCTCTCAACAAACCACCACAGCCAGCCAAGTTGAGGAGGCTTCCAACTGATCAATTTGGTAACAGT
Source organism: Astragalus glycyphyllos (assembly GCA_963573325.1). Taxonomy (NCBI): domain Eukaryota; kingdom Viridiplantae; phylum Streptophyta; class Magnoliopsida; order Fabales; family Fabaceae; genus Astragalus; species Astragalus glycyphyllos. The sequence goes on from OY754307.1 coordinate 42,536,726, forward strand.
CCCATTCTTCTGCTTGATGACCTGCATTTGGGTTGCTACATCTACTCTCTTGATTCCTTGATAGCTATTGTCCAGGGTTTCCAAGGCATAACACAGTCAGCATCATGAACAACTAGGTTTCTCCACATCCAGATTAGATGACAAGTGTTGGCCCACAAGGAAGACCAAAATTGATCAGTATTTGTACCCAACTCAGATTTCAAATTAAGAGTGATCCAATCACTCAAAGTGAAACCAAAAAAGGTATTTCTCTGCATAGGATTGAGAAAATGATCCCAAATGATAAGAGCACCAGGGCAATCTCTTAAGACATGTATTGTGGTTTCATCAGTAGTCACACAGTGGTGGCAATTAGGAGTCCCCAACTGCATACGTGCCTTCCTATGATTGGTCGATTGGTCAACAATCTCTCATGACCAAGAAGCCAAATAAATTGTTTGGCCCTTTCCTTAACATGATCTTGTAGGAACTAGCAACAGTGAACCTGCCATCAACACTACCAAGCCACAGACAAATATCATCTCCATCAGTCAAAGAAGGAGGGGGAATGGCTTGGTTTGTTGTCTGCTGGTCAGTTGCATAGGGTAATGAGGGAAGACGTCCAGTTGTTTTCATTAATGGCGTCATTGTCTGCTGAGAGCCAAGCGAAGGTTGATGAGTTGCAGGTGGTGCGAGAGTTTTCTGAGGTTTTTCCCGACGAGATTCCGGATGTACCACCAGAGAGAGAGGTTGAGTTTGCTATTGATCTGGTACCTGATACTAAACCTGTGTCTATGGCACCGTATAGAATGTCTGCATCTGAATTGTCAGAACTGAAGAAGCAACTCGAGGATCTGCTTGAAAAGAAATTTGTGAGGCCAAGTGTGTCGCCGTGGGGAGCTCCAGTGTTGTTGGTGAAAAAGAAAGATGGTAGTATGAGGTTGTGCGTAGACTATCGGCAGCTGAATAAGGTGACTATTAAGAACAAGTATCCGCTTCCGAGGATTGATGACTTAATGGATCAGTTGGTGGGTGCTCAGGTGTTCAGTAAAATAGATTTGAGATCAGGTTATCATCAGATCAAGGTGAAAGACGAAGACATTCAGAAGACAGCTTTCAGAACCCGTTATGGGCATTATGAGTATTCCGTGATGCCTTTCGGTGTGACTAATGCGCCGGGAGTGTTCATGGAGTACATGAATCGTATCTTTCGTGAGTATCTGGATCGGTTTGTGGTGGTATTCATTGACGACATCCTAATTTATTCTAAGTCAGAAGAGGAGCATGCAGAACATCTGAGATTGGTATTGGAAATTCTGAGGGACAGGAAATTATATGCGAAGCTGTCTAAGTGTGAGTTTTGGTTGAAAGAGGTTAGCTTTCCGGGTCATGTTATTTCGGGGAATGGAATTGCCGTGGATCCGTCTAAGGTTGATGCCGTGTTACAATGGGAGTCTCCGAAGTCAGTTACTGAGATTAGAAGTTTTCTGGGTCTGGCAGGTTACTATAGGAGGTTTATAGAAGGATTTTCGAAGTTGGCACTTCCGTTGACTCAGTTGACTTGCAAGGGTAAAGCTTTCATCTGGGATGACTGTTGTGAAGAGAGCTTCAAAGAATTGAAGAAGAGGTTGACGACGTCTCCTGTTCTGACGTTGCCTAATCCGGAAGAGTCGTTTGTGGTGTATTGTGATGCTTCCAAGATGGGGTTGGGAGGTGTGCTTATGCAGAATGGTAAGGTAGTTGCCTATGCGTCGAGACAGTTGAGGACTCATGAGAAGAACTACCCTACCCATGATTTAGAACTTGCTGCAGTTGTGTTCGCGTTGAAAATTTGGAGACATTATCTGTATGGTTCGAGGTTTGAGGTGTTCAGTGATCATAAGGGTTTGCAGTATCTGTTTGATCAGAAAGAGTTGAATATGAGACAGCGCAGATGGTTGGATTTGCTGAAAGACTATGACTTTAGCTTGAACTATCATCCGGGAAAGGCTAATGTGGTAGCTGACGCTTTAAGTCGAAAGACGTTGCATATGTCAGCAATGATGGTTAGAGAACTCGAATTAATTGAGCAGTTCAGGGATATGAGTTTGGTTTGTGAAGTGACGCCTCAGAGTGTCAGATTGGGGATGTTGAAGATTGATAATGAATTCATGGCTAGCATTCGAGAAGCTCAGAAGTTAGATGTTAAATTAGTTGACCTGATGGTTGGGATTGATCAATCCGAGAATAAAGACTTTGAGTTGGATGCGCAGAATGTATTGAAGTACCGTGGGAGAATCTGCATTCCTGATGATGAGGAGATGAAAAGAGCAATTTTAGAAGAAGGTCATAGGAGTAAGTTGAGTATCCATCCGAGAGCTACAAAGATGTATCAGGATCTGAAGAAGATGTTTTGGTGGCCTGGTATGAAGCGTGATGTGGCGCAGTTTGTGTATTCCTGCTTGACTTGTCAGAAATCGAAGGTTGAGCATCAGAAGCCTGCTGGGTTGATGCAACCGTTGGAGATTCCGGAATGGAAGTGGGATAGTATTTCTATGGATTTCGTGATAGGGTTACCTAATACTGTGAGGGGGCACGATTCGATTTGGGTGATTGTGGATAGATTGACGAAGTCTGCTCATTTTATTCCTATCAATATCACGTATCCGGTGTCGAGATTGGCAGAGATTTATATTCAGGTGATTGTGAAGTTGCATGGTGTTCCTTTGTGCATTGTGTCTGACAGAGATCCTAGGTTCACTTCTGATTTCTGGAAGAGTTTGTAAGAAGCGTTGGGTTCTAAATTGAGGTTGAGTTCAGCTTATCATCCTCAAACTGATGGGCAGACAGAGAGGACCATTCAGTCGTTGGAAGACTTGTTGAGATTTTGTGTTCTTGAGCAGGGAGGTGCGTGGGATACTCACCTTCCGTTGATCGAGTTTACTTACAACAATAGTTACCATTCTTGCATCGGGATGGCACCGTTCGAGGCATTGTATGGTCGGAGATGTAGGACTCCGTTGTGTTGGCATGAATCTAGGGAGAGTATTGCTCTTGGACCCGAGGTTGTTCGAGAGACTACTGAAAAGGTGAAATTGATCCGTGAGAAAATGAAAGCGTCGCAGAGTAGACAGAAGAGCTATCATGATAAGAGAAGGAAGGATTTAGAATTCCAAGCTGGTGATCATGTGTTTTTGAGAGTCACGCCTATGGCTGGTGTTGGGCGTGCATTGAAGACAAAGAAGTTGACTCCTCGTTTCATTGGACCGTATCAGATCACTGAGAGAATTGGTAATGTTGCTTATAGGGTGGCCTTGCCGCCTAATCTTTCGAATTTGCACGATGTATTTCATGTGTCGCAACTTCGGAAGTATATTTCGGATCCGTCCCATGTGATTCCGATGGATGATGTGCATGTGCGGGATAATCTCACTGTGGAGACAATGCCTGTGCGAATTGAAGATCGTGAAGTGAAGACTTTACGTGGCAAAGAGATAAACCTGGTGAAAGTGGTCTGGTTAGGAGCTGCTGGTGAAAGCATGACATGGGAGTTGGAGAGCAAGATGCGAGAGACCTATCCGGAGCTGTTTGAATCAGGTATGTTTTCGAGGACGAAAGATTCTAAGTGGGGGAGGGTTGTAACACCCCGGAAATAATTTAATTAAAATAGTTGATTGAATTATTAAAATAATTTGGAGGCGGGATATAGATAAATTAAAAAGGTTAATATTTTATATGCGTAGGAGGTGAAACGAGTAAAGGAGGTGGTGACGTAGAGAGCCCAGTGTTTACTGAGCCCTCAACTTAAACCCTGGGGGTTTAAGCCAAACCCTCATTCGCAGCAAGCAAAAGAAAAACGAAAGTGAGAGTGAGAGAGAGAGCACGCGGCGCAAAGAGGGAGAGAAAAGGAGGGTTTCGCGAAGAATTTCAAAAGGAGATCGTTCGTGTTGCTGTGGTTTTGTTCGTGTCTCGTTCGTCGTGTTCCGGAGCTTACGTTATTCGAGGTAAGGGTGGGCTTAACCTTGATAATGGGTTGATGATAATTATGTGTGGGTAGTCTAGGGTTTTGTTGAATTGTTCGTGTTGTTGCATATCGTGTTTTCGTTGAGATTGGTGCTTTGATGATTATTGCACGTTATTGTGATTTGTTTCGTTATTTGTTGTTGCGTGATTGTTGTATCACGATGATGGTGTTGTTATTGTTCGTGTTTTTGTTGTTGCTGTGCGTGGTTGATTGTTGTTGTCGCGTTGTCGAATTGTCGTTTTTGTTGTGGTGGTTGCGGTGTCGTTGCCGTTAGGGTTTGGTGTTTGGCAATTTAGCGATTCTGGACACAGGTTCGGTTTTTCTAAAACTGGCGCTGTTTGGTTGATCCAAAAATTATGAGGTTGATTGTTTTTGAAAATAGACTTAACGCCGGTCGTTTTGGCACTGGTTTCGTCAAATTCGGAGTTGTATAGCTCGAGTTATAGGCGATACAAGTTAGGTTAAAATTCTGGAAACGATTTGGGTATAGATTCGGTATTTCGGTGACTGGGAACGTTGTATTGACCGAAAAATTATGTGGTTCATTTTTCTGGAAAATAGACTTAATGCTTGTTAATTTGGCACTGGTTTTGTTGCGTTTAGAGTTGTGTAGCTCGAGATATGAATTCCACAAGTTAGAGTAAGATTCTGGAAACAATCTGGACACAGGGTCAGTGTTTTGGTTACCACGTTTTCAAAAGAACTCCTTTTCGAACGAATCCAATTTCTTTGAAAACTAGACAAAATTTGCCCCAGTTTATGCACAAGTTTCATGCAATTTGATTGAGTTTTGGTCACTTTGGAATTGCTTGAATTTGAAGGACAGAAACTGTCCTCTTTTGCAACTAGCCTGTGTGCTTTTCGAAAACTGTACCTATTGGACACTCTCCTTCAAAAACTGAACTTAGGGATGATAACCATACCCATAGGGCTTTCCAACAAGTATTTATTTGTTGAAATCCGATGTCGTTTGCTATTTTAATTAATTCGCTGAAGTAGGTGCGATGTGCCTAGGCGCTGTGCGCCAATCTTGTGCGTGGTGTGCGTGCGTTATGTCCGCGTTGTGGAGCCGTCTGGTGTTAATATTTCAGGTGCGGTGCTGGTATGCTCAGGAGAGTTTAGTGGTAGCTGTGATGCTACAACTTGGTGCTATTTTTGGTGAAATCATTTGTTTTGATTCTGGTGATATAGTATTTATTTTAAATACTTGTTATGGTGAGTTGGTGCATAATCATGGTGTCGCATTGTCATATGCATGTTTTGGTGATATAGGCTCTGCCTCTGGTGTTTATTGGTGATATGCCCGTCGTGGCTCATTTTGGTGATCGGTACCGCATGCATATGCCCACTGGAGGGGTTGCATATCATCCCATTGTCTATGAATGTTATAATTTTGGTGGTTCACTGTCAAATGGATTTTTCCTTTGGTATCTGGTGCTGTGATATGGTGTAATTGTATTATGTTGCTGTAGTTACCTGATGCTAGCATATTTTTATCATCTGCTTATTATCTCTGTTAGACTCACCCCTTCTGCATGGAATGTTGCTCTCATGCGGCAACGCTGCAGGTGATCGCTAGTGCTCGTGGAGGAATTGCTAGATTTTGCTTCCTCTCTCGTTTGGGTCTGTGTCAGCTCTGATATGTAGCACCGGGGAGTCGTTAGTTATCGTTTTGAACTATTATTTTAGTTATTGGAAATTGTTTTAATTTATTTTGGAGATGTCTTTAATTGTTAATTCTGGAGATGTTTAAACTGGTTAATATTTCCGCTGCTTGGTGATTTCTTTTATATAAATTATTTTGGAGATTTTCTTTTTTTAAAATGGTGAAAAATGTAGCGCCCTTCGAGGTGACTCTGATAATTGTCTATTTAATTGTAATAGTAAAAGGGGGGTGTTACATTAGTGGTATCAGAGCAGTTCGGTCTGTCCGGCCAAGTTGTCGAGTCGTCGAGTCGAGTAACACTTGAGTAATTGTTACTCGTTCCTGATTATAGTTTCTGTTGCAGTGTTAGGTTGAGATGGCAGGACGGAACGATGCTGCACTCGCTGCTGCTTTGCAGGCTGTGGCTCAAGCTGTGGAGAATAACCCAGGTGCTGCTGGTGATGCTGGGTCGCGCAGTTTGGCTACGTTTCAGAGGGAGAATCCTCCTACCTTTAAGGGCAAGTATAACCCTGATGGTGCTTTGGCGTGGCTGAAAGAGATGGAGAGAATCTTTCGTGTTATGGATTGCTCTGAGGCGCAGAAAGTCAGGTATGGTACTCATATGCTGGCAGAGGAGGCTGATGACTGGTGGTTGGAGGTGAGGCAGAGGTTGGCGACTGTGAATGAAGAGGTCACTTGGGCTGTGTTCAGCAGAGAATTTCTGAGAAAGTATTATCCTGAAGATGTCCGTGGGAAGAAAGAGATTGAGTTTCTGGAGCTGAAGCAGGGTAATATGTCGGTGACTGAGTATGCTGCCAAGTTCATTGAATTGGCGAAGTTCTATCCACATTATGGTGAGGCTGGTGCTGAATTCTCCAAATGCATCAAGTTTGAAAATGGGTTGCGGGCTGATATCAAGAAGGCGATAGGGTATCAGAAAATTCGGGTGTTCTCGGAGTTGATTGACAGCTGCAGAATCTTCGAGGAAGACAGTAATGCTCATTCTAGAGTCATGAGGGATAGGCAGAAGAATTTCTCGAGTCGTGGGAATCCCGTATGAGGTTCCAGCTGGTAAGGGCAATCAGAGAACTGCTGTGGGTAAGAGACCTAGTGGGGGAGATGCTGCTGCTAGCGTGGTATGTTACAAGTGTGGTAAACCCGGTCATAAGCGTCCTGACTGTCCAGGTGATGTGAAGAAGTGCTACAAGTGTGGTAAACAGGGTCATATGGCGTCTAGCTGTGATCGAAAGGATGTGTTATGCTACAACTGTGGTGAGGGTGGTCATGTCAGCACTCAGTGTCCTAAACCGAAGAAAGAAAGGTCCGTTGGGAAGGTGTTCGCTCTGGCGGGGTCAGATGCAGTGAATGAGATCAGAGGTACATGCTATATTAATAATTCTCCTCTTATTGCTATTATTGATACTGGTGCTACCCATTGTTTTATTGCTACTGCATGTGTTGAGAAATTAGATCTTGTTTTATCTTCTATGTTGAGGGAGATGGTTATCGATACTCCGGCTAAGGGTTCGGTGACTACCTCGGTTGTTTGTGCTAAATGCCCTTTATCGATATTCGGTAATGATTTTCTCGTTGACTTGATTTGTTTGCCGCTGAGCGGAATGGATGTTATTCTAGGTATGGACTGGTTAGTTGATAACCATGTTCATATCAACTGTCATGAAAGGTCTGTGAGTTTCTTTTCTCCTGAAGAGGAAGAGTCTGGTTTGTTGTCTGCTGGTCAGTTGCATAGGGTAATGAGGGAAGACGTCCAGTTGTTTTCATTAATGGCGTCATTGTCTGCTGAGAGCCAAGCGAAGGTTGATGAGTTGCAGGTGGTGCGAGAGTTTTCTGAGGTTTTTCCCGACGAGATTCCGGATGTACCACCAGAGAGAGAGGTTGAGTTTGCTATTGATCTGGTACCTGATACTAAACCTGTGTCTATGGCACCGTATAGAATGTCTGCATCTGAATTGTCAGAACTGAAGAAGCAACTCGAGGATCTGCTTGAAAAGAAATTTGTGAGGCCAAGTGTGTCGCCGTGGGGAGCTCCAGTGTTGTTGGTGAAAAAGAAAGATGGTAGTATGAGGTTGTGCGTAGACTATCGGCAGCTGAATAAGGTGACTATTAAGAACAAGTATCCGCTTCCGAGGATTGATGACTTAATGGATCAGTTGGTGGGTGCTCAGGTGTTCAGTAAAATAGATTTGAGATCGGGTTATCATCAGATCAAGGTGAAAGACGAAGACATTCAGAAGACAGCTTTCAGAACCCGTTATGGGCATTATGAGTATTCCGTGATCCCTTTCGGTGTGACTAATGCGCCGGGAGTGTTCATGGAGTACATGAATCGTATCTTTCGTGAGTATCTGGATCGGTTTGTGGTGGTATTCATTGACGACATCCTAATTTATTCTAAGTCAGAAGAGGAGCATGCAGAACATCTGAGATTGGTATTGGAAATTCTGAGGGACAGGAAATTATATGCGAAGCTGTCTAAGTGTGAGTTTTGGTTGAAAGAGGTTAGCTTTCTGGGTCATGTTATTTCGGGGAATGGAATTGCCGTGGATCCGTCTAAGGTTGATGCCGTGTTACAATGGGAGTCTCCGAAGTCAGTTACTGAGATTAGAAGTTTTCTGGGTCTGGCAGGTTACTATAGGAGGTTTATAGAAGGATTTTCGAAGTTGGCACTTCCGTTGACTCAGTTGACTTGCAAGGGTAAAGCTTTCATCTGGGATGACTGTTGTGAAGAGAGCTTCAAAGAATTGAAGAAGAGGTTGACGACGTCTCCTGTTCTGACGTTGCCTAATCCGGAAGAGTCGTTTGTGGTGTATTGTGATGCTTCCAAGATGGGGTTGGGAGGTGTGCTTATGCAGAATGGTAAGGTAGTTGCCTATGCGTCGAGACAGTTGAGGACTCATGAGAAGAACTACCCTACCCATGATTTAGAACTTGCTGCAGTTGTGTTCGCGTTGAAAATTTGGAGACATTATCTGTATGGTTCGAGGTTTGAGGTGTTCAGTGATCATAAGGGTTTGCAGTATCTGTTTGATCAGAAAGAGTTGAATATGAGACAGCGCAGATGGTTGGATTTGCTGAAAGACTATGACTTTAGCTTGAACTATCATCCGGGAAAGGCTAATGTGGTAGCTGACGCTTTAAGTCGAAAGACGTTGCATATGTCAGCAATGATGGTTAGAGAACTCGAATTAATTGAGCAGTTCAGGGATATGAGTTTGGTTTGTGAAGTGACGCCTCAGAGTGTCAGATTGGGGATGTTGAAGATTGATAATGAATTCATGGCTAGCATTCGAGAAGCTCAGAAGTTAGATGTTAAATTAGTTGACCTGATGGTTGGGATTGATCAATCCGAGAATAAAGACTTTGAGTTGGATGCGCAGAATGTATTGAAGTACCGTGGGAGAATCTGCATTCCTGATGATGAGGAGATGAAAAGAGCAATTTTAGAAGAAGGTCATAGGAGTAAGTTGAGTATCCATCCGAGAGCTACAAAGATGTATCAGGATCTGAAGAAGATGTTTTGGTGGCCTGGTATGAAGCGTGATGTGGCGCAGTTTGTGTATTCCTGCTTGACTTGTCAGAAATCGAAGGTTGAGCATCAGAAGCCTGCTGGGTTGATGCAACCGTTGGAGATTCCGGAATGGAAGTGGGATAGTATTTCTATGGATTTCGTGATAGGGTTACCTAATACTGTGAGGGGGCACGATTCGATTTGGGTGATTGTGGATAGATTGACGAAGTCTGCTCATTTTATTCCTATCAATATCACGTATCCGGTGTCGAGATTGGCAGAGATTTATATTCAGGTGATTGTGAAGTTGCATGGTGTTCCTTTGTGCATTGTGTCTGACAGAGATCCTAGGTTCACTTCTGATTTCTGGAAGAGTTTGTAAGAAGCGTTGGGTTCTAAATTGAGGTTGAGTTCAGCTTATCATCCTCAAACTGATGGGCAGACAGAGAGGACCATTCAGTCGTTGGAAGACTTGTTGAGATTTTGTGTTCTTGAGCAGGGAGGTGCGTGGGATACTCACCTTCCGTTGATCGAGTTTACTTACAACAATAGTTACCATTCTAGCATCGGGATGGCACCGTTCGAGGCATTGTATGGTCGGAGATGTAGGACTCCGTTGTGTTGGCATGAATCTAGGGAGAGTATTGCTCTTGGACCCGAGGTTGTTCGAGAGACTACTGAAAAGGTGAAATTGATCCGTGAGAAAATGAAAGCGTCGCAGAGTAGACAGAAGAGCTATCATGATAAGAGAAGGAAGGATTTAGAATTCCAAGCTGGTGATCATGTGTTTTTGAGAGTCACGCCTATGGCTGGTGTTGGGCGTGCATTGAAGACAAAGAAGTTGACTCCTCGTTTCATTGGACCGTATCAGATCACTGAGAGAATTGGTAATGTTGCTTATAGGGTGGCCTTGCCGCCTAATCTTTCGAATTTGCACGATGTATTTCATGTGTCGCAACTTCGGAAGTATATTTCGGATCCGTCCCATGTGATTCCGATGGATGATGTGCATGTGCGGGATAATCTCACTGTGGAGACAATGCCTGTGCGAATTGAAGATCGTGAAGTGAAGACTTTACGTGGCAAAGAGATAAACCTGGTGAAAGTGGTCTGGTTAGGAGCTGCTGGTGAAAGCATGACATGGGAGTTGGAGAGCAAGATGCGAGAGTCCTATCCGGAGCTGTTTGAATCAGGTATGTTTTCGAGGACGAAAGATTCTAAGTGGGGGAGGGTTGTAACACCCCGGAAATAATTTAATTAAAATAGTTGATTGAATTATTAAAATAATTTGGAGGCGGGATATAGATAAATTAAAAAGGTTAATATTTTATATGCGTAGGAGGTGAAACGAGTAAAGGAGGTGGTGACGTAGAGAGCCCAGTGTTTACTGAGCCCTCAACTTAAACCCTGGGGGTTTAAGCCAAACCCTCATTCGCAGCAAGCAAAAGAAAAACGAAAGTGAGAGTGAGAGAGAGAGCACGCGGCGCAAAGAGGGAGAGAAGAGGAGGGTTTCGCGAAGAATTTCAAAAGGAGATCGTTCGTGTTGCTGTGGTTTTGTTCGTGTCTCGTTCGTCGTGTTCCGGAGCTTACGTTATTCGAGGTAAGGGTGGGCTTAACCTTGATAATGGGTTGATGATAATTATGTGTGGGTAGTCTAGGGTTTTGTTGAATTGTTCGTGTTGTTGCATATCGTGTTTTCGTTGAGATTGGTGCTTTGATGATTATTGCACGTTATTGTGATTTGTTTCGTTATTTGTTGTTGCGTGATTGTTGTATCACGATGATGGTGTTGTTATTGTTCGTGTTTTTGTTGTTGCTGTGCGTGGTTGATTGTTGTTGTCGCGTTGTCGAATTGTCGTTTTTGTTGTGGTGGTTGCGGTGTCGTTGCCGTTAGGGTTTGGTGTTTGGCAATTTAGCGATTCTGGACACAGGTTCGGTTTTTCTAAAACTGGCGCTGTTTGGTTGATCCAAAAATTATGAGGTTGATTGTTTTTGAAAATAGACTTAACGCCGGTCGTTTTGGCACTGGTTTCGTCAAATTCGGAGTTGTATAGCTCGAGTTATAGGCGATACAAGTTAGGTTAAAATTCTGGAAACGATTTGGGTATAGATTCGGTATTTCGGTGACTGGGAACGTTGTATTGACCGAAAAATTATGTGGTTCATTTTTCTGGAAAATAGACTTAATGCTTGTTAATTTGGCACTGGTTTGGTTGCGTTTAGAGTTGTGTAGCTCGAGATATGAATTCCACAAGTTAGAGTAAGATTCTGGAAACAATCTGGACACAGGGTCAGTGTTTTGGTTACCACGTTTTCAAAAGAACTCCTTTTCGAACGAATCCAATTTCTTTGAAAACTAGACAAAATTTGCCCCAGTTTATGCACAAGTTTCATGCAATTTGATTGAGTTTTGGTCACTTTGGAATTGCTTGAATTTGAAGGACAGAAACTGTCCTCTTTTGCAACTAGCCTGTGTGCTTTTCGAAAACTGTACCTATTGGACACTCTCCTTCAAAAACTGAACTTAGGGATGATAACCATACCCATAGGGCTTTCCAACAAGTATTTATTTGTTGAAATCCGATGTCGTTTGCTATTTTAATTAATTCGCTGAAGTAGGTGCGATGTGCCTAGGCGCTGTGCGCCAATCTTGTGCGTGGTGTGCGTGCGTTATGTCCGCGTTGTGGAGCCGTCTGGTGTTAATATTTCAGGTGCGGTGCTGGTATGCTCAGGAGAGTTTAGTGGTAGCTGTGATGCTACAACTTGGTGCTATTTTTGGTGAAATCATTTGTTTTGATTCTGGTGATATAGTATTTATTTTAAATACTTGTTATGGTGAGTTGGTGCATAATCATGGTGTCGCATTGTCATATGCATGTTTTGGTGATATAGGCTCTGCCTCTGGTGTTTATTGGTGATATGCCCGTCGTGGCTCATTTTGGTGATCGGTACCGCATGCATATGCCCACTGGAGGGGTTGCATATCATCCCATTGTCTATGAATGTTATAATTTTGGTGGTTCACTGTCAAATGGATTTTTCCTTTGGTATCTGGTGCTGTGATATGGTGTAATTGTATTATGTTGCTGTAGTTACCTGATGCTAGCATATTTTTATCATCTGCTTATTATCTCTGTTAGACTCACCCCTTCTGCATGGAATGTTGCTCTCATGCGGCAACGCTGCAGGTGATCGCTAGTGCTCGTGGAGGAATTGCTAGATTTTGCTTCCTCTCTCGTTTGGGTCTGTGTCAGCTCTGATATGTAGCACCGGGGAGTCGTTAGTTATCGTTTTGAACTATTATTTTAGTTATTGGAAATTGTTTTAATTTATTTTGGAGATGTCTTTAATTGTTAATTCTGGAGATGTTTAAACTGGTTAATATTTCCGCTGCTTGGTGATTTCTTTTATATAAATTATTTTGGAGATTTTCTTTTTTTAAAATGGTGAAAAATGTAGCGCCCTTCGAGGTGACTCTGATAATTGTCTATTTAATTGTAATAGTAAAAGGGGGGTGTTACATTAGTGGTATCAGAGCAGTTCGGTCTGTCCGGCCAAGTTGTCGAGTCGTCGAGTCGAGTAACACTTGAGTAATTGTTACTCGTTCCTGATTATAGTTTCTGTTGCAGTGTTAGGTTGAGATGGCAGGACGGAACGATGCTGCACTCGCTGCTGCTTTGCAGGCTGTGGCTCAAGCTGTGGAGAATAACCCAGGTGTTGCTGGTGATGCTGGGTCGCGCAGTTTGGCTACGTTTCAGAGGGAGAATCCTCCTACCTTTAAGGGCAAGTATAACCCTGATGGTGCTTTGGCGTGGCTGAAAGAGATGGAGAGAATCTTTCGTGTTATGGATTGCTCTGAGGCGCAGAAAGTCAGGTATGGTACTCATATGCTGGCAGAGGAGGCTGATGACTGGTGGTTGGAGGTGAGGCAGAGGTTGGCGACTGTGAATGAAGAGGTCACTTGGGCTGTGTTCAGCAGAGAATTTCTGAGAAAGTATTATCCTGAAGATGTCCGTGGGAAGAAAGAGATTGAGTTTCTGGAGCTGAAGCAGGGTAATATGTCGGTGACTGAGTATGCTGCCAAGTTCATTGAATTGGCGAAGTTCTATCCACATTATGGTGAGGCTGGTGCTGAATTCTCCAAATGCATCAAGTTTGAAAATGGGTTGCGGGCTGATATCAAGAAGGCGATAGGGTATCAGAAAATTCGGGTGTTCTCGGAGTTGATTGACAGCTGCAGAATCTTCGAGGAAGACAGTAATGCTCATTCTAGAGTCATGAGGGATAGGCAGAAGAATTTCTCGAGTCGTGGGAATCCCGTATGAGGTTCCAGCTGGTAAGGGCAATCAGAGAACTGCTGTGGGTAAGAGACCTAGTGGGGGAGATGCTGCTGCTAGCGTGGTATGTTACAAGTGTGGTAAACCCGGTCATAAGCGTCCTGACTGTCCAGGTGATGTGAAGAAGTGCTACAAGTGTGGTAAACAGGGTCATATGGCGTCTAGCTGTGATCGAAAGGATGTGTTATGCTACAACTGTGGTGAGGGTGGTCATGTCAGCACTCAGTGTCCTAAACCGAAGAAAGAAAGGTCCGTTGGGAAGGTGTTCGCTCTGGCGGGGTCAGATGCAGTGAATGAGATCAGAGGTACATGCTATATTAATAATTCTCCTCTTATTGCTATTATTGATACTGGTGCTACCCATTGTTTTATTGCTACTGCATGTGTTGAGAAATTAGATCTTGTTTTATCTTCTATGTTGAGGGAGATGGTTATCGATACTCCGGCTAAGGGTTCGGTGACTACCTCGGTTGTTTGTGCTAAATGCCCTTTATCGATATTCGGTAATGATTTTCTCGTTGACTTGATTTGTTTGCCGCTGAGCGGAATGGATGTTATTCTAGGTATGGACTGGTTAGTTGATAACCATGTTCATATCAACTGTCATGAAAGGTCTGTGAGTTTCTTTTCTCCTGAAGAGGAAGAGTCTGGTTTGTTGTCTGCTGGTCAGTTGCATAGGGTAATGAGGGAAGACGTCCAGTTGTTTTCATTAATGGCGTCATTGTCTGCTGAGAGCCAAGCGAAGGTTGATGAGTTGCAGGTGGTGCGAGAGTTTTCTGAGGTTTTTCCCGACGAGATTCCGGATGTACCACCAGAGAGAGAGGTTGAGTTTGCTATTGATCTGGTACCTGATACTAAACCTGTGTCTATGGCACCGTATAGAATGTCTGCATCTGAATTGTCAGAACTGAAGAAGCAACTCGAGGATCTGCTTGAAAAGAAATTTGTGAGGCCAAGTGTGTCGCCGTGGGGAGCTCCAGTGTTGTTGGTGAAAAAGAAAGATGGTAGTATGAGGTTGTGCGTAGACTATCGGCAGCTGAATAAGGTGACTATTAAGAACAAGTATCCGCTTCCGAGGATTGATGACTTAATGGATCAGTTGGTGGGTGCTCAGGTGTTCAGTAAAATAGATTTGAGATCGGGTTATCATCAGATCAAGGTGAAAGACGAAGACATTCAGAAGACAGCTTTCAGAACCCGTTATGGGCATTATGAGTATTCCGTGATCCCTTTCGGTGTGACTAATGCGCCGGGAGTGTTCATGGAGTACATGAATCGTATCTTTCGTGAGTATCTGGATCGGTTTGTGGTGGTATTCATTGACGACATCCTAATTTATTCTAAGTCAGAAGAGGAGCATGCAGAACATCTGAGATTGGTATTGGAAATTCTGAGGGACAGGAAATTATATGCGAAGCTGTCTAAGTGTGAGTTTTGGTTGAAAGAGGTTAGCTTTCTGGGTCATGTTATTTCGGGGAATGGAATTGCCGTGGATCCGTCTAAGGTTGATGCCGTGTTACAATGGGAGTCTCCGAAGTCAGTTACTGAGATTAGAAGTTTTCTGGGTCTGGCAGGTTACTATAGGAGGTTTATAGAAGGATTTTCGAAGTTGGCACTTCCGTTGACTCAGTTGACTTGCAAGGGTAAAGCTTTCATCTGGGATGACTGTTGTGAAGAGAGCTTCAAAGAATTGAAGAAGAGGTTGACGACGTCTCCTGTTCTGACGTTGCCTAATCCGGAAGAGTCGTTTGTGGTGTATTGTGATGCTTCCAAGATGGGGTTGGGAGGTGTGCTTATGCAGAATGGTAAGGTAGTTGCCTATGCGTCGAGACAGTTGAGGACTCATGAGAAGAACTACCCTACCCATGATTTAGAACTTGCTGCAGTTGTGTTCGCGTTGAAAATTTGGAGACATTATCTGTATGGTTCGAGGTTTGAGGTGTTCAGTGATCATAAGGGTTTGCAGTATCTGTTTGATCAGAAAGAGTTGAATATGAGACAGCGCAGATGGTTGGATTTGCTGAAAGACTATGACTTTAGCTTGAACTATCATCCGGGAAAGGCTAATGTGGTAGCTGACGCTTTAAGTCGAAAGACGTTGCATATGTCAGCAATGATGGTTAGAGAACTCGAATTAATTGAGCAGTTCAGGGATATGAGTTTGGTTTGTGAAGTGACGCCTCAGAGTGTCAGATTGGGGATGTTGAAGATTGATAATGAATTCATGGCTAGCATTCGAGAAGCTCAGAAGTTAGATGTTAAATTAGTTGACCTGATGGTTGGGATTGATCAATCCGAGAATAAAGACTTTGAGTTGGATGCGCAGAATGTATTGAAGTACCGTGGGAGAATCTGCATTCCTGATGATGAGGAGATGAAAAGAGCAATTTTAGAAGAAGGTCATAGGAGTAAGTTGAGTATCCATCCGGGAGCTACAAAGATGTATCAGGATCTGAAGAAGATGTTTTGGTGGCCTGGTATGAAGCGTGATGTGGCGCAGTTTGTGTATTCCTGCTTGACTTGTCAGAAATCGAAGGTTGAGCATCAGAAGCCTGCTGGGTTGATGCAACCGTTGGAGATTCCGGAATGGAAGTGGGATAGTATTTCTATGGATTTCGTGATAGGGTTACCTAATACTGTGAGGGGGCACGATTCGATTTGGGTGATTGTGGATAGATTGACGAAGTCTGCTCATTTTATTCCTATCAATATCACGTATCCGGTGTCGAGATTGGCAGAGATTTATATTCAGGTGATTGTGAAGTTGCATGGTGTTCCTTTGTGCATTGTGTCTGACAGAGATCCTAGGTTCACTTCTGATTTCTGGAAGAGTTTGTAAGAAGCGTTGGGTTCTAAATTGAGGTTGAGTTCAGCTTATCATCCTCAAACTGATGGGCAGACAGAGAGGACCATTCAGTCGTTGGAAGACTTGTTGAGATCTTGTGTTCTTGAGCAGGGAGGTGCGTGGGATACTCACCTTCCGTTGATCGAGTTTACTTACAACAATAGTTACCATTCTAGCATCGGGATGGCACCGTTCGAGGCATTGTATGGTCGGAGATGTAGGACTCCGTTGTGTTTGCATGAATCTGGGGAGAGTATTGCTCTTGGACCCGAGGTTGTTCGAGAGACTACTGAAAAGGTGAAATTGATCCGTGAGAAAATGAAAGCGTCGCAGAGTAGACAGAAGAGCTATCATGATAAGAGAAGGAAGGATTTAGAATTCCAAGCTGGTGATCATGTGTTTTTGAGAGTCACGCCTATGGCTGGTGTTGGGCGTGCATTGAAGACAAAGAAGTTGACTCCTCGTTTCATTGGACCGTATCAGATCACTGAGAGAATTGGTAATGTTGCTTATAGGGTGGCCTTGCCGCCTAATCTTTCGAATTTGCACGATGTATTTCATGTGTCGCAACTTCGGAAGTATATTTCGGATCCGTCCCATGTGATTCCGATGGATGATGTGCATGTGCGGGATAATCTCACTGTGGAGACAATGCCTGTGCGAATTGAAGATCGTGAAGTGAAGACTTTACGTGGCAAAGAGATAAACCTGGTGAAAGTGGTCTGGTTAGGAGCTGCTGGTGAAAGCATGACATGGGAGTTGGAGAGCAAGATGCGAGAGTCCTATCCGGAGCTGTTTGAATCAGGTATGTTTTCGAGGACGAAAGATTCTAAGCGGGGGAGGGTTGTAACACCCCGGAAATAATTTAATTAAAATAGTTGATTGAATTATTAAAATAATTTGGAGGCGGGATATAGATAAATTAAAAAGGTTAATATTTTATATGCGTAGGAGGTGAAACGAGTAAAGGAGGTGGTGACGTAGAGAGCCCAGTGTTTACTGAGCCCTCAACTTAAACCCTGGGAGTTTAAGCCAAACCCTCATTCGCAGCAAGCAAAAGAAAAACGAAAGTGAGAGTGAGAGAGAGAGCACGCGGCGCAAAGAGGGAGAGAAAAGGAGGGTTTCGCGAAGAATTTCAAAAGGAGATCGTTCGTGTTGCTGTGGTTTTGTTCGTGTCTCGTTCGTCGTGTTCCGGAGCTTACGTTATTCGAGGTAAGGGTGGGCTTAACCTTGATAATGGGTTGATGATAATTATGTGTGGGTAGTCTAGGGTTTTGTTGAATTGTTCGTGTTGTTGCATATCGTGTTTTCGTTGAGATTGGTGCTTTGATGATTATTGCACGTTATTGTGATTTGTTTCGTTATTTGTTGTTGCGTGATTGTTGTATCACGATGATGGTGTTGTTATTGTTCGTGTTTTTGTTGTTGCTGTGCGTGGTTGATTGTTGTTGTCGCGTTGTCGAATTGTCGTTTTTGTTGTGGTGGTTGCGGTGTCGTTGCCGTTAGGGTTTGGTGTTTGGCAATTTAGCAATTCTGGACACAGGTTCGGTTTTTCTAAAACTGGCGCTGTTTGGTTGATCCAAAAATTATGAGGTTGATTGTTTTTGAAAATAGACTTAACGCCGGTCGTTTTGGCACTGGTTTCGTCAAATTCGGAGTTGTATAGCTCGAGTTATAGGCGATACAAGTTAGGTTAAAATTCTGGAAACGATTTGGGTATAGATTCGGTATTTCGGTGACTGGGAACGTTGTATTGACCGAAAAATTATGTGGTTCATTTTTCTGGAAAATAGACTTAATGCTTGTTAATTTGGCACTGGTTTGGTTGCGTTTAGAGTTGTGTAGCTCGAGATATGAATTCCACAAGTTAGAGTAAGATTCTGGAAACAATCTGGACACAGGGTCAGTGTTTTGGTTACCACGTTTTCAAAAGAACTCCTTTTCGAACGAATCCAATTTCTTTGAAAACTAGACAAAATTTGCCCCAGTTTATGCACAAGTTTCATGCAATTTGATTGAGTTTTGGTCACTTTGGAATTGCTTGAATTTGAAGGACAGAAACTGTCCTCTTTTGCAACTAGCCTGTGTGCTTTTCGAAAACTGTACCTATTGGACACTCTCCTTCAAAAACTGAACTTAGGGATGATAACCATACCCATAGGGCTTTCCAACAAGTATTTATTTGTTGAAATCCGATGTCGTTTGCTATTTTAATTAATTCGCTGAAGTAGGTGCGATGTGCCTAGGCGCTGTGCGCCAATCTTGTGCGTGGTGTGCGTGCGTTATGTCCGCGTTGTGGAGCCGTCTGGTGTTAATATTTCAGGTGCGGTGCTGGTATGCTCAGGAGAGTTTAGTGGTAGCTGTGATGCTACAACTTGGTGCTATTTTTGGTGAAATCATTTGTTTTGATTCTGGTGATATAGTATTTATTTTAAATACTTGTTATGGTGAGTTGGTGCATAATCATGGTGTCGCATTGTCATATGCATGTTTTGGTGATATAGGCTCTGCCTCTGGTGTTTATTGGTGATATGCCCGTCGTGGCTCATTTTGGTGATCGGTACCGCATGCATATGCCCACTGGAGGGGTTGCATATCATCCCATTGTCTATGAATGTTATAATTTTGGTGGTTCACTGTCAAATGGATTTTTCCTTTGGTATCTGGTGCTGTGATATGGTGTAATTGTATTGTGTTGCTGTAGTTACCTGATGCTAGCATATTTTTATCATCTGCTTATTATCTCTGTTAGACTCACCCCTTCTGCTTGGAATGTTGCTCTCATGCGGCAACGCTGCATGTGATCGCTAGTGCTCGTGGAGGAATTGCTAGATTTTGCTTCCTCTCTCGTTTGGGTCTGTGTCAGCTCTGATATGTAGCACCGGGGAGTCGTTAGTAATCGTTTTGAACTATTATTTTAGTTATTGGAAATTGTTTTAATTTATTTTGGAGATGTCTTTAATTGTTAATTCTGGAGATGTTTAAACTGGTTAATATTTCCGCTGCTTGGTGATTTCTTTTATATAAATTATTTTGGAGATTTTCTTTTTTTAAAATGGTGAAAAATGTAGCGCCCTTCGAGGTGACTCTGATAATTGTCTATTTAATTGTAATAGTAAAAGGGGGGTGTTACATTAGTGGTATCAGAGCAGTTCGGTCTGTCCGGCCAAGTTGTCGAGTCGTCGAGTCGAGTAACACTTGAGTAATTGTTACTCGTTCCTGATTATAGTTTCTGTTGCAGTGTTAGGTTGAGATGGCAGGACGGAACGATGCTGCACTCGCTGCTGCTTTGCAGGCTGTGGCTCAAGCTGTGGAGAATAACCCAGGTGCTGCTGGTGATGCTGGGTCGCGCAGTTTGGCTACGTTTCAGAGGGAGAATCCTCCTACCTTTAAGGGCAAGTATAACCCTGATGGTGCTTTGGCGTGGCTGAAAGAGATGGAGAGAATCTTTCGTGTTATGGATTGCTCTGAGGCGCAGAAAGTCAGGTATGGTACTCATATGCTGGCAGAGGAGGCTGATGACTGGTGGTTGGAGGTGAGGCAGAGGTTGGCGACTGTGAATGAAGAGGTCACTTGGGCTGTGTTCAGCAGAGAATTTCTGAGAAAGTATTATCCTGAAGATGTCCGTGGGAAGAAAGAGATTGAGTTTCTGGAGCTGAAGCAGGGTAATATGTCGGTGACTGAGTATGCTGCCAAGTTCATTGAATTGGCGAAGTTCTATCCACATTATGGTGAGGCTGGTGCTGAATTCTCCAAATGCATCAAGTTTGAAAATGGGTTGCGGGCTGATATCAAGAAGGCGATAGGGTATCAGAAAATTCGGGTGTTCTCGGAGTTGATTGACAGCTGCAGAATCTTCGAGGAAGACAGTAATGCTCATTCTAGAGTCATGAGGGATAGGCAGAAGAATTTCTCGAGTCGTGGGAATCCCGTATGAGGTTCCAGCTGGTAAGGGCAATCAGAGAACTGCTGTGGGTAAGAGACCTAGTGGGGGAGATGCTGCTGCTAGCGTGGTATGTTACAAGTGTGGTAAACCCGGTCATAAGCGTCCTGACTGTCCAGGTGATGTGAAGAAGTGCTACAAGTGTGGTAAACAGGGTCATATGGCGTCTAGCTGTGATCGAAAGGATGTGTTATGCTACAACTGTGGTGAGGGTGGTCATGTCAGCACTCAGTGTCCTAAACCGAAGAAAGAAAGGTCCGTTGGGAAGGTGTTCGCTCTGGCGGGGTCAGATGCAGTGAATGAGATCAGAGGTACATGCTATATTAATAATTCTCCTCTTATTGCTATTATTGATACTGGTGCTACCCATTGTTTTATTGCTACTGCATGTGTTGAGAAATTAGATCTTGTTTTATCTTCTATGTTGAGGGAGATGGTTATCGATACTCCGGCTAAGGGTTCGGTGACTACCTCGGTTGTTTGTGCTAAATGCCCTTTATCGATATTCGGTAATGATTTTCTCGTTGACTTGATTTGTTTGCCGCTGAGCGGAATGGATGTTATTCTAGGTATGGACTGGTTAGTTGATAACCATGTTCATATCAACTGTCATGAAAGGTCTGTGAGTTTCTTTTCTCCTGAAGAGGAAGAGTCTGGTTTGTTGTCTGCTGGTCAGTTGCATAGGGTAATGAGGGAAGACGTCCAGTTGTTTTCATTAATGGCGTCATTGTCTGCTGAGAGCCAAGCGAAGGTTGATGAGTTGCAGGTGGTGCGAGAGTTTTCTGAGGTTTTTCCCGACGAGATTCCGGATGTACCACCAGAGAGAGAGGTTGAGTTTGCTATTGATCTGGTACCTGATACTAAACCTGTGTCTATGGCACCGTATAGAATGTCTGCATCTGAATTGTCAGAACTGAAGAAGCAACTCGAGGATCTGCTTGAAAAGAAATTTGTGAGGCCAAGTGTGTCGCCGTGGGGAGCTCCAGTGTTGTTGGTGAAAAAGAAAGATGGTAGTATGAGGTTGTGCGTAGACTATCGGCAGCTGAATAAGGTGACTATTAAGAACAAGTATCCGCTTCCGAGGATTGATGACTTAATGGATCAGTTGGTGGGTGCTCAGGTGTTCAGTAAAATAGATTTGAGATCGGGTTATCATCAGATCAAGGTGAAAGACGAAGACATTCAGAAGACAGCTTTCAGAACCCGTTATGGGCATTATGAGTATTCCGTGATCCCTTTCGGTGTGACTAATGCGCCGGGAGTGTTCATGGAGTACATGAATCGTATCTTTCGTGAGTATCTGGATCGGTTTGTGGTGGTATTCATTGACGACATCCTAATTTATTCTAAGTCAGAAGAGGAGCATGCAGAACATCTGAGATTGGTATTGGAAATTCTGAGGGACAGGAAATTATATGCGAAGCTGTCTAAGTGTGAGTTTTGGTTGAAAGAGGTTAGCTTTCTGGGTCATGTTATTTCGGGGAATGGAATTGCCGTGGATCCGTCTAAGGTTGATGCCGTGTTACAATGGGAGTCTCCGAAGTCAGTTACTGAGATTAGAAGTTTTCTGGGTCTGGCAGGTTACTATAGGAGGTTTATAGAAGGATTTTCGAAGTTGGCACTTCCGTTGACTCAGTTGACTTGCAAGGGTAAAGCTTTCATCTGGGATGACTGTTGTGAAGAGAGCTTCAAAGAATTGAAGAAGAGGTTGACGACGTCTCCTGTTCTGACGTTGCCTAATCCGGAAGAGTCGTTTGTGGTGTATTGTGATGCTTCCAAGATGGGGTTGGGAGGTGTGCTTATGCAGAATGGTAAGGTAGTTGCCTATGCGTCGAGACAGTTGAGGACTCATGAGAAGAACTACCCTACCCATGATTTAGAACTTGCTGCAGTTGTGTTCGCGTTGAAAATTTGGAGACATTATCTGTATGGTTCGAGGTTTGAGGTGTTCAGTGATCATAAGGGTTTGCAGTATCTGTTTGATCAGAAAGAGTTGAATATGAGACAGCGCAGATGGTTGGATTTGCTGAAAGACTATGACTTTAGCTTGAACTATCATCCGGGAAAGGCTAATGTGGTAGCTGACGCTTTAAGTCGAAAGACGTTGCATATGTCAGCAATGATGGTTAGAGAACTCGAATTAATTGAGCAGTTCAGGGATATGAGTTTGGTTTGTGAAGTGACGCCTCAGAGTGTCAGATTGGGGATGTTGAAGATTGATAATGAATTCATGGCTAGCATTCGAGAAGCTCAGAAGTTAGATGTTAAATTAGTTGACCTGATGGTTGGGATTGATCAATCCGAGAATAAAGACTTTGAGTTGGATGCGCAGAATGTATTGAAGTACCGTGGGAGAATCTGCATTCCTGATGATGAGGAGATGAAAAGAGCAATTTTAGAAGAAGGTCATAGGAGTAAGTTGAGTATCCATCCGGGAGCTACAAAGATGTATCAGGATCTGAAGAAGATGTTTTGGTGGCCTGGTATGAAGCGTGATGTGGCGCAGTTTGTGTATTCCTGCTTGACTTGTCAGAAATCGAAGGTTGAGCATCAGAAGCCTGCTGGGTTGATGCAACCGTTGGAGATTCCGGAATGGAAGTGGGATAGTATTTCTATGGATTTCGTGATAGGGTTACCTAATACTGTGAGGGGGCACGATTCGATTTGGGTGATTGTGGATAGATTGACGAAGTCTGCTCATTTTATTCCTATCAATATCACGTATCCGGTGTCGAGATTGGCAGAGATTTATATTCAGGTGATTGTGAAGTTGCATGGTGTTCCTTTGTGCATTGTGTCTGACAGAGATCCTAGGTTCACTTCTGATTTCTGGAAGAGTTTGTAAGAAGCGTTGGGTTCTAAATTGAGGTTGAGTTCAGCTTATCATCCTCAAACTGATGGGCAGACAGAGAGGACCATTCAGTCGTTGGAAGACTTGTTGAGATCTTGTGTTCTTGAGCAGGGAGGTGCGTGGGATACTCACCTTCCGTTGATCGAGTTTACTTACAACAATAGTTACCATTCTAGCATCGGGATGGCACCGTTCGAGGCATTGTATGGTCGGAGATGTAGGACTCCGTTGTGTTTGCATGAATCTGGGGAGAGTATTGCTCTTGGACCCGAGGTTGTTCGAGAGACTACTGAAAAGGTGAAATTGATCCGTGAGAAAATGAAAGCGTCGCAGAGTAGACAGAAGAGCTATCATGATAAGAGAAGGAAGGATTTAGAATTCCAAGCTGGTGATCATGTGTTTTTGAGAGTCACGCCTATGGCTGGTGTTGGGCGTGCATTGAAGACAAAGAAGTTGACTCCTCGTTTCATTGGACCGTATCAGATCACTGAGAGAATTGGTAATGTTGCTTATAGGGTGGCCTTGCCGCCTAATCTTTCGAATTTGCACGATGTATTTCATGTGTCGCAACTTCGGAAGTATATTTCGGATCCGTCCCATGTGATTCCGATGGATGATGTGCATGTGCGGGATAATCTCACTGTGGAGACAATGCCTGTGCGAATTGAAGATCGTGAAGTGAAGACTTTACGTGGCAAAGAGATAAACCTGGTGAAAGTGGTCTGGTTAGGAGCTGCTGGTGAAAGCATGACATGGGAGTTGGAGAGCAAGATGCGAGAGTCCTATCCGGAGCTGTTTGAATCAGGTATGTTTTCGAGGACGAAAGATTCTAAGTGGGGGAGGGTTGTAACACCCCGGAAATAATTTAATTAAAATAGTTGATTGAATTATTAAAATAATTTGGAGGCGGGATATAGATAAATTAAAAAGGTTAATATTTTATATGCGTAGGAGGTGACACGAGTAAAGGAGGTGGTGACGTAGAGAGCCCAGTGTTTACTGAGCCCTCAACTTAAACCCTGGGAGTTTAAGCCAAACCCTCATTCGCAGCAAGCAAAAGAAAAACGAAAGTGAGAGTGAGAGAGAGAGCACGCGGCGCAAAGAGGGAGAGAAAAGGAGGGTTTCGCGAAGAATTTCAAAAGGAGATCGTTCGTGTTGCTGTGGTTTTGTTCGTGTCTCGTTCGTCGTGTTCCGGAGCTTACGTTATTCGAGGTAAGGGTGGGCTTAACCTTGATAATGGGTTGATGATAATTATGTGTGGGTAGTCTAGGGTTTTGTTGAATTGTTCGTGTTGTTGCATATCGTGTTTTCGTTGAGATTGGTGCTTTGATGATTATTGCACGTTATTGTGATTTGTTTCGTTATTTGTTGTTGCGTGATTGTTGTATCACGATGATGGTGTTGTTATTGTTCGTGTTTTTGTTGTTGCTGTGCGTGGTTGATTGTTGTTGTCGCGTTGTCGAATTGTCGTTTTTGTTGTGGTGGTTGCGGTGTCGTTGCCGTTAGGGTTTGGTGTTTGGCAATTTAGCAATTCTGGACACAGGTTCGGTTTTTCTAAAACTGGCGCTGTTTGGTTGATCCAAAAATTATGAGGTTGATTGTTTTTGAAAATAGACTTAACGCCGGTCGTTTTGGCACTGGTTTCGTCAAATTCGGAGTTGTATAGCTCGAGTTATAGGCGATACAAGTTAGGTTAAAATTCTGGAAACGATTTGGGTATAGATTCGGTATTTCGGTGACTGGGAACGTTGTATTGACCGAAAAATTATGTGGTTCATTTTTCTGGAAAATAGACTTAATGCTTGTTAATTTGGCACTGGTTTGGTTGCGTTTAGAGTTGTGTAGCTCGAGATATGAATTCCACAAGTTAGAGTAAGATTCTGGAAACAATCTGGACACAGGGTCAGTGTTTTGGTTACCACGTTTTCAAAAGAACTCCTTTTCGAACGAATCCAATTTCTTTGAAAACTAGACAAAATTTGCCCCAGTTTATGCACAAGTTTCATGCAATTTGATTGAGTTTTGGTCACTTTGGAATTGCTTGAATTTGAAGGACAGAAACTGTCCTCTTTTGCAACTAGCCTGTGTGCTTTTCGAAAACTGTACCTATTGGACACTCTCCTTCAAAAACTGAACTTAGGGATGATAACCATACCCATAGGGCTTTCCAACAAGTATTTATTTGTTGAAATCCGATGTCGTTTGCTATTTTAATTAATTCGCTGAAGTAGGTGCGATGTGCCTAGGCGCTGTGCGCCAATCTTGTGCGTGGTGTGCGTGCGTTATGTCCGCGTTGTGGAGCCGTCTGGTGTTAATATTTCAGGTGCGGTGCTGGTATGCTCAGGAGAGTTTAGTGGTAGCTGTGATGCTACAACTTGGTGCTATTTTTGGTGAAATCATTTGTTTTGATTCTGGTGATATAGTATTTATTTTAAATACTTGTTATGGTGAGTTGGTGCATAATCATGGTGTCGCATTGTCATATGCATGTTTTGGTGATATAGGCTCTGCCTCTGGTGTTTATTGGTGATATGCCCGTCGTGGCTCATTTTGGTGATCGGTACCGCATGCATATGCCCACTGGAGGGGTTGCATATCATCCCATTGTCTATGAATGTTATAATTTTGGTGGTTCACTGTCAAATGGATTTTTCCTTTGGTATCTGGTGCTGTGATATGGTGTAATTGTATTGTGTTGCTGTAGTTACCTGATGCTAGCATATTTTTATCATCTGCTTATTATCTCTGTTAGACTCACCCCTTCTGCTTGGAATGTTGCTCTCATGCGGCAACGCTGCATGTGATCGCTAGTGCTCGTGGAGGAATTGCTAGATTTTGCTTCCTCTCTCGTTTGGGTCTGTGTCAGCTCTGATATGTAGCACCGGGGAGTCGTTAGTTATCGTTTTGAACTATTATTTTAGTTATTGGAAATTGTTTTAATTTATTTTGGAGATGTCTTTAATTGTTAATTCTGGAGATGTTTAAACTGGTTAATATTTCCGCTGCTTGGTGATTTCTTTTATATAAATTATTTTGGAGATTTTCTTTTTTAAAATGGTGAAAAATGTAGCGCCCTTCGAGGTGACTCTGATAATTGTCTACTGCATACGTGTTCATGTGTGGTGAGTCACCAATATCCTGGTGTTCAAAGAAGGAGAGTGTGGTGGCTTTATCATCGTGTGAAGCTGAGTACATTGCTGCAGCTATGGCAGCCTGTCAAGCAAATTGGCTTGATATGTTGCTGAATGAGCTGAAGTTCAATCAGATTGACAATGATGGAATGAGATTGAAGGTCGATAACAAGTCTGCAATAGACCTTGCAAAGCACCCCATATCTTATGGAAGAAGCAAACACATCGAGACCAAGTTTCATTTCTTAAGAGACCAAGTGACAAAGGGAAAACTCAGACTTGAGTACTGCAGCACTGATGACAATTTAGCTGATATGCTAACTAAGCCGTTAAAGGTTAACAGATTTGAAGATTTGAGAAATAAGATGGGCTTGCCAAATGTGAACAACTTGAATTAGGAGGTGTACTGAATGTAATCCAAGTTGGTCGAACTGTTGGATGTAAACCAAGTTGGTCGAACTGTTGGATCTAATCCAAGTTGGTCGAACTGTTGGATGTAATCCAAGTTGGTCGAACTGTTGAATGTAAACCAAGTTGGTCGAATAACTAGTTTTACTCACTAAGTAAATATAGTTAGTTAAGTGTTTCTCATGTAATTTGTTTTAGAGTTGTTCGTGTCATCAGTCCACGTGTATTAGTGAACTCCTCATGTATGTACAGTTGTAAAGTAAGCCTATAAATACAAGTGATGGTGGTAATCGAATGAATCGATCACACACCACAATATCAGTTTTTCTGTTATTTTGCTTCCTTCGACTACGGCTACATTGCTTTCGACTAACCAACTTTGTGTAACCAAGAACACTCTCTTCTTGGTAAAATTTCGTGATAATTGAGTAAATGTGAGGAGCACTGAGTGAATTTGTTCCAACAGGCCACTGGTCTATCCCCTATTTTCTTTTCCAAACAGAATATATACATCTTGTGAAATTTAGAAGAGAAGAATAACCAAATAAAGTGACAAAAAATCAAAATGTTATTTGAATTCAAGGAACGCCAGAAAAAACGTTAATGGATGAAGGAAGGAAGCAACAAGCATGTATTTGAGTAGAACAAGGTTTTAACTCTACCAATCAAAACGTAAGGACATACTCTACTACTTTTTTTTTTTGTAATGATTGAGGGCTAATCAGCCCAAAAGAAACTAAACGAATACACAGATACTACACGGGGAGCAGCAGCTCTATTACAATCATCAATAGCACTTCTATGAACAGCAGCTGGGATTCTATTACAATCCTCAGCTTGAGTGCTTCCTATACTAGCTAACATGTGAGCACACTTATTAGCTTCTTGTAGATATAAACAAATTCAGCCTTCAAGTCACTGCTCGCAAGCTCTTTGCGGATCCTTCTGGTTAGAACCCATCCATCACTCATGCCCAGCCTCTACTTCTGGAAATTAGCAACAATTTGAGCTGCATCTAGCTCAATTATCAATTGACAGTAGCCTTTAGACTTGGCTAATAGAATGCCTTCAAGAACACCCCATAATTCAGCCATATAAGCATTACAAAATCCCATAGATTTGGAGAATCCACCTTTTCATCTACCTGTGTGGTCTCTCAACAAACCACCACAGCCAGCCAAGTTGAGGAGGCTTCCAACTGATCAATTTGGTAACAGTCCCATTCTTCTGCTTGATGACCTGCATTTGGGTTGCTACATCTACTCTCTTGATTCCTTGATAGCTATTGTCCAGGGTTTCCAAGGCATAACAAAGTCAGCATCATGAACAACTAGGTTTCTCCACATCCAGATTAGATGACAAGTGTTGGCCCACAAGGAAGACCAAAATTGATCAGTATTTGTACCCAACTCAGATTTCAAATTAAGAGTGATCCAATCACTCAAAGTGAAACCAAAAAAGGTATTTCTCTGCATAGGATTGAGAAAATGATCCCAAATGATAAGAGCACCAGGGCAATCTCTTAAGACATGTATTGTGGTTTCATCAGTAGTCACACAGTGGTGGCAATTAGGAGCCCCCAACTGCATACGTGCCTTCCTATGATTGGTCGATTGGTCAACAATCTCTCATGACCAAGAAGCCAAATAAATTGTTTGGCCCTTTCCTTAACATGATCTTGTAGGAACTAGCAACAGTGAAACTGCCATCAACACTACCAGGCCACAGACAAATATCATCTCCATCAGTCAAAGAAGGAGGGGGAATGGCTTGGAAACGAGCAATGATCTGATCAGGCATCCAATCATTCATGAGGTTAAAGTTCCAATCACCAGTATCTGTTACTAAATCAGCAACAGTGCAGTCAATAACATTAAGAGGAATCTGAACATTAGAATTAGCAATAACAGTATCCCAGTCCAACCACTTTTTGTGCCAAGCATTGATAGAAGTACCACTGCCAGACACCCAAAATTCATGTTGCATGAAGAGGTGTTCAAGAGGAGTAAGGTGCTTCCAAAAACTTGAGTCACCACCTTTTGCAATCCACACAGCATTGTCTTTTGCAGACCTTTGGTATTTCCCTTGTAAAACTTGACACCAGAGAGCACTGGAGTTGGATCTTAATTCCCACCCAAGTTTCATCAAGCAAGCCATATTCATCTTACTAAGGCGCCTCATACCAAGGCCCCCAAGATACTTAGGTTGAGCCACAGTATCCCAACCCACAGCATGAAATCTCCTATGAGTATCTTCATCACCCCAAATGAAGCCTCGTTGAATTTTCTGGATGTCTTGGATCACACCCTTAGGGATAGAAGCAGGCATCATTGGGTAGATGGGGAGAGCTTCTGATAAATCTATTTTATATAGAGTTATATACGCATCTAAACCTAAATAATTGTTTAGAATCAAGTACAATATATGTTAAATATAATAAGATGAATAAAATAAACAACATTCAAGGTTTATACTCATGACTTAGCATTTTGTATATATATTGGTATGTTTGATGTGTTTGTTCAGTGCATCTGCAGTTGATGCATCTGCACCGGAAAACAAGCAGTGCATCTACACTAGATGCAGCTGCACCAGATTACCACAGTGCAACCAGATTTAGTGCATTTGCACTATCCTGCACCAAACACAGAATTACTCCACAATGGAAGCACCTCAATTCATACCATGGCATAAATATCTCTATAACATCATGCTTAGTCACATGTCACACGGAGGCACATGACAGCTTGCAAAAGGAGGCGCCTACCATATAAAGAACATCAAGAAGATCCTTTCATATGAGACACTTGGCCATCCATAATTGGACCTCTCTTTGAGGATGGGTGTCGGACTCAATTGGCTTTATCAAGTTCTGAAAAGTAACCATGGTTAACTCCTCAATGTTAACTTAATCTCCAAGCAAACTCTCACTTGAAGGAAAGCTCAAAGCGTATATAAAGACCTTCATTCTTCACTTGAAAACGATCTCACATATATGTCTCATTTTCACTTCTTAGCGATCACTTTAGATAGTACTTTTATTTCATTTTCTTTATAGTTTAAAGTAGTTGTTAGTTTGTAAGAAGGTAAGGAAGGAATTGACGACTTCTCCCTTCACTTCTTCATAGAGTTAGCTAGTGCAAGGAATCAGTGCATTTGCACTGCTTGGCAAACAAATGCAAGAGTACTTCAATTTGTGTAAGCTTTATTATTGTTTTCTCTTGTAATGTCCATTATATCAACATGTTTTATCTCATCTTTATTTGCCTTGCAATACCTATGATGAGCTAAACTTCTTTAATTCAGATGTTCTAACCTTATAATTATCTTTTGAGAAAGTTATTGTGTTTTTATATGGTGTATGCATTTTGGTTCTTTTGTTATACTACATCAATCTTATTTTAAGGTTGATCGCTTAGAATAAGTAAAGTTATATTCACAGACATGGTTTATAACTAGAAATCAAGAACTAATAAGGGTGAGTGTTTAATAAAGCCTTTGTTAACTTGTTTAATAAAGAAAGCTTGTTAATTCCATGTTAAGTCCTAGACATAGGATAAAATAGTCCTTAGGGTGAAACAGTGGGTACTTCAAAGGCAGGAGTGAACTTATTTAGCATGCCTAGATATAGGAAGCTTGTAACGAAACTCTGAAGAAAGTAGCTGAAAGACACATACTAATGCAGCTGCACTCTGTGCATCTGCACCACATAAAAGCACATAATTCTTAAAAGTGACTTACTTGGTGAAGACATCTCAACTATCATTCTCAACTAATTTCCTCTACATTTTCCTGCATATTTACATTTTGTTCTCTTTTCAACTCCATCCAAAATTGTGAGTAGTGTAGCTGCACTAATTTATATCTTCTTAAGCATACAAGAATTAGTCCTATCCCTGTGGGTTCGATCTTATTATACTACTTGTTTGTGACTGTGTTTACTTGCACACTTTTCGACACACCAAGCTTTTGGCCCCGTTGTCGGGGATTGCCATTAATATTTGTTGTTTAGATTTATAAATTAGTGTTTATTACTCTGGTAGTTTGTTTTCTGTGCAGAAACAGGTGCAGATGCACTAGCTTATCCCCAGAACCAGAACACCAGAATTTGAATTAAATCCAGAAACAGAAAGACAGTTCAGAAAGTTGCTTAGACTCCAGAAACAAAAACTTAAAGACAGCAGAAATACAATGTCTCAAGGAGGTGAAGGACAAGGCTCAAGACCAGCCTCAGTCAGAGGTGGTCCTGGATCACGTCCAGATGTTGAAGCAGATCACAGGAATCAATTCATTCACATGAGACCAATAGGTATGATTAATGATAGAGATAGGCTCATGAGGGATTATGCTGTGCATTTTGAATTTAAGCTCATGATGTTTCAAATGTTACAAACAATTGGTCAATTTGGTGGATTTCCTCATGAGGATCCCCATAAACATTTAAAACAGTTTCTAGAAATATGTAGTAACTTTATCATTCCTGGTGTTAGTGAAGATGCATTTAGACTTAAGCTATTTCCATATTCTTTGAAAGATAAGGCTAAATCTTGGTTAAATTCATTGGAGCCTAATTCTATTCATTCATGAAATGAAATGGCTGAAAAGTTTTTAGCAAAATATTTTCCACCCATCAAAAATGCCAGAATGAGAAATGATATTACATCTTTTAGACAAAAAGAATTTGAATCATTGTTTGAAGCATGGGAAATGATATTACATCATGGTCTTGCTGTCATTATTCAGATGGAAACTTTTTATAATGGTTTAGAACCCCAAACCAGAATAATGCTTGATGCATCATCTGGGGGTGTGTTGTTAAATCTGTCTTATAATGAAGCATGTGAATTGATTGATAGAACTTCTACCAATAGTTCTAGTTGGCCTACTGAGAGGGTAAGTGCCCAAAAGAAACCATCAGGGGTACATGAAATTAGTGAAATATCAGCCCTATCTGCTCAAGTAGCCTCACTAGCAAACATGATTAAAAACTTCACTCCACCCAGTGCACCTGCATCTAATGCAGCGGCACCAGTAGAAAACACTGCAGCAGCCATAGAACAAGCCCCTCTAGGAACTACAAGTTGTGTTTATTGTGGAGGAGGTCACCTTTATGAAGAATGTCCTAGCAACCCTGTCTCTATAAATTATGTAGGATATAATAAAAATAATAACCCTTATTCCAATACCTATAATCCTAGTTGGAAGAACCATCCAAACTTTAGATGGAACAATGCCAGTGCACCTGCACCTAGTGCATCTGCACCAGTCACAGCAGCAGGATTCCAATCTTAGAACTATCAAAGACCACAACAACCTGCCAATAATAATTCCTTAGAAGCCTTGCTCAAATCCTTTATTAGTGAAACTAGAATAGCTAGGCAAGCTCAAGATGCATCTATAAAGAATTTGGAAAATCAAGTGGGTCAATTGGCAATAGCTCTGTATCAAAGAACAATAGGTACATTGCCTTCAAATACAGAAGCTACCACATCCCACAGGCCAGGTAAAGAGCAAATGAAAGCCATTTCTCTCAGAAATGGGAAGGATCTTGCAGAACCCTATGAGATTGATGGTGAAGGTAAGGGAGAAAATGAACAAAATGAAAAAATGAGAAAAACAGAAAAGAAAAAAATGCAGAAGCATCCAATGCTCCTGCATCTCAAGAAGTTCAAATGCCAAGGTTAGTTCCTGAATACCCTCCTCCTCCTTTTCCTCAAAGATTAAAAAAGGCCCCTGAGGAGAAGCAATTCAGTAAGTTTCTTGATGTTTTAAAACAATTACACATCAATGTTCCTTTAGTTGAAGCACTTCAACAAATGCCAAATTATGCTAAATTTATGAAAGATGTGCTTACAAAAAGAAGAAGATTTGGGGATTTTGAAACAGTTGCAATGTCAAAAGAATGTAGTCTAATGATGCAAAACAAAGTTCCTGGGAAATTGAAGGATCCTGGCAGCTTTACAATTCCATTTTCAATTGGAAAATCTTACACAGGTCGTGCACTATGTGATTTGGATGCAAGCATTAACTTGATGCCCAAATCCATATTTACACAACTTGGAATTGGAAATGCCAGACCTACAACAGTAACACTTCAACTTGCTGATAGATCAATAGCCTATCCAGAGGGAATTATTGAAGATATTTTGGTTAAGGTTGACAAATTTGTGTTTCCTGCAGATTTTGTTATTCTTGATTTTGATGTAGATAAAGAAGTGCCAATCATTCTTGGGAGACCATTCTTGGCAACTAGAAAAACATTTATTGATGTACAAAAGGGAGAACTAACCATGAGAGTGAATGATCAAGAAGTGAAATTCAATGTGATGAATGCTCTGAAATATCCTGCAGAGGAGAATGAAGAATGTTCAGCTATCAATTCTCTTGACCATTTAGTCTAGAAGCAGTTCCATAAGCAGTATGATCATCTCACCAGTGCACTTGCACCAGATGCAGATGCACTGCTTGAAGAAGAAATTCTGGACAAAGACATTCTGCCAAGAGAAGAACCAACACAAAAGGTATGGTCTAGAACTTTTGAATCTCTAAATTTAGAAGACCCTAACCTTAAAAAGAACTTACCCTCAATTGAACAACCTCCAAAATTCGAATTGAAAGAACTGCCCAAATATTTGAAATATGCTTTCTTAGGGGAAGATGATACACTTCCAGTAATCATTGCATCTGATCTCTCAAAAGATCAAGAGCATGATCTCATTAGTACCTTAAAGAAGCATAAAAAAGCAATAGGTTGGCAAATGGCAGACATAAAAGGAATTAGCGCTTCAATATGCATGCATAGGATCATTTTAGAAGATAATTCTAAAAACAGCATAGAGGCACAAAGAAGGCTAAATCCTATAATGAAAGAGGTTGTAAAGAAAGAAATCATTAAGTGGCTAGATGCTGGAATCATATACCCTATTTCAGATAGTGCATGGGTAAGTCCTGTGCAGTGGGTTCCGAAGAAGGGGGGTGTTACAATTATAGCCAATGAGAAAAATGAGTTAATACCAACAAGGACTGTTACAGGATGGACGATTTGTATGGACTATAGAAAACTCAATAAGGCCACAAAGAAAGACTA
Organism: Astragalus glycyphyllos; assembly: GCA_963573325.1. Classification (NCBI taxonomy): domain Eukaryota; kingdom Viridiplantae; phylum Streptophyta; class Magnoliopsida; order Fabales; family Fabaceae; genus Astragalus; species Astragalus glycyphyllos. The sequence continues at coordinate 42,570,484 of OY754307.1, forward strand.
TTTTCCTTTACCCTTCGTTGACCAAATGTTAGATAGGTTGGCAGGTAAGGAGTTTTATTGTTTCTTAGATGGTTATTCAGGATACAATCAAATTGCAATAGAACCTGAGGACCAACAGAAAACTACCTTGACATGTCCCTATGGTACCTTTGCATTTAGATGGATGCCTTTTGGACTTTGCAATGCACCTGCAACATTCCATGCAAAGATGCATGATGTCCATATTCTCTGATTTCATTGAGCAATCAATGGAAGTTTTCATGGATGATTTTTCAGTTTTTGGAGAAACATTTTAGTTATGTTTGTCACACTTAGAGGAAATTCTCCAAAGATGTGAGAAAACCAATCTGGTGCTCAATTGGGAGAAGTGCCATTTGATCGTACAAGAAGGCATTGTGCTAGGACATAAAGTATCAAAGAAAGGTCTTGAAGTGGATAAGGCTAAGATTGAGGTTATTGAAAAACTACTACCTCCAACAACTGTCAAAGGAATTAGAAGCTTTTTCGGTCATGCAGGCTTCTACAGAAGATTTATCAAAGGTTTTTCAAAAATATCCAAGCCATTGTGTACTCCTTTACAACAAGATACACGATTCAACTTTGATGAATCAAGTATGGAAGCATTCCAAAAGCTCAAAAAGGCATTGGTAACTGCACCAGTAATTGTTACACCAGATTGGAGCAGACCTTTTGAATTGATGTGTGATACTAGTGACTTTGCTGTAGGCAGTGGCGGATCCAGGTCCCCGGGGTCAGGGGTGTCAAATTTTTTAAGATGATATGTCGCAATTTTTTTGCGCAATCCAGGATCCAATGGCAACTCATCTAAATTAACTTCAACACGTGGCTCTTGTTGTTGTTGTTGTTGTTGTGAGCTTGATCCACATTCATCAATTGATGACCTTGGTCTCTTTACCAAAAATTTATCCATGACCTTCCTAAAATTAAAAACAAACTTCACTATACCAAAACACTAAACAATTGCAATTTCTATACTAATACTAATTAAACTTAAATTAGAGATTTCACATATACCAAACCAATACCAAATCAATTGCAATTTCTAATACTAATACTAATACAAAATCAACTGCAATTCCTAATAGTAATACTAATTGCAATTTCAGTTTTCACATACAAATTAGGGATTAAATTAGGGAAGAAAAATTAGGGTTTAAGGCTTACCAAATTGGTAACCAACTAGTCACCAAAGTCCAAAGAGAAGAGAAGAGGACAGATTCGCAGGAGAAGAGGTGCAGATTCGAAGAGGAGAGGTGGTTGCACAGGTTGCCGCCGCTGGTGGTGGTGGTCGCATAGATGCCGTCCTTGGTTGGGTGTGGTCGCACAGGTGCACAGGTGCACAGGTCGCCACTGGTGGGTGGTTGTCGCCGTTGGAGTCGCTGGTGGGTGGGTGGTTTACTGGTTCAGTCGCTGTGGAAGAGAAGAAGGAAAGAACGCGTGAACCAAAAGAAGAAAGAACGAATGCATGAAGCACTGAAGTGGGTGACTGGGTCTAACCGAACCAAACCGATAGACACACCGCAAACCGAATCAAACCAAACCGAAAACCGCAAAAAACCACTTTTAATTGATTTAGTTCGGTTTTTTTTCCTGCTGAACCGAGCGGTTCGGTTCGGTTCTCGGTTCTAATCACAGGAATCGAACCAAACCAAACCAAACCACTAACATCTCATATGCTGTTTTTTTTAATAATTATATGCCACCAAACAGTCAGCCCAACCCAACAAAACACAGCCCACCAATAATAGTAACCCTAACTTATCTTACTCATTTCACGATTCACGCTCTCACTCACAGGCATAGCCGCACAACACCATCATCTCTCTCAGAGCTCTCACTCACAACGCACAGCACACCATCATCTCTCTCAGTTCTTTTCAGCTCTCACTCACAGCGCACACCATCATCTCTCTCACTCATCTTTCATCACCATTCCGGCGTTCCATGACTGCTCGCCTCTCACTCATCTCACGCTCTCACCATGACGAAACGCACAGGATTGCTTCTTTTTGTTGCGTTTTACAGATTTCATTTTGCTTCTTTATATGTACGATACTGCGTTTGAATGATTTCGTTTTGCTTCGTTTTGCTTCATTTTATGATACTGCGTTTTGGTGAAATCATGTAATCAAAGATACTGTGTTTTGAACTACTTGCATCTATGGGTTTTGCAGCTTGTTGGAGTCTTGATGAATCTGATTCTTTGAGAATAAATAAGGAATATTTGGTTGCAATGGATTGTTTAATTTGATTAATGTAAAAAAAAAGTTGTTTAATCTGATGAAAGAAGATTACACAAAGTAATCCACAGTTCTTGTTTTTGTTTTCTTGCTTTATATATATATATATATATATATATATATATATTATATAGGATTTTGGTTCATTTTTACCTAGTCAGTTTTGTGATATATTTGATTAGATTATAATGTTTTCGTGTATTTTTGTATCTTTTATTTTTAATTTTAGACAAGACCGTTGTTACCGAAGTGAACTCTGTTGCTGCCGCTGTCACTGCCCCCGATGTTTCCGTGATCGAAAATCAGGTAATTGCTCCCATACCACAATTTAATGAATCTGAATAGTAATTTAGAATGTATTGTCATTATTACTTCATCTAATGTTCTATTTTATGCCATTTGTAGGCTGAAAATAGCCCTTCAATCATGCCAACAACGGAACCGCAAACTACTAATTTGCAAACTATGGAAGGTTCCAATCCACAAAAGAAGAGAAAAACCAGAGAAGCACCTACAAATGATGCAAATGAAGATCCTAATGGTGGAGATCCAGGTAAACGAAGAAAACCTTGGAGGCCTAAATCTTGGGTTTGGGATCATTTTACAAAGGATGCTTCAGGTAAACGAGCTAAATGTAATTGGTGTAGGGCATCTTATGCATGTGATTCACATATAAATGGTACCACTACTTTAAAAAAACATTTGGAAAAAATATGTAAGAAGTTTCCCCAAAATTTGCGTGATCCTACTCAAACCACTCTTAGTGTATTGAAAAAAGAGGATGGAAAAGGAAATGGTAGTGCACTTGTTGGTGTCCACTTTGATCTTGATGCATGTAGAGAAGCTTTAGCTAGAATGATAATTGTAGATGAGTTGCCTTTTTTGTTTGTCGAAAATGAAGGATTTCGTCATTTTATGAGTGTTTCACAACCTAGACTCTCGATTCCCGGAAGGATTACAATTGCTAGGGACTGTTTGACTCTTTACACAAGTGAGCAACATAAGTTAAAAAGCATGTTTACTAAAACAAATAAAAGTGTTAGTCTAACAACTGATACATGGACTTCCGTGCAAAATATTAATTATATGGTTCTTACTTCACATTTCATTGATCAAGATTGGAAGTTGCATAAAAGAATTTTTAATTTTTGTCCGATTACGTCTCATAGGGGAGAGATAATTGGCAAAAAGATTGAGAAGTGTTTAGAGAGTTGGATAATTGATAAGGTTTTCACCATCACAGTTGACAATGCTAGTTCTAATGATCTTGCTATAAGTTACCTAAAAGGTAGAATGGAGGATTGGAATTCACATCCATTAAAAGGGGAACATTTACATGTTAGGTGTTGTGCGCATATTCTTAACCTCACTGTCAATGATGGATTGAAGGACATACATTCTTCAATTATAAAAATTAGGAGTGCAGTTCGTTATGTTCGCCAGTCAGCTGGTCATTTGGATAGGTTTAAAACATGTGTTAAGGAAGTTAGGATACAAGACAAGTCTACAGTTCAGTTGGATTCTCCTACTAGGTGGAACTCCACGTACCTTACGCTTGAACGTGCATTGATATTTCAAAAGGCCTTTAAGAGATTAGGTGAGAAGTGTGTTGAGTATGCGACGTTGCAATGTGGTATACCATAATTAGAGGATTGGGAAAACCTATGTAACATCTTCCGCATATTTCATTGAACATTGTACTATATTGGATGCATTCAAGAATTGGATGAGACTTGGTGATCCATTACTGGCAAAAATGGCTAAAAAGATGAAGGCTAAATATAGTAAGTATTGGGGGGACGTCTCAAAGATGAATATGTTGGTCTTTGTTGCTGTGATTTTTGATCCTCGGCGTAAGTTTCAGTTTATTAAGTGGGGCTTGAATAAGGGATATGAGAAGGAGGTTGCTGATTCTTTGTGTGAAAAGGTAAAGGAAACATTATACAAAATGTTTGAGAGTTATCGGGATTTCTATAATGAAGGCCAAGCTGAAATTGCGACAAAAGGATTGGAAATATCAGATGTTGTTACATGTTCTGATCAAATTGATGATGAATTTGAGAAGGACATGGACAAAGATCAAACTCTTAGTAAAAATGAAGTGGATATGTATCTCACGGAGCCTAGGGAGAAGAAATGTCCAGATTTTGACATCTTGAATTGGTGGAAGGTAAATTCTACTAAATACCCTACTCTTGGTCTTATGGCTAGAGATATATTGGCTATGCCCATATCTACTGTTTCTTCGGAGTCCGCTTTCTCTACTGGAGGTAGAGTTCTTAGTTCTTATAGGAGCTCTCTTACACCACAAACTGTTGAAGCTTTGATTTGTGCACAAAATTGGCTAAGATCCTCCCCTTTGTCGGTGGATATTGAAAAGCTCTTGGAAGACTTGGAAAAGCTGGAAGAAGGTATATATTTGATACAATTATATATTTGATTTGTGCACAAAATTGGTTTGTAAATTTTGTTTTTGTGAAATTACAATTATTTCTTTTGTCTAATGTTTGTTAATATATTTGATACATTTGTAGAACTTGCTCCAATCCCACAACTGAATGAAGGACTTTCTGATATTGAATCTGATGATGATTAGATGTATCAAATGAAATGGTATGTACTTGAATCCGGTTGAATTGCTTTATCATTTGTTGATTTTAGTTACTTGTTTTATTTATTGCATTACTTTGTAGGAGTGGAGAAGATCACTGATGCTGTGAGAAGGAAACGTGTTTGAATCGCCTCAAAGGATGTTTTCATTTTGTTGATATTGTGGCAGACTTTATGCGCCATTTATGTTAGTTACTAGCAGACTTTATGTGTTGATTAGTTATTTTAAAGACTTTATGTGTTGATTTTAGTTATTGGCAGACTTTATCTGTGGAGAATTTATGTTATAAATTATTTTGAAGTTGTTTGGCAGAATTATTGGTTCATATGTCTTTTGGTCTTTTATAATTCCTTTGGGCTGCTGAGTTTATGGCAGAATTATAGTGAAAAGTTTTGATTTGAAGTATTTGTTTTTTAGCTATAAATTTTAATTATTGGCAGAATTCGGTCTTTTATAAATTGTGTTTTGTCTCGTCAAAATCCGAACAAAACCGAACCAATCCAAACAGCTTTGGTTTGGTTTGGTTTGGTTTTTTGAAGCAAACCGAACCAAACCAAACCGCATCTATTTTTACCTCGCGGTTCGGTGCACTTTTTTGGTCAAAACCGAACCAAACCGCACCGCGAACACCCCTAGGCGCACAGCTCGCCACTGGTGGGTGGTGGTCGCCGCTGGAGTCGCTGGTGGGTGGGTGGTTTACAGGTTCAGTCGCTGTGGAAGAGAAGAAGGAAAGAACGCGTGAACCAAAAGAAGAAAGAACGAACGCGTGAAGCACTGAAGTGGGTGACTGGGTCTAAGTGTCAAATTTAAAAATTTAGGGGTGTCAAAAACAAATTATAGGGGGTGGTAAATGAAAAAAAAAATTCAGGGGTGTCAGCTGACACCCCTCAACTACCTGTGGGTCCCCGCCCCTAGCTGTAGGAGCTGTCCTAGGGCAAAGGTATGATAAAATCTTTCATTCAATTTATTATGCTAGTAAAACACTCATAGAAGCTCAAATGAATTATATTGTAACAGAAAAAGAATTATTAGCCGTGGTTTTTGCATTTGACAAATTTAGATCTTACTTGGTTGGCACCAAAGTTATTGTTTATACTGATCATTCTGCCATCAAGTATTTAATTTCAAAGAAAGATGCAAAGCCAAGGTTAATAAGATGGGTTCTCCTCCTTCAAGAATTTGAACTTGAAATTAGAGATAAGAAAGGGGTGGAGAACCAAGTTGCTGACCATTTATCTAGACTTGAAGGTGAAAGTACAGGTACACATGAAGGAGAGATCAAGGAGAGTTTCCCAGATGAAAAATTGTTAGCAGTTACCTTGTTTTTATCGTGGTTTTTGGTAAACAACGCTAGTTTCAAATTTCTTCTGCTTGCAGGATCAACTAGTAAATCCTAAGACCATTTGTGATAAAGTTTTTTCCAGAAATTATGAATGTCTTACAGTTTTTAAAGGGAAGAAAGAAGATAACTATCAGTTTCGCGCGAAACTGTCAAAGTCACTTCGGACAGAGATAAAGAGAGCAAATAAAAATGCAGAAAATTGCTTAAAGAAACAAAGTAAAATGCATTAATTGAAAAGAAAGTTGGTACACATGATCATACATTCTTCTCTGTCTTGTTTTCTGTGATGTTGGAAGTTAGAGCGTGAGAATCTGTAATGAGTTTGTGCCCTTTTTTTCCTATGAGAAACTACTATTTATACAAGGAGGGAAAACACTAAAACTAACTAATTGTACAGATAATTTAAAAAAGAAAACTGCTTTAGCCTACGACTAGGGTAACTGCCAGAACTTCGACGGCGAACACTTGATTTTGACCTGGTATTGAATCCCAGCCTTCTTCTCGTCGAAATATCACCCTTCAATTCTTGTTAAGTCTAAGGCTCTGTCGAATTTGCCTTCTAATACAACTCTTCTGTGTCGAATCCAACACCTTCTTTTGATAAAACCAAAGTCAAACCCCGTTGACTGCATTTAATTTAGCCTGTCAAAATTACAGGCTAACAAATTGCCCCCCAAAAATGTCTTTTTCGACTGAAGCTTTATGTAAGACAGAAAAAGTGACATTTTTGAAGATTCCTTTTTAACTGCTCTGATGACGTCATTAACATCACGTTGCAGCGTTGATGAGATGTTTCAGCGAAAAGTGCCTTTTGGCGCCACCGTTTCAGAGTTAGTGGGCCATGTTTTGTATTGGAACTCCCCACTACTCATTACGAGAAACTGCCCCTTCAGGTTTTGTCGTTGACAATTGGGCATTGGATGGACCTGTCGAAATCTGTTTGTGTTTGATTTCTATTAGCTCTAATAGCTTTTCTTTTGAAACTTTGTATCCTGATGCTATTTGTGCCAAATCGTTTGCCTCTTGATTTTCCATACGAGGCACGTGTTTCATGTGAACAATGTCAAATCTCTTAAACAATGTATTAACAATGGCAAAATACATTATTAAGTTCTCTTTGATGCATTTGTATTCTTTTGTTAACTATTTCACAATTAGTTCTGAATCTCCTTTGATTTCGACATGTTTTGCCCCCAATTCTAACAAGATTTGAAGTCCTGCTATTAAGGCTTCGTATTCTGCGTCGTTGTTGGAGCATGTCCCTTCAATTTTAAACTTATACTTTGTTGGTATCTTTGTTGGTGAAATTATTAACACTCCAATTCCAACACCATTTTTGTGGTTTGAACTGTCGAAGTATAACTTCCAAGGTTGGGTTTCCATCAAGTTTATTGTATTTTTGACCACTGAATGGTCAATTATGAAGTCAGCCACTATTTGACCTTTTATTGCTTTTAATGGCTGATAAGTCAAAGAGAATTCAGAAAGAGCCAAAGCCCATTTACCTATTCTACTATGTAAAATTGGTTTCGACAGCATATGTTTAATAATATCATAATGCGAATAAACATACACATCAACAGGCTTTATGTATTGCTTCAATTTTGTACAAGAGATAAGCATAAACACAATTTTTCTATAGGATGATACCTAGTTTCTGCATCATTTAAAATTCTACTGAGGTAATAAATGGCTCTTTCGACACCATTTTCATCTTCTTGAGCTAACATGCTTCCTATAGAAAATTCTGAAGCTGCTATATACAATTTCATTACTTTATTCCTAATAGGTGGTAACAAAATTGGTGGCTTCGTCAGGTATGCTTTAATCTCGTCGAAAGCTTGTTGGTGTTCTGCATCCCACCTAAACACTTCTTCCTTCTTCAGTCGAAGTATTGGCGAAAACGCTTGAGTCATGCCACTTAGATTTGAAATAAATCTTCTAAGGAAATTGAATTTTCCTAATAATGACTGCAATTCTTTTTTGGTCGAAGGAGCTTTCGTTTCCAAGATTGCTTTCGTCTTGTTTTGATTGATTTCAATGCCTTTTTTGTGTACAACGAACCCAAAAAGTCACTTGCACGAACACAGAAGGCACATTTGAGTGGATTCATTTTCAATCCATATTTTCTCAATCTTTCAAATGATTGCCGAACGTGGTCTATATGACCAATTCCTGAAGAAGACTTAATTACAATATCATCTATGCACACTTGCATAAATTTTTCAAAAAATCATGAAACATAGAATTCATTGCCCTTTGGTACGTTGCACCAGCATTTTTTAGGCTAAATGGCATCACAACCCATTCATAGACACCTAATGTTCCTGGGCATCGGAATACTGTTTTCGACGTATCTTCTTCCGCAATATATATTTGGTTATATCCAGAATAACTATCAAGCATACTTAGGTATTCATAACCTGCTGCTGAATCCACTAGCATTTCTGCCACTGGCATGGAATATTCATCCTTAGGTGTAGCATTATTTAAATCTCTAAAATCTATACACACTCTAAAAGTGCCATTTTTCTTAATTACAGGAACTATATTAGCAAGCCATTCGACATACCTGGCAGTTCTGATGAACTTGCTATTTAGTAACCTTTCTATTTCTGCTTTGATCTTCAACAGGATTTCTTGTGCAAATCTTCTTGGTATCTGCTTCACTGGCTTCTTTCCTGGTCGAATTGGTAGTCTTATCTCAACAACGTCACGACTCAACCCCGGCATTTGATTGTAATCCCATGCAAAGCAGTCTTTATACTCCTTTAGCAATTCCACAATCTGCACCTTCAATGCTTGATCAATCTTAGCACTTATATATGTTGGCCTTTTCAAGGAGCCATCTCCCAAATTGATTTCTTCTAAGGGATCTTGTGCTTGGATCCTTTTGGTCGAACCCATTGGATCTTTTTCAAAACCTAAAGGCTCGTCATCATAGACACAATCAAGCCTCTGGTTTTCGACAACATTGTCTCTATTTTTGTCCTCAACGGCTTCAGCAACTAATTGTTGTTGTAATTCAGCTTCTAAAACCACTTTTTGCTTATTCTCGGCCACATAGCCGTAATTCTATCCCATGCAGTGGGCTTATCCATAAATAACTATTTATGGGCCTTCCCACCTTGTAGGCTTAACAGAGCCTTGTGGGTAGTTGTCTTCATCTATAACCTCTCTATCCCAAATGAATCCATAATTGGGATGAAGTATCACTGAAGATCTAACATTGTTTTGGTTTTCATAACCAAGTTCAGAAGAAATACATGGCGCAATGTTCGCCAATAGTTTATCAAAGGTTTTCTTGGTAATAGTGTTTACCTCAACCTTGAAGTAACTCTGATCACCTTCAATATTTTCGACTAGACCATCTTCTCTCCAAATTATGAGCCTCTGGTGAACTGTCGAAGGTATTGCTCCCACACAGTGGATCCATTCTCTTCCCAGCAGCATGTTGTAATTTGCCTTTGTTGAAATTACCATGAATATCGTTGGTCTTCTGATGCTTCCAACAGCAAAATCAACTTCAATTGCTCCAAATGAGTGGCCACTTTTGCCTTCATAGTTGGTAAGAATTACATTGTGTGTTTTCAAGTCAATCTCACACTTTCCAATTCTTTTCAGCATATGTTGTGGCCTTAGGTTTACAGCAGCACCATCGTTAACCAGAATTTTGTTGACACCCATATTGTTCACCTTTGCTTGAATATACAAAGGTTTGAGATGGTTCATCATTCCACAGTCTGGTTTTTCAAACACAACATGTTGCTTTTCAACGCAACCATTTTTCAGCACATAGTAACAAATTGGTTTGTAAGTGGTTTCTTCGTCGAAATCTTCTTCGACATCATTCACTTCAGAAACCACATCATACTCAATTGGGAGAACTGAGACTACACCACACAAGACGTCGAGTTCTGACCCAAAATCAGCGAAATCCGAGCCCATTTCTTCGTCTAAGTTGAGACCCTCTTTGATCACTGAAAGTGGTGGAAATATCCTTTCAGTAGCTGGCTTTCTAGCCATTTCAAGAGATTTTGATGGTATTTGTTTACCTTCCTCTTTGTTGGAATTTTCCACCTTGCATGCAGCAGCAACCTTTTTCTGGCGTTGATATCTACGCCATTGAGTTCTTGTCATAGTGTTCTTCCTCTTGAAGTTATTATTATAGGCATATTTATTAGACTCAAATGCCTTTTTTTGGCTAGTAGCACTAGTGCTACCCTTAACCAATTTTGCTGATTTCTGTTGATTTCCAACATTCTTTCCAGCATAATATACTGGATAATAACCAGTACTTTTTCCACCAGAGTGCACCCATTTCTCGACAGGAGACTTTGCTGGAGGAACATAAGTTTTGATCTGTCCCTTTTGAGGATTTCTTGTCAAAGTGACTTTGTATTGAATACCTCTGTTGTTGTAGTTGAACTTTGGTCTTTTGTCGACCCACTTTCCTTTACGTTTCAGTTGAGGCTTAAATCCCTCCAGATTTTTGGCAGCCTCTTTGTCAAAGACAAAACTACACCTTGGACAAAGCATAACTTTAGTATTGTTGATTTTGCAGCAATTGAGAAAATCAATCAATTCTTCTTCAGCCCTTGGATACACTATCTTCATTTTTTCAGCGTACTGGTCTTCAGTGACCATTTCGACATCAACCTTGTCGACAGCCTTCTCTACCTTAGCATTTTCAGCAACAACCTCTGTGACCTCAACCACATTGAGATCGACTTCAACAAGCAATGCATCAGCTGTTGGCGAAGGATCCGCATCAATCTTCATTGGTGGCTTAGATTTCTCACCAAATTTCAGCCTTCCCTCATTGAGGGCGTTCTGCACAAAATCCCTGAAAATAACACAACGAGAAGTGTTATGACACAAGAAACCATGAAATTTACAAAAACCTCTTTTCTGTCGCTGTTCCAATGGTGGAATTTTCAGGCCTTTAGGCACTAAAATTTGACCATCAGCCACTAACAGATCAAATATTTCATCACATTTAGAAACATCATAAGTATAAGTTTTTGCATCAAAATTATCATTCTTAGGCTCAACAGGATTTTTCCCATTAGAAGGTTTCAACAATTTGCAAGTATAAGGAGGTCCTGGTTTTAGTTCTGCAATGTTAACCATTTCTCCGACATCTTCATAAGATATGTCGTATTCTGGGTCACTGTCATTAGCTTCGACATAAGCAACCTTTTCTTTCTTACTTTGGAATCTACCTGTTCTGGCTTTTTCGGCTTTGAGTCTTTCGACTTGTCGAACTCTATCAGCCAATTGTGCCATATCTCTTAAATGTAGTGTATCTAGTTTCTTTCTTATAGTGTAATCTAGACCACAACCAGCCATTACGACTAACTCGTGTTCAGGCACTTGAGTAAAGCACCTTGCTTTGAGAAGTCTAAATCTATTGAGATAATCATCAATAGATTCTGTCCCCTTGCGTCGAACGCTAGCCAATTCCTTAAGACTAATTTTACATTGGCCCATATAGAATTGTTCGTGAAAGGCCTTCTCTAACTGACTACAATTGAATATGGAATTTGGAGGCAGGGTGGTGATCCATGTAAGTGCATTCTTAGTTAAAGAATTTGGAAAGTATTTCATTCTTAAATTCTCGTTATGCGCAATATCACCAGCCTCAGTCAAATAGCGAGCCACGTGTTCGACAGTAGATTCACTGGTTTCTCCAGCAAATTTTGTGAACTTAGGGATTTTCCATCCCTTAGGCAGCTCCGTTTGTAAGGTGTATTCCGACAAAGGTGACACAAAGGTAGGCCTATGTAAACCGAAGTTAAGGTCATTCTGGGCTAGATTAGTTTCGACCATATTAGCCAGATTATTTTGTGCTCCAAATTGTTTTGTTGCACTTGTCTGACCACTTCATCTGCATTTTGGTTTCTATTTACTAACACAACTTCAGGGATTGCGTCTACCCTAATAGGCTCTTCGACAACCTGTTGTTGTCCTTGGTTTCCCTGATTTATAGGTATTGGATTGTTAGGCCTTACAACAGGTACTTCGACAGGCCTAACATTCTGAATTTGGGGAATTTGATGGTTATGGACTGGTGGAGTACCAAAGAAATCAGCAATTCTGCCCATTTGCGCTGCTAACATTTGGTAACTGCTATTAGTGTTTTGTATCAAAGGATTAAACACTGTACCAATTTGTTGTGTTAACATATTGACCATATCATGATTGCTATCATCCATTTGTTGCCTTAATGCCAACAAAGATGTTGTAGTCAAATTGTGGTGTTAGGCATTTCGACTAAAAATGCCTTCTGATGAACTATGAGTAGGGGAATAGCCTGCGATTGTATTTTCTGCAAAAGTAGACGAATTTGTCTGAAGGCCCGCCATCAAAGTCGTTGGCATGCCATATGGGTAAGGTCTACCACTTATAGTAAATGGCAAGTTTCCAACCATTGGAATTGCCATCAAAGGACTCGTTGGTCCTACTATTGGTGGCACAGAAGCCATTGTATTAACATTCGTTAATGCTGTAGTGGTCATCAGTGACACAGGGGTAATTATGGGAGAAGTTATAGCAGTTACTCCCATTGTTGTCGAAGAAGGCATAGCAACGGTTATGCCTGCGACATTTGCAGCGTTAACGTCACTAATTGTAGTTTGTTCTTGTGTACTTTGTGCATTTGATGCAGAAGCATTACTTGTACTAGAGCGTGCCATCTCTGGAAGATGTTTACCACTCCTTAATTGCATGCACAGATAAACTGAAAGTTTAAGAATTCAACGAATAAACTTTAAAAATTAACACAAATGTCCCGCCGGGCGTACCAATTTGTTTACCGTGGTTTTTGGTAAACACTGCTAGTTTGAAATTTCTTCTGCTTGCAGGATCAACTAGTAAATCCTAAGACCATTTGTGTTAAAGTTTCTTCCAGAAATTATGAATGTCTTACAGTTTTTAAAGGGAAGAATGAAGATAACTATCAGTTTCGCGCGAAACCGTCTAAGTCACTTCGGACAGAGATGAAGAGAGCAAATAAAATGCAGAAAATTGCTTAAAGAAACAAAGTAAAATGCATTAATTGAAAAGAAAGTTGGTACACATGATCATACATTCTTCTCAGACTCGTTTTCTCTGTGATGTTGGAAGTTAGAGCTTGAGAATCCGTAATGAGTTTGTGACCCTTTTTTCCTATGAGAAACTACTACTTATACAAGGAGGGAAAACACTAAAACTAACTAACTGTACAGAGAATTTAAAAAAGAAAACTGCTTCAGCCTTCAACTAGGGTAACTGCCAGAACTTCGACGGCGAGCACTTGATTTTGACCTGCTATTGAATCCCAGCCTTCTTCTCGTCGAAATATCACCCTTCAATTCTTGTTAAGTCTAAGGCTCTGTCGAATTTTCCTTCTGATACAACTCTTCTGTGTCGAAACCAACACCTTCTTCTGAGAAAACCAAAGTCAAACCCTATTGACTGCATTTAATTTAGTCTGTCGAAATTACAGGCTAACACCTTGACAGCACCCAGTGCTTCTGCACTCAGTGCAAGTACACCTGAAGCAGCTGCACCATGTTATGCTAACATAGTCAACTTCCTTGCGAGCAAAGTTGTACCAGTACACATGAATTACCAGCAAAGAAGGAGATTTTTCCATAAAATAAAACAATACTATCGGGATGATCCCTTTCTATACAAGATGTGTCCAGATCAGTTAATGAGGAAATGAATCCCAGAATCAGAACAGCAAGCAGTGCTTCTGCACTGTCATGTTGCACCATATGGAGGTCACTTTTGAAGCAACAGAACAGTAGCCAAGGTATTACAGTCAGGGTATTATTGGCCTACTTTATTTAAAGATGTATATTTAATGGTCAAAACCTGTGATAAATGTCAAAGAGCTGGAAACATTTCTAAAAGACATGAAAGGCCTAGAACCAATACTTTAGAAATTGAACTTTTTGATGTATGGGGCATGGATTTCATGGGTCCTTTTCCACCCTCTTTTGGCAATCAATATATCTTAGTAGCTGTTGATTATGTGTCCAAATGGGTAGAGACAGTAGCATTACCAAATAATGATGCTAAATCAGTTAGCAAATTTCTTCAAACAAACATTTTTACAAGATTTGGCACCCTAAGAGCAATCATCAATGATGAAAGTTCACATTTTTGCGATAAACTCATTGAAAATCTTCTTGCAAAATATGGGATTAAACATAAGATTGCCACAACCTATCACCCTCAAACAAGTGGACAAGCTGAGCTATCCAATAGGGAAATTAAAAGAATGCTTGAAAAAATGGTTGGACCAACAAGAAAAGATTGGTCTTTACACTTAGATGAAGCATTATGGCATACAGAACAGCATTTAAAACCCCATTAGGTATGTCCCCCTATAGGCTAGTTTATGGCAAAGCATGTCATCTACCTGTTGAGTTAGAGAACAAGTCATATTGGGCTATAAAAAAGTTGAATTTTGATCTCAACAAAGCAGGTGCACAAAGGTTTTTTGGAATTAAATGAATTAGAAGAATTTAGGCAATTCTCTTATGAGAATGCGGAAATTTACAAAGCAAAAACCAAAGATGGCATGACAAAATAATCCGAAGGAGAGAACGTAGAGAAGGAGGAATGGTCTTGTTGTACAATTCTAGATTAAAGTTGTTCCCTGGAAAACCGAAATCAAGGTGGTCAGGACCATTCAGATTAGTTAAAATTTACCCTCATGGTGCAGTGGATTTATATGATGCAACCACAAATACAACCTTCAAAGTAAATGGCCAAAGAGTGAAAATGTATTATGATGAACATGTGATGAGAGACAAGGGCAGCACTTATTTTGAAAATCCTTAATTATAGAAGGAAAGTCAGGCTGTAAGACTCTTAAAACAAGCGCTTGTGGGAGGCGACCCATAATTTTTTGCTAAATATTTAAGTATTTTGTTCAATTTGATGTTTTTCAAGTGTTTTGTAGGACTGCACTGAGTGCAACTGCACTGAGTGCATCTGCACTGGTTGATTCTCAGTGCTCTTGCACCACTAAATTCAAAAAATTTCACTTAGGTGAAAACATCTCAAAAATTCCAGTGCACAAACAGTATAATCATCATTAGTGGCTGAGATGATGAGTTGCCTACCTAAACCTACACGTGTCATCACGCATGTTACTCCACAAAGTCTAACGGCCATAACACCCATCAAATAAACTTCCACTACCCACATTCATTCAAATTAAACCATCCCTTAACCCACATAACCGTTACTCAAACTTCTCAAAACAAAACTGAACTCTCTCTCTCTCAAAGCACTTTCACTTCCAAAAAATCCCAATTCACTCTACGCTCATCTTCAAACCTTGCAAATTTCTCTGCAAAAGTTCATCATTGGCCCGTAAGCACAGTGCTATCAAACCATCAAGCAAAACTGAAGCCAGTGCAGGAGCACCCACTAAGCAGATTTCAAAATCAACTGCTCTTGCGACAGTTATTATTGACACTGAAAAGGCACACTTCTGGGAAATGAAGTTCTTACTAGAGAGAGGCTATGATTTGACAAAGGCTCACACCAGTTTCCTCTCAACCATCTCCAATATGCACTGGGATAGATTCGTGCAACACAGGGCATTCTATTTCGAGCCGATTGTCAGAGAATTCTACTCTGGAATTCAGGACAACAAAGGAGGTAAGACTTTGAACCATTCTCTAGTTAGGGGTAGAAGGGTGTACTTTGATGCAAAAAGGATAAATGATCATTATAACTTGATTTACAATGGGACTGACTTCGAAGAGAAATGTGAGAATTATGGGAGGAAAGACATGGAGAGAATTAAGTCTAGGGTATCCATTAAAAATTCAAAATGGGATAAGATGACTCTCTCTGAGTATAAGTTGAGAACCAGATACATAATCCCTGAATTGAGTAACTGGCACTTGTTTATTGATTGCTCCATTTATCCCACATCACACACATATACCATGTCCAAAGAAAGATTGATCCTTTTGGACTCAATCTTAATAGAAGACAATGTGGATTTAGGGAGAATAATCCCTAAAGAAATCTTAGACTGTGGAAAGAAGAAATCAGGCTTTTTATTTTTCCCTTGCTTAATCACTGAGCTATGCATGCAACAAGGAATTAGTATTGATGTAAATGAACCAAGGAAACTACCCCCTGGATCCCTATCTGCTGAGATGAAAGAAAGGACCAAGATTGCAAAAGAAACTTCTGGTCTGGTGCAGGAGCACTGGATGCAGAAGCAACAGACAGTCTGGAAATTTCAACAAGAACAACATGAGTGAATCAAGCTTAGACTGATGGAGATGTCTCAGGCACCAACACAGTTAGAAATACCTGTGTTTCCAAACTGGGTGTTTCAAGATCAGAATGAGGAGGAAGGATGTGAAGAAGAGGAAGAGAAAAATGAGGAAGAAAGTGAGAAAGAGAGTAAGAAGAAAAAGAACTTGAAGAGGAAGAGACCAACAAGAAAACAGAAGGGAAAGAAAAAAGTAATTGTGGAGGAGGAGGAAGAAATGATGAGTGAAGACCTAGTTGATACTGAGGAGGATGAGGTCACAGTAAAGGTGATGAAAGAAATGGAAAGGAATGAAGAGGAGGAGAGGATGAAACAGGATCAGAAGAGGGAAATGTTGATGATGATGATTTAGATTTAACAATGGAGGAATTGGTAAGAAAGAAATATGCTGCTAAATCACAAGCAGAACCAATTCTCACCCCAATTAGCCCATCACAACAACAACCAGAACCAGAAAAAGAAAAATCCCCATCACCATCTTCCATTCACTCAACAGAGACAATACCTACATCACCACAACCCACCCAGCAAAAACAACCCTCCCCCAATAAAACAACACAAACAGAGCCCCTACCTACTGATCCCATTTATTTTTGAAAAAGAAAAATTGCAAGTCATTCATGAAGACCCAAACAGTCGCTGATGCATTTGCATCTGATGCAACTACATCTGATACAGCTGCATTCCAGAAGTCACCAACAGTCTCCATATTTCCAACGAATGTGCAGGATACAATTCAATTGGTGCTGAGAGAATTGGAAGCTAAAAAGCAACAAGAAATAGAGAAAATTCTCAAGGAGACTACTGAGGCGGCCACAATTGTGAAAGAGACTCCAACTAAAGGAATAGTGGAGAAGGGCAAAGAAG
The DNA here is from genome assembly GCA_963573325.1 of Astragalus glycyphyllos. NCBI lineage: Eukaryota > Viridiplantae > Streptophyta > Magnoliopsida > Fabales > Fabaceae > Astragalus > Astragalus glycyphyllos. The sequence continues at coordinate 42,587,862 of OY754307.1, forward strand.
TTGAGAAAATTGCTGAAGAGGAGGCAGGAAAAGAAGCTGCTGGTGTAGAAACAATGGAAGTAGAGGCAACCCAGAAAGACCAACCCAAGGAGAAGGAGTCATCAAAAGAAGCAAGCACTGAGAAGGAATCAACAAATGAAGCTGCTAATGCTGGAGAAAAGCAACTAGAAAAAATTGCAGTGCAATGCAGTGCAGCTGCACTAGATGCAACTGCACTCAAAACAGCATCTGGTTGCACCAAAAGCAACAACGGAAGCAGAAGAGTCAACAACAACAACCACCACTAAGCCTGGTGCAACTGCATCGGAGGCAGCTACATTGAAGAAGCCTATAGTCAAAAAGCTGCAAACAAAACATGCTCCAACAAGGACTAGCAGCAGGCTCAGATCTGGGGCCAAAAATGAGTAAACTTTATATGTTGTTTATATATGTTTTGCTTATAATGTACTTATAACTGGTTTTATCCCACATGTACCAAACCCCCTCCCCATTTTTGAACAAATCTCTTTTGAAACTCGACTTGGAGCAGTGAGGACACTGCTATCTTTTATGTTGGGGGGAGAAGCACTTAAACTTCATATGCATGTGCTAATCTATATATATATGTGTGTTATAAATATCTGTGTTTGTTTTGATTTAGTAAGTTGTGTTTGTATGTGTTATTTTGAAGTAATTTTAGATTTACTTAACAAAGTATTTTGAAATGCATAAAACTGTTTTCAAAAGTAGAAAATTCTGCCAAAAAACAGTTTTAAGTAGATCAAAGTCAATATGTCTTAGGATTTTGATAATCTTGAAGCATGATCAGCTTGTAATCTTTTTCAAAAACTTAGGAAAAACGCATTTGTGAACTGATTTTTAAGGATGAAAAGAAAGAAAAAGAAAAGAAGCCTTGTTTTCCCCAAATGACCACTGTTATTATTACTGACACATCAAAACTGAGTTTTTGAAAGGAACCTTGTTATGTGAAGAACTATCTGATGCAAGAGGAATTTTTAGAAAACCAAGGACAAAAACAAAATTTTACTAAAAATATAGAAAAGCATAAAGAATTAAATTTGGGGGAGTTTTTATGAATACTAAGGCAAAGTATGAAAAACTTAGAGTGGTCAATGCAAAAGGTTACCATAAAAACTACCAAAAGTGTCCAAAGTGTTGTAATTAGCTATATTTGCCTGAGTCATTAAACTGTACCCGTTCCAATAGTGCATTTGGTCTGAAAAGAAAAATTCAAAAAGAAAGAAAAAGAAGAAAGGAAGGCAAAACCAAAGAAAAAAAGTATGCATAAGGGGGTCAGTGAGGAAGGGAATATATGCTACAAATCTTAAAAAAGTAGTATCAGTGCAGTTGCACTTACTGCACCTGCACCGTCACATGTTCAGTGCAATTGCACTAGCACAAAAATACCCGGTGCAACTGTACTTCAGAAAAACGATGCACCTGCACTCACTGCATCTGCATCAAGAAAAGGAACCACCAAAAATACAAATAGTGCATTGACTCAACAGTTTTGAAATACTCAAATTAAAGCCCATTGTTGTGCTTAAAGCCCCCCAAGTCTTGAAGATGTTGTTAGTCTAGTCTATATTTTGAAACATCTTTGTTTTGACCAAACGTGATCTAAATTTTGGAAAGGCTAGGAGAAACTTTTTACTTAGTTTTTGGACTGATTGAATCTCAGTGGGGCACACATTCACACAAATGAGTTTTAATAGCTTTGAATGTTTTGGAATTCAAAGGCACAAAGACAAAACTTTTTCTGAAAAATGAAATTCATAAGATGCATCTCTTGAAAATCATTCTTTGAAAATCTTATTTGTGTTTTCTTTTTGTCATTACTTGAGGACAAGCAATGGATTAAGTTTGGAGGTGTGACAAGTCTATTTTATATAGAGTTATATACGCATCTAAACCTAAATAATTGTTTAGAATCAAGTACAATATATGTTAAATATAGTAATATGAATAAAATAAACAACATTCAAGGTTTATACTCATGACTTAGCATTTTGTATATATATTGGTATGTTTGATGTGTTTGTTCAGTGCACCTGCAGTTGATGCATCTGCACTATCCTGCACCAAAGACAGAATTATTCCACAATGGAAGCACCTCAATTCATACCATGGCATAAATATCTCTATAACATCATGCTTAGTCACAAGTCACATGGAGGCACATGGCAACTTGCAAAAGGAAGCGCCTACCATATAAAGACCATCATGAAGATCCTTTCACATGGGACACTTGGCCATCCTTAATTGGACCTCTCTTTGAGGATGAGTGTTGGACTCAATTGGCTTTATCAAGTTCTGAAAACGATCTCACATATATGTCTCATTTTCACTTCTTAGAGATCACTTTAGATAGTACTTTTATTTCATTTTCTTTATAGTTTAAATTAGTTGTTAGTTTGTAAGAAGGTAAGGAAGGAATTGACGACTTCTCCCTTCACTTCTTCATAGAGTTAGCTAGTGCAAGGAATCAGTGCATTTGCACTGCTTGGCAAACATATGCAAGAGTACTTCAATTTGTGTAAGCTTTACCTTATTGTTTTCTCTTGTAATTTCCATTATATCAACATGTTTTATCTCATCTTTATTTGCCTTGCAATGCCTATGATGAGCTAAACTTCTTTAGTTGAGTTATTCTAACCTTATATTGATCTTTTGAGAAAGTTATTGTGTTTTTATATGGTGTATGCATTTTGGTTCTTGTGTTATACTACATCCATCTTATTTTAAGGTTGATCGCATAGAATAAGTAAAGTTATATTCACAGACATGGTTTATAACTAGAAATCAAGAACTAATAAGGGTGAGTGTTTAATAAAGCCTTTGTTAACTTGTTTAATAAAGAAAGCTTGTTAATTCCATGTTAAGTCCTAGAAATAGGATAACATTGTCCTTAGGGTGAAACAGTGGGTACTTTAAAGGCAGGAGTGAACTTATTTAGCATGCCTAGACATAGGAAGCTTGTAATGAAATTTTGAAGAAAGTAGCTGAAAGGCACATACTAATGTAGCTGCACTCAGTGCATCTGCACCACATAAAAGCACATAACTCTTGAAAGTGACTTATTTGGTGAAGACATCTCAACTATCATTCTCAACTGATTTCCTCTACATTTTTCTGCATATTTACATTCTGTTCTCTTTTAAACTCCATCCAAAATTGTGAGTAGTGTAGCTGCACTAATTTATATCTTCTTAAGCATACAAGAATTAATCCAATCCCTGTGGGTTCGATCTTATTATACTACTTGTTTGTGACTGTGTATACTTGCACACTTTTCCACACACCAACTTCTATAACTGCCTTGGCAAGGGTGGTTCTACCAGCCTGAGATAGATGCTTGGTCTTTCGCCCAACAAGTTTAAGCTTCACTTTCTCAATGAGGTATTGGTAATCAGCTTTCCTAGGAGCTCTGCCAAGCAAGAGCACTCCCAGGTATGTACCAAGACTTGGCACCTATATGAAACCTGAGATGCTAACAAGGTGATCCCTGTTAGCTGTAGTAACATTTTTTGAGAATAAAACACTTGTTTTGGCCAAGTTCACTTGCTGCCCAGACATCTCACAGAATATAACAAGCACTTGCAGCACTGTATTCATTTGGTGGTTCGTGGCCTGCCCAAACAACAACAAATCATCTGCAAACATTAGGTGGGACATGCAAGGCCCATTCCTGCATGCCTTGATCCCTTTCCACAACCCCTGATCCACTTTTTCAGTGATTAAGTTGGATAACTTGTCTATACAAAGAACAAATATGTAGGGGGATAGGGGATCCCCTTGGCGAATACCTCTTTGAGGTTTAATATACGCAGATCTAGTGCCAATCCAATTAACATTAGTTTGGACACTGGTGATGGAGCACATAAAGACATGTATTATGCTATCAGCAATCCAGCTTCCACAAGAGTCCTATTAATAAAAGTCCATTTAAGCTTGTCATAAGCTTTTGAAAGATCAACTTTGATTACAAAAGCTCCCTGTTTTCCCCTCATCTTAGTCATACTGTGGGCCATTTCCTGAGCTATAACAATGTTCTCCTGGATTTTTCTTCCAGGTATAAAACCTGATTGATAAGGGCTCACAAGCTTAGGCATTAATCCTTTCAACCTTTTCACCATAATCTTGCTGACAACCTTATAGAGAGTATTGCGTAGGGAAATTGGGCGAAATTGCTTTCAGGCTTATTTACCTGGGAAATCAGGCAGATATCAGTTTGATTCACCAAGGAAATAGCTTGAGGCTCACTCCAAACTTTGTACACAAACTCACAAACACCTGGCCCTACAATGTCCCAAGAATGCTGATAGAACCCCGCAAGGTAGCCATCAGGGCATGGGGATTTCCAAGGAGCCATAAGGTAAGTTGCAAGCTTAATTTCTTGGGCAGCGATAGGCTCAGTTGTGTGTAGCATCTCAGTCTGGTCTAGAGTATGGTAAGAGAGTGTTGTCTGATACCAATTGTCCATAGGGGATTCTTCACTAAAGAGTTTATGGAAGTACTCATTGATCATGTTCTTTATATTGGCTTCCTCATTCTCCCAACTGCCATCTTGCTTTCTCAAAGCAAGAATATGGTTTTTTCTTCTACAGGTGGTAGCTTTGAGGTGATAATACCTTGTGTTTCTATCTCCATCTGCTTGCCAAGTTGTCCTGGATCTCTGGAACCAAACAAGTTCCTCTTGATAATTGACAAGGTTGAGTTCATCTTGGAGCTTTTGTTTCAGCTTCCCAAGATAGATACTCTCCCTTCCCATATGATGTTTCCTTTGGATACCAGCCAATCTGGCCAATAAGTCACGCTTTTTCTTCTTAACCAAGGCATAAGAGTTTTGCTTCCAATGGGTAAGCTTAACTTCAAGCTGAGACAGATTACTCTCAATAGGTTGGTTAGGGCTCCAAGCTTGCTTAATTGCATCTTCATAAGATTTGTCTTTGAGCCATAGGCTTTCAAATCTGAATTTGTTTCTCTCAGTGTGATTGTTGCCTCTAGGTAAGATGAGGATAGGGTGATGGTCAGAATAATTGACACTGGGCAGAACTCTAGCATAAGCTTCATTGAATCTAATTCTCCACTCTGCATTGCAAAGAGCACGATCGAGTCTTTTATATATATGGTAGCCATCATGATATAATGGACCCTTCCAAGTCTATTTCGAACCAACAACGCCCAGATCAAGCAGTCTGCATTTGTTTAAATTGTCAGTGAATTTTGCTATCTTAGAGAAAGGTATGGCACCACCTCCTTTCTTCTCATTGGCACTTGCAATGTCGTTGAAGTCTCCAGCAAGCAGCCAATCTCCCTGCATCCTGTCAGCAATACATAGAAGATCCTTCGACATGGCCTGTCTAAGATTGTCATAGGGGCTTGCATACACAGCAGTGAAGAACCATTCTGTCTCACCATTACTAGACACTTCAACATGCACAAATTGGAATGTAGTTTGTAGCACTTTGAGTTGAATCTTATCTTCTCTCCAGGCCACACTAATTCCCCCAGCATACCCATTTCCTGCAGAGTAACAGAAACCAGTATACCCAAGCAACACAAAAGTTCTCTTGAACCTAGTAGGATCAACTCTGAGCTCCACAATGATGAGGATATCAAGCCTATGCACATCCACAAATTGTTTGACATTAGATAGCTCCGGGTTGGCAGCACCACGGACATTCCAAGCCATAATATTCATATTATGATTCATAAACACAATTTATAAGAAAACAGAGCCAAATAGTACTCAATGCACACCCAATAGAGTTGTCTCTTCAACCTGCTCCATATCAGAGGCATCCCCTTTTGGTGATTCTAATGCTGAAGCATTCATAATGACCTCTTCCTCTTGAATTTGATCAAGCATAACTTCATTCGTATCACTGGTACCTGAATCGTATCCCCCCTCAGGAGGTCTAGGCCCATGATCCAAGGTGAACTCATGACCACTGAGGCACCCATCTTCCTGTTGCATACAGGCATCTTGATTGGCTCCATCAGTGATCTCATAAGACTTGATTGACATTTCTCCATCTTTGTCAATTACAACTACATCTTCATATCTCACAACTTCACCACTTGGTTTCCTTAGGAATTGACACTTTGGGGAACTATCTAGTGTCATTCCTACTGGTTCATTGGGTACCTTGGCAGGCTCATACCTGCTAGTATATTGCAGCACAGTGACCCCTACCACCCCCTGAGTATGTTTCCTGTGTGTAGCTACAAATTGTTTGAAACTAGCTCTAATGTTCTTCTTCTGGGTGCCTCCTTTAGGCATGTGATATTGTTGGTCTACAGGAGTATCCATATTGTTGGTTCATTGTTGTATATCAGGAGTATCCCTTCTGGGTGCCTTCTTCTGAAAAGTGACATTTAGCATTGATTGTTTTAAAACAGCCGATGCTAAAAGTCCTGAAAAGTGATATTTAGCATCTGTTGTTTAAACAACCGATGTTAAATGTCTCTTTTTTTAATAAAAGAAATTAATTGGCACTATAAATAGATTTCAATTGACCAATTTATAAAATCCTGATATACAAATTTATTTCTAGACAATGACTCATAATAAATTCATAAAATACTATAAATTCATAAAAACACTATAATCTCTATTGAAATTTAATATCGTACACTAAAAGTTATTAATTAGAGGCTTTTACTTGAAGATCATTCAAAAGATGATTTCCCCTACGATATGTTCCTTCAAGAACCTTGGCCCAAAGCCTAGTGTTATAAAACTTTAAATTCCACGACAACTTCAAATTCAAATCTTAGAAACCTAGACTTCCACATTCTTTTGGCAACAATAAAGGAGCCCATTTGATAAGATGCATGTGCTTCTTGTCTTCTATATCCCCCCAAATGAAACTAAGTTGTAACTTTTGAATCTCATTGAAGCAACTCTTTGGAATGGGTGTAGACTGTAAGTTGTAGTTTTATAGGGTCACATGCAAAACTACATCAATAGGATCTTAGAATTTATGTTTCTCACATAGTAAGAGACACTAACCTTTATCCATGACAATGCTATTCTTCAATCCTTGATGGCTCCAATGGCAATAGAAATCTTTAAACAACCAATGCTAAGTCCTGAAATGTGACATTTAGCATTGGATGTTTAAAACAGTCGATGCTAAAAGTGCTGAAAAGTGATATTTAGCATCTGTTGTTTAAACAATCGATGTCAAATTTCTGTTTTTTCAATAAAAAAAATTAATTGCCACTATAAATAGATTTCATCAATTGACCAACTTATAAAATCCTGATATACAAATTCATTTCTAGACAACGACTCATAATAAATTCATAAAATACTATAAATTCATAAAAACACCATAATCTCTATTGAAATTTAATATCGTACACTAAAAGTTATTAATCTTATAAGTTCTACAAGTTTCTTACACAAAATTCGATCTACAAATTTTACAACTGAAGTACTTAGTACCCAGATTCTAGGGTACTTATCAAACTTATACAAATCAACTCTACCAAACCCAAGATCTACACTACTAAGAGCTCATGTTGAGTCTTTGAGCTGTTGCAAGGGCTAACACAATGTCCACATATACACCAACACACCGAACAGTAGAGTGACAATCACTACAACAAAAAAGACATTTAGCAACAATTAATAATTTTTTTAGCGGCAATAAAAATGGCAACAAAAGGTTTTACCAGCAATTTATAAATGGTCGTTGTATCCGGTGCTAAAAGCTTACCGGGCCATTTTGACAAATGCTGGTAAAGAGTCATTTTATTGCCACTAAAACATAGAACTTTTGGCGACAATTATAGTGGCATTTAGATTTTGCCCCTAAATGTGATTTTAGTACAAAAAAATAAAAAGGCTCCACCAAAAAAAGCTATACAGAGCATACAGAAAGTGAGAAATATCAAACATCAATCAAAATTCACCGGTTTTTCCCTCCTGATAAGAAACTTGGAAATAATAAGAAAAAAACAAATTGCAAAGACATAGTGATGAATCATCAAAAAGAAAACCAAACATAAAAAGGCATAAAGTTATAAAGAATCAAACAAATCAGGACTATATTCTCAGAGTTCACTTCACCCAAAATTTTATATGATTCGATCATTTAAACAACATACGTCACAAATTGTGAAAAATTCAGATGGACAGTAAATTAAATAGCTACTCAATTGATCATAGAAGAATTCCCATGTGAATTCCCATGCCAAGAGTTTTCCTAAACCTTCTATGCTGTAAGTACGACAACTTCCTTTTTGTGTACCAACTAGAACACCCTATAACAATGTAAAAATTGTAACAATGATCAAAACCAACATAATTCATTAAAGTTTTTTCAAAAATCAATGTATATCAGTACAATCCACGACAAATATATACAACTTTAAAACCAAACAAGATGAGAACTTTACTGCTTATTGGGAAAAACCCAAGTCCCACATTGACTAGAGATATAGTCTCTAAAGAGTTTATAAGTGGGAGGCAACCCTCACCTTACAAGCCGGTTTTGTGGGGTTGAGTTAGGCCTAATCCACATTTTAAGACTGCTAAATGTAGAGAGCATAAGCTCGATGAACAATGAATGAACTTTAGAGTAATCAATGAATATTTTCCTCACCTTCAACAAGTCTCTCTTGCAAATTAAGATGACAGTTTGCACTTGAGGGTAAAAGGCCACTTGCTTCCCTATAGTACGTCCAAGGAAGCTTATTAGCAATAGAATCATCCAACAAAAACCCAAACAGTCAAACAGGGAAAAATAAAGTAAATCAATGATATTGCACATTTAAAATTTTTGAAAACGCGAAAATACTAACAAACTGAGAAATATGCTTTAATGGCCCATTGCCAAACCTTCTACCAAGTCACCAACTAGGAATGGTCCAAGTACCATTCTCCAGCTGAAAAAGGACAAAGTAGTATACTCAAAAATAACAAATGGTTCACCAATCACCATTGTTAGAGTTTTCAACTTGCTTTATCTTTCTGCAGGTTGCATGTCCTCTCCTTGTTGTTCTTGCTAGCAATGCAACCAACACCTAATTTAGTCTATACACTATACCCATAATATAAACCAATAGTATTAAGGCATATTTATCAACTCCATGTGACAAAGATACCACTGATAGCATGATATCATTAATAACATAGCATAACTCACAATCTCACATATCATACATTGATGGCTGACAGTCAACAACAACAATAAAAAAAACATTTTATTACCAGGTAAGATCAACTATATGGACCAGATGATTTATAGAAAAACTATTGGACTTCCCTCCATCTAAGACTCTACCATCTTTTCTATCACTAGCTTTGTTTTGTATGTCCACTCATCTAACATAATAACACATGTGAGCAACATTGATGGTAAAACAGATGATTAAATAAAAAAAGAATGATTAAAATGCGAACTAGCTAAATAGACATCAGAGATCGAAACCTTAATTACCATGAGAAAATCAAATCGAAGAGCTGATTAGAATTTCAAAAATAAAACAACCTAATTATATGAAGAATACTTAATCAATGATGTGAATAAATTGAAACTTACAGTATTAGAAGCACTACAACAGAAATAGGCCAACAGGGGCGCTTTTTTTTATCCATCGGGGGTTCGGGGGCCCCTGAATCTGGCGCTCCTGATGCCAACCCCACAATCAGGAGCGCTCGTAAAAAGCGCCCCTGTTGGTCTTAGCGCCTCAGACCAACAGGGGCGCTTCTAAAAAGCGTCCCTGATTGCTTTTTTTTAAAAAAAAAAATTTCCCTGTTTCTGGTGTATCCTATAGTTTGCAACACATCCCTACTCTCATTTTCATCAACCAACAACAACTAATATCAAACACCTTGCCTGCATACCCAAAATGCCACATTCAGGGAGAAGCTATTGTTCTCATCATTGTAATAATAAAAGAACAAACACACAATAATACAAAAGCAAAATCCCAGAATATATCATACTATAATAAACAACAAAAAGCACATACCAGAAAGTAGAAAGTAGAGAAACCCTAACATTTTAAATTGCACAGTCATATGAACGTACCAGAAAAAGGCAACAGCTCCGACGGAACAGGCAGCAGTGTCGATGACGGCGTGGTTGTTGACGGCGATGACGGCGGAATGGGTGTTTGACGGTGTGGTTATTAACTCGTTCACTGTTTCTGTTTCGCGTAAGGGTTTGCGTGAGAGAGACTGAGTTTTGTAAATGAGAAGAAACTGAGAAGAGGGAGAGTGTGAGAGAACAGGGTTTCAGGTAAGAGAGATTGAGAGACTGAGAGTGAGAGGGAAAGAGTTGGTCAAAAAAAAAGAAGAGGGAAAGAGACGAGTACTGAGAGTGAGAGGGAGTATGAAACGGAAATATTAGAATATTAGGCATCAGGGGCGCTTTTTAAAAGCGCCCCTGATGCTCAAAACACAGAGGGCCTTTAGGGGCGCTTCCTAAAATAGCGCCCCTAAAGGCCCTCCGTGTTTTGACCATCAGGGGCGCTTTTTAAAAGCGCCCCTGATGTCCAAAATACGAAGGGCCTTTAGGGGCGCTTTTTATAAAGCGCCCCTGATGCCTAATATACGGAGGGCCTTATTTTGGGCATCAGGGCCACTTTTTAGAAAGCGCCCCTGAAGGACCTCCGTATTTTGGGCTTCAGGGGCGCTTTTTAAAAAACGCCCCTAATGGGTGCGCCCTTTTTTAACAATTCTGTTGTAGTGAAGTAAAAGAGAAGCTAATCGTGAAATTAGGTCTTATATGAGTAATTACTTACAAGCAAATTGAAAGGTCGAAGGATTGGAGAATGTGAGGGTTCACTAACAAGCAAATTGAAATTGCATGCATAATCGGAGACAAGAAATGAGAGGGCTTCAATGCGATGCATCTTCATCTTCATGTTGCGTGCATAATTGGAGAGTCTGATAAATTGAAGTGGTAAAACTTCAATTGCATCCAAATCGGAACCTCTCACTTGTCATTTCTGTGCGATTTCACCGAGAAGAATATCAGAATCAGCATTAGAAGTTGAAACTAGATTCGAGATCAAAGTGGAAGTTGGAATATGAAAATCGAAATCGCAACCAAAATCGATGAAGAGAGATGAATTGATTTCTAAAATCGAAACTGAAACTCATGAATACCAAACAAGATGTAACACGAAATGAAGAAGTGAAAGCGCTTGATTAGGGTTCGATCGAAGGGAATCAGGGTTCTACGAGTGAATGAGCTTTTGACTGGATCTGAGAGAGAATAGCTTTCAAGAGAGCGAGGGAATATCTCTAGACAATGAAACAGAGGCTAGCTTTTGACTGGATCTGAGAGTGAATAGCTTTTGTCAGTAAAAATTAATTTTATTAGTTGCAAGAACTCTATTTTAGTTAGTAAATTACCAACCATTACGTTATGGTCACCTAAAAATTGTCGGTAATGATGCTTTTTGTTGTAGTGAATGGGATTCCAAGAATACTATTTTTCCATGTAGAACAAATTCTACCTTGGTACCTGCCTAATAAAACCCAAAATGTGATAGTCATACGTAACTAACCGAATCAAAATCTCTCCACAATCTAAAAACCCTAACCACAACTGTCAACCACAAAAGCTTATATACAGAATTCAGTCAATTTCTTTTTAAATAAAATCAACTAACTTATTTCATCAGATTTAAGAACAAAGTGTGATTAAAAAATATAACCAATTGTACATTTACAAAAATGCCCAAATCAGATTTCAACTTAGGAACATTATGATAGCCAATCTAACATATGACATTGGCTGCAATGAAACCAAACTTCAAATTCCAAGGGTTAAAATATACTTTTGTATTGTACCTTGTCATTTGGAGCTGCTGCATGCCCGTAATGTAGAACAGTGCTACATTTGAAGCTGCTGCATGCCCGTTATGTAGAATAGATTTGCATTAGCCAACCCACTTTGTGATAAAAATTGCCTTCACCCTGTTGCCATCGCAAGACAATATCTAACATGCCTCAACCACCTAATTTAAAAAACTATAATAAATACATACAATATGCAACCAGCAGAAGCCATAAGACAAACTCCATCATACATTCTTAATAGTTTAGAATTACACACAAAATAAAGGCAAGGTTTACAACCTGATCCCTCACACTCGTCATTGCAATATGTATATGCTTAGATACAAAACGAAAATATGAATCAATTATATATGTAGCAGCCCTTAAATGCCTGTAATCTACCATACTTATCATAATATTCTATGATGTTGCCTCTATATTAGTCCTTGCAGCACAATATGCAAAGAATCTCCTATATACCAGTCATAAACAAAATTTTGAATCAAAAAAAAAGGAAAAGCGAGGCTGGAAAACGTGGCACGAAGACAGAACGTGGGAGCGGTTGAAGTTCAAACGGAAGAGCGAGGCCGGAAAACGCAGAGCGACGAGCACTCACCCCACTAACCGTGCCAGTAGGATCGTGGATGGTTACTCTGCCTCTTTGAGGGCCTAGGAAGCAATGAAACCCGTTGATCCTAGATCGATCTAACGGCAGGTAAATCTTGGCTAGCATAGTGGCCGACGAGGGCCTGTGTGTGTGTGTGTATATATATATATATATGTATAATCCAACACTCGCGTCCCCTCTCACCTTGCCCGAGCTTTTCTAGAGGAGTCAGGAAACCCATAGTCGAGGAGCAGAGTTCCCTCCTCGACACAGTTGCTTGAAGAAACGAGGAATCAAAGACTCTCCAAACCTCTGGCCGACCCCACGACTAGGGCCTAAGAGTTTGACGACAACACAAAATAAGGTCACAATCACCGCGTCCTTGTGAAACAAATGGTAGATATTTGGGTACCCTAATAGTGAACTACTTCCGCTATCTCATCTGCTTCTATGTGACCCTTTTTCTTTCTCTTGATATCAGCACACCATCCTCACTTGTCTAATATTTGGTGCCATTATAAGAGGATTAAACACTTGATATGTTCTCTTCCATTCAAATTTCTAATCTATTATACTTTTGATCAGATTTGGTACCTCTAGCTGACAGATCAAACCAGTTACAATAAAATAGCAATACATTTTTAGTGTAGTCTAAAATATTGTACACTAGCTCATGTAAAAGTGTTGAATCTCACCGTAATAGTAATCTTCACCTCCTTTTGTGACCCCTTTTACATAAACCTTGCTGCTAGTTGTTGCTTTGCATTCTGTCCATGAGTGGGTATGAAACTTGTAGCCATTCATGAAAAATGTGTGATACTCTTCGAAACATTAAAGAGGACCATCAAATAAATTTCTCAAGTGTTGATTGATTAGAGTTGCTTCCTCGTGGTAAACCTACGTATATGACATACAAATAAGTTATTTCTTGCGGATCACATTATTAAGTCTGACTTAGTAACTCAATACTTGTTGCTTGAACCATGATGGTAAATCTTCATATATATGAGCATATACATTTTCTTCTCTTACGTCTCCCGACAACAAGTATGATCTAATCAAATAAGATAGTGTAGAAACATGAGATGATACATATATGGACAATTAATTGAATGAAAGTATTGATATACATATTGAATGTGTGGTTTAACTTTACTGCAATGGATCACCATATGACCATGAGCTGACTTACACTCAAACTACAAAAAATGGAACAAGTTGCGGGGTTTTTTAAGTCGCTTAGCAGGGGTTTTCAACCTCCGTAACACAGTTGTTGTAGAAAATGGGGTAGTGCAAGTGTACACTGTCCAACAAGTAATATAGTAGAAATAGAGATCGTTCCCACGAGGATTAATGCTTAAATAGTGCTTAATTTGATTAAAAAAATAGTGATGGTAACAAAAGACACAAATATATGGTAACATTCACAACAATAAAAGTAAAGGGTAATAAAGATCAGGTGATGAGAACAAGTTGAGATGCTTTCACTTCAGCAACATCATTAAAATGCAATTAATGGTATGTTCAATGCTGCAGCATTAGGTGCTGCAGCAATAGATGTATTTTGTCAAATACTTCACACTAGGGTTTCCTTGGAAGAGTTTATGTCTAAATCCTAAAGGAGTATGCCCTAGGCTGCTATGGCACCCGCAGTGTTCACATTATGGATTTTGCCCTCCTATATCTAGGGTTTAAGCAAGGAACATTAAAATGTCTTTTAATGAACACAATCCATATTATCTTGTGAGTTAAATTTACAAACCATGTCTGAATTCATAAATGCTACTTAGATTAGTTGGCCATTCCTAATCTAAGATGGAAATATTGTCATACACAAGATAAAATGCTTAACATTAAACATACTTCATTAACAACACAATAAATTCATTACATTAGATCCAACATCTCAACTATGAGTATTTAGCTCATGTTGAGTAAACAAAACGAAGGAAACAACTTAAACAACATTGTTGAAGTCATACTACAGAAATCAAGGATAGAAATTATACTACTAATGTTGAACCGAAGAAGAACTCCAAAAGGAACAATGGAGAAGCAAATCCAGCTCTTCAATGTAAAAATCCACCAAGAAGAAGTAGCTCCAGTGATGCTGCAACAACTATCTCAACACTAGTATCAATTTGGTAGCAATGAGGTGAGCTTGCACGAAAATGGAGAAGCTATCTCTATACTTCCTCCTTTTGGCCAAGTGTATCAAATGAGGAAGGAGAGCAGGCTTTTTTAGTGTGGAGGGCACATGATCCTAGGATGACCTAATTGGGAGGCACAATTTGTCTTGACATGTGCCTAAAGGTACAATTGTGCCTAGGATAAGGGGGCATCTTGGAATATTCCTTTGAGGTCACTCACATGCAGGTACCCTGCCCACTGCCAGCTGTCCAGCACCTACAATTCCGTGCCGCTTACAATTTCTCTCTCATCTTTCACAAAATCAGAGTGTTGCGGCATTAGGTGCTGCAGCAATGAAATAAAACACATCAAAGCACACAATAGGCACCAAAGTGCCATTTAATACAACTCTCAAGACTACACCTTATACTCTTCCCAAACACACTATTTACAACTATAATCACTACTTTGCTTAAGAATTCACAATGATTTAAGCTTGGAAAAACAAGTAATAACTATCATAAATGAGAGTTATCACACCCCCAAACTTGAACCATTGCTTGTCCTCAAGCAATGACACTTGACAAAGACAAGCACAATACTAACAAGCAACTAGACAGTTGATTCAAACAATTAACAATTGGAGAGAATATCAAGTTGAGCATCAACTTTCAGATTGGTCACTCACTTGTAAACCTTCTAAATAGCAAGTTCTCTAGACTGCTCTTGCTCAAAAGTGTGTGTGTGCCACTTAACTTAGTTCAGACCATAGCAAGGTTCAAAACTTCACTTAGCTAAGACTAGAGAGGTTTTCTTTTGAGAATGCCAAAGATTTTTCAATAAGAAGGGTAGACAAACTATTCAAGCACAGAAAGGGGGGATAAGCATGACAAAGGGCTTTGATGTAGCAATCCGGAACTCTAGGCTAGCGCACTTTTTACTACTTGATTTAACAGTGTTGCAGCAACAGCTGCTGCAGCAACATAGACTGAAACAAAATTTAAAGATAGATATTTACTTGACACTGTGTTGCATTGCCCTTATTCTTTGATTTTTTTTAAAGAATTTTTGCTTTTTCACTTTTTTCTTTTCTTTTTCATTGATGTTTGGGCAATTACAACATAATACACTTATTTACAGACATTGGTGCTTTATAACATAGCATATTAAATTAAAACTTTATACAACTTTCCTAAACTATGTGCACATGACCTAATTCCATTCCTTCATGCTTTGCCTTAATATAGCTCAAAGAACCCCCAAACTTAGTTTCTTATGCTACCCTAAGTAAAAATTTGGCAATTCCCTAGTTCTACCAACATCTACCTTAGTTTCAGATCATTTTTTTTTAACTCACTAAGTTCCTACCTGAGTTCATGTTAAAGTGTGGGAACAAGAGTAGTTTAATTCACTTCACAAATAGGGGCACTAGTCACTCATTCCTCACCATTTCATCACTAAGTTCTTGCACAACTAGACTTCTAAAATGTAAAATTCATTCAACTGACTAGCACACATGTTATTAGAATACATAGACTATAGGTCCTCCCCCTACTTAAGACCTTGCAGTGTCCCCACTGCTCATGAATACTAAAAGGGAGGCCTATTTCACAAAGCAAAAACTTAAAAACAGAACATACAACTAACACAACTGTTGAGTGCTATCACAGAAGAAAAGCACTCAATAGGTTTATTCTAGAGAAAGCAATAAAAGACAGAACTTAAAAGACATGAATCTAAAGAGTTTAAGGTGCAGAGATTCCTGGTTTTGTCCTTGGGCTTGATCTTGTAGCACAGCCCCTCCTTGCTCTGGATTTGTAGACTCTTGGGGATTTAAGCTGAGGAGTCTCTAGAACATTCGAGGTTTCTGTTGCTACAGCACTGATCCTGTATCTGCAACAACAAAACCAGCAGCAGAAACACTTGCCTTCTTTTGGGTAATCACGAATTCTAAAGCTTCCTTGGCCTTCCTATCAGCTTCAGTCTTCTCAGCAGCTTCTATTGCTGCAGCATCGATCCTCAATTGCAGCATCCTCCACTCCTTGCGTAACAGCATCCACAGTAGCCTTTAAATGCTGAACTTCCTCAGCAGTGACTCCTTTAGTATCCTTTTCTGTCCCCTCTGGCACTTCAACTAGCCTCCTCCTCTTTGCTACATGCTTGCACCTCATCTTTCTTGAGGGTGAAAACACAGCTTCATTCTCAGGTTCAGCAGCAACAGTTGTTGCAGCAGGTTAAGTGACAGCATTAGATGCCATTGATTTAGGTTCTTTTTCTTGGGTTTCATGAGTTGGTGATGGTGGTTGTTTTTCTAGTTTTGCCGTGGATTGGGTAGGTGTTTCAGAGGTGGTTTGATTGACAGGGGCTAGGATGGGTTGAGTGATGGTTGTGGAAGGAATGTTGGTGGCTTTGTTGATGTTTTAAGTTGATGGTGGTGGGTCCATTTCTATGTCAGTGTGGTCATCAGAATCAATTTCAGCATCTTTGAACTGGTCCTCCTCTTCAGTTGTTTCTTCTCCTTCTTCATCAGTCTCTTGATTGATTTCGGCGATTATCTCCTTATTTTCTTACTTTTCCCCCTCACTCAAGGACTCTCCATCATCAGATTCCAACAGATCTTCCTCTTCTTCTGCAACCTTCTTCTTTCCTTTCTTGATTTCTTTTCTCTTCCTCTTCTTCTCAACTACAACATCCTCCTCAATATTTATATTGGCTTCATCTTCAAATAAGTTGGCATCAATAGCTTCTTCATCAAGGACCCACTCTGGAAATTCTGGTAGTTCAATTCCTGAGAATTCCTTCAAATTAGCAGAGAACACTGCCTTGTGCCAATCATGCTGCTTCCTCAAGAATTCCCAAATAGCTTGTTGCTGCAGCACGAAATGTGGCAGCATGGTGGGATCACCAGATGCTGCAGCAACTTTGGGTTTTGCTTTCAGAACAGTGGGGAATGCAGCAACAGGGTAACCCTTCTTTTCTCCTTTCATTTCCACCCCTGCCTTGACACAAAGGTCAGTGATGAGGCAGGGAAAGAACAAGTAACCAACAGTCTTACCTTGACGGACTAAGATCTCCCTGCAAATTAAACATCAACATCCTTCCCTCCAGGAATTGCATCGAGAAGATTCATTCTTTCTTTCTCAACATTTGTAGTGTGAGAGGTTGGCAGCAATGAATGCTTGACAAAATTGAACCAAACCATAGCATCATGGTTTATACCGCTCCTCTTGACTTTGAACTCATTACCACTACAAGGCTCCCATGGTGTACTAGGAATGGTGATGGCCTTCTTCATAGCATCCATTTCTTTCTTGCCCCATTTGATGAAGTTCTTTGCGAAAGGTGTATGGTGGAGATTCAACGATGGGACGGTTGAGCGAGTGATAAGTCCATTCAATGACACGCATCAGCTTTTTGGGAAAAAACAACTGCCATTATTTATTTTTTCTCTTTTTTTCATAACTGTCACTCACTGCTGCAGCAACATTGCTGGAAGCAATGCTGCAGCATCAACTGTGATCACACCCTCAAACTTAAAGAGTACCAAGATTGAATTTCCTGCAAAACAAACATAAGAACAAACAACAACACTTATTTATTAGATAAAAACCCTGGTTTGCCTCCCAGTAGGGCTTGGTTTAAGAGTCCTCAGCTAGACTTCCCTCTAAGATTAGATGTCCTTCAACTCAATGCTGATCTTGCTCCTCACCACTGGTTCTCCAAAGTATTGCTTCACCCTTGGACCATTAACCTTGAATGTTGACATTCTCACATCATCATAGAGATCCACAACACCATGAGGATACATTTTCACTAACTTGAATGGCCCAGACCAGCTAGACTTGAGGTTCTCAAGGAACAACTTGAGTCTTGAATTGAACAACAACACTTGATCACCTTCCACTAGCTCCCTTTTCTGAATCCTCTTATCATAGGCAAAATGTCTCATTTCTTTCATTTAATTGCAATAGCCTAGCTGCCCCTGCCTTAGCATGATCAAAATTGAGCTTTTTGATGGCCCAATGAGATTTGTATTGGATTTCTAAAGGCAGGTGGCAAGCTTTGCCATAAACAATTCTATATGGAGACAATCCCAAAGGAGTTTTGAAAGCAGTTCTGTAAGCCCATAAAGCATAATCAAGATGATTAGACCACTCATTTCTAGTAGGCCCTGCCTTAGCATGATCTCTCTGTTGGATAACTCTGCTTGACCACTAGTTTGAGGATGATAAGCAGTTGCGATCTTGTGCTTTACCTCATACTTAGCCAAGAGTGTTTCAATCAATTTGTTGCAGAAGTGAGATCCTTCATCACTAATGATTGCCGTAGGAGTACCAAACCTTGTAAAGATATTTTAATGCAAGAACTTGCTAACAAACTTAGCATCATTATTAGGCAAAGCTACTGCTTCCACCCATTTTTATACATAATCAACAGCAACAAGGATATAATAATTACCAAATGAAGGGGAAAAGGTCCCATGAAATCTATACCCCAAACATCGAAGAGTTCAACCTCTAAGATGTTAGTTAATGGCATTTCATGCTTATTTGAAATGTTCCCAGTCCTTTGGCAATTATCACATTTCTTAACCAACTCTTGAGCATCCTTGAAAATAGTAGGCCAATAATAACCAGATTGCAGCACCTTTGATGCTGTTCTCATACCCCCAAAGTGTCCTCCATATGCTGCAGCGTGGCATTGCTGTAGCACCAATTGTTATTCTTCATCAGCCACACATCTTCTTAACAGTTGGTCAGGGCACTTTTTGTAGAGGAAAGGTTCATCCCAGAAATATTGCTTGACAAGATGGAAAAACCTCTTCTTCTGTTGATAGTTCATGTCACACGACACCACTTTGCTGACTAGAAAGTTGCCAATGTCTGCATACCAAGGTGCTGCAGCATCTGCAGCTGCCGCATCAATAGCTAGCAATTGCTAATCAGGGAAGCATTCCTTGATTTATCCACTATGATTACCTGCACTATCACTTTCCAATCTAGACAAATGATCAGCAACTTGATTCTCCACCCCCTTTTTATCTTTAATTTCAAGCTCAAATTCTTGAAGGATGAGAACCCATCTTATTAGCCAAGGTTTTGCATCTTTCTTGGCAATCAAATACTTAATGGCAGAGTGATCAGTGTAAACAATTACTTTTGTGCCTACTAAGTATGATCTAAATTTATAAAATCCAAAAACCACAGCTAATAATTCTTTTTCAGTGGTAGTGTAATTCAATTGAGCATCTACAAGTGTTTTGCTAGCATAGTAAATAGAATGAAAGACCTTTTCATATCTTTGGCCAAGGACAACACCTATGGCATAATCACTAGCATCACACATGAGCTCAAAAGGCTTTCTCCAATCAGGAGTCACTATCACTGGTGCAGTAACTAGAGCACTCTGCAGTTTCTGAAATGCTGCAGCACAAGCTTCATCAAATACAAAAGGAGTGTCATGCTGCAGCAATTGACACATTGGCTTTGAAATCTTAGAGAAGTCTTTAATGAATCTTTTGTAGAACCCAACATGTCCCAAGAAACTTCTAACACCTTTCACATTGGTTGGAGGATGCATCTTCTCAATAACCTCAACTTTAGCTTTGTCAACCTCAATTCCCTTTTTAGAAATTGTGTCCCAACACAATACCCTCTTGGACCATGAAGTGGCATTTCTTCCAATTCAATACCAAGTTGGTTTCTTCACATCTATCCAAAGTCTATTCTAAGTTGTCAAGGCATAATTGGAATGTTTCCCCAAACACAGAGAAATCATCCATAAACAAGTCCATAGATTTTTCAATAAAATCAGAAAAGATTGACATCATACACCTTTTAAATGTTGCTGGTGCATTGCACAATCCAAATGGCATTCTCCTTAAAGCAAAAGTACCATAAGGACAAGTGAAGGTAGTCTTTTGCTGATCTTCAGGCACTATGGCTATTTGATTGTAACCAAAGTAACCATCCAAAAAGCAATAGAACTCTTTACCGGCAAGTCTATCAAGCATTTGATCTATGAATGGTAAAGGGAAATGATATTTTCTTGTGGCTTTGTTGAGCTTCCTATAATCCATGCAAATCCTCCAACCAGTTACTGTTCTTGTGGGAATAAGCTCATTCTTCTCATTAGCTACCACTGTGACCCCTCCTTTCTTTGGAACACATTGCACGGGACTCACCCATGCACTATCAGATATTGGATACACAATGCCAGCATCAAGCCACTTAATAATCTCCTCTTTAACAACTTCCTTCATGATGGGATTTAGTCTCCTCTGCCCTTCAATGCTATTCTTAGCATTTTCATCAATAATGATTCTGTGCATGCAGATGGTGGGACTAATCCCCTTTATATCAGCCATTTGCCACCCAATTGCCTTCTTATGCCTCTTTAGGGTAGTAATGAGATTATGCTCTTGACTTTTGGATAGGTCAGAAGCAATGACCACAGGCAATGTATCATTTTCCCCTAAATAGGTATATTTAAGGTGTTTGGGTAGTTCCTTAAGTTCAAGCACAAGAGGTTTATCAATAGAAGGCACATTTCTTTTAAGATTTGAATCCTCAAGCTCAAGGGATTCATATTGTCTGCTCGAAATCTCCTTCACAGTAGCCTCTTCATGTAGCACACCTTCTTCCACAAGCTCACTTTTGTCAATTTCAGCAAGAGCTTTCACCAAGTGGTCACTTTGCTTGTGGAAGTGTTTCTGAACCATAGAATTAAGAGACGCCACAAAAGAACACTCCTCAGTTCCTTGGTCAGGAAACTTGAGAGCATTCATCACATTAAATTTTATCTCTTGATCATTGAGTCTCATAGTCAATTCTCCTTTTTGCACATCAATTAGAGTCTTGCAAGTAGCTAAGAAAGGTCTTCCAAGAATTATAGGCACTTCCTTATCTGCATCAAAATCTAAAATCACAAAGTCAGCAGGAAATACAAATTTATCTACCTTTATCAAGACATCTTCAATGATTCCTTCTGGGTATGCAATAGATCTATCTACAAGTTGGAGAGTAACAGTTGTCCCCTATACCCAACAGAGTGAAAACAGACGTAGGCATCAAATTAATGTTTGCACCTAAGTCACAAAGAGCTCTGCCAGTATAGGTCTCACCAATAGAAAAAGGGATAGTGAAACTATCTGGATCCTTCAACTTGCTTGGAAGCTTGCTTTGCATGATCATACCACATTTCTCAAATTCTCCAAGTCTCCCTCTCTTAGTAAGCACATCCTTCATGAACTTTGCATAGTTGGGCATTTGTTGAAGTGCTTCAACTAGAGGAACATTGATGTGATGTTGTTTTAGCACCTCTAGAAATTTGCCAAATTGTTTGTCTTGCTGAGCCTTCTTCAACCTTTGAGGAAAAGGAGGAGATGGAACAGCTTGATCAGCAGCTGGTGACGGAACTAGTGCAGCATCAGATGCTGCAGCATTTGTTGTGACAACATCTGTTGCTTCATTTTTCTCAATTTTTTGATTTTTTTCTTTTGTTTTGTTTCCATCACTTGGATCAGTAGGTGGTCCTTCCAAGTCCTTCCCACTCCTTAAAGATATAGCCTTGCACATTTCTTTCCCTTTTGATGTTGATGGTACAGTAGTGGATGGCAAAGATCCACTGGGTCTTTGGGTAAGAGCAGTAGTTATTTGACCAATCTGGTTCTCCAAGTTCTTGATTGCAGCCCCTTGAGTCTGATATTGAGTTTTTGTTTCATTCATGAAAGCCTTGAGCATGGCCTCCATAGGGCTTTCTTCTGCTGCCTTGGGTTGAGCAGGGAATCCTGGTGGTGTTGCAGGAGCTGCAGCAAGTGCTGCATTGTTACTCCATTTCAAACATGGGTGATTCTTCCACCCAGGATTGTAGGTACGTGAATAAGGACTGTTGTTCTTATCGTATCCCACACAGTTGACTAAAATGGAGTTTGAAGGGCATTCTTCATACAAATGGCCTCCTGCACAGTACACACAACTAGTAGAACCCACACGTACTTGTTCAATTGCTGCTATAGTAGGCTCTGGTGCAGATTTAGTTGCTACAGCACTGGTTGTACTCATGATTTTGATCATGTTGGACAAGGATGCAACTTGAGCAGATAAAGCAGTAACTTCACTCACTTCATGCATACCAACAGCTTTCTTTTGAGCACTAACCCTGGTTGTTGACCATTGATAACTGTTTACAGCAATATTTTCAACACGATCATAAGCATCATGGTAAGAGCCATTTAGCAAGACTCCTCCAGAGGAAGCATCAAGCATCAGTCTAGTCTGAGGCTCCAATCCATTGTAAAATGTTTCCATTTGAACAACCACAAGCAACCCATTATGAGGACATTTTCTAAGTAACTCTTTAAATCTTTCTCATGCTTCAAACAATGTTTCAAATTAGTTTGTCTAAAAGAAGTAATTTCAGTTCTCATCCTGGCATTCTTGATAGGTGGAAAGTATTTAGTCATAAATTTTTCAGCCATCTCATTCCAAGTAGTGATAGAGTTAGGTTCTAAGGAATTAAACCAAACATTAGCTCTATCCTTCAAGGAATATGGAAAAAGTTTAAGTTTAAAAGCATCATCAGTTACTTCAGCGAGAATGAAATTACTACAAACTTCTACAAAAGGTTTCAAGTGCAAATGTGGGTCCTCAGTAGGTCCTCCACCAAATTGCCCAATTGTTTGAAGCATTTGAAACATCATAGGCTTAAATTCAAAATGAGTTTTGGCAAGTTCAGGCCTGACCATGCTTGTTTGCATAGTTTGAGAGTCAAAAATTGCATAATCCCTCATTGGTCTGTCCTTGTCATTAGCCATGCCTATGACTGTTTCATTCAAGACTTGTTGCACATGAAAAGGTTGCCTAGGTTGCTCTGTTGCAACAATGGTGTGTCTTTCTGAATTGTTGTTACTAGGAGGTGATGTTCCTGGTTGAGATCCTCCATGATGAGAAGGTGGTGGTGGAGCCATAGTAACAGCTCTACCCAATGAAATAAGTCCTGAATTGTCTTGCTTTCTCAATGCCCTAAACAATCTTTCTATCTCAAGATGAAGTTGATATTCTGGTGAACTAAGCCTGTGCATATGCTGCAGCACCAGATGCTGTAGCACCAGATGCTGTAGCAATCTAATACTGAAACACCCAGAAACAGAACACCCAAATTAGCAACAAAAATCACTAGTTTGCCAATTAATTAAATAGTATATTAAGCTATTTAATCCCCGCCAATGACACCAAAAACATGTTGTAGAAAATGAGGTAGTGCAACTGTACACTGTCCAACAAGTAATATAGTGGAAATAGAGATCGTTCCCACGAGGATTAATGCTTAAATAGTCATCAATTTGATTAACAAAATAGTGATGGTAACAAAAGTAAAGACACAAATATTTGGTAACAGTCACAACAATAAAAGTAAAGGGTAATAAAGATCAGGTGATGAGAACAAGTAGAGATGCTTTCACTTCAGTAACTTAATTAAAATGCAATTAGTGGTATGTTCAATGCTGCAGCAATAGATGTATTTTGTCAAATACTTCACACTAGGGTTTCCTCGCAAGAGTTTATGTCTAAACCCTAAAGGAGTATGCCCTAGGCTGCTATGGAACCCGCAGTGTTCACCTTACGGATTTTGCCCTCCTATATCTAGGGTTTAGGCAAGGAACATTAAAATGTCTTTTAATGAACACAATCCATATTATCTTGTGAGTTAAATTTACAAACCATGTCTGAATTCATAAATGCTACTTAGATTAGTTGGCCATTCCTAATCTAAGATGGAAATATTGTCATACACAAGATAAAATGCTTAACATTAAACATACTTCATTAATAACACAATAAATTCATTACTTTAGATCCAGCACCTCAACTATGAGTATTTAGCTCATGTTGAGCAAACAAAACGAAGGAAACAACTTAAACAACATTGTTGAAGTCATACTACAGAAATCAAGGATAGAAATTATACTACTAATGTTGAACCGAAGAAGAACTCCAAAGGGAACAATGGAGAAGCAAATCTAGCTCTTCAATGTAGAAATCCACCAAGAAGTAGCTCTAGTGATGCTGCAGCAACTATCTCAGCACTAGTATCAATTTGGTAGCAATAAGGTGAGCTTGCACGAAAATGGAGAAAGCTATGTCTATCCTTCCTCCTTTCAGCCAAGTGTATCAAATGAGGAAGGAGAGCAGCCTTTTATAGTATGGAGGGCACATGATCCTAGGATGACCTAATTGGGGGTCGCAATTTGTCTTGACATGTGCCTAAAGGTACAATTGTCCCTAGGATAAGGGGCATGTTGGAATATCCTTTGAGGTCAGTCACACTTAGAATTTCGCGCCTCTTACAATTTCTCTCTCATCTTTTGCAAAATCAGAGTGTTGCGGCATTACCTGCTGCAGCAATAAATTAAATAAAACACATCAAAGCACACAATAGGCACCAAAGTGCCATTTAATACAATTTTCAAGACAACACCTTATACTCTTCCAAAACACACTATTTACAACAATAATCACTACTTTGCTTAAGGAAACGCTGGTATCAACAGTCTGCAGAAGTTTTAAAAAATGCCAGAGATTCAAGTGCCGCAATCTTTTTGCAGGGGTTTTAAGGAAACGCTGGTATCAAGTCTATTTGCGGGGGTTTTACTTCGGGGTTTTTAACCCCCACAATTTGTGAAAGTTTTTTTCAGGGGGTTATTGATAGGCCCGCAAGTGCCGGTCTTATCGCGTAATAAAAAGATTATCGGTCCACTGGGAGTAGAGTGTGATTACCAATCTATTCTTAGTTTTGATCAGATGAAAGGAATGATTTTTTGGGAAAGAGAATAATGTTTGTTTGATTAAAATTCAGAAATTATAAGTGTCCTAGGATTTTGGTTTTAATCATAATGATAAACCCTTGACATTTCCTTATCTATCCTCTATTTTATATTGAGTTCGTTCCTAAGGACAAGGTACTCATTTGGTAATTCTTGTTTCCTCTTGGAATACATGAATGTGTCTCGAAACAATGATCAAGCCTATTCTCATGGTTGACCATCGCAGAGACCCTTTGAGAACAACCTTATTGTTTCAAGACTCCCAAAACTATTCTCATGTTTTGATTGTCTTGTCTAACCTCATTTGTTCCAATATCAAACTTCACCTCTCAATACTTCGTTTGATATTTGTAGTATGACTGGATAACAATGAGGTTAGATTAGAATATAGGAACTCTAATAAAATAGAGTCTACACTTGGGATTGTTTAGGGTTCCATCATTAGATTGTTTCCACAATCCCAAGACTAGAGAAGTCTACTCACACACGATCATAGTAGACGATGGAGTAGAAGATGAAGACAAAAAAGTAAATGACATAAAAGTAAATGATTGAATGTAAATAAAGTGACAAAGAACTGAAATGTAAAGTGCAGGTAAGGTAAAGAACAAAAATGTAAAGAACAAGAAAATAAAGAAATGCAAATAAAAAGCAAAAGCTTATGAAAATTGCAAGAACTTAGATTAAACTTCGGAGTGAGATTACAAATGAGGAATGATGCCTAACACTCACAAAATAGTTCTCTAGAGTCATTAAGGGTCTTGATCATTCAGATAAGGATCAGTTACAACCGTTACAGAATGTGAAAAACAAAAGGTTGCACTTCTGCGCTTAGGACACAGACCGTGTGGTAAGCCGTGTTACTCACGCAAATTACTTCCAGATTCGCATTTTCCAAAACGAACAGCGTTATTTGGACACGGACCGTGTTGCTTCTTTTGCTAGCTTTTTCTTGCTTCCAAATGGCTTCTTGGCTCCTTTTCTATGCTCTTTTGATCCTTGACCTTTAATCATCCAAAATTCCTCATTTCTTCATAATTGGTCCTGAATATAGAAACAAGCAATTTGTAGTAAAATAGCTCACAAATAGAACTAAAATTCCACAAACTTTATTTAATTTCAAAGGCTAAAAAGACTCTAAAATAGGACTTTTCAGTTATAAACCTCCTGAGATCTTGAGTGATTAGTAGGAGTTTTTTTTGGAGGTGTTTTTTAGGATTTTTTTGTGGGGTGTCAACCTTCTATTACACTTATGTAGAGACTGTGTCAAAAAAACACTTATGTAGAGACAAATATTTCTTTTCCATTTTGAGAATTTTTTTCCTTATCATAATTACCACATTTTTATTGCTAGCAACTATACATTCATCTCACCAAAAAATTAAAACTTAATCAAAAAAACCAAAAATTTCATTAAAATAGAATGGCTATAGCATAAATGAAATGTCAAATATCAAAAATATTTAGTGTCATACAGCTCAAATTCATAACTTCAAAGAAATCCAAACTAAATGATCCGAAAAACATTAAACGTTGCTAGCAACAAATGATCCTCTTGCATGCATTGAGGAATGAGGCTCACTTTCCTGAAATAAAAAAAAAATTGACTCATTTCAAATATCAAAAATCAAAATAAAAAAGAACTAAATAGTAAAAGAAGAATGATGAAGTAAAATATAAATCATGCCAAATAAACACATTAATCACCACAACTGTATAAGAAGGTTTACTTGTATCATTGCTCCTGGATGATGGAAAATAATTGAAACACATATCAATATTCATTAGATACTAGATAGTAACTTTCAACTATGAAACTAGAAAAATTTCAGAGTAAAGTCCCTATCAATCTAAATTCTCAATAAAAAATACGTTGTGAAGTCTATCCTAAAAGTGTAGGTACGCAATCTGCAACGAAACTGAAACCTCTCAAGATGAGTGAGGCAGTAGTGATGTCTAAGAACTTAGAAGTTCAATAGTTTAGAATACGAGTGAATCCTTCTTGGCTGACAACTTACCCTTATATTTTAACTTCTTTTCTTTCTTACAAAAAATTAAAATTATTACTCCCTCCGATCCTTGTTATAAGAAAAAATTTGGTACATTTTTTAGTCCTTATTATAAGAAAAAGATACATTTTTCAAAGCACATTAATTGGAAAAAATTCTTTTATACCCCTCTTTAATGTGAGATATAGGTTTACTAAAAGTCACATAGTGGGAATAAAAATTTAATACTAGAAATATATTTGGAACAAGGCTTAAATTGCACCACATTTAGTAACCACATTGGTATTTGTGATTATTGTATTTTTCTCTTATAATAGTGACCGGAGGGAGTATTAATTATGTATATGTATTTCACTGTTTGTTTTTTCTCTAAAATTGCATCAATGTTATTGCGTACACAATGAATTCCCAGTGTTGGAGTTTCTTTTCAATTTTTATTTAACAACTCAAGCTTATTTTACATTTTAATTTCTTTCATGAGGGTTGGTAGAAGAAAATTAAGAAAATTTCCACGGAGCATTTTAAGAAAATTATTTCACAGTGTCATTTTAAAACTATATTGTTGGGGTTTTTAGAACCGCCGCAGAAAAACCTCCGCGATTTACCTGGTTTTTTTTGTAGTCGCATCTGTTAATCAATGAGTTGACTTTTTCCCATAATGATGAATAGATTGGAGAAGACCGATAACATTAACGGGTGTCTAACACAATCATTTTCCATTCCATTCCTATTATTTCTCGGAGACAACAAGAAGGTTGTCAAATGTGAACAAAAGCAAGTTGTTTCTCGGTGTAAGTATGACACACAATTCAATCCTTATACCTTCATCTTATTTTTTACTGGTCACTTAGAATCACCCATGAATTTATAAAAAAAACTAGATTAAATGAAAAATTATATTGACCTGAATGGAAAAAATAAATGAATAAGTTCTCAAATGATGAATTTGTTATCTTTTAAATTGATATATCCACTTGTACTGAATCGGTCCACCAAGTCTTGCTTCATATGCAAGATGAACGAGGAGATGCTCCACAAAATAAAATAAAATTACAGATGGAAATATTTTCTCCATCATACATAGAATGAATCAAATGTTCTGTTCCATCCTAATAAGGTCAACCACTCTTAAAGTTGCAGAGTACAAATCCTTAAAAAATGGACTCACTTCAGTAAGCAAATTTAGAACATGCATCTGGAAAGAACTAAATGCGATAGGGAATAAACACTCCATAAATACATGACAATCATGGATTTTCATCCCAATCATTGTTGTCTTGTTCACATCAACAAAACTTGCCAAATTAGAACAATATACATCTGGAATTTTGAGTTTTTTCATCATATTGATAAACTACATTTCTTTGTTTGAGAGTTAATGACTAACATGTTTTGGGTTTGAATATTGGTCCATTAGTCGACGACTTGAAATTAAAGTCCTATCGATTGTAGTTAGTGCAATGTCCTTTCTTGCCTTATCGTGGTTTTGGGTTTCACCGTTATGTTCATCATTGTCTTAAATTCATTGTCAAAATTCGCTCAATGTGAATAACATCAAGATTATTCCTCAGTAAATTATCATTGCAATATGGGAGATCCCAAAAAATACTCCTTTTTCTCCACTTATGTCATTGCCCATATCCATAAAGTTGAGAAACAAGAGCATCATCTCTAAATGTGTTCTTGTTCATTCTAAGTGAATGATCATATGAAAAGAACCTATGATGTGAGTCAAACCAAGAACCCTTACCCTCATGCTCAAGGTAAATGCCTTTTGTATGCTACATACAATGTAGACATGTCAATTTACCATGACTTACCCAACCATAAATCATGCGATAAGCAAGGAAGTCATTAATGGTCCACATCAAAGAACCTTTCATCTTAAAACTTCGCTTTTGTGCAAAATTTGAAAGTCATACACCATTCAACAACCTCTTCAAATCATCAATTAGTGATTCTCAAAAGATATCAATGCCTGATTTTGGATTTTCTAGGCCGGTATCAGACAAGTCAAGAACATGTAAGGTTTAGTCATACACATCTCAGGGGGAAGGTTGTACATGGAACAATAATGGGAAAGCTAGAATATGGCGAATTCGTTTCTTAGTGAGATGGCATAAAACCAATAGAGCACAACTCAAGCCGTACAGTGTGTGGATCCGCAGCAAAATCAACTACCCGATCATAGTGTTTCTATGTTTCACCATTAGATGGATGGTGTAACACGCCTGATGAACTTCTATTCTCATAATGCCACGTCCTTTGCATTGTAGTGTGCATGGTTGGAAACATTCTCTACAACCATGGAATTATTAGCAAGTAGAACATTGACTTCACCAAAACTGGTTTATTCTTACTAGTGACCCCTTTGGCGAACATGATAACTCGGTGCTTTACGAAACAATCATTTTTCCCAAACTCATTATCATAATACAACAAGTGGCCTTTCACACAACAATTGATCCTTAGGTGTTGTATTCCCACAACAATTGATCTTATGCTTCTATCCAAGCCACACAAAAATAACCTAACCTTTATTTTGTACATAATTACCTTCCCAATGTGGCATAGGTTTGCTTGTTTATAGTAAAGGTTTTTGAGTAACTTGCCTATCAAACACAGTGTATTTCCTAGGTATAACCAGTTCATATCTATGGGAGAAAACTAGTGTGGCACTAAGTAGAGTTGTGTAAGACTAAGTATCTTTTTCTTATTCCCTAGTAAGGTCATAGAACTTTTTGGGAAATAGTGGACATATTACGGGGTGTGAATAGTTGATGTAGGAAAAACTACTATAATTCTTGTGTTATTTATGGATTTCCTAATACTATTTTACTTTTGTGTTCTTTCTAAAATGAAAAGGTTTTTCTGCAATTTACGAGAAGGTAAATAACCTTCTCAATCTTAATACTTGGACCTCTTACACTGTCAAGTTTTTGGAGGCACTAGTTTTCCACCCTATAGACTATCATCTCTTCACACTGCGACACTTAAATCACTTAGTAGTCAAAAGCAAATCAAAAATGCTTTTATAACTTATTTACTTTTAAGATTTTTCTTATATTGTATAAAGTTTGGGAAGATACAAGAAGTCAAAAACTTCTCATTTCTATGCCTTCTCAAAACTAACACTGAATCGTTTCCAAGTTGTTAGGTTCAAAATAATTTTAAAAAGATCACAATGTCAACCCCTTCTATGTGACTCCACATTGACTTTGGGGAGGACAAGGCGAGACCTGTGTGAAAGATTATAAGATAATAGTTGGCACAACAAGTTGAGAATGAAATTACAAGGCTAACACGTTGTGCTAAGTAGAAAAAAAATTCGGAGGTATTACTTAATATTGTGGGAGTGCTCTACTATTTGCCAAATTAAACTAAATCCAAAAACAGATACTTATATAAGGCACCAAAACAAACAAGAGAATCAATTAGTATATTGTTTTGCATCTAATATTTAATGTGTCCATTTATAAAAAATTTGTTTTAAAATAAAGAGAAAAATCATAATATTGGTTTAACATTTTTATTAAATTTATTTAAATTTGATGTTATATACATATGCGTGTATTTATCATAATTTAATTGAAATTAATGATTAAATCTAAGTAATATATAATATATATGCATATATTGTTATAACTTTCAATTTTTATTGTTTTTTTCAATAAGTGTTATATATTTTATTATCTTATGTAGTAAAAAATTACCTTGAAGATATTACTTATTATGTTTTAATAGAATTTTTTTAATTAAAAATTATACTTACTTTTTATTTTATAATATTATAAATAGAGAAAAATAGGCTAATTTAACCTAGGTTTTACCCTAGATCTGGTTAGCTCCCTATAAATATGCGAATGCGGTCATCTCCTCAACAATACTAGTGAAGACTAGCGTCGTTTCCCCAAAAATACTAGGGTATATCTCTTTCTCCCTTCTCCTATAATTTGCGTTTGCGAAGAGTTGCAACTGGTGCGCTATGTTCATCCTTATATGATTGCATTACTTAACTGACTATGATGATATGCTAGAAAGAGAAGCATCAATTGCGATTTCATTCTACTTTGATCAGTAACAGATCTATGACTAACTAGAGGTAATTCAACATGTTATACCTATTATTGCGCAGATTAATTTGTTTATCTACTCCTTTTTTCTTATTGAATCTTTTGTTCTTTAACTTTGTCATAACTAGAACCATAAGCCGGGCACATAACTTGGTTAATCGACTCATTACAAGATGGATCACACAGAAATCGTGGATGTTCTCTTATATTCATACATCTTGTCAAAATAGATCTCCAACGACTGTGATTTCCTTGATTAAAAAAACACGGCCTAAGATGTTGATGGCGAACTTCTCATATTATTAAAGAAGGTAATTATTATGAAATTACAATATATGTTCCATTTTATAATACAATATATAATTTACTACAAATTAATTGATTTTACAATTCTTATCCTAATGACTGTATGTGATCTGCTTGGGTTATGATTTTCGGATTCATCATTATTGAGATTGTTGATTTAGGGTTTTGAAGATGTGAGGGTGTTATGGGTTTTGGGGTTCCATGTGTGGTTTTGTGCTTGGTATGGTTTCTTCAAAATCTTGTATTTATTTGTTGGCTTAAATATATGTTTTGCCCCTGCAAATATCACCATAATCCAATTATGCCCCTGTAAAAATAAAAACTTTAAAATTGCCCTTGCAAATATAAATAGCTTACGATTATGCCCCTCGGTCAGTTTTTCACCCAAAAAAATAATTTAAATAAGGTTTAAATATATGTTTTACCCCTGCAAATATCACCATAATCCAGTTATGCCCCTGCAAATATCACTATAATCCAGTTATGCCCCTGTCAAAATCTTTAATTTTTCTATTATGCTGATATTTACAGGGGCATAACTGGATTATGGTGATATTGTCCCAATTACCATTTTATAAGAAAAGAAAAATACAAACCAAATTTTACATTTGCTCAATTGTCGCATCTTTAAATTCTTGACCAAGCCTTCTCTCAACCTTTACAGTTAAATAAAAATAAATAATTCCATACATAATACACTGAACATTCCAAAATGAATTACAAAGTTATGGTTGGGAAATACTTATTATTTATCTGTTTTTTCATATGTAGATTTGGATTCTGTGAGGCTCAAAAGGCTTCAGCAGTTTATGTGTTTGGAGACTCACTTGTTGACGTTGGTAACAACAATTACTTGAGTGGTCAACACGCCTTTTAATAGGCCTAAGGCGGAGGATGTTCAGGCATGGAGGCCACACGCCTTTCAATAGGCCTAAGGCGTGCTTCCTACTGCAACATGCTTCCTAAGAGCTGGCGGATGGTTGTTGCATCCTCAGGTTGGACGGTGATTTGGATCGAGGCGGACTGGGGTACTGGAAACTGACCGAGGGGCATAACCGTAAGCGATTTATATTTGCAAGGGTAATTTTAAAGTTTTTATTTTTACAGGGGTATAACTGGATTATGGTGATATTTACAGGGGCAGAATACATATTTAAGCCTTATTTGTTTTTCTTTATTCATTTTATAATTTGTGCTTCAATGTTAATCAAACCTTCTAAATATCCTTGAAGAACATTTTCTTTTTGGTTTACTATGTAATTTGTAAGAGGTGATGGTGATCTTTGTGAGTTTTCTGATTATATTTGAAATCTTCATCATAGTGGGTTTCGATTCACGTAGCGTAGTTAGAGCATTGCACTGGTGAAATTCTCACCAAGAAAGCCCCTTTTTCTTTTTTCCCACCTTACAAATTTGAATATTATTCGTCGCTGGGAAAAATTCATGTTGACCATATGTTTAACTCTTTCTTCAAACTTCGTCAATTTTCCAGTTTAGTTTTTTATTTCCTTGAAAACCGACTTACTCGACTTATGAAAATCGAGCTGTTAATTTGTCATTCTTTTAGGTCAAAATTTTTTTTCATTCTTCAGTAAGAGAGGATGGAATATACACATTTACTGAGGAAATAGTTTTGTATAGGTCATTCATTATAAAGCGTACAAAGAAGGGGGTAAGAGTGTTGTATAATACTGCAAATCCATTATGGAAAAAACATATATTCCATAATGCTTGTTAGTGGAAAAACGTTTCTTTCGAGTATTATCATCACAATGAAGGGAGGATGGAATATACACATTTAGTGAGGGAATACTGTTGTATAAGAAGTGTGTTGTATTTAATTTTAAAACCTCAAATATCTAATTGTCACCTTAAGTTTTGTATTTCAATTAAATCTTTTTAATTCTATATTCCCATCAAGTTCATATATCAACACGTTAAACTTTTATATTTTGTAGTATTCATTGTTTCAATCATTTTTATTTCTCATATTCTTTTCATATTATAATGAATTTAGGGAGGAAGGTCAACTAGGAAACCTAGTTCAGAACCAAAACAAAAACTTTGTAAGTCCCTTCCTATTTGAGCTGCAAATTGGATCTTACGATACAGTGAACGAAAAGATGGAAGAGTCGATAAGGTATGAGTTCCAACATATGTTCAGTTATTTTCTAAATCCTTCTTCTATTTCATAGTTACTTATTTTTGTTGTATTCTTAAGGTATCACAAACATCAACAAGTACTTTAATGAATTAAATAAACTACAAACACACACACACACATACATACATACATGTTAAAGAATTTCATATTTAAAAAATACAAAGCATGTGATAGTTTTCCATGAACTAAGATAATGTCCTAAAATATCTTACTTTTAAATAACATAATTTTTCACACACGTCATACATGGATAATGTTTACTGAATTTCTCATTTGATTTGTAGTATTATCATCATAAAGAGGAACAATATAAATGTCGATCTTTGAAAGAGGACGCTAAATATGAGGAAGGAGTTTTTCCAAACCTTGACCAAAAAACCAGAAAAGCAGAAGCTAAGAGTGTTTCAAATAAGAAAACAACGAGAGTATGATATGAGAATTTTAAATGTTAAGCATTTTAGTTTACTCTTCAATATATATGTTGTATTATGTTTTAATGAATTTTTGGGAAATGCTTGTTAATGAGAAGAATCAAATATAAACTTAGATGAGAATACTTCCTTTGAAAGTTCAAGACTTACGACTACTATTCGACATGTCATTTTATGTTTAACCTTATAATGTTTTAGGAAATTATTTTCGGGAAAAAGGAGAAAAGAATTACAAACAAATTGGAGTGATTTGTTGGAGTTGATTGGAATTGAGCATCTTGAAGAAGTCCTACATTTCCTAGCTTTGTGAAGAAAGGGGGAGACCAATGTTAGATTTATGGGCTCAAGTTTTTCTTTACAAAATGCATCAGTTTCATTGCATTGTCACACTACATGGGTATTGGTTTCTTGATGCAAGGTGTTTGTGAGATTATGGCAATGGCTTTCAATATGGAGAATTTCTCAAAGTTGTTAAACTTCTAGTGAAGTATAATACTCTTTATGGGGGACTATTGTAGTTCTTTTTGAACTATGATTATTGGTGTAGACAATGAAAACGGAAGATATCTCGTGTATCAATTACAACCAAACTGGAGATTATTATAGTTCTGTGAAGGAATAAGGAAGCCAATATTATATATGTTCTGGAGTGGGCCGAAGCCCACTCCAATGCTCTGGCGCTAGATCGGCCCAGCGAAGAAGGGCACAAAAGCAAGGAACCGCATCAACGGCTCTGATCTGTCCGTACGATCATCCGACGGACGAGCGCGACTCACGCTCACTATATAAGCTTTCATTGCGTCAATTGTCAGGTACACACTGTTCATCAATACCCATATTTTTGCTCGTCCTTTCCTGACTTGGGCGTCGGAGTGTTATCGCAGGTACACCCGCCCGCTGGAGCAGAGCTAGCTGAACGACCAAGGCATACATAGATCTGAGACCCGGAAAACAGCAATCAAGGACATCTAAGGAACAGATCAATTGGCGACCACAGTGGGAGCCCGCGCGCTTTCCACCATTCGTACGGATGCCACCAAAGGCAGCTCGGGGCCGACCAAGGGCCACCGCTCGTCTACAAAGCGTGGCTGAAATCCCCACTCGACCACCTCCGGCAGGTGTTGAAGGCATCAGCGCCACCCCCGCACAACAAGTTACCGTGGAACTCCCCGCCGACCTGGTCCAAGAGCTCCGACAACTGCTGCGCGACCGTAATCAGGCTCTGAATCGCAATGATGACCGCCTCACATACCTAGAAGATCAGATCGCCTCAAGGAGAGCGCACACTGCACCAGAGCAACGACCTCACCATGAGGGAGCTTCAACCGTGCGGGCACGCCCTTCAAGGGCCCATCGATCGCCTCCGCGAAGGCAGCTGGTCCATCGATCTCCACCCCCGAGGAGGGGACGAGGAGGAGCAACCACCCCACCAAGAAAGACCCCGTCCACGACTGATTATACTTACTGGCCCGAAGAATCGTCGCACGAAGGTTCCTCCCACGGTTCGACTGTTTCGCCCGCCCGTTCTCGAAGCCGATCTGTCGAACGATGCTCGTATCGATCGAAAGCTTACGCCAAGCACTACGGTCAAGATAGGCGGGACGCCGGACTTGGACCGTATACTAGAGAGATAGACGAATTCCGCATCCCGCGCTCTTTGCAGAAGCCTCCAACCGACCTCAAGATGTACAACGGCATGAAAGACCCGGACGCTCATTTAAAGCACTTTGATATTATGATGAAGTATCGAGGAGTGCCCGGGCCGGTCAAATGCAAGATCTTTCCCCTTACTTTAGAGGGGTCAGCGTTGGATCGGTTCACCGAGCTTAAACCCAATACCATTTCATCCTGGGAACAGATGGCAAGGGTGTTCACCGCTCGGTTTACCACTTCTAGAGTCAAACCAAAGTCCCAAGATGTTCTGATCGCCATCAGACAGGGTCCGGAGGAGTCTTTGAGGAGTTATGTGGAAAGGTTCAACCGAGAAGCCGACCAAGTCAGGAACTTAGACGACAACCAGAGGTTGTTCTTCCTAAGGACAGGACTCTTAAGAGGAACTCGTTTTGAAGTAGAAGTGGGACTCCACGTTCCCAGAGACCTGGAGACGTTCCTCAGGCGATCTCAAAGGTTCATGAATTACGAGGAAAGGACGACCGCCATAGAAGCCGCCGAAGCGGGCATGAGTCAGCGCCCGCGACCAGAAAAAGATCAAAGGATTAGGGAAGAGTATAACGGCAGTCGCCCGAGCAAGGAAACTAAGGCCAAAAGGTTCGCTGAGCGCACCAAGTTGAACACTTCGTACGCGAACATATTGGCGGAATGTGCAAACACTGAATTCAGGGATGTTAAACCACCAGAACCTCTCGTGCTTAAAGACGGGCAGCGCCCATCAAAAAAATACTGTAGATACCACAAGAGCAACGGGCATGACACCAACAATTGCATGGCTCTTAAAGATGATGTGGAGGCCTTAATCAGAAGAGGAAAATTGACTCAATATGTGAAAAGAGATAACGGTGAAACGCGAGAAAGGCAAGTGGCACGTTCACCTAGGAGAGGGAAAGCAGAGGCAAATGAAACGATCAAAGTCGTAGAAGAGGGCGACGATGATGAAGACCCAGTAGACACGAGAAGGTCAAGAGGGAGGCCATTCGCCATGGTAATCTCGGGAGGAGTCCCCACCAACGCCTCGACCAACAGATCAATCAAAAGGAGATGGGACGAAATCATGAGCGTCGCCTCGACCTCGGCTCCACGACCACTTAGTGGGCGACCAGCCATCTCCTTTGGAGACGAGGATCTCATTGATGGAACCCCCAACTTCGAGGTTCCCTTAGTCATAGTAGCAGTAATGGCAAACACGGAGGTTAGGAGAATATTGGTGGACCAAGGGAGTTCAGCAGACATAATATTTGAAGACCTTTTGGACGTCCTAAAAATTTCAAAGGATGATCTGAGGCCGTATAGAGGAACGGTCTTGACCGGGTTTAATGGAGCCTCGACAACTCCTATAGGACGAATAGAGCTGATGGTAACCTTTGGGGACGACACGATAGAGAATCCCCTCTGTAGGACGGTCAGGACGGATTTCATTGTGTTACCCTGTAAGTCCGTGTATCAATGCATCATTGGTAGACCAACTCTTGCCCGTTTGGAAGCAGTGCCCTCCACCGTCCACTTGAAAATGAAATTCTACACCAAAGCTGGGGAAGTTTCCACCATCCAGGCAGACTTATTGTCCGCCAAGCGAGTTTTTCTTTTGGGGCTTAAAGAAAAAGGGAAAAGCGTAGCGATAGAAATAGAGAAAGAAATGAAAAGCGGCGGGCAAGTTAACCTGGCCGACCTAGATGCCCGCTATGACCCTGATAGCGAAGAAGAAGAAGGGGACGATCTTCTGACTAAAGAGCTAAAAAAACGAATCAAGCGACCTGAACCAGACGGGGAATTCTATCGCATCATGCTAGGCGACGACCCGGAGAAAACGATCAAAATAGGGAAAAACCTTCCCCCTGAGGTTCGGGATGAGCTCGTTCAATGTCTGAAGGATCATGCGGACCTGTTCGCTTGGAGTACGGCCGACATGCCCGGTATCCCACCCCAAGTAGCCTGCCACCACTTAGCTGTGGATCCGGGAGTAAAATGGGTGGCCCAAAAAAGAAGAGTTCAGAAGGAAGAAAAAGCTCGAGCAGCATGCAAAGCCGTTGAAGACCTGCTCGAAGCAGGGTTCATTAAAGAAATAAAATACACCACGTGGTTATCCAATGTCGTCTTGGTCAAGAAGGCGAATGGAAAGTGGAGGATGTGCGTGGACTACACCGATCTCAACCGAGCATGCCCGAAGGATGCTTTTCCCGTCCCAAGTGTCGATCGTCTTGTCGATAATGCAAGTGGATACAAGATCCTGTCTTTCTTGGACGCCTATTCCGGGTACAATCAGATTGCCATGCACCCACCAGATCAAGAGAAGACCGCATTTATGACGGACAAAGGGAACTTCTGTTACACGGTCATGCCATTTGGATTGAAGAACGCTGGAGCGACCTACCAGCGCATGATGAACCATGTCTTTCAGGATCAGATAGGGGAAACGGTGGAAGTGTATTTGGACGATATGATTGTCAAAACCAAGCAGGACCAAACCCATGTAAACGACTTGAAAGAAGTATTCAAAGAAGCCAGAAAGAATTCGTTAAGGTTCAACCCAGAAAAATGCACTTTTGGGGTTAGAGCGGGCAAATTCCTTGGTTTCCATCTCACAGAAAGGGGAATTGAAGCCAACCCAGACAAATGTAGAGCAGTGACTGAGATGAGACCACCAACGACCAAAAAAGAAATACAGAAACTCAATGGTATGGTGGCCGCTCTCTCTCGTTTTATCTCAAAGGCAGCAAACAAGTCTTTGCCCTTGTTTAAATTGTTGAAAAAAGAGACCACATTTGAATGGACGCCCGAGTGCGACCAGGCCCTCGAACAATTGAAGACATCTCTGGCAGAACCTCCAATTTTGACGACTCCCGAACCTGGGGAAACTCTTTATTTGTACTTGTCCATCACGGACGAGGCTTTGGCTGCCGTCTTGGTACGAGAAAAAGGAGCAAAACAGAATCCAATCTACTTTGTCAGCAAAGTTATGCAAGGACCCGAGCTAAGATACCAGAGGATTGAGAAATTGGCTCTGGCATTGATTGTCTCAGCCCGAAGGTTGAGACCATACTTTGTGGCCCACCAGATCACCTTACGCACCGACCAACCCATTAGGCAAATCTTGCATAGCCCAGATCTAGCGGGCAGAATGATCAAATGGGCTGTAGAATTATCAGAATTCGGAATAAAGTATGAACCTAGATCGTCTGCAAAAGCACAAGTCTTAGCCGATTTTATCGCAGAATTAACCCCAGGGTCAGAAAACCCAGTTCAGAACTCATGGACTTTGCACGTTGACGGATCGTCCAATGGTAAAGGCAGCGGAGCAGGCTTAATTCTTGAAAATGAGGAAGGGACGACCATTGAAGTCTCCTTGGCCTTCTCGTTCCCAACTTCTAACAATCAGGCCGAATACGAGGCCTGCATCGCTGGGCTGTTGCTCGCTTTAGAGATGCAAGTCAAAAGGGTGGAGCTTCGATCAGACTCACTTCTAGCGGTCTCCCAGATCAAAGACGTCTTTTTAGCCAAAGACGAGATCCTCCAGAAATATTTGGCGAAGGTCAAAGAGTTGATGAAGAAGTTCGAGCATGCTGAAGTCAAGCACGTCCCAAGGTCGGAAAACGCTAGGGCGGACATCTTGTCCAAACTAGCGAGCACCAAGAAAAATGGTAACCATAGAAGCGTAATACAAAAAGTCCTATCTCAACCAAGTGTGAGGTTAGATACGGCCTTAGGAGCAGAGATATGCACGATCGAATCAACGCCTTCCTGGATCGCCCCCATCTTTAACTACATAAAGGACGGGGAGGAACCCAGCGACCCAAAAGAAGCTGCTCTCGTTCGCAGGCGAGCATCGTCGTACTCAATAATTAACGAGCAACTCTACAGAAGAGGATTCACCATGCCCCTGCTCAAGTGCCTCCTCCCAGCAGAAGCGGCCTATGTGTTGAAGGAGATTCATGAAGGAATCTGCGGGAACCACTTGGGTTCACGAGCTTTGGCAAAGAAGGCTTTGAGAGCGGGCTACTTCTGGCCCACGATGGAGGCAGACGCGAAAGACCTAGTCAAGAAATGTGACAAGTGCCAGAGGCACGCAGATACCCACGTTGCACCTCCAACCGAGCTCAACTGTTTGACTTCTCCATGGCCGTTTTCATGGTGGGGAATCGACCTGTTAGGACCCTTTTCCCTCGCCCCTGGTCAGTTTAAATTTCTGATCGTCGCAGTGGACTACTTCACAAAATGGATCGAGGCCGAGCCCTTAGCCAAAATCACTTCGAAGAATTGTCTAAAGTTCGTCAAAAGAAACATCTTGGTACGGTTTGGGATTCCCGAAGTCATCGTGTCAGACAACGGCACACAATTCACGGACCGACATTTCCAAGAAACTCTAGTCGAACTAGGCGTAAAACAGCGTTTTACGTCGGTCGAACACCCGCAAACAAACGGGCAGACGGAGGCGGCCAACAGAGTCATCCTAAGAGGGCTAAAGAGAAGACTGGATGAAGCCAAGGGAAGGTGGGCAGAAGAGCTTCCCTCTGTGCTATGGGCGTATAGAACCACGCCACACTCAACCACGGGAGAGCCCCCTTTCAGGATGGTCTATGGAACGGACGCACTGATCCCTGTGGAAATGGGAGAGTTGACTTGGAGAACGGCTAATCCTCTACAGCCGTCCGAAAATGAGCAGGCAACGAGAGAAGAGCTTGACCTAGTGGAAGAACTGCGGCACAAAGCAGCACTCAAAGAGACGTTGGTCAAACAGAAGATGGCCACAAGACACAACGCCAAGGTCGTCCCTAGATCGTTTGAAGTGGGACAGCTCGTCCTAAGAAAGGAAGATATCGGTCAGAAGAATGCTGGCCAGGGCAAGCTAGCCCCAACTTGGGAAGGACCCTACAGAGTAGCTGCCAAGACGGGCAAAGGAGCATATATCTTAAAGACCATGGGTGGAGGGATGATTGCAAACACTTGGAATGCAACAAACCTTAGAAGATATTTCACTTGATGCCATGTAATATATGAAAGAATGTCATGTTTCCAGTTAAATGATGAATAAAAATCAAAACGGGCGGGACACTCTTTTTCCCTACGGGGTTTTTTATTGAGGCCCGCTCGTCCGTCAATAGAACGACGAGGAATTTCTTAAATTCTTGATTATGGTGATTGATCCATCCAATAACGAACAAACCCGAAGGCGAGTTAAGTTCAAACCGAGTTTGATAAACTGCCAAGGGTCGAACTTAAGCGACCTTAAGTCTGAATTCGCTTGCAAACGAGCTAAATCTAAAGTAGAAACTTGGTAAGCTGTTTACAGGTAGCTTCGCGAGCTTAGACCGACCCATACGAGCATAAAGAATTCAATAGTTAGATAAAGCAAAAATCTAAATAAACGATTATGACAAAGAGGTTTAAACATTAAAAGTTACCCGGAGAAAACCGGGCTATTCGGTGATTACAAGTAAAGGACGGCCACGAGACCCCCAAAGCAAAAAACGATACATTCTTGAAAAGGAAGACAAAGACAATCAAAGTCCAAACGGACGAGTACAAAGGGAGTAGCTCATTCAGGGCGACGATAGACGATCGTCTCCTCTTGGATAACGTTCCCATCATCGTCTTTCTCCGCGAGGCGAACGATTTGCCCGTTTTTCAGGAAGTGGTCGTTGTTCACTATCTCTGTGTTAATCTCCAGCGATGGGTAACAATACCGAATCTGAGCTACGGCCTCTTCGAAACGCCCGCTAGCAATAGAGATGGTCATGTCTTCCAGGGCCTCCAGGTCGCCCCTCGCCTGATCACGCTCACCTTCGACGGCCTTCAGACTCTCCTCAAGACCGACCACCCGCTCCTCCAGCTGTATAACCTTGGTAGACTGCTCGGCCAAACCGGCAGTAGCATTGGCAAGTTTGACCTCAGCATCTACTTTGGCTGTCATAGCCGCATCACGCTCGGCAGCAACTGCGCCAAGTGCGTCCTTCGTGGGTTGGAGGGCGACCTCAGCATCCTCCAGTTTCTTTTTGGTGCTCTCGAGCTCTGCTCGCAAATCTGTAATATGTCCAAGAGCGGACTTATACTTGTCAGTTTTATCCAAAAGATCACCCTCCAACCACAAGTTTCTGTGAAGTAAGCGCATACCTGCTTGGCGGCCGGCCTCCTCAGATTTATAACGAGCAAGCTTTTGAGAAGCTGCTTGGGCAATTTCGGCTACGAAGAGGAGGGGATCGGCCTTCAAACGTTCAAAATCCACATCCTTGAGATCGTCCAAATCCAAAGACGACCTCCTTGATACCTCTCTTCTTTTTTGAGGAGGATCAAGGTCGATCGGAATAGCGTCCAGAGGACCTTGAGCCCGATCTCTCTTTTTGGAAGATAAGTTTGTTCCTTGATCGCCCCCAGTAGGTCTATGATCGCCTTCAGCACAAGATGGTTGGGACGAAGAGGCAAAGGACACCTTCTTCTGCTTCCTTGACTTTGTCTTCGCCAAAAGAGCTTCAAAACCGATGCCCGTCATTTCAGCTGAAAAAGCAAAAAGATGAGTTAAGAGGCAGGGCAAATAAAGCACGATTAAAGTAAAAACGAAAATAAAGGCACACCAAGTTTGTTTTCGGCTTGCTCGGATGTCCGGAGACAAGCGAATTTATTGCAGGGGATGACTCCTTCTGGCAGCCAAGTAACCAAGGTCTCTAACATCTGAATACTCTCAAGATCATAGTCGCTCAGCCTCCTTTGATGACGATAATGGATTGTGTCGCGATCGTAGTGTGAGTGCGACCAACCTAGAGGAAACTTCATTGAGGAAACGCGACCTTCGTCATCCACGGTTCCCACCATTGCCTTGGCACGATCATTAACAGGAACGACCCAGAGGAAGGCGTGCCTCCAAGTTTTTACCGATTCGCAAAATGGCTTAAAGAGCTTGATCGTGTTCTTCCGTCCCTTCAAGGAAACTTGCTCCCATCGCCTGGGTTCGCTCCTCATCTCCACTGTGCGACTAACGTCAAACAATGAGAAGAAAAGACGGCAATTTACCTCCCGATCAAGAGCGGCCATTATTACCTCGAACGATTTAACCAGCGCCCAAGCATTAAAGTGAAGTTGAGAAGGGGCAACACCAAGAGTCCTTAAGACACGCCTCTGGAAAAATGTAAAGGGAGGTCGCACCCTCAAATCACGGAGGACGTTGGAATACATGATAAATTTTAAAGAATTCGGGATTACGGCAGCATGCTCGTCAGGTCTTACGCCCTCCGCTCGCCATTCCTGATCACCATAACCTATTAACTTGGTGAAGAGAGGCAACACCTCATCACCAGGGGGGAAGACAGAGCGTTCGTTGATTATAGCGGAGGATATCCAGGAGCGGTCGACATCAACCCTACCCCTCCAATCGTGCTCTTCGGGCAGTACCTCGTTGACTGGAACCGGAGGGGGCGAAGGATTCATTCGGGGAGACTGGACGGTATCAACCGTGTTTGACGAGCGTCCGGAGGACAATGAAGAAGAAAAATCGGTAGAAGAAAAGGTCTCAGATGGGAACCCGCTCGTGCCGACATCTCCGGAGTGGGCATGCTCAGCCATACTCGCAGGTAGACGACCAGAAATTCTCGCAGTTTTCTTTGTTCGCGCCACTGCGTTGACCTGTGAGGAGAAGGAAAGTCAGGCTCACCCTAAACGATGAATTGCCGAAGGGGGCGACAAGGTCGACCCCGAGCCTGACGCCCCCTCCTCGCCCTATGCAAGCAAAATTAGCCAAAATAAACAAGACGAAAAGGGCATACCTGGAGTGGGAGAGAAGTTCGGTCTAAGGGTAGTATACTCCTTGATGAATAAAATCAATCGACCAGAAGAATAAGACCGCCTGAGTTGAAACTTATGCACGGGTAAACACCTGGCCAGAATAAAGAAGCAAGCTTTTTGATCGGTCTAAGAGTTTGTGACCGTTTTTTGAGCTCCGACAATAAAAGTGGAAACTGAGAAGGAGAGGGGGCAACATATTTATAAGGATTGGAAAGCAAGCAAGCCAAACGACACGACCCCTCACTTGCACACGCCTTGAAAACCAGACCGCCATCATGACAAAGCGCCACCTTTTTCAGAATTCGAGGCACCATTAATGATCCCTAGGGAAAATCGAAACGTCACTTCCTGGCAGGAGCCACGTATCATGCGAGCGTAAGCGAAGCCCACCGCGAATCAGAAACGGTCAGC
Source organism: Astragalus glycyphyllos (assembly GCA_963573325.1). Taxonomy (NCBI): domain Eukaryota; kingdom Viridiplantae; phylum Streptophyta; class Magnoliopsida; order Fabales; family Fabaceae; genus Astragalus; species Astragalus glycyphyllos. The sequence continues at coordinate 42,632,071 of OY754307.1, forward strand.
CGACCTGTCTCACGCCCGGAGACGCGGGCATAGAAACGATCGTAAAACAAGCCTGCGCCCGCCACATGAGCGACCTTGGCTTGGGGGGCAACTGTTCTGGAGTGGGCCGAAGCCCACTCCAATGCTCTGGCGCTAGATCGGCCCAGCGAAGAAGGGCACAAAAGCAAGGAACCGCATCAACGGCTCTGATCTGTCCGTACGATCATCCGACGGACGAGCGCGACTCACGCTCACTATATAAGCTTTCATTGCGTCAATTGTCAGGTACACACTGTTCATCAATACCCATATTTTTGCTCGTCCTTTCCTGACTTGGGCGTCGGAGTGTTATCGCAGGTACACCCGCCCGCTGGAGCAGAGCTAGCTGAACGACCAAGGCATACATAGATCTGAGACCCGGAAAACAGCAAGCAAGGACATCTAAGGAACAGATCAATATATATGGGCTCAAGTTCTCGTTTACAAACTGTACCAATCAAAAACACTTTAAGTTTGTACATAACTTTTTCATTCTCCTATACTCTTATTTTAGAGTGTTGTGAGATGTAGTTAAATATTTTCTTTGGAGAGTGTAGGTGTATTGGGAACATCGGCTATTTCAGAGAACTGTATTTTTTGTAATAATCTTCACATAATATTATTCTCTAGTTGTCATTAGACAACGAATCCTAGTTTTTCTCATGTTTTGGAGTTTTCAACATTAAATCATTGTGTTTAGGTTCCTCACACTTATTCCTTTGTTGCTTTTCATATGCCCTTGGGCGCGTCTAGCTGATGAGATTGCGGCTGATAATAAATTAGTCTGTGTCAAAAAAACAATTTAGTGGACAAGTATGCCGAGGGTACACAAAAATATCATCACTCAAAGTACAACCAATGTTAGCTATTCTATACGCTGCCCTATTGGCTTCAGGAAAGGAATGAATAATGTGAACACCTGCAAAAGAAGAGATGAGGCACTTAATCTTTCTCACGATGCTTTGGCCGGACATGCTTCCTATCCCATCATTCTTTTAACAAATGCACAATAATCATTGAATCCAAATGAACTTCAATGTTCAAATATCCTAAATTTTGGGCAAATTCAATGCCTTCCAAATCCCCCCACAACTCGGCCATGTAGGCCTTGGCCACCCTCAAACGCTTTGGAAAACCAGATAACCACCTCCCATCAGGACCACAAACCACACCACCATAGGCAGCCACAACTATAAAAGTTTTGACCACTACATCAATATTGATAGCGACCCAACCTTGTTGGGGACGTTTCCAAGACACATCCACCAATCTTCTATCCTCATTCATCACACCGGAGCAGGAAAACCTAACCCTTGTTTGTATTAGGCCACACAATTTTGAATAATATTTTATGGATGAAGAGGCCTCACAAACTCACTATCATGCACATGTTTATCGCCACATCCAAAGATGGTGACATCCAGCAGCCCACATATTTCGCCAATCAATATATAAATTGGGATGGCTTGGATGACCAATTTGGAAATGGTAACTCTAGCCGCAAAAGATAATCCTAAAGGGGAACTAGGCTAAAAAGAATCCAAGAGGGAACATAAGAGGGTCCAACTTCAACAAGGTATGATGAATTTCTCTATTTTGAAACACTTCTCCACATAACTCTCTCCACGCAACTTTCACTCTTGTTGAAACTAAATAAAAAGATATATACATATTCCATTTTTTTCTTTCGACTTCTTTTTTCTTTTTTCTCTTCTTTTTCTTTTTTTCATTTTTTTCTTTCTTTATGGGGAATATTTTTCTATACAAATGTACTTGTCAAACTTTCTATTGAGAACCCAAGAACTAACCCAAGTGAGAACCACAATTGCAACAATTTGGACACCCTCACACTTATGGATTTAACAATTTTCAATTCAAAGCTCCTTCACCCTCTAAGATTGGGTAATATCATTGCTTTTCAGTTTTAGGCTTGTAATGAGCTATAAAACAAAGAATGGGATAAACGGCTCAAAGGGGCTTACACAAAGAGATAAGTTCAGGGTAGGCTTATTTGGCTAGTAGATAAGAAAAGAACAAAATTGCCTAGATCATTTCAAACATGCATGTGAACAAATGTTTCAACAAGAATCAAGTCAAGTTCTAGAGTAACTAACAAACATGAGTGAGTCTCACACAAGAAAGGAGAGAATGGCTAAATGTAGTCCATCCAATTAAAGGCACAAATTCTCACCAGGGACAATGACTATTATAATTGATGCAAAATTTAGTGCTCATATCCAACTTATTATACCAACTAAGAAATCAATCATGTCATGTCATGTCATAACACATGTGGTCCTAGAATAGTGAAATCACTCACAACTTATACAAACTAAGAACTCATGGAAACTTGTAAAAAAAACTCATGGAATAACATGCAATAAACATTTTTTTTCTTTTCTTTATAGTTAAAAATTAAAAACATAAAAACAAAAGGACAGACCCTCACACTTAAATCATGATAAACTCCAAATTAGTGCATTTTTTAGAGATAGATTCAGGTCATTTTTAGAGCAATTATTACTAATTATATAAATCGTTGACTTAATTTGCTCTTTATTTTGCAGAAAGAAGGAAATTAAAAAATGAATAAAAATTCAATCTAGAGCCACTTAAATGTAATATATATATATATATATATATATATATATATATATATATGCCTAACACTTGTTAATGCACATGTGACTTGGAGAGAAAGAAAGAGGCATGGAGGGGATAGCAAGCAACACATATTTAGGAAGGATCTAAATCCTAATATTTAGGGATTGAGATGAAAAGGTGCTATTGCAATTAAAGGAGGAAGCAATCTTGACTTGAGGAAAAAGGAATAACACACTACTCTAGCATGGAGAGAAAGAAAAGGAACTAATATAAAAGGAGGGCTTCACTTGTGAATGAGAGAGCTGCACACACTAACACTAAATTAGGAAAAACGGTAGGACGGCAACACGTAGGAGAGGAGAAAAGGAGTATTTTGGTACTAGTTCTTGACACCGTAAGAGAGCTTTGGAGCAGAAAAAGGAGATTGAAGACTTAGACCAAGAATTTCTCTATTTATCGGGTTATTCTTATCTCTGTAAGTCACGAACCTTATTTCTATTTTATTGTTCTTGATAGCTATGGATACCTAAATCCTCTTCTAGGGTCTTAGGTGAATCTTGCATGATTAGAGACCTCTTTATGTTCTAATTTATTGTTTGAATTCCTGCTTTTATTTCAATTAATATTGTCCTATTGTTTATATCACATAATTAGGATTAGATACCCTTTTCATGTTCATAATCAATTAGTTGATCAGCGACCGTACTGCAATTAGTTGGTGGACCTATAGGATAATTGAGGCTATAATTAATGTATGACCAAACTTTAATTTAGTCTTCCAATCATTCAACCTTTTTGTACTTTATACTTTTCTTAAATTTAAATTCTAGCATGACTAAATTAGGGTTAATTTAGGAAAAAGAATATTAATAACGAATGACCAAACAGATTAATAGCTTTAGTAAAGGGTTTGGTAATTAAATAAAATAAGGGAACTCAAATAGAATTAGACATAGAGGAATCGAAGGTTGCAAGTGAAACCGCGACCCTATACCTCTCTCCGTTTATTGAATCTAGTATTTTATTATTGTTATTTATTTCCTTTTGTTTTGTTTCCTTCACATCAAACTATTGGTTAGTCTAAACAATAGACAATATTAATTAGTTTAGTAGTTGTTAATTAATCCCTGTGGAGACGGTAATCTTTTATACTACTACTGCGAAAGAGTACACTTGCTCTAAGTGTGTTTTTAACGCAACAAGTTTTTGGCGCCGTTGCTGGGGAGTAATATAGGAATATTAAACGAAAAAGATTTTTATTGCTTTAGACATTTTTTTATGCTTAAATTTGTTATTTATTTGCGAAAGAGTACACTTTTAGATCTTATACAAAAAAAATTGATAACACTTTCGAAAGAGCTCGTTGTAGTTCACTTTCTTGTGCAGAGAAAAATCTAAATCATCGTTAAAATTCTTGGAGATTACATTAGAGTGTCAGAGGCGAAAAGTAATTTAGAGAAGTTATCTTGGTATATGCCTCAGTGTCAACGCCCATTTTCTCCTCCTTATGAGCCATATTCAAACTATTGGGATGACTATGAGCCACGTCCTTATTCCTCCAACTGGAATCATTATGAGCCACTACAAGTACAGAGGAAAGAGGAGGAATCTGATATCGATGAGGTCTTGGTCAAATTTATGGAGAAAACAAATGAAAGATTTGATAGATTTGAGAAAAATATGGTTGACAAATTTGATAACTTGGAGAATCGATTGTCAAATATTATTGATGTGGTAGCAACTCAGTTGGCTCAAGTAAGTCTTTATTTAGAAACTGAGTCTACCCAAAATGAAGAAGTTGAGCAATACAAAGAAAGTATTCCTACGAGAGATGAAGGTGTCTCCATGAAATATAATTTAGAGGAAGAAGCTCTCAAGAAAGATGAAGAGACTCTTATTGAAGGGAGTCAAATTGAAACAACGGATTTCATTGATGAAAGCATTTGTGAGGAGAATGAGAAATATACATTAGTTCTTGGTTTGGAGAAAGAGGAGAAAACCCAAAATTTTGGGCAAATTGTTTTAACCATTGGTTATGTTGTGATTGAGGTTTATAAGGGAAAGGTAACATTGAGGAGTGGTAAAGAAGATGATGTTATGAAAGCTTTAAATTCCAATGAAAATTTCTCTTCTTTAACTTCTCATTATTTTGATGATGTGGTTGAAACTAACATTTCTGGTGATTTAAAAATCCCTTCCACGTTTATATTTGCAGGGGCTTAAACCAAAAAAAATATATTTTGCAAGGGTCTAATAAATAAAATATATTTTTGCAGGGGCTTAAAATAAGAAAAATATGTCATTTTTAACGTCTCACTAACAGTTTGCTAACAAAAGGGCTTAAAACAAAACGTATCATTTTGCAAGGGCTTATAAATAAATAAAATTTTTGCAAGAGCTTAAACCAAAACACCCCATATTTGCAGGGGCCTAAAACATATTTAAGCCAAAAAAATATTATTTTGCAGGATCCTAGTATAGTGGTGGGTGGAAATACAATAAAAGTTTTACCATCCTTTGAAGTTCATCCATCGCGTGGAAAAAGAAAGAACAATGTGAACCACATGGTTAGAAAGCTAAGAAGGTGCAATGCGTTAGATGTCAAATTTTCTCTTGGAGAGCCTCCTGATTAAGCACCAACTGTCGTCAGGTTCATGACGTTAAACAAGCGCTTCGCAGGAGGCAACCTGTGTTTTATATTCAGTTATTTTTATTTTATTTTGATTTGTTTTTAGGAATAAGCTCGGTCAGCAAGCTCTCCCAGGGAAGTCACTCTTACTCTCTCTCATTTATTTGTTTTTGATCCTATTTGATTATTTTGCATTGAGGACCATGCTTCATGTTAGTGTGGGGGAGGAGAGTTATTTTATCACTTAATCTCTATTAATGCACCTACCAACCGTATATGTTGATAGCATTTTTGCCGGCTTGTTTCGAATGAATTATGCTTCAAGTTGAAAAAAATAGAGATTTTGCCTTCAGGGGATCCCATAATTAATTTACTTGATAGACTTGTGCTTAATTGTAACGATGAGGATGTCCTTAGGAAGATGATAATTAGCATTTGTCCCTATTGAGTACTTATTGTGAACTAGCTTCTAAGTTGATACTAAATCATATATTTTTACCCCTTTTTGTTTCTATGAGTGTGTTTCTCAATTTGCTACAATCTAGAAGTTGTCTTTTGACCATTTCAAGGCAAAAATTGATTTGCATCATGTAAAAAGATTTGGGGAATTTAGGTATTTTTTTGACATCAGACTTGTTTGTTGAATTTATCCCTTAGTTACCCCCTTTGAGCTTATTTGTTATATTTTGTCTTTGGTACTCATATATAATTTTTTTTCTTTTTTTTTGTGGTAACCATTTGAAATAAATTTTGAGCAACTATTGAAAACTACAATTCCGTCCTACATTTTAGTTGTTTATATTGTCAGGACTGAAATTTTGTCCTATACTTTAGTTGTCTATCTTGTCATGATGACAGAAAAAGAGGAGTGAATCATGTACTTACAAGAATATTTTTCTACAAAGGAAACAAAATAGAAGTTTTCATGTACTTACCTTTTCCTCTTAAGAAAAAAAAATGAAAAAAAAATTGTTTTCACTAATTTTATTTAATTAAATTTTTTTCACAAAAAAATTGTTTTCACTAATTTTATTTAATTAAATAACAATATTAAATAATAACTATGTATGTAGGAGGCAATCCTTGGTAGGCCACCTACTTTGGTTGAGTTACACCAACAACTTCATATACGAGAGGAGACGGGCGAGTATGTTGATGATCGGTCGAGGAATATTCAGGTAAATAACGTTTATTATTTATAGATTGTTTTTAATATATTATATTATAAATTACATACCAATATGGTTATATATTTTATGGTTGTTGCTTTCAGGAAAGTTTCTCTGATTGGCGGACCGAGTACCGTGAAACTCAGTAGAGTAGTGGCAACACTGACATTGATCCCGCTGAGGAGAGTCGAGTGGCTTTACTTTCTTGGAAGAATGTTGTTGGTTCATCTAGATATCTGTTTACCAAATTCATCAATGAAAAAAAATCCTCAGTAACTATTCTGTTTCAATCAACAATGAATCAAAATATCATTTTTCAAAATCTCTCGAATATGGTATCGCAGCCTATCCTAGATCTTTCGGGCCACCCACCATTATTTTCCACGCACCAAGACCAATATTGTTGCGCGTGAACGGGTGTATTGGAAAAAATCCAAGTCCCATATTGACTAGAGATATGGTCTCATAAGAGTATATAATGAGGACACAATCCTCACGTTAAAAGATAAGGTGAATGTACTTCATGATGATTTTGATTAACATAATCCGAACTGAACTTAGCTTATTGATTAGAGCAACAAACACAGTGTATGCATATGTATAATATATGTTTGAATAAGAAAGGATATATATTTTATATTACGTTGACAATGACGACAAATTATATTGTCCCAATTACCATTTTATAAGAAAAGAAAAATACAAACCAAATTTTACATTTGCTCAATTGTCGCATCTTTAAATTCTTGACCAAGCCTTCTCTCAACCTTTACAGTTAAATAGAAATAAATAATTCCATACATAATACACTGAACATTCCAAAATGAATTACAAAGTTATGGTTGGGAAATACTTATTATTTATCTCTTTCTTCATATGTAGATTTGGATTCTGTGAGGCTCAAAAGGCTTCAGCAGTTTATGTGTTTGGAGACTCACTTGTTGACGTTGGTAACAACAATTACTTGAGTGGTCAACACGCCTTTCAATAGGCCTAAGGCGGAGGATGTTCAGGCATGGAGGCCACACGCCTTTCAATAGGCCTAAGGCGTGCTTCCTACTGCAACATGCTTCCTAAGAGCTGGCGGATGGTTGTTGCATCCTCAGGTTGGACGGGGATTTGGATCGAGGCGGACTGGGGTACTGGGACCTGAATGTCTTGACCCGGCGTGGAAGCAGTAATGCCTTCGGGAATGCCCCCTGGCTTGGGTCACAGAGCAGCAATGCTTTGGACTCGGGGTCTACCTCTGGATGCCATGGGAAAGCAATAGAAAAGTTCAAGGAGTAGAGATGATGTGAAAGATGGAGATCTCCCACTGTGGTCGCCAATGTTCAGTACCTTGCAGTGCTGGGGGACTGTACACTACAACAGATTTGGGGATGGGCAGCGTTTTTTTTTTAGTCATGGGCAGCGTTTTTGAGCGCTGCTAAATTTGGCGCTGGTGATTCCTCCCCAAAAATGGGCAGCGTTCGAGAAGCGCTGCTCATTAATAGCCATAGGCATCGTTTGAAGGGAGAAGCGCTGCTCATTCACCTAGCGCGTATAGCAATGGGCAGCGCTTGGTAAAGGGAAGCGCTGCCCATTGCTAAAGGCGCTAGGTGAATAAGCAGCGCTTCTCCCACCAAGCGCTGCTCATTCACCTAGAAATGGGCAGCGCTTCCCTTTACCAAGCGCTGCCCATTGCTAAACGCGCTAAGTAAATGAGCAGCGCTTCTCCCACCAAGCGCTGCTCATTCCCCTAGCACGTTTAGCAATGGGCAGCGCTTGCCTTTACCAAGCGCTGCCCATTGCTATACGTGCTAGGTGAATGAGCAGCGCTTCTCCCACCAAGCGCTGCCTATTGTTTAATTTTTTTTTCCTTTTTTTTCTGTTTTTTTATATTTTCCTTTTTACTTTTGATAATTTCCTGGTCATATACAGCCAATTAATACCAACCTAATCATTTACATACTAACAACATATATATATATATATATATATATATATATATATATATATATATATATATATATATATATATATAAACTAGTTATATATCCAAATGCACCAATATTATCACAACCCAAAACAAACTAGCTAACAAGTTATTATATGCATGTATCCAAAACTTAGCAACTTAATTACAATATTAACAAATTAATATGTATCCAAATCAAACTCTCTAACAATATGTATCCAAAACTAGCAAGCTACTTACAATATGTATCTAAATTAAAACAAGTTAGCAACATCACACTTTTCAACATCACACTCATGATCGCTGTCATTCCACGAGGAGCCTGCTTTCTGATATACTTTTCAACATCACACTCATGATCGCTGTCATGATCACTATGATCCGCCATCTGACTTGCAATAAAACATAATCATTGTTATTGTTATATTTATCTATCCAAAATAAATAAACAGACAAGAAGATGAAAACTATGTAAAATAACTACTTGGAAATAGATAAAAAGCATATGATATAAGTCTAAATTACCTTTTCCTTTTCTTGGATATAATTGTATTTGCAATTCGCTTCTTAGTATATTTTTTTTGACGAATCGTAATCCCATCACTATGATCGTTTCTAACATACACAAAATCCTCTATAGGAGTACTTTCCCCTACAATTGGTAGTGATGTCCCAAAGAAAAGGTCGTTCTCAATACCATCATCATCGGTTGCTTGATCCTCAATGTCATTCACCAATTTTTTATTTCTCAATAAAACAATGGACCAAATTGTATCAACTGGATCAGTGACATAAAACACTTGTTGAGCTTGGGATGCCAAAATAAAAGGCTCATCTTTATATCCTAACTTATTGAAATTCACCCGCATGAACCCCAACTCATCAATCTGTAAACCACTATTAATGTCAACCCACTTACATAGGAACACAGACTCTCGAAACATGTTGTAATCCAACTCCCATATGTGTTCAATGACCCCGAAGTATGACATATTCGCATATATGGGATTTGTCTTTGGCACTTGATGTATGCAAAGCTTGGGCTACAAGAGTCACCCCACTATTTTGCATTTTACTTTGATCATCATGTTTTTTTGTATAGAACGTGTACCCGTTCATTAGATAGCTGGTGTAAGAGAAAACTTGCATATTTGGACCTTTTGCTAACCATCTCAATCTTTCTGAAATCGAGGAAGGATTCATAGCAAATTCGAAATCAATGTGGTCTTTTAGCCACACTATGAAACTCCGATTATGTTCTTTTGTTAACCAAACTTGAGTCTTATATGGGTGATCACTCTTAAATATGTCCATGTGCTTGGAAACATATGAATCAACCTCAGTATCATTGTGCAAAACATATAAGTGTGCTTCATCTAGTTCTTTCCTTGATACCATCACTATTTTTGTTCCTGACATCCCATTACTAATGCTTCCTAAGTGACGAGACCTTGGCAGTCCAACAGAATATTCAAGACTAGATAGATAGCTGGTACAGAACTCAATAGCTTCCTCAACTATGTAGCACTCAACAATACAACCCTCGGGTCGTGATCGGTTTTTCACATAACCTTTTAATATCTTCATGTAACGCTCAAACGGATACATCCATCTCATGTAACATGGGCCACACAATTGTGTCTCTCTAATCAGATGAACTATTAGATGAATCATTATGTCAAAAAACGAAGGTGGGAAATACATCTCAAGCTCACACAAAGTGACAGTAATTTCTCTTTGCAATGATGGCAACTTTCCAGGGTCAATCACTCTACTACAAATCGCCTTAAAGAAGAAACTAAGTTTGGTTAGGGTCTTGCGCACTTTCTTAGGCAAAATGGAACGTATACCAATGGGTAGCAAATTCTCCATTAGAACATGGCAATCATGAGACTTTAAAGACTTTAACTTGAGGTCTTTCATCGATACAAGGTTCATAATATTTGAAGAGTAACCCTCTGGAACTTTAACTCCATGAAGAAACTTACAAAACACGGTCTTCTCCTTTTTAGATAAAGTATGAGCTGCCGGAGGTAGATATGTACGTGTACCCTTCTTTATCGGACCCAATTCTGGTCTCAACCCCATACTAAGCAAGTCTAACCTCGAGTTGATGGTATCTTTAGTCTTTCTTGGCATATTGAGTAAGGTACCGATGACACTTTCAAAGACATTTGTTTCAACATGCATCACATCAATGAAGTGCCTTACATATAATGACTTCCAGTATGACAACTCAAAGAAAATTGACTTTTTCTTCCACCCCCGTTTGGCAAGCTCTTTTGCAAAAGGCTTCCCAAATTTAATGTTCAAACTTCTCACCTTTTCAAATAGTTGTTCACCCATCAAAGCCATGGGAGCTTTACGGGTTTCGATATTCCCAGTGAATGCCTTTTTCAACAGTCGATACGGATGAGTATATGGCAAAAACCTACGATGACCACAGTAGATATTTTTCCTGCCATGTTCCAACCACATCCAATCAGTGTTATCTTCACATATAGGGCACGCACACTGACCTTTGTTACTGTACCCAGATAGATTGCCGTATGCTGGAAAGTCATTAATTGTGCAAAAAATCATAGCCCTCAGGGTGAAAGTTTCTTCTCTGAACCCATCATACACCTCTACTCCAGTCTCCCACATTAGCTTCAAGTCTTCAATTAACGGAGCCAAGTATACATCAATATCACTTCCCGGTTGCTTGGGCCCAGAAATTAACAAAGACAACATCATATACTTGCGTTTCATGCAAAGCCATGGAGGTAAGTTATAGATCGCCAAAATCACGGGCCATGTACTGTGGGAGATACTCTGAATGCCGTGCGGATTAAATCCATCAGCAGACAATGCAAGTCGTAGGTTTCTTGGATCCAACCCGAAATCAGGATAATCAATATCAATTTTCTTCCATTGCGGAGAATCCGCTGGGTGTCGTAGCATGCCATCTTTAATCCTTTCATCATCATGCCATGTCAAGTGTTTTGCATCTTCTGAACTATGGTACATGCGCCTAAATCGAGGAATTATGGGAAAATACCACAACACCTTTTCTGGAGCAGATTCTTTATTTTTATATCGCGATGCATTACATTTAGTACACGACTTTAACGATGCATGTTCATTCCGAAATAAAATGCAATCATTGGGACAAGCATGTATCTTCTCATAGTTCAACCCAATGGACCCTAACATTTGTTTTGCATCATACGTCCGAGAAGGGAGCACATTATCCTTCGGCAATATTTCTTTCAACAATGCGAGTAATTCCGTAAAGCTCTTATCCGTCCATTCGTGGCAAGTTTTCAAGTTATACAACTTTATCACAGCCAATAGTTTTGTGAATTCAGTACAACTTGAATACAACGGTGTCTCCGCATCCGTTATCAATTTCTCAAACATTTGAGGACAGTCATTAAGATCGTCTTCAACAGCCTTTGCCATCTCTTCAAATTCGCCCCCTTCAAATATAGGTCTTTCGGTGTCAACCGATGCACATCTCTCAGTACTATTACCCATATTTGAAGATTCACCTCTTTCCTCACCATGCATTGTCCAACAAGTGTAACTTTGATCTATTCCGTAACCCTTTAAATGTCCTGCCAACTCCTCTGCATTAACTGATTTTACATAACAACAACTCAAACAAGGACACTTCATGTTACTAGAAGTCCCTAAACGTTCAACAACACACTTCACAAAACAATCCACTCCAGCAACATATTCCTTGGACAGACGATTGGCAGACATCCACTCTCTATCCATAATTTCCCAGTATTTATTTATTATAAAATCCTGATAAGAGACTTAAAAACCTATTATAGGTGACAAACAACAAACAATTCGCATATTTAGGCATATTCGATTTTACTTTGCGAGTTTCATTCACCACACATATACAAGTTTGCATAACTTATATTCTTGTTCAAGTATAACATATATAATATAAAAAAAGGTGATCTATTTCTAAAAAATAGTAATAGAAGAGTTTGCATAACTTATATTTGATAGGTATCAAGAAAACAAAGCCTACATATCAATGCAATATCTATGAAGAAATAAATCATCATGGTTCAATCAAAACAGTTATTAGCAATTGATTTTTAGAATCATTGTTGTTGCCAAGACTAAACTTCATCACAAGTTAGGTATCAATCTTTCATTTCAAGCACAACTAAAAGAAAAGGAACACATAAAATAAATAAGAGAGGCAATTTCAGTTTTAAATAAATAAATAGTCACTCTAGTTTTAAACAACAAAAGTACCTGAACAAGTGGAAGCAGCAATGAACTCCAACCTAGGCGAACCACGCACTAGCAAATGAACCGAACTCTCGAACAACGAATGCAAAGCTCCGACAAAACAAACTCGCAAAACCTAACAACAATTCACATATTCAGCAACAATCCTCAATTTCTCATGTTTAGAAATACATCACAAGTATCCCTTAAACCTAGAACAACATTCAATTAACATGCATTTCACTAAATATCTCAAATTTATAAATACAACACAAGAATCCCTTAACCTAGAGCAACATTAAATTAACAAGGGCGAAAACTATGTAAGTCTAAATTACTTGGAAATAGATACTTGTACGCTGCTTTTTATCTATTTCCAAGTAGTTATTTTACTTGGAAATAGATAAGAAGCATATGATGTAAGTCAAAATTACCTTGAGAGCTTGAGAGAGGATGAGAGCTTGAGAGAGTATACCTGAGTGAGAGCTTCAAGTGAGAGAGCTAGGTGATGGAGAAGACTCAAAAAAAAATATTAACGCTAAAACGTATGCGAGGGAATGAAAATGAAAAAAAAACCAATAGGCAGCGTTTATAAGTAAGGAACGCTGCCCATTGCTCATATGCGTCCTCCAATGGGCAGCGTTTGGCAAGGGAGCGCTGCATGGGCAGCGTTTGGCAAGGAAGCGCTGCCCATTGCTCATATGCGTCCTCCAATGGGCAGCGTTTGGCAAGGGAGCGCTGCCCATTGCTCAGATGCGTCCTCCAATGGGCAGCGTTTGGCAAGGCAGCGCTGCCCATTGCTCATATGCGTCCTCCAATGGGCAGCGTTTGGAAAGGGAGCGCTGCCCATTGCTCATATGCGTCCTCCAATGGGCAGCGTTTGGAAAGGAGTGCTGACCATTGCTCATATGCGTCCTCCAATAGGCAGCGTTTGGCAAGAGAGCGCTGCCCATCGTTTCGGGTTTTTCTCTTTGGCTAGCGCTTTTTTAATAAATGCTGCTCAAGGTAGCGACTTTTTTTCGCACTTCTGGCGTAGTGGTAGTTGGTAGTCTCTTGCTGTCTGGCCGGAGGTCAGTGTGGGCCCGGGAAGGGTACCTGCGAAGCCACTCCGACGCTCAAGTTAGTATTGAGAATAAGTGAGTGGTTTAGCTAGGAATGAGAATGTACCTAATTATGGCAATGTCAGCCAGTATTTATAGGGGATTATGCTTGTTGTGAGCCGTCAGATTTTATGGAGTTGATCTGAGCCATCCAAGTATGAGAGTCATAATTGCGCTTCTATATTGTGGATGTGGATCAAAGTGGTTGGGGCAATCCATATCCAATTGTTGAATGGGCCTCTTGGCACAGTCTTGAATATAATGTTAACCTTTTACTTTTTATATTAATGAGGCTTTTTCTTGTCGCCGTTCTAGATATTTTTACATTGTTGTCTCAGATTGTCACGTAATCATTCAGCTAAACCAAAAGATAAGGTAAGGTTAATGTACTTCATGATGATTTTTATTAACATAATCCGAACTAAGCTTATTGACTAGAGCAACAAACACAGTGTATGCATATATGCATATGTATAATATTTTTGTATAAGAAAGGATATATATTTTTATTACGTTGACAATGACAAATTATATTGTCCCAATCACCATTTTCTACGAAAACAAAAATACAAACCAAATCTTAGTGGGTTGATTGTCACTTTGCCCCATCATCTCTCACTACTCATTAGCCTTCAATTTAATTCTTCTATTAACAGGTATCTTTTACACTTGCTCAATTGTCGTATCTTTATTATTTATCTGTTTATCTGTTTCAAATCCCTACATAATTACATACTCCGAAGTTCCAAAATGAATTACAAAGTTATGGTTGGGAAATCCTTATTATTTATCTGTTTCTTGATATTTGGATTTGGATTCTGTGAGGCTCAAAAGGCTTCAGCAGTTTATGTATTTGGAGACTCACTTGTTGATGTTGGTAACAACAATTACTTGAGTGGTACCCTTACAAAGGCAATTCTTCCTCACTATGGCATTGATTTTCCAACTAAGAAACCCACTGGCAGGTTTAGCAATGGCAAGAATGCTGCAGATTTTATTTGTAAGTTTTTCAAAATTAAACTTATTGGTTCTTGAAACATTTGCACATTTTGTTAGAATGTTTGCCAATACTCTAAGGTGATAGCTTAATGAATTTATTATTTCTGGCTATTATTAGGTGACGAGATACTTCTCACACTTGAATAATCAAAAGTCATTTTTCAAAATCTATCTATCTCCAATTAGTTTTATCACTACAAAAAAACGCAGGATAAGCGACGGATTTTTCCCTCGCTAAAGGCTCAAAATCCGTTGCTAAATGCTGTTTGCGAGAGATTTAGCGAGGGAAAAATTCCGTCGCTAATTAACTCCTCGCTAAGTAATAGCGAGGGATTTTAGCGAAGGATTTTAGAGAGGGATTTTAGCGAGGGATTTTCCCTCGCAACTTAGCGAGGGAAAATCCCTGGCTAAAGTTGAAAGCCACATGTCATTTATTATCACTGGCTCTATAATATTAAGTTACACTGTTTTTGCATGTTTGTAGTTGTGCTGCTGCATGTTTATGTTACAAGTGTTTGAGTTAGGAAGCTCTGAAAACTTTAGAACTTGCCATGGTAAAACATATCATTCATGAACATAGGTTTTTTAAGAACACTTTGAGCCATATAACTTCTCTTCTGGAATCGATTCCTCATATGCAGTGGCGGATTTAAAAAAAAAACTAGGGTTGAAAATTAAAATAAACTATTATAATATATACGTTAAAAATGCAAATCATATTAAGCAGACAGTTGATTATCAAAAAATTAAAAAGCGTACCTTAAAGTAATGCTCTACGTGTTCCAAGTGACTTCAAATCTTCAATAATAGACTTCAAATCTTCAATAATAGACTCAGAACATATCTTGGACACTTCTGAGTCATTTTTATAGAGGTTACAGATGTATGTGATGATCAATGAAGAGTTTGAAAACATTACATTTGATTACATCCTTTTTAGCTTATCGATATAGTAGATGGAGAATGAGTGTGAAATTTCTTCATATTTTTTCTAAGAACCTTTTTTTTATTAAATTAATTGTTCAATTTTGATTTTTATAGATAATGTTATTATTTTATTTAATTATAATACTTAAAAATTTATGTATCAGTGTCAGTGTCGTGTGTTTTCGACTTTAGCGGTGTCTGCGTGTCTGTGCCGTGTCTAGAATCCGTATCAGAGTTCGCGGTTCATAGGGAATACGAGACATTCAGAGGTTGATATTTGCATGCATTGGCAAAAAAGAGTAACTAGAGTTTGTATTTTTCATTTTCCTTTTAAAGACAAGAGTGCACCAAAAATAAAGACAAGAGGATGAGGAAAAAGTTTGTATAAAACATGAAGAACCAAAAGTTAATCTCATTGGTAATAGTAATAAAGTTGTATTTTAACCGCTAATGTTGGCATTAACTTAATGGTTGTTTGGCAGCTGAAAAATTGGGTCTACCTTCTTCACCTTCTTACCTCTCCCTAATATCTAAGTTCAAAATCAACAAGAAGAAGAATATATCCTTCTTGGATGGTGTTAACTTTGCCTCTGGAGGTGCTGGAATTTTTAATGGGACAGATGAAAATTTTGTAAGTCTAGTTCTAATTCTTTCTTTTGTTTCTCCAATTTTGACTGAAAAGAGAGTGAGGATAACATGCAAAATAACCCACGATATAGCAATAATAGTTATCCCCAAAACTAAAAATGGAAAGAAAATGACAAACTAATGAAAATATTTTCTAAACTGAGTTATCCCAATTGGTAATATTTCTTGCAGAGACATTCAATAGCTTTGACACAGCAAGTTGACTATTATACACAAGTGCATGAACAATTGACACAACAAATAGGAGCATATGCTCTTCAGAGACACCTA
Source organism: Astragalus glycyphyllos (assembly GCA_963573325.1). Classification (NCBI taxonomy): domain Eukaryota; kingdom Viridiplantae; phylum Streptophyta; class Magnoliopsida; order Fabales; family Fabaceae; genus Astragalus; species Astragalus glycyphyllos. Next base: position 42,648,634 of record OY754307.1, read on the forward strand.
TTCAGATCCGTCTTCACTGTTGTGATTGGAAGCAATGATATCTTTGGTTACTTTAACTCAAAGGATCTTCAAAAGAAATACACCCTACAACAGTATGTGGATTCCATGGCTTCCTCACTAAAACTGCAATTACAGGTAGTTAAACATATGTTTGTCAATTATATGTTACTACTTATTATATATAAATCTATGGTACAAAAACGTATTCACAAGTTTAGTACAAAGATTCTAGGCCAGTAAAGTTTGGCTTTTAACACCGGTTTTTGAATGTTTCAGCATCCCAGATGTAGTAGTATGTGGGCTTTTAACGCCTGTTTTTTAGTTAGTGTTGTAACTGTCATTTACAACTCCAGTGTAAACCCTAGTTTAATATCTGACCCCTTAAGTCAACACACTCAAGATATAACACTAGTGAAATAATTTTAGCGATGTTCTCGGGGTAATATAACAAATTCGAATGATGGTGAAATATAAATGGATGTCTACATTTAATTTTACTCTGTTGTTAGTGTTTAGTCTAATTTATGTTATTTTGATGTATTTTCATTTTTGCAGAGATTATACAACAATGGTGCAAGAAAATTTGAGTTTGTTGGTGTAGGTGCCATTGGATGCTGCCCCACATACAGGCTTAAGAATAAAACAGAATGCTTTTCAGAGGCCAATATAATGTCAATTAAATTTAATGAAGACCTTCAATGCATGTTAAAGGAATGGAAATCAGAGAACAACTTTATCAGTTACTCCTACTTCGATACTTATGTTGCTCTCCAAGACCTTGTTCAAAATCCAACCTCTTATGGTATTATCATACTTACATATTTTATTTTCTCTTCTTTTAACTTTATGGGTACAAAGGATGACATTTTTGAAGAACTAAACATTATTTTTTTCTCTGATCTCAGGATTTGCAAATGTGAAAGAGGCTTGTTGCGGACTAGGTGATCTAAATGCTCAACTTCCATGTACACCAATTTCCAAAATTTGTACAAATAGAGAAGACCATATCTTTTGGGACCCAGTCCATCCTTCTGAGGCAGCCACTCGCATAGTTGTGGATAGGCTTTTTAGTGGATCATCTCAATACACATCTCCTATTAATATGGAGCAACTTCTCACTGTTTGAATTGCAAAGTGGTGGAAGAGTTTAAAAGTTGATTTGGTGAAGGAAAACTTAGATTGTGATCGAGATAATGTGTATTTAGAATTTGTGGCCGATTGAAGAAATGAACCAAGGGAATAATAATATGAGAGATTTAAAAGATCTATGAATTTCAGTGTGTATTCATCACTCAGCAATATTTAAAGCAGATGCTTGTACTGATGAGGGAATAACAATGATGAGGGAATAATCCTAGATATCCCTAACAAACTTTTAGCCAGCTTACCTTTTTAGAAGGTTGAAAAAGTACAAAATGCAAATGCTTGTACTGGTAGTACGAGGTAAAAACCGCAGTAAATTGTTGTAGCGACCGAAAAGTCCGAAGGAGAGATCCTTCGAGGTGTCAGATGAAGCCGCCATCAAGGTTTAGGTTTAAAGGGGCAAACATTGAGAAATCCCCTATAAAGGTCTATGCGAACCAAATATGGGCTCGGGAGTCGATTATGCGCGGGGAAGGTACTGGCACCCTGCGACATCCTTCCTAAGGAAGGGTACCTTTAATTAAATGTGTAAAAAGATTGTTAATTTAAACATATATTATTTTTACCATTTTTACAAATTAAAATCAGATAAGAGACTTGAGAGGTAGTTAGTTGTTTTTGTCATTTTTGAGAGATAGAAAAGAAATAATTGAAAGACTAAAAATGTGAGTTTTTATTAGTGTAATTGACAGAGGTTGGCCGCCCTCTGCGCCTACGTATCTTCTGGTAGAGAATCAAATCACACGTAGTTCTTGGTAAAAAAATGTTTGTGTGTTGGTATTTTTTATTTATGAGAAAATGGTGTTTTGATTGAATAAAATAGGCAAAACAGTAAGTTGTAAAACAGAAATGAGGGAGGTGTGATTAGTTGCAGGGATTCTTGTTTTATTAAAGGGGGTGCGAGTAGCAGAGCCTGGTTTAGTCCACATTTTTGGGCTGTTAACACCAGCCTGCAAATTCATGTGGGCTTACGCTGGGGGTGTGCAGCATTAAAACTGGGGATCGAATAACAATATGATTATTTAAAATTGAAATTAAAATAAATGAATAAGTAATAATAATATAAAAGGAAAGGAGTAATTCAAGGAAACCTAATTCCTACACTCATCTCAGGGCCGCATCACACACATGGGAGAGAAAGGGTTCGATGAGAGAGAAAGAAAAGGGAGAGAAGAGAGTGAGTGCGACTGGGCTGGAGGAGGAGGGTCGGTGAGGAAAAGACACCGACGGTTGTGATGTCGTGCTCGCCGGAGAGGGTGTTTGCCGGAGAGAGGGAAACGATCACTTGGTTCGTGGTGGTTGTGGTCCAAGACGGCAGACTTCGACGACGATACTGGAGGTGGTGATGGTGCTAACTGACGGCGACGAGGTGGTGACTCGCGGTGGGGAAAACGACGGAGTTAGCGACAGCGTTTGGGTGGACGGCCACCGTCTGTGGTGGCCGGTTTTCGTAGGTGAGTCTTTTTTCCTCTCCTTCTTTATTAATCACTTCTCTTATTTTCTTATTGATTTTGATTTTACATTTTTTCTCTTCTTCCATCTCTACTCCTAATTTCTGATTATCTTCTTTTTTATCCCTTTTGGATTTTTATCTTCTACTCATTCTTGATCCTTTGTTATATTCTACTAATTACTTTATTTTTGTTTGTTTTTGAAGAAACTCAGTTCTAATTTTTTATCTATTTTTAACCTTTATTTCTATATGATTATCGCTGATTATGGCAACATAAAAACTAAGCCTTTTTGATACAAACTACTCCATTTTTTTATCAGCAAAACAAGCCAAGGTTGATTATGCAAACAAAATTTCTAACATTTTTGTGAACGTAGTCCACTGTACGAAACACTTTTTATCATGAATTAGAGCTAGTTTCCAGCTTCTGAGATTTGCCCTTAAGTTGCTCCTATATTGTTTACTGCTACTGCTGCCTATTGAGCCTTTTTCGTTCTCCCTTTGCTACTGCTGCTTCAGAACTGAGTGTTTTTACTGACTAGGGTTTCAGTGTGAAATCCTAATCGTTTAGGTGTTTTTTCTGATTTTACCTGTGTGAGAATTGTGTCCTTTCCGTGAATTAGAGCTGTTTTTATAGGCATTTTTAAGTTTAGGAAATTAAACTCTAGTATTTGATTTTGATCCTTGTTTCCTATTTTGCAGGTTGAAACTTGCAGAGCAAGAACGAACCCATTATCTGCATGTTGCTGATGTTGCTCTAGTTTTTGTTTATTTTCGTTTTTTTCACCTTTTGTGTATTTTTGGATTACTATTTATTTTTGTATTTTTTTGGGACTTTTAGACAATTTGTAAAAATTATTATTATTTTGTTTAATATTTTTGTGATTTTTGGTTTTTATAAATTAAGTGAACAAAACAAAAATGAAGTTGGGCCAAAACGGTTCAACCAAACAATGCGCTAATGCGAGCCCAATTAGACAAATTGCTAGGATAGGCCAAACAAAACTTGAATAATATTGACACGTGTTAATTGGCCGATACTTGCAAGCTACCTACTATTTACAATTGCGCTTAGAATATATATACAAACTAAAACAAAAACTGTATTAATAATAAGAGGGCGTACAAAATTGGGGTATAACAATCGTAAAGTAAATTACTGAAGATGTACTCTGTCACAATACCTCCTTTGCAAGCAAATTCTTGTCCTCAAGGGTTGAAGTCATAATAGTACTCCCAAGTTGCCAATTTAGGAGGAAAGTCTTCCACGTCACTAGCACCTTAGTGGCAGGTATGTGGCCCCTCTTAACCATCTTGTGATCCAAGATAGCTTCTGGTTCACCCGTTGGGTGAGAAGACTGATTAGTAGCAGGCAAATGAGTGGCCAAGACAGCTAATGGATTTTGTCAGATCTTCAATTGTGAAACGTCGAAGACATTATGTACGCTTGCTGGGGGACTTAATTTAAACTAATAAGCAGTTGTTCCAGTGTAGTAAAAGACAAGAAACTGCCTAGTAAACTAGGGTGGCTTTTAAGTTGTACAAATTGAAGTTTTGGTGTATTGTGCCCAAATCCACTTTTACTTGGTGTAGCAGGTTTCCAACTTCTACATCCGGTTATTGCATTTATATAAGACCCTCCCAAAAACTTTAATAATACACAATAAAGTCCCACCCATTTTCGTTAGCTACAATAAGGCCGACACACAGCCACAATACCAAAACAAATAAGGCTGACACATTTCTTTGTTTTTTTATTTTACCTTTATTTGATACAAATTTGACCTGGAACTTGAAACTGAAGAGAGAAGGAGGAGGCTTCATCATCCTGGTTATTTTAGCTTCCGAAGAAAATGAAGAACATTAATTACCTTCCATTATTCCAGTTCTAGCGCTGCCAGATGAGTTTTTAAGTAAAGGTATTGGTCTTGATGTTTCAGTTTACAGGGCATTGGTAAGAAAATTATGCAAGTTAGAAAGGATTGAATGTTAAAGGGCCTGTCTTCATCATTTCACTTTTCATTAGAACTAGAAAAGTTAGAGATTTGGGCATTTGATCTCCTCATGGACTTCGCAATTATGGCCTATATGAATTGCTCTATTATTAAAAACGTTTTTCCAGCTACAATTCTACCCAAATTCCTCCTTCTCTATATCAGGTTACTTAAAAATATTAAACCGATCAAAAAATGATCACAGTTATATCTTCATGTAAGTTGCAAATAATTATGCTAATCATACAACATTTTTGATTCTATTGTCATTATAAAACCTAATATCAGTAACTTATATTACTTAAAAGGGCTATCAAAGTGCTTTTTTTGACAAATTAATGTGGCCAAATTAATGTTTATATAAGGATTTAATGAAAATTTTGTTCCTAGCCCACCAAATAATTATGCTTGTCATACAACATTTTTGTTTATAGTAGGAATTAATGAAACTTTTTATTTCTTGTCAATTGAAATCAAAGTACTATTCAAATGTGGCCATCAAAGCCTGCAACCTAAGGTTGAAAATGACACTCAGAAAACGACAAAATACTTGGCCAACAATTTTATACTAACAAAATGAGCCTTTTAATGCAATTATAATAATAAAAGAGTACCTACTGGTATAATAGGTTCCCCACATTCATCTTGACCATCCAAATTTTTTCACACAAAATCAATGGTGATTTGCTTCCTTGGGCACAATACACAAAAACATCAATTTGTGCAACTTAAAAGCCACCGTAAACTAGGGCCAGAGCTGGAGGTATGCATTCCTTCGCAAGGAAAATTGTATCTTTGGTTTAAGCTTCAAGTACACAAAATCACCTATTTTGAAGTTCCTGTCAGACGTATATGCTGGTTTGCATATTGTTCCATATTAGAAGCACAAGTGGTACCACCTTTGTTTAAAAAGGAAAATGTTTTCAATATTCATAGACACCCACCAAATACCCTTCTACAACAAACTGATTGGAAGTGTGTCCTCTAGTTTCTCACACATGGTCATAATAGGAGAAAGAGTTGAATGCGAGATGAGAAATGGGAAAACTGCTCACAGTTTTGGCATGAAAGAACAAGGAAAGTCGCACTATAGTTTCCCATTGCCTTTCTGATCAAGCCAACATCAAAGGTCAGCCAAATTGGACCCCATCCCCATGTCGTACACTGACATGTTTTGCCATCTCGTTAGCCAGAACTTGATCTCACCATGTTTGTTGAGACTATTTCAACCTCCATTGCAAGAGTCTACAACTTAAAGGCTAAATGTGAGTTTCATGATGGGGCAATCGATCACTCAGCTGAGATACGTGGTTCAGGGATCAAAAGCAGATGCCATTGGAGAATGGATCTCTACCAACCACATCGGGCAAAGCTCTCAAAGCACGGGGATATCAGATCCGAATTAAATAGCTTCTCCCGTGGGTGATCGAGATGCTAAAGAAGTTATCAACCATGTTCTCCTGTGAGGAACTCAAAGCTTAAGAGATTGTAAATTTCCCGTTAATTTTAAAGTATAATTTTGTAATTCAAATCTTACGGCTTTGCCCATGGCCTTAAGAGAACTCATAAGGGCGCACGTGTTTCATTTCGATACCAGTATCAATAAAATGCATTTTAAATTCTTGTTATCATCTCCTTCTCTTTACATTTTCTCACCTCCCGTTATTCTCTTTTCTTTTCTCTTGTCAAATTCAAGTAAAAGCAGCTCAAAATGTTGTCTTTCCGAATGATGATGCCAGTAATCCATACTACAACATGGAGTCCCCCAATAATCCCGCTAAAGAAGATGATGAGTACAATTAAGATGATGGAAGTTTTACAGGATAAACACTTTGATTGAACGCTCCATATTATGCAAGTCTTTTGAGTAAAGAAAATCAAAAAAGAGAAGTCTGTTAGGCTGAAAACCTATAAGGGCGCACTAAGCAGAAATTAGGATATAAAAGAAAATAGAGAAAAGAGATTATATATATATATATAACAAAAAGTTTTGTCCTCTTGTTGAATTTTTGAGAAAATAAGCAATCACGATTTGAAAAGAATTTTGTCATTTTTTTTTTCATATTCTCAAAAAGTCAATTACCCTTTGCTACCCACTTTGAGCTGAAAAACCAAAAGATTCTTTCAATCACCGTAGGCAAGGATCAATCCAGCACTAAAAAAAAATATGCATTGCTTTTATCAACAATTTACTCAGCTCAAAACAAACACAATGTCAAAATGACAAAAAAGGAGAATGACAATTAAAAAAATAGAAAAACAAAATGTCTTGAATAGAGTGGAAAATCCTTCATCCAATAAGCCAGTCGTTGACTTGAGATTGTAGGATGATTCCTACAATGGAGTGGAAATTGTAGAGTTGGTTGCTATTAAAGGTAAACTTTAGAGGAAAGCAATAAAGAACACTTAAGAGTTATAGTCATTCACCCAAACCACATAGGCTACATCCACTCCTTACTATTGAGGCAAGATCCCTAATTAAGTTTTGATGTTCAACAAACCTCAAAAGTGAGAAGTTTAAGATTTCTGATTTCATATATTACTAATGCTTCTTGTTGAGTGTTTCATAAGGACAGATATTTCAAACTAATCTCAACAAGATATTTGCTTATGAGAAGCATCAATCAAAGAGAAAACTAGGAAGACTATTGCCCACACAGTTATGGAGAAATGAGACTTCTCAAAACATAGATTAAAATCAAGAACCAGAGTGTAATCCTGAGAAGAATCTGTTTGTGAAGTTTCATCACGCATTGTGGCAATATAAGAAGGTTGAATAAGAAGGATCAAGGCAAGAAGAGTCATAACAGTGAAGATGAGAAGCATCACTTGAGAAAAAGTTATGTTGAGAAGAGTCATGATCCTGAGAAGGGTCATGATGAAAAGATTCATGTTGAAAAGAGTCATGATCCTGAGAAGGGTCATGGTAAGAAGAATCATCATCCTAAGAAGCATCAACATGAGAAAGAATCAACTTAAGATTTATCATCTTCAACAAAGAAATCATGTGAGAAGGATCACAGTGAGAAGAGTCACTGTGAGAAGGGTCATGACAGCAATGAACAGCCTGGTTTCCGCAGAAAAGTACATACAGCTGTATGTTGCAGAGGAGCGTATTTCCAATGGCTATAAACGGCTAGTTTCTCAACCAACGGCTACAATTCTTGATCCAACAGTTAATACACAATATTAACTCTATAAAACAACAGCCTTGGACGCCATTACTCCTCAAGAGATTGAATCAAAATTCAGAGCTATCAACCTTCTCACCCATTCCAGTTCTTTCTCTTCCATACTCAGCTGAACTTAAAACAGAAGGGATTCATCCATTCTTTGAGTATGTACTAAGTCTTGAGTTGAAGCTATTATTGTAATACTCCATTTGTATCAACCAAACTCTAGAAATCCCAAAACCCTATAAACCAAACAGAACCTTGAATAGGGAACCTTCTCAAGTGGCATGTGTTGTTGTAGGACTTGAGAAGTGAGTGCTTCAGTGTTGGAAGCAGTCTAATAGATCTGATCAGGTTTATTAGTGAAGTATACAATAGGTAGAGCTGTGAAAGAAAACTACCAAGAGAGTTCACCTTTGGAGAGGTGTAAACATTGTAATCTATTTTGGAAAAATAGTGGAAATTCTCACTGGATGTGAGGAGTGGATGTAGCCCTGGAGTGGGGTGAACCACTATAAATCACTGTGTCATTTATTGTCTTTATAGATTACTTATTGTAGAAAAACTCTCCTTAGGGAGAAGGTTTATGAAAACTGAGAAGAGTCCTATATGACCCTTCTCTAACCCACACAGAGCCATTATTTATCAAACCTTCTCACCCTCACAACTTGAACATAAACTCTTGGTAAATTGATTTAAAAACATATTTGTAACTCACAGCTTAAATCTACTTGAAACAATCATTGATATAAACTGTGAGAAGCATTGAAGGAAGAACTAACAGACCCTTCTCAGCTTCACTATAGTTGAGGAGACTGTTTTATTACCCTTCTCTCCTCACCCTTATTAGGAAGAAGATTGTTTTATTACTTCTACTCTCTAACACGTATCTCTTACTTTCTTGAGTCTGATTTATACTTGTGAATCAAAGTTCTTTTATTTCAGGAGAATTTTAAAAGGGTCACAATTCCAACCCCCCCCCCCCCCCCCCCCCCCCCCCCCCCCCCTTCCTTGTGACATTGGTGACTTCAATTGGCATCAGAGCTAAGCCTCTGGGGTTTAGCACACGTAAAAGTGTGAGAGGAAAAAATCTTGGAGGAAGTCATGGCCAAACCAAATTCTGTAACCTTCTTACCAGAAGGTGCTTCATCTAACAGACCACTAGGGTTCAATGGAGAACACTATTACTATTGGAAAAACCAAATGAAGTTGTTTCTTGAATCTCAAGACGCTGATATTTGGGATATAGTTGAAAATGGTCCATACATTCCTACAGTGGGAGATACACATTTTCCAAAGCCCAAAATTGAGTGGACTCCAGAAGAAAAGCATAAAGTGCTGCAAAATTCGAAAGCTAAGTACAACCTAACTTGTGCTTTGGGTAGAGCAGAATATGACAAGATTGTGGGAAAAGAAACTGCTAAAGAAATATGGGATGCCCTACAAACTGCTCATGAAGGAACAGATCAAATAAAGGAAGCCAAGAAAGGGATGCTCATTCATGAATTTGAAATGTTCAAAATGACAGAAGAAGAAACAATTGATGAAATGTTCGGTAGATTCACTGCTATCATCAATGGATTGAGTGCACTTGGGAAAACTTACCCAAATGCTGAGAAGGTTAGCAAACTGTTGAAATGTCTTCCAAAGGCGTGGAGACCAAAGAAGACTGCTATAGAAGAAGCCAAAACTCTGTCTGAACTGGACATTGATCACCTACTGGGCTCTCTCAAAATCCATGAACAAGAACTTATGGAAGAACTGCACCCAAAGAGAAAGATAGTGGCTCTCAAAGCATCTCACAAAGAAGAATGCAACCCTTCTCACAAAGGAAAAGCAGCTACACTAAAATCTTCCCAAGATGATGATGAGCAAGAAAGTGAGGAGGATACTGAAGGAGAAGAGCTTGCATTAATATCAAAAAGAATCAACAGATGGCTGAACAACAAAAGAAGAGCAAAAGAATCAATTCAGAAGAGAACCATTCAAAGGAGACAAGTCAAAATTCACCTGCTTTGAATGCAAGAAGCCTGGCCACATGAAACAAGATTGCCCTTTACTCAAGAAGAGTCCAAGAAGGTTCACATCTCAGAAAAAGGCACTAATGGCTAGTTGGGATGACTCAGAAGGGTCATCAAGTGAGCATGAAGAAGAATCAGCAAATCTTTGTCTCATGGCAGGAATAGAACAAGATGAGGTACAAACTTTTGAACTCCTTAAATGTGAAACATGCAAAGAAATTGAATCTTCCTTTGATAGTTTGTTGCATGACTCTGATATTCTATCTAGAAAATGCATGTTTTTCAAAGAACAATTGAGCAAGGTTAAAAGTGAAAATGAGGAATTAAGAATACAAAATGAAAAAATGGGAACAACCATTCATACCTTACAAATATCTCACTTCAAATTGTCTAAACAATTCAAGCTTCTTACAGTCAAAATGTTTGGAAAAAAACTGTTTCTAGCATAAAACTTGAAAATGAGAATACAATGCTTAGGAAACAAGTAAGTAATTTGACAAATGAACTTGTGATATGTGCAAAGAATCTTGAAGCTTCTCAAGTGATTTTAACTCCTATTGAGGAAGATATGATAGCTAAGAAAGGTAGGAGAAGAACTAGAACTTCATGCACCAAATGTAAACAGTTTGGACATAATGCTTCTGTCTGTAGCACTAAACATAAAGAACCTATATTTGAAAACACTGACCCTCAAGGACCCAAAGAAAAATGGGTACCTAAATCATTGTCAAAAACAAATGCAGGCATGCCTCATAGCATCAAGAAGAAAGCTGTGGTTCCTAGACAGTGGGTGCTCAAGGCACATGACAGGGGAGAAGGATGAATTTCTCTCCATGGAGAGCTTTGATGGAGGACTTGTCATGTTCGGAAATAATGACAAAGGCTACATCAAAGGAATAGGTAGAGTAGGTAAAATAAACTCTGCTCAGATTCAAAATGTTCAATTTGTGAAAGGACTCAAACATAACTTACTTAGCATAAGTCAGTTATGTAATTCTGGACATGAAGTGACATTCAAGTCTGATGTATGCAAAATAAAAAGTTTAGAGTCTGGAAAAATTATTTTCACTGGTCATAGAACAAATAATCTGTATAGCTTGTGTCTTGATGATCTTCCTGATCATATGTGTCTAATTTCTAAGGAAGATGACAAGTGGATGTGGCATAGGAGATTTGGTCATATTAGCATGAAAACTCTTTCAAAATTATCCAAACTTGATTTAGTCAGAGGTCTTCCAAAGATCAAATATGAGAAGGATAAATCATGTGAAGCATGCATCCAAGGAAAGCATGTTAAATCATCCTTTAAACCTATCAACATGATTTCTACTCAAAAACCTTTGGAACTTCTGCATATGGATCTATTTGGTCCAACCAAACATGCTAGTCTAAGTGGAAAAAGATATGGCTTTGTTATTGTTGATGACTATTCTAGGTTCACATGGGTAATCTTTCTCAAAAACAAAGATGAGGTTTTTGAAAGTTTTTAAAACATTTTTTAAGAAAGTTCAAAATGAGAAAAGTTCTAACATCATTACAATCAGGAGTGACCATGGAGGAGAATTTGAAAATGCTTTATTTAAAACTTTTCTTGAAGAGAATGGTGTGTCTCACAACTTCTCTTGTCCAAGAACTCCTCAACAAAATGGTGTAGTTGAAACAAAAAATAGAACATTGCAAGAGATGGCTAGAACATTGCTCAATGATTCAAAAATTGAAAATTACTTTTGGGTAGAAGCAGTTAACACTGCTTGCTATATTTTGAACAGAGCTACAGTTAGAAAAGTTTTGAATAAAATCCCATATGAACTTTGGAAAGGAAAGAAGCCAATTATCTCTTATTTCCATGTGTTTGGTTGTGATTGCTATGTGTTGAACAATAAGGATAATTTAGGAAAATTTGATGCAAAATCTGATCCTGCATTATTCTTAGGATATTCTCTCACATCAAAAGCATATAGGGTATTCAATCTTAGAACAAAAGATGTTGAAGAAAGCATGCATGTGATGTTTATGGAAACTAACAGTTCTAATAATATAAATGAAGAAGATGAGACTGATGAAGATAAGACAGGTGAGAAGGATGCTGAAATAAATGAGAAAGCTGAAACAGATCCAACAATTGACCCTTCTCAACCCTTGAATAATCAAAATGTACAATCTACTCAAGCTTCTGATCTTCCTAGAAGTTGAAGACTTGTTACTCACCATCCTCAAGAGCAAATAATTGGAGAAACCTCTGAACCAGTCAGAACTAGAAGTTCTTCAGAAGAGAAGCTTCTTAGAGTGCCCTCATATCCCAAATAGAGCCCAAGAATATAAATGAAGCAATTATAGATGAATCTTGGGTAGAAGCAATGCAAGAAGAGCTTGCACAATTTGAGAAGAATGAGGTATGGAACCTAGTACCCTCTCCTTCACATCAATCTGTTATTGGTACTAAGTGGGTGTTCAGAAACAAAATGGATGAAGATGGTAAGGTGATCAGAAACAAAGCAAGGTTAGTTGCTCAAGGTTACAATCAACAGGAAGGTATTGATTATCATGAAACTTTTGCTCTTGTTGCTAGACTAGAAGCTATTAGAATCCTTCTTGCTTATGCTGCTCACAAAGATTTCAAACTCTTCCAAATGGATGTTAAAAGTGCTTTTCTAAATGGCTTTCTAAATGAGGAAGTGTATGTACACCAACCTCCTGGTTTTATTGATGAGAAGCATCCAAACCATGTTTTCAAACTAAGCATGGCACTCTATGGTCTTAAACAAGCTCCTAGAGCTTGGTATGAAAGACTGAGTACCTTTCTTCTCAAAAATGGTTTTTCAAGAGGAAAAATTGATGTCACTCTCTTTAGAAAATCAATTAAAGATGAATTATTAATAGTTCAAATTTATCTTGATGACATCATCTTTGGAGCAACAAATGAAAAGCTATGTAGTGACTTTGGAAAACTTATGATGAGTGAGTTTGAAATGAGCCTAATGGGTGAACTAAGATACTTTCTTGGTTTGCAAATCAAACAACTTAAGAAGGGTATTTTCATCTCTCAAGAAAAATATATAATAGATCTTCTTAAGAAATACAAAATGAGTGATGCAAAAGCAATGGCAACTCTCATGCACCCTTCTGCAAACATTAAGAAGGATGAGAAAGGTAAATCTGCATCTGAGAAGGAATATAGAGGTATGATAGGGGCCCTATTGTATCTCACTGCAAGTAGACCAGATATAGTCTTCTCAGTAGGGTTGTGTGCTAGATTTCAATCTGCTCCAAAAGAACCTCATCTTTGTGCTGTTAAAAGAATTTTTAGATATCTTGTTGGTACACCTAACCTTGGCTTGTGGTACAAGAAAAGAACCCATTTTGACCTAATTGGGTACTGTGATGTTGACTATGCTGGAGACAAAATTGAAAGAAAAAGCACAAGTGGTTCTTGCCAACTACTTGGAGAATCACTCATCTCATGGTCATGTAGAAAGCAAAACACAATTGCCTTGTCTACCACAGAAGCAGAATATGTCTCTGCAGCAGGATGTTGTTCTCAAATTCTTTGGATCAAAAACCAACTTGAGGACTACTCTCTAAGCTTCTCAGGTATTCCTATCTTCTGTGATAATACCAGTGCCATTAATTTGACTAAAAATCCCATTCAACATTCTAGATCAAAGCACATTGATATTAAACATCATTTTATTAGAGATCATGTGCAAAAGAAAGATATTGAACTTGTTTTTGTGGATACTAAGCATCAATTAGCTGATATCTTCACTAAACCTCTGTTAGAAGAGAACTTTAGTTATATTAAAAGCATGTTGCATATCATTGAAACCCCCTCTGATGAGAAGGGTTATGACCACCAACCTTCTCAAGACTGAGAAGGGTCATTACCCAACCTTCTCAAACCTGAGAAGGGTCATCAGTATCATATGGCCTTTAAAAACATCAAAACGATTTTATGTTTGTTCCTTTTCTGTCTATTTTAGTGTTTGTTTCAATGTTGATATGCTTTAATTGTTGTTTTTCCTTTTATGGTTTATGTCTTAGGTTATTTTTAGTTAAAAATACCAAAAATAGGTTCCTAGCCGTTCAACGGCTCTTCTCAACTCTCTCCCCATCAATCTTGTCACTTAAAGTCCCTTCAACAGTTACACACATTAGTCAAATGTGTTGTAACCGTTGGATAATAACTGATTCCAAGTTATTAAATTCACGCAAAACCCTCTCTCATCATTCACTCGCATAACCGTTGCATCCTTTCTCCTTCAATCTTTCTTAACTTCTCTCATGGTGAGAACTAAAAACCCAGAGCCTACTTCATCATACTCTGATTCCTCACGCGATTCCTTTCTTAGAAACCAAAACTTTATCCTTGTTGGCCCTCCTCAACCTAATTGCAAAGCGAAACCCTTAAAATCCAGACCAGCCAAAATGAAACATGCTCCAAGTGGAAACCCCAGAAGATCATCTAGAGTAATATGGAGAACTGCTGCCAAAAATACCACTGGAACTAACCCAGATACTTCTATAAACTTGGAAGAGGAAAACGTTGCTTCTGAACAGGGAACAGAGCAACCCCAAGTTTCTGAGAAGGGTGCTCCTTCTCCAAAGAAGGCTCCTAAGAGCAAGAAAATGGAAAGGGGTGATGCTGATATTAGAAGGAAAGTCATGGAAACTTTGGCTACTGCAAGCAAACAACCTACAGGGCCAAAGAAGAGAAAACAGCCTGACATGTTCAACTGGAACAAGAAGGCTATTGTCTCTGGAACGGTTTATAACCTTGAGGAAATTGAGAAGAGTGGATGGAATGTCACTCCTCTTCTTACTCAGCAAAAATGGGAAAGGTTTGTCTCTCTTGATGATTTAGTTTATAGAGAGAAAGTTAGGGAATTTTATGCAAATGCCCAATATCAACTTGAGCCTCTTCAAATTACATCTTGGATTGGTGGAAGGGAATTCAACATCACTCTAATCTCTCTAGGACAGGTCTTCAATATCCCTCATGAAGGTGTGCAAATTTATGAAGAGAAATGGTATAACTCCTTAGGTATTTCTGCACAAGAACTCAAAACTATTCTACTCAAAGACCATTCTCTCCCCATCACAGCACCAAACCTCAAACCCTTAGTGAGAATCCTTCACCACATCAGTTCTCATACTCTCCTTCCTAGGGCTGGTTCCTTTGAGAAGGTAACCACTGGAGATTGCATTATTCTATACCATCTGGTAGAAAACAATCCTCTTAGTCTCCCTTACCTTATCATGCATCATATGATAAATGCTGTTAAGGCAGACAAACTCCAAACCTCTCTCCCCTATGGAAAAGCCCTCACAAAAGTGTTTAATCACTTTTTAATCAAGATATCTGTCAAAGAAGGATCCATCGAATCAAATCCCTTCACCTCTAAGAATCTAAAACTCATGGGTCTAGATGTTGCTGCTAAGGAAGAGAAGAATGATGGAAAGAAAAAGAAACAGAAGGTTTCTCATACAACATCTGTAGAAGAAGAAATGGCTGAAGCTCTTAGAAGAGAAACTAAGACAAAGAGAAGAAATGACCCTTCTCTCAGTCCTGAGAAGGGTGAAAATATCCCTGAGAAGGTTCAGGAGAAGGTTAAAGAGGCTGAGAAGGATCATTTTCATGAGAAAAAGAAAGCCATAGAGTCTGAGAAGACTGCTAGAAGCACTTCTGATGAAGAGAGAACCGTCTCTGATCATCAAAGTGACTCTGGTCATTCTACATCAGTTGGGAAGATGGCTCCCTTATCCAAAGTCTATTCAAGGGGTCCAAGAACAGTATGGAAAGTCCCAACCAAAGGAGAAACAAGTGCTCTTGTAGAGAGCTTTAACAAAGCTGCATTTGAAATTGGAATGATCACACTAAAGAAGGATGCTGGTGGTGAAAAATCAGAGGGAGGAACTGAAGTACTCCACCTTGACTCATCTGGAGCAAGTGTTCTGATACAATCATGGTTTTAGAAGATACCATTCCATTCAATCTAAATGAGGGAATCACCATTGAGCCACCACAACAAGGGCCAATTGCTAAAGGAATAGCAATTGAAGAAGAGAAACTTGTTGAGAAAGTTGTAAGTGAAGAAAAAGAAGAAGAGGCTGAAAAAGAAGAAAGTTTAGAGGCTGAGAAGAGTGCTGACCAGGGTGCTGAGAAGAGTGCAGAAGTGGAAACAAATCAAGAGCAACCTTCTCATGATGGTATAACCCTCACTCAACCTAACCCTCCATCACCTCAGGGGGAGTTTATCAGAAACACCCCCTCTCCAAACATTCATACACCTCTTCCAACCATGTTTCCAGATCAAATGCCAACCTTACCACCCTTCTCTCCAACTCTGAACTTACCAAATACTCAAGCTAGCCTTCACCCAGTTACCACTGCTCCACCAACTGAACCCTCACCAATTCCTACCATATCTAGGGTCACCTCTCATAACCTAGAATCTCTCACTGCAGCCATAAATCTTGAATACAACATCTCACCCCTCAAAACCTCCAACACCATCACCTCTTCAAACCTAAACCAGTTTTTGAACCTTAACCAAACTCCTCAAAATGAATCCCCTCAACCAATATACCCTCCTTTCATTCCCCAAACCTTACCATCTGATATACCATCACACTTTGGCTCTCTTGATTCCACTTTTCTCAAAGCTGCACTTGGAGAACCTTCTGGCACTGCACCTCAGAAAGGTGATGATATCTGTAACACCCCCCTTTTACTATTACAACTAAATAGACAATTATCAGAGTCACCTGGAAGGGCGCTACATTTTTCACCATTTTTCACCATTTTTCACCTCCAAAATAATTTATATAAAAGAAATCACCAAGCAGCGGAAATATTAACCAGTTTAAACATCTCCAGAATTAACAATTAAAGACATCTCCAAAATTAATTAAAACAATTTCCAATAACTAAAATAATAGTTCAAAACGATAACTAACGACTCCCCGGTGCTACATATCAGAGCTGACACAGACCCAAACGAGAGAGGAAGCAAAACCTAGCAATTCCTCCACGAGCACTAGCGATCACCTGCAGCGTTGCCGCATGAGAGCAACATTCCAAGCAGAAGGGGTGAGTCTAACAGAGATAATAAGCAGATGATAAAAATATGCTAGCATCAGGTAACTACAGCAACACAATACAATTACACCATATCACAGCACCAGATACCAAAGGAAAAATCCATTTGACAGTTAACCACCAAAATTATAACATTCATAGACAATGGGATGATATGCAACCCCTCCAGTGGGCATATGCATGCGGTACCGATCACCAAAATGAGCCACGACGGGCATATCACCAATAAACACCAGAGGCAGAGCCTATATCACCAAAACATGCATATGACAATGCGACACCATGATTATGCACCAACTCACCATAACAAGTATTTAAAATAAATACTATATCACCAGAATCAAAACAAATGATTTCACCAAAAATAGCACCAAGTTGTAGCATCACAGCTACCACTAAACTCTCCTGAGCATACCAGCACCGCACCTGAAATATTAACACCAGACGGCTCCACAACGCGGACATAACGCACGCACACCACGCACAAGACTGGCGCACAGCGCCTAGGCACATCGCACCTACTTCAGCGAATTAATTAAAATAGCAAACGACATCGGATTTCAACAAATAAATACTTGTTGGAAAGCCCTATGGGTCTGGTTATCATCCCTAAGTTCAGTTTTTGAAGGAGAGTGTCCAATAGGTACAGTTTTCGAAAAGCACACAGGCTAGTTGCAAAAGAGGACAGTTTCTGTCCTTCAAATTCAAGCAATTCCAAGGTGACCAAAACTCAATCAAATTGCATGAAACTTGTGCATAAACTGGGGCAAATTTTGTCTAGTTTTCAAAGAAATTGGATTCGTTCGAAAAGGAGTTCTTTTGAAAACGTGGTAACCAAAACACTGACCCTGTGTCCAGATTGTTTCCAGAATCTTACTCTAACTTGTGGAATTCATATCTCGAGCTACACAACTCTAAACGCAACCAAACCAGTGCCAAATTAACAAGCATTAAGTCTATTTTCCAGAAAAATGAACCACATAATTTTTCGGTCAATACAACGTTCCCAGCCACCGAAATACCGAATCTATACCCAAATCGTTTCCAGAATTTTAACCTAACTTGTATCGCCTATAACTCGAGCTATACAACTCCGAATTTGACGAAACCAGTGCCAAAACGACCGGCGTTAAGTCTATTTTCAAAAACAATCAACCTCATAATTTTTGGATCAACCAAACAGCGCCAGTTTTAGAAAAACCGAACTTGTGTCCAGAATCGCTAAATTGCCAAACACCAATCCTAACGGCAACGATACCGCAACCACCACAACAAAACCGACAATTCGACAACGCGACAACAACAATCAACCACGCACAGCAACAACAAAAACACGAACAATAACAACACCATCATCGTGATACAACAATCACGCAACAACAAATAACGAAACAAATCACAATAACTTGCAATAATCATCAAAGCACCAATCTCAACGAAAACACGATATGCAACAACACGAACAATTCAACAAAACCCTAGACTACCCACACATAATTATCATCAACCCATTATCAAGGTTAAGCCCACCCTTACCTCAACTATGGTGGCGCAAACTCCCTCCTAGCCTCGTTCCTCGATCTCCAAATACGGCGACTCCCCCAAACTGCAGCTTCAGTGCGAAGCCAATATCTCTCTCCTCAGAACTCGTTTCGAAGATCCGAACGGTGAAAGTGTAGAACTATATCTTAAGAACCTGCTGCCCAAAAACGAAGACGATCCAACGGTTAACGAAACCGGAATCGCAATTTTACGGTGACAGGTTTGAGAAAAACGGGAATTGTTTTCTCTCTTCTTTTCTCTCTCTTTGGTGGCTGCTCTAATCCGAAATTCCTCTCTCTCTCAACCCTAAATTAATCCTCTCCACTTATAATAAGTGAGAAACATAATGGGCTAAATTATTTGGGACTTTATCCACATAGGAAGGGAGCCCAATGCTATTTTTAACTAGCCCACAACACGTGATTATCATCTAACTCGTTTTCAACATAGCTACTACGCCCATAATTTCAATTCTTACAATCATCCTACGGCAATCCCACTTCGAAATAATTTGATTAAATTTTAGGGCGTTACAATATCTCCAATGAAACTTCTGCTGGTCCCTCTGCTAGTGTTGAAAAGAGGATGACAAAGATGGAAAAGGTGATGAAGAGAATGAAAGGATTGCTGAAGAATGTGCTGCAAGGACAAGCCATTCTGCAACAAGCCCAAAGGGCTCAAGCTGCTCGTGATGAGCAATTTAGAAATTGGATAATGCAACAAGGAAACACCAACCCTGCTCCTAATGTCTTACCCCCAGAATTTGGTCATATACTCCAGTTTCCAGATATTCCTAGGCCTGCTACTTCAACCTCATCTGATGGGTCTTCCCCATCCAAGTAGCAACCAAATCTATTTCCTTCCTCCTCCACCTTTCTGATGTGTGACAAAAGGGGGAGAAGCGTTAGATTAAGTTATTAGGTCTTAGGCTATTTTGTGTGCTCTGTCATTAGCTAGTATCTGTGCAATTAGGCACTATTTGTTTGAGAAGTAATCTTCTCACTGTTTGTTTTATTTTCTAGGCAAGTTTAGCCACCAAGAACATGACTGCAATATAATCATTCCAATGAGTTTTTTGATGATATAAATGAAGATGAATGTTCTTCCTTATGTTTTCTTGTGTGAATTACTGAATTATGTCTAACTTGAATATAACTTAGAAACTAAACTGTCAGCACACATTCAGGGGGAGTAAAAAGAAAAAAAATGCCTTAGAAAGTTTAAAATAAATATCAGAAAACTTAATCCATCTCAATTGAGTTTGTCAAACGTCAAAAAGGGGGAGATTGTTGAGGCAAGATCCCTAATTAAGTTTTGATGTTCAACAAACCTCAAAAGTGAGAAGTTTAAGATTTCTGATTTCATATATTACTAATGCTTCTTGCTGAGTGTTTCATAAGGACAGATATTTCAAACTAATCTCAACAAGATATTTGCTTATGAGAAGCATCAATCAAAGAGAAAACTAGGAAGACTATTGCCCAGTTATGGAGAAAGGAGACTTCCCAAAACATAGATTAAAATCAAGAACCAGAGTGTAATCCTGAGAGAATCTGTTTGTGAAGTTTCATCATGCACTGTGGCAATATAAGAAGGTTGAATAAGAAGGATCAAGGCAAGAAGAGTCATAACAGTGAAGATGAGAAGCATCACTTGAGAAAAAGTTAAGTTGAGAAGAGTCATGATCCTGAGAAGGGTCATGATGAGAAGATTCATGTTGAAAAGAGTCATGATCCTGAGAAGGGTCATGGTAAGAAGAATCATCATCCTAAGAAGCATCAACATGAGAAAGAATCAACTTAAGATTTATCATCTTCAACAAAGAAATCATGTGAGAAGGATCACAGTGAGAAGAGTCACTGTGAGAAGGGTCATGACAGCAATGAACAGCCTGGTTTCTGCAGAAAAGTACATACAGCTGTATGTTGCAGAGGAGCGTATTTCCAGCGGCTATAAACGGCTAGTTGCTCAACCAACGGCTACAATTCTTGATCCAACAGTTAATACACAATATTAACTCTATAAAACAACAGCCTTGGACGCCATTACTCCTCAAGAGATTGAATCAAAATTCCGAGTAATCAACCTTCTCACCCATTTCAGTTCTTTCTATTCCATACTCAACTGAACTTAAAACAGAAGGGATTCATCCATTCTATGAGTATGTACTAAGTCTTGAGTTGAAGCTATTATTGTAATACTCCATTTGTATCAACCAAGCTCTAGAAATCCCAAAACCCTATAAACCAAACAGAACCTTGAATAGGGAACCTTCTCAAGTGGCATGTGTTGCTGTAGGACTTGAGAAGTGAGTGCTTCAGTGTTGGAAGCAGTCTAATAGATCTGATCAGGTTTATTAGTGAAGTATACAGTAGGTAGAGCTGTGAAAGAAAACTACCAAGAGAGTTCACCTTTGGAGAGGTGTAAACAGTGTAATCTATTTTGGAAAAATAGTGGAAATTCTAACTGGATGTGAGGAGTGGATGTGGCCCGGAGTGGGGTGAACCACTATAAATCACTGTGTCATTTATTGTCTTTATAGATTACTCATTGTAGAAAAACTCTCCTTAGGGAGAAGGTTTATGAAAACTGAGAAGAGTCCTATATGACCCTTCTCTAACCCACACAGAGCCATTATTTATCAAACCTTCTCACCCTCACAACTTGAACATAAACTCTTGGTAAAATGATTTAAAAACATATTTGTAACTCACAGCTTAAATCTACTTGAAACAATCATTGATATAAACTGTGAGAAGCATTGAAGGAAGAACTAACAGACCCTTCTCAGCTTCACTATAGTTGAGAAGACTGTTTTATTACCCTTCTCTCCAAACCCTTCTTTGGAAGAAGATTGTTTTATTACTTCTACTCTCTAACACTTATCTCTTACTTTCTTGAGTCTGATTTATACTTGTGAATCAAAGTTCTTTTATTTCAGGAGAATTTTAAAAGGGTCACAATTCCAACCCCCCTTCCTTGTGACATTGGTGACTTCACTTACACCATCTAAGAATTTCACTACTTTCCCAATAGTTTACAAGGCACTTTTTTTGACAAAAGTTTACAAGCCACTTATTGGCTACAGCACTGATAGTTTTATTCCATAGCTCTATCTACTGTTCAACTTGTTTTATTCTACAGCACTAGCAACTGTATTACCCCTTAGAACCAATCTTAGCTATCAAATCAAAGAATATACATCCGGAGGTAGTCTCCAGGTGTGGGTCCCACAACTTGTTTTGGCGCCAAACTTCCTTCCTTCTCGCCTAAAGCTCCCGACCAGTAAAACGTCGCCACGTGTCTTCATTCCTTCCCCTCTTTTGGTGCTAAAATATTCCCATGTGAAGTTGTCAGCCACCCCATGTGCGCAAAAAAACCATTGAGGTGCAAAAACAAAATTATATACCAAAATAATGCACATTGTGGGTTATTTACCAAAGTTGGGCAAAATGAACTGTGTTTTTTTATTTTTTATTTAATTATATATTAGAATGATAAAAATTAAATTAATTCAATTTAAATAAAAAAATTGTATTCAGATAATTAATATTTTTAATCCAAATTTCCTAATTAAATTTAAGGGTCACAAAGAAATATTACAACACAATAATTTATTTAAAAGACTAACCGAAAATTACAATAGTTATTTAAAAGACTAATCCGAAATATTACAACACATTAATTGCGGTTAGGACAGTTGTTTCTGTTGTGACCCTCATTTCTACAAATTCCGCATCTTTTGGTGCGTGTACCTCTTTCTCTTTGATCCATCTCTGTACGAATACGGGTAGATTGTGGACGACCCTTTTTATCTCTCCGTTTAGTTGGATCATGCTGTAGTTCTAAAGTATTGAAATAAGGCCATGACGTCTCAGTTGGCAAGGGTGGGAACTCCACAATGTAAGTATTGAAAACATTCTCCATTGTGTACGGTGGATCCACGAATTGCATGTGGTCGTAATTGCATTTTGAGCATGCTGCGATGACATGTGAACAAGGGCAGTGAAGTGCCTGGAATTCCTCACACTCACACGTTTTTGCTTTGAAGTTCACCACGAATGTTCGCGCAGGTCTACCACTTTGTGGTCGTACAAGTTCTTCAACTCGGAACAATTGTTGGTGTCACATAGTGTCTTAAACAAGATAGGAAGAAAAACCAAGCCTCCTTTGTCTCACCCTCGACCACTGCATATGCAATTGGGAAGGTGTTGGTTCTTCCATCTTGTGCGATTGCCAAAAGAAGACACCCTTTGTACCTACCGTACAACCATGTTCCATCAACAGAGACAACTGGTTTGCAAAATAGAAAGCCTTTAATGCACGGGCCAAAACTCCAAAAGATGCGGTGGAATACACCTTTGTCGGCAACTAGTTGTCCATTCTCATAGAATGGTTTGTACTGCCAATCGTGAACTGTGTCTGGAATATAGTAAGAGAAAGCATGTAGCCACCTGGTTACTTCATTGTAAGAGTCCTCCCAATTACCGAAGATAAGCTCGATTGCTTTTTGTTTAGCAATCCAAGCCTTTCGGTAGGAACTTTGGCACGTGAACTGCTCCTTGATGTGTGCAATCAACACAGCCACTGATATTGTCGGGTCCTTCCTTGCAAGTGGAAGTATATGAGTACACATGAGGGAGGAGGTCAGCTGGCGGTGAACTTGGGAAATAGTCGATGTTGTACATGTGTGTGGGTGAGTAAACTGTGTAATCCCCCAATATCCAGTTTTTGCTCCTAGTCTCACTACACACCTCCACAAACAGGTTTCATGAACACAACAAACGGTCCATGTGTGTGGTTTAGACTCACAGATTTTGTATGCAACTGAATGGTTTAGGTGATATGTTTGGATGAATTGTTGGGCTATTTCTTTTGTGGGAATTTTCATTTTGAGTTTGAGTTCGTTTGGGACTTCATTGGATAAAAGTTGGTTCCTGTCCATGGAATGGCCAAACTCTACATCATAAAGTTCTGGGTTATCAGTTGTGACGTTTTGAAAGTGTGGGACAGACTCGCGGAATGCAACACCTATGTTGGGGTTAGCTTCAATTGGTTCCTCATCGACGTCACGCTGAAGAATTTCATCTTCATCTTCGCTAAAGTCCCCAACGTCTTCATTATGGACACCAACAAACATACTAAACGGTGGGGTATTAGTTTGAGTATGTAGAGGGTGGCTTGTGTTAAGGTCAATGGGTGTGTTTGAGGATGATGGTGCAGAGTGATAGTGAGGTGTTGAAGGTCTGTAATGCATGTCAGTTTGGGATGATGAAGGATTGAATTGAGGGTAAACAGGTGGAATGAAGTCAGTGTATGGTATTTCTGTTTGTTGAGAAAAATGTATGTTCTGTTGTGATGAAGATGGAATAGAGTGGGCGTGACTTACCTGGGTGTAGTTAGAAGGAGCCTCAACCAAATCTGCGTATATTTCTGGTGTACATATACCAAGGTGTCTATCTTCTTTGAAATGCTCTATCATAAGTTCAACATCATCGTCGGAATTTATTTCGAATCCCCCATAAAAGGTATGGTCAGTACTAAGAGTTGTGGGGTACCGATATGTAAGACTGGCAACCATTTTTGAATGGTCAGGAGAGATTTTTTTTTCCAATGGCTTGTTTAACTTGAGCTAGTTTGGATTTAGAGTTGAGTTTGACAAGGGTGTTGTTATCACACCTAAAAAATATACCCTCAGTATTTGTTTTTTCAACATAACCATTGTAAAAGACCGTGATGAAAACATTCGTTGGAGCCATTGACGAAGTTGGGAGTAGGAGGGTGGGTTTGAGTTTCAGTTGGTAGTAGGAGAATCTATGGCAGTTGGGTGTTTAGTGGTGAGAGATTTAGGGCCTATTTATTGAAATTTGAATGGTCTAGATTTCACCGATGGTTTTGAAGGCCAGGATTGCACCGACACTTTTAAAGGCCAGGATTGCACCACACTTTTGAATTGTTCAATGTGCATCGTTCACTGTGCATTGTTCAGAGTGCATTGTGCAGTGTGCTTAGTGCAGAGCGCAGTGTCCCATGCTTAGGAAAAACCGGTTTTAGTCATTGTTTCGAATCTTGTACACGTGGGTTATAAGTCCGTTAGTACTAATTCAAAACATGAAATCGTAGTTCTATAACTCTACTATAATGTCATATCATTTTTTTAATTTAGTAATTTAACAAAATTGGTTATAATTGATCTAAACATGGTAAAAAAGTCATTTTTTAGACTTAGGAAAAACCTTTTTTAGTCATTGTTTCGAAGGCCAGGATTGCACCGACACTTTTAAAGGCCAGGATTGCTCGTATCGTTTATCGCTGCCCCCGGATCGGCGAAGGTAATCGGTATTCGGTGGTGCGTAATGACTATCAAGAATGACAAACACGTTCGATAGATGTTTCAGCAGCATGAGATGTTTCAACCTCTTACTCAAAGTCCTATCGAATTGTGCGTCAAAACAACTATTTCCACCGATGAGATCATCCGTCGGGTTATCCCTCCAGCGGTCCAATGGCCACTACCAGAAAATGTTTGGTGGAAGTAGTTTCGCTCATGTTTTCCTCTCGTTTCGTTTTTTATTTTCTATTCTTGTATTTCTAAAAATTTTGTTGTTTATTTCAGTCTTTTTTCTATATTATATTATGTTCCAATTTTTAATCTCTCACTTTTTTTTCGTAATGACTATCAAGACTGACAAACACGTTCGACAGATGTTTAAGCAGCATGAGATGTTTCAACCTCATACTCGGAGTCCTATCGAATTGTGCGTCGAAACCACTATTTCCACCGATGAGATCATCCGTCGGGTTATCCCTCCAGCGGTCCAATGGCCACTACCAGAAAATGTTTTGTGGAAGTAGTTTCGATCATGTTTTCCTCTCGTTTCGTTTTTTATTTTCTATTCTTGTATTTCTGAAAATTTTGTTGTTTACTTCAGTCTTTTTTCTATATTATATTATGTTCCAATTTTTAATCTCTCACTTTTTTTTTCGTAAATATTAACGTAATTAAATTATAAATAGGTATAATCATTTTTATAAATTTATTTTTAATTTATTTAGGTATTTATTTATTAATAATAAAAAAAGACAGTTCAGAAGTCACCTGAGGAGGGGAGAGGGGGGTGGGGGGCGACTTCTGAACTGCAATTTAATGAGGAGTAGGGAAAAATCGATTAGACAAATTTTCTTTTGAAGAGGAAAAAGAAAAAAAATTCGGTAAAAAAATCGCAAATGCGAGAATAGCACCAAATCTCTGATACAATGCACCAAACCTTTTATAAGTCACCTACACCACACCTGATATTTAATTTTAAACAACACCTAACCCTTTATAAGTGATCCAAATCCATTGGTGTTATAAAACAACAAAAAATAGTAGTAGTACACAATATAAATCACATTTTCACTATGCTAAGTGAATGAAACATTATCTGGAAGGATTCATTATGGTGGAGGTTTGTCATTGGAAAGTTGCTTACCTCTCTTGCCTCATCCATCAAGGCTATGAAAGTCTGATCTTCCAATTCAATGTCATTTGAAACCCGAAGCCTAACAACCCCTTCCAAAATCTCCTCAGTTTTCAGAATGAGACGACCCTCGTCCTCATCATAGTAACCCTTGAATACTTAACTTCTTAATCTCAAAAATGAACAAATTTAAAACTTAATATATATAACTAAACACATATCACACACACACGCACACACACGCGCGCGCGCGCGCACACACACACACACACACACACACACACATATATATATATATATAAACATAGTTTTAATAGTTTTACAAAAACGTGTGGCAATACTAAAGCCACTCACACATATAGCAGAGTATTACCAAACAACGGAAAGTAAGAACATAAAATAGGGTCAGCCAAAGGACTTAAACGAGACTCAAAAGACTGATACACTGGCTAAACAAAACTAAGGTCCTCACAATGAGACACCTGTCCGCTCCATCATATCGCACCGGCATTCTCGGTGCCTTCGACGTCCATCGTGGAAGGAAGAGTATCTCCTTCTGCTGCAAGCAGCTCCTCAACAGGATCTCAGTGATACAAATAAACAATACAAGAGAAAACACACAGGGCTAAGATACATGTATAAGTCATAAAAATGGGAAGATAAGGTAAAACTTAATTTAAACATGTTACAGGCACATTAAATCATCTTATTTCTTATCTTCTATTCTTCATTAATATCTTATGCCTCTGACTCTATCTATAAATATGTGTCATACTATATGCTGACTCTGGCCATATCCTGATGCCACAACGTCCCCACATCCCTACAGAACGCCATCCGACTGTCACCATGGAGTCCGGCTTTTATAAGTCTTTCCCTATCGGAAAACAGATCAGAGTAATCTAATCCTATAATTACACCACCTGGCCGGCATAAATATCAATATGTCCTACTAAGGACCCCGACCCGGTACTCGACCTCGTGTGTCCCATACCACACGGCTTTGGACTTACAACACATGCAATCTATATGATTCTATTTGATTACTCTTTAACCCGTATGCCTTACTCATTTTCCTGATTAGTACCTTGTACTATTACTCGCACTACGGTTAAGTATTCATTGCACTGTATATCTCTTCATGACTCTTAATTCACTAGCACGCCTAGGTTTATTATGAAATCTTAACTTCATTACTATTATTAAATAAAGTCATGTTTCTCAAACTTAACTATATCAATAAGATATTTCAACAATTCAACAAATAATCACAAATAGCACATAAGCAGTTCATAACAATCAAAGCAATCAATCACAGTATCTCAAGCAATCAATCAATCACTAAATCAATCAAATAAAAATATAGAAGTTTCCTATGCGTTAACCGGTCATCGACGGCCTAAACTTCATTCAACCTTAACTCCGAAGAGTAGTCAAATGATCTTTAGGTATCGCTGACTATTTAACTCTAGTACAGCTTGAGTCACTATACACATATTTAAATTAAAACTTTACGCTAACCGTCCCGACAAATACGGTATCTTTCCCCCACCTGAGTTATAGCACGAACGTACACTTGCTCTGGCAAAACCAACACGTACTCGAACAAAGCTACGAAACTACGAGCACAGGATGTTGGTTTGTTTTGTGGTTGAAGGTTTGAAGGAATATGAGAAGGAAGTATTTTGGTTATGGAATGATGAATGAATCAAATGACTTAGCTTGCTATTTATAGTAGCTCCATGGACCTTGCTTACATCATGCTAAGTATGAGGTGTAAAACTCACTTTTTGGGTGGCATGATCCTATAAGTTTAAGTGATGAGTCATCTTAAGCAGGCACCTAGGTGGAAGACTCTCATGAAGCATGTAGAAGCATGAGGTGTATTATCTTTTAGGTGGCATGTTCTCACAGGTTAAAATGATGATTCATCTTAAGCTAGCATGAGGTGTCTTATTCTAATACATCCAACACAAAATCTAGAAGAAGCATGAGGTGTTCAATTCCTTTTTGGTGTCATGATGAAAGGAGATTTTGAGTGATTCATGTTTATCATAAAACATGAGGTGTGAATTCATCTTTTTTGTTGGCATGATACTATGATATCAAGAGATGAGTCCCTAAGTAGCTTTTCATGTGGCAAAATCTTACTAAAACAACACATACACTTAGCAAGCATGAGGTGTTTTTACTTAACCTTAAAGGTAAGCATATTAAGATAACTACTCGAAATAAATATATCATCATATCATATAAATATATATTTTGGTTATCATCTTCATGAGGTGATAACCTCATTCATGTGACACACATATATAAACATAAATAATAATAATAATAATAATAATAATAATAATAACAACAACCATAATAATAATAATAATAATAATAATAACAACATATCAACATAGGTATATATATAAATTTACCAAAAACATATGTTTGTCTTATCTTATATCTTATGCGGCTTGTCACAAGCGCGCCAAATTTCAGTCTTTTTTTTTTCTTTCTATTCTTCCTTTTTTTTGTTTCTTTTATATTATTTCACTTTTTTTATCTTCTTTCTTCTTTCATTTACTTTTTTTTCCTTTTTTGTTTTTGAGTGTTTTTAGGGTAAGGAAACAAATCAAATTCCTCAGAACCATTAAATATGACTGTAGGATGTAGTATAAAAATTCATCAACGGTTGAGATTTAATACAAGTTGATTCAATCTTAACCACTAATAGCATTTCACACAATATCCTACGATCAATTTTGGTGGTTATCGATGACGGATTTAATTTGCTCCCTCAACCTAAAAGCACCTTTTGGTTTTTACTTTGGTTTTTACTTCAGTTTTTTTTTTTTATATTTTAAGAGCTGCTTTACGGCCTCAAAAATTTTAAATGTTTAAATATACAAATTTTTACGTAAATAAATATTTACGTAAGTCTTAAAAATATTTATTTACATAAACTTTAGTCACATTTACAATAGGTCCCTCAATCGTACTCTTTCAACTTTCTATAGGTGCTTCTATTTTATTTGTAATTTCCATCCAACACTACACGTTACCACGTGTTTCACTTTCTATTTGTGTTTTCTTCTATGTTTTGGTCATTTCGTACCAACGGGTATTTAAACCATTCTTTAGTTGGTGTTTATATTTTTATCTTTCTTTAAAATTCGAGTACAACATTGCTGCATTGACTCCTGTGGGAACTTCAGCCACATTTACAATACAACCTTCATGATCTTCTTTCAACGGGAACTTCAGTCGCATTTACAATAAAATCTCCAAAATCTTTTTCAATTTTGTATAACTACACCTATTTTATCATGGGTTTCCTTCAACCATGCTTGATATCCAGCATGTTTCACTTTTTAATTATGTTGTCTTTTTTTCTTTCTAATTATGGGTTAATTTTTTTTATTTACATTTGATGAATGTGGATTATGTTATTAAATTTTTTTAGACTTTTTCTTCTTATTTTATCAAAGGTTAATGTTCTCTTTAAAATTTATAATCTTTTGATTAAAATTTATATTTATAATTTAATTTTTATTCATAGTTATTAGATTTTATATTTTGCAGACTAACACCATTTGCCCAATGGCACAGGTTACCCTGGGGCCCGGTAGTCGATCCCGTGCTCCTGATTTTGATTCTCACAGTTGACAAACTCAGTGTTGACCAGTGCAAAATTTGTATTCAAGCACAATGAGATATTAGTACGATAGAATTTAGCCAACCCCGTGCGGGTATTGCCGCACTTTTTTTTTTAACTTTAGTTATTTTTTCTTTTTATTTTTTTTTGTTTTGTCCTCTTTTTTATTTTAATATTTTCCATTTTTTCCTTTTTAATATTTTAACGAGTACTCTAGGGTCTTGAAAAATTTTAGATGTTTAAATATGCGAATTTTGTTTTTCAATTATCGATTTGGTGAAAAAAATATTTAAT
Organism: Astragalus glycyphyllos; assembly: GCA_963573325.1. Taxonomy (NCBI): domain Eukaryota; kingdom Viridiplantae; phylum Streptophyta; class Magnoliopsida; order Fabales; family Fabaceae; genus Astragalus; species Astragalus glycyphyllos. The sequence goes on from OY754307.1 coordinate 42,678,465, forward strand.
TTCATGACAAAATACATAAAATGATATGCTAAACAGTGTGCTTTGGTATACTCGATGGTGAAAAAATATTTTTTTAACAAAATACGTAAAGTACGATGTTAACCCGTGTGTGTTGCGGCGCTTTAGGATTCAGAAAAAAATTAGCTGTTCAAACACCCAAAGTTTTTTCCTCAATAACTGGTTTGGTCAAAAAAAATAATAGCTTTGTGACAAAATAGGTAAAGTGTGATGCCAACATTGAATTTTGGGGTACTTTAGGGTCCAGAACAAATTTTATATGTTCAGATACGTGATGTTTGTTCCTCAACAACCTGTTTGACGAAAAATAAAAAAAATACGTGACAAAATATGTAAAATGTGATGCCAAACAATTTGTTGAGGTACTTTAGGATTCAAATTTTTTTACATGTTCGGATACACAAAGCTCATTCCTCAAAAACCCGTTTGGTGAAAAAAATTTGTGACAAAATATGTAGTGCGATACTAAATAGTGTTTCTATGTGCTTCTATTTTATTATGTGTTAAGTTTTTATATTTACATTTGATAAATATAGATAACGTTATTAAAGTTTTTTAAACTTTTTCTTCTAATTGTCTATGGATGTTCAATTTCAATGTATTTGTTGTTATTAATATTCTTTACGTTTTTTTTCTTATTATCTGTGGATGTTGAATTTCAATGTCTTTGTTAATGTTTCTTTTTAATTTTATAATATTTTTATTTAATTTATAGTTTTTTAATTTAATTTTTATTTACTGGAATTTCGGTCACGTTTACAATAGATCCCTCATCGCCCTCTTTCAACTTTCTATAGGTGATTCTATTTTATTTGTGGTTTTCATCTAACCCTGCACGATACCCGCGTGTTTCACTTTCTATTTGTGTTGTCTTCTTTATTTTTGTCTTTTCGCATCAAACGGTATTAAAAACATATTTTAACTGGTGTTTAAATTTTTATCTTCTTTCAATGGAAACTTCAACCACATTTATAATACAACCTCCACCATTTTCTTTCAACTTTGTATAATTGCTTCTATTTTATCATGAGTTTTCATACAACCATGCATGATACCCACGAGTTTTAGTTTTTAATTGTGTTGTCTTCTTTTCTTTCTTATTATGGGCTAAGTTTTTATATTTACATTTAATAAATATGGATTATGTTATTAAAAGTTTTAGACATTTTCTTCCCATTATCTATGGATGTTTAATTTCAACGTTTTTTGTGAATATTCTTTTAAAATTTTATAATCTTCTTATTTAATTTATAGCTATAATTTAATTTCAATCCACAATTATTTGACTATATATTTTACAAATCAACATCATTGGTCCACTAGCATAAGCTACCTTGGGACACGGAGTCGACTTAGTGCTCCCGAGTTTGATTCCTGCAGTGGACAGAAAACTGTTGTCTTGAATGATTAGTTTATTAAAGAGGTTTTACCGTTCCGGTTTTACTTTAATTTTGCTAACTAAAAATTAGTCAACCCCGTGCGTAGCACGGGTCAGGCGGCTAGTATTGATAATACTAGTTATCATTACAAACTTATTTTAATAAACACTCTCACAGTTTTAACTTTAGAAAAATTGGGGTGTTATACTTAGGTCTTTCTTTAAGCCCCAAAAACACACAATTAAAATAAAACATGTCCTAATACGTATTTACAAAAAGTGGGGTGTTACATTACCACCCCCTTTAAAGAAATTTCGTCCCCGAAATTTACCGTATATGAAAGCAAGTGTAGATACTCTTACTATTTCCAATGGTTAATCTATAGTAATATTGTTCCAAACCATCCCTACTAGTGAGATATGACATTCCTAAATTCACAGTCCATCACTTTCTAGATCATCACTTCTCAATTTCTAAAGAACTCATTCTCTTATTACTACAATCTCCTTAATTATCTTGTGCAACTTTCCAACTATTACTGAATAAATTCGATCCATCAATTGTTGCACAAAATCTGTTTCTTTAGTTGAAGTATCACCATTCTTTAGTTAACAAAATGGTGTTCTACACTTCATTCTATCAAAAAGTCTCAAGAGGCATCATACTTATACTTAAGTGAAAGCTTAATGTAGGGGTGAACTATAAGATAAGCAGAACTCAATCTTCAGTTGGGTTTCAAACACTAGTTGTAATTTATTTCAAACTTAATGATAACTTACGATCTATTTCTCTAACAATGCTAGAAGGTATTTTATAAGCTCTCACAATACTTCTTACATTACTATGTGTCGACTTATCTAAACCATAAATCTGATTGTGAAACTAACTAATCTATAATGTAAATCTGTTCTAACCCCTTTTTAAGGAAGCTTCTCTGTCATGGGAAAACTAGTACTATTAGCCAATATATATACTTTTTCCAAATTGTATCAAACTTCTTAGGAGTTCAACTACAAATCTATTGCAATTCTATCCCATTTCCATTTAGGAGTATCAAATAATTGTAACAAACCAGCAATGTTCTTATGTCCAATCCTACTTCTAAATAGACTAGCCACAAAAAGACTTAATTTAACTATGTCCCTTTACATACTAAGTCATCAAAACATTCTTTCTTCATGTCCTAATATTTACTTACTCTTGGACTTCTTCTATGATCATCTCCCTTTTTCTATATCATATGGGATACAAATCTTATCAAATCTAAAGGAACAGATACTACCTAAACTAACAACTTCCTTAGCTAGTGGTATTCTCAGGATTTACTATATAGATCATTCAACTTACTCAAATATTCATCCTCTCCTTACTTCTCCTCTATTCATTTCAAACTTACTTGTTACTCCCATCTTTCTTAATAGTAGTCTATCATTATATACCTATATACTCAGATCAAGATCCTTAAACTGTTTCAAAAGCTCTAACCCGTTAATCAAATTGGTAGAAAATGTGCAATAACTTCTAAAGCATCCATAACAACATTTATCTTTTTAAGATGGCAACGTAAACTAAACCACAACCACAGAGAGTTTTCCTTTATCTCTCATGTCTAATGTCCAATTGCTTTTTACCAATAGGTATCTAAGACTCTTGTAATCTTTAAACAAGTTGAACTTAGCACTATAACTATGGCAACTAGTTCTAAACCATGAGTAGGATTCTTCCATTAATGATATCTCAACTATCTAAAACATAGATCAACACAATATATCCTATACCAAAATATAATTTAAATCCTAACAGAAATCATCACAATATATCCTAATATCTTCTAAGAGTTCAGGTAATGCTAGTACGAGTAAAGTTGTCAAACTTCCCTTTGATTCTTGAAATTTGTTTTCATATCTGTCTGATCACACTTAAGATGTCTATTTCTTAGCTAAGTGGGTTATATGCAAGGCTAACTTTTATAAATCTCACATGGTATCTAGCTAGTCCGGGGAAGAGTTCTAATCTTACTCTGATTCTTAAATTGCTTTATCTAACTATGAGGTCAACCTTAGATGATTTCACAACCATACTTTCCTAAACCACTCGTTCTAAAAATAGGGACTTCTTCTAATCAAAGTTCACCTTTAGAAAATTTAATATCTATCCGAGGCTTCCTTAAAACTCAGAGTACCTTTCTATGATGTGTTGTTATGCTCTTCCCTATTGTGAAACCTGTCAGAATATCTTCTATAAATACTTTCAAAATATATCTAAGAATGGTTGAAAAGTCCGATTTTTGTAATCCATAAATACTGTAGGAATATTGGTAAAACCAAAAAGGTCAATAATTAACAATTCATAAGATTCATACTTAGATCTAAAGGCAGACTCATATATCTTCCTTCTTGGCTCTCATCTAATAACACTCTAACTGTAAGTCAATCTTAAAGAAAACAATTACTTCCTTTAATCAATCCATCAGATCATTTATCTTAGGGAAAGGATATGTACTCTCAATGATCACTATATTGAATCCCTATAATTCATTCAAATCCTAGATGAATCAAACACAAGAGCTCTTTCATGGTCTTATACTAGTTAGACTTCATTCTACTAAGATCATGACTCTAACATGCTGTGCATATAAGGCTAATTCCCTTAAACCTATGGTGAATTCTATCTCTTCCTCAAGTGGCAATCCAATACCAAAATAACATCTGGTACTTTAGAGGTAGGATTTCACGATCTACAAGGAACTGTCTACTTTCTAGGATTTCTAGACATATAAGGCAGAGTATGTGACAATGGTTTGTTGATACAATCGACTCTACGAGTTGACGTTGAAATTCAGACAACGTCGCCACCACTGATCCCTACATTTATGAAGATATATAGAAAAATGTATAGCTTCTGAATCAAACAACAATGATAGGAGAATATCTAAACTACCCACATACCTTGCACTAGATCTGCTGATTGTGAAACTTCAGCACCCCACATAATAGACACATAATCCAGAATTCTGGGTGTCATGATTGATGCTTCTACACTTAATGCTTTTTGCCTGGAAGGGCAATCCTTAGCCATGTGACTTGTCCTTCCACAGTGAGAGCATAACCCATTACCCCTGCGAGGACACTTCTTAATCATGTGAGTTCTTCTATAATGGCAACACCACTCCATTTGTGTCTGTATATTTGGACAGTCTCTCGCTAGGTGCCATGCTTGTCCACACTGATAACATAATCCTAAAATATTTCTAGGACAACTCCTAGTCAAATGGGTTCCTCCGCAATAGTAACACTTCAAGGCTAACTGCCTATCACCACCTCCTATTGCAGCTCTAGTAATCTGTCGTGCTGGTCTAGGGTAGGGTCCAGTCCTACTCTGAGGTTTATTAATTATTAGGAATCATAATTCACCTTGAAAAGAATGATTTTCTCTGTCGTGAAGGTGCATAATGCAGAAAAAAAACAAAATATCTTGCTCAACTTCTAACATGATTTTCTCTACCAATTCTCAATCAAATGCAGCAAAATAGGTGTCCAAATTGAAGGGAATTCAGTCTAGTTTCTAAATAAAGAAAAATCATTTCGAAATTACTTTTGTAGAAGTCACAACAAGCCAAAAACTACATATATGTCTAGTTTAAGGCAACACCCAACCCAATCCACTTTAAAAGATCATTACCTTTATCTAAGTATGAAAGCACCCCTAAAATTCAACCAATGTTTACTTTCTTCATTTACCAATTCAGAAAAATTATAACAAGAATGTTCAATCCATACATATTCACACTCATCAACAAACAATTAGCAAAAGTAAGGTTTAAACACACAACACACAACATTTAACAAACACCTTGTAGGCAACTCTAGAATAATTTTTCTCTAACATACATCCAACTAATCTTCCATTCTCAATCATTCATAATATCATGAACCCCTTTAATCAAGATTACAATAGAAACTTAGGCACACTCTAAGAGAGGTTTTCAAGGGGATTCTTTGTTACCTTTGAATTAAGAAGAAAAGATTGTGAGATTCCCAAATATGAGTATTGGTATAGCTTGCTCCTCTTCTTCCTCTTCATCTTCTTCCACTAAAAGTTAAAACCCTAACTTTTATCTTCTTTCTTCAACTTCTTTTCCCTTGAAGTGGCTCCTTTATCTCAAGCTTCCTTACTTTTTTCTTCTTTCTCTTCTTTCTTCTTCTCTCTCGGTTACTCTCTCTTCCCTCAACCTTCTTTTTCCTTTCTTCTCACGGTTCCTTCTTTTTACTTCTAGTTCCTTCTTCCCTTCTTTTCAGCGTGAATAAGGGAATGAGAGAATAAGTGAGTGAGGGTGCTAGGGTGGGTTGTGAGCAAGTGTGGTGTATGGTGAGGTGTAAGATAAGATTTATTAAAATATTACTCAATGACCCTTTATTTATTCCAAGTACACTTTCTTCCTAACAAAAACCTCAAATAAATTAGTCAACTAAACACACTCATAATTAAATAGACCCATATTCTCTTAATACTTGGATAATATTGCTATTTTACCTCTAAGACCCAAATTTGTTTAAAATTACCTAATTAAAGGAAATTTGGGATGTCACATTAATGAGATCATCCCTAAGTATTAACTTTCTCATTGTGAAAAGTCTTACGATTTGAGGAGCTTTTGAAGAGTGTCTTCTACTTATATAGAGTTTCTCAGCTTGAGATCATTTCAAGAGTTTTTCTTGCATTGATCATTGAGTTTCTTTTTCTCTAGGATTTGCTTGCATGTCCATCTCTTGATATGAAGCACTTATCGTCTCATCTTGAGAAGCATTTGGGCCAACTTCAACAATGTGTCTTGTATTGATCATCATTCATTTCTTTTAAGACACTTGATGTGCCTTCTAATCTACTCAGGGTCCCCTACAAAAAAAGCGACAAATAGTGATCGATATTTCGGCCGCTATATAGTAAAAATCGATCACTATTCATTTTTGCGACCGAATTTGTGACCAGAAAAAATTAGTCGCTAACTGATAGCGACTGATTACGTGACCAATTTTATAGCTGCAAAGTTAGCGATCGTTTTTGTGACCACTTTATCGACCACAATTAGAGATTAATTTTGTGACCGAAACTAGAGACTGATATAGTGACTAATTTAGCAACTGATTCAGTGACGGAATTGGTGACTCAGATTGCGACTAATTGAATTGAAGATTTAGTGACCGATTTGGTGACTAGTTTTAACGACCATTATAGCAACTGATTTTGTAACAAAATGTAACAAGTTTTGCTAATACAATTTCTTTATCAATTTAGTGAACAAAATAATGAACTTATAACTTTTTTACTTACTATTTAATTTCTAACATGTGAAATGTTAAAAATAATCTTTTATACTTAATTGATTCATGCTCATTTCTTTGCATAATAGAAACATTTCATTACATTAAAATGTAATGTACTTGGTAAAAAACATAGTCATTTTAAACAAAATCCTACATAATATAGTAATTAGCTATTAAGTTATAACAAAAATACATCAAATGTTTAACTCTCTTCATCACTTTGTCTTTACGTGTATCTTCTTCCATGAAATCCATGGATTAGTAAAATGACTCTTGAGGATTTCTCCAATCCCAGTAGCAGCAGCGTCTGAAGGTAAGAATCTACATACCATACATGTAAATGGTTACAAGTTTGTTATTTCCTCAAATAACTAATAACTAAAAATATTATTTAACCATTTTCCTTCAAGGTAGAGAGTTGGCTTGGCATCATTACTTTGTGTCTCCGATGAACCGGAGTTTCGCTAAAAGGCTTACTCCCTCAGTTTTCAGATATTAGCAAATTGCGGCTAAACAAGCGTTTTAAGAAAAGCTAGAAAATATTGCCAAAAAAAAAAGCTGAAAAAAGAAAATTTTTTCCTAAATTACCCCTAATTATTCTTCCATTGACAAAAGCAAAAGTTGTGTAATAAAAATTTTTTTGCATTGATAAAAGTAAAAGTGATGTAATAGGAGTAAAGTTGAGATATTAAGTGAAAAAAGTTTTGACTTGCTTATATTTAGTAACAAGAAAAAGTGGGTATATTTGCTTATAAATGAAAACGGAGGGAGTATAACAAAATATACTATATCTTTAGCTTTTATTTCTAAAGGAAGTTTTTTTTATAGATGAGCAACAATATCATTAACGGAGCACTAGGGGTGCTCAAAACCAAACAAATGAGATTACATGTTGTTTACGCACTGGAGAGGGTTTAACCCCCCAAGACATAGTTGAAATTAGAGTTACAACCTAATCATTAAATAAACCAACTCCACGTTAAACTCTTAATACAAGAAAAAGTGGAATCTAAATTTTCCTCCTCGTTCTTGAAAATGATACCGGTCCGGGACGTCCAAATGCACCAGTAAGTAGTTAAACAAATCAAATGTTTTGTCCTCTTGGCTTTGTCCCTTTACAAAGCGCACCATACCTGCGGAAAAGATCAACCAAACTCAAAGAATCAACAATAGAGACATCCAACCAAGATGCCACACGCCTCCAAACCTCCAAAGCAAAGTTACATCTCAAGAATAAATGATTAATATCTTCGCTATGTTGATTACAAAAAAGGCATATTGATTCAGCTTCCGAATGAATGCCATTCCTATGAAGAAGCTGGGTTCGAGTGGGGAGCGAATCACTTAACAATCGCCAACAAAAAATTGAGATCTTTGACGGAACAATCATTTTCCAAAACTAAGCTGAGACACACGGTTCCTGCTGCTGCCCAACATCCAGACTGATGGGGGCCATCCACCTATAATACATTTTAACTGTAGAAGACTTCGACGATTCCAAAATTCAAGTCCAAAAATCACGCCTAGACTCTACCAGCTCCACTGCCAACAAGATTTCGTGCAGGCTAGCTACAATACCGTCCAACCACGGTTCCCTCCAAGTCCACTTTCCATTAGACCAATTGCCAATTTCAGCAACTAACACTTGCTTGTTATTACAACCTGAAAAAAGAGACGGAAAAACCAGATAAAGAGGTTCATCCCCAAGCCAATGATCATGCCAAAAATTGACTAGGTAGCCGTCTCCCAAGCCTCGTCTAAGACACGAACGAAACCGACCTAATGGAGAGAGATTAGAATCCAACGATAGCAAGTCTCATGCCACCACAATGAACTTGTGTTTCCTCTATTGATCCCTTCCAAAGAACGGTGAGTGAAGATTGAAGCCAAATCCCCATGCCTAAAGGAAGTTGATGACGTAGTGATGAGGGAAGTTTAATTTAAGGGATTGAAGCCCACCCCATACCCATCTACCCCCACACATTTGGATATTCCGAAAATACCCTCCTCATTTATTACAAAAAATTGAATTTGGACCAGATTCTCTGGTGGGACCCACTTTATCGGCCAACAGATTTAGCTGCAGTGGAGGTAAATTCGTTAATCAATAATTCTGCGTTAAATTCGATATCGAACGAAAGTAAGCGCTAAAAGATACTTCCGTAGTTGACTCTTTTTTGAAAAAAATGAAGTATATCAAAAGAGCTACTTCCGTTTGGCATTTAATACCGTCAATGACGGATTTTGCGTTTAAAGAGTTATTTCCATTTTAAAAAAAATTTTATATACGGATTTATCTTTTCAAAACTTAACTCCGTTTTTTTATTTAAAAAAATAGATTTATATTTTATAACATAAATCCGTTTTGTAAAAAAACAAAACGGAGTTATGTATATATCAGATAAATCTGTTACGCATTTTATTTATTATGTCTAATTTTTGTCTGAAAATTGAAATAGATATGGATACGAAGTCACGATAGTTCGGGTCGAGATAGATACATGAAGGTCATTCATGACGGAGCTGGAATATTTAATTAATTATTTTTTAAAAACATGTATGTAGATATTTAATTAATTAAGTAACTAACAATTATCTATTTTGTAGATATTTCCTACGCGTGAGGATGTTACGTTGGGTCAGAGACGTTGGGAGAGGCATTGGAGTTGTGGTTATCATTATTAGTTCTGACAAATGGTGAGGTAAAAGGGGACGAGAGATAAAATTATTTTTGGCTGCGAGAAGCATGGGAAGTTCACTAACAATTCTCGAGTCATCGGGTCAAAGAAGCGCAATTGTCAAATTAAGTTGAGAGCTATGGTCGTTGAACACACATCATTGAGGGTTGCCCAAAAAGATTATCTTAATGCTTTGAGGAATAAATTTTCGGGCAATGTGACTTCGATGCCCCAACTATATAGGCAGGGTTACGCCTAGATGTGTCTTCTTTGAAGGCTAGGGTTCTAGAACTGATATTCAAGAGCTGCAGAGATTGATTAAGTCTGAGAAGTATTTATGTTGGAGCAGCAAAGTTGAGAGGACAGATGTGGTTAGTGACATCATGTGGAACATCCCACTTCTATTAAATTTTTCATGTTGTTTCCAAAGGTTCTTATTCTCGACACCACTTACAAGACCAACAAATACAAAATTCCTCAGTTGGAGATTGTAGGAGTCACTGCAACTGAGATAACCTTTTCGGTTGCTTTTGCATATCGTGCACATGAGCGTGAGTCTCATTTTACATGGGTACAGATGTTGAAAGATTTGTTCGGTATGCACAATTTATCACCTGAGGTGTTCTTGACTGACAAGGATCTTGGTATTATGAGTGGCATTCATGCCGTCCAAGTGGGAGATTGCTGGATTATTTTTTTACTAGCATGGCCTGGTATATTTTGTCTAATACTCAGAGTTAAAGATGTTGAGGCAAAATCCCTAGTCATGTTTTGATGATTAACAAACCCCAAATGATGAGAAGCTTAAGTTCTCTGATTTCATAAGACTCTAATGTTTCTTCTTGAGTGACAAATAAGAACAGGTATATCCAAACAAATTTCAAGTAGGTATATGCTTATGAGAAGCATTATATGTGAGAAGACTTAAAAGAAAGTTGCCCACAATATTCTTAAAGAAGAAACCTTCTCATGATAAGATCAAAAGATCAAGTCCATATGGTAAACTTGAGAAAGATCATCATGAGAAGCTTCATCTATATCAGTGGCAACATGAGAAGGGTATCTAAGAAGGATCAACCTACGAAGCATCATGACAGAACCATGAGAAAGGAGATGAGAAGCATCAGTTGAGAAGAGTGAAGTTGAGAATAATCATGATCATTAAAAGGGTCATGATGAGAAAAGTCAAGTTGAGAAAGGTCATAAAGTCATACTACAAGTATCTTCATTTGAAGCATCAACTTGAGAAGCATCAACTTAAGAAGCATCATCTTCAAATCTGTCATAGATGAGAAGAGTCATAACAACTGGAAATAGCTATCTTCTGTAGAAAAGCAGAAACACAGCTGTATTATGCAGACATCGTCTCCCAACGGCTATAAACGGCTATATGCTTTTGTCAACGACTATAATATTTGGACCAGATTATTACACATAATTTCAGCTATAAATAAACGCTCTTGGTCGCCATTGATCCGCATGAGAGTGCATTGAGTTCATAACTTCCAACCTTCTCAAGTGTCAAAGTTTTCTCTCATCCATACTCAACTGCTACAAAACTGAAGGGATTCACTTGATCTCTAAGTATGTATTAAGTCTTGTGTTGTTGTATTTATTGAATACTCCATTTGTATCAACCAAACTCTAGAAATCCCACAAACCCAAACACTTAACAGAAAACCTGTAAGGAACCTTCTCAAGTGGCATGTGTTAAGTCACCCTACCTAACACAAATCACTCACTGTCTTAATACTAAATCATACTTGTGATGAAAGTTCTATTCTTTTAGGTGAATTTAAAAAGGATCACAATTCCAACCCCTTCCTTGTGACATTTATTGACTTCAATTGGTATCAGAGCTCGGCCTCTTGGTTGAGCACACTCAACAGTGTGAGAGGAAAACATCTTGGAAGAAGTCATGGCCAAACCAAATTTTGTTGCCTTCCTACCAAAACGTGCTTCATCAAACAGGCCATCTGGGTTCAATGGTGAACATTACTACTATTCGAAAAGTCAAATGAACCCGTTCCTTGAATCTCAAGACACAGACATATGGGACACTGTGGAAAATGGTCCATATTTTCCAACTATTGCAGGTCCTGTACCAAACAGCCGTATTCCCAAACCAAAGGCTGATTGGACTGCTGATGAGAAGCATCGTGTACTACAAAATGCTAAAGTCAAGTATTACTTAACTTGTGCTTTGGGAAGAGCAGAATATGACAAGATAGTGGGAAAAGAGACTGCTAAGGAAATATGGAACATTACAAACTACTCATGAAGGAACTGATCAAGTCAAAGAAGCATAGAAAGGAATGCTCATCCGTGAATTTGAAATGTTCAAAATGATTATAGATAAACCATTGATGAAATTTTCAGTAGGATCACCACAATCATCAATGGGTTAAGTGCTCTGGGAAAAATCTATCCAAAAGCTGAGAAAGTTAATAAGCTTCTCAAGTGTCTTCCACTAGCTTGGAGATCAAAGAAAACTGCCATAAAAGAAGCAAAGGATCTGTCTTCACTAGAAATTGATCATTTGCTGGAGTTACTAAAAATCCATGAAGAAGAACTCATGGAGGAATTACACCCAAAGAGGAAGACAGTTGCTCTGAAAGCTTCTCAGAAAGAAGACAACTCTTCTTCTCAAAAAGAAAAATCACTGGCACTCAAATCTTCTCAAGTGGAGAAGGAGAAGAACTAGCTTTGATCTCTAAGAGAATCAATAGATGGCTTATCAACAAAAGAAGAGGAAAACCTCAATTCAGAATAGATACATTTAAAGGAGAAGGAAGCAAATCAAAAATTGCCTATTATGAATGTAAGAAGCCTGGACATATGACACAAGATTGCCCTCTTCTAAATATGAAGAGTCTCAGAAGATTCTCACCAAAGAAGAAAGCTTTACTGGCCACATGGGATGATTCAGAAGAATCATCAAGTGAGCATGAAGAAGAAACAGCAAATCTATGTCTCATGGCAAGCACTGAACAAAAAGAGGTATATGATTCTGAGCTCTCTAAATGTGAATTTTGCAAAGATGTAGAATCCTCCTTTGATAGCTTGCTTTATGATTCAAACATCCTTTCCAAAAAATGCATGTTTTTCAAAGATCAGTTATGTGTTTTGAAAAAGGAAAATAAGGAGTTAAAAACACAAAATGAAAGAATGGGGAAAACAATTAACACCTTACAACAATCTCATTTCAAACTGTCTGAACAGTTCAAGCTTCTCAACTTAAAAATATCATAAAAACCAATTGTGTCTAACTTGGAACATGAAAATGAAAATACATTGCTTAGAATACAAGTTAGTAATTTAACAAATGAGATTATGATCCGTGCACAAAATCTTGAAGCTTCTCAAGTGAGTCTAACTCCCCTTGAGGAGGATCAGATATATAAGATGAGAAATAGAAAATACTAAATCAAATGCTTAAATTGCAAACAAACTAGGCATCATGTTTCAGTTTGTAGCAACAAGCAAAAAGATCCCATGAATTTGAAAACTAACCCTCAAGGACCAAAAAGACAAATGGGTACCTAAATCTTTGTCAAAATCTAATGCAGGCATGCCTCATAGCATCAAGAAGAAAACTGTGGTTCCTAGACAGTGGATGCTCAAGGCACCTGACAGGGGAGAAGGATAAGTTCCTCTCCATGCAGAGCTTTGATGGAGGACTAGTCATGTCTGGCAACAATGACAAAGGTTTCATCAAAGGAGTAGGTACAGTAGGTAAAATAAACTCTGCTCAAATTTAAGATGTTCAATTTGTGAAAGGACTAAAACATAACTTACTCAGTGTAAGTCAGTTATGTGATTCTGGACATAAAGTGACATTTAAATCTAATGTGTGTAGAATAAATAGTCTAGAGTCGGGAAAAACAATTTTTACTGGTCTTAGAACAAATAACCTCTATAGCATCTGTCTTGATGATCTATCAGATCAAATGTGCTTAATTTCTAAAGAAGATGACAAATGGATGTGGATAGGAGATTTGGTCACATTACCATGAAAACCCTTTCAAAATTATCCATACTTAGTGTAAAGTTTGAGAAGATACAAGAAGTCAAAAGCTTCTCATTTCCATGCCGTCTCATTACTAACACTGAATCGTTTCCAAGTTGTTAGGTTCAAAATAATGTGTCCATTTATAAAAAAATTGTTTTAAAATAGAGAGAAAAAGCATAATATTCGTTTAACATTTTTATTAAATTTATTTAAATTTGATGTTATATACATATGCGTGTATTGATTATAATTTGATTGAAATTAATGATTAAATCTAAGTAACATATAATATATATGCATATATTGTTATAACTTTCGATTTTTATTGTTTTATTCAATAAGTGTTATATATTTTATTATCTTATGTAGTAAAAAATTACTTTGGAGATTTTACTTATTATGTTTTAATGGAATTTTTTTAATTAAAAATTATACTTACTTTTTAATTTATAATATTATAAATAGAGAAAAATATGATAATTTAACCTAGGTTTTACCCTAGATCTGGTTAGCTCCCTATAAATATGCGACTGCGGTCATCTCCTCAACATACTAGTGAAGACTAGCGTCGTTTCCCCAAAAATACTAGGGTATATCTCTTTCTCCCTTCTCCTATAGTTTGCGTTTGCGAAGAGTTGCGACTGGTGCGCTATGTTCATCCTTATATGATTGCATTACATAACTGACTATGATGATATGCTAGAAAGAGAAGCATCAATTGCGATTTCATTCTACTTTGATCAGTAATAGATCTATGACTAACTAGAGGTAATTCAACATGTTATACCTATTATTGCACAGATTAATTTGTTTAGCTACTCCTTTTTTCTTATTGAATCTTTTGTTCTTTAACGTTGTAATAACTAGAACCATAAGCCGGGCACATAACTTGGTTAATCGACTCATTACAAGATGGATCGCACAGAAATCGTGGATGTCCTCTTATATTCAAAGATCTTGTCAAAATAGATCTCCAACGACTGTGATTTCCTTGATTAAAAAAACACGGCCTAAGATGTTGATGGCGAACTTCTCATATTATTAAAGAAGGTAATTCTTATGAAATTACAATATATGTTCCATTTTATAATAGAATATATAATTTACTACAAATTAGTTGATTTTACAATTCTTATCCTAATGACTGTATGTGATCTGCTTGGGTTATGATTTTTGGATTCATCAATATTGAGATTGTTGATTTAGGGTTTTGAAGATGTGAGGGTGTTATGGGTTTTGGGGTTCCATCCTCCCTTGAAGAACATTTTCTGTTTGCTTTACTATGTAATTTGTAAGAGGTGATGGTGATCTTTGTGAGTTTTCTGATTAAATCTGAAATCTTCATCATAGTAGATTTCACGTAGCGTAGTTAGAGCATTGCACTAGTGAAACTCTCACTAAGAAAGCCCCTTTTTCTTTTTTCGCACCTTACAAATGTGAATATGATTTGTCGCTGAGAAAAATTCATGTTAACTATATGTTTAACTCTTTCTTTGAACCTCATCAATTTCCCAGTTTAGTTTTTTATTTCCTCGGAAACCGACTTACTCGACTTATGAAAATTGGGCTGTTAATTTGTCATTCTTTTAGGTCAAAAAAAACTTTTCATTCTTCAGTAAGGGAGGATGGAATATACACATTTACTGAGGGAATAGTTTTGTATAGGCAATTCATTATAAAGCGTACAAAGAAGGGCGTAAGAGTGTTGTATAATACTGCAAATCCATTATGGAAAAAACATATATTCCATAATGCTTGTTAATGGAAAAACATTTCTTTACAGTATTATCATCACAATGAAGGAAGGATGGAATATACACATTCAGTGAGGGAATAGTGTTGTATTTAATTTTAAAACCTCAAATATCTATTTGTCACCTTAAGTTTTGTATTTCAATTAAATCTTTTTAATTCTATATCCATCAAGTTCATATATCAACACGTTAAACTTTTATCACTACAACAGATTTGGGGATGGGCAGCGTTTTTTTTAAGCCATGGGCAGCATTTCTGGGCGCTGCTAAATTTGGCGCTGGTGATTCCTCCCTAAAAATGGGCAGCGTTTGAGAAGCGCTGCTCATTAATAGCCATTGGCAGCGTTTGAAGGGAGAAGCGCTGCTCATTCACCTAGCGCGTTTAGAAATGGGCAGCGTTTGGTAAGGGGAAGCGCTGCCCATTTCTAAACGCGCAAGGTGAATGAGCAGCGCTTGGAGGGAGAAGCGCTGCCCATTCACCTAGCGCGTATAGCAATGGGCAGCGCTTGGTAAAGGAAAGCGCTACCCATTGCTGGTGAATGAGCAGCGCTTCCCCCACCAAGCGCTGCTCATTCACCTAGCACATTTAGCAATGGCCAGCGCTTCCCTTTACCAAGCGCTGCCCATTGCTATAGGCGCTAGGTGAATGGGCAGCGCTTCTCCCACCAAACGCTGCCCATTGTTTAATTTTTTTTTTTCCTTTTTTTCTTGCTTTTTTGTACTTTCCTTTTTATATTTGATAATTTCCTGGTCATATACAGCCAATTAATACCAATCCAATCCATTATATACTAACAACATATATATATATATATATATATATATATATATATATATAAACTAGTTATATATCCCAATGCACCAATATGATCACAAACCAAAACAAACTAGCTAACAAGTTATTATATGTATCCAAAACTTAGCAACTTACAATATTAACAAATTAATATGTATCCAAATCAAACTCTCTACCAATATGTATCCAAAACTAGCCAGATACTTACAATATGTATCTAAATTAAAACAAGTTAGCAGCTAACATATGCATGAACTAATTCATATGCATGTATCCAAAACTAGAAAGCTACTTACAATATGTATCTAAATTAAAACAAGTTAGCAACTTACATATGCATGAACCAATTCATATGCATGTATCCAAATAAAACTCTAACAATTTACAAGATTACAATCTATCTAAAATCAAAAGAATTGCAAGACATAACGGCACCACTCTCCTCTAAGCTCATCAATCTGTGCAGTAGAGTATGTCTTCCACCGACAATCGGGAAAATACTGAAATTATATAATTAAATAAAATTAGAATTGAAATATATGGTTAAACCAAAATAAAAAAGAGTTCTGTAAAGATACCTGTCTGGGGATAACCATTTGATTGAGGGTAATAATTTCCTTCATAAATCTCATTACGTAATACCCACAATCATTGTTATTTGGTTGTTTCGGACACTACAAAACAAAAGAGTAGTTAATTGTTAAATTTAATTTCATACATTTTTTTGACAACAATAATGTAAATAAATATATGAGAAGATTGATTACAAACTTACCACTATTGGCACCCATTTTGTCTGTGATTGTTCTAATCCCCAATATTCCTTCAAACAACTGAACACAATTGGATATAACTATATTATTAAAAATACATATAGTTAACAACTAAAACAAAGAAATATGCAGAGTGATCGAAATACACACACCTATTAAATATCACAACCAAGTCTGGGTGGGTGTTGAAATGACCATGCACAGAATCAATGTAGTACACCGTATCTGTCTTAGGATTTATTGCAAGCAAAATCCAATGATCCCTACAAAATAAAACTTTGAATAAGTAATTGACTAGTATTTAAAAAATGCATGTTATATAAGAATAGATTAAATCTCTCACCCTACGAGACACGGTGCCAAAAACATGGTATCGACGCCTCTATGTTGAGCATCCGATAAGCGTCGAGTGATATAATTTGTAACATCTTTCTTGTTTTGTTCCACAAGGTTGTTATAATTAGACAGATCCTCCCTGACATTACGGAGGTGTGTACTATCCGGACACAAGAACACATATCTCTGTGTCCGTTCCGAAGGGACCAAAATGTTATGATACAAGCACCTACAATTAGAGGTATATATATATATATATCTACAAATTAACTTAACGATATAATAAAATAAACTCAATGATGTTAAATAATAAATTACATACGTACCTGATATATGCTCTAATACAAACACTGGTTGCCCAATTCATCTGACATAAATCATTAATATCCTGTTTTGGGATTATCAATAGTTGATCGGGATTTCCAAAAATGTTGTCATCCATCTGTAATACAAGCGGGGTTTCATCATCCATCTTGAATTGCGCATGCATTTCGGTATACAAAATAATCCTAGAATCATCAATGGAAGAGGCGGAGGGCTGACACACTATTGGAGGAGGGGCTGGCTGAGTCACTTTTGGAGGGGCGGGCTGAGTCACTTTTGGAGTAAGGGAGGACCGAGTCACTTTTCGCGGAGGGGCGGGCTGAGTCACTATTGGAGGAGGAGAGGGCTGAGTCACTGTTGGAGGAGGAGAGGGCCGAGTCACTTTTTGAGGGGCAGGCTGAGAAACTTGTGTTGAACGGCCGGACTGATGCACTTTCTTGCTAGTAGATATTGCCTTGCTAACACTTTTGCCCCTAGATTTTGCATTTTGGCGTACCTATATATAAATCAAATAGTTCGTTAGCTAGCACACAATAAATGACAAAATAAAATAATTAGTTAGTTACAAATATATTGTCACTTACAACAATAAGGTGCGCTGGCCATGCCACAAATGTACCAACTGCATCTTGCACAGTTAGTAAATCTATACTGGGTATTGGAGCAGGCAATGGTGCATCCCCCACAATTGCACAATCAACTCTGACTCTAACATGATTTGGAGGTATGGGTAAATTGTGCATCAAAGTTCCCAATTGGTCACATGTGAAGCCTATTGCAACCATTTGGTGTGAGTTTGAGATATACAATTCACACTCACACTCATTGTTGTCCTAAATCAATTATAAACAAAAATTAATAAATACATTGCGTAGAAGAAAGAGAGTTTAATAATTAATTTCTTATTTATCCTCAAAAAAAAATAATTAATACCTTAGTTGACGGAATGGTGCAGCTATCTCGTGCGCTATCTGTGGCAGGGGATGGTACTGCAGGCGAAACCAACCCATAGTGCAATTTGATTTGACTAATTTCAGACCTTAGACCTTCATACAATAACCGCAACTCTCTACTTTGTTTACAATCATGATGCTCCTCATAAGTTCTCTTCTTTGACCCAAGGTAGTTGGATGGATTGACGCCAAATCCACAACCCCTTGAACGACTTGGGTATTCTTCCTTTTCCAATGCACGAGTAAGGATTTCCTTTTCAGAGCAATCAGTGATCTCTCCCTGTGACACAGACTCTGATATGGTTTCCTGATTCACAAACAAAAGTATAATAAATAAAATTATTATACATTTTAAATATCATAAAAGTTTCAAAACAATATTCGAGGAATTGGAAATACTTACAATTCTGTCGGTTACCTCCTTAGTTTTGGGATCCACAACCTCTCCATCCTTTTGTCTGGCTGCTACCCACAACAAATGTCGCTCAATGCTTTCTTTAGTAGGATCTTTCCCACTCTCCTCCAACTATATTTAAATTTACCAAATGTTAATTAAGAAATTATAAATCAAAAGATTTATTAAACAAAGAGAAATCAAGCTTATTGTGTCTTACCAATCTCTCTTCAAAAACTTGATATCCACTAGCACCGCCTCTATAAGGGTACTCACAACCAGAAGCTCTCTCTCGATTCGCTTGGTATAGTTTCTATTTAGAGACATAAGTATACATTAATGTATCATATATAATTATCAACTATATTTTATGTTATAACTTAATAGATTATAGTACTAACCATGAAATCTTCATCTTCGGTGCGTCTCCTAACAAATGTAACCCAATCCTCCTCCGTAATAAATCCACTATATGGCGCTGGAGGCTTCCATCTTAGGTTTCCACTATTATCAAACAACCATTTTTTTTAGACTACCCCTGAAATTCCGATGTAGCTTTCCAGCTTCCTTCATACACCAGTCTTTTCGGGATTCATCCACATCAAAATATTTCTGCATACACATATTCAATGAAAATGATATAAATATATATGGTTACAAATTTATTAAATAAGATTACTAAAGAGATGTAAATCTATATACCTGTATTGTTAACCAAAACTCCTCTTTGTGTTTCCTCAAAACAGCACTTTTCTCACTCCAAGTACTGATTGTAATTGGTATCATTTGTTTTACCTTACTACCGAGGAAGGTAACCAAATCTGCGCGATTATCCCCAATTGGCTGGCCCTTAATATTCCACAACACCTACATTATGTCATTAGTAAATTAGTTAACAAACAATTAAAACTAAGTGTTGAATTAATAAGTTAATTAGTAATTAGTAATTAGTAACTTACTGGTACTTTTCCTTTTCCTTTATTTACTCGATTGATGATATCTTTTTTGACCGTCATTCCACGAGGAGCCTACTTTCTCATATACTTTTCAACATCACACTGATGATCGTTGTCATGATCACTGTCATGATCACTATGATCTGCCATATAACCTGCAATAAAACATAATCATTGTTATTGTTATATTTATCTATCCAAAATAAATAAACAGACAAGAAGATGAAAACTATGTAAAATAACTACTTGCCAAGACTAAACTTCATCACAAGTTAGGTATCAATCTTTCATTTCAAGCACAACTAAAAGAAAAGGAACACATAAAAAAAATAAGAGAGGCAATTTCAGTTTTAAATAAATAAATAGTCACTCTAGTTTTAAACAACAAAAGTACCTGAATAAGTGGAAGCAATAATGAACTCCAACCTAGGCGAACCACGCACTAGCAAATGAACCGAACTCTCGAACAACGAATGCAAAGCTCCGACTAAACAAACTCGCAAAACCTAACAACAATTCACATATTCAGCAACAATCCTCAATTTCTCATGTTTAGAAATACATCACAAGTATCCCTTAACCTAGAACAACATTCAATTAACATGCATTTCACTAAATATCTCAAATTTATAAATATACAACACAAGAATTCCTTAACCAAGAGCAACATTAAATTAACAAGCATTTCATTTGGACATTTCAACAAACACTACACCTACATTTTCCCTCAAGTTTAGAAACACCATTTCAAAGAACAAATCATCAAGCATCAACTTTCAATCATCTAACCTAAAGTACCAATGCCATAAAATAATTAGAACAACATGTAATAATACTAACCTTAGTACTGAAAGAGAAACGAAAATGGGGAAGAAATGAACTTCCAAGTCCGAAATCCTTTGTGAAAATGGAGAAGTGTGGAAGAGTGTGAGAGTGCGAAAATGGAGAAGAGTGGAAGAGAAATGAAAATGGGAAGAAATGAGCTTTGGAGAAACGAAAATGAGAGCCACGTACGAGTGAGAGTGAGAACGAAAATGAGAGTGAGAACAAAAATGGTGAGAGTGTGAGAGTGAGAACAAAAATGGTGAGCTAGAGTGTGAGAGCTAGAGTGTGAGAGCTAGAGTGAGCACGAGAAAGAAAGAGAGAAAGAGAGTTGTGCGTGGAAAAAAAAAATAAAAACAATAGCAATGGGCAGCGTTTTCATTAGAAGCGCTACCCTTTGCCTAGCGCTTTTTAACACTACCCAGCGCTTGTCAAATAAACGCTGCCCATTGCCTAGCGTGGTTTACCAATACCCAGCGCTTCCAAATAAACACTGCCCATTGCCTAGCGTGTTTTACCAATACCCAGCGCTTCTATATAAAACGCTGCCCATTGCCTAGCGCGTTTTACCAATACCCAGCGCTTCCATATAAACGCTGCCCATTGCCTAGCGTGTTTTACCAATACCCAGCGCTTCCATATAAACGCTGCCTTTTGCCATGCGTGTTTTCACGAATACCCAGCGCTTTGCATATAAACGCTGCCTTTTGCCTTGCGTGTTTTACAAATACCCAGCGCTTTTTATTTAAGCGCTGCCTTTCGCCTTGCGCATTTTATCAATAACCAGCGCTTTCCAAATAAGCGTTGTCTATCCCTTTGACCGTTTCACCTTACCTAGCGCTTTTTAATAAACGCTGCTTAAGGTAGCGCCTATTTTTGCTACTTCTGGCGTAGTGTATATTTTGTAGTATTCATTGTTTCAATCATTTTTATTTCACATATTCTTTTCATATTATAATGAATTTAGGGAGGAAGGCCAACTAGGAAACCTAGTTCAAAACCAAAACAAAAACTTTGTAAGTCACTTCCTATTTGGGCTGCAAATTGGATCTTGCGATACAGTAAACGAAAATATGGAAGAGTCGATAAGGTTAAAAAATTAAATGAATTAAATTAATTAAATAGTTACTTTCTTAATTTCCTAGTTCCAACAAATGTTCAGTTATTTTCTAAGTCCTTCTTCTACTTCATAGTTACTCATTTTTGTTGTATTCTTAAGCTGTCACAAACATCAAAAAAGTACTTTAATGAATTAAATAAACTACAAACACACACACACACACACATACATACATACGTACTTACATACATGTTAAAGAATTTCATATTTAAAAAATACAAAGCATGTGATAGTTTTCCATGAACTAAGATAATGTCCTAAAATATCTTATTTTTAAATAACATAATTTTTCACACACGTCATACATGGATAATGTTTACTAAATTTCTCGTTTGATTTGTAGTATTATCATCATAAAGAGGAACAATATAAATGTCGATCTTTGAAAGAGGACGCTAAATATGAGGAAGGAGTTTTTCCATACCATGACCAAAAAACCAGTGAGACAAGAAAAGCAGAAGCTAAGAGTGTTTCAAATAAGAAAACAACGTGAGTACGATATGAGAATTTTAAATGTTAAGTATTTTAGTTTACTCTTCGATATATATGTTGTATTATGTTTTAATGAACTTTTGGGAAATGCTTGTTAATGAGAAGAATCAAATATAAACTTAGATGAGAATACTTCCTTTGAAAGTTCAAGACTTACGACTACTATTCGACATGTCATTTTATGTTTAACCTTATAATGTTTTAGGAAATTTTTTCGGGAAAAAGGAGAAAAGAATTGCAAACAAATTGGAGTGATTTGTTGGAGTTGATTGGAATTGAGCATCTTGAAGAAGCCCTACATTTCCTAGTTTTGTGAAGAAAGGGGGAGACCAATGTTAGATTTATGGGCTCAAGTTTTTCTTTACAAAATGCATCAATTTCATGGCATTGTCACACTACATGGGTATTGGTTTCTTGATGCAAGGTGTTTGTGAGATTATGGCAATGGCTTTCAATATGGAGAATTTCTCAAAGTTGTTTAACTTCTAGTGAAGTATAGTACTCTTTATGGTGGACTATTGTAGTTCTTTTTGAACTATGATTATTGGTGTAGACAATGAAAACGGAAGATGTCTCGTGTATCAGTTATAACCAAACTGGAGATTATTAGAGTTTTGTGAAGGAATAAGGAAGCCAATATTATATATATGGGCTCAAGTTCTCGTTTACAAACTGTACCAATCAAAAACACTTTAAGTTTGTATATAACTTTTTTATTCTCCTATACTCTTATTTTAGAGTGTTGTGAGATGTAGTTAAATATTTTCTTTGGAGAGTGTAGGTGTACTGGGAACATTGGTTGTTTTAGAGAATTGTATTTTTTTGTAATAATCTTCACATAATATTATTCTCTAGTTGTCATTAGACAACGAATCCTGATTTTTCTCATATTTTGGAGTTTTCAACATTAAATCATTGTGTTTTGGTTCTTCACACTTATTCCTTTGTTGCTTTTCATATGCCCTTGGGCGCGTCTAGCTGATGAGATTGCGGGTGATAATAAATTAGTGACAATGTGTCCAAAAAAAAACAATTTAGTGTACAAGTATGCCGAGGGTACACAACAATATCATCACTCAAAGTACAACCAATGTTAGCTATTCTATACGCTACCCTATTGGCTTCACGAAAGGAATGACTAATGTGAACACCTGCAAAAGAAGAGATGAGGCGCTTAATATTTCTCACGATGCTTTGGCCGGACATGCTTCCTATCCCATCATTATTTTAACAAATGCACAATAATCATTGAATCGAAATGAACTTCAATGTTCAAATATCCTAAATTTTGAGCCAGTTGAATGCCTTCCAAATCCCCCCACAACTCGGCCATGTAGGCCTTGGCCACCCTCAAACGCTTTGCAAAACTAGATAACCACCTTCCATCAGCACCACAAACCACTCCACCAGAGGCAGCCACAGCTATAAAAGTTTTGACCACAACATCAATATTGATAGTGACCCAACCTTGTTGGGGAGGTTTCCAAGACACATCCACCAATCTTCTATCCTCATTCATCACACCGGAGCAGGCAAACCTAACCCTTGTTGTATTAGGCCACACAATTTTGAATAATATTTGATGGATGAAGAGGCCTCACAAACTCTCTATCGTGCACATGTTTATCGCCACATCCAAAGATGGATACAGCCAGTAACCCACATATTTCGCCAATCAATATATAAATTGGGATGGCTTGGATGATCGATTTGGAAACGGTAACTCTAGCCGCAAAAGATAAATGATTAGCTTTCCATCCCGAAAGCTTATTCTTGACCTTGTCAATAAGATAACTAAAGTCATGCTGCCTAGGGGATTTTCCAAGAAGAGGAACCCCTAAGTCTTTTCCCATGGAATCCACAACCTTGAAACCATAAATCTGTCCAAGAGAGGACTTAACCGAACTTCTAACATTCTTGAAAAAGAACATAGTTGTTTTTCCAAGACTAACCATTTCCCAGACGAGTTGCAAAAAGTATCAAGAGTAGTGTTCATTCCGCACGCCTTGCTTTTGATTTATTTACTGTTCTATTTTTCTTCTACTGATTTTAATTTGATGGATACATGAAAATGACGTAAACAGTACTCATTTGCTTTAGTTTTGCTCTTTTATTTTTGTTTTCCATTATTATTGACCAACTTAATGCTTATTCAAATACAGAACATGCAAAGTTTTGAGGAGACTGTTGGTATTGGAAATGGAGTTATTTAATCTATGCTACAATGGAGTTGGAGAAGGCAAGAGTGGGAAAGACTAGGCTTATAGAAAGCGAACATACTAATCACCAATGGTATGAGTCCTTTCACATTTAATTTATTGTGGCCATATGGCTTCAGATATTATATAGATGGTGAAATATGATAATCCAATTGGGCCAACTTTGATTAGAAGAGCATACATGCCTCTAGAGGACGTCTTCGATGGTGAGAATTATATAGATGGATGGAACTATTTCGTATGTTCTGTTTATAGTTCAACCTTCAAAGGTCAATGCTAACTTAATTGCTGAGATTCAGTGTCTGTGCTCATTTGCTTTCATGGTCGCTTTGCTTTTTTTGGATATATTTTCTTTTATTATGTTTTCTTAGATACCTTTGTCCTTTTTTCGATTTGGTTTATGCTTTTACATGCTTTTTCAAGCAGTGTTATCTTCAACCAGGCCGCGACGTGCCCGTCTTTCGCTTTTGAATACTATGCTACAGTAGATACTTATGTAGTAGTGATTAGCTAGGCGAGGTCGAAAGGTCAGATCACACCTCATGTCTTCACGCGCGCTTCCAACCGCCTTTCGACCTCGCCAAGCCGATCTTGGCCTTTAGATCAAGTTGGTGTGCACAGCGACTTGCAGCAATAGGCTTATTGTGCCTTTGGAGCAAAACCCATTTGGACTAAGCTAACCAGTCAGAAACTCACAATAAACCACTACTACATAATTATCTACTGTAACACGCAGAAGATCTAGTTATCAATTATGGCAATTGTGGCCAGTACAGAACAAAAGGGGAAATATATGGATCATAAAAAATGTCTTGTCATCCATTATTGATTGGTACTTCGACCGCAGGGAGGAAGAAGTTCTCTAGAATGGTGTGATCCGATCAGTCAATCTGAGGGGTGAGCCTTTTCTTTAGCAAGTGAGTCACGTTCACCCGAGCCTTCGTATATACTAATTGGCCCGGATGGGAACAATGATGTATTTGATTTAGTAAATTTTTCTAAGTATATGAATACAACAGTGTTATATTACTTGAAAATTGCAGTGGGTAAATACCTTGAACAATATTAATAAAGAAATTAAAACAAGCAGTGCTTCTATTTTTTGTGGATAACTAAATGAAAAATGCAATTAATAACCCATCACACCAGTTCGTGTGCATTTAGGGATAAAGTTATTGGGCTATTTAGCATTTTCAATATGAATATTACAAAATTCTAAAAATGATTATCATAATGATGTTTTCACCAAAGTCTGTGAATTAGACCTACGGTAATTATTTTTTATGATATTTTCCATCATGTATTCTATTTCTAACTGTTGCTTGAATTGAAAATTTTTGCGATAGGAAGACATCGGCTCCGGGATTCCAATCTTAATGTGTTTGTTTGATTGTGTGTGTGTGATGTTTATTTGTCATGTTGTTTCAGCTAAAATATGTTGGGGAAATTCGCTCACAAAGAGATTTCACGGTTCTTGATCTCTTGCCTACGTCCACGAAAACACCACAACAATTTGTATTCACTATCTCAAACCAGAGTACAACCCAACCCAATATTGTGTGTTACTCTACAATACTCTCACTCTAAGATTCACATGAAATGATATCACACTCACTACCAAAGACTCTCATACACAAGGGAACTCACACACTAACACTTGTTCTCTTCTTTTGCACCGGAATTCAGATTACTATAGCATTTCAAAAGACTCCCTACTTATAGCATGCAAGAGTACTCACCATTAATATATGTGACATGACTTAAGTGTTAACCTGATCTGCTAACTTAGGAAACAAAGGAAGCATAGTTAGAAGATACTTTGTATCTCCTGAATAATCATTCAGAAAAATGCATATTGGTGAAACGTAAATATGTATGTCAGAGTATTAAGAAGATAGTTTGAGTGTATATGAGAGTGTCTGAATGTCTTCTAAGTACTCAAGCAGTGTTGAGAATATGTACACATAGGAGTTGTTGTATATGTTCTTCTAACACGGGATAAGGTATGTGAGAATACTATTTGAGGTTGTATTTCTATGTAATTTTGATGTTCTCACATAGATGATATAAGTGTGGTGTATTGAGGAAGGGGTTATGGTTTAAGACAAGGTTTAGGTTTTTAGAAGATTGCTCAGGATTGTTAATCATTGAGATTGTAAGTCAATGCTTACAATATATTGGAAGAATGACTTACGTGATTGAGCATAGGCCATAGGCTTTGATGAGTAGGCTGTTAAGAAGGTAGTAAACCACACACAAAGATTTGTAGTGGATCACCCAACAATGGCTACATCTACTCCTCACGTCAAGTGATATTTTCCACTATTTCCCAGAATAGCATATAAGCCATCACAGGCTACAACTTGATAGATTTCTCTCACAATTCTACCAACTGTAACACTAGTTTTTTATAAGATCTGGACACTTAAACCTCTAAGGAAAACTCCTTATCCCTCTTCCTTCACAATACAGCAACCAATGCTTATTTCTTGGAAGGTAAGCTTACTCAGTATGGTTGAGACAGGTAATAGACATTCAGAAGCTTTGATGAGGCGCTTTAGAAGCTATGTATGAAGCCATATGAGTGGAATAATTGTCTTGGTTGTAGTCTACTCTCACACTTTGAATGTGATCATCTATTGGTTATTTATAAAGATTTTCAGCAGTAGATCCGTTGCAATTCCTTTCTAGTAGCTTGAATTGATTGTTAAGAGCTTCTAAGGCTAACCGGGTTGACTTTTCTGCTTCTGTGCGGGAGCCGTACGCTGTCAAATCAGGTGACCATTGAGAGCTTTTAAGTATTGAAGCTTCTGATCACTTGTAGCTTCTCAATAACATCCTATGCTTTTGATAACTCCTTTTGATTCTTGAATGTTAATCTTCCGGGCACTTGGTATACCATATTTATGTTGTTAATGAAGATCTTGGTTAGGTGCCTACTGTATGCTTTGAATATTTGTGATGCACCTTCTGAACATGTCTTGTGAGCATGTTTTTCTTTCTGTCTTCTGAGCTGACGAGGAGTCTTCTAAGTTTCTTCTTAAGACCTTCTGAGAAACTTTGATAATTTAACATGTCAAACTTGTTATCTCTTTCTTAGATCTTCACTGTGTATGACCTTTTAGTTCTTTTGAGTGGTCAATGAATATTATCTTTGATGACTATATCTTCTTAACACAATGTACATGTGGGTATGCACCTTTTTAAGACTTGAACTGATTTAAGTACTGCTAGCTCTTCATGCACAATTCTTTATTTCCATTTCTGTTACTTCAAGAATAAAGACTTTATTGCTCATGATGTGTCTTAAACATCATATGCTTCAAGGGTGTCTCATTGTAGTTTGAGAGTCCTTTTTTATTCTCATCATAAGTATAAGTATTTTTTCCTTCTTCTCACATTGAGAAGTTTCTGGAAAAAACCATCATTGTCATAAGAGGATCCTTCTGAATGAGCTTTGCAAGCTTCTGATGATTGTCTTCTTATAAAATGAGGTTTCTCAGCTTAATACCATCTGATGTTCATTTTCTTTTCTCATTTGAGTTCCATACTCATTTGGGAAATTCTTGTATAATGTTTGAAGAACATATCTTCTCTTATCTTGAGAAGCATTTAATCCATTGAAATAATCTTGTTGTTGATCATCATTTATATTTGATTTAGGCATACAATTATGTCTTCTTGATGCATTGTAGGATTTTTCCCAAGAAGTCCTTCTTGATACGCATAGTTGTTATCTCTTCACTGGATATATAATCAATTGAATCCTTGTAGCCTTTCTTTAGGATAATGCTCTTGCTTTACAAATGTCTTCTTGAGATGAGAGTGATTATGCTCTGTTCTTATGATCACTCAAGAAAACACATTAGATCCACAATAGAATAGATAACTTAATGATCAGCGATTGTACGTGGGTTAAAATAATTAAAAGGGTAAATATAGTATCAACGTAAGAGACCTTGGTCGTCTCTCAAGGACCTCTAAATACAGAAATGACCAAAATTAGGAACCAAAATAAACAATAAAAAAGGGGGGAGATTTTTAGGAAAATAGTTTGATGTTTAGTGAAGAAAAAACAATTAAAGATAGACAATCAATCCATTGGTTTCGGGTGTGTTTCTTGGATTTATCATCGGTTCTAAAATAAAGATTCGTGCAAGGTTTGATAATTCTGGATTGATCATAAACTAAGTGAACAAGAGCCAGTTAGTTTATACGAATTTGCACTGTGTTAAAGCAAGCGTCAAAACAGTGTGTTCAATCAATCGTGATAGCGAACAAGTGCCAGTATCACAATTAACATCATAATTGAATTCTATCAATCCTATAAACAAGTGTCATAGACTCTATCAATTCCTATCCAAACTAAATTAGACAAGCGATAAAATAGTTTGTATAATGAAAAATGCAAAACGAAATCACGATTAAGTGATTAAGCAAAACTTAATCATAAAACGAATCACAGAGTTTGAGTAATTAAGCAAAACACAAACCGAATTTGTAGAAAAAATTACGAAGATAAAATTGATAGAAGAAGAATTAAAACCATAAAAAGGAAATAAACGTTAAGAACTGAATCTCAAAATCCTTACAGCAACACCTTTCACCAATAGATTGATCTAGGGCCTTAAGCTTCCATGGAAGTTAGGGTACAAAACGTAAAATTGAAAGTAGGAATGCGTAAGAGAGCCAAGATGGTTTTGAAAAGTGTATCTTATAAGACTAAAAAGGAAAATCTAAATCTCTAAATGGGTTACTAGATAAAATCCTGTTAACAAACTAAAGTTCAGTCAAAAACCCGTTTTACACAGTACTGTTTATAGTTCGGTCCAAAACCCGTTTTACGCAATTTTGACCTTTAAGACTTCAAAAATGGGTCTAGAGCTCAACATAAGAATTGTAGCTCTGCTCCTTATCTTTCCATCGCATGCTTGCACGCCTCAATCGGATAATCACAGCCAAAGTAATGGCCTACAGAGTAGACTGGGGTCAATATGCAATAAAATTAAGAATTAATCAAGAAATTGCTATATAGCTCAATTAAGACCCAGAGAAGGTTCTTTTACGCTTACTACACACTTGTTGTTGAATTTTCCATACTTTCTTGTAAGGAATGTCTGCCAAGGTCAATTCGATACCTCTCCTATGTTCTCTTAGAGTTGGCGACAACTTTTCCTGTTCAGATTCAACGTTAGCTGAAATAATCACAGAAAAATTTTCACTTCCCTATAAATATGCGTATTTCAAATTTTCAGGGAGTGATTTGTTTTGTTCATCATCAACAGGTTGAGGCATTGGAGTAGCAACAACTTTGTTACATTTCACAACAACTGTTTCAGGCACCCTTGAGGTTTCAAAAAGAGTAATCCGGCTGACTTTCTATTGCATTTTAAAAAATATAAAATAGTAATCCGCCGGTAAATATTCGGCCGACTAATTCCGCCGGTTTTGTATGCTTTCCGGCAAAATCTTTTTTAATTTAAAAAATTAATGATCCTCCGTTAAAGGAGCAAATTCCGCCGGTAAGCAACATACAAAAAAATCTGCTGGTAAGCATACAAAATCGGCGGATTTGGAGAATATTCGAATTTAAAAAATGGCGCTGGTAACTCGGTAAATCCGCCGGTAAGGTTAAATTCCGCCGGTAATAAGGAATCTTGCCGTTATAAATATCCGCTGATAGGAGACATTTCCGGCGGATTTGGATTTCGAAATTCAAAAAATAGCCATTGGAACCGTGGCTTTATATAAAGGAGAGCATTTGAAACTCACTCACTTACATATTTCTCTCATTCCCTATCCGAATTCTCCCATTATTTCTCCAACTTCTCTCTTCTCTCTTCTAAAATTTCTCATCTTCTAACAATAACACCATCACTGTTTCTCCGAATTTTCTCTTCCCTCTTCACAAATTTCTCCAATCTCTTCTCTTAAGTTTTGTTTAAGGTATAAAATTAAAATAAAATTTGTGTTAAATTTATTAATTAAAATAATATAAATTCTGTTAGAATCACTATATATTAATTAATAAATAATAGTTAGTAGTTCTTTTAATTTATTGGTTATAAGTAAAATTTGTAAACCAATGTGTATTGTTCTAATACCCATATTTGATATATATGTTGACATGTAGTATATATTAGATAAAGGGTAAAATATGTTTTTGGTCCCTACAAAATTGAGTCCTTCTAAGTTTAGTCCTTACATTAACGAAATAGACATTTTGGTCCCTATCTTATTTTTCCGTTTTCATTATTAGTCCCTGGTGTTAAATAGTGCTGAATGAGCAAACTGAATGCTGATGAGCAAATAGTGCTGAATAGTGCTGAGAAGGCAACATGCTGACCCTTCTCTGCTAAGAAATGTTTTAAACTAAAACACAGTTTTCGACCCTTCTCACGTCTTTCCTAAACTGGCAATAACTTAGCTAGTCTCTTGATATTTTGAAATTAAATATTACTATAAACTGCATGTGTTTACACTACTTTATTGATCAAAAGGTCAAGCACTAAAACTGTAAGATTTGAAGACAGAACTTACTGACCCTTCTCATCTCTGTCATATAGTTGAGAAGACAATCTAGTCTTAACATTCTCCACTTCCTATCTAAGTTAAGAAGATTTTTTTAACTCGCCCTTTTTAACTTTAAGCACTCACTATCTTAACATCCAGGCATACTTGTGAAGATAGTTTTATTAATTCAGGTAAATTTAAAACAGGTCACAATTCCAACCCCCCCTTCCTTGTGACATTTATTGACTTCAATTCTTTGCTTTCCAAAGCTAATGCATAGTCAGAAATATTCCCATATGAATTTGTAAGTTCACTAAGAAGAGAAGTATCGATGTTGGCTTTCAGTCTACTCTCACATTTTTAATTTGATTATCCAATGGGTATTTATATAGTCTTTTACCCAATAGATCTGTTGAGGGACACCTCCCAAGATAAACTAGTCGTTGTGGCTTTCCAACGTTAACCAGGTACACTTTCCTGTGCTTTCTGCTGGTCTGTACTCTGTTGTAGCAGGTAGCCATTGGAAGCTTCTGAGCGATGAGGCTTTTGAGCGTTGTAGCTCTTGAACTTAATCAAGCTTTTGGAGGATGGCTTCTAAACTTGAATGCCAACCTTCTAAAGTACTGAGTAATCATTGTAAGTGTTATAATGAAGAATTAGTCTTGTGACATTTTTGCTCTTACATAGCTTCCGAGGTATCTTTTGAGCATATCTTTTGAAAGGTCTTCTAACATGTCTTCTGAGAATCTTCTGAACGTCTTTTGAAGATCTTCTGAGTCACTTTCCATTAGGTAGCAATTTGTATATTTCAAGACTCGTGTTAGTTTGATTGAGCCTTCAACATAGGACCTCATGAGTTCACTTTGAATTCAACAGATTTTGATTTAATGATTTTATCTTCTGAACACCACTTTTGCCTTGACATGTATCTTCTGAAGATTTAAGCTTATTGAGATGATTATCTTTAATCGAATAGAAGCTCCCCTACTCTAGTTTGACTTGATTCTTCCATTAGATGTTTGTACTGATTCCTCAACTTATTGTTGGAGATCCTTTTGTTCTGTCATCTTATTGAGAGCATCCCTAAGTATTAATTTTGTCACTCTGAAAAGTCTTTGGCCGAAACTGCTATGTCATCAGAAGATTCTTACTATTGCCCAGTCGATTTGAGGAGCTTCTAAAGAGTGTCTTCTAATTATATAGAGTTTCTCAACTTGAGATCATTTCACGAGTTTTTCTGGCATTGATCATTTAGTTTCTTTTTCCTGAGGATTTGCTTGTATGTTCATCTCTTTATATGAAGACCTATCTTCTCATCTTGAGAAGCATTTGGGCCAACTTCAACCATGTGTCTTCTATTGATCATCATTAATTTCTTTTAAGTGTATTGATGTGCCTTCTGATCTACTCAGGGTCCACTACAATAAAAAGGACAAATAGTGACTGATATTTCGGTCGCTATATAGGAAAAATCAGTCACTATTCCTTTTTGCGACCGATTTTGTGACCAACAAAATCAGTCGCTAACCGGTAGCGACCGATTATAGTTACCGATTTTATAGCGACTGAGTAAGCGATCGTTTTGGTGACCGCCTTAGCGACTGCAAATAAAGACTAATTTTGTGACCGATATTTCGGTCGCTATATAGGAAAAATCTGTCACTTATCCTTTTTGTGACTTATTTTGTGACCAACAAAAATCAGTCGCTAACCGGTAGCGACCGATTATATTGAACGATTTTATAGCGACTGAGTTGGCGATCATTTTTGTGACTGCCTTAGCGACTGCAGTTAGACCGAAACTAGAGATTGATATAGTGACTGATTTAGCGACAAAATTGGTAACTTAGATTGTGACTTATTGGATGGTTGATTTAGTGACTGATTTAGTGACCGACTAGGTGACTGATTTAGTGACCGATTTGGTAACTGATTTAGTAATTGCCCAATGACTAGTTTTAGCGACCACTAGCAAATGATTTTTGCGACAAAATATAACAAGGTTTGCTAATGCAATTTCTTTTTTCAATTTAGTGAACAAAGTAATGAACTTATAAGTTTTTTACTTTCTAATATAATTTCTAACATGTCTAAAGTTAAAAATAATATTTTATACTTGATTGATTCATGCTCATTTCTTTGCATAATAGAAAGACTTCTTTACATTAAAACAAAATATACTTGGTAAAAAACATAGTCATTTTAAACAAAATCCTACAAAATATAGTAATTAGTTATTAAGTCATAACAAAACACATCAAATGTTTAACTCTCTTCATCACTTTGTCTTGACGGGTATCTTCTTCCATGAAGTCCATGGATTAGTATAATGACTCTTGAGGATTTCTCCAATCCCATCGGTAGTAGCGTGTGAAGGTAATCTACAAACAATGCATGTAAATGGTTACCAGTTTGTTATTTCGTCAAATAACTAATAAGTAAAATATAATTTGATACCCTTTTCCTTCAAGGTAGAGAATTGGCTTGCCATCATTGCTTTGTGCCACTAATGCAACCAGAGTTTTACTAGTTTAAATGTTAATTGCTTCGCTGGAAAAAGATGGTTGTGAATTGCATATGGTGACCTACTCCTCTTATCGAAGGTGGAGGTGTGACGTGTGATGTCCCAGGTGGTGGTGTGACATGAAGCTTTTACTGGAAATAACATTTATCCATAAAATAAAAGATCCAAAAGAGTAAACAAAGGGGGAGATGAACTGTTCCGACCTTGAAGGATGATCCGAAGTAGTTAGTGGTTGATGTCCTTGATGAATGAGCTTCTCCGATCCGAGTTGGGGTTGTACCTGCAAAGCGACTCTGACGCTCAAGTTAGGGAGGTAGTCAAACAGAGTAATAAATGTGAGATTGCTTCCCATTAATGAGGCATTAAATGCTGTATTTATAGAGTGTGGTTAGGTAATACTCAATCGATCTGAGCCGTCCGATGCTAGGAATTGATCTGAGCCCTTGGTGTATGGGTCTGTTTTAGGATTGGGCCGTGTGATGTTGGGCCTTTGTGGGGTGTAATTATACGCATGCAAGGGGGTGTATAAGACATAAATCCTCACCATAACAAACCTGTATCCATAAAATAAAATATCGAAAAGAGAAAACAAGGGGGGAGATGAACTGTTCCTGGTTAAAATCATAATCAATGAACAGAAACAATGAGGGTAAACAGTGTGTTAGTGGATAGTTACAATAAGGGTATTTTGGTCAGAAAAATCTGGCATCAAAAAATCAGTTACAAAATGAATCCCCTTTATATATAGGTATAGATAACAACTTCTTCCTTTGCAAAATACAGTCACCTAATTCTAAGTAACTTAAACACGGGAATTTCCATAATAATATTTCAATAAAAGGGAAATTAATTTAAAAGTGACATTAATTATCAAGATATTTAGAACTAGAATCAGGTAAGAGTATTGTTGTAATCACTCAAACAAAACTCCCCACTTTTGAGCTGATATTAAATTGATACGTGTTATCTCAATCTAACTCTCTGAGGCTAAAAACCAAAATATCGACAGCATGGATCTTAGCCTAAGTAGTTTTGAAAATATAACATTAGAAGGGCAATTGATTTTAAAGTGATATTAAGTAGTTTTCATAAAAGGCTTATTACAAAATATACTATATCTTTAGCTTTTCTTTCTAAAGGAAGTGAATGACGTAGTGATGAGGGAAATTTTAATTTAATTGAACTTTACTATATATAAATATGATGACTCACATTTTAGAGAGTCACTCCATAGTATTTATTGTCTCTTTAGCTGAACCAAAAACTAGTAATAATGTTATATTAGGAATGTTCCAATTGAAGCTTAATAGGCCGAGTCTACCAAAATGGAGTGAATTGTTAAGCTTGCACTCACCTAAAATCACACGCTATATTTATATCTTAATACTTACTTCTGATTCCAATGTTTTAACAGTTCTATCCCTCTTAGTTACGCACACTGTGTTTTGACCTCCCATATCGGATGATCCTTCTATTTCCCAATAATTGTTTAATTCATGATTTGATGGTCTTTGGATTGGAGTGTGCAAAATTCTTGAATGAAATTGGGGTGTAACGTAAAACCCAAAGTAATGAAATAAGTACTTTGGATATTACCTTGTGCTTGCTTCATTTAAATCATATGATTAGCATTTAGTTAATTTGATTTTTAATAATGTGTCTTGGTGTGAATTAGAATAAAATATAGGGTACAAGGAAAAAGGGGCTGTGGTAAAAATGTTGTTCTCACCATGTCAGTGGGTTGGGTATTTGACCCAACTCATTTGGTCCAAAAATCAACTCTTACCTGGCTGAACCATTTAATAAAGAGAGGGGAATACATCTCTGAAATCATTCTTCCTTTTTAATCCACCATTTAAAAAGAAAAAGAAAGAAGCAAGATAGAGAGAGGGAAAGTTTCCACACAATGGTTGATTCTATTAAGTTCTTAACTTCATCATACCTAATCTCTTCATCAATTTGAAATCAGCTCACTCATTATTGAAAAACAGAGTTTTCAAGTGTACTTGCATGTGTATTTGGATGCTTGGTTTGGGGACTATAAAGGTTACATTGAAGCTAGAAGTAACAAAGAAAATCTCCTGGGCATTTCATTTCTGAAATTAGGACCTTGAAGTTTAGCATTGTTTTCTTGGAGTATTGGAGTCATGTGGTGCTTGTGGGAACATCAAATGCCATTGTTTGTGAAGTGTTTTATAATAGTTCGCTAATTGTTTTGCATTGGTATTGTGTTCTTGTTTGTTATCTAGTTTGAATTGTAGTATTGATACTTAATACTTGGAATTGTAAGACCAAAAATGTATCAGTGTTGATGTTTAAGAAATATGCACCTTACATATGGATTTTATGGCTTTTTTATTCCTTGGAAACCATATCAAGCTTTTGACTTGAGGTGCATTTTGTTATGGTTTTATCCTTGTATACTGTTGGCTGATATTCTCTAATTTTGGTAAAAAGAATGACTTCCTTTCTTTCATTGACGAATGAAATTTTAGGATGCTACTCTCTCTCTCTATATATATATATATAACAATTTTTCCATTCGAAAAAATTACATAAAGTTGTCATTATGATGGATGTATTTTTAATTCGCAAATCTATATGATGTGCTCTTTCCAGTCCCTATTATAAGAAGAAAATACAACAATCATCACTATCAACGAGCTCATTTAATTCTTGTTTTTTTAAGTTAAGTCTCCAAAATACCCTCCACTCAAGTCAGATTTAGGTGCACAACTTCCACTCACCTTGAAAACTGAAAAGACAAAGCGCATTGAATGAGGGTAAAATTGGTATTTATGTAATAAATATACACTAAAACCAATAATAGTTTCTTATATTAGGGACAAAATTAACTCCAAAAATCTTCTTATAATAGAGACTGGAGGGAGTATAATATTATTCATACCACGTGCATACTACAGAGTTGGTAGTGCAAGTTATTACATAATTTTTTTCTTCTTGTATGAAGTTTGGTCGAAATCTTCAAACACTATTATTGTTTCTCCGTAACTTGCCGTGACGTACAAACCCTGTCCTTATAGCATATAATAGAATAACACTCATCTGAAGCTGTAAAAAAAAGTGAAATATTAGAGAAAAAATAATTAGAGACACAATATGATTTGCATGACAAGTAAGTTATTACTAAACTCAATATCATTATTTAAAGCATATACTTGGAACAAAGGCAGTGATTTGTATTGTTACAAAAATATTCTTTATAGCCTTCCTTCATGCAAGGTTTCTTGCAGTCCTTGTCAACATTGCATGGAATTGAAGTAAACGAAACTGAAAAGTAATGTAAAAACATACCATTATCAGTAGTATTGATATTGAATGAATCTATTATGAAAAGGTAACGAAAGAAGGATTGAATGATAAGCTTACGACTCCATTTGTTTTTTGATAAAAAATATCCATTAGTTAAATGAAGAAATAGGAAAAAGAAGAGAATCAATGCAGAAATAAACTTGAGACATTTAGCCATTCTTTTCCACGCGTATTGCTAATCAACCCAAAATGGCAAGGTTGCTTTATAATGTAAATAGAAGTAGTATTTTTTATGCCACTGAAGTTGTATGTAGGATTTATCATGTTGCCACGTTACCCTGTTATATTATTAATGTTTATTTTCTGTCTCATTAATACATTAATGAGTCATTTTATCCCTTTAACCCATCTTAATGTTAAAACGGTTTGTTTAATAATGATCATTTAAAGCGTTAAAATTTTGAGTTTGGTTCTTCAGTCAAAGCTTGTAACACTCTATTTTCTTTTTTAAATTGTAATTTTATGTTGAGTTTGCGACCTTGGCCTTGTTGTTATTGAGTCCTCAAGAATACTTTGATGTTCTCTTATGTATTTTAAATTTAATTATCAATAAAATGCAATAGGTGCTTCTTGTCAAAAAAAAGTGAAGGGCTAAATAACACTTAAAAACACACACACACACACACATATATATATATATATATATAAAGGTAAATCATTGGTGATATAAATGCATATAAAATGATTTAGTACAAATGGTAAAAACCAACATTATTGTTGATTATATTCTTTACATTACATTTATAATTAATATATAAATATATAGATATGTCGCATTTGCTATGATTATTACTAATTTAATAGTTAGTTTAATTGTCAAGTCATGTTTTATATCTTAACTGATCCAAACTATGAATGGATCTGAATAAGAAGAAAATTCCAAGAATAGTAAAGAATATAATGGTGCACCGATCGTTTCATGGATGAATTTATTATTGCTTATTTTGAATTTAGGATTGCGTATATGAATAAAAATCACACGACGGATCAAATGTACGGAGAGGTGGCTCATTGCCTAGCAATTGGCGGTCATTGCTACCGCAAAAATAAAATAATAAGTCAAAATTAGGTCTAATGAAAATTTGTTGCTCTCCCATAATTTGATAATTATGTCTTATTATATTTTACTATATATCTAATATTTTTCTCATTTCTATTACAATTGTTCATCTCATAAATTTAACTTAATATCATAATTTGGTTATTTTTTTTCATATGATAGTTTGCTTGAGTTTTATGGTGTTTCTTTTTTGTTTTCCCACTTTTATTTTGGCATGTTGTAGTGTCTAAAACTATTGTTTGATTAAATTTTCCTTAAATATTGTTTAGATATAAACTCGTACTCACTCTGAAACAAAAATTAAAGAAAAAAGTCTATGTATTTATTCTAAATTTAAACCAAAGACAAATGTTTTGCTTATATATAACAACGAAGAGAGTAATATTTTTTATTCTCTTTTATTTATGTTCATGTTGCCTATTAAAAAGTACTCTATTATTTAGCCACCGTTTACACCAGCTTTTTCCGAGGAATCGGCTAGTTTGGGACTAAGGGCTAATTGCCGTCAGAAAATACCAAATTAGCTGAGGAGAGGTTGAGGTGCCTACTTAGGTGAAGCAAAATTAGCTGAGGCAAGACTCGACTAAGGCAAATCGGGTCAACGTGGCTGCGAAGTCTATTTAGGCCTGGAGGCTATTATTTGACTTTAATGTGTTCCTATAACTAATTATTAAATGCACAAGTTACAATCATATTATTTATGCCAAAAAATATAACGAAAAAGTTCAAGTCAAGATACGGTAACCACCTTCCTACATTGATGGGAAGTGGGCACGAGGAGTTGGCCAATAAAAGGAGTTTGGTTTGGGAGCAAGTATAAAATGCACATGGACACTTGGATCTTGGAGCGGTTGGAGAAACATGGAGAAGTGCCAAGAAGTAGGAGCGGAATTATTTTACCACACTCACTATGCTAGTGGATGTTGTAGAACGGTTCTCCTAGATTTTAAGGTGAATGGATATTAATGTACGTTGATCTTACCCGATCTAACGGTTGTTACCTGTAGGATATTTGTAGTGTCCAATAGAGACCATGTATATATATAGTTGGCTTGTTGTTGTATAAAATAGGGTAGTGAAAGTGTACACTGTCCAACAAGTAATATAGTAGAAATAAAGATCGTTCCCATGAGGATTAACGCTTAAATAGTGCTTAATTTGATTAACAAAGTAGTGATGGTAACAAAAGTAAATACACAAGTACTTGGTAACATTCACAACAATAAAAGTAAAGGGTAATAAAGATCAGATGATGAGAACAAGTTGAGATGCTTTCACTTTAGTAACTTCATTAAAATGCAATTAATGATATGTTCAATGATGCAGCATTAGGTGCTGTAGCAATAGATGTATTTTGTCAAATACTTCACACTAGGGTTTCCTCGCAAGAGTTTATGTCTAAACCCTAAAGGAGTACGCCCTAGGCTTCTATGGCACCCGCAGTATTCACCTTATGGATTTTTCCCTCCTATGTCTAGGGTTTAAGCAAGGAACATTAAAATGTCTTTTAATGAACACAATCCATATTATCTTGTGACTTAAATTTTCAGACCATGTCTGAATTCATAAATGCTACTTAGAATAGTTGGCCATTCCTAATCTTATATGGAAATAGTATCATACACAAGATAAAATGCTTAACATTAAACATACTTCATTAATAACATAATAAATTCATTACATCAGATCCAGCACCTCAACTATGAGTATTTAGCTCATGTTGAGCAAACAAAACCAAGGAAATAACCTAAACAAAATTGTTGAAGTCATACTACAAAATGAAGGATAGAAATTATACTACTAATGTTGAACCGAAGAAGAACTCCAAAGGGAACAATGGAGAAGCGAATCCAGCTCTTCAATGTAGAATTCCACCAAGAAGAAATAGCTCAGCACTAGTATCAACTTGGTAACAAGGAGGTGAGCTTGCACGAAAATGGAGAAACCTATGTCTATACTTTCTCGTTTCGGCCAAGTGTGTCAAATGAGGAAGGAGAGCAGCCTTTTATAGTGAGGAGTGCACATGATCCTAGGAGAACCGTAATTGGGAGGCGCAATTTGTCTTGACATTTGCCTAACGGTACAACGTGTCTACGGTAAGGGGGCATCTTGGAATATACCATTGAGGTCACTCTCACGCAGGTACCCTGACCTTAGCCAGCTGTCCAGCACCTAGAATTCCATGCCTCGACAATTTGTCTCTCATCTTTCGCAAAATCAGAGTGTTGCGACATCAGGTGCTGCAGCAGTTAAACAAAACAAATCAAAGCACACAATAGGCACCGAAGTTCCAAATAATACAATTCCACCCCAGCACTAAAGACTATTTCTAAACTACCATATTTACAAACAATAATCACAATAAATCTTGAAAATTCACAATAATTAAAGCTTGAAAAAGAGATAATAACTATCATAGATGAGAGTTATGACACCCCCAAACTTGAACCATTGCTTGTCCTCAAGCAATGACACTTGATAAAGACAAGCACACTAATAACAAGCAAACCAGACAGTTGATTTAACAAAAAGCACACAAGCAGAATGTCAAGCTGAGCATCAACTTTCAGATTGGTCACTCAATTGTAGACCTTCTGATTAGCAAGTTCCCTAGACTACTCCTGTTCAAAAGTGTGTGTGTGACACTTATCTTAGTTCAGGCCATAGCAAGGTTCAAAATTTCACTTAGCTAAGACTAGAGAGGTTTTCTTTTGGGAATGCCAAAGTTATTTCAAAAAGAAGGGTAGACTAACAATTCAAGCACAGAAAAGGGGGGATAAGCATGACAAAGGGCTTTGATGTAGCAATCCAGAACTCTAGGCCAATGCACTTATTACAACTTGACATAATAGTGCTGCAGCAACAGATGCTGCTGCATCAGAAACTAACAAACACTCTCTGTTCAGGCACATAATTATTACTATGTTGTATTGCCCTTAATCTATCCTCACTTTTCTCATAGGTTGGTCACTGATTTGGACTGAAACTAAAGTGTGTCTCCACAAATTGGCCTCCCTACTTCATGACCAACCTAACTACCAGTTCTCTTCCTTTTGACTGAAACTACAATGTGTCACCCACAGAGTAGCCTCCCTACTTGGTTTGAAAAGGCAGCTTATTTCTCTCTCTTCTTTTTTTAGGCAATTACAACATTTTGCACTTAATTACAGACCTTGGTGCTTTATAACATAGCACAATTTATTTGACTTCATTCACAAACTTAAACTATGTGCACATGACCTAATTCTATTCCTTCATGCTTTGCCTTAGTACATCTCAAAGAACCCCCAAACTTAGTTTCTTATGCTACCCTAAGTTTTTAGTAGAAATTTGGCAATTCCCTAGGTCTACCAACATCTAACTTAGTTTCAGATCATTTTTAATTCACTAAGTTCCTACCTGAGTTCATGTTAAAGTGTGGGAGCAAGAGCAGTTTAGTTCACTCACAAACAGGGGCACTAATCACTCATTCCTCACCATATCATCACTAAGTTTTTGCTCAACTAGACTTCTAAAATTTAAATTTATTCAACTAACTAGCAAACAAGCTACTAGAGTAAATAGAATATAGGTCCTCCTTCCTACTTAAGACCTTCCAATGTCCCCACTCATCATGAATACTAAAAGGGAGGCCTATTTCTCAAAGTAAAAACTTAAAAACAGACAAACAGACAACTAACATAACTATTGAGTGCTATCACAGAACAAAAGCACTCAACAAGTTTATTCTAGAGAAAGCAATAAAAAACAGAATTTAAAAGACATAAAACTAAAGAGATTAAGGTGCAGAGGCTCCTAGTTTTGTCCTTGGACTTGATCTTGTGGCACTGCCCCTCCTTGCTATGGATTTGTATATTATTGGGGATTTAGGATTAGTAGTCTCTTGAAAATTCGAGGTTTCTGTTACTGCAACATTAGATTGTTGCAGCACTGATCCTGTATCTGCAACAACAGGACTAGCAACAGAAACACTTGAATTCTTTTGGGCAATCACGAATTCTAAATCCTCCTTGGCCTTCGTATCAGCTTCGACCTTCTCAATAGCGTGAATCGCTGCAGCAATTGTAGCTGCAGCATCTTCCACTCCTTGCATAACAGTATCCACAGTGGCTTTTAATTGTTGATCTTCCTCTGCAGTGACTCCTTACGTATCAAATTCTGTTTCCTCTGGCACTTCAACTAGCCTCCTCCTCTTTGCTACATGTTTGCTCCTCATCTTTCTTGAGGGTGAAAACACAGCTTCATTCTCAGGTTCAGCAACATTAGTTGCTGCAGCAAGTGAAGTGACAACATCAAATGGCAGTGATTCAGGTTCTTTTTCTTGGGTTGCATGGGTGGGTGATTGTGGTTTTTTTTCTTGTTGGGGAGTGGATTGGGTAAGTGTCTCAGAGGTGGTTTGGTTGACAGGGGTTAGGATGGGTGGAGTGGTGGTTGTGGAAGGAATGTTGGTGGTTTTGGTGATGTTTTGAGGTGATGGTGGTGGGTCCATTTCTATGTCAGTGTGGTCATCAGAATCAAGTTCAGCATCTTTGAACTGGTCCTCCTCTTCGGTTGTTTCTTCTTATTCTTCTTCTTCTTCTTCTTCACTCTCCCTATTGATTTGGGCCGTGATCTCCTTGTTTCTTGCTTTTCTCCCTCACTAAGTGACTCTCCATCATCAGTTTCTAGCAGATCCTCTTCTTCTTTAACAACCTTCTTCTTTCCTTTTTTTATTTCTTTTCTCCTTTTCTTCTTTTCAACTACAACTTCTTCCTCCCCTTCTTCATTGGCTTCATCCTCAAACAGGTTTGCATCAAATACTTCATCATCTAGGACCCATTCTGGGAAAACAGGAGGTTCAATCCCAGAAATTTCCTTCTAATTTGTAGTGAGCACAGCATTCAACCATTCATGTTGCTTCCTCAGGAATTCCCAAACAGATCGTTGCTGCAGCATAAACTGTGGCAGCCTGGTGGGATCACTAGATGCTGCAGAACCTCTTGGCTTAGCCTTAAGCACAGTGGGAAATACAGCAATAGGGTAACCTTTCTTCTCTCCTTTCATTTCTACCCCTACCTTGACACAAAAGTCAGTGATGAGGCAGGGAAAGAACAAGTAACCAGTAGTCTTGCTTTGACTGACCAAGATCTCCCTGCAAATTAATCTTCCAACATCGACATCCTTTCATCCAAGAATTGCATCCAGAAGCGTCATCCTTTCTTTCTCAATAGTGGTGGTGTGAGAGGTTGGCAGTAAAGAATGCTTGACAAAATTGAACCAAATCATAGCATCATGGTTTAAACTGCTCCACTTGACTTTGAACTCATTGGCACTGCAAGGTTCCCATGGTGTACCAGGAATGGTAATGGCCTTCTTCACAGCATCCATTTCTTTCTTGCCCCATTTGTTGAAGTTCTTTGCGAATGTTAAGCCATGATAGCCTAAACCCAAGCACTCCTTAATCACTTTGGAGTCGAATCTGACAGACACTCCTCTGACTTCAGCAAGATATTGGGGCTTTCCATCATTTGGTGGTGCTATTTCTGCGTAGAACTCTCTCACAATAGAGGGGAAGAAGAATGATGGGTGCTGCACCAATTGCTCCCACCCTAATGCCTTCACAGTGGATGTGAACGCATCAGAGGCGTTTTGTAGCGCGTAGAATGATGGATGTGAACGCATAAGACCATTCAGTGTCACGCATCGGCTTTTTGGGAAAAATCAACTTCTATTATATTCTTTTTTATTTTTCTTTTCATTACTGTCACTCACTGCTGCAGCATCAAATGTGATCACACCCTCAAACTTAAAAGTGCCAAGATTGAATTTCCTGCAAAACAAACACAAGAACAAACAACAACACTAGTTTATTAGATAAAACCCTGGGTTGCCTCCCAGTAGCGCTTGGTTTAAGAGTCCTCAGCCAGACTTCCCTCTAACATTAGAGGTCCTTCAACTCAGTGGTGATCTTGCTCCTCACCATTGGTTCTCCAAAGTATTGCTTCACCCTTTGACCATTAACCTTGAATGCTGACATTCTCACATCATCATATAGATCCACAGCACCATGAGGATACACTTTCACTAATTTGAATGGCCCAGACCATCTAGACTTGAGTTTCCCAGGGAACAACTTGAGTCTTGAATTGAACAACAACACTTGATCACCTTCCACTAGCTCCCTTTTCTGAATCCTCTTATCATGACAAGCCTTGGTCTTTGCCTTATACAATTCAAAATTCTCATAGGCAAAGTGTCTCATTTCTTCCAACTCATGCAACTGCAATAACCTAGCTGCCCCTGCCTTAGTATGATCAAAATTGAGCTTTCTAATGGCCCAATGAGATTTGTATTGAAGATCTAAAGGCAGGTAGCAAGCTTTGCCATAAACAATTCTATATGGAGACATTCCCAAAGGAGTTTTGAAAGCAGTTCTGTAGGCCCATAAAGCATCATCAAGATGATTAGCCCACTCCTTTGTAGTAGGCCCTACCATTTTCTCAATCACTCTTTTGATCTCTTTGTTGGATAAGTCTGCTTGACCACTAGTTTGAGGATGATAAGCAGTTGCAATCTTGTGCTTTACCCCATACTTAGCCAAGAGTGTTTCAATCAATTGGTGGCAAAAATGAGATCCATCATCACTAATGATTGCCCTAGGAGTACCAAACCTTGTAAAGATGTTTTTATGCAAGAACTTGCTAACAGACTTAGCATCATTAAAGGTCAAAGCCACTGTTTCCACCCATTTTGATACATAATCCACAGTAACAAGGATATAAGAAGTACCAAATGAAGGGGAAAAGGTCCCATGAAATCCATACCCCAAACATCAAAGAGTTCAACCTCTAAGATGTTGGTTAATGGCATTTCATGCTTTTTTGAAATGTTCCCAGTCTTTTGGCAATTATCACATTTCTTAGCCAACTCCTGAGCATCCTTGAAAATAGTAGGCCAATAATAACCAGATTGTAGCACCTTTGCTGCTATTCTCATACCCCCAAA
Source organism: Astragalus glycyphyllos (assembly GCA_963573325.1). Classification (NCBI taxonomy): domain Eukaryota; kingdom Viridiplantae; phylum Streptophyta; class Magnoliopsida; order Fabales; family Fabaceae; genus Astragalus; species Astragalus glycyphyllos. The sequence goes on from OY754307.1 coordinate 42,723,229, forward strand.
GTGTCCTCCTGATGCTACAGCATGGCATTGCTGCAACACCAATTGCTATTCTTCATCAGCCACACATCTTCTTAACAGTTGGTCAGGGCACTTCTTGTAGAGGAAGGGTTCATCCCAAAAATATTGTTTGACAAGATGAAAGAACCTCTTCTTCTATTGATAGTTCATGTCACATGGCACCACTTTGCTGACTAGAAAGTTGACAATGTCTGCATACCGTGGTGCTGCAGCATCTGTTGCTGTCGCATCAATAGCTAGCAATTGCTCATCAGGAAAGCATTCCTCGATTTCTCCACTATGTTTACCTGCACAATCACCTTCCAATCTAGACAAATAATCAGCAACTTGGTTCTCCACACCCTTTTTATCTTTAATTTCAAGATCAAATTCTTGAAGAAGGAGAACCCATCTTATTAGCCTAGGTTTTGCATCTTTCTTGGCAATCAAATACTTAATGGCAGAATGATCTGTGTAAACAATTACTGTTGTTCCCACTAAGTATGATCTAAATTTATCAAATGCAAAAACCACAGCTAATAATTCTTTTTTAGTGGTAGTGTAATTCAATTGAGCATCTATAAGTGTTTTGCTAGCATAGTAAATAGAATGAAACACTTTTCATACCTTGGGACAAGGACAACACCTATGGCATTATCACTAGCATCACACATAGGCTCAAAAGGCTTGCTCCAATCAGGAGTCACTATCACTGGGGTAGTAACTAGAGCAATCTGCAGTTTCTAAAATGCTGCAGTAAAAGCGTCATCAAAGACAAAAGGAGTGTCATGCTGCAGCAATTGACACAATGACTTTGAAATCTTAGAGAAGTCTTTAATGAATCTTCTGTAGAACCCAGCATGTCCCAAGAAACTTCTAACACCTTTCACATTTGTTGGAGGATGAATCTTCTCAATAGCCTCAACTTTAGCTTTGTCAACCTCAATTCACTTTTTAGAAATCTTGTGTCCCAACACAATACCCTCTTGGACCATGAAATGACATTTCTCCCAATTCAATACCAAGTTGGTTTCTTCACATCTATCCATAATCTCTTCTAAGTTGTCAAGGCATAATTGGAATGTTTCCCTAAAGACAGAAATCATCCATAAACACCTCCATAGATTTTTCTATAAAATCAGAGAAGATTAACATCATACACCTTTGAAATGTTGCTGGTGCATAGCACAACCCAAATGGCATTCTCCTAAAAGCAAAAGTACCATAAGGACAAGTGAAGGTAGTCTTTTGTTGATCTTGAGGCACTATGGCTATTTGATTGTAACCAGAGTAACCATCCAAAAAGCAATAGAACTCTTTACCAGCAAGTCTTTCAAGCATTTGATCTATGAATGGTAGAGGGAAATGATCTTTTCTTGCGGCTTTGTTGAGCTTCCTATGATCCATGCAAATCCTCCAACCAGTTACTGTTCTTGTGGTAATATGCTCATTCTTCTCATTAGCTACCACTGTGACCCCTCCTTTCTTTGGAACACATTGCACAGGGCTCACCCATGCATTGTCAGATATTGGATACACAATGCCAGCACCACGCCACTTAATAAACGCCTTTTTCACAACTTCCTTCATGATGGGATTTAGCATCCTCTACCCTTCAATGCTATTCTTAGCATTTTCATCAAGAATGATTCTATGCATGCAGATGGTTGGACTAATCCCCTTTATATCAGCCATTTGCCACCCAATTGCCTTCTTATGCCTCTTTAGGGTAGTAATGAGATCATGCTCTTGACTTTTGGATAGGTCGGAAGCAATGATCATAGGCAATGTATCATTTTCCCCTAAATAGGCATATTTAAGGTGTTTGGGTAACTCTTTAAGTTCAAGCACAGGAGGTTTCTCAATAGAAGGCACATTTCTTTTAAGATTTGAATATTTTCAAGCTCAAATCTCCTTCACAGTAGCCTCCTCATGCAGCACACCTTCTTCCACAAGCTCACTTTTGTCAATTTCAGCAAGAGCTTTCACCAAATGGTCACTTTGCTTGTGGAAGTGTTTCTGAACCACAGAATCAAGAGACACCAAAAAAGAACACTCCTCAGTTCCTTGGTCAGGAAACTTGAGAGCATTCATCACATTGAATTTTATCTCTTGATCATTGACTCTCATAGTCAATTCTCTTTTTTGCACATCAATTAGAGTCTTGCCAGTAGCCAAGAAAGGTCTTCCAAGAATTATAGGCACTTCCTTATCTGCATCAAAATATTAAATCACAAAGTCAGCAGGATATAAAAATTTATCTACCTTTATTAAGACATCTTAAATTATTCCTTCTAGGTATGCAATAGATCTATCTGCAAGTTGGAGTGTAACAGTTGTAGGTCTGGCAACCCCTGTAACCAACTGAGTGAAAACAGACTTAGACATCAAATTGATGCTTGCACCTAAGTCATAAAGAGCTCTGCCAGTATAGGTCTTACCAATTAAATAATGGATAGTAAAACTGCCTGGATTCTTCAACTTGCTTGGAAGCTTGCTTTGCATGATCATACTACATTCTTCTGTCATAGCCACTGTCTCAAATTCCCCAAGTCTTCTACTCTTAGTAAGCACATACTTCATGAACTTTGCATAGTTTGGCATTTGTTGTTCTGCTAGAGGAACATTGATGTGAAGTTGTTTTCGCACCTCTAAAAATTTTCCAAATTGCTTGTCTTGTTGAGCCTTCTTCAACCGTTGAGGAAAAGGAGGAGATAGAACAGATTGATCAACAACTGATGATGGAACTAGTGCAGCATCATATGCTGCAGCATCTAGTCAACATCTGTTGCCTTCTTATTCTCATGTTTTTTATTTTTTTCTTTTATTTTGGTGCCATCACTAGGATCAATAGATGGTCCATTCAAGTCCTTCCCACTCCTTAAAGATATAGCCTTGCACGTTTCTTTCCCTTTTGATGTTGATGGTTTAGTAGTGGATGGTAAAGATCAAGTTGATTCTCCAACTTCTTGATTGCAGCCCCTTGAGTCTGATACTAAGTTTATGTTTCATTCATGAAAGCCTTGAGCATGGCCTCCATAGGCCTTTCTTCTGTTGCCTTGGTTTGAACAGGGAATCCTGGTGGTGTTGTAGGAGCTGCAGCAGGTGCTGCATTGTTACTCCATTTGAAGGACATTCTTCATACAAAGGACCTCCTCCACAGTACACACAACTAGCAGAACCCACAGGTACTTGTTCAATTGTTGCAACAGTAGGATCTAGTGCAGATTCAGTTGCTGCAGCAGGTGTTGCTGCAGCACTGGTTGTACTCATGTTTTTGATCATGTTGGACAAGGATGCAACTTGAGCAGATAAAGCAGTAACTTCACTCACTTCATGCATACCAGCCACCTTCTTTTGAGCACTAACCCTAGCTGTTGGCCATTGATAACTGCTTGCAGCAATTGTTTCAATACGATCATAAGCATCCTGGTAAGAGCCATTTAGCTAGACTCCTCTAGATGAAGCATCAAGCATCAGTCTAGTCTGAGGTTCCAATCCATTGTAAAATGTTTCCATTTGAAGAACCACAGGCAACCCATTATGAGGACATTTTCTAAGCAACTCTTTAAATCTTTCCCATGCTTCAAACAATGTCTCAAATTCAGTTTGTCTAAAATAAGTAATTTTAGTTCTCATCCTGGCATTCTTGATAGGTGGAAAGTATTTAGTCATAAATTTTTCAGCCATCTCATTCCAAGTAGTGATAGAGGTAGGTTCTAAGGAATTCAACCTGTTCCGGACTGGGCCAACGGCCAAGTACTTGGGCCTGGCCCAATCCGCGCATGCTCTCAAAAGGCAAGACTGGACTCCACTGCAGCAACGACCCACATCAAACGAGCGAGACTCGTTTGCCTGATCCAATGGTCCATGTACAGCGCTGCGGTCTATAAATACAGGACTCATCCACTATTTCCTGGTACGCACTCATTCCTTTCTAAAAATACCTCCTCTTCCCTTGCTGACATAGGCATTGGAGTGCTTGCAGGTACCCCACCCGAGGCGCGGGAGAAGACTACCTCGGCCAATTCGAGGTCCAAGCTCGGACACCCGAAGTCTACCTCTCATTTTGCAGAGCGCTCTAATCCGACATCACCCCCCGTACTTCGGTACCGAACATTGGCGACCTCAGTGGGAGAAGCCACTCCCTCATGGTGATTTCGGGTGGCTCATCTGTTTCCACCACGGAAACCAAAAAGACCCTGAAGCGCAAATGGGGGATTTGGTTTTGGGTGCCATGGCTAAGTGAGTGAAATGTTGTGAAATTTTTGGAAAGCTAGGGTTTTTGGAAGTTGCTGTGCTAGCACTGAGAGTTGTGAAGGGAAGAAGGCATGAAGACTGAGTGTTAACGATGATGCTTTTATGGTGAGAGAGTGGATGGTTAGGCGGAGAAGATGAGGGAGTGGGTGGTTTTAGTTTTTAGGGATTTATGTAAATGCGGTTATGGGAACAAGAGAGAAGTGTAATGGTGGTGTAGGTTTTGAGGTGTTATGATGAGTGTGGGAGAGAGAAAATAGGCGGTGAGGTAACGGGCTAATGGGATGTTACACAGCGTGCTTATTGCTGATGTCACAATGCGCAGAGGTGCAACGCTACACTGCACGCGCGCACTGTACCCTAATGCCAATGCATCAGTTCTTTTTGACTTATCTTTTCTTTTTCAAAAATTCAAATATTACCTGCCAACAGTGCTACGGCCAGTGCTACCACAATGCTAGCAAGTACACTTGATGCTACGAGAAATAATTTCCCTTCAAAATCACTTCCAATCACAGAACTTTCACAACAACTCCCATTAATCTCCACACACTTTATTCTTGAAACTCAAAATTAACACTAAAACAAGAAAGATTAGAGCCTGGGCTGCCTCCCAGTAGTGCTTGGTTTAAGAGTCCTTAACCAGACTAAAATACATTCTCAATGAGAGTCACTCAAGGAGGTGGATGCCTTAATGCTAGGCACTGATCCTCCTAAGTACAATTTAACTCTCTGGCCATTCACTTTAAATTCACTTCCAGTTTCCTCATTTTTCATATTAACAGAACCATAAGGATAAACTTTTAAAATTTTGAATGGGCCAGACCACCTAGATTTTAACTTTCATGGGAAGAGTTTTAATCTAGAGTTAAACAAAAGCACTTTATCACCTTCCTTGAGTTCTCTTTTTTGAATCTTGGTATCATGCCAAGCTTTTGTCTTCTTCTTGTACAATTCAGCATTTTCATAAGAAAAATATCTCAATTCCTCAAGTTCATTAAGTTGTAGCATTTTGGCTCTACCAGCTTGTTGTAAACCAAAATTCGACCTTTTTGATTCCCAAAAAGCTTTATGCTGCAACTCAATGGGCAAGTGGCAAGCTTTTCCAAAAACTAATCTATATGGGGACATGCCAAGAGGTGTTTTGAAAGCTGTTCCATATGCCTAAACAGCATCATCCAAATGATTGGACCAGTCTTTCCTTGAAGGATGAACCATTTTTCTAAAATTCTCTTGACTTCCCTATTAGACAGTTTAGCTTGACCACTTGTTTGTGGATGGTATGCTGTGGCAACCTTGTGTTTCACTCCATATTTAGCCAGCATGCTATCCATCAACTTGTTTCAGAAATGAGAGCCTTCATCACTAATGATAGCTCTAGGTGTGCCAAACCTTGTAAAAATATTCTTTTGAAGAAATTTCAGCACCACCTTGGCATCATTAGTGGGAAGAGCAACTTCTTCAATGCACTTAGATACATAATCACTGCTACCAGAATATATAGATAGCGAAAAGAAGGTGGGAAAGGTCCCATAAAATCAATGCCCCAAACATCAAACAACTCAATTTCTAAAATATTGTTTAAAGGCATTTCATGTCTATTTGAAATGTTTCCAACTCTTTGGCATCTATCACAATTCTTAGCAAAATCATGTGCATCTTTAAAAATAGAGGGCCAGAAATAACCTGTTTGAAGAACCTTAGCAGCAGTTCCAGAACCTTAACATCTTATGAGCAATTGATCAGGACACTTTTTGTAAAGATAAGGTTCATCCCAAAAATACTGTTTTGCTTGATGAAAGAACCTATTTTTCTGCTGCGAATTAAAATCCTCAGGGATCACATTGCTAACCAAGTAGTTCACATAGTCAGCATACCAGGGCACCTCTGTTACAACACCTGTAGCATTCACAATTGTTGCTATGGCCAGCTACTGTTCATCAGGGAACTGCTCTTTAATCTCAGAATCAAAAGATAAAAGGCTAGCATCAGGAATTCTTGACAGATGATCAACAACTTGATTCTCAACTCCTTTCTTATCTCTGATTTCCAAATCAAATTCTTGCAACAGTAGCACCCATCTAATCAACCTTGGTTTCGCATCCTTCTTAGCAATGAGATATTTGATAGCCGAATGATCAGTGTACACCACCACGTTAGCTCCTACAAGATAGGATCTGAACTAGTCAAAGGCAAACACTACTGCTAGCTACTCTTTTTCAGTAGTTGTATAATTCAATTAATCATCTAAAAAATTTTTGGTAGCATACTGTGTTGAATGAAATACATTGCCTTGCCTTTGGCCAAGTAAAGTTCCTATAGCATAGTCACTTGCATCACACATTAGTTCAAATGGTTTACTCCAATCTGGTGCAACAATAACAGGTGCTGTCACCAGTGCTTCCTTGAGTGTATTGAATGCTGCCAGACATTTGTCATCAAATTCATACACAGTGTCATGCTGCAGTAGCATACACAGTGGCTTAGAGATTTTTGAAAAGTCTTTGATGAATCTTCTATAGAATCCAGCATGCCCAAGGAAACTTTTGATTCCTTTAACTGATGTGGGAGGTGGTAGTTTCTCAATCACTTCTACCTTGGTTCTGTCTTCTTCAATTCGCTTCTTTGAAATCTTGTGCCCCAAACAATTCCTTCATGCATCATAAAATGGCATTTTTCCCAGTTAAGGACCAAATTTCTTTCTTCACATCTCCTCAGAATGTCCTCTAAATTAAGCAGACATGCTTGAAAATTCTCTCCAAAGACAGAAAAATCATCCATGACTACTTCCACAGATTTTTCAATGAAATTAGAAAAGATGGCCATCATACACCTTTGGAAGGTAGTAGGAGCATTGCATAATCCAAACGGCATCCTTCTACTGGCAAAGGTGCCATAAGGACAAGTGAATGTGGTCTTCTCTTGGTCCTCTGGGGTAATAGCAATCTGATTGTAACTTGACTAACCATCAAGAAAGTAGTAGAATTCCTTGCCTACAAGCCTGTCTAGCATCTGATCAATGAAAGGGAGAGGAAAATGATCTTTCTTGGTGGCTTTGTTGAGTTTCTTGTAGTCCATACAAATTCTCCAACTAGTGACAGTTCTAGTAGGAATCAATTCATTCTTCTCATTCTGAACCACAGTGACTCCTCCTCTTTTTGGAACACACTGAACTAGGCTAACCCAAGTGTTGTCAGCAACAGGATAAATGATACCAGCATCAAGCCATTTGATGATTTCCTTTCTGACAACCTCTTTCGTTATTGGGTTTAATATCCTCTGTGCCTCAATGCTATTTTTGGAGTTTTCCTCCAAACAGATTCTATGCATGCACAGAGTGGGACTCAACCCTTTAATAACAGAGATTTGCCAACCAATGGCTTTCTTGTGCTTTCTCAGAATACGAAGCAATTCATCTTCTTGGGTAGTACTTAGCTCAGTAGCAATAATCACAGGGAGAGTATCTTCACTCCCCAAATAAGCATACTTCAAATGAGGAGGGAGTTGCCTCAATTCAAGCTTAGGTGGTTTCTCAATGGAAGGTATGTTATCCTTGAAGCTTTCAGAAGTATGCTCCAAAGATTCATACCTTTTGGTCCATCTTTAAACTTCTTGCTTTTTTACATTGAGCTCTACTAACCCCTCCTTCTTTAGATCTTTCAACTTTAGATGCCCAAGCTCTTGTTTCAACACATCATGCTGCTGTAACAACTGTCTCTCCACTAGGCTGACAATATCAGAAACAAAGTTGCACCCTGCATTGCTTGTGCTGTCTTCAGGATATTTCATAGCATTGAGCACGTTGAATGTAACTTCTTGGTCATTGACTCTCATAGTCAGCTCCCCTTTGTGAACATCAATCAAGGTCCAGGGATAATTGGTACATCCTTGTCAGCCTCAAAATCAAGTATTATAAAATCCAAAGGAAATACAAATTTATCAACCTTAATCAAAACATCTTTGATTTTACCTTCAGGGTACACAGTTGATCTATCAGCCAATGAAAGAGTTTCTGTGGTAGGTCTTGCTTCACCAATACCAAGCTTTTGAAAAATAGATTTGGGCATCAAGTTGATGCTAGCACCCAAATCACACAATGCTCTACCACAGTAATTTCCTCCAATGGAACAAGGAATTGTAAAACTACTTGGATCTTTCATTTCTGGGGAACCTTACTCTGTAGCAGCATACTAGTTTCTTGAGTCATGGCCACAGTTTCGAACTCACCAAGCCTTTTTCTTTTGGCTAGAACATCTTTCAAAAACTTGGTGTAGTTTGGCATTTGTTACAAAGCATCCACCAATGGAATGTTGATGTGGAGTTGATTGAGGATCTCCATGAATTTCCCAAATTGTTTATCTTGATTGGCCTTCTTCAACCTTTGAGGGAAAGGAGGAGGAGGTCTCTCACGAACAAACTTTTGAGGAACAGTTTCTGCTGGAGGGGAAGCATCTGCTGTAGCATCAGATTCTACTTCAACAGGTTCTGGACCAGTGCTGGTAGCACTAGGGATAGCACCTATATCAGTAAATGTGGGTAAGGCAACAGTTTCCTTACCACTTTTGAGTGTGATGGCCTTTTCTTGCTCATTACCAGGTGGATTTGCAGGCTCGATAGTGCTTGGCAAAGTTCCACTTGGTCTAGCTGAAATTGCAGTTGCAATTTCACCAATTTGATTCTCTAAATTCTTGATGGCAGCTCCTTGGCTTTGGTACTGGGCTTTGGTTTCATTCATGAATGCTTTGAGTGCCTCAGCCAAAGAGTTATCAACATTGGGCTTGAGAGTAGGCTTTTTTGGAAATCCTGGTGGTGTAGCAGGTTTAGCTTGAGCAGGTGCTGCAGCAGCATCTCCCTTGTCTCTCCATGAAAAATTTGGATGGGTCCTCCACCCAGGATTGTATGTATTGAAATAGGGTTTATCGTTTTTGTTAAAATTCCCTATGTAATTAACAGAAGTAGGATTCCCAGGGCATTCCTCAAACAAATGTCCTCCATTGCAATACACACCGTTGGGCACACCAGCTTTTTTTGTCAGTGCTGTCTCTGAGGATGCAAAGGCAGCAGCAATAGTAGAAGCAGGTTTTGCAGGAGCAGTACATAAACATTTGAGCATATTAGTAAGGGAAGCTACTTGTGCATACAATGTTGTCACCTCTCACACTTCCTGTATTCCAGCAACTTTCTTAGCAGCACTAACTCTGGCAGAAGGCCATTGATAACTGTTAGCAGAAATTGTTTCAACCAGATCATAGGCCTCATTGTAGGAATGATTCAGAACAACACCTCCTGCAGAAGCATCCAACAATAGCCTAGATTGAGAAACTAGACCATTGTAGAATGTCTCCAGTTGGATAGCAAAAGGAATGCCATGATGTAGACATTTTCTGAGCACTTCCTTGAATCTCTCCCATGCTTCATATAAGGATTGATCCTCTTGTTGCCTGAAAGATGTGATATCATTCCTCATTCTAGAATTCTTGACAAGAGGGAAGTATATGACTAGGAATTTCTCAGCCATTTTGTTCCAACTATCCACAGAGTTGGGTTCTAGAGCATTCAACCAAGCTTAAGCTCTATAGCCTTAGCTTGAAAGCGTCCTCTGTTACCCCTAGCATCTTGAAGTTACTGCACACCTCCAAATATTGCCTTAAATGTAGGTGAGGGTCTTTAGTTGCTCCACCAGCAAATTGTCCCACAGTTTGTAGCATTTGGAATATCATAGGCTTGAATTCAAAATGGTTAGCCTCGATGGCAAGTGTTACAATACCAGTATCCATGGTGGTAGGATCAAATACAGCATAATCTCTCATTGGCCTCTCCCTGTCATTGGCCATTTCTATGTTATTGGAAGCATGCACCACAATAGCATGCCCTTCAAGATCTACTTGAATTACAGGAGCATGGTCAGCAAATGGTGGGATCTCTCCTTCTGGTTATGCCATTTGAGTAGCTCTTTCTGCTTCGAGTCTCTCTCTAGCCTCGCTTATTAACCTCCTTGCTGTTCGTTCAATTTCAAGATTCAATGCGTATTCAGGTTCTTGATGGTTATGCATACAAGTTCCCTAAAACTGAAATTCACAACACAAGGGTTAGAAGTAAAAACTCACTAAAACAAGTACTAACTAAGACTTAGAAATTAAATCAATCAATCCCCGGCAACGACGCCGAAAACTTGTTGTGAAAAAACGTGTGCAAGTATACACAATCAAACAAGTAATATAATGATAAGTAAGGATCGTTCCAGGAGGATTGCTATTTATAAAGTAACTCTATTTGTTAGCACTTGATTTACTGAGTAAAAAGTAAAGATAAAAGCATGGTAAAAATTCATGGTTGTGTAACAGTTAAAATAAAGGTTGAGTAGTTGTAAAACAGTAAAAGGTGATGGTAAAATCAGAGTGATGAGTATAGCCAAGACAAGGATCCGTAATTACTCAATATTGATGCAGTGCTGTGATAGCATTCAGTGCGCAGAATGAATGTGGATATTCCTATCTTAAAATAGAATGTCGTTAAGGTATCCTTATTCCTAAGCTCCCATTAAGGTTCATTCCATAGGTTGAAAAGCACGATTCAGATCACGCTATAGCCCTAGCTTCATATTCCTATCCTTCACTAGAAAAGGACAATATGCCTATTACCCTTCAAACTATATTAATTTGCGAAATCGGCACTTCAATATCTTTCCAAAAATAGAAGCACGCTATCCTAAATGAAATGATCAAGTTCAAAAAGGATTTATTACATTAACTCACGCAAATTAATGAAGCATCAAGCATTAATCACATTTAAACATCAACATATCATAATTATATCACCATAGTCTTGACTATAAAAGGGTTTAGCTCATAATGAGCTTAAACATGACAAAATAGAACTTAACTACCATATATGAAGCCATCAAAACAGATACAGGACTAAAACAAAGTGTACAGAGAACTACAGAAAATACAACTGAAATGAAGCTCAAATTAAGCTTCAGATGCTGCAGATCTGCTCCAGAGTCTGTGCTGCAGATCTTATGATTCCAGCTTCAGAAATGGAGTTTCAGCACTAAAATGGTGGTCATGGATTTGGAGAAGATGAAGTACGAAGGTGGAAGGAATGGAACAGTGTACTCAGACCTAGGGAAAGATGGTGGCTGGAGTGTGTACTATGGGTCAGTGGAAGATGGTACCCTTTCGAGGTTAAAGTACCCTTTTATAGTATATTCTCTCACTTGAAGTACCAATTTGGGCCAATGCAATTCGAGTACAATGCTGCCAACCCTAAAATCACGGACTGTATCTTTTTACGGCCCATTAATGCTCTGTCACACCTTTGCACATGCTCACATAAGACAAAACACCCTTTTCTTCGTTTTGCCATCTAGGACCACTCTGATTCTTGTTCTACACGTCCTCAGCTACCTCGGTGCTGCCATAGCATCGCCATAGCATTTGAACCAAAAATTCCTGCACAATAAATACACATATAAAATCCAACAAAAAAGGCACCAAGTCTGCCCGAAATACCCTTTTGACTAACTGAACGCTATCTTAACTAAATACTGACAAAAGAAATATTTATTTACATTAATTACTCTAGGAGGGCACTAATTCTTGTTTGTTTTGGCATAAATAACTCACATTTCTGTGAGTGATCAGTCCCCCTGGGGGACAACCCCGCAAAGACTGTCAAAGTGGGGGCTGAACTCGGCAAAGCCGTCTGAGAAAGCTTGATCGCGTGTCTGCAACGAAATGTCGACCTGTTTGCCTGGTCCGCCTCTGAAATGCCCTGAATTCCCCTAGAAGTAGCTTGTCATCACCTGGCAGTCAACGCCGATGCCAAGTGTGTGGCACAGCGGCGCCGAGCCCAAAGAGACGAAAAGGCCGAGGCGGCGGCAAAGCAGTGGCCGACCTCTTGGCGGCAGGCTTTATCAAGGAGGTGAAGTATACCACCTGGCTATCCAACGTAGTGTTGGTCAAGAGGAGCAGCGGGAAATGGAGAATGTGTGTGGACTACAACGACCTCAACAAAGCATGCCCTAAAGATGTTTTCCCCGTCCCCAGCATTGACAAGCTCGTAGACAACGCGTCCGTATTCCGACTTCTATCTTTCCTTGACACCTATTTCGGCTACAACCAGATCGCGATGAATCCGTCGGACCAGGAGAAAACGGCTTTCATGACAAGCCAGGGAAACTACTGCTACAGAGTCATGCCCTTTGGACTCAAGAACGCTGGGGCCACTTACCAACGTATGATGAATAAGGTTTTTCAAGGCCAAATTGGCAGGGTCGTTGAAGTCTATCTCGACGACATGATTGTGAAAAGCAAGCCAGACGAAAGACATCTCGCCGACCTGCAGGAGATCTTTGATGAGGTAAGGAAAAACAACCTCAGGTTCAATCCTGAGAAATGTGCTTTTGGCGTCAGGGCCGGAAAGTTCCTCGGTTTTTGCTTGACCGAAAGAGGCATGGAAGCAAACCCAGATAAATGCAGGGCCGTGACCGAGATGTGTCCCCCGACCACCAAGAAAGAAGTGCAGAAATTAACACGCATGATTGGCGTCCTTTTTAGATTCGTGTCTAGGGCGGCCAATCGTTCGCTCCCCTTTTCATAGTCCCGAAGAAGGGCGTAGAGTTCGAATGGACACCCGAGTGCGAGAGCACCCTCGCCGAGCTCAAACAGATATTGTCTGAACCCCCAATACTACTGAAACCAGTTGAGGGGGAAACACTCTATCTCTACCTTGTCGTGGCTGAGGAAACGGTAAGCGCAGTTGTTGCGTAAAAACGTGTGATTGTTTCTTGTGCAAGTGTCACAATCGCAATAAGTAATACAGTGAATAAGTGAGATCGTTCCCACGAGGATTAAGTTGTAAACAAATGCTTAATCAATGTAACAAATAGTGATTTGGGGTAAAAAGTAAATGACACACAATTTTGGGTAACAAACAATAAAGGTAAAAAGTATCAGGGTAATGAAAATCAGATTTAGGAGAAGTTGAGATGCAATACTTCAATAAATCCATTAAAATGCTCAAAATGCTATGCTAAGTGCTGCAGCACTAGGTGCTGCAGCAATTGTGCATTATTCCTAATTTTTAACACTAGGCTTTAGTCCTCCCAAATTATTCCTAATTCAGAAAGGATTATTTCCCTAGGCTACTGGAGAACAAGCAGCTTTACACCTAAGTGTTGTACCTCATGGCTTATGCCTCTCCTATTCCTAGGACTCAAGCAAGGAACAACTATATTCCTATAGTGCAACATACCATGTCATCTTGTGAGATGTAAATACAAACCATTCCTGTGAATGTATTTCTACTTAGCTTAGACGGCCAACCCTAAGCTAAGATGGATGTAGTATCCCAACTACAGAGGTTTAGCTCATATTGAGCTTACACAACATTACAACTAAACTAAACATCAAGGGGAGTAGGAATTTCATACTAAAACTCGAGAAGAGAAGTTCGACTACCAGTCTTGATACTGAGACAGCTTCAATGGTGATCCACCAAGCGATTCCAGCTCTCAAAATGCAGCTCCTTCGAAATTGAAGTAGTTCCAGTATTGCTGCAGCACTCAATATTCCAGCAACTGATTCTAAGTAACAATGGAGGCACGAAATCAAGAGGCTATTCCTATACCTCTGAAATTCGCCTTAACCTAATTCTGGGAAAGTGTGTCTATTTATAGGAGATCCCTTGGGTAGAGAATAACCCTAATTGTGGAGGCGCATTTTGTCCTTTGTGAGAGCAAAATGTCCTTTCTACCCAATTCCCTAGGTCACCAAGGAATCTTCAATGATTGGCACGCACACTGATGATGGGTGACAGCTGACAGGTGTCCTTTCCAATATTTCTGTGTTTTCCATTGCCTTCTCTCTCATGTTGCGCAATAAACAATTGCGACCGCATTAGGTGCTGCAGCAATAGATCAAACACATTAGACCACAATTTGGCACCAAAGTGCCCATTAATAACATAATTAGGCTTGCACCTTTAATTATTCTAAACTAACATATTTACAACATAATTCACTCAATTGCTTAAGAATTAACAATGATTTAAGCTTGAAATAAGAGGTAATAACAATCATATTTGATTGTTATCACACCCCCAAACTTGAACCATTGTTTGTCCTCAACCAATGACACTTGACACAGACAAGCAATATACCAGCAAACAACCAGATAGTTGAACCTTAACAAAGGCACACAAAACAAAATATTAAGCTGAGCATACAACTTTCAGATTGGTCACTAAATTGCAAACCCACTGAATGATAAGCTCCCTAAATTACTCCTGCTCAGTAGTGTGTGTGTGACACTTAACTCAGTTCAGAACATAGCAAGGTTCAAAATTTAACTTAACTAAAACTAGAGAGGCTTTCTTTTGAGATTGCCAAAGATGTTTCAAAACTAAGGGTAGACTAACAATTCAGCACAGAAAGGGGGGGTAAGCATGACAAAGGGCTTTGATTTAGCAATTCAGAACTCTAGGTCAGTGCACTTATTACAACTCAACTTAAGTGCTGCAGCAACAGTTGCTGCAGCAATCCAACCAGAACAAAATTCAAGAAAAAAACAAACAATACTTAACACTTGTGTTGCATTGCCCTTATTCTTTGAATTTCTTCTTCATAGCTTTTTTTTTGAGCGCTTGGGCAATGACAACAATTACAAATATTTACAACACTAGTGCTTTATAGCATAGCACTTTACACACTACACTGACTTTAATTACTTCCTAAACTATGTGCACTTGACCTAATTCCATTCCTTCATGTTTTGCCTTAATATAGCTCAAAGGACCCCCAAACATAGTTTCTTATGCTACCCTAAGTTTTTAGTAAAAATTTGGCAAGTCTCTAGGTCTACCAATACTAGCCTAGCTTCAGATCATTTCTAACTTACTAAGTCATTCCTAAGTTTCATGTAAAGTGTAAAAACAGGAGCAATAGAGTTCACTCACAAACAGGGGCACTAATCACTCAATTCTCACCATATCATCACTAAGTTTTGCTCAACTTAACTTCTAAAATTTACCATTTCATTCAACTAACTAGTAAAGATGCTAGTACAATACATAGACCCTAGGTCCTCCCCCCCCCCCCCCCCACTTAAGACCTTGCAGTGTCCCCACTGCTCATGAAATATAAGGGAGAGACCTATTTAAAAGCAAAACAGAAATAAAAACAAACAAACACAACTATTGACTGGGAAACACAAACATAACACATTCAACAATTTTATTCAACTTGAAAGACTAACAAGACAGAATTTAAAAGACAGAATTTAAAAGATAAAGGTGCAGGAACTCCTCATTTAGTTCTTGGGCTCTGCCTTGTTGCTGTTCCACTTCTTACTGGCCTCTTGACTCTAGGTGATTTAATCACAGGGGCTTCTGGTGCCGTTGGGGTTTCTGTTGCTGCAGCATTGGATTGCTGCAGCACTGGACCTGCATCTGCAATAGCAGGGCCAGCAGCAGAAACACTTGCCTTCTTTTGGGCAATCACAAGGTCCAGAGTAGCCTTTGATATCTTTTCATACTCAGCCATTTTCTCAGCTTCAATTGCTGCAGCATCTTCAATTCCCTTCAGCACTGATTCCACAGCAGCATCTTCCTCAGCAGTTACATCTTCAACATTCAGCTCAACATCTTCAGGCACGACAGACATCTTCCTCCTTTTGGGGGCATGCTTGGTTCTTGTTCTCTTAGAGGGTGAGAACACAGGGCTTTCAGCATCACCATTAGCAACTTCAGTTGCTGCAGCAACAGATACATCAGCAGCTTCAGACACTTTTTCTTGTTGTCTTTCTTTGGGTGGATTTGTGGGTTGTGGTGGTGGAATGGTAGATGGGGTGGCTAACTTAGCAGTTTTGCTGTTAGGGGGTGGGTCCATTTCAAGATTAATTGCATCTGCAAACTCATCTGAACTGTTATCTTCAGATCCTTCTCCCACCAGTGAGTCATCCTCTTCACTATTATCCTTCCTATTCAATTCTTTCATTATCTCTCTGTTTTCTTCTTTTTCCCCTTCACTCAATGTTTCATCAGTCTCAGAATTAAGAAGATCTTCTTCTTCTTCACCCACCTTCTTCTTTCCCTTTTTCACTTCCTTCCTCTTTCTCTTTTTCTCAACTGCTTGCTCTTGCGCTTCATCATCAACTCCAGCATCTTCTAACAGGTCTTTATCAATTACCTCTTCATCAAGCACCCACTCAGGAAAAGAAGGTGCTTCAACTCCAATACCAACTTGCAAATTTGCAGCAAACAAGGCCTTCAACCACTCCTGCTGCTTCCTCATAAACTCCCAGACAGAGCGTTGCTGCAGCATGAACTGTGGCAGCATGGTGGGATCACCAGATGCTGCAGCACCCTTAGGCTTTGATTTCAGAACAGTAGGGAAGGCAGCAAGAGGGAAGCCCTTCTTCTCCCCCTTCATCTCCACACCAACTTTAATGCAAAGATCAGTAATTAAGCAAGGAAAGAAAAGATACCCAGCAGTTTTGGAGTGACAAATGAGAATCTCTCTTGAGATCAACCTTCGAATATCAACATCCTTTGCTCCTAAAATTGCATCCAGCAGCATCATCCTTTCTTTTTCTACATTTGTTGTGTGGGAAGTGGGCAACAGAGTGTGCTTGATAAAGTTGAACCATACCATAGCTTCATGGTTGAGGTTGCTTCTCTTGACTTTGAATTCGTTGGCACTGCAAGATTCCCATGGAGTGCCAGGGATGGTGATGTTTTTCTTCACAACTTCCATCTCTTTCTTGCCCCATTTTTCGAAATTTTTGGCAAAGGTGAGGCCATGGTAACTCAAACCTAGACATTCATTGATCATCATTGAGTCGAACTTGATGATGACTCCTCTGATTTCTGAAATGAATTGTGGCTTTCCATCTTTTTCTGGTGCAATCCCCGCATAAAACTCACGGACAACAGAGGGATAAAAGTAGGAAGGGTGCTGCACCAACCGCTCCCACCCAAGTACTTTCACAATGGTTGTGAACGCATCGGGTGCATCTTGCAACACGAAACCTCTCTCTGCCCAAAAGTGGATTGGCGCTTTCCAGATGATTTTGCAGCACTAGCCTTGGTTCTCACCATTGTTGATCACAAATTTTAGGGTAAAACCTGAAGGTGAATGGGATTTCTGGGTTGGTTTGAGAATGGAGGGTTTACTGTTTGGAAGGTTTCAACTCTTTAATGCAATTGAGAGGAATTTGTGGGAAGATTGTGGAGAGAGTGGGTGGTTAAGTAGATGAGTGATGCAACGGTTTTGGGGTGAGGCGTTTCTCATTAATGAGATAGCCGTTGGATTAGAAGAGAGGTGTATGGTGGATGCTAGTTGAGTTGACGGTTACATGCATGATTGGACAACACACTGTCGCCGCAATCAGACCTTGGGTGAATAACTGCCATTATTTTATTTTTTTCCTTTAACTGCTCTCTATTGCTACAGCAACGTTGCTGGAAGCAATGCTGCAGCACCAATTGCTGTCACACCCTCAAACTTCAACTTGCTGAAATTTAATTCCTACAACAAACACCAAAACAAACAAAACAACTAATTTATTAGATTAAAAACCTTGGGCTGCCTCCTAGTAGCGCTTGGTTTAAGAGTCCTCAGCCAGACTTCCTTCTTAGATCATGGGTCTTGGATCATGGTGATGAAACTGCATCTCACCACTGGTTCACCATAGTATTTCTTTACTCTTTGCCCATTAACCTTGAATGTATTTCCACTTGACTCACTATACAAATCCACAGCTCCATGAGGGTACACCTTTGCCAATTTGAATGGCCCAGACCACCTGGACTTGAGTTTTCCAGGGAATAGTTTAAGTCTTGAGTTAAACAATAACACTTGGTCACCTTCCACTAATTCCCTTTTTTGAATCTTTTTATCATGCCATGCCTTGGTCTTGGCCTTGTACAATGCTGAGTTCTCATAGGCAAAGTGCCTCATCTCTTCCAATTCATTCAATTGCCCATGCCTTTGTATGATCAAAATTGAGCTCCAAAGGCAAATGGCAAGCCTTGCCATACACAAGTCTGTAGGGTGACATTCCCAAAGGAGTTTTGTAAGCAGTCCTATAAGCCCATAAAGCATCATCAAGATGATTTGACCATTCGTTTTTGGTAGGCCCTACCATTTTCTCCAACATTCTCTTGATCTCTCTATTAGACAACTCTGCTTGACCACTTGTTTGAGGATGATATGTTGTTGCAATCTTGTGCTTAACCCCATACATGGCCAAGAGATTTTCAATCAATTTGTTGCAAAAATGAGAACCTTCATCACTGATTATTGCTCTTGGAGTTCCAAACCTTGTAAAAATGTTTCTCAATAAGAACTTGCTAACAGATTTTGCATCATTGTTAGGTAAAGCAACTGCTTCAACCCACTTTGATACATAATCTCTAGCAACAAGGATGTAAGAGTTGCCAAAAGAGGGAGGAAAAGGTCCCATGAAGTCCATTCCCCAAACATCAAAGAGTTCAAGCTCTGATGTTTGACAATGGCATTTCATTTTTATGTGATATATTCCCACTCCTCTGGCAACTATCACATTTCTTAACAAACTCATGAGCATCCTTGAAAATTGTAGGCCAAAAATAACCAGATTGAAACACTTTTGCTGCTGTTCTTAAACCTCCAAAGTGTCCTCCATATGCAGCAGCATGGCATTGCTGCAGCACTCATTGTTGTTCTTCATCACCCACACATCTTCTTAGTAACTGATCAGGGCACTTCTTATACAGATAAGGTTCATCCCAAAAATACTGCTTGATTGAGTGGAAAAACCTCTTCTTTTGCTGATAATTCAAATCACATGGCACCACTTTGCTTACTAGGAAGTTGACAATGTCTGCATACCAAGGTGCTGCAGCATCAGGTGCTGCAGCAGCAACAGCTAACAATTGCTCATCAGGGAAGCTTTCCTTGATTTCTCCAAAATGATTACCTGCACTATCACCTTCCAATCTAGACAAATTATCAGCAACTTGGTTCTCCACCCGCTTTTTATCTTTTATTTCCAAATCAAACTCTTGGAGGAGGAGAACCCATCTTATTAGCCTAGGTTTTGCATCTTTCTTAGCAATCAAATACTTAATGGCAGAGTGATCAGTGAAAACAATTACTTTTGTGCCAACTAAGTATGATCTAAATTTATCAAATGCAAAAAACCACAGCTAATAATTCTTTTCCAGTGGTAGTGTAATTTAATTGAGCTTCAACAAGTGTTCTGCTAGCATAATAAATAGAATGAAAGACTTTATCATACCTTTGGCCAAGGACAGCTCCTAAGGCATAATCGCCAGCATCACACATGAGCTCAAAAGGCTTGCTCCAATCAAGAGTCACTATCACTGGGGCAGTAACTAGTGCATTTTGAAGTTTCTAGAATGCTGCAGCACATGAGTCATCAAACACGAATGGAGTGTCATGCTGCAGCAACTGACAAAGTGGCTTTGAAATTTTGGAGAAGTCCTTGATGAACCTCCTATAGAATCCTGCATGTCCCAAGAAATTTCTAACACCCTTGACATTTGTTGGAGGATGCATCTTCTCAATCACTTCAACCTTGGCCTTGTCAACCTCAATTCCCTTCTTTGAAACTTTGTGTCCCAACACAATACCTTCTTGGACCATGAAGTGACATTTTTCCCAATTCAAGACCAAGTTGGTTTCTTCACATCTATCTAGAATCTCTTCTAAGTTGTCAAGGCACAATTGGAATGTTTCCCGAAAGACAGAGCAGTCATCCATAAATACCTCCATGGATATTTCAATAAAATCAGAGAAGATTGACATCATACACCTTCGAAATGTTGCTGGGGCATTGCACAACCCAAATGGCATTCTTCTAAAAGGAAAGGTACCATAAGGGCAAGTGAAAGTAGTCATTTGTTTATCTTCAGGCACTATGGCTTTTTGATTGTAGCCAGAGTAACCATCCAAAAAGCAATAGAATTCCTTGCCAGCAAGTCTATCAAGCATTTGGTCTATGAATGGTAGAGGGAAATGATCTTTTCTTGTAGCCTTGTTGAGTTTTCTATAATCCATGCAAATCCTCCAACCAGTAACTGTTCTTGTGGGAATAAGTTCATTCTTCTCATTGGCTACCACTGTGACCCCTCCTTTCTTTGGAACACATTGCACAGGACTCACCCATGCATTATTAGTGATAGGATACACAATGCTAGCATCTAACCAATTGATAATCTCCTTTTTCACCACTTCTTTCATGATAGGATTTAGTCTCCTCTGCCCCTCAATGCTATTTTTAGCATTTTCATCAAGAATGATCCTATGCATGCAGATGGTAGGACTAATCCCCTTTATGTCAGCCATTTGCCACCCAATTGCCTTCTTATGCCTCTTTAGGGTATTAATGAGATCATGCTCTTGACTACTGGATAGGTGAGAAGCAATGATCACAGGCAATGTATCATCTTCCCCTAAATAGGCATATTTCAGGTGCTTGGGTAACTCTTTTAATTCAAGCATAGGAGGTTTTTCAATAGAAGGCACATTCTGTTTGAGATTGGAATCCCCTAGATCAAGAGATTCATAATGCCTACTCCATAATTCCTTCACCTTAGCCTCCTTGTGCACAATACCTTCTTCCACAAGTTCACTCTTATCAATCTCAGAAAGAGCCTTCACCAGATGATCACTTTGCTTGTGGAAGTGTTGTTGAACCGCAGAATCAAGAGACATCACAAAAGAGCACTCCTCAGTTCCTTGGTCAGGGAACTTGAGAGCATTCAACACATTAAACTTAATCTCTTGATCATTGACTCTCATAGTTAATTCTCCTTTTTGCACATCAATTAGAGTCTTTCCAGTAGCCAAGAAAGGTCTTCCAAGAATTATAGGTACTTCCTTATCTGCAACAAAATCTAAAATTACAAAGTCAGCAGGAAATACAAATTTATCAACCTTTATCAGAACATCCTCAATAATTCCTTCTGGATGAGCAACAGATCTATCAGCAAGCTGTAAGGTAATAGTTGTAGGTCTGGCAACACCTATTCCAAGCTGATCAAAGATAGACTTAGGCATCAAATTGATGCTTGCACCTAAGTCACAAAGAGCTCTGCCAGTATAGTTTTCACCAATCGAGAATGGAATAGTGAAACTCCCTGGATCCTTCAACTTGCTTGGAAGCTTGTTCTGCATGATCATGCTACACTCTTCTGACATAGCTACTGTTTCAAACTCCCCAAGTCTCTTCCTTTTGGAAAGCACATCTTTCATAAACTTTGCATAATTGGGCATTTGTTGAAGTGCTTCTACCAAAGGAACATTGATGTGAAGTTGTTTAAGCACCTCCAAAAATTTGCCAAATTGCTTATCTTGTTGTGCCTTTTTCAACCTTTGAGGATAAGGTGGATCAGGCAAAACTTGATCAGTAATCTTTGATGGAGTTGCTACAGCATCAGATGCTGCAGCATCAACTGTGACAGCATCTGGTCCTATTTGTTTCTCTTTTTTATCTTTTTCTTTTATTGCATTTCCATCACTACAATCAGTAGATGGTCCTTTCAAGTCCTTCCCACTCCTTAAAGATATAGCCTTGACTTGTTCCTTTCCCTTAGAAGATGTTGGTTCAGTAGTAGAAGGCAATGCTCCACTAGGTCTTTGGGTCAGGGCAGTGGCTATTTGACTAAGTTGATTCTCCAAGTTCTTGATTGCAGCTCCTTGGGTTTGATACTGAGTTTTAGTTTCATTCATGAATGCTTTCAACATAGTTTCCATAGAGCTTTCTTCTTTTGCCTTGGATGGAGCAGGTGTTCCCGGTGGTGTTGCAGGAGCTGTAGTAGGTGTTGCACTGTTGCTCCATTTGAAATTAGGATGGTTCTTCCACCCAGGATTGTAGGTACGAGAATATGGATTATTGTTCTTGTCATATCCCACATAGTTGACTGAAATAGGGTTTGCAGGGCATTCTTCATACAAATGGCCTCCTCCACAGTACACACAACTAGCAGAACCCACTGGTACTTGTTCAATTGCTGCTACCTTAGTTTCTGGTACAGATTCAGTTGCTGCAGCAGGTGTTGCACTCATATTTTTGATCATGTTGGACAAAGATGCAACATGAGCAGATAAAGCAGTAACTTCACTCACTTCATGCATACCAGCAACTTTCTTTTGAGCACTAACCCTGGCTGTTGGCCATTGATAGCTATTTGCAACAATAGTTTCAATAAGATCATAAGCATCTTGGTAAGAGCCATTCAGCAAGACTCCTCCAGAAGAAGCATCAAGCATCAATCTAGTTTGCGGTTCCAAACCATTGTAAAAAGTTTCCATTTGAACAACCACAGGCAACCCGTTATGTGGACATTTTCTTAACAATTCTTTGAATCTTTCCCATGCTTCAAACAAAGTTTCAAATTCAGTTTGTCTAAAAGATGTAATTTCAGTTCTCATCCTGGCATTCTCTATAGGTGGAAAATATTTTGTCATAAATTTTTCAGCCATCTCATTCCAAGTAGTGATAGAGTTAGGTTCCAAAGAATTTAACCAAACCTTAGCTCTATCCTTCAAGGAATAAGGGAAAAGTTTAAGTTTAAAAGCATCATCACTTTCACCAGGGAGAATGAAATTACTACAAACTTCTACAAATTGTTTTAAATGTAAATGTTGGTCCTCAGTAGGTCCTCCACCAAATTGCCCTATTGTTTGAAGCATTTGAAACATCATAGGCTTAAATTCAAAATGAGTTGTGGCAAGTTCAGACCTTACTATGCTAGTTTGCATAGTGTGAGGGTCAAAAATTGCATAATCCCTCATAGGTCTGTCCCTGTCATTAGCCATGCCAATGACTGTTTCATTTAAAACTTGTCTCACATGTTCAGGTTGCTCAGTGGCAGCTATAGTATGTCTGTCAGAACCATGGTTGCTAGGAGGTGGTGTTCCCCCATGATTAGAAGGTGGTGGTGTAGCCATATTGACAGCTCTTCCCAAAGAAATCAGACCAGAATGGTCGTGTCCCCTTCTCAAAGCTCTAAACAGTCTTTCTATCTCAGGATGAAGTTGATATTCTGGTGATCTGCGTCTGTACATATGCTGCAGCAATTAACTTACTGAAACAAACAAAAACAAAGCACCAGAATTAGCAACAAAAGAAATCACTAAATTGCCAATTAATTAAACAGTGTTTAACTTATTAATCCCCGGCAACGGCGCCAAAAACTCGTTGCGTAAAAACGTGTGATTGTTTCTTGTGCAAGTGTACACAATCGCAATAAGTAATACAGTGAATAAGTGAGATCGTTCCCACGAGGATTAAGTTGTAAACAAATGCTTAATCAATGTAACAAATAGTGATTTGGGGTAAAAAGTAAATGACACACAATTTTGGGTAACAAACAATAAAGGTAAAAAGTATCAGGGTAATGAAAATCAGATTTGGGAGAAGTTGAGATGCAATACTTCAATAAATCCATTAAAATGCTCAAAATGCTATGCTAAGTGCTGCAGCACTAGGTGCTGCCGCAATTGTGCATTATTCCTAATGCTTAACACTAGGCTTTAGTCCTCCCAAATTATTCCTAATTCAGAAAGTATTATTTCCCTAGGCTACTGGAGAACAAGCAGCTTTACACCTAAGTGTTGTACCTCATGGCTTATGCCTCTCCTACTCCTAGGACTCAAGCAAGGAACAACTATATTCCTATAGTGCAACATACCATGTCATCTTTTGAGATGTAAATACAAACCATTCCTTTGAATGTATTTCTACTTAGCTTAGACGGCCAACCCTAAGCTAAGATGGATGTAGTAAAACACACAAGATAAAGTGCTCAACACAATAACATAAGCATCAAGAACAAATTAACTTCAGTAAATTCATAATAGCATCCCAACTACAGAGGTTTAGCTCATATTGAGCTTACACAACATTACAACTAAACTAAACATCAAGGGGAGTAGGAATTTCATACTAAAACCCGAGTAGAGAAGTTCGACTACAAGTCTTGATACTGAGACAGCTTCAATGGTGATCCACCAAGCGATTCCAGCTCTCAAAATGCAGCTCCTTCGAAATTGAAGTAGTTCCAGTATTGCTGCAGCACTCAATATTCCAGCAACTGATTCTAAGTAACAATGGAGGCACGAAATCAAGAGGCTATTCCTATACCTCTGAAATTCGTCTTAACTTAATTCAGGGAAAGTGTGTCTATTTATAGGAGATCCCTTGGGCAGAGAATAACCCTAATTGTGGAGGCGCATTTTGTCCTTTGTGAGGGAAAAATGTCCTTTCTACCCAATTCCCTAGGTCACCAAGGAATCTTCAATGATTGGCACGCACACTGATGATGGGTGACAGCTGACAGGTGTCCTTTCCAATATTTCCGTGTTTTCCATTGCCTTCTCTCTCATGTTGCGCAATAAACAATTGCGACCGCATTAGGTGCTGCAGCAATAGATCAAACACATTAGACCACAATTGGACACCAAAGTGCCTATTAATAACATAATTAAGCTTGCACCTTTAATTATTCTAAACTAACATATTTACAACATAATTCACTCAATTGCTTAAGAATTAACAATGATTTAAGCTTGAAATAAGAGGTAATAACAATCATATTTGATTGTTATCAGCAGTCCTTATCCGAGAAACGGAAGACGGGCAGAGGCCGGTATACTTCATAAGTAAAGTACTACAGGGAGCCAAGTCCCTATATCAAAAGATAGAGAAGGTGGCCTTGGCCCTAGTCGTGGCAGCCTGAAGGTTGAGACCGTACTTCGTGGTTCATCAGATTGTCGTCAAGACGGACCACCCAATTCGCCTGATCTTGCATCGCCCCGATCTCGCAGGGAGAATAATCAAGTGGGCCGTAGAGCTATCTGAATTCGGTATTAGATACGAGGCCCGGTCTGCCCTCAAGGCTCAAGTCCTAGCCGATTTCGTTGCAGTGATGACACCGTCCCTACCTGAGACTGAACCTTTGCAGTGGAAGCTCCACATCGATGGCTCCTCAAATTTGAAAGGTAGTGGGGCAGAGCTTATCCTCGAAAACTCCAAAGGGCTGATGATCGAGGTCTCCCTCAGCTTTGCGTTCACCACTTCGAACAACCAGGCAAAGTACGAAGCCTGTATTACCGGACTGAAACTGGCCTCAGACTTCGGAGCAAAAACCATTGAACTGAACACGGACTCATTGCTGGTAGTATCTCAGGTCAAGAAGGATTTCGTAACAAATGACCCCATCCTGCAGCGATACCTAGCACGGGTGCGGGAGTTACTCCTCCGGTTCGAGCGGGTGGAACTCAGACATGTACTTCGGACTGGGAACACACGATCCGACGTCGTAGCCAAGCTGGCCAGCACAAGTGTGGACCTGTCCCCAACCACAGTGACCGATGTCAATGCAGTCACGGAAGACTGGGGCTGGATACGGCCCATCAAAGATTATATCAAACTCAGCGTTGAACCTGTAGACCACAAGGAAGCGACCGCAGTTCGGCGAGGAACAACGTCTTATTCCATTGTAGACGGAAAACTCTTTCGACGCGAGTTCTCTACCCCCTCGTGAAATGCGTTGAAGGGGACAGGGCCGATACGTACTAAACGAGATCCACGAAGGAATCTGTGGGCAACACCTGGCGGCCTGGGCTCTGGCGAAGAAGGCCCTCAAGATAGGGTACTATCGGCCAACCTTGACAAAGGCCGCTTCTGACCTCATTAAGAGGTACGACACCTGCCAACGATATGCCGACGTTCATCATGCTCCACCAGCCGAGCTCTCTTCCTTGTCGGCAGCATGGCCTTTCAGTCAGTGGGGTATAGACCTCCTTGGACCTTTCTTACCTGGCCGAGGCGGAGTCAAGTATAGACCTCCAAAAGGATCATTAGTTACTCCATGGAGAATGAAATTACTACAAACTTCTACAAATTGTTTCAAGTGCAAATGTGGGTCCTTAGTAGCCAAATTACCCAATTGTTTGAAGCATTTGAAACATCATTGGCTTAAATTCAAAATGATTTGTGGCAAGTTCAGGCCTAACTACGCTAGTTTGCATAGTTTGAGGGTCAAAAATTGTATAGTCCCTCATTAGTCTGTCCCTGTCATTAGCGATGCCTATGACTGTTTCATTCAAGACTTGTTGCACATGAAAAGGTTGCCTATGTTGCTCTGTTGCAACTATGGCGTGTCTTTCTGAATTGTGGTTACTAGGAGGTGGTGTTCCTGGTTGAGATCCTCCATGATGAGAAGGTGGTGGTGCAGCCATATTAACAGCTCTACCCAATGAAATAAGTCCTGAATTGTCTTGCCTTCTCAATGCCCTAAACAATCTTTCTATCTAAGGATGAAGTTGGAATTCTGGTGAACTACGCCTGTGCATATGCTGCAGCACCAGATGCTGGAGCAATCTAATACTGAAACACCCAGAAACAGAACACCAATTAGTTAAACAATATATTAAGCTATTTAATCCCCGACAACGGCGCCAAAAACTTGTTGTATAAAATAGGGTAGTGCAAGTGTACACTGTCCAACAAAAAATATAGTAGAAATAAAGATCATTCCCGCGAGGATTAACGCTTAAATAGTGCTTAATTTGATTAATAAAGTAGTGATGGTAACAAAAGTAAAGACACAAGTATTTGGTAACATTCACAAATGTACGGAGAGGTGGCTCATTGCCTAGCAATTGGCGGTCATTGCTACCGAAAAAATAAAATAATAAGTTAAAATTAGGTCCAATGAAAATTTATTGCCATCCCATAATTTGATAATTATGTCTTATTAGCATCTCCTTTCTATTACAATTGTTCATTAAAAGAGTCTTTTCATCTAATAAATTTAACTTAATCATAATGTGGTTATTTTTTTATATGATAGTTTGCTTGAGTTTTATGGTATTTTTTTTGTTTTCCTACTTTTATTTTGGCATGTTGTAGTGTCTAAAACTATTGTTTGATTAAATTTTCCTTAACTATTGTTTAGATCTAAACTCGTACTCACTCTGAAACAAAAATTAAAGAAAAAATACTGTATTTATTCTAAATTGAAACCAAAGACAAATGTTTTGCTTATATATTGTTACGAAGAGAGTAATATTTTTATTCTCTTTTATTTTTGTTCATGTTGCCTATTAAAAAGTACTCTATTATTTAGCCACCATTTACACCATCTTTTTCCGAGGATTGCACGGCTGACCTTGAATCGGTTAGTCGGGGGCTTAGTGCTAATTGCCGTTGGAAAATACAAAATTAGCTGAGGAGAGGTTGAGGTACCTACTCATGTGAATCAAAATTAGCTAAGGCAAGACTCGGCTGAGGCAAATCGGGTCGACGTTGCTGCGAAGTCTATTTATGCCTGGAGGCTATTATTTGACATTAATGTGTTCCTATAACTAATTATTAAATGCACAAGTTACAATCATATTATTTATGCGAAGAAATATAACGAAAAAGTTCAAGTCAAGTTACAGTAACCACCTTCCTACATTGCGGGAAGTGCGCACGAGGAGTTGGCCAGTCAAAGGAGTTTGCTTTGGGAGCAAGTATAAAATGCACAAGGACACTTGGATGTTGGAGCGGAATTATTTTTCCACACTCACTATGCTAGTGGATGTTGTAGAACAATTCTCCTAGATTTTAAGCCAAATGGATATTAATGTACGTTGATCTTACCCGATCTAACGGTTGTTACCTGTAGCATATTTGTAGTGTCCCATAGAGACCATGTATATATATAGTTGGCTTGTTGTTGTATAAAATATGGTAGTGCAAGTGTACACTATCCAACAAGTAATATAGTAGAAATAAAGATCGTTCCCACTAGGATTTCCTCGCAAGCGTTTATGTCTAAACCCTAAAGGAGTACGCCCTAGGCTGCTATGGCACCCACAGTATCCACCTTATGGATTTTTCCCTCCTGTGTCTGGCGTTTAAGCAAGGAACATTAAAATGTCTTTTAATGAACACAATCCATATTATCTTGTGAGTTAAATCTACAAAACAAGTCCAAATTCATAAATGCTACTTAGATTAGTTGGCCATTCCTAATCTAAGATGGAAATATTATCATACACAAGATAAAATTCTTAACATTAAATATACATCATTAATAACATAATAAATTCATTACATCAGATATAGCTCCTTAACTATGAGTATTTAGCGCATGTTGAGCAAACAAAACGAAGGAAATAACTTAAACAAAATTGTTGAAGTCATACTACAAAATCAAGGATAGAAATTATACTACTAATGTTGAACCGAAGAAGAACTCCAAAGGGAACAATGGAGAAGCAAATCCAGCTCTTCAATATAGAATTCCACCAAGAAGAAGTAGCTCCAGTGATGCTGCGGCAACTATCTCAGCACTAGCATCAATTTGGTAACAAGGAGGTGAGCTTGCACGAAAATGGAGAAAGGTATGTCTGTACTTTCTCCTTTCGGCCAAGTGTGTAAAATGAGGAAGGAGAGTAGCCTTTTATAGTGAGGAGTGCACATGATCATAAGAGAACCCTAATTGAGAGGCGCAATTTGTCTTGACATGTATAAAATGCACAAGGGCACTTGGATGTTGGAGTGGAATTATTTTTCCACACTCACTATGCTAGTGGATGTTGTAGAACAATTCTCCTAGATTTTAAGCCAAATGGATATTAATGTACGTTGATCTTACCCGATCTAACGGTTGTTACCTGTAGCATATTTGTAGTGTCCCATAGAGACCATGTATATATATAGTGGGCTTGTTGTTGTATAAAATATGGTAGTGCAAGTGTACACTATCCAACAAGTAATATAGTAGAAATAAAGATCGTTCCCACTAGGATTTCCTCGCAAGCGTTTATGTCTAAACCCTAAAAGAGTACGCCCTAGGCTGCTATGGCACCCACAGTATCCACCTTATGGATTTTTCCCTCCTGTGTCTAGCGTTTAAGCAAGGAACATTAAAATGTCTTTTAATGAACACAATCCATATTATCTTGTGAGTTAAATCTACAAAACAAGTCCGAATTCATAAATGCTACTTAGATTAGTTGGCCATTCCTAATCTAAGATGGAAATATTATCATACACAAGATAAAATTCTTAACATTAAACATACATCATTAATAACATAATAAATTCATTACATCAGATATAGCTCCTCAACTATGAGTGTTTAGCGCATGTTGAGCAAACAAAACGAAGGAAATAACTTAAACAAAATTGATGAAGTCATACTACAAAATCAAGGATAGAAATTATACTACTAATGTTGAACCGAAGAAGAACTCCAAAGGGAACAATGGAGAAGCAAATCCAGCTCTTCAATATAGAATTCCACCAAGAAGAAGTAGCTCCAGTGATGCTGCGGCAACTATCTCAGCACTAGCATCAATTTGGTAACAAGGAGGTGAGCTTGCACGAAAATGGAGAAAGGTATGTATGTACTTTCTCCTTTCGGCCAAGTGTGTAAAATGAGGAAGGAGAGTAGCCTTTTATAGTGAGGAGTGCACATGATCATAAGAGAACCCTAATTGAGAGGCGCAATTTGTCTTGACATGTATAAAATGCACAAGGGCACTTGGATGTTGGAGTGGAATTATTTTTCCACACTCACTATGCTAGTGGATGTTGTAGAACAATTCTCCTAGATTTTAAGCCAAATGGATATTAATGTACGTTGATCTTACCCGATCTAACGGTTGTTACCTGTAGCATATTTGTAGTGTCCCATAGAGACCATGTATATATATAGTGGGCTTGTTGTTGTATAAAATATGGTAGTGCAAGTGTACACTATCCAACAAGTAATATAGTAGAAATAAAGATCGTTCCCACTAGGATTTCCTCGCAAGCGTTTATGTCTAAACCTTAAAAGAGTAAGCCCTAGGCTGCTATGGCACCCACAGTATCCACCTTATGGATTTTTCCCTCCTGTGTCTAGCGTTTAAGCAAGGAACATTAAAATGTCTTTTAATGAACACAATCCATATTATCTTGTGAGTTAAATCTACAAAACAAGTCCGAATTCATAAATGCTACTTAGATTAGTTGGCCATTCCTAATCTAAGATGGAAATATTATCATACACAAGATAAAATTCTTAACATTAAACATACATCATTAATAACATAATAAATTCATTACATCAGATATAGCTCCTCAACTATGAGTGTTTAGCGCATGTTGAGCAAACAAAACGAAGGAAATAACTTAAACAAAATTGATGAAGTCATACTACAAAATCAAGGATAGAAATTATACTACTAATGTTGAACCGAAGAAGAACTCCAAAGGGAACAATGGAGAAGCAAATCCAGCTCTTCAATATAGAATTCCACCAAGAAGAAGTAGCTCCAGTGATGCTGCGGCAACTATCTCAGCACTAGCATCAATTTGGTAACAAGGAGGTGAGCTTGCACGAAAATGGAGAAAGGTATGTCTGTACTTTCTCCTTTCGGCCAAGTGTGTAAAATGAGGAAGGAGAGTAGCCTTTTATAGTGAGGAGTGCACATGATCATAAGAGAACCCTAATTGAGAGGCGCAATTTGTCTTGACATGTGCCTAAAGGTACAACGTGTCTAGGATAAAGGGGCATCTTGGAATATTCCTTTGAGGTCACTCAAACGCAGGTACCCTGCCCTTAGCCAGCTGTCCAGCACCTAGAATTCAGTGCCTCTACAGTTTCTTTCTCATCTTTCGCAAAATCAGAGTGTTGTGACATTAGGTGCTGCACTAAAGACTATTTCTAAACTACCATATTTACAACAATAGTCATGATAATGCTTGAGAATTCACAATAATTAAAGCTTGAAAAAGAGATAATAACTATCATAAATGAGAGTTATCACTTGTACATTTGGAACTCACACACATCAATCAAGCATCTACAATTTATTTCTATCATCTTTTACTTCCTTTATAGGCATTTTATCCCTCACACTTAACCTAACACTCTTTGGAGGAGTTAGGGAGCCCATACTTGAGAATTAGAGTATTGTTCTCTGCGCAAATTGATTGAAGCTAGAAAAATCAGACGATTCTATCTTTGAGAGTATGACAATAAAAAAATTGGCTCTCCCAGTGGGACACTGAAGGTGAATGTACCGTTCAACTTTGGAGTGACACGACAAAAGCTACCATATGTTCAGGAGGACCTTTACCACAGGTTCTAGTGAATATTACTCTAGCAGAACTTTTATCACAAGTTCAGCCAAGTACGTTTGCTACTATTAACCCAAGGAAGAAATTAGTGGCGAATGATAGTTTTCATAAGGCAGTAAGACACAATGAAGTACCACTAGTTACGCCATCGACTCTGGCTAATGGTACAGATGCAGGTATCTGGTAATTATAGAAGGAAGCAGGCATGGAATAAATTTCCCGCTAGCTACCTGCTATAATGAACCATTCCGTCATTATGCCTCAAAAAGGCCTAGCGAATTGGGTTCAAATCCTCCTCGAGGGATTTTGTATACCACAATTAGTGATTATAATGAAGAGCAGCCATGGAATATCATTCCACCTTTCTTGACTAATCACTGTAGTTATGCAGCAAAGCACCAATGGACACCAAATCCACCTCTAGCAACTAACCAAACGGTGATTCCAAACATTCTGAAGCAGACATCCCAAACATCATTTCAACAGGCAGCAATGCCAACAATGCATCGTTGTCAAACTCCAGCCTTTGTTACAAATCTTGTCCAACCGATGATAGTTGAGAGTAGACCAGTTGTTTCTCAGCTGATTAATACCATGATGATAGTTGAGGTTATGCGAAGTCACTTTGGCATACAAGTAAGATCTTTGTCTCGGCCTATGTTTGGAAAGCCATATCCAGAATGGGTGGACAAAATGATGCCACTGCCAAGTGAGTTTGAGACCCGAAATTTTACATCCTTCACAGAAGTAGATGATTCACCACTTTTGGACTCAGTTGGCCTAGTTGAGAATCAATTGAATCATGAATGGAACCTTCATTTTCCATATCAATCCCTCACAAAATTCAAAGAGACTTAGGTGATGATCAATGTTCAACTTTCAGAATGTTATAGTGTGATTTGGGTTTGCGAGATTAAACCCATCCTCATGAAATTCCAAAGAACTCAAAAATTCAAGGGTAAGCCCTTCATAAGTACGAGACTGAATATCCTTAAACTACATATCTTGTAGCAACAATTCTCCTTTGAATGAGAACTTTATACCTTTTCTCTTGCTTGG
Source organism: Astragalus glycyphyllos (assembly GCA_963573325.1). Classification (NCBI taxonomy): domain Eukaryota; kingdom Viridiplantae; phylum Streptophyta; class Magnoliopsida; order Fabales; family Fabaceae; genus Astragalus; species Astragalus glycyphyllos. Next base: position 42,755,679 of record OY754307.1, read on the forward strand.
CATTTTTGAAAATAATCCTAAATGGGTTGTTTGAGGAGGAAGTCCCGGAACCACTCCGTGTTCTTCTTTGACCGGTGTAAGAAGCAGCAATGTGAGTATTCTTTGCTCTTTTGGATCCCTTTTGGAGCTTGTGGTGTTGTCAATGGAGGTTTTAAGTTTGTGGGTTTTAGAGAAATTAGGGTTTTGGAAGAAAACTTGGTGAAAGGGTTATTTTATTTGGGGTGTGCGTTAGTGGTTTTGTTGGTTATTTGGTATAGGTTGGCTGAAATTTATGGTGGAAGAGGGTTAGGTTTTTGTGGAAAGATTTTGGATTTTGGGTATGCAATAACGAGAATGTGAGGTTGAAGAGTAGGTTATTGTACAATGGTGATGTGTGTTCTTAATTTGGTGAATATTTTTGTGGGTTTTGGTTAAGAATGGTGTTTTGGTGATTTGGTTATGGAGGTTCGAGTTTCAGGGGAAGATGAAGAAAGATGTTGTTAGATTAAAGTGAGAGAGGATAAACAGGGTCTGGTTATTAGTGGAACACGAGCTGGGTATTACAGGACGACAACTGGGTTTGAAATGAGAGAGGATAGATAGGATCTGGTTTTAGGTGGAACACGAGCTGGGTAGTAAGGACGCACGGAACTTGCGCAGTCAAGCATGAACCGTGTACAGAACCGAACATGCCAACCAAGAATATTATGCAGACGCACAGACCGTGTTCTAAGGCGATCTGACGTTGTTTGGGACTGGGCTTGCACTTTAATATCGTCATAAAATGGGTAACAGTGTGCATGGGTCGTGTTTCATGATGCACGTACTGTGCATTAGCATAAGTCACAACCAAAATTGCTTTTTCTCTTCCTTTTGCTTCTTATCCTTGAACAACATAAACAAAAAATGAAATCATTAACCGCGGGTCGCCTCTTACGAAACACTCTTTTAACATCACTAGCTTGACACTGAAATTTCAGTTCTTTGATTTAGAGTTTGGAGATCCATAGTGGTTCCTCTCTCAATCTCATCACCCACCGGATAAGTTTTCAATGTTTGGTCATTTACGTTCAACGAACTTGTTCCTTTACTCCAAATTTCCACATCTCCTAAAGTGAATACCTTACAGATTTGGATTGGACGGGACCACCTTGACCTCAACTTACAAGGAAATAGCTTCTACCTTGAGATGGAAAGTAACACAAGGTCGCCTTCTTTGAACTCCTTTCTAATGATCCGCCTATAATGCCTCTTTTTTGTTCTTTCTTTTTAAATTTTGACATTTTCATAGGCGTCCAATCTTAATTAATTGAGTTCATTGAGTTCTAGCTTTTTTTCCTTGCAAGTGTTAGATTAAAATTGAGGGCTTTGATTTCCTGATAAGTTTTGTGCTCCAGCTCAACCGGAAGATGAGAAGACTTCCCATATATTAATTTGAAAAGAGTCATGCTAATGGGAGTCTTGTATATTGTCTGGTAAGCCCAAACAACATCATAAAGCTTAATGGACCAATACTTCCTTGATGATTAGACAGTTTTTTCAAGTATACTTTTACTTCTCTATTAGAAACCTCAACTTGGCCAGTAGTTGGGGGGTGATACGGTGTTACAATTTTATGTCCCACCCCACTCCTTTTAAGCAATTACTCGAAATGTTTGGACCGAAGTGTGACCCTCCATCACTAAGTACAACTCATGGAACACAAAATGTTGGAAAAATGGTACCTTTCATGTAACCTTGACAAGTGATCAACCAAAACATTCTTAGCACCTTTTTAATCTCTTTCTTAGCATCTTTTTTGTTCAAGAGTTATTGATAACTCTATTTTATATAGAGTTATTTATGCATCTAAACCTAAATAATTGTTCTGTTCTAAGTAAGAATAAATAGTGAATATAGCGACATAGATAGAATAACGACATTCAAAGTTAAAAGTAGGTTTATGCATATAACTTAGCATGTTGCAAATATTTTGGTATTTTGATGTGTTTCTTCAACGCTTCAGCATTTGATGCCCCTATATTAGTAACACAACAATGCCCCTACATTGGATTCTCCTGCATACAAAACAGACTACAATGCTTGAAGATATCTTGCACCATCAAAATGCTTAGCACCCAAATGATGACATCATGCTTAGTCATAAAGGCAGATGCAATTGGATGATTTCAGCGCCTACCAGAGACTCATAGCTCACAAAGTTGGACTCTCATAGGGGCACTTGTCCGTTCATTAGAGGTCCTCTTTTCTTGGTTGAGTGTTGGACTCAAACTACTTTTTGGGCTGAGAAGATTAAGCAAACCCTAACTTCACCATCAAGGAAACCCCCTCATGAGGGAAAGCTCACTTTTGAAACCTATATAAAGACCCTGACTTCTCATTTGTAAAATATACCAAGATAGTTAGTTTTAGAGTTATTTTCTCATTCTCTTGTAATAAGGCAAGAAAGGAATTGACAAATTCTTTCTTTACTTCACACACTCACGTAGTGCTGACTAAATGTAGTGAAGTGAATGCCCCTACATTGCTTGGCAGATTCATGCAACGGAACTCGAACCGTGTAATTCTTACTTTTTTGTTTTCCTTTTGTGATTTCAAATATATGAATATGATCTATTCTGTTTATATATGCTTTGTAATGTTTAGCATGAGCTAAACTCCTTTAGTTGGGATGCTTTAACCTTATAATGATCTTTTTGTTAAGTTAGTGTGTTATGTGTTCATATGTGCAATTTAGTTCTTGTATTATACTTCTTCAAAACTTATTTTGAGGTTGATCACTTAGAATAAGTAGAGTTATAAATACAGACATGGTTTATAATTAATCAGTACTCATAAACTGATGTGAGTAAGTGTTTAATAACTTTGTTAATTCCGTGCTAAAACCTAGACATAGGATAGCATAGTCCACAGGATGACACTGTGGTACTTAATATACAAGGGTGAACTTATTTGGGGTCTGAAAAGCACAACTCCAATGCTACAGCATCCAATGGACCTGCATCACATATAACACAATAATATTGAAAGTGACTTATTTGGTAAAGAGCATCCCAACTATCATTCTCACATGAATACACATTCATTTTATATAGCTTGTTTACTTTCTGTCTCCACACCATCAATATTATTTGGTTACTTAACACTAATTCATCTATCTATAAAAACCACAAGAATTAATCCAATCCCTGTGGGTACGATCTCATCTTTCTTATACTACTTATTGTAGACTGTGTATACTTGCACATCACCTTTTCTCACACCAAGTTTTTGGGGTCGTTGCTGGGGATCGCGATTAATTTTTATTGTTTAGATAAATAGTAAATTAGTGTTTATATTACTCTGGTATTTTGTTTCTGAATGCTACAGCCAAGGATGCTCTTGCATATGCACAAGACCAAATCACCAGAATACAGATTAGATCCTGAAATAGAAAGAAGATTTAGGAAGTTGCTCAGACTTCAAAAGCAAAGACTCAAAAGCTGCAAAGTTATGTCTCAACCAGGAGAAGGAGCAAGTTATGTTCCAAGCTCACATAGAGGATCAGTTGGAGTTGTCCAGGTTCACATCATGGACCTGAGATGGATCGTAGAAATCTATTCATCAACATGGACCCTATAGGTATGATTAATGATGGGGACAGACCAATAAGGGATTATGCTATGTTTGATCATCAAAACATGCAAACTAGAATAGTCAAACCTCATATTGAGGCAACACACTTTGAATTTAAACACATGATGTTCCATATGCTTCAAACAGTAGGAAAATTTGGTGGTTCTCTTCATGAGGATCCCCATTTTCATTTAAGACAATTTTTGGATATATGCAGCAATTTTATCATTTCTGGTGTTTCAAAAGATGCTTTTATATTAAAATTATTTCCATATTCCTTGAAGGATACAGCCAAGGCTTGGGTTAAACTCTTTAGAACCTATCTCTATCACTACTTGGAATGAAATGGCTGAAAAAATTTTGGCAAAATATTTTCCACCTATTAAAAATGCAAGAATGAGGAATGGCATTACTTCTTTTAGACAAAAATAATTTGAAACGCTATTTGAAGCATGGGAAAGATGGAATGAACTTTTAAGAAAATGTCCTCATCATGACATACCTGACATCGTTCAAATGGAAACATTTTACAATGGTTTGGAGCCTCAAACCAGATCAAATCTTGATGCATCATCTCGAGGAGTGTTACTAAATTCATCTTATAATGAGGCATGTGAATTGATAGAAAGAATTGCATCCAGTAGATCTAGTTGGCCTACTGAGAGGGTCAGTGCCCAAAAGAAGACATCTAGGATACATGAGATTATTGAAGTATCAGCTCTATCAAGTAGCCTCACTAACAAACATGATCAAAAATCTCAACTCTACCAATGCTCCAGCATTCAATGCTAGCTGTTGCATTAACAGACACAGTTGTAGCTGCAATAGAGCAAGCCCCTCCAAGAACCACTAGTTGTGTATATTGTGAGGAGGACACTTGTATGAAGACTTTCCTAGCGACCCTATTTCTGTCAACTATGTAGGATATAATAGAAACAATAACCCTACTAAATCACCTATAAACCTGGATGAAGAAATCACCCAAATTTTAGATGGAGCAATAACAATGCTACTGCACCTAATGCAGTTGCACCAGCTACTCCACTAAGATCCCATTCTCAAAACTACAAAAGTCATCTTGTACCAACCAATGATAACTCCTTCGAATCCATGCTTAAATCTTTCGTAAGTGAAGCAAGAACTGCAAGGCAAGCTCATGATGTTTCAATCAAAAATCTGAAGAATCGAATGGGGCAACTAGAAACAGCTCTATACCAAAGGCCAAATGGTTCACTACCATCCAACACAGAAGCTACAACCTCACAAAGGCAAGGTAAGAATCAGGTGAAAGCCATTTCATTGAGAAATGGAAAAGTTCTATCAGAACCATGTGAGATAGAAGGTGAAGGTAAGGAAGAAAAAGAAAAGAATAAAAAAATGAGAAATACAGAAAAGAAAAAAATTCACAGAAAGATGAAGCATCCAATGCCGCAGCATCTGAGTCTGCTCATATACCGCCTCCAAGGTTAGATCCAGAGTACCCTTCTCCTCCTTATCACCAAAGATTGAAAAAAGCTCATGAGAAACAACTTAGCAAATTCCTTGAGGTATTAAAGCAGTTCCACATCAATGTGCCCTTAGTTGAAGCACTTCAACAAATGCCCAACTATGCTGAATTCATGAAAGATGTGTTTACAAATATGTGCCAAACTATGCCATTAGATTGAAACAGTTGCTATTTCAAAAGTGTTGGAATAAGAATCTCATTCTAAAGTTTTGATGATAACAAACTAACTAAGAATTCAGTTTTCTAATGAAGTGTGGTCAATCATGTTTGTTAAGTGATAAGAATAGGTTTCCTAGCATTGCAAAATAAGGCTCTACCTTGGTTTAACAAGTTGGTAAAATACAAGGGTAGAAATAGCCTTGAGAAGCTAAAAATATGAGAAGCATAAATTAAGTCAAAAGAAGGTTTCACCAGTTTAACAGAAGGTTGACCAAAAGTCAATAGAAGGTTTGTAAGAGGTGATGGTGATCTTTCTGATTTTTCCCACCTTACAAATGTGAATATGATTCTTCAAACCTTGTCAATTTGCTAATTTTGTTTCACACTTTCCCAGTTTTGTGTTTTATTTCCTGGGAAACCGACTCACTCGACTTATGAAAAACTGGGTTGTTAATTTGTCATTCTTCCAAGTGAAAAAAAAAACTTTTCATTCTTTAGTAAGGGAGGATGGAATATACACATTTAGTGATGTATAAGAAGAGAGTTTTATTTTATTTTAAAATGTTAAATATCTGTTTGTCACATTAACTTTAGTGTTTCAATTAAACCTTTTTAATTGTATATTCCCATCAAGCTCATATATCAACAACACGTTTAACTTTTTTTTTTAGTATTCATTGTTTCAACTATTTTCATTTCACATATTTTTTTTATGTTACAATAGAGAAGAAGGCCAACTAGGAAACCTACTTCAGACCCAAAACAAAAACTCTGTAAGTCCCTCCCTATTTGGGCTGTAAATTGGATTTTGCGATACAGTAAACGACGAGATGGAAGTGTGGACAAGGTATGAGTTCCAACAAATGTTCATTTATTTTCTAAATTCTTCTTCTACTTCATAGTTACACATTTTTTTTTGTATTCTTAAGCTATTGCAAACATCAAAATGTACTTTAATGAATGAATTTTATAAACACACTACATACATACATACATACATACATACATACATACATACATACATACATACATACATACATAGGTAATGCCCTAAAATATCTTACTTTTAAAAAATGCAAAGCATGTGAAAGTTTTCCAAGCATGAACTAAGGTAATGCCCTAAAATATCTTATTTTTAATTAACATAATTTTTTACACACTTCATACATGATTAATGTTTACTGAATTTCTCATTTGATTTGCAGTATTATCATCATAAAGATGAACAATATAAATGTCGATCTTTGAAAGAGGTCGTTAAATATGAGGAAGGAGTTCTTCGAAACCATCACCAAAAAACTAGTGATACCAGAAAAGCAGAAGCTAAGAGTGTCTCAAAAAACAAAACAACGTAAGTATGATATGAAAATTGTAAATGTTAAGCATTTTTGTTTATTCTTCAATTTATATGTTGTATTATGTTTTAATGTAACTTTGGGAAATGCTTGTTAATGAGAAAAAATCAAAGATCAACTTAGATGAGAATACTTCCTTTAATGAAGAGTGTGGGAGTACTGGGAATATTGGTTGTTTGAGGGAAGTGTATGTGTTGTAATAATCTTCACATAATATTATTCTCTAGTTGTCTTTAGACAACAAATCATGGTTTTTCTTAGGTTTTGCGGTTTTCAACATTAAATTATTGTGTTTAGGTTCTTCACACTTATTCCTTTGTTACTTTTCAGATGCACTTTGGTGCGTCTAGCTAATGAGATTGCGGGTGATAATAATTTAGTGGACAATGTATCAAAACAAAATAATTTAGTTGACAAGGACGCCGAGGAGTAGTCGGCATGCGGCAGTTTCCTTGAACTGTCATTTTTCTATATATTTCGGTTGAAAATTATGTAAAAGATAAGGTAAACCTCTATATGATAATTTTTTACAAAATAATTTTTCTTATGTTTTACATTGTTTTGAAAATATATCTCTGCAGTTTGCTATTTGGAATTAATTGTTAATGTGATGCCTTCTTTGCCCAAACATTTTTTGCATAAAAATCAAAACTACATTTTTTTTAAGATTCAAAAGGGCTAAAGTCCCACAAAAGATTTACACCTAGATCAATATAGGAGTAGAAACTCCTATTACATCTGTATCAACAAGCATCTGCATATCAAAAGGAGGCTGAGGATACACAACAATATCATCACTCAAAGTACAACCAATGTTAGCTAATCTATCTTCTACCCTATTAGCTTCACGAAAGGAACAAATAATGTGAACACCTGCAAAAGAAGAGATTAGGCGCTTAATCTTTCTCACGATGCTATGACCGAACATGCTTCCCATTCCATCATTCTTTAAACAATGCACAAAATTACAAACAAAGCATTCAAATGTGGAATTGATAGAGAAGAAAGAACTGAAAAGTAAAAACAAAGTAGACGAAATAACCTTAAACACCGAGCCTCAAAATCCGTAAAACGACAGCCTTTCACCGATGAATCGACTTAGGAGTTTAAGCTTCCATGGAGGCTAGAGCACAAAAGTTTTGTAAAGTGTGAATAATACGTAAGAGAAGGTAAAACGTCTGATGGTCAGCCAAGTCTATAAGACAACCGAAAAACATAATCCCTTATAGGTTCTTGGATAAAAGCCCGTTAACAAATTATTATTCGATCCAAAACCAGTTTTAAATTTAACTGCTTCCGTATTTCTCAGTTTTGGCCTCCAAGACTTCCGAATTGGTTTTCGACCTTTGCAAAATAATTGTAGCTCTATTCCTTAGCTTTCCAACACATGCTCGTACGCCTCGATCGGATAAACACAGCCAAAGTTATGGCCTGCAAAGTAGACAGGGGTCAATATGCAATAAGAATAAGAATTAATCAAGAATTTACTCTACTGCTCAAATAAGACCCAAAGTCTAGAAACGTGCAAAGACTTAAAGATTAGGAACAAAACACAATTAAAAACACCAAATTCAAAGCTATAAAAGTGCATTAAAATGCACTAATCAACCACCCATATTAGGGCAGGGGTAGGCGTGGCCATTACCAGTCCTTGTGGCCAGACGTGGAAGTTCATGTGCCGGATAGGAGTTCAATCATCCAACAATCAGGCCGAATACAAAGCCTTGATAAAGCAAATCACTGGGGAGTATAAGTGCTATAATACAAAGCCCAAACAGTCGAGGGCCTAGGCGCACAACTTGCTAAAGTTGTTTGCTGACGTTGTCATCACCTATGTCCCCAGGGATGAGAACCGGGAAGCGAATGACTTAACCCAACAAGCCTCGGGTTACAAAGAGCAAGTGGTCGAGGTACTACAAAAAGATTCCGTGATCCCCTGCGAGGAGGATCCCGCCGATGCCTGCATAGGGGTATTGCCTTCTATACAGACCTGGAAAGGTGCTTCCATGACAGATTCTATTGGCCACAGCCTGAAGTTACCGCAGCCGATCTCTGGAATTTGTGGCACAAGGTGGACGAGGAAGTGACAAACTTCATTGGGAGATTCAAAAAGATGGCCCGAAAGTGCTCAGTACCTTTCCCAGAATATCAACTTACTTCCATGGCCATCTCTGGAATGCACCCTCAATTGAAGGAGAAGCTTCTGGGATATGCTTGTAACGACCTCAGTTGCTTGCCTTCTAGGGTAGTTCAAATTGAACAGTTTGTACAAGACAGAGAAAGGAAGAGAGCCACTAGAGGCTGAGGACCGCAGTTAGTGTTAGTGGAGGATGCAGCCTAGGATTCAGACTATGATGAATCTGCCGACTACACGACAGACATCTTAGTGGCCGAGATAGTTAAGGGGAAAGCCAACCTCTGTCTGGTTCTTAAACGTGCCAAGGGCAAAGAGAAGGTCGAGGAATGGGTTGAATATTCCTTTGACATCTCTAGCTGACCAAATCTTTGACTACCATCTCAAAAACAAGCAGATCAAGCTACTTGACGACCATAAGATTCCCCCTCCCTAGGAAATAAAAGGGAAGAAATACTGTAAGTGGCATAATTCCTTCAAGCACGCCACTTCTAACTGTATTATCTTCCGCCGAGCAATTCAAGAAGCCATCAAAAAGAGGCGATTCAAAATGGCAGACAAGCGGGCATCAGTTATGATTGTCGACACTGACCCTTTCCTCATCATGAAAGTCAATAAGGTCTCCTTCTCAGGGAGCGACCGGGGGAAAGGAAAGAAGAAGTATATGTGGGTCCCTAAAAAGGAGATTTCTCCTGAAAGGAAGACATCCGTGCACGAATGTTTGGGCTCACCACCCAGGGGATCCACAGTAGCTGAACAAATGGCCCTGTTACTAGAAAAATTACAGATAAGGCCACCGAATCAGCCTCAAGGACTCCAGAAGAAACTTCCTAAGCCGCGGGGGCTTGTCCACGATTTTAGGGAGTTCCATTTGTCCAAACTCAGCCTTGAGAGACACTTGCCTAAACCCAGCGACTTGAGGGAAAGACTTCAACACGTCCCAGCTGGGGGGCATCGTAGGGCCGCCAATGATCCCATTGAGAAGGACACCTTACCAACCTCGGGAGAAGGGAATCACCCCAAATACGAAAGAAGGGTGGTATAGGTCACCGAGGAGAAAATTTCAACTTTGGTAGACGTCACGCTCCTAAACGACCGAGAGTTGAGAGCCACCAGAACAGTGAAACCTCCTTCGAATATACCGCAGGGCTAGGGCGTTCAACAGAATGAAGGAAACTCTCCAGATTCTCACCTCGGCTAGAGATGGGAACACGCAGACCATCCCAGCAACATCCGTTGCAACTGCGTTGGAACAGGCTTTCCCAAAACTAGCCGAGGACATAGCTCCATAGCAGCTTCTCGAACCAGCTGTCCTTGAGCCACCTGTTGACCAATAGGGCGAAGACCAAGCTTTTGTAGGCATGGTCGATGCGCCTCATAGCCCACTCAGGAAGGCAGTTGTAGAATGCCTTTATGGGCCCCATAGTCCCAAGCAGCCTCAGCCAGTCGGCGAGCCCCAGGTCGAGGGAACAATGACAAAGCAAGAGCTAGAAGAGGATGACCTCTTGGGGGAAGAAGTAGAAAATTCCTTCGGCCCTCTAGATTTTGATTGGAATTCCTTGAATGAGTCAATACTAGACGACTTGATGGACAAAACAGAGGGGAGTTTTGTACCGACAAAGAAATGGTAGGCCTCCTTCCACCAAAGTTCTGGGGAGCCAAGGATCAATCGAGGACCCTCGAGGGAGACATTTTCGCCTAAGAGGCCGAATGGGCCGCCTTGAAAGAAGCCGAGCGACCAGTTACAGAAGGCATATTATTTCAGAAACCAACCGCAGACATGACTAGACACTTGAAGCCATTGTACATCAAAGCCCGTCTCAATGGGAAGTTGTTGAGTCTTCATGGATGGTGGTGCTGTGCTGAATATTATGCCCCTGTCAACCATGAAGAGGTTGGAGAAGAACACCAAAGATCTCATTCCAACCACCATGACCATCACAAATTTCATGGGCCACCCATCTCATGCATTGAGAGTGCTGGTGGCCGATGTGACGGTTGGGTCTAAGGTGACTCGCTCGGCATTCTTCGTCATTGTAGGGAAACCCTCATACGCAGTGATCCTTGGCAGAGACTGGATTCATACAAGTGAATGTGTCCCCTCCACTTTGCACCAGAAGCTCATGATATGGGTAGAACACAAGGTGGAAATAGTGGAGGCCGAACCTAACCCTTTACTAGCCGAGGTAAAGATGTTCGAGGCCACATTCTACTCCCCTCACCTGCTTCCTATCGCCATCCCAGGGGACTATGAGGAATGTGGTATAGAGTCGTGCGACTTCACCAAGAAGGATTTTAAATTCAAAATGTTAGCCAACCCACGGCCTGTTGGCCCGACTGCACCTATTTCATGTAGAGTCCAGCTTTGAAGAGGCTAGGTACCGTACATAGAGAAAATGAAGACTCAGATCACTCATCTCAAGAGGCTTCGGATGACCTTGGTAACAAGATGTTAGCTGAACCTCCCTACACAAAGCCTATCCAAAGGAAGATAACTACCTTTGAGGCGCAACATCCCCTGGTGGAGGTAAATCTGGGAACCGAGAGTGAACCAAGGATGACCAAGGTTTGTGGTAAACTCCAACCACAGCAACGTGATCAGGTAGTAACTTTGATATAGGACTACCGTGACTGCTTTGCATGGGATTACCAAGAGATGCCAGGCCTTGATAGAGCCTTGGTGGAGCATAGGTTACACGTCAAAGTAGGTTGCAAGCCCCACAAACAGCCACCGAGGAGATTCAACCAACAACTAATGCCGCAGATCAAAGTTGAAGTAAAAAGACTCCTAAAGGCAAGGTTCGTCAGAATTTCCAGGTACGTAGAATGACTGTCTAATATAGTCCCTGTGATGAGGTAGAATGGCCAGGTCAGAGTTTGAGTTGATTGCAGAGATCTGAACTTGGCCACTCCAAAGGATGAGTACGATATGCCTATGGCCGATATGCTTGTCGATTTATATGGCCGAGGCAGACGTCCATAAGACTAGCTTTCATTGGCCAGGCGCCGTAGGTATCTATGATTAGCTCGTGATGCCTTTTGGTCTCAAGAATGCTGGTGCAACGTGAAGGTGTACATTGACGATGTGGAAGTCAAATCCAAGAGCTTTGAAACCCACTTGGTGGATCTCAAACATGCTCTAAAATGGATGAGGCTCCACAACCTCGAGATGAATCCTACTAAATGTGCTTTTGGCATGTCTGCAGGTAACTTTCTAGGCTTCTTGGTGCATGACAAGGGTATTGAAGGGGATAAGAACAAAGCTCAGGCTATCCTAGAGGCGAGACCTCCCAGAACAAAAAAGGAGTTGCAGGAGTTGAAAGCCTTCTTACCTTTGTTAAATATGAAGAACAACAACGAAATAATATGGGGAGTGAAACAGCAGGAGGCCTTCGATCAAGTGAAGGCTGCCTTGACCAATCCCCACATCCTAGTGTCTCCGCAGCCTAAGAAGCCTTTGAAGTTATACATTGCAGTCAAAGACCAAGTAATCGGCTGCTTGCTAGCCCAAGATGATGATAACGGCGCCGAGACTAGATACTCTCTCCTTTAGAAGCTTTGCTTATCCTTATTTAATGCTTGTACAAAACTAGAATACTATCTTTTGTCTAAGGAAGTTTTGGTTGTTTGTAAAGTTAACATTATCAGATACCTCCTTAATAGGCCTGTCTTACAGGGAAGACTTGTTAAGTGGGCAATTAAGTTGAATGTGTTTGCCTCAACTTATGTACCTCTGACAGCCGTAAAAGGCCAAGCCTTGCAGACTTTCTGGCTCAGCATCAGTGTGTGGAAATGCACGATCCTCAAGTTTGATGGGTCGACCACTGATCAATTAGTTAAGCCTGAAGCCCTCGATCCTCATGTTTGATGGGTCGACCACTGATCAGCGATCGTACGCGAGTCAAAATAAGTAAAAAGGATAAAATATAGTAATAAGGTAAGTTAACCTTGGTCGTCTCACAAGAGTCTATAATACTAAGATTACCACAATCAGGAACAAAAATAACAATAAAATAGGTGGTTTTGATGAAAATGATTTCTATTTGAGGGGTTAAACAATTTAGAGAGACAATCGATCCACCGGTTTTCGGGTGCGCGTCTTGGATTTATCATTGGTTCCAAATAATCTTGCAAGACTCGTTCAATGTTTCAGTTCTTGATTGAAAATAAACTAATCAAGCAAGCGTCAATTAGTTTATGCGAATTCACACCGTTTTAAAGCAAGCTACAAAACAATGTGTTCAATCAATCGTGATCGTGAACGAGCGCCACTTAACACAATCGATATCATAACTGCATTCAATCAATCCTCTATCAATTCCTACTCGAATTAAATAAAACAAGCGATTAAATAACTCGAATAGTTAAGAGTTGCGAAAACAGATTCACATATAAACAAGCGTCATACATAAACGATTCGCATATTGCAAGTGAACCGAATTTGGGTAACTAAGCATCACACAAAGACAAAATTGAAAACAAAGAATTCAAATGTGGAATTGATAGAGAAGAAAGAACTGAAAACTAAAAACAAAGTAGACGGAATAACATTAAACACCAAACCTCAAAATCCGTAAAACGACAGCCTTTTGCCGATGAATCGACTTAGCAGTTTAAGCTTCCATGGAGGCTAGAGCACAAAAGTTTTGTAAAGCATGAATAATGCATAAGAGAAGGTAAAACGGCTGATGGTCAGCCAAGTCTATAAGACAAACGAAAAACCTAATCCCTTACGGGTTCATGGATAAAAGACCGTTAACAAACAATTATTCTAACCAAAACCGGTTTTAAATTAAACTGCTTCCGAATTGGTTTTCGAGCTCAACATAATAATTGTAGCTCTATTCCTTAGATTTCCAACGCATGCTCGTACGCCTCAATCTGATAAACACAGCCAATGTTATGGCCTGCAGAGTAAACAGGGGTCAATATGCAATACAAGTGCTACAATTCTAAGCTCAAACAGCTGAGGGCCTCGACGCAGAACTTGCTAAAGTTGTTTGCTGACGTCGTTATCAACTATGTCCCCAGGGATGAGAACCGGGAAGCGAATGACTTGACCCAACAACCCTCGGGTTACAAAGAGCCAGTGGTCGAGGTACTACAAAAAAATAACACGATCCCCTCCGAGGAGGAGCCCGCCGATGCCTTGATATGGGTATTGACGAGGTACCTCCGTAACCCAAAGACTGGTACTGACTTAAAGGTCAAACAGAGGGCACTGAAGTATATCTTGATAGGGGACGACCTGTATAAGAGAAGCGCCAATGGGGTACTATTAAAATTCCTCAAGTTGAAAGACGCCTATATGGTGTGGCTCAGATCCATGCAGGAGTCTGCGGTGCCCACAGGTTTGGCCCCATCATGAAATGGCTCATCTACAGGCATGAATACTATTGGCCGACGATCACGACCGATTGTTTCTAGTTTTCCAAGGGATGTGAGGCTTGCCAGCTCCATGGACCAATCCATAGGGTGCCAGCAAATAAGCTACATCCTATTGTCAAACTATGGCCATTCCGGGGGTGGGCCATGGATTTAATCGGCAAGATATACCCCCAAGCTCAATGGGTCATAACTTTATCATTGTCGCCACCGATTACTTCATTAAGTAGGTGGAGGCCATGCCTTTAGGAAACTTTTATCAGGCCGCGGTGATCAGATTCATAGACAACCAGATCATATTCAGGTTCGGTATCCCCGAGACCATCATGGCCGATCAACGTATAATGTTCACCGGTGAACGAGTGGTGGCCTTTGCCAAGGAGTACCGCATCAAAACGAGACATTCGTCTCCTTACTATGCTCAAGCCAACAATCAAGCGGAGGCTACCAACAAGATCATCATCGACCTCATCAAAGAGAACATAGAGGATAAGCCTCGGCGGTGGCATGAGAACCTCAACGAGGTCCTTTGGGCTATGAGAAATTCTAAGTCCATGGCCATGGGGGAAACCCCCTATCGTTTGGTCTATGGGCAAGACGTTGTGCTACCACTGGAAATCAGTGCAGCGTCGTTGAAAGTTGCTCGGCAACACTCCCTTGATGGAGTTGGACCCGGTGGATGATGACAGGCATGTCAAGGCCAAGAGGTTTGTCGAAGGTGACCTTGTATGGAAGGCCATTTTGCCACTCGGGAGGAAAGACCCATAGTTGGGCAAGTGGTCCCCAAATTGGGATGGGCCTTACATCGTTAGCGAAGTATACCACGGTGGGGCATACTGTCTAATCATTCTAGACGGAGAAGAATTTGAAACAAAGATCAATGGCATATATCTTAAAGCATATTATCCTACTCTATCGGAAAGTATGCCACACACCAGCGTCCTAGTGAAAAGAAAAACCATTGTCCGAAATGGTACTAAAACACCCTTAGTCTCTCGCTGTAGAACCCTCCCCCTCTGCGGGATCTGGTACCTACTGGCTAGCCGCTGGTTAGAACCTACGGCTGCCGAGGTCTCAACAGCATTAGAGGGGAGATTGGTCAAGTTTACACACAACCTCTCCAATGAAGAGATGGCAGATTGCATATTGCTCTCACCAAGCTCACAATCGTAGAAGAAGCCCTACTTTTGAGACACCAGATCCTTGATTTGGCCATCCAGGGGCTTGGCCTACCTATACAAGAGAGATTGTTCTTCCAAAATCTTGGCAAGTCTATTGGCCGCCTCCTCCTTTTAAGGAAGCAGGAGTTGTACATCCCGTTGGAGGTCCGACATCACACCTTCAATCTCGTCGATCTGACGCCCAACCATCTCATCTTTATCTATCACCAATCGATGTTCTGCCTCCTTCTCGTCCTAAGCTGCAAGGTAATCCCTATGCTTAGCTTGGAAGTTAATCAGGTGGTCCATTGCTTGTTGCACAACATCCTTAACAGCCTTGGCCGCCGAATATGTCTTGGAGACCTCCGGGAGCCTGTAGCCTATCTCCTTCAACGCCCTTTGCTTAGACTCCAGCAATCCTTCCACAGAAGCCAAACGAAAGGCAAGGGAGCGCAGATCTGTCAGCTGGGAAGGGTCGGTAATGATTTCCCCACAAATAGCATCCTCCAGTCTCTGTAGCTCCATCGCTAAGGGGGGTTACCTGAGATTTGCTCCGAGAGGCGGAATATTGGGCCACTTCAGTATCGGAAATCAGATTGGGAGTTAGAGAAGGAGAAGAGCACCGAGTAGAAGTGGTGTCCTGCAAGAAACGTGGTCGTGAGGAAGACGAAAAATCAACAAAGAGATGTGAAGCAGAGTGAACGTACCATACCTTACGCTTCTTCGCAAGACGAGAAGTGCCTCTTGTCACTACGGCAACCCTCTTGGTTGCAGGTCTTTGGGATGGACCATCATCGCCCTCCTCGGCAGTAGAATCTGCAGGATTAAGGAGGTGAGAGCATTAGTGAAGCAAAGTAAGAGAGAAAGCTGAAATGTGATAAAGAGCATACCAGGAAGCGGCCAAGAACGAGTTGTAGGCCGACGAGTAGAGGCCGTAGATACAGGTATCTTCAAAGGAGAAGCACTGGTACCGGCAAGGGCTTTGGAAGGGGTTGATCTTGGGTGGCCGAGGTATTGGGACAAGCAATCTTCGATTCCCCGAGAGCTTAATTTTGGATTGCTCCTTCTGAGGGTTGAAAATTCGGTACGGACCAAACCCATTAACTAGTATAGGGCACCATGACATTTCCTCAGAAGTCCTCTGCAAAAGGGCATCTATGAACTGGGCTGGAGTTATCACATGACAAGGCGTAGCCAAAAGTTCGGGTCCTAGGAATCTGTTCGTCGGCGACTGGGGAGTGGTAAGCCCTTTGGACAGAATGTGGGGGAAGTAGAGCTTGGACCATAATTGAAGAAACCACAAGGGTCCATGGAGCTTGGAAACACGGCCGCAATCTCTCCAGCCGTTTTGGAATTCTTATCCAAGAACTTGGAATAGATGCCTCCCGCATGAGAATGGTCAAGACTTACTTGGGCAACTTGGCAGGGTGGATGCTCTGAGTAAACCAGTAATGGCTGAAATGTCCAGAACAGTAAGGGTCACCATGCCCCAAGGAAACACGAAGGCGTTGCAGTCGGAGGACCAAAAGCCCAAAAGAGGAAGTAAAACGTCGAAATCCTGACGAATATCGGATACAGAAAGGGAAATCATGTCATACAGACGCCACAAGTTCCAGATATCCTTCTTGGAGTTTTGGAGGCGGTTGAACTAGGCACGATACTTGTCGGTAGGATTAGCCCAACCCCTAGTGTCTGTCACCTTGGCATTCACGGTAAACTAGTTCTGGGAAATGGGCAATTAGGACGTCTTGCGGGGTAGCCTCAAGAGAATGGTTCCCAGAAGACAAAAAAGAACTCGAAGGGCTGTCTCCACCGTCGAAGCTACGATTTTTATTTTGAGAGTCGGAATCTGAAGACATGGCGAACAGAAGAAAGAATAGCAAAGGGGTTGAAGAAAATCATAATCAAAATCATAATCAATGAACAGAAACAATGATCAAAGCAAAGGAAAAGCTAGAAAAAGAAATATTGTTCCTAAATTGCCCCAATTTATTCTTCGATTGATAAAAGCAAAAGTAGTGTAATAAAAAACTTTTTGCATTGATAAAAGTAAAAGTGATGTAATAGGGGTAAAGTTGCGATATTAAGTGAAAATAATTTTACTTGCTAATATTTAATAACAAGAAAAAGTGAGTATATTTGCTTACAATTGAAAACGGAGGGAGTATAACAAAATATACTATATCTTTAGCTTTTATTTTTAAAGGAAGTTTATTTTTTAAGATAAGCAACAATATCATTGTTCGGCACTGGAGTACTGGCCTGAGGTTCCCGGGTTCCAGCGCGATCTGGGTTCGTCACTCAGGATGATTGTGCGCTTCCAGATGAGATAGTCTTGGAGATTGATTGCTGACCTCAGTTGCGTTGGAGCTGGAGCTCGGATTGCCCGAGGTGATTCTCTATCCACGTCGGGTGGGGGGGTACCTGCAAGACACTCCGACGCCCAAGTCAGTAAGGGGTATAGATGAATACATAGAGAAATTAAAGGGAAGGGATACGAGAACGGCGAGGTGTCGTGGTCAGATGGAGGGAGTTCGCAAGAGAACGTGTGGTGACTTAAGAATGTAAAGTCTGGATATCATGTGAGTGCGTACCTGGATTGGAGGTTGGAGCCTCTATTTATAGATGAGGTGTCGTACCTGAGCTGTCGGATGCGTAGGATAGATCCGGACCGTGGGGATGTCCTGAGGTACGGAAATGTGCCAGGCCCAAGCCAGAGAAGCTTTGGCCCAGTCCGGAACAATCATTAACGGAGCACTAGGGGTGCTCGAACCCAAATAGATGAGATTACATATTCTTTATTGACTAGAGAGGGTTTAAATCTCACGACATAGTTGAAATTAGAGTTACAACCTAATCTGTAAATAAACCAACTCCACGTTAAACTCTTAATACAAGAAAAAGTGGAATCTAAATTTTCCTCCTCGTTCTTGAAAACGATACCGTTCCGGGACGTCCAAATGCACCAGCAAGTTGTTAAACAAATCAAATGCTTTGTCCTCTATGACTTTGTCCCTTTACAAAGCGCACCATACGTGCGAAAAAGAGCATCCAAGCTCAAAGAATCAACAATAGAGACACCCAACCAAGATGCCACACGCCTCCAAACCTCTAAACCAAAGTCCATTTCAAGAAAAAATTATTAATATCTTCGCTATGTTGATTACAAAAAAGGCATATTGATTCAGCTTCCGAATGAATGGCATTCCTATGAAGAAGCTGGGTTCGAATGGGAAGTGAATCACTTAAAAATCGCTAACCAAAAATTTAGACCTTTGACGGAGCAATCGGTTTCCAAAACTTAGCTGAGACACTCGGTTCTTGCTGTTGCTCAACATCCAGACCGATGGTGGCCATCCACATATAATTTGATTTAACTGTAAAAGACTTCGACGATTCCAAAGTCCACGTCCAGAAATCACGCCTAGACTCAACCGGCTCCACTGCCAACAAGATTTCGTGCAAGCTAGCAGCTTCGGATGCACTGTCAGCTACAATACCATCCAGCCACGGTTCCCTCCAATTCCACTTTTCGTAGACAAATTACCAATTTCAGCAATTGACAGTTGCTTGTGATTACAACATGAAAAAAGAAACAGAGAAACCAGATAAAGAGGTTCAACCCTAAGCCAATGATCATGCCAAAAATTGACTAGGTAGCTGTCTCCCAAGCCTCGTCTAACACACAAACGAAACCGACCTAATGGAGAGGGATTAGAATCCAACGATACCAAGTGATGCCACCACAACAAACTTCTGTTTCCTCTATTGAACCCCCATCACAAGGAAGTTGATGATGTAGTGATGAGGGAAGTTCTAATTTAAGGGTTTCTTTTATACATCCACCACATACCCATCTACCCGCACACATTTGGATATTCCGAAAATACCCTCCTCATTTATTACACAAAAAATTGAATTTCGACCGAATTCTCTAGTGGGACCCTCTTTATCGGCCAACAGATTTACCTGCAATGGAGGTAAATTCTTTAATCATTAATTTTGCGTTAAATTCGATGTCGAACATAAATAAGCGCTAAAAGATACTTCTGTAGTTGACTTTTTTTTAAAAAAATTAGTATATCAAAAGAGCTACTTCCATTTGGCATTTAATGCCGTCAACAACGGATTTACGTTTAAAAAGTTATTTCAGTTTTTAAAAAAATTTCATATACGGATTTATTTTTTCAAAACTTATCTCCATTTTTTTTATTTAAAAAAACATATTTATCTTTTATAACATAAATCTGTTTTGTCAAAAAAGAAAACGGAATTTTGTATATATCAGATAAATCTCTTACGCATTTTATTTATTATGTCCTAATTTTTGTCGGAAAATTGAAATAGATATGGATACGAAGTCACAGTTGGTTCTGGTCAAAATAGATACGTCAGGGTCATTTATGAGGGAGATGGTATATTTAATTAATTATTTTTTAAAAACATGTATGTAGATATTTAATTAATGAAGTAACTAACAATTGTCTATTTTGTAGCTATTTCCTACACGTGAGGATGTTACGTTGGGTCAGAGACGTTGGGAGAGACATTGGAGTTGTGGTATCATTCTTAGATCTGGCAAATGGTGAGGTAAAAGGGTACGAGAGATAAAATTATTTTTGGCTCTAAGAAGCATGGGAAGTTCACTAATAATTCTCGAGTCATCGGGTCAAAGAAGCGCAATTGTCCATTTAAGTTGAGAGCTACATGTTCGTGACTGAGGTTGGCGTTTGAAGGTTGGGTGTGGACTCCACACACATGAGATGTTTACTACGTCGACCGGCTCAACAATGTTTGATCCGTTATCGAAGGAGAAGAAGACTATGGTCGATGAACACATATCATTGAGGGTTGCCCAAAAAGTTTGTCTTAATGCTTTGAAGAATAAACTTCCGGGCAACGTGACTTCTATACCCCTACTATATATGCAGCGTTACGCCTACATGTGTCTTCTTTGAAGGCAAGGGTCCTAGAACTGATATTCAGGAGCTGCAGAGATTGATTGAGTCTGAGAAGTATTTATGTTGGAGCAGGAAAATTGTGACATCATGTGGGCACAACCCACTTCTATTAAATTATTCAGGTTGATTCCAAAAGTTCTTATTCTCGACACCCCTTACAAGACCAACAAATACAGAATACCTCAATGAGATAACTTTTTCGGTTGCGTTTACATATCTGCCACATGAGCGTGAGTCTCATTTTACATTGGTACAGATGTTGAAAGATTTGTTCGGTATACACAGTTTATCACCTGAGGTGTTTTTGACTGACAGGGATCTTAGTCTTATGAGTGGCATTCATGCTTTCCAAGTGGGACATTGTTGGATTATTTTTTGGACTAGCATGGTCAGGTAAATTTTGTCTAATACTCAGAATTAAAGATGTCTACATATTGTGATCATATTGTTGTTATTATTTCTAATAATCCCAATTGTGTCATTATTTAATATAATATTATAGGGATTATTTTATAAAGAAATTATGAATAATTGTATGATGTGGAATGTTTTGATTTGGCTTACTATAATAGGTTATTAGGCCTATGCTTTACAAAACTAAGAAGTTCCTACTTCTAACTATAGTGTTTTGTGTTGTCTGACCTATTGTGACTTCACACTAAAAAGAGCTCTGTGGAATAGAAGTAGTTTTTCTCTCCTCACACATAGGAACCAGAATCAACTCATCTCTTATGGATTCATCTTCCTATTCAAGTAATTCTAATTCACAATATATATTTTGTAAGATTAATTTGTTCCAAATTTAGGATTAGAAATACTATTGGAATTGTTATTTAAGTTTTCAATTGGTATCAGAGTAAGTGTTCGGTACTCAGACTCAGAAACGATCACGTCCGGGGTACAAGAAGATGAGTGCTTCTGAGATATTTGGGAGATGGACCTTGAATGGATGAAGATTGGCCTCGGAAGGTTCGAGGTAGCTTGATCATGCGCGCCGGGGGTGGTACCTGCAAGCACTCTGATGCCTAAGTCAGCAAGGGAAGAGAAGAGGTGTGTAGGGGAATGAGAAGGTACTTGGAAGCAGAGGGGTGCACCTCTATTTATAGACGAAGGTGCCATATCCGAGCCGTCACATGCGGGCAGTTTAGATCTTGACCGTTGGTCATGGATGCTGGTTGGTGAAGTGCGGACCGGACCTTGCCAAGTGCGGAATTTGGCCAGGCCCAAATCGACGAAGGGTTTGGCCCAGTCCAGAATAATGGCACCCCAAGTCGAGGTTGGCCCAAGGAGCATAGTCGGCCTAGGCTTGATTTGAATCGTTGCATTGGGATCCGGCATATTGATTATAGTGCCACGTGTCAATTTGTTATTGAGATGAACAGAGGGTTGACGTTTGGGTAACCGAGGGGAGACCGTCATAAATACCCTTTAATTCCCTAAGTCAACGATTTGACCGTAGCATTGATTGGACGTGTTGTTTCGGTTCCCGAGTTCCGGTAGTATAAGTTTTCGTAGGGGTTTTTATTTCACACTTCGCCATTTTGAGTGAGCCAGAGAGTTTTCCGATCTGGGGTTGCATTCATTTCTCCAGCCGCTGTCCCGAGTTTCACCTTCTTTGTGGTTCTGGGTTTCTGCTTACCCCAAGTTCATCATTCATTGCTCCGAGACAAAAATTCATTAGGATGTCGATCACTGACGCCATGGGGTCGCCTTTGGAGGAGTCTGGTCTCGAAGCGAGGGGTTCCAACTCGGCGGCAAACGCAGTCGAGGTGACGTCGGGAAATGTCACCAGGGTTGCCATGACCGAGGGTCTTCATGATGGGGTGGAGCCATGCCACTGGGTATCTTCCGAGATTGTCAGTACCAAGGCAAAGTTTAAGAGGAACCAACCCCTGTCCTCTTTTGGAGAGTATGTAACCGCTCCGGAAGGACAAAAGTGGAGGCTGGAAGAGGCGGCACATCTGGTTGTGTGTACCCAGCTCCCGAAAGACGTGATTGGTTATTTCTTCTACGGTAGGTGTATGGACATGCACCATGGGGATCTGAGTTCCCTTGAGCGAGTTCCAGCAAAGCGTGCTGGATCAGCTAAGGTGTGCCCCTTCCCAACTGGTCCCCAATGCGGGGTTATGTCAAGACATTTGAGGCAATGGTGAAGGGTGATGTTCTCCGGCAAGGCCATGTCTGTCTGCGTGGCAGCCGAGGTCAGGCCTTCTTTACTATTGTCAATGATTCAAACAAAGGTTTTAAGTCCATTTTCTTCTTTGTCCGGGCTATAAACCGAGAGACCAAGAATGCCATCGCTGACTATGAAGGTGCCGAACTGATTAGCCCGCACTTCCCTCTTTCATGGTCCGAGGACCACTTTGCTCGAGGGGGCCATACTTACTCCGTGAAACCGGAGTCTCTCTCTGGGGTGGATGCTGTTACTTATCGTCTTCTGAACGAATGGAGCACAAGGTTGCAGGATGCTGGCGAGAGATTTAGCTGTGCTTCGATCATTGCAGCCTTGGTCGAGTTTGAGGATAAATTGAAGTCTACCTTGGGTAATTTTCGGCTTTTTCTTCCTTCCGTACATGTTTTGTTTCTTCGATGGCTTACCTCATAAGTTTTTGTTGCATTGTGCAGATGAACTGGCAAAGGTCCGGTCATCGGTGATCAAGCCATGTTCTTCAAGTAAAGGTGTTTCTCGTCGGAAGTAGTTGTTCCTGATCCTAGCCCGGTGACAATCCCTGCCCTCTTCAAAAAATGAGAAACATCGATTGCTGAAGACGTCGGGCTTGAGGTTCCCTCTGCGACTGAACTTGAAGCCTGTGAAAGGATTGCCGTGGCTGGGATCAAGTTGTATGAGAGGCTTCAGCAACGGGAGTTGGATCCCGAGGTCTCACAGCTCCAGATCCAGCTTGATAGGGTGGAGGCACAGTACCTTTGGGCAGAAGGAGACTTGTTGGATCAACGGGACAAGTTGGACTACTTCCGGAATGAGAAAATTCCGGACCTCCTTGAGAAAAACCACGTTCTTCGGAGTATCTTTGAGTCTCTTGCCACCGCCGATGAGCAGATTTCCGGACTTGAAGCTCAAGTAGTGGCTAATCAATCCGACGCCTATCAAGCTGAGGTCTATGAAAAGCGACTTGCCAAGTTGGAGGCAGAGAGAGTGGAGATTCAGGCTGGGTTGGAGGCTTGTCGTGCCGAGCTAAAGAAGGCGATGGTTGAGAATGATGTCGTGGCGGCCAAGATCAAAGATTTTGTCGAACTTGGCTTCATCCGTTGTAAAGGACTAGCAGAAGTGATAAGTCCCGAGATTTCTTTGGAGCTGTTAGACCCAAGTCATGAAGTCTATGTAAGGAAGCTGGTCAACCCGAGGTCAGGCTTAGCTCTGGAGGAAGCCGAGGTTGTCTTCGAGTATCCTAGAGAATAGGAGGAGGAAGTACCCGAGCTGGATGAGCCTTAGCTATCCCTTACCTTTGTAATTTTAGTTTATTTTTGTGCTCCACTTTGTAAATATGTACTCAGTCTAGTTTGATTAATGAATTCAGTTTGAACAAACTTTGTAAAAGAGGTAGAATCATATCACAATCTCTAGGCGACAAAAATCACATGGAGTTATCAATTTGAAAGTCTTGTACATACATTTTAAGGGGGATGAGTTACCAACAAATGTAGAAGAGTCCAATGCAATAGAAAAGACATGCTAGTGATGGTTTGTTTGTAATCATCATCCATGAAGTTGAAGATGTTGAAGGAAAACACCACACTAATCCATACGCACACCTCATATTTAAAGGAGAGAAAAATTAAGCATGTAAAGGAAAATAGAAATCCAAGATGGGGTAAAAGGTTTCAATTCATGTTGGAAGAACCCCCACTAGTGATAGGCTTCATGTTGAAGTTCAAAGTGCCTCCTCAAAGTTTACAAATTGAGAACAAGAAAATAAAAATACCCAAAATTCCAGCTACTTTACGTGGACAATATCTCTCTCCTCAGACTTTGTTTCGACGATCCGAACGGTGAAAGTGAAGAAATATGTCTCACGAACTTGTTGTCCAAAAATGAAGGCGATCCAACTGTTAACGAATCCGAATTCACACTTTTACGGTGGCCTGTTTGAGAAAAACGAGAATTGCTTTCTCTAAATGGGATTTGTGTTCTCTATCTTGTTTTTGCCCCACATTGCTTGGGAGAAGCAAGAGTCATTTAACATTTGGCTATAAAAGAGGTTGAGATGCAAAGACTAGAGAGGGGGTCCTCTGGTGAACTAAGTGATCTTTTGGACTAAGCCTTTGCTATCCATTTCACTAAGAGCCTGTCTTTGATTATATTGCACGCTTTGAGTGAGTCGGCTTTTCGGTTCTCAAAGCGTTTTTTTTTACTAGTCGGGAGCCCGGTTCGCAGTTGACCTGGACAGACTTCTCGGTCCACTTTGACATTCGTCGTGTTAAGGTTAGTTTTGTATTTATTTTTTTAATGTACATATTTATTTATTTATAATTTATTTATTGTTTATTTATTTATTTACATGTGTATATATCTATTTATTTATGTATGTATGTAATTATATAGTTGGTTATTTAATTTTTAGTCTACTCTTTATTAATTTTTAGTTTTGTCATTTTAATGTACGAATTATTTTCTTTGTCAAATTTCCAAAAAAACCGAATAGGGGATTAAGTCGACTGTACGGTCGGGTTATTCAACTTTTTTGGACCACAAATGAACCGTTATGGATCAGGTCTTGAAACCCCTATTTGAAACAAACAAACTAAAAAAATACAAACACATCTCTCTCTTTCAAATAAATAAAACCATTTTTCAGAATAGGGGATTAAGTCGACTATACAGTCGGGTTAGTCAACTTTTTGGGGTCACAAATGAACCGTTACGGATCAGGTCCTGAAATCCCTATTTAAAAACAAACAATCCCTAAATAAAAAATATCAAACAAACAAATATTTTCTACCAAGAACTACGTGTGATTTAATTCTCTACCAGGAGATACGTAGGAGCAGAGAGCGGCTGACCTCTGTCAATTGCACTAATAAAAAACCTTTTTAGTCTTTTTTCTAAATAAATAATAATCCAAAAATACCAAGTCTATCTCTCTAAATTTCTTTATCAAAATAAAAAGGGTAAAATAAACATTTTGAAAATTAACATTTTTTTCCTACAACTAATTAGCAGGTAACCTTCCTTAGGAAGGATGTCGTGGGGTGCTAATTTTCTAGACCCATCCATGTGGAACTCGAAGCTCGTCCAATTTGGGTTACCAGACCCATCTATATGGAGCACCGGATCGTCTAATGTGGGATTAAATACCCATCCATATGGAGCTCGAAGCTCATCTCAAACACAAACATAAAAGAAAATTATATACTTGTATAATTTTAGAATAAATTATAAACATTACTATTAAGGATTAGCAAACCAACAATAACAAGGACAAACAAAACGAACATTCAATTCTTAAGAATATTTGACATAATAATGTCTTCAAGCATCACAGCACACAAATATCATTGTACAGCAGAAGGTATAAATCCTAGGGGATCAGAAATTTGATATCTTGGGACATGCTAGAAACCAAATCTTTTTATTTATTATTGGATCATGCAGCCATTAACGATTGGGGCTGATTCTTGTCAACAAAAAAATATGATAGGGGCTGATTATGAGACTTCAATAAAAGATTCGAAGGAGCATAACATAGTCTACATTAATGGAGCAACTATGTCACGAATTTCAAGCATTACAGTACTGGAAATATTTACGAGACTGATCATAAGATGTAGGGAAGATAGCAACACATCAAATAATTTTATTCTTATGCCCTGGTTCTAAAAATCGTCTTTCATAAAGTCTCCAGTTTAATAGAGCTAGGTTTTTCTCAAAATAGTTTCCAACATAAATCATTATCCAAAAAGTTCCCAACCCTTCTATTTTCCAATATCAAAAAATAACGTACCATGGAAGAGTTTAAAGGGTGTGATTACTCACCTTATAGACCAAAAATATCTTTTGTTATCAGTTGTGTTCTACCGTTCAGTTTTCTCTCCACGTTCACTTTGTCTCCGCGTTGCCGTCACACCATGTTTCTCTTACGTTTCTTTTCCTCTCTTTTAGCGCTGCCTTCTAACAAATGTTTTAGGTTTAGGGTAATCATAACAATATTACGACTTATGTTGGGCCCCCAATAATGATATTACTATGGTGATCTGTAAGCATAAAAAGCAAGGCTAGCTAATATGTTTCTTTGATTTATATCTAGCTAACCCTAAGTCTCTAACACAATGGTTTATCGGTTCTTAGTATTATCCTTATCTTATTTAATTTTAACACCAAAACTTACTCGCTCACCCACCTTTTTTTCTTTGACCCAACAAACTCACCCACCTGTTCTGTTTCTTTATTTTCATTCTATTTCTAAGACACATACATTTACAAAGGAGTTTAAAATTAAGTTTCCTTATTTTTATTAAGTACTAATTATAACTATATAAAAAAATAATCTGAAAAATGTATATATAATAAAACAAAACACAACAATACGACTTTTGTATGTTCTTATACTCTTCTTAGACTAATTATGGAATACTGTTCTAATAAACTCAAAGCTAGAAAATTACTATCTTATGGTTGCAAAGTCTAATTATTCTTAGTCTAAATTTTTGGGATGTTACAGTCAGTATTGTTTTCTCTTAATGCAAGTCCTTTACAAAAAAATCAAAAAGCCTGTTAGGTTGAAAACTTGCAAGAGCAGCCTAAGCAAAAATTAGGGCATATAAAAAGAAATAAAGAAGAAGAGCAAATATATAAAATAAATAAATATTTGTCCTTGGGTTAAATTTTGAGAAAATAAGCAGTCATGATTTAAAATGAAGTTTGGACCATCTTTCCATCCTTTCCTACCCACTTTCAGCTGAAAAACCAAAAATCTCTCAACTACCCTAGACATGGATCAATCCAACATCTAAAAATGGTGTATCGTTTTTATCAGCTCACTCAACTCAAAAAAAAAAGACAAAAAAGAGAAAGAAAATTCCTTGAAAAAAAACCTGAAACAAGCAAAAAAGCAAAAGTAGTTGAAATTGTGAGGTGACACTTCCTACCATTAATCATATAAGAGATCCTTGTCTCAATAAGTCCTCAAACACTTCATTGGGCCCAATTATCCCTCCTTTCATAAACCCTCAAACACCCATTTGCACCTAATTATCCTATCCTCCACAAGTTCACAACCATCAGCCACATTACAACATCTTTCTTTCATAAACCTCTAACCATCAACCATACTACGAAACCCTGTTTCTCATAAACCCCTAACCATTGGCTGCATTATAACCCTAAAAAGTCCATTCCAATCAATGACCGATTGCCTTGATTTTCTCGAAGTTTTAATTTTAGGACAATTATGTTTATTTGTTTACAATATGTTTGCTCAAAAAAAAATCGAAAAAGAGAAGAAAGCAAAAAAAAAAATCAAAAAAGAAGAAAGCTAAAAAAAGGGCTTGCACTCCAAGATTCATTCAATTTGCATCGATATTAAGACAAGGTTTAGTGATCACAAAGTGAAGTTTTCATCAGATCAAAAAGTCAAGACTGTCATAGTCTTTGGGATTTCTCTTAAAGGGAGCCAAAAGTGTGTACTAAGACCATCACCGAGATCCAAAGTGGGGGCATTCCCTTCACTGCTCCTTCCACTTAAGCTTTGGGAAATTTATCTATTGTTCATCCCATTCATATATCCAAAAACCCATAACCTGAACTCTGTCGCCTTTCACAACTTTACTTAAAGCAACCATTTGAAATATCATTCCAAAATGGGGCAATCCCATCACCCTTCACTCCACCTAAAGTGGGGAAATTTTCCCTACACTCATCTCGTTCCCTTACTATATTCACATCCATAAAACCACACCCAGGCAGTTTGTCAACCCATTATCCTAAATGCACCCTTTCACAATACTACTCTAGTCGGGGCGACCTCGTCCTTATCATAATTGGGGCAACACCAAACTCCATGGGTTGAAAACAAAACCTCTTGCCTTCCACCTTTCATTCCAAAGTCATTGAATTCCCAATTCATCATTTCCTCTACACCCCTAGTTGTTGTCACCACTAGACGGGGGCAAATTATCCATTCACTGTCCTCGGAAGTCTAAATTGGGGCAGTACCTACAATTCTTGAGTAGGGGAAAGCCCACCTTTCATGACTTTGGCAAAAACCCGTCGTTCATCCCTCCATGTGCTACATATGTCCATACTCTAAATCTAGATTAACTGACTCATTCATCTGCATTTGCTCTCTTATGCATGTTTACTAAACAATGCTTCATTGAGAGAGAACACCAGCTAATAATGTGATACTGAAAATTCTAGTAGTTAACTTTAAGGACCTAAAATTCAGTCATCATGGGTAATGGAAGAGAAAATAAGCGAGTCTGCAAATACAGTCAAGCATTTTTGCACATCAGTGTCTGTAAATAACAACCTTGAGATTGCCGAAGTTTGAATCAAATCTAATTTTTCCAAGGAATGATCAATATTCACCTTTCTCGCATCCAAAGTCTCGCATCTCATTATTACCAAAAAATGTTTCTACCTCCAAATCATTTATATCATATCCTCACACCATGCATCTATGCACTTCCTTTTATTCACCATAGCGTTTGCAAATACAGTCAAGCATTTTTGCACATCAGTGTTTGTAAATAACAACCTTGAGATTGCCGAAGTTTGAATCAAATCTAATTTTTCCAAGGAATGATCAATATTCACCTTTCTCGCATCCAAAGTCTCGCATCTCATTATTACCAAAAAATGTTTCTACCTTCCAATCATTTATATCATATCCTCACAGCATGCATCTATGCACTTCCTTTCATTCACCATAGCGTTTGCATCAAAGCATTACATTTGCATGATGTTCACATTCTCATTTGGTGCAAAAAGCCAACAAAAAAAGCAAAATCACCGGAAAAAAAAGAAAAAAATTCCCTCATTACATTTCATTCATCATTTCACCGAAAAGAAATCAAATCATCTGCATGTGCAAACATTACATGCACATCATAACATCAATTACTTTTTCGATCGACTTCAAGTGTCGATCTTTATATACTTTGTCTCTAAGTCAACACTACGAGTGTTGCACCCCATATCATATACTAGATCGAAGTGTTAGCGCAGAGTCTAGCATAGATCCTTCAGACCAAATCGGTCCTTTAGTTCAGTTCGATTTAATACGTCAAAAGGACGGTTTCGGACGCTACCTTCAGATCATAACGTCGCCACTGAGCTCGGCGGATCCTTCAGACCTCAAGTGGTCCTTCAGATTAGTTGTGTCTGCCTAAGACATGGCGTAAATCCTTCGTGATCAACATATCAGTTCCGGATCTGATCTTGACACCCACGACCGCAACTACGTAGGTCACCCTCAAACTGTTTTACTAGTACCGTGTCTAGTAGCAGTCCATCAGACCATTTTTGGTCCATCAGGCCCAGGCAGCCCTTCAGACTAAATAGTCCTTCAGAGCCCTAGCGCTCGTTCAGATCCCTAGTGGTCCTTTAGAGCCCTAGCGCTTCTTCAGATCCCTAGTGGTCGTTCAGAGCTCCAGTGCTCCTTCTTTACTTTTCCTGTCAACACGCCAAGCGTTAACCACAAGTTTTTCTTTTAATCCTCGTTCCCCCTCTAACTGGACAAAATCGGTATTTGTTTTATCTTTATTTCTATTCCTACTATGAAATTTTGGAAATCTTTCATATTTTCTACGGAATATAAATATAGAGGGGCAGCTTTCATACCCCAATTTTGTCCGACATTTTATTTCTTTTAATTCCTTTTTAATGAAAGAGCTAGAATCATATCACAATCTCTAGGCGACAAAAATCACATGGAGTTATCACTTTGAAAGTCTTGTACATACATTTTAAGGGGGATGAGTTACCAACAAATGTAGAAGAGTCCAATGCAATAGAAAAGACATGCTAGTGATGGTTTGTTTGTAATCATCATCCATGAAGTTGAAGATGTTGAAGGAAAACACCACACTAATCCATACGCACACCTCATATTTAAAGGAGAGAAAAACTAAGCATGTAAAGGAAAATAGAAATCCAAGATGGGGTTAAAGGTTTCAATTCATGTTGGAAGAACCCCCACTAGTGATAGGCTTCATGTTGAAGTTCAAAGTGCCTCCTCAAAGTTTACAAATTGAGAACAAGAAAATAAAAATACCCAAAATTCCAGCTACTTTATGTGGGCAATATCTCTCTCCTCAGACATTGTTTCGCCGTTCCGAACGGTGAAAGTGAATATATATGTCTCAAGAACTTGCTATCCAAAAAATAAGGCGATCCAACGGTTAACGAATCCGAAATCGTACTTTTAAAGGGACAGGTTTGAGAAAAATACCCAAAACTGCAGCTACTTGCGAAGGCAGTATATCTCTTCTCAGACCTTCTTTCGACGATCCGAACGGTGCAAGTGAAGATATATGTCTCCCGAACTTGTTGTCCAAAAATGAAGGCGATCCAACAGTTAACAAATCCGAATTCACACTTTTACGGTGGCTTGTTTGAGAAAAACGAGAATTGCTTTCTCTAAATGGGATTTGTGTTCTCTATCTTGTTTTAGCCCCACATTGCTTGGGAGAAGCAAGAGTCATCTAACATTTGGCTATAAAAGAGGCTGAGATGCAAAGACTAGAGGGGGGATTTGGAGAACTAAGTGATCTTTTGGACTAAGCCTTTGCTGTCCATTTCACTAAGAGCCTGTCTTTGATTATATTGCACGCTTTGAGTGAGTCGGCTTTTCGGTTCTCAAAGCGGTTATTTTTGCAAAAGACGGCTTTAGAGGGTCAAAATAAACCAGTCGGGAGCCCGGTTCGCAGTTGACCTGGACAGACTTCTCGGTCCACTTCGACATTCGTCGTGTTAAGGTTAGTTTTGTATTTATTTTTTTAATGTACATATTTATTTATTTATAATTTATTTATTGTTTATTTCTTTATTTACATGTGTATATATCTATTTATTTATGTATGTATGTATGTATGTATGTATATACACTACAACATTTTAGACCTACGGCAACGCCCATTTCACCAGCATCCAAAAAACCGTTGCCTTAGATGATTACTGGCAACGGTTTTCCATACCGTTGGCTTAGCATGTAATATATTTTGTTATTTTTAGACAACAGTTAAAAACCGTTGCTAAAGAACTATAGGCAACGTTTTTATTTAGTCATTATTTTATTTAATTGAGCAACGGCCAAAAGCATTCCGGATGAGCAAATAAAAACTTTTTTTTAATATTTTATTTCAGGAAATAAAATAATTCAGCGCAACATTTTTTTTATTTCCCAAACCTATCGTACCCTCTTTTCTCTCAATCCCCAAATCGTGCTTCACAACTCTCCAAACCCTCATCTTCAAAATCCTCCCTTTCTCCGACGACTCCCTCTTTGGAGACTCTCCGACACGGTCTCAAATTCTCAATCTCCGGCGAATCCTTCTCTGGTGGCTCTCTCTCCGCATCCATCTCTCTCTCACTCTCTAACTCCGGTAACTACTTCTCTCTAGTCATCTATGCATATATTCCCTTCCTCTGTGATTATGTGTGTGTCAATCAATGTTTTGGGGGTTTGGGGGAAGGTTTAGAGGTCGTTGAGTGATTGAGATGGGTGTTAGGGTATCTGTATTTTGGGGAGTGATTAGCTTCGAATTTCCTTTATTAAACAAATTGTGAATATAGATCTGATGATTTATTTTTTATTTGCTTGTGATGTTAATTAATTTTTAATTGTTTTAGGTTTGAATTCAATGAGCATTCTTCCTCTATTTGAAACTTTTTAATGGTAGTCCCTCCCTCTCTCTCTATATCTCTCCTTTATGTAATCAGTGTTTTGAGTTTGCTAAGTTTTGCTGAGTAGTTGAGAATAAGATCTATTGGAAAGAAGATAGTGTTACAATATGATTTTTCTATTTTACATTATTACGTTGCTCAGCTAATAAATGGTCTGTATTTGGTTTGAGTTAGGTTTCCTTCAAAATATATTTTAAAGGATTTTGAGATCTTTCTTAATTAGGTAAAAAGAGAATCTTTACGATCAATAGCTTCTCTGTTAAGGCTTGAGGTTTTCATTATGGTGGGATGCTATTTAGTGGATATGCTAGTTGCACTTTCTTGAAAAAGGATGCTCACTATTTAAGGTATTTTTTTTGTTCAAAGTTATGAGCTGACAATAACCATTTCAAAATTGATAAAATTTGACCATGGAGGTTTTGTGGAGCATAAACACAGATGTTTTTAATTGAGCAAGCATCCTTGTAATGCATTGAGGCAGTTAATGTATCAAGGTGTAACTGTGTTAGCTCATCCGACTTAATATCTGTAATTAGTGGACGTGATGGTCTTCAGCAGAGCTTGACCTAACGGAGTGCTCTGGCATGAACGATATATAGGTAGATTATTGAAGTTCTATCTATAAATTGTATACCATTTTTGTTCAGTATTGCCGATGGAGATGGTTCTGACTAATTTGTTTCCAACTTCTGGTCCTTCATGCAGCACTTAAATATCTATCAAGATGTTCAGAAGGTTTGAAAATGGCTAACTCAATTGTTGATAGCTGGGGCTACTTGCACTCTAACCATGTAATCAATAGAGATCTAATGGTATTACATATTTCCTTACTCATAAAATAATTTCTTTATTTTTAGATTCAGTTAATGAATAGTGATACATGTTTCTATTTTCGCTCTTGTTATATCTTCTTTTATAGGTTGTTGGAACTCCTTATTACATGTGTCATAAGCTTCTTGCTGACATACCATATGGTTATAATTTATAAATCTGATATATGGTCTCTTGGTAAGCAACATGAATGCTTTATTCTAGTTTCTAATTTATGAAACCATATGATATATGACCTTGTGTAAGAATGATATCTTTTTGTATGTAAAGGTTGTTGCACTTGTGAGGTTGCTGCACATCAGCCAGCATTTCGTTTTGCGGTAAGAACTTGAACTATCAGAGCATGAGTTAATTTTTATCAATGGAAATGTAGTTTCTATTTTAAAACAATTTAAAGTTGAAAAATGATTTAACAAAATGAGTGAATTGAATGAATGATTCCGGACATGGCTGGAATTATCAATAAAATAAACAGATCCTCCTTTCTCCACTGCCAATTGTTTATTCTTCCACATTATAAGGAACTTATCCAAATCATTCCCTATCATGATTTCTTAAGCCTTTGTAAGTGGTTCTAAAGCTGTTGTAAGTAGCTCTAAAGCCGAACCAGCTGCATGAAGGCTCAATGTTTGTTTAGTTCTGGGTGGTATATTCTGAGGAATCTACTGAGTAATATATGAAGCATAATACTGATGCATTTCTTCTCCTTTCAAGTCTTTCTCTTTGGTTTTGTTTTCTCTACATCTCTACTTTGTTGTCACCACACCAAGGTCTTTCACACAAGACATATTATTTCCATTTGTATTTAGATGTGACATCCTTAGTTATTTCTTCAATATACAATTATTTTCAATTTGTTCATTTAGAATTGTTAAAATAGGGTATTGGGTATTGCATAAATCTGGTTTTGTTAACTTTTGTGTAAATATTATTACAATATCAAAACCAGCAGGTTCTTGCATGGTGTTGACAAATCAAATAGGACTGCTTGGCCTTGTTTCTCAAAATGTTTCTGGGAAATTGACAAGGTTTGGTTTTAAATGCATAATTGTTTGTTTGAATTCCTTGTATCTATTTCTTTTTGGAGTAGTATAATTTGCTAGAGCTCTTATTTTTTGTGCAGAAACTTCCAAAGGAATGAAGGATGATTGACAAGCAACAACTTAATAGAGACTAAGTCTCTTACTTTTTAGTGATGAGCATGAACTTAGTCTCTTCCCTATGTTGATGAGATATATTTGAGTAATTTTTTTTCTCAATATATTGTGAATATGTTGGTTGTTTGCACTAAAAGTAAAGTAGGAATCTAGGGTGGATAGGTTTCTATAAGACATGTATTTATTGGTTTGTGTAATTAATTAAATTTTTTGTGCATTGGTTGGTGTAATTAATTAATTTTGTCTTAAATTTGAATGATATTATACTTAGATTTTGTTCTCTTGCATATGGATGAAATGATTAGAATTAAAATGAGTTGTCTGGTGTCATTAGTAGTTACAGGTTTTTGGTGTTTCTCATTAATATCAACGGTTATGGAACGTTGTTGACATGTATATTGTAAATTAAAAGGGAACGGTTTCTCTTTGAAAATATTAGGCAACGGTTTCTCAATGTTGCCACAAATGGCAACGGTTTCTCAACGTTGCCACATGTGGCAACGGTTTAAAATATGGCAACGGTTTGTTGGTGTTACCATAAATGGCAACGGTTTCCTGGTGTTGCCATAAATGGCAACGGTTTTGGGGTGTTGCTCTAACTGACAACTGTTCAGAACCGTTTCCATTGCATGAGAATCAAAACCGTTGCGTTTATGTTAGGAATGGCAACGGTTTTAGGTGTTCATTGCCTTTGGTCACAAAAAACGTTGCTTTTGGTTTAGGCAACGCCCGCAGGCACAACGGTTTCAAAACCGTTGCCAAAGGCTAAGGCAACGGTTTTTTGGCTTTACGCAATGATTTTCAGGCGTTGCCTTTTGGTCCAAATGTTGTAGTGATAGTTGGTTATTTAATTTTTAGTCTACTCTTTATTAATTTTTAGTTTTGTCATTTTAATGTATGAATTATTTTCTTTGTCAAATTTCCAAAAAAACCGAATAGGGGATTAAGTCGACTGTACGGTCGGGTTATTCAACTTTTTTGGACCACAAATGAACCGTTATGGATCAGGTCTTGAAACCCCTATTTGAAACAAACAAACTAAAAAAATACAAACACATCTCTCTCTTTCAAATAAATAAAACCATTTTTCAGAATAGGGGATTAAGTCGACTGTACAGTCGGGTTAGTCATCTTTTTGGGGCCACAAATGAACTGTTACGGATCATGTTCTGAAATCCCTATTTAAAAACAAACAATCCCTAAATAAAAAATATCAAACAAACAAATATTTTCTACCAAGAACTACGTGTGATTTGATTCTCTACCAGGAGATACGTAGGAGCAGAGGGCGGCCGACCTCTGTCAATTGCACTAATAAAAAACCTTTTTAGTCTTTTTTCTAAATAAATAATAATCCAAAAATACCAAGTCTATCTCTCTAAATTTCTTTATCAAAATAAAAGGGGTAAAATAAACATTTTGAAAATTACATTTTTTTCCTACAACTAATTAGCAGGTAACCTTCCTTACGAAGGATGTCGTGGAGTGCTAATACCTTCCTTACACATAACCGACTCCCGAACCCAAATCTGGTCTCAAGGACCATTATCCAAATCAAATGGGATTTTCCATTGTTTACCCTTAAACTAAACTTTGGTGGCGGCTTCATCTTTCGAACTTCGAGCAAGTAGGACGAAGGTCCGAGATAATAGGACGAAGATTCGAGATCATAGGATAAAGATCCGAGATAAGAAGGTAATCCAAGAAAAGCCAATGTTGTTGTTGCGAGGAATGTGATCTCACGCCCCTTCAGAAGCGAACCAGACCTGGTGGAAAATACGAGATAAAATAAACGAATTAGTGGCAAAGGAAGTTGCGACTTACCTTAGCATGGAGGGTCAAGTCGGGCGGTAGCCCGAGGCCGTCTCTGCTAAGAAGAATCCGCGGAATAACAAAGAGAGAGCTCAGAAAGTAGAGATTAGAGAAAGTTCGGAAGCAAGTGATTATTCTCCCATTGTGGTCACCATTGTTCGGTACCTGGATTTCGGACATGGCTGAGCCTAGGGCACAAGTTGGTGTGCTTCTGGAGATTTGAAGATGGACTTCGGATGGTTGAAGATTGACCTCGGATGGTCCGAGGTTGGTTGCTTGCACGCGTCAGATGGGGGGGTACGTGCGAACACTCCGACGCTCAAGTCAGTAAGTGTTATGGACTGGGCCAGTAGCCAGGCCAAACCCATTAGCGGATCAGCCCAACAGATTAATGGGCCTCCAGAATCAACGATCCGGATCACTCCACTCGAATCCGATAACTCTCTCGAATCTCTCAGCCACTATAAATAACACTAAGCACCAATATGCTAGGTACACAATCTTTTCTAATTCTCACTCAATATTATAGTGCTCGACCTAGCTGACTTGAGCGTCGGAGTGTCCTCATAGGTACACCCCCCGGGCGTCCAGACCTATCTCAACAACATCAAGCCGACCACTTTCTACAACATCGAGGACCAGTCCCTTGACCAGCTACAGCCGACCTCAAGGTACTGATCAGGAAGTATAAGAGAAGAGTTATGCAAGGAATGAGAAGATAAATGAAAGCGTACTTGGAAAAGGAGGATTGTACCTTCCATTTATAGACAGAAGCGCCGTACCTGAAGCGTCGGATTCGGGAGTTTGGATCTTGACCATTGGATGCGGATGCTTGCTAGTGGGGCGAGAGTCGGGTCATTTCAGATGCGGAATTGGGCCAGGTCCAAGTCATGTGATGTTTTGGCCTGGTCCGGACAGGTAGTCTATTTTACTTTATATTAATTTATGAAGATTTCATGAATGCTCATGCCATGGCATGCTCTGATTGCTTAAAAGATTTTGCCTGCTTTGCACTTCTATTTATAATGAAAAGAAAGATAAGATTAGTGGTCAAAGATATTCAAATTTGCTACTCACTTTAAGTTTTAGCAGTTATATTATTATGGTGGTTAGATGATGCATTCGTAGTGCAACAATTGAAGTCGCGATAGTTTGCTTTTTCTGCTACGTATAAGGTGTCACTTAGCGCACACAAATTACTTCTGTTGGCATAGATGAAAACCATTTTTATTTAACTACTTCGTTGTTTCAAAGATACAATTTCAGTAGTTGTATTAAGAGCATGATAAGACTGGGCGAGATTGTGAGTCCCATGCCTTTCCCTAGTTTTTCTTTCATCCTAACTAACTATAACAACTCTTAGTCAAAATCAAGATTTTTACTTGTGATCTATTAGGATTTTGGGCCTAGCTTATCCCCTACAAAACCGACTTGTAATGTGAGTTAAGTTCTTTCAATATAATCTATTTTGAGACATTATCTCCAGCTAATGTGGGACATGAGTTTCTCTCAATACACTTCCTCACACCCAACACTGTTGAGTTGGGTGCATGGATAATAATGTGGGTGACTCGATGGATCTAGGATACACTTTGCATACTGTCTTAGAATTTTGGTTTGGACCTAAATCATCCCCAAAAGTTAGCTTGTGGGGTGAATGTTGCACTGATAACCACTATTTAGGCCATATTACTATCCAAGCTATTGGGTAAAGTTAGTCTCAATCCCAAAACCAAAGATGGTATCAAAGCCCCTGTAGTTAATTGCGTTGAGAAGTGTGAATAAATTTATACATTTTGAATAAATAAGGCCACAAATTTCTTTACTCACGGCAACTCTCCTACAGTGCTATATTTTCTTAGAGAATGCAGCCCAGATTGGTCACAGTCTGGTTTTGAAACCCTGATAGTAATTACTCGTGTCTTTTAACTTAAATTAATTAAATTAATAGTTGAAATCGTAAGAACTTTTTGTATGGTTGGAATCAAATACTTATTTTAGTTGAGAAGTTTTTATTTAGAAGTTATTCTATAGCAGGCCTGGAAACTTGATGAAAATTTAGTTATGTTAGAACAGTTTGATATTTCACTATATAATTGCCTATGGTGATTTGAAATTTTGTGTGGAACAAATGATTCCCAGCAATTATATAGCACATTTGCTGTTTAATATGCGGATGTGTTTATATTTGTTGATCTTCACTCTTAGTGTTATTGTTAACTTGACATTGTTCCTCCCCTACTGAAAAGTTAAAATTAAAATATGAGAAGTGGGTACATTCAAATATAGTGTTTTTGATGACTATGAAGTACACTATGGACAAGACAATTAAGGAAAGTATGCGCGATATTGAAAATGCCAAAGAATTTCTCTCAGCTGTTGGTGAGAAATTTAAGAAACTTGATAAGGCCGAGAAGTCCAAATATTTGAACTTATTGGCTAAGACTAAGTATGACGGGGTGAGCAGGGTTCGTGAGCATGTCAGGAAGTTGGTGAATTGGTACAATAAGCTGAAACCCATGAAAGTGGAGTTGGCAGAAAGTTTTCTGATATGGCAGGTTTTTGAATCTCTTCCATCCCAATTTGATGTTTTGAGGACTTCTTATCATGCCTATCAAAATGAATGGAGTATTGATGAGATGATTTCCATTCTTTCTCAGAAGGAGGAAATTATGAAAAAGGGAAGGTCTCATAGTGTGCAGCTTACTTGTAACATCCTTCTTTACCTTGGAAAATAGTACTTTCAACATATGCTAAAAGTAAAATTTCACAAAATAAAAGGTTCAAAACCTGTATCCCCAATTAAAATAATAATCTAAATTTTTTTTAGAACTTTGAGTAGTCATTGGTGAGATGCAAACGTCTACTAACAAAAATGAACAATATTTAATTAAATATGTTTCACTGCAAATGACTCCTTTGTTTGACAAAATACTCACCAAACCAATAAAATAGTTATAAGAACACGATAACTTATAAGACTTGAGAAATTATAATATGGTATTAATGTGTAAAAAAATTGTTTTCTAGGTAATAAACAATACACTAGCACTTTCAGAGCCTTCAATTGCATTTTGCTAACATCTAGTTGCAAGATGATAACAAGTACACAATTTAATATAAAATGCACGTATATAATCTAAGTTATACTCTAAAAGCTTAGAATGTCTTATAATTTGCATGCATTAAGAACAAATGACACACCATTTGCGATGTCATTATAGAACAATGACTGATAAAAACTCATTATATTGAAATCTATTTTAGTCATTCAAAATATCAATATATGATGTCATGATCATTGCTACTTTAGGATAATCTTGCTAAACATATTTTAAATAGTAAAACTATGTCGACTACTAAAACTTTAGGTTTGAAACAACACTTTATTTTCTATAAGTACAAAACAAACTTTTGGATTTACAAGATAGAGTCATTATGCCCTGATCATCATAAAAGGACAACATTAGTGTCTAATATTGTGCGCAATTTGCAAAAGTAACTATATGTAGTTTTAAATTACGACCCGAAACCAAAATGGTGCCGAACCATAATGGTTTTTGAGGCCTCATGAAGAGCATCGCAACTACAATTGCTGCTGCATCGGCCTCAATTTATCACAATTCCCCTAAACAAAATCGTGTATGAGGACTCTACAATAGCGACCTAAACTGCGATATAATTTCTTGCAATATCTGAAATGGCCATAGTATGAGAAAATACTTTTATGATTATTAATTCATAATAGTCTAAATAAATTGAAAAATATGAATCTTAAGTTTGACCATATACCTTATCTATTCTTTCACTTCCATCAGTTCACGGTTTGTAGCCAACTATCCATTTCTCCTTCCATTCAGGTGGAAGTATTTTATTCTTGAACACGAAGTGGATTCTCCAAGAAAACTTACATTCAAAACCCATATATTGTTAAATAATAGGTAAACACAAATATTAGTTTTGGAAATTATAAAATTATTCACGTTAAATAAGTAGAAAATTAAAAAAAAATTGGCACAAAAATAGTTAGAATTTGAAAATAAAATATATATTACCTTCATTTTTTTAACAAAGTCATCACAAGCATCGTTCTTATTATTGACTCTAGGAATTTAATAGGATATGGGAGTTGCTAGAATCGCTTCTTCATTGTTTAATTTAGTGTCCTTCAAAGGAGTATCTTGCGATTCTTCGTGCGTTAAAAGTACCTAAAAAAAACTTTAAAAGTTAAATTAATCATACTTCTCAAAAAAAATGACCTAGATTTGTATTATAAGCAAAATGACACAAACTTACATTATTTGAGACCACTCTACGTGTATAATATGCTATAGCTATTTTATATTCATTCAAGCATAAGAGTATATTTTCAATCTACTAACTTCCTCTCAATACATATGGTCTAATTTTACATGTAGCTTATAATGGATTCTTATGCACAGTACTCTTTAACAATTTAGTTACAACTGCTTCTACAACTAGCACCTCTGATGCTAGTTGGGTTGGTAATGATTCCACTCAACATCCCACCACCAGGCTAGATTCACTATTTGCCTATGTGTCTGACATGGTAACTCGTGACATGAGTATTTTGGGGAAGATTTGGGGTGATGTGTCAGATGACGTTGAAGATCTTATTTGAAACTGTTGCTGAACAGCCTGAACTGCAGGTGTCTACAACCCGAGAGAAGAAACACAAAAAGAAGTTGGTTTAGAAAACAATTTACTATAACACTCATTCTAAGACGAATTCTGTCTTTGTTTCCTTTTGATCTACCTTTTGTAAGTGGGTCCTCAGTTTTTTAGAAACCCAGTTTTTGGCCAGTGCTTGGTTGGTTAGATCTCCTGCTTCAAGGACATTCTAATTGCCTAACTATAGTTAGTTAGTTTTTTAATTTCTAGGTTGATGTGTTTTAGGGGCTCTCTATTATTGCATTGTCTTTAGCTTCTCTTATGTCAAGGGTTTGTGCCTAGTTCCCCTTTGTGCTCCTTTTTGTCTTTTTTTCTCTATTTTTTTATTAAATTGTGGAAGGATGGTATGTTTGATAAAAAAATAAAAATTTGACCAAAGTTTACATTATAAAAATTGATGTATCGTTCAAAAATATAAAAAACATCATGAGTTGATTTTCTAGATCATGTTAGTAGGGTAGGATTTAAATATACAAATTCAATTAAAAAATAGATAAAACTATCTAGCAAAAAAAATATAAAAAACATCATGAGTTGATTTTCTAGATCACGTTAGTAGGGTAGGATTTAAATATACAAATTCAATTTAAAAATAGATAACATTTATCTAGCAAAAGTAATTAATCCTTCAAATAAAAGGAAGTAAATCATAGCAAATTAGAGTAGTAAATATTAATATATAAATTTCAAATATACTACCTTAATCAGTGAAATCACAGTCGCCAAAAATTTGAGTTGGACTTCGTATAAATGAGCAGTAGACTTGAGCAATACGAGCAGGTAAAGAAATAAACGGGAATATAGATGATTCATGTGTGATGAAACCAGTAATGATATTCCAAGAATCAAGTTTTGGGGCCTTGCTCGTGAATCTAGTGGAGAAAAAACTATTCAACATTAAACAAGAGGAATATAAGACCACAAAAAATATATATAATCAATCAGATCAAGGTTAATAGGAGATTAGTAGTATTCGTAGTACCTGTGTGAGTAGAATAAAGTTGTGCCCGCCCTACCATATCATCTTAATCAAATTAAAAATACAACTATACATATGAATTGATGATCGATGATTTTGCAACTCTTTTCAAACTATAAGTAACGCAGGAAGGGAAGAGGAATAACAATGAGGTGGGAAGGGGAGCGAGACGTTCGTAAGGTTTGAGAAGGGTCGCAGGATCACAAGTATTGTGAAAGTGACGATGCAAGCACACATTTATAACGAGAGGATGTTAGGTCAAATCGGGGCCGTGTAGAGGACCAAGCCACTAAGGCCAATGCTTTAGGCCCAAAACGCAGCCCAGACCCCTTTTTATTGTTTTTGTGTGTGTTTTTTTAACTGAAATATTTATAATTAAAATCAATATATTGTATCCATTATATTAGCTACTAGTTTCAATATTTTTTTTAAGGAAATTAATTTTACTATGACAAAAGAAAAGGGGATTTAACTTTATTGAATTATATTACGAATTACAAGATTAGACTTCAAAACTTCAATCCTCAAAGTTTTATTTTTATGTGATAGATGCAAAAGATAAGATGACTATTAGAATAGCAAAAAATAATTAGTTCTTTTTCTGACGTATGTGTATTACCAACTGTAAAGTTTAAATTATTAACATAATAATGATTTGCAGAGATATTTTAATTATCATTCGCTTTTTTATTAGCATATTAAAATTTCAAGGCTTAATTAGAAAAAATAAAAACACCGACTTTGCGTTAATTTAGACGTCAAAATTTCACGTTTTCAGTTATTCCCCTTGTCTAAGGCGGAGGTTGTAGCAGCATAGAGGCCACACGTCTCTCAATTTGTCTAAGGCGTGCCTCTTGTAGCAGCATAGTCTGAGTGCGGTTGGCCAAAAGGCCCAACAGTTGGTTCACATCCAGCGGGTGAACCGCTCCCGTCGGGGGAACTTCTTGCGCAGCTTGAACAAGGGTGTCTTCGTGGGTGGCGACATCGTCCTCAGGAGTGCCTTCAAGCTGGGGTGTAGGAACAGCAACACTCTTCACGCGTTGTCTGCCTCTTGGAGCCAAGGGAGTGCAAGAGAAAAATTTCAAAGTATAGGAATGGTGTGAAAGGTAGAGACCTCCCACTGTGGTCGCCAATGAACTGTACCTAGCAGTGTCGTGTGGACTGCGTCGGCGGATTCTTGCGGTATGGCTTGATATCAACGAACACCCGGGAGGGGGACCTGCGAAGCCACTCCGACGCCCAAGTTAGTATTGAGAGTGGGTGAGTGATTTAGCAAGGAATGAGAGTGTACCTAATTATGGCAATATGAGTTGGTATTTATAGGGAAGCGTGCCCATTGTTAGTCGTTGGATCGAGTGAGTTAATCTGAACCCTTCAAATATCTAGGTTAGATTGGGCCTTGCAGATAGTGGATATGGGCCAAGCTGATTGGGCCAATCTATGTCAATTGCTGAATGGGCCTCGTGGCCTAGTCCAGAACAGCTTCAAAACCGAAGTTGCACGTTATTTTGTAACCATAAATAGTTTTTTTTCTAATTCTTCAAAGAAACACATATGTTACATT
This sequence comes from Astragalus glycyphyllos, assembly GCA_963573325.1. Classification (NCBI taxonomy): domain Eukaryota; kingdom Viridiplantae; phylum Streptophyta; class Magnoliopsida; order Fabales; family Fabaceae; genus Astragalus; species Astragalus glycyphyllos. Next base: position 42,798,832 of record OY754307.1, read on the forward strand.
AGGTTAAAAAAATATGTGCACGACAACAAATTAAAACATATATGAAACCAAAAAATGAGACCAAATTAAAACATATGTGACACCAAATTGAAATTAATGGTTACACATTTTAAATGAAGCAAGTATGTTCTGTAACCAAAATGACAACATGTTGTTCATAATGATAATAATAAGAAGGAGACCAAATATGTTGCTAATGTTAAGGAGACCAAGTACGTTGCTGAGCAAAGCAGTGGTTGCCCTGCAAAACCAAAGTTACACCTTATTATTATTATGCTCAACAAATGCAAAAAGCTTCCAATAACACACCAAATGAAGCAACTATGTGGCAGTTTGATAGGAATAGACGTAAATAAGAAACGGTGATAGGTTAATATAGAAAACTCTTTTGAAGCATGTTTATAAAATAAATATATAATAATTGGGATGAAAGTGAATGGATATTGATAGATGTATCACAACTACAAACCCATATATCATAAATAATACACATGTATAGGACATTCTTAAGCCACACACCTTTATTATTCCCATGTTGATTAAATGTGTAAAACAAAAATTTGAGAAAACACTTAAAACATAAATAAAACAACAAAAAACAAATGGTTGGAAAAAAATTTTGATGGCACATGGGGGGAGTTGCACACGATTTGCGACTCCTCGCTTTATAATTTTAGATTAGAAATCTTAATTGTCTAGATACCTTGCATTTCGTACCTTTCTGTCATTAAAAATATATTAAATATTAATGACTGTCCACTATTAAACTTCCACTTCTCGTTACATTCTTAAATAATGCGCTGTAGTGACTTCTTAACTAAGATTCATCTTTTACGTGCTTTTTCACCCTATAAATAGGGTTCACACTTATGTGTAATTACACATTTGAGAAGAGGATAATACAGGTCATTCTCTTCTTCGTTCTTCTTCATCTATTTTCTCTTATGTTTTGTCTTGCATTAGTTTTACATTTGTTCATACATTAGTTTTAGCTAATTTCATAACACGTTATCCGCACGATAATGGTATAATTATTTTCAGGATCTATTGCAAGAATAATTTTGTTTCCTCTTCTTCTTACAATATTCTTTTAACCATGATTTTTTTACTATCTTTTAATTGTTATATTGTTTATGTTTTATCTTATTTTATATTTATTTATCATTGTTAATGAAAATTTTTGATATAGTTCTTAAAGAACAATAAATTCATTATCCAAACATCCCTGAAAAATTGCAGAAATAATTGTTTCTATGTATCATTATTTATGATTTTGTTCCTGAAGAACCTAAAAATTTAATATCCAAGCATCCCTGAATGATTACTCATAGTTTGGTTTTCTAGATCATCATTGAAGAAGTTTGGTGGTATAGTTCCTGAAGAAACTAATGATTTGGTAAAATCTAGTATCCTTGTAGGATTGCACAAAGTATTGTTTTCTTTATCATTAAGGAAAGAGTTGTACGAGCCTATAGAACTGATCCTGTGCAATTAAGGTCGTATTTTTTTCTTTATCATTGTCTGTGAAGATTTGTGAAAGTTCTATAAGAATTCAAAGAAAGAAGAACTTAATATTCAAGCATTTTTGTAGGATTTCTCAAAGCATGATTTTTTCGTCAATGTTTCGATTTTATGGTATAGTTCTTCAAGAGAAATTGATTAGAAAGTATTATTTTTTTTTTGCATCATTGTAAATGAAAGATTTGTGATTGAGTTCTTGAAGAATTTGACTTTTACTCAATGATTGCAATCTATAAGATTTATTTGATCTTAGTATGTTTTGAAGCAAAGTAAATCAAGAGATATAGTGATATAGTGATTGAAAATAATACTCACAAACCACTCAATGAATTGAAATTCATTCACAGAAGTGAATGGTTCACAATATAATTTCGGTACAAGAAATGTTGTGGTGATGGTAATCAATGAGGTAAATGTTACCATTATTATCCTATTTAAGTGTCCTTTGTATCATTTCTGATTGTGACATTTGTTATTCCTAATAACGGTGTAGTATCTTACGAGAAAATGTAACCTTTCTTCTTTCTTATACTTTGAATTCTAATTAAAAATGCTGCATGAAGAAAAAGAGGGAGTAAGAATAAATGATTGAATGATTAGATCCTAAAGAACTAGACACTCTTATGTTCTTATTTTCCATAATAACTTTTTATTGTATTCTTGTAATTTCATGTTACCATAGCGTTACAGAACTTACTAAATAACATAGATCATACCTATTAAAAACAAAATTTCCAAGATTCACAAATAGACAAATGAATCAAGGTTAAAATAATTTGTTTATTGAAGAAAATTGTATGTCTCTAATTCTTTATGTACGAAATGTTAAATTTGTTATATCCGTAACTTAATAATTCTATATTTTCTAATTTGAATGGCCAAAGTTTAATACATTATATTTGTTTGAAGAAATATGAGCACGGCTAAAATTATGCTATAGTAAACAAAAAGTTTGTTTTGTACTTATAAAAAATAAAGTGTTGTTTCAAACCTAAAGTTTTAGTAGTCGACATAGTTTTACTATTTAAAATATGTTTAGCAAGATTATCCTAAAGTAGCAATGACATCATATATTGATATTTTGAATGACTAAAATAGATTTCAATATAATGAGTTTTTATCAGTCATTGAATGACCAAAGAATACTGACGTGGCCCTAATTAAAATGACGTGACAGCTGATGCAGCTTGCACACGTCAATTGATGATGTCACATGTACTTGCCATGTCATATAATAATATTTATAATAATTTAAATTGTTTAATTAAATTATAAGAGATTATAGGCTTAAATATCTATTCAGCCCCTGAAAATATGGCCATAATCCACAAGTAATCATCTGGCTTAGTGGTAAGAGGTGTTGGTAAAGAACATCTCAACTATCATTCTCCGCTAATTTCATACATATTTTATAACTTGTTTACATTCTGTTTGACCACCACTATCCATTGTTTATTACTTGGCACTTCACACTAGTCTTTCTATATAAAGAACATTAAAAGTTAATTCAATCCATGTGGGTATGATCTCATCTTCTCTATATTACTTGTTGTAGACTATGTACACTTGCACATCACTTTTCTCCACGCCACCTAGTACCTACAGTATCACCCTATGGACTCTGCTATCCTATGTCTAGGTATTACCATGGTTTAATTTTAACAAAGTTTCCTTAATTAAAACACTTACCCATATTAGTTCTTGAGTTCTAGTTATAAACCATATTTGTATTTATAACTCTACTTATTCTAAGTGATCAACCTCGAAATAAGTGTTGAAAGAAGTATAAAACAAGAACTAAAATGCACACATCACATATGAACACAATAACTTAATTAAAAGATCATTATAAGGTTAAAACATCCCAACTAAAAGAGTTTAGTTCATACTAGACATCACAAGGCATATACAAACTGAATAAGTCATGTTCATATAATTGAAATCACAAAATGACAACATTAGTGTTTACCTAAACTTGCTGATAAAAACTATTAAACATCTATTTTGTACTATTATTACGTAATTAAGCATATTTCAGGGTTGTGAGGCACACAAAAAAAGTAATATAGTACGTAATATATACAGGTTTCAATGTAGTTACGTAATATAGTTCATTAGCCTATTACGTAAATGATGAACATATTTCAGGCTTGAACAACCCAGATGAGCTTATTATTTTTTGGATGGATTTTTTCAACTGCCATGCAAGGTTGCCCTGACAATTTATATTGCGCGTGCTGGATTCTCTTGCAAAGTGATGTGACCAGTTTGTTACCCAAACATCGCGGCGTGGGGCATCGATATGCATTCACTTGTATTTGTGGGTGCACACGTCTCCTCAACGCAACCCATGTTAGTTCCGACCCCGAATTGCATTCATATGCGCTATTTGGTCTCGGGCAAAACATGTTGCGGTTTGTTGCTTTCGACGATTGGCTTTTGAAGTTTGTCATGTTTAGCGGCGCGGATATGGATTTATCGGATTATTCCATATCCTTGATATGCCTTTAGCAAGTGGGGTTTGGTTGGTTCGATGTTGTTTAGTCTCAGCAATCGTGCTTGCCACAAATATTAAGCCATGCATGTGTAAGTATGAACTAATTCAGACTGTGAAACTGCGAATGGCTCGTTAAATCAGTTATAGTTTGTTTGATGGTATCTACAACTCGGATAACCGTAGTAATTCTAGAGCTAATACGTGAAACAAACCCCGACTTCTGGAAGGGATGCATTTATTAAATAAAAGGTCGACGCAAGCTCTACTTGTTGCTTTGATGATTCATGATAACTCGTCGGATCTCACGACCATTGTGCTGGCGACGCATCATTCAAATTTCTGCCCTATCACCTTTCGATGGTAGGATAGTGGCCTACCATGGTGGTGATGGGTGATGGAGAATTAGGGTTTGATTCCAGAGAGGGAGCCTTAGAAACGGCTTCCACATTCAAGGAAGGCAGCAGGCGTGCAAATTTCCCAATCCTAACACGGGGAGGTAGTGACAATAAATAACAATACCGGGCTCATTGAGTTTGGTAATTGGAATGACTACAATCTAAATCCCTTAACGAGGTTCCATTGGAGGGCAAGTCTAGTGCCAGTAGCTGCGGTAATTCTAGCCCCAATAGCGTATATTTAAGTGGTTGCAGTTAAAAAGCTCGTTGTTGGACCTAGGGTTGGGTCGATCGGTCCGCCTCTGTTGTGCGCCGGACCGCTCATCCCTTTTTCCGATGATGCACTCCTGGCATTAACTGGCCGGGTAGTGCCTCTGGCGCTGGTACTTTCAAGAAATTAGAGTGCTCAAAGCAAGCCTACGCTCTGGATACATTAGCATGGGATAACATCACAGGATTCTGATCCTATTGTGTTGGCCTTCGCGATCGGAGTAATGATTATCAGGGATAGTCGGGGCATTTGTATTTCATAGTCAGAGGTGAAATTCTTGGATTTATGAAAGACGAACAACTGCGAAAGCATTTGCCAAGGATGGTTTCATTAATCAAGAACGAAAGTTGGGGGCTCGAAGATGATCTGATACCGTCCTAGTCTCAACCATAAACGATGCCGACCAGGGATCAGTGGATGTTGCTTTTAGGACTCCGCTTGCACCTTATGAGAAATCAAAGTCTTTGGGTTCCGAGGGGAGTATGGTCGCAAGGCTAAAACTTAAAGGAATTGACGGAAGGGCACCACCAGAGTGGATCCTGCGACTTAATTTGACTCAACACGGGGAAACTTACCAAGTCCAGACATAGTAAGGATTGACAGACTGAGAGCTCTTTTTTGATTCTATGGGTGGTGGTGCATGGTTGTTCTTAGTTGGTAGAGCGATTTGTCTGTTAATTCCATTAACAAACGAGACCTCAGCCTGCTAAATAGCTATGTGGAGGTAACCCTCCACGGCCAGCTTCTTAGAGGGACTATGGCCGCTTAAGCCACAGAAGTTTGAGGCAATAACAGGTCTGTGGTTCACTTAGATGTTATGGGCCGCACGCACACTACACTGATGTATTCAACGAGTCTATAACCTTGGCCGACAGGCCCGGGTAATCTTTGAAATTTCATCGTGATAGGGATAGATCATTGCAATTGTTGGTCTTGAACGAGAAATTCCTTATAAGCACGAGTCATCAGCTCGCGTTGACTACGTCCCTTCTCTAAGTCATGGTAAGCTACAGAGGTTAAAAGTATGCCTAAACGAATAATGGATTGAAAAATGTCCAAAAGTATAAAATAGTTTTAATTTCTCAAAAGACTTTCACATAAACTCTTTGCTATAACAAAATATAAGCAAAAAGATCTATGTGTGCAGTTTAAATTTGTACAAACACAAACTTTTTACTAATATTTTATTACGAACCGAATGTGTCATAAAAGTATTTTTTGACATAAAAAATAATATATATTAATTATTTATTAGGAATTTTAAATTATTTTCAATGTTTCATTTAATACTTTCTTAGCATTAATTATCAAGACAAGAAATGACAAGAATATTCTCAAAAATAGATTTTTTTTGGTCGAGACCAAGATATCTACTACCGAATGCAGTGACTAATCCCGTCGCTGGATTGGAGGCACATCGATGGGTGGGACAACTGACCCAGGGATTTAAAGTTGCTCTGTACCCAAGGATTCTCAAAAAAGATTAAATATATGGGGCACCCAACTTTTGCCACCGATTGTGAAGTACTAGAAATAAAGCTAAGGAACTCACTTACTAGATATTATTCATAAATCAAAAGGCTCTTTCTTAAGGTGTACATAATTTCCTAATCTTCCTTTGGGCTCCCTTAATTGGCTCTGACAACACCCAATTGGTCCTAAATTGAGTTTGCCCTTGTGAAGGATAGAGTCCCAACTATGTATTGTACGTGACAAAAATTGGTAGATGTTTGGTTCACAACTTTCTTTTCCACATTTCTAAAAAATAAATCTTAGCCAAGTCTCTATTCACACCCACACCATATAGATTTCCTTCCACTACATAGGTAAAGCTCACAAACTTGTTACTCCACTAGCAAAGTTTTTTTTACCGAAAATAAAAGAGTTTCAATATTCATTTCCACAAGACTATTCCACTACAAGCAAAATAAATTAATTAATTCAATCTCAAATATGAAATCCATCTCTTATTCCATAAATATATTTAATGATGGGAGAATAATTGACAAATCTAAATTTTGTCTTTAATTTTGGTCACCAGATCTATTTTTTAGAGATGGAAATTTTTTTGAAATGCAACTCAAAATCTGAAAATTTGTTTATTAACTAGGCAAAGGGTGACAAGTTTCAATTCTTTTCAAAGTTACTCTTTAGTCTTTACTCTTTAATTACCTCAAATTACGACTAGATTGAATTCATATTTCATATATTCTCTGATTTAGAGGGTGTATTTGATATACTGAAGGTCTGTAACCCCCATATCTGGGTTTCCCTCTAAGATACCCTCGACCTTCTTAAGAGACGCTACCTTTAAGCTAAGACTACTCAAACTTAAAATCTACCACCTAGAATAAAAAATGAATAAAATAAATCATCTTGTTTTAGCCCTCTGTGAAGAAAACAATATAGTTGAACAAAAACGATAAATGACTTTGAAGTTTAATTTCAAAAATGGAAGCACATACATCAAAACATGTTTTCTTGATGAGTGATGGGTGGGAAATGAAAAAATAAAAAAAAAGATGAAAAACATTTGAGTGAGGAAAAATTTACAAAATAAATCAATTGAATTTATAATATACCACACCTACACGGATTTGTTCACTCAAACTTGGATCTGTTGCCATGGGTGTAATCACTAGGTGGGAGACAAAGAGAACTTCAAAATATAGGTTGCGAATTCTTATAAAACTGCCAATATATATATATATATATATAGAGAGAGAGAGAGAGAGCTCCCTTTTGAAAGAAAGATTTATTTTGTTATTGACCTTGATATAGAGAGAGAGAGAGAGAGAGCTCAGTTTCTAACGTATGTTTTATTATTTATTTAAGACATAATAAATATAAATGGTTACAAGATGGAGTCATTATGCCTTGATCATAATGAGGCACAAACTTATCAAAATATTTTAGTACGACAAAGGATTGTATAAAATCTCGTTTGGATTTGCTTGAGATGGGCATAAGAGAACAGTTACATCCAGCGGCAAGAGGTAAAGGAACATATTTGCCTCCAGCATGTCATACCTTGTAATAAAAAGAGAGAATAAGCTTTTGCGAGTGCCTAAGGGGAATCAAAGTGCCACAAGGTTACTCTTCAAATGTAAAGAGTCTTGTCTCAATGAAAGATCTCAAATTAGTTGGCTTGAAGTCTCATGACTGCCACGCGCGTGTTGATGCAACAACTACTACCCGCGGCTATACGTGGCATCTTGCCGAAAGATGTCTGACGTACCATAACTAGGTCGTGCTTATTCTTCAATACTATATGTGGTAAAGTTATAGACCCTCAAAAATTGGACGAGTTGGAAACCGAGGCTGCTATTATCTTTTGTTGGAACGGATACGACATAAATAGTGGCGTTATGGTCATAGCTTCTTCAATGCACTTCTCTAGTTCAAAAGATAAAAACCCCGTACTCGCATCTGTTGCTTACTTTGGTGTTATCGAAGAGATTTGGGAGCTTGATTACACTAAATTTAAAGTGCCCATTTTTAAATGTAAATGGGTAAACAGCAACGATGGTGTACGTACTAACGAAATGGGATATACACTAGTGGACTTTGACAAGGTAGGTCATAAGAATAAGCCTTTCATCATGGCTGACCATGCAAAACAAGTTTTCTATGTCAAGGATCCTTCTAACAAAAACTGGTCGGTGGTCCTACAAGGAAAAATAGGTAGTGATGAAAATGAAGAGTCAACTCTTGCAATTACTGAGAAAATTTTTTTTCGGTACTTGGACGTCGGAGATGACTGAGTCCGGGGTACAAGTTGAAGTGCTTCTGGAGATTTGGAGATGGACTTTGGATGGATGAATATCAGCCTTGGAAGGTCGGAGGTTGCTTGCTCATGCACGTCGGGGGGGTGCTACCTGCAAACACTCCGATGCTTAAGTCAGCAAGGGAAGAGAAGAGGTGTGCAAGGAATGAGAACGTACCTGGAAATGGAGGGGTTCACCTCTATTTATAGACGGAAGTGTCGTACTTGAGGTGTCCGATACAGGTACTTGGATCTTGATCGTTTGGCGCGGACACTTGATGGTGGAGCATACGTCGGGCCTTTCCAAGTACGAAATTGGGCCAGGACCAAATCGTCTGTGGTTTGGCCCTATCCGGAACAGTGGCCCCCCAAGTCGAGGTCGGCTGAGGGATGAGGTCGGCCTCCGTTTGACTGAACTGTTGCATTTGAAGAGGGAGTACTGATTGCTACGCCACGTGTCAGCTTGCGAGTGAGAAGGAAGAAGTTCAAGCAAAGGTCGAGGCATGTCGAGCTGAGTTAGAGAGGGTGAAGGATGAGAATGATGTTACCGCAGCCCGAGAGGCAGATTCAGCCAGACTCGGCTTTGAAAGTTATAAAGGATTAGTGGCAGTGCTAAATCCCGACCTCCCTTTGGAGCTACTGGACCCCGGTCATGAGATCTACAAAGGAAAACTGGTCAAGCCGAAGCCCGACTTATCTCTGGAGGAAGCCGAGGTCATCTTTGAGTGTTCTAGTGGGGAAGAGGAGAGCGAAGAGGTGACCGAGTCCGACTCTCTGGAGGAATCTTTGTAGTCCTTAGTTCACCTTGTAACTTTAGTTTATTTTGTATTCCTTTTTGTAAATATTGACCCATGGTCTACTTTTCCTTTATAAAATTTCAGTTGTATGAACTTTTATTTTACTTAAGTAATTAGCGTTTCGTTCCTTATACTAATGATAAATGAGTAGATTCCCGTACGGTGAGATGTGAGTGAGAGTTGGCTGAGGCGTAGGTAAACGGAATTCGAATGACTTACCTCGTAGGCTTCATGTTCCTTTTCTCCTAGGTCACTGTGGGCCCCTTCCTCTATCTCTGATGGAGCATAGAGCTCGGGGATCAGAGAGGTCTTTGATTCGAAGTTACTGTGGACTCCTGGTCTTCAATCTTTGATGGAGCATTGAGCTCGGGGATCGGAGAAGTCTTCGAGTCGAAGTCGTTGTGGACTTTCGTCTTCGGTCTCTCATGGAGCATTGAGCCCAGGGATCAGAGAAGTCGTCGAGTCGAAGTCGCTGTGGACTTTCGTCTTCGGCCTCTAATGGAGCATGGAGCCCGGAGATCAGAGGGATTTTTGGTTTGAAGTTGCTGTGGACTTCATCCTTCGGCCTCTGATGGAGCATTGAGCTCGGAGATCAGAGGGAAGGCATCCCCGCACGAGGCGAGACTTTTAGGGTCACTGTTGGCCTGAGCCGCTGTGGGCTTCTCACGCACCCCGTGACAGATCGTTTGAGCTAGGAATCACGGAGGACGCTCTTTGAACGGCCTCGCCTCATACCGTCGTCCGTCGAGTGGCCAGCCTGGGTCAGACTTGGGTCGCCGAGGGTCCTGTGTGTTAGCGACACAAATATTCTAAACAGTAATATTAAATTGACAGAGTGTGGTTCTGCAATCTTTTCTTATCTGAAAAACGGCGTAGTACATTGGGTCATTACATTGTTTCTCGTCCGTTCTTCAATTGGCGCCGTGCTCGCTCTCTTTTCGTTTCTCCTTTGGCTCGGTTTCCCTCTATGAAATAGCAAGTGCTCGTTGCTTCTCCTCTCGACGCTCCGACTTGAGGCACAAATATTGATCATGTCGACCGAAGTGGTCAGCTTTGTAAAGAACTATATTACTACTAATTATCACATAATGTTATCATATCAAGCGATGTATGTAGAATTTAGTAATATGCATGATTGCTTTGATAGAGCTAAGTTATAGTCTTTGGGACTGAGATATTTGATATATTCTTGCCCCAAAACTCATGTGCTTAATATAAATAATTTCCCCAAATCAAGATGAGACTTTGTTTTTCGAAAGAAATTATTTAAAGATAGTTTTTTTCATCTCCAACCGTTCTGGAATTTTGCATGTAGAGATCAACTACGGTTTCAACCAAAAAATTTATCATATATAATTTGAGGCCATTCATTTAGAACTCTTTCCTAACAATCAATAGTTTTGGATGCTTTTAAAGAGTTCCGTTAATATTTATGTCATCAACATAGACATCAATTATAGCAAATTCTTTTCCAATTATTTTCATAAAACACTATGGAGAAGTGATGTCATTTTTTTATCCTTTAGAATATGAATTGAGATGTTGATTATACCATATGTGTTCAAATTATATAAGCTCATGAAGGAACTATTTCAATTTGAGCAATCATCTCGAGAGTCAGAAAAGTGTGTCTCAAAATATTAAATCCTTTGGGGATCTTCATATAATTATGACTATCAAGTGGTTTCAACCAAAAAATTTATCATATATAATTTTTTTTTTGAAGTAGTGCTATCATTTATCAAATTTAGCACTATATTATATATATATATATATATATATATATATATATATAAAAACATAGTCAATGTTACCTTCGTTTTGGTTCCATATTATTTCATTCTTGACATAATTGATTGTTGAAGAACATGGCATCCATGGAAATTAGAGAGAAAACCCTAAAAGTTTAAAATATTGAAATTGGTAAATATATTACTAATGAGAAATAGATGATTACAAATGAGTGTACCATCTACCTTATATACTAACCACGAATGGGCCTTACTACTAACCAATGGGCTTACTATCTATATTTTAATAGCCTCCCGCAAGCTGGAAGGTGTTTGTCGCGCCCGAAAAATCCGGTTTGGGACTTCTCGTTTTGCAACGTGAAAAATAGTAGAGCCGCCACCAATATTTATTTGGGAAAACATCGGAAAAACCCTTTTTTTTGGAAAAGCGAGTGGTCTTTCGAAATCAGAGATGTAGGTTCGGGGGTCGGTTACGCATGGGGAAGGTATTAGCATCCCATACGTCCTTTCTACTGAAAGGGAACCATTAACTCGATGTGTGGTTTGACAAAGGTTTGAGTTGAAAGCGATTTGTTCTACTTCTTTTCTTTTCTTTTCTTTTTTTTTATTTGAAAAATCGTTTTATTGAAAACGGAAGACAGGAATATTTTTGTTATCTTTGAAAAGTGGAAACAAAACAAAGATTTTTTTAAAAAGGTGCTTGACCGGACGGACCCGCTCCTACGTACCCTCACTGGGTTGAGGGATCAAAGCTACGTAGTTCTCGGCTTTTGCGTCTGAAAACGGCTTAAGAGTTTTTCGCAATTGGGTGAGCGTTTGTGAAGACCGAACAACAACGGTTAGAATGGCCTCACTACTAACTCTTTTTTTTGAAAATACAATCATCATTAACGATCCAAACGGCAACAGCGCGAGTGATCATCAATGACAATTTGTTTTATTTAATGGAGGAAGAAAATGTTTTCGCAAAGCAAGGAGCGTTTGAAAATGACTTTAGAAAGTGGGTTTTGGAAAACAAGTAGAACATTATTCAAACATACTCACCAATCAAGCAATCATAAACATGTTGATTATTAACCAAGATTAAGCATGCCAATATAATCAAGAGATCCAATTATTAAGGATGCAAGACAAAGCTCTCAAGACAATTGTGTGTGTGTGTGAGAATTGCTACGGGACGGGCAACAATCTCAAAGGGGTGCATATACCTTAATGACTCTATGCTACAACCGGAAAAGTAGGCTTACGTCTTCATTAAGAATACATACTAGTGGAAGGAAGGGCACACAATTAAATCAAGTCATTCAAATGGCATCAAGAACAAGTTAACACAATTGATCATAGGCATAGAGTATTCTAGGTTTAATGAATGAACATGTGAGCGATGATACATGATTAAGCAAGCATGTGAATGCATGAGCATACAAGAGAATGCATGAATAAGTATACAAGAGAATGCATGAGCATACAAGAATGCATGAGCATTTATTATGCATGGTATACAAGTATGAGTGAATGTGAGTGCAAGCATGCAAGGTGTCGCATAGATGATGCAAATAAGTGAAATGCAAAGTTTGAAAATGTTTTGAGTAAGAAGTGGTAAAAATGTTTTGGGGTTTTAAATGAGAAGTAGTAAAAGTTTAAAATGCAAATGATTGAAATGTTTTGGGATTTTTTTTTATGCAAATTTACAAGTGGTAAAAAGTTTGAGTGAGAAGTTAATGAAATGGTAGAGTAAAAATGCATGAGGTAAATGGTAATTATTTAATGAGATGGTAAAGTAAAAAGGTAAAAGAGTAAAAACACAATTGCACAATTGCATTTATTCACACAAGATCAAAACAACACGTTTTCAAGCACAAAATATGCACAAAAGTGGCCTAAGGCCGAAGCAATGCTAAGCACAAATCACCATCAAATTTCATGCTAAAATTCACAATTAATACATGAAACAATTCACAAGACTAAACCCTAGATCATCATGCCATGTTCTAAAGTAAGCATCAAGCATATCATGTATTTTATTCTTCACAAAATCAAAGAAGTAAAAAGGCAACAAAAACCCTAGTTTTTGAAGCAACAACCCGAGGCACCCAACACCAAAATCAAGCCAAAATTCAACTTAAAATCATGAAATGAACAAAATGAACACAAGAACCCTAAAATCCATGCTATGGCCGAAGCAAAATAGGTAGGAAAACAAGATTTTATTTCACCAAAATCATGCAAATGAGGTAGAAATGCAATGAATGATGAGAAAACACAAGAATCTTTCCTTCAAGGCCAAGGACTCATCTCAAACACCCAAGGCTCCCAATGTCCTTGTCCAATAATGTTTGAAATGAGTCCTCAAAGCTTCTTTCAAGAAGGAAAGAGGAATAGAAGAGAGATTACATGATGAAAATTAAAGAAAATGCAAGGGTAGCTTACCTCTAGATCTAGCTAGAAAATGAAGAAGGAAAGAGAATAGGAGCAAGAACACTTGAAGAACACCACAAGAACCTCTTGAACCTTTCGCACATGCTTGATTCTTGATGGTTTTTGATGAAACTTTGATGATTATGCAAGTTTAGAAGTAGATTTATTGAAAGGATGAAGAATAAACAAGGTTTGATGGTTGATTTTTGGAAGAATTTTGAAGAAAAGAATATGGGTATGGTGGCTGGTTGCTTCGAAGGAATGAGAGAAAGAGAGGAGAGATTTGGGTGCTAGGGTCAAAAAAAATGAGTGTCCTCCCCATGGTCTCTTATTTTGGGTTTTATATGAGGTGCAAAATTAAGGGTATATAGGACATTGTGCTTTTGCAAACCATTGAGATTTGAGCTAGAATTTGAATCAAAGGCCAAGATTGCAATGCACATGGATTAGGGACAAGTAGAAAACACAAATGAGTGAGGAATAGCTGGTCATACACAAAAATTATGAGTTTTTGTTGCACAAAAATTGTTGAGGGCACGTAGGTCATTCTACACAAAGTTGTAGCCTAGGATTTGATCTAGAATTTTAATCAATGGCTAGGAATACAACTCACATGGATCAAGGGCATGAGGAAACACAAAATGAGGTGAAAATGAGCTGGAAAATTCGGAGCAAATGAGGCCTTGGTGCCCAAGTTTTGCAAGCTTGTCAAGAAAAATAGTACATTTTGTCTTATTGGGGACACTTCCTTATTTTCACCATTTTTGATTATTCTTTTCTAGATAATTCCATAAAAATCATGCCACTTTGGGCCATATACTAGGAATCAATGATTGGGCCCAAAATTCCATGATATCACCCTTCCCAAAATTGATTTGAGACCTCACCTTGATGGAAATTCCCATTTTGCCCTTTTGCTTAAAATTTGAATTTTATGCCAAAAATCATGCATGCATGCGCACAAAAATTCATAACCCAAATCATCTAGATCCAAATAAATTCCTCTGAGATTGAACAATGATTTTTGGTGAGAAATTGCTTAATTTTGGAAATGACCAAAATACCCCTTTTGCCCAAAAAACCCTAATTTTGCTCCAAAAGGCATTCCAATCCTAAAAATGATTTTAAAAGCGCTGAAATGACTTTTAGAACCCAAAAATGCATGCTCATAGTTCTTCACACCCTTCAGAATGATGCTTCACTTCATAATTTATTGCTTTTTGTGGAAAATTAAGGTTTTGTTCCAAGCCGGACAAAATTAGGGTATGACAGTGTTCACAACACTTCCAGCTTGAAATAAGCAATACAAAATACTATCAAAGTAAAGAAAAATAAATAACAATCCGAATTGGTAGTAGTTGAGGTGCATAGCTCCTTGAAGATCAATTCGAATTGGCTTAATCACTTGAAGGAAGTAAAACGCTTACCCACCATAGGGCAGAAGCAAACAACAACAAGGCCATAAGTCCAAAGGCTTAACCACCAAACAGAAATTATACCTCAAAGTTTAACCATTTGGCAAAAGGACATCAACGCTTAACCATCAAGAGTTCTCAATCACTCAAGACAGAAGCAAAATCTCAATGCTTAACCATTTATAGTAGAAGCATCATGCTTAACCACCATAAACAGAAGCTAAAAAACCAAGCCAATTACTGAAATTGACAATCAACTTCAGAAGAACTAATTCCAAATATGAGCAAGGGCAACAAGACCTTGAATCAAACCAGAAAACTTTGCATGTGACAACAAGAATACTCACTAGTTATCAACACTACCATGAAACCCCCTTGTTGAACAAACTTTAGCACAATCAGCCAATACCAAAAACACCAACAAAAAAACTTTGGCACCTTTGAGTGGTAATTAAAGTTGGCATACCTACCAGAAACCAATATCTCCATCAAGACCACTTAAAGCCATCTGCTACAACAATCCAAAGAGCCACGCCCACAAAACACAGAGCAATAGACCACCAAAATTCCAAGATAGAAGGACAGGTTTCTGTCACATCACCTTGAACACTAATCTTCCTTTCTGAGTATCAATGTAGATCAAAGAGTATTCCATTATGAATTAGACCACTTCGGTAGACATGATCAATTGCACGAATAACATCTTCATAAATGTAAGAAGCATCAAATTCTAGCTTAGCATCCACAAAGTACTGCACTATATCTGTAAGAAGGCACGCCTCACCTAACCGCTGAAGTGAGAATTCAGATTTAGAGAAACAAAACATAAATTAGAGAAACACAATCGCATAAACGATCTGCAATAACTTGACAAACTCGATGCAGAGATGATTGCAATGCGAGGTTAAAGCCAAAAACAGTCCACGAACAACAATCCAAAATAAAGGATCGATTTAGGAAAGACGAAGTAAAATCAAAGAAGAAGAAAAAAAACAAAACGGAAGACTAGAATGCGATGCCGACTCAGAATGATAGATCGGAAGGGAGAAGTGATCCGAAATGAAGAAATGCAATGCAATGCAAATCGAAAGTTCAAAAGAAAAATGCAGAAGGTGGATGCGCACAATAGATACAAAATAAGATGAAAACTGAAAGAGAAAGAAATTATCGAAAAAGAGACCAAGAAAATGAATGAAAAGGAAAATAATGAAATAAAGAAAGTGACCTAGATGCACAGAAATTCATGGAGGATACCATGTTTGCTCTGATACCATATTGAAGAACATGGCATCAATGGAAATTAGGGAGAAAACCCTAAAAGTCTATTATATTGAAATTGGTAATTATATTACTAATGAGAAAAAGATGATTATAAATGAGTGTACCATCTACCTTATATATTAACCACTAATGGGCCTTACTACTAACTAATGGGCTTACTATCTATATTTTAAGATTGATTGAGTTCTCTTTCAGAATTTTTCAAGTACCTGTTAAGTTCTTCTGGAACCGAAATGTAAATTATGTCTGAAGACACTTTTAGAGTTTCTATATCCTCACTTGGACCATATTTCTTTACTAGCTCTGTTTCTTGTTCAAGGATTTTTATCTTTGGAACTAAATGGCTTACCACGCTTCAGGCACTATTGAGACTTATTTGCAATATTTGATTGACCAACATGGACATCCATTTTATTGGAGCATTAACAACTGATATATATGATTTTTTCACACATTTTGAATTAGTGGATGCAATTGACAATTGCTTTGATAAACATTACAAATAAATTATCTATTGAACTTCAAGTTCACATTGATTAGTTCGAGGATCAAGAAGAGACGATAATAATTCACTCCAACTGATCTCGTTTTCCAGCTTATTATTTTCTCCCCTAATGTTGGAAAATTTAGTTCATCAAATGATAATCATCAAACTAGACTATAAAGAAGTCTCTAATTGTTGGCTCAATATATATTCCCAAAATTCTTTGAGGACCCATCATAATGCTTTATGAGACAAGAAGGTTGAACATACACTGCACTTTTAAAAAATTTTAAGATGGGAAATATAATGTTTGTGACCTAAAATCAAATGTAAAGAAGAAGAGTTATGAAAACTTGTTGGCCTAATGCGACTCAATATTGTAGCATGCAAAATTGCATGTTCCCAAATATAAATTTTAAGTTCTTATCTAATAACTATTACTCATATAGTTAACTTTAGACCTCTAAAAAATGATTCTTGAAGACCATTTTATGAATGAGCATATGCTACGTGATCTCCAATATCAGTTAGAATAGACATACAATACTCATTAGATGTTTCCATCTAGTTGATGCATCAATTTAATTCATAAAATATCTATAGGGTCCCCAGGTAGGTGTGTTGGCCCACAAAGATAATCATATGTATTTGTTTTAAACATTTGAGATATTCACTTCCAATTTTTGTGATGATGGTCTAACTATAAACTTTCCTTGTGAACAAGAGATACATGAGAACTTATTAGATTGAACAATCTTCTGGTTCTCTTAAGTTATTCTTCCCATTATTATAGACTCGTGATGGCCTAACCGGTCATGCCAAAAAACAAAGTTATTGTTATTTGTAAACTTCTCGTTTACTATATGTGATTCAATTGCACTGATATAAGTGTTGTACAAACTAGGGGGAATAGCAGACATTTTTCCATTACACTTATTTATCCAAAGTATGTCTCGTTAGATGACGATATTTTACATATCCTTCATTTATGATTTCAGTATGGTATCCTTTTGGACATATACCCTTAAAACTTAAGCTAAATTATAGTTTTGGTCCTTTGATTATTAAAAATTCACACATTTGTTCCTCCTATTTTAAAATTCAGGAAGTTAGTTTCCTTATTTGAAAAAACTCAGATATTTAATCCAAACAATTTTTATTGTTGAGTTGGAGACTTGTAAAGAAGGCTAATGTGGCACTCATTAAATGATATAGGCAACTAATGTGGAACTCATTTAATGATCCAGCCAACATGACCCGTTATATATTAATAATTAAAAATATAAAAAATCCAGATTCAATCTTAATAAAAACGTCAGATTCAATCTAAATCCCCAAGTCATTCAATCTAAATCTGAGCTTGTGCAAATTTCATCAAACCCCCAAATCTTCTGTGAATCTTCAAAGGTTTGATGCGTTTCCTCATTTGTGGGATTTTGCGAAAAGTTTTTGTGTTGTTTGGTTCATAGTGCATCCAAGGTTTGTGAGGGTTTCTGGATTGTTGTGTTACAAAGCCACACTCATATATCAGAACATTCAAAGAAACCTCGATCTGTGAGTGTTTTGTGGTTATTATATTGATTTGTATTTAAACATTTCCGTTTTATTGATGATGAGAACGATGATGTTGATTTTGATGATGATACATTAGACCTGATGAAAACGACTTGGACGATAACGAAGAGGAACAAGAGTTGTCGAGGAAGAAGGCTTCTTTTTTTCTTCTATTTGATTTTTAGTTGTTTAGATGATGAAGATGGTAAAATCCATGGGAAGAAATGCTTAATGTGGTGTGATTTTTGGTTATGATGTCGATTTTAGGTTTTAATTCCAATTTTGTATTTTGCTTTTAATTTTGGCTTAAGTATATGGTCAGCCCCTGTAAATATGACTATAATCCATTTAAGCTCCTTTAAAAAAAACATTAAAATTACCTTGTAAATATTAAGCGTTTACGGTTAAACCTATCGACCAAGTTTCCATCCAAAAAAGCCGATGTCACTGCCACGTGTCACCATTTAATTGGACCTTAATGCCACGTGGGAAAGACATGGCATGTCATCCCCCATGGTGCAGGCATGCCAATGTGGAGCATAATGTTATACTAAAAAGAATAGTTATTTTGGTAAACATGGGGTTTGAACCCATGACCCCCTAGTGCTACACAACACCTCTTACCACTAAGCCAGATGATTACTTGTGGATTATGTCACTGCCACGTGTCAACATTTAATTGGACCTTAATGCCACGTGGGAAAGACATGGCATGTCATCCCCCATGGTGCAGGCATGCCAATGTGGAGCATAATGTTATACTAAAAAGAATAGTTATTTTGGTAAACACGGGGTTTGAACCCATGACCCCCTAGTGCTACACAACACCTCTTACCACTAAGCCAGATGATTACTTGTGGATTATGGCAATATTATTATATGACTTGGCAAGTACATGTGACATCATCAAATGACGTGTGCAAGCTGCATCAGCTGTCACGTCATTTTAATTAGGACCACGTCAGCATTTTTTGGTGGGATTCCAACTTAACAAAAAAAATTGAAAAACCTATCTTTGGACTAAATGCACGTTTGCTAACATCTAGTTGCAAGATGATAACAAGTACACATGTACACAATTTATTATAAAATGCACGTATATAATCTTAGTTATACTCTAAAAGCTTAGAATGTCTTATAATTTGCATCCATTAAGAACAAATGACACACCATTTGCGATGTCATTATAGAACAATGACTGATAAAAACTCATTATATTGAAATCTATTTTAGTCATTCAAAATATCAATATATGATGTCATTGCTACTTTAGGATAATCTTGCTAAACATATTTTAAATAGTAAAACTATGTCGACTACTAAAACTTTAGGTTTGAAACAACACTTTATTTTCTATAAGTACAAAACAAACTTTTGGATTTACAAGATAGAGTCATTATGCCCTGATCATCATAAAAGGACAACATTAGTGTCTAATATTGTGCGCAATTTGCAAAAGTAACTATATGTAGTTTTAAATTACGACCCGAAACCAAAATGGTGCCGAACCATAATGGTTTTTGAGGCCTCATGAAGCGCATCGCAACTACAATTGCTGCTGCATCGGCCTCAATTTATCACAATTCCCCTAAACAAAATCGTGTATGAGGACTCTACAATAGCGACCTAAACTCCGATATAATTTCTCGCAATATCTGAAATGGCCATAGTTTGAGAAAGTACTTTTATGATTATTAATTCATAATAGTCTAAATAAATTGAAAAATATGAATCTTAAGTTTGACCATATACCTTATCTATTCTTTCACTTCCATCAGTTCGCGGTTTGTAGCCAACTGTCCATTTCTCCTTCCATTCAGGTGGAAGTATTTTATGAGGTCTTCCTCTTCTTGAACACGAAGTGGATTCTCCAAGAAAACTTACATTCTAAACCCATATATTGTTAAATAATAGGTAAACACAAATATTAGTTTTGGAAATTATAAAATTATTCACGTTTAATAAGTAGAAAATTAAAAAAAAATTGGCATAAAAATAGTTAGAATTTGAAAATAAAATATATATTACCTTCATTTTTTTAACAAAGTTATCACAAGCATCGTTCTTATTATTGACTCTAGGAACTTAATAGGATATGGGAGTTGCTAGAATCGCTTCTTCATTGTTTAATTCAGTGTCCTTCAAAGGAGTATCTTGCGATTCCTCGTGCGTTAAAAGTACCTAAAAAAAACATTAAAAGTTAAATTAATCATACTTCTCAAAAAAATGAGCTAGATTTGTATTATAAACAAAATGACACAAACTTACATTATTTGAGACCACTCTACGTGTATAATATGCTATAGCTATTTTATATTCATTCAAGCATAAGAGTATATTTTCAATCTACTAACTTCCTCTCAATACATATGGTCTAATTTTACATGTAGCTTATAATGGATTCTTATGCACAGTACTCTTTAACAATTTAGTTACAACTGCTTCTACACCTAGCACCTCTCATGCTAGTTGGGTTGGTAATGATTCCACTCAACATCCCACCACCAGGCTAGATTCACTATTTGCCTCTGTGTCTGACATGGTAACTCGTGACATGAGTATTTCAGGGAAGATTTGGGGTGATGTGTCAGATGACGTTGAAGATCTTATTTGAAACTGTTGCTGAACAGCCTGAACCGCAGGTGTCTACAACCCGAGAGAAGAAACACAAAAAGAAGTTGATTTAGAAAACAATTTATTATAACACTCATTCTAAGACGAATTCTGTCTTTGTTTCCTTTCCATCTACCTTTTGTAAGTGGGTCCTCAGTTTTTTAGAAACCCAGTTTTTGGCCAGTGCTTGGTTGGTTAGATCTCCTGCTTCAAGGACATTCTAATTGCCTAACTATAGTTAGTTAGTTTTTTAATTTATAGGTTGATGTGTTTTAGGGACTCTCTATTATTGCATAGCTTCTCTTATGTCAAGGGTTTTTGCCTAGTTCCCCTTTGTGCTCCTTTTTGTCTTTTTTTCTCTATTTTTTTAATAAATTGTGGAAGGATGGCATGTTTGATAAAAAAATAAAAATTTGACCAAAGTTTACATTATAAAAATTGATGTATCGTTCAAAAATATAAAAAACATCATGAGTTGATTTTCTGGATCATGTTAGTAGGGTAGGATTTAAATATACAAATTCAATTTAAAAATAGATAACATTTATCTAGCAAAAGTAATTAATCCTTCAAATAAAAGGAAGTAAATCATAGCAAATTAGAGTAGTAAATATTAATATATAAATTTCAAATATACTACCTTAATCAGTGAAATCACAGTCGCCAAAAATTTGAGTTGGACTTTGTATAAATGAGCAGTAGACTTGAGCAAAACGAGAAGGTAAAGAAATAAACGGCAATATAGATGATTCATGTGTGATGAAACCAGTAATGATATTCCAAGAATCAAGTTTTGGGGCCTTGCTCGTGAATCAAGGGGAGAAAAAACTATTCAACATTAAACAAGAGGAATATAAGACCACAAAAAATATATATAATCAACTAGATCAAGTTTAATAGGAGATTAGTAGTATTCGTAGTACCTGTGTGAGTAGAATAAAGTTGTGCCCGCCCTACCATATCATCTTAATCAAATTAAAAATACAACTATACATATGAATTGATGATCGATGATTTTGCAACTCTTTTCAAACTATAAGTAATGCAGGAAGGGAAGAGGAATAACAATGAGGTGGGAAGGGGAGAGTGACGTTCGTAAGGTTTGAGAAGGGTCGCAGGATCCCAAATATTGTGAAAGTGACGATGCAAGCACACATTTATAACGAGAGGATGTTAGGTCAAATCAGGGCCGTGTAGAGGACAAAGCCAATAAGGCCAATGCCTTAGGCCCAAAACGCAGCCCAGACTCCTTTTTATTGTTTTTGTGTGAGTTTTTTTAACTGAAATATTTATAATTAAAATCAATATATTGTATCCAATATATTAACTACTAGTTTCAATATTTTTTTAAGGAAATTAATTTTACTATGACAAAAGAAAAGGGGATTTAACTTTATTGAATTATATTATGAATTACAAGATTAGACTCGAAAACTTCAATTGAATCGTCAAAGTTTTATTTTTATGTGATAGATGCAAAAGATAAGATGACTATTAGAACTGCAAAAAAATAATTAGTTCTATTTCTGACGTATGTGTACTACCAACTGTAAAGTGTAAATTATTAACATAATAATGATTTGCAGAGATATTTTAATTATCATTCGCTTTTTTATTAGCATATTAAAATTTCAAGGCTTAATTAGAAAAAATAAAAACACCGACTTTGCGTTAATTTAGACGTCAAAATTTCACGTTTTCAGTTATAATATTTTAATTAGTTTAAGAGTTTAATTTATATTCAGATATTGTCTATAGGCTTTTACAATTACCACCAATCACAATTTATTGTGTGGTTGGTTACTTATTGACTAATCGATGGTGACCATTTGACCAATTTCTTTTTGATGATGTGTCAACATCTAATTGGTAGATAGTGTAAAACATGTATAAACATGTTGTTTATATAAATTATATCCTTAGTTTAAAATTATTTAATTGATTCATTTTCCCTAAGAGTTTTGCTTTACCCTTAGGCCCCAAAGGTTCTCTACATGGCCCTCGGTCAAATTTTAACCCTATCTAAATATATAATTGTTCGGTACCGGAGTACGGTTCTGAAACACCCGAGCTCCAGAGGTATTTGAGTCCGGTGTTCAGGATGGGTGAAAGTGCTTCTAGTTGGGGTGCTTCATGAAGATGAAGATTGAGCTTGGTGAATCGAGGTTGGAGGTCAGAAGGTCCGCGGTAATCCTTTGTCCACGTCGGGTGGGGGGTACCTGCAAGACACTCCGACGCCCAAGTCAGTAAAGAAAAGAGAGGGAAGAGAGAAGAATGAGAGTCAATCAAAGAATAGTTGGATTATGTTCGTCATATCCCGTACCTGGATTGGAGGGCGGAGCCTTTATTTATAGAGAGAGTGTCGTACCTGAGCCGTTGGATGCGAATGTCTCGAAGTACGGAAATGGGCCAGGCCCAAGCTAATGAAGGTTTGGCCCAGTCTGGAACAGTGGCCCCCCAAGTCGAAGACGGGGGCAGCATGAGGTCGGCCATGTCGAGTCATGTCTTTTCTTGAAAGGTGAGTCAGATATATATGCGATGCTTTGGGGAGCTCGGGTACCTGTTTGCTAAAAGTTGAAAAGGCGCAGATTAATTTGTTGTGACGCTTCACATCCTGCCTCTATAAAAGGCGAGTTGGAGGTTCATTTGATCATTCTTGCATATTTCGTCATTTTGAGCTCTGCAAAGCGAACTATTTTTGTTGGTGCGCGAGATCAGCATTTCATCCGTCGACGTCATTTTCTAGGTTTTTTCGGTGAGATCAAGATTCAGTCCAACATCCGAAACTTTCTGCATAAAGATTAGTTGCTTTCTATAAACTTTTAATTGATTTAGCATACTTTTGTCAGCGGCCGACGTCGCCGCCTCGGCGATCGTCGCTACTCACTCTAGGGGGAGGAGGTAGTCCGGCCTCGAGAATCTTCGAGGCCCGGACACGTACCGCTAAAACTTAAGGTAGGGAGCCTGATATAGATAGATTTAGTTAGTGATGGCACCGTCCACCCCTTGCAGATTATGGTTGGAACTAGGAGTGCGGAACAACCGATTCCTGGAAAGCCACCTGGCAAACCAATCTTGCGGAAGTCGGCCACAGGAGATCCGATGCCCGCCCCTAGGGGTGCTCCGTCCCTGATGTCTTTGATGTACGCCCCTTCTCCTACGGTGTCGGGAGCTTAGACTAGGGAGTTCGTTCGTCAGACCTCTGAGTGCACGGTTGAGGAGGATCCCGAAGTGGGACACGCCGAACTTGGATCTCGGGCAGAAGGTCCCGAGGTCGAGGCAGATGAAGAAGAAGTTGTTGTTGAGGACAAGTATGATTGGGTTGCCTAGAGGATCTGTAACACTGCTGCAAGATTGAAGCCGGGCAAGCCCATATCCTACTATGAGAAATTTATTGTCGCCCCCGCTGAAAGAGATGGAGGCTGATCGAGGCCGAGGACTTTCCGGTGTGCACAGAGCACAACGGAATAGGGTTCTTCTTTTATGGGGCTGTCCTTGAGACCATGGAAGTCCGGATTCCACTTACCAACTTTCAGAAAGGCGTACTGAAGTTTCTGCATGTAGCCGCTTCCCAGTTGCACCCGAATGGCTGGGGTTTTATCCGAGGTTTTGAAATGGTTATGGAGCGCCTCGGGAGGGCACCCTCTGCTGAAGTCTTCTTCTGCTTCTTCAACGTGTTCCGTTCTCCGGAAGCTGGAATGGAGGGCAAGAGGCAAGGACACGTTGGACTCAGGTGCAATGCCAGACGTTCTCATTTCGAATAATAAATGTTATTTCGAATAATTGACTTTAAAAAGAATTGTAAAACCATTTTTGTTGGTTATTTAGTGAAAAATGTTATTGAGTTATAGAAAAAAGTGGTTATTAATAATTTATATTATGGAATTTTAAAAAGACATCAAATGGAATAAAAGATGTTTTAAGAATGAACAAAGCAAATATTTATTAAGATGATTTTGATAATTATTTATTTTGCAATTGTTACAGTTTAAGTTCACTTCAATATGTTTTTATAAATGTTCGGTGTACATTTTGTAATTTTCAATTGTTATGTGGTGCCTCTATTAATTATACTAGAACTGATTAACCTGCAATAAAAATGGTCAAAATCGCTTGTGTACCGGTCCACACAAACAGTGGGTAGTGGACAGTAAAACCCCCTCTCATCAATCCAATTTTGTATTTGGCTCAGACGTTCAAGATATAAGTCCTATATATATATATATTCCATTATAAAATGCATTTCAAAATTTCAAGATGATTTACTAAATGAAAAGTTTTTACTCAGAATAGACTGCAGCTCTGCCAAGTCAATAATTGAGAAAGATGTGAAAAATTTAGTGGCAAAACAAATCTTTGCCAAC
Organism: Astragalus glycyphyllos; assembly: GCA_963573325.1. Classification (NCBI taxonomy): domain Eukaryota; kingdom Viridiplantae; phylum Streptophyta; class Magnoliopsida; order Fabales; family Fabaceae; genus Astragalus; species Astragalus glycyphyllos. The sequence goes on from OY754307.1 coordinate 42,823,959, forward strand.
TGGCAAGCACAATTGTCTGCTTTCGAATTTGATATACAATATATTAAAGGAGAAAATAATTCTCTTGCTGACTATTTGACCCGTGAATTTTTGCAGGGTGGATGACTACCCCCAATAGGGGAAGAGGTCGTGGCTATGGCCGTGGCCGTGGACGTGGGAGCAACAATATGTTGCCCTACCAAGAATCAAACATTCCTCTAATAGGGGATTGGACTACAGTCCATAGGGGATTGGACTACAGTCCAACAGAAGTAACAGAATATCTTGAAAACCCTGTTACAGAAGACATCATGTATGTCGAGAAAGAAGATATAGACTTGGCCCCTAATGATGGGTGGTCAATCAAAACAAGATATCTCGAGTCTAGAGGATATCCTGGACTTTATGGTAAGTCTAGACCTCACCTGGAGGTACTATTATTAGTTACTGAATCAGTGACAATTACTCACCATCACCAGAATAATAACCCAGAAAGTTTTATAAACTTCAGCAAATGCCATATCAATAAGGTACTATCACCCAGAGAATGGGGACTGAACCCCAATGGGGAGAAGGCAATAAAAATTGCCGAAGGTAAATATGTTTATTTCAATTACTGGGATTATATCCAGGCTTTCTCATTGGCATTTTATTATCAAAATCCCAAGAACAAACATTCTTGGTTCTTCAGCATCAACCCAGAAGTGGTTGATAGACCCATACCAAATTGGTTTTTTAACTGGTGGATCAAATTTGGTCCTTCCTTGGAAATTTTACCAGTAGATCTACTCCGCTTATATGATGACTGGTGTCACCACAGCCCCTTAATTCTGAAAAATACTTTTAAGATGATTACAGGACAAGGCCCATGCCTATATTTTATTAAATTCCAAATCCCATGGATATGGAGGTGGACTATTACCATAACACAAGACAGGCACGATATTCCTGTGCTTAGGAGAAATTTCTTCTATAAATGGTGGGCTAAAATGGCCACCGAGGACCTCCAAAATATCAAAACCAAGGTTGAGACAGCCATAGCTGATGACCAGTGCAAAACAAAGTTCCAAGATTCCCAAGAGCTCTCAGTAGCCAACTTAAAGAATTACTTTAAAAGACTACACCCTGTTGCACCCCGAAAAATCCGGATTGGACCTTTCATCGTACAACGTGAAAATTTGTGAAGCCGCCATCAACATTTTTTATTTAGGGACCAAAACATTTAAAAAGGGTCCTTTTTAAGGCGGGTGGCCCTTTGAGAACTAGAGATGTAGGTTCAGGGGTCGGTTAGGTGTGGGGAAGGTATTAGCACCCCACACCTCCTTTCTACCGAAAGGGAACCTTTAACTTGATGTGCGGTTATGACAGAGTTGATTTGAAACAATTCGTTCTACTTCTTTTTTTATTTGAGAAAAGTGTTTTTGAAAACGGGGGAAAAGAAGAATCTTTTTATTATTTTTTAAAAGTGTGCTTGACGGGATGTGACTCGCTCCTACGTATCTCCCGGTGCGATGGAGAATTCAAAGCTTACGTAGTTCTCCTGAGTCGAGAAACTTTGTTGGTGTTTTTTATTGTAGGGGTTTTCGGTCCTAGACAGTACAGTCCACTAGACCTAGAACAAAGACAACCCCGCCTGTACAGACGACGTGCCCCCTACTTATTGAAAATGTTTTTTTGATTAAGGAAGAAAAAGATTGGTTGTGAGGTTGGTTGCTTTTATTTGAGCAAGTATCTTAGGCTCGCACGAACTGTACAGCTCGCTAACCCTAAGACGCTAACCAATATCGGATGTACATCCGACTCGATTCCTTACTCATTTTTTTGAAATAGTGTTCAAGTTGTTAATTACTTGTTTTGATTCTCATAAGTATCCCAAGATGTTTGAGCTGTACAGCTCCGATCTTAGGACGCTAGACAACACCGGCCGTACGTCCGACTTGGCTCCTTATGAGTTTTCAAAAAGGTTTATTGTTGATCTTAGAAAGAATTTGATTGTCTTATGAAAACAATTTGAGAAAAGATTGAGTTCGGAAAAAGCTTTAGAAAATGATTGATTTGAAGAAAGGAGAAGGGAGTTTGAGGGTGACATTGGTCACAAAAGGTTTGTTGGGATGGCGTGGCATCCAAAAGGAAAAGAAAGTAGAGCATTCAATCAATTTCCAAGTCAAGAACCATAGTGCAACATTCAACAAATTGCAAACAAAGCAATCAACAATGTGAGCATAAGCATAAACATTACCAATTACAACATTTGAGCACAAGAATGACACTTAGTCATCAACATCTAATGGCATGCATATGTAAGATCAACATTAACCAAATAGGTTACAAGAATAGGCACACAAATAGATAATGCAAAAGTTTAATTCAATTAGGCATCAACACAATATAAAAACGCAAGGTTGAATCCCTTTTGGTAATCCTTGACATTTGAGACAATGCACAAAGGCATAAGTGTCTAGTCCTTTTACCAAATCATCAACATTAAAGCATAACATTGACCTAGAAAGAACATCACATTTGCAAGACCAAAAGTGACCAAAAGAAGGCATTAACAAGTCATTTTTGTAACCAAAATTGATTAATCAAGTTAGAAAACTAGCATTTGCATTTTCAAGCAAGAATTGCACAAAGAAAATTGAATCATCTTAGGCAATCCTCATCACTTAAAGTGAAGTGCACTAGGCACAAGTGAGAGTCCTCTTGCCAATCCTCAATATAGAATAATTTTGCAAACAAGTTACTAACAAGCAAACCAAAGTTTACAATCAAAGCCCAAGGTTGTGTTGAATCATCTTAGGCAATCCTCAACACTTAAAGTGAAGTGCACAAAGGCACAAGTGTGAGTCCTCTTGCCAATCATCAACATATAACAATTTGCAAGCAAGATACAATCAATTAGCAACAATATTTTGCAAACAAAACATCAAATCAATTGCGTTGAATCATTTTAGTCAATCCTCAACACTTAAAGTTAAATGCGCAAAGGCACAAGTGTGAGTCCTCTTGCCAATCATCAACATAGAATAATTTGCAAGCAAAGTACATAACAACCAAACCAAAACAACTTGAGAAATCATTTTACTCAATATTGCAAACCCATTTCACAAGAAAATTAACAAACCCTAATTCTAATCATGATTTGCGACACCAACATAGAGCTAAAAGCTCATTTTATTCTTTGAAAACAACAAAATCATGCAAGCAAATGACATAGATCAAGCTTTTTGGCAAGGATTCACATGATTAAGCAAAGGAATGCACTAAAATCACACAAACCCTAATTTTTCTACAATATGCGAAATGAAACATAATCCCAAATCACAATTTTATTCATGAAAATGCAAGCACAAAATGAAAATAGCACCAACACACAATTTATTCCAAGAGAGAGATGCATTTCAAGCATCCAAACCTCCCAAAGTGTTTGTCAAAATGCTTGAAACACATCTCTCATTCAACAACAACAATTATATCAACATTTCAACAAAAAAAATAGAGCACTAAAATGCAAAGAAATGCTTGATATGCAAAAATAGATTGATGATCTACATTTTTTATGCTAAAATTTTGATGATGTTGAGAGTGAGAGTATACCTCAACTCCAAGCTAGAATAGCAAAAAAAATAAGGTGAATGAACACTAAACCACTTGAATCAACCCTTTAATCTTCAATCTTGAGCTTGATTCTTGAGATTTGAAGATGGATCTTTGAAGAGAATGCAAGGATGATGAAGGATTTAGGACTAGAATGTTGATTTGAAGTGAAAAAGTGAAAAAAGGAGGTGAGGGAATGAGGGGGTGGTTTCGGCCAAAGGAAGAGAGGAGAGAAGAGGTTTGTGTGCTAGGGTTTTGAGTGTGAATTGTGAGCCAACCTTCATGAGAGGTGAGGATATGAGGGTATATATAATGTGCAATTAGGTTTAGGGGCATTTAGGTCATTGAGTACCTCATCTCATTCTAGGATTGCATTTTAATTTTGAATCAAGGGTGAGGATTGAAACACACTTTGATGAGGGGCAAAAAAATGCAAAATGAGAGGGAAATGAAGAGGGGGGTATTCGAAGTATCAAGGGAGAGAAGAGTGGTGCCCAAGTTTTGCTAGTTGGCAATTGTACTATTATACCATCCATGAACCTTCCAATTATCCTCTCCATTTTGATTATTCTTTTCAAGATAATTGTACATAAATCTAACCATTTTGAGCCATATACAAGGTATCTTGAAGAATATGCCATTTTTGAAAATGAGAGATGACCAAAATTGCCAACAAAAATCTTATCATGTAATTTTTGGGAATATTCCTTGTACTATTTTTTTGAAATGCTTTCTTGAATTAATTTGAACTTGATTTTTTTACTACACATATAAAATATGCGCATAATTTGAAAAATGATTTTCTTTATTTATTTATTTTTGTTCAAAATAATACAATTTCATTAAATAAATTCCCAAAAATTAATTAATTGGATTTTCAACTAGCAAAAATTTATTAAATTGAAATTGACCAAACAATGCCCCTTTTAAATGCCCCAAAATTCCTTAATTTCTCAAAAATGATTTTGAAAACCTTAGAATGCTTGGGTAAATACCCTAAACCCTTTCTCAAATAATGCATCACTCACAAAATTATTTATTTTTGCTGAAAATTAGGGTTTTGAAACTAGGCGGACAAAATTAGGGTATGACAGCTGCCCTTCTTTATTTGGATTTTAACAAGGAATATGAATTGGCCGAAACATATTCCGAGGCAAAATAGAAATAAAGAATTCAGAAATTATACCAATTTTGTCTACTTAGAGAAAACCAGAATTTTCCCTTTTTTTTTGTTCCTTTTTGAAATCAATTGGTGCCAACCCTCAATAAGCCAGCGAAAGCAGTAAAGAAAACAGAAAAAAAAGGGTGCCGGCCCTCATTAAGCCGGCGAAGGAGGCTGCCTAAAGCCTTTTAACGAATCGCGAACGATCCGAGCTTGCACTTGGGCCTGGGGAGCACGTGGGCTCAAAGGGGTGGTCTTTCGAGCGACCGGGGGAGGGTACTATATCAAGTCTAGATCTCGATATTTCCCTAGGACTGCGCCGTGTTTTAGGCCAACACAGCTATCCTTTTCGACTGGACCTATTGAGGTCAGGGGGACTTACTCGCAGCTTGGATACGAAGTGAAGTCAATCTTCTGGGGGACACGTGGGTCCAAAGGGGGATCTGCAAATCCAATTAGTTTTCTTCAGTTGGTCAATGCTACCGCACTGATCCAGGGTACCTGCATACGTTAGTTGATGCAAGGGATGGTGCATGAATGCAAGGGTGCAGGTTATGCAAAAGCGTGTTATGCGAGTGCATGTGATGCGAGTGCATGTGATGCGATGATTTGATGGATGCCGTGAAAATGCTTTTGATTTTCTTTTGATTCTTCTTGATCAGTTTTCTTTTTTTTCTTTTTTTTTTTTTGATCATTTTCTTTTTGCTGGTTCGACCGACCCGTGACACTCATGGCACAAGACTGGGGAACTTATTAGAGTTGCTGCGGCGCACGGGCCGGGTGCAGGTTTGCTTTATGATTTGCCATCTGAAGTGTTTGATGGGAGCAATTATTTTCCTTGCAACATTAATTTGTTTTTGAGAAATCACTTCCTTCCCGTGACTTTTGGGGATTTCGCAATGATTGCAATGCTCTAGGATTTATGTACATGTTTTACAATTCAGTATTACCGTCATCATAAAACGTTTATTTTGAGCTGAAAAAGCAGAAAATAGAAAAAGCAAACAGATATGAGAAAAATTGAACTTTATTGATGTGGAAACCGGTCGTACAGAAAGTTACGCCGACTGTTCAATACATTTGAAAATTTAAACTGCAAAAAGACACGAAAAAGAGAGAAAAGCTAGTTTCTAAATGTCCGTCTCTATGGAACAATGCCAAACATTTATGTCCTTGACCTTGATCACCCCTCTATCCAAACCTTCAGGAGTGCTGTATGCCCTTGTTTATTTTCATGCCCAAGTTTTCTGACCCTAATTTTTGCCTGGATCGCCCTTTGCGGGTTTTCAATCCACCGGGTCGCTCTGATTTTGCCTAGGCCGCCCTTTCGGGTTTTCAACCTAGCGAGCTAATTCTTACTTGGCTTATCTTTCTCTTTTTTTGTCTATTTCTTTCAGGCATAATACTTCTTCACCGAATCTGAATTGACTGGGTTTTTGAGTTCTTCACCGCCCATGTTGGTGAGTATTAGTGCTCCTCCAGAGAAGGCTTTCTTGACCACATAAGGTCCATCATAAGTGGGAGTCCATTTTCCTCGGGGATCGCTCTGAATGGGCAATATCTTTTTGAGCACAAGATCTCCCTTGTTGAACTCTCGAGGGCGAACTTTCTTGTGGAAGGCCGTCCTCATCCTCTGTTGATACAGCTGTCCATGACACAAAGCTGCAATTCTTTTTTCCTCAATGAGATTTAACTGATCCAGACGAGCTTGTACCCATTCAGCTTCTTCCAACTTGGTTTCCATCAATACCCGCAGGGAGGGTATTTCAACCTCAATAGGGAGGACTGCTTCTGACCCATATACTAGAGAAAAAGGGGTTGCCCCAGTTGAGGTACACACTGAAGTGCGGTATCCGTGCAAAGCAAAAGGAAGCAACTCATGCCAATCTTTGTAGGTTACCACCATCTTTTGAACTATTCTCTTGATATTCTTGTTGGCCGCTTCGACTGCCCCATTCATCTTGGGTCGATATGGGGAAGAATTATGATGCTGGATTTTGAATTCTGTGCACAGGTCTTTCATCATCTTGCTGTTCAGGTTACTGCCGTTATCGGTGATGATCCTGTTTGGAAGGCCGTAACGACAAACCAGATCTTTCTTTACAAACTTTGCAACCACAGAGCTAGTGATGCTTGAGTATGAGGCAGCTTCAACCCACTTGGTGAAATAGTCAATGGCGACAAGGATGAAGCGATGTCCATTTGATGCTTTTGGCTCGATAGGACCGATGACATCCATCCCCCACATTGAGAATGGCCAAGAAGCAGTCAGAACGTTTAATGAAGCAGGTGGTACATGGATATGATCGACATAGATTTGGCATTTGTGACACTTTCTTACAAAGCTGTAACAGTCAGATTCCATTTGCAGCCAATAATAGCCGGCTCTTAAGATTTTTCTGGCCATGGTGTGTCCACTGGAATGAACCCCGAATGAGCCTTCATGGACCTCTTTCATAATCTTTTCGGCCTCCTCTTTCGCAACACACCTTAGGAGAACCATGTCATAATTTCTCTTGTAGACAACTTCACCATTCAGGAAGAAATTCCTTGACAGCCTTCTGAGCGTTCTCTTGTCATTTTCTGATGCCCCAGGAGGGTATTCCCTGGTGGTGATGTACTGCTTGATATCATGGTACCACGGCTTGTCATCAGGCTCTTCATCTATTGCAGTGCAGTAATGATGTGCTGGTAGATCCCTATGCTGGATTCTGAGGTGAGCTAAACTCTTGTCACAGCTGATGTTGAACATTGACGACAAGGTTGCCAAAGCATCGGCCAACTGGTTTTCGCCTCGAGGGATATGCTGGAAAGTGACCTCCTCAAAGGACTCCATCAATTCTTGAACATAATCACAATAGGGAATCAATTTGGGATCTCTGGTCTCCCAATCACCTCGCACCTGATGAATAACCAAGGCTGAATCACCATACACATCAAGCCTTTTGACCTTCCATTCAAGGGCTGCCTGAATACCCAGGATGCATGCTTCATATTCCGCAATGTTATTTGTAACATAAAAGCTCAGTCTTGCAGTGACCGGAATGAAGCGATTGTCTGGAGAGATTAACACAGCTCCGGCCCGATGCCCCCACATGTTGGATGCACCATAAAATATCATCCTCCATCTTTCATCTTCTTGGGACTTCCCCTCGTCGAATAGTGCCATGATGTCTTCATCGGGAAAATCATACTGCATCGACTGGTATTCTGGGATAGGCTGACAAGCTAAGTACTCAGCAAGTGCGCTGCCCTTGACTGCCTTCTGCGTGACGTACAGGATATCATATTCTGACAATAACATCTGCCAACGGGCAATCCGTCCTGCGAGAGCTGGTTTCTCAAAAATGTACTTGATCGGATCCATTTTAGACACCAACCAAGTTGTATGGCGCCCTTAAACGATGAGCAGCCCAAGCCAAAGCACAACAAGTCTTCTCCAGTATTGTGTATCTTGTCTCGCAGTCAGTAAATTTCTTGCTCAGGTAATAAATAGCATGCTCTTTCTTGCCTGACTCATCATGCTGCCCCAGCACACACCCCATCGAATTGTCTAACACGGTTAGGTACAAGATCAGCGGTCTTCCGGACACCGGTGGCATCAGAATTGGTGGATTCTGAAGATACTCTTTAATTCTCTCGAAGGCTCTCTGACAATCATCGTTCCATTTGGATTCTTGGTTCTTGCACAACAGCTTAAAGAGAGGCTCGCAAGTGGCTGTTGTCATACCCTAATTTTGTCCGCCTAGGTCAAAACCCTAATTCTCAACAAAAAAAATAAATAAATTGAGAAGTGTGGTTTTATTTTGAAGAGTGAAGAGCATTGTGCATGCATTTTTGGGTTTTTAAAAGTCATTCTAGGGCTTTTAAATTCATTGTTAGAGTGGAAATGCATTTGTTGTAAAAAAACAATGTTTTTAGGGCGAAAGGGTATTTTGGTCATTTCCAAAATTAAGCAATTTCTCACCAAAAATCATTGTTCAATCTCAGAGGAATTTATTTGGATCTAGATGATTTGGGTTATGAATTTTTGTGCGCATGCATGCATGATTTTTGGCATAAAATTCAAATTTTAAGCAAAAGGGCAAAATGGGAATTTCCATCAAGGTGAGGTCTCAAATCAATTTTGGGAAGGGTGATATCATGGAATTTTGGGCCCAATCATTGATTCCTAGGATATGGCCCAAAGTGGCATGATTTTTATGGAATTATCTAGAAAAGAATAATCAAAAATGGTGAAAATAAGGAAGTGTCCCCAATAAGACAAAATGTACTATTTTTCTTGACAAGCTTGCAAAACTTGGGCACCAAGGCCTCTTTGCTCCGAATTTTCCAGCTCATTTTCACCTCATTTTGTGTTTCCTCATGCCCTTGATCCATGTGAGTTGTATTCCTAGCCATTGATTAAAATTCTAGATCAAATCCTAGGCTACAACTTTGTGTAGAATGACCTAGGTGCCCTCAACAATTTTTGTGCAACAAAAACTCATAATTTTTGTGTATGACCAGCTATTCCTCACTCATTTGTGTTTTCTCCTTGTCCCTAATCCATGTGCATTGCAATCTTGGCCTTTGATTCAAATTCTAGCTCAAATCTCAATGGTTTGCAAAAGCACAATGTCCTAAATACCCTTAAACCTAGTTGCTCTCTATATATACCTTAGAAACCTCACCTCAAAAGGAACTTTTGGCCTCACAATTCATTTTTTTTACCCTAGCACCCAAATCTCTCCTCTCTTTCTCTCATTCCTTCGAAGAAACCAACCACCATACCCATATTCTTTTCTTCAAAATTCTTCCAAAAAAATCAACCATCAAACCTTGTTTATTCTTCATCCTTTCAATAAATCTACTTCTAAACTTGCATAATCATCAAAGTTTCATCAAAAACCATCAAGAATCAAGCATTTACGAAGGGTTCAAGAGGTTCTTGTGGTGTTCTTCAAGTGTTCTTGCTTCTATTCTCTTTCCTTCTTCATTTTCTAGCTAGATCTAGAGGTAAGCTCACTAACCCTTGCATTTTCTTTAATTTTCATCATGTAATCTCTCTTCTATTCCTCTTTCCTTCTTGAAAGAAGCTTTGAGGACTCATTTCAAACATTATTGGACAAGGACATTGGGAGCCTTGGGTGTTTGAGATGAGTCCTTGGCCTTGAAGGAAAGATTCTTGTGTTTTCTCATCATTGCATTTCTACCTCATTTGCATGATTTTGGTGAAATAAAACCTTGTTTTCCTACCTATTTTGCTTCGGCCATAGCATGGATTTTAGGGTTCTTGTGTTCATTTTGTTCATTTCATGATTTTAAGTTGAATTTTGGCTTGATTTTGGTGTTGGGTGCCTCGGGTTGTTGCTTCAAAACCTAGGGTTTTTGTTGCCTTTTTACTTCTTTGATTTTGTGAAGAATAAAATACATGATATGCTTGATGCTTACTTTAGAACATGGCATGATGATCTAGGGTTTAGTCTTGTGAATTGTTTCATGTATTAATTGTGAATTTTAGCATGAAATTTGATGGTGATTTGTGCTTAGCATTGCTTCGGCCTTAGGCCACTTTTGTGCATATTTTGTGCTTGAAAACGTGTTGTTTTGATCTTGTGTGAATAAATGCAATTGTGCAATTGTGTTTTTACCCTTTTACCTTTTTACTTTACCATCTCATTAAATAATTACCATTTACCTCATGCATTTTTACTCTACCATTTCATTAACTTCTCACTCAAACTTTTTACCACTTGTAAATTTGCATAAAAAAAATCCCAAAACATTTCAATCATTTGCATTTTAAACTTTTACTACTTCTCATTTAAAACCCCAAAACATTTTTACCACTTCTTACTCAAAACATTTTCAAACTTTGCATTTCACTTATTTGCATCATCTATGCGACACCTTGCATGCTTGCACACACATTCACTCATACTTGTATACCATGCATAATAAATGCTCATGCATTATTGTATGCTCATGCATTCTCTTGTATACTTATTCATGCATTCTCTTGTATGCTCATGCATTCACATGCTTGCTTAATCATGTATCATCGCTCACATGTTCATTCATTAAACCTAGAATACTCTATGCCTATGATCAATTGTGTTCACTTGTTCTTGATGCCATTTGAATGACTTGATTTAATTGTGTGCCCTTCCTTCCACTAGTATGTATTCTTAATGAAGACGTAAGCCTACTTCTCCGGTTGTAGCATAGAGTCATTAAGGTATATGCACCCCTTTGAGATTGTTGCCCGTCCCGTAGCAATTCTCACACACACACACAATTGTCTTGAGAACTTTGTCTTGCATCCTTAATAATTGGATCTCTTGATTATATTGGCATGTTTAATCTTGGTTAATAATCAACATGTTTATGATTGCTTGATTGGTGAGTATGTTTGGATCTTGTTCATTCATTGTTGCATTTGGTTATGGACTTGGAATTGATTGAATAATGTTCTACTTGTTTTCCAAAACCCATTTTTTAAACTCATTTTCAAACGCTCCTTGCTTTGTGAAAACATTTTCTTCCTCCATTAAATAAAACAAATTGTCATTGATGATCACTCGCGCTGTTGCCGTTTAGATCGTTAATGACGATTTTATTTTCAAAAAAAGAGTTAGTAGTGAGGCCATTCTAACCGTTGTTGTTCGGTCTTCACAAACGCTCACCCAATTGCGAAAGACTCTTAAGCCGTTTTCAGACGCAAAAGGAGAACTACGTAAGCTTTGAATTCTCCATCGCACCGGGAGATACGTAGGAGCGGGTCACATCCCGTCAAGCACACTTTTAAAAAATAATAAAAAGATTCTTCTTTCCCCCCGTTTTCAAAAACACTTTTCTCAAATAAAAAAAGAAGTAGAACGAATTGTTTCAAATCAACTCTGTCATAACCGCACATCAAGTTAAAGGTTCCCTTTCGGTAGAAAGGAGGTGTGGGGTGCTAATACCTTCCCCACACCTAACCGACCCCCGAACCTACATCTCTAGTTCTCAAAGGGCCACCCGCCTTAAAAAGGACCCTTTTTCAATGTTTTGGTCCCTAAATAAAAAATGTTGATGGCGGCTTCACAAATTTTCACGTTGTACGATGAAAGGTCCAATCCGGATTTTTCGGGGTGCAACAGCTGGCAACTTCACTGGGGATTTTCCTTTTAAAACGAGGGTCAGGCCTAATTAACTTGATGTGCGGTTTAATTGTTTGATTTGAATGTGATTGTTCTATTTCTCTCTTTTCTTCTCCTTCTTTTTCTTCTCTCTTTCTGATGTTTGAATGTTCTCTTGCATTCTCGTGTTGTTATGTTGCATTCATGTGCATTTGACTCTTCTTCTTCTATGTTCGCTTCTTGTTCCTTCTTCTCCTTTCATCTTCTTTTGTTTATATGCTTAATATGATCATGCATTTCTCCAATCCCCATGTCCCCTTCTTCTTTGCTCCCTTTCTTCAAGGTAAGCTCATGTATCATTCCCCCAATTCTACTATGATCCCTTCTTCTTTGCTCCCTTTCTTCAAGGTAAGTTCATGCATTCCCCCGATTCTATTATGACCCCTCTTCTTGCCTCCCTTTCTTGAGGTAAGCAGTGCATATGATTGTTGTTGGAACCCTAGGTTAGTTTACTTGTTTGTATTGAAACGATATATGCTTGCAAAACCCTAGGGTAGACGACTCTTTGTCTGGACTGTTTCTGGATTTTCTTTGCAGGTGGGGGGGTATGTTTGTCGTTGTGCTCCTACACACACGTTGCACTCTTTTTACCCTTATATTTCTTGGTGAGACAGCCCTATACCCGGGCTAGAGCATATCTTAGGCTAGAACGAAGTCATTAGTGGCTGCTCACTGGACGTACGTCTTGTTGGGTGGTTGCGAAGACTTCACCTAGAGTTTGGTTTTGTTTGATGATACCATCACTTGGACGTACGGCCCTGTGATCGGTGGTCTCAGATGAGGTCGTTGGCTCTAGGAGCCTTATTTAGGGTCCTTCTTTTAGTGCTAACCTTGAAGTGTGTACCCGTAGAAATAGCCATAGATCCTGTCTCTAAGAAACCTTGGTAGGACACAAAGGAGCTTCATACCCCTGCATCCATGCTAAATAAAATATTTTTGCAAATAAACCGAAAAAAAATTATCAAAAAAAAATGTGTGAATTTCCGGCTTTTGAAAGCCTTTGCATTGTAAATAATTTTTTACTCATTTCCTTTTGCATACATCTTCATCCAGTGAAGATCATGATTTTTCATGCATTAAAAATTGCGAGTATCATGCACTTTCTCGCATATAAAAAAAACATTTTTTAGAAACATCTCTCGTGCATTGTTATTTTCCCTTGCATATAAATATGTGAACCTCTCATTTTGCATATAGTTTCATTTAATAAAAATCACGTCTCTCGTGCATTTTAAAAATAATTGCGAGTATCATGCATTTCATTTCATTGCATAAGAAAAATGGAAACGAAAAAAAACAATTATCATCTGCATAGCATAAGCATTTCAGTCATCCATAATCATGTACAAAAACCTTCATCAAATAATGTGGGCGTCGAGCCAATGTAGCATTTATGCATCATTTCATTAACCTCATAAGCATTATTTTAGAAAAAAGACGAAGAAGAACTACGTAGCTTTGATTCCTCATCACAATGGGGATACGTAGGAGCGGGTCATACCCGTCAAGCACCTTTTTCTAAAAACCTTTTTCCCCAAATAAAGCACCTTTTTCGAAAAACCTTTTTCCCCAAATAAAGCACCTTTTTCTAAAAACCTTTTTCCCCAAATAAAGCACCTTTTTCTAAAAACCTTTTTCCCCAAATAAAGCACCTTTTTCTAAAAAAAAAAAATTTCAATAAATCACTTGCATCTTCAAATCATTTTTAAAATTATTTTCTAAATCATTTTCCAAAAAAAAATGAAATGAAATGAAATAAGAGAAATTCCTTATGCAATCGTTCCATGGGTAGAAGTGCATCTTTGAATGATGAAGGGTAATATCTCAAATTTGTTTGTGCACTACAAATTTGAGATGATACTCTACGATATCGGGGCACTTTGACCCAATCAGGCGCAGTTGTTTTCAAATAAAGTGAATAAGTGGAGTCAACCAAATGTCGAAGCATTTCAGTATATTGCGTGAAGTATTGAGTCAGGATCCACTCAATGTTTCATGCAAGTTACTCAGAGTAACGACAATTGGTTCCCTCACGTCATCTTTTTCGCAAAAAGGGGTATTGGTATTTCAGATCTTGCCGTGCCTCTAAAGAATAAAAATCATTTTGAAAAGATATCATTCTTGCATCTTGCATCATCCAAAAATGCATTGGAGTTTCGTATTTCATCTTGCATCAAAAACAAACAAAAAAATCTCCTTTAGAATAATTACACTTTTCAAGTGGTCATTTTTCATGCATTTGCTTACCATGATTTGTTCATTCATACATTGCATAAACCAAATAAAAAAGTTGTGATGAGAGACGAGACGCTTTTGCAAAATAATCTGTTGAAAAAATTTACCCTTACTTATTTGCAAACTCAAGATGTTCCAAGGCACTCAGTTTTTCAAATCAACAGTTCATTTGCATTTTCTTCAAAAAAGGCATTGCATCTCATCCATTCCATGATAAAAGACTGAAACAGTTCATCAAAAAAAATTTCCATCATGTTTTAACCAATGTTAACTCTCTACGAAGCATTCTTCTAGTGGGCGTGCATGCCATGTGCAGTTTCTCTTGTTTGAGTCTGTCAGTTTCCTTCCCTTATCATCATTCTCCATCCAAGTTTGATCCCGCCCCATCCACCCATAAAGTACATACTCCCCCCGCATTAGTACACACTTGACTTTTGGTTTAAATCCTCCATACAAGAGGGCAATTTTGTAATCACTTAATTACCTTGTTAAGATTGCTTTTCTTTGGTGCAAGTCTAAAAATGTGCATGCATTTGTTCAGTCATTCGTTCTTGTGCTTACCAAGGCCTTAGGATATTTCAATAAGGGCACGCATGTTTCCTTTTAGTATCATCATCAATAGAATGTTATTTTGAATTCCTCAATACAATTTCTTTCTTTCATTTTGTCATGTGTCTGTTATTTGCTTTTCAATTCCTCCCAACGCGGATCAAAAATAATAATAAATGAAAATAATCTTTGAAAACAACGACGCCAATGGTTCATATTGTGACTCTGATTACCCGATTAACCAAACTGAGAGAGAGGCTGAAGACAACTGGGATGTTTCTTCGGAGTTAATAAGTGAAGAATTGGCTAAGGCTGTAGAAATTCATGATGCCACAACTAGGTTGGGCAATGAAGTCAAAGCACAAGTTCAAGCAAAGTGGAGCAATGCTGAGGAAACCAAACAAATGTTACAAGCGAACCTCTTTCGCGACCAAACCCTTTTCCCTTCCTCAGATCAACCAACTTTCCCATTTTCCATTACAAGTACCCCATCACAAAAAAAAATTTCATAACCAAATGCCTGCCATCGCCACCTTCCTCACTACCAGTGGCCCTTCTACAAAATCAACCCATCTCATTTGCTCCTCCCTCTGAACCTCCTGTCACCCCAGTTAATACCAGAACCCAATCAAGCATCCTCCAACCGCTGCAGGGGTTTCATTGCCATTATCTCTCCAATCACCCCAGACAAGGATCACTTCAAATATCCAAAAATAGTGTATCACTTTTATCAGCTCACTCAACTCAAAAGCAAAAAGGAAAAAATCAAAAAAAATGAAACAAAAAAGAACAGATTCAAAAAATGAAAATCCCAAAAAAAAAAAACAAGGGAAAAAGAGACAAAAGAAATATAAGTTGTGAGCTGATACATTTGGCCATAAAGCGTAAGAGATCCTTGTCTCAATGAACCTTCCTACACCTTGTTGTGTATGACCACCCTTTCTTCCATAAACCTTCAAACACTTCATCATTCCTATACATCTCTCCTTTCATAAACCGCAAACACTACCTCGACCTCGTCATCCCGCCCTCCACAAACCCTCAGTCATTCCTCAGACTCCACCATCAGATTTGCAATCAAGCTGTTGTGCAAGAATAAGAGAACAAAGTGGTCCGTCCTCATGAGGAAGCAAGTGACATGATCAATTTGAGCAAAGGAGAGGATTGACGCCATGATAAAGAGCAATGAATCAACAAGTTTGTGTAAATCACCCTTCTGACATAAGACACTTGCCATTATAACAAAGTCTGTAATTACCAAAGTTCGGTCTGTTGCGCAGCTTTCCAAGCTAAGGTAGTCACAAATGACAGTATGAAGACTCCAGGTCAAGCATCATGATCCCTCCCTACGCCACCCTAAAAATGGGGCAGTTAGAGACAATCAACAAAGGATATCAAGGACGATGATGACCTTCATGGAAATCAGGCTTCGTTTTACACTCTAACAGGGGCAAACCCCATATGATGGAAGTAATACTTTCATTGAGCCTTATCAAACCAAAGTACATTTGTCTTATGTCAGAAGAAGAATAAGAGAAAGCTCAAACCGAAGAAAGCTCATCTTCAACAATTTCAAAGAAGACTCAATGCTCAAAAAGATCATGAACCTCGAAAGGGATTCCCATGGAGATGAATCCAGTATCATGAAGACGAAGAACTTATTCTCCAGAGGGGCCTTTAATTCTCGCAAAATGGGATGCAAGAAAAGAAAACCCCAGTTTTCAGTAAATTCAGATGCAGTCAGAAAGGAGTATGCCTAAAGAAATAAATGAAAAAAGAGAAAGATGAGCCAAGTAAGAATCAGCTCGCTAGGTTGAAAACCCGCAAAGGGCGGCCTAGGCAAAACCTGAGCGACCCGGTGGATTGGAAACCCGCAAAGGGCGATCCAGGCAAAAATTAGGGTCAGAAAACTTGGACTTGAAATGAAAAAGGCAATCAGCACTCCCAAAAGTTTGGATAAAGGGGTGATCAAGGTCATGAGTATGGACGATTGGCATCGTTACTTAAAAAGAAAAAACACAAGATCTGCTTCCCCTTTTCTTGTATTTTTCCAGTTTAAAAATTTTTCAATGTACTTTCAATTGGCGTGACCTTCTGCACGTCCAGTTTCCATAACAATAAGAATTCAACTTTTTCTTCCATGTGTTTGCTTTTCGTGTCTTTTATCTTCACTTATTCTGTCTCTTTGTTTTAAAATAAATGTTTTTATGATTGATGATACTGAATTGTGAAACCTGTGCATGAGTCAAAAAGCATTACAATCATTGCGAAATTTCTGAAAATCACAGAAAAGAGGGGATCCTTCAAATAAATGAATTGGCAAAAAACAAACGCGGGCACAATCACTTCAAATGGCAAGCAAACTTATGCGCGGCTCTGGCATTGCTATTACCCTAGATGGTCCTCATGTCTCAGGCCCAAAGGAAAAGATTTGCACCAAAGATTAAAACAAGGTTTAGTGATCACCAAGTGAGGCTTCTTTCATGCCAAAAGTCAAGACATTCATAGAGAACCAAAGATTTGCACTGAGAACACCACTCAGATCCAAAAGTTGGGGCATTCTCTTCACCACCCACCCACCCTGGTCTTGGGAAAGTTTGTTCATTGTCCATCCCATTCATATACCACCCTCAGTTCATAACCAGTACCATAACTTTATCCCCTTTCACAAACCCACTCAAAGAACCCATTTAAAATTGTCATTCTAAAGTGGGGCATTTCCATAACTGTTCACTCCCGCTCAAATGAGCAGAGTTCTCCCTAAAGTCATTCACATCCATAAATTCCTGTCGGGGCAGTCTCTCAACTCACTGTCCTAAACCAATCCCAAGTTAACTGACTCACTCGTCCACATCTGCACTCTTATGCATACTTACTAGTCAATGCTTTAGAGAGAGAGAATACAAATTGATCATGTGGTGTTTAAAGTTCATTCATCATGGAAATGGAAAGGAAAATAAGTGAGCTTGTTAATAAAAACCTTGAGAACACCAGAGTTTGAATCAAATCTAGTTTTTCCAAAGAATGGTCCATAGCCATCTCAATTCCTTGCATTCAAAGTCTCGCGTCTCATCATCATAAAAATGTTTACAAAAATGTTTAAATACTCCAATCATTCATCCTCCTCATGCATGTGGGCATTTCATGTTATTCAAAGCATTACATTCGCATCATCCACATTCATCACAATAAAAGCAAAAGAACACAGACATTCCATAGCATTTATCATCATCACATCAAACATCAAATCAGTTTTCAAAACAAAAAGAGGCATTCTTAATAAATAGTCATAGTCGTCACGATAGGACGCTTGAATTGTTCACTCAAGAATCCTAAAGTCCCTATGCTAAAAGAAAATTAAAAACATTCATTGCATCACGTGCATTCGCATAACCTGCCTTTGCATAACATACATTTGCATTACATTTGCATATCCACCTCTTGTGCATTCATCGAAAAAAGAATAAGGAGCATTTCATGAATATCCATGTCTTTGCTAAATTTTTCTGCATCCAAATAAGTTGCTATCTGCTAGTAACAGCTCAAGTCGCCGATGGTCGATCCTACGAAACTCGTGTTCGTTCGATCACCACTAAGGTAAGAAAAAACTTGCATTCATGCACCATGCATTGCATCTGCTGACATGTGCAGGTACCGCCAACCTGAGAAACCTGAAGAAAAGTCCTGCGACCAGAGCAGGCACCCCTGGATCGGTGTGAAAGCATTGACCCTGAAGAAGACTAATTGGATTTCCGAATCCCCCTTTGGACCCACGTGTCCCCCAGAAGATTGACTTCACTTCGTATTCGAGCTGCGAGTAAGTCCCCCTGACCTCAATAGGTCCAGTCGAAAAGGATAGCTGTGTTGGCCTAAAACATGGCGCAGTCCTAGGGAAATATCGAGATCTAGACTTGATATAGTACCCTCCCCCGGTCGCTCGAAAGACCACCCCTTTGAGCCCACGTGCTCCCCAGGCCCAAGTGCAAACTCGGATCGTTCGCGATTCGTTAAAAGGCTTTAGGCAGCCTCCTTCGCCGGCTTAATGAGGGCCGGCACCCTTTTTTTGTTTTTTGTTTTTTGCTTTCTTTACTGCTTTCGCTGGCTTATTGAGGGTTGGCACCAATTGATTCCAAAAGGAAAAAAAAAAATCTTTTCATCGCATTTGTATCATATTTCAAAAAGGAACAAAAAAAGAGAAAAAAAAGAAAAAGGAAAATTCTGGTTTCTCTAAGTAGACAAAATTGGTATAATTTCTGAATTCTTTATTTCTATTTTGCCTCGGAATATGTTTCGGCCAATTCATATTCCTTGTTAAAATCCAAATAAAGAGGGGCAGCTGTCATACCCTAATTTTGTCCGCATAGGTCAAAACCCTAATTCTCAACAAAAAAAATAAATAAATTGAGAAGTGTGGTTTTATTTTGAAGAGTGAAGAGCATTGTGCATGCATTTTTGGGTTTTTAAAAGTCATTCTAGGGCTTTTAAATTCATTGTTAGAGTGGAAATGCATTTGTTGTAAAAAAACAATGTTTTTAGGGCGAAAGGGTATTTTGGTCATTTCCAAAATTAAGCAATTTCTCACCAAAAATCATTGTTCAATCTCAGAGGAATTTATTTGGATCTAGATGATTTGGGTTATGAATTTTTGTGCGCATGCATGCATGATTTTTGGCATAAAATTCAAATTTTAAGCAAAAGGGCAAAATGGGAATTTCCATCAAGGTGAGGTCTCAAATCAATTTTGGGAAGGGTGATATCATGGAATTTTGGGCCCAATCATTGATTCCTAGGATATGGCCCAAAGTGGCATGATTTTTATGGAATTATCTAGAAAAGAATAATAAAAAATGGTGAAAATAAGGAAGTGTCCCCAATAAGACAAAATGTACTATTTTTCTTGACAAGCTTGCAAAACTTGGGCACCAAGGCCTCTTTGCTCCGAATTTTCCAGCTCATTTTCACCTCATTTTGTGTTTCCTCATGCCCTTGATCCATGTGAGTTGTATTCCTAGCCATTGATTAAAATTCTAGATCAAATCCTAGGCTACAACTTTGTGTAGAATGACCTAGGTGCCCTCAACAATTTTTGTGCAACAAAAACTCATAATTTTTGTGTATGACCAGCTATTCCTCACTCATTTGTGTTTTCTCCTTGTCCCTAATCCATGTGCATTGCAATCTTGGCCTTTGATTCAAATTCTAGCTCAAATCTCAATGGTTTGCAAAAGCACAATGTCCTAAATACCCTTAAACCTAGTTGCTCTCTATATATACCTTAGAAACCTCACCTCAAAAGGAACTTTTGGCCTCACAATTCATTTTTTTTACCCTAGCACCCAAATCTCTCCTCTCTTTCTCTCATTCCTTCGAAGAAACCAACCACCATACCCATATTCTTTTCTTCAAAATTCTTCCAAAAAAATCAACCATCAAACCTTGTTTATTCTTCATCCTTTCAATAAATCTACTTCTAAACTTGCATAATCATCAAAGTTTCATCAAAAACCATCAAGAATCAAGCATTTACGAAGGGTTCAAGAGGTTCTTGTGGTGTTCTTCAAGTGTTCTTGCTTCTATTCTCTTTCCTTCTTCATTTTCTAGCTAGATCTAGAGGTAAGCTCACTAACCCTTGCATTTTCTTTAATTTTCATCATGTAATCTCTCTTCTATTCCTCTTTCCTTCTTGAAAGAAGCTTTGAGGACTCATTTCAAACATTATTGGACAAGGACATTGGGAGCCTTGGGTGTTTGAGATGAGTCCTTGGCCTTGAAGGAAAGATTCTTGTGTTTTCTCATCATTGCATTTCTACCTCATTTGCATGATTTTGGTGAAATAAAACCTTGTTTTCCTACCTATTTTGCTTCGGCCATAGCATGGATTTTAGGGTTCTTGTGTTCATTTTGTTCATTTCATGATTTTAAGTTGAATTTTGGCTTGATTTTGGTGTTGGGTGCCTCGGGTTGTTGCTTCAAAACCTAGGGTTTTTGTTGCCTTTTTACTTCTTTGATTTTGTGAAGAATAAAATACATGATATGCTTGATGCTTACTTTAGAACATGGCATGATGATCTAGGGTTTAGTCTTGTGAATTGTTTCATGTATTAATTGTGAATTTTAGCATGAAATTTGATGGTGATTTGTGCTTAGCATTGCTTCGGCCTTAGGCCACTTTTGTGCATATTTTGTGCTTGAAAACGTGTTGTTTTGATCTTGTGTGAATAAATGCAATTGTGCAATTGTGTTTTTACCCTTTTACCTTTTTACTTTACCATCTCATTAAATAATTACCATTTACCTCATGCATTTTTACTCTACCATTTCATTAACTTCTCACTCAAATTTTTTACCACTTGTAAATTTGCATAAAAAAAATCCCAAAACATTTCAATCATTTGCATTTTAAACTTTTACTACTTCTCATTTAAAACCCCAAAACATTTTTACCACTTCTTACTCAAAACATTTTCAAACTTTGCATTTCACTTATTTGCATCATCTATGCGACACCTTGCATGCTTGCACACACATTCACTCATACTTGTATACCATGCATAATAAATGCTCATGCATTATTGTATGCTCATGCATTCTCTTGTATACTTATTCATGCATTCTCTTGTATGCTCATGCATTCACATGCTTGCTTAATCATGTATCATCGCTCACATGTTCATTCATTAAACCTAGAATACTCTATGCCTATGATCAATTGTGTTCACTTGTTCTTGATGCCATTTGAATGACTTGATTTAATTGTGTGCCCTTCCTTCCACTAGTATGTATTCTTAATGAAGACGTAAGCCTACTTTTCCGGTTGTAGCATAGAGTCATTAAGGTATATGCACCCCTTTG
Source organism: Astragalus glycyphyllos (assembly GCA_963573325.1). Taxonomy (NCBI): domain Eukaryota; kingdom Viridiplantae; phylum Streptophyta; class Magnoliopsida; order Fabales; family Fabaceae; genus Astragalus; species Astragalus glycyphyllos. Next base: position 42,845,496 of record OY754307.1, read on the forward strand.
AGATTGTTGCCCGTCCCGTAGCAATTCTCACACACACACACAATTGTCTTGAGAACTTTGTCTTGCATCCTTAATAATTGGATCTCTTGATTATATTGGCATGTTTAATCTTGGTTAATAATCAACATGTTTATGATTGCTTGATTGGGGAGTATGTTTGGATCTTGTTCATTCATTGTTGCATTTGGTTATGGACTTGGAATTGATTGAATAATGTTCTACTTGTTTTCCAAAACCCATTTTTTAAACTCATTTTCAAACGCTCCTTGCTTTGTGAAAACATTTTCTTCCTCCATTAAATAAAACAAATTGTCATTGATGATCACTCGCGCTGTTGCCGTTTAGATCGTTAATGACGATTTTATTTTCAAAAAAAGAGTTAGTAGTGAGGCCATTCTAACCGTTGTTGTTCGGTCTTCACAAACGCTCACCCAATTGCGAAAGACTCTTAAGCCGTTTTCAGACGCAAAAGGAGAACTACGTAAGCTTTGAATTCTCCATCGCACCGGGAGATACGTAGGAGCGGGTCACATCCCGTCAAGCACACTTTTAAAAAATAATAAAAAGATTCTTCTTTCCCCCCGTTTTCAAAAACACTTTTCTCAAATAAAAAAAGAAGTAGAACGAATTGTTTCAAATCAACTCTGTCATAACCGCACATCAAGTTAAAGGTTCCCTTTCGGTAGAAAGGAGGTGTGGGGTGCTAATACCTTCCCCACACCTAACCGACCCCCGAACCTACATCTCTAGTTCTCAAAGGGCCACCCGCCTTAAAAAGGACCCTTTTTCAATGTTTTGGTCCCTAAATAAAAAATGTTGATGGCGGCTTCACAAATTTTCACGTTGTACGATGAAAGGTCCAATCCGGATTTTTCGGGGTGCAACAGCTGTCAGTTGGGATATGAACCTTGAGATGTAATTCAGTCTCCCAAGAAAACCACAGACCTCCCTTTCAGTCTTTGGTACTGGCATTTCGAGGATTGCTTTGACTTTATCTGGATCAACTTCTATCCCTTTCTGACGGACGATGAACCCCAGTAGCTTTCCGGATCTTACACCGAAGGTGCATTTAGCTGGGTTTAATCTGAGTTTGAACTTCTTTAGACGTTCAAAGAGTTTTTGCAGATTCACAATATGCTCTTCATCAGTCTTGGATTTAGCAATCATATCATCCACATACACTTCGATTTCCTTGTGCATCATGTCGTGGAACAATGTCACCATGGCCCTCTGATACGTCGCACCGGCGTTTTTGAGTCCGAAAGGCATCACCTTATAGCAAAAGGTTCCCCAGAGAGTTATGAAGGTTGTTTTCTCCATATCTTCTGGAGCCATCTTTATCTGATTGTATCCTGAGTATCCGTCCATGAAGGAGAATAAAGAGTGTTGGGCTGTACTGTCCACCAGAATATCAATGTAGGGTAGGGGGAAATCATCTTTGGGGCTGGCTCTGTTCAGATCCCTGTAATCGACACACATCCTGACTTTCCCGTCCTTCTTCGGAACCGGGACGATATTGGCAACCCATTGAGGATACTTGGCAACCGCTAGAAACCCGGCATCAAACTGCTTCTTTACCTCATCCCGGATTTTCAACGACATCTCTGGCTTCATTCTTCTCAGTCTTTGCTTTACAGGCGGGCATTCTGGCTTTACTGGCAACTTGTGCACAACAATATCGGTATCCAACCCAGGCATATCTTGATACGACCATGCAAAAATGTCAACGTAATCGCGCAGGAGCTGAATTAACTTCATACGATCACTGTCGTTCATTGCGGTACCGACCTTAACTTCTTTCTTGTTCTCATCTGTACCCAAGTTGATTACCTCAGTTGATTCTCCGTGAGGCTGAATGACCCTTTCTTCCTGTTCCATTAATCTCATCAGTTCTGGAGGAGTTTCCCAGTTGTCCTCAACATCTCCCTCAGTTTGATTAATTGGATGATCAAAGTCAAAATATGGATCATCGGCATTGTTATTTTCAGAGATAATTATTGTTGATCTGCATTTGCAGAGGCAAAAAGCAGAATGAAAGGCGAAACAAACAGGCAAAATAAAATGAAGCGGAGAAGACACATGAAATTAAGAGAAATGATTTTATTGATGAATTTCAAAAACAACGTTTTTATTGATAATGATAGCTATGAAGATAAAAACATGCGTGCCCCTAACAACTTATCCTATGGCCTTGGGCAGAGCCACAGGGGTGCATTACAAATTATTACTTTGAATTAAAAGCCACGGGAAAGTCAGCAGCTTCCCAATTCTTCAACTTTTCACCGACAAAGCAACGGCGGACTAGGCTGGTATCACCTTTTTCAGCTCCAGGACCATCCCCAATGGCAGCAATTTGATTAGGGTCCAGCAACCCTGCACTCTTAAAGCTCTGGCGAATATCAAAGATAGGGATCTTTTTTGACCAAGGATCATGACCTCTCAGTTTGGCCAACCACCTGCTCTTTCTTTCCTTTGCAATCCCCTTTCTCTCGGCTTGATTCGGATGGTACCCCAACCAACAACGGTCTCGATTTTCCTTCAGTTGAATAGGCGCAAGAATCCCCTGACCAGTCTTGCCTAAACCACATCCCACCTTGTATCCTTGTTCTAACATGATCTTGGCGACCATTTCCTCATTCCTTGACAGTTTTGACCCTGGTGACGGAAGCTTGCTCCCTCCGAATACAGCATTAGCAATTTCAAGGGACTGAAAGGAGGTCTCCAAAGATTCCTCAGCGGCTTCCACATAACGGAATGGAGATGGCTTGTTGACTAACATTTCTTCTTCACCAAACACAACAACAATCTTGTCATCTAGCACAAACTTGACCCTCTGGTGTAGGGAAGAGGGAATAGCTCCCGCCATGTGAATCCACGGTCTCCCCAACAGGCAGCTATATGATGAAGTGATGTCCATGATCTGGAAATTCACATAAAAGGTCTCCGGCCCAATCTGAATTGGGAACTCCACTTCCCCTAGCACTTCCTTCTTCGACCCGTCAAACGCTCTCACCAACGTCGAACTAGGCTTCATATAAGAGCAGTCCACATCCATTTTGTCCATGGTGGACTTTGGCATGACATTTAGTGAGGACCCATTATCAATCAAAACCCGAGCCAACACATAGTCTCCGCATTTGACGGAGATATGCAGAGCCTGGTTGTGCTTTCTTCCTCCTGGGGGTAACTCATCGTCAGCAAAAGTCAAATGATTAGCTGCCACGATGTTTCCTACAATCCCATCAAACTGACACACAGAGATATCTTCAGCGACATGGGCTTCATTGAGTACTTTCATCAGGGCAGTCCGATGAGCTTCTGAACTGAGCAGTAACGACAGCATAGAGATCTTGGCTGGAGCTTGTTTCAACTGATCAACAATTTGATAATCACTTTGTCTGATAATCCTTAAGAACTCACTGGCTTCCTGTTCTGTTACTTTCTTGCCCTGGGTATCCTCTGATACTTTCTCTTTTCCTTTTCTAACCCTGTCCTCAGCATCTTTAGACGTTTCAACCCGAAGAGTTTCCGGAGCATACATACGGCCGCTTCTCGTCATTCTACCCACTCCTGATATATTGGTGACAGCAGATGCACTTGGAGAACTCTCCACTGGAGGCAAAGTGCTATATTTCCAGGGCACAGCACTATCTTTGTCATATGGAAAGGGAGCAGGGACCTCAATGACTATGGGCTGAGCTTTGGCTTGAACTTGCCTCGGATTGTAATCATATAAAATCTCAATTGGCCTTCTGACTTCTCTGCCATTATTAGACTGAAGGGTCATCACGCTTTCTTCTGTTTCAAAAGTAACTACCTGAACTACACGGCGGTCCATCAAGTTTTGCAAGATCTGCTTAAAAACTTCACAGACCACTTTACACAGGGAGTCAGCACACCCATTCTCCTGACAATATCCTTTCTCAATGACCTCAAATCGACACAATTCAGCGTGAATGGCATCCAAGGGGGTTTTAATTTTCTCAACCTCCCTTATCACCTGTCCAGTAGAATCTTCTATTGCATTGGTCGACGGATTCCCATGTCCTGGCAGTGGATTTGTAGTTATACTTGGACTATTCTGTTTGAAAGAAATCCAATTAGCGTCGATTAAGTCCTGGACTACGTGCTTAAAAGCTTTGCAGTCCTCCACTGTGTGACCGATTCCACCCTCATGAAAACTACAAGTAGCATTGGCATTATAGCTCCTAGGGAAAGGAGGCTGGAGAGGCTTCATCGAGCGAGTGTTGATTAGGATTTTGGAGACCAGATGATTGAACAGCTCCGTGTAAGTCATCGGGATTGGATCAAAACTGACGCGCTTCTTATACTGGTAGTTCTGGGCTTTATAACCATCATTGGCTCGTTGAGATTGCACTGGTGCCGAGAATGGTACCGTCTGCGGTGGAGTACTGAAAGATGGATTTCCTCCGGAAATTACATTGGTCTCTCCCTCTTTCTTTTTAGGGAAATGAGAAGAGGGCTTTCTTTGTCCACCTGAACTGCCTGAACTACCTGAACTACCAAAGCGGTTGGCGATCTTCCCGCTACGCAAACCGTTTTCAAGCCTTTCCCCAATAACTACCATGTCTGAGAAATTTGACGAGACACTCCCTATCAGTCTGTCGTAGTAGATTGCCGGAAGAGTTTCCATGAACATGTATACCATCTCTTTCTCTGTTAGTGATGGCTTTACTTGTGCAGCTGTACTTCTCCACCGTTGGGCATATTCTTTAAAAGATTCTTTATCCCCTTTGCCCATGTGCTGTAACTGAGATCGATCTGGAGCCATATCCATATTGTACTGGTACTGTTTCAAAAAGGCTTCTGAGAGGTCCTTCCAACTATGGATGTCGGAAGACTGTAACTGCATGTACCAGTCTAAGGATGCCCCAGCTAAGCTATTTTGAAAGCAGTGGATCAACAGCTTATCATCACTAGCATGCGCAGCCATTTTTCGGCAATACATGGTTATATGACTTGATGGACAACCAACACCCCGGTACTTGTCAAAATCAGGTGCTTTAAACTTTGGAGGAAGGACTATATCTGGAACGAGACACAAATCACGGGCATCCTTGGCTCTAACACCTGTACCTTCCACAGCCCTTAACCGTTCTTCAAGCACACGATATTGGTCTCTGCGCTGAGAGTTTTCGAACACATGCCCCTGAGGATGACTACTCATGCCATAATAATATCCTCCAAACTGAGCGGGATTTCCTACTTGATACGCAACATTCTGAGGATTGGTAGTGATCCCAGGAGTAGGACTGAGTGGATTTCTCTGCAGCGCAGCATCATGATTAGGAGCGTGGACTTGTGGTCCACCAACAACTCCACCAGGTACGACCACAGCAACCTGACTTGGCCCTGTTACCCCAGCTGGATTGGATTCAACATTTTGAGGCGTATAACCGACTGGCATTCCCCACGGGTACCTCTGAGCAGCTAGATGGCTCTGACCGTTTGCCCCTGGAGAGTGGACAAAATGAGGGATCCCTGTTCCCGGAGGAGGAATAGTAGTTGCAGTATTAACAGGCCTCGGAGGGGGAATGAAGGTGACAACTCCATCAGGGTTTACAACGGCGGTGGCCTCAGCACTGGCCCCACCTTTCAGATTCCTCAGCATACCCATCATTTCAACCATCTGGGCCTCCATAGCCCCTACCTTATCCTTCAAAACCCGGTTTTCTTGAGCTAGCTGCTCGGGGTTGAGTATCTCTATAACCGGATCATCCGGACCCAAGTGGTAACTCTCAATCTCAATGTCTGGACTTTCTTGATTCTCTGCCATGAGCCTTGCCTGTAGACGAGTGTAGTAACGGTGACGGCGAACCAGCTTGCCTTTTCTGTTTGTTTAAATATTTATTGTGTAAGAGCCTGAATGAATAGATGCATGGATGCATGAAATGAATGGATGCATAAGTATATGTGTATGCATGCGATGCAAAATGCGTTTTTTTTTTTTTATCTACAATTTCCCCGGCACTGGTGAGATTGCATGCAAGTGTATGAATGGACGCATGATGAAAAAAAATAATAATAATATTTTCAACATAACAGTTTTTCAAAAGCTAGAAATTCACATACATTTTTTTTGAAAATTTTCGGTTTATTTGCAAAAATCTTTATTCAAATGCAGGGGTATGCAGCTCCTTTGTGTCCTACAAGGTTTCTTAGAGACAGGGTCTATGGCTATTTCTACGGGTACACACTTCAAGGATACCACTAAAAGAAGGACCCTAAATAAGGTTCCTAGAGCCAACGACCTCATCTGAGAGCACCGATCCCAGGGACATACGTCCAAGTGATGATGTCTTCAAACAAAGCCAAACTCTAGGTTAAGTCTTCGCAACCACCCAACAAGACGTACGTCCAGTGAGCAGCCACTAATGACTTCGTTCTAGCCTAAGGTATGCTCTAGCCCGGGTATAGGGCTGTCTCACCAAAAAAATAAAGGTAAAAAGAGTGCAACGTGTGTGTAGGAGCACGACGACAAACATACCCCCCCACCTGCAAAGAAAATCCAGAAACAGTCCATACAAAGAGTCGTCTACCCTAGGGTTTTGCAAGCATATATCATTTCAATACAAACAAGTAAACTAACCTAGGGTTCCAACAACAATCATATGCACTGCTTACCTCAAGAAAGGGAGCCAAGAAGAGGGGTCATAATAGAATCGGGGGAATGCATGAACTTACCTTGAAGAAGGGAGCAAAGAAGAAGGGATCATAGTAGAATTGGGGGAATGATGCATGAGCTTACCTTGAAGAAAGGGAGCAAAGAAGAAGGGGACATGGTGATTGGAGAAATGCATGATCATATTAAACATATAAACAAAAGAAGATGAAAGGAGAAGAAGGAACAAGAAGTGAACATAGAAGAAGAAGAGTCAAATGCACATGAATGCAACATAACAACACGAGAATGCAAGAGAACATTCAAACATCAGAAAGAGAGAAGAAAAAGAAGGAGAATAAAAGAGAGAAATAGAACAATCACATTCAAATCAAACAATTAAACCGCACATCAAGTTAATTAGGCCTGACCCTCGTTTTAAAAGGAAAGTCCCCAGTGAAGTTGCCAGCTGTTGCACCCCGAAAAATCCGGATTGGACCTTTCATCGTACAACGTGAAAATTTGTGAAGTCGCCATCAACATTTTTTATTTAGGGACCAAAACATTGAAAAAGGGTCCTTTTTTTTAAGGCGGGTGGCCCTTTGAGAATTAGAGATGTAGGTTCGGGGGTCGGTTAGGTGTGGGGAAGGTATTAGCACCCCACACCTCCTTTCTACCGAAAGGGAACCTTTAACTTGATGTGCGGTTATGACAGAGTTGATTTGAAACAATTCGTTCTACTTCTTTTTTTATTTGAGAAAAGTGTTTTTGAAAACGGGGGAAAAGAAGAATCTTTTTATTATTTTTTAAAAGTGTGCTTGTCGGGATGTGACCCGCTCCTACGTATCTCCCGGTGCGATGGAGAATTCAAAGCTTACGTAGTTCTCCTGAGTCGAGAAACTTTGTTGGTGTTTTTTATTGTAGGGGTTTTCGGTCCTAGACAGTACAGTCCACTAGACCTAGAACAAAGACAACCCCGCCTGTACAGACGACGTGCCCCCTACTTATTGAAAATGTTTTTTTTGATTAAGGAAGAAAAAGATTGGTTGTGAGGTTGGTTGCTTTTATTTGAGCAAGTATCTTAGGCTCGCACGAACTGTACAGCTCGCTAACCCTAAGACGCTAACCAATACCGGATGTACATCCGACTCGATTCCTTACTCATTTTTTTGAAATAGGGTTCAAGTTGTTAATTACTTGTTTTGATTCTCATAAGTATCCCAAGATGTTTGAGCTGTACAGCTCCGATCTTAGGACGCTAGACAACACCGGCCGTACGTCCGACTTGCCTCCTTATGAGTTTTCAAAAAGGTTTATTGTTGATCTTAGAAAGAATTTGATTGTCTTATGAAAACAATTTGAGAAAAGATTGAGTTCGGAAAAAGCTTTAGAAAATGATTGATTTGAAGAAAGGAGAAGGGAGTTTGAGGGTGACATTGGTCACAAAAGGTTTGTTGGGATGGCGTGGCATCCAAAAGGAAAAGAAAGTAGAGCATTCAATCAATTTCCAAGTCAAGAACCATAGTGCAACATTCAACAAATTGCAAACAAAGAAATCAACAATGTGAGCATAAGCATAAACATCACCAATTACAACATTTGAGCACAAGAATGACACTTAGTCATCAACATCTAATGGCATGCATATGTAAGATCAACATTAACCAAATAGGTTACAAGAATAGGCACACAAATAGATAATGCAAAAGTTTAATTCAATTAGGCATCAACACAATATAAAAACGCAAGGTTGAATCCCTTTTGGTAATCCTTGACATTTGAGACAATGCACAAAGGCATAAGTGTCTAGTCCTTTTACCAAATCATCAACATTAAAGCATAACATTGACCTAGAAAGAACATCACATTTGCAAGACCAAAAGTGACCAAAAGAAGGCATTAACAAGTCATTTTTGTAACCAAAATTGATTAATCAAGCTAGAAAACTAGCATTTGCATTTTCAAGCAAGAATTGCACAAAGAAAATTGAATCATCTTAGGCAATCCTCATCACTTAAAGTGAAGTGCGCTAGGCACAAGTGAGAGTCCTCTTGCCAATCCTCAATATAGAATAATTTTGCAAACAAGTTACTAACAAGCAAACCAAAGTTTACAATCAAAGCCCAAGGTTGTGTTGAATCATCTTAGGCAATCCTCAACACTTAAAGTGAAGTGCACAAAGGCACAAGTGTGAGTCCTCTTGCCAATCATCAACATATAACAATTTGCAAGCAAGATACAATCAATTAGCAACAATATTTTGCAATCAAAACATCAAATCAATTGCGTTGAATCATTTTAGTCAATCCTCAACACTTAAAGTTAAATGCGCAAAGGCACAAGTGTGAGTCCTCTTGCCAATCATCAACATAGAATAATTTGCAAGCAAAGTACATAACAACCAAACCAAAACAACTTGAGAAATCATTTTACTCAATATTGCAAACCCATTTCACAAGAAAATTAACAAACCCTAATTCTAATCATGATTTGCGACACCAACATAGAGCTAAAAGCTCATTTTATTCTTTGAAAACAACAAAATCATGCAAGCAAATGACATAGATCAAGCTTTTTGGCAAGGATTCACATGATTAAGCAAAGGAATGCACTAAAATCACACAAACCCTAATTTTTCTACAATATGCGAAATGAAACATAATCCCAAATCACAATTTTATTCATGAAAATGCAAGCACAAAATGAAAATAGCACCAACACACAATTTATTCCAAGAGAGAGATGCATTTCAAGCATCCAAACCTCCCAAAGTGTTTGTCAAAATGCTTGAAACACATCTCTCATTCAACAACAACAATTATATCAACATTTCAACAAAAAAAATAGAGCACTAAAATGCAAAGAAATGCTTGATATGCAAAAATAGATTGATGATCTACATTTTTTATGCTAAAATTTTGATGATGTTGAGAGTGAGAGTATACCTCAACTCCAAGCTAGAATAGCAAAAAAAATAAGGTGAATGAACACTAAACCACTTGAATCAACCCTCTAATCTTCAATCTTGAGCTTGATTCTTGAGATTTGAAGATGGATCTTTGAAGAGAATGCAAGGATGATGAAGGATTTAGGACTAGAATGTTGATTTGAAGTGAAAAAGTGAAAAAAGGAGGTGAGGGAATGAGGGGGTGGTTTCGGCCAAAGGAAGAGAGGAGAGAAGAGGTTTGTGTGCTAGGGTTTTGAGTGTGAATTGTGAGCCAACCTTCATGAGAGGTGAGGATATGAGGGTATATATAATGTGCAATTAGGTTTAGGGGCATTTAGGTCATTGAGTACCTCATCTCATTCTAGGATTGCATTTTAATTTTGAATCAAGGGTGAGGATTGAAACACACTTTGATGAGGGGCAAAAAAATGCAAAATGAGAGGGAAATGAAGAGGGGGGTATTCGAAGTATCAAGGGAGAGAAGAGTGGTGCCCAAGTTTTGCTAGTTGGCAATTGTACTATTGTACCATCCATGAACCTTCCAATTATCCTCTCCATTTTGATTATTCTTTTCAAGATAATTGTACATAAATCTAACCATTTTGAGCCATATACAAGGTATCTTGAAGAATATGCCATTTTTGAAAATGAGAGATGACCAAAATTGCCAACAAAAATCTTATCATGTAATTTTTGGGAATATTCCTTGTACTATTTTTTTGAAATGCTTTCTTGAATTAATTTGAACTTGATTTTTTTACTACACATATAAAATATGCGCATAATTTGAAAAATGATTTTCTTTATTTATTTATTTTTGTTCAAAATAATACAATTTCATTAAATAAATTCCCAAAAATTAATTAATTGGATTTTCAACTAGCAAAAATTTATTAAATTGAAATTGACCAAACAATGCCCCTTTTAAATGCCCCAAAATTCCTTAATTTCTCAAAAATGATTTTGAAAACCTTAGAATGCTTGGGTAAATACCCTAAACCCTTTCTCAAATAATGCATCACTGACAAAATTATTTATTTTTGCTGAAAATTAGGGTTTTGAAACTAGGCGGACAAAATTAGGGTATGACACACCCTAATGAAACGGAGGAACAAATCATGGTCAGGACCCTTGATTATATGAAAGAACAATTTTTTAAGAACTTCCAATTCAATAATGAAGCAGTGTCAATGAAGACCAGTTCGTCGCAAGCATCAATAGACTCAGATGCCCTTGATTGCTTAGCCGGGGAATCCCAAGCTGAGGAGGACCCTACTCCCGAAGACTTCTGGGACGCCCTGATCCAATCAATGGCCCAGAAAGGAAGAGGACAAAACTCCAATCGTCAGCCATGACGTCACAAGGCCAATAATACATGCCCGGCCAAACTACTCTGTAATCTGTCGACCACTTTGTCAGCCCCCTAGGCAATTATAATGCCCTTTACTATTTACTTTTTAAGTTTTTGTCGTCTGTCATTATAAATGCGCCTATGGGGCCCACAAAAGCGTACCCGGCATTAATAATGATTTTTTGTCGTTTTTTCCACAGGCTACCGAATGTAACAGTAGCTTTTTACAGGCTTAAATAGTGAGCCTTTTTCTTTTCTTTATAAGGCGAATCCGCCTCAGTTGTAAAATAAGCTTTAACATAAGTCTTTTAAGTTTTTCAAGTTTGAATACAATTTCCTTCCGCAATCAATCGCACACTCTGCTTTCCTTTCCTTAAGGTAACTACAATTTCTTTTTTTAATTTCAAATTTATTTCAATTGTTCTTATGATATATCGTAGCTAAGTACCCAATTGTGGTACGTCGGTATCAAATGGTATATATATATATATGATAACACTAGTTCAACAAATCACAAAACTGAATTTGAACCTTGTTCCGGACTGGGCCAACAGCCAACCATCTGAACCTGGCCCAATCCGCATGTGTTGCCACAAGGCAAAACGGACTTCGCTGCGGCAGCAACCCGTATCCAAAGAACGGGGCTCGTTCGCCTGATCCAACGTCCCACGCACGGCATCGTGGTCTATAAATAGAGGACTCGTCTTCAAATTTCAGGTACGCACTCATTCCTTCTCAAATACCTCTTCTCTACCCTTCCAAAGTTAGGCATCGGAGTGCTTGCTGGTACCCCACCCGAGGCGCGGGAGAAGAGCACCTCGGTCAATCCGAGGTCCAAACTCAACCATCCGAAGTCAATTTTTCATCCTCGCGGCGTGCTCCAACCCGACGTGACAATCCGTACTCCGGTACCGAACATTGGCGACCACAGTGGGAGAAATCGTTCCCTTATGGTGATTTCGGGTGGATCATCCGTCTCGACGATGGAAACCAAAAAGACACTGAAGCGCAAATGGAGGGAAATGGCCAGCTTGACCTCCAGCTCAAGACTGTCAAAGTAGGGGCCGAACTCGACGGAACCTTTAGAGAAAGCTTAATCGTATGTCTACGACGAAATACCGACCTATTTGCATGGTCTGCTTCCGAGATGCCAAGAATTTCCCTAGAAGTGGCATGTCATCACCTGGCGGTTAATCCCAAAGCCAAGTGTAACGCCCTAAAATTTAATCAAATTACTTCGAAGTTGGATTGCCGTAGGATAATTGTAAGAATTGAAATTATGGGTGTAGTAGCTATGTTGAAAATGAGTTAGATGATAATCACGTGTCGTGGGCCAGTTAAAAATAGCATTGGGCTTAGCACCGCGAGTGCGCAGCGCTCACACAACCCTAGCAGCGTGTCCAGTGCGCAGCTTGCGCAGGAAGGCGCTTGTGCGCCACTCCTCCTTATAAATATAGCGCAAATATGCGCTAGGGCTGGTCTTTTTGCGCAGCCGCCCTCTTTTCCCTTCTTCTCCTTCTTCCTCTCACTTCTAAGTTACACAAAAGCCTCAATTTTCAAGAGCTCTAGCCTAGGATTGGATTGGGAGGGTTGATTTTCATTGCAATTCTCTACGTTCTTGATCGTCACGCGTCGTTACTATCGCAGGGGAGTCGCCGTATTCGGAGAATCGAGGAAGGAGGCTAGGAGGGAGTTTGCGCCACCATAGTTGAGGTAAGGGTGGGTTCGAATTCTATAACAGCGTATATGAGGGATCGTATGCGGGGTTTGGGGTTTATTATAGATTTCCTCTGTGTATGTTGCGTAGTTATATATATATTTATATATATATCGTACGAGAAATGTTTGATGAATTGACCGTGTGTGCTTGAATTCCTATGTCGTTAGTTCTAATTAAATCGAATTGTAATTTTGTTGGATTAAGGTTTTCACTATTATAATAATAAAAAAAATGACAGGAATATAGATAACTCATTAGTAAGAATTATAAATAATTTTCGTAATTGAATTGATGGTTACGTTAATGCTGTTACTGTTTTGATGTAATGCTATTGCTGTTTTGCTGTTAATGCTGTTGCTGTTTTGCTGATAATGCTGTTGCTGTTTTGTTGTTAATGCTGTTGATGTTTTGCTGTTAAAGCTGTTGCGGTTTTGCTGTTATTGTTGTCATTGCTGTTACGTTTTGCTGCTGTGTTGTTGCTATTCTTGCTGTTTTGCGCTGTTGATGTTGCTGCTTTGTCAATATTGTTGCCACAGTTGCTGTTGTGGTTAATTGTTGCGTTGAATACCTTGTTGAAAATGTGGTAAATTGCAGGTGAAGTTGTAAAAGTTGATTTGCCTCTATTTATTGGCAAAGATAGTAAATTGTAGGCCTATGGCCGCCATGACGTTTTGGTGTTGTTGTCGTGCGATTGCGTGACTGTGATTAGCGTTACTTGTACATTCACATTGTGTCGCATACCTTTGCATTTGCTTTACGACGTGAACGATGAGGGCTATGCCCTGTGAGCCACTATTTACTGGCAACGACGATTTTTACGACGGGAGTTTTGCTCCAATGGTACCACATGCATATGCACAGTTGAGTCGCATTCCGCATTGCACTTCGATGATTCTATTGATGACTCTATTGAGGATTTTATTGATGATATGTGTAATTCTATAGTACCTGACCTATCATATTGTTCTTCATACATGCTCTTATATAGTTCGATATCTCACCCCTTCTGTTTGAATGTTACCCCTATGTGGTAACGTGCAGGTAGTCGCGAATGAAGGCGGTGATCCTTCCTTAGTTGAGTCGGTGTCGTCACTCTGATACGTAACACTCGGGGGGATTGAACGCTGTTTTTTTTCCTTTATCATTTAGGTTCCAATATTTGTTGAACTCGAAGTTATTTCTATTAAGCAAATTGTTGATTTTGAGTTGTCAAATGGACAAGGATTGTTAAGATTGCTTCAAATTGAATTTACCATGAATGAATTATATTGTTTGTGTTGGGAAGTAAGTGTAGCACTCCAATATTTATGTTGAAAATTCCGCACTCTGATTTATAGTATTATTGGGTAGAATTGGGGTGTTACACCAAGTGTGTGGCGCAGCGGCACCGTGCCCAAAGTGACGAGAAGGCCGAGGCGGTGACCAAAGCAGTTGCCGACCTCCTGGCAACAGGCTTCATCAAAGAGGTAAAGTACACCACCTGGCTATCCAATGTGGTATTGGTCAAAAAGAGCAACGGGAAATGGAGAATGTGTGTGGACTCCACCGACCTCAACAAAGCATGCCCTAAAGATGCCTTCCCCGTCCCCAGCATTGACAAACTCGTTGACAACGCCTCCGGATTTCGACTTCTATCCTTCCTCGATGTTTACTCCGGCTACAACCAGATCGCAATGAACCCTCCGGACCAGGAGAAAACGGCTTTCATGACAAGCCAAGGAAATTATTGCTACAGAGTCATGCCCTTCGGGCTCAAGAATGTCGGGGCCGCTTACCAACTGATGATGAATAAGGTTTTTTCATAACCAAATTGGCAGGGTCGTTGAAATCTACCTCGACGACATGATTATGAAAAGCAAAGCCGACCTGTACGAGATCTTTGACGAGGCCAGGAAAAACAGCCTCAAGTTCAATCCTGAGAAATGCACTTTTGGCGTCACGGCCAGAAAATTTCTCGGTTTCTGCCCGACCGAAAGGGGTATTGAGGCGAATCCAGATAAATGCAGGGCCGTGACTGACATACGTCCCCCAACCACCAAGAAAGAAGTGCAGAAATTAACAGGCATGATTGAAGGGGAAACGCTTTATCTCTACCTTGCCGTGGCCGAGGAAACGGTGAGCGCAGTCCTCATCCGAAAAACAGAAGAAGGGCAGAGGCCAATATACTTCGTGAGCAAGGTACTACAGGGAGCCGAGTCTCAGTACCAAAAAATAGAAAAGGTAGCCTTGGCCCTGGTCATCGCGGCCAGAAGGTTAAGACTGTACTTCGTTGCTCATCAAATTGTCGTGAGGACGGATCAACCACATCGTCAAATCTTGCATCGCCCCGATCTCGCAAGGAGAATCAATAAATGGGCAGTAGAACTATCTGAATTCGGCATAAAATACGAGGCTTGATCCGCCCTCAATGCCCAAGTCCTGGCCGACTTCGTTGCAGAAATGACGCCGTCCCAACCCGAGACTAAACCTTTGCAATGGAAGCTCCACATCAACGGCTCCTCAAATTCGAAGGGTAGTGGCGCAGGGCTCATCCTTGAAAACTCCGAAGGACTGATGATCGAGGTCTCCCTCAGTTTCGCGTTCACCAAGTCAAACAACCAGGAGGAGTACGAAGCCTGCATTGCTGGGCTGAAATTGGCCTCGGACTCCGGAGCAAAAACCATTGAGTTAAACACGGACTCGTTGTTAGTAGTGTCTCAGGTCAAGAAGGATTTCGTGACAAATGACCCTATCCTGCAATGATACCTAGCACGAGTCCGGGAATTACTCCTTTGATTTGAACAGGCAGAAATCACGCACGTACCTCGAGCTGAGAATACACGGACCGACGTCCTCGCGAAGCTGGCCAGCACAAAACCAACGGGCAATTTGCGAAGCATCATCCAGGAAGCTTGACAAAACCAAGCGTGGACCTGTCCCCAACCGCAGTGGCCGAGGTCAATACAGTCACCAAAGATTCAAGCTGGATACGACCCATCAAGGATTACATTGAGCTCGAGGTTGAACCTGACGACCCAAAGGAAGCCACTGCAGTCTAGCGACGAGCCACGTCCTATTCCATCATAGACGAAAAACTCTTCCGGCTTGGGTTCTCTACCCCCCTCCTAAAATGTGTTGAAGGAGACTAGACGATAATAATTGGACGGCCTCGCCTCCTATAGGCTTGGGTTCTTTGAACGGCCTCGCCTCATACCGTCGTCCGCCGAGTGGCCAGCCTGGGTCAGACTTGGGTGAGAGGGGTATTGTGATAGGTCGATAACCAAGGTCGCCGAGGGTCCTGTGTGTTAGCGACACAAATATTCCAAACAGTAATATTAAATTGACAGAGTGTGGTTCTGCAATCTTTACTTATTTGAAAAACGACGTAGTACATTGGGTCATTACATTGTTTCTCGTCCGTTCTTCAATTGGCACCGTGCTCGCTCTCTTTTCATTTCTCCTTTGGCTCGGTTTCCCTCTATGAAATAGCAAGTGCTCGTTGCTTCTCCTCTCGACGCTCCGACTTGAGGCACAAATATTGATCATGTCGACCGAAGTGGTCAGCTTTGTAAAGAACTATATTACTACTAATTATCACATAATGTTATCATATCAAGCGATGTATGTAGAATTTAGTAATATGCATGATTGCTTTGATAGAGCTAAGTTATAGTCTTTGGGACTGAGATATTTGATATATTCTTGCCCCAAAACTGTGTGCTTAATATAAATAATTTCACAAATCAAGATGAGACTTTGTTTTTCGAAAGAAATTATTTAAAGATAGTTTTTTTCATCTCCAATCGTTCTGGAATTTTGCATGTAGAGATCAACTACGGTTTCAACCAAAAAATTTATCATATATAATTTGAGGCCATTCATTTAGAACTCTTTCCTAACAATCAATAGTTTTGGATGCTTTTAAAGAGTTCCGTTAATATTTATGTCATCAACATAGACATCAATTATAGCAAGTTCTTTTCCAATTATTTTCATAAAACACTATGGAGAAGTGATGTCATTTTTTTATCCTTTAGAATATGAATTGAGATGTTGATTATACCATATGTGTTCAAATTATATAAGTTCATGAAGGAACTATTTCAATTTGAGTAATCATCTCGAGAGTCTGAAAAGTGTGTCTCAAAATATTAAATCCTTTGGGGATCTTCATATAATTATGACTATCAAGTGGTTTCAACCAAAAAATTTATCATATATAATTTTTTTTTTGAAGTAGTGCTATCATTTATCAAATTTAGCACTATATTATATATATCTATATATACATACATATATATATATATATATATATATATATATATATATATATAAAAACATAGTCAATGTTACCTTCGTTTTGGTTCCATATTATTTCATTCTTGACATAATTGATTGTTGAAGAACATGGCATCCATGGAAATTAGAGAGAAAACCCTAAAAGTTTATTATAATGAAATTGGTAAATATATTACTAATGAGAAATAGATGATTACAAATGAGTGTACCATCTACCTTATATACTAACCACTAATGGGCCTTACTGCTAACCAATGGGCTTACTATCTATATTTTAATAGCCTCCCGCAAGCTGGAAGGTGTTCACAACACTTCCAGCTTGAAATAAGCAATACAAAATACTATCAAAGTAAAGAAAAATAAAGAGCAATCCGAATTGGTTGTAGTTGAGGTGCATAGCTCCTTGAAGATCAATTCGAATTGGCTTAATCACTTGAAGGAAGTAAAACGCTTAACCATCATAGGGAAGAAGCAAACAACAACAAGGCCATAAGTCCAAAGGCTTAACCACCAAACAGAAATTATACCTCAAAGTTTAACCATTTGGCAAAAGGACATCAACGCTTAACCATCAAGAGTTCTCAATCACTCAAGACAGAAGCAAAATCTCAATGCTTAACCATTTATAGTAGAAGCATCATGCTTAACCACCATAAACAGACGCTAAGAAACCAAGCCAATTACTGAAATTGACAATCAACTTCAGAAGAACTAATTCCAAATATGATCAAGGGCAACAAGACCTTCAATCAAACCAGAAAACTTTGCATGTGACAACAAGAATACTCACTAGTTATCAACACTACCATGAAACCCCCTTGTTGAACAAACTTTAGCACAATCGGCCAATACCAAAAACACCAACAAAAAAACTTTGGCACTTTCGAGTGGTAATTAAAGTTGGCATACCTACCAGAAGCCAATATCTCCATCAATACCACTTAAAGCCATCTGCTACAACAATACAAAGAGCCACGCCCAGAAAACACAGAGCAATAGACCACCAAAATTCCAAGATAGAAGGACAGGTTTCTGTTACATCACCTTGAACACTAATCTTCCTTTCTGAGTATCAATGTAGATCAAAGAGTATTCCATTATGAATTAGACCACTTCGGTAGACATGATCAATTGCACGAATAACATCTTCATAAATGTAGGAAGCATCAAATTCTAGCTTAGCATCCACAAAGTACTGCACTATATCTGTAAGAAGGCACGCCTCACCTAACCGCTGAAGTGAGAATTCAGATTTAGAGAAACAAAACATAAATTAGAGAAACACAATCGCATAAACGATCTGCAATAACTTGACAAAATCGATGCAGAGATGATTGCAACGCGAGGTTAAAGCCAAAAACAATCCACGAACAACAATCCAAAATAAAGGATCGATTTAGGAAAGACAATGTAAAATCAAAGAAGAAAAAAAAAACAAAACGGAAGACTAGAATGCGATGCCGACTCAGAATGATAGACCGGAAGGGAGAAGTGATCCGAAATGAAGAAATGCAATGCAATGCAAATCGAAAGTTCAAAAGAAAAATGCAGAAGGTGGATGCGCACAAGATACAAAATAAGATGAAAACTGAAAGAGAAAGAAATTATCGAAAAAGAGACCAAGAAAATGAATGAAAAGGAAAATAATGAAATAAAGAAAGTGACTTAGATGCACAGAAATTCATGGAGGATACCATGTTTGCTCTGATACCATATTGAAGAACATGGCATCAATGGAAATTAGGGAGAAAATCCTAAAAGTCTATTATATTGAAATTGGTAATTATATTACTAATGAGAAAAAGATGATTATAAATGAGTGTACCATCTACCTTATATATTAACCACTAATGGGCCTTACTACTAACTAATGGGCATACTATTTATATTTTAACATTGATCGAGTTCTCTTTCAGAATTTTTCAAGTACCTGTTAAGTTCTTTTGGAACCGAAATGTAAGTTATGTCTGAAGACTCTTTTAGAGTTTCTATATCCTCACTTGGACCATATTTCTTTACTAGCTCTGTTTCTTGTTCAAGGATTTTTATCTTTGGAACTGAATGGTTTACCACGCTTCAGGCACTATTGAGACTTATTTGCAATATTAGATTGACCAACATGGACATCCATTTTATTGGAGCATTAACAACTGATATATATGATTTTTTCACACATTTTGAATTAGTGGATGCAATTGACAATTGCTTTGATAAACATTACAAATAAATTATCTATTGAACTTCAAGTTCACATTGATTAGTTTGAGGATCAAGAAGAGACGATAATAATTCACTCCAACTGATCTCGTTTTCCAGCTTCTTATTTTCTCCCCTAATGTTGGAAACTTTAGTTCATCAAATGATAATCATCAAACTAGACTATAAAGAAGTCTCTAATTGTTGGCTCAATATATATCCCCAAAATTCTTTGAGGACCCATCATAATGCTTTATGAGACAAGAAGGTTGAACATACACTGCATTTTTAAATATCTTTAAGATGGGAAATATAATGTTTGTGACCTAAAATCAAATGTAAAGAAGAAGAGTTATGAAAACTTGTTGGCCTAATGCGACTCAATATTGTAGCATGCAAAATTGCATGTTCCCAAATATAAATTTTAAGTTCTTATCTAATAACTATTACTCATATAGTTAACTTTAGACCTCTAAAAGATGATTCTTGAAGACCATTTTATGAATGAGCGTATGCTACCACTACAAAAAAATCAGGGATTAGCGAGGGAAATTTCCCTCGCAAACTGACCAAAATCCCTCGCTAATGGTCATTTGCGAGGGAATTAGCGAGGGACCGGTTCCCTCGCTAATACCTTCCTCGCTAATGAAATTAGCGAGGGAATTTGAATCCCTCGCTAATTAGCGAGGGACATTTCCCTCGCTAATGTTGCCTCAAAATTTGTGCAAATTTTCAAATTCTGACTGACACGTGTCTTAATTTAAATGGTTTGTTTTTTATATTTATTATTATATTATTTTTAAAATCAGTTTTTTATTATATTATATTATTAATTTTGTGGTTGTTGTTGTGGTGGTGGTGGTGGTGGTGGTGGTGGTGAAAGGTGGAGAGAAAGAGGAAAGAAATTCGTAGGTGGTGGTGGTGGTGGTGGTGGTCTCGTGGGTGGTGGTGGTGGTGTGGTGGTGGTCTCGTGGGTGGTGGTGGTGTGGTGGTGGTGGAAGAAGGTGGAGAGAAGAAGAGTGAAAGTGGAAATTGTGTAAGAGAGAGAGAGAGAGAGAGAGAAGAGAGGAAGAGGAAAGAAGGTGGTGGTGGTGGTGGTGGTGGTGGTGGTGGTGTCGCGAGTGGTGGTTGTTGTGTGGTGGTGGTTGTTGTTGTGTGGTGGTGGGTTAGGGTTTATAGGTGAGAGAGATAGAGTAGAGGAAGAGGAAGGGAAGGGTGAAGAGGAGAGAAGAAGAGTGAGGGTGGTTTGTTGGTTGTGTGGTGGTGATGGTGGTGGTGGTGGAGAGTAGAGGAAGGGAAGAGGAAGGGTGAAGAGGAGAGAAGAAGAGTGAGAAAGAAGAGTGAGTGAGTGAGTGAGTGAGAGGCAGATTTAAGTAAAAAAAATTAAAAAAATTAGCGAGGGAACTACTTTCCGTCGCTAAAAACCACTTTAATTAGCGAGGGAACTCAAATTCCGTCGCTAAAACCACTTTAATTAGCGAGGGAACTCAAATTCCGTCGCTAAAACCACTTTAATTAGCGAGGGATTTTAATTCCCTCGCTAATTCCGTCGCTAATTTCCTTGATTCGCGTGAATTTGACTGAATTTTCCCTCCAAACAATTAGCGACGGAAATTTTTCAAATTCCCTCGCTAAATCCCTCGCTAACGGTCAAATTTTCAAATTCCCTCGCTAATTCCCTCGCTAATGTCAGTTTTAGCGAGGGAATCACATTCCCTCGCTAATTCCCTCGCTAAAGTCAGTTTTAGCGAGGGAATGTTATTCCCTCGCTAATGTCCCTCGCAAATAAGCGTTTTTTTTGTAGTGTACGTGATCTCCAATATCAGTTAGAATAGACATACAATACTCATTAGATGTTTCCATCTAGTTGATGCATCAATATAATTCATAAAATATCTATAGGGTCCCCAGGTAGGTGTGTTGGCCCACAAAGATAATCATATGTATTTGTTTTAAACATTTGAGATATTCACTTCCAATTTTTGTGATGATGGTCTAACTATAAACTTTCCTTGTGAACAAGAGATACATGAGAACTTATTAGATTGAAGAATCTTCTGGTCCTCTTAAATTATTCTTCCCATCATTATAGACTCGTGATGGCCTAACCGGTCATGCCAAACAACAAAGTTATTGTTATTTGTAAACTTCTCGTTTACTATATGTGATTCAATTGCACTGATATAAGTGTTGTACAAACTAGGGGGAATAGCAGACATTTTTCCATTACACTTATTTATCCAAAGTATGTCTCGTTAGATGACGATATTTTACATATCCTTCATTTATGATTTCAGTATGGTATCCTTTTGGACATATATCCTTAAAACTTAAGCTAAATTATAGTTTTGGTCCTTTGATTATTAAAAATTCACACATTTGTTCCTCCTATTTTAAAATTCAGGAAGTTAGTTTCCTTATTTGAAAAAACTCAGATATTTAATCCAAACAATTTTTATTGTTGAGTTGGAGACTTGTAAAAAAGGCTAATGTGGCACTCATTAAATGATATAGGCAACTAATGTCGAACTCATTTAATGATCCAGCCAACATGACACGTTATATATTAATAATTAAAAAAAAAAAAAATCCAGATTCGATCTTAATAAAAACGTCAGATTCAATCTAAATCCCCAAGTCATTCAATCTAAATCTGAGCTTGTGCAAATTTCATCAAACCCCCAAATCTTCTGTGAATCTTCAAAGGTTTGATGCGTTTCCTCTTTTGTGGGATTCTGCGAAAAGTTTTTGTGTTGTTTGGTTCATAGTGCATCCAAGGTTTGTGAGGGTTTCTTGATTGTTGTGTTACAAAGCCACACTCATATATCAGAACATTCAAAGAAACCTCGATCTGTGTGTGTTTTGTGGTTATTATATTGATTTGTATTTAAACATTTCCGTTTTATTGATGATGAGAACGATGATGTTGATTTTGATGATGATACATTAGACCTGATGAAAACGACTTGGACGATAACGAAGAGGAACAAGAGTTGTCGACGAAGAAGGCCAATGCCTTAGGCCCAAAACGCAGCCCAAAACGAAGAGGAACGATGGTGTTGTGTGAGTTTTTTTAACTGAAATATTTATAATTAAAATCAATATATTGTATCCAATATATTAACTACTAGTTTCAAAAATTTTTTAGGGAAATTAATTTTACTATGACAAAAGAAAAGGGGATTTAACTTTATTGAATTATATTACGAATTACAAGATTAGACTTCAAAACTTCAATTGAATCCTCAAAGTTTTATTTTTATGTGATAAATGCAAAAGATAAGATGACTATTAGAATAGCAAAAAATAATTAGTTCTTTTTCTGACGTATGTGTATTACCAACTGTAAAGTTTAAATTATTAACATAATAATGATTTGCAGACATATTTTAATTATCATTCGCTTTTTTATTAGCATATTAAAATTTCAAGGTTTAATTAGAAAAAATAAAAACACCGACTTTCCGTTAATTTAGACGTCAAAATTTCACGTCAAAATTCCACACGTCTCTCAATTTGTCTAAGGCGTGCCTCTTGTAGCAGCATAGTCTGAGTGCAGTTGGCCAAAAGGCCCAACAGTTGGTTGACACCAGCGGGTGAACCGCTCCCGTCGGGGGAACTTCTTGCGCAGCTTGAACAAGGGTGTCTTCGTGGGTGGTGACATCGCCCTCAGGAGTGCCTTCAAGATGGGGTGTAGGAACAGCAACACTCTTCACGCGTTGTCTGCCTCTTGGAGCCATGGGAGTGCAAGAGAAAAATTTCAAAGTATAGGAATGGTGTGAAAGGTAGAGACCTCCCACTGTGGTCGCCAATGAACTGTACCTAGCAGTGTCGTGTGGACTGCGTCGGTGGACTCTTGCGGTATGGCTTGATATCAACGAGCCCCCGGGAGGGAGACCTGCGAAGCCACTCCGACGCCCAAGTTAGTATTGAGAGTGGGTGAGTGATTTAGCAAGGAATGAGAGTGTACATAATTATGGCAATATGAGTTGGTATTTATAGGGAAGCGTGCCCATTGTTAGTCGTTGGATCGAGTGAGTTAATCTGAACCCTTCAAATATCTAGGTTAGATTGGGCCTTGCAGATAGTGGATATGGACCAAGCTGATTGGGCCAATCTATGTCAACTGCTGAATGGGCCTCGTGGCCCAGTCCAGAACAGCTACAAAACCGAAGTTGCACGTTATTTTGTAACCATAAATAGTTTTTTTTTCTAATTCTTCAAAGAAACACATATGTTACATTAGGTTAAAAAAATATGTGCACGACAACAAATTAAAACATATATGAAACCAAAAAATGAGACCAAATTAAAACATATGTGTCACCAAATTGAAATTAATGGTTACACATTTTAAACGAAGCAAGTATGTTCTGTAACCAAAATGACAACATGTTGTTCATAATGATAATAATAAGAAGGAGACCAAATATGTTGCTAATGTTAAGGAGACCAAGTACGTTGCTGAGCAAAGCAGTGGTTGCCCTGCAAAACCAAAGTTACACCTTATTATTATTATGCTCAACAAATGCAAAAAGCTTCCAATAACACACCAAATGAAGCAACTATGTGGCAGTTTGATAGGAATACACGTAAATAAGAAACGGTGATAGGTTAATATAGAAAACTCTTTTGAAGCATGTTTATAAAATAAATATATAATAATTGGGATGAAAGTGAATGGATATTGATAGATGTATCACAACTACAAACCCATATATCATAAATAATACACATGTATAGGACATTCTTAAGCCACACACCTTTATTATTCCCATGTTGATTAAATGTGTAAAACAAAAATTTGAGAAAACACTTAAAACATAATTAAAACAACAAAAAACAAATGGTTGGACAAAAAATTTGATGGCACATGGGGGGAGTTGCACACGATTTGCGACTCCTCGCTTTATAGTTTTAGATTAGAAATCTTAATTGTCTGGATACCTTGCATTTCGTACCTTTATGTCATTAAAAATATATTAAATATTAATGGCTGTCCACTATTAAACTTCCACTTCTCGTTACATTCTTAAATAATGCGCTGTAGTGACTTCTTAACTAAGATTCATCTTTTACGTGCCCTTTTCACCCTATAAATAGGGTTCACACTTATGTGTAATTACACATTTGAGAAGAGGATAATACAGGTCATTCTCTTCTTCGTTCTTCTTCATCTATTTTCTCTTATGTTTTGTCTTGCATTAGTTTTACATTTGTTCATACATTAGTTTTAGCTAATTTCATAACACGTTATCCGCACGAAATTCTACCGTATGAATAATGGTATAATTATTTTCAGGATCTATTGCAAGAATAATTTTGTTTCCTCTTCTTCTTACAATATTCTTTTAACCATGATTTTTTTACTATCTTTTAATTGTTATATTGTTTATGTTTTATCTTATTTTATATTTATTTATCATTGTTAATGAAAATTTTTGATATAGTTCTTAAAGAACAATAAATTCATTATCCAAACATCCCTGAAAAATTGCAGAAATAATTGTTTCTATGTATCATTATTTATGATTTTGTTCCTGAAGAACCTATGAATTTAATATCCAAGCATCCCTGAATGATTACTCATAGTTTGGTTTTTCTAGATCATCATTGAAGAAGTTTAGTGGTATAGTTCCTGATGAAACTAATGATTTGGTAAAATCTAGTATCCTTGTAGGATTGCACAAAGTATTGTTTTCTTTATCATTAAGGAAAGAGTTGTACGAGCCTATAGAACTGATCCTGTGCAATTAAGGTCGTATTTTTTTTCTTTATCATTGTCTGTGAAGATTTGTGAAAGTTCTATAAGAATTCAAAGAAAGAAGAACTTAATATTCAAGCATTTTTGTAGGATTTCTCAAAGCATGATTTTTTCGTCAATGTTTCGATTTTATGGTATAGTTCTTCAAGAGAAATTGATTAGAAAGTATTTTTTTTTTGCATCATTGTAAATGAAAGATTTGTGATCGAGTTCTTGAAGAATTTGACTTTTACTCAATGATTGCAATCTATAAGATTTATTTGATCTTAGTATGTTTTGAAGCAAAGGAAATCAAGAGATATAGTGATTGAAAATAATAATCACAAACCACTCAATGAATTGAAATTCATTCACAGAAGTGAATGATTCACAATATAATTTCGGTACAAGAAAAGTTGTGGTGATGGTAATCAATGAGGTAAATGTTACCATTATTATCCTATTTAAGTGTCGTTTGTATCATTTATGATTGTGACATTTGTTATTCCTAATAACGGTGTAGTATCTTACGAGAAAATGTAACCTTTCTTCTTTCTTATACTTTGAATTCTAATTAAAAATGCTGCATGAAGAAAAAGAGGGAGTAAGAATAAATGATTGAATGATTAGATCCTAAAGAACTAGACACTCTTATGTTCTTATTTTCCATAATAACTTTTTATTGTCTTCTTGTAATTTCATGTTACCATAGCGTTACAGAACATACTAAATAACATAGATCATACCTATTAAAAACAAAATTTCCAAGATTCACAAATAGACAAATGAATCAAGGTTAAAATAATATGTACGGTTTCTATAGTTCTGTTTATTGAAAAAAATTGTATGTCTCTAATTCTTTATGTACGAAATGTTAAATTTGTTATATGCGTAACTTAATAATTCTATATTTTCTAATTTGAATGGCCAAAGTTTAATACATTATATTTGATTGAAGGAATATGAGCACCGCTAAAATTATGCTATAGTAAACAAAAGGTTTGTTTTGTACTTATAAAAAATAAAGTGTTGTTTCAAACCTAAAGTTTTAGTAGTCGACATAGTTTTAATATTTAGAATATCTTTAGCAAGATTATCCTAAAGTAGCAATGACATCTTATATTGATATTTTGAATGACTAAAATAGATTTCGATATAATGAGTTTTTATCAGTCATTGTTCTATAATGACATTGCAAATTGTGTGTCATTTGTTCTTAATGCATGCATATTATAAGACATTTTAAGCTTTTAGAGTATAACTAAGATTATATACGTGCATTTTATATTAAATTGTCTACATGTGGTCTTGTTATCATCTTGCAACTAGATGTTTGCAAAATGCAATTGAAGGCTCTCAAAGAGCTAGTGTATTGTTTATTACCTAGAAAACAATTTTTTTACACGTTAATACCATATTATAATTTCTCAAGTCTTATAGAAATTTATTAGGTTTTAGGCTAAATTATAGTTTTCGTCCCCCTATTTTCAAAAAAATCAGACATTCGATTCCCTTATTTTAAAACTCCGACATTTAGTCACCTTATTTTAAAAAATTCACACATTTAGTCCAAAGAGGGGTTTTTCAATTTTTTTGTTGAGTTGGTATCCCGCCAAAAAATGCTGATGTGGCCCTAATTAAAATGACGTGACAGCTGATGCAGCTTGCACACGTCAATTGATGATGTCACATGTACTTGCCATGTCATATAATAATATTTATAATAATTTAAATTGTTTAATTAAATAATAAGAGATTAAAGGCTTAAATATCTATTCAGCCCCTGAAAATATGGCCATAATCCACAAGTAATCATCTGGCTTAGTGGTAAGAGGTGTTGGTAAAGAACATCTCAACTATCATTCTCCACTAATTTCATACATATTTTATAACTTGCTTACATTCTGTTTGACCACCACTATCCATTGTTTATTACTTGGTCACTTCACACTAGTCTTTCTATATAAAGAACATTAAAAGTTAATTCAATCCATGTGGGTACGATCTCATCTTCTCTATATTACTTGTTGTAGACTATGTACACTTGCACATCACTTTTCTCCACGCCACCTAGTACCTACAGTATCACCCTATGGACTCTGCTATCCTATGTCTAGGTATTAGCATGGTTTAATTTTAACAAAGTTTCCTTAATTAAAACACTTACCCATATTAGTTCTTGAGTTCTAGTTATAAACCATGTTTGTATTTATAACTCTACTTATTCTAAGTGATCAACCTCGAAATAAGTGTTGAAAGAAGTATAAAACAAGAACTAAAATGCACACATCACATATGAACACAATAACTTAATTAAAAGATCATTATAAGGTTAAAACATCCCAACTAAAAGAGTTTAGTTCATACTAGACATCACAAGGCATATACAAACTGAATAAGTCATGTTCATATAATTGAAATCACAAAATGACAACATTAGTGTTTACCTAAACTTGCTGATAAAAACAATTAAACAATCTATTTTGTACTATTATTACGTAATTAAGCATATTTCAGGGTTGTGAAGCACAAAAAAAAAAAGTAATATAGTACGTAATATATACAGGTTTCAATGTAGTTGTGTAATATAGTTCATTAGCCTATTACGTAAATGATGAACATATTCCAGGCTTGAACAACCCAGATGAGCTTATTATTTTTTGGATGGATTTTTTTTTTACAAAAACTTATGGTTAGTCGGGATCTGGAGGCTCACAAAGGTCACGGGCTCGTTAAGCAATAACAGGGTTGGATTTTAAAAAAAAACTCTTATAATTTCCACGTTAATTTTTTTTTTGACAACTTATAATTCTCACGTTATTGTTTCTCTTTTATTGTAATTCTCACATATTTTATCGCTTTTTTCCTTTAGGGTGAAAAAAAGTACTAATATTACCAGATAGAGTCAATATGCCCTTTACTTCGCCTTACGCGCCTGTTGCCTTGGCATCAGGTGCCTTAGGCGCCTGTTGCCTGGGTGCCAGGTTACTGATTACCTTTTTCATGGGCGCCAGTTCATGACCCTCCCTTTTGATGCCAGAAGACTTTTTCAACTGCCATGCAAGGTTGCCCTGACAGTTTATATTGCGCGTGCTGGATTCTCTTGCAAAGTGATGTGACCAGTTTGTTACCCAAACATCGCGGCGTGGGGCATCGATATGCATTCACTTGTATTTGTGGGTGCACACGTCGCCTCAACGCAACCCATGTTAGTTCCGACCCCGAATTGCATTCATATGCGCTATTTGGTCTCGGGCAAAACATGTTGCGGTTTGTTGCTTTCGACGATTGGCTTTTAAAGTTTGTCCTGCTTAGCGGCGCGGATATGGATTTATCGGATTATTCCATATCCTTGATATGCCTTTAGCAAGTGGGGTTTGGTTGGTTCGATGTTGTTTAGTCTCAGCAATCGTGCTTGCCACAAATATTAAGCCATGCATGTGTAAGTATGAACTAATTCAGACTGTGAAACTGCGAATGGCTCGTTAAATCAGTTATAGTTTGTTTGATGGTATCTACAACTCAGATAACCATAGTAATTCTAGAGCTAATACGTGCAACAAACCCCGACTTCTGGAAGGGATGCATTTATTAAATAAAAGGTCGACGCAAGCTCTACTTGTTGCTTTGATGATTCATGATAAGTCGTCGGATCGCACGATCATTGTGCTGGCGACGCATCATTCAAATTTCTGCCTTATCACCTTTCGATGGTAGGATAGTGGCCTACCGTGGTGGTGATGGGTGATGGAGAATTAGGGTTCGATTCTAGAGAGGGAATCTGAGAAACGGCTTCCACATTCAAGGAATGCAGCAGGCGTGCAAATTTCCCAATCCTAACACGGGGAGGTAGTGACAATAAATAACAATACCGGGCTCATTGAGTTTGGTAATTGGAATGAGTACAATCTAAATCCCTTAACGAGGTTCCATTGGAGGGCAAGTCTAGTGCCAGCAGCTGCGGTAATTCCAGCTCCAATAGCGTACATTTAAGTGGTTGCAGTTAAAAAGCTCGTTGTTGGACCTAGGGTTGGGTCGATCGGTCCGCCTCTGTTGTGCGCCGGACGGCTCATCCCTTTTGCCGATGATGCACTCCTGGCATTAACTGGCCGGGTAGTGCCTCCGGCGCTTTTACTTTCAAGAAATTAGAGTGCTCAAAGCAAGCCTACGCTCTGCATACATTAGCATGGGATAACACCACAGGATTCTGATCCTATTGTGTTGGCCTTCGCGATCGGAGTAATGATTAACAGGGATAGTCGGGGCATTTGTATTTCATAGTCAGAGGTGAAATTCTTGGATTTATGAAAGACGAACAACTGCGAAAGCATTTGCCAAGGATGGTTTCATTAATCAAGAACGAAAGTTGGGGGCTCGAAGATGATCTGATACCGTCCTAGTCTCAACCATAAACGATGCCGACCAGGGATCAGTGGATGTTGCTTTTAGGACTCCGCTTGCACCTTATGAGAAATCAAAGTCTTTGGGTTCCGAGGGGAGTATGGTCGCAAGGCTGAAACTTAAAGAATTGACAGAAGGGCACCACCAGAGTGGATCCTGCGACTTAATTTGACTCAACATGGGGAAACTTACCAAGTCCAGACATAGTAAGGATTGACAGACTGAGAGCTCTTTTTTGATTCTATGGGTGGTGGTGCATGGTTGTTCTTAGTTGGTAGAGCGATTTGTCTGTTAATTCCATTAACAAACGAGACCTCAGCCTGCTAAATAGCTATGTGGAGGTAACCCTCCACGGCCAGCTTCTTAGAGGGACTATGGACGCTTAAGCCACAGAAGTTTGAGGCAATAATAGGTCTGTGGTTCCCTTAGATGTTATGGGCCGCACGCACGCTACACTGATGTATTCAACGAGTCTATAACCTTGGCCGACAGGCCCAGGTAATCTTTGAAATTTCATCGTGATAGGGATAGATCATTGCAATTGTTGGTCTTGAACGAGGAATTCCTTATAAGCACGAGTCATCAGCTCGCGTTGACTACGTCCCTTCTCTAAGTCATGGTAAGCTACAGAGGTTAAAAGTATGCCTAAACGAATAATGGATTGAAAAATGTCCAAAAGTATAAAATAGTTTTAATTTCTCAAAAGACTTTCACATAAACTCTTTGCTATAACAAAATATAAGCAAAAAGATCTATGTGTGCAGTTTAAATTTGTACAAACACAAACTTTTTACTAATATTTTATTACGAACGGAATGTGTCATAAAAGTATTTTTTGACATAAAAAATAATATATATTAATTATTTATTAGTAATTTTAAATGATTTTCAATGTTTCATTTAATACTTTCTTAGCATTAATTATCAAGACAAGAAATGACAAGAATATTCTCAAAAATAGATTTTTTTTGGTCGAGACCAAGATATCTACTACCGAATGCAGTGACTAATCCCGTCGCTGGATTGGAGGCACATCGATGGGTGGGACAACTGACCCAGAGATTTAAAGTTGCTCTGTACCCAAGGATTCTCAAAAAAGATTAAATATATGGGGCACCCAACTTTTGCCAGCGATTGTGAAGTACTAGAAATAAAGCTAAGGAACTCACTTACTAGATATTATTCATAAATCAAGAGGCTCTTTCTTAAGGTGTACATAATTTCCTAAACTTCCTTTGGACTCCCTTAATTGGCTCTGACAACACCCAATTGGTCTTAAATTGAGTTTGCCCTTGTGAAGGATAGAGTCCCAACTATGTATTGTACGTGACAAAAAGTGGTAGATGTTTGGTTCACAACTTTCTTTTCCACATTTCTAAAAAATAAATCTTAGCCAAGTCTCTATTCACACCCACACCAAATAGATTTCCTTCCAATACATAGGTAAATCTTAGCAAAGTTTTTTTTACCGAAAATAAAAGAGTTTCAATATTCATTTCCACAAGACTATTCCACTACAAGCAAAATACATTAATTAATTCAATCTCAAATATGAAATCCATCTCTTATTCCATAAATATATTTAATGATGGGAGAATAATTGACAAATCTAAATTTTGTCTTTAATTTTGGTCACCAGATCTATTTTTTAGAGATGGAAATTTTTTTGAAATGCAACTCAAAATCTGAAAATTTGTTTATTAACTAGGCAATGGGTGACAAGTTTCAATTCTTTTCAAAGTTACTCTTTAGTCTTTACTCTTTAATTACCTCAAATTACGACTAGATTGAATTCATATTTCATATATTCTCTGATTTAAAGGGTGTATTTGATATACTGAAGGTCTGTAACCCCCATATCTGGGTTTCCCTCTAAGATACCCTAGACCTTCTTAAGAGACGCTGCCTTTAAGATAAGACTACTCAAACTTAAAATCTACCACCTAGAATAAAAAATGAATAAAATAAATCATCTTGTTTTAGCCCTCTGTGAAGAAAACAATATAGCTGAACAAAAACGATAAATGACTTTGAAGTTTAATTTCAAAAATGGAAGCACATACATCAAAACATGTTTTCTTGATGAGTGATGGGTGGGAAATGAAAAAATAAACAAAAAGATGAAAAACATTTGAGTGAGGAAAAATTTACAAAATAAATCAATTGAATTTCTAATATACCACACCTACACAGATTTGTTCACTCAAACTTGGATCTGTTGCCATGGGTGTAATCACTAGGTGGGAGACAAAGAGAACTTCAAAATATAGGTTGCGAATTCTTATAAAACTGCCAATATATAGAGAGAGAGAGAGAGAGAGAGAGCTCCCTTTTAAAAGAAAGATTTATTTTGTTATTGACCTTGATATAGAGAGAGAGAGAGAGAGAGCTCAGTTTCTAACGTATGTTTTATTATTTATTTAAAACATAATAAATATAAATGGTTACAAGATGGAGTCATTGTTGCACCCCGAAAAATCCGGATTGGACCTTTCATCGTACAACGTGAAAATTTGTGAAGCCGCCACCAACATTTTTTATTTAGGGACCAAAACATTGAAAAAGGGTCCTTTTTTTTAAGGCGGGTGGTCCTTTGAGAACTAGAGATGTAGGTTCGGGGGTCGGTTAGGTGTGGGGAAGGTATTAGCATCCCACACCTCCTTTCTACCGAAAGGGAACCTTTAACTTGATGTGCGGTTTTGACAGAGTTGATTTGAAACAATTCGTTCTACTTCTTTTTTATTTGAGAAAAGTGTTTTTGAAAACGGGGGAAAAGAAGAATCTTTTTATTATTTTTTAAAAGTGTGCTTGACGGGATGTGACCCGCTCATACGTATCTCCCGGTGCGATGGAGAATTCAAAGCTTACGTAGTTCTCTTGAGTCGAGAAACTTTGTGTCGGTGTTTTTTATTGTAGGGGTTTTCGGTCCTAGACTGTACAGTCCACTAGACCTAGAACAAAAACAACCCCGCCTGTACAGACGACGTGCCCCCTACTTATTGAAAATGTTTTTTTTGATTAAGGAAGAAAAAGATTTGTTGTGAGGTTGGTTGATTTTATTTGAGCAAGTATCTTAGGCTCGCACGAACTGTACAGCTCGCTAACCCTAAGACGCTAACCAATACCGGATGTACATCCGACTTGATTCCTTACTCATTTTTTTGAAATAGGGTTCAAGTTGTTAATTACTTGTTTTAATTCTCATAAGTATCCCAAGATGTTTGAGCTGTACAGCTCCGATCTTAGGACGCTAGACAACACCGGCCGTACGTCCGACTTGCCTCCTTATGAGTTTTCAACAAGGTTTATTGTTGATCTTAGAAAGAATTTGATTGTCTTATGAAAACAATTTGAGAAAAGATTGAGTTTGGAAAAAGCTTTAGAAAATGATTGATTTGAAGAAAGGAGAAGGGAGTTTGAGGGTGACATTGGTCACAAAAGGTTTGTTGGGATGGCGTGGCATCCAAAAGGAAAAGAAAGTAGAACATTCAATCAATTTCCAAGTCAAGAACCAAAGTGCAACATTTAACAAATTGCAAGCAAAGCAATCAACAATGTAAGCATAAGCATAAACATTACCAATTACAACATTTGAGCACAAGAATGACACTTAGTCATCAACATCTAATGGCATGCATATGTAAGATCAACATTAACCAAATAGGTTACAAGAATAGGCACACAAATAGATAATGCAAAAGTTTAATTCAATTAGGCATCAACACAAGATAAAAACGCAAGGTTGAATCCCTTTTGGTAATCCTTGACATTTGAGACAATGCACAAAGGCATAAGTGTCTAGTCCTTT
The DNA here is from genome assembly GCA_963573325.1 of Astragalus glycyphyllos. Taxonomy (NCBI): domain Eukaryota; kingdom Viridiplantae; phylum Streptophyta; class Magnoliopsida; order Fabales; family Fabaceae; genus Astragalus; species Astragalus glycyphyllos. Next base: position 42,878,562 of record OY754307.1, read on the forward strand.
TACCAAATCATCAACATTAAAGCATAACATTGACCTAGAAAGAACATCACATTTGCAAGACCAAAAGTGACCAAAAGAGGGCATTAACAAGTCATTTTTGTAACCAAAATTGATTAATCAAGTTAGAAAACTAGCATTTGCATTTTCAAGCAAGAATTGCACAAAGAAAATTGAATCATCTTAGGCAATCCTCATCACTTAAAGTGAAGTGCACTAGGCACAAGTGAGAGTCCTCTTGCCAATCCTCAATATAGAATAATTTTGCAAACAAGTTACTAACAAGCAAACCAAAGTTTACAATCAAAGCCCAAGGTTGTGTTGAATCATCTTAGGCAATCCTCAACAATTAAAGTGAAGTGCACAAAGGCACAAGTGTGAGTCCTCTTGCCAATCATCAACATATAACAATTTGCAAGCAAGATACAATCAATTAGCAACAATATTTTGCAATCAAAACATCAAATCAATTGCGTTGAATCATTTTAGTCAATCCTCAACACTTAAAGTTAAGTGCGCAAAGGCACAAGTGTGAGTCCTCTTGCCAATCATCAACATAGAGTAATTTTGCAAACAAGTTACTAACAAGCAAACCAAAATTTTCAATCAAAGCATAAGGTTGTGTTGAATCATCTTAGGCAATCCTCAACACTTAAAATGAAATGCCTAAGGCACAAGTGTGAGTCCTCTTGCCAATCATCAACATAGAATAATTTGCAAGCAAAGTACATAACAACCAAACCAAAACAACTTGAGAAATCATTTTACTCAATATTGCAAACCCATTTCACAAAGAAATAACAAAACTCTAACTTATTAGAAACTTGCGAATCAAAACATAACCAAACAACAAATTCATTCAACAAATACACAAAATCAAGCGAGCAAATGACACTAACAAGACTTAGGAACATTTATTCACACGATCCAAGCAATCAAACACCAAAATCAACAACTATTCATATTTTTTTTGATTTTTTTTGTGAAAATAAGAAGGCATGAAAAATGAATATTTGCAAAATCAAACAACATGTTTGGACATGGGAACTTCAAAATCAAGCCTCAATAACAAGATTGCATAAAGAAATGCATCAAACTCGATTAAACCTATTTTATGCTAAGGGTGCAAAACATTCATAGCTTCCTAACACAATTTTATTTCACAATATGCAACAAGCAAAATGATAACAACACAAATCACAATTTATTCAAGGGTGAGAAGCAATCTCAAACACCCAAGCCTCCCTAAGTGCTTGTCAAAATGTTTGAGATACCTCTCACCAACAACAATCAACAAATCAACAATATACCAACACTAAAATGCATGAATATGGTAGGATGCAAAATTAGAAACATGATATCTACATTTTGATGCAAAAAAGTTGAAGATGATGCTAGGTTTTAAGAAGTTTACCTCAAACCAAGCTAAGGAATGACTAATATGAAGAACAAGACCACAAATCAACTTGAATCTTCACCAAACTTCAATGAAACCCACGAAATGCTTGCTTAAAAATGCTCTTTGATGATGCAAGCTTGAATTAAATTAGGAGAGAAGGAAGATATATGAAGTAGGAATGGAAATGAGGTGAGAAAATGGTGATTTGGTGAAGGAGAAGTGATGAATTGATGGAGGAAGAAGGTGTTTGTGATTTCGGCCAAAGGAGGAGAGGAGAGGAGAGGTTTGTGTGCTAGGGTTGTGTGAGTGAAAATGAGGCCAAAAGTGTGTGAGAGGTGAGGTTTCTAAGGTATATATAGAGAGCAACTAGGTTTAAGGGTATTTAGGTCATTGTGCATCTCATCTCACTCTAGGATTGCATTTAAAATTTGAATGGAGGGTGAGGATTGAAACACACATGATGAGGGACAAAAAATGAAAAATTGGAGAGGAAATGGGGAGGGAGAATTCGGCCAAGCAAGGGGGAGGGTGTAGCCTTGGTCACCAAGTTTTGCAAGTTGTCATCTTGTACTATTGTACTATTATATGACCATTCCATTATCCCTTCATTTTTGATTATTCTTCTTAGGATAATTGTACAAAAATACACCCAATTTAGGCCACATACTAGGAATCTTAGGAATATGCCATTTTATGAGATCACCATGACCAAAAATATCATAAAAACCTCATCTTGAAATTTTTGTAGAATATTCCTTTTTGATGCCTTTTTTGAATTTGAATTTTGTGCACAATGTATGCATGCATGCGCATACATACATACATGACCAAAAATGTTTTGCCTCAAATAAATTTCTCTAAAATTGCACAATGATTCTTGATGAGAAATTATCTTATTTTTGACAATGACCAAAATACCCTTTTGCCCTAAAAACCTTGTTTTTTAACAACAAATGCATTTCCACTCTAACAATGAATTTAAAAGCCCTAGAATGACTTTTAAAACCCAAAAATGCATGCACAATGCTCTTCACTCTTCAAAATAAAACCACACTTCTCAATTTATTTGTTTTTGTGGAGAATTAGGGTTTTGACCTAGGCGGACAAAATTAGGGTATGACAGTCATTATGCCCCGATCATAATGAGGCACAAACTTATCAAAATATTTTAGTACGACAAAGGATTGTATAAAATCTCGTTTGGATTTGCTTGAGATGGGCATAAGAGAACAGTTACATCCAGCGGCAAGAGGTAAAGGAACATATTTGCCTCCAGCATGTCATACCTTGTAATAAAAAGAGAGAATAAGCTTTTGCGAGTGCCTAAGGGGAATAAAAGTGCCACAAGGTTACTCTTCAAATGTAAAGAGTCTTGTCTCAATGAAAGATCTTAAATTAGTTGGCTTGAAGTCTCATGACTGCCACGTGTTGATGCAACAACTACTACCCGCGGCTATACGTGGCATCTTGCTGAAAGATGTCCGACGTACCATAACTAGGTCGTGCTTATTCTTCAATACTATATGTGGTAAAGTTATAGACCCTAAAAAATTGGACGAGTTGGAAACCGAGGCTGCTATTATCTTGTGTCAGTTGGAGATGTTTTTTCCTCTCTCATTCTTTGATATCATAGTTCATCTAATTGTTCATCTGGTGAGGAGGTGCTTCAAGCACATTTTTTTATTTTGAATAACACAGATGAAGTATTACCTTACTTGTCTTCTCATCAAAAGCTAGTAAAGGCAAAAAACCCTCGACGGGATGAATATTGGTTATTGAACGAGCATAAAAAACATTCATCGAGTGGTTTAAATTAGAGTTTCAGAAAGATGCAAGCGCCTCTGATACTTTGAGATGGCTAGCACATAACCCTAACTTTGATGTCTTTTGTTGGAACGGGTACGACATAAATAGTGGCGTTATGGTCATAGCTTCTTCAATGCACTTCTCTAGTTCAAAAGATAAAAACCCCGTACTCGAATCTGTTGCTTACTTTGGTGTTATCGAAGAGATTTGGGAGCTTGATTACACTAAATTTAAAGTGCCCATTTTTAAATGTAAATGGGTAAACAGCAACGATGGTGTACGTACTGACGAAATGGGATATACACTAGTGGACTTTGACAAGGTAGGTCATAAGAATAAGCCTTTCATCATGGCTGACCATGGAAAACAAGTTTTCTATATCAAGGATCCTTCTAACAAAAACTGGTCGGTGGTCCTACAAGGAAAAATAGGTAGTGATGAAAATGAAGAGTCAACTCTTGCAATTACTGAGAAAATTTTTTTTCGGTACCTGGACGTCGGAGATGACTGAGTCCGGGGTTCAAGTTGAAGTGCTTCTGGAGATTTGGAGATGGACTTTGGATGGATGAATATCAGCCTTGGAAGGTCGGAGGTTGCTTGCTCATGCACGTCGGGGGGGTGGTACCTGCAAACACTCCGATGCTTAAGTCAGCAAGGGAAGAGAAGAGGTGTGCAAGGAATGAGAACGTACCTGGAAATGGAGGGGTTCACCTCTATTTATAGACGGAAGTGTCGTACCTGAGGTGTCCGATACAGGTACTTGGATCTTGATCGTTTGGTGCGGACACTTGACGGTGGAGCATACGTTGGGCCTTTCCAAGTACGAAATTGGGTCAGGCCCAAATTGTCTATGGTCTGGCCCTATCCGGAACAGTGGCCCCCCAAGTCGAGGTCGGCTGAAGGATGAGGTCGGCCTCCGTTTGACGAACTGTTGCATTTGAAGAGGGAGTAATGATTGCTACGCCACGTGTCAGCTTGCGAGTGAGAAGGAAGAAGTTCAAGCAAAGGTCGAGGCATGTCGAGCTGAGTTAGAGAGGGTGAAGGATGAGAATGATGTTGCCGCAACCCGAGTGGCAGATTCAGCCAGACTCGGCTTTGAAAGTTATAAAGGATTAGTGGCAGTGCTAAATCCCGACCTCCCTTTGGAGCTACTGGACCCCGGTCATGAGATCTACGAAGGAAAACTGGTCAAGCCGAAGCCCGACTTATCTCTGGAGGAAGCCGAGGTCATCTTTGAGTGTTCTGGTGGGGAAGAGGAGAGCGAAGAGGTGACCGAGTCCGACTCTCTGGAGGAATCTTTGTAGTCCTTAGTTCACCTTGTAACTTTAGTTTATTTTGTATTCCTTTTTGTATATATTGACCCATGGTCTACTTTTCCTTTATAAAATTTCAGTTGTATGAACTTTTATTTTACTTAAGTAATTAGCGTTTCGTTCCTTATACTAATGATAAATGAGTAGATTGCCGTACAGTGAGATGTGAGTCAGAGTTGGCTGAGGCGTAGGTAAACGGAATTCGAATGACTTACCTCGTAGGCTTCATGTACCTTTTCTCCTAGGTCACTGTGGGCCCCTTCCTCTGTCTCTGATGGAGCATACAGCTCGGGTATCAGAGAGGTCTTTGATTCGAAGTTACTGTGGACTCCTGGTCTTCGATCTTTGATGGAGCATTGAGCTCGGGGATCGGAGAAGTCTTCGAGTCGAAGTCATTGTGGACTTTCGTCTTCGGTCTCTGATGCTCATTGAGCCCAGGGATCAGAGAAGTCGTCGAGTCGAAGTCGCTGTGGACTTTCGTCTTTGGCCTCTAATGGAGCATGGAGCTCGGAGATCAGAGGTATTTTTGGTTTGAAGTCGCTGTGGACTTCATCCTTCGGCCTCTGATGGAGCATTGAGCTCGGAGATCAGAGGGAAGGCATCCCTGCACGAGGCGATACTTTTAGGGTCACTGTTGGCCTGAGCCGCTGTGGACTTCTCACGCACCCCGTGACGGAGCGTTTGAGCTAGGAATCACGGAGGACGCTCTTTGAACGGCCTCGCCTCATACCGTCATCCGCCGAGTGGCCAGCCGGGGTCAGACTAGGGTGAGAGGGGTATTGTGATAGGTCGATAACCAAGGTCGCCGAGGGTCCTGTGTGTTAACGACACAAATATTCTAAACAGTAATATTAAATTGACAGAGTGTGGTTCTGCAATCTTTTCTTATTTGAAAAACGACGTAGTACATTGGGTCATTACATTGTTTCTCGTTCGTTCTTCAATTGGCGTCGTGCTCGCTCTCTTTTCATTTCTCCTTTGGCTCGGTTTCCCTCTATTAAATAGCAAGTGCTCTTTGCTTCTCCTCTCGACGCTCCGACTTGAGGCACAAATATTGATCATGTCGACCGAAGTGGTCAGCTTTGTAAAGAACTATATCACTACTAATTATCACATAATGTTATCATATCAAGCGATGTATGTAGAATTTAGTAATATGCATGATTGCTTTGATAGAGCTAAGTTATAGTCTTTGGGACTGAGATATTTGATATATTCTTGCCACAAAACTCATGTGCTTAATATAAATAATTTCCACAAATCAAGATAAGACTTTGTTTTTCTAAAGAAATTATTCAAAGATAGTTTTTTTCATCTCCAACCGTTCTGGAATTTTGCATGTAGAGATCAACTACGGTTTCAACCAAAAAATTTATCATATATAATTTGAGGCCATTCATTTAGAACTCTTTCCTAACAATCAATAGTTTTGGATGCTTTTAAAGAGTTCCGTTAATATTTATGTCATCAACATAGACATCAATTATAGCAAATTCTTTTCCAATTATTTTCATAAAACACTATGGAGAAGTGATGTCATTTTTTTATCCTTTAGAATATGAATTGAGATGTTGATTATACCATATGTGTTCAAATTATATAAGCTCATGAAGGAACTATTTCAATTTGAGTAATCATCTCGAGAGTCTGAAAAGTGTGTCTCAAAATATTAAATCCTTTGGGGATCTTCATATAATTATGACTATCAAGTGGTTTCAACCAAAAAAATTATCATATATAATTTTTTTTTTGAAGTAGTGCTATCATTTATCAAATTTAGCACTATATTATATATATATATATAAAAACATAGTCAATGTTACCTTCGTTTTGGTTCCATATTATTTCATTCTTGACATAATTGATTGTTGAAGAACATGGCATCCATGGAAATTAGAGAGAAAACCCTAAAAGTTTATTATATTGAAATTGGTAAATATATTACTAATGAGAAATAGATGATTACAAATGAGTGTACCATCTACCTTATACACTAACCACTAATGGGCCTTACTACTAACCAATGGGCTTACTATCTATATTTTATTAGCCTCCCGCAAGCTGGAAGGTGTTCACAACACTTCCAGCTTGAAATAAGCAATACAAAATACTATCAAAGTAAAGAAAAATAAAGAGCCATCCGAATTGGTAGTAGTTGAGGTGCATAGCTCCTTGAAGATCAATTTGAATTGGCTTAATCACTTGAAGGAAGTAAAACGCTTAACCACCATAGGGCAGAAGCAAACAACAACAAGGCCATAAGTCCAAAGGCTTAACCACCAAACAGAAATTATACCTCAAAGTTTAACCATTTGGCAAAAGGACATCAACGATTAACCATCAAGCTCAATCACTCAAGACAGAAGCAAAATCTCAATGCTTAACCATTTATAGTAGAAGCATCATGCTTAACCACCATAAACAGAAGCTAAAAAACCAAGCCAATTACTGAAATTGACAATCAACTTTAGAAGAACTAATTCCAAATATGAGCAAGGGCAACAAGACCTTCAATCAAACCAGAAAACTTTGCATGTGAAAACAGGAATACTCACTAGTTATCAACACTACCATGAAACCCCCTTGTTGAACAAACTTTAGCACAATCGGCCAATACCAAAAACACCAACAAAAAAACTTTGGCACTTTCGAGTGGTAATTAAAGTTGGCATACCTACCAGAAACCAATATCTCCATCAATACCACTTAAAGCCATCTGCTACAACAATACAAAGAGCCACGCCCAGAAAACACAGAGCAATAGACCACCAAAATTCCAAGATAGAAGGACAGGTTTCTGTTACATCACCTTGAACACTAATCTTCCTTTCTGAGTATCAATGTAGATCAAAGAGTATTCCATTATGAATTAGACCACTTCGGTAGACATGATCAATTGCACGAATAACATCTTCATAAATGTAGGAAGCATCAAATTCTAGCTTAGCATCCACAAAGTACTGCACTATATCTGTAAGAAGGCACGCCTCACCTAACCGCTGAAGTGAGAATTCAGATTTAGAGAAACAAAACATAAATTAGAGAAACACAATCGCATAAACGATCTGCAATAACTTGACAAAATCGATGCAGAGATGATTGCAACGCGAGGTTAAAGCCAAAAACAATCCACGAACAACAATCCAAAATAAAGGATCGATTTAGGAAAGACAATGTAAAATCAAAGAAGAAAAAAAAAACAAAACGGAAGACTAGAATGCGATGCCGACTCAGAATGATAGACCGGAAGGGAGAAGTGATCCGAAATGAAGAAATGCAATGCAATGCAAATCGAAAGTTCAAAAGAAAAATGCAGAAGGTGGATGCGCACAAGATACAAAATAAGATGAAAACTGAAAGAGAAAGAAATTATCGAAAAAGAGACCAAGAAAATGAATGAAAAGGAAAATAATGAAATAAAGAAAGTGACTTAGATGCACAGAAATTCATGGAGGATACCATGTTTGCTCTGATACCATATTGAAGAACATGGCATCAATGGAAATTAGGGAGAAAATCCTAAAAGTCTATTATATTGAAATTGGTAATTATATTACTAATGAGAAAAAGATGATTATAAATGAGTGTACCATCTACCTTATATATTAACCACTAATGGGCCTTACTACTAACTAATGGGCATACTATTTATATTTTAACATTGATCGAGTTCTCTTTCAGAATTTTTCAAGTACCTGTTAAGTTCTTTTGGAACCGAAATGTAAGTTATGTCTGAAGACTCTTTTAGAGTTTCTATATCCTCACTTGGACCATATTTCTTTACTAGCTCTGTTTCTTGTTCAAGGATTTTTATCTTTGGAACTGAATGGTTTACCACGCTTCAGGCACTATTGAGACTTATTTGCAATATTAGATTGACCAACATGGACATCCATTTTATTGGAGCATTAACAACTGATATATATGATTTTTTCACACATTTTGAATTAGTGGATGCAATTGACAATTGCTTTGATAAACATTACAAATAAAATATCTATTGAACTTCAAGTTCACATTGATTAGTTCGAGGATCAAGAAGAGACGATAATAATTCACTCCAACTGATCTCGTTTTCCAGCTTCTTATTTTCTCCCCTAATGTTGGAAAATTTAGTTCATCAAATGATAATCATCAAACTAGACTATAAAGAAGTCTCTAATTGTTGGCTCAATATATATTCCCAAAATTCTTTGAGGACCCATCATAATGCTTTATGAGACAAGAAGGTTTAACATACACTGGACTTTTAAAAAATTTTAAGATGGGAAATATAATGTTTGTGACCTAAAATAAAATGTAAAGAAGAAGAGTTATGAAAACTTGTTGGCCTAATGCGACTCAATATTGTAGCATGCAAAATTGCATGTTCCCAAATATAAATTTTAAGTTCTTATCTAATAACTATTACTCATATAGTTAACTTTAGACCTCTAAAAAATGATTCTTGAAGACCATTTTATGAATGAGCATATGCTACGTGATCTCCAATATCAGTTAGAATAGACATACAATACTCATTAGATGTTTCCATATAGTTGATGCATCAATTTAATTCATAAAATATCTATAGGGTCCCCAGGTAGGTGTGTTGGCCCACAAAGATAATCATATGTATTTGTTTTAAACATTTGAGATATTCACTTCCAATTTTTGTGATGATGGTCTAACTATAAACTTTCCTTGTGAACAAGAGATACATGAGAACTTATTAGATTGAAGAATCTTCTGGTCCTCTTAAATTTTTCTTCCCATCATTATAGACTCGTGATGGCCTAACCGGTCATGCCAAACAACGAAGTTATTGTTATTTGTAAACTTCTCGTTTACTATATGTGATTCAATTGCACTGATATAAGTGTTGTACAAACTAGGGGGAATAGCAGACATTTTTCCATTACACTTATTTATCCAAAGTATGTCTCGTTAGATGACGATATTTTACATATCCTTCATTTATGAGTTCAGTATGGTATCCTTTTGGACATATATCCTTAAAACTTAAGCTAAATTATAGTTTTGGTCCATTGATTATTAAAAATTCACACATTTGTTCCTCCTATTTTAAAATTCAGGAAGTTAGTTTCCTTATTTGAAAAAACTCAGATATTTAATCCAAACAATTTTTATTGTTGGGTTGGAGACTTGTAAAAAAGGCTAATGTGGCACTCATTAAATGATATAGGTAACTAATGTGGAACTCATTTAATGATCCAGCGAACATGACACGTTATATATTAATAATTAAAAATAAAAAAAATCCAGATTCAATCTTAATAAAAACGTCAGATTCAATCTAAATCCTCAAGTCATTCAATCTAAATCTGAGCTTGTGCAAATTTCATCAAACCCCCAAATCTTCTGTGAATCTTCAAAGGTTTGATGCGTTTCCTCTTTTGTGGGAGTTTGCGAAAAGTTTTTGTGTTGTTTGGTTCATAGTGCATCCAAGGTTTGTGAGGGTTTCTGGATTGTTGTGTTACAAAGCCACACTCATATATCAGAACATTCAAAGAAACCTCGATCAGTGAGTGTTTTGTGGTTATTATATTGATTTGTATTTAAACATTTCCGTTTTATTGATGATGAGAACGATGATGTTGATTTTGATGATGATACATTAGACCTGATGAAAACGACTTGGACGATAACGAAGAGGAACAAGAGTTGTCGAGGAAGAAGGCTTCTTTTTTTCTTCTATTTGATTTTTAGTTGTTTAGATGATGAAGATGGTAAAATCCATGGGAAGAAATGCTTAATGTGGTGTGATTTTTGGTTATGATGTCGATTTTAGGTTTTAATTCCAATTTTGTATTTTGCTTTTAATTTTGGCTTAAGTATATGGTCAGCCACTGTAAATATGACTATAATCCATTTAAGCTCCTTTAAAAAAAACATTAAAATTACCTTGTAAATATTAAGCGTTTACGGTTAAACCTATCGACCAAATTTCCATCCAAAAAAGCCAATGTCACTGCCACGTGTCACCATTTAATTGGACCTTAATACCACGTGGCAAAGACATGGCATGTCATCCCCCATGTCAACATTAACACGTGCCACGTTAGCAACCAATGGGTGGCTACCACATGGTGCAGGCATGCCAATGTGGAGCATAATGTTATACTAAAAAGAATAGTTATTTTGGTAAACATGGGTTTGAACCCATGACCCCCTAGTGCTACACAACACCTCTTACCACTAAGCCAGATGATTACTTGTGGATTATGGCAATATTTTCAGGGGCTGAATAGATATTTAAGCCTTCAATCTTTTATTATTTAAATAAACAATTTAAATTATTATAAATATTATTATATGACTTGGCAAGTACATGTGACATCATCAAATGACGTGTGCAAGCTGCATCAGCTGTCACGTCATTTTAATTAGGACCACGTCAGCATTTTTTGGTGGGATTCCAACTTAACAAAAAAATTGAAAAACCTATCTTTGGACTAAATGTATGAATTTTTTAAATTAATGCGACTAAATGTCGGAGTTTTAAAATAAGGGAATCAAATGTCTGATTTTTTTGAAAATAGGGGGACGAAAACTATAATTTAGCTTAAAACTTAATAAATTTCTATAAGACTTGAGAAATTATAATATGGTATTAATGTGTAAAAAATTTGTTTTCTAGGTAATAAACAATACACTAGCACTTTCAGAGCCTTCAATTGCATTTTGCTAACATCTAGTTGCAAGATGATAACAAGTACACATGAACACAATTTAATATAAAATGCACGTATATAATCTTAGTTATACTCTAAAAGCTTAGAATGTCTTATAATTTGCATCCATTAAGAACAAATGACACACCATTTGCGATGTCATTATAGAACAATGACTGATAAAAACTCATTATATTGAAATCTATTTTAGTCATTCAAAATATCAATATATGATGTCATTGCTACTTTAGGATAATCTTGCTAAACATATTTTAAATAGTAAAACTATGTCGACTACTAAAACTTTAGGTTTGAAACAACACTTTATTTTCTATAAGTACAAAACAAACTTTTGGATTTACAAGATAGAGTCATTATGCCCTGATCATCATAAAAGGACAACATTAGTGTCTAATATTGTGCGCCATTTGCAAAAGTAACTATATGTAGTTTTAAATTACGACCCGAAACCAAAATGGTGCCGAACCATAATGGTTTTTGAGGCCTCATGAAGCGCATCGCAACTACAATTGCTGCTGCATCGTCCTCAATTTATCACAATTCCCCTAAACAAAATCGTGTATGAAGACTCTACAATAGCGACCTAAACTCCGATATAATTTCTCGCAATATCTGAAATGGCCATAGTTTGAGAAAGTACTTTTATGATTATTAATTCATAATAGTCTAAATAAATTTAAAAATATGAATCTTAAGTTTGACCATATACCTTATCTATTCTTTCACTTCCATCAGTTCGCGGTTTGTAGCCAACTGTCCATTTCTCCTTCCATTCAGGTGGAAGTATTTTATGAGGTCTTCCTCTTCTTGAACACGAAGTGGATTCTCCAAGAAAACTTACATTCTAAACCCATATATTGTTAAATAATAGGTAAACACAAATATTAGTTTTGGAAATTATAAAATTATTCACGTTTAATAAGTAGAAAATTAAAAAATAAATTGGCATAAAAATAGTTAGAATTTGAAAATAAAATATATATTACCTTCATTTTTTTAACAAAGTCATCACAAGCAGCGTTCTTATTATTGACTCTAGGAACATAATAGGATATGGGAGTTGCTAGAATCGCTTCTTCATTGTTTAATTCAGTGTCCTTCAAAGGAGTATCTTGCGATTCTTCGTGCGTTAAAAGTACCTACAAAAAAACTTTAAAAGTTAAATTAATCATACTTCTCAAAAAAAATGAGCTAGATTTGTATTATAAGCAAAATGACACAAACTTACATTATTTGAGACCACTCTACGTGTATAATATGCTATAGCTATTTTATATTCATTCAAGCATAAGAGTATATTTTCAATCTACTAACTTCCTCTCAATACATATGGTCTAATTTTACATGTAGCTTATAATGGATTCTTATGCACAGTACTCTTTAACAATTTAGTTACAACTGCTTCTACCCCTAGCACCTCTGATACTAGTTGGGTTGGTAATGATTCCACTCAACATCCCACCACCAGGCTAGATTCACTATTTGCCACTGTGTCTGACATGGTAACTCGTGACATGAGTATTTCGGGGAAGATTTGGGGTGATGTGTCAGATGACGTTGAAGATCTTATTTGAAACTGTTGCTGAACAGCCTGAACCGCAGGTGTCTACAACCCGAGAGGAGAAACACAAAAAGAAGTTGATTTAGAAAACAATTTATTATAACACTCATTCTAAGACGAATTCTGTCTTTGTTTCCTTTTGATATACCTTTTGTAAGTGGGTCCTCAGTTTTTTAGAAACCCAGTTTTTGGCCAGTGATTGGTTGGTTAGATCTCCTGCTTCAAGGACATTCTAATTGCCTAACTATAGTTAGTTAGTTTTTTAATTTATAGGTTGATGTGTTTTAGGGACTCTCTATTACTGCATAGCCTCTCTTATGTCAAGGGTTTTTGCCTAGTTCCCCTTTGTGCTCCTTTTTGTCTTTTTTTCTCTATTTTTTTAGTAAATTGTGGAAGGATGGCATGTTTGATAAAAAAAAAAAATTGACCAAAGTTTACATTATAAAAATTGATGTATCGTTCAAAAATATAAAAAACATCATGAGTTGATTTTCTAGATCATGTTAGTAGGGTAGGATTTAAATATACAAATTCAACTAAAAAATAGATAACATCTATCTAGCAAAAAAATATAAAAAACATCATGAGTTGATTTTCTGGATCATGTTAGTAGGGTAGGATTTAAATATACAAATTCAATTTAAAAATAGATAACATTTATCTAGCAAAAGTAATTAATCCTTCAAATAAAAGGAAGTAAATCATAGCAAATTAGAGTAGTAAATATTAATATATAAATTTCAAATATACTACCTTAATCAGTGAAATCACAGTCGCCAAAAATTTGAGTTGGACTTTGTATAAATGAGCAGTAGACTTGAGCAAAACGAGAAGGTAAATAAATAAACTGCAATATAGATGATTCATGTGTGATGAAACCAGTAATGATATTCCAAGAATCAAGTTTTGGGGCCTTGCTCGTGAATCTAGTGGAGAAAAAACTATTCAACATTAAACAAGAGGAATATAAGACCACAAAAAATATATATAATCAATCAGATCAAGTTTAATAGGAGATTAGTAGTATTCGTAGTACCTGTGTGAGTAGAATAAAGTTGTGCCCGCCCTACCATATCATCTTAATCAAATTAAAAATACAACTATACATATGAATTGATGATCGATGATTTTGCAACTCTTTTCAAACTATAAGTAATGCAGGAAAGGAAGAGGAATAACAATGAGGTGGGAAGGGGAGAGTGACGTTCGTAAGGTTTGAGAAGGGTCGCAGGATCACAAATATTGTGAAAGTGACGATGCAAGCACACATTTATAACGAGAGGATGTAAGGTCAAATCAGGGCCGTGTAGAGGACCAAGCCAATAAGGCCAATGCCTTAGGCCCAAAACGCAGCCCAGACTCCTTTTTATTGTTTTTGTGTGAGTTTTTTTAACTGAAATATTTATAATTAAAATCAATATATTGTATCCAATATATTAACTACTAGTTTCAATATTTTTTTAAGGAAATTAATTTTACTATGACAAAAGAAAAGGGGATTTAACTTTATTGAATTATATTACGAATTACAAGATTAGACTCGAAAACTTCAATTGAATCGTCAAAGTTTTATTTTTATGTGATAGATGCAAAAGATAAGATGACTATTAGAATTGCAAAAAAATAATTAGTTCTATTTCTGACGTATGTGTACTACCAACTGTAAAGTGTAAATTATTAACATAATAATGATTTGCTGAGATATTTTAATTATCATTCGCTTTTTTATTAGCATATTAAAATTTCAAGGCTTAATTAGAAAAAATAAAAACACCGACTTTGCGTTAATTTAGACGTCAAAATTTCACGTTTTCAGTTATAATATTTTAATTAGTTTAAGACTTTATTTTATATTCAGATATTGTCTATAGGCTTTTACAATTACCACCAATCACAATTTATTGTGTGGTTGGTTACTTATTGACTAATCGATGGTGACCATTTGACCAATTTCTTTTTGATGATGTGTCAACATCTAATTGGTAGATAGTGTAAAACATGTATAAACATGTTGTTTATATAAATTATATCCTTAGTTTAAAATTATTTAATTGATTCATTTTCCCTAAGAGTTTTGCTTTACCCTTAGGCCTCAAAGGTTCTCTACATGGCCCTCGGTCAAATTTTAACCCTATCTAAATATATAATTGTTCGGTACCGGAGTACGGTCCTGAAACACCCGAGCTTCAGAGGTATTTGAGTCCGATGTTCAGGATGGGTGAAAGTGCTTCCAGTTGGGGTGCTTCATGAAGATGAAGATTGAGCTTGGTGAATCGAGGTTGGAGGTCAGAAGGTCCGCGGTAATCCTTTGTCCACGCCGGGTGGGGGTACATGCAAGACACTCCGACGCCCAAGTCAGTAAAGAAAAGAGAGGGAAGAGAGAAGAATGAGAGTCAATCAAAGAATAGTTGGATTATGTTCGTCATATCCCGTACCTGGATTGGAGGGAGGAGCCTCTATTTATAGAGAGAGTGTCGTACCTGAGCCGTTGGATGCAAATGTCTCGAAGTACGGAAATGGGTCAGGCCCAACCTAATGAAGGTTTGGCCCAGTCTGGAACAGTGGCCCCCCAAGTCGAAGATGGGGGCAGCATGAGGTCGGCCATGTCGAGTCATGTCTTTTCTTGAAAGGTGAGTCAGATATATATGCGATGCTTTGGGGAGCTCGGGTACCTGTTTGCGCAAAGTTGAAAAGGCGCAGATTAATTTGTTGTGACGCTTCACATCCTGCATCTATAAAAGGCGAGTTGGAGGTTCATTTGATCATTCTTGCATATTTCGTCATTTTGAGCTCTGCAAAGCGAATTATTTTTGTTGGTGCGCGAGATCAGCATTTCATCCGTCGACGTCATTTTCTAGGTTTTTTCGGTCGAGATCAAGATTCAGTCCAACATCCGAAACTTTCTGCATAAAGATTAGTTGCTTTCTATAAACTTTTAAATGATTTAGCATACTTTTGTCAGCGGCCGACGTCGCCGCCTCGGCGATCGTCGCTACTCACTCTAGGGGGAGGAGGTAGTCGCTACTCCCGAGGTCGAGGCAGATGAAGAAGAAGTTGTTGTTGAGGACAAGTATGATTGGGTTACCAAGTGGATCTGTAACACTGCTGCAAGATTGAAGCCAAGCAAGCCCATATCCTACTATGAGAAATTTATTGTTGCCCCCGCTGAAAGAGATGGAGGCTGATCGAGGCCGAGGACTTTCCAGTGTGCACAGAGCACAACGGAATAGGGTTCTTCTTTTATGGGGCTGTCCTTGAGACCATGGGAGTCCGGGTTCCACTTACCAACTTTCAGAAAGGCGTACTGAAGTTTCTGCATGTAGCCGCTTTCCAGTTGCACCCGAATGGCTGGGGTTTTATCCGAGGTTTTGAAATGGTTATGGAGCGCCTCGGGAGGGCACCCTCTGCTGAAGTCTTCTTCTGCTTCTTCAACGTGTTCCGTTCTCCGGAAGCTGGAACGGAGGGCAAGAGGCAAGGACACGTTGGACTCAGGTGCAATGCCAGACGTTCTCATTTCGAATAATAAATGTTATTCCGAATAGTTGACTTTAAAAAGAATTGTAAAACCATTTTTGTTGGTTATTTAGTGAAAAATGTTATTGAGTTATAGAAAAAAGTGGTTATTAATATTTTATATTATGGAATTTTAAAAAGACATCAAATGGAATAAAAGATGTTTTAAGAATGAACAAAGCAAATATTTATTAAGATGATTTTGATAATTATTTATTTTGCAATTGTTACAGTTTAAGTTCACTTCAACATGTTTTTATAAATGTTCGGTGTACATTTTGTAATTTTCAATTGTTATGTGGTGCCTCTATTAATTATCCTAGAACTGGTTAATCTGCAATAAAAATGGTCAAAATCGCTTGTGTACCGGTCCACACAAACAGTGGGTAGTGGACCGTAAAACCCTTCTCATCAATCCAATTTTGTATTTGGCTCAGACGTTCAAGATATAAGTCCTATTTATATATATATATATATATATATATATATATATATATGAAAACACTAGTTCAACAAATCACAAAACTGAATTTGAACCTTGTTCCGGACTGGGCCAACAGCCAACCACCTGGACCTGGCCCAATCCGCATGTGTTGCCACAAGGCAAAATCGGACTTCGCTGCGGCCGCAACCCGTATCCAAAGAACGGGGCTCGTTCGCCCGATCCAACGTCCCACGCACGGCATCGTGGTCTATAAATAGAGGACTCGTCTTCCAATTCCAGGTACGCACTCATTCCTTCTCAAATACCTCTTCTCTACCCTTCCTAACTTAGGCATCGGAGTTCTTGCAGGTACCCCACGCGAGGCGCGGGAGAAGAGCACCTCGGTCGATCCGAGGTCCAAACTCAACCATCCGAAGTCAATTTTTCATCCTCGCGGCGTGCTCCAACCCGACGTGACAATTCGTACTCCGGTACCGAACATTGGCGACCACAGTGGGAGAAATCGTTCCCTTATGGTGATTTCGGGTGGATCATCCGTCTCGACGATGGAAACCAAAAAGACACTGAAGCGCAAATGGAGGGAAATGGCCAGCTTGACCTCCAACTCAACCTTGACTTCGGCTTCATCCAGAAAGCCTCTTCTCTTCTCCGACGAAGACTTTCTACTGGGCGAACCAAACGAGTTCATCCCCCTAATCATCTCGGCCTCCATGCTCGACGTCGAGGTGAAGCGAATCCTGGTGGATCATGGAAGTTCTGCCGACATCATGTTCCAAGACCCCCTTCCAAAGCTCGACCTATCCCTCGCGGATACCTTGACATCATGGTGACCTATGGTCTAAAGAAGCTCGCTCGGACCATCAAAACAACCTTCCTAGTGATACCACTCCTTACCCCGTACCACTGCATCATCGAAAGACCAACCTTGGGCAAGCTCGGTGTCGTCGCCTCTACAGTGCATTTGAAGATGAAGTTTCATACTCTATCGGGCAACGTCGTGACCATCTGGGCCGATTGCATGAACTTTCCGAGCTGCCACTGACCGCTGCCCAAGTACACCTCACTGAGGTCGACGCCCGTTACGACCCGGACAGCTCCGAGGACGAGGACGACGACGAGTTGGCTAGAGAGCTCAAGAGGAAGATCAATCGCCCCGAGCCCCAGGGAGAATTCCTTGAAGTTCCCCTGGGGGGCGATCCCGCCAAGACTGTCAAAGTAGGGGCCGAACTCGACGAACCGTTAGAGAAAGCTTAATCGTATGTCTACGACGAAATGCCGACCTATTTGCATGGTCTGCTTCCGAGATGCCAAGAATTTCCCTAGAAGTGGCATGTCATCACCTGGCGGTTAATCCCAAAGCCAAGTGTGTGGCGCAGCGGCACCGTGCCCAAAGTGACGAGAAGGCCGAGGCGGTGACCAAAGCAGTTGCCTACCTCCTGGCAACAGGCTTCATCAAAGAGGTAAAGTACACCACCTGGCTATCCAATGTGGTATTGGTCAAAAAGAGCAACGGGAATTGGAGAATGTGTGTGGACTCCACCGACCTCAACAAAGCATGCCCTAAAGATGCCTTCCCCGTCCCCAGCATTGACGAACTCGTTGACAACGCCTCCGGATTCCGACTTCTATCCTTCCTCGATTCTTACTCCGGCTACAACCAGATCGCAATGAACCCTCCGGACCAGGAGATAACGGCTTTCATGACAAGCCAGGGAAATTATTGCTACAGAGTCATGCCCTTCGGGCTCAAGAATGCCGAGGCCACTTACCAACGGATGATGAATAAGGTTTTTTCATAACCAAATTGGCAGGGTCGTTGAAATCTACCTCGACGACATGATTATGAAAAGCAAAGCCAACAAAGGTCACATGGCCGACCTGTACGAGATCTTTGACGAGGCCAGGAAAAACAGCCTCAGGTTCAATCCTGAGAAATGCACTTTTGGCGTCAGGGCCAGAAAGTTTCTCGGTTTCTGCCCGACCGAAAGGGGTATTGAGGCGAATCCAGATAAATGCAGGGCCGTGACCGACATACGTCCTCCAACCACCAAGAAAGAAGTGCAGAAATTAACAAGCATGATTGAAGGGGAAACGCTTTATCTCTACCTTGCCGTGGCCGAGGAAACGGTGAGCGCAGTCCTCATCCGAAAAACAGAAGAAGGGCAGAGGCCAGTATTCTTCGTGAGCAAGGTACTACAGGGAGCCGAGTCCCGGTACCAAAATATAGAAAAGGTAGCCTTGGCCCTGGTCATCGCGGCCAGAAGGTTAAGGCTGTACTTCGTTGCTCATCAAATTGTCGTGAGGACGGATCAACCAAATCGTCAAATCTTGCATCGCCCCGATCTCGTAGGGAGAATCATCAAATGGGCAGTAGAACTATCTGAATTCGGCATAAAATACGAGGCTCGATCCGCCCTCAATGCCCAAGTCCTGACCGACTTTGTTGCAGAAATGACGCCGTCCCAACCAGAGACTAAACCTTTGCATTGGAAGCTCCACGTCAACGGCTCCTCAAATTCGAAGGGTAGTGGCGCAGGGCTCATCCTTGAAAACTCCGAAGGACTGATGATCGAGGTCTCCCTCAGTTTCGCGTTCACCAAGTCAAACAACCAGGAGGAGTACGAAGCCTGCATTGCTGGGCTGAAATTGGCCTCGGACTCCGGAGCAAAAACCATTGAGTTAAACACGGACTCGTTGTTAGTAGTGTCTCAGGTCAAGAAGGATTTCGTGACAAATGACCCTATTCTGCAATGATACCTAGCATGGGTCCGGGAATTACTCCTTCGATTTGAACAGGCAGAAATCACGCACGTACCTCTAGCTTAGAATACACGGACCGACGTCCTCTTGAAGCTGGCCAACACAAAACCAACGGGCAATTTGCGAAGCATCATCCAGGAATCTTAACAAAACCAAGCTTGGACCTGTCCCCAACCGCAGTGGCCGAGGTCAATGCAGTCACCAAAGACTCAAGCTGGATACGGCCCATCAAGGATTACATTGAGCTCGAGGTTGAACCTGACGACCCAAAGGAAGCCACTGCAGTCCAGCGACGAGCCACGTCCTATTCCATCATAGACGAAAAACTCTTCCGGCTTGGGTTCTCTACCCCCCCTCCTAAAATGCGTTGAAGGAGACGAGACCGGTTACGTACTGGACGATATCTGCGAAGGATTATGCGGGCAGCACCTAGGGGCTCGGGCTCTGGTAAAAAAGGCCCTCAGGGTAGGGTACTACTGGCCAACCATGACACAGGACGCTTCCGACCTTGTCAAAAGGTGCGACGCGTGCCAACAATATGCCGACGTCCATCATGCTCCTCCGGCCTAGCTCTCTTCATTGTCAGCAGCATGGTCCTTCAGTCAATGGGGCATAGACCTTCTTGGACCTTCTCACCTAGCCGAGGCGGGGTCAAGTACCTAATCATCGCAGTCGACTACCTCACAAAGTGGATCGAGGCAGAACCACTCGCCCAGATAACGGCCAACAACTGCGTCAAGTTCATCAAGAAGAACATCCTGACCCGTTTCGGGGTTCCCTCCGTGGTGATCACCGAAAACGGGACGCAATTTGCGGACAAGGGCTTTCGGAAGTTGATGACGGATCTGAACATCAAACAGCACTTCACCTCCGTTGAGCACCCCCAAACCAAAGGGCAGGTGGAGTCGGCGAACATGGTTATTCTCAAAGGACTAAAGAAGAGGTTGAAAGGAGTAAAGGGTGCTTGGTCGGACGAGCTGCCATATGTCCTCCGCGCATACCAGACAACTCCACATTCCACCACCAACGAGACCCCCTTCAGACTGACTTATGGAACCGAGGCCGTAATCCCGGTCGAGGTCGGAGAATCCACCTGGAGAACCTTGTACACCCTAAGAAACGGGGCAAACAATAAAGCTGCAAGAGAGGAGCTCGATCTCGTGCAAGAGGTCTGAGATAAAGCAAAGCTTGCCGAGGCCGTCGTCAAGGCTCGTATCGCCAGACGATACAACCAGAAAGTCATTACCCGAGAATTCAATGTTGGGGACCTTGTCCTCAGGTGGGCTGACGTCGGCAACAAGAACGCAAGTGAAGGAAAGCTCGCACCCAACTGGGAGGGACCTTACCGAATCACAGCAAAGACTGGGATGGGAGCTTACCGCTTGGAAACCCTCTCCAAGGAGCCGATTCCCAGAACTTGGAATGCAACCAAACTCAGGCTGTACTACAGGTAGTTTAATGTAACATTTAGACCGGCAGCGTCCCTGAATAAAAACATTTTGGAACAACGCCGCTCTCACCCGAGTCCGACACCGAGCTGGCCACTCGGCGGACAAAGGTACGAGGCGAGGCCATCATAGAATGATGAACACGCCCTTCATGAATCCGAGCTTAAATGCTTAGTCACGAGGCGCACAACGGTCCACAGCGACCCAAATCTGCTCTTCATGAGCCAGCCTCCTCTTCTGCTAGGCTTAAATGCTGAGACGGAGACCGGAGGAAGAAGTCCCAGGCGGCTTCGACCCCGCTCTACGAGCACCTGCCTTCTCCCGAGCTCCGAGCTTCAATGATCAGTTCGGGACCGAGGAAGAAGTCCACAGTGGCTTCGAACATTCTTGACTCTGAGCTTAAATACTCTCTCAAGACACAATTGACTCCGAGCTTGAATGCTCAGTCAAGATTTACTTGATTCTGAGCTTAAATGTTCTGTCAAGCCCTTTTTTACAGGAAGGGACGCAGCAGTTCCCGAAGCACAGGAAAGCTCAGGTCTGACTTCTTCAAGCCAAGCCCGACCTTAGTTAGCTCGACCTCGGCTTGGGAGGCCACAGTTCCGGACTGGGCCAACAACCAACCACCTGGACCTGGCTCAATCCGCATGTGCTGCGACAAGGCAAAACCGGACTTCGCTGCGGCAGCAACCCGCATCCAACGAATGGGGCTCGTTCGCTCGATCCAACGACCCACACATGGCATCGTGGTCTATAAATACAGGACTCGTCTGCCAATTCCAGGGACGCACTCATTCCTTCTCATATACCTCTTCTCTTCCCTTGCTGACTTAGGCATCGGAATGCTTGCAGGTGCCCCACCCGACGTGACAATCCGTACTCCGGTACCGAACAAACCTTTAAAGAAATGTCTTGCATTAGATGACATGTTAAAAAAGATGATGTGCAATACATTCTGGAAGAAAAAAATATGATTATGCTTCAATGTTTCCTAGCTATGTAAAAGATTAGAAACCCCTGCACCCTGGCGGATCTTAGTGTGGGTTGGGCCATAGTTCAAGAGTATTTCAGTCATTTATATAAATATTTGTAGGTTATAAACTTGGATGCTAAATTAAAATTTTGCAAGAATTAAATGAGTGTCTTTTAAGATTGTTGCCTCGTCTCGTGTAGTTCAAAAGTTTTTTATTCATATATCTCTCTCTTTCTCATATATATATATATATATATATATATATATATATATATATATATATATATATATATGCCGATGGCTCTGAGCCCAGGAAGTGCTATGAGAGAGCTCATCAATGATGAGTTCCAACACGAAAGGTATTTTCAAATCAGAAAATGGTATTTCAAAACCTTTTCTTCTCCTGAATTAAAAAATTTTAAAAATGTTTATTATGAAGAGTTAGCTATAACTCAGAATTATATTCCTTTTGTTAAATGGTTTATAGCCTATTTTATTAGTAAAATTAACCAAGAAATTCTTGTTTTACAATCAAATTCTTGGACAACTATTAATGGAGAAGAAGTAATTTCTCCCTTTCCTCCTAAACAAGCAATAACTCTTGGCAAAGATGCTGAAGCCAAAGCTCTTTTTACCCATCAAAAGGTCGAGCATAACCAAGTCACTATTAGAGAATTAAACTCTATAATAAAATCCCAGAATTATACAAATACTTTCCTTTTATGTTTTGGAGAACAATTTATTTCCCTAGAAAAGGATTTATTGTCTTTAAAGGATTTGATGGAATAACAAATTGCTCAGCAAAAAATTATTATAGATCAATTGAGCAAAGAAAAATCTACAGAAGTCATCCCTGTTATAAAGGATGTTCCTCTAGTCCAACCTCCTATTTCCATAGAAGGTTTTAAAATGGACAACGATAACACTGAATTCACTCGTATCCTCGAACAGAAGTTGAAGGATTTACGTTTAAATGTTTTGTCTCAAAAAGATACTTCTGAAAATACTTCAGAAATTTCCGAAGATAGTGAAGAGATTGGTAATATTGACGAATTGACTAGGATGTTTAATAGCCAAGACATTAATAGAGATGTTGAGATTAATCCCATCTATGAGAATAAGTCCTTAGAAAAATACTATTATAAAAGGCCCTCACCTCAAGATTTACTCTTTGAGGAGACTGAACCATATCAGAATTCATATTCTGGAAAATCCATCTATGAATGGAATATTGATGGTTTAAATGATAAAAAAATCATATACACTGTACATAGAATGATTATGTATTCTACCGTCTGCAAACAGCATGGTAATTTTGATAGCTCCATAGCTTCCTTTATAGCCACTGGCTTTGTCGGCCAATTAAGAGATTGGTGGGACCATTACCTCACAGATGTTCAAAAACAGGAAATTCTATCTCATAAGAAAGAGATTAAGCTAGAAACTAGCAGTAGTATCAATACTACAACCACGTGCGAAGAAGACGCCGTATATACTTTATGTCTTTCAATTCTACAACACTTTGTAGGAACCAATGTCCCAATAGGAGAAAAATTACAAACTCTCCTTCAAAACCTAAGGGGTCCTTCCTTAACCCATTTTAGATGGTACTAGGATACTTTCTTGTCCAGAGTCTTTCAATTAAGAAACCCTGGTTCCATTCATTGGAAATCCAAATTTGTAGATGGATTACTGTTAGCCTGTAATTTCGACAGGCTTCATTAAAGATGGTCAACATGGCTTGATTTATATTTATTTCACAAAGACCATATTATTTCGACAAAGAAAATGGTCATGCGCAAGGTAAACTCGACAAGTTTCCAGGGAAGCAAAAGCAAGAGAGAGGAAAATCGACACAGGCTTTCGACAGACAGAAATCAGGGCAGTTATGCGTTGAAGACTAGCAGTTGGTCAAAGCGTGACGGAGCAGTTTCGGTCGAAAGTAGGAGCGGTTACTTGGCCGAAAGTAGGAGCAGTTACTTATTTTCAAATTGTTAGGCAGTTACCTAGTTCGAATTTTCCCCCCTTTTTCCCTTGTATAAATAACTGTTTCTGAGAAGAAACAGGGGTCGCGAAAATCACAATACACACCCGATTCCTGAAACTCTAACTTCCAAGCCAGAGCGAAAAACGAGTGGAAGAATCCCTGTATGTGATCGTGTACCATTTTTATGATTCAATGCAATTTGTTCTTCTTTTCTTTACAATTCCTGCACCATTTACTGCTTCTTTTCTTTTCAATTCTGTTAATCATTTGCAAATCGTCCCCTTTTCTACATTTTCTGAAACAAAAACTTTTGCAATTCAAAGGCAATTGCTTTGAGATTTTTCTAGTTTGATCTCACAAACCTTCTAATAAAACTAGTGATTGTTTGCTAAAAACACCAGCAAACAAATTGGCACGCCCAGTGGGACTTTGCCTTTGATTTTGTTCATTCTCGTACTCTCTTATTTGTGTTCGCTGTTGTATGCACTTAAGAAGTGGTAAAATGGTTCGTTCTGGTACGAATAATGCATCTAGTTCCAACCCTGTGGTTTCACAAGGGCAAGGAACAACAATGGATTCTGCAAACATTAGCGCAGGACCATCATCGTCGATAGCCGTTCCTTCATTATCAATGACTAATGTTGGTTCAACGCAGTCAGAAATGGCATCTCTGCCTATGTCTTTGCCGTTAAGTGCAGGGCTTCATAGCCCTTACATGGCAATGGGAAACGGTTTAGACCCACGTTTGAATAACGTGCATCTACCCCCATTTCCTCTGGGAATGTATGGCATGCCTACTGGAATGCCACATATTTCGACCTTTTCCCCTACACATGTCTCTTCTGAGAGCGTATTTGGTCGAAATCCCCCAGCATTAACCAATACGTCTTTGTTGGCCTTAAGACAGCAAGTAGACGAGAGTAATCACGATATGGTTAATATGCTTACCCAACAAATTGGTACAGTTTTCAATCCATTGATTCAAAATACTAATAACAGTTACCAAATGTTGGCAAATCAGATGAGTAGGATTGCAGACTTTTTTGGGGTTCCAGCGGTTAATAATAGGCACGTTCCTATTATTGCGGGTAATGCGTCGCCAATTAACCCCCAAGAAGCAGTTGCAGTCGAAACGTCGACAGTTGTAGGCGAACTACAAGGGACGGTAAACCACGTCCCTGAAGTAGTTGTGGTAAATAGACACCAGAATGCTGATGAAGTTGTTCGACAAATGCAACAACACAATGCTGGCGCAGAGAACAATATAGCTACTTTAGTCGAAACTATTTTGGCGCAAAATGGCCTTAACATAGGTCTACAAAGGCCTAACTTCGTATCACCATTATGTGAATATGTATTACAAACTGAGTTACCAAGGGGATGGAAAGTTCCCAAGTTTACTAAGTTTGGTGGTGATACAAATGAGTCCACAGTCGAACACATTGCTCGTTTCTTGACTGAGGCTGGGGACTTAGCACAAAATGAAAATTTGAAGATGAAATGCTTTCCAAATTCTCTAACTAAAAATGCTTTCACTTGGTTCACGACCTTACCCCCTGGTTCTATGTACACATGGGGGCAATTAGAAAAGGCATTCCATGCACAGTTTTACATGGGCCAGTCGAAGATTAGTCTTAAAGAATTGGCTAGTGTTCGGCGCAAAATGCCTGAAACTATTGATGATTACTTAAACAGATTCAGGCTGTTGAAATCTCGTTGCTTCACACAAGTCCCTGAACATGAGCTTGTCGAAATGGCTGCTGGTGGCCTTGATTACTCAATTAGAAAGAAATTAGACACATCTCATTTGCGAGATACGGCTCATTTGGCTGATAGAGTTCGACAAGTTGAAAGGCTTAGAGAGGAAAAATCTAGAGCGAATAGGTATCATAAAAAAGAAAAAGTGGCATATGTCGAAGAAGAATTTGACGTTACATATAGTAATGTCGAAGAGGAGGAGATAGACGTGGCTGAACTTAAGCCTGGTCCTCCTTATACCTGTAAATTATTAAGGC
Organism: Astragalus glycyphyllos; assembly: GCA_963573325.1. Classification (NCBI taxonomy): domain Eukaryota; kingdom Viridiplantae; phylum Streptophyta; class Magnoliopsida; order Fabales; family Fabaceae; genus Astragalus; species Astragalus glycyphyllos. The sequence goes on from OY754307.1 coordinate 42,904,474, forward strand.
CTGCGAATGGGAATAACCCTGTAGAGCCTAAGAATGATAGATTTATGCCTAAGACTTATACTTTTGATGTTACTAAATGTGATGAAATTTTTGATCTTTTAGTAACTGATGGTCAAATATTAGTGCCTAAAGGCCTTAAAATACCAACTCTTGACCAAAGAAAGAAAAAGGGTTATTGTAAGTTCCATAATTTTTTGGGGCATAACACTGACCGTTGTGTGCTCTTCAGGGATATTGTGCAAAAAGCAATTGACGAAGGAAGACTCATATTTGCTGATAAGAAAATGAAAGCTCCTATGCAGATTGATGTTGATCCATTGCCTAAGGCTGAAGCTATGTACTCTGAACCTGTCGAAGCTGATGTAGGAATGGTGGATGCTCAAATGGCAGACCCTCCTAAGTGTGTCAAGACTGCCACCGAGAAATTAAAAGGTTTTATGTATGCTGAAGGTAAGAAACAGGAAGTGACCCTAAAAGATTATGATGGGAAGATACATGCTGTGTATCCAAAGGCTGAGGAAGAGTTGATAGATTTCCTCAATCGGTGTAAGTGGAATAACTCTGAAGTTATGCTTTGCCCAAGGTGTAGTGCTGTCTTCGATAAAGAAGCAGCTAAAGCTGTCGAAGGTTATCAGGATCAACAACAACGCAAAAGAAAATGGCTTGATAACAGGCCAAAATTTGAGGCTAATGTGTCAGCAAAGCCTTCAACAAGTAAACAACAAATTGCTAAGGAGAAGTCCTCAGCAACAGGGTATTTGAAGCTGTCAACAGGTAAATCCTTTGTCCCAAGTGCTAGTGCTCCTGTCGAAGCGTGGGTACCCAATAATCAACGTGCTAAAGCTGTTAAGCCAGGTACTGATGCTATTAAGTTTAATTATAAGAATAACTATAAGGGTAAGAACCCTATGACTAGAACACAGTGGCGTCGTTACCAAAGACAGCAGAAGAAAAAGGCACACTTTGACATTAACCAGGTTCCAAGTCATTTGGCTAATAATCAAGTTCCACGCAGCATGATAGTGGCAAAGAGTGAGGTTCACAAAGCTGAAGTTGCCACAAAGAGGAATGCTGATGCTGCTAGTCATGTGTGTGCAGCGAATAAGGCCAAAGGCAAGGCTGTGGTAACAGAAAAGCCAAGAAGGCCTGCTCTTGAAAGAATATTTCCTCCATTGTCAACAGTGAAAGAAAGAAATGCTGATTTCGACATGGATGAAGACATGGAGTCTGATTTCAATGATTCTGAAGATGACCTCGACGTTGTTTGCAATGTGGTATCAATACTGCCTCTTGAGTACGATGTTATCACGGTACCAAATGACGTTGAAGAAGATTTCACAGAGGACATGGCTCATCATAAGCCAATGTGTTACTATGTGATGAACGATGGTTGTGTCGAAGACCAAATGGCTACCTTCGAGAAGCCAGATATGAGTATGCAAAACCACTTGAAACCCCTGTATGTCCAAGCCAAGGTCAATGGTGTTGGAATTAACAAAGTGTTAGTGGATGGTGGAGCTGCAGTGAATTTGATGCCGCATGGTCTTTTGAAGAAGATTGGTAAGTTCGATACTGACCTCAGGCCACATAACATTGTCTTAAGCAACTATGAAGGCAAAACTGGCCACTCTTTGGGGGCCATTGAGGTGGACTTAATTGTTGGTTCCATAAAGAGGACTACATTGTTCTTAGTGATAGCCTCTAAAGCGAATTTTAATTTACTCCTTGGTAGAGAGTGGATCCATGGAGTTGGTGCTGTCCCTTCAACTTTGCATCAACGTTTAGTAATGTGGAAGGAAGATGGTTTGGTAGAGTATGTTGAAGCCGATCAGAGCTACTTCCGTGCTGATGTGAACCAAGTTACCAAGGAAAATTTTGAGAAACAAATGGCGAAGATTGCGCCATGTTCATCTTCTAATGAGGCATATGTTCCTGCGGATAATGTTTTTGCCTCAGTTCATCTTGACCCAAATTATGGTTTTGTTTGGGAAAGAGAAATAATGGGAGATGATAGTGTCTATCCTGATGGTGTTTTTCGACCAACGGGGTGGAACACTGGTTCTTGAAAGTGTTCTTATGACAGTGCCCAATGCATGGGACAATATTACGGCTTATATGGCCGAAAACAAGTTTAAAGCGGCTATGGAGGCCGAAATTATTCAACAAACAATGGCTGTCGAAGCCAGTGAGTTACATGAAGAAAATGGCATAGTCATAGATGAAAGACTTGATTGTTTCTATGATAATGATCCATTAGGTTTTGAAAAGGATCCTAGAGATTTGACAAAGCATATGCAAGCTCAAGACACGTTAGAAGAAGTTGATTTGGGAAATGGCTCAATAAAAAGGCCAACTTATATTAGTGCAAATATTGATGCTTCTCTAAAAACCCAAGTCATTACATTGCTAAGGGAGTTCAAAGACTGCTTTGCTTGGGATTACGACGAAATGCCTGGGTTAAGTCGGGAAGTAGTGGAAATGCAATTACCAATTCGACCAGGGAAGAAACCAGTGAAGCAAGTGCCAAGAAGATTTGCTCCTCAAGTGTTGGCTAAGATCAAAGAGGAAATCGAAAGGCTATTCAGAAACAAATTCATCAGAACTGCCAGGTATGTCGAATGGTTAGCCAATATAGTTCCTGTAATAAAGAAAAATGGGACTCTTAGAGTTTGCATAGATTTTAGGGATTTAAATAATGCATCTCCCAAGGATGAATACGCAATGCCTGTGGCAGAAATGCTAATAGATTCAGCAGCAGGATTTGATTATCTTAGTATGCTCGATGGTTATTCTGGGTATAATCAAATCTTCATTGCTGAAGAGGATGTGGCGAAAACTGCTTTTAGATGTCCAGGGGCATTGGGTGTTTATGAATGGGTAGTAATGCCCTTTGGCTTAAAGAATGCTGGTGCTACATATCAGAGGGCCATGAATTCTATGTTTCATGATTTTATTGATGATTTTATGCAAGTATACATAGATGATGTGGTGGTTAAATCTTCCTCAGAAAGTGGTCATTTAGACCATCTTCGCCGTTCTTTTGAAAGAATGAGGAAATATGGATTGAAATTAAATCCATTAAAATGTGCCTTTTGTGTACGTGCAGGTGATTTCTTGGGTTTTATAGTGCACAAAAAAGGCATTGAAATCAATCAAAATAAGACTAAGGCAATTATGGAAACGAAGGCCCCTTCGACCAAAAAGGAGCTTCAGTCGTTGCTGGGAAAAATCAATTTCCTACGAAGATTTATATCGAATCTAAGTGGCAAAACACAAGTTTTTTCGCCATTATTAAGACTGAAGAAGGAAGAAGAGTTCAAATGGGAACCAATGCATCAAGCAGCCTTCGACGAAATCAAGTCTTATTTGATGAAACCACCAATTTTGTCGCCTGTTATTAAACACAAAGTGCTCAAATTGTATATAGCAGCTTCTGATAGAACAATAGGTAGCATGTTAGCACAAGAGGATGATAGTGGTATCGAAAGAGCCATTTATTACCTCAGTAGGGTCCTCAATGATGCCGAAACGAGGTACACTCCTATAGAAAAGTTGTGCCTTTGTTTGTATTTCTCGTGTACAAAGTTAAAGCAATATATAAAACCAGCTGATGTTTCTGTTTATTCGCATTTTGATGTTATTAAGCATATGTTGTCGAAACCAATAATGCATAGCCGAATTGGTAAATGGGCTTTGGCTTTGTCAGAATACAACTTAACTTATCAACCTCTAAAATCAATTAAAGGACAAGTGGTTGCTGATTTTATAGTAGACCATTCTGTTGTTGAAGAAACATTAAGTTTTGTAGACGTATATCCTTGGAGGTTGTATTTTGATGGCTCAAGCCATAAACATGGAGTTGGGATTGGTATTTTAATAATATCTCCTACTAACATTCCAACAAAGTATAAGTTTAAGATTCGAGATGTTTGCTCCAATAATGAAGCTGAGTATGAGGCTTTAATAGTAGGCCTTGAAATTTTACTTGAGCTGGGGGCAAGTCACGTCGAAATAAAAGGTGACTCTAAGTTGGTTGTCAAACAATTGACAAGAGAGTACAAATGCATTAAAGAGCACCTTATCAGATACTTTGTTGTTGCCAATGCTTTGTTAAAAAAATTTGAGTCTGTTCACTTAGAACATTTACCACGAATTGAAAATCAAGTGACATGAAGAAAAAAGGAGTAAAGCCATAATACGCAGAGATCAAAAACCATCACTTTGAACCTTCAGGCAACCTCACCGCGATTATGAGGGATGAGGTTACGCGGAAGACTCAAAGCAAAGGGAATGATCTTGGAACGGAAAAAGGCAAAAGAAGAAAATTATGGAGTGGTAAAGATGAGAAACAAAATTCTTCTATTTATAAGGAGAAGTATGAGAGAGCGTCAGTTGGTTACGAGTTTGGCGTTCCGAGAAGTGAGGCATCACTTTAATTACGGCGTTATTAACGTAACAGAAAATGTTGGAACCATTCAAAGGTAGAACAGAGAATCGGTAAACATGGTCAAAGGCCGAAACTACAGGCTGTTCGAGTTCAAGGTTTGAATATGGAAACAACACTTAACAGTGGTGACATCAGGTATACAGCTATTTTACTCAAGTGCAAAGTTATTTCGATGGTGAATTCAAAAAATGTCTTTCTCTTCTTCCTCCTCAAGTTCAGTCGAAAAAGACATTTTTGGGGGGCAATTTGTTAGCCTGTAATTTCGACAGGCTTCATTAAAGATGGTCAACATGGCTTGATTTATATTTATTTCACAAAGACCATATTATTTCGACAAAGAAAATGGTCATGCGCAAGGTAAACTCGACAAGTTTCCAGGGAAGCAAAAGCAAGAGAGAGGAAAATCGACACAGGCTTTCGACAGACAGAAATCAGGGCAGTTATGCGTTGAAGACTAGCAGTTGGTCGAAGCGTGACGGAGCAGTTTCGGTCGAAAGTAGGAGCGGTTACTTGGCCGAAAGTAGGAGCAGTTACTTATTTTCAAATTGTTAGGCAGTTACCTAGTTCGAATTTCCCCCCTTTTTCCCTTGTATAAATAACTGTTTCTGAGAAGAAACAGGGGTCGCGAAAATCACAATACACACCCGATTCCTGAAACTCTAACTTCCAAGCCAGAGCGAAAAACGAGTGGAAGAATCCCTGTATGTGATCGTGTACCATTTTTATGATTCAATGCAATTTGTTCTTCTTTTCTTTACAATTCCTGCACCATTTACTGCTTCTTTTCTTTTCAATTCTGTTAATCATTTGCAAATCGTCCCCTTTTCTACATTTTCTGAAACAAAAACTTTTGCAATTCAAAGGCAATTGCTTTGAGATTTTTCTAGTTTGATCTCACAAACCTTCTAATAAAACTAGTGATTGTTTGCTAAAAACACTAGCAAACAATTACCTTATTTATTTGATGAAAAAGTTCGGCAATCCTTAAGAACTAAGAATGACGGCATAAACATAAATTATGCTGACCTAACTTATGGCCAAATCATTAGCAGCTGTATTAATGAAGGATTAGCCTTATGTAATGACATAAAGCTAAAGAACCAACTTAAGAAGCAGAAACTTTCTGAAAAACACCAATTAGGTGAATTTTGTGAGCAGTTTGCTTTTGATTTAGATAAACCCCCAGGTTTAAATAAGAAAAAGCACAGAATAGGGAAGAATAAACCTTATAAAAATTATAAGGATAAGACAAGGGATTTCTATAAAACCCCTAATCAGAAGAAAAACAGAAGAAGGTTTTACGATAAAGAAAGACCTAGAGAAAAACCCTTCAATCCCAAGGTAAAAAGAAAAGCTAAGAGGCTTGATATAACCTGCCATAAATGTGGCAAAGTTGGTCATTATGCCAACCAATGTTGGACCAAGAAAGCCCTTAACGAGATTAAGGACGAGCAATTAAAAGCTCAACTAGAGAAAGTTTTGTTAATTAATTCTGACTCAGACACAGAATCCTCAAGTGAAGGTATAGGGGTCATATATGAATCCTCAACTGGATCAGCTTCCCCAGACAACAATGATTGTCAATGTAATGAATTAAATTACTGGAAATCTATTGTCGACATGACCGGCTTGAATGTTCTCACTGCAGAACAAGATGAAGCCTTAAAGGCTTTAGAGACTATTTCAGATAATAATCTGAAAAGAAAAATGATCAATTTTCTAATAAAAGAAAATGTTAAGAAAGAATCTCCTTTAATCATAGAAGCACCGTATCAAATTAGTGAGGTGATGTCTAGATTTAGACAGTCCAATATTAGAGAGACACCTGTCTCTATAATAGACTTGAAAAGAGAAATAAATCTCTTAAAATCTGAAATTTCTCAGATTAAAAAAGATAATAATATTTTGTATCAAAGGATAACTCTTTTAGAGAATCCAGAAAAAATAGAAGGAATTTCTTCTAGTGATAACAATTATTTATCTCTTTTAGATAGAGTAACATCACAAAAATGGTTTGTCAAAGTTACTTTGATGATTAATAAAAAATTTATTTTAGAAAATGAAATTGCCCTTATAGATTGTGGAGCAGATTTAAATTGTATACAGGAAGGGATTATCCCTACTAAATACTTTTCAAAAACATCTCAAGCCCTCACACAAGCTGGAGGCGACAAACTGCAAGTTAAATATAAACTTTCAAATGCCTATATTTGTAATCAAAATATTTGTTTACCAACATCTTTTATTTTAGTCAAAAATCTAACTCATAGAATTATACTAGGCACCCCTTTCTTGCATAATATTATGCCTATTATAAACGTTGATCAAAGTGCAATTACTACTATTATAGATAATAGAAAAATCGTTTTCAAATTCATTACTGATCCTCATGTCAGAATGTTAAATGAGGTAAGAGATATTCTCCTTAATAAGGAAAAGCAATTATGCTTCCTTAAAGAAGAAGTAGACTTACTTAATATAAGTGAGCAACTTAATAAAGATAATATTAAGAAACAAATCAAAACTATTGAGCAACAATTTGTTGCAGATGTTTGCAATGATCTTCCTAACGCTTTCTGGAATAGAAAGCAACATATTATATGCTTACCCTATGAAGATGACTTTATTGAAAGTCAAATCCCTACTAAAGCTAGGCCAGCTCAAATGAACAAGGAATACCTTGATTTGTGTAAAAAAGAGATTAACTCTCTCTTAGAAAAAGGATTGATTAGAAATTCTAAATCACCTTGGAGCTGTACAGCGTTCTATGTTAATAAAAACGCTGAACAGGAACGAGGAGTTCCTAGACTAGTCATTAATTATAAACCCCTTAATAATGTGCTAAAATGGATCAGGTATCCTATCCCTAATAAAAAAGATCTTTTAGACAGATTGAACGATGCTTTGATCTTTTCAAAATTTGACATGAAATCAGGTTATTGGCAAATCCAAATAAATGAAGCTGATAAGTATAAAACAGCTTTTACTGTACCCTTTGGACATTTCGAATGGAATGTTCTCCCCTTTGGGTTAACAAACGCCCCTTCTGAGTTCCAAAATATCATGAATGATATTTTCAATATTTTCAATCCTTATTCTGAATTCATGGTTGTTTACATAGATGATGTTTTAATCTTTTCTAAAGATATTGACCAACACATGAAACATTTAAAGATTTTCAAAGGTTTGGTCAAACATAATGGTTTGGTTATTTCTGCCCCAAAGATGAAACTTTTTCAAACAAAAGTCAGATTTCTAGGTCATGAAATAGACCAAGGAACAATTATTCCTATCAGCAGAAGCATAGAATTTGCTTCTAAATTTCCCAATGTTATTTCGGAGAAAAAACAATTACAAAGATTTCTAGGAAGTCTGAATTATATCTCAGACTATTATGAAAATTTATCACAAGATACAGCTATTTTATATAATAGGCTTAGGAAAAATCCAGGACCTTGGACAGAGAAACACTCTCAGGCTGTCCAAAGAATTAAGGCCAAAGTGAAATGTTTACCTTGTTTAAATTTAGCAAGTCCTAAATTTTTTAAGATTGTTGAAACAGATGCTTCAGATTTAGGGTATGGTGGTATCCTAAAACAGGTGAATCCTAATAATTCAAAAGAGGATCTTGTAAGATTTACATCAGGAAAATGGAATCCAACCCAGTCGAAATACTCGACTATTAAAAAAGAAATGCTTTCCATTATAAAATGCATTTCAAAATTCCAAGATGACTTATTAAATCAAAATTTTTTACTCAGGATTGACTGCAGTTCTGCCAAATCAATTATCGAAAAAGATGTGAAAAATCTAGTAGCAAAACAAATCTTTGCCGGTTGGCAAGCACAATTGTCTGCTTTCGAATTTGATATATAGTATATTAAAGGAGAAAATAATTCTCTTGCTGACTATTTGACACGTGAAATTTTGCAGGGACAATAATAACCCTCCTAGGGAGAACCCTAGGGAAGATGACAACCCCCAACAGGGGAAGAGGGCGCGGCTACAATATTCGTGGCCGTGGTGGTCGTGGAGGCAACAATATGCTGCCCTACCAAGATACAAATATTCCTCTAATAGGGGATTGGACTACAGTCCATTATAACAGAACTAGAAATATGCAGCAATTGCCTGCACCTCCAAGGAAAGAAGATATACCTTCTTCCTCATCGAGTAAGACAACATCTTACAAAGAGGCGGCAGTCAATGACCCCCCTCAAGAAGTAGCAGAATATTTTGAAAACCCTGTTACTGAAGATATAATGTATATCGAAGATGAAGATATCATTATGACTCCCAATGATGGATGGTCAATTAAAACAAGATACCTCGAATCAAGAGGATATCCTGGTCTCTATGGCAACACCAGACCAAATTTAGAAATATTTCTAATAGTTACTGAATCAGTAACAATTACACATCATTACCAAAACTACAATCCAGACAGTTTTATAAACTTAGCAAATGCCATATCAATAAGATATTGTCACCCAGAGAATGGGGATTAAATCCTAATGGAGAAAAGGCAATAAAAATTTCCGAAGAAAAATATGTATATTTTAACTATTGGGATTACATCCAGGCATTTTCACTGGCCTTTTACTATCAAAACCCTAAGAACAAGCATTCTTGGTTTTTTAGCATTAATCCAGAAATACTGGAGAAACCTTTACCACATTGGTTTTACAACTGGTGGATAAAATTTGGTCCTTCCTTAGAAATTCTGCCAGAAAATATTCTGAACTTATATGATTCATGGTGCAATCATAGCCCTTTAATTCTGAAGAATGCTTCAAAATTAATAACAGGACAAGGTCCATGTTTGTTTTTTATCAAGTTCCAAATCCTGTGGATATGGAGATGGACTATTACCATAGCCCAAGATAAATCCAATATTCCTATCCTTAGAAGAAATTTCTTCTACAAATGGTGGACTAGAATGGCCACTGAAGACCTTCAATATATGGAAGCCAAAATTGAGACAGCCATAGCTGATGACCAATGTAAGACAAAAGAACAGAGTTCCCAAGAACTTTCAATAGCTAATTCAAAAAATGACTTCCAAAAAATTCATCCAAATGAGACGGAAGAACAAATTATGGTCAGAACTCTTGATCATATGAAGAATCAGTTTTTTAAAACTTTCCAATTCAAAAATGAAGCAGTATCGATGAAGACCAGTTCATCGCAAAATTCAATGGACTCAGGTGCCTTTGATTGCCTAGCAGGGGAATCCCAAGCTGAGGAAGACCCTACCCCCGAAGACTTTTGGGACGCCATGATTCAATCAATTACTCAGCAAAACAAAAAAGGATAAGGACAATAGATCAATCATCAGGCATCACGCCACAAAATCAATAATACATATCCGGCCAAAAAAATAATCTTTCTTTTAGTCAAAAGAAAGCAATAATTTCTGCTTTTACTATTTCCTTTTTAAATTTTGTCATTTGTCATTATGAATGTGCCTATGGGGCCCACAAAAGCGTACCCGGCATTGATAATGAATTTTGTCGTTTTGTTTACGGGCTACCGAATGTAACAGTAGCTTTTTACCGGCTTGAATAGTAAGCCTTTATTTTCTCTATATAAGGCGCACCCGCCTCAGTTGTATCATAAGCTTGAAAAATATATAAAATTTTAGTCTTTGTATTTTATGCTCTTTTCGGACAACCTCTTATCTCCTCAATTAACGATCCTCTTCCGCCGCCTCACTGTCCGCTTCTGGTATCATCGCCATTTATTAAGGTAATTTATGAATTTTAGTAGCTAAATACTTGTTGTGGAAGGTTAAAAGTCAGAAGAAAATCTAGCTATGTAGGTTTTTCCTATAAAATTATTATCCGAACAACAAGTCTTTTGTGTTTTCAAAACTAAAGATGTTTTTAGTGTTTTCTTAGAAAATCTCATCTTTTGCCCAGAGGAAGGGAGTATTATGATGATATGATTTTTCGAAAAAGAAAATTTTTGCTAAAAACATTTGACATCTTTGATTTAGGAGAAATCCTTCTATCCCCAAAAGGTTGATAGTTAAACGATTAACGTCGTTTGCAAAGATGCCAAGTGAAGTGTTGTTCGTATAACAGTTCTATAAGTCTAATTTACATAAGACAGTATTGGTCTTGACATTTAACCAACCACAACAACCTTAGCCGATTCTCATGGAGATAGATTATTATGATCATCAAAATAATTTGATAAAAAATGAGGAACTAGTTGAATATCCAAAAAATTTGGATAAGTTGAATAAATGGACTATTCCTACTGTGCCTTCAAAACAAATTTATAAATTTGGCATGTTTGTCGTTATATCTCGTTTTGCTGTTAAGCAAATAGAACAAACTATCCAAGTTTCTGAGAATACTCAGACAATCAGACTTTTAAGTAAAAAGGATTTACTTCCTTTCAAAGATTACAATTTTATCCATATTGGATTAATTCAAATTGCTTTTAAGCCCTTAACTTTGTTAGGTTTAAATTCAAGTATTATGGCTTATGTTAGAGATGGAAGGTGTAAAGATTTTAAGCCTTCTCTAGCTGCTTTGTTAGAGACCAGTCTGTGTCATGGACCAGTCTATTTTGATGTCTCTCCAAATTTAAGTTTATCCTTATCTGACAAAAATCTATCAGATGCTGTACAATTAACTATCCATACCAATGGTTATAATTTTAAACCAGGAAGTGAAATAATAGCAATATGCTATAGAATATATTATAAAGTTCTAAACACGCTTAACCCTAAGGCTAAGCAAATATCTTTTCCAGGAACTACAACTTTAGTTCAAACTAACTTATTAACCTCTAACGTAGCAACAAATAGGTTAATAAAATGGGACGAAATAGACTTCCCTACAACATGGTCTCTACCACAAGAAGTAGGCCCTGAACCTATCTTAAATAAAGAGGTAGACCAAATCATCAAGAATACTGAAGGAGACATAGAAATAAAATTCAATTCTAGAAGGATTACTAGAATACCTAGAACCCTGTCTTCTAGACATTCTGTTAGTAATTTTTACACTACACCCAGTGAGCTTAGTAGAAACCCTAGTGGCTCAAACAGAGCTTCTACTTCTCAAATAGGAGAAGAGATAGAATCTGTGGAACACATAAGAATTAGTGAGAATAAAATTCCACATGGTATTTACCAAAAACCAATTCCCAGAGTAGACAATCACCTACACAATCTGAAATGAGTTTTGGTATATTGTGAACCTAAGCCCAGGAAGTGCTATGAGAGAGCTCATCAATGATGAGTTCCAACACGAAAGGTATTTTCAATTCAGAAAATGGTATTTCAAAAGCTTTTCTTCTCCTGAATTAAAAAATTTTAAAAATGTTTATTATGAAGAGTTAGCTATAACTCAGAATTATGTTCCTTTTGTTAAATGGTTTATAGCCTATTTTATTAGTAAAATTAACCAAGAAATTCTTGTTTTACAATCAAATTCTTGGACAACTATTAATGGAAAAGGAGTAATTTCTCCCTTTCCTCCTAAACAAGCAATAACTCTTGGCAAAGATGCTGAAGCCAAAGCTCTTTTTACCCTTCAAAAGGCCGAGCATAACCAAGTCACTATTAGAGAATTAAACTCTATAATAAATCCCAAAATTATACAAATACTTTCCTTTTATGTTTTCGAGAACAATTTATTTCCCTAGAAAAGGATTTATTGTCTTTAAAGGATTTGATGGAAAAACAAATTGCTCAGCAAAAAATTATTATAGATCAATTGAGCAAAGAAAAATCTACAGAAGTCATCCCTGTTATAAAGGATGTTCCTCTAGTCCAACCTCCTATTTCCATAGAAGGTTTAAAAATGGACAACGATAACACTGAATTCACTCGTATCCTCGAACAGAAGTTGAAGGATTTACGTTTAAATGTTTTGTCTCAAAAAGATACTTCTGAAAATACTTCAGAAATTTCCGAAGATAGTGAAGAGATTGGTAATATTGACGAACTGACTAGGATGTTTAATAGCCAAGACATTAATAGAGATGTTGAGATTAATCCCATCTATGAGAATAAGTGCTTAGAAAAATACTATTATAAAAGGCCCTCACCTCAAGATTTACTCTTTGAGGAGACTGAACCATATCAGAATTCATATTCTGGAAAATCCATCTATGAATGGAATATTGATGGTTTAAATGATAAACAAATCATATACACTGTACATAGAATGATTATGTATTCTACCGTCTGCAATATGTACAGTGTCTATGATTTGTTTATCATTTAAACCATCAATATTCCATTCATAGATGGATTTTCCAGAATATGAATTCTGATATGGTTCAGTCTCCTCAAAGAGTAAATCTTGAGGTGAGGGCCTTTTATAATAGTATTTTTCTAAGGACTTATTCTCATAGATGGGATTAATCTCAACATCTCTATTAATGTCTTGGCTATTAAACATCCTAGTCAATTCGTCAATATTACCAATCTCTTCACTATCTTCGGAAATTTCTGAAGTATTTTCAGAAGTATCTTTTTGAGACAAAACATTTAAACGTAAATCCTTCAACTTCTGTTCGAGGATACGAGTGAATTCAGTGTTATCGTTAAAAACCTTCTATAGAAATAGGAGGTTGGACTAGAGGAACATCCTTTATAACAGGGATGACTTCTGTAGATTTTTCTTTGCTCAATTGATCTATAATAATTTTTTGCTGAGCAATTTGTTTTTCCATCAAATCCTTTAAAGACAATAAATCCTTTTCTAGGGAAATAAATTGTTCTCCAAGACGTAAAAGGAAAGTATTTGTATAATTCTGGGATTTTATTATAGAGTTTAATTCTCTAATAGTGACTTGGTTATGCTCGACCTTTTGATGGGTAAAAAGAGCTTTGGCTTCAGCATCTTTGCCAAGAGTTATTGCTTGTTTAGGAGGAAAGGGAGAAATTACTTCTTCTCTATTAATAGTTGTCCAAGAATTTGATTGTAAAACAAGAATTTCTTGGTTAATTTTACTAATAAAATAGGCTATAAACCATTTAACAAAAGGAACATAATTCTGAGTTATAGCTAACTCTTCATAATAAACATTTTTAAAATTTTTTAATTCAGGAGAAGAAAAGGTTTTGAAATACCATTTTCTGAATTGAAAATACCTTTCGTGTTGGAACTCATCATTGATGAGCTCTCTCATAGCACTTCCTGGGCTTAGGTCCATCATATACCAAAACTCATTTCAGATTGAGTAGGTGATTGTCTACTCCGGGAATTGGTTTTTTGGTAAATACCATGTGGAATTTTATTCTCACTAATTCTTATGTGTTCCACAGATTCTATCTCTTCTCCTATTTGAGAAGTAGAAGCTCTGTTTGAGCCACTAGGGTTTCTAGTAAGCTCACTGGGTGTTGTGTAAAAATTACTAACAGAATGTCTAGAAGACAGGGTTCTAGGTATTCTAGTAATACTTCTAGAATTGAATTTTATTTCTATGTCTCCTTCAGTATTCTTGATGATTTGGTCTACCTCTTTATTTAAGATAGGTTCAGGGTCTACTTCTTGGGGTAGAGACCATGTTGTAGGGAAGTCTATTTCGTCCCATTTTATTAACCTATTTGTTGCTACGTTAGAGGTTAATAAGTTAGTTTGAACTAAAGTGGTAGTTCCTGGAAAAGATATTTGCTTAGCCTTAGGGTTAAGCGTGTTTAGAACTTTATAATATATTCTATAGCATATTGCTATCATTTCACTTCCTGGTTTAAAATTATAACCATTGGTATGGATAGTTAATTGTACAGCATCTGATAGATTTTTGTCAGATAAGGATAAACTTAAATTTGGAGAGACATCAAAATAGACTGGTCCATGACACAGACTGGTCTCTAACAAAGCAGCTAGAGAAGGCTTAAAATCTTTACACCTTCCATCTCTAACATAAGCCATAATACTTGAATTTAAACCTAACAAAGTTAAGGGCTTAAAAGCAATTTGAATTAATCCAATATGGATAAAATTGTAATCTTTGAAAGGAAGTAAATCCTTTTTACTTAAAAGTCTGATTGTCTGAGTATTCTCAGAAACTTGGATACTTTGTTCTATTTGCTTAACAGCAAAACGAGATATAATGTCAAACATGCCAAATTTATAAATTTGTTTTGAAGGCACAGTAGGAATAGTCCATTTATTCAACTTATCCAAATTTTTTGGATATTCAACTAGTTCCTCATTTTTTATCAAATTATTTTGATGATGATCATAATCATCTATCTCCTTGAGAATCGGCTAAGGTTGTTGTGGTTGGTTAAATGTCAAGACCAATACTATCTTATGTAAATTAGACTTATAGAACTGTTATACGAACAACACTTCACTTGTCATCTTTGCAAACGACGTTAATCGTTTAACTATCAACCTATTGGGGATAGAAGGATTTCTCCTAAATCAAAGATGTCAAATGTTTTTAGCAAAATTTTTCTTTTTCGAAAAATCATATCATCATAATACTCCCTTCCTCTGGGCAAAAGATGAGATTTTCTAAGAAAACACTAAAAACATCTTTAGTTTTGAAAACACAAAAGACTTGTTGTTCGGATAATAATTTTATAGGAAAAACCTACATAGCTAGATTTTCTCCTGACTTTTAACCTTCCACAACAAGTATTTAGCTACTAAAACTCATAAATTACCTTAATATATATATATATATATATATATATATATATATATATGTATGCAGTTTACACAGAGCCACCGGCAGTCAATCTCAATTCTTTATTGAACTCACTATTTGAAAGAAGAAAATCAAGAGAAAAAAATAAGATTGAAGAGAAAGAAAGTGCACCTGCTTAATCTTTGAAACTTTAATCTCAATAGGATTAAAATATTTTAAAAAATGTATAGTAATCACAGGAAAAATGTAAAGTAATCAACAAAACAAAAGAATTATCAGAAATTTCTAAAAACAAGTATATGAAAAGGAAAAAAAAGAACTGTTAGAAACTAAGTTAAATAAATTATTAAACACTGTAAAATTAATTGATCTAACTTAAGAACTAAGTAGGAGTGAATTAGACAATTAGAATAACTTCCAAATTGTCATTAATATTATAAAATGGTAGTTTCAAGTTTACCAAATAGGGAAGTAAAATTTATTTGACCCATAAAATAATAAAATTGTCATTAATTTTATATTGACCACACAATTTCCAATCTTTCATGTAATTAATAAAAGATTTGAGATATTAGAAATCTTAATGGTCTGGATACCTTGCATTACGTACCTTTCTGTCATTAAAAATATATTAAATATTAATGGATGTCCACTATTTGACTTCTACTTCTCATTACACTCTTAAATAATGCGGTGTAATGACTTCTTACCTAAGATTGATCTTTTACGTGCTCTTTTCACCCTATAAATAGGGATCACACTTATGTGTAGTTACACATTTGAGAAGAGCATAATACAGGTCATTCTCTTCTTCGTTCTTCTTCATCTATTTTCTCTTATGTTTTGTCATGCATTTGATCATGCATTAGTTTTAGCTAATTTCATAACATGTTATCCGCACGAAACTCTACCATATGATTATGGGTATAATCATTTTCAGGATCTATTGCAAGAATAATTTTTTTCCTCTTCTTCTTACAATCTTTTAATCATAATTTTTTACTATCACTACAACAGAATTGTTAAAAAAGGGCGCACTTAGTGGTGCTTTTTAAGAAGCGCCGCTGAAGCCCAAAATACGGTGGTCCTTTAGAGGCGCTTTTTAAGAAGCGCCCCTGATGCCCATAATACGGAGGGCCTTTAGTGGCGCTTTTTATAAGCGCCTCTAAAGACCCTCTGTATATTAGGACTCAGGGGAGCTTTTTAAAAAGCGCCTCTAAAGGCCCTCTGTATTTTGGGCATCAGGAGCGCTTTTTAAAAGGCGCCTCTAAAAGCCCTCGGAATTTTGGGCATCAGGGGCGCTTTTAAAGCGCCCCCCTGATGCCCAAAATACGGAGGGCCTTTAGAGGCGCTTTTTAAAAAGCGCCCGTGATGCCTAATATTCTAATATTACCGTTGCATACTCCCTCTCACTCTCAGTACTCGTCTCTTTTCCATTTCTCTCAGTACGTACGCCCACAAACCCTTATGCGAAACCCTCTTCAGTCTCTCACACTCTCTCATCAATCTCTCACACTCTCCCTCTTTTCAGTCTCTTCTCATTTGCAAAACTCAGTCTCTCTCACGCAAACCCTTAGGCGAAACAGAAACAGTGACTGAGTTATCGATCATTTGCAACAAATTCTAATCTCGCCGTCAAACGCCCATTCCGCCGTCATCGCCGTCAACAACCACGCCGTCGTCGGCGCTGCTGCCTGGTCGTCGGCGCTGCTTCCTTTTTCTGGTATGTCCCCTTGACTGTGCAATTTAAAATGTTAGGGTTTCTCTACTTTCTACATTGAGCAGCTAAAACTTTACATTAGAAAGCGATGTGCTTTCTCCTGTTCTTGATAATTTTCTGTGAATATTTTATGTTGATGAAGAATATACTGACCAAAAAGCTTCTAGTAATTTGTAATATTAACCCAATATAGTGTTTGTTGCAAAATGAATAATTAAAAAAAAGTTCTGCTGAAAATTTGTCGCAAAATAACGTGGAAATCTACAATATACCTTTCTACTAAAAATAAATAGACACCCAAAAGTAACAATTCCCATGGGCTAAGCCATAGAATAAGACTATATGAATATTGAAGGTTTCTGAATAACAATAATAACTACAGACCAATCATTATAAAGTGGAGGTTGAGTTGCAAACCAAACCAATCAAAAGTTCATGATTCTGCACTTAGTTACTTAAATGGGATTGCAATAAACTATTCCTAAGTAGAAGCTAAAACTTTACCTTAGACATAGCATTGGTGTTTAGAAGAAAAACTGTACCTTAGAATAGCTTTGGATTTCTATTTGTAATTGTCAAGTATGAGCATTTGATAGTTAGGGGACTTGGGTGAGTTAGAAGCTAAAAGTTCAACAATACTGGAAAGCTCCTAAAGGGGTACACAAGGCATTGAGCAAGGCACTCAGGAATCCAAAATTCAAAGTCCCCAGTCTGAGTTGATAGTGAAGTGGGGAATTCGTAGAAACTAATAAAAATACTGTTCTAATTCGCTTGGTGTAGTCAAAGGCACCTAAAGGTGTACACAAGGCACTGAGCAAGGCAGTGGAAGGAGTCAACAAATAATTATTGATACTAAAGGAGGTCAAAGTTGGCCTTTGAGGATTGAGACTCTTGGCAGCAAGCAGCCTAGCAAAGTTGAACACCATAGTCTTGTTTGTAGATTGTCTTGAATATTTAATCATCTAAGCTTAAGTTAGATTTATTTGTTATTAACAACTGTGTTGTTAATAACTTTGAGCGTATACTATCAGAATAGTAATTCAGTTCAAATAAATTCTCTATTTTCACTTAAGAGTCTATCAACTCTCTACATTTAGTTTATCCTTATTTAACTAGTACAGTTAGATTATTAACCTGTTTAGTTAACTTGTTAGTTAGCTTTAGTTAGTAATAACCCTAGTTAGTATTCAACTGCCTCTGTAACAGTAATTAGTTAGAAGGGTAACTGAGAGTTACATATAGATGATGATTGAATAATGTAAGGACATTCTGATTCATTGAATGAAACTCATTTTACATAAAATGCTTTTCTGTCTCCACTGTGACAGAATCAATATGGTATCAGAAGTAATAGCGGTGCTCGTCATCACCACCGTCACTCTCCGCCTCTGATCTCGTTAGTCGCCGCCGTCGTTTCGTGGCTTCGACTCCCTCTCTTCTCACATCGTTCGTCCTTCTCTGGTTTGTCACTGTGATTACACCATGACCACCACACCTCAGAACCACGATGATGTCTACTACCTCCATGCATCTGACAATCCTGGCCTCGTTCTCGTAACTCAACCTCTCACAGAGAGCAACTTCAGTTCCTGGAGACGTGCAATGCTCATGGCGCTCGACGGAAAGAACAAAGCAGGCTACGTCACCGGAAAAGTACCAAAACCTATCGCCACCGATAGCAACTTCCGTGCGTGGAATCGAAACAACAGTACCATCTCTTCTTGGATCCTAAACTCGGTTAGCAAAGAAATTGCAGCGAGCGTGATCTACTCCGGCGATGCTGCTGCGATTTGGCAAGATCTCCACAATCGCTTCCAACAGCGCAACGGTCCTCGCATTTTTCAAAAATAAAAGATTTGGTCAACTGCACTCAAGGATCTTCCCCTATCGGAACTTACTACCCCAGATTCAAAGCAATGTGGGAAGAGTTGGCTGAATATCGTCCTATTCACACTTGCACGTGTGAAGGCGTTGCGCCTCTTCTTGAACACCTCAAAGATGAGTGTGTCATGACATTTTTGATGGGACTCAACGAGCAATTCATCAACGTTCGTGGTCAGATCCTCCTCATGGAACCTCTTCCTTCCATCGACAAGGTATTCGCCATGGCGTCGCAGGATGAGAAGCACCGTCAAATCGGAACTCTTGCCGTCACAACCGATTCTCCAGTTGCTTGTGCCGTCGCTGCTCCTCAGAACAAATCCAACCGACGTGAACGCCCTACCTGCTCTCACTGTGGTCTTCTTGGTCATCTCAAGGAGAAATGTTACAAGATCCACGGGTATCCTCCTTCCTACAACAAAAAACCGGTCAACACCAAGCCTAATCCCACGGTGAACAATGTTGCGGACAGTGAATCCTCCGGCACCACTGCTGTTTCAAACCAGCAATATCAAATGATGATGCAATTCATTCAAGCACAGATGGCAAAGGCTTCTACTCCGGATGCAGATGCAACTGATGCTTCTTGCTTAGGTATGGTCCTTTCCTTACTACATTGCAATGAACCCCTCCCCTATAGCACATGGCTGTTTGACTCAGGCGCTTCTGCTCACATTTGTTGCCTTCTTGAATTGTTTCACAATTTCAAACTAGTTTCCAACAAATTTGTTACACTGCCTAACTTGACCAAAGTAGCTGTTACTGGTATAGGTTCAGTTACACTTTCACCCACTCTCACCCTACACAATGTGTTGTATATTCCTTCTTTTGGTGTGAACTTAGTCTCTGTTAGTCAATTGTTGGATAAATCAGACATGTCCTTGACATTCTTTGCCAAATCCTTTCTACTCCAGGGAATTAACCTGCTGGAAGAACTTGGTAAAGGACAACTAGAAAATGGCCTATACACACTACATTCATCCACCACACATAGCAATACTCCATGTAATTCATTACATAATACATCTGAGGTCTGCAATTCATCCATAGTAAGCAATTGTAATTCTGTTTCAGTTTCAAACTCTAGTAATGATGCCACACTTTGGCACTCTAGGCTAGGTCATTTGTCTGATTGTGTTGAAAACTGTTAGTAATAAACTCTCTACTACTGTACCTAGCACCTTCAACACTAGTCAATGTTATATCTGTCCATTATCCAAATTCAAACGTTTGCCTTTCCAATCAAATCCTCACATGTGCATAGAAATCTTTGATTTAATTCATTGTGGACCTTATGGCCAACATACCTATGATGGCAAGAATTATTTTCTCACCATTGTGGATGACCACAGAAGATTTACATGGATATATCTTTTATCCTCTAAATCTGCTGCCACATACAAGATCAAGCAGTTTTTTGCTCTTGTCAAAACTCAATTTTCTAAAACTATTAAATGCGTTAGGACTGACAATGCAAAAGAGTTGGCTCTAGTTGAATTTTTGCAGGAACAGGGTACACTACATCAATTCTCCTGCCCCCACAGACCAGAGCAGAATTCTAGTGTAGAACGCAAGCATCAACACTTGCTGAATGTTGCCAGGGCAGTCATGTTCCAATCTGGCCTGCCCACAAAATTCTGGGGGGATAGCATTTGCACTGCAGCTCACCTTATCAATAGGATACCCTCACCCACACTCAACAATACTACTCCTTATGATCTCCTATATGGCTGCTCACTCTCCAATTCCAACTAAAAAGTATTTGGATGTCTAGCCTATGCTGCTACCATGCCCCAAATGCGCACTAAATGCACTCCTAGAGCCTCACCTTGTATCCTCCTAGGTTACCCCTTGGGATACAAGGGTTACAAACTCTATAACCTCTCAACCAGAAAATTTCTCATATCCAGGGATGTCATCTTTCATGAGACATCATTCCCCTTCAAAGACTTCCCTCCCTCTCTCACTTCACCTGAACCATTTCCTGACCTTGTACTTCCTGCTGCTTTACCCTCAATACCTGACATAGACACACCTACAGCACCTGTCCCTGAGCCTATCCAAGAGCCTCAACCTGACATTGCTCCCACTACACCTCCTCCTACCACCCAACAACAAACTGCTCAACCAGATATGCATGAACCTACACCCATCCTTCGCAGATCAACTAGAACACACACTGCACCTGCTTACCTGCAACATTATGACTACAATGCTGCCTTTGTCCCTGCTGAACCTTGCAGTGCACTGTCTCCAATATATCAAACATACATCATGCAGGTTTCAACCATCCTTGAGCCATTGTATTACCATCAGGCATCCAAGTCTGCTGAATGGTGCACAACAATGCAAGAGGAGATTAATGCACTTGAAGCCAACCACACATGGACTGTGCAACCTCTCCCTGAAGGTAAAAAGGCCATAGGTTGTAAATGGCTGTTCAAAGTCAAATACAAGGCTGATGGAAGCCTTGATAGATACAAAGCACGCCTGGTTGCTCAAGGATTCACCCAGCAGCTTGGCTTAGACTTTGTAGACACTTTCTCCCCAGTGGCCACCATCACCACAGTGCGTGTGTTACTTTCCTTAGCTGCTCAGAAACACTGGCATCTAGTCCAGTTAGATGTAAACAACGCTTTCCTCAATAGGGATATACATGAGGAAGTATACATGAAATTACCTTTGGGTTATCCTAGCCAGGGGGAGCACATGGTTTGCAAACTCAACAAGTCTTTATATGGCTTGAAACAGGCATCAAGACAATGGTTCCAGAAATTCTCCTCCACAATCCTCCAACAAGGTTTCCAACAATCCACTGCTGACCCTTCCCTGTTTACCAAGGGCAGTGGACAATTCTTTGTTGTGTTACTTCTTTATGTGGATGATATCATCCTTGGAGGACCAAGTTCCACAAAAATCACCCAAACTCAAGCTCTCCTACAGAGTCTCTTCAAACTCAAGCTACTTGGCCCTCTGAAATACTTCTTAGGCCTGGAAATTGCCTCATCTACAAAGGGCATCTATCTCTGCCAGAGGAAATATGCCTTGCAACTGCTCAGTGATACTGGTTTTAACAACTGCAAAGCACTTCCCACCCCTATGGATCCTAATCTACACTTGGCAGATGACACTTCTGAACCACTTTTTGATATATCTGTTTGCTGGTGTTTTTAGCAAACAATCACTAGTTTTATTAGAAGGTTTGTGAGATCAAACTAGAAAAATCTCAAAGCAATTGCCTTTGAATTGCTCATAGTTTTTGTTTTAGAAAATATAGAAATGGGGACGATTTGCAAATGATTAACAGAATTGAAAAGAAAAGAAGCAGTAAATGGTGCAGGAATTGTAAAGAACAGACAAGTAAATTGCATCGAATCATAAAAGTGGTACACGATCACGTACAGCGATTCTTCCACTCGTTTTTCGCTCTGGCTTGGAAGTTAGAGTTTCAGGAATCGGGTTCTGTATTGTGATTTTGCGACCTCTGTTTCCTCTCAGAAATAGTTATTTATACCAAAGAAAAGAGGGGGGAAAAACTGAACTAAGTAACCGCCTAGCAATTTGAAAATAAGTAACTGCTCCTACTTTCGACCAAGTAACTGCTCCTATTTTCGACCAACTGCTAGTCTTCAGCGCATAACTGCTCTGTTTTCTGTCTGTCGAAAGCCTGTGTCCATTTTCCCCTCTCTTGCTTTTGCTTCCCTGGAAACTTGTCGAGTTTACCTTGCGCATGACCATTTTCTCTGTCGAAATAATTTGGTCTCTGTGAAATAAATATAAGTCAGGCCTTGTTGACCATCTTTAATGAAGCCTGTCGAAATTACAGGCTAACAAATTGCCCCCCAAAAATGTCTTTTTCGACTGAACTTGAGGAGGAAGAAGAGAAAGACATTTTTGAATTCGCCATCGAAATAATTTTGCACTTGAGTAAAACAGCTGTATACCTGAGGTCACCACTGTTAAATGTTGTTTAACGTTACTCCTATATTGGTGTATTATGTGGCCTTCAAAGTTTTACTTCTCAGTAAATGCCTTATCTCACCATTTCCTATAAGGCTTCTCCAATTCTTCCACTTCTTTTGCCTCATAAGTTGCCATCAATAATCCATATTCAAACCTTGAACTTAAACAGCCTGTAATTTCAGCCTTTGACTATGTTTACTGACTCTCTGTTTTAACTTTGAATGGTTCCACCATTTCCCTTTACATTAATAACGCCGTAATTAAAGTGATGCCTCACTTCTCGGAACGCCAAACTCGTAACCAACTGACGCTCTTTCATACTTCTCCTTAAAAATAGAAGAGTTTTGTTTCTCATCTTCACCACTCCATGATTTTCTTCTTTTTCCATTCCCGTTCCAGGATCATTCCCTTTGCTTTGAGTCTTCCGCGTAACCTCATCTCTCATAATTGCAGTGAGGTTGCCTGGAGGTTCAAAGTGATGGTTTTTGATCTCGACTACTTATGGCTTTGCTCCTTTTTTCTTCATGTCACTTGATCTTGCAACTTTCTGAGTTTATGCGGGAGACTCAAAATGGGAGCAGGAAGATTCATCAGGTGTTTTGCTTTGATGATGACTATCTTCCTTGGGGACATCAATATCTCCTCTCTGAAGGGCTTCCTGAGGTTTACCAAGCAAGGAAACGCCCTGTTGAAAGGCTTACAAGCCTAACGCGCAGACGAAAGAATGACCCCCCGAACAACGGGAAGTGTCAACGTGGTCGAAGAAAACCACCCAAAAGAGAAGTTACTTGGTCGTAAAAGACCAACTGCAATCCAGCGTTTTATTTATGCCTAGTTGATTTACCTTTTCGGCACTATGTAATTCACAAATGCCTCCTTTGGCACATGTAACTTGGCAACATTATAATGAAATTTCTTCCATTTTATTCTCGAGCAATTTTTATTCTGTGCTTTCGACAATGTTTTGGCAACTTAAATGCCATGTTTTTACGCTTTCTTTATATTTATTCCAGCGTTATTTTAACTTCTTGTAACGTTGGCTTATACTTTTTCAAGTATTTGCCATTTATACGCAAAATTCTTTCATCAGCGCCAATCTCTTCGACCTCATATGCGCCGTTTGAATAAACTTGTAAAATTTTAAATGGTCCTTCCCAATTTGGGGACCATTTACCAAAGACTCTATCTTTTTTATCCATAGGTAATAGGACCTTCCACAGTAGATCACCTGAATCAAAGGTTTTAGACTTAACCTTTTTGTTATAAGTTTTAGCTACCCTCTCTTTCTGTCGAATAAGCATATCTAAAGCTAATAACCTTTCTTCGTCTAAATCAACCAATTCATCAAGCATCATATTCCAATAATAATCAGAGGGAATCTCCCACTGTCTTTGAATTCTTGTTGATTGTAGACAAATTTCAACAGGCAACACTGCATCGTGTCCAAATGTTAGCCTATAAGGAGTAGTGTTGATAGATTCTTTGGGTGAATTTCGACAAGCCCATAATGCTTGATCAAGGGTTTTATGCCAATTTTTGGGTTTCTGCCCAACATGCTTTTTAATCAAATTAATAATAACTTTATTGGCAGCTTCTACTTGACCATTGGCTTGCGCATAATATGGTGTCGAAGTTAATAACTTAAAACCAATTTCAGAAGCAAACTCTACCATTTTTCTACCAGTGAAAACTGATCCTTGATCTGTAGTAATGGTTTCTGGAATTCCAAACCTATAAATGATATGATTTTGAATAAACCTTATCACTGCTTCTTGATCAACATTGGCTAAAGGTATAGCTTCAACCCATTTGGTGAAGTAATCAATTCCCACAAGGATATATCTATGGCCCTTCGACGAAGTTGGCTTTATCTCTCCAATCACATCTAGAGCCCAACCTCTAAATGGCCAAGGTTTGACTATGGCATGCAATTCATTTGCAGGTACATGTTGTATCCCAGCATGCTTTTGACACTCTTGGCATCCCTTAGCAAATTCTATGCAATCTTTTAGCATAGTTGGCTAATACATTCCTTGTCGAAATAATAACCACTTCATTTTGTGGCCTACTTGGTGTGAACCACATGCTCCACTATGTGTATCGGAAACTGCTAAATATGCCTCATTTTCACTAAGACATTTTAATAGTACTCCTTCAGGAGTCTTTTTAAACAATTCGTTTCCAATTATCACATAGCTCAAAGCTCTGTATTTTACCTTTTTATTGGTATTTCTTGTGGGATTTTGCAAATATTCTGCAATAGGCCTTCGCCAATCATTATTGGTCATATTGTCAAGAGCAAAAATTTCTGCTAAGTCAGAGTCACCAAAAAATTGACGTTTTTCGACAACGACTAGTTCCTCGTTTGCGTTCGCATCTGTTGCCCCCCCAGTTGTTGGTGCTGACAATATTGACGAAGAATAGTCATTAGAAATGATCTTATCCTTTATTTTAATTAACTCTTCCAGGCTTTGTCTTGAAACTTTATAGCCTGAAGCAATTTGTGCCAATTCATTTGCCACTTGATTATCAATTCATGGTAAATGTTCTAAGTGAACAGACGCAAATCTTTTTAACAAAGCATATGCAACAACAAAGTATCTGATAAGGTGCTCTTTAATGCATTTGTACTCTCTTGTCAATTGTTTGACAACCAACTCAGAGTCACCTTTTATTTCGACATGACTTGCCCCCAGCTCAAGTAAAATTTCAAGGCCTACTATTAAAGCCTCATACTAAGCCTCATTATTGGAGC
Organism: Astragalus glycyphyllos; assembly: GCA_963573325.1. Classification (NCBI taxonomy): domain Eukaryota; kingdom Viridiplantae; phylum Streptophyta; class Magnoliopsida; order Fabales; family Fabaceae; genus Astragalus; species Astragalus glycyphyllos. The sequence goes on from OY754307.1 coordinate 42,929,869, forward strand.
AAACATCTCGAATTTTAAACTTATACTTCGTTGGAATGTTAGTAGGAGATATTATTAAAATACCAATCCCAACTCCATGTTTATGGCTTGAGCCATCAAAGTACAACCTCCAAGGATATACGTCTACAAAACTTAATGTTTCTTCGACAACAGAATGGTCTACTATAAAATCAGCAACCACTTGTCCTTTAATTGATTTTAGAGGTTGATAAGTTAAGTTGTATTCTGACAAAGCCAAAGCCCATTTACCAATTCGGCTATGCATTATTGGTTTCGACAGCATATGCTTAATAACATCAAAATGCGAATAAACAGAAACATCAGCCGGTTTTATATATTGTTTTAACTTTGTACACGAAAAATACAAACAAAGGCACAACTTTTCTATAGGAGTGTACCTCGTTTCGGCATCATTTAAGACCCTACTGAGGTAATAAATGGCTCTTTCGACACCACTATCATCCTCTTGTGCTAACATGCTACCTATTGTTCTATCAGAAGCTGCTATATACAATTTGAGCACTTTGTGTTTAATAACAGGCAACAAAATTGGTGGTTTCATCAAATAAGACTTGATTTCGTCGAAGGCTGCTTGATGCATTGGTTCCCATTTGAACTCTTCTTCCTTCTTCAGTCTTAACAATGGCGAAAAAACTTGTGTTTTGCCACTTAGATTTGATATAAATCTTCGAAGGAAATTGATTTTTCCCAGCAACGACTGAAGCTCTTTTTTGGTCGAAGGGGCCTTCGTTTCCATAATTGCCTTAGTCTTATTTTGATTGATTTCAATGCCATTTTTGTGCACTATAAAACCCAAGAAATCACCTGCACGTTGTTAGCCTGTAATTTCGACAGGCTTCATTAAAGATGGTCAACAAGGCCTGACTTATATTTATTTCACAAAGACCAGATTATTTCGACAGAGAAAATGGTCATGCGCAAGGTAAACTCGACAAGTTTCCAGGGAAACAAAAGCAAGAGAGAGGAAAATGGACACAGGCTTTCGACAGACAGAAAACAGAGCAGTTATGCGCTGAAGACTAGCAGTTGGTCGAAGCGTGATAGAGCGGTTTTGGTCGAAAATAGGAGCAGTTACTTGGTCGAAAGTAGGAGCAGTTACTTATTTTCAAATTGCTAGGCGGTTACTGAGTTCAGTTTTTCCCCCTCTTTTCTTTGGTATAAATAACTGTTTCTGAGAGGAAACAGGGGTCGCAAATCACAATACACAACCCGATTCCTGAAACTCAAACTTCCAAGCCAGAGCGAAAAACGAGTGGAAGAATCGTTGTACGTGATCGTGTACCACTTTTATGATTCGATGCAATTTACTTGTCTGTTCTTTACAATTCCTGCACCATTTACTGCTTCTTTTCTTTTCAATTCTGTTAATCATTTGCAAATCGTCCCCTTTTCTACATTTTCTGAAACAAAAACTATGAGCAATTCAAAGGCAATTGCTTTGAGATTTTTCTAGTTTGATCTCACAAACCTTCTAATAAAACTAGTGATTGTTTGCTAAAAACACCAGCAAACACACGTACACAAAAGGCACATTTTAATGGATTTAATTTCAATCCATATTTCCTCATTCTTTAAAAAGAACGGCGAAGATGGTCTAAATGACCACTTTCTGAGGAAGATTTAACCACCACATCATCTATGTATATTTGCATAAAATCATCAATAAAATCATGAAACATAAAATTCATGGCCCTCTGATATGTAGCACCAGCATTCTTTAATCCAAAGGGCATTACTACCCATTCATAAACACCCAATGCCCCTGGACATCTAAAAGCAGTTTTCGACACATCTTCTTCAGCAATGAAGATTTGATTATACCCAGAATAACCATCGAGCATACTAAGATAATCAAATCCTGCTGCTGAATCTATTAGCATTTCTGCCACAGGCATTGCGTATTCATTCTTGGGAGATGCATTATTTAAATCCCTAAAATCTATGCAAACTCTAAGAGTCCCATTTTTCTTTATTACAGGAACTATATTGGCTAACCATTCGACATACCTGGCAGTTCTGATGAATTTGTTTCTGAATAGCCTTTCGATTTCCCCTTTGATCTTAGCCAACACTTGAGGAGCAAATCTTCTTGGCACTTGCTTCACTGGTTTCTTCCCTGGTCGAATTGGTAATTGCATTTCCACTACTTCCCGACTTAACCCAGGCATTTCGTCGTAATCCCAAGCAAAGCAGTCTTTGAACTCCCTTAGCAATGTAATGACTTGGGTTTTTAGAGAAGCATCAATATTTGCACTAATATAAGTTGGCCTTTTTATTGAGCCATTTCCCAAATCAACTTCTTCTAACGGGTCTTGAGCTTGCATATGCTTTGTCAAATCTTTAGGATCCTTTTCAAAACCTAATGGATCATTATCATAGATACAGTCAAGTCTTTCATCTATGACTATGCCATTTTCTTCATGTAACTCACTGGCTTCGACAGCCATTGTTTGTTGAATAATTTCGGCCTCTATAGCCGCTTTAAACTTGTTTTCGGCCATATAAGCCGTAATTTTGTCCCATGCATTGGGCACTGACATAAGAACACTCTCAAGAACCAGTGTTCCACCCCGTTGTGCGAAGAACACCATCAGGATAGACACTATCATCTCCCATTATTTCTCTTTCCCAAACAAAACCATAATTTGGGTCGAGATGAACTGAGGCAAAAACATTATCCGCAGGAACATATGCCTCATTAGAAGATGAACATGGCGCAATCTTCGCCATTTGTTTCTCAAAATTTTCCTTGGTAACTTGATTCACGTCAGCACGGAAGTAGCTCTGATCGGCTTCAACATACTCTACCAAACCATCTTCCTTCCACATTACTAAACGTTGATGCAAAGTTGAAGGGACAGCACCAACCCCATGGATCCACTTTCTACCAAGGAGTAAATTAAAATTCGCTTTAGAGGCTATCACTAAGAACAATGTAGTCCTCTTTATGGAACCAACGATTAAGTCCACCTCATTGGCCCCCAAAGAATGGCCAGTTTTGCCTTCATAGTTGCTTAAGACAATGTTATGTGGCCTGAGGTCAGTGTCGAATTTACCAATCTTCTTCAAAAGACCATGTGGCATTAAATTCACTGCAGCTCCACCATCCACTAACACCTTGTTAATTCCAACACCATTGACTTTGGCTTGGACATACAAGGGTTTCAAGTGGTTTTGCATACTCATATCTGGCTTCTCGAAGGTAGCCATTTGGTCTTCGACACAACCATTGTTCATCACATAGTAACACATTGGCTTATGATGAGCCATATCCTCTGTAAAATCCTCTTCAACGTCATTTGGTACTGTGATAACATCGTACTCAAGAGGCAGTATTGACACCACATTGCAAACAACGTCGAAATCATCTTCAGAATCATCAAAATCCGACTCCATGTCTTCATCCATGTCGAAATCAGCATTCTTTTCTTTCACTGTTGACAATGGAGGAAATATTCTTTCAAGAGCAGGCCTTCTTGGCTTTTCTGTTACCACAGCCTTGCCTTTGGCCTTATTTGCTGCACACACATGACTAGCAACATCAGCATTCCTCTTTGTGGCAACTTCAGCTTTGTGAACCTCACTCTTCGCCACTATTATGCTGCGTGGAGCTTGATTGTTAGCCAAATGACTTGGGACCTTGTTAATGTCAAAGTGTGCCTTCTTCTTCTGTTGTCTTTGGTAACGACGCCACTGTGTTCTAGTCATGGGGTTCTTACCCTTATAGTTATTCTTATAATTAAACTTAACAGCATGAGTACCTGGCTTGACAGCTTTCGCATGTTGATTATTGGGTACCCACACTTCGACAGGAGCACTAGCACTTGGGACAAAGGATTTATTTGTTGACAGCTTCAAATACCTTTTCGCGGAGGACTTCTCGTTAGCAAATTGTCGTTTGCTTGTTGAAAGCTTTGTTGACACATTAGCCTTATAGCCAGGAAGATCTCCTTTTGCAAAGTCAAATTTCGGCCTGTTATCAAGCCATTTTCTTTTACGTTGTTGTTGATCCTGATAACCTTCGACAGCTTTAGCTGCTTCTTTATCGAAGACAGCACTGCACCTTGGGCAAAGCATAACTTCAGAGTTATTCCACTTACACCGATTGAGGAAATCTATCAATTCTTCCTCAGCCTTTGGATACACAGCATGTATCTTCCCATCATATTCTTTTAGGGTCACTTCCTGTTTCTTACCTTCAGCATACATAAACCCTTTTAATTTTTCGGTGGCAGTCTTGACACACTTAGGAGGGTCTGCCATTTGAGCATCCACCATGCCTACATCAGCTTCGACAGGTTCAGAGTACATAGCTTCAGCCTTAGGCAATGGATCAACATCAATCTGCATAGGAGCTTTCATTTTCTTATCAGCAAATTTGAGTCTTCCTTCGTCAACTGCTTTTTGCACAATATCCCTGAAGAGCACACAACGGTCAGTGTTATGTCCCAAAAAATTATGGAACTTACAATAACCCTTTTTCTTTCTTTGGTCAAGAGTTGGTATTTTAAGGCCTTTAGGCACTAATATTTGACCATCAGTTACTAAAAGATCAAAAATTTCATCACATTTAGTAACATCAAAAGTATAAGTTTTAGGCATAAATCTATCATTCTTAGGCTCTACAGGGTTATTCCCATTCGCAGGCCTTAATAATTTACAGGTATAAGGAGGACCAGGCTTAAGTTCAGCCACGTCTATCTCCTCTTCTTCGACATTACTATATGTAACGTCAAATTCTTCTTCGACATATGCCACTTTTTCTTTTTTATGATACCTATTCGACCTAGATTTTTCCTCTCTAAGCCTTTCAACTTGCCGAACTCTATCAGCCAAATGAGCCATATCTCACAAATGAGATGTGTCTAATTTCTTTCTAATTGAGTAATCAAGGCCACCAGCAGCCATTTCGACAAGCTCATGTTCAGGGACTTGTGTGAAGCAACGAGATTTCAACAGCCTAAATCTGTTTAAGTAATCATCAATAGTTTCAGGCATTTTGCGCCGAACACTAGCCAATTCTTTAAGACTAATTTTCGACTGGCCCATGTAAAACTGTGCATGGAATGCCTTTTCTAATTGCCCCCATGTGAACATACAACCAGGGGGTAAGGTCGTGAACCAAGTGAAAGCATTTTTAGTTAGAGAATTTGGAAAGTATTTCATCTTCAAATTCTCATTTTGTGCTAAGTCCCCAGCCTCAGTCAAGAAACGAGCAATGTGTTCGACTGTGGACTCATTTGTATCACCACCAAACTTAGTAAACTTGGGAACTTTCCATCCCCTTGGTAACTCAGTTTGTAATACATATTCACATAATGGTGATACGAAGTTAGGCCTTTGTAAACCTATGTTAAAGCCATTTTGCGCCAAAATAGTTTCGACTAAAGTAGCTATATTGTTTTCTGCGCCAACGTTGTGTTGTTGCACTTGTCGAACAACTTCATCAGCGTTCTGGTGTCTATTTACCAAAACTACTTCAGGGACGTGGTTTACTGCCCCTTGTAGTTCGCCTACAGTTGTGGACGCTTCGACTGCAACTGCTTCTTGGGGGTTAACTGACGACGCATTACCCGCAATAATTGGAACTTGCCTATTATTAACCGCTGGAGCCCCAAAGAAGTCTGCAATCCTACTCATCTGATTTGCCAACATTTGGTAACTGTTATTGGTATTTTGAATCAATGGATTGAAAACTGTACCAATTTGTTGGGTAAGCATATTAACCATATCGTGATTACTCTCGTCCACTTGCTGTCTTAAGGCCAACAAAGACGTATTGGTTAATGCTGGGGGATTTCGACCAAATACGCTCTCAGAAGAGACATGTGTAGGGGAAAAGGTCGAAATATGTGGCATTCCAGTAGGCATGCCATACATTCCCAGAGGAAATGGGGGTAGATGCACGTTATTCAAACGTGGGTCTAAACCGTTTCCCATTGCCATGTAAGGGCTATGAAGCCCTGCACTTAACGGCAAAGACATTGGCAAAGATGCCATTTCTGACTGCGTTGAACCAACATTCGTCATTGATAATGAAGGAACGGTTATCGACGATGATGGTCCTGCGCTAATGCTCGAAGAATCCATTGTTGTTCCTTGCCCTTGTGAAACCACAGGGTTGGAACTAGACGCATTATTCGTACTAGAACGAACCATTTTACCACTTCTCAAGTGCATACAACAGCGAATACAAAAGAGAGTACGAAAATGAACAAAATCAAAGGCAATGTCCCACCGGGCGTGCCAATTTGTTTGCTGGTGTTTTTAGCAAACAATCACTAGTTTTATTAGAAGGTTTGTGAGATCAAACTAGAAAAATCTCAAAGCAATTGCCTTTGAATTGCTCATAGTTTTTGTTTCAGAAAATATAGAAAAGGGGACGATTTGCAAATGATTAACAGAATTGAAAAGAAAAGAAGCAGTAAATGGTGCAGGAATTGTAAAGAACAGACAAGTAAATTGCATCGAATCATAAAAGTGGTACACGATCACGTACAGCGATTCTTCCACTCGTTTTTCGCTCTGGCTTGGAAGTTAGAGTTTCAGGAATCGGGTTCTGTATTGTGATTTTGCGACCTCTGTTTCCTCTCAGAAACAGTTATTTATACCAAATAAAAGAGGGGGAAAAAACTGAACTAAGTAACCGCCTAGCAATTTGAAAATAAGTAACTGCTCCTACTTTCGACCAAGTAACTGCTCCTATTTTCGACCAACTGCTAGTCTTCAGCGCATAACTGCTCTGTTTTCTGTCTGTCGAAAGCCTGTGTCCATTTTCCCCTCTCTTGCTTTTGCTTCCCTGGAAACTTGTCGAGTTTACCTTGCGCATGACCATTTTCTCTGTCGAAATAATTTGGTCTCTGTGAAATAAATATAAGCCAGGCCTTGTTGACCATCTTTAATGAAGCCTGTCGAAATTACAGGCTAACAATATCTCAATACAGAAGACTCATAGGCAGACTTATGTATCTCACAATATCACGGCCAGACATTGCTTTTGCGGTCAATAAACTCAGTCAATTCATGACTGCTCCTAGAACTGTTCATCTCCATGCAGTACACCACATACTGCAGTACATCAAAACTGCACCTAGCCAAGGTCTGCTCTTCTCCTCTGCACCTTCCTTGGCCATATGAGCTTATGTAGATGCTGACTGGGGTAGTTGTACTGCAACCAAAAAGTCTACTATAGGGTTTTGTATCTTCATTGGTGAATCCATAGTCACATGGAAATCAAAAAAACAACCAACAGTCTCAAGATCTTCTGCTGAGGCTAAATATAGAGCATTGGCTCTCCTCACCACTGAACTACTGTGGTTTAGACAACTCCTCAACACATTTCAGGTTGTTGTCCCATCTTGCAAGGTCTTCTGTGACAGCAAATCAGCTATTCAGTTAGCTTTTAATCCCACCCTCAATGAGAGGTCCAAGCATATTGACATTGATTGTCACTTCATAAGGGAGCACATCAACTCAAAATTCATCAACTTGTTTCATGTAGCCTCAAAACATCAGCTGGTAGACACATTTACTAAGGCTCTACCCAGGAATCTCTTTTGTAACATCATATCCAAGTTGGGCATTGTTGATCTGTACATGCCAACCTGAGGAGGAGTATCAACTCTCTACATTTAGTTTATCCTTATTTAACTAGTACAGTTAGATTATTAACCTGTTTAGTTAACTTGTTAGTTAGCTTTAGTTAGTAATAACCCTAGTTAGTCTTCAACTGCCTCTGTAACAGTAATTAGTTAGAAGGGTAACTGAGAGTTACATATAGATGATGATTGAATAATGTAAGGGCATTCTGATTCATTGAATGAAATTCATTTTACATAAAATGCTTTTCTCTCTCCATTGTGACAGAATCAATAGAGTCAAAGGGTTAAGTTACAATGTTTTGATTCTATCTGGTTTATGTTTCTGAATACAATTTGTGGGAATCAAATTGAATATCATTGCGAATTGTTTGTTACAATGTGTGGTAAATGAAACTAGCAAACTAAAATCGAATATGCAAATTGTTTGTTAGGTTTTTCGAGTTTGTTTTGACGGAGCTTCGCGTTCATTGTTCGAGTCCGTTCTGGTTCAAGAGTTCCTTGTAGTTCGAGTTCATATCTGGTTGGAGAGTTCGTTCTAGTTCGCTTGAGTTCATTACTGCTTCCACTTGTCCATGTACTTTTTTTTCTCTTGTATTTGTTATATCAAGAATGGCAATATGGAAGACATCAAATTCTTTTATTTCTTTAGTTGAAAATAGTTGAATGTCTTAGGGACTTCTTCTGTTGGTTGAAAGTCTTTGTTGTTCGATGCCGTCCTTGTTTAAGTTGGATGCTTTATGATTTTGGTAGTTATTGTTCAACCGTAGATGTGTTTGTTTATTTGAAATGAATTATAGTTAGGATTTTGCTTTGGAAGTGCAATTATAGGATTTTACTAAGAAGTGGGATTGATAATATAGCAAAGTGTTTAATTGAAACTATAAAAGAACAAAGTCCAATGTCTTAGTTTCAAAAAATTGTACTTTGTGTGTTTTTCACCTTTAATATTTTTAAGTTCTCTTATCAGGAATTTATAATAAATTTCGGTCTGATATGGATAGAAAGTAGATGTCTGCCAATCGTCTGTCGAAAGAATATGCCGATGGAATGAAATATTTTCTGAACTTTGTCGTTCAACGTTTAGGAACTTCTAGTAAGTTCAAGTGTCCTTGTTTAAGATGTTGTTACGCCAATCGAGTTACTGCACTTGAGTTGGAAAGACATTTAAAGGCCAACAGAATCTATCAAAGTTATATTTGTTGGACAATGCATAGTGAGGAAAGTGGTGAACCTTCAAATATGGATAATAGTACTCAGAGATGTGATCTCGTTGATTATCCTGAAACACATACATTTGATGGCGACCAATTTGAAGAGATGACAAATGCGGTTGAAGACGATCTTAATGATTGTCCTCAAATGTTTGAGAAGTTGATAACCGATGCGGAGACACCATTGTATGCGGGCTGTACTGAATTCACAAAGTTATTGGCTGTGATAAAGCTGTATATCTGGAAAACTTGCCACGGATGGACGGATAAGAGCTTTACGGAATTACTCGCACTATTGAAAGAAATGTTGCCGGAAGACAATGTGCTCACTTCTCGAACGTATGATGCAAAACAAATGTTAGGCACCATTGACTATGAGAAGATACATGCTTGTCCGAATGATTGCATTTTATTTCGGAATGAACACGCATTGTTAAAGTCGTGCCGTAATTGTAATGCATCACGGTATAAGAAGAAAGAATCTACTCTAGAAAAGGTATTGTGGTATTTTCCCATAATTCCTCTATTTAGGCGTATGTACCGTAGTTCGGAAGACGCAAAATAGTTGACTTGGCATGACGATGAAAGGATTAAAGATGGTATGCTACGACACACAGTGGATTCTCCGCGGTGGAAAAATATTGATATTGATTATCCCGATTTTGGGCATGACCCAAGAAACCTACGCCTTGCATTGTCTGCTAATGGATTTAACCCGCACGGTATCTAGAGTAGCTCCCACAGTACATGACTTGTGATTTTGGCGATTTATAACTTACCTCCATGGCTTTGCATGAAACGCAGGTATATGATGTTGTCTTTGTTAACTTCTGGCCCAAAACAACCAGGAAATGATATTGACGTATACTTGGCTCCTTTAATAGAAGACATGAAGCAAATGTGGGAGATTGGGGTAGAGGTGTATGATGGGTTCAGAGAAGAAAGTTTCATTCTGAAGGCTATGATTTTTGGCACCATTAATGACTTTCCAGCATACGGCAATCTATTTGGGTACAGTAACAAAGGTCAGTGTGCATGTCCTATATGTGAAGATAATACAGATTGGATGTGGTTGGAGGTAAGAAGAATATATATCTTGGCCATCAGAGATTTTTGCCTCAAAATCATCACTATCGGGTGTGGAGAAAGGTATTCAATGGGAATTCAGAAACTCGTAAAGCTCCTCCGCATTTGACCGGTGAACAACTATTGGAAAAGGTGAAAGTTTTGGACATTAAGTTTGGGAAGCCTTTTGCAGGAGAGCTTGCCAGACGAGGGTGGAAGAAAAGGTCGATTTTCTTTGAGTTGCCATACTAGAAGTCATTACACCAAAGACATTTCATTGATATGATGCATATTGAAAAAAATGTATTCGAAAGTGTCATTGGTACCTTACTCAATATGCCAGGAAAGACTAAAGGTACCATCAACACAAGGTTGGATTTGGTTAGTATGGGGTTGAGACCAGAATTGGGTCCGATAAAGAAGGGTACACGTACGTATCTACCTTCGACAGCTCATACTCTATCTAGAAAGGAGAAAACTGTCTTTTGTAAGTTTCTTCATGGAGTTAAAGTTCCAGAGGTGTACTCTTCAACTCCAAGTTAAAGTCTCTAAAGTCTCATGATTGTCATGTTCTCGTGGAGAATTTGCTACCCATTGGTATACGATCCATTATGCCCAATAAAGTGCGTCAGGCTATAACTAAACTTTGTTTCTTCTTTAAGGCGATTTGTAGTAGAGTGATTGACCCTGGAAAGTTGCCAGCTTTGCAAAGATCAATTACTGTCACTTTATGTGAGCTTGAGATGTTTTTTCCGCCTTCATTCTTTGACATAACGATTCATTTAATAGTTCATCTAGTTAGAGAGACACAGTTGTGTGGCCCATGTTACATGAGATGGATGTACCTGTTTGAGCGGTACTTGAAGATATTAAAACGATATGTTAAAAACCGATCACGACCCGAGGTTGCATTGCTGAGCGCTACATAGTTGAAGAAGCTATTGAGTTCTCCACCAGCTATCTATCTTGTGTTGAATATTCTGTTGGGATGCCAAGGGAGCGTCACACAGGAAGTGTTGGTAAAGGGATGACAGGAAGGAAAATAGTGATGGTATCTAGGAAAGAACTAGAGCAAGCACACTTATATGCTCTGCACAATGATAGTCAGGTTGATTTATATATTGCCAAACACATGGAGATTCTTAAGAGTGATCACCCAACTAAGAGTGAAGTCTGGTTGAAAAAAGAACACAATCGGAGTTTCATACTGTGGCTAAAAGATCAAATATACATGTTTCGAATCCCATGATGATCATATATTGAGTTTGTTTCGAATCCTACCTCGATTTCAGAAAGATTGAGATGGTTAGCAAAAGGTCCAAATATACATGTTTTCTCTTCCACTAGTTATCTACAAAACGGGTACACGTTCTATACAAAATCCCATGATGATTAGAGTAAAATGCAAAATAGTGGGGTGACTCTTGTAGCTGAATCTATTACTCGAATATGTCATACTTTGGTGTCATTGAACACATATGGGAGTTGGATTACAATATGTTTTGGAAGCCTGTGTTCCAATGTAATTGGGTTGACAATAATAATGGTGTACAGATGGATGACTTGGGTTTCATGCGGGTGAATTTCAACAAGTTAGGGTATAAAGATGAACCTTTTATTTTAGCCTCGCAAGCCCAACAAGTGTTTTATGTCACTAATCCATTTGATATCAATTGGTGCATTGTTTTATTGACAAACAAAAAGTTATTGGTAAATGACATTGGGGATCAAGCGCACGAAGATGTTGACATTGAGGATGACCCTTTCTTCGGGACGTCACAACCAATAATAGGGGAAAGTACTTCTAAAGAGGATATTTTGTATGTTAGAAAGGATCATAACGATGGAATTACGTTTCGTCGAAAAAAAAGTACCAAGATACAAAAAACAAAATATCATACAAATAAACAAGTTGCTAGTAACATTAGATCGAGGAAAAGGAAAAGGTAATATATCATGCAGAGTTTCTTTTTTATTCATTTTTCATATTGTAAAAATTAATTTACTTTATCATGATTATAAAATAACATTTAGCCTAATAACAATGATTGTATTATGTTGCAGGTGAGATGACTTCCCACAGGGATGATAGTGCACATGACAGTGGTCATGAGAGTCATGATAGTGCACTTGACAATGGTCATGAGAGTGAACGTCAGCCCAAAAAAAAAGTTCACTCCTCGTGGAATGACAGTTAAGAAGAATATCATCAATCTGGGGAACAAAGGGCTTCCTAAACTTATAGTACGATACTTACTAATTAACTAACTTTGTTACATACTTTTAACTGTTTCTTATCTAGTTTACCCAAGTAATAATGCAGGTCGAATGGAATGTTAAAAACCAAGCGATTGGTGGCAATGGTTATACCAATTACAGGATATACCAATTACAATCAGAAGTTGGAATAGTAAAAAAGATGCCTCTATCGAGAAGCATAAAGATGAGCTATGGCATATGATACAGGTATGAGTCTTATTTTTGACTATTCAGTTATTTTATAATTAAATATGTAAGTATATTTATAATCATTCTGTTGAATGTAAGCAGAATTACTTTGATGTGGATGACCCTCGAAAAGACTACTGTCTTAAGAAAGCTGGAAAGACACACAGAAAATTCAGATCAACTCTAACAAAGTGGGTGAAAGATGAAGAGGGGAACATCAGAAACCATTCTCCACCATAGTATGATGGGATTATACCATTGGAGGATTGGAGTGCATTTGTATCTTCACGCGAAGATAAGGAATTCCAGGTTTGTACAATTACTTATCATACATATACCTATATTTGACAATTATAAGGTATTAATGTAAAAAGATGTGTCTTTATAGAGATTAAGCAATGAAAATCGCGAGAGAGCGGCATGTCCTGAATACCCTTATAGAGCCGGTGTTACTGGTTATCCCGAGATTAAAGAACGTATGGTAGGCACATTATCTTTTATTTTATCTTTCATTTATTAAATTAATCTTCTGATTTATTTACTAATAAATGGTAAATTTTAATAGCTGCGGGAGGCCGGAAAAGATCGTGCTCATGAATCTATTGACCGACATGTTTTATGGTTAGAAGCCCGACAAAACAAAGATGGTGTCATTGACGACCCAAAAACGATAGAGGTGTCTCAAAGAATTGTAAGTATGATAAAATTAAAAAATTTGTCTTTCATTGAAGGTGAATAAACTTCTTATCTTTTAGTAATGTCTAATAATGTTTGTGAATCAGGAGTCAATATCTCAATCAGTATCACAAGGAGAGATTACTGATTATGATGGTCCGAATGACATCCTTGGTCGTGCATTGGCAAGTCAAGAGTATACAGGACGTCTACGGGGTTTGGGATTTGGCATTTCTCCCACCACTTTTTGGAGTTCAAAGAGGCAAAAAAAAGAAGAGGAACGGGAAAGTAGAGAAAGACGGTTGGAAGCCCTTGAATTGAAGCTAGTAAATGAACTTAATGAACTAAAAGATAGAGTTGGTCCAAGGACTAATGATGTACCATCTCCTAACCCAGATAGCTTTAGGGATAGTTGCAATATTGCGTCCAATGAGGTAATTATCGTTGGACCATCTTTTTATTTTTTATATTTTACAATAACTTATAGGTATTAATATTTGGTTATCATTTAATTTAGGTTAACAATTGTTATTGTGAATTATATTTATCAAACCCGCTTACGTTGGTCGCAAAGGGCTTTGTTTGTAACAATGAGGACTCCACCTTGCACAATCTTTCTATGCCTCCAAATCATGCGAGAGTCAGAGTTGAGTTTGTTGTTGTGGATGATGCTGAATTGCCGGTACCAATTGACACTGCTGAGATGACTTTGTTGACTGTGAATGACGCACTTGGCACCTTGGTGGCATGGCCATCAAATCTTATCAATGTAAGGAGCAATTAATATATTTGTTAATAATTCATTGCCTTATTGTCTCATATATTCATAACTAATTATATTTCTAAATATATAGGTAAAGAAAGCAAGATCTCAGATTTCTGGGCATGTTGGCAAATCCCAACCCTCCCATTCTGTTGGTCGCAAGAAGCATGTGTCTAGGCGAGAAGCTAGCGGGAATGAGATTTGTTCGGTACCAGAGTACGGGCCTAAGGCACCCGGATGGGCATGGGTCGGATCCAGGGCTCAACATACTTATGTGCTTCCAGTTGAGTTAGTCTTTTAGGACCAAGGCTGACTTTGATGGATAAGAGTTGGAGCTCGGACCGTCCGAGGTGATCCTCTGTCCACGTCGGGTGGGAGTTTACCTACAAGACACTCTGACGCTCAAGTCAGTAAGAGATAGAGATGAATAAAAGTAGAGAAATCAGAGAGAATCGTGAGGGATACGAGCACGGCGTTATGCTGTAGTTGATTCTAGGGAGTTTGTGTGAGAATGTGTGGAAGACGTATGGTTGCGTGAATGTAGAGAGTGTTAAGATTGTCCCTGGAATAGAGGGAGGAGCCTCTATTTATAGACGGGGGTCGTACCTGAGTCGTTGGATGTGTGGGAAAGATCCTGACCGTTTGGTGTGATCGGAATGCGGACGCAGATTTCCTAGAATACGAAATTGGGCCAAGCCCAATCCAGTGATGGTTTGGCCCAGTCCGGGACCATAACTTGGTAACTTATTATGAAGACAAACGAAATTTTAAAGAAGAGCTTGAGAAACTAAAGGGGGTCCAGCTGCAGCTTGATGAGGCCAATGCCAAGGTCAGTCAGCAAGCGAAGGCCATTGTCGATCTCCCGAAATTGAAGGCGGATCTAAAGTCGGTCCGGGAGAGGTTGGAGGCTGCCGAGGCTGAGAAGGAGGAGAAAACCAAGCTGGTGGAGTAGCTGAAAAAGGACAAGACCGAGCTCACCATGAAGATGGCGACGGCGGCTATGTCTGGCTTCGATCGCTGTCTCAACATGGCTGTGGTCCTGGAGCCCGGACAGAATATCAACCTGTTCGATGCCAAGTATAAGGCAGAGAACGGGAAGATTGTCTTCCAGGGGGTGGTGATCTATGACCCTGCTGCAACTCCCACTCCTGATGATGACGCCATGCCAACCAATCTAGAGCAGGTAGCAGAAGCTGGGGAAGAGAAGGAGACCGAGAAAGTTGCCTGACTCTTAATTTTTTTCTTTTGATATTTTGCCGATTGGCTTCGGGCATGTCCGGGAACAATCTTAATTTGTAACATACATTGGGCACCGTCCCCTTTCTCCGGCTTTAATTCATTTTGCACTTTTGCCACCTTAGCTTTTATATATCTTGAATTATTTGCATGTTTTGATTGAACGCTTGCAGTAGAGCAGAAATCCGTTGCCGAGATTAGAGAATAAAATTTTGTAGAACGGCAAAGCTCTGGCATAGGTAAAATAATATAACTCCTTCGCGGATAGTAGAGTGGAATTCTGACGTTGATAGAAGAAATCCGGACACCTGTGAGATTCCTACAATTTAGAACAAGACTTTAAGAGATCCGCTGAAGGCCGAGCTTCATAGATGGGAAGACCACTGTGGGTCCCCCCTCTCTGTAGCGAGATTGCGCAAATAGAGCCTCCGTGGGACTTAGTCTTTGTAGATGAGAAAGCCGCTGCGGGCTCCTCTCTCCAGAGATTCCTCCAACGGAGATCGCTATGGACCCCCGCCCTTCAGCCTCTAATGGACCTCGACCTCGGCCTCAAAGTTTCTCACCTTATCGATAATCGAAACCCAGGTAAATCTTCTTTTAGGATTGGCTCCCACCGGAATACCCAAAAACTTAAAAGGAACAATAGTGGTGCTACAAGACAAGAAGGTTGATGCAGCCACCAAAAAGTCATCCTTAACATTGATACCATACAGACAACTCTTATGAAAGTTCACCTTCAACCCCGAAACAAATTCATAAATTCTGAAAATAGACTTTATGCACCATAAATTTTCCAAGGTACCCTTGCCAACCAAAATAGTCTCGTCCGCGAACTAAAGCATTGAAAAACTGAGACCATCATAAACTTGAAACTCAGCAAAGCGTCCTTCCCGTACAGCTTTCTGAACCATTCCGGTTAAACCCTCGGCAACAATGAGAAAGAGAAAAGGTGATAAGGGGTCCCCTTGCTTAAGGCCCCTATGCATCTTAAAATCCCCTATAGGACTTCCGTTGACAATAACAGACAGCGAAGAAGTCTGAAGACAAGATTTAATCCAATTAATCCACTTCGAACCAAAACCCATCTGACCCATCATATATTCAAGAAAGCCCCATGAAATAGAGTCGTAAGCCTTTCAAAATCAACTTCAAACATTATACACTCATCTTTTCTACGCTTCACCAGGTCAACAAGTTCATTAACAACCAACACCCTATCCAAAATCTGTCAACCCGAGATAAACGCTGACTGACACGGAGAAATAATCTGAGCCAAAACCTTTTTTAGTCTACTTGCTAAAACTTTAGCCAAAATTTTATATATGCTACCAATGAGACATATCGGACGATACTCCTTAAGATCTTGAGGGTTCTCCTTCTTGGGAATGAGCGCAAGAAACGAAGCCGAAATGGCTTTTGGGATCACAGCATTATCGTGGAATTCACCTAAAAAACCCAGGATATCCTGCTTCACCACCTCCCAACAATGAAAAATTATGATATAGTTCTTAAAGAACAATAAATCCATTATCCAAACATCCCTGAAAAATTGCATAAATAATTGTTTCTATGTATCATTGTTTATGATTTTGTTCCTGAAGAACTTAAGAATTTAATTAATATCCAAGCATCCCTGAATGATTACTCATAGTTTGGTTTTTCTTGATCATCATTGAAAAAGTTTGGTGGTATAGTTCCTGAAGAAACTAATGATTGTTAATCTAGTATCCTTGTAGAATTGCATAAAGAATTATTTTCTTTATCAATAAGGAAACAGTTGTACGAGCCTATAGAACAGATCCTGTTCAAGTAAGGTCGTATTTTTTTTTATCATTGTCTGTGAAGATTTTTGAGAGTTCTTGAAGAACTCAAAGAAAGAAGAACTTAATATTCAAGCATTTTTGTAGGATTTCTCAATGCGTGATTTTTTCGTCAATGTCACGATTTTATGGTATAGTTCTTGAAGAGCAATTGATTAGAAAGTATATTTTTTTTATCATTGTAAATGAAAGATTTGTGATCGAGTTCCTGAAGAATTTGACTTTTACTCAATGATTGCAATCTATAAGATCTATTTGATCTTAGTATGTTTTGAAACAAAGGAAATCAAGAGAGATGGTATTTAGTTTATGTCTCAAATATTATCATGAATTTGCAAAATGATAAAATATTTCCAAAAATATTATGAACCAAAATTATGTGATATAGTGATTGAAAATAATACTCACAAACCACTCAATCAATTGAAGTTCATTCCCAGAAGTGCAATATTCACAATATAATTTTGGTACAAGAAAAGTTGTGGTGATGATATCATTATTATCCTATTTAAGTGTCATTTGTATCATTTATGATTGCGACATTTGTTATCCCTAATAATAGTGTAGTATCTTACGAGAAAATGTAATCTTTCTGCTTTCTTAAACTTTGAATTCTAATTAAAAATGCTGCATGAAGAAAAAGAGAGAGTAAGAATAACTGATTGAATGATTAGATCCTAAAGAACTAGACACTCTTATATTCTTATTTTCCATAATAAGTTTTTATTGTCTTCTTGTAATTTCATGTTACTATAGCATTACAGAACATACTAAATAACATAGATCATACCTATTAAAAACAAAATTTCTAAGATTCACAAATAGACAAATGAATTAAGGTTAAAATAAAATTGTATGTCTCCAATTCTTTATGTACGAAATGTTAAATTTGTTATATCCGTAACTTAATAATTTTATATTTTCTAATTTGAATGGCCAAAGTTTAATACATTATATTTGTTTGAATAAATATGAGCACGGCTAAAATTATGCTATAGTAAACCAAAAGTTTGCTTTGTACTTATAAAATAGGGTTAAATATGTTTTTAATCCCTATAAATATAGCGAGTTTTGTTTTTAGTCCCTATAAAAATTTTTGGACACTTTTGGTCCCTATATTATTTTCCGTTTGCACTTTTTGTCTCTGCCGTTAGTTTTCATTAATAGTGCTGACGTAGCATAGATTATGTGGCAATTATTTATGTGTTGGCATGCTATATCAGATTCCATGTCATTTAAGTATGCCATGTAAGCATACATGCTTGAAAATAAATAAATAAAAACAAAATAAAAACAAATCTAAAAACAGAAATTAAAAAAACAATAGAAAATCAAAAACGAGAATCCCTAATTCCTAATTCGCCTTCTCTCTTTCCTCATTTCTTCATCGGCATAAACACAGCGCTGGCATTCTTCATTCCTATGGGTGCTTGTTTTCCTCACCCTCACTCTTCATCCCCAAGCACGGTGTTCTTCATTTTCTATTTCTCTTCCTGGTTCCATGATGAAATTTGTAAGAGCAGCTCAGAGTAATAATTCCCAATAAATTCTTCACTAGCAATCAAAGTGCAAGGATAAGGAATTAGAATTGCTTATCACTGATGCTCTTGAAACAGACATAATACCAACCTACACCTACTTCAGACTTGCTCTCTTGGAGTTGACACCTGTACAACACACACCATTGATTTTCTTAAGATTCATAAATAACGAAAATCAATAATCACCCGCAAAGCAAAATAAAAAATAGAAGAATCATCAATTGATAGTTAGCAGCCTTCAAAACTAAAAATCCATCCAACAAGTGGAGATCTGTTTGTAAAAAAAAATAAGATCGAAGCATTTTCACCCAAATTTCTACATCTTCATTTATATAATATCCCTTTTACATTTTTGACAAATAATGTGAAAATTTTAGAGAGGGAGAGAGAGAGAGGGATGGGTGTCCAGAAGATGACCACACATAAAATTAGTATTCTGATTTCAGCTTTTAATATTAATTTGTGTTTTATTATTTTCAACGTGGACAGCTGACGTAGATAACTTAAATGACATGTACATGCCAGCAAATTAAAAGCAGCCATGTGAGCAAAGACACGTCAGCTCCATTAATGGAAACTAACGGCAGAGACTAAAAGTGCAAACGGAAAATAATGAAGGGATCAAAAGTGTCCAAAAAATTTTATAAGCACTAAAAATAAAACTTACTATATTTATAGGGACCAAAAACATATTCAACCCTATAAAATATAAAGTGTTGTTTCAAACCTAAAGTTTTAGTAGTCGACATAGTTTTACTATATAAAATATGTTTAGCAAGATTATCCTAAAGTAGCAATGACATCATATATTGATATTTTGAATGACTAAAATAGATTTCAATATAATGAGTTTTTATCAGTCATTGTTCTATAATGACATCGCAAATTGTGTGTCATTTGTTCTTAATGCATGCAATTTATAAGACATTCTAAGCTTCTTTTTTTTTTGAGTCATTCAAAGTGTTCGTGTCCGAACTCAAGAGAGAGAGAGAGAGAGAGAGAGAGAGAGAGAGAGAGAGAGAGAGAGAGAGATACCTTTCGGTGGTAGGCCGGTCGTCCGAGGTCAATCTTCAAGCCGAGGCCGAGGTCAGCGGTGGTGGTACCTGCAAAGAAACTCTAACCCCCAAGTTATAGAGGGAAGTAATCATGAAGAAGAGTTATATGAGAAGTGAAACTCTAACCCCCAAGTTATAGAGGGAAGTAATCTCTAAACAGCGAACAAGATGAGAGAAGGAGGGAACAAACAACCCACAAACCCATGAATCAAAAAAACCCAGAAACCCAATAACACAACAACCCAGAAACCCTCACAAACCTTGGATGCACTAGGAACCAAACAACCCAAAAACTTCTCGCAAAATCCCACAAAAGGGGAAACGCGTCAAACCTTTGAAGAATCACAGAAGATTTGGGGGTTTGATGAAATTTGAACAAGCTCAGATTTAGATTGAATGACTTGGGGATTTAGATTGAATATGACATTTTTATTTTTTTGTCGAGACCAGGGTATCCATCGCCGAACGCAGTGACTAATCCCCTCGCTGGATTGGAGGCACTTCCAAGGGTGGGACAGCTGGCCTTGGGATTTAAAGCTGCTCCATACCCAGGGTGAGAATCGAACCCTCGACACTTGGTTAAGGGAGTAAGAAACCCAACCGCTCAACCTCACCCCCTGGGTTTGAATCTGACATTTTTATTAAGATTAAGATTGAATCTAGATTTTATTTTATTTTTAATTATTATTATATAACGTGTCATGTTGGCTCGATCATTAAATGAGTGCCACATTAGTTGCCTACATCATTTAATGAGTGCCACATTAGCCTTTTTTACAAGTCTCCAACTCAACAATAAAAACCGTTTGGATTAAATATCTGAATTTTTTAAATAGGGAAACAAACTGCCTGAGTTTTAAAATAGGCGGACCAAATGTGTGAATTTTTAATAATCAAGAGGTGAAATTCAATGTAATGAATGCCCTAAAATATCCTATTGAGGATATTGAGGAATGTTCTGTCATAATGTCTCTAGATCAACTAATGCAGAAACAATTCCACAAACAACCTGATCATCTGATGAATGCTTTATCATCCAGTGCTCCTACCTTGATAGATGAAGAAATTGAAGAAAAACATCCTCCACAAAATGAGCTTAAATTTTTCAAGAAAATAAGAATTGTCATCCCAAATGCTTATTGGTTGGGGCATGGGATCACTTGCTTCCCTATGCCAAATACATGGGATTTCTAACAAAAAGGAGAAAGAGAAAGGATGATATTTTCTTCTTGTCCTATTATCCACCCTAACTTAGGTTTTGAATGACAAGTCTAGCTAAAGACTATAAAATAAGCGCTACTGGGAGGCAACCCAGATTTTTAGGACTAGTTGTGTTTTGTGTGTTTTTGGTTTTTCTTTTGCAAGTATAAATGAATGGTCTTGTGCAGATACTGTCAATTGTGCAGAATTCTGATGCAGTAGCACCATGTGCAGCTGCATTACTGGCTAAAGATATCTGCCACAAGACTTTGTCAAGCTGAAGACTTTTAAATCAAGCGCTTATGGGAGGCAACCCATAATTTTTGCTAAATATTTAATATTTTTTCAGTTTAATGTTTTTAAGTGTTTTGTAGAAAAGCAGGAATTGGTGCATCTGCACCTACCACTCTCCAGTGCTGTTGCACCGTCAAGCCAACATCTGGTGCAGCTACACTAGCAACAACAACAGGTGCAGATGCACCTCCTGAAGTAGAAGAAGCAGAAGAAGCAGAAAAAGCAACAACAACAACAGAGCCTGGAGCAACTGCATCCAAGGCAGCAGCAGTAAAGAGGCCAAAGAAGTTGGTAGTCAAGCGTGCAGCAACAAGGGCTAGCAACAGACTCAAATCTGGAGCAAAACCCGAGTAATTTTAAATGTTGTTTTTATATTTTGAGTACTTTATGAACTTATATTATCTGTTTTGTTTGAAGTCTCATATGTATTAACCCCCCTCCCCCATTTTGAACAAATTTCTTTTGGAAACTCAACTTAAGAGCAGTGAGGACACTGCTCACTTTTAAGTTGGGGGGAGAGCATCAAACTTTTCAGGCATGTGTTAGTATTTATCTTATGTGTGTTTGTTTCAGTTGTTGTGTCTATTATCTGTGTTTTGTTAATAAGTGTCATGTTTTAATTTGTTTTAGATTTACTTAACAAAGCATTTTTGAAATGCATAAAACTGTTCTCAAAAAGTAGAAAAATCTGTCAAAACAGTTTTAAGTAAATCAAAATTAACTAATATTTTGAAGATTTGATGAAACTTGAAGCATGATCAGCTTATTATCTTTTTCAAAAACTTAAAGAAAAATGCAACTTACGAATTGATTTTTAATGATGAACAAAAGAAAAAGAATAAGAAGCCTTATTTTTCCGAAAATGACCATTGTTATTATCACTTTGACACATCAAAGTTGAGTTTTTGAAAAGAACCTTGCTATGTGATAAGCTATCTGATGCAAGAGGAATTTTTAGAAAACTAAGGTCAAAAAACAAACTTTTATTAAAAATATAGAAGAGCTTAAAGAATTAAGTTTGGGGGAATTTTTATCAATACAAAGGCTAGAGTATGAAAATCTTAGAGTAGTTGTCATACCCTAATTTTGTCCGCCTAGGTCAAAACCCTAATTCTCAACAAAAAATAAATAAATTGAGAAGTGTGGTTTTATTTTGAAGAGTGAAGAGCATTGTGCATGCATTTTTGGGTTTTTAAAAGTCATTCTAGGGCTTTTAAATTCATTGTTAGAGTGGAAATGCATTTGTTGTAAAAAAACAATGTTTTTAGGGCAAAAGGGTATTTTGGTCATTTCCAAAATTAAGCAATTTCTCACCAAAAATCATTGTTCAATCTCAGAGGAATTTATTTGGATCTAGATGATTTGGGTTATGAATTTTTGTGCGCTTGCATGCATGATTTTTGGCATAAAATTCAAATTTTAAGCAAAAGGGCAAAATGGGAATTTCCATCAAGGTGAGGTCTCAAATCAATTTTGGGAAGGGTGATATCATGGAATTTTGGGCCCAATCATTGATTCCTAGGATATGGCCCAAAGTGGCATGATTTTTATGGAATTATCTAGAAAAGAATAATCAAAAATGGTGAAAATAAGGAAGTGTCCCCAATAAGACAAAATGTACTATTTTTCTTGACAAAGCTTGCAAAACTTGGGCACCAAGGCCTCATTTGCTCCGAATTTTCCAGCTCATTTTCACCTCATTTTGTGTTTCCTCATGCCCTTGATCCATGTGAGTTGTATTCCTAGCCATTGATTAAAATTCTAGATCAAATCCTAGGCTACAACTTTGTGTAGAATGACCTAGGTGCCCTCAACAATTTTTGTGCAACAAAAACTCATAATTTTTGTGTATGACCAGCTATTCCTCACTCATTTGTGTTTTCTCCTTGTCCCTAATCCATGTGCATTGCAATCTTGGCCTTTGATTCAAATTCTAGCTCAAATCTCAATGGTTTGCAAAAGCACAATGTCCTAAATACCCTTAAACCTAGTTGCTCTCTATATATACCTTAGAAACCTCACCTCAAAAAGAACTTTTGGCCTCACAATTCATTCACAAAACCCTAGCACACAAACCTCTCCTCTCCTCTCCTCCCTTGGCCGAATTTCCTCTCCATTCCCTCCTCCATTTTTCTTCATTTCACTTCCATTTTCTCACCTCATTTCCATTCCTACTTCATATATCTTCCTTCTCTCCTAATTTAATTCAAGCTTGCATCATCAAAGGGCATTTTTAAGCAAGCATTTCGTGGGTTTCATTGAAGTTTGGTGAAGATTCAAGTTGATTTGTGGTCTTGTTCTTCATATTAGTCATTCCTTAGCTTGGATTTGAGGTAAACTTCTTAAAACCTAGCATCATCTTCAATTTTTTTTGCATCAAAATGTAGATATCATGTTTCTAATTTTGCATCCTACCATATTCATGCATTTTAGTGTTGTTATATTGTTGATTTGTTGATTGTTGTTGGTGAGAGGTGTCTCAAACATTTTGACAAGCACTTAGGGAGGCTTGGGTGTTTGAGATTGCTTCTCACCCTTGAATAAATTGTGATTTATGTTGTTTTTACTATGATCTTGCATTTTTGTTGAATAAATTGTGATTTATGTTGTTTTTACTATGATCTTGCATTTTGTTGAATAAATTGTGATTTATGTTGTTTTTACTATGATTTTGCATTTTGTTGAATAAAATGATGTGATGCTTCGCAAATCATGATTAGAATTAGGGTTTGTTAATTTTCTTGTGAAATGGGTTTGCAATATTGGGTAAAATGATTTCTCAAGTTGTTTTGGTTTGGTTGTTATGTACTTTGCTTGCAAAATTACTCTATGTTGATGATTGGCAAGAGGACTCTCACTCGTGCCTTAGGCACTTCATTTTAAGTGATGAGGATTGCCTAAGATGATTCAATTTTCTTTGTGCAATTCTTGCTTGAAAATGCAAATGCTAGTTTCTAACTTGATTAATCAATTTTGGTTATAAAAATGACTTGTTAATGCCCTCTTTTGGTCACTTTTGGTCTTGCAAATGTGATGTTCTTTCTAGGTCAATGTTATGCTTTAATGTTGATGATTTGGTAAAAGGACTAGACACTTATGCACTTGTGCATTGTCTCAAGTGTCAAGGATTACCAAAAGGGATTCAACCTTGTGCTTTATCTTGTGTTGACACTTAATTGAATTAAACCTTTGCATTATCTATTTGTGTGCCTATTCTTGCAATCTATTTGGTTAATGTTGATCTTACATATGCATGCCATTAGATGTTGATGACTAAGTGTCATTCTTGCGCTCAAATGTTGTAATCGGTAATGTTTATGCTTATGCTTGCATTGTTGATTGTTTTGCTTGCAATTTGATAAATGTTGCGCTTTGGTTCTTGACTTGGAAATTGATTGAATGTTCTACTTTCTTTTCCTTTTGGATGCCACGCCATCCCAACAAATCTTTTGTGACCAATGTCACCCTCAAACTCCCTTCTCCTTTCCTCAAATCAATCATTTTCTAAAGCTTTTCCAAACTCAATCTTTTCTCAAATCGTTTTCATAAGACAATCAAATTCTTTCTAAGATCAACAATAAACCTCTTTGAAAACTCATAAGGAGGCAAGTCGGACGTACGGCCGGTGTTGTCTAGCGTCCTAAGATCGGAGCTGTACAGCTCAAACATCTTGGGATACTTATGAGAGTCAAAACAAGTAATTAACAACTTGAACCCAATTTCAAAAATGAGTAAGGAATCGAGTCGGATGTACATCCGGTATTGGTTAGCGTCTTAGGGTTAGCAAGCTGTACAGTTCGTGCGAGCCTAAGATACTTGCTTAAATAAAAGCAACCAACCTCACAACAAATCTTTTTCTTCCTTAATCAAAAAAAACATTTTCAATAAGTAGGGGGGGCACGTCGTCTGTACAGGCGGGGTTGTCTTTGTTCTAGGTCTAGTGGACTGTACAGTCTAGGACCGAAAACCCCTACAATAAAAAACACCAACGCAAAGTTTCTCAACTCAAGAGAACTACGTAAGCTTTGAATTCTCCATCGCACCGGGAGATACGTAGGAGCGGGTCACATCCCGTCAAGCACCCTTTTAAAAAATAATAAAAAGATTCTTCTTTTCCCCCGTTTTCAAAAACATTTTCTCAAATAAAAAAAGAAGTAGAATGAATTGTTTCAAATCAACTCGGTCAAAACCGCACATCAAGTTAAAGGTTCCCTTTCGGTAGAAAGGAGGTGTTGGGTGCTAATACCTTCCCCACACCTAACCGACCCCCGAACCTACATCTCTAGTTCTCAAAGGGCCACCCGCCTTAAAAAGGACCCTTTTTCAATGTTTTGGTCCCTAAATAAAAATGTTGATGGCGGCTTCACAAATTTTCACGTTGTACGATGAAAGGTCCAATCCGGATTTTTCGGGGTGCAACAGCTGGCGACTCCACTGGGGACTTTCCTTTTAAAACGAGGGTCAGGCCTAATTAACTTGATGTGCGGTTTAATTGTTTGATTTGAATGCGATTGTTCTATTTCTCTCTTTTCTTCTCCTTCTTTTTCTTCTCTCTTTCTGATGTTTGAATGTTCTCTTGCATTCTCGTGTTGTTATGTTGCATTCATGTGCATTTGACTCTTCTTCTTCTATGTTCGCTTCTTGTTCCTTCTTCTCCTTTCATCTTCTTTTGTTTATATGCTTAATATGATCATGCATTTCTCCAATCCCCATGTCCCCTTCTTCTTTGCTCCCTTTCTTCAAGGTAAGTTAATGCATTCCCCCAATTCTACTATGATCCTTTCTTCTTTGCTCCCTTCTTCAAGGTAAGTTCATGCATTCCCCCGATTCTATTATGACCCCTCTTCTTGGCTCCCTTTCTTGAGGTAAGCAGTGCATATGATTGTTGTTGGAACCCTAGGTTAGTTTACTTGTTTGTATTGAAATGATATATGCTTGCAAAATCCTAGGGTAGACGACTCTTTGTATGGACTGTTTCTGGATTTTCTTTGCAGGTGGGGGGGTATGTTTGTCGTTGTGCTCCTACACACACGTTGCACTCTTTTTACCCTTATATTTCTTGGTGAGACAGCCCTATACCCGGGCTAGAGCATATCTTAGGCTAGAACGAAGTCATTAGTGGCTGCTCACTGGACGTACGTCTTGTTGGGTGGTTGCGAAGACTTCACCTAGAGTTTGGCTTTGTTTGATGATACCATCACTTGGACGTACGGCCCTGTGATCGGTGGTCTCAGATGAGGTCGTTGGCTCTAGGAGCCTTATTTAGGGTCCTTCTTTTAGTGCTAACCTTGAAGTGTGTACCCGTAGAAATAGCCATAGATCCTGTCTCTAAGAAACCTTGGTAGGACACAAAGGAGCTTCATACCCCTGTATCCATGCTAAATAAAATATTTTTGCAAATAAACCGAAAAAAAATTATCAAAAAAAAATGTGTGAATTTCCGGCTTTTGAAAGCCTTTGCATTGTAAATAATTTTTTACTCATTTCCTTTTGCATACATCTTCATCCAGTGAAGATCATGATTTTTCATGCATTAAAAATTGCGAGTATCATGCACTTTCACGCATATAAAAAAAAACATTTTTTAGAAACATCTCTCGTGCATTGTTATTTTCCCTTGCATATAAATATGTGAGCCTCTCATTTTGCATATAGTTTCATTTAATAAAAATCACGTCTCTCGTGCATTTTAAAAATAATTGCGAGTATCATGCATTTCATTGCATTGCATAAGAAAAAATGAAAACGAAAAAAACAATTATCATCTGCATAGCATAAGCATTTCAGTCATCCATAATCATGTACAAAAACCTTCATCAAATAATGTGGGCGTCGAGCCAATGTAGCATTTATGCATCATTTCATTAACCTCATAAGCATTATTTCAGAAAAAAAAGACGAAGAAGAACTACGTAGCTTTGATTCCTCATCACAATGGGGATACGTAGGAGCGGGTCATACCCGTCAAGCACCTTTTTCTAAAAACCTTTTTCCCCAAATAAAGCACCTTTTTCTAAAAACCTTTTTCCCCAAATAAAGTACCTTTTTCTAAAAAAAAAAAAAAATTTCAATAAATCACTTGCATCTTCAAATCATTTTTAAAATTATTTTCTAAATCATTTTCCAAAAAAAAATGAAATGAAATGAAATAAGAGAAATTCCTTATGCAATCGCTCCATGGGTAGAAGTGCATCTTTGAATGATGAAGGGTAATATCTCAAATTTGTTTGTGCACTACAAATTTGAGATGATACTCTACGATATCGGGGCACTTTGACCCAATCAGGCGCAGTTTGTTTTCAAATATAGTGAATAAGTGGAGTCAACCAAATGTCGAAGCATTTCAGTATATTGCGTGAAGTATTGAGTCAGGATCCACTCAATGTTTCATGCAAGTTACTCAGAGTAACGACAATTGGTTGCCTCACGTCATCATTTTCGCAAAAAGGGGCATTGGTATTTCAGATCTTGCCGTGCCTCTAAAGAATAAAAATCATTTTGAAAAAATATCATTCTTGCATCTTGCATCATCCAAAAATGCATTGGAGTTTTGTATTTCATCTTGCATCAAAAACAAACAAAAAAATCTCCTTTAGAATAATTACACTTTTCAAGTGGTCATTTTTCATGCATTTGCTTATCATGATTTGTTCATACATTGCATAAACCAAATAAAAAAAGTTGTGATGAGAGACTAGACGCTTTTGCAAAATAATCTGTTGAAAAAGTTTACCCTTACTTATTTGCAAACTCAAGATGTTCCAAGGCACTCAGTTTTTCAAATCAACAGTTCATTTGCATTTTCTTCAAAAAAGGCATTGCATCTCATCCATTCCATAATAAAAGACTGAAACAGTTCATCAAAAAATTTTCCATCATGTTCTAACCAATGTTAACTCTCTACGAAGCATTCTTCTAGTGGGCATGCATGCCATGTGCAGTTTCTCTTGTTTGAGTCTGTTAGTTTCCTTCCCTTATCATCATTCTCCATCCAAGTTCGATACAACCCCATCCCCGTGTCATACGCCGACCTATGCAGCTATCTAATCAGTCATGGATGGATCACTCCTCGCAAGATGAGATCAGTTCAACCTCCATTCCCAAGCGGGTACAATCCAGAAGCCACTTGCGAGCTCCATGCTGGGGCAATTGGGCATTCTGCTGAAAATTGCTATCTTTTGAAAAGTTTGGTTCAGGGCTTCATTGATTCCAAGCAGTTAACTTTTGAGAAGGGGGGAAGGATCAAGTTCTCAGGGTCTGTGGACTATTAAGCAAGGATAGCAGTTGTTGAAGAGGGTTGAAGTGGTGAAAGCGGCATCATCAAAACATTTGTGTCTTTGTCATGCATTTCATAGCATTTATGAGTGATTGTTGATTTTCATGTAGTTTTTCAGTTCAAAACAATTTTCTGTAATGCAATCCTTTGGCTCTGCCCAAGGCCTTAGGATATTTCAATAAGGGCACACATGTTTCCTTTTAGTATCATCATCAATAAAATGTTATTTTGAATTCCTCAATAAAATTTCTTTCTTTCATTTTGTCATGTGTCTGTTATTTGCTTTTCAATTCCTCCCAACGCGGATCAAAAATAATAATAAATGAAAATAATCTTTGAAAACAACGACGCCAATGGTTCATATTGTTACTCTGATTACCCGATTAACCAAACTGAGAGAGAGGCTGAAGACAACTGGGATGTTTCATCGGAGTTAATAAGTGAAGAATTGGCTAAGGCTGTAGAAATTCATGATGCCACAACTAGGTTGGGCAATGAAGTCAAAGCACAAGTTCAAGCAAAGTGGAGCAATGCTGAGGAAACCAAACAAATGTTACAAGCGAACCTCTTTCGCGACCAAACCCTTTTCCCTTCCTCAGATCAACCAACTTTCCCATTTCCCATTACAAGTACCCCATCACAAAAAAAATTCATAACCAAATGCCTGCCTTCGCCACCTTCCTCACTACCAGTGGCCCTTCTACAAAATCAACCCATCTCATTTGCTCCTCCCTCTGAACCTCCTGTCACCCCAGTTAATACCAGAACCCAATCAAGCATCCTCCAACCGCTGCAGGGGTTTCATTGCCATTATCTCTCCAATCACCCCAGACAAGGATCACTTCAAATATCCAAAAATAGTGTATCACTTTTATCAGCTCACTCAACTCAAAAGCAAAAAAGGAAAAATCAGAAAAAATGAAACAAAAAAGAACAGATTCAAAAAATGAAAATCCCAAAAATGAAAAAACAAGGGAAAAAGAGACGAAAGAAATATAAGTTGTGAGCTGATACATTTGGCCATAAAGCGTAAGAGATCCTTGTCTCAATGAACCTTCCTACACCTTGTTGTGTATGACCACCCTTTCTTCCATAAACCTTCAAACACTTCATCATTCCCATACATCTCTCCTTTCATAAAACAGCAAACACTACCTCGACCTCGTCATCCCGCCCTCCACAAACCCTCAGTCATTCCTCAGACTCCACCATCAGATTTGCAATCAAGCTGTTGTGCAAGAATAAGAGAACAAAGTGGTCCGTCCTCATGAGGAATCAAGTGACATGATCAATTTGAGCAAAGGAGAGGATTGACGCCATGATAAAGAGCAATGAATCAACAAGTTTGTGTAAATCACCCTTCTGACATAAGACACTTGCCATTATAACAAAGTCTGTAATTACCAAAGTTCGGTCTGTTGCGCAGCTTTCCAAGCTAAGGTAGTCACAAATGACAGTATGAAGACTCCAGGTCAAGCATCATGATCCCTCCCTACGCCACCCTAAAAATGGGGCAGTTAGAGACAATCAACAAAGGATATCAAGGACGATGATGACCTTCATGGAAATCAGACTTCGTTTTACACTCTAACAGGGGAAAACCCCATATGATGGAAGTAATACTTTCATTGAGCCTTATCAAACCAAAGTACATTTGTCTTATGTCAGAAGAAGAATAAGAGAAAGCTCAAACCGAAGAAAGCTCATATTCAACAATTTCAAAGAAGACTCAATGCTCAAAAAGATCATGAACCTCCAAAGGGATTCCCATGGAGATGAACCCAGTATCATGAAGACGAAGAACTTATTCTCCGAAGGGGCCTTTAATTCTCGCAAAATGGGATGCAAGAAGAGAAAACCCCAGTTTCCAGTAAATTCAGATGCAGTTAGAAAGGAGTATGCCTAAAGAAATAAATGAAAAAAGAGAAAGATGAGCCAAGTAAGAATCAGCTCGCTAGGTTGAAAACCCGCAAAGGGCGGCCTAGGCAAAACCAGAGCGATCTGGTGGATTGAAAACCCGCAAAGGGCGATCCAGGCAAAAATTAGGGTCAGAAAACTTGGACTTGAAATGAAAAAGGCAATCAGCACTCCCAAAAGTTTGGATAAAGGGGTGATCAAGGGCATGAGTATGGACGATTGGCATCGTTACTTCAAAAGAAAAAACACAAGATCTGCTTCCCCTTTTTCTTGTTTTTTTCCAGTTTAAAAATTTTTCAATGTACTTTCAATTGGCGTGACCTTCTGCATGTCCAGTTTCCATAACAATAAGAATTCAACTTTTTCTTCCATGTGTTTGCTTTTCGTGTCTTTTATCTTCGCTTATTCTGTCTCTTTGTTTTAAAATAAATGTTTTATGATTGATGATACTGAATTGTGAAACCTGTGCATGAGTCAAAAAGCATTACAATCATTGCGAAATTTCTGAAAATCACAGAAAAGAGGGGATCCCTCAAATAAATGAATTGGCAAAAAAACAAACGCGGGCACAATCACTTCAAATGGCAAGCAAACTTATGCGCGGCTCTGGCATTGCTATTACCCTAGATGGTCCTCATGTCTCAGGCCCAAAAGAAAAGATTTGCACCAAAGATTAAAACAAGGTTTAGTGATCACCAAGTGAGGCTTCTTTCATGCCAAAAGTCAAGACATTCTTAGAGAACCAAAGATTTGCACTGAGAACACCACTCAGATCCAAAAGTTGGGGCATTCTCTTCACCACCCACCCACCCTGGTCTTGGGAAAGTTTGTTCATTGTCCATCCCATTCATATACCACCCTCAGTTCATAACCAGTACCATAACTTCATCCCCTTTCACAAACCCACTCAAAGAACCCATTTGAAATTGTCATTCTAAAGTGGGGCATTTCCATAACTGTTCACTCCCGCTCAAATGAGCAGAGTTCTCCCTAAAGTCATTCACATCCATAAATTCCTGTCGGGGCAGTCTCTCAACTCACTGTCCTAAACCAATCCCAAGTTAACTGACTCACTCGTCCACATCTGCACTCTTATGCATACTTACTAGTCAATGCTTTAGAGAGAGAGAATACAAATTGATCATGTGGTGTTTAAAGTTCAGTCATCATGGAAATGGAAAGCAAAATAAGTGAGCTTGTTAATAAAAACCTTGAGAACACCAGAGTTTGAATCAAATCTAGTTTTTCCAAAGAATGGTCCATAGCCATCTCAATTCCTTGTATTCAAAGTCTCGCGTCTCATCATCATAAAAATGTTTACAAAAATGTTTAAATACTCCAATCATTCATCCTCCTCATGCATGTAGGCATTTCATGTTATTCAAAGCATTACATTCGCATCATCCACATTCATCACAATAAAAGCAAAAGAACACTGACATTCCATAGCATTTATCATCATCACATCAAACATCAAATCAGTTTTCAAAACAAAAAGAGGCATTCTTAATAAATAGTCATAGTCGTCACGATAGGACGCTTGAATTGATCACTCAAGAATCCTAAAGTCCCTATGCTAAAAGAAAATTAAAAACATTCATTGCATCACGTGCATTCGCATAACTTGCCTTTGCATAACATACATTTGCATTACATTTGCATATCCACCTCTTGTGCATTCATCGAAAAAAGAATAAGGAGCATTTCATGAATATCCATGTCTTTGCTAAATTTTTCTGCATCCAAATAAGTTGCTATCTGCTAGTAACAGCTCAAGTCGCCGATGGTCGATCCTACGAAACTCGTGTTCGTTCGATCACCACTAAGGTAAGAAAAAAACTTGCATTCATGCACCATTCCTTGCATCAACTAACGTATGCAGGTACCCTGGATCGGTGCGGAAGCATTGACCAACTGAAGAAAACTAATTGGATTTACGGATCCCCCTTTGGACCCACGTGTCCCCCAGAAGATTGACTTCACTTCGTATTCGAGCTGCGAGTAAGTCCCCCTGACCTCAATAGGTCCAGTCGAAAAGGATAGCTGTGTTGGCCTAAAACATGGCGCAGTCCTAGGGAAATATCGAGATCTAGACTTGATATAGTACCCTCCCCCGGTCGCTCGAAAGACCACCTCTTTGAGCCCACGTGCTCCCCAGGCCCAAGTGCAAACTCGGATCGTTCGCGATTCGTTAAAAGGCTTTAGGCAGCCTCCTTCGCCGGCCTAATGAGGGCCGGCACCCTTTTTTTGTTTTCTTTACTGCTTTCGCTGGCTTATTGAGGGCCGGCACCCTTTTTTTTTTTTTTGTTTTCTTTACTGCTTTCGCTGGCTTATTGAGGGTTGGCACCAATTGATTCCAAAAAAGAAAAACAAGAAAAAAAAAATCTTTTCATTGCATTTGTATCATATTTCAAAAAGGAACAAAAAAAGAGAAAAAAAGAAAAAGGAAAATTCTGGTTTCTCTAAGTAGACAAAATTGGTATAATTTCTGAATTCTTTATTTCTATTTTGCCTCGGAATATGTTTCGGCCAATTCATATTCCTTGTTAAAATCCAAATAAAGAGGGGCAGCTGTCATACCCTAATTTTGTCCGCCTAGGTCAAAACCCTAATTCTCAACAAAAAATAAATAAATTGAGAAGTGTGGTTTTATTTTGAAGAGTGAAGAGCATTGTGCATGCATTTTTGGGTTTTTAAAAGTCATTCTAGGGCTTTTAAATTCATTGTTAGAGTGGAAATGCATTTGTTGTAAAAAAACAATGTTTTTAGGGCAAAAGGGTATTTTGGTCATTTCCAAAATTAAGCAATTTCTCACCAAAAATCATTGTTCAATCTCAGAGGAATTTATTTGGATCTAGATGATTTGGGTTATGAATTTTTGTGCGCTTGCATGCATGATTTTTGGCATAAAATTCAAATTTTAAGCAAAAGGGCAAAATGGGAATTTCCATCAAGGTGAGGTCTCAAATCAATTTTGGGAAGGGTGATATCATGGAATTTTGGGCCCAATCATTGATTCCTAGGATATGGCCCAAAGTGGCATGATTTTTATGGAATTATCTAGAAAAGAATAATCAAAAATGGTGAAAATAAGGAAGTGTCCCCAATAAGACAAAATGTACTATTTTTCTTGACAAAGCTTGCAAAACTTGGGCACCAAGGCCTCATTTGCTCCGAATTTTCCAGCTCATTTTCACCTCATTTTGTGTTTCCTCATGCCCTTGATCCATGTGAGTTGTATTCCTAGCCATTGATTAAAATTCTAGATCAAATCCTAGGCTACAACTTTGTGTAGAATGACCTAGGTGCCCTCAACAATTTTTGTGCAACAAAAACTCATAATTTTTGTGTATGACCAGCTATTCCTCACTCATTTGTGTTTTCTCCTTGTCCCTAATCCATGTGCATTGCAATCTTGGCCTTTGATTCAAATTCTAGCTCAAATCTCAATGGTTTGCAAAAGCACAATGTCCTAAATACCCTTAAACCTAGTTGCTCTCTATATATACCTTAGAAACCTCACCTCAAAAAGAACTTTTGGCCTCACAATTCATTCACAAAACCCTAGCACACAAACCTCTCCTCTCCTCTCCTCCCTTGGCCGAATTTCCTCTCCATTCCCTCCTCCATTTTTCTTCATTTCACTTCCATTTTCTCACCTCATTTCCATTCCTACTTCATATATCTTCCTTCTCTCCTAATTTAATTCAAGCTTGCATCATCAAAGGGCATTTTTAAGCAAGCATTTCGTGGGTTTCATTGAAGTTTGGTGAAGATTCAAGTTGATTTGTGGTCTTTTTCTTCATATTAGTCATTCCTTAGCTTGGATTTGAGGTAAACTTCTTAAAACCTAGCATCATCTTCAATTTTTTTTGCATCAAAATGTAGATATCATGTTTCTAATTTTTCATCCTACCATATTCATGCATTTTAGTGTTGTTATATTGTTGATTTGTTGATTGTTGTTGGTGAGAGGTGTCTCAAACATTTTGACAAGCACTTAGGGAGGCTTGGGTGTTTGAGATTGCTTCTCACCCTTGAATAAATTGTGATTTATGTTGTTTTTACTATGATCTTGCATTTTTGTTGAATAAATTGTGATTTATGTTGTTTTTACTATGATCTTGCATTTTGTTGAATAAATTGTGATTTATGTTGTTTTTACTATGATTTTGCATTTTGTTGAATAAAATGATGTGATGCTTCGCAAATCATGATTAGAATTAGGGTTTGTTAATTTTCTTGTGAAATGGGTTTGCAATATTGGGTAAAATGATTTCTCAAGTTGTTTTGGTTTGGTTGTTATGTACTTTGCTTGCAAAATTACTCTATGTTGATGATTGGCAAGAGGACTCTCACTCGTGCCTTAGGCACTTCATTTTAAGTGATGAGGATTGCCTAAGATGATTCAATTTTCTTTGTGCAATTCTTGCTTGAAAATGCAAATGCTAGTTTCTAACTTGATTAATCAATTTTGGTTATAAAAATGACTTGTTAATGCCCTCTTTTGGTCACTTTTGGTCTTGCAAATGTGATGTTCTTTCTAGGTCAATGTTATGCTTTAATGTTGATGATTTGGTAAAAGGACTAGACACTTATGCACTTGTGCATTGTCTCAAGTGTCAAGGATTACCAAAAGGGATTCAACCTTGTGCTTTATCTTGTGTTGACACTTAATTGAATTAAACCTTTGCATTATCTATTTGTGTGCCTATTCTTGCAATCTATTTGGTTAATGTTGATCTTACATATGCATGCCATTAGATGTTGATGACTAAGTGTCATTCTTGCGCTCAAATGTTGTAATCGGTAATGTTTATGCTTATGCTTGCATTGTTGATTGTTTTGCTTGCAATTTGATAAATGTTGCGCTTTGGTTCTTGACTTGGAAATTGATTGAATGTTCTACTTTCTTTTCCTTTTGGATGCCACGCCATCCCAACAAATCTTTTGTGACCAATGTCACCCTCAAACTCCCTTCTCCTTTCCTCAAATCAATCATTTTCTAAAGCTTTTCCAAACTCAATCTTTTCTCAAATCGTTTTCATAAGACAATCAAATTCTTTCTAAGATCAACAATAAACCTCTTTGAAAACTCATAAGGAGGCAAGTCGGACGTACGGCCGGTGTTGTCTAGCGTCCTAAGATCGGAGCTGTACAGCTCAAACATCTTGGGATACTTATGAGAGTCAAAACAAGTAATTAACAACTTGAACCCAATTTCAAAAATGAGTAAGGAATCGAGTCGGATGTACATCCGGTATTGGTTAGCGTCTTAGGGTTAGCAAGCTGTACAGTTCGTGCGAGCCTAAGATACTTGCTTAAATAAAAGCAACCAACCTCACAACAAATCTTTTTCTTCCTTAATCAAAAAAAACATTTTCAATAAGTAGGGGGGGCACGTCGTCTGTACAGGCGGGGTTGTCTTTGTTCTAGGTCTAGTGGACTGTACAGTCTAGGACCGAAAACCCCTACAATAAAAAACACCAACGCAAAGTTTCTCAACTCAAGAGAACTACGTAAGCTTTGAATTCTCCATCGCACCGGGAGATACGTAGGAGCGGGTCACATCCCGTCAAGCACCCTTTTAAAAAATAATAAAAAGATTCTTCTTTTCCCCCGTTTTCAAAAACATTTTCTCAAATAAAAAAAGAAGTAGAATGAATTGTTTCAAATCAACTCTGTCAAAACCGCACATCAAGTTAAAGGTTCCCTTTCGGTAGAAAGGAGGTGTGGGGTGCTAATACCTTCCCCACACCTAACCGACCCCCGAACCTACATCTCTAGTTCTCAAAGGGCCACCCGCCTTAAAAAGGACCCTTTTTCAATGTTTTGGTCTCTAAATAAAAATGTTGATGGCGGCTTCACAAATTTTCACGTTGTACGATGAAAGGTCCAATCCAGATTTTTCGGGGTGCAACAGTAGTCAATGCATATAGGTTTCCAAAAGAGCTGAAAATGAAAGAAAGCTTTATTGCCTAAGTCATAAACTGTACCTATTCCAATAGTGCATTTGGTCAGAAAAAAGAAATATACAAAAAGAAAGAAAAAGAAGAAAAGAAGACAGAACTGGCCAAAGAAAAAAGTATGCATAAGGAGGACAGTGAGGAGGGCAATAAAAGCTACAAGTCTTGAAAAGAAGTATCAAGTTCAGTTGCACTAAATGTAACTGCACCATCAAAAAGTTCAGTGCATCTGCACTAGTTCAAAAATACCTAGTGCAACTGCACCCCAGAAAAATGATGCACCTGCACTCACTGCGTTTGCATCAAGAAAAAAAAAACCACCACAAATACAAATAGTGCATTGACTCTATAGTTTTTAAAATACTTAAATCAAGCCCTTTGTTGTGCTTAAAAGTCCCCAATCTTGAGAATTTTTGTTAGTCTATTCTATATTTTGAAACATCTTTGTTTTGACCAAACGTGATCTAAACTTTTCAAAGGCTAGGAGAAACTTGTTACTTAGTTTTGGAACTGATTGAATCTCAGTGGGGCACACACTCACACAAATGAGTTTTAATAGCTTTGGATGTTTTGGAATTCAAAGGCACAAAGACAAAATTCTCTGAAAAATGAAGTTCATGCGTTGCATTTATTGAAAATCATTTTTTGAAAGAAATAGGAGCTGATCTATTCTTCTTGATTCTGAAAATCTTATTTGTGTTTTCTTTTTGTCATTACTTGAGGACAAGCAACGATTTAAGTTCTGGGGTGTGATAACTCTATTTTATATAGAGTTATTTTTGCTTTTACACTTAGGAAATTGCCCAAAATCAAGTCTATTATGTGTTAAATATGTTAGTATGAATAAAATAACAACATTTATGGTTTTCAGATAAGAGATATCCATAACTTAGCATTTTATTGTATATTGGTATGTTTGATGTGTTTGTTCAGTACAGCCGCAGTTTAGTGCCACTGCACCAGTTGATGCAACTGCACCGGGTAATGCAAATGCACTTGGTGCAACTGCACCACTCTGCACCGAAGCAGCTCACAACCCCACATTAGAAGCACCTCAATTCTTACCATTGCATAATGCTTAGTTGGATTGCTGCTTGCTCAGAAGTCACATGGTAGCACATGGCCACTTGCAAAAGAGGCGCCTACAATCAAGAAGGCTTCACAAAAATCTATCTTACAAGACATGTGGCAAGCATTTTGTTGGACCTCAAATTAAGGATGAGTGTTGAAAGCCAAGCTGATCTTTAACTTTTAAAAAGTAACCATGGTTTGGTTAAACTAATCAGCAAGGAAACCTCAACATGAAGGAAACCTCCAAGGCTATAAATAGGACTCAAATTCCTCACTTGAAGGATATACAAATTACCATATAGCATACCATATCATATATTATATAATCCTTTTTTAGTTTAGTTTTTCTTAGTTTCAAAGTTTTATTTTCTTGTAGTTTCATAGTGTTAGTTTGAGAGGAAGGTGAGAGGAAATTGGATGTAAGCAAATATATGCAAGAGTTTTCCATTTGTTACTCTTTTGAATCCTCTTGTACTTTTCTTCATTGCAGTATGCTTTAATTCACTTATATTTGCTTTATCATGCCCATCATGAGCTAAACTCTTTTGAGTTGGGATGTTCTAGCTTTCCAATGATCTTTTGAGGAAAGTTATTGTGTTTTCCAATGATGTAAGCACTTTAGTTCTTGTGTTTAAATTCTTAAATCTTGTTTTAAGGTTGACCACTGAGAACAAGTAGAGTTATATTCGCT
This sequence comes from Astragalus glycyphyllos, assembly GCA_963573325.1. Classification (NCBI taxonomy): domain Eukaryota; kingdom Viridiplantae; phylum Streptophyta; class Magnoliopsida; order Fabales; family Fabaceae; genus Astragalus; species Astragalus glycyphyllos. The sequence goes on from OY754307.1 coordinate 42,967,720, forward strand.
TAATTGGCTTATAACTAGAAATCAAGATCTAAGTAAGGATAAGTGTTTAATGAAGCTTTTTATTAAACTTGCTTTAATGAAGTTAGCTTGTTAATTCCTTGTTAATTCTTAGCTTAAGGTTAACATAGTCCTTACATCAAAGTGTAGAGAACTTAAGATACAAGAGTGTACTTATTTAAGCAACTTGGATTATCTGTAAGGGGGCGAGAGAGGCACTGACAACCCTACTCTTTACCGCAGAAAAACAGGATCATATAGAGCTTATAACGAAACTCTGACGAAAGTAGCTGACCAGCACACACTGATGTAACTGCACTAAGTGCAATTGCACACACTCAAAAGTGATTTAACTTGTGAAAACATCCCAACTTTCATTCTCAACTGATTTCTTACACAATTTACTTGCTTTCTGTTTAATTTATTTTCATTTCAACTTCAACCAAAACCAAACATTCTGAATAGTGTAGCTGCACTAGTTTACATCATTTTCCAACAACATTTACAAGAGTTAATCCAATCTCTGTGGGTTCGATGTTTTATATTATAACTTGTGACTGTGTATACTTGCACACGTTTTTCACACCACCAAGTTTTTGGCGCCGTTGCCGGGGATTGCCATTAATTTTTATTGTTGTTTTAAAGCTAGTAGATTAGTGTTTATTTTTATTTGTTTTGTTATTCTGGTATTTTATTTTTCAGTGCAGAAACAGGTGTTGTTACACTTAGTGCAACTGCACTAGCTTATGCCCAGAGACATATCACCAGAATTTGAGTATAATCCAGAGATAGAAAGACAGTTTAGACGGTTGCGAAAACTCCAGAAACAAAGACTTCAAAGTTGCAGCAATACCATGTCTCAACAAGGTGAAGGAGAAGACTCAAGACCAGCCTCAGTCAGAGGTGGTCCTGGATCACAACTAGATGCTGAAGCAGATCACAGGAATCAATTCATTCACATGGGACCAATAGGTATGATTAATGATAGAGATAGACCTATGAGAGATTATGCATTGTTTGATCATCAAAACATGCAAACAAGCATAGCAAGACCTCACATAGAGGCTGTCCATTTTGAATTTAAACCTATGATGTTTCAAATGTTACAAACAATTGGTCAATATGGTGGACATCCTCATGAGGATCCCCATGAACATTTAAAACAGTTTTTGGAAATATGTAGTAACTTTATCATACCTGGTGTTAGTGAAGATGCATTTAGACTTAAGCTATTTCCATATTCTTTGAAAGATAAGGCTAAATCATGGTTAAACTCATTGGAGCCTAATTCTATTCATACATGGAGTGAAATGGCTGAAAAGTTTTTGTCAAAATATTTCCCACCTATCAAAAATGCCAGAATGAGAAATGATATTACATCTTTTAGACAAAAAGACCAAGAATCATTGTTTGAAGCATGGGAAAGATGGAAAGAACTTTTAAGAAAATGTCCACACCATGGCCTTCCAGTTATTATTCAAATGGAAACATTTTATAATAGTCTGGAACCACAAACCAGAATAATGCTTGATGCATCATCTGGTGGTGTTTTGTTAAATCTGTCTTATAATGAAGCATGTGAATTGATTGATAGAATTGCTACTAATAGTTCTAGTTAGCCTACTGAGAGGGTAAGTGCCCAAAAGAAATCATCAAGGGTACATGAAATTAGTGAAATATCAGCCCGATCTACTCAAGTAGCCTCACTAGCAAACATGTTCAAAAACTTCACCACAACCAGTGCAACTGCATCTAGTGCAGCTGCACCAGTAGAGAACACTGCAGCAGCAATAGAACAAGCCCCTCCAGGAGCTGTAAGTTGTGTTTATTGTGGAGGAGGTCACCTTTATGAGGAGTGTCCTAGCAACCCTGTCTCTGTAAATTATGTAAGTTATGATAGGAATAACAACCCTTACTCCAATACCTATAATGCTGGTTGGAAGAACAATCCAAACTTCAGATGGAACAATACTAGTGCACCTGCACCTAGTGCAACTGCACCAACCCTTCCACCAAGATTTCAATCTCAGAACTACCAAAGGCCACAACAACAACAACCTACTACTGATAACTCCCTAGAAGGTTTGCTTAAATCTTTTATTAGTGTAACTAGAACAGCTAGGCAAGCCCAAGATGCTTCAATTAAAAATCTGGAGAATCAAGTAGGTCAGTTAGCAACTGCTCTGTATCAAAGACCAACAGGTAAACTACCATCAAATACAGAAGCAACACCATCTCAAAAGCCAGGTAAAGAACAGGTGAAAGCTATATCTCTCAGAAATGGGAAGGATCTAGCTAAACCTTATGAGAATGAAGGTACAGGTAAGGGAGAAAAAAATAAAAATGAAAAAAATTCTCAAGATGCAGAAGCACCTGATCCATCTGCATCTCATCAAGTTACTACTCCAAGGTTAGCTCCTGAATATCCTCCTCCTCCTTTTCCTCAAAGATTAAAAAAGGCACATGAGGGGAAGCAATTCAGTAAGTTCTTAGATGTTTTAAAACAATTGCATATCAATGTTCCCTCAATTGAAGCATTGCAACAAATGCCTAATTATGCTAAATTCATGAAAGATGTTCTTTCAAAAAGAAAAAGATTAGGTGAATTTGAAACTGTTGCTTTGTCAAAAGAATGTAGTTTGATTTTGCAAAACAAAATTCCAAGAAATTAAAAGATCCAGGTAGCTTTATAGTTCCATTTTCAATAGGTAATTACTATACAGGTCGTGCATTGTGTGATTTAGGAGCAAGCATCAACTTGATGCCTAAATCTGTCTTTACATAGTTAGGAATTGGAAATGCTAAACCTACATCTTTAACATTGTCACTTGCAGACAGGTCAATAGCTTACCCAGAAGGAATCATAGAAGATATATTGGTAAAGGTTGACAAGTTTGTATTTCCTGCAGATTTTGTTATTCTTGACTTTGTTGCAGATGAAGAAGTACCAGTTATTTTTGGAAGGCCATTCTTAGCAACTGGGAAAACATTGATTGATGTGCAGAAAGGTGAACTAACCATGATGGTAAATGATCAAGAGGTGAAATTCAATGTAATGAATGCCCAAAAATATCCTACTGAGGATATTGAGGAATGTTCTGTCATAATGTCTCTAGATCAACTAATGCAGAAGCAATTCCACAAACAACCGTATCATCTGATGAATGCTTTAACATCCCGTGCTCCTGCCTTGATAGATGAAGATATTGAAGAAAAACATCCTCCACAAAATGAGCTTAAATTTTTTCAAGAAAATAAGAATTGTCATCCCAAATGCTTATTGGTTGGGGCATGGGATCACTTGCTTCCCTATGCCAAATACATGGGATTTCTAACAAAAAGGAGAAAGAGGAAGGATGATATTTTCTTCTTGTCCTATTATCCACCCTAACTTAGGTTTTGAATGACAAGTCTAGCTAAAGACTATAAAATAAGCGTTACTAGGAGGCAACCCAGATTTTTAGGACTAGTTGTGTTTTGTGTGTTTTTGGTTTTTCTTTTGCAGGTATAAATGAATGGTCTTGTGCAGATGCTGTCAATTGTGCAGAATTCTGATGCAGTAGCACCATGTGCAGCTGCATTACTGGCTAAAGATATCTGCCACATAACTTTGTCAGGCTGAAGACTTTTAAATCAAGCGCTTATGGGAGGCAACCCATAATTTTTGCTAAATATTTAATATTTTTTTCAGTTTAATGTTTTTAAGTGTTTTGTAGAAAAGCAGGAATTGGTGCATCTGCACCTACCACTCTCCAGTGCTGTTGCACCGTCAAGCCAACATCTGGTGCAGCTACACTAGCAACAACAACAGGTGCAGATGCACCTCCTGAAGCAGAAGAAGCAGAAGAAGCAGAAAAAGCAACAACAACAACAACAACAACAGAGCCTGGAGCAACTGCATCCAAGGCAGCAGCAGTAAAGAGGCCAAAGAAGTTGGTAGTCAAGCGTGCAGCAACAAGGCCTAGCAACAGACTCAAATTTGGAGCAAAACCCGAGCAATTTTAAATGTTGTTTTTATATTTCCAGTACTTTATGATCCCCCCCCCCCCCCCCCCCCCCATTTTGAACAAATTTCTTTTGGAAACTCAACTTAAGAGCAGTGAGGACACTGCTCACTTGTAAGTTGGGGGGAGAGCATCAAACTTTTCATGCATGTGTTAGTATTTATCTTATTTGTATTTGTTTCAGTTGTTGTGTCTATTATCTGTGTTTTGTTAATAAGTGTCATGTTTTAATTTGTTTTAGATTTACTTAACAAAGCATTTTCGAAATGCATAAAACTGATTTCAAAAAGTAGAAAAATCTGTCAAAATAGTTTTAAGTAAATCAAAATTAACTAATATTTGAAGATTTGATGAAACTTGAAGCATGATCAGGTTATTATCTTTTTCAAAAACTTAAAGAAAAATGCAATTTACGAATTGATTTTTAATGATGAACAAAAGAAAAAGAATAAGAAGCCTTATTTTTCCAAAAATGACCATTGTTATTATCACTTTGACACATCAAAGTTGAGTTTTTGAAAAGAACCTTGCTATGTGATAGGCTATCTGATGCAAGAGGAATTTTTAGAAAACTAAGGTCAAAAAACTAATTTTTATTAAAAATATAGAAGAGCATAAAGAATTAAGTTTGGGGTAATTTTTATCAATACAAAGGCTAGAGTATGAAAAACTTAGAGTAGTCAATGCATATAGGTTTCCAAAAGAGCTCAAAATGAAAGAAAGCTTTATTGCCTAAGTCATAAACTGTACCTGTTCCAATAGTGCATTTTGTCGGAAAAAAGAAATATACAAAAAGAAAGAAAAAGAAGAAAAGAAGACAGAACTGACCAAAGAAAAAAGTATGCATAAGGAGGACAGTGAGGAGGGCAATATAAGCTACAAGTCTTGAAAAGAAGTATCAAGTGCAGTTGCACTATATGTAACTGCACCATCAAAAAGTTCAGTGCATCTGCACTAGTTCAAAAATACCTAGTCCAACTGCACCCCAGAAAAATGATGCTCCTGCACTCACTGCATTTGCATCAAGGAAAAAAACCACCACAAATACAAATAGTGCATTGACTCAATAGTTTTTGAAATACTTAAATCAAGCCCTTTGTTGTGCTTAAAAGTCCCCAATCTTGAGAATTTTTGTTAGTCTATTCTATATTTTGAAACATCTTTGTTTTGACCAAACGTGATCTAAACTTTTCAAAGGCTAGGAGAAACTTGTTACTTAGTTTTGGAACTGATTGAATCTCAGTGGGGCACACACTCACACAAACGAGTTTTAATAGCTTTGGATGTTTTGGAATTCAAAGGCACAAAGACAAAATTCTCTGAAAAATGAAGTTCATGAGTTGCATTTATTGAAAATCATTTTTTGAAAGAAATAGGAGCTGATCTGTTCTTCTTGATTCTGGAAATCTTATTTGTGTTTTCTTTTTGTCATTACTTGAGGACAAGCAACGATTTAAGTTTGGGGGTGTGATAACTCTATTTTATATAGAGTTATTTATGCTTTTACACTTAGAAAATTGCCCAAAATCAAGTCTATTATGTGTTAAATATGTTAGTGTGAATAAAATAAAACACATTTATGGTTTTCAGATAAGAGATATCCATAACTTAGCATTTTATTGTATATTGGTATGTTTGATGTGTTTGTTCAGTACAGCCGCAGTTTAGTACAACTGCACCAGTTGATGCAACTGCACCGGGTAATGCAAATGCACTTGGTGCAATTGCACCACTCTGCACCGAAGCAGCTCACAACCCCACATTGGAAGCACCTCAATTCTTACCATTGCCATAATGCTTAGTTGGATTGCTGCTTACTCAGAAGTCACATGGGAGCACATGGCCACTTGCAAAAGAGGCGCCTACAATCAAAAAGGCTTCACAAAAATCTATCGTACAAGACATGTGGCAACCATTTGTTGGGCCTCAAATTAAGGATGAGTGTTGAAAGCTAAGCTGATCTTTAACTTTTAAAAAGTAACCATGGTTTGGTTAAACTTAATCAGCAAGGAAACCTCAACCTGAAGGAAACCTCCAAGGCTATAAATAGGACTCAAATTCCTCACTTGAAGGATATACAAATTACCATATACCATACCATATCATATAATATATAATCCTTTTTTAGTTTAGTTTTTCTTAGTTTCAAAGTTTTAATTTCTTGTAGTTTCATAGTGTTAGTTTGAGAGGAAGATGAGAGGAAATTGACAACTTCTATCTCCACTTCTTCAAAGAGCTAATAGGTGCAAGAAATTGGGTGTAAGCAAATATATGCAAGAGTTTTCCATTTGTTACTCTTTTGAATCCTCTTGTACTTTTCTTCATTGCAATATGCTTTCATTCACTTATATTTGCTTTATCATGCCCATCATGAGCGAAACTCTTTTGAGTTGGGATGTTCTAGCTTTCCAATGATCTTTTGAGGAAAGTTATTGTGTTTTCAAATGGTGTAAGCACTTTAGTTCTTGTGTTTAAATTCTTAAATCTTGTTTTAAGGTTGATCACTTAGAACAAGTAGAGTTATATTCACTTAATTGGCTTATAACGAGAAATCAAGAACTAAGTAAGGATAAGTGTTTAATGAAGCTTTTTGTTAAACTTTCTTTAATGAAGTTAGCTTGTTAATTCTTAGCTTAAGGTTAACATAGTCCTTACATCAAAGTGTAGAGAACTTAAGATACAAGAGTGTACTTATTTAAGCAACTTGGATCATCTGTAAGGGGGCGAGAGAGGCATTGACAACCCTACTCTTTACCGCAAAAAAACAGGATCATGTAGAGCTTATAACGAAACTCTGACGAAAGTAGCTGACCAGCACACACTGATGCAACTGCACTAAGTGCAATTGCACCACGAGAAAACACAATGCACTCAAAAGTGATTTAACTTGTGAAAACATCCCAACTTTCATTCTCAACTGATTTCTTACACAATTTACTTGCTTTCTGTTTAATTTATTTTCATTTCAACTTCAACCAAAACCAAACATTCTGAATAGTGTAGTTGCACTAGTTTACATCTCTTTTCAACAACATTTACAAGAGTTATTCCAATCTCTGTGGGTGCGATCTTTTATATTATAACTTGTGACTATGTATACTTGCACACTTTTTCACACCACCAAGTTTTTGGCGCCGTTGCCGGGGATTGCCATTAATTTTTATTGGTTTTTTAAAGATAGTAGATTAGTGTTTATTTTTATTTGTTTTGTTATTCTGGTATTTTATTTTTCTTTGCAAAAACAGGTGCTGTTACACTTAGTGCAACTGCACTAGCTTATGCCCAGAGATAGATCACCAGAATTTGAGTATAATCCAGAGATAGAAAGACAGTTTAGAAGGTTGCGAAAACTCCAGAAACAAAGACTTCAAAGTTGCTGCAATACCATGTCTCAACAAGGTGAAGGAGAAGGCTCAAGACCAGCCTCAGTCAGAGGTGGTCCTGGATCACAACGAGATGCTGAAGCCGATCACAGGAATCAATTCATTCACGTGGGACCAATAGGTATGATTAATGATAGAGATAGACCTATGAGATATTATGCTATGTTTGATCATCAAAACATGCAAACAAGCATAGCAAGACCTCACATAGAGGCTGTCCATTTTGAATTTAAACCTATGATGTTTCAAATGTTACAAACAATTGGTCAATATGGTGGACATCCTCATGAGGATCCCCATGAACATTTAAAACAGTTTTTAGAAATATGTAGTAACATTATGATACCTGGTGTTAGTGAAGATGCATTTAGACTTAAGCTATTTCCATATTCTTTGAAAGATAAGGCTAAATCATGGTTAAACTCATTGGAGCCTAATTCTATTCATACACGGAGTGAAATGGCTGAAAAGTTTTTGTCAAAATATTTCCAACCTATCGAAAATGCCAGAATGAGAAATGATATTACATCTTTTAGACAAAAAGACCAAGAATCATTGTTTGAAGCATGGGAAAGATGGAAAGCACTTTTAAGAAAATGTCCACACCATGGCCTTCCAGTTTGTTAATTCTTAGCTTAAGGTTAACATAGTCCTTACATCAAAGTGTAGAGAACTTAAGATACAAGAGTGTACTTATTTAAGCAACTTGGATAACCTGTAAGGGGGCAAGAGAGGCACTGACAACCCTACTCTTTACCGCAAAAAAACAGGATCATATAGAGAATATAACGAAACTCTGACGAAAGTAGCTGACCAGCACACACTGATGCAACTGCACTAAGTGCAATTGCACCACCAGAAAACACAATACACTCAAAAATGATTTAACTTGTGAAAACATCCCAACTTTCATTCTCAACTGATTTCTTAAACAATTTACTTGCTTTCTGTTTAATTTATTTTCTTTTCAACTTCAACCAAAACCAAACATTCTGAATAGTGTAGTTGCACTAGTTTACATCTCTTTTCAACAACATTTACAAGAGTTTATCCAATCTCTGTGGGTTCGATCTTTTATATTATAACTTGTGACTGTGTATACTTGCACACGTTTTTCACACCACCACATGACCGTTTAGGCCATCACGAGTCTATTATGATGGGAAGAATAATTTAAAAGAACCAGAAGATTCATCAATCTAATAAGTTCTCATGTATCTCTTGTTCACAAGGGAAGTTTATAGTTAGACCATCATTAAAGGCTTCCAAGTTCTTAAATAATGTGTTTTTTTCTGTCATTACACTCTTAAATAATGCGTTGTAGTGACTTCTTAACTAAGATTGATCTTTTACGTGCCCTTTTCACCCTATAAATAGGGCTCACACTTATGTGTAATTACACATTTGAGAAGAGCATAATACAGGTCATTCTCTTCTTCGTTCTTCTTCATCTATTTTCTCTTATGTTTTGTCTTGCATTTGTGCCCTTTTCACCCTATAAATAGGGCTCACACTTATGTGTAATTACACATTTGAGAAGAGGCTTTCATCTTGGAGTGGGCACTTTTTGTCTATCGGGGGTAGGGTGACTCTCATTAATTCTGTCCTCATTAGTATTTTGCTTTACATGTTATCTTTTTTTAAGGCCCCCAAGACTGTTATTCAAGAGCTTATCAAGATTCAGAGGGACTTCCTTTGGGGGGGTTCTAGAGAGGGTCACCCAATTTATTTGGTGTCTTGGGACAAGGTTTGCAGACCCAAGAAGGATGGTGGTTTGGGGGTGAAGAACTTGGAAGCCTTTAATGTTGCTCTTTTAAGTAAGTGGAAGTGGAGATGTATCAATGACAATAGTGCAAGTTGGAGGCAGCCTCTTGCACACCGGTATGGTAATTTGAGTCAATTTTTCACAGGGGCTCAGTTTTATAGAACTGCTACTAAGGACTCTATTTGGTGGAGGGACTTATTACTTTTGGAAGAAGGGAACCCTTCCTAGCATGGTGCCTTTAAATCTGCTCTTAGACCTATGTTGGGGAAGGGGAATCTGATATCGTTTTGGAGACATAAGTGGGCTAGCAATGAGACTTTTAAGGACTTATTTCCTAGTCCTTTTGATCTGGCAAAATATAAACAAGGTCGTATCTTGGAGCATGGGTATTGGCGTGATAACATTTGGCACTGGAATTTTGAATGGAGTCGAGATCTGTCTGCGGTGGAGAAGATCGAGTAGGATTTGTTTTTGGCCACTATTCAGCCTCTACATCCTGTCAATTCTGATCAGGATTGTTGGCAGTGGAGGCTTGAAAACCTTCACTCTTTTTCTATTCAATTCTGTTATGTGCTTTTGTTGAATTTGATGCAGCAGGACAGGTTAGATAGCGATATCCAGAGAGTCCTGGTTGATCTGTGGCAGCTTTCTATTCCCACTAAGGTGGGAGTTTTTGGATGGAGATTGTTTTTAGGGAAGCTCCCAGCTCGTGATAATCTTATTTCTAAGGCCATTATCAATGACCCTTATGGGGCATGCTGCCCTTTTTGTTTTGAGCGGGATGAGTCGATTTCCCATCTTTTTTTCTTGTGCAGGTATTCTAGGTTAGTTTGGCTCGATATTCAGAACTGGTCGGGTATGGTGATTTCAGATAATATTGTTGGCGTCGAGCATTTTCAAGCTAATGGTTTGCATTTGGACTCGAAGAAGGCGTGCAAATTGAAGTACATGTTTTGGATGGCTGTTACTTGGTGTATATGGTTACATCGGAACCATATTCTTCCTGGGGTACTCTTTCCTTCTTGGGTCTTTTTCCCATGGGGTTTTGGCCCAGGGAGGTTTTAATGAGACCCATTGTATATGTATCGGTTGGGGTGCCTGTTTGCACCCTTTTTAATATATTTTTTGCTTATAAAAAAAAATTTCATTAACAATGATAAATAAATATAAAATAAGAGAAAACATAAACAAGATCACAATTAAATGATAGCAAAAAGATCATGATTAAAAGATTGTAAGAAGAAGAGGAAAAAAAATTATTCTTGCAATGGATCCTGAAATTAGCTAAAACTAATGTATGAACAAATGCAAGACAAAACATAAAAGAAAATAGATGAAGAAGAACGAAGAAGAAAATGACCTGTATTATGCTCTTCTCAAATGTGTAATTACACATAAGTGTGAGCCCTATTTATAGGGTGAAAAGGGCACGTAAAAGATCAATCTTAGTTAAAAAGTCACTAAAACGCATTATTTAAGAGTCTAATGAGAAAAAAAAATGCATTATTTAAGAGTGTAATGAGAAGTAGAAGTCTAACAGTGGACATCCATTAATATTTAATATATTTTTAATGACAGAAAGTTACGTAATGCAAGGTATCCAGACCATTAAGATTTCTAATATATCAAATCTCTTATTATTTATATCAATAGCATCACCTACATTTTAGTAACTAATGGTGCCAACTAGTCCTTTTTTCCCAGTTAAATAAATCCCAACTATGATACAAACCATCTAGCTTTACCAGCCAATGAACAATCACATGGCCAGTGTCGGATTGGGCATCAAATGCATTGAAAGTGGCTTCGGAATGGCCCCATAGCGCATGACAAGACTCAACAATATTACTGGGAACAACCCATTGATGAGTTTGTCTTGGACTTAATGTAAAGCGTTCTGCAGAGCTACAGTTAATAAACACCAATGTTGCCATTGAAGGTAATGCAGCACGGAGGCTAATTTCTGCTGACTGGTCGCTATTGATTTCCTTCCTGGCATCAGATGAGGAAATGGCGAAAGCATTTACAAGGGTTAGGAAAAGGATGACATAACATGAGGTTGGCATTTTGTAGTTATGAAGTGAAGAGATTTCTTATGATTTATTCAAACATATACATTGAGGATAAAGAATAAACACATCTATTTATAATCCAGATTTACAAATGTAATTTAAAATGATTCATTTAATTGTAATTATTAATTATAGGAAATATTGGAAATTGTATGGTCAATATAAATTAATGACAATTTAATTATTTTATGGGTCAAATAAATTTTACTTACTTCCCTATTTCGTAAAGTTGAAACTAATTAATGACCATTTAATAATATTGAGGACAAATACAGTATTTTAAAGAAAGAGAAGACAACATGATGTGACACAAGTGGTAAATACTTGGGTCCGTTAATCATTTAGTCATGGATTCGATCCCTGGCCGAGAACATTTATTGGTCATCATAAAATTAATGACAAATTTATTATATTAACGGTCAATAAAAGAAAGTGAAAAAAAAGAAGGAAAAAAAATATTAAGGGTCAAATACATTTTACTTCCCCTATTTGGTAAACTTCAAACTACTAACCATTTTTTTTGACAATAACTACTAACCATTTATTTTATATAGGATTAAATATATTTTTTGTCCCGATAAAATTTTGATTTTTTATAGACTCTCAAAAAAATTTCACTTACTTTTGGTTCATATAAAATTTTGTTTCTAAATAGCGCTTTTTTTACCTTTATATATTAAGGACAAATATATTATACTACAAGTTGGTAGAACTTTTGAAAATTTAATATTTGATTAGGTTTACCTTTTCCAATATATTAAATTATTTCTTTTGACCTGTCTTTTAATGCTGTTTTGCACAAACTAAGAACACTAATAAATTTGGCTGCTTTTGGTAAAAACTACTCCCTCCGTTCCTAAACTTTAGTCCTTTTGGAGTATTTCACACAAATTAAGAAATCATAAATTTGTAATACCTAATTACTAAAGTACCCCTTTGTAGCATTAACACCCAATTTGTATTTTATTTTTTTGGAATTAATGGAAGGGGAAAAGAAAACAATAAAATAAAGCCACACTCTAATTGGCTTCAAGAATTCCACTAACTTGAGAATCCAAATGAGTTAATATTGTGAATAGTGACAATTAATTAAAGACAAAGGGTAAACTTGGAAAAACAAAGTAAATTGTACATTGGTATCTCAAAAGTACCAAAGTTTTGGAACAAAAAAGAGAGGCCAAAAGAACTAAAGTTTAGGAAAATAGGGAGTATTAGTAATTTTTTCTACGACGCGTCCGACTAATTATTAGGAATTATACTTAATCTAGTAAAATGACCAATAAAAAGTAACAAATTCCTCATAAAGTTGACATGCCTTTTTGTCTACTTAGATGAAATAGCAAGTAAACACCATACACACACACTATTGATGCTCACACCCGGGTTCGAACCTAGAAGCCTACGTTACCATATCGCTGAAATTGCCAAGAAAACAAACAGAGAGAGACTCTTTAAAGTTGACATGTAAAAAAGGAACGGAGTGATTCTTATTTTCTTACAAATATTTTTAATGTTAAACTATAATAAAAGAGAAAAAGTACGAAAAGCAAATTTTAATTTGGGGATAAGTGTCTAATTTAATAATTTGGGTGGGAAGTTGATGTTTACCTTAAAAAAGATTAAAATGTTACATTTATGGTTTAATAATAACATGTTTAGAGCTTAACTACTTTCATATGTGTGTTTTTTTGGCGTAGGTAGGATCTAAGTATAAGGTTTCAAAAAGGAATGAAGAACATTGAGATTTTTAATAAAGTGAAAACCGCTTAGATAATTCTATATCGCTAAGCAAGTGGTGCAATGTCACCACCTTATTGATTGCAACACACACATGTCACGCAGAGAGTAGTGCTGACTATTCACAAAACACATATCATGCCTGGGATGGGGCACTATGAGCAAGTAAACACATGGCATGTGAAAAAGAAACGGAGTGAGTATTATTTTCCTACTATTTGTAATGTTAAACTATATTAAAAGAGAAAAAGTGCGAAAACAAATTTTAATTTGGGGATAAGTTTCTAATTTGATAAATTTGGGTTGGAAGTTCATGTTTACCTTAAAAAAAGGATTAAAATGTAACATTCCAATTCTTACTGTTTAATAATAATAACATGCTTAAAGCTTAATTACTTTCGTATGTGAATTTTTTGGGGCTTAGGGAAAATCTAAGTATAAGCTTAATTACATTCTAAATTGCTAAGCAAGAGGTGCAATGTCACCACCTATTGATTGCAACACACGTGTCAAGTAGAGAGCGATGCTGAGTATCCACAAAATGCATGTGCCAGTGCAATAGAGAAAAATTTACTTTTATATATAGACATTTTTACTTCAAGGCGAGGTAAAACGAAGACCTCTTTGTCCCTAGCCCATGATTAGATGATTTGTGGCTTAAACATTTACTTTTGTGTTTACTTGTCTCTCCAGACTGTTTTCAGAAGGAAATGCCACTATTGGGCGTGGTTACAACAAAATGAGTTTGTATCAGGGTGATACAAATTCTTTCAAGGTTTTAAAATCTCTAAAAGAGAATATTACAATTTTCATCCTATTCATGTAATAGGCTTTTTCAAAATATTCTTTTTCTTTGGAATATGCCTTTAGAATTTGGCCAACTGGCAACCTCTTCAATTCAAAGGAACTCCTTTAAAATCTAAAGAGATTGTTACTGTTGAAGAATAGACCATTACAAATAGTTGTTAAGTTGGATAAAGTTATATCTTATTGTATTTAGAGAGGGGGGAGAGCAAGCTTCTAGCTTTTGACATTTCTAATAAATAGGCTTGTATGAGAATGTTGAGTCATCATGTGTATCAAATGCTAGATGACAACTTCTCTTTATCTTGTGATAATGATGACAAGATAATTCGATCTTCAAATTCTCTAATCATCAAACTCCATTGCATACTACTTCTTCAGGTAGATGCGTTGAGAGCATAAGCAGATGCTTTATCTTCATCTTAAACTAGACTTGACTTGATGCTTCTTGTAAAGCATTCGCCTGTTGAGATATCTTCTGAAGATTTCTCCCTAAACCAGATGCCTCTGGCTTCTTAAGCAAAGTCACTCCTTGACTTAATATTATATTCGGCATACTAGATTGTGACCTCCAACTTGACTCCCTTCTTTCGATGCTTTGAGCCAGTTTTCTTGTAGGCGCATATATTCTATATACTTGGTCTTCATCTTTCGCTTATGTGTATGTACTTTAGATGTTTGGGGATTATCCTAAGTACTCACATATCTTCTTCATTGGATTGAGTCTTCAACATGTTTTGCTTCTTATTTTGAACAATTCTTGACTAGTCATATTTGTACTTCTTGTCTTGCTCAAAAAAATATGCATCATCTATTGTTAGAGATTTTAAACAATCCTACATACTTTAATAAACAGTTGGTAGACATATTTCTCTCAGGCATGGAGGCAAGGTGTGCACTCACTGTGGAAAAACAGGCCACACAGTTGACACTTGTTACAAGAAACATGGAATTCCACCACATTGGCAGAAGACTAATACTAATGCTGCTGCAACAGATGACTCTGGTGAAATCATTGAGAAAGAAGAAGAAAAGACTGCTCACTCAGGCATCTCACAAGAGCAATATGAGAAACTGATCAACTTGCTTCAAAATAGCTCGACTTCTGCCACCTCTAGCAGTCAAGCCAACTATGTAACAAATCATGGTATGCATTCTTTTAAGCTACCTAAGTCAGGTAATTTACCCTTAGCTTGTGTCTCATGTGAAAGGGAAAATTCTGGTCCATTATTACTGATCATATATGCTTTTCATTACATTGTTTCAAGTCATATATGCCCATTAAACCTGTTAGTGTGAGGTTACCAAATGGTAACACTGTCTTAGCCAAATTTAAGGGAACAGTTCAGTTCTCTCCATCTTTCAGTATTGAAAAACGTGTTATATGTCCCTCAGTTTTCCCTAAATTTGATCTCAGTTACAAAATTGATGCTTGATGCTAAAGAAGTAAATTTTCGTGAGTTGAAATGTACCATTCAGGACCTGAAGACACAGGAGATGATTGGTTCGGGTGTGATGCATGAGGGGCTTATATTTCTGATAATTGATGAATGTAGAGCAAACTCTATCAGTGCTGGAGATGGAGGAACAGAAACTTTATCTACTTCTGCCATGTGGCATTTCAGACTTGGCCATCTTTCAAATAATAGAATGAAGCTTATGCTTCAAGATTTTCCTTTCCTTAGTATTGATGAAGGATCTATTTGTGATATTTGTCATTTCTCTAGACATAAGAGATTACCTTGAGTTCTAATAGAGCCTCTAAATGTTATGACATGATCCATTTTGATATATGGGGTCCCATTTCCACTCCTTCCATACATGGTCATAGATACTTTCTTACTGCATTAGATGATTATAGTAGGTTCACTTGGATAATCTTGTTGAAATCCAAGAGTGAAGTTAGCAATCATGTGAAAAATCTGATAAACATTCTTGAGAAACAAAACAATGCTAAAATCAAAATTGTTAGAAGTGATAATGGACCAGAATTTTCCCTCAATGATTTTTACTCATCCAAAGGCATCATACATCAGACTAGTTGTGTAGAAACACCACAACAAAATGGTAGAGTAGAAAGAAAGCACCAACACATATTGAATGAGGGAGAGCCCTTCTTTTTCAATCTAAATTGCCAAAACAATTCTGGTCTTATGCTGTGTTACATACCATATATATCATAAATAGAGTACCTAGCCCTCTCCTTCAAAACATGTCACCATACTTTCTTACAAAAGGCACATTACCTGATATAAAAGAATTAAAAGTGTTTGGATGTCTCTGCTATGCATCAACACTTCAGTCTCATAGAACCAAGTTTGAACCTAGGGCTAGGAAATGCATTTTCTTGGGGTACAAGGCAGGGGTAAAAGGAGCTGTGTTACTTGACTTAAATAATAGAGAAATTCTTGTCTCAAGAAATGTCACATTTCATGAGCATGTTTTACCTTATCACAGTAGTCAACCCTTGTCTAGATGGCATTATTTCACTCAACAAAACCAGGATACAGTGACTGAAATCATTGAAATTCCCCCATCACTGAATCCCAAGACACACCAGTAGAAACAGTTTCTCCACAAACTGTTTTTGTAGACACTGTGACAGAACCAAGGAAATCTCAGAGAGACAGACATCAACCATCATATTTATCAGAATATATATGCAATCTCTCATCATCATCACCTCAATCATCATCTCCAGGTACTTCTCATCCTATCTCCAATTTTCATTCCTTTTGTAACCTATCTTCTGCTCAACAAACATTCTCTATGTCTATCACTACAACAAAAGAGCCTAGTTCTTATGATGAAGCTTGCAAATAGCTTTGTTGGACAGAAGCTATGGGGAGAGAATTAGAAGCTTCAAAAAGAAATGAAACTTGGGAAATAGTAGATTTACCTCTCAATACAAAACCATTAGGCTGCAAATGGGTTTACAAGATAAAGCATAAAGCTGATGGCTCAATTGAAAGATATAAAGCTAGATTTGTTGCAAAAGGATACAATCAAGTAGAGGGATTGCATTTCTTTGATACTTTTAGTCCTGTGGCTAAGCTTACTACTGTTTGAATGTTACTAGTTGTTGCTTCCATGAAAGGTTGGAATTTGCATCAACTTGATGTAAATAATGCCTTTCTTCATGGTGACTTAAATGAAGATGTGTACATGGAAATTCCTAAAGGAGTACAATGTGATAAGACCAACCAAGTATGCAAGTTAAAAAAGTCTTTGTATGGGCTTAAGCAAGCTAGTTGAAAGTGGTATGAGAAACTCACTGCCTTGTTAATCCAACAAGGATATAAACAATCCAGCTCAGATTACTCCTTGTTTACTCACTGTGATGGAGAGCATTTCACTGCTCTTCTTGTTTATGTTGATGATGTTATTCTAGCAGGTAATTGTTTAGAAGAATTTGCCAGAATCAAAGCTATATTGGATAACAATTTCAGAATCAAGGATCTAGGATCCTTGAAATACTTTCTTGGCCTAGAAGTTTCTCAAAATAAAGCTGGAATATCAATATGTCAAAGGAAATATTGCCTTGACTTACTGCTTGAAACTGGCCATCTTGGCTCCAAACCAGCAACTACTCCATTGGACTCTAATGTCAAGCTTCACAGTGATTCTACTGAGCCTTATGCAGAACCTAATTCATACAGAAGATTGATTGGAAGATTGTTGTATTTTACAAATACAAGGCCAGATATCACTTATGCATCACAACAATTGAGCCAACACATCAATGCACCTACTGTCACACACTATAACTCAGCTTGCAGAGTCCTAAGATTTCTAAAACGAAGTCCTGGTCGAGGTCTATGTTTTCCTAGAAATTCTGTGTTACAAGTCTTTGGTTTCTCTGATGCAGATTGGGCAAATTGCTTGGACACAAGGAAATCAATTATTGGTTACTGTTTCTTTCTAGGATCCTCTCTTGTATCTTGGAGAACTAAAAAGCAACAAACCGTATCAAGATCATCTTCTGAGGCTGAGTATAGAGCCTTATCAACAGCAACTTGTGAGCTGCAGTGGCTGAATTATTTGCTTAAAGACTTAGGAATATCATGTGAAAGGGCACCTGTTCTTTATTGTGACAATCAAAGTGCTATTCACATAGCATCCAATCCTGTGTTTCATGAGAGAACCAAGCATCTTGAGATAGATTGTCATTTTGTTAGAGAAAAGGTTCAAGATGGTGCTTTAAAATTACTGCCAGTGAGTTCTAAGGGACAATTGGCAGACTTCTTCACTAAGGCATTGTCTCCTTCTGCATTTGTGCCTTTCATTTCCAAGCTTGGCATGCTTAACATATACCATGGTCCAGCTTGCGAGGGGGTGATGAAATTAAATAATGAAGAATCTGATGTGATGAAGATTTGCAATGAAGAAGTTGGTACTTAAATTAAAGGCTCAATTCTATTGTACCCGATAGCAGTAAAAGTGATGATAATGTGATGTTTTACTTAGTAGCATACTCTCCTAGGATTCCTTGGTGAGTCACTACATTCTAGAAGGTTATCAAATATGTGCAGCCCTAGATTTCAGTGTGAAATATCCGTTGGAGGAAGATTTGCTAGCTGTCAGAATCTTTTGTTTTATTTGCTGCAATAATGTGTACTATGTACTATGGTACACCACTCTCTCTTGCTATATAAGAAGAGTACTATGTACGAATCATTTTCATCAATGTAACAGTGGAATTTGCATTGATCATTCACAAGCCTATGGCTCATTTATATTCTTGCTTTATTATCTTTATGATTATCATCCAAAAATACAACTAAAGGAATTGTTTTTCAAACCCAACAAGTTCTTTCAAATAGTAATGCATAAATATTCATCATCTTGTAAGGGCAGCATGCATCTACGCTTTGAAAGAGTCCGACATAAAGACCGCCTCTAGACAACGAGCATCCTTTGGGTGTCTTCAGCAACTCAACGATATAGTAAATGCCAAATGAAGACATAAGTAATGGTATGAGGAAATAAAGAGAAAAAAGAAACAATTTTCATTAGCCTAAATCAACTTAAAAACCTAGTTAAGGAATTTAAAATTGGTTATGTACTGTGTAACGCCCTAAAATTTAATCAAATTATTTCGAAGTTGGATTGCCGTAGGATGATTGTAAGAATTGAAATTATGGGCGTAGTAGCTATGTTGAAAACGAGTTAGATGATAATCACGTGTTGTGGGCTAGTTAAAAATAGCATTGGGCTCCCTTCCTATGTGGATAAAGTCCCAAATAATTTAGCCCATTATGTTTCTCACTTATTATAAGTGGAGAGGATTAATTTAGGGTTGAGAGAGAGAGGAATTTCGGATTAGAGCAGCCACCAAAGAGAGAGAAAAGAAGAGAGAAAACAATTCCCGTTTTTCTCAAACCTGTCACCGTAAAATTGCGATTCCGGTTTCGTTAACCGTTGGATCGTCTTAGTTTTTGGGCAGCAGGTTCGTAAGATATAGTTATACACTTTCACCGTTCGGATCTTTGAAACGAGTTCTGAGGAGAGAGATATTGGCTTCGCACTGAAGCTGCAGTTTGGGGGAGTCGCCGTATTCGGAG
Organism: Astragalus glycyphyllos; assembly: GCA_963573325.1. Classification (NCBI taxonomy): domain Eukaryota; kingdom Viridiplantae; phylum Streptophyta; class Magnoliopsida; order Fabales; family Fabaceae; genus Astragalus; species Astragalus glycyphyllos. The sequence continues at coordinate 42,987,046 of OY754307.1, forward strand.
ATCGAGGAACGAGGCTAGGAGGGAGTTTGCGCCACCATAGTTGAGGTAAGGGTGGGCTTAACCTTGATAATGGGTTGATGATAATTATGTGTGGGTAGTCTAGGGTTTTGTTGAATTGTTCGTGTCGTTGCATATCGTGTTTTCGTTGAGATTGGTGCTTTGATGATTATTGCACGTTATTGTGATTTGTTTCGTTATTTGTTATTGCGTGATTGTTGTATCACGATGATGGTGTTGTTATTGTTCGTGTTTTTGTTGTTGCTGTGCTTGGTTGATTGTTGTTGTCGCGTTGTCGAATTGTCGTTTTTGTTGTGGTGGTTGCGGTGTCGTTGCCGTTAGGGTTTGGTGTTTGGCAGTTTAGCGATTCTGGACACAGGTTCGGTTTTTCTAAAACTGGCGCTGTTTGGTAGATCGAAAAATTATGAGGTTGATTGTTTTTGAAAATAGACTTAACGCCGGTCGTTTTGGCACTGGTTTCGTCATATTCGGAGTTGTATAGCTCGAGTTATAGGCGATACAAGTTAGGTTAAAATTCTGGAAACGATTTGGGTATAGATTCGGTATTTCGGTGACTGGGAACGTTGTATTGACCGAAAAATTATGTGGTTTATTTTTCTGGAAAATAGACTTAATGCTTGTTAATTTGGCACTAGTTTGGTTGCGTTTAGAGTTGTGTAGCTCGAGATATGAATTCCACAAGTTAGAGTAAGATTCTGGAAACAATCTGGACACAGGGTCAGTGTTTTGGTTACCACGTTTTCAAAAGAACTCCTTTTCGAACGAATCCAATTTCTTTGAAAACTAGACAAAATTTGCCCCAGTTTATGCACAAGTTTCATGCAGTTTGATTGAGTCTTGGTCACTTTGGAATTGCTTGAATTTGAAGGACAGAAACTGTCCTCTTTTGCAACTAGCCTGTGTGCTTTTCGAAAACTGTACCTATTGGACACTCTCCTTCAAAAACTGAACTTAGGGATGATAACCAGACCCATAGGGCTTTCCAACAAGTATTTATTTGTTGAAATCCGATGTCGTTTGCTATTTTAATTAATTCGCTGAAGTAGGTGCGATGTGCCTAGGCGCTGTGCGCCAGTCTTGTGCGTGGTGTGCGTGCGTTATGTCCGCGTTGTGGAGCCGTCTGGTGTTAATATTTCAGGTGCGGTGCTGGTATGCTCAGGAGAGTTTAGTGGTAGCTGTGATGCTACAACTTGGTGCTATTTTTGGTGAAATCATTTGTTTTGATTCTGGTGATATAGTATTTATTTTAAATACTTGTTATGGTGAGTTGGTGCATAATCATGGTGTCGCATTGTCATATGCATGTTTTGGTGATATAGGCTCTGCCTCTGGTGTTTATTGGTGATATGCCCGTCGTGGCTCATTTTGGTGATCGGTACTGCATGCATATGCCCACTGGAGGGGTTGCATATCATCCCATTGTCTATGAATGTTATAATTTTGGTGGTTCACTGTCAAATGGATTTTTCCTTTGGTATCTGGTGCTGTGATATGGTGTAATTGTATTGTGTTGCTGTAGTTACCTGATGCTAGCATATTTTTATCATCTGCTTATTATCTCTGTTAGACTCACCCCTTCTGCTTGGAATGTTGCTCTCATGCGGCAATGCTGCAGGTGATCGCTAGTGCTCGTGGAGGAATTGCTAGGTTTTGCTTCCTCTCTCGTTTGGGTCTGTGTCAGCTCTGATATGTAGCACCGGGGAGTCGTTAGTTATCGTTTTGAACTATTATTTTAGTTATTGAAAATTGTTTTAATTTATTTTGGAGATGTCTTTAATTGTTAATTCTGGAGATGTTTAAACTGGTTAATATTTCCGCTGCTTGGTGATTTCTTTATATAAATTATTTTGGAGATTTTTTTTTGGAATAAATGGTGTTTTGTTTTAAAATGGTGAAAAATGTAGCGCCCTTCGAGGTGACTCTGATAATTGTCTATTTAATTGTAATAGTAAAAGGGGGTGTTACATACTGCGTCAACATTACTACATTACACTTGTTTGGATCAAAGTGAGTCACACAAACAATATCAGCGTAGCAAGCAACATTAATGGTTTTGGTCATTGCTGAAGAAATCCTAGCTAGGCTAGGACACAATCACTATCTTCAATACAGTGCTCAAGTCTCAACGACACTATTCTCAACTTAGTATATATAAACGCGCTAAAATCTTTGAGGAAAAAATCAGCCTGAACAAGCATTTTTGCAATAACTTGTTCATAAACGAAGTTGAAGGTTTTGGTAGTACGAATATTTGTTAATAAACGAAAAAAGTTAATAGAACAGTCAACACTATTCAAACAACCATTTCATGCGTTTCTAGCACCTTCAGAATTACCATGCACTACAAGAATTTCAGTTTGTAGCTGCCAAATAATAGTGCGGGCCACGACACCCAAGCTACCAATGTAGACTTTTGTGTCACAAACACCACGCAAAATGATACAACATAATTTAGTTTTATTTTTACATAATCGATCTAGGTGGCATCGTTATTCTAGTGTCGCCTTATCGGCCAGCCTACTCATGACCCTCCAAGAAAAGGGACGCCGCACGAAGATGGTAGAGAGTGACACCGCCATAAAGATAGGGAGGAGTTACCGTACGTAAGTGCGACGTCAACGATGATCTGGACGTCTACAATGATTTTGATGACGATCTTTTCAATTTCTTATTATAACTATTGCAAATTTTACCATAATTTGATGTTGTATACTTGTTTATGTATTTTAATTTCCCTTTCTTTTAACTGCAGATCCTGGTACAAATAAAAATGGTCTGGGGAATATAACTTGAGTGCTGCTATATATTCTGAGCCATTCCGCTCGTGAAATTCATGATTGACATGGCTTTGGATATTAACAGTTATTAGAAGAGAAATGCTCTTTTACACAAAACGTACCACTGTACTTATATTTCATACTTAATAGCAATGCTGTTATTAGAACTAAAAGGTAAATCAAAAATAATTAACTATTTTGCCACGTACCTCTAATTTTAGAGGGAAAGAAGGATTGGCAGTTTATTTTGTTGAGAAATATCAATTGAAATTTTCAAGTAATTTGAAAATAGTGGAATTTGAGTGATACATTTCACAAGGTATGTGAATGTATCTAGAGTCTTGGAAATCTGGAACAATTAATATCCACTAAGTCTTATGCATGATGGAGGCCATATTCTCTCTTATAAATAGGGAGACTTGTGAAGAGATGAAACATGCCAAAATGAAGAGATGAGGCATCCCCATTATTGGGTGAAAATGTAAAGAGGTGGAGGGCTTGAAATAGGCGAAGAGGACCAAAAACTAGGGAGGACAATTTTCTGTACACACACGACAAGCTATCCGGCCACCATTGTAATCGACCGGCTTGATCAATAAAGTTTTATTCAAATACAGATATGTTTTGTTCGCTGTGTGATTGTGAGCATTGCATTTTCGTCATGCCCCTTTTAAATTGTGGGAGATGAATGACATCTACTTACAATAAAGGCTAAATACTACTTTTGGTCCTTTATCTTTGGTCTAAGTTTCACTTTGGTCCTTTATCTTTTTTTTGGTCCATTTTGGTCCTTTATCTTTTATTTTTGTGTCAGTTTGGTCCTTTATCTTTATTTTGTTTCACTTTGGTCCTTTATCTTTTATTTATTGTTTCATTTTGGTCCTCTTAAACAAAACATTTTGGTCGCGTATTGCATGAGTTATTCAAGAAACAAGAAATCAAAGTGCTCTTAGTGTTCTTGAGCACATTCATAGTGTTCTACATTTTTTTTTGTTTTTGTTTAAGAGGACCAAAATGAAACATTAAATGAAAGATAAAGGACCAAAGTGGAAAAAAATAAAGATAAAGGACCAAACTGACACAAATGAAAGATAAAGGACCAAAATGGACCCAAAAAAAGATAAAGGACCAAAGTGAAACTTCGAGCAAAGATAAACGACCAAAAGTGGTATTTAGCCTACAATAAAAGAAAACAATTCACACTCTGGAAAAGAAAGTCATCGAAAATCGATATCAGTCAGCATACCAAAAAGAATGCACAATGAAAAACCAATACTCAAATAGCATATGATATAATGCAAGCATTTCTTTAAAGGTTCAAATTCAGCTCAGAAACCTTTTAATGACCCCACCTTATTGGCATTTGCAAATAAATAAAATAGTGACAACAAATTCTGTTTTGTCATTTGTTGAACTAGTGTTTCCATTTCTCGAGTGCGTACCTGGAAATGGAGGGTTGTTAATATATTTATAGACCATGGCGCCGTTCCCAAACCGTTGGATTGGGTGGATAGGTCCTTACCATTGGATACGGGGCAGGAGTGGATGTGGGCGCGACAGAGTACGGAAATGTGTCGGGCCCAGGCTCTTTGAAGGGTTGGCCCAGTCCGGAACAAAGACTAAATCGCTAAATAAGTCTCTAAGATTACAAGTCCTTTCCTATATTACTTCTAAAGCATATGAAAATACAAGTAGTCTGTAACAATATGTGATATCGGTAAAATTACTTCATAAAGTTTTAGAAATTGTCCCTTACGGAGATTTATTAAAAATTGGCTACAAATTTCAAGATACTAGTGCAAATATAAAATTTCAGAGGGTTCAAAAAAGTTTTATTTAGAGATATTAGTACAAATCCGCCACTGCAACTTAATATCATAAGTTATGAGTAGAAAAATACATAAAGTGAACAAATAAATCTTGTGTTCTCCTCTACTTGGTTGTTTCCTTTGAATCCTCAGGGACTCCTAAATATAAACAGATAATCATAGGTTTATTTGAAATTGGTTTTTCTAAGTGAACATCGTGTTCTTATCATCTTTGTCCCTATGGGTCCTTAGCTCTTTCATATTGGGATCTATGTCGCCAGAGTCGGTAAGCATCATATGGCTTACTTCAGACCGATTGTGTCTTAGACTAAGTTTAATCTCGTTTACTTCCACCTTTGGATGTAAATATTCAGGTAGATTATATAAGTTTTTTCCCCTTTGAATCATATATTTATTCAATAGGGTTCTAAAAATATGTTTGATACATCTATATTCAAGCTACATTCAAAATTAAAATGAACTATTAACCAAAACATTGCAAGATTATAGTGAGACAATCAAGCATTTCCACATACAACGTATGTGCAAAATTTCCTGCATTCATAATCTACTTCGGTGAATTAATTAAAATGCCAAGTTATTATATATGATATTGTGCAAAGAACAGAGCATGCAAAGTTATTATATTTTAACAAATGCTATCATATGTAGTGTGTACATATATGTGGGAAGTAATAAAACATGCTATTTCATTTAAGCAAACAAGTTTGGGAACAAACCAAGTTCTGAGTTTTTTGAAACTATTTCATCTTCTTTAAACTGCTTCTAAGCTTTCCCCTGTTTCTTTTTTTTGAGATAGGATTTTTATAGTGGTATCAGTTCTTTTGTGTGTCTCTTCACGGTAGATGTTCACTGTATTTATAGGCAAAAATTGTGGTGTAGGTGTGGGTGTTGATGCAGGGGAGCAAAACTCATTAGAGACAAAATCATAATAGCCAATGAAAAAATGCAGGCAACAGTAAGGGGTGGAGGTGGTGCTGCAAAAGCTGAAATGTTTTTGCCCAAAATGTAAAAAGCAAAGGGACAAGATGAAAGGAGCTTGAGCTTGTAGCTCAAAATATTTTTTTTCTCTCACAGCAACATCAAAGATCAACTTATTCCCCCCTTTTTTAATTTTGTTTTAATTTTTTGTATTTTTTTTTACTTTTCCTCTTTGTCTATAAATCCGCCACTGTACTGAAAGGGTCCCAAATTAAAATGCGTATAAGACTAGAAATAACGCGCGTGCGTTGACTTTGTCAAAAAAATGCGTATATGACTTTGTCAAAAAAAATGCGTATACGACTAGAAATAACGCGCGTGCACAATGAGAATAAAAGGTGCAAGACCGTTAACAAGCGCAAAATAACACACGTGCACCAGAAAAATAACAATCAGGTGTTCACAAAGTTATTATTTTTCATACAAACTTATAATTAATCATTACTCCTTTAGGAGTAGGAATTAGATAATTAAAACGATTTGCATTAAGCTAACGGACAAAACTAGGTTATAACACATATCCTTATGTTCATGATTTGTAATTTGACTGTAATTGGGTTATGTACCCCCCTTTACCTCTATTATTGCAATTTTTAACATAAAAAAAAACAAATGAAAATCATCTTCAGAATACACACAAATTGCCTGATGGATTATAACATTGTTCACTCGACACATGGAACCTTCTATCCGATATTACCATTAACAGTGTACCCGTGAATTCGAACACAACCCCTTTTGTTCCTATCACCCCCTAAATCTGCCACTGTACTGAAAGTAAACCAAATAAAGCAAATATCTAAAGTTTGCAGCGAAGTGAAACCTCTGTTATTTTAAAAAAATACAATACAATAATTAAGGTTTTTTGCAGCATGTTTCAATAGCTTAAAAATTTGACCATAAATAATATAATAGGTTAAAAATATATTATTTAATATTATACTAATAATATAACGAGCTAAAAGTATATTATTTAATGAGTCTTAATGAGTATACAATAAGGTTCTTTGCAGCAGGTTCTTTGCACATTTCCACATATGTATAAAACTATTAATATATTATTTAATTATTTTCGCTCCAACCTCGGTAAACCTTTGAACTTTGAACCAGTGCCTCATCTGATTTAGGCTCTGTTTGACAAAAAGTAGCGAATAGTGGATAAGCAAGCGGATAGCGAATGAGCGAATAACAGATAGCGGATGAGCTAACAGATAGCAGATAGCGGATAGCGGATGAGCTAGCGGATAACAAATAATGTGTTTGGTAAAACTAGAGGCTAAAATTGCTGATAAATGTAAAATTACATAAAATGATATTTAATTGATGATTAAATTACTTAATGATGACAAAATGTTTATTGAGGAAAGAAAAGTAATTTAAAAAAGATAAAAATGGTAAAAATGTCAAAAAAGTGAGTCGCTATCCACTAGCATTTGAAATAGCGTCTGAAAAACCACTAAACGTCATCCAAAAAATGCTAAACGCTAGTGCTTGCCAAACACGCGTACTCTTCACCCGCTAATTTCATTCGCTAGTTTCATCCGCTATCCACTAGCGAATGAGATGCGCCAAATAGAGCCTTAATTTTTTGGCTACTCTGGTTTTGATTACCTTGTGAATATGACGAAGAAGATTGCATTATAATTTGAAACTTTGATAAAAAAATACTTTTAACTTCGGATAGAAATGAGAGATTGGGAAAATGTTGCATACTTTTAATTTTTGAAGTATAAATAGGGCAGAACTTTAGATTCTAAGGGTGTGTTTGTTTGAGGTAAAAGAGGGAAGAGAGACTGAGGGAAGAGAGAGTAAAAGAAGAAAGAGTGATGTTGACATGTTTGGTTAATGAGAGAAATAGGAAGGAGAGAGGGAGAAAAGATTAGTTTAGTGCTTTTTGTAATCTCTCCACAAGTGGAGAGAAAGTGGAGAGAAATGGGCTCTTAAGTATGAGTTTTACCTTTTTGCCCTCAATTAAATGAATAACAATTATTATAATTTATAGGTTGGGACACTTTATAAATTTATATTAAATAGCTAAAATAAGTATGTAACTAATTAATTAAATGATTAAAAAATTATTTAGCTAATTAAAATAAATATTTATAGCTAATTTAATTAAATAATTAAATAACTATTAAGTTAATTAAATTAAAAAATTAAATCAAACACATAGGGGTGTTTTTGTCCTTTCAAAACCAAGAGAACAACTCTCTCTTCCATACTTCTCTTCTCATTCCCTTAAACCAAACAACTCTCTTAATCTACTCTATTTCTCCCCTCTTTCTCTTTTCCGTCACTCTCTCTTCCCTCTTTCTCTCCTCCCTCTTTCTCTCCTAATCCAAACATACCCTATAGATGAAATGATTATAATAAAAGAAAACTAAAAAAAAGAGATGAAATCATCGAACATAAATGTAAAATAAGGGGATGCGACATTGGAGATGACTAATACTGCAAATGTTTTATTATATCAAATATAAAATATCAATATCAATAGCCTATGGAGGCCTGCAACCAGGATTATACTTTCCATTTTCTTACCAACTAGCCCTTTGTAGCCAATAATCATTACCCATACTATAAAATATACCTTCTGGTCAAAAAAAAAAGAACAAGTTCAACAAATGTTTTTTTTTTATAATAGCAATCATATATAATAAATATTTTTTTTGTCTCAAATGTAATAACTATTTTTATTTTTATTGACTACATCTAATTTTTTATGACATATCTTTTATGGTTGACTACATCTATCCGTGATTAATTTGGTAATTTTCATTAACATTAAATGGTACATATCTTTTTTTATGACATAAAAAAGATACATATCAATAGTTTCCTCATAATAAAAATTCGCAACTATTCAGCTGACGAGTACACGCAAGATCAAATCATAATCATAACTATATTAAACAATGAACTGTCCACATAGACAGTCCATGTCAGCCGCCACACACATCTATTAAAAATGCCACAGAATCAGATGGAAATTACGTGTACATCAACACCTCAGCAAAATTCGGTCCGTTCGCAACGTTATTTAAGGAAATACGCATTATAACGTAATCATGGGAAGAAAACGCGTTATAACATAATCAACAGCATTAATGGAATTAATGGCCGAATAACATGCGCTGGTCAACAATATTATTGGCATTCATTATTATTCGTATCAAGGCTGCAATTCAAATCATGCTCCATTGGCATCGTTGATAAAAATGACGTGTGTACCTGCTGAAAAGTTGTGCAATTAATTTTCTCCATATAGGCAACGAAGAGCAATTACAAGGAGTGGAAGCCTTTTACTAATAGGATGTCTATTAAGGATGTGCCTCATTAAAATCTTACTAATAAAAAACCCAGTGAAAAAAATCTCAGTGAAGGAAAAAGAGTACTACAATATCCTTTGCATAAGAGATGCCTCATTAAAAACCTTACCAGGAGAACTCATAGGGACAAACCCGTAGTGAAGGAAAAAGAGTGCAGAATATCTTTATTTCTCCCCCTCATGCATGTAATCATCTCTAAGCAATGAAGGTCGATCCTTTGTATAACCTACTCAAAAGTTTTGGCTCTGGTTCAAGCAGCTCTACTTCAAGTGATTAGAAGGTGCGGAGAGCAATATGGAAGGACAAAGCTTTGTTTTCCAAAAATATTTATTTTAAGATATTTCTCTATATCTTTTAGTCATTCTTGGATTTTCTATTTAGATATCAATCATAGGTTCAACCTCCAAATTAACCAAATATAATTTGAGGTCTTTCATCTCAAACTTTTTCTTTGAGCAATTTAAAATATGCATTGAGATGATTATACCACATGTTTGCAGATTATATTATCCCATGGAGGGGCTAATTCAATTGGAGTAATCATCTCAAGAGTCCTAACATCCTGTCTCGAAAAATTAAATCCTTCAAGGATCTTAATATAATCTTCACTATCAAATGAGCCATACAAAAATTTGTAACACACATCCATCATTGTATTTGAGCCTTTCAAAATTACTTGCATTCACTAAAGGTGAATTTATCTTCGAAATCATCGCTAGGTTTGTGTGAATGTTTTTGAACATCCAGTTTAACTAGATTCACATCTTCGGCCCTATGGACCATAGGTCGAAAACGTTTTGCTATAAAAAGAGGGCTTAATTCCACTTCAATTTTGTTTTTCTATTTTGGCCAATTATTGTTTTGTCTAAATTTTTATTAGACTTTGTTTCATGATCCTCTTCATCACTTATCACATTTAGCGCTATATTATTTACTTACAAAACTGTCAACATTGATTTTGTTTTTGTTCCTTCGCATTTCATTCTTGACATAAGTTATTGAGATCTCATTTCCACAAATTCTAGGTTCCTAATTAGTTCTTCTAGAACTTGAAAAATAATTATGTCAAATTACTTGTTTGGAGTTTCCATATCCTTGTTTGGCCCATCTTGCTTTTAAGCTCATTTCGTTGTTCAAGAATTTTTATTCATTAATGGAACCAACTAACATGCTTCAGGTGTGGTTAAGATTTATTTACAGCTGGTGAATAATTTACAAAATTTTGTGAATGAATTATTTTTTGAACTTCTGGTTAACATTAGTTTATAAGAGGATCAAAAGAAGATAATAATAATTTATTTCAAATAATACTAATTTTCAGTTGCTTATCACTCCCCTTAATGTTGGCAAAAACTAATTCATCAACATGATAATTAGCGGACTAAGCTATAAAAACATATCTGGTTGTTGGCTCAACATACTTTATGATGGATGAAGATTCATATACCCATATATTCTCAACATTTATGGTTGGTTTTTCAAGGACTAGCGGTACCCACCGTCTTTTTTTGGGATCAATATCAACAATGCAGTTAATTCATCTAACGATAAACCTAATCTGAATTATAGAGCTATGACACAATCAAACCCAAATGAACAAAATGTTGAATTGAATCGTACCAGTATTTACTGGGGGTTATTACTCATTTTTGAAGGATCCATCTTATTATGTTGTGATGGATTCATTATAGTATGCACAACACATCAAGAATATATTAGATGGAGAATATTAGGTCATTGACTAAAAATCATATTTAAAGGGGAGAACTTACAGATATATGTTAACTTATTGGCTTGATGCGTACCAATGTCTCATCATGCAAGATTGCATGTTCCCAAGCAGAAAATGGAAGTTCAATCTCGTAAGTATTGGTCATATAATTAACTTTAGGTGTCTAATGAATGGTTCTTTAGGACCATTTTATGAATGAAAATATGCTATGTAATGTTCAATATGAATTCTAATAGTCATAAAATACTTATCAAATGCTTTCTAGATAATTCACATAATGAGCTCTTACTCGAATTAGTTGAGCAAAGAATCACACAAAACTTCTGGTTGTGAGTTGATGACAATTATACTTATGTAGCCATTTAGTTGATGCATCAGTTAAAATAATAAATTATCTAGATGCTCCATGTGATCAGTTTATCTGTATACAAACATCACCTTAACCATGTTGTAGAAATGTGAAAGACTTATTCCCTCAAATTCTCTACTTCCTTTGGGAACTGGTAATACAAAAAACTTAATGGATTGAAGAATCTACGGGCTCTTCAATACAAGTTCCCAAAAAAAATTGTTAACTATTTTTCGCATCATAAAGACCCTGGATGGGCCAAGAATAGACAAATATGATAATTGTCTTTATGCAATCCAACAGGGATGCTTGAATGTTGAATTCTTTGAAAATTCATAAAAAATAGAAGATATGATAACTGTGGTAGTAGCTAAATAAAAATCTCAATAAAATTTCTATAGAAATAAATATAAAATATTAACATGATAAAATAAAACCTATGAGGAAGAACATCATAACATGATAATAAGTTAGATTAACATAAATAAAGTAAAAGAAAACATATCTTGCAAAATAGCCTCCAAGTTGATTAAGTTGTCATTTTGGTAGAGTTTCATACTGATAACGTGTTATGAAATTGACCAAAACAAGAGTAAGATAAAATCATTAAAATAGTCTATAGATGAAGAAGAAATAGAAGAAGAGAATGAGAGAAGAAGAGAGAATTATCATTCTACTTTTGAAGGTGTAATTTACAATGTCATATGAGTCCTATTTATGAGACACAAGCCTTGTAACCTACAAGTGAATTAAGGTGTAACATAATGTTCCTTTAACATTTACAATGAAGAGCAATTACAAGGAGTGAAAACCTTTTACTAATAGGAGTTACAAGAACATCATATAATATAGATAGACATCCAATATATTCACAACACCATTTGTAATATTGGAATTCCTAATAAAAGACATCTCCATATACCATAATTAGACTCCATTATTATATATTTTTGTTTCATATTTTTTAATCGGTGGGAAAAGAAAATGACAAGGCAAAAAGGAAAAGAAAACTATTTCCTATAAGTCTCAATACCCAAAGCATCTCAAGAAGTTCTGATGAGAGATCGGGGGCAACGGTCCCAACAGATCCTTTCACCATAGTAGGAGGGTACAAAGAACCTAGATAGGGTTCTTCATTAACAATGCAGCAAAAATGTGCTTTTAGTAAAACAAGAAAGAGATAGTATCAATTGGAAACCTCAATTTAGTGAAATTCATATTCATTTGATCCATTAACATTAATGGTTTAGATTTGATGTAAGTCACATGAATTACACTTCGTGTCAACAGATCTTATCCCTAAAAATAATAGGAATTTTATAACTTTTTTGACCAAAAGGAAATACCAAAATTATCAAATATTAAATTCTCTAAAAATGGTTAATAATCTCTAGTTTACCAAATAGTGGAAGTAAAATCTTTATAAATACAATTAAAAAATTCAACTAAATGATTGATATTAATTAAAAAAATCTCAAAAAAATTAATTACATTTGTTAAATTTTTATTATATATATGTGTTTGTGCATTTGCCTCATCATATATGTTTGACCTAACTTTACAAGTCTTTTTACTTTGTAACTTCAAAATGTTAACACCATTCTATGTCGTCTTGGTCCTTACTTTAGCAAATACTTTATCTATTTCTTCAACTACTGCCAAACCTTTTGACAACAAATCTATGATTGACGCCAATGTTAACCCCACAGCTGAAATTAATCTCCATGTTGCGTTACCTTCAACAGCAAACTGGGTGTACTTTGATTGTGATGCAGGTGGAAAAATTGTAACCGAACCTAATCAAACTCATAAGTGGTTTGTTCCCAATAATAAGATAGAGGTTTGCCGTGTGCATTGGGTTTCAAGCAATTTAAAAGCCATTTTCAATGCATTTGATGCCGAAAGTGACAAAGGTCATGTTGTTTACTGGCTAGTACAAGAAGATGGTTTATTTCATAGTTGGGACAATGCCTCTTGGGAAAAGAAGGCTAGTTGGCAACCTTGGAGGTTGTAATGATGTTTACATACGCTATTGATATAATAATCCATTTGTAATGTTGGAAATCCTAATAGTCATCATAATCAGATTTCATTATTTTATATTTTTGTTTCATCTTTTTATATCTACAAGTTCACTATTATTTGCTGTCAAAATCATGTAGCAAAAACAGATCCGTAGCAGAATCTGCTGTCACAAAATGATTCGCGGCGGAATTTGCATCTCTAAAACCAAATACTAACTTGCTACCAAAAAACAAGAAAATTCGTCTCTACATAAAATGTCTCTAATAGATGTCATCCGTCACTAACAGAGACGACCACGAATTTCTGTCTCTACAATTAAGAGTTTATTTATAGACCAACCTATTATTCCGTCTCTAATCCCATTTTAATTATATTGTTTTGCATTTTACTCTCATTTTAGTCTTTTATAAAATTAAATCCAATCTTTTGACTCTAACATCAAACAACTCATATTTCAATCGACATGTTTTTCTAATTATTAATTCATTCGTACTAAAAGTGTCTCGACAAGTACATAGCGAAATTCCTTAATAGTAGCATCTTGAGATCCTAATCCAAGTATGTACATAAAGGAGAGTAAAAAAAACATGTAAGAATAATTCTATCTCTTTTCAAATGGAGCCCTTCATTTCTTTTGAGAAATGGAGATGATCTTAATCCCTCTTAAGAATGAGGCTCAAACTAATTTGTTTCCTTAAACTGTGAAGAACCTTATTAGAAGGAGAAATGCAGAATTAATTACTATAATACCAGGGAGAAGGAAGTATCGAATGAAGAAGATGATGGAATTGTTATTTATTAATTAAATATAATAACTTAAAAACAATCTTTGTAATAATAATAATAATAATAATTTTTAGGCTTAAATATATGTTACCCCTGCAAATATACCCATTATCCTTTTACCCCCATGTAAAAATAAAACTCTTAAAAAAGACATTGCAAATAATAAGTAGTGTTTCTAGTTACCCCCTGCAGGACGGTAACGGTAAATAGTTTATATTTTGCAGGGGGTAACCGTAAACGGTTTATACCCATTATACACTTAACGCTGTCAACATAATCTAACAATAGGGGGTAACCGTAAACGGTTTATATTTGCAAGGTCTTTTTTAAGAGTTTTATTTTTACAGGGGGTAAATGGATAATGGGTATATTTGCAATGGGGTAACATATATTTAAGCCTAATTTTTATGTTTAAATTCCGACAAGGCAAGCCAGCATGTCAGCCACATAGGATAAGTGACTGACAACTCAATGTTAATTTTGACCAGATTAGTGCGGGACTATGAGGTCAATCCCTTTTGGTGCGGGACTCAGACTCGATCCCATATGAAGAAAGAACAACATCGTCAATTTTCACGTCAGTGAATGGAGAAATCAAACCTTCATTCTGAGCAGAGGACACATGCGGGAAAGCGACACCAACAAAATAAGGCCATCCAAATACTCCCTAGAGTAATGTTCCAAAAATTAGCTAACCACCTCTTGCCTCACTGCCACAACCCCTTGAGCCCAATCCTCGCCCACTCGCAAAACTAAAATATAATTTAGCTAAATTGTACTTTTGGCCCTTTATATTTGGAGTTGATGTTACTTTGGCCCTTTATCTTTTATTTTTCTCGTTTTGGCCTATCTTTCATTTCTGTGTCAGTTTGGTCCTTTATCTTTATTTTTTTTTCACTTTGGTCATTTATCTTTCATTTACTGTTTCAGTTTGGTCCTCTTAAACAAAAACATAAAAAAATGAAGAACATTATGAATGTGCTCAAGAACACCAAGAACACTTTGATTTCTTGTTTCTTGATTAACTCATGCAATACGCGATCAAATTGAATGAAACTCGACTCTAACATGAATAAAATTACGCAAGGAATTCAATGGAACCAAAATTAAGCTCAGAAAAGTGCTTATGTGCAAAATCATTTCTGGAATCGAAATCTTGAATTTGAAGTTTAAAAAATCTTCAATATCAACAATGGTGATTTTGCTATAGAGCATCAAATTGAACGATTCTTGAGCCTAAAATGCTCAAAATTCAACAAGGAAATAGAATATGGCAAATATTTAGTTCAGAAAAGCACGTAAAAGGCGAACACGGTCAAAAAACAATTCGCATCTAGAATACGTTTTAGAGATGCAAATTGATTTTTCACGGTATTTTGCATTTTAGCACTTTTCTAAATAAAATGCTTGACATACACTGATTCCTTGTTGAATTTTAAGCATTTTAGGCTCAAGAATGGTTCAATTTGGTGATCTATAGCAAAATCACCATTGTTGAGATTGAAGGGTTTTTTAACTTTGAATTCAGGATTTCGGTTCTAGAAGTGATTTTGTGCATAAGCACTTTTCTGAGTTTAATTTTGCTTCCATTGAATTCCTCGTGAAATTTTATTCAAGTTAAAGTCCAGTTTCATTTAATTTGATCGCGTATTACATGAGTTATTCAAGAAATAAGAAATCAAAGTGTTATTGGTGTTCTTGAGCACATTCATAGTGTTCTTCATTTTTTTTGTGTTTTTGTTTAAGAGGACCAAACTGGAATAATAAATGACAGATAAAGGACCAAAGTGAAAAAAAATAAAGATAAAGGACCAAACTCACACAGAAATGAAAGATAAAGGGCCATAACGAGAAAAAAAAAGATAAAGGGTCAAAGTAACACCAACCCAAAGATAAAGAGCCAAAAGTGCAATTTAGCCATATAATTCCTCGAGCATCGTGCCTTTACAAAGAAATCGAAATACAAAGAATGTGCACCAACTTTCTTTAGCCAGTGATACCTAGAGCACTAGAATGTCCTTCTCTCCTTGCTTTTGAGGAATTTCCACATTTGATCAAACTTTCCCCTTTGGGTAACCTGCTACTCTTCTGAAAGAGCGACCCCTGCTTCCCTTTTTAGACCCCCGCCCAATTTCCTGTCCCAAGAGTTCATTCTAGAAATCTACATGCCCAAACACCTCCCTATTCCACTTTTTATGTCAAACTTAAGGACCTTAAACTTTTCCTTGAGAGTTAATGCCTGCTAATTCCTCCACGATGGAGCATATAACTAACTGTCAACCTGCCAATCATCCTTTACACACATATGTAACATACCTGCAACTAGAGTGAATCCCTTATCTCGTTAATAAACTAAACTAAGTAACATTTATATAAGAAATAAGAGAGAGAAAAAATGAAAATCAGCACAATTGTAACACCCTAAATTTAATTCATCAATATAATCTAATTGTTCTCATTTCTTCACATCAGAGATCTACTGTTAAGTCTGGATTAATTGTCACAACTCGAATTGGACCATGACCGGTGCACAGACTACTACCCTAATCTGGCAAGCCTCGATAAGATCAAGTTGACCTAAAGAACAATCATCTTATCAAAACCTATAATAGTCTATATTTCGAAGAAATTTCTAACGAAAATTCGATAGAATCTACTCTGAAATATGGACATTCCAAATTAACATATACAAAATACAAACTAAGATAGGTCCTCTAAACTCAAAAGCGAGCACCACCACTCTAGCAAGGGTGCTCAGTTTAGCACGAACCTGAAAATCTGAAACATATATGAGAGACGAGGTGACTCACCACTCAGTGAGCAAATAATGAAGAACATAACAAGCGGGACACGATAATATAAAATTTAAAATGATTCAACGAAAAAATAGTTTAATCAAGTAATCGAGTAAGTCGTATTAAAACAAATAATAATGCCCATAAGGGGTAATACTTATACAGAACTAAATAGGCTCCCCGCCGATATACGTAAATCAGATGCTCCCTACCTGCAAAGATGAATAATAGGCTCCCTGCCTGAAAATATCAATAATAGGCTCCCCGCCTCGAAATCAATAATAGGCTCCCTGCTCGAAATATCAGTCATATGCTCTCAGCCTCGAAATATCAACAATAGGCTCCCCTCCTCGAAATATCAGTCATAAGCACATACTGTTGTTAGCATGCAGGGTTCTGACAAAGTTTTACCCCAAACCGTACATGTTGAATCTTCAATAAAATGTACATATATTAATAAAACCTCTTGATCAAAAAATCTCATAGGTAATCGGTAGTTTCAAGATATTACTCAAAAACATCAAACTAAATATTCATCCATTCTTGAAAACATGAACTCAGAAAAATCATAAAATTCAAGTGTTCAAACCATTCCAATAGAATCCTCACATTCAAGTTATCAAGCCATTAAATCATATTACCATGTCCCCAAAAAATGTGTTTCAAATAAACGGTAATGAAGTCTTTAAATTGCTTAAAAAACATAAGATATAAATTCAGTCAAATAAATAAAAAATAAGTTTAAAGAAGTAAAAAAGACTTGTTATAGTTCCCATTATTTACTCACACACTTCCTAAGCCGCTTAGAGAGGAATCGAGGCCCTATACCCTCAGCGCTAGATCCCTTCTGTTTTTCGGACTGCTGCTCTACGTCTTCTTCTATTCCTATTTCTCTTTCTTTCTATCTTTTGCCTACTCATTCTAATTCTCAATGAAAAATAAAGAGCTCAACTCCATCGACTCTTCCTCACAACATCATCAGCGCCTCTACCTTTCCTCTTTCTTTTTCAATAGCATTCCACATCTTATTCTATTTCCCTTTCTCTGATGCATTCCCTTCTTCTTGGCATATAATTGCTTTTGTTTTATCCAAATTTAGATCTAAATTGAAGCTTCTAGTTTCAATATATATATATATATATATATATATATATATTATTCTTTAGTTTTATAATGTATTGTATTAGAAAAGAATACAAATTTACTCCATTACAATCTCTTCTTATTAATCCTAGATGCAATTTCATGCTAATGGCCGGCCATTTTTCCATGCTTGCAAGCTTTTATGTCCAATTTCCACTTTTCTAGTCGCCAAAAAATTAGCCATGCAAAGTCCTACTATGTTAGCATGCTCCACTATGGTAACTCGTTTATAGCTCACTGTTTAACCAAAGGAATGTATGTGGCCTAGGTTTACTAATTTGGTATCGTTCACACTCACTGTAGCAACTCGTTTGGAAGCATCGAATGTGAACACAACCAAGTTTCACAATGGTAGGATATGTGAATATATGCCTTGATAGGAATAATTTTATTTTGATGATTGACAAAAGGAATTCTAAAAGGTCCAAGTTGCAAAAAGCGAAAAAGGAGAAGAAGCCTTCAAATCATGAGTTGTTTGATTTTATTATTATTTTTGATTATTATAGGATATTTGTGTAAGTGGAAATAAAGATCTTTTTCATTAACTCTAGTGCAAGGAACCGGTTCTACCCCGCGGGTCAGCTGCTTCGCAAAGAACGTTGAATCGAGGTCAAGGCACAGCCCTTGCACCCGACCTCATCCAAAGACTAGCTGCGAAGAGCACTGATCCAGGTCAAGGCACAGCATTTGCACTCGATCTCGTTCCGAGTCCAGCCGCGAAGAACGCTGATCAAGGTCAAGGCACGACCCTTGCACCTGATCACGTCCGAGCTTCTTCACTCCACGTTTGCTTCAAGTTAACGCACTTGGCAAACAGGACCGAATGAAGTCTCACCTGTTCAATCCAAAGACCTCGGGTCGATCTCCTCACGAGAGGCCACTCAGATACGCCTTCATATACGGCCTCGGATTGACCTCCTTCTCTCGAAGATTCACGCCGATGTGCCTTCAAATGACCTCTACAACGTGGTCGAGCCTATCGTGGCTCACTAACCCCTATATCGTGGTCGCGCGGGCCTTTCGTGGCTCACTAAGCATTCTTACAAGGGAGAAACCGCACCGGTTCCATCCCTCCAATAGAGGGGGGCACGGAACAGGTTCCGTCCATCCAAGCTCGGAACAACTAAGCATTCCTACAAGGGTTGACCGCACAGGTTCCGTCCCTCCAAGCTCGAAAAAACCGTCGTGCCTCCTGCAGACTTCAACGCATCACCCTGCCGCGGGCTCGGACTCGAACTCAAGGTTAGCACTCTACTCGCTTGTCTTTAAGTAAGGAATCTTGCAAGGCCGGCCTCGGAGAGCACCTCGCGCAGTGCAACGACCCCAAGCGCCTGTGCTCTTATTTATTCCGACAATTAAAGGAAACAGTGTTTCAAACATTCGCAAATTATTTAACATTTGTATGTTTTGCAAGAATACTATTCAGGAACTACAAACACGAGACACACTGTTGAAAATAGACATTTTATATTAAAGCCGGAAAAGGACGGTGCCTATTACATATGAGGTCGGCCCCGGACATGCCCGAAGGCCTCTCAAAAGAGAAAAAGAAAAGGAGAATTCACAAGCAGCTACCTAGGGAAGACTACCTTGGGCTCTCCGTTTCCCTCATCCGCCGACCTGAGGATCTGTCCCCCTGAAACCACATTCCACCGGTCGACCAGAGAAATGTCCAACCACGGATGGATGACTTCCACTTGAGCCAGGGCCCTCTTCACCACGCCTGCTGCAAGGCTCTCCCGTGTCGAAGGGTCGTTCAAATGAAGAACCCTGTTACTTACCTCTTGGTTCCTCCTCGCCTCCTCCTCACTTGAGGCCACAGAAGACTCCAGCTGGGCAATCTCACTCTCCAACTTTTCGACTTCAACCTTGATGGACAATACCTCCTCCTCCAGGATCGGCACCACCGCCGCTGGCTTAGCCTTCTTGGACAACTCGACCACCTCCCGACGCAGCCCGTCTGCATTAGTTCGGGTTCTTTCAAACAAGTCCAACCGTTCCTGCAATTCGGCCCTTTCTTTCTGATGCCTCTGAGTCTCTTGACGAGCCTCCACTAAACATTCCAGGCAAGCGTTCAGCTTATCAGTCTTGTCCAGGAGATCTGAGTCCAACCACAAGTTTCGGTTCTCCGAGGGATTACTTCTTCGCGAGGCCAGCAGGTCTCTGGCTTTCTAACGCCGCTGCAGACATCTGCCAAACTCTGCTACCCGGTGGCACACTTCGAACTCTTCAGCCGAAGGGACACCTTCACTCTCGAGGCAAAACTCCACTTGATTGGCACCCCGCGGGGGCAAACTCGGGTGGCCCTGTCCCACTCTATCATCAGATGCCGCCACGGTCCCCACCACCAAACCGCCCATCGCTTCGACCCTGGGAACGGTGACGAACTTCGCAAAGGCCTTGGGCTGAGTGAACCCATCTACAAAATGAGGGTAAACTATTGTAAGAGAGTAGCAAAGAATGAAACAATGATCGGTAAAACAGAGATAAATATTCAAGTCTTACCAAGAACGGCGCGAAGAGCCACTGGTGACTCGGCCTCAGCTTCCAAGACTTCGCCGCACCTGACCCTCCTCGAAGGAATGGTCAAAGACTCCACCCAATGCACGAAACGCCTCACCGTCCGGCGCTCTGAGTCGTTCAGCTCAGACTCGGCGTTAGAGAAGTCTTTAGGATTATAGCCAAATCGCTCCCGGCTCTAGGAAGTCGGAAAGAATTTCTTCACCATCTCCCCCCGATCGTCAAAACGAGCAACTCTGTCTCTAGCAGCGCCATCCAACGGGCCCACGACGTAGGACAAGGATTCGAAGCCCTCCGCCAAGTCCGTCACAGGCTCAAAGTAAGAGCTGTCATTGTTGCAGTTCAGCTCGACTTGACCTTACCTACCTGTCCTGACTTCCGACACCCGAATAACGTCGAAGAAATGGAAGAAACTCTCGCGCGCCAAAGCTGACCGAGCTCGCGCATCACGACCTCGAAGGCATTGATGTAGCCCCAGGAGGTAGGTGTGAGCAGGGAAGGGGCCACCATCAGAGTCTGGAGAACCTTCTTCTCAAACTTAGAGAAGGGAACCTTCATCCCCATCCGCTCAAAACAGATAGCGTGAACATAGAACCTCAGCACCCCCCCCCCTCCCCGCGTTGAAGAAGATGACGTCCTCCTCTTTGACAAGACCAATCTCCCATCGTTCTTCCACCGTCTGAACAAAATCCTTAAACCGGACCAGTTCGCGGACAGAGAAACGTCCGACCCGGTAATCCGACCTCACTGCTCTGACCGCATCTGAAACCCAACTCGTGACCTCGTCCTGGACGGATCTGCCGCCTCTATTGTGCCGGCCTCAACACCAGCCCCGAACTTAGACGCCTGCCTGGGCTCCCGGCATTGTGCCGAAAGATGGAAATTTTATACTACATAGTCAAGGGTAGGGCCCTCTCTCTCCTGGAGATCCCCAACTACATTGTCAAGGGAAAGGGTGCTCCGTCCCTGGGGATTCCCTACCACATTATTGGGAATACTTTGTCCTTGGAAATCCCAAATTGTATTGCCTATGACTCCGTCTCAGGATCTTCTTTCTACTTTCGAAGATAATTGAAGGCTCCAGAAGAGCTAATATATTATTATCTGGGGGAACAAATTTACACAATGAAAATGTATTATATTCCCCTATGTCTCGTAGAAAAATAATAAGTTTCAAAGATATCTGTCTCAATGGATATCATATTGAAACAAGATATGAATGAGATATTGAATAACGAGACATACTTTGGGAAAAATAAGTGTAGTGGAAAAGTTTACAGGTTTGAATGAGGTATTGAATAAGAAATGAATGAGATATTGAATAACGAGACATCCTCTGGTTTGTACTATACTTATATCTGTGCAATTGAAGCATGTGTTGTAATATAGAAGTTTACAGGTCACAATAAATTTGTTTATTGGCATGACCGGAGGGGCCATCTCGGGTTAATTATGATGCAAAAAATAAAGTAAAGTTTATGTGGTTATAGAATCAGAAGATTCTTCAATCTAATAAGTTTATGTATCTATTGTACACAAAGGAACTTTATAATTAGAACATCACCAAAACACATTGGAAGTGAATCTCTCAAATTTTTAGAACGAATACATATGGTGATATTTGTGGGCCTATAGACCCACAATAGTAGTTCTTGAAACAATGAGAAAAGTATTGTTTGTCTATTAGAGTTGATATTGGACACCACGTAGAATATGCTCATTCATAAAATGGTCTTGAAGAACCATCCTTTAGACGTCTAAAGTTAATTATATGACCAATACTTATGACCTCAAAACTTCCAATTTCTACCCAGGGACATGAAATTTGCATGCTGCAACATTGATTCACATCAGACCAACAAGTTATCCCAACCCTTTCCTTCTACATCGGGTTTTCGGTCGCAGGCCTAATATTTCCCATCTTAGAATTTTTAGATGTGCGATGTATCCACCACAACGCACTTTGAGAATATATATTGGATATAAATCTTCCTGCTTAATAAAGCATCTTGAGCTAAAAATTGGTGATCTGTTAATAGTCACGTTTGATTATTATCATTTGCTGAATTAAATTTCTCAACATTAGGGGGAGAGAATAAGCAGCTGAAAAAAGATATCAGTAGGAATAAATTATCATTTTCTCATCTTGATCCTCAAACTAAACAATGTAAACTAGAAGTTCAAAAGATAATTCATTTGCAAAGCTTAGAAAATCATCTACCAAGTGTATTCACTGATCCAAAGGTGTGATCAAATCATACATATCAGCGCTAATGCTACAATAAAATGGCCAGGATGTCCCTATTGGATAATCTAATATTGCAAATGAGTCTCAATCGCTCCTGAAGTGTGGTAAACCCATCTGTTGTAAAGAATAAAATCCTCGAACAAGAAAAGGAGCTAAAATGAAGATGGTCCAAACGAGGATATAGAAACTCTAAAATAGTCCTCAGACATGATTGACATTTTAGTTCCCGAAGAACTAATCAGGTACGTGAAAAATATTGAAATTAAAGAGATCTCAATGAATTATGTCAAGAATGAAATACAATGGAACCAAAACAAAGTCAACGTTGACGATGTTTTTACATATAATATAGCGCTAAAGTGATAAATGATAGTGAGAATCATGAACCAAAGTCTATTAAAGATTGTAGACAAAGTGAGAATTTACCAAAATTGAAATATGAAATTGAAGGAGAATTAAACTCGTTTTACAAAAGTTTTTGGGCATGTAGTCCAAACACCTGAAAGTGTGAAACCAGTCGGATGAAAATGGGTTTTTGTGCAAAAACAAAATGAGAATGGTGAAATTGTGAGAACAAAGCTCGACATATTGCTCAAGGGTGGATGCAAGTACTTTTCAGTACTTAATTAGCTTTGTAGCACATGAAGAGCTCAATTTTCCCAAGATGAATGTTGCTACAACTTATTTGTATGATTCAATATTCCTGAAGATTCCTGAAGGATTTAATATTCCAATACACACCTTTCAGATTCTTGAGATGATTACTCAAATTGAATCAACCACTCCATGAGATATAATTTGAACACATATGGTGTAATTGTCTAAATTTATTTTCCAAAGGAGAGATACAAAAATGACATCAAATTATATCTGATGGATTTTGATGACATAAATATTATCGTAACTTCTGAGGAGCATCCAAAAACTATAGACTGCTCAAAGAAAGAGCTCTAGATGAATGACCTCAAATTATATCTGATGGATTTTGAGGTTGAACTTGTAGTTGACCTCTACATGGAAAATCTCAGAAGGATTCAAGATAAAAAGAAATGTCTTCGAATAAATTCTTTTGAAAAACAAAGCCTCATATTGATATGCAAAAATTATTTATATTGAGTACATGAGTTGTGTAGTTAGAATATATGAAATATCTTAGTCCCGAAGACTATGAAAGCATGCATGCATATTACCAAATGTTATATCCCTTTATATGGTAATATTATGTGATAATTAGTAGTAATATAGTTCATTACAAACAAAAATGCATTAAAACGAGTGGGATGCATATTTTATTTTTGACTATCCTAATGAATAAATCATTTTATATATGTTACTCAAATTAACCATTTAGATAAAAGTATTTTTTGATCTAGATCAAGTCAGACCACAAGTCAGCTATTGTCTACATGTGGGAACATTAAAATATCTTTTTGATCTACAAAACAATCTACGTTTGTTGCTTCTTCATTTCAACTCAGATGCCAACAATTCAAGGAAGATGTCCTGAAGATAATATTGAGCGATAGACTCCATTAAAAGAGGATACATCACAAGTCACAGATGAGAGTTGATCGCTCCATATGCACTCAGGGAGAACATCCAGCTGTTGGAATTCAGATTCTTAAGTAACGATTCAAATAGGGAGAGAAAAACTGCACTCTTTTTCCCTTTGCAATGGTTTTATCCCACAGGGATTTCCTAGAAAAGTTTTTAACGAGGCAGTTCCCACTACAAGGATATTGTACTCTTTTTCCTTCACTAAATTGTTTTCTCACAGAGTTTTTTCTAGTAATTATTCAATGAGGCGTATCCTCGATGGACATCCAAGGGGAAGTGTTATGAATATTACTATTGGATGTCCATTATTTCTAATCATTATCTTTTAAGCGGTCTTTTATGATCAACTACTCACTTACCAATCCCCACCCTATAAATAGGATTCACCCTCATATTTAGATATGAACTTGAAAAGAAAAATAAAGAGACTACCATATTCTGTCCTTCTCTTATCATTCTTTTGTTCTTCATATTGCTATAGTTTTGAGCATTTTATAACAAATAATAATAATTCATACCAGATTGGCTACCTCGTTTAAATGTTATGTAAAATTTGATTTTGTTCATTTGTAGTGTTTAATTTTGTATATCTGCGATATTGAAAGAGAGTATTGGACCGTCCAAACCGACTTGATCGTTTAAGACCCTGGCATGCCAGCACAGTTTGATGACTCAACACAAGTATGCCAAGTGGCGCTCGCAAGGTAAGACACGTGTGCCCGTCTTAATGATTGGGAGATCGGATAAGGACGACACATCATCAACAGGACAGGTAGAAGACGGCGGACACAATGATTGAGAAGTCAAACATGCAACCACCTCGGTAATTAGAACTGGGATCATCTATAAATAGGGAACTAGGCCTGTTAGAGAAGGCATCAAATAACAATTAGACCGACTTGTACCGTGATAGACAAATCATTATCCGGCCTCCTTGTAACATTTCCGACTTGTAATAAAATATCCAAGTACATTGGCGCCCACCGTGGGACCCGGTAAAATTAATCCCGGCCACACTCCATTCAAACATGGTCACCACTCGCTATGATCGCCAACGTTGCTCCCCGGTTTTATCTAAGGGTATTTCTGCCAGAAATGAACCCCGGCGGCAGGGGCGTCCTCGGATCCAGCGTTCGTCCATCCCAGTCCGTGTTCCGACTCAGGAAACCGCTACCTCTCCGGTGACAACCACCACGGCCATATCGGTCGTCACTGAAGTTCCACTTCAAGAACCGTCCATTCCTTTTCAACTAATAACGGAAGGCCACCCTCTGCTTGTAGGGGTCAATGCTGTTATCGATGACCTCCACAACCAGAATCAAGTCCTGCAACGCAAAATGGATGAACTTCAACAAGAACAGGACCCCAACAGTTTGGACACCATCCAGATTGAAAAACCACAACCTTTGATCGACTCCATCATGACAGACATGGTCCCTCAGAACTTTATACCACCTTCTCTTGAAAATTATGATGGTAAGAAAGATCCTCAGGAGCATTTGACGGCCTTTGACACTCAGATGGCCATCATTGGTGCACATGACACCCTGAAGTGCAAGTTTTTCTCAGGAACCATGAAGGGGACCGCCCTTCGATGGTATATGAGTCTCCCCAGAAAATCTATCACCAGTTATGCCGACTTCACCAAGAAATTCATTAGACATTTCTCTAACAGAAGGCATAGGAAGACATCGACCACCACCCAGTTCAACACCAGGCAGGGACCTAATGAGTCTCTCTGAGAATATTTGGGGCGTTTCAGCAACATCACCGTCAACGTTGAACACCCAGACCAACGGCAGTTAGCCAACGCCTTTGCTAACAGCCTCAAGGGCGGACAATTCAACGAATCTTTGGCCTACAGACCGTCATCCAACATGCAAGGGGTCTTAGCCAGGGCAGAGGCTTACATGAAGGGAGAAGAAAGCAACGCGGAGAAGCGTAATAGGGATATCAGAGAGGGAGTGCATGATACAAGGCATCATCTTGACGACTTTCAACGTAATACCTCTCAGGGTCGTGATACTTAACGCAAATCCAGCCCACAGAGAGGAGCTAGGACTGACCCCTTTGAATCTGAGAAGGGAAATTATCTTGAAAGACATTTTACACACCAAACTTATTCCGGAGTTGATCCCGGCCAAGAGGAACATAGACCGAGATACTCACCTCTGGTGTGAATACCACAGAGCTCGAGGACACGACACAGAAAATTGCTTTACCCTCAAAAATGAAATCGAAAAATTTGATCAGGAAGGGAATGCTCAATAAATATGTCAAAAATGACTTGAAAGCATCAGCAAGTCATACTTCGGAGGATATTCGTCCAAAACTACAATCTCAGGTTGTCAAGGTGGATAATACTGAGGAAGGAGAAGAGATCCCTCCAATAACACACACCCTAAATACCATCTCAAGAGGATTTGCAGGGGGAGGTGAAACCAGTTCAGCCCGGCGAAGATACAATCTTCAAGTCGTGCATGTTGCTGAATCTGACATCGGCACCTTGACTCCCAAAAACGAGCCCCACTTGAATTTTTCACCAAAAGATGTGGAAGGGATTGCGCCTCATGAAGATGATCCTTTAGTGGTCATCGTACAAATACTCAACTTCATTGTTAGACGAGTGCTGATAGACCCAGGGAGCTCGGCTAATATTATGTATTGGGAAGCCTTCCAAGGTATGCAACTATCTCGTGAACATTTGCAACCTTACCATGCCACTTTGGTTGGTTTCTCAGGTGAAAAAGTTCAAGTCAAAGGGTACATCACCCTCAAAACTACTTTTGGCTCTAGAGACCAAGCCAGAACGATTAAGGTGAGATATATGGTCATCGATGCCCCGTCTTCATACAACATCATCCTGGGCAGACCTGCCTTAAACATTTTAGGGGCAGCACTCTCCACCCGCTACTTAACTCTCAAATATCCCATAGAGAATGGCAGAGTGGGAACTTTGAAAGTTGACCAAGAAGCAGCCCGACAATGCTATCTTGATAGCCTCAAAACACAAAAGAGAAATGCAGAACACGGCCCAAAGGCCAGGTCTCATAACATTAACTTTGCTAATTTAGGCCCAAGGGAAGACTTCAGCGACCAAAGACTCAAACCAATCGACGATTTGAAACAAGTCCAGATAGGAGCCACCCCGATCAAGTTACCAACATAGGGACTAGTCTATCTCCCAAAGAAGCAGAATCAATCACTACTTTCCTAAGGAAGAATATTGATCTCTTTGCTTGGACCCACCCAACAGAGCCTGGAATTGACCCAGCTTTCATCTCTCACAAACTTTCTATTGGACTAGAGGCAAGACCGGTTGCCCAGCGGAAATGAAAACTGGGGATAGAAAGGAACCAAGCTGTCACAGAAGAAACTAAGAAATTGCTTGATGCGTCCTTCATCAAAGAAATCCAATATCCAAGCTGGCTGTCAAACGTTGTGCTTGTCAAAAAATCCAATGGGAAATGGCGCATGTGTGTTGATTTTACCGACTTGAATGCAGCATGTCCTAAGGATCCATACCCTCTGCCGAGTATTGATGCTTTAATCGACGGACCATTAGGCTATCGCCTCTTAAGCTTTATGGATGCTTACTTTGGCTATAACCAGATTAAGATGGACCCAGATGATGCTGACAAAACAGCATTCATGACCGATGATATGGTTGTCAAAAGAGAAGAAGGCAGGTCCCATGTTGATGACCTAGAAGACATCTTCTCTTCAATGCGCAAACATCAAATGCGTTTAAATCCTACCAAGTGCTCTTTTGGTGTACAAGCAGGCAAATTCCACGGTTTTATGCTGACGAATAGGGGAATTGAAGCCAACCCGGACAAATGTAGAGCCATCTTAGAAATACAAAGCCTGTCCAGCCCCAAAGAAGTACAACAACTCACTGGCCGGCTAGCAGCATTATCTAGGTTCTTATCATGTGCAGGTGATAGAGATGTCATTTGATCAAAGAAACTCTCTAGCACCAAAAATGCACAACACCACTAACTGGTCAACCCGGCCATTACCTTTCTGTTGATGTTTTCTATGCAGGTGATAAAGCTTTTCACTTCTTCGCTTCTTTAAAGAAAGGTGGTCAATTTGAATGGACAAACGAATGCCAAGCAGCCTTTGAGAACCTCAAACAGTTTCTCTCCTCACCTCCAATTTTGGTTAAACCAAGAATAGGAGAACTGTTGCTGTTATATTTGGGAGTCTTAGATAGGGCGATGAGTTCGGTTCTGATACGTGAAGAAGGAAGAGAGCAGCGTCTGGTTTACTTCTGCAGGAAAGTCTTAAAAGGCGCCGAGCTCAGATACCAGAAAATTGAAAAATTAGCATTGGCGAGATCACCACAGCACGGCGACTTCGCCCTTATTTCCAGAGCCATAAAATCATTGTCAGAACGGATCACCCAATCAAGCAAGTCCTAAGAAAACCCGACCTTGCAGGCAGAATGGTGGCTTGGTCAATTGAATTCTCTGAATATGATATTACTTTCCTTCCAAAAGGAAGCATAAAAGCACAAGTCCTTGCAAATTTCATGGTGGAGCTCACACTTGATGATCCCGAATCCACCCTGAACGCCTGAACCTTGTCAGTTGATGGCGCATCCAATCTTAAAGGTAGTGGCGGAGGAATTACGCTTGAAAGCCAGGATGGCCTCTTGATTGAGCAATCTCTACGCTTTAACTTTAATACCAGCAACAACCAAGCAGAATATGAAGCATTAATCGCTGGAATGAAACTCGCTAAAGAGGTCGGCGTCCAGCACCTCAAAATCAAAAGTGACTCTCAATTAGTCACCAGCCAAGTGTCTGGGGAATTTTAGACTAGGGACGCCCAACTCAGCAAATACCTTCAGAAAGTTAAAGGTTTAGCAATCGACTTCAGCTCTTTCGAGTTGCTGTATGTTCCACGAGAGCAAAACATTCGAGCTGACGTTTTATCTAAGTTGGCAAGCACAAAGAAGCCTGGAAACAATCACACAATTATATAAGAAACGCTGCTCATACCCAGCATTGACCCAGAGGGCAAACCCTGCTACGCCTTAGGGACAACAGACTGGACTCTCATCCACCCAGCATATAAAATGAATTGCTATGCTGTAGAGTCTACTGACTGGATCTCTCCAGTCTTAGCATATCTTCAGAATGATATCCTACCAACAGAAGAAAACAAAGCAAAACAACTTCGTAGAGAGGCCGCCAAGTACACCTTGGTGGCAGGAAAACTTTACAAAAGAGGGTTCTCCACTCCCTTGTTACGGTGCTTACTCCCTAATGAAGCGGATTACGTGATGCGAGAAATCCACAAGGGAATCTGTGGCAGTCATATAGGAGGAAGAGCCTTAGCCAAGAAGGTGTTCCGGGCTCGTTATTTTTGGCCGCGCCTCAACAAAGACTGCATACGCTTCTCCAAAGCTTGTGACAAATGCAAAATACATGCCAATCTGGTTCATCGTCTACAACACTGCAGTCCATCACAGCTCCCTGGCCTTTTTACAAAGGGGGGGATGACATCCTGGGACCATTTCCCACAGGCCCAGGACAAGTCAAATTCCTGATTGTAGCCGTTGAATATTACACCAAGTAGATAGAAGCGAAACCCGTTGCCAAGATCACAACAGCCAGGGTCAAGAAATTCTATTGGAAAAACAACATATGCCGCTTTGGTCTCCCTGCAGAAATCGTATCTGACAATGGCACTCAGTTTGCCAGCTCAGTAGTGACAAACTTCTACAAAAAGCTCGGCATCCAGAACAAATTCACCTTAGTGGAGCACCCACAGGCAAATGGCCAAGCCGAAGCCGCAAATAAAGTAATATACTTTCAGGGCTGAAGAAGAAACTGGACGAGGTTAAAGGCAACTGGGCAGACTGGGGTAACCTCTACAACTGGGGAAACCTCTTTAAATTGGCGTTTGGATCTGATGCCATGATCCCTGTTGAGGTCAGAGAGCCCAGCTTCACGCGAGAAAACACTGAAGAAACCTCCAACTCGGCAAACCTTGAAGTCAGCTTGGACCTTCTAGATGAGACTAGAGAAGTGGCTCACCTTCGTGAATTTCCAGTAAATCAGCGTGCATCCCGTCGATATAACTCAAAAGTGATGCCTAGAGAGATAAGGCAAGGAGACCTAGTCCTTAAGAAGACTTCCAAATCGGATGGTGCAGGAAAGCTCTCTCCAAACTGGGAGGGGCCCTATAGAATCATGATTGAGCTCACTCCAGGGGCCTACAAATTAGAAACTCTAGCAGGCACACCTATCCCAAGGGCTTGGAACTCAGCCACCCTGCGCTTCTACTACAGCTAGTTCGACCAGCACACTAAGGTGTACTTTGGGCCTACCCATATGCTCCTCTTTACCAACAGTATTTAGCAGTATTTATATGTCCTTGTAATTCTCATTCCAATATGTTTACCTCCTTGTAATTTCTATTCCAAGTTGCAATTCTCATGTATATGTATGAACTAAGCATATCAATGAATAAACCTGGCAAGTACTCTTTTCTCCCCCCGAGAGTTTTTAGCAAGGCTTGCCAGTTGATTATCTCTTTGTGTTAAAGCACTTTTTTATTTTCTACATATTATCTAAGTAAAGGTGTCGACCTGCTCAGAAACGAGCTGGTGTTAAGACAAATGCCAAAGTCTCCACGAGACAAGGGTTCCCCTTCCTTAAAAAGGTTACTCCCACAAGCTTCTACTGCAATTGAAGTAAGTAAAATCAAAAACTAAAAAGCAGGTCTCTGCACTTAAGTCTCCATGAGACGGGGTTCCCCCTCCTTTAAAGGGTTACTCCCACGATCTTCTACTGCAATTGAAGTGAGTAAAATCAAAACTAAAAAGCAGGTCTTTGATACTTAAGTCTCCATGAGACGAGGGTTAGCCCTCCTTCAAAAGGGTTACTCCCACTACCTTCTACCGCAATTGAAGTTAGTAAAATGAAAACTAAAAATAAAAGCAGGTCTCTGCGCTAAGTCTCCATGAGACAAGGGTTCACTCCTCTTTTAGAAGGTTACTCCCACTCGTTTCTACTGCAATTGAGACGAGTAAAAACTCATCTTTCGGTCAAAGAAAGGCTATACTTATCAAGTTGTCAAAAACTTTGTTTCGAGCCGAGCTCACGCGTGACTAGATATTAAGCATCTGAAACCAGACTTCTAAAATTAAGATCTTCAGACTAGCCAAATATAAACGACATCAACTCAATTGATCAGAAATAGATAATTTCATTAAAGGCGCAAAGGCATTACAAATATTCACCCCAAGGGCATTACTAAACAAAAGCTCGAAAGCACTACAAAAAGCCTGAGGGCATTACAAAACAAAATCAAAAAGAAAGCAGATAAAGAGGAAGACAGATGGCAAGGATAAAGCTCTTAAGCTCTTGAGTTCACCTCCTTCTCATTCAACACCTCGTCAGCTTTTCCGTCTTCCTCACTTGAAGCCGGTTCATCTATCAGCTTGCCTTCAGAAATGATCTTGAGGACACCAAGTTCAGAGAGGTCCAAATCAGGATAGAGAGTCTTCACCATATAATCAACAGCTCCCATTTTAAGATCGTCAATCTCGGTATCTTTTTGGGCAAGGCTAGCCGCCTTCTCTTGCAACTCTTTAGGAACAGTAGCCAATTTTTCATTCCACTCTGCAACTGTATCATCAAAGGTTTTTTTGAGAAAAGCTTCCTTTTCTTTTTGGGAGGTCTCTTGATCAGACACCACCTTCTTGAAACGATCCACCTCACTGGCTAGGTAAGTTTTCTCGGCCAAAGACTTCCTGGCAACTTCAAGAGCCTTTCTATTGCTCCGCTCTTGGACCCGGAGTTTGTTAAACTCCTCTCCAAAAATCCTACTAAGGGACGCTATCTTCAAGCCATAGGACTCGAGAGCAATTGCCGTCTGGTCTGGCCCAATAGCCTCAACTCGGCTGACATCTTCTTCAGTCACCAATTGATCTGCAACAAAATGAGGGACTGAAAAACGCTTATCCCACAAGGATTTAACGTCCTCTTCTTCGCCTGTAAACTCGGCGAGTGTATCAGACCAAAATACTATACCCTCGTCAAGTTTAGGTTTTTTGGCTGTAGATACCTCTTCAAGCAAGGCTTGACGTTGCTTGGGAGTCTTCACAGGCTTGGTAGCAGTGGTGCCATTCCCACCTTGGCTGCTGGAAGATACGCTCAAGGGTTGAGCAGGAATAGGCTGACTAGCCTCAAGTATAGTCTTGTTAACCACCCTTTTTGGTTCCTTCAAAACGCCAACGTCAGTATCAGCAATAGCTTCTTGAGCAGCTCCTTTCTCTGCGGCTTTCTTAAGGTAGGACCTCATGTCTTTTTCCTTGATGGATGTCATTCTTCCTACAACAAAAATAAAAACACAGAGTTAATAAAGCAAGAATATTGTCAAAAACTATGAGGTGCTACGATGTGGCTTACCCAAGAATTGGAGTAATTCCCCCTCTTTGCCTTCGTAGCCAATAACCTCTTTACAACTCATCGGAGTAAAGGTGCTAAGAAAATCAATGCTCGCCTTATATTCAGGCAACAACAACTCTTTGTTTACACTGGTTACTAGAAAAATGTCGCTTCTCCAATACAAAGGATAATGGTAAGCGCCCCCAGCTCCGATAAACATCTCTGAACAGGAAGGGCTCCCACGTACCTGGAAAAAACCATTCTTAAAGGTTTTGTGAGAATGGGTGTAGGGAACTAGCAATGGTTTATCAGCGTGGCTATTAAACGAGATCCACTTGCCATTATCAACCCCTTTGGTCCTATAAAAAGAAAAGAAAACCCTACCTTGGGACTATATGAAGAGCTCGGCATATAATTTGAAATGCCTTCATAAAGGCCCAGCTATTGGGATGAAGCTGTGTAGGTGCAATGTTCAAGGCCCTAAGCCTGGGTCTTGTTAAGAAAACCGACTCTCCCTTTCGACAACATTCAACAATTACATCTTCCTCATGTTCGGTAGAGGATATCTTATTTTTAGCCTGGAACTCGACTATACTCTTCTCCGTCAGAAAGGTGGAAGAATACATGTTTGCCTCAAACACAGTGGTGTCTTCGATGCTGACTTCCGAGGCCATGAACACCCTCACAACATGGATCGGTAGGGCGGACTTGGTAGCGAAGCCGGTTCCTGAAGAATAAGAAGGAAGGGAATCATTGTCCGAATCGTCATCTGACGATTCCAGGCTAGTGGCACGAAGAGCTACTCTTGCTCTAAAGTTGGCTTCTGCTAGGGTGAGACTAAGAGAGCGACGTATTTCGGACACTTCCTTCCCGCTCTCGTTCAACTCCCATATTTGAACCATCTCTTAAATTTAAAAATGAGGAAGAAAGGAAATAAAGTAAAAGAAGAAGAGGAAGAGTGTAGCGACCGAAAAATCCGGGCGAGGATTCCTCGAAGTTCGAAAGATGAAGCCACCACCAA
Organism: Astragalus glycyphyllos; assembly: GCA_963573325.1. Classification (NCBI taxonomy): domain Eukaryota; kingdom Viridiplantae; phylum Streptophyta; class Magnoliopsida; order Fabales; family Fabaceae; genus Astragalus; species Astragalus glycyphyllos. The sequence continues at coordinate 43,020,564 of OY754307.1, forward strand.
ATTTTAGTTGAAGGGCAAATATTGGAAAATCCCTTTAGTTTGGATAAGGTCCTTGAGACCAGATTTGGGTTCGGGAGTCGGTTATGCGTGGGGAAGGTATTAGCACCCCACGACATCCTTCCTAAAGAAGGTTGCCTTCTAATTAAAGTCACCTTGATAATGAAAGAAGCTCGGTGACGAGTTACGACACACCTACTAGCTGCACAGTTTCCTTCGCAGTGACCCGAAAGCCGTCTTCACTAGAAAGAACCCTCTTCACCTTCTTAAGCTCTTCATCCTTACAGTACACGAGCTTGGGGGGCTGTGGACCGTCCAAACCGACTTTATCGTTTAAGACCCCGACATGCTAGCACAGTTTGATGACTCAACACAAGTATGGCACGTGGCGCTCGGAAGGTAAGACACGTGTGCCCGGCTTAATGACTGGGAGATCAAATAAGGACGACACATCATCTACAGGACAGGTGGAAGACGGTGAACACAATGATTGAGACGTCGGAGATGCAACCACCCCGACAGTTAGAATTGGGATCATCTATAAATAGGGAACTAGGCCTGTTAGAGAAGGCATCAGATAACAATTAGACCAACTTGTACCGTGATAGACAAATCGCTAATCGGCCTCCTTGTAACATTTCCGACTTGTAATAAAATATTCAAGTACAAGTACAATTACTTTTCTCAATTTCTAGTGTTTCATTTATAGTTTTGTTTTATAAATATTATTATTTAAATATCTGATAGTAATGTTACAAAACATGTCTTCAATGTCAATGATTTTTGTTATCCGATAGTAATTGTACTCTTTTTCTTTATCATGTGTTCCCATTTGGACTGGTCAGAGGAAACAAGTATGAGACAACAGACAAAGGAGGGATCAACTCAGGAAAGTGCTCAGGAGGAAGCCGACCATGAGACAACAGACAAAGAAGAGATCAACTCAATCGTCGGAGTATTTTCAGGTGGAGTAGCCACCACTTCGACCAGGAAAATGTATGTAAAGTTTATAATGACGGACGGTAACGGTGAAGAAAGTGTTGTGCAGGAATACCCAGGCATCTCCTTCGAGATCCAGGACTTTAGCAGCGTCCGGCCACACGCGGACCACCCCATTGTAATCTCAATCACAACCAGCGGTTTCAAGGTGGCGAGAGTCCTGATAGATGGAGGCAGCTTAGCCAACGTTATCTATGGGAAGTGCTTTGACGAACTGAGACTCCAACCAAGCATGCTGAAGGAGTTGCACCTTGGTCGAATTCTCAGGGGAACAGGTGGCAGTCCAAGGATACCTCAATCTCGCACAACATTTGGTGAGAAGAAGGATGCAAAAACCGTGGCATTGCAGTATATGGTCGTCCAAGCTCAGTCCTCCTACAACATGATCATAGGAAGACCGATTCTTAAAGCCCTTCTAGCAGAAGTCTCCTACCCACACCTATGTGTGAAGTACACCTTGCCGAACGGTAAGGTAAGAATAGTAAAAGCAGATCAGGCGATGACAAGAAAGTGTCAAAGTCAAGATGGTTCAGAAAGGAAAAGAAGGCGAAGGACTGCGCGGAGCTACCGCTACAAAGAAGGAGGACAGAAAGAAGAAGAAGCAAGCTGCAAAACAAGACCCAAAGACACCAGGCTAAAGAAGGGATTGGGCTAAAAGGCAGTGAACCAATCCTCCAAAAAAAAAAAGAAAGAAAAACAAAATGTACTATTGTATACTGGCCATATAGCCCTCCAATTGTACGAAAAAATTAATAAAAGGACCAGATTGTTTTATCCTTGTTTTCCAAGATTTAGAATTGACCAGAATAACCCCGGGCGTAAGTCCCGACAGGTAAGAACCGAGCAACGCCTCGACGTTACCCTTGGGAAAAAAAATCAAGTCCCGACAGGCAATAGGCGGGGCTGACGAGTCCTTGCCCCACCCTTGGGCGAACCTTATGGGAAAAAAGCGAGCCTGGCAAGCTCGCCCCACCATAGGGAATCTCTCTAGAAAACCGGCACAACCAAACGTCGTAGTGTGACCGGGCTCTCACGCTGATCTATTGAGGCAATTATCAAAGTCATGATAGGTGGAGATTGGCGAAAGCCGACATGCACCCTTGGGCACCAACCACTCTATGAATTAACAAACGAAAGCGAGAAGAAGTGTCAGGTCTCTTAGCGCGTGTTGCCAGGACCTTAACAAAATCGGTCTAAAGTAGGCCTATGCTTACAAAGTCAAAAAGGCGGTGATATCAACAGTGAATAAACAAGGCAAACAAATTTAAATTTAATCACATAAAGTGGGGCTTTCTGCAGTTCCTCAAAAGGGCACAAAGGCCAAAGTAAAGACATGACACGTAGGCCAGAAAAGGTCCACAAAGGCACGCCGGTCGACCAACACAAGGAAGAAAATCAAACAGTAACCTCAGAGTCAAGCGAGTCCACCACCACATCTTGACGTTCGGCATCAGCATTCGGCACCTCCACCTCTAGTGCCTGAACCAAGCCAATTGGATCTTCACCTACGACCAGAGGCTCCTGGGGACCAGTCACAGTACCCAAGGGAACATCTTCAACTAGTTGCTCCACTTCTGTTTGGAACTCCTCTTCCTCTCGGTCTGCGCATCAACCAACTGCCCAGTGACCACAATCTTGTCCAAGTCCATGTCAGAGGTGTCGATACCGGGGAACAAAGCTTTGATCTTAGTGTTGAAGCAGCTATCAAAGTTTCTAACACACTTCAACTTGCATTCCTCATAGGCAACCCGCAGAAGCTAATATCTCTCAGACTATGGAACCGCAGCTACCTCAGCATCCTTCAACTTTGCCTCGATAGCTGCCAGCTTTTCAATGGCCGACCGAAGATCACTTTCTAAAGCTTTGGCCTTGGCCGAAGACTCCTTAGCCTCCCTCGAGATCCTCGACAGTTTGCCCTCCAGCATGCTCTGATTGTTGTCAAACTTCTGCACATCATCTTGAAGATCGGCTACCTTAGCCTTATCCCGCATCAGATCCTCCTCCAACCGTCTGACTTCCTCAACCGACTGCCTAAAGGAAGTCTCCAAAAGATGAGCCACGAAGGAGCTCCAGATTCCATAGGTCTTGATGGCAACCATAGCAGGACCAAAACCCATGGTGGTGGCTCTCTCTTGGTCACCTGGTGGGATCACTCCTTTGAGCACCTGGTTAAGAGGGTATGGAGAATCCCAAGAAATCTTAATAGGGCCTTCGGTAGTGGAAGTGGTGACGACCTTCAAATGCTTGCGCCAAGAAGGTTCAGAAGGACGATATGCAGCACTAGCTTGGACCAAAGCAGCGAGACCAGAAGTGTCTGACTTTCTCTTCTTGCCAGGTGATTTGGAAGGAGAACCCTCTTTCGACGCAGAACCATTCAGGACCTCAATGACAGGTGGGCGAGGAGCAGGAATAGGAGAAGTTTTGACCGAAGTAGCAGCATCGGAGTAGCCTAGCCTCCGCTTTTGTTCGTCACGAAGGTGCTTACGTTCGGTAACACTGATGGAAGACATGCCTCAAAAATCTGCAAGAAAAGGAAAAATACCGGTCAGTATCAAGGCATAACCGAAAGCAAAAGAAGTAACGAATGAAAAGGAATTTACTCAGGTATGAAATTAAAGGTGTTTCCAAATTCTCATTGTTTAACAGAAGAGTGAACTTGATCGGTGCACCCTCCCAAAGTCGTTCTATGTCCGCTCGGTCAGAAGGAAAAAGATCTCGCTCATGTATCAAACGCCCCTTCCAGGGTCTACGGATGGAAGACAAGGGAAACCTCTCCTTTCCTTGCTCATCAATCAGCTGTGTGGGACAAGATGGACCCGCCTCCAACTTCAAGAAACTATCCTTGAAGTGCTTATAGCTGCTACTTTTGTAAACAACCATGAAAGGATGCCGAGGGAGGTTGCACAAAGAAACCCACGACTATGGCCTATTAGACTGCACCCTAAAGAAACTCAAGAATTTCTCTGCAGTCGGCTTTATTCTCAAACACTCACGCAAAATATCGAACACCTGTGCAGAAGCCCAAGCATTCAAGAGAAGCTGAGTAGGGGCGACGACATTCAAAGTTCACAGCATCCCACAGTAGTAAGGAGAAAGAGGAACCCTAACCCCAAGATCCTGAAACAAGGTTTTATACATGTAAGTAGCGGGAGGAGCCTCGGTCACCGCAAGAATATGGCAGACACGCTCTGCAAGGCTAACCGACCGAGCAACGACTGTGCCAGTATCTACGGGATGGTACAAAAGGTCCTGACCCTCCCCAAGCTCCTCGTTAGTGCCAAGATCAGAGGAAGCGTCGCTAACTTAATCTTTCACCCAACCATAGGGAGCCGCCGGGTCAAAAACCTCCTCTTGCTCCAAACCAGAATCGTCAAACATCCCTAAAGAGGAAGGGTCACTTTCAGAAGATGCAAGTTGTTCAAGTTCAGAAATCAAATGTCTCCCCTACCCACAAATAACTTGACAGACCAACCACTGCAAGTCTCTTTTTCGCAGAATCTAATGGTGGAGGTAACCTCTATTTCGCTATCACTACTTATCAATACCACTGACATTGTACAAGCAAGAACAAATTTTGACGCTCAAACAAAAGGAAAGGGGAAAAACGGAAAGCAAAGCAACATGCAAGCCAAAGAAGCACAAAATAAACTAGAAGATTGAACCAAGAGCGTACCTTGATTAAACGAACAAGACGAAGAGGCGTTGAACTGAGTATGAGAACAAGCACCAATAAAAATGGCGGAAATGGCTTTCATGGAAAAAGGAGCGAAAAACGAAGGGACAATGGAGAAGTAGCAAAATTGGTAACGGCGAGTGGAAATGAGTATTTATAAGCCATTTCAAAAATGCACGAACACCATTTGAATGGGATGGATGGCGCAGATCGACGCACCTTTTAACATCCCACTATTAGATGAAGACAAGCGTCGATTCACAAATTGAAACGCCGTGATGTGACCTCTCTTAGGAATAGGTGCAATAATCACACGTCACACGTCATGCCACATCAATCAAATCAAGTGTTAGCTGGGGTGAAGCCGAACGACACTGAAAAAACTGATCGGTCATAATACAAAGGTATAACTCCATGCTAAATATCTTTTCATTACTTCATGAAAAATAGGTTACAAGGCATCACACATTGAAACATAAAATTACATGTTTATATATATGAGGACTCTAATCCTAAGGCCAACCGTTCAAACACCGAGTAGCGGCTGAAGCCTCCTTTTGTATCTTCGTTTCCAGCACGCCCGGTCGAAGATCATCCTCTCCAGACAAATGCTCGGCCCAAGAAGACTCTCAGGAGTCAAGTGCGTCGAGGGGAAGACCACCTAAGGAAGGTCGTCGGAAAAGGTAGTGTAACTCCTCCTCCACTGTCCACCGCACCTTCAGGAATTACCCGAAGACGTGGGACCGAAAAACACCACCACCGCCCTGACTGCCGCAAGAGACTCCTCTTTCTGGACCTCCAACGAGAAGCAGCGGTGGACCGAGGGCGGACGACACGGTGCTCTGCCCAAATGAGAGCAGGCACGTCGAGTTCCTTGAATAACCCTGCAAGAAGAGAGATGAAATAACGGACAACGAAGATCTATAGATCCCTCAGATTGAAGACTCCCACCTCGAGTCCCCTGGTACTTTCGCGGAGCATCGGAGCACCTCCAAGATTACTCAGGGAACTCGAAGAAGGAGGCCTGATCCCGCGCATCAGAATAATGCAGAAGAAGAAAAGCAATGAAGAACTAGAGAACTAACACAATGGAACCCTCCCCCCACGCATATATATGCAGTGGCAGGGTCGGTTACAAGCTCAGCATTTCTAAGGAGCACAAAAAAAGACAGTCAAACAAGAAAACCGAAGAAGTCAAGTCAGACGGTGACTAATCTACGTCGGAGAATTTGGCTAGCTACGTGTACCTGACTTTATCGGTTGGTGTGGTTCTCTCCTCCCGGCAGAGCTTTTGCCACACCTAAGATTCATACTATTTATAATTTTTAATAAATAAATAATTTTGAACAGATTGCACATTAATATAAATTTAAACTTTATACCTCGGAGGATTAGTCTCTCTAGTTGCGCACAGATGATCCCTTCTTTATATTTTTCTTCCGTTTTTTGTCTTTTAATATAATTTGACACTAAAAATAATAGGAATCTGAGAAATTGTTTTTTTTATGGAAAACTAATAACTTGTTTAATAAAAAGGAAAAGCCAAAATTTTTTCAAATATTAAATTTTTTAAAATGTCTTTGACCTTCAATATTCAATATGGTTACTAATAAAGGTGTGACTAAATTTAAGTTGGCCAAAGAATTCTCAAGAAGGAAACTCTTAATAAATACAATTCAAAAAAAAAATCAACAAAAAATGGTTGATATTAATTTCCTTCTCTCTTCCTCGTTTCCTTTCTCTCCCTCCCCATAATTTTCGCCGGAAATAACTCTCTCTCTCTCCACCAAAAAGAAAACATCAAAACCTCTCTCTCTCCCTTTTGTCTTGCGGCGCTGAGGTTGAAGAGGAGAAATAATTAGGGTTTCTTTTTAAGATTTTCCTTATATAGTGTACTTAAGTGAGTTTTATTTTATTTTAAATTTTTTTACCCCTGCGTTTTGAGTCATACACCACCACTGTCCATAAACCCATTTCCTCCATTATCAGTCCACAACCGAAAATCGTGAACTGCTACACTTTTCACTCCTCTTTTTACCATTGTACCCCTTTTCGTTCTTTTCTTAAATTTTACTACAAATAAATATTTTTCCCCAAACTTACATTTTTCTAAAAAATAAATACATTCTCCCAAAAAAACAAATTGGGGACTAAGTCGAATGTACATTCGGATTAGTCTGCGATTTAGAATGAATGAGTCGTACGACTCAATAGTCCTAGAACCCCTATAAAAAATAATAATTAATAAAACTTTTTTTTCCAAAAACTAATATGGGACTAAGTCGAATGTACATTCGGGTTAGTTAGCGTTTTAGGATGAAGACATGTGTCGATTCACAAATGGAAACGCCGTGATGTGACCTCTCTTGGGAACAGGCGCAATAATCACACGTCACACGTCATACCACATAAATCAAATCAAGTGTTAGTTGGGGTGAAACCGAACGACACTGAAAAAACTGATCGGTCATAATACAAAGGTATAACTCCACGCTAAATATCTTTTCATTACTTCATGAAAAATAGGTTACAAGGCATCACACACTGAAACATAAAATTACATGTTTATATATATAAGGACTCTAATCCTAAGGCCAACCGGTCAACCACCGAGTAGCGGCTGAAGCCTCCTTTTGTATGTTCGTTTCCAGCACGCCCGGTCGAAGATCATCCTCTCCAGACAAATGCTCGGCCCAAGAAGGCTCTCCGGAGTAAAGTGCGCCGAGTGGAAGACCACCTAAGGAAAGTCGTCGGAAAAGGTAGTGTAACTCCTCCTCCACTGTCCACGGCACCTTCAGGAATTACCCGAAGACGAGGGATCGAAAAACACCACCACCGTACTGACTGCCGCAAGAGACTCCTCTTTCTGGAACTCCAACGAGAAGCAGCGGTGGACCGGGGGCGGACGACACGGTGCTCTGCCCAAATGAGAGCAGGCACGTCAAGTTCCTTGAATAATCCTTGAATGATACAATTTGAAACTATTATAATTAAAAGTTCTCATTTTTCATCTATAATAAATAAAAGATATCACCCAATAATTAGTAGGGTTAAACATGTTTTTGTTCTCTATAATTATTTAATTTGCATTTTCAAAAAATTTGTATTAAACGTAATTTCCGTTTTCATAAATATGTACTGAACGCAAATATAAAAATTATGGTGAATGATTTAGTAATTTTGATAATCACAACACGTATAGAACTGTTCCAAATTTACCATATATATATAGAATTAATTAATGATCTTATTTGACAGTTTTGTATTATAATTAGCCATTAAATCTTCAGATCTCTCCAAAACAGGCACCGTTGGATACGTCAGAAGAGACGAGGTGGCTTTGTAAAAATAAGAAGTGGACCAACTGAATTTTGACACATGTAAACTATCTTCATTGGGAGATTTTCACAATTTTTCACAATTATATAATACTCCCTCCGTTATACAATATAAGCAAATTTTGGACTTTTAAATTGTAACAAAATATAAGCAAAAATTGACTTTCACAAACCTATTTAATGCTAGTATACCAAAAAAGTCCTTCATTTAATGTTGAAAATGATAGAGGCTTTTTAATTAAATGAGATGAAGGGTAATTTAGACAATAAAGTTAAATTTTAAATGAGTTCTACAGAAACACGTGCAATTAACTACCCATCTTAAAAAGTGTGTAGGTAGTTAATTTTGTTTATATTGTACAACGGGGGGAGTACAGAAGTGCTACAAACACTATCTTTATCATTCTATTTTCAACACTCATTTTATGATTGGTCAAATCTATGTGTATCAAAAGTTAATATTAGGGTCAAAATTAATATTAGGGTCAGATATATTTAGGGAGACCCTAAAGATGGGTATGTGTTCAAAAGTTAATATTAGGCTCAAATATAGTTTACTCTAGCACTGGTTTATATTGTTTTCGTTTTTCGTCTTTGTTCGGTACTCGGACTCGGATATGATCATGTCCGGGGTATGAGTCGGTGTGCTTCAGGAGATCTGGAAGATAGACTTTGGATGAATGATGATTGGTCTCGGGAGGTCCGAGGTAGCTTGATCACGCGCGCCGGTGGTTGTATCTGCAAACACTCCGATGGCTAAGTCAACAAGGGAAGAGAAGAGATGTGCAGGGAATGAGAGCGTACCTGAAAATGGAGGGGGCACCTCTATTTTTAGGCGAAAGAGCCGTACCCGAGCCATCGGATAAGGATGCTTCAGATCTTGACCGTTGGTCATGAACGCTGATTGGTAGAGTGCGAACCGGGTCCTGCCAAGTGCGGAATTGGGCGAGGCCCAAATCGTGTGTGGTTTGGCCTAGTCTGGAACAGTCTTTTAATATAATTTGACATTAAAAATAATAGGAATTTGATAACTTGTTTATTTTTGTGGAAAATTAACAACTTGTGTGATCAAAAGGAAAAGCAAAAATTAACAATTATTAAATTTTTTAAATGTCTTTGACCTTCAATATTTAAAATGGTTACTAATTTCAGGTTCACCAAAAAGGGAGTAAAATATGTTTCCGGAAATATTATAAAGGCGTCACTAATTTTAAGTTGACCAAAGAAATCTCAAGAAGGAAACTCTTAATAAATACAATTCAAAAAAAAATCAACAAAAAATGGTTGATATTAATTACATTTGTTAAACTTTTTATTATATATATGTGCTTGCGAATACGTTTGAATTAACTTTAGAAGTCCCTTCACTTCATAGCTTCAAAATGCTAACCTCGTCCTATGTTGTTGTCCTTTTCCTTATTCTTGCAAATGCTCTTTGTATTTCTTCAAGTGATGCCAAGCTTCACGACAACCAAATCATGAATTACGTCAATCAGACAGCTGAAGTTAACATTGTAAATGGATTACCTTTGGTGGCAGATAATACACATAAACTGTCCTTTGATTGTGACGAAGGGGGGCACTTTGAATTAGGACCAAAACAAAGTCATAAATGGCGAGTACCCGTGTATAAGGTAGAAGCTTGTCGTGTGCATTGGGCTTTTGCTCAATTTAAAGCCATTTTCAATGCTTTTGATGCTGATCAATCTGACCTAGACCATACTGTTTACTGGTTGGTACAACTAGATGGTTTTTATCATAGTTGGAACAACTTTGTTTGGGAAAGAAAGGCTAAGTGGCAACATTGGTAAAATGATGTTGACATACACTATCGACGTAATAACACATTTGCAATATTGGAAATCTTAATAACAGTCATCTCTATTATTAGATCTCCTTATTTTACGTTATTGTTTGATCCTTTCATCTCTCATAATCTACATGTCCACAGGTTCATTTTATATTTCAAAAAAGGCTTAAATATGTTTTTGTTTTCCAGTATTTTTTCTCTCAAACAAATAAATTCGAAAGAGATGAGATAACATGACAAGAATTAGATCCTGAGTTCACCAGTTGACACGTTTACACTTCCAGCCTCAAATTAATTGTGTGCCTTTTCAAGAAGGAAAATGGTTTCGAGAGAGACTTCGTTCACACAACCAAATGAATCTGAGATTCTAGGTGATTGTCCGATCAAATTCATAGTACTAGGCAATTGAAGAAAACAAGGGAATCACACCCAGAGCGGGTAGAACATCATGAATTCTTTGAGTACTTTGTGTGGCGGTTATCAAAATGTAAATAAACTAAAGACAAAAGTCAAATAATTCAAAGAAACCAGTCCTAAGAAGGAAAGAACATCACGAATCCCCCGAGTGGAGAGATTTAAAGAAGTGAAAACAGGTTGATAAAGCAAGATAAAAAGGGACAAAGAGTGGAGCACTCGATTGCCAAAGAGAAATTACATTGAAATGAACCTGATTTTGTCGAGAAGACGCGAGAAGAAACTATTTAGTACATATATAAGTACATTTATAAATGAATTAATGAATGGTTGAATGTGTTAGGCATAATGGGTTACTGAATGTTATGAAATCGCGCCTTGATAGACACTTGTCCTTATTGAAAGCGAATAAAAACTAAACTGACTAATGATCCATCATGATTGGTGACACATGTCCTCTGGCGTATGGATTTTTTGCACTTGTCCCCGTATTTGAGTTTTCTCGAAAGAAACCTGCCTAACCGCTTGTGGAACATTCACGTGCAGCACTCCGACCTTTAAACCTTGCCTTTAAAGTTTCTTCGAAATTGTGTGTGTATTTCTTAAGTGTGGTTCGAGTATCATTACTTTTAGTCTAGTCTTTTAGAGGAAGAGAGTAAATATTTTTTTTTTGGTAAACCAATGTATCCTCCATGGCGATTGTGGAGACTAATCCTTCGAGTTATCGGAGATCCATTTAAGGGGTTGACCTTTCCCAACAAATGTTTTTCCATACGTACCGGTCAGAGATCGAACTCATGACCAAATGGTTAAGGGGCCCAAGTATCTACCATTTGTGCCATATTATGTTGGTAAGTAAATATTTTTGATAAGTTCTTTAACCGACCGTAAATCGGTCAAGCACCACTTCTAGTATTAGGGATTAATCGTCATTAGGTACTCTAACATTGCACACGATGTCCCACTAATCTGGTATCGTTTCCGCAAGTTATGTTAACCAACTTTTTGATGCTCTCCATTTACCCAAAGCGGTTAATAACTCTGTCTTTACCAAGTTATGTTTAGTCTTGAACTTTGCATTGAATTTTTGAGGTCTTGCCTTTTACTCAAATGGATCCCTCTTCCTTTGTCCACAGAAGTTAATTCCAAGTAATCTCACTCACTTTTGGAACGACATTTGCTATCCCTCTTGAAAATGGTGTTCGGACACGACTGATTTGGATGTTGGATCCTTAATCCAACATTGGCCTTATATGTGAGTAATTATGTGTTGTGGACTGTCTCTTAAGATCAAGCCCAATTAAAGTGATCTAATAAGGTTAGGCTAATATGGGCTTTTGAGTATCTAATAAGGTGTGGGCCTTTAATGTGTAGAGACTAAAGTGTAATTTTAGTTTTGTGATGGGCTAAATTAGAAATACCAATAGATAACTCTAATTATGGCTCTATAAATAAGGAGGTTATGGTCCTCAGGTCACGCTACACTACAAGACTTACCTGACATCACATCATCAGGAAGATATAGAGAGATAGCTAAAGGGTTCTCTCGAAGAGAGTACGTGTTGACCTGGAAGGCCAAACCACATACCAAATCATCAGGACCAACATCATGAGTTCAGGTACGCTTCCGCTTCGGTATTTTCTAGTGATTAACATGAAAGTTCCTGGCATTATAAGAACTATTAGGATCTAACAAGTGGTATCAGAGCTTCTAATGTTTAATCATTAAGAAAGTTTCTGGCTTTATAAGAACTATCAGTTTTTTTTTTCGCTGTACATGTGCCATGAAGCTTCGTTTTGCTTTTCGGTTTTTTTTGTTCCGTTCCAGAAATCATGATTTTCGTTTATGGCTATTGTATATAAAGATAAAGAACTGAATTCGTTACTTTAATATGATGGGGTTTTGTCTCTTATTCGTTAGGTTTCTTTTCATTATTAAAATCATGAAAATCATGATTTCAGTTCAGTTATGGAATTGGTTTGTTTGGTATGTCATCATAAAATTGACCTTGCGGCATTTCGGGTTCAGGTTTCTGTGTTTTATGTTACTATAAGAATGAATTATGAATTCAGTGATTCGCTTGGATTTTGGTTTTTTGGCCGCATATATATAGATTGATAGTGAACATAGCGATTTGGTTTAGTAAAGTTACTAGTATACCTGCCCGTGCGATGCACGAGAAACATTTCGAGTACATTGGTCATCAAAAAAAATATAATTTATTAGTATACTATTGTAAATTCTTAAATGTCCCCCCTACACACATATATGTAGCATTGTTTATTTTATTTATGTTTGTCAAATAGATTAAAGACGTTTTTTTACCAAGAAGGTGTGAGGAGTCATGATTATAGTGCTTTAATTTAGCAATATTTTAAACAAATTTCTGTTTTTATCTTTTGACGTTAGTACGATACATCGTTTCATATTTTACGGTTATTAATATTGTCATTTGTGTCTTATTGGTTAATAATAGTAATTATGTATTTGTAGTATGTAATTAATCCCTCGAGTCGGGTAGGATATATATTTGTTTGAATATATATTACATAATGATTATTCAAGATATTATGAATTAGTCAGGAAAAACTATCTTAAATTTTTTAATAGCGTGCCTAAATAAAGGGTGTCAAAAATAAGCCACTAACAATATAAAATATGTCAAAGGGTATGAATAATAATTGATTCGTTAACAAAATTAAATTAGGTTTAACCCATTGACATTGTGATTCAAAATCAATAAGATTGGGATGTGTATAGCCTTTTTCTTGTTAAAGAATGTTTATGACTATTGTTTTTGGGAAACAAATGTGTATGGCTTGATTCCTATATTTTTTTGACAAAAAGAATATGTATAGTATCCAAAAAACGTTAAAGTTTTTTGAGCATATCCAACGGTTAGCTCATTGCGGGTTCTTAAAGTAAACTCCACAATGCCACCTATGTTTTAAGCAATCGTACGAATTTTATTCCAATTGTGAATCCACAAAGACATAAATTGGGTCTAATAATTTATCTCACTTAATTATTTTTTTATTCATTTTTATTTTTCTATGAACTTAATTTATTGATTTGTTTTTTTATATTATATTTATTTATATTTTTTCTGTTTTAACCAAAACAAAATATGTTATATTAAAACCATAAAATAGAATGAATTTGGATATTTTTTACTAAAACTTTGATGATGTAAGTGTAGATGATATTATTATTATTATTGTAAAAAATATAGCAAATTGCTTGATTGTTATTATAATTATAGCAATTCACAAAAGTTATAAAAATGCAATCTTGTTGAAAAATTATATTGAGTAATATATTATTCAAAGAAATTGTATGTTAAAAACTGTTAAGTGAGTTTTAGTAACTTAAAATAAAATTGGTTATGGTTGATAAATAATTAAATCGAATTATATGATACTGTATACATAAAAAGACTTATGGTTCAATTAATTGAATTGAAACACATTGATAAGTTTTATATTACAATATATTACAATACTAAAATACTCTTGTGCACATAAGAAACTATTAATTTGAGAGAAGATTTATTACACAATTTGTACATAAATTTACTCCATTGGAGAATTCTATTTAGAAAAAATAAGAAAAACAAAAAAAAAATCATTTAATATGTAGACCCGTGCTACGCATGGTATAAAGTAAAAAAAACAGTAAATTTTATGTTTTTTGAAAATATCAATTTTTATATTATTAAGTTAGTTTAATAATATGGATAGTTATTTAATAGAAAATAATAATAATAATAATAATATTAATAATAATAACAACAACAACAAACATATAAAGAAAATTGAACAAACTCGATGAAATGAAAAAGTGTAACACCCTAATATCTCTAATCAATAGAAATACTAAGAATGTACAATTTAGTAAACATCAGAGTAACTTTCCTACTTATAATAAGGAAAAAGCGGAAACGATTACATAACTCAATTGTCTCAAGTCATATATCGACTACAAAGACGACGGGAATAACATAATCAGAGACTGAAGGATTAAATCTTCAATCTCCTCTTCTTGCATGACACCTACTCGCATCCCTTAACCTTATTCTTTTCTGTTGTTTCTCTGTAAAACAACAACAAATGATAGGGTGAGATAACATATCTCAGTGAGTTCTACCGCGACCCCTAACATTCACTCGGTTCAATTAGGAAAACCCTTTTAATTCGTAATTCAATATAAATTACAAAATAGTCCATTTCATCTTTTATCACATCACCAACCACCCAAAGTAGCTTAAGTGATGAATTTCAATATTACATTTTAATCTTTTGCAAGTCACCAACTCCGAAAGCTTAAGTGAACCCCTAATTACGCTCACGGTTTAAGTACAAAGTTCCTCTTTAATTGGTAATTCAATATGAATCACAAAACCATCTGGCAATTCTACAATTGAATTGCAAAAACATCTGGTAGTTCAATAAAAGAATTACAAACCCATCTGGCAATTCTACAAATGAATTGCAAAAACATCTGGTAATTCAATAAAAGAATTACAATAAAGCCTTATTAATTCTAGCACATCACCAACAACCCAAGGAAGCTCGAGTGAACCCCAACATCTGGCCGATAAGTGTACAACTCTTAAAGGCAAAGTAATAATAAACCTCAGGGGGCCTAAGATAAGGGCTCATGACTTCCCTCTCTTAGTATGCTAACATCTGGAGGTCGTCACCTCAATTCGATATAATTTATATATCACACCCGCATTGGCCCGTCAATCTTATTTAATACCCGCATTGGGCCGTCAATCACATATGATATAATTTATATATCATGTCCACTACAATAGTAGAACATGAAGTTCCGTTTTGATTTGAAAAACATATGTTCTCACACGTAGCTAGCCTCGGTTTTTCAAAACATTGATAAGTTCCAAAACAATTCCTAAAAACCAAATTTGAACATGTTAAAATCATGTTTTTATAAAGTAAATATCATCCCAATTGGTTGAGAAAAGGTTTAGAAGTGATTTGGAACAAAAAGGAGCGACGAAAAGACAAAACAGCATTTTGAACCCGAGAGCAACGCATGGTCCGTGCCCCTGGGGCGCACGGTCCGTGCTACCTGTAAAAAATTTTGTGTGGATTTCTGTCTACGGGACGCATGGTCCGTGCCTCTGAGGCGCACGGTCCGTGCTACCTGTACAGAAACAGCATTTTAACTCCATTTCGTCTGTTTCACGATTCCGATTGATTCCAAACCGAAACCCGAACCAATTCCAACTGAAAAACAGAAAATCTCACAACATATTCCAGTCCAAACAATCACAATCAAACCAAACTTCACATCACAATCAAAGTATAATTGGAAAATTAAACCGTAAACGATGTTTTTCTAAAATTCGGTTTTTGACTCTAAAATCCTTTCGGAACCAAAACAACAGTCAATTCCAGAATTTCAACACAATCAATTTAAAGTGTAAATTCCCTAAACGTGAGTAAAACTCACCGATCGTGATGAAAATCACGAAACATCGAGACTCTCCGAAGTTCAAACGACCCGTAACGCACGAACACGTTCCAAACTTCACGAACTTGTCCAATCGCTTCCAAAATCGAAAACCCATCTACTGGGATTCACAACCAGCAACTCAATCACCCTAAAACTATCTTCAATGACTCAAACTCCATTGTTGACCAATTTGGGGCTTTAAAACCTAACAATGGCAAATAGTGAATGAGGAGGAAGGAGCTTCTAAAATTGGTATCATTGGATAAGAAATTAAAAAAAAAGAAGGAAGATGATGGTTTGGATACTTACACACAAGATCTTCAATGGAGTTTCCTCTCCATTCTTTTCTTCTTCTTCCTCTCGCCCCCTTTCTTTCTTTCTATTTTTCTTTTTCACTTCTTGCTTTTGGCTCAAATGAGGAAAATGAGGTGTTTTTATTATTGTGGGAGCTAAGGGTAAGTTTTATGGAAATGACTAAAATGCCCCTTAGTTCCTTAATTCCCTCTTTAATCTATTTTCTACCCAAACAATCATCAATAATTCACACAATTCAAACTATAATTCAAATAAATCACATAATCTAACAATTTTATATTGCTTTCGAGACAATCTCATATCCTCGACTAGATTTATTATTTCATCGAATAATAAATCTCTAGTTAATTTCGTAAACCGAAATTAACGAAACTAGGGATGTTACAAAAAGTGTAGCCCACAACCAAGACCCGTTAAATGAAAGAAAAAATGATAAAATGATAGAACTATTTTTTTTTTGGGGATTTTATTTAGAGCTTAGGGAAATATTAAAATTAATTATTAAACTTAAATAAATGTAAGATATATTTTTATAATCAAATAGCTCTAATAGTAACCTTAATAATTAATCAAAAAATGATTTGCCTAAAATATTAATAGTTAATTTATTATTTTTTAATTTGCATCAAAAGACAAAAACAAATAGAAAATAATCTAATATTGACTATAAGTAAATTTAATTAAGTAAATACAATTTTAATATTTTTCAATATAAAGATTCTTTACTTTACATCGTAGCATTTCAAAATGATTCACATGAACCAAACCTGGATTTTTGTTAATTATTTCTAGGGATGAGCAATGGGGTGGAGCGGCGGTGGGGAGTACTCCCCTGCTCCCTGTTCCCACCTGCCAAATTGTTGGTGTGCGGAAAATGTGTGCAAGTATACACAGTCACAAAGTAGTATAAAAGATCGAACGCACAGGGATTGGATTAATTCTTATATGTTGCAAAGACTTGTAAGCTAGTGCAACTACACTACTCACAATTTTGGTTGAAGTTGAAATGAAAATAAATTAAAGGAAAGCAAGTAAATTGTGCAGGAAATCAGTTGAGAATGATAGTTGAGATGTCTTCACTATCTAAATCACTTTTGAGTGTATTGTGTTTTCTTGTGGTGCAGATGCACTTAGGTGCAGCTGCATCAGTGTGTGCTGGTCAGCTACTTTCTTCAGAGTTTCGTTAAAGCTCTTATGATCCTGTTTTTTTGCGGTAAAGAAAGAAGTTGTCAATTCCTTTCTCGCCCCCTTACAGATAATCCATGTTGCTAAATAAGTTCACTCATGCATCTTAAGATCTCACTACACTACTTGTAAGGACTATGTTAACCTAAGGCTAGGAATTAACATGGAATTAACAAGTTGACTTTATCAAAACAAGTTTAACAAAGGCTTTATTAAACACTTATCCTTACTTAGTTCTTGATTTCTAGTTATAAGCCAATTAAGTGAATATAACTCTACTTGTTCTATGTAATCAACCTTAAAACAAGATTAAGAATTTAAACACAAGAACTAAAGTGCTTACACCACTTGAAAACACAATAACTTTCCTCAAAAGATCATTGGAAAGTTAGAACATCCCAACTTAAGAAGTTTAGCTCATGATGGGCATTGCAAAGCAAATATATTGAAAAGAAAACATGTTGCAATAAAGGAAATTACCAGAGTATTCAAGAGAGTAAGAATTACACCAAATGAAAGACTCTTGCATATATTTGCTTAAGAACTAATTTCTTGCACCTATTAGTTCTTTGAAGAAGTGGAGAGAGAAGTTGTCAATTTCTTCTCACCTTCCTCTCAAACTAACACTAATTTAAACTAAGAAAATATGTAAAAAGAACTAGAAGAAATAAACTAGAGAACTATGAAAAACTAGTATGGAAAAGAATATGAACAAGTATATTTTTCCAGTGAGAAATGAAGTCCTATTTATAGCCTTCGAGCTTTCCTTCATATGAGGGTTTCCTTGGTGATCAAGTTAACCAAAAGGTGTTTAACCATGGTTACTTTTCAAAAGATGATGATAGGATTTGATTCCAACACTCAACCTTAAAGAGAGGTCCAATTAGAAGTTGCCACATGTCCTTTAAGAATGATTATTCATGATGGTCTTCTATTGTGGGCGCCGCATTTTGCAGGTGGCCATGTGCCTCTATGTGAGTCTTAAGCAAGCAGCGTGCCAACAAAGCATTATGGCAATGGTAAGAATTGAGGTGCTTCCAATGTGGGGTTGTGAGCTGCTTCGGTGCAGGAAGGTGCAGTTGCACCAAATGTAGATGCACTGTGAGAATTGTTTCTGGTGCAGATGCACCTAACTGTAGCTGCCCTGAACAAACACATCAAACATACCAATATACATGCAAAAATGCTAAGTTATGAACATCATTCACCTTAAAACCATAAATGTTGTTATTTTATTTATACTACTATATTTAGCCCATTTTATACTTGATTTTAAGCAATTATCTAAGTTTAGATACATGAATAACTCTATATAATATAGAGTTATCAAAATATATATTATGTTCAAGAGAGTAATTTAATATTTTGTTAATGTTTTTAATTAAAACACATAAAAAAACTAAAAAAATCAATTACTTATAATAATATATTTATGTAATATATTCAGGTGTTTGCTGGTGTTTTTAGCAAACAATCACTAGTTTTATTAGAAGGTTTGTGAGATCAAACTAGAAAAATCTCAAAGCAATTGCCTTTGAATTGCGCGTGGTTTGTGTTTCAGAAAATGTAGAAAAGGGGACGATTTGCAATGATTAACAGAATTGAAAAGAAAAGAAGCAGTAAATGGTGCGTGAATTGTAAAGAAAAGACAAATAAATTGCATTGAATTGTAAAAGTGGTACACGATCACGTACAGCGATTCTTCCACTCGTTTTTCGCTCTGGCTTGGAAGTTAGAGTTTCAGGAATCGGGTTATGTATTGTGATTTGCGACCTCTGTTTCTTCTCAGAAACTACTATTTATACAAAGGAAAAGAGGGGGGAAAACTGAACTAAGTAACTGCCTAGAAATTTGAAAATTAATAACTGCTACTCCTACTTTCGACCAGAACCGCTTTATCACGCTTCGACCAACTGCTAGTCTTCAGCGCATAACTGCTCTGTTTTCTGTCTGTCGAAAGCTTGTGTCCATTTTCCTCTCTCTTGCTCTTGCTTCCCCGGAAGCTTGTCGAGTTTACCTTGCGCATGACCATTTTCTATGTCGAAATAATTTGGTCTTTGTCGAAATATAAGTCAGGCCTTGTTGACCATTTTCAATGAAGCCTGTCGAAATTACAGGCTAACAGATTGCCCCCCAAAAATGTCTTTTTCGACTGAACTTGAGGTGGAAGAAGAGAAAGAACATTTTTGAATTCACCATCGAAATTTACTTTGCACTTGAGTAAAATAGCTGTATACCTGATGTCACCACTATTAAGTGTTGTTGACGTTACTCCTATATTGGTGTATTACGTGGCCTTCAACGTTCTGCTTATAATTCTGACAATGCTCATATGGCAATCACAACTTTTTTTGAATGCCACGTACTTACGCTTTCTTTATCTTTATTCTAGCGTTATTTTAACTTCTTGCAACGTTGGCTTATACTTTTTCAAGTATTTGCCATTTATACGCAAAATTCTTTCATCAGCGCCAATCTCTTTGACCTCATATGCGCCGTTTGAATAAACTTGTAAAACTTTAAATGGTCCTTCCCAACTTGGGGACCATTTACCAAAGACTCTATCTTTTTTATCCATAGGCAATAGGACCTTCCACACTAGATCACCTGAATCAAAGGCTTTAAACTTAACCTTTTTGTTATAAGTTTTAGCTACCCTCTCTTTCTGTCGAATAAGCATATCTAAAGCTAATAACCTTTCTTCGTCTAAATCAACCAATTCATCAAGCATCATATTCCAATAATAATCAGAGGGAATCTCCCACTGTCTTTGAATTCTTGTTGATTGTAGACAAATTTCAACAGGCAACACTGCATCGTGTCCGAATGTTAGCCTATAAGGAGTAGTGTTGATAGATTCTTTGGGTGAATTTCGACAAGCCCATAATGCTTGATCAAGGGTATTATGCCAATTTTTGGGTTTCTGCCCAACATGCTTTTTAATCAAATTAATAATAACTTTATTGGCAGCTTCTACTTGTCCATTGGCTTGCGCATAATATGGTGTCGAAGTTAATAACTTAAAACCAATTTCAGAAGCAAACTCTACCATTTTTCTACCAGTGAAAACTGATCCCTGATCTGTAGTAATGGTTTCTGGAATTCCAAACCTATAAATGATATGATTTTGAATAAACCTTATCACTGCTTCTTGATCAACATTGGCTAAAGGTATAGCTTCAACCCATTTGGTGAAGTAATCAATTCCCACAAGGATATATCTATGGCCCTTCGACGAAGTTGGCTTTATCTCTCCAATCACATCTAGAGCCCAACCTCTAAATGGCCAAGGTTTGACTATGGCATGCAATTCATTTGCAGGTACATGTTGTATCCCAGCATGCTTTTGACACTCTTGGCATCCCTTAGCAAATTCTATGCAATCTTTCAGCATAGTTGGCCAATACATTCCTTGTCGAAATAATAACCACTTCATTTTGTGGCCTACTTGGTGTGAACCACATGCTCCACTATGTGTATCAGAAACTGCTAAATATGCCTCATTTTCACTAAGACATTTTAATAGTACTCCTTCAGGAGTCTTTTTAAACAATTCGTTTTCAATTATCACATAGCTCAAAGCTCTGTATTTTACCTTTTTATTGGTATTTCTTGTGGGATTTTGCAAATATTCCACAATAGGCCGTCGCCAATCATTATTGGTCATATTGTCAAGAGCAAAAATTTCTGCTAAGTCAAAGTCACCAAAAAATTGACGTTTTTCGACAATGACTAGTTCCTCGTTTGCGTTTGTATCTGTTGCCCCCCCAGTTGTTGGTGTTGACAATAGTGACGAAGAATAGTCATTAGAAATGATCTTATCCTTTATTTCAATTAACTCTTCCAGGCTTTGTTTTGAAACTTTATAGCCTGAAGCAACTTGTGCCAATTCATTTGCCACTTGATTATCAATTCGTGGTAAATGTTCTAAGTGAACAGACTCAAATCTTTTTAACAAAGCATTGGCAACAACAAAGTATCTGATAAGGTGCTCTTTAATGCATTTGTACTCTTTTGTCAATTGTTTGACAACCAACTCAGAGTCGCCTTTTATTTCGACATGACTTGCCCCCAGCTCAAGTAAAATTTCAAGGCCTACTATTAAAGCCTCATACTCAGCTTCATTATTGGAGCAAGCATCTCGAATTTTAAACTTATACTTCGTTGGAATGTTAGTAGGAGATATTATTAAAATACCAATCCCAACTCCATGTTTATGGCTTGAACCATCAAAATACAACCTCCAAGGATATACGTCTACAAAACTTAATGTTTCTTCGACAACAGAATGGTCTACTATAAAATCAGCAACCACTTGTCCTTTAATTGATTTTAGAGGTTGATAAGTTAAGTTGTATTCTGACAAAGCCAAAGCCCATTTACCAATTCGGCTATGCATTATTGGTTTCGACAGCATATGCTTAATAACATCAACATGCGAATAAACAGAAACATCAGCTGGTTTTATATATTGCTTTAACTTTGTACACGAGAAATACAAACAAAGGCACAACTTTTCTATAGGAGTGTACCTCGTTTCGGCATCATTTAAGACCCTACTGAGGTAATAAATGGCTCTTTCGACACCACTATCATCCTCTTGTGCTAACATGCTACCTATTGTTCTATCAGAAGCTGCTATATACAATTTGAGCACTTTGTGTTTAATAACAGGCAACAAAATTGGTGGTTTCATCAAATAAGACTTGATTTCATCGAAGGCTGCTTGATGCATTGGTTCCCATTTGAACTCTTCTTCCTTCTTCAGTCTTAACAATGGCGAAAAAACTTGTGTTTTGCCACTTAGATTTGATATAAATCTTCGAAGGAAATTGATTTTTCCCAGCAACGACTGAAGCTCCTTTTTGGTCGAAGGGGCCTTCGTTTCCATAATTGCCTTAGTCTTATTTTGATTGATTTCAATGCCTTTTTTGTGCACTATAAAACCCAAGAAATCACCTGCACGTACACAAAAGGCACATTTTAATGGATTTATTTTCAATCCATATTTCCTCATTCTTTCAAAAGAACGGCGAAGATGGTCTAAATGACCACTTTCTAAGGAAGACTTAACCACCACATCATCTATGTATACTTGCATAAAATCATCAATAAAATCATGAAACATAGAATTCATGGCCCTCTGATATGTAGCACCAGCATTCTTTAAGCCAAAGGGCATTACCACCCATTCATAAACACCTAATGCCCCTGGACATCTAAAAGCAGTTTTCGACACGTCCTCTTCAGCAATGAAGATTTGATTATACCCAGAATAACCATCGAGCATACTAAGATAATCAAATCCTGCTGCTGAATCTATTAGCATTTCTGCCACAGGCATTGCGTATTCATCCTTGGGAGTTGCATTATTTAAATCCCTAAAGTCTATGCAAACTCTAAGAGTCCCATTTTTCTTTATTACAGGAACTATATTGGCTAACCATTCGACATACCTGGCAGTTCTGATGAATTTGTTTCTGAATAGCCTTTCGATTTCCTCTTTGATCTTAGCCAACACTTGAGGAGCAAATCTTCTTGGCACTTGCTTCACTGGTTTCTTCCCTGGTCGAATTGGTAATTGCATTTCCACTACTTCTGGACTTAACCCAAGCATTTCGTCGTAATCCCAAGCAAAGCAGTCTTTGAACTCCCTTAGCAATGTGATGACTTGGGTTTTTAGAGAAGCATCAATATTTGCACTAATATAAGTTGGCCTTTTTATTGAGCCATTTCCCAAATCAACTTCTTCTAACGGGTCTTGAGCTTGCATATGCTTTGTCGAATCTCTAGGATCCTTTTCAAAACCTAATAATGGATCATCATCATAGATACAGTCAAGTCTTTCATCTATGACTATGCCATTTTCTTCATGTAACTCACTGGCTTCGACAGCCTTTGTTTGTTGAATAATTTCGGCCTCTATAGCCGCTTTAAACTTGTTTTCGGCCATATAAGCCGTAATTTTGTCCCATGCATTGGGCACTGACATAAGAACACTTTCAAGAACTAGTGTTCCACCCCGTTGGTCGAAGAACACCATCAGGATAGACACTATCATCTCCCATTATTTCTCTTTCCCAAACAAAACCATAATTTGGGTCAAGATGAACTGAGGCAAGAACATTATCCGCAGGAACATATGCCTCATTAGAAGATGAACATGGCGCAATCTTCGCCATTTGTTTCTCAAAATTTTCCTTGGTAATTTGGTTCACATCAGCACGGAAGTAGCTCTGATCGGCTTCAACATACTCTACCAAACCATCGTCCTTCCACATTACTAAACGTTGATGCAAAGTTGAAGGGACAACACCAACTCCATGGATCCACTCTCTACCAAGGAGTAAATTAAAATTCGCTTTAGAGGCTATCACTAAGAACAATGTAGTCCTCTTTATGGAACCAACGATTAAGTCCACCTCAATGGCCCCCAAAGAATGGCCAGTTTTGCCTTCATAGTTGCTTAAGACAATGTTATGTGGCCTGAGGTCAGTGTCGAACTTACCAATCTTCTTCAAAAGACCATGTGGCATTAAGTTCACTGCAGCTCCACCATCCACTAACACTTTGTTAATTCCAACACCATTGACTTTGGCTTGGACATACAGGGGTCTCAAGTGGTTTTGCATACTCATATCTGGCTTCTCAAAGGTAGACATTTGGTCTTCGACACAACCATTGTTCATCACATAGTAACACATTGGCATATGATGAACCATATCCTCTGTAAAATCCTCTTCAACATCATTTGGTACTGTGATAAAATCGTACTCAAGAGGCAGTATTGATACCACATTGCAAACAACGTCGAAATCATCTTCAGAATCATCAAAATCAGACTCCATGTCTTCATCCATGTCGAAATCAGCATTCTTTTCTTTCACTGTTGACAATGGAGGAAATATTCTTTCAAGAGCAGGCCTTCTTGGCTTTTCTGTTACCACAGCCTTGCCTTTGGCCTTATTTGCTGCACACACATGACTAGCAACATCAGCATTCCTCTTTGTGGCAACTTCAGCTTTGTGAACCTCACTCTTCGCCACTATCATGCTGCGTGGAACTTGATTATTAGCCAAATGACTTGGAACCTTGTTAATGTCAAAGTGTGCCTTCTTCTTCTGTTGTCTTTGGTAACGACGCCACTGTGTTCTAGTCATAGGGTTCTTACCCTTATAGTTATTCTTATAATTAAACTTAGCAGCATCAGTACCTGGCTTGACAGCTTTAGCACGTTGATTATTGAGCACCCACGCTTCGACAGGAGCACTAGCACTTGGGACAAAGGATTTATTTGTTGACAGCTTCAAATACCCTTTCGCTGAGGACTTCTGCTTAGCAAATTGGCGTTTGCTTGTTGAAGGCTTTGTTGACAAATTAGCCTTATAGCCAGGAAGATCTCCTTTTGCAAAGTCAAATTTCGGCCTGTTATCAAGCCATTTTCTTTTACGTTGTTGTTGATCCTGATAACCTTCGACCGCTTTAGCTGCTTCTTTGTCGAAGACAGCGCTGCACCTTGGGCAAAGCATAACTTCAGAGTTATTCCACTTACACCGATTGAGGAAATCTATCAATTCTTCCTCAGCCTTTGGATACACAGCATGTATCTTCCCACCATATTCTTTTAGGGTCACTTCCTGTTTCTTACCTTCAGCATACATAAACCCTTTTAATTTTTCGGTGGCAGTCTTGACACACTTAGGAGGGTCTGCCATTTGAGCATCCACCATGCCTACATCAGCTTCGACAGGTTCAGAATACATAGCTTCCGCCTTAGGCAATGGATCAACATCAATCTGCATAGGAGCTTTCATTTTCTTATCAGTAAATCTGAGTCTTCCTTCGTCAACTGCTTTTTGCACAATATCCCTGAAAAGCACACAACGGTCAGTGTTATGTCCCAAAAAATTATGGAACTTACAATAACCCTTTTTCTTTCTTTGGTCAAGAGTTGGTATTTTAAGGCCTTTAGGCACTAATATTTGACCATCAGTTACTAAAAGATCAAAAATTTCATCACATTTAGTAACATCAAAAGTATAAGTCTTAGGCATAAATCTATCATTCTTAGGCTCTACAGGGTTATTCCCATTCGCAGGCCTTAATAATTTACAGGTATAAGGAGGACCAGGCTTAAGTTCAGCCACGTCTATCTCCTCTTCTTCGACATTACTATATGTAACGTCGAATTCTTCTTCGACATATGCCACTTTTTCTTTTTTATGATACCTATTCGACCTAGATTTTTCTTCTCTAAGCCTTTCAACTTGTCGAACTCTATCAGCCAATTGAGCCATATCTCTCAAATGAGATGTGTCTAATTTCTTTCTAATTGAGTAATCAAGGCCACCAGCAGCCATTTCGACATGCTCATGTTCAGGGACTTTTGTGAAGCAACGAGATTTCAACAGCCTAAATCTGTTTAAGTAATCATCAATAGTTTCAGGCATTTTGCGCCGAACACTAGCCAATTCTTTAAGACTAATTTTCGACTGGCCCGTGTAAAACTGTGCATGGAATGCCTTTTCTAATTGCCCCCATGTGAACATAGAACCAGGGGGTAAGATCGTGAACCAAGTGAAAGCATTTTTAGTTAGAGAATTTGGAAAGTATTTCATCTTCAAATTCTCATTTTGTGCTAAGTCCCCAGCCTCAGTCAAGAAACGAGCAATGTGTTCGACTGTGGACTCATTTGTATCACCACCAAACTTAGTAAACTTGGGAACTTTCCATCCCGTTGGTAACTCAGTTTGTAATACGTATTCACATAATGGTGATACGAAGTTAGGCCTTTGTAAACCTATGTTAAGGCCATTTTGCGCCAAAATAGTTTCGACTAAAGTGGCTATATTGTTTTCAGCGCCAACATTGTGTTGTTGCACTTGTCGAACAACTTCATCAGCGTTCTGGTGTCTATTTACCAAAACTACTTCAGGGACGTGGTTTACTGCCCCTTGTAGTTCGCCTGCAGTTGTGGACGCTTCGACTGCAACTGCTCCTTGGGGGTTAACTGGCGACGCATTACCCGCAATAATAGGAACTTGCCTATTATTAACCGTTGGAGCCCCAAAGAAATCTGCAATCCTACTCATCTGATTTGCCAACATTTGGTAACTGTTATTGGTATTTTGAATCAATGGATTGAAAAATGTACCAATTTGTTGGGTAAGCATATTAACCATATCGTGATTACTCTCGTCTACTTGCTGTCTTAAAGCCAACAAAGACGTATTGGTTAATGCTGGGGGATTCCGACCAAATACACTCTCAGAAGAGACATGTGTAGGGGAAAAGGTCGAAATATGTGGCATTCCAGTAGGCATGCCATACATTCCCAAAGGAAATGGGGGTAGATGCACGTTATTCAAACGTGGGTCTAAACCGTTCCCCATTGCCATGTAAGGGCTATGATGCCCTGCACTTAACGGCAAAGACATAGGCAAAGATGCCATTTCTGACTGCGTTGAACCAACATTAGTCATTGATAATGAAGGAACGGTTGTTGACGATGATGGTCCTGCGCTAATGCTCGCAGAATCCATTGTTGTTCCTTGCCCTTGTGAAACCACAGGGTTGGAACTAGACGCATTATTCGTACTAGAACGAACCATTTTACCACTTCTTAAGTGCACACAACAGCGAATACAAATAAGAGAGCACGAAAATGAACAAAATCAAAGGCAAAGTCCCACCGGGCGTGCCAATTTGTTTGCTGGTGTTTTTAGCAAACAATCACTAGTTTTATTAGAAGGTTTGTGAGATCAAACTAGAAAAATCTCAAAGCAATTGCCTTTGAATTGCGCGTGGTTTGTGTTTCAGAAAATGTAGAAAAGGGGACGATTTGCAATGATTAACAGAATTGAAAAGAAAAGAAGCAGTAAATGGTGGATGAATTGTCGAAGAAAAGACAAATAAATTGCATTGAATTGTAAAAGTGGTACACGATCACGTACAGCGATTCTTCCACTCGTTTTTCGCTCTGGCTTGGAAGTTAGAGTTTCAGGAATCGGGTTGTGTATTGTGATTTGCGACCTCTGTTTCTTCTCAGAAACTACTATTTATACAAAGGAAAAGAGGGGGAAAAACTGAACTAAGTAACTGCCTAGAAATTTGAAAATTAATAACTGCTACTCCTACTTTCGACCAGAACCGCTTTATCACGCTTCGACCAACTGCTAGTCTTCAGCGCATAACTGCTCTGTTTTCTGTCTGTCGAAAGCTTGTGTCCATTTTCCTCTCTCTTGCTCTTGCTTCCCCGGAAGCTTGTCGAGTTTACCTTGCGCATGACCATTTTCTCTGTTGAAATAATTTGGTCTTTGTCGAAATATAAGTCAGGCCTTGTTGACCATTTTCAATGAAGCCTGTCGAAATTACAGGCTAACATCAGGGTGGAGGATCTGGTCCTTGTCCCCATCCCCAAGTTGACCATGCGAAGATTTTCTCCCTC
The DNA here is from genome assembly GCA_963573325.1 of Astragalus glycyphyllos. NCBI lineage: Eukaryota > Viridiplantae > Streptophyta > Magnoliopsida > Fabales > Fabaceae > Astragalus > Astragalus glycyphyllos. The sequence goes on from OY754307.1 coordinate 43,048,224, forward strand.
GTCCATGTTCCCACATGGAAAAATTCTCTGCCTTCACGACCCTAATGGTGAAGTCCCCACAAGGATTCTATTGCTAACGGGTAGAAATTTTCACCCCTAATTAGTCTTACATTTTCTTCATTATTCAAGTGGATTTTCTTGTTTCATTGAAAAGAAAGATGGATAATATCAGATGAAAGTGAAACAACTCGAAAATGAATAGAAAATCATCGAAATGTACTCACCAACATTCCTACTTATGATTGTATTCCAAGAGTTTATTTAAACTCAAATAATAATGTTGATGGTAGATATTTTGGGGGCACCATGTTGATGGTAGATATTTTTGAGGCACCATGTTGATGTGCAGATTTGTTTATATTAAAGTTGAGGAGTATAAAGAGTTTCAAAATATATATTATGTTCTAGAGATTAATTTTTGGTTTTTCATCCCAAATGATTCTCTAGCAAACTTATGAGGCAATCATTGCGCTTAAGATATAGAGAAATTAGGAAAAGTGTCATCCCATTAAGACATGCATTTTTATATCATATGTCATGTAGTGAAAATTGGGAGATTGGGCAAGAAATTTGTTAGCAAAATTAACCCAACCACTTTAATAACAAAATATATAAAAAAAGGTTGGTATTTTAAATGTTAAGACATTAACCGAAACACATAGTCCTAAATTTTATGTATTGGAACGAAAATATGAACTTCTCTATCGATAAGAGCAATTCTAGCACAACAAAAGGGGAGTCTGCTATTGTTCAAATCAAGGACTTCCCACTTCCTTGCGATGCCCACAAGTACATTCCATTTGCCATTTATAGCATTAATGTCAGATATCATGTCATATTTGGGAGGCATTTTGCAAATAGGAGTGAAAATAAAACTTTTGGATAGAAAACACAAATTTGTTTGGTTCTTATCAAGTAGTGTTGGTGATGGTACACTGCTTGTAAGATAATCTTATTTATAGTTGGGTGAGAACATTTCAGGGCCGGATATTGATATGATTGTTCACATTTAATAAAAAAATGTTTTATTGCAATAATTTCATATGAGTAAATATATCAGTTTTTTTACAATGATATTGATTTCAATAAAACCCGAAACAGACCCAGAACTATGATTGTTGATTGTGGTTAAAAAACGTCTTTCGCAATAATTTTAGATGATTAAAAATATCAGTTTTTTTAAAGTATTCATTTGGTATTACGGGAGAGGAATCAATGGGATATGTGTAGTATTATTGTTGGAATCTATTAATATCAACTTTGTAAAGATGTTGACCCTCATTATATATGAAATAATGATGGACTAGAATTGTGCATCCGTTTGGATAGCTATTTAAAGTAGTTGCATCAGTTTTTTTATTTAATTAGCGATCGACAGTGGTTTATTAATTTTGTTACTAATTTATAATATATCATTCAATAAATTAGGTGAAGACCCGAAACTTATAGCATTTATATAAAAAGTGCAATTTTTTTCGTCACTTGGGTCATTTACATTTTTTTTTTCTGAATATCATTCAGATAGTAGACAAAAACCTTGGATAGTGATACTCAATAAGTTCATAAGAGTAAATATATCAGTTTTTCTTTTTACTAATGATTTCATGTTAGTTTTTTTACAATGTAATGTATGCATTGAATTGCTCCAATTATAATCAATTATGATTGTTGACATGGTTAAAATAAACGTATATTTGCAATAACTTCATATGAGTAAATATATCATTTTTTAAGTATTCATTTTTTTAGTGTAGATTTATTAAAACACATTTGAGGGTTTGATATAATCTATATATGTTAATGCAATTAACTGATATTAACTAATGGGTTGGCCTTGTGAGCTAATAAAAATCTTCTCATGATTGTATTTGTGTTTCTTTAGGATAGAATTCTCAAATTAGAATTGTGTTAATTAGCTTGTCTTATGAAAGAAAAATAAAATTTTCTATCGTTTAATGAGTATAATAACAAAATAATCTAGTTGTGGTACTTATGTATGAGATGGGGGATAATTATGGGAATGGAATGTTCACTCACCCCCATCAATTGACTTATGTACAATTTTATAAAATAAAAAAACTCTAGAAAATAAATAGATACTTCTTAGGGGTAATAGGATTTCCAATATTTAAAAGGATCACCAAAATAAGTACATATTTCTTAGTGTTATATATTAGTTAGGATGCTTGCATATTTTGTATCTAGAAAATGGTTTTGATACATATATGCACATAAAGTTCAGAACACGTTGACCCTATCAATGCATTATCATTATAACAATTATATTTTTATAACCACAATTGTATATAACCGAAAAATGAATAGTGCAATATATTAGATTAATCATAGGTAAAGACCAATGCATTTGATAGGTGTAGCCACCGAAAAATCCCGAAAAGGATTCCTCGAAGGTTCGAAAATGAAGCCGCCGCCAATGTTTAGTTTAAGGGCAAATATTGGAAAAACCCTTTGAAATGGATAAGGGTTCGCGTGACTAGATTAGGGTTCGGGAGTCGGTTATGCATGGGGAAGGTGTTAGCACCCCACGGCATCCTTCCTAAGGAAGGTTACGTGCTAGTTAGTTATATGAAAAAATGTTAATTTTCAAAAAGTTTATTTTACCCTTTTTATTTTGTAAAAGAAATTTAGAGAGATAGACTTGGTGTTTTTGGGTTAAGAATTTATTTAGAAAGGAACTAAAAGGGGTTTTTTTTATTAATGCAAATGACAGAGGTCGGCCGCCCTCTGCTCCTACGTATCTCCTGGTAGAGAATCAAATCACACGTAGTTCTTGGTAGAAAAAATTTGTTTGTTCGGTATTTTTTAATTAGGGATTTTAGGACCCTTGAGTGATCAGCTCATTTGTCCTAAAAAGCTGACTAATCCGACTGTACAATCGACTTAGTCCCCTATTTTCGGAAATTGTTCTTTGTTTGAAGGAAAGAGACGTGTTTGTATTTTTTATTTTAGAGATTGTTTGTTTTAAATAGGGATTTCAAGACCTGATCCGTAACGGTTCATTCGAGGTCCTAAAAAGCTGACTATTCCGACTGTACAGTCGACTTAATCCCCTATCTATATTTTTAAAGAGGGAATTTATTTATGTACTTTATAGGTTTTTTGGAAAAGAAATGGTTTTTGTTTTTGCTTTCTTTTTTGAAGAGAAATGAGAAAAAGAAACAAAAAAGTGGTGTGCCGTAGTAAAATAGGCTGTAAATAAAAAAGGGGACTGTATTAAAAAAAAAGGGGGGTCAGTTTAGCAGCCCACAGCATTTTGTGTTTGGCCTGACCCACGAATTGGGCTTTTGTGCAGGTGGTGCGAGGGGGTGCAATAAGTAATCTGATATTAAAATTTAAAATTAAATAAAATAGAAACAGGAACTATATAAGGAAACAATTTACAAGAGTAACCCTAATTTTGTATCATCTTCTCACCAGCGCCGCTTACCACTCTTCTTTGAAGAGAGAGAAGAAAAATTTCCAAGTGGAGAGAGAGGGAATATTGGAGAGAGAAAACAGGAGAGAGAGTTCGTGGGAGAGGGAAGACGAGAAATGGAGAGAGCGATGGAGGGAGAGAACGAGACGGTGGCATGTTTGTTCGCCGTCGACGGCGAGGACTGTGACGAGAGAGAGCTTTTCACGTTGGCTTCATGACGGTGGGGGATATAAGGATGCGACGGTGATGGGGGACGAACGACAGAGTTTGGGTTTACGGCCTCCGGCCACCGTCTATGGCGGTCGGAGCTAGCAGAGGTTAGTTCCATTTTTTGTTGTTTTTTTTTCTAATTTCTACTTCTTTCATTTTCTGAAATCGAAATCTATCCCTAATTTTCTAACTTTGTTTTCTTTTATTTTTCTGAAATAAATTAAATCCTAATTTCTGAACCAAAACCCTAATTTTTGACCTAACATTGATTATTAATTTTTTGAGACAGAATCTCTAACCCTATTTTGTTAAATCTGAAACTAATTTCTTACAAACCCTAAATTCTAATTTGGTTTTGCTTTTCTGGAATCCTAGTCTCGTTTTTTTATAAAACACCAAAAGAATACTGATCCTGATTTTTAGTCCTGATCTTTATTCTGAACCTAAGCTAGTAAGTTGCTAGTTAAACATAGCTTTGTTTACATAAAACTGATTCCGTTTGTTTACTCACATGCATCACTATGCAACTATTCAATAGATAAAGATAACAAACAAAAACATGCTTGAGGCCATGATATCTACATGTTGTTCAATATATAAAAACGAGATTAAAACATCTGGGTTTAGGTATTAATTGGCAGATTAAAGTTTAATACATATGATAAAGACTAACCCAATCTCCAGCCTCTGTTTATACTAAAAAAACTGAATCAAAATATTAATGGTGAGCGAATATTTTCTTTCCATTTTCAGATCAAGCCAACTGTGAAAAGCTTGCTCAGCAAGGAGCAGATTAGGGTTGTGCAAATCTTCAACAACAGCAGCCGTTGGCTGGGAATTTGGGCCCCCACATATTTTTGGAAATTCTGGTGTAAATCTTATTTGGGCCCATTTGGGGTCTTTTTTGTACTTTGAGCATTTTTTAACTATTGTAACACTATTTTTTGGTAATTCTGATTTTATTATATTTTGTAATACATTTTATTTTTTGGAAATAAGTGAACAAAGAGAAGCTGATGGAAGCCAAGAATGAAAATCGGTCCGACCAAATGACGTGCTAAAACAAAACCAATTTGAAGAAACAAGTCCAATTAAAAACAATACTAAAGACAAGCCCAATTAAAACAAGTTAGTAAAATCAGGCCCAACAAAATACAAGGATAGCCCTAATCACAAAAGCACATGTCCAATTTAATCGAAAAAGTATCTCCGACCAATTGAACAAAATACCAAGCGTTGGCCTAAATTAAAATTAAAATGAAACAACATTGAATGAGCACGAAAAACCTTTCTCGTGGTAATATGACTTGGGACATGACTTGCGAATTGAATAGTAAAGACGAATGTAGTAAAAAGATAGCGGACAAAATTAGGGTATGACAATAGGTTGAATTAAAATACTGGGTATGCAAAATATTGCACATTATGACATATGAATAAAAACCTAAACGACAACATGTCGAAATCATCATTTAATAGCAACAAAAGTAATCAACTTCATCATATTCATCAAACTCTTCATAGTCTTCAATGGTACGAAACTCATTGTCGTCTCCATATAAACTTCCAGGAGGATCTTTGTTGTCCTGCACACGTTGACAAAAATTTAAAAATATCAAATTATTGATTATACAAAATATAAAGCCAAAGTATGAAAAACCATTGTTTAATAATAGGCATGCCTTAATTTTTGGATCACAAATTTGCGCAAGATAGTTGACGTAGTCTTTTTCCGAATCCCAAATTTCAGTAAGGGTAGTGTAGTTGTGGGTGAACAAATACTCATTAGCCATGAGTGCAAAATCATCCATAACTTTTTTCCAGCTTTTCGAATGTTGGGGTATTTTTGATTTAGATGATAAAACAGATGAAATTTTTTAACTGGGTGTTGTGATTCCATTTGACAATGCATAAATATATAGAGAATGTTGTGGTATCACAATAATATTGTGGTGTATGATTGCTTCTCAGGACATTTGATGAATTGGTGAAATTTGTGCTTTAGGGGAGGAATATGCTCAACTGAATATATGGCAGAATTTCTTTGTAAGGGATGATGCAACATATCAGGTTATTTTTTGGTTGTGGGTTATGGGAGAGGAAAAGATGAGATATGTATATCCCTATGCGTATTGAGCTTGATGAAATGGTATAATGACGGACAATAATTATTTGTGCATTGATATTGGATAGTTACAAAATTCATCATTAGTTTTTTTTCTGGGTCTTTAATTATTATAATACCAATTGAATGTTAGGTAACCGTTGCCAAAATCCGAAATATTTAATCATTTTTTTCTTTTCATCAAAGTGCAAATAGATAATGTTTCTAAGTGACATGAACGAAATTTATTGCCAAATGAACCATAGAATAATGACATGTGTGAATTTATTAAATGAAATCATTTGTATTGTATATAGATATTGATATAGATATAGATGTTGCCATTTTAAATATTATGGCATTCTAATTAGTCGCACTTGAATGATAGGGAAAGAAAATATATTATGATAAAGATGACAAAGATAATGAAAAAAAATAAATGGGTGATAATAGGGAAATAAATTATAAAATGTAGAATTAGTTACCTCTCTATCAATAAAAACAATTTAAAAAGAAAACGGGGGTCTGCTATTGTTCAAATCAGGGACTTCCCATTTCCTTGTGATGCCCACAAGTAGGTTCCATTTGCCATTTCTGGCATTGATGTCAAATTTCATGTCATACTTGGATATAGAGGACTGTTTTTGAATAGGAGTGATAACAACAGTTTTTGGATATAGAGGACTGTTTCGTTTGGCTATGAGCAATTATTGGAGGAATGTTGGTAGTGGAGGAATGTTGGTGGTGGTGACCTTATTTATAAATGAGTGTGAACATATTATGAGAGGGAAATTTGAAAACTTATAAGATTTGTAATGTATTGGTAATAGTATTTAATAAAACATTACAATTGTAAACCAAAATTAAGTTTGGCGAATTTAATGAGCAAAATGAATTTTATAAAATTTTTATATTGTCTGAATTAATTATTATGATATTATCAAAAAAATCACCTAGGTTTATATACGCAATTAAACATGTTAAGAAAATATTTATATATTTTTTGATATTAATTATTATTTATATGTAACAATATGGTCTGTTAATTATTAACTATTAATTAATAATCATTATTTATTATTAATTATACGTTACAATATGGTGTGTTAATTATTAATTATTAATTATACGCAATTAAACATGTTAGGAAAATGTTTATATATTTTTTGATATTAATTATTAATTATACGTTACAATATTAATTATTAATTAAACGTGTTAATTATTAATTATACATTACAAATAATACGTTAATTCCATTTACTTTTTTTTTAGATAATTTTTCAACTCTATTATCACATGAATAATACGTTAATTATTATGAAGTTTATATATAAATGTGATAATACTTAATTTTTAGTCAAAATGTTTATATATGAAATATCATTTAGGTTTAATTTTAAAATTAGAAACGTCATGCGAGAATGTAGTTAGAATTACATAAAATTGAGTGGATTTTTTTAATATTACAAAATATGATTAGGACATGAAAAAAGCATGATTTTTTGTGGGGATGTGTATGTGAATCATGCACAATATTAACTACCTTATGACTAGACATTTTGAATAATATGATCTCCTTATGATGATATGACATGTTGATGTGTGTCTCAACAACTCATGATTTTTGTAGATATCATAAGTTTATATATGTGAGTATTTCATTTCTTTTGAATAATAAAATTAAAAATTATGACGTTTTTATTTAAATGTGATAATACTTAATTTTCACTCAAACAATTTATATATCAAAATCATTTAGGAATAATATATATCAATTGTGATATTTTTTGTTTGGTTGTTTTTTGGCGAAATCCTCATAGTGCAGTAACACATTTTTTGGTAAATGGACTCAATTCTTTCGCAATATCATCATACTGGAGGTACACATGCACCGAAGTATACTTCAAACTATGAACATACATGGGTGTAATAGGTTATGAAAATTTTTATCCAAAGGAAGCTTCACACTATGAACATACATGGGTTTAATACAATCTCATTTGATATGATTATTAAATATACATGGGTGTCAAAAAAATTGCACATCTATATATGTATGATGGAAAACCTAATTGACAACATGTGAAATCATGATCTAATACCAATAAAATCAATTTCAGCAACACCAATTTCTTCCATAAGTTACCAAAATCGACCAAAATTCACCAACAGTCGATATGAAGCTTCAAAACCTTCTATTCAACTTGTAAATCAACAATGTAGCTCCTTGGTGATCTCAACCCAACACGCAAAGTTCACATGCAAAACTATTATACTCATTCAACATGAAATTTGAAAATGGTGAAGAATAAACATACAAGATGTGCATGTTTTTCTGATGAAAAAAATGATGTTTAGGGAAGATGAAGGGATGGTGTTGAGAGTGACTCAACCAAGCACCCAACAGGGGATATTTATACCCATAGAGTTTAGGGAGTTAAAATATTAAATAACCATTTTTTAAAATAAATTCTCATAAATCATATTGAAACGTTACACATTAAATTAACCGTTTTATATTACTTTTCATTTTGAATAAATAAAAATTAATTAAATAATATAATTATAAGTATTTATTGCTAAAAATCTAATTGTGTGACATGTGTCAAAATATTTAATGAGGTCATTTTCAATTGTTATTTATATAGATAAACGTTAATATTGTTTTTACTAATACCATATTAGTGATAAACATTATTATATTATTATATCATTTGCTTTGATCTTTATAAGTCACTTAATAATTAATTAAACAATAATTTTTAATATACCCTTAAAAATTAAAAAAATTAAAAATAAAAAAATACTAAATTGAAAGAATACATGTCATGTGATATAATTAAATATTCATATCTACGTTAATTGAAAAATATATAATTAAATATTCATATCTAAATGAATTATTGTTAACTATCAAACCTATTAGCATATTGCACCGTTTAGAGAAATCGATGAATAATAACGCCAGTTTAATACCATTTAATTGGTATGATGTGATGTTAAATAGCAAAACCATAACTGATGAAAACGTTATGTCTTTTATTATTTTAAGTTACGTTACAAATTTAATTGGTATGATTATGGTTAAATATTAAAATCATAACTGATGAGTAAAATATTGTAACTGTCATAATTATTAGATATATTGAAGACCATTTATTGTAATTGTCATAGTTATATAAAAATAAATTATATTTATTGAATCAAGGACGTTTTGAAAGTATAATTATTTTTAATTTATAAAAATAATTTGGATATTAAAAGATTTTATTCATCATTTAACTATTACTTGTACCAAAATTATAACTTATAATTCTAATATAAAATTAATTTGATTGTTTGCAATTATACTAAAAAAATATAAAGATTTGATTTAGTTTTAGAGACTAAATTGGAGAGAGAACGTTAAATGAGGGACTGATTTGACGGTTTCTTGTATAACGTAACGTATAAATGAATATACTCTACACAAAAAGAATACTACTAAATCTACTAAAAACATATTCAATAAAAATTTTAAACTTCTATTTTTAAAATCAAATTACCTATAATTTCACAGTTGATTACATATGAAACTTGTTAAACTAATTCCACAAAACGTTATCCATATTTAAATGAAAACACCATTTATCTCAAGTAATATAATGCACAAATTAATTGAGACAAATAATCTTTGGCTATTTCATGAAGATGTGTGTATATATATATATATATATATATATATATATATTATCGAATATCATTATATTTATGTATACTTTGTAATTATTGATAACGAAAATGGGATTTGTATAGTGTGATATCAAATTGCAATTATGTTTTTAACTTTACTTATACAAAGTATACATGTACTTACAATAATCGACCCAATTTACTGATACACTCTATCTGAATCTTCAAAACACTTATAATAAACTTGTAAATCAACAATGTGGCTCGTTCTCAGTCTTAAGATCCATTCTGATCGATGACTAGTTAATGAGTGTATTGCTATGGACAACATAAAACATAAGCCACTTACCATATGATATGGACCTTAGGACATAGACCATAAGCCACTTACCATATACGATATCTTATTTGGGTTTATCAAGGATGAGAAGTTGCACAAGTATGATTCATACTGCAATTAGCAGATGAGAGAAAGAAGAGGAAAAATGAATGTAAAATTTCATTGATTGATTGTAAAACTGGAAGTACAGAGGTATATATACAAGAGTAACTGAGAGTATCTAACTAACTAACATTTACTACCAACAGTCCTAAACTGAATTAGTTAACAATAACTAATTCATTAACTACATAACAATATTAATTACCAACCTAATAAAGCTTGATAAAACAGAATTTATCAATTGACTTTAGTAGCCTTAATACTCCCCCTCAAGTTAGGGGAATATATATCTAATGTACCTAACTTGCTAATAAAACCAGAGAACTTTCCATGGGGAAGGGCCTTTGTAAAAATATCAAGAAGTTGCTGATGAGTTGGTAAATGAATGAGCTTTAGGAGACCACTATTGACATATTGCCTGATGAAATGGCAATCAATATCAATATGCTTTGACCTTTCATTGGAAGTAGGATTTTCAGCAAGTTGAATTGCTGATTTATTGTCACACATGATCAGGATGGATTCAACAGTGACTTGAAATGGGCGTAGCAGCTGCTGTAACCATAGCAGTTCACTTGTGAGGTTGGCCAGGGCTCTATATTCAGCTTCTGCAGAGGAGCGAGCCACTGTGGGCTGTTTCTTAGACTTCCAACAGACCAAGGAAGAGCCAATGTAGACACAGTAGCCAATGGTGGACTTTCTGCTTATTTGGCAGCTACCCCAGTCAGAATCCACATAGGCAGAAATGTTGGTGTTGTTAGTGGAGGGGAACAAGATGCCTTGGCCAGGAGCATTTTTCAAGTATTGAAGGATATGATGAAGAGCTTGAAGGTGTGCAGTCCTTGGAGAAGCCATGAATTGGCTAAGTTTGTTGATGGCAAAGGTGATGTCTGGCCTAGAGATGGTCAGATACATCAATCTGCCAAGCAATCTTCTGAAGACAGTTGGATCACTGAGGGCTTCTCCTGAAGTGTCATCAAGTTGATTTCCTGAGGGCTTCTCCCGTGTCTTCAAGCAACTCAAGTGTGTACTTTCTCTGACTTAGATGGATGCCTTCAGATGATCGAGCAATTTCTAACCCAAGGAAATATTGGAGCGTCCCTAAAACCTTGAGTTTGAATTTATTTTGAAGTTGAGTCACAGTTTGGTTGATGAGTTGCTGATGAGGGCTAGCAATGATGATATCATCCACATATACTAGTAGGATGATGAGAGAGTTGCCTTCTCCTTTGTTGAAGAGAGTATAATCAGCAGTGCTTTGTGAGAATCCAACTTCAGAAAGAGCTAAGGAGAACTTGTGGAACCATTGTCTTGATGCCTGCCTTAATCCATATAAGGATTTGTGCAATTTGCACACTTGATGTTGCTCCCCCTTGCTGGGATGGCCAAGAGGAAGATCCATGTACACTTCCTCAAACAAGTCACCATTGAGGAAGGCATTATTGATGTCTATTTGAAATAAATCCCAGTTTCCCTGTGCAGCAATTGCAAGTAAAACACGAACAGAAGTTAGCTTAGCAACAGGTGAAAAAGTGTCAGTAAAATCAATGCCTAGCTGTTGTGTATAGCCCTTTGCCACCAATCGAGCCTTGTGTCTTTCTACTGTGCCATCAGAATTGAACTTTGTCTTATAAATCCATCTACATCCAATTGTCTTCTTTCCAGGAGGCAGAGGAACAATGGTCTACGTTTTGTTGTCTTCAAGTGCCTGCAATTCAGTGTGCATAGCTATCCTCCATTCAGGATGTCTGACAGTCTGGTGGTAGAATTGGGGCTCATATTGGAGGCTCACATTGTGAATGAAGGAGGTATAAGGAGCAGAGAGATGTGAACAGTCAACTGTGGATGAAATTGGATAATTTGTGTGATAATCTTTGAGATATGAAGGTGGATTATGAATTCTGTTGGACCTTCTAGGTTGGTCAGTGGTATGCTCAGTGTTTGAGTCATCCTGGGGTGGTGGCTCATTATTATCTGGCTCAGTGTTTTCTGTCTCATTTTGAGGGGTGATATCAGGTGTGTTTGAGCTGTTAGGACAGGGAATGGTGTGAGGAAGGACAAGATTGTCAAAAGGATCATCATGAACTTCAGTAGCCGAGTTGTGAAAGGGATATTTATCCTCTAAAAAATGCACATCTCTGGAGACAATAAATCTGCCAGTGGTAGTATCAAGGAGTTTGTAACCCTTGTATCCAAGAGGGTATCCCGTGAAGATAGTAGGAATGGCCCTGGCAGAGAACTTGTTCCTCTGATTTAGTGGAACAGCAGCATAAGCCAGGCAGCCAAAGTTTCTGAACTGATCATATAGAGGCAGCTTGTTGTAGAGAAGTTCATATGGAGACTTATTTTTCAATGCTGGAGTGGGCACTCTGTTGATGAGGAAGACTACAGTGTTAATGCATTCACCCCAGTATTTGATAGAGACTTTGGATTGAAAGAGGAGATATCTGGCCACATTCAAGAGATGTTGATGCTTTCTCTCAACATAACTGAGTTTTGTTCTGGTCTATATGGACAGCTAAACTGGTGCAAGGTCCCTTGTTCATTGAGGAATTCAGTGAGTTGCAGTTCCTTGGCATTGTCAGATCTCAATTGTTTAATAGCTGCATCAAAGTTAGTTTTGACCATAACAAAGAAATTCTTAATGATATTAGGTGCCTTAGATTTGGTTTGCATCAGATATAACCATGTGTATCTGGTGCAACAATCAACAATAGTCAAAAAATAATTTTTACCATCATGAGTGGCACTGTGATATGGTCCCCATGTATCAATATGAACAAGATCAAAAGGTTTTGCAGAGTAATTGTTGTTGGAAACAAAGGACAGTCTCCTAAATGTTGAAAGATCAATTAAGCAATTTTTGCAATCATGAGACTTGAAATTCAAGGAGACTTTATTGCTAAAAATTTTCAATACTTTCTCAGATACATGTCCCAATCTAGAGTGCCACAATGTGTGGTCTAGATTGGTGTTTGAAACAGAATTACAATTGTGAGAAAGAAAATAATTATGAAAAACATGTGTTACAAGATTGTTATCACTGTAAGGTGACGTGTGTGCTCAGAATACAGCAAGAATAACTCCTTATTGAGATCACCTCTGCCAATCTTCCTGAGTGACTGTGTGTCCTGAAAAATGACATATGTTTCTTCAAAGTGCACACTAATATGACAAGTAGGGGTGAGTTTGGGTACAAAAATTAAATTCACATGAAATGTAGGGATATATAGAACATCATGTAATTCAAGATCAGGATTAATTCTAACACTACCAATGCCTAATACCTACACTCTAGTGTTGTTTGGCAACAATACATATTTATCAGTCAATGGTTTGTAGTTGTACAAGAAGTCAAGACAATATGTGATATGCACAGTGGCTCCTGAGTCTACTATCCATGCATTTAAGGCTTGTAATGCAGAGCATAAGGTGGAGAAGGACATACCAATTGCTTCAATACCTGAAGCATCATGCTGATCAAAAGATGATGAAGGCAATTTTGCCATCTATGCTTGCAACATTAAGATGATCTGTTGACATTGTTGCTGTGACCATGATTGTTGTTGATCAGTAGATGCTGCATCAAGAATGTTGTTCACTGGAGCAGGGGAAGATGGATTGGAACTGCCCATCTTGAAACCAGGAGGGAAACCGTGAATCTTGAAACACTTTTCTTTCGTGTGCCCGTGAATGTTGTAATGGGAACAATAAGGACGATCCTTCCTAGGGTTTCTGGCCTTGGAAGGGGTGGAAGGGACTGCACACGCCATTTCAGCAGAGGGCGTGGATTGATTGCCAATAGAACGCTGGGTCTCATCTTGAAGGAGGAGGGAAAAGGCTTCATCAATTTCAGGGATGGGCTTCATCAACAGGATTTGACCACGCGCATGGTTGAAAGATTCGTGATGCCCCATCAGAAAATCCATAACGTGTTCTTCCTTTGCCGATTGAAGGAGTGGTTGAACACCATCACACGTGCATTTGTGAACAGCTCGGAATTCACCCAATTCGGCCCAGATTGCTTTGAATCGAGTGTAGTAAGTGGTGAGAGAGTCGCTACCTTGAACACAGGTTGAGAGATTCTTCTTCCATTGAAAAATGCGAGGCCCGTTCTTGATGTTGAATCTTCTCTCAAGATCGTTCCAGATGGAATATGCAGATGTGCTGTAAATCACACTTGCGCTGATTTCTTTGGTGAGAGAATTGAGAATCCATGACGCGACAATGCTATCGTTGCGGCTCCAAAGGCAAAGTTTGGTGGCATCGGAGGAATTGGGTTTCTGAATGGTTCCATCAATGAATCCCAATTTGTTGCGACCGTCGAGGGCGAGCATCATTGATCGCCGCCACGAGAGATAATTGGTTCCATTTAGGGGTTTGGAAACCAGAACGAGACCGGCATTGTCGGAATGATGTATGAAGAACGGATCGGAGGTATCAATCGTCTGGGTCATCGTGAGCGCGAGAGGTAGAAGATGAGAGAACAAGGAGAAAGAATGCTCAGAGTGCGGAATCTTCTGATACCATATCAAGGTTGAGAAGTTGCACAAGTATGATTCATACTGCAATTAGCAGATGAGAGAAAGAAGAGGAAAAATGAATGTAAAATTTCATTGATTGATTGTAAAACCGGAAGTATAGAGGTATATATACAAGAGTAACTGAGAGTATCTAACAAACTAACATTTACTACCAACAGTCCTAAACAGAATTAGTTAACAACAACTAATTCATTAACTACTTAACAATACTAATTACCAACCTAATAAAGCTTGATAAAACAGAATTTATCAATTGACTTTAGTAGCCTTAATAGGGTTTATTGCTATGGACAATATAAGCCACTTACCATATGTCAAAGTTTTATTCAACTCAACTCTTTCAACATGAAATTTCCAAATGGGGATTTACACAACCAACAACCAACATTCACATACAATAGAATTCAACTCTTTCAACATGAAATTTCCAAATGGGGATTTACATTACATTTGATATGGTGATTTACATAACATGAGGGATAAAAAGAATTGATATACTATTGAAAACTTAATTGACAACATGTCATATAACTATCTAACAGCAATAAGATGATTTTATAAAAAAAACCCATATATCCCCTAATAACAATAGTATTCACCTCCTTCAACATGATATATCCAAATGATTAAGAATAACTCTCCAAGAAAAGTGAAAAGAACCGTGAAACACAAAACGATGGTTATTGAAGATGAGGTGATGGTGTGGAGAGTGAATCAAACCATCACCCAACCTTAGCTATTTATAGCGATATTTTCTTGGAGAGTTGTAATTTAAAATAAAACGTTTTTTTTCATTTAATTACCATAAACAATTTGGAACGTTACACATTTAAAATCATTATTGAGTGAAATATATTTACAAATAATAGAAATACATTAAATAATTAATTTATATTTTATTTGGAGCTAGCATTTATTGCCTAAATGCTATTAGAGTGCCATGTGTTAAAAAATTTAATGAGGTTATTCTCATTTGTTAGTTATATAGATTCCTTCAGATATTAAGGAGCCCAGTTTCAAGCTTTTTTGCGATGAATTTGGGATATATGCTGAATGAATTCAGATAAAGTTAACTATTTTCTTTTTTGAATTCAGTTTCTGGTTTCGGATTCGGTAATTTAAATTAGTTATTTTGATAGTTGCAATGCAGTTGATGGTTTTTGCTATTCATTTATGTATATATGTGATAGATAGAAGAGTACAAGTTCAGGGTTGGGGCAATTTTATTTGCTTCTGCCATACATTGTTTAAAGACGAGTTCAGGTTGTGACGTTTTTATTTTGGTTTGTATCACTCTAGAAACAAATTGCATAAAAGATTAATATTTATTCTATTTTTGGACTTGTACTCACTGTTTTGTATAAATATTTTGGATGAGCAATTTTTTTTTTTAAATTCAAATATTGGACAGTTAAGTTATATATTTTGGAATGAATTGATTGAAGCAACATGTCACCAAAGTGGCATCTCTTGTGGAGATTGATTCATTTTGAAGTATAAAAGGTTGTGTGCTTGTAACTTATGTGAATATTTATCGGCCCAAAGGAAGGTAGCTATTTTACAGAATTGCGAGTACACCTGTGGTGATAAATACGCGATAGTTATTCGGTTTACATGTGAATAGTGAATCGGTCCAAAGGAAGATTTATTGTTTGGCATGTTCTTTATTATCGGTATTTGATTACTACACCAAGGTATCACTGAAAAGTTAATATTTTGTCCAAAGATAAAATGTTAATGGATTCCCGGTATCTTGAGGTGGGGTTTACCTTTTTTTGAATTTAATATTGCTTTTATTTTGAGGTTTAATTAAGCATGTTTTGTTGTTCTCTATTCAGTTGTGAATGATCCTGCGAATATCACCTCCAACATCAACACTATTCCTATGTTGAATGGCTCTAACTTCAAGTCCTGGAAAGACAATGTCTTGATAGTTCTTGGAGTAATGGATCTTGACCTTGCGCTAAGGACCGACTCTCCTCCACCTCTTACGGATTTGAGTACTTCTGAGAAAAAGAAGGAAATAGAAAGGTGGGAGAGGTCAAATCGCTTGTGTTTGATGATCATGAAGAAGGACATTCCGGAAGCATTTAGGGACACAATATCTGAGAAGATAGTTACAGCTAAAGTGTTCCTTGCAAACATTGAGCAAAGGTTTGTCAAGAGCGAAAAGTCTGAGATAGGTACGCTTTTAACAAAACTTATTTCAATGAAGTATACAGGTAAGGGCAACATCAGAGAGTACATTATGGAAATGTCTCATACAGCTTCAAAACTGAAAGCACTTAAGCTAGAACTCTCAGAGGACTTGCTAGTGTATCTGGTTCTGATAACTCTTCCAGCACAATTTGGCCAGTTTAAGGTGAGCTATAGTTGTCAAAAAGAGACTTGCTCTCTAAATGAACTCATCTCACATTGTGTTGAGGAAGAGGAAAGGTTGAAGAAAGATAAGATGGAAAACGCTCACTTTGCCTCTACCTCTAAGTATAAGGGTAAGGGACAGAAAAGAAAGAAGGAAAAGGAAGTTGCAGATACAAGGCCTCAAAAGAAACAAGCCAAAACAGATGATTCAAGTGGCGACGGTTGTTTCTTTTGTAAAGCTGAAGGGCATGTAAAGAAGCATTGCTCTAACTATCACGCATGGCGTGCTAAGAAAGGGTTGCCTGAATTATCGAAATCCAATTGATGGTGAAAGATACATCTTTGTGGGTGATGGCAAGACAGTTCATGTTGATGCAATTTAAAAATTTGTATTATTATTAAAGACTGAATTTCATTTTGATCTTGATTAAACTTTTATTTTAAGGTTTTTTGACTGAATTTGACCTTTGGTGCTAATTTGGACAAAGTTGATTTTTTCTTGTTCATTTGAGAATGGAAAATTCAGTTTGTTTCGTGATTCAAAATTGGTTGGTTCTGTTTTTTTTTTGTCAGGTTTTAATAATCTTTTTTTTTGCTATTAAGACAATTGCTTCGTTTAATGAATTGTTTCATGTGAGTACACAAGGTATAGATTTTATGATCCCGCAATTAAGTGGGTTTTCGAATCAGGAAATGCTAGTTTCTTTGAGGATGTTGAGTTTGCAATGGGAGATATAGTTAGGGAGTTTGTCTTTGAAGAAGAATATGTTGATATTCCCATATGTGTTATTGACACTGCTCAGGATCTTTTCCTTGACACTGTTGAAAACACAACAAGTCAAGACAATGTTGAAATCCCATACAAGAAATTGTTACAGAAGAACAAACTCTTCCACCTCAAGAAACTATGTTATTAAGGAGATCCACTAGACAATGGTATTTTAACTTTCATCAAGTGATCATCTCGTTTGGTTTTGAGGTGAATTTGGTAGATGATTGTGTATACCATAGGTTCTGTGGGAGCAAATGCATTTTTTTCTGGTTTTATATGTTGATGACATTTTGCTTGCGAGCAACGATATAGACTTATTGCACAAAACCAAGAGATTTCTAGGTAGGAATTTTGAGATGTAAGATTTTGGTAATGCATATTTTGTTTTGGGCATACAGATTCACCGAAATCGTTCTCGGGGTATTCTCGGATTGTCCCAAAAATCCTATATTGAAAAGGTTCTCAAGAGATATGGCATGCAGGATTATAAACCAGATGATACCCTTGTGGCTAAGGCAGACAAGTTTAGTCTCAATCAGTGTCCTATAAATGACTTTGAAGAAAAGGAAACGCAGAAGATTCCTTATGCATCAATAATAAGGAGTCTAATGTGTGCTTAGGTTTATGCGCATCCAGATATTGCGTGCATTACTGGATGTTGGGAATATTTTTAGTAACTTAGGATAAGACTATTGGAAAGCAGCCAAATGGATCATATGGTACTTACAGAGAACAAAAGAATATATGCTCTCATATCGGATATCAAATCAGTTTGAGATCATTAGATATACTGATTTCGTTTTTTGTGGATGCCAAGATGGTATAAAATTTACATTGGGCTATGTTTATCTACTGAATGGAAGTGCAATTTCCAGGAAGAGTGCTAAACAGTGCATTATATAGCATTTTCCATTGTGGCAGTAGAGTTCATAGCATGTTATTAGGCATCCAATCGTGGAATTTGACTGCGAAATTTTGTCACGGGGCTGCATACAGTAGATGGTTTTGAAAGACCACTAAGATTATTAAAGAAAGAACTCAGAGTTAACAGTTATCTACAGAGCATATCTGGACAAACTCCATGGTTGCGGATCCACTTACTAAAGGATTGCCACCCAAAAATGTTTCATGAGCACACCGCTCGTATGAGTGTCATATCATTAAGTAATATTCAGTTTTATTGGGAGTTTGTTACTTTTAAATGCTTTTATGAAATAGACCTGTTTTGGTTTATGTAAGGTTTTTGGTTTATGTAAGGTTTAAGAATACATTCCGCAGAAATTAAGTTTTGGTATTTATTACACTCTGATTCTGTTACTGTTTGATCTCACTAAGGTTTAAGGTGGACCAATTGGAATAAGACATGTTAAGATCACGTTACATGAAAATTCCATGCTACACATCCACATCATGATCCATGTCGTTCTTTTGTGTCAGCATATGTGGCCATTGATGGGTTTAGTTACGATAGATGTAACGAAGACTACTTTGATCCTATGTTGGTATGATTGATGGACGGGATTGGTTATAGATACATTCAGTAATGAGAGTCATTTGATATCATAAGGATAATTCTTGCAATGCATAATTATAAGGTCGCACATATAGTCCAAGTGGGAGATTGTTGGATCCTTAATCCAACATTGGCCTTATATGTGAGTAATTATGTGTTGTGGACTGTCCCTTAAGATCAAGCCCAATTAAAGTGATCTAATAAAGTTAGGCTAATATGGGCTTTTGAGTATCTAATAGGGTGTGAACCTTTAATTTGTAGAGACTAAAGGGTAATTCTAGTTTTGTGATGGGCTAAATTAGAAATACCAATAGATAACCCTAATTAAGGCTCTATATATAAGGAGGTTATGGTCCCCAAGTCACACTACATTACAAGACTTTACAGATTCGTTCTTACCTAACATCCCATTATCAGGAAGATACAGAGAGAAAGCTAAAGGGTTCTCTCAGAGAGAGTACATGTTGACCTGGAAGGCCAAACCACATACCGGATCATCAGGACCAACATCATGAGTTCAGGTACGCTTCCGCTTCAGTATTTTCTAGTGATTAACATGAAAATTTCTGGCTTTATAAGAACTATTAGGATCTAACATTGGATGGGAACACTTTACCTCCTCGATCCTCTCGACCACGAACTATGCATAGAACTTCATCGACAACCCCTCTTTCTGGAAATGTTACAATACCTACTTCCACTATGATGGTCGTAGATCATGTCACTGTGTTAAGAGATTATCTGTCATCTCTTTCTGCTCTGAAATAAAAGCCTCAAACCCATGGAGCTCCTACTTCGGTGGAGTCTGGAGGTATTGCAAACTTTCTTTGACAACTTAGAGAAAATTTTGGAACATCATGGAGATAATATTTTTGAGGCCTTCACCAAGATACCTTGGCTTAAACAGCGATTCCATGATTTGATTTGGGAAATCTATAAATACGAAGAAGGACCTACCCTCCTTAGGAAGCAAGAATTTTGAGAACTCGCTCCATTTCTTGTGCGGTTGATTAAGGTTCACACCGACTTAGAAGATCAAAGAGCTTTTTTTAAAGCCTTGGAATTCAAAGCTTACCAACTGAATGCCGAAACTTTTGAGATTCACCAGAAGATGGATAGCGTTAATGAAGTTCTCGAAGACAGCGAAGATCAAATTGTAGAACTTCGCTCACAGGCGGCTAGTTCCGAAAACTCCATTGTTGGCCTCAATGAAGATCTTAAATGTCTTAATTCTCAGAAGGATAAATCCTTTGCTCAAATCAATCATATTCGGGATTTGATGTCGTCGTTTCTAGATGTGAAAGATCAAGTAACTTCACAACTTGAATATCTTAAACATCGTAGAGAAAATCATTCTGCTCGAACAGTTGGGTTTAGAAGTAGAGAAAGTATTATTGGAGAGGAGCTTCGAGAAAGTTCAAGATGAATTATCCAAGTTTCTTTGAACTTTAATTCCATTTGTACTTGAATCGTTTGAATTCAATGAATCTTTGTACCGCTGTTTGCTGGTGTTTTTAGCAAACAATCACTAGTTTTATTAGAAGGTTTGTGAGATCAAACTAGAAAAATATCAAAGCAATTGCCTTTGAATTGCGCGTAGTTTTTGTTTCAGAAAATGTAGAAAAGGGGACGATTTGCAATGATTAACAGAATTGAAAAGAAAAGAAGCAGTAAATGGTGTGTGAATTGTAAAGAAAAGACAAATAAATTGCATTGAATTGTAAAAGTGCTACACGATCACGTACAATGATTCTTCCACTCGTTTTTCGCTCTGGCTTGGAAGTTAGAGTTTCAGGAATCGGATTGTGTATTGTGATTTGTGACCCTTGTTTCTTCTCAGAAACTACTATTTATACAAAGGAAAAGAGGGAAAAACTGAACTAAGTAACTGCCTAGAAATTTGAAAATTAATAACTGCTACTCCTACTTTCGACAAGAACCGCTTCATCACGCTTCGACCAACTGCTAGTTCTTCAGCGCATAACTGCTCTGTTTTCTGTCTGTCGAAAGCTTGTGTCCATTTTCCTCTCTCTTGCTTTTGCTTCCCCGGAAGCTTGTCGAATTTACCTTGCGCATGACCATTTTCTCTGTCGAAATAATTTGGTCTTTGTCGAAATATAAGTCAGGCCTTGTTGACCATTTTCAATGAAGCCTGTCGAAATTACAGGCTAACAAATTACCCCCCAAAAATGTCTTTTTCGACTGAACTTGAGGAGGAAGAAGAGAAAGAACATTTTTGAATTCACCATCGAAATAGACTTTGCACTTGAGTAAAATAGCTGTATACCTGATGTCACCACTGTTAATTGTTGTTGACGTTACTCCTATATTGGTGTATTACGTGGCCTTCAACGTTCTGCTTATAATTCTGACAATGCTCATATGGCAATCACAACTTCTTTTGAATGCCACGTACTTACGCTTTCTTTATCTTTATTCTAGCGTTATTTTAACTTCTTGCAACGTTGGCTTATACTTTTTCAAGTATTTGCCATTTATACGCAAAATTCTTTCATCAGCGCCAATCTCTTTGACCTCATATGCGCCGTTTGAATAAACTTGTAAAATTTGAAATGGTCCTTCCCAACTTGGAGACCATTTACCAAAGACTCTATCTTTTTTATCCATAGGCAATAGGACCTTCCACACTAGATCACCTGAATCAAAGGCTTTAAACTTAACCTTTTTGTTATAAGTTTTAGCTACCCTCTCTTTCTGTCGAATAAGCATATCTAAAGCTAATAACCTTTCTTCGTCTAAATCAACCAATTCATCAAGCATCATATTCCAATAATAATCAAAGGGAATCTCCCACTGTCTTTGAATTCTTGTTGATTGTAGACAAATTTCAACAGGCAACACTGCATCGTGTCCAAATGTTAGCCTATAAGGAGTAGTGTTGATAGATTCTTTGGGTGAATTTCGACAAGCCCATAATGCTTGATCAAGGGTATTATGCCAATTTTTGGGTTTCTGCCCAACATGCTTTTTAATCAAATTAATAATAACTTTATTGGCAGCTTCTACTTGACCATTGGCTTGCGCATAATATGGTGTCGAAGTTAATAACTTAAAACCAATTTCAGAAGCAAACTCTACCATTTTTCTACCAGTGAAAACTGATCCCTGATCTGTAGTAATGGTTTCTGGAATTCCAAACCTATAAATGATATGATTTTGAATAAACCTTATCACTGCTTCTTGATCAACATTAGCTAAAGGTATAGCTTCAACCCATTTGGTGAAGTAATCAATTCCCACAAGGATATATCTATGGACCTTCGACGAAGTTGGCTTGATCTCTCCAATCACATCTAGAGCCCAACCTCTAAATGGCCAGGGTTTGACTATGGCATGCAATTCATTTGCAGGTACATGTTGTATCCCAGCATGCTTTTGACACTCTTGGCATCCCTTAGCAAATTCTATGCAATCTTTCAGCATAGTTGGCCAATACATTCCTTGTCGAAATAATAACCACTTCATTTTGTGGCCTACTTGGTGTGAACCACATGCTCCACTATGTGTATCAGAAACTGCTAAATATGCCTCATTTTCACTAAGACATTTTAATAGTACTCCTTCAGGAGTCTTTTTAAACAATTCGTTTCCAATTATCACATAGCTCAAAGCTCTGTATTTTACCTTTTTATTGGTATTTCTTGTGGGATTTTGCAAATATTCCACAATAGGCCTTCGCCAATCATTATTGGTCATATTGTCAAGAGCAAAAATTTCTGCTAAGTCAAAGTCACCAAAAAATTGACGTTTTTCGACAACGACTAGTTCCTCGTTTGCGTTTGTATCCGTTGCCCCCCCAGTTGTTGGTGTTGACAATAGTGACGAAGAATAGTCATTAGAAATGATCTTATCCTTTATTTCAATTAACTCTTCCAGGATTTGTTTTGAAACTTTATAGCCTGAAGCAATTTGTGCCAATTCATTTGCCACTTGATTATCAATTCGTGGTAAATGTTCTAAGTGAACAGACTCAAATCTTTTTAACAAAGCATTGGCAACAACAAAGTATCTGATAAGGTGCTCTTTAATGCATTTGTACTCTTTTGTCAATTGTTTGACAACCAACTCAGAGTCACCTTTTATTTCGACATGACTTGCCCCCAGCTCAAGTAAAATTTCAAGGCCTACTATTAAAGCCTCATACTCAGCTTCATTATTGGAGCAAACATCTCGAATTTTAAACTTATACTTCGTTGGAATGTTAGTAGGAGATATTATTAAAATACCAATCCCAACTCCATGTTTATGGCTTGAACCATCAAATTACAACCTCCAAGGATATACGTCTACAAAACTTAATGTTTCTTCGACAACAGAATGGTCTACTATAAAATCAGCAACCACTTGTCCTTTAATTGATTTTAGAGGTTGATAAGTTAAGTTGTATTCTGACAAAGCCAAAGCCCATTTACCAATTCGGCTATGCATTATTGGTTTCGACAGCATATGCTTAATAACATCAAAATGCGAATAAACGGAAACATCAGCTGGTTTTATATATTGCTTTAACTTTGTACACGAGAAATACAAACAAAGGCACAACTTTTCTATAGGAGTGTACCTCGTTTCGGCATCAATTAAGACCCTACTGAGGTAATAAATGGCTCTTTCGACACCATTATCATCCTCTTGTGCTAACATGCTACCTATTGTTCTATCAGAAGCTGCTATATACAATTTGAGCACTTTGTGTTTAATAACAGGCAACAAAATTGGTGGTTTCATCAAATAAGACTTGATTTCGTCGAAGGCTGCTTGATGCATTGGTTCCCATTTGAATTCTTCTTCCTTCTTCAGTCTTAACAATGGCGAAAAAACTTGTGTTTTGCCACTTAGATTTGATATAAATCTTCGAAGGAAATTGATTTTTCCCAGCAACGACTGAAGCTCCTTTTTGGTCGAAGGGGCCTTCGTTTCCATAATTGCCTTAGTCTTATTTTGATTGATTTCAATGCCTTTTTTGTGCACCATAAAACCCAAGAAATCACCTGCACGTACACAAAAGGCACATTTTAATGGATTTATTTTCAATCCATATTTCCTCATTCTTTCAAAAGAACGGCGAAGATGGTCTAAATGACCACTTTCTGAGGAAGGTTTAACCACCACATCATCTATGTATACTTGCATGAAATCATCAATAAAATCATGAAACATAGAATTCATGGCCCTCTGATATGTAGCACCAGCATTCTTTAAGCCAAAGGGCATTACTACCCATTCATAAACACCCAATGCCCCTGGACATTTAAAAGCAGTTTTCGACACGTCCTCTTCAGCAATGAAGATTTGATTATACCCAGAATAACCATCGAGCATACTAAGATAATCAAATCCTGCTGCTGAATCTATTAGCATTTCTGCCACAGGCATTGCGTATTCATCCTTGGGAGTTGCATTATTTAAATCCCTAAAGTCTATGCAAACTCTAAGAGTCCCATTTTTCTTTATTACAGGAACTATATTGGCTAACCATTCGACATACCTGGCAGTTCTGATGAATTTGTTTCTGAATAGCCTTTCGATTTCCTCTTTGATCTTAGCCAACACTTGAGGAGCAAATCTTCTTGGCACTTGCTTCACTGGTTTCTTCCCTGGTCGAATTGGTAATTGCATTTCCACCACTTCTCGACTTAACCCAGGCATTTCGTCATAATCCCAAGCAAAGCAATCTTTGAACTCCCTTAGCAATGTGATGACTTGGGTTTTTAGAGAAGCATCAATATTTGCACTAATATAAGTTGGCCTTTTTATTGAGCCATTTCCCAAATCAACTTCTTCTAACGGGTCTTGAGCTTGCATATGCTTTGTCGAATCTCTAGGATTCTTTTCAAAACCTAATGGATCATCATCATAAATGCAGTCAAGTCTTTCATCTATGACTATGCCATTTTCTTCATGTAACTCACTGGCTTCGACAGCCATTGTTTGTTGAATAATTTCGGCCTCTATAGCCGCTTTAAACTTGTTTTCGGCCATATAAGCTGTAATTTTGTCCCATGCATTGGGCACTGACATAAGAACACTTTCAAGAAACAGTGTTCCACCCCGTTGGTCGAAGAACACCATCAAGATAGACACTATCATCTCCCATTATTTCTCTTTCCCAAACAAAACCATAATTTGGGTCAAGATGAACTGAGGCAAGAACATTATCCGCAGGAACATATGCCTCATTAGAAGATGAACATGGCGCAATCTTCGCCATTTGTTTCTCAAAATTTTCCTTGGTAATTTGGTTGACATCAGCACGGAAGTAGCTCTGATCTGCTTCGACATACTCTACCAAACCATCTTCCTTCCACATTACTAAACGTTGATGCAAAGTTGAAGGGACAGCACCAACTCCATGGATCCACTCTCTACCAAGGAGTAAATTGAATTTCGCTTTAGAGGCTATCACTAAGAACAATGTAGTCCTCTTTATGGAACCAACGATTAAGTCCACCTCAAAGGCCCCCAAAGAATGGCCAGTTTTGCCTTCATAGTTGCTTAAGACAATGTTATGTGGCCTGAGGTCAGTGTCGAATTTACCAATCTTCTTCAAAAGACCATGTGGCATTAAATTCACTGCAGCTCCACCATCCACTAACACTTTGTTAATTCCAACACCATTGACTTTGGCTTGGACATACAGGGGTTTCAAGTGGTTTTGCATACTCATATCTGGCTTCTCGAAGGTAGCCATTTGGTCTTCGACACAACCATTGTTCATCACATAGTAACACATTGGCTTGTGATGAGCCATATCCTCTGTAAAATCCTCTTCAGCATCATTTGGTACTGTGATAACATCGTACTCAAGAGGCAGTATTGATACCACATTGCAAACAACGTCGAAATCATCTTCAGAATCATCAAAATCAGACTCCATGTCTTCATCCATGTCGAAATCAGCATTCTTTTCTTTCACTGTTGACAATGGAGGAAATATTCTTTCAAGAGCAGGCCTTCTTGGCTTTTCTGTTACCACAGCCTTGCCTTTGGCCTTATTTGCTGCACACACATGACTAGCAACATCAGCATTCTTCTTTGTGGCAACTTCAGCTTTGTGAACCTCACTCTTCGCCACTATTATGCTGCGTGGAACTTGATTAATGTCAATCGTACTGCGTGGAACATGGTTATTAGACAAATGACTTGGAACCTTGTTAATGTCAAAGTGTGCCTTCTTCTTCTTCTGTTGTCTTTGGTAACGACGCCACTGTGTTTTAGTCATGGGGTTCTTACCCTTATAGTTATTCTTATAATTAAACTTAGCAGCATCAGTACCTGGCTTGACAGCTTTAGCACGTTGATTATTGGGCACCCACGCTTCGACAGGAGCACTAGCACTTGGGACAAAGGATTTATTTGTTGACAGCTTCAAATACCCTTTCGCTGAGGACTTCTCCTTAGCAAATTGTCGTTTGCTTGTTGAAGGCTTTGTTGACACATTAGCCTTATAGCCAGGAAGAACTCCTTTTGCAAAGTCAAATTTTGGCCTGTTATCAAGCCATTTTCTTTTACGTTGTTGTTGATCCTGATAACCTTCGACAGCTTTGGCTGCTTCTTTGTCGAAGACAGCGCTGCATCTTGGGCAAAGCATAACTTCAGAGTTATTCCACTTACACCGATTGAGGAAATCTATCAATTCTTCCTCAGCCTTTGGATACACAGCATGTATCTTCCCATCATATTCTTTTAGGGTCACTTCGTGTTTCTTACCTTCAGCATACAGAAAACCTTTTAATTTTTCGGTGGCAGTCTTGACATACTTAGGAGGGTCTGTCATTTGAGCATCCACCATGCCTACATCAGCTTCGACAGGTTCAGAATACATAGCTTCAGCCTTAGGCAATGGATCAACATCAATCTGCATAGGAGCTTTCATTTTCTTATCAGCAAATTTGAGTCTTCCTTCGTCAACTGCTTTTTGCACAATATCCCTAAAAAGCACACAACAGTCAGTGTTATGTCCCAAAAAATTATGGAACTTACAATAACCCTTTTTCTTTCTTTGGTCAAGAGTTGGTACTTTAAGGCCTTTAGGCACTAATATTTGACCATCAGTTACTAAAAGATCAAAAATTTCATCACACTTCGTAACATCAAAAGTATAAGTCTTGGGCATAAATCTATCATTCTTAGGCTCTACAGGGTTATTCCCATTCGCAGGCCTTAATACTTTACAAGTATAAGGAGGACCAGGCTTAAGTTCAGCCACGTCTATCTCCTCTTCTTTGACATTACCATATGTAACGTCGAATTCTTCTTCGACATATGCCACTTTTTCTTTTTTATGATACCTATTCGACCTAGATTTTTCTTCTCTAAGCCTTTCAACTTGTCGAACTCTATCAGCCAATTGAGCCATATCTCTCAAATGAGATGTGTCTAATTTCTTTCTAATTGAGTAATCAAGGCCACCAGCAGCCATTTCGACAAGCTCATGTTCAGGGACTTGTGTGAAGCAACGAGATTTCAACAGCCTAAATCTGTTTAAGTAATCATCAATAGTTTCAGGCATTTTGCGCCGAACACTAGCCAATTCTTTAAGACTAATTTTCGACTGGCCCATGTAAAACTGTGCATGGAATGCCTTTTCTAATTGCCCCCATGTGAACATAGAACCAGGGGGTAAGGTCGTGAACCAAGTGAAAGCATTTTTAGTTAGAGAATTTGGAAAATATTTCATCTTCAAATTCTCATTTTGTGCTAAGTCCCCAGCCTCAGTCAAGAAACGAGCAATGTGTTCGACTGTGGACTCATTTGTATCACCACCAAACTTAGTAAACTTGGGAACTTTCCATCCCCTTGGTAACTCAGTTTGTAATACGTATTCACATAATGGTGATACGAAGTTAGGCCTTTGTAAACCTATGTTAAGGCCATTTTGCGCCAAAATAGTTTCGACTAAAGTAGCTATATTGTTTTCAGTGCCAACATTGTGTTGTTGCACTTGTCGAACAACTTCATCAGCGTTCTGGTGTCTATTTACCAAAACTACTTCAGGGACGTGGTTTACTTCCCCTTGTAGTTCGCCTACAATTGTGGACGCTTCGACTGCAACTGCTCCTTGGGGGTTAACTGGCGACTCATTACCCGCAATAATAGGAACTTGCCTATTATTAACCGTTGGAGCCCCAAAGAAATCTGCAATCCTACTCATCTGATTTGCCAACATTTGGTAACTGTTATTGGTATTTTGAATCAATGGATTGAAAACTGTACCAATTTGTTGGGTAAGCATATTAACCATATCGTGATTACTCTCGTCTACTTGCTGTCTTAAGGCCAACAAAGACGTATTGGTTAATGCTGGGGGATTCCGACCAAATACACTCTCAGAAGAGACATGTGTAGGGGAAAAGGTCGAAATATGTGGCATTCCAGTAGGCATGCCATAGATTCCCAAAGGAAATGGGGGTAGATGCACGTTATTCAAACGTGGGTCTAAACCGTTCCCCATTGCCATGTAAGGGCTATGAAGCCCTGCACTTAACGGCAAAGACATAGGCAAAGATGCCATTTCTGACTGCGTTGAACCAACATTAGTCATTGATAATGAAGGAACAGTTGTTGACGATGATGGTCCTGCGCTAATGCTCGCAGAATCCATTGTTGTTCCTTGCCCTTGTGAAACCACAGGGTTGGAACTAGGCGCATTATTCGTACTAGAACGAACCATTTTACCACTTCTTAAGTGCATACAACAGCGAATACAAATAAGAAAGTACGAAAATGAACAAAATCAAAGGCAAGGTCCCACTGGGCGTGCCAATTTGTTTGCTGGTGTTTTTAGCAAACAATCACTAGTTTTATTAGAAGGTTTGTGAGATCAAACTAGAAAAATCTCAAATCAATTGCCTTTGAATTGCGCGTAGTTTTTGTTTCAGAAAATGTAGAAAAGGGGACGATTTGCAATGATTAACAGAATTGAAAAGAAAAGAAGCAGTAAATGGTGCGTGAATTGTAAAGAAAAGACAAATAAATTGCATTGAATTGTAAAAGTGGTACACGATCACGTACAATGATTCTTCCACTCGTTTTTCGCTCTGGCTTGGAAGTTAGAGTTTCAGGAATCGGATTGTGTATTGTGATTTGTGACCCTTGTTTCTTCTCAGAAACTACTATTTATACCAATGTTATTAAAGCCGGACCGGTAATCGAGCTGGTCAAGACACTGGGTCACTGGTTCTTTGGTCGGGCCGGTGGGTCTTTGGTCGGACCGCATGAGCCGGTCTATATTAAATAAATTCAAAAATTATAATATATACTAAGAAAGTATTTGTATTTATAATTGTAATTAAGTAAAATGATAAAATATTTAAATTTAATAAGAAATAAAATATCCGCAAAATTATAAATATGTCATGATGACCGGTCCGACCGGCATGATGACCGGCCCGATGACGTCATAGCCGGCCCAAATGCAGAACCGG
Source organism: Astragalus glycyphyllos (assembly GCA_963573325.1). Lineage (NCBI taxonomy): Eukaryota > Viridiplantae > Streptophyta > Magnoliopsida > Fabales > Fabaceae > Astragalus > Astragalus glycyphyllos. The sequence goes on from OY754307.1 coordinate 43,077,726, forward strand.
ACTAACATGCTAGCCGAGCCGGGTGGGGCACCGGAACCCGGTCCGACCGGCCGGTCCGGCTTTAATAACACTGATTTATACAAAGGAAAAGAGGGGGAAAAACTGAACTAAGTAACTGCCTAGAAATTTGAAAATTAATAACTGCTACTCCTACTTTCGACAAGAACCGCTTCATCACGCTTCGACCAACTGCTAGTTCTTCAGCGCATAACTGCTCTGTTTTCTGTCTGTCGAAAGCTTGTGTCCATTTTCCTCTCTCTTGCTTTTGCTTCCCCGGAAGCTTGTCGAATTTACCTTGCGCATGACCATTTTCTCTGTCGAAATAATTTGGTCTTTGTCGAAATATAAGTCAGGCCTTGTTGACCATTTTCAATGAAGCCTGTCGAAATTACAGGCTAACAACCGCATGATTCCATTTAACCATGAATAAATATTTCTTTGAATATTTTGTTGTGGCAAAATCCCTAAATAGTTTTGATGATTAACAAACCTCAAATGTGAGAAGCTTAAGTTATCTGATTTTTTATGCTACTAATGTTTCTTCTTGAGTGTCAAATAAGAACAGGAACATCCAAGTAAATCTCAAGAAGGCATATGCTTATGAGAAGCATCATGAATGAGAAAACCAGAAAGAATATTTCCCACAATGTTCTAAAGAAGGAACCTTCTCTTGATAAAGATCTAAAGATCAAGACCATATGGTAAACATGAGAAAGATCATTTTGAGAAGCTTCATTTGCTTTTGTGGCAATATGAGAAGGATAACTAAGAAGGATCAGCCTAAGAAGAGTCATAAGAAAAGAGATGAGAAGTATCAGATGAAGAAGAGTCAAACTGAGAAGAGTCATGACCATGATAAGGGTCATGATGAGAAGAGTCAAGTTGAGAAGAGTTATGACCATGAGAAGGGTCATGATGAGAAGAGTCATACTATGAACCATTACAAGATCTTAAACATGAGAAGCATCAACTTGAGAAGTATCATCTTCATCATATGCTATCAGTGAGAAGAGTCACTGTGAGAAGAGTCATGACAACTAGAAACAGCTGTCTTCTACAGAAAAGCAGAAACACAACTGTGTTGTGCAGACAACCTTTCCTCAACGGCTACTAACGACTATATTTCTTCACCAATGACTTTAATCTTTGGAGCAGAGGATACTACACATAATATCATCTATAAATAAACACCCTTGGTCACCATCGATCCGCATGAGAGTGCATTGAGTTCTTATCTTCCAACCTTCTCAATTATCAAAGTTTTCTCTCATCCATACTCAGTTGCAACAAACCAGAAGAGGTTCACTTGATCTCTGAGTATGTATTAATTCTTGAGTTGTTGTATTTATTGAATACTCCATTTGTATCCACCAAGCTCTAGAAATCCCACAAACCCAAACACTTAAACAGTGAACCTGTAAGGAACCTTCTCAAGTGGCATGTGTTGCTGTAGGACTTGAGAAGTGCGTGCTTCTGTGTTAGAAGCAATCTAATAGATCTGAAAGAGTTTATTAGTGGTGTATACAGTAGGTAGAGCTGTGAGAAGAAAACTACCAAGAGTTCTTTTAGCCTAGGGAGGTGTAAAAGGTGTAAAGTTATTTTGGAGAATAATGGAAATACTCACAGAAAGTGAGGAGTAGAAAGTGTGGAGTGGATGTAGCCCAGGAATTTGGGTGAACCACTATATATCACTGTGTTATTTATTTCTTTCCAACCATTAGTTTACAGTTAAATCAATCCTTAAGAAGATTTTTTTTAATACAGCCTTCTTGATACACATCACTTACTGTATTAACTCTAATTCATACTTGTGAAGAAAGTCCTATCTTTTCAGGTGAGATTTTAAAAAGGGTCACAATTCCATTGTGACATTTATTGACTTCAATTGGCATCAGAGCTCGGCCTCTGGGGTTGAGCACACTCAACAGTGTGAGAGGAAAAGATCTTGGAGGAAGTCATGGCCAAACCAAATTCTGTTACCTTCCTACCAGAAGGTGCTTCATCAAACAGGCCACCTAGGTTCAATGGTGAACACTACTACTATTGGAAAAGCCAAATGAAACTATTTCTTGAATCTCAAGATACTGATATTTGGTACATAGTTGAAAATGGACCATTCACCCCTACAATATTTGGTCTATTTCCCAATAGTCGTATTCCTAAGCCCAAAGCTGATTGGACAGTGGATGAGAAGCATCGTGTGCTGTAGAATGCTAAAGCAAAGTACTATCTTAATTGTGCTTTGGGAAGAGCAGAATATGACAAAATTGTGGGCAAAGAAACTGCAAAAGAAATATGGGATACATTAGAAACTGCTCATGAAGGAACTGATCAAATCAAAGAAGCAAAGAAAGGCATGCTCATTCATGAATTTGAAATGTTCAAAATGACTGAAGAAGAAACCATTGATGAAACGTTTAGCAGATTCACTACTATCATCAATGGACTAAGTGCTCTGGGAAAAGCCTATCCAAATGTTGAGAAGGTTAGCAAACTTTTAAAATGTCTTCCAAAGACACTTGTAGAACTGGACATTGATCACTTGCTGGGATCTGTGAAAATCCATGAACAAGAGCTCATGGAAGAATTACATCCAAAGAGAAAAGCTGTTGCTCTAAAAGCTTCTCAAAAAGAAGATAACGCCTCTTCTCACAAAGGAAAAGCATTGGCACTTAAATCTTCTCAAGAGATGGATGATAAAGAGCAAGAAAGTGATGAGGATACAGAAGGAGAAGAACTAGCCTTGATCTCCAAAAGAATCAACCGATGGCTAAACAACAAAAGAAGAGGAAAACCTCAGTTCAGAAGGGACACATTTAAAGGAGAAGGCAACGAATCAAAATTCACTTGCTTTGAATGCAAGAAGCTTGGTCACATGAAACAAGATTGCCCTCTTCTTAATAAGAAGAGTCCAAGAAGATTCACACGTCAGAAGAAAGCCTTAATGGCCACTTGGGATGACTCAGAAGAGTCATCAAGTGAGCATGAGGAGGAAACAGCAAATCTCTATCTCATGGCAGGAATAGAACAAGAAGAGGTACATAATTCTGAACTCTTTAAATGTGAGTTTGGCAAAGAAATAGAATCCGCCTTTGATAGCTTGTTTTATGATTCAAACATCTTTTCTCAAAAGTGCATGTAAATTTTTCGGCTACTCTGGTTTTGATTACCTTGTGAAATATAACGAAGATTGCATTATAATTTGAAACTTCGATTAAAAAGACTTTTAACTTTGGATAGAAATGAAAGATAAGGAAAATGTTGCATAATTTTAATTTTTGAAGTATAAATAGGGCAGAACTTTAGACTCTAAGAGATGAAATGATTATAATAAAGAAAACTAAAAAAAGAGATGAAATCATCGAACATAAATGTAAAATAAGGGGATGCGACAATGGAGATGACTAATATTGCAAATGTTTTATTATATCAAATATCAATAGCCTATGGAGGCCTGCAACCAGGATTATACTTTCCATTTTCTTCCCAACTAGCCCTTTGTAGCCAATAATCATCACCCATACTGTAAAATATACCTTCTGGTTTTACCAGCCAATAAGCAGTAGGAATGATAAAGTCAGATCCATGTTGATATGCAATGAAACTTGCTTTATAGTGGCTCCATATTGCATGACAAGTTTCTACCCTAGTTGAGGGAGTAACCCATTGATGATATTGTGTTTGATATCTGCATCCTATTGAAAAGTTTCCTCCTATATCACAAGTAAAGTCCACATGCATTAGTGCTTGGAGGTGAATTTCAGCACCACCAACATCAGTTAAAGAAGTACACAAAACACATGCAAGAATAAGAGAAAAGACCACATTTGAGGTTGGCATTTTGATGTTACAAAGTGAAGATATTTCAAAAGTTTATTATTAGTTAAATGAATAAACATGTATATATAGAGTACACATTCAACCATTGTTTTTTTTTTGAATAGCAAACATATATAATAAATATTTTTTTTGTCTCAAATGTAACAAGTATTTTTATTTGTATTGACTACATCTGTTCTATCCATGATTAATCTGGTAATTTTCATTAAATGGTACATATCTTTTTTGTTTTTTGACATAAAAAAGAAAAAATGGTGCATATCAATAGCTTCCTCATAAAAAAGAAAAAATGGTACATATCAATAACTTCCTCATATTAAAGATGCGGAATTATTTAATTATTTACGGTCAAATATAAGTTACTCCCATATTTGATTCACCTGAAATTCGTAACCATATATATACCTGAGGTGTACACACAAGATCAGATAGGATTCATCGGTAAAACAATGTTTTTTTTTATCTTAAACTTAATAAATACAAACCATGAAACACACACATCACCACGATACGTCACCATACATAAAAAAATACGTCATTAATGACGTAATCCCACATCATCATTGACGTAGGAGGCCATTAACTCACATTTAAAAAGAAAAAAAAAACGTATGGCTTGCCGCATACTTCCAAAAAACACAAACCATAATAAATGTGTTTATTAACCTACATAATTGGATCCACAAAATTCGGTTTAAATGGCAAAACATAAAATCTGCATATCAAATGCATTAAAGTCAGTAATAAAAATGTTCATAAAAGGTCTTCATCAAATTCGGAAATTTATTCAACACATTTGGATGTTGCTGATACATTTGAAAATATAATAAATGACTTTCAAATACAATTATAAATAATAAATTATTGACATTTGAATTCAAATATCTTAATAAATACAAACCATGAAGCACACACATCATCATGACACATCACCAGACATAAAAAAATATGTCATTGATGACGTAATCCCACATCATCATTGACTTGCCAACAATTAATCCACGTAGGAGGCCTTTAACTCACACTAAAAAAAAACGTATGGCTTGCAGCATACTTCCAAAAAACACAAACCATAATAAATGTGTTTGTTAACCTACACAATTGGATCCTCAAAATTCGGTTTAAATGGCAAAACATAAAATCCGCATATTAAATGCATTAAAGTCAACAATAAACATGTTCATAAAAGGTGTTCATCAAATTCGGAAATTTATTCAACACATTTGGATGTTGCTGATACATTTGAAAATATAATAAATGAGTTTCGAAGGCAATTATAAATAATAAATTATTGACATTTAAATTTAAATATATTTCAGACATGAAAGCGCTATTTCATTATACAATTGATACTACTGGCAATACAAGCAGGGCACGTTAATTTGTACATTTGACATGATAGTAAATGTAATTAAATATAAACAATTGTGGTTCAATTGTCATTCAAATTGAACCATCAACGTGATGATCTTATTTCCCTTACAGTAATTTTCTTTTGATAAGCAATTCTCCCTTATAGTGATTATTTCCAGAATTTGTATTGAAGGCTATTAACTATACGCATTAAAAAAATGCTATTAACTATATAAGGGAATTTTATATAACCTCCCGTCAATATAATTTCGGTCCATCGTACTAAAAGATTATACAGGCTACACGCCTCAACTCTAAAGAATAATTATACCAAAATATAATTCGGGTAGTTTATCAATGACATCATATATAAATGGTATGATAGTAATGATTTAAAATGAGTTATCAATTTTTTAAAAGTAAAAGAATTATAAATTTGATTCAATCATTCACAACTATAAAAATTTGATTCAAGCATTCACAATTAAAGCATTCAAATTATTTTCATATATAAATTTTATGTTGAATTCTAACTGCATTTTCTCTCCTCTCAGATTCCACAATGCAACATCATCACCACCACTTGGTTGAATGTCTGTTAGTCTTCAATCAACACAGCTATCTCCCTCACACACAACTCTCTCGCTAGAATTGGAATATCTTTGCTCACGCCAGCATGGACTTGCCGAATCACCGTGCTGTTAGACCAATGTCTTTGCGGGATGCATCTAAATTCTCCAAGATGATGGACACAGGTGTAGGTGGGATGCTCGATGGAGCAATATGGATGTTCCTTTTTTAAATTCGATTCCTTTCTTTTTCTTATTTAAAATTATTGTTTTTAAATTTATACATGTTATTTTGAAGTACTTTTTTTTGGATTGCTTTTGTAGTTGTAATTATTTACAGCCAATTTTTTTGGTTATTTTCTAAAAAAAATATATAATTAACTGTGATGAGTTAATTTAGAGGAATAAAATATTTAATTTTGTGAATGGCCGAATTGTTAGAATAAATGGATTTCTTCATATAAGCTCTTACACCCGCACTCCCTACTCGCACAAATGATTGTTCCTCTCACTTCAATGGGACTAGAGAGATGATTCTTCCACTGTCAACTTGGGGATGGAGACGGGGACGAGGAGCATTCCCCTGCCCAAGTACATTATATGGGTTTTTTAATTAAAAATAATAATAAAATATTTGAAATGTGCTAACTTTTATGTTTTTATTCTTAATTTTATTTTTTGAATATGAAAATATAAAAGGAGGAATAAATTTTATATTAAAATATTAAACTATGATTTTTTTAGTGTAATTATTATATTTTCCCCAATTTATTGAATTTTATATTACAATTTGTAACATATTATATTGTGTCTTCTTCATCTTTTTCAACGTCTCCTATGTGTTTTTTTCTCAATTATATTCTTACTATATGTCTTTTAAGTATATTTTTTAAACTTTCAAATATCCCCGTATGTGATATAAACAAGTTAGACTTGATTTATTTTTGCTTTTCCATGTTTTTGATAATGTTGTTGAAGCAAATGTCGAAGCGAAACTCGAATCTAATACTTTCTACATTCCTTTATTCTTTTCAAAGAGGCTCCTGCACCTACATTCTCTACTCAAAAAAAGGGTTGCTGCTCTCACTTCAATGGTTTGACTTATGAGTACTAAGAAATTTTTCCCCGTGTAGACAATGACGGGAGAGATGATTCTCCCACTGTCAACTTAGGGATAGGGACGAGACCATTCCCCTGCCCGAGTACATTATATGTGTTTTTAATTAAAATATTAATAAAATATTAAAATGTGCTAAGTGTTATATTTTTATTCTTAATTGTATTGAATGTTTCCAAGAACTGTGACCGTCGTGCTTTCATTTGCTTACATTTTTGTGACCATAATGACAAGACATCGTTTTGTATCCGACCTTCCCTCGCCGTAGGTATTACAATTGTATTCAATAATTGTGCTTGCAAGAGACAAAGGAAAAAATTTGTCTTTTCTCAATCCTTTGGAGAAGTATAATTCAACTTGGAGATGTATGTATTTTAGATATTTATTATTGTTTAATTGTTACATTCAAATAAAATGAGTGTGTGTACAACTATAAGATACCATAGGGACGATGACCGGGGAGAAACTCCCTTCACGATCAATTTAGGGGTGGGGACCGGGAGCCGGTTACCATGCTCTCCGCCCCTGACTATTACATAACTATACATGGTATTTTAGTTAACAACATAATAATTTCAAATTAAATTCAAGAAAGAATATGTATACCCTGCAACGCACAAGTCATACATATTAGTTAACAAGAAAGAGATAGTATCAATTGGATACCTCAATTAAGTAAAATTCATAATTGTTGGATCCTTAATTCGTGTAAGTCAAATGAATTATGCTTGATGTAAGCGGATCCTATCCCAAAAAATTATACGAATTTTATAACTTGTTTGGTAAAATGGAAAAGCAAAAATTATCAAATATCAAATTCTCTTAAAATGGTTAATAATTTAAAGTTTACGAAATAGAGGAAGTAAAAATCTTAATAAATACAATTAAAAAATTCAAATAAAGGATTGATAACAATTACGTTTGCTAAATTTTTGTTATATATTTGTATCAAAAAAATTATTTTATATATATATATATATATATATGTTTGCCTCATCATATATGTTTGACCCAACTTTATGTTATATACTTTTATTATTATATTTCAAAAGTTAAAAAATATTATATATATATATATACATATAATTATTCTTTATTTATTAACATGATTGAAAACAAAAGCCTACAAGTCGTTACGTTGGGTTTTAACAAAAGCCTATGAGTCAATACGTTGGGTTTTAGGCTTTAATTTTAGGCTTAAATATAGTTTTGGTCCCGGTAAATATGGTGTCTTTTGATTTTAGTCCCTCTTATTTTTTTAATAAGTCCCTCTAAAAGCCACTTTTTAATATATTATATATATAGTTATTCTTTATCCTTTGTCAAAAAAAAATATAGTTATTCTTTATTAATTATCGTGATTGAAAACAAAAGCCTACGAGTCATTACGTTCGCTTTTAGGCTTAAGTTTTTAAGCTTTAATTTTAGGTTTAAATATATTTTTGGTCCTGTAAATATGGTGTCTTTTGATTTTAATCCCTCTTATTTTCTTTAAATAAGTCCCTCTAAAAACTACTTTTTTGAAATAGTCCTTCTGTTAGTGGTCAGTTACAAAAAAAGCTGACTTGACTGACGAAATTCTTCTGTGTCATTTAATATTTATTTTTGCTTATTTTAAATGCTTATTTGACATGCCAACTCATTATTTTTTATTTTTCTTTATTTTCTATTAATTCCTTTCTTCTCCATTCCCCATTCTTCAACCAAAACTGATCTCTCTCTCTCTCTCTCTCTCTCTCTCTCTCAAACACCCAGCCGCCCCACCTACACCACCACCACCAACAAAACGCCATATCTTCCTTCCCCATCTTCAGCCACACCACCACAGCTTCTACATCCAAATCAAACCAATAAAAACCAATAAAATCTATGACCAAATCAAACCCAAAAACTCTAAATCCCCAAAGTGAGAACACACTGAATTGCCACCAATAAATCCTACGACCCACAAACTAGAAAGCTTTGCTTCCAAACCCACAGATGAACGAGAACTAGAATCACCGCCCAGTGTGATTCTGAGCACCCTAATGTCGGGGCAAAATCTCTTGGATTAGTACGTTTTCATGGAAACAAACTTTTTTGACAAGTGTTTAAGTTATCTGATTCAATAGTGATCAACAAAATGAATGAAGACTCTTTGATGAACAAATAAGCATTCCTCAAGATAAAAAGACTAAATGTTCAAAGCCAGATGAACTCATAAGTTAATGAAGGGATGTACTTGAGAAACTCTATATAATGAGAAGACACTCTTCAGAAGCTTCTCAAATGGAGTAAGCAATAGTAAGAATTTTCTTATGACATAGTGCTTTCAGCTAGAAGCTTCTCATAAAGAGAAGATGTTTATTCGGAGACAGTCACATAAGATGACAGATGCAAAAGGAATCTTAGTAGTAGGACTGAGGAATCAAAACAAGCATCTTATGGTAAAATAAGGTCAAGACAGTATGGTTATACAAACCTGAAGCGTCTCATGAAGAATGTATCAGTTGATAAGAGTATAAGATCTTTTGAACGACAGAAGATCATAGTTTCAACAAGCTCATCTCTTTAGAAGATACATGTCGAGCTCAAGAAGGTGTTCAAAAGCTATATACATTGGATTAATCTTAAAAGAACAAAGAGTGAACTCATGAGGTCTCTTTCCAAAGTCATAACAAATATAAAACAAAGAGTTTTACATGATATGACTAAGATATCAGAAGTTAAGTGACTCAAAAGATATTTAGAAGATGTTCAGAAAATTCTTCAGAAAGCACTTCAGATGACAGTGTTCAGAAGATACTTCAGAATACATGATCAGAAGACGCTTCATAAGATATACTCAGAAGATACATCAGAAGCTACTAATTGTAAAAATGTCACAAGATCAATTGCTTCTGGCAGCACTTATAATGATCTCATTCAATGCCTAAGATTATTGATCGAGTTCATAAGACATAGAGCTGAGAAGCCCACAACGGTCACCTACTGCAATACAAAACCTACAGAAGGCGCAGAAAAGGTATCTACTTTAGGTCAAATGATACAATTTGAAACTATTATAATTAAAAGTTCTCATTTTTCATATATAATAAATAAAAGATATCACCCAATAATTAGTAGGGTTAAACATGTTTTTGTTCTCTATAATTATTTAATTTGCATTTTCAAAAAATTTGTATTAAACGTAATTTCCGTTTTCATAAATTTGTACTGAACGCAAATATAAAAATTATGGTGAATGATTTAGTGATTTTGATAATCACAACACGTATAGAACTGTTCCAAATTTACCATATATATATAGAATTAATTAATGATCTTATTTGACAGTTTTGTATTATAATTAGGGCTAAATTGCAGTTTTGGCCCTTTATGTTAGGGGTTTGTGTCACTTTGCCCCTTTATGTTTTTTTTTTCTCGTTTTAGACCCTCATGTTTTTTTTGTGTGTCAAATTAGCCCCTACCGTTAGTTTTTTCTAACGGACGCCACGCTGGCAGTTAACTGCTGACGTGGCGTCTTAATTGTCAGGGCTGACTAGGATTCATTAAATGACGTGGCATTTTGTTTTTTAAATTGTAAAATTAAAAAAAAAACAAAAAAGGTAAAATTAAAAAGAACAAAATCAGAAATTGTTCTAAAACATTCTGGAACAAAAATTGTAAAATTAAATCAAAACATTCTAGAATCAAAACAAATATGGAAATCAGATCTTAACAAATATGGAAATAAAATCATCTTCATCATTAAAGTCAGATCTTGAAATTAAGAACAAAATCAGATCTTGAAACAACAAAATCAGATCTTGAAACAAAAAAATCAGACCTGGAAACGCAAGTTGTGCAGAAATGAAGGGGAAGGAATTAAGAAAAGAAAGGAAATTGAACTGTTCTTCATCTATTTTTCCAGAAATTAAGAAAAGAAAGGAAATTGTTGGTTGGAGGTGAATGGCTTGCGATAGTGAAGGAGAGAACAAAAACATCAGACAAAAACATCAGATTGAAAAACGAAAACATCTGATTCAAAAACGAAAACATCAGATTGAAAAACGAAAACATCTGATTAAGAAACGAAAACATCAATTTGTTCGTTTTCTTCATCCTCTCGAGATCTGTTCTTCATCTTCTAAAACGAAAAGGAAAACATCATTTTAAGTTTCCAGATCTGTTCTTGAATCAGATGTTTTCCAGTTTTGGCCCTTGATTTAATTTTGTTTTCCAGTTTTGTTTTTCTTCAGCTTTTTCTTTTTCAGATTTGAAGATTGATGGCAAGGAAGAAGATGAAGTTTTTGTTAATTTATTTTTCTTTTACAATTTAAAAAACAAAATGCCACGTCATTTAATGAATCCTAGTCAGCCCTGACAATTAAGACGCCACGTCAGCAGTTAACTGCCAGCGTGGCGTCCGTTAGAAAAAACTAACGGTAGGGGCTAATTTGACACACAAAAAAAACATGAGGGTCTAAAACGAGAAAAAAAAAACATAAAGGGCCAAAGTGATACAAACCCCTAACATAAAGGGCCAAAACTGCAATTTAGCCTATAATTAGCCATTAAATCTTCGGATCTCTCCAAAACAGGCACCGTTGGATACGTCAGAAGAGACGAGGTGGCTTTGTAAAAATAAGAAGTGGACCAACTGAATTTTGACACATGTAAACTATCTTCATTGGGAGATTTTCACAATTTTTCACAATTATATAATACTCCCTCCGTTATACAATATAAGCAAATTTTGGACTTTTAAATTGTAACAAAATATAAGCAAAAATTGACTTTCACAAACCTATTTAATGCTAGTATACCAAAAAAGTCCTTCATTTAATGTTGAAAATGATAGAGGCTTTTTAATTAAATGAGATGAAGGGTAATTTAGACAATAAAGTTAAATTTTAAATGAGTTCTACAGAAACACGTGCAATTAACTACCCATCTTAAAAAGTGTGTAGGTAGTTAATTTTGTTTATATTGTATAACGGGGGGAGTACAGAAGTGCTACAAACACTATCTTTATCATTCTATTTTCAACACTCATTTTATGATTGGTCAAATCTATGTGTATCAAAAGTTAATATTAGGGTCAAAATTATTATTAGGGTCAGATATATTTAGGGAGACCCTAAAGATGGGTATGTGTTCAAAAGTTAATCTGAGATTCTAGGTGATTGTCCAAGTCCATGTCAGAGGTGTCGATACCGGGGAACAAAGCTTTGACCGTAGTGTTGAAGCAGCTATCGAAGTTTCTAACACACTTCAACTTACATTCCTCATAGGCAACCCGCAGGAGCTAATATCTTTCAGACTCTGGAACCGCAGCTGCCTCAGCATCCTTCAGCTTTTCCTCGATAGCTACCAGCTTTTCAATGGCCGACCGAAGATCACTTTCCAAAGCTTTAGCCTTGGCCGAAGACTCCTTAGCCTCCCTCGAGATCCTCGACAGTTTGCCCTCCAGCATGCTCTGATTGATGTCAAACTTCTGCACATCATCTTGAAGATCGGCTACCTTAGCCTTATCCGGCATCAGATCCTCCTCCAACCGTCTGACTTCCTCAACCGACTACCTAAAGGAAGTCTCCACAAGATGAGCCATGAAGGAGCTCCAGATTCCATAGGTCTTGATGGCAACCAGAGCAGGACCAAAACCCATGGTGGTGGCTCTCTCTTGGTCACCTGGTGGGATCACTCCTTTGAGCACCCGGTTAAGAGGGTATGGAGAATCCCAAGCAATCTTAATAGGGCCTTCGGTAGTGGCAGTGGTGACGACCTCCAAATGCTTGCGCCAAGAAGGTTCAGAAGGAGGATATGCACCACCAGCTTGGACCAAAGCAGCGAGACCAGGAGCGTCCGACTTTCTCTTCTTGCCAGGTGGTTTGGAAGGAGAACCCTCTTTCGACGCAGAACCATTCGGGACCTCAATGACAGGTGGGCGAGGAGCAGAAATAGGAGAAGTGTTGACCAAAGTAGCAGCATCGGAGTAGCCTAGCCTCCGCTTTTGTTCGTCACGAAGGTGCTTACGTTCGGTAACACTGATGGAAGACATGCCTCAAAAATCTGCAAGAAAAGGAAAAAGACCGGTCAGTATCAAGGCATAATAGAAAGCAAAAGAAGTAACGAATGAAAAGAAAATTACTTAGGTATGAAATTAAAGGTGTTTCCAAATTCTCAGTGTTTAACAGAAGAGTGAACTTGACCGGTGCACCCTCCCAAAGTCGTTCTATGTCCGCTCGGTCAGAAGGAAAAAGATCTCGCTCATGTATCAAACGCCCCTTTTGGGGTCTACGGATAGAATACAAGGGAAACCTCTCCTCTCCTTGCTCATTGATCAGCAGTGTGGGACAAGTTGGACCCACCTCCAACTTCAAGAAACTATCCTTGAAGTGCTTATAGCTGCTACTTTGGTAAACAACCATGAAGGGATGCCGAGGGATGTTGCACAAAGAAACCCACGACTGACGCCTATTAGACTGCGCCCTAAAGAAACTGAAGAATTTCTGTGCAGTCGGCTTTATTCTCAAACACTCATGCAAAATATAGAACGCCCGTGCAGAAGCCCAAGCATTCGGGAGAAGCTGAGTAGGGGCAACGACATTCAAAGTTCACAGCATGCCACAGTAGTAAGGAGAAAGAGGAACCCTAACCCCAAGATCCTTAAACAAGGTTTTATACATGTAAGTAGAGGGAGGAGCCTCGGCCACCGCAAGAATATGGCAGACACACTCTGCAAGGCTAACCGACTGAGCAATGACTGCGCTAGTATCTACGGGATGGCACAACAGGTCCTGAACTTCCCCAAGCTCCTCGTTAGTGCCAAGATCAGAGGAAGCGTCCCTAACTTCATCTTTCACCCAACCATAGGGATCCGCCGGGTCAAAAACCTCCTCTTGCTCTAAATCAGAATCATCAGACATCCCTAAAGAGGAAGGGTCACTTTCAGAAGATGCAAACTGTTCAAGTTCAGAAATCAAATGTCTCCCCTACCCACAAATAACTTGACAGACCTACCACTACAAGTCTCTTTTTCGCAGAATCTAATGGTGGAGGTAGCCTCTATTTTGCTATCACTACTTATCAATACCACTGACATTGTACAAGCAAGAACAAATTTTGACGCTCAAACAAAAGGAAAGGGGCAAAACGGAAAGCAAAGCAACATGCAAGCCAAAGAAGCACAAAATAAACTAGAAGATTGAACCAAGAGCGTACCTTGATTAAACGAACAAGACGAAGAGGCGTTGAACTAAGTATGAGAACAAGCACCAACAAAAATGGCGGAAATGGCTTTCATGGAAAGAGGAGCGAAAAACGAAGGGACAATGGAGAAGTAGCAAAAGTGGTAACGGCGAATGGAAAGGAGTATTTATAAGCCATTTAAAAAATGCACGAACACCATTTGAATGGGATGGATGGCGCAGATCGACACACCTTTTCACATCCCACTATTAGATGAAGACACGCCTCGATTCACAAATGGAAACGCCGTGATGTGATCTCTCTTGGGAACAGGCGCAATAATCACACGTCATGCCACATCAATCAAATCAAGTGTTAGCTGGGGTGAAACCAAACGACCCTGAAAAAGCTGATCGGTCATAATACAAAGGTATAACTCCACGCTAAATATCTTTTCATTACTTCATGAAAAATAGGTTACAAGGCATCACACATTGAAACATAAAATTACATGTTTATATATATGAGGACTCTAATCCTAAGGCCAACCGGTCAACCACCGAGTAGCGGCTGAAGCCTCCTTTTGTATCTTCGTTTCCAGCACGCCCGGTCAAAGATCATCCTCTCCAGACAAATGCTCGACCCAAGAAGACTCTCCGGAGTCAAGTGCGCCGAGGGGAAGACCACCTAAGGAAAGTCATCGGAAAAGGTAGTGTAATTCCTCCTCCACTGTCCACGGCACCTTCAGGAATTACCCGAAGACGAGGGACCGAAAAACACCACCGCCGCCCTAACTGCCGCAAGAGACTCTTCTTTCTGGAACTCCAACGAGAAGCAGCGGTGAACTGGGGGCGGACGACACGGTGCTCTGCCCAAATGAGAGCAGGCACATCGAGTTCCTTGAATAATCCTGCAAGAAGAAAGATGAAATAACGAACAACGAAGATCTATAGTTCCCTAAGATTGAAGACTCCCACCTTGAGTCCCCTGGTACTTTCGCGGAGCATCGGAGCACCTCTAGGATTACTCAGGGAACTCAAAGAAGGAGGCCTGATGCCGCGCACCAGAACAACCATGCAGAAGAAGAAAAGCAATGAAGAACTAGAGAACTAACACAATGGAACCCTCGCCCCACATATGCAGTGGCAGGGTCGGTTACAAGCTCAGCATTTCTGAGGGGCACAAAAAAAGACAGTGAAACAAGAAAACCGAAGAAGTCAAGTCAGACGGTGACGAATCTACGTCGGAGAATTTGGCTAGATACGTGTACCTGACTTTATCGGTTGATGTGGGTCTCTCCTCCCAGCAGAGCTTTTGCCACACCCAAGATTCATACTATTTATAATTTTTAATAAATAAATAATTTTTAACAGATTGCACATTAATATAAATTTAAACTTTATACCTCGGAGGATTAGTCTCTCTAGTTGCGCGCAGATGATCCCTTCTTTATATCTTTCTTCTGTTTTTTGTCTTTTAATATATATCTATATATTTTTTTTAGATAGGCAAAGTGGTTAGTAATTAGTGTGTTAATTTTTAGAGGGGAGGGGGGAGCGGGGTTCGAACCCTGTACGCCTACATTTTTCCACCAACGGTGTCCCTTTCACTCAACCATGTGAGCTACCCTTCTTTCTGGGACTAAAAATAATAGGAATCTGAGAAATTGTTTTTTTATGGAAAATTAATAACTTGTTTCATAAAAAGGAAAAGCCAAATTTTTTTCAAATATTAAATTTTTTAAAATGTCTTTGACCTTCAATATTGAATATGGTTACTAATAAAGGTGTGACTAAATTTAAGTTGACCAAAGAATTCTCAAGAAGGAAACTCTTGTGGTGAATGATTTAGTGATTTTGATAATCACAACACGTATAGAACTGTTCCAAATTTACCATATATATATATATAGAATTAATTAAGGATCTTATTTGACAGTTTTGTATTATAATTAGCCATTAAATCTTCGGATCTCTCCAAAACAGGCACCGTTGGATACGTCAGAAGAGACGAGGTGGCTTTGTAAAAATAAGAAGTGGACCAACTGAATTTTGACACATGTAAACTATCTTCATTGGGAGATTTTCACAATTTTTCACAATTATATAATACTCCCTCCGTTATACAATATAAGCAAATTTTGGACTTTTAAATTGTAACAAAATATAAGCAAAAATTGACTTTCACAAACCTATTTAATGCTAGTATACCAAAAAAATCCTTCATTTAATGTTGAAAATGATAGAGGCTTTTTAATTAAATGAGATGAAAGGTAATTTGGACAATGAAGTTAAATTTTAAATGAGTTCGACAGAAACACGTGCAATTAACTACCCATCTTAAAAAGTGTGTAGGTAGTTAATTTTGTTTATATTGTATAACGGGGGGAGTACAGAAGTGCTACAAACACTATCTTTATCATTCTATTTTCAACACTCATTTTATGATTGGTCAAATCTATGTGTATCAAAAGTTAATATTAGGGTCAAAATTAATATTAGGGTCAGATATATTTAGGGAGACCCTAAAGATGGGTATGTGTTCAAAAGTTAATATTAGGCTCAAATATAGTTTACTCTAGCTCAGGTTTATATTGTTTTCGTTTTTCTCGTCTTTGTTCGGTACTCGGACTCGGATATGATCATGTCCGGGGTACGAGTCGGTGTGCTTCAAGAGATCTGGAAGATAGACTTTGGATGAATGATGATTGGTCTCCGGAGGTCCGAGGTAGCTTGTCACGCGCGCCGGTGGTGGTACCTGCAAACACTCCGATGGCTAAGTCAACAAGGGAAGAGAAGAGATGTGCAGGGAATGAGAGCGTACCTGAAAATGGAGGGGGCACCTCTATTTTTAGGCGAAAGAGCCGTACCCGAGCCATCGGATAAGGATGCTTCAGATCTTGACCGTTGGTCATGAACGCTGATTGGTAGAGTGCGGACCGGGTCCTGCCAAGTGCGGAATTGGGCCAGGCCCAAATTGTGTGTGGTTTGGCCTAGTCTGGAACAGTCTTTTAATATAATTTGACATTAAAAATAATAGGAATTTGATAACTTGTTTATTTTTGTGGAAAATTAACAACTTGTGTGATCAAAAGGAAAAGCAAAAATTAACAATTATTAAATTTTTTAAATGTCTTAAAATTGTTACTAATTTCAGGTTCACCAAAAAGGGAGTAAAATATGTTTCCGGAAATATTATAAAGGCGTCACTAATTTTAAGTTGACCAAAGAAATCTCAAGAAGGAAACTCTTAATAAATACAATTCAAAAAAAAATCAACAAAAAATGGTTGATATTAATTACATTTGTTAAACTTTTTATTATATATATGTGCTTGCGAATACGTTTGAATTAACTTTAGAAGTCCCTTCACTTCATAGCTTCAAAATGCTAACCTCGTCCTATGTTGTTGTCCTTTTCCTTATTCTTGCAAATGCTCTTTGTATTTCTTCAAGTGATGCCAAGCTTCACGACAACCAAATCATGAATTACGTCAATCAGACAGCTGAAGTTAACATTGTAAATGGATTACCTTTGGTGGCAGATAATACACATAAACTGTCCTTTGATTGTGACGAAGGGGGGCACTTTGAATTAGGACCAAAACAAAGTCATAAATGGCGAGTACCCGTGTATAAGGTAGAAGCTTGTCGTGTGCATTGGGCTTTTGCTCAATTTAAAGCCATTTTCAATGCTTTTGATGCTGATCAATCTGACCTAGACCATACTGTTTACTGGTTGGTACAACTAGATGGTTTTTATCATAGTTGGAACAACTTTGTTTGGGAAAGAAAGGCTAAGTGGCAACATTGGTAAAATGATGTTGACATACACTATCGACGTAATAACACATTTGCAATATTGGAAATCTTAATAACAGTCATCTCTATTATTAGATCTCCTTATTTTACGTTATTGTTTGATCCTTTCATCTCTCATAATCTACATGTCCACAGGTTCATTTTATATTTCAAAAAAGGCTTAAATATGTTTTTGTTTTCCTGAGATAACATGACAAGAATTAGATCCTGAGTTCACCAGTTGACACGTTTACACTTCCAGCCTCAAATTAATTGTGTGCCTTTTCAAGAAGGAAAATGGTTTCGAGAGAGAATTCGTTCACACAACCAAATGAATCTGAGATTCTAGATGATTGTCCGATCAAATTCATATTACTAGGCAATTGAAGAAAACAAGGGAATTACACCCAGAGCGGGTAGAACATCATGAATTCTTTGAGTACTTTGTGTGGCGGTTATCAAAATGTAAATAAACTAAAGACAAAAGTCAAATAATTCAAAGAAACCAGTTCTAAGAAGGAAAGAACATCACGAATCCCCCGAGTGGAGAGATTTAAAGAAGTGAAAACAGGTTGATAAAGCAAGATAAAAAGGGACAAAGAGTGGAGCACTCGATTGCCAAAGAGAAATTACATTGAAATGAACTTGATTTTGTCGAGAAGACGTGAGAAGAAACTATTTAGTACATATATAAGTACATTTATAAATGAATTAATGAATGGTTGAATGTGTTAGGCATAATGGGTTACTGAATGTTATGAAATCGCGCCTTGATAGACACTTGTCCTTATTGAAAGCGAATAAAAACTAAACTGACTAATGATCCATCATGATTGGTGACACATGTCCTCTAGCGTATGGATTTTTTGCACTTGTCCCCGTATTTGAGTTTTCTCGAAAGAAACCTGCCTAACCGCTTGTCGAACATTCGCGTGCAGCACTCCGACCTTTAAACCTTGCCTTTGAAGTTTCTTCGAAATTGTGTGTGTATTTCTTAAGTGTGGTTCGAGTATCATTACCTTTAGTCTAGTCTTTTAGAGGAAGAGAGTAAATTTATTTTTTTTTGGTAAACCAATGTATCCTCCATGGCGATTGTGGAGACTAATCCTTCGAGTTATCGGAGATCCATTTAAGGGGTTGACCTTTCCCAACAAATGTTTTTCCATACGTACCGGTCAGAGATCGAACCCATGACCAAATGGTTAAGGGGCCCAAGTATCTACCACTTGTGCCTTATTATGTTGGTAAGTAAATATTTTTGATAAGTTCTTTAACCGACCGTAAATCGGTCAAGCACCACTTCTAGTATTAGGGATTAATCGTCATTAAGTACTCTAACATTGCACACGATGTCCCACTAATCTGGTATCGTTTCCGCAAGTTATGTTAACCAACTTTTTGATGCTCTCCATTTACCCAAAGCGGTTAATAAATCTGTCTTTACCAAGTTATGTTTAGTCTTGAACTTTGCATTGAATTTTTGAGGTCTTGCCTTTTACTCAAATGGATCCCTCTTCCTTTGTCCACAGAAGTTAATTCCAAGTAATCTCACTCACTTTTGGAACGACATTTGCTATCCCTCTTGAAAATGGTGTTCGGACACGACTGATTTGGATGTTGGATCCTTAATCCAACATTGGCCTTATATGTGAGTAATTATGTGTTGCGGACTGTCTCTTAAGATCAAGCCCAATTAAAGTGATCTAATAAGGTTAGGCTAATATGGGCTTTTGAGTATCTAATAAGGTGTGAGCCTTTAATGTGTAGAGACTAAAGTGTAATTCTAGTTTTGTGATGGGCTAAATTAGAAATACCAATAGATAACTCCAATTATGGCTCTATAAATAAGGAGGTTATGGTCCCCAGGTCACGCTACACTACAAGACTTTACAGAGCCGTTCTTACCTGACATCACATCATCAGGAAGATATAGAGAGATAGCTAAAGGGTTCTCTCGAAGAGAGTACGTGTTGACCTGGAAGGCCAAACCCAGGGCCGTCCATGGGCCTGTGCAAGCTGTGCAAGCTGTGCAGCTGCACAGGGCCCCGGCCCAATACTACTTTTTTAAGGGCCCCCAAAAAAATAACACAGATTATATCAACGTTTAACTTCACGCTGGCTCGGTGGCAAGAAGTGGAGCGTTAGTTTCTGGAACGGAAATTGCCAGAGGTTCGATTCTACATATTTTTTTGTCGCTGACTCAAACTCAAGCATTATAAATCCTGACATATTGTTTTTGTCGCTGACTCAAACTCAAGCATTATAAACATACACTAAACCCACTCAAGTTTGGCATAAAATACGGTTTCTTTTTTTTTGACCAAGCATTATAGTTTCTTTTTTAACATATTATATTGAATTTAGATTGTATTTATTTCAACTAAAAAAATATATTGCTTTTAGCAATTGTTTTTTAATAAATATTTGAAAATTTTAAAAAAATTAATTCCAGCCTTTTAAAACTAAAATTAATTTAATTTATATTTATTTTTTTAAGAATATTGTAATTTTGAGTTCTTAACGAAATTGCTATCGCTGAAATCAAATAGATTTTTTAATTTTTTTTTTGTTTTTAGTTATAATATTTTTTTATATTTAATTATGTAGTATATTGGTTGTTGATTTTGGCATCCACAAAAAATTAGGTAAAGCTCTACTCCGAGGGCCCCAATTTTAAAAATTTGAACAGGGCCTCTCAAATGTATGGGACGGCCCTGGCCAAACCACATACCAAATCATCAGGACCAACATCATGAGTTCAGGTACGCTTCCGCTTCGGTATTTTCTATTGATTAACATGAAAGTTCCTGGCATTATAAGAACTATTAGGATCTAACAAGTGGTATCAGAGCTTCTAATGTTTAATCATTAAGAAAGTTTCTGGCTTTTAAGAATGAACATAGCGATTTGGTTTAGTAAAGTTAATAGTATACCTGCCCGTGCGATGCACGAGAAACATTTCGAGTACATTGGTCATCAAAAAAAATATAATTTATTAGCATACTATTATAAATTCTTAAATGTCCCCCCTACACACATATATGTAGCATTGTTTAATTTATTTATGTTTGTCAAATAGATTAAAGACGTTTTTTTACCAAGAAGGTGTGAGGAGTCATGATTATAGTGCTTTAATTTAGCAATATTTTAAACAAATTTATGTTTTTATCTTTTGACGTTAGTACGATACATCGTTTCATATTTTACGGTTATTAATATTGTCATTTGTGTCTTATTGGTTAATTGGTTAATAATAGTAATTATGTATTTGTAGTATGTAATTTTTTTTTATAAACTGGGTATCCTCTGTGCGCAATTAATCCCTCGAGTCGGGTAGGATATTATATATTTGTTTGAATATATATTACATAATGATTATTCAAGATATTATGAATTAGTCAGGAAAAAATATCTTAAATTTTTTAATAGCGTGCCTAAATAAAGGGTGTCAAAAATAAGCCACTGACAATATAAAATATGTCAAAGGGTATGAATAATAATTGATTCGTTAACAAAATTAAATTAGGTTTAACCCATTGACATTGTGATTCAAAATCAATAAGATTGGGATGTGTATAGGGTTTTTCTTGTTAAAGAATGTTTATGACTATTGTTTTTGGGAAACAAATGTGTATGGCTTGATTCCTATATTTTTTTGACAAAAAGAATATGTATAGTATCCAAAAAACGTTAAAGTTTTTTGAGCATATCCAACGGTTAGCTCATTGCGGGTTCTTAAAGTAAACTCCACAATGCCACCTATGTTTTATGCAATCGTACGAATTTTATTCCAATTGTGAATCCACAAAGACATAAATTGGGTCTAATAATTTATCTCACTTAATTATTTTTTTATTCATTTTTATTTTTCTATGAACTTAATTTATTGATTTGTTTTTTTATATTATATTTATTTATATTTTTTCTGTTTTAACCAAAACAAAATATGTTATATTAAAACCATAAAACAGAATGAATTTGGATATTTTTTACTAAAACTTTGATGATGTGGGTGTAGATGATATTATTATTATTATTATTATTATTATTATTATTATTGTAAAAAATATAGCAAATTACTTGACTGTTATTATAATTATAGCAATTCACAAAAGTTATAAAAATGCAATCTTGTTGAAAAATTATATTGAGTAATATATTATTCAAAGAAATAGTATGTTAAAAACTGTTAAGTGAGTTTTAGTAACTTAAAATAAAAATGGTTATGGTTGATAAATAATTAAATCGAATTATATGATACTGTATACATAAAAAGACTTATGGTTCAATTAATTGAATTGAAACACATTGATAAGTTTTATATTACAATATATTACAGTACTAAAATACTCTTGTGCACATAAGAATCTATTAATTTGAGAGAAGATTTATTACACAATTTGTAAATAAATTTACTACATTGGAGAATTCTATTTAGAAAAAATAAGAAAAATAAAAAAAAATCATTTAATATGTAGACCCGTGCTACGCACGGTATAAAGTAAAAAAACAGTAAATTTTATGTTTTTTGAAAATATCAATTTTTATATTATTAAGTTAGTTTAATAATATGGATAGTTATTTAATAGAAAATAATAATAACAATAATAATAATATTAATAATAACAACAACAACAAACATATAAAGAAAATTGAACAAACTCGATGAAATGAAAAAGTGTAACACCCTAATATCTCTAATCAATAGAAATACTAAGAATGTACAATTTAGTAAACATCAGAGTAACTTTCCTACTTATAATAAGGAAAAAACGGAAACGATTACATAACTCAATTATCTCAAGTCATATATCGACTACAAAGACGATGGGAATAACATAATCAGAGACTGAAGGATTAAATCTTCAAGCTCCTCTTCTTGCATGACACCTACTCGCATCCCTTAACCTTCTTCTTTTCCCTTGTTTCTCTGTAAAACAACAACAAATGATAGGGTGAGATAACATATCTCAGTGAGTTCTACCGCGACCCCTAACATTCACTCGGTTCAATTAGGAAAACCCTTTTAATTCGTAATTCAATATAAATTACAAAATAGTCCATTTCATCTTTTATCACATCACCAACCACCCAAAGTAGCTTAAGTGATGAATTTCAATATTACATTTTAATCTTTTGCAAGTCACCAACTCCGAAAGCTTAAGTGAACCCCTAATTACGCTCACGGTTTAAGTACAAAGTTCCTCTTTAATTAGTAATTCAATATGAATCACAAAACCATCTGGCAATTCTACAAATGAATTGCAAAAACATCTGGTAGTTCAATAAAAGAATTACAAAACCATCTGGCAATTCTACAAATGAATTGCAAAAACATCTGGTAATTCAATAAAAGAATTACAATAAAGCCTTATTAATTCTAGCACATCACCAACAACCCAAGGAAGCTTGAGTGAACCCCAACATCTGGCCGATAAGTGTACAACTCTTAAAGGCAAAGTAATAATAAACCTCAGGGGGCCTAAGATAAGGGCTCATGACTTCCCTCTCTTAGTATGCTAACATCTGGAGGTCGTCACCTCAATTCGATATAATTTATATATCACACCCGCATTGGGCCGTCAATCTTATTTAATACCCGCATTGGGCCGTCAATCACATATGATATAATTTATATATCATGTCCACTACAATAGTAGAACATGAAGTTCCGTTTTGATTTGAAAAACATATGTTCTCACACGTAGCTAGCCTCGGTTTTTCAAAACATTGATAAGTTCCAAAACAATTCCTAAAAACCAAGTTTGAACATGTTAAAATCATGTTTTTATAAAGTAAATATCATCCCAATTGGTTGAGAAAAGGTTTAGAAGTGATTTGGAACAAAAAGGAGCGACGAAAAAACAAAACAGCATTTTGAACCCGAGAGCAACGCATGGTCCGTGCCCCTGGGGAGCATGGTCCGTGCTACCTGTAAAAAATTTTGTGTGGGTTTCTGTCTACGGGACGCATGGTCCGTGCCTCTGAGGCGCACGGTCCGTGCTACCTGTACAGAAACAGCATTTTAACTCCATTTCGTTCGTTTCGCGATTCCGATTGATTCCAAATCGAAACCCGAACCAATTCCAACTGAAAAACAGAAAATTTCACAACATATTCTAGTCCAAACAATCACAATCAAACCAAACTTCACATCACAATCAAAGTATAATTGGAAAATTAAACCGTAAACGATGTTTTTCTAAAATTCGGTTTTTGACTCTAAAATCCTTTCGGAACCAAAACAACAATCGATTCCAGAATTTCAACACAATCAATTTAAAGTGTAAATTCCCTAAACGTGAGTAAAACTCACCTATCGTGATGAAAATCACGAAACATCGAGACTCTCCGAAGTTCAAACGACCTGTAACGCATGAACATATTCCAAACTTCACGAACTTGTCCAATCGCTTCCAAAATCGAAAACCGATCTACTGGGATTCACAACCAGCAACTCAATCACCCTAAAACTATCTTCAATGACTCAAACTCCGTTGTTGACCAATTTGGGGCTTTAAAACCTAACAATGGCAAATAGTGAATGAGGAGGAAGGAGCTTCTAAAATTGGTATCATTGGATAAGAAATTAAAAAAAAAAGAAGGAAGATGATGGTTTGGATACTTACACACAAGATCTTCAATGGAGTTTCCTCTCCATTCTTTTCTTCTTCTTCCTCTCGCCCCCTTTCTTTCTTTCTATTTTTCTTTTTCACTTCTTGCTTTTGGCTCAAATGAGGAAAATGAGGTGTTTTTATTATTGTGGGAGCTAAGGGTAAGTTTTATGGAAATGACTAAAATGCCCCTTAGTTCCTTAATTCCCTCTTTAATCTATTTTCTACCCAAACAATCATCAATAATTCACACAATTCAAACTATAATTCAAATAAATCACATAATCTAACAATTTTATATTGCTTTCGAGACAATCTCATAGCCTCGACTACATTTATTATTTCATCGAATAATAAATCTCTAGTTAATTTCGTAAACCGAAATTAACGAAACTAGGGATGTTACAAAAAGTGTAGCCCACAACCAAGACCCGTTAAATGAAAGAAAAAATGATAAAATGATAGAAATATTTTTTTTTAGGGATTTTATTTAGAGCTTAGGGAAATATTAAAATTAATTATTAAACTTAAATAAATGTAAGATATATTTTTATAATCAAATAGCTCTAATAGTAACCTTAATAATTAATCAAAAAAATAATGATTTGCCTAAAATATTAATAGTTAATTTATTATTTTTTAATTTGCATCAAAAGACGAAAACAAATAGAAAATAATCTAATATTGACTATAAGTAAATTTAATTAAGTAAATACAATTTTAATATTTTTCAATATAAAGATTCTTTACTTTACATCGTAGCATTTCAAAATGATTCACATGAACCAAACCTGGATTTTTGTTAATTATTTCTAGGGATGAGCAATGGGGCGGAGCGGCGGTGGGGAGTACTCCCCTGCTCCCTGTTGCAAAGACTTGTAAGCTAGTGCAGCTACACTACTCACAATTTTGGTTGAAGTTGAAATGAAAATAAATTAAAGGAAAGCAAGTAAATTGTGCAGGAAATCAGTTGAGAATGATAGTTGAGATGTCTTCACTATCTAAATCACTTTTGAGTGTATTGTGTTTTCTTGTGGTGCAGATGCACTTAGGTGCAGCTGCATCAGTGTGTGCTGGTCAGCTACTTTCTTTAGAGTTTCGTTACAAGCTCTTATGATCCTGTTTTTTTGCGGTAAAGAAAGAAGTTGTCAATTCCTTTCTCGCCCCCTTACAGATAATCCATGTTGCTAAATAAGTTCACTCTTGCATCTTAAGATCTCACTACACTACTTGTAAGGACTATGTTAACCTAAGGCTAGGAATTAACATGGAATTAACAAGTTGACTTTATCAAAACAAGTTTAACAAAGGCTTTATTAAACACTTATCCTTACTTAGTTCTTGATTTCTAGTTATAAGCCAATTAAGTGAATATAACTCTACTTGTTCTATGTAATCAACCTTAAAACAAGATTAAGAATTTAAACACAGGAACTAAAGTGCTTACACCACTTGAAAACACAATAACTTTCCTCAAAAGATCATTGGAAAGTTAGAACATCCCAACTTAAGAAGTTTAGCTCATGATGGGCATTGCAAAGCAAATATATTGAAAAGAAAACATGTTGCAATAAAGGAAATTACCAGAGTATTCAAGAGAGTAAGAATTACACCAAATGAAAGACTCTTGCATATATTTGCTTAAGAACTAATTTCTTGCACCTATTAGTTCTTTGAAGAAGTGGAGAGAGAAGTTGTCAATTTCTTCTCACCTTCCTCTCAAACTAACACTAATTTAAACTAAGAAAATATGTAAAAAGAACTATAAGAAATAAACTAGAGAACTATGAAAAACTAGTATGGAAAAGAATATGAACAAGTATATTTTTCAAGTGAGAAATGAAGTCCTTTTTATAGCCTTCGAGCTTTCCTTCATATGAGGCTTTCCTTGGTGATCATGTTAACCAGAAGGTGTTTAACCATGGTTACTTTTCAAAAGATGATGATAGGATTTGATTCCAACACTCAACCTTAAAGAGAGGTCCAATTAGAAGTTGCCACATGTCCTTTAAGAATGATTATTCATGATGGTCTTGTATTGTGGGCGCCGCATTTTGCAGGTGGCCATGTGCCTCTATGTGAGTCTTAAGCAAGCAGCATGCCAACAAAGCATTATGGCAATGGTAAGAATTGAGGTGCTTCCAATGTGGGGTTGTGAGCTGCTTCGGTGCAGGAAGGTGCAGTTGCACCAAATGTAGATGCACTGTGAGAATTGTTTCTGGTGCAGATGCACCTAACTGTAGCTGCCCTGAACAAACACATCAAACATACCAATATACATGCAAAAATGCTAAGTTATGAACATCATTCACCTTAAAACCATAAATGTTGTTATTTTATTTATACTACTATATTTAGCACATTTTATACTTGATTTTAAGCAATTATCTAAGTTTAGATACATGAATAACTCTATATAAAATAGAGTTATCAAAATATATATTATGTTCTAGAGATTAATTTAATATTTTGTTAATGTTTTTAATTAAAACACATAAAAAAACTAAAAAAATCAATTACTTATAATAATATATTTATGTAATATATTCACGGTGGAGGATCTGGTCCTTGTCCCCATCCCCAAGTTGACCATGCGAAGATTTTCTCCCTCGTCCATGTTCCCACATGAAAAAATTCTCTGCCTTCACGACCCTAATGGTGAAGTCCCCACAAGGATTCTATTGCTAACGGGTTGAAATTTTCACCCCTAATTAGTCTTACATTTTCTTCATTATTCAAGTGGATTTTCTTGTTTCATTGAAAAGAAAGATGGATAATATCAGATGAAAGTGAAACAACTCGAAAATGAATAGAAAATCATCGAAATGTACTCACCAACATTCCTACTTATGATTGTATTCCAAGAGTTTATTTAAACTCAAATAATAATGTTGATGGTAGATATTTTGGGGGCACCATGTTGATGGTAGATATTTTGGAGGCACCATGTTGATGTGCAAATTTGTTTATATTAAAGTTGAGGAATATAAAAAGTTTCAAAATATATATTATGTTCTAGAGATTAATTTTTGGTTTTTCATCCCAAATGATTCTCTAGCAAACTTATGAGGCAATCATTGCGCTTAAGATATAGAGAAATTAGGAAAAGTGTCATCCCATTAAGACATGCATTTTTATATCATATGTCATGTAGTGAAAATTGGGAGATTGGGCAAGAAATTTGTTAGCAAAATTAACCCAACCACTTTAATAACAAAATATATAAAAAAAGGTTGGTATTTTAAATGTTAAGACATTAACCAAAACACATAGTCCTAAATTTTATGTATTGGAACGAAAATATGAACTTCTCTATCGATAAGAGCAATTCTAGCACAGCAAAAGGGGAGTCTGCTATTGTTCAAATCAAGGACTTCCCACTTCCTTGCGATGCCCACAAGTAGATTCCATTTGCCATTTATAGCATTAATGTCAGATATCATGTCATATTTGGGAGGCATTTTGCAAATAGGAGTGAAAATAAAACTTTTGGATAGAAAACACAAATTTGTTTGGTTCTTATCAAGTAGTGTTGGTGATGGTATACTGCTTGTAAGATAATCTTATTTATAGTTGGGTGAGAACATTTCAGGGCCGGATATTGATATGATTGTTCACATTTAATAAAAAAATGTTTTATTGCAATAATTTCATATGAGTAAATATATCAGTTTTTTTACAATGATATTGATTTCAATAAAACCCGAAACAGACCCAGAACTATGATTGTTGATTGTGGTTAAAAAACGTCTTTCGCAATAATTTTAGATGATTAAAAATATCAGTTTTTTTAAAGTATTCATTTGGTATTACGGGAGAGGAATCAATGGGATATGTGTAGTATTATTGTTGGAATCTGTTAATATCAACTTTGTAAAGATGTTGACCCTCATTATATATGAAATAATGATGGACTAGAATTGTGCATCCGTTTGGATAGCTATTTAAAGTAGTTGCATCAGTTTTTTTATTTAATTAGCGATCGACAGTGGTTTATTAATTTTGTTACTAATTTATAATATATCATTCAATAAATTAGGTGAAGACCCGAAACTTATAGCATTTATATAAAAAGTGCAATTTTTTTCGTCACTTGGGTCATTTACGTTTTTTTTTTCTGAATATCATTCAGATAGTAGACAAAAACCTTGGATAGTGATACTCAATAAGTTCATAAGAGTAAATATATCAGTTTTTCTTTTTACTAATGATTTCATGTTAGTTTTTTTACAATGTAACGTATGCATTGAATTGCTCCAATTATAATCAATTATGATTGTTGACATGGTTAAAATAAACGTATATTTGCAATAACTTCATATGAGTAAATATATCATTTTTTAAGTATTCATTTTTTTAGTGTAGATTTATTAAAACACATTTGGGGGTTTGATATAATCTATATATGTTAATGCAATTAACTGATATTAACTAATGGGTTGGCCTTGTGAGCTAATAAAAATCTTCTCATGATTGTATTTGTGTTTCTTTAGGATAGAATTCTCAAATTAGAATTGTGTTAATTAGCTTGTCTTATGAAAGAAAAATAGAATTTTCTATCGTTTAATGAGTATAATAACAAAATAATCTACTTGTGGTACTTATGTATGAAATGGGGGATAATTATGGGAATGGAATGTTCACTCACCCCCATCAATTGACTTATGTACAATTTTATAAAATAAAAAAACTCTAGAAAATAAATAGATACTTCTTAGGGGTAATAGGATTTCCAATATTTAAAAGGATCACCAAAATAAGTAC
Organism: Astragalus glycyphyllos; assembly: GCA_963573325.1. Classification (NCBI taxonomy): domain Eukaryota; kingdom Viridiplantae; phylum Streptophyta; class Magnoliopsida; order Fabales; family Fabaceae; genus Astragalus; species Astragalus glycyphyllos. The sequence goes on from OY754307.1 coordinate 43,106,934, forward strand.
ATATTTCTTAGTGTTATATATTAGTTAGGATGCTTGCATATTTTGTATCTAGAAAATGGTTTTGATACATATATGCACATAAAGTTCAAAACACGTTGACCCTATCAATGCATTATCATTATAACAATTATATTTTTATAACCACAGTTGTATATGACCGAAAAATGAATAGTGCAATATATTAGATTAATCATAGGTAAAGACCAATGCATTTGATAGGTGTAGCCACCGAAAAATCCCGAAAAGGATTCCTCGAAGGTTCGAAAATGAAGCCGCCACCAATGTTTAGTTTAAGGGAAAATATTGGAAAAACCCTTTGAAATGGATAAGGGATCGCGTGACTAGATTAGGGTTCGGGAGTCGGTTATGCATGGGGAAGGTGTTAGCACCCCACGGCATCCTTCCTAAGGAAGGTTACGTGCTAGTTAGTTATACGAAAAAATGTTAATTTTCAAAAAGTTTATTTTACGCTTTTTATTTTGTAAAAGAAATTTAGAGAGATAGACTTGGTGTTTTGGGTTAAGAATTTAATTAGAAAGGGACTAAAAGGGGTTTTTTTATTAATGCAAATGACAGAGGTCGGCCGCCCTCTGCTCCTACGTATCTCATGGTAGAGAATCAAATCACACGTAGTTCTTGGTAGAAAAAATTTGTTTGTTCGGTATTTTTTAATTAGGGATTTTAGGACCCTTGAGTGATCAGCTCATTTGTCCTAAAAAGCTGACTAATCCGACTGTACAATCGACTTAGTCCCCTATTTTCGGAAATTGTTCTTTGTTTGAAGGAAAGAGACGTGTTTGTATTTTTTATTTTAGAGATTGTTTGTTTTAAATAGGGATTTCAAGACCTGATCCGTAACGGTTCATTCGAGGTCCTAAAAAGCTGACTATTCCGACTTTACAGTCGACTTAATCCCCTATCTATATTTTTAAAGAGGGAATTTATTTATGTACTTTAGAGGTTTTTTGGAAAAGAAATGGTTTTTGTTTTTGCTTTCTTTTTTGAAGAGAAATGAGAAAAAGAAACAAAAAAGTGGTGTGCCGTAGTAAAATAGGCTGTAAATAAAAAAGGGGACTGTATTAAAAAAAAGGGGGGTCAGTTTAGCAGCCCACAGCATTTTGTGTTTGGCCTGACCCACGAATTGGGCTTTTGTGCAGGTGGTGCGAGGTTTAAAAGAAACGGATGCAAAAAGTAATCTGATATTAAAATTTAAAATTAAATAAAATAGAAACAGGAACTATATAAGGAAACAATTTACAAGAGTAACCCTAATTTTGTATCATCTTCTCACCAGCGCCGCTTACCACTCTTCTTTGAAGAGAGAGAAGAAAAATTTCCAAGTGGAGAAAGAGGGAATATTGGAGAGAGAAAACAGGAGAGAGAGTTCGTGGGAGAGGGAATATCCCTAATTTTCTAACTTTGTTTTCTTTTATTTTTCGGAAATAAATTAAATCCTAATTTCTAAACCAAAACCCTAATTTTTGACCTAACATTGATTATTAATTTTTTGAGACAGAATTGCTAACCCTATTTTTTTAATTTTGAAACTAATTTCTTACAAACCCTAAATTCTAATTTGGTTTTGCTTTTCTGGAATCCTAGTCTCGTATTTTTATAAAACACCAAAAGAATACTGATCCTGATTTTTAGTCCTAGTAAGTTGCTAGTTAAACATAGCTTTGTTTACATAAAACTGATTCCATTTGTTTACTCACATGCATCACTATGCAACTATTCAATAGATAAAGATAACAAACAAAAACATGCTTGAGGCCATGATATCTACATGTTGTTCAATATGTAAAAACGAGATTAAAACATCTGGGTTTAGGTATTAATTGGCAGATTAAAGTTTAATACATATGATAAAGACTAACCCAATCTCCAGCCTCTGTTTATACTAAAAAAACTGAATCAAAATATTAATGGTGAGCGAATATTTTCTTTCCATTTTCAGATCAAGCCAACTGTGAAAAGCTTGCTCAGCAAGGAGGAGATTAGGGTTGTGCAAATCTTCAACAACAGCAGCCGTTGGCTGGCAATTTGGGCCCCACATATTTTTGGAAATTCTGGTGTAAATCTTATTTGGGCCCATTTGGGGTCTTTTTTGTACTTTGAGCATTTTTTTAACTATTGTAACACTATTTTTTGGTAATTCTGATTTTATTATATTTTGTAATACATTTTATTTTTTGGAAATAAGTGAACAAAACCAATTTGAAGAAACAAGTCCAATTAAAAACAATACTAAAGACAAGCCCAATTAAAACAAGTTAGTAAAATCAGGCCCAACAAAATACAAGGATAGCCCTAATCACAAAAGCACATGTCCAATTTAATCGAAAAAGTATCTCCGACCAATTGAACAAAATACCAAGCGTTGGCCTAAATTAAAATTAAAATGAAACAACATTGAATGAGCACGAAAAACCTTTCTCGTGGTAATATGACTTGGGACATGACTTGCGAATTGAATAGTAAAGACGAATGTAGTAAAAAGATAGCGGACAAAATTAGGGTATGACAATAGGTTGAATTAAAATACTGGGTATGCAAAATATTGCACATTATGACATGTGAATAAAAACCTAAACGACAACATGTCGAAATCATCATTTAATAGCAACAAAAGTAATCAACTTCATCATATTCATCAAATTCTTCATAGTCTTCAATGGTACGAAACTCATTGTCGTCTCCATATAAACTTCCAGGAGGATCTTTGTTGTCCTGCACACGTTGACAAAAATTTAAAAATATCAAATTATTGATTATGCAAAATATAAAGCCAACGTATGAAAAACCATTGTTTAATAATAGGCATGCCTTAATTTCTGGATCACAAATTTGCGCAAGATAGTTGACGTAGTCTTTTTCCGAATCCCAAATTTCAGTAAGGGTAGTGTAGTTGTGGGTGAACAAATACTCATTAGCCATGAGTGCAAAATCATCCATAGAATACTCATTAGTTTTTTCTGGGTCTTTAATTATTATAATACCAATTGAATGTTAGGTAACCGTTGCCAAAATCCGAAATATTTAATCGTTTTTTTCTTTTCATCAAAGTGCAAATAGATAATGTTTCTAAGTGACATGAACGAAATTTATTGCCAAATGAACCATAGAATAATGACATGTGTGAATATATTAAATGAAATCATTTGTATTGTATATAGATATTGATATAGATATAGATGTTGCCATTTTAAATATTATGGCATTCTAATTAGTCGCACTTGAATGATAGGGAAAGAAAATATATTATGATAAAGATGACAAAGATAATGAAAAAAAAATAAATGGGTGATAATAGGGAAATAAATTATAAAATGTAGAATTAGTTACCTCTCTATCAATAAAAACAATTTAAAAAGAAAACGGGAGTCTGCTATTGTTCAAATCAAGGACTTCCCATTTCCTTGTGATGCCCACAAGTAGGTTCCATTTGCCATTTCTGGCATTGATGTCAGATTTCATGTCATACTTGGATATAGAGGACTGTTTTTGAATAGGAGTGATAACAACAGTTTTTGGATATAGAGGACTGTTTCGTTTGGCTATGAGCAATTATTGGAGGAATGTTGGTAGTGGAGGAATGTTGGTGGTGGTGACCTTATTTATAAATGAGTGTGAACATATTATGAGAGGGAAATTTGAAAACTTATAAGATTTGTAACGTATTGGTAATAGTATTTAATAAAACATTACAATTGTAAACCAAAATTAAGTTTGGCGAATTTAATGAGCAAAATGAATTTTATAAAATTTTTATATTGTCTGAATTAATTATTATGATATTATCAAAAAAATCACCTAGGTTTATATACGCAATTAAACATGTTAAGAAAATATTTATATATTTTTTTATATTAATTATTATTTATATGTAACAATATGGTCTGTTAATTATTAACTATTAATTAATAATCATTATTTATTATTAATTATACGTTACAATATGGTGTGTTAATTATTAATTATTAATTATACGCAATTAAACATGTTAAGAAAATGTTTATATATTTTTTGATATTAATTATTAATTATACGTTACAATATTAATTATTAATTAAACGTGTTAATTATTAATTATACATTACAAATAATACGTTAATTCCATTTACTTTTTTTTTAGATAATTTTTCAACTCTATTATCACATGAATAATACGTTAATTATTATGAAGTTTATATATAAATGTGATAATACTTAGTTTTTAGTCAAAATGTTTATATATGAAATATCATTTAGGTTTAATTTTAAAATTAGAAACGTCATGCGAGAATGTAGTTAGAATTGCATAAAATTGAGTGGATTTTTTTAAAATTACAAAATATGATTAGGACATGAAAGAAGCATGATTTTTTGTGGGGATGTGTATGTGAATCATGCACAATATTAACTACCTTATGACCGGACATTTTGAATAATATGATCTCCTTATGATGATATGACATGTTGATGTGTGTCTCAACAACTCATGATTTTTGTAGATATCATAAGTTTATATATGTGAGTATTTCATTTCTTTTGAATAATAAAATTAAAAATTATGACGTTTTTATTTAAATGTGATAATACTTAATTTTCACTCAAACAATTTATATATCAAAATCATTTAGGAATAATATATATCAGTTGTGATATTTTTTGTTTGGTTGTTTTTTGGCGAAATCCTCATAGTGCAGTAACACATTTTTTGGTAAATGGACTCAATTCTTTCGCAATATCATCATACTGGAGGTACACATGCACCGAAGTATACTTCAAACTATGAACATACATGGGTGTAATAGGTTATGAAAATTTTTATCCAAAGGAAGCTTCACACTATGAACATACATGGGTGTAATACAATCTCATTTGATATGATTATTAAAAATACATGGGTGTCAAAAAAATTGCACATCTATATACGTATGATGGAAAACCTAATTGACAACATGTGAAATCATGATCTAATACCAATAAAATCAATTTCAGCAACACCAATTTCTTCCATAAGTTACCAAAATCGACCAAAATTCACCAACAGCCGATATGAAGCTTCAAAACCTTCTATTCAACTTGTAAATCAACAATGTAGCTCCTTGGTGATCTCAACCCAACACGCAAAGTTCACATGCAAAACTATTATACTCATTCAACATGAAATTTGAAAATGGTGAAGAATAAACATACAAGATGTGCATGTTTTTCTGATGAAAAAATGATGTTTAGGGAAGATGAAGGGATGGTGTTGAGAGTGACTCAACCAAGCACCCAACAGGGGATATTTATACCCATAGAGTGTAGGGAGTTATAATATTAAATAACCATTTTTTAAAATAAATTCTCATAAATCATATTGAAACGTTACACATTAAATTAACCGTTTTATATTATTTTTCATTTTGAATAAATAAAAATTAATTAAATAATATAATTATAAGTATTTATTGTTAAAAATCTAATTGTGTGACATGTGTCAAAATATTTAATGAGGTCATTTTCAATTGTTATTTATATAGATAAACGTTAATATTGTTTTTACTAATACCATATTAGTGATAAACATTATTATATTATTATATCATTTGCTTTGATCTTTATAAGTCACTTAATAATTAATTAAACAATAATTTTTAATATACCCTTAAAAATTAAAAAAATTAAAAATAAAAAAATACTAAATTGAAAGAATACATGTCATGTGATATAATTAAATATTCATATCTACGTTAATTGAAAAATATATAATTAAATATTCATATCTAAATGAATTATTGTTAACTATCAAACCTATTAGCATATTTCACCGTTTAGAGAAATCGATGAATAATAACGCCAGTTTAATACCATTTAATTGGTATGATGTGATGTTAAATAGCAAAACCATAACTGATGAAAACGTTATGTCTTTTATTATTTTAAGTTACGTTACAAATTTAATTGGTATGATTATGGTTAAATATTAAAATCATAACTGATGAGTAAAATATTGTAATTGTCATAATTATTAGATATATTGAAGACCATTTATTGTAACTGTCATAGTTATATAAAAATAAATTATATTTATTGAATCAAGGACGTTTTGAAAGTATAATTATTTTTAATTTATAAAAATAATTTGGATATTAAAAGATTTTATTCATCATTTAACTATTACTTGTACCAAAATTATAACTTATAATTCTAATATAAAATTAATTTGATTGTTTGCAATTATACTAAAAAAATATAAAGATTTGATTTAGTTTTAGAGACTAAATTGGAGAGAGAACGTTAAATGAGGTACTGATTTGACGGTTTCTTGTATAACGTAACGTATAAATGAATATACTCTACACAAAAAGAATACTACTAAATCTACTAAAAACATATTCAATAAAAATTTTAAACTTCTATTTTTAAAATCAAATTACCTATAATTTCACAGTTGATTACATATGAAACTTGTTAAACTAATTCCCAAAACGTTATCCATATTTAAATGAAAACACCATTTATCTCAAGTAATATAATGCACAAATTAATTGAGACAAATAATCTTTGGCTATTTCATGAAGATGTGTATATATATATATATATATATATTATATCGAATATCATTATATTTATGTATACTTTGTAATTATTGATAACAAAAATGGGATTTGTATAGTGTGATATCAAATTGCAATTATGTTTTTAACTTTACTTATACAAAGTATACATGTACTTACAATAATCGACCAAATTTACTGATACACTCTATCTGAATCTTCAAAACACTTATAATAAACTTGTAAATCAACAATGTGGCTCGTTCTCAGTCTTAAGATCCATTCTAATCGATGACTAGTTAATGAGTGTATTGCTATGGACAACATAAAACATAAGCCACTTACCATATGATATGGACCTTAGGACATAGACCATAAGCCACTTACCATATACGATATCTTATTTGGGTTTATCAAGGATGAGAAGTTGCACAAGTATGATTCATACTGCAATTAGCAGATGAGAGAAAGAAGAGGAAAAATGAATGTAAAATTTCATTGATTGATTGTAAAACTGGAAGTACAGAGGTATATATACAAGAGTAACTGAGAGTATCTAACTAACTAACATTTACTACCAACAGTCCTAAACTGAATTAGTTAACAATAACTAATTCATTAACTACTTAACAATATTAATTACCAACCTAATAAAGCTTGATAAAACAGAATTTATCAATTGACTTTAGTAGCCTTAATACTCCCCCTCAAGTTAGGGGAATATATATCTAATGTACCTAACTTGCTAATAAAACCAGAGAACTTTCCATGGGGAAGGGCCTTTGTAAAAATATCAAGAAGTTGCTGATGAGTTGGTAAATGAATGAGCTTTAGGAGACCACTATTGACATATTGCCTGATGAAATGGCAATCAATATCAATATGCTTTGACCTTTCATTGGAAGTAGGATTTTCAGCAAGTTGAATTGCTGATTTATTGTCACACATGATCAGGATGGATTCAACAGTGACTTGAAATGGGCGTAGCAGCTGCTGTAACCATAGCAGTTCACTTGTGAGGTTGGCCAGGGCTCTATATTCAGCTTCTGCAGAGGAGCGAGCCACTGTGGGCTGTTTCTTAGACTTCCAACAGACCAAGGAAGAGCCAATGTAGACACAGTAGCCAATGGTGGACTTTCTGCTTATTTGGCAGCTACCCCAGTCAGAATCCACATAGGCAGAAATGTTGGTGTTGTTAGTGGAGGGGAACAAGATGCCTTGGCCAGGAGCATTTTTCAAGTATTGAAGGATATGATGAAGAGCTTGAAGGTGTGCAGTCCTTGGAGAAGCCATGAATTGGCTAAGTTTGTTGATGGCAAAGGTGATGTCTGGCCTAGAGATGGTCAGATACATCAATCTGCCAAGCAATCTTCTGAAGACAGTTGGATCACTGAGGGCTTCTCCTGAAGTGTCATCAAGTTGATTTCCTGAGGGCTTCTCCCGTGTCTTCAAGCAACTCAAGTGTGTACTTTCTCTGACTTAGATGGATGCCTTCAGATGATCGAGCAATTTCTAACCCAAGGAAATATTGGAGCGTCCCTAAAACCTTGAGTTTGAATTTATTTTGAAGTTGAGTCACAGTTTGGTTGATGAGTTGCTGATGAGGGCTAGCAATGATGATATCATCCACATATACTAGTAGGATGATGAGAGAGTTGCCTTCTCCTTTGTTGAAGAGAGTATAATCAGCAGTGCTTTGTGAGAATCCAACTTCAGAAAGAGCTAAGGAGAACCTGTGGAACCATTGTCTTGATGCCTGCCTTAATCCATATAAGGATTTGTGCAATTTGCACACTTGATGTTGCTCCCCCTTGCTGGGATGGCCAAGAGGAAGATCCATGTACACTTCCTCAAACAAGTCACCATTGAGGAAGGCATTATTGATGTCTATTTGAAATAAATCCCAGTTTCCCTGTGCAGCAATTGCAAGTAAAACACGAACAGAAGTTAGCTTAGCAACAGGTGAAAAAGTGTCAGTAAAATCAATGCCTAGCTGTTGTGTATAGCCCTTTGCCACCAATCGAGCCTTGTGTCTTTCTACTGTGCCATCAGAATTGAACTTTGTCTTATAAATCCATCTACATCCAATTGTCTTCTTTCCAGGAGGCAGAGGAACAATGGTCTACGTTTTGTTGTCTTCAAGTGCCTGCAATTCAGTGTGCATAGCTATCCTCCATTCAGGATGTCTGACAGTCTGGTGGTAGAATTGGGGCTCATATTGGAGGCTCACATTGTGAATGAAGGAGGTATAAGGAGCAGAGAGATGTGAACAGTCAACTGTGGATGAAATTGGATAATTTGTGTGATAATCTTTGAGATATGAAGGTGGATTATGAATTCTGTTGGACCTTCTAGGTTGGTCAGTGGTATGCTCAGTGTTTGAGTCATCCTGGGGTGGTGGCTCATTATTATCTGGCTCAGTGTTTTCTGTCTCATTTTGAGGGGTGATATCAGGTGTGTTTGAGCTGTTAGGACAGGGAATGGTGTGAGGAAGGACAAGATTGTCAAAAGGATCATCATGAACTTCAGTAGCCGAGTTGTGAAAGGGATATTTATCCTCTAAAAAATGCACATCTCTGGAGACAATAAATCTGCCAGTGGTAGTATCAAGGAGTTTGTAACCCTTGTATCCAAGAGGGTATCCCGTGAAGATAGTAGGAATGGCCCTGGCAGAGAACTTGTTCCTCTGATTTAGTGGAACAGCAGCATAAGCCAGGCAGCCAAAGTTTCTGAACTGATCATATGGAGGCAGCTTGTTGTAGAGAAGTTCATATGGAGACTTATTTTTCAATGCTGGAGTGGGCACTCTGTTGATGAGGAAGACTACAGTGTTAATGCATTCACCCCAGTATTTGATAGAGACTTTGGATTGAAAGAGGAGATATCTGGCCACATTCAAGAGATGTTGATGCTTTCTCTCAACATAACTGAGTTTTGTTCTGGTCTATATGGACAGCTAAACTGGTGCAAGGTCCCTTGTTCATTGAGGAATTCAGTGAGTTGCAGTTCCTTGGCATTGTCAGATCTCAATTGTTTAATAGCTGCATCAAAGTTAGTTTTGACCATAACAAAGAAATTCTTAATGATATTAGGTGCCTTAGATTTGGTTTGCATCAGATATAACCATGTGTATCTGGTGCAATCATCAACAATAGTCAAAAAATAATTTTTACCATCATGAGTGGGACTGTGATATGGTCCCCATGTATCAATATGAACAAGATCAAAAGGTTTTGCAGAGTAATTGTTGTTGGAAACAAAGGACAGTCTCCTAAATGTTGAAAGATCAATTAAGCAATTTTTGCAATCATGAGACTTGAAATTCAAGGAGACTTTATTGCTAAAAATTTTCAATACTTTCTCAGATACATGTCCCAATCTAGAGTGCCACAATGTGTGGTCTAGATTGGTGTTTGAAACAGAATTACAATTGTGAGAAAGAAAATAATTATGAAAAACATGTGTTACAAGATTGTTATCACTGTAAGGTGACGTGTGTGCTCAGAATACAGCAAGAATAACTCCTTATTGAGATCACCTCTGCCAATCTTCCTGAGTGACTGTGTGTCCTGAAAAATGACATATGTTTCTTCAAAGTGCACACTAATATGACAAGTAGGGGTGAGTTTGGGTACAAAAATTAAATTCACATGAAATGTAGGGATATATAGAACATCATGTAATTCAAGATCAGGATTAATTCTAACACTACCAATGCCTAATACCTACACTCTAGTGTTGTTTGGCAACAATACATATTTATCAGTCAATGGTTTGTAGTTGTACAAGAAGTCAAGACAATATGTGATATGCACAGTGGCTCCTGAGTCTACTATCCATGCATTTAAGGCTTGTAATGCAGAGCATAAGGTGGAGAAGGACATACCAATTGCTTCAATACCTGAAGCATCATGCTGATCAGAAGATGATGAAGGCAATTTTGCCATCTATGCTTGCAGCATTAAGATGATCTGTTGACATTGTTGCTGTGACCATGATTGTTGTTGATCAGTAGATGCTGCATCAAGAATGTTGTTCACTGGAGCAGGGGAAGATGGATTGGAACTGCCCTTCTTGAAACCAGGAGGGAAACCGTGAATCTTGAAACACTTGTCTTTCGTGTGCCCGTGAATGTTGTAATGGGAACAATAAGGACGATCCTTCCTAGGGTTTCTGGCCTTGGAAGTGGTGGAAAGGACTGCACACGCCATTTCAGCAGAGGGCGTGGATTGATTGCCAATAGAACGCTGGGTCTCATCTTGAAGGAGGAGGGAAAAGGCTTCATCAATTTCAGGGATGGGCTTCATCAACAGGATTTGACCACGCGCATGGTTGAAAGATTCGTGATGCCCCATCAGAAAATCCATAACGTGTTCTTCCTTTGCCGATTGAAGGAGTGGTTGAACACCGTCACACGTGCATTTATGAACAGCTCGGAATTCACCCAATTCGGCCCAGATTGCTTTGAATCGAGTGTAGTAAGTGGTGAGAGAGTCGTTACCTTGAACACAGGTTGAGAGATTCTTCTTCCATTGAAAAATGCGAGGCCCGTTCTTGATGTTGAATCTTCTCTCAAGATCATTCCAGATGGAATATGCAGATGTGCTGTAAATCACACTTGCGCTGATTTCTTTGGTGAGAGAATTGAGAATCCATGACGCGACAATGCTATCGTTGCGGCTCCAAAGGCAAAGTTTGGTGGCATCGGAGGAATTGGGTTTCTGAATGGTTCCATCAATGAATCCCAATTTGTTGCGACCGTCGAGGGCGAGCATCATTGATCGCCGCCACGAGAGATAATTGGTTCCATTTAGGGGTTTGGAAACCAGAACGAGACCGGCATTGTCGGAATGATGTATGAAGAACGGATCAGAGGTATCAATCGTCTGGGTCATCGTGAGCGCGAGAGGTAGAAGATGAGAGAACAAGGAGAAAGAATGCTCAGAGTGCGGAATCTTCTGATACCATATCAAGGTTGAGAAGTTGCACAAGTATGATTCATACTGCAATTAGCAGATGAGAGAAAGAAGAGGAAAAATGAATGTAAAATTTCATTGATTGATTGTAAAACCGGAAGTATAGAGGTATATATACAAGAGTAACTGAGAGTATCTAACAAACTAACATATACTACCAACAGTCCTAAACAGAATTAGTTAACAACAACTAATTCATTAACTACTTAACAATACTAATTACCAACCTAATAAAGCTTGATAAAACAGAATTTATCAATTGACTTTAGTAGCCTTAATAGGGTTTATTGCTATGGACAATATAAGCCACTTACCATATGTCAAAGTTTTATTCAACTCAACTCTTTCAACATGAAATTTCCAAATGGGGATTTACACAACCAACAACCAACATTCACATACAATAGAATTCAACTCTTTCAACATGAAATTTCCAAATGGGGATTTACATTACATTTGATATGGTGATTTACATAACATGAGGGATAAAAAGAATTGATATATTATTGAAAACCTAATTGACAACATGTCATATAACTATCTAACAGCAATAAGATGATTTAATAAAAAAAACCCATATATCCCCTAATAACAACAGTATTCACCTCCTTCAACATGATATATCCAAATGATTAAGAAGAACTCTCCAAGAAAAGTGAAAAGAACCGTGAAACACAAAACGATGGTTATTGAAAATGAGGTGATGGTGTGGAGAGTGAATCAAACCATCACCCAACCTTAGCTATTTATAGCGATATTTTCTTGGAGAGTTGTAATTTAAAATAAAACGTTTTTTTTTCATTTAATTACCATAAACAATTTGGAACGTTACACATTTAAAATCATTATTGAGTGAAATATATTTACAAATAATAGAAATACATTAAATAATTAATTTATATTTTATTTGGAGCTAGCATTTATTGCCTAAATGCTATTAGAGTGCCAGTGTTAAAAAATTTAATGAGGTTATTCTCATTTGTTAGTTATATAGATTCCTTCAGATATTAAGGAGCCCAGTTTCAAGCTTTTTTGCGATGAATTTGGGATATATGCTGAATGAATTCAGATAAAGTTAACTATTTTCTTTTTTGAATTCAGTTTCTGGTTTCGGATTCGGTAATTTAAATTAGTTATTTTGATAGTTGCAATGCAGTTGATGGTTTTTGCTATTCATTTATGTATATATGTGATAGATAGAAGAGTACAAGTTCAGGGTTGGGGCAATTTTATTTGCTTCTGCCATACATTGTTTAAAGACGAGTTCAGGTTGTGACGTTTTTATTTTGGTTTGTATCACTCTAGAAGCAAATTGCATAAAAGATTAATATTTATTCTATTTTTGGACTTGTACTCACTGTTTTGTATAAATATTTTGGATGAGCAATTTTTTTTTTAAGTTCAAATATTGGACAGTTAAGTTATATATTTTGGAATGAATTGATTGAAGCAACATGTCACCAAAGTGACATCTCTTGTGGAGATTGATTCATTTTGAAGTATAAAAGGTTGTGTGCTTGTAACTTATGTGAATATTTATCGGCCCAAAGGAAGGTAGCTATTTTACAGAATTGCGAGTACACCTGTGGTGATAAATACGCGATAGTTATTCGGTTTACATGTGAATAGTGAATCGGTCCAAAGGAAGATTTATTGTTTGGCATGTTCTTTATTATCGGTATTTGATTACTACACCAAGGTATCACTGAAAAGTTAATATTTTGTCCAAAGATAAAATGTTAATGGATTCCCGGTATCTTGAGGTGGGGTTTACCTTTTTTTGAATTTAATATTGCTTTTATTTTGAGGTTTAATTAAGCATGTTTTGTTGTTCTCTATTCAGTTGTGAATGATCCTGCGAATATCACCTCCAACATCAACACTATTCCTATGTTGAATGGCTCTAACTTCAAGTCCTGGAAAGACAATGTCTTGATAGTTCTTGGAGTAATGGATCTTGACCTTGCGCTAAGGACCGACTCTCCTCCACCTCTTACGGATTTGAGTACTTCTGAGAAAAAGAAGGAAATAGAAAGGTGGGAGAGGTCAAATCGCTTGTGTTTGATGATCATGAAGAAGGGCATTCCGGAAGCATTTAGGGACACAATATCTGAGAAGATAGTTACAGCTAAAGTGTTCCTTGCAAACATTGAGCAAAGGTTTGTCAAGAGCGAAAACTCTGAGATAGGTACGCTTTTAACAAAACTTATTTCAATGAAGTATACAGGTAAGGGCAACATCAGAGAGTACATTATGGAAATGTCTCATACAGCTTCAAAGCTGAAAGCACTTAAGCTAGAACTCTCAGAGGACTTGCTAGTGTATCTGGTTCTGATAACTCTTCCAGCACAATTTGGCCAGTTTAAGGTGAGCTATAGTTGTCAAAAAGAGACTTGCTCTCTAAATGAACTCATCTCACATTGTGTTGAGGAAGAGGAAAGGTTGAAGCAAGATAAGATGGAAAACGCTCACTTTGCCTCTACCTCTAAGTATAAGGGTAAGGGACAGAAAAGAAAGAAGGAAAAGGAAGTTGCAGATACAAGGCCTCAAAAGAAACAAGCCAAAACAGATGATTCAAGTGGCGACGGTTGTTTCTTTTGTAAAGCTGAAGGGCATGTAAAGAAGCATTGCTCTAACTATCACGCATGGCGTGCTAAGAAAGGGTTGCCTGAATTATCGAAATCCAATTGATGGTGAAAGATACATCTTTGTGGGTGACGACAAGACAGTTCATGTTGATGCAATTTAAAAATTTGTATTATTATTAAAGACTGAATTTCATTTTGATCTTGATTAAACTTTTATTTTAAGGTTTTTTGACTGAATTTGACCTTTGGTGCTAATTTGGACAAAGTTGATTTTTTCTTGTTCATTTGAGAATGGAAAATTCAGTTTGTTTCGTGATTCAAAATTGGTTGGTTCTGTTTTTTTTTGTCAGGTTTTAATAATCTTTTTTTTGCTATTAAGACAATTGCTTCGTTTAATGAATTGTTTCATGTGAGTACACAAGGTATAGATTTTATGATCCCGCAATTAAGTCGGTTTTCGAATCAGGAAATGCTAGTTCCTTTGAGGATGTTGAGTTTGCAATGGGAGATATAGTTAGGGAGTTTGTCTTTGAAGAAGAATATGTTGATATTCCCATATGTGTTATTGACACTGCTCAGGATCTTTTCCTTGACACTGTTGAAAACACAACAAGTCAAGACAATGTTGAAATCCCATACAAGAAATTGTTACAGAAGAACAAACTCTTCCACCTCAAGAAACTATGTTATTAAGGAGATCCACTAGACAATGGTATTTTAACTTTCATCAAGTGATCATCTCGTTTGGTTTTGAGGTGAATTTGGTAGATGATTGTGTATACCATAGGTTCTGTGGGAGCAAATGCATTTTTTTTCTGGTTTTATATGTTGATGACATTTTGCTTGCCAGCAACGATATAGACTTATTGCACAAAACCAAGAGATTTCTAGGTAGGAATTTTGAGATGTAAGATTTTGGTAATGCAGATTTTGTTTTGGGCATACAGATTCACCGAAATCGTTCTCGGGGTATTCTCGGATTGTCCCAAAAATCCTATATTGAAAAGGTTCTCAAGAGATATGGCATGCAGGATTATAAACCAGATGATACCCTTGTGGCTAAGGCAGACAAGTTTAGTCTCAATCAGTGTCCTATAAATGACTTTGAAGAAAAGGAAACGCAGAAGATTCCTTATGCATCAATAATAAGGAGTCTAATGTGTGCTTAGGTTTATGCGCATCCAGATATTGCGTGCATTACTGGATGTTGGGAATATTTTTAGTAACTTAGGATAAGACTATTGGAAAGCAGCCAAATGGATCATATGGTACTTATAGAGAACAAAAGAATATATGCTCTCATATCGGATATCAAATCAGTTTGAGATCATTAGATATACTGATTTCGTTTTTTGTGGATGCCAAGATGGTATAAAATTTACATTGGGCTATGTTTATCTACTGAATGGAAGTGCAATTTCCAGGAAGAGTGCTAAACAGTGCATTATATAGCATTTTCCATTGTGGCAGTAGAGTTCATAGCATGTTATTAGGCATCCAATCGTGGAATTTGACTGCGAAATTTTGTCACGGGGCTGCATACAGTAGATGGTTTTGAAAGACCACTAAGATTATTAAAGAAAGAACTCAGAGTTAACAGTTGTCTACAGAGAATATCTGGACAAACTCCATGGTTGCGGATCCACTTACTAAAGGATTGCCACCCAAAAATGTTTCATGAGCACACCGCTCGTATGAGTGTCATATCATTAAGTAATATTCAGTTTTATTGGGAGTTTGTTACTTTTAAATGCTTTTATGAAATAGACCTGTTTTGGTTTATGTAAGGTTTTTGGTTTATGTAAGGTTTAAGAATACATTCCGCAGAAATTAAGTTTTGGTATTTATTACACTCTGATTCTGTTACAGTTTGATCTCACTAAGGTTTAAGGTGGACCAATTGGAATTAGACATGTTAAGATCACGTTACATGAAAATTCCATGCTACACATCCACATCATGATCCATGTCGTTCTTTTGTGTCAGCATATGTGGCCATTGATGGGTTTAGTTATGATAGATGTAACGAAGACTACTTTGATCCTATGTTGGTATGATTGATGGACGGGATTGGTTATAGATACATTCAGTAATGAGAGTCATTTGATATCATAAGGATAATTCTTGCAATGCATAATTATAAGGTCGCACATATAGTCCAAGTGGGAGATTGTTGGATCCTTAATCCAACATTGGCCTTATATATGAGTAATTATGTGTTGTGGACTGTCTCTTAAGATCAAGCCCAATTAAAGTGATCTAATAAAGTTAGGCTAATATGGGCTTTTGAGTATCTAATAGGGTGTGAACCTTTAATTTGTAGAGACTAAAGGGTAATTCTAGTTTTGTGATGGGCTAAATTAGAAATACCAATAGATAACCCTAATTAGGGCTCTATATATAAGGAGGTTATGGTCCCCAAGTCACACTACATTACAAGACTTTACAGATTCGTTCTTACCTGACATCCCATTATCAGGAAGATACAGAGAGAAAGCTAAAGGGTTCTCTCGGAGAGAGTACGTGTTGACCTGGAAGGCCAAACCACATACCGAATCATCAGGACCAACATCATGAGTTCAGGTACGCTTCCGCTTCAGTATTTTCTAGTGATTAACATGAAAATTTCTGGCTTTATAAGAACTATTAGGATCTAACATTGGATGGGAACACTTTACCTCCTCGATCCTCTCGACCACGAACTATGCATAGAACTTCATCGACAACCCCTCTTTCTGGAAATGTTACAATACCTACTTCCACTATGATGGTCGTAGATCATGTCACTGTGTTAAGAGATTATCTGTCATCTCTTTCTGCTCTGAAATAAAAGCCTCAAACCCATGGAGCTCCTACTTCGGTGGAGTCTGGAGGTATTGCAAACTTTCTTTGACAACTTAGAGAAAATTTTGGAACATCATGGAGATAATATTTTTGAGGCCTTCACCAAGATACCTTGGCTTAAACAGCGATTCCATCATTTGATTTGGGAAATCTATAAATACGAAGAAGGACCTACCCTCCTTAGGAAGCAAGAATTTTGAGAACTCGCTCCATTTCTTGTGCGGTTGATTAAGGTTCACACCGACTTAGAAGATCAAAGAGCTTTTTTTAAAGCCTTGGAATTCAAAGCTTACCAACTGAATTCCGAAACTTTTGAGATTCACCAGAAGATGGATAGCGTTAATGAAGTTCTCGAAGACAGCGAAGATCAAATTGTAGAACTTCGCTCACAGGCGGCTAGTTCCGAAAACTCCATTGTTGGCCTCAATGAAGATCTTAAATGTCTTAATTCTCAGAAGGATAAATCCTTTGCTCAAATCAATCATATTCGGGATTTGATGTCGTCGTTTCTAGATGTGAAAGATCAAGTAACTTCACAACTTGAATATCTTAAACATCGTAGAGAAAATCATTCTGCTCGAACAGTTGGGTTTAGAAGTAGAGAAAGTATTATTGGAGAGGAGCTTCGAGAAAGTTCAAGATGAATTATCCAAGTTTCTTTGAACTTTAATTCCATTTGTACTTGAATCGTTTGAATTCAATGAATCTTTGTACCGCATGATTCCATTTAACCATGAATAAATATTTCTTTGAATATTTTGTTTTGGCACAATCCCTAAATAGTTTTGATGATTAACAAACCTCAAATGTGAGAAGCTTAAGTTATCTGATTTTTTATGCTACTAATGTTTCTTCTTGAGTGTCAAATAAGAACAGGAACATCCAAGTAAACCTCAAGAAGGTATATGCTTATGAGAAGCATCTTGAATGAGAAAACCAGAAAGAATATTTCCCACAATGTTCTAAAGAAGGAACCTTCTCTTGATAAAGATCTAAAGATCAAGACCATATGGTAAACATGAGAAAGATCATTTTGAGAAGCTTCATTTGCTTCTGTGGCAATATGAGAAGGATAACTAAGAAGGATCAGCCTAAGAAGAGTCATAAGAAAAGAGATGAGAAGTATCAGATGAAGAAGAGTCAAACTGAGAAGAGTCATGACCATGATAAGGGTCATGATGAGAAGAGTCAAGTTGAGAAGAGTTATGACCATGAGAAGGGTCATGATGAGAAGAGTCATACTATGAACCATTACAAGATCTTAAACATGAGAAGCATCAACTTGAGAAGTATCATCTTCATCATATGCTATCAGTGAGAAGAGTCATGACAACTAGAAACAGCTGTCTTCTACAGAAAAGCAGAAACACAACTGTGTTGTGCAGACAACCTTTCCTCAACGGCTACTAACGACTATATTTCTTCACCAATGACTTTAATCTTTGGAGCAGAGGATACTACACATAATATCATCTATAAATAAACACCCTTGGTCACCATCGATCCGCATGAGAGTGCATTGAGTTCTTATCTTCCAACCTTCTCAATTATCAAAGTTTTCTCTCATCCATACTCAGTTGCAACAAACCAGAAGAGGTTCACTTGATCTTTGAGTATGTATTAATTCTTGAGTTGTTGTATTTATTGAATACTCCATTTGTATCCACCAAGCTCTAGAAATCCCACAAACCCAAACACTTAAACAGTGAACCTGTAAGGAACCTTCTCAAGTGGCATGTGTTGCTGTAGGACTTGAGAAGTGCGTGCTTCTGTGTTAGAAGCAGTCTAATAGATCTGAAAGAGTTTATTAGTGGTGTATACAGTAGGTAGAGCTGTGAGAAGAAAACTACCAAGAGTTCTTTTAGCCTAGGGAGGTGTAAAAGGTGTAAAGTTATTTTGGAGAATAATGGAAATACTCACAGAAAGTGAGGAGTAGAAAGTGTGGAGTGGATGTAGCCCAGGAATTTGGGTGAACCACTATATATCACTGTGTTATTTATTTCTTTCCAACCATTAGTTTACAGTTAAATCAATCCTTACGAAGATTTTTTTTAATACAGCCTTCTTGATACACATCACTTACTGTATTAACTCTAATTCATACTTGTGAAGAAAGTCCTATCTTTTCAAGTGAGATTTTAAAAAGGGTCACAATTCCATTGTGACATTTATTGACTTCAATTGACGTCAGAGCTCGGCCTCTGGGGTTGAGCACACTCAACAGTGTGAGAGGAAAAGATCTTGGAGGAAGTCATGGCCAAACCAAATTCTGTTACCTTCCTACCAGAAGGTGCTTCATCAAACAGGCCACCTAGGTTCAATGGTGAACACTACTACTATTGGAAAAGCCAAATGAAACTATTTCTTGAATCTCAAGATACTGATATTTGGTACATAGTTGAAAATGGACCATTCACCCCTACAATATTTGGTCTATTTCCCAATAGTCGTATTCCTAAGCCCAAAGCTGATTGGACAGTGGATGAGAAGCATCGTGTGCTGTAGAATGCTAAAGCAAAGTACTATCTTAATTGTGCTTTGGGAAGAGCAAAATATGACAAAATTGTCGGCAAAGAAACTGCAAAAGAAATATGGGATACATTAGAAACTGCTCATGAAGGAACTGATCAAATCAAAGAAGCAAAGAAAGGCATGCTCATTCATGAATTTGAAATGTTCAAAATGACTGAAGAAGAAACCATTGATGAAACGTTTAGCAGATTCACTACTATCATCAATGGACTAAGTGCTCTGGGAAAAGCCTATCCAAATGTTGAGAAGGTTAGCAAACTTTTAAAATGTCTTCCAAAGACACTTGTAGAACTGGACATTGATCACTTGCTGGGATCTGTGAAAATCCATGAACAAGAGCTCATGGAAGAATTACATCCAAAGAGAAAAGCTGTTGCTCTAAAAGCTTCTCAAAAAGAAGATAACGCCTCTTCTCACAAAGGAAAAGCATTGGCACTTAAATCTTCTCAAGAGATGGATGATGAAGAGCAAGAAAGTGATGAGGATACAGAAGGAGAAGAACTAGCCTTGATCTCCAAAAGAATCAACCGATGGCTAAACAACAAAAGAAGAGGAAAACCTCAGTTCAGAAGGGACACATTTAAAGGAGAAGGCAACGAATCAAAATTCACTTGCTTTGAATGCAAGAAGCTTGGTCACATGAAACAAGATTGCCCTCTTCTTAATAAGAAGAGTCCAAGAAGATTCACACGTCAGAAGAAAGCCTTAATGGCCACTTGGGATGACTCTGAAGAGTCATCAAGTGAGCATGAGGAGGAAACAGCAAATCTCTGTCTCATGGCAGGAATAGAACAAGAAGAGGTACATAATTCTGAACTCTTTAAATGTGAGTTTGGCAAAGAAATAGAATCCTCCTTTGATAGCTTGTTTTATGATTCAAACATCTTTTCTCAAAAGTGCATGTCAATTTTTCGGCTACTCTGATTTTGATTACCTTGTGAAATATAACGAAGATTGCATTATAATTTGAAACTTCGATTAAAAAGACTTTTAACTTTGGATAGAAATGAAAGATTAGGAAAATGTTGCATAATTTTAATTTTTGAAGTATAAATAGGGCAGAACTTTAGACTCTAAGAGATGAAATGATTATAATAAAGAAAACTAAAAAAAGAGATGAAATCATCGAACATAAATGTAAAATAAGGGGATGCGACAATGGAGATGACTAATATTGCAAATGTTTTATTATATCAAATATCAATAGCCTATGGAGGCCTGCAACCAGGATTATACTTTCCATTTTCTTCCCAACTAGCCCTTTGTAGCCAATAATCATCACCCATACTGTAAAATATACCTTCTGGTTTTACCAGCCAATAAGCAGTAGGAATGATAAAGTCAGATCCATGTTGATATGCAATGAAACTTGCTTTATAGTGGCTCCATATTGCATGACAAGTTTCTACCTTAGTTGAGGGAGTAACCCATTGATGATATTGTGTTTGATATCTGCATCCTATTGAAAACTTTCCTCCTATATCACAAGTAAAGTCCACATGCATTAGTGCTTGGAGGTGAATTTCAGCACCACCAACATCAGTTAAAGAAGTACACAAAACACATGCAAGAATAAGAGAAAAGACCACATTTGAGGTTGGCATTTTGATGTTACAAAGTGAAGATATTTCAAAAGTTTATTATTAGTTAAATGAATAAACATGTATGTACACATTCAACCATTGTTTTTTTTTTTGAATAGCAAACATATATAATAAATATTTTTTTTGTCTCAAATGTAACAAGTATTTTTATTTGTATTGACTACATCTATTCTATCCATGATTAATTTGGTAATTTTCATTAAATGGTACATATCTTTTTTTTTTTTGACATAAAAAAGAAAAAATGGTGCATATCAATAGCTTCCTCATAAAAAAGAAAAAATGGTACATATCAATAACTTCCTCATATTAAAGATGCGGAATTATTTAATTATTTACGGTCAAATATAAGTTACTCCCATATTTGATTCACCTGAAATTCGTAACCATATATATACCTGAGGTGTACACACAATATCAGATAGGATTCATCGGTAAAACAATGTTTTTTTTATCTTAAACTTAATAAATACAAACCATGAAACACACACATCACCACGATACGTCACCATACATAAAAAAATACGTCATTAATGACGTAATCCCACATCATCATTGACGTAGGAGGCCATTAACTCACATTTAAAAAGAAAAAAAAAACGTATGGCTTGCCGCATACTTCCAAAAAACACAAACCATAATAAATGTGTTTATTAACCTACATAATTGGATCCACAAAATTCGGTTTAAATGGCAAAACATAAAATCTGCATATCAAATGCATTAAAGTCAGTAATAAAAATGTTCATAAAAGGTCTTCATCAAATTCGGAAATTTATTCAACACATTTGGATGTTGCTGATACATTTGAAAATATAATAAATGACTTTCAAATACAATTATAAATAATAAATTATTGACATTTAAATTCAAATATCTTAATAAATACAAACCATGAAGCACACACATCATCATGACACATCACCAGACATAAAAAAATATGTCATTGATGACGTAATCCCACATCATCATTGACTTGCCAACAATTAATCCACGTAGGAGGCCTTTAACTCACACTAAAAAAAAACGTATGGCTTGCAGCATACTTCCAAAAAACACAAACCATAATAAATGTGTTTATTAACCTACACAATTGGATCCACAAAATTCGGTTTAAATGGCAAAACATAAAATCCGCATATTAAATGCATTAAAGTCAATAATAAACATGTTCATAAAAGGTGTTCATCAAATTCGGAAATTTATTCAACACATTTGGATGTTGCTGATACATTTGAAAATATAATAAATGAGTTTCGAAGGCAATTATAAATAATAACTTATTGACATTTAAATTTAAATATATTTCAGACATGAAAGCGCTATTCCATTATACAATTGATACTACTAGCAATACAAGCAGGACACGTTAATTTGTACATTTGACATGATAGTAAATGTAATTAAATATAAACAATTGTGGTTCAGATGTCATTCAAATTGAACCATCAACGTGATGATCTTATTTCCCTTACAGTAATTTTCTTTTGATAAGCAATTCTCCCTTATAGTGATTATTTCCAGAATTTGTATTGAAGGCTATTAACTATACGCATTAAAAAAAAGGCTATTAACTATATAAGGGAATTTTATATAACCTCCCGTCAATATAATTTCGGTCCATCGTACTGAAAGATTATACAGGCTACACGCCTCAACTCTAAAGAATAATTATACCAAAATATAATTCGGGTAGTTTATCAATGACATCATATATAAATGGTATGATAGTAATGATTTAAAATGAGTTATCAATTTTTTAAAAGTAAAAGAATTATAAATTTGATTCAATCATTCACAACTATAAAAATTTGATTCAAGCATTCACAATTAAAGCATTCAAATTATTTTCATATATAAATTTTATGTTGAATTCTAACTGCATTTTCTCTCCTCTCAGATTCCACAATGCAACATCATCACCACCACTTGGTTGAATGTCTGTTAGTCTTCAATCAACACAGCTATCTCCCTCACACACAACTCTCTCACTAGAATTGGAATATCTTTGCTCACGCCAGCATGGACTTGCCGAATCACCGTGCTGTTAGACCAATGTCTTTGCGGGATGCATCTAAATTCTCCAAGATGATGGACACAGGTGTAGGTGGGATGCTCGATGGAGCAATATGGATGTTCCTTTTTTAAATTCGGTTCCTTTCTTTTTCTTATTTAAAATTATTGTTTTTAAATTTATACATGTTATTTTGAAGTACTTTTTTTTGGATTGCTTTTGTAGTTGTAATTATTTACAGCCAATTTTTTTGGTTATTTTCTAAAAAAAAATATAATTAACTGTGATGAGTTAATTTAGAGGAATAAAATATTTAATTTTGTGAATGGCCGAATTGTTAGAATAAATGGATTTCTTCATATAAGCTCTTACACCCGCACTCCCTACTCTCACAAATGATTGTTCCTCTCACTTCAATGGGGACTAGAGAGATGATTCTTCCACTGTCAACTTGGGGATGGAGACGGGGAAGAGGAGCATTCCTCTGCCCAAGTACATTATATGGGTTTTTTAATTAAAAATAATAATAAAATATTTGAAATGTGCTAACTTTTATGTTTTTATTCTTAATTTTATTTTTTGAACATGAAAATATAAAAGGAGGAATAAATTTTATATTAAAATATTAAACTATGACTTTTTTAGTGTAATTATTATATTTTCCCCAACTTATTGAATTTTATATTACAATTTGTAACATATTATATTGTGTCTTCTTCATCTTTTTCAACGTCTCCTATGTGTTTTTTTCTCAATTATATTCTTACTATATGTCTTTTAAATATATTTTTTAAACTTTCAAATATCCCCGTATGTGATATAAACAAGTTAGACTTGATTTATTTTTGCTTTTCCATGTTTTTGATAATGTTGTTGAAGCAAATGTCCAAGCGAAACTCGAATCTAATACTTTCTACATTCCTTTATTCTTTTCAAAGAGGCTCCTGCACCTACATTCTCTACTCAAAAAAAGGGTTGCTGCTCTCACTTCAATGGTTTGACTTATGAGTACTAAGAAATTTTTCCCCGTGTAGACAAGGACGAGAGAGATGATTCTCCCACTGTCAACTTAGGGATGGGGACGAGACCATTCCCCTGCCCGAGTACATTATATGTGTTTTTAATTAAAATATTAATAAAATATTAAAATGTGCTAAGTGTTATATTTTTATTCTTAATTGTATTGAATGTTTCCAAGAACTGTGACCGCCGTGCTTTCATTTCCTTACATTTTTGTGACCATAATGACAAGACATCGTTTTGTATCAGACCTTCCCTCGTCGTAGGTATTACAATTGTATTCAATAATTGTGCTTGCAAGAGACAAAGGAAAAATTTTGTCTTTTCTCAATCGTTTGGAGAAGTATAATTCAACTTGGAGATGTATGTATTTTAGATATTTATTATTGTTTAATTGTTACATTCAAATAAAATGAGTGTGTGTACAACTATAAGATACCATAGGGACGATGACCGGGGAGAAACTCCCTTCACGATCAATTTAGGGGTGGGGACCGGGAGCCAGTTACCATGCTCTCCGCCCCTGACTATTACATAACTATACATGGTATTTTAGTTAACAACATAATAATTTCAAATTAAATTCAAGAAAGAATATGTATACCCTGCAACGCACGAGTCATACATATTAGTTAACAAGAAAGAGATAGTATCAATTGGATACCTCAATTAAGTAAAATTCATAATTGTTGGATCCTTAATTCGTGTAAGTCAAATGAATTATGCTTGATGTAAGCGGATCCTATCCCAAAAAATTATACGAATTTTATAACTTGTTTGGTAAAATGGAAAAGCAAAAATTATCAAATATCAAATTCTCTTAAAATGGTTAATAATTTAAAGTTTACGAAATAGAGGAAGTAAAATCTTAATAAATACAATTAAAAAATTCAAATAAAGGATTGATAACAATTACGTTTGCTAAATTTTTGTTATATATTTGTATCAAAAAAATTATTTTATATATATATATGTTTGCCTCATCATATATGTTTGACCCAACTTTATGTTATATACTTTTATTATTATATTTCAAAAGTTAAAAAATATTATATATATATATATATATATAATTATTCTTTATTTATTAACATGATTGAAAACAAAAGCCTACAAGTCGTTACGTTGGGTTTTAACAAAAGCCTATGAGTCAATACGTTGGGTTTTAGGCTTTAATTTTAGGCTTAAATATAGTTTTGGCCCCTGTAAATATGGTGTCTTTTGATTTTAGTCCCTTTTATTTTTTTAATAAGTCCCTCTAAAAGCCACTTTTTTAAAATAGTCCTTCTATTTGAAAAGTTAAATAGTCCTTATATGGTGTCTTTTGACCTATAATATATTATTTAACTTTTGACAATCATATATGATGAGGCAAACATATATATATTATTTAACTTTTGACATATAATAATAAAAAATAGTCCTTATATGTCAAAAGTTAAATAATATATTATATATATAGTTATTCTTTATTAATTATCGTGATTGAAAACAAAAGCCTACGAGTCATTACGTTCGGTTTTAGGCTTAAGTTTTTAAGCTTTAATTTTAGGTTTAAATATATTTTTGGTCCTGTAAATATGGTGTCTTTTGATTTTAATCCCTCTTATTTTCTTTAAATAAGTCCCTCTAAAAACTACTTTTTTAAAATAGTCCTTCTGTTAGTGGTCAGTTACAAAAAAAGCTGACTTGACTGACGAAATTCTTATGTGTCATTTAATATTTATTTTTGCTTATTTTAAATGCTTATTTGACATGCCAACTCATTAATTTTTATTTTTCTTTATTTTCTATTAATTCCTTTCTTCTCTCCATTCCCCATTCTTCAACCAAAACTGATCTCTCTCTCTCTCTCAAACACCCAGCCGCCCCACCTACACCACCACCACCAACAAAACGCCGTATCTTCCTTCCCCATCTTCAGCCACAGCACCACAGCTTCTACATCCAAATCAAACCAATAAAAACCAATAAAATCTATGACCAAATCAAACCCAAAAACTCTAAATCCCCAAAGTGAGAACACACTGAATTGCCACCAATAAATCCTACGACCCAAAAACTAGAAAGCTTTGCTTCCAAACCCACAGATGAACGAGAACTAGAATCACCGCCCAGTGTGATTCTGAGCACCCTAATGTCGGGGCAAAATCTCTTGGATTAGTACGTTTTCATGGAAACAAACTTTTTTGACAAGTGTTTAAGTTATCTGATTCAATAGTGATCAACAAAATGAATGAAGACTCTTTGATGAACAAATAAGCATTCCTCAAGATAAAAAGACTAAATGTTCAAAGCCAGATGAACTCATAAGTTAATGAAGGGATGTACTTGAGAAACTCTATATAATGAGAAGACACTCTTCAGAAGCTTCTCAAATGGAGTAAGCAATAGTAAGAATTTTCTTATGACATAGTGCTTTCAGCTAGAAGCTTCTCATAAAGAAAAGATGTTTATTCGGAGACAGTCACATAAGATGACAGATGCAAAAGGAATCTTAGTAGTAGGACTGAGGAATCAAAACAAGCATCTTATGGTAAAATAAGGTCAAGACAGTATGGTTATACAAACCTGAAGCGTCTCATGAAGAATGTATCAGTTGATAAGAGTATAAGATCTTTTGAACGACAGAAGATCATAGTTTCAACAAGCTCATCTCTTTAGAAGATACATGTCGAGCTCAAGAAGGTGTTCAAAAGCTATATACATTGGATTAATCTTAAAAGAAAAAAGAGTGAACTCATGAGGTCTCTTTCCAAAGTCATAACAAATCTAAAACAAAGAGTTTTACATGATATGACTAAGATATCAGAAGTTAAGTGACTCAAAAGATATTCAGACGATGTTCAGAAAATTCTTCAGAAAGCACTTCAGATGACAGTGTTCAGAAGATACTTCAGAATACATGATCAAAAGACGCTTCATAAGATATACTCAGAAGATACATCAGAAGCTACTAATTGTAAAAATGTCACAAGATCAATTGCTTCTGGCAGCAATTATAATGATCTCATTCAATGCCTAAGATTATTGATCGAGTTCATAAGACATAGAGCTGAGAAGCCCACAACGGTCACCTACTGCAATACAAAACCTACAGAAGGCGCAGAAAAGGTATCTACTTTAGGTCAAATGATACAATTTGAAACTATTATAATTAAAAGTTCTCATTTTTCATCTATAATAAATAAAAGATATCACCCAATAATTAGTAGGGTTAAACATGTTTTTGTTCTCTATAATTATTTAATTTGCATTTTCAAAAAATTTGTATTAAACGTAATTTCCGTTTTCATAAATATGTACTGAACGCAAATATAAAAATTATGGTGAATGATTTAGTAATTTTGATAATCACAACACGTATAGAACTGTTCCAAATTTACCATATATATATAGAATTAATTAATGATCTTATTTGACAGTTTTGTATTATAATTAGCCATTAAATCTTCGGATCTCTCCAAAACAGGCACCGTTGGATACGTCAGAAGAGACGAGGTGGCTTTGTAAAAATAAGAAGTGGACCAACTGAATTTTGACACATGTAAACTATCTTCATTGGGAGATTTTCACAATTTTTCACAATTATATAATACTCCCTCCGTTATACAATATAAGCAAATTTTGGACTTTTAAATTGTAACAAAATATAAGCAAAAATTGACTTTCACAAACCTATTTAATGCTAGTATACCAAAAAAGTCCTTCATTTAATGTTGAAAATGATAGAGGCTTTTTAATTAAATGAGATGAAGGGTAATTTAGACAATAAAGTTAAATTTTAAATGAGTTCTACAGAAACACGTGCAATTAACTACCCATCTTAAAAAGTGTGTAGGTAGTTAATTTTGTTTATATTGTACAACGGGGGGAGTACAGAAGTGCTACAAACACTATCTTTATCATTCTATTTTCAACACTCATTTTATGATTGGTCAAATCTATGTGTATCAAAAGTTAATATTAGGGTCAAAATTAATATTAGGGTCAGATATATTTAGGGAGACCCTAAAGATGGGTATGTGTTCAAAAGTTAATATTAGGCTCAAATATAGTTTACTCTAGCACTGGTTTATATTGTTTTCGTTTTTCGTCTTTGTTCGGTACTCGGACTCGGATATGATCATGTCCGGGGTACGAGTCGGTGTGCTTCAGGAGATCTGGAAGATAGACTTTGGATGAATGATGATTGGTCTCGGGAGGTCCGAGGTAGCTTGATCACGCGCGCCGGTGGTTGTATCTGCAAACACTCCGATGGCTAAGTCAACAAGGGAAGAGAAGAGATGTGCAGGGAATGAGAGCGTACCTGAAAATGGAGGGGGCACCTCTATTTTTAGGCGAAAGAGCCGTACCCGAGCCATCGGATAAGGATGCTTCAGATCTTGACCGTTGGTCACGAACGCTGATTGGTAGAGTGCGAACCGGGTCCTGCCAAGTGGGGAATTGGGCCAGGCCCAAATTGTGTGTGGTTTGGCCTAGTCTGGAACAGTCTTTTAATATAATTTGACATTAAAAATAATAGGAATTTGATAACTTGTTTATTTTTGTGGAAAATTAACAACTTGTGTGATCAAAAGGAAAAGCAAAAATTAACAATTATAAAATTTTTTAAATGTCTTAAAATTGTTACTAATTTCAGGTTCACCAAAAAGGGAGTAAAATATGTTTCCGGAAATATTATAAAGGCGTCACTAATTTTAAGTTGACCAAAGAAATCTCAAGAAGGAAACTCTTAATAAATACAATTCAAAAAAAAATCAACAAAAAATGGTTGATATTAATTACATTTGTTAAACTTTTTATTATATATATGTGCTTGCGAATACGTTTGAATTAACTTTAGAAGTCCCTTCACTTCATAGCTTCAAAATGCTAACCTCGTCCTATGTTGTTGTCCTTTTCCTTATTCTTGCAAATGCTCTTTGTATTTCTTCAAGTGATGCCAAGCTTCACGACAACCAAATCATGAATTACGTCAATCAGACAGCTGAAGTTAACATTGTAAATGGATTACCTTTGGTGGCAGATAATACACATAAACTGTCCTTTGATTGTGACGAAGGGGGGCACTTTGAATTAGGACCAAAACAAAGTCATAAATGGCGAGTACCCGTGTATAAGGTAGAAGCTTGTCGTGTGCATTGGGCTTTTGCTCAATTTAAAGCCATTTTCAATGCTTTTGATGCTGATCAATCTGACCTAGACCATACTGTTTACTGGTTGGTACAACTAGATGGTTTTTATCATAGTTGGAACAACTTTGTTTGGGAAAGAAAGGCTAAGTGGCAACATTGGTAAAATGATGTTGACATACACTATCGACGTAATAACACATTTGCAATATTGGAAATCTTAATAACAGTCATCTCTATTATTAGATCTCCTTATTTTACGTTATTGTTTGATCCTTTCATCTCTCATAATCTACATGTCCACAGGTTCATTTTATATTTCAAAAAAGGCTTAAATATGTTTTTGTTTTCCAGTATTTTTTCTCTCAAACAAATAAATTCGAAAGAGATGAGATAACATGACAAGAATTAGATCCTGAGTTCACCAGTTGACACGTTTACACTTCCAGCCTCAAATTAATTGTGTGCCTTTTCAAGAAGGAAAATGGTTTCGAGAGAGAATTCGTTCACACAACCAAATGAATCTGAGATTCTAGATGATTGTCCGATCAAATTCATATTACTAGGCAATTGAAGAAAACAAGGGAATTACACCCAGAGCGGGTAGAACATCATGAATTCTTTGAGTACTTTGTGTGGCGGTTATCAAAATGTAAATAAACTAAAGACAAAAGTCAAATAATTCAAAGAAACCAGTTCTAAGAAGGAAAGAACATCACGAATCCCCCGAGTGGAGAGATTTAAAGAAGTGAAAACAGGTTGATAAAGCAAGATAAAAAGGGACAAAGAGTGGAGCACTCGATTGCCAAAGAGAAATTACATTGAAATGAACCTGATTTTGTCGAGAAGACGTGAGAAGAAACTATTTAGTACATATATAAGTACATTTATAAATGAATTAATGAATGGTTGAATGTGTTAGGCATAATGGGTTACTGAATGTTATGAAATCGCGCCTTGATAGACACTTGTCCTTATTGAAAGCGAATAAAAACTAAACTGACTAATGATCCATCATGATTGGTGACACATGTCCTCTGGCGTATGGATTTTTTGCACTTGTCCCCGTATTTGAGTTTTCTCGAAAGAAACCTGCCTAACCGCTTGTCGAACATTCGCGTGCAGCACTCCGACCTTTAAACCTTGCCTTTGAAGTTTATTCAAAATTGTGTGTGTATTTCCTAAGTGTGGTTCGAGTATCATTACCTTTAGTCTAGTCTTTTAGAGGAAGAGAGTAAATATTTTTTTTTGGTAAACCAATGTATCCTCCACGGCGACTGTGGAGACTAATCTTTCGAGGTATCGGAGATCCATTTAAGGGATTGACCTTTCCCAACAAATGTTTATCCATACGTACCGGTCAGGGATCGAACCCATGACAAAATGGTTAAGGGGCCCAAGTATCTACCACTTGTGCCACATTATGTTGGTAAGTAAATATTTTTGATAAGTTCTTTAACCGACTGTAAATCAGTCAAGCACCACTTCTAGTATTAGGGATTAATCGTCATTAAGTACTCCAACATTGCACACGATGTCCCACTAATCTGGTATCGTTTCCGCAAGTTATGTTAACCAACTTTTTGATGCTCTCCATTTACCCAAAGCGGTTAATAACTCTGTCTTTACCAAGTTATGTTTAGTCTTGAACTTTGCATTGAATTTTTGAGGTCTTGCCTTTTACTCAAATGGATCCCTCTTCCTTTGTCCACAGAAGTTAATTCCATGTAATCTCACTCACTTTTGGAACGACATTTGCTATCCCTCTTGAAAATGGTGTTCGGACAAGACTGATTTGGATGTTGGATCCTTAATCCAACATTGGCCTTATATGTGAGTAATTATGTGTTGTGGACTGTCTCTTAAGATCAAGCCCAATTAAAGTGATCTAATAAGGTTAGGCTAATATGGGCTTTTGAGTATCTAATAGGGTGTGGGCCTTTAATGTGTAGAGACTAAAGTGTAATTCTAATTTTGTGATGGGCTAAATTAGAAATACCAATAAATAACTCTAATTAGGGCTCTATAAATAAGGAGGTTATGGTCCCCAGGTCACGCTACACTACAAGACTTTACAGAGCCGTTCTTACCTGACATCACATTATCAGGAAGATACAGAGAGATAGCTAAAGGGTTCTCTCGGAGAGAGTACGTGTTGACCTGGAAGGCCAAACCACATACCGAATCATCTGGACCAACATCATGAGTTCAGGTACGCTTCTGCTTCGGTATTTTCTAGTGATTAACATGAAAGTTTCTGGCTTTATAAGAACTATTAGGATCTAACAAGTGGTATCAGAGCTTCTCATGTTTAATCATTAAGAAAGTTTCTGGCTTTATAAGAACTATCAGTTTTTTTTTACGCTGTACATGTGCCATGAAGCTTCGTTTTGCTTTTCGGTTTTTTTTTGTTCCGTTCCAGAAATCATGATTTTCGTTTATGGCTATTGTATATATGTTTATACAATAGCCATAAAGTAACTTAACATAATTTATTTCAACCATTATTTATCATGCCCTCATGAAGTACTGATTTATTTATGAGTTAAATATATGTTTAGTCATTATAAAATACATAATTTTCATTTTCAGTCCCCTCTACGTTTTTCTTCCCAACTTGTATCTTCAATTACACATTAGTCTACGACGTTAAGTTGATACTCAACTGGCTAATAAACTACAACACGAACACGTATCACATCACACTTTTTAATGACTGTAATGTCAAGCTAAACTTCTATTAGTGAAGACTCAAAAAAAAGGAAGACAAATATTAATTAAAATACGTCACTGAGCATATTAGTCGTGTATGAAACTTGTTCTCGTTGGCATATTGCCCCACTAGAATTGATGCTCACAATAGGAAATGTGAAGATGCACATCTTGTTGACATCACATAAACACTATGTTAACTCACTTTCTGTTAGTTATTTTTAAATAATTGCATTGCATTACAGTTTGACAACTTGAAGACTACAAAAGTGAAAGTAATCTTTTGCACTCATTTTTTTCTCACTACTTGAAAGGTTCTTCTTCACCATATTCGAATTTCATATTTAAGGAGTAGAATAGCTTTGCATTTGAACTTTGGTTGATGGGT
Source organism: Astragalus glycyphyllos (assembly GCA_963573325.1). Taxonomy (NCBI): domain Eukaryota; kingdom Viridiplantae; phylum Streptophyta; class Magnoliopsida; order Fabales; family Fabaceae; genus Astragalus; species Astragalus glycyphyllos. The sequence continues at coordinate 43,139,274 of OY754307.1, forward strand.
TGAGTCACCTAGGAGCTTCTTTGTTGATTTACAAGTTGAATCGAAGGTATTGAAGCTTGAGATCGAGTGTTGGTGATTTTGGTTCGAGTTTGGTATCTTAGGGAAGAAATGGGTGTCGATGAAATTCATTTTTTTCATCTTGATTGTTGTAGTATTTTGAAGATTATGAAGAACCAAAATCACCATGCATGTTTATTGCGTGAAATATACTTTGGTGTACGTGTACCTCCTGTATGATAATATCGCGAAAAAATTGAGTCCAAATACCAAAAAATGTGATATTGCACTATGAGAATTTCACATCTCCCTTTTTTTCTTCGGATCTGCGTTCTTCTTAGCATGCTTATCATTTGACCTCCTCTTCGGTTTCCCTTCTTTCCTTTTTTCTTTCTTTCCCTCTCCTTCTTTTCTTTATCAAGTTCTTTCTTCGTTTTCAACCCTGCTGCTCTGTAATCGTCGCCGATTATCCCCAAGGTATTCTTTCTCTCCAACAGAGGGATCCACGACCAGAATATATGCGAAAGTAAGACCATATCCCATGTGGTACAAGGAACCATAGCGACTAAAAGGATTTTTTGGTTATTCGCCTTTAGCTTCAATATCGAAGGAAGATGGTCGCAGTCGGAGGCGACCAACATAACATATTCCGGTGGGTTTTCCTCTGGCGGGTTGTTCGCCACCCATGTATCAATCAGTGAATCCATTCTTTGGTCGGATTTCTGAGGTCCGACCTCCGTCTCGAAGTAAACGACAGCCAAGAACTCAAACTCGTTTTTAATATATTGAACCTCGCATGGTGGACCCACTATTGTGAACGCGGGTTCGTCTCTAATGCCATGTGTTCTTAAACCCAATTTGATTGAATCAATTGCAAACTTAAAGTCTGGAGTTTAGAGAGGGTGTTATTTTATTAATCCCACCACGAGGGGATTTTTGGTGGAGGGGATGGGGTAAAAAGGGCGGGTGGGGGGATCGGGTTGGAACCTGTGAATAGTAAATGGTAAAAAGAATAAGAAAGGTATTAGTTAGTAACCGGAACATTGCGAGAGAAGAAAGGTGACTGACACTTGGAATAAGAAGAATAGTAAATGGTAAAAAGAATGAAGAATCTCGTGTAATAATTCTGTTATAGATCATGTAATAAATCCGTGACAGAAGAGGAATTCGGTGAAATTAAAAGTGATTTAGACAAAAAAAAATCTATTTATAAAGCCTCTTACCATGCGTTCTATTTAAATAAATATAAGTGACATTATAATTTTTGTTATTTATATGATAACCTTTTTATTATGAATTAAAATCATATAAAAGTTTGCCATTTTAAAGATTTAAGTATATTAGCCTACATAAAATCCGAGTTTATAAATTTATGAATTGGATAACTTATTGCATGTTTAAATACCTTATAGCAAAATGTGATTTTAAAGGCTTTAATATTAGGTTAAACATTAAAATATAGGCAAATTTACACCAGTGGTTCTTTAAGTTATTTATTTGTAATAAGTTAGTCCTTTATGTTTTTTTCGTACCAAATTAGTCCTTTACGTTAGATAACGTCTTCACCGTTAGTCCTTTTTAGTATTTCTGTTTCAAAAAATCCTTGTTGGCTCTAACAGAGCTGACACGTACATAACTGAGATGCCATGTCACTATTTTTTCCGACTATTCTTCATCTTCAACCCTCCCAAAAAAAAAACCCAGAATTTCAAAAAAAAAATCAAAATTGAAAAGAACCCTAGTTCTTCTTCTTCCTACTTGTGCTTCTACGTTCTCTCCTTCCTACCATTGCAATATTCCATCCTCGTTCAATTTAATCAATCCAAAAAAACGAAAAAACCCCAAACCAGATAATTGCATAAAAGTGCAGAAATCCCAAACCCAAAAAAATCAAAACAATCTCCATTTTAGTTTTCATTAATTTTGTATATCTCATATGAATGCACGTGTCTTTCTTCTTTCTCCTGTTATTGTTGCCTTCGAGCTATAAAAATGTCATCTTTGGGTTTTTATTTCATTTTCATCTTATTTGGTATTTGAACCCAATAACGAGAGTTTCGAAACAAATCTGAAAAACAAGGAAGATGATGTTTATCTCAAATTGTTTCCCAATCCATCGTTATTAATGGAAGATGATATTCATCAGAAAAAGAAGGAAGATGACGTTTATCGATTCTCTTGTGCAGTAGATCCACTCAACCATTACTCCGTCAACAAACTCGTTTACCAATCCATGGTTATTACGCTCTCTATCAATAATTTTCTGGGCTTGAAGATGATGTTCATCTCAAATTATTTTTTTAATAAAATATTAATTTAAAATTTAATTATTAAGTTAACAGCCTATGTGGACGTGACACATCAGCTCCGTTAGTGCCACATCACTTCCGTTAGTGCCAACTGGGCATTTTTGGAACGGAAAATAAAAAAAGGACCAACGCTGTACATGTTATGCAACTTAAAGGACCTAACTGGTACAAAAAAAACTTAAATGACCAACTTGTTACAAATAAATAACTTAAAGGACCCCTAGTGTATTTTTGCCTAAAATATAACTTTTATAAATAAATAAGGCAATCTGATTCCTTGAAAAACTAACTTAACATAATTTATTTCAACCAATATTTATCATGCCCTCAAGAAGTAGTGATTTATTTATGAGTTAAATATATTTTTAGTCATTACAAAATACAAAATTTTCAATTCTAGTCCCCTATATGTTTTTCTTCCCAACTTGTATCGTCATTTACACATTAGTGTATGACGTTAAGCTGATACTCAACTGCTGTCAAGAAAAAAAAAGCTGATACTCAACTGGCTAATAAATTACAACACGAACACCTATCACATTACACTTTTCAATGACTATAATGTCAAACTAAACTTCTATTAGTGAAGACTCAAAAAAAAAGGAAGACAAATATTAATTAAAATACGTAACTAAGCATATTAGTCATGTATGAAGTTTGTTCTCGTTGGCATATTTCCCCACTAGAATTGATGCTCACAATAGGAAATGTGAAGATGCACATCTTGTTGACATCACATAAACACTATGTTAACTCACTTTCTGTTAGTTATTTTTAAATAATTGCATCGCATTACAGTTTGACAACTTGAGGACTACAAAAGTGAAAGTAATCTTTTGCACTCGTTTTTTTCTGACTTCTTGAAAGGTTCTTCTTCACCATTTTCGAATTTCATGTTGAAGGAGTATAGAATAGGTTTGCATTTGAACTTTTGGTGATGGGTTGAGTCACCTAGGAGCTTCAATGTTGATTTACAAGTTGAATAGAAGATTTTGAAACTTGAGATCAAGTGTTGGTGAATTTGGTTCGAGTTTGGTAGCTTAGGGATGAAATGGGTGTTGATGAAATTGATTTTCTTCATCTTGATTGTTGTAGTATTGAAGATTATGAAGAACCAAAATCACCGTGTATGTTCATAGCGTGAAAAATACTTTGGTGAATGTGTACATCCTGTATGCTGATATCGCAAAAAAATTGAGTCCAAATACCAAAAAATGTGATATTGCACTATGGGGATTTCGCCAACAAAACAACAAAACAACCAAATCAAGAATTACGTCAATCGGACAGCGGAAATTAACATTGCAAATGGATAACCTTTGGTGGCAGATAATGCACATAATCTATCCTTGATTGTGATGAAGGGGGGAACTTTGAATTAGGACCAAAACAAACTCACAAGTGGCTAGTACCTGAAAATAAGGTAGAAGCTTGTCGTGTGCATGGGAAAATTTTGTTTGGGAAAGAAAGGCTAGGTGGCAACATTGGTTAAATGATGTTGAGATACACTATCGATGTAATAACACATTTGCAATATTGGAAATCTTAATAGTCATCTATATTATTTGATCTTCTTATTTTACTCTCATAATCTACAAGTCCACAGGTTCATTTTAAATTTCAAAAAAGGCTTAAATGTGTTTTTGTTTTCCAGTATTTTTCGTTATGTTTTTTGTCAAACAAATAAATTCGAAATAGATGAGATAAGTTGAATCGAACTAGATCCCGAGTTCACCAGTTGATAGGTTTACACTGTCAGCCTCAAATTGTGTGCCTTTTCAAGAGGAAAATGGTTTCGAGAGAGAATTTGGTCGCACAACCAAACGTATCAAAGATTCTAAGTGATTATCCGATCAAATTTAAAGTACTATAGGCAATTAAAGAAAACTAGGGAATCACACCGAGAGCGAGTAGAACATTGGGAATCCTTCGATACTTTGTATGGCGGTTATCAAAATGTAAATAAAGTACAGACGAAAGTCAAGCAATTCACAGAAACCAATTCTAAGAAGGAAAGAACATCAAGAATCTCCCGAGTGGAGAGATTTAAAGAAGTAAAAATAGGTTGATAAAGCAAGATAAAAAGGGACAAAGAGTGAAGCACACGACTGCCAAAGAGAAATTGCATTGAAATAAAAGTAGTTTGAAAATACAAAGGTTGTTGGCTCAGACATAAATCATTCGCTTGTAGTTAGAGATCCTGTGTGATCAGATGTTGCTAGGGCCCAACCCATTGAATTTAATACCAAGTAGGTAGCTAAATTGACGAGCTAAATGATACCGAAGGAGTGCACCAAAAGAGTGCAAGAAGGAGGTATCGGGTTCAAAACCCGAAAACTAACATTCCCCCAACTCCACTAATTAACATTGCCTATAAAAAAAGTAAATAAAACAACACTCCCTCCATCATATGATTCAATTACATTCCTATTGTTCCTGTTCGGTACCGGAGTACGGGCTGAAATGCCGAGATGAAGTGCTCAGCGAGACTTGAAGGTTGACTTCGGATGGATGGTTGTGGACCTCGGAGTGGCCGAGGTGGTCTTCTCCCGCGCCTCGGGTGGGGTACCTGCAAACACTCCGATGCGTAAGTCAGCAAGGGAAGAGAAGAGGTATTTGAGTGAGAAGTGATTGCATACCTGGAAATGGTGGGTTGATAGCCTATTTGTAGAGCGCGGCGCCGTACCCGCACCGTTGGATTGGGTGGACAAGTCCTAGCCGTTTGATATGGATCAGATGCAAATACGGGCATGGCTAAATACGGTAATGGGCCAGGCCCAAGTTTCTTGAAGGGTTGGCCCAGTCCGGAACAGTTCCAAAAAGAAAACAGAGTTAGAGAGTGTAGGAGTGTAGGAGACGAGAGCTCAGAGAAAGAGAGGGGAGGGAGTGAAATGCATGTCACAAACATTTCTACTCAAATAATTTTTGACCCCGGTAACCCTTTTCAAAATAAATTGCCAGTTTTTGAAAACATTTGTTCTGGGGGTCTTTTAAAGATCATTATAAGTACACCTCTCAAACTTAAGTTCCTAATTAAGGAAAAATTTCATAAGTTTGGTGGTATTCGTGTTCAACAAAATGAGCAGAATGTTGACTTTCAAGACGTATGTGGAAGCGCTGCTTATTGATAAAACACGGAGCAAAATAAGTAGCACTTGAAGGGAAACACTGCTTATTGTTAAAACACGGAGCAAAATAAGTAGCGCTTGAAGGGGAAGCGCTGCTTATCGTTAAAACACGGAGCAAAATAAGTAGCGCTTGAAGGGGAAGCGCTGCTTATTAGCTTTCTAAAAATTTTCATTCACGCGTATACTCTCTCCCTCATTCTGGAAAAACGAATTGAACCCTAAAACTTCTCACTCTCTCTCATGCTGCAGCGTTTCACTCTCACTCTTTCTCTGCAAATCCGAATTGAATCCTAAAATAGAAGTTTTCCCTAAAATCAAAGAAACCCTACCTCTCTCACATTCTGAACGTGAGCTCTGATCATCAGGTACCCTGCCTCTCTCTCAGCAAAGTGCCCTCCATCAAGTATGTTTTATGATTGTTTGTTACATTTCAGTGTTTTATGTTTTAATCATGCTTTTGATTTTTCTGGTTTTGTGTCATTTGATTTTGATTGGGTATTTTCTATGATTCCTCCAATTTCTACTTGATTTTGTGTCATTCCATTTTGATTTGGGTTGTGAAATTTGACTCCTCCAATCATTGATTATGATTCCTCCATTCACTCTCATTATGCATACCTGAGAGTGAAATCTGAACCACAAGTTGCTACTGGATGTGTTGAAATTATTTTGACTTCTATGTAGTTATAAGTTACTACTATAACATTAGATAAGGCCACTTTAAAAAATGAGGTTGATTCTAAATTAAGCCATTATGGCCATATCTATCATTGATTTAGCTTAAACTTTAAGATGTGTCGTAATTTTAACCTGCAAAAATGTAAGAACATATAGGCTCTTATTTGCTTAATTTAGAGACAAACTGACTACTATAAAGGAGCTTTTCCCTATAGCATTTATGTAGAAAAACCATCTCATCAATGATATTGATACCTAATAGTGTTTCTGAATGAGTCAGGTTGAAAATGATATTGATAACTAATAGTGTTTCTCATCAATGATATTGATAACTAATAGCCTTTGGAGGATGACCTCACATTGAAAATGGTTTAAGAAGCATGCTTAAGTAAATAAAAGTTTCATGTTTTTACAAACAGGCATCCAAATCTGGTTGCAAGTAATTGGAAGTGGACTACAACCAAGTAGAACTATTAATTTTACCTGTCATATCAGGAGTTCAAATTTTGGAGTTGGTACTTTGGACTCAGTTTTATCAAACCACTTACATTAATTGGAGAGATTAACCTCATAACTATCCTGTGCCAGTGAGAATGTGCAGTTAAAGACTGAAAAAATGTAGCTAAATATGGAGGAAAAATATAACAAGTTCATGGGTTCTAAGATTTAAAGGTATGTATTGTGTTATCTTGCTGATGGGAGGCAACCATTTGACAAGTCTGGGTTCTCAATTTCAAGAAAGTTTGTGAGCAATGTTTTCCAAGATGATTGGGGTTTTGAACTACTACTACCACTTGAAGTTGAATATTTTAGCTTATTTTCTGTTCCTTCTTCAATCTTGATAGCATCTTGTATAGATAAAATGATTTCTTGCATCCTTGGCCTTGAGGTACCATGTTGTTCTACACATTGAATTGCTATTTCAACCACCCTCCAAATGGCTTCAGTTTTGACATTCCCAGGTAGAGAAGGGTCAATGAAACTCATCACATCTCCCCTACGAGTTAACTAATAGTGTTTCCCACCTGCATCATTAATTTTTTGCATTGTTCTGACAATTACTTAGATTTACTTTGTTTCCTTTTCTTGGTGTTTGTGTTAAGCACTTCTTATGCTAAATAGAAATCATGGGTTCTACTCTTACATGGCATATGGTTCTAATTTGTCTCTTGATTTAGCAAAGAAGGGGCATGATACTCTATTTTTGTCGCCTGTTAACCTAGTGTGAATCATTTACCTTATATCGCATCGCATCCTTGTCATTGAACATTAATCATTGCATTATTAGTTTATTACTTCACTAGCATGAACATTGTGTCTCTGAGTGCACTGTTTTGCACATAAAAATTGCCATCTAAAGCTCTTGTTTGGTTGTTAGAAAAGGAAATCAAAACATTAATTTGTGATTTTCTTATTCCACAATTTTGTAGGGACCATTGGATATTGTTGGCCATCGATGTTGATCTAGATACAATATACTACTTAGATTCCATGCATGTTGATTTGTCTGAACGCAAGGAATTGATAACTTATACAATAGGTATGTATTTAGATCCCTCACACATATGTGACAATTCAAACTATATATTTATGTATTTTGATTATTGAAATTAATTATATGTTTTTTTCTCAGTGCTCTAGCAACTCATCGAGGATTGAGTATGAGAACCAAGAACAAAAAATTCACGATTTCTACTAAATGGATATGTATAAAGGTATATTTCTAATCAATATTAATATTTATGCAATTAATTGAATTATCATAAGTTAACTTATTATTTTTGTTTTTCTAGTGTCCCCGCCAGGAGAATTTAATTGACTGTGGGTGCTACGTTATGAAGTTTTTGAAGGATATTGTCATTCAAAACAAAATGCAAATTCCAAAAGACGTACGTAATTTTAGTTCTAGCTTATGTATTTAAATATTACTCATACATTTGACCACTTTAATTCTAAGTTGACTTTTTTTTTGCAGTATTTTCCTGAATGTCGATTCCAATCATACTCTGTTGGTCAACTTGCTGAGCTTAAGGAAGAATGGTGTCAGTATGTTACCAGTTTTATTCACCAGCGGTGGTTTGGAGAAAACTAAGAAACAATATGTTTTTTGTTAATGGGTTTTTGTGGATACTTGGACATATATGTACTTGAATGTTGTTATTTTTGTTGTTGATTAAAATGTGTGGCTATGGTTATTTGAATTCAGCTAAACTTGATGTAATTAAATTTGGATATTTGGTATGTAATTTTGATCAACGAAAATTTATGCAATTATCTGTTTATTATTGGTCTGGTTGAGCTAGTATATATATGTTGAAACAAATGTCAATACAGGTGGTCTCGCTAGTTGTGTAAAAGGGAAGGAATACTCAAAATATTAAAAAAAAAAACAACAGTTAGAAGCGCTTCCATAGAAGCGCTGCCAAACACACAAAAAAGGGTTGAAAGAGAAGCGCTTCCAATCTAAAGCGTTGTTGATTCAATAGACAAATAGTAGCGCTTCGCTTACGAAGCGCTGCTGATTCTTTAGCCTATTGGTAGCACATTGTCTCAAAGCGCTGCCCATTATTAATATTAAGCAGCGCTTCGTAAGTTCTTCTGATTTTGTTCGTGCTTTTAGCAGCGCACTGATCAGCAGCGCTTTGAAGCGCTTCTAAAGGCCAAAAAGAAGCGCTGCCAATGCCTTTTTCTGTTGTAGTGAATAATCACTACAACAGATTTGGGGATGGGCAGCGTTTTTTTTTTAGCCATGGGCAGCGTATCTGGGCGCTGCTAAATTTGGCGCTGCTGATTCCTCCCCAAAAATGGGCAGCGTTTGAGAAGCGCTGCTCATTAATAGCCATAGGCAGCGTTTGAAGGGAGAAGCGCTGCTCATTCACCTAGCGCGTTTAGAAATGGGCAGCGTTTGGTAAGGGGAAGCGCTGCCCATTTCTAAACGCGTAATGTGAATGAGCAGCGCTTGGTGGGAGAAGCGCTGCCCATTCACCTAGCGCGTATAGCAATGGGCAGCGCTTGGTAAAGGAAAGCGCTGCCCATTGCTGGTGAATGAGCAGCGCTTCCCCCACCAAGCGCTGCTCATTCACCTAGCACATTTAGCAATGGGCAGCGCTTCCCTTTACCAAGCGCTGCCCATTGCTATACACGCTAGGTGAATGGGCAGCGCTTCTCCCACCAAACGCTGCCCATTGTTTAATTTTTTTTTTCCTTTTTTTCTTGTTTTTTTGTACTTTCCTTTTTATATTTGATAATTTCCTGGTCATATACAGCCAATTAATACCAATCCAATCCATTATATACTAACAACATATATATATATATATATAAACTAGTTATATATCCCAATGCACCAATATGATCACAAACCAAAACAAACTAGCTAACAAGTTATTATATGTATCCAAAACTTAGCAACTTACAATATTAACAAATTAATATGTATCCAAATCAAACTCTCTACCAATATGTATCCAAAACTAGCCAGATACTTACAATATGTATCTAAATTAAAACAAGTTAGCAGCTAACATATGCATGAACTAATTCATATGCATGTATCCAAAACTAGCAAGCTACTTACAATATGTATCTAAATTAAAACAAGTTAGCAACTTACATATGCATGAACCAATTCATATGCATGTATCCAAATAAAACTCTAACAATTTACAAGATTACAATCTATCTAAAATCAAAAGAATTGCGAGACATAACGGCACCACTCTCCTCTAAGCTCATCAATCTGTGCAGTAGAGTATGTCTTCCACCGACAATCGGGAAAATACTGAAATTATATAATTAAATAAAATTAGAATTGAAATATATGGTTAAACCAAAATAAAAAAGAGTTCTGTAAAGATACCTGTCTGGGGATAACCATTTGATTGTGGGTAATAATTTCCTTCATAAATCTCATTACGTAATACCCACAATCATTGTTATTTGGTTGTTTCGGACACTACAGAACAAAAGATTAGTTAATTGTTAAATTTAATTTCATACATTTTTTTGACAACAATAATGTAAATAAATATATGAGAAGATTGATTACAAACTTACCACTATTGGCACCCATTTTGTCTGTGATTGTTCCAATCCCCAATATTCCTTCAAACAACTGAACACAATTGGATATAACTATATTATTAAAAATACATATAGTGAACAACTAAAACAAATAAATATGCAGAGTGATCGAAATACACACACCTATTAAATATGACAACCAAGTCTGGGTGGGTGTTGAAATGACCATGCACAGAATCAATGTAGTACACCGTATCTGTCTTAGGATTTATTGCAAGCAAAATCCAATGATCCCTACAAAATAAAACTTTGAATAAGTAATTGACTAGTATTTAAAAAATGCATGTTATATAAGAATTAATAAATTAAATCTCTCACCCTACGAGACACGGTGCCAAAAACATGGTATCGACGCCTCTATGTTGAGCATCCGATAAGCGTCGAGTGATATAATTTGTAACATCTGTCTTGTTTTGTTCCACAAGGTCGTTATAATTAGACAGGTCCTCCCTGACATTACGGAGGTGTGTACTATCCGGACACAAGAACACATATCTCTGTGTCCGCTCCGAAGGGACCAAAATGTTATGATACAAGCACCTACAATTAGAGGTATATGTATATATAAATTAAATTAACAATATAATAAAATAAACTCAATGATGTTAAATAATAAATTACATACGTACCTGATATATGCTCTAATACAAACACTGGTTGCCCAATTCATCTGACATAAATCATTAATATCCTGTTTTGGGATTATCAATAGTTGATCGGGATTTCCAAAAATGTTGTCATCCATCTCCAATACAAGCGGGGTTTCATCATCCATCTTGAATTGTGCATGCATTTCGGTATACAAAATAATCCTAGAATCATCATTGGAAGAGGCGGAGGGCTGACACACTTTTGGAGGGGCGGGCTGAGTCACTTTTGGAGCAAGGGTGGACCGAGTCACTTTTCGAGGAGGGGCGGGCTGAGTCACTGTTGGAGGAGGAGAGGGCTGAGTCACTATTGGAGGAGGAGAGTGCCGAGTCACTTTTTGAGGGGCAGGCTGAGAAACTTGTGTTGAACGGCCGGACCGAGACACTTTCTTGCTAGTAGATATTGCCTTGCTAACACTTTTGCCCCTAGATTTTTCATTTTGGCGTACCTATATATAAATCAAATAATTTGTTAGCTAGCACACAATATATGACAAAATAAAATAATTAGTTAGTTACAAATATATTGTCACTTACAACAATAAGGTGTGCTGGCCATGCCACAAATGTACCAACTGCATCTTGCACAGTTAGTAAATCTATACTGGGTATTGGAGCAGGCAAAATGCAGTCCCCCACAATTGCACAATCAACTCTGACTCTAACATGATTTGGAGGTATGGGTAAATTGTGCATCAAAGTTCCCAATTGGTCACATGTGAAGCCTATTGCAACCATTTGGTGTGAGTTTGAGATATACAATTCACACTCACACTCATTGTTGTCCTAAATCAATTATAAACAAAAATTAATAAATACATTGCGTAGAAGAAAGAGAGTTTAATAATTAATTTCTTATTTATCCTCAAAAAAAAAATTAATACCTTAGTTGACGGAATGGTGCAGCTATCTCGTGCGCTATCTGTGGCAGGGGATGGTACTGCAGGCGAAACCAACCCATAGTGCAATTTGATTTGGCTAAGTTCAGACCTTAGACCTTCATACAATACCCGCAACTCTCTACTTTGTTTACAATCATGATGCTCCTCATAAGTTCACTTCTTTGACCCAAGGTAGTTGGATGGATTAACGCCAAATCCACAACCCCTTGTACGACCTGGGTATTCTTCCTTTTCCAAGGCACGAGTAAGGATTTCCTTTTCAGAGCAATCAGTGATCTCTGCCTGTGACACAGACTCTGATATGGTTTCCTGATTCACAAACAAAAGTATAATAAATAAAATTATTATACATTTTAAATATCATAAAAGTTTCAAAACAATATTCGAATTTTGGAAATACTTACAATTCTGTCGGTCACCTCCTTAGTTTTGGGATCCACAACCTCTCCATCCTTTTGTCTGGCTGCTACCCACAAAAAATGTCGCTCAATGCTTTCTTTAGTAGGATCTTTCCCACTCTCCTCCAACTATATTTAAATTTACCAAATGTTAAGAAATTATAAATCAAAAGATTTATTAAACAAAGAGAAATCAAGCTTATTGTGTCTTACCAATCTCTCTTCAAAAACTTGATATCCACTAGCACCGCCTCTATAAGGGTATTCACAACCAGAAGCTCTCTCTCGATTTGCTTGGCATAGTTCCTATTTAGAGACATAAGTATACATTAATGTATAATATATAATTGTCAACTATATTTTAAGTTATAACTTAATAGATTATAGTACTAACCATGAAATCTTTATCTTCGGTGCGTCTCCTAACAAATGTAACCCAATCCTCCTCCGTAATAAATCCACTATATGGCGCTGGAGGCTTCCATCTGAGGTTTCCACTATTATCAAACAACCATTTTTTTTAAACTACCCCTGAAATTCCGATGTAGCTTTCCAGCTTCCTTCATACACCAGTCTTTTCGGGACTCATCCACATCAAAATATTTCTGCATACACATATTCAATAAAAATGATATAAATATATATGGTTACAAATTTATTAAATAAGATTACTAAAGAGATGTAAAATTATATACCTGTATTGTTAACCAAAACTCCTCTTTGTGTTTCCCCAAAACAGCACTTTTCTCACTCCAAGTACTGATTGTAATTGGTATCATTTGTTTTACCTTACTACCGAGGAAGGTAACCAAATCTGCGCGATTATCCCCAATTGGCTGGCCCTTAATATTCCACAACACCTACATTATGTCATTAGTAAATTAGTTAACAAACAATTAAAACTAAGTGTTGAATTAATAAATTAATTAGTAATTAGTAATTAGTAACTTACAGGTACTTTTCCTTTTCCTTTATTTACTCGATTGATGATATCTTTTTTGACCGTCATTCCACGAGGAGCCTGCCTTCTGATATACTTTTCAACCTCACACTGATGATCGCTGTCATGATCACTGTGATGATCACTATGATCCGCCATCTAACCTGCAATAAAACATAATCATTGTTATTGTTATATTTATCTATCCAAAATAAATAAAAAGACAAGAAGATGAAAACTATGTAAAATAACTACTTGGAAATAGATAAAAAGCATATGATGTAAGTCTAAATTACCTTTTCCTTTTCTTGGATATAATTGTATTTGCAATTCGCGTCTTAGTATTTTTTTTTTTGACGAATCGTAATCCCATCACTATGATCGTTTCTAACATACACAAAATCCTCTATAGGAGTACTTTCCCCTACAATTGGTAGTGATGTCCCAAAGAAAGGGTCGTCCTCAATACCATCATCATCGGTTGCTTGATCCTCAATGTCATTCACCAATTTTTTATTTGTCAATAAAACAATGGACCAATTTGTATCAACTGGATCAGTGACATAAAACACTTGTTGAGCTTGGGATGCCAAAATAAAAGGCTCATCTTTATATCCTAACTTATTGAAATTCACCCGCATGAACCCCGACTCATCAATCTGTAAACCACTATTATTGTCAACCCACTTACATTGGAACACAGGCTCCCGAAACATGTTGTAATCCAATTCCCATATGTGTTCAATGACCCCGAAGTATGACATATTCGCATATATGGGATTTCTGTCTTTGGCACTTGATGTATGCAAAGCTTGAGCTACAAGAGTCACCCCACTATTTTGCATTTTACTTTGATCATCATGGTTTTTTGTATAGAACGTGTACCCGTTCATTAGATAGCTGGTGTAAGAGAAAATTTGCATATTTGGGCCTTTTGCTAACCATCTCAATCTTTCTGAAATCGAGGAAGGATTCATAGCAAATTCGAAATCAATGTGCGCTTTTAGCCACACTATGAAACTCCGATTATGTTCTTTTGTTAACCAAACTTGAGTCTTATATGGGTGATCACTCTTAAGTATGTCCATGTGCTTGGAAACATATGAATCAACCTCAGTATCATTGTGCAAAACATATAAGTGTGCTTCATCTAGTTCTTTCCTTGATACCATCACTATTTTTGTTCCTGACATCCCTTTACTAATGCTTCCTAAGTGACGAGACCTTGGCAGTCCCACAGAATATTCAAGACTAGATAGATAGCCGGTACAGAACTCAATAGCTTCTTCAACTATGTAGCGCTCAACAATACAACCCTCGGGTCGTGATCGGTTTTTCACATAACCTTTTAATATCTTCATGTAACGCTCAAACGGATACATCCATCTCATGTAACATGGGCCACACAATTGTGTCTCCCTAATCAGATGAACTATTAGATGAATCATTATGTCAAAAAACGAAGGTGGGAAATACATCTCAAGCTCACACAAAGTGACAGTAATTTCTCTTTGCAATGATGGCAACTTTCCAGGGTCAATCACTCTACTACAAATCGCCTTAAAGAAGAAACTAAGTTTGGTTAGGGTCTTGCGTACTTTCTTAGGCAAAATGGAACGTATACCAATGGGTAGCAAATTTTCCATTAGTACATGGCAATCATGAGACTTTAAAGACTTTAACTTGAGGTCTTTCATCGATACAAGGTTCATAACATTTGAAGAGTAACCCTCTAGAACTTTAACTCCATGAAGAAACTTACAAAACACGGTCTTCTCCTTTTTAGATAAAGTATGAGCTGCCGGAGGTAGATATGTACGTGTACCCTTCTTTAACGGACCCAATTCTGGTCTCAACCCCATACTAAGCAAGTCCAACCTCGAGTTGATGGTATCTTTAGTCTTTCCTGGCATATTGAGCAAGGTACCGATGACACTTTCAAAGACATTTTTTTCAACATGCATCACATCAATGACGTGCCTTACATATAATGACTTCCAGTATGGCAACTCAAAGAAAATTGACTTTTTCTTCCACCCCCGTTTGGCAAGCTCTCCTGCAAAAGGCTTCCCAAATTTAATGTTCAAACCTCTCACCTTTTCAAATAGTTGTTCACCCGTCAAAGCCATGGGAGCTTTACGGGTTTCGATATTCCCATTGAATGCCTTTTTCAACAGTCAATACGAATGAGTAGATGGCAAAAACCTACGATGACCACAGTAGATATTCTTCCTACCATGTTCCAACCACATCCAATCAGTGTTATCTTCACATATAGGGCACGCACACTGACCTTTGTTACTGTACCCAGATATATTGCCGTATGCTGGAAAGTCATTAATTGTGCCAAAAATCATAGCCCTCAGGGTGAAAGTTTCTTCTCTGAACCCATCATACACCTCTACTCCAGTCTCCCACATTAGCTTCAAGTCTTCAATTAACGGAGCCAAGTATACATCAATATCATTTCCCGGTTGCTTGGGCCCAGAAATTAACAAAGACAACATCATATATTTGCGTTTCATGCAAAGCCATGGAGGTAAGTTATAGATCGCCAAAATCACGGGCCATGTACTGTGGGAGCTACTCTGAATGCCGTGCGGATTAAATCCATCAGCAGACAATGCAAGTCGTAGGTTTCTTGGATCCAACCCGAAATCAGGATAATCAATATCAATTTTCTTCCATTGCGGAGAATCTGCCGGGTGTCGTAGCATGCCATCTTTAATCCTTTCATCATCATGCCATGTCAAGTGTTTTGCATCTTCTGAACTATGGTACATGCGCCTAAATCGAGGAATTATGGGAAAATACCACAACACCTTTTCTGGAGCAGATTCTTTCTTTTTATATCGCGATGCATTACATTTAGGACACGACTTTAACGAGGCATGTTCATTCCGAAATAAAATGCAATCATTGGGACAAGCATGTATCTTCTCATAGTTCAACCCAATGGACCCTAACATTCGTTTTGCATCATAGGTCCGAGAAGGGAGCACATTATCCTTCGGCAACATTTCTTTCAACAGTGCGAGTAATTCCGTAAAGCTCTTATCCGTCCATCCGTGGCAAGTTTTCAAGTTATACAACTTTATCACAGCCAATAGTTTTGTGAATTCAGTACAACCTGAATACAACGGTGTCTCCGCATCCGTTATCAATTTCTCAAACATTTGAGGACAATCATTAAGATCGTCTTCAACAGCCTTTGCCATCTCTTCAAATTCGCCCCCTTCAAATGTAGGTCTTTCGGTGTCAACCGGTGCACATCTCTCAGTACTATTATCCATATTTGAAGACTCACCTCTTTCCTCACCATGCATTGTCCAACAAGTGTAACTTTGATCTATTCCGTAACCCTTTAAATGTCCTGCCAACTCCTCTGCATTAACTGATTTTACATAACAACAACTCAAACAAGGACACTTCATGTTACTAGAAGTCCCTAAACGTTCAACAGCACACTTCACAAAATAATCCACTCCAGCAACATATTCCTTGGACAGACGATTGGCAGACATCCACTCTCTATCCATAATTTCTCAGTATTTATTTATAATAAATTCCTGATAAGATAACTTAAAAACCTATTATAGGTGACAAACACACAAAACGAACAATTTTTTTGAAGCTAATACATTCAACTATTTTTAACTAAAGAAATCAAAGACTTTGATGTCTTCCATATTGTCATTCTTCATATAATAAATACAAGAAAACAACAAAAGTACCTGAACAAGTGGAAGCAACGATGAACTTCAACGAATGCGAACTACACACTAGCAAATGAAGCGAACAAACACGAACTCACGAACCAACACGAACTCGAAGGAAGTATTTTCAATTCCTATAAACAATTCATTAATTAAATTACTAATTAAAGAACCATCATACAAATATGGAAGACAAAAATACAATCAATTTTTGTGACATTAACAAAATAAGACAAACACTTCGCCCTTTCAATAAACCAATCAATAAGCATCAACTTTGATCATCTAACATAAAGTTTCAATGCCATTAAAATTAATAAAACAACATGCAATCCTAAATATTCAAGTTTATAAAATCCCTTAACCGAAAGCAACATTAAATTAACAAGCATTGGACATCTCAACAAACACTAAGCCTACATCAAATTAAATTTACAACCATTTCATTTGGGCATTTCAACAAACACTAAGCCTACATCAAATTAAATTAACAAGCATTTCATTTGGGCATTTCAACAAACACTAAGACTACATTTCCCCCAAAGTTTAGAAACACCATTTTAAAGAACCAATCATCAACCATAACCTTTAAATCATCTAACCTAATGTTCCAATGCCATTAAAATAACTAGAGCAACATGTAGTAATACTAAACTTTGTGAAAGAGAAACGAAAATGGGGAAGAAATCACCTTACACGAAAATGGAGAAGAAATGGAGAAGTGTGGAAGAGATGTCCTTTGGGAAAACGAAAATGGGAGAGAGCCACGAAAATGAGAGCTTGAGAGAACGAAAATGAGAGCTTGAGAGGACAAAGATGAAAGCTTGAGAGGAGTGTGTGTCCGTTTGAGGCCAATGGAGGAGAAGGAGGAGGAGGAGGAGGACGAAGAGAGCTTGAGAGAGTGTTAGTGTGTTGAGGAGAGGGAAAATGTATGTGTTGAGAGGGAAAAAATGTATGTGTTGAGAGGGAAAAAATGAAAAAAAAAAAAACACACCAATAGGCAGCGCTTCACTAATAAGCGCTGCCCATTGAGAACGCATCTACCCAAAAGGTAGCGCTTGCAGCATAGGCGCTGCCTATTGCGCAGCGCATCAAACACAAAAAGCAGCGCTTGCTGCATAGGCGCTGCCTATTGCGCAGCGCGTCTAACCCAAAAGGCAGCGCTTGCTGCATAGGCGCTGCCTATTGCGCAGCGTGTCCTTCCCAAAAGCAGCGCTTGCTTCATACGCGCTGCCCATTGCTCCGTGTTTTAGCCAAAAGCAGCGCTTCTAGCATAAACGCTGCCTATTTTAGCGCCTTTTTTTTCAATATCTGTTGTAGTGAATGTTTTTTAGCCAAATTTTTCAAGCAAAAATAGCCAAAAAACACATTACAGCACCGATTAACCAAGTTTTTTAAGCAAATAACCAACCTACTTTTACACAGTTTTTAGTCAATGGCCTAGAAAACTGTGAAAAAGTAGGTTGGCTATTTGCAACTTAGTTAATTAATATTGTAATGTGGTTTTTGGCTATATTTGGCTGGAAAAATTTGGCTAAATAACATTACTCGAAAACTAGTCAAGAATAACATGAAAACTTGTGTTGTTATCTCCGATAAGAACATGTTGCATTCTTGCTTTGTTGGCTTCAATACTCATTCCTTTGTAGTAAGTCCCTTTCGATAAACAGTGGCTACCTTCATTTGAAAACTTTGTTGCATGAAGGTAAATGGATTAGCTTGAGCAACTTTGCAGCCTTTGGGAATCTTTAGGAAACACTTATCATGAGCTTTTAGCTTATGGAAGGATTCCAACCATCATGGCGGGCCCCCTGTGGCTTCTTCAGTTGTGGTTTAACATGATCTATAATGATTTGGAAAAATCTCTATAATGATTTGGAACAACAAGTGGAAAACCTTAAAATCTGGAGGAGCTATCTAACGTGCTAGATACTTTATAGTCTTCCTCAAACTTCATCAGTCACGATTGTGCCTTATCATCCAAATCTAATGGCTAGGCAATTTGGTCTTTCAGAACTGATTCCATACCCTTGCGAAAATACCCTTTGGTTTATTACTCATCCCTTTGAAAGACCTCAAAGTAGCTGAAGAGAAACTTCAAGTTACGAGTTTTGATCTTACTTTGTTGAGTTCGAACCTTATTATTTAATGACTTGGAGACTTGGTTGTCCAATTATTTTGGACATATTCAGAAACCCTCTACTGAGTATATTATTGATCCTCTTAGTATCAACTCTCTACCAAATCTTAAAAGATCGGCACAAGTATCTTCAGGTTTTTCTGGCGATAAAATCCCAACAAATGACCATATCAAGAAAGATACACTCTTGTACCTTTCAAGTATAAACTTTGAAATTGCTGGTTTTTATCTCATTTGACTTATTTTGGATTTTCTTAACTTCCAAAGAAAGGAACCTAAAAGCAGAAAAAATGTTTCAGAGAGTCCTTAACTTCCCAATAAATGAGAGGAGGGAGTCACTGAATTCGAGGAAGCTGATACGAGGATAACCGAAACAATCCCAAAGATTAATTGTCTGAATTCGGGCTCTCCCATTCCCCTTTCTGCCACTATATAGGTGATCACTTCATCTTATGTCTTGCTTTCAACTTGTTCTTTACTAACATAACTTGAAAACTAACATCCACGTGCTTCATAGATTCTCATGAAGATCCATTTTCTTCAGAGTAATCTTCTCATATCAAATAACAGCCATTACGTCTCATAATAGATTCTCATGAAAATCAATTTTCTTCAGAAGAATCTTCTCATGAAATCTCATCTTTTCTTGAATGCATGTTGTTGATGGGTATATATGAGTAGTTCTAAGAAAGTTCAAGAACCCACATTGTTAATTGGAGGCATTTTGGTGTGATTGGGGTTGCTGTTTGCTCAAGTCACAGTCGTTAGTTTCCGTTTTGGAGGCAGTTGGAACGTGTTTGTGTATTACGCGGATTTTTTGAGTGGTCACCGTTCGGTTAGCTCAGGTGAAGACTTGATTTCTAGTGAATTCGTCAAACCAGTGAGTTATACTCACGCTTAGGGATTGATTTTATTGTTTTTGACTGATTTGAACTTCTATTCGTGAAGCTATTTCGTTTTGAAAGCTTTTTCGAGTCGAAAACTCTTTTCTGAAAAATATCGTTTTACGATTTATTCACCAAATTATACTTTGATTTTTGATTTGGTATTTTGATGTGTTGGTATTGTTTGAACTGGTTGTTATAGTATAAATGTTTGTTGTAATGTTGGAAATTGATTGTAATACGGGTCGGATTGAAACCGAGTAGCGAAATTGATGAAATAAAAATAAAAAGGGGTAATTTTCTGCGTAATTTGCACTTGTCCAGCAACTGTCGCGTCGCGACCTGAGGGGATCGCCTTGCGACCATTCACGAAAATGAAGAGGAAAAGTTTCTAGACCTCATCGCGACGCGGTGGCACAAGGTCGAGTCGCGATCTTGTGTAATTTTTCAACAAATTAAAGTACATTGACACAATTTTAACTATAACTTTTGATCCAGGAACTCGTTTGAGGTGCTCTCTAGTGCGTTAGAAAGCTAATTAAAATGGTTAATCATATATGTGAATAGGATTCTGATATGCAAATTTTCTGACTGTGTTGATTCCAACAAGTTTTACTCATGTTAGGAATGTTTCGAAAAATCAAACTTAGTACACGTGAGGGTACATGTATTTTGAAAAACTAAACGGATTACATATCCTTTTTGATATTGTATCAATGACGCGAGATGGTTAATGTTGGATTAATCTAAACCCGATCATAGATCAATAAGATGCTAAACAATGGAGTCTTAGACATTGAGCCTGATCAACTTAATACTATGTGAGTATTTTGTAGAATTATGTCTGGAAGAGATACAGGAAGAGGCAGAGGTCAAGCACCTGGTGATCCCCACATGGAGTGGATGCAAAATGTCTGTGAGACACAGCAAAAGATGATGAATGATATGATGCTGATGTAGCAGCAGCAAATGGCTCAGATTGCTCAAATGCAACAAAATGCTCAGGCTCAACCGCAGCCACAACCTCAACCAAAACCCGTTCATGAGCCACCAGTGAATCCAAGGCAACTTTATTCTGAATTTCTCAAGATGAAGCCTTCCGAGTTCCGAGGAGGGCCTGATGTTATGGAAGCTCAACATTGGTATGACGATGTTGAGAAGATCTTCTTACTATGCAGATAAATGATGATGAGAAATTGAGGTTGGCATCTCATATGCTGAAGGGAGAGGCCAACAACTGGTGGGTTAATGCTCAAGCCATGATCGTAACCTTGGGAACTCCTCTGACTTGGGGGAATTTCCGTCGGACTTTTCTGGAACAATTTTGTCCGATTGCAATGAGGAGTGAAAAGGAAAATGGGCTTCTGACTTTCAAGCAAGGAAGTTTAACTGTGGGACAATACACAGCTAAATTTGAAGAATTGTATCAGTTCTTCGGTTTGGCTGGGCATGTTCCTGATGACAAGTGGAAGACAAAGAGATACAAGTTTGGGCTTAGGGAGGATATTGCACAAAGTTTAAGTTCTTTTTCTTGTAATACTTATGCTGCCATAGTGCAACAGGCTTATATTGCTGAAACTGACCTGAAAAGGTTGTATGCAAGCAGAAAGGCATATGGTCAGAACAAGAAGAATGCAAACTCATCTAGTTCTCAAGCAAGTTCTAAGAACAATAACAACAAAGGGAAACAGGCTCAATCATCTGATTTCTTCAAGGTCAGTAAGTGGTCTAAGTGCGGAAAATATCACAGAGGTGAGTGTCAACGGGGTTCGAACCAGTGCTACTACTGCAAGGAAGAGGGCCATTATGCAATTGAGTGCCCTTCAAGAAAGGCTTTCTTAGAAACATCGATTGCTCCAAGGCAGGGACACATCAACACTCTTGTTGCAAAGACCATCAAGCCAGCAGATAATCTATTGAGGGGTACAGGTTCTCTCTTCCACAAATCTATTAATATACTGTACGATTCTAGTGCTATGCATTGTTTTATATCTGAAGCATGTGTTGATCGGTTAGGATTAACTTTGTCTCCAATATCTGAACCAATAATTATTTTGACTGTTGCAAGGGGTCGTGTTCAGACCCAATCTCTGTGTTTGAATTGTCTGCTTGCCATAGGAAGAAGAAATTTTGTTGTTGATTTTATTTGCTTACCTATGAGGGGAATGGATATTTTGCTAGGAATGAATTGGATGACTGACAATCATGTTACCATTGACTGCTTCAACCGAACTATTGGGTTTTCTTATGAATCGGTGGATTTTTCTCAGACCACTAAAGAAGCCATTGTTTCCTTCACTTCAGCTAGCCAGTCCTTATTTCAAGGTGCGGAAGCTTTTGTTATTATGTTGTCTGCATCTACTGAAACTGGTCTAGATTTATCGTCTATTCAGGTCGTCAATGAATTTTTGGATGTCTTTCCTGATGAAGGCTCCTCATTACCTCCTGACCGTGAGGTAGAATTCTCTATAGAATTGGTTCCGGGTGCTGGGCCAATATCTATAGCTCCTTATAGGATGTCTCCTTTAGAATTAAAGAAACTAAAATCCCAACTTGAAGAGTTGATCTCTAAAAGGTTTATTCGGCCTAGTGCTTCTCCATGGGGTGCTCCAGTATTCACTACAAGAAAAACTGGATTTTCCGGCGACCAAAATCCGCCGGAAATGACCAAAATCCGCCGAAAATGTGGACTTTCCGGCGGATTTTTGGCGCCGGAAAAACCCTCGTCGCAAACAGTTTCCGGCGGATTTTCCGCCGGTAATTTCCGGCGGATTTTTGGTAGTTTCCGGCGGATTTTCCGCCGGTAATTTCCGGCGGATTTTTTTTTTTTTTTTTTGGAAAATCCGTCGGAAACTACCAAAAATCCGCCGGAATTTTTTTTTTTTTTAAAAATTTCCGGCGGATTTTTGGTAATTTCCGGCGGATTTTCCAATTTTTTTTTTTTTTTTAAAAATCCGAAATTTTTTAAATTTTTTTTGAATTTTATAACTTAAAATGTGTTTTAAATAAAAGTCAAAAAACAAAAGTAAAATCAAATGTTGAATAGTATTGTTGAAAAAGGAAAGAATAAAAGAGAATATGAGAAGAAATGATATATGAGAGAATAAGAATGAGGAATTATGAAGAAATAAGAATAAAATAGTGAGATGAAGAAGGAATAAGAATAAAGAAGTGAGAATGAAGAAGAAAGGAGAATTATAGAAGAGAGATATGTAGAGAAATTTTTGAAGATTAGAGAGTATGAGAAAGAAGAAAAAAGATAAGATAGAGAAAATGTAGAAGAGAATAAGAAGGAAAGAAAGAGATAAATGAGAGAATGAGATGAGTGTAGGAGAAAGTTGTATTTATAGACGAATTTTTTTCCCTTTAAATTTTTCCGGCAGACTTTTAAAATTTCCGGCGGATTTTTTTCCCTCCAAAATTTTCCGGCGGATTTTTTGAAATTTCCGGCGGATTTTTGAAAAAAAAAAAAAATTTGAAAATCCGCCGGAAAGTCCAAAAAATCCGCCGGAAATTTCCGGCGGATTTTTGGTATTTTCCGGCGGATTTTTGAAAAAAAAAAAAAATTGAAAATCCGCCGGAAAGTCCAAAAATCCGCCGGAAATTTCCGGCGGATTTTTGGTATTTTCCGGCGGATTTTTCCAAAAAAAAAAAAAAAAAATTATAAATCCGCCGGAAAGTCCAAAAAATCCGCCGGAAATTACCAAAATTCCGCCGGAAATTTCCGGCGGATTTTTGGTATTTTCCGGCGGATTTTTGCAAAAAAAAAAAAAAAAAATTATAAATCCGCCGGAAAGTTTCTGTGGGATAAAAATCCGCCGGAAAGTCCAAAAAATCCGCCGGAAACTACCGTGGGATCAAATCCGCCGGAAATCTATCGAATCCGCCGGAAAGTTTCCGACGGATTTATATCCGCCGGAAAGTTTTCGACAGTATATCCACTATTTCTTGTAGTGATTGTTAGTCAAAAAGAAAGACGGAAGTATGCGGTTATGCATTGATTATCATCAGCTGAACAAGGTGACAATCAAGAATAAATATCTGTTGCCGAGAATTGATGATCTTCTTGATCAACTTCGTGGTGCCGTTGTATTCTCCAAAATTGATCTAAGGTCAGGTTATCATCAGATTAAAGTCAAATCTTCAGATATTCTGAAGACTGCCCCAACTGTATGGATTATATGAATCGGGTTTTTCACACCTACTTAGATCAGTTTGTGGTGGTATTCATAGATGATATCTTGGTGTATTCCAAGACCATTGAGGAGCATGTGCAACATCTCCGCATTGTTCTGAGTGTACTCCGAGAGAAGAAATTATATGCCAAGCAGTCGACGTGTGACCTTTGGATGTCAGAGGTAAAAATTTTGGGTCATGTGATTTCTCAGGTCGGAGTTGCAGTTGATCCTAGTAATGTTGAATTGGGAATGGCCAACATTTAGCTTCTACTCAAACCCAGACAGTTAAAAGGAAACAAATTGTGACAAATCTACAGTTGGAAATAGAGGATCAGAAAGGAGTGCTTAATGTGCCAATTACTGATTCTTCTTGACATAAATATTTAAAGTGCAAATAGATGGATGATTGTCTAGCCAAAGGACCAGTTCACACAGCTTGGGATGCTTGGTTCCCTTTGAAAAAATTTCTAGATAAGGCCATTGGGGTTGATGATCGTAGTAAGGGGGCAAAAATGAGATTTACCTGCACCACGACTACTATCAAAAGTTATAGTCTATCGAGCTATATTCTTGCCCATTTAGTAGAGTATAATTGTGATAAGGAAATTGGAGAGTGTGGAAATCACGATGGAAATTGGAAGGAGGTTAAAGAGGCTTTGCATCAGTGTTGGAATGAACATGACTCATTGAGGTACAATTTGCAGAAATGGGATGATAACAAAATGCAAATGGAAGAGAAATTGAATAAGTTGCAGGAAGAGAAAAAGAAGTTATCACCCAACCTGTAGAATTCCGAAGATAACCTCAGAATTGGTCACGATAATTGGAAAACTATTCAAGATAATTGGAAAGCTACTTAGCACACTTTTACTTTGTAAACCAATTGTGCGAAAACTTTGCAAGGGGAGGTTGACAACCTTTTAACGGGATTGATGTGGATAAAGCCGGAGGTGTAGACAAGAAGAAAAGAATATTTGGTTTGAGTCCTGAAGGCTGAAACTACATTCCTTCTTCCAAATGATCTTTTGGAATCCCTGTGTCTGAATATATGTAAATAAAGGCTGAATTTTCTAACTTGACTGCTTAAAACCAAAGTCTTAGAGAGCAAATGAGCGGAATTCTTGAAACAAGGAGAAGGTGCTTAAATTTATGGAGACTTTTTCTCAAAGTCATCCACGTCTGCCTCCGCCTCCACTTACAAATGAGGATGATCACCAAAATGATAATGAGTATTATTATGAACTAGATGGTTGATGTGTTAGTTGATTTTTTGGAACAACGATGTGTCTTTTGTAGTGTAAGCTACTAGTTTTAAGAAACTAAAAGTTTTTATATTCTTTTTGAAGAATTAACATTACATTTGGATTGTATGGTTATGCTTATAAGCTTTATTACATTTGAAGAATTAAATCAAGTCATTCAAATGACATCAAGAACAAGTGAACACAATTGATCATAGGCATAGAGTAAAAGGAGAACTACGTAAGTTTTGAATTCTCCATCGCACCAGGAGATACGTAGGAGCGGGTCATATTCCGTCAAGCACACTTTTAAAAAAAAATATAATGAAAAGATTCTTCTTTTCCCCTGTTTTCAAAAACACTTTTCTCAAATAAAAAAGAAGTAGAACGAATTGTTTCAAATCAACTCTGTCAAAACCGCACATCAAGTTAAAGGTTCCCTTTCGGTAGAAAGGAGGTGTGGGATGCTAATACCTTCCCCACACCTAACCGACCCCCGAACCTACATCTCTAGTTCTCAAAGGACCACCCGCCTTAAAAAAAAGGACCCTTTTTCAATGTTTTGGTCCCTAAATAAAAAATGTTGATGGCGGCTTCACAAATTTTCACGTTGTACGATGAAAGGTCCAATCCGGATTTTTCGGGGTGCAACAGTAATCTGAAATATGTTTGTGTTTCAAAAAAAATTTGAGGCCTATGTTTTAAAGCACCATTAGTCTAAGATTAAAGGTTTATTACAATTATAGGTGAATATGAATAAATTAAAAAATGGTATTGAAATCCCTCACTAACTCTGTTTAGTTTCCCTCACTATTAGCGATGGAACAGTCTATCACTGTTAGTGATGAAAGTTATCCCTCTCAGTTAGAGACGGATTTTATCTCTCTCTATTAGTGGCAGAATTCTGTTACTCTCTATTAGCGACGGAATATGTTCCTCTCCATTAGTGACAATATTATGTTCGTCTCTATTAGCGAAGGAAATTCGCCTTTTAATTCTGATTTAAGGCTGCTATTTTGCGACGGATTCTGAAGCGTTATGAGGGAAGTATCTCTCTCTATTAGCGACAGATTTTATATTCCCTCGCAAATATTTTTGTGACGCCATGTTCGCAAACGGATTTTTGTTCGTCGCAAATTCCGTCGCCAACACGATTAGTGACATATTTCCCATGTTTAGCGACGGAATTTTGGCGTCTCTAATTTTCGTTTTTCTAGCTGTGTTCCTCCAATCTTGAAGCTGGCTGTCCAGATGTTGAAGTTGATGGAGCTGACAGATGGATGAATGAAAGTGCTGATTAAGAGGAGACGGTTGTCTCGAAGGTTACCCTGTAGTTTCTTCCTGTAATTGTTAGGTAATATATTTTGGATGTAACTTTAACATTTTTACCCTTTGTTTGTTACTCGAACTTCCACGTTGTTATTCTGCAATTATGATTTTGTTTTGTTGAGTGTTCGGCTTTATGCTTTCTGTGCTTTGTTTTGTTTTATTTTATTCATCCACTTTATTGCTTCACGTTTTGGTTTGTTTTGCTCACATTGAGATTTCGCTCGGCCTATAATTGTTGGATCTTTATTTGTTTGGGACTAAGGGTTTATGTGGAGTGTTACCTCAATCTTAACTTATCAGGTCTTATTTTGTTTGCCTCTTGGTGCAACCAGCATGTTAGCTTCGCTCTTATAGAAGAGGTTTAGCTCTCGATGCAGAAAGGGCATTAATGTCGCTCTTACCGAAGTGATTTTACCCAAGAGTGGTATGTGAACTCATCAGCTTCGCTCTTGCTTGTTGGGACGTTTTCGGACTTCTTTGCCTTAGGATAACGTCGAGAAATTGCTTGGTTCTTAACTGTCGGGACTTTAAGTTTATCTTTATTTGCACATTCTTTGGAGGAACTTTATCGATTTCATTTGCGGCTATATTGCCACATACAAATGATACATTATAGAAAAAATTGTGAGAAACCAATGATTGCTTTTTCACCTTTAGTAGAATCACATATTGGCTGCGCTCCATGATCTAGGGATTTTTCCTCCGCCTAGATGCTCCAACTTGAACTCCTTTCACGACCACATCTTTAACTCTGAATGGTCCTTCCTAGTTGGGGGATAGTTTACTTTTTTACTCGACTCTTATTTGTTGTAGAAGCACAAGCTCCCGGGCAGAAAATTTCTTGGATTCACCTTGGAATTCTATTTCTTAGTAGCTCGTTTATTCGTGGCCTCCTCTTTGAATTTTGCTAGCTCTTGGACATCATTTAGCAAATCTATGTTTGCCCTCTTTTTTTCTTTATAAGAGACCTCTTCTATCAGTATCCTTCTTAACCTTGGAACTAGTATCTCGGCTAGGAATAGTTCATAACTTCCATAGGTTAATTTGAAGGGAGTTTCCCTTGTTTTTACCTGGGGGTCGTGTGATAAGACCACAATACCAATAGAAATTCTTCAGGCCAGGTTCCCTTTGCTTCATCAAGTCGCTTTTTCAAGATGTCAAAATATTTTTAATGGCAGTTTTGGCCTGACCATTCGCCTGTGGGTTCTCGATCAAGGTGAAAGTTGTGTATCTTCCAAATAGTGCAGAAGTTGGCCACTAGTTGAGAGGCGAATTAGGTCCCATTATCAGTCACTTTAGTTGTTGGAACTCCAAACTGACAGGTCAGTAAAAGTAAAAAAATTATCAAATATTAAATTTTCTAAAATTATACTCAATCAACGTAAAGTGTATTTGACCCTTGGTATTATATTGGATTCAGTTTTTTTATAAAAAAATTGGTTTCTTAAATTTTGAAGTTTTCCAAATAGGGAGTAAAATGTATTTGACCAATAATATTATAAAGTTGTCATT
Source organism: Astragalus glycyphyllos (assembly GCA_963573325.1). NCBI lineage: Eukaryota > Viridiplantae > Streptophyta > Magnoliopsida > Fabales > Fabaceae > Astragalus > Astragalus glycyphyllos. Next base: position 43,167,356 of record OY754307.1, read on the forward strand.
AAAATTATGTTGACCAAATAAGTGATTTGAAAAACACTTAGTAAACACAGTTTAAAATATTCAAATAAATGACTAATATTAATTATATATGAAAAATTTAATTTTTTTTGCATTATATATATATATATATATGTATATATATTGCTGTGTGTGTTTTCCTTTATATATATACATACATATATTTTGAAGAAGTTCATTCACTTATTAACTTCAAAATGCTAACCACTTGCTATGCTGTCCTATTCCGAGTTAGGTTCCTAACTCTCCTATTCCTTATTCTTGCAAATGCTTTTTGTATTTCTTCAACTGATGTCAAGCTTCACCACAACCAAATCAAGAATTACATTTATCAGACAGCTGAAGTTAACCTTCTAAATGTATTACCTCCGACGGGGGATAATATACATTATCTGTCATTTGATTGTGATGAAGGGGGACACTTTGAAATAGGACCAAGAAAAACTCATAAATGGCTTGTCCCCATAAATAAGGTAGAATCTTGTTTTGTGCATTGGACTTTTGCTAAATTTAAAGCCATTTTCAATATATTTGATGCCGAATCTGACCTAGGACATAGTATTGTTTATTGGCGGGTACAGCAAGAAGGTTTCTACCACAGTTGGGACAATTTTGTTTGGGTAAAAAAGGCTAAGTGGCAACATTGGAGCCTAAAATGATGTTGAAATACAAACACTTAGTGATATAATAATGGTTTTGTGATATTGGAAATCCTAATAGTTATATCTTTTATAAGATCCCTTTTTTTACGGTCCATTCATCTCTTTTATATTCTACATGTCATGTCCTTTTAAAATTTCAATGGCAACATTTTCCTCATCTCATATCTATCATAAATGAAGCGATGTTTTAGATTATTTTTATATTCTCTGGTTTCTTAATAACTAACAAATAGATGCAAAACATCTAAAATTTTTTTACTTTAATAATCTAAAGTTATTATTTTTGAAAGGTTGTATTCTTATTTTTGAACGGTTGTAGAGGCCTAAAACTCGATAGTGCAGCGGTTGTATAGGCCTCTGTTATGGTAATGTTTCTAAATGCTATCAACACCCCTAAAGGGCCCATTTTCTCACTGGCCCATCCTCTTAGGTGAGCCCATGATTCAACGCTTCAGATGCAACCAACACATCCAACGGTTCATAATCATTAGGTCAACACTATCCAAAGCCTATAAATACCACATTCAATGCTCATTAATGGTAAGCTATTCTACTGATAAAATACTCTGCTTGACTACCTTACTGACTTGATCGTCGGAGTGTCATTGCAGGACCAACAACCCAACCTCGACTGGAACGTTGAAGATCAAGGATCACACCTACCAACTACCTCAAGCCGACCTCTAAAGTCAGAAGTACGGTACAGAACAGCCTCAAAATCGATAGTCATATAAAGTTGGCGTTAAATGTGTTTTTAATCCCTAAAAACTTAAGGATCTTTCGAGTTTTGTCCTATTATAAAAGTGGGTGTTTTTAGTCCTTAAAGAGGGACAATAAACACATGTTTTCTTTACAAAAGGTGTAGACTAAAACACCTGTTTTTATAATAAATAATGACTAATAATTAATGATGTTTTTATAAGAACTACATCAAAAAAATCATATTTTAGTCAAAAAAAAAAAACAAAATATCCGATAACCCATAAAGTTATCAAACAGGATTAAAAAAAATCAAAAGATCATGATAACCCTCAGTGAAGTTCTTATTGATGTTTTTATAAAAAATCAAAAGATCATGTTTTTATAAAAACATCAATAAGAACCCTCATTTCTTGTGTTTTTCTCATTTTCTACCTTTTCCACTTCAGCTTTCTATTATTATTTTTTTCACAAAACATTGGCTAATTCTTTTTTTTAAGGCAACTAGAAAGAATACTTCCCTCTGATTTTATTAAAAAAGAGAAAAAAGAAAGAGGACAGAAGAGTAGCCAAGAGGGGACTTGGCTAAAACCCTTGGCAAGAAGAGAGAATAAGGTCAAAACAATAATAGAGAACTCTAACTTGAAGCCCTCTAGAATAGTTCATCCTAAAGACAAAGTAAAAGACAAATTAAAGGACCAAAATACAATAACTAGATCAAAAGGAGACAGAGACGGGATTTGCCCTTGCACAAGTATTATATCCAACAACCAATTTCTTCTTTTTCCTTGATTTCTTCTTTTGGATATTGGACACAACCGGTTCAAAATTATCATAGCGTGCAATTGTTCCTTGGGTATCGGTATACCCATAAGATCACTAACATCATCTGACGTATCACCCCAAATCTTTCTTAATATTCTCATGTAAGACGCTACTATTGGATTAGAAGTAGCAACCGACTCTGCGGACACAACCGTTCGAAATTATCATTATGTGCCACTTTATCTTGGGTATCAGTATATATAGGATTAACATCATCATCCAATACATCAACCCATTGCTTTTCTAATATTCTCATGTCAGATGTTGCCACTGGGGTAGAAGTAGCATTGGACTCAGAGACAATTTTCCTATCACTGACTATGTTGGTGTTAGAGTGAGTAGTAGGAGTGTCTATATTACAACCACTAATAGTATCAGAGGCATGAGAAATATTAACAAAATTTTCATGTGCTCCTGCCTGTGTAGCAGAGGTAGAAGCATTAGCCAATGTCTCCTACATCTGCGCCGCAGGCAACACTTTCTTACCATCAACTGAAGCGAAAGAGTCCTAAACAACTTGGACAGAATCTGATTCTTCATTAGATTGCATTACCGCTGCTCTATTTGAAGGGTCAACATGATGCTTCGTGCTAATGCATTTCCTTTTATCAGTCTTAGTAATGTAACAAGCAGAAGGTGGAGGACATTTTTGTGGGAACTCCTGTCTCGCTTTATTCTTTTCTAAAATCACCTCAGACTTTTTTCCAGGATTATTAGACGCGTTACCATGCTTACAATTCTGGATTGAATGACCTGTACACTAACAAGATTTACAAAATAGGGGCACACATTCCTATTCCACAGCAATAAAAAAAGCATATCTCTCTCTTTCCACAGCAATAAAATCATATTCCACACCTTTCTATTATATATGTTGCTTTGTATTTGAAATTCACAACTTATGTTCAATATTAATTGGATTAGTTGTTTTAGACTCAAAGGAAGTGATGCTCTCAAACTCAACATTCTAGATTCTTTATATATTGTACTAGCCTCAGTAACAGTGCAATGCACGGGAAATGCTAGTATTAATAAATCTATGATGAATACACTCGACGTTGAACTTTTTGGGCGGCAGAAATATTTTGCATGGGGTGTTGGTTATGAATGAAGTTGTTGATCTTGCAAAGCTGAAGAAACAAGAATGCTTACTTTTCAAAGTTGACTTTGAAAACGCACACTACAAAAAAAACGTCATTTAGTGACCGATTTTTCAGTCACTAAATGGGAAAAATCGGTCACTACAATGTTTAGCGACCGAATTTGCGACCAGCAAAAATCAGTCGCTATATCACTGGTCGCTAACTGTAGCGACCGATTTTGTGACCGAACTTTCAACGACCAATTTAGTGACTGATTTTAGCGACCAATTTAGTGACTGTTTTTAGCAACTGATTTAGTGACTGATTTTAGCAACCAATTTAGTGACTGTTTTTAGCGACTGATTTAGCGACCGATTTTGTCTGATTACAACAATTGCTTTAGCAACCAATTTAGTGACCGATTATAGCAACAGAATTGATGACCAATTTAGAGAGTTAAAGTTGTCAAGAAACCATATTGTGTGACCAAATTCCTCAGACTTTTTATTTTTTACTCGCTAATTCGATCTCCAACAGGTCGATAGTAATTTAAAACATAATAAAAATTGTTTGTTATACCTAATTGATTCATGTTAACTTCTTCACAAAATAAATAAAAAATCTCATTATATTAAATATGTAAATGTGTTTGGTAAAATATATAACTGATATTTTAAACGGTGTCCTACATAATATACTCATTATAGAGTTTGAGTCTAAACATAACATCAAAAGTTTACTCTGCTTTACTTTGTCCGTCACAATCTAACTCTAGATCATCTTCATCTTGCACTTCTTTATATGAAATTTGTTGAAACTTCAAGCTTTTCATCAATTAACTTCAAGCATTTTTGACACTTCAAGCTTTTTCATCAATTGCTACAACATACATTGATCTGACTTGGTGGTGCAACTCCTTGCAAAGATGTTACTTGAGTCAATTCTCGGATATCCAAATTCTAGAGGCTCTGGAGGGGTTCCGTTCAACTTCATCTAAGAAAATAAAGAAAATACAAGTTCAAGACATGTTAGCGTCAATAATTAGAACATGAACTTTGAAGACTGAAAAATCTCATATAGCATCCATGGTATCAAGAATACCCAGAATGACTAGCTGTCACTACAAAGCAAAAACTGGATCCAAATGGTGCTCTTCGAACCCAAATAGGATACTAAAAAATTAAAACAACAAAGAAGACATTGAATCTCATATATTTATAAACAAAGAAAAAACATTGTACAGTCTCTAAATCGGTCTCTATAGTGACCAAATGAATTCGGTCTCTATTTCGGTCACTATTTTCCGTTTTTCTAGTAGTGGCATATGAGTTGATATCTTAGAAGTTTTTGGTGTACATGATGGAGAGGATGAGTTTTGATAAGGTTTGGATAGATTGGATCAAGGTGTGTATTTTTTTTTAGCTCTATGTCAGTCTTAGTGAACGACAGTCACTACGGCCTTGCACAAAATGCATCCTTTCAAATCCCCAGGTTCGGATGGTTTTCAAGGGGTTTTCTTTAGGCAATACGGGAAGATGTTGGGAGAAGATGTTAGCAATCTTGTGATCCAAGATTTCAACACTATCACTTTTAACCCTTGCATTGCATATGCACTTATTACATTGATTCCTAAAGTGGACGTCCCTGGCTCCTTTTAGGACTTTCGCCGCATTAGCCTATGTAATACTCTCTACAAGCTTATTACTAAAATTTTGGTGAATTGGTTAAGGTCGTTTCTCGATCAGATCATTGGTCCTTTCCAAAGCAGCTTTCTTCCTGGGCGTGGCACTTGCGATAATGCCATAATCTTACAAGAAATTACCCATGCAATGCACAAGTCTAAGAAAAAGAAAGGTGATGTGGTTCATAAAATTGATTTGGAGAAAGCTTAAGTTCATGTTAATTGGGACTTCCTTAGGCAATGTTTGGTGGATTTTGGTTTCCCTCCCTTAACAGTAAAGCTTATTATGCAATGTGTTACTACATCTAGTCTCTCCCTCATATAGAATGGTAAGCGACTCCCTGCGTTTTCCCCTACTAGAGGCCTCCGCCAAGGGGATCCCCTATCTCTCTATTTGTTCGTCATTTGTATGGAAAAGCTCTCGCAAACTATATCAGAAGTTGTTGATGCTAATTTGTGGCAGCCAATTAAGCTTTCTAGGAACGGTCCAGCTATCTCTCACTTGTTCTTCGCAAATAATGTGCTCCTTTTTTCCAAAGCTAGTGGCAAGTAAGCTCGCTTGATCGTAGATATTTTCTCAAACTTTGCGTTGGAGTCAGGCCTCAAAATAAGCATAGCTAAGTCAAGAGATTTATTCTCCTTCAATATGCTTAAAGCTAAGGTGGACAAAATTGTGTCTATAACATGTATTAGAAGTATGCCTTCTCTTGACAAGTACCTCGGTTTCCGTGTGATCAAAGGTAGATTGAAGAAAACAGACTTGGACTTTATTGTTAATAAAATCCAAGGAAGGCTAGCGTCTTGGAAGAACAAACTTCCCAACAAAGCTGGTAGACTCACCCTAGCCAAGTCAGTTTTAAACTGTTTTCCAACTTACTATCTGCAGATAGCTTGGCTCCCTCAATCCATCTGTTCTCACATTGACAAGCTCACTCGAAACTTCATTTGGAAGGGTGTTGAGGGAAAGGGTATTAACATGATTGGTTGGCATACTATCACTAAACCGAAGTCTCATGTCTTGGGGTTAGAATGGCTAGGGAAGCTAACACAGCCATGCTTGGTAAATTAATCTGGGACAACCATAGTGAATCAAACAAGTTTTGATTTAAAATTATAAGGAACAAATATGTTGGAGATGACCCCTATCTTCTTGTGCCGAAAAAATACGGTTCCTCTATTTGGAATTTTATTTTTAAGGCTAAAGAAGTTCTCCATAATGGTTATACTTTCAGGATAGGTAATGGCTCCACATCTTATTGGTACCCTTGTTGGACTTCTTTTGGAAAGCTTAGTTGACAGGTTCCTTTTGTTGACATTCATGATATTGATGTGTGCATCATGGACGTAATTCAACAAGGAAGATGGAATTTGGATGACCTTTATACTATGGTTCCACAAAATGTTGTCGACTACATCAAATCAGTTCCTATCTTCTTAATTACATCCTAATATTAGAGATTGCTTCACTTGGAAAGGCTTGCTCAACACTAATTACACAGCTCAATTGGGATACCAGTGGCTTTTGAATGAAGGGTATCATATCCTCAACTCCTTTGCTAACACTCATGGTCGTGGATCTGGAAAGTTTCTGCTCCGGAGAAAATAAAACTGCTTGTTTGGACTGCTTGCCACCATTCCCTTCCCACGGTGACAATGCTTCATCACCGAGGTCTTCTGCAATCCCCAAATTGTCAGCGTTGTAGTGACTATGATGAGGACGCGTTGCATTGTTTCAGGGACTGCCCCTTCCAGGCTCTTGTATGGAGGACCACTGGCTTTAATGAAACTAATTTCTTTAGAGAAAATGACTTCTCTTCTTGGGTTATTGTTGGCTTATCTCGTGATTATCACCTAGTGTTCCTTGCGGCTATATATGGTGGATGTGGAGGGCAAGAAACTCATATATCATGGCTCATGAAGACATTCCTACCTTCCAACTTCGTAGGAATATAAGGTACCTTGCTTCCTTATACTTGGTTTGCTTCGACGAGATTTGTTCGAATCCTACTATTACAGGATGGGTAATTTGGCAAGCATCTAATGCTCAGATCACAGTCCTAAATGTTGATGGTAGTAGTTTGGGGAACCGGGGCCCTTCGAGTTTTGGTGGACCTCTAAGAAACAATGATGGGGCCTAGTTGAAAGGGTTCTTTGCCAACGTTGGCATCACTGACAACCTTCATGCGGAGCTCTCTGCTCTTTATCACGGTTTTACTTTTGCTTGGAATTTTGGAGTGCGTCACCTGCAATGCTACTTGGATTCCCTCCATGTCATTTCCTTAGTCTCTAGTTGTTTGGACCCTTGGCATCAATATGCAACCATCATCAAGGCGTCAAGGATCTAATTGCTAGAAATTGGGTTGTTTAGATATCTCACTCGCTTAGGAAAGGCAATGCTTGCGGAGATGTCCTGGCCAAAATGAGAGCTTCGAGTTCATCTCCTTGGACTTCTGTGGATCACCCGTCGTTGGGGATGCTTAATGCTCTTCTAGCTGATGCTAGTAGAGTCCATTTTCCTAAATTGTAGTCTTTTTCTTTTCTGTTTATGTTTTCCATTTCTCTAGGTAACCAAAAATATATATGTTAATCTCAATATATATATATATATATATATATATATATAAAAAAAATTAATATCAGGGTCAAACATATTTTACATCATTGTTTATTTTTTTTCTGTTTCCTCTTTAATAAAATTTAACTTTAAAAATAATAGGAACTTAATAGCTTATTTGATATAAAGTAAAAGCCAAAATCATCAAATATTAAATTTTCTAAAACTATACTAGATCGACGTAAAATGTATTTGACCCTTAATACAATAAAATGGTTTCAATTTTTTATAGTAGATAATACTTGGTTACAAAATTTTCAAGTTTGCCAAATAAGGGGAGTAAAATATATTTGACCGATAATATTATAAAGTTGTCATTAAATTTAAGTTGACCAAATAATACCCCATTTTTAATAGAACGAAACTCTTAATGAATAGAGTTAAAAATCAAATAGATGACTAATATTAATTACATTTGATAAATTTGGATTATATATTCTTAGCAAGTTTGCTTTATAATATATGTTCGACTAACCAACACTCCTAGCCCAGTGGTTCAGGCTCCTGCTGGGACGTGGTGGGGGTCGATCCGGTTTGCTCCCGGGTTCGATTCCCGCCTACGTCAAATAGGGTGTTGGCCAGCGAAATGATTAAAAGCCCCAAGTAGCGAGCGCAGATTAGTCGTTCGTTGACAGCGTTGGGACACTGCGTGGGTCACCCGCAAGGGTCCAATACCAAAAAAAAAATGTTGGACTTCCTCGTGCTAACCTCGTGCAAAATGCTTACCTCGTGCTACATCGTCCTCTTCCTTACAGAGAAAATGCTTTTTGTATTTCTTCAACTGATGTCAAGTTTCATGACAACCAAACCATTAATCACATGTTTCCAACATTTGAAGTTAACATTGTAAACGTATTACCTCAAAGGGCCGATAATATACATAATTTGTCATTTGATTGTGATGAAGGGGGGCACTTTGAATTATTAGCACCAAAACAAACTTATAAATGGCTTGTCCCCGAACATATTGTCTATTGGCGGGTACAACTAGAAGGTTTCTATCATAGTTGGGACAATTTTGTTGGGGTAAGAAAGGCTTTGTGGCACCATTGGAGCCTCAAACGATGTTGATATTCACTATTGATATTGTTATGGATTGGGCCACGAGGCCCACTCAGTAATTAACATAGATTGGCCCAATCAGCTTGGTCCATATCCACTATCTACAAGGCCCAATCTAACCTAAATATTTGAAGGGCACAGATCAACTCACCCGATCCGACGGCTTACAATGGGCACGCTTCCCTATAAATACCAACTCGTATTGCCATAATTAGGTACACTCTCATTCCTTGCTAAATCACTCACCTACTCTCAATACTAACTTGGGCGTCGGAGTGGCTTCGCAGGTACCCCTCCCGGGCGCTCGTTGATATCAAGATATACTGCAAGAGACCACCGACGCAGTCCGCATAACACTGCTAGGTACAGTTCATTGGCGACCACAGTGGGAGGTTTCTACCTTTCACACCATTCCTATACTTAGAAACTTTTCTCTTGCACTTCCATGGCTCCAAGAGGCAGACCACGCTGTTGCACCCCGAAAGATCCGGATTGGACCTTTCATCGTACAACGTGAAAATTTGTGAAGCCGCCATCAACATTTTTATTTAGGGACCAAAACATTGAAAAAGGGTCCTTTTTAAGGCGAGTGGCATTTTGAGAACTAGAGATGTAGGTTCGGGGGTCGGTTAGGTGTGGGGAAGGTATTAGCACCCCACAACTCCTTTCTACCGAAAGGGAACTTTTAACTTGATGTGCGGTTTTGACAGAGTTGATTTGAAACAATTCGTTCTACTTCTTTTTTTTATTTGAGAAAAGTGTTTTTGAAAACGGGGGAAAAGAAGAATCTTTTTATTGTTTTTTAAAAGTGTGCTTGACGGGATGTGACCCGCTCCTACGTATCTCCCGGTGCGATGGAGAATTCAAAGCTTACGTAGTTCTCTTTGGTTGAGAAACTTTGTGTTGATGTTTTTTATTGTAGGGGTTTTCGGTCCTAGACTGTACAGTCCACTAGACCTAGAACAAAGACAACCCCGCCTGTACAGACGACGTGCCCCCTACTTATTGAAAATGTTTTTTTTTTATTAAGGAAGAAAAAGATTTGTTGTGAGGTTGGTTGCTTTTATTTGAGCAAGTATCTTAGGCTCGCACGAACTGTACAGCTCGCTAACCCTAAGACGCTAACCAATACCGGATGTACATCCGACTCGATTCCTTACTCATTTTTTGAAATAGGGTTCAAGTTGTTAATTACTTGTTTTGATTCTCATAAGTATCCCAAGATGTTTGAGCTGTACAGCTCCGATCTTAGGACGCTAGACAACACCGGCCGTACGTCCGACTTGCCTCCTTATGAGTTTTCAAAGAGGTTTATTGTTGATCTTAGAAAAAATTTGATTGCTATAGAAAAACAATTTGAAGAAAAGTTTTAATTTGGAAAATAATTTGGAAAAAGAAATGACTTGAAGAAGAGAGGAAGAGAATTGGAGGGTGATATTGATCACAAAAGTTTGTTGGGATGGCGTGGCATCCAAAAGAAAAAGAAGTAGAGAATTCAAATCAATTTCCAAATCAAGAACCAAAGTGTAAACTTTAACAAGTTGCAAGCAAAACAATCAACAATGCAAGCGTAAGCATATACAATTAAGGTGTTGAATCCCTTTAGGTAATCTTTAACACTTGGGATATGTACAAGTGCATAAGTGTTAAATCCTCTTACCAAATCATCAACACAAACATGATTTTCAAAGCAAGCAACAAAAACAAGCACAAACCCTAATTATCTCATGAAATGCGACACCAACATAGAGCTAAAACCTCATTTTATTCTTTGAAAGCAACAAAATCATGCAAGCAAATGACATAGATCAAACTTTTTGGCAAGGACTCACATGATTAAGCAAAGGAATGCACTAAGATCACACAAATTCTAATTTTTCTACAATATGCGATATAAAACATAATCCCAAATCACAATTTTATTCATGAAAATGCAAGCACAAAATGAAAATAGCACAAACACACAATTTATTCCAAAAGAGAGAGATGCATTTCAAGCATCCAAACCTCCCAAAGTGTTTGTCAAAATGCTTGAAACACATCTCTCATTCAACAACAACAATTATATCAACATTTCAACATAAAATAGAGCACTAAAATGCAAAGAAATGCTTGATATGTAAAAATAGATTGATGATCTACATTTTTTATGCTAAAATTTTGATGATGTTAAGATTGAGAGTATACCTCAACTCCAAGCTAGAATAGCAAAAGAAATAAGGTGAATGAACACTAAACCACTTGAATCAACCCTCTAATCTTCAATCTTGAGCTTGATTCTTGAGATTTGAAGATGGATCTTTGAAGAGAATGCAAGGATGATGAAGGATTTAGGACTAGAATGTTGATTTGAAGTGAAAAAGTGAAGAAATGAGGTGAGGGAATGAGGAGGTGTATTCGGCCAAGAAGGGAGAAGAGGAGAGGCTAGGTTTTTGAGTGTGAATTGTGAGCCAAAACCTTGTGAGAGGTGAGGATATGAGGGTATATATAATGTGCAATTAGGTTTAGGGGCATTTAGGTCATTGTGTACCTCATCTCATTCTAGGATTGCATTTTAATTTTGAATCAAGGGTGAGGATTGAAACACACATGGATTGAGGTCAAAAAAATGCAAAATGAGAGGGAAATGAAGGGGAGTGAATTCGGCCAAGCAAGGGAGAGAAGAGTGGTGCCCAAGTTTTGCAAGTTGTCATCTTGTACTATTGTACTATCATATGACCATTCTATTATCCCTTCATTTTTGATTATTCTTCTTAGGATAATTGTACAAAAATACACCCAATTTAGGCCACATACTAGGAATCTTAGGAATATGCCATTTTATGAGATCACCATGACCAAAAATATCATAAAAACTTCATCTTGAAATTTTTGTAGAATATTCCTTTTTGATGCCTTTTTTAAAAAAAAATATATGACCAAGGGTGTCTTGCTTCAAATAATTTCCTCTAAAATTGTACAATGATTTTTGATGAAAAATTATCCTATTTTTAGAAAATGACCAAAATACCCTTTTGCCCTAAAAACTCAAAAAATTGTATGCACAATGTTCGTCACACTCTTCAAAATAATGCCACACTTCTCAATTTATTTATTTTTGTTGAGAATTAGGGTTTTGACATAGGCGGACAAAATTAGGGTATGACAGCGGCCCCTCTTTATTTGGATTTTAACAAGGAATATGAATTGGCCGAAACATATTCCGAGGCAAAATAGAAATAAAGAATTCAGAAATTATACCAATTTTGTCTACTTAGAGAAACCAGAATTTTCCTTTTTCTTTTTTTCTCTTTTTTTTGTTCCATTTTGAAATATGATACAAATGCAATGAAAAGATTTTTTTTTCTTCTCTTTTTTTTGTTTTTCTTTTTGGAATCAATTGGTGCCAACCCTCAATAAGCCAGCGAAAGCGGTAAAGAAAATAAAAAAAAGGGTGCCGGCCCTCATTAAGCCGGCGAAGGAGGCTGCCTAAAGCCTTTTAACGAATCGCGAACGATCCGAGTTTGCACTTGGGCCTGGGGAGCACGTGGGCTCAAAGGGGTGGTCTTTCGAGCGACCGGGGGAGGGTACTATATCAAGTCTAGATCTTGATATTTCCCTAGGACTGCGCCATGTTTTAGGCCAACACAGCTATCCTTTTCGACTGGACCTATTGAGGTCAGGGGGGCTTACTCGCAGCTCGAATACGAAGTGAAGTCAATCTTCTGGGGGACACGTGGGTCCAAAGGGGGATCCGCAAATCCAATTAGTTTTCTTCAGTTGGTCAATGCTACCGCACTGATCCAGGGTACCTGCATACGTTAGTTGATGCTAGGAATGGTGCATGGAGCATGGGTGCATGTTATGCAAAAGCATGTTATGCGAGTGCGTGTGATGCGAGTGCATGCGATGCGATGATTTGATGAATGCCGTGAAAATGCTTTTGATTTTCTTTTGATTCTTCTTGATCAGCTTTCTTTTTTCTGATCGTTTTTTTTTTTGCTCTTGACTTATTTTCTCTTTGCTGGTTCGACCGACCCGTGACACTCATGGCACAAGACTGGGGAACTTATTAGAGTTGCTGCGGCGCACGGGCCGGGTGCAGGTTTGCTTTATGATTTGCCATCTGAAGTGTTTGATGGGCGCAATTATTTTCCTTGCAACATTAATTTGTTTTTGAGAAATCACTTCCTTCCCGTGACTTTTGGGGATTTCGCAATGATTGCAATGCTCTAGGATTTATGCACATGTTTTACAATTCAGTATTACCATCATCATAAAACGTTTATTTTGAGCAGAAAATAGAAAAGCAAACTGATATGAGAAAAATTGAACTTTATTGATGTGGAAACCGGTCGTACAGAAAGTTACGCCGACTGTTCAATACATTTGAAAATTTAAACTGCAAAAAGACACGAAAAAGAGAGAAAAGCTAGTTTCTAAATGTCCGTCTCTGTGGAACAATGCCAAACATTTATGTCCTTGACCTTGATCACCCCTCTATCCAAACCTTCAGGAGTGCTGTATGCCCTTGTTTATTTTCATGCCCAAGTTTTCTGACCCTAATTTTTGCCTGGATCGCCCTTTGCGGGTTTTCAATCCACCGGGTCGCTCTGATTTTGCCTAGGCCGCCCTTTCGGGTTTTCAACCTAGCGAGCTAATTCTTACTTGGCTTGTCTTTCTCTTTTTTCGTCTATTTCTTTCAGGCATAATACTTCTTCACCGAATCTGAATTGACTGGGTTTTTGAGTTCTTCACTGTCCATGTTGGTGAGTATTAGTGCTCCTCCAGAGAAGGCTTTCTTGACCACATAAGGTCCATCATAAGTGGGAGTCCATTTTCCTCGGGGATCGCTCTGAATGGGCAATATCTTTTTGAGCACAAGATCTCCCTCGTTGAACTCTCAAGGGCGAACTTTCTTGTCGAAGGCCGTCCTCATCCTCTGTTGATACAGCTGTCCATGACACAAAGCTGCAATTCTTTTTTCCTCAATGAGATTTAACTGATCCAGACGAGCTTGTACCCATTCAGCTTCTTCCAACTTGGTTTCCATCAATACCCGCAGGGAGGGTATTTCAACCTCAATAGGGAGGACTGCTTCTGACCCATATACTAGAGAAAAAGGGGTTGCCCCAGTTGAGGTACGCACTGAAGTGCGGTATCCGTGCAAAGCAAAAGGAAGCAACTCATGCCAATCTTTGTAGGTTACCACCATCTTTTGAACTATTCTCTTGATATTCTTGTTGGCCGCTTCGACGGCCCCATTCATCTTGGGTCGATAGGGGGAAGAATTATGATGCTGGATTTTGAATTCTGTGCACAGGTCTTTCATCATCTTGCTATTCAGGTTACTGCCGTTATCGGTGATGATCCTGTTTGGAAGGCCGTAACGACAAACCAGATCTTTCTTTACAAACCTTGGAACCACAGAGCTAGTGATGCTTGAGTATGAGGCAGCTTCAACCCACTTGGTGAAATAGTCAATGGCGACAAGGATGAAGTGATGCCCGTTTGATGCTTTTGGCTTGATAGGACCGATGACATCCATCCCCCATATTGAGAATGGCCAAGAAGCAGTCAGAACGTTTAATGAAGCAGGTGGTACATGGATATGATCGGCATAGATTTGGCATTTGTGACACTTTCTTACAAAGCTGTAACAGTCAGATTCCATTTCCAGCCAATAATAGCCGGCTCTTAAGATTTTTCTGGCCATGGTGTGTCCACTGGAATGAACCCCGAATGAGCCTTCATGGACCTCTTTCATAATCTTTTCGGCCTCCTCTTTCGCAACACACCTTAGGAGAACCATGTCATAATTTCTCTTGTAGAGAACTTCACCATTCAGGAAGAAATTCCTCGTCAGCCTTCTGAGCGTTCTCTTGTCATTTTCTGATGCCCCAGGAGGGTATTCCCTGGTGGTGATGTACTGCTTGATATCATGGTACCACGGCTTGTCATCAGGCTCTTCAACTATTGCAGTGCAGTAATGATGTGCTGGCAGATCCCTATGCTGGATTCTGAGGTGAGCTAAACTCTTGTCACAGCTGATGTTGAACATTGACGACAAGTTTGCCAAAGCATCGGCCAACTGGTTTTCGCTTCGAGGGATATGCTGGAAAGTGACTTCCTCAAAGGACTCCATCAATTCTTGAACATAATCACAATAGGGAATCAATTTGGGATATCTGGTCTCCCAATCACCTCGCACCTGATGAATAACCAAGGCTGAATCACCATACACATCAAGCCTTTTGACCTTCCATTCAAGGGCTGCCTGAATACCCAGGATGCATGCTTCATATTCCGCAATGTTATCTATAACATAAAAGCTCAGTCTTGCAGTGACCGGAATGAAGCGATTGTCTGGAGAGATTAACACAGCTCCGGCCCCATGCCCCCACATGTTGGATGCACCATCAAATATCATCCTCCATCTTTCATCTTCTTGGGACTTCCCCTCGTCGAATTCTGCCATGATGTCTTCATCGGGAAAATCATACTGCATCGACTGGTATTCTGGGATAGGCTGACAAGCTAAGTACTCAGCAAGTGCGCTGCCCTTGACTGCCTTCTGCGTGACGTACAGGATATCATATTCTGACAATAACATCTGCCAACGGGCAATCCGTCCTGCGAGAGCTGGTTTCTCAAAAATGTACTTGATCGGATCCATTTTAGACACCAACCAAGTTGTATGGCTCAGCATGTACTGCCTTAAACGATGAGCAGCCCAAGCCAAAGCACAACAAGTCTTCTCCAGCATTGTGTATCTTGTCTCGCAGTCAGTAAATTTCTTGCTCAGGTAATAAATAGCATGTTCTTTCTTGCCTGACTCATCATGCTGCCCCAGCACACACCCCATCGAATTCTCTAACACGGTTAGGTACAAGATCAACGGTCTTCCGGACACCGGTGGCATCAGAATTGGTGGATTCTGAAGATACTCTTTAATTCTCTCGAAGGCTCTCTGACAATCATCGTTCCATTTGGATTCTTGGTTCTTGCACAACAGCTTAAAGAGAGGCTCGCAAGTGGCTGTCAGTTGGGATATGAACCTTGAGATGTAATTCAGTCTCCCAAGAAAACCACGGACCTCCCTTTCAGTCTTTGGTACTGGCATTTTAAGGATTGCTTTGACTTTATCTGGATCAACTTCTATCCCTTTCTGACTGACGATGAACCCCAGTAGCTTTCCGGATCTTACACCGAAGGTGCATTTAGCTGGGTTTAATCTGAGTTTGAACTTCCTTAGACGTTCAAAGAGTTTTTGCAGATTCACAATATGCTCTTCATCAGTCTTGGATTTAGCAATCATATCATCCACATACACCTCGATTTCCTTGTGCATCATGTCGTGGAACAATGTCACCATGGCCCTCTGATACGTTGCACCGGCGTTTTTGAGTCCGAAAGGCATCACCTTATAGCAAAAGGTTCCCCAGAGAGTTATGAAGGTTGTTTTCTCCATATCTTCCGGAGCCATCTTTATCTGATTGTATCCTGAGTATCCGTCCATGAAGGAGAATAAAGAGTGTTGGGCTGTACTGTCCACCAGAATATCAATGTGGGGTAGGGGGAAATCATCTTTGGGGCTGGCTCTGTTCAGATCCCTGTAATCGACACACATCCTGACTTTCCCGTCCTTCTTCGGAACCGGGACGATATTGGCAACCCATTGAGGATACTTGGCAACCGCTAGAAACCCGGCATCAAACTGCTTCTTTACCTCATCCCGGATTTTCAACGACATCTCTAGCTTCATTCTTCTCAGTCTTTGCTTCACAGGCGGGCATTCTGGCTTTACTGGCAACTTGTGCACAACAATATTGGTATCCAACCCAGGCATATCTTGATACGACCATGCAAAAATGTCAACGTAATCGCGTAGGAGCTGAATTAACTTCATACGATCACTGTCGTTCATTGCGGTACCGACCTTAACTTCTTTCTTGTTCTCATCTGTACCCAAGTTGATTACCTCAGTTGATTCTCCGTGAGGCTGAATGACCCTTTCTTCCTGTTCCATTAATCTCATTAGTTCTGGAGGAGCTTCCCAGTTGTTCTCAACATCTCCCTCAGTTTGATTAATTGGATGATCAAAGTCAAAATATGGATCATCGGCATTGTTATTTTCAGAGATAATTATTGTTGATCTGCATTTGCAGAGGCAAAAGCAGAATGAAAGGAGAAACAAACAGGCAAAATAAAATAAAGCGGAGAAGACACATGAAATTAAGGGAAATGATTTTATTGATGAATTTCAAAAACAACGTTTTTTATTGATGATGATAGCAATGAAGATAAAAACATGCGTGCCCCTAACAACTTATCCTATGGCCTTGGGCAGAGCCACAGGGGTGCATTACAAATTATTACTTTGAATTAAAAGCCACGGGAAAGTCAGCAGCTTCCCAATTCTTCAACTTTTCATCGGCAAAGCAACGGCGGACTAGGCTAGTATCACCTTTTTCAGCTCCAGGACCATCCCCAATGGCAGCGATTTGATTAGGGTCCAGCAACCCTGCACTCTTAAAGCTCTGGAGAATATCACAGATAGGGATCTTTTTTGACCAAGGATCATGGCCTCTCAGTTTGGCCAACCACCTGCTCTTTCTTTCCTCTGCCATCCCCTTTGGCCTCGGATTGTAATCTTATAAAATCTCAATTGGCCTTTTGACTTCTCTGCCATTATTAGACTGAAGGGTCATCACGCTTTCTTCTGTTTCAAAAGTAACTACCTGAACTACACGGCGGTCCATCAAGTCTTGCAAGATCTACTTAAAAACTTCACAGACCCCTTTACACAGGGAGTCAGCACACCCATTCTCCTGACAACATCCTTTCTCAATGACCTCAAATCGACACAATTCAGCGTGAATGGCATCCAAGGGAGTTTTAATTTTTTCAACCTCCCTTATCACCTGTCCAGTAGAATCTTCTATTGCATTGGTCGACGGATTCCCATGTCCTGGCAGTGGATTTGTAGTTATACTTGGACTGTTCTGTTTGAAAGAAATCCAATTAGCGTCGATTAAGTCCTGAACTACGTGCTTAAAAGCTTTGCAGTCCTCCACTGTGTGACCGATTCCACCCTCATGAAAACTACAAGTAGCATTGGCATTATAGCTCCTAGGGAAAGGAGGCTGGAGAGGCTTCATCGAGCGAGTGTTGATTAGGTTTTTGGAGACCAGATGATTGAACAGCTCCGTGTAAGTCATCGGGATTGGATCAAAACTGACGCGCTTCTTATACTGGTAGTTCTGGGCTTTATAACCATCATTGGCTCGTTGAGGTTGCACTGGTGCCGAGAATGGTACTGTTTGCGGTGGAGTACTGAAAGATGGATTTCCTCCAGAAATTACATTGGTCTCTCCCTCTTTCTTTTTAGGGAAATGAGAAGAGGGCTTTCTTTGTCCACCTGAATTGCCTGAACTACCTGAACTACCAAAGTGGTTGGCGATCTTCCCGCTACGCAAACCGTTTTCAAGCCTTTCCCCAATAACTACCATGTCTGAGAAATTTGACGAGACACTCCCTATCAGTCTGTCGTAGTAGATTGCCGGAATAGTTTCCATGAACATGTATACCATCTCTTTCTCTGTTAGTGATGGCTTTACTTGTGCAGCTGTACTTCTCCACCGTTGGGCGTATTCTTTAAAAGATTCTTTATCTCCTTTGCCCATGTGCTGTAACTGAGATCGATCTGGAGCCATATCCATATTGTACTGGTACTGTTTCAAAAAGGCTTCTGAGAGGTCCTTCCAACTATGGATGTCGGAAGACTGTAACTGCATGTACCAGTCTAAGGATGCCCCAGCTACACTATTCTGAAAGCAGTGGATCAACAGCTTATCATCACTAGCAAGCGCAGCCATTTTTCGGCAATACATGGTTATATGACTTGATGGACAACCAGCACCCCGGTACTTGTCAAAATCAGGTGCCTTAAACTTTGGAGGAAGGACTATATCTGGAACGAGACACAAATCACGGGCATCCTTGACTCTAACACCTGTACCTTCCACAGCCCTTAACCGTTCTTCAAGCACACGATACTGGTCTCTAGGCTGAGAGTTTTCAAACACATGCCCCTGAGGATGACTACTCATGCCATAATAATTTCCCCCAAACTGAGCGGGACTTCCTACTTGATACGCAACATTCTGAGGATTGGTAGTGATCCAAGGAGTAGGACTGAGTGGATTTCTCTGTAGCGCAGCATCATGATTAAGAGTGTGGACCTGTGGTCTACCAACAACTCCACCAGGTACGACCACAGCAGCCTAACTTGGCCCTGTTACCCCAGTTGGATTGGATTCAACATTTTGAGGCGTATAACCGACTGGCATTCCCCACGGGTACCTCTGAGCAGCTGGATGGCTCTGACCGTTTGCCCCTGGAGAGTGGACAAAATGAGGGATCCCTGTTCCCGGAGGAGGAATAGTAGTTGCAGTATTAACAGGCCTCGGAGGGGGAATGAAGGTGACAACTCCATCAGGGTTTACAACGGCGGTGGCCTCAGCACTGGCCCCACCTTTCAGATTCCTCAGCATACCCATCATTTCAACCATCTGGGCCTCCATAGCCCCTACCTTATCCTTCAAAACCCGGTTTTCTTGAGCTAGCTGCTCGGGGTTGAGTATCTCTATAACCGGATCATCCGGATCCGAGTGATAACTCTCAATCTCAATGTCCGGATTTTCTTGATTCTCTGCCATGAGCCTTGCCTGTAGACGAGTGTAGTATCGGTGACGGCGAACCAGCTTGCCTTTTCTGTTTGTTTAAATATTTATTGTGTAAGAGCCTGAATGAATAGATGCATGGATGCATGAAATGAATGGATGCATAAGTATATGTGTATGCATGCGATGCAAAATGCGTTTTTTTTTTTTGGTATCTACAATTTCCCCGGTACTGGTGAGAATGCATGCAAAGTGTATGAATGGATGCATGATGAAAAAAATAATAATATTTTCAACATAACAGTTTTTCAAAAGCTAGAAATTCACATACATTTTTTTGAAAATTTTCGGTTTATTTGCAAAAATCTTTATTCAGATGCAGGGTATGCAGCTCCTTTGTGTCCTACCAAGGTTTCTTAGATACAGGGTCTATGGCTATTTCTACGGGTACACACTTCAAGGATAGCACTAAAAGAAGGACCCTAAATAAGGTTCCTAGAGCCAACGACCTCATCTGAGAGCACCGATCCCAGGGACGTACGTCCAAGTGATGATGTCTTCAAACAAAGCCAAACTCTAGGTGAAGTCTTCGCAACCACCCAACAAGACGTACGTCCAGTGAGCAGCCACTAATGACTTCGTTCTAGCCTAAGATATGCTCTAGCCCGGGTATAGGGCTGTCTCACCAAGAAATATAAGGGTAAAAAGAGTGCAACGTGTGTGTAGGAGCACAACGACAAACTTACCCCCCCACCTGCAAAGAAAATCCAGAAACAGTCCAGACAAAGAGTCGTCTACCCTAGGATTTTGCAAGCATATATCATTTCAATACAAACAAGTAAACTAACCTAGGGTTCCAACAACAATCATATGCACTGCTTACCTCAAGAAAGGGAGCCAAGAAGAGGGGTCATAATAGAATCGGGGGAATGCATGAACTTACCTTGAAGAAAGGGAGCAAAGAAGAAGGGATCATAGTAGAATTGGGGGAATGATGCATGAGCTTACCTTGAAGAAAGGGAGCAAAGAAGAAGGGGACATGGGGATTGGAGAAATGCATGATCATATTAAGCATATAAACAAAAGAAGATGAAAGGAGAAGAAGGAACAAGAAGCGAACATAGAAGAAGAAGAGTCAAAAGCACATGAATGCAACATAACAACACGAGAATGCAAGAGAACATTCAAACATCAGAAAGAGAGAAGAAAAAGAAGGAGAATAAAAGAGAGAAATAGAACAATCACATTCAAATCAAACAATTAAACCGCACATCAAGTTAATTAGGCCTGACCCTCGTTTTTTAAAAAAGAAAGTCCCCAGTGAAGTCGCCAGCTGTTGCACCCCGAAAGATCCGGATTGGACCTTTCATCGTACAACGTGAAAATTTGTGAAGCCGCCATCAACATTTTTATTTAGGGACCAAAACATTGAAAAAGGGTCCTTTTTAAGGCGAGTGGCCTTTTGAGAACTAGAGATGTAGGTTCGGGGGTCGGTTAGGTGTGCGGAAGGTATTAGCACCCCACACCTCCTTTCTACCGAAAGGGAACCTTTAACTTGATGTGCGGTTTTGACAGAGTTGATTTGAAACAATTCGTTCTACTTCTTTTTTTTATTTGAGAAAAGTGTTTTTGAAAACGGGGGAAAAGAAGAATCTTTTTATTGTTTTTTAAAAGTGTGCTTGACGGGATGTGACCCGCTCCTACGTATCTCCCGGTGCGATGGAGAATTCAAAGCTTACGTAGTTCTCTTTGGTTGAGAAACTTTGTGTTGATTTTTTTTATTGTAGGGGTTTTTGGTCCTAGACTGTACAGTCCACTAGACCTAGAACAAAGACAACCCCGCCTGTACAGACGACGTGCCCCCTACTAATTGAAAATGTTTTTTTTTTTATTAAGGAAGAAAAAGATTTGTTGTGAGGTTGGTTGCTTTTATTTGAGCAAGTATCTTAGGCTCGCACGAACTGTACAGCTCGCTAACCCTAAGACGCTAACCAATACCGGATGTACATCCGACTCGATTCCTTACTCATTTTTTGAAATAGGGTTCAAGTTGTTAATTACTTGTTTTGATTCTCATAAATATCCCAAGATGTTTGAGCTGTACAGCTCCGATCTTAGGACGCTAGACAACACCGGCCGTACGTCCGACTTGCCTCCTTATGAGTTTTCAAAGAGGTTTATTGTTGATCTTAGAAAAAATTTGATTGCTATAGAAAAACAATTTGAAGAAAAGTTTTAATTTGGAAAATAATTTGGAAAAAGAAATGACTTGAAGAAGAGAGGAAGAGAATTGGAGGGTGATATTGATCACAAAAGTTTGTTGGGATGGCGTGGCATCCAAAAGAAAAAGAAGTAGAGAATTCAAATCAATTTCCAAATCAAGAACCAAAGTGTAAACTTTAACAAGTTGCAAGCAAAACAATCAACAATGCAAGCGTAAGCATATACAATTAAGGTGTTGAATCCCTTTAGGTAATCTTTAACACTTGGGATATGTACAAGTGCATAAGTGTTAAATCCTCTTACCAAATCATCAACACAAACATGATTTTCAAAGCAAGCAACAAAAACAAGCACAAACTTTAATTATCTCTTGAAATGCGACACCAACATAGAGCTAAAACCTCATTTTATTCTTTGAAAGCAACAAAATCATGCAAGCAAATGACATAGATCAAACTTTTTGGCAAGGACTCACATGATTAAGCAAAGGAATGCACTAAGATCACACAAATTCTAATTTTTCTACAATATGCGAAATGAAACATAATCCCAAATCACAATTTTATTCATGAAAATGCAAGCACAAAATGAAAATAGCACAAACACACAATTTATTCCAAAAGAGAGAGATGCATTTCAAGCATCCAAACCTCCCAAAGTGTTTGTCAAAATGCTTGAAACACATCTCTCATTCAACAACAACAATTATATCAACATTTCAACATAAAATAGAGCACTAAAATGCAAAGAAATGCTTGATATGTAAAAATAGATTGATGATCTACATTTTTTATGCTAAAATTTTGATGATGTTAAGATTGAGAGTATACCTCAACTCCAAGCTAGAATAGCAAAAGAAATAAGGTGAATGAACACTAAACCACTTGAATCAACCCTCTAATCTTCAATCTTGAGCTTGATTCTTGAGATTTGAAGATGGATCTTTGAAGAGAATGCAAGGATGATGAAGGATTTAGGACTAGAATGTTGATTTGAAGTGAAAAAGTGAAGAAATGAGGTGAGGGAATGAGGAGGTGTATTCGGCCAAGAAGGGAGAAGAGGAGAGGCTAGGTTTTTGAGTGTGAATTGCGAGCCAAAACCTTGTGAGAGGTGAGGATATGAGGGTATATATAATGTGCAATTAGGTTTAGGGGCATTTAGGTCATTGTGTACCTCATCTCATTCTAGGATTGCATTTTAATTTTGAATCAAGGGTGAGGATTGAAACACACATGGATTGAGGTCAAAAAAATGCAAAATGAGAGGGAAATGAAGGGGAGTGAATTCGGCCAAGCAAGGGAGAGAAGAGTGGTGCCCAAGTTTTGCAAGTTGTCATCTTGTACTATTGTACTATCATATGACCATTCTATTATCCCTTCATTTTTGATTATTCTTCTTAGGATAATTGTACAAAAATACACCCAATTTAGGCCACATACTAGGAATCTTAGGAATATGCCATTTTATGAGATCACCATGACCAAAAATATCATAAAAACCTCATCTTGAAATTTTTGTAGAATATTCCTTTTTGATGCCTTTTTTAAATTTGAATTTTTATGCAAATGCGTGCATGTATGCGCAAAAAAAAATATATGACCAAGGGTGTCTTGCTTCAAATAATTTCCTCTAAAATTGCACAATGATTTTTGATGAAAAATTATCCTATTTTTAGAAAATGACCAAAATACCCTTTTGCCCTAAAAACTCAAAAAATTGTATGCACAATGTTCTTCACACTCTTCAAAATAATGCCACACTTCTCAATTTATTTATTTTTGTTGAGAATTAGGGTTTTGACCTAGGCGGACAAAATTAGGGTATGACACACGCGTGAAGAGTGTTGCTGTGCCTCCACCCCAGCTCGAAGTCACTCCTGAGGGCAATGTCGTCACCCACGAAGACACCCCTGTTCAAGCTGCGCAAGAAGTTCCCCCGTCGGGAGGGGTTCACCCGCCGGATGTCAACCAACTGTTGGACCTCCTGGCCAACCGCACTCAGACTATGCTGCTACAAGAGGCACGCCTTAGGCAAATTCAGAGGCGTGTGGCCTCTATGCCCGAGCAACCTCCTCCTTTGTGGGGAACTCCCCCTCAAACGACTGTGGTATCGAGACCTCGTCGGTCCCCCCCTCGAAGGCGTCATGTTTATCGTTCACCACCTAGGAGGAAGCATGTGTATCGCTCCCCACCTCGGCGTAGCAGGCATCAAGGATCCGAATCACCAAGGGCGACTCCTTCCTCTTTGGATGGGACTTATCAGCCTGATGACACCCACTCCAAAGTGTCTTCATGTGACTCCTCTGATTCGCGTGACAGGTCAAGGAGCAAGGCTAAGATTACAAGAGTCGTCGCAGAAGATCGCCATCGAGGAGATCTCCCGACAAGCACAGATATAAAGACTTTGACTTCCAAGACGTCTCACCTCGCAATTCAAGGAGGTTTGCGGATGAAGGACCCTTCACTCGAAGGGTGGAGGAATGCCCGATTCCAAGGACTTTGGAAAAACTCCCAACACTAAAGATGTACGATGGAACCGGAGATCCGGACCGGCACTTGGCTCACTTTTCACTCATGATGCGCTATAGAGGCGCTCGAGAGCCTGTTCATTGCAAGATCTTCCCTCTCACCCTAGAGGATACCACATTAGAGTGGTTCCAAGAGCTGAAGCCAAACTCCATCTCTTCATGGGGACAACTAGCAAGACTGTTCACGGCTCGTTTCACCGCCTCCCGTCTGAAGCCAAAATCTGAGGAAGTGCTGAGGGCTGTCAGACAGCGGGAAGGTGAAACACTTAGAGAATACATTGAGCGTTTCAATAAGGAAGCTTCATGTGTTCGGAACTTGGAAGATAGGCAAAGATTGTTTTGGATGAAGGATGGCCTCAAGCAAGGAAGTCTTTTCGAAATTGATGTGGGAATCAACAAGCCAAGGGACTTGGCAGAATTTCTCCAGAAGTCTCAAAAGTACATGGATTATGAAGAGAACAAGATGGCTTACCGCGAGGCAGCCAAAGATGGTGACGATAAGGGTGATACCAGAGAAACTCGGCAGCGAAAGGACTCAGAAAGAGGACGTCGTGAGGCAAAACCACGACGATTCGCCGAGCATACTCTGCTCAACCAATCTCGGGCCAAAATCCTGGCTGAATGTGCCAATGCTGAGTTTAAGAATGTTAAGAGGCCAGAGCCTTTAGTGCTGAAGGAAGGCCAAAATCCTTCAAGGAAATGGTGATGATACCACCGAAGTGGAGGTCACGATACCAATGGTTGTCGAGCCCTGAAAGACGACATTGAGGAAATGATTCGGAAGGGTACACTCTTGCAATATGTAAAAAAAGATGGAGAGCCCAATGACTCGCGCAAGAGGCCCCGTTCACCTGAGAGAAGATCGAAGTCCCCTCGAAAGGGAAAGGCTGTAGCTAGTGAGGTGGTCAAAGCTGTCAGGGATAACGACACTGAATCCTCAGAGCGGGAGGAAACTCGGAAAGCAAAAGGAAGGCCAGTGGCTATGGTCATTCACGGGACCAACCCCCTTGACGATTGGGGATCAAACAGGTCTATGAAGAGAACTTGGAAGGAAATTATGAATGTAGCATCAACATCAACCATCAGGGAAGGACCAGCTAGACCACCCATATCCTTTGATGATAAGGATTTGTTGGATGGGAGACCAAACAAACACATTTCATTGCTGATTTCGGCTATCATGGCAAATATTGAAGTGAAGAGAATCCTGGTTGACCAGGGGAGCTCGGTGGACATTATTTTCGAAGATTTGCTGCAAGTCCTGAATATCTCCCCCAAAGACATGACTCCTTACAGTGGAAAGGACCTCACAGGATTCAATGGAGCAAAAACCAAGCCACTTGGGCATTTAGAGCTGATGGTCACCTATGGAGACCCCGATGGCGAGCAGCCGCTATTCAGAACTGTGAAGACAGCCTTCCTAGTCCTCCCGTGCAAATCTGTTTACCAATGCATTATCGGGAGGCCGACACTAGGCAAACTGGAGGCGGTAACATCAACGGTCCACCTTAAGATGAAGTTCTACAGTTTAGAAAACAAGGTCGTGACCCTTCAAGCAGACTTGGGCGCAGCACGGAGATGCTTCTTCATGAGCTATAAGGATGAAAATGAAATTGCTAAAGTGAAAAACCCAATCAAGAAGTCAGGGAAAGGGGCTGAGGTGAACTTGGCAGATCTGGATGCTAGATATGACCCTGACAGCGAGGAAGAGGAGGAGGATTCCGCCCTCACTTAGGAGCTCAAAAAGCGCATGAAGAGACCTGAGCCAGATGGCGAATTCATCTCCATCCATTTGGGGGAAGACCCTGCTAAGACTGTCAAGATAGGCTCTAACCTCCCTGAGGATGTCAAAGAGCAACTCATCAAATATTTGAAGGAGAATGCTGATCTCTTTTCCTGGTCCGCAGCTGACATGCCAGGAATACCACCCGAGGTAGCATGCCACCACCTTGCTGTTAATCCTAACACAAAGTGGGTGGCTCAGAAAAGAAGAGTACAGAGGGGAGAGAAGGCCGAAGCCGCTGCTAGGGCTGTCAAAGACCTTGTAGAGCCAAACTTTGTAAAAGAAATTAAGTACACCACTTGGTTGTCCAATGTAGTCCTTGTTAAGAAATCTAATGGAAAATGGAGGATGTGTGTTGATTATACTGATCTTAATAAGGCATGTCCAAAGGACGCCTTCCCCGTTCCCCGTGTAGACAAATTAGTTGACAGCGCCTCAGGTTTTCGTTTATTATCTTTTATGGACGCATACTCAGGATATAACCAGATTCCGATGTACCCGCCGGACCAAGAGAAAACGGCATTCATGACGGAGCAAGGAAATTATTGCTACCGCGTAATGCCTTTTGGGCTTAAGAATGCCAGGGCAACGTATCAAAGAATGATGAATAAAGTGTTTAAAAATTAAATCGGCCGAGTAATCGAAGTATATCTCGACGATATGATAGTAAAAAGTAAGAATGACCCAGATCATCTTAAAGATATAAATGAAGTGTTCTCAGAAATTCGAAAGAACAATATGCGATTGAACCCAGAAAAGTGTACATTTGGGGTTCGAGCAGGAAAATTCCTCGGTTTCTATCTCACTGAGAGAGGTATTGAGGCCAACCCTGACAAATGCAGGGCTGTGACCGAAATGACTTCACCAACCACAAAGACAGAAATTCAAAAACTCACAGGCATGATTGCAGCGCTATCCCGTTTCATTTCACAGGCAGCTCTCAAATCCCTACCGCTGTTTAAGCTTTTAAAGAAAGATATGGTCTTCGAATGGACCGCCGAGCAGGAGCAGGCGCTAAGTCTTTTAAAACAAATCCTCTCTGAACCACCTATCCTAACCCGACCAGAGGTCGGAGAGACCCTGTATTTGTACCTCGCTGTGGCCGACGAAGCGCTAAGTGCAGTACTCGTCAGAGAGACCGACACTGGCCAAAAGCCGGTGTATTTTGTAAGTAAGGCACTACAAGGGCTCGAGTTGAGATACCAGAAGGTGGAAAAGGTCGCTTTGGCCCTAGTAATCGCAGCCCGGCGCCTCAGGCCATACTTCGTAGCACATCAGGTAGTGGTTCGAACCAACCAACCTTTCACGCAAATTCTTCATCATCCCGATCTGGCTGGAAGGATGATTAAATGGGCAGTCGAGCTCTCAGAATTTGGAATCAAATATGAGACGAGACCAGCCATGAAGGCTCAGGTGTTAGAAGACTTTGTCGCCGAAATGACATCATCCCATGAAGGAAACATAGAAACGTCATGGATCCTCCACGTGGATGGATCCTCAAACAGCAAAGGAAGTGGAGCGGGCTTGATACTTGAAAACTCCGAAGGCCTAATGGTAGAAGTATCCCTCTCATTCTCGTTCTCCCCATCAAATAATCAAGCAGAATATGAAGCTTGCATAGCTGGCCTACAATTGGCCAAGGACTTCGGAGCTACCCAAGTTGAACTTCACACAGATTCACTTCTAGTGGTCTCCCAGATAAATGCAGCATATGGTGCCTACGATCCGGTGTTACAGAAGTATCTAGCTAGAGTGCGCGAACTCTTAGGACTATTCAGGAAGGCGGAAGTGAAACATGTACCCAGGGGAGAGAATACTAGAGCAGACATACTATCCAAATTGGCAAGTACTAGGGCACCGGGGAATCATAGGAGCGTTCTTCAAGAAACTTTGTCCAGTCCAAGCATCCTCCTTGATAATGGTTCATCAACCTCGGTCCTCACGGTGGAAGCCAGTCAAAATTGGATAATTCCGATCCTCCGATACATACTCGATGGGCATGAGCCCGCTGACGAGAAAGAAGCAGCATCCGTTAGAAGGCGGGCAGCATCATATTCAGTTATTGAAGGAACACTTTTTCGTAGAGGTTTTTCCATGCCTCTATTAAAATGTGTTGAAGGAGCCGAAGCAGACTATGTCCTGGCAGAAATCCACGAGGGAATCTGCGGGCAGCATCTAGGAGGACGAGCCTTGGCGGCAAAAGCACTTAGAGCAGGATATTACTGGCCTACCATGAATGAAGATTCACAAAATTACGTCAAGAAATGTGACAAGTGTCAAAGACACGCGGATGTGCACATTGCCCCTTCTTCCGATTTGAAGTACCTAAGTGCTCCTTGGCCGTTCGCTTGGTGGGGGATTGACCTCTTGGGCCCCTTCCCCCCTGGCTCAGGCCAAGTGAAATATTTAATTGTCGCAGTGGATTACTTGACTAAGCGGATCGAAGCCGAGCCAATGGCCAGCATCACAGCAAAAAACTGCATGAAGTTCTTCAAATAGAAAATGATGACTAGGTTTGGCATACCGGAAGTAGTCATCACTGACAACGGCACACAATTCACAGACAAAGGGTTCAGACAACTCATGACGGAGCTCAAGATCAAGCATCGCTTTACGTCAGTGGAGCATCCGCAAACCAATGGGCAAGCAGAGGCTGCTAACAGGGTCATCCTTCGAGGATTGCGAAGAAGACTTGACGAAGCAAAAGGATGTTGGCCTGAAGAGTTACCTTATGTATTGTGGGCTTATAGAACCACCCCACACTCATCCACATCGGAATCGCCACTCCGCTTGGCTTACGGCACTGAGGCAGTTATACCTGTCGAGGTTGGAGAGCTAAGTTGGAGGACTAAACACCCAAATCCTCCGGAAACCAACGATCAGAAGCTCTGAGAGGAGTTGGACTTCGTGGATGAAGTAAGAAACCAAGCAGCGTTGAAAGAGGCAGTAATCAAACAATGGATGGCCACGAGGTATAACACCAAAGTGGTGCGAAGAACCTTGGAGGTCGGTGATCTAGTCCTACGAAGAGCCAACGTGGGTCTAAAGAATGCATCCCAAGGGAAGTTAGCCCCCAACTGGGAGGGGCCCTACAGAATTGTCGCCGAGACTGGAAAAGGAGCTTTCAAGCTAGAGACTTTGAATAAATATCCAATCCCTAGGACTTGGAATACTGACAAGTTGAAAAAGTTTATTGTGTAAATTCATGTAACGGCTTGAGCCATCAAATGTTAAAGTATTCAGATTGAATAGTATCTTACGTTTGCTTGAAGAATGTTATTTTCCAATGTTTACCATTATTCGCAGGATTAAAAAGCCTCAGTCCTAACGATAAAGACGAGGGACTAGCTGAAAGACGAAAAGCCTGATGGTAAAAAAGGGGCCGGCATGAGATCGACGCTGCGATCGTATGCGCTTCCTTATAAACCAAGGCGCGAGTAAGCATACTCGCCGCGCGAAGCGACTTCAAACGTGTCGCAACCTCTGATGGTCGAGTTAGAATCAGACCGGGTTCTGATAAACTGTCCTCGGAGGATACATAAGTATAAGGCAACGAGACAATAGACGTTAAAATGATCGAGGCAGGGCACGCGTCCAACGCCATTAATTAAAACGCACTAGTCAAGCAAAAGATGCAAGCAGTCAGAAAAATGCCAAGATAAGAAGACATAGACTGAAATTGCATAACGAGAAATAAAGATAGTCGCACCGGAGATGGCCGGGCCCATAGTTAGGGTACATAACCAAATCTTAAAAGGCGAAAAGAAAACTACATAATTGAAAGACTACGAGAGCACAAGTTCACGGGTAGATGACGTCAAATCCACTCCCACCAGCATGGTACTGAACGATCTTCCCATCCATGGTGTCATAATCAAAGTTGAGATACTGGGTATCCAACTGAGCCTCCGGATAAAGGCATTGAACGTGACCCAATGCCTTAGCGTAGGCTTGGTGAGAGAAGTCCACCACTTGTCCGGCAATCTGTTCCACTTTCTTCATGGCTTCATCTCTTGACTGCTTAACACCTTCCAATTCAACATGAACTCCTTGAAGTTGAGTGTGAAGATCTTCCACCTTCCGTAGGCATGCATCCCTATCACAAAAAGCCTCATCCCTCTCCCGCTGATAACGCCCCACGAGTTCTTGTGCTCGATGACCGGACTCTATAACCTCTTGTAGCTCTCGGGTAAGTCGCTGATTCTCAGCAAGTAAATGACCACGATCCCCTGTAAGAAGAAGCGATCAAGAAACGATACGGCCAACAAATAGAATATCATAAATAAAAAAGCATATAAAGACTACCTGAACTGGAGCTACCTCCCCTTTCATCCTTCCATTTGGCATGCATTCCTTATCCGAGCTGAACCATGCGGATGGCAAATTCCCAAGGATTGTCGCAAAAACTCTCACACTCCGCATGTGAGAAGTTAATCACCTCAGAGTCAAGCTCAAGAGGACGACCAGGGGGAGGGGCAAGCCCATCAGGAGAAGGGCGCTCGATAGGGGAACGACGTCTGGCAACACTTTTCTTACGCTTGGATGAATGGCCACGACTCTCGGGAGTATTAGAACCTCCTTCAATACAAACCCCCTTGTCTCGAACATCGGCAGGAATCCTGGGAACCCCAGAAAGCCCAGCCCGACCGGGGGCACCAAGACTCAAACGAGACCCCGTTGAGGGGCGGCCAGCAGCAGAGGAAAGGGGAATAGGGCGACCTCCCCCATTTGAACTTGGAGGGTTCCTTCTCCCGGCCAAAGCAGCAACTTCATCAATGGTGAGGGGGACAGCCATCTTATCTGCAAAAGAACAAGGAAATGAGTCAACAAAGCAAGAAGCGAATTTAAAAAGTAGAAATTAAAAGAGCATGACTAAACAAGCAACCTAAGTACCAAACGGCATCTCGAAGGTCCTGAGCCTTAGTGAGCTCACTACAAACTATCTTCTTTGACGCCACAGAAAGACGCTCGGCAATATCTCGAATTAAATTTAAAGTATCTGAATCCTCCCTGTTCAACTCAGAGGGATTAACTCGATAATTTCGAGAGGCAAACTCAATATCAGAATTGCTCCACCCAAGGTGAAACTTATCCCCGGCAATTGACCCTTGCTCATCCAGAAGATTCAGGCTATCAACTACTTCTTGGCTCACTGGGACAACATAAAAATATCTATGTTTCCAATCATGCTGACTTTCCGCATAGATTTCGAAATAGGGCAAAGCGCGACGACCCCTCAAGCAAACGAAATCTGATCGCGTGACTCCATTGGAAAGTTCTAGACGCCGCTGCACTTCAAAGAGGGTGAAGAAGAGTTTTAAACTACGCCTGCGCCCCAAGACCCGTAACACCAACTCAAAACACTTGATAAAGCACCATGAGTTCGGATGCAATTGTGAAGGAGCTATCCCTAGGTGCTTCAAAACGGAGACTTGGAATGAAGTGAAGAAGGGGGAAATCTTCATCTTGTGAATAACAGGGCAAAACATCATGAACTTTCGACCCGAGGGAAAACAACAAACTCTGTCATCCGGACCGACCGCCTCTAACCGCCAGTGGTCCCCAAGCACATCCTCACAAAGACTCGAGGGTAAACTCTTACCGGGGGTATTAAAACTTCTGGTGGACCGAACACTACGAGCGACCCAGTCATAGTTGATCCCTTCAACCTCCACCACTTCCAACTCGAACCGACGCTCGTCATCTACGTACTCATCATCGGAAGAAGTAACGGGATAGCCAGGTACTACCCCTTCTATACAAGGCGTTACTTCCGACCGAGGAACTACGATTGTGGGACCAGGGTAGGCCGCGTTCACGCGAGCAGTCGACTTGGTTCTCCCCATCTCTCAGAACCTGCAGGAAAGGGGCGAAACAAGCGGTCGCGGGTCAGAAAATAACTTGTTATCAAACCCCCCTTCCTGAGGTTGAAGGACAAGGCATAGAAGATAAAAATAACTAAGTTAAGAGGAATTACCAGTTTGACAAGCAGGTAATACAAGAATATCGATGAGAATGAAGCACCGCTCGAAACCTGAAAAATTAAGGTGCGAAAGAAATTCATGAGAATTAAAACTACTAAAGAGCCATGAGGCCCCAATATGAGAAATAAACTAAGTGTCACGCATGAAGCACGAAGGGGGCATCGCACGAGCGCACGAAGCCTGCCGGTTTGTGCGAGGCGCATGAGCGCGCGAAGGCAAGGCCCCATAACTCGGCACCCTGCCGGTTTGCGCAAGGGAGCGCAGGCGGGCGCATAACTCGGCACCCTGCCAGTTTGCGCAAGGGAGCGCACGCGGGCGCATAACCCGGCACCCTGCCGGTTTGCGCGAGGGAGGGCACGCGGGAGCGTAACCCGGCACCCTGCCGGTGTGCGCGAGGGAGCGCACGCGGGCGCATAACCCGGCACCCTGCCGATTTGCGCGAGGGAGCGCACGCGGGAGCGTAACACGGCACCCTGCCGGTTTGTGCCAAGAGGGCGCGCGCGGGGGAGTAATAACCCGGCACCCTGCCGGTTTGCGCCAAGAGGGCGAGCGCGGAAAATTTAACCCAGCACCCTGCCGGTTTACACGCGTAGGGGGTGCGCCAGTGTCCAAGATTTATCCCCTATATGGTTCCATTTCAAGACAACTTTGGGTGTGGTTTCAATGCAAAAATTTTGACCCACACAAATGCCATGAGGCATTAACAATCTTTTGCAACCATGAGCCAACATTCCTATGAAGTGTGCAAGGCTAGCATTTAATGTTGAAAAGAGATACAAGAGGATGAAGGAAGAAACACTTACCAAGGGAGAGCTTCAAGGGAGATTTTGTGTGGTCCCAAATCCTATCCACTCTTCCAAAATCTTATCTCCTCCTACACTCAAAATTTCACTCAAAGTGTTTTTCACTCTCACTAAGAATGTGGTCCAAGCATGAGCTCACCTATTTATAGTGAGTGAAAAAGTGAAGGACAAATCAAAATATTCATTTATCATTGTTGCCCACCAAGGTTAATTTTTTTAAATTTACCGCAACGGAAAAGCAGAAGGCTCTCAACCTCATTCGACCGGACGAACAAAAAATCGCTTTGGGCAAACCGATTAGAATTTCAAGCCAATACCATCCTGCGGAATAATCTCGGCTTGGGGGGCAACTGTTCTGGATTGGGCCACGAGGCCCACTCAGTAATTAACATAGATTGGCCCAATCAGCTTGGTCCATATCCACTATCTACAAGGCCCAATCTAACCTAAATATTTGAAGGGCACAGATCAACTCACCCGATCCGACGGCTTACAATGGGCACGCTTCCCTATAAATACCAACTCGTATTGCCATAATTAGGTACACTCTCATTCCTTGCTAAATCACTCACCTACTCTCAATACTAACTTGGGCGTCGGAGTGGCTTCGCAGGTACCCCTCCCGGGCGCTCGTTGATATCAAGATATACCGCAAGAGACCACCGACGCAGTCCGCACAACACTGCTAGGTACAGTTCAGATATAATAATGGATTTGTTGTGATATTGGGAATCCTAATAGTTATCTCTATAATAAGGTCCCTCTTAAACGTTATTGTTTGATCCTTTCATCTCTAATACTCATTTGTCAAAAATATAACAAACAAATGCAAAACTTCTGAAAAAATTATTTTTATAATATAAGTTTTTTTTTTTTTTTAAAAAGTCTATAATAAGTAGGCTCAAAGTTAAACCCTGGGAATGCGCAATAGTTACATGAGCATAAAAATTTAAAGTTTGGTAAAGTTTGACGTAAATATGTTTTTAGTCCCTATAAAATTAAGAATCTTTTGAGTTTAATCCCTATAGAATTTTTGACCATGTTTGGTCACGGACCTTACTTTTTCTTATAAGTGAATAAATTTTATTCGGGGGCACAACGGGTACCTCAACCCTCTTACAATTCATTCCACCAATGCTAAACAAGCAGAGAGATAACACCAACTGTCAAAATTGAGTGATAAGTTAGTACCCACCCTATTTGGAAACCAACCCCAAGACAATATCTTAATATGATAAACCGTTTGCTTTACATCAACCACGCCCCCTTTGAAATTTACATTGTTCCGACTTATCCATATAGCCCACACTGCGGTTGTCCATACCAGAAACCGAGCTTTCTTGCATCTTTTCCCACCATAATTGACCCCGTGTTGCTTAAAATGTTCCCAACCGTCTGAGGAATTGCCGTGAGTAGTTCCAAGCCAATTATCTATGTGCTGCCATACTTGTACCGAATAATTGCAGGTGTAAAACAAGTGGTTAGCATCCTCATTATACCTGATATAGAGACCACATGCTGGCCCAAGATTAAATCTAACGACACCACGCTGTTGCAAGGCCACACGGGTAGGTAGTCTGTCCATCAGTACACTTCAAGCATGCACCAAAATTTTTGAAGGTGCTGCAGTCTTCCATAACTTCTTCAGAGTCTTCTTTTTGTCCTCCTCAATCGGTGTTAAATTGCTATTAATCAGCAGCCAGTTGTACACGGAGCTCACAGTGTAGGAGGAGGAATTTTCAACCACCCATGTCCATCTATCTCCAATTGCTGGATCCGGTTTTAGAGGTAGTAGAATATTCTCATAGTGAGATGCAACCTGTTGTTCTTTAGTTGTCAGCTGCCTAGACAAGCTTAAATTCCAAACCCACCTGTTGCCCCCCCAGTGCTCGAATTCTGCTAGAACCCCAAAATGATTATTCGACTCACTGAACAACTAAGGAGGCATGTCCTGCCAGCTCTGTTGAGAGAACCATTTGTCCTTCCAGAATGCCACCTTAGTCCCAAATCCAAGCTTGATTTTCGCCGCTTCATGGAACCAACTTTGTGCAGTAGTACACACTCGTCGAGGGACTTTAAATCCTTCCACCACACTGAGTGCTGCCTACAGTATAGCAGACCTTCTTCACTGTATATATTTTTCGTCAACTCAGACCATGCACACTCACTATCGGACAGTAAGCGCCACTTACATTTTCGAGCAACGAGATGTTAAAGAGCTCTATGTTTCTAATTTTCATCCCTTCCCGTTCCATTGGTAGACACATTTAATTCCAACTAACCCAAGCCATCTTCCAAACCTCATCTTCCACCCCACAGAAAATTACGTTGAATTTGCACCATCTCTTTGAAAACCTTCTTAGGAGCCTTGAAAAATGAAAAATAATATTAAGGAAGACTTGCGAGGACCGAATTGATCAATGTAACCCTTCCTCCAATTCATAGTTTCCTACTCCTCCAAGTGGAAAACCTGTCCCTTAACTTACTAACCACTGAACGCCATGTCGAACTTAGTCTTGGATTCGCTCCTACCGGCCGTATACCAAGGAAGTTAAATGGTACCTCCCCAATTCTACAATAGAGAAATTGCGAGGCTGCTCTTAATTCCTCCGAATCCACATTCAACCCAACCAGGAAGCTTTTGTGAAAATCAACCCGAATACTGGAGACCATTTCAAATATTCTTAGCACCGCTTTCAAACATCACAGATTCTCTCCTGCATTCTTGCGCATGATGAGGGTGTCGTCTGCATATTGAAGAGCATGATATCAAGAATCTGTCTCTAAGTTGAGTGCCTCAAAATACCTGAAATCTACACTATTTTCAATTCGTGTAGCCCTTCTGCTGCTATGAGGAAAAGGAAAGGAACAAGTGGATCTCTTTGCCTCAAC
Organism: Astragalus glycyphyllos; assembly: GCA_963573325.1. Taxonomy (NCBI): domain Eukaryota; kingdom Viridiplantae; phylum Streptophyta; class Magnoliopsida; order Fabales; family Fabaceae; genus Astragalus; species Astragalus glycyphyllos. The sequence goes on from OY754307.1 coordinate 43,202,875, forward strand.
CCCCTCTCCATTTGAAACTCCTCTGTGGGACTACCATTTACCAACGCTGAAACCAAACCGTTAAATATACATGCTTTCATCCATCATCTCCATTTGTCAATAAAGCCCATTGTTATTAACATTTACTCTATGTTGCTCCAACTTACCGAGTCGTACATTTTTTCGAAATCAACTTTGAACATGTACATCGGCCACCTCTTCTTCTTGGCTGCATTAATCACTTTGTTTGCCACTAATACTTCGTCAAGGATTTGCCTCCCTTGAAGGAAGGATTTTGTGATGATGAAATTGGGCTGGCAGCACACCTTTCAATCTTGATGCTAAGACTTTAGCAATAATTTTGTACATACAGCCTATCAAGGATATTAGTCGAAATTCATTCAACCCTTTAGGATTCTTCTTTTTGCCAAATAGAGCTACAAAGGAGGACACAAATGCCTTAGGAAGCTTACCGAATGAAGTTGAACCAAAACTTCATGGATTTCTCCCTTAATAGTTTTCCAACAAGATTTAATGAAAGTTAAATTGAACCCGTCCGATCCCAGACTCTTAGTACCTTCGTAGCTCCATATCGCTTCCTCCATTTCTTCCATCGAGAATGGTGATGTAAGGAACTCTTCTTCATCCGTTGAGATTTACTTAATTTCTACCCCATCTAAGGTTGGTCTGGCTAATTGTTCTTCGTTAAATTGATATCTATATTGGTTTCTGTCCTCTTCTTTGATTTCTGGTACTTCACTTAACCATCTGTTTCAAACTTTCAACATCTCAATCTGATTTCTCCTCTTCCTATACTAGCTTGATCGAATTGTGAAAGAATCTAGTATTCTCATCGCCTTGTTGAGTCCAACTAGCCCTAGCCTTTTGGGCTAGTAGGATTTCTTTGTGGTGCAAGACGTTCCAAAGTTTGGTATTCAAGCTCTTCCCTATCCATTGAGCTCTTACCTTCCACAACTTCATCAAGTCCTGTGACACCATGATCCTAATAGTTCTACTTCCCGTCGGTCCGTTTGGTTGAAACCAAGAGTACTTTTTCCCTAAACAAGGCGGCTCCACAACCCCCATTTCATACATGAAATATTTGACGTCTTGACTTTCCGCTTCACTGTATCTGACGCTTCTTCACTTTCTGTCTGATCTGCTAGTGACTGTGTTGAAGTCTCCCCCAATTATCCAGCTCCTTGGATTAGATTTGGCCTTGTCAAAAATAAGATTGGACCACAGATCTCTCTTCCGTCTTATAGAGTAACCAGAATATACATTGACGAAGTACATAGTCCTAGATTCCATTTGCACAACAACACCTTCACAACCTGGGTTCGAAAAGGGGAAGAGTAAGTTAAACACACCTTTGCGCCAATTTTGTCAGGATTCCTCCGGAGAGACCACAAGAAGGATGAGCAAGCCACTCAAAATCATCGCCACCCAACAAATGAGATACCAAAGATTCAGCAATTTCACCCCTTTTTGTTTCTTAATGGAAGCAAACATCGAACCCTTCATGATGAACAAGACGACTGAAGAGCCTTTGCTTGGCAATGCTACCAATCCCCCTCAGGTTTAGAGTGACAATCTTATTTACCACTAGTGAGTACCACCATCTTTCCTCTACCAAACTTGTGTCTAATTTCCAATTCCAGAATCTTTTTAACATGTCTCTTCTAATTTAGTTCCACTAACACCCAACACTCTTGCAAAGTGCCAAATCTTCTCTACGTTGGACAATGAATGACTAGCCCACAAGGAGTTCTTGTTGAAAACTTCAAGATTGGAGTCTTGTCTATCCTCATCACTAGACTTCCGACGTGGAGGGAATGTTTGGCTCGAGGGGAGAAAGGGGAACGGGGATAGGTTAAGAGGAGGGGTGGAGGGGAGGGATGCTAGGGGAGGTAAATCAACTACTAGTGGGATGGAAGGGTCAGAGGTATCGATGGCAGGGTTGGGAGAGTCCTCAAGAGTAGGGGATAGTGATTGAGATGGATTAGGCGAAGAAAGAGATGGGTTTGGGACAAAGGAAGAAACGGAGGGGGGTACCATGGGATGAGCTGCCAAGGATCAATTATGGTGGGCTGAATGATCTTGGGCCTAGAAAGAAATGGGTATTGAGATATCATTCGGATTGTTAAGCTGGGCTGAGTGGGGATGGGTCATAGGGGGTTGAGAAACCTGAAGAAAGGTAGCAAAGGAGGAATAGGCTAGCTGGGTGGGCTTGCATGTTGGGCTTGTAGGATTTGGTGGAGGGATTTTTTTTTTGTACCCCCACGTTTTCCCTCAATACCCCCACAAAAAATGAAAATCCTAAAATACCCCCTCTGAAATTTTACGTAATCGTATTTACCTGTATAAGAGGTAAATACGATTTCTAAAAAAAATGGAAGCGTATATAGCAAAATACGATGCAAAAATAAAACTCAAATCGTATGTATCTCATTAGTAGGTACATACGATTTGTTAATTATACAAATCGTATGTACCTTGGATGCAGGTACATACGATTTGTTAACTTAACAAATCGTATTTACCCTGTATTAAGGTAAATACGATTTACAAAATTATTTTTAAAAAAATTAGCAACTGATATAATATATATACATATATATACATATACACAAAAATATGGATAAATAATTACAAAAAACGTGGTACAAAAATAAATACAAGAAATATGTCAGGCAGTCAGTCAACCATCAGAATCATCCGATAAATTTACCACGGTGGGCGCATCAGTGGGTGGGGGCAAGACTGGAGCAAGGGAATGCCATACGGCTAAACGACCTGTATACGGATCCAACCATGTAAGGGCCTCTAGGGATACATTATACTTTCATAAATGAGCAATCGGAGGCAAAGGACATGCAGGAGAAAGAGAAACATGCACCCAATGGTTACCCCTCACGTGCAGAATAGATATGATACTACGAGCCTTAGAAGAAGAATAAGCACCTCTCAAAGGTAGATAAGTAAAATTTATCCCCAAAGATAACTGAACTAGGGCCACACTATACCTGGTTGCTATAAAGTACCCCATCTCAGGCAAACTCAACCACTTTGCCGGAGGCTGAACACCGTAGTCTTCAATGGATAATGCTTCTCTAAGCTCTGCTAGTTTGTGCTCCTCAAATATGTCAGTATAGAGTTGGTCTCTGTCTTTTGTTTCTTGAATTAATTGTTGCCTAATTAAAGGCCAATTATCCTCACCATGACCTTGACCAACAGAAAATGCCCTAAACCCACAATTACCATCGGGCTCAACATCAATAATATTCTTAACATAAGAGTGTAGGTGTTGAGGAACCCACGGTAAATGAAGTTTTGTCTCCCCCTGCTGTGTTAATTTCCTGTATGAACTCTGAGATACCTTCAATTTTGGAGACTGCTTTGAGACATTGGAGAAGGCCCTTTTGTCGACTTAGAAGATTTTTTGGAAGTCCCGGATTCTTGTGTCATCTTCAACTTTTCATCAACATGTTCCCAACCGGAAGGATCGCGCTTGACATCAAATAATTTCTTCTTTTTCTTCTTTGAAGCACCTTTAACTTTGAATGCTGGTGGAACCATAGAATAAGTAGTAGGAAATGCAAGCTCATTAAGTTGCTTCTTGAAGACAAATTTCTCTTCCTCTGCCATTCGATTAAATCTTGCCCAGATCATCTCCATTTGGTATGAAATATCACATGCATCAGATTGGTCTTGGGAAAATTTATCATCAACCGAATCCAAATCCAGCTGTTTCCAATGGTCGTCTACAACGTCCAAGGAATAGAAGAACCGAAATAATGAAAGACACCTAGCTCACAAGCACATGGAAGAAGATGTGTCTTTCGAAGAACTCAACCACAACGGCCTTTATCATAACCAACTCCGGATGTAGTTTTTGAAAACTCTTTAACAATATGATCCAAATCATTTAGAGACACAAGACCGCGAAGTTTTTTAAAAAATGGAGTATTGTGGGCAACTTCAATATGGTTTATGCTCCGTTGGAAAGACCGGATCACTTTTTCAAAATGAAGACTAAGCATCCCATGCACCGAATGAAAACATTTTGATAAATCTCCTCTAGAAGTCCCCAAATGTTGCTTCAATGTCCAGTGGGCTGACTCGACTCTTAAATAATTACAAAAATAAATATACGAAAAAAATAGTAAACACGTGTTAAAAAATTTTAATCAACGACTAAAATAGTAATGACGTGTTAAAAGAATGTAATTAACGACTAAAATAGTAAACACGTGTTAAAAAATTTTAATCAACGAAAAAAATAGTAAACATGTGTTAAAAAAATTTAATCAACGACTAAAATAGTAAACACGTGTTAAAAAAATTTAATCAACGACTAAAATAGTAAATACGTGTTAAAAAAATTTAATCAACGAATAAAATACCTGTTCGTGGTCTGATTCCCAAAGTGTGGGATATGATTAGTCCATGCCAAGATAAATTTCTCCTTTTGCGGTTTCAACCAAGTAAGCTGATGGGCAAATCCAAAAAAAAAGAGTCTACTTAAGAAAAAAAAAGCAAATCAAAAAGAGTTGACTCAATAGAAAAAGAAGAGTGAAGAATGAAATTGAAATTAATTTGGAGTTTGGACAAAAATTGTAAAATAGATAGGAGCTCCATATTTGATTTCAAAGGTTACTATTTGCCTCTTGTTTTTTTAGCCCTTTGATTATCCATTTCTTCTTATTTCCTACCCTGCATGAATTCACCCTGGCCCCATTACAACCCACGAAACCCCATCTTTTGCATGCATGTGATCTATTTAGTGCAGATTTGGTCAAATTCCAAGCTTATGGTAATGTGCATTTTGTTGAAACTTGAGTGTATATTTCCCTAGTCCCTAAACACTTAGAGAGATTGTGAGCGAGTGCCCTTGTTCACATAAATGTATTCTTCAGGGACATGAGCCTCTAATTGGGCAACCTCTTGACACCTCATATGTGCTATATTGTCTGTCATTGTGCTTCTAATTTTGGGTCCCTTATTTGGCTGTCTCTATTACTTATTTGAAAATTTTATTGAGCCAGAAAATTTACTTGAGGACAAGCAAAAGTTAAGTTTGGGGGAGTTGATAAACTCTAATTTAGTGCATTTATTAGAGATATTTTGAGTTGTTTTTAGAGTAATTATTACTGATTAAATAAATAACTGACTTAAATTACTCTATATTTGCAGGAAGGTAGAAGAAGAAAATAATATAAATGTGGGCTGAAATTAGAAAAAATGTTAGAATAAAAGAAAGTAAGCGCAAGCCCAAGCCCATTAATGCAATAATAAAAAGAAGAAGATCCTCTTGGAGATTTCAATTAAAAGTGATGAACATGTGACTTGGAGAGAAAGAAAGAGACATGGAGTGGATAACAAGCAACACATATTTAGGAAGGATCTAAATCCTAATATTTAGGGATTGGCATATCTTGCAATTAAAAGTGGAAGCAATCTTGACTTGATCCCTAGCTTGGAGAGAAAGAAAAGGAACCAATATAAAAGGAGGGCTTCACTTGTGAATGAAGAAGCCGGACACCACATACAAAAAGGAGAGCTACACGGACGCGGCGGAGGGAGAGAAGAATTTTGGTACTCGTTCTTGACACCGTGAGAGAGCTCTGGAGCAGAATAAGGAGATTGAAGACAAAGATTAAGACTTTCTCTACATCCGGGTTATTCTTATTTTTGTAATTCATAAACCTTATTTTTATTTCATTGTTCTTGACTATTATGGATACCTAAATCCTCTTCTAGGGTCATAGGTGAATCTTGCATGATTAGAGACCTTTTTATGTTCTAATTTCTGGTTTGAATTCCTATTTTTATTTTAATTAACATTGTCCTATTGTTTTTATCACATTGTTAGGATTAACTACCCTTTTCATGTTCATAATCAATTAGTTGATCAGCGACTGTACTGCAATTAGTTGGTGGACTTATAGGATAATTGGGGCTATAATTAATGCATGACCAAACTTTAATTTAGTCTTCCAATCATTCAACCTTTTTGTACTTCATGTTTTTCTTAGATTTAAATTCTAGCATGACCAAACTAGGGTTAATTTATGAAAAAGAATATTAATCACGAATGACCAAACGGATTAATAGCTTTAGCAAAGGGATTGGTAATTAAATAAAATAAGGGAATTCAGGTAGAATTAGACATAGGGGAATCGAAGTTGGCAAGTGAAACCGCGACCCTAGACCTCTCTCCATTGAGTATATTCTCGCATTTTAATTGTTGTTATTTATTTATTTCTAATTTGTTTTCTTCACATCAAACTATTGGTTCGTCTAAATAATATATAATCTCAACTAGTTTAGTACTTGATAATTAATCCCTGTGGATACGATAATCTTTTATACTACTTCTGCGAAAGAGGACACTTGCTCTAAGTGTGTTTTTAACGCAACAAGTTTTGGCGCCGTTGCCGGGGATTAATTGGCAATATTAAACGAAAAAGATTTTTATTGCTTTAGACATTTTTTTTATGCTTTTATTTTAATTTTTTTACTTTTCTTATAAATAAAATATATACAAAAAAATTTGATAACACTTTCCCAAGTTCTCGTTGCAGTTCACTTTGTTTTGCAGAGAAAAATCGAAATCATGGTTAAAACTCTTGGAGATTATATTAGAGAGGCAGAGGGGAAAAGGAATTTAGAGAAGTTATCTTGGTATATGCCTCAATGTAAACGCCCATTTTCTCCTCCTCCTTATGAGCCTTATTCAAACTATTGGGATGACTATGAGCCACCTTCTTATTCCTCCAACTGGGATAATTACGAGCAACTAAAAGTGCAGAGGGAAGAGGAAAAAAAATGGAGTGAATCATGTGCTTACAAAAATATTTTCTCATAAAGGAAACAAAATAGGAGTTTTCATGTACTTACCTTTTCCTCCTACAAAAAAGAAATGCAAGAAGGAGGAAAAGGCACATCAAAAGAATAAAAGAGTCAAAGGGCAAATCAAAAGAATGAAAGAGCCAAAAAGCAAATAAAAAAAAAGAGTCTACTTAAGAAAAAAAAAGCAAATCAAAAAGAGTTTACTCAATAGAAAAAGAAGAGTGAAGAATGAAATTGAAATTAATTTGGAGTTTGGACAAAAATTGTAAAATAGATAGGAGCTCCATATTTGATTTCAAAGGTTACTATTTGGTTCTTGTTTTTTTAGCCCTTTGATTATCCATTTTTTCTTATTTCCTACCCTGCATAAATTCACCCTGGCCCCATTACATCCCATGAAACCCCATCTTTTACATGCATGTGATCTATTTAGTGGAGATTTGGTCAAATTCCAAGCTTATGGTAATGTGCATTTTGTTGAAACTTGACTGTATATTTCCCTAGTCCCTAAACACTAAGAGAGATTGTGAGCGAGTGCCCTTGTTCACATAAATGTATTCTTCAGGGACATGAGCCTCTAATTGGGCAACCTCTTGACACCTCATATGTGCTATATTGTCTGTCATTGTGCTTCTAATTTTGGGCAACCTCTTGACACCTGCAGATCCATTGACTAAGGCTCTCCCCAGACCCTTGTTTCAGTCTCTTCTATCCAACTTAGGACTTCACAATCTGTTCCTCCTAAATAGACGAGGAGTATTACGTACATACCCTCTTTCCAAGCCAGAAATTTCCCCAAACAACACTGTTTTTCAAAAATCATGTCGAAGAGATTAATGGGATGAGTCGTGGACTTGGTCGCTCTCTTTAAGACGTTTCCTAGCACTACTGAAAATTTCCCAATCAAAACTACTATGAAAGTTCACTGCACTGTGAAAATTCGCTCTAATATATACACCCTCAATATGGTTATGAAAACCACTCTTAAGAAAATAAGCTTCGAAATGCTTCAAGCTTTCTAGAGAAGAAAAGAAAGTTTAGAGGTGTGAGAGAAAATTTGGAAGTGCATCAAGTTTTGGTGTAAGTAAGAAGTGAGGTGAGAGCTCCTTTTATAGGTGAGGTTGGTGAAGGATTCGTTGGAAGCATTGAAGACCCAACGACTTTATTGCGAAAAAAGCCGTTGGGAAAATTAATTATAATTGTTACAGTTTAACTTGGTCAATATGACCGTTGAATTCTAACGATCAACAGTCAACGATCAACGCAATTAAAAAATATTTTTCCAAAAAATAAGTATACACCACAGAGCCCAAGCCCAAGCCTGGCCTGGCCAAGCCGAGCCGGACGGTCGGACAGAGGGCAGCGGCGAGCGAGTGTCTGTGGTGGTCACTTTCTGTGGGTACTCTCCCATCCACAAAATTGGGTACCCCTTGGGGACCAACTCAATGGATGAGATTCCCACTTATAAATAGTATCATAGTGTCTATTCCATCTAATGTGGGACTTTTTCAATTCACACAAATCATCAAATTTCCAACAATCCCCCACTTGAATTTAAAAAGGAGTTTTAGAAGTAGCGTCAAATGCTTCCATAAGATTGTGCATAAACAGAGGTGTCTTACGACTTGAACCTTTGCATAGCGGTTAGGATTTGGATTCAACAAGAGTGACTTGTAGTCTTGAACTCTATCTCTAACATCAAAACCACACCCAACCTTTTCCATGGGTGTATTCTTATAAGCCCGTGCTTTTATGGACCTGCACGTCTATCCCAGTTTAGTGAACACTCTAGGAATCCTGCCAAGGAATCCATAGGAAGTGGCCCCACTTTGACATTCACAAAGGTGAGTCTTTCAAGAGTTCTTCTATAGCTGGGTACTCCATTCCACAAAGAGTATAGATCTCATTAAGAGATTCTATTACCTCAACCTTACGTCGCTTCAGGAATCGTGTTTCTTTACATATAATAGCATGTTCATCTCGTGTCACTTCACAACTTGTTATTACCCATTGAACCTAATTCTTGGGATATCCAGTCTTTTAGGTCGGGTTACCATCGTGAGGGACACATGATTCTTATGGCAGTAGTCCATCTTTTGAGATGTATTTTGGACTTTCTCCCAAGCTAATCCTTTCGTCAAAGGATCAGCTAAGTTTTGATCAGTGCATACATGTTCCACTCTCAGAGCTCCTTTTGAGAGACATTCTCTCATGGTGTTGTGCTTACGACGTATTTGTCGTCTTTTACCGTTGAAATAGCGGTTCACTATTTTTGCAATAGCTGCGCTACTATTGTAGTGGATCAACACAGCTGGCATCGGTTTTTCCCATAAAGGTATCTCTGCTAGTAAGAATCTCAACCGACTAGCTTTTGCACTAGCGGTCGCCAATGCTATCATTTCACACTCCATAGTGGACTAAGCCAACATGGTCTATTTCTTAGTTTTCTAGGAGACAGCACCACTAACTGTACCACGTCGCTTCAGTCTCAAGAGGGGGGGTGAATTGAGATTTTTGAAAACAGTTCCCCTTTTAACGACTTAGTTTGATTTTTGCGCAGGTTTATGAAATAAAGGAATTAGAACGTAAAATAATAATGAACACGCGAGATTTTTACTGGTTCGGTCACCTCCCAATGACCTATGTCCAGTCCTCATAACCCTTTGTGAGATATTTCACTATCAAATCAAAGCTTTCAATAGGGTGCTTTAAAACCCTTACAGACTCAGGCGCTCTTCACCTAAGACACCCCACCTAGTGCAAGAGCCCTTAACAACAATTACAACAAGAGATACCCCACCCTTGTTACAATTAGAAACCCTAGAGAGATACCCCACTCTCTAGTAAAAACCCAATACAGTATTACAAGAAATTACAATAACAATGAAATAATAAATACCTCTGAGAAGGTGAATAGTACAACTTAAAGAACCCCAACCTAACCCTTGAGAGAGATCAGCTCAAAGTGATGAAGAACGTGAAATGAGAAGTGTGACTGTGAATGCGTTTCGCGTTCTGTGTTTTAGAATTTTAGGTTGTGTGTTGATCGTGAAACCTAGGGCTCTTTTTATAGAGATAGGAAAAATATGACCGTTGAAGCAATTTGTGTTATAAGTGACTAATCGATTTATGGCTTGCAAAACATAAGATGATAATCGATTAGTTGCTTTAAAGAAAATAGCTCCATAAGTGAATAATCGATTATATGCTTAAATAAAGAGAGATAATAATCGATTATGTGCTTGACAAAAGGTACAGTGTTGAAATCGATTTTGTACTTCACAAATACAGGTAGCAAATCGATTTCTTGCCTGTAGAAACAGGTGAGTAATCGATTATCTCGTTTAGAGAAAAAGTGATGAATCGATTGCTAGCTTGAAAATAGGAATAAGGTGAATCGATTACTAGCTTGAAAATCAGGAGGATAATCGATTCTTTGCTTTATAAAAACAAGTAGGGAATCGATTCATTGCTTCCAAAAACAATTCCTTTAGTATTTTAATCGATTAATAGCTTTGGCAAAAGGAAGATAATCGATTTTTATCTTTAAAAAATAAGGAGGGAAGAATCGATTATATGCTTGAAAATAGGAATGAGAAAATCGATTATTTACTTTATAAAATGAGTCAATAATCGATTCATTGCTTCCAAAGGCAAGTACTTTAAGATATTAATCGATTAATGGTTTTAAGTAATGAGAATGAAATCGATTTTTGGCTTAAACAATTTCTTTAGTACAATTTCTTTACTTCAAAAACAATTTCTTTTAAAAACATTAAGCCATGAATCTATTTCTTCAAAAAACAACAAGTGCCTAACCTATTTATCAATTGAAAAACTTATGTTAGGTTCATTTGTGTGAGTGATATTTTCTTTTGTGATTTGAGCCAATTCTCAGAAGCGGTTTACAATTCATTCCTAAGACACGACCCAACTTCCTAGGGACTACTACCCTTGACACACTTACTTCTTGAGTTGGTTGTGCCTTGGAGTTCCATTTGTCACTTTGTCTTAGATTACTTCATCATCAAAACTTTACCTGCAACACAAGATATCCACATTCTTCCCCTTTTTGATGATGACAAAATTTTAATTCATCTCAGGTGTGGGAGGTTAGTTCATCAAGCAAAACAATGCACTAATATTAAAAGGACTCCCCCTTACTTGATGCTCCCCCTATCCAAATGCAAAGTGACAATCCTATACTTCTCCCCCTGTTTGTCATGTTCAAAAGGGTAAGCGTGAGACGTAGTTAGTGAGTCATGATCAAAAGATAAATAGACAATTACAATAGAAGACATAACACCAAAAAAAAAATTCTTAGAAAAATCATTTGAATCCTTTTTGAAACACTTGAATAACTCACATTTCGTTCAAATAGATGATGAATCAATGATTCCTAGTTCTCTTCGAATGTAGAAAAAGCTTTCTTTTTGCAATGGTTTTGTGAAAATGTCAGTTAGCTATTTTGACGACTCAACGAACTCAATCACACAATCGCCTTTCTGAACATGATCTCTAAGAAAATGGTGTCTAACTCTATATGCTTAGTCCTAGAGTGTTGAACGGGGTTCTTTGTAAGATTAATTGCGCTTGTGTTGTCGCATTTAATCGGAATGTGATCTAATTCTACACCATAGTCAAGAAGTTGTTGCTTCATCCAGAGGATTTGCGCAGTAACTTCTTGCTGCAACATATTCTGCTTCAGCAGTTGACAGTGCGACACTGACTTGTTTCTTACGGTGCCATGAAACTAATGCACTTCCTAAGATATGACATGTTCCACTAGTGCTTTTCCTATCTAGTTTACAACCAGCAAAATCAGAGTCGGAGTATCCGACAAGATTACATGTGGCGCCCTTGGGGTATCACAGACCAACATTTTGTGTTCCTACGAGATATCTCATGATTCTCTTGACTGCTACTAGATGTGACTCTTTTGGATTTGCATGATATCTAGCACACATGCAAACACTAAACATGATATCCGGTCTACTAGCAGTTAAATAGAGTAGTGAGCCAATCATACCTCGATATTTGCTTAATTCTACCGGTTTACCTTCTTCATCCTTGTCTAAGTAGCATGAGGTGCTCATCGGAGTGGTCATTTCTTTTGCCTTATCCATTTCAAATCTCTTGAGAAGTTCTTTGCAATATTTTGTTTGAGATATGAAGATGCCGTTCTTGGTTTGCTTTATTTGAAGCCCGAGAAAGAAGTTGAGTCCTCCCATCATCGACATTTCAAACTCATTCTGCATAATACTAGAAAATTCTTTGCAAAGCAATTCATTAGTAGCACCGAATATAATATCATCCACATAGATTTGTACAAGTAAGATGTCATCTTTTGACTTCTTTATAAATAGTGTAGTGTCAACTTTCCCTCTTTGAAAATCATGATTGAGTAGGAATTTGCTCAATCTTTCATACCAAGCTCTTGGAGCTTGCTTCAGACCATAAAGAGCCTTTTTGAGTTTAAAAACATGATCTGATTTTTCATAATTTTCAAAGCCAGGTGGTTGTTCAACATACACTTCTTCTTGAATAAAGTCATTCAAAAACGCACTTTTGACATCCATTTGATATAGTTTAAAATCCATAATTGATGCAAATGCAAGGAGCATGAGAATAGCTTCTAATCTAGCTACAGGTGCATATGTTTCATCATAGTCTATTCCTTCTTCTTGATTATAACCTTTAGCTACTAGTCTAGCTTTGTTTCTAACAATTATGCCGACTCATCTAGTTTGTTTCTAAACACCCATTTTGTGCCTATTATTTGATGATTATTAGGTCTAGGGACAAGATCCCACACATCACTTCTTTCAAACTGATTTAACTCTTCTTGCATACCAATGGTCCAATGTTCATCTTCTATAGCCTCATCTAGATTTCTAGGTTCAATTTGAGATACAAAAGCGATATGATTACATGCATTTCTAAGAGAGTTTCGAGTAGTTACCCCTTTTGATACATCACCGATAATATTTTCAATTGAGTGGTGCCTTGGGATTCTCCATTCCTTTGGTAACTCATTGCTTGATTCCTCTTCATTTCTTTTTTTGAGGAGTAGACTCAGTCTCCTTCTCTTTAATTTCATCTTTATTCTCTTCATCTAGTTGTAATGCTTCAAACTCATCTGCAACATCATCAATAACCTTTCCCAACCTTTTTGGGTTAGTTTCTTCAAATGTAACATGTACAGATTCCTCAATTACTTTATTTCTTTTATTGAAGATTCTAAAGGCTTTACTAGATAACGAGTAACCGAGAAAAATTCCTTCATCAGCTTTAGCATCGAATTTTCCTAGGTTATCTTTTCCATTGTTCAAGACAAAACATTTGCATCCAAAAGTATGTAAGTGTGAAATGTTTGGTTTTCTCCCTTTGTAGAGTTCATAAGGGGTTTTCTTTAAAATAGGCCTAATCAAAACTCTATTCATAACATAACAAGCAGTACTTACAGCATCAGCCCAAAAATATTTTGGGACGTCATGATCATTCAACATTGTTCTGGCAAGCTCTTCCAAGGATCGATTTTCCTCTCAACGACTCCATTTTGTTGAGGAGTTCTAGGTGCTGAGAAGTTGTGATCAATACCAAGTTCTTCACAGAAGTTTTCAAACCTTTCATTCTCAAATTCTCCACCGTGATCGGTTCGGATGGAGACAATTTTCAGCTCTTTCTCATTTTGAATGCTACGAGCAAGTTTCTTAAAAGCTCCAAATGCATCGCTTTTAATTTGCGATGAATAGTGTCCAAGTGTACCTTGAATAGTCATCTACTATGACAAGTGCATAGTAATTTCCACCAAAGCTTTTCGTCCGTGAGGGACCAAATAAATCCATGTGTAAAAGTTGCAAAGGTTTGTTAGTAGACACAATATTCTTTGATTTGAAAGATGCTTTGACTTGTTTACCTTTTTGACATGCATCACATAATTTATCTTTTTCAAACTTCATTTTAGGAAGACCACTAACTAATTCCTTAGAGACTAATTTGTTAAGATGATCCATATGAATATGAGCTGCTCTACTATGCCATAGCCAAGAGTTTTCTTCCTTACTAATGAGACAACATGCATTATGAGATGAAACTTCATCAAGATTAATCATGTATATATTTTCTACTCTGTTTCCTATCATTCTAACTTTTGTGCTCTTTTTATCTTCAATGATGCATGATCCTAAATCAAATATTACTCTATTTCCTTTATCACATAGTTGGCTAATACTTAGTAAATTATGTTTCAGACCTTCAACATAAAGCACATTATCAATAGCAGTAGATAAATCTTTTCCAACTTTACCTTCACCAAGGATTCTTCCTCTATTGTTATCACTATAAGTCACATAACCGCTTGATCTGGGGGTAAGAGTTAAGAACTTTGTTATATCTCCAGTCATGTGCTTTGAGCATCCGCTGTCAAGGTACCAATCTGACCCCCGTACCTTGAAACATACCTGCAATGAGTTTAAAACACGGATTTAGGTACCCAAATCTCTTTGGGTCCTTGTGGGTACTTGGCATGGTCCCTTTGGGAACCCACACTTTTTTCACAACTTGTCTACCTCTATCCATGCACACAGAAGCAGTATGTCCAGGTTTAGCACAGTAATAACATTTGATATATGGACTTGTAGTAAATTTAAGTCTATGATGCACATGCCTTTTCATGAAATTGTTTCTTGAAGACCTAGGATGCACATGTTGTGTATTAGACATTTTTCCTATTGTCCATTCAAGCTCATGAATCTTCTTTTCATATTCATTGCACTTATCACATACATAATTAACTTTAAAACAACCAAGACTATAGTTTTCATTCCTAAGTTCTAATCTTTCCTTAGTCAAGGAAATAACTTGATTTTGAAGATGATTAACTGCTTTCTTAGATTGTGTTAATGCTTCAGCTAGTTTCAAAGAGTCACTATGCAATTCAAGAAATGCTTCATGTAATTCATCATATGCATTATGCGAAGTTTCAGAGTTAGAATCTACCTCATTTTCGCTTTCACTTTCACTTCCATGATTGGCCATGAGTGCAACTTGAGCTTCTTCACTTTCTGAATCATCTGATGAGTCCATGTCATTATCTTCCCATGCTATGTAGGCTTTTCTACCTTTGTTTTCTTTGAATCCCTTTTTCTCATATTTTGACGCCTTTTTCAGTAAGCTTTGGCACTCCATCTTAATATGACCAGGTTTTCCACATTCGTAGCAAGTTGGAGGACTGGATGAGTTTTCCTTGCTTGAGAACCTTTTTGGAGGAAAGTTCTTCCTAGGAATATTTTTCTTTCTCATGAACTTTTTGAATTTTCTAACCATAAGCGCCATGTTCTCATCATCTTCATCCTCTTCATTTTCTGAGTCATCACTATCATCAGGTTGATTTGAACTAGAAGCCTTTAAAGCCAAGCTTTTCTTTTTCTTATCTTTTTCTTCATGCTCTGCCAGACGAGTGAGCTCTAGTTCGTGCTCTTTTAGTTTGCCAAAAAGAGTGGCGAGTGTCATGGTAGCTAAATTCCTCGATTCAGCTATAGCAGTTACCTTCGGTTGCCATTCTCTATTCAAACACCTTAGCACTTTTTGATTAGGTCTTCAGCAAGAAACGATTTTCCTAATGAACCCAATTGATTCACTATGTTAGTGAACCTCTTTTGCATTTCTTGTATGGTTTCTCCTGGATTCATTCTGAATAATTCATATTCTCGGATAACAGTATTTGTTCTTGCCCTTTTTACCTCACTAGTACCTTCATGAGTAACTTGAAGATTATCCCACATTTCTTGTGCAGTTTTGCAATTTGACACCCTAAAGAACTCATCGGGGCTTAGTGCGGAAGTAATGATGTTTTTGGCCCGGAGATTGTGTTGTACCTTTTTCTTATCATCATCAGTCCATTCAGCTCTTTCTTTGATAGTGAGAATACCATTTACCATGTGCGTGGGGACATAGGGTCCATTTTCCACAGCATCCCCTACATCAATATCAACTGCTTCTATGAATATTCTCATTCTTTCTTTCCAATATGCATAATCTTTCCCTTTGAATCCCGGAGGACAGGTAAGAGACGCACCCTCTTGCGTAGACCAACCTGAAGCCATTTCTCTTGAAGCTGCTAGGCCCTTTAAACAAGACTCTAGCTCTGATACCACTTGTTACCAAGTGGCTTCAGTCTAAAGAGGGTGGGTGAAATGAGATTTTTGAAAACAGTTCCCCTTTTAATGACTTAGTTTGATTTTCGCTCAGGTTTATGAAATAAAGGAAATAGAACGTAAAATAATAATGAACACGCGAGATTTATACTGGTTCTGTCACCTCCCAGTGACCTACATCCAGTCCTCACAACCCTTTGTGTCATGGACAGCTGTATCAACAGAGGATGAGGACGGCCTACGACAAGAAAGTTCACCCTCGAGAGTTCAACGAGGGAGATCTTGTGCTCAAAAAGATATTGCCCATTCAGAGCGATCCCCGAGGAAAATGGACTCCCACTTATGATGGACCTTATGTGGTCAAGAAAGCCTTCTCTGGAGGAGCACTAATACTCACCAACATGGACGGTGAAGAACTCAGAAACCCAGTCAATTCAGATTCGGTGAAGAAGTATTATGCCTGAAAGAAATAGACGAAAAAGGAGAAAGATAAGCCAAGTAAGAATTAGCTCGCAAGGTTGAAAACCCGAAAGGGCGGCCTAGGCAAAATCAGAGCGACCCGGTGGATTGAAAACCCGCAAAAGGCGATCCAGGCAAAAATTAGGGTCAGAAAACTTGGGCATAAAAATAAACAAGGGCATACAACACTCCTGAAGGTTTGGATAGAGGGGTGATCAAGGTCAAGGACATAAATGTTTGGCATTGTTCCACAGAGACGGACATTTAGAAACTAGCTTTTCTCTCTTTTTCGTGTCTTTTTGCAGTTTAAATTTTCAAATGTATTGAACAGTTGGCGTAACTTTCTGTACGACCGGTTTCCACATCAATAAAGTTCAATTTTTCTCATATCTGTTTTCTTTTCTATTTTTCTGCTTTTTCAGCTCAAAATAAACGTTTTATGATGATGGTAATACTGAATTGTAAAACATGTGCATAAATCCTAGAGCATTGCAATCATTGCGAAATCCCCAAAAGTCACGGGAAGGAAGTGATTTCTCAAAAACAAATTAATGTTGCAAGGAAAATAATTGCGCCCATCAATCACTTCAGATGGCAAATCATAAAGCAAACCTACACCCGGCCCGTGTGCCGCAGCAACTCTAATAAGTTCCCCAGTCTTGTGTCATGAGTGTCACGGGTCGGTCGAACCAGCAAAGAGAAAATAATCAAGAGCAAAAAAAAAAGATCAGAAAAAAGAAAGCTGATCAAGAAGAATCAAAAGAAAATCAAAAGCATTTTCACGGCATTCATCAAATCATCGCACCGCATGCACTCGCATCACACGCACTCGCATAACATGCTTTTGCATAACATGCACCCATGCTCCATGTACTATGCCTTGCATCTGCTAACGTATGCAGGTACTGTGGATCAGTGCGGCAGCATTGACCAACTGAAGAAAACTAATTGGATTTGCGGATCCCCCTTTGGACCCACGTGTCCCCCAGAAGATTGACTTCACTTCGTATTCGAGCTGCAAGTAAGTCCCTTTGACCTCAATAGGTCCAGTCGAAAAGGATAGTTGTGTCGGCCTAAGACATGGCGCAGTCCTAGGGAAGTATCGAGATCTAGGCTTGGTATTGTACCCCCCCCCCCCCCCCCCCCTTGGTCGCTCTGAAGACCACTCCTTTGAGCCCACGTGCTCCCCAGGCCCAAGTGCAAACTCGGATCGTGCGCGGTTCGTTAAAAGGCTTTAGGCAGCCTCTGGTGTCGGCTTATAGAGGGTTGGTACCTTTTTACTGTTTTCTTTACTGCTTTCGTTTACTGCCTTTGCTGGCTTATTGAGGGTTGGCACCAGTTGATTTCCTGTTTTGTTAGCTTACTGAGGGCTAGCACTCACTCAAAGAAGAAAAGCAAAAAGCAGAGAAAAAGAAAAAGAAAATTTGGGTTTTCTCTAAGTAGACAAAATTGGTATAATTTCTGAATTCTTTATTTTTATTTTGCCTCGGAATATGTTCGGCCAATTCATATTCCTTGTTAAATCCAAATAAAGAGGGGCAGCTGTCATACCCTAATTTTGTCCGCCTAGGTTTAAAACTCTAATTTTCCACAAAAATAAATAAATTGAGAAGTGTGGCGTTATTTTGAAGAGTGTGAAGAACATTGTGCATGCATTTTTGAGTTTTTAGGGCAAAAGGGTATTTTGGTCATTTTCTAAAAATAAGATATTTTCTCATCAAAAATCATTGTGCAATTTTAGAGAAATTTATTTGAAGCAAAACATTTTGGTCATGTATATATGCATGCGCATGCATTATGCACAAAAAAATTCAAAAAGGCATCAAAAAGGAAAGTTCTACAAAAAAGTTTCAAGATGTGATTTTTATGATATTTTTGGTCATGGTGATCTCATAAAATGGCATATTCTTCAAGATACTTTGTATTTGGCTCAAAATGGTTAGATTTATGTACAATTATCTTGAAAGGAATAATCAAAATTGAGAGGATAATTGGAGGGTTCATGGATAGTACAATGGTACAATTGCCAACTTGCAAAACTTGGTGACCAAGACCACACCCTACCCCAATGTTGCGCCATTCCCTCCCCATTTCCTATCCAATTTTTCATTTTGTCCCTCATCATGTGAGTTTCAATCCTCACCCTCCATTCAACTCCCACCCAATTTTTTTTGTCCCACCCAATTTTTTTTGTCCTCATCATTTTGTCCCACCCAATTTTAAAATCCATACAGTATATTCGAAACTCAAACATAACAGATAATCATATAGAAAGCTAAGTCATTTTTCAAACACAGTTACAAATTAGATACCGTAGAAGCAAGTATGGATATTATATAATTAGATACCTCCACGAGCTATCCTATCCACAATCCATTTTTCGCTACAGTTTCAGAACACCGTCGCCTCTTCTAGCAACTCTTAGTGGGAGTTTCCAACACACACAAAGGTATAGATAATCTAGAGTTGTTATAGCCATTGTTGAGATGTCATTTTGAGAGGCGAGAGGATATTTCCTCCTTCTTTAGCTTTAGTTTGTATTTTATTGTTAGGATGATAATATAACTATATTATTTAATTTGTTTTAATAAAAAAAATTAATATGTTTTCATACTTTGAACTTGGAGAGACTTCATTGGATTACTATTCCCGATATAAGCAGGCAGTCATTACCCATCCACTATTTATAGGTTCCTCCTTAGTAATCAATGATAAAATTGTACGCGCCTATAGAGAAGATCCTCCTTTATTATAGAGAAAGTTTCAACTTACTCCAAAAGTAACTATATAAAAAAAACTTGAACTCTACGCTTTATTATATAAACTTTAACAACCATGATCCTTGTGGGTGTGATCAGTAGCCCCTTGTCTTTGGAATGCAAAGGATGTTGTTGATGATGAGTAGCCATAGAAGGAGATGTTGCTGAAGACGATAAAAATGGCGGAGACCTTGTGTACAGGCGAGAATTACTTGCTTCTGTTTTCTTATTTTATTTTTTTGATTGGCCTATCTTAATTGGGTGTGACAAAATTTGACATGTTAGTATTGTGTCTACTTAAACAATTGCTTTGGTCATAAAAATGCCCCAATCATGGAAATGGTTCAACTACAAACATTTGAAACACCGGGACAAGGTTCTCTTCAAGGTTTTAAAGAACTAAGTTGCACAAAATATGACTGCTAGTGAAAATATCTGTTTGGGACTTAGGGGCTGTTTAGATTAGCTTATTTCGGAGCTTATGTAAAACAACTTATGGAGATAAATAAGTTTTTATGTTGATTCACAAGTTCTCACTAACAAATGTTATATCTCTATAAGTTGTTTTTCCATAAACTACATTGACAAGCTTATGAATAATACAAAAATGCTTATTTATTTGCATAAGTTGTTTTGCATAAACTCAAAATAAGCTCTATCCAAACGGGCCCTTAAAGTTGCTATATATGGTACGAACACAAGAAGGAGCTAATGAACCTTTCCAGCTTAATCTTTGAGAGACTCAGAGAAAGATTGAAAGCAGACACAAGGGGAGTTAGGCTCTGTTTGGAAATGCTCATCCGCTAGCTTATAGCGGATCCGCTAGTTGTAAGTGTTTGGTACAACTAGCTTTTAGCGTTTTTTCACTAGCTTATAGCGTTTTTTGAAACCCTACTTGAAGTAGCGTTTGAGCTTATAGCTAATAACGTTTCATTTTTTCTCCCAACTGTACCCTCATTACTTTAATCAAATTCCTCAGTTATCCTCCACTAAATGAATTTCTCTCTGATTTGTAAGTATTAATTACAAATGTCTATTTACGTAATTTTATTTTTATAAGCTACTTCAACAGCTAATTTTATGAAACACCTCATCCGCTATCCGCTACCTCATCCGCTATAAGCAAGCTTATCCGCTATCCGCTACTTTTTGCCAAACAGAGCCTTAAAATGATTTATGGCACGTTGGTTTCTATGCCATTATTGAGGAGACCAATATAGTAATTGATCTACGGTCCTAGAAGGACCCCAAGAAAGCTCATATTCACTGGACAAACATCGGTGATCTGTTTGGGTAGAAAAACCCTTTATACTAGTTCTAAGTTTATTGCATACTAGACCCAAGACCCGTGCTTCGCACGCGTTGGGGAAGGAGGAGGGTGAATATCGTTCTTGATTGTTAGGGAATGAACGAATTGTAAATATTTATTACAATTCGTTGAGCTATTCGTTTTGATTTTATTTGTTCTGTCTGTGTTGTCTGGCACCGATTCCTCTTGCTCAGCAAAAGCGTCGAGAGCCTTGAGAATGCATGATGTGTGACGTTCTTCATTATGGAGTATGAATGTGTTCGATTCCCATGACCCGTGTTTCGCACGCGTTGGTGAAGGAGGAGGGTGAATATCATTCCTGACTATCAACGCATGAATGAATCGTAATTATTTATTACGTGTAACATCAATAATACGAATGTGGGATTTTTTTTGCTCAGCAACATGATCAACAGACTTCGGAATGCACTTTGTGTTCCCTGCACATTTTACTTTCGTTATATCAATCAATTGGTGTCTATAACATTCAATTAAGAGTTTGCGCTTAATGGGGATTTTTTTACCACTATCCTTTGTGATTTATAAAAAAACATGATTAAAAATCTAAAAAATTTAGTACGTGGAACATCAATAATATGAACATGGGATTTTTTTTGCTCAGCAACACGATCAACAGACTTCGGAATGTACTTTGTGTCCCCTGTCACTTTTACTTTCGTTATATCAATCAATTGGTGTCTTTGACATTCAATTAAGAGTTTGCGCTTAATGGGGATTTCTTTTTACCACCATCCTTTGTGATTTATAAAAAACATGATTAAAAATCTAAAAATATTATGCAAATTTTTTTAGACCTTTTTGGAGATTTTGAATAATTTTAAAAATTACTAAAAAATAGTAAACAATGGAATTTGGGATTTATCAAACAAAAGAGTAAATCCACTTTTAATAATAACAAAACGGATTAAACCCCCAATTAAGGTAAATCCACTTTGTTATTTAACTTATAAATATCTATGTATTTAATTTATAAATATTTATGTATTTAGTTTATAAATCCACTTCGTAATTTTTTGAAAGTGGATTTGTCTACTCAATAGGTAAATCCACTTTGTTATTTAATTTATAAATATCTATGAATTTAATTTATAAATCCACTTTGTTATTTTTTGAAAGTGGATTTATCTACTCAATAGGTAAATCCGCTTTTAAAAAATAACAAACCGGATTTAAAGCAAAAAAACGAAAAAACACGAAAAAAAATTCTAAGTCGTAGTTCTAATACAAATATTTTAGTGAAATTGGACTCAGTTCTATATACATATAATACACTCAACTACTGCACAATCAAATGACACAGCCTTTTTAATTGGGCCTAACAAATGCAAGTAGAAATGCAAGTGTCAGTAGTACCAATGTGGGACTTCTTTTGGTCAGCAACACGATCAATAGACTTCGTATGTACTTCATATTTCATGTCACATGCTACTTTCTTTATCAGCAATTAAATCAATGTTAGAGATTCAAGATTCTATTTTATCATCAATGTTTGAACCATCATTATTTAATTTAATTCATAAATATCTATGTATTTTCAGAGGGTTTTATGGAAAACTTATTGCATTTTGTTATGCGTTATTCTGTACAAAGTATATATGCTACAATTTTTCAACAAAAGCAAAACGAATAGGTGTAAATAGTAGGTTCTTTCAATAACATGGTTGCAAATAACATTTGTAAAAAACAAAGTCTACTACCAATAAGCCGATTACTATATAGAAATAAATTGTTGGAAAGAAAAAAAAGTCAAAAGCAGATAGTAAGAAGTTGAAGCAATCAACGAAGAAGGATTTTCAAAAGCAGAGGACCACATTTCCTCATCTCAAGTCTCTTCTGTGTCTTGCATGCAACTATCGAGTAAGTGCATCAAAGTCTTCTCTATCTATGATTTTACAAAATTTAGAATTAGGTTAGTGCGGTTTGGTGATTTAGTTTATCAGAAATATGAGTGATTGTAATGCAATCTTTTAACACTCCATAAATGTATGTTTATGTCTTCATATTCTGGCCTGAATGTGTTTCTATTATGCTTGTGTTTGCTTTGAATCAATATGTTGCAACAGACCATACAAATAAATATCCTAAGATTGAGAGTGGGAAGTTTTCATGTTAATTGCTTTTAGTCTATAGATGTCAGTTGTTATAGTTAGAATCTATTGAAAATGTGATCATCTTTGTTATCATGTGGTAATTTTACCTTATCAATATGATGATTTTCTGGAATTTTCGATGGAGTTATACTGATGTGACTAATTGAATACATGGTGAAAACTTACAAATGTTTTTATCTGTCAAGGAAATAGAACCAAGGGGCTTTGTAATACAGCATCAGATTCGTGGTGCAGATCGAATTGTAAGAAACAGTACATTTAATTAAATATTGTGTTCAGGTTACTTTTATGCAAAATGTGTGCCATATAATTCCTACTATTCCTACCTTATGTGTAATGCAGATGATACCACATAGATTCAAAGATTGGTGGTTTCATGAGATTAATGTTACTGTTTATCTCAATACAAAATTTATGCGCGCGTGGGAGATTGATATCGAAAGACCTAGCGGTAACTTCTGGTTTGGAGAGCGTTGGAACCATTTTTTAGACTTATACAAATTAAAAAGGGGTGACTGTCTCCTACTGAAGTACGTAGCAGAGGGGAGATTTGTTGTTAGTCTGTTTGATGTGAATGGACTCCAGTTTAATGACGACCACATTTCAAGAACTATTCTACCCATCCAATTTTATAAGAAGGTGGTGTCAAACGATTATGCTACAAAATTTGTAACTATTTAGACACTTACCATATTAAGTATTATTGTTAATAATGTGACCTATGAACACT
The DNA here is from genome assembly GCA_963573325.1 of Astragalus glycyphyllos. Taxonomy (NCBI): domain Eukaryota; kingdom Viridiplantae; phylum Streptophyta; class Magnoliopsida; order Fabales; family Fabaceae; genus Astragalus; species Astragalus glycyphyllos. Next base: position 43,226,256 of record OY754307.1, read on the forward strand.
ATTTTTAATTAAATAAGCAAGCAATGTATCTGTTCTTTTAAAATAGGTTTTGCCAGAATACTTCGCCACAGGTTTGATGGCTGTACTTCAAAGGAATCTACCAAAGCGGTTTAATTTGATTGATAAGAAACATGATGGCTCTAGCTGGACTGTCCATTGCTCAGTTGTGGAGGGGTGCATCTGTTTGGAGGGAGACAGCTGGAAACAATTTGTGATAGACTACAACATAAGGAAGCAAGACCTCTTGTTCTTCAAGTTTGATGGCACAAGAAACATGAAGGTAAAAGTATTTGGAGTTCGCAGTGGAATAATAGGAAACATGGTCAAGATGGATGAAAGATATAAGATACTATAGGAAGTTGAAGTTACTGATGTAGCAGCGGAGAAGGGTAAACCATCGATGAGTTTACTCTGTTTCTAATCTTCTAAAAAAAATTTGAACTGCTTTATTGTTTGTTGTAATGGGCTGTATCTGATTCGGTAATTTTGCGTTAACATTTCAGTATATCCCTGTTAAAGTTGTAAATGGTAACCTATACAATAGGCCAGCCAGTGTTCAAGTGAAGCTGCCATCTGGAGAAATTAAGAGCTGGGAACTGATTTGGAGTCGGAGAAGCAGGCGCAAGACTGAATGTCACATTGGAGACGAGTGGTATCAATTTAAAGAGATTCATGGCATTAATGCAGGAAAAACTGTTAAATTTACCAAAAGAGATGTTGATGCTTACTGGACAGTAGATGTAAAATGACTGTATTAATATCCAGTTTGAGATAAAATAGACTCTTCTTCTTCAAAGTCTGATGACTCAACATGTACTGAATCACATTGCTTAGTTGATCTTCGAGCAGGGTGTTGTAGTTTCACTTGGGAGGGTGAATATCATTGTTGATTGTTAGCACACGAAGGAACTGTAAATATTTATTACGTGCAATGACAATAATACAAACCTGGGATTTCTTTTGCTAAACAACACGATCAACAGAGTTGGGAATGGACTCTTTGTTCCATGTGACATGTTACTTTCGTTATATTAATGAATTTGTGCCCTTGAGATTAAATTGAGAATTTGCGCTTCGATCTTTAAAAATTGTAATCTATCCATACATAAGAAAAGTTATTATATATTGTGATGTTGATATAGACAATTGAAGAACTATATATGTAAATATATATTTGGATCAAATATTATTGTAATTATGTGTTTGTCATATTATTGCTATTTTGAATGAAAAGGGTTTAAGAAAATTGTATTTATTGTATTGATTTCTATTATTACAATGGCTGCAGTGAATTATGCGGCGACAGAAAAATGTCCTCTATTTAGTGTTGCACTGACTTTAGTATTGCTTGGCAGAAATTCTTCTTGCTGATCAACACCATCAATGTCAACCTGTGAATTTGAGTAACAGATATAAGTATGCAAAGTTGTGAAGTTGCGAAATCCACTCTCTTTTTTATCAGCAATCAAATCAATGTTAGAGATACAGGATTCTTTTTTATCATTAATCCTTGAACCATCATCATTGAATTTAGGTAATTAATATCTATGTACTTTGTAGATATTTTTACGGAAAAATTATTGCATATTGTTGTGTATGCCTGCATACAAAGTATATATGCAAAGAATTATGAATTTAAACGTGCCATTTGATTGTTATAAGTTTTGTTTAGAAGTAATCATGAGAACCGGAATTAAGTATATATTTGATAGTCATCGCTAATAAAAAAGATAATTAAAATGAACTTATCTCATAAGTTACAAAGCCTTCAAAAGTTAGTTTAAAAATTTTTGCAACAATTTAAAGTAAAAAGAATAGGTGTAAAGAGTAGGTCCTCTTAATAATATGAGTGCGAATAACTTTTGAAAAAAAAGAAGGTCCATTACCAATAAGCCCATTTTCATATAGAAAAAAAAAATTGTTGAAAAAAAACAGTCAAAAGCAGTTAGTAAGGAGTTGAAGCAGTTAGCGAAAAAAGATTTTCAAAAGTACAATATCACGTTTCCTCTTCTCTACCTTCATTTTCATATCGAATAAACAGTTAGCAAACGAGAGGGTAACTCTTTTTTAGAAAGGGAAGTTTGTTTGCATCAGTGGGTAAGTGTTTACAGTGTTTCAGGCTGAAATTATTCTTTGTTTAGGGATGAAATCATTTTATTTGTTACTGTAATTAAATTTTTATTGTTCATCGGAGGAGTTTGCTCACACATATTGTTCAATTTCTTTCGTCAAAGAGTAAAGTATATCAAAATAATCTAAATGAACTTGTATTAGAAGTGTAAAATTACAATTAGGGATAAATAAAAAAGATGGTTTAGGATTTTAGCTTTCCCAATTATCTTGTGTTGAATGTTAAAATTACAACAATATTGATATTACCGTTATTATAGACAATTTTCTTGTGTATTTGGAATGGAAAACTTCCTTGTAGCGCATGAAGATCAAGACTATACAGACATTGTAAGTTAATTCTGTTTTGAATTATAATTTTTTGTTTAACTTAAATTGTATCTAGTAATTTGTAAGATAAAAATATAATACCTTTTCCTTCTAGCGACTACAACCATTATTTGTTTCTCAGTACGGGCGTAACCTCCAAATTCTGTTAAAAATAAGAACATCAAATGGAGTTTTATGGAATGTAGAGTTTTCCTGTAAACACAGTGAAGTTTGGCTAACAGAAGGGTGGAGCAAAGTTCGAAAAGCATACAATTTATGTGTTAAACATGTGGCTTTCGGATGGAAGAACCAGAAAAATTGAGGATGGACATAATAAGAATTCACCAAGAGAATATGGTTAGTGCGCACTATGCAGCAAGTGTGGGCTTGATTATAGGATCAATAGCTAGTATTTTTGAAGTTACAAATGAGTCTAATGAATATCAAGAGAATGACAGTGAGATGAAGTTATTTAATGGAGTGGATTATATGGTAGTCATGTATAATACCGAAGGACAACAACATATTGTGAGTATAAAATTAAACTAACTCCCAATAACATACACATTGCTATAAATGTGAATTTATGATGCCTTCATTTTTTTGTATCAGCATTTGTCGCGAGAGTTTACATCAAAGTGGAAATCTGAACTGGAAAATCCACTGTTGCTGAAGACATGCAACAATATTGAACGAAGAGTGATGTTTAGTAAGTGTGATGGTGAGATTTGGCTGACTCAAGGATGGAATTCAATAGCAAATGACTTTAAGTTAGGAAGTTATGACACTGTACTGTTCAAGTATAACGGGAGCTCGTCATTTGATTTGCAATTTTTTGATGGTAAATATGGTGAAAAGACGCTACCTCCAAGACAACCAGGAGGCTTACTAGATCGTCTAAACCGGCTTGACATGTCAAGACCTCGGCACACCAGAGCGGCTCAGTGATTCACTGAAACTCGGATAAGTGGCATTCATGCACAGAACTACGTGTACTCGACTGAAGGACTATGAGACCGGATAAGGATGACACGTAAGCCCCTGGACAGGTGGAGACCAGAGACAACATTGACGTGGAAGCCTGACTTGCAACCAACTCGGCAGTTGTACCAAAGCTCGGTTACAAATACAAACCTTAGCAAGTTAGAAAAGATCATGAGATAACAATTGGATTACCTATAATCGTGATAGACAAAAAGCTATCCGGCCTACTGTAATCTATTCCGACTTCTAATAAATTATTCAAGAACAATGGCGCCCACTGTGGGGCCCGGCAAAACTATTCCCGGCCACACTTCATTCAAACATGGTCACCACATGCCGTGATCACCAACGCCGCTCCCCGGCTTCATCTGGTGGTAACACAGCCAAAAATGAACCCCGGCCATAGGGGCTTTCTCGGACTAAACGTCCGACCATTCATGCGCGTAACCCAGCCCAGAAAACCGTCACATCCCCAATGTAAACCACCACAACCACCACGGCGATGCCAACCACTACAGAAACACCGAGTCAATAACTGCCAATCCCAGTTCACCCAGGAACAGAAGATCACCCACTAATTGCAGGAGTCAACGCTGTTATTGACGACCTCCGTAGAGAGAACCATACCCTGCAACGAAGAATGGATCAACTACAACAAGAAAGAGACCTCAACAGTTTGGACAGCGTCCAGATAGAGAAGCCCCAGCCTTTGACCGACTCCATTATGTCGGACGTCATCTCACAGAATTTCAAACCACCTCCCATGGAAAATTATGACGGCAAAAAACCCACAAGAACATTTGACAGCCTTTGACACCCAAATGGCCATCATTGGCGCACATGACACCTTGAAATGCAAATTGTTCTCCGGAACTATGAAAGGGCCAGCCCGTAGATGGTACATGAGCCTACCCCGCAAGTCCATCACCAGTTACTCCAACTTCTCCAAAAAATTCATCAGACATTTCTCAGATAGAAAACATCGCAAAACCACCACTGCAACCCTATTCAACACCAGACAGGGACCCAACGAAACTCTCTGTATTTGGGTCGTTTTAGAGACATAACCGTCGACGTGGAGCATCCAGACCAACGGCAGTTTGCAGACGCTTTCGCTAACGGTCTCCGAGGAGGACAATTCAATGAGTCATTGGCTTACAGACTGGCCTCTAACATGCAAGAAGTCCTAGCCAGGGCTGAAGCATACATGAGAGGTGAAGAAAGCAACGCTGAAAAACGCAATAAAGACATCAGGAGAGAGTGCAGGACCGACGCTACCAGCCTGAAAAATTTCAAAGGAACACCTCTCAACGGAGGGAATCCCAGCGAAAAGTAAGCCCACAGAGGGGAGGACTGACACCTCTGAACCAAAAAAGGGAAGTCATCCTGAAAGACATCCTACACACAAAGCTCATCCCAGAATTGAACTCGGCCAGAAGAGTCTTAGGCAGAGATGCACATCTCTGGTGTGAGTACCATAAAGCACGGGGACATGGAACAGAAAACTGCTACGCTCTCAAAAACGAAATTGAGAAACAGATCAGAAAAGGCATGTTAAAGAAATATGTCAAAGCTGACTCAGAAACGTCAACGAGCTGTCCGACAGAAGAACTTCGGCCAAAGCTACAATCCCAGGTTGTCAAACTAGACAACTCGGAGGAAGAAGAAGACCTCCCCCCAATAGCACATACACTGAACACAATCTCAAGAGGATTTGTAGGAGGAGGAGAAACCAGTTCTGCTCGGAGACAGTACGCTCGCCAAGTCATGCACATTGCTGATACAGAAACAGGACTTGTAACCCCCAAATACGAGCCCCACTTGAGTTTCTATCCAAAAGATCTGGAAGGAATTGCACCCCATGAAGATGACCCTTTGGTGATTGTCGTTCAACTACTTAACTTCAACGTCTGTCGTGTGCTAATAGATCCAGGAAGCTCGGCAAACATCATCTATTGGGACGCTTTCCAAGGTATGCAGTTATCTCGTGAACATTTGCAGCCTTACCATGCTACTCTGTTTGGTTTCTCAGGTGAACAGGTCCAAGTCAAAGGGTACATAACCCTCAAGACCACATTTGGCACTGGAGCTCAAGGAAGGACGATCAAAGTACGATATCTGGTAGTAGATGCCCCATCATCATACAACATCATCATGGGCAGACCAACGTTAAACGCCTTAGGTGCAGCACTATCCACCCGATACTTAACCCTTAAGTATCCTTTGGATAACGGAGGAGTTGGGACCTTAAAAGCAGACCAAGAAGCAGCCCGGTAGTGCTACCTTGACAGTCTCAAAACAAAAAAGAAGAATGCGGAATACGGCCCGAAAGCCAGCTCTCATAACATTAATTTTGCCGACTTGGATCCCAAGGAGGATTTCAGTGACCAGAGACTCAGACCTATTGATGACTTGATACAAGTCCAGATAGGAGCCACTCCAGATCAAATCACCAACATAGGAGCCAATCTCTCCCCGGATAAGGTAGAAACAATCATTACCTTCTTGAAAAAGAATATTGACCTCTTCGCTTGGACTCCAGCAGATATGTCTAGCGTTGATCCAACATTCATATCCCACAAGTTTTCTATTGGGCCAACAGGCAAGCCGGTTGCCCAAAGAAAGTGAAAGTTGGGGTTAGAAAGAAAACAAGTTGTCGCAGAGGAAACAAAGAAACTACTAGATGCCTCCATCATCAAAGAAATCCAGTACCCAAGCTGGTTGTCAAATGTTGTGCTCGTTAAGAAATCCAATGGAAAATGGCGCATGTGCGTCGACTTTACAGATCTAAATGCAGCATGTCCTAAAGATCCATACCCTCTGCCAAGCATTGACGCCTTAAATGATGGAGCTTCAGGCTATCGCCTCCTAAGCTTTATGGATGCTTACTCTGGTTATAATCAGATTAAGATGGACCCAGATGATGCTGACAAAACGACATTCATGACTGACTCATGCAACTACCACTACACAGTGATGCCATTCGACCTCAAAAATGCTGGAGCCACCTATCAACGGCTAATGGACAGAGTTTTTTGCAAGCAAATCGGCAAAAACCTAGAAGTCTACGTAGATGATATGGTGGTCAAAACAGAAGACAGCAGGCAGCAGGCCACATGTTGACGACTTGGAGGATATTTTCTCTTCAATCTGAAAACACCAGATGCGCCTGAACCCCGCCAGATGCACCTTCGGTGTATAAGCAGGCAAATTCCTCGGTTTCATGCTAACCAGCAGAGGTATTGAAGCCAATCCGGACAAATGCAAAGCCATCTTAGAAATGCAAAGCCCGTCCAGTCCCAAAGAAGTACAACAACTAACTGGCTGGCTTGCAGCGCTCTCCAAATTCTTATCATGTGCAGGTGATAGAGATATCATTTGATCAAAGAAACTCTCTAACACCATGGACGCACAAATCCACTAACTGGTCTCCTCAGCCATTACTTCCTTTTTGATGTTTTTTCTGTGCAGGTGATAAAGCTTTCCACTTCTTCACTTCCTTAAAGAAGGATGGCCGGTTCGAATGGACAGATGAATGTCAAGCTGAATTAGAAAACATAAAGCAATTCCTATCCTCACCTCCAATTTTGGTTAATCCAAAAGTTGGAGAACCATTACTTCTATACATGGCTGTAACAGAAAAAGCAATGAGCTCAGTTCTCGTACGAGAAGAAGGCAAAGAACAACGTCCAGTCTACTTCTGCAGCAAAGTCCTAAAAGGCGCCGAGCTCAGATACCAAAAAATTGAGAAACTAGCTTTGGCTCTCATTACAACAGCACGACGACTTCGTCCATATTTTCAAAGACATCAAATCATTGTCAAGACAGATCACCCAATCAAGCAAGTCCTAAGAAAAGACTCCATTGGAACCATAAACACTCAACAAAGGTCAATGGTAACTTTCCACGAAAAGGCTAAGGGAATACACACATAAACAAAGTCCTAAAGCTACGAGAACTAGGGTCACTCAAGAAACCAATGAGAAGCATCAACAATGCCCGAGTTCAGTGAAACTTAGCTGAATAAATACAAACTACAAATACCCGAGTTCAGTTGCACTTTCAAGACTAAACATTACAAGCACAGATCAACAATGCCGAGCTCACTTAAAAGCAGGCCGGCAAACAACATTCGTAGGTAATCAAAATAGAATCACCAAATTAAAGACAAGGGTTACAAGCAACAAAAACTTGGAGTCCGAGATATCAGAAAATCAAAAGGTACAATTGAAGTATCTAAAAGAATTCGGAAACAACAATCAAAAGCTTCAAACATTAGAGGAGTTCAAGATTAATAAAGCATAAATAACATTCAGATAAGAAAAAGAACAAGACTTCATTCAAAGAGCCCAAAGGCAACTTAAAGTACATGATCCAAGAGGTTACAAAATTTGGCCCAAGGCCATCACTAGTCAAAGCAGACAAGAAAATGAGAGAAGAACATGCAAAGAAAATATAAGCCCAGGGGACTTTACAAAATAAACTTCATAAAGTACATCAGACAGCCGAGTTGTCATCCTTCTCGTCCACCATTTCATCAGCCTTGTCGCCCAAACCATCTTCATCCAATGTTGTCTCATCCATTAGTTTGCCTTCGGAGATGATCTTGAAGACACTAAGCTCAGACAGATCCAAATCAGGATAGAGAAGCTCCATTTGAGCTCTAGCCTTATCAAAACCAGATAGCATGAACTCGGAAGCACCCATTTTGAGGTCCTCAATTTCTGCATCTTTTTGAGTAAGGCTAGATGTTTTGGCATCCAACTCTGCACGAACATTATCCAATTTCTCTGTCCACTCAGCCACGGTGTCATCAAGGGTCTTCTTCACAAATGCTTCCTTCTCTTTGTTGCTAGTTTCCTGGTGGCCTTTCTATTGTTTCGCTCTTGAACCCTAAGTTTGTTGAACTCCTCACCCACAACTTGGCTAATAGAGGCAATCTTTAAACCGTAATATTGAAGGGCAATAACAGCTTGGTCTAAACCCACAGCTTCAACTCGGCCAACATCATCCTCAGTTACCAGTTGGTCCCGAACGAAGTCTCCAACAGGAAACCTATTGTCCCAAAGAGACTTGACATTTTCTTCGCCTAAGAATTCGGTTAACGTGTCCGACCATGACACTATACCTTCATCAATTCTTTGCTTCTTAGCAGCAGTGGATTCCTCAAGAAGTGCTTGGCGTTGTTTGCGAGTTTTGACAGGCTTGTTTCCTCTAGCACCTCCTTGATTGCTGGTAGCAACGCTCAATGGCTGAGCAGGAATGGGTTTACTTCTCTCAAGAATTATCTTTTTTAAAACCTTCTTCGATTGCTTCACCACGCCATCCTCAGTGTCCTTTACAGGAGCTTGGGCTGCTTTCTTTTCTGCTGCCTTTTTGAGATAATTTCTCAAATCTTTATCTCTCAAAGAACTCATCCTCCCTGAAAACAAAGAGAAAACAGAAGTCACAGTCAGTCAACAAACAGAAAGCTTAAAGGCACAAGTGTAATGCAACATGGCTTACCCAGCAACTGAAGTAACCGATCTTCATTGTTCTCCAAACTAATAACTTCTTTGCAACACATAGGTGCAAAGCTAGCTAAAAACTCGATAGAAGCCTGGTATTCTGGCAACAACAACTCTTCCTTCACTCCAGTTATGGTAAAAATGTCACTTCTCCAATATAAAGGAAATTGTTGGGCTCCTTTAGCATCAGTAAACATCTCAGGGCAAGAAGGACTCCCACACACTCAAAAAAACCGAACTCTAAAGTTTTTATAGGACTGGGTGAAAGGGATCAATAAGGGTCTCTCCGCATGACTGGTGAAGGAAATCCACTTTCCATTATCTACTCCTTTAGTCCTATAGAAAGCAAAAAAGATTCCTACCCTAGGAACTATATGAAGAGCCCGACAAATAATTTGAAAAGCTCTCATAAAGGCCCAACTATTCGGGTGGAGTTGAGTTGGTGCAACATTAAGAGCTCTTAGAACCATTTTTTCAAAGAGGGTAAAAGGCATTTTGATTTTCAGGTCACTAAACAAACACGCATACATATACGTGAACTCGTCAGCCACACCTCTAGGTCTTGACAAACAGACCGGCTCCCTCTCTCGGCAACATTCAACGACCACATCCTCCTCCTTACCCGTCGAAGCCATTTTATTCTCAGCTCGAAATGCAACAATACTCTCTTCAGTTAAAAAGGTCGAAGAGTACTTGTTGGCCTAAAAAACTGTGGTGTCTTCAACACTTATCTCCGAAGCCATAAACACTCTTATGTTGTTGGACGGTGTAGCGAATCATCTAACAAGTCCAGATCCTGAAGAATAAGAGGCAACAGGGTCATAATCTGAATCATCGTCATATGACTCCGACCTAACTAACCCGGAAATGGGGCGAAGGACCTCCCTCAACCTCCTAGCTCTGGCTCCTTCTAGAGAAATCATAAAGGGCACTTCATAAAGGGCACTTCAGAACTACATGTACTCGGCTCAAGGACTATGAGACCAGATAAGGATGACACGTAAGCCCCTGGACAGGGGGAGACCAGAGATAACATTGACGTGGAAGCCTGACATGCAACCAACTCGGCAATTGTACCAAAGCTCGGCTATAAATTCAAACCTTAGCTAGTTAGAAAAGATCATGAGATAACAATTGTATTACCTATAATCGTGATAGAAAAAAAGCACTGTAATCTATTCTGACTTATAATAAATTACTCAAGAACACTTACCATTCAGTATGCTGATATGGTATACAAAGAACTGTTTTGCAGAAAAACTGGTATGGAATTTTTAAACAATTTTGCTGAATATTAGATACTAAAGCACTGTATTTAAACAAAAAGTTATTGAGTCATTAATTTTATTTACTTTAGTTCGAATTACAACTGTATACAGGTGCTGCCCAGTTGTTTTTCAAAGTGTTATTGTAGCCAACTTGCACCTATTGTTACAAATTTTATCGAAGATGGAACTGTTTGGCCGGTAAAGTGGTACAAAAATGGACAAATGATCTGGGTGGGAGATGGATGGGAAGCAGTAGCGGCGAATTGTGGATTTAAATATGAGGATATTTTATTCTTTAAATTAAAAAGTAAATCAGAAATGGAACTAAGGGTTGTGAGAAGGAGTGCACATCGTTTAACTGTTACTAAAAGGAACCTACCAATTGGTATTAATATACATGAAGTTGAAAATCAAGAATTAGAGCTTCCTAATGAGGAAGAAGAAGTATTGTGGACAACAAAGTTAACAAAATCGTCAAGAAGACCAGGACGACCTCTGGTAAAATCTTATAGTATTTTATTTACATATAACATGCTGAACACCACTATATTCATATTTATGTATTTGATGATATATACCAATGAGTGACGTTATTTTACCGTACATACCTGCTGCTGTTATTAAGGCTAAATTTGTTGATAAACCTGTCAAAATTAAAGTCATGCTGCCTGAAGGTGAAATCAAGGACTAGTCCTTTATATGGACTGGTAGAGGAAATGAGGTGCATTTTGGTCTTGGTTGGTACGATTTTGTGGAGCATAACGATCTTTCAAAAGTACTTGGTATTCAATTCAGCCAGAGACATGGAGAAGACTATCTCCGTTTGAAGATACATGTGTTTGAGCTGATGGTTTTTTTATATATTTAACTTTATTTGAAATTTATGGCAAATATAACTAAAGAAGGGACATGTTTTATAATTTTGTATTAGCCTCTGAACATATGATTCATTTTATTTTTGCTTTGTATATTGATCGGTTGGGTATGCAAGTTGTGGTAGGTCTAAATAGAACGTCAAAGAATTATTTGGATAATTGGAACGAAAATGGCAGAATCATAATTCAATGGTTGGAAACAGGAATAAGACATCAGGTTTTGGTATTCTATTCATTTATCGTTGATCCATGTGAAATTATTTGACAAATTAGTTAAACCAACATATATAGAATTCTGTAATTGTTCTATGAATCTTAAATAACATGCATTAATGTTTATGATATAAAAAAATTAGGAAAAGGAACTTTAACAAACATAGATTATATTATATTAGAGAGCTGTTACATTATAAAATATTTTACAACCTGTGCTTCATAACGATGTTTCAATTATTTGTTACATTGTAAAATATCCGATATGATCCTTCAAAAACTGTCATGGTTCAAACAACCTTAAACTTAGGAACATGATGTTTGGGTAGTCTTTGTTGACTCCCAATCGAATTGGGTCACCTGCTTTCAGCCCATGAACCTTGCATAAAAGAACCCACTCTCCTGCAAGATAGCATTCAGTGTTGGCTCTCTTGGTTTGTGATGTGAAGTGTGCTGTTCTCTCAATAGAACAAATCCAGCCTCTCTGCCATTCATCCATAACAATAGCGTTGACTAAGTGACGTGGGACAGCAGTTTTACTAAATTCTGAGTGGAGGTGCTGCATAAGAAATAGGAAAACTTATGTAAACAATGAACAGAGAAAAAATATTAATCAAAGACAGTTGACAGAATAAATGTTACTAAACGGGTTGGTTCTCCTGAAGGCACTTTGGTATAGACAGACACTTTAAAGTAATGTCTAGGATGAAGAAACATAGCATTGCTACATGACTCTTCCTTGCAGATATAAAGATCTAGCTTGAATAGGATAAATGACTTGTGAAAAAGTCCTATCCATAATGCAGATATAAAGATGATTTAGTGAAGCAAATGTTATCTGTATCCACCCACCACCGATAAGACCATAATAGTTTCCTAGGTTCTTCCAACCTTGATATAAGTACATAATCCCTTTATGCACTCTGGTAGTAACATGAAATTCATTCTCCAAACAGTCAGTTAAACGTACGAATGCAGGAAATGGTTTGCGATATTGTTCTGGAAGTAATGAAACAACACCATATTCCTAGTAACATTCAGAATGATAAAACAAAAATTAGTCAAATAAAAAGTGAATAATAATAATATATTAAAATTGAAAAATATATGGTCAAAGGTGTAAAACCGATGATGGATCATATCCACATAGATAGGTCTTCTTTCTCAACCCAATGTCTGGAATATATTGATCCAAACCAATTACTAAAGGGGGAAAGTCATCCTAGGCAATATTTGGCAACAAAACAATGTTAAAATAATATTTCATTATTATCAAATAACAGGTGATGTGTGTAAAGATCTGATAAAAAAAAACTATAAGCCAAAAGTGAAATGCATCAAAGATAAGTGTTAAATAATAGCAAAAAGCGATGTAAATCAAATTCTTTGCATATTCTTTATATAACTCAATTTGCATGCAAAGTAAATCAAAAGGAAAAAAAAACTAAAGTTGAAGGGCATAGCAATTAAAAATTTATCTGTTTATGTAGGTAAATAGTAGATGTTGATTAGCAAATTCTTCCATTGTTGTGAATGGTGGGTGAATGTTGGAAGCATGTTTTTAGAATTGCATGCTAGACGATATGAATGTGACTGGCTGAGATTGAAAAAAAGAGAATGCTAATATGACACTCATTGCAGTAAACAGAGCAACTAAAAGAAATGGGTGGAAGGGGATGTAAATAACATGCAAGAAAAACAAAGAATCCTTGGTAAAAAACAAAAAGAAAAGATAAATAAAGAATAATTTTGTGATAAAGAAGCCAATAAACACAAATAATGTTAAAATAGGAAAACCTTTTCACCATTTGCATCTGAAAGTTTAGTAGAAGGGGATGACATTCTGATTGTGGAGACTTAGAAAATGAGAGTGAGTCATTTATAGTCAGTTGAAGGAAGTTATTTATGGTTAAAAGGCATCCAATTAGTCACGAACAACACACAAGGCTATCAATAATGTCGTGTCCAAATTTTTTATCTCAGGAACAGTAAAAAAACGCAACATGCACCAACATCTGGCCTGTAAAAATGTTGAATCAATACTTAATCCCACTATAAATGTTTTAAGGGGCATGTGGCATCACAATTATCGAAGACTTAATCTATACAACTGTTAGCATGCAAAATACAAATTGTATAAACTTGATTGTGTTTTTTTTAAATGAGGCGAAAAATATTTATAGATGTAAATCAAGATTTAGTACACATTTGCTAATTAAGCAATATTTATACATATAGAGAATTATTTAGAATATATTTTATACATATTATAAATAAACTACATTAGTTCAAAGATAAAAGAGTTGATAGATAGTTAGATATTGTCATTAATTGTTGTTATCATGCCTTGGACGGAATGGGAATTGATAACTGTAAACATCCATGTGAATGATATCTGATACACATTACAGTGTGATGAACATATTAATGATCAACACAAATCTAACCAGTTACTGCCATAAGATAAGCCGTATTTTGTGGAGTAACAACCAAGTGAGCAAGATACAAAAATCCAGCAGTGCTTCGAAGAACAACTTTTGGTGGAAATCGTTGCATGAATGTCTCATGGAAGGCATGTGGAATTAAAATAACTGGCTGGAATAGCCAAAAAAATGGTAAAAAAAAGTTGTAATGTGATAACTGTGAAAAAAAAACAATAAATTAAATGCTATGAAAGAGAAAAAATAAAGAGAGAGAATTACATTAGTAGCATCAACAATTGTCATAAACCTTCGAGGTCGAAGGATAATATTTTCTCCCATGGTGATGTTTGCGTGAACCATAAGCTTAGTATTTACTAAATAAAACAGGGTGAAATTAAGTTTTTGTTATAAATAAATAATACTGTAAATGAAATTCACATTATCTTATAAAACGACAATTGTCACAATTGTGATCTAGGATTTAAGTATTAAGTGTTGCATGTCCATCATGTGTGAATCTACATGTCAAAAGAGGTGTGATTCTACTATTTGATTACACGAAGTATTGGTAATTCTCTATGCTAGAATTTTTGTTGTCCTATGATAATTGGTTTTATTTTGAAATCAAGAAGCATTATTGTTTTGTTGGCCTTTAATGCTATTTCCACGTATATACATGGACAATTGTTACAGATTGGACAAATTTTGTTGGGATTGCATCTTCTAAGAATTAATATATGTATTGGTGTGTGGAAAAGTGTGCAAGTATACACAGTCACAAACAAGTAGTATAAAAGATCGAACCCACAGGGATTGGATTAACTCTTGTAACTTAAATTTATAATAATTAGTGTAAACTATCCTACTCACAATTTTGGATGATGGTGATAAGAAAACAGATTAATGTAAACAAGCAATTAAAAGAGAGAGGAAATCAGTAGAGAATGATAGTTGAGATGTCTTCACCAAATAAATCACTTTCAAGAGTTTTGTGCTTTTATGTGGTGCAGTTGCACTGAATGCAGTGGCATCAGAAATGTGCTTTTCAGCCACTATCTTCAGAATTTCATTACAAGCTTCCTATGTCTAGGCATGCTAAATAGGTTCACTCCTGTATTTGAAGTACCCACTGAATCATCCTAAGGACTATGTTATCCTATGTCTAGGACTTAACATGGAATTAACAAAGTTTTATTAAAACAAGTTAACAGAGACTTTATTAAAACACTCACTCTTATTAGTTCTTGAGTTCTTAATTGTAAACCATGTCTGCTTTTACAAATCTACTTATTTTAAGCGATCAACCCTAAAACAAGTGTTGAAAGAATTATTACACAAGAACTAAAATGTATACACCACATAAGAACACAATAACTTACTTAAAAGCTCATTATAAGGTTAGAACATCTCAACTTAATAAGTTTAGCTCATATTTAGCATTGCAAGGCAAAGATAAACTGAATAGAACATGTTGATATAATTGAAAGTACAAAAGAAAACAATAAGGTAGAAGTTACACAAATTGAAGTTCTTTTGCATGAGAATTCCAAGCAATGCAGGTGCACTGACTTCCTGCACTATACTATTTCAATGAAGAAGTGAAGGGAGAAGTTGTCAATTCCTTCCTTTCCTTCTTACAACTAACGACTATCTAAAACAAGAATGTAAAATATGACATATGAGATTATTTTTCAAGTGAGACGTGGGGGTCCTTATATAACTTTCAAAAGTGAGCCCTTCCATGGAGATTAAGTTAACTAGAGAAGTTAACTATGGTTACTTTTCAGATCTTCATAAAGCAATTTGATTCCCACACTTAAACACAAATGGTGGTCTAATAATGGATGGCCAAATGTCCATAAGTGAGTGACTCTTTCAAACTAGTCTTCTATGAAGGGCGCCCAAATTTGCATGTCGGCATGTGCCCCATGTGCCTTATGACAAAGCATGATGTCATCATTGAAGTGCTGGTGCATTGGTATGGTCTTAAGGTTCTTCATGCATTGTTGTCTGTTTTCAGTGCAGGAGCATCTAGTGCAGGTGCACTGTTATATTCTGGTGTAGTTGCACTTGTTACGTTCTGCCTGTTCTGATGCAGTTGCCCCTTATGCAGGTGCACTATTGTTTTCTGGTGCAGGAGCATTAACTGCAGGTGCACTGAACAAACACATCAAACATACCAATATATATACAAAATGCTAGTCTTAAGTGTAACCCTTCTTGAAACTTTGAATGTTGTTATTTTATTTATAAAACTATATTTAATAATTATTTTACTTGATTTTAGGCAATTATTTAGGTTTAGATGCATAAATAACTCTATATAAAATAGAGTTATCACACCCCCAAACCTAAACCATTGCTTATCCTCAAGTAATGACAAAAAGAAAACACAAAAGAGATTTACATAATTAAGAAGAACAGATCAGCTCATGTCTTTTCAAAGAATGGTTTCTTTCAAATGACGCATTCAATGAATTTCATTTTTCAGGAATTTTGTCTTTGTGCCTTTGAATTCCAAAACATCCAAAGTTATTAAAACTCATTTGTGTGAGCGTGTGCTCCACTGAGATTCAATCAGTTCCAGAACCAAGTAAAAAGTGTTTCTTAGCTTTTGAAAAATTTAAATCACGTTTGGTCAAAGTAAAGATGTTTCAAAACATAGACTAGACTAACAATTCTTCAAAACTTGGGGGGCTCTAAGTACAACAAAGGGTTTTGATTGAGTATTTCAAAACTGTTGAGCCAATGCACTATTCCTATTTTTGGTGGCTTTTTCTTAATGCAGATGCATTGAGTACAGGTGCATCACTTTTCTGAAGTGCAGTTGCAGTGGACTACTTTTTGTAGTGCAGTTGCACTATATTTTGACGGCGCAGGTGCATTGAGTGCAGCTGCACTGATTCTACTTCACAGGAATTGTTGGATATACTGCCCTCCTCACTGACCCCCTTATGCATACTTTTTTCTTTGATCTTATTTTCCTTTCTTCTTTTTCTTTCTTTTCTTTTCTTGAATTTTTCTTTTCAGATCAAATGCACTTTTGGAACGGGTACAATTTATGACTCATGAAAATATAGCAAATTATAATATAACACCCACTATTTTGCTACTCTCTAGTACTGTTTTGAATCGTATTAGTTAAATAATACAATATGTTTGAAAAGATTTCTTGGCCAAGCTCGTGACTTCAAAATAATTATTAAGTTAGGGTTCAAAAGGATTATAGCTCGAATAAATTTATTCGACGCACGAATCCACTTTAGTCAGTAAATCGTTTTTGCACGATGAACTCGTTAAGTGATAGTCAAGGCAATATTTATTAGACAAACCTTAAATTAGTATGTGTCACATATAGATATCTCCACATATTTTAGTAGCTCAGATACACCTCATACTTGCTATTTCTATGTGTTGGATGCCTTATAATAAGACATGTAGATGGGTATCTTGGTGTCTCACCCTATAGACTCATGATATTGTGACACCAAGAAAGGTAAATAAACACATCATCCTTTCCATACTTTTACGTTGGATACATATTAATTTGCCACTTAGAAGCTATTTTCATTGTCACCACCTTAAACTCTTAATAACATGCCACAAAAAAAAAGCTAATTCCTACCCCTCATGCTAGCTTTGCATGGGTGAGGCGGTGGAATAACACTATAAAAGGAAGCCCATTGCACCATTGTGAAATCACCTCAAAGAAAGAAAGAATCCAACGACCCTTGTCATATCATCTTTTGTATCATCTTTCCTTTTAAGTTTTATAACCTCAAAATAAATATCCAAACTACCAAATAAAGTATAACCCAAATCATACCATCGTGCGCGTAGCGGTGTTAGTGTCTAAGTACCTGTCACTACTAGCGGAGCAATTGTTATTGCATCTCTTCCTACATCATTTCTTATATTTGTTCATATTTGATTGCTTGTTTGATGTTATGGCTTAGGTGTTCTAAGAAATTATGTGTTATCACTTTGGTAATTGACTACAATTTTATGTAAAATTTGTATTGGTTGTATTAGCTTACCTGTTTAAGTTTCATGTGGGGTTGGGATCATGATCATAGACAACTCTTGAATGAGAAACAAGATGATGACTATAATCAAGTACGGGGTTTAGAGCAGATGTTTTCTGTCTCGGGCACTCAGGTGCGAGTGTTCTGTTTAGAGGTGACTAACTTTGTGGTGATGCATACTCATGCAAGCATCAATGCTTAATTTGGGCGACTGTGTGGAAGACCCTAGGTTAAGTATTAGTACGATAATTGAACATTATGTTTCGCTGTGTGCGGTTATTTTTTCGGCTGTGTGCGGTTATTATTTCGGCTGTGTGCGGTTATTAATAAGGTTACTACAAGAATCGATACCCTCTTCCGCGTATTGATGACTTAATGGATCAACTTAGAGGAGCAGCGATATTCTCGAAGATAGATTTGAAGTAAGCATACCATCGGATACGAGTAAAAGCTGAGGATATTCCCAAGACGACATTTAGAACACGTTATGGCCACTACGAGTATTTGGTGATGCAATTTGGAGTTACCAATGCACTTGCAATTTTCACGGACTACATGAATCGGATGTTCCATCGGTTCTTAGATAAGTTCGTGGGAGGAGCATGAGGATCACTTACGTCGAGTTTTGGAGGTCCTAAGGGAGAAGCAGTTCTATGCCAATCTATTGAAATGCGATTTTTGGCTCAAAGAAGTGAAGTTCTTGGGGCATGTCATCTCTAAGGAAGGCATTGCCGTTGATCCGGCAAAAGTGGAAACTGTTCTAGCGTGGGAACAACCAAAGACTGTGTTAGAGATTAGAAGTTTCGTCGGGTTAGCAGGATATTATCGGAGATTTATAGAGGGATTTTCAAAGATCGTGGCACCTTTGACGCAACTTACCAGAAAGGGTCAACCTTTTGCGTGGACCGATAAGTGCGAAGCTTCTTTTCAGGTACTGAAGAAACGTCTAACGACAACACCTATTTTGGTTTTACCACAACCTGACCAACCGTACGAAGTTTATCGTGATGCATCATATCAAGGACTTGGATGTGTGCTGATGCAGTATAAGAAGGTAGTAGCTTATGTGTCTCGCCAGTTGAAGACGCATGAAAGGAATTATCCGACACATGACTTGGAGCTGGCTGCTATAGTGTTTGCATTGAAGATCTGGAGGCATTACTTGTATGGCTGCACATTTATAATTTTCAGCGACCACAAAAGCTTGAAATACTTGTTTGACCAGAAGGAACTCAACATGAGGCAAAGAAGATGGATGGAGTTCATCAAGGATTACGATTTCACATTGCAATATCATCCAGGTAAGGCGAACGTTATAGCTGACGCGTTGAGTCGAAAGAGCATATTAGTCTCGTCCTTGATGGTCAAAGAATTTGAGTTGTTAGAGAAGTTTCGGGATCTACATTTGAATGTGGAGTTGTCTCCGGGAGAGTTGAGATTTTTCGATGATTACAATTTCGAGCGGATTGATGGATGATATCGCAGGCATCGTATAGGAGACCAATTGTTACAAGAAAAACCAGAGATGATTATGCAAGGAAAAGCACCAGAATTCAAAGTTGGACCAGATGGTATTTTGCGGTGCAATGATTGTATATGTGTACCAAATGTGGCAGAAATTAAGAAGACGATTCTAGACGAAGCGCATAAAGGCAAGTTGAGTATTCATCCAGGAGCAACAAAGATGTATCAAGATCTAAGACAACGTTATTGGTGACCTAGTATGAAGAAACAGATAGCGGAATATGTGGCGTCGTGCTTGACTTTTCAGAAAGCTAAGGTAGAGCATCAACTACCTGCAGGAATGCAATCGCTCGATGTACCTGAGTGGAAGTGGTATAGCATTTCTATGGATTTTGTTGTGGGATTGCCAAGAATCCAGAAGAGATTTGATTCGATTTGGGTGATCGTTGATAGGTTGACTAAATCTGCTCATTTCTTACCGCTGCGGACGACATATAATGTTCAGAAGCTTGCAGAAATTTACATTTTAGAGATTGTACGATTGCATAGGGTTCCTTCGAGCATTGTTTCTGATCACGACCCGAAGTTTACATTGCATTTTTGGGAAACACTACACGAAGCATTAGAGACAAAACTGAGGCTGAGTTCGGCATACCACCCGCAAACTGATGGACAAACTGAGCGGACAATTCAATATTTGGAGGACTTGTTACGAGCTTGTGTCTTAGACCAGTGTGGAAGTTGGGACGGTTTGTTACCGTTAGTGGAGTTCATGTACAACAATAGCTACCATGCGAGTATAGGAATGGCACCGTATGAAGCACTTTATGGACGAAAGTGTCAAACGTCTCTTTGTTGGTATCAAGATGGTGAAAGCATGATTGTGGGTCCAGAGATGGTACAACAAACTACCGAGAAGGTAAAGCTGATCAGAGAAAGGATGAAAGCAACCAAGAGTCGACAGAAGAGTTACGCAGATCATGGTCGTAGACTGCTAGAGTTTGAGGAGGGCGAACATGTATTTCTTCGTGCCACCCCAACCACCGGAGTTGGTCGAGCAATCAACTCTAGAAAACTCACTCCTAAATTCATTGGACCCTACCAGATTATTCGTCGTATAAGGCCAGTAACTTATCAAATAGCCTTACCCCCTTTCTTGTCCAACATTCATGATGTTTTCCATGTCTCGCAATTGCGAAGATATATGCCAGATCCATCCCATGTTATCACACCTGGCGAGATTCAGTTGAAGGATGATCTATCTTTTGAGCTACCTCCCATAAGAATCGACGACAGACGAATCAAGCAATTGAGAGGCAGGGAGATTCCACTTGTCAAGGTTGTTTGGAATCAAGCGACGGGCGACACTACTTGGGAACGTGAAGACAAGATGAGGGAGCAACATCCATAACTCTTCGGCTAGCTCTTAGTTTCGAGGACGAAGCTTCTTTTAGGGGGTGGTAATATAACACCCACTATTTTGCTACAGTATTTGCTACCCTCTAGTACTGTTTTGAATCGTATTAGTTTAATAATACAATATGTTTGAAAAGATTTCTTGGCCAAGCTCATGACTTAAAAATAATTATTAAGTTAGGGTTCAAAAGGATTATAGCTCGAAAAAATTTATTCGACACACGAATCCACATTAGTCAGTAAATCGTTTTCGCACGATGAACTGGTTAAGTGACAGTCAAGGCAATATTTATTAGATAAACCTTAAATTAGGATATGTGTCACATATAGATATCTCCACATGTTTTAGTAGCTCATATACACCTCATGCTTGCTATTTTTATGTGTTGGATGCCTTATAATAAGACATGTAAATGGGTATCTTGATGTCTCACCCTGTAGACTCATGATATTGTTACACCAAGAAAGGTAAATAAACACATCATCCTTTCCATACTTTTACGTTGGATTCATATTAATTTGCCACTTAGAAGCTATTTTCATTGTCACCACTTTAAACTCTTAATAACATGCCACAAAAAAAAAAAAGCTAATTCCTACACCTCAAGCTAGCTTTGCATTATGAAATCATCTCAAAGAAAGAAAGAATCCAACGACCCTTGTCATATCATCTTTTGTATATCATCTTTCCTTTTAAGTTTTATAACCTCAAAATAAATATCTAAACTACCAAATCAAGTATAACCCAAATCATACCATCGTGCGCGTAGCGGTGTTAGTGTTTAAGTACCTGTCACTACTAGCGGAGCAGTTGTTATACTGAAGGGCATCTCTTCCTACATCATTTCTTATATTTGTTCTTATTTGATTGCTTGTTTGATGTTATGGCTTATGTGTTTTAAGTAATTATGTGTTATCACTTTGATAATTGACTACAATTTTATGTAAAATTTGTATTGGTTGTATTAGCTTATCTGTTTAAGTTTCATGTGGGGTTGGGATCATGATCATAGACTACTGCTGAATGAGAAACAAGATGATGAGTATAATCAAGTAGGGGGTTTAGAACAGATGTTTTCTGTCTCGGGCAGTGAGGTGCGAGTGTTCCGTTTAGATGTGACTAACTTTGTGGTGATGCATTCTCATGCAAGCATCGATGCTTAATCTGGGCGACTGTGTGGAAGACCCTAGGTTAAGTATTAGTACGATAATTGAAAATTATGTTTCGCTGTGTGCGGTTATTATTTCGGCTGTGTGCGGTTATTATTTCGGTTGTGTGCCGGCAATCGCTGTGTGCGGTTATTATTTCAGCTGTGTGCTGACATTCGCTATGTGGGGACTTTCTCGCGAGGTTCCGAAATCTTCATGTGCATTGGCATGTAGTATAACCCATACAGATTGACTGTGCATTTTGCTGTGTGTTGTTGGATGTTGTTGTAATTGAAGTTGTTATATTTTATATATTGTATTTTGTTTCTATGCATTATTTTGTATGACTGTTCTGGAAAATGACCTTGCATGTGGTTATCCGATTAATGGATTTCTACAGAGAATGTTGGTGAACCTGATGAGCTTTGTGGAGCTGTCGATCCTGAAGGAGTCAGTGGATGCGATGTTTGATCTCCCGGACTTTTATATTCCAGCTTGGGTTGGGAGGGTTCGGTTAGTCACGTACTTTGTTAGTATACGACTGTTGGAGCAACCTCTATGTACCACCTCAGTCTATTTACCACCTCAGTCTGCCCGTCAGTTTGGGGGTGATATGCACTGCTGTACTTCAACCTTGTGCCTGCCAACCTAAATAACTCAGTCCAGAAAGTGCTCAAGAAAATTTTGTCCCTGTCAGACACTATGGATTCTGGAAATCCATGTAATTTCACCACTTCTTTTGTAAATATTTCAGCAATTTCCTTAGCAGTGTAAGGATGACATACAGGTATAAAGTGAGCATATTTTGTCAATCTGTCTACCACCACTAGCACAGTATCCACTCCCATTGCTTTAGGAAGGCCACCAATAAAATCCATGGATATATCAGTCCACACTTGCTTAGGTACAGGTAATGGTTGAAGCAAACCACCAGGACTCAGTGTTTGGTATTTGTTTCTCTGACATGTTTCACAGGCCATCACATAGTCTTGTATCTGCCTTCTCATTCCTTCCCAGTGTACTAACCCAGCAACTCTCTTGTAAGTTCTAAAGAACCCTGAGTGCCCTCCTACAGCTGAGTCATGTAATTCATGCAGTATTTCAATGATTCTTGGTGAATTCCTAGATCCTTCCTTCCTTGTACAGCCTCCCCTTCTTTAATTGATAGCCACTGTGACTACTGGAATCACCCAACAGATCCTGTACAATGCTTCTTAGCTTGTCATCCTTCTGTATTTCATCTTCCAGCCCTTCCCACAATTCACAATGCACAGTAGACAAACTTGCAAATTGCATTTTCCTGGAGAGAGCATCTGCAGCACCATTCTCTTTCCCTGGCCTATACTTGATGTCAAAGTCATAACCAATTAGTTTGGAGATCCATTTCTGTTGCTCTTCTCCCATTACTCTCTGCTCAGTAAGGAACTTGAGGCTTTTCTGGTCAGTGATCACCTGAAAGTGCCTTCCAAGAAGGTATGGTCTCCATTTCTGAATAGCCACCACGATTGCCATTAACTCTCTCTCATATACAGACTTTCTTTGGGCTCTCTCTGATAGAGTCTGGCTCATGTATGCTACTAGTTTCCCATCCTGCATCAATACTGCTCCCAGACCCCTTCCTGAAGCATCAGTCTCAATCAAAAACTCCTTCTCAAAATTGGGTACTGCCAAGACAGGCAGTGGTGTCATGGCTTCCTTCAACACTTCAAATGCTTTCTGTGCTTCCTCTCCCCACACAAAACTATCCTTCTTCAATAATTGAGTTAGTGGACAAGCTAGTTTGCCATAATTCTTGACAAACTTCCTGTAATAACCAGTCAATCCTAAGAAACCCCTGAGCCCTTTTAAATCCTTAGGTACTGGCCACTTGATCATGTCTTCAATTTTACTTGGGTCTGCAGCCACACCCTCTGCTGATATTATATGACCCAAATACTCAATATGACTCTGAGCAAATGAGCACTTTTTTTTGTTAGCAAACAGTTTGTGCTCTCTCAGCAACTTCAGCACTGCTGTTAAATGCTTCTCATGTTCAGTCAGATCACCATTGTACACTAAAATATCATCAAAGAAGACCAAAGCAAACTTCCTCAGAATTGGTCTTAGAACTTGGTTCATTAATGCCTGGAAAGTGGAGGGTGCATTTGTCAAACCAAAGGGCATTACAAGGTACTCATAGTGACCTTCATGTGTCCTAAAGGCTGTCTTGGGTATGTCTTCTTCCTTCATTCGTATTTGGTGATAACCAGATTTTAAATCGAGTTTAGAAAATACCACAGCTCCTCCCAATTCATCTAACAACTCATCAATGACTGGGATGGGAAATTTGTTAGGGACAGTTACCTTATTTAGAGCTCTGTAATCAGTGCAGAACCTCCAACCACCATCCTTCTTTTTCACCAATAGTACAGGTCTAGAGAAAGGACTTGTGCTATGCCTCACAATTCCTAACTGTAACATCTCTCGTACCATCTTTTCTATCTCATTTTTCTGATAGAAAGGGTATCTGTAGGGTCTGATATGGGGAATCTCAGCTCCTGGCTTCAAGGTGATGGCATGGTCCTGCTCTCTCCTTGGTGGTAAACCAGGTGGTAACTCAAATACATCCACAAATTCTGCCAGCACTGCCTCTATTCCTTGCTCTGTCTGTTGGTGTGACTCTTCACTGTCCCTGTCATCAACCTGTTGAACATAGAAGCCCATACCATCATCTTGAAGAGCTTTTAGAATTGCTTTCCAGGATGCTTGGCCTATACACAGTGAAGGTTCTCCTTCTATCATATGCTTCTGCCCATCCTTAGTCCACTTCAAACACAAATTTCTGAAATTTGCCTCAATGTTGCCCAAACTAGCCAACCAATCCATCCCCAAAACTAACTCAGTTCCTCCTAACTCCATAATGAAGAAGTTCTGCTGGAATTCCACACCCTGCACAGAGAATTCCAAGTTACCACACACCCCCTTATTCCTTACTTGCTCCCCTGTACCCACCTCCACAATGTAGATAGGAGTTTCAGCAACTTCTAACCCCAGTTCAGTAATCAACTTGGCATTGATGAAACTGCTAGTTGCACCAGAATCAATCAAGGCTATCACTCTCCTTCCCTTGATTACCACCCAAACCTTGAAGGATTTGCTAGTGGTCAGTCCTTCCTTGCTGTGCAAGGAGAGTTGTAGAGTCTTTAACTCCTCTACAATTTCCTCTGGGACTTCAATCTCTGCTTCCTCATCACTGTCCTCACATTCACACAACATCAATCTCATATGTTTCATCTTACATATGTGCCCTTTTCCCCAATTCTCACCACATTTGAAGCACAGGCCCTTCTTACTTCTATCCTCCAACTCAGCTTGACTGAGTCTCCTGCCCTTGAATCCTTCTCCTTTGTTGTCAATTCCCTTGCCAGGAACAGGGTTATTAGCAACAGACTCTTTCCTGTCTTTGCTTATTTCCCACGAGCCACGAAACTTAGAATTATAGCTTTTCTCCTTAACCTCTCCCTTATCCTTCATTCCACCGCCCTTCACTGTGAGAGCCAAATTCTTCTCCTCAATTAGTAAAGCACGATCCATCATTTCATCCAGATCGTCTATGTCATACATCTTCAATTCAGCTTGAATCTCGTCCTTGAGGCCATTCAGGAAGATACTTGTCAGCATCATACGTTCTTCCTTCTTCAGCGACGTCGCGTGCTTCTCAAACTGGTCGCGAAACGCCATCACAGTGCCTTCTTGTCTTAATTTCAACAATGGTCCTATCGGGTTATGTAGCGAACCCGGGTTGAATCTGCGAACTACTGCGCTTTGAAAATCAAGCCAAGTTCTCAACGGTGCTTGAACTTCCCACCATTGGAACCAATTCAGAGCACGATCCTCCAACGCAATCACCACAGCGTTGAGCTTCTCCGCTTCTTTCACCTCGTTGACCCGGAAGTAACGCTCGACCCGGATCAACCATCCTTGCACGTCATCACCATTGAACACTGGAATCTCCAATTTGCGTCTCCCCGCTCTGTAATGAAGAGCGTAATCACCATGACTACCCTTCGGAGACATCACAATGCTACGTTCAGCTGAGAATTCGCCTTCACTATCGCCCGTGGGTTGTTTCTGCTTCGCGAGACCCAGCAGCGTTACGTTAATGGCTTCCAACTGCTCCAACACCTTCGTCATCGTTCCCTCCAGTCCTCCTACCCTCAACTCCACAGCGTCCATCCTATTCTCCATCGTGCTTCTCGTCACAACCATTCAAGGCACCAGAACCGGTGCTTTGATACCAAAATGATAGGACAACAAGAACTGAATACTGAAAATGAGCTCTGCTAATGCAGCAAGAGCTATATATTTGATTAATATGGTGAATTACAGTAGAATCAGTGTGATTTCTACTGAGACTACAAGAAGAAAGCTGGAAAACAAGTAGAAAATTGCTAGGCACTTAAAGAGGCCTTATCTCTCCCACTAGCCTAAGCCAAATTCCAGTCTACCCTTCACAGTTTGTTACCGTCCCCTATATTCCTTCTATTCTTCTCTCTCCTCACGCCATCAGCACCTGGCCACGTCACCAGTGCACGCACACCCACGAATCTTCTAATGATTAGTTAGTTAGGTGAGTTTTGCTCACCTACATCAAAACTCACCATAACTCCCCTAGTCCCCTTTTTCTTTCTTTTATATTTATTTACAAATTTGTCCCCACCAAACCTATCTGTATCACCCCTTTCATGTGTTTATTATTGCAATACATTGAGGACAATGTCTAGTCCAAGCATGGGGGGTTCCTTACCCTTTTTATTTCTGCTATTTAATTTCTGCCATTTGTTTTGTTGATGTTTAAGTCTGTTTGAGCCTGTTGAGTCTGGATTACTCTCCCATGTTTGTATTGCTGCTGGTGTTTTATGCAAGTTAAATGTAAAAATTTCCAGCACTTATTAATAGTTGCATTGAAAAGAGAAAAAAATAAAATAGAGTTAGTCTTTTAAGGACCACAAAACTGATTTGTATGACAGACCTGTGCTTGAATATGACTGTGAGATTGTTATGCTGGAAACTAAAAATTAGCACTGCATCTGTTTCATACTTTCTGTGAACCAAACCACTAAATGTGAGTTCTAGAACCTTCACAAGGGGATGTTACTAAAATCATATATTTTGTACCCCTTTTTCTTTGCTGAGTGTGTTTATCAAAATTGCATCATTCTAGAACATGTCTATTGATGGTTTTAAAGAGAAAAATGTTTTGCGTCATGCAAAAGAATCCGGGGATTTAGGAATTTTCTTCAGGCCTCAGAGTTAGTTGTTTCATAATTATTTCCCTCTAGTTGCCCCCTTGAGCCTATGATTTTTATTCTTTCGGCACCCAGAAATATTTTATGTTTTTGTGGTAACCTTGGAATTGGATTGGCGCAACTATTGGAAATTGCAGTTTTTGTCCTATTTCTCAATTGTTTATCTCATGGACATAAAGCTGGTTGTTGTGGATACAAATGTCCTTTTTCCTCCTAAAAAAAAAAGAGAAAAGATGAAAAAGGAGGAAAGAGGCGAATCAAAGGAAAAAAAAGCCTCTGGAAATTAAAAGAAAAAGTCCAATCAAAGAAAAGAAATCAAATCAAAAGAGTGGGCTCAAGTGAAAAATGAAGAAAGGAAGAGGAATGAAATTTGGAGTTTTTGGGCAAAAATTGCAAGCTTTATTTTTTTTAATTTCAAGGGTTACTTTGATTGATTTTCTTTTCAGCGCTTTGTGTTTCCCTTCTTTCTTATACCCAACCTAACTCTAATACACCAAGGCCCCATTATAACCCATGAAACCCCAATATTTCGCATGAATGTGAACTTTTTAGTGAAAATCGGTCAATTTACAAGCCTATGGCAATGTGCGTTTTGATAAACTTGTGTGCATAATTTCCCAAGTCCCTAAACACTCAGAGAGATGGTGAGCGAGTGCCTTATTCACAGAATTGTATTTTTCAGGTCATAAGCCTCTAATTGGGCAACCAGCTAACATCTCATTTGTGATACTATCTTATGTCTGTCATATGCTTCTGTTTTTGGTCCTTTATTTGACTATCTTTATTGTCGGACTTTTTGAGAATGCTTCTATTAATTTGTGCTGCTTGTTTTGATTGTTCTTGCTTGAGGACAAACAAAGATTCAAGCATGGGGGAGTTTGATAAGTCCAATTTAGATGTTATTTTAATAATTGTTTTAAATAGTTTATTTAGTAATTTAGTTCTCTTTTAGGGCTATTTTACTACCTTTATTTCATTTTTTATTTTATAGGACAAATCATGAGCAAAAGAGAAGAATTGGAGCTTCAAGAGTATAATGATAAAGTCTCAAGACCAAAGAATGCAAAAAGGAACAAAGAGCATCAAAGGAAAAATAGTTGAAGAAAGACAGAATTTCATTACGGCCAGTGTTGGAAGTCAAAGGAAAAGTTGTTGAAGAATCGCAGGATTTCATTACGGCCAGTGTTAATTCATTACGGGCCGTAACGATGCATCAGATTCCAAAAGCTGTTACAATTCCATCTTCATTGCTTGTAATGAGACTTAATTCACTTGTCTCTTCTCTTAGCCTATATAATGCACGAATTTCTGAGTGCTTTGGACCATGTTATGTTATTGCAAACACTACTCAAAGTTTACCTCTAAGATTTTATGCAATTTACTTTCTTCATTTTAGGCTCTTGTTCTTTATAATTCTTGCACTTTACATTTTTGCAACTTTACTTTTTGTTCTTTATTTTTCAGCACCTTTATTTTCTGCACTTTACTTTTTGTCATTTACATTCCAAGTCATTTACATTCTGTCATTTACAATTCCGCAATTTACATTTCCGTCATTTATCTTTCTTGTAATTTATCTTTCTTGTAATTTATCTTTCATGTCTTCTTCTTCTTCTCTTTCAAAGTTTTTGTCTACTATGATCATGAGCTAGTAGACTCGTTTCAGTCTTGGGATTGTGGGACTAATCCAATGATAGACCCATAAAAAATCCCAAGTCTAAACTCTATTTTATTAAAATTATATTCTAATTTAATCCCATAATTTTTCAAAATTTCATTCCAAATATCAAAACGAAGTACCGAAAGGAGAAGTTTTGATATTTATAACAAAACATGAGAATAGTTTTGGGACCTTTGGGATAAAAGAGGCTTGTACTTAAGGGGTCTTGGCAATAATCAACCATGAGAATAGGTTTTGATTATTCTTTCGAGGCACACTCTTGTATTCTGAAAGGAAACAAGAGTTACCATTGAATTCCTTATCCTTAGAAATAAAATCTTATATAAAATAGGGAATGGATGAGGGGTTGTGAGTTCATTATATCATTGTAATGAAACCACAATCCTAAGATACTTTTATTCACAAATTCTAAATCAAACAATCAATTTCTACTAAATCATTCTCTTTTAGCTAATCACAATCGAAAACGAAATTGGTAATACAAAGTCTCTGTGGGATCGATACTTTTACTACGAGATAGAACCGTGCACTTGCGGCCTATCACATTAACATAAGAAGCATCAACTTGAGAAGCATCATCATCTGTGAGAAGAGTTACTGTGAGATGGGTCATAAACAACTAGAAACAGCTGTCTTCTGCAGAAAAGCAAAAACACAGCTGTGTTGTGCAGACAGCCCTTTCCAACGGGTATAAACTGCTAGTTTCTTCTTCAACGACTCTAAATCTTGGACCAATAGTTAATACACATAATTTGATCTATAAAACAACGCTCTTGGTGGCCATTAATCTTCATGAGAGTGCATTGAATACTTAACTTCCAACCTTCTCAAGTATCAAAGTTTTCTCTCATCCATACTCAGCTGCTCTAAACCAGAAGGGATTCATCCAATCTCTGAGTATGTTTTAAATCTTGTGTTGCTGTATTTATCGAACACACCAATTGAACAAACCCTACTACTTAAACAGATACCTTGTAGGGAACCTTCTCAAATGGCATGTGTTGCTGTTGGACATGAGAAGTGAGTGCTTCTGTGTTATTTATCACTATAAATCACTGTGTTATTTATTGCTTTACAAATCACTAATATGCACTATGGGATAAAACTCTCCAAAAGGAGAAGGTTTATGAAAACTGAGAAGAGTCAGTCTTGACCCTTCTCTGTCAATAAACTGATTTTGTGGAATCAGTATAATTAACCCTTCTCACTCTTCTCCCTATGTGAATGAATATGAAAACTCTTGAAAATAATCTCTTGACAAATTACATTTTCATCACATGCTTGAAACAACTATAAATTGTCAAACTGCTTTACTGTGAGAAGCATTGAGGGAAGAACTTTCTGACCCTTATCAACTCCTTCATATAGTTGAGAAGACAGAGTAATCACCCTTCTCTGCTTACTATCTAAGTTAAGAAGAATTGTTTTAACTCACCCTTCTTAACACATATCACTCACTATCTTTTATCTACATCATACATGTGAAGAAAGTTCTCTCATTGCAGGTCAATTTTAAAAAGGGTCACAATTCCAACCCCCCAATCCTTGTGACATTATTGACTTCCATTGGCATCAGAGCTCAACCTCTGGGATTTGAGCACACTTAACAGTGTGAGAGGAAAAGATCTTGGAAGAAGTCATGGCCAAACCAAATTCTGTCACCTTCCTACCAATGGTGAACGCTACTACTATTGGAAAAGCCAAATGAAATTGTTTCTTGAATCTCAAGATACTGACATTTGGGACATAGTTGAAAATGGACCATTCACTCCCACAATGCCTGGTCCAGTTCCAAACAGTCGTATTCCTAAGCCCAAAGCTGATTGGACAATGGATGAGAAGCATCATGTGCTGCAAAATGCTAAAGCAAAGTATTATCTTATTACTTGTGCTTTGGGAAGAGCAGAAAATGACAAGATTGTGGGAAAAGAAACTGCAAAATAAATATGGGATACCTTACAAACTGCTCATGAAGGAACTGATCAAATCAAAGAAGCAAAGAAAGGCATGCTAATCCATGAATTTGAAATGTTCAAAATGACTGAAGAAGAAACTATTGATGAGATGTTCAGCAGATTCACTGCTATCATCAATGGTTTGAGTGCTCTAGGAAAAACATATCCCAATGCTGAGAAGGTTAGCAAACTATTGAAGTGTCTTCCAAAAGCATGGAGACCAAAGAAAACTGCCATAGAAGAAGCAAAAACACTGTTAAACAACAAAAGAAGAGGAAAACCTCAGTTTAGAAGAGATACATTCAAAGGTGAAGGAAACAAATCAAAATTCACCTGCTTTGAATGCAAAAAACTGGTCACATGAAACAAGATTGTCCTCTCCTAAATAAGAAGAGTCCACGAAGGTTCACACCTCAGAAGAAAGCCTTAATGGCCATTTGGGATGACTCAGAAGAGTCATCAAGTGAGCATGAAGAGGAATCTTCCTTTGATAGCTTGCTTTATGATTCAAACATTCTTGCTAAAAAATGCATGGTTTTCAAAGATCAGTAAAGTATAAGGAAGAAAGAAAATGAGGAGCTAGAAATACAAAATGAAAGAATGGGAATAACTGTTCATACATTACAAACATCTCATTTCAAACTATCTGAACAATTCAAGCTTCTCACTATGAAAATGTCAGAAAAACCAATTGTTTCTAACTTAGAACTAGAAAATGAAAATGCAATGCTTAGAAAACAAGTTTGTGATTTGATAAATGAGCTTATGATCTGTGCAACAAGCCTTGAATCTTCCCAAGTTGTTTTAACTCCTCTTGAGCAGGAACTGATGGCTAAGAAGAGTAAAAGGACACCTAGAATCAAATGCTCAAAGTGTAAACAAACTAGACATCACTTTTCAGTTTGTAACACCAAGCTTAAAAATCCCATAGTCATGAATACTAACCCTCAAGGACCCAAAGATCAATGGGTACCTAAATCTTTGTCAAAAACAAATGCAGGCATGCCTCATAGCATCAAGAAGAAAGCTGTGGTACCTAGACAGTGGATGCTCAAGGCACATGACAGGGGAGAAGGATAAGTTTCTCTCCATGGAGAGCTTTCACGGAGGACTTGTTATGTTTGGCAACAATGACAAAGGCTTCATCAAAGGAGTAGGTACAGTAGGTAAAATAAACTCTGCTCAGATTCAAAAAGTTCAATTTGTGAAAGGACTCAAACATAACTTACTTAGTGTAAGTCAGTTATGTGATTCTGGAAATGAAGTGATCTTTAAATCTGATGTATGTAGAATAAGTAGTCTAGAGTCTGGAAAAACTATTTTTACTGATCATAGAACAAATAACCTCTATAGCATCTGTCTTGATGATCCACCTGATCAAATGTGTCTAATTTCTAAAGAAGATGACTAATGGATGTGGCATAGGAGATTTGGTCACATTAGCATGAAAACTCTTTCAAAACTATCCAAACTTGATTTAGTAAGAGGACTTCCAAAGATCAAGTATGAGAAGGATAAATCATGTGAAGCATGCATTCAAGGGAAGCATGTCATATCTTCTTTCAAACCTTTAAACATGATTTCCACTCATAGATCTTTGGAACTTCTGCACATGGATCTTTTTGGTCCTATAAAGCATGCTAGCCTCAGTGGAAAAAGATATGGTTTTGTCATAGTTGATGACTACTCTTGGTTCACATGGTGATTTTTCTAAAACACAAAGATGAAGCTTTTGAAAGTTTCAAAACATTCTTTAAGAAAGTTCAAAATGAAAAGTGTTCTAACATTATTGCAATTAGAAGTGACCATGGAGGAGAATTTGAAAATGTCTTGTTTAAAACCTTTCTTGAAGAGAATGGTGTGTCTCACAACTTCTCTTGTCCAAGAACTCCTCAACAAAATGGTGTTGTTGAAGGAAAAATAGAACATTGCAAGAGATGGCTAGAACTTTGGTAAATGATTCAAAAATTGAAAAATACTTTTGGGCAGAAGCTGTAAACACTGTTTGTTATATTTTGAATAGAGAAACCATTAGAAAAATTCTAAACAAAACCCCATATGAACTTTGGAAAGGAAAAAAGCCTATCATCTCTTAATTACCTAGAAGTTAGAGACTAGTTACTCACCATCCTCAAGAGCAAATAATTGGAGAAACTTCTGAACCAGTAAGAACCAGAAGCGCCTTTAGAAGAGAAAACTCTCAAAATGCCCTCATCTCATCAATAGAACCTAAGAACATAAATGAAGCAATTATTGATGAATCTTGGGTAGAAGCAATGCAAGAAGAGCTTGCTTAGTTTGAGAAGAATGAGGAATGGAACTTAGTTCCATCTCCTACACATCAATCTGTTATTGGCACTAAATGGGTATTCAGAAACAAAATGGATGAAAATGGCAAAGTCATCAGAAACAAAGCATGGTTATTTGCTCAAGGCTACAATCAACAGGAAGGTATTGATTATGATGAGACTTTTGCTCCTGTTGCTAGATTAGAAGCCATTAGAATTTTTCTTGCTTATGCTGCTCATAAAGATTTCAATCTCTTTCAAATGGATGTCAAAAGTGCTTTTCTAAATGAGGAAGTGTATGTACACCAACCTCTTGGTTTTATTGATGAGAAACATCCAAACCATGTTTTCAAACTGACTAAGGCACTCTATGGTCTCAAACAAGCTCCTAGAGCTTGGTATGAAAGACTAAGTACCTTTCTTCTCAAAAATGGTTTTTCAAGAGGAAAAATAGATGTTACTCTTTTTAGAAAATCTCTCAAAGATGAACTTCTAATTGTTCAAATTTATGTTGATGACATCATCTTTGGAGCAACAAATGAAAAGCTATGTAGTGATTTTGGAAAACTGTTGATGAGTGAGTTTGAAATGAGTCTAATGGGTGAGCTAAGATACTTTCTTGGCTTACAAATCAAACAACTTAAGAAGGGTATTTTCATTTCTCAAGAGAAATATATCAAAGATACTCTTAAGAAGTATAAAATGAGAGATGCAAAGGCAATGGCAACACCTATGCACCCATACAGAGGAATGATTGGGTCTTTATTGTATCTCACTGCAAGAAGACCAGACATAGTCTTCTCTGTAGGGTTGTGTGCAAGATTTCAAACTGCTCCAAAAGAATCTCATCTATGTGCTGTCAAAAGAATTTTTAGATATCTTTTGGAACACCTAACATTGGCTTATGGTACAAGAAGAGAACACATTTTGAACTTATAGGGTATTTTGATGCTGACTATGTGTTTACCTTGGATTTTGGTAAACACCGCTAGTTTGAAATTGCTTCTGCTTGCAGGATCAACTAGTAAATCCTAAGACCGTTTGTGTTTAAAGTTTTTCCAGAATTGCGCGTTTAAAAGTAAAAAGAAGAAGATAACCGTCGATTTCTCCGCGAAATCGTCGAATTACTCCAAATGAGGGAGGATAAAACAAAGAGAAAATTTGCATGAAACGTAAAGAAAAGGAAAATTAAAATTGCATTAATTTAAAGGGGTGGTGCACAAGATCATACATGCGTTCCTTGTACTCGTTTCTCAGTGCGTGTCGGTACTTTGAGCGTGGGAACTTGGTATGAGAGATTGTGACCCGTTTTTCCTATGAGAAACTACTATTTATACAAATAGAAAATAACTGTACAAAGTTTAAAAAATGTAACTGCTACGTGCTCTTGGTAACGGTTACTTGATCCTACTTCGACATCAGCCTCCAACTCCTTCTTGTCGAAATATCTGTCTTCAGCTTCTTCGACTTAGCCAAATCTGAGCTCGAAATCTACTTGATGTAACTTGATAGCTTAATTCATTTCAGTGTCGAAATTGATACTTGTCTCTTGAAATACAAGGTCAAACTTTAAAAATAAATCAAACCTCGTTGACTGCATTTAATTTAGCCTGTCGAAATTACAGGCTAACAAATTGCCCCCCAAAAATGTCTTTTTCGACTGAGCTTAAGGCAAACGAAGAAAAAGAGCATTTTTGAACTCAATGTCGAAATAGGTTTTACACTTGATCGGAATATCTCACCTACCTGACGTCATCACTGTTAAATGTTGTTGGCGTTATTCCTATATTGGTGTACCACGTGACCTTCCACGTTCTGCTTGTAATTCTGACAATGCTCATATGGCAATCACAATTTCTTTTGAATGCCACGTACTTACGCTTTCTTTATCTTTGTTCCAGCGTTATTTTAACTTCTTGCAATGTTGGCTTATACTTTTTCAAGTATTTGTCATTTATACGCAAAATTCTTTCATCACCGCCAATCTCTTCGACATCATATGCGCCGTTTGAGTAGACTTGTAAAATTTTGAACAGTCCTTCCCAACTTGGGGACCATTTACCAAGGACTCTGTCTTTTCTATCCATAGGTAAGATAACTTTCCAAACTAAATCTCCCACGTCGAAAGTCTTCAATTTGACTCTTTTGTTATAGGCCTTAGCCACTCTTTCTTTTTGTCTTGTGAGCATATCTAATGCACTTAGCCTATTTTCATCTAAATCAACTAATTCATCTAACATTATATTCCAATAATGATCAGATGGGATTTCAAATTGTCTTTGAATCCTAGTTGATTGGAGACAAATCTCTGCTGGCAATATTGCATCATGCCCAAAAACAAGTTTAAAAGGAGTACTATTGATTGACTCTTTGGGAGATGTTCGACATGCCCATAAAATTTGGTTAAGTGTCCTATGCCAATTCTTGGGTTTTTGACCAACATGTTTTTTAATCAAACTAACAATAATTTTATTGGCTGCTTCAACTTGACCATTTGCCTGAGCATAATATGCTGTCGAACTTAACAATTTATACCCATTTTCAGCAGCAAATTCGACCATTTTCTGACCAATAAAAACTGAACCTTGGTCTGTGGTGATAGTTTCAGGCACACCAAATCTATATAATATATGGTCTTGAATAAAATTAATCACTGCTTCTTGATTAACATTGTTTAAAGGAACAGCTTCCACCCATTTAGTGAAATAATCTATTTCTACTAATATGAAACGATGGCCTTTCGACGAATTTGGTTTGATTTCACCAATTATATCCAAAGCCCATCCCCTGAATGGCCAAGGTTTTACAATAGAATGTAATTCATTTGCAGGTACATGTTGTATTCCTAAATGCTTTTGACATTCTTGGCATCCTTTGGCAAACTCTATGCAGTCTTTTAACATAGTCGGCCAATAGACACCTTGTCGAAATAAGAGCCATTTCATTTTATGGCCTACTTGGTGAGCTCCACAAGTTCCACTGTGAGTATTAGATATTGCCAAGTATGCCTCATTTTCACTAAGACACTTGAGTAAAACTCCTTCAGGGGTTTTCTTAAACAACTCATTGCCCATGATGACATAACTTAAAGCTCTATACTTGGTTTTTCTATCAGTTATCCCTGTTGGATTTTCCAAGTAATTAACAATTTGTCTTCGCCAATCATCATTTGACATACTGTCAATGGCAAAAACTTCAAACACATTATTACAATAACCTTTGTCGGAAACTTCATCATTAAAATTTTCAATAAAATTTTCACTTTCACTTGGAGGTAATTGACTTAAGATTAAAGAGTAGCTCTCTGTCTCCTCCAGTTTTTTTTCTTGACAAGGTTTCTTGTGTCATTGCTGTCGAAATTAACTTGTTTTTAATTTCGATTAGCTCTGTTAATTTTTCTTTAGAAACTTTATAACCAGAAGCTATTTGTGCCAGATCATTGGCCTCTTGATTTGCAATACGAGGCACATGTTGAATATCAACGCTGTCGAATTGTTTCAATAAAGTATTGGCAGCAATAAAGTAAGTAATCAAATTCTCCTTAATGCACTTGTATTCTTTTGTTAACTGTTTGATTACTACTTCAGAATCACCTCTAATTTCGACCTGTTTTGCCCCCAAGTTTAACAGAATTTCAAGTCCTGCTACTAAGGCTTCATATTCAGCCTCATTATTGGAGCAACTTTCTTTAATTTTATACTTGTATTTAGTTGGAATCCCTTTAGGTGAAATGATTAACATCCCAACACCAGACCCATTTTTATGGCTGGAGCCATCGAAGTACAATTTCCAAGGTCGAAGGTGCACAAAATTAATTTCTGATTCAATTATTGAATGATCAGCAATGAAATCCGCAACGACTTGGCCTTTAATAGCCTTTAAAGGTTGGAATGTTAATGAATACTCAAGTAAAGCTAAAGCCCATTTGCCTATTCTACTATGTAGGATAGGTTTCGACAGCATATGTTTAATAATATCAAAATGGGAATAAACATACACATCAACAGGCTTAATATATTGCTTTAACTTAGTACAAGAGAAATACAGGCATAAACACAATTTTTCAATAGGGTGATATCTAGTTTCAGAATCACTTAAAACCCTACTGAGGTAATATATGGCCCTTTCTACGCCATTTTCATCCTCTTGTGCTAACATGCTACCTATTGACAATTCTGATGTTGCTATATACAATTTCATTGTCTTATTTCTAATAGGAGGCAATAAAATAGGCGGGTTCATCAGATATGTCTTGATCTTGTCGAAAGCTATTTGATGTTCGACATCCCACTTGAAAACATCATCCTTCTTCAGTCGAAGTAATGGCGAGAATATTTGAGTCTTGCCACTTAGATTTGATATAAATCTTCTAAGGAAATTGACCTTTCCTAATAATGACTGTAATTCTTTTTGTTGAAGGAGGTTGAGTTTCCATGATAGCTTTCGTCTTGTTTTGATTTATTTCAATGCCTTTTTTGTGCACAACAAAGCCCAAGAAATCACCTGCACTTACACAAAAGGCACATTTGAGTGGATTCATTTTCAATCCATATTTTCTCATTCTTTCGAATGATAGTCGTAGAAGATCTAAATGACCATTTTCTGATGAAGACTTAACAACTATGTCATCTATATAGACTTGCATAAATTTTTTTATAAAATCATGGAACAAAGTGTTCATAGCTCTTTGATATGTAGCACCAGCATTTTTTAAACCAAATGGCATCACTACCCATTCATAAACACCTAATGCCCCTGGGCATCAAAATGCAGTTTTTGAAATGTCTTCTTCAGCAATAAAAATTTGGTTATAACCAGAATATCCATCAAGCATACTTAAATATTCATAACCAGCCGCTGAATCAACCAACATTTCTGCCACAGGCATTGGGTATTGATCTTTGGGAGTAGCATTATTTAGATCTCTAAAATCTATGCAAACTCTAAGCGTGCCATTTTTCTTAATTACAGGAACTATATTAGCAAGCCAATCAACATACCTGGCAGTTCTGATGAACTTGCTTTTCAATGCCTTTCGATTTCCGCTTTGATCTTCGACATGATTTCTGGTGCAAATCTTCTTGGTGTTTGCTTCACAGGCTTCTTCTCTGGTCGAATAGGTAACTTCAACTCAACCACCTCTCTTTTCAGCCCTAGCATCTCATTGTAATCCCAAGCGAAGCAATCTTTGTATTCCTTTAGCAATTTGACAATCTGCACTCTGAAATCTTTGTTGATCTTTGTACTAATATATGTTGGTCTTCTTGTTGAACCATCTCCCAAGTCAATTTCTTCTAAGGGATCTTGTGCCTGTATTTTCTTGGTCGAACCCATTGGATCTTTCTCAAATCCTAATGGTTCATCATCATAGACACCATCAAGTCTCTGTGTTTCGACCATGATTTCTTTGTTATTATCTTCTGTGGCTGAAGCAACCATTTGATGTAACTCAGCTTCTAGAATAGCTTTTTCTTTGTTTTCGGCCACATAGGCCTTAATTCTTTCCCATGCATTGGGCTTTATAATCATTTCAAAGCCTATCCCAGCCAGTAGGCTTAACAAAGCCTCTTGGTCTATTCTCCTCGTCAATGATTTCACCTTCCCAAACGAAACCATAATTTGGGTGAAGACTAACAGAGGAGAAGATATTGTCTTGCTCAATGAACCCAGCATTGGAAGAAGAGCATGGAGAGATATTTGCCAATTGCTTGTCGAAGGTCTTCTTGGTGATCGTATTCACTTCAGCCTTGAAATAACTTTGGTCACCTTCAATGTTTTCAACCAACCCATCTTCTCTCCAAATAATGAGCCTTTGGTGCACAGTCGAAGGGATTTCCCCCACTCCATGTATCCATTCTCTTCCAAGCAGCAAGTTGTAGTTTGCCTTGAAGGGTACTACCAAAAACAAAGTTGGCCTTCTGACACTACCTACTGCTAATTCGACTTCAATGGCCCTAAGTGAATGGCCAGTCTTGCCTTCATAATTAGTGAGAACCACATTATGTGGCCTCAAATCAGTGTCACATTTGCCAATTCTTCCTAGCAAATGTTGAGGCATCAAATTCACAGCAGCACCACCATCAACAAGGACCTTGTTGATTCCCACATTATTGACCTTGGCTTGAATGAACAGTGGCTTGAGGTGATTCATCATGCCACAATCTGGCCTTTCAAAGACAGCATGTTGCTCTTCGATGCAGCCATTCTTCAACACATAGTAGCATATTGGTTTATATGTAGTTTCCTCGTCGAAATCTTCTTCGACATCATTAACCTCAGAAACCACATCATACTCAATTGGTAAAATTGAGATGACCCCACATAGCACGTCAAACTCTGACCCAGAATCAGCAAAGGAAGAATCTAACTCCTCTTCTAAATTAAGGTCTTCTTTTTTGAAGCCTTTCTTAATTTCAGAAAGAGTAGGGAAAATTCTCTCAGTGGCTGGTTTCCTTACCTCTTCGGTCGAAGGTAAGATTACCTCTTTACCCTTCCCTTTGTTTGAGGTTGTTGCTTTACCTGCAGCAATAGCATCAGCCTTCTTTTGGCGTTGAAACCTTCGCCATTGAGTTCTTGTCATAGGATTCTTCCCTTTGTAGTTGTTACTATAGGCATACTTCTTGATTTCAATTGCCTTGTTCTGGTTAACACCACTCGTGTTACCTTCGACCAGCTTAGGTGGTCTAACTCGATGGATAGCATTGTCCCTCGTGTGGTATATGGCTTTGCTTCTCCCACCAGAATGTATCCACTTTTCGACAGGAGTACCAGAAGGAGGAACATAAGTACTCAGCTTTCCTCTTCCAGGAGTTTTGGTCGAAGTAACCATGAAGGGAATTCTCCTATCAGCAAAATCAAACTTGGGCCTTTTATCCACCCATTTACCTTTGCGCTTCATTTGAGGCTTGAACTCTTCCAATTCTTTAGCAGCCTCCTTGTCAAAAACAGCACTGCACCTTGGGCATAACATCACTTCTGAGTTGCTTAGCTTACAACGATTGAGGAAATCAACGAATTCCTCTTCAGCTTTTGGGTACACTGCTTTCACTTTGTCATCTTCTTGGCCTTCAGTGACCATTTCGACATCCATCTTTGAACTTATGGTAGTTCTCTTCATATTAGCCTTACCAGGCACAATTTCAGAGGCTTCGACCATGTTGATGCTCACCTCAGTATACATTGCCTCAGCATCAGGCAAAGGATCAGCGTCGATCTTCATTGGTGCCCTTGGTTTATCACCAAATTTCAGCCTTCCTTCATTGAGTGCCTTTTGCACCAAATCCCTGAAAAGAAAACAACGAGAAGTATTATGACCCAAAAAATTATGGTATTTGCAAAAACCTCTTTTTTGCTTTTGTTCTAATGGTGGTGTTTTTAGTCCCTTCGGAACCAAAATTTGACCATCCTTAACTAACAAGTCAAATATTTCGTCGCATTTAGTAACATCAAAAGTATATGTTTTTGCAACGAATTTGTCGTTTTTAGGTTCGACAGGATTTTTACCATTTGAAGGTTTTAGCAATTTACAAGTATATGGAGGTCCAGGTTTTAACTCAGCAACATTGACCTCTTCTTCGACCTCCTCATAGGAAATGTCGAACTCTTGTTCTTCATCTTTAGTTTCGACATAGGCAACTTTGACTTTTTTACTTTGGAATCTACCAGTTCTGGCTTTTTCGGCTTTGAGTCTTTCGACTTGTCGAACTCTATCAGCCAATTGTGCCATATCTCTTAAATGTAGTGTGTCTAGTTTCTTTCTTATAGTATCTAGACCACCAGCAGCCATTTCGACTAACTCATGCTCAGGCACTTGGGTAAAACACCTTGCTTTGAGTAGTCCAAATCTATTGAGATAATCATCAACAGATTCTGCCCCCTTGCGTCGAACGCTAGCTAGTTCTTTAAGACTAATTTTGCATTGGCCCATATAGAACTACTCATGGAAGGCCTTTTCTAATTGATTCCAATTAAAAATTGAATTTGGAGGCAGTGTAGTGAACCATGTGAAGGCATTCTTAGTTAGAGAATTTGGAAAGTATTTCATCCTTAAATTCTCATTGTGTGCTAGATCGCCAGCCTCAGTCAAATAACGAGCCACGTGTTCGACGGTAGATTCACTGGTTTCTCCAGCGAACTTTGTGAACTTGGGAATTTTCCATCCCCTAGGCAGCTCTGTTTGTAAGGTGTATTCTGACAAGGGCGACACAAAATTAGGCCTATGCAAACCAAAGTTAAGGCCATTCTGGGCTAAAATAGTTTCGACCATATTAGCCAGATTGTTTTGTGCTCCAAAATTGTTTTGTTGCACTTGTCTGACCACTTCGTCAGCATTTTGCCTCTATCCTCATAGGCTCTTCGACAATTTGTTATTGTCCTTGGTTTCCCTGATTCATAGGTATTGGAATGTTAGGTCTTTCAACAGGTACTACGACAGGCCTGACATTCTGAATTTGGGGAATTTGCTGGTGATGTATGGGTGGAGTACCAAAGAAATCAGCAATTCTTCCCATTTGTGTTGCCAACATTTGGTAACTGTTATTAGTATTTTGTATCAAAGGATTAAACACAGTACCAATTTGTTGTGTTAACATATTGACCATATCATGATTGCTATCATCCATTTGTTGTCTTAATGCCAACAAAGATGTTGTAGTCAAATTAGTTTGGGCATTTCGACTATGGATGCCCTCCGTCGAACTATGAATAGGAGAATACCCTGTACTTGCATTTTCTGCAAATGTAGACGAATTTGTCTGAAGGCCTGCCATCAATGCTATTGGCATGCCATACGGTAAAGCCCTTCCACTCATAGTAAATGGCATATTTCCAATCATTGGATTTGCCATCAAAGGACTCGTTGGTCCTACTATTGATGGCACAGAAGCCATTGTATTAACATTTGTTAATGCTGCAGTGGTCATCATTGACACAGGAGTAATTATGGGAGAAGTTATAGCGGTTACTCCCATTGTTGTCGAAGAAGGCATAGCGACGGTTATGCCTGCGACATTTGCAGTGTTAACGTCACTAACTGACGCTTGTTCTTGTGTACTTTGTGCATTTGATGCAGAAGCATTACTTGTACTAGAGTGTGCCATCTCTGGAAGATGTTTACCACTCCTTAATTGCATGTACAGACAAACACAAAGTTTAAGAATTTAACGAAAAACTTTTAAAATTAGCACAAACGTCCCACTGGGCGTGCCAATTTGTTTACCTTGGATTTTGGTAAACACCGCTAGTTTGAAATTGCTTCTGCTTGCAGGATCAACTAGTAAATCCTAAGACCGTTTGTGTTTAAAGTTATTCCAGAATTGCGCGTTTAAAATTAAAAGAAGAAGATAACCGTCGATTTCTCCGCGAAACCGTCGAATTACTCCAAATGAGGGAGGATAAAACAAAGAGAAAATTTGCATGAAACGTAAAGAAAAGGAAAATTAAAATTGCATTAATTTAAAGGGGTGGTGCACAAGATCATACATGCGTTCCTTGTACTCATTTCTCAGTGCGTGTCCGTACTTTGAGCGTGGGAACTTGGTATGAGAGATTGTGACCCGTTTTTCCTATGAGAAACTATTATTTATACAAATAGAAAATAACTATACAAAGTTTAAAAAATGTAACTGCTACGTGCTCTTGGTAACGGTTACTTGATCCTACTTCGACATCAGCCTCCAACTCCTTCTTGTCGAAATATCTGTCTTCAGCTTCTTCGACTTAGCCAAATCTGAGGTCGAAATCTACTTGATGTAACTTGATAGCTTAATTCATTTCAGAGTCGAAATTGATACTTGTCTCTTGAAATACAAGGTCAAACTTTAAAAATAAATCAAACCTCGTTGACTGCATTTAATTTAGCCTGTCGAAATTACAGGCTAACACTATGCTGGAGACAAAATTGAAAGAAAAAGTACAAGTGGTTCATGTCAATTTCTTGGGGAATCACTCATCTCATGGTCATGTAGAAAGAAAAACACAATTGTCCTGTCAACCACAGAAGCAGAATATGTCTCGGCTGCTGGTTGTTGCTCTCAAATCTTGTGGATCAAGAATCAACTTGAAGACTTCTCTTTGAGCTATTCAGGTATTCCTATATTCTGTGATAAAACTAGTGCTATAATTTTATCTAAAAATCCAATTCAACATTCTAGATCAAAGCACATTGATATTAAGCATCATTTCATTAGGGATCATGTGCAAAAGAAAGATGTTGAACTTGTGTTTGTTGATACTAAACATCAGTTAGCTGATATATTCACTAAACCTCTCTTGGAAGAAAGCTTTAGTTACATTAAAAACATGCTTCATATCATTGAAACCCCCTCAGATGAGAAGGGTC
This sequence comes from Astragalus glycyphyllos, assembly GCA_963573325.1. Classification (NCBI taxonomy): domain Eukaryota; kingdom Viridiplantae; phylum Streptophyta; class Magnoliopsida; order Fabales; family Fabaceae; genus Astragalus; species Astragalus glycyphyllos. Next base: position 43,269,570 of record OY754307.1, read on the forward strand.
ATGACCAGCAACTTTCTCAGACATGAGAAGGGTCATAACCCTCAACCTTCTCAACCCCTGAGAAGTGTCATCAGATTCATATGATCATAAAAATACAAAAAGATTTTATGTTTGTTTATTGTTTGTTGCTTGTTTTTAATTAATATGTGCTTTTATGTTTTTATTCCTGTTATTCTTTTTGTCTTAGGTTTAGTTTTATTAAAAAATCCAAAAATAGGATCATAGTTGTTACAACGGCTCTTCTCATGAGTCAATGATGTTGTAACCGTTGGACAATAATCATTCCCAAGTGATGAAATTCACTTCTTCTCTCCCTCTTCTTTCTACGAAAACGCCTTCCCTTAAACTCCAAAATCCCTCTTTTCTCTTAAATGGTAAGAACCAAGAACACTGATCCAGTATCAACCTACTCTGATTCTTCACGCGAAAGCCACTCAAATCTTCCTAACTTCATTCTCCTTGGATCCCCTCAAAACTTCGTTGATGTCAAACCACTAAAATCACGTCCCTCCAAGATGAAACACACACCTACTGGTAATCCAAGAAGATCCATGCGAGTCAAGTTCCATTCCGCTGCAAAGAACACTTCTGGAACCAATCCTGAAGCACACATTGATTTGGAGAAGGAGGAAAATGTTCCTGCTCATGAAACAGAGCAATCTTCTACCATTGAGAAGAAGGTTGAATCTTCTCAACCAATCATCAAAACTGCTGCAAAGAAAGCTTCTGAGAAGAAAACCATGGATAAGGGGAAGAAGGTTGAGATTTCCTTGCCTCCTAGTGGCAAGAAGGGTCAAGGGTTGAAGAAGAGGAAACAACCAGAAATGACCAAGTGGGGTTCCAAGGCCATAGTCTCAAGGATAGTTTACTCTCTGGAAGAGATTGAGAAATGTGGATGGAACATCGCCCCATTTCTCACACAACAAAAATGGGAGAGATTCATCTCACTAGATGATCTAGCATACAAGGAGAAAGTGAGAGAGTTCTACGCAAATTCTTCCTTCCAAACTGATCCTCCAAGAATCACCTCATGGATTGGAGAAAGAGAGTTCACTACCTCCTCTCCGTCACTTGGAAAAGCCTTAAACATACCAGATGAAGGAACACAAATGTATGAAGAATCTTGGTACAATCTCATAGGAATTTCCATTCAAGAACTTAAGGCCACCCTTCTTAAAGACCCTTCTCTCCCTATCTCAACCCCAAATCTCAAAGATGTAGTCAGAATACTTCACCACATCTGCTCTCACACCCTTCTGCCTAGAGCTGGATCCTTTGAGAAAGTCACTACTGGTGATTGTATGATCCTATACCATCTTATCACAAAGAAACCCCTAAGCCTTCCATTTCTCATGCTTCACCATATGATGAATGCAATCAAGGCAGAAAAGACAGCAGCATCTCTTCCTTATGGAAAGGCTCTTACTAGGGTATTCAGTCATTTTTTGATTGAAATAACAGTAGATGAAGGTGTCATAGAGTCAAAACAATTCACTGCTAAGAACCTAAGGCTCATGGGACTTGATGTCTCTCCAAGAGATGAGCAAGATGATGGAAAGAAGAAGAAACAGAAGAAAGAATCTGTACCTAGGGTGTCTACAGAGATAGAATCAGAAGAAACTCTATCTGAAATAATGAGAAGAGAGTCAAGGAGTAAGAAAAGGAATGATCCCATTCCTCAGGAGAAAGAAAAATCTCCTGAGAAGAGTTATGAGAAGGATCCAGAACTTGAGAAGAGTGAAGAAGTAGAGAAAAATGATCCTGAGAAGGGTCAAGATCAAGATATAGAGGATCATTTATCTAAGAAGGTTCAGAATGAAGAAATGAATGCTGAGAAGGTTCAGTTTCAAGAGGAGGAAGCCTCTAAGGAACCTGAGAAGAGTGCTCAAGGCACTACTGATGAAGAAATGACCATAACAGACAAGAAGAGTGACTCTGCTCACTCTGCATCAAAAGAGGTTATGGCTCCATTATGCAAGGTGTACACCAGAGGAATGCCTAGAAGAGTGTAGAAGTTGAATGAGCAAGAAGCTACCAGTGCTCTTGTGGAGAGATTCAATAGGACAGCTGCTGAATTGGAAAGAAACACACCAGAGCAAGGTTCTGGTGATGATAAATCTGGAGAAGGAACAGAAATATTGGACAATGACTCTTCTGGAGGCAAAAGTTCTGTAAAGACAGTGGTGATAGAGGAACCTGTTCCATTCAACTTGAATGAAGGATACACTATTGAGGTGGAAGATACTCCTACACAAGAAGGAAATAATGATATGGTTGAGAAAGATACTTCTGCACAAGAAGAGAAAAGTGCAGAAGGTGAGAAGAGTGCAGAAATGGAAGACAGAGTGGATGCTGAGAAGGATGATGAAGCAGAAACTGAGCAATCTGCTCATGATGGCATAATCCCAACCCAACCAAACCTTGCATCACCTCAGGGGGAGTTTCAAGGAAACACCTCAGCACCTCCTATCCAACCATCTCCAAATCCAACCATTTCAAGAGTCACTTCCCACAACTTAGAACACCTACTTGCTGCAAATAATAAAGAACATGGAATTTCACCTCTCAAAACAACCAACACCATCACTTCCTCAAACATCAATCAATTCTTGAACCTCAACGAAACTCCACATGATGACTTGCCTCAACCCATGCACCATTCTATCCACACACAACCTTTCCCCTCTGATATGCCATCAAAATTTGGGTCTCTGGATTCCATATTTCTCACTGCTGCTCAACCTTATGGTATAGCTCATGAGAAGGATGCTGAAGAATCCAAAGAGAAAAGCCCTTCTGCTGATACTTCTACTAGCATAGAGAAGAGAATGTCCAAAATGGAGAAAATGATGAGGAGGATGAAAGAACTATTGAAGAATATGCTTGAGAGACAAGTAATAATGCAACAAGCTCAAAGAGCTCAAGCTGCTCGTGATGAGCAATACAGATCATGGATTCTGTAGCAAGGCATTGCCAACATTGCTCCCCACATAGTTCCACCAGAATTTGGTCCCATTGCTCAGTTTCCTGATATCCCTAGGCCTGCTACTTCCTCTTCCTCTGATGGGTCTTCCCCATCGAAGTAGCCCCTTAATCTTTTCCTTCGGCCTCCTGCTTTCTGATGTGTGACAAAAGGGGGAGAAGTTTAGATTAAGTTCTTTAGGTCTTCGGAATGTTCTGATGATCTGAATTAGCTAGCATCTGTGTTTTAGACACTTTTTGGTTGAGAAGTAATCTTCTCACTGTTTGTTTTTATTTTCCATAGGCATTCTTGCCACTGAGAACATGACTGATTGTAATCATTTTAATGATTCTTTTGATGAAATCAATGAAAATATATGTTCTTGCTTATGTTCTTGTGTGTGAAATCTGAATTATGTGAAATTAATTGTTTAAATCTGTTGCACATATTTAGGGAGAGTAAAAATAAAAAACATTTCTTAGAAAATTTTAAACAACATCAGAAAACTTAATCAATCTCAATTGGGTTTGTCAAACATCAAAAAGGGGGAGATTGTTGAGGCAAAATCCCTAATTAAGTTTTGATGATTAACAAACCTCAAATGTGAGAAACATAAGGTTTCTGATTTCATATGCTACTAATGTTCTTCTTGAGTGTTACATAAGAACGGGATTATTAAAAGCAAATCATATATGAGAAAACTAAGAAGAATACTGTCCTCAATGTACTAAGGAAAAGAGTCTTCTCTTGACAAGATCCAAAGATCAAGACCACATGGCAAACTTGAGAAAGATCATCATGAGAAGCTTCATTTATTCTTGTGGCAATAGAGAAGGGTAGTTAACCAGGATCAATCCAAGAAGAGTCAAGACAGACCCATAAAGAAGAAGATGAGAAGCATCAGATGAGAAGATTCAAGTTGAGAAGAGTCATAACCCTGAGAAGGATTATAATGAGAAGAGTCATGTTGAGAAGGGTCATACTATGAACCATCTTCAGGAACATCAACATGAGAAGCATTAATAGAAGAAGCATCAACTTGAGAAGCATCATCATCTGTAAGAAGAGTTACTGTGAGAAGGGTCATAAACAATTGGAAATAGCTGTCTACTGTAGAAAAGCTGAAACACAGTTGTGTTGTGCAGACAGCCCTTTCCAACAGCTATAAACGGCTAGTTTCTTCTTCAACGACTCTAAATCTTGGACCAGCAGTTAATACACATAATTTGATCTATAAAACAACGCTCCTGGTCACTATTAATCTTCATGAGAGTGCATTGAGTTCTTAACTTCCAACCTTCTCAAGTATCAAAGTTTTCTCTCATCCGTACTCAATTGCTCTAAACCAGAAGGGATTCATCCAATCTCTGAGTATGTTTTAAGTCTTGTGTTGTTGTATTTATTGAACACCCCAATTGAACAAACCCTACTACTTAAACAGATACCTTGTAGGGAACCTTCTCAAGTGGCATGTGTTGCTGTTGGACATGAGAAGTGAGTGCTTCTGTGTTAAAAACAATCTAATAGAGAAGAAGAAGTCTATTAGAGGTGTTTACAGTAGGTAGAGCTGTGTGAAGAAAACTACCAAGAGTTCTTTTAACCTAGGGAGGTGTAAATGGTGTAAACTATTTGGGAAAATAGTGGAAACACTCACTGGATGTGAGGAGTGGATGTAGCCCAGGATTTGGGTGAACCACTATAAATCACTATGTTATTTATTGCTTTACAAATTACTATTTTGCACCCTGTGATAAAACTCTCCATAAGGAGAAGGTTTATGAAAACTGAGAAGAGTCAGTGTTGACCCTTCTCTGTCAATAAACTGATTTTGTGGAAACAGTATAATTAACCCTTCTCACGCTTCTCCCTATGTGAATGAATATGAAAACTCTTGAAAATAATCTCTTGACAAATTACATCTTCATCACATGCTTGAAACCACTATAAACTGTCAAACTGCTTTACTGTGAGAAGCATTGAGGGAAGAACTTTCTGACACTTCTCAACTCCTTCATATAGTTGAGAAGACAGAGTAATCACCCTTCTCTGCTTACTATCTAAGTTAAGAAGAATTGTTTTGACCCACCCTTCTTAACACATATCACTCATACAGTAGGTCAATTGGTAGTGGGAATGCATTGAACTTGTACTTGAGCCACAGAGTACATGGTTCGATTCCCACGGAAGGCAAAAACTCTACATGGGGGGTAGAGAAGATCATGAGTGCAGTGTTGGGTAGCCTACTAAGTAAGAAAAGGGCCCGGGCTGTTAAAAAAGGCGATATTCTATTAGTTCAATGTCAATAGAACACCTATGCGCTAAATTCAGAGTTGTCTGATTGGAGTTCAGCACGCGAGGCTATTTTTGAGGAATCCCATAGGTCGGATATGTGTGGTAAAAAGGTTTTAACCACTATACTGTCTTGATAGAGGAATGCATGAAAATGAACCACATGTTGGTCTTAGACTAAATGATTGGCAGTGGGTGTTTGCCACATGAGTCCTTGATAGTGAATACCATAACTATTTTTGTGTCGTTTTGAGGCGATAGGTCCATGACTATTTTCAGTATGGAATATAAACTCTCGGAGTTAACATTGAAGTTTTATTATTAGGTTAATTTGAGAAAAGAATTGAAAGGGAACGAATTGGATTGAAGAGAATAGCGGTTTAAGAAAAACAAAATTTTCAACAAAGGTACAGATTAAGGAGCCCGGACCGTGTGCCAAAGGCCCAATCTGAGCGCCTGACTATGTCCCTATTTTAAAAATCAAATATCCGCTTTCCTTTCGGCGCAAACTCCATCCATGTTCTTTGCTCAAACTGACCTAAGTATTTTAACCCTAAAGGGGCCAAAATAAAGCACGACGAGAGAAAATTTGTGAGATTTTGATCACACAATTGGATGATTTCAACAAAGTAATACTTTTATTCTCACTTTCGGCATTGTAAACTTTTAAAATCTGAGAATGAGAGTACCTTTTGTTGAAACGTCGTGCATTGAGTAAGGTCGTTTATAAGTTGGGGTGAATTATCGTTTTTGGATAATAGTATTTTTCAAAGTATCGCTATTTGAAAACCCCATTGGAAAAAAAAAATTACCCAAATAAAACGGATTTCTTTCCAACTTCCGAAATGGAGTTAATAAAAAGAGTATTTCACTACAATTTTTGGAGTTTTCTTGGGCCCATTTACAAGAAAATCATTTTTCTTAAATTCATTTAGGTTAAGAGTTAACTTATTTGATAAAACAACTCAGTTTCCTTTTGTGCAAAATTTTGAGTCAAAAGAGTTAAGCGCTTATGTAAGCGTAACTCGGGAAGAGAAGAAAACTTTTCTTCCGGATACTGTGTGGTTTGAGTTCAAAGCAATCCTCTCAGAGACATCATTTCCTTCCAATCCAACGCTACGCCTAAGCAGAAACATTCTGAGTTCTATCTGCTTTGAAGGCGAAAGATGTGTTTCTACCCTAAGTTATGAATCTGTTTCCTAAACAAACTGTGGGTACAAATGTGAATACACAACTGCTAGTGTCTGCATAGGGAGGTCAGATGCAGTTGATCGATCGATAAATGTTGGCCTCGCGTCAGCTAGGTGGATAGGACTTGATCAATTTTGAGGACAAAATTTTTCAAGTTGGGGTGATTGTAACATCCCTAGTCCGGTTAATTTTGATTGACGAAATTAACTAGCAATTGTTTATTCGATTAAATAGTAAGTCGAGTCATAGACATGTTAAAAGTGATATTTAATTTCTTAGGCATATGATTTAAATGCACTATTAATTTAATTGTATGAATTATTGTGTGATTGTTTGGGTAGAAATTGGGTTAAGTGAGAATTAGAGGACAGGAAGAGAGTCACGTGAGAAAGAGAGAGTAGAGAGAGAGAAGAGAGTCACGTGAGAAAGAGGGAGAGGAAGAATAAGAGTGTGAGCACCACCCTCAAACTTGGATGCATGTGAGATATTTCACCACCATTCCCCTCCATTTATTCTCCTCTACACATTGATACTGGAATCACCCTCCACTTCTCCTTCTTCATCATCTTCACCATTGTTGGAGATTAGAGCTCAAGTTGAAGAAAATGGTGTTTTGGGAGATATGAAGCCTTGCATGTCAAAGTTTGGGGCTAGATTGGGTAAAACAGAACCAACATTGTAAATTGAAGTAGAATAGAAGGGATATCAGTAGCTGGTTGCTTTGTGGGGTCAGTGGTGAAGCGGATTCGAGTTCATGGAAGCTTAGGAATCAATTCGGGGATCGTTCGAGTGTTATTTGTTAGTTGGTTTCGCGAAATTTCGATTGGTTGCAATCGCGTCATTCCGGGTGAGTTTTACTCACGTTTAGGGTTTCATTTTATTTTCTTTAAATGATTTGAAATTCTGTTTCGTGAAGTTATTTCGTTTTGAAAGATTTTACGAGTCCAAAACCGTTTTCGGAAAAATAACGTTTTGCGGTTTATTTATCAAATTATACGTTGATATGTGATTTGGTATTTTGATTGGATTGGCTTGAATGTTGTATGTTGTTCTTTGTGGAATGTTGGAATTTTGATCTGATTACGGATTGGACGTGATAGGAGAAGCGGAACGAAACAAAATGGACGAATTGTGCCCACTTTTAGCACAGGTCATGCCAACTTCTTAGGTTGGCTGGAAATGAATTTCTAGGCAGCACGAGTCGTGCTAAGTTTGACACGGGCCGTGCCAACCTCTCAGTCCCAGAATGCCAAAAATTCGTTTTGTTGCTCCTTTCGATTCCCAACCTCTTCCAATCTTCTTTCTAACCAATTGTAAGGATTTTGATTGATTAAAACATTGTTTTAAACATGATCAATATGGTTTTGATGATTCGTTTTGAGCCTATAAATGTTTCAAATAACCGAACTTAGAACACGTGAGGGCACATGGATTTAAAAAAAATTAAATGGATTATGTATCCTTTTTAATATTGTATCAATGAGGCGAGATGGTTAACGTTGGATTAATCTAAACCCGGTCATAGACCAATAAGATTATCCTTTTTGATATTTTATCAATGACGCGAGATGGTTAACATTGTATTAATCTAAACCCGGACATAGAACAATAAGATTATCCTATTTAATATTGTATCAATGACGCGAGATGGTTAACGTTGGATTAATCTAAACCCCGGGTCATAGATCAATAAGATTATCCTTTTTGATATTGTTTCAATGACGTGAGATGGTTAACGTTGTATTAATCTAAACCCGGTCATAGAACAATAAGATTATCCTTTTCGATATCGTTTCAATGACGCGAGATGGTTAACGTTGTATTAATCTAAACCCGGTCATAGAACAATAAGATGCTAAGCAATGGACTCTTAGTTTATTAGAATTGATTGATAATAATTATATAAGAATGATTGGTCACTAAAGACTTATATGGGTGACGACCCAAGTTGATAGTACACTAGGGAGAGGGAAGTCACGAGCCCACGAACTAGACCCAAAGATGTAGTCACTGAGATGCATATGGTGATCTGGTTCACCACAAACCGAAGAAAAGAAAATTGGTTTAAGGTGTTGTACTAGATTAATAAAGAGGATAGTACATAGCCATCAACAATTGGGTTGTGAACTATAGTTTATAATTGAAATAGTACATAGTCATCAAGAATTGGGCTATGAACTATAGAACATAATTGAACCGAGAGTGGTTAGGGGTCACGGTAGAACTGACTGAGATATGTTATCTCACCCTATCAATGTTGTTGTTTTTACATAGAAACAGGAAACGAGGAAAGCAAAAAGGCATGGTTAGGTGACATGCACGAGGAGGAGATTGAAGATTAATTCTTTCATCTTTGTTTAGGTTTCTGGTGTGGTCTCTGTATTCGATAATATGACTTGAATTTATTTTAAGTTATGTAATCGTTTCCGCTATTCTTGCAATTAGGTGTATCTAAGCAGGAAATTTTGTACTCTGATGTAATCTAAAATGTATGTTTTGGTATTTCTATTATTTAGAAATACTAGGGTGTTACAATATAAGTCGCAATCCGACAACAATTTATGCTCTACACAAAAAATTGACATTGCAAGATATTTCTATTATTTATTTGGTATGTTATTTAAACTTCTCCTATTAATTTATACATGTTTTTATTTGAGTGCTAATTTTTTCCCCTTTTTTCAGCATGTCCCTTTGGAATTCTACAATTTGGTTTATCCTAATGATGAAGATGTTGATGTTGTTATAATTGACCAATATGGAGAACCATGGCTAGGACAAGCAATTCAAAAACTTTTCATTAACTCCCGTGATTCAGTCTTGAGAGGATGGCAGCCTATTTTAGATAAATATAACTTTCTTGAGGGATTTCGAATTCGGTTAGAAATACCCTTTGATTTTCGAAATCGTATTCAAGCATTACATAATTATTCTTTTAAATAATCTTTGTTTTCCTATTTAATGAAATCAAACTTTTTTTACTATTAGAACACCATCAAGCCAAAAAAGCAACAAAACATTACATGTTAAATACAAAGACAAATTACATATTTGTATGCTTTGTTATCACAATAGAAATTTCAACTTCTAAATTTATAAATAGAGATTTATGTATATTAAATTTTACAAAAAATCAATTTCAACTCTACCTGTATTTCGTTGGTTTACACAAGATTCAACCAAATCAAGTGTTTAATTGAACAACGTACGTGCCACTTTAGGCATGTGTGAATCACATATAGAGAAAGAATAATACACCACCACTGCCCTGACTCCAGCTAACTATTAGTGCATAAGACGGTCCTCTGCCCAAATGTTGCCAGGAAAATCGAGTTCCCTGAGTAATCCTGGAAGAAGAATAATAATAAATGTCAAAAGACTCCAATGGATCAAAGACTCCCACATCGAATGCCCTAGCATTCTTGCTATGCAGCAAAACTTTGGCAGGAATACTCAGGATACTCGAAGAGGGAGATTTGGTCCCAAACATGAAGACATTAGCATCGAAAGATTAACTAAAGAAATAAATTGCACTCATGCATAACAATACCAACTCCAACTATTTTTATTATAAAAAATCAAAGTTGCGGACACATTAAAAAAAGTGATTGACATGTTAATGAATATAAAAAAACAAACGGACAAAAACTTATCGACCTGCATTGCAACTTATCCACCTCCATTCCAACAAGTAAAAACTATATCTGGAGATTACAAAATTATCTGTAAAAAATATTTCAAAATTAATATCTATATAATTCATTAAAAAATTAAGTTAACAGTGCTACCTTTGTCGACTTCAGAACTTGACATGACCACACAAATACATATTCGATCTTATATTCCTATGATTACTTATGCTTAATAAAGAGTTAATTAAAAAATTTAGTCGTGTTAAACAAACATAGCTAAATGGATTGCTAAGTTCAGTTGTTAATTTTATAACAACTACTAATGGAATAAAAAAATTCATGTGATTAAAAAATAGACATATATTTACACACCTCTATATGAACCAATAAGAATTATCCATGGAGATTACAAAATTCACTTGAAAACAATATTTTTTGTGTTACATTTCAACCAACGGTTAGAAAAAGTAGTCAACAATATTTATTTCACATTTTTAATACAATGGGACCAACCACACAACCATTCAAATATCGAAGTACTAAAAAATTTAATATGCCCTATTATAAAATCTTATGTTCACTTAGCTTTTTTACATCTGGCTTACTCGATTTTACAAGTTTTATCTCCAATCTAAACCTAATTTTTTCACCTGCGATGGACTCCTCATCAAAAAAGTATGTCTTCTACAAATATAATTTATTTACAATTTTAAAATTTTTATTACTTATGTTAAATATTTGTCCTTTGTGACACATTGAGTCATAAAAATAGATCATTTTCGGGTTTTTTTCCTATTTAATCATCTTAACAGATTTTCTTCAATTATTTTGTGCTATAACTTTTTTTGCTTTGATAATTTTGGACCTCATCTTATTCAATTCTGCAACATTTTATTTTATTTTAGGTTTGAAGTCATTGAAATAAGCTCAACTTCTACAAAATCGGAAGACACTGAAAATTTCACAGAAGTTGCAGTGATCTAACTTGGGAACTAAGAATATCAAATCACATTAAACATAAATCAGGCGTAATGGTATGTACACAAAATTATTTTGGCATTTATGTTTAAATTTTTTAATATTTACATAAAAAGTATACATTAAAAATATTACAAATTATGTATTAACAATTTTTCCTTTCACTAGCATTTTACTCGAAGAATTGGAAAAATCATTCCAAATTCAAAGACAACCATTCCTCTTTATGATGTTGCACGAGAAAAATCATATTTGTGTAACATACATTGTGCACCACGGAACAAAGAAGAAAAATATCTAACAGGAAAACACTAGCTTGAGTTTATCAAAGACAACAAATTCAAGATAGGAGACATTGTTAAATTTTCTATCGCTTCCTTATCACCTATGCTTATTTATGCTAATGTTGTAGAAAAATGACAAAGGGGTTACGATCTATGTACTTTGTCAGTTTTTCTTTAGTTAGTTAGTTTTTTCTACTATTAATATGCGTTGTGTTTATATGTTTTTCTACTTAAATGTTTTAGTTTTTTATTCAACAATTTCAAACAACCAATAATCATACTTTCAAACTATTGATGTTGTTGCTAAGCAACAAAATAGCAGTGCGTAGGAATACGGAAGTTATACTATAATTTCCAACTGTATAATATACAAGACATAACATTTAAATGACAAATCACAGTTATCATGAAAACATTGTTAGATACATATATTAATTCTTAGAAGATGCAATCCCAACAAAATTTGCCCAATCTGTAATAATTGTCCGTGTATATACGTGGAAATAGCATTAAAGGCCAACAAAACAATAATGCTAGCTTCTTGATTTCAAAATAAAACCAATTATCATTGGACAACAAAAATTCTAACATAGAGAATTACCACTGCTTTTTGACATGTATATTAACACATGGTGGACATGCAACACTTAATACTTAAGTCCTAGATCACAATTGTGACAATTCTCGTTTTATAAGATAATGTGAATTTCATTTACATTATTATTTATTTATAACCAAAACTTAATTTCACCCTGTTTTATTTAGTAATTCCTAAGCTTATGGTTCACGCAAACATCATGAGAGAAAATATTAACCATCGACCTCGAAGGTTTATGACAATTGTTGATGCTACTAATGTAATTCCCTCTCTTTATTTTTTCTCTTTCATAGCATTTAAATTATTGTTTCTCTTTTTCACAATTATCATAGTACAACTTTTTTTTACCATTTTTTCGGCTATTCCAGCCAGCTATTTTACCAGAAGTTGTTCTTCGAAGCACTGCGGGATTTTTGTATCTTGCTCACTTTGTTGTTACTCCACAAAATACGGCTTATCTTATGGTAGCAACTGGTGAGATTTCTGTTGATCATGGATATGTTCATCACATTGTAATGTGTATCAGATATCATTTACATGGACGTTTACAGTTATCAATTCCTAGGCTTTTCAGCTACATTGAAAATGAACACTGGGCAACTAACATGAACAACAAAAATGGTCAACTAACTGTCCTTAACAATGAAGATGTTGAATCGCAGATTTCATATGAAGATGAAGTTAACCAAGACCATCTGCATAAAAACAACAATTAATGACAATATCTAACTATCTATCAACTCTTTTATCTTTGAACTAATGTAGTTTATTTATAATATGTATAAAATATATTCTTAATAATTCTCTATATCTTTAAATGTACTAAATCTTGATTTACATATATAAATATTTTTCGCCTCATTTAAAAAAAACACAATTAAGTTTATACAATTTGTGATGCCACATGCCCTTTAAAACATTTATATTGGGATTAAGTAGTGATTCAACATTTTTAAAGCCAGATGTTGTTGCATGTTGTGTTTTGTTACTGTTCGTGAGAAAAAAAATTTGGACACGTCATTATTGATAGCCTTATGTGTTGTTCGTGATTAATTGGATGCCTTTTAACCATAAATAACTTCCTTCAACTGACTATAGATGATTCACTCTCATTTTCTAAGTCTCCACAATCAGAATGTCTTCCCCTTCTACTAAACTTCCAGATACAAATGCTGAAAAGGTTGCCTATTTTAACGTTATTTGTGTCTATTGGCTTCTTAGTCAAAAAGTTATTCTTTCTTTATCTTTTCTTTTTGTTTTTTACCAAGGATTCTTTGTTTTACTTGCATGTTATTTACATCCACTTCCACCAGTTTCTTTTAGTTTTTCTGTTTACTGGAATGAGTGTCATATTAGCATTCTCTTTTTTTCAATCTCAGCTAGTCACATTCATTTTGTCTAGCATGCAATTCCAAAAACAAGCTTCCAACATTTACAACAATGGAAGAATTTGCTAATCAACATCTACTATTTACCTACATAAACAGATAAATTATTAATAGCTATGCCCTACAACTTCAGTTTTTTTTCCTTTTGATTTACTTTGCATGCAAATTGAGTTCTATAAAGAATATGCAAAGAATTTGATTTACTTCGGATTTTCCTATTATTTAACACCTATCTTTGATGCATTTCTCTTTTGGCTTATAGTTTTTTTTTTATCAGATATTTACACACATCACCTGTTATTTGATAATAATGAAGTATTATTTTAACTTTGTTTTGTTGCCAAATATTGCCTAGGATGACTTTCCCCCTTTTTTAATTGTTTGGATCAATATATTCCAAACATTGGGCTAAGCAAGAAGACCTATCTATGTGGATATGATCCATCATCGGTTTTACACCTTTGATCATATATTTTCAATTTTAATATATTACTATTATTATTCAATTTTTTGTAGACTAATTTTTGTTTTAACATTATGAATGTTACTAGGAATATCGTGCTGTTTCATTACTTCCAGAACAATATCGCAAACCATTTCCTGCATTCGTATGGAGAATGAATTTCATGTTACTACCAGAGTGCATAAAGTGATTATGTACTTATATCATGGTTGGAAGAACCTAGGAAACTATTATGGTCTTACTGATGGTGGGTGGATACAGATAACTTTTGCTTCACTAACTCATCTTCATATCCGCATTATGGATAGGACTTTCTCACAAGTCATTTATCCTATTCCAGCTAGAACTTTTTATCTTGATACTATTGATGTGCCTATTGTGTTCTACAAGGAAGAGTCATGTAGCAATGCTTTGGTTCTTCATCCTAGACATTACTTTAAAGAGTCTGTCTGTACCAAAGTGCCTTAAGGAGAACCAACCCATTTGGTAACATTTATTCTGTGAACTGTCTTTGATTAATATTTTTTCTCTGTTCATTGTTTACAGACGTTTTCCTATTACTTATGTAGCACTTCCACTCAGAATTTTGCAAAACTGCTATCCCACGTCACTTAGTCAACGTTATTGTTATGGATGAATGACAGAGAGGCCGGATTTGTTCTATTGAGAGAACAACACACTTCACATCACAAACAAAGAGTGCCAACACTGAATGCTATCTTGCAGGAGAGTGGGTTCTTTTATGCAAGGTTCTTGGGTGGAAAGCAGGTGACCCAATTCGATTGGGAGTCAACAAAGACTACCCAAGCATAATGTTCCTAAGTTTAAGTTGGTTGGTTAGCTACAATATCTTATGCTAACGAAAGTATGATATTGAACCATGGCAGTTTTTGAAGGATCATATAGATATTTTATAATGTAACAAATAGTTGAAATATCGTTATGAAGCACAGGTTGTAAAATATTTTATAATGTAACAGCTCTCTAATATAATATAATCTATGTTTGTTGAAGTGGCTTTTCCTAATTTTTTTATATCATAAACATTAATGCATGTTATTTAAGATTCATAGAACAATTACAGAATTATATATATGTTGGTTTAACTAATTAGTCAAATAATTTCACATGGATCAACGATAAATGAATAGAATACCAGAACCTAATGTCTTATTCCTGTTTCCAACCATTGAATTATGATTCTACCATTTTCATTCCAATTATCCAGACAATTCTTTGACATTCTATTCAGACCTACCACAACTTTCATACCCAACCGATCAATATACAAAGCAAAAATAAAATGAATCATATGTTCAGAGGCTAATTCAAATCTCATCTTTATTAATTGTATTGCTAGGAGAAAGAAACTTAATCAAGTTCAAATATATGTACATCCAGTACATCAAATGTCATGACACTCAAAATAACCTACAAAATTATAAAACATGTCCCTTCTTTAGTTATATTTGCCATAAATTTCATATAGAGTTAAATATATAAAGAAAGCATCAGTTCACACATGTATCTTCAAATGGAGATAGTCTTCTCCATGCCTCTGGCTGAGTTGAATTCCCAGTACTTTTGAAAGATCTTTATGCTCCACAAAATCGTACTAACCAAGACCAAAATGCACCTCATTTGCTCTAGCAGTCCATATAAAGGACCAATACTTGATTTCACCTTCACGAAACATGACTTTAATTTTGGCAGGTTTATCAACAAATTTAGTCTTAATAACAGCAGCAGGTATGTACTGTAAAATAACATCACTCATTGTTATATATCATCAAATACATAAATATGAATATAGTGGTGTTCAGCATGTTATATGTAAATAAAATAATATAAGATTTTACCAGAGGTCGTGCTGGTCTTCTTGACGATTTTGTTAACTTTGTTGTCCACAACACTTCTTTTTCCTCATTAGCAAGCTCTAATTCTTGATTTTCAGCTTCATGTATATTAATACCAATTGGTAGGTTCCTTTTAGTAACAGTTAAACGATCTGCACTCCTTCTCACAACCGTTAGTTCCATTTCTGATTTACTTTTTAATTTAAGGAATAATATATCCTCATATTTAAATCCACAATTTGCCGCTACTGCTTTCCATCCATCTCCCAACCTGATCTTTTATTGATTTTTATACCACTTCATCGGCCAAACAGTTCCATCTTCGATAAAAATTGTAACAATAGGTGCAAGTTGGCTACAATAACACTTTGAAAAACAACTGGGCAGCATCTATATACAGTTGTAATTGAAAATAAATTAAATTAAATTAATGACTCAATAACTTTTTGTTTAAATACACTGCTTTAGTATCTAATATTCAGCAAAATTGTTTAAAAATTCCATGTCAATTTTTCTACAAAACAGTTCTTTGTATACCATATCAGCATACTGAATAGGAAGCCTCCTAGTCATCTTGGAGGTAGCGTCTTTTCACCATATTTGCCATCAAAAATTGCAAATCAAATGACGAGCTCCCATTATACTTGAACATCAGTGTCATAACTTCCTAACTTAAGGTCATTTGCTATTGAATTCCATCCTTGAGTCAGCCAAATCTCACCATCACACTTACTAAACGTCACTCTTCGTTCAATATTGTTGCATGTCTTCTGCAACAGTGGATTTTGCAGTTCAGATTCCCACTTTGATGTAAACTCACGCGACAAATGTTGATACAAAATATGAAGCCATCATAAATTGACATTTATAGCAATGTGTATATTATTGGGAGTTAGTTTGATTTTATACTCACAATATGTTATTGTCCTTCTATATTATACATGACTACCATATAATTCACTTCATTAAATGACCTCATGTCACTGTCAACATTCTCTTGATATTCATTTGTCTCATTTGTAACTTCAAAAATACTAGCTATTAATCTTATAGTCAAGCCCACACTTGCTGCATAGTGCGCATTAACCATGTTCTATTCGTGAATTCTTATTATGTCCATCCTCAGTTCTTCTGGTTCTTCCATCTGAAAGACTAGAAAATCACTGATATTTATAGAGCAGTTCTGCACAACTTTTTTCCAGCCTTCCGTAAAATAAAAATTACCTTTTTTCGTTGTCCACTTTCCCAAAAATGTCGTCCCATTTTCTATCATGATTATCAAAGGATTTGATATGAGTCCTTCTATTGGTTGCCAAAAATCTACAAGAATTATCTGCAATTGTGTAAATTTAAAAAATGTAATATTATAATATCTCATTGTTAAATATATTGACATCAGTTATGCATAATATCTTACCAATCTTTGTTCGGTAATATCAGTATTCATCATTCTAATGAACTTTATTGCTTCTAGGTCGATTGTAGTTCCAGCAAGTTCCTTTAGAATGTGTGGGTCATCAAAAAATAACACATCGAATTTGGAGTCACCTTTATAGCTAAACAAAGCCACATGTTTAACACATAAATTGTATGCTTTTCGAACTTTGCTCCACCCTTCTGTTAGTCTTCATCTTCATGCGCTACAACGAAGTTTTCCATTCCAAATACACAATAAAACTGTCTATGAAAACAGCAATATCAATATTGTTGTAATTTTAACATCCAACACAAGATAATTGGGAAAGGTAAAATCCTAAACCATCTTTTTTATTTATCCCTAATTGTAATTTTACACTTCTAATACAAGTTCATTTAGATGATTTTAATATACTTTACTCTTTGACGAAAGAAATTAATAGAACAATGTGTGTGACCAAATTCCTCAGATGAACAATAAAAATTTAATTGCAGTAACAAATAAAATGATTTCAGCCCAAAACCATGAATGATTTCAGCCTAGAACACTATAAACACTTACCCACTGATGCAAACAAACTTCCCTTTCTGAAAAGCAGTTACCCTCTCTTTTGCTAACTATTTATTCGATATGAAAATGAAGGTAGAGAAGAAGAAACGTGATACTGTACTTTTGAAAATCTTTCTTCGCTAACTGCTTCAACTCCTTTTGACTTTTTTTTTCAACAATTTTTTTTTCTGTATACAAATGGGCTTATTGGTAATGGACTTTCTTTTTTTTGAAAATTTATTCGCACCCATATTATTAAAAGGACCTACTATTTACACCTATTCTTTTTACTTTAAATTGTTGCAAAATTATTTAAACTGACTTTTGAAAGCTTTGTAACTTATGAGATAAGTTCATTTTAAATATTTTTTTTTTGCAATGACTATCAAATATATACTTAATTCCAGTGCTCATGATTACTTCTAAACAAAACTTATAACAATTAAATGGTACATGTAAATTCATAATTCTTTGCATATATACTTTGTATA
The DNA here is from genome assembly GCA_963573325.1 of Astragalus glycyphyllos. Classification (NCBI taxonomy): domain Eukaryota; kingdom Viridiplantae; phylum Streptophyta; class Magnoliopsida; order Fabales; family Fabaceae; genus Astragalus; species Astragalus glycyphyllos. The sequence goes on from OY754307.1 coordinate 43,287,668, forward strand.
CAGGCATACACAACAATATGCAATAAATTTTCCGTAAAAATATCTACAAAATACACAGATATTAATTAATTAAATTCAATGATGATGGTTCAACGATTAATGATAAAAAAGAATCCTTGATCTCTAACATTGATTTGATTGCTGATAAAAAAAGAGAGTGGATTCCGAAGTTTGTTGATGATATTGTGCAGCAGAAGGAATTGCTGCCCAACAACACTAAAGTTTCTGCAACACTAAAAAGAGAACATTTTCCTGTAACTGCAACATTCACCCTCCCTCTTCGCCAACACTTTTTACTCAAAACACCAATAATGACAAACACATAATTAGGATAATATTTGATCCAAATATATAATTACATATATAATACTTCAATTGTCTATATCAAGTTCACAAAATATAACGCATATTCCCAACTTCACAACTTTGCATACCTATATCTATTACACAAATTCACAGGTTGACATTGATGGTGTTGCTCAGCAAGAAGAATTTCTGCCAAGCAATACTAAAATCACTGCAACAATAAATAGAGGACATTTTTCTGTCGCCGCATAATTCACTGCAACCATTGTAATAATACAAATCAATACAATAAATACAATTTTCTTAAACCCTTTTCACTCAAAATAGCAATAATGACAAACACATAATTACAATAATATTTGATCGAAATATATATTTACATATATAGTTCTTCAATTGTCTATATCAACTTCACAAAATATAACACATATTCACAATTTCACAACTTTACATACTTATATTTATTACACAAATTGACAGCTTGACAATTTTTTCTATTGCCTCAGTTTAAGCAATTCAACCCTAACCACTGCTTCACCAACCCTTCTTAAGAACCTGAGCTTATCTCCTAATATAACTATTCCTAGCCTTGCAAATTCATGCCAATTCTCCTGTAGACTTCATTTCAATGAAATTTCGCTATCCGATCCACCAGTTGCATGCCATGTTAACAGCCAACTTTGCCTCTCACCTCCTGGGAGCATCACTTCCAAATTCTTCTGCTAGAGAACAACAAGCTTTGAAGCCTCTTGAATTGGCTCTTCCTGCAAACAAATCGTTGCTACATTTAATTCTTTTAAGACAGTAAAACTATTAAAACATCTAATACAAATTTGTCAACTGTTACCAGTGGCTTTTTGCAATCAACCATGTAGGGTGTTATAGAAGCTATCCATAGATCCACTTCTGTTGATCGTTGTGTGGGCTGTTTTGCAACAAAGTCATAAAGAGTGTATTCCAGATTTTTACCAACTTCACTTACAATTTTCATAGTGAATTCCGAATTCCCCAAATAAGTGAAGAACATGTAACAATCACCCTTAATCTCCTGATCATTAAACATAAATTCCCACCCTTCCTCGAACCAAATTTCCTTCCCAAACTGCTGAAACCATACTTCATATGAACACTCATTTTCGCAATGGATGGTTAGAGGGTTTGTTAGGTAGTGTTTGTGCAACTTTACAAATCCCCATTGTATTCTCAATACAGCAAAAAATTATTAGGAAAAAAAATGTTGCGATACTGTGTTTCGAATATTAAACAATAGGAAAACATAAAATAGAGTTTTCATTACTTACTGATGTTACATGCCCAGCAGTCGGTCTCCTATATGGAATACAGAAGCAAACAGGAGTGTGTAGCTCCATGAATCATACACTACTTGCACCTCCATACCATCCTTTCCAAAAAACCATACATTAAATTTATTTTCTCCAAGGTGCCTAAAATAAATAACTTCTAATGGACACCCCTTCGAATGTGCGCTTGCAAGTTCTCCCCAACCATTTCCAAGAACTAACTTACCTCCATCATTCCACATGTGAACCGTTGATCTGACACCACTTGAAGAAACCAACTCTATAGGAATATTCAATATGTGCCCCCATTTCTGAGCAAACCCCTCAAGAATCACCTACAAACACATTTCAATGCATTAGTGCACTTTCCATGTTACTATAAGTCATTTACTTTGATCCTTTGATAATCATAACATTTTAATTTGACATCAATGTCTTACCACTTCCTTGCAATTTACAGATTTGTAGGCGCAAGCAAACGAATCTTGTTCGGTACCAGAATACGGGATATGTCCTCGAGCTGAAGTGCTCCGCGAGGAAGGGAAGTGGACCTCGGATGGCTGGACTTGGACCTCGGATTGGCCGAGGTGGTCTTCTCCAAAGTTCAGGAGAAGGCATGTGCTCAAAGAGTGGGGTCAAAGTCGCCTGGGACTTCTACCTCCGGTCTCCGTCTTAGCATTTAAGCCAAGCCGAAGAGGAGGCTAGCTCGCGAAGAGCAGATTCGGGGTCGCTGTGGACTGTTACACGCCCCGGGACTGAGCATTTAAGCTCGGAGTCGAGGGGGACGGTGCGTCGTTCTTTGACGGCCTCACCTCGTACCGTTGTCCGCCGAGTGGCCAGCTCGATGTCGGACTCGAGTGAGAGCGGCGTTGTTGCTAGTCGGGAGCTTGGTTTCATCGCGAGCCCTGCAACTGGGGAAAATAGAACGATTGATTGAAGATGTCTTTATTCCGGGACGCTACTGGTCTGAATGTTACATTGGACTAACTATAGTATAGCCTGAGCTTGGCAGCATTCCATGTTCGGGGTATTGGCTCCTTTGAAAGAGTTTCCAGATGATAATCTCCTGTCCCGGTCTTTGCTAAGACTCGGTAGGGCCCTTCCCAGTTGGGTGCGAGTTTTCCCTCGCGAGCATTCTTGTTGCCGACGTCAACTCGCCTGAGGACGAGGTCCCCAACAAGAAGTCTCGGGTAATGGCTTTCTGGTTGTACCATCTGGCAATTCGAGCTTTAACGATGGCCTCGGCAAGTTGTGCTTTATCTCGGACCTCTTGTACGAGGTCGAGTTCTTCTCTTGCGGCTTTGGTAGCTCGTCTGGCCATGCCCCCTTTGCTCCTTGAGCCTTTTCTTCAATCCTTTGAGAACGACCCTGCTTGCCGACTCCACCTGCCCATTGGTTTAGGGGTGTTCGACGGATGTGAAGTGCTGCTTTATGTTCAGATCCTTCATCAATTTTCGAAATCCTTTATCCGCGAATTGTGTCCCGTTGTCAGTGATTACCACAAAGGGAACCCCAAAAACGGGTCAGGACATTCTTTTTGACAAACTTCATGCAGTTGCTGGCGGTTATCTGGCCTAGTGGTTATGCTTCGATCCATTTTGTGAGGTAATCAACGGCTACGATTAGGTATTTGACCCCGCCTCGGCCAGGTGAGAAGGGCCCGAGGAGATCTATTCCCCACTGGCTGAAAAGCCATGCTGCTGACAAGGAAGAGAGTTCAGCTGGCGGAGCGTGAAGGACGTTGGCGTATCGTTGGCAGGTGTCGCACCTTCTGACGAGGTCGGACGCGTCCTTTGTCATAGTTGGCCAGTAGTATCCTTCCCTGAGGCCTTTTTCTCCAAGGCCCGGGCCCCCAGGTGTTGTCCGCAGATTCCTTCGTGGATCTCATCCAATTTGTACCCAGCCTCCTCCCCTTCAACGCACTTCAGTAAGGGGGTAGAGAACCCGCGCTGGAAGAGCTTCCCAGCCATAACGGAGTAAGAAGTTGCACGTCGCCAGACTGCGGTGCACTTCAGCCAGTGTTTTCTGTTATTGCATTGATCTCGGACACAGTGGTTGGAGACAGGTCCACGCTGGGTTTCGTCAAGTTTTCTTGAATGATGCTTCTCAGATTTCTTGTTGGTTTTGTGCTGGCCAGCTTGGCTAGGACGTCGGCTCGGGCATTCTCAGCTTGAGGTACGTGCTTAAGTTCTGCCCGTTCGAAGCGGAGGAGTAACTCCCGCACCCGTGCTAGGTACCATTGCAGAACGATGTCGTTTGTCACGAAGTCTTTCTTGACCTGGGATACTACCAGCAAGGAATCCGTGTGTCAGCTCGATGGTTTCTGCTCGTTCAACCCGGCAATGCAGGCTTCCTATTCCGCCTGGTTGTTTGAAGTGGCGAAGGCGAAGCTGAGGGAAACCTCGATCATTAGCCCTTCGGGGTTCTCGAGGATGAGTCCATCCCCACTGCTCTTTAAACATGATGAGCCATCGACGTGGAGCTTCCATTGCAAGGGATTGGTTTTGGAAAGGGACAGTGTCATTTCCGCTACGAAGTCAGCTAGGACTTGAGCCTAGAGAGCAGACCATGCCTCGTATTTGATGCCGAACTCGAATAATTCCACGACCCACTTGATGATCCTTTCTGCGAGGTCGGGACGATGTAAGATCTGGCGAATGGGTTGGTCAGTCCTGACGACGATCTGATGAGCCACGAAGTACGGTCTTAGCCTTCTGGCTGCCACGACCAGGGCCAATGCCACCTTTTCTATTCTTTGGTACCGGGACTCAGCCGCCTGTAACACCTTACTTACGAAGTAAACTGGTCTCTGCGCTTCCTCTGTTTCTCGGATGAGGACTACACTTACGGTCTCCTCAGCCATGACGAGGTAGAGGTAGAGGGTTTCCCCCTCAATTGGTTTCAGTAGTATTGGTGGTTCGGACAATATTTGCTTGAGTTCGGCGAGGGTGCTCTTGCATTCGAGTGTCCATTCGAACTCTACACCCTTCTTCAGGACTTTGAAAAAGGTGAGTGAACGATTGGCTTCTCTGAACACGAACCTGGAGAGGGCGATAATCATGCCCGTTAATTTCTGCACTTCCTTCTAGGTGGTCAGAGGGCGCATTCGGTCACGACCCTGCATTTATCTAGGTTTCCCTCGATGCCTCTTTCAGTCAAGCAGAAGCCGAGGAACTTTCCGGCTCTGACACCAAAGGTACATTTCTCAGGATTGAACCTGAGGTTGTTTTTTCTTGCCTCGTCAAAGATTTCCTATAAGTCGGCCAAGTGCCTCTCATCAGCCTTGCTTTTCACAATCATGTCGTCGAGAGAGACTTCGACGACCCTGCCAATTTGGCTAGGGGAAACCTTGTTCATCATACGCTGGTAAGTGGCCCCAGCATTCTTGAGTCCAAAGGGCATGACTCTGTAGCAGTAGTTCCCCTGGCTTGTCATAAAAGCCATCTATTCCTGGTCTGGGGGATTTATTGCAATCTGGTTGTAGCCGGACTAGGCGTCTACGAAAGACAGAAGCCGAAATCCGGATGCGTTGTCTACGAGTTTGTCAATACTTGGGATGGGGAAAGCGTCTTTAGGGCAAGCTTTGTTAAGGTCGGTGTAATCAACACACATTCTCCCTTTCCCGTTGCTCTTTTTAACCAACACTACGTTGGACAGCCAGGTGGTATAGTTTACCTCTTTGATGAAGCCTGCCGAGAGGAGGTCGGCTACCGCCTTTGATGCTGCCTCGGCTTTTTCTTTGCTTTGGGCTCGGCGTCGCTGTGCCACGCACTTGGTGTCGGGGTTGACTACCAGGTGGTGGCACGCTACCTCTAGAGGGATTCCGAGCATCTCGGAGGCGAACCAGGCAAACAGGTAGGCATTTTTTCGCGGGTATGCGATCAAGCTCTCCCTGACATCCTTGCTGAGCTCGGCCCAACTTTGACAGTCTTCGCGGTGTCGTCACCCAGAGGGACTTCATGAAATTCGCCTTGGGGCTCGGGGCGTCTGATCTTTCTTTTGAGTTATCTAGCTAACTCGTCATTGTCCTCGTCCTAGGAGCTATCCGGGTCGTAGCGGGCATCGACCTCGGTGAGGTGTACTTGAGAAGCGGTTAGTAGTAGCTTGGGGAGCTCTTGCAGCTGGCGCTGGGTGCCTTTGAGAGCAAGGTACTGGCATCTTTCAGCAGAGTTGATATCGACCAAGACGGTCACAACGTTGCCCGCCAGGGTATGGAACTTCATTTTCAAATGTACCATGGAAGCGACGGCACCGAGCTTGGCTAATGTCGATCTCCCCACGATGCAGTGATACGGGGTGACGAGCAAGCTTCTTGTGACCGTAACACACCATGACGTCAATATATCCCAGAGGCCGAGCTCGTTCCCACAAAGCCCGGACAAGTCAGTCCCGAGGTATGGGTTCAAATCGGCGAGGGACAAGCCGATCTTTGGAAGGAAGACTTGGAACATGATGTCGGCAGAGCTTCCTTCTTACCTGATCTACCAGCATTCGCTTCACCTCGACATCGAGCATGGAGGCCGAGATGATGAGGGGGATGAACTCGTTTGGTTCGCTCAACAAGTAGTCTTCGTCGGAGAAAAAGAGAGGCTTCCTGGATGAGGCCGAGGCCGTCGTTGGGCCAGAGGTCAAGCTGGCAATCTCTCTCCATTTGCGCTTCAAGGTCTTTCTGGCTTCCGTGGTCGAAACGGATGAGCCACCCGAAAACACCATGAGGGAGTGATTCCTCCCACTGTTGTCGCCAATGTTCGGTACTGGAGTACGGGATATGTCCTCGAGCTGAAGTGTTCCGCGAGGAAGGTAAGTGGACCTCGGATGGCTGGACTTTGACCTCGGAATGGCCGAGGTGGTCTTCTTCCGCACCTCGGGTGGGGTACCTACAAGCACTCTGATGCCTAAGTCAGCAAGGGAAGAGAAGAGGTATTTGAGGGAGAAATAAGCGCGCACCTGGAAATGGTGGGTCGTACATGTATTTATAGAGCGGGGCGCCGTATCCAAACTGTTGGATCAGGTGGACAAGTCTTGCCCGTTGGATGCGGGTAGCCACCACCGCGGAGTCCAGTGTTGCTCTTAGCATCATCCGCGGATTGGTCCTGGCCCAACTGTTTGGATTTTGGCCCAGTCCGGAACAAATCTATTTGCGCTGCATTCATATATTGTTCTGCAAATAATAATACAATTACATACATATCCAAAAATAAACACAACATCTATAATATAAAACTTTAAAATAAATGAATGCATTAAAAAAACATTCACAATATCCATATTAGTATTTAAATGTTGATCACATATTTATCATTACCAACACCGACGCGGGAATGCCGGCGGCGCAATAAAGGGTCTACATCAGAAGTTTCCCCTGAACAAAATTGTCAAAACAAACTTTTAATACAAAAACTAATAAGATTATTGGAACATGCAATCAGTTAATCTATTTTTATGAAATATTTCAACGCAAGTTATAGCATTGTTGCTCATTCAAATATCCTAGCATGCATTTAACCCCCAAATTGGTTTCTTATTCAAGAAGCTTCTCAAAACAGAGTATAATTAAAATACACAAATTTATACATGCAAAACAATGATACTAATAATTAGATTATTCAAACATGCTATTACTTAAACAGATTTGATCAAATGTTTGAAGAAAAATCACAAGATTGACATTTGACAAACAAAATAATAAAAATTGACATATGACAAACAAAAAATCGAATCTTTTTACTTCTGCAATAACAACAACAGATTATTATCCATACATAGTTGAGTTTAGAAGAAAACTATGACCTTTTTTATTCATTTTCACTGCAAAATTTCTTCCTCACTGTCTTCTACCAGAGTGCTCCATCGTTTTCCCTTCACTATGGATGGTGGTTGAACAGTTGCAAGCGTATTTGTAGTTCGAAGTGGATATTCGTTAATGCAATAACAAAACGTTTTGATTTCGAGTATGAATAGGAAACCCAAGTTTTGTCTGATATAACAAACGCGCGCACCAAATACAACTATCTATTTGTACTTGGTGAGTTTCCAAAATGGTGTGTTTCTAATCACTCACGACTGTTCCTTCAAAAAAGTATCTGAATAATTGTTTTTTTTTCGTCAATATTATTGACCGGACCTATAGTTATTAATTCTATGTACTCTTGGGCCTTTTCATAATGGACCAGTATTTTCCAGTTATCTATTTTCGTACAACATTTTTGAAACCCATTTCTAATTGCACCTGCTTTTTCATTCTTCTTATACATGTATAGACTCTATTTTTTGAAATTTTAAGCACACACTCTTAAGTAAATGTGAAGGAGATAAAGTAATTGTTCTAAGAAAGTGAGAAATAACAGCCATCACCGATTGCATTCCCAATGCCCCTGACGATGTTGCTCAACACGAGAAATCTGTGCCAGACAGCACAAGCAGAACAAAAAAATCAAGAATAATAACTCAACGCATGCAGATAATCACTTTTCTTATGTATGTATAGATACAAATTTTTAAAGATCGAAGCGCAAATTCTCAGTTTAATCTCAAAGACACAAATTCAATAATATAACGAAAGTAGCATGTCACACGGAACACATAGTCCATTCCCAACTCTGTTGATCGTGTTGTTTAGCAAAAGAAATCTCACGTTTGTATTAATGTCATTGCACGTAATAAATATTTACAGTTCCTTCGTGTGCTAACAATCAACAATGATATTCACCCTCCGACTTCGCCAACGCGTGCGAAGCACGGGTCCTGGGTCTACTTATAATATAAGCATGAAACAAAATTTTATTTGTAGCACAAACCTGCAAATAAGTAACATATTTACTTGAATTCTAGTTTTTTTTTATAAACTGAATTCTAGTATTTTATTTTTATTATTAATAATCATAAAATTTAGGTTGTAATATTTTTAATATAGATTGGTTCTTGCGGTTAAATTGCTGACCACCCTAGGCTAGGGTCCTAGATACACCACTGTTTGCATTACTTACAAGCAATAAAGAATAATGGAAATAGCTGGGAAAACTAAGTGAGTAGTGCCTTAGAAAGACAGGTGTTTGGATCCTCTCCTTTCCTCCTTCCCCTCCATTCAAAAATACAAGGGTGGAAGGAGAGAGAAAATGATTAAAAATTTTTAAATAATGATGAGAGAGTGAATATAAGAGAGAGATAGAGAGGATGGAGTGAGAAGTAGGGTGAGTGGGAAGGAAATGATACAATCCCAAATAGAGAGTGGCACAATAAGAGAAGTTGTTTGTGATTTTGTTTTCATAAATAAATAAATAAATAGAAACACGGGCATTCACATCGGTCACTTTATTTCACACATTTTTCAAAAAGACTATATTTATCAAATAAAAATTATATATTATGGAAAACAAGGTTATATTATTCCTCTAAGTAGAAAAAGACTAACTGTAAAAGTATTCAAACACGGAAAATAATTATATCAATATCAATCAATTATGATTAAAATATATCAGTTACGGTCGGTTTCTCGAGATGAGAAAGGACCGAACGTGTGTCTGTGGTGTGTTTAAGAGACTGATTTGAAAGAATGAAGGTGGGATCCGTTTATTGGCCTCAGTGGATTGTTTATATATTACACTGTGCATAAATGCTAATTAATTACAATTATGGTCGAGTTGACCGTTTACAGACAGGGGAGGGAAATCAGGGATATTTCCCCTCTGATTGCGCCTCATTCCTTTTTGGGGAGGACGAGGCTTGACTATGGAGGCCGGCCAATTTCTCTCTGGGCGAAGCCCTTCAATAACCGAGCGGATGTATTAGCCGGGTAATCCTGGCCAAAACAGAGACCTTCGAGCGGCGAGCACGTAGGGTGAAGTCGTTCAAATAAGTGGAGCTCGGTTCTGTATAGCCCTTCAGTGTGTTCGGACTTGGTGCTTTGACGCCTAGCTCTTAGGCTTTGAGGAAGTTACGAGTGCCTGCGCGTTACTTGGTCGGTGACTTGACGTCTCTTTATTTCTGAAGTCATTGATGGGACTTGATGTTTTGATCTGACATGTTGACTTGCTTGACTCTTGACCATTGAACGCATCGGTTTTCGCGTTTGACTCCTCGTCTTTGGTGCCCTCGTAAGTGTGGGCATTGTAACTTGTCTCTGGATTTCTTTATATAGAGGTGGGAGCTCTCTTTCGTTCAGGCATATCTGGGTGCTTTCATATTCTCCTCTTTCTTTGTCCAAGCTTTCCGTTGTGTGGGCGGGATGTTGTTCCGATGGGAGCTCCGTTCTGCCGCGGCGGTGGCTTCCCATTTCTTCGAATCTCGTCGGCGTCTCTTTGCTGATGGTCCTTTGCTCAAGTGAGACCCCTTTCCCGGAGAGTTCAGTGAATCGATCCGAGTTACTTTCCCGAGCTGGAGCGTTTTAAGGTAACTACTGGGGGAAGAGTCCGTTTTGAATGTTCTCCGGTGGTTCTTGTGCTCCCAATGGAGAGACCATGTGTTTTAGGGCAGCTCCCAGTCTTCCTCTATTCCTCGGAGGGGCGCTGCGGATTGCTCAGCACTATCAACTTTGACGTCAGAATTTAGGAGGGGTGATGTTGATGCTCTCGGCGGACCCTCTTTTCGCCATCTTTGCCGCCTTGGGGACCTGCAAAGGTGAAAAAGAGGGCCAAGGAAAGCAAGTTTCAGCTGTTAGTTTGTGATATGTATGAATTTTACTTCTTTCTTTTCCGCATGGTCGTTGTAACTTCTTTGTTTGTTAATGTATATCGTTCGGTTTTACTGGTTTTGCCCCACCGGGATCTTCTTGTTTGCTTGGTTTATTATTTTTGACGCTCGAGATATCAGTGTATCCCGCTTCGGTGTCACTTCTTAGAGTTTTTCACGATTTAGAATGCCCGTGCATCCAACAGGGGGCCGCCTTGCTGGGAATATGTTATTTCTGCCAAAAGATCGACTTTGAGTTGTTCGCTTGGTAACTTCGATTTTATCCAGTCTTCACCTATCGGGACTTGTTATTCCTTCTTAGAGCAACATTGACCTTTTGTTCGTGTTGAGGCGCCCCGCCCGGTTTTTCCTTTTTGTCTAAGAAGATTCCTCACGGCGCGGCAAACTCGTCAGTTTCGCTTAATTACCGTGAGGTTTGCCCAAGGGTTGGGCGGAGGCTCGTCAGCCCCGCCTATTGCTTGTCGAGACTTGTTTGTTTTGCCCAAAAGTAACATCGAGACGTTGCTCGGTCCTTACCACTTCCGGACTTTCGTCTGGGATTGTTGGGTGCATTCTAAATGTTTTTGTGTAAAAAGATCAGTTCATTGATACATTGGAGCGTACATCTCTTGTGGCCTTATTTCAGGCATTACAAAACAGTACATTATTGTTATTCTAGCTATAGTAGAACTGGAGGTTTGTAGCGTAACAGGACCTGGGAATGTTTCCATCGTTCAGTTTTTCAAGTTTGTATGCCCCTTTCCCGATCACCTCTTTGATTCGAAATGAGCCGTCCCGGTTTGGAGATAGCTTTCCAACTGCTCCGATTGTGACTGTGTGTTTGAGCAAGAGGTCGCCTGGTCTAAACTCCCGTGGCCTCACTCTGGTGTTGAATTTTCTGGCGGCCCTTTGCTTGGCGGCCTCTTCCTTCACTTTTGCCATCACACGTACTTCGTCCAGCAAGTCGAGATCAGTTCATAGTTGCTCTTCGTTGGATTGCTTTTTAGTTAGCAGCCTTCTAGGGCTTGGCTCGAGGATTTTCAAAGGGATCATTGCATCACTCCCATACGTGAGCTTAAATGGGGGTTTCCCCGGTTGCTGACTGTACGCTGGTGTGGTAGGACAAGATTACAGAGGGGAGCTCTTCGGCCATATTGCCCAAGGACTCGTCTAGTCGCTTCTTTAGGCCGTTTAGTAGTATCTTGTTGGCTGATTCTGCCTGACCGTTCGTCTGCGGGTGTTCCACTGAGGTGAACACTTGTTGGATCTTCCATGATGCGCAGAACTCGACCATCACTTCTGATGTAAACTGGGTTCCGTTGTCAGTTATGATGGTCTTTGGGAGTCCGAACATGCATATTAGTTTCCTCCAGTAGAACTTTTTCACCCTTTGAACAGTGATTTTAGCCACCGGTTCAGCTTTGATCCACTTGATAAAATAACCGACAGCTACTATCAGGTACCTCACCTGTCCGGCCGCTGGTGGGAATGGTCTCAGGATGTCTACTCCCCATGTGATGAACGGCCATGAGGGTGAGATGGCTTGCAGGCAGGTGGGGGGAGCCCTAGGGATGTTGGAGTGACGCTGGTATGTGTCACATTTTCTTACGAAGTCCATGGAGTCTTGCCTGATGGTCGGCCAATAATAGCCGGCCTTTGTGATCTTGACTGCTAGGGCCCTGCGGCCGACGTGGCTTCCGCAGGCCCCTTCACGTATCTCTCGATTGATTTCTTGTGCTTGGTCCAGGGTTACACATTTGAGTACTTGTGTTGAGAATCCCCTTTTGTAGAGCTCTGAGCCGAGCAAGGTGTATTTGCCGGCTATTCTTGATAGTGTCCGCATTTCTTCCTCTGTTGCCCGGAGTTCTTCGCCCTTTAGGTAGGTTATGATGCTGGTCATCCAGTAGTTGTCTCCTGCCTCTACTGTGAGGATTTGGACTTCGTTTATGCTTGGTTGCTGAACTGTTTCTCGTATGATCGTCTGGTTATTGTTGGGCGCTTTGTTGCTGGCTAGTTTGGAGAGTATGTCCGCTCTACTACTCTGCTCCCTTGGCACATGCGTCAACTCGAAGGTTTTGAATTTTTCTCTCAGCTGCTGTACTTTTTCTCGGTATTTTGCTAGCATCTCATCTTTGGCGGTGAATGCCCCTGTGACCTGTTTGGTGATTAGCAGTGAGTCGCTTCTCGCCTTTAAGTTCTCCACCCCAACCTCGTTTGCTTTTCTCACCATCAACGGGTTCACGAGCCAAGTGGGGTATTTACTTCTCTGATGAATTTTGCCTTTGTTAGATTTTTGGTCTCCTCCCTCACGGCCAACGTCTTCTCCTCACCCTACTTTCTTTTTCTCTGGGCCACAGGTTTAACAGTAGGACTTAGTGATAAACGATGACAGATAAAGTACGGGTCTATAACTGGCATGTCGTGGGGGGACTGTAGCGATCAAAAATTCCGGGTGAAGATTCCTCGAAGGATCAAAAATGAAGCCGCCACCAAAGTTTAGTTTAAGGGCAAACATTGGAAAATCCCTTTGATTCGGATAAGGGTCCTTGAGACCAGATTAGGGTTCGGGAGTCGATTATGCATGAGGAAGGAATTAGCACCCCACGGCATCCTTCCTAAGGAAGGTTACCTGCTGATTAGTTGTAGGAAGAGAAAGTTAATTTTGAAACGTTTATTTTACCCCTTTTTATTGTGAATTAGAAGAAATTAAAAGAAAGATAAAACTAGATATTTTTGAATTTTGGAAAAGGATTATTTAGAAGAAAAAAAAGACTAAAAAAGGTTTTTTTATTAGTGCAATTGACAGAGGTCGGCCGCCCTCTGCTCCTACGTATCTCTTGGTGGAGAATCAAATCACACGTAGTTCTTGGTAGAAAAAATTTGTTTGTTTGGTATTTTTTAATTAGGGATTTTAGGACTCTTGAGTGATCCGTTCAATTATCCTAAAAAAGCTGACTAATCCGATTGTACAATCGACTTAATCCCCATTTTTGAAAATTTGATTTTGTTTGAAGTTTGAAAAATGGTTTGATGTGTTGGTGGTTTGATTTTATTGGAATAGGAATTTTAGGACTCCTGAGTCGTACGACTCATTCATCCTAGAACGCTGACTAACCCGAATGTACATTCGACTTAGTCCCCTATTCATTTTTTGGAAAAAAAGGTTTTCTTTATTAATTTTTTTTATAGGGGTTCTAGGACTATTGAGTCGTACGACTAATTCATCTTAGAACGCTAACCAACCCGAATGTACATTCGACTTAGTCCCCAATTTGTTTTTTTAGAGAGAATGTATTTATTTTTTAGAAAAATATAAGTTTGGGGAAAATGTTTATTTGTAGAAAATATGGAGAAAAAAAAAACGAACAGGGTGTGGCAGCAAAAGAGGGTGTGCGTAATCATAGAAAACGGGGCTTTCTGTGGGAGGCGTAATCATTGAAAACGGCGGTGTAAGAAGTAAACTGAATTTAAAATTAAAAAGATAAAAAAGGATTATTCTAATAGCACTATAATAGCATCTTTAAAAAGGAAACCCTAATTTGTTTCCTCTTCTACCAGCGCCGTTCTTATGCTTCTAAGAGAGAAAATGAAGAAATTTCAGAGAAAAGAATAGAGGGATTTGCGAGATTAGGGGAGAGATTTTCGGTGAGGGAAAATTACAGGAGAGAGAGAGAGAGAGAGGAAGAAGGGTGTGGTTTCCGGCGAGAGTGAACGGAGGGAGACGACGAAGGACGGCGGTGACGCTGCTGCTCACGGCAGTTCTGGCGTTGGAGACGACGGCTCCACCAAGAGATGGAGAGTTCGCGTGTTCGCGGGTGAACGGCGTGGTGACGATGGTTGACGGCGACAGCTACGTATTTTGGAGGGACAAACGGGATACGACGGTGGTTGAGAGACAGTGGGGGACGACGTCGGTTGTAGGGTGGTTTACGGCCAACAGCCACCGTCCACGGTGGTCGGACTGTTCTGATTCTTTTTTTTTTGTATTCTTCTCTTCTTCTACTTCTATTTCTGGATTTGGTCTTACTCTAATCCTATTCTTTTTTCTTCCTGCTCTAATCTGTCTTAAATAAATATACCTTATACAATACTAATTTAAAAACTATTTTTTTCAGGATTTGTTAACTCATATATACAACACTAATCTAAAATCTATTTACAGACAACAGAACTTAAATTGACTACATTATATTTATCGCATATATATATATATATAAATACACAGACATATATATAATGTTTTGTTAGTTCAGCAACTACAACCTATTAATCTGTTATTAACTAAACCCAATAGAAAAAAAAAAAGAAAAAAATTTTATGGACACCGACCTCTTCTCCAGCATCTGAAAAGCCTATCGCTTGTTGCTACTGCTGCTTTTTTCCTCTGTTTTCTGAAATAGCCCCTCTTTTGCTTGCTCAAGAATTTGGAACCAATTTTTATGGTGATTAGGGTTCTGATTTTGAACCACTATTCTTTTGTATTATTTCTGAGTTATTTTTCTCTCTGATTTTCTTCCCCCTTGCTGTGTATTCTATTGTCTTTTTATAGGTAGAAATTGAAATCAGGAATTTAAGTCCTGATCAATTCTTTCCATTTTCAGGCCACAACAGCTGTTAACAACTTGCTGGACAAGGAGCCGGGACTAGGGTTGAGGCACAACCCTCAGCCGCAGCAGCAACAAGGGTCTTGGGTTTTTTTGCATTTTTGTAATTTTTTATATTTTTGGGCCCTTTTTGAGGCCTTTTTTTTGGATTCTTGTAATTTTTGACGATTGTAATATAAAAACTGTTTTTATATCTTTTTGTGTATTATTTGTAATTTATTTTATTTTTATATGTTTTTTTGGATTAAACAAAAGTAAAAGGAAACGCTAAATTGGGCCAAACGATAACAAGAAACCGGGCCCAATAAGACAACATTCTAACTTATGCCAGAATCGTGTTTAAAACAAAATCCGATCGAAATTAGGCCCACTTACATGAATTGTGCTTAGGCCCGAATTTGCAAATATAGGTCAAATTTAACAAACAACGGGGTCTGTCCCAATTAAACAAAAGCATGCCCAAATAAGAAGTGTAGGCCTAAACGAATAAAACAAGTAATAAAAAGGGTCGGACAAAATTGGGGTATGACAGCTTCCCCTCTTTATTTATATTCCATAGAAAAACTGAAGGATTTTCATAGTAGGAATAGAAATAAAGATAAACAGACGCTAGTTTTGTCCCTCTTAGGTGGAAGTGGGGGGGTTTGAGAATTTACAAGTATGGTTAACACTTGGCATGTTAACGAGAAAGCTATAAAGAAGGATCACTGCGGATCTGAAGGACAACTGGGGGTCTGAAGGAGCACTTGGGCTCTGAAGGACTGATTAGTCTAAATGTCTAATCCGCAGTCGATGATTGGCGCATTGATTTGAATTAAACTGAAGGACCGATAGGTCTGAAGGGCTTCCTGGGCCTGATGGACCAAAAATGGTCTGATGGACTGCAATTAGCTATGGTACTAGTAATAACAGTCTGAGGGTGACCTACGTTGTTGCGGTCGTGAGGGTCAAGATCAGATCTAGAACTGATATGTTGACCACGAAGGATTTACGCTACGTCTTAGGCAGACATAGCTAATCTGAAGGACCATTGGGGGTCTGAAGGATTCGCCGCGCTCAGTGGCGACGTTATGATCTGAAGGTAGAGTTCGAATCCGTCATTTTGACGTGTTAAATCGAACTGAACTGAAGGACCGGTTTGGTCTGAAGGATCTATGCTAGACTCTGTGCTAACACTGCGATCTGTTTGATATAGGATTCAATGCTCATTGCGTTGACTGAATGAATGAAGGTATGTAGGGGTCGACACTTGAAGTCGATTGAAAAGTAATTGATGTTATGCATATGATATGCATGTAATGTATGCGCTTGAAATGATTGATTTTAAGTGGAACGATGAATGAAAATGGGTGACTTTTCCTCTTTTTGCTTTTTGCTTTTTTTTCTTCGTTTTTGCTTTTTGTTTCTTTTCTTGATATATGATGAATGCACTAAATGAAAAAGTGAATATGATGGAAATGTAATATTTTAGTGCAAACACTGGTGAATAAAAGGAAGTGCATAAATGCATGGTGGAGTAGCAACATTTTTGTTGTAATGATGAGACGCGCGAAGCAAAGGTGAATATTGATTATTCCTTGGAAAAATTAGATTTGATTCATACTTTCGCAATCTCAAGGTTGTTATTTACAGACACTGATGTGAGAAAGTTCTTGGTTGTATTTGGAAGCTCACTTATTTTTCTCTTCCATTATGATGCCCCATGAAAAGTGGATTTTCAGTATCACGTTATAAGCTTGTGTTCTCTCTCTTTGAAGAATTGTTTAGTAAAGATGTATAGCAGTGAAAATATAGATGAATGTGTCATGTAACTAGGAGTTCTAGAGATCTAGGGTATGGTTAGATGTGGCACATGAGTGGATAAATGACAAGTTTTTACCAAAGTCGTGAAAGGTAGGTTTGCCCCAATCCAAGAAACGTGGGACTGCCCCAATTTAGGCTTCTGATGACAGTGAATGAATAATTTGCCCATGTCTAGTGGTGACAACAACTAGGGGTGTAGAGAAAAGGAATGACTTGACTTTGGAATAAAAGGTAGAAGGCAAAACATCTCGTCTCAACCCATGGAGTTTGGTGTTGCCCCTATTATGATAAGGACAAAGTTGCCCCGACTGAAGTATTATTGGGAAAGGGTTTATTTAGGGCGATGGGTTGAGAAATTGCCCCAGTATGGTTTTATGGACGTGAATATAGTAAGGGAATGAGATGGGTTTAGGGCGAATTTCCTTACTATAGGTGGAGTGAAGGATGACGGGAGTGCCCCACTTTGGATAGTATTTCAAATGGTTGCTCTGTGTGAGGTTGTGAAAGGTGACAGGGTTAGGGTAATGGCTATATAGACTGGGTGTGGTATATGACTGGGAAGGACAATGGACAAATTTTCCAAAGCTTTAGTGGAAGGAGCGGTGAAGGGAATGTCCCCACTTTGGATCTGGGTGACGTTCCTAGTACAAACTTTTGGTTCTCTTTAAGAGAAATCCCAAAGACTTTGACAGTCTTGACTTTTTGATAATTTCACTTAGTGATCACTAGACTTTGTCTTAATATCAGTGCAACTTGAACGGATCTTGGAGTGCAAGTTTTTGAATTTTTTTTGAGCTTTCTTCTCTTTTCTGATTTTTTTTAGCTTTCTTCTCTTTTTTGATTTGTTTTTTTTTTGAGCAAACATATTGTTAATAGATAAACTTATTTGTCCTAAAATTAAAACTTTGAGAAAATGAAAGCAATCGGTCATTGATCGGAATGGAAAGAGTTGTAATGTGATGAGGGGTTTATGAAAGAAAGGGTTTGTGATGAGGTCAATGGTTAGGAGTTTACGCAAGAAAGGGGTTGTAATGTGGCTAATGGTTAGATGTTTATGAAAGAAAGAGGTTGTAATGTGGCGAATGGTTAGAGGTTTATGAAAGAAGAGTTTGTAATATGGCCAATGGTTGGGGGTTCATAACGGAGAGGATAATTAGGCACCATGAGGTGTTTGAGGGTTTATTGAGACGAGGATCTCTTACGCACCTCATGGTAGAATAAACCTGTTTAAATTTGTAACGTGGCCAAGGGTTTATGGAGGATAGGATATTTGGGCCAAAAGAAGTGTTTGAGGGTTCATTGAGACAAGGATCTCTTATGTGTTTAATGGTATGTGGTATCAGCTCATCATATCAACTACTTTTTCTTTTTTTGCTTGATTCAGCATTTTTTCAACCTTCTTTTTTTGCATTTTCTTTATCTTTATTTTGTGATTTTTCTTTCTCTTTTTTTTTGAGCTGAGTGAGCTGATAAAAGTGATACACCATTTTTAGATGTGGAATTGACCCTTGTCTAGGGTGATTGAGGAAATTTTTGTTTTTTTGGCTCAAAGTGGGTAAAGGATTTTTAGGATATGGAGAGGAAAGATGGCCAAACTTCATTTCATGATTGCTTCTTTTCTACGAAACTTAACTTCAGGACAAAAATTTATTTATTTTCATATAGATACTCTTTTTCTTTTTATTATATGCCCTAATTTTTGCTTAGGTGGCTCTTGCGAGTTTTCCATCCTAACAGGCTTTTTTTGTTTTTTGTTTTTTGTTTTTTGTAAAGGACTTGCACCAAGGGAATACCATACTGACAAGATGTCTAGTGATCACGAATTTGCCCAGCGTTGGGACCTAAAGTGTCATTTAATTAAAACCAAATAGTCAATTAGAGACTGGTGTGGGGAGTATGTACTTTATGGGTGGTCGGGGTGAAATTAGACATGGACAAGGGATGATGATAAGATGCAAAGATGGAGACACTAACTGACTCAAACGAGAATAAAGGCACATGTCACACAAGTTCACTATACGAATGCTTCAAAGAGAGTTAACATTAATTAAAACATGATAGGATTTTTGATGGACCGTTTCTGTCATTTATCATGGGATGGATGAGATGCAACAATTTGTTGAAGAAATTATGAACGAGCTGCTAATAGTGAAAATTTGGAAAACTGAGCGCCTTGAAACACCTTGAGTTTGCAACTAAGTAAGACTAAACTTTTCCAAAGAAGAATAATTGTTTCGCAAGAATGTCTCATCTCACATCACAGTTTTTGTTCTAAAAAAATTTTATGCTTTTTTTTATATAAATGTATAATAGATAGACATGATAAAAATGCAAATGCATGGAGGAATAATCACTTGAAAAGACTAACTACTCTAAATGTTTTTTGTTTTGTTTTTTTGTTTTTTTAGAGGCAATGCAATATGCAAAATGCTAACTGAAATATATATTTTTGAAGACGAATGATGCAAGGATAATCACGTGATTTTTGTTTTTGTTTTATTTTTTGAAATGATTCATGCATGCAGAAATGATTTATGAATAAAATGATGTATAGATGAAACAACATGGGTTTTTTGTTTTTTGTTTTATTTAGAGAATGATGCATGTAGGTGGGAATAATGCATTTGAACTAGGATAACAACATGAGTGAGATTATATGTATGAATGTTATGTTTTTTGAAATGTAATTTATAATGATGAAGTTGCAAATGATGTGATGCCTACACTATTTGATGACGATCTCTTTGTGAATGATTATGAATGAATGGAAATGCATGCAAAATGAGATGTTTATATATTTATTTTTTATGATATGCAAAAAAAGAATAATAATGCATGCGATATGTTTCTAATAAAATATGATTTTTTTATTTTTTATTTTCCATGAAAATGGGAAGAAATGGATTATTGTTTGTTTGATTGTAATAGCATTAAGCTCCTTTGTGTCCTAGAAGGGTTCCTTTAGGAATAGGTCTAAGGTTTTTCTACTGAGTGAACCTTTCAAGGGTAGCTCTAAAAAGTCCAAAATAAGGTTCCTAGAGCCAACGACCCCAGTTAAGAATGCTAATCGCAACAATAGGCAAGCTATTAGAAGTGATAGCACCCTCAAAAGGGACCAAACTCTAGGTGAGGCTTTCGTAACCACCGAGCTGGATCTACATCCAGAAGGCCATTACTACGCAACCTCATTCTAACTTAAGATGTTCTCCAGTCCGGGTATAGGACTATACTCACGTGTGTGCTGAGGTGTGGAGTGTGTGTAGGAGCAAAATGTCAACAGGCCCCCAAGCTGCAAAACAAACATATACAAAAAAGTGGTCTTCTATCCTAAAGTTTACATATCACATAAAAAAAATAACATGCAACAAGAATAAAAGATAAAAGATAGAGTAATATAAAACATTAAATTAACTAACAAATCCTACAACTAACTAGACTAGGTTTGACTCTTTAAAATGTCCCCAGTGAAGTCGCCAGCTGTAGCGACCGAAAAATACGGGTGAAGATTCCTCGAAGGTTCAAAAATGAAGCCGCCACCAAAGTTTAGTTTAAGGGCAAACATTGGAAAATCCCTTTGATTCGGATAAGGGTCCTTGAGACCAGATTAGGGTTCGGGAGTCGATTATGCATGAGGAATGTATTAGCACCCCACGGCATCCTTCCTAAGGAAGGTTACTTGCTGATTAGTTGTAGGAAGAGAAAGTTAATTTTGAAACGTTTATTTTACCCCTTTTTGTTGTGAATTAGAAGAAATTAAAAGAAAGATAAAACTAGATATTTTTGAATTTTGGAAAAGGATTATTTAGAAGAAAAAAAAGACTAAAAAAGGTTTTTTTATTAGTGCAATTGACAGAGGTCGGCCGCCCTCTGCTCCTACGTATCTCTTGGTGGAGAATCAAATCACACGTAGTTCTTGGTAGAAAAAATTTGTTTGTTTGGTATTTTTTAATTAGGGATTTTAGGACTCTTGAGTGATCCGTTCAATTATCCTAAAAAAGCTGACTAATCCGATTGTACAATCGACTTAATCCCCATTTTTGAAAATTTGATTTTGTTTGAAGTTTGAAAAATGGTTTGATGTGTTGGTGGTTTGATTTTATTGGAATAGGAATTTTAGGACTCCTGAGTCGTACGACTCATTCATCCTAGAACGCTGACTAACCCGAATGTACATTCGACTTAGTCCCCTATTCGTTTTTTGGAAAAAAAAGGTTTTCTTTATTAATTTTTTTTATAGGGGTTCTAGGACTATTGAGTCCTACGACTCATTCATATTAGAACGCTGACCAACCCGAATGTACATTAGACTTAGTCCCCTATTTGTTTTTTTAGGGAGAATGTATTTATTTTTTAGAAAAATGTAAGTTTGGGGAAAATGTTTATTTGTAGAAAATATGGGGAAAAAAAAAACGAACAGGGTGTGGCAGCAAAAGAGGGTGTGCGTAATCATTGAAAACGGGGCTTTCTGTGGGAGGCGTAATCATTGAAAACGGGGGTGTAAGAAATAAACTGAATTTAAAATTAAAAAGATAAAAAAGGATTATTCTAACAGCATTATATATAGCATCTTTAAAAAGGAAACCCTAATTTGTTTCCTCTTCTACCAGCGCCGTTCTTATGCTTCTAAGAGAGAAAATGAAGAAATTTCAGAGAAAAGAATAGAGGGATTTGCGAGATTAGGGGAGAGATTTTCGGTGAGGGAAAATTACGGGAGAGAGAGAGAGAGAGAGGATGAAGGGCGTGGTTTCCGGCGAGAGTGAACGGAGGGAGACGACGAAGGATGGCGGTGACGCTGCTGCTCACGACAGTTTTGGCGTTGGAGACAACAGTTTTGGCGTTGGAGACGACGGCTCCACCAAGAGATGGAGAGTTCGCGTGTTCGCGGGTGAACGGCGTGGTTACGATGGTTGACGGCGACAGCTACGTATTTTGGGGGGACAAACGGGATACGACAGTGGGGGACTACGACGGTTGTAGGGTGGTTTACGGCCAACGGCCACCGTCCACGGTGGTCGGAGTGTTCTGATTCTTTTTTTTTTTGTATTCTTCTCTTCTTCTACTTCTATTTCTGGATTTGGTCTTACTCTAATCCTATTCTTTTTTCTTCCTGCTCTAATCTGTCTTAAATAAATATACCTTATACAATACTAGTTTAAAAACTATTTTGTTCAGGATTTGTTAACTCATATATACAACACTAATCTAAAATCTATATACAGACAACAGAACTTAAACTGACTACATTTTATTTATCGCATATATATATACACATATATATATAATGTTTGGTTTTGATCTAGTTATTCCTAGTTTCATTTTAATAGTTCAGCAACTACAACCTATTAATCTGTTATTAACTAAACCCAATAGAAAAAAAACGAAAAAAATTTTTTGGACACCGACCTCTTCTCCAGCCTCTGAAAAGCCTATCGCTTGTTGCTACTGCTGCTTATTTTCCTCTGTTTTCTGAAACAGCCCGTCTTTTCCTTGCTCAAGAATTTGGGACCAATTTTTATGGTGATTAGGGTTCTGATTTTGAACCACTAATCTTTTGTATTATTTCTGAGTTATTTTTCTCTCTGATTTTCTCCCCCCTTGCTGTGTGTTCAGTTGTCTTTTTATAGGTAGAAATTGAAATCAGGAATTTAAGTCCTGATCAATTCTTTCCATTTTCAAGCCACAACAGCTGTGAACAGCTTGCTGGACAAAGAGCCGGGACTAGGGTTGAGGTGTAACATCCCCCTTTTACTATTACAACTAAATAGACAATTATCAGAGTCACCTCGAAGGGCGCTACATTTTTCACCATTTTAAAAAAAAAAACACCATTTATTCCAAAAAAAAATCTCCAAAATAATTTATATAAAAGAAATCACCAAGCAGCGGAAATATTAACCAGTTTAAACATCTCCAGAATTAACAATTAAAGACATCTCCAAAATTAATTAAAACAATTTCCAATAACTAAAATAATAGTTCAAAACGATAACTAACGACTCCCCGGTGCTACATATCAGAGCTGACACAGACCCAAACGAGAGAGGAAGCAAAACCTAGCAATTCCTCCACAAGCACTAGCGATCACCTGCAGCGTTGCCGCATGAGAGCAACATTCCAAGCAGAAAGGGTGAGTCTAACAGAGGTAATAAGCAGATGATAAAAATATGCTAGCATCAGGTAACTACAGCAACACAATACAATTACACCATATCACAGCACCAGATACCAAAGGAAAAATCCATTTGACAGTGAACCACCAAAATTATAACATTCATAGACAATGGGATGATATGCAACCCCTCCAGTGGGCATATGCATGCGGTACCGATCACCAAAATGAGCCACGACGGGCATATCACCAACAAACACCAGAGGCAGAGCCTATATCACCAAAACATGCATATGACAATGCGACGCCATGATTATGCACCAACTCACCATAACAAGTATTTAAAATAAATACTATATCACCAGAATCAAAACAAATGATTTCCCAAAAATAGCACCAAGTTGTAGCATCACAGCTACCACTAAACTCTCCTGAGCATACCAGCACCGCACCTGAAATATTAACACCAGACGGCTCCACAACGCGGACATAACGCACGCACACCACGCACAAGACTGGCGCACAGCGCCTAGGCACATCGCACCTACTTCAGCGAATTAATTAAAATAGCAAACGACATCGGATTTCAACAAATAAATACTTGTTGGAAAGCCCTATGGGTCTGGTTATCATCCCTAAGTTCAGCTTTTGAAGGAGAGTGTCCAATAGGTACAGTTTTCGAAAAGCACACAGGCTAGTTGCAAAAGAGGACAGTTTCTGTCCTTCAAATTCAAGCAATTCCAAAGTGACCAAAACTCAATCAAATTGCATGAAACTTGTGCATAAACTGGGGAAAATTTTGTCTAGTTTTCAAAGAAATTGGATTCGTTCGAAAAGGAGTTCTTTTGAAAACGTGGTAACCAAAACACTGACCCTGTGTCCAGATTGTTTCCAGAATCTTACTCTAACTTGTGGAATTCATATCTCGAGCTACACAACTCTAAACGCACCCAAACTAGTGCCAAATTAACAAGCATTAAGTCTATTTTCCGGAAAAATAAACCACATAATTTTTCGGTCAATACAACGTTCCCAGTCAACGAAATACCGAATCTATACCCAAATCGTTTCCAGAATTTTAACCTAACTTATATCGCCTATAACTCGAGCTATACAACTCCGAATTTAACGAAACCAGTGCCAAAACGACCGAAGTTAAGTCTATTTTCAAAAACAATCAACCTCATAATTTTTGAATCAACCAAACAGCGCCAGTTTTAGAAAAACCGAACCTGTGTCCAGAATCGCTAAATTGCCAAACACCAAACCCTAACGGCAACGACACCGCAACCACCTCAACAAAAACGACAATTCGACAACGCGACAACAACAATCAACCACGCACAGCAACAACAAAAACACGAACAATAACAACACCATCATCGTGATACAACAATCACGCAACAACAAATAACGAAACAAATCACAATAACGTGCAATAATCATCAAAGCACCAATCTCAACGAAAACACGATATGCAACAACACGAACAATTCAACAAAACCCTAGACTACCCACACATAATTATCATCAACCCATTATCAAGGTTAAGCCCACCCTTACCTCGAATAACGTAAGCTCCGGAACACGACGAACGAGACACGAACAAAACCACAGCAACACGAACGATCTCCTTTTGAAATTCTTCGCGAAACCCTCCTCTTCTCTCCCTCTTTGCGCCGCGTGCTCTCTCTCTCACTCTCACTTTCGTTTTTCTTTTGCTTGCTGCGAATGAGGGTTTGGCTTAAACCCCCAGGGTTTAAGTTGAGGGCTCAGTAAACACTGGGCTCTCTACGTCACCACCTCCTTTACTCGTTTCACCTCCTACGCATATAAAATATTAACCTTTTAATTCATCTATATCCCGCCTCCAAATTATTTTAATAATTCAATCAACTATTTTAATTAAATTATTTCCGGGGTGTTACATGAGGCACAACCCTCAGCCGCAGCAGCAACAAGGGTCTTGGGTTTTTTGCGTTTATGTAATTTTTTATATTTTTGGGCCCTTTTTAAGGCCTTTTTTTTGGATTCTTGTAATTTTTGACGATTGTAATATAAAAACTGTTTTTATATCTTTTTGTGTATTTTTTGTAATTTATTTTATTTTTATGTGTTTTTTTGTATTAAACAAAAGTAAAAGGAAACGCTAAATTGGGCCAAACGATAACAAGAAACCGGGCCCAATAAGACAACATTCTAACTTATGGCTGAATCGCGTTTAAAACAAAATCCGATCGAAATTAGGCCCACTTACATGAATTGCGCTTAGGCCCGAATTTGCAAATATAGGTCAAATTTAACAAACAACGGGATCAGTCCCAATTAAACAAAAGCATGCCCAAATAGGAAGTGTAGGCCTGAACGAATAAAATAAGTAATAAAAAGGGTCGGACAAAATTGGGGTATGACAGGGACAATACGAAGACATCGAGGTTGTCCGAGAGGAATTTGATGAGTTCGCGTTCGGTTGCCAGGAGCAGACTTGCCCCTATCTTCGGGCACTTTTCTTCCCTCGCTGGGTCATATAGCCTGGGATCTAGGTCTAACAGCTCAATGTCTTGGGGTTACATTGTTAGGTCCCGAACTGTCTGCACCCTCGCACTTTCAGCATACCGTTTGCGCGCGATTGTTTGGTCTCCCCTGACACTGAGCGTTCGACCTTTCGGCAGGGGGAGCTTCAAACACAGCTGGGGGTAGACACTGCTGCCGCGAGATCATTCAGGGTCGGTCGTCCTAAGATGAGGTCGTATGCTGCGGGGGTGTCGATCACCATGTATCTCAGCATTTCCGTTTTCTGTTTTCTGAAGGTTGTGCCTCCATCGATTAGCGCGCGGCGGTTGTTGACATTCCTGATGGTGATGGTTATTACGAGCGGGTTGTCATCGTACGGTTGGATTCCTCTGAAGTCTTCTGCTCTGTACGTCACTGTGGAATATCCGGGTACTGCAAATGGACTGTCAGTGTTTAAATTCATTATGGAAGGGAGTACCTCTTTCTGGCGTTGGCGGAGGCTCCTCCGCCGGCAAATCCTCCGGCGATCGTCATAATTTGTCTGTCCTCAGCCGTCGGGGTCTCTTCCTGCTGATGTACCCTCCTCTGGCGATTCTCCTCTCTCCTCAAAGAATCCTCCTCCAGGACCTGGGCAAGGCTCGCCGCGTCCCTGAGATGCGCGCGCAGTCGCCGTATCCTGTCTTCCTGGTTGCAGATCTGGTCCGCCAGGCTCTATCCTTCTTGCTCTAGCTCCATCTTATGGCTTTAAAGCCGTCGCGCAGTCCGTAGTAGGTACTCTTGGTTACTGCGGTTATCTTCCATCTCTTCTGTGTTCATGGTGTGGGACGTGGGAGAAATTTTACCACGCCCCACAGTGGGCGCCAATGTTACGGTCGGTTTCTCGGGATGAGAAAGGACCGAACGTGTGTGTGTGGTGTGTTTAAGAGACTGATTTGAAAGAATGAAGGTGGGTTCCGTTTATTGGCCTCAATGGGCTGTTTATATATTACACTGTGCATAAATACTAATTAATTACAATTATGGTCGAGTTGACCATTTACAGAGAGGGGAGGGAAATCAGGGATATTTCCCCTCTGATTGCGCCTCATTCCTTTTTGGGGAGGACGAGGCTTGACTTTGGAGGCTGGCCGGTTTCTCTCTGGGCGAAGCCCTTCAATAACCAAGTGGATGTATTAGCCGGGTAATCCTGGCCAGAACAATATCTAAATAGGGACCGATTTAGAGACTAAAATTCAAAAGTCGCTAAAAAGGCCGCTAAATAAGTTAGCAACTGAATTGGCGACTAATAATGAACACTTGATGTGCAAAATAACTTGTATACATATACACGTAATTTTAAAAGATGACTCTTTCCTTTGGTTCTCCAACTCTCTTCCAAGTGGAGATTATGTAACACCCCGGAAATAATTTAATTAAAATAGTTGATTGAATTATTAAAATAATTTGGAGGCGGGATATAGATAAATTAAAAGGTTAATATTTTATATGCGTAGGAGGTGAAACGAGTAAAGGAGGTGGTGACGTAGAGAGCCCAGTGTTTACTGAGCCCTCAACTTAAACCCTGGGGGTTTAAGCCAAACCCTCATTCGCAGCAAGCAAAAGAAAAACGAAAGTGAGAGTGAGAGAGAGAGCACGCGGCGCAAAGAGGGAGAGAAGAGGAGGGTTTCGCGAAGAATTTCAAAAGGAGATCGTTCGTGTTGCTGTGGTTTTGTTCGTGTCTCGTTCGTCGTGTTCCGGAGCTTACGTTATTCGAGGTAAGGGTGGGCTTAACCTTGATAATGGGTTGATGATAATTATGTGTGGGTAGTCTAGGGTTTTGTTGAATTGTTCGTGTTGTTGCATATCGTGTTTTCGTTGAGATTGGTGCTTTGATGATTATTGCACGTTATTGTGATTTGTTTCGTTATTTGTTGTTGCGTGATTGTTGTATCACGATGATGGTGTTGTTATTGTTCGTGTTTTTGTTGTTGCTGTGCGTGGTTGATTGTTGTTGTCGCGTTGTCGAATTGTCGTTTTTGTTGTGGTGGTTGCGGTGTCGTTGCCGTTAGGGTTTGGTGTTTGGCAATTTAGCGATTCTGGACACCGGTTCGGTTTTTCTAAAACTGGCGCTGTTTGGTTGATCCAAAAATTATGAGGTTGATTGTTTTTGAAAATAGACTTAACGCCGGTCGTTTTGGCACTGGTTTCGTTAAATTCGGAGGTGTATAGCTCGAGTTATAGGCGATACAAGTTAGGTTAAAATTCTGGAAACGATTTGGGTATAGATTCGGTATTTCGGTGACTGGGAACGTTGTATTGACCGAAAAATTATGTGGTTTATTTTTCTGGAAAATAGACTTAATGCTTGTTAATTTGGCACTGGTTTGGGTGTGTTTAGAGTTGTGTAGCTCGAGATATGAATTCCACAAGTTAGAGTAAGATTCTGGAAACAATCTGGACACAGGGTCAGTGTTTTGGTTACCACGTTTTCAAAAGAACTCCTTTTCGAACGAATCCAATTTCTTTGAAAACTAGACAAAATTTGCCCCAGTTTATGCACAAGTTTCATGCAATTTGATTGAGTTTTGGTCACTTTGGAATTGCTTGAATTTGAAGGACAGAAACTGTCCTCTTTTGCAACTAGCCTGCGTGCTTTTCGAAAACTGTACCTATTGGACACTCTCCTTCAAAAACTGAACTTAGGGATGATAACCAGACCCATAGGGCTTTCCAACAAGTATTTATTTGTTGAAATCCGATGTTGTTTGCTATTTTAATTAA
The DNA here is from genome assembly GCA_963573325.1 of Astragalus glycyphyllos. NCBI lineage: Eukaryota > Viridiplantae > Streptophyta > Magnoliopsida > Fabales > Fabaceae > Astragalus > Astragalus glycyphyllos. Next base: position 43,315,732 of record OY754307.1, read on the forward strand.
TTCGCTGAAGTAGGTGCGATGTGCCTAGGCGCTGTGCGCCAGTCTTGTGCGTGGTGTGCGTGCGTTATGTCCGCGTTGTGGAGCCGTCTGGTGTTAATATTTCAGGTGCGGTGCTGGTATGCTCAGGAGAGTTTAGTGGTAGCTGTGATGCTACAACTTGGTGCTATTTTTGGTGAAATCATTTGTTTTGATTCTGGTGATATAGTATTTATTTTAAATACTTGTTATGGTGAGTTGGTGCATAATCATGGTGTCGCATTGTCATATGCATGTTTTGGTGATATAGGCTCTGCCTCTGATGTTTGTTGGTGATATGCCCGTCGTGGCTCATTTTGGTGATCGGTACCGCATGCATATGCCCACTGGAGGGGTTGCATATCATCCCATTGTCTATGAATGTTATAATTTTGGTGGTTCACTGTCAAATGGATTTTTCCTTTGGTATCTGGTGCTGTGATATGGTGTAATTGTATTGTGTTGCTGTAGTTACCTGATGCTAGCATATTTTTATCATCTGCTTATTACCACTGTTAGACTCACCCCTTCTGCTTGGAATGTTGCTCTCATGCGGCAACGCTGCAGGTGATCGCTAGTGCTCGTGGAGGAATTGGTAGGTTTTGCTTCCTCTCTCGTTTGGGTCTGTGTCAGCTCTGATATGTAACACCGGGGAGTCGTTAGTTATCGTTTTGAACTATTATTTTAGTTATTGGAAATTGTTTTAATTAATTTTGGAGATGTCTTTAATTGTTAATTCTGGAGATGTTTAAACTGGTTAATATTTCCGCTGCTTGGTGATTTCTTTTATATAAATTATTTTGGAGATTTTTTTTTGGAATAAATGGTGTTTTTTTTTTTTAAAATGGTGAAAAATGTAGCGCCCTTCGAGGTGACTCTGATAATTGTCTATTTAGTTGTAATAGTAAAAGGGGGGTGTTACATTAGTGGTATCAGAGCAGTTCGGTCTGTCCGGCCAAGTTGTCGAGTCGACGAGTCGAGTAACACTTGAGTAATTGTTACTCGTTTCTGATTATAGTTTCTGTTGCAGTGTTAGGTTGAGATGGCAGGACGGAACGATGCTGCACTCGCTGCTGCTTTGCAGGCTGTGGCTCAAGCTGTGGAGAATAACCCAGGTGCTGCTGGTGATGCTAGGTCGCGCAGTTTGGCTATGTTTCAGAGGGAGAATCCTCCTACCTTTAAGGGCAAGTATAACCCTGATGGTGCTTTGGCGTGGCTGAAAGAGATGGAGAGAATCTTTCGTGTTATGGATTGCTCTGAGGCGCAGAAAGTCAGGTATGGTACTCATATGCTGGCAGAGGAGGCTGATGACTGGTGGTTGGAGGTGAGGCAGAGGTTGGCGACTGTGAATGAAGAGGTCACTTGGGCTGTGTTCAGCAGAGAATTTCTGAGAAAGTATTATCCTGAAGATGTCCGTGGGAAGAAAGAGATTGAGTTTCTGGAGCTGAAGCAGGGTAATATGTCGGTGACTGAGTATGCTGCCAAGTTCATTGAATTGGCGAAGTTCTATCCACATTATGGTGAGGCTGGTGCTGAATTCTCCAAATGCATCAAGTTTGAAAATGGGTTGCGGGCTGATATCAAGAAGGCGATAGGGTATCAGAAAATTCGGGTGTTCTCGGAGTTGATTGACAGCTGCAGAATCTTCGAGGAAGACAGTAATGCTCATTCTAGAGTCATGAGGGATAGGCAAAAGAATTTGTCGAGTCGTGGGAAGCCGTATGAGGTTCCAGCTGGTAAGGGCAATCAGAGAACTGCTGTGGGTAAGAGACCTAGTGGGGGATATGCTGCTGCTAGTGTGGTATGTTACAAGTGTGGTAAACCCGGTCATAAGCGTCCTGACTGTCCAGGTGATGTGAAGGAGTGCTACAAGTGTGGTAAAGAGGGTCATATGGCGTCTAGCTGTGATCGAAAGGATGTGTTATGCTACAACTGTGGTGAGGGTGGTCATATCAGCACTCAGTGTCCTAAACCGAAGAAAGAAAGGTCCGTTGGGAAGGTGTTCGCTCTGGCGGGGTCAGATGCAGTGAATGAGATCAGAGGTACATGCTATATTAATAATTCTCCTCTTATTGCTATTATTGATACTGGTGCTACCCATTGTTTTATTGCTACTGCATGTGTTGAGAAATTAGATCTTGCTTTATCTTCTATGTTGAGGGAGATGGTTATCGATACTCCGGCTAAGGGTTCGGTGACTACCTCGGTTGTTTGTGCTAAATGCCCTTTATCGATATTCGGTAATGATTTTCTCGTTGACTTGATTTGTTTGCCGCTGAGCGGAATGGATGTTATTCTAGGTATGGACTGGTTAGTTGATAACCATGTTCATATCAACTGTCATGAAAGGTCTGTGAGTTTCTTTTCTCCTGAAGAGGAAGAGTCTGGTTTGTTGTCTGCTGGTCAGTTGCATAGGGTAATGAGGGAAGACGTCCAGTTGTTTTCATTAATGGCGTCGTTGTCTGCTGAGAGCCAAGCGAAGGTTGATGAGTTGCAGGTGGTGCGAGAGTTTTCTGAGGTTTTTCCCGACGAGATTCCAGATGTACCACCAGAGAGAGAGGTTGAGTTTGCTATTGATCTGGTACCTGATACTAAACCTGTGTCTATGGCACCGTATAGAATGTCTGCATCTGAATTGTCAGAACTGAAGAAGCAACTCGAGGATCTGCTTGAAAAGAAATTTGTGAGGCCAAGTGTGTCGCCGTGGGGAGCTCCAGTGTTGTTGGTGAAAAAGAAAGATGGTAGTATGAGGTTGTGCGTAGACTATCGGCAGCTGAATAAGGTGACTATTAAGAACAAGTATCCGCTTCCGAGGATTGATGACTTAATGGATCAGTTGGTGGGTGCTCAGGTGTTCAGTAAAATAGATTTGAGATCGGGTTATCATCAGATCAAGGTGAAAGACGAAGACATTCAGAAGACAGCTTTCAGAACCCGTTATGGGCATTATGAGTATTCCGTGATGCCTTTCGGTGTGACTAATGCGCCGGGAGTGTTCATGGAGTACACGAATCGTATCTTTCGTGAGTATCTGGATCGGTTTGTGGTGGTATTCATTGACGACATCCTAATTTATTCTAAGTCAGAAGAGGAGCATGCAGAACATCTGAGATTGGTATTGGAAATTCTGAGGGACAGGAAATTATATGCGAAGCTGTCTAAGTGTGAGTTTTGGTTGAAAGAGGTTAGCTTTCTGGGTCATGTTATTTCGGGGAATGGAATTGCCGTGGATCTGTCTAAGGTTGATGCCGTGTTACAATGGGAGTCTCCGAAGTCAGTTACTGAGATTAGGAGTTTTCTGGGTCTGGCAGGTTACTATAGGAGGTTTATAGAAGGATTTTCGAAGTTGGCACTTCCGTTGACTCAGTTGACTTGCAAGGGTAAAGCTTTCATCTGGGATGACTGTTGTGAAGAGAGCTTCAAAGAATTGAAGAAGAGGTTGACGACGTCTCCTATTCTGACGTTGCCTAATCCGGAAGAGTCGTTTGTGGTGTATTGTGATGCTTCCAAGATGGGGTTGGGAGGTGTGCTTATGCAGAATGGTAAGGTAGTTGCCTATGCGTCGAGACAGTTGAGGACTCATGAGAAGAACTAGCCTACCCATGATTTAGAACTTGCTGCAGTTGTGTTCGCGTTGAAAATTTGGAGACATTATCTGTATGGTTCGAGGTTTGAGGTGTTCAGTGATCATAAGGGTTTGCAGTATCTGTTTGATCAGAAAGAGTTGAATATGAGACAGCGCAGATGGTTGGAGTTGCTGAAAGACTATGACTTTAGCTTGAACTATCATCCGGGAAAGGCTAATGTGGTAGCTGACGCTTTAAGTCGAAAGACGTTGCATATGTCAGCAATGATGGTTAGAGAACTCGAATTAATTGAGCAGTTCAGGGATATGAGTTTGGTTTGTGAAGTGACGCCTCAGAGTGTCAGATTGGGGATGTTGAAGATTGATAATGAATTCATGGCTAGCATTCGAGAAGCTCAGAAGTTAGATGTTAAATTAGTTGACCTGATGGTTGGGATTGATCAATCCGAGAATAAAGACTTTGAGTTGGATGCGCAGAATGTATTGAAGTACCGTGGAAGAATCTGCATTCCTGATGATGAGGAGATGAAAAGAGCAATTTTAGAAGAAGGTCATAGGAGTAAGTTGAGTATCCATCCGGGAGCTACAAAGATGTATCAGGATCTGAAGAAGATGTTTTGGTGGCCTGGTATGAAGCGTGATGTGGCGCAGTTTGTGTATTCCTGCTTGACTTGTCAGAAATCGAAGGTTGAGCATCAGAAGCCTGCTGGGTTGATGCAACCGTTGGAGATTCCGGAATGGAAGTGGGATAGTATTTCTATGGATTTCGTGATAGGGTTACCTAATACTGTGAGGGGGCACGATTCGATTTGGGTGATTGTGGATAGATTGACGAAGTCTGCTCATTTTATTCCTATCAATATCACGTATCCGGTGTCGAGATTGGCAGAGATTTATATTCAGGTGATTGTGAAGTTGCATGGTGTTCCTTTGTGCATTGTGTCTGACAGAGATCCTAGGTTCACTTCTGATTTCTGGAAGAGTTTGCAAGAAGCGTTGGGTTCTAAATTGAGGTTGAGTTCAGCTTATCATCCTCAAACTGATGGGCAGACAGAGAGGACCATTCAGTCGTTGGAAGACTTGTTGAGATCTTGTGTTCTTGAGCAGGGAGGTGCGTGGGATACTCACCTTCCGTTGATCGAGTTTACTTACAACAATAGTTACCATTCTAGCATCGGGATGGCACCGTTCGAGGCATTGTATGGTCGGAGATGTAGGACTCCGTTGTGTTGGCATGAATCTGGGGAGAGTATTGTTCTTGGACCCGAGGTTGTTCGAGAGACTACTGAAAAGGTGAAATTGATCCGTGAGAAAATGAAAGCGTCGCAGAGTAGACAGAAGAGCTATTATGATAAGAGAAGGAAGGATTTAGAATCCAAGCTGGTGATCATGTGTTTTTGAGAGTTACGCCTATCGCTGGTGTTGGGCGTGCATTGAAGACAAAGAAGTTGACTCCTCGTTTCATTGGACCGTATCAGATCACTGAGAGAATTGGTAATGTTGCTTATAGGGTGGCCTTGCCGCCTAATCTTTCGAATTTGCACGATGTATTTCATGTGTCGCAACTTCGGAAGTATATTTCGGATCCGTCCCATGTAATTCCGATGGATGATGTGCATGTGCAGGATAATCTCACTGTGGAGACAATGCCTTTGCGAATTGAAGATCGTGAAGTGAAGACTTTACGTGGCAAAGAGATAAACCTGGTGAAAGTGGTCTGGTTAGGAGCTGCTGGTGAAAGCATGACATGGGAGTTGGAGAGCAAGATGCGAGAGTCCTATCCGAAGCTGTTTGAATCAGGTATGTTTTCGAGGACGAAAGATTCTAAGTGGAGATTATGTAACACCCCGGAAATAATTTAATTAAAATAGTTGATTGAATTATTAAAATAATTTGGAGGCGGGATATAGATAAATTAAAAGGTTAATATTTTATATGCGTAGGAGGTGAAACGAGTAAAGGAGGTGGTGACGTAGAGAGCCCAGTGTTTACTGAGCCCTCAACTTAAACCCTGGGGGTTTAAGCCAAACCCTCATTCGCAGCAAGCAAAAGAAAAACGAAAGTGAGAGTGAGAGAGAGAGCACACGGCGCAAAGAGGGAGAGAAGAGGAGGGTTTCGCGAAGAATTTCAAAAGGAGATCGTTCGTGTTGCTGTGGTTTTGTTCGTGTCTCGTTCGTCGTGTTCCGGAGCTTACGTTATTCGAGGTAAGGGTGGGCTTAACCTTGATAATGGGTTGATGATAATTATGTGTGGGTAGTCTAGGGTTTTGTTGAATTGTTCGTGTTGTTGCATATCGTGTTTTCGTTGAGATTGGTGCTTTGATGATTATTGCACGTTATTGTGATTTGTTTCGTTATTTGTTGTTGCGTGATTGTTGTATCACGATGATGGTGTTGTTATTGTTCGTGTTTTTGTTGTTGCTGTGCGTGGTTGATTGTTGTTGTCGCGTTGTCGAATTGTCGTTTTTGTTGTGGTGGTTGCGGTGTCGTTGCCGTTAGGGTTTGGTGTTTGGCAATTTAGCGATTCTGGACACCGGTTCGGTTTTTCTAAAACTGGCGCTGTTTGGTTGATCCAAAAATTATGAAGTTGATTGTTTTTGAAAATAGACTTAACGCCGGTCGTTTTGGCACTGGTTTCGTTAAATTCGGAGGTGTATAGCTCGAGTTATAGGCGATACAAGTTAGGTTAAAATTCTGGAAACGATTTGGGTATATATTCGGTATTTCGGTGACTGGGAACGTTGTATTGACCGAAAAATTATGTGGTTTATTTTTCTGGAAAATAGACTTAATGCTTGTTAATTTGGCACTGGTTTGGGTGTGTTTAGAGTTGTGTAGCTCGAGATATGAATTCCACAAGTTAGAGTAAGATTCTGGAAACAATCTGGACACAGGGTCAGTGTTTTGGTTACCACGTTTTCAAAAGAACTCCTTTTCGAACGAATCCAATTTCTTTGAAAACTAGACAAAATTTGCCTCAGTTTATGCACAAGTTTCACGCAATTTGATTGAGTTTTGGTCACTTTGGAATTGCTTGAATTTGAAGGACAGAAACTGTCCTCTTTTGCAACTAGCCTGTGTGCTTTTCGAAAACTGTACCTATTGGACACTCTCCTTCAAAAACTGAACTTAGGGATGATAACCAGACCCATAGGGCTTTCCAACAAGTATTTATTTGTTGAAATCCGATGTCGTTTGCTATTTTAATTAATTCGCTGAAGTAGGTGCGATGTGCCTAGGCGCTGTGCGCCAGTCTTGTGCGTGGTGTGCGTGCGTTATGTCCGCGTTGTGGAGCCGTCTGGTGTTAATATTTCAGGTGCGGTGCTGGTATGCTCAGGAGAGTTTAGTGGTAGCTGTGATGCTACAACTTGGTGCTATTTTTGGTGAAATCATTTGTTTTGATTCTGGTGATATAGTATTTATTTTAAATACTTGTTATGGTGAGTTGGTGCATAATCATGGTGTCGCATTGTCATATGCATGTTTTGGTGATATAGGCTCTGCCTCTGGTGTTTGTTGGTGATATGCCCGTCGTGGCTCATTTTGGTGATCGGTACCGCATGCATATGCCCACTGGAGGGGTTGCATATCATCCCATTGTCTATGAATGTTATAATTTTGGTGGTTCACTGTCAAATCGATTTTTCCTTTGGTATCTGGTGCTGTGATATGGTGTAATTGTATTGTGTTGCTGTAGTTACCTGATGCTAGCATATTTTTATCATCTGCTTATTACCTCTGTTAGACTCACCCCTTCTGCTTGGAATGTTGCTCTCATGCGGCAACGCTGCAGGTGATCGCTAGTGCTCGTGGAGGAATTGCTAGGTTTTGCTTCCTCTCTCGTTTGGGTCTGTGTCAGCTCTGATATGTAGCACCGGGGAGTCGTTAGTTATCGTTTTGAACTATTATTTTAGTTATTGGAAATTGTTTTAATTAATTTTGGAGATGTCTTTAATTGTTAATTCTGGAGATGTTTAAACTGGTTAATATTTCCGCTGCTTGGTGATTTCTTTTATATAAATTATTTTGGAGATTTTTTTTTGGAATAAATGGTGTTTTTTTTTTTTAAAATGGTGAAAAATGTAGCGCCCTTCGAGGTGACTCTGATAATTGTCTATTTATTTGTAATAGTAAAAGGGGGGTGTTACATTAGTGGTATCAGAGCAGTTCGGTCTGTCCGGCCAAGTTGTCGAGTCGACGAGTCGAGTAACACTTGAGTAATTGTTACTCGTTTCTGATTATGGTTTCTGTTGCAGTGTTAGGTTGAGATGGCAGGACGGAACGATGCTGCACTCGCTGCTGCTTTGCAGGCTGTGGCTCAAGCTGTGGAGAATAACCCAGGTGCTGCTGGTGATGTTGCGTCGCGCTGTTTGGCTACGTTTCAGAGGGAGAATCCTCCTACCTTTAAGGGCAAGTATAACCCTGATGGTGCTTTGGCGTGGCTGAAAGAGATGGAGAGAATCTTTCGTGTTATGGATTGCTCTGAGGCGCAGAAAGTCAGGTATGGTACTCATATGCTGGCAGAGGAGGCTGATGACTGGTGGTTGGAGGTGAGGCAGAGGTTGGCGACTGTGAATGAAGAGGTCACTTGGGCTGTGTTCAGCAGAGAATCTCTCTGGGCGAAGCCCTTCAATAACCAAGTGGATGTATTAGCCGGGTAATCCTGGCCAGAACAATATCTAAATAGGGACCGATTTAGAGACTAAAATTCAAAAGTCGCTAAAAAGGCCGCTAAATAAGTTAGCAACTGAATTGGCGACTAATAATGAACACTTGATGTGCAAAATAACTTGTATACATATACACGTAATTTTAAAAGATGACTCTTTCCTTTGGTTCTCCAACTCTCTTCCAAGTGGAGATTACATGTGTGTTGTTGAAGATATACTACCAAGAGGACACATTGTGAAGGACTAGTTAGGTGGATGTTTAGTACTAGAGAGGGCACGCCGTTCAGTGACTCTTTCACACTATGCCAGAATTAGGAAAAATAGGCGCTACCTTAAGCAGCGTTTATTAAAAAGCGCTAGGTAAGGTGTAACGGTCAAAGGGACAGGCAGCACTTATTTAAAAAACGTTGCGCATTGACAAACACTCGCAAGGGAAAGGCAGCGCTTACTTGGAAAGCGCTGGTTATTGATAAAACGCGCAAGGCAAAAGGCAACGCTTAAATGAAAAGCGCTGGGTATACGTAGGCAAAAGGGCAGCGTTTATGCAGCAAGCGCTGCTTATTGGTTAAAACGCGCTACCCAATAGGTAGCGCTTCTGCAGCAAGCGCTGCTTATTGGTGAAAACGCGCTACGCAATAGGTAGCGCTTCTGCAGCAAGCGCTGCTTATGGTTGTCCTAATGGCTAGCGCTTTTAATTGAAGCGCTGCCTATTGGTTTTTTACGCGTCCTTATGGCTAGCGCTTTTAAGTGAAGCGCTGCCTATTGGTTTTTTTTTTATTTCTTCCTTTCCCACTCACAGAACGTTAACCACGTAAAGCACACTACTCCACTCTCTCAAGCTCTCCTCCTCCCTCCTCCTCCCTTGGTCGCACGTACGTTCTCCCTCCTCCTCCCTTCACAAAGGACATTTTCGTTCTCTCAAGCTCTCATTTTCGTGGCTCTAGATTTTCGTGGCTCTCTCTCATTTTCGTTTTCCCAAAGGACATCACACTTCTCCATTTTCGCAAAGGATTTCGGTTTGTACATGGAAGCTCATTTCTTCCCCATTTTCGGTTCTCTTTCACAAAGGTTAGTATTACTACATGTTATTCTAGTTATTTTAATGGCATTGGAACCTTAGGTTAGATGATTAAAGTTGATGATTGATGATTAGTTCTTTGATATGGTGTTTCTAAACTTGAGGGGAAATGTAGTTGTAGTGTTTGTTGAAATTTCCAAATGAAATGTTTGTTAATTTAATTTGATGTAGGTGTAGCGTTTGTTGAAATGTCCAAATGAAATGCTTTTTAATTTAATGTTGCTCTAGGTTAATGAAATGCTTTGATGTTGCTCTAGGTTAATTTGATGTAGGTTAATGATTTTACTCCATTAAACTATAGGTTGTGATGATATTAATGAGTGAACTAGAAAAAGTCATAGAGAGAAAACTAGTGAAAGAATCAATCCATTAAATATTCTTATTCAATTTCAATGAATGAACTAGTTAGAGGTATAGAAAGTATATATAATACAAGTGACTTAGGAATGTAGGCTTTGTTTTCTTGATACCTATCAAATATAAGTTATGCAAACTCTTCTATTACTATTTTTTAGAAATAGATCACCTTTTTTTATATTATATATTTTATACTTGAACAAGAATATAAGTTATGCAAACTTGTATATGTGTGATGAATGAAACTAGCAAAGTAAAATCGAATATGCCTAAATATGCGAATAGTGCGTGATTATGTTTTATTGCAGGTCAGATGGCGGATCATAGTGATCATGACAGTGATCATGACAGCGATCATGAGTGTGATGTTGAAAAGTATATCAGAAAGCAGGCTCCTCGGGGAATGACGGTCAAAAAAAATATCATCAATCGAGTAAATAAAGGAAAAGGAAAAGTACCAGTAAGTTACTAATTACTAATTAACTTATTAATTCAACACTTAGTTTTAATTGTTTGTTAACTAATTTACTAATGACATAATGTAGGTGGTGTGGAATATTAAGGGTCAGCCAATTGGGGATAATCGCGCAGATACCAATTACAATCAATACTTGGAGTGAGAAAAGTGCTGTTTTGAGGAAACACAAAGAGGAGTTTTGGTTAACAATGCAGGTATATAATTTTACATCTCTTTAGTAATCTTATGTAATAAATTTGTAACCATATATATTTATATCATTTTCATTGAATATGTGTATGCAGAAATATTTTGATGTGGATGAGTCCGGAAAAGACTGGTGTATGAAGGAAGCTGGAAAGCTACATCAGAATTTCAGGGGTAGTCTAAAAAAAATGGTTGTTTGATAATAGTGGAAACCTCAGATGGAAGCCTCCAACGCCATTTAGTGGATTTATTACGGAGGAGGATTGGGTTACATTTGTTAGGAGACGCACCGAAGATAAAGATTTCATGGTTAGTACTATAATATATTAAGTTATAACTTAAAATATACTTGACAATTATATATTATACATTAATGTATACTTATGTCTCTAAAATAGAAACTATGCCAAGCGAATCGAGAGAGAGCTTCTGGTTGTGAATACCCTTATAGAGGCGGTGCTAGTGGATATCAAGTTTTTGAAGAGAGATTGGTAAGACACAATAAGCTTGATTTCTCTTTGTTTAATAAATCTTTTGATTTATAATTTCTTAACATTTGGTAAATTTAAATATAGTTGGAGGAGAGTGGGAAAGATCCTACTAAAGAAAGCATTGAGCAACATTTTTTGTGGGTAGCAGCCAGACAAAAGGATGGGGAGGTTGTGGATCCCAAAACTAAGGAGGTGACCGACAGAATTGTAAGTATTTCCAAAATTCGAATATTGTTTTGAAACTTTTATGATCTATAAAATGTATAATAATTTTATTTATTATACTTTTGTTTGTGAATCAGGAAACCATATCAGAGTTTGTGTCACAGGGAGAGATCACTGATTGCTCTGAAAAGGAAATCCTTACTTGTGCCTTGGAAAAGGAAGAATACACAGGTCGTACAAGGGGTTGTGGATTTGGCGTTAATCCATCCAACTACCTTGGATCAAAGAAGAGAACTTATGATGAGCATCATGATTGTAAACAAAGTAGAGAGTGGCGGGTATTGTATGAAGGTCTAAGGTCTGAACTTAGTCAAATCAAATTGCACTATCGGTTGGTTTCGCCTGCAGTACCATCCTCTACCACAGATAGCGCACGAGATAGCTGCACCATTCCGTCAACTAAGGTATTAATTATTTTTTTTGACGATAAATAAGAAATTAATTATAAACTCTCTTTCTTCTACACAATGTATTTACTAATTTTTGTTTATAATTGATTTAGGACAACAATGAGTGTGAGTGTGAATTGTATATCTCAAACTCACACCAAATGGTTGCAATAGGCTTCACATGTGACCAATTGGGAACTTTGATGCACAATTTACCCATACCTCCAGATCATGTTAGAGTCAGAGTTGACTGTGCAATTGTGGGGGATGCACCATTGCCTGCTCCAATACCCACTGTAGATTTACTAACTGTGCAAGATGCAGTTGGTACATTTGTGGCATGGCCAGAACACCTTATTGTTGTAAGTGACAATATATTTGTAACTAACTAATTATTTTATTTTGTCATTTATTGTGTGCTAGCTAACGAATTATTTTACTTATATATAGGTACGCCAAAATGCAAAATCTAGGGGCAAAAGTGTTAGCAAGGCAATATCTACTAGCAAGAAAGTGTCTCGGTCCGGCCCTTCAACACAAGTTTCTCAGCCTCCCCCTCAAAAAGTGACTCGGCCCTCTCCTCCTCCAACAATGACTCAGCCCTCTCCTCCTCCAACAGTGACTCAGCCCGCCCCTCCTCAAAAAGTGACTCGGTCCTCCCTTGCTCCAACTGTGACTCAGCCCTCCCCTCCTCCAAAAGTGGCTCGGCCCGCCCCTCCAAAAGTGACTCGGCCCGCCCCTCCAAAAGTGACTCAGCCCGCCCCTCCTCCAATAGTGTGTCAGCCCTCCGCCTCTTCCATTGATGATTCTAGGATTATTTTGTATACCGAAATGCATGCGCAATTCAAGATGGATGATGGAACCCCGCTTGTATTACAGATGGATGACAACATTTTTGGAAATCCCGATCAACTATTGATAATCCCAAAACAGGATATTAATGATTTATGTCAGATGAATCGGGCAACCAGTGTTTGTATTAGAGCATATATCAGGTACGTATGTAATTTATTATTTAACATAATTGAGTTTATTTTATTATATCGTTAATTTAATTTGTAATCAATCTTCTCATATATTTATTTACATTATTGTTGTCAAAAAAATGTGTTAACTTAAATTTAACAATTAACTAATCTTTTGTTTTGTAGTGTCCGAGACAACCAAATAACAATGATTGTGGGTATTACGTAATGAAATTTATGAAGGAAATTATTACCCACAACCAAATGGTTATCCCCAGACAGGTATCTTTACAGAACTCTTTTTCATTTTGATTTAACCATATATTTCAATTCTAATTTTATTTAATTTAATTATATAATTTCAGTATTTTCCCGATTGTCGGTGGAAGACATACTCTACTGCACAGCTTGATGAGCTTAGAGGAGAGTGGTGCCATTATGTCTCGCAATTCTTTTGATTTTAGATAGATTGTAATGTTGTAAATTGTTAGAGTTTTATTTGGATACATGCATATGAATTGGTTCATGCATATGTAAGTTGCTAACTTGTTTTAATTTAGATACATATTGTAAGTAGCTTGCTAGTTTTGGATACATGCATATGAATTGGTTCATGCATATGTAAGTTGCTAACTTGTTTTAATTTAGATACATATTGTAAGTAGCTTGCTAGTTTTGGATACATATTGTTAGAGTTTGATTTGGATAGATATTAATTTGTTAATATTGTAAGTTGCTAAGTTTTGGATACATATAATAACTTGTTAGCTAGTTTGTTTTGGTTTGTGATCATATTGGTGCATTTGGATATATAACTAGTTTATATATATACATATGTTGTTAGTATATAATGGATTGGATTGGTATTAATTGGCTGTATATGACCAGGAAATTATCAAATGTAAAAAGGAAAATACAAAAAAACAGAAAAAAAAGAAGAAAAAAATTAAACAATGGGCAGTGCTTGGTGGGAGAAGCGCTGCTCATTCACCTAGCGCGTATAGCAATGGGCAGCGCTTGGTAAAGGGAAGCGCTGCCCATTGCTAAACGTGCTAGGTGAATGAGCAGCGCTTGGTGGGAGAAGCGCAGCTCATTCACCTAGCGCGTTTAGCAATGGGCAGCGCTTGGTAAAGGAAAAGCGCTGCCCATTGCTAAACGTGCTAGGTGAATGGGCAGCGCTTCCCTTTACCAAGCGCTGCCCATTGCTGTACGCGCTAGGTGAATGAGCAGCGCTTCTCCCACCAAGCGCTGCTCATTCACCTAGTGCGTTTAGCAATGGGCAGCGCTTCCCCTTACCAAACGCTGCTCACTGCTAAACGCTCTAGGTGAATGAGCAGCGCTTCTCCCTTCAAACGCTGCCTATGGCTATTAAATGAGCAGCGCTTCTCAAACGCTGCCCATTTTTGGGGAGGAATCACCCGCGCCAAATTTAGCAGCGCTCCGAAACGATGCCCATGGCTAAAAAAAAACGCTGCCCATCCCCAAATCTGTTGTAGTGTCAGTGTCTCTCGTAGTACAACCAACCATATTGAACCTAGGGTTAGTAGGTTTTTTCTATAGATGACTACATGTAGTAATTGTAGGCCGTAGAGGAATACGTTCTCAAACCCAACTAACGAGTGACAGTGGATTCACGATTTCCTTCTATCAAAGAGTGTTTGGAGGATTTTCTCTAGGGAGTCCAAATTCATGTCAAGGAGTTGTGAGGTGCGGGATACATTCTAAGTAGTCACTCTATACTGGACCCTTGTGTTAGCGATAGGCGCCTGTTGGGGTTGTTGGGCTCTACGAGTTATGTGGGGATTTTGGAGCAGTATTCCCATGAGAGTATCCATCGGAAGTACATTTGTGTTTTGAGTCATTTCAATTACATTCGTATTTCATCTTTTACTTTTGAAATCATGCTTCACCTTAGAGCAAGATATATGAAAGATTTAGTTGCACTATCCTTATGTGTTATTTTATAATCATATTTCAAAATGTTAGATTATTCTAATTGCGAATGGGAAATTAAATTTTAAATAGAATGGAAAAATTATGATCCTGTTTTGATAAATGTAAGAAGCGTATTTTAATAAAACAATTCTTCATTTAGAGTTTGATTCTAGGTTACTAGTGCTTCGAAAATTGGTTGTTACAAGTTAATCACACAATCCAACTTTTTTTAAACAAGATTTACCAGGAGCAATACAGTAGAATCAAACGGCCAAAATCATATATATAATTTTATTACATATAACATTTTTTGTTATTTTTTGCTAGAAACACTCACAACTACTGGACTTCTCACTTTGTGTTTGCCATCTGACCATGTCAATGCTGAGACAAACACACTTTTACTTTGAAGTTTAGCTCCAGTGATAGTGACAACAAAAGACTGTTTCTCATACAAGGATTTGAAGGACAATATCTCTGGCACCACCTTAATGTTTATGTCTGAACTTGGTAAGATAGTGACCTTGTAATTTGAGTTTGCCAACCCAACATTTGTGACTGTTCTATTAATACTTACACTAAAATGTTTCTCAGGGTTAACTTCAACTACAAGTGCAGGATAATTAAGATTTTTTACCAAAGATCTATTAGGACCTTCTTTAGAGCAATGGATATTTTCACCAGATAGCAATTTGATTTTTTCACTATCATAACCCAAATTGCAAAGCATGTTGATATAATCCTCCTTTCCAATATCATAAATAAGTCCAGGATCAATAGCCTCAGTAGGAGTGACTTGTCCTGATCCATAAGCATACTCACCAATTTCTTTCTCAACATAAACTTTTATTGGTTTTGCTGTTGTCATTATAGCTGATTTGATAGCTGCTGGAGACCAATTCGAGTGAAAACTTTTGACATACGCAGCTATTCCAGTAACATGTGGACATGACATTGATGTTCCAGATAGTATGCTATATTTAACAGATCTTTTATCGGCGAAATTACCTGAAGGTGAAGCAATTGGTGAATAAGAAGCTAAAATTTCTACTCCAGGGGCAGTGATATCTGGTTTGAGAATTTCTGGAACTCTGGTATTTGGTCCACGTGAAGAAAACTCTGCTACAATAGGAGCGGTGTGGTCTTCAGCTATCTCACTCTTTAATATTTCACCTTTTGGATCTTTTGTTGAATTTGTGTAAGATTCTAAATGAGCATAGTCAGTGTCATATAATGCCAAAGAAGGTAATGGAGTAATTGAGGGTATATAACCTGGACTGTTCACCCCTGTGATTGCACCAGCTGCACCACCAGCATAAACATCATCCTCATCATTTCTATAATCACATAAAGCTATCTTTCCTTTTATATCACCACCATGTTGAGTAGAAACAATAGGTAATCTTGTTCCGTTTGATGTGAAACTATTTATCGATTTCCCTATTAATGTTGCTCCGTTGTCGAGTACTATCTTGCCCATGAATTGACGATCGGTAGTACTTGCTGCAACAGTTAGTTCCCACGGTACTACGCCGGCAACATGGCCCAAATTGGGACCTTCGTTGCCTGCAGAGTGCACCGTGAGAATACCTTTTGCCATAGCATGAAACCCACCTATTGAAATTACATCTTGGTATAAGTCAAATCCATGAGAGGATCCTAATGAAATGGATATAATGTCAACTCCATCTGCTATTGCATCATCAAATGCAGCCATAATACTATCTTCTCTACACGAAAACCTACCACATACTTTATACACAGCAAGTCTTGCTGATGGGACTCCTCCCCTTGCAGTTCCCTCGGCTAATCCGTAAAAGCTCGCACCATTAATCGAATTCCCTGCTGCTGTTGAAGAAGTGTGGCTTCCATGGCCATCAAAATCTCTTGCAGACTCATCTTCATAAAACCTTGCTCCAATAATCTTATTGTTGCATGTGAAATTATGTCCACCTGCACAAGTACCTTTCCATTTTTTTGGAATGGGACCAAAACCATGATCACTAAAACTTTCTGATTCAGGCCAGATGCCAGTATCAATAACTCCAATCACAATATCACTCTCAGTAGTGTGACTTCTTTTCACTGATTTAGGAAATCCAATGAAGTCCCAAGATTTTGTTGTGTGCTTTACAACAGCTTTGCTTGGGAAGACTGAGATCACACCTTCCATTTCAGCTAGTTTCTCCCTTTGCTGATCATTAATTAGCATTGCAGCAAAACCGTTGAAGCTTCTCTTGTAACTACGAATGAGGTGTTTTGTTGAATCCATCCCTTCAAGATCAAATACTTGTTGCAGCATATTGATATGGTGAGAGGTTGGTGAATATGAGGGTGTCTTGGGAAGTGAGCCCATATATATGATATGAAGCTTTGAGTTTTCATCAGCAACAGCTTCACATGAGAGGGAAACTACACATGCAAGAAAGAAAGAGATATATGAAACAGGAATAATGTTAGCCATTGCCAAATGAGCTGAATGAAGGATGCAAATATTTGTGTGTTATATATAAGCCAATTTTTACTTCTTTTTTGTCGTATCTTTTTCTCATTAAATGAATAGAGATGTTGTTCCCAAACCTTTATTATTTATTTTTTTAATAAAAGAATCAAATGGTTTCTTTTCATAAATTATTTTAAATATTGACAAATGGGTATAAATGCCTTCCTTATTATTGCATATCTCCTTAATTGTAAGTCTCTTTTGGCACTTTTATTTGTTCCTAAATATAAGACTCTTTACACATATATAACTTACACATATGTGAATATATTTAATTCTCCTTTTCAAAATAATTAATAGTATTAACTTGTCTTGTTATATGAAAATTTAATATCTTTTTATTCAAACAATATAAAATTATTAATATTGAATGCTTCTATACACAAAGGTAATTAAGTAATAGTTATACACAAATTATACAAATTAATTACACTCTAACTTTTTTTAATGTGGGTAAAATTGTAATACGATCTTATAAAAAGCGACATAGATGATACGAAGGAGGGAGTACCAGTTTTTTTTGGTCTGTAGAGGAAATGATAATGCCACTTAAAACTCATAGGTTAGGTCTCGAGTTCGAACTCGTGACATGATATCCAGCCTAACAATTTTGACATTTGTTTGTTGAACTAGGTCCTACAAATGGAAAGGATCAGTATTATTTTATTTTTTATAAAAACGCAGGTAGTCAAAATGAAACTGAAAAATTTAATATCATTAAATGAGATATTTAATGTTGCTGCTAAAAAGGGGAAAATATATTTAATGATTTTATTAGATTGACATTTAATGATTATATAGACATTTAATGACTACTACCTCCGTCTCTTAATGTAATATTCCGAAACTCGACCTTTTTCTTTTTTTTGGAAAATCGAAACTGGACCAATTAGGTCGAGAATAGATCCTATAATTGGATCAATTGAATTAAGCCTTATGATGGTATTTGTGCTAACATGATTGCTAATGTATTATTTAACGATAAGATTGTAAATATGTTTTATGGGATTATATGCTAATTTTAACTTTATGAGAATGTGATGTTGTATGATTATGTGTTTCGGTGCATGAATAAATTAACTTTATGATTTGTTTATATGAGTAAGTGGAGATTTTATATAAATAATAAGCAAAGTGGTGGGTGTAGATAGGAAACAAAATTTTCTCTATATCAGCCCAAACAAGAACCCAACAGCCCAAGAAAAGATTGAGAAAAAATACTCTCTCTATTTATTTGTTCAATTGAGAAAAGAAGAGAGAAAAGAGAAAGGGAGAGTTTGAGAGAGAGTGTTTGTGTGTGTGTGCGAATGGAAAGAAGAGAGAGGAGGTCGACACCTGTTTTTACCGAGTTTGATAGATCATCACTTAACTTGACCAAGACAAACTCACCACTTGGCTCTGGCCTCCTTATCCGCTTATTAAGCTCCTTTGTCAGGGCGTCATCGCCCTCCTCTTCTTCATTGTTTTGGTCATACCGAGTGTCAAGGTCAGCCACATTGAACTCGTTTCCTCGAGATAGTGTTCGGGCCATGTCTCTCGAGGTTTCAGACTCGTGTTCTGTCTTTACCATCATGTAGTGACATCTTCGGGCAGATTCAAGATCTGCTTGCACTGCGACCACCTCGCCAGGGGTTGATTAAATTTTCATTTTGAGATGAATCGTTGACGCAACTGCCCCTAGCCTACGCAAGGCCAGTCTGTCTATGATGAACTGGTAGACCGATCTGCATGGGAGAACTAAGAACAAGATTTTTATTGTCCGAAATAGGGGCCTGTCGCCATTAGTGTCTGGCTCCTCCTCGAAGTCACTATCTTCTTCTTTTGACTATTTGGTAACTTCATTCACCACTTCCTCCCCTTGCGGGGTGAACAGGTTCGTTTCTTGTCTTCTCGGTTTTCACCCAGTACCTTCTTGAAATATTGGTTGAGCTTACCCTTTTTGATGAGCTCCCCGATGTCATCTTTGAAAGCGACACACCTGCTCATGTAATGACTGTTACTGCTCGGGTGGGTTAATGTCAATGAATTTCGTGTTTGCACACTCGGCGATAATTTTAGCCTGATATGTATTTAACAGTGCGTGTTCAGCAAACTTGCGAAGTTGAAACTCCCATGGCGGTGCTGCAGATTCTTTAATCTATAACTAATCACGCCATTCTACTCCTTAGTCAAGTCTTTGGTGATGGAATTGCAAGCCAAGTCGCCTTCTTCGTAATCCATGTACTTCTGCGAACTGTAAAGAAAGTCTCCTATACCTCCCTTCCTGAGGATGTCCTTTATCCAGAAAAGCCTCATTTTATATACCAGATTCTGACTGTTTACGGCTTCTTTGTTAACTGCTCGATGTACTCCTGTTGTCGTCAAACTCTTAGGTCCTAGCCGTGGCGTCGGCTAGAGGTTTGGACAGTCTTGATTCCTTTTTTCTTCAAGCAATTGCGTCGAGGAGGGAACTCTGCTCCTCAACTATGGGTCTCCTGACTCCTCTAGAAAGGGTCAGGCAAGGTGAGAAGGGACACGAGTGTTGGATTACTACGGGTAATGCATAAAAATAAAGTAAAGGGAAAAAATGCGATAAAGAAGATAAATGAAATAAACGTAGAGTCTGATTTGATTGATGTGTGTTTTTTACAATTCACTCTAATGCTATATATATATATATATATATATACACACAGGCCCTCGTCGGCCACTAAGCTAGCCAACATTTGCCTGTCGCTGGATTGATCTAAGATCAACGGCTCTCATTGCTTTATAGGCCCTCAACGAGGCGAAGTAACTGCCCACGATCCCACTGGCACGGTTAGTGGGGTGAGTGCTCGTTTCCCCAAGTTTTCAGGCCTCGCTCTTCCGTTTGCAGTTCAAACGATCCCACGTTCTTTCTTCGTGTCGTATTTTTCCTTCCAAGCAACCCCCCACCATGCCTTGGCCGTATGGTGGCTCGGTTGTCCTGGCCCCACTTGAGATAATGGTTCAGGCATCTGAGCCACCAAGGCCTTGGCACTCTATAGGATGGGGTGATTACTCTCCCTCGGCTTGGCTCATTGGTCCTCGGGCATAAGCCTCTCTCGGGGGGGGGGGGGGGGGGGGGGTCTTCTCCTATTTAACACGCCCCGGCGACCTTCTTAGGTTCACTCTCTTTGCCAAAATACCTTTTTGCCCTCTTGTCATATGGCTTGCCTTCACACAATTCTTCCCCTTTTTCTTCTCCCACTCCTCGGCCTACGACCTATTTATTTTTGGGTGTTAACAATTGCCCCCCTTTTTGTGCTGTCATGCGGCCTTGAGGACGTGATTGACAGTACGAAAACCCTTGAAATGACTTGAAGTGACGGTTAGAGGGGTCGTAACCACTGCTACATGACACTTGGCATTTTCACGTGAATCCAAGCGGCTGCGTGACGATTTCCAAGGATACGCCGGTTGATTTTTCTCGTGGGGCTACACATAGCCCTCATCATTACCCCTACACAGTTATTTATTCCGTCAAAACTCCTTGATTTCGGCTTACCTGCACCTTTCCTCAAATCAACCCTTTCTTCAAGCTTTTATTATCCACTTTCTTATAGACCAAACTATTTTCCGTCCTGCTGTCACTTCCTCCTCCGTCTGACATGCCCTTATCCTCCGGCTTATAGGTTTCGGGCCATGACTACGGTGGTGATGGTACTACCTTGGGATCATCCCCTGGGATGTTCTAGTTGCTGCCACTGGGAGGGGAGTCGTTCCAACTGCTACTTCCCGAGCTTGCAAGGGTTTTGGTGCACTAACACTTACCTCTGGAGTCTCCGGTGATCCACCCATTCCACCAGGTTGGTTTACGTTGGCAGAGAGCGGGGGAATGGGCAAACTCTACCGATGAATCTCTCCGATGGTTAAAGCGTCTTCGTATCTCTCCGATGGGCGTAAGGAAATGGCGGTGCATCCGACTCCTTCAAGAGGGAATCCTTTACCGGCTATGGCTTTCATGTTGTATTTGAAAGTTTGTCCATGGACAACCATCTCATGCGGGCTCTTGGCGATCTAGGGGGCTAGCTCACCAACGAGCACCATCGTTTTACTAGATAGTCTAGCGTTTATTAAGAGAGTGTGGTTTTGTGATGGGGAACGGAGGATGTTTATTTTTGTTTTGTTAACACCATGTTGTCGGTGTGTGGCGAGCCAATCTGACAATGTGTGGTATGTTAAATCCATCTTTCAATTCCCCGCATACTTTCCCATAGAGTAGGATAATATGCTTTAAGGTGTCTGCCATTTATCTTCGTCTCGAATTCTTCTCCGTCTAGAGTGATTAGACGATATGCTCTACTGTGATATACTTCGCTAACGATATAAGTCCCATCCCACTTCGGGGACCACTTGCCCAACTGAGGGTCTTTCCTCCCTAGTGGCAGAATGGCCTTCCATACGAGGTCACCCTCAACAAACTTCTTCGGTTTAACGTGTTTATTGTAGGCTCGAGCCGTCTTGGCTTTATTCATTTCTATACTGCTGATGGCAGCCAGTCTGTCATCATCCACCGAATCCAACTCCATCAACATGGTTTGCTAGTACTCATCTATACTATGGGAGTGTTGTCGTGCCACTCTCAACGAGGTCACACTAATCTCTAGTGGTAGCACGGCATCCTGCCCGTAAACTAAACGATAGGGGGTCACCCCCGTGGCCGTAGACTTAGAATTTATCTATGTTCTTCTTGATGAGTTCAATGATGATCTTGTTGGTGGCCTCTACTTGTCCGTTGGCTTGGGCGTAATAAGGCGACGGATGTCTCATTTTAATGCCATATTCCTGGGGAAAGGCCACCACCCGTTCTCCGGTGAACGTTGTACCTTGATCGGCTGTGATGATCGCAGGGATTCCATACCTGAAAATGATCTGGTTTTCTATGAATCTGATCACTGCAGGCTTGATCAACATTTCCTAACGGCATGGCTTCCACCCACTTAGTGAAGTAATCGGTAGCTACAATGATGAAGATGTGCCCTTTTGAACTCGGAGGGTATATCTTGCCAATTAAATCCATGGCCCATCCTCTGAATGGCCAAGGTTTGACAATAGGATGGAGCTCATCCGCCGGCACCCTTTGGATTGGTCCGTGCAGCTGACAAGCCTCGCACCCCTTGGCAAACTGGAAGCAATCGACCGTAATCGTTGGCCAACAATACCCATGCCGATAGATGAGCCACTTCATGATTGGGCCAGACCTATGGGCACCACAGATTCCCACATGGATCTGTGCCATTACCATATACGCGTCCTTCATCTTGAGGCACTTTAACAGCACTCCATTGGCACTTCTTTTGAACAGGTCATCCCTTATCAAGATATAATTCAATGCCCTTTGTTTGACCTTAAAGTCAATGTCAGCCGTCGGACTACGGAGGTACCTCGTCAGCACCCTGATCCAGGCGTCCGCAGGATCCCCCTAGGTGAGAGTCATAGCACTTTGTTGCAGCACTTCGGCTCCTCGTCCCTTGTATACCGAGGCTTGTTGGGCCAAGTCATTTGCCTCCTGGTTCTCATTTCTGGGGACATACCGGATGACGACATCGGCAAACAACTTTAGCAAGTTGTGCGCCGAGGCCCTCAACTCTTTGAGCTTAGCGATGTAGCATTTGTATTCCCCAGTGATTTGTTTGATCACCAGTTGGGAATCACCCCTTATTTCCACATAGTGAGCCTTCATGCCGGCCAGGATGTCAAGTCCCATGATCAGAGCCTCATACTCGGCCTGATTGTTGGAGGCTTGGTCTCCTATCCGGCACATGAACCTCCACGTTTGGCCACAAGGGCTGTGACGACTATACCCAATCCGGCCCTTGTTCGAGTGCTAGACCCGTCAAACATGAGGACCCAGGGTTTAAGGCCTAGGTAGCTGACAGCTTCGGCCGGAGCATCGTGTGTCTCCACACAAGGATGTTGAGCCAAGAAGTCTACCAGGGCCTGGCCTTTCACATCTTTCAGAGGTACATAAGTTAAAGCGAACGCGTTTAGCTTAATGGCCCACTTAACGAGTCTTCCTTGCAAGACAGGCCTATTAAGCAGATATCGAATAATGTCAACCTTGCATACAGCTAAAACTTCCTTAGGCAGGAGATAGTATTCAAGTTTAGTACAAGCATTAAACAACGACAAACAAAGTTTTTCATGGGCGAGTATCTAGTCTCGGCGTCATTGAGTAGCCTACTGAGATAGTATATAGCGCGCTCAACACCACTATCATCATCCTGAGCTAACAAGCATCCAATAGCTTGGTCTTCGGTCGCAATGTATAGCTTTAGAGGTCTCCCAGGCTGCGGAGGTATCAGGACAAGGGGGTTGGTCAAGGCAGCTTTGATTTGGTCAAAGACCTCCTGTTGCTTAGTTCCCCAGATCATTTCTTCGTTATTCGTCATTCGTAGCAACGGCGAGAAGGCTTTAAGTTTTCTTGCCGAGTTGGCGATGAATCTCCTTAGGAAGTTGATCTTGCCTAGCAAACTCTGCAGCTCTTCCTTCGTTTTAGGGGGTCTTGCCTCTAGGATGGCTCGAGCTTTGTTCTTGTCCACTTCAATGCCTTGGTTATGCACCAGAAATCCCAGGAAGTTACTTGCAGACACGCCAGAGGCACACTTAGTAAGGTTCATCTTATGATTATGGAGTCTCATCCGCTTCAGAGCTTGTTCGAGATCCCCCAGGCGGGCTTCGAAGCTCTTGGACCTGACCACCACATCATCAATGTATACTTCCATGTTTTTGCTAATAGGGTCATGGAAGATGGCGTTCATTGCCCTTTGGTAGGTCACCCCAGCATTTTTGAGGCCAAAAGGCATTACGAGCCACTCATTGCGCCGGGACACCTGAAGGCTGTAACATCCCCATGTTCCCTGTTTTAATGATTTAGTTGCTTGTTCTACTTGCTTCAATTATTTTGATTGATTGTGGATTTATTAGATATATGCTTGTTTGCTAGTTTTAAGTTAATTGTGTTGGGGTGGTGCATAAGTATAGGAAGAGGTGCATTTAGTGTAAGGGCAAACTAGGAATTTCAAATAATTAAACACACTCCCTCTCCCAATTAACCACCCAGCCGAAGGAAACCACACACATTCACTCACTCTCATTTAAAACATTTCCTTGTTCTCACAAAAACACACACAACAAAAGATATATAGAGAGAGAGGAAGTGGAAACCGAGAGAGAGAGAGAGTAAAGGAAGAACACAAGAGAAAGGAGAAGATGAGAAAGTAGATCAGCCAAAACCACCAAGCTTTCATCATCATCATCATCATCTAGCTCTACATCTTATTCAATCATTCTATTGCTTGCTCCTTTTTCCATTAAAAATCAGAAATTAAACCTCCCCAAAGATCCATTTTCGTTTTATTTTTTTTGGCCTATTTAAGAGGCTTGCATGCTTATCTTAGAAGAGGATTTGGGGTTTGAGAGCTTGAGAGACGTTAGAAGGAGTGACAAGCATGAAAATTGGAGCTTAATCTAACTTTTTAGGGGTCAAAGTCGTGGGTTTTAGTGAGCTTGAAGAAATGGAGTAGTTGCTGTCCATAAATTCTGGGTAAAATAGTGTTGGTGAAGCTATCTTTGCTTGTTGTGTATCTCCCGTCTTCAAAGGTGAGTTCTTTAATTTCCTTTTAGGTTTTCAATGTGGATGTTGGTTTGATTGAGAGCCTAATGTCATGAATATTGAATTGCGTGTGTGTGTGAACTGATATGGATTGCCTAAATTAGTTTAATGGTTGAAATAGAAGTATATGTAGTGGCAATGTCTAATGATTTCAATGATGCATGTTTATGTTATGTGCAATTGGTTGGCATTTGACTTGATTATGTGTTGAATATGATGATATTCATGTTTAGAGTGATTGTATGAAGGTTAGGGAAGGTTAGGAGCATTAAGAATTGAGATAGAGACACAAAAACAGGGTTTTTGCATACTGTTAAGCTGACACGGTCCGTGGTGTGAACCATGGGCACCTGTGTTGGTTTCGGTTGCCAACAACTTTTCTGCAGTCTTCCAACTTGTTTTATCCGTAACTTTTAGTCCCGAGCTCCGATTCAAGTGATTTTTGATGCGTTGGAAAGCTAATGAAAAGTTCTACAACTATAAGTAAATTAATCTTTGTGTCCCTATCTTACTCTAAGAGCTATTTCTAATCTATCATAACCATGACACTTAATGCATAGTAAAAACATCTTTGGGATACTTAAATCTTTATTGTGTTTGATTAACATGTAAATTAAGTATAATGATTTATTTTGTACCTCATATTTGATGATGAAATGATGTGAATAATGCAATGTCATTTCCTAGCAACATAATGAGTTATACCGATAGTTATCGAGAGAGAACACAAAGATAAATACCAATAATGGTTAATGCATAAAACACTATGGGGATGACGATCCCAAGAGGTTAAGTAGCGTACTTGGAATGGGAGGTCATGTCTCCTGAGTTCAAGGCTCATATGGTTTACTCCGATTGAGTCATGGCTCATATGGTTTATTCGGGTTTACTTGGATTGAGTCATGGCTCAGATTGTTTACTCGGGTTCGGTTCTCCGCTGAAGCTGACATTGTTCAGTCTTCTTATGGATTACGCTACGACAAGTGAGAAGATAAGAAAAAGAATACGAGAGGTTATGGGTGAGGGGTCACGAAAGAACTCCCTGAGATTTGTAATCTCACCCTTTATGTTGTTTTGTATTTCAGATCAACAGGTTAAGTTTAAGCAAGGCGAGGAAGAGTTGCAGCTGTTTTGGGCTACCGAGTTATGGGATCCTTCGAGGTCTATGTTTAAGAGTTAGTTTACTCTAGCTAAGGGTTATGTATCGTAGTTTTGGATATGTATTAGGTCTAAACCGTGTTTTGGATTTGAACTATGTTTAAGAAATGACTCATATAAACGGTTTCAGTTATGTCATTTAAGTTATCCTTTCTGGTATTTCTACCACTCGGGGCTGTGTTTATTCGAATCCATTAACGGGTTAGAACTCTGATTGTGTTAAAATGGTTAACAGCCTATACTTTATCACGTCTAAAGTTCAGGGTGTTATATTTTGGTATCAGAGCAGTTCTGATGAATCCCAATTGATACATGATGTCCTGTATCCCCATGTCGATTTGCTGCTGGATAAACGACGTGGTCATGACCACAGGCTCCTCACAATTCTGTGGGGAACCGTCATTAGACTCAGCGCTAACCGTGAGGGGAGTTGCCTTCGAAACACTTGTTGGCTCAGTGTTTCTCGTTTTCGTGGCTGTTACCTTCTTTGATGTCGATGCTGGCTCCATACTTAGGTTTCTGCCGGAGCGCAAGTGCATACGCCAATTGTAATCTAGTCCAGGCGAATCAAACGGGGCGTTTGCTCACCATTTCCTGTCCCACCGGGCGTGCCATTTTTTTGTTGTCGTCAAACTCTTAGGTCCTAGCCGTGACGTCGGCCAGAGGTTTGGACAGTCCTTGATTCCTTTTTCTTCAAGCAATTGCGTCGAGGAGGGAACTCTGCCCCTCAACTATGGGTTTCCTGACTCCTCTAGAAAGGGTCAGGCATGGTGAAAAGGGACACGAGTGTTGGATTACTACGGCTAATGCATAAAAATAAAGTAATGGGCGAAAATGCGATAAAGAAGATAAATGAAATAAACGTAGAGTTTGATTTGATTGATGCGTGTTCTTTACAATTCACTCTAATGCTATATATATACACAGACCCTCGTCGGCCACTAAGCTAACCAACATTTGTCTGCCGTTGTGGTATAGTTCCCAAACAGAACACAAATAAGTAATAGAGACAGCCAAATAAGGGACTCAAAATTAGAACCACAATGACAGACAATAGACAATATAGCACATATAAGGTGTCAAGAGGTTGCCCAATTAGAGGCTCATGTCCCTGAAGAATACATTTCTGTGAACAAGGGCACTCGCTCACAATCTCTCTAAGTGTTTAGGGACTAGGGAAAATACACTCAAGTTTCAAGATTTTTCGAAGTCAAGATTTTTCGAAGTCGCTGTGAACTTCTTCCTCGGTTCCGAACTGAACATCGAAGCTCAGAGTTCGGGAGAAGGCAGGTGCTCATTAGAGCGGGGTCGAAGTCGCCTGGGACTTCTTCCTCCGGTCCTCGTCTCAGCATTTAAGCCATGCCGAAGAGGAGGCTGGCTCGTGAAGAGCGGTTTTGGAGTCGCTGTGGACTTATGCGCGCTCCATGACTGAGCATTAAACCTCAAAGTCAGGGAGGACGGAGTCGCTGTGGACTTAGGCGCGCTCCATGACTGAGCATTTAAGCTCGGAGTCAGGGAGGACGGGTGCGTCGTTCTTTGACGGCCTCGCCTCGTACCGTCGTCCGCCGAGTGGCCGGCTCGGTGTCGGACTCGGGTGAGAGGGGCGTTGTCTTTCGGTCGGATATGATGTTGCTCCGAGTCCTGCAAGTGAGGAAAAACAATTGATTTTTTCGAAATGTTTTTATTCAGGGACATTGCCGGTCCGAATGTTACATGAGGTTAGCTGTAGTACAATCTGAGCTTAGTAGCATTCCAGGTTCGGGGTATCAGCTCCTTGAAGAGGGTCTCCAGGCGGTATGTTCCCGTTCCTGTCCTGGCTGCGATCCGGTACGGTCCCTCCCAATTGGGTGCAAGCTTACCTCCCAAGATTGAGATGCACATACTGTAGAAACTTTGGCCATGATATTTCTGCATGTTTCAAAGTCAAGAAGAACTATCATTTGAAGAAAACTAACTTTGAAGGACCCAAGAAATTTTGGGTACCTAAGTCTCAATTAACTTCTGAAATAGGAATGCCTCTTAGCATCCAAGAAAAAGCTGTGGTTCTTAGACAGTGGATGCCTCACTGGAGAGAATTGATGGAGGCTGTGTTGTCTTTGGCAATGATGACAAGGCTTACATCAAAGTTATAGGTACTATAGGTAATTTATCTTCTCCCAAAATAAAGAATGTTCAGTATGTAGAAGGTTTGAAGTATAATCTCTTAAGCATAAGTCAATTGTGTGATAGTGGTCATAAAGTGTCGTTTAAATCTGATAAATGTTTTATTAAAGAAATCTCTTCTGGAAAAGTGTTATTTACTGCATCTAGGAATAAAAATCTATATAGCCTATGTCTTGATGAATTATCTCAAGAAACTTGCCTTATGTCTTCAGAAAATGACAACAGAATGGTGTTGTGGAGAGGAAAAATAGAAGCTTGCAGGAAATTGCAAGAACTATTTTAAATGATGCAAACATTGAAAAATACTTTTGGGCTGAAGCTGTGAACACAGCTTGCTACATTTTAAATAGAGTTTCCATTAGAAGAAATGTTGAGAAAACCCCTTATGAAATCTGGAAAAATAGAAAACCAAACATCTCCTATTTTAGGGTGCTTGGATGCACTTGTTTTACTTGAATAACAAAGACAATTTGGGAAAATTTGATTCAAAATCTGACAAAGGAATTTTTCTTGGTTATTCAACAACATCTAAGGCTTATAGAGTGTACAACATTAGGACTCAAACTGTAGAGGAAAGCATGCATGTCATTTTTAGTGAAACTAACAGTGCAGGTGACGTGATTGATGTTGATGAACTCAATATTAGCAAAAAAGATGGTCAAGGAACAGAAAATGCAGTTGAGAAGGATGAGCAAGACACCTCTTCTCAACCTTCACAAGGCTCAAATAAGGCCACTCAAGCCTCTGACCAAACTTCTCAAATGCCACGAAGTTGGAGATTAGTAGTTCACCATCCTCAAGACCAAATCATTGGTGACACTTCAGATCCTGTTAGAACCAAAACCTCTTTCAGAAACAATGCTGCTGGAATGGCACTCCTATTTGACACTGAACCAAAGACTATCAATGAGTCCATACAGGATGAGTCAAGGATAGAAGCTATGACTGAGGAACTTTAACAATTTGAAAAGAATGAGGTGTGGAATCTAGTACAACCTCCCAAACATTAATCAGTCATAGGAACAAAACGGGTGTTCAGAGACAAGCTAGATGAAAATGGTAAGGTTGTGAGAAACAAGGCAAGACTTGCTGCTCAAGGGTATAATCAACAGGAAGGTATTGACTATGATGAAACCTTTGCTCCAGTTGCAAGATTGGAAGCAATTAGAATTTTACTTGCATTTGCTGCTCACAAAAATTTCAAATTATTTCAAATGGATGTGAAAAGTGCTTTTTTAAATGGTTTCTTAAATGAAGAAGTTTATGTCAATCAACCTCCTGGTTTTGTTGATCAAAAGAAACCTAATCATGTTTTAAACTTACCAAAGCTCTGTATGGGCTCAAGCAAGCTCCTAGAGCTTGGTATGAAAGGTTGAGTAGCTTTTTGATCTAAAATGATTTTACAAGAGGAAAAATAGATACTACTTTATTCAAAAAACCTCTTGACAAAGATTTATTGATTGTTCAAATTTATGTGGATGATATCATCTTTGGATCAACAAATCAAAAATTGTGCAAAGATTTTGGAAATCTTATGAAGAGTGAGTTTGAAATGAGTATGATGGGTGAGTTAAGATTTTCCTTGGATTGCAAATTAAACAGCTTGATGAAGGTATCTTTATATGTCAAGAAAAGTACATTAAAGACCTTCTCAAGAAATACAAAATGAATGAGGCAAAAGCCATGGCAACACCTATGCATCCTTCATCACAAGTTGAGAAGGATGAAGAGGGAAAACCAATATCTAAGAAGGAATACAGGGGTATGATAGGTTCCCTATTGTACTTAACTGCCAGTAGACTAGGTTCCCTATTGTACTTAACTGCGACCAGGTATTTTCAGTTGGCCTATGTGCTAGATTTCAAGTTTCACCAAAGGAATCTCATCTCACTACTGTGAAAAGAATTTTCAGATACCTAGTTGGTACTACAGGTGTTGGCTTGTGGTACAAGAAACGTACTCATTTTGATCTAACTGCCTTCTGTGATGCTGATTATGCTGGTGATAAGATTGACAGAAAAAGTACTAGTGGATCATGTCAAATATTGGGAGAATCTTTAATCTCTTGGTCCTGTAGAAAGCTGGACACAATTGCACTATCAACAACTGAAGCAGAGTATGTGTCTGCTGCTGGATGTTGCTCACAAGTTCTGTGGATCAAAAATCAATTGGAAGACTACTCATTGAGGTATTCCTGTATTCCCATTTATTGTGATAATACTAGTGCTATCAATTTATCAAAAAATCCCATCCAACATTCTAGGTCTAAACATATTGATATCAAGCATCACTTTATTCGTGATCATGTTCAAAAGAAGGATGTGGAATTAATTTTTGTTGATACCAAGTATCCATTAGCTGATATTTTCACAAAGCCTTTATTAGAAGAAAGTTTCAATTATATTAGAAAGGCCTTGCACATTTTAGAATGTCCTTAAGATTAGAAGATTTGTCAAAAACTCCAATCTTCACAAGGCTTGTGAAGGTTCACTTAAGGAAAAATCAAAATGGACGGTTGAAGTTGTAAAGTAACCGTTACCACTCAAAGAAATTACTCACTTGGATAAAACGCTACAGTTATGTCCCATCATAACTGAAAACTAGTCACGTCACAACGGCTAGTTCTGAAAAAGAAAGACTTAGCTTCTTAACCACTCCTTTTTCGCACAAACCTCCACCAAAAATTCATTCCTTCTCTCCACTCTCTACAAAATCCTTCCATTCCATCTCAAAAAGCAAAAATCTTCAAAAATAGAAACACCAAAACCGAAAATCACAGAGAACATGAAGCCCTCTACTGAAACTGAATCTGTTCCTCCTCCATCTTCTCTTGGAACTAAAACCTCAAAACCATCGCCTACTCCTACACGAAGATCATCTAGGATTAGACAAACCTCGTCAACTCCTATTGAAGGCCCTGGTTCAAAGAGTTTTGAACCAATCGTTGTTGATGAAGAAGATTCAGAGGCAACAATCTCCGATATCATGGTTTCAATGAAGAAACAATCATCTTCCAAACGAAAATCATGTCCTCCTCCAGAACTATCCTCAAAGAAACCCAAGAGAGAGCCTAAAGGAAAAGAAAAGATCTTTGAGGAAAAGACTGACGATGATCAGAAGCAAAACGATGAAGAAACTCAGGTTGAAATTCAACCTTCACAAGCCTATAATCACAAGAAATGGACAAAGAGAGGCATTCTGACAGGAAGAGTATATTTGTTTAAAGAGTTAAAGGCTTCTGGTTGGGATTTCATTCCTTACATTGAAGACAAGGCTGGTACAAACTCCTGACTGAAGAAGAATCCATTTATCCAAGTCTGGTCAGGGAGTTCTATGGAGGCATTGTTTTCAACAAGGAACAAACCTGTTTGACCACCCAAGTGAAGGGAAAGGTACTGATAATCACCACAAAGATGCTGTCAGACGCATTAGGAATTCCTCTTCATGGAGTATCAGTTTATGGTGAAGATTGCTTTGACAAAGTAGACACCACAAAACAAGAAGTCTTAGAGGAATTGATGAAGGACCCAAAAGCCAATCTTGTCTCATCCTCCCTCAAAGACCACGCAAGGATTCTGCACAACATGGTCATCCACTCCCTCTATCCTAGAGCGGGAGGATATGAAAGAATCAAACCTGCTGATCTTCTTCTTGTGTACTATATGTACAAGAGGTATGTTGTCAATCTCACCCACACTATCCTTCACTACATGATAGATGTTGTCAAAAAACTTAGAAAAACCACTTCTCTGCCTTATGGTATGTTTCTCACTAAGATTTTCAAGTTTAATGAAGTTTCCCTTGATAAAGAGGAATACATTACTAAGAAAACCATTTTCTGGTCCAAAAGTGTTAAACAAATGGGTATCAAGTCTGTTGAAACAACTCTTGCTCCAAAGGCAAAAGCTACTACAAAACTTGCCCCCAAAGCAAAAGCCCAACCTGCTCCTAAAAAAAACCACTGTCAAACCCAGAACTCCTAAACCCTCACAAAAGAAAACTGTCAAAGATTCCACTCCCATTGAACCATCTCAAACAGAAGAGAAGAAAGAGGAAGCAACTGCTCAGGGGGAGCAGTTGATAAATGAGGAAATCATTGATGTTCAACCCTCTCATTTTTCATTTCCTGAGAGTGAAACCTTCCCTCAACCAGAAATACCTTCACAAGAACCTATTATGGACTCTGAACCTACTGATAATTGGAGAGAGATCTTTGAACTTAATCAAAGTCCTGAAGAAGAATTCCCTGAAGAAGAAGAAGAGATTGAGAATGACCAAAAAGTTGAAAGAATGATTGATGACCTGAATGATGAACCACAAATGCAGGATGATGATGAACCTTTACACGAAGGAGTTGCTGTTGAAGAGATCATCAAGGAACCTTCACAAGAGGTATCTGATCTTCCTCCGGCTATCATTACTGCTTCTGGAGTTATTCTTCTACCTTATCCTATGCCTCAAGTTGAGGAAACTCCTGTGTCTATTGAACAACCACCCATCATTGATCAACCCACTGCTGAACCTGAAATTATAGCAAATTCCCCTTCTCCAAGAGGACCTCTGGTTCCCTATGACTCCTCTCCAGGTGATCATGGGAATGAAGAAGAATCAGCTGATGATCAACCTCAGGAGGAGTTTGATATGAATCACACTTCTGCAAGGGAAGAAGAAGAAGACCCTCTCATTCAAAATTTCAATCAATTGTCACCAATCTCAAAAGCTGTCCATGAAGTGTGCAATGACATTGACACTGAATTTGCACCAGTGAATCCCCCACTTTTCCAAGAAACAAACTCTGAGATTCTAGCATCCATGGCCCTCACTCAACTAAATCAAACACAAGCCCAAGAGAATTCCCCCATTCCTGAAAAAGACAACACTGATGTGTTTGCTCAATGGCGTGATCCACCCACTCAATCTCCAGCAAAAGCAGGAAACACTTTGGCTTCTGAAAATATAAACAGATTCATTGCTTCAAAAACACTCACCCATGATTCCTCTATTCCAAAGGCTTATGAAGCTTCTAATATGTCAAAAATCCCTTCTGATTTGCCTACCCAATTTGGTTCTCTTAGCTCTTTCTGCAAGACCACCTTTGCTCCTCTCTCCTCCTCTGACAAGGGCCAAAACAGCAGCAAACCTTCTATAGACAATGATGACTCTCATCCTTCTCAAGACAGATTGGAGGTCATGGAGAAATCCATGAAGAGAATGAGGGTCCAGCATGAAAAGCAGATGAAGAAGATGAAACTCATGGAAAATAACTTGATGCTTAGCAATGGTATTCTTCAACAAGAACAAAGAATTGAGGCTCAGAGGCATTTTGCATATCAGCAATGGGTTACTGAACATGTGATTCCACTCATCATTCCATCCATCACACCACCAGATTTCCCACCACCAAAACCCTTCCAAGATGTTCCTCAACCTGCAGCTTCCACCAACTCATCTGATGATTCCTCCCCAACAAAGTAGCAGCCTAATTTCTGTTTCTTCCTTCCTTTTTGTTGTTGACAAAAGGGGGAGAATAGAGATTAAGTTTTAACTTAGCTACTTAGTTAGGATTCTAAGTGATTATGGAGTTTTAGTTGACAATCTAGTAATCTTTTGGATAGTCTGATTATGTGACTTTTGTGAAAGTTGTCACATAACTTTGCATATTTTAAATTCTGTTAAATTTAAATTTCTGTCCTATGTATGTAATGATAATTATCAGAACAATGTGTTCATCATGCTGACCTTAATGATCAATGATAATTATCTTTTGCTATATGCTTGCTGTGAAAGTTAAATCTCTTAGAAATAATTCTGTTAGTGCTTAAACAGGTTATCCATTAAAACAGAAAACTTAAAAATTATTCACAAGTTTGTCATTACCAAAAAGGGGGAGATTGTTGGAATGAAAATCTCTTTCCATGTTTTGATGATACAAACTTAGTAAGATATTAAGTTTTCTTGTTAATGTTATCTAACAAGTTTATTTCAAGTGTGAAGAACAAGCCATCAAAGATAGCAAAATATCAGACTACCTTGAACTAAAAAGATCATAGAAAAATAAAGATAGAAAAGAGTTGTGACGGTTGAAAGATGTGAAAGTTAAAGTCATGTGAAGGTTGACCAAAAGTCAACTGTGAAGGTTGACCAAAAGTCAACGCAAAAGTTAACTCAAAGGGTTGACCAAGTCAACGCAACATTGACCAGAACTCAAAAGAGTGTGGCCCCACATTTGTTATGAAGATCCAGAATTGTGAAGGATGAAGATAAAGCTGAAGAACAAATTCAAGAACATGATATGAAGATCTTATCCATCAAGGTTCTCAATATGATAAACATGTTGGCTCTCATTTATTGAAAATCAGAGAGTTATTCTTGCTGGAATCTTGTAATAAATGAAGGAGGAACTCCTTGATTATTCCTAGGCCAAACAAAAGGTGTTTAAGGTTAAAGGATGTGAAGCTTCGTGTAACAGCTGTAAAGCTGCTTTACAAGTACAAGCCAGCTAAGGGAAAGTCAGAATTCTAAACACAAAGCACTGTGTCAGCTTGTGAAGGTTGAAAAGCTAGCAGAAGGTACAACTGTCAGCTTGTGAAGCTTCAAAAGCTGTTAACTTTGGAACCGTTTAACCAAATAATTCTATGGGCCATTGGACATCTCCAAACGGCTATATTCAAGTTTCTAACGGCTATATTCAGATCAATTGGCTATTTAAAGGCTGGAAATCGAAGTTGCAAATCATGAGAGTGAATTGGAACCTACACAACTAAATCTTCACCCACACTCAAGTTTCATAAGCCTAGGATTTTCTTATAGAGTGTGTGTTAGCTTGCAAGCACTTAGTGTGTTTTATTATTCGAACTATTGTATATCCCAAACCCAAACCTTTGATTGTAAAAAGCTATCTAGTGAGCATTCTATCAAATTACCTAGAGAGAGGTGAGTGTTGGTTAGAATCTACTTGATAGAGGAATCCTTTAGGAAACTAGGAGAATTTTCTAGTAGGAACAACTTGGTGTAGCTGTGTAAGAAGAGCACATTGCTTTTGTGTGTTGATCATTAGCAAGTGGTGTTTGAAGTCTTTTGTGGTTGAGCAAAAGCAAGTGTGAGTGCTATTTAAAGATAGTGGAAATACTCACTTGGGAAGTGGGGAGAGGACGTAGCCATTGTTGGCTGAACCTCTATAACTCTACAGTGTCATTTACTTGCTTTCCTTACTATCTATCTAATTGCTATATACTTGTGATTGTTTTCAAAACCTAGTGAAGGTTAACCTATTCAACAATCACAAGACAGTTTTTCAAACTAATACTTAATCCTTTCATAAACAAATCAGTTTGATTCAAACCTTTATCTTACCAGCTAAAGTTTGCTTAATCCATCTCTATCATTCATCAATCATTTTATACATTGGCTGTTTGTTAAGTGAAACTAACCCTTATCTTCTCAATCCCAAGTTTATCTTGAGAATCATTAATTTCTTTGAGAAGGTTTCAGGTACAAAATTTTAAAAGGGTACACAATTCAATCCCCCCCTTTCTTGTGTAACTTAGTCACTTCACAATTTACACTCAGTTCATACAAACAATGATTCCCCACCAGTCGGAAATCTTCAAGCTGAATTGCGACCTTCAATGCAAATGAACCGACTCAAAGATATAGTTTTAACAAGATTGACTACCACTTGAGAATTGAAGACTTGATCCTTAAAGAGGATATGATTTCGATGAATCCAAAGACACCACGTGACTTCCATCCACAGTATTATATTCTTCAATCTCCCAGCCTTCTTCGAGTCCAACCTGATACCATGGGCCCTAAAATGCGCCACTTCAACAAGAGAATCCATGAGCGCACTGCCCATCCAATTATGAATAGAAGTCCAAACTGATAGAGAGCACCTGCACACAAAAATAAGTGAAAAATAGTCTCATCCTACTCAAAACAAAAAGGACGACACAACCCATGAGAGTCCTTAATGATATCCTTAGAAATAAGAGCATCTCGGGTTGGAAGCTTTCCCAACAACAATCTCCAACCGGAAACCCCCACCTTAGTGGGAATCGAAAGCTGCCACATATCATCTAAAGCACTTTGAGTGTCACTATCCAACCTATCATGATACAAAATATTCAACAACAGAGCATAACAAAATTTCACCGTAAACACGTGGAAATTATCAAGCCTCCACTTCCACCTATCTTGCTCGGAAACGTCGGGGTGAAAAGAGTTTAAAATGTTCAAAAGCAAATCAGAGTCATCCCTCTTCCCAAACAAGTTTTATGGTTTTAATTGATGCATCAACTAAATGGTCACATGTTTGTTGGTTGTCAACTCGCAACCAAGCGTTTGCGAGATTCCTAGCTCAAATAATCTGAATAACAGCTCACTTCCCTAATTATCATGTCAAGAAAATAAATCTTGACAATGCTGCTGAGTGCTGAGTTTTCATCTTAAGAATTTAGTGAATAATGTGCCTCCATTGGAATTGACATTGCAGAATCATTTATTAAGCGTATAAAGTTAATTGCAAGACCACTTCTCATGAGATGAAAACTTCCCATTTCCACTTGGGGGCATGCAATTTTGCACGCTGCAACACTGATTCGCATCAGGCTGACAAGTTATTGCGACTCTTCCCCTTTATAGTTACTTTTTGGTCAATAACCTATATTTCCCATCTCAGCATTTTTGGATGTGCGGTGTATGTTCCAATTTCTCCACCACAACGCACTAAGATGGGTCCTCAAAGATGTTTGGGAATATATGTTGGATATAAAACTCCATCTATTATAAAATATCTTGAACCAACAACATGAGATGTATTAGGGGTGAGAATAAGTAGTTGAAAAAGGAGATCTATTGGAATGAATTATCATTGTCTCATTTTGATCCTCGAACTAAACAATGTAAACTTCAAGTTCAACAGATAATTCATTTGCAAAACTTAGCAAATAAATTACCAAATGCATTCACTAATCCAAAAGGAGTGACCAAATCATATATATCAGCTGCTAATGCTCTAATAAAAATAGATGTCCCTTTTGGACAATCCAATATGGAAATTGAGTCTCAACCGCACCTGAAGCACGGTAGAACAGCCAGTTCCAATGATAAAAACCCTCCAGCAAGAAAAGGAGCTAAAAAGAAAGATGGTCCAAGCAAGGATATAGAAACTCTGAAAGAGTCTACAAACATTATTGACATTTCTGTTCCAAAAGTTACTGATCAGGTCCATAAAAGTCATGAAAATAAAGAGATCTCACCAATGGAATACACTGGAACCGATAAGAAGTCAATATTGATGATACTTTTGCATATCATATAGCACTAAATGTGATAAATGATAAAGAGGAACATGCACCAAAATCCATTAAAGATTGTAGACAAATTGAGAATTGGCCAAAACGGAAAGACGCAATTGAAGTAGAATTAAAGTCGCTTTACAAGCGAAAAGTTTTTTAACCTGTTGTCCGAACACCTGAAGGTGTGAAACCAGTTGGATACAAATGGGTTTTTGTGCGAAAACGGAATGAGAATTGTGAAACTGCAAGATACATAGCTTGACTTGTTGCTCAAGGGTTTTTGCATAGACCTGGAATTGATTTTAATGAGACATATTCACCTGTAGTGGATGGAAGTAATTTTCAGTACTTAATTAGCCTTGTAGCACGTGAAGGACTTAATTTGCACATGATGGATGTTGTCACAGCCTATTTATATATCTCACTTGATAGAAGCATTTACTTGAAGCTCCCTAAAGGGTATAACTTTCTTGAGGCCCATAACCCTGGATCTCGAGAGGACTACTCCATCAAATTGAATAAGTCTCTCTACGGGCTAAAAAAATCTGAACGCATGTGGAACAATCGCCTCAGTGAATATTTGCTAAAGGAGGGATATACAAATGTCCTCATTTGTCCATGTATTTTTATAAAATGATCTAGAAAATAATTTCCTATAATTGGTGTCTATTTTGATGACATAAATATTACTTAAACTCCTGAAGAGCTTCCAAAAGCTATAGATTGCTTAAAGAAAGAATTTGAGATGAAGGATTTGAGAAAGACAAAGTTTTGTCTAGGATTACAAATTGAGCATTTTAATAATCGAATTTTTGTGCATCAAGAGGCTTATAGGAAAAGTAGGAAAAGTATTAAAACGTTTCTACATGGACAAATCACATCTGTTGTCTACTCCAATGGTTGTTAGATCACTAGATGTGGAGAAAGATCCTTTTAGACCTCGAGAAGAGGGTGAAGAACCACTTGGTCATAAAGTACCATATCTCTGTGCAATTGAAGCACTGATGTACCTTGCTAATTATACATGTCCTTATATATCAATTTCTGTCTTTCTATTAGCAAGATATAGTTCCTCACCCACACGAAGACATTAGAACGGAGTCAAGCATATACTTTGTTACCTTAGAGGTACAATGAAAATGGATTTGTTTTATTCTGAAGTACCCAAATTAGAATTAACAGGTTATGCAAATGCAAGTTTTTTTTGTAGATCCTCAAAATAGTAGATCTCAAACAGGTTACTTGTTTACTTGGATAGTACAACAATTTCATGGAGATCTGTGAAGGAGACATCATCAAACCATGCAAAACTTTTAGCACTACATGAAACAAGTGGGGAATGCGTTTGGTTAAGGTCTTTCATTCAACACATACAAGAGACTCGTGGTTTGTCTTCCAGAAGACTAAATGCAACAACCGTCTATGAAGATAATACTGCATGCATTTGAAAGAGGGTTACATTAAATGATATCGAACAAAGCATATTTCTCCAGAATTCTTCTTCACTCATGATATTCAGAAGAATGATGATATAAGAATTAAACAAATTTGTTCATGTGATAATCTTGCAGACGTTTTCACAAAGTGACTCCCAGCAGAACTTTTGAACAATTGGTACAAAAAGTTGGTATTTTCCGTCTTAGATATGATTGTCTAGTTGAGGGGGAGAAATAAATAAATTTTGTAATTCTCACAAAAGGATATTCTACTCTTTTTCCTTCACTGGATTTTTTCCCACTTGGTTTTTCTAGTAAGGTTTTAATGAGACATATCCTCGATAGACATTAAGGGGGAGAGTTAATTATGAATAAATATTATTATTAGTGGATGTCCACTATTCTTCTCCCATCTTCCCATCTTCTCACATACCAATCCGCACCCTTTTTAGTTTTTGACAGATACCAATCCACACCGTATAAGTAGGGTTCACCCTTTGTGTGTAGAGATGTACTTAAGAAGAGAATAATAATAATAATACAAAACCTCTTACATACTCCATCTTTGTTCTTGTTCATTGGTATCTTCTACACCTTCTTCTTCTTTAAATTTTACTTTATAACAAAATTTTCAAAAATTCTAATAGTTTGAAGTAAAACTAGTCTGTAACCCGTGCGATGCACGGGGAGCAAATTCAGTATAATATATGAAATTAAAATAAATTTTTGGAAAAAATAAATATATTGAATTATTGAAAATAATATTAATTATATGTAAATTGGTAAAATATGATATGAAATAGTGATGCACAGGGAAATCTGTTTTTAGTATTATTAAAAATTAAAAATATGATACATGTAACATAAATATTAAGCCATACACATGTGTAAATCTATAATATAATTTGTATATCTCATTTGTTATAAAAATAGATCAGTTAAATATAAGTTATTTAATAATTGATAATGATCTTGTAAAAAACTTGGAAAAAAGATATGATGGATGGTTATGTTTGTACCATTAAGTTGTTAACATTAGCATTAGTAACATGATGTAGCTAATAATTCATGTTATCTTTTGGGTTTATTATAAGTAAACATGTCAACGGTGACCCAATTTTGATGGGAAAATTTGCTTTGACCAGGGGCCGGATTTGGGATGTCGATAACCACCCCGAACCCGCCCAACTAAACATTAATTGTAAACATATTTATTAATAATACTCAATATTGTAAATCATTTTAAAAAATTCATCAATTTTAATAACTTTTGCTAATATTTCATGTCAATGTTTAATTTCCTTAAAATGTATATTAAATCTATCATTTGAAAAGTTGTATGTTTCAAGGAGATATTCATGTAAATATTCGTTCATAGCATATATTAGCAGAAAAAGTATACAATATAAACAATATTTACCTAAATTATGTCTGACCAACATTATGAGTTCACCTATAATTGACTTGTAGGGTGTGTTTGGATTAGGAGAGAAAGAGGGGAGAAATAGAGTAGATTAAGAGGGTTGTTTGGTTTAAGGGAAAGAGAAGAGAAGTAGGGAAGAGAGAGTTGTGTCTGTTGGTTTTAATTAGCTAAATAATATTTTAATCATTTAATATAAATTTATAAAGTGTCCCAACCTATAAATTATAATAATCGTTATTCATTTAGTTGAGGGCAAAATGGTAAAAGTCAAATTTAAAAGGAAAAATATGTCACAAATTAAAGGAAAAATATTAAAAGTTTTCAAAAATACACAATCACATACATCATGAAAAAACTCCACAAAAGATATCCGACCTTCAACTAATTACACTTGTTATCTATGCATTTTCATATTCAAAAAATATTGTATGATATTTTCATTGTGGGTACTATCAAAAACATCTCTTTTAATATATGTATCAAGATAATTATTCAACTATTGGTCTCCTATGATTACGCAGTTCATCCTTTATGAAACTCATTGTAGAGAAACATCTTTCAAGCATTGTAGTTGCTAGAAGCAAAACCTATTTTTTACTTGAAATTGTGAACTAAAATAAGTTAGACTGGTGTTTTCGGGTAATTAGATATTAATAAGGGTAAAACCAATTTTCTAACGGGGAAAATAATAAACTTTTTTACCCATCCAAAAATTGAATAGAACAATGCTTAATTTTTAAATTAAATTTGCTTTCGGTGGAGTTTAAATAACATCTTATACCGGTTCTTTGTTGTCTTGCTATCAAAGCTAATTTCAATCGCAAAGAATTTTTAAATCTGAACATCATAGTTTCATAACAAAAAGCCAATCAAGGCTGGTAGGAACACAACAAAGAATGTTAGTAAAATTCACGTAGAAATAAGCCAAAAAAGTGAATTTGGCTTTCATTACGCATACTTGCAAATTTTAGATCTATATAAGCAACAAATTTTGTGCCTCCTTAATCTTAATTAAGGATCAGTCAACTCAAGACTGGGTTTATTGGGCAATTTGGTTCTACAATAAGATACAAACTCAAAAATTTATGTTCATATATTCTCCATAGTCTCATCCTAAAACAGAACCTAGAAAGTTAAAAGGAAGAAAGAGTTACAAAATATAATGGTAAAAGAGCTGAAGTCCCCAACAATACATTTCAACGACTGTAAAAAATTGGTATACAATACCAGCAGATTGCTATGTACATATTCAAATGGACAACCCTATATAATTAAACCGCAAGGTGAAATATCAACTCAGCAAATCTTTACATAAGCACACCCATAGGAAATACAATTAATCCATCTCAATTTAAGCTGAAACTCATATCAGAAAGTGGATGAAATAACAATATCTTAAACCTACTTCAATCATATGAAATGTCCAAATGTTATGTTGCTATCAACAACCCCAGAAGAGATTAGTATAAACTTGAATCAACTAATATCCAAGCTTGAATCAAAAAGAATAATCAGATTACACTCCCTCCAAATGTTATGTTGCTATCAAAAAAATTAATATAAACTTGAATCAACTAATATGTAACTTACACACACTTGAATGCTAATTAATCTACAATAGTAACGTATTTTTTTATGCGCTTATTTTTTTTTATGATAATATACTTAATCAAATTATTCTCAATTGTTTAGTATATAGTATAGATTTTGAGTTATGAAAATTGAAAATTGAAATGTTTTTTTATTTGAATTAAGAATTAATGGTGAATATTATTGTGCAATCACTGTGAGTAGTAACCGATAAGGATTAAGGAACAATTTTATTAATGATAATTAAAGAAATTGTTGTATTTGAGAATTAAATTTAAAATCATCCGTTGCTGTTTGAAAATTTATAAGGTCATTGAAATTCATTTATTTTTAATTATCCTTTGTATGGTTTTTTCATTAAATGTTTTTTAATTTATTTTTTAGTATGAAAGGATGCCAATTAAGATTTGCATTAAATAAATTTTGGTGAAATTCACCTATGATTTACACCTAGGATAAAAATCCCATAGAAATATTTTACTTTGTATGTTTATAGATGACTACTAATTTCAAGTTTATCAAAACAAGGGGAATAAATTGTATATTTTAGGGTGAAAGATATAACTTTATTACAAAGAAAAACATCATTTTATAACGCTGTCACTAATTTAAAGTTGACCAAATAAAACCCCATCTTTATTACAAAGAAAAACTTTCTGAGTAAAATTAAATGAAAATTTTCAAAACAAATCCACATCTTTAATATAAGGAAACGATTATTTATAAGTACAAATAAATTAAAATTTTTAAATAAATAAATGGTTGCTCTTAATTACATTCGTTAAATTTCGATTATATATATTTGTGATTTTGCAATTGCCTCAGTGTATGTATGTTTCAATCAATTTTGGAATTTGTTTCACTTAGTAACTTCAAAATGCTAAACTCATGCTATGTCCTCATTTTTCTTACTCTTGTAAATGCGTTTTGTATTTCTTCAACAGGAGATGTTAATCCTAAAACTGAAATTAGCATCGAAGTTGTACCGTCAGTAGATGGCCTGGTGTTCTTCTTTTGTGGACAGGGGGGAGCCATTGAATTATTATCAAAAAAGAAAGCACATAAATGGCTTGTAAGCGTTGATAAGGTAGAGTCTTGTGATGCACAGTGGAGATTTTTTAAAAAAGCGACTTTCAAAGCATTTGATCCCCAATTTGACAAGGGCCATAAAGTTTATTGGCTGGTACAGCCAGATGGTTTGTATCATAGTTGGAACAATTTCGTTTGGGATAAAAGGGGTAGTTGGCAGAATTATTCAAAAATAAAATAATGTTGATGTATAAGTTACTTTAAGATGTTAGAAATTTTAATAGTTTCTTTCTTTTTTATTGAGCGGGGGGAGGGGGCTAAGCCCATAATTTCATTAGTTTCTGTCAAAAACAAATTCTAATAGTCATCTTCATGGTTTCTTTCCTAATAACAAGTTCATCTCGTTTAATATCTCGTTTAATAATTTGAAATTAATTTATTATTAAAGTTCTATTTGCATGTGGATGTCAAAGATGGCCATTTTGGACCTGCGGGTGAGAAATTTTTCTCGATGGGGATAGGAAAAAATCTCCTTGCAGTCAATTTAGGGATGGAGACGAGGGTTTTACACTCCCCAAATATATATTTATAAATATCCTTGTTATATATATATATATATATATATTACTATA
Organism: Astragalus glycyphyllos; assembly: GCA_963573325.1. NCBI lineage: Eukaryota > Viridiplantae > Streptophyta > Magnoliopsida > Fabales > Fabaceae > Astragalus > Astragalus glycyphyllos. The sequence continues at coordinate 43,358,957 of OY754307.1, forward strand.
AGTAATCAATTTTTTTATCTTTTTATATGTACTTCTAATTAAAACTATTTATAAAATATTAAGTTGTGGTAAATTTTATACTTTTATTCATGATCTTATACTTTTTACATATTAGAATATAAAAGTAAGACTAAATTTTATATTAAAATGTTACATTTTCATTTATCAGTCCTACTTTTATATATTTTTTAATTTACTCATTTGATAACTTTTTAAATATTAAATATTGTATCACCAAAATGATTATGAAGTGATACAATATAAAAAAGTCCAAACTAAATTTTTACTACCTCCGTCCCATTTTATAAGTTGTTTTAGCAAAATGAATTTGTCTCAAATTAATTGTTGTTTTACATTTTCAAGAAAGCATCTAACATATTTTTCCACTATTGCCCTTATTAATTATTACAACTTTTTACATTTAATAAATAACTCACGTTTATCTATGTAGAGAGATAAAGGGTTAAATGGTAATTTAGACAAAACTTTTTTTAAAATCTAGACTACCAATCATTTTTCTTAATATGCGTGCAATAACCTTAAACTGCATATATATAAAGTGGGACGGAGGTAGTAATTGAGTACCCACACTATTAAAATCTGGGTATTCAAATTCAAATGTGAAATTCACAGTAAACAAACGACTTTTTAAAAATGAATTTTTGATATGTTGTAATTACTCAATGACTTTTTCCGTTTTCGAAGCATTACTTTTGCAAAAACGTTGCTGTTTTAGTTTTATGAACTTGGACTTAATAGTCACAATGCGTTTCATGAATATGCAATTCTACGTAATTAGGCGATTAAATAACTTTATTCTAGTATATTTGTTTATTTGATTAAGTTAGCTATGCATCTATACACTACAAGAAAACCTTTGTTTTCCCACCAGAATTTCCGACGGACCCATTCTCGTCACAAATTTTCGACGGATTTTCGACGAAACTGTTCCTCGGTAAGTATGTGCACATATTTTAATGCTTTTCTCGCTTCGTTTCCGACGGAATTTGTTTTCGTCGGTAATTTGCGACGGCTAATTCGTCGGTAGTCCGTCGGAAACCTCAATTAAAATTTTAATTTGCCTCTGTTATACCCGATGCTCACTAAACCCTATTCTTTTTCTTCTCATCATAGAACACATAACACTCTTCTCTCTACTCTACTTCTCACCACAACATCATCCACGCGAATCCATCTCACTCATCATCCACTTCTCTCCGCCCTGAGTTGCGTTGTGCCGCCATAACGTCTTCTCTCTCATCTCCGCTTGCACCTCGCGAAGTTGCAAAGCTACCACACGATCTCTGCCGTCACTTTTTCCGGTGAGCGTTGCTTTCTTCTCCACGCCTTCCTCCTTCTAGTTTGCCACTTTTTGTTGCTTTTAGGTGAGAGATTGATTTTCCCCCAAAACCCTAACTCCCCAATGTTGAATCTTTTGAATCTGTGAAATTGGCTTCTACCCATTCAGTTAATGCATGCGAAATTAATATTAGAGGAGATGATTTCTGTTAATGCCTATGAAATTGAATTTGTTGAATTTGTTTAATGGATTTAGGTTAACGTTTTAGATTATGGGTATAAGGAGAGAACTAGCAATTCATGGTTTGATTTTAGTTCCTTGCAATTTGAAAAATAGTGTAATTAATTTTAGGGCTTGATATTTCGTTTGTCTATTTAATTTTTGGTTGTTTTTCTTTCTTGGTTTTGGTTGTGTGGCTTTGGAAAAGATGAGTAAGAGCACTAGAGGAAATAGGGTGTACTGGTTATTGTATTAGTTGTTGTGCATGTGCCCATATTGGTTATTTCTTTCTTCCTGATTACTTGCTTTTTCGTTTTGGGGTTTAGTTTTGAATGAACAATACCTTTTCAGAATCTGTGACTAAACCTGTTTGTAGCTTACTGTTTTCATTTTAAATATAAATCACAATAAGGCTCAAATCTGTTTAGCACAATTCTTTATACCCTTGTTCTTAAAATTAGAGATTGAAGTACCTACCCTCTATTTATTTGACATATGATAAACCTCTTTAGTGTTTCTTTTAACTTGTATTCCTAAATTCTACAATGGAAGGTATGATTTTGGTAATTCAACTCCAGAGTATCCACAACCAACAATTGCCACAGTAACTTGGAAGTCTTTGCCAAAGGTCTTTCTCTCTAATGTTGTTAACATGATGTTGTCAGCTTTGAGTATACAGTTGATGTAAAGAATCTTTGTAAAGTCTGAACTATGATGTGTCACTTTAACATGAGCTGATATTAGGAGGTAAAAAAACCTAAAATGATGGCCTAAAACTTTTAATATTCATGAAGTCCTTAGTGCTCTAGTCTATCCTGGATACTTGTTGGCAGTTTTTTAGAAAATGGGTTGCAACTTTATGCATTAAGATTGTGCTTCAGAAGAAGTTCTAACTTCAAATCACTATCTTTGTAGGTGCAGATTTGAAGAAAACTGAAGACGGAAGGGGCATCGTTGTACGCTTTGTTATTGGTAGAAGGTTGAAATTCTAATTTGGCTGCTGCTTGTAATTGTAACACTTTTATATCCTCACCTTCTTGTGATTGGAGATATCTTTGTTTTATCTTTGTTTCTCATGATATGATAGTTGCTTTTCACATTGTATTTAGTTATGTACTTTTCACTAGTATGTACTCTCTTCTGGCTGCAGAGGAGGCAACTGCAGTATCTATATGGGCTGTAGCGTGCATATGTGATACCTTGAGACTTGAACATGTAGGTTCTGTTTTGTCAGACTGTTTTACTACATTCTTTTTTATTTCAAATGCACGTGGTTTAATTTTTCATTCATTATGTTTTCGTGAAATTTAAATAATTTTAACAAGGACTGTAAAAAAGATCCGAAAGCCTAAGCCTAAGCCTTGGAAGCATTCTCTTAGAGCTGCTGGTGAGGTGATATAACTTTAGCACAAGCAATTGTGGATAGTGTTGGGGTCATTGTCCAGAGTTCTGATTTGACAGTATACTATGATGAAAGGGGTAAGTAATTCTCTAATTCAGTTAACACTGTTAGCATGTTTATCTTATTTGTAAAGCAAACCTGGTGATGAGTATGTATATTTAGGCTTGTACCTGAAGCAACGCATTTACTATTTGTTCTGTCTTTGATTATGAGTTGATGGTTCATTTGATAATGACACGGTTCCTGAATGCAGGGCCTTGTTACAACAAAAAAGGAGTAATCTAGATCCAGTTGAAGTTCCATTTGCTAAAGACTAGTATGTATCACCCGTGCGCTGCACGGGCATACATCGTCTTCTTAGTAATTTATATGTATAGTCAAAATATATTTGATGCACATCTAATCTCTTCATTATAAGCGGCTTGTCAATGCCGCGCGGGAACTCCCGCTTTTTGTTTTGTTTTTTGTTTTTTTTATTCTGTTTTTTTATTTCAGTTTTTTGTTTTTTTTGTTTTTTTTTTAATATTTTATGTTTTTAAATTTTATCTTTCTTTTATATTCTAACGGGTACTCTACGGTCTTGGAAAATTTTAGATATTTAAATCTGCAAACTTTGTTTTTCAATAATCGATCGGTGAAAAAAGATTTAGTTTCATGACAAAATACGTAAAGTGGAATGCTAAACAGTATGTTTTGGTGTACTTGATGGTGAAAAAATGTTATTTTTTTACAAAATATATAAAGTATGATATTAAGTAGTGTATTTTGAGGTACTTTAGGATTTAGAAAAAAAATTAGTTGTTCAAACACCCTAAATTTTTTCCTCAATAACTGGTTTCGTCAAAAAAAATAATAGCACAAAATAGGTAAAGTGTGATGCCAACATTGAATTTTGGGGTACTTTAGAGTCCACAACAAATTTTATATGTTCAGATACGTGAAGTTTGTTCCTCAACAACCTGTTTGACGAAAATTAAAAAAAATACGTGACAAAATACGTAAAATGTAATGTCAAACAATTTGTTGAGGTACTTTAGGATTCAAATTTTTTTACATGTTCGGATACACAAAGCTCATTCCTCAAAAACCCGTTTGGTGGAAAAAATTTGTGACAAAATAAATAGTGCGATACTAAATAGTGTTTCTATGTGCTTCTATTTTATTCAAATATGCGAACTTCTTTCTTCAAAAATAGTTTCAACTTTGTATATGTGCTTCTATTTTATTGGTGGTTTTAAATCAAACTCTGCATGATACCTATACGTACGTGCTTAACTTTCTAATTATGTTGTCTTATTTTCTCTTTAATTATGTGTTAAGTTTTTATATTTACGTTTAATAAATATAGATAACGTTATTAATGTTTTTTAAACTTTTTCTTCTAATTGTCTATGGATGTTCAATTTCAATGTATTTGTTGTTATTAATATTCTTTACGTTTTTTTTCTTATTATCTATGGATGTTGAATTTCAATGTCTTTATTAATGTTTCTTTTTAATTTTATAGTATTTTTATTTAATTTATAGTTTTTTAATTTAATTTTTATTTACGGGAATTTCGGTCACATTTACAATAGATCCCCTCATCGCCCTATTTCAACTTTCTATAGGTGATTCTATTTTATTGGTGGTTTTCATCTAACCATGCACGATAGCCACGTGTTTCACTTTCTATTTGTGTTGTCTTCTTTATTTTTGTCATTTCGCATCAAACGGTATTGAAAACATACTTTAACTGGTGTTTAAATTTTTATCTTCTTTCAACGGGAACTTCAGCCACATTTATAATACAACCTCCACCATCTTCTTTCAACTTTGTATAACTGCTCCTATTTTATCATGAGTTTTCATACAACCATGCTTGATACCCACGTGTTTTAGTTTTTAATTCTTTTCTTTCTTATTATGGGCTAAGTTTTTATATTTGCATTTGATAAATATGGATCATGTTATTAAAAGTTTTAGACATTTTCTTCCCATTATCTATGGATGTTTAATTTCAACGTTTTTAGTCAATATTCTTTTTAAATTTTATAATCTTCTTATTTAATTTATAGCTATAATTTAATTTCAATCCACAATTATTTGACTATATATTTTACAAACCAACATCATTGGTCCACTAGCATAAGCTACCCTAGGACACGGGGTCAACTTTGTGCTCCCGAGTTTGATTCCTAGCACGGGTCAGGCAGCTAGTATTTATAAACTTTTGACTCTTAACATCAAAAAAATAAATAAACTTTTGACTTATATATTCACGGTTACCATTATATTAGTATGATTGAATCAATTTAATTTAGGAAGTTGACTCGACGGAAAAACATAGGGGAAATTATATAATGCAATGAACATAAATCAACTCAAATAAACACCAAAATATAGTTGGGAATTTATCTTCAAGAATATTTTTAGTATAAGCTAAACAATATTTGACTTAAATGTAGTTGAAGATATGCTTGTTTAGAAGGTCATTGCGATGCCGATCACCACCAGTTTAACTTTCGGTTTTCATCGGTTCTTGCATTCTTAAATGTAGTGTGCACAGATGGTGATGTCACTTTGCCTCTGCCGTATGTGATCACCACTGTCAATTCGTTATTGTGCGCACTGATTGGATTGCTTTGATTTCTTCTAATTGACAAAAATTTGGTGCTCCTTTGAAATCCACACCAGGTTTTAAAGCATAACACAACAATAAACTTGGAACAACTAAAAATCGCCAATTCTTTTAAGTTTTCAATGATATAAAGACTTGAAATTCCTTTTAACTTCTAAAATGTGATAGATGCCTGAAGTGGGTTAAAATTGTTTACGCTCAATTTGTTGGACCCATGCCATTGAGTTAGCTTTCCGAGCAAATATTGGAAAGTGTGCGATAGTGTCGGGAAAATACAGAGAGACAATATTCTGATACTTGGGTAAAGATGAAGTCCAACACTACAAAACATAATGACACTCATCATCCTTATATGCATACTCTTCTGGAACTTGCTTTAGAAGTTTTACTTGCAACTCTAACATATTATCACCTCGAAGCACATCACATATCCAAGTGACCTCGACCTTTATTGATTTCCTACATAGAAGAACCACAACGACTAAAAAATGGGCAAAGCATGGGTTTTAAAAGTGATATGTCAAATGAGGTCAGAAACAGAAACTTACCATATCCAAGGCTCCTCTAATGATATGTCAAGAAGCTTTCCTTTTTAAATCATTATAATTGTAATTATAATTGTAATACCATATCATACCATACCAGTACTCTATAAAAAGCCATTCCATCCTCTAAGTTGAGAAGAACCTTTATGCTTGCTCCTTCCTTGCATCTAAAGAACAACAGACATCACTAAAGGGTAGAAGGATAATGATCACCGCCCACAACACATGAATAAGTATTTGATGAGTTCTCCTTACACTGAATAAATCATGTGTCGAACAGTCAAGTCCCCACGACATACCAAGTTCCTCAGTCGCAGCATCTTTTCACTCAATATTTAGCAAATGGTCGGATAGAGATTGGTCACTCTTTTGTAAATGGGGCAATTGTCATATGCTCTTTGATATAGAGTTAGATAAGATTTGACATACATAAAACTGTGTCATACAATTATTACCTACAATATCAATAAGCAAGCAAATGGACCGGGGTAATTAAGAAACAACTTAAAGGGCCACTTCTTATCAAGTGGGGCAATTAAGAAACAAAACAAAGGCCAGTTTTGAAATTCTTTGATGCACTAAAAACACCCTGCATCTGCTGAGTCAAGCTTTAGAATAATATGTTATTTTTCGCTACATAAATCCTAAAAGTATCCTATATCACATTACTTGATCAAACCAAGCATACCATTACATAATTTAAAGGAAGCCTTGCTAAATGGTATACTATTTTCTTCTTAGTGTTAGTGTTATTTGATAGATACTGTTACCAAGCATACCAGAATACAATCAAATTAAAGTCTTGCTAAATAGTGTATTGTTTGCTTCTTAGTGTTAGTGTTATTGATATATTGTTACCAAATTTTGTTATAAAATAAAATTGTTTACATAGTGGAATTTTACGGTCAACTAAATGCAATGGGGACTTTAGCAGCAGCGAAAAATTCTGAAATCCATTGAAAATATTAATCAAGTAGTAAATGAACTTACGAAAGAAAGGTGCCACAGGGAAAAATTGATAGATTGATTTCGAATAGAAAAACTTATTACCTAAAGATTTTGAGAATTCTTGCATCGCAACCACAATCAAACTTATATTTGGAAAACACTAAGAAGAAATGGAGTGGCCATGAAGTCTAGGGGCAGCCTTTAAATTCCATTTGCTTGATCCATGCATCAGGTTAATATGAAAAGGAACTACCCCTCAATATTTACTCCATACTATAGAATGTTGTTTGCCAGAGCCTCAAATTTATCATCCGTATGTTTTCCGGATGAGATAATACCAAAAACAATCAAGTTATATTTCAACATTAGGTACTATAAGACATTTAAATTGTAATAATCTTTTACCTTTATTTCGTAGAAAAAATTATTATATCATATGGATTCCATTTAGAAAGTCAAAGAGGTTGCACATTTATTTGAAACTTGAAATTATTTTTCTCTTCCATTAGGATAGAGGCAGCAGGATAAGAGGTAGCAATTGGAGAGATGATTTTACAAATACCTTAAATATGTGAATGAAATAATAAGCATAAAAGCAAGAGTTAAAAAATATAAAATGCAGGTTTGTTCTAGTTTTAGTTCTTTTTTTAGGGAATTCAGCACTTTCAGAGAGAGATTCAATGAAAAGTAAAGAAAGAAGCATACTTATAATAAGAAACCATAAGCCAGAAGGAAGACATTCAAGATAAAAGTTAGGAATCAAGCAATCATAAGAAGCAAGACATTTAAATAAATCATGAATATCTGCTAATAGGGTGTAGTTGTTGAGTAAAGGGATTGGTGTGCAACCTTGTAATCCATGGGGAGGATGTAGAAACCAGCAAGCGATGCCCCAGCAGCCCCTGTGAAAAGATCCTATCATCACAGATACTATAAACATGATAACAGAAAAGAGCCATATTTGAGAAGTAAGAAAGTAGGGAATACATGCATGTTCTACATAAAACAGAATGCGCAAACAGAAAAAGCGGGCAACTGGTTGAAGAACAACTACCTTGCTGAAGAGAACTTCACGTGAGCACTCTTCTAAAGGCCACCAAGCTTTAATTCTCCAGCTGAATAGATCTTTAGGCTCATTTCTACCTTCCTTTATCGGCACACTGCATGAAAAGAAAATCCAAACGAACTAAGAATTGCAAAAACTTCAGCACAAAATCTGAGAATTGCAAAAACTTCTAATACCTATCCAAGAGACTTAATATAGTATGTTAAACACCTAATTCATAGACTTTGCATAGAACAAAATCTGAGAATTGCAAAAACTTCTAATACCTACCATTTAAATTGTCACACTCAATTGATGAATCAAAGAAGATGAAGTATTCCCGTTTCTTTGTGATCAACAACACCAAATGTCAAGGACAACATAGTTAAAAATTGTACATAACACTAAACCAATGATAACATAGCCAAAATAGAGCGCATCATGGTTTTGCTCAACAATCATAACAACTATAGAAATTAATAGACTAATAAAATTTGCTTTAAGTGATTAAATTCATATATCAGCAATGATCTAGAAACCTGCACAATCTATTTGCAAACTAATATTAGGACAAAAGAAAGCAACAACCATGCAAAAATAGATATAACTAAAGGCAACAACATATCATCCTTTCTTTTCTCATCATCAAACATAAAATTAACTTTCTCAATTAACAAATGAGCAAGTATAGTAAACATAAGTGAAATAGAGCGTTATAGCTAGGCTTGTATTGTTTATGCTATATTCATCTGAAGCATGAATCTACATATAAAGTAACCACCTCAAGTTTCTGGAAGTCAATTACAACAACTAACATATTCATCCCCCAAGCCTGCAACACCAAGGATTTATGTCTTCATCCCCAATTGCTAAATCTAACAATACAAAATCTGATAGTCTCAAAAGAAGACAACATTAAAGTATGAAACTTAAGAGATGGTACCAAAAATTTATTGGGAAATAACATCAAGTCAGAGAAAAAAAACCCAAATCAAATTCTAAACTTAAAACTCTAGTTACATGAAAAATAAACAATTTCCTCTTTTGTTTAGTACATTATGGCAGATTTAGTAATGCAAACCAACAAAGATGCAAACACTAAAGTAACAAACTTAAGAGAAGCAACACACATCTACACTCAAGACACCATACTCTCAATCAGAGAAACCACTATAGACGTGAATATAAGACATTTTTGTAATTGAAAAGCTTGTAGGTGGGGAAGAGAGAAATTGATAGTCAATCAATAAATAAAAGCAAATAAATTGAGGAATTGAGGAAATCCACAAATAATAGCTTGTTGGTAAATGGCTTCAGGATCTATCCTGAAAAGAAGAAATAACATGAGGTTAGTAACCATTTCCTGCATATACTCCAAGAAAGAAAACAATGAGAAATGGAGTTTTGTATCGCTGGAGGAAGTCATCAAATAACGAAAGAGGAAGATTCATGATCAACAGCTTTGAAAACAATGAGAAATGGAGTTTTGTATGTTTTGAATTTGTTTTTAGTGATGGTTCAGCGACTAATAGAAGGATGTTATGTTTAGCTGTTCTCTGAAGGTATAACGTATAGGTTATTGGAATGGATTCTTGGGCAAGAATGGATAATTAAATGCAATAAATGTAGATCCATATAATTAGGGAATCATTTAATTCATAAATGTCAACGTTTTCTATATTAATGTTGCGTTTGGAGAGATACAGAATGAGTGTAGGAGATCCAGGCCATCCGTTTTTAGCAATTGGTTGAGATGAGGTTTGGTAGCCATTGATTATGGTGTGCTGGCGCTTGTATTTGATGAGGTGGATGTGCCACCTATTTTCTTGATGATGTGCGTGTAATTTTCTGATTGGGCTGAGTTGGATGCATAGGTGGACAATCTCTTGATTGTAATTACTTATGATTCAAGAGACCTTCAAGGGCTTTCAAAGGGTGCTAGTATCATGCTGGATAGGTTCAAGTTGCTTTAGTTTGCTTCATTTTGTATTCTTAAATAATGTTCCTTGATACATTTTAATATTTTATATTCTTAAATAATGTTCTTGTAATTATCAATGACATGTTGTTATTGGCATATTTAGGCATATTTAGTTATGTACTTTTTTTAATTAGTTTTTTTTCTTAATTATAGTCTTTACTATGAAGCTAGTATGTACAGATATAACTATTAAATAGTATTTTAGATGTATAATTTAATTTGTTTTTTTAAATTTTTGACGGAATTTGCGACGAAAAGGTGTCAGATTTTGCGACGACTTTGCCACGGATATTTGCGACGACTTTCTGACGACTTTGCGACGGAGACATTTGCGACGAAAAAAGCGGTCGGAAATGATTTGCGACGAGCCATTTTGCGACGACTTTTTGTCCGTCGGAAACGTCAATTTGCAACGAAAATAGGTCCATTTGCGACGGAAATTGCCGTCAGAAATCGTCGATTTTCTTGTAGTGATATGTGATTAATTATGAATATTAGTGTACTTATTGTATTTCCTTTTCTTTTTTTGGTTACACTTGTATTTCCTTTTCTACGTATACAATTACCATTTATGGCATTAAATTCAATTATGGAAATTACATTTATTTTTTATTATTAATTATATATAGAGTTTTTTTTTTTGACACTTATATAGAGTTATTGATATCTGTTATTAATTTGTGACCCTAAATAATGGAAATTACATTTATTTTTTAGCTATCCATCAATGACCTCATCGACAATTTCTATTTTTAAGGGAAATGCCAGAAAATAGATTATTTTACTTAATACAAATATTTTATTTAATACAAATAAATTATTTTAGCTAACACAAAAGTAAAATGATTTGCTAAGACAAAAAATATTGATAATCAATAATAAAATTAGGAACTTTATTTTATTTTTATTTAATAATTTTTTTTTACCTAATTATTAAAAAAATTGTTTTAATTAATAAAAATTTTGTTAATAAAAATTTTATTTTATTTTATTTAATAAAAATTTTGTTACCGAAACTAAAATGACCATTTTTTCTTTGGTGTTACTTTTTTTTTGACGATTTCTCTGGTATTAACTTGATTTTTTTTGGTAAATGGTGCTACTTTGAATTTTTGTTCCCCCCTATACTATATGTTAGTTACTTTTAAGTTAATTGCATTATGGAATAAGTTAAAAGTGGAATTGATTTTTCTTTTGTTATGTTAAAATGTTATGATAAAATATATGTAAATATGATTTATTTCATGAAGGCATTCTCACTTTGGGGGGGGGGGGGGGGGAGGAAAAACTTAGCAACAAAAATATGTTGAACTTTTGCTGAAAAATCTCTAATAGATCCAATTCAGGATGTATATGGACAATACATGATTGTGCTGTGATATCTCTTTCTGATAAGCTTTGATGAGCTTATATAAAAAAATTGATGAGGCAGACTAATCAAAACATAAGCTGGATGATTTTGGATTTTACAGAAGGTGAGATGTGTGTAACAACTTATTTGGTTGTTATTATGGCCAACAAACGAAGCTGGAAATTATGATTCAAAGGGTTGACGATGGTAATTTCAGCTGGTTTTTAATCCCCTGTTTTTGTTGTGGAGTTGTACTACAAAGTGGACTCAATGGATGGTTGTGATAGTTTGTTGTACATGAATCTTTCTAAGTGGACTGCTCAGAGAATGTATTGTACAATTCATTGGTGATATTCCTTCCTGATTTATAGGGATTTGAGTAACCGTAATTAAATTGATTTAATGATAGGCTTTATTGTAATCAATCTTGTCCATTCATATGCTCAGACGCAATTTAGTTAAATATCATCCATTGATATCTTTTTTGCATAATCTGGTTGTGTAAACCGTTGGATCCTCTGTGGTTGATGATGTTTACCTATGTGTGGCATAAAAGTTGACATGGACTTTTGTGAAATCTGATGTAATTACCATGAATTAGTGACATGGACGATGACATGTCGTACCCATGGTTTAGTATAATTAAGATTAATATATATATATATATATATATATATATATATATATATATAATTTTAATCTAATGATTATTATTAAATGTTTTCATGTTCTCACCTGAATCGTCATATATATATTTCGGAAAATATCCGCAGGAAGAGGCTATTATCGGCGGGGGTTTTTTAATATTTTTTGCTTTTTGCGTACATATTCCGCCGGAAACACCTACAAAATCCGTCGGTAACTTACCGGCAGAATTAAAACCGCCGGAAACGCCACTGATACTGTCAGAAAGTTACCGGCGGTAAAAATTCGCGGAAAGTGCCATATTCCACCCGAAACCTACCGGCAGATAGGTCCAAACACATTATTCTTGTAGTGGTATAGTTTCCAAATAGAACACAAACACTACATTAGTTCCAAATAGAACACGTAATTCTTGTAGTGGTATAGTTCCTGTGTAAGAAGATTGAACATCACTTTCTAACCATATCATCTTCCTTACACCATCTACTATCTAAGAAGACACCTTTACTATTCAAAGATACATCCTCTACATCTTATTAGTTCCATGGCCCACTTTGTTCAACCTTATCAATATGCGTTCTGTTGAAGGATAAACTTAGAAAATAGGTTCTATCTTCTTATGCTCCTTATCTATTACACTTAAGGAAGTAAGACATATCCTATTACTTAAGAGTTTTGGTTGATCCAAGTTAAAGTTTAAAAAGGGTCACAATTCAAACCCCTCATTTCTTGTGACTCCAGTTGACATACATTGACTTCACTAAGTTGTTAATTGTACCCAAAATAGAAAAGGCTACCCTTTGTGTTATCATGGTAAGCTTTGCGTGTAGTCATTGAGAAGGAAGGGCAATGTAGGAAGTTACAAGTAGGATCCAAAGCCAACCCTAGTAATTGTTGGAGTCTGTGAAATGAGTGCAAGAATTTTGTAGCTCAGATGTTGTGATTAATGTTGTGGCAGCACAAAAGCAACTGGATTACATGACAAAAAATGAATTAAAGTGGGCCCAAATGGTTAATTAAAGAAAATGATGTTTTTTCTTAGTGGCGGCACTTTATTGGGCCATTAAAGGACAAAATGTCCTTGGTTTTTAGGGATGACAGCACTTTTCAGAATATGTCTTGGCCCAATTGGTACTTGGAGAGAAAATGTCATATAAAAATGTACTTTAACCTAAAAAGAGAACACAACTTCAGCCTCCACGAACCTCAATGTTAGAGAGTACTATTTCCAACTTCCATCCACTGTTCTCCTTCTTCCCAAACCATCTTTCCCAATTTTTGGTGCTAAAACTTCATTTTTGAAGCTGAAAGTTTGCATTCTGCACCACAAATCTACTTCTGCACAACAGAGTTTTTGGAGCAGATTCGCACCATTAGGAGCTTACTTTGAGTTCCAAATTGTTTATAATTTACTCCTTTCTTTGTTTAATTCTAATCTAAGCTGTAATTGCAATTATCATGACTTCATTAAGGGTAATTAAGTATCATTTTGTCATGTCTATGCTCATTATGAGCTAGATCTTTTAATAGTCAAACTTATGGTGATGTAAATATGAATTTATGATGAATGTTGATGTTTAATGCTTCATGCCTCATTGTCTTATGTGTTTTAATGCTATAAACTCTTTTTGAACTTGATCACTTTAATTAGGGTAATAATGTACTTTAACTTCTACAAAGGGTTAAAGTGTTGATTTCATAAGACAATATGGTTATAAAAGTAATAGGAATATTACTTTTCTTGGTGAAGAATAGCAATATGAAGCCAACGCCATAGTGTGGGCAGAATTGTGTTTTTCAAACTATAGAATGAACCCAATGGGAGCTTAAGGAAAAAGAGAACAATGACAACATTCTGTTTCACAGTGATTGGAAAATCCACATTCAATTCTGCACATTGATACTATCAGAACATTACGTACAACACTAAGTCATTTAATGAATACTTACTAATACTAGTCTTGGCTATACCAATTTCTTTGACTAAAAACACGGTTAATGTTTTACTTTTGTTTAATACTATTTGCTGTCCAATACCATGAATTTTTACCATGCTTTACTTTTTACTCACTAACTCAAGTACAAGTAGTTGGATTTGGAATTTAATCTACATAATCCTTGTGTAACGATATTTTCTTATTACTTTATTACTTTTTTTGACTGTGTATACTTGCACACGTGTTCACACAACAATAGCGGTCCCAAAATATAATGACTTCGAGAAAATTAAGGCGCATGTCAAAGTCGGTGTTCTTTACATAACAATTCCCAAAACCAGTGCAAAAGTAATTGGCATAGATGTACAGTAACTGAACCTTAAAGTAAAGTTCGAGTTACTTAAGAGCTACATTCTATTATGTTATATCTAATATGAGGGACAAATTGAGATTGTGTTGCCTCTACCTTACTATGTGACATTCAAAACTCAGGAAAAAGTTTTCAGAATTTACTTCAAGCAAATCAGTGTAGGTTTGATGTACACATGCAGTTAGGATATGAAAATGTATACAAATGATTCCTAATTAAGGTTCTAAAACAAATTTAGGGAATACAATGTGAAGATTTAGGGAATACAAAGTAAAAGTTTGCATTATTTTCCTTGGTAGTGATGCCATCAAAATCGAATGAGAATAGCCGATGAAGGCGGAGTCAGTCATGCAGCTCTCTTTATGTTCACAAAGTCTAAGTTTACAAAGAATTTGGCATACAAATTTAGCAAAATAGAAGGATATCATTTGAAGTTGGCGACCCCTTTTCTTCCTCCAACTTTCACTTGAATGGTGTAAACTGGATTTCATGTGAAGCACAGTTCTTGCTGAATCTATTATGTTATCATTGCTTTCAGGAAAACCAGGTTGAGAACTCCAAAGGGAAAGACCGATCGACTAAGATGGTTTCTTTTTTCGGCTGGTTTGTATTTGTGAGATACGCTTCAGCACTTGAGTTTCCCCTTTCATTCCTCTGTAATACAAAAGTTGATACCTTATAAGAGTCATTTTAATATAATGCTCCCTAAAGTATGGTGAAGTTTTGAAATAAATACCTTTGATATAAGTATATATAGAGATAGTAAAGTAGCAGCACCATCACAAGTAAAATGGAGGCAAAGATGTAGAAGACATTAGTCTTTTTCTGCACGCATCAAGAAACCAGTTAACAAAAAATTCTTTTTAGTTTCAGCCTTACAGCTCAGCAAGCAAAGGCAATAGCAGACAAGTCCAAAACTAAATCAGTTTATTGTTCTCATTTAGTCTTCCTGAGTGAGATCTATATCCTAAGGTCCCTTCTAAAAAGAAAGTGGAATTCTAGAAAATTTACTATCCCATTCGCTTAAAAATGTATCTCTTAAAATTTGGGCTTAGGGTCCAACCCATCCTACAAAAATAGCTTGCAAGATAAGGGCTGCCCAAGCCTTAGAAGAATTACTTGGGTCATACCTCTAGTCGATATAGGACTTCTACAGAGCCCCTCACACTCAAGACTTGACATCTGAAGCATGGACTTATGCGGGTGAAATAACACGGATCGCAACACACCCATAATTGGACATCTGGAACATGGACTAATGTGTGGAATAGTAGATATCCTGACCCAATAATAGATTTAAGATGGACTTTGATACCATATTAAAAGCGGGGCTTAGGAGCTAACTCATCCATACAAAACCGTCTTGTAAGGTAATGACTGTCAAAGCCTTATATGAATTACTTGAGTGTTATCTCTAGTAATGTGGGATTTCAATAGTGTCAAAGTACATTCTTCAGAACAACTGAACAGTTGCCCACAAATAAAGATTTCAAACAACCTAACATGTCTCAAACAAGTTATCATGGAGAGTTGAACAACTATCATACGCAATGATAAAAGAAAATGCAAAAAGAAAAAATGATGCAGAAAATGATATTATTATAGATCTTAGTCAAATTACCCTGCGCCCTCTGGAGAAAGGTTTTCTACTTCCAGTGCAGCTGTGAGCATCACAAAATTGGTGCAAGAAGAATTCTGTCCAATTGTTGGTGTAAGAAACTAAGGATGCAGTATTACAAACTATCACAAATACACAACTTTTTCAAGAAGGAAGAACATATTTCAATACCATGAAGCCGGCTTGCAGCAGGGCCGTCATTAACCGGAAAGCAACTATCGGCTAAGCTCTGTTCAAAGTAGGAAAATTAGCACAGAACTTTTGGTTAAATTAAACCAGATGAATAGACAAACCAAGAGCACACCTCACACAGATGCTTATTTCTTGCTGTCGCAGCAGGATTGCACTTTGATTTTTTTGACCCAGAATTCATTTCTAGGTCACAGTGCAGTGCTCCACATACATCAGCTAAGCACCGGCTTTCATTCTGGAATGAACACATGGTCAGTTAGTCACAATCACCACCATCCCATTTCAGTTATCAATGCGGAAACATGTCAAACTGAGCAGAAAAGGCTAAAAAATTCACAAAATTTATCAAATTTAACATCTTACTGAAATATACTAGTGCAATAAACTATCATTTACAGAGTGTAAATCATGTTTAGGTCAGTTAAAGAACCAGAGCACGACGAAAATCTCTCCAAGAAGTGTTTTTCTCTAAGCTTCTTGTAGTGCTTCTAAGTTGAGGGAGGATCTATATAATTTTACCAATCAAAGAAGCCTAGCTAAACTAATGAGCTTTAAGTCTTGAAAGATGAAGGATTTATGAAAGTTGATTATTTTAGGGGAAGTAAGATTTCAAGATTTGCTCACTAATTGAACTATTTCAGTTTTAATATTAGTAAATTATGTTCTTAAGTATTAGTCTTGGCTGCAACTAGAACTCGGACAGGTCTGAGATAAGCATCTTGCAGCACTTGACACGCGATACCTTCTCATGGAAATAGTTACCTTAGCATCATCAGTTTTGGAGTTTAGTTTAGGGCTTTTACAACCCCATGTTCCTCATAAAATAACAAATTTAATAATGTCACAAAATATAACATCCATTAACTATAATATTCTGACTGCTTGCATTCTGATTATTTTAGTTTAATCCAATTTGTACCTTTTGAAATGTGCTGACAGGTTTTTCCTCTAACTAGTTATTTGCACATTAATGGTTACAAAAATTAATTGAATTGAACAAGAAGCATCATACCAAATTAAGTAAATTGGAGTGTCTGTTGTCAAAATGCTGATCAAGATGTTTCTCTTCATAGAAACTTTTCTTACAATAACCACACTGCCATTCATTTATATCTATATGAAATTTATGTTGTTCTTGATCTCTGTATATATCTTTGTCTGGGTGAAGCCTACACCTTCTTGTGATATTATATTTTTCTTTCTCCACAAAGGGCATCAAATACTGCAGCAAATATCATGTACCAAGAGAGTGCACATTTATTAGTTATCGATACCATGGAAGTAGGTCGTAAAGCGGTTTCATATTTGGATAAATTTGAGTACCTCTTGAATGATCTTCCAAGCTATTCTACTTCTTTCTCTAGAGCAATGTATATGATGATTACCATCCTGCTCCTGCTCAACAGTTCTGGATAGTAAATTTATCTATTAGCTACACCAATTCATGGAAACAACAAGCAAGAAAAGGCACAAACATAGACCTATAGAAAGTAAAAGACCGAAAGAAAAATGATCAAACCATATACACATAAGTTATTTACTTCTTGCTTGTTTCGTCGTTACTGATAATAGGATCATCAACATGTGAAGTAAAGTCTGAAATCTAAACTAATAAAGCTGTTTTCACAGTCCAAAATACTTCTAATCAAAGATTAAAACTCACCCACCTTCCAGTATTTGAATCTATGGGAACCTGCAACAAACAAAAACAATCAAAAGTTTACTTTTATGCCGTCATGAAAACTTGGAACATAAATAAAGTAAAATACTTCTTAACAAAGGCCCTGAAATGTTACTAGTTGACAAGCATTCAGATCAATGTTAAAATTTTAAAGGAAGCAACTACACAATAAGAATCAAAACAAGGCATGAAATTCTCATTTTCCTCAAGTAGATAAAACACACAATAAGCCTTTGATTGCTTCAGACAAAGAACCCCAAGTCCTTACACAACTGCAATTCAATTCTTGCGATCCAATCAGTCCATGAAAATAAAGTGAACATCAGTGAAATACACAGCATGGAATACTCAATTCCCAATTATCAAGTAGAAAATCAAACAATAGACAATTAATTTGTCCAGAAAATTAACCAAAAATCCTTCAAAAATAAAACTAAATCACAATCCTATAGTATTCCAATTCCAATTTCATACAATCCAAACAGCCCGTGATCAAATTCAGCAAACTTCTCACCAGAAGTAAAATGGGTATTCTCAATAATTGAAAAAAATTGTACAAAAGCATAAAAGAATGAATTTTTTCAATTAAAGAATTACATGGTCAGTATGTGGAAGTGGTGAAGTTGAAGAAACCCTTATGAACAGCAAGCAACAAACAATGCAGAACACGACAAACCGATGATACGAAATCCACGTTTTCTTCATCCTTCTTTTGGATTTTTCTTGTTTCCTTCGAAAGAAACATGAACCATTTCCAAAAAGGTTGAAACGAACAAGCAGAGAAGAAAGAAATTGAAGATGCTCGCTCAGACTCTCTGATCGGGTTGGTACCCAGAAACACCGTGTGGAACCACGATAGTTTAGCCTATTGGAAGCTGCCACGTGGGTAGATAGTGAATTTGGCACTGTTTCTTTGACTTCCCTTGACCTTTTTATTTACTTCGCTACTAGAGTGTTTCTATGCTATGCAGTATGCACCAATATACTTATCCTATTGAAACAAATTTAGATTTTATTTATTAGTTTATTTATTTATTTTGACAAGATTTATAAATTTATATTTAGATGTTAATGCTTTTATGCAAAGGAGTTATTTATATGTGATATAGTTATGTTTAGAGGTGTCAATTTCTCCTTAAGTTTCAATTTCCAATAAACTATTATGAAATTCTAATGAATATATATATATATATATATAATATTATTTTATGAAATTAATATTGCTAAGAGACCAAAAATATTACATAATCCCTATTACCATAACTTTAAACTTTATTATATTTTTTTTGTTTTGTATATATTTTCTCAAATATGTTGAATTTTAGTTTATTATTAACTATTTTTGTATGAACAATAGGGTCATGTAGGGATGGCGATGGGGATGGAAAGGAAAAATCTCAAATGTGGAGCGTGAGGATGTGTAGTAAATAAGATGTGGGGACGGAAAGTGAGAAAATATTCCTCGTCCCCATCCCGCCCCGATGATATCTCTATTTTTATTTGTGTGTTATGAACATAAATGTGTCTATAAAAATTATAAAATAATATATATGTATATATATGATATTTATTCAGTATAAGGTATTTTACTTAATATCAAAAAATGAAAATACCTACAATGTAGACTTCAAAAATATAACAAAAGAATGATAGTGAGAAATTTCAAAAGAAATGTATCAAAAGCTCACATAAAAACTTTAAAAGAATTTTTTTAAGAAACTACGAAATAGATTTCAATTTTGTAGAGAGAAATGAATTTAAATAGGACTTCATTAAAATACAAAAAAATAGGTCAAACTATTTTAATTTTGTAGAATATACCAAAAATGAGTTGAAAGAAAAGTATTTTATTATAAGGGGAAATTACTCACCCTCTATTTTATAGAAGACATTGACCTCCCCTTATACACATCTCTCCTCTATTATGTAAGATTAGAGGGGGGTATTTGTGTCTTTTAAACAAAATTTGAGGGGAGGTGAATGAAACTTTCTCGAGAAATAAGAGAAGGGAGGGCTTATTTTAAAAATAGAGGGGGTGTATATGTCATTTAATTATGGTTTCAGGAAGGTGAATATAGTTTCCCCTTATTATAATTTTAATTACAAAAAACTGTATTTTTCATTTATGGGGGTTTTTATTTGTTATATCAGCTCCTTATGAAATTTAGTGAATACAATGATTAATTGACATGGATATTAAAAAGTAACGGGAGTTAAGACGGACGATTGTGTGTTTATGCTAAATTGATTTTCTCTTTGTTTTATTTTTTTCAATATAAAATGGATATATTTAAATCACATTTGATATAATATTGAATTTTCATTATTTTGTGTAAGGTACAGAACTCACATTGTTCTTGAGACACAACTACAATCAAGCAAGGGATGTGAATTCCAACCCCAATGCGAGCTTCCTAGAGATCGAACTAACCACAACCCTAACTCCTCTTCTTGTACACTTGGAACACAATGTGAAAAGTAAGGCGTGCGAAGGGCATCTGGATGACCTCCAAGAGACCTTCGCCGAAGCCAGGAAAAACAACCTCAGGTTCAACCCTGAGAAATGCACTTTTGGCGTCAAGCGGCGAGAAGACTGAGGCCATACTTCGTGGCCCACCAAATCATTGTAAGAACGGATCAGCCCATCCGGCAAGTGCAACGAGGCCAATTATAGGACTTGTAACTTGTAACTTGCATTGGCTTTCACTTTCACATGTCCCAGTTCAACCCCTTGAGGCATATTAATCCTACTTGTTGATTAATTCGTTTTGTTATTCATTTTTCATATTGTAAAAATTAACTAACTTATTGTTATTATAAAATAACATTTAGCCTAATAACAATGATTATATTATGTTGCAGATGAGATGACTTCCCACAGTGATGATAGTGCACATGACAGTGGTCATGAGAGTCATGATAGTGCACTTGACAGTGGTCATGAGAGTGAACGTCAGCCCAAAAAAAAGTTCACTCCTCGTGGAATGACAGTTAAGAAGAATATCATCAATCGGGGGAACAAAGGGCTTCCTAAACTTATAGTATGATACTTACTTATTAACTAACTTTGTTACATACTTTTAATTGTTTGTTATCTAATTTACCTAAGTAATAATGCAGGTCGAATGGAATGTTAAAAACCAAGCAATTGGTGGCAATAGTCCCTCCTTGAACTTTCTTTTGTCCACTTTTTTCTTTCTTTATTTTAATAAATTTATTTTCGATAAAAAAAGCTATTTGTTGATCGAATAGATAAATTGTAAAGCTTCTATCATATGCTTCTATGTTTTATATTTCTTTTTAATTTAATTTTATGTTTATTTATTTAATATATTTTTTTATCAAACAGGCATCCTGCCTGAATTTATGAAAAAAAAGGAAGAAAAACAGATAAAGGAGAGCACAATGGGGACTAGGCCAAAACTCATGGCAGAGACACAAAAGTCAAGTCTATAAAAGAGAGCCCTAAAAGAGACCCCTAAAACACTACAACCTAGAAGCTAAAAAAACTAGCTAACAATAGTTAGATAAAAAGAATATGTCCTTGAAACAAAAGATATAACCAACCAATCACTGGTCAAAAACTGATTTTCTAAAAAGTCTAGAACCCACTTACAAAAGGTAGATCAAAAAGAAACAGAGACAGAATTCGTCTTAGAGCGAGTGTTATAGCCAACTGTTTTCTGAACTAGTTTCTTTTTGTGTTTCTTCTTTCGGATTGTAGACACCTGCGGTTCAGACTTTTCAGCAACAGTTTCATAAGTCATAGGATCATCAGCGTCGTTTGACACATCGCCCTAAAGTTTTCCCGAAATACTCTTGTCAGAAGCTACCACGTCAGACACAAAGGCAAATAGATCTAGCCTGGTGGTGGGAGGTTGAGTGGAATCACTGCTAACCCGGCTAGTATCAGAGGTGCTAGGCATAGAAGCAATGGGCAACTTTTGGATCTCTTGCGTCTGCACCACAGGAGATAATATTTTACCATCCTCTAAAGCAACAGAATCATTGACATTATCAGATTCCCCTTGTTGTTTATTTAATAATTTATGTATTGTCTATCTTTTTTTTTCAACTCAAAGAGAAGGAAAGAAGCCTCATCAAAACCTGCTGATGTTGAGAAACATCAAGAAGGAAAAAGAGTACTTCCCCCTAATTGTATTAAAAAAGAGAAAAAGAGAAAAAAGAAATAAGACAGAGAAGAGGCCAAGAGGGGACTAGACCAATACTCTTGGCAAGAAAAGAAAAAGAAAAACCAAATAATAATAGGGAACCCTTACTGGAAAGCCCCTAAAACAATTCATCTTAAATAAAGGGCTAAAAAACAATAGAGAAATCAAAAGGAAACACAGACAGAGTTTGCCTTCGAACGAGTGTTATATCCAACGACCAACTTCTTTGCTTGCCTCAGTTTCTTCTTGTTGGTCTTGGACACAACTGGTTTGAAATTATCATACAACACAACAGTTCCTCGAGTATCAATAGCCAAAGGATCACCAACATCATCTGAGACATCCCCCATAATTTTCTTAAAATTCTCATGTCAGATGCTACAAACGGATTAGAAGTAGCATCGGACTCTGAGACATTCTGCGGATCTAGCCCGTTCTTCACTTGGGACACAATTGGTTCATTATTCTCAGCATCACTATCTAACACATCACCCCAATGATTTTCTATAACTCTCATGTCAGCTGCTATCACTTGGTTAGGCATAACATCAAACACTGAGGCATTATGTGCATCTAGCCGGGTAGTAGAGGAAACCGACAATGGCGGAGGATCTTTTTGCAAATCATTTGTTACTGTAACAACAATGTTCGCCACTCCAGTAAGAGGGTTTCGATTTTCCGCCACCTCCTCCAACCTTGACTCTTGTATCGAATCAAGTCTTGTCGTGGGAGATTGAGTGGCGGATAAATCAACCTCCTGCGAATTATTATTATTCAAAAATTTATCTGTTGAAGAAGGAACCACCAGCGCACCTGAAATGTTAGTATTCAAAGAATCTCTTCGCATACCATTTGCTACAGTAGCAATATTTTCAACTGGGCCAAGAAGAGGGTTCAGAGTTTCTGCCACCTCCTCAGGAGTTAAAACAATGTTATTGATATCCTTAAAACGATTAGGATCATTATCAACCTCTATTGATATAATCTCACAATTACCCTGCGGGGCCCTGGGATGCTGACTTATACCCTGAGCTTGTTGTTTAAATTTCTCCTTATTAGTAACTGCTTTCTCCCCAACAATTGATTGTCCTTTGTCCTTCTTAGGAATGTATTGAACGGACGACAGAGGAGGAACATAGTTTGCATTGTGTGGCAAATGCTTCTTTCCTTTACTCTTATCCGTGAGCACTTCAACCTTGCTGGAAATTTGATCAGACCCACTCCTATGTTTACAAGTTTGGAGAGAGTTACCAATGCATTGACATGATTTGCAAAATAAAGGAACACGTTCATACTCTACACCGATGAGAAATGCATATCCCTCTCTCTCCACTAAAAGTTGATCATGAAGTTGCACAGATAAATCAATATCGATCAAAACTCTAGCAAAATGACCAAATGTTCTTTTTGAAGTTGCTTCATCCAATGCAATGGGGACACCTAAACTACCACTAATCTCTGCAAAATTTTATGTATTGTCTATCTATATGTACCACTAACCAACTTTTCTTTACAATCCCAATTTTTATCTTACTTTCTTAAATTTCAATTTTCATGATAGTTCTAAATATGTCAAACCTTACAAAACTTGATTTTGAGTCCCTTAATATTTCGGAAAATAATTAGGGCTCTAGATGGTGAATTTCATTTGAATGCAGAAGAACATTGAGATACTATTAAAGAAGGAAATAAAGCATCTAATCAACAGAAGGAAAAACTCTTGATTTTCCTTCGTCACCATCTTCATGGGGATGTTAAAAATGGATATCTTACAATTAAAGATCCATGTGTTCTTTCGAAAAGTTTAAAAGAAACATACGAGCACCAAAAAACTGTTATCCTCCCAAAAGATCGGTATGATTGGATGCATTTCCGTTTACAATATTTCAAAAGTGTAGTTGCATATAATTTTGCGGTATTTAGTATCACTTCTCAATTGGAATTGTGTGATGAAAAAGTGAGCGATGAAGATGTTAGAAAAAACATTCTCCACTTTTCCTGCATCTAATGTGCTTCTGCAGCAGCAATATCGAGAAAAAGGGTTTAAGAAAATTTTGACTTGATTTCTTGCCTTCTTGTGGTTGAGAAAAATAATGAACTTTTAATGAAAAATTACGAAGCTCGTCCCACTGGTATCGCTCCATTACCAGAAGTGAATGTAGCAACACACGATCACTGTGGGAAAACTCGTGGTTGTGGTCGTCGTCATGGCTATGGTCGTGGTCACAATCTTGATTATACTCACGGTTGAAATTACAAGAACACATTTTTTCACCAGAAGTAGAAAAATGTTGGAAAGAATGAAAAAGGTCGGCAGAGTAGCAAAAATAATTAAAATCATTTCTATCATTGTTGAGGCAATGGTCATTGGGGTTGTACGTATCGTACACCAACACATTTTATCCACAATCACTTAAAAATAAAGATAAAAAATTAAGACAAATTTTGCTTATGAAGATGAAGGTAATACAGACGTCACTCCCTTGGATATTGTTGACCTCTTTGCTAACTCTGATGAAAATATGGATCACCTTATTTGAGATGGAAGTATAGTCAAAAAGTAAATTTTCCTAAATATTCCAATAATAATAAAATTTAAGTTTTAGAGTGTCTTTAAGTTTCCTATGATAATAAATTTTTTATGTTTTGAATATTCTATATGCTAATAAATAATAATAAAGCTTTATAAAATTGCTATTCTTTCTCATGCTTCTTTCTTATCATTTTTTTTGGATAGAATGAATATTGACATTAGCATCAACAATGGAGATATACGCCTCGCTCATAGTGGAACTACCCATACAATTTTAATAAATAAAAAAATACTTCTCTTAAAATAAGAGAAGTAAAGAAAATGCAAAAAGAAAAAATGATCAGAAAATGATATTATTATAGATCTTAGTCAAATTACCCTGCGCCCTCTGGAGAAAGGTTTTCTACTTCCAGTGCAGCTGTGAGCATCACAAAATTGGTGCAAGAAGAATTCTGTCCAATTGTCGGTGTAGGTCAGTTATACTTCTTTTGTGTTTTCGGAGACCTAAACATGATTTACACTCTGTAAATGATAGTTTATTGCACTAGTATATTTCAGTAAGATGTTAAATTTGATAAATTTTGTGAATTTTTTAGCCTTTTCTGCTCAGTTTGACATGTTTCCGCATTGATAACTGAAATGGGATGGTGGTGATTGTGACTAACTGACCATGTGTTCATTCCAGAATGAAAGCCGGTGCTTAGCTGATGTATGTGGAGCACTGCACTGTGTGACCTAGAAATGAATTCTGGGTCAAAAAAATCAAAGTGCAAT
This sequence comes from Astragalus glycyphyllos, assembly GCA_963573325.1. Lineage (NCBI taxonomy): Eukaryota > Viridiplantae > Streptophyta > Magnoliopsida > Fabales > Fabaceae > Astragalus > Astragalus glycyphyllos. The sequence continues at coordinate 43,384,290 of OY754307.1, forward strand.
CCTGCTACGACAGCAAGAAATAAGCATCTGTGTGAGGTGTGCTCTTGGTTTGTCTATTCATCTAAGTGTGGGGGTACTGTTCTGGACTGGGCCAAAACCCCACAAGACTTGGGCCTGGCCCAATTCCGCACTTGGAAAAGCCCAACACGGGTTCCACCATCGAGTGCCTGAATACAACGGTCAGGATCCGACCAGCTGTATCCAACGCCCCAGGTGCGGCACTCCTGTCTATAAATAGAGGTGCACCCCTCCATTTCCAGGTACGTTCTCATTCCTTGCATACCTCTTCTATTCCCTTGTTCACTTAAGCATCAGAGTGTTTGCAGGTACCACCCACCCGACATGCATGAGCAAGCAGCCTCGGACCATCTGAGGCTAATCTTCAACCATCCGAAGTCCATCTTCAATCTCCAGAAGCACATCAATTTGTACCCCGAATTTAGCCATCTTTCGAACTCCAGATACCGAACATTGGCGACCACAGTGGGAGGTCTTTCTCCAATTCTTTCTTTCCCTCTGCAACAAACCATCAACAACCATGCCAAGAGATTGCCAACTTGACGTCGAGCTCCAACTCCTTTTCGACTTCTTTGAGGAAGCCGCTGTTCTTCTCCGACGAAGACTACCTAATCGGTAAACCAAATGAGTTCGTTCCACTGATCATCTCGGCCTTCATCCTCGGCGTCGATGTGAAAACAATCCTGGTGGATCAAGGAAGTTCCGCCGATATCATGTTCCAAGATTTACTCCCCAGCCTCGGCCTATCGCCCGCTAACCTAAGTCCGTACCTCGGGACAGACTTATCCAGCTTAGCGAAAGAGCAAGCCCGGCCTTTGGGCTACCTCGATGTCCTGGTGACTTACGGACAAAGGAAACTCGTTCGGACCGTCAAAACAACATTCCTGGTCATGCACTAATATCTCTGTATCACTACTTCGTGGATAGGCCGACGTTGGCTAGACTCGGCGCCGTGGCTTCTCTAGTGCACTTAAAGATGAAATTTTACACTTGACTGACAATAACATAACCATTTCGACCGACCTTGAGGCTGGGGAAAGATGACAGTACCTCGCCCTCAAAGGGGCCCGATGTCAACTCCAAGAAATTCTCGAACTACCGTCTTCGGCCACTAAAGTGAACCTCACCGAGGTTGACGCTCGCTACGACCCCGATAGTTCAGAGGATGAAGAGGATGAAGATGATGACGAATTGGCCAAGGAACTCAAGAAAAAGATTAAGCGCCCGAGCCACATGGTGAGTTCCTTGAAATCCCATTAGGTGGAGACCCTACAAAGACAGTGAAATTAGGGGCCGACCTCACCGACACAGTAAGGGAAAGCCTGATTGCATGTCTACGCCAGAACGCCAACCTGTTCGCTTGGTCCGCCTCCGAGATGCCAGACATTCCACTGGAAGTAGCATGCCATCACTTGGCAGTAAATCCTGATGCCAAATACAGGGTGCAACGACGCAGGGCGCAGAGCGAGGTGAAGGCCGAGGACGCAACAAAGGCCGTCGCCGACCTAATCTCGGCCAGTTTTGTGAAGGAAGTTAAATATACTACCTGGCTGTCCAATGTTGTGTTGGTGAAAAAGAGTAATGGAAAATGGAGGATGTGTGTAGAATACACCGACCTCAACAAAGCATGCCCCAAAGATGCTTTCCCGGTCCCCAGCATAGACAAAGTCGTGGACAATGCGTCCGACTTCCGCCTCCTATCCTTTTTGGACGCCTACTCTGGCTATAACCAAATTGCGATGAATCCACCAGATCAACAGAAAACAGCTTTCATGACCAACCAAGGTAACTACTGCTACAGAGTCATGCCTTTCAGCCTCAAAAATGCAGAGCCCACTTATCAACGAATGATGAACAAAGTCTTTCACGACCAGATCGGCAGGGTTGTCGAGGTCTATCTCGACGACATGATTGTGAAAAGTAAGGCGAACGGAGGGCATCTGACCGACCTCCAGAAGATTTTCGCCGAAGCCAGGAAAAACAACCTCAGGTTCAACCCTGAGAAATGCACTTTTGGTGTCAGAAAGGGAAAGTTCCTCGGCTTTTGCCTCACTAATAGAGGGATCGAAGCCAATCTTAACAAATGCAGAGCCGTGTCCCCCCACCATTATGAAGGAGGTGCAAAAACTGACTGGCATGATTGTTGCCCTCTCCAGGTTCGTATCTATAGCAGCCAATAGAACACTCCCTTTCTTCAAAATCTTGAAGAAGGGCGTCGAAATCAAATGGACGCCGGAATGCAAAAACGCCTTGATTGAGCTCAAACAGATACTCTCAGAACCTCCGATATTGCTAAAACCAATGGAACGAGAAACCCTTTACTTATACCTCGTCGTGGCCGAGGAAACTGTCAGCGGCCAGTATACTTCGTCAGCAAAGTATTACAGGGAGCCGAGTCCAGATATCAGAAGATAGAAAAGGTAGCCCTAGCCTTGGTCATAGTGGCGAGAAGACTGAGGCCATACTTCGTGGCCCACCAAATCATTGTAAGAATGGATCAGCCCTTCCGACAAGTGCCACATCGACCCGACCTGGTGGGAAGAATCATCAAATGGGCCATTGAATTGTCTGAATTTGGAATCAAATACGAGGCCCGATCTTCCCTCAAAGCTCAAGTTCTAGCCAATTTTGTCGCCGAAATGACGTCGACACCCAACGACTGGGCTCCTTTACTGTGGAAACTCCATGTCCACGGGTCTTCACACTCAAAAGGCAGCGGGGAAGGACTCATCTTGGAAAATTCTGAAGGACTTATGATCGAGGTCTCCCTCAGTTGTTTTCTCACGACCTCAAACAATCAAGCAGAATATGAAGCGTGCATTGCCTGGCTAAAATTAGCCTTGGACTTCGGGGCAAGAATCATCGAGTTGAATACCGAGTCACTTCTTGTGGTCTCCCACGTAAAGGAAGATTTTGTGGCCAAGGACCCCATATTGCAACGATACCTGGCCCGAGTACGAGCGCTACTCCTCCGATTCGAAGAAGTGGAGTTAAAACACATACCTCGGTCTGAGAACACCCGAGCCGACGTCTTAGCCAAGTTGGCCAGTACGAAACCAACAGGCAACCTTCGAAGCATCATTCAAGAGAACTTGACGAAACCCAACGATACGCCGACGTCCATAATGCTCCTCCAGTCGAACTCACTTCCTTGTTAGCACCATGGCCCTTCTCTCAATGGGGAATAGATCTCCTCGGACCCTTCCCACAAGCCCAACGCTGCGTCAAATACCTCATTGTGGTCGTCGACTATTTCACTAAGTAGGTTGAAGCAGAACCACTCACCGAGATAACAGCCAAGAACTGCATCAAATTCGTTAAAAAGAACATACTAACCCAGTTTGGGATACCTGCCATCGTAATCACTAACAACGGCATGCAATTCTCCGACAAAGGGATTTCAAAAGCAGTTGACAGATCTGAACATAAAACAACACTTCATTCTCGTTGAGCACCCTCAAACTAACGGACAAGCCGAGGCAGCCAATAGGGTAATGCTCAAAGGATTGAAGAAGAGGTTAAAGGGGGCAAAAGGAGCTTGGCCCGATGAACTACAATATGTCCTTTGGGCGTATCAGACGACGCCACATTCCACTATCGGCGAAACACCTTTCAAATTAACATACGACACCGAGGCCGTCATTCCAGTGGAGGTCGGAGAATCCACATGGAGAACCCTGTACCCCCTCAACAGGGAAGAAAACGACAAGGCCACGAAAGAAGAGCTCGACCTAGTCCAGGAGGTCTGAGATAAAGCACAATTGGCTGAAGCCGTCGCAAGGCCCGAATTGAAAAACTCTACAATCGAAAGGTCATCGTCCGAGAATTCAATATCGGGGACCTCGTCCTCAGACGTGCCGATGTGGGCAACAAGAACGCACGAAAAGGAAAACTTGCACCCAATTGGGAGTGGGCCCCTACCGAGTCGTGTCAAAAATTGGGAAAAGGGCCTATCAACTAGAAACTTTGTCCAAGGAGCCAGTCCCCAGAATATCGAATGCGGCCAAGCTCAGAAAATATTACAGTTGATCATTCATCTCTCAAATGTAATCAAAATGGACTACTTATGACCTTGAATGAAATCATTTTCGATTATTTTGTCTTCCTAACTTACAGGATCCACGGCGACACTAGCTCCCAACTCATTACAATGCCCCTCTCACCTGAGTTCGACCCGAGCTGGCTACTCGACGGACGACGGTATGAGGCGAAGCCGTCAAAGAACGACGCACACGCCCTCCCTGACTACGAGCTTAAATGCTCAGTCGAAGAGCGCACCAAAGTCTACAGCGACTCCGACATCTTCGCTCCTCGCGAGCCAGCCTCCTCTTTGGCATGGCTTAAATGCTGAGACAGAGACCAGAGGAAGAAGTCCCAATCGACTTCGACACCTGCTCCTTGAGCGCATGCCTTCTCCCGAACTCCTAGCTTCAATGCTCAGTTCGAGACCGAGGAAGAAGTCTGCAGCGACTTCGAACCCTCTTGACTCCGAGCTTAAATGCTCAGTCAAGACTCAATTGACTCCGAGCTTAAATGCTCAGTCAAGCTTTTGCAGGAAGGACCGCGGCATTCCGAAGTCAACCCCAAGAGAGAACATTGCAAAACATTACAATCATGGACATCAAAAAGAAACAAGGATATTCACTCCTTCATGCCCGAGGCGGTGGCACGAATCAACAAAAGACTCTTCAAGCCGAGCTCGCCCCCAGTTGCTCGACCTTGACTTGGGGGGCCACTGTTCCGGACTGGCCAAAACCCCACAAGACTTGGATATGAAAAACTGAGAAAAGTCGGAAGTGGCAATTCATATGCTTTGGATATGAAAGACCATATTTTAAATGATCATCACATTAAGGTGGCAATGACTACTAATTACATTTTTATGGTAGAAAATACCTATAAATAGTTGTTGTCATTTCGTAAGTCCCACACACAAGTCTTATGCACCAGATATGTCTGAAAATAAGAGTTTGGAAAAACTAAGAAGATTCGTAACTTACAGTTTGTAACAATGGGCTGAGAAGATTTCTAACTTTCTATTTGTAACAATGGGTTGAGATAATTTGGATATCAATTGTGGTTTTAAAAAATTGGAATTTATAAGTCAAAATAGTGGAAGTTTGAGCAATTATAGTAAGTTTTACAACTTATTTTGAAATAATATTTCTGTTTAATATAATACAATTATTTTTCTAATTCTTTTTTTATTAATATTACAAATATTAAAAATTAATTTTTTAATTTCCCTTTTATTTTGAATTTAAATTTATGAATTATTACTTGGTCATGAAAATAATAAAGAGTGGTAGTTTTCTGTTTTGTGTCATTTATATTTAACCATACACATTCATTTATCTCTGTATTTAAATTCCATGATTTTCTAATCTACTTATTGTAAATTATTAAAATTATTAAAGTATAAAATAATTTATATATAGATATCTATATATATATATATATATATATATATATATATATATATTTATAAAGGAGACTTGAACTTTTGTTAGTGGAAAATTTTATTGTCAATTTCTAACTTAGCTATCATTTGCATGTGCATTATGTTATTATTGTCACATAAAAAATGTGAAAGGAAGCTAGAGTCCTAGGAGTATTTTAGATGGCTGAATAAACCTTTCAATCACTGTTTTAGTTTAGCATTAAATTTTAACTTCTTTCACTATTTTACAATACCCAAATTAATATCTATCAATCACAAAACTAATATAATGGTCAGCCACCTAATAGACCAGTTAAGAAATCTATTAATAATAAAAAACAATAGGCTCCTCAAAGCCAAAATGCTGAGATGTCATCCTCAGAGCAAAAGTAGGAAAACATATTAAATGTTAAGCCAACTTGGCACACAACACAACCTTTAAATACTAAATGGCAACTCATGATAAAAAAAAACCCTATATAAATAACAATTGCAAATGATCTCATTAAATATTTTAGGCAAAATTACACCAGGGGACCTTTAACTTATTTATTTGTAACAAGTTGGCCCTTTAAGTTTCTTTTGTAACAAATAGGCCCTTTAAGTTACCCGACGTTGACACCGTTGGCCCTTTTAGTAAAATGTAATATCGTTCATTACATCAAAATACACCAAAATATGTTTGTTTGCATCAAAATACATAAGCTAGAGTAGTCACAATATATAAAGTAGCATTACATCAAAATATATAAGCTAGAGAAATCATTAAAAGGGCCTATTTGTTACAAAAAAAACTTAAAGGTCCAACTTGTTACAAATAAATAACTTAAAGGTCATCTAGTGTAATTTTGCCAATATTTTAACAAGTGTCACACAAATAGAATTTTGGCAATAAATGCTAACTCCAACTCACCTATAATTTAATTATTTAATATATTTATATTATTTTATTAATTTGTCAGTTGTTGTAATTGGAATAAATAAGAAAAACGTTTTTAAATGTGTAACGTTCCAAAAGATTTATGAGATTTAATTGAAAAAAATGTTTATTTTTTAGTTGTAACTCTCTAAAAAAATATGGGTATAAATATCCAAGGTTGCGTGATGGGTTGAGTCACTCTCTACACCATCACTTCATCTTCACTAAGCATCATTTGTTCATCACAAAACGTTTCACTTTTCTTGGAGAGTTCTTCTTCACAATTGGGAAATTTCATGTTGAAGAAGTTGAATACTATTGCATGTGAACGTTTGGTGTTGGGTTGAATCACATATGAGCTACATAGTTGAGTTACAAGTTGAATATTAGGGTTTTGAAGATTCAGATAGAGTGTTTGTGAAATTTGGTCGAATTTGGTAGCTCAGGGAATAAATGAGTGTTTCTAAAATTCATCTTATTGCTATTAGATCATGATTTGATATGTTGTCAATTAGGTTTTCGATAATATGTATATAGATGTTCAATTTTTTTGTCACTCATGTAATGTAAATCACCATATCAAATGTTATTGTATTACATCCATGTTTGTTTAGACTGATGAATCCTATTAGAACATAACTACCGTTAAAAGCATGATAATCAATAACCATTTTCCCCATTGGTGGTTGCATGCGTTCCCATTGATTTTGTTTCAACTTTTTGTTGTCCTCTTTTTCATTATAAGCCTGCATGAGAAAATATAAGCAACTGCAGTAATATAATAGAACAACATAACACGTATACATACATATATATATATATATATATATATTACAGTGTCAAAGTTTTCACGTTAGATCAGATGTATTGTGAATACGACTCTTTTAAATCCTTCATGTGAGTTCTATCTCCTTCTCCTGCAATTATTTATCTACCGTTTAGTGTGATATAATGTGTACCTTAAGTGGAAATGATATCGTGAACGAATTCAGTCCAGTTATAAAAAAATACGAAAATGCACTAATTGAATCGAAAACACAATAAGAATTGGATGTTGACAAACAAAATGTGATGTTTTGGTCAATATATTCATGTGATAATGGAAAAAATTAAGTAAAAAGCGAGGAAATGAACTAAACGTATAATTTGTACCTATGATCTTTTAGTAATTGATTATTTACTATTTTTTGGTCTTGATGAAATATATAAACCAAAACATTTTATACTAATTGATTATTTAATATGTTTTACAAATTTAATGCATTTGAACTTTTTTTAATGTTTAAATATATTGTAACTGCATAGTTAAAAAAAATTCGTTAGAAATTTTAAAAATATGTTACAATCTGAAAAAAATGTATCGATTGTAACGGGAAACATTTAAAAATGTTCAAGTTCAATTGAAAATCGGTGTATCAATTGTAACATAACCATATAAATTGTAACGGGTCCATATAAATTTGTAACGTATTATCGATATTAAACCTATAAATACATATAATACGTTATAAACTATATAATAATGCTACTAATTGTAACTATTACTAATAGGTTTAATGCTAGAATAAAAATAGGTTTAATGCTGGAATAAAAGTAGTTATAATATGTATAATAAAAATAGTTACAATATGTTAAGAAAAAAATCATAATTGATGTTTTAACGTTACAATATGCTAATAGGTTTAATGGTTTACAATTAGTAGCATTATTATATAACCTTCTCAAAATAATTGAGATATAAATATGATAAAGTAACAATTTCATTTTATTTGTTTCGAACTTATTATCTGTCAAGTAGTAGCATTATTACATAACATATTCAATTTTAAAGACGTTATAAATATGACTACTAATTTAATAAACGTTCTAAATCAATAATAATACTTTGCAACAAAAATAAATAAAATAATAATACTGATTAAATAATCCTACTAAATTGAAAGCATTATAAAATATGTTTTGATTATATAACTATGAATATACTTCTTTATTATTAAAATGTAACGTTGAAGACGTTTTCAACAAAGATAAATACATATAACGTTTTCATTTACTTTATTATCTTTATATCATGTAACGTTTATTAATAGAATGTAACGTTTTCAATTACATTATTATCTTTATATCATGTAACGTTTTTAGTTTGGTTGATTTAATTATCAATGTTTATTAAAAATTTAAAATTTGTTAACAAATTGATTTCAAATTCTAAAATCTGTAAATAAGATTATTACAACCAACAATTCTCCACTACCAATATTCCTCATAGCCAAACGAAATAGTTGTCTCTATCCAAAACTCTACAGATTATCATTCCAAGTCCTATGTTACAATATGCCTCCCAAGTCCTATTTTACAATATGCCTCCCACGTATGACATGATATCTGACATTAATGCCAGCAATGGCAAATGCAACCTACTCGTGGGCATCACAAGGTGTTCCGGATTGGGCCGAAGCTAAAGAACGTTGGGCTTGACCCACTACTGTACCCCGCTCGCCCGTATCCATGACTGACCCGCATCCAACGGCTGAGACTCACTCGGTCCATCTAACGGTCCGGATACGGCGCCTTGCTCTATAAATACATGGTTCATCCACTACTCTCAGGTACGCTTTTACTCCCATTTCTAATACATATTAACTTCCTTTGCTGACTTAGGCATCAGAGTGCTTGCAGGTACCCCACCCGAGGCACAGGAGAAGACCACCTCGGCCAATCCGAGGTCTGATCACTATCATCAGAAGTCAACCTTGCATCCTCGCCGCGCGTGCTCATCTGAGGTAACTACCCGTACTCCGGTACCGAACATTGGCGACCAGAACTCATACTCGACTAGCCATGGCACCGCGAGGACGACCACCCACTCGATCTAAATCTCGGCTACAGAACGCTAACTCCGGGGTTCAACCCCAGGCTACTCCAGAAGGAGATGTACAGACCGTACTCGAGGAAGTTCCGGCGATTCCCAGCTCAGGCCAGCTTCCACTACCTGCCCCGGTGTCACAAATCAACGCCCTCCCAACGCAACTCCAAGCCGTCAGCCAACTCCTCGATGTGCTGGAACGGTGCAGCCAAGGATTGATTTAGCAAGAAATGGCCGCCATCGCCCGAGCTAGCGCGGCTTAGCCCGATGCCGTGGATCGGCTCCCCCAGTCTCCACTACAGACCGTAGCTTCTCGAAGATGTCGGACATCACCTCAGAACAACATCCTAGGCGACGTCTCATCACCAATTCGCAGGGAGAAACGGCATGGCAAACCCCCAATTCCACCCTCGCCACCGAGGTCAGAATCCCCTGGCAACTCGGATAACCTTTCCTCTAACTCATCCTCTTCATCCCGGGACCCTTCTCCCCGCAAAAGAGGAACCCACAAAGGTAAGTCCAAGAGAAAGGACGGTAAGTCCAGGGCCAGTCCATTCACCCCCGAGATTGTGAACTGTCGAATCCCGAAATCTCTCGAGAAACCACCCAGGCTAAACATGTACGACGGCAGGGGCGACCCGGACGAACATGTGGACACCTTTGACCTGATGCTTGATTACCGTGACGCCTCGGACCATGTCTGATGTAAGCTGTTCCCCCTTTCCCTGAGCCAATGGTATCGTGACCTCCCTCCAGGATCTGTCTCGGGCTGAAAGCAATTCACGAAACTGTTCTCGTCTCGCTTCACCGCCTCAAGGGTGAAGCCCAAATCAGAAAATGTTCTGCAGGGGATTCGGCAAGGGGAAAAGGAATCCCTAAGAGACTACAGAGAACGATACAACCAGATAGCGGACGATGTACACCAACTCTCTGACGACATCAGGGTTCTGTTTGAGACACGGACTTCGAAAGAGGAGCCCTTTCCAGATTAGTGTCGGGCTACGCAAGCCAAGAACCCTGGATGAATTTCTGAGGCGAGCACAACACTATATTGACTATTAGGAAACCGATGCCGCGGACACTTCCAATCAAGGCCCAGCATCGGGCAAAGGAAAAAGCAAAAAGGATTCTGGGGCCGGTAAAAAAAATGGCGCGCAAGACACGCTGAATATTCCGACCTCAATGCCACGAGGGTGAGAATCCTGGCTGAATGTGCCACCACAGAGTTTCGGGACATGAAATGGCCAACTCCAATTCCCCAGCGGGGAAACACCAACAAAAGGGCTTATTGCAAGTACCACCGGAGAAGCAGTCATGACACAAAAGCCTGCAGAGTCCTAAAGGACGACATAGAAGACCTGATCCAAAAGGGGAAATTAAACAATATCTGAAGTCGGACGATAAGAAAAGGGAAAGATCTCCGAAGCACTCACCCCGGAAATCTAAGTCCGCAGTGAATGAAGTAGCCAAATCCCTTGCAGATAGTAGTGACTCCGCAGAAGAAGCGCCGAGGTCCCAAAGACCACGGCCCGTAGCTATGGTCATCATGGGAGGCTATTCCATGGAGGTCAGCAGAACTAAGCGGTCCATAAAGCGCCACTGGAAGGAGGTCCTCAACGTCAGGTCTGGTCCGAGCTCTCCTTTGGCCAAAATAGATAGGCCTCCAATATCATTCGCCGACTCGGATCTCCCCCGAGGTAAGCCCAACGAGGAGATCCCCTTGGTCATTTCTGCGGTCCTAGCCGGGGTCGACGTGAAAAGGATATTGGTTGACTAGGGAAGTTCGGTGGATATTCTGTTCAAAGAACTGCTCCCTAAGCTGAAAATCTCCGAAAGCAATATTTCTGAATTCGAAGGATCCGAACTGGTAGGATTCAACGGTTCCAGAACCCGACCTATAGGCTATCTCAAGCTGAGGGTAACCTGCGGGGAAGACAAACTCTCCAAAACCATCAAGACAAGGTTCCTGGTATTGCCTTGCCCCTCCCCGTACATTGTCGGCCGACCGACGTTGGGGAAGCTCGGGGCTCTAGCTTCCACAGTCCACCTCAAAATGAGGTTCTTTTCGGAGCAGGAAGAGCTAGTCACGGTCCCCGTAGACCTCGACGGAGTAAAGAAATGCCAGTACCTATGCCTGAAGTCAGAACGACGAGCTGAAATGCAGCCAAGAAAGAGCAATAGTGGGCCATGCCCCAAGAACGGGATTAAAAAAGGAACTAAGCATCAAGTTGTACCCGACTTTAATTCATGTTTTCAATAAAAAAGATTGTAGAAGTCTACCTTCACTGTCTTAAGTTAAGAAAGAAATGGTGTCACCTAAACCAACTCTAATGCTACTTAAACCACCTAAAGCAAGTTAAGAAATATGCGAGATGCTCTAAGTGTACAATTTAAAATGGGTCAATATGCACATAGCACGCTTTTATAGTTTTTATTGTTAGTTTAGTAAACACTAAATCCCTTCAACACATCGCCTTAAAAAAATGACTAATGGATCTCATAAATAATCACACATCATCCAATTTTTAACAAAATAACTCATAATTTTCAATAGGGTCCCATAAAAGAAAAGAGAGAGAATGTGAATGCTTAACGAGCATTCTCCCCAAATAAGCTTCATAACAATTGTCTCAACAACGGGGGATGGTTATTTTGTATGCACCCACAAAGCACTCATCATTATTCGATCAAAAAAAGCACTCATCATTATTTTCATTTACCCATTCAATAACCGTACAAACACTAAATTGTGGTTAGTATGTACTAACTATTAGATTATTGTATAATGGTCACCGAAAAATTTAGTAATTGTTACAAAAGAATTCCTTAGAATCATAAGTCTTTGTAACTATTTTACAACTATTTCCCCACCTTAAATTGAAGCACCATCCTCTTACCCTAAAGTTTTTCTATAAAAAATATAAAATAAGATCGGAGAAGTGTAATTCTTTCTTTTTGTTACATGGAGGAGTGTAAACTTCATTTTTTAATACTTTATTATTATATAAAAAATGAATTTAAATATTAAAAATAAAATCAGTTCGTTTTTTGGAAGTCCACCGGAAGGAATACAGCTCTCTCATCCAATTCCTTCAAATTCAATTCCTTAGCAATATCATAACATCCTCGTACACTGTCTCCCATCTATAATCTATCTATCCATCAATGTCTTTTTCTATTAAACTTGCGTCTCACTTCAATTCCACACTCTTCTCTCATTCCCATACCCACACTTCAATGGCTTTTCACAGAGAAAAAGTGGTACTGATAATACCCTTGTCATGCCATGTCACTTGGCTGAGCTTAACAGAAATACCCATTTGTGTTTTACTCTTCTTCATACATGCCTTTGCTCAAGTAACATCAATCACAATGTAAGTAATGTAACTTCTTTTCTCTTGAACTATCTGTTTCCAGTAGCACCTACATTTTTTTTTTGGCATCGGACCCTCGCGGGCGACCCACGCAGTGTCCCAACGCTGTCAATGAAGGACTAATCTACGCTCGCTACTTGGGGTTCTTAATCATTTCGCTGGCTTTAAATATCGAAAGGAGTAAATCTTTAATCTGCTTCATGAAATATAGAAATATAATAATTACTACCTAAATTATTTCAAATACACCAAATCAGTATCTGAATTGTCACTCTCTTCTATTATGAAAGTTATAATTGAAGGACAAAGTTAATGGATTTAGAATAGTTTAAATCTTATTTATTATGAGAAAGAGTGATAGTTTTGAGACCCTATTTAAAATTTATATATGACAAAAATCAACGAAAGACACAGGTTAGTTTATCTGATGCTTAATTTAACAATTTCACAGTGATGTAGATTTCTCAAATTGATGGCAATGGTGTGGGCTGGTAGTCAAGTCACCAAGCTAGTAAGAGCCGCAGGGTGAGTGACGTGAACCCAGTTACATTGTTAATGGTGTAATGCATATAGATTTGTTTAGTTCTTGTTATGTTTCCTAAGCCTAAGATTTTTGATTGCTGATTATAGAAAGGTTTTTTTTAATACAGTTAGAAATTTTTTTCCATCTCATTTGAAACATCATGATAAACTTTTGACTGAGAGGATGTCGGTTAAATTTGGCTTGTAAACTTGTTTATATTGAGATCTCTATTATTCTACTTGAATTGGTCTATACTTCACGTGTCAAGTCCTGAGCGAGATGGGTTGTTGAGAGTCCCACATTGACTAGAGATATGCCTCTAATTAGTACTTACAAGGCTTGAGAAGTATTCATCTTATAAGTCAATTTTGTGGGTTTGAGTTAGACCGGAATCTAAATTTTTAAGATGGTACTAGAGCCTATCCAAGAATTGTTATTTGGTCAAATCCAAGTTGGCCACACTTTAGATGTTTAGTCCCAGGCATGAGCGGGTGCTAAGAATCCCCATTTACTAGATTTAAATAGTGTTCTGTTTATAAGGTTTGGGCAGTGCTCACTTTACAAGCCGATTCTATATGCTCGAGTTTGGTCCTAAGCTCAAATTCTAAAAGTTTAAATAACATCATGGCATATTTTTTAATCGCTATGCATATTTGGGATCAGAGCTTTTAAAACCAATAAGTTTTTGGATGCAGAGTTATAAATTATCACTGTACTGCCCTAGATTTGTACCTTATCATTGTTATGCATGTTGTATGTCTTAGAATGTGGGTTGAGCCTAACTTAACTCTACAAAATTGGCTTGTAAAGTGAGGGATGCCTCCCACCGTTAAGCTCATTTTCAGGCCATATCTCATTCGATGAGGAACTCTTAACACACACCCTCACGTCCAGGACTGGACAACCAGAGCATGACACCCGAGTGGCCAGATAGCGGGTGGTCCAAAAGATCTTAGATAGACTTTGATATATACTATCTTAGAATGTGGGTTGAGCCTAACTCAACTCTACAAAACTGGCTCGTAGAGTGAGAGATGTCTCCCACTGATAAACTCTTTTCCAAGCCATATCACATCTTATGTGGGACTCTTAATATTGACAGTTTTTCTGCCCGTTTCCAAATATGTGTGCCCTAAACTCATTTCTGTATTTGGTGAGAAAGGAAGCAAAGAGAAGTAACAAAGGCAAAGCAAGTCACTCCAAGTGGAGAAATTATGATGATCTTAATGAATATTTTTGGTAAATATTTCACTAAACTTTTACTCATCGGAATAATCAAAACACTGAAAGTGTTGCTAAATACTATTCTGTTTTATGTTGGGATAACAAGAAGCTGAAATCTTTCCTTTTCCAGGTCAGATAAATGTTTTAAGCTAGGTTGGCCAATGAATCTCAATTCAGAATTTTTTAGGCATAAAGATGAGACACAAACAACAAATCAGGTCTATATCTATTCTATCCTCTCTTTTCTAATACGTTCTGTCTGCGTATGTAACTTTTCAACTGCCAAAGGGCTTGGATATAGTTAAATGCAATTGAATATTGGCTTCTTAATATGTGAGCATATCATCTACTTTATTCTTCATTTTTAAGTTATGTCTCATCCTTTGCTAGTTATTAAATGCCATCTTCTTCTACTTCCATGCCAATGCTTTGAGGAGTAAGACTTTTATTGACATACGATGACAATAGCAGGGCCGTAGCCAAGCCAGCGCTGTAGCTGGGAAGAAGAAACCGAAAACAAATTTTGTGGAAGTTCGTACATTTTTGCATCTGTATAGAAGTTTTGACCCATGGTATGTTTTTTATGTTGGCTTTACATGAATGCCTATATCTATGGTCAAGTCTTGGAATTTCACCAGGGAAAGTTTCTTTCATATGTAACGGTCTTTGATTACAGGCAATGATTATAATTGCTTGGAGTGACTTGGGACTTATTGGAATGCTTACTGTATGAGGATATTAGTTTTAATATAGGTGTATGAGGATATTAGTTTTAATATAAATGTAACAGCTTTAGTTAGTCTTGTTCTGGTTAACAGTTAGGTTAGTTTAGAGTTTGTTACTTTACCTTCTCACAATTCATTCTTGTATAAAGCAATTCATATTGTAAACGATTCATCAATTCAATACAGAAGAAACTATGTTTGCTTCCATTCTGATACTATAACATGGTATCAAGAGCTAACTGATCCTTTTTCCCTTTTTTTTTTCCGCTTCGCGTTCATCTCCCTTCTCCGGTGATGGCCGCTATCATCACCGCCGGCACCACCGCCGCACCAGAAATCAAAGAATTCCGTCATAAAATCACTGAAAAACTCCACGATGAGAACTTCGTATTGTGGCGACAACAAGTTGAGCCCGTCATCAAAGCTCACCGCCTCCAACATTTCCTGGTCAGCCCTCGCATTCCGCCACGCTTCCTAACGGAAGAAGATCGTCAAACAGAATCGGAAAATCCTGAGTATCAGACATGGGAAGCTCAAGATCAGATGTTACTTTCTTGGCTCCAAACGTCTCTTTCAACCAGTATTCAAGCTCGTGTCGTTGGCGCAACTCACACACATGAACTCTCGGAACGAATCTTTGCGTATTTCCAGAAATTAGGTCGAACCAAGATTCGACAACTCCGCCAAGAATTGCGCACCACCAAATTGGAAAATCTGACTATCAAAGAATATCTTGCAAAGATTAAATCCCTAGTTGATTCACTGTCTTCAGTTGGTGAAACCGTCTCTTCTCAAGATCATCTTGACGCGATCATTGATGATCTTCCTCAAGCATATGACTCTATAATTTCTGTTATTGAAAGCAGATTCGACAATGATGTCTCTGTAGAAGAAGCTGAAGCTCTTCTTTTGGGTCAAGAAATCAGACTTCAAAGGTATCGGAAACAGAATGCCAATGACTCTGCATCAGTTCTTCTTACTCAGGCACCAGCGCAACAATCAAATTCGTCTCAACAACTGGGAAATCACAGTGGAAACCCCAACGCTACTACACCATCCTCATCTGGTTTTGGCTTTCGTGGCCGTGGAGGACGCTCTCAGATTCAATGCCAAGTCTGCAACCGTTTTGGCCACTCTGCTGCGCTTTGCTACTATCGTTTCAATCAGGCCTTCAATCCCAACATTCCTCAGCAAAATTCGAACCCCTATGCCTATGTGAGACCTCAAACCACCACTCAATCCACCCCTTGGTCTACACAAACTGCTCCTGCAAATGCTCTCATGGTCAACACATCCCCATTGCAGAACCCTAATTTCTTTGGAGATACAGCTACTTCTCTTCATGTGACCAATGATGGTCAGCACATCCAGCATCCACAGCTCAATCTTGATCATCCAAGCCAGGTCTTCGTTGGCAACGGCCAAGGTTTGCCTGTTCTCTCCTCTGGCTCTACTACTTTTAACTCTCCATTTAACCCTAATTTCACTTTTTACTTGCATAATTTGCTGCATGTTCCTAGCATCTCTAAGAATTTAATCAGCATCCACAAATTGTTTCGTGATAACCCTGTCTTTGTTGAGTTTCACTTAAATGATTGCCTTGTAAAATCCCAGGCTACACGTGAAGTGCTCTTGCATGGACGTGCTGGCCCGGATGGCCTCTATGCATTCAAAGATTTGCTTGCCTCATCCACTAGTTCTGCTAGCATACCTACTAAATCACATGTAAACAATGTTAATTCTTGTGCTTTCAATACCACAGTATCTTCCAATGTAGCTGACACAATACAAACTTGGCACTTGAGATTAGGTCACCCTCATTTCAATGTTTTGAAACATGTTTTCAATTTGTGTAATATGCCAATACCTAATAAAAATGTCTCTGTTTTCTGTGATGCCTGCTGTGTTGGAAAGTCTCACAGATTGCCTAGTTACCCATCTGACAATGTTTATAATGCTCCTCTTGAATTAGTTTACAGTGATCTTTGGGGACCAACTCTTATGCCTTCTTCCACAGGCTTTTATTATTACTTAACCTTTGTTGATGCATACTCTCGCTTTACCTGGTTTTACTTACTCAAAAATAAGTCAGAAACATTCACTGTGTTTAAACAATTTAAAACAATGGCTGAATTACAATTCAACACCAAACTCAAATGTCTTCAAACTGATTGGGGTGGGGAGTTTAGACCTCTTTCCAAATATCTTGCAGACCTAGGAGTTATACACAGATTGATTTGCCCACACACACATCACCAACATGGTGTTGTAGAAAGGAAACATAGGCATATAGTGGAAATTGGCCTCACTCTTTTATCACAAGCCAAAATGCCTTTATCTTTTTGGGATCATGCCTTTGCAACTGCTGTGCATCTGATAAATAGATTGCCTACTGCTTCTCTTAATGGTGAAATACCTTTTAACTTGCTCTATAATCATTTGCCAAATTATTCTTCTTTTAGAGCATTTGGGTGTAGTTGTTTTCCATGTCTTCGACCATATAATGCACATAAACTTGATTTTAGATCACATGAATGCATATTTCTGGGTTACTCTGCTTCTCACAAAGGTTATAAGTGTTTGTCTCCAAATGGTAGGATCTTTGTGTCCAAGGATGTTATTTTTAATGAAAGAAAGTTTCCCTATAAAGCCCTGTTTGAACCACAACCATCCACTGTACCTACACCTCCTGAGAAAACTTCCCATACCACTGCATCCATACCTACAGTTACTTCCTCTCATCCTGCTACTCAATCAAACACTCCTACCGAACCTACTACCACACCCTCTGCCACAGTCACCACTCCCCACACTTCTCCTAATACTACTCACTCTCCTATAACAACTACACACCCTCCTACTACAGAAACTATCCCTGCAGAAACTGTCACACCAACCTTACCACCAGCCAATCTCCATCCAATGAAAACCAGAGCCAAAAGTGGAATCTCCAAACCCAAATATCCTCCATCACTTCTCTTAACTCATATTGAACCAAAAAGTGTGAAAACTGCCCTTCAACAACCTGCTTGGCACACTGCCATGACAGAGGAGTACAATGCCCTCTTGAAGAACAAAACTTGGTCCCTGGTACCTCTACCTCCTGAAAAAAATATTGTGGGCTGCAAATGGGTCTTTAGAGTGAAAGAAAATGCTGATGGTACTCTAAATAAATACAAAGCAAGGTTAGTGGCCAAGGGATTTCTCCAACAGCAAGGACTGGACTTTCATGAAACCTTCTCTCCAGTCATCAAACCAGTCACTATCCGTATTGTTCTCACCATGGCTCTCACTCATAAATGGCATTTACATCAACTTGACATCAATAATGCCTTTTTAAATGGCACTCTCACTGAAGAAGTATATATGCAGCAACCTCAAGGCTTTGAAGTCTCTGACAAGAACCTAGTTTGCAAACTTCACAAAGCCATTTATAGCCTCAAGCAAGCACCAAGAGCCTGGTTTGATAAGCTGAGAACTACCCTGTTGCACTTTGGGTTCAGAAGCAGCAAGTGTGGCCCATCTCTATTCACATTTACACATCAATCTGCTACTGTCTACCTGCTGGTGTATGTAGATGATATAATCCTCACAGGCACCTCCAATTTGCTGATTCAAAAACTTATTCAACAACTTGATGCTGTCTTCTCTTTGAAACATCTTGGAAACCTGGATTACTTTTTAGGAATTGAAGTCAAGCATCTGCCAAATGGAGAAATCATGCTCACACAAGACAAATACATACGTGACCTCCTTCACAAGACAAATATGGTTGAGGCCAAGCCAATCTCCACTCCTATGGTTTCTAATCTCAAACTCTCCAAACATGGCAGTGACACTCTTCAGGATTCTGCTATGTATAGATCTGTGGTTGGTGCTCTTCAATGCACAACCATCACACGCCCAGAAATTAGCTTTGCAGTCAACAAAGTTTTCCAATTCATGGCCTCTCCCTTGGAGTCTCATTGGACAGCAGTTAAAAGAATTCTTCGTTATCTCAAAGGTACCTTAAATCATGGTCTACTTCTCAAACCAGCCCCTCCTCAACAGCCTCTGTCTCTCACTGCATGGTGTGATGCTGATTAGGCAGCTGATGTGGATGACCGTAAGTCCACTTCAGGTGCTGCGGGTTATTTAGGTCCTAACTTGGTCTCCTGGTGGTCTAAGAAGCAAACTGTGGTGGCCAGAAGTAGTGCTGAAGCTGAGTATAGAAGCTTGGCTCTTGTCACAGCTGAAATAACCTGGATCCAATCCCTGCTCTCTGAATTATGCATTGCTCACACTACTCCTCAGATTCTATGTGACAACCAAAGTGCAGTAGCACTTGCTCACAATCCAATCCTTCATGCACGTACCAAACATGTTGAACTTTATCTCTTCTTTGTACGTGACAAGGTTCTCTCTAAGCAGATCAAAGTGTCCCACATTCCTGGCCTAGACCAATGGGCTGATGTGCTCACCAAGCCCTTATCAGCTGACAGATTTTTACTGCTCAAGCACAAGCTCACAGTGGTTGCGCCCTTGATTCAGTCACACCCTCCATGAGCTTGCGGGGGGGGGGGGGGGGGGGGTGGTGTATGAGGACATTAGTTTTAATATAGGTGTATGAGGATATTAGTTTTAATATAAATGTAACAGCTTTAGTTAGTCTTGTTCTGGTTAACAGTTAGGTTAGTTTAGAGTTTGTTACTTTACCTTCTCACAATTCATTCTTGTATAAAGCAATTCATATTGTAAACGATTCATCAATTCAATACAGAAGAAACTATGTTTGCTTCCATTCTGATATTATAACACTTACTGATGCTGACCTCTTCAGAAATGTTTCGAGTATATTTATTACATATGCTATCCTCAACTTTCTTCAAGGTAAACGGAATTCCTATATGTCTGAGCTTTTTATTGTATCTACTTTTATCGAGAGAAGATGATTCAAAGGAGTGAGAAGAACATGAGAGGATAAAACATCCTCTATCTCACTACACTAAAATTGACATACTTTCTTCCTCTGAAGCACGGACACCTCTGAGATTAGGCGTGTCTCAGAGAAGTGTCCCAAAAAAATCTTTTTCTTCTTTGCTTCAACACTCCTTCGACACTTCTGAGACACTTCTACAGAGGTTAAAGATGTGTCGAAATAGTGATGATCAATGAAGGAGTTGAAAGCATTCAATTTCTTTTGTCACTTGTTAACATATTTTTCTCCTATCTTCTATTTGCAGTGACTATCGACATTGTTCTTATCTGGAATGCATTATGAAATTTACTCAGTTGCTTCGATATTTTCTGAAATTTGTGGTAGCAGCTGTATGGGTTGTTGTTTTGCCAGTCAGTTTTTCTAGCTCTATGCAGACTCCAACAGGGCTTATAAAATTTGTCACCAGTTGGGCTGGGGACTGGGGATCAACGTCACTTTATACCTATGTTGTTTTATTATATATGTTACCAAACATAGTGGCTGCAATCATATTTTTCCTTCCACCTATGCGGAGAACATTGGAGCACTCAAATATGCGACTCATTACCCTTTTAATGTGGTGGGCTCAGGTCAGCAACATAAGCATTCATTAATCTTTGCGTCTCTTTCTTATCAAAATATATTTGGTTACTCTATATCTAACATTGGCTATACTGCAGCCAAAACTGTATATAGGGAGGGGCATGCATGACAGCATGTTTTCACTGCTGAGGTAAGTAAAATTTTAGAGCAAACTCCTTTTAGTACCAGTTCTTTATCGTAAATGAATGGGAGGAAACCATCCTTTTGCTTCAACCATGTTTTACTTTTAGTTACCTCCAGTTATGCTTAGAATAACTTTTCTGTAGAAAGATTATGACCAAAGTTGGATTAACTTATCTTATTGAAGTTTTTCAAATAAAATATGTTTATGGTTCTTCACTTATGAGAATGTCCCTAGAAACTTATTGATGTTATGAAGTTAAATGAGAAAGCTTCTCAAAAAACTGAGATGCAATAGGTAATTTCAACTTATATGAGAAGTCATTATTTAAAAACTTACTTATTGTAACTCTGTAAGGTTCTTTTAATATATTTTTTTTAAATAAGTCTATTGAGAATGAGGTTTTTCTGATATGAATGACTTGAGAGATTAGCTCTCAGCTTGATTATATTTATAGACAAGAATTGTACAAGGAGAATCCCTTAATTAAGAGAGTAAATCTGGACCAAATCAATCCTAATACAAACATAGTTATATACAATGAGAAGAATATCCTAATAATAAGACATAAATAAGTGCATATCTCAACAAAGTCCTTGTTAAGAAGTTATGCAAACTGACCCTATTTTTTTATAATAAGTCTTGAGAAGTTACTACATTAAATTTCAATTGTTTTTGTTGTATTACAAATTTTAAATAACTTATTAGGCTTAAAGTTAAATAACTTTTTTGTCCTTGAAATAAACATCTGCTCTGTTATTTTTTTGCTGGTTTTAGTCTCTGAAATATATGAAAAGTTGCTTTCGGTCCTCATTGTTTTTCTTTTTATCCCCTATAATATTGATCCATGATGTAATTATTCCTTGTAATATGTGGATCATATTGATTTCAATCCCTAGGATAGGATCTATATTGCAGGAACTAATTATTAATTACATTTTTAATGGCAGGTACACTCTCTTCTGGATCATGCTACTAATATGCAAGCTAGCATTCAGTTACTATGTGGAGGTATTATCTCAATAATTAACTGTTGAATTCTTGCAATCATGTTTCATATATTTTCATTATTCTTGTGTTATAGTTGTATGAAACTCACCAGATATTTTTTAAATTGTAATTCATTTGATCTCTGATATACTAAACTAATCTTTCGATAGATATTACCCCTTGTTGGACCCACAAAAATAATCATGGGAATGCATATAGATAACTACCAGTGGCACGAAGTCTTTCCAGAAAGTGGTAACATTTTATGCCCCTTCTTCTCTGTTCTTTTTTTTTCAATATTCTTTCAATAGAGCCTGATTCAACTCGCATTCTGTAAATGTCACAGAAACTCACAATGTATCTGTTATTATTGCATTATGGGCTCCAATTATGCTGGTGAGAGTTTAGTAGAACAGGAATTTAGATTGACAAACTTTATCTTGCTTTGGCTTTCACATTTTTGTGCCTTAAATCATTCCATTCTGAAATGTTTCTTTAACATATAGGTTTATTTTATGGATACTCAAATATGGTATGCCATTTGTGCTATTATATTTGGTGGGATTATTGGAGCCTTCAGCCTTTTGGGTGAGGTATGTATCTAATTAATTGCATTAAATCTTTGTAATTTCCCCTTTTCTCATGGGATTTATATCCACGGAAACAAAAAAATTGAGTATTTAATACAAAGCTTTCTCATTTACATGATTTTCTTCTCAATAGATTTGACTTTTTGCTTGTGATAATTACAGCACTAGATTCATATTGTTTGTATTATCCTTTTCTTTTGATTATCTCCTTAAACATTTTTTGTGTCTCTTAGATAAGAACACTTGGAATGCTCCGGTCCAGATTTCAGTCCGTACCAATCGCTTTCAGTGAACGCTTTTGGGCTGGAAGAAATAGAAAGAATATACATGAGGAATCGGTACCGCATTTTTCTTGTCTCAAAATGTTGCACTTGTTCATGATGAAATTATGTAACTAATAGATGATAAATATTTATTGGGATGTGTCAAAAAAAATTATCGGGACTCTTGCAAATAGAATTTCTGTTGCAGGATGATGCATAGGAACGGTATAATATTGCATACTTCTCTCAGGTTTGGAATGAGTTTATAAATTCCATGAGAGAGGAAGACCTATAGCTGTTGACATGGCAAAAGATTACAAGAAGGATGGTGATGCTGATTTGTTTAGAAAGATTAAGAATGATGGATATATGTTTTCAGCAGTTGTCGAATGCTATGAGACTCTCAAGGATATCATATTGAACCTTCTACTTGATGCAGAAGATAGGCAGTAAGGATGAGAAAACTGTTTAGCCTTTGTTTTCACCCATTTGATTTTCTTATTGGAATTCTCATAATCCTTGGGTTTCTTCCGTTATATGCGACAGGGATATAAAACGGATATGCAGCAAAGTAGAGGATTGCATTGAACGCGAAGTATTTGTCAAAGAATTCAAGATGAGTGGCTTGCCATCACTCAGTGAGAAGTTGGAGAAATTCTTATCTCTATCGGTAGCTTTTTCTGTCATTCTTCCTTTTCCCATTTTTATCTTAGTACTCCCATGGTTTCATAATAGATGTTGTTTTAAGGTAATTTACACATACTAAGAAAACTAAAAAAATTTGTTACTTTTGATGACAGTATTTATCTTTTTCCTAGAATACGCTTCAACTATTTATTGATTCTCTCTCTCTCTGCAATAAATAGTTCAGGGTATTATTGACCAAAAAAATAGTTAATGTTGTATTGGGCTTTGAAAACGACACATAAACTGAAACAAAATTATTGTTAAAAAACGACATGTATTGTGAAACGAAGTAGTACATTTCAATTCGTTCTTGGTAGATTTAGTAAGGTCATATAACCCCTTTTTTTCCGTTTCCGTTGGCAGAGAGCTGAAGACAGCAAACCTGAGTCCCAGATAGTCAATGTATTGCAGGATATTGTAGAAATTATCATACAGGATGTTATGGTGGATGGCCATGTGTAAGTTTGATATATTGAGTGGGATTTTGGTGTATGGTTCTTTTTAACCCTATAATTGTAATGCTTTATGATAATGGCTTGATTCTTCTTTCTACAGAATTCTGCAAACACCTCAGCATTATAATGTAGAGAGAGGGCATAGGTTTGTTTACATTGACACTTCTTTTACACACAAGAGATCAGTGATGGAGAAGGTAGTCTTGACATCCACACTCTTGCAAACAAATTTCATTATTCTTTTAAAATCTGTTATTACTTATTATCCTCTCTTTTTTAAGGTTATTAGGCTTCATTTGCTTTTAACAGTCAAGGAATCAGCCATAAATGTGCCTCAAAATCTGGATGCCCGGCGCCGTATTACAATCTTTGCAAACTCCTTATTTATGAAAATGCCAAAGGCTCCTAAAGTTCGCGATATGTTGTCCTTCAGGTTAATCATTGTGACTATTATTGAAAGAAAATGGGAAGAAATAGCATGAATGTTGAAGAATGTTAACGACAAATCCATGAATTGTTATATGTATTTGAATTTGAAATGTGGACAAATGCATAGGTCTGCTCTACAGTGTGTTCAATTTAACGTTATTTTTGAGATCCCTGTAATTCACTCGAAACAATCCATGCTTTATCTAGTCATGAGCGTGAGAGGGTGTGTTCAGAGTCTCACATCATATGGCCCAGGTAGTTCTTATAGTTATAATGTAAGGCTTGGGCCTCACCTTATAAGCCAGATTTGTGGGATTGAATTAGGCTATAAGTTAAAATTCTAAGTTAATAAGTGGAATGGGCTACAAAAATTGAACTCTTGACACGTAACCATATCGGCTCTAATGCCATGTTAGCGGTCAACTATCTTAAAAGCTTAAACCATAGGCAGGGGCTCCTGAATCATGTATATGATACAATTTATTATCTAATCTAATCAACATATATATATATATGTACTTGACTATGTATTATAAATTTATAATATAATATGTAATCTTCACACAAATTTTATCTCATGCTACAATAATGTGTAACTTCTCTGAGTTTTGCTTCAGTGTTCTAGAACCGTATTACAAAGAAAATGTTCAATATTCCAATGAAGAACTCAATTTGGAAAATGAAGACGGAATATCAATTTTATTCTACCTAACAAAGATTTATCCTGGTGAGTATTGATTTTTTATGCTTAGCTACCATATTGGCCACTTCCGTGTGTGCACTCATTTTACTGCTATACATTAATGCACTGCAGATGAATGGGCCAATTTCCACGAGCGCCTAAAAACTGAAAGTCTTGAAATGGATAAAGATGAGTTAATGCGTCAGTGGGCATCTTACAGAGGGCAGACACTATCTCGAACAGGTCTTGATGATAATAAACATTACTTTTGTTGCAAGGTTTGTGTATATATACCAATTTATATGTTATTCCTCAACTTTTTTCTATTTGTTTTTTTTCTAGTGAGAGGAGTGATGTACTATTGGCAAGCCTTGCACCTTCAATACCTCATTGAATTTGCAGGAGATAATGGTAAGTTCTCAATTTTACATGCCGTTTTTCAATTTTTTATCTCATGAAATTTTACATGCTTTTTGTTGAATTTTACATGGTGTTTGCAATTTTCGAATGCAGCTATTTCTGAAGGCTACCGGCCAGTAGATTTAAGTGAGAAAGATAAGAAGCTTCTTGAACAAGCACAAGCTCTGGCTGGTATGAAGTTCACCAATGTTGTTTCTTGTCAGGTGTACGGTTCTCAAAAAAAGTCCAAAAATACCTTTGACAGAAGCTGCTACAATAATATTCTCAATCTGATGCTAATGTGAGTCCATACAATTATTTTTCTGAACTGTATTAAGGTTCTTGTAAACTAAAAATGGATTGATGATTAAAAATGTAACATTCCATGCAGACATTCAGCCCTTCGTGTTGCTTACATAGATGAAACAGAAGACGCAAAAGCGGGAAAGAAAGTCTATTACTCTGTTCTTGTCAAGGGCGGAGAAAAGTATGATGAGGTATGGACAAAGAATCTCGATTTGATGTTTTACATGAATTTTTCTTCAGACATATTTACTAGAAGAAGTTTTAAACTAAATTTGAGTTTTTATAATTTAATGTTTTATTGATAGGAAATATATCGCATCAAGCTTCCTGGTCCTCCAACAGAAATTGGTGAAGCGAAACCCGAAAACCAAAATCACGCCATTATATTTACTCGCGGTGAAGCCTTACAGACCATAGACATGAATCAGGTAAATTTTCATTCCACTTCAATTAAATAAATATATTCATTAACCAGTACTTTCTGTCTAACTCAATACTACTTTATTCATGAAGGATAATATCTACGAAGAAGCTTTCAAAATGAGAAATGTATTGGAAGAATTCCGGCAATCTTCTAGCGGGCAACGGCAACCAACAATATTGGGTTTAAGAGAGCGTATCTTTACTGGAAGGTCGGTGTTGTTGCAATGTCTAGTATTATATTTTATATGAATAAATTATTTCATGACCAAGTAAACATATTTTTGTCATCAAACTTGAAATGGTGCCAGTTATATAATATACTCACATCACATGTTTCTTGTTTTGCAGTGTTTCATCACTTGCTTGGTTTATGTCAAACCATGAGAGCCGCTTTGTGACCATTGGCCAACGTATTTTGGCAAATCCTTTAAGGTTAGTCCCAATTTGTTTGCCTTCAATTCCTTTAAAATTTGATTCTTCATGCAAGTTATTAACTATAAATCCCTTTGTATTTTCATCCTACATTAACAAATTATTTACACTACACAAGAAATAAACAATAAATTCTTGTTTCTTCAACAGCATATATCTTGTTTTATTCCTAGCATACTAAACTTTTTGTTTACTTATGTTAAGTAATCTGTTTCCTGAATTTGCAGGGTCCGATTTCATTACGGCCATCCTGATATATTTGACAGAATCTTCCGTATAACAAGAGGTGGCATAAGCAAAGCATCAAAAGTTATCAATTTAGGCGAGAATATATTTGCAGGTACTTCAAGTTTGAATAGAGAATGTCTTTCTGATGATGTATGGAAATTTATACTAATTTTGATTAACATCTATAGGATACAATTCAACTTTGCGACAAGGATTTATTACACATCATGAGTACATACAACTTGGTAAGGGACGTGATGTGGACATGAATCAGATTTCACTCTTTGAGGCTAAGGTTGCAAATGGAAATGGAGAACAAACACTTAGTCGTGATGTTTATCGTTTTGGCCGACGATTTGACTTCTTCAGAATGTTGTCATTCTACTCCCTCCGGTCCTTATTATAAGAAAAAAATACAAAAATCATTGATACCAATGAGCTCATTTAATTTTTGTTTTTTTAAAGTTAAGTCTCCAAAATATCCTCCACTCAACTCCATATAGATTTATGTGCACTACTCCCAGTTACCTTGAAAATTGAAAAGACAAAGCATTCAATGAGATTAAAAATGGTATTTAAACAATAGATATACCCTAAAAGCTAGAATGTTTTCTTATATTTGGGACCAAAATTAAATCCAAAATTTTTCTTAAAATAGGGACCGGCGGTAGTACTTCACAACTGTTGGCTTCTATTTCAGTAGCATAGTAATTAATCAAATCCCCTTTCAGGGATCTTCTAATATTATAATTTATGGCTAGTATCAATGCTACATACATTACTGCAATGTACTTTGCTTAATTGAAGTATATGGTTTTCTTTTCTTTTTTTTTTTGATCTAAAATGTGCTTACACTAGTGCATGTATTTTGATGAGACAAATTTTACAGATAACAGTGCTGACAGTGTACGTGTTCTTATACAGACGTTTATATATGGTATTGAGTGGAGTTGAGAGAGAAATTCTGTCAAGTCCAGACATACACCAGAGCAAAGCCCTTGAAGAAGCCTTGGCATCCCAGTCTGTTGCTCAGTTGGGCTTACTTATGGTGCTGCCCACGGTTATGGAAATTGGTTTGGAGAAAGGATTTCGCACTGCATTGGGCGATTTCATCATAATGCAGCTGCAGTGGCTTTGATTGGCAAAAAAACAGTGGATGATTTTACTGATTGGAAGCGTTGGATGGGAAACCGTGGTGGTATTGGTATTCCATCTGATAAAAGCTGGGAATCTTGGTGGGATGAAGAAAATGAACACCTGAAATACTCAAATATTAGGGGGAAATTACTTGAAATAATTCTTGCATGTCGTTTCTTTATCTACCCATATGGAATCGTCTACCACATGAATATCGCTCGGCGTAGCAAAAGCCCCTGTAGGTATTTGCGGCTTCTTGGGCAGTGTTGGTTATAGTCCTTGTTGTCTTGAAGGTATATAAATGCTAATTGTTGGCTCTACTTTAATTTTTTGTCATAAAACATTTCTTTTTAGACAATAGTTAAAATTATTTCGCATTTATACAATATAAATAAATACGTGTTCTGATGTTTGCATGAATTTCCATTTGGGCATCAAATGGTTACCATGGGTAGATGAAGATTTGGCACTGACTTTCAGCTCATGTTTCGTATTCTCAAAGCACTTCTATTTCTCTTGGCTTCTTGTCAGTCATGACTGTATTATTCGTTGTGTGTGCGCTTACCGTATCAGATTTGTTTGCTGCTATGCTTGCCTTCATGCCCTCCGGATGGGCCATTATTCTGGTAACAAATAGCAATGCTCTTTCTCCATAAAGAATTTAGATTCGAATTTTTTTGTCGAATTTTAACCATTTTTTTTGCCTCTTTTGCATTCAAGATTGCGCAAACATGTAGGGAACTCTTGAAATGGGCTAAAATATGGGCATCAGTGAAAGAGCTTTCCAAAGCATATGAATATGTAATGGGATTACTAATCTTCGTGCCAACAGCAGTTTTGTCATGGTTCCCATTTGTGTTTGAATTCCAAACCCGTTTACTTTTCAATCAAGCATTTAGTACAGGCCTTCAGATTTCTATGATTCTTGCTGGAAAGAAGGATACTTATAAAATTGAATAACATATTATAACATTTTTTAAGGTAATATTACATTTACTATATTACTATACATTAAGGTCCTTTTTTTAGGTTAAATACCACTTTTGATCCTTTATCTTTGCTCCAAGTTTCATTTTGATCTTTTATCTTTTTTTTTGGTCCGTTTTGGTCATTTATCTTTCATTTTCGTTTCATTTTGGTCCCTACCGTTAGTTTAAGCTAACGGACACCACGTTGGCAGTTAATTGCTGACGTGGCGTCCGTGTTCATTAAATGAAAAAAATGTATTATTTATCTGTAAATCATTTTACACAAGCATTTTAGTTTTTTATATTTTAAAAACACAACATAAATAAACAAATAAAATCTGAGAAACAAAAATAAATACAATCAAAATATGCAGATTCAAAGAGAGAAGCCCAGATTATTTGAAGAACAACCAAGAACTTCAAAACAAAAATTAACAATTTTGTTCTTCTTCCCTGCTTCCTCCCGTCTCTAGCTGTAGCGTCAATCAACAAGATTTATAACAAGAACAAAATCACCCCTCTTCCTTTCTTCTTTTCCCCAACGCCTATTTTCTTAGGTCACATTCAAACCCACTTTCTCTTTGCCTTTCTTTATCTTCAATTCCCCATTGTTCTTTCAATTCATCTCCAATTTCACTCGAATTCAATCCATTCCCCATGTCTTTTCCATTAAATTTCACACAATCGCTAGGTTCCTTCACATTTGTGTTCAATTTGGGGTTTATGTTTATTCCCAGTTTCATCCCCAATTTGAAACTGAATCCAACGATTCACAAAACGAAGCCAACGATTCACAAAACGAAAACACAGATCTGAAACGAAAATGAAGATTTAACGAAAAACGAAGCAAAGATACAGATATACGATAGGGAGCATGAGAGGAAACAGAAGAAGCAAAAACTATTTGAGAACAAATTCTGAAATCCATGAATGCCATAACAATCAGATTAAGATTTGAGAAGAAAGATAATGATTTGAGAAGATGAAGAAGAACGTGGGTTGAAGATATGCTGCAACTTTAGGTTGATTTGAGTTTGTTGAGATATGTGCAACGTTAGGTTGAAGAAGAAGAGAATTTTTTTGGATCCAGATCTGCAAACGTGAGGTTGAAGAAGAAGAGAATATGGGTTTTTTAAATGTTTTTTTTATTTAATTTGTCATTTGTTATTTTAGTTTTGTTTTGTTTTAATTTAAAAACATGAAATGCTGATGTGTATTTGCCACCTCAGTTAATTTTGCCACGTCATTTAATGAATTTAAGACGCCACGTCAGCAGTTAACTGCCAGCGTGGCGTCTGTTAACAAAAACTAACGGTAGGGACCAAAATGAAACGAAAATGAAAGATAAAGGACCAAAACGGACCAATAAAAAGATAAATGACCAAAATGAAACTTGGAGCAAAGATAAAGGACCAAAAGTAGTATTTAGCCTTTTTTTTTTTATGTAGCATGCTTTAAAAATAACATTTAATCTACTCACTGATTCCATATAGTTTCATTATTGTATGCAGGAATTGAAGTTTTCAGTTCGCAGATAAATGGACCTCCCACTTATCGAAAAAAAATATGGGAGTTTTGTTACATTTTGAAATGACATACATGTAAAAGCATTGGATATGTATAAGACTAGTATTAGCATTAGTATAGGGTCAGGTTTATTTATTTATGTTACCATAGAAAGAAACTCATAGAATAATTATAACTCATTTCTATTCAATTTAATTCAAGCAATTCTTTTAGATTTTTAATGTTATGTATTAGGTTTCAATTTAGGTTTCAAGCAACTCAGATAGAATAATTATCAGTAATCAGTTTTTCTGCTTTCATATTGTTAGACTTTTTAAGGATAAAAAAAGATGTATAAGTAATAAGTTTGGGACAAAAGTTTCACCATGGCAAACCAACAAGATAACTAACTTTGCCAGTAAAAGTAAAATCTTAATAGCTAATCAACTAGCCAGATTACTTTTAGAGATGTATAGCAATGAACTAGCCAAATAAAATATTGTCATTGAAAATTCAATTCAGAGAAGTTGGACAATCTGAACTTTGCATTATAATTCTAAAATTAAGATGCAGAACATTTCATAGCGATGATACTCTATCCTATAACTAGGGCCTAAGGGTAGAAATATGTCAGACTACTAATTAGAATTGGTAGCCTAGTTATTGTTGTGAGTAATACAAATCAGTGTATTGAGTTTTACTATATTAGTAACTAGTAAGTATAGGTGTTAACACTTGTTATTTCTAAAAAATTGTATATGTAAGCATCCAAGTGGGATTGCCTTTGACAAGTGTGTAACACACGTGTAAACAGAAGTGAATAAATAGGAAGTTAATCACATTGATTAACTCAACCATTTTTCAATAATTCTGTTATCAACTGATTTCTCTCTCTCTCTCTCTCTCTCTCTCTCTTTCTCTTTGTCTCTCTCAACTGAAACTGTGTGTGTGAGTGCAATAACCAGTGATTGCAAGATTGTGAAGAACAATCAGAGAATTGTTCCAACAGAATTGGTATCCAGAGCATATGATCGAGATCCTGTGGTGACATCATGACGAATTCGAATTCGAACAATGGCCAATTTCCGGCGAAGCTTCCAGTTCTTGATTCGAAGAATTATGACAAATGGATCATTCAGATGAAGGTGGTGTTTCGTTATCAGGAGGTTTTAGAAGTGGTGAGAAATGGTGTGACGGCCACCACCGGCGACGCGCTTCGTGATTAACAGAAGAAAGACAGCAAAGCGCTGTTCTTGATTCACCAGTGTGTTGATTCAGAGGCGTTTGAGAATATTTCTCAGTACGAAACTGCAAAGGAGGCATGGGACGCGCTAGCCTTAGCATATTCTGGTGACTCGTCGTTGAAGCAGGTGAGATTGCAAACGCTGCGTAGAGAGTATGAGCTGCTTCAAATGGGGGAGAAGGAGACAATTGCAGAGTATTTCAATCGACTGACGCTGCTCACCAATCAAATGCGCACTAATGGAAAGATCGTTTCTGATCGAAAGAAGATTGAAAAGGTACTTCGAACCCTAAATCCTCAATTCGATTATGTGGTAATTTCCATAGAACAATCCAAGAATCTAGATATCTTGAAAGTTACTGAGTTGCAAGGGATTCTTGAGGCAAATGAGACCAGAATTAAGGGAAGGTCTGGTGATAAACCTGGTGATAAAACTGGTGAAAGTGTGCTGTTAGCCCAATCTCAGAAAGGGAAAGGAAATTGGGGCAATAATTGGAAGAATAAGAAGGGAAAGGGGAAATGGAGCAACAAGAATGGTGAGGGCTCAAGCAAACTGGGTGAGCAGAAGTCCAATGACTACCAAAAGAAGAAAGAAGCTTGGAAAAATAAGGGAGAGAAGAAGAAGTTTAGCAAGAAAGATGTGCAGTGCTATAATTGTGACAAATTTGGACATTTTGCAGATGAATGCAGATCAAAGAACCCACAAAAAGAGGCTCAACTAGCAAGAGGTGATTCAGATTCTGATGATGAGGTAGTCTTGATGGCTGAAACAGATGCTATCGAAGTCGAATGCAGAACTGATGCTGTCGAAGTCGAATGCAGAACTGATGAGGTAGTCCTGATGGCTGAAATAGATGCTGTCGAAGTCGAATGCAGAACTGATAACAAGCAGGAAGAGGCTCAGCTAGCAGGAGGTGATGCTGATGAGATAGTATTGATGACTGAGATAGGTGGTAGCAGTGATGAGTTGTGGTATCTTGATACAGGTTGTTCAAGTCACATGACTGGCAACAGAAACTGGTTCATTAACCTAGATGAATCAGTGAAAAAGACCATCAGATTTGGTGATGACAGAGTTGTTAGAGCAGAAGGAATTGGAACTGTGAGAATTCAAAGGAGTGATGGGAAGGTGTGCACCATCACCAATGTCCTGTTTGTGCCATCCATGAGAAGCAATCTGATCAGTTTAGGTCAATTGTTGGAGAAGGGATACTCCATTCAAATGGAAGACTTGGAACTGACCTTGTTTGATCAGAAGAAAAGAATAGTGCTGAAAGCAACACTGAACAAAAGAAGAACATTCAAGGTTGGCATGAGTGTGGTCCAAAATGAATGTTTAAAGGCTGTGACAAGTGATGAGGCATGGAGGTGGCATGAAAGATATAGCCACTTGAACTTTAGAGACTTGAGTAAACTGAAGACTCAAGGAATGGTGCATGGTCTACCTATGGTGAAACTCCCAGACAGAGTATGTGAGCAATGCTGTGAATCTAAGCAGGCCAGGAGCTCTTATAATGCTGATCTAAAGATCAAGGCTTCAAGGAAACTTGAAGCAATTCACTCAGATGTATGTGGGCCCTTTGAAGTAAAGACACTGGGAGGTAACAATTACTTTGTGACATTTATTGATGAATTCACTAGGAAAGTGTGGATATACTTGCTTAGTAAGAAAAATGAAGTGTTTGAAGTGTTTAAGAAATTCAAAGTAATGATAGAACAGGAATGTAGTTGCTGTATTAGCAGAGTGAGAACTGATGGAGGTGGGGAATATACCTCCACTGAATTTGAGGAATTTTGTAAAAATGAAGGGATTAAACATGAGATTACAGCACCCTACACGCCACAGCAGAAAGAAAGAACAGGACAATCCTAAACATGGTGAGAAGTATGTTGAAGAGTAGACAGATGCCAAATTACTTTTGGGGAGAAGCAGCAACTACATCAGTGTATATACTCAACAGGAGTCCAACTAAGAAATTAGAAGGAATAACCCTTGAAGAAGCATGGTCTGGTGAAAGACCAAGTGTCAAGCACCTAAGAGTGTTTGGATCATTGTGTTTCAGGCATGTGCCTGACCAATTGAGAAGAAAGTTGGATGATAAGGCTCAACCAATGGTTCTATTAGGATATCATACAACTGGTGCCTACAAGTCATACGATCCTAATAGACAAAAGGTGGTGATAAGTAAGGATGCGATTTTTGAGGAATCAAAAAGATGGCATTGGAACAACTCTATACAGAGTAGTGTTCCTGCAACTGTGATACTTGAATCTGCCAATGAAGTAACAGATCCTGTTGATACAAATACTGAGAATGAAATAGTGAATGAAGAAGAATTGAGACCCAGGAGGAGCAGGCAACCTCCACAGAGATTAAATGAGTATCAACTATTTCCTGACAGTGCAATTGGGAGTGATGGTGAGCTACTGCAAGAAGCTCTAATGGCTGATTGTGAACCAGTGACTGTAGAGCAGGCTCTCAATGAGGTAAATTGGAAACAAGCAATGATTGAAGAGCTAAAATCAATTGAAAAGAATGACACATGGGTGCTGGTTGACTTGCCTGAACAAAAGAAGGTAATAGATGTGAAGTGGGTGTTCAAGACCAAAATGAAACCCAATGGTGAAATTGGGAAATACAAGGCAAGGCTAGTGGCAAAGGGGTTCCTACAAAGACCTGGATATGACTATAATGATGTCTTTGCTCCTGTAGCAAGGATTGAAACAATTAGGTTGATTGTTGCCATAGCTAGTTTTAAAAACTGGTCTATGTATCAAATGGACGTGAAAGCAGCTTTCTTAAATGGATACTTAGAGGAAGAAGTATACATCAATCAACCACCAGGCTTTGTGTTAAAAGGGAAAGAAAATAAAGTGTATAAGTTAAAAAAGGCTCTCTATGGCTTGAAGCAAGCCCCAAGAGCTTGGAATAAAAGGATAGATTCCTTTTTACTACAGCAACAATTTGTGAAATGTGTGAATGAGCATGGCATCTATATCAGGAGGTCAGGTATTGAGAAATGGCTGGTAGTATGTTTATATGTAGATGATATGTTGCTAACAGGAACCAGTGAAAGTGACATGGAGAAATTCAAGAAGAGTATGATGACAGAGTTTGAAATGTCAGATTTGGGAAAGCTCACATACTTCCTTGGTATGGAGATTGTTGCTACTGACAGTGGTGTGCTACTACATCAGAAGAAATATGCAAGTGATGTGTTGAGAAGGTTTAAAATACTTGAATGTAATCCTGCTGCTACACCTACAGACATTGCAGCGAAGCTGGTAGTTGACAGTATTGAAAAAACTGTTGATGCAACTCTGTATAAACAACTAGTGGGATCCCTGAGGTACTTGTGTCACACAAGACCTGATATTTCATATGGTGTTGGGCTAATAAGTAGATTCATGGAGCAACCTAAAGTGTCACATTTAGTTGCAGCCAAGAGGATACTTAGATACATAAAAGGATCAGTTGACATTGGTGTGCTTTATCCTAGAGGTACTGGAAGATCTGATCAGGAGGTGTTTGGATACTCTAATGCAGATTGGTGTGGAGACAAAGGAGATAGGAAGAGCACAGCTGCCTATGTGTTCATGTATGGTGAAGCTCCAATCTCTTGGAGCTCAAAGAAGGAGAGTGTAGTTGCATTGTCATCGTGTGAAGCAGAATACATAGCTGCTGCTATGTCTGCTTGTCAAGCACAGTGGCTTGACATGCTACTCTGTGAACTGAAGTTGAAGAATAATGATACTATGAAACTGCTGGTGGACAATAAATCTGCCATAGACTTGGCAAAGCACCCAATTGCTCATGGTCGGAGCAAGCACATCGAAACAAAGTTCCACTTCTTGAGAGACCAAGTGGCCAAGCAGAAACTAAAGTTAGAACACTGCAGAACAGAAGAAAATTTGGCAGATATGCTGACCAAACCTTTGAAGATCAGTGAGTTTGAAGATTTAAGGAGCAAAATTGGAATGAAGAGTGCGACAGATTTGTATTAGGAGGTGTGTTGTGAGTAATACAAATCAGTGTATTGAGTTTTACTATATTAGGAACTAGTAAGTATAGGTGTTAACACTTATTATTTCTAAAAAATTGTATATGTAAGCATCCAAGTGGGATTGCCTTTGACAAGTGTGTAACACACGTGTAAACAGAAGTGAATAAAGAGGAAGTTAATCACATTGATTAACTCAACCATTTTTCAATAATTCTGTTATCAACTGATTTCTCTCTCTCTCTCTCTCTCTCTCAACTGAAACTGTGTGTGTGTGAGTGCAATAACCAGTGATTGCAAGATTGTGAAGAACAATCAGAGAATTGTTCCAACAGTTATTACTAGGGCCAGGATGATCGTATTTCAAAGGGATATTGGTTTTGTTGTATTTTATTTTATTGATGACATAGAAGGAATATTATAAAAAATAGTAAGGGTAATAAAAATGACTAAAATGATGAAACACTAGCTATAAGCTCAAACACTTTCAA
Source organism: Astragalus glycyphyllos (assembly GCA_963573325.1). Lineage (NCBI taxonomy): Eukaryota > Viridiplantae > Streptophyta > Magnoliopsida > Fabales > Fabaceae > Astragalus > Astragalus glycyphyllos. The sequence continues at coordinate 43,420,290 of OY754307.1, forward strand.
AAAACGATATAAGCGTGCTAGCGGATGTGATTTGCCAAATAGAGCCTTAGTTAAAAAAAGTCGGCTACAGATCATTAAAAAACTCTTCTTGGCCTATAGACCGACTTACTTAAGTAAATTTAAATAATATTTTTTATTATTACTATTATTATATTATATTTTCTACTTTGTGTTAAATCATAAGTTTGCTTATATTTTCTGTTTATTTAAAATATCGACCTAAATCAATTTTTGATATATTTTAAAAATATTATTATAAAATTGTATTTAAATAGGATGTCATATAAAATAATTCTCTAAAAGATTTTGTTAAATTGATCTCGAATTAAAACTCTTATTGACCTATTAGTTTGCTAGTCTATTTACAAAGTCTATGTTAAGCTTTCGTAAAAGATGGTGACTTTCAAGCCTTGTCAGGCTTTCAAGAAGGTCATGACAGACCTCAAAAGTCGGCCACAGGCGAGGCCCAAACCTAAGATTTTCAATGCAGACCAGACTCCGACCATGTAAAGCCTAACTCGGCCCAATTTATTCTTACTCCTTTTGATAAGTGACACAACTAACTTTACAACGGTCAACTATTGTTACAAGTTTCTAGTGCTAGTTGTACATCTGTGATGGGCCGTCATGTGCATCCAATCAATAGATGAAATATATGAGGAAATAAAGAGTATCTTATTTATACATAACGAAATAACAGGATGAATCCAATGCAGCCGAAGAGGGCGCGCTATATCATTAATTTATTGACAAAATATAAAAGGAAAAATATCAATCAACATAATCAAAATCAAATAATCATATCATATACATAATATATATATGCATTCCCACATAGAGTTTTTCTTTTTATAACTTCTTTTTTTGGCTTAAATACTTGTCACCCCCCTGCAAAATTATCTGATATCCATTTACCCCCGTTTCAAAAAATACCCTGCAAAATATAAAGTTATCCAGTTACTCCCCTCAAACTGGGGGGGCAAATGGATAGTGACAATATTTGTAGGGGGTAACTGGATAATTTTATATTTTGCAAGGTGTTTTTTGAACTTTTTTTTTTGCAGTGGGGTAAATGGATAATGACAACATTTGCAGGGGGTGACAAGTATTTAAACCTTCTTTTATTGACAAATTGTTTTATAACTTAAAATCTGTTCTATGTTTTTAGGGTTAATGAGATGAACTTTTTTTTTTGGATATATGACATATTTAAAGGGGAGCTATATCATTGATTGATTTACAAAATTAATATAAAAGGAAAAATATCAATCAATATAATCAAAACCTAACAACCAATTCATATATATATATATATATATATATATATATATAAGGTTTAAATATACTTTTCGTCCCTGCAAATATACAAATAATCCACTTGCGTCCCTACAAAAAGAAAACCTTCAAAAAATACCTTACAATTACCAAACGCTTCTACTTTAGTCCCTACCGTTAGATTTAAACTAACAGCGTTAATAGTTGGTGATGTGGCGCTGCCAACATGGCAAAATGGGACAGCTGTTGTTACTAAAAAAATTTGTTTATGGCAACCATGGGTATTGAACTTGAGACCTAAATGTAGCACACATTCAACATTACCACTTGATGACTTTGGTACACTAAACCAACAATAAATATATAACAGAACCCATAAATTTCATCTTCTTCTTCAAGTCTGCACTATTTTCAACAAAACCCAGCAATTTCATCTTTCCAATTTCACTTTCACGTTCTCAAAACGAAAATCTTGAAATGTTCCAAAACGAAAATCTTGACTTGTTTCAAAACGAAAATAAAGAAATCGAATTCTTCAAGCGACATGGTATATGGGCATCAGATACTAATTAATAGGGATGTGGTGGGAAGGTTTTATCTTTGATCTTTCATATGTTGAAGAGCCATACCTGATTATCAATATGTATATCATCACAAGTGACAACTTTAAGGCCAATGGATGGAAAATGATATTCGGTTGTAAAAGAAAATGAAGAAATTAGATTAAGAAAGGAAAACGAAAATAAGATTTGTTCTTCATGATTTAAATCAGATTTGGAAAATGAAAATAAAATCTAGATGAATTCGTTTATGGATGTTTAAGGAAAACGAAATCAAATCTGGATGAATTCGTAATCAAATCTGGATGAATTCGTTTATGGTGTTCGTTTTGTGTTTCTGGTTAGGGATTTGGGTTTGAAGAAGACAATCAAGGGAATTGGGGATTTTCTTGAGGTTGAAGATGATGAATAGTAACAGATGGGTTTTAGTAGTTATGTAATATATATCACAGTTGTAAGAATATTTCCAATAAGAATCAGTGGTGAAGTGGTTAAAGAGGGCGCTTAGTAGCCAAAGGGTTGTGGGTTCGATTCCCATACATGCCAAAATGCTAAATTTTTTAGTAACAATAATGCTGACGTGGCACATGACATGGGTTGATGAGGTGGCAACCGTTAGTTTTTTGGATGAAAAGTTAACAGCAGGGACGAAACTTGAAGCGTTTGGTATTTGCAAGGTATTTTTTGAAGGTTTTCTTTTTACAGGGACGAAAGTGGATTATTTGTATATTTGCAGGGACGAAACATATATTTAAGCCTATATATAATATGTATGAATTGTTTTGAATTACATCATGAGATCCATAATGCTTTGAAGCCAATTTCTAAACTTCGTGGGAGAGGTACTGCTGCTTTGGCTTTCCTACATCTTCTTCTTTGATCTGCTGGTACATCACATAGTGAGTTCTTTATTCACATGACTTATCTTTTTATCTAATAAACTATTTGTGTTAATGTTTGGACTGTATTATTTTTTATTATTATGTTATTTTTCAAATATGCACTAGTTTTCTGACTTCTCTTTTGAAAGAAAGACTCTTTTTTTCCTTTATAATTTGGACGAGTTGAGATTCTGTTATATGTTCTTTTTTCTCCATACAATTGTTTGCTTGTCCTTACAATCCTAGGACTTTGTCTCTCTCTATTCTCTTATCAAATACTTTCTGCTTCAATGGTTGATTCCGACATGAGCATTCCGGGGAAGAATTGGGGTGATGTGTCAGATGATGCGGATGGCCACGGGAACCACGAATCTATTGTGGTTAAGTCCAATCAGGTAGTGTCCACATCCCGAAAAAAGAAACACGAAAAGAAATCGCCCCAGCAAACAGCAGTGTATAACACTCGGTCAAAGACTAATTCTGTCTCTGTTTCTTTTTGATTTGATTTGAGGGTTATTGGATCTTCAGATTATCTTTTTGTAGCCAACACTTGGTTGGTTCTTCCGTTCTCAGGATTGTTTATCTAAATTTTGTTACTTAGATTGGTTATTTAGGTTTTTTTGTCTAGCCTTTGGACTGCAGTGTTTTATGGGGCTCTGTTAGGGGCTCTCTATTATTGTTTTGGTTCGAGCATTTCTGAAGGCAAGGGTTTCGGTCTAGTCCCCATTCGCTTTTTTCTATCTTTTTCCTTTTGTTTAATAAATTAGAGTAGTCTGCCTATTTGATAAAAAAATACTTTTTGCTTCATTCTTTTTCTCTAAAAACAACCCTAAATTCACCATTATTATGAACTCTCAAAGTCACTAAATTTAAATTTGTGATTTGTTTATGAGTAATAAAGAGGAAAAAGAAAAAATAACTTGATTTTAGGTATTTGTGATTTGTTTATGAGTAATAAAGAGGAAAAAGAAAAAATAACTTGATTTTCTAGTCATATATTCAGCTTTTCTTTTCAATTAGAGTAATATTTCGGCTCATCTATTTTCACAACATTCAGATATCCGACAACCACATCGATATGTTGTCTGGTACGGGAAGCAGCAGGAATCTAACGGACATGGTTTTCATCCTTTTTCTGACTATGTTACATTTTTTTGTGAATTTCTTTAATTTGTCACTAAAATTAAATTAGATAGGTTGAAGTTATATATGGTTTTTAATTTAAATTAGATAGGTTGAAGTTATATATGGTTTTTAATTTAAATTATGTTATCTCGTTTTTTAAGGAATGTATCCTTAGCATTGAAACTAAAGATGGATGGCAAACGTCTGTGATTACAATTTTAACTAACTTTGAAGGCATGTCTACTCATATATATTTAACTTTATGTGACTTTAGCATTAAAATTTTATATTGCTAGGTGTGTCATATCAAATGACTCCATCGATATCTAATGGTTTCGTCATGTATGTGAAAGGAAAATCAGACCCACAAACAATTTTAAAGAAGCTAAAGAAGGGTAGCAAACATGTTACAATCAAATGGCTAAATTCTAGTATTCAAACAAATGATCAAAACCAACTCTAAAACCAACTCTAAGATCATAATAATTATTTGGTCAACTATCCTTATAATGAAACATATTATAATCAATTCAATCCTCATTAACCGTATGCTGGGTACAACATGCAACATAATGATATTCCCTATGGATATGGAAATCATTTTCTTGGATATGATCATGGCGGACAACACAATGAAGGAAGAAGCTACCCAGATATATCATTTGATACTCATGAATATCCGGCCGGCTCATTCGAGGCGTCATCAACACAGTGAAGGAAGAAGCTACCCAGATATATCATTCGATGCTGATGAATATCAGGCTCGTTCGAGGCGCCATCACTCTCCTATGAATTCACGAAGTGGTAACACTTTCTTCGAGAATTCTTCGCCTCCATTTTTTCAGTCGGGAACCAATGATCGAGCAAACAACCAACCTACATCTCATCAAAATGTAACTTGAGATTTCCACTATCTTCCACTCTAATGATATAATGTAACTTGATTCTTAAGCTTTATGTGGTAGGCTCAATCCAAAAATTTAAATTATTATAAAATTGCAAGGAATAAAATTAAAAGACTTTTATTGTCAAAAAATAAATACTAGGTCGAAGTAAATTAAAAGACTTTATATTTTGCCGGCAATTGAGAGCTGAAAGTGAAACTGGTCCAGTTTCTTAAACCGTTTATTTTAACAAAAAGTGTACAAAAACCAGGTAATCCACTATAAATAACACACAACTATTTGTTTGTGTAATAAATTGTTCCACTTTGATTCAAATCACTCTCATACTCAGGTAACCCACAGAAACCCTCAATCTCTTCTTTCTTCCTTTTTCTTCAAAATGCATGAAATCGTAAGCTTGTTGTTGTTGTTGTTATTTTTATGATTGATTAAGCATCTTTGAACTTCTGATAGTGCTTCTCTCTAGGGTTACAAAGCTTTCTGCTTCTGGTTCATTGCAATTTTTTTCCCCTTCAATGTTTCTTTCCTATTTCTTTAACCCTTCTTTCTGTTACGGATCCCCATGCCCCTTTTCATGAAGAACCCGTTATATTTATCTTAGTGGCTGTTTTTTTTATTCGATTTTGTGATCCCTATTGTTGTAATACACTGTAGCCTTTTACAATTCAGCTGGTTTGACAAGAACAAAGGAATTTAGAATTGAAGTAGAAATGTATTTGGCATTAGCAATGGAAAAGTAGGAAAGTGCATTTAAGAATCAAGAAGTGAAATGTGATAAAAATTTGGCTTAATTGCACTTTTGGTCTCCCTAGTATCCCTAGATATCATGATTGTTCTATTTTTAATTCCACTGATTCGGTCTTTTGGGTATTGCGATTGAGCGATTTTGGTCCCTAATTTTCCTCATTCCAAGTTATTTGCCACATCATACCTTTGAAATCGCTCAACTGTGATACACAGGGGACCCAACCCCCGCAATTGAAAGCCGAAGTACCAAGGTCGCACAATTGCGACAATTAGGAGACCAAAAGTAAAATTAAGCCTAAAATTTATCATCACTGGATGAAATTTTTGGTGAAAGTATTTCTTAGTGATGAATGTTTTAAATAAGCATTAATTCTTTCTCAGTGAATAATTGGTAAAAAAACAGAGAAAAATATACATTGTTATTATCTTTTTTTTTGTTTTTTAATTACTTTTTGTACGAGCAAGCCAATTTTTTGCAAGGCTTCTGCAATGAAACTGTTTATGCGACAGATTTTTTTCTCTGCACACTCCTGATTAACCAAGTGCATTTACTTATTTGTGTGGTCATATACATATAAGCATAAGCAATTAATACATTTATATGATGCACCAGACAACTTTTGAGAACTTGTACAAGCTATATAGTTTGATAAACTTTTTTAGTGTTATTTTAAGTATATCTTAATGTTGAGATATGTTGTAAATAGTAGATTTATTTATATTGTATTCGGCTCATTTACCAGGCCCGTTAGGTTTACACATAGAGTAGCCTATTTAAACTCATTAGTGCTTGTACTCAATACACTATTATACAATTTATAAGACGGAACTACAGCTGCTCTGTAGTCGCAGACGTAGGCAAAGATTAGCCGAACTGCGTGACCAATATCGTGTCTCCTATTTCTTTTTCTACATGGTATCACAAGCTCTCGTTCTTGACGGCCTCGCTTCCGCATAATCCCTAGCCGTCTTCATTGCGGCAAAAAAACCCTAGCCACCTTCATTGTGGTCTCCTTTTTTTTTTTCTTGCCTTTAGAGCACTCACCCACCTTCGTTGTGGTTCCCTTTGTTGCCTTCATTGCAGCAGTTTTCAGATCTGAGAACACCTTTTTTGCAGCAACAGTTTTTTTTGGAGCCACAACTCACGAACAACCTGTCACCGCCATAATACCACCGTAAACGTCTGATATCGTCTTACCACCACCATCGTTCGCCTCGGAATCGAATTCCGACCAACCCCAGAAAATTTTGCCGTCATCAGCCTTGCAACGCGCCTCCACGCGCCACCCAACCGTCGTCCACCTTCCGGTGAGGGGGAGCCATGCGCCGTCCTTGACGTCTTTTTCCGGTGCGCTTTTTTTATGGTATTCTAGGCGGCCCTTTCTGGCCTTTTTTGAGGGATCACATCTTTGTTTGGTGACCTTTGGTTTGTGCATCATTTTGAAGGCACAATCTGTGTTGTTCAGGTTTCGTTATTTTTTGTTGGTCAAGTTTCTGGCCTTATTACAACAGCTCAAAGACTGACCTGGCAGTTCCATTTGGTCAATTTGAAACTCTTTGGTGTTCGTTTCTGTTTTTATTACTGCTTCTGGCCTTACATTTGAGACTTTTTCAGCAGGTCCCCCGTGCCTTGTTACTTTGAGGGATATTCCTTCGATTATCAAGTTATTTTGTGGCACCCTTGTTCGTGGTTTGATTGAAGCTCACACTTTTGGTGTTATATACGTTTTTTTTTGCAACTTTGGGAATAGTTCTCGTTTCCTTTTGGTTTTCGTTGCTTGTTTTTCTTGACTAGTGTTCAAGATGTCAGATAATATCTCTATCGATTACTCATTATCGTTCACTGAGGATGAGGTGAATCGTTAGAAGGCCCTACTTTACTCTCTCAGTAAGTCTTGTTCTCTACCAACGACCGGTATTAGCGTATACTCCCGATCAATGTTTGCGGTAAAATCCCTAAGGATGCTTGGATTTTGGACTCTGGTGTCACCGATCACATGACATTCAATTCAAGTTTATTTTCTTCCTATACCTCCTCTGAGAAGAAGTGTTATGTTACAATTGCTAATGGTTCTTATGCCCGTATTGATGGCTCCGAGAGTATTAACTTGCAACCTTCACTTCAATTACAGGATGTGCTACATGTTCCCACACTCTCTCACAATTTAATATCTGTTCGTAAACTCACTTGTGATCAGAATTGTAAAGCAACCTTTTTCACTTCTTATTGTGTTTTTCAGGATCTGACCACGGGGAAGATAATTGGAGTTGCTAAGGAAAAGGGTGGGTCATACTACTTATCTGATGAACCAAATTGTTCGAAGGTGCTGGCTTCTTGCTTGCAAACCGAGTCGTTCGAGTCTTCTCATTCTGCCACACAAATTTGGCTTCAGCACAAACGTCTTGGTCATCCTCCATTCTCTTTAGTTAAGTCTATGTTTCCTTCCTTGTTTTTACATCACTCAGTTGAGTCTTTTAAGTGTGAAGTTTGTGAGTTAGCTAAACATCATCGTGTCTCTTTTCCTCTTAGTTCCACTAAAACTGCTGAACCTTTTGATCTTATACATTCTGATGTTTGGGGACCTGCACCTATTTCAAATGTTTCGAGTGCTAAATGGTTTGTGTCATTTATTGATGATTGTACTCGAGCAACTTGGATTTTTTAATGAAGGATAAATCAGAAGTGCCAGAATTATTTATCAGATTTTATCACATGGTGCAAACACAATTTGGCAAAGGCATTAAAAGAATCGCTCTGACAATGGCAAGGAATATGCCAATCAGAGTCTTTCAACTTTTACCAGTCAACAAGAAATTCTTCATGAGTTTACATGTGTCGACACCCCACAACAAAATTGTGTCGCAGAAAGAAAGAATCGTCATTTACTTGAAGTTGCTCGAGCCACTCTCTTCCAAATGGCAATTCCCAACTCAATATTAGTAAGTTATAACTAAAGATTGCTATAAAGATCATGTCGATGCCTCAATATCGCCATGTTAAATAATCACATATTTCAGAACTCACTTGATATGGATCTGAAAAATACTTTGTATCCGTATGGTTAATATGATATTATATATTTATAAAATAATTGTTTCAATTAGATCATGAAAATATAAAACAAATTCATATCTGTTTTATTTTTCTAATGCATTTTTTTGGTGATGAATTATATCTTACTAATAAGTATCACATGATATTATCATTTTAACCCATGTGGCATATAGTAATATTGTAACATCCTGGATTTTAGTCGACAATAAAATCCCAAATATTACTTTTCAGACATCTCAAAGATACACTTTTGTATTTTGGATTAAACTAAGGAACAACATCTGTCCTTAAATGACTCACATACATTGATAGAATTTTCATAAAAAGACTTTAATTACTTGAAGATCTTGAACATAAACAAATTTTCCTTGCATACCTGTTGGAGTCGACACGACCAACTTAATTCAAACTACAAAGTATATGAATCCTACTATATATTAGGATTATCCTAATACTTCAACATAGAACAAAGATCATCGTCTTGAAAATTAGCATCAATACAATGTTTAACTAGTATATAAAGATCATTATCCTTCAAGGGTGGAGTACTTTTCGATTGCCATAAACCTTCCTTAACTTTCACTTGCTTGTCTGAAAAACAACAATGAGAGGTGAGATTACATAATCTCAGTGAGTTCTTCGTGACTCCTTTACCATAATATGCTCTGAATATCTTTTAATAATTACCTTATGATGCATCTCCCTGCGCCTTAGACTTACATAGTATAAAAGCTACGACGATACATATAGAGAACCCGTGTTCTATAAATAAATAGAACACACTGACCACCTATTGGGCCTTGAGATTGGTTCATGACACCGACCCCAAGTACGTCAACCATGTTTTAATCCATTTACGATGTACTTATACATGTACTAAATAGTTTTCTCACACGTTTTCAAAAAAGATTTTTTGATACAATACAAAATCGCATAGCCGTGACCTCCAACACATCACAAACAAGGAAAATAAATTCAACATATCAATCAACTCAATCCTCTTTCAAACCACAACATATCAAGTGGATTAGAACTTGACTTTCGCTTTCTGGAAACAAACATTCAGCAACCAAACAACAACAAGCACATGCATTTATCAGCCAGAATTTCATCAAGCATACCTCTACTTCAGAGAATTAATTAACCTATCAAACGGTATCGAAACTTAGCAAAGGACCACTCCCTGGAAATCTTAGAGTGTCTAGTTTATAAATATTATTATTCTTTTGACAGAAAATGAGCCAACAAGTACAGTTTTTCAAAACATACTGACCTGTTCTAAAACGGACAGATTCTGTGTTCCAAATTAAGACAAATTTTAAAATATAAAGACTCAATAAAATAACACAAAATTTAATTTCAAACTGAAGAAAATTCATTCTAGGTTTCAATGAAACAAGAATCATTCAAAAAGGAGTTCAAATGAAAACGTAATACCCGAAGTACCGAACCTATATCCAGATTGTTTCCAGAATTTTAACATAAATTATGACACTTATAACTCGAGCTATACAACTCAAAATGCAACCAAACCAGTTTCCAATTAACAAGAATTAAGTCTAGTCTAGTTTCTAAAACGGTAAACAAAATAATTTTTGGACCACGATATTTTTCCCAGTTACTGTATAACCGAACCTATACCCAGATTGTTTCAGAAATTTTAACCTAACTTGTGTCACCTATAAATCGAGCTATACAACTCCAAATGCAACTAAACCAGTTCCCAATTAACAAGAATTAAGCCTGATTTCTAAAAAGGTAAACAACATAATTTTTGAACCACTATATTGTTCTCAGTTACTGGATAATTGAATCTATACCCAGATCACCCCAAACAATGAGTTTAGCAGCAAAATTGATATCAAACTTTCATAAGTTTCAACAAACAAATACATTGTTAACCTAATTCAGAAATACACATGTTTTTAAACTGAAAACAGAAGCAAATTCGTAGAACTCACTGTGTTCATATGGGGAGGAGACTTTAAAGCACAATCTGTTAGAATAATGACATTCAAGTGTGTGAGAGTTACAAAATGCAATTTATTAATAATAAAAGGTTTTGATTTTCATGTTTCAGTTTTATAAAGTTAATAACTTTTTTTATCATATAAATTAATTTTGAGGTTACAAATATATATAACCGTTGATTTCTATTCATACAAATTAGTTTTTCAATGTAAGTTTTTTATGGCATGTTAATATATATATATATATATATATATATATATATATATATATATATATATATATATATATGTGTGTGTGTGTGTAACTGATGGTGATAATTGATATTTAGTGAATGCTATTATTGTCCAACGGTTTTTTCCTATTGGTCTAAGAAAACAAGTTTTGGAGGAAATGCTTATATATTCACGCTGGCAGTGGCTAAGTTCAGGAAACAAAAAGAAAACAAGTCTCAATACTTTACTTTCTTCAACTTACTTTTTAATATTATTATTTTGGGCATTGTTTGTGTAGCTCCAACATGTTTGGCCTCGAGTGCACGAGTCCGAATACGGTGTTGTGAAAACCTTGGGGAGCAAACCAGATATTGGGTTGCGCCAGAGGTCCACCGAAATTTACTTTCAAGGCAGTGGTTCTTGCCACGGCACAGCTTGATCTTTCTCCATTTTTCTAACAATGTCATTTGTTTGTCACTAGTTCCAACACAATCAACAACCAAAGGCTCCCAAAATCGATTTTCTCAACTCAAGGACAACAACCACGACTCCAAACCCTTCCCAAAGCTAACCCACAGCAACCAAAACTCTATGGCCCTTCGGAAATCACCCAAACATCAATGACAAAGCTTCAATTATTGGTTTTCAAGCTCAAATTAGAAGTGGTGCAAGATTGACCCATATGGACCTTGAGGAGCAAAAATGGTGGAGAGGAGAAGAGTGGGTTGATGGTTATGATTTTGGTATAGAAAGAAAGAGTAAAGGAAACTGATTCTATTGATAGAAAGAAGAGGAACATGCAAGTGAAGATGGCCTCTCTCTCTCTCTCTATCTATAGTAGTGAATCTTCTAAACATCTCATCAATAGTTTGTTCTTCAGTCATTTTGAACATCAACTCTCTCTATCTATCTATCTATCTATCTATCTATCTATCTATCTATAAAGCAATAAATAACACAGAATTATAGTGGTCCATCCCACTTCAGGGGTACATCAACTCCTCACACCCAGTGAGAATTTCCACTATTTTTCCAAAATAGATTACACCTTTTACACCTCCCAAGGCTAAAAGAACTCTTGGTAGCTTTCTTCACACAACTCTACCTATGTAATCACTCCTAATAGACTTCACTCATTCTATTAGACTTCACTCATTCTATTAGACTGCTTCTAACACAGAAGCACTCATTTCTCAAGTCCTAAGCAACACATGCAACTTGAGAAGGTTCCCTATTTGGTATATGTTTGATTTACAGGGTTTGTGGGATTTCTAGAGCTTGGTTGATACAAATGGAGGGTTCAATGAATACAACAACACAAGACTTAATACATACTCAGAGATTGGATGAATCCCTCTTGGTTTGGAGCTGCTGAGTATGGAAGAGAGAAAAACAATGATGCTTGAGAAGGGTGATACCTCAGATTTTAATTCACTCGCTTAAAGGATTAATGGCGACCAAGAGCGTTGTTTTATAGATTAGATCTTGTGTATTAACTGCTGGTCCAATAATTAGAGTCGTTGGTGATGAAACTAGCCGTTTATAGCCATTTGAAAATGCTTTTTGCACATACAGCTGTGTTTCTGCTTTTCTGCAGAAAACACCTGTTTCCAGCTGTCATGACCCTTCTCACAATGACTCTTCTCAGATTCCTTTTCTGTTGAAGATGATGCTTCTCAAGTTGATGCTTCTCATGTTGATGCTTCTTGGAATAGATCATGATATGACTCTTCTCAACATGACTCTTCTCACCATGACCCTTTTCATGGTCATGACTCTTCTCAACTTGACTCTTCTCACCATGACCCTTCTCATGGTCATGATTCTTCTTTGATGCTTCTCATCTTCATTAACCTGATTCTTCTTAGGTTGATCCTTCATAGCTGTCATTCTCGTATTGCCACAAGAGTAATTGGAGCTTCTCAAGATGATCTTTCTCAAGATTTCCATATAGGTCTTGATCTTTAAGTCTTGTCAAGAGAAAGCTTCTTCCTTAAGATATTGTGGACAATACACTTTCTTGTTTTTCTCATAACTGATGCTTCTCATAAGCAAATACTTTCTTGAGATTTGATTAATTGAATCTGTTCTTTTATAACACTCAAGAAGAACATTAGTAGCATTATGAATCAGAAACCTTAAGCTTCTCACATTCGAGGTTTGTTAATCATCAAAACTTAATTAGGGATTTTGCCTCAACAAGGGTGATTGCCTTTAGCAAATCGATGATGCCCTACTTAAACAATCTTCCATACTCATTTCAATTGGGTATGACATGTGTCTTCTACACATAAAGGACATGCTTTATGCCCCTTAACGCTATAGGCAGATAAATTTCCTAACCTGGAAATTAAAGTCATTAATGGTGCAAAAAAACATAGTACACAAGTTGAAATTTTCACGTTAATATCTATAAAATATATCAATGACTTCATCCCACTATATCAATGATTTAGATAGCATAACATATTTGTGGTTGTTTTAGTCATCCCACAAAATGATTTAGATAGCATAATATCTAAATCATTTTGTGGTTGTTTTGGCCTCGAAATCGTCATAGATAGCATAACATATTTGTGCTTCGACAGACGAAAAGAAAATAGGTTGTAAACAATCAAAAGAATAGGCCACAAACAGTGCATGCTAAGGTTTTGTGGCTCATTTCTAAAATCTGTAAACAAAGTTTAATTTGCTTCCATTGCAAAGAGTCGGTGGGATGACGAAGCTTTCCATCACATTTTCTTTCATCTGAATTCCATCTAATATTATTTGCATCGTTTTCATTGGAAAAAAGTTCTTAACCCTGGAATAATTAGAAGATACCATACCACATTTGTAGGAGGACTCTTTATGGTCACATCAAAACCCTCATCATCATCATCATCATCATTCTTTTTATAAAGTCAGCGCGAGCACGTGGGACACCTATCTTTTTTTGAATTTTCTTTACAGTATAGTATGTCATCATTTGGGCAAGCGCGTATTTTCTTATACTGTAGATATCAATGTGCCTTCGAGTAAGGACACTGGTCCTGAAGAATCTGGGATCTCTTGCTTGTATCAACGTTTCCCTGGATGTCTCAATAGTCTTTATCATTTGACTTTTATAAGTTTGAATGTTAGCAAATTTTGGTGATTATGCAGTAGTTGTATGTAAATGTTTCTTAGATCAAAATATAGTTTTGGCCACAGCCCACAAAATATCCCCTTGAAGAGTTGAAGTGCTTCCATCAGCCAAAATAAAATTCTCCAATCCTCGCATGTTAGCAGCAATATGAAGTTTATGCTAGGGTGGTTGTATCCACACCCTTTTTTCCTAAACATTTACCAACTTGCCCTCTGATGCTAATTTTCCTAAAAAAGAAAACATTGTGAACTGAGTTCGGTATATTATAGTGAACTTATAAGTTCATATGTTGGTGAACTTAATTTATGAGTGCTACTTTGTTGAAAATAACTACGTGACCCGTTCCCTTTCAAAATAATACATGTTGTGTATTCTAAGTCTTTTTACATCATGTGTTAGTAAACAAACCATCCCTTTCCACTAATTTCTTACACTCCAATTCTGTCATTGTTGATAAATATGTTAATGCCAATTTACATAAACATGTTTTTAATTACCACTGTTTCCAATTCTTGTCACTCTTTCACTCTTCTTTCTCTCTCGGTCTACAAACATGGATTTTCTGCAGTAAAAAAGTTTGATGGTATGAGATCTTGACAGACTGTTTTTAATGTTTTTTAATTTTGAGTCAAAAAGTGTTTTCAATTTCTGTCCGTGCCCATTTTTTTCTTCGTTTACGACTATTAATATTAAAAAGTTTCTGTTCTCGTTTCTACTAGCTTAAGGAGAGCATTCTTATTTTTCTTCATGATTCTACTAGCATAACGAGCTCTGAAGTTGTGATAAGAATGCTCAGGAGAGCTATTTCGCTATCGGACATGGCATCGGCCAGGAGATCTTCTTACACAATTTTTGCCATCTAGAAAGCCTGCATGCCCAACTCCACAGCCGCTGGAGAGATTTCAAAGTTAGGGATCCACCCTGATCTTGTTTATACGCTAGCAGAACAAGGTGTAGCGAACCTCTTCCCGATCCATGTAAGCTTTCTCGGGTTTCGTATAATGGGATAAGACAATAAGCATGCTTCTTAGGGATTCGTATTAATGTTATTAACTCTCCTGTTATTTGAACTACAAAGGTTTGTGTTCGAGCCTACAATGCAGGGTCGTGATATATTTGGGCTCGCGAAAATAGGGGGAGGGAAACCCTTGCTTTTGGGATACCCATTATGGAGAACAACATTTAGCGGGGGTCTACTTTTTATTTATTTTTAATGATAAGCATTTGTTTTTCATTTTCTGTCAATAAGAGAAGCGATGGAATGGTATTTATATGTACTTACAATACAACTAATTAGAGTGCTAGCTCATTTTACTAAGTAGCTCAAGTAACACCCCAATTTAGAAAATTGATAAAATAAATAAAATACCAATTTTTTTATTAAACTATATTTTATCATGACTTGATAAGTATAATGAAAATAAGTAGAACTTATAAAAGATGATAGGTAGACTTGAATATAATTACTACTAAATAATTAATAGATAATATATAAATATCTATTTATAGGAAGGAATGTTTTTTGACTAAAAGTAGAAAAGAATAAAATTTGAGCCACAAAAGTGAGTTCTTTGAAAGAGACAAGAAGCAAGATTTGTAGTGAAGAAAAAAATTTTAATCAGCAACTTTAGTTTACTCTTTGAAAATAATAAAATACCTTTAAGTAATTAGATGAGATGGTGTTTACCGTGGATTTTGGTAAACACCGCTGGTCTCCAATTTGGTTAACTTGCAGGATCAACCAGTGAATCCTAAGACCATTTGTGTTTAGAGTTTTTAGTTTGATGTGATGTTCTTCAGTGTTTTGCGTTTTAAACAGAAAAGAAGAAGAAATAATTGATTCCTTACGCGCGAAGCAATCAAGATATTTCAGGGAAGAAGGACTTGAATTGTAAAACACATAAAGGTAAAGAGAAAACAGAAGTAAATTGCATTAAAATGAAAGAGAATGGTACACAAGATCATACATTGTTCTCTGACTCGTTTTTCTCTTGAATGCGGAAGTTAGAGCGTGAGAATTGCAATATGAAATTTTGTGACCTTTGTTTCATCTCAGAAACTACTATTTATACTAAGCAAAAACTGCCCTAAAACAGTTATAAAAATGATAGCAACCGCTCCTCTTTTCGACCAACTGCTAGTTCTTCAGCGCATAACTACTCTGTTTTCTGTCTGTCGAAAGCTTGTGTCCATTTTCCTCTTTCTTGCTTTTGCTTCCCCGGAAGCTTGTCGAATTTACCCTGCACATGACCATTTTCTCTGTCGAAATACTTTGGTCTTTGTCGAAATATAAGTCAAGCCTTGTTGACCATTTTCAATGAAGCCTGTCGAAATTACAGGCTAACAAATTGCCCCCCAAAAATGTCTTTTTCGACTGAGCTTAAGGCAAAGGAAGAAAAAGAGCATTTTTGAATTCAATGTCGAAATAGGTTTTACACTTGATCGGAATATCTCACCTACCTAACTTCATCACTGTTAAATGTTGTTGGCGTTATTCCTATATTGGTGTACCATGTGGCCTTCCACGTTCTGCTTTTCAGATTAAGGATTTACTCCACAAATTGGCTGAACTTGCTGTTGATGGAGTCCTTGATGAATCTGTTAGTGACTTTGTCTTAGCTGTCCAGCCTCTTTTCGAACAACTTGCTCAAGATATACAGAAAAAGAGGGACCATGACAATCCTCTAGAGCTTGAGTCGAAACGCAAGGCAGAAGTGGCAGCACTTGTTGATGCCACTCATGCTAGCTTTGCCTCCTTGAAGACCAAGTCAGAAGCTGAGATGAAGGCTATCGAGGATTGCAATGCTGAGATTAAGACACATCAAGAGAGTATAGCCAGATTGCAGTCGAAAATTCAAGCATTGGAAGAGAAGAAAGGAACCCTTTTAGGGTCTTTGACTCCTGCAGAAAAATTTAAGGACCAGATTGACCAAGAAGCCACCAATTGCCTTAAACACTTAGAAGAACTTGAACGCTGCAATGCCACTGTCGAAAAGCTAACCAAAGATGGCAATTTCCTCAACAGGAAGATCTTCAAAGCTAAAGCTTTGTTCAATGACTTGAAATCAAAAGTCATTTTGTAATAATATAGATTCGTTTTCCTGTCGTAATACTTTAACCATTTTGATAATGATTTACGTTTTGCATGTAATTCTAACAATGCTCATATGGCAATCACAATTTCTTTTGAATGCCACGTACTTACGCTTTCTTTATCTTTATTCCAGCGTTATTTTAACTTCTTGCAATGTTGGCTTATACTTTTTCAAGTATTTGCCATTTATACGCAAAATTCTTTCATCAGCGCCAATCTCTTCGACTTCATATGCGCCGTTTGAATAGACTTGTAAAATTCTGAATGGTCCTTCCCAACTTGGGGACCATTTACCTAGGACTCTATCTTTTCGATCCATAGGTAAAATGACTTTCCAAACTAAGTCTCCCACGTCGAAAGTCTTCAATTTGACTTTCTTATTGTACACCTTAGCTACTCTTTCCTTTTGTCTTGTGAGCACATCTAATGCACCTGTCCTCATCTAAATCAACTAATTCATCTAGCATCATACTCCAATAATGATCAGATGGGATTTCAAATTGTCTTTGAATCCTAATTGATTGAAAACAAATTTCTGCTGGTAATACTGCATCATGCCCAAAAACAAGTTTAAAAGGAGTATTATTAATTGACTCTTTGGGAGTTGTTCGACACGGCCATAAAATTTGGTTAAGTGTCTTATGCCAATTCTTGGGTTTTTGCCCAACATGTTTTTTAATCAAACTAATGATAATTTTATTGGCTGCTTCAACTTGACCATTTGCTTGAGCGTAGTATGGCGTCGAACTCAACAATTTATAACCATTTTCAGCAGCGAATTCGACCATTTTCTGACCAATAAAAACCGAACCTTGGTCTGTGGTGATAGTTTCAGGCACACCGAATCTATACAATATATGGTCTTGAATAAAACTAATTACTGCCTCTTGATTAACATTATTTAAAGGAATAGCTTCCACCCACTTAGTGAAATAATCTATCCCTACTAATATGAAACGATGGCCTTTCGACGAGTTTGGCTTAATTTCGCCAATTATATCCAAAGCCCATCCTCTAAATGGCCAAGGTTTCACGATAGAATGTAATTCATTTGCAGGCACATGTTGTATCCCTGCATGCTTTTGACATTCTTGGCATCCTTTGACAAACTCTATGCAATCTTTTAACATGGTTGGCCAATAAACACCTTGTCGAAAAAGAAGCCATTTCATCTTATGGCCTACTTGGTGAGCCCCACACGTTCCACTGTGAACATTGGATATTGCCAAGTACGCCTCATTTTCGCTAAGACATTTGAGTAAAACTCCCTCAGGGGTTTTCTTAAACAACTCATTTCCCATAATCACATAACTTAAGGAACTATACTTGATCTTTCTATCAGTCATCCCTGTGGGATTCTCCAAGTAATTAACAATTTGTCTTCGCCAATCATCATTTGACAAATTGTTGATGGCAAAAACTTCGAACACGTTGTCACAATACCCTTTGTCAAAAACTTCAAAAGTTTCATTTTCATTAAAAATTTCATTTGGCTTAGGACTTAAGGCTAAAGAATCGGCCTCTGCCCCCTCAAGTTTTTGCCTTGACAAAGTTTCTAGTGACATGTTCGTCGAAATTAGTTTGTTTTTAATTTCGATTAGCTCCGTTAAGTTTTCTTTCGAAACTTTATAACCTGAAGCTAGTTGTGCCAAATCATTCGCCCTTGATTTGCAATACGAGGCACATGCTCGATTTTAACGTGATCAAAACATTTCAATAATGCATTGGCAGCAATAAAGTAAGTAATCAAATTTTCCCTTATGCACTTGTATTCTTTCGTTAATTGCTTGATTACTAATTCAGAATCACCTCTTATTTCGACCTGCTTTGCCCCCAAGTTTAACAGAATTTCGAGTCCTGCTATTAAGGCTTCGTATTCCGCCTCATTGTTGGAGCAACTTTCTTCGATTTTATACTTGTATTTGGTTGGTATTTCTGTTGGTGAAATGATTAACATTCCTACACCTGTACCATGTTTGTGGCTTGAGCCATCGAAATATAGCCTCCAAGGTCGAAGGTGAACACAATCAATTGCTAATTCAACCACTGAATGGTCTGCAATAAAATCTGCCACTACCTGGCCTTTAATAGCCTTTAGTGGTTGAAATGTCAATGAATATTCGGATAAAGCTAATGCCCATTTACCTATTCTGCTATGCAAAATTGGTTTCGATAACATATGTTTAATTATATCAAAATGAGAATAAACATAAACATCAACAGGCTTTATATATTGCTTTAACTTTGTACATGAGAAATACAAACACAAACACAGTTTTTCAATAGGATGATATCTGGTTTCAGCATCATTCAAAACCCTACTGAGGTAATATATGGCTCTTTCGACTCCATTTTCATCCTCTTGTGCTAACATACTGCCTATTGACATTTCTGATGCAGCTGTATACAATTTCATTGTTCTATTTCTAATTGGAGATGATAAAATTGGTGGCTTCATCAGGTAGGCTTTGATTTCGTCGAAAGCTTGTTGGTGGCATGGCTCCCACTTGAAAACATCTTCCTTCTTCAGTTGAAGTGATGGCGAAAATACTTGAGTCTTGCCACTTAGATTTGATATAAATCTTCTCAGGAAATTGATCTTTCCTAGTAAAGACTGCAATTTTTTCTTTGTCGAAGGAGGTTGTGTTTCCATGATAGCCTTCGTCTTATTTTGATTTATCTCAATGCCTTTTTTGTGCACGACAAAGCCTAAGAAATCACCTTCACTTACACAAAAGGCACATTTGAGTGGATTCATTTTCAACCCATATTTTCTCATTCTTTCGAATGATAGTCGTAGATGATCTAAATGACCATTTTCTGATGAAGACTTAACAACTATGTCATCTATATAGGCTTGCATAAAATTTTCTATAAAATCATGGAACATAGTGTTCATAGCTCTTTGATATGTAGCACCAGCATTTTTTTAAATCAAATGGCATCACTACCCATTCATAAACACCTAATGCCCCTGGGCAGCGAAATGCAGTCTTTGAAATGTCTTCTTCAGCAATAAAAATTTGGTTATAACCAGAATATCCATCAAGCATGCTTAAATATTCATAACCAGCTGCTGAATCAACCAACATTTCTGCCACAGGCATTGGGTATTGATCTTTGGGAGTAGCATTATTTAGATCTCTAAAATCTATGCAAACTCTAAGTGTACTATTTTTCTTAATTACAGGAACTATATTAGCAAGCCAATCAACATACCTGGAAGTTCTGATGAACTTGCTCTTTAGTAACCTTTCGATCTCTGTTTTGATCTTCGACATGATTTCTGGTGCAAATCTCCTTGGGGTTTGCTTCACAGGCTTCTTATCTGGTCGAATAGGCAGCTTCAACTCAACCACTTCTCTTTTTAAACCTGGCATGTCATTGTAGTCCCAAGCAAAACAATCTTTGTACTCTTTCAGCAATTCGACTATCTGCACCTTGATGTCTTTATTGATTTTTGCACTGATATATGTTGGTCTTCTTACACTTCCATCTCCCAAATCTATTTCTTCTAAGGGATCTTGTGCTTGTATCTTCTTGGTCGAACCCATTGGATCTTTCTCAAATCCTAATGGTTCATCATCATAGACACCATTAAGTCTCTGTGTTTCGACCATGATTTCTTTGTTATTATCTTCTGTGGCTAAAGCAACCATTTGATGTAACTCAGCTTCAAGAATTGCTTTTTCTTTGTTTTCGGCCACATAGGCCGTAATTCTTTCCCATGTACTGGGTTTTATCATCATCAATCATCCCAACCAGAAGGCTTGTCAAAGCCTCTTGTTGCACTTCCATCATCAATGTATTGCCTCTCCCAAATGAAACCATAGTTTGGGTGGAGGTTGACAGAGGAAATAACATTATCCTGCTCAATGAATCCAGCATTAGAGGAAGAACATGGAGCAATGTTCGCTAGTTGTTTGTCGAAGGTCTTTTTGGTGATCGTATTCACTTCAGCCTTGAAATAACTTTGGTCACCTTCAATGTTTTCAACCAACCCATCTTCTCTCCAAATAATGAGCCTTTGGTGCACAGTCGAAGGGATTGCCCCCACTCCATGTATCCATTCTCTTCCAAGCAGCAAGTTGTAGTTTGCCTTGGAGGGTACTACCAAAAACAAAGTTGGCCTTTTGACACTACCTACTGCTAATTCGACTTCAATGGCCCCAAGTGAATGGCCAGTTTTGCCTTCATAATTAGTGAGAACCACATTATGTGGCCTCAAATCAGTGTCACATTTGCCAATTCTTCTTAGCAAATGTTGAGGCATCAAATTCACAGCAGCACCACCATCAACAAGGACCTTGTTGATTCCCACATTGTTGATCTTGGCTTGAATGAACAGTGGCTTGAGGTGATTCATCATGCTACAATCTGGCCTTTCAAAGACAGCATGTTGCTCTTCGATGCAGCCATTCTTCAACACATAGTAGCATATGGGTTTATATGTAGTTTCCTCGTCGAAATCTTCTTCGACATCATTAACCTCAGAAACCACATTATACTCAATTGGTAAAATTGAGATGACCCCACATAGCACGTCAAACTCTGACCCAGAATCAGCAAAGGAAGAATCTAACTCCTCTTCTAAATTAAGGTCTTCTTTTTTGAAGCCTTTCTTAATTTCAGAAAGAGGAGGGAAAATTCTCTCAGTGTCTGGTTTCCTAACCACTTCAGTCGAAGGTAAGATTACCTCTTTACCATTCTTTTTGTTTGAGGTTGTTGCTTTACCTGCAGCAATAGCATCAGCCTTCTTTTGGCGTTGAAACCTTCGCCATTGAGTTCTTGTCATAGGGTTCTTCCCTTTGTAGTTGTTGCTATAGGCATACTTCTTGATTTCAATTGCCTTGTTCTGGTTAACACCACTTGTGTTACCTTCGACCAGCTTAGGTGGTCTAACTCGATGGATAGCATTGTCCCCCGTGTGGTATATGGCTTTGCTTCTCCCACCAGAACGTATCCACTTTTCGACAGGAGTACCAGAAGGAGGAACATAAGTACTGAGCTTTCCTCTTCCAGGAGTTTTGGTGGAAGTAACCATGTTGGGAATTCTCCTATCGGCAAAATCAAACTTGGGCCTTTTATCCACCCATTTACCTTTGCGCTTCATTTGAGGCTTGAACTCTTCCAATTCTTTAGCAGCCTCCTTGTCAAAAACAGCACTGCACCTTGGGCACAACATCACTTCTGAGTTGCTTAGCTTGCAACGATTGAGGAAATCAACCAATTCCTCTTCAGCTTTTGGGTACACTGCTTTCACTTTGTCATCTTCTTGGCCTTCAGTGACCATTTTGACATCCATCTTTGAACTTATGGTAGTTCTTTTCATATTAGCCTTACCAGGCACAATTTCAGAGGCTTCGACCATGTTGATGCTCACCTCAGTATACATTGCCTCAGCATCAGGCAAAGGATCAGCATCAATCTTCGTTGGCGCTTTTGGTTTTTCACCAAATTTGAGCCTTCCTTCATTTAGCGCTTTCTGCACCAAATCCCTGAAAAGAACACAATGAGAGGTATTATGACCCAAAAAATTATGGTATTTGCAAAAACCTCTTTTCTGTCTTTGTTCTAATGGTGGTGTTTTTAGCCCTTTAGGAACCAGAATTTGACCGTCCTTAACTAACAAGTCAAATATTTCGTCACATTTAGAAACATCAAATGTATAAGTTTTTGCAACGAATTTGTCGTTTTTAGGTTCGACAGGATTTTTACCATTTGAAGGTTTTAGCAATTTACAAGTATATGGAGGTCCTGGCTTTAATTCGGCAACATTGACCTCCTCTTCGACTTCCTCGTAAGAGATGTCGTACTCTTGTTCCTCATTTTGAATTTTGACATAGGCAATTTTGTTTTTTTTATTGTTATGAAACCTACTAGTTCTAGATTTCTCAGCTTTTAGCCTTTCGACTTGCCTTACTCTATCGGCCAATTGGGCCATATCTCTTAAATGTTGAGTGTCTAGTTTTTTCCTAATAGAATAATCTAGACCACCAGCAGCCATTTCGACTAACTCATGTTCAGGCACTTGGGTAAAGCACCTTGCTTTGAGAAGTCTAAATCTGTTGAGATAGTCATCAACAGTCTCTGCCGTTTTACGTCGAACACTAGCCAATTCTTTGAGACTAATTTTGGAGTGTCCTATATAGAATTGCTCGTGAAAAGCTTTTTCTAACTGGTTCCAATTAAACATAGAGTGAGGGGGTAGTGTAGTAAACCAAGTAAAAGCATTTTTTGTTAGAGAATTAGGGAAAATTTTCATTCTTAAATTCTCATTTTGGGCTAAATCCCCAGCCTCAGTTAAATAACGAGCAATGTGTTCGACGGTGGATTCACTAGTTTCTCCACCAAATTTAGTGAATTTAGGGACTTTCCAACCCCTTGGCAATTCACTTTGCAAAATATATTCTGATAATGGCGACACGAAATTTGGCCTGTGCATTCCTATATTAAGGCCATTCTGGGCTAAAATTGTTTCGACAAGATTATCTATATTGTTCTGCGCTCCAAAATTGTTTTGTTGCACTTGCCTGACTACTTCATTAGCATTTTGATTTCTATTTACTAACACTATATCAGGCTCGTTTTTAACCATCCCCTGCAAGGGTTGTTCGACAACTTGTGCTTGTGCCTGATTTCTGGGCAATTCAATGTTAGGCCTTTCTAAGGGGATTTCTACAGGCCTCAAAGGTTGTATTTGGGGTATTGGCTGATTCTGCATTCTTGGAGTGCCAAAGAAATCTGCAATTCGACCCATTTGATTTGCCAATGCTTGGTAACCGTTATTGGTCTCACGTATCAAAGGGTTGAATACTGTACCAATTTGTTGGGTTAACATGTTAACCATATCATGATTGGCTTCATCTAATTGTTGTCTTAATGCCAACATAGACGCTGTAGTTAATGTGGGCTGGGCATTTCGACCATAAATGCCCTCTTGAGAGGCATGCATAGGGGAGAAACCACCATTCATTATGTTATCTGCACACGTTGATGAATTGGTTTGCAAGCCTACTAGCATGCCAGTTGGCATACCATAAGGGAGATTTCGACCAACTATAGGCATGCTAAATGGGATATGACCACTAGTCATATATGGGTTAGACGTTCCCATTGTTTGTGGCATAGAAGCCATTTCATTAGGCTGTGTGGTCACCGTGGTGGCCATTGTTGGTAAAGGATTAAGCACAGGAGATGTAACTGTGATCATGCCTGTCGAAGGCATTGGAGCAGTTATTCCCATAGCGGTTACTGGATTAGCGTCATTGACAGACGCATTCTCAGGGCCACT
Source organism: Astragalus glycyphyllos (assembly GCA_963573325.1). NCBI lineage: Eukaryota > Viridiplantae > Streptophyta > Magnoliopsida > Fabales > Fabaceae > Astragalus > Astragalus glycyphyllos. Next base: position 43,444,536 of record OY754307.1, read on the forward strand.
CTGTGCGTTCGAAGAACTTGCGCCAGAACGTGACATCTTTGACAAAGATTTACCACTCCTCAGGCGCATAAACAATTATATTCCAAGATTCTGTTAACTAACACTCTAATATTTCGACACAAATGTCCCACTGGGCGTGCCAATTTGTTTACCGTGGATTTTGGTAAACACCGCTGGTCTCCAATTTGGTTAACTTGCAGGATCAACCAGTGAATCCTAAGACCATTTGTGTTTAGAGTTTTTAGTTTGATGTGATGTTCTTCAGTGTTTTGCGTTTTAAACAGAAAAGGAGAAGAAATAATTGATTCCTTACGCGCGAAGCAATCAAGATATTTCAGGGAAGAAGGACTTGAATTGTAAAACACATAAAGGTAAAGAGAAAACAGAAGTAAATTGCATTAAAATGAAAGAGAATGGTACACAAGATTATTGTTCTCTGACTCGTTTTTCTCTTGAATGCGGAAGTTAGAGCGTGAGAATTGCAATATGAAATTTTGTGACCTTTGTTTCATCTCAGAAACTACTATTTATACTAAGCAAAAACTGCCCTAAAACAGTTATAAAAATGATAGCAACCGCTCCTCTTTTCGACCAACTGCTAGTTCTTCAGCGCATAACTACTCTGTTTTCTGTCTGTCGAAAGCTTGTGTCCATTTTCCTCTTTCTTGCTTTTGCTTCCCCGGAAGCTTGTCGAATTTACCCTGCACATGACCATTTTCTCTGTCGAAATACTTTGGTCTTTGTCGAAATATAAGTCAAGCCTTGTTGACCATTTTCAATGAAGCCTGTCGAAATTACAGGCTAACAGATGGTAAAGGTCTTTCCAGCCTAACTAAGATTTTAGGTTCGAGTTCAACTAGAGGAGTGGAGTAACATTAAAATTCTTAAGGGAGAATCTTATTTGGCTCAGAAAATTAATCTCTACAATTACACGCAGAGGATACCAATTCACACTGATAATAATAAAATACAAGATAAAAACCAATGAAAGCCACGTGCATGACTAAGACTTGGGGAAAAAGAAAACAAAATAAATCAAAAAGAAAATAAAATGAAAATAAGTGGACAAGAATTGTGGTTTCAAGAGTGGCCCCTAAGAAATAACTCGAATGAATGCCACGTATCTTGCTTAAACAAGAAGAGTACCCCCCAAGTTTTACTATAAATAGAGGTGACTAGTAATTGTCATTCACGGCAACTAGTACTGGCTACCCCACCATCACTCTTTCAACCACTTTCTCTCCTCCAATCATCACCCCCTTTCACTTTCATAACCCCACACCCTCTCTTTTCTACGATACTTTTCCCACCCCAAATCATTCACTTCTTTCTCTCTTTATAACTCACTCACATATATAAACTAAAGTCAGCCAATTTCCTTATTCCAAGTTCCTGGAGTGGATCGTACTAGCAACAGGACTAACAGAATAATAACAAAGTAGGGGGGTGATGAACTTCAACAGTAGTAGTAGTAGAGTAGATACCAATTAATGAGTCAAGGGTGAACCTAGCCCTGTTATACTTTACATAATAAAATTATGGATGCTAATTTATCTCTATAATTATTACTCTAGAAGACATGTGGGTTGCAGCGACACTTGTCCCTAACCGTCACTATGCGGGACCCCCTCCTCCTCACTTTCTAGGGTATTAGAGGATGTATGATCTTGTGTGGGAAAATCAGTTATGTATAAGTAGATTATCCGTTGTATATGTGTTGAATAAAGACTGGTTTGGTTAGGAATAGGTGAAGTGTTGGATGACAATATTAAATAAATGGATCTACTGTACTTGTGTGTTCGTGGTACTTGTTCTGTAATCTGACTGTGGTGGTATCCTAATCATACTATGTTCTTAGTAATATAAACACACACTAACATTCAATCCATTATATAACTAATAAATAAAAATATATTTATAATCGCCATATTCGAAAGTGTTTCAGCTCACAAGCCCCACTAATACAATACTAACACATATGACTTAGGCGCAAGTCGTAAGGAAAATGACCCACAATAACTTCTGAGCATTGAGTTTATTATATGTAAATATAAATCTATGAGACTTGTGTGTTCGTGTGTCAATTACTCGAAAACAGTGGGTTTTGATGATTTTGTTTTTTCCCTTCGATGAAAGTTTTCATACATGATTTTAGGAAACTATTTTACTGGGACACGGTCATTAAGAGAAAGTCACACTATTTGAGATCATTTTATTTATTTTTGTTTACTTCTAATTATTAAATGGTTTGATTTGATCGTGAACATGGTTGCTATTTATGTTAGAGATTCTAATCTGAAGCAGCTCGCTGATGGAACATCTGTGCATTCCATTCTTGTCCCAGAAAAGACGAAAAACAATCCTAAAGCAACAATTCTCGCTTGTCTCATAACTGTGAGTAGGAGTATGCCTTTTGATACTCTCTTGTTCTAGTGCTAAAAGTTGTTGGGATTCATGGTGTTGGGGTCATTGTGTGAGGCTATTGTCACTTCTTGCGTTCGTTCACTACCATCAAAGTGAACAAATTCAACACTGTTGACATTTTGGTTGTCAACACTAGACAGTGGACATATTTAATTCCTAAAAGATATAGTCATTATTTTTATATCGAAATTAATAGTTTATTAAATTAAAGTCATTGTGTGATGGTGTTGGGGTCATTGTGTGAGGCTGTTGTCAGTCAGCACGGGACATATTTTATTTCAGAAAGATATAGACATTATTTTTATATTGAAATTAATATTTTATTAAATTAAAGTTAAAATATTTGTTTAAATTGTTAACATTAATTTGGAAATTAAAATAATTTAATATCAAAATGTTTAACTGAATTAATAGATATTCAGTAAATTATGTATGCAGTTACGCGTAAAGTATATTTGATTTGCACAAAAGTAAGTGATTCGACCAATTATATATCAAAAAATTGAAAATTTAAATAACACATTGTTTTCAATACCAGCCCTTTATGTTAAGCATAAAATTTTCGCTTGTATATGGATGAAAATCTTATACAAAGATATGAGATAATAATACAAAGGCAAGTGGTCACCATATTTGACATATATTTTATAGATTAAATAATTAACATATACATTATAAAAAAATTATATCAAATAGAACTTAAAAGCATATATTAGAAAAAAGTTTAGTTTGAATTATTAATAAATAATAGTCAAAAAGTCAATTATATAATATATTTAGGTGAAATAAAAGAAAAAATAAGTGTTGTTGAACAAATGCAACAACTAAAGTTATTTTTTTACAAAACAACCAAGCGATTGTTTAAATAATACATTATCATGAATACTTAATGAATATCGTTACCAAATGCATAGCATTTAATTCTCGTTTATATGTCATGAAAATATTATGAGGAGATGAGATTATTCGTTTATATATGTCATGAAAATCTTATGATGATGTGAGATTAATTCTCGTTTATATATGTCATAAAATTCTATTTTATATATTAAAAAAGTGTTTTGGCAAAAAAGTAGATATTTGAGATTAATTAGTTTGTACTGTTGATCTAAAATGTTTTACAGCATTAGTCAACAAATTGACTTAGTAAATTCTTGTTTTCCCCTATTAAAAAAGAAGTGTTGCTCCACGAGTAAATTGACTTAGTAAATTCTTGGACCACGACGACAATATTTTACAAAATGAATGGGGCTACACCTAATTTTTACGAAGGCATTTAATAATTTACTAAATCTATTCAAACAAAAATGTTTTAACTGTAATTGCTCCATTTTGTTGATGATATTTTGGTTCCAAATTTTAGATCTATCTATTACTTGTTTTTCTCCATTTCGTGGACTTCTTATTATTTTTTAATAAAATATTGATTCTGGTTATTATTTTATATGTATCACATATTATAAAAGGAACACAGTTTGACAAGTACAAATCTTAGGTAAACACTGCGATCAAAAAGACCCTGAAGCGCAAACGGAAAGAAATCGCCAGCTTGACCTCTAGCTCAACCACGACCTCGACTTCGTCCAGGAAGCCCCTCTTTTTCTCCGACGAAGACTATTTGCTAGGCAAACCAAACGAGTTCATCCCTCTCATCATCTCGGCCTCCATGCTCGACGTCGAGGTAAAGAGAACCCTGGTAGATCAAGGAAACTCTGTTGACATCATGTTCCAAGCTCATCACCCCGTATCACTACATCGTGGGAAGACCGACGTTAGCCAAGCTCGGTGCCGTCGCTTCCATGGTACATTTAAAAATGAAGTTCCATACCCTGGCGGGTACGTCGTGACTGTCTTGGACGATATCAACTCTGCTGAAAGATGCCAGTATCTTGCCCTCAAAGGCACCCAGCGCCGGCTACAAGACCTCCCCAAGCTACCACCAACCACTACTCAGGTGCATCTCGCTGAGGTCGACGCCCGCTACGACCCGGATAATTCCGATGACGAGGATGATGACAAGCTGGCTAGAGAGCTCAAGAGAAATATCAAACACCCCGAGCCCTAGGGCGAATTCCTTAAAGTCCCTCTGGGTGACGACACCGTGAAGACTGTCAAAGTGGGGGCCAAACTCAGCGAGGCTGTCAGAGAAAGCTTGATCGCGTGTCTACGACAAAATGCCAACCTGTTTGCATGGTCTGCCTCTGAAATTCCCAGAATCCCTCTTGAAGTAGCATGCCATCACCTGGCGGTCAACCCCGAGCCAATTACGTGGCACAGTGGCGCCGAGCTCAGAGCGAGGAGAAGGCCGAGGCAGCAGCAAAGGTAGTGGCCGACTTCTTGTCGGCTGGCTTCATCAAAGAGGTGAAGTACACCACGTGGCTGTCCAACGTAGTATTGGTCATAAAAAGCAACGGAAAATGGAGAATGTGTGTAGACTACACCCACCTCTGAAGTGACTAAGTTACGCAAGAAAGGGGGGATTGAATTGTGTACCCTTTTAAAATTTGTACCTGAAACCTTCTCAAATATATAACTCTCAAGATAAACTTTGTTTGAGAAGTTAAATGTTAGTCTTTCTTAACAAAACAACCAATGAATAAAATACTTGATGAATGATAAAGATAAACCTTGAAGTAGTAATTGAGAGGTTTGAATAAAACTGATTTGGTTATGAAAAGTTTAAGTATCAGTTTGAAAACAGTCTTGTGAAGGTTGATTGAATTAACCTTCTCTAGGTTTTAAATACGTTCACAAGTATTAAGCAATTAAGATAGACAGTAAGGAAAGCATGTAAATGACACAGGATTTATACAGGTTCACCCAACAATGGCTACTTCCTGTCCCCACTTCCCAAGTGAGTATTTCCACTATCTTTCAAGTATCACTTACACTTGCTTTCGTTCAACAACAAAAGACTTCAAACACCACTTGCTAATGATCAACATACACCAGCAACGTGCTCTTTTTACACAGCTACACCAAGCTGTTCCTACTAGAAAACTCTCCTAGTTTCCTAAGGGATTCCTCTATCAAGTAGATTCTAACCAACACTCACCTCTCTCTAGGTAGCTTGATAGAATGCTCACTAGATAGCTTTTTACAATCAAAGGTTTGGTTTGGGATATACAATAGCTCGAATAATAAAACACACTAAGTGTTTTGCAAGCTTACACACACTCTATATAAAATCTCAGGCTTGTGAAACTTGAGTGTGGGATGAGTAGGATGGAAGAACTTTGTGAAGCTTTAGTTGTGTAGGTTCCAATGCACTCTCATGGTTTGCAACTTCGTATTCCAGCCTTTAAATAGTCCATTGATCTGAATATAGCCGTAAGAAACTTGAATATAGCCGTTTGGAGATGTTCAATGGTCCATAGAATTATCTGGTTAAACGGTTCCAAAGTTAACAGCTTTTGAAGCTTCACAAGCTGACAGTTGTACCTTCTGCTAGCTTTTCAACCTTCACAAGCTGACACAGTGCTTTATATCCAGAACTCTAGCCTTCCCTTAGCTGGCTTGTACTTTCACAGCAGCTTTACAGCTGTACCTTGAAGCTTCACATCCTTTAACCTTAAACACATTTTGTTTGGCCTAGGAATAATCATGGTGTTCCTCCTTCATTTATTGTGAGATTCCAGCAACAACAACTTCTCTGATTTTCAATAAATGCGAGCTAACTTGTTTGTCATGCTGAGAAGCTTGATGATGATGATCTTCATGCAATGTTCTTGAACTTGTTCTTCATCTTCATTTTCAACCTTCACACTTCTGGATCTTCAAAATAAATGTGGGGCCACACTCTTTTTCAATTCTGGTCAATGTTGCGTTGACTTAGTCAACCCTTTGTGTTGACTTTTGCGTTGACTTTTGGTCAACCTTCACATGAGATCAACCTTCACATAACCTTAACTTTCACATCTTTCAACCTTCACAACTCTTTTCTACCTTCATATTTCTTTGGTCTTTTTAGCTTAGGGTAGTCTCATATTTTGCTATCTTTGATGGCTTGTTCTTCACACTTGAAATAAACTTGTTAGATAACATTAACAAGAAAACTTAATATCTTACTTAGGTTTGTATCATCAAAACATGAAAGGAGATTTTCATTCCAACAATCTCCCCCTTTTTGGTGATGACAAAGTTGTGAGTATGTTTTAAGTTTTCTGTTTTAATGGATAAACAGTTTAAGTACTAACAGAATTATTTCTAAGAATTTTAACTTTCACAGCAAGCAATAGCAAAAGGATAATTATCATTAATAATTAAGATCATCATGAATGAACATATTGTCTTGATAATTATAAATACATAGGACTAAAATTTAAAATTGACAGAATTCAAAAGAGTGCAAAATATGTGACACTATCACAAAAGTCTCATATACTTAGACTATCACAAAAGATTACTAAGCTTGTCACAAAAACTCCATTAATCACTAAAACTCCTAACTAAGTAGCAGATTAGAACTTAATCTCTTTTCTCCCCCTTTTGTCAACAATAAAAAGGAAGGCAGAAACAGAAATTAGGTTGCTACTTTGTAGGGGAGGAATCATCAGATGAGTTGGTTGAAGCAGAAGGTTGTGGAACATCTTGGAATGGCTTTGGTGGAGGGAATTCTGGTGGTGTGATGGATGGGATGATCAGTGGAATGACATGCTCTGTAACCCAATGCTGATATGCAAAATGCCTCTGTGCCTCAATTTTTACCTCTTGTTGAAGAATTCCTATGCTCAGCATCAAGTTATTTTCCATTAACTTCATCTTGTTCATCTGCTTTTCGTGCTGCATCCTCATTCTCTTCATGGATTTCTCCATGATCTCCAATTTGTTATGTGAAGGATGAGACTCATCCTTTTCTACAGAAGGTTTGTTGCTGTTTTGACCCTTATCAGAGGAGGAGAGAGGGGAAAAGGTTGTCTTGCAGAAGGAGCTAAGAGACTCAAATTCGGGAGGCAAATCAAAAGGTATTTTGGACATGTCAGAAGCTTCATTAACTTTTTGAGTGGAGGAATCAAGAATGGGAGTCTTTGAAGCAATGAATATGTTTATATTTTTAGATGCCAAGGTGTTTCTAGTCTTTGCAGGGGACTCAGTGGGAGGATCACGTCATTGTGCAAAAACAGGACCTTGGAGAAATTGCCAACTCTCAAAATGTATGATGGGACTGGGGATCCAGATCGACACTTAGCACATTTCTCACTAATGATGCGCTATAGAAGCGCTCGGGAACCTGTTCATTGCAAGATCTTCTCTCTCACCCTCGAGGACACCGCATTAGTGTGGTTTCAAGAGCTGAAGCCATACTCCATCTCTTCATGGGGACAACTGGCAAGAATGTTCACGGCTCGTTTCACCGCCTTCTGGCTGAAGCCCAAATCAGAGGAAGTGCTGAGGGTTGTCAGGCAACGGGATGATGAGACGCTAAGAGAATACATAGAGCGTTTCAATACGGAGGCTTCATGTGTTTGAAATATGGAAGACAAGCAAAGGTTGTTTTGGATGAAAGACGACCTCAAAAAGGAAGTCTTTTTGAAATTGATGTGGGGGTCAACAAACCCAGAGATTTGGGTGAGTTCCTCCAAAAGTCACAAAAGTACATGGACTACGAAGAGAATAAGTTGGTTTACCAAGAGGAAGCCAAGGTTGGCAGCAAAGAGGACGAGCAGGCCTATAAGGCCACCGAAGAGCAGTGGCAGAAGCGAGGCCAAGCTGAGAGAGCTCCCTGTAAATCTCGACCCCGACAAGGTCATTTCTCAAAGTACACTCTGCTGAACACATCCCAGGCTAAGATCCTTGCTAAATGCGCCGACGCGGAGTTTCGAGATATCAAACAGCCCGAACCTCTCGTACAAAGGAAAGGCTGAACCTCTAAGAAGTATTGTCATTATCACAAAAGTTATGGGCACAATACCAACAAATGCTACACCCTCAGGGATGACATTGAACATCTGATCGCGAAGGGAAGCTCACCCAGTACGTGAATGAAGAAGAGGATGAGACTTATGACTCTGAATAGGGAACAGAGCATCAGAACCTGAATCTAGAGCTAGGACTAGTTAAGAATTTTGTTGTTGTTTGGGCACAAATGTAGAATGTAAAAGCTCGATATGAATGATTAACAAAAGTTCATTTTGCAAGTAAAGTTTTTGCTCTAGCTCGCCAGCATTAACACTAGTTCCAAAGAAAATCCATTAATATTAAGAAAGAAAAAGGTCCAACTCCATAGCTGGGGCCGGAACGAAACAAGTTTGAGACCCGACATACCCCGTAGGGAGGGACTGCCTGGCTCACAGGGGCAACCTCATCAATAGCTCTAAGCTAAAACCATCTTCCTAGGGAGAGCCGGTCTTTTTAAATACACCCCTTGGAATCCTAGTAATGGAGTCAAGAGTGCCATGGCACGCCGAAACAAATAAAGACTGTCGGTAAAAGAGTATTCAATGAGAGCCACCATGATCATTAGTATTTTCCCTACATACCGAGGTAGGAATCTCGTGATTCTTTCCACTAAGTGACCTTGGTGGTCATGACCCCTTGGACGAGTTATATCCGGGTCGAATCCTGGTAAACTGTGCCAATGGTATACTTCAAGTGACCTTGGTGGTCATAACCCCTTGGACGAGTTATATCCAGGTCGAAACCTGGTAAACTGTGCCAAGGGTATACTTTAAGTGACCTTGGTGGTCACAACCCCTTGGGCGAGTTCTATCTGGGCTGAGTCCTGGTAAACTGTGCCAAGGGCAAACATCAAGTGACCTTGGTGGTCACAACCCCTTGGGCGAGTTATATCCGGGCTGGGTCCTGGTAAACTGTGCCAAGGGTATACTTCAAGTGACCTTGGTGGTCACAACCCCTTGGACGAGTTTTATCTAGGTCGAGTCCTGGTAAACTGTGCCAAGGGCAAACATCAAGCTGACCTTAGTAGTCGCAACCCCTTGGGCGAATTTACGTGACCACGAGGTGACATGGTATGCCCAATGCTGCTCAAGGTACACCGGTCAAGCCCAAGTTCCGGTCTGCACAAACAAAAATATAGAAGTGTTTAAAACTTGAATAAAGTTATCTTGACGAGATATGAGGAGCAAATTATGCCAAGATCAATGAGAGGACAGCCTCAGACGACACCAAGCAAACTCAAAGAAAGTCATGAGAATTTAAACTAAGTGTTTAAATCTACGAGAACCAAACGCCAGCGGCACGCAGGTTTTCAATACAAATTAGAGGTGGACACCAGCACCAATGAAGGCCGGCACCCTGCTGGGTTTTGCCATCCCATTAAAAACGAAGGCACCTGGTAACCCGGCACCCTAGAGGGCTGTCTAGTCTGCAGGCCATAACTTCGTCCATGTTTATCCGATGGAGGCGTGTGAGCATGCGCTGGAACGCTAAGAAGCAGAGTTACAATTCTCCTTTTAAGTTCAAAATCCAATTCTGAAGTCTACAACCGCGACACCAAGATTTGTATTCCGGCACCTTGTAACCCGGCACCCTGGAGGGGATGGAGGTGTGTGAGCATGCGTTGGAAAGCTAACAAGCAGAGATACAATTCTCCTTTTAACCTCAAAATCCATTTCTGAAGTCTCCAACCACGGCACCAAGATTTGTATCCCCACACCTTGTAACCCGGCACCCTGGAGGGCTGTCTAGTCTGTAGGCCATAACTTCGTCCATGTTTATCTAATGGAGGCGTGTGAGCATGCGTTGGAAAGATAAGAAGCAGAACTAAAATTATCCTTTTAAGCTCAAAATCCAATTCTGAAGTATCCAACCCCGGCACCAAGATTTGTATCCCGGCACCTTGTAACCCGGCACCCTTGATGGCTGTCTGGTCGGCAGACCATAACTTCGTCCATGGTTATCCATGATGGGGGCGTGTGAGCATGCATTGGAAATCTAAGAAGCAGATCTACAATTCTTCTGTTAAGCTCAAGATCCAATTCTGACTTCTTCAACCGCGGCACCCTGCCGGTGTCCGGACGCGCGCGAGAAAAAGAGTTGAACCCCGGCACCCTGCCGGTGTCCATGCGCGCGTGAGAGAAGAGGTTGAACCCTGATAGGCCGCAACTGCATGGTCTTATCGCGTAGTAAAAATATCGATCCACAGGGACTTTGGAATTACCGATTTCGTTTTCGATGGTGATTAGCTAAAAGAGAATGATTTAGTAGAAGTTGATTTTTTTTTATTTTTGAATTTGCAAATAAAAGCATCTTAGGATTGTGGTTTCATTACAATGATATAATGAACTCACAACCCCTCATCCATTCTCTATTTTATATAAAATTGTATTTCTTAGGATAAGGCATTCAATGGTAACTCTTGTTTCCTCTCAGAATACAAGAGTGTGCCTTGAAACAATAATCAAAACCTATTCTCATGGTTGATTATTGCCAAGACCCCTTAAGTACCAGCCTCTTTTATCCCAAAGGTCCCAAAACTATTCTCATGTTTTGTTTCCCTTATTTAACCTCATAGTTCTAATATCAAACTTCACCTCTCGGTACTTCGTTTGATATTTGAATTATAGCTTTAAAATCAATGAGGTTAAATTAGAAATAAAACTTTGATAAAATAGAGTTTAGACTTGGGATTGTTCATGGGTCTATCATTGGATTAGTCCCACAATCCCAAGACTAAAAGGAGTCTACTCACTCATGATCATAGTAGACTAAAACTTTGAAAAAAGAAGAAGAAGACATGAAAGATAATGACGGAAATGTAAATTGCGGAATTGTAAATGACAGAATGTAAATGACTTGGAATGTAAAGAAAGCAATAGAGAACTGAAATGTAAAAGTGCTGAAATGTAAAAGAGCTGAAATGTAAAAGTGCTAGAAGATAAATGACAGAAAAATAAAGAGCAGAAATTAAAGTTGCAAGAATGTAAAGTGCAAGAATTATAAAGAACAAGAACTTAAAATGGAGAAAATAAATTGCATAAACTTAGAAATAAACTTTGAGTAGTGTTTGCAATAGCAAACCTCCTCTTGGTGTTTTGCAATAGCATTCCACCCTTAAGCACTCAGAAATTCGTGCTATATATAGGCTAAGAGAAGTGATTTAAGCAATAGAATAAAGTATAACAGTTTTGGCATCTGATGCAGACGCACTGGTCGTGCTCAGACGCACTGGTCGTGCTCCCAGCTGTCCAGCACTTAATCTTCTAGTGGGCGACAGCTCATAATGGGCAATAGCTCAGATGCACTGGTCGTGCTCCGCCGCACTGGTTGTGCTCCCTACTGTCTGACACGTAATCTTCTAATGGGCGACAGCTCATAACAGCGTGCAAAAGATCACGCACTGGTCGTGCTCAGACGCACTGGTCGTGCTTACTCACGCACTGGTCGTGCTCCTTACTGACTGTGTATATTTCCAGCTTTTTGCTCTCTTTTTGCTTGAGACTTCTCTTTATGCTTTTGATACTCAAATTGCTCACTTTTGCTCAAAGCTTGATCTAAAAACAAAACAAACAAATAGGTACGTAGTAAAATAGCCCAAGACTAGAACTAGATTGCTACAAAATTAACTAAAAACACGTACTAAAAAGACACATAATTTGAGACTTATCAAACCCCGGCACCCTGCCGGTGTCCGGGGCGTGCGAAAGAGAAGAGGTTGAAGCCCGGCACCCTGCCGGTAATTTTTCTAAGTGTCAAAGAGGAAGAAATTCATGAGAATTTTTCTAAGTGTCAAAGAGGAAAAAATTCATGAGAGTTTTACTAAGTGTCAAAGGCTAAGTGCCAACGATGGGGTAACGAACCCCGGCACCCCGCCGGGGTTGGAAACAACACATGAATTTTTCTAAATGTCAAAGAGGAAGAAATTTATGAGAATTTTTCTAAGTGTCAAAGAGAAAGAAATTCATGTGAATTTTTCTAAGTGTCAAAGAGGAAAAAATTCATGAGAATTTTACTAAGTGTCAAAGGCTAAGTGCCAACGATGGGGCAACGAACCCCAGCACCCCGTCGGGGTTGTAAACAACACATGAATTTTTCTAAGTGTCAAAGAGGAAGAAATTCATGAGAATTTTTCTATGTGTCAAAGACTAAGAAAGTCATGAGAATTTTTCTAAGTGTCAAAGACTAAGAAATTCATGAGAATTTTTCTAAGTGTCAAAGACTAAGAAAGTCATGAGAATTACACTAAGTGTCAAAGAAAAAGAACTTCACAAGAATTAAGTTAAGTGTGATAACTAAAGCCATGAGGCAATGGAAACCATGAGACAAGGCACCAAAGAGGCGCCCTCTCCACGGTCCACGCAAACCGGCACCCTGCCGGTGTTCAATTTGGCGCAACGCGTAGCTCGACGTACTGCCGGTGTCCACGCAAACCGACACCTTGCTAGTGTTCAAAATGGGTGCCTACTTTGGAGCGCACACGAAGCGCAACGCGTAGCCCGGCGCACTGCCGGTGTCCACGCAAACCGGCACCCTACCAGTGTTGGCCAAGGGGAATGGGACGTTGGAAGGAGCATGGCACGTTGCCGGCTTATGGGTATGAACCCCTCTTTTTAAAAGCACTCGCCATTAGACACTCGGAGGACGGCACCTTGCCGGTTTACAATTCAACAATGGCACCAAGAGGCGCCACCCCGAATGAGACATAGGCACAACTTGGAGAGGTGCCAACATTATTATTTTTTCTATGTGCTATGTACAAATGATGTGTTATGTGAAGGGTGAAGTATGAGTATTGAAGGAGAAGATTGAAAAATGGGCCACTTACCAAGAGGTGAAGGGAATGTGTGGTCCAACACAAAGTCTTATCTCCAAAGGAAATCTTATCTCCACCAAATTTCTTATCTCACTAATCCTTTCAAAAAAATTTCAAATGGGGACCAAATGAAGAAGAGCTCCTCTATTTATAGAGGCCGGACAGGACGAATATAACGGTGCGCCAAGCAGATAAATAAAAAGCTTCAAGCCAAGACCATCCTACAGAATAATCTCGGCTTGGGGGACAACTGTTCTGGACTGGGCCACGAGTCCCGTTCAGCAATTGAGCATTGATTGGCCCAATCACTTTGGTCCATATCCACAATTTACAAGCCCAATATGAATCTCATGATTGGAGGGCTCAGATCAAATCATCCGATCCAACAGCTCACAATGGGCACGCTTTCCTATAAATACTAGCTCACATTGCCATATTAGGGACACTCTCATTCCTAGCTAAATCACTCACCTACTCTCAATACTGACTTGAGCGTCGGAGTAGCTTTGCAGGTACCCCTCCCGGGCGCACGTTGACATACGGTCGCACATCAAGAGACTACCAACTACAGTCCACCTGTCACTGCAAGGTACAGAACAAAAATCAAACAAAATTAATAAATCATCAATTTTCAAACCAAAATCAACATAAAGGCAGAGGAGTGACAATATGAGAGCAAGCTGACCCTATGTCTGATCATGAGATGAGAACTATATCATATTTGAGTCAGATCTAAGCAATGGAGAGCGAGTTGTGAGTCAGATTCGCCCTTCAAAACATGCACTGTTGCAGTGTATACAAATCTGAGGAGGATGAACCGAGAGGGAAACGAGGTAAGGATGAAGATGCAGTGAGGAAGGGGTGGAGATGGAATAGAAAAATATGGGTGAAGAAAAATCTAGAGAGCCACATTAGAAAGATGAGTAAAATTGATGAGTGAGGAAGAGTCTAGATTCTAGAGTGGAAAATGTGTCGTTGGAGAATAATAAAATGAGAGAGAGGAAATAATCAAAGGAAGTAGTGATTTGGTTATTAGGGGTGGTATTAGAAGAAAAAAATACAACGACTGAAATGCAGAGAAGAAGAAACGGTTAGTCGATTTAATTAAAATAGAATTGAGAAACTTAAATGCCACGGAGAGAATATTGAGCTGACTACAATATTAAATGTGATATATTTTCAATACTAATACCAATACCAAGGTAGCCTTTTACCAATTACCAATAGCAATAAAGTTCTGCAGAGCATTCAAGAAAAATGAAGTTGACAAGCATGCGTGGGTGAGTGGGAATAGTCATAGTCACTATTTATTTTTTATTTTTTATTTTTTTACAAATGTCATTTATATATTTATTAATATATATATATATATATATATATATATAAATCAAAACAAAATGAAAGAACGTGAATTTCTATAAAGAGATTTGGTCACTTAAAAAATAGGCAAGGAACTAAAAAAATGCAGCAAAAGTTTTTTAATTGGTGAATAAAATGTTCAAAAACTAAAAAATAGGGTTACTATTATCAAACTCTCGATTGATATGGTAGCCTTTCCTTTCATGTGTGTGAAGAAATTTTTTTGATAGACCTCTCAATTCATTATCACTCCTTCCACTTTTTGGGTGGTGATTTTTCTACCCTCATATTGGACACCATGCATACCTCCACAATCAACGTAAAATATTCGTTTTACCCCTCAACACTAACAAATACCTAACTCGTAGTTGTTTTTTAAAAGTTCATTACGAATTTATTTAGTGTTTTATAGATAATGTATCCTCTTTTATCAGTTGGTTGAGATATTTTTACGATGACCATTATGTGTGTGTATATATATATATACACACACACACACACACACACAGGTCAGGTGTCATGGAGGTGTCATGGTGAGGCTACTTTTTAACTAAGCTGAATAACTACATGAGCTCCATTTATTTGATCCATGTAGTGTTCACATTTTTTTTCAATTGTTCCATGTAGCATTTTCCCAAAAAGATTGGAAGAATGATTCCCAGAAGGATTAGAAACCAGTCCTGTTCACCACTATGATGTGGATTTGTATTATCATTTTGACATGCACATTGTCAAGTGATCAAATGGAGGATAAATATCTTGCAGGGGAGGATTGGCGAAACTTCGTTAAAGACAACAACCTACAAGTTGGAGATGTGCTTGGGTGGAAAATTTAAAGCTACCCAATTGCAATTTCTGTTAACATTACGAGGAAGGCGGTAAAACACATGTATGGCTTCAAATGATTCGACATTGAGAGATATATGTATTTGACATATGTATTTGTCGAATGAGTACTTTTGTTGATTATAATTTCATGTTTTGTCTTTATTTTGTGTAACCTACTGTTTAGTGTTTTTTAAATAATGGACTTTTTTTGTTAGAGTTACAATTTATGTATTGATATTTGGCTTTAACAGTTTCATCAAACTTATTTTAAATGATGTATTCATTTTAATAATATTTAATCAATTTATTTCTTGATATTTCTACGTTATTATAGACTAATAGTTTTCCGATGTTATTATATCTTTGTAAATATTTTTATCAACTTAACAAAATAAATTATACTCAATTGCGGACATTATTCCTAATGATAGGTATAATAACCTCATTATGTTGACAATGATCACTTTTTTGTTTTGTTACATTCCAATGATTAAAGTTTTAGTAATTTCATTTGCTTCTATTTACATGATTTTATGTATTGAGTGTAAAAGAATTATACAACATACTTGCATTATAATTATTTTCATATTGGTTGACATATATTATCAAAAAATCAACAAAATAAAAATAATCATATATAAACATGATTTTAAGTTGATTTTAAATCTACTTTACCCGTGCATGCACAGGTGCAAAATCTAGTTAATACAGTTGGTTGAAAAGTTTTGGACTGTAGATGAAAATGTTTTGAAGGTAGGACTAATGCGAATTGTTTGCCTGATTGCTGGAATTAATGACAACAACAGAGAGGGATTGGGAGGATTGAGCGCCGTTGTAAACTGTTTCCTAGTGGGAGACCAAACCCTAAAGGGAACAAAACCCCATAAATCCTAGCAGAGGTTTATTTAACGGGAACAATATGGGGGTAGTACTCATTTACATAGGGAGGGATTGGACCATTAGAGTGTGGCTTGAATTGTAATCCAGAAAGCTCGTTGGGTTGTTTTTTTTAGGCCCATGCTTTTCCCACACCCCATGCTACTCACAAAACACCCCTTAACCCTACGAAATGACCAAAAGGACATTAATGAAATGCGTATTTTTAGCCTATTCGGTTACGGGTAACCGAATAAATTCGGTAATGGGTAACCGTATTGAGTTTTTGTAACGTACGGTTGACCACTACCGAATATATTCGGGTAACGGCGCCCGAATATATTCGGTTGTTGTCAACCGAATGACACTGAATGAATTGAAAAAAATTCAACGGCTCAGATTCCACCTACACTTAGATCAAAGGCCTATAGGCAGTCAAAGGTGTCAGAAAATGGAGTGGATGAAATTTACTCCGGAAATTGCGCCCCAACGGATAGAAATTAAACGGCCCAGATTTGTGATCCAAAATTTTGATCAACGGCTCATATTTCCCCACACCTATTATAAATTGGCTTTTAGGTTTTCAATGCCGCTTCACAGAAACCCTAACTCCTCTTCTCTGCTTCTTCTCCACCAACACCACTTCTCAGGTTATTCTTCTCCACCAGCTGCTGTAATGGAAGATCTTATGCAATGGCAGTTGTGCCCAACGCAGAGATTTGAAGACAAGTACCTAACTGCCCTGGAACGATTGAGGAGAGAGCTGATGGTGTTTTTTTAAGTCTCGCGACAACTACTTCTGTAGGTTGGACAAAAATATAACGTTCAGCCAGTTGAAGGAAAAGGCGGAGAGGAAGGTTCGCAAAGAGGGAGAGTGGCGCAAAGACATATCTCGTATACGTTACCGCAAGTGCGTATGTCTACAAGACGGCACTCTCCGTTATGAAGCTATGGATATCCGGAGCGACGATGATGTTCGTGCAATGATCGTACATCATCGTAACACCCCATTGGGACGTCAGCTCATTGAGCTGTTTGTCGAAACGATGCGGACTCCGGAAGAGATTATCTATATTATGGAGTCCACCATCCCCAAAAATAAGTAGTTTCGTTTAATTTTCTTATGTTGTTTTTATCGTTTTCATGTATTTCGTTTTGTCTTTATCATTGAGCTGTTTTCGTTTTGTTTGAATGTATCATGTTTCAGTTTCTTGTCCGAATTTATGAAGCGACAATAGTATTCAATTGAGTGTGCTATTTTCATAAAGAAGTAATTAAGGGCGTAGAAAGTAGATTTAAAACATACTTGTCTAACAACAAAGAAGTGTTTAGAAGATTCAAAACAAAAGTAGAAACATTGTTATTACAACTCTATTGGGTTATCAGGGTTATCCCCATCAACAGGGTTCTGCTCAATAGATTGCTGGACATCCTCATTGTTAGGGCGCACAATTTGAATTGGTGCTGGTTGACGGTGCATTAGTCTTGGGTGAAGCCGTTCAGTTGACATTGGGCAATGAATGGTAAAAACACCCCTTGAACTTAAATAAGTCAGCTGGGCTTCTCTACTCTGAGGGACCCCATCCAAACCATCAGCTCCAAGAACCTCCATAATACGATCAGTATCTGTCTCTAAATAAAGAGTACCACGTGCATCCACAACAACAGAGGCACGATATTGTGTCCCAAGGCCTGTCTCTACCCATAGTTGATTAGGAAAATGTTGATGATAGTCTCTGTAAAAGCCTTTTGGAATCTTAAGACGTCTCTATGCAATAATGCCATAAGAGACAAATCAAATGAATACCAAAGACAAACAATATGTAATGGTAGAAGAAACAAATAAAAAATCATAAAATGAACATAAAAAAGAGCACTTTGAAAATGCAGATTATTACCGTTTGGAGGTATATGACTGTTGAAAATGTCTTTGGAGCCAAATTCCTTGAATCCATGATGGTATGTCCAAAACTTGATAAAAAAAACAGATTGGTCAATAGAATTGATAAGTCTAAAAAATAACATTGATTCGGTTGAGCTTAGCCGAATGGATTCGGCTGAGGCCACCCGAATCCATTCAGCTGAGCTCAACTGAATCACTGTTATTTTCATCGTCTTCCCAGCAGCATTCGGTTGTCCTACACCGAATGCGTCACGAATTGCAGGTATGAAAAAACACATAAAAACAACAAAACAAACGAAATGCAAGTAAAATACAATTACGAATGGTGTACCTTTTGTTCCAAAATAGAGATTGAAGCTTGGGTGAGTTTGGAGAGGGAAATCGAAGTAGGTGAGGGAGAGGTTTTGGGGATTTGATTATGGGAGTGCTTGGGTGTTTGTGATGGGATGTGAGGGGTTTGAGAGGGAGAATGAGTGTTTTTTAATTAGGGGTAGTTTGGGTATTTAGGAGGTTAGGGGGTGCGTGGAGAGTAGGGAGGGGTGTGGGATAAGCTTGGGCATATTTTTATACCCCCACCACCTCCCTCCATACCCCCACACATTTTGCTATTTCCAAAACTATCCTTGACATAATTTAAAAAAAATTGACTTTTACAAGATTCTCTCTGGTGGGACCCACAAAATATGAAACCGGATTTACCAAACGGAAGGTAAATCCAATTTACATTTAATAAGTATTAAATACGCCTAAAATGTCAAATCGTATATATCTACCTGAAAGATATATACGATTTGACCATTGTCAAATCGTATGTACCGTTACTAATGATTCTAGAGTTTTTGGGTCTAAGAGAAGAAGTTGTCTGTTTATATTGAAAGCTACTTGTACAATACGTCATGGGGGTTGGGATGTGAAGGTTATGTGTGGTCGACACACACATCAGTTGCTTACTACCTCGGTTGGGTTGACAGCTTTTGGTCGTTTGACTAAGCCGCAGAAGGCTATGGTTAATGAGCACGCTGATTTGGATGTTGCCCAGAAAGATTGTCTTACTACTTTGAAGAGTCATTATCCGGACAATGTCACTTCTCTTGCTCAAATATATAGGCAGCGTCACAAGCATAGGTCTTCTCAGAGGGGTCCTAGAACATTCAGGAGTTGTTGATATTAATTGAGTCTCATAATTATTTATGTTGGAGCAGAAAGGTTAGGGTTCCGATGTGGTCAGTGACATCATGTGGGCGCATCCAACTTCTATCAAATTATTCTAGTTGTTTCCCAAGGTTCTTATTCTTGATACAACCTACAAGACCAACAAATACAATCTACCTCTATTGGAGATTGTGGGAGTCACTAGCATGGAGTTAACTTTCTCAGTTGGTTTTGCCTATATTGCACACGAGCTTGGTATTCATTTTTCTTCGGCGTTGCAGCAACTGAAAGAATTATTTGACTTGCACGGGATTCAACCTCAGGTTTTCTTAACTGACAGAGATCTTGGTTGTATGTCTGGTATTCTTGATGTCTTTCCTTCTGCTACCAATTTGCTGTGTTCTTGGCACATGACTAAAAATGTGAAAGCGAAAATTAAAGAGTTCGTGCACGTGGATAGGAAAAAGGACGTCCTCTCTATTTGGCACAACATTATTGATTCACTTGACGAGTCTGAGTACTCAACTCAGTTGAAGATTTTTGAGGATTCTTGCATTGATATTCCTGCTCTTATTAAGTATGTGCATGACACGTGGTTGACAAAGCATAAGGAAAGATTTATATTGGCATGGACAAACCAGATCCCACACTTCGGTAATCAGACCACCAACAGGTATTTTGGCATTTAGTATTTTTATCGTAGTTTAAATTATTTTTTTGACACGTGTTTAAACTTTTTTGCGTGTTTATTATTATTATTTATGAGTCGAGTCAGCTCATTGGACTTTGAAGAGACATTTGAAGACTTCGGGAGGTGACCTGTCTAAGTGTTTTAATCTATCCATGACATGCTTACCCTTCATTTTGATAAAGTCATCAGGTCTTTTCAAAGAAGCATAAACTGCATTGAAGTGGCTTCCAATATTACTTTGCTTAAAAAGCGCCGCGGTATTGTGTCTTTAAATGCTTTGGATTAAATGGTTAAAGAGTTTGAAAAATCGACATTTGGGGTTGGTTATGACAAAGGCCGGTGTGGATGCATTATTAGAAAGACACATCTTCTTCCTTGTGCTTGTGAGATAGGTGTGTATCATGTCTCCGGTTCTTCTATTCCGTTGGATGTTGTAGCTGATCATTGGAAACACTTGAGTTTGTTTTCCATAGATGAAAAATTCTCCCAAGAAAAATCTTATAGATGTGATATTTCTTACCAAATGGAGATGATTTGGGCGAGATTTAATCGTATGACTGAGGATGAGAGATTTGTCTTCAAGAAACAACTTAATGAGCTTGCATTCCCTACCACTTCTTCAATGGTTCCACCACCATTTTCAGAAGGAGGATAAGTGGTTGAGTTTGCCAGAGATGGGGTACTTTGTTGCAACTAAGTATAATGTGGTCATAGTTCAATTGTCTTTGAATATGAATTTTACTTATCTGCCTTTGAGAGGTACGTATTCTTCTTCTAAGTATAAAATCATATCTATTCTGAACTTGCGGGATCAACATTAGATGCATATTTCGATCTCGCCTGCCTGTCTGTTGCCTCTAGTAGCTCCGATGTGGTCTTATAATCGATCAGAGGATTCTACTTCATGGTTGGATCCTGTGCCAGTCGTTTTGCCCTATGGTAGTCTATAGCTCCTCCGGTGATTCCGAGTGATGCGCCCACCTGTGTAAACTTATCCGATGATTTCGACGATTTAGACGGACTACATTGACACGTGTTTATATATTTCTTGTACTTATTATTGTACCACTTTTTTGTAATTATTTCTATTATTTATCCATATCTACACCGTTGATCATCATTGGAAGTCAAATCCTAACCGTTAAAATTAATACAAATCTTATTATCAAAAAATAAAATAAAAAAATTAATTCAAATCGTATATACCTATGGGTGGGGGTATATACGACTTGTTAAATTACAAATCGTATGTACCCCCACACCTAGGTATATACAATTTGTCTTTTAACAAATCGTATGTACCTCAGCAACACGTATATACGACTTGTTTTTTTAGTCAAATCGTATATAATTAAATTTATGTATATACGATTTACATTTTTCAAAGTCGTATATATCTATGGTGAGATATATATACGATTTTGGTCAATATTTTAGGGGTATTTTCGTCAAAAAAAGTCTTGTGGGGGTATATGGGAAGATGGTGGGAGAACAAAAAAAACCCAAGCTCATTCTATGACATATGTTGCAAGCTTGTCCGTCTCTGAATAAACATAAGGGTTTTTGTTTTTGTGCCCCCACCCATTCCCCCTATACCCCCACAAAAAAGTGAAAACCGAAAATACCTCTGCCCAACTAAAATTCGCTCGAATTTATCTCCCAATAGGTAAATCCGATTTGCTAAAATACCAAAGCGATTTTACATTAGGTGGGGGTAAATCCGATTTTCCTTTTTTTTAGGGAAATCGGATATACCTTTTTGTTAGATAAATCCGCTTTGAAATTAAAATTAAAATAATTTTTTTACAAATATAAAATATGAATATCAGCCGTCTTTTGGTTTTGTTTAGTGGGTAGTTCGTTAACAAGCGACGATGTTGTACATCGGGTGAATAATTTAGGCTAAAAAATCGGTTTTCGGGCAACCTCCTCAGATTGTAATGAAACCACAGCAATTAAATCCGAAAAAAATCAGGGATCAAGACTCCTAAAGAAGAGACTTCTTTTATGAAAGGGGACTCAAAATCCCAAATTTTGTTTACTATTTTTTATTAATTTTTTTAATTTTTCATAATTTTCAAAAAATCTTAAAAAATGTGCATAACCTTATTTTGGTTTTTTTAGATTTTTAGTGGTGTTTTTATAATTTTTAGATTAATTTTGACTCTTTAAAAGATTTTTAGTAGTATTTTTATAACCTTTTTTAAAAAATTTAAATAAAAACGGGTATTTTTAATATACAAAGCGGATTTAACCCCTCACCTAATGTAAATCCGCTTTTAAAATTAACAAAATCGAATTTACCTACTAAATGATAAATCCGATCTTGGGAAAAATCCAAAATCGAATTTTTCTTTTAGTAGGTAAATCCGAGCGAATTTTTTAAGTGCGGGTATTTTCGAGTTTCACTTTTATGTAGGGGTATGAGGTGAATACATGGGGGTACAAAAAAAAACCCCAAGAATCATATACTTCTCTCGAGTCCAGAGGCACATCCCAAGATCTCAGACCTCCTACAACTATCAACAAAAATCTTCTAGTTTGAGTTTGAAAGCTGAAGAGTTGTACGCGATAAAGAATTTTAGTTAATTTTAAGGCTTAAATATGTTTTAGGCCCCTGCAAATATGGAGTGTTTTGGTTTAAGCCCCTGCAAAAAATTTATTTATTTATAAACCCTTGCAAAATGACACGTTTTGTTTTAAGCCCTTCTGTTAGCAAACTGTTAGTGAGACGTTAAAAATATTTTCCACGTGTGTTTTTTATTTTATTTTAAGCCCCTACAAAAATATATTTTATCTATTAGACCCTTTGAAAATATTTTTTTTTTGGTTAAGCCCCTGCAAATATACACGTAGAAGAGATTCTTAACGTCTCACTAACAGTTTGCTAACAGAAGGGCTTAAAACAAAACGTGTCATTTTGCAAGGGCTTATAAATAAAAAATTTATTTGCAGGGCTTAAACCAAAACACCCCATATTTGCAGGGGCCTAAAACATATTTAAGCCTAATTTTAATTTATGTTTTAAATTTGAGTTTTTATTTTGTTTTTTCATTTTACATTATTTAATTTAGGTGGGCGGAATTTAATGACATGTAATCTAACTTGGCTTACCAACATATTACCACATTAGCACTGGTAGTTAAAATTAATGGCAGAGACTAAAAGTGCTAACGAAAAATAATATAGAGACCAAAAGTGCACAAAATTTTTTATAGGGACTAAAAACAAAACTCACTATATTTATAGGGACCAAAAACATATTTAACCCTAAAATAAATAACTTCTCAATTTATTCAACCGTAACCCATGAAATATGAAATATCAATGAATATATATATATATATATATATATATATATATATATATATATATATATATATATATATATATATATAATGAAAAGAGAAATAACTCAGGGAACTCTTCAATTTTACATTTTTGTCTCAACATGGTGAATAGTCAGACAATTCTGTCTCAACATCATGTTTGAATGACTTTTGCAAGTTGGACTATGGTAGGGGTGGACATCGGTCGGATACGGTCGGGTTCGGTTCGAAAAACGTTGATCCAAAGATAGGCTAGTACAATGCTTTAAGAAGCATAGGCATTACCTGCTGTACTGTGGTTCAGAGTTACGCATGTTGGAGAGTGTATTTTCAACTTTTACCTGTTGAACTTTTAGCTGTTAAAGCATGGGTACTGCTGGGTCGGTCGGATACGGGTACTCCTGGGTTTAATCATCAATTCCGACACCGACCGTTTCAATCCGTTTAAGACTGTGAAGCTCACCCGTTTAACCGCGTAACCGTTTGTATCCGTCCGAACAAACATTTTATCCAATGGGTATTTCGGTTCTCGGGCGGGTAATCGGATTTTGTCCACCCCTAGACTATGGTGTTTTATTTAAAAGAGAGATCTCAAGTCTTTTCAAACCATGAGATTCTCCCATCAATGAGCTCTTCTGAATGGATTGAGTTAAGTTAAGCCTAAAAGGACATGCTTGCGATGGGCTTTCCTCCAACCATTTCTTCTTTGCTATCAACAATTCCACCAATTGAAGGATATCATTTTTAGTGAGAGACATAAGAAATAATGGTCCTTTCTTTTGTAATTTCTGAGCCAGACCCTCCCTGACAACACAAATAACATGTAGCAAAATATTAATGAACTATTCTTTCAAAAATACATAATGACCATCATAAATATTGGAAGGTCACACAACTTTCAACAGAAATTTGACGATACAATTAATGTGTTGCATTTGTTTTCTTTTGTAGCTGGTTTCAAATTAGAGCATGAATGAACAAGAGCAAGCTAGAAATTGCATAGCGAAAGAGAACCTGTGAAGAAAGTACAAAACTAACAAACCTGCTTCTTGACCGGGAAAGAAGACGTGATCCCCTGGACGAGAAAACAAATGATTCAACGTCATCCCAAAAGGAGCCAGTAGAAAATAATACAGGCATTCCTAAATGATGATTAACATCCCTCTGCTCATTTTTAACAACCCTCTGCTTATTCTTAACAGCAGTTGTCGTTGATGGGATCAAACGCACACAAAAATTATCTTCTCCTATATACAAGAGTTGTACCTGTGGTATAGATACTAGAATGTTGGAAAGTATACTGCGTCCCATTCGGGTACCCAAAGACTGCAGATAACCCAACTGTAAATGAAGATCTCCAATGGAGATGCCATTCGGGTACAAACTCAATATCTTCCTAATCTGCCTAGAAAGTGGCTTTGGAACTTCAACTAACTTTACGTACGAGGGAGGTTCATGGATCTCTGCATTTTGCGAAGATGTGGGCTCCTCAGCAGTTGAGAAGGGGTTTTCATGAGGCACCTTCGAATTTCTATACCACTCAGGAGGATATTCAAGAGGCACCCGCACCTTATCATACCACCAATATGGAGGATACTTGAAACATTTTCCGGTAAGATATTTACCCTTGAGCATTGAAGACCACTGCCACATTATAGTTGCTGCAGAGCAGACAGAACTATGAGCCCTTCCTGGACATACAAGCAAGATATTGTAGTTCCTCATACTTAACCGGTGCACTATGCAGGAGAAGTCGAAGTCTCTAACACCAGATATTAAAAAGAGGTGTGCAGGTGGAGGATTTTGGGAAACCCAATCCACAAAGCATTTGTTCTTGTTCTTTCCACCTGCAACAATGTAGTTATAAGTCATTATCATTTCAAAAGATAAAATAGAAGAGAAAACTGAAAAGAAACATTCCAGTAAGTCCTCGTATGGACAAGATTCTAAGATTGATTTGTTAACTGCACATCCATCTCAAACAAAGAACCAAACTCCATAACAAACAAGGACACTACATTCAAACTACAAAAGAGTCGTCTGTCTCCTCCCTTATCGCCATAGTTAATTTAACAAAGTATCTTTAAAATTAAACTTATCTTTGTTTCAGAAAGAGTTGCCTTAGTGGCAAGAAAAATCTAACCTAAATGGGTTGTTGGGGGACGGTGCTGCATTTAAATCCAGGTTTTCTGTTTTTCTTTGGCAAATAATGCTCTGCTGTCAACATTATAATCGCTTGACAATGTATGCAACGAAAATTTGAAGGAAAAAATAACTGACCTCAAAAATAACATAAGAGAAAATCTTCATCTCAATTGATAGTTGGAATATGAATATCTTCAAAAATACTTTTCTCAAAGAATGAATGTGTTTGTTAGTATTAATATAAAAACTCAACACTATTTAGCTTCTTCTCGTATTTGTCATACGGATCTTGTTACTTCATAGCAGTTTAGAGCCAAATTGAGGAATGAAAATAACTTTTGTAAAATCATGCGTACTTCTCATATCTTGTGAGTGCATCACTGTACACAATGCATACAATATAAATTAAGCATTTACCTGTTACAACTAAACCTGAATAAAGTTATACCAAGAGAATGTCAAACATTTGAAGACAATATTGCTAGAGCTTCAAGTGACATGATGCTGCTGCTGAACCACACAAAAAAGGATTCCACACTAACAGAGAAGTGAAATAGGATTGGCAACAACAAAAGATATGGTAAAATCCGCATTCTTTTTATCAAAACCATTCCTAAGAAGAAACCATATTTGCTAAAAATCCTCAAAGTCTTGTCAATTCTTGTAAGGCCAAAAATCCTTTTAAATCTTATGATTCCAATTTTTTTTAAACCAAACTTATGATTCCAATTATACAAATCCATTAAAATTGAAACTAAAAAGTTTTGAATGTCAAGCAGAGTTTTACACGTCATGAATTTCCTACAAAGTTTTTTAAAATATGTTGGACTTTTTTCCTGATAAAATACTCCTTTAAAATCCAAATCCAATACACCCCTTTAATTTCTAATAAATAAAGAAAAAAAATAGAAAGGAAAATCAAGATAGTAATAGTTATAAGGTAAGAAAAAAGTACCAGGAACATGGTGGAGATCAATGTTGGATAAGAAAAGTGCTTCTTGGTTGATACTTGAAAGCTGAGAAACATCGCCATAAGCATCAATATGAATAGGGCCATTAATCCCGTTAGCTCTAAGAACTCCCATAATTGAAGGTGCTACATTCAAAAAGCTAATGTCAGAAGGGATGCCACAGCTGTCGAAGTCCCACCATACCAAAACCCTAAAGTTATCCCAATGAGGTTGCGGAGGATCACTAACATCCTGTTGCAGCTTTGAAGAGTTGGGCTCTTCTAAATGACTAGCACTCTGGTCTACTTCAGATAACTTTGAATCCTCAAACAACTCGAACTTTCTCGAATAAATAACATCATTAGCATTGCTTTTCCAGAATGTCCACCAACTACTAATCCAACTAAAGAAAGTTGGAGTAACTGGGCTACGACAAACTTCATCAACCTCCTTTCTAGTTGGATTCTCATGTTTGTTCTCTACTTTTCCAGATTCACAATTTGCAATATCATTGTTTTTCAACACTATGTAATCATTACAAGTAGACGGAGGACTATGTGAAGGGTGTTTTTCCCCCATAATTTCAAGACTTACATCATCAGACTTAACAATGTCATTTTCAGATTTTTTGGAAATATCGTTGTCAATTGGAGGAAGTTGAATCTGCGGCAATAGTGCACGACCCACATCCACAACTTTTTCACTACCCAGAGATATTTTCTGCAACTCATCTGGAGGCTGATGCACATTACTTTCCATGAACGAAGGAAATGATGACTTACCATCCACATATTCCCCAATAGGTTTTCCTTGTGAAGGGTTATCATCACCCTCGCTGCAAACATACGATGAGGATATTTTGGGAATCCCATCTGCACTTCTATCCATATTTTTGCCCTCATTGTGTAGCTTTTGAGTTGTGGCACCATCCTTCTGCTTATTCTTAATAGCAAATGTCGTTGATGGGACCAAACGCACCCAAAAATTAGCTTCTCCAAAATACTGGAGTTGTACATGCGGTATAGATACTAGAAAGTTGGAAAACTTTTTAATCCCATAAAAGCGTTTACACAAAGGCATATCAGACTTTGTCAACTCTGCACGAAGATCTCTTATGGAGATCCCATTCGGGTGCGAACTCAATATCATCATAACCTGCCTAGAAACTTGAGCTAACTTTATGGGCGAGGAAGGTTTGTAGATCTCTGCATTTTGTGAAGATGCGAGCTGCTGAGCAGCTGAGAAGGGGTTTTCAAGAGGCAAATTTGAGTTTCCATACCACGAATTAAACGGACTATCGGGAGGAGAGTTGAAATGTTTTCCTATAAGTTCTTCCCCCTTGAGCATCGAAGACCACTCCCAAATTATAGTTGCCGCATTGCAGAGAGCAGCATGAGCCCCTCCCGAACAGGCAAGCAACACATTGTAGTTACACATTCTTAACCGATGCAAAAAGCCAGAGAAGTCTCCATTACCAAATATCAAAAAGAGGTGTGCGGGTGGAGGATTTTCGGAAACCCAATCATTAAGATCCGCAAAAAGATGTTTATAGGAATGATTCTTTTGAACTGCAAGAATGTAACTATAAGTCATTATTATTTGAAAGGATAAAAAAGAATATGAAATTGAAAAAAGCATTCAAGTCCTAGCACTATGTGGACAAGATTCTAAGATATGAGCCATAAATCATTTAGAGGAGACTCCGCTAGAATTTTTGTAACTATAAATGTGAGTTACGCTTGTAAAGTTTATGAGCAGTAAGCTGGGTCGTGACACGACTTGTTCTTTTTCATTTACCAAAAGATTTACTTGCCAATTTTCTATCAGACTACCATATGTCTAATGCTTTCATCATATAAATCTTTCAAACATATAATGGACAATACATCAGACATAATACAATGGGTGCAGGAATTGATTAGAACTTTGCAATTTACATCAGGCATAATACAATGGTAAAGAAAACGAACCGGTATTGGGGTGCAGAGAAATGCCGGTTTTAGAAAGAGCCTCTCTGTCGTGGAGCTTTAAAGAATCAAAATGGCCATAAGCGTGAATATCAATATGACCCATAATCCTGTTAGCTCTAACGGCTGCCGTAATTGAAGTTGCTACCTTCCAAAAGTTAACCCCAGAAGGCACGGGACAGTTGTCAACGTCCCACCATACTGAAACCCTACAAAGATGCGAATGAGAAGAAGAGGATGACGATGATGATGATGATGATGATGATGATGATGATGATGATGATGATGAGAAGTTACTCGATGGAGGAGATCGAATAAGAAACGACTGAAGTTGCGATGATGGAGAGGAACAACGATAAGGGGGAAACAAGAGGCTTTTATTACGAATAATAAGGGGAAACATTGTTGGGATCCGAAAGGAGTTACAGCTATTCAACAACAAAGAAAGGATTTTCATACTTACTGAGCGCAGAGATGATGGTAGGTCGATCAAGGGTTTCAACGAAAAAAAAAAGGTGGATCAAGGGTTTGGGTTTTTTAAATTTTTTTTGGGACGGAGATTTCTAATATCAATCTTACGTGTTTTTGAGTTTTTTCACCTTTTACATTTCTGCTATCTATCATTTTCCACTCATCCCACTAACTTTTATATCAAATATTGCAGCAACTACTATAGACCATTAACTAATTCAAAAGCTCCCTCAGGGATGTACTATGAATTTCACCAAGATAACTCTTCGGCTCCTTGTCTTCAAAACAATATTAGCAGCACCTGTATAAATTAGTCGTGCAATTGATCATAAATGGATTTCACTAATTTTTACAACAGAATTTAACATTTGGTCATACAATAATGTCACTGAGATATTATATGTAAAGAAAGCATAATGAAAGAAGGAATATATATATATATATATATATAACAATTGATACATTAATCTTCCATATGTAAAAGAAAGCATATTAAGTATTTTTTAAAAGAATAGCAAGTGAACTCCATAATGCAGCATAAAAAATTAGCATCACTGAAAGTAATAGAACACATTTCACCATATTTTAATCAATAACCCAGTTGCATAGTAGATCATAATAAAACTTAGTTGATTAAATTGGAAACCTCTTAGTCACAATAAAAATATGCAAAACTCATATCTTGTGCGCATTAAGCTGACACAATATCAACTTAGCTAAGAACGAGTGAAACAGAGGAAAAAATGACTTGTTTAAAAAATTGCCTCCAAATATTTATCCATCTTATATTTGGAGTATTCTCTTATGATTGAGGATACATGTAATCAATATAGAAAAATAAAAGAAAAGATACATGTAATCAATATACTTCTAAAGTATAAAATAAATAGAAAATATAACCAATGCAACAACTGTTGTAGAAAAAAATAAAAGAAAAAATAGATGTAATCAATATACTTCTAAAGTAGTATCATGTAAAAGAGGGAAAAATAAAAAGATAAAAAAAATGCCTCACCTTTTCATGCAAATTTTTACTTACCAACCAAATAACCAGCATACTTTGACGAATATCTGCAAAAGGATCAAAATTATAACTATATGAAAGAAACAATTCTATTTTCTAAAGTAGTATCATGCAAAAGATGGAAAAATAAAAAGATGAAAAAAAAAAGCCTTACCTTTTCACCCATAGAAACCATTTAAATTAGAAGGAAAATCTCCATCTTAGAGCAAAATCTGCAACAAAGCAATGGCAAAATACTTTTACAAAAGTACTCCAAATAAATGGGTGAAATCTTAAATTGAATGTAACTAAAATACAAATTTATAAATCATAGTGCACACATTAAAAATAAAATAGAAAAGGAAAAGATATGATAGATAATATTAACAAAGAAAGCATGATTAAAGTCAGAAAAAGCGCACATGGAGAACATTAGATAAAATCTTGTTTCTCATGGCAAGATTAAGTTTGTAGGTATTCATCTTCTCCAAGGATTCAGAGTAGGTGGAGATTGTGAAATGCTTCATCCTCCATTTCGAGATGCGAACCTTGATATGTTAGTATTTTAGATTATCTTCCTCTCACTGCTTAGAACTTCAATCCCTAAACCCATCAACACTCATCTTTGCGACACACCAGAAAAGAAATGGTAACAGGAAAAAACTAAGGAGAAGGATCAATAGAATGATAGGAATGGTATAAACTACTGAGCCGCCGCCACTTGCTTAGCCTTGCATTTTTTTTTAGTACTACTGTTCTCTCTCGTTTAAAAAATCAAAACGTTTTCTTTTCACATAAAAAATGTTTCTTTGGTTTTGTGGGCAAATTGAATATCATTCCATATGTTTTTTGGCAGATATCATTCCATACGTAAGAAGGTGCCAATAATATGATAGTAAAAAAGATTCATTAATTACTAATTAGAAATATTAATTACCATGTCAAAATTAGGGATTTTCCCGATTGAAAATTGATTTTATGATATTTCCCGTAGGTGGGGATAAGGACATTCTATAGCTAAAAATGGAAATAAGCTGATTTGTTTGTCATGTATTTCCATATTAAAGCATAAAATTGTTACTACAACTTGTAAAATTATTGTTACTGTATTTTGGTTTAGGAAATAAGTTGATTTGATTTTGATATTTAATTTGTTGTCAATTTGTAAAATGGTGGTCAATATGCTTTGATTTTCAGATAATCATATTTATAATTAGCCACTAATCTATATTTTTTGTAGATTTTAAATTTTCAAATACAAATAGGTCAATGAAAGTTTTTATGAACATTGGCACTTCATGTGTTATGATGTTTTCTATATACTATTATATTTTATATTATAGTCTATAGATTGTGTTTTTCATGCTTATTTTTTTTAAATACAACCGAATGTGTGATTATACCTAATAATAGTAATAATAATAATAATAGTAATTATTATTATATTACGCCTTACGTGCTTTGTTTAAGAGACTAACACTAACGCCTAAGAATTCAGGGAAAAAATATGCACCTAATAATAATAATAATTATTATTATTAGCACACATTACATGCTATGTTTGTTTGATTGGGGAAAAAAATATATATAAACATTAATAATAACGACAATGGAAAAACTAATATATGGTGTGGTGAAAATAGATGGATATTGAAAATTTAAATTAAATATAACATTGAGATACAACATCTGGGCATCAATTATGGATGTAATTTGAAATGGATAAAAAACGACATTCAAAAGAAAAAAAATTGGAAAAAGACTATGAAAGTAA
The DNA here is from genome assembly GCA_963573325.1 of Astragalus glycyphyllos. Classification (NCBI taxonomy): domain Eukaryota; kingdom Viridiplantae; phylum Streptophyta; class Magnoliopsida; order Fabales; family Fabaceae; genus Astragalus; species Astragalus glycyphyllos. The sequence goes on from OY754307.1 coordinate 43,476,119, forward strand.
AAAGGAGGAATTTTTTTTAGATATACATCTGTTCTAGAATGGAATAGCGCAGCCAGGTTAACATTCCTCTTAAGCAACATAAATTCCTCAAGCATATGTGTACGATATTCCATTATATTCTTCAAATCACTGAGTTTTCAAAAGTAAATTAAAATGTGATCACAAATAAAAATCAGAAGCTGAATGATTTTTTCTTCTACCCTCATACCCTTTATATAGTAATTTTTAAACTCGGATTTGGTGGGAATATTCGGTGAAAGTTAAAATTCAAATTTCACCAAAATTTTCACAAATGTGCTAATTTCAAATTCAAATTCAAATCAGCCCAAAAGGTTAAATACTTATTAAGGTAATAATTTTAATGTAACATTTCAAATCAAATGTTTTTTTTTGCCATTTTCGGATTTCATGATTATTTTTTCTACACTAAAATTTGACATCTGATTGAATAAAAAAATTGTTCCTAACTTTGTGAATTTTTTAAAATTAAATTGTTTTAGTGAAAATTTTCGAAATTTAGAAAATATTTTTTTAAATTAAATTATATTAGTAACAATTTTAGAAAAGAATTTAGTAAAGGCTTGGCTGAAAATTAAATTAAGGAAACATAAAATATTGTGCAATTATTGGATTTCAATATTATTACTATTAATAAAATATTGAAAATCACATTTAGCGATTTTCTTCAATTTCAATTGTGTTGCAGGTAGATGGATAAAATAATAGTGAGGTGAAATTATAGGTAATGATCTGGATTAACGAATGAGTTTTCTAGTTGATTCACGATTTAGATGGAGTATTTTTATTATTGGAAATAATTGTATAAAATATTGCATTACAAAAATAAAGTATATTGCTAATTAAATGTGGGGCCTTGATATTGTATTTATTATAATGTTCATAAGAAATTGGCATTTGGCAATGCATTAATGGAGATGCATTTTCAAATGTTATATATATAGATATAGATGAGACATGCGCTCCGTGTTTTTTTTTTTAAATTTTTACCGATTCGGTTAAGGTCAGCCGAAAACTTACGTTTAACCCCACCCGAACGTGTATTTTTTTGAGACACACCCCTATTTTGAGTTTTTAGAGGGTATGGTTGGGCCCAACCGAATGTATTCAAATCAGGGAAGCCGAATAGGTGTTATTTTTTCAAAAAAAAATTCAATAGCTCAAACTCACCAACACTTTTGATCAAAGGCTTACAAACAGTCAAACGTCTCAGAAAAAATGAGTGGATGACATTTCCTTTGGAAATTGTGCCATAGAAATTAAACGGCTCAGATTTTTTGATCTAAAATTTTGATCAACGGCTCATATTTCTCCACACCTATTATGAAATAGGTTTCAGCTATCCCTAACCCCTTATCTACTTCTTCTTCTCCACCAACACCCCTTCTCTGCTTCTTCACAAAAACCCTAACCCCACCCGCTGTAATGGAAGACCATGTACCATTAACAACATATGTAAGTGAATTCTGAACCTCTGTGCAAACCCTCGACAAAACATGTTCTGTTGAAGGAGAAACACACAGACCATGTACCAACCAACCATGAAGACAAAATACCAATAGAGACGCTATCTCTCTACAATCTAAAATCTCTCTCTTAGTTTCTTGTAAACAGATAAAATCGTACCTACCAGTTCTTATCAGAGACGCTAAATGTCGACGTTTTGCTCTGTCCCCCTGCCCCTCCCCCCCGCGGGCCCCCAACAAAGATTTAAGTCTTCCAAAGAGAATCGAACGCGGAAAGTAATCAATGATAGTTTCTTCTGTTAACGTTTCTTTAATTGGTTTAAAGTAAGGCTTTTTTTTTTCTGCGTACAAATTTTCTTGGCTTTGATATCTCTCAAGTAAACCTTATGTTGCTGCTACCTTTGATTTGGTATCTTGTATCTAAGAAGGATGCATAATCAAGAGGTACTTTTAATCGTGTATCATATCTTACAGTACAACGTCTTTGAACTAACTGGATATTACATTTAAAATTCGTGTCAAACATGAATTTCAACACGGCATTCAGGCAACACGCAACACCAATGGCTCAATGCAACACTCACCAAGTACATATCCGTAACAACCATCATTGAGCATGCTCATTATACTAGCTGCATCTGACCTCGAGAATTACCACTTACCACTTTCTAAATTGTCATGAACCAACTCTCCCAAAAGCTTAAGTTACAATACATTTACACCAAATTTCTAATGTCAACTTACTGATCTATTAATTAATTAATGACAGTTTTAGCACCAATACTTCATATGAGAACCAAACAAATCAAACAAACAAAGTCTGGAAAGACTCTTATTGCAAGAGCAGTAGCTAATGAAACAGGTGCATTCTTTTTTCTGATTAATGGACCAGAAATTATGTGAAAGCTAGTTGGTGAAGAATTCCCCTTCTATCATTTTTATTGATGAGATAGATTCAATTGCTCCAAAGAGAGAAAAGACACATGGAAGAAAAGAACTACGGAGTGCCGTATGCTATATATTCTGGACACTCCTGCCATAATTAAAAAATTATTTAGTAAAAAGTCATCTCTATAAACAAGATTACAACACAAGACAGCTCTCATACGACCAGAAGATTCTCTACGTTGAAAGGGACAAACTTTTAGTCAATTATTGATTTCCATTTGCTCTTGCTAATCGTGTGTATTTAACCAAAGATGCCATGCCACAGGCTCACAGATCATTGCAGGGAGAGCTTGCACTAGTAAAAGTAAGCTAGATAGAGTCGCATCATCAATAGGACATTGGAACAAAAATGCAGAACATGAAAAACCAAAGCCAAAAATAACACCACACATAGAAACATCAAATATAAATGACAGGAATAACAACAAATGAAGGAATAGAAGAACATGCAAGTTGCATGCATTAAAACGAGGAAGAACAGAGCATTTAATCAACTCAGAACCTTGGATGATTACAAAAGAAAGATAGATAAAATCGCACAAAGAGGATGTTGAAAACAAAACACAGAACATGCAAAACCAAAGCCCACACATAGAAAGATGAAATAAAAATAACATGATTAACAAAACACATAGGAAGCTGCATGAAACGTACAACTCAAGAAACAAAATAACAATGTAAAAAGAGAAATACCTGAGCGGAGTTAAAAAAGAACAGATGACAAAGGGAAAAAAATGAAGGATGGCGTAAAATGTCAAGACATGCAAAGTAAAAAACCAGATGTCTAAAGCATAAATTAAAAATACACCAAAACATCAACACATGGTACGAGGGAAAAGACAACCATACACAATATCAACGAAATGGAAGATAGTGAAGTGTCTTTGCAGAAAGTGAGGTGACTTTGTAAATCAATAGAAACTAAAAGCAACTAGAAACTAAAAATAAGTTAAAAAATTTCAAACATGGCAACATCACCGCATGACATGCACATTCATTCACCTAACCTTATGTCTGGGGATGGTTCGTTGGTTCGTGGATCTACGCATTTTGTAGAGATGTGGGCTCCATAGTAGCTGAGAAGGGGTTTTCAAGAGGTACCTTCGAGTCTCCATACCAAGAATCAAATGGGCCATCGGGAGCATAGTTTAAATATTTTCCATTAAGATCTTTCCCTTCGAGAATCGAAGACCACGACCATAGTATAGTTGCTACACTGCAAGTAGCGTCAGAAGCCTGTTCTGGACATGCAACCAAGATATTGAAGAGTCTCATTTTAAAACGGTGCAATACCAATAAGCCATAGTCAGATAAGTCTCCATCACCAGATATCAGAAAGAGGTGAATGGGTGGAGGATTTCTGAAAGACCAATGAAGAAGATCCATTAAAAGACGGCCATGGGCATTCCGCTTTCCACCTGCAAATATGTGGACAAGACTCTGATAAATGATGAATTTTCACCACAACAATAAGAACAACAAACAAAGACACTACATTCAAATTTGCCAACAAAAGTTATCTAACAGACATACAGAAGAATTTTCATCTGCTTCTATACGGCCACAGGGAGTTAAGAGACTACTTCAAGGCATTACATTTAAAATCAAACTTATCTTTATTTCAGAAAAATGTGCAAGTGTAATAACTGCCATTGTTCAAAAACAGTTGCTGATTATTTATTTCAATGAATAAATAGTTGTATATGACCCACAATTATTATAAAATTATTATACACAATGAAATGGCATGGAAGTGGAACTGCTTGTCACATAACAAGTATTGATTGCACTTCAATCCACCTGAAGTATTAGTGAAATAAAGTATTGGTCAATATATAAGGGTGATCAAGACTTGATTGATTACCAAAACAAACTAGTAGAGGCGTATGCATAAGTTGCTGATAGAAAAAAGTGAGAAATGCTATGAGACTTATGGTCCGAAACAACAGAAACACGATCGTAGTTTACTGAAAGAGAATGATCAAATGCATATAAAATTCTTTTCCCGCTCATTTACCAAAAGATTGACTTGCCAATTTTCTACCAGATTAACGGAGACATATAAATTTTTTAAACATATGATGGAATTATACACTAGGCACTGAAATTGGTTTGAACTTTGCAACTGATAACATAGGTTCAATGTTATAAAACGTGAAAAGTTGAGAAAACAATGTTGTATTATAACCGTGGTGATAAAGAAAACCACAAATGCAGAAACATGATTACATTGCTATTATTTCCATAATGCTATGAATTGTGTTTCTTCTATTATTATGCCGACACATGACTGTGTTGTTAAATTTTTGGTTGCAAATTGGCTATATGTAAAAGTGAGAGTGACGCACATGTAAAAGTAGAAAAGAACATTTAAGAATTATTTGCCTTTGTCGATGGAAATTATTCTAAAAGAGATTCCTTCCCCTTTTTCTCAATTTATTTCCCCTTAAAGAAAGTAAGTAGCTTACAACAAGCTTAAAATCTAGAAATCACTTGACAAAAAGCAAGCTTAAAATCTTGGAATAATTGCGTTGTGATGATTAAAGAGCAACAATAATATTAAATAGGGATAGGGTAAGGAAAAAGAACCCGGAGTAACGTGGCGGAGATGAATGCCTGTTAACAAAAGTGCTATCCGTTGGAATTTAGAAAACTGAGAAACATCGCCATAAGCGCGAAAAGCAATAGGGCCCTTAATACCGTTAGCTCTAACGGCTCTCCTGATTGAAGGTGCTATCTTCCAAACACTAAAGCCGGATGGCACACCACAGTTGTCGAAGCTCCACCATACCCAAACCCTAACGTTATCTTTCTCGAATTGTTTGCGGGGAGGTTGAGGATGAGAAGAAGAGGAGGATGATGATGATGATGATGAGAAGTTACTCGATGGAGGAGATCGAATAAGAAACGACTGAAGTTGCGATGATGGAGAGGAACAACGATAAGGGGGAAACAAGAGGCTTTTATTACGAATAATAAGGGGAAACATTGTTGGGATCCGAAAGGAGTTACAGCTATTCAACAACAAAGAAAGGATTTTCATACTTACTGAGCGCAGAGATGATGGTAGGTCGATCAAGGGTTTCAACGAAAAAAAAAAGGTGGATCAAGGGTTTGGGTTTTTTAAATTTTTTTTGGGACAAATCTACAAGGGTCCAGACCGACCCAAACGAAGTTCAGAACAATAAAGAAAAAAGTGTGGCTTTTCCCACCTCCTTTCTACTCACCCAACATCCCTAAACCCTACGAAATGACCAATATGTAATTAACTAGAATATTATTGACCCGTGCCATGCACGGGTAGCAAAATGCATGTATAAGTAAGTAGTGGAATTTTTTGTGATTTGAAAATTATATTTAAAGTATCAAAACTTCATGTTAATTTGTATTTTTAAGCACAAACGATATCATATTATGGTGAATAGAGTTCTTCATCGATTACTCTATCTCTAAATAATAACGATAATAGTGTTTGTAATGGCCTTCTACTCTCCCCCTTCTAAAAGCAGAATTGAAACACATTCCACTAAACTTGAGAAACATAACCCCACCATCTCTCTTTCATATGGCCTTGAAACACATTCAACAAGAACATTATCTGGCTTCTAAAAGCAGAATTGAAACACATTCAACAAGAACTCAATTCATTAGAATAGTATAACCATATGGATCCTATTCCCCAAAATGATCCAAGATCAAATATTGTGGTAAGTTGAACATTATCTGGCTTACCAATTGATCCTAAGAAAAAAAACTCTTAATGTGTTTTAACCACCCTATGAACTACCATATGGCTTTGTTCCTCCATCGAGGACAACAACAGTTAGTTTGAGTATTCCTACAAGATTTCAAGGAATTTCGAATATGGGAGTCGGTACATCGAGGTTTAATCATATATACTATCAAAACATGGTGCTGGAATATGTACTTAATTCTCTAGTAACTAATACGACCATGCACTCATTCAGACAACAAATGGATGAGAGAAGTCATGATTTGGTAAACATGATGACTCAGCAAATAGTCAGAGTGCTTAAACCTATAATAGAAAACATGAATAGCACTTACAAAGAATTGGCTGCCCAAATGGGGAGAATTTCTGATGTATTTGGTGCACCCTAAGAGGAAAATGAAAACAGTGTTCAAAATAATAATGAAATAATACCAGAACAAGTATTGCTCAACCGCCTCAAAATGTGGTGGTCCCTTTAAATGTTGCAATTGTCAATAGAAATCAAAATGCCGACGACATGTTGCACCAAATTCAACAAAATGCTTGGGGCATCATGTCAAAAATGTAGAAGAAATGGTGCTGAACAGGCATGTATTCAATGTTGTCTATGCGAAGCATGAGGCTAAATATCTAGAAAGACTAAAGCCTTGATGGAATGAGATGAATCACACAGGTGCGATGAGACTTAGTTGGGGGTACCTCAACCACAGGGTGACTTGGCTAAGGCCCCAATGGCTGAAGGCCGAGAGTGAAACATGGCCGAGTAGGCTGTGGTCGAGGCGAAGAATACTTGATTGGAGCGCAAGTATTCAATCAATGTGGACATACAACGCTGGAGCGATTAAGGTCAATCAACAATAGACGCTGTGGAAATAGGTTTACCCCACTTCCCCGTGCTAGTAAGGTCGTGGATATAAGCCTCTGAGTTTCTATGGACTAGGTTAATTATAACCGTTGATTTTGGTTGATCCAACGGTGAGATGATGTAGGCTCTGATAGTTGCCAATGAAGACTCATGTATATATATATATATATATATATATATATATATATATATATATATATATATATATATATATATATATATATTGTAGCACTTGTACATTTTAAAGACACACATCAATCAATCAAACTACTATTTTCACGGAGTTGACTTTATCTTTACTGCTTTTCTTCATTCATAGATAATCCAAGCCACACGTCCGTCTAACACCCAACCTAACACTCTTTGGAGGAGTTAGGGAACCCATTGTGGAAGAACCAAGTTCCTTCCTCGTCGCAAATGCTTGAAGAATAGAGGATTCACAAACTGTCCAAACCTCTAGTGGACCCTACGCCTTGGACTGAAGTGTTTGACGACAACAAAACTGGCACGCTCAGTGGACATACACGGCTAAATAAACCTTATAGTTTAGTTCTCCTGACCTGGATTATCGTTGGCGTATGTACTTACGTTCTGGTGGAAGCCTAAGCATGGATCCAAATTCTGCATCCAATAAGATGGTTTCAACGAAGTGATAAAACCAAATTCACGCCTCATGCGATAGTGATAGAACCAGCGGTGATGGCCACATCGTTCATTCGGGAGCAGATAGACTTGGAAATTCATAATATCATGTACCAAGTCTCCAAACAGTTGGCTGACATAGCTAAACATATGGTGCACAACGAGGTGCAACAGGCGAAAGAGAAGGAGCGGAGCCGAGCTACGCAAGCCAGTAATGTGATGAGTCTTGGCGTCCCCAGCTAACCACATCGGGGAGCATGCAAGAGGCTCCACCGTATGCTGGTGTGGCAGAACCTCAGCAGACACCTTCTCCTGTTACCCTGGGAAACATGCAACAGGTCTAGCCATGTGGTAATATGGCTGAGTCTCAACAGGAACTTTGTCATCAGGTAAATCCTAATCTTGTATTTCCTTAGCCTTATAATTTTTCCAACGCCAACACTACGGGGCAGTTTATGGCGACTGCTGCTGATATGGCTAATCTTTAACAAGGACAGGTGCAGAGGCACGAAGGCCGCTAGAGACTACAAGATCGATAAGCTTACCACGTGGATCATCGTATGGGTGCCCTCGACGGTTAACCATCTACCCTACACAAGGGGGAAAGCCTAAGGCCCAGAGTTAGGGCTCGGAGGTTAAGCGGATACTACCTGAATCAGCAGTCATGAGTCCCTAACCCACCTGTCTCGAATAGTCATGGAAACAACCTCCACCTTGTCAGAATAGCCAGGCATCTGCTCAAGGAACTAGCTTTGCTAACCTCGGCCAAGTGATGCCTGGGCAGCAATGGACTGGTGGTCCACCTCAGGTACCACCGCAGGTAGGGATGCAAGGTTCCCCAGATACAATGTGGCGACCAACTGTTCCAACCGAGCCTAGCACCTCTAGGTCCAAACTCTTGGATCCGAATTTAATAGTTGACACCATCAAGAAATTCTTCGGTGTACAGTTAAAACCACTTGACAGACTGGTATATAGAAAGCCTTCCCCCGAGTGGTTGGACATATTGGTGCCTTTTCTTAGAGGATTTAAAACACCCTACCTTGTCACATTTTCAGGAGATGATGGCAAGTCAACAATGGAACACATAGGCCAATTAGGGGCCCAATGTGGGGAAGGTAATCAGAACGAATACCATAAGCTTCAACTCTTTTAGGAGATGTCAAAGCTCTTTCCTTTGTCATTGACTGAGACTGTGTTTACTTGGTATTCTTCCCTTCGAGCCAATTCTATACAGACATGGGAAGACATGGAAAGGTGCTTCGATGACAGGTTTTATTTGCAACACCCCGAAGTCACTGCTACTGACCTAATGAATCTACGACAAAAGGTGGACGAGGTGGTGACCGAGTTCATTGAAAGGTTCAAAAAGATGGCCGAAAAATGTTCAGTTTAATTCCCCGAATCGCAACTCACTTCCATGGCTATCGTTGGACTGCACCCGCAATTGAAAGAAAGGATTGTGGAGAAAGCCTTCATTGACTTCAGTAGCCTAACATCTAGGGTTGTTCAAATTGTGTAGTTGATACAGGAGGAAGAGAAGAAGAGGGATACTAGAGGCCGAGGACCAGATTTGGTGGTCGTAGTTGATTCCGGGGAAGACTCGGGGATGACTCAGCCGAACCCACGGCAGGCAACATGGCAACCGAGATAAATGAAAGACATACTCATGTCCAACTCTGAAACCTGCTAAGGGTAAGGAGAAGGACGAGTCAGATAGAAAGACTGAATACTCCCTTGACATCTCCAAGGCACACAAAATCTTCGACTACTTACTCAAAGAGAAACCAATTCGATTGCTTGATGTCCAGAAGATTCCTCCTCCCAAAGAGTTGAGAGGGAAGAAGTACTTCAAATGGCATAACTCTTACAATCATGCCACTTTTAATTGCATCGTATTTCTCCGAGCTATTAAAAGGTCTATTAAGGAAGGGAGGTTCCTATTGGATGAAAAAGGCATGGCCAAAAAGATTGTGGAGAATGACCATTTTCCCGCAATGGGCATAAATATGGTGCACAAGCGAGAAGCACCTCCCGAGAGGACTCCATCGGTCTTTGACCAATTGAGAACAACTATCGGGGCGTCTATCGTGGAGGATCGTATGGCTTACCTACGCAGCAGATTGGAAGTTGGAGAGCCGAGGGATCTTAAGAAGTCCCATAAGAAACTGCCTAAGATTGGCAGACTCACCTAGGGGTTGAGGGAGCTCAATTTGTCTAAATTAAACCGTAGAAGGCAAAAGCCCTAACCACGAGAGCCAAAGCCATGGCCAAAGCACCTCCTGCCTGGGGGGCAAGGCTCGTCCGCTGATGAGGTCATCAAGCAAACTACCTTGCCAATTCCTGGCAAGATATCTATTATCGTCATGAGTATTGACAAAGACCTAAGAGCCACCAGGATAGTGAAACTTCCCTTAGAAGTTCCCCAAGATCAATGGATTGCAAAGAAGGTGTCCAAAGAATAACCCCCCCTCCAAAGTAGCCTCTCAGACACGCTCGCAAAAGAGAACGGCGTAGAGGGTGAGGACAATTCAAAAATAAGGGGGCATGCTGCAAATGCTAACCTCATCTAGGGAAACAGATACATAGGAGATTCATGTGGCCTTTGTAGCCACCGTGTTGGAACAGGCTTTTCGAACACCCATCGAGACCTACCCTTAACACTATTCCCGAGAAAGAGGTCGAGCTGAATAATATGACCGAAGTAGTCGAGATAATTGGTAGTCCAATAACAAATACCATACTAGAATTCCTATAAGATCCTCTTAGCTCGAAGAGGTCTCGGGCATGGGATGCTAACGCTGAGGCTCCTTCCTCTGAAGAGGAACCAAAGTTGTTGGCCGAGAGCGTTGTGGACACAAAGATGGGCGACGAGTCCGAGGACCTATTTGGACTGCTTGCCTTTGGAGATGAGTTGATGGATGACATATTGAGTGAGGTAGGAGAAGGCTTCCTCGAAGATATAGAAATGGTAGGGTTACTACCACTAGTACTCTGTGGAGCTGAAGGATAAACCAAGAAGCTCGAGGGTGACGTTTTTACCGAGGAGGCTGAATGGGCTGCCGTGACATAACCAGACAACCAAGTAACCGAGGATATTCTTTTTGCAAAGCCTACAACGGACATGGTGAAGCACTTGAAGCCATCTTATATCAAGGCCGATTTGAATGGAAAGCTCTTTAATAGTGTGCTCATGGATGGTGGGGTCGCGTTGAATATCATGCCATTGGTTACTATGAAGAAATTTTGAAAGAACGCAGAAGATCTCATCCCAACCACCATTACTATGACTAGCTTTATGGGACACCCTTCCCATGCCCTAGGCATCTTGGTGGCTGATGTTACAGTTGGTCCAAAAGTATCATGATAGCCTTTCTTTGTTATAGAAGGGAAGTCGTGAATGCTATGATCCTCAGGAGGGACTGGATTCATACAAGTGAATGTGTACCCTCTACCGTACATCAGAAGCTAATGATTTGGATTGGTGACAAGGTGGAGATTTTGGAAGCCAATTCAAACCCTTTCCCCACTGAAGTTAAGATGTTTCAGGCCATCTTTGACTCTCGTCATATGTGCCCCATTTTGATACTAAGAGGTTATTTAGAGTGGAATCTTGTGAATGGACCAAGGAAGGTTTCAGACTTTAAATGTTGGCTAATCCAGGACCTAGCAATAAGTCTGATGCTTAATATCCCACCTGAGTTGTAGAGCCTACTGGACAGGCTACACCCGGGGGTTAAATTGGGAACCAAATCACAGCCGAAGATGACTAAAGTTAGTGTGATATTGAGTGCTACCACGATTCCTTTGCTTGGGATTACCATGAGATGTCAGGCTTAGATAGAGCTCTGGTAGAGCATCAGTTACCCATCAAGGATGGATGCAAACCCCACAAGCAGCCACCGAGGAGGTTCAACCCTGAGCTGATGCCTCAGATCAAAGCTGGGGTAGAGAGGCCGTTGAAGGCAAGGTTCATTAGAACCTCTAGGTATGTAGAATGTCCTTCTAATATAGTTTTGGTTATCAAGAAAAATGGCCAAGTGAGGGTTTGTATTGACTATAGAAACCTGAACTTGGCTACACCAAAGGATGTGAATGGTATGCTTGTGGTCGATATGTTAGTCGACGCCGCGACAAACAATACCATCCTGCCATTTATGGATGGCTATTCTAGGAATAACCAAATTTACGTGCTCGATGCAGACACCCTTAAGACTGCCTTTAGGTGCTCCGATGCTTTAGGAATCTATGAGTGGTTTGTAATGCCTTTTAGCCTTAAGAATGCATGAGCCACTTACCAAAGGGCGATGAACGCAATCTTCCATGACTTGAAGCACATCTAATTGAGCTTGAACAAGCACTAAAACAGATGAGACTCTACAATTTCAAAATGAACCCCACTAAGTGTGAGTTCGGTGTGTCTGCAGGTAACTTCTTGGGTTTCTTGGTGCATAACCAAGGTGTTGAGGTAGAAAAGAATAAAACTCGAGCAGTTTTGGAGGCTAGGCCAACCAAGACTAAGAAGGAGCTACAAAGCCTCCTCGGCAAGATTAACTTCTTGAGGAGATTTATTGCTAACTCGGCGAGGAAGATGAAAGCATTTTCACCTTTGGAGAGATTGAAGAGCACCGAGGAGATGATATGAGGGGGGGGGGGGGGGGGGGGGGGGAGCAGCAGGAGGCCTTTGACCAGATCAATACTTCATTACATGTTCCTCCAGTCCTAGTTCCTCCTTTTCTTGAAAGACTGTTGAAACTCTACATTGCGATTGTGGAGCCCTCAGGGAATGAGATGAATCACCGAGGTCCGGTGAGATACAGTTGGAGGGTAGCTCAACCACATGGTGACTCAGCTAAGGAACCAACGACTGAAGGCCGAGAGTGAGACATGACCGAGGAAGGCTGAGGCCGAGGCAAATAATACTTACTTCGAGCGGAAATATTAAATGCACGTAGACATACAATGTTGGAGCAGTTAAGGTCAATGAAAAGAAAACGCCGTGGAAATAAGAGTGACTAGGGTTTACCCCACTAACCCGTGCTAGTGAGGTAGTGGTGAGAAGACTCAGAGTTTATAGGGACTAGGTTAATTATAACCGTTGATTTTGGTTGATCCAATAGTGAGCAGATGTAGCTTCGGATAGTGGCCAGTGAAGACTCATGTATATATATAGTAGTACTTGTACATTTTAAAGACACACATCTGTTTCGTACCGGAGTACGAGCAGTAGTGTTGAACTGAAGTGTTTCGCAAGGATGGGAAGTTGACGTCGGATGGTTGGACTTGGAACTCGGATTGGCCAAGGTGATTTTCTCCCGCGCTTTGGGTGGGGGTACCTGCAAGCACTCCGATGCCTAAGTCAGCAAGCGAAGAGAAGAGGTATTTGAGACAGAAGTGATTGCATAGTTGTAAATGGTGGATTAAACGCTTAAACGCTTATTTATAAGCAACGACTCCGTGCCCGAACCATCGGATTAGGCCACATACGTCTTGACCGTTGGCTGCGAATGGGCACTAATGTGGAGCCCACTTTTGCTCTTAGTAGTGAGCGCGGATTGGGCCAACCCCAAGTGGTGGGGTTCTGGCCCAGTCCGGAACAGTGGCCCTCCAAGCCGAGGTCGAAATGTCTGAGATCGGGGTCGACTTGAAGAATATGGATCCGACATTCCTTTTGCTTCCAGAACGGCAAGAAGTGACTCCCTGCTTTCCGACGCTCGAGGTCGTGGGATTGGTTCACTGCTTTCCTTTCTGCAAAAATAGCTTGACAGAGCATTTAAGCTCGGAATCAAGTAAATCTTGACTGAGCATTGAAGTTGGAGTCAATTGTGTCTTGATTGAGCATTTAAGCTCAGAATCAAGAGGGTTCGAAGCCGCTGTGGACTTCTTCCTTGGTCCTGAACTGAACATTTAGGCTCGGAGTTCGGGACAAGACACGTGCTCAAAGACCAGGGGTCGAAGTCGCTTGGGACTTCTTCCTCCGGTCTCCGTCTCAGCATTTAAGCCAAGCCGAAGAGGAGGCTGGCTTGTGAATAGCGGATTCGGGGTCATTCTGGACCGTTGCGCGCCCCATGACTGAGTATTTAAGCTCAGAGTCGAGGGGGACGTGTGCATCGTTCTTTGACGGCCTCGCCTCATACCGTTGTCCGCCTAGTGGCCAGCTCGATGTCGGACTTGGGTGAGAGGGGCGTTGTTGTGAGTCGGGAGCTGGTGTCGCCGTGAGTCATGTAAATGAGGAAAACAAAATGAATTTATTCAGGGACGCTACTGGTCCGAATGTTACACTTGACTAGCTATAGTACAGCATAAGCTTGGCTGCATTCTAGGTTCGGGGTATCGGCTCCTTGGAGAGAGTTTCCAGGTGGTAAGCTCATGTCCCGGTCTTTGCTGCGACTCGATAGGGTCCTTCCCAGTTGGGTGCGAGTTTTCCTTCGCAAGCATTCTTGTTGCCGACATTAGCCCGCCTGAGGACGAGATCCTCGACATTGAAGTCTCAGGTGATGACACTCTGGTTGTACCGTCTGGCAATCTGAGCTTTGACAACGGCCTCGACAAGCTGTGCTTTATCTCGAACTTCCTGTACGAGGTCTAGTTCTTCTCTTGCAGCTTTGCTGTTTGCCTCATTGCCGAGAGGTTACAGAGTTCTCCAGGTAGATTCTCCGAGGTCCACCGGGATGAAGGCCTCTGTCCCATACGTCAATTTGAAGGGGGGTCTCGTTCGTGGTGGAATGCGAAGTCGTTCGATATGCCCAGAGGACATATGGTAGTTCGTCGGGCCATGCCCCCTTTGCCCCTTTCAGTCTTTTCTTCAACCCTTTGAGAACGACCCTGTTTGCCGACTCCACCTGCCCATTGGTTTTGGGATGCTCGATGGAGGTGAAGTGCTGTTTGATGTTCAGATCTGTCACAAATTTTTGAAACCCCTTATCAGTGAACTGCGTCCCGTTGTCAGTGATTACCACAGAGGGAACCCCGAATCGGGTCAGGATGTTCGTTTTCACAAACTTGATGAAGTTGTTGGCAGTTATTTGGGCAAGTGGTTCTGGTTCGATCCATTTTGTAAGGTAGTCGACGACGACGATCAAGTACTTGACCCCGCCTCGGCCGGGTAAGAAAAGTTCGAGGAGGTCTATTCCCCACTGACTGAAAGGCCATGATGCCGACAAGGAAGAGAGTTCGGCTGGTGGAGCGTGATGGATGTCGGCATACCGCTGGCAGGTGTCGCACCTTCTGACGAGGTCAGAAGCGTCCTTCGTCATAGTTGGCCAGTAGTATCCTTCCCTGAGGGCCTTCTTCGCCAGGGCCCAGGCCCCCAAGTGTTGTCCGCAGATTCCTTCGTGTATTTCATCCAGCATGTACCCGACCTCCTCCCCTTAAACACACTTCAAGAGGGGGTAGAAAAACAACGCCGGAAGAGCTTCCCGTCTATAATGGAGTAAGACGTTGTACGTCGTCAGATTGCAGTGGCTTCCTTGGGGTCGACTGGTTCCACACCGAGCTCGATGTAATCTTTGATGGGTTGTATCCACCCCGCGCCTTCTGTTACTGTGTTGACCTTGGACACAAAGGTTGGAGACAGGTCGACGCTTGGTTTTATCAGGCTTTCGTGAATGATGCTCCGCGGATTGCCTGTTGGCTTTGTGCTAGCTAGCTTGGCTAAGATGTCTGCCCGGGCATTCACAACCCGAGGTACATGCTTCAATTCTGTCAGCTAGAAACGAAGGAGCAACTCCCGTACCCGTGCTAGGTATCGCTGCAGAACGAGGTCATTTGTCACGAAATCCCTCTTGACTTGGGAAACCACCAATAACGAATCCGTGTTCAGCTCGATGATTTTTGCCCATAAATTTAAGGCTAGTTTCAGTCCGGCAATGCAAGCTTCGTATTTTGCCTAGTTGTTAGAAGTGGTGAAGGCGGAGCTGAGGGAAACCTCGATCATCAGCCCTTCGGAGTTCTCGAGGATGAGCCCCGATCCGCTGCCCTTCGAATTCGAGGATCCATCGATGTGGAGCTTCCACTGCAAACAATTGGTCTCGGAGAGTGGCGACGTCATTTCTGCAATGAAGTCGGCTAGGACTTGAGCCTTGAGAGCGGACTGGGCCTTGTATTTGATGCCGAACTCAGATAATTCTACGGCCCACTTGATGATTCTTCCTGCGAGGTCGGGGCAGTAGTGTTGAACTGAAGTGTTCCGCAAGGATGGGAAGTTGACTTTGAATGGTTGGGCTTGGACCTTGGATTGGCCGAGGTGATCTTCTCCCGTGCCTCGTGTGGGGTACCTGCAAGCACTTCGATGCCTAAGTCAGCAAGGGAAGAGAAGAGGTATTTGATAGAGAAGTGAGTGCGTACCTGGAAATGATGGATTGAACGCGTATTTATAAGCAACGACTCCGTGCCCGAATCGTCGGATTGGGCCGCATAGGTCTGACCGTTGGATGCGAATGGGCACAAATGTGGAGCCCACCTTTGCTCTTAGCAGTGCACGCAGATTGGGCCAAGCCCAAGTGGTGGGGTTCTGGCCCAGTCCGGAACAACATCGATTAATCTAACTACTATTTTCTCACATTTTACATTATCTTTACTGCTTTTCTTTATGTTTTCTTAGTTCGTAGATAGTCCATGCCACATGTCCCTCTCACACCCAACCTAACACTCTTTGGAGGAGTTAGGCAACAAATAGTCTAGGAACAGAGTTCTTTCCTCGACGCAATTACTTGAAGAACAAAGGAATCACAAACTGTCCAAACCTCTAGCCGACTCTACGGCTAGGACTGACGTGTTTGACGACAACAAGAATCAATTGATGGCTATATTAGTAGATTCAGACAAATAGAAGCCAAGTGCATAACAGCCATTCCTGAGTACGAACTTGTACAAATGGCTGGGGCAGGTTTCCATTACAATGCTTGAAAGAAAATGATCAACCAACAGTCGAGAGATATGTCTCATTTGGCAGTTAGTGCTAGACAAATCCAAAAGCTAAATTCACAAAAATATAAACTTAATAAAAACAAAAAGGGCTATAAAAGGAGTGCTTTTCTAAGAAAACTAATGATTATTCAAAAAAAGAGAATGATCTTTTTTCTCGAAACGATGGAAAGAGATTTCGAATGAGAAAGTGAGCCTACAGAAGAATCTAGTGGTGATCATTTGGCTGAATTAAAGTCAGGACCCCCTTAAGTTTGTTCAGGATTACAATTACTTTTATTGGTCAAAGAAAGTTCTAAATTTGTTAAGACTTTGATATAAATAAAGCTAACTAGATTTATGACATTTAGTTAAAGGACAAACAGTTTGTCTTAACTGATGACCATAAAATGCCTTCTCTTGCTCAAATGAAAGGAAAACTATACTGCAAATACCATAATGTATTTGGATACTACTAATTTGTATGTTCGTTTCAGGGACCTCATGCAGTAGGCAATAGAAGAAGGACACCCGATTTTCAAAGAAAAGAAAAAGGCTCCCATGAAAGTGTATACTGATCCATATTATGTGGCTAAAAAGGTCAGTGGAGTACTATGGGCCTACCACACTAATCCTTAGACTACTCCCAAGGAAACCCCTTTCTTATTCAAACTACTCCTTCACTTAAAAGAGAACTGCATGAGGAAATCAATCAAGATGAAGCCGCAAGGTTCGAACTTGGCTTGATCGATTAGATGAGAAAACAAGCAAGAATCGAATTGTAAGAATCTTCTTCAACAAGAAGGTTTCTCTTAGATCGTTCAAGAAGGGGGATCTAGTGTTCAGAAAAACAGAAAATGCTCAGAAACGGGTACACGAAGGCAAGCTCAGAGTGAATTGGGAATGACCTTTCAAAATCAGTGGAGAGCGGACCAAGAGATCGTTACAAAGTGGAAGAGATCTCTGGAAAGCCAATTCTAAGGTCGTGGATTGCCACACACCTTAAGCTTTATTTCAGTTGATTAACTTGTAAATGAGCCATGTACTTTTTTTTCCCTCTTTAGGTCTTTTTTCCCACTGGGTGTTTGGTGCATTAAGGTTTTAAAGGGGCACAACCCTTATTTTATTTTTCATCAATAAAAGTAAACACATGTGTCGAATTATTTCTTACTTAGATTAGTTCAACAAATGTATTATGAAAGATTCAAAGGCAACTAGCTTGAGATCGAAACTACTGATCCTTACGTATAAAGACATTGTGATCCTATGCCTTAAGAACTCGAACTCTAAAATAGTATGAAGAGGATTGGCATAAGAATCCTAAAGCCACATACCTGCCTTTAAAAAACATGAGTTCTAAAGCTGCTTGAAGAGGTTGGCATAAGAATCCTAAGATTCCATTGATTCATATAAAGCCCATATGATATTGTTCCACTATTCTTATCTTCCGAGCACTTCTTTGAGCTTTACATATATCTTCTAAAGCTCAAACTATCTTCTATAATGTGCCTTTGTCTAGAACATGTTCTTCTTTGATTTTTAATGACTTATACTTGTCTAAAAGATCACTCAAGAAGACTCATTAGAATACTAATGAATCAGAAAGCTTAAAGAGCTTATCAAAACTGTTTGTTCTCATCAAAACATGTCATAAGCATTTTGCCTCAACAGTTGGTTCCCTAACTACTTCAAAGAGCGTTAGGATTAGGTGTGGGAGGATGGCAAAGTAGTCTAAGATCACTCTAAGGCTTTGCATAAAGTTAAAGAAAAGTAAAACACTTGAAAATAGTTGTGTTTGATGGATTGTCGTATGTCTAAAATATTTACAAACTACTTATATATACAAGGGTCTCTATCAATAAAGAAACTACTGTTGGATCGGATAACATCAACGTACAATAAAGCCTACACCCCCTAAATTTTAAGTAAAGTCGCTCGATAATGCCCACTAGCACTGAAAGTGTGTAGAAAACCTTCTCTTCCTATTTTTAAGACGCCTTAGCCATGTTCTTCTCAATTGCTGCAAGTCTATTATTTTGGAGTGTAGTCATGGATCGTAGTCTGAGTGATGAGTATGCGAAAGGAGTCGAAGATTTTATAAATTTTGCTCAAGCAAATCTTTGCAAAACTAATGTTCGCAAAACTAATTTCCCAAAATTGATGTTCCCGAAACTGATGTAACTTATTCCTGTCCTTGTTGTGATTGTGTGAATCGGGCCCCACAACCACCGACTGTAATATGGGGCCATCTCTTTGTTTATGGGATCTTACCCAGTTATACCACATGGATATGGCATGCTCTAAAATCTCAAATTAGTTGGCTTGAAGTCGCATGATTGCCACGTTTTGATGCAACAACTACTACCTGTGGCCATTCGTGGCATCTTGCCGAAAGATATCCGACATACCATAACTAGATTGTTCCTATTTTTCAATAGTATTGTTCCTATTTTTCAATAGTATATGTGCTAAATTCATCGACCCTCAAAAATTTGACGAGTTTAAAAATGAGGCTGCTATTATATTGTGTCAGTTGGAGACGTTTTTTCCTCCATCGTTCTTTGATATCATGGTTCATTTAATTGTTCATCTAATTAGGGAGAATAGATTATGTGGCCCTGTTTATTTAAGGTGGATGTACGCAGTAGAGCGATACATGAATATCTTGAAAGGATATATGAAGAACCAATATCAACCTGAAGCAACTGTTGTCGATAGGTATGTCACAGAAGAAACTAATGAGTTTTGTTCAGACTACTTGTCAAAAGCGAAATCTGTAGGACTACCAAAGTATCGTTATACACGGAGATGGCAAGGTAAAGGTACAATGGGCCGGCCACTAAGAGCATGGGTCAAGTTGAAGTGCTTCAAACACATTGTATGTTTTGAATAACACATATGAGGTATTACCTTACTTGTATCATCATAAAGAGATCGTAAAGGCCATAAAGAGATCGTAAAGGCCAAAAACCCTCGAATGAAAGAAATATCGTTATTGAACGAGCATAACAACACATTCACAGATTAAGAAAGATGCGACTGCCTCTGAGACTTTGAGATGGTTAGAACATGACCCTTGCTTTAATGTCGTGTGTTGGAGCGGGTACGACATAAATAAATTTTCCTTTTACACAAAGTCGAAAGATGACATCAGTACCATGAAAAATAGTGGCATTATGGTCATGGCTTACTCAATGCACTTCTCTAGTTCAAAGGACGTACACTAATCTCGTACTCGCATCCATTGCTTACTTTGGTGTCATTGAAGAGATCTGGGAACTTGATTACCGTAAATTTAAAGTGCCTCTTTTTAAATGTAAGTGGGTTAACACAAAAGTGGTGTACCGACGAAATGGGATTTACACTAGTGGACCTTGACAAGGTAAGCTATAATGAGCAACCTTTCATCATGGCTGACTAAGAAAAACAAGTATTCTATGTGAAAGATCCTTCTAACAGAAAGTGGTCAGTGGTCCTACAAGGAAAAATAGGAAGTAATGAAAATGAAGATTCAAGTCTTGAAATTTCTGAAATGCTCTAAAATCTGTATTCTGTAAGGCAATAATAATTAGTTGGATTGTTGTAACTCTGAAATGTTTTTGATTTATTCTTACAAGTTACTAATCTTTGGATGGTTGTAACTGATATATTTTGTTTCCTTTGTTCAAACAGATATTGCGACGACCCTCGTCCTCATCATAGAAACCCTTGAATACTTAACCTCATAATCTCAAAACCAAGTAAATTTAAAACTTAAGACATGTATAACTTAACATACATCACATATTTAAAAACATAGTTAAGAGTTTTAGAAAATATGTGGCAATACTAACGCCACTCAAGTATATATCAGAGTACTACAAAACAACGGAGAGTAGGAACTCGAAAACAAGGTCATCCAAATGACTTAAACGGGACTCAAAAGACTGACACACTGGTAAACAAAACTCAGGTTCTCTCAATGAGACACCTGTCGGCTCCATCATACTACATCGGCATCCTCGGTGCCTTCAATGTCCTTCGTGGAAGGAAGAGTATATCTCCTTCTGCTGCAAGCGGCTCCTCGACTGGGTCTAAACGATCCAACAAATATACAAAAGAAAAACACGTAGGGCTAAGATACATGTATAAGTCAGAAAAATGGGAAGATAAGGTAAAGCTTAATTTAAATATGTCACAACCACACCAAATCAAGTTATTTCTTATCTTATATCCTTTATTGATATTTTATGTTTATGACTCTATCTATGAGTATGTGTCAATACTATATGCTGATTCTGTCCATATTATGAAGCCACAAACGTTCTCACAGATTGTTAGGAACGCCATCCGACTGTCACCACAGACTCCGGATGTTGTAAGTCTATTCCTATCAGAAACAAATCAGAGTAATCTAATCCTATCATTACCCCACCTGACCAGCATAAATATAAACATGTCCTACTAAGGACCCGACCCGGTACTTGACCTCGTGTGACCCATATATACCACACAGTTGTGGGTTTACAAAACATATGCAATCTATATGATTTAGTTTGATCACATCTTAACCCGTATGCCTTACTCATCTTGTTAATCAGTACATTGTACTATCTCTTGCACTACGGTTAAGTATTCATTCCAATTTATATCTCTTTATGACTCTTAATTTACTTTCCACACCAAAATTCATGATGCAATCTTAAGTTCATTACTATTATGAAATGAAGTCACGTTTCTTATCTTAACTCTATAAATAAAACAGCTCAACAAATAATCACAATTAGCACGTAAGCATTTCATAACATTTAAACAATCAAAGCAAACCAAAAAGCAACACAACAAATCAATCACACAATAAACCAATTAATAATGATATTTCCTTCATTCGAGGGTTTTTGGCCTAACAACATTTATATTAAGCTAGCATTTAACCGGTCCTCAACGGTCTAAAT
Source organism: Astragalus glycyphyllos (assembly GCA_963573325.1). Lineage (NCBI taxonomy): Eukaryota > Viridiplantae > Streptophyta > Magnoliopsida > Fabales > Fabaceae > Astragalus > Astragalus glycyphyllos. The sequence continues at coordinate 43,497,629 of OY754307.1, forward strand.
TTCATTTAACCTTAACTTCGAAAAGTAGTCAAATGATATTTAGGTATCACTGACTATTTAACTCTAGTAGAGCTTGGGTCACTCTACACATATTTAAATTAAAACTTTATGCTAACTGTCCCGACGAGTACAGTATCTTGCCCCCACCTAAATTATAGCATGAGCGTACACTTGCTCCGACAACACCTATACGTACTCGAACAAAGCTACGAAACTACAAACACAAGTTGTTGGCTGTTTTGTGGTTGAAAGGTTTAGAGGAATGTGAGAAGGAAGTGTTTTGGTTATGGAATGATGAGTCAATCAAAGAACTTGACTTGCTATTTATAGTAGTTCCATGGATCTTGCTTACATCATGCTAAGCATGAGGTATAAAATTCACCTTTTAGGTGGCATGATTATAAGGCTTCAAAGGAGTGAGTAATCTATTATCTATGTAAGTGACAAAATCTTAGTAAACCAACACATAACACTTGTAAGCATGAGGTGTTAACCTACTTTTTGGTGGCATGAATTTATGAGCTTAAGTGATGAGTCATCTTAAGCAAGCAACAAAGTGGAAGACTCTCATGCATGCATGTAGAAGGATGATGTGTAATCCCTCTTTTAGGTGGCAGGCTCTCATGAGTTAAAATGGTGATTCATCCAAGCAAGTATGAGGTGTCCTATTCTCATGAACTAAAATAGTGATTCATATTAAACTAGCATGAGGTGTTATAACTTATCTTATAAGGAAGCATACTAAGGTGACTACTAAAATAAATGTATATATATCATCATATATCATATCATATCATATAAATATATAATGATCTTCATGAGGTAATAACCGCATACATGTGACACGCATATACAAACATAAATAATAATAATAATAATATATCAATATATATATATATATATATATATATATATATATGTGTGTGTGTGTAAAATTACCAAAAACATATGTTTGTCTTATTTATTAATGGTTTAAATATGTATTTAGTCCCTGCAAATGTCCCTGTTTTTTGATTTAGTCCCTGCAATTTTTTTTAAATACGTCCCTGCAAAATAACTTTTTTTTAAATACGTCCCTACAAAACAAAATTTTTAAAAACGTCCCTGCAAAATAGTTTTTTTTTAAATACGTCCCTACAAAATAACTTTTTTTTAAATACGTCCCTGCAAAATATCACAATTTGTTTTTGTTGGGACGTATTTAAAAAAAAGGTTATTTTGCAGGGACGTATTTAAAAAAAAGTTATTTTGCAGGGACGTATTTAAAATTCCAACTTTCGGAAGGGCATATTTAAAAAAAAGTTATTTTGCAGGGACGTATTTAAAAAAAAAATTTGCAGGGACTAAATCGAAAAACAGGGACATTTGCAGGGACTAAATACATATTTAAACCTTTATTAATTATCATCACAAGCTTATTTTAATAAACACTCAAAATTAACTTTAGAAAAATTAGAATGTAATACTTAGGTCTTTCTCTAACCCGAAAAACACACAGTTAAAATAAAACTATTTCTAAAATATATCTTAATAACTATTTTGAAAAATTGGGGTGTTACATTACCACCTCCATAAAGAAATTTTGTCCCAGAAATTTAACATACATGATAGCAAGTGTAGATACTCTTACTATCCCACCATATAATCCTTAGTAACATCATCCAAAACCATCATTAATAGTGAGATATGAAGTCCTTAAAGCTTATAATCCAAAATCTTCACAAGTAATGTTCTAGATCATCTCTTCTGAAATTCTAGATAATGTGCAAATTTTCGACTATTATTGAATAAATTTGATCCATCAATTGTTGCACAAAATATGTTTCTTTAGTTAAACCTTAATCAACAAAATGGTGTTCTACACTTCATTCAATCAAAAGTCTCTAGAGGCATCATACCTATACTTTAAGTGAAAGCTTATTGTTTAGAGGTGAACTATAGGATAAGCATTACTCAATCTTCGATTGGGTTCCTAACGCTATATGTTGTAGTTTATTTCAAAACTTAGTGATAACCTAGGATCTCTTTCACTAACAATGTTAGAATGTATTCCATAAACTCTCACAACACTTCTCACATTAGTATGTGCCGACTTATCTAAACTATGACTCTGGATATAAAGCTAACTAGTCTATAATGTAAATATGTTCTAACCCCTCTTAAAGGATGATTATCTTCCATGGGAATGAAAGTAGTATTATTAGATAATATATATACTTTCCCAAATTGCATCAAACTTCTTAAGAGTTCAAATACAAATCTATTTCAATTCTATCCCATTTCCATTTAGGAATATTTATTAATTGTAACAAACCTGTAATGTTCTTATGTTCAATCTTAGTTCTAGATAGACTAGGCACAACAAGACTTAGTTTAACTATGCACCTCTTCATACTAAACCATCAAAACATTATTTCTTCATGTCCTAATATATATTTACTCTTATGAACGTCTTCTAAGATCATCTCTCTATTTTTCTATTATATGGGATACAAATCTTATCAAATCTAAGGGGATAGATACTACCTTACTAACAACTTTCTTAGTTAGTGACATTCTCATGACTTACTAGATCATTCAACTTACTCAAATGTGAAGTCACCAATGTCACAAGGGGGGGGGGGGGAGGAATTGTAGCCCTTATACAGTTCTCCTGAAATAAAAGAACTTTGCTTCACAAGTATTACTCAGACTCAAGAAAGTAAGTAATACGTGTTAGAGATTAGAAGTAATAAAACAATCTTCTTCCTAAGAAAGGTAAAAAGAGAAGCGTGATGAAACAGTCTTCTCAACTATAGTCAAGTTGAGAAGGGTCTGTTACTTCTTCCTTCGATGCTTCTCACAGTTTATATCAATGATTGTTTTAAGTAGCTTTAAGCTGTGAGTCCCAAATATGTTTTCAAATCGTTTTACCAAGAGTTTATGTTCAAGTTGTGAAGGTGAGAAGGTTTAATAAATAATGACTCTGTGTGGACCAGAGAAGGGTCATATAGGACTCTTCTCAGTTTTCATAAACCTTCTCCCTAAGGAGAGTTTTTCTACAATAAGTAATCTATAAAGACAGTAAATGACACAGTGATTTATAGTGGTTCACCCCACTCCAGGGCTACATCCACTCCTCACATCCAGTGAGAATTTCCACTATTTTTCCAAAATAGATTACACAGTTTACATCTCTCCAAAGATGAGCTCTCTTGGTAGTTTTCTTTCCCAGCTCTACCTACTGTATACTTCACTAATAAACCTGACCAGATCTATTAGACTGCTTCCAACACTGAAGCACTCACTTCTCAAGTCGTACAACAGCTCATGCTACTTGAGAAGGTTCCCTTATTCAAGATTCTGTTTGGTTTATAGGGTTTTTGGGATTTCTAGAGCTTGGTTGATACATATGGAGTATTACAATAATAACTTCAACACAAGACTTCGTACATACTCAGAGAATGGATGAATCCCTTCTGTTTTAGGTTCAGCTGAGTATGGAAGAGAAAGAACTGGAATAGGTGAGAAGGTTGATAGCTCTGAATTTTGATTCAATCTCTTGAGGAGTAATGGCGTCCAAGGCTGTTGTTTTATAGAGTTAATATTGTGTATTAACTGTTGGATCAAGAATTGTAGCCGTTGGTTGAGAAACTAGCCGTTTATAGCCGTTGGAAATACGCTCCTCTGCAACATACAGCTGTATGTACTTTTCTGCAGAAACCAGGCTGTTCGTTGCTGTCATGACCCTTCTCACAGTGACTCTTCTCACTGTGATCCTTCTCACATGATCTCTTTGTTGAAGATGATAAATCTTAAGTTGATTCTTTCTCATGTTGATGCTTCTTAGGATGATGATTCTTCTTACCATGACCCTTCTCAGGATCATGACTCTTTTCAACATGAATCTTCTCATCTTGACCCTTCTCAGGATCATGACTCTTCTCAACTTAACTTTTTCTCAAGTGATGCTTCTCATCTTTACTGTCATGACTCTTCTTGCCTTGATCCTTCTTATTCAACCTTCTTATATTGCCACAATGCATGATGAAACTTCACAAACAGATTCTTCTCAAGATTACACTCTGGTTCTTGATTTTAATCTATGTTTTGGGAAGTCTCCTTTCTCCATAATTGTGTGGGCAATAGTCTTCCTAGTTTTCTCTTTGATTGATGCTTCTCATAAGCAAATATCTTGTTGAGATTAGTTTGAAATATCTGTCCTTATGAAACACTCACCAAGAAGCATTAGTAATATATGAAATCAGAAATCTTAAGCTTCTCACTTTTGAGGTTTGTTGAACATCAAAACTTAATTAGGGATTTTGCCTCAACACAGACAAACACAAAGTTTAAGAATTCAACAAGTTGTGGCTAGGGTAACTATTCATAAACCATGAGTAGGATTCTTACATTAATGAATTCTCAACTATCTAAAACAAAGGTCATGGGTTCCTCTTTCCTATACCAAAATCCCAACAGAAATTATCACAATATACTCTAAAATCTCCTAAGAGTTCAGGTAATGCTAACACAGGTGAAGTGGTCAATCTCCCCTTTGATTCCTGAAATTTCTTTTCATATCTGTCTGATCACACTTAAGATGTATATTTATTAGCTAAGTGGGTTATAGGAAAGACTAACTTTATAGATCTTATATGGTATCTAACTAATATGGGGAAAACTTCTAATCTTACTCTCATTCTTAGATTGCTTCTGTCTACGAATGAGGTCAACATCAGACGAGTTCACAACTTTACTTCCTTGAACTACTTGTTCTAAAAATAGGGACTTCTTCTAATCAAAGTTAACCTTTGGAAAACATAGTATCCATCTACTATCATTTTAAACTTAGAGTACCTTTCTATGTTGAGTTGTCATGCTCTTCCCTAATGATGAAACATGTCAGAATATCTTCTATAAATACCTTCAAAAATCTTTCTAAGAAGGGTCGAAAAGTTCGAATTGTGTGATCCACAAATACTGTAGGAATATTAATCAAATCAAAAAGGTCAATAACTAACAACTCATAAGATCCACACTTAGATCTAAAGGCGTCTATCTTCCTTTTGGGCTTTCATTTGATAACACTCTAACTTTAAGTCAATCTTAAAGAAAACAATTACTTCCTTAATCAACCTACCAGATCATCTAACTTAGGCAAATGATATGTACTCTTAATGATCATTATATTCCAATTTCCTGTAATCCATTCAAGTCCTAGATGAACCAAACACAAGAGCTCTTCATGGTCTTGCACTAGTTGGCTTTCATTCTATTAAGATCATGCATGTAAGATACTATAGATATTGTCTTAAACCTATGGTGAATTCTATCACTCCCTCATGTGGCAATCTAACTACAAAATAGGTACCGTAGAGATAGGATTTCAAGATCTACAAGGTACTGTCTACTTTCTTTGATCCCTAGACATATAAACTAAAGTATGTGGTAGTGGTTTGATGATATTAATAGAAGCTACGAGTTGGTATTAAAATTTTAGACAAGGCGAACACCACTAATCCACACATCTTTGAAGTCAACAACTATCAAACCAACTAACTATGGTTGCAGTTACAAGCCAACTGCTAACCCAACTAAAGCCAACTAAGCAATAAAATGCTGACTAGGCAATACACATAAGCAACAAGTCAATGTCAATTACAACCAACAAATATAACAGGTGATGACGCTTGGTTAGGAATCTTGTTAAGAGGAATTTCACCTCTTAAATCCCTCTTTCCAATGTTTGTGTTTCTAATAGAAATACGCTTCTTAATACACGGTTTTAGTCGGCTAGTTTTGGTGGTTGTTCTGAGGGTGTGAGAGTGATAATTCCAAGAAGTCTTCAACCTTCAATATTCTTCTAGCATGATGTAATCCGAGTTTAGTGGAGTGGCATGATGAGCTACCGAGCCTTTAATAAGATGAGGAAGAATGATGTATCATCTAAGGTTTTGATTTTCTCTTGGAGACTCCTGCATAATAGCATGATTTTCTCATGATTTATTCAAACAAGGCATTCTTTCCTCACAACGTGATAGAAGCTGTGGCTTATGTTATATATCGGATGAAAATTGTAGTCACTTGTTCTTCTCGTGTTCTTTCTCTTTTAAAGTGTGGGGACATATTTTTAGGTGGCTGAGATGCGATATATAACAGTTTAAAGTGGAATTTTATTCAGTTTGGCTCTTTTATGTGTGGCAAAAAACTGAAAAGAGTTCAGCATTTAGTTTGGTTTTATGTGGTTTGGTGTACTAGAAACAAAACTATTTTTGAGGGAGGTGTAGCAAATGTTGCTGATGTTGTTGGTCATGTAAAACAAATTTCTTGGTTATGGTTAGCAGCTAGAAGAGGTATTGTGTTTGGTATTTCTTATGCAGGTTGGTTATCCTATCTGAAGGAGTGTTTACAGGATAATTGAGGTGTTTCTCACAGCTTAGCTGCTGGTGCTTTGTGTGTTGTTTGTCAAAATCTCTGTTTCTGGGTCGTGGTCGTGTACTCGTGTTATTGCTGTATTATTTTACTAATTCTCTATTGCTGCAGTTTTTGTCTGAAATGTGATGATAACCTCTTGGAGATATGTTGTGGCAATGGTTCTCTTTTTTTGAATTTTATTATTGTCAGTTTGGGATATCTGAAGTATTATGCAGCATAAGCATATTGTTAATAGTTGCTATGTTGGAGGTTTGTTATCTGTCAAAAAAAATTACCTTGTTTCTGTTGGGTTTTATTCCAACTTGTGCTGAACCTTTTTTAATGATACGTCCATCATCGATTATAAAAAAAAAAGTATGTATTTTCAATGATACGTCCACCTTTTAAATTATTTACATGAACCTTTTTTAATGATACGTCCCCTAATAATTTAAATTTAAGTGATTGTTTGATGTTTACAAGGGAAAAAGCTGAAAGAAGTAGTAGCAACACTGTCAAATGCTATCAAAGGCATTAGTCCTTTTATGTAAGTGTTATTGTCCTAGACTTCTACTTTGAGATATGACTTTGGGAAAAGTATGGGTTTCTATTGCTTATCTCTATGAGTAGTAGTAGTTTACCATAAATGTCATCTCGTCGATATCAGAATATGCCAAAAACATGTCAACAATACAAGATGGAGGAACTAATTTGTTCCTTTAGTGTAATTTTTTTTTTATGCTCATGCTAATGCTATGAATATTTTATTCTTGAGCTACATTTTCTTGAAAATATGCTCCCTCTAACACTATTGGTATTGGATTAGGTAGCTTTTGCTGTAAGATCGAGACATTCACTTCAGTAATAATAAGAACTTTGTTCCTACAAGTTAGAAGATTTGTTGCTTCCTCCCTCACCCCTTTTGCCTTGTTTGAACACATTTTATTTCCCTTCTGAATATTATATCATGAAATCTCCTATGATAATAAACTAGAAGTTCAAAAATTAGTAAACATTCACATTTCTGGTGTTGCCCATACAAGTTTAGATTATGCAAATTCTTAATGTGGAATGCTTGGATTAATTCCTATTTTGAAGCCTGGTCTTTTGAAACTTTTATTTTAGGTTCTTTACCCAATATTAGTTGGCAAAATACCTTGTCTAAATTTAGAAATTAGAACTAAAAAAAACTACAGCTGAGAAATCAGAAAAAATTATCAAATATTTCTATTTGAATTGTCTTTATGGTAAACATGTGAAAACTATATCAATGCACATTCAATATTCTGAAGTACCAATTTCTGATATTCAAAAAACAACATTTCTAGTTGCAGTTCTTATTCTTATTTGGTTGAGTAAACGACTCACTGTTATTTTTCAAGAAGGAAATTAGCATTTATCTAAAACATCATGATGCTATGATCCAATCACATCAATGTCATTTTGATATAACAAAACATACCAAAGACCCAAGGAGAATGTCTGGAACCAACTAAATCTAGTTTGAGACTTCTAGTTTGATTTATAATCAAAATAAATTACTCTCTGATTTACTAGACATTTGGAACTAAATTACATGAAAAACATTGGTTTCTACTTTCGTTTCCACCGTAAAGTGAAACAAGACTTTCCATGTATATGGTATAGCTCCCATTGAACGCTTTGCTCCATAAACCTGAAAAATCTCTTATATCGTCACTGTCAGCTTTATACAACACCAAATTTTCATTCTTTCCAATCCAAAGAAACCTATCGTTTCCGTAAAACCCCACAAGATTAAAGAACCCTGGCATGGGTCCAACACTGTATTGCTTGATCCAAGACCCTTCATCCCAATAATCTTTCATTCATCCAAACATCAAAGCACATCGCTGTTCCTCCCCACTGTGAAAGAATGACACCAATCGTGGTAGAATCATTAAAGGGTGCTAGAAATGCAAAACATTCTTTGGAAGAATAACATGTTTCGGGCATTTTTATCCTTCTAAAAAATTCATTAACCATGTCAAATGCTAGAATAATCTCCCTTGCTTTACCACGCTTCTCGTCAAGATAACCCCCGCCAGTGATAACAATTGTTGGCATAAGTGTAAACTCGAGATGAACTACAGATATCAAGTGAAAGCGGGAGAGCAGCAACATCAAGTTTTCTCCAAAAGTTAGAATTGAGGCTGTATAACTCAACAATCCAATGCCCACTTTCTCGTTCAAATGCTTCCTTCCAACAAAATCTTTTCAACACAACAACTTTGTAGTCATTAGTTTTTGGGTCATAGCCAAAGCCAACATACTCTCTATCAATATAAATATCTAAAGGAAGCTTTTTTGGAGTCTCCACAATGCTCCGCATCATTTTTATTCAAAATATTATTTATCTATAATTTAAACAGAAGACTTTAATTGTAGCTCTTAATTAGATATAGTTAAAACAGATAATTACACACTAACTTTTTTTTTTGACAAGAACAAACTTAATTCATTTCATTAAACAGAATTGTTTCAATACAGGTTGGAATGAAATAAAAAACGTGGGAACTAGCAAACAATCTTGATGCCCGTGCTAACGTATGAGCAACAAGATTAGCTTGTCTCCGAATATAGCTAACCTCAAAGCTAGGAAAAAGACGTAATCTATTACGACAATACAATAAAATAGTACCAAGTTCGGTATTCGGCAAAGGCTCTACCTTCAAGCCATTTACAACTGGAGCACAGTCCAGTTCAATGGAAACAGAAGATAGCCCCAAAGCTTCCAACCAAGCCAATGCTTCCTTAAGACCAATTGCCTCCGCTTCTTGCGGTGTTGGGACTCCATGGAACCACATAGTTTTGCCTCTATAGAAATCACCTGTGGACGTTCGAATACACAAACCAATACCATATTTGTTGTCTTCCGCAAAAATTGCCGCATCGACGTTACATTTTAAAGCTCCTGCTGCTGGCCGAACCCACCTCAATACCCGTGGCAGCTGCTGGCCCGAGAGCACAGGAGGATGGTGCTGTTGCTGGCGCGCTCCAAACCAAGCGTCAAACATATCCTTCGCGGCGTGAACGACTTGCTCAACCGGTTGTAACACCCCAGCCCAAACCTGGCCTTGTCATTACGGCGACGCCAAAGAGCCCAAATACCCATTAAAAACCTGTTTCTACTAGCCACGTACAACGAACCCAGCATCGAAAAAATGGCATCACGCAGAGTTGCTGCGTTTTCTGCTGCAACCCGAAAGGGCAGCAACAAGTCCAGCTTCTGCCACACTTCCTGTACAGCGCTACACTCCAAAAAAACATGACTATCTGTTTCCTCTTCTTGTTCGCAAAAAGGACACAAAACGGTGCAATCAACATGTCTCTTAACCAAGTTACTACGAGTAGGAAGACACCCCCTAGCAAGCCTCCAAATTAATAATTTAACTTTCGGTGGAACGCCCGCTTTCCAAATGGACATCCAATCACCGTCAATTCTAGCATGTGAATTATTAATAATTTCCGGAGTATCCATAAGCGCATAGTAAGCCGAGCGAACTGAATAAAGACCGGACCGACTCCGCCACCAAGATAATTTATCTTCCTCCAAGTCACTGTACCTTGGCATGCTTTTGATGAGCATAGCCTCTTCTTGACAAAAAAGTTGATCAATTAAGCCATAATTCCAACCACTATTGTCTTGGTTCATCAAGTCCTTAACCCTCATTTCTTCCATCCCTTGAGCCATAGGTGATCTAACAAAGCTATCACTACGTCCCTTCAACCACGGATCTCTCCAAACTGAAATTTTGTCGCCATTCCCAATCCTCCAACGTGCCCCCAAATTCACAACTACCCGGGAAGAGAAGATACTACGCCAAACAAAGCTGGGATTATGGCCCAAGCGAGCCCCCATAAAGTCATCATTAGGATAATATTTAGCTTTAAAGATTCTACTTACAATAGTATCTGTACGAGTAGCAAGATGCCATGCCTGCTTCCCTAGCATTGCCAAATTGAAGCCATGAAGATGACGGAAGCCCATACCTCCAAACTCCTTTCTAACCGAAAGCTTCTCCCAACTCAACCAATGAATACCCCTCCTCGTGCCACGGTTCGTACCCCACCAAAATGAATTCATCATTCTTTCAAGCTCCTCACCCAGTGTAGATGGAAGCATGAAGGTGCTCATACAATAAGTTGGAATGGATTGAGCAACTGACTTGATTAAGACTTCCCTGCCAGCCTTAGATAAGTGCTTCCCCGACCAATGATGTATCTTCCTCCAAATCCGATCCCTCAGGTAGCCAAAGAGTTGTTTCTTGTTTCTTCCAATCATAGACGGAAGTCCCAAATATTTGCCCGTTCCAAGACATTCTGTGACTCCCAATATAGCTATAACATCAAAGCGAGCCTCCTGTGAAGTATTCCTGCTAAAATAAATTTCATATTTTTGTAAGTTAATAGCTTGCCCCGATGCTCTCTCATAGGTGTTAAGAATATCCTTGAGATGCCTACTCTCTCTAGCATCGGCTCTGCAAAACAAGAAACAATCGTCAGCGAAAAGGAGGTGTGAGAGAGAAGGAGCCCCTCTGCACACCTTCACACCATGAATATCCCCTCTGCTCTCAGCTCTCTGTAGTAAAGTAGTGAGACCCTCTGCACACAATATAAATAGGTAAGGTGACAGTGGGTCACCCTGCCTCAGTCCTCTCCCTGGAATGATAGGTCCCACTTTTTCACCGTTTATCATAATTGAGTAAGTAACTGTTTCCAAACACATTTGCATCCACCGAACCCATTGGTCATCAAATCCCATCTTCACAAGAATACGCTGCAAGTAGACCCAATCCACTCTATCATAAGCCTTACTAATATCAATTTTTAGCACCAGCTCCCCCTTCTTCCCCGTTGTTTTGCACTTCAAATGATGTAATGTTTCAAACGCCACCAACACATTATCAAGAATAGATCGATTTTCCACAAAGGCAGATTGTTCAAGAGCAATAAACTTTGGAAGTAGAGGTTTTAATCTATTAGCAAGTACCTTCGAGATAATCTTGTAAATGACGTTGCAAAGAGAAATGGGCCGAAGATCTTTCATAGACGTAGGATTCTCCACCTTTGGAATTAGCACAATATTAGCATCATTTATATTAGGGGGGAATTCGCCCATGACCAGCCACTCCCTACCAATATTAAACAACTCCACTCCACATAAATTCCAGAACCTCTTGAAGAAAGCCGGATTTAATCCATCCGGTCCTGGCGCTTTGTCGGAATGCATTTGAAAAAGAGCTTGTTTGAATTCTTCAATCTCAAGAGGACGCACCAATAAGTGATTATCATTATCCGATACCCGTGGCTGAACATGATCAATAACGCTCCCATAATCACCTCCCCCACCATGAAAAAGATTTGCGAAATAACCCCTAGCCACTGCGCAAATATCCTGCTGGTCCGTCACTTCCACACCATCCTCTGTAACTAGCTTTGAAATGTGATTCCTTCTCCGCCGTGCACTAGCCATCGCATGAAAGAAGCGAGAGTTAGTGTCCCCGTCACGCAACCAATATACCTTAGCACGTTGTCTCCAAAAAGCCTCCTCTTGCACTAACAAAGTGCTTAGACGATTCTTGGTCTCTATAACCATCGGATCCTCACCCCCACCAGGCATGACACGCAATTCATCAATTAAGCGACGACATTCATTGATCTCATCCCGGTACCTTGATCTAAGCTTCTTACCCCAAGCATCCACCGCCGATGTACAATGATTTAATTTATCAAGGAAGCCCAACCCGTCACTACGACTCCAACTCTCCTCAACCACCAAGGGAAGCTCATTTTCTTCAAGCCAACTATTCTCAAACCGAAACTCACGCCTCCTCAAGATTCTCTCCAAGTAATTCAACCTCAACCACAAAGGACTATGATCCGACTTATCCGAGACTCCATTCACAAATCTATTATTAGGGAAAGTATCCAACCAAGATTGAGTAGCAAAAATACGATCAAGTCTCCCTTCCTTTACTTCCGACGTACCCAAACTCTTAGTCCACGTGAATCTATGACCCTCCATGGGAAGGTCCACTAAATGGCTCTCTTGAATAGCTTCTTGGAAACCACGAATTACCCACGGTTGACGATCTTGTTGTCCTCTAATCTCGTCATTGGAAAGAATGTCATTGAAGTCTCCCATAACACACCATGGCAAATCGTTGTCCCTAGATAACGTCTTCAAAAGATCCCAAGAGTCTCTCCTTCTTCCACTTTCCGGATACCCATAAAAACCCGTAAGCCGCCAAAGAGGACGGCCCACAAAACTAACCTCCACATTAATAAAATTCGAAGAATAATTCAAGATACGACAATCAAACGGATGCTTCCAAAGCAAAGCAAGACCCCCGCTTCTACCAACTCTATCCACAGCAAAAGCATTATCAAAACCCAGCCTAACACGAATGTCTTCAATTCTATTAGCATGTACCAAAGTTTCACACAAAAAGATTTTGTCCGGATGGTACACCCGAACGAGGTCACGGATGGACGAAACTGCACTCGGGTTGCCCAGGCCCCGGCAGTTCCAACTAATGAAACTCATTTGTCCTGGCAGGCCTGCTTGCCAGGATCTGCCTCTAAAAATTTTTGTCTACCATGCAGCATATTCACGTCACCCAAAGTCTCCACCGTTGGCTCCTCACTAGCATTTTCCAATTCTGACTCATTCCCCTTTTTTCGTTTGCGATCCTGGTCAATAACCATAACATCCTCAGTAGCATTTTTGTTAGTAACCGTGACCAAGTTCAATGTATCATTAGCACCAGTTTTTTTGATAGGGAAAAAAGATTGAGGATCCTTGAATATTGCAACCATATTACTAGATGCTTTTGCGTTAGAAAAATTTTCCTTATTAATAGGAGAACTTTCGGCCTCATTAATAGGAGAATTATAACTTCCTTGATTTGCTCCTTGATTTTCGCGCCCCTCACTCCTTGGATCACGCCTAGCATTGAATGATTGGCTAGGGTTCACCCATCCACCGTCGCCGGCATCACGCAGCCACCGAGACCTTGTGACGGCAGCCCCCCTACGCATTTCAGCACGAAGTTCAGGCCCCCATCCCCTCACGCCGTCATCCACACCCATAACAAAACGCTGCTCGCATGAACTCTCACCATGCCCTAGCCTCCCACAAATATAGCAAAATACCTCCAACCTCTCGTACTTAAACGACACCATTCTCGCCTCCCCACTTTGCTTCCGTATCTTCTTTGATCTCATTAACGGAAATGTAACATCGACCATCACCCTTATACGCATAAAAGACCGCAGGAAATTTGAAGAGTTCTTCTCATCATATTCTAAGAAGACGCCTATGGAGTTTCCCAAACCCTTACCAACCGACTCAGACATGAAGCCAAAAGGAAGATCATGCACTTGTATCCAAAAAGGGACTTGGTAGAGAGGAACATCTTGTGGAGGCACCCCTTCTTGGATCACACTGAGAACAAGTAAATTTTTATCAAAGTACCATGGACCTTGTTTAAGAACCTTTTGGACATCCAACTCATGATAGAATTGAAAAGCAAATATCCCTGGCTGTATCTTGTTGATCGTAACTCCACGCCCTGGCCGCCAGATCTCCGCCATCTTGTCCTTCATCATCGCAACCCTAACACTCCTATCAGTATGGAATCTCCCCACCAAACAAAGAGGCTGCGCCGCCAGCCCTTCCTCCACCCCTTCATCACCAAACTCAATCTCATCACTTTCACGAATTGACAAATTCTCCATTGTGTCTGGAATCAGAAAAACGTTACTCAGTTTGAGAACTAGAAGAAAAACTGGGAACTCTCACACCGTCGGAGAGAAGACCTCACTCACGCTCTCACACTTGGGAGAGAGACGAAAACTGAATAGTTTTGTTTTTCTTTTGACAATTACACACTAACTTATAAAATGATGTTTTAGTGGAACATAAAGCTTGGATGGAAGCTCCACAATGCTTCTCATTAATTCTATTATTATTATTATTATTATTTTTTTTTTTATTATTCAAGATAGTTTGTATCTTTTTTATTGCTCATTTTTATATACCGAGAACAATAGGAGGATGTTATTATATGTGACTATATATATACTAAATATATTCAAAAGGCAAAATTACACTAGAGGACCTTTAAGTTATTTATTTGTAACAAGTTGGACCTTTAAGTTTTTTTTGTAACAAATAGGCCCTTTTAATGATTTCTCTAGCTTATATATTTTGATGTAATGCTACTTTATATATTGTGACTACTCTAGCTTATGTATTTTGATGCAAACAAACATATTTTGGTGTATTTTGATGTAATGAACGATATTACATTTTACTAAAAGGGCCAACGGTGTCAACGTCGCGTAACTTAAAGGGCCTATTTGTTACAAAAGAAACTTAAAGGGCCAACTTGTTACAAATAAATAAGTTAAAGGTCCCCTAGTGTAATTTTGCCTATTTAAAATGATTATTTGGTTTACACTAAAAATATTGCACTTGATTTACTTTGCATTCGATTTAGGTATTTTAAATAATGTTACGAATTAGTTTACATGGTCACCTATTTAAAATAATTTCTGTTCCGGACTGGGCCAAACTTATGACATTTGGGACCAATCCATTACTGCCTTTCGCCGTGTCCGGATCCGCATCCGACGGACCAAACCCGCTCGTCTGATCCAACGGTGCGGGCACGACACCCTGCTCTATAAATATGAGACTTGGTCACCATTTCCAGGTACACTTTCTAGTCCCGTCTCTATCACCTCTTCACATCCCTTGCTGACTTACGCATCGGAGTGCTTGCAGGTACCCCACCCGAGGCGCCGGAGAAGCACACCTCGGCCAATCCGAGGTCTAGTTTCAGCCACCCGAAGTCATCCTTCCGTCCTCGCAGCGTGCATTCATCCGAGGTAACTATTTGTACTCCGGTACCGAACATTGGCGACCACAGTGGAAGTCCAATCTCTCCAATCCGACATCATACTCAACTGCCCATGGCTCCACGAGGACGACCACCAATTCGATCTCAATCCCGACTCCAAAACGTGAATTTCGGGGCCCATCCTCAAGATACTGTTAGCCTGTAATTTCGACAGGCTTCATTAAAGATGGTCAACATGGCCTGACTTATATTTATTTCACAAAGACCATATTATTTCGACAGAGAAAATGGTCATGCGCAAGGTAAACTCGACAAGTTTCCAGGGAAGCAAAAGCAAGAGAGAGGAAAATGGACGCAAGCCTTCGACAGACAGAAAACAGAGCAGTTATGCGCTGAAGACTAGCAGTTGGTCGAAGCGTGATGGAGCAGTTACTTGGTCGAAAGTAGGAGCAGTTACTTATTTTCAAATTGATAGGCAGTTACTTAGTTCAAATTTCCCCCTCTTTTCCTTTGTATAAATAACTGTTTCTGAGAAGAAACAGGGGTCGCGAAAATCACAATACACACCCGATTCCTGAAACTCTAACTTCCAAGCCAGAGCGAAAAACGAGTGGAAGAATCCCTGTATGTGATCGTGTACCATTTTTATGATTCAATGCAATTTGTTCTTCTTTTCTTTACGATTCCTGCACCATTTACTGCTTCTTTTCTTTTCAATTCTGTTAATCATTTGCAAATCGTCCCCTTTTCTACATTTTCTGAAACAAAAACTTTTGCAATTCAAAGGCAATTGCTTTGAGATTTTTCTAGTTTGATCTCACAAACCTTCTAATAAAACTAGTGATTGTTTGCTAAAAACACCAGCAAACAAATTGGCACGCCCGGTGGGACATTGCCTTTGATTTTGTTCATTCTCGTACTCTCTTATTTGTGTTCGCTGTTGTATGCACTTAAGAAGTGGTAAAATGGTTCGTTCTGGTACGAATAATGCATCTAGTTCCAACCCTGTGGTTTCACAAGGGCAAGGGACAACAATGGATTCTGCAAGCATTAGCGCAGGACCATCATCGTCGATAACCGTTCCTTCATTATCAATGACTAATGTTGGTTCAACGCAGTCAGAAATGGCATCTCTGCCTATGTCTTTGCCGTTAAGTTCAGGGCTTCATAGCCCTTACATGGCAATGGGAAACGGTTTAGACCCACGTTTGAATAACGTGCATCTACCCCCATTTCCTTTGGGAATGTATGGCATGCCTACTGGAATGCCACATATTTCGACCTTTTCCCCTACAAATGTCTCTTCTGAGAGCGTATTTGGTCGAAATCCCCCAGCATTAACCAATACGTCTTTGTTGGCCTTAAGACAGCAAGTAGATGAGAGTAATCACGATATGGTTAATATGCTTACCCAACAAATTGGTACAGTTTTCAATCCATTGATTCAAAATACCAATAACAGTTACCAAATGTTGGCAATTCAGATGAGTAGGATTGCAGACTTTTTTGGGGTTCCAGCGGTTAATAATAGGCACGTTCCTATTATTGCGGGTAATGCGTCGCCAGTTAACCCCCAAGAAGCAGTTGCAGTCGAAACGTCGACAGTTGTAGGCGAACTACAAGGGGCAGTAAACCGCGTCCCTGAAGTAGTTTTGGTAAATAGACACCAGAACGCTGATGAAGTTGTCAGACAAGTGCAACAACACAATGTTGGCGCAGAAAACAATATAGCTACTTTAGTCGAAACAATTTTGGCGCAAAATGGCCTTAACATAGGTTTACAAAGGCCTAACTTCGTATCACCATTATGTGAATATGTATTACAAACTGAGTTACCAAGGGGATGGAAAGTTCCCAAGTTTACTAAGTTTGGTGGTGATACAAATGAGTCCACAGTCGAACACATTGCTCGTTTCTTGACTGAGGCTGGGGACTTAGCACAAAATGAAAATTTGAAGATGAAATGCTTTCCAAATTCTCTAACTAAAAATGCTTTCACTTGGTTCACGACCTTACCCCCTGGTTCTATGTACACATGGGGGCAATTAGAAAAGGCATTCCATGCACAGTTTTACATGGGCCAGTCGAAAATTAGTCTTAAAGAATTGGCTAGTGTTCGGCGCAAAATGCCTGAAACTATTGATGATTACTTAAACAGATTTAGGCTGTTGAAATCTCGTTGCTTCACACAAGTCCCTGAACATGAGCTTGTTGAAATGGCTGCTGGTGGCCTTGATTACTCAATTAGAAAGAAATTAGACACATCTCATTTGCGAGATATGGCTCATTTGGCTGATAGAGTTCGACAAGTTGAAAGGCTTAGAGAGGAAAAATCTAGAGCGAATAGGTATCATAAAAAAGAAAAAGTGGCATATGTCGAAGAAGAATTTGACGTTACATATAGTAATGTCGAAGAGGAGGAGATAGACGTGGCTGAACTTAAGCCTGGTCCTCCTTATACCTGTAAATTATTAAGGCCTGCGAATGGGAATAACCCTGTAGAGCCTAAGAATGATAGATTTATGCCTAAGACTTATACTTTTGATGTTACTAAATGTGATGAAATTTTTGATCTTTTAGTAACTGATGGTCAAATATTAGTGCCTAAAGGCCTTAAAATACCAACTCTTGACCAAAGAAAGAAAAAGGGTTATTGTAAGTTCCATAATTTTTTGGGGCATAACACTGACCGTTGTGTGCTCTTCAGGGATATTGTGCAAAAAGCAATTGACGAAGGAAGACTCAAATTTGCTGATAAGAAAATGAAAGCTCCTATGCAGATTGATGTTGATCCATTGCCTAAGGCTGAAGCTATGTACTCTGAACCTGTCGAAGCTGATGTAGGAATGGTGGATGCTCAAATGGCAGACCCTCCTAAGTGTGTCAAGACTGCCACCGAAAAATTAAAAGGTTTTTATGTATGCTGAAGGTAAGAAACAGGAGGTGACCCTAAAAGAATATGATGGGAAGATACATGCTGTGTATCCAAAGGCTGAGGAAGAGTTGATAGATTTCCTCAATCGATGTAAGTGGAATAACTCTGAAGTTATGCTTTGCCCAAGGTGTAGTGCTGTCTTCGATAAAGAAGCAGCTAAAGCTGTCGAAGGTTATCAGGATCAACAACAACGCAAAAGAAAATGGCTTGATAACAGGCCAAAATTTGACTTTGCAAAAGGAGATCTTCCTGGCTATGAGGTTAATGTGTCAGCAAAGCCTTCAACAAGTAAACAGCAAATTGCTAAGGAGAAGTCCTCAGCACCAGGGTATTTGAAGCTGTCAACAGGTAAATCCTTTGTTCCAAGTGCTAGTGCTCCTGTTGAAGCGTGGGTACCCAATAATCAACGTGCTAAAACTGTTAAGCCAGGTACTGATGCTATTAAGTTTAATTATAAGAATAACTATAAGGGTAAGAACCCCATGACTAGAACACAGTGGCGTCGTTACCAAAGACGGCAGAAGAAGAAGGCACACTTTGACATTAACCAGGTTCCAAGTCATTTGGCTAATAATCAAGTCCCACGCAGCATGATAGTGGCTAAGAGTGAGGTTCACAAAGCTGAAGTTGCCACAAAGAGGAATGTTGATGCTGCTAGTCATGTGTGTGCAGCGAATAAGGCCAAAGGCAAGGTTGTGGTAACAGAAAAGCCAAGAAGGCCTGCTCTTGAAAGAATATTTCCTCCATTGTCAACAGTGAAAGAAAGAAATGCCGATTTCGACATGGATGAAGACATGGAGTCTGATTTCAATGATTCTGAAGATGACCTTGACGTTGTTTGCAATGTGGTATCAATACTGCCTCTTGAGTACGATGTTATCACGGTACCAAATGACGTTGAAGAAGATTTCACAGAGGACATGGCTCATCATAAGCCAATGTGTTACTATGTGATGAACGATGGTTGTGTCGAAGACCAAATGGCTACCTTCGAGAAGCCAGATATGAGTATGCAAAACCACTTGAAACCCCTGTATGTCCAAGCCAAGGTCAATGGTGTTGGAATTAACAAAGTGTTAGTGGATGGTGGAGCTGCAGTGAATTTGATGCCGCATGGTCTTTTGAAGAAGATTGGTAAGTTCGATACTGACCTCAGGCCACATAACATTGTCTTAAGCAACTATGAAGGCAAAACTGGCCACTCTTTGGGGGCCATTGAGGTGGACTTAATTGTTGGTTCCATAAAGAGGACTACATTGTTCTTAGTGATAGCCTCTAAAGCGAATTTTAATTTACTCCTTGGTAGAGAGTGGATCCATGGAGTTGGTGCTGTCCCTTCAACGTTGCATCAACGTTTAGTAATGTGGAAGGAAGATGGTTTGGTAGAGTATGTTGAAGCCGATCAGAGCTACTTCCGTGCTGATGTGAACCAAGTTACCAAGGAAAATTTTGAGAAACAAATGGCGAAGATTGCGCCATGTTCATCTTCTAATGAGGCATATGTTCCTGCGGATAATGTTTTTGCCTCAGTTCATCTTGACCCAAATTATGGTTTTGTTTGGGAAAGAGAAATAATGGGAGATGATAGTGTCTATCCTGATGGTGTTTTTCGACCAACGGGGTGGAACACTGGTTCTTGAAAGTGTTCTTATGTCAGTGCCCAATGCATGGGACAAAATTACGGCTTATATGGCCGAAAACAAGTTTAAAGCGGCTATGGAGGCAGAAATTATTCAACAAACAATGGCTGTCGAAGCCAGTGAGTTACATGAAGAAAATAGCATAGTCATAGATGAAAGACTTGATTGTATCTATGATAATGATCCATTAGGTTTTGAAAAGGATCCTAGAGATTTGACAAAGCATATGCAAGCTCAAGACACGTTAGAAGAAGTTGATTTAGGAAATGGCTCAATAAAAAGGCCAACTTATATTAGTGCAAATATTGATGTTTCTCTAAAAGCCCAAGTCATTACATTGCTAAGGGAGTTCAAAGACTGTTTTGCTTGGGATTACGACGAGATGCCCGGGTTAAGTCGAGAAGTAGTGGAAATGCAATTACCAATTCGACCAGGGAAGAAACCAGTGAAGCAAGTGCCAAGAAGATTTGCTCCTCAAGTGTTGGCTAAGATCAAAGAGGAAATCGAAAGGCTATTCAGAAACAAATTCATCAGAACTGCCAGGTATGTCGAATGGTTAGCCAATATAGTTCCTGTAATAAAGAAAAATGGGACTCTTAGAGTTTGCATAGATTTTAGGGATTTAAATAATGCATCTCCCAAGGATGAATACGCAATGCCTGTGGCAGAAATGCTAATAGATTCAGCAGCAGGATTTGATTATCTTAGTATGCTCGATGGTTATTCTGGGTATAATCAAATCTTCATTGCTGAAGAGGATGTGGCAAAAACTGCTTTTAGATGTCCAGGGGCATTGGGTGTTTATGAATGGGTAGTAATGCCCTTTGGCTTAAAGAATGCTGGTGCTACATATCAGAGGGCCATGAATTCTATGTTTCATGATTTTATTGATGATTTTATGCAAGTATACATAGATGATGTGGTGGTTAAATCTTCCTCAGAAAGTGGTCATTTAGACCATCTTCGCCGTTCTTTTGAAAGAATGAGGAAATATGGATTGAAATTAAATCCATTAAAATGTGCCTTTTGTGTACGTGCAGGTGATTTCTTGGGTTTTATAGTGCACAAAAAAGGCATTGAAATTAATCAAAATAAGACTAAGGCAATTATGGAAACGAAGGCCCCTTCGACCAAAAAGGAGCTTCAGTCGTTGCTGGGAAAAATCAATTTCCTACGAAGATTTATATCGAATCTAAGTGGCAAAATACAAGTTTTTTCGCCATTATTAAGACTGAAGAAGGAAGAAGAGTTCAAATGGGAACCAATGCATCAAGCAGCCTTCGACGAAATCAAGTCTTATTTGATGAAACCACCAATTTTGTTGCCTGTTATTAAACACAAAGTGCTCAAATTGTACATAGCAGCTTCTGATAGAACAATAGGTAGCATGTTAGCACAAGAGGATGATAGTGGTATCGAAAGAGCCATTTATTACCTCAGTAGGGTCCTCAATGATGCCGAAACGAGGTACAATCCTATAGAAAAGTTGTGCCTTTGTTTGTATTTCTCGTGTACAAAGTTAAAGCAATATATAAAACCAGCCGATGTTTCTGTTTATTCGCATTTTGATGTTATTAAGGATATGTTGTCGAAACCAATAATGCATAGCCGAATTGGTAAATGGGCTTTGGCTTTGTCAGAATACAACTTAACTTATCAACCTCTAAAATCAATTAAAGGACAAGTGGTTGCTGATTTTATAGTAGACCATTCTGTTGTTGAAGAAACATTAAGTTTTGTAGACGTATATCCTTGGAGGTTGTATTTTGATGGCTCAAGCCATAAACAAGGGGTTGGGCTCTAGATGTGATTGGAGAGATAAAGCCAACTTCGTCGAAGGGCCATAGATATATCCTTGTGGGAATTGATTACTTCACCAAATGGGTTGAAGCTATACCTTTAGCCAATGTTGATCAAGAAGCAGTGATAAGGTTTATTCAAAATCATATATCATTTATAGGTTTGGAATTCCAGAAACCATTACTACAGATCAAGGATCAGTTTTCACTGGTAGAAAAATGGTAGAGTTTGCTTCTGAAATTGGTTTTAAGTTATTAACTTCGACACCATATTATGCGCAAGCCAATGGTCAAGTAGAAGCTGCCAATAAAGTTATTATTAATTTGATTAAAAAACATGTTGGGCAGAAGCCAAAAATTGGCATAATACCCTTGATCAAGCATTATGGGCATGTCGAAATTCACCCAAAGAATCTATCAACACTACTCCTTATAGGCTAACATTTGGACACGATGCAGTGTTGCCTGTTGAAATTTGTCTACAATCAATAAGAATTCAAAGACAGTGGGAGATTCCCTCTGATTATTATTGGAATATGATGCTTGATGAATTGGTTGATTTAGACGAAGAAAGGTTATTAGCTTTAGATACGCTTATTCGACAGAAAGAGAGGGTAGCTAAAACTTATAACAAAAAGGTTAAGTCTAAAGCCTTTAATTCAGGTGATCTAGTGTGGAAGGTCCTATTGCCTATGGATAAAAAAGATAGAGTCTTTGGTAAATGGTCCCCAAGTTGGGAAGGACCATTTAAAATTTTACAAGTTTATTCAAACGGCGCATATGAGGTCGAAGAGATTGGCGCTGATGAAAGAATTTTGCGTATAAATGGCAAATACTTGAAAAAGTATAAGCCAACGTTGCAAGAAGTTAAAATAACGCTGGAATAAATATAAAGAAAGCGTAAAAACATGGCATTTAAGTTGCCAAAACATAGTCAAAGGCCGAATTTACAGGATGTTCAAGTTCAAGGTTTGAATATGGAAGCAACACTTAACAGTGGCGACATCAGGTATACAGTTGTTCTACTCAAGTGCAAAGTCTATTTCGAGGGTGAATTCAAAAATGTTCTTTCTCTTCTTCTACTTCAAGCTCAGTCGAGAAAGACATTTTTGGGGGGCAATTTGTTAGCCTGTAATTTCGACAAGCTTCATTAAAGATGGTCAACATGGCCTGACTTATATTTATTTCACAAAGACCATATTATTTCGACAGAGAAAATGGTCATGCGCAAGGTAAACTCGACAAGTTTCCAGGGAAGCAAAAGCAAGAGAGAGGAAAATGGACGCAAGCCTTCGACAGACAGAAAACAGAGCAGTTATGCGCTGAAGACTAGCAGTTGGTCGAAGCGTGATGGAGCAGTTACTTGGTCGAAAGTAGGAGCAGTTACTTATTTTCAAATTGATAGGCAGTTACTTAGTTCAAATTTCCCCCTCTTTTCCTTTGTATAAATAACTGTTTCTGAGAAGAAACAGGGGTCGCGAAAATCACAATACACACCCGATTCCTGAAACTCTAACTTCCAAGCCAGAGCGAAAAACGAGTGGAAGAATCCCTGTATTTGATCGTGTACCATTTTTATGATTCAATGCAATTTGTTCTTCTTTTCTTTACGATTCCTGCACCATTTACTGCTTCTTTTCTTTTCAATTCTGTTAATCATTTGCAAATCGTCCCCTTTTCTACATTTTCTGAAACAAAAACTTTTGCAATTCAAAGGCAATTGCTTTGAGATTTTTCTAGTTTGATCTCACAAACCTTCTAATAAAACTAGTGATTGTTTGCTAAAAACACCAGCAAACAGATACTCCTGAGGGTCATGTGCAAACTATTCCCGAGGAAGTCCTAGCAATTCCCAGCTCAGGCCGGCTTCTGCCACCCCTCCCGGTTCCACAGATCAACGCCATCTCGGCATAGCTCCAAGGTGTGAGCCAACTCCTCGACGTGCTGGAACGGCGTATTCAAGGCTTAATGCAACAAGAAATGGTCGCCATCGCCAGGGCCACCGCAGCTCAACCCGAGCCCGTGGCTCGACCTCCCCAGTCTCCACCTCAGACCGTGGTGTCTCGAATGCGCCGCACGTCACCCCCATGGGACGATACTCCTAGCAACACCTCCCCACCGGTCCGGAGGAAGAAACGATGTGGCAAACCTCCGACTTCGCCCTCCCCGTCGGGGTCAGAATCCCCGGGCGACTCGGACAATCCATCATCTGACTCCTCCTCTTCGTCTCGGGACCCTTCTCCCCGCCAAAAAGCCACCGGTAAGGGCAAGTCCAAGAAAGACAAGGGGTCCCGGACCAGTTCGTTCATCCCCGAGATCGCAGAATGCCGGATCCCGAAATCTCTTGAGAAACCTCCAAGGCTGAACGTGTATGACAGAGAAGGAGACCCGGACGAGCACATAGACACCTTTGACCTGATGTTGGATTATCGTGATGCCTCAGATTATGTTCGATGTAAGCTGTTCCCCCTTTCACTAAGCAAATGCGCCCTCAAATGGTACCGCGACTACCTCCGGGGGCGATATCGGGCTGGAAGCAGTTCGCGAAGCTGTTCTCATCACGCTTCACCACCTCCAGGGTGAAGCCCAAATCCGAAGATGTCCTACAAGGAATCCGGCAGGGGGAAAAGGAATCTCTAAGAGACTACATTGAACGGTATAACCAAATAGCCGATGAGGTGCACCAACTCTCCGACGACATCAGGGTTCTGTTCATGAGACACGGGCTTCGGAAAGGGAGTCTCTTCTAGATCAGTGTTGGGCTGCGTAAGCCAAGGACCCTAGAGGAATTCCTAAGGCGAGCACAACACTATATCGATTACGAGGAGGCCGACACCGCTGACACTTCCAATCCAGCCCCGGCGTCGGGCAAAGGAAAAAACAAGAAGGATTCCGGGGCCGATACTAAAGAGTGGTGCGGACGACACGCAGAATATTTCGAGCTCAACGCCACAAGGGAAAAAATCCTAGCCGAATGCGCAAGCACCGAATTCCGCAATGTGAAGTGGCCAGCTCCAATCCCCCAGCGGGGAAACACAAACAAAAAAGCTTATTGCAGGTACCACCGGAGCAGCGGCCACGACACGGAAGCCTGCAGAGTGTTGAAGGACGACATAGAGGATTTAATCCAAAGAGGAAAGCTGAAGCAGTATCTGAGGATGGACGACAAGAAGAGGGAGAGGTCTCCAAAACACTCACCTCCAAAGTCTAAGGCCGCAGTAAACGAAGTGACGAAGTCCCCTGCTGATAGCGGCGATTCTGCAAAAGAAACACCGAGGTCACAGAGACCACGCCCCGTGGCCATGGTCATCATGGGGGGCTACTCCATGGAGTTCCGGAGAACGAAGCGCTCCATCAAGCGGCATTGGCAGGAAGTCCTCCACATTAGCTCGGCCACGGGTTCGCCCTCAACCGAAAAAGACAGACCCCCGCTGTCCTTCATCGACTCAGATCTCCTCCGAGGTTAACCCAACGAAGAGATCCCCTGGGATTCAACGGCGCAAGGACCTGACCTCTAGGCTACCTCAAGCTGAGAGTAACCTACGGGGAAGATAAAATTTCCAAAACCATGAAGACCAGGTTCCTAGTGTTACCTTGCTCATCCCCGTATCACTGTATCATCGGCCGTCCGATATTGGGGAAGCTCGAAGCTGTAGCCTCCACGGTTCATCTCAAAATGAGGTTCCTTCCGGAACAAGAAGAGGCGATCACCATCCCTGTGGACCTCGATGGGGAAAAGAGATGCTAATACCTGTGTCTGAAGTCGGACCGCCGAGCTGAGAAGGAAGCACTCGCTTTGGCAGGCCCAGACGCCAGGAAGGAACAGTAAAAAAACGCGCCCCGAAGAAGGAATTAAAAAGAGACACTAAACATCAAGATTGTATCCAACTTTGATTCCTGTCTTCAATAAAAAGATAGTAGAAACACACTTTCACTGTCTATTTTTATTCTAACTTGCAGGTTCTGACTCCGGCGAAGCCCCTCTTACCCGAGCTGGCCACTCGACGGGCAACGGCTTGAGGCGAGGCCCATGTCCTTCCCGTTTTCGAGCTCAAACGCTCACTCGGGAGGCGCACCAAGGCCTACAACCGCTCAAAGCTCCCTCAGAGGCCGAAGGAAGAAGTCCCCAGCGGCTTCGACCAAAGACATTCCCTCTGATGTCCAAGCCTCGTGCTCCATCAGTTGTTGAAGGGACCTCTGATATCCGAGCTTCGCACTCCATCAGAGGCGAAAGACCCCCGGATCTCCGAGCTCTGCGCTCCATCAAGGGATAAAGACTCCCTAATCTCCGAGCTTCGCGCTTCATCAGGGGATAAAGACATCCCTGATCACCGAGCCTCGCGCTCCATCAGGGAACGAAGATATTCCTGATTTTCGACCTCCGTGCACCAATCAGGAACAATCCAAGGGAACTTACGACAGTTCAAGAAAAGGCATTCAGATAATCTTAAACTCGGCTTCGGCCACTCTCAGCTCACTACGTCAAATAAAAATGATAAACAACTGAAATGACAAAGTGCAGAGAAACAAACTTTCATTGATATCTTAAAAAGGTTACATGAGGAGGGCCACGACCTTACATTTACAAAAGCAAAAAGATAAAAACAGGAAAGGCTTCATTCAGAAACTTCCGCCTCGGAGCCAACAAAAAGCAACAACGCTTGATCCAAAGGGGCGCTCGACACTGGCATCACCAGGTTACCTTTGAAAATGTCATTTTGAGGAACCAACAGGTCCATCGGAAGGCTCGGACTCACCACGACTAGAAGACTCCGGCAACTCTCAAAACCTAGCGCTGCCGAGCTCTCCATCCTGGCCTCGGCAGAAGCACAATCACCTCGAAGCTTTTCAAGGTCGGCATCAAGGACGTCAACCTCCTCCAGGGCACGAGCTTCCCTTGCCTCAGCCTCCACAAGACAAGCTGAGATCCTTTCCGCCTCCTCTGCCTCAGGTCGGCCCAACTGCAGCTGATGCTAGAGATCGGCAATTTGCTCATCCGCAGAAGCCAGGGAGTCGATAGGAGCCCAGAGCACCCTTTAAGGTATTATCCCTACCTCACATTTTTCGTTTTAATCTCATTTAGTTACAATGTTTTCCTTTTTTTTTTTGTAATCGCGCTCGGTACGGTTGACGTCAACCGAATGGTTTCGGCTAGGCTCAACCGAACGCGCAAAAATCATATTTGGGGGCGTTTCCAACTGGCCAGTTCAGTTGACCTAAACCGAATGGATTCGGGTGTGGTCAACCAAAGGGGCAAAATTTCATTTTTGGTGGTGTTTCCAATTAGCCAGTCGGTAGAGGGGACCCGAATACATTCGGTTTAGTGTAACCGAATGTGTTCGGTTAAGAGCAACCAAATAGTCGTAAAACAGAAACTCCATTAACTTCTCTGTTTGAAATTTGTTTTTATTACAGGATCATATAAATGGAAGAGAATGATGCGTTGATGGTACAAGACTTTACGAGTTCGTTCACAACGGATAAGGTACGGAACATTCATTATTTTCATTCTGTTTGATTTGCTTAAAAAGACAATGACATTTATTTATTTTTCCATTTTCAGTTGTTTGCAAAGCGTGAAGAGTTGTTGACATGGGTACGTTGCGTCGGCAGGTCTCTTGGCATGGTGATTGTGATATCTAGATCCGACACAGGAAAGCGATCAGGTAAAGAACTTTGCACGTTGATTTGTGATAAAGGTGGATGTTATAGGCCTAGTACAGAAGATGGAACAAACACTAGGAAATGTTTCTTTCAGTTTAGATTGAAAGGAAAGTTAATCAAGAAGCATGGAGGTTGGATATTGAGGGACACATAACCATGCTGGTGAAAGTTGCATCTGATCATGCAGGTAAAATTATGTTAAAGGCAAAGGCACGTGAGTTGGCCTTTCGAGATACTACTTCCATGTGCCCCCCTCCGGAACCAATCATCACAAAGGGAGCACCTAAAAAAGGCAAGAAAGTGAGTTATGCATTCTCTACAAAGTGAGAAAAGTCACATTGGGAATATGTGGATGAAAATTTTGACTCCCAAGAAGATACATCATCTTTTGCTCAGTCTCGAAAACGTCCTACTCCTACCCATAGTAAGAGTTCCACTGGCACTCCGCCTATACCTAAGTCAAAGTGTTCAGCACGTACTTCATCACTAAGCAAAAAGAGGACTCAAGCTGACAGTTCAACTACTACACCTACTCCTCCTCTATCTAAGAGGCAAACACCCTCACCAGCTCCTACACCTACTGTTACTCATACAGAAGCTTATTATGAATTGATAAACGACTTGCCATCAATCCCTCATTCTTATGTTGAGAATATTGTTAATGTTGTGGGTGATGAGCACTCTGGATTCTGGTGTATTGCAGCATTACTTGGACGGAGTGAGGATGCTTGGCTTTCGGTCAGAAATGATCTTTTGGAGGAAATCAGACAATACATTGACTACTACATTTGCGTATATGGTGGTAGGGGCAAAGTCACATTTCTGATGAAATTGTTGATGCAGTCAAACATCGATGAAGACAATTGGATGACTGTACCTGATATAGGGTATCCCATCGTTAACAGATACCAAGTTGTATTGACTGGTTGGTCTGTTCACGGGTCTTTCACCATTTACTCATTTCACATTGCCCCATTCAGAAATGTCCGTCAATTCAACATATGCTTCACAGCTAGACACTTTGTATAGGTATATCGACTTTTATTTAAGATTCTGTTGTCGTCAAACTCTTAGGTCCTAGCCGTGGTGTCGGCCAGAGGTTTGGACAGTCTTTAATTCCTTTTTTCTTCAAGCAATTGCATCGAGGAGGGAACTCTGTTCCTCAACTATGGGTTTCCCGACTCCTCTAGAAAGGGTCAGGCAAGGTGAGAAGGCACACGAGTGTTGGATTACTATAGCTAATGCATAAAAATAATGTAAAAGCAAAAATACGATAAAGAAGATAAATGAAATAAACGTAGAGTTTGATTTGATTGATGTGTGTCCTACATTTCACTCTAAAGCTATATATATACACAGGCCCTCATCGGCCACTAAGCTAGCCAAAATTTGCCTGCCGTTGGATCGATCTAAGATCAACGATTCTCATTGCTTCATAGGCCCTCAACGAAATGGGGTAACTTCCCACGATCCCACTGGCACAGTTAGTGGGGTGGGCGCTCATTGCTCCGAGTTTTCCTGCCTCGCTCTTCCATTTGAACTTCAACCATTCCCACTTTCTTTCTCCATGCCATATCTTGCCTTCCAAGGAACACCCACCATGCCTCGACCGTATGGTGGCTCGGCTATTCTGGCCCTACTTTAGGTAATGGTTCAGGTATCCGAGCCACCAAGGCCTTGGCACTATATAGGATGGGGTAATTACTTTCCCTCGTCTTGGCTCATTGGTCCTCGGGCATAGTCCTCCCTCGGGGGGGTTCCTCTCATTTAAAGCACCTCGAGAACCTTCTTGGGTTCATTCTCTTTGGCAAAAATACCTTTTTGTCCCTTGGCGTATGGCTTGCCTTCACACCATATTCCCACTATTCTTCTCTCAATCCTCGGCCTACGACCTATTTATTTTTGTGTGTTAACAATTGCCCCCCTTTTTGTGCTGTCGTGCAGTCTTGAGGACATGATTGACGGTACAAAAACCCTTGAAATGATTTGAAGTGACAGTTAGAGGGGACGTAACCGCCGCTACATGACACTTGGCGCTTCGCACGAATCGAAACGACTGCACATCGGTTCCCAAGGACACGCCGATTGAGTTTTGCGAAGCTATCAATAGCCTTCATGATTACCCCTGCACAGTTACTTGCCCCTTCTAAAACTGCTCTTTTTTCTACTCAATTCCCCCTCAGCCTTCCATCTTTCGCACGTCATGTCTTCCAACTCTGACTCTCAAAATAGAGGCCATAGTTATGGTGACGGTAACAGTTCGTCATGTGCTTGTTCCTCCTCTGGGGGTCCCATACTTGAGGTCTCTTCACGGGACATACTAATTGCCGCCGCGGAAGCGTGACCATCCAACCAATCGCGTCTACGGTTCTTGAAAGTTTTAAGGCTTGGCAGTTCAGCGAACCGCTGAAGGAGGTGGTGGACTCACTCCGGCAGCCACTGACTCAGGTCGAATGGTCAGTCCCTCACTAGAACCCAGATAGCACTGGAGGTATTCTGCGGTAGGTTGGAAGAAAACATACTCCCGGACCCTTGACCACCAAGCAGCATATGGGGGAATCTCACCAGCGACACCAAGGTACATCCCCCAATCGAAGGCAAGGAACTGCTCCTCCCGCGTTCTAAAAATTTTCTCGAGATCACGGGGGAGCAACCTCTGCCGATGGAGTGCAACAACCAAAAAAGAATAAGAAGCAGGCACAAGTTGACCCACCCCAAACTGTCGGGCCACAAAATTGGATGATAGGGCTCGATAGTGAGGAAGTTCCACGTCGAGGTAAGCTGGATCTCGACAACTAAGTCACGGGCCACCAACACACGGCTCCAGTGACAAAGGACGTCATGATCGGTGGGGAGATCAAGGCTAAGTGCTGGGGAGAGAGTACCCAATTAGGACCCAGATAGTGCTTCAGGCAGGGGTACCAGCAAAAGGGCTGGGTTGTACTGTCTTTGGAAGCTGGGTCAAGATCCAGAAATTATTTGAATACCTCCGGCCTATCCAAAGGCATAGAGGGGACGGCGGCAAGGGCGGTGCCCAGGACACGATGGGTCTTTATATCTAGACCAGGGGCGAGAGTAGGAAAGTAGAGCTGCGCCCACAATTGAAGGAACCAGACTGGACCGTCGATCCGGGAGTAGTAGCCGTGTTCCTTAACTTGAGCCACAAATCTTGCCATGCTCCGGTAGAGGAGAGCGAGGAAGAAAGGGCCCCAGGCATACTTGTCGCCCGATTGCAGTAAATGGACGAAGACAAAAAGGTCTTTAACAACACCAAAGGACTCCGAGGCGTAGAAGAGCTTATTGAAGAAATACATCAAGAAGGCGAAATGCTCCCTCTCAGACACAGGCCCAAAAATTGCGGCGTTCAGCGAATGCAAGGGGGCAAAACTAGAGGCAAAGGTGTAAGGGGGATCTTCACCGACAAAGCTGGAGTTGGTATGATCCTCCAAACCATCCACGGGAAGGCCAAGAATGGCGGCCTGTCCAATAAAGCCAGAGTCAGCATTCCCCAGGGGAAGATGATAACATTAAGGGTCGTCGACCCGAAAGAAATTAAAGGCAAAAAAATATCGGCGCTGCGGGAAATCTTTCTGGTCGACTCCTCAATCATATCGTAGATGCCCCAGTCTTTCCAAGATTCGCCTTTGTGAGGTTTTAATCGCTCCACCCAGGCAACGTAGACTTTATCATTCGTCGGCACCTGTAGATGTCGAAGAATCTGGCCTCGGCGGTGAAGCGAGAGCATTTCAGGGGGAGATCAACAACATCAAAATGTTGCCTGAGAAGGGACGTGGTCAGCGTTGTGGGCCAATAGGTGAAGGGCAGAGAGTTCACCCACGGATTGGAAGATAGCGGGAGCGCTAACCATGGAAGAAGATGCAGCGTTGGAGGCAGACTTGATAAGCGAGTGAAGGCCGAAGGAGTCTAGAACACAAGAGGCTTTAGCACAGGGTGAGAGAGGGAAGAATGCAAAGAACCGTATGGATGAGATGTCATTTCCATTTATAACAAAATCAAAATCCCAACCGGCGTGTCCTTGGGAACCGTCGCGCAGTCGCTTCGATTCTTGCGAAGTGCCAAGTGTCACGGAGCAGCAGTTATGTCCCCTCTACCCGTCATTTCAAATCATTTCAAGGGTTTTCGTACCGTCAATCACGTCCTCAAGGCCGCACGATAGCACAAAAAGGGGGGCAATTGCTAACACCCAAAAATAAGTAAGTCATAGGCTGAGGGCCAAGGGAGGAAAAAAGGGAATTATGGTGTCAAGGCAAGCCACACGACAAGGGCAGAAAAGGTATTTGCCAGCAAGAGTGAAGCCAAAAAGAGGTCCTCGGGGCACACTAAATGACAAAACCCCCCAAGGGAGGGCTACGCCCGAGGACCAATGACCCAAGCCGAGGGAAAGTAATTGCCCCAGCCTATAGAGTGCCAAGCCACCATAGAGCCGAGGCATTACTTGGAAGGTAAGACATGGCACGAAGACAGAACGTGGGAACAGTTGAAGTTCAAGCGGAAGTGCGAGGCCGAAAAACACGGAGCAACGAGCACTTACCCCACTAACCGTGCCTGTGGGATCGTGGGTTGTTACTCTGCCTTGTTGAGGGCCTAGGAAGCGATGAGAGCTATTGATCTTAGATCTATCTAACGGCAGGCAAATATTGCCTAGCATAGTGCCCGACGAGGGCTTGTGTATATATCATTAGAGTGAAATGTAAAAGACACACATCAATCCATCAAAATCTACGTTTATTTCAATTTATCTTCCTTTATCACATTTACTTTACTTTACTTTATGCATTATCCGTAGTATAATCCAACACTCGCGTCCCCTCTCACCTTGCCTGACCCTTTCTAGAGGAGTCAGGAAACCCATAGTTGAGGAGCAGAGTTCCTTCCTCTACTCAATTGCTTGAAGAAAAGAGGAATCAAAGACAGTCCAAACCTCTAGCCGACACCACGGCTAGGACCTAAGAGTTTGACGACAACAGGGTTAGTCGAGAAAACATTGTTTATTGGATAAACCATATTAGTATCTAACCTATGTGGTTATTTGGGTTAAAAATAGAGTTTCAGTGAAAATATTGAACTAAGGGTTAAAAATAGAGTTTAAGTGAAAATATTGAAAATATTAAACTATGTGGTTATTTGGGCAAAAAATAGTTTAAGTAAAAATAGAGTTTAAGTGAAAATATTGAACTATGTGGTCATTTCACCTCATTTAAGCCCTCAGCTCATTAAACATCAAAACAGCCACACACACTCTCATTCAACACTTTCAGCAAAACATTGAAAATCTGAAAACAATAATAGAGAAGAGAGAGAGTCGAGCGTGAGAGAGAGAGAGAAGGAGAACAAGGTTGGAGAACTCAAATTTCTTCCATTGCATGTAGGTAATTCCTAGTTCATTCTCCTTCATTTTTCAAGACCTTTCTATTGATATCACTATTAGCTACTGAATCATCCTCTTTCCCCCATCTTCCATTTTCAAGTTCCAAGCTCAGAAAGAGCAACAATGGAGTTTTGATCAAATTTAAGGCTTGCATGTGCATTTGGAACTAGAATCAAAGTGGAACTCAAGCTACATTCTGATTTAGCATATATTGGACATCATTTCAGTAGCTAAGGAGCTTAGGATTTGAAATTGGAGCTGTGGATTACGATTTCGAAGCGGTTGAACAAGTTCGGTGCTAGTTCGGGAAGTGTCGGAGTCGTTTGAGCTTCAAAGTATCGGTTTTGCGTGATTTTCATCACAATCGGCGAGTTTTACTCACGTTTAGGGGTTTTTATTTCTGAATGTGCTTGTGTTAATTTGATGTTTGCTGAAAATTAGAAAAATTGTTGATAAGATTTCACTGCTGGAAAGTTTCTGGATATGTGTTCAGTGTTTCGGTTGTTTCGTGCGTTCTGGTAATCACACAATTCTGTGTCTTACATTTTTGAAAACTGGACTCAAGCATCTTTAATTTGGCACTGGTTTCATCAAAATTGGATTCGTCTAACTCAAACTATAGGTTTCACAGGATAGGGTAATATTCTGGAAGCATTCTGGACATAGGTGCTGCATCGGAGAGCATGTTCAACATCTTCGCATTGTTTTGAACGTACTCCGAGAGAAGAAGCTATATGCAAAGTCGTCGATGTGTGACTCTTGGATGTTAGAGGTAAAAAAATAAATTTGGCCACGTGATTTCGTAGTTTGGAGTTGCAATTGATCCTAGTATAGTTGATGTTGTGTTGAATTGGAAACGCTCAACATCTGTGACCGAAGTCAGAAGTTTCTTAGGACTAGCTAGCAATTATTGGAGGTTTATCCAAGGATTCTCGCAGTTAGTTCTTCCACTTACTCGGTTAACTCGTAAGGGTCAGCCATTTACCTTGGATGCTAGCTGCGGAGAATGTTTCCTAGAATTGAAGTCTCGATTGACTTCTGCTCCAATCTTAATTTTTCCTAATTTGTCCCTGGGATTCCAAATTTACAATGATGCATCAGGGAATGGTTTAGGTTGTATCCTCATGCAAAACCAACAGGCGGTAGCCTATGCCTCCAAGCAGTTGAAACCACATGAGGATAATTATGCAACTCGTGATTTAGAGTTGGCAGCTATTGTGTATGCATTAAAAATTTGGAGACATTACCTATATGGGTCTCGTTTTGAAATCTTTAGTGATCACAAGAGTTTAAAATATCTGTTTGACCAGAACGGGTTGAATAATAGACAGAGAAGGTGGGTTGAATTTCTGAAGGACTATGTTTTGAATTGAAATATCATCCGAGAAAAGCCAATGTGGTAGAAGATGCGTTGAGTAGGAAGTCTATTCACACTGCAGAGCTGATGATTAATGAAATGGCTTTGTTGGGGTCTTTACGAGATTTGAATCTAATAGTGGCAAGGAAGAAAGATCGATTAGTATTGAGGCACATTCGAATTTCAAGTGCATTGAGGGATTTCATTCGTGCGGCTCAAGAGGTTGACGTGGAATTGCAATCTCAGAAGGGGTTACCAAATTATACTGAAGATAGTGATGGCATTATCTGTTTTGATGGTAGAATTTGTGTACCTAATGATGAGGACATCAAAAAGCAGGTTTTAGAAGAAGCTCATCGGAGTAAGTATTCCGTACATCCTGGTTCCACCAAGATGTATCGGGATCTGACGCAAATGTATTGGTGGCCTGGGATGAAAGCAGATATTGCTGAATTTGTTTTTCGATGCCTTACTTGTCAAAGAGTTAAGGCAGAGTACTGGAAGCCTGCAAGTCAGCTACAGCCATTAGATGTACCGGTGTGGAAGTGGGAAGATATATTAATGGATTTTGTTATGGGTTTGCCTAGATCACAAACTGGTAATGATTCCATTTGGGTTGTAGTGCATTGACTCACTAAGTTCGCTCATATCATTCTCGTTTGTTCCACATATAAAGTATCCAAATTGGCGGAGGAATATGTGAAGAACATAATCAGATTACATGGAGTTCCCACAAGTATTGTATTTGATCGTGATCCAAAGTTCACTTCTCGATTTTGGGGAGCTTTGAACAAAGATTTGGGGACACAGATATTTGCAAGTACAGCATATCATCCGCAGACTGATGGTCAAAATGAGAGGACTATCTAGACTCTTGAGGATATGCTTCGGGCATGTGTGCTTGATAGCGGGAGGAAATGGGAGGATCATCTTCCATTAGTTGAGTTCGCCAACAATAACAGTTATCATTCCAATATTGCAATGACACCATTGAAGCACTATATGGGAGGAAGTGTAAAACTCCATTATGTTGCTGGGAGGTAGGTGAGAACAGATTGCTGGGACCCGATATGATTCATGAAACTACTAAGAAGATACAGCAGATTCGAGAAAGAATGAAAGCTACTCGGAGTTGGCAAAGGAGTTTTGCCGACAAAAGAAGGAGACCGTTGGAATTCAAAGTTGGTGATCATGTATTCTTGAGTGTTTCTCCAACTATTGGAACCGATAGAGCTTTACGAGCGAAAAAGCTTAGTCCCTGGTATATTGGACCTTTTCAAATTATCGAGCGTATTGGGCCAGTTGCGTATCGTCTTGCTTTACCTCCAGCCTTATCAAATCTCCATGATGTTTTCCATGTATCACAATTGAGGAAATATATTTTTGATTCGGATCAGTCGTTGAGTTTTGACACGATTGATCTTCAACCGGATCTATCTTTCCAACCCTATCCTAGCTATATCTTGGAACGTGGCGAGAAGATGCTTCGGAGGAGGACAATTCCCATAGTCAAAGTTGTTTGGGATGGTTTTTCGGCTGAGGAAGCTACATGGGAGATGACATGCAGACTCGAAGTTGTTTGGAAGATGACATGCAGACTCGATATCCATATCTATTTCATTGAGGACAAAATTTATAAAAGTTGTATGTCTTTTCAATTTTGAGGAAAAAGTTTGTATGTCTTTTCAATTTTGAGGACAAAATTTTTAAAGTTGGGGTGATTGTAACATCCCTAGTTCCGTTAATTTCGATTTACGAAATTAACGAGTGATTTATTATTCGAAGTGAAAAATAAATCAAGTTTCGGATATGGGTTAGTTGAGAAACCATTGTTTATTGGATAAACTATATTAGTATTTAAACTATGTGGTTATTTGGGTTAGAAATAGAGTTTAAATGAGAATATTAAACAAAGGGTATTTTGGTCATTTCACCTCATTTAAGCCCTCAGCTCATTAAACATCAAAACAGCCACACACACTCTCATTCAACACTTTCAGCAAAACATTGAAAATCTAAAAACAAGAATAGAGAGAGAGAGTTGAGTGTGAGAGAGAGAGAAGGAGAAGAAGGTTGGAGAACTCAAATTTCTTCCATTGCATGTAGGTAATTCATAGTTCATTCTCCTTCATTTTTCAAGACCTTTCTATTGATATCACTATTAGCTCTTGAATCATCCTCTTTCCCCCATCTTCCATTTTCAAGTTCCAAGCTCAAATAGAGCAATAATGGAGTTTTGATCAAATTTAAGGCTTGCATGTGGGTTTGGAACTAGAATCAAAGTGGAACTCAAGCTACATTGTGATTTAGCTTATATTGGACATCATTTCAGTAGCTAAGGAGCTTAGGATTCGAAATTGGTGCTGTGGGTTACGATTTAGAAGCGGTTGAACGAGTTCGGTGCGAATTCGGGAAGTGTCAGAGTCATTTGAAATTCAAAGTATCGGTTTTGTGTGATTTTCATCACAATCGGTGAGTTTTACTCACGTTTAGGGGTTTTTATTTCAGAATGTGCTTGTGTTAATTTGATGTTTGCTGAAAATTAGAAAAATTATTGACAAGGTTTCACTGTTGGAAAGTTTATTGATATGCGTTCAGTGTTTCGGTTGTTTCGTGAGTTCTGGTAATCACACAATGCTGTGTCTTACATTTTTGAAAACTAGACTCAAGAATCTTTAATTTGGCACTGGTTTCATCAAAATTGGAGTTGTCTAACTCAAATTATAGGTTTCACAAGACATGGTAATATTCTGGAAGCATTCTGGACATAGGTGATTTATTTTTGAAACTGGGAATGTTCTGTTAGTCCAAAAATTATAGAGCTTATTTTGTTAGAAACTAGACTTAATTTTGGTCATTTTGGCACTGGACATAGGTGTAGTATTTTTTAAACTGGGAATGTTCCAACTAGTGGTCTTTTACAATTTTTCGAGGTCGTTTGATATGTTATATGTTTTCTTAAATTTTAAGTACGATTGTCATAGTACAAGTGAGAGTACTTGTGTTTTTGAAAGCAAAACTGAACTAAATGTTCTATTGGTTACATCTATGATTGATGTGGATAAGATATATAGAGTATATCGATTATCTAGGAGACGGCCCAATGCGGGTGCGATATATAGATTATATCGATTATGGGTGACGACCCATGTAATAGAATACTAGGCGGGAAGGTCATGAGCCTGTAACTAGGCCCTAGGTCAAAACACTATGGTATGGACTAGTGGATTGGGGGTTTACCTGTATTAGCGGTACGACAGTCGGTGTTATGCTAAGGATAATTGCACGATTCACCGGAATTAGTGTTTCGGCAGTCGGTGTAGTGCTAAATTTAGAGGTACAACTACCAGGATTAGCGTTACAGCAGTCAGTGTTGTGATTAAATTAAATACACGTAGCTATAAATTAAACTACTAATGAAAAAGGTTTTCATAATTGAATCGAGAGCATGGCTAGCGGTCATGGTAAAACTCACTGAGATATGTTATCTCACCATATCATTTATTGTTGTTTTTACAGAGAAACAGGGATAGAAGACGGCTAAGTGACACGAGTACGTGACGTGTCTATGGAGATGTTGAAGACTTGTTGTCTTATTCTCTGATTATGTTTCCTTGTTGTTTTTTGTCATGGTTATGTAACTTATATTTGATATGAGTTGTATAAACCTTTTCTGATTCTCTGGTTATAATATTGAACAATAGGACTTGTTATCCTATTAAGATATGAACTATGTTAAAGTTCAATGGATTGGAAGACAGGTTGCTCTTTAATGATAAGTGTTTTAATCGAAAAATTTAGTTATGTTTAATATCTAAACAGAGATTGTGTCCTCTAATTGTGGCTAAGTTGTGCATTTCAGTGTATCTACATGTTAGAAACATTGGGGTGTTACATAGAAGGTTAAAAAAATATTCCATTGTAAATTTACATTTTAATTTTCCTTTTGGAATTTATCGTTTGATAATTATAGTGAATTTCAAAACCAATAGAAATCAATAAATAAAAACCAAAATGTCTGATAATTAATTAAAAAAAGAAAAAAGACCAAAAGTGCAAATTAATATTTTCTTTATTTTAAATTTATAAATAATGATACAAATATATTTAAAAACTGAGGAGAATTCTAGAGCCATTAGAGCTCCCTTTATATATATTTCTCAAAATGGTGTTTCTATCAAAATAGGGATTTTTGAATTTACTTGTCTTTTCCCTTTTGAATATTTATCCACTCAGGGTCTCTTCGTAAATACCATGATCATTCTCTTATCTCACAATTGTCAAAAAAAAAAATTCTCTTATCTCACAAATAATTGTCTATTTGAAGATGCATAAAGGAATCAAGGAATAACATAAAATATCAAATCATTAGAAGATACATCTCTCATAGAAAGAAACATGTGCTATGGAATAATTTATTATTGATGCAAGTAAAAATTTCTTTTAAATACTCCTTTAGAAAAAACTACGAATAAAATTCATAACATCATCTCAATTACAATTCCACCATACAATGAAGAAGATTACGATAAGTAGAAAAATCGTGCCTCAATTGCGTGACTCACTAACAAATCCAAGCTATTATTTTTGTCTTGTTGACTACATTAGAACTTTCAAGAACATGAACCTCAAATCCTTTGATTTGCCTTTTCTATTTCTTCGCTATCGATGTAAACTCCATTTTGCTTCCCTTGACCGCACACTCTAAGATTTCTCTCTATGCACTCTGCCTCTTCTCATGTTACCACTCCTTTCTAATACTCACATGCACATCCTGTTTTTTGTTCTAAATTGTTTTGCCAAAATCAATTCACTCACCATCTAAAATTTTCTGCTATAAATAGTTGTGTCATATCATAACTGATTAAAACTATACATCTTCCACAAATATTTTACTAACTCATGGATTTATTGGCAACTAAGGAATGATTAATATATTAATATAAAACTCCACTTTCAATGCATAGGAGTTAAACAAAAAAGAATTTGAGAGACCCACTTATTATTTCTTAGTTCAAACAATTTACACCACAAATTAGAATAGGACTATTAATTTGCATTCTCATACTAAATTTGTTCCGAACTGGGCCAAAACCCAATCACTTGGGCCCTTGCCCAATCCGCGGATGCTGCTAAAAGTAAAATTGGACTCCGCGGCAGTAACTACCTGCATCCAACGGGCAAGACTTGCCCACCTTATCCATCGGTTTGAATACGGTGCCCTGCTGTATATATACACATTCAACACACTGTTTCCAGGTATGCACTCATTTCTCCCTCGAGTACCTCCTCTCTTCCCTTGCTGACTTAGGCAACAGAGTGCTTGCGGGTACCCCACCCGAGGCCCGGGAGAAGATTACCTCGGCCAATCCGAGATCCAAGCTCAACCATCTGAAGTCCACTTCCATTCCTCGCGGAGTACTTCATCTCAAAGACATATTTCATACTCCGTTACCGAACATTGGCGACCACAGTGGGAGGAATCACTCTCTCATGGTGATTTCGGGTGGCTCATCCGTTTCAACCACGAAAACTAAAAAGACTTTGAAGCGCAAATGGAAAAGAGATGGCCAGTTTGACTTCTGGCCCAACGACGGTCGCAGCCTCATCCAGGAAGCCTCTCTTTTTCTCCTCCGAAGACTACCTGTTGGGCGAACCAAACGAATTCATCCCTCTCATCATCTCGACCTCCATGCTTGACGTCAAGGTGAAGCGAATCCTGGTAGATCAAGGAAGCTCTGCCGACATCATGTTCCAAGACCTCCTTCCCAAGCTCGGCTTATCCCTCGCTAATTTGAGCCCTTACCTCGGGACTTACTTGTCTAGGCTTGGGGAGGAACGAGCCTGACCTGTGGGATACCTTGACGTCATGGTGACTTATGGTCGGAAGAAGCTCGCTCGGACTATCAGGACGACCTTCTTGGTAGTACCACTCATCACCCCGTATCACTGCATCATGGGAAGATAGACGTTAGCCAAACTCTGTGTCGTCGCTTCCAAGGTACATTTGAAAATGAAGTTCCATACCCTGGCGGACGACGTTGTGACCGTTCCGGTTGACATCAACTCTGCTAAAAGGTGCCAGTATCTTGCCCTTAAAGGCACCCAGCGGCAGCTACAAGAGCTCCCCAGGATACCACCAATCGCTTCTCAGGTACACCTCACTGAGGTCGATGCCTGCTACGACTCGGACAGTTCCAAGGACGAGGACGATGACGAGTTGGCTAGAGAACTCAAAAGAAGCATCAAACGCCCCGAGCCCCAGGGTGACTTCCTTGAAATCCCTATGGGCGACGACCCCACGAATACTGTCAAAGTGGGGGCCGAGCTCAGCGAGGCCGTCAGAAAAAACTTGATCGTGTGTCTACGAAGAAATGCCGACTTGTTTCCCTGGTCCGCCTTTGAGATGCCTGGAATCCTTTTGGAAGTAGCATGTCATCACCTGGCGATCAACCCCGACGCCAAGTGCGTGGCACAGCAACGCCGAGCCCAGAGCGAGGAAAAGGCCGAGGCAGCAGCGAAGGCGGTGGTCGACCTCCTATCGGCAGGCTTCATCAAAGAAGTGAAATATACCACCTGGCTGTCTAATGTAGTGTTGGTCAAAAAGACCAATGGGAAATGGAGAATGTGTGTAGGCTACACTGACCTTAACAAAGCTTGCCCTAAAGATGCTTTCCCTGTCCCAAGCATTGACAAGCTCGTGGACAACGCGTCTGGATTCCGACTTCTGTCTTTCCTAGATGCCTACTTCGGCTACAACCAGATTGCAATGAATCCCCCGGACCAAGAGAAAACGGCTTTCATGACAACCCAGGGGAACTACGGCAACAGAGTCATTCCCTTTAGACTCAAGAATGCTGGGGCCACTTACCAGCGTATGATGAACAAGGTTTTCTGCAACCAAATTGGCAGGGTCGTTGAAGTCTGTCTCGACGACATGATTGTGAACAACAAGGCAGACGAAAGGCACCTGGCCGACTTACATGAAATCTTTGATGAGACAAGGAAAAACAACCTCAGGTTCAATCCTGAGAAATGTACCTTTGGCTTCAGAGTCGAAAAGTTCCTCAGTTTCTGCTTGACTGAAAGAGGCATCGAGGCAAACCCAGATAAGTGCAGGGTCGTGACCGACATGCGCCCTCCTACCACAAAGAAGGAAGTGCAGAAATTAACGGGCATGATTGCCTCCCTTTTAAAGTTCGTGTCCAGAGCATCCAATCGTTCACTCCCCATTTTCAAAGTCCTGACGAAAGGCGTAGAGTTCAAGTGGACACCCGAATGCGAGGGCACCCTCACCGAACTCAAGCAAATATTGTCCCAACCACCAATACTGCTGAAACCAGTTGAAGGGGAAACCCTCTACCTCTACCTCGTTGTGGCCGAGGAGACGGTAAGTGCAGTCCTCATCCGAGAAACAGATGAAGGGCAGAAACCAGTTTACTTCGTAAGTAAGGTGTTACAGGGGGCCGAGTCCCGATACCAAAGAATAGAAAAGGTGGCATTGGCCTTGGTCGTGGCAGCCAGAAGGTTAAGACCGTACTTCGTGGCCCATCAGATCGTCGTCAAGACGGACCAACCCATTCGCCAGATCTTACATCGCCCCGACCTCGCGGGAAGGATCATCAAGTGGGCGTGGAATTATCCGAGTTCGGCATCAAATACGAGGCACGGTCCGCTCTCAAGGTTCAAGTCCTAGCTGACTTCGTAGCGGAAATGACGCCGTCCCTCTCCAAGACCAATCCTTTTGCAATGGAAGCTCCACATCGACAGCTCATCAAATTCAAAAGGTAGTGGAGCTGGACTCATCCTCGAGAACTCCGAAGGGCTAATGATCGAGGTCTCCCTCAGCTTCGCCTTATCCACTTCAAACAACCAGGTAGAATACAAAGCTTGCATTGTCGAGTTGAAGCTGGCCTCAGACTTCGGGGCAAAAACCATTGAGCTGAACACGTATTCGTTGCTGGTTGTATCCCAGGTCAAGAAAGATTTCGTGACAAACGATCCCGTTCTGCAACGGTACCTAGCACGGGTGCTGGAGTTACTCCTCTACTTCGAACGGGAAAAACTTAAGCGCGTGCCTCAGGCTGAGAACGCCCGAGCCGACATCCTAGCCAAGCTGGCCAGCACAAAGCCAATAGGCAATCTGTGAAGCATCATTCATGAAAACTTGGCGAAGCCAAGCGTAGACCTGTCTCCGACTGCAGTGTTCGAGATCAACGCAGTAACAGAAAGCACTGGCTGGATACAACCCATCAAAGATTATGTTGAGCTCGGCGTCGAGCATGTGGACCCCAAGGAAGCCACCGCAGTCCTGCGACGTGCAACCTCTTACTCCATTATAGATGGGAAACTCTTTTGGTGTGGTTTCTCTGCCCCCTTCCTGAAGCGCGTTGAAGGGGAGGAGGCCGGGTACGTACTGGATGAGATCCACGAAGGAATCTGCGGACAACACCTGGGGGCCCGAGCCTTGGCAAAAAAGGCCCTCAGGGTAGGATACTACTGACCGACTATGATAAAGGATGTGTCCGAGCTCATCAGAAGGTGCGACACCTGCCAACGATACGTCGACGTCCATCACGCTCCACCAGCCGAACTCTCTTCCTTGTCGGCGGCATGGCCTTTCAGCCAGTGTGGAATATATCTCCTCGGGCCCTTCTCACCTTGCCGAGGCGGGGTCAAATACCTGATCGTAACCGTTGATTACCTCACAAAATGGATTGAAGCAGAACCATTAGGCTAGATAATCGCCAACAACTGCATCAAGTTTGTCAAAAAGATCATCCTGACCAGTTTTGGGGTTCCCTCTGTGGTAATCACTAACAACGGGACCCAATTTGTGGATAAAGGATTTCGAAAGTTTATGACGGATCTGAACATAAAGCCGCACTTCACCTCCGTCGAGCACCCCCAAATCAATGGGCAGGTGGAGTCGGCAAACAGGGTCATTCTCAAAGGATTGAAGAAAAGACTAAAGGGAACAAAGGGGGCATGGCCAGACGAACTACCATATGTTCTCTGCGCATATCGTACGACTCCGCATTCCACCACCAACGAGACCCCCTTTAGATTAACATGTGGGACGGAGGCTGTCATCCTGGTGGAGGTCGGGGAATCTACTTGGAGAACTCTGTACCCGCTCAGCAAAGAGGCAAATAGCAAAGCTGCAAGAGAATAACTCGACCTCGTTCAGGAAGTCCGAGATAAAGCACAGCTTGCCGAGGCCATCGTTAAAGCTCGGATTGCCAGACGGTACAACCAAAGAGTCATTACCCGAGACTTCAATGTTGGGGACCTCGTCCTCAGGCGAGCTGATGTTGGCAACAAGAATGCTCGCGACGGAAAACTCGCACCCAACTAGGAAGGACCCTACCGAGTCGCGGCAAAGACCAG
Source organism: Astragalus glycyphyllos (assembly GCA_963573325.1). Lineage (NCBI taxonomy): Eukaryota > Viridiplantae > Streptophyta > Magnoliopsida > Fabales > Fabaceae > Astragalus > Astragalus glycyphyllos. The sequence goes on from OY754307.1 coordinate 43,541,087, forward strand.
GACAGGAGCTTACCATCTGGAAACTCTCTCCAAGGAGCCAATACCCCAAACCTGGAATGCTGCCAAGCTCAGGCTATACTATAGCTAGTCATATGTAACATCCAGACCAGTAGCGTCCCTGTATAAAGACATTTTAAAGCAATCATTCTGTTTTCCTCATTTGCAGTACTCGCGGCGACACCAGCTCCCGACTAGTAACAACGCCCCTCTCGCCTGTACCATTCCTACGAGTTCGTACCATTTGGTACAAGTATATTGTGTAAAATTTAAGTTGTGGTTGAAGAAGCCATAAAAAATGCTCTACAGAAACATTCAATCATAAAACAAAGTCAAATTTTACCCCAAGCTACAATTTTCGCATCTCTGAATGAAGTTCGGAAATTACTCTCCCAATTCAAAAGTTTTTTTAAATATATTCAAACGAAGGAAGTTAAAAAACCAGCTCAACAGATTTCGTCATGGTTGAAGACGTATATCATTGGTGGCATGAAAACAAGATGCAAACAAATTTTTGCATTACAAAAGTTTTGTATATGTGTTTCTAATGACAGGGGATAAAGATTTTCCCTCACTTGCGCATGATTTGATTAGTAAAGGGGTTACTATTTGATTAATTATGAGAATTAGAAATGGTAGCAAGACCCGAAGGAAGATGGATATTTAGTGTGGGAGGATTAGTGAAGGGACACAATGACTACAAGGCAGATATGTATCTTTCAGCAACTGAGTCTCATTAGATTAAGAAACGTTTAGCAATGCTGAAATTGCTGGAACTTTAATGAATTGTGTGAATTGAAAAAGTCTCACATTGGATGGAATAGACACTATGAGAATGTTTATAAAAAGGCATTGGTAATTTTTTTACACAAGGAAGGTATATATCTTTGTTGTATTGGATTAGGATTTTAAGAGATTTTAAAAGACTTTTTTTGAGTAAAACAATTCTGTGGTATTCAATCAGGACTTTTAGTTAATATAAAAAAGTCATGTGGTATTCGATCAGGATTTTAAAGTCTTTTTAAAGATTCTTACAAAATCTATTGGTATTCATTTGAGACATTTTACGACTTAAAAAAGTCCATTGGTATTCAAAAATACAGATTTGGAGGGATTGTTTGACTAGATGGATTTTAGTGACTTTTTAGTACAAATCTATAATCCTCCACCAATAAAAAAATCCCACCTAAACTTTTGGGATTCTTCATGTCGGTCAAGACTTTTTCCGAGTGAGCATTTTCTATTTTCTCTTTTTCCAGTTCGAACACACATTGCAGGACAGTCAATCGTGTTCCTCTTACCCATTGTTCAGTGAATAATTTACTGCTAACTAATGGCAAAGTGAAGTGATAACACAATATATCAAAATGAAAAGTAGTTTACCCAGATAGGTGTGGTGACCGTAATCCCGACGTAGACGTCTCAAAAATATTGAAATTTTGGGAGTCGCCACCCAATTTATTTAATAGGAAAAACTAAGAAAAACCTTGTTTCAAAATATTTGGTCTACGCATACCAGATTGAATTCGGGAGTCGATTACGTATAGGGAAGGGCGGAAACTTAATCCCACTGCACCCCTAGTACATCTGTCCTAAGACAGTTACCCTAAATCTAATTGTGCAAATATTAATATATTATGAGTTATTTGTTTTACCCCAAAAATAAATAATACTAAATAAAAAATAGCTATTTACGAAGAAATAAAATAGGGACCAATTTAAGAAAATTTAATTTTGACTTGACGGGGAAGCTTCGTTCCTACGTATCCTCAGGTGCAATGAGGAACTCAACAGTCACGTAGTTCTTCCTGAAACATGTTTGTTGGTTGGTTGGTTTTAATATTTTTTTGAAGGGGTTTAAGATCACCAAGTTGTACAATTCAGGCATCTTAAACCAGGATCGACGACAAGATGTCACATATCAGCCAATCCCTATTTTTTTTGTATTTAGGAAAATAGGTGTTAAAGAAGAAAAACTAATTATTTATTTGGAAAAGATTAAATTGGCTTGACGGGAAAGCCCCGCTCCTACGTATCTCTATGTGCGGAGAATCAAAGGCTACGTAGTTCTTTTTGAGAAAAGTTTTTTTTTTCTTTTGTTGATTTTAGTGTTTTGAAGGGAGTTTAAGATCACCAAATTGTACAACTCGGGTGTCTTAAACTGGGATCAACAAGATGTCACATCTCAGCTGATTCCATATCTTTTTTATGAAAAAGGTCTTAAACCGGGTTTAAGATGCCCATAATTAGTTTTTTCGGAAGAGGGGCTGTTGGAACAAAACTAAGGAGTTCAAATAATAAAGCAAACAGATTTTAAAATAAAAAGAATGGCTATTATTTAATGAAACCATCAAAACAAAAAATATAAAATTGGGATAACGAGAAAGGGGTTCACTATGATTTGTAGTGGAGAGGTGCAATAAGCATGCAGTTTATTTATATACTAATAACTAGCGGGATACCCGTGCATTCGCACGGGTCAATTCGTTGCTACACATGTGTTAAAGAGGACATGTATATAGAATACAATGTGAATTTAGAATTAAGTTAAATAGATCTAATAATAAATAATTTATTTTAAAAATTAAAATATAAATTAATAGTTTATCGTCTTACTAAGCTAAACTTTTCCTTCAATATTTAATATGGTTGCATCAAACCGTAAAATGTCTTCCCGTAGGGACTAAAAGCAAAATAAGCATAATAAAGAAATATATAAGTTTGATTTCAGTTTAATGGCGATTAACAAAATTATATTACATTTGGACTCTTTAAGTCTATTAAGATCTATTTGTAATATTTTCTCGGAACTAAAAAGTAAAATAATTATTTTAATATTATTTTTTTTAATAATTATGATGTGCGTTAAAAAACACATAAATTACATTGAAAACATATAATGTTTCCCCGTAGCAACTAAAAAGCAAAATAACAATAATAAAGAAGTATATGTTTAATGATGATACACCGACGAGATAAACAAAATTATATTACATTTGGATTGTTTAAGTCTATCGAGATCTATTTGTGATGTTTTCTCGAGACTAATAAGTAAAATAATTATTTTAAAATTAAAATTCTGATGTGCTTTCAAAAATTACATTTAAACCATATAATGTCTCTCCGTAGGAACTCAAAAGCAAAAGAAGCATAATAAATATAAGTTTGGTTTCTGTTTATTGACCATAAACAAAACTATATTACATTTGCATCTTTAAGTCTAGAAAATTTTAAAAGAAATGTAAAAAAAGGATAAGGTGTTTTTTAACGGAAAAAAAGATGAGGTGTTATTATATAATAGTATTCACTAAATATAAATAAATTAGTCCCAAAATTATATACCAAAAATAAATATTAAAAAATAATGACATAGAAAGTGTAGGTTTTAGCAAATGATAAGAAATATTTTGGAGGATCTATCTAAATCATGAAGAAAAGAAACAAAAAGAAAAGATGTTGATAAAATACAACCCAATAGGAACCACACAACACAATAAGAACGATAAAAGCCAACACCAAACCATTAAAAACCTGCTATACCCAAATCGCAAGCATTTGAAGGCTAAACATGAGATTAAATATGAAGGAAACTACAACAACCATTTGCAAGGAGGAAAATCATCTAAAAGCTAGGATGAATGCATATGAGCACAAACACCATACAATAGCAAAGTAAGTTGATATTGATGCGTTAACCATATGTAGAACATATGAAATACAGAAATTGTAACACCAAATTATTTCAAGTATAGTCAATACAAATCCTTGACTAACATGTGTACTCACTTCTTTTTGTCTCACTTCCAATATACACAAAATTACAAAACTACTATTGTTTCTATTCCACTAGTCTTTTTCTGGTATCGTATTATTGGTGCGTAGTATCCACTAACTTTATCAGTGACTAATCTACATCAGGAAAATTGATTGTCTTTTCGCTTTTTCTATTGCGCTTTAATAATTACTTAAGTATAATTTTGTATATTTCTTATTACTGCGCAAAAAGAAGTAAATTCATATAAAAGAGTAAACTAGAAAATTTACTAACTAATATTAGTTTGCAAAAAGAAGTAAATTCATATAAAAGAGTAAATCAAAAAATTTACTAATATTCAAATTACTAAAGTTGTCACATAAATCATTTTAAAATGATAGTTGAGCTGAAAAGAGAAGAGATGGAAATTTTGTTAATAGTACAGCGATCAGAGATTCAGCATAATATACAATATGCCAACTCAAGAGAAGAAGCAGATGGCTACAACATTCATTTTTCATAACTTGTTGTATCAAGTTGTCTACTTTTTTCTTGTCTAGGATCATGCTGCTCGAACCATGAGAACTCCTTCGAGCACTTGGATCCATGAGACTCTCAATTAAAGTAAAGAATATTCTATGGTACCCCATATGCAATCTCTTTTGTTGATGAATATAAGTTTGCTCAAACCAGAATTTCATACAACCTTCTCCATGCTCTTCTAACATCATTCCTCTCATCAGTTTGTTCACTATCGTGTGCATGATCTTCAGGCATCAACAAAGGACGGCCAGTTGGTTCCACCAACATATAAATCATTGGAGAAAGCAACTCATTTAATGAAGTGTTGTCGCCGGAAAGCCTTCAAGGGAAACCTTGAAGAATTTGTTAGAATTGAATAAAGAAAGAAAGAAAGCAAAAGAGAGTTGTGTGAGTCTGTGAGACAGAAAGCAATTCCTTTTCCTTGAAGAAATAAAGCAAAATTGAAGATTTGTGGCTTACCCCCTTGCAAAGTATTGCAAGTAATGGAAAGTTGTTGTTGTTGCTTGAAGGTATTGTTTTGTTGAAGGGGATTGGAGGAGAGGAGAAGCAGGTTGAAAAGGAAGAAGAAAATAGAGGGTAGAAGAGAGAACAGTCAGATCGAGAAAGAAATGAGGAAAAGAGAAGGGAAATCAGAAAAGGAAAACTGAAAAGATAAAAAGAAGTTATGGATTTTGTGGAAGTTATAAGCGGAAGAATGAAGGGGAGAGTGTGTACACGTGGCAAGAAGAAAACGGGTGTAGTTAATAAGGGACACGTGTAAACAGTAGAGAGGAATGTAGTGAGATTTTATATATTGTTAATCAGAAATGCTATTTTGACAAGAAAACTTGACAAAAATACATACAAATATACGGTTTGTCAAAGGATCCGTATATCTGATTAAAAAAATCGTTTTTATATAATAATAATAATTAGTTTTATATTAAAAAAAATAAAAACAATAAAACCAAAACATTATCACAGGTCCCTTATCTCTCTCGATAACGCAAACCACCATCTCCACCCACAGTGAACGCGCGAACCACCTCCACCTCCAATCATTTCCGTCCAACTCCGCCACGTCGGCCACCGTTCACCGTCGTTTTACCGTGTTCCACCGCCGTTCACCTTCTTTGTCTCTCATTTGTTATGTGTTTCTCTGCTCCGTCGATCTCGTTAAAGACCTCCGCCTTTTTCCGCCGTTTCGCTGCCGTATATCGTCGGTCTTACACCTGCCAGGTTCTAGAACCCAGGTAATTGATATTTTGTTTACTTAGTTTGTCCCTATTTGAGTGATGATTGTAGAAAACCTAAATGTCCCAAATTGTTTTTCAAAAATCTTGCAACTCTTATGTATTTTTTGATTGAATGAACTAGGAATGTTTATGAACCAGAGAAATAAATTAGGCATCAAGTTGATATAGAAGAAATATTATTAGAGAGCAGTAATAAATTAGGCATCAAGTTGACATAGCCCCCCTTGAAGACAAACAAAAGTGAATTTGAGCAAATTCTGATCCACTTAGTGCATATGGTCATGAGTTTTAGTTTCCATTAATTCCTATAGAAAGATGAGTTTGTTGTGATGCCGTGGTTTGATGCTTGAAAATAATTAATTCTTCATGGGGTATTGGGGTTGGGTTATCCTAAGGGTGCAAATCTTTTCCAACTTTTCTAATAATTCCATGCTACCAGGCATTCAAAATAGTCAACTTGAGATAAAGTTTACCATAAATATTTTGATGACATTGTGATTCTGACTGACTGGTTTCTAAAATCTAATATGTTTTTTTAGTAGTAAAAGATCTGTAAACAAATTTGCACAAGTTAAATTTTGAAGGTAGATAGATATGCATAATTAGAGTTGTTTAATGATTACTTTGAGAACCAGTTGCACTAAGGAATGATGATTAGAAGAGAAAGCAAGTTTGAACTAAGTTGTGAAAAAGGAAGTTCCCTATAGACTGTAGTCCCCGATTAAACTTTATGTTATAGTATAACATATATATCTGCCAAGATTTCACTTGATGGTTGAATAGAATATTGTATAGTAGAAACATATTATTGGTTGAGGCAAAGAGTTAGAATGATGTCCTATGTTAGGAGTAAAAGCCAATTCCCTCAAAAGAAGAAAAAGACATATATTGTGCTCTAAGAAAATAGTATAACCATCCACTTCTTACGAATGTCTTGGATTTGTGTCTTAAGTTTATCAGAAAAAATGGTGTCATGATATTCTGCCTGGTAAAATAATTTACATTTGTAAACATCAAATTGTTGCTTTTGATCATAGTGCTTCACACATGTTATACAAAATGTGAGGTTTCACTTTATGAGTAGTGAAATTATCGTATACATCTAAAATAATAGTAAATATTTTGTGTAATGATTGAGTTATTAAATAATTTGTGTATTATTGGTTCTAACTGTGGAGTGTTGATGTGACACGTAGGTTTTTGATAAAAAATGGATGATACTGCAGCAACATTTGTGGAGGGTCGTAGTGCTGATGGTGAAGATATAATAGTTGACGATTCAAATGATGATGATGCACGTTGGGAGCCTGCGGTCGGGATGTGTTTTGCTTCCTTAGATGAGGGGAAATCATATTATGGTGAGTATGCGTCAAGAAAAGGTTTTGGGTGGAGAATTAGAACATCAGCAAAGGGAGGTGATCGGAAAGTCAACTACATACTACTTGCATGCTCGAGAGCGGGGTCTAGCGCAAACATGTCAAAAATTCCATGTTCGTTGAAAACACTTCCGACTAAGGTTAACAATTGTCCTGCCAGGATAGCTTTGAAGTTACAATCCGATGGGTCATGGGAAGTCCAAAAATTTGAAGGTGTCCATTCTCACGAGATGAGCCCCACAAAGGCAAGGTTGTTTAGGTCTAACAAGAAACTAAATCTGCATGTGAAGAGAACAATCCAAATCAATGATGAAGCGGGAGTGAGGATTAACAAAACATTCCAATCTATTGTTACAGATGCGGGAGGGCATGAAAATGTAGCGTTTTGTGAAAAGGACGTGAGGAATTATGTCAACAAGGAAAGGCGTTCAATTGGAAAAGGAGGTGATGGGAAGGCGTTGATTAGTTACTTTTATGAAATGAGGGAACAAAATTCTAATTTCTTCTATGATCTTGATTTGGATGATGGTTTTCATGTCAAGAATGTGTTTTGGGCCGATGCAAGAAGTAGAGCTGCTTATGAATATTTTGGAGACGTGGTAACATTTGATACAACATTTCTAGTCAATAAATATGATATGCCTTTTGCTGCGATTGTAGGTGTCAATCACCATGGCCAATCAACATTACTTGGGTGTGGCCTAGTTTCAAGTGAAGACGAAGACTCATTTGTGTGGTTTTTTCAAGCATGGCTTCATTGCATGCTAGGAAAGGCCCCCTTGGGTATTGTCACGGACCAATGCAAGGCTATGAAAAAGGCCATTGAGATAGTCTTCCCTACTACTCGCCATAGGTGGTGTTTATGGCATATAATGAAAAAAATACCGGAAAAACTCAATGGATTTGGTGAATATAAGAAGATAAAGGCAGCCATGAAAGAAGCAGTTTATGATACTTACACCGTAGTTGATTTTGAAGATAAGTGGTGTTCGTTCATAGAAAAATTTGAGCTTCAAGACAATGATTGGTTAAGTGGGTTGTATAAGGAGCGACAAAGATGGGTTCCGACGTTGTTAAGGAAAAGGTTCTGGGCGGGCATGTCAACCACACAGCGCAGTGAGAGCATACACGCTTTCTTTGATGGATATATCAATTCAACAACAAGTCTTAGTCAATTTGTTAAACAATATGCCAATGCTCTCAGAAATAAAGCAGAAAAAGAGTTTGAAGCGGATTTTAAATCGATGGATACAATAATACCTTGTGGGTCAACCTCGTCCATTGAAATGCAATTCCAATGTGCTTACACGCATGGTAAATTTAAGGAGGTCCAAGTTGAATTTAGAGGTAAAATGAATTGTGTCCCCTCGTTGGAGTCATTGGAGGGTTGCATTGCTACTTATAATGTCTTGGAGGAATTGTTAGTTGGAGATAGACCAAAAGAACGGTACTTTAAAGTTGTGTTCAATGTGGACAACCATGATCTCGAGTGTCAATGCTCGTTGTTTGAGTTTAGAGGAATTTTGTGTCGCCATGTACTATGTGTGTGCGCTAAGGAGAGGGTTTCAAACGTCTCAGACAAGTATGTTTTGTCCCGATGGAAGAAAAATGTTAAAAGGAAGCATTCTTATGTTAAGATAAATTACGGTGTTAAGGAATTGAAACCACAGATGGAGAGGTTTGAAAAACTCTCGAAGCATTTTTACCAGGTTGCTGAAGTAGCGGCGGAGTCTGAGTATGGCACAGAAGCATTCCATAAAATGTTGAATAAATTTAGTTCTGAATTGCCAAACTTGGATCCTTCAATGGAGAATGTTAAAACAAGTTTGAACGAAGAGTCAATACCAAATACTGCTCCTATATGTCACCGTCCATTGAAGGTAAAACGTAAAGGTCGTCCACCGACGAACAGAAAAATATCAATTGTTGAGAAAGTTGTTAAAAAGTCACGGAAGAAGCGAACCAAGCGAGCTGATGACAAAAACATTACGAAGGTCAGTGTTGTTTCCTTACTAAATATGTATTTACCATGAAACACTGTACGAAATACATGTTAATGTTTTTTGTATAATGTGTAGGCCTGCAATGTTGGAGTGGCTGATCATGAAATCCATAGGGACATTTCTGTTGAATCAACTGTTGAAGTTATGACTAGTGGAGATGTGACGGATGCGACTACTTTGGTTCGTGTCCATTATAAGTTTTTATTAAAAATTTAGAGTTTATAAATTTGTATTTGTAGATGGATTAATTTGATCTGTCAGATAACTCCCGGAACATTTATTCACACAATTGTTGAGTTGAAATTGTAACTTTATATGATAATTTCGTACATTTATGAGTAGAGTTAATGGGATTGACCATTTTATAAGTCGTGGAGTTGTTGGATGCAAAGACCGTAAAGAAGTTTGTATCACAGGATCGTGTGTATTACCACTAACGTTGTTTTAAGTTGTTCGTTTTTCTTCATTTAATGTATTTAGATATTTGGCAATAGGGTAAAAATTAAGTTAGATATATTTAACTTATTTAATATTTTGTCTATACAGTCAGGGAGTGTATATTTCAGTACAGATGCTGGAGGGTAAGAATTCATGTCCAACCGTTGGGCTTCTCAATGTCCAACTGTTGCAAAACCTTGTAATTTGGGATTAGACAACTCTCATCTTTCTTCTTCACAGGCATGTGATTTGAATGGCTGTCAAGTTGCTTTGCATATTTATATTTTGATGTTGCTAAACAAATGGTTTTTAATAGGTTGGACGTCAAATTTCATTCATGGAACTTTTGTCAAACGTGGAAATAGACTTCCCTGGACTGTCACAATTGTCTACAAATCCGTGACATTTTAGCTTGAAGAATGCGTGGGCATACTTAACTTTTTATATAACTTTTTGTTGTAAGTAAAGATGTATGTATTTTTTGGTTTGCATAGGTGTAAATGCCTTAAACTTAATGTATATCGTGTAAATGTCTCACAATTTGTGTCAACAGCACAAAGTTAATTTTTTGCTACACGTTGTTGTAAAAAACCCTTTACCCAATTTTTGTTGTAACTAGGCATCTATGTAATTAGGATTTTTGGTTTGTATTGGTGTAAATGCCATAAACTTTATGTATATGGGGTATATGCCTCACAGTTTATTTAATTTAAAGGGTTTGTCACATTTGCCAAAAACTTACATTACAGGTTGGTCAATCGATATGTTCACCTCAAAATAAATGAAAGTAGTATTTAGACTAGTGTCATTTTTTTTACAGTGGAAGCAAGTATCCGTTTTCACTGTTTCGAGAATGTGTGTACGGGATTTTGGTTCAAGTTGAAATCATGGTAATGATGATGGAGAATGAGGGGGGTGATTTCTGGTTCCAACATTTCTCTTTTTCTTTTTTGATTCTGTTCTTGAACAGTGGGAGTTCGAAGATGAGTGAAAGTGTGGTTTGAGTGTTCTATGATCATAATGACGTTTATGTGTTATTCTTTGTTATTATTAATTTAGTGACACAGATGATCAAATCCGAACGAACAATTCATAGGTGAATAAAGAGACACGGGTGATCAAATCCATTCCAATATTTTTATTTTTAGTAATATATTCCAGTCCCATTGGACTAAAGCGGCTTGGTGACTTTATTAGAAAAACTGGGTGTTAGCCTGCATTTTCGACAGGCTCAATTAAATGCAGTCAACGAGGTTTAGTTTGACCTTGTAGAATTGCAGAATTGAAATCAGGACCTCCTTATACCTGTCGATTGGCTCGTTGTCGAAAAAAGGAGAAATCTGGATAGAACAAGGTATTTTCGACCTGATGACGTCATTAGAGCAGTTAAGAGGAATTTCAAAAATGTCATTTTCTTCTTCATTTAAAAACTCAGTCGAAAAAGACATTTTTGGGGGGCAATTTGTTAGCCTGCATTTTCGACAGGCTCAATTAAATGCAGTCAACGAGGTTTAGTTTGACCTTGTATTTCAAGAGACAAGAAGTAATTTCGACGTTCAAAATGGGTTAAGTTATCAGTTTATATGAAGCTCATTTCGACGCTGGATTTGTTGAAGTCGAAGAAGTTGCAAGCAAAGATTTCGACAAGAAGGAGTTGGAGGCTGATGTCGAAGTAGGATCAAGTAGCCGTTACCAAGAGCACGTAGCAGTCTTAGGATTTACTAGTTGATCCTGCAAGCAGAAGCAATTTCAAACTAGCGGTGTTTACCAAAATCCAAGGTAAACACTGGGTAATTCAAGAGACGAATGTCAATTTCGACACTGAAATGAATTAAGCTATTAAATTGCATCAAGTAGATTTCGACCTTTGATTTGGCAAAGTCGAAGAGGCTGAAGATAGATATTTCGACAAGTGATGGTGGTAATCAAGCAAATACAACTGAGTATTTTTGAAAAAGAGAATGGCAGAAAAAGAGTATTTTTGAAACCCCTTTTCAACTGTTCCGATGACGTCATTAACATCACGTTTCAGCACTGATGAGACGTTTCAGTGAAAAACAGCTTTTGGCGCCTCCATTGTAAAGTTAGTGGGCCACGTTTCACCTTGAAACTCCCCACCACTCATTGCCAGTAACTGCTCCATTAAGAGGGAAACTCTAGAGTTTCTAACCTTTGCACTTCAAACAGTCAAAAAAACCATTGCTTCTCCCTCATTTCACTCTTTCTGAAACCTTTTGCAATTCCTCCTGCTTCTCTTCCTTCGCAAGAAACTTGCATTCTCTTAAGCCTAGAAAAATAGAACCTCATCAACCTCCTTCGTTGTTCATCAATGGCATCTTCTTCTCATCCTCGATCCCCTTCAACCATTGCAGGTAAGCGACCAATCCTTGCAGAACCTGCCCAAAACCCAAGACCTGAACCACCTTCACATACTCATTCATCTGGAAAACACCTCTGTGTTGCTGAACCTGATCTTGATGATCCACGTGCTCCAAGTTGGAGATCACAAGTGATTATTCCAGGTCCCATTGACCACACTCATGCTTTTCTTGGTCCCATTCCTGAATTTCTTCCAGAACCACCAAAAATCCAAGAAATCTTCCCTAGTTACCATCATTATAGCCCTAGAATCTTCAATCAGGCTCCTCACGAAATGGGTTTCATGGCTACACGGGTTTTCAGATCTGCACGTCATGTAGGGCACGAAACTTACATCAACTGGCTCAACAAGATAGAGTCAAAGAAAGGGGACTTCTGGAAAACTCAAGGTATTTTCGACCTGATTCAGTTGTCGAGATATGGTCCCAAATACCAAAGTGCCATGCTTATTGCAGCACTTCATTTTTGGGAGGCTACTACTAACAGCCTTCATCTGGAATGTGGTATGCTCACTCCCACTTTGCTGGATGTAGCTGCTATCACTGGTCTTCGACCAACAGGCGAGATCTTTGAGCCCGACAGAGTTTCTGATACGTACAATTTCACTTTCCAACGTGCCACCTTTGCTGGGTACATCGAAGATCATCACGTCCTCGACAGTGATGAGGTTTCTGATGAAGAACACATAGCCTTTCTTACTTTATGGTTATCCCATTATATTTTCTGCTCTTCATCGCTTCAGGTTGCAAAGATGTATATCAATCTGGCTACTCAGATTCATGATGGTCGGAATATCTGTCTTAGCAAACTCATCCTAGGGTCTCTTTATGAAGCTTTAGGAGATGGGGCCCTTGACATGAAAAATTCCAAGCCTCAATCTTCTTTGCTGATTTCTGGGCCTATTTGGCTGTTCCAATTGTGGCTCCTTGCCACTTTTGAATCAAGACTTCAAGTAATGTGCCCTAAAAGCCAAATCCGAATAGCTGAAAGGAAAAGCTTTGAAGGTATGAGGCTTGCCCTTTTGAAACCTAGGGAAAACAACCAGACAGTCGAAGACCAATTCTCTGACACTTTCGACATGCTACTGAATTGCAAGTCCTTCACTCCTTCAATGGCCCCTTTCGTCCACAGAACTCATGGGCCACAGTGGTTCCTCAAAAAATTTCCTGCAACACCCATTGATTCCGATGATGAACTTAATGAAATCTGGAGAGCTTATTTGACCCCTTGCTGGTTATCACTCAGGATTTCGTCAAGCAAAGGTCCAACCCACTATGGTTTGACAGGATACCAGCCAAATCTGGTGGCAAGGCAATTTGGATTGTGCCAACCTCGACCAGCCTCTTTTTACAAGTCGAAAAGGTCTTTGATATCTCCAGATAATGAAAGGGACTACTGGCATCGACTAACCATGGCTACTCAGAACACTCCCACTTTCATTCCTTTAAAGTACAACCCCCTTTTCGCTTGCACTAAAGAATTTCTTCAATGGTGGTCGAACTATTATAAGCCTAAACTGGCTGCTGTCGACGAATCCAATTTGCTTCAGAAACTACTCTCTGCTTTCCCCAAACCTTCAGGTATATCACTTTAATACATTCTAGATTTCCAAACTCTTCAGAATAATACATTCTTTAACTGTTTGAACCAAACAATTTCTGAAATCTTTCAAATACTAACCTCGTCTAAATATTTGTTGTAGCTACTCCCACAACCACTGGCGCTACTAAGGCGTCAAAGCAAAACACCAGAAAAAAGACTATTCAAAGACCACAAACAACTCAACCGGCCAAAAAACAAGAGGTAACTACCTTTTTTAGGGTATTTGTTATATCGCATTTACTCCTTAATTTCAACGCTTGATTGTTCTCCATATTTCAGAGCCGAAAAAGAGGAAGCAATCCCGCGCTTGATGTGCCTCTTAAAAGGTCGAAGAGGATTGGATCACAAATTGTGAGTGAAGATTCTAAGGTTAGAAAAGAAATTTTTTACCTCTTTGCTCTCTCCATTATTCATCTATTTGCCTTAGCCATCACTAATTCCGGCTGTTGGGTTTTCAGTCTGATGACCAAACAAGCAGCCCAAAATCGTTTAGGATTTCTGCGGCTCAGTTTGAGCAAGAAAAGAAAATGAAACACTCGCAAGAAACTTCCAGAACTGCTATCCCTGGGGTGCTTGTCAAAGACATGCAAGGCGAAAAAGAAACAGCTAAAGAGAAAGTTTCACCTTTAGAGAACCCTGTTCAGAAGAAAGCAGAAGTTCTTAAAAGACCTGCAAGCGCAAGCTCTCTTGTTGGGGACACCATATCAAAGGTAAATAACTGAACTTGCATCTATTCTTTAACTACTCTGGTTCATAAACTGATCATAACTCCGATATATTGTCATGACAGGGAAATGAAGCTGGTCAACTTGACCCTTCAAATAAGCAACTAACACCAACATCAGCTCTCTCTCCCTCTGTCAAACCAATAGCTGAAAAAGTGGTCGAAAATCAACCCCGAAAAGATGATCCTGTCCATATAGCAAGAACAGTCCTGCAACAGCTTGTTGATATGCCAACTGATGAGTCTTCTACTTTTGACCAAACACTTGAAACAAACCCACTTGATACAAATCAGGGAGCACAAGATTTAGAGGTGATAGAGGCTGTTGGCGTCGAGATTGAGCATGTCAATGAACCATCAAAAGATGATAGCTCCTCCAAGGTGGTTTATTCAAGTAGCAACACTGTCAGTGATGAGGCTTTAGCTGAATTGAAGAGCAAAAATCCTCTTAAGGCTTTGAACCTCCTGCTGTGTGGTAGGAAAACTTCGACCAAACAAAGTTCTTCGACCACTTCTTTGGGCGAAGTATCTGACACATCGAAGGAAGACCTCCTCAAAGAATTTCGTGCCAAAGTTCTTGAAGCTGACTTGTTCCAAGACATTGAGCGTGACCCCATGATTGTCTTTGAGATTAAAGCCTTATTGCGCAAGCTCAATACCTCGACGTCAGGCAAGGCCCTCATTGGCTTCATTGCCGAATTTGAGCCCCTTTTAGAACGAATCACCCAAGACATTCAGAAAAACAAGAACTTTATTGCACAAAAGGCACGGGAAGCGAAACTTCAAGAGGAAGAATGGGCAGCTGTTAACGCCTCTCAGACCAAGATTGCCTCTTTGGAAACCCAAGCAGCAAATAACGCTCAAGCGTTGACAGATTGCGAAAATGCCATCTCGGGCTACCAGAAACAGATCGAAGACTTGCAGTCGAAGATCAAAACTGAAGAGATGAAAAAAGCTTCTCTTCTCAAAACGACCCCTAAAGCTTTAGAACCTGCGATTCACGCAGAGGCCACTGTGGCTCTTGAGCACTTGGAAAGACATGGCCAACATGAAGCGATGGTTCGAAGTTTGGACGAAGAAGAGGCTCTTGTCGCCATAAGATTGGAACATTTTAAATCTGCTTTAGAAAGGCTCAAAGCCAATCTTCAACTTTGAATTGTAATTTTCTTGATTTCCAATTTTGTGACTTTGACAATGTTCTTTTTTTTTTTTTGGCATTTGAACTTTTGACATGCCATATTTTAAGTTCTCCATACTATTTAGTCTTGTGTTATCTTAACTTCTTGCAATATTGGCCTATACCTTTTTAAATATTTGCCATTTATTTTCAAAATTCGACCATCAGCGCCAAGTTCTTCGACTTCATAAGCACCGTCAGTATAGACTTGTAGAATGCGAAATGGTCCTTCCCAATTTGGTGACCATTTACCCAAGACTCTATCTTTTTTATCCATGGGTAATATAACTTTCCACACTAGATCTCCTAAGGCAAATGTTTTTAGCTTAACCTTTTTATTGTAGGCTTTAGCCACTCTTTCTTTTTGCCTTATAAGAACATCCAACGCATTTAGTCTTTCTTCGTCTAAATCAACCAATTCATCTTAACATCATATCCCAATAGGAATCTGACGGAATTTCAAACTGTCTTTGAATTCTGGCTGATTGTAAACAAATTTCGACAGGTAAGACTGCGTCATGTCCAAATGTAAGTCTATATGGAGTAGTGTTGATTGATTCTCTGGGAGAATTTCTAAGCTATAAACAAGCAAGTCTATTACAGAACTCTCACGCAAGTCTGTTACTTGATCCTCTTGATCCTACGTGCTGAACTCTCATTTGGACATGACGCAGTCTGTTACTCTCACGCAAGTCTATTAAAGAACTCTCACGCAAGTAGGATCAAGTCTGTTACAGAACTCCATATAAGTCTAAAGCCCAACCTCTAAAAGGCCATGGTTTTATTATCGAGTGCAATTCACTTGCGGGCACATGTATTCCTGCGTGTTTTTGGCATTCTTGACAACCCTTGGCGAAATCTATGCAATCTTTTAGCATAGTTTCCCAATTTACTCCTTGTCGAAATAAAAGCCATTTCATTTTGTCACCTGCTTGATGAGATCCACAAGCTCCACTATGAGTATTGGAAATTGCTAAATATGCCTCACTTCCACTAAGTTTATTGTATTTTCGACCACTGAATAGTCAACTATGAAGTCAGCCACTATTTGACCTTTTATTGCTTTCAATGTGTTAGCCTGTAATTTCGACAGGCTAAATTAAATGCAGTCAACG
Source organism: Astragalus glycyphyllos (assembly GCA_963573325.1). Classification (NCBI taxonomy): domain Eukaryota; kingdom Viridiplantae; phylum Streptophyta; class Magnoliopsida; order Fabales; family Fabaceae; genus Astragalus; species Astragalus glycyphyllos. The sequence continues at coordinate 43,557,430 of OY754307.1, forward strand.
AGGTTTGATTTATTTTTAAAGTTTGACCTTGTATTTCAAGAGACAAGTATCAATTTCGCCACTGAAATGAACTAAGCTATTGTTAGCCTGTAATTTCGACAGGCTAAATTAAATTCAGTCAACGAGGTTTGATTTATATTTAAAGTTTGACCTTGTATTTCAAGAGACAAGCATCAGTTTCGACACAGAAATGAATTAAGCAATCAAGTCGCATCAAGTAGATTTCGACCTCAGATTTGTCAAAGTCGAAGAGGCTGAAGATAGTTATTTCGACAAGAACTAGTTGAAGACTGGTGTCGAAGTAGAATCAAGCAACCGTCGCCGAAGGCACATAGCAGTTACATTTTTAAACTTTGTACAGTTATTTTCTATTTGTATAAATAGTAGTTTCTCATAGGAAAAACGGGTCACAATCTCTCATACCAAGTTCCCACGCTCAAAGTACCGACACGCACTGAGAAACGAGTACAAGGAACGCATGTATGATCTTGTGCACCACCCCTTTAAATTAATGCAATTTTAATTTTCCTTTTGTTTACGTTTCATGCAAATTTTCTCTTTGTTTTATCCTCCCTCATTTGGAGTAATTCGACGGTTTCGCGGAGAAATCGACGGTTATCTTCTTCTTTTTACTTTTAAACGCGCAATTCTGGAAAAACTTTAAACACAAACTGTCTTAGGATTTACTAGTTGATCCTGCAAGCAGAAGCAATTTCAAACTAGCGGTGTTTACCAAAATCCAAGGTAAACACGTGAACACTTAGATTACAAGAGAATAGGCAGAATTGCATATATGCTCAAGCATATGATGTTGAATGAGGAGGTGGAAGCACATAACAGCTTTGTATTCATCATTGTGATTGTAAAATTATTTCAATGGTTCTAAAACGGGTTTAAGAGTGTTTACTTGACCATTATTGATGTAAAAGTTGTAGATTGAGACTCATGTACTTGACCAATAAATATGAGATGCCTTTTGTTACGTTTGTAGATGTTAATCACCGGGGTTATGTTTTTCTTATAAATGACCAAGTTGCTATTTTCATCTTTTCCTTGTGAAACCGACCATGATTAGCAGCTAGACTTGTCGATTCATTCAATTGACAGACAATATTTGATTGTAGAAAGATTAATACACGTCAATTTAGAGCTCTGTCTTAGTTCAATTTGAACCCTGATATACCATAAAGATAGATACCCCCATCACTATTGGAAATTGTGGGATCGAATTTGATCATACGTGTCTCTATATTTAGCTATGATTTGGGAATCTAGTAACGATAACGAACCTCGCTACTGAATTACCCACTTTTTATGAGGACTCAACCAACCCTTGTAAATAATAGATATAATCCTAATTAAATTCTAAAATCAATTTTAAAAATTAATTTTGTTATTTAAAAACAGAATTGGAATTTGTGGGATCGAATTTGATCATCCCTGTCTATATAGTGACCTATGATTTGGGAATCTAGTAACGATAACCAACCTCGCAACTAAATTACCCACTTTTTATGAGGACTTAACCAACCATTGTAAATAATATATATAAACCTAATTAAATTCTAAAATTAATTTTAAAAATTAATTTTGTTATTTAAAAACACTATTGGAAATTGTGGGATCGAATTTGATCATCTGTGTCTATATTTTCCTATGATTTGGAAATCTAGTAACGATAACCAACCTCGCTACTGAATTACCCACTTTTTATGAGGACGCAACCAACCCTTGTAAATAAGTTATATAAACCTAATTAAATTCTAAAATAAATTTTAAAAATTAATTTTGTTATTTAAAAACAGTATTGGAAATTGTGGGATTGAATTTGATCATATATATCTCTATATTGACCTATGATTTGGGAATCTACTAACGATAACCAACCTCGCAACTGTATTACACTTTATATAATTATATTATAAAGTAAACTACATTATGTTCACTCTTTCTTTCTCTAGAGATATGTATTAATTGTTGCTTTTGGTACAAGGAAAATTCATGAGGAATGTTGATGACCTCTACCATTGAGAAAACCCTAATCAACAAATTAAGTGAAACCTTCACTCCATATGGCCAACTTGAAACATCAAATTGTGGAATAAAATACAATATCAAGCCAATACCAATCAAAAGATACATAGATGTTTAGTTACAACAAAAAGTACTATAAAGTTGACAATTTGACAATTTAGACCATTCTAATCTCTTGCTTCCTCTTCATTGAGTTCATCTTGGCAATCCTCAACCCAGCTCTAAAGCTCTTGATGGATTATACTTCATCATGCAATCCTAAAACACAACCAGGTAAACTCTATTAGAATTCTTAAAATGCTTCTTGACAGTTTTATTGCTCAAGAAATCCAAATCCAAATCAAAATTATATTAACATTTTTACCAGAATCAAAATCTTTAATAGACCTCAGAATGTGGGTTCTCCACCCAAACACTTTGTTTAAGACATCAAAATTCAAAACTAGAGCATACCATGTCCTCAGAATGAGAAAAAGTCATATTTGTGAATCCCCAATTCAAGGAAATGCAATCTCAAATTAATGATAAGAAAGAATGCTATGGTTATACCTGATACAGATACAAATTAGGTACAGGAGCCTACTTAACAATGCAGAATCAAATATATACAAATAAGTGGTCCATTGATATAAAGTTACTCTCTCCAACATCAAGAAAATGCAATGTCAAGAAGACAAGCTTATAAAGAGGACCTTCTAAGTTTGCAGATTTTATGCCTATTATTTTAGAAAAATAACAAACTTACTAGCAACACAATAAGACAATAGTTATCAAAACTTATCTACCTAAAACAAAGTTAAGTGCTAGAGTTATCAAAAAACAGCCTGTTGTACATCCTTCAGCATTGCAGCACTTCTGTGATCGGTTTTTTAATGGTATTGCAGCTGTTGTACTTTATCATTCAAAGCAAATCTGTTCTTCTAAGCTTTCAAAATATTACTAACAACTAACAAGCACAAACCAATCATTTATACTCAATTATTTTGACGTCAATTCTTTTCAAATCATGTTTATCACCCTCTAAAGCAAACAGATATTTAAACAATTGGATGCATATTTCCAACTCATATCTTAATCATTAAACTGAAAGATCAAACTCGATAGGGGACTCTAAAAACAGTAAAACTAATAGATGGAACCCAAAACCGCAAATCGAACCTGCTTGTTTCCATTGATGATACCCCAAAACTAAAGTCTCTGAAGGTACATCACAAGACTCTTCATTTGGTATAACACTCTTGTTCTTCTTCTTTCAAGTAATTGCATTTTGACCAGTACTAAACTTCACTTCAAACTCAATTTACAAAAAAAATAATCTCACACAAATCAAGTTCATTCAAACAAAGGACCTATTTACACCATACACGAAATCAACACCATTCACTCTACATAACAGAAATTAAATTAAATACCACAAATTTGTTTGATTTTAGCCCAACAAACACAAAATAGTTGCAAAATTGGAAAAAATAAAATAGAATAAAGTAAAATCCATAACTTGTTTTTGACAGAACATAATTAACACTCTATCTATCAGGTCTGTGATGATAAGATCACAAGTTTTTCTTAAAAATAATTTTGGGACATTTAGGGTTTCTGCAATTAGGGATAAATTAAGGAAATAATACATATTACCTGAGTAGAACAAGGTTGCAGAGGAGAAGAGGTGCATAGGAGGCGGAGATACGACGGCAAACGGCGGCAAACGGGGGAGACGGAAATGGAGAGGGAGGAGGGAGAAGATAGGAGCCGCGAGCTAGATAAAAACAGGTTACCGTCAGAGGAGGGCGGAGCTTGAAGGAAAAGACTGGAGGTTGAGGGAGGAGAGGGTTTACGTTGAGAGATTGAGAGGTACAGAAATTTCTGCTTATTGATAGAGTGGAGACGAGAGAGACTGAGTGGTGGTTTCGTTTTTCCTTTTACGGTGTTGGTGACGAGACGGCGGCGTGGCTGTGCTTCGCCGGAGCTTCGTGTTGCAGAGAAAGGAACAACCTGATTGTGGTTGAGGGAGAAGACGATTGTGGTTTTTCGCGGAGAGAGAAACTGAAATGGAGCCGATTGTGGTTGACGAACACGATTGTGGTTTTTTTGCAGAGGGAGAAAGTGAAACGGAGGTGAGGGTTTTTGTGTTTTAATGAGAGTTGCAGAGAGAGGAAGAAGAAGCTGTGCGGTTGAGAGAGAAGAAGCCGTGTGTTTTCGGGGAGAGAGAAAGTGAGGGTTTTTGGGAAGAGGTTGTGTTTTAAATTTATTTAATATAAAACTAATTATTATATAAAAGTGGGTATTATACGGATACATATGTGTACCGTATTTTTGTAAGTATTTTTGTAAAAATCCTTTGTCAAAATAGCATTATTGATTGTTAATTGAAGAAGCAAATGCTGAATGCAAAAAAATAACAAATAAATAAGGAAATAAATAACAATAAAATTATAATAGCAATAGTAAAATGAATAATAAGACAACATGGGGAAGGGGGGTGGATGGATGGGGTTTGAATCCTCTCATTCCCACTAACTAATCCTACATCTCCATCCATCCTCTCTATTTCTCTCTTAATTTTACTCTCTCTCATCATTTTTCATAATTTTTTAATTATCTTCTCTTTCCTCTTACTCTTATATTTTATGATGGAAAGGAAGGAGGGAGGGATGGATGTATGCAGGGATGGATGTATGCACCAACAGAGAGAGAGGAGTGTAAGTTAAAACATTTTTTTATCATTCTCTTAATAAAAATGGGATTGAAGTGACATAAAGGGATTGAAACCCAATTTCTTATCAGCAGCCGCTTAAAACCCAGAGAGAGAAAGAAACAGTTTGTGAAGAAAAACAGAGAGGGAGAGAGTGAGAGAAGAGAAAGAGAAGGTTGAGAGAGAGAGAGAAATCAAACCGAGAGAGGGAGAGAGATTCTGCGATAGAGATGGGAGAGAAGCTCGGAGTTTCTATGGCGGTGGTGCCCATCGGGGGTCACGGTGGCGGTGACGGCGGTTTCTGGTTACGGTGAGGTGGTGGTGGCCAGAGCTCTCGGTGGCGACCACGGCATACGGTGGCCGGAGGTAGTACTTTTCCCTTCTCCCTCTCATTTCAACTCATACTTTCTCTCTTCTTCTCATACTTCCCTTCTTTATGACTTAGAACATTTCGGAGCTCTCTATTTTCTCTACAATTTGATGGTCGTATCAGTTTTTTGTGTGCAGGTATTTATAGGCTAAAACTATGGTGTAGGTGTGGTCTCAAAACTAGAGGATTGTAACCCAAAGGGACCAAAAAGCATAGCCACCTCTGAGAGGCAGCAGAGGTTCTGCCAAGGCTGCAAATTTTGTTTGCTGAAAATGGGAACAAGCCAAGGAACAAGGAGAAAGTGCTTGAGATTGTAACTCCCACAAGAAATTCACAAGAGTCGACTCTCCTCCTCTTTATTTTGTTTGTTTAATTTTTTGTACTGTACTGTTTTTTTCATTTTGTCCATATGTGTAGAGAAAAGTTGACTTCTTTTATTTGTTGTACCTTTCTTTTGTAAAAAACTGATATTATATTAATAATAAATATATATATTTAAATCTGTTTTTTTATTTATTTTATATAACAATAATAATAACATAGGTTTCTTTGACGTTCGCAATCCGGAGAGAATGGCGATCATGTTGGATAATTTATTCGTGGAGGGAGAAAAGATTCACGTCAATCTTCCTAGGTTCCAAAGGGAGGATCCCAAGAAACTTCGACCAAATCCCATTCCCAAGGCTCCTTCGAAAGCAACGATGGTTTGGAAAGAGAAACTCAATCCGAATTTCATCCAGCAGAGAGATGTGACGAAGGATATGTGGTCCTATGATATTCCGGACGTTGGGCAGTTGGTAAGAGCGATGGTGGGAGAGGTTATCAATCCGGGAGATGCTTATAATATCCAAAAAAATTTTGCGAGGGAAGGGATGTTTACTATCAAAGCTACTCCGTTGGGGTCTAATCTAGTACTGTTGGAAGGTGGACAAGATGACGATGATTTCACTGGCTTTATTGATGATGCGAAGGAATGGTTAGCTCAATGGTTCAAATGGGTCCGTCCGTGGAAACCCACTAATGTTGACACAGAGAGGGTAACTTGGATTCGATGTTACGGGGTTCCGGTGCATGCATGGAATGCTGATTTTTTCGAGAAACTATCAGCTAATGTTGGAGTCTATATGTGCTCAGATGATAATACAGCTTTGAAGAAGTCTTTCGATGATGCCCGAATCATGGTTCGCACTCCAATCACGGGAACGGTCAACAAGGTGATCCAAGTATCAATTAACAAGGTATCTTTTTCGATTAAAATGGTGGAAGATTGGTGTGGTCCATCGATGTGGACTAAGAATGACACAAAAAAGGTGAATGATGACTCCTCTAGTTCTGATGCGGAGTTCTTGGAGTCCTACTTTTCCGGTAACGGTGATACCTTCGGGGATGCATCTGGTGATGATAACGACTTTAATGGGGAATCAATGCCCAGCAATTTAAGGGGGAGTAACGGAGCAATTAAGGATGGTATTAATGAGAAAGCCGTTGATGAGGTACAACCTTTGTGGGAAAGTTCAAATTTAAATATAAATGGGAATCATGAGGCTATGATGGGTGGGACCCAAGCCGGTGGAGCGACTCCAACTATGGTGGAAAAGTCTTTGTTTTCTTCCAATCAAAAATCGGGACCAGCGCTGGTAACTTGTGTTCCTAATGATTAGCATGGTGTGGACGCCCCACCTGCTTTGACCAAAACCAAGAAGGAGCATAGAATTTTAATGGTGGCACCGAAACATAACCCAAGAAAAGGCAAGCTAAAGAAAGCTCCCCGTGAGCTCAAATCCGTTTCCACTGCTTCTCTTGAGAAAAATGATGTTGTCGCTGTTACTTTGGTATCCAATCAAAGGCCAAACTCATCATCTTTATTTTCGGCGGGGGTGGTGTTATGTGATGGTTCTATCTCTTCGGGTAATATTGCTTGCTGTAATAATAAGTTTTGGATTCTGCAGAGTAAGTCAGTTGCTCAAAAGGTGTGGGAGTTTGCAAAGAGTTTGGGAATTGAAGGAGACATGCTTGACGAACATTATGTTAGGCTAATTGAGGAAGGGGAGGCAAGAGATGAAGAGGCATGCAGTAAGAGGGTGAACACCAACGGGGTTCCATGAATTTGCTTTCGTTGAATATGAGAGGGTGGGGTGACCGTAGTAAATGGCGCCGGCTAGCAACTAATATTCAGTCTGGTTGCTTTGATTTTATTTGCCTTCAGGAAATTAAGAGGGAGGTGGTGGATGAAAGGGAAGTGGGCGTGTTACGGGGAGCAAAGCCGTTTAAATTTATTTATCATCCGTCGACGGGTCTCTCAGGTGGCTTACTGTGTTCTTGGGTTGAAAGTGGTTGGTCTGTCTCTTCTACTTTTAATGGTGAAGGTTTTTTGGGAGTTACTATATCTTTCCAATCTAGCTTGGTGCATATCATCAATGTTTACGCCCCATGCTCGATAGTGGAAAAGAGAAGACTGTGGAATGATTTGAGGCTGATTAAACAGTCCATTGGAGAAGGGGAATGGTGTGTTGTTGGGGATTTTAATGCGGTTTCTAGTGTGGAGGAGCGGCGGGGGAGAAGTGGTGATAGTTCTTATATAGAAATTTCTGATTTTAACAACTTTATATCAACCATGGATTTGATTGATGTTCCGGTATCAGGTAACAGATTCTCTTGGTATTGTTCGGATGGTCTTTCTATGAGTCGTTTGGATAGGTTCCTTGTTTCTGAGGGTTTAATTGATTTGTGGGGCATATCTGGACAATGGATTGGTAAGCATGACATATCCGATCACAATCCTATTTGGCTCCTTCGTCTTGCAAAAGACTGGGGGCCAAAGCCTTTTCGGATATTTAAGGCTTGGTATGATCATGCTGATTTCTTACCCTTTGTGAAGGAGTGCTGGAATGGGTTCAATATTAGGGGTCATAAGGCTCATGTGGTAAAGGAAAAATTCAAGCTTTTAAAGGAAAAATTGCGGGGTTGGAATAGAGAGGTGTTAGGTAAGCTTGACTTGAACATAGAGTCGTTGGTTCGGGATTTGAATTCGCTTGACCATGCTTTATGTGAGGGGGTGGGATAGCGCTTTGGTTATGAACCGAAAGGAGGTCTCAACTTCTTTTTGGAATCAAATTCAAGCAAAGGAGTCAATTTTGGTGCAAAAGTCTCGAGCACGGTGGATCAAGGAAGGTGACATGAACTCAAGGTATTTCCATTCCCTTTTAAAATTTAAAAGGCGCTGTTGTAGTTTGTTGTTATTAAGGAGTAATGGTGAGATGATGGAGGAGGTGGAGGAAGCGAAGAATTCGGTTAAACATCATTTTGAGAAGTGTTTTGTGGAGTCTTGTCAATTTCGCCCCACTCTTGATGGTCTTGCTTTTAATCAGCTTTCTCGTGTTGATATGGATTTCTTGATCGAACCTTTTTCGGAGGAAGAAATTAGGGAGGAAGTGTGGAGGTGTGATGGCAATAAGAGCTCCGGGCCGGATGGTTTTAACATGAGCTTCATCAAATTATGTTGGGATCTGTTGAAAAAGGATGTTGTTGATTTTATTAATGAGTTTCATGATAAAGCATTTCTACCTAAGGCCATTAGCGCAACTTTTATTGCATTGATTCCCAAAAATGATAATCCTCAAGGTTTGGGGGAGTATAGACCGATTTCGTTGATAGGGTCTCTCTACAAAATTTTGGCAAAAGTGTTGGCAAATCAGCTTAAGAAGGTGCTCCCTAGTGTTATATCGAATAGCCAATCGGCTTTTTTGGGGGGTAGGCAAATTTTGGACGGGGTGTTGGTCGTTAATGAGGTAGTTGATTATGCTAAGAGATCGAAGGATGAATGCTTGATTTTTAAAGTTGATTTCGAGAAGGCATATGACTCCATCTCGTGGAAGTTCTTATTTTATATGTTAGATCGGATGGGCTTTCCTCAAAAATGGATTCTTTGGATGAAGTCTTGTGTTTGCAATACTACTTTTTCGGTGTTGGTTAATGGGAGTCCCACTAATGATTTTAAGGCGTTTAGAGGTTTGAGACAAGGGGATCCTCTTTCCCCTTTTTTGTTCCTCATTGTGGCGGAAGGCTTGTCGGCTTTAGTAGCTAAAGCGGTGGAGATTGACCATTTTGCGGGTTATGATATTAATTCTTCTCTCCGGTTTTCTATTATGCAATTTGCGGATGATACGGTGTTAATGGGGAAACCTTCTTGGGATAATCTGTGGGCCATCAAGACAATTTTAAGAAGCTTTGAATTGGTTTTCGGGTTATGTGTTAATTTTCGTAAGAGCAAGATCATTGGTCTTGATTCCGCTTCTACTTTCCTTCATTGTAAAACGGAGTCCATCCCGTTTAAGTTCTTGGGGATTCCGGTTGGGGCCAATCCAAGAAGGGCGACAACGTGGAAGCCTGTACTTGATATGCTTAGAAAAAGGCTAGCATCAGGGAAGGGGCGTCATCTTTAAATTGGAGGTAGAGTCACTCTTATTAATTCGGTGTTAAATAGTATCCCTTTGTATTTCTTTTCTTTCTATAAAGCACTGAAGTCGGTTATTAAAGCAATGATTAAAATACAAAGGGATTTTCTGTGGCAAATCAATGATGGAGATAGGGGTATGTATTGGGTTGCTTGGGACAAAATTTGCAAACCGAAGAATGACGGAGGCCTCGGTATCAAAAATTTAGATTTATTTAATGTGGCTCTTTTAAGTAAGTGGAAGTGGCGGGCACTTGTTGATGATTTCGCTCCTTGGAAAGGCTTATTATTTCATAGATATGGAAGCTTCAAGGATGCCTTTATACAACGGTCGGAGGGTGCATTAAGAAGAGATGCTGTTGGGTCTATTTGGTGGCGCGATTTGATGATGCTTGATCTCGCGTTTTCTCCTCTATCTTTTTTCGGCCAGCAGGTTTCTCGTAGGATGGGGAATGGCGCTTCGGTGGATTTTTGGAATGATGTTTGGCTGGGAACTTCTTCTTTTTCTCGGCTTTTTCCTTCTCTATGGACGGGCCGTGAATCAAACCGTGCGGTGGTGTGGGACTTTGGAGGGTGGAGGGATGGAGTTTGGCGGTGGAATGAATCTTGGCTAGTATCTCAATCGCGTGTTAATCATTTGGAGGCTGCATATCTTCAACAAATCTTGGCCCTAGTGACTGTTGCTCAAGGGATTGAGGATACTTGGATATGGAAGCTTGAGACTTCGAAAAAATTTACCGTCCGTTCTTGTTACAAAGAGATGCTTCGGGAGGTAATGGGGAGCGATCAAAATGAATTACATAAGATGTTGGAGAAGTTATGGAGATGTGTCGCTCCCTCCAAGGTTATTGTTTTTGGATGGCGCTTACTTAGAGATGCTCTTCCAACTCGCAGAAATTTGCGACACCAACTTGTTATCGCACCGGACGATGACGCTCTCTGTCCATTGTGTTGGAATGAAGTATAATCGCAGTTTCACCTGTTTTTGAGCTGCACCTTTGCATCGGATATTTGGTCGCGGGTGTCCGTTTGGTGTAGGATCGACCATGTGGGATCCAACAGCTTGTTCGAACATTGTCTTTGGTGGGGGAAGCTATCCAAAGGTAAAAAGGCCAAGAAAACAAAACACTTAATTTGGTTGATTACCTGTTGAAGTATTTGGTTGGCTAGGAATGTTCTTATCTTCAAGAACGAGGATCCCAACATTGAATCTATCATGTCACGCATCAAGCAGTTAACTTGGAGTTTGTTGGTCTATATATCTCATTGTAATTTAAATTTTGATATTTCTGCTTGGTGGCTTGGGGCCCGTTTGGATTAGCTTATTTTTGAGCTTATGAGAAACAACTTATGGAGATAAATAAGTTTTTATGTTGATTCACAAGTTCTCACTGACAAAAGTTATATCTCTATAAATTCTTTTTTCATAAATTACCTTAACAAGGTTATGATTAATACATAAAACCTTATTTATTTGCATAAGTTATTTTGCATAAGCTTAAAATAAGCCCTATCCAAACGGGCCCTTGATCCACTTCATTGTCTAAACAATATGTAACTTTTGTTGTTTGGGTTTGAGCACCCCTAGTGCTTTTTTCAATAAAGTATTGCTTATTTAAAAAAAACAATAATAATAACAACGCAAAACGGCTAACGGCTAACGGCTACCAAATGACACCCATAAATGACAAAAAACTAAAAATGCATAGAAAATGATATTTTTTGGAATTTTCTAAAAGTAATGTAAAAATACCGATTAAAATTGGGTGTTCAGAATAGGTGTCGATTAACATACTGCAATTTATCAAAATTGAAGTGATAAAGCTGACCCATTTTCAGATCTGTAAAATATTTTAATAAAGGTTTTATGTTTCTTCTTTTTTCCAGATATTGGTCTGCAATGTGTACCACGCAACGATGCGTGAAAGTAGTGGAATAGAAGAACCAGTAGGTGGAAATATTAGAGAAGGGATTTATTATATAAAAATATAATAATTAATCAAATATGTTATCATTATTTTTTTTTTGACAAAACATTATCATTTTTTTATTTTTAATAAATACAAGTTTTATTCCTCAATGTAATCAAATAAGAATCAAAAAACGAAATTGTTGAAATAATGAATTTTTGTTTGTAGGAAAAAATAATGAGTTATATTTTTAACTAATTTGTTTAAATACTTTAATTCTTATCAAACCTCATAAGTCCATAAAGTCCTTTCAAATCTTAAGAATTCTCTAACACAAATCCATTCAAATCCAGAGAAAAAAGTCTTGAAAATTCTCTGAAATCCTAAAAATCATCAAATTCCTGCAAAGTCTTTTAAAATCTGTGAGACTTTTTTTGACAAATAAAGTCCATTAAAATCCTAATCCAATATACCCCTCCCTCTTCCTTCGGATTCTTGTTACCATTTCTAATTCTCATAATTAATAAAACAACAACCCCTTCACTAATCAAATAAAGTGCAAGTGGGAGAAAGTCTTTATCCCCCGTCATTAGAAGCACATATACTTTCCTTTTGTAATGCAAAAATTTGTTTGCATCTTGATATCATGCCACCAATGATATATGTCTTGAATCATGACGAAATCTGTTGAGCTGGTTTTTTTAAATTCCTCCGTTTGGTTATTGTTGTCGTCAAACTCTTAGGTCCTAGCCGTGGGGTCGGCCACAGGTTTGGACAGTCTTTGGTTCCTTGTTTCTTCAAGCAATTGCGTCGAGGAGGGACCTTTGCTCCTCGACTGTGGGTTTCCTGACTCCTCTAGAAATGGTCAGCCAAGGTGAGAGGGGACGCGAGTGTTGGATTATACTATTGGCTAATGCATACAGTAAAAATAAAAGTGCGATAAAGGAAGATAAAATTGAAATAAACGTAGAGTTTGATTGATTGGATGTATGTTTGTACAATTACTCTATAGCTATATATATACACAGGCCCTCGTCGGCCACTATGTTAGCCAACATTTGTCTGCCGTTGGATTGATCTAAGATCAATGGCTCTCATTGCTTCCTAGGACCTCAAAGAGGTGTAGTAACCACCCACGATCCCACTGGCACAGTTAGGGGGTGAGTGCTCGTCGCTCCGCGTTTTCCGGCCTCGCTCTCCAGTTTGAACTTCAACCTATCCCAGATTCTGTCTTCGTGTCGCGTCTTCCTTGCCTTCCAAGCAACGCCCGCCTTGCCTCGACCACTCAGTGGCTCGGCTGCTCTAGCCCCTTTGGGTAATAGCTTAGGCACCCGAGCCGCCTGGACCTTGGCACACTATAGGTTGGGGCTATTACGTTCCCTCGGCTTAGCTGATTGGCCCTCGGCTGTAACTCTCCCTCGGGGAGTTCTGTCGTTTAGTGTGCCCTGATGACCTCTTTTTGACTTCACTCTGTTGGGCAAATACCCATTTTGCAACATGTCGTATGGCTTGCTTTCTCACCACTACTATAATGTGACACTTGGCCCTTCGCGTGAATCGAAACGATTGTGCGACGTTTTCCCAAGGACACGCTGGTTGAGATTTTGTTGCAGGCTATAAATAGTCTCCATCATCACGTACAGTCACTTGTTCTCTTCGAAACGTTCCCACTCGTTTCACCTTCCCACCTTATGAACCAAGCTTTCTGTCACTCTGTTGTTGTTCGTCCTTCCGTCCGTCATGCCTTCGACCTCTGACTCCCAAAATGATGGTCATAACCATGGCGGTGGTGAACGTTCTCTGAGTTCCTCACCGTCTCCTAGGAGCACTTCTTTAGAGGCTATCTCGCAGGATGTTCTGGTCGTCGTTGCTGGGGGAGAACCATTCAAATTGCTGCTTCTCGGGCCCGTGAAGTTTCAAAGCATCGAAGCCTATCTTTGGGACCTCTGGTGGCTCGCCCGTCCCCCAGGGTTGGTTTACCGCGAATATCCTGGTGGCAGAGAGTAGGGGTCGGGCCAAACCCACCGATGAGTACCGCGATTGGTTCAAACATTCTTCGCGTTCCCAAGAGGGATATTTGGAACCGGTGGTGCCTTCATCTCTTCAAGAGAAGATCCTTTACCGGCCTTAACTTTCATGCTATATTTCAAGGTTTGTCCATGGACAGGGTCTAAGTGGTCCATAGGCATGCTTGGGAAAGATCTTAACAGCTTTCTCCTGGCGAGCTAAGCAATTAGAAAAAGTGATTTAGCGGGTGCGTGTGTCTATTAGAAGGGGAGGATCCCTGTAACGAGGAATGAAGGGTTTTTTAGGATTGTTTCTCTTTCTCTACTAGGACGTTGGTGTGTGGCGAGCCATCTTGACAATGTTTTGTATTTAAATCCACTTTTATTCTCCTCGCATACTTTCCCATAGAGTAGGATAATATGCTTTAAGGTATTTGCCATTTATCTTTGTTTCAAATTCTTCCCCGTTTAGAGTGATTAGACGGTATGCCCCACCGTGGTATACTTCACTATCGATGTAGGGCCCGTCCCAATTCGGGGACCCCTTGCTCAACTGGGGGTGTTTCCTCCCGAGTGGCAAAATGGCCTTCCACACGAGTCCGCCCCGAAGGCTATATCACCGTGGCAGCTATTGTCCAAGCTTCCCCTTCCGCGGTTCAAAAGGATGCTCTCGGGCCCAAGAAGAAGATTACTACTCAGAAATGCCACCCTCCGAGTTCGGGTTCAGGCGGGAAGAAGTCATGTGTTGCTCGTGCTCCTGCCGATCCGACCTTGGAAGAATCGAAGCCTGCGCCAAGGTCGGGAAGTTGGGGCAGGATTTCTTCATCAGAAAGAACTTTGAAATCTGAGAGGGAAAAAGGTACAAATTTTAATTCCGAAAATGTGCTGATGGCTCGGGAACTGAGGCGAGTCACTGCTAACTTGTCCGACTCTTTGAAACTTCTTACAGTGGCTCAGAATGAGGCTGATTCGGAGCGTGAGCTCAAGGAGGTCCTTCAGCCCAAGCTAAACAATCTATCCGAGGACGATGCAACGATGGAGAGCCTCAAGAAGGAGCGAGATGAGTGCAAGCTGAAGGCCGAGGCCGCCATGAAGGTCTTCAAGAATGCCATGGACCAAATCAGGGTGATGAACTCGGGGTTGTCCAACCTTTCCATCCCAGGGGTTGGCTTCGTTGTGAAGAATGGGAAGATTTGGAAGCGGATGAATGGTGGCGTTCCCAAGCAGATTTTCCCTCTCCCGCAGCTTCAGGGGCAGAGCAGTCTTGATTTTTTTTTTTTGGAATTTGTAACGGGTGGCCTCAATGATTTGCGAGGTCACCCTTTTTTAATGTAATGTACTTAAGACACCGGCCGACTCCGGTTTAATTTTCTCTTTCTTTTCTTGCATTGTGTTTGTTGCGATCGCTTGTGATCGTTTGCTCCTTGTTCTGTGCTTTGTTTCTCATGTCTAGATCTTAGCGACCCCGAGACTGCTGAGCCTGTCTCCGTGAGGCAACCCATGTGGGAAGCCGATGAGCCACGATATGCCCGACCTCGACTTGGAGTCCAGTGAGCCACGCTAGTCTCGACCTCGGCTTGGAGGTCAGTGGGCTATGATAGGCCCGACCTCGGTACGAGGTCAGTTGAAAATTGTCCAAACCCAGTCTTTGTGTGAAAATTGTCTGCTGTCTATAGGAGATAGAAACGTTGTCATTTCATCTGATTGCCTATGAGAGGTATGTATATTGTTCTGGGGATGAACTGGATGGCGGAACATCATGGTACTATTGATTGCTTCAATCAAACTATCAGATTTGCTTCTGAATCGGTAGAATTTCCTCAGACCAATACCGAAGCAATTGTTTCCTTCACTTCAGCTAGTTATTCTCTATTCCAAGGTGCGGAAGCTTATGTTGTTATGTTATGTGCATCAACTGAAACTGGTTTAGATTTATGATCTGTGCGAGTTGTCAATGAATTATTGGATGTCTTTCTTGATGAAGTCTCTTCATTACCTCCTGATCTTGAGGTGGAATTTTCTATAGAATTGGTTCCAGGCACAGGACCAATATCTATAGCTCCTTATCGAAGCTCTCTTTTAGAATTAAAGGAATTGAAATCTCAACTTGAAGAGTAAATTTTAAAGAAGTTCATTCGGCCTAATGCTTCTCCATGGGGTGCTCCAGTACTGCTTGTCAAGAAGAAAGATGGAAGTATATGGTTGTGTATCGATTACTGTCAGCTAAACAAAGTTACTATCAATAATAAGTATCCCTTACCAAGAATTGATGATTTGCTTGATCAACTTCAAGGTGCTGCAGTATTTTCCAAAATTGATCTAAGATAGGGTTATCATCAGATAAAAGTAAGAGCCTTAGATATTCCGAAGACAACTTTTCGTACTAGATATGAACACTATCAGTTTGTAGTGACACACTTTGGTCTAACTAATTCTCCAGCGGTATTCATGGACTACATGAATCGGGTTTTCCATACCTACTTGCATCAGTTTGTGGTTGTATACATAGATGACATCTTGGTGTATTCGAATACCATTGAGGAGCATGTTCAGCATCTCCACATTGTTCTGAGCGTACTCTGAGAGAAAAAGTTATATGCGAAGCCTTCGAAGTGTGATTTATGGATGTCAGAGGTAAAATTTTTGGGACATGTGATATCTCAGTCGGAAGTTGCAGTAGATCCCAGTAAAGTTGAAGCTGTTGTGAATTGGGAGCGACCAATTTCAGTGACAGAAGTAAGAAGTTTCTTGGGGCTAGCTAGCTATTATCGAAGGTTTTCTTTCGGATTCGTCTCTGGGATTCCAAATTTACAGTGACACATCTTGGAAGGGTTTAGGATGTGTTCTCATGCAGAATCAGCAAGTGGTAGCTTATGCATCTAGGCAATTGAAGCCACGTGAGGAGAATTATCCAACTCATGATTTGGAGTTGGCGACTATTATGTATGCACTGAAGATTTGGAGACATAACCTTTATGGTTCACGTTTCGAAGTTTTCAGTGATCACAAAAGCTTGAAATATCTTTTTGACCAGAAGGAACTAAATAACAGGCAGAGAAGATGGGTTGAGTTTTTAAAGGATTATGACTTCGAGTTGAAGTATCATCCACGAAAGGCCAATGTTGTAGCCGATGAGTTGAGTAGGAAGTCTCTTCACAATGCAGAGTTAATGATTCATGATATGGCATTGTTGGAGTCTTTTAGGGACTTGAATTTCAAGGTGTAGCAAAAGAGGAACCGATTAGTAGTGATCCACATTCGGATTTCGAGTTCATTGAGAGAGCTGATTCGTTCGGCTCAGGAAATTGATGTGGAGCTGCAAGCTCAAAGGAGGTTACCAAATTTTACCGAAGACAGTGATGGTATTATTTGTTTCAACGGTAGAATTTGTGTACCAAATGATGAAGACATCAAAAAGCAAGTATTAGAGGAAGCTCATCGTAGTCAATATTACGTACATCCTGGATCCACCAAGATGTATCGAGATTTGAAACCGATGTATTGGTGGCCTTGAATGAAAGTAGAGATTGCAGAATTCGTGTCTCGATGCCTAACTTGTCAAAGGGTTAAGGCAGAGCACCAGAAGCCTTTAGGTTAGCTGCAGCCACTGGATATTCCATTGTGGACATGAGAAGATATCTCAATGGATTTTGTTATGGGATTGCCAAGATCGCAAGCCGGTAATGATTCCATTTGGGTAGTAGTGGATCGTTTAACCAAGTCCGCTCTCTTCATTCCTGTTCGTTCGAACAGTAAAGTTTCCAAGTTGGCAGAAGAGTATCTAAGTTGAATAGTAAGATTGCATGGGACTCCTACAAGTATTGTGTTGGATCGTGACAAGGCTTTGGGAACTAAGGTGTTCACTAGTTATGCTTATCACCCGTAGACGGATGGTCAGACAGAGAGCACTATCCAAACTCTAGAGGATATTCTTCGGGCTTGTGTGCTCGATAGCGAAAGAAAATGGGATGATCATCTTCCATTAGTTGAGTTTGCCTACAACAACAGTTATCATTCCAGCATCGGAATGGCTCCATTCAACGCGTTGTACGAAAGAAAATGTAAAACACCATTATGTTGGTGGGACGTCGGTGAGAACAGGTTGTTGGGACCTGATTTGGTTCATGAGACTACCGAAAAGATTCGCCAAATCAGAGAAAGAA
Organism: Astragalus glycyphyllos; assembly: GCA_963573325.1. Lineage (NCBI taxonomy): Eukaryota > Viridiplantae > Streptophyta > Magnoliopsida > Fabales > Fabaceae > Astragalus > Astragalus glycyphyllos. The sequence continues at coordinate 43,575,058 of OY754307.1, forward strand.
TAAAAACAACCCAGAGTCGGCAAAAGAGTTATGCTGACAAGAGGAGAAGGCAATTAGAGTTTGAACGAGGTGATGATGTGTTTCAGAGGGTTTCTACAACCATTGGTACCGGTAGAGCATTGCGAGCAAGAAACTCAGTCCTCGGCATATTTGACCCTTCCAAATTAACGAGCGCATTGGGCCAGTAGCTTATCGTCTTGCTTTACCTCCAGCTTTGTCCAATCTTCATGATGTATTCCATGTGTCTCAGCTAAGGAAATACATCCCCGATCCGAGTCAACCGTTAAGTTTCGAGACGATTGACCTTCTACCGGACTTGTCCTTCAAACCTTATCCAAGTTACATCATGGAACGTGGCGAGAAGACGCTTCGGACGAGGACGATTCCCATTGTCAAAATGGTTTGGGATGGCTTTTCAGTCGAGGAGGCTACGTGGGAGTTTTAAGATGACATGCGGACTTGATATCCGTATCTATTCTCTTGAGGTACCATTCAATTTTGAGGACAAAATTTTTCAATTTGGAGTGAATTGTAACATCCCTAGTTCGGTTAATTTCGATTCATGAAATTAACTAGCATTTTTTTATTCGAGTAAATAATAAGTCGAGTCATGGATATGTTATCGTCATGAAAGCAATATTTAATGGCTCAATTATATGGTCTACACACATTATGTATTTAATTGTGTGATTTATTGTGTGATTGATTGGGTTGAATTGGGTTAAGTGAGTATTAGAGCAAAAAGGGCATTATGGTCACTCCACACTTCATTAAACCCTCAGCTCACACAACCACAAAACAGCACCCACTCTTTTCTATTTACTTACTTTCCTGAAAACAAGAGACAATAAGAAAGAATAGAGCGTAGAGAGAGAAGAGAGAGTCGGAGAAGAGAGGAAGAAGAAGAGGATCAAAACTCCTCCAAAATCTTTTGCATGTAAGTAATTTCACCATAATCCTTCTCCATTTTTCAATCTCTTCACAGTGGTACTAATTTCATCAACTCATTCATCCTCTTCATCTCTTTGCCATTTCCAAGCTCTCAAGCTCAACTAGTGCAATAGTGAAGTTTTAACAAAATTGAAGCTTTGCATGTTGATTTGGGGCTAGATTGAGGGTAGAGCTGAGTTCACATTGTTGATTGAAGCAAGAGGGAAGCAAGTTCAGTAGTTCAAGGTCTTAGAATTCGAAATTGAAGTGTGTTCTTGTTCGTGGGAACTTAGGAAAAACCGTTATAGGGATTGTTCGAGGGTTATTTGTCGGTTGATATTGTGAAGTTTCGATCGTTTGCGACTTCGTCACTTTGGGTGACTTTTACTCACGTTTAGGCTTTTAATTTTGTTCTGAAATGAATGCTTTTGAGATTGATTGCGTAATGTTTTTCGTTTTGTGAATTTTGAGTCGAAAACGATATTTTTGCGAAAACTATGTATTTTGAAATTTTGCTATGAATTACTCGATGCTTTGCATGTTGATTGACATTGTTTGGACTGGTACTGGTTGCTATTAATTCTGTTTTGAGGGTTGACTTTCATTGGAACACGGATTGGACTCGAACGGAATCGTGAAAACAAGAAAAACGAACGAAACAGGTGTTCTGCACAGAGCACACGGACTGTGCGCTCTTGTGGCACACACCGTGCGCCCTGTTACTGAACACAATTTTTAAAAGTTACAGCATGCACGGGTCGTGCGCCTAGGGCACACGGACCGTGTGAAAGCTTGTCACCGGATGCCAAATTTTTGTTTCGTCGCTCCTTTCGATTCCAAACCTTCTCTAATCTTCTTCCCAACCATTTCTTATGAATAGAAACTGATAATGGCATGGTTTTGTACATGTTTATGATGTTTTTAATGAAACTTTTGAAATTACAAATGTTTCGAAAAACTGTAATATAGTACCGTGAGAGGACATGTATTTTGAAAATAAAAAGGAACTATATGTTCAAATTAACACTGTATAATGGAAATGGGATGATTATATATTTCATCAAAGACTGATTGAGGTTCACGATATATAAATTATATCAAGTATGGGTGACGACCCAAAGAGGTTAAGGAGGGAAAGGTCATGAGCCCTTCCCCTAGGTCCTGTTTTCACCATTAGGGAAAGTACTATTGAGAAGGGGGTTCACCGGGATTATCCAAGTGGCAGTCGGTGTCGTGCAAAAAGTTAGAGGCACGTAGTTTATAGTTTAAACTACGATTGTAAAAGGTTTCATAAATGAACGGAGAGTGCAATTAGGGGTCACGGTAAAACTCACTGAGATTGTATGTCACCCTTTATGTTGTTGATGTTTTCACTGAGAAACAGGGAAAAAGGAAAGCTAAGAGGCACGAGTAGACGTTGTACTCGGGATGGAGATTGAAGACTTAGTTTGCTATCTATGTTATTGATTTTCCCATTGTTGTTTTTGTATTCTGATAATGTGACTTGAATTTATTTTATGTAATTGTTTCCGCTACTCTTGTGAGGATATTGAACACTAAGAAATTGAGGTTATTGAAGTTATGGAATGGATTTGGTTTAATTAAGTTATGATAGGTTGTGACTGTTGATACTATTTATCGAAAATTTTAGTTGTGTTCAATATCTAAACAGAACTTATAACTCTGATGTATGCTAAATTGTGCATTCTAGTATTTCTATTAGTTAGAGATATTAGGATGTTACAACTTCCCACTAACTTTGTATCTATCCATTTTAATACATTCTCTCTCATCTTAATTCTCTCCATTTCCCTCCATCTTTTCTTTTCTATTCCATCAACAAAAGAGTAAAGTTAGGAAAAAGTAAAGGTTGGGAAGTTAGAGGATCCATTTCCGAAGGAGATGGTACATGAAAGAAGTAGAAGCAGTAACAGGAAAAAGGCAAAAGAAGTTGAAAAGGTGGAGGAAGACGCACCGTGTCTCACTAATGTGTGGTTTTAATATATATTTTTTTGATAAGTAATGATATTATTAATAATGCATCTAGCTATAGCACCATTGGCACGCAGTCTCCCACTTTCTTAAAAGGGTTTGAGAGGGATCCCAGTAATGTATGGTTTTAATCTTAGCCTTTAATTTTAATAATACGCTAAGTGTAACAACCTCATTTTCCCCCCTCAGTTTATTGCTTTTTGTGTTTCTTTTTCTCCGTATGATCCCTGTGACACCCTTTACCCCGAAAGTTATTATAGATGAAAAAGTGCAGAAAATGTGTAAATTTGTTTTTTTTTCAAATAAAATCATCAATCTATTTTCGAAATAACTTTCGCAAGTAAAAGATGTCTTCGAACTCTTTAAGTCGTGTAAACACAATTTATAATTAATAAATAAAGGCTAAGCAATAAAAGATTTCTTTCAATAGAATAACAAGAATGACTTTCGTATAATAATAATAATAATAATAATAATAATAATAATAGTACAACCCACATCCCGATGTCACATGATCAGAGCAATTAACCTTTAATCCAATTAAATACAAAGAATAACATCAACGTGTGGTAATATACTACAAGCTACTAGGTGATTAGTAGTGATCCCATCTTCACCAAAGCGCAATCGTGAAGGCAACTCCAACGACTTCTGGAAGTAAGTCTAAAAAAGTGGTGCACGAGTGAGAAAGAGCGTCCAGACCATATAAGGAACACAGGATCGAAACTAAAACAGCAAAGACTTTCACGTAACTTACGAAACAGTCAACAATAGTGGTTACAACTCTCATAACACGTGTTCACAAACAATCATTAACTAATTTTCAGCTAATCCTAGTCATGTCCTGACCTCACGTACGATCGTAGGACTATAAGCAGCAACAACAATAACAACAACAACGGGATCAGGATACCTTGCCAGATACTGCCTTACAATCGTCAACAACAACAATAGGACCAGGATACCTTGCCTGAACGAGATACCTTGCCTGATAATGCCCTACAATCGTCATCAACAACAACAATAGGACCAGGACACCTTGCCTGAACGGGATACCTTGCCCGAATGCCCTACATAGAACAACATAAATAGGACCGAGATACCTTGCCCGAACGGGATACCTTACCCAATAACGCCCTACAAGAACAACAGGACCGAGACACTCGAACGAGATACCTTACCCGATAATTTCCTAAAGAACACCTAAGAGGACTATTAGGACCTAGATACCTTGCCTGAACGGGATACCTTGCCCGATAATTCCCTACTAACAACAATGACGACGACAACAACAAGAAGAAGATGAACGCACATGGACCCAATCAGACGCAATATCACACAATGAGAACGACAACAACAACAACAACAACAACATTGACAAAAACAACAACAATCATCAGGTACGGCTCGCCCATACTGCGATGAGTCCTTGCCCATACTGCTACAAGGTTCCTTAAACATCATCAGAATCAACCATCATTTAACTATCGGAACCAACTCTTCCTTCTCACTTAAGTTATTAAACTTAATTACGAATAACTCTCACGGTATATCCATGCTATATCTACTCATCTATGTCTGAGCATCATCATGTATTGTCTATAACTTAATTAACTTCGTTAAGCTAGAAAGTGTTCTTCAGCTAACTAGCACTAAGTCGTTAATTTGCTATAATACCTCACCCATTTATTGTCTTATGTCACTCATGATCTACTACTGGTTCGACATGTTCTCCTACCACTAATAATCATTCTCAAAGTCAATTATCGTGTCTTCGTTGCTATAATGTAATTACTAATCAACTAATCATGTCTTCAAGTTCTTCCTAAGTCTTGATCTTATTTAATCATTCACTACTATTCATTAATGACCATTCACTATTATTTACTACGCGTCGCCCACACCTAGGATTGATTTTAAACATTAGTCCTTTACTCTGTTCTTACTCTAAAATCATTTCCACTAGTGACTTAATTCTACGGTCACCTATCTACGACTCTTCGTTCCTCACGTGCTAATTAACAGACATCATTTAACACACAATTGATTAATCATACTAGATTAATTCTCTAAACTCGGCATAATAGTTATAGTCATCCAATTCACTAAATTACCGTCATCTAATGAGTTAAATTACAGTCATCCAGACCATTAAATTACAGTCATCCAAATCAAATAATTAACAAACATTCAAATCATTTACAGTCATCCTAATTATTTACAGTAATCCAAAAGGAATAAAACGAGTAAACAGAAACAAATATAAATAGTGACATTCAATACTTCTTTAATTTTCATGACATTATCTAGCCTCGCGCGAGTCGACCTCCCTCTGATCTCCGAGTTGACGAGCTCGATCAGTGGTTGAGGTCTTCCCAATTTTGCCTCGTGCGAGCCTGCAGCACCTCTGATCTCCGAGCTCCACGCTCCATCAGAGGCTGAAGGGCGGGGGTCCACAGCGACATCCGTTGGAGGAATCTCTGAAGAGTGGAGCCCGCAACGGCTTTCTCATCTATGAAGATCTGATGCCCGCAGCGGCCTTCCATCTATGAAGGTCTGATTCCCGCAGCGGCCTTCCTATGAATCTTATTTAATTGAAAGAATCTCAACTTTCTGGACTTCTATTATCTACGTCAGGCCTTTACTCTTCTATTTATAAAGGAGTTCAATTATTTTTCCTATGCCTGAGTCTGGCCTTCCTACGAAATTTTATCTCTCATCTCGGCAACGAATTTCTAGTCTACCGCAAGCATTTAATCAAAACATGCAGGTAATTCAAGACATATAAAAGCGAAGTTGATAAAGTGCAGAATGAATAAAGGCTGGAGAAAGAAGACGACGCCCGATGTTCTTTACAAATAAAGATTGGGCCCGGACCTGCCCGAGACCAACCAACAACAAATCAAAAAGAAAAATACAAAAGGGTTAGGCGGGTTTCTCTGCTTCTTTATCGGTCTCCAGAAGCTGGGGAAGATACAGAAGCTGGGTCATCGATCACCAGGCCTTGATAAAAAATCCTCATGTTCTCAGCCTTATATTTGGTGTCCAGCAGGTGGATGTTTAGTGAAGGCTCCAAGACCACGGCCATGTTGAGACAGCGATCAAAGCCGGTCTTAGCTACCCTCGCCATCTTCATGGTAAGGTCGACTTTGTCCTTCTTCAGCTGCTCCACAAGCTTGGCACTCTCCTCCTTCTCGAACTCGGTAGCAGCCAGCCTTTCCCGGTCAGCTTTGAGATCGGCCTTCAACGTCGACCTCAGGAACAACCTTCGCCTGTTCACTGGCCTTGGAGTTGGCCATTAAGTTGTTGCTGAACTCCTTTCAATTTCTCGAGCTCCTCTCTCAGGCCTCGGTTGTCTTCAGAATAAGCTACCAAATTATGGTCTCGGTAAGTATTCAACTCGCGACATGTACGAATTAACTTGCCATGTAAGTTTCCATTTTCAGCTTCAAGGGCAGAGATCTTACCTTGGAGGCGGTCAGTCATTTTTCTGGCCACAAGCTCCTGTAGCTCTTTGATGGCCCCGGCACCGATTTGGCCGACCCGGATGCAAGCCTCGAAATCATCCAGGGAAGCCTTGCCTTTCTCCTTCTCCATGCTTTTTTCTTGCTGTATTTGTTTTTGTTTTTTCAGCACGGCAGGGTCGTCAGCAACTACCTCAGCATTGCCTCGCTAATGAATCTCCTTGGTGGCAGACCCCCGAGCTCGGCTTCAAGGTGGAGGAGGGCCGATTTACAGGATACTTTATTTGAGCTTCTGGTTTTTGCTTTTCGGAGGTAGGCTTGCCCCTAGAATGGGACTTGCCTGCCTGTTTGTCTGATGAAGGGCCGGTCCTTGAGGCCGACCCAGAAGTTTTCTTCTCTGTGGCCTTCTTCGCAGGTGGTGCTTTATCTACTTTGGCTGTTGTATCAAGCCCAGACTCGACAAAGAAAACATCGAGATCTACTTCCTCCATTCTGCCTGCAAGAAAACAAAAAGCAGTCAGCAACGGTAATGTGCCGAAGCCAGTGCAACTCAAATTAATAAGAAAATACTGAATAAAAAGAAAAGTACAAGTATCAAAATATCTATTCAGCTTGGCCTTAGACTCGGCCACGTCATCAATCATAGAGACACAGCGAAATCTCAAGTCGGCCTTGACCATTGCCCTTCCCCATTGATTGATCAATTCAAATGACTTCTTATCGTCTCCCTTCAGCTGATCAGGCTTCATCATATAAGTCTAGTTCCCGATCTCCTTTCCGTCCCGGACAAAGTGCTCATAACTCCACTATAGTGGGAAGTGTACCCTCACTAACTTTCCGTCTTCAAAGTCCTCAATTGAAATCTTGGCAGCACTGCTCAAAGCTCGGACAAAGAAGAAGTTCAATTTAAAATCCCGGTTTGAATCATTGGCCGTGAAGAAATAGGAACGTCCGACATTGCACCGAAGTCCGACGTGTCATTGCCTCCTGCCCTCTGTTCCAGGTTCAAGGGAATGAAACACATTGAAGAAGCAGAAGAAAACTTTCGCAGTAGGAACCCTCCCAAGGCGCTCCATGACCATTTCGAATCCTCGGATAAAACCCCAACCATTCGGGTGCAGCTAGGAAGGAGCCACATGCAGAAACTTCAACACGGCTTTCTGAAAATTGCTAAAACTCCATGGCCTCCAGGACAGCTCCATAAAAGAAGAAACCCCCCCCCCCCCATCATGATCAGTGCACACCGGGAAGTTCTCGGCCTCCATCAATCTCCATCTTTGCTCAGCAGGGGCCTCAATGTATTTCTCGTAATAGGACACGGGCTTGTCCAACCTCAATTTTGCAGCAGTATTACAAATTTTCTTGGTAACCCAATTGTATAGGTCCTCAGCTACCACTTCCATTTCTTCTTCCTCTGCTTCAGGTTTATCAGCCCGAGATCCAACCTCGGCGTGCCCTACTTCAGGATCCTCCTCAACTGTACACTCAGAGGCCAGGCGAACAAACTCCCAAGTTAAAGCTCCGGACGCCGCAAGAGAAGGGGCATACGTCGAAGACATCAGAGACGGAACTCCCTTGGGGGCCAGTATCAGATCTCCTGTGGCCGACTTCCGTAAGATCGGTTTACCAGGTGGCTTTCCAGAAATCAGCCTTTCGTCACTCCTAGTTCGGACCATTATCTGCAAGGGGATGATTCCGCCATCACTAAGTAATACTATATCTGGCTTCTATCTAAAATTTAAGCGGTATGTGTTCCGGCCTCGGACTTGCCAAGGCCAGACTATTTCCTCCCCCTGGAGTGAGCAACGACAGTCGTCGAAGCGAAGACGTCGACTGCGAACAGAAGTATACTAAAGCAGGAAGTTTTGGATGCCGGATTGAATCTTGATATCGACGGAAGAAAAACTCAGGAACGCAGATCTCGCACGATGGTCAAGAAAATTCGCCTTCTAGAGCTCAGAATATCAAATAATGCAGAAGAGATCAAATGAAATCTCCAAGCCAGCTTTTATAGGAGCGAGATGCGAAGCGTCACAACTATTCAATGCGCGTCTTCTCAACTCTGCACACCAAACGTCGCACCTCTGAAGATACATGGCTCAAGAAAACCTCACCACAACAGCAAACGGAGAACAAGTCGAGGCCGACCTCATGCTGCCCCCGTCCTCGACTTGGGGGGCCACTGTTCCGGACTAGGCCAAACATTCACTGGCTTGGGCCTGGCCCATTTTCACACTTCAGGATACCAATGTTCGCGCCTGACCCGTACCCAACGGTCAGGATCTCTCTCATGCATCCAACGGCCCAGGTACGGCACTCTGTCTATAAATAGATGCTCCGCCCTCCAATTCAGGTACGACAAGACAATACGCTGTGACACAATGCAACTACACTTTCATTTTCTCTTACTCTTCTTTTATCACTCTCTTCTCTTTACTGACTTGAGTGTCGGAGTGTTTTGCAGGTACCCCCCACCCGACGTGGACGGAGTATTATCTCAGACTATCCGACCTCCAGCTTCAATCTACCGAGTTCAATGCTAATTCTCATGGGGCACTCCAACTGGAAGCACATTTACTTATCCTGAGCCGCGGGTTCGGCCACTCGTAGAGCTCAGACATCTCAGGACCGTACTCCGGTACCGAACAGAAAGCAACAAAGCATAGAACTCCATATTCCTAGAATCTTCAGCAAGCAAGATCATGAGGTAACTAACCTCTAACTCAAATAAAAGTTGTTAGATTTTCAAACTAGTTGTGATCTTTTTGGGGGTAAACTAATTCATGTGTGATTTTAGCTAAAAATTGTTACTACTTATTTCTTAGCTCTCTTAAATACTTTGTTGTTACTGATATTTTTTCTGCAAAATGTATTTCACTAGTTTCTTGTTTTATTTCTTGCTTTAATGGAGGTTATAGAGAACTCAAGTTGAAATTTGTATTTTTGCTTCAATCATTTAAAAATAGATATGTGTTAAAGTCATATGAAGCTATAGGCCTTGTGGTAGAATCTGTGGGTTGCTTAAATAGATATTTGGTTGAATAATAGAGGCTTTGTGGTGAGGAAACTATGTAGAAGAATGGAGTTTTGTTCAATAGGTGTAAATCAAATATTCTATGATCAGTACTTTGGACTTGATGGAAATTTTAGATATATCACAAATTATAACAAACTATTTTAGTTGTGATAAAAGAATATTCACAGTCCAACGTTTGATATACAGCACCTATATGCCTTTTAAATGGTCAATAAATTGATACAAGGTTACTTGAGTCAAAATGATTTTCACTTGTATGTATCCCTTTTTCATTTTCTTTAATACATAACCACTGATTAATAGGGTATACTATATTACGTACTACGTTTTTCGTGTGTGCTAAGTTCAAATTCGTGGTCTCGAATTAGGATTCAGTACCCTATGATATTTTCTAAAAACTTAGTGTATAACGTGAAGGTGTGGGGAAACGAGGAAAGTTAGAGACAGACGAAAGGCGTAGGAAGGAAACTTAGTGTGTCACTTGTTTGTGTGCCATGTTTGTTGAGTTCTTGTTTGCTTGATTCATAAATGGTTGTAGTATATCATATATTACTTGTATTTTAATTGTATTGTAAGAATTGTTTCTAGAATCTCGATCACTCTTAAGGAGTGAACCCGATTCTTAATTGAACAGAATAAGAAAATCAAACTAACCATGATAGCATCGATGCTTGGTCAAGGAAAAGAGTTCTGTCACGGCTAAGCAATCGTGTGTCCACCCGACCTAAGGTGCATGTGCTGCGGGTCAACAGTGAAATAGAAAGGCAGTCAATTGGGGAAGAAGAGCTTCCAGGAAAAGAGTTCTAGTAGTGTTACGCTCCATTGTTATGGGTGCTTACGCGTGCAAAGAGTCTCATGTGCATTGGCATGACATACTAACGCATAGTAATGTGGTCTAATGTTTGTGTTGTTTTGAGCTGATTACTAGTTGATATGCATGATTGAGTGTTTAAACATGTCAACATATAAGTAACATGAAACTATAATATATATAGTATGGATATTGTATTTCTCATGTGAATCTAGCCTATATATGATGAACTCGTGCACAAAGAATTGACCCTTGCATGTTGTGGTTATCTTTGTATGTTGTGATCATGTCAAACCATAGATGGTGAGGGTGCATCTGTGACACCAAGGGAAAAGGCAACTTAAGTTCCTCGACGGGGAATGAAACACCAGCTGGACCACAAACCCCGATGCCCAGCTGATCACCTACACCAGGGAGGTTACCCAGATCGACTTTGATGACTTTGATCGTGCACTTAGTGCCACTTCCTGTCGGGCTACTCTGCAGTTTTGGCTACCCTTTGACCTCATTTAGATGTCGCCTCACAAGACTTCGAGTGGAGGATCTTCAGAGCCTAGTAAGCCATCTGAGACACCTGTGGTGAGCCCTCCTAGTGAGACTACACGTCGTCGTGGACCTCGTATGATACGGACCATGCGGAAGAATGCAATGCCTCGTTTTACACCTGGAGCATCTACATCTGATGCGGATGCACTTGTGCTGGGGGACCCTATCCCAGTGTTTGGACTGACAGTTTCAGAGGAAGTTACTACACGTGTTTCTCTACCCATTGATGCGCTATCCACTGATGCGCCAGAGGTACTTGTTCCGCTGCCAGAGTTTCCCTTCTTTCCGCCTCAAGGTTCTTTCTTCTGTGCCTACCTCCCAGGAGGGGGTTAAAGGGAAGGATCATTATCCAGAGAGACAGGTGATGATGCCTCTCATGGTGTTTGACTTGGTGAGTGATGATGAGACTGATGAGGAGGATCCTGCTACACCTCCAGAGTATTGTCTTCCTGGGGAGCTTTCCAGCAAGCGTCAGAGGTTTTGACCAGTACTGATGATGTTTGGCTAGATGTCTAGGTTTGGGTTTTACCGACATATTTTGCTGTACAGTTTTGGTGTGTGGTACTATTGGAGTTAGATTTGGTCTAGAGTCTACTTTTGCATTTTGGGTATACTACATGGCATATGTGTATATATATAGCGTCCCAAGTGAGAACTATTTCTTACCGTAAAAAATGAGAACTCTTAATTATTATCGTTCGATTAAAATCAACAGTTCAGATTACGTCATTAATTACAAGATCTTGTATGACTGTTTCCTTATTAATTAAAGATCACACAAGATCTTGTAATTAGTGGCATAATCTGAACCGTTAATTTTAATCTAACGGTTATGATTAAGAGTTCTCATTTTTCACTGTAAGAACTAGTTCTCACTTGATACACTTCAGATATAATTGGGTTTTCGTTACTTTTGTAGGAATATAATGAAGGTATAGATGGTGTTGATGACTTGGATGAAGAAGAGTACTTTGAAGGCATGCCTTGAATACTTATGAAGTTTTATTTTGGAAATCAAATGCTTTTTTTTTTTGCGATATGAGGATAAACTTGTTTTGTACTTAATTATGTTGTTTAATCTAAGTACTTGAACCTTATGTATCATTTGAAATGACTAGAATTAAAATACTGGTATTGATACCAACTAGTTCACGTTTTAATAGAGAACAGTTGTCTAGTGTCATTAATAGTTACAATTTTTTGGTGTTGTCATTAATAGCAACGGTTATGTAACGTTGTTGACATGTATATTGTAAATTTTTATCAACGATTTCTAAATGTTGCCACAGATGGCAACAGTTTCTTAGTGTTGCCACAGATGGCAACGATTTCCAATTATGGAAATGGTTTCTTAGTGTTACCATAGATGGCAACGACTTACAAATATGGCAACGGTTTCTTTAAGTTGCCATAGCTGGCAACGGTTTAAATGTGTTGCTCTAACTGACAACGGATTAGAACCGTTTCCATTGCGTGAGAATAAAAACCGTTGCCTTTAGGTTAGGAATGGCAACGGTTTTAGGTGCCCGTTGCCTTAGGGTACAAAAAACCGTTGCTTATGGTTTAGGCAACGCCGGCAGGTACAACGGTTTCAAAACCGTTGCCTAAGGTTAAGGCAACGATTTTTTGGCTTTACGCAACGATTTTCAAGCGTTGCCTTTGGGTCAAAATGTTGTGGTGTGTATATATATATATAAATATAAATATAATATATATATATATATATATATATATATATATATATATATATCGAAGTCACCGAGGACCTCCAATATATCGAAGCCAATACTCCCTAAACCCTATACTCTCTAATAGTCACCGAGGACCTCCAATATATCGAAGCCAAGGTTGAGACAGCCATAGCTGATGACCAGTGCAAAACAAAGGATCAAGATTCCCAAGAGCTCCCAGTAGCCAACTTAAAGAATTACTTTAAAAAACTACACCCTAATGAAACGGAGGAACAAATCATGGTCAGGACCCTTGATTATATGAAAGAACAATTCTTTAAAAATTTTCAATTAAAAAATGAAGCAGTGTCAATGAAGACCAGTTCGTCGCAAGCATCAATGGACTCAGATGCCCCTGATTGCTTAGCTGGGGAATCCCAAGCTGAGGAAGGCCCTACTCCCGAAGACTTCTGGGACGCCATGATCCAATCAATGGCCTAGAAAGGAAGAGGACAAAACTCCAATCGTCAGCCATGACGTCACAAGGCCAATAATACATGCCCGGCTAAACCACTCTGTAATCTGTCGGCCACTTTGTCGACCATTTAGGCAATAATAGTGCCCTCCACTGTTTACTTTTTAAAGTTTTTGTCATTTGTCATTATAAATGCGCCTATGGGGCCCACAAAAGCGTACCCGGCATTAATAATGATTTTTTGTCGTTTTCTCCACAGGCTACCGAATGTAACAGTAGCTTTTTACCGGCTTAAATAGTAAGCCTTTTTCTTTTCTTTATAAGGCGAATCCGCCTCAGTTGTATCACAAGCTTTAACGTATAAGTCTTTTAAATTTTTCAAGTTTAAATAGAATTTCCTTTCCGCAATCAATCGCACACTCTGCTTTCCTTTCCTTAAGGTAACTTCAATCAATTTAATTACTTTAATTTCCTTAATTCCAATTTCCTTATGATATATCGTAGCTAAGTATCTAGTTGTGGCATGTCGGTCCCGACTAGAATTTCCTTTCCGCAATCAGTCGCACACTCTGCTTTCCTTTCCTTAAGGTAACTTCAATCAATTTAATAACTTTAATTTCCTTAATTCCAATTTCCTTATGATATATCGTAGCTAAGTATCTAGTTGTGGCATGTCGGTCCCGACTGGTATCAGAGCCATGTTGAGCTAGTTCTTCGTATGGACTTATAATTTTAGCAGTATCTTTTTGTGTTTCTTGGTAATGGTATATAGGCTGGAATAGCTGTACCTAAGCACCCAACATTTGTTGGATAATTAAGCACTTTGTTCTTAGGAATAGTGTTTAATGAAGGCTTGATTTCAGCAAAACAAAGCCACGTACCTATTACTGACTCAAAGTGTTTTTAGTGTTTTTCTTTATTATATCATCAATTTTTCCCGAGGAGAAGGGAGTGTTAAGATGATTTTTCAAAAAAGAAAATTTTGCTAAAAGCCATTTGATGTCTTTGCAAACAGTAGAACTGTTTTAACTATCAACCCGTAGGGATAGAAGGATTTCTCCCAAATCAAAGACATCGTACACAGAATGATCATGTACTCCACTGTTTGTAAGCAACAAGGCAATAATGGCAGCTCTATAGCTTCCTTTATAGCCACTGGCTTTGTCGGCCAACTAAGAGGATGGTGGGACCACTACCTAAACGATAGTCAAAAAAGGGAAATCTTATCCCATAAGAAAGAAATCAAGCTAGAAACTAGCGGCAGTGCCATCACTACAACCACTGGCGAAGAGGACGCCGTCTATACCCTATGCCTATCCATCCTACAGCATTTTGTAGGAACCAACATATCGATAGGAGAGAAATTACAAACCCTCCTCCAGAACCTAAGATGTCCTTCCTTAGCCCACTTTAGGTGGTATAAGGACACCTTCTTGTCCAGGGTTTTCCAACTAAAAAACCCTGACTCTATCCACTGGAAATCCAAGTTCGTAGATGGGTTACCTTATCTATTTGCTGAAAAGATTCGGCAATCCTTAAGAAATAGAAATGATGGCATAAACATAAATTATGCTGACCTGACATATGGCCAGATCATTAGTAATTGCATTAGTGAAGGATTAGCCTTGTGCAATGACATAAAGCTCAAAAATCAACTCAAAAAACAAAAGCTTTCTGAGAAGCACCAACTAGGTGAATTCTGCGAACAGTTTGGCTTTGACCTAGAAAAACCCCCAGGTGCTAATAAGCAGAAGCAAAAGCTAGGGAAAAATAAACCCTATAAGAACTATAAGGACAGGACCAAGAATCCCTACAAGACTCCTAATAGGAATAAGTATAGAAAAAGGGTCTATAATAGACCCTTTTTCTATACTTATTCCTATTAGATACTTAATAGACCCATGTTGAGCTAGTTCTTCGTATGGACTTATAATTTTAACAGTATCTTTTTGTGTTTCTTGGTAATGGTATATAGGCTGGAATAGCTGTACCTAAGCACCCAACATTTGTTGGATAATTAAGCACTTTGTTCTTAGGAATAGTGTTTAATGAAGGCTTGATTTCAGCAAAACAAAGCCACGTACCTATTACTGACTCAAAGTGTTTTTAGTGTTTTTCTTTATTATATCATCAATTTTTCCCGAGGAGAAGGGAGTGTTAAGATGATTTTTCAAAAAAGAAAATTTTGCTAAAAGCCATTTGATGTCTTTGATTTGGGAGAAATCCTTCTATCCCTACGGGTTGAAAGTTAAAACAGTTCTACTGTTTGCAAAGATGACAAAATGATTTTGAGAAAAAGATAAGTCCGTAAGTCCAACTAGCCCAAGAGGATCTGGTTCTGTTATCCGACTAGCCACAGCTGCCTTAGCACCATCATACTATGGAACTGGATGATTATAATCATCAAGAAAATTCTGTTAAGAATGAGGAGTTAGCTGAATATCCAAAAAATTTGGACCAGCTAAACAAGTGGACAATACCTTCCGTACCCTCTAAACAAATATACAGGTTTGGAATGTTTGATGTTATCTCCAGGTATGCTGTTAAAACCATAGAACAGACCATACAAATCTCTGGAAATACCCAGACCATAAATTTGCTAAGTAAAAGGGACTTAGCTCCCTTTAAGAACTACAACTTTATACATGTAAGCCTTGTCCAAATAGCTTTTAAACCTTTGACTTTGCTAGGTTTAGATTCCAGTATCATGGCGTATGTTAGAGATGGCAGAAATAGAGACTTCAAGTCATCCTTAGCTGCTTTAATAGAAACCAGCTTGTGCCACGAACCCGTCTATTTTGACGTATCTCCTAATCTAAGTTTGTCTCTAACCGATAAAAATATCTTTGATGCTTTACAGCTCACCATACACACTAATGGCTATAACTTTAAGCCAGGTAGTGAGATTATAGCAATATGCTACAGAGTCTATTATAAGGTGTTAAACACACTTAACCCAAAAGTTAAGCAAGTATCCTTCCCTGGAACAACAACCCTTGTCCAGACAAATCTATTCACTACAAAAAAATCAGGGATTAGCGAGGGAAATTTCCCTCGCAAACTGACCAAAATCCCTCGCTAATGGTCATTTGCGAGGGAATTAGCGAGGGACCGGTTCCCTCGCTAATACCTTCCTCGCTAATGAAATTAGCGAGGGAATTTGAATCCCTCGCTAATTAGCGAGGGACATTTCCCTCGCTAATTCCCTCGCTAATGTTGCCTCAAAATTTGTGCAAATTTTCAAATTCTGACTGACACGTGTCTTAATTTAAATGGTTTGTTTTTTATATTTATTATTATATTATTTTTAAAATCAGTTTTTTATTATATTATATTATTAATTTTGTGGTTGTTGTTGTTGTGGTGGTGGTGGTGGTGAAAGGTGGAGAGAAAGAGGAAAGAAATTCGTAGGTGGTGGTGGTGGTGGTGGTCTCGTGGGTGGTGGTGGTGTGGTGGTGGTCTCGTGGGTGGTGGTGGTGTGGTGGTGGTGGAAGAAGGTGGAGAGAAGAAGAGTGAAAGTGGAAATTGTGTAAGAGAGAGAGAGAGAGAGAAGAGAGGAAGAGGAAAGAAGGTGGTGGTGGTGGTGGTGGTGGTGTCGCGAGTGGTGGTTGTTGTGTGGTGGTGGTTGTTGTGTGGTGGTTGTGTGGTGGTGGTTGTTGTTGTGTGGTGGTGGGTTAGGGTTTATAGGTGAGAGAGATAGAGTAGAGGAAGAGGAAGGGAAGGGTGAAGAGGAGAGAAGAAGAGTGAGGGTGGTTGGTTGGTTGTGTGGTGGTGATGGTGGTGCTGGTGGAGAGTAGAGGAAGGGAAGAGGAAGGGTGAAGAGGAGAGAAGAAGAGTGAGAAAGAAGAGTGAGTGAGTGAGTGAGTGAGTGAGTGACAGATTTAAGTAAAAAAAATTAAAAAAATTAGCGAGGGAACTCAAATTCCGTCGCTAAAAACCACTTTAATTAGCGAGGGAACTCAAATTCCGTCGCTAAAAACCACTTTAATTAGCGAGGGATTTTAATTCCCTCGCTAATTCCGTCGCTAATTTCCTTGATTCGCGTGAATTTGACTGAATTTTCCCTCCAAACAATTAGCGACGGAAAATTTTCAAATTCCCTCGCTAAATCCCTCGCTAACGGTCAAATTTTCAAATTCCCTCGCTAATTCCCTCGCTAATGTCAGTTTTAGCGAGGGAATCACATTCCCTCGCTAATTCCCTCGCTAAAGTCAGTTTTAGCGAGGGAATGTTATTCCCTCGCTAATGTCCCTCGCAAATAAGCGTTTTTTTTGTAGTGATTAACCTCTAATATAGTTACCAATAGGTTGATTAGATGGAATGAAATAAACTTCCCAGAAACATGGTCCTTACCCCAAGCCATAGAGCCTGAACCTATCCTAAATAAGGATATAGACCAGATCGTTCAGAATACTGAAGGAGACATAGAAATAAAATTCAATTCTAATAGGATTGCTAGGATACCTAGGACTATGTCTTCTAGGCACTCTATTAGTAATTACTACACCACACCCAGTGAACTTGCTAGAAATCCTAGCGAGACAAACAGGGCTTCTACTTCCCAAGTAGAGGAAGAGATAGAGACGGTAGAACACATAAGAATTAGTGAGAATAAAATCCCTCACGGAGTCTACCAAAGAACCGCTTCCCATAGTAGGCAATCACCTACCCAGTCCGAAATGAGTTTTGGTATTTAATGGATTTAAACCCAGGAAGTGCTATGAGAGGACTCGTCAATGATGAGTTCCAACACGAAAGATATTTTCAATTTAGAAAATGGTATTTCAAAACTTTTTCCCCTCCTGTTTTGAAAATTTTCAAAGATATTTACTATGACGAGTTAGCAATAACTCAAAACTATATTCCTTTTGTTAAATGGTTTATAGGCCATTTTGTTAACAAAGTCAGCCAGGAAATTCTTGTTTTACAGTCAAATTCTTGGAAGACAGTAAATGGAGAGGAGATAATTTCCCCATTTCCTCCGAAACAGGCTATAACCCTTGGCAAGGATGCTGAGGCTAGAGCTCTTTTCACCCTTCAAAAGGTTGAACATGATCAGGTGACTATTAGGGAGTTAAACTCCATAATAAAGTCCCAAAATTATACAAATACTTTTCTTTTATGCTTTGCAGAACAATTTACCTCCTTGGAAAAAGACTTATCGTCTTTAAGAAGTCTTGTCGAAAAACAGATTGCCCAGCAAAAAACCATAGTTGACCAGCTGAGCAAAGAAAAATCTGCAGAGGCCATTCCTATTATAAAGGATGCCCCTCTCATCCAGCCCCCTATTCCCATAGAAGGCTTTAAAATGGATAGTGACAACACTGAGTTCACACGTATCCTCGAGCAGAAGCTAAAGGATTTACGCTTAAATGTCTTATCCCAAAAGGATACCTCTGGAAATACTTCAGAGACTTCTGAAGATAGTGAGGAAGTTAGTAATATTAATGAACTCACTAAGATGTTTAGTAACCAGCACATCAACGATGTTGCTGAAGTCAATTCCATATATACGAATAAGTCCTTAGAAAAATATTATTACAAAAGGCCCTCACCTCAAGATTTACTCTTTGAGGAAACGGAACCATTCCAGAATTCATACTCTGGAAAATCTATCTATGAGTGGAATATAGACGGTCTAGGTGAAAAACAGATCATAGACACTGTACACAGAATGATCATGTACTCCACTGTTTGTAAGCAACAGGGCAATAATGACAGCTCTATAGCTTCCTTTATAGCCACTGGCTTTGTCGGCCAACTAAGAGGATGGTGGGACCACTAGCTAAACGATAGTCAAAAAAGGGAAATCTTATCCCATAAGAAAGAAATCAAGCTAGAAACTAGCGGCAGTGCCATCACTACAACCACTGGCGAAGAGGACGCCGTCTATACCCTATGCCTATCCATCCTACAGCATTTTGTAGGAACCAACATATCGATAGGAGAGAAATTACAAACCCTCCTCCAGAACCTAAGATGTCCTTCCTTAGCCCACTTTAGGTGGTATAAGGACACATTCTTGTCCAGGGTTTTCCAACTAAAAAACCCTGACTCTATCCACTGGAAATCCAAGTTCGTAGATGGGTTACCTTATCTATTTGCTGAAAAGATTCGGCAATCCTTAAGAAATAGGAATGATGGCATAAACATAAATTATGCTGACCTGACATATGGCCAGATCATTAGTAATTGCATTAGTGAAGGATTAGCCTTGTGCAATGACATAAAGCTCAAAAATCAACTCAAAAAACAAAAGCTTTCTGAGAAGCACCAACTAGGTGAATTTTGCGAACAGTTTGCCTTTGACCTAGAAAAACCCCCAGATGCTAATAAGCAGAAGCAAAAGCTAGGGAAAAATAAACCCTATAAGAACTATAAGGACAGGGCCAAGAATCCCTACAAGACTCCTAATAGGAATAAGTATAGAAAAAGGGTCTATAATAGACCCAAAGAAAAACCCTTCATCCCAAAGGGGAAGAGAAAGGCCAAAAGCCTTGATATAACCTTCCACAAGTGTGGCAAGGTAGGACACTACGCCAACCAGTGCTGGACCAAGAAAGCCCTTAACGAAATTAAGGATGAGCAGTTAAAAATCCAGCTAGAAAAGGTCCTATTAGCCAATTCTGAATCAGAAAGAGAGTCCTCAGATGAGGATATAGGAATCATATACGAATCCTCAACCGATTCATCTTCCACAAACAATGACTGTCAGTGTAATGAATTAAATTACTGGAAATCCATTGTCGATATGAACGGCTTAAATGTTCTCACCGCAGAGCAAGATGAAGCCTTAAAGGCTTTAGAAACAATCTCAGATAACAATCTGAAAAGGAAAATGATCAATTTTCTGATAAAAGAAAATGACAAAAGGGAGTCCCCCCTGGTCATAGAGGCACCCTACCAAATCAGTGAGGTGATGTCTAGGTTTACACAGTCCAATGTAAAAGAGGCACCTGTCTCCATTATGGACTTAAAAAGAGATAAATCTCTTAAAATCTGAGATTGCTCAGATCAAAAGGAACAATAGTGTCCTACACCAAAGGATCACCATATTAGAAGGTCCAGAAAAAATAGAGGAAATCCCCCCTAGTGATAGCAATTATTTATCTCTCTTAGACAGGGTAACATCACAAAAATGGTTTGTCAAAATTACTTTAATGGTTAGTAAAAATTTTATTTTGGAAAATGAAATTGCTCTCATAGATAGCGGAGCAGATTTAAATTGCATTCAGGAAGGGATCATCCCTACCAAATACTTTTCAAAAACATCTCAAGCCCTCACACAAGCTGGAGGCGACAAATTACAAGTTAAATATAAACTTTCAAATACCCATATTTGTAACCAAAATATTTGCTTACCAACGTCTTTTATCCTAGTCAAAAATTTGACTCACAGAATTATATTGGGCACCCCCTTTTTACATAATATTATGCCTATTATAAATATTGACCAGAGTGGAATCACCACTATTATAGATGACAAAAAAATCATTTTCAAATTCATTACTGATCCTCATGTCAAGATGTTGAACGAGGTAAGGGACATTCTCCTCAATAAAGAGAAGCAAATGTGCTTCCTTAAGGAAGAAGTGAGCTTACTCAATATAAGTGAGCAACTCAACAAAGATAACATTAAGAGCCAAATTAAGGCCATCGAACAACAATTTGTTGCAGAAGTTTGCAATGATCTTCCTAATGCTTTCTGGAATAGAAAGCAACATGTTATATCCTTGCCCTATGAGGATGGTTTCATTGAAAACCAGATCCCTACTAAGGCCAGACCGGCCCAAATGAACAAGGAATACCTTGACCTATGCAAAATAGAAATTGATTCTCTCTTACAAAAAGGGTTGATTAGAAATTCTAAATCTCCCTGGAGCTGTACAGCGTTCTATGTAAACAAGAATGCTGAGCAGGAACGAGGAGTCCCTAGGCTAGTTATTAATTACAAGCCCCTTAATAAGGTGCTGAAATGGATCAGGTACCCTATCCCTAATAAAAAGGATCTTTTAGACAGATTAAGCGATGCTTTAATCTTTTCAAAATTAGATATGAAATCAGGTTACTGGCAAATCCAGATAAGAGAAGCTGATAAATATAAAACAGCCTTCACTGTGCCCTTTGGACACTTCGAATGGAATTTCCTTCCCTTTGGTTTGAAAAATGCCCCTTCAGAGTTTCAAAATATTATGAATGACATTTTTAATGCCTACTCTGATTTCATAATTGTCTACATAGATGATGTTTTGGTCTTTTCCAAAAGTATTGACCAACACACAAAACATTTAAAAATTTTCAAAGGATTGGTCAAGCATAATGGCTTAGTTATTTCTGCCCCAAAAATGAAGCTTTTCCAGACAAAGGTTAGGTTTCTAGGTCATGAGATAGACCAAGGAACGATAGTTCCTATCAGTAGAAGCATAGACTTTGCTTCCAAATTTCCCAATGTTATTTCTGAAAAGAAACAACTTCAGAGGTTCTTAGGGAGTCTCAATTATATCTCAGATTATTATGAGGACCTATCACAGGATACAGCCATTTTATACAATAGGCTCAGAAAGAACCCAGGGCCTTGGACAGAAAGACATTCCCAAGCTGTCCAAAGAATTAAAGCCAAAGTAAAATGTTTACCTTGCCTAAATTTAGCAAATCCCAAATTCTTTAAAATAGTTGAAACAGATGCTTCAGACTTAGGATATGGTGGTATCCTAAAACAGGTAAATCCCAATAGTTCCAAAGAGGAACTGGTAAGATTTACTTCAGGAAAATGGAATCCGACCCAGTCGAAATACTCGACCATTAAAAAAGAGATGCTTTCCGTTATAAAATGCATTTCAAAATTTCAAGATGATTTACTAAACGAAAAGTTTTTACTCAGAATTGACTGCAGCTCTGCCAAGTCAATAATTGAGAAAGATGTAAAAAATTTAGTAGCAAAACAAATCTTTGCCAATTGGCAAGCACAATTGTCTGCTTTCGAATTTGATATACAATATATTAAAGGAGAAAATAATTCTCTTGCTGACTATTTGACCCGTGAATTTTTGCAGGGTGAATGACTACCCCCAATAGGGGAAGAGGTCGTGGCTATGGCCGTGGCCGTGGACGTGGGAGCAACAATATGCTGCCCTACCAAGAATCAAACATTCCTCTAATAGGGGATTGGACCACAGTCCATAGGACAAGAAACTTGCAGCAATTGCCTGCACCTCCAAGGAAAGAAGATGTACCTTCTTCCTCATCAAGTAAGACTACGTCTTACAAAGAAGCAATGGTCAGTGAACCAACAGAAGTAACAGAATATCTTGAAAATCCTGTTACAGAAGACATCATGTATGTCGAGAAAGAAGATATAGACTTGGCCCCTAATGATGGGTGGTCAATCAAAACAACATATCTCGAATCTAGAGGATATCCTGGACTTTATGGTAAGTCTAGACCTCACCTGGAGGTACTATTATTAGTCACTGAATCAGTAACAATTACTCACCATCACCAGAATAATAACCCAGAAAGTTTTATAAACTTCAGCAAATGCCATATCAATAAGGTACTATCACCCAGAGAATGGGGACTAAACCCCAATGGGGAAAAGGCAATAAAAATTGCCGAAGGTAAATATGTTTATTTCAATTACTGGGATTATATCCAGGCTTTCTCATTGGCATTTTATTATCAAAATCCCAAGAACAAACATTCTTGGTTCTTCAGCATCAACCCAGAAGTGGTTGATAGGCCCATACCAAATTGGTTTTTTAACTGGTGGATCAAATTTGGTCCTTCCTTGGAAATTTTACCAGTAGATCTACTCCGCTTATATGATGACTGGTGCCACCACAGTCCCTTAATTCTGAAAAATACTTTTAAGATGATTACAGGACAAGGCCCATGCCTATATTTTATTAAATTCCAAATCCCATGGATATGGAGATGGACTATTACCATAACACAAGACAGGCACGGTATTCCTGTGCTTAGAAGAAATTTCTTCTATAAATGGTGGGCTAAAATGGCCACCGAGGACCTCCAATATATCGAAGCCAAGGTTGAGACAGCCATAGCTGATAACCAGTGCAAAACAAAGGATCAAGATTCCCAAGAGCTCTCAGTAGCCAACTTAAAGAATTACTTTAAAAAACTACACCCTAATGAAACGGAGGAACAAATCATGGTCAGGACCCTTGATTATATGAAAGAACAATTCTTTAAAAATTTTCAATTCAAAAATGAAGCAGTGTCAATGAAGACCAGTTCGTCGCAAGCATCAATGGACTCAGATGCCCCTGATTGCTTAGCTGGGGAATCCCAAGCTGAGGAAGACCCTACTCCCGAAGACTTCTGGGACGCCATGATCCAATCAATGGCCCAGAAAGGAAGAGGACAAAACTCCAATCGTCAGCCATGACGTCACAAGGCCAATAATACATGCCCGGCTAAACCACTCTGTAATCTGTCGGCCACTTTGTCGACCATTTAGGCAATAATAATGCCCTCCACTGTTTACTTTTTAAAGTTTTTGTCATTTGTCATTATAAATGCGCCTATGGAGCCCACAAAAGCGTACCCCGCATTAATAATGATTTTTTGTCGTTTTCTCCACAGGCTACCGAATGTAACAGTAGCTTTTTACCGGCTTAAATAGTAAGCCTTTTTCTTTTCTTTATAAGGCGAATCCGCCTCAGTTGTATCACAAGCTTTAACATATAAGTCTTTTAAATTTTTCAAGTATATATATATATATATATATATATATATATATGGAACATACATTATGAGAGAAGTTTTGTAATGAGAGGTGAAAGGAAGAGATCATGGCCATAGATCAAAATCATCAATAGTCAAGATTACAACAAAAAAGTCATGTGACTCACCAAAAAACGAAAACAAAAAGTCATGTGACTTTTCTAAGTGTGACCACTAAATAAATTCCAGTCAAAACCACTCATTTATTAATTTTTATATGGCCATGATCTATATGAGAGTGAAAATGATAAAATGAGACGCTAACTAGAAACTGCGTGTGAAAAAATGTCAAATGCTTTCCAAAAAACTCTATTGCTTGCCAAAAATGTCAATTTTTAATTTTTAATTTGGATCTATCTGTTAGCAAAAAAGATTTACCAAACAAAAGTCTTACCAGAACTTTTATTTGGCTAAAATACTCATTTGATGTAGAAAATTTTAAAATTCAAGTATATTATTATCTTCAGGATCACCAAAAGAATAATGTGCATATTATCTACGTTAGAGGTTTAAACGTGGCTATTTCTGTTTAAATTGCGTTAGAAAATGAAAATATATTTGTATTACTTTGTATAATAATATACGGACCATTTTTAGAGCAGTAAAGGGACACATTAATATATATTTTGCAAAATAAGGGTCCATTTTAAGATGAAAAATAAAACAAGAGCACAATATTAAGACCTTAAAAATGCTAGTCTCACACTCATTATCATGCTCTTTAAGCACACCCTTATATTAATTTGTTGAAATTCATAGGAGTTCGATAAAATTTATGCAAGACCTATAATGTAATAAAACTCATTTGAAATTCAACTAATAAGAGTGTACATATTAGCAAATAAGTGTTAGAGAGTGCACGCGACAAATTGCTAGCGACACACTTTCTAACATTCATTTCTCAACACTCTTAATGGTTTAATTTTTAATGGGTTATACTAAATCATGTGTGTTCAATGTAAAATGATATAAATCATATGAATTTCAATCAATATAAGATAGTGTGTTAAAAATAGTGTGATAGACAATGTGACACCATCACTTCATCACTTAAGACCAAAGTGAAACAAAAAAATTTAGATAAGAGCTAAGACTTGTATTCTCACATGATGAGTTCGAATCCCTTCGAGGGCGGAGGTAAAATGACCATTAGTGCCACTTTGATTATTAAAATAATTTAGATAATAAGGGCTCCAATTGAAACTTATGAGATCATATCAACCCAAAACCATTTTGGAAAATATTATGTAAGACCAAAAAGTTATTTTAGCTTTTTTATTTGTTTATATCTTTTGGTTTCAAAGACTCTAGTCGCACAGTTATTTGTTTTTATTTTAGCATAACCAATACTCCTAGCCCAGTGGTCCGGGCTCCCTCTGGGACGTAGTTGGGGTCGATCTGGTTTGCTCTCGGGTTCGATTCCCGCCCATGTATAAATAGGTGTTGGCCAGCGAAATGGTTAAGAGCCTCAAATAGCAGCGCTGATTAGTCTTTCGTATAAAGCGTTGGGACACTGCGTGGTTTATAAAAAAAAAAAAGACTCTAGTCGCACGACTGCATCACTAGTACCTGAATTACATAACAATTAGGGATACACACAGTTGGTTTTTTGAAATTATTATGCTATATTTTATTTGAGCGCATTTCTTGTCATATTTTTCACGGCAGGTGTTTGTAAAGCACCAATGTTGTTTTGTTTGATGTATATACACTTTAACACGCTTAAAATGTAGGAATTAATCTATCTACAAGACATGCTTATAATCATGAATATACTATAGCGGAAAACAAAGACATACAAGCATGCTTCTATATAATCAAGAACAAAGCCATGACTTTGATAACCTTAGGATCTACGACATGTTGATATATCAAGGATTAGATATATACCTGGATCCATAGCAAAGAAGCGGAGAAGGGATCCTTACAAGAAAAGGAGTGAGTGAAACGAGCAACAGTTACTCGTCGGCTTTATGGTTCTTCCTCAACCGGGACTCCTAATGCCTTAGATTCTCTTCAGATGGGGAGAAGAGAGTAAACGTGTGTATAGTGCGGTTAGTCCGGTATATTGGGGACCATAGCCTACTTATAGTGTGACAGTCTATTAGGGTTCCCATTATCCCTCTAATGGGCTATCACTGACATCCACTCATATTGGGCCCATATCAATAATAATTAATTAATTAATTATATAATTAGAAATCCAATATAGCCTTTTACTTATTTTGATCACATATCAATCAAAGCTCCTAATTGATAAATAGCTAATATAATTAATAAAGAATATATGCCCATTATTTATGATATTGGAATAAAATATTCCAACAATCTCCCACTTGGGCAATATATTACACTAATTATATCATAATTCTTTAGGCCGGCATCCGAATGTTATTTATCTTTAGATTTCCCTATACAATCTGGTCCACCTCATATATCAACAATGAGACCACCGCGGCTGTCGTCACTAACGTCTTTTGTGACTGTACCCCGATGACCATCATATTAACATACTCGATGACATAGATCAATATGGATGAGTGGCGTGGAAATTTCATGCAATGTGATCTCATGTCATGCCTATTTCCAACTGGTCCAACTTAAGTCTTTAGTGAGATCAAACTGAAGTTGCTGAAAATGCAAAATTTGTTTTGCATATAATATGATACAAACACATTTAATAATAACAACTTAATTCTGCAGAAAGTCAAAATAACATAAAGTCTGTATCAATGCCAAAATTCTAGAACATAAGGGAAAACAAGAAAAAGACTCCCACTAATCTAAGGCAATCTCAAAACCAATACCCATATGAGCAATGTGCTCGTGGTAAACTTTAGGTGTCAAGCCTTTGGTTAGTGGGTCTGCTAGCATAAAGTTGGTCCCTATATATTCTATCAAAATTTGTTTCTCTTGAACTCTTTCCTTCACAACAAGATACTTGATGTCGATGAATTTCGACTTTGTGGAACTCATGTTGTTGTTAGAGTATAGGACGGCTGCACTATTGTCACAATAAATCTTCAATGGCCTCTTAATGCTTCCAATGATGCTTAGGCCTGAGACAAAATTTCGCAGCCACAAAGCATGATTTGATGCCTCAAAACAGGCCACAAACTCTGCTGCCATGGTTGAAGGAGCCACTAAAGTCTGCTTGGCAGACTTCCAGGAAATAGCCCCTCCAGCCAAAAGGAAAATGTAACCAGATGTGGAACGTCTGCTATCCGGGCATCCCGCAAAATCAGAGTCAGAATACCCAATGACCTCTAAGTTATCTGACTTCCGATAGGTAAGCATGTAGTTTCTTGTTCTCTTCAAGTAGCGCATCACGCGCTTCACCGCTGTCCAATGTTGCATACCAGGATTACTCAAATATCTACCAAGAACTCCCACTATAAATGCTATGTCAGGACGAGTACAAACTTGAGCATACATAAGACTTCCCACAGCCGAAGCATAAGGAACCTTTTGCATCTCTACCTTTTCAAGATCTGTAGCGGGGCACTGATTGAGACTGAACTTGTCTCCTTTAGCCACGGGTGTATCTCCCGGTTTACTATCTTTCATGAAGAATCTATCCAAAACTGTATCGATATAGCTCCTTTGTGACAATCCCAAGATACCCTGAGAGCGATCTCTAAGTATTTGGATACCCAAGACAAAGGAGGCGTCCCCAAGATCTTTCATCTCGAAATTCTTCGTGAGAAATCTCTTAGTTTCGTGCAATAAGCCTATATCATTACTTGCTAATAGGATATCATCGACATATAACACCAAAAAGATAAATTTACTCCCACTGAACTTTTGGTATACACAATCATCAACCGCATTAGTCTGAAAACCATAAGAGGTAATAACTTGATGAAATTTGTAATACCACTGACGGGAAGCCTGTTTAAGGCCATAAATGGATTTCTTTAGTTTGCATACCATAGACTTTGGATCACCTAAAACAAAGTTTTCTGGTTGCACCATATAAATTGTTTCGTCAATGTTTCCATTTAGAAACGCAGTCTTCACATCCATCTGATGCAGCTCTAAGTCAAAATGAGCCACTAGTGCCATAATAATCCTGAGAGAGTCTTTCGAAGAAACTGGAGAGAAAGTCTCTTTGTAATCAATGCCTTCCTTTTGAGTGAAGCCTTTGGCGACAAGACGAGCCTTATATCTTTCAATGTTACCCTTGGAATCCCTCTTGGTTTTAAATATCCATTTGCAACCAATGGGTTTCTTACCTTCAGGTAACTTGACAAGATCCCAAACGCCATTGTCAGCCATTGATTTCATCTCATCCTTCATGGCATCAATCCACTTAAGAGAGTTAGAACTATTCATGGCCTGACTAAAGTTGACTGGATCTTCCTCAGTCAAGCCAATACCTTCCTCATGTTCTTGGAGAAATACAACATAATCATCCGAAATTGCACTTCTCCTCTCTCTAGTGGATCTTCTTACTGGCACCTCTTGAGGTTGTTGAGTTTGAACTTCTGGTGGTGCTTGAGGAGGAAACTCAGTGTTGACTTCTTCTTGAGCAATGTTAGGAATAACATTCTCATTCATTTCTGGATCTGTTGCTTGAACAATGACAGGTACTAAGACTTGACCACTATCAGAAACAGTTTCTTCATCAAAAGCAACACTCCTTATGTTTCCTTCCCCTCCAAACTCAACATCCTCAAGAAATCTTGCATTTCCCGTTTCAAAAAATGTTCTTGTAGTGGGGTTGTAAAACTTATACCCGCGAGAGTGTTCTGCGTACCCAACAAAATAACAACTAACTGTCTTAGGGTCCAACTTACCTTCATGCGGCCTGTAAGGCTTGGCTTCAGCTGGACACCCCCAAATGTGTATGTGCCTAATGCTGGGCTTTTTTCCAGTCCATAACTCATAAGGGGTCTTAGAGACTACTTTGCTTGGTACTCTATTGAGGATATAAACTGCTGTTTTCAATGCTTCTCCCCAAAGTGACTCTGGTAATGAAGAATGACTAATCATACTCCTCACCATATCCTTAAGAGTCCGATTTCGTCGTTCTGCAACTCCATTCATGCTGGGTTTACCCGGCATTGTGTATTGCGGAACGATTCCACACTCATTGAGGAAAAGTGCAAAGGGCCCTGGACGTTGCTCACCTGATCCGTCATATCTACCATAGTATTCACCACCACGGTCCGATTTGACAGCTTTAATTTTCTTTCCTAATTGAAGTTCTACTTCAGCTTTGAAAGACTTGAAAACGTCTAGAGATTGAGACTTCTCATGAATTAAATATAGGTAACCATATCTCGAGTAATCGTCTATGAACGTAATAAAGTACCTTTGCCCATTCCAAGAATTTGTAGGGAAAGGACCACAAATATCTGTATGTATTAGTTCTAAGACGTCTTTAGCTCTTTCGGCACCTAAATTCCTTTTGTTCGTTTGTTTGCCCTTAATACACTCTATGCAGACTTGAAAGTCAGACAAATCTAAGGGTCCAAGAATATCCTCCGACACAAGCCTCTGAATTCTCTGTTTAGAGATGTGACCTAAGCACTTATGCCATAAAGTGGCGGAATTCTCATTTAATTTTCGTTTCGTACCATGTGAACTTATTTGCAATATTTGGTTATAGGAATGCTTAACATCAAGCATATAAAGATTATCAATTAAAGACCCGTAACCAATAATATTTGGACCATAAGAGAGACTAGCTTTGGCATCTTTAAATGAACAGTCATAACCAGATTTGTCCAAAACCGAAACTGAAATTAAATTCCGTCTAATTGACGGGCAAACATATGTCTCAAACAAATCCAAATAATAACCAGTCTTTAAAAATAGTCTAAAAGTTCTTACAGCCTCAACTGCAACTTTAGTGCCATCGCCCACATAGATGAATCTTTCAGCATCACTCGGCGGTCGGCTCCACAGGCAACCCTGCATGGACATACTAATGTGAGTAGTAGCACCAGAATCTACCCACCAAGTATCTTTAGGTACTGAAACTAAATTAACTTCAGAACAAACAAAAGTGAGAGGTTTACCCTTCTTTACACGCCATGCGGCGTATTTAGGACAATCCTTCTTCATGTGTCCTTCCTTCTTGCAGAAAAAACAAGCTGAGCCCTTATCTTGGTTTTTCTGCTGCTTCTTCTTAGAAGAACCTTCTGCAGTAACATTATTTTTCTTCCTCTTCTTGTGTTGAGAATTTGAAGCCAAATGAGCACTTTCAGTCCTTCCCCTCCGCAGTCTCTCTTCCTCTTGCACACAGTGAGACATAAGCTCATTGAGGGACCATTTGTCCTTCTGAGTGTTATATGTCACCACAAATTGTCCAAATTGTGCAGGAAGAGAGATCAAAACCAAATGCACAATCACATCATCAGGGATGTGCATCTTTAGTGCCTTGAGTTTTGATGCAAGGTTGGACATCTCCATAATGTACTCCCTTACGTTCCCTTTACCATTATACTTCATAGAGGTAAGTTTGGCCAAATGGCTACTTATCTCAGCCTTATCACTTTTTTCAAATGATTTCTCTATTGATTCCAGGAACTTTTTAGCATTCTCATTCTCAGTAATTGAGCCCCGGAAAACTTCCGGAATTGATTTCTTGATGATCATGAGGCACATTCGGTTGGACCGATCCCATTTCTCAATTTTGAGCTCATAAGAGTTCTCCGGAGTGGGAATGGGTCGTTCCTCCCTCAGTGCTTGGTCTAAGTCCATACATCCGAGAACGATTTCAACGGATTCCTTCCAAGACTTGAAATTCATCCCATTCAGCATAGGGATTTGGTTAATTTGAGTAACAAAATTTGGAGAGCTAGCAACAGCAACTAAAAAAAAAAAAAAAAAACAAATAAACATACAATCAACATTAGTAGCACATCAAATTATAAATAATTATTAGATGTGCAAAAATAACTTTAATTGTGAATTTAAAGACCCAAACAAGATACTAAGCGCACCATTAGTCCCCAATCTTTGGATTGCAAAGACTAACTGCAAGCAGTACTCTCAACGCAATGATCAAATATTGGTGATAAGTCCTGTCAAACAATGGTTGCCTTTGGGCACCGTAATTGCTCACATGGATAAATAACTTTATAATCACCACACATTTACCATCACATGCATGTTATTATTCGGCCAAGTTGCGCCTTCCTTTGGGCCGACAACAACTCGCATGAATAATTTCACACTACATCTTTTGTAAATTTAATCAAATTGACCTACGTAACAGAGGTTACTTTGGCAACGTGTTATTTCAACCAACTCAATTAAAATATACTAGACAATTTTATGCTAATAATAAAATATGGGAAAGGGTCTTAATTCACATATATCCTACACATAAGCGTAGAAAAAAAAACTGAATGTACGGTTATGGCCTCCTAAACGCAAAAGAATAAAATTACAAAAATTACAATTCTTTAGCGAAAAAAACGGCCTCTCCAAGTGGCGTTCTCTATGGTGTTGTCCCCTTTTGCCTTTCTCGATCAATTACAATATTAAAGTGAAGATAAAATAAATAAAGAGAAAGTCACGGTGCGCAGACCGTATTTAAATTAAAATCACGACACGCAGGTCGGCCCGAAATAAATAAACACATAAACAACACCGAAATACTAAGGCCATAACCATACACCACGCAAATTATTCAATAATGAGAACACCGAAATATTATTGAATATATAAAAAAAAATCAAATATTAGCGAGATATGATCTTTATTACCATATATGAAGAGATATGGTCATGATACTAAACAAAAAAGCTAATGCGTAATATACGGATCAAATAAAGCAAATAGTGATATGATACAAAATCATGTTGCACATCTGGAACCATAAACAACCATCATCTATAACAATAAATATTATATACAAATAATGGTCACATAGGAAATAATCCATTGAAGGTACAACTTTAACTATACGATTTTGACAAGAAAACAAATAGCACTTATACCAAGGATGAGTATTATCCAGGTGAAGTATTAGCTCCGGTCAAAAAACTTTAGCGTTAAAAAAAGAAATAATTTTGAACAATCACTCTTAAAAAAAAGTTGTTCACGTGATACAACTATAGGAAAGAAAAAAAAATCATCTTTCACCGAAATCCCAATAAATCAACATAGAAGAGGGCTCTGATACCACTTGTAGGAATTAATCTATCTACAAGACATGCTTATAATCATGAATATACTATAGCGGAAAACAAAGACATACAAGCATGCTTCTATATAATCAAGAACAAAGCCATGACTTTGATAACCTTAGGATCTACGACATGTTGATATATCAAGGATTAGATATATACCTGGATCCATAGCAAAGAAGCGGAGAAGGGATCCTTACAAGAAAAGGAGTGAGTGAAACGAGCAACAGTTACTCGTCGGCTTTATGGTTCTTCCTCAACCGGGACTCCTAATGCCTTAGATTCTCTTCAGATGGGGAGAAGAGAGTAAACGTGTGTATAGTGCGGTTAGTCCGGTATATTGGGGACCATAGCCTACTTATAGTGTGACAGTCTATTAGGGTTCCCATTATCCCTCTAATGGGCTATCACTGACATCCACTCATATTGGGCCCATATCAATAATAATTAATTAATTAATTATATAATTAGAAATCCAATATAGCCTTTTACTTATTTTGATCACATATCAATCAAAGCTCCTAATTGATAAATAGCTAATATAATTAATAAAGAATATATGCCCATTATTTATGATATTGGAATAAAATATTCCAACATAAAATGCCACGTCAGTTCTTTCCAAATGCACGACGTGACTTCTCTCAAAAAGAATGCTAACGTTACAACGCTACATAATTCCATGCTAGTTGTTTGTAAATCACCAGTGTGATATATTTGATGTAAATACACTTTAACACCTTTCATTTTAGCACGTTTCACGTCATATACTTTCCACGGCTGGTGCGTGTTAACATTAGCGTGATTTTGTTTGATGTATATACACTTCAACACGTTTAAAATGCCACGCCAATTATTTCTAAAAGCCTATCGTGGCTTCTTTCAAAAAGAATGTAAAATGCACGCTACATATTCCATGCTGGTTATTTTCAAATGCCTGGCGTAGATTATTTCCAAGGTTGTTATTTTCTCAAACCTTATGTTATTTCACTCGACTTTACTTTTTACTACTGTACTACTTTCTCCTTCTTGTCTTGAGCACTTAGGCAGCCACGGATCCACGTTAAAGATAGTGGGTTTCAGCTGACCTCACTCTTTTCCCTTTTTATAATTAATAATAAAGTATTTTAATACGTTAATTCCACTTTATTTTTTATGTTGACCCCACATGACTTAATTAATACATTAGAGACAAACTAAAGACATGTATGTAAACTAATATTATATTATATTTGTTAAAATAGTAGTATTTGTTATACTGTATTGAAATTTGATTAACACTTATTTTATTTAAGTACCAATATTACCTTTTTAGCTATGTAATTTGTAGAAATATAGGTATTTTGGGACTTTTCTGTAATGAAATAATGTATTTTTAAAAAATTCACATTATTTTTTTTAAAAAAATATTATAGATTGTTTTTTTGCCCCCACAATTAAAAATTTCTGGATCCGTCACTGCACTTAGGAACATTATTATCTTTACCTTATTGAAAGGACTGGTGGGGATCTGAAACTGCAATTTCTCATACAAATCCTGTCATACTCCTCTAGTTTAACACCTTAAGATTTACTATAATAGTTTTTGTTGATTATTAAATATTATATATTTTTATTATATTTAATAAAACTCTTCTTTAATTAAAAAAAACCCCCCTTTTAATTAGTAACATAAAAATGAATTAATTATCAAACAATTCATATAAATTTCATTCAATATCATTAAAGTCGTCATATTAATAAAAATATAAAAAACGTATCTTTTTAACATCCTTAATTATTTAATATATTAATGTCATATTTAATGACTTCAACTACATTAAATTACAAGAGTTAGTATTAAATCTTATTCTTCTCTGGAAATTCAATGAATAAGAGCCTCCACAATATAACTTCAATGACATTTATTATTTGAATCTATGTGTCATTTTCTCCACTACTTGACACAACAAGTAATTGAGAGAAACTTAACTCCTCTACAAAATATAGCTCTTCTCATCTTAGTGGTTAGATGAGTCTCACTTTTGGATAGTAGTCATCTATAAATTTTTAATATTCTTTTGTCCATAGAAAGTGCCACCTAAAAGTCACGCATACAACTGAGGTTCTGAGTTCGAAACATCTTGTCAAAAAAAAAAACACAAACATGATATCTAACCTAATAATTTCGGTATTTACCAGTTGAGTTATGCCTTACGGTTTATAATATAGTCAAACATTATAAGTGACGTATCCTTTTATGTTTGGTTAAATAACTTTATTTGTATGAATAAAATAAATTCAACTTTTTATTATTTATCATTAAAAAAGTATTTCAAACATTAATGACAAAAAACAAGAATTTTTTTAAAAAAATTGTAACCATTAAACACTATATTTGACTTGTTATTTGTAACATCTTTCTTTTGCTTGTTGTTTTCCTTACTGCTTACTTCACACACAGGACTCAGCATCACCATCTACCTGGTCACCTTCATTTCTTGTACTTAGTCTCGTAATTCTTATTCTTCTTCTTTTTTCAACTTGTTCATTTTTATGTATCTATCTTTCTGACTTGTTCTGTTATTTTCTCACCATTACATATACACTCTCTTCATTCCTTATATCTATGGCTTTTTCTCTTTCACACCAGCACAGGGAAATGGAGACTCATGCTGCTACTTCATTCGTTTCCAAAGCGAAAACCGCTTTTCATTCTGCTGCTGCTAAAGCGGAACGGGTTCTTACGGACTTCAAATCCGATCGAGGTTCGTTTCTTTCTTTCAATTTTTCTCATACACTTTAGGCTTTTATATTCCTTTCTTATTTATTTTCTCATGCACATGCGTCATTCTGGAGAAATGGAGTTCTTTTTTTTTGTTGTGTTTTTTGTGTTTGGGGAATAAGCATTGACTGTGGTCTTGTTTTTTAATTGGTGAAGATAATTCTGATAAGCAATCGAGCGATGATTCTGGGAAGCATCATGGAGTTGAATCTGCAAGGAACGGGAATGAGTCAAAGGTTTGAAAGAAGCATTTACCTTTACTTGATGTCTATCAATTTCGGATAATTTATGTTTTAATGGGAAAATACTTGAATTTTATTTGAAAATTTGAGTTGTTGCATATTTGGGATTGGAATGTGTGGTGCTAAGTCACGCTTCTATTTGAATAACCAACTTAACAAAGCACTTATAACAACGATGCTTATTATATAAGTGCTTATGTATAAAGTCCAATTATTTTTATCTGTTTTCACAGAACAAGCTATCCTGATGAGATAATAAAAATAAGCTGAAAGGAGCTTATTTGCATGTCATACGTTGTTTTTGTAAGTTCTCTGAAATAGTCTCAGAAGTACTTAAAGCAGGAGATAAGCCCAAATCTCATCTGGTATATAATCAATTTTTCTTTTAAAACAAGTTAACCATTTTTTAATTACCAGATGGAAGTATATTTGTTTGTTTGGTTAGGTTTTAGTTGAAGTTCTAATATGAATATGGATTTTAGATTGAGTTGCGTGTTTGGTTAGCTTATTGAGAAAGTTGTAGTCTAAAATATCTCATAATAGCTTAAAGATTAGTACTAAATCACTTTTTTGTTAGTGTTATCTTTAAATGCTTATTACGCAACATTTGTCCTGTAGGCTATAATGTAATGAGTTATTGTAATTACTAACACAATTGATATTTGTGAATGTTTTGGAATGGTGCAGCTTCTCCGTGAACTGAAGAATATAAAATGGAGACCACAACATATAAAAGGAATAAAACAGGATTTGCAGGATAAAATTAACAATCTTCGGAAAGGGAGGAAAGAAGCTGAGGATTCAGATAAGGTTGAAGATGCAAACATTGCTGCTGTTTATGATGAAAATTTGTGCATCCTCATTGTGGAAAAGGATCTTGATGCCAAGGTAAAAAAGATACAAAACATTGAACTTAATATTGATATTGCTTCAATGATTTTCTGATTCAGAGAAATGTAGTGCTTTAACTATGCATGATTGAATTTTTTGATTTAGGCTTCAGAAACATTTCTCTCGGTTGAAGGCTTTACTGCTGTCACTGGAGACTCCATTCCTCCATCTTCTGTCCTAAAGCAATTGGCTATAGCTGTTGAGTAAGTTAAAGCAAGAGTAGTGTAAATGTTTAAGAGTCTTGTTATTATTATTCAGAAAGATTTTCAGCTTAACAAAAAACTATACAACTAGTCTTTAAATATTTTGGGGCTTTTGAATAGGGCTGGAAGGAAAACAAGCTCAATGAAAGATTTTGTAGCTTCATCAGAAGCTTCTTCACCTACCAGAGAGAAGGCGGGCTTAAGTCTCTCTGCAGTGAAGGCGTTAGTATTGCGTGAGAAGGACGATAAACTTAGGTCTGAATTTAGTACCAATGAGAGAGTTGTGTATATGATCAATTCTCTTTTTGATCCAGGTAAATAAATTTTAGGTGGCTTACTTATGATATAATTGCAAGGAAAACTTTTATTTTTATGCTGTTTTTGGGTGGTTGGTTTTGTGATGAATTTCTGTAAGTTGTAATATTTACAAGATATTTGCAGATGGAGAGTTCTTTAGAAGGAAAATCAACTCCAATCCAGAGGAAGTTGACATAACATCTTTGCCAAGAGATATTCATGGTGCTCCTCCTGAAAGCCTAGTTGTTAAGCTAGCTGAAGTAATTGGAAACTTCAAGACGCTTCGGAAAATGGCCCTTTTTTGGTGCAGTTTTGTTGCCGAAGTATGTTTGACTTTGAGATTTCTAATTCTGATATTATATGATCATTTTGTTATGAACCTAAAACTTTTATTTAATTTACTCTCTTGATTGTTTTCTAGTTTCTATATTGCATGCTATTGTATTTTTCTATGTAACTGTAAGATTGATAGCTTATGAAGTTGATGGTAAAATGTATTTTCTTGTTCATTAGACTTCTGTTGATACAGTAATGCTACTTCTTTATTTTCCTTCTTATTACCAGCTGAGAATTAATATATTGGATTCCTTATCTTATACAGCTGAGAAAACTTTGGTGTGAAGAAACATATTTACCTGGAATCCCTCCAGAGGGCATTCCAGATCTAGAGTCATGTCTTCTGTATCAACAGTTTCAAGTGATTAATTGTTGCATGTCTCGGAAAAGGCGCCATATCATTGTAACAGAATCTCTAAACTCTATGTTGATGGAAGCCAATTCCAATTCATTAGAATCAGAAAACCATGCTGATGGAACTTCTGCAAGTCCTTTGTTATATGCTAAATTAAGTACTGGAGAGCTTGTTCTTCGACTTGGCGCTCATTGTCAATCGGGAGACTTGATGTTATTGGAAACGGGCGAGCCTATATATTCACCAATCACTCAGGTTTGATAGATATTTGTACTATACAATTGCTACTTAAACTTGCTTATATACTTAATATTTATGTTCATTTCATTTAGGAAGGACCATTGCTTACAGAAGATCTGATCAAAGAGGCTGAGGAGTTTGTGCTGCGGACAGGGAGGTCTGTACACTAATTAAGATCCATATGACCAATTGTCTTTCTTTTTTCTTTATTTAAATCTCAAACTAAAAGGTTTTTGAAATTTTAATTAAATTATCAACTTCATGTTACTTCTGTGGCTGTTTCTATGCTTGGTAGATCTTTTCAAACCTATAATCTTCTAGTCGCATGACGACAACAACATCCATTGTGCGAAAGCTCCCCTTCGTAAATGCGTTATGTATATCTTTTGTAATTTTTTTGGCTTGTTCTTAACTCTTTAATTACTGAACCATATCTTAGCCAGCAATCCTTGAACCATAGACTAGTTACTAGTTCATAACTTTTGGCTAGATTTTCTCTTTGTGTTGGAGGCATTGATTGATTTGGCTAAAGTACTCAAAATATAGTTTATGTAGATTTTGTAAAACTCAAAAATGAATTATGATTTTGTACTTGCCTTGTGTTCCGGTTATTGTAGCAGGAGAATATTAGGAAACTGCATATCCATCTATTAAATTTTACTAGTTAGGAAAGAATGGCTAGGAAAATTCATTTGCTTTAGAGATGGATTAAATGTACAGAAAACTACATTTTTTTCTACCTTTTGTAGAAGAGTATCCTTTTGGTTTTGTAGTACATAATCACTTTGATCTTTTTCCTTTATCCCCCCTATAATTGCTAGATTTGAAGCTGAGGAACTAGCTGATGAACAGAATATATTTACTAAATTTTCTTCTGTATATGTTGATGAATACTTATCTATATCTAGTGTCCAAATGCAAACATTAGGTTTATTTCACTTCATATTTGCATCTATGATCTAATAGGATATTATTACTATTTATTGACAATTTTCTTTACATATATGATCAGTGTTGGTGCTGGGTGCTCTCAACTCTTGTCTGATATGCAGGCTTTCAAGGTTAGAGTCTCCCTTGTAGACAAACTTTTTACTGATATTCTTGATGCTTTTGTGATTGCCTAGTGACAGTGTAATGATGTTTTATCTGAAATAGTTTTGTTTATGAAAATTGTTATAGGCTGCAAATCCTGGTTGTATTTTGGAAGATTTTGTGAGATGGTATTCTCCTCCAGATTGGATTGAGAGTGAGGCAAATACTGATAATAGTTGTTTCTCTGATGGTGTTGAGTCATTGTCTACCAAAGGTCAACTAAGTCAACGAATGCAAAAAGAAGGTATACTATTACTGAGAGTCTTTGATACCATGTTATTGAGTGATGAATGGTTTATATTTCTACTATCTTCTGCTAATATTGTGTCATATGGTAGGTAATCTGTGGCGTGAATTGTGGGAAACATCTAAACCAGTACCTGCTGTAAAACAGGCACCTCTCTTTGATGAGGATTTGGCTGTGTAAGTTTATATAACAATTTTTATTGTGAGCTTGGATTGGATTTTCCCATATTTTCATCTCACTTGAATGGCATTTTTACATTCATCTTAGGGAGGGAATCCTTGATGCATTTGAGGACATCCAACCATCTGAGCTTTTTGAACAGCTATTTGTTTCACTTGTAAGTTCTAATTTTTTAATCTCCCCAATTTAAATACCAAATAGTTGGCTAGATTTCTTGTTAGTTGGTAAATTGTAATAATAAATGATTGTTCATTTTTCATGCCTTTCTAATCATAACATTTTGTCTTAATTATACAGCTTGGTTTAGGATTCACAATTGCTGAACCTTTGCTATCTGGTAATGCTGACTTCTCAAAACTGTTTAGTGACTGCAAGGAGTTCGTAGTTAACACTTGCCAAAGCAACAAATTCAGCGAGAAACTTGATGAACTTGTTCAGGTTGGTACTAATTGACTTAAGTTACTGATTTATGTTATGTAGTTATATAGTTTCTCCCAAAATCCTTTTGAGGCATCTCTAGTATTGATTGTCAAAATGCTGCTTCACACCCTCTGTAGCACCAAACACTTCCAGTTAAAGACGTGTCCGGTGTTCGACAAGTATTGTATCGTGTCGGACACCGACACTTCTATTACTTGTACTTTTCAAATTAAAACATGTGCTTGTCTATCCATGTCCGTGTCTGTGTCGGTGTTTCATATTTATTTGAAAGAAACTATGCAAAGGTAAAAACCATGACCTGATCAAATATTGTGAAACTCTTCATCTTTTATTTTAATCAACCCTATGTGCACAAGGATTTTTCATCCTCGTAGGTTGAGTTAACCTTATAGATCATCATTCATCCTAGTTATCTCAACCTATGCACACGAGGATGAAAAATAATTCCTCCTGAATGTAGAATGATAATGATAATTGGGCTCTCATCATCTTCATCTGCAATGGTAGCTTCGATCCTAGAGAAAAAATTTGATGGTCATGTCCTTGTGCAGGTATATGAAACGGTGGAGACAATTTTGCTGAATCCTGAGGAGGCACTAAAGATGATGAAACATACAGAAGAATCATCTGCTACTACTGGTGAATCAATGCGTCGGTTCAAGAGGCTTAGCCATATCTTTGATGTCAAAGACCATCATAAACTGTTCACAAGGCCTGTTTGGAAACATCAGATCAATGATGAAGAAAAGCCGATTCGAAAATCTTTTTCGAGTTTCTTAGACAGGAAGTCATCTTTGTTTTTGAAGAAGCCTTCAAAAGATGGAAACTCATCACCTGCGGAGACACTTCCCTCTATGGAAGATGATTGGACATTAGTTTAAACAAAGTTCAGCTTCACCCTATGTAGGATAACCAACATACCTTTCTTTTTATGTGCTCTTCCATAATTAGTAAATTATTTTCTTTATTCTTTTTCTGACTAATAATTAGTGAATGGGAAATTTAAATTTATCAAGTAGTACTTTAATAATTCCCTAATTCGATTTCTGTGTTAGCTTTGCTTATTGGGGAGGGTTGTACAGGGATGATCAGTGAAAATAATAAGTGTTCACCCTTTCTCATATAAATAAATAAACGATATGTTGCTTCAGATCATCACTTCTAATTTGGAGGGAATGATCAAACATTTCCAATGGTTAGTAAATATAATTTATTTCATTCACATTCCCTTCATTTTTATCATACACCACAATATCACTGCTTACATTCTTTTAGGGTAAAAGTTTCATTCAATTAATTAAAACCCAGAACATAAATAGGTTAATAAAGATCAACAGTCCGGATCGCCACTCTCTGATCCAAGGACTTTGGACCCAGCAGAACCGATTGAGCGCCTTGACCCGCTTCTATAATTACGGACCTACCCACGAGAATCAGGTATGTTTTGCTCATTTGTACCTCTCACTGATTTCTGATCACTGACTATGGCATCAGAGTGTCTGCAGGTACCGGACCCTTCCGAGTCCAACCTCGGAAGAAGGCAACGCTACCAAATACTACCTCGGAAGATTCCGACTCCCGAAGCACATCCCCGACCTCGTGCCAAGAAAGGACTACATCGAAACTCAAGATACCAGTCGGTGATCCCAGATCCCAAGGCAAGGTACACAACAATCATCTATCTCTAACAATTTGATCGGTACTTGGTGACCGAAGTGACCAAGGAGGCCATAGTTGTTCAGCGACAACAGTTGGCGGCGGAGAATAGGGGGTGGTACCTGCACACACTCTAATGCTTAAGTCCGCACAACCGAGAGAGAGAGAGAGAGAGAGAGAAAGAGTGAGAGAGTGAGAGAGAGAGAGAGAGAGGTAAAAAGTGCTTAATGCATACCTTCTGTACAAGTGGGCCTACCTATATATAGATGCCCTTGCAAGATTACGTGGACGGTCAGGAGAGTGTGTGTGAGGTCTAATGTGGCATGGTAGTTAGACGGTTCTGATTGGGGACAAGATTGCATTCTGACTGTGAAATAAGATTCAGGCCGATCATGGTCATTAGATCAATGAGATATGTGTGGTTCTTATTAGGTAGCCTTATATATGCCTCGAGGTCGGCCCATTCCAGTACTGGACTTTGGCCCAAGCCAAAGTCATCCCGATTAGGGCGACTTTGGTTTGAAGTTGAATGGATCTCGCTATTGGGATCCGACATGGGAGGTCAGATTAGTTTGAAGTGCCCCCTACGACCAGCGATGGTCATCGGAGCTGATATGACCAATGTGGTGGACTTTGTTTTGCGAGATATTGAAGTTTGATGTGAGTGGGTGAGGTGAAACGTCACGTCATCAATGAAGTCTCCAACTACTACATATAGGGGCTTTACATTCCATTTTTCACTTTTGCATTCTAGAGTTCTTGAGAGAAATCCTCCTAAGTTTGATGCCTCTGACATTCTACTCAAAGTTTCTGACTATAGGCTTGAAGTTTCAAGTTGGAATTTAAATTTTCCTGCGGAGACTCAGAGTTTCCGGCGACGCAAAGTTTCACTTCACCTCCCATTTCCATAACTCGTTGTGCATTCCCCCTAGGTATACCCTATTCTCTTCTCATGTTTCTTGCATATTCTTCCCCTACAATAATGGACCTCAGGAGGGTCACGTTGGATAGTTCTTCCATTGTGACCTTGTGTGATTCATCAGCGCTTCAACCTTCCTCACTACTATGTCGAGGAGATGCGACATGCGGAGCTCTTCGGTGTCGACTTCGTCCTCCTCCAGTTGTCGAAGTTCCTAAGTTCTGCCTCGACGCGTTTTGGGTTATCCTTAAATATCCTTTTAAGCAAGCATGCTCTTCGGCTGAAGTAAATTTTTTCTGGTGTGATGTGAAGATCGAGTTTCATGACTCTAAGCTTCCTCTATACAAGTAAATTACGGGGGGAAATCTAACCAAGATGAAGATAGATCAATCCGACCTTCCAAGTACGCCTACCGAATGAGATCTCATGGAGTGATTCTTTCTATCTG
This sequence comes from Astragalus glycyphyllos, assembly GCA_963573325.1. Taxonomy (NCBI): domain Eukaryota; kingdom Viridiplantae; phylum Streptophyta; class Magnoliopsida; order Fabales; family Fabaceae; genus Astragalus; species Astragalus glycyphyllos. The sequence goes on from OY754307.1 coordinate 43,617,184, forward strand.
GCCTTGTCAATGAGGTCGAGTTCTTCGTTAGTTCCTTGTCCATTCATAGTGGGGGAGCTTGGATGCATCTTCCTCCAAGAAAACTCTCCGATTTCGATTGGCATCACGACCTCAATCCCATATTTAAGGCGGAACAGAGTCTTCCCATGTGAAGGGTGAAGCGATGTCCAATATGCCCAAAGCACATACTGAAGCTCATTGACCCAGTTAACATTTGCCTCATTAAGTCTTCTATTTAGCCCTCTCAGAATAACTATGCTTGCCTCCTCAACATGGCGATTTGTTTAAGGGTGTTCAACCGAAGTGAACAAATGTTTGATGAGAAGGTCGAACATGAGTTGCCAAAAATGGTTTTCAGTGAATTGTGTTCCTTGTCGCGTTATTCGATGAGAACGAATCTATTAATATATTCATCGCGTTATTCGCAGTGATCCTTGATAGGGGCTCCGTCTCTACCCACTTGGTGAAATAATCATTTTCCACAATAAGGTATTTGACTTGCCGTTGTGCCGTGGTATGTGGTCCCATATTGTCGAATCCCTACCATGAAAATGGGCATGGGGAGGACATCGATGTTAGCTCAGTTGGGAGAGCTAAGTGGACGTCGGCATGTCATTGACACTTGTAACAATTCTTCATGAATTTGATGGCGTCATTGGTCATTGTAGGGAAAAAAGAACCATCCTTTATAGGTTTCTTTGCAAAAGCTCAGCCATCGAAGTGTTGCCTGCAAATTCCCTCATTAATTTCTGTGAGGATGTAGTCCCTTTCCGAGGTGTAAAGACACTTAAATAAAGGAATTAAAAAAACATATTCGGTACTTTCTCCCTTCAATGGTCAAATAAGAGGAGGCTTGTGGCCTCACCTAAGATACTTCTTTAGGGTTTGATTATTGCTCCCTGAATATGATGAACCAAAAGATCCGTGTGACCCAGCTTCCTCTTGAGTTTTGAAATTGACTTTGAGATTGTTTCTAGTTACAGGGGTATGCTTGGCTGAGAGAGGGTTTCCTAGATCACTGACTTGTGGTTTCTTGAGGTCTTCGTACTTGTCAATTTGAAAGGGTATCAACCCCAGTGTTCTCTATTCTCGTAACATGCTTGATGACATCCTTATTAAAAGAACTCAACAAATCTCTGACTCTTAGCAGGTAACATTGTAGTGTTGGATCTTTCGCATAATAGTTGTCAATTATTTGGGAAACCACTAACAACAAGTATGAAAGGAACTTGACTTTGGTAGCGTTAAAATATTTATCCAACATCGACCTAACAATGCACACTTGTTACTCCTCTTGGTTGTTTGATGCGGGGGACGAGAAGACGAGGTACATTTGCCCATGCGCAAAGTCCAAGAAGTAGTCAAAGGCGACGTTGAGTCTCAAGGAGTCATTTCTGCCAAAATAATTCTCCAAGGTTTGTACCTTCAGGGGCAATCTCCATTCAAACCCTATGGCAAATTCAGATATTGGCGATGAAGCATTTTCCTGTTGAAGTATTTTCCCGATGGGCTATTGAGTTCGAACAAATAAGTGATGGGCCAAGAAGTAAGGTCTTAACCGTCGTGTTGCCAATACCGATGGGAAGGAAAAATTTTCAACCTTATGATATCGCATCTCAAGGGAGTTTAAGATACTTGTTGATAGAGTATACTTGTCGCTTCCCTTCGTCGGTTTCTCAAATCAGCACTGTACTTAGGGCCTCTTATGCCACCGAGATATACATGGGGAAAATTTTGCTTTGGAGGGTCATTTAAGACAAGGGGTTCAGATAGCATGACCTTAACTTTAGTTAGGGCTTCCTAACACTCATTGGTCTAGTCTAACTGCACGCCCTTCTTGAGTAGGTTGAATAATGACAAGGCTCAATTAGTCGCTTTCGAGACAAAATGCAATATGATTGCTACCATTCCAATGAGATTCTAGTTATTTTCTTTGTCAAGGGAGGCATTATCTCTGTGATTGATCATCACTTCTCCGGGTTTTCCATGATTCCTGTTCGGTACCGGAGTACAAGAGTGAAGCTCCTGAGGTTAGATAAGACTATTAACCTGAGGTTACATGCTTGATTGCTTCCAATAAGGTATGTGCAGCTAGGATGCTGAGCTCGGATTTCCGAGGTAGAGTTTCGTCCATGCCGGGTGGGGGTACCTGCAAAGACACTCCGACGCTCAAGTGAGTATGTGAAAGATGAGGTAATAGGAGAGGAATAAGACGAGATAAATGATATGATCTCGGGGCTGTGCCGAGGTGCTTGACTGAGTGCACGAGCTCCGCGTTCCCGGACTCGGAAGGTCGGGCATACTGGGCTCGGGGAAGGTAAGATACGCGTGGGACCTTAGCCTTGTGAATTGTGTATGCGAAATCGTCGTCGTCGTACCTGGGTTTGGAGGGCTGAACCTCTATTTATAGCCGGGACGTCGTACCTGGACCGTTGGATCCGTAGGGTTGATTCTGATCGTTGGTCAGGTGAGTAGTTCGGTAGTTGATATCCTGTAAGGCGGAAATGGGCCAGGCCTCAACGGGTGAAGGTTTGGCCCAGTCCGGAACAGTGGCCCCTCAAGTTGAGAGCGGGGTAGAATGAACTCGGTCTCGGCTTGCTCTTCTTCCGAGGCGGACCCTTGATAGGTCTTGTCCCCTGAAAAGGTAATTTTGAATACTCATGTAATGCCTCAGGAAATTTGAGTACCTGTTTGCAAAGAGTTGCACATTTATTCCGTTGTGACGCTTCACCTCCCCCTCCTATAAAAGGGCGAGTTGGAGGTTTTCCTGGTCACTTCTTACATGCGCCAAATAGTGTGATCGATTAGCTCATCCTTATATTATGCTTTTGGACCTCAAAAAACACCTCGATTAGGTCAGTCATGTGATTGACATCGAGTGCATTTATACTATCATGCCATCCATGTACACTTCCAAGATTTGTCCGATCTATACCTTGAAGACTTTGTTCATCACCCGCTAGTAGGTTGCACCAGAGTTCTTGAGGCCGAACAGAATTACTTTGTGGTAGTACCCTTGTTGGTCATAAACATAGTTTTTCCTGATCGGTCGGATGCATGGGTATCTAATTGTACCCCGAATAAGCATCCATATACGGCAATAGCCAAAATCCAGACGAGTTATCTTTCAATTTATCAATATTGGGATGGGAGAAGGCTTCAGTGTAATCTACACACATGCGTCACTTTCCATTTGATTTTTTAACTAGTTCAATGTTTGATAGCCAACTATTGTACTTGACCCCTTTTACGAAGTCTGCATTAATAAAACCTCCAACCGCTTTAGCTACAGTTTAGACTTTTATTGGTGACTGAGTTCGACGACATTGGGCGACTCACTTGGCTTTCGGATCCACGTCAGATGCCAAATATATAGTGGTTAATGGTCTATCTTCCCTTAAGCCTGACTGGATGGAGTGTGTATCTCGGGTCTGCTAGTTCTTCATGTTGGTCTTGCTTGAGTGCTCCTTTACTTCAATATTTTTCTCACAACAGGCACGTTATTGACAACATTTTTACCACACAGTGGCTTACATTTTTCTATCATTGGAGGATTTAATGGTTGGGGGTGCTTTAACTGTTATTGCAACAACATTTATGTCTTTCACTCTAGTCAATCAATTTGGTATGTGTTTACTTTGGATTTTGGTAAACACCGCTAGTTTGAAATTGCTTCTGTTTGCAGGATCAACTAGTAAATCCTAAGACCATTTGTGTTAAAGTTTTTCCCAGAATTATATGTGTTCTTGCAGTTTAAAAGTAAAAGAAGAAGATAACCGTCGATCTCGAGCGAAACTGTCGAGTTTCCTCAATGAGGGAGAATAAAACAAAGGAAAAAATTGCAGAAAAGCAAAGAAGAAAACAAATTAAAATTGCATTAATTGTAAAGAGGGTTGGTGCACAGATCATACATTCTTCTCTTTGCTCGTTTTGTCTGTAATGTGTTGGAAGTTAGAGTGTGAGAGTTCTGTAATGAAATTGTGACCCGTTTTTCCTATACTATTTATACAAATAGAAAATAACTATACAAAGTTTAAAAAATTGTAACTGCTACGTGCTCTTGATAACGGATACTTGATCCTACTTCGTTATCAGCCTCCAACCCCTTGTCGAAATATCTATCTTCAGCCTCCAACCCCTTCTTGTCGAAATATGAGGTCGAAATCTACTTGATGCAACTTAATAGCTTAATTCATTTCAGTGTCGAAATTGAGATTCGTCTCTTGAAATACAAGGTCAAACTTTAAAAATAAGTCAAACGTCGTTGACTGCATTTAATTTAGCCTGTCGAAATTACAGGCTAACAAATTGCCCCCTCAAAAATGTCTTTTTCGACAGGAGCTATGTGAATGGCAGAAAAAGAGTATTTTTGAAAACCCTTTCAACTGTTCTGATGACGTCATTAACATCACGTTTCAGCACTGATGAGACGTTTCAGTGAAAAAAAGCTTTTGGCGCCTCCGTTGTAAAGTTAGTGGGCCACATTTCACCTTGAAACTCCCCACTACTCATTGCGAGTAACTGCCCCATTAAGAGGGAAACTCAAGAGTTTTCAGCCTTTGCACTTCAAACAGCTATAAAAACTGTTGCTTCTCTTCATTTCACTTTTTCTGAAACTTTTGCAATCCCTTCTTCGCGAGAACGCTTGTGCTCACTAAACCCAGAAACTAGACCCTCATCAACACCTTCGTTGCTCATCAATGGCGTCTTCTTCTCATCCTCGATCCCCTTCAACCATTGCAGGTAAGCGACCAATCCTTGCAGAACCTGCCCAAAACCCAACACCTAAACCACCTTCACATACTCATTCATCTGGAAAACACCTCTGTGTTGCTGAACCTGATCTTGATGATCCACGTGCTCCAACCTGGAGATCACAAGTGATTATTCTGGGTCCCATTGATCATACTCATGCTTTTCTTGGTCCCATTCCTGAGTTTCTTCCAAAACCATCAAAAATCCAGGAAATCTTCCCTAGTTTCCATCATTATAGCCCTAGAATCTTCGACCAAGCTCCTTACGAAATGGGTTTCATGACTACTCGGATTTTCAGATCTGCACCTCATGTAGGGCACGAAGCTTACATCAATTGGCTCAACAAGGTAGAGTCGAAGAAGGGGGATTTCTGGAAAACTCAAGGTATTTTCGACTTGATTCAGTTGTCGAGATATGGTCCCAAATACCAAAGTGCCATGCTTATTGCAGCACTTCATTTTTGGGAGGCTACTACTAACAGCCTTTATCTGGAATGTGGTATGCTTACTCCCACCTTACTGGAAGTTGCTGCTATCACTGGTCTTCGACCAACAGGCGAGATCTTTGAACCCGACAGAGCTTCTGATTCATACAATTTCACTTTCCAACGTGCCACCTTCGCTGGGTACATCGAAGATCATCACATCCTCGACAGTGATGAGGTTTCTGATGAAGAACACATAGCTTTCCTTACCTTATGGTTATCCCATTATATTTTCTACTCTTCATCGCTTCAGGTTGCAAAGATGTATATCAATCTGGCTACTCAAATTCATGATGGTCGGAATATCTGCCTTAGCAAACTTATCCTAGGGTCTCTTTATTATTCAAGTAGCAACACTGTCAGTGATGAGGCTTTAGCTGAATTGAAGAGCAAAAATCCTCTTGAGGCTTTGAACCTCTTGCTGAGTGGTAGGAAAACTTCGACCAAACAAAGTTCTTCGACCACTTCTTTGGGCGAAGTATTTGACACATCGAAGGAAGACCTCCTCAAAGAATTTCGAGCCAAAGTTCTTGAAGCTGACTTGTTCCAAGCCATTGAGCGTGACCACATGATTGCCTTTGAGATTAAAGCCTTATTGCGCAAGCTCAATACCTCGACGTCAGGCAAGGCCCTCATTGGCTTCACTGCCGAATTTGAGCCCCTTTTAGAGCGAATCACCCAAGACATCCAGAAAAATAAGAACTGTATTGCACAAAAGGCACGGGAAGCCAAACTTCAAGAAGAAGAATGGACAGCTGTTAACGCCTCTCAGACCAAGATTGCCTCTTTGAAAACCCAAGCAGCAAATAACGCTCAAGCGTTGACAGATTGCGAAAATGCCATCTCGGGCTACCAGAAACAAATCGAAGACTTGCAGTTGAAAATCAAAATTGAAGAGGTGAAGAAAGCTTCTCTTCTTAAAATGACCCCTAAAGCTTTAGAACCTGCGATTCACGCAGAGGCCATTGTGGCTCTGGAGCAATTGGAAAGAAATGGTCAACATGAAGTGATAGTTCGAAGTTTGGACGAAGAAGAGGCCCTTGTCGCCATAAGATTGGAACATTTTAAATCTGCTTTAGAAAGGCTCAAAGCCAATCTTCAACTTTGACTTGTAATTTTCTTGATTTCCAATTTTGTGACTTCGACAACGTTCTTTTTTGGCATTTGATGCTTTTGACATGCCATATTTTAAGTTCTCCATACTATTTAGTCTTGTGTTATCTTAGCTTCTTGCAATATTGGCCTATACCTTTTTAAATATTTGCCATTTATTTGCAAAATTCGACCATCAGCGCCAAGTTCTTCAACTTCATAAGCACCGTTAGTATAGACTTGTAGAATGCAAAATGGTCCTTCCCAATTTGGTGACCATTTACCCAAGACTCTATCTTTTTTATCCATGGTTAATATAACTTTCCACACTAGATCTCCTAAGGCAAATGTTTTTAGCTTAACCTTTTTATTGTAGGCTTTAGCCACTCTTTCTTTTTGCCTTATAAGAACATCCAACGCATGTAGTCTTTCTTCATCTAAATCAACCAATTCATCTAAAATCATATCCCAATAGGAATCTGACGAAATTTCAAACTGTATTTGAATTCTGGCTGATTGTAAACAAATTTCGACAGGTAAGACTGCGTCATGTCCAAATGTAAGTCTATATGGAGTAGTGTTGATTGATTCTCTGGGAGAATTTCTACATGCCCACAACACTTGATCAAGCGTTTTATGCCAATTCCTAGGCTTTTGCCCAATGTGTTTCTTGATCAAATTGATAATAATTTTGTTGGCAGCCTCCAATTGACCATTAGCTTGAGCATAATATGATGTCGAAGTTAGTAACTTTTTTTTTTTTGACAAGAACAAACTTAATTCATTTCATTAAACAGAATTGTTTCAATACAGGTTGGAATGAAATCAAAAACGTGGGAACTAGCAAACAATCTTGATGCCCGTGCTAACGTATGAGCAACAAGATTAACTTGTCTCCGAATATAGCTAACCTCAAAGCTAGGAAAAAGACGTAATCTATTACGACAATACAATAAAATAGTACCAAGCTCGGTATTCGGCAAAGGCTCTACCTTCAAGCCATTTACAACTGGAGCACAGTCCAGTTCAATGGAAACAGAAGATAGCCCCAAAGCTTCCAACCAAGCCAATGCTTCCTTAAGACCAATTGCCTCCGCTTCTTGCGGTGTTGGGACTCCATGGAACCACATAGTTTTGCCTCTATAGAAATCACCTGTGGACGTTCGAATACACAAACCAATACCATATTTGTTGTCTTCCGCAAAAATTGCCGCATCGACATTACATTTTAAAGCTCCTGCTGCTGGCCGAACCCACCTCAATACCCGTGGCAGCTACTGGCCCGAGAGCACAGGAGGATGGTGTTGTTGCTGGCGCGCTCCAAACCAAGCGTCAAACATATCCTTCGCGGTGTGAACGACTTGCTCAACCGGTTGTAACACCCCAGCCCAAACCTTGTCATTACGGCGACGCCAAAGAGCCCAAATACCCATTAAAAACCTGTTTCTACTAGTCACGGACAACGAACCCAGCATCGAAAAAATGGCATCACGCAGAGTTGCTGCGTTTTCTGCTGCAACCCGAAAGGGCAGCAACAAGTCCAGCTTCTGCCACACTTCCTGTACAGCGCTACACTCCAAAAAAACATGACTATCTGTTTCCTCTTCTTGTTTGCAAAAAGGACACAAAACGGTGCAATCAACATGTCTCTTAACCAAGTTACTACGAGTAGGAAGACACCCCCTAGCAAGCCTCCAAATTAATAATTTAACTTTCGGTGGAACGCCCGCTTTCCAAATGGACATCCAATCACCGTCAATTCTAGCATGTGAATTATTAATAATTTCCGGAGTATCCATAAGCGCATAGTAAGCCGAGCGAACCGAATAAAGACCGGACCGACTCCGCCACCAAGATAATTTATCTTCCTCCAAGTCACTGTACCTTGGCATGCTTTTGATGAGCATAGCCTCTTCTTGACAAAAAAGTTGATCAATTAAGCCATAATTCCAACCACTATTGTCTTGGTTCATCAAGTCCTTAACCCTCATTTCTTCCATCCCTTGAGCCATAGGTGATCTAACAAAGCTATCACTACGTCCCTTCAACCACGGATCTCTCCAAACTGAAATTTTGTCGCCATTCCCAATTCTCCAACGTGCCCCCAAATTCACAACTACCCGGGAAGAGAAGATACTACGCCAAACAAAGCTGGGATTATGGCCCAAGCGAGCCCCCATAAAGTCATCATTAGGATAATATTTAGCTTTAAAGATTCTACTTACAATAGTATCTGTACGAGTAGCAAGATGCCATGCCTGCTTCCCCAGCATTGCCAAATTGAAGCCATGAAGATGACGGAAGCCCATACCTCCAAACTCCTTTCTAACCGACAGCTTCTCCCAACTCAACCAATGAATACCCCTCCTCGTGCCACGGTTCGTACCCCACCAAAATGAATTCATCATTCTTTCAAGCTCCTCACCCAGTGTAGATGGAAGCATGAAGGTGCTCATACAATAAGTTGGAATGGATTGAACAACTGACTTGATTAAGACTTCCCTGCCAGCCTTAGATAAGTGCTTCCCCGACCAATGATGTATCTTCCTCCAAATCCGATCCCTCAGGTAGCCAAAGAGTTGTTTCTTGTTTCTTGTCGAAGTTAGTAACTTAAAACCAGTTTCAGAGGCAAAATCCACCATTTTTTGACCAATAAACACTGTACCTGGGTCTGTCGTAATGGTTTCTGGAATTCCAAACCTATATAAAATATGATTTTGAATAAAATTGATTACTGCCTCTTGATTAACATTAATTAAAGGAACAGCTTCCAAGTATTCGACAATTGGACTTCGCCAATCATCATTCGACATATTGTCAATGGCAAAAATTTCAACTTCATATTTTTCAAAAAATTGAAAATTTTCCACCAAATTTAACATCTCTGCCCCCTCAAGTTTCGGCATTGACAATTGGGCATTGGATGGATTTGTCGAAATCAGTTTGTGCTTTATGTTTCTTAGCTCCAATAGCTTTTCTTTTGACACTTTGTACCCTGAAGCCACTTGTGCCAAATCATTTGCCTCTTGATTTTCTATACGAGGCACGTGATTTATGTGAACAGTGTCAAATCTCTTTAACAACGTATTAGCAATGGCAAAATACATTATTAAGTTCTCCTTGATGCATTTGTATTCTTTTGTTAACTGTTTCACAATTAGTTCTGAATCTCCTTTGATTTCGACATGTTTTGCTCCCAATTCTAACAAGATTTGAAGTCCTGCTATCAAGGCTTCATACTCTGCCTCATTATTGGAGCACGTCTCTTCAACTTTAAACTTATACTTTGTTGGTATCTTTGTTGGTGAAATTATTAATACCCCAATTCCAACACCATTTTTGTGGCTTGAACCGTCAAAGTATAACTTCCAATGTTGGGTTTCCACTAAGTTTATTGTATTTTCGACCACTGAATGGTCAACTATGAAGTCAGCCACTATTTAACCTTTTATTGCTTTCAATGGCTGATACGTCAAAGAGAATTCAGAAAAAGCCAAAGCCCATTTACCTATTCTACTATGTAAAATTGGTTTCAACAGCATATGTTTAATAATATCATAATGCGAATAAACATACACATCAACAGGCTTTATGTATTGCTTTAATTTTGTACAAGAGAAATACAAGCATAAACACAATTTTTCTATAGGATGATACCTAGTCTCTGCATCATTTAGAATTCTACTGAGGTAATAAATGGCTCTTTCAACACCATTTTCATCTTCTTGAGTTAACATGCTTCCTATAGAAAATTCTGAAGCTTCTATATACAATTTCATTACTTTAGTCCTAATTGGTGGTAACAAAATTGGTGGCTTCATCAAGTATACATCTTCCTTCTTCAGTCGAAGTAATGGTGAAAACACTTGGGTTTTACCATTTAGATTTGAGATAAATCTTCTAAGGAAATTTATTTTTCCTAGTAATGACTGCAATTCTTTTTTGGTCGAAGGAGCTTTCGTTTCCAAGATTGCTCTCGTCTTGTTTTGATTGATTTCAATGCCTTTTTTGTGTACTACGAAACCCAAAAAGTCACCTGCACGAACACAGAAGGCACATTTGATTGGATTCATTTTCAATCCATATTTTCTCATTCTTTCGAATGATTGTCGGAGATGGTCTATATGACCATTTCCTGAGGCAGATTTAATAACAATGTCATCTATGTATACTTGCATAAATTTTTCAATAAAATCATGAAACATAGAATTCATTGCTCTTTGGTACGTTGCCCCAGCATTTTTAAGGCCAAATGGCATTACAACCCATTCATAGACCCCCAATGCCCCTGGGCATCGAAATGCTGTTTTCGACGTATCTTCTTCAACAATATATATTTGGTTATATCCATAACAACCATCAAGCATGCTTAGGTATTCGTAACCTGCAGCTGAATCTACTAGCATTTCTGCCACTGGCATGGCATACTCATCTTTAGGTGTAGCATTATTTAAGTCTCTAAAATCTATACACACCCTAAGTGTACCATTTTTCTTAATTACAGGCACTATATTAGCAAGCCATTCGACATACCTGACAGTTCTGATGAACTTGCTCTTCAGTAACCTTTCTATTTCTGCCTTGATCTTTACCAAGATTTTTGGTTCAAATCTTCTTGGTGTCTACTTCACTGGCTTCTTTCAACAACTTCCCGACTCAACCCTGGCATTTCATTGTAATCCCATGCAAAGCAGTCTTTGTACTCCTTCAGCAATTCAACAATCTGCGCCTTCAACTCTTGATCAATCTTAGCACTGATGTATGTTGGCCTTTTATTGAGCCATCTCCCAAATCAATTTCTTCTAAGGGATCTTGTGCTTGGATCCTTTTGGTTGAACCCATTGGATCTTTTTCAAAACCTAAAGGCTCGTCATCATAGACGCAATCAAGACTCTGGTTTTCGACAATGTTGTCTTTATTTTTATCTTCAGCGGCTTCATCAACTAATTGTTGTTATAAGTCAGCTTCTAAAACCGCTTTTTGCTTATTTTCGGCCACATAGGCCGTAATTCTATCCCATACAGTGGGTTCATCCATAAATAACTATTTACGGTCCTTCTCATCCTGTAGGCTTGACATAGCCTTGTGGGTAGTTGTCTTCGCCAATGACTTCTCTATCCCAAATGAATCCATAGTTGGGATCAAGAATCACTAAGGTCCTCACATTATCTTGGCTTTCATAACCATGTTCAGAGGAAATGCATGGCGCAATGTTCGCCAGTTTCTTGTCGAAGGTTTTCTTGGTGATAGTATTCACCTCAGCCTTGAAATAGCTTTGATCACCCTCAATATTTTCGACTAGGCCATCTTCTCTCCAAATAATGAGCCTCTGGTGAACTGTCTAAGGGATTGCCCCCACAGCATGGATGCATTCCCTTCCCAATAGCATGTTGTAATTTGCCTTGGTTGAAATCACCATAAACATAGTTGGCCTTCTAATGCTTCCAACAGAAAGGTCAACTTCAATGGCTCCAAGAGAGTGGCCATTTTTACCTTCATAGTTGGTAAGGATTACGTTGTGTGTCATCACATCTGTTTCACACTTCCCAATCTTCTTCAGCATATGTTGTGGCATCAGGTTCATAGCAGCGCCACCATCAACCAAGATCTTGCTTACCCCAACATTGTTCACCTTTGCTTGGATATACAAAGGTTTGAGATGATTTCTCATCCCACAATCAGGTCTCTCAAAGACAGCGTGTTGTTCTTCCACACAACCATTCTTGAGGACATAGTAACATATGGGTTTGTAAGTGGTTTCTTCGTCGAAATCCTCTTCGAAGTCGTTTACTTCCGAAAACATGTCATACTCAATCGGGAGAATTGAGACTACACCACACAAGACGTCGAACTCTGACCCAGAATCAGCGAAATCTGAGTCTATTTCTTCATCTATGTTGAGACCCTCTTTGATCACTTAAAGTGGTGGAAATATCCTTTCAGTAGCTAGCTTTCTAGCCATTTCAAGAGACTTTGAAGGTGTTTGTTTGCCTTTCTCTTTGTTGGAATTTTCCACCTTGCCTGCAGCAGCAACTTTCTTCTGGAGTTGATATCTGCACCATTGAGTTCTCATCATAGGGTTCTTCCCTTTATAATTATTGTTATAGGCATACTTGTTAGATTGAGTTGCCTTATTTTGGTTAGTAGCACTAGTGCTTCCCCTGACCAATTTTGCTGGTTCTTGTTGATTTCCAACATTCTTTCCAGCATAATACACTAGGTAATACCTAGTGCTCTTTCCACCAGAATGCACCCATTTCTCGACAGGTGACTTTGCTGGAGGAACATAAGTCCTAATCTGACCTTTCTGAGGATTCCTTGTAGAAGTAAACTTATATTGGATCCCTCTGTCATTGTAACTGAACTTTGGCCTTTTGTCGACCCACTTTCTTTTACGTTTCAGTTGAGGCTTGAATCCCTCAAGATTCTTGGTAGCCTCTTTGTCGAAGACAGCACTGCACCTAAGAAAAAGCATGACTTCAGTATTGTTGATTTTGCAGCGATTGAGAAAATCAATCAATTCTTCTTCAGCCTTTGGATATACTATCTTCATCTTCTCAGCATACTGGTCATCAGTGACCATTTTGACATCAACCCTGTCGACAACTTTCTCTGCCTTAGCATTTTCAGCAACATCTTCTGTGACCTCGACCACATTGAGATCAACTTCGACCAGCAATGCATCAGCTGTTGGCAAGGGATCAGTGTCAATCTTCATTGGTGGCTTAGACTTGTCACCAAATTTCAACCTTCCTTCGTTGATAGCATTTTGAACCAAATCCCTGAAAATGACACAACGGGAAGTGTTATGACCTAAGAAACCATGAAACTTACAAAAGCCTCTTTTCTGTCGTTGTTCTAATGGTGGAATCTTCAGGCCCTTAGGCACTAAGATTTGACCATCAGCCACAAGCAGATCAAATATTTCGTGACATTTAGATACATCATAAGTGTAAGTTTTTGCGACAAATTTATCATTCTTAGGTTCCACAGGATTTTTGCCATTAGAAGGTTTTAACAACTTGCAAATATAAGGAGGTCCTGGTTTTAGTTCTGCAATGTTAACCTCTTCTTCGACATCTTCATAAGAGATGTCGTATTCTTGGTCACTGTCATTAGCTTCGACATAAGCAACCTTTTCTTTCTTACTTTGGAATCTACCTGTTCTGGCTTTTTCGGCTTTGAGTCTTTTGACTTGTCGAACTCTATCAGCCAATTGTGCCATATCTCTTAAATGTAGTGTGTCTAGTTTCTTTCTTATAGTGTAATCTAGACCACCAGCAGCCATTTCGACTAACTCATGCTCAGGCACTTGAGTAAAGCACCTTGCTTTGAGTAGTCTAAATCTATTGAGATAATCATCAATAGATTATGCCCCTTTGCGTCGAACGCTAGCCAGTTCTTTAAGACTTATCTTACATTGACCCATATAGAACTGCTTATGGAAGGCCTTTTCTAATTGACTCCAATTAAAAATTGAATTTCGAGGCAATGTAGTGAACCATGTGAAGGCGTTCTTAGTTAGAGAATTTGGAAAGTATTTCATCCTTAAATTCGCATTGTGTGCTAGATCGCCAGCCTCAATCAAATAACGAGCCATGTGTTCGACGGTAGATTCACTGGTTTCTCCAACGAACTTTGTGAACTTAGGAATTTTCCATCCCCTAGGCAGCTCTGTTTGTAAGGTGTAATCTGACAAGGGCGACACAAAATTAGGCCTATGTAAACCTAAGTTAAGGCCATTCTGGGCTAAAATAGTTTTGACCATATTAGCCAGATTGTTTTGTGCTCCAAAATTGTTTTGTTAAACTTGTCTGACCACTTCGTCAGCATTTTGGTTTCTATTCACCAACACAACTTCAGGGATTGCCTCTATCCACATAGGCTCTTCGACAATTTGTTGTTGTCCTTGGTTTCCCTGATTCATAGGAATTGCATTGTTAGGCCTTTCTACATTTTGGATTTGGGGAATTTGCTAGTGATGTACTGGTGGAGTACCAAAGAAATCAGCAATCCTTCCCATTTGTGTTGCCAACATTTGGTAACTGTTATTAGTGTTTTGTATCAAAGGATTAAACACAGTACCAATTTGTTGTGTTAACATATTGACCATATCATGATTGCTATCATCCATTTGTTGTCTTAATGCCAACAAAGATGTTGTAGTCAAATTAGTTTGGGCATTTCGACTATGGATGCCCTCTGTTGAACTATAAATAGGAGAATACCCTGTACTTGCATTTTCTGCAAATGTAGACGAATTTGTCTGAAGACCTGCCATCAATGCTGTTGGCATGCCATACGGTAAAACCCTTCTGCTCATAGTAAATGGCATATTTCCAATCATAGGATTTGCCATCAAAGGACTCGTTGGTCCTGTTATTGGTGGCACAGAAGCCATTGTATTTAACATTTGTTAATGCTGCAGTGGTCATCATTGACACAGGAGTAATTATGGGAGAAGTTATAGCGGTTACTCCAATTGTTGTCGAAGAAGGCATAGCAACGGTTATGCCTGCGACATTTGCAGCGTTAACGTCACTAACTGACGCTTGTTCTTGTGTACTTTGTGCATTTGATGCAGAAGCATTACTTGTACTAGAGCGTGCCATCTCTGGAAGATGTTTACCACTCTTTAATTGCATGCACAGACTGAAGTCACCAATGTCACAAGGAAGGGGGGGGGGGGGGGGGGGGGGGGGGGGTTGGAATTGTGACCCTTTTAAAGTTCTCCTGAAATAAAAGAACTTTGCTTCACAAGTATTACTCAGACTCAAGAAAGTAAGTAATACGTGTTAGAGATTAGAAGTAATAAAACAATCTTCTTCCTAAGAAAGGTAAAAAGAGAAGCATGATGAAACAGTCTTCTCAACTATAGTGAAGTTGAGAAGGGTCTGTTAGTTCTTCCTTCGATGCTTCTCACAGTTTATATCAATGATTGTTTTAAGTAGCTTTAAGGTGTGAGTCCCAAATATGTTTTCAAATCGTTTTACCAAGAGTTTATGTTCAAGTTGTGAAGGTGAGAAGGTTTAATAAATAATGACTCTGTGTATACCAGAGAAGGGTCATATAGGACTCTTCTCAGTTTTCATAAACCTTCTCCCTAAGGAGAGTTTTTCTACAATAAGTAATCTATAAAGACAGTAAATGACACAGTGATTTATAGTGGTTCACCCCACTCCAGGGCTACATCCACTCCTCACATCCAGTGAGAATTTCCACTATTTTTCCAAAATAGATTACACAGTTTACATCTCTCCGAAGATGAACTCTCTTGGTAGTTTTCTTTCACAGCTCTACCTACTGTATACTTCACTAATAAACCTGACCAGATCTATTAGACTGCTTCCAACACTGAAGCACTCACTTCTCAAGTCCTACAGCAGCTCATGCTACTTGAGAAGGTTCCCTCATTCAAGATTCTGTTTGGTTTATAGGGTTTTTGGGATTTCTAGAGCTTGGTTGATACATATGGAGTATTACAATAATAACTTCAACACAAGACTTAGTACATACTCAGAGAAATGATGAATCCCTTCTGTTTTAGGTTAAGCTGAGTATGGAAGAGAAAGAACTGGAATAGGTGAGAAGGTTGATAGCTCTGAATTTTGATTCAATCTCTTGAGGAGTAATGGCGTCCAAGGCTATTGTTTTATAGAGTTAATATTGTGTATTAACTGTTGGATCAAGAATTGTAGCCGTTGGTTGAGAAACTAGCCGTTTATAGCCGTTGGAAATACGCTTCTCTGCAACATACAGCTTTATGTACTTTTCTGCAGAAACCAGGCTGTTCATTGCTGTCATGACCCTTCTCACAGTGACTCTTCTCACTGTGATCCTTCTCACACGATCTCTTTGTTGAAGATGATAAATCTTAAGTTGATTCTTTCTCATGTTGATGCTTCTTAGGATGATGATTCTTCTTACCATGACCCTTCTCAGGATCATGACTCTTTTCAACATGAATCTTCTCATCATGACCCTTCTCAGGATCATGACTCTTCTCAACTTAACTTTTTCTCAAGTGATGCTTCTCATCTTTACTGTCATGACTCTTCTTGCCTTGATCCTTCTTATTCAACCTTCTTATATTGCCACAATGCATGATGAAACTTCAAAAACAGATTCTTCTCCAGATTACACTCTGGTTCTTGATTTTAATCTATGTTTTGGGAAGTCTCCTTTCTCCATAACTGTGTGGGCAATAGTCTTCCTAGTTTTCTCTTTGATTGATGCTTCTCATAAGCAAATATCTTGTTGAGATTAGTTTTAAATATCTGTCCTTATGAAACACTCAACAAGAAGCATTAGTAATATATGAAATCAGAAATCTTAAGCTTCTCACTTTTGAGGTTTGTTGAACATCAAAACTTAATTAGGGATTTTGCCTCAACAATCTCCCCCTTTTTGATGTTTGACAAACTCAATTGAGATGGATTAAGTTTTCTGATATTTGTTTTAAACTTTCTAAGGCATTTTTTTCTTTTTACTCCCCCTGAATGTATGCTGACAGTTTAGTTTCTAAGTTATATTCAAGTTAGACATAATTCAGTAATTCACACAAGAAAACATAAGCAAGAACATTCATCTTCATTTATATCATCAAAAAATCATTGGAATGATTATATTGCAGTCATGTTCTTGGTGGCTAAACTTGCCCAGAAAATAAAACAAACAGTGAGAAGATTACTTTTCAAACAAATAGTGCCTAATTGCACAGATACTTGCTAATGACAGAGCACACAAAATAGCCTAAGACTTAATAACTTAATCTAACTCTTCTCCCCCTTTTGTCACACATCAGAAATGTGGAGGAGGAAGGAAATAGATTAGGTTGCTACTTGGATGGGGAAGACCCATCAGATGAGGATGAAGTAGCAGGCCTAGGAATATCTGGAAACTGGAGTATAGGACCAAATTCTGGGGGTAAGACATTAGGAGCAGGGTTGGTGTTTCCTTGTTGCATAATCCAATTTCTGAATTGCTCATCACGAGCAGCTTTAGCCCTTTGGGCTTGTTGCAGAATGGCCTGTCCTTGCAGCACATTCTTCAGCAATCCTTTCATTCTCTTCATCACCTTTTCCATCTTTGTCATCCTCTTTTCAACACTAGCAGAGGGACCAGCAGAAGTTTCATTGGAGATATCATCACCTTTCTCAGGTGCAGTGCCAGAAGGTTCTCCAAGTGCAGCTTTGAGAAAAGTGGAATCAAGAGAGCCAAAGTGTGATGGTATATCAGATGGTAAGGTTTGGGGAATGAAAGGAGGGTATATTGGTTGAGGGGAGTCATTTTGAGGAGTCTGGTTAAGGTTCAGAAACTGGTATAGGTTTGAAGAGGTGATGGTGTTGGAGGTTTTGAGGGGTGAGATGTTGTATTCAAGATTTATGGCTGCAATGAGGGATTCTAGGTTATGAGAGGTGACCCTAGACATGGTAGGAATTGGTGAGGGTTCAGTTGGTGGAGCAGTGGTAACTGGGTGAAGGCTAGCTTGAGTATTTGGTAAGTTCAGGGATGGAGAGAAGGGTGGTAAGGTTGGCATTTGATCTGGAAACATGGTTGGAAGAGGTGTATGAATGTTTGGAGAGGGGGTGTTTTTGATAAACTCCCCCTGAGGTGATGGAGGGTTAGGTTGAGTGAGGGTTATACCATCATGAGAAGGTTGCTCTTGATTTGTTTCCACTTCTGCACTCTTCTCAGCACCCTGCTCAGCACTCTTCTCAGCCTCTAAACATTCTTCTTTTTCAGCCTCTTCTTCTTTTTCTTCACTTACAACTTTCTCAACAAGTTTCTCTTCTTCAATTGCTATTCCTTCAGCAATTGGCCCTTGTTGTGGTGGGTCAATGGTGATTCCCTCATTTAGATTGAATGGAATGGTATCTTCTAAAACCATGGTTGTATCAGAACCCTTGCCTCCAGATGAGTCAAGGTGGAGTACTTCAGTTCCTCCCTCTGATTTTTCACCACCAGCATCCTTCTCTGGTGTGATCATTCCAATTTCAACAGCAGCTTTGTTGAAGCTCTCTACAAGAGCACTTGTTTCTCCTTTGGTTGGGACTTTCCATACTGTTCTTGGACCCCTTGAATAGACTTTGGATAAGGGAGCCATCTTCCCAACTGATGTAGAATGACCAGAATCACTTTGATGATCAGAGACGGTTCTCTATTCATCAGAAGTGCTTCTAGCAGTCTTCTCAGACTCTATGGCTTTCTTTTTCTCATGAAAATGATCCTTCTCAGCCTCTTTAACCTTCTCAGGGATATTTTCACCCTTCTCAAGACTGAGAGAAGGGTCATTTCTTCTCTTTGTCTTAGTTTCTCTTCTAAGAGTTTCAGCCATTTCTTCTTCTACAGATGTTGTATGAGAAACCTTCTGTTTCTTTTTCTTTCCATCATTCTGCTCTTCCTTAGCAGCAACATCTAGACCCATGAGTTTTAGATTCTTAGAGGTGAAGGGCTTTGATTTGATGGTTCCTTCTTTGACAGATATCTTGATTAAAAAGTGATTAAACACTTTTGTGAGGGCTTTTCCATAGGGGAGAGAGGTTTGGAGTTTGTCTGCCTTAATAGCATTTATCATA
This sequence comes from Astragalus glycyphyllos, assembly GCA_963573325.1. Classification (NCBI taxonomy): domain Eukaryota; kingdom Viridiplantae; phylum Streptophyta; class Magnoliopsida; order Fabales; family Fabaceae; genus Astragalus; species Astragalus glycyphyllos. The sequence continues at coordinate 43,636,093 of OY754307.1, forward strand.
TGATGCATGATAAGGTAAGGGAGACTAAGAGGCTTGTTTTCTACCAGATGGTATAGAATAATGCAATCTCCAGTGGTTACCTCCTCAAAGGAACCAGCCCTAGGAAGGAGAGTATGGGAACTGATGTGGTGAAGGATTCTCACTAAGGGTTTGAGGTTTGGTGCTGTGATGGGGAGAGAAGGGTCTTTGAGTAGAATAGTTTTGAGTTCTTGTGCAGAAATACCTAAGGAGTTATACCATTTCTCTTCATAAATTTGCACACCTTTATGAGGGATATTGAAGACCTGTCCTAGAGAGATTGGAGAGATGTTGAACTCCCTACCACCAATCTAAGAAGTGATTTGAAGGGGCTCAAGTTGGTATTAAGCATTTGCATAGAACTCTCTGACTTTCTCTCTATAAACCAAATCATCTAGAGAGACAAACCTTTCCCATTTTTGTTGAGTAAGGAGAGGAGTGACATTCCATCCACTCTTCTCAATTTCTTCCAGGTTGTATACTGTTCCAGAAACGATTGCCTTCTTGTTCCAGTTGGACATGTCAGGCTGTTTTCTCTTCTTTGTTCCCTTAGATTGTTTGCTTGCAGTGGCTAGAGTCTCCATGACTTTCTTCCTAATTTCAGCATCTTCCCTTTCTATTTTCTTGTCTTTAGGAGCCTTCTTTGGAGGAGATTTTGGAGAAGAAGCACTCTTCTCAGGAGCTTATGGTTGCTCTGTTCCCTGTTCAGAAGCAACATTCTCCTCTTCCAGATTTATTGGTGCATCTGGATCAGTTCCAATGGTGTTTTTAGCAGCGGTTCTCCATATTACTCTGGTTGATCTTCTTGGGTTTCCGCTTGGAGCATGTTTCATTTTGGCTGGTCTGGATTTTAGGGGTTTCGCGTCGCAAATAGATTGTGGAGGTCCAACAAGAACAAAGTTTGGGATTCTAGGAGAGGAATCGCGTGAGGAATCAGAGTAAGATGATATGGGTTCTGGATTCTTTGTTCTCACCATGAGAGAAAGAAGGAAGAATGAAGAGGGAGAGGTTACAACGGTTATACGAATGAATGAAGAGAGAGATGGCGTGATTTTAATAACTTGGAATCAGTTATTACCTAACGGTTACAACATCATTGACTGATGTGTGTAACTGTTGAAGGGACTTAAGTGACAAGATTGATCGGGAGAGAGATGAGAAGAGCCGTTGAACGGCTAGGGACCTATTTTTGGTATTTTTAACAAAAAAAACTTAAGACATAAACCATAAAAGGAAAAACAACAATTAAAGCATTATCAACATTGAAACAAACACTAAAACAGACAGAAAAGAAACAAACATAAAATCTTTTTGATGTTTTTAAAGGCCATATGATACTGATGACCCTTCTCAGGTTTGAGAAGGTTGGGTAATGACCCTTCTCAGTCTTGAGAAGGTTGGTGGTCATAACCCTTCTCATCAGAGGGGGTTTCAATGATATGCAACATGCTTTTAATATAACTAAAGTTCTCTTCTAACAGAGGTTTAGTGAAGATATCAGCTAATTGATGCTTAGTATCCACAAAAACAAGTTCAATATCTTTCTTTTGCACATGATCTCTAATAAAATGATGTTTAATATCAATGTGCTTTGATCTAGAATGTTGAATGGGATTTTTAGACAAATTAATGGCACTGGTATTATCAGAGAAGATAGGAATACCTGAGAAGCTTAGAGAGTAGTCCTCAAGTTGGTTTTTGATCCAAAGAATTTGAGAACAACATCCTGCTGCAGAGACATATTCTGCTTCTGTGGTAGACAAGGCAATTGTGTTTTGCTTTCTGCATGACCATGAGATAAGTGATTCTCCAAGTAGTTGGCAAGAACCACTTGTGCTTTTTCTTTCAATTTTGTCTCCAGCATAGTCAGGATCACAGTACCCAATTAGGTCAAAATGGGTTCTTTTCTTGTACCACAAGCCAAGGTTAGGTGTACCAACAAGATATCTAAAAATTCTTTTAACAGCACAAAGATGAGATTCTTTTGGAGCAGATTGAAATCTAGCACACAACCCTACTGAGAAGACTATATCTGGTCTACTTGTAGTGAGATACGATAGGGACCCTATCATACCTCTATATTCCTTCTCAGATGCAGATTTACCTTTCTCATCCTTCTCAATGTTTGCAGAAGGGTGCATGGGAGTTGCCATTGCTTTTGCATCACTCATTTTGTATTTCTTAAGAAGATCTTTTATATATTTTTCTTGAGAGATGAAAATACCCTTCTTAAGTTGTTTGATTTGGAAACCAAGAAAGTATCTTAGTTCACCCATTAGGCTCATTTCAAACTCACTCATCATAAGTTTTCCAAAGTCACTGCATAGCTTTTCATTTGTTGCTCAAAAGATGATGTCATCAACATAAATTTGAACTATTAATAATTCATCTTTAATTGATTTTCTAAAGAGAGTGACATCAATTTTTCCTCTTGAAAAACCCTTTTTGAGAAGAAAGGTACTCAGTCTTTCATACCAAGCTCTAGGAGCTTGTTTGAGACCATAGAGTGCCTTGGTTAGTTTGAAAACATGGTTTGGATGCTTCTCATCAATAAAACCAGGAGGTTGGTGTACATACACTTCCTCATTTAGAAAGCCATTTAGAAAAGCACTTTTAACATCCATTTGGAAGGGTTTGAAATCTTTGTGAGTAGCATAAGCAAGAAGGATTCTAATAGCTTCTAGTCTAGCAACAGGAGCAAAAGTTTCATCATAATCAATACCTTCCTGTTGATTGTAACCTTGAGCAACTAACCTTGCTTTGTTTCTGATCACCTTACCATCTTCATCCATTTTGTTTCTGAACACCCACTTAGTACCAATAACATATTGATGTGAAGGAGAGGGTACTAGGTTCCATACCTCATTCTTCTCAAATTGTGCAAGCTCTTCTTGCATTGCTTCTACCCAAGATTCATCTATAATTGCTTCGTTTATATTCTTGGGCTCTATTTGGGATATGAGAGCACTCTGAGAAGCTTCTCTTCTGAAAGAACTTCTAGTTCTGACTGGTTCAGAGGTTTCTCCAATTATTTGCTCTTGAGGATGGTGAGTAACAAGTCTCCAACTTCTAGGGAGATCAGAAGCTTGAATAGGTTGTACATTTTGATTATTCAAGGGTTGAGAAGGGTCAATTGTTGGATCTGTTTCAGCTTTCTCATTTATTTCAGCATCCTTCTCACCTGTCTTATCTGCATCAGTCTCATCTTCTTCATTTATATTATTAGAACTATTAGTTTCCATAAACATCACATGCATGCTTTCTTCAACATCTTTTGTTCTAAGATTGAATACCCTATATGCTTTTGATGTGAGAGAATATCCTAAGAATAATGCAGGATCAGATTTTGCATCAAATTTTCCTAAATTATCCTTATTGTTCAACACATAGCAATCACAACCAAACACATGGAAATAAGAGATAATTGGCTTCTTTCCTTTCCAAAGTTCATATGGGGTTTTATTCAAAACTTTTCTAACTGTAGCTCTGTTCAAAATATAGCAAGCAGTGTTAACTGCTTCTGCCCAAAAGTATTTTTCAATTTTTGAATCATTGAGCAATGTTCTAGCCATCTCTTGCAATGTTCTATTTTTTCTTTCAACTACACCATTATGTTGAGGAGTTCTTCGACAAGAGAAGTTGTGAGACACACCATTCTCTTCAAGAAAGGTTTTAAATAAAGCATTTTCAAATTCTCCTCCATGGTCACTCCTGATTGCAATGATGTTAGACCTTTTCTCATTTTGAACTTTCTTAAAAAAATGTTTTAAAATTTTCAAAAGCGTCATCTTTGTTTTTGAGAAAGATCACCCATGTGAACCTAGAATAGTCATCAACAATAACAAAGCCATATCTTTTTCCACTTACACTAGCATGTTTGGTTGGACCAAAAAGATCCATATGCAGAAGTTCCAAAGGTTTTTGAGTAGAAATCATGTTGATAGGTTTAAAGGATGATTTAACATTCTTTCCTTGGATGCATGCTTCACATGACTTATCCTTCTCATATTTGATCTTTGGAAGACCTCTGACTAAATCAAGTTTGGATAATTTTGAAAGAGTTTTCATGCTAATATGACCAAATCTCCTATGCCACATCCACTTGTCATCTTCCTTAGAAATTAGACACATATGATCAGGAAGATCATCAAGACATAAGCTATACAGATTATTTGTTCTATGACCAGTGAAAATAATTTTTCCAGACTCTAAACTTTTTATTTTGCATACATCAGACTTGAATGTCACTTCATGTCCAAAATCACATAACTGACTTATGCTAAGTAAGTTATGTTTGAGTCCTTTCACAAATTGAACATTTTGATTCTGAGCAGAGTTTATTTTACCTACTGTACCTATTCCTTTGATGTAGCCTTTGTCATTATTTCCAAACATGACAAGTCCTCCATCAAAGCTCTCCATGGAGAGAAATTTATCCTTCTCCCCTGTCATGTGCCTTGATCACCCACTGTCTAGGAACCACAGCTTTTTTCTTGATGCTATGAGGCATGCCTGCATTTGTTTTTGACAAAGATTTAGGTACCCATTTTTCTTTGGGTCCTTGAGGGTCAGTGTTTTCAAATATAGGTTCTTTATGTTTAGTGCTACAGACAGAAGCATTATGTCCAAACTGTTTACATTTGGTGCATGAAGTTCTAGTTCTTCTCCTACCTTTCTTAGCTATCATATCTTCCTCAATAGGAGTTAAAATCACTTGAGAAGCTTCAAGACTCTTTGCACATATCACAAGTTCATTTGTCAAATTACTTACTTGTTTCCTAAGCATTGTATTCTCATTTTCAAGTTTTATGCTAGAAACAGTTTGTTTTTCAGACATTTTGACTGTAAGAAGCTTGAATTGTTCAGACAATTTGAAGTGAGATATTTGTAAGGTATGAATGGTTGTTCCCATTCTTTCATTTTGTATTCTTAATTCCTCATTTTCACTTTTAACCTTACTCAACTGTTCTTTGAAAAACATGCATTTTCTAGATAGAATATCAGAGTCATGCAACAAACTATCAAAGGAAGATTCAATTTCTTTGCATGTTTCACATTTAAGGAGTTTAGAAGTTTGTACCTCATCTTGTTCTATTCCTGCCATGAGACAAAGATTTGCTGATTCTTCTTCATGCTCACTTGATGACCCTTCTGAGTCATCCCAAGTAGCCATTTTCTGAGATGTGAACCTTCTTGGACTCTTCTTGAGTAAAGGACAATCTTGTTTCATGTGGCCAGGCTTCTTGCATTCAAAGCAGGTGAATTTTGACTTGTCTCCTTTGAATGGTTCTCTTCTGAATTGATTCTTTCCTCTTCTTTTGTTGTTCAGCCATCTGTTGATTCTTTTTGATATTAATGCAAGCTCTTCTCCTTCAGTATCCTCCTCACTTTCTTGCTCATCATCATCTTGGGAAGATTTGAGTGCAGCTGCTTTTCCTTTGTGAGAAGGGTTGCATTCTTCTTTGTGAGATGCTTTGAGAGCCACTATCTTTCTCTTTGGGTGCAGTTCTTCCATAAGCTCTTGTTCATGGATTTTGACAGAGCCCAGTAGGTGATCAATGTCTAGTTCAGACAGAGTTTTGGCTTCTTCTATAGCAGTCTTCTTTGGTCTCCATGCCTTTGGAAGGCATTTCAACAGTTTGCTAACCTTCTCAGCATTTGGGTAAGTTTTCCCAAGTGCACTCAATCCATTGATGATAGCAGTGAATCTACCAAACATTTCATCAATTGTTTATTCTTCTGTCATTTTGAACATTTCAAATTCATGAATGAGCATCCCTTTCTTAGCTTCCTTTATTTGATCTGTTCCTTCATGAGCAGTTTGTAGAGTATCCCATATTTCTTTAGCAGTTTCTTTTCCAACAATCTTGTCATATTCTGCTCTTCCCAAAGCACAAGTTAGGTAGTACTTAGCTTTGGAATTTTGCAGCACTTTATGCTTTTCTTCTGGAGTCCACTCAGTTTTGGGCTTTGGAAAATGTGTATCTCCCACTGTAGGAATGTATGGACCATTTTCAACTATATCCCAAATATCAGTGTCTTGAGATTCAAGAAACAACTTCATTTGGTTTTTCCAATAGTAATAGTGTTTTCCATTAAACCCTGGTGGTCTGTTAGATGAAGCACCTTCTGGTAAGAAGGTTACAGAATTTGGTTTGGCCATGACTTCCTTCAAGATCTTTTCCTCTCACACTGTTAAGTGTGCTAAACCCCATATGCTTAGCTCTGATGCCAATTGAAGTCACCAATGTCACAAGGAAGGGGGGGTTGGAATTGTGACCCTTTTAAAGTTCTCCTGAAATAAAAGAACTTTGCCTCACAAGTATTACTCAGACTCAAGAAAGTAAGTAATACGTGTTAGAGATTAGAAGTAATAAAACAATCTTCTTCCTAAGAAAGGTAAAAAGAGAAGCGTGATGAAACAGTCTTCTCAATTATAGTGAAGTTGAGAAGGGTCTGTTAGTTCTTCCTTCGATGCTTCTCACAGTTTATATCAATGATTGTTTTAAGTAGCTTTAAGGTGTGAGTCCCAAATATGTTTTCAAATCGTTTTACCAAGAGTTTATGTTCAAGTTGTGAAGGTGAGAAGGTTTAATAAATAATGACTCTGTGTGGACCAGAGAAGGGTCATATAGGACTCTTCTCAGTTTTCATAAACCTTCTCCCTAAGGAGAGTTTTTCTACAATAAGTAATCTATAAAGACAGTAAATGACACAGTGATTTATAGTGGTTCACCCCACTCCAGGGCTACATCCACTCCTCACATCCAGTGAGAATTTCCACTATTTTTCCAAAATAGATTACACAGTTTACATCTCTCCGAAGATGAACTCTCTTGGTAGTTTTCTTTCACAGCTCTACCTACTGTATACTTCACTAATAAACCTGACCAGATCTATTAGACTGCTTCCAACACTGAAGCACTCACTTCTCAAGTCCTACAGCAGCTCATGCTACTTGAGAAGGTTCCCTCATTCAAGATTCTGTTTGGTTTATAGGGTTTTTGGGATTTCTAGAGCTTGGTTGATACATATGGAGTATTACACTAATAACTTCAACACAAGACTTAGTACATACTCAGAGAAATGATGAATCCCTTCTGTTTTAGGTTCAGCTGAGTATGGAAGAGAAAGAACTGGAATAGGTGAGAAGGTTGATAGCTCTGAATTTTGATTCAATCTCTTGAGGAGTAATGGCGTCCAAGGCTATTGTTTTATAGAGTTAATATTGTGTATTAACTGTTGGATCAAGAATTGTAGCCGTTGGTTGAGAAACTAGCCGTTTATAGCCGTTGGAAATACGCTTCTCTGCAACATACAGCTTTATGTACTTTTCTGCAGAAACCAGGCTGTTCATTGCTGTCATGACCCTTCTCACAGTGACTCTTCTCACTGTGATCCTTCTCACATGATCTCTTTGTTGAAGATGATAAATCTTAAGTTGATTCTTTCTCATGTTGATGCTTCTTAGGATGATGATTCTTCTTACCATGACGCTTCTCAGGATTATGACTCTTTTCAACATGAATCTTCTCATCATGACCCTTCTCAGGATCATGACTCTTCTCAACTTAACTTTTTCTCAAGTGATGCTTCTCATCTTTACTGTCATGACTCTTCTTGCCTTGATCCTTCTTATTCAACCTTCTTATATTACCACAATGCATGATGAAACTTCACAAACAGATTCTTCTCAAGATTACACTCTGGTTCTTGATTTTAATCTATGTTTTGGGAAGTCTCCTTTCTCCATAACTGTGTGGGCAATAGTCTTCCTAGTTTTCTCTTTGATTGATGCTTCTCATAAGCAAATATCTTGTTGAGATTAGTTTTAAATATCTGTCCTTATGAAACACTCAACAAGAAGCATTAGTAATATATGAAATCAGAAATCTTAAGCTTCTCACTTTTGAGGTTTGTTGAACATCAAAACTTAATTAGTGATTTTGCTTCAACACAGACAAACACAAAGTTTAAGAATTCAACGAAAAACTTTTAAAATTAGCACAAACGTCCCACTGGGCGTGCCAATTTGTTTACCTTGGATTTTGGTAAACACCGCTAATTTGAAATTGCTTCTGTTTGCAGGATCAACTAGTAAATCCTAAGACCATTTGTGTTAAAGTTCTCCCAGAATTATACGTGTTCTTGCAGTTTAAAAGTAAAAGAAGAAGATAACCGTCGATCTTGCGCGAAACCGTCGAGTTCCCTCAATGAGGGAGAATAAAACAAAGGAAAAAATTGCAGAAAAGCAAAGAAGAAAACAACCTAAAATTGCATTAATTGTAAAGAGGGTTGGTGCACAGATTATACATTCTTCTCTTTGCTCGTTTTCTCTGTAATGTGTTGGAAGTTAGAGCGTGAGAGTTCTGTAATGAAATTGTGACCCGTTTTTCCTATGAGAAACTACTATTTATACAAATAGAAAATAACTGTACAAAGTTTAAAAAATTGTAACTGCTACGTGCTCTTGATAACGGATACTTGATCCTACTTCGTCATCAGCCTCCAACCCCTTCTTGTCGAAATATCTATCTTCAGCCTCTTCGACTTTGCCAAATTTGAGGTCGAAATCTACTTGATGCAACTTAATAGCTTAATTCATTTCAGTGTCGAAATTGACATTCGTCTCTTGAAATACAAGGTCAAACTTTAAAAATAAGTCAAACCTCGTTGACTGCATTTAATTTAGCATGTCGAAATTACAGGCTAACAGTATGTTGAAGAACTTGGGAAGTTGTCCTGGCATTTGATTTTTCAAGCATCACTAAACAATATGGTTGTTCCTGTCTATATTAGTGGACTAGTATCACATCAGAATCCTCTAAAGTGTATAGGTTGGATCTGTATGCATGTCTTTATGGGCAACCTCTCTGTCAGAAACGGGACCCGCGTTCCCCCTTCCTTTTCCTTCTGGTGGCCAAGGGCCTTGGAGGACTTGTACAGTCAGATGTTGAGAGGAATAGATTTAAAGGCTTTAGGTTGGGTACCTCTTCGGTGGAGGTATCTCATCTCCAATACGCTGATGATACCCTTCTGATTGGAGAAACTTTAGTAGAGAATATGTGGGTGTTGAGGTCGGGGCTGAGATGTTTTAGTTGGTCTCGGGCCTTAAAATCAATTTATGGGAGAGTTGCATTATGGGTCTAAATGCCTCGTTCTCCTTCTTAGTGATGGAGGTTGGTTTTCTCCACTGTCAAATTGGTGCCTTACCTTTTAAGTACCTTGGATTACCAGCAGGTTCAAATTTTAGACGATTTTCCACTACGCAGCCTATTATCGATACCTTGAGGTGTAGGTTGAATGGGTGGGGGAATAGGTATGTGAGTTTTGGGCGGAGGGTTGTCTTAATTAATGTTGTCTTAAATAATATCCCTATTTTCTATATGTCATTTTTTTAAGATGCCGATGAAAGTGTGCAAGGTGGTAGTGGGGATTTAGAGAAAATTTCCTTAGGGTGGGATCTTCCAGGGAAAGAATATTTCGGTGGTAAAGTGGGCTGAAGTCTATAAGCAGAAAATAGTGGGTGGAAGGGGGGGTTGGGGGGTTGAGAATCTACGTCTGTTTTATTCCAGTCTGCTTGGGAAATGAAGGTACATATTGCTGTTGGGGGATTATTCTCTCCCTATTACTATTCTAAAAGCTAAGTATGGCAGTGGGATAGTAGGGAACATCGAGTTGCAAGTAGTGATCCCTCCATACTCCTCGTCACTTGGGTGGAAGGATATTTGCAAGGTGGGCCTGGGCCTAGATTCCAGGTCAGATTGGTTCTAAGATGGAGTGTCCAGTGAGGTTGGGAATGGGGCGTCAGTTCATTTTTGGCATGATATATGGGTTGGGGAGGTCCTCCTTAAGGTGGCTTTCTCCAGACTATTTGCCATCTCTATTCAAAAAGATTGTACTATTTTGTACTGAGAAGGCCAGTCTTCTTTGGGAACTGATGGGATTAATATCTCTGGTGGTCTTTTCTCCTTTTGAGGATCAGTGGATCTAGGAGGGCAAGACTAGTGGGGGAGTTTAAGTGAAATTTTTAGGGGTGCCAAAATAGTCTAATAATATATTAAAAAACTACATTTTTAAACAAAACTAATTTTTTTTAAAGTATATACTTTGATTTAACAATAGAGATTCACTTTGACTACTTTGTTAATATAATTAAATTTTGTTGTTCTTAAAAGGTAACTTTTTTTTTGTCAAAACTAAGATTGAAATTGTTTTAAATAACAATAACAAGAATTTATTCATAAATTTCGTTAAAAAAACATTGTTCATAAATTCTAAATCCTATAAGAGAGTTTGCCACACATATATTGGCTATTATTTTTTTTGACGAAAACCAAATCAATTCATTTCAATAAAAATAGAGTCATGAATACAGGTTGGAATGAAATCGAAAATATGGGAACTAAACCTATAGTTTTGATGAATAGCTAACAAATACTTGCAACTAAACCTATATGATGAGATCCTAAGTGCTCTAGGCATGTGGAAGGAATCAAACAAAGAAAAAGAAAAATATCCAGCTCCTAATCATGGGATAAACAATATTTTCTATTTTTATTTTTAATTTTCGTATTTTATTTTAATAAAATAATTATAGGTGTCTTTTGTCTTCCTAATCCTAAGTTAGTTTTTGGGTTTTAAACTTTTGTTAAGTCATTATGATGGCTAGTGGATTTTTGATGAGGGCATGGAGTCAACAGACATGCTCATCAAGCAAACTTGCTAATAAAAAAAGGCAGAGCAAAAATGGATTTAGAAGATCCAAGTCATTTATGGCACATTCAATGCCAAATCAACAAGATTAATTATGATTGAGTTTTGTTTTGAGGTATTAAACAAGTTGAATTTTGAGTAACAATTTAGAGACGTGTCTCTGTGTTCGTGAGTCGTTATCGGAGCTTATCAGTATGTTGTGGCGTTCATTCTGACTTATCAACAGGAACCTTCATAGCCGGTCGTGGCGTATTCCCGACTAATCGATCGGTCTTCCACCCCCGATCACTAGTGCAAAATATGCTTTAAAAAGCACTATTTGGAGTCAGTTGTTTGGATAACTGATTCCAAATGGGGACGCGGTAGCAATTTTGCAATTAAATGGATGTTTTAAGTTACTGTTTTGTACAATTTGAATCGGTTGTTTAAACAACTGATTCGGAAGGTGTTTATTTGGATAGTTTGAATCGGTTTTATAAACAACTGATTAGGAATATGTACATTTAGAATTGGGTTTATAGGCAACCGATTAAAAAAGTATTTGTCATTTACACCCCAGATTTTCACTATCCCTCTCTCATTCGTGCTCATCCAGTCAGATTTCCTTATCGTCAAAAATCTTCTCACATTTCCCCCTGAGTTCGCTCTCGCCCTAGATCTCTGTCGCCGTCACCAGTGTTGTGTTCTCCCTCTCCGTCACCAGCTCGCCGTCGGCTCACTTCGTCTCGCCGTCGCGCTGTCGCAATCACTCCGTCTCGCCATCTCTGCGTCGCCCTCACTTTGTCTTTGTTGCGCTAAAATCAACATCATCGTTCTTGATTCACATTTCTTCAGCTTTACCTCTCTCTACCTTCTAGGGTTTACTTCAAAGGTGAGTTCTTTCTCTGTACTTTCTTTCTCTTTGGCTAGGGTTTTCTTCAAATCCATTATGTTGCATCTCTACCGTTTTTACAAGGGGTAAGTTTATGATTGCTTATTTTGACGTTTTATTTCTTTAGTGCAGTGCAAAGTTGGTCGTTGTGACAGGTCGTCTTGCAAAAGCTTTGATCGTGGCCATGACCTAATGGTGATGCAAAAGGATGTTGCTCGTGTGTTTGAAGCAATGCTTGAATTACCCTTGAGGTTTCCCTCCACCATATTCTACAAGGGCCTCCAGGTTATTATACAACTCATGTACGGGACATTACTTGATTATTCTTGATTGTTTACTATGAAAAGGAAAGCACTTTAATTTTAATGCAAGAGCCCAAAACATATTGCTCAAAAAAGATTAATGGGATTCTAAGGTTTCTTGTTCCCACAATAAGTTATTCAAAATATTTTTCGTTTCACTTGGTAATTTGAAGTTACAAGTGATAATGCAGCCTCGGAAAAGAATAATGGACATATTTGAGAAACATATCACTGACAGAAGATGCAGACCATAGCAATTGCAGGTAATTATTAGTATTGTTGAACTTCTCTAATATAATGTATTCTAGCTTTTGCTATATCAAATTCAAAATTACAGGACAGGACATCATAGCAATTGCAATGACAATGACATGGATGATCAAATTTGTAGATGAGAACCAGGAGGTTCTTAATCAATAATCAGCTTAAGGTCAGTGATTTTTTTAATATATTTGGTCATGTCTTCACTTTGTTCTTTCAACACATTTTCTAGTTATTTTAAAATGGTATGGTTTGCTTATTAAATAAAAGGAGCAACTTCATATTTCAAAAACAGGTAGAGGAAGTATGTGTCTTATGCTAGAGACTCTTAATGAAGTGTCATATGCTTCCAAGGTGTGTACTATATCTTCTGGTTCTTCTAGCTCTACACAATGTGCCCAAAGTAGCACTCCAAGACTGTGAAATTGAAGGTTTACATATAATATGATTATTTGTGCATTTAGAAGTAAAAAAAAAAACTTGAGAAAAGAATTACTTGATGATTCTTTTTATGCATATAGGATATAAGATAAAGAAAGCGTGGAACAATAGTATTGATGCTAGATCAATACATCATGATCCAACTGTGTACAGTGATCCGTATGAGTTTATTCCTTCAAGATTTCTTGTGAGTCTATCTCTACCTTAAGGCTCGTTTAATATGCCAGTCAGCACAATAAATCTTGCAATTTCAAAGGTGGAAGGTGATTGATTCTTCATGCCATAAATCTTGCAATTTCAAAGGGTAGAATGCTATTCTCAAGAGAACCATCCACAACTCTTAAAGTAATCCCCAGAGTTCAAATTTTTGATTCTTTGTAATCATGGTTGCTAACAAACAATAAATCACCAACTACTCTTTTCTTGTTTGGTTGCAGGTAGCTTTACTTCTAGTATAGGAGCAGAGTTTGGTCACTTCATTACAATTTGAATGCTTTATGTCATTAGTGAGGATATGGACTTTCCAATTGCCATTATAGTTTAGTTCTTGTTCTATCACCTATGTATGTTGCTAAATTGCTATTGTACACATGATTTTTTGTTAGCTTCAGTTTCCCAAAACATTATTCTTGCTACACTACTCAGATAGACCATAGAGGTATGTATGACTATGAGTCCATTTTCTAAAACTTTTGTGGGTGTGAAATCTACTTCTTTATGGTTAATCTTGTGTTATGCATGCAGCTGAGTGCTTGAAATTATGGATGTTGGAAACATGGTGTGATTTCACTCACAAGAAGAAAATGATGGCATTCACACTCTTGACATTCTGTCAACTTAGGGATGGAAGCACCAACCTTGACAAAGGAGGTTCAATGCAGCCCTATGTACCATTTAAATCTGTTGCATCTAAGCATTATGCATTTGTTGTTTGCTTCTAAATTTATGTCTTTCAAATTTTGTTTTAAGAATTAGAGGGATCTGCTGATGTTGTTGTGTCAGCTTAAAGTGTATCATGAGGGATGAATATGGAGCAAGCTTAGCTTGGATATAACCTACTGAGAAAGGCCTATTCATGAAGTCAAACCCGAAAGGGTAAACACTAGGAACTTCTAAAGGAAGATTTAGCATTATGATGGTTATTGCCATCAGTTCATTCAAGAGCAAATATTCTGGGCCAGTATTTAACAATTGGTTTGGTATCTTTTCTTGTTTTTGAGTTGAGTCTGATAAGGTATAATGATAGGGTATCAAGTTTTAAGGTTGCAGTTGGAATATGCAAAGGGTTTGCCACTCAGGTGTATTAATTAAGAGGGTTTTTTGGGTTGCTTTTTGTAGTAATGGGTGTTGTTGCTGAATTTGTAGAGAACTATAGTAACAATTGGTGTATGTAACTTTTCTTATGTCTAGCTTGGTAGCAAATAAGTCAATTATCGAAAAAGAGGGACAACAAACACTGGTGCCAATTTTTTTTTTTTAAAAAGGGGACATTACAAATCGGTTATGTAAAGAAGCGATTGCAAATACCTGCTTATTTTGACATTTAAAATCGGTTGTTTAAATAACCGATTTAGAATATCTATTTTGAATCTGTTATATAACCTATTCAAAATGCCACACTTTTAGAATCGGAGGACTACTAATCGGCCAATAACCGATTCAAAATGTGCGAAATAACTGATTCAAAAAGTCTTTTTTGCATTAGTTGATCGTGGTGTCTCCATCACTCCCACCGACGTGACTCCCGAAATAGTCTCCAACGGTTCCGAAGTTGCCATCATCTGGTATCAAAGCTTAGGTTCTATCAAGGTGTTATCTATCCTTTTCAATCTTAGTCTTTAAATTTTAGTTCATCTTATTTTCATTTTTTATTTTGGAAAAATATTCCAAAAAAAAGGAAAATTTCGAAAAATGAAAAGAAAAAAAAAAGAGAAGAAAAAATAAGCAAAGAGAAAAAAAAGGTAATTTTTTTAATCATTCTTTGTTGTTTGTTTGCAATTTTTTTATGGTGCATGATGGAGAGAAGACAAAGGGATTATGAAATATACGTTAGAGATTTTGTAAAGGATCCTGCGTATGTGAAATATCTTTATGAAAATGGACTAAAAAAGAGGCAAAAAGAGTAGAAAATTTTGCCATTAGAGAAAAGAAGAAATTGAGAGAGAGAAGAATAGAAGAGAAAATAGAAAAAATGATGGTTGATCTTTCTGAAATATTATGTGAGCATCTCCCACTAGTGGAAAAATGGGATTCAAAGTCGGACATTTAGGACTTTTAAAGTCGGATTTTCACCCGACTTCTATCAAAGCGACTTAGAAAGTAATATTTTTTAAAGTCGGATTAAGGTCCGACTTTAAAAGTAGGTTTTTAAGTCGGAGTATCAGTGCGCCCGACTTTAATTACGGCCTGTTTCCTGCGATGTTGACCTCTGTGGAGTACTTTTAAAGTCGGGCTGTTTCTGGAGTCCGACTTTAAAAGTGTTATTTTAAAGTCGGATGAATAAAACGCCCGACTTTAAAAATGTTTTTTTTGATTTGTTTCAATTTTTTGATTTACCATATTGATACAAATATATTTAGCACAGTTTCAGCAGCTGGGTAATTAAAATTCTACACTTAAATATAGAGTTAAACTCTTTGATTTCATACCAAAATGTATGTTAATGTACTACATGACTTTCATCTATGCAAAAAAACAAGGTACGCAACATCTTGATATACCAAAATGTACGCTAATAATATACCAAAATGTACGCTAATGTCCTACAATTTCACTTAAATTTTTTTCTTCTTTCTTCCTTTCCAATTGGCATACGCTCCGCATACAACCTTAGAAAGAACTCCGCCCAAACTTGTCTAATGTTCTTCAATTCTTCCAATGTGAACGGACGAGTCGTATTGAATACCTAAAACGATAACCATCATATTTATCATGGGTTAATCTAATATCTACTCAATAAGAATTATTCACCTTAAAAGTTAAAAAATTCAAGTACCTTTTTCCAATTGTTAGTGATAGTTGTAGAAACAATAGTCATCATATTTATCATCATATAATAGCCACAAGAATATCCATCATTTTGTTTTGCCACCTACAAATGAATATAAAATATCAAAATTGAATACAATTGACTAAATTAAAAGGAAGGTATTGTACAATTGAATATCCACAGAAAATATATAATTAGAAAAATATAATGAATATAAAAAAAGACTTACTTTAGGTGTCACCCATTGAGGCTTTGGTTTTTTACGACCTTTCATCCTGTTGTATACATCCAAAGCTCTGTGGTAACAATATAAATAGTAAGTTATAAGTCTAAAGTAAATTGAATCACAGAATTATGACCATTAGAAAAAGAAAACATACTTCTCAACTATTCCAACCAAGTCCTCATTTGGAGGATTATGAAGCGAACACATCCAAACAATTGTATTAACAGTAGGACAAATTACAAACAACTGCCAATGATTGCTGCAAAATTAGACAACAATAATTAAATCACAATCCGACAAAGAATTGATACACTATAATTTTAGACAAGTTATACTTTACTTCATCAAATATGGCGCTAGAAAGCATGTTTTGTCCTTGTCAATTAGCTTCTTCTGGATATATGTTTGGATGGCCTCTGCTTTGTGGCCATAACTACCACAAACTTTGTAGGGATCTAAAAATCCATACACATCACTAATCTCCCTTTCTATACATTGGCGATGCAAATACCTAAAATATTGAAAACAAATTATTCAGTAATTAGAACTAGAAAGTATTTAGGAATAAGTTTTATAAATAACTAATGTATACTTACGTGCACCATATTCCCAAATGGCTCAACTCAAGATGAGCAACACCTTTAACCATATCTACAATTTCCTTGGATCCAATGTAGAAATGTTCTTGGGGTTCATAGTCCAAGTCGAACTTAATATTTTCTGTCATGTCATAAGATGCAATATACAACTCTCTCAACCAATCATTCTTGAGCGGCTCCTCCACATGGGATGGTGAACAACTAGCTTTAGAACCAATTGTATTCTTTGTAGAATTCATGGCAGCCAACTTCTCTGAATCAATTTGGTTTAACTCGTCCCTCAACTCTTGCTTCAAATCTTTATACTTCTTTTCCAATTCTTGTTGGAACTCCTCCCTCAACTCTTGCCTCATGGCAGCGAATTTCTCGGTAGATGAGGTGGAGCTAGTCTTTGAAGCACGTCCAAAGTATACTGCTAGACCCACCCCTCTACCAGCTGCACGCACACGACCAGGATGATCAGGTTTTCCAATGGCTGCAGTTAAGATGGTAATATAAAGATTGGAGTGACTAAATTGGAACCAAATTCACGAACTGAGTCAACATGATGTTTGATACTAAAAAGTCTTATTTCTATTTGTCTCAATTTTTGTAACAAGAAACTATTGGAACACTAATCTCTCAAAGAAGTATGAACAAAAGAAGACCAAACAAATCCATGTAGAACCAGAAGTTCCAAAGCCAAGGAGATTGAAAGCAGTTCAATATAACAAAATTATGCAGAACTCCTGGAAACAAAATTATGCAGAACACTAATCTCTCTTATTCTTGTTATAAAGCAGAAGGAGTCCCACAAAAGAGAGGAATTGATATCAGCCTGGAGAAATACTGGAAACAACTCCTTGTTGTGACAAAGCAAAAACAGAATATCCTAATAGGGTAATCACTCATCATAAAAGAATACAAACCACACTTCAACACAATTACTTCTTGATCTGTTACGAGACTTTCTACACTTTATATACTTATTTAACACTTAATTGAATCTTTTACCATGTATTTGAGCCAAAATAGTTAATTTTTATTAATTCTTGAAAATCATATAAACTAAGAAAGGAAGAGAAGTTAGAAAAAGTGAAAAACATATGTTTGTACCTTTACCCTTCATCCTCTAGGGCAGCGACCACTTCCTCCTCACCACCTATCAGGTTGATCTGTCAACTAAAATAGAACAAGAGAACCTCAAATTAGAGAGAGGGGGTCGTTTTTATAGCAAAAAGAAAGAAGAAAATAGGAGTGGTTTACCTTTCAGAAAAACCAAAAGAAAGAGAATCAAAGATGGTGACAGTGACAGGGAAGAGACTGTGACGACGAGAAAGATGCAGACGGCGGCAGAGAGGAGAGAACGGCGGAGGAAGACGGCGGCAGAGAGGAGAGAACGGCGGAGAGAGTCAGGAGAAGAGAGATGGAACGGTGGAGGTGGAGTTTTGGCGGAGTGAGCGTGAGACTAGGGTTCAGATCGCGTTAAGTGAGGTTGGACTGAGACAAACTTAAAAAAAAACGCGTGTGGCTTTCAGTTTTTTTAAGCAAAAAAAAAAGATTAGACATTTAACGTCGGACGTAAATTTTGTCCGACTTTGAATGTTAGCGCCAGAATTTTTTTCTCATGTTTATTACAAAATTGCCACCGCGTCCACTTTTAAAGTCGGATATTTAGCCATCCGACTTAAAAACCTCTATTCTTTTCCAATTTTTCCACTAGTGTCCGTAAAGCACAAGAGCAATTGGAGTGTGCTTCTGAAAAGAAAGAGGCAAACAACAGTAGAGAAGTGGAAAAAGAAATAGAGAGAAAAGAAAATTTAGAGAAATAAATGAAGGAGAAGATGAGTATTGAGAGAAAAGAAGAGGCAAGGAAAAATAATGGGAGTATTGTTGAGAAAAATAGGGATTTTTCAATAACCCATTAGTTTATTTTGCAGACTCAGATTTGAGGGCAAATCATTTTGAGGAAAGGGAGAATGATGAGATCCTAAGTGCTCTAAGCATTTGGAAGGAATCATACAAAGAAAAAGAAAAATATTCAGCTCCTAATCATGGGATAACCAATATTTTATTTTTAAAGTTTTGTTAAGTCATTATGATGGCTAATGGATTTTTGATGAGGACATGGAGTCAACAAACTTGCTAACCAAGCAAACTTACTAATAAAAAAAGGCAGTCAAAACAAAAAAGGAATTAGAAGATCCAAATCATTTATGGCGCATTCAATGCCAATTCAACAAGATTAATTATGATTGTGTTTTACTTTCTAGGTATTAAATATTGTAAATACGCTTATCAATTTATTTGATAATTGCATCATAGTGAAATTTAATTAGTTTATTAGGATTTGAATTTAATTAGTGAGAATTTAATTAACTCAATCCAAAAGACATGATGTCACGACCTCCAAGGGTAAAGGTACACTTTCTAACTCTTCTTCTTTGAACTCTAAGTTAAAGAACATGAAAAGATTTAGATGCTTAAAGTATGGACACATTGCATTAAATTTGTCCAACTAAGAAAATTATGGTCTTAAGAAAAAATGGGTGCATTAGTTCACATGAGAGTGAATGTAAGGAAAAGCCTCAAGAGGGAGATTTGTTCATGGTTAGTAAATTTGTTGGAGCCTATGAGAAAAATGAGAATGATTCACAAAGAACTAATATTTTCCAAACTAGGTGTCTCATTCTAGGAAATGTATTTTCTTTGATAGTTGATGGAGGTAGTTGTGCAAATGTTGCTAGCACTAGGTTAGTGTCAAAGCTTAGTCTTGAAACTACTCAACATCCTAGTCCATATAAAGTGCAATGGTTAAGTGATCATAGAGAATTGGAGATTAATAGACAAGTCAAAATATCATTTTCCATTGACAAATATTGTGATGAGGTTATATGTGATGTAGCACCCATGGAGGCTAGCCACATATTACTAGGGAGACCTTGGCAATTTGATAGAAAAGTTATTCATGATAGTGAATCCAACAAATACACTTTTGTTCACAATAGGATCAAACTCTTCAACCTCTTAGTCCAAATAAGGTTAGAGAAGACATGATGGCTTTGAAACTTAAAATAGAAAAAGAAAAGTTGAAACAAAATGAAAAGGAGTGTGGTAAAAGAGAAGAAAAGAGTGCAAATAAAGAAGTTGGTAAGAATAAAAATTTCTTAAAGAAGGAAAAAAAGGTAAAAAGAGCATTGTTGGTAAGACCTATGCTTAAACTTGAAGTTCCATTTGATCGTTTGTCTTCTTATGCTAACAATTTCTCTAGTGTTGTTGATATCTTTTTCAGCATGCATAGGGATGAATATTCAAGAAAGGTACTCCATGGTTTGGTATTTGATGGCACTACTCCAAATTTAAAAGTTTTCAAGGAAGGCAATGTGCTTGAAGAAGTTGATTGTAGGGAAGTTTCATTTGTTTTGGTTCCTTACAAAGAAGTCAAATCAATTAAGCCTTCTAACTTCACGATGAACATCTTGTGGGTTGCATTGCTTAAGATTTACTTCTCCCATGTGCTTGAAAATCTTGCAAATTTAATGAGGGGATGGTCAAACTTGTGCCTATTGCCTAAGTTTGAAAAAGAGAGTCCTCATGTGGGGTCAATTGTTTCTCCAACCTTGAAAGGAGAAAGAAACAATGTTGTTATTTCAATGTTCAAGCAAAGAAAAGGTAAATTTGTTTATAGGTATCTACTCCAAAAGGTATAAATTGCTTCCTATCTTCTTTCATTGTTTACTTTTGCATGGAATTTGGTATTGCCTATCTTTGTCAAATGTGTTGATTTTTCCCAATTTCCATTTGACCCCGGGGGTACGTTGGTAATGACTTTAGTTTTTTCTTTTTGTAGGATACAACAGAGATCAAATTCGAGGTCAAATTTCTTTAAGAAGGAGGGAATGATGTGGACCGCAATTGCATCAAGAGAATCCCATTTATTTAAATTTGAATGAAGTTTATTTTGTTTTAAGAGGATTTTATTTTAATTTATGTCGACGTTAGAGGATTTTTGGTGTTTGCGTGTATGTACCTCTCGCATAGGCACCATGGTGTGCAAGGTGTGTAGCTTAGGCACAACCCTAGGTATTTAAGGAACTATTGTAACCTTATTTCACAACTTTGATGAAATAGAAAACACATTGGTCTGAGTTTAGAGAATGCTTCTCTAGGGTTATTTCTAGAACCAAACTTGAATCTTATCAAGAGCCTCTATCTCTTGTGGTGATTCCCTCATGATCTTATCATCCTCTTTGATGTGGTGATTTTATCCATCTTCTTGCATAATTTCATTTGTATGTTTCTTTTTCCCTTTCTCTTTTTATCTTATTTGCTATCTTTGATTCAAGAAATCACTTGGTTAGATCCTTCAACTAACATGAAATTAGTTAGATTCGCATCACCCTAGCCGTTAGAAGGTTGAAGAGAGACGTTTGAAAGAGGTCCTAGGCTTGTAGGGAGGTCATGATGAAAGTTACTTTAGTTGGCAGCTTTTGAAGCTTTTCATGCTGCACTTTGTACTTTATCTGAACATCTGAACCTTCTCAAGCTGATATTGTACTCTGCTTTATGCATTCTTAGTTGTTGTGACTTGGCCTTGTACTTTTGGCCAAGTTGTTTTAGCTTGCACGAACCTTCTCAACCTCATGGTTATGAACAAGCATTCCCTCTTTTGATATATAAAACATTCCAACACATTTACATCATGAATATTACATTTAATGCAACTGAAGGACATTCATGAGGAGTTAATGTGTTTGGCTAAGCATCATTCTTCTTACTCTTTAACTGAATTGTGTATAAATTAGGTTAACTAATTGTCAAAGAATTCCGCATGTATAAAGGGTGAATAAATCAAATGGAAAAATCTTGCAGATAACTGGGAATTAATTTGGTCTTCTGCATAACTTTTTGCTCTACTATGCGGAGTCTTTACACAATGACTCAAAATTAATTGACTCGGCAATAGGTAGAAGATCACTAAACAGTTTTCCTTTTCCAATTGAAAGGTACAATTTTACAATTGCTATTGAATTCAGTGTTGCTGAGCGCCAAGTTACTTGATGTGCACCAGTACATACAATTGACACTTAACACTAATTCACGTACTAAATTATACGTAATAATTATGCTATAACTGAAATTTGGCAATGGTATAATGAGAGTTTGAGGCTCTAGAACAAAAGAATGTCTATTAGATCATCAAATCCTCCACAAGCAAAACCTGTTTCATTAGCTTAGTCATTTATTTAGTAATCAGTAAAGGATGTTCACTAAAATCAAGATGAGCACGAATTTTACTGGTATTTTTTGAGGTTGTAATATTGGAACTGAAAATTTAGTAACACATGTAGCATAATCTATACATCATACTCTTTCATGGTTTTAAATATATAAAAATAGAATAATTGTAATTAATTTATCCTAAATGATGACCATAGACACCAAATTATGCAGAACAAAGATCAATTTTAGATTATAAAGTTGCATTAGAGGATAGTAGGTTTAAATCATATTCTATTGATGATATTCTATAAATCATATTCATTCATGATTTCAAGTGTCTACTTTTCTTCTATTTTATTCATGCCTTCTGCCACTC
Source organism: Astragalus glycyphyllos (assembly GCA_963573325.1). NCBI lineage: Eukaryota > Viridiplantae > Streptophyta > Magnoliopsida > Fabales > Fabaceae > Astragalus > Astragalus glycyphyllos. Next base: position 43,658,094 of record OY754307.1, read on the forward strand.
AATCAATCCGAACTTAAATCAATTGACACTCATACAAGTAGAAGTTGCTAAGCCACACATAATTAAGCATGCATAGTTTGATTCATATTCATAGTAGGATATAAACTTGCATTACTTACACGATCATTGTCTCTCAAATATAGCATCATATTTTCATTAAACAAATATATGAGTAATAAGATTAGTCTGTACATTTAGCTACTAAGTTGTTTGTTTCATCCACTCAAAATATAATACACATTCACCAATACTTACATACTTAAGTTAATTACCAGGCTACTCCCTTTCAGCTACCTTTTTCCTTAGTTCGCATTTAACAATCCAACCCTCAGTACCCTCTCCCTATCCTTCTAAAGAAGCGGAGCTTATCTCCTGATACAAACACCTCATCTTTAGCAATTTGGTGCCAACCCTCCTCTATGGTGCATTTCAGCGAAGTTTTCTCATCTGACCCACCACTTAGATACCAGGTTAGGCCCCAGCTTTCCATTTCACCTGTTGGGACAAGTACTTCGACCGTGGATTGCAAGTGAGATGTGTATGCATTTAGTTCAATTTAGTAGAGTCATAATATGGTGTTATGGGAGCTGCCCATATATCAACCTCTATTGGAGGCTGTCTTGCAACTGGTTGGCGATGGGTGTTTTCCACCATATCCCAATATCTCCTATGCTCTGCATGGTGAAGTCTGACTTACCCATATAATCAAAAAAAAATATAGCTGTCAAGTTTAATATTCATATCATTCAGCATAAATTCCCAACCTTCTTCCAGCCAAATTTCTGTCCCCTTTTTTTCATGCCACACTTGGTATGACCATTCATTTTCACAGCGAATGATAAGTGGGTTAGTCAAGTGGTTTCCGTGTAAATCAACAAAAGCTGTTGGTATTTTCTGCAAGGATTGAAATTATAATCACTAACCTATTCATGTATTACATCAATACGAAAAGATGTATTTGATTTTGTGTACTTACTGTTGTCACATGGGCAGCTGTTGGTTTTGTGTATGGGATACAAAATTTAACTGGAGTATGCTTCCATGAATCATAAACTATCTGCAACTCCATACCATCTTTCCCAAAAAAAAAGTACTTTAAACCTTTTTCCTCCAAGGTATGCACAATGAACAAAATATAATGCACCTTTTGTTGAGTAGATGCTTGCAAACTGATCCCACCCATTTCCAAACACCAATGCACCACCATCATTCCATACTTCTACCGTTGCCTCCACCCCCGTTTGAGAAAATTAGTTCTAACGGATTATCTAAATGGTGCCACCATTTCGTCACAAATCCATGAGGGATAAGCTGCAAAAACATTTTGTATGTTTTAGTCCAACTTAATCATTTTTATAAATAGGTCACTTTGGATTTATTGTATTTATACGTTAATCAATTTGTCACTCAATATTAACTCCTTACCACTTCCTTGCGATTCTGAGATTTGTAAATGCAAGCAAATGAATCTATTGTGAGATCATTTATGGCTTTTTATGCAAATAATAATATGATTTGATTAGATTCAAAAATAAACACAATAAAGGCTTAAACTCAGGTTTCTTTAATTCCCTGTTTCTTGCAAATAATTCCTACAAAGTAGACATTACTTCTCTTCTATCCATATATTCATGTTCGATCCAAGAAATGCCAGCATTGTATTCCATACAATATTATTGGCATGTGTATTAAAATCCTTTGTAAAACTAAACATATTTCTAACTATATGTCGTTTCAAATAAGTTCAATAATAATTGAATGGCTATTTCTATATTTTTACTATTGGAAAACATGTTTGTAATTATTTGCAATGAGATAAAATTAAGCAAATGTCTTTTTAATTTCTTATTTAACAGATTTCAGATAACATAGGAACATGCTTCTGACTATATTTCTAACTATTTCTAATGACATAAATTAAACCAAATGTTTTTTTCTTATTTAACAAATTTCAGATAGCATAAGTAATCTTTTAACTAATTAATGGACACATGTTAAAGGGAAAGTCACACTGCTTCAATATATTGTATTTTAAGGACAAAAAGACAACTTCCATTTATAGAGCAACATTACCAACAACAAGACCAGAGTACCAGCGACGAATAATAGGATCCACATCTGAAGTTTCCCCTGAATACATTTGGCACAAATAGAGTGCGATTAAGGTTTGGAAATCAATGCATGTAAGGTAAAAACTCTAATAATAAAGTATTCAAACATACATCGACTTAAACTATTTTAAAACGGCATATTTTTTTAAAATTTCAGAAATCAACTACCAAAAGTTGTTAATTTTTTAGGGTTGAACAACGTGTTGTTCATAGATTGACGAGATTAGATGGAAGTTCTTACCTTTTTCATTTCGTTTGAGTTTGAAGTTCTTCTCACATTGGCTTGTGCGTGGATTGTCCATGGTTCTCTGTTGGACAGTACGTTGGGATGAAGGAGCAACCGTGGTGGGAGATAAACAACTGTTCTTGATAGGAAAAACACAGATGTTGTTGAAACTGAAAATAAACTAGATACTTCCGTTTGTTTTATTTTTTGCTGAAAACGCACCAATGAATGGGAGGAGTTGTATCTCTTCATTTGTTCTGTACTTGGTGTTGTTTCTAAAAGGGTACTTTTCCCAAGTGACTATTGATGCTTCGAATTCTTCATTAACTGATTTTGCCTCTTCTTCAACAGTTTTTTCCTGGTACATTTCTTCAAAAAGGTATTTTCTTTTATATACTAGTGGGCTTATTGGTAATGGATCTAATTTTTGCCATTAGTTTTTGAGCGTTAGTTTTTTTCCGCCCACCACTATTGTAATCTATTACTCTTTTTTTATAGCTTTCAAGTAAGTCAAAAAAAAGTAATTACATAGAAATAAAAAATGTGTTGCATTTTTTTAAAAACCTGACTATAATTCAAAAATTCTCTTCAGTCTATTTTCTGAAAATTTGTCTTTTGCTTTTTCATTTTCCTAGAGAATATAATTTTTAAGAAGTTCTTATAATCTACTTCAACTAAAAAAAAATTATTTTAACCACAACCATGTGTAAAAAAAAAGCTTCCTCCTGACTAAAATTTCAATTGGATTTCCTTCAATAATTAGTTAGTTAAATTAATATTATTATACTTTGTAATTAGACAACCTAAAACAATAATTACGTGTAATACCATAAAGGCCCCCATCCCTAACACGAACCTAAAGTCCTCTTCATCAGCAACATCATCAACGGACTTGAGATTGCACTTGATGTTCCCTATCACTTTTTACTTTCCTTATATTGAATTATAGAATATAGAATGAGACATTTGAATATTTTTCCAATGGACTACTCTGAGTGAGTCATCAATAGCTACCATGTTACCATGCACTTTGTTCTTTACAATTGAAAGAAAAAAATAAATAGAAAATATAAATAAAGGGATAAAAAATATTTAATTCAACCAGAACAAGTAATAAATATTAGAAAAGAGAAACGGGAAAATAGAAGAATTTGCCAATGCTGCAGAGCAAGAGAATTTAGTGCTCAACAAAACAGAAATAACAATTATTTCTAAAACTAATACAACCAGTCCTTCTTTTGCGACTTCATACCAACTCTTCTCAATGATATATAGATTAAATGTTGGATAACTGTAATGCCACATACCCCTTAAAACTTTTATAGCGAAATTAGGTAGTTATTCAACATTTATACAGGCTAGGTGTTGTTGCATGTTGTATTTTGTTACTGTTTATGAGATGAAAAAACTTGACATCTCATTATTGATAGCCTCATGCGTTGTTCATAATTAATTTGACGCCTTTTCACCATAAAAAACATCCTCTAACTAACCATAGATGATCCACTTCCATTTTCTAATTCTCAACAATCAGAATATCTTTCCCTTCTCCTAAACTTCCAGATCAAATTGCTGAAAAGATTGTCTGATTTAAAAATATTTGTCTCGCGTATTTAACATTATTTGTGATAGTACATACAATTTGAATTGACTCTGCTTCAATAATTAATCAGTTAAATTAATATTATACTTTGTAATTATATGAAGTAAAATTTGCTATTTGTTATTTGCTAAAAATTGAATAGGCTTCTTTACAATCTACTGAAACTATTACAATTAATTACTTTAACCACTATCAAATATAAAAAAGATACTTCCTTTTAACTAAAGTTATAAATTATGTTGTTCCAATAATTAATTTGTTAAATTGTTTATTGTAACTAAATTGTTTATTGTATTGATTGAATGATAGAATGATGTGTTTGAGTATTTACAGAACAATGCTGAGTGAGAAAATGATGGCTGCCATGTCACTAAGCACTTTGTGCAATTGAAAGCTATACTTTTACAATCAGTTATAACTTCTGCGTTGCCAGGAACCATATTCCCTTGGTCAGCAAAATGTCATGGCAAACAATATTATCATCATTTGTGATAATATTCTAATCATTCTTTTTATGAGAATATTATTATCATTGGAACCAGTTATAACACAATTTTCTTTTATGAATTAAAATTGGATAATAAAGAATATTATCATCATTTGGTTGGCTTTTTGAAAAAACAACACCTTTCAATAACAAAATTCAAATGAAATCGTTTAAAAGAAACACAATTTTCTTTTATTGATCAAAGTTGGATAAGCAAAGAATGGTATCATCATTTGGTTTGCTTTTTGGCTTAATGTGTTTATAGTAAAATGTGTATTTCCTGATATGAAATAAATTCATCTCATTCCTGCAGGTACTAAAACCAAACAACCATGCAATGTTCAAATGTAAAAAAGTAGTGAAACTGAAATGACATCAACCGAAAATAACAATCCAAACACCTAAAACAGAGTCATGTAGAAAATTGTTCATCCATGCTTACAAAATGCTTTCCAAAATGATCTTTGGGTTACTCTTCATCCTGCTCCTGGTTCTCCTCGGGCCATGCTACTATGGTTGAGAATTCTGCTGGAGAAGGCCACCTACCAGCACTGGTTCATCCTTGCTCCATCGACACCCTGTAGAATGACACATTAAGAGATTTCAACGCCCTATAAATTGTTTGGTTGACTTCATGTTGTTGTTCTTGAGCTTCCTCACTTGCTGACTATTGTGTTTGTATCATTGTCATCATTTTATGCTGCATCAACCTCTGTTGCTCAAGCATCTTTGATAAACTTTGAAATTTTTTATCCGAAGGTCTCAACGCTGGTGCTTCTCTCGATATCCTTGGTTCGCCATCGATCCCTGCTGATTTTCCCACAAATTTGTACAATGATTTTTGATGAACATTGCAAAGATAGGTTTTTGTAAGGAGACATCTAATAGAGATGGAAGTTTAACTTTCTTCATAAGGCAAAGCCCCGTGATGAGACCTGGCAGAACTATCAGCTTAGGAGTTGAAGCATGAATCCTTTCTACAAGATAATTGGAGATATTGTAAGCTATATCTTCATCCAATTTTCCAATAATTATGCTCCACAATACAACGTTTGAATATCAACAGTAGAAGTGTGCCCAGTTGGAAATACATTTGCCACTAAAAAATCAAACCAAATCTGCCCAAGAGTTTTCAGAGAACCCCTCTAAATTCTCTGCGGATTCCCTGTACTACCTTCTTTATATGTAGTTCCATCAATGCACAAATCTTTAATTACCGGATCAACGTCTTCAACCATTTTGAAGTGTGTGTGATGTGCATCTATCTCTTCTTCATTAAAAGGGGATGCAATAGGACAACCTAAGTAATCATTGATTGTATTTCTGTCATAACTCACAGTCTTACCTCTAACCCATGAGACCCTCTCAGCTTCTGCCTTATTGTCAGTCCATGCATTAGCATAAAATTCTTTTACAATAAACGCACTTATGTTTTCTAGAGGATTTGCCAGTGTCATCCATTTTCTCCTTTCCAGCTCATGTAAAAAATCATCTCTCTCATTTGATTTCAGCTCTACCTTTCTCTCTGCTAGAAAATTCAACAACAAGTCTTCCGATGAATCAAGTCTCATGTTAAAAATCATCTCTCTCACGGGCCTTTTTAGTGGGGAAAAGTTCTCCACCATACCCGCCTAGCCTCTCTTGATGAATCAAGTCTTCCGATGAAGTAGCCACTCCTTTTCTTTTCTTATTAGCAGGGATGGTATGTGTTCCTTTTTGTTTTGGTGCCATCTAAAGATTAGAGGAATTAGACGTCGCACCACAAATCAATATCAATTTGATGAATAATTGCAAATTTTTAATTAATTAAACTGATTTTTTTATCAACCAACTACAAACTGATATAACAAGCATTTAGCAAGAAAAATTAAATTTTCAATTAGCCATTCACAATTAATCCCAAGCTATGCAGCTAATTCAGAAAAATTTCTTAACATGTTCCTTCATTACTTACATTTGAAAAGGCTTTGAAAATTTTGAAACTAATTGCATACTATGAGTGTGGATATTAAGGCATTTCAACTTTTCTCCTACGGAATCTCTAATCCCCAAATTGAAACATATCGAAGAAATTCATACTCCATAATGAAGAACATCACACATCATGCATTTGGGGAGTGTTAAAAACTACATTACAATCACTCATATTTCTCATAAACTAAATCACGAAATCGCATTAACCCTAACTCTAAGTTTTTCAAAAGAAAAGCTACAGAAGAGATTGAGGCACTTACTTGATAGTTGCATGCAAGACACAGAAGAAGCTTGAGGAGAGGAAAAGTAATAATGCTCTGCTTTTGAAAATCCTTCTTCGTTGACTGCTTCAACTTCTTACTGATTGCTTTTCACTCTTTTTTTTTCCGACAATTATTTCCTATATACAAATGAGCTTATTGGTAGTGGATTTTTGTTTTCGAATGTTACTTGCACCCATGTTATTCAAAGAACGTACTATTTACAGCTATTCTTTCTGCTTTCAATTGACAATTTTTTCCTATATACTAATGAGCTTATTGGTAGTGGACTTTTGTTTTCGAATGTTACTTTCATCGAGATTATTCAAAGAACTTACTATTTACGGCTATTCTTTTTGCTTTAAATTGTGCATATTCATTTAACCTTACTTTTGAAAGCTTTGTAAATCATGAGATATGTTCATTTCAATCATAATTTCTTTTACAATGACTATAAAATATATAGCTAACTCCACTGCTTATCATTACCTCCAAACAAAACTTATAACAATGAAAAGATACATTTAAAATGTATAGAGGCACACATTTGTATAGAGGCACACATAACAAAAATCCAATAAACTTTCCATAAAACATAGTGTTCTTCATTGGTACATGATTATGCTTCTTATACATGTATAGACTCTATTTTTTAAAATTTTTAACACACCCTCTTAAGTAAATGTGAAGGAGATAAAGTAATTAATCTAAGAAAGGCAAAAAATGACAAGAAATACCAATTGCATTCCCAAGGCCATTGACGCTTTTGCTAAGCAAGAAGAATTGGTGCCGAAAAAAGCAAATGAGTGCATTCCACAGACTATTCATCGTGTTGCTGACCAAAAGAAATCCCACGTTCATACTATTGATACTTGCATTTGTTAGGTCTAGTTAAAAAACTTATGCCAATTTCACTAAGTAGTTGCGATTGATTGTGCAGTAGTTGAGTATATTATATGTATATAGGGCTGAGTACAATTTTACTAAGTATTTCTATTGAGTCCAATTTTACTACGACTTAGACTTTTTTTTTATTTTTTTAAATCCAGTTTCTTATTTTTTAAAAACAGATTTACCTATTGAGTAGATAAATCCACTTTCAAAAAATAACAAAGTGGATTTACCTTAAGTGGAGGTTTAATCCGTTTTGTTATTATTAAAAGCGGATATTAACTTTTTGTTTGATGAAACACAAATTCCATCGTTTACCATTTTTTAATTAATTTTTAAAAATTTTCAAAATCTCCAAAAAAGTCTAAAAAACATTTGCATGACATTATTTTAGTATTATTAGAATTTTAGTGGAGCTTTTTATAATTCGTAAAGGATGGGAACAAAACAACAAATCCCAAAAAAAAAACTTTTTTGTTTGGTTTCGGTAAATGTGGTTTTGGAATTTCAACAAATTGTGTAGCTTTCTTTCTCAAGAAATCCCTAACGCATTTTATCTCTGACCTAATCTCCTGTAACTCCTGTCATTTTATACCTTCATCTCTCTTGCACTCCGAGTCCCTTTGTCAGGTATGTTATTCCCCAACTTATTATGTTAAATATCTGCTTAATCTTTCTTATTTAATTTTGTTGGTTACCGCTAAATAGGCTTATTTTTGTTGGATTTAGGGATTATTCGATTTTTACTCTGCATATTGTTGAAATGAGAAATAAAGTATATGAATCTCTTTTTGTGTGATTGAATTAGAAAATTATATTATGCTTCTTTTTATTGAAAGTCTTATCTGTATACAAAAAAAAAATAAAACATGTCGTAAATAACTTGGAATATTTCTTATCTAATAGTAGAATTGTACATGCAATTTTCAACTCAATTAACACTGAATAAAATGCTTCTGGAAATATAAATTGATTGTATAGCTCACTTTTATCAAATGAAGGAGTAGATTAAGGAATGATGAACACCACACTTTGCTGCTAAATGTTCTAACAGTTCGACATTAGTAAGATCAAACTTAACACCAACAGGAAATCCAAGCCACTTAGGAGAAACCTAGACAAATTGGAATAAGCTTGAAAAACTTTTTCGCACTAGAAAACTATCCTCTATTGCAAGAAGATAGGTTGAGCAAGTGCACTCATTTCTCCATAGCTTTCATCTATAGTAACTGATTTTTCATCCCAGAAACTAAGAGAAGCAACTTACCTGATGGCATTGTAAAATCCATCAAAGTAACTTTATCTTTCTTTTGGTTCTTCTTCTCATTTTTGAAAAGCTTAGCACTATGACAATTAACAGAAATATCCATAGTTCTCTAAGATCAATGACTTTAACTTTGGTTTTTCTACCATTTTTGAGCCATCCCAAAATAATCTCAAAAATGAGTAGAAAACCAAAAAAGAAGTCCCCAATCTCCTTATTTAACTTACACCCCAAATGAAGTATAAAAAAACAATAGTAATGATGTATATATATATATATAGTGGAATTGGAGTTGAGGAAATTATATTAACATATAAAAAATATAAATAAAAAGATGTATTCCTTTGGATGATTCCCATTTGGCATCAAATTATTTACAATTTCCAGCATCTGTCTTTTTCTATTACCAACACATGGAACCACAAAAAAGTGGATAGTGTTGAATTCTGTGTAGATTTCCCACCAGTGTTGGCCCAACTTTCTGATACTTATCTGTCATATTTGTTTGTTAAGTCAATAGTCATTTTTATTGTGAATTTGGTGCTGCATGTGACAACTAAATAGCTGTTATCGTTGGGCCTGTAGAGTCACATTATAAAGTTACATCATAGATACCACATAACCAATATGTGACTGATGGGCTTATACGGGACCTCTTTCGAAGTTTACTTATTTACAACCTATCAGTATTTGTTAGTTCTCTTGACAAATGATGCTGCTGTTGTATGGAAATTTATTTTTGAATACATACCATTTGTTGTAATCAGATTAACTTATGGTGTCATTAGTAGAGATGGTTAATTGCCTATGTCGATTAATTTACATGTATAAGTCAACATAACATAGAAATTATTGAATTACATCATCTAACTACTTAAATTTTTTCCCTTTGCAGTCATTTGCTAATAGCTTCATATCAGATCATATGTCTACCAATTCGTTCACCTTTGATATGTCTCTTGACACAGTAAGTTTTGCCATTTTTGTGGTACATTTAATCTGTCATTACAATTTGTGTTTGTTCGTACATTTTCATTTCCATGATTTTGATTTGTTTTACAAGACCTCATTAAGATTAATGGTGAGTTGTATAATGAATATGGGCATATCCTACCTTCAAGGTTTCAGATAGAAAATATTTTTGACATACATACCATTTGTTGTAATCAGATTAACTTATGGTGCCATTAGTAAATATAGTTAATTGCATATGTCACTTAATTTACATGTATAAGTGTAGACAACATGAAAATCATTGAATTCCATCATCTAACTACTTAATTTTTTTCCCTTTTCAGTCATTTGTTAATAGGTTTATATCAGATCATGTGTCTAACAATTCTTTCACCTCTGTCATGTCTCTTGATACAGTAAGTTTCCCTTTTTTTGTGGCACCTCCAGTCTGTTTTTACAATTTCTGTTTGTTCATACATTAACCTTTGACGTTCTGTTTTAGTTTCTCTAGTGTACAATGTTTCAACTTCTTGTAGAGTAATCGTTTAGTAAGGGTAACCGGGTAATACTATATTCTGTAATCAAGGGTAAATTGGGAAGAAAAATAGGACACCAAAACTGACATTTTTTTTGGAATCCTCTTTATATATAGGTATAGATATATAGGTATAGATAAAAATATATGTGTTTATATATATATATATATATATATATATATATATATATATATATATACCTACATATATATCTATATCTGGATAAGTTAACAATGTACGTTAAAAATGCTAATAATGAGTGTAGTATGTACACACTAATAATGATTATACCGTTCATTTCAAATCACAGCTGCACTTGACTTCGGTCTGCCAACTCACCAATGTCGTGAGTGCAATGCATTATTTTGGTTTCAAGAAAGGGCAGTAAAGAGCAACCGTTCAAGTAACCCATATTTTTCTATGTGTTGCATGAAGGGGCAAGTCCATATCCCATTGCTTAAGGAGCCACCTCAGTTGTTGTTGAATCTTATTAGAGGTATTGATCCCAGGAGCAAAAACTGGCGTGAAAACATCTGAGCATACAACAACATGTTTGCATTAACATCAATGGGAGGTAAAGTTATATCATCAACTAATGATGGAGGGAGTCCACATCAGTTCATCTTGAGTGATCAAAACTACCATCGCATAGGTAGTCTGTTGCCGACAGAAGGTAGTACCCTGAAATATGCACAGTTATACATATGGGACACTAGAAACGAAGTCGAGAATAGAATGAGCCATTTCAGGTGTCTTCCGTTGTGTCTACCCCATTGGATTTTATTAGTTTATATTCATTTTAAAAATATAGCTATATAATTTGTTCATTCTTATATATCTATGTATCTCTTTCTGTATTTTTCTGTTAAACATATAAATGTGTATATATATATATACACACATTTATATGTACATATTACTTTGTATTAGCCGTCCATTTTAAATGTTTGTACTTTCTAAAATTCTTTCTAATAAATTACAGGTCTAAGAGCAAAAGTAATGTAATTGATGAATCATTAGTCAAAGACTTGAAAGAAATGGTTGATCAGCACAATGTGATCGTGAAGAAATACAGAGAAATTTGGGACTTACAAGAAGAAAATCTTGCTCAGAAAATCAGCTTAAGATTGATTAGAGACAGGTCAACCTGATCTAAGGACCCATAATACCCCCACGTGCGATGAAGTTGCAGCTCTAGTTATTGGTGATGATTCCCACATTAAGAGAGGGCGGGACATAATTGTGAAACATATGACTGGTGAGTTTGAAAGAGTATATGAAACACACACTGCTTTACTTCCCCTGTAGTACCCTTTAATTTTCGCACGCGGTGAGGATGGTTTCCGAGAAAACACCCCACTCAGGCAAAGGGATGGGTACATTAGATCCCCCAAAAGACAAACAGTCACATTAAGAGAGTTCATTTCCTTTATAATTCAAGAAAGGGATATGGAGTTCGGTCAAATTTTTACTGCAATTTGTGGTTGATTGTTATACAATGATTGAGTCTACAAAATTGAAATTCATCCGCCGCAACCAACAACTAATTAATACGATCCGATATTTTGACTGGATTACAAGATGCAGTCACTAGAGGAGAAATAGATGCATCGGCCATCGGACGACGTGTTATATTGCCACCATCATTTACAAGAGGTGCTAGGTACATGTTCAACAACTGCCAGGATGCTATGGCAATTTGCAAGAGGTTCGGATATCCCGACCTCTTCATTACAATTACCTATAACTCAAGTTGGCCTGAGATTGTTGATTTCGTTAGGGCACGTGGTCTAACAGTTTCTGATAGACCAAATATTATATCATGTGTATTCAAGATGAAACTAGACCAACTTATCACCGATATAAAAACAGATGAGATTTTCGACAAGGTTGATACAGGTATGTAACTTTAATTAATAATAATGTGATTATAATATCTGTATTTAAATGTTTTTTATCAATGAAAAAGAGAGATGCGCCATAGGATGTGGGGATATGAGATTCATGTATCACATTCAGCAACATCAATTCTTCAAAAGATTGGAATTTTACTTTTAATACTATTTTTGTGTCCATAGTTATTGAATTTGATACAATTTTTTTTTATAGAACCCGAGGAAAATCAGCATTTTTTATGTCATTATTATATCTTTCTCTATTTCTAATATCAAACAAGTACAATTCCTGGTTTGATAAAGATGTTTTACTGTTCTATAGTTTATATAATTAATTTTATTACATTCATATACAATTATATTTATAATTATGTCAACATATAATATATATATATATATATATATAATATATATATAATGTGGGATTACTACTAAATAATATTGGATATTTCAAATGACATTTGCACTAGGCAGGTAGTCCTCCAAATTGGCTGAACCATAATATCTTCTTAATCTATTTCGTGTTTCCTATTATGATTTAATAAAAAATAACATAAAATTATATAAAACTGACTGTTGTTGTCTTCATTGGTCACAGTTATATATATAGTTGAATGGAAAAAAAAAGGGGGCCCTCCACATTCTCATTTGTTGTTGTGGTTATCCGTGGAGAACAAACTCAACACTACCAGTGACATAGATAGAGTCATATCTGCAGACTTGCCAGATCCCAATTTGTATCCTAATCTTTACTAGGCAGTGGCAGCATATATGCTTCACAGACCATGTGGTCGCGCCTACACCAAAGCTGCTTGAACCAAGGGTACACGTTGTACCAAGTTCTACCCCAAGCCCTTTCTTCAGTCAACAAAGATTGATGAAGATGGATATCCATGCTACAAACGTCACAACACAGGCATAACAGTTGAAAAGGGGGGATTATCTTCGATAACAGGTTCGTTGATCCATCCAATCCTACATTACTGATGAGATATAGGGGCCATGTTAATGTTGTGTACTGCAGTAAGTCCAACTCCATTAAATATCTTTTCAAGTACGTCAACAAAGGTCCAGTTCGTGTAACTCTACAGGTTTTACGCAGTTCGGATAATCCACAGGCTCCAATTGATGAGATTCGTAATTTTTATGATTGTAGATACGTGTCCCCTTCCGAGGCTGTCTGGCGGATATTTGCATTTGACATACATCACAAATGGCCTCCTGTTCAGAGATTGACACTCCATCTACCAAATGAACAGACAGTATTCTTCGATGATGATGAAAACAGTGATGATGTGGTTTGGAGGGCCCAACATTATGATACAATGTTTCTTGCATGGTTCGCAGCTAACAGAGCATACCCTGAAGGTAAAGAGTTGACCTACGCAGAGTTTCCATCTAGATTGGTATACATTACAATTGACAGGGTTTGGCTACCAAGAAAAAAAGGCTATAGCATTGGTAGGATAAATTATGTTCCTCCTGGTATTGGTGAGAAGTATTATTTGCACATTTTCCTAAACATCCAAAGAGGTTGTACAAGCTATAAGTATCTCCGAAAGGTCAACGGTAAGGTAGAGCCCACGTTTGAAGAAGCGTGTTTCAAATTGGGTTTGTTGGACGGTGATAGAGAATTTGTTGATGCAATAAATGAGGTTAGTAAATTAGCGTCTAGTCATCAATTACGACATTTGTTTGTGACTTTACTATCTATGAATACGACGAACAAGGCCGAGTTTGTCTGACAATCAACATGGAAGTTACTAGCCGACGGTTTGGTATGTAATATAGGAAGATAGCTAGAGACACCAGGTATTTACATATTTGTTTATTTTTTTATTAATACCAATATTTATATATTTATATTTAACGCAAACCTTAAAAGAGTATTCTCAAACATGAACTAATCAGCTTCTAATTTTTTTGTAACATAGGGCTGCAAATAAGAGAGGACGCATTGAAAAACATGTACCTTATGGAAATTGAAAAACTTCATCATCTAAACGGACGATCGTTGTTTGACTATTCTATGCCATTCCAAGATATTGTAGATGGGTTTGACTACCAAAATAAATTGATCGCTGATGAGTTGAGTTACGACAAAGATGAGATGTCGCGCATACATAGTTCGTTAGTCAAAAATCTAAATGATGATCAAAAGAAGGCGTATGATAAGATAACGAGGTCTACACTATCCAGTAGGGGTGGTTTTTTTTTCCCGAGGTTATGGCGGCACTGGACAGACCGACGAGTGGAATACTATGTCCGCGTTGTTACGTTCTATTACTCCCAAGTGGTAATTACGACTGCCCATTCAACGTTTGGGGTTCCATTGGTTCCTAGAGATGACTCCATCTGTAGTATAAGTCAAGGTAGTCCAAGAGCACAACTTTTGATTCAAGCAAAACTGATCATTTGGGATGAAGCCCCAATGTTGCATAGGAACTGTTTTGAGGCACTTGACAGCACGTTAAAGGATATCATGTCAACTGTAGATCGCGCTAACATGTACAAACCATATGGTGGTAAGATAGTTGTTCTCGGTGGTGATTTTAGACAAATACTCCCAGTTATACGTAAAGGTTCCAAACAAGATGTCCTTACAGCTTCAATTAATTCTTCGTCTATATGGTCAAGTTGTAAAGTTCTGAAGCTCACTGTCAACATGCGGCTTCGTAGATCCAATGTAGAGGCTTAGAAAGATGAAATAAAGGAATTTGTAGATTGGTTGCCCAAGATTGGTGATGGACATTCACAATCAAACGAGTACGGAGAGACCGATGTTGATATTCCTGAAGATTTATTAATTTTGGATTCAACCAACCCTCTTCAGTCTTTGATTGACTTTGCTTATCCACATCTACTTGATAACTATTAAAATTAATAGTGACTTAGGAGGTGTAACATTTTCTTAGGGACTAGTTAGTAATTCCCTAGTTAGTTAGTATCTCCTAGAGCTCTATATATAGAGCACATTGTACTCACATTTACTATCTTTTTTCAATATTATTCCTTATGAAGACTTTTTACCTCTTTTGCCACATGAGTATTCTTATGCTCTCTACCTCCCATATGGGTTTGATCTATGCATGTATGATCCTATGATTCTTAACATGGTATCAGAGCGATACCCTAGAGATGAGGATTATGCTTCCAATGCCGACTCCGATTCCGAATCTGATTTCAGCGATGCGGATGATGAAGTTCCACCAAGGTTGTTTGCCGATTGTGAAGAGGAAGATGCCTTGCCGATTCAGCAAGAAAACAATCATCTCAATATCGTGTTCCGAAGCTTCGGTGAAGAATCAGATCTTGATACAGTTTCTGCACCTCCACCAATTCCAATTGAACAAGAATTTGATGGATGCTCAATCAAGATTGGCGAAATAACCTATTCGCTTGACACACTGAAAGAAGAAAGCGATAGTCTCTTTTTCTTTGACCATGTCGATGCATCTTCATTCACGGTTCCAAAAATGAAAACAAAAGCGAAATCGGATCCGGAATTGAAAGGTGAAAAGAAATCGCATAAGATTGTTAACGATGAGAACAATTTTTTTAATCGCAGATCTGAGATTGTGAATCTCCTCAAGAAAGTGTTTCTGGTTTCCAAGATTCTTCCTCGCCTTCCAGATTCGTTGCTTCTTTCGGCCAACACTGTGCCGTCACAAAAGAAATTGGATGACCTTGTAGATCTGATTGTAGCACTTCTGCGACACACTGGTTTCTCCTCTGATTCCTTCGGTTCTTCTTCTTTCTTCAATCAAATTTCTGTCGTAATCCTTGCTGCTGCCGGTGATTTAGCTTCCGCGATTTCGTTTACGGATCTCTCTGTTCTTGAAGAACTTGTGAAGAAAATGCATGTTGAGGATCAACGATCTGATGCGCCATATCAAGTTGAGAACGTAGAATTTGGCTCGATTTCCACACAACACACCAAATTCTCGCAATCAGTTTTGTTTAATCTGGAGGGAGGATCCAAGACAGTACCTCTTCTTGCTGCGAGTTCTCTATACACAGGAAATCACGAAATCATTGTTGTTTGCAACGGGTTCAAGGAACACAGAGACGATGGCGGCATGGACCTTCCCCTTTCTGTAAAATCCCTCTCGACCGTATCAATAGGTCCGCTGTGGAACCTGGTTTGCTCGGCGGAACCTCCGTGGGAGCTCCTCCGCCATGGACTTCAACAACACGACCCCGGTGACGTTCGAGAAGTTTCTGGTTTGACTCTGTGGCTCACGTTCAATGTTCTTTTTTTGGTCCAATTCGCGTTCAGTGTTGAGCTTGCTGATTACTCACGTTTTGGGCCAACTTTGGGCCAGAACCTTGGGCCAGTCCATTTGAGGCCTTGCTTATTTGGATTGGGCTGAAACTATGTTTTTGTCTTTGTTATTTTTTTAGTTATTTTTTGTTGTTTTTGCTTTATTCTAGTAATGGGAATAATTGCTTGTATTTCAAGCTTATTTTGGTGATCCCAATATCAGCTTGAGGGAGGCTATTAAAAATAATAGTGACTTAGGAGGTGTAACATTTTCTTAGGGACTAATTAGTAATTCCCTAGTTAGTTAGTATCTCCTAGAGCTCTATATATAGAGCACATTGTACTCACATTTACTATCTTTTTTCAATATGATTCCTTATGAAGAGTTTTTACCTCTTTTGCCACATGAGTATTCTTATGATTCTTAACAATAACATTAACACTGATCATTATTTTGAAGAGAGGGCTATTTTAGCTCCAACCCTTGAGTCTGTTGAGAATATTAATGATTATATTTTGGATCAAATTCCTGGTGAAGTAGTTAAGTACCTAAGCTCGGATACTGTATGTCAATCAGATGAGGACAGTGAGGTACAGAGTGAATGGGTCACGCCAGAATTTTTAAATGATGTTAAGTGTTCCGGTATTCCTAATCATAGGTTGATATTGAAAGTAAGTGTACCGATTAAGTTAATGAGGAACATCGACCAATCAGCAGGTCAATGCAATGGTACAAGGTTAATGGTAAACCATTAGGGCAAGACTATTATAACGGTTACCGTTATAACAGGGGAAAACATTGGGGACAAGATTTTCATTCCACGAATGAATCTTATTCCAAGTGATGCTGGCCTTCCCTTTAAGCTCAGGCGCAGACAGTTTCCTATTACCGTGTGCTTTGCAATGACCGTCGACAAAAGTCAGGGGCAATCACTATCACAAGTTGGCATTTATTTACCTAAACCAGTATTCACTCATGCACAACTGTATGTTGCTCTTTCACGTGTGAAGTCACGTAAGGGTCTGAAGCTGTTAATTATGGACAAGGATAAAAACCTCTTGCAATCCATTAAGAATGTAGTGTATCGTGAAGTGTTTGATAACGTGTAGGTTTTCCACTATTTCCAGTTTTATTTCAAATACTTTCACCTTATGGAAAGTTGTATTGCGTGATAATTTGTGGTGGTGTAGTATGTACGACAAATAAGTAGATATTATCAATAGTTTAAGTATATACAATTGAAAGTTGTTTTCTAATTTTAGTTTACCCCTTTATTATATAAACTATTTATTATAAAGTTTGTTCCATAATACACATTTGGAGAGAGTTACACTATATTATCATATTATAATGTCTGTTCCATCATATACATATGTATTAAAAGTTATTGTATATTATAAATTATATGGTTAATGTTCTGGAGTGGGCCGAAGCCCAATCCAGTGATTAAACATTAGAGCGGCCCACCGACCATGCCTACCTGCCTGAGGAATCTTCGCACCAGGAGTCTTCTTATGGGTCAACTAGTTCGCCCACCCGTTCGCGAAGCTGCTCAAACGAGCGGTACAACTATTAGTCAAAGGAATATTCCGATAACAAGAGGCGCGACTGTGGAGAGCGCTACCCTGAGGAGTGACCGCGCCGTAGAGACAGGGGCGGCACCAGTTTGGGGCCATATACGAGGGAAATAGATGATTACCGCATTCCTTGTTCCTTAGAGAAACCCCCCTCTGATCTCAAGATGTATAATGGGGTCAAGGACCCAGATGCTCACCTAAAACATTTTGATTTGATGATGAAGTATAAAGGAGCACCTGGACCAGTAAAGTGTAAAATCTTTCCTCTCACCCTAGAAGGGTCAGCATTGGAATGGTTCAAAGAGTTGAGACCTAACACTATCTCATCATGGGAGCAAATGGCTAGAGCGTTCACTGCTCGTTTCACGACCTCCAGAATCAAACCAAAATCCCAAGATGTTCTGATCGCTATCAGACAAGGACCAGACGAGTCCTTGTGCAGTTATGTGGAGAGGTTCAACCGAGAAGCCGACCAAGTCAGGAACCTAGACGACAATCAGAGGTTATTTTTCTTAAGAACGGGTCTCCTTAGGGGAAGTCATTTTAAGGTGGATGTAGGCCTCCATCTCCCCAGAGACTTGGAAACGTTCCTTCGGCGGTCACAAAGATTCATGAATTATGAAGAAAGAACTATGGCTATTGAAGCTGCTGAGGCGGGCATGATTCAGCGACCGCGAGCAGAGAGAGATCAAAGGACGAGAGAGGAATATGTTAGACCAGGGAAGGATCAATGAGTGAAGATGTTTTCTAAGCGCACCAAGTTGAATACCTCATATGCGAACATACTTGCGGAATGCGCGAACATGGAATTCAGAGATATAAAACCACCAGAACCCCTCGTTCTCAAGGACGGGCAGCGCCCATCCAAGAAGTACTGCAGGTATCATAAATGTAACGGGCATGACACCAATAATTGTATGGCCCTCAAAGATGATGTAGAAGCGTTGATTTGAAGAGGAAAATTAACTCAGTATGTGAAGAAGGATCAAGAGGAAGGACGAGGAGAAAAGCAGGTTGCTCGATCACCCAGAAAGGGGAAAGCACAAGCCGATGAGGTGGCCAAGGTAGTCGAAGAAGAAGACGACGATGAAGATGATATCATGGACACCAGGAAGTCTAGGGGAAGGCCAGTCGCCATGGTAATTTCTGGAGGCATTCCCACTGATGCTTCAACTAACACATCGATCAAAAGAAGATAGGACGAGATCATGAGCATTGCCTCTACGTCCTCTCCAAGACCCCATTCCAAGTGACCACCCATTTCCTTTGGAGATGAGGATCTCATCGATGGGACGACCAACTACGAAGTACCAGTTGTTGTAGTCGCTGTAATGGCAAACATGGAAGTTAGGCGAATATTGGTTGATCAAGGGGGCTCAGCAGATATAATTTTCGAAGACCTTTTGGATGTGCTGAAGATATCAAAAGACGATCTAAGACCATACAGAGGCACAGTGTTAACTGGATTTAATGGAGGATCCACGACCCCTATAGGTCGGATAGAGTTGATGGTCACCTTCGGGGATGATACGATTGAGAAACCCCTCTGTCGAACGGTCAGAACAGACTTCATAGTGCTAACCTGTAAGTCCGTTCCATCCACTGTCCACTTGAAGATGAAATTTTACACCAAGGCAGGAGAGGTCGCCACCCTCCCGGTAGACCTATTGTCTGCAAAGCGAGCTTTTCTTTTGGGATTGAAGGAAAAAGGCAAGAAGGTGGCAAAAGAAATAGAAGAGGCAATGAAAAGTGGCGAGCAGGTGAACGTGGCTGATTTAGATGCCCGTTATGATCCAGATAGCGATGAAGAAGAGGGAGACGACCTCCTAACCAAAGAGCTTAAGAAGAAGATCAAACGATCTGAGCCAGATGGGAAGTTTTGCCATGTACAATTGGGGAGCGACCCAAAGAAAACGGTTAAGATAGGGAGCGATCTCCCTCCTGAAGTTCAAAAACAGCTCGTTCAATGATTGAGAGAGCATGCATATTTGTTTGCTTGGAGCGCTGCAGATATGCCCGGGATTCCACCTGAAATAGTTTGTCATCATTTAGCAATAGATCCAGGGGAGAAACGGTCGTACAACGAAGAAGAGTTCAAAGGGAGGAAAAGGCACGAGCAGCAGCCAAGGCCGTTGAAGACCTGCTTGAAGTAGGATTTATTAAAGAAATAAAATACACGACGTGATTGTCCAATGTCGTCTTGGTTAAAAAAGCGAATGGCAAATGGAGGATGTGCGTAGACTATACTAACCTCAACCGGGCATGCCTTAAGGACGCGTTCCCCGTCCCAAGTGTTGACCGTCTGGTTGACAGTGCCAGCGGCTGCAAGATCTTGTCATTTCTGGACGCTTATTCTGGGTACAACCAGATTGCCATGCATCCACCTGATCAGGAGAAAACAGCCTCTATGACGGACAGGGGGAACTTCTGTTATCGAGTCATGCCTTTTGGTCTGAAAAAAGGCTGGGGCGACCTACCAACGAATGATGAATCAGGTTTTTCTGAATCAGGTAGGGAAAATTGTGGAGGTCTACCTGGACGACATGATTATCAAAAGTAGACAGGACCCGGCCCATGTGGACGACCTAAGAGAGGTGTTCAAGGAAGCCAGGAAAAACTCGCTTAGATTCAACCCGGAGAAATGCACCTTTGGAGTAAGAGCAGGCAAATTCCTTGGGTTCTATCTCACAGAAAGAGGAATAGAGGCCAATCTAGATAAATGTCAGATGGTCACAAAGATGAGGTCGCCCACGACCAAGGAAGAAGTTCAGAAACTCAATGGCATGGTCGCCGCTCTCTTTGGTTTCATTGCAAAGGCAGCAAACAAATCGTTGCCCTTATTCAGGCTGTTGAAGAAAGAAGCCACATTTGAATGGACGCCCGAGTGCGACCAGGCTCTCGAACAACTGAAAACGGCCTTAGCAGAACCTCCAATTCTGACCACTCTAGAACCTGGAGAAACTTCATTTCTGTACTTGTCCATAACAGATGAGGCTTTGGCCGCTGTACTGGTACTAGAAGAAGGATACAAGCAGAATCCGGTCTACTTTGTGAGCATTGACTTTAGTTGTGGCCGCTCGGAGATCGAGGCCATATTTTGTGGCACACCAGATCGTACTTCGTACTGACCAACCCATCAGGAAAATCCTACATAGACCGGACCTAGCGGGCAGAATGATCAAGTAGGCGGTTGAGCTATCAGATTTTGAGATCAAGTATGAACCCAGATCAGCCACTAAGGCACAGGTTTTGGCCAATTTTATTGAGATGACACCAGTGTCGGAGAGCTCGGTCCATGGTATATGGACGCTACATGTTGATGGATCTTCCAATGGTAAAGGCAGTGGGGCAGGCTTGATCCTTGAGAGCGAAGAAGGGACGACCATTGAAGTTTTATTGGCCTTCTCGTTCCCCACTTCAAACAATCAGGCTGAATACGAGGCATGCGTAGCTGGATTATTGCTCGCCCTAGAGTTTAATGTGAGAAAGGTAGAGTTACGCTCAGATTCTCTGTTAGTAGTCTCCCAAATCAAAGAGGTTTAATGTGCTAAGAACGAGATCCTCCAAAGATACTTGACGAGGGTCAGAGAGTTGTTACAGAAATTTGAGTACGCTGAGGTTAAGCACGTCCCTAGAACAGAAAATACTAGGGCGGATATACTGTCTAAACTCGCAAGCACCAAGAACCCTGGTAACCACAGAAGTGGGATACAGAAGGTGCTATCGCAACCCAGTGTGAGGTTGGAGACCGTCCTTGGGGCGGACATATGTGAAGTTGATTTAACACCAACATGGATCGATCCCATTTTCATGTATATAAAGGATGGGGAAGAGCCTGAGGATCCCAAAGAAGCAGCACTCATTCGAAAATGAGCATCCTCCTATTCGATCATTAACGAGCAACTCTATAGAGGAGGTTTTACTAAGCCATTGCTCAAGTGCCTCCTCCCAACAGAAACAAACTATGTATTAAGAGAAATTCAGGAGGGCATTTGTGGGAACCATATGGGCTCACGAGCATTGGCCAAAAAGGCTTTAAGGGTGGGCTACTACTGGCCTACGATGGAAGCGGATGCAAAGGATTTGGTCAAGAAGTGTGATAAGTGCCAGAGGCATGCAGATGTTCATATTGCTCCATCAACAGAGCTCAACAGCATGACTGCCCCTTGGCCATTCGCATGGTGGGGAATAGATTTATTGGGACTGTTCTCCCTTGCCCCTGGTCAGCTCAAATTTCTGATCGTAGTTGTTGATTATTTCACCAACTGGATTGAGGCTGAACCATTGGCCACAATCACTTCAAGAAATTGCCTTAAGTTCGTTAAAAAGAATATCGTAGTACGATTTGGAATCCCAGAGGTAATTGTGTCAGATAACGGCACTCAGTTCACTGATAAGAACTTCCAAGAGACGTTGATCGAGTTAGGAGTGAAATAGCGTTTCACATCCATAGAGCACCCACAAATGAACGGGCATGCAGAGGCAGCCAACAGGGTCATCCTGAGAGGATTAAAAAGGAGATTAGACGAGGCAAAAGGGAAATGGGCATAAGAGCTCCCTTTGGTGTTGTGGGCGTACAAAACGACCCCACACTCAACTACTGGAGAATCCCCCTTTAGAATGGTCTACGGAACGTACGCACTCATTCCAGTGGAAATGGGAGAATTAAACTGGAGGACTACCAATCCTAAACAACCGTTCGAGAACAAGCAAGCTACGTGCGAGGAGTTGGACTTAGTGGAAGAACTTAGAAGCAAAGCAGCTCTCAAAGAGGCATTGATTAAACAAAGTATGGCAACAAGACACAACGCCAATGTCGTCCCAAGAACCTTTGAAGTAGGACAACTCGTCCTAAGGAAGGCATATATCGGCCGGAAGAATGCTGGTCAGGGCAAGCTTGCCCCCAATTGGGAAGGTCCGTACAAGGTCGCTGCAAAGACTGGTAAAGGAGCATACATCCTCCAAACCATGAGTGGAAGAACGATCTCAAATACTTGGAATGCTACGAATCTTAGAAGATATTTTATCTGATAGTTTGTAATTATGAAAGAATATCATGTTACCATTTGAATGATTATTGAAAAGAAAAACGGGCGGGACACTCTTTTTCCCTATGGGATTTTTTATCGAGGCCCTCCCACCCGTCAGACAACGAGGAATTTCTTACAATCGTGTTATGATTTTAATTACTGTTGGTCATGCTAATAACGGACATCCCTATCGCGAGTTAAATTCAAGCTGAGTTTGATAAACTATTGAAAGGGGACAAAAAGAACTTAAACGAATTTTAAGTATTAAACGAAGCAATCAAAAGACTGTTGGTCGCACCCTTATAAATGAGCTAAATCTAAAGTAGAAACTTGGTAAGCTGTTTGTAAGCGATCGTGCAGAATTGCGACCGCTCAAGAGAAAACTAGAAATCAGACAAAACTAACTTAGAAAAAGTTAAAGAGAAAGAACGATCAGTAAAGAAGTACGCATGATATAAACGTTAAAAGGTTGCCCTAAGAAGGCCGGGCTCCATGAAGTAGCGATTACAATAAAAGGGCGACCGTAAGGTCACCCAAAACAGCAAAATACATTCAAAATAAAAATACATTCAAAATGATCATTCAGGACGCCTATAGACGACCGTCTCCTCCTGCACCACGTTTCCCTCTTCGTCCTCTTCAGCAGGTCGAACAATCTGACCACTCCTTAGGAAGTGGTCGTTATTCATGAATTCAGGATTGATCTCAAGAGTGGGATAACAATACTAGATCTGAGCAATACACTCGTCAAACCGCTCTTTCGCAATCGCAAGAGTGGAAGACTCCAAGATCTCCAGCTCGACCACAGCTTTATCGCGATCAGCCTCCATGTTTTTCAGGTCCTCTTTCAAGCCATTAACCTGCCCCTCCAGTCGTTCAACCTTAGAAGATAGCTTAGTCACTTTGGCAGTTTCACTGGCCAACTTGGTCTCAGCATCAACTTTGGCATTTATGGCCTCATCCCGTTCAGTAGTAACTGTACTAAGAGCATCCTTGGTCGGTTGGAGAGCGGCCTCAGCTTCCTTGAGCTTTTCTTTTTTTGATTCCAGCTCTGCCTGAAACTCTGAAATGCGACCAAGAGCAGATTTATACTTGTTAGTTTTATCAAAGAGGTCGCCCAACATCAGACACAAAGAGAAGAGGATCTTCACGAAAATGGTCAAAATCTGTTTCATTCAGATCGTCCAGATCAAGGGACGACCTCCTCAGAACCTCTTTGTCTCTTTTTGAATTTGGAGAATCGAGATCAATCTCAACCGTGCTGGTCCCAGCATTATTTTGTCCTCGGTCCCTCTTTTTTGATCCTGAGCTCGTTCCACGGTCAGGGATGGGAGATTTTTGACCGCCCTCCAGATTTATGGTGCGAGAAGGAGAGGTGGCAAAGGTGACCCGTTTGAGTTTCTTGGACTTCGTCTTCTTGATAAGAGATTCGAAACCAACGCCTGACATTTCAGCTGCAAAAGAAATAAGGAACGGTTAGAGCTAAGGAAAAAATCAAAAAGAAACAAAAACAAACGACTAAAGCAAATAACGGGCAAAACAAATCACACCAATTTTGTGCTTTGCATGTTCGATGGTCTTAGCACGAGCAAATTTATTGCAAGGAAAAATTCCCTCGGGCATCCAGCTTGCCCAGTTTTCCAAAATCCTGACACTTTCTAGGTCGTACTCTCCAAGTCTTCGATGAGTCTTGTAGTTGATGGTGTCGCGGTTATAATGAGAATGAGCCCAAGACAGCGGAAATTTCAGAGAGGCAACGCCTCCATGGGCGTCTAACTACCCAACCAATTCACGAGCCTAGTCGTTAAGTGGAACAACCCAGAGGAAAGCATGCCTCCAAGTCTTAGCAGATTCGCAAAAGGGTTTGAATAATTTCAGAGCGCTTTTACGACTCTTCAGTGAAACCTGCTCCCAACGCCTGGGCTCGCTCCTTATCTCAACAGTGCGGCTAACATCAAATAGAGTAAAGAAAAGACGGCAGTTGATGTCTCGATCTAGAGCGGCCATCACCATCTCAAAGGATTTTATGAGCGCCCAAGCCTTGAAGTGAAGTTGAGAAGGGACGACCCAAGATATCTTAAAACGCGCCTTTGAAAGAAAGTAAACGGAGGGCGCACTTTTAAATCTCTAAGAGTGTTGGTAAACATCACAAACTTTAAGGTTGTGGGAATTGTTGTCGCATGCTCTCCAGCAGGAACACCCTCAGCCCTCCATTCTTGGTCGCCATATCCAAGAAGCTTGGTAAAAAAGGGTAGCACTTCATCACCAGGAGCAAAAACGGAGGATTGTCCGAGGATAGTGGAGGAAATCCAGGAACGGTCGTCGTCAATTACACCACCCCAATCAGGTTCCTCTGGTAGCACCTCGTTGACAAGAGCAGCGGGAGGTCCTAGGTTAGCATTCCCATCATTTTCTTGTGGCAAAATGGCTTGGGGCGAGTGAACGGCCTCAGAATCATTGGTAGAGGTGGAACGACCAAAAGAGGTGGACGATGAAAAATCAGTTGAAGAGGAAAGAGTATCGGAAGAAGGAAGTTCGCTCATATTAGTATCTACGGAACGAGCAGCGTTCTCAGTCATATGAACAGAAGGGCGACCAAAAATCCTAGCAGTCTTTTTTGTCCGCACCAGCACCCTACCCTGCAAGGAGAGGGAAAGTCAGGATCACCTAGAATGATGATTCGCAGAAGGGGGAAACAAAGTCGACCCCATGCCTGACACCCCCAACTCGCCCCAAAAAGAAACACAGAAAATAGAGCGAACAACAATGATAAAATTCATACCTGGAGTAGGAGCGAAGTTCGGACTCAAAGTAGTATACTCCTTAATGAAAAGTATCAAGCGAGCAGAAGTCACGAACCGTCTAAGAGGGAAGTCGTGCACGGGAAGACACCGAGCCAAAATCACCGCAAACTCTGGTCGCTTTCGGAGAAATTTATGCTCGCTTTCAGATATATAGGAAGTAAAGAGTGGAAACGGAAGAGGAGGGAGCAACGTAATTATAAGGTTTTGGAAGCAAGCAAGCGAAACGACGTGACCTTTCACTTGCGCGCGCCTTGAAAACCAAACCGTCATCATGACCAAGCACCGCCATTCCAAATTTCGAGACATCATTAATGACTGTTAGGGAGACGTGAGACGTGGCTTCATGTCAGGTGTCACGCGTCTTATAATCAGAGCAGAATCAACAAAACACTCGAACGATCGACCAATCAACCTCGTACTTTCGTGGACGAGCGGAGAAGCGGTTTGACAACAAGCCTGCACCCGCCCCAAGAGTGACCTTGGCTTGGGGGCAACTGTTCTGGAGTGGGCCGAAGCCCAATCCAGCGATTAAACATTAGAGCGACCCATAAACAATGGGCAAAAGAGCAGGAGCCAGATCAACGGCCCTGATCGATCCGTACAGTAATCAAACGGCCACGTGCAAATCACTGGCACTATATAAGGATTCATGGCATGGCGTCAACTGTCAGGTATACACTATTCACTAGAAAAGTTACTCTGCTCATTCGCTCCTGACTTGGGCATTGGAGTGTCATTGCAGATACACCCGCCCTCTTTTCCTTGACGTGGGACACGACCAGCAGAGCAAGCAAGCAAGGTCTGGCATCCTGCGCGTCCATCACCTCACAGGCTCAGGTACAGATCAGTTAATGATAATAATAATAGTAATAGTAATAATATATTATAACATTTACTCATAAAGTTTAGTTATTGATAAACAATAGACAAAATTACACCAAAGGACCTTTAAGTTATTTATTTGTAACAAGTTGGCCCTTTAAGGTTTTTTTGTAACAAATAGGCCCTTTAAGTTACCTAACGTTGACACCGTTGGCCCTTTTAGTAAAATGACATATCGTTGATTACAACAAAATACACCAAAATATGCTTGGTTGCATCAAAATACATAAGCTATTGTAATCACCATATATAAAGTTGCATTACATCAAAATACATAAGCTAGAGTAATCACTAAAAGGGCCTATTTGTTGCAAAAAAAACTTAAAGGGCCAACTTGTTACAGATAAATAATATAAAGGTCATCTGGTGTAATTTTGCCTAAACAATATGTCTATGAGAATATAGTATATTTTATGGGGGGCTAAAAAACTTTTCAGATTATGTTTGGGACGATTAATTCATTGGTTACCATTGGATAACCTAATGATGTGTGAGTGATAAATAGGTTTTTTTTTACCCCCTTACATATCACTCATACCCCTATATTCACCTTTATCTCAAAAATACCCCTCTCATTTTTTCCAAAATTTGATCAGACCCCACCATTTTGTGAATTTTCCGGAAATAGCTCAATTTAAGGTATTTCCGGAAAAATTTTTAAGGTAATTTCCGGATTTATCGTATTTCCGGAACGTATTTTTCAAAATTTTAAACTTCCAAATTTACGTATGTTTTCCAGAAACATGAATTGCATTCCGAATTTATGGTAAATCCGGAAATTTCACTCAAGTTTAATTCTGAATTTACCATAAATTCGGAAATTTTAAGCAACAAACTTCCGAATTTATGGCGTAAATTCGAAAGTAAAAAAATTACATTCCGAATTTACGTCATAAATTCGGAAGTTTAGTTAGTTTTTTTTTCTCCTTCTCTAACTCCTTCTCTGCTTCTTCTTCTCCACCAACCACCCTTGTCAGCATCTTCTCCAACATCTTCCCCACCTGAGAAAATGGAAGATCTATTGGAATGGCAGTTGTGCCCAACCCAGAGATCCTCAGACTAATTTCTAACTGCCCTCCATCGCCCTGGGGCGGTCGAGAACAGGGCTGATGGTGTTTTCTTTAGGTCTCGCGACAACTACTTCTGTAGGCAGGACAAACATTTCACATTAAGCGAGTTGAAGGAAAAGGTGGAGAGGAAGGTTCGCCAAGAGGGAGAGTGGCGTAAAGACATCTCTCGATACGTTACCGCAAGTGCATATGTCTCCAAGACGGAATTCTCCGCTATGAAGCTATTGATATCTGGAGCGACAACGATGTTCGCGAAATGATGCAACATCATTTGTAATGTTCCATTGGGACGTCAAATCCTGGCGCTATTTGTCGAAACAATGCCCACACCAGAAGAGATCATTTATATTATGGAGAGCACACTCCCAAAAAATCAGTAGTTTTGTTTAATTTTCTTTTGTTGTTTTTATCGTTTACGTCTATTTCGAGTGTTATGTACGTTGTTTTTATCATTTTCGTGTATTTCGAGTTTATGTACAGTCACGTTTTGTCATTGTAGAACGCATTTTAATTTAATCGAATAATTGTTTGGTTTTTTAAGTTTGCATTCCGAATTTAGCTTAAATTGATTATAAATTCGGAATGTGAGGGGTGCAATTTCCGGATTTACAGCATAAATTTGGAGATCAAAGTTTTGAATTTTCCGGATTTACGTCAAAGGGACGTAAATTCGGAATGTATTTTCATTCCGAATTTACGTCCCTTTGAGGTAAATCCGGAAATTTCAAAATTTTGCTCTCCGAATTTACGCTGTAAATCCGGAAATTGCAATTTTTTTCTAAAAATGAAGGCATTTTCGTCCAAAGGAGGATTTATGGGGGTATGGATGATAAGGTGGGGGTAAAAAAAAAGGCTCATAAATAAATTAATCGAAAGACATGTTGTTTATCAATACTCCTATGAGAAAATGGTATCGTTGAAATCCACATGAGTTCTTGATTTAGTTATTTTATATTATTTATTATATGGTTTATGATGATGATAATAATAATAATAATAATAATTATATATTATAACATTTTCTTATTACTTATTTTTTTTTTGATAAGCAATACTTCATTGAAAAAAGCCCTAGGGGTGCTCAAACCCAAACAACAAAAGTTACATATTGTTTAGGCAATGAAGTGGATCAAGCCACCAAGCAGAAATATCAAAATTTAAATTACAATGATATATATAGACCAACCAACTCCAAGTTAACTGCTTGATGCATGACATGATAGATTCAATGTTCGGATCCTCGTTCTTGAAGATAAGAGCATTCCTAGCCAACCAAATACTCCAACAAGTAGTCAACCAAATTAAGTCTTTTGTTTTCTTGGCCTTTTTACCTTTGGATAGCTTCCCCTACCAAACACAATGTTCGAGCAAGCTGTTGGATCCCACATGGTCGATCCTACACCAAACGCACACCCGCGACCAAATATCCGATGCAAAGGTGCAGCTCAAAAATAGGTGAAACTGCAATTCAACTTCATTCCAACACAATGGACAGAGAGCGTCATCGTCCGGTGCGATAACAAGTCGGTGTCGCAAATTTCCGCGATTTGGAAGAGCATCCCTAAGTAAGCGCCATCCAAAAACAATAACCTTGGAGGGAGCGACACATCTCCATAACTTCTCCAACATCTTATGTAATTCATTTTGATCGCTCCCCATTACCTCCCGAAGCATCTCTTTGTAACAAGAACGGACGGTAAATTTTTTCGAAGTCTCAAGCTTCCATATCCAAGTATCCTCAATCCCTTGAGCAAGAGTCACTGGGGCCAAGATTTGTTGAAGATATGCAGCCTCCAAATGATTAACACGCGATTGAGATACTAGCCAAGATTCATTCCACCGCCAAAATCCATCCCTCCACCCTCCAAAGTCCCGCACCACCACATGGTTTGATTCACGGCCCGTCCATAGAGAAGGAAAAAGCCGAGAAAAAGAAGAAGTTCCCAGCCAAACATCATTCCAAAAATCCACCGAAGCGCCATTCCCCATCCTACGAGAAACCTGCTGGCCGAAAAAAGATAGAGGAGAAAACGCGAGATCAAGCATCATCAAATCACGCCACCAAATAGACCCAACAGCACCTCTTCTTAATGCACCCTCTGATCGTTGTATAAAGGCATCCTTGAAGCTTCCATATATAATAAGCCTTTCCAAGGAGCGAAATCATCAACAAGTGCCCGCCACTTCCACTTACTTAAAAGAGCCACATTAAATAAATCTAAATTTTTGATACCGAGGCCTCCGTCATTCTTCGGTTTGCAAATTTTGTCCCAAGCAACCCAATACATACCCCTATCTCCATCATTGATTTGCCATAGAAAATCCCTTTGTATTTTAATCATTGCTTTAATAACCGACTTCGGTGCTTTATAGAAAGAAAAGAAATACAAAGGGATACTATTTAACACCGAATTAATAAGAGTGACTCTACCTCCAATTGAAAGATGACGCCCCTTCCATGATGCTAGCCTTTTTCTAAGCATATCAAGTACCGGCTTCCACATTGTCGCCCTTCTTGGATTGGCCCCAACCGGAATCCCCAAGAACTTAAACGGGATGGACTCCGTTTTACAATGAAGGAAAGTAGAAGTGGAATCAAGAAACTCCTCTGAAGTATTAATACCAATGATCTTGCTCTTATGAAAATTCACACGTAACCCGGAAACCAATTCAAAGCTTCTTAAAATTGTCTTGATGGCCCACAGATTATCCCAAGAAGGCTTCCCCATTAACACCGTATTATCCGCAAATTGCATAATAGAAAACCGGAGAGAAGAATTAATATCATAACCCGCAAAATAGTCAATCTCCACCGCTTTAGCTACTAAAGTCGACAAGCCTTCCACCACAATGAGGAACAAAAAAGGGGAAAGAGGATCCCCTTGTCTCAAACCTCTAAACGCCTTAAAATCATTAGTGGGACTCCCATTAACCAACACCGAAAAAGTAGTATTGCAAACACAAGACTTCATCCAAAGAATCCATTTTTGAGGAAAGCCCATCCGATCTAACATATAAAATAAGAACTTCCACGAGATGGAGTCATATGCCTTCTCGAAATCAACTTTAAAAATCAAACATTCATCCTTCGATCTCTTAGCATAATCAACTACCTCATTAACGACCAACACCCCGTCCAAAATTTGCCTACCCCCCAAAAAAGCCGATTGGCTATTCGATATAACACTAGGGAGCACCTTCTTAAGCCGATTTGCCAACACTTTTGCCAAAATTTTGTAGAGAGACCCTATCAACGAAATCGGTCTATACTCCCCCAAACCTTGAGGATTATCATTTTTGGGAATCAATGCAATAAAAGTTGCGCTAATGGCCTTAGGGAGAAATGTTTTATCATGAAACTCATTAATAAAATCAACAACATCCTTTTTCAACAAATCCCAACATAATTTGATGAAGCTCATGTTAAAACCATCCGGCCCGGGGCTCTTATCGCCATCACACCTCCACACTTCCTCCCTATTTTCTTCCTCCGAAAAAGGTTCGATCAAGAAATCCATATCAACACGAGAAAGCTGATTAAAAGCAAGACCATCAAGAGTGGGGCGAAATTGACAAGACTCCACAAAACACTTCTCAAAATGATGTTTAACCGAATTCTTCACTTCCTTCACCTCCTCCATCATCTCACCATTACTCCTTAATAACAACAAACTACAACGGCGCCTTTTAAATTTTAAAAGGGAATGGAAATACCTTGAGTTCATGTCACCTTCCTTGATCCACCGTGCTCGAGACTTTTGCGCCAAAATTGACTCCTTTGCTTGAATTTGATTCCAAAAAGAAGTTGAGACCTCCTTTCGGTTCATAACCAAAGCGCTATCCCACCCCTCACATAAAGCATGGTCAAGCAAATTCAAATCCCGAACCAATGACTCTATGTTCAAGTCAAGCTTACCGAACACCTCTCTATTCCAACCCCGCAATTTCTCCTTTAAAAGCTTGAATTTTTCCTTTACCACATGAGCCTTATGACCCCTAATATTGAACCCATTCCAGCACTCCTTCACAAAGGGTAAGAAATCAGCATGATCATACCAAGCCTTAAATATCCGAAAAGGCTTTGGCCCCCAGTCTTTTGCAAGACGAAGGAGCCAAATAGGATTGTGATCGGATATGTCACGCTTACCAATCCATTGTCCAGATATGCCCCACAAATCAATTAAACCCTCAGAAACAAGGAACCTATCCAAACGACTCATAGAAAGACCATTCGAACAATACCAAGAGAATCTGTTACCTGATACTAGAACATCAATCAAATCCATGGTTGATATAAAGTTGTTAAAATCAGAAATTTCTATATAAGAACTATCACCACTTCTCCCCCGCCGCTCCTCCACACTAGAAACCGCATTAAAATCCCCAACAACAAACCATTCCCCTTCTCCAATGGACTGTTTAATCAGCCTCAAATCATTCCACAGTCTTCTCTTTTCCACTATCGAGCATGGGGCGTAAACATTGATGATATGCACCAAGCTAGATTGGAAAGATATAGTAACTCCCAAAAAACCTTCACCATTAAAAGTGGAAGAGACAGACCAACCACTTTCAACCCAAGAACACAGTAAGCCACCTGAGAGACCCGTCGACGGATGATAAATAAATTTAAACGGCTTTGCTCCCCATAACACGCCCACTTCCCTTTCATCCACCACCTCCCTCTTAGTTTCCTGAATGCAAATAAAATCAAAGCAACCAGACTGAATATTAGTTGCTAGCCGGCGCCGTTTACTACGGTCACCCCACCCTCTCATATTCAACGAAAGCAAATTCATGGAACCCCGTTGGTGTTCACCCTCTTACTGCATGCCTCTTCATCTCTTGCCTCCCCTTCCTCAATCATCCTAACATAATGTTCGTCAGGCATGTTTCCTTCAATTCCCAAACTCTTTGCAGACTCCCACACCTTTTGAGCAACTGACTTACTCTGCAGAATCCAAAACTTATTATTACAGCAAGCAATATTACCCGAAGAGATAGAACCATCACATAACACCACCCTCGCCGAAAATAAAGATGATGAGTCTGGCCTTTGATTGGATACCAAAGGAACAGCGACAACATCATTTTTCTCAAGAGAAGCGGTGGAAACGGATTTGAGCTCACGGGGAGCTTTCTTTAGCTTGCCTTTTCTTGGGTAATGTTTCGGTGCCACCATTAATATTTTACGCGCCTTCTTGGTTTTGGGGAAAGCAGGTGGGGCGTCCACACCATGCTGATCATTAGGAACACAAGTTACCAGCGCTGGTCCCGATTTTTGATTGGAAGAAAACAAAGACTCTTCCACCATAGTTGGAGTCGCTCCACCGGCCTGGGTCCCACCCATCATAGCCTCATGATTCCCATTTATATTTAAATTTGAACTTTCCCACAAAGGTTGTACCTCATCAACGACTTTCTCATTAATACCATCCTTAATTGCTTCGTTACTCCCCCTTAAATTGCTGGGCATTGATTCCCCATTAAAGTCGTTATCATCACCAGATGCATCCCCGAAGGTATCACCGTTACCGGAAAAGTAGGACTCCAAGAACTCCGCATCAGAACTAGAGGAGTCATCATTCACCTTTTTTGTGCATTCTTAGTCCACACCGATGGACCACACCAATCTTCCACCATTTTAATCGAAAAAGATACCTTGTTAATTGATACTTGGATCACCTTGTTGACCGTTCCCGTGATTGGACTGCGAACCATGATTCGGGCAACATCGAAAGACTTCTTCAAAGCTGTATTATCATCTGAGCACATATAGACGCCAACATTAGCTGATAGTTTCTCGAAAAAATCAGCATTCCATGCATGCACCGGAACCCCGTAACATCGAATCCAAGTTACCCTCTCTGTGTCAACATCAGTGGGTTTCCACGGACGGACCCATTTGAACCATTGAGCTAACCATTCCTTCGCATCATCAATAAAGCCAGTGAAATCATCGTCATCTTGTCCACCTTCCAACAGTACTAGATTAGACCCCAACGGAGTAGCTTTGGTAGTAAACACCCCTTCCCTCGCAAAAAATTCATGGATATTATAAGCATCTCCCGGATTGATAACCTCTCCCACCATCGCTCTTACCAACTGCCCAACGTCCGGAATATCATAGGACCACATATCCTTCGTCACATCTCTCTGCTGGACGAAATTCGGATTGAGTTTCTCTTTCCAAACCATCGTTGCTTTCGAAGGAGCCTTGGGAATGGGATTTGGTCGAAGTTTCTTGGGATCCTCCCTTTGGAACCTAGGAAGATTGACGTGAATCTTTTCTCCCTCCACGAATATATTATCCAACATGATCGCCATTCTCTTCGGATTGCGAACGTCAAAGAAACGAACGAATCCAAACCTATGTCCAAGGGCGTTTCTTCTTCCCGGAATTACGACCTCCTTCACCCTTCCATGTTTGGAAAATATCTCCAGCAGATTTCGTGCCCAAGCCTCTCCGGGAAGTTCGTAAAATAGAAAGAGGTGCAATCTTTTCTCCTATCGTCATCCTTCATGAACCGAGACGCGATATCTACTTTTCTCTGTCGGTGTCCATCTCCATAGCGTTTGTTTTTCTTTCCCATAACCACGTGCCATCCTCCATTGATACGGCCCCCACCCCACGGTTCACCCGTGTCCTTCTCCCACGTTTTCATACTAATTGTCGTTCACTAAACCTGTTCTGCGTCAAAAACAAATTTGTTCAGAACATTGTATTGCATCAACAAGTTAGTCGTAGGAGAAGAATCAAGTTTTGATGGTGACGACTTAAGGCTGAAGACGGCGGCGCACAAGCATGATTCTTATTACTTATAATCTATTATGACGTTTAGTTTTATAAATATATGTTATATATTATATATCATAACATTTGACACATGGGTAAAGTTAGTTTATTTGGAAAAAATGCAACATTCTAATAAGTTAAAAAATAGAGATAAAGTTAATATAATTATTAGGGTATGTTTTTGGTCCCTATAAATATAACGAATTTTGTTTTTAGTCCCTATAAAATATTTTGAGCACTTTTGGTCCCTACTTTATTTTTCGTTAGCACTTTTAGTCCCTGCCGTTAGTTTTCACTAACGGCGCTGACGTGGCATGACACATGTGGCATTTTTTAATGTGTTGGCATTTTAGGGGTATTCCACGTCATTTAAAATTAAATAAACAAAAAAACAGAAATTAAAATTGAAATTAACCACAGCCCTAATTCCCAATTCCTTTCTCACTCTCACTCCCTCCTTCTCTTCCAAATTATTGTCTTTGTCTGAATATCTGGAAAAACAACAGATCTGAAAATCGAAAACGAAACTAAGAACAGAATCATGATGAACATAGAAAAACAGGTCTGAAAAATGAAACTTGAAATCGAAAAAAAAAACACATCTAAAAAATGAAAAGGAAACTGAGAAAAGAATGAAAATGAAGATGAAGAAGGAAAAAACAACTGAAAACTAAACTAGAAATCTGGAAAAAAAAAAGTTAGAAAAACAGATCCTAAAAGAACGGAAAATGAAGATGAAGACGATTGGGTTTTAATTTTTACGAAAATGGGGTTTGAAGGCAGTTTCGATTTCGTTTCCAGTTATGGGAAAGAATGAACATGCTAGTTCGAGTAGGTTGTTTGATGCGAAGTGTGTGAGAATGATGGGATAAATGCTATTGTTAAAGAAAGAGGAAATAACGATGAATGGGAAAGTGTGGGGATGATGGGAAAGAACGAAGATGCTGAGTGCTGACAATTCTTTTTTTTTTTTGACAAAAGAGTGCTGACAATTCATAAATGCTATTGTTCCCTGCAACTATTGTTTAGCTTCAGATTCAGCACATTTCATGGAAGATGAGAATGGGTCTCGAGGAAGAAATGGGGGAAACATTTAGAGCACTGTTTTCGAGCCACAACTGCAAAGGGGACCCTTTGATGCTGAGGAACACGAACCTGAGCTTGTACCCATGGTTGCTTTCCCTTTCCATCTTGAAGCGTCGTCCGTTGATGATGCTCCTCTGTGCATTTTGAGCTCCGAAATTCCTCTTCAATGGTGTCCAAATGAGGGAGAGAAGAAGAAAACAGCGATACACAGGGAGAGAAGAAGAAAAACAATTTTAATATTAGATCCTGATTTATGTTTTAATGTTTTTTTATTTCCAACGTGTCAGATGACATGTCAATATTAAGTGACGTGGAAAATGCCAGCACATTTAAAAAAGCCACATGTGCAGTTCCACGTCAGCTCCGTTAACGAAAATAAACGGCAAGACTAAAAGTGCTAACGGAAAAAAAAGTAGGGACCAAAAGTGCTCAAAGTATTTTATAGGGACTAAAAACAAAACTCGTTGTAATTACAGGGACTAAAAACATATTTAACCCTAATTATTATCATGCTGATTTGAGTAAGGAAAAAAGAAGAAGAAGCTCTAGAACTTACAAATAGTAATGGATGATAAACCTATATAGCTAACATCAATAACATACTCATATATGCTAACCTACCTCATCGTCTTTATTGTATGGCTCAAACCACTTCCACAGGGTCTTCGGATCAGCAACATTTCTCAGATAGACAATTCCAACCTACAAAAAATATAATGAATCAATGTAGAGCACAAGATAAACATATACGTCCAAGAAATTAAGAATTTTGACATCGACCTAAAAGTAAAACTTCAATAAATAAATTATCTGTAAGGAACAGAACATAACCTGATGTCACCAACTTATCTTTTGTCTCATTAAACTAAACATGAGATCAAAAGAAACAAAATAAGATGCAATTTAGCCCATGTCTGACAACATGAAAATTAGAAGTAAAAGAGAAGACATCCGTAAATTCATCCTGCAATATTTTTGCATCTGGAAAGTCGGCTGCAAGTTGTCTGCCGCGTTTTCCTACTGCAGCATTGTTGCACCCCGAAAGATCCGGATTGGACCTTTCATCGTACAACGTGAAAATTTGTGAAGCCGCCATCAACATTTTTTATTTAGGGACCAAAACATTGAAAAAGGGTCCTTTTTTTTTAAGGCGGGTGGTCCTTTGAGAACTAGAGATGTAGGTTCGGGGGTCGGTTAGGTGTGGGGAAGGTATTAGCACCCCACACCTCCTTTCTACCGAAAGGGAACCTTTAACTTGATGTGCGGTTTTGACAGAGTTGATTTGAAACAATTCGTTCTACTTCTTTTTTATTTGAGAAAAGTGTTTTTGAAAACGGGGGAAAAGAAGAATCTTTTTATTATTTTTTTAAAAGTGTGCTTGACGGGATGTGACCCGCTCCTACGTATCTCCCGGTGCGATGGAGAATTCAAAGCTTACGTAGTTCTCCTTAGTCGAGACACTTTGTGTTGGTGTTTTTTATTGTAGGGGTTTTCGGTCCTAGACTGTACAGTCCACTAGACCTAGAACAAAGACAACCCCGCCTGAACAGACGACGTGCCCCCTACTTATTGAAAATGTTTTTTTGATTAAGGAAGAAAAAGATTTGTTGTGAGGTTGGTTGCTTTTATTTAGCAAGTATCTTAGGCTCGCCCGAACTGTACCGCTCGCTAACCCTAAGACGCTAACCAATACCGGATGTACATCCGACTCGATTCCTTACTCATTTTTTGAAATAGGGTTCAAGTTGTTAATTACTTGTTTTAATTCTCATAAGTATCCCAAGATGTTTGAGCTGTACAGCTCCGATCTTAGGACGCTAGACAACACCGGCCGTACGTCCGACTTGCCTCCTTATGAGTTTTCAAAAAGGTTTATTGTTGACCTTAGAAAGAATTTGATTGTCTTATGAAAACAATTTGAGAAAAGATTGAGTTTGGAAAAAGCTTTAGAAAATGATTGATTTGAAGAAAGGAGAAGGGAGTTTGAGGGTGACATTGGTCACAAAAGGTTTGTTGGGATGGCGTGGCATCCAAAAGGAAAAGAAAGTAGAACATTCAATCAATTTCCAAGTCAAGAACCAAAGTGCAACATTTAACAAATTGCAAGCAAAACAATCAACAATGCAAGCGTAAGCATATACAATTAAGGTGTTGAATCCCTTTAGGTAATCTTTAACACTTGGGATATGTACAAGTGCATAAGTGTTAAATCCTCTTACCAAATCATCAACACAAACATGATTTTCAAAGCAAGCAACAAAAACAAGCACAAACCCTAATTATCTCATGAAATGCGACACCAACATAGAGCTAAAACCTCATTTTATTCTTTGAAAGCAACAAAATCATGCAAGCAAATGACATAGATCAAACTTTTTGGCAAGGATTCACATGATTAAGCAAAGGAATGCACTAAGATCACACAAATTCTAATTTTTCTACAATATGCGAAATGAAACATAATCCCAAATCACAATTTTATTCATGAAAATGCAAGAACAAAATGAAAATAGCACAAACACACAATTTATTCCAAAAGAGAGAGATGCATTTCAAGCATCCAAACCTCCCAAAGTGTTTGTCAAAATGCTTGAAACACATCTCTCATTCAACAACAACAATTATATCAACATTTCAACATAAAATAGAGCACTAAAATGCAAAGAAATGCTTGATATGCAAAAATAGATTGATGATCTACATTTTTTATGCTAAAATTTTGATGATGTTAAGATTGAGAGTATACCTCAACTCCAAGCTAGAATAGCAAAAGAAATAAGGTGAATGAACACTAAACCACTTGAATCAACCCTCTAATCTTCAATCTTGAGCTTGATTCTTGAGATTTGAAGATGGATCTTTGAAGAGAATGCAAGGATGATGAAGGATTTAGGACTAGAATGTTGATTTGAAGTGAAAAAGTGAAGAAATGAGGTGAGGGAATGAGGAGGTGTATTCGGCCAAGAAGGGAGAAGAGGAGAGGCTAGGTTTTTGAGTGTGAATTGTGAGCCAAAACCTTGTGAGAGGTGAGGATATGAGGGTATATATAATGTGCAATTAGGTTTAGGGGCATTTAGGTCATTGTGTACCTCATCTCATTCTAGGATTGCATTTTAATTTTGAATCAAGGGTGAGGATTGAAACACACTTTGATGAGGGGCAAAAAAATGCAAAAATGAGAGGGAAATGAAGGGGGTTATTCGACCACATTGGGAGAGTGGTGCCCAAGTTTTGCAAGTTGTCATCTTGTACTATTGTACTATCATATGACCATTCTATTATCCCTTCATTTTTGATTATTCTTCTTAGGATAATTGTACAAAAATACACCCAATTTAGGCCACATACTAGGAATCTTAGGAATATGCCATTTTATGAGATCACAATGACCAAAAATATCATAAAAACCTCATCTTGAAATTTTTGTAGAATATTCATTTTTGATGCCTTTTTTGAATTTGAATTTTTATGCAATTGCGTGCATGTATGCGCAAAAAAATATATGACCAAGGGTGTCTTGCTTCAAATAGTTTCCTCTAAAATTGCACAATGATTTTTGATGAAAAATTATCCTATTTTTAGAAAATGACCAAAATACCCTTTTGCCCTAAAAACTCAAAAAAAATGTATGCACAATGTTCTTCACACTCTTCAAAATAATGCCACACTTCTCAATTTATTTATTTTTGTTGAGAATTAGGGTTTTGACCTAGGCGGACAAAATTAGGGTATGACAGCTGCCCCTCTTTATTTGGATTTTAACAAGGAATATGAATTGGCCGAAACATATTCCGAGGCAAAATAGAAATAAAGAATTCAGAAATTATACCAATTTTGTCTACTTAGAGAAACCAGAATTTTCCTTTTTCTTTTTTTCTCTTTTTTTTGTT
This sequence comes from Astragalus glycyphyllos, assembly GCA_963573325.1. Lineage (NCBI taxonomy): Eukaryota > Viridiplantae > Streptophyta > Magnoliopsida > Fabales > Fabaceae > Astragalus > Astragalus glycyphyllos. Next base: position 43,697,695 of record OY754307.1, read on the forward strand.
CCTTTTTGAAATATGATACAAATGCAATGAAAAGATTTTTTTTCTTCTCTTTTTTTGTTTTTCTTTTTGGAATCAATTGGTGCCAACCCTCAATAAGCCAGCGAAAGCAGTAAAGAAAGCAAAAAAAAGGGTGCCGGCCCTCATTAAGCCGGCGAAGGAAGCTGCCTAAAGCCTTTTAACGAATCGCGAACGATCCGAGTTTGCACTTGGGCCTGGGGAGCACGTGGGCTCAAAGGGGTGGTCTTTCGAGCGACCGGGGGAGGGTACTATATCAAGTCTAGATCTCGATATTTCCCTAGGACTGCGCCATGTTTTAGGCCAACACAGCTATCCTTTTCGACTGGACCTATTGAGGTCAAAGGGACTTACTCGCAGCTCGAATACGAAGTGAAGTCAATCTTCTGGGGGACACGTGGGTCCAAAGGGGGATCCGCAAATCCAATTAGCTTTCTTCAGTTGGTCAATGCTATCGCACTGATCCAGGGTACCTGCGTACGTTAGTTGATGCAAGGGATGGTGCATGAATGCAAGGGTGCAGGTTATGCAAAAGCATGTTATGCGAGTGCGTGTGATGCGGGTGCATGCGATGCGATGATTTGATGAATGCCGTGAAAATGCTTTTGATTTTCTTTTGATTCTTCTTGATCAGCTTTCTTTTTTTTTTCTGATCATTTTTTTTTTGACTTATTTTCTCTTTGCTGGTTCGACCGACCTGTGACACTCATGGCACAAGACTGGGGAACTTATTAGAGTTGCTGCGGCGCACGGGCCGGGTGCAGGTTTGCTTTATGATTTGCCATCTGAAGTGTTTGATGGGCGCAATTATTTTCCTTGCAACATTAATTTGTTTTTGAGAAATCACTTCCTTCCCGTGACTTATGGGGATTTCGCAATGATTGCAATGCTCTAGGATTTATGCACATGTTTTACAATTCAGTATTACCATCATCATAAAACGTTTATTTTGAGCAGAAAATAGAAAAGCAAACTGATATGAGAAAAATTGAACTTTATTGATGTGGAAACCGGTCGTACAGAAAGTTACGCCGACTGTTCAATACATTTGAAAATTTAAACTGCAAAAAGACACGAAAGAGAGAGAAGAGCTAGTTTCTAAATGTCCGTCTCTGTGGAACAATGCCAAACATTTATGTCCTTGACCTTGATCACCCCTCTATCCAAACCTTCAGGAGTGCTGTATGCCCTTGTTTATTTTCATGCCCAAGTTTTCTGACCCTAATTTTTTCCTGGATCGCCCTTTGCGGGTTTTCAATCCACCGGGTTGCTCTGATTTTGCCTAGGCCGCCCTTTCGGGTTTTCAACCTAGCGAGCTAATTCTTACTTGGCTTATCTTTCTCTTTTTTCGTCTATTTCTTTCAGGCATAATACTTCTTCACCGAATCTGAATTGACTGGATTTTTGAGTTCTTCACCGTCCATGTTGGTGAGTATTAGTGCTCCTCCAGAGAAGGCTTTCTTGACCACATAAGGTCCATCATAAGTGGGAGTCCATTTTCCTCGGGGATCGCTCTGAATGAGCAATATCTTTTTGAGCCCAAGATCTCCCTTGTTGAACTCTCGAGGGCGAACTTTCTTGTCGAAGGCCGTCCTCATCCTCTGTTGATACAGCTGTCCATGACACAATGCAATTCTTTTTTCCTCAATGAGATTTAACTGATCCAGACGAGCTTGTACCCATTCAGCTTCTTCCAACTTGGTTTCCATCAATACCCGTAGGGAGGGTATTTCAACCTCAATAGGGAGGACTGCCTCTGACCCATATACTAGAGAAAAAGGGGTTGCCCCAGTTGAGGTACGCACTGAAGTGCGGTATCCGTGCAAAGCAAAAGGAAGCAACTCATGCCAATCTTTGTAAGTTACCACCATCTTTTGAACTATTCTCTTGATATTCTTGTTGGCCGCTTCGACGGCTCCATTCATCTTGGGTCGATAGGGGGAAGAATTATGATGCTGGATTTTGAATTCTGTGCACAGGTCTTTCATCATCTTGCTGTTCAGGTTGCTGCCGTTATCGGTGATGATCCTGTTTGGAAGGCCGTAACGACAAACCAGATCTTTCTTTACAAACCTTGCAACCACAGAGCTAGTGATGCTTGAGTATGAGGCAGCTTCAACCCACTTGGTGAAATAGTCAATGGCGACAAGGATGAAGCGATGCCCGTTTGATGCTTTTGGCTCGATAGGACCAATGACATCCATCCCCCACATTGAGAATGGCCAAGAAGCAGTCAGAACGTTTAATGAAGCAGGTGGTACATGGATATGATCGGCATAGATTTGGCATTTGTGACACTTTCTTACAAAGCTGTAACAGTCAGATTCCATTTGCAGCCAATAATAGCCAGCTCTTAAGATTTTTCTGGCCATGGTGTGTCCACTGGAATGAACCCCGAATGAGCCTTCATGGACCTCTTTCATAATCTTTTCGGCCTCCTCTTTCGCAACACACCTTAGGAGAACCATGTCATAATTTCTCTTGTAGAGAACTTCACCATTCAGGAAGAAATTCCTCGACAGCCTTCTGAGCGTTCTCTTGTCATTTTCTGATGCCCCAGGAGGGTATTCCCTGGTGGTGATGTACTGCTTGATATCATGGTACCACGGCTTGTCATCAGGCTCTTCATCTATTGCAGTGCAGTAATGATGTGCTGGTAGATCCCTATGCTGGATTCTGAGGTGAGCTAAACTCTTGTCACAACTGATGTTGAACATTGACGACAAGGTTGCCAAAGCATCGGCCAACTGGTTTTCGCTTCGAGGGATATGCTGGAAAGTGACTTCCTCAAAGGACTCCATCAATTCTTGAACATAATCACAATAGGGAATCAATTTGGGATCTCTGGTCTCCCAATCACCTCGCACCTGATGAATAACCAAGGCTGAATCACCATACACATCAAGCCTTTTGACCTTCCATTCAAGGGCTGCCTGAATACCCAGGATGCATGCTTCATATTCCGCAATGTTATTTGTAACATAAAAGCTCAGTCTTGCAGTGACCGGAATGAAGCGATTGTCTAGAGAGATTAACACAGCTCCGGCCCCATGCCCCCACATGTTGGATGCACCATCAAATATCATCCTCCATCTTTCATCTTCTTGGGACTTCCCCTCGTCGAATAATGCCATGATCTCTTCATCGGGAAAATCATACTGCATCGACTGGTATTCTGGGATAGGCTGACAAGCTAAGTACTCAGCAAGTGCGCTGCCCTTGACTGCCTTCTGCGTGACGTACAGGATATCATATTCTGACAATAACATCTGCCAACGGGCAATCCGTCCTGCGAGAGCTGGTTTCTCAAAAATGTACTTGATCGGATCCATTTTAGACACCAACCAAGTTGTATGGCTCAGCATGTACTGCCTTAAACGATGAGCAGCCCAAGCCAAAGCACAACAAGTCTTCTCCAGCATTGTGTATCTTGTCTCGCAGTCAGTAAATTTCTTGCTCAGGTAATAAATAGCATGTTCTTTCTTGCCTGACTCATCATGCTGCCCCAGCACACACCCCATCGAATTGTCTAACACGGTTAGGTACAAGATCAGCGGTCTTCCGGACACCGGTGGCATCAGAATTGGTGGATTCTGAAGATACTCTTTAATTCTCTCGAAGGCTCTCCGACAATCATCGTTCCATTTGGATTCTTGGTTCTTGCACAACAGCTTAAAGAGAGGCTCGCAAGTGGCTGTCAGTTGGGATATGAACCTTGAGATGTAGTTCAGTCTCCCAAGAAAACCACGGACCTCCCTTTCAGTCTTTGGTACTGGCATTTCAAGGATTGCTTTGACTTTATCTGGATCAACTTCTATCCCTTTCTGACTGACGATGAACCCCAGTAGCTTTCCGGATCTTACACCGAAGGTGCATTTAGCTGGGTTTAATCTGAGTTTGAACTTCCTTAGACGTTCAAAGAGTTTTTGCAGATTCACAATAGGCTCTTCATCAGTCTTGGATTTAGCAATCATATCATCCACATACACCTCGATTTCCTTGTGCATCATGTCGTGGAACAATGTCACCATGGCCCTCTGATACGTCGCACCGGCGTTTTTGAGTCCGAAAGGCATCACCTTATAGCAAAAGGTTCCCCAGAGAGTTATGAAGGTTGTTTTCTCCATATCTTCCGGAGCCATCTTTATCTGATTGTATCCTGAGTATCCGTCCATGAAGGAGAATAAAGAGTGTTGGGCTGTACTGTCCACCAAAATATCAATGCGGGGTAGGGGAAATCATCTTTGGGGCTGGCTCTGTTCAGATCCCTGTAATCGACACACATCCTGACTTTCCCGTCCTTCTTCGGAACCGGGACGATATTGGCAACCCATTGAGGATACTTGGCAACCGCTAGAAACCCGGCATCAAACTGCTTCTTTACCTCATCCCGGATTTTCAACCACATCTCTGGCTTCATTCTTCTCAGTCTTTGCTTTACAGGCGGGAATTCTGGCTTTACTGGCAACTTGTGCACAACAATATCAGTATCCAACCCAGGCATATCTTGATACGACCATGCAAAAATGTCAACGTAATCGCGCAGGAGCTGAATTAACTTCATACGATCACTGTCGTTCATTGCAGTACCGACCTTAACTTCTTTCTTGTTCTCATTTGTACCCAAGTTGATTACCTCAGTTGATTCTCCGTGAGGCTGAATGACCCTTTCTTCCAGTTCCATTAATCTCATTAGTTCTGGAGGAGCTTCCCAATTGTTCTCAATATCTCCCTCAGTTTGATTAATTGGATGATCAAAGTCAAAATATGGATCATCGGCATTGTTATTTTCAGAGATAATTATTGTTGATCTGCATTTGCAGAGGCAAAAAGCAGAATGAAAGGCGAAAAAAACAGGCAAAATAAAATAAAGCGGAGAAGACACATGAAATTAAGGGAAATGATTTTATTGATGAATTTCAAAAACAACGTTTTTTATTGATGATGATAGCAATGAAGATAAAAACATGCGTGCCCCTAACAACTTATCCTATGGCCTTGGGCAGAGCCACAGGGGTGCATTACAAATTATTACTTTGAATTAAAAGCCACGGGAAAGTCAGCAGCTTCCCAATTCTTCAACTTTTCACCGGCAAAGCAACGGCGGACTAGGCTGGTATCACCTTTTTCAGCTCCAGGACCATCCCCAATGGCAGCGATTTGATTAGGGTCCAGCAACCCTGCACTCTTAAAGCTCTGGCGAATATCACAGATAGGGATCTTTTTTGACCAAGGATCATGGCCTCTCAGTTTGGCCAACCACCTGCTCTTTCTTTCCTCTGCCATCCCCAATGGCCTCGGATTGTAATCATATGAAATCTCAATTGGCCTTCTGACTTCTCTGCCATTATTAGACTGAAGGGTCATCACGCTTTCTTCTGTTTCAAAAGTAACTACTTGAACTACACGGCGGTCCATCAAGTCTTGCAAGATCTGCTTAAAAACTTCACAGACCCCTTTACACAGGGAATCAGCACACCCATTCTCCTGACAACATCCTTTCTCAATGACCTCAAATCGACACAATTCAGCGTGAATGGCATCCAAGGGAGTTTTAATTTTCTCAACCTCCGTTATCACCTGTCCAGTAGAATCTTCTATTGCATTGGTCGACGGATTCCCATGTCCTGGAAGTGGATTTGTAGTTATACTTGGACTGTTCTGTTTGAAAGAAATCCAATTAGCGTCGATTAAGTCCTGAACTACGTGCTTAAAAGCTTTGCAGTCCTCCACTGTGTGACCGATTCCACCCTCATGAAAACTACAAGTAGCATTGGCATTATAGCTCCTAGAGAAAGGAGGCTGGAGAGGCTTCATCGAGCGAGTGTTGATTAGGTTTTTGGAGACCAGATGATTGAACAGCTCCGTGTAAGTCATCGGGATTCAATCAAAACTGACGCGCTTCTTATACTGGTAGTTCTGGGCTTTATAACCATCATTGGCTCGTTGAGGTTGCACTGGTGCCGAGAATGGTACCGTCTGCGGTGGAGTACTGAAAGATGAATTTCCTCCGGAAATTACATTGGTCTCTCCCTCCTTCTTTTTAGGGAAATGAGAAGAGGGCTTTCTTTGTCCACCTGAACTGCCTGAACTACCTGAACTACCAAAGTGGTTGGCGATCTTCCCGCTACGCAAACCGTTTTCAAGCCTTTCCCCAATAACTACCAGATCTGAGAAATTTGACGAGACACTCCCTATCAGTCTGTCGTAATAGATTGCCGGAAGAGTTTCCATGAACATGTATACCATCTCTTTCTCTGTTAGTGATCGCTTTACTTGTGCAGCTGTACTTCTCCACCGTTGGGCGTATTCTTTAAAAGATTCTTTATCTCCTTTACCCATGTGCTGTAACTGAGATCGATCTGGAGCCATATCCATATTGTACTGGTACTGTTTCAAAAAGGCTTCTGCGAGGTCCTTCCAACTATGGATGTCGGAAGACTGTAATTGCATGTACCAGTCTAAGGATGCCCCAGCTAAGCTATTCTGAAAGCAGTGGATCAACAGCTTATCATCACTAGCATGCGCAGCCATTTTTCGGCAATACATGGTTATATGACTTGATGGACAACCAACACCCCGGTACTTGTCAAAATCAGGTGCCTTAAACTTTGGAGGAAGGACTATATCTGGAACGAGACACAAATCACGGGCATCCTTGACTCTAACACCTGTACCTTCCACAGCCCTTAACCGTTCTTCAAGCACACGATACTGGTCTCTGGGCTGAGAGTTTTCAAACACATGCCCCTGAGGATGACTACTCATGCCATAATAATTTCCCCCAAACTGAGCGGGATTTCCTACTTGATACGCAACATTCTGAGGATTGGTAGTGATCCCAGAAGTAGGACTGAGTGGATTTCTCTGTAGCGCAGCATCATGATTAAGAGTGTGGACCTGTGGTCTACCAACAACTCCACCAGGTACGACCACAGCAGCCTGACTTGGCCCTGTTACCCCAGCTGGATTGGATTCAACATTTTGAGGCGTATAACCGACTGGCATTCCCCACGGGTACCTCTGAGCAGCTGGATGGCTCTGACCGTTTGCCCCTGGAGAGTGGACAAAATGAGGGATCCCCGTTCCCGGAGGAGGAATAGTAGTTGCAGTATTAACAGGCCCGGGAGTGGGAATGAAGGTGACAACTCCATCAGGGTTTACAACGGCGGTGGCCTCAGCACTGGCCCCACCTTTCAGATTCCTCAACATACCCATCATTTCAACCATCTGGGCCTCCATAGCCCCTACCTTATCCTTCAAAACCCGGTTTTCTTGAGCTAGCTGCTCGGGGTTGAGTATCTCTATAACCGGATCATCCGGACCCGAGTGGTAACTCTCAATCTCAATGTCTGGACTTTCTTGATTCTCTGCCATGAGCCTTTCCTGTAGACGAGTGTAGTAACAGTGATGGCGAACCAGCTTGCCTTTTCTGTTTGTTTAAATATTTATTGTGTAAGAGCCTGAATGAATAGATGCATGGATGCATGAAATGAATGGATGCATAAGTATATGTGTATGCATGCGATGCAAAATGCGTTTTTTTTTTGGTGCCGGGGATATCACATATTTTATTTGGGTAAACAACAAGGATCGAGAATGTGGAATGAACCATACAATTTTATTTGAACTGAAGCACACAATCCTTTTATTTATTCATAACGTAAAAACAGGAATACATCATAAAGAGTTCTCAAAGCAACAATTAACCAGAATTTCAAACAACAGCTAAGTCCCTGCATTGGTTTCTCTTCCTCTTTCTTGAAGTGGAAGGACGATCTGCCTGCCCCCTCATCTCCAAGATCAAACCCCTGACATACTCGATGAATCTTCTGACCTCTACCGGAGTAGTGCACACATCCACAGCAATCTCTGCAGCTCTGAGGCACCTTGGAAGGCCTGTAACAGTATCATAGCACAGTTTGGACAAGAGTGCATACTTCTCTTGCAAGCGCCGGCAATGATCATCCAATCTTCGATGCTCTTCCATCAAGTAGGACATCTCAGCCCTGAACCTCTCTAGCAAATCACCCTGGTGCCTCGCATGGTCCTCCAATGCCCTAGATTTCTCGAGCTCCCCCTGAAGCAGCGCCTGACAGTCTTCAAGCCTCTCTCGCACCAGCTTTCTTGCTTGCACCTCAGTTCTGAGCTTGCTCTCATAGTCAGCAGTAAGAGTCTTCAACTGTGCTTTTGCTTCCTTCAATTGGCCCCGCAAGGTCCTCTCTAATTCCTTGGAGACATTCAACTGAACCTTCCATGCACGGGCATCATTCAGCGCTCTGTTTCTATCCAGATTTCGCAACTTGATTTCGCTTGTAGCACTTTTGAGACCACCCTGCATGTCAATGAGCTTTGGGTCACTGGCAGCGATTCTCTCTTTGAAGTCAGCAAGACATTTCTCTTTGAATTCATTTTCTTGCTCTAAGCTCTTTTTCTCTTGGAGCAGCTTTTCCAACTGGGCCTGCAATTCTGACTTCTCTTGCTGGGACTGAGATAAGGCAGCATTGAGCCCCTCAACCTCCTCATTAAGAATAGGAGCAGGTTGAGGAACCTCAACTTCAACCTGAGGAAAGCCTCTAAATGGGAGCTTAACTGCTCGAGCCCGGAGCTGGACCCACTGAAGGTACTCTTCCCCCACACTTGTATCTCTGCGACCCAACTCATTACGCCCTTTCTTTACCGGCATGTTCCAAGCACGAACAATCCTTCTCAACAAACTCAAATCCCCGGAACCTCTATCATGTAACACAAAGCCAGCCAAAGACTCCATCAATGGTGGGCTTGTCATTGGGTAACCCAACTGCCTCAACGCAAGAGCAGGGTTGTAGGTGATACATCCCCTAGTGCCAATGAGTGGAACATTCGGAAAGCCGTTGAGCTGAGAGATGAATTCTGGTGTATCCCGGGCCAGAGTGCACCACGAGATATCACCTCCTCTAAGGCTAGCAATAAACCACTTCCACTCATCTTTCCCTTTGTTTTCAATGTGTCCTTTAAACACATGTGAGGCGAACCACCGATACAGAACTGGCAAACAACACCTAACCATCCCTCCTCCCTTAGAGTGACGATCAACAAGAGAATAGTACAAATCAGCTAAAATAACAGAGGTGGGGTTTTGTTCCCGCTTTTTGAATGCAAGGAACACATCAATAGCTGCAGCATCAACAAAATTCTCAACACAAGGGAACAAGACAACTCCATAGACAAGGAGGGCAAGCACATCAGAGAAAACTTTCCACTCCTTCTTGGCAAGTAGGGCCTCAGCTTCTGCTTCTAAGAATTTTCTTGACAGACCTTGCCTTTGACCCTTGACTTCCACATTTTTAATCAAAAATTCCTCTTTAATCTGAAGAAAGCCAGCCAAAGCCTTTGCTAATGAATACCTCTCCACATAAGAATACGGCTTGCAGTTCGCAGCAGGAAAGCCCAAGATCTTCTCAAATTCTTCTAAAGTAGGGACCAGCTGATAATCTTGGAAAGTGAAGCAACGGTATTCGGGATCAAAGAACTGGGTCAAAGCAGTGAGGGCCTCAGTTTGAACATTCACCTCTAGCAAATCGAGGAGATTACCATATATACCCTGATAAGCCTCTTTTCGCCGTGGGGGAAGCTGATTACCGAACCTAATCAAGCTTTGGACGTCCTGTTGCTTGAAATTCCACTTGAGGGTTCTTTTCACATTCTGATCCATTTTTCTTTCTCTCCTTTTTTTTGGTATCTACAATTTTCCCCGGCACTGGTGAGAATGCATGCAAAATGTATGAATGAATGCATGATGAGAAAAAACAATAATATTTTCAACACGACAGTTTTTCAAAAGCTAGAAATTCACATACATTTTTTTTTGAAAATTTTCGGTTTATTTGCAAAAATCTTTATTCAGGTGCAAGGGTATGCAGCTCCTTTGTGTCCTACCAAGGTTTCTTAGAGACAGGGTCTATGGCTATTTCTACGGGTACACACTTCAAGGATAGCACTAAAAGAAGGACCCTAAATAAGGTTCCTAGAGCAAACGACCTCATCTGAGAGCACCGATCCCAGGGACGTACGTCCAAGTGATGATGTCTTCAAACAAAGCCAAACTCTAGGTGAAATCTTCGCAACCACCCAACAAGACGTACGTCCAGTGAGCAGCCACTAATGACTTCGTTCTAGCCTAAGATATGCTCTAGCCCGGGTATAGGACTGTCTCACCAAGAAATATAAGGGTAAAAAGAGTGCAACGTGTGTGTAGGAGCACAACGACAAACATACCCCCCCACCTGCAAAGAAAATCCAGAAACAGTCCAGACAAAGAGTCGTCTACCCTAGGGTTTTGCAAGCATATATCATTTCAATACAAACAAGTAAACTACCCTAGGGTTTCAACAATCATATGCGCCGCTTACCTCGAGAAAGGGTGCCAAGAAGAGGGGACATAATAGAATCGGGGGAATGCATGAACTTACCTTGAAGAAAGGGAGCAAAGAAGAAGGGATCATAGTAGAATTGGGGGAATGATGCATGAGCTTACCTTGAAGAAAGGGAGCAAAGAAGAAGGGGACATGGTGATTGGAGAAATGCATGATCATATTAAACATATAAACAAAAGAAGATGAAAGGAGAAGAAGGAACAAGAAGCGAACATAGAAGAAGAAGAGTCAAATGCACATGAATGCAACATAACAACACGAGAATGCAAGAGAACATTCAAACATCAGAAAGAGAGAAGAAAAAGAAGGAGAATAAAAGAGAGAAATAGAACAATCACATTCAAATCAAACAATTAAACCGCACATCAAGTTAATTAGGCCTGACCCTCGTTTTAAAAAAGAAAGTCCCCAGTGAAGTCGCCAGCTGTTGCACCCCGAAAGATCCGGATTGGACCTTTCATCGTACAACGTGAAAATTTGTGAAGCCGCCATCAACATTTTTTATTTAGGGACCAAAACATTGAAAAAGGGTCCTTTTTTTTAAGGCGGGTGGTCCTTTGAGAACTAGAGATGTAGGTTCGGGGGTCGGTTAGGTGTGGGGAAGGTATTAGCACCCCACACCTCCTTTCTACCGAAAGGGAACCTTTAACTTGATGTGCGGTTTTGACAGAGTTGATTTGAAACAATTCGTTCTACTTCTTTTTTATTTGAGAAAAGTGTTTTTGAAAACGGGGGAAAAGAAGAACCTTTTTATTATTTTTTTAAAAGTGTGCTTGACGGGATGTGACCCGCTCCTACGTATCTCCCGGTGCGATGGAGAATTCAAAGCTTACGTAGTTCTCCTTAGTCGAGAAACTTTGTGTTGGTGTTTTTCATTGTAGGGGTTTTCGGTCCTAGACTGTACAGTCCACTAGACCTAGAACAAAGACAACCCCGCCTGAACAGACGACGTGCCCCCTACTTATTGAAAATGTTTTTTTGATTAAGGAAGAAAAAGATTTGTTGTGAGGTTGGTTGCTTTTATTTAGCAAGTATCTTAGGCTCACCCGAACTGTACAGCTCGCTAACCCTAAGACGCTAACCAATACCGGATGTACATCCGACTCGATTCCTTACTCATTTTTTGAAATAGGGTTCAAGTTGTTAACTACTTGTTTTAATTCTCATAAGTATCCCAAGATGTTTGAGCTGTACAGCTCCGATCTTAGGACGCTAGACAACACCGGCCGTACGTCCGACTTGCCTCCTTATGAGTTTTCAAAAAGGTTTATTGTTGACCTTAGAAAGAATTTGATTGTCTTATGAAAACAATTTGAGAAAAGATTGAGTTTGGAAAAAGCTTTAGAAAATGATTGATTTGAAGAAAGGAGAAGGGAGTTTGAGGGTGACATTGGTCACAAAAGGTTTGTTGGGATGGCGTGGCATCCAAAAGGAAAAGAAAGTAGAACATTCAATCAATTTCCAAGTCAAGAACCAAAGTGCAACATTTAACAAATTGCAAGCAAAACAATCAACAATGCAAGCGTAAGCATATACAATTAAGGTGTTGAATCCCTTTAGGTAATCTTTAACACTTGGGATATGTACAAGTGCATAAGTGTTAAATCCTCTTACCAAATCATCAACACAAACATGATTTTCAAAGCAAGCAACAAAAACAAGCACAAACCCTAATTATCTCATGAAATGCGACACCAACATAGAGCTAAAACCTCATTTTATTCTTTGAAAGCAACAAAATCATGCAAGCAAATGACATAGATCAAACTTTTTGGCAAGGATTCACATGATTAAGCAAAGGAATGCACTAAGATCACACAAATTCTAATTTTTCTACAATATGCGAAATGAAACATAATCCCAAATCACAATTTTATTCATGAAAATGCAAGAACAAAATGAAAATAGCACAAACACACAATTTATTCCAAAAGAGAGAGATGCATTTCAAGCATCCAAACCTCCCAAAGTGTTTGTCAAAATGCTTGAAACACATCTCTCATTCAACAACAACAATTATATCAACATTTCAACATAAAATAGAGCACTAAAATGCAAAGAAATGCTTGATATGCAAAAATAGATTGATGATCTACATTTTTTATGCTAAAATTTTGATGATGTTAAGATTGAGAGTATACCTCAACTCCAAGCTAGAATAGCAAAAGAAATAAGGTGAATGAACACTAAACCACTTGAATCAACCCTCTAATCTTCAATCTTGAGCTTGATTCTTGAGATTTGAAGATGGATCTTTGAAGAGAATGCAAGGATGATGAAGGATTTAGGACTAGAATGTTGATTTGAAGTGAAAAAGTGAAGAAATGAGGTGAGGGAATGAGGAGGTGTATTCGGCCAAGAAGGGAGAAGAGGAGAGGCTAGGTTTTTGAGTGTGAATTGTGAGCCAAAACCTTGTGAGAGGTGAGGATATGAGGGTATATATAATGTGCAATTAGGTTTAGGGGCATTTAGGTCATTGTGTACCTCATCTCATTCTAGGATTGCATTTTAATTTTGAATCAAGGGTGAGGATTGAAACACACTTTGATGAGGGGCAAAAAAATGCAAAAATGAGAGGGAAATGAAGGGGGGTATTCGACCACATTGGGAGAGTGGTGCCCAGTTTTGCAAGTTGTCATCTTGTACTATTGTACTATCATATGACCATTCTATTATCCCTTCATTTTTGATTATTCTTCTTAGGATAATTGTACAAAAATACACCCAATTTAGGCCACATACTAGGAATCTTAGGAATATGCCATTTTATGAGATCACCATGACCAAAAATATCATAAAAACCTCATCTTGAAATTTTTGTAGAATATTCCTTTTTGATGCCTTTTTTGAATTTGAATTTTTATGCAATTGCGTGCATGTATGCGCAAAAAAATATATGACCAAGGGTGTCTTGCTTCAAATAGTTTCCTCTAAAATTGCACAATGATTTTTGATGAAAAATTATCCTATTTTTAGAAAATGACCAAAATACCCTTTTGCCCTAAAAACTCAAAAAAATGTATGCACAATGTTCTTCACACTCTTCAAAATAATGCCACACTTCTCAATTTATTTATTTTTGTTGAGAATTAGGGTTTTGACCTAGGCGGACAAAATTAGGGTATGACAAGCATTAACAACCATTTGATTTTACAAGCGGTTGAGATGATTTCAATAATAAAAAAACGAAGCGTGAGAGAATGATGAAGCATAACACAAACAATAAGCTATCTTCTCCAACTCTCAACATCATGTGCTTGACTGTAAGTCCGACAATAATCCCCTTTATTTTTCGTTGCAATTATGCACTCAACCTTGCTGTTCTTGCTTAAGGGGATGAATCTATCAACAAAAAAATTCATGGTATTTGATGCTAAAAAACCAGGCACAAAATAGAAAATATACTTGATTTCTTTTTGGATAAAGCAATCTCTCTCTGTAGCTTCTGCCATAAACAAGTAACACAACCCCCAAACTTAGAGAGATGAATCTAATAATCAAATTTCTTACCAGGTTCTCTACAACTATTGGAGTATAAAATTGTTGTAACATATTGTGATATAAACTATATGTATGATTGTACAGTTTACTAGTTTTATTAGTTAATTAACCATGGTTAATAGTGATGGTTAAGTCTGTTTAGGTTAGTTAGTTAATCAGTTAGGAGACAGTTAGAGATCTTGATACTAACACTTGTAATCACTGGTATATGTATCATTTGGCACACAACAGAATCAATACAACTCTACAATCCTTCTTCCACATTCTGTGAGTTACATCCTTTTATGGTATCAGAGCAGAGAAATCTGCTCTGCATGCCCATCGCCCTGACCATCGATTTCGTCATCTTACAAAGAACCTTCAACCCACAACAATGGCGGAAATCATCACAACCGAAGAAGAATCAAAACAACACAAAGATGGTGAAAAGGCCAAAGATCCAGCCTTAACCCTAACTAGTCCATATTATCTTCATCCTGCTGAAAACCCAGGTGCAATCCTTGTCACTCCTCCGATGAACGGGAATAACTATGATACCTGTAGCAAGAAGATGAAGAGGGCCCTTCTCACAAAAAATAAGATCAAATTCATCAATGGAAAGATAATTGCGCCAGACGAGAGTGACGATCTCTACGAAGCATGGGAACGATGCAACGGCACTGTCGTTGCATGGATCGCTGGATCCCTCACACCAGAAATTGCCCAAAGTATCGAAAATGTCGAGAACGCGTTTGATCTATGGAACAAGTTAAAGAATCGTTTTTCAAAAGGGGACGCGTTTCGTATGTCTGATTTGATGCAAGAGTTGCATTCTATCAAGCAAAGAGAAAGAAGCATTAACATTTACTACACAGATCTTAAGGTAATTTGGGAAGATTTGGAAACCCTCAGGCCAATCAACGCCTGTGCGTGAGGAATTGTGGATGTCAACATCAAGAAACAACGCGAGGAAGAATATGCGATTTGCTTCTTGAAGGGTCTCAACGATCAATATAACACTGTCAAGACTCAAATCATGATGATGGAGCCTTTACCAGGAATTAGCAAGGTATTCTTCCTAACCTTGCAGCAAGAACGACAATTGAATGGGAATATTGTGGGAGAAACGTCCAAAACTGCTCTAATGACGAATTCAGCACCTAGTCAGAACTCTCAAGGAAGAGGAAATGGGATTTTACGAGGAAGGAGCCGTGGCAGGTTCCCAGGAAGAACGAACAATAATTCTAACAAGGTTTGCAGCTATTGTGGGAAGCAGGGCCACACCATTGAAGCTTGCTATTTTAAGCATGGCTTCCCACCAGGGTTCAAATTCCGCGATAAGGAAGGTGCTGCAAACAATGTTGCCACAGAAGGAAACAACACTCAAGATGAAGGCGCAACATCACAAGCCAATGAGTCCTCTGTTAGTATCAGTCTGAAAGTGTACTAGAAACTTATGGCGCTGCTGAGCAAGAATAATGATGGAGGAACTGGTCAGGCACATCACATAATTGCTTCCAATATGACACAGGATTCATCAGGTAATATCACTTACACTATATGGATAGTAGACACAGGTGCCACAGACCACATATGCAATAATTTGTCACTGTTTTACTCATATCATGAAATAAGGTCTGTAAGTATTAGGATGCCCAATGGAACAAGAGTATAGGCTAAATATGCTGGAACTATCATGTTTAACTCTGATTTGGTTTTGCATAATGTGCTTTATGTCCCTGAATTTGGCTTTAATCTAATTTCTGGTTATAAACTGTCACACTATCTAAAATGCAAGATTATTATTGATGATGATGATTGTACTATACAGGAAAAGCCTACATTGAGGACGATTGGGCACGCTAGAGCGTTCCATTCTCTTTAAGTTCTTGACCAAGAGTCTAAATGTCTTTCTGCTTTTACTGTAAATGATAGTTGTATTTCAATTTCTTGCCAAAATGCTGTCAATGACTCAGAATGTAATCATGTAATATCTGAGAGTTTTGCGTTATGGCACCATAGGTTAAGACATCCTTCACATAATGTAATGAAGCAAATTTGTAACCAATCACCATATGTGGAACATGTTTTGAATAAAGTGTGTGATTCTTGTCATCTTGCTAAGCAACATAAACTGCCTTTTACTGTAAGTAACATTAAAAGTAAAAATGCATTTGATCTAATACACATGGACATATGGGGACCTTTTACTACTCCATCTGTCCATGGTCACTTGTATTTCCTTACTATTGTAGATGATTTCACAAGGCATACATGGCTGTTTCTTATGAAAAACAAGTCAGAGACACGAGGACTGATCAAAGCCTTCATCAATATGGTCCAGACTCAATTTGGAGTTCCTGTGAAGAGCATTAGAACTGACAATGGGCAGGAATTCATAATGACAGATTACTTTCATGATAAGGGGATCATTCACCAAAGAAAATGTGTGGAAACTCCCCAACAAAATGCTATAGCTGAGAGGAAGCACAGACATATCCTTAATGTGAGTAGAGTATTGATGTTTCAATCTCATTTGCCTAAGGTGTTCTGGTCATATGCAGTGATACATGCAGTACATCTTATAAATAGGCTGCCTACTGCTGTTTTGGAGGACAAATCGCCATATGAAGCCTTACACAAGCATATTCCTGACTTGCAGCATCTGAGAGTCTTTGGATGTCTGAGTTTTGCCTCTACTCTTCAACAAGGCAGAAACAAATTTGACCCAAGGGCAAGGAAGTGTGTCTTCCTTGGGTACAAGCCTGGTACAAAAGGATACATTCAAATGGACTTGAAGAGTAGACAAGTTTTCATCTCAAGGAATGTTGTGTTTTATGAAGACACTTTTCCCTACATCTCACCTCACCAAGAAAACTCTCAATCCATTCCTACTTCTGGCATGTATGATCTGATCACTTTTGATCCAGAGAATCCAAATGGCAATGACTCACCCCAACCAGGGAATGATACAGGTAGCACACCAGAAAATCCACCTAATTCTCAGTTACAAAATATAGCAGACAACGCACCAGAAAGTTCATCTAGCCAACCGAATGACACTCTCACCAGTGACACACTAGCAGAATTACCAGAAAACACTGATATGACCAATTCACAGAGACCTACCCGTGTTACTAGACCTCCCACTCGCTATAAAGACTACTATTGCAACAATAGCCTAACTAAATCCAAGTGTTTTTATCCTATTCAATCTGTTATTGGTTGTGAGAAATTATTGCCTTCCTACAGAAAGTTTGCATTGACAATATCCTCCACTATAGAACCAACTACATACAACCAGGCTTCTAAACATGAATGTTGGAATCAGGCTATGAAGTCAGAACTAGAGGCACTAGAACAAAACAAGACATGGAAATTGATTTCTCTTCCTCTTGGAAAGAAAACAATAGGATGCAAGTGGGTATATAAGATCAAGTACAAGGCAGATGGCTCAATAGAGAGATACAAGGCAAGATTAGTTGCCAAAGGGTACACTCAAACCGAGGGAAATGATTACTTGGATACATTTTCTCCTGTTGCCAAGATGACAACTGTGAGAATGCTCCTAGCCATTGCATCCAGTCAACATTGGCATTTGCAACAACTTGATGTCAACAACGCTTTCCTTCATGGTGAACTAGATGAGGAAGTATACATGGACATTCCCCAAGGGTACAAATCTTATTCTGGTAACTGTGCTAACCAAGTTTGCAGGTTGTTAAAGTCATTATATGGCCTTAAACAGGCAAGTAGGCAATGGTTTGCTAAATTGTCCAGCTTTCTTGTATCTCTTGGATACAAACAATCTCAGTCAGACCATTCTCTTTTCATAAAGGCCATTGGAGGGAAAGTAACTGTGTTGCTGATATATGTAGATGATCTCATCTTAGCAGGACCTGACTTAGAAGAAATTACCTGTGTCAAACAGAAACTGGACAAAGCTTTTAAAATCAAGGACTTAGGTTGTCTAAGATACTTCCTTGGGCTTGAGGTTGCTAGAAACACCACTGGCATAACTATTTGTCAACGAAAGTATGCTCTTGATCTGCTAAATGAAACTGGTCTGCTAGGATGCAAGCCTGCATCCACTCCTATGGTCAAGTTATCTCACCTTGACTCTGCTGAAACTTTTGAGAGTGTTGATGCTGGCATCTACCGTCGCCTCATAGGGAAACTTCTCTACCTCAACACCACCAGACCTGACTTAAGCATCGTTGTTCAACAATTGAGTCAGTTCATGGCAGATCCTAGAACACCACACTTACAAGCAGCATACAGAATACTGAGATACATTAAAAATGCCCCTGGTCAAGGGTTATTTTTCCCTGCATCATCCACTCTACAACTGAAGGCGTTTAGTGACTCAGACTGGGCAACGTACATCACCACCAGAAGATCTGTAACAGGATTTTGCGTGTTTCTTGGAGATTCTCTCATCTCTTGGAAGTCCAAAAAGCAAACCACTGTATCTAGATCCTCCACAGAAGCAGAATATCGTGCTTTAGCCTCCACTGTTTGTGAGCTACAATGGCTCACCTACATCCTGCATGATCTTTCATTGCCTATTATCACTCCTGCTTTACTCTATTGTGACAGCCAATCCGCAAGACATATTGCTGTTAACTCCAGCTTTCATGAAAGAACCAAACACATTGACATTGATTGTCATGTGGTTCGTGAGAAACTTCAAGCCAACTTGTTCCATCTTCTCCCAATACCATCAACTTCACAACTGGCTGACATCCTAACCAAGGCACTTGACCCACAACCTTTCACAGCAATGCTCTCCAAGCTTGGAGTGCTCAACATTCACCCTCCAGCTTGAGGGGGGGTATTGGAGTAAAAAATTGTTGTAACATATTGTGATATAAACTATATGTATGATTGTACAGTTTACTAGTTTTATTAGTTAATTAACCATGGTTAACAGTGATGGTTAAGTCTGTTTAGGTTAGTTAGTTAATCAGTTAGGAGACAGTTAGAGATCTTGATACTAACACTTGTAATCACTGGTATATGTATCATTTGGCACACAACAGAATCAATACAACTCTACAATTCTTCTTTCACATTCTGTGAGTTACATCCTTTTAACAACTTCAATTGAAATTGTTTCCAACTTATAACGTTCTAAAGTTGGGTGAGTTTGGGAAAAATTGAATTTTGTGTGAAAAAGTGTGGGAAAAGTTGAGGTATGGTTGCTTATCAGATTTACCACATGAGTAGTTGCAGCTTGCCATTGTAGCGTCGGCGGCGGTATCGGTGCTTTATCACTTTTTACCGCATATAGCCTGCTTTTATTTTTATAAATTAATTATTAAATAAATTATTAATATTCATATCTAAGCCGTTTGTTTAATCAAACGGTTGTTAATGTTGCAGTAGAAAAATGCCGTAGACAACTTGCAGCCGAGGATCTGGATCGAGCATTTTTACTACCTTCCATTTGACAATTCAACATAAGGGCAAAAAAACATGCTGACTTGAGACTCGGTTGTGGTATATATTATACAGCAAAATATATGAAACCTGTAAAATCTAATCAAATGGTTGCAGATGGTTTAACCTTCTCCTTATATACAAGATGGCTAAATATGAAGGTAAGCACAAAATCACCGGTTCCTAACCTTAACATAAATGATTGGAAAGATGTACACACACAAAAAAACAAAAATACCATGCCAAAAAAAACACATATTGAGAATTAGTGTGTAACACCCTCAGTTTTCAGTTTCTAAGTTTATCGGTCTATCAATTTAATAGACTATCAGTTAATCAATTTCTCAGTTACTCATTGTCAGTTAATTATAAGTTTTATTTTTGACGTGTTTTAAGTAAATATACAAAAGTTGCAGTTGATTTATTTTAGGCTTAGTTACAGTTTTGGTCCCTCTATTTTCACCAGTTCACGATATTAGTCCCCCAAGAATTTTTTTCACAAATTTAGTCCCACAAACTCACGATTTTACTCCACCAAGAATTTTTTTGACGAATTTAGTCCCCCTATTTTCCCAATTTGTAAAATCAAAGTGCCTCTACCCCTATAATTTGGTCAAAATTGGCGTTGAGTTGTTAGTCACTTCACTTGACACCTGGCTTGCATTGTTAGAATTTAAACATAAAAAATATGATTTTTATTACAAAAATTGTTTTTTACTTATGACATTTAATAAAATAAAAATTCAATCTTCTTATTTATTCGATACTTTCTCTCCCTTTGCGAACCCTAATCCCCAAGTATCGTTCCTTCAAAAGCAAACCAATTGGGATTTGTGAACATGAAATTTTTATTTATTAAATATAATAATTAAAAACCAATATTTGTAATAATATTAATAATAATAAAATATAAATAATTTTTATGTTTAAAATCTAATAAAGCAAGCCAGCGTGTCAGCCATGTAGGATAAGAGAAGTGACTGACAACTCAGCGCCAATTATTATTTTACTTAGATAGTGTACACTATTAGTTTTATTTATTAAAATATATGTTGTTTGACTAAATGTGTTTGCTTGTTAACTGTTTGGTATCCTTTAATTGTAAGCGGCTTGTCACCGCTGGCGGGAATTGTCGCCCTTTTTTTTTGATTTGTCTTCTTTTTTATTTTAATGTTTTCCATTTTTCCTTTTTAATATTTTATCGAGTACTCTACGGTCTTGAAAAATTTTAGATATTTAAATATGCGAGTTTTGTTTTTCAATTATCGAGTTGGTGAAAAAAAGATTAAAATTCATGACAAAATACATAAAATGAGATGCTAAACAGTGTGTTTTGGTTTATTTGATGGTGAAAAAATATTTTTTTAACAAAATACGTAAAGTACAATGTTAACCAGTGTGTGTTGAGGCACTTTAGGATTTAGAAAAAAAATTAACTGTTCAAACACCCGAAGTTTTTTCCTCGATAACTAGTTTGGTCAAAAAAATAATAGCTTTGTGACAAAATAGGTAAAGTGTGATGCCAACATTGAATTTTGGGGTACTTTAGGGTCCAGAACAAATTTTATATGTTCAGATACGTGAAGTTTGTTAATGAACAACCTGTTTGACGAAAAATAAAAAAATACGTGACAAAATACGTTAAATGTGATGCCAAACAATTTGTTGTGGTACTTTAGGATTCAAATTTTTTACATGTTCGGATACACAAAGCTCATTCCTCAAAAACCCGTTTGGTGGAAAAAAACTGTGACAAAATATGTAGTGCGATACTAAATAGTGTTTCTATGTACTTCTATTTTATTCAAATATGCGAACTTCTTTCTTCAAAAATAGTTTCAACTTTGTATATGTGCTAGCTTCTATTTTATTTTGTGGTTTTAAATCAAACTCTACATGATACCTATACGTACGTGTTTCACTTTCTAATTATGTTGTCTTATTTTCTCTTTAATTATGTGTTAGGTTTTTATATTTACATTTGATAAATATAGATAACGTTATTAAAGTTTTTTAAACTTTTTCTTCAAATTGTCTATGGATGTTCAACTTCAATGTATCTATTGTTATTAATATTCTTTACGTTTTTTTTCTTATTATCTATGAATGTTGAATTTCAATGTCTTTGTTAATGTTTCTTTTTAATTTTATAATATTTTTATTTAATTTATAGTTTTTTAATTTAATTTATATTTACGGGAATTTCGGCCATGTTTACAATAAATCCCCTCACCGCCCTCTTTCAACTTTCTATAGGTGATTATATTTTATTGGTGGTTTTTGTCTAACCCTGAACGATACCCACGTGTTTCACTTTCTATTTGTGTTGTCTTCTTTATTTTTGTCATTTCGCACCAAACGGTATTAAAAATATACTTTAACTGGTGTTTAAATTTTTTTCTTCTTTCAACGGGAACTTCAGCCACATTTATAATACAACCTCCACCATCTTCTTTCAACTTTGTATAACTGCTCCAATTTTATCATGAGTTTTCATACAACCATACCGCACAACAAAGTAATGCTCACCTTTTTTGTAGATATCATTTTAATTCAATTAATGACTCGAGAAAGGGTACTTGTCTTTCAATTCTTTCAGTATTAGTAAGTGACTGTATAAATAAAATGGAAATTATGAAAAAGAATTTCAGAATAATTACCACCTTTAAGTGACTGTATTTTTGTTTTTATTTTGCGCCAATATGTATTTATGTTGGAACGACTTCCTTGAATCTAGATGAGTTTGCGTGTGCAGTTGATCAAAAGGAATTCGTTCTCAACATTCCTCCACTCACTTTTACAGAAGCTTCTTTCTATTGACCCTTCCATTTCACCAAATGTATGTACAATTCTTCATCCACAATTTGTATCTCCATCATAGGGTATGGCTAATGAATGCTTTTCTTTTTCATTCCATTTGTGTTGTTTTTTCTAATTGCAGGCTGAAATATCTTTTTTATGACTGTGTGAAGCCACTCTTTTGGCTCTTCATCCATTAATGTATGATGTATCCATTTATCCAACACTCATTAGAAGAGAAAAGGATGCAAGTTGCAACCCAAAGCATGTTTGTTTTCAAACTCAAATAAGGTACTCATGCTTGTATTTAATTGTATTGTAAGAATTGTTTCTAGAACCTCGGACACTCTTAAGGAGTGAACCTGTTTGTTTTAAATGAAGAGAAAAAGAAAAACAAACTAACCATGATAGCATCGATGCTTGGTCAAGGAAAAGAGTTCTGTCACAACTAAGCAATTGTGTGTCCGCCCGACCCAAGGCGCATGTGTTGCGGGTCAATAGTGAAAGGGCAAGGCAGTCAATTGGGGAAGGAGAGCTTCCAGGAAAAGAGTTCCGACCCTTGTTAAGGGAAATTATTGACAGCTGGGGAAGAAGAGCTTCCAGGAAAAGAGTTTCACTAGTGTCAGGCTCCATTGTTATGGGTGCTTATGCGCGCAAAGAGTCTCATGTGCATTGGCATGACATACTAACGCATAATAATGTGGTCTAATGTTTGTGTTATTTGAGCTGATTACTGGTTGATATGCATGACTGAGTGTTTAAACATGTGAATGTAAGTAACATGAAACTATAATATATTTAGTATGGATATTGTATTTCTCATGTGAATCTAGCCTATGATGAACTCGTGTACAAAGAGTTGACCCTTGCATGTTGTTGTTATCTTTGTATGTTGTGATTATGTCAAACCATAGATGGCGAGGGTGCATCTGCGACACCAAGGGAGGAGGCGACTTCAGTTCCCCGACGGGGAACAAAACATCAGCTGGACCATAGACCCCGCTGCCCAGTTGATCACCTACACCGGGGAGGTTACTCAGATCGACTTTTATGACTTTGATCGTGCACTTAGTACCACTACCTGTCGGACTACACTACAGTTTTGGCTACCCTTTGACCTCATTTCGATGCCGCCTCACATGACTTCGAGTGGAGGATCTTCAGAGCCTAGTGAGCCATTTGAGACACCTGTGGCGAGCCCTCCTACTGAAACTACCCGTCGTCGTGGACCTCGTATTATCCGGACCTTGCGGAAAAATGCAATGCCTCGTTTTACACCTGGAGCATCTACATCTGCTGCGGCTGCACCTATGCTGGGGGACCCTATCCCGGTGTTTGGACCGACAGTTTCAGAGGGAGTTACTACACGCGTTTCTCTATCCACTGATGCGCCGGAGGTACCTGTTCCGCCGCCAGAGTTTCCCTCCTTTCCGCCTCATGGTTCTTCTTCTGTGCCTACCTTCCAGGAGGGGGTTAAGGGGAAGAATCACTATCCGGAAAGACAGGTGATGATGCCTCTCATGGTGATAGACTTGGTGAGTGATGAAGAGACTGATGAGGAGGATCCTGCTACACCTTCAAAGTATCGTCTTGCTGGGGAGCCTTCCATCAAGCGTCAGAGGTTTTGACCAGCTGTGAGGATGTTTGGGTAGATGTTTAGGTTTAGGTTTTACCGACATATTTTGCTGTACATTTGGTGGGTGGTACTAGTGGAGTTAGATCTGGTCTAGAGTCTACTTTTGTATTTTTTGGGTATACTACATGGCAGATGTATTCTCTTTTGGCTGTACTGTACTTATGACTACTGATCGCTTACGCGAGACTCACAGTTACTGTTATGTATATAGGTGGCCATGATGTTTCCTTTCATTTTGAAATGCATGTTTAATTTTTCTTTCGTATTTTCAAAGTTCGCTCTTGGAATTGAAATTGAAAAATGTTAAAAAAAAAATTATATTTAAGATGTTTTCCGTTTGAGACCAAGAGTCGATTTATCACTAATAACAAGTAAGCATTATTTTAAATTACGCATTTAGTGAATAGATTTGTGGTGCCATTAGAGTGGGGTGTTACATTAGTGGTATCAGAGCTGGTCGAGTCTTTTGGGATTTATTGGGTTTAGGTCTATTGTGTTTGTGTTGTATACTCTGTGTTGGATTGTTTGAACCATTCCTTTGTGAAATGTTTGAGTAAAATTGTTTGTATGCATGTCTTCTTAAACGAAGGAATGTGCGTTGACGCATACCAATTGTTTTCTAGTGGGTTCTGACTGGTTTTGACTTGTAGGGACCCAATGGCTCGTGGAAACACTCAGACTACTGAAGATAATAATACTAGGAGCAATGAGAACTTGGATCGAGTAATCCAAGTGATGGCAGATATGGTCACGACTGTTGCTCAACAGACTGCCACTAAGAACCAGAGGGACTTACAGAAGTAGCAACGTGCAGAGCAGGCTGCGGAGGCAAAAGGGCTAGTGGATTTCCGCCGCCACGATCCCCCGAAAATTCATGGAGACTCCGACCCAGAGAAGGCCGACCTTTGGCTACAGGAAATTGAGAAGATTTTTGAAGTACTTCATTGTACGCCGCAAATGAAGGTGAACTATGCCACTTACTTGCTGTTAGGTGATGCAGAGTATTGGTGGAGAGGCACCAAACTAATGATGGAAGCTGAGCATCAGGAGGTGACATGGGAAGCATTTCGTAGAAAATTTTTAGACAAGTACTTCCCCATGAGTGCTAGAGCCAAGAAGGAAGAAGAATTTCTAAAAATATATCAGGGGAATTGGACAACTGGAGAATACGCTGCAAAGTTTGAGTCGCTGGCAAGGTATTTTCGTTTCTTCCAACACCAGGTGGACGAAGGATACATGTGTGACAGGTTCATCCGTGGACTCAGATATGAGATTAAGGAGTCGGTTCTTCTACTAAGCATTCGCCAGTTCCAACCTTTGGTTGAGAAATGCAGAGAAGTAGAGACTATGAAGAGTGGAAGGATGAATAAAGGAAATTCAGGAGGACCATCTAGATCTAACAACCAAGGTCAGGGACAGAAAGGAAGGCAACAACAAAGAAAGCCGTATTTCCGACCTCAAGAGAATAACCGCAACAGACCTCAGTACCGCCCAGTGGCGCAAGCGCACAGAAGTGGGAGCGGGAACAACCAGCGGCAGGGATCTTTTTGTTATAAGTGTGGAAAGGAAGGACACATGGCTGATAAGTGTTACTCAAATGAGATGTTGTGCTTCAACTGTCAGAAGCCGGGGCACCTGGCCAAAGATTGTCGTTTACCAAAGGTGGAGACAAGCGCAAATACTTTAAATATTGCGCGCCCAACTGCTAGGGGACGTGTCTACACTATTAGTGGGGACGAGACTTCACAAGACCTTATCCATGGCATTTGCGGTGTTGCGGGTAACATTTTATCTGTGCTTTTTGATTCTGGCGCAACACATTCTTTTATCTCTGTGGATTGTGTGAATCGATTAGGTCTTCCCATATCTTCATTGCCATTTGATTTGGTTGTCACTACACCTGCTGCTAAAACTTTGACTGTCAATACTGCATGCTTGCATTGCCCTTTAACTGATCAGAATAGGAAATTTGTTGTGAATTTGATTTGTTTACCTCTGAAACATCTTGATGTGATCCTTGGGATGGACTGGTTATCTCATCACCATATCCTCCTAGATTGTGCTCGTAAAACCCTAGTTTTTTCTGATTGTGAACTTTCTAAGTTCTTGTCTGCCAAACAAGTGGAAGTTTCTTTTAAAAAGGGAGCTCGATGTTACATGTTGTTAGCTACTATGGAAGCAAATCAGGAAATTGAGTTGAGCAGTGTACCCGTCGTTATGGGATTCTCTGATGTTTTTCCTGATGACGTTCCGGGTTTACCGCCAGTAAGGGATATCGAGTTTGCTATCGATGTATTTCCTGGAACAGGACCAATTTCGATTGCTCCTTATAGGATGTCTCCTTCAGAGCTAGCTGAGTTGAAGGATCAATTGGAAGATTTGTTATCCAAACAGTTCATTCGACCGAGTATGTCTCCATGGGGAGCACCTGTGTTATTAGTAAGGAAAAAGGATGGACGTTCGAGACTATGTGTTGACTACAGACAACTCAATAAGGTTACCATCAAGAACCGATATCCTCTACCACGTATAGATGATTTGATGGATCAGCTTAGAGGAGCCGCTATATTTTCCAAGATTGATTTAAAGTCTGGTTATCATCAGATCAGAGTGAAGACTGAAGATATCCCCAAGACTGCATTCAGAACTCGTTATGGGCATTATGAGTATCTTGTGATGCCTTTTGGGGTGACAAATGTGCCTGCGATCTTTATGGATTATATGAATAGAATCTTCAATCTGTTTTTGGATCAGTTCGTGGTGGTGTTCATTGACGATATCCTCATCTACTCCAAGAACCCTGAAGAGCATGAGAAGCATCTACGCCAAGTGTTGCAGATTCTGCGTGAGAGAAAATCATAAGCCAACTTGTCTAAGTGCGAGTTTTGGCTCAACGAAGTGAAGTTTCTAGGACATGTAATTTCGAGGGAAGGTATTGCAGTAGATCCTTCTAAAGTGGAGACTATTTTGGCTTGGGAACAACCAAAGAACGCAACAGAGATCCGTAGTTTCGTTGGTTTGGCGGGCTAGTACCGAAGATTTATCGAGGGATTTGCTAAGATCGTAGCACCATTAACTCAACTCACCAGGAAGGATCAACCCTTTGCATGGACTAAGAAGTGTGAGGAAAGCTTCCAGTTGTTGAAGGAGCGTTTAACGACGTCGCCAGTTTTAGTCTTACCTCAACCAAATGAGCCATACGAGGATTATTGTGATGCTTCACATCAAGGTTTAGGTTGTGTGTTGATGCAACACAGGAAGGTTGTGGCTTATGCTTCACGCCAACTGAAGACGCATGAGAGGAACTACCCTACACACGATCTAGAATTAGCTGCGGTAGTTTTTTTCCTTGAAGATCTGGAGGCATTACTTGTATGGCTGCAAGTTTGATGTATTTAGCGACCATAAGAGCTTGAAATACCTATTCGATCAGAAGGAGCCCAACATGAGACAAAGACGCTGGATGGAATTTCTAAAAGATTACGATTTCACTCTACAATACCATCTCGGAAAAGCAAATGTGGTGGCAGATGCTTTAAGTAGAAAGAGTATCCATGCAGCTGGACTTATGGTGAAGGAATTAGAGTTACTGGAAAAATTTCGGGACATGAATTTGGATGCAGAATTATTCCCAGGGAAGATAAGTTTAGGGATGATCGTTGTGTCTAGTAGATTTATGGATGAGATCAAAGAACAACAGATAATAGACGAACACTTATTGGAAAAGAGAGAATTGATGGGACAAGGTAAAGCTGCTGAGTTTAGTCTAGGGCAAGACAATATTTTGAGGTGTAAGGGGAGAATTTGTGTACCAAACAATGCTGAGATGAGGAAGGTGATATTGGACGAAGCACATAAGAGTAAATTGAGTATTCACCCAGGGGCTACGAAGATGTATCAAGATCTAGAGCAAAATTTTTGGTGGCCGGGAATGAAGAGGCAAGTCGCAGAGTATGTCGCTTCTTGTCTAACATGTCAGAAAGCTAAGGTGGAGCATCAAAGGCCAGCTGGAATGCTACAATCATTAAATGTACCGCAATGGAAGTGGGATAGCATATCCATGAATTTCGTTGTAGGGTTGCCGAGAACCCAAAAGAAATTTGATTCGATTTGGGTAATTGTAGATCGTTTGACAAAATCTGCTCATTTCTTACCTGTGAAAACAACTTATGACGTGGAAAAGTTGACTGATCTATACATTGCGGAGATTGTGAGACTACATGGCGTACCTTCTAGTATTGTTTCTGATCGAGATCCAAAGTTCACTTCACATTTTTGGAAAAGTTTTCACGAGGCTTTGGAAACTAAACTGAGGCTGAGTTCTGCTTATGATCCACAGACAGACGACCAAACAGAAAGGACAATTCAGTCCTTAGAAGATATTTTGAGATCTTGTGTTTTATATAACCGTGGGAGTTGGGATGATCTCTTGCCGTTGATTGAATTCACCTACAACAGTAGTTTTCATGCGAGTATAGGGATGGCACCATATGAAGCCCTGTATGGACGTAAGTGCCAGACACCCTTATGTTGGTATCAGGATGGTGAAAGCATGCTCGTTGGTCCAGACCTTGTACAACAAACAACCGAGAAGGTGAAGCAAATTCAAGATAAGATGAAGGCTTCTTAGAGCCAACAAAAGAGTTTTGCGGACAAGCGGAGACGACCTCTCGAATTTCAAGAAGGTGAACATGTATTTCTCAGAGTCACACCTACTACGGGAGTAGGAAGGGTGATTAAGTCTAAGAAACTCACTCCAAAGTTCATTGGACCCTACCAGATTATTCGTCGGGTAGGGCCAGTTGCCTACCAGATTGCTTTGCCGCCATTTCTTTCGAACATTCATAATGTGTTTCATGTCTCACAATTACGAAAATACATTCATGATCTGTTGCATGTCATTGAGCCTGATGTAGTACAACTACGAGAAAACCTTTCTTATGAAGCTTTGCCTGTAAGAATCGAGGACAGGAGAATCAAACAATTGAGGGGAAAACAAATTCCCCTAGTAAAGGTTGTGTGGAATCAAAAAAAGGGAGATACGACTTGGGAACTAGAAGACAAAATGAGGTTGATGTATCCAGACTTATTTCCAGGTGCGTAATTTCGAGGACGAAATTATTTAAAGGAGGGTAGTAATGTAACACCCTCATTTTTTTCTCCCTCAGTTTATTACTTTGTGTGTTTTCTTTGGTGTGTTTGTTTTCCCGCTAATGCGTGCAAATTTTGCTTTAATAAAATTCTGTTACCCCGAATATGAAAATATTCGACGACAAGATTTTGATAGACAGTTTACCATTATTAGATATATGTTAGTGTATTTTTCCCTAATACGAAGATCGAGCTTTGACGAGAAGCTAAAAACTGAAATCGGAATAGAAGCAGTGTAGTAATATTCAACGATATTCTTTTGCTCCATAAGATCCCAAGATTTTGTTTTAATTTAAAATTAGTGGAAACTACATGATCATGATGAAAGAGAGCTATAGAAGAAATGATGATGGGCAGGCCTATTAATGCATCGAACCACAACATTTTACATATATATCTCAAAGCTTGTATATAATTTAATATTTCTTTTACTTTCTTTCATTATGTATATATACAATTTCATTTCATTGCTTTTCTTGTCATACTCCTTCTCTGAACATTTGATCACACTTATCTTTACATCACTCAATATCTTATTATTTAATTATATTCTTATGGAATAGATTTTTGTTTTAACAATTACTCACTCACTTCTCACGCCAGCTCCCATATAAAAACCCATGACTTTTTAGAAATCATTTTTGGTGTTTAAGGGAAAAGATAAATGATCTAAGTTCTAAATTTCCAGCAAGAAGGACTTTGAGGTGTGGGGAAACGAGGAAAGTTAGAGAACAACGAAAGGCTTAGGAAGGAAAGCGCTCACGGTAAGGGCAATTCTTATATAATGAGTTTTGGCTTATCACATGTTTGTGTGCTTTGTTTGTTGCGTGCTTGTCTGCTTCGTTGATCGATGGTTTGTAGTAAATAAATATATATATTACTTGTATTTAATTGTATTGTAAGAATTGTTTCTAGAACCTCGGACACTCTTAAGGAGTGAACACGTTTGTTTTAAATGAAGATAAAAAGAAAAACAAACTAACCATGATAGCATCGATGCTTGGTCAAGGAAAAGAGTTCCGTCACAGCTAAGCAATCGTGTGTCCGCCCGACCCAAGGCGCATGTGTTGCGGGTCAACAGTGAAAGGGCAAGGCAGTCAATTGGGGAAGGAGAGCTTCCAGGAAAAGAGTTCCAACCCTTGTTAAGGGAAATTATTGACAGCTGGGGAAGAAGAGCTTCCAGGAAAAGAGTTCCACTAGTGTCAGGCTCAATTGTTATGGGTGCTTATGCGCGCAAAGAGTCTCATGTGCATTGGCATGACATACTAACGCACAATAATGTGGTCTAATGTTTGTGTTATTTGAGCTGATTACTGGTTGATATGCATGACTGAGTGTTTAAACATGTGAATGTAAGTAACATGAAACTATAATATATTTAGTATGGATATTGTATTTCTCATGTGAATCTAGCCTATGATGAACTCGTGTACAAAGAGTTGACCCTTTCATGTTGTTGTTATCTTTGAATGTTGTGATTATGTCAAACCATAGATGGCGAGGGTGCATCTGCGACACCAAGGGAGGAGGCGACTTGAGTTCCCCTACGGGGAACAAAACATCAGCTGGACTATAGACCCCGCTTCCCAGTTGATCACCTACGCCGGGGAGGTTACTCAGATCGACTTTGATGACTTTGATCGTGCACTTAGTACCACTACCTGTCGGACTACACTACAGTTTTGGCTACCCTTTGACCTCATTTCGATGCTGCCTCACATGACTTCGAGTGGAGGATCTTCAGAGCCTAGTGAGCCATTTGAGACACCAGTGGCGAGCCCTCCTAGTGAGACTACCCGTCGTCGTGGACCTCGTATTATCCGGACCTTGCGAAAAAATGCAATGCCTCGTCTTACACCTGGAGCATCTACATCTGTTGCGGCTGCACCTATGCTGGGGGACCCCATCCCGGTGTTTGGACCAACAGTTTCAGAGGGAGTTACTACACGCGTTTCTCTATCCACTGATGCGCCGGAGGTACCTGTTCCGCCGCCAGAGTTTCCTTCCTTTCCGCCTCATGGTTCTTCTTCTGTGCCTACCTCCCAGGAGGGGGTTAAGGGGAAGAATCATTATCCGAAAAAACAGGTGATGATGCCTCTCATGGTGATAGACTTGGTGAGTGATGAAGAGACTGATGAGGAGGATCCTGCTACACCTTCAGAGTATCGTCTTGCTGGGGAGCCTTCCAACAAGCGTCAGAGGTTTTGACCAGCTGTGAGGATGTTTGGGTAGATGTTTAGGTTTAGGTTTTACCGACATATTTTGCTGTACATTTTGGTGGGTGGTACTAGTGGAGTTAGATCTGGTCTAGAGTCTACTTTTGTATTTTTTGGGTATACTACATGGCAGATGTATTCTCTTTTGGCTGTACTGTACTTATGACTACTGATCGCTTACGCGAGACTCACAGTTACTGTTATGTATATAGGTGGCCATGATGTTTCCTTTCATTTTGAAATGCATGTTTAATTTTTCTTTCGTATTTTCAAAGTTCGCTCTTGGAATTGAAATTGAGAAATGTTAAAAAAAAATTATATTTAAGATGTTTTCCGTTTGAGACCAAGAGTCGATTTGTCACTAATAACAAGTAAGCATTATTTTAAATTACGCATTTAGTGAATAGATTTGTGGTGCCATTAGAGTGGGGTGTTACAGGGAGTGTCATAAACTAAACCCAAGGCCTTGAGAATGTTACCTGATTTATTTTGTCGGGGGGTCGGGTTCCCCATTAGTGGCATTTAAGTTTATGTCAGTCCACGCTTTCAGGGGGATGCATCCTAAGCCAATTAATTAAAATTGAACTACGAGAGTTATACTATGGTAAGGGTTAACGAGAACTCACCGAGATTATGTAATCTCACTCCTCATTATTGTTGTTTTTCAGATACTCAGGTAAAGAATTTGAGCAGATTCAGGGAAGGCTAGCTAGATTATAAGTGTCTATGGGAAGTTAAGTGGTACCACCGGCTTGTAGTCCGGATTACGTATTAGGAATTGTGCACATTTGCCTTAGTCTCTTATGACTTTGGTATTTGGATAATTTCTGAGAAAATTAGTATGTTTGTAAACTATCAGTTTTTCTCTTCTATGAGACTCAAATTTTAATTAACTCAGATTATCCATTTTTATGTTTGTGCACCTCTGATTGTATTGAAATTAATGTCCCGAGTTTGTAAAGTCGACTACGAACTTAAGATGTTACAAATGGTATCAGAGCAGCAGATGGCATGAACCAAGCGAAAGCTGGTGGACATGTGACATCCGTGGCTGAAGAGGGCGAGGAGTGATCGTCGGTGCCCAAAAAGATGGCATGGCAAAGTGTGGCTTCTGGCAGCTTCAAAGTGAAGGGGCGCGTGAATGTACCGAATACGCACCGGAATGAGAGGGATCCTGAGGCTGTGCAGGTATGGACAGTTGAAGGAAGGCTTAAACGAATTGATTTGGACTACCTATACCAACAAGTTGCATCTTCTTTTCAGAAGCACTTCCCATAAGAACTCGATAGTTAAGCGTGCTTGACTTGGAGTAGTAGTGGGATGGGTGACCTTCTGGGAAGTTTCCTAGAAAGCATGCAAGTGAGGACAACGCATGCTGAAAAGACACGTGGTGGTTTGTGGGGGCAGTCGACAATTCTCAAAGCAATCTGGGATGTTACCAATGGTATCAGAGCAGCAGACCTCTCTCAGTACGGTGGGGTTCAAGGACGAACCAAGCGGAAGCTGGTGGACATGTGACATCCGTGGCTGAAGAGGGTGGGGAGTGATCGTCGGTGCCCAAAAAGGTGGCATGGCAAAGACCGGCTCCTCGCAGCTTCAAAGCGAAGGGGCGTGTGAATGAACCGACTACGCATCGGAATGAGAGGGATCTTGAGGCTGTGCAGGTATGGGACCGTACAGTTGAAGGAAGGCTTAAAAGAATTAATTTGGAATACCTATACCGACAAGAACTTCATAGTTTAGCGTGCTTGACTTGGAGTTGTAGTGGGATGGGTGACCTTCTGGGAAGTTTCCTAGAAAGCATGCAAGTGAGGACAACACATGTTGAAAAGACACGTGGTGGTTGTGGGGGCAGTCGACAGTTCTCAAAGCAGTCTGGAATGTTACAAGAAGCGTATCTGATTCCGCGGGGTAGTGTCGTATTTATAGACGCGGGTCCGGAACCTCTGCGGGTATTGCTTGGTTCCGAACCGTTGGATCGAGGCGAGGTGACCTGGTTCATTGATATTGGGTCAGCGAGCTGCCTCGTTCGCTGGGTCGAATCCAGTCGATTATTAGGCCATTTTCCAAGTGGATTGGGCCTCTTGGCCCAGTCCGGAATAGTATGTTTAAGAGTTTTATTTATTTTCATAATAATCTCACTATGTTCATAATACTATCATATATGAATATATATATATATATATATATGGGTTTATAGGAATTTATATTTATTATGAAAAGTTGGACTTTGTGACTCTAGCGATATCCTAAAAAGGGTTTCATATTTAAGTATCGAAAGGGATACTCATCTTTGAAAATTGAGTCAATAGGGAGAGTCGAAGTAAATTCGCTCAGTCCGAAACGCTTACGAATTATCTGATATTCTTTTAATAGTTTTTCCTAATCTTTAATGGCGATTAAAAATTAGGCATGTTACAAAAAATGGAAATTAAAACTTATTAAACTAAAAATATACAGCGTAAAATTTACGAGTCCTTAATAGTCAATATTAAGATAGTATTTATTTAGATTTGTTAAATTTTCAATATATATATATATATATATATATATATATATATGTATGTATATATGTTGACTAAAATTAAAAAGATTAATGACATTAATTTATAAAACATATACGGAATGTTTGACCAACGAAAATAATTCTGTTAAATACTTTATTAAGTAATTATTTTATATTAGATTCTTTAAATATATAACATTTCAATAATAAATACTATAACGTGGATTATTATATTTCGTAGACTGTCAAATAAATAAATTAATAAATGAAAGATTTGAGTTTCTTAATTTAATAATTAATTAATGCCGTCACATGTAACTTAGGATAATCATACGGCAATTGACTGATTTGATATATAAAATGCGTATATAAACACTCTTCTTGAGAAATGATTTCTCTCAAAACACATCTAGGTTGCTATTTGCCATGTTTTTCACTTCCTTGAACCCCTTTAGTCTTTTTACTTCATGATTTATATTTGTATGGGAAAAAGTTCATATTTGTATTTTCTCCTAACAACTTAGTTTTGCTTGATAAAACGCTTTGACATTAATTGATGTTCTTTGGAATATATAGATACATGGTGAGAATTGAGTTATATTTCTCATGTTCAAGTTCCCTTCAGCACCCTCAAGATGCTTTGGTAGATATGGGCACATAAGTTAACTCTCTATTTTAAAAATCAAACAATACCAAATTTTTCTATGATAACTATTTTTTAAAAAAAAACAATATTGTACCGATGTAAGTGCAATAAATTATTTTATTTTAAAATGATAATCATGTCCAATTAAGAGCATGTACGAGGGTAGGAAAGTAAGACAAAAATTGGAAGACCTTATCTTATTGATCGCTTTAAAATTGACGTCATTATTTGTGTGTCAACCAAACCTTATTCTCCATTTTCAAACTTGGTGTTAGATATTCGAGTGGAATATGCTTCATGTATTCACCATCTACCTCTTTGGAGACCATCCGCAAATGTAAGTATAACGATAGACCTCCAATTTGACGCATAATCTATCACATTCAGTTGAAGGTCTATTGTTATACTTACAGGTCACGATGGTTGCGAAACCGACGAATATAGAATACTCGAAGAATATTCCAATTGGAGATCTAATGCCATGGTGGCTAATGGAGAATTAGATTTGATTCCCAAAGAATCTCTAATGTCGTTTGTAAAGCGATCCATAGAGTATGGCATGGTTGTCAAACTCGCGAGTTAACTCGTACGATTCTGCGAGTTTACGAGTTTATGATGCCCCAACAAGTCAAATTACGTGTAGAATCGCAATCTTGATAAATTCGCTCAGACTCGGTCAAACTCGCGAGTCCATTACGAGTTTACGAGTTTATCACAAAAATTGAATTTTTTTAAAAAAAAAAGCCCAAAATGGTCTGCTTAGTCTGATGTTTTGTTGCTGTAAGATCACCAATGTAAAAGAATAAACTTGCAACTTGGAAAATCTCTGCTAGCAGGTCACATGTTATGCTATTTTGTGCTTAAGATAGCTTGTATTGTAATAGCTAAGTGACTTCTCACTCTTTATTTGTTTAAGTCATGATCTCTTAAAATGCCTTTTGTTTCTAAGGAAAGACTAAAAAGGAAAAACATGAAAGAAAGGAGAAAGGATAGTGAATCAGATTTTTCTTTTGTAAATAACATGAATGCAATGTTTGATGATCAAACTTTGATCAAAAAAATGGAGAGTTAAGAGTTGCTATTGATTTTCACAGAATAAGGTTGCTGGATATATTTGTCTCATTGTCTGATTTAAGGATATGGTTGCTGGATATATTTGTTTGATTTAAGGATATGGTGCTAAATTTGATAGAATATATTTGGAATGTTGGATTTATTTTTGCTAATCACAAATAGGTTATTTTCATAAATATTGAATGTCACACGGTCAATGATTTATGATTAACTATTTGCAATCTTCATGTGGCATATAATGACATAATAAGTCCACATTTATGTATTGATGAAATGTCTTTATTGTTATTGATACTGTTTGACACTGAGGTAATTTTTTTTACAGATTTTTTTAGTGTAACTTTTTTTTCGTAGACTCTTACGAGTCGAGTCTACGATTCGAATCTACGGTCCCCTCACGAGTCTATGTAGACTCTCGAGTCTGACAACCATGGAGTATGGGCTTCCATTTTTTGTTGTTATCATCGTATCCTTGTACTTATGTTTCATTATACTTACTACTATTTTAAATTAAATATTTTCTTGTATTCTGATCTGTACATTTTTAGAAAAACTACTTATCGTAGAAAGTTTTACTGTTGTTTCAATTTTAAATAAGTGAGTTAACTTACGTGTCCATATCTACGAAACCATTTTGATAGTGCAGAGGGGAACTTGAATTAGGGAAATATATCTCAATTCTCACCATGATTGTACATATTCCAAAGAACATCAACTTATGGCAAAGAACTTCATCAAGCAAAATAAACTTGTTCGGAGATAGTACATAATTGAACTTCTTTTCCCATACATATATAATTCATGAAGTAAAAAAACCAAAGGGGTTCTAGGCAAAATATTATAACTGGAAAATAGAAACCATGAATACAATTGAAACATGTATGGGAGAACAAGGAAGAATCCTTTAACAATATTCTTGCTTGTTCACAGTCACATTGGGATTCTTCGTCTCGGGTGAACTCGTGTAAAACTATTTGCAAAGGAAGGCGAGTAATTTGCTCTTTGGTATGTTGTCAACTGGATTGAAGACCTACATTTCTCTAACGCAATTTTTGAAATGGACTCTAGAACGATGGTTAATGATATCATTTCAGAAAAGCAAAATGTCTCGGAATATGGATCCCTCATGTCAAATTGTACAAAAACCCTTCAAAAGATTTCTCAACTTAGAAAAGTTGATTTTATCAAGTGAAAATGGAATATGAGCATTCATTCTCTTACAAGAATAGTAGTAGTAGATTCTGGTTTTCACTTGCATCTTTCAATCCTAAATTGTATTGGAATTGTGATTTTAAAAGAAATTGCAAAGTCCTCTTTCAGACCAAAAGAATGATTGATTTTTATTAAAATTTTACTTTATTAAATATATGGTTTTTTCCTAATATAATATTTAATTATAAGTCAAAGTTGTAGAGGTAATTATCACATTTAATGCTAAGAATTATATATATATATATATATATATATATATTTACATTTATCAAATATTTTGTGTTTGATAAAAGACTAATTTAGAGTTACCTGCCTATACTTCTGGTTAATTAACACATATACCTCAAACGTACTACAAAAGCATAAAAGGTAAGTTGATATCTGTATCCTTGTGCTGAAATAAAAGTCCTTTTATATGAGGCTCTATTGTTGAAAACATTACAAAAAAGTGTTTTCCAAAAAATAAAGATACGAAGATAGATAATGCTTTTAAACAATTTTCCCCAAGCTCTCATCAGAATGCTAAAGTTTTCAATAGATCATATATAAAGAGCTTTACTTGGATTATGAGACTAAAAAAATTGTTACGAACTAAAAACAAACAACCGGTAGAGAGTAAGCATGGAAACACTCAACAAATTATACTAGTTTACTATTACTGCTACTAGCTATTAGGGATGGGTGTGGGTTGGGTGGGTTTTGAAGCGTTTATAGACCCATCCCAATAAGATACTTAGTATGGGTTGGATTCGGTAAAATTTGACAAAAGAAGGTAGATCGTAAATCCTGTGGAGGTGGTGGACGACGAGGCGATGACTATGGCTGAGGTCGTCATCAGCAACAGGTCTTGATAACTTTGTAATTTTTTCTTTTTACATTTTGGCTTTGTAGCAAGCGGCCTCTAGGTTGCCCTTAATAACCATGTACTATGAAGCCCGGCCTTCTTCGGGCATGTTTTTTTAACATATATGCATCGGGCGTCCTTCTTTCCTTTGTTAAATCGGTATATTGCAGTTCCTTACTTTTATTTATTTTACGTTAAAGTGTTTGTGATCGGCCTTAGTCAGATTACCAGATCTTGGTCCAGATTGAGATCATCCGTGGGTGTGTAGCCATCTCATTTGGTTGCATCGATCGTTGCTTGGGAAGATAAAGAACTTCCGACCTGCCGGGCAGTTAACTGAACCTCTATTCAGATTTAACTCGCCACGTAGGTTTGTGATTCTAGTGGGATAGTGCTTAGCTTGTTCTTAATAAACATTTATCTTTCAGACAGGAAAACAAACTTAATACAAAGTAACTTATTACTGACGGACGCGCGGGCCTCATTAATAAACCCAATGGGAAAAAGAGCGCCCCGCCCGGTTTTACAATTCTTTTCTTTTCATAGTGATATTCGTTTATCATTTATATTTTCAAGTGAAGTATCTTCCCAACTTTGTGGCATTCCAAGTCATAGGGATTACTCCTCCACTCATTGTCTCTAGTTGGTAAGCACATAAAATCAGCACTCAAAAGGGTTGGGTACCTGCAGACACTCCGATGCCAAAGTCAGCACTCAAAAGTTAGTGAGAGGTACAAATGAAAGAAGTGTACCTGATTCCGAGAGGTAGTGTCGTATTTATAGACGCTGGTCAGGAACCTCTACGGGTATTGCTTGGTTCCGAACCATTGGATCGAGGCGAGGTGACCTGGTCGTTGATCCTGGGTCCGTGAGCTGCCTCTTTCACTGGGTCGTATCCAGTCGGTTATTGGGCCATTTTCCAAGTGGATTGGGCCTCTTCGCCCAGTCCATAACAATATGTTTAAGAGTTTTATTTATTTTCATAATAGTCTCACTATGTTCATAATATTATCATATATCAATATATCAATATATATATACATATATGGGTTTATAGAAATTTATATTTATTATGAGAAGTTTGAATTTGTGACTTTAGCGATATCCTAAAAAAGGTTTCATATTTAAGTATCGAATGGGATACTCATATTTAAAAATTGAGTCAATAGGAAGAGTCAAAGTAAATTTGCTTGGTCTGAAACGCTTTTTTATTTAATAGTTATTCCCAATCATTAATGGCGATGAAAAATTAGGGATATTACAAAAATTGAAATTTAATAATTAATTAATGCGTTCACATGTAACTTAGGATAGTTATATGGCAATTGACTGATTTGACATATAAAATGTGTATATAAACACTCTTTTTGGGAAATGATTTCTCACAAAACACATCTAGGTCTTACGCTTATTATTTCCTACTTGAGTGTCTATATGACATTCAAATTGTGTATCGAAAATTTTTACATCCTGCTGTTGGTCTCCTTTTCATTTGCAAACACCACCTTCAGTAACGTTTATAGTTCCACACATCAAATTAGTAAAGTTCCAAATGGTTATATCATGGCTTTACATAAACAACGATGTTTCAAATGTAGAGTAGAACCCCAATCCACCAAGGCTTTCTTAACAACCTATTTGCCCAAATCAACAGTTTGACCAGTAAGTTATATAAAACTTCAAAATTCATACAGGTTTGATTTTAGTCAAGGTTGCTATTTGCCATGTTTTTCACTTCCTTGAACCCCTTTGGTCTTTTTACTTCATGACTAATATTTGTGTGGGAAAAAGTTCAATTTTGTATTTTCTCCTAACAACTTAGTTTTGTTTGATATAACGCTTTGACATTAATTGAAGTTCTTTGGAATATATAGATACATGGTGAGAATTGAGTTATATTTCTCATGTTCAAGTTTCCTTCATCACCCTCATGATGCTTTGGTAGATATGGGCACATAAGTTAACTCTCTACTTTGAAAATCAAACAATACAAAATTTTCCTATGATAACTATTTTTTTTATTTAAAAAACAATATTGTACCGATGTAAGTTCAATAAATTATTTTATTTTAAAATGATAATCAAGTATAATTAAGCGCATGTACGAGGGTAGGAATGTAAGATAAAAATTGGAAGACCATATCTTATTAATCGCTTTAAAAATGACGTCATTTTTTGTGATTGAACCAAACCTTATTCTCCATTATCAGACTTGACGTTAGATATTCGAGTGGAATATGCTTCATGTATTCACCATCTCCTTCTTTGGAGACCATCCGAAAATGTAAGTATAATGATAGACCTCCAATTTGACACATAATCTATCACATTCAATTGAAGGTCTATTGTTATACTAACAGGTGACGATGGTTGCGAAATTGACGAATATAGAACACTTGAAAAATAATCCCATTGGAGATCTAATGCCATGTTGGCTAATGGAGAACTAGGTTTGACTCCCAAAGAAACTCTAATGTCGTTTGTAAAGCGATCCATAGAGTATGGGCTTCCATTTTTTGTTGTTATCATCGTATCCTTGTACATGTGTTTCATTATACGTCACTACTATTTTAAATTAAATATTTTATTGTATTCTGATCTGTACATTTTTGAAAAACTACATATCGTAGAAGGTTTTACTGTTGTTTCAATTTTAAATAAGTGAGTTAACTTACGTGTCCATATCTACCAAACCATTTTAATAGTGCAGAGGGGAACTTGAATTAGGGAAATATATCTCAATTCTCACCATGATTATACATATTCCAAAGAACATCAACTTATGGCAAAGAACTTCATCAACATAATTGAACTTCTTTTCCCATACATATATAATTCATGAAGTCAAAAAACCAAAGGGGTTCTAGGCAAAATATTATAACTGGAAAATAGAATACATGAATATAATTGAAACATGTATAGGAGAACAAGGAAGAATCCTTTAACAATATTCTTTCTAGTTCACTGTCACATTGGGATTCTGGGTCTCGGGTGAACTCATTTAAAACTATTTGCAAAGGAAGGCAGCGGCTTTCGCTCTTTGGTATGTTGTCAACTGGATTGAAGACTTACATTTTTCGAACGCAATTTTTGAAATGGACTCCAGAGCGATGGTTGATGATATCAATTCACAAGAGCGAAATGTCTCGGAATATGGATCCCTCATGTCAAATTGTACAAAAACCCTTCAAAAGATTTCTCAACTTAGAAAAGTTGATTTTATCAAGTGAAAATGAAATATGAGCATTCATTCTCTTACAAGAATAGTCGTAGTAGATTCTTGTTTTCACTTGCATGTTTCAATCCTAGATTGTATTGGAATTGTGATTTTAAATGAAATGGCGAAGTCCTCTTTCAGACCAAAAGAATGATTGAGTTTTATTAAAATTTTACTTTATCAAATATATGATTTTTTCCTAATATAATATTTAATTATAAGTCAAAGTTGTAGAGGTAATTATCACATTTAATGCTACGAATTATATATATATATATATATATATATATATCAAATATTTTGTGTTTAATAGAAGACTAATTTACAGTTACCTACTTATATTTCTGGTTAATTAACACATATACCTCAAACGTACTAGAAAAGCAAGAAAGGTAAGTTGATATGTGTATCCTTTTGCTGAAATAAAAGTCCTTTTAAATGAGGCCCTATTTTTTTAAAACATTACAAAAAGTGTTTTCCAAAAAATAAAGATACGAAGACAGATAGTGCTTGGAAACGATTTTCCCCAAGCTCTCATCAGAATGCCAAAGTTTTCAATAGATCATATATAAAGAGCTTTACTTGGATTCTGAGACAAAAAAATTGATACGAGTTAAAAACAAACAACCGATAGAGACTAAGCATGGAAACACACAACAAATTATACTAGTTTACTATTACTGCTACAAGCTATTAGGGATGGGTGTGGGTTGGGTGGGTTTTGAAGCGTTTAAAGACCCATCCCAAAAAAATACTTAGTATGGGTTGGATTCGGTGAAATTTGACAAAAGAAGGTAAAACTGTAAATCCTGTGGAGGTGGCGGACGACGAGACGATCACTATGGCCGAGGTCGTCATCTGCAGCAGGTCTTGAAAACATTGTAATTTTTTCTTTTTACATTTTGGCTTTGTAGCGAGCGGCCTCTAGGTCACCCTTAATAACCATGAACTATGGAGCCCGGCCTTCTTCGGGGATGTTATTTTAATATATATGGATCGGGTGTCCTTCTTTCATTTGTTAAATCAGGATCTTGTAGTTCCTTATTTTTATTTATTTTACGATAAAGTGTTTAAGATCAGCGTCAGTCAGATTACCGGATCTTGATCCAAATTGAGCTCATCCGTGGGTGTGCGACCATCTCTTTTGGTTGCACCGGTCATTGCTTGGGTCAACCAAGCACTTCCGACCTGTCGGGTAGTTTACTGAAGCTCTGTTCAGATTTAACTCACCACGTAGGTTTGTGATTCTTGTGGGATAGTGCTTAGCCTGTTCTTAATAAACATAAATCTTTCAGACGGGAAAATAAACTTAATACAAAGTAACTTATTACTGACGAACGTACGGGCCTCATTAATAAACCCAATGGGAAAAAGAGCGTCTCGCCCGGTTTTCCAATTCTTTTCTTTTCATAGTGATATTCGTTTATCAGTTATATTTTCAAGTGAAGTATCTTCCAAACTTTGTGGCATTCCAACTCATAGGGATCGCTCCTCCACTCATTGTCTCTAGTTGGTAAGCACATCAAATCAGCACTCAGAAGGGTTGGGTACCTGCAGACACTCTATTACTAAAGTCAGCACTCAAAAGTTAGTAAGAGGTACAAATGAGAGAAGCGTACCTGATTCAGCGGGGTAGTGCCGTATTTATAGATGCGGGTCCGGAACCTCTGCGGGTATTGCTTGGTTTCGAACCGTTGGATCGAGGCGCGGTGACCTGGTTCGTTGATCTTGGGTCCGTGAGCTGCCTCGTTGACTGGGTCGAATCCAGTCGGTTATTGGGCCATTTTCCTAGTGGATTGGGCCTCTTGGCCCATTCCAGAACAGTATGTTTAAGTGTTTTATTTATTTATATAATAATCTCACTATGTTCATAATATTATCATATATCAATATATCAATATATATATACATATATGGGTTTATAGGAATTTATATTTATTATGAGAAGTTGGACTTTGTGACTCTAGCGATATCCTAAAATGGGTTTCATATTTGAGTATCTTTAAAAATTGAGTCAATAGGGAGAGTCGAAGTAAATTCGCTCGGTCCGAAAGGCTTACGCATTATCTGATATTCATTTAATAGTTTTTCGTAATCTTTAATGGCGATTAAAAATAAGGGATGTTACAAAAATGGAAATTAAAACTTATTAAACTCAAAATATACACCGTAAGTTTTAGGAGTCCTTAATAGTCAATATTAAGATAGTATTTATTTTGTTTTGTTAAA
This sequence comes from Astragalus glycyphyllos, assembly GCA_963573325.1. Taxonomy (NCBI): domain Eukaryota; kingdom Viridiplantae; phylum Streptophyta; class Magnoliopsida; order Fabales; family Fabaceae; genus Astragalus; species Astragalus glycyphyllos. The sequence continues at coordinate 43,740,577 of OY754307.1, forward strand.
TTTTCAATATATATATGTTTACCAAAATTTAAAAGATTAATGACATTAATTAATAAAACATATACGAAATGTTTGACCAACGTAAATAATTCTGTTAAGTACCTTATTAAGTAAGTATTATATATTAGATTCTTTAAATATATAATATTTCAATAATGTTCCAGAGTGGGCCGAAGACCACTCCAGGCCCATTAAGTATGACAAAGAGCATAGACCAAAATAAATGGCTCTGATCGGACCATACAACGATTTAACGGCCATAGGCAACTACCAAACACTATATAAGCATTCACTGCGTCATTATCAGGTACACACTATTTATTCATATTAGCATCTTGCTCGTTCGCTCCTGACTTGGGCGTTGGAGTGTAATCGCAGGTACACCCGCCGCCCTGACCATCTTGGAGCACGACCAGCAGAGCGAGCGACAGGAGACTTGTACCTCTGCGGCATCGCTGCAAAGCGACCAAAGGTACAGATCAATTGGCGACCACAATGGGAGCCCGCGCGCTTTCCACCATCATTAACAACACCACACACGGCAAATCATGGTTATCCTCGGAGGCACGTCCGCGGACGCTACAACCAACCGATCTATCAAAAGAAGATGGGGTGAGATCGCAATTGTCGCCTCTAAAGCCGCACCAACACCCTCTCCTCAGCGACCTACTATCTCCTTTGGAGACGAAGACTTGATTGACGGAACGCCTAATTACGAAGTACCACTGGTAGTAGCTGCGGTGATAGCTAATATGGAAGTCAGGCGAATTTTGATCGATCAGCGAAGCTCGACAGATATCATCTTTGAGGACCTGTTATATGCATTGAGAATCTCCCAAGACAACCTGAGACCCATCAGGGGAACGGTGTTGACTGGTTTCAACGGAGCTCCTACGACCCCAATAGGACGAATCGAGTTGATGGTGACCTTTGAAAACGACGTTGCCAAGAGACCACTTTGTAGGACTGTGAGAGCGGACTTCATCGTACTACCTTGCAAGTCAGTTTACCAATGTATTATCGGCCGACCTACTATAGCTCGCCTCGAGGCCGTATCGTCCACGGTTCACCTTAAAATGAAGTTCTACACTGAAGATCAAGAAATCGCTACTATTCGGGCCGATCTCATATCAGGAAGGCAAGCTCACCTCCTGGGGCTCGGGAAAAGGGGTCTAAAGGAAGCGGATGAGGCCGAAGAAGCTGTGAACACCTTACTGAAGGGCGGGAAGCACGTGAACACGACAGACCTGGATGCCCGATACGATCCAGATAGTGAGGAAGCAGAAGAGGACGACCTCTTAACCAAAAACTCAAGAAGAAAATCAAACGACCAGAGCCAGATGGAGAGTTCTGCCAAGTGCAATTAGGGGATGACCCAGAGAAAACGATCAAAATAGGGAACGACCTTCCACCAGAAGTGCATGACCAGATCGTTCAAAGTATAAAAGAGCATGCTGACCTATTCGCCTGGAGTGCGGCGGATATGCCCGGGATCCCACCCGAGGTCGCTTGTCACCATTTGGCAAGTAGATCCAAAAGAAAAATGGGTCGCCCAAATGAGAAGAATCCAAAAAGAAGAGAAGGCACGAGCGGCATCCAAGGCTGTTGAAGATCTGTTCGATGCAGGATTTATCAAGGAGATTAAGTACACTACATGGCTCTCGAACGTTGTCCTATTCAAAAAGGCGAGTGGAAAATGGAGGATGTGTGTGGATTATATAGATCTCAATCGAGCCTGTCCCAAAGATGCGTTCCCAGTTCCGAGCGTCGACCGCTTGGTCGATAGTGCGAGCGGATTCAGGGTTCTATCCTTCTTGGACGCTTACTTTGGTTACAACCAAATTGCCATGCACCCGCCCGATCAAGAGAAGACGGCCTTCATCACGGACAAAGGTAACTTTTGGGGGCCCTTTGGATTAAAGAACGCTGGGGCGACCTACCAACGCATGATGAACCACGTTTTCCGAAATCAGATAGGAAAGGTGGTGGAGGTCTATTTAGATGACATGTTCGTTAAAAGTGAGCACGATCCTGCTCACATTGACGACCTAAGAGAAGTTTTCAAAGAAGTGAGAAAAAATTCCCTTAGGTTCAATCTAGAAAAATGCACCTTTGGTGTAAGAGCGGGCAAGTTCCTTGGTTTTTACCTCACAGAAAGGGGAATAGAAGCCAATCCAGATAAGTGTCGAGCAGTTACACAAATGAGGCCGCCCACGACCAAAAAAGAAATCCAAAAGCTCAATGGTATGGTGGCCGCACTTTCTCAGTTTATCTCGAAGGCTGCGAACAAGTCATTACCTTTAATCAGACTGTTGAATAAGAAGACCGTTTTTGAATGGACGCCTGAGTGCGACCAATCCCTTGAACAATTAAAGACGGCTTTGGCAGAACCACCCATCCTGACCACTCCAGAGCCCGAGGAGACTTTGTACCTATACTTATCCATCACGGACGAGGCGCTGGCCGCTGTGTTGGTACGAGAAAAAGGAACTAAGCAGAATCCGGTATATTTCGTTAGCAAAGTACTGCAAGGGCCCGAGCTCACATACCAAAAGATCGAGAAATTGGCGTTAGCTTTGGTCGTCTCAACTAGGAGATTGCGCCCGTATTTCGTGGCACATCAGATCGCACTACGAACGGACTGGGCGATTAGGCAGATCCTGCATAGACCAGATTTAGCTGGAAGAATGATCAAGTGGGCGGCGGAAATCTCAGAAGTTGGAATTAAGTATGAGCCTAGATCGTTTGCCAAAGCCCAGGTCTTGGCCGATTTCATCGCGGAAATGACACCAGGGGCAGAACCCCCAGGTGAAGGAACGTGGACCTTACATGTAGATGGATCCTCTAATGGAAAACGCAGCGGGCGGGTATAATTCTGGAGAACGGGGATGGAACGACCATAGAGGTGTCATTGGCTTTCTCCTTCCCTACTTCGAACAACCAGGCTGAGTACGAGGCCTGCGTAGCCGGACTATTACTCGCTCTAGAATTCAATGTAAAGAAGGTGGAAATACGATCAGATTCGTTGCTCGCTGTCTCTCAAATCAACGATGTGTTCTCAGTCAAGGATGAGATATTGCAAAGGTACTTGGCACGAGTAAAAGAGATAATGCAGAAATTTGAGCACGCCGAAGTTAAGCACGTCCCAAGAACAGAGAACATCAGGGCGGACATACTATCCAAACTTGCGAGCACGAAAAAGTCCGGCAATCATAGAGGCGTGATACAAAAGGTCCTGTCTCAACCAAGTGTGAGGTTAGAAACTTCAATGGGAGTACATGTGGGCGAGGTAGATCAGAGACCCACCTGGATCGACCCAATTGTCAAGTACATTAAAGAGGGAGAAGAATCTGAAAACTCGAAAGAAGCAGCGCTCGTTCGAAAACGAGCAACCTCTTACACTATTAATAACGACCAGCTGTATAGGAGAGGTTTCACCATGCCATTACTCAAATGTCTCTTACCAGACGAGGCCAACTACGTACTAAGAGAAATTCACGAAGGCATTTGTGGTAATCACATGGGAGCAAGAGCACTGGCCAAGAAAGCCTTAAGAGCGGGTTATTACTGGCCGACCATGGATGCAGATGTGACAGCAATGGTAAAGAAATGCGACAAGTGCCAAAGGCACACAGACATCCACATAGCTTCTCCTACCGAACTCAATAGTTTAACCTCCCCCTGGCCGTTTGCTTGGTGGGGGATAGACCTCCTAGGTCCATTCACGCTTGCTCCCGGATAGCTTAAATTCTTGATCGTCGCAGTGGACTACTTCACCAAGTGGGTCGAGGCAGAACCATTGGCAACCATCACTTTAAAGAATTGTCTCAAGTTTATAAAAAAGAACATACTGGTACGATTTGGAATACCTGAAGTCCTAGTGTCAGATAATGGCACTCAGTTCACCGATAAGAACTTCCAAGCGACTTTGGCCGAGCTAGGAGTGAAACAGCGTTTCACATCGGTGGACCACCCGCAAACAAACGGACAAGCTGAAGTGGCCAATAGAGTCATCTTAAGGGGGATGAAAAGGAGATTGCATGAAGCCAAGGGAAAATGGGCAGAAGAATTACCATCGGTACTACGGGCGTACAGGACCACGCCCCACTCAACCACTGGAGACTCACTGTTTAGGATGGTGTATGGGACAGATGCACTAATTCCCGTTGAAATAGGGGAATTAACCTGGAGAACGAGCAGGCGACCAGGGAAGAGCTGGACTTGGTCGAAGAATTGAGAAACAAAGCGTCTTTAAGGGAAGCACTAGTTAAACAAAGCGTGGCGACCAAGCACAATGCTAAGGTCGTACCCCGTGTGTTCGAAGTTGGGCAACTCATCCTGCGAAAGGCAGACATCGGTCAAAGAAATGCGGGACAAGGGAAGCTCGCACCCAACTGGGAGGGGCCCTACAGAGTCGCAGCTAGAACAGGCAAAGGAGCTTACATTTTGCAAACGATGAATGGTGGAACGATCTCCAACACTTGGAATGCTACGAACCTCAGAATATATTTCACCTAGAAGCTTTGTAAATATGAAAGAATATCATGTTGCTATCAAAAGAAATTAAACGATAAGAATGGGCAGGGCACTCATTTTCCCACGAGGTTTTTTTAATGAGGCCTGCTCGTCTATCAATAAAGATACCTTGCATTTCCTAGTTTGCAGAAATAAAGTTATCAATCATCCCAAGAAGCGGGCCACACCTTTAGTATGTTCAATTCAAACCGAGTTTGATAAACTACTAAAAAAGAAAATGAAAACGAGCTTAAGAATAAAGCCAAACGATCAGAAGATTTGGTCGCCTGTGGGAAACAAGCTAAAACCAAAGTAGAAACTTGGTAAGCTGTTGATATGCCGCAAGTCCACGGTGTTGGACTAAACGATAACCTTAGAGGGGGGGGTGAATAAGGTTATAGGCTAAAAATCATTCTTTTTTGTGTTTTCAAAGTTGTTTAATGCTAGTTTAAAAAACAAATGCGGAAAAGGTTTATATGCTAGCAATTTGCGCAAGCTATTATAGAGATATAGCAACAATGATGAATTTTACAGTAACACAAAATCCACTTAACTGTAATATAGAGATTGCAACACAGTAACAATGAGTATACTAATAGTGCAAATCAAAACAACTAACAAAAATATCAATTTCAATAGTTGTAATAACAATTCAACAGTAATTTCAATTTCGATAGTTATAATAACAATTCAACAGTTAACGCTATAATAGAAAACCAAACAATAATAACAAGAACAAGAATAATGGGGCATAAATAAGTAAAGAGATAAGGGAAAGAAGAACACCGCGATTTTTCGAGGTTCGGATTGAAATCCTACTCCTCGGCCTCCGGCTTTCCAACCTTTGGACTTTGGGAAAATAACACTATAATGGTGAAGATGCTTCTTCAAAGTCTTACAACTCACGCCACTTTACAGCAACAACAAAACCTCTCAATTTCCCCAATTGAGAACCCGAGCTCCCCGCTTAGGATTTCTACGATCCAATCTCCCCGATCGAACCACCCAAGAAACACTTTCCCAGGATTTCACAACAATACCAAACGCCAAGTGATAAGATGAATACAATTGAAACTATGATCGATTAATCAAGCAAAATAACCATAAGAGTTGAGAGAGATGATATGATGATGAAAACCCTAGAAATTTGATTGAGAACCGAAGAAGATGATCAGATATTGAAAGGGATCGTTCTCAAGTTTTGGTTTCACGTTGTTTCAAGTTTTGCGGCTCTGTGAAATGTTTTTCGTTTTCTCTCTCTATATGTGTCGTGAAAACCCTTGCTTTTCTATTTATATCACTCAAGAAAATATGACCGTTGAAAGTTGTTTTCCAAAAATAGGCAAGGAAGCGATTTACTTCTTTGAACTTACAAGAGATGAATCGATTGTTCTCTTTAAAAAAATAGGCCATAAATCGATTTCTAGCTTGTAACTTACAAGCCATGAATCGATTTCTAGCTTGTAACTTACAAGCCATAAATCGATTTTCAGCTTGTGACTTACAAGCCATGAATCGATTTTCATCTTTGAAATAACAAGCAAGAAATCGATTTTATGCTTTTAAAACACAAAGTCATCAATCGATTGTTTTCTTTCCAAAACAAGTTCTTTCAAAACCAATATAGAAGTGGGAAATCGATTGTTGGCTTAAAAGGGAAGAGGGAAATCGATTTCTTGCTTCCAAGGCAAGAGAGAAATCGATTATTGGCTTTAAAAATAAGTGGGAATCGATTTCTAGCTTTATGTACCAAATCAAGAATCGATTCTTTACTTCAAAAACAAATTCTTTTTAAAACACTAACTCATGAATCTATTTTCTTTAAAAAACAACAATTCAAGACTCAAACTATTTCTTTAAAAACACTTTGTGCCTAACCTAATTAAACATGGTTTTATATAAAATATTTTACCAAGACAGTTCAATTTTAAAAGATCATCTCTCAACTACGAATGTTATAAGACTTGGGTAATACGATCTTACATGAGTCCTACGCAAAGCGATATAAGCCTTCAATGCTTGAGCAGCTTTTCGTAATATAAGTCTTCAATGCTTGAGCAGCTTTTCGTCCGAGCTTCTACAACTTTGAGTCAGCTTCCGAAGCTCTCTTGTTCAACACCCTGCGCTCTTATATTTTTCCTGCGCTTTACCTCAAGTAAATTATCAGTAACTTGTAATTTGTTATCATTCAAAACAAGGAATGTTTGCCCTTGGCACAACAAACTCCCCCTTTTTGATGATAACAAATTACCTTAGCATAGGGAGGCGATAAACAAGAAACATTAGCATATGCTCCTCCTAAGCGTAAGCAAAAAAAAATTATAAAAATAAACATACATAGCAGAAAACAATTATATAGCAGTTATTTCTCCCCCTTTGTTTTCATCAAAAAGGAGGGAATCACATAGCACATAATCGCGTAATCACAAACTGGAAAAATCAAGCATACCTAGCTCTCTCCGGATTTTACAAAATTGAGCTTCGGCTAGAGGTTTCGTGAATATGTCAGCTAGTTGGTCATTGGTGCCTACAAATTTTAATTCTATGCTCCCCCTAGAAACATGATCTCTAATAAAATGATGTCTTATTTCTATGTGCTTAGTTCTAGAGTGTTGGATGGGATTCTTTGCAATATTGATAGCACTAGTGTTATCACATAAGACAGGCACATTTTCATATAACAAACCAAAATCTTCCAAAGTCTGTTTCATCCACAAAACTTGTGCGACGCAATTTCCAACCGCCACGTATTCGGCTTCAGCGGTGGACAAAGCAACACTGTTCTGTTTCTTACTAGACCAGGAAGTCAAACAAGGGCCTAGAAAATGGCAGGTTCCACTAGTACTTTTTCTATCTAAGGTACAACCAGCAAAATCAGCATCAGAAAAACCGACCAAATCAAAGTGACTCGATTTCGGGTACCACAATCCGAAGTCTGTGGTTCCCTTAACATATCTAAGAATCCGTTTTACAGCTTTTAAATGTGATTCTTTTGGACATGCTTGAAATCGAGCACACAAGCACACAGCAAACATAATATCGGGTCGAGATGCAGTTAAATATAAGAGACTACCGATCATACCTCGATACATAGTTTCATTAACTGGTTTACCTTGTTCATCCTTGTCCAATTTTGTTGCAGTCGCCATTGGAGTACCAATCACCTTTGCATCACTCATGCCAAATTTCTTTAGTAACTCCTTTGAGAACTTAGTTTGACTGATGAATATTCCATCTTTCATTTGTTTCACTTGAAGTCCCAAAAAGAAGTTCAACTCCCCCATCATGCTCATTTCAAATTCACTAGTCATCATGTCAGAAAACTCCTTGCACAAATCATCATTAGTAGACCCAAAAATAATATCATCGACATAAATTTGAACTACAATAAGATGTTTGCCTTTGGTTTTAAGGAATAAGGTAGAATCAATCTTACCCTTTTTGAAACCGTTTGCAATTAAATGTTTGCTTAGTCTCTCATACCAAGCTCTAGGGGCTTGTTTTAATCCATAAAGGGCTTTGTCAAGTTTAAAAACATAATCTGGATTTTCAAAATCTTCAAAACCAGGGGGTTGTTTTACATATACTTCCTCTTCTAAAAATCCATTGAGGAAGGCACTTTTGACATCCATTTGGTGTAGCTTGAAATCCATGTGACTAGCAAAGGCTAGTATTATACGAATGGATTCCAACCTGGCCACTGGAGCAAAAGTTTCTTCAAAATCCACCCCTTCAATTTGATTATAACCTTGAACAACTAAACGACTTTTGTTTAATAAAATAATACCATTTTCATCAAGTTTGTTGCGAAAAACCCATTTAGTCCCTATGATAGTTCTATCAACAGGTTTTTCAACTAAATGCCAAACTTTGTTTCGTTTAAATTGTTCAAGTTCTTTTTGCATTGACACAACCCATTCTGGATCACCTAGAGCCTCTTTTATGTTACTAGGAACTATTTGAGAGACAAAAGCACTATGAAAGCATAAAAGATTAAGAGAAGAACGAGTTGTTACCCCCTTTGATGGACTACCAATAATTTGCTCCATGGGATGATCTCGAACTGATTTCCATGTCTTGGGCACATCATCATGTGTTCTTCCATGGAGATGATCATCAGTGTCTTGGGGCTCTCGTTCCATTTCAACTATTTCTTGAGGTTCTGCTTGCACCTCCTTTTCTTTGTCACTTTCATTATTTGGTTCAGGCATTCTGCTTTTGATCACTTCAACAAACTCATCCTCATCATCAACTTTCTTTGCAAGAGGGTTAGTCTCATCAAAAGAAACATGTATTGACTCTTGCATGCATTTATCAATTTTATTATAAACAATATATGCTCTACTATGACTTGAATAACCCATAAAAATACCTTCAGTTGATTTAGCATCAAATTTACCCAATTTATCCTTTGTATTTAAAATATAGCACTTACTTCCAAAAACTTTGAAGTATGAAATGTTTGGAGCTCTACCATTCCACAGCTCATATGGCGTCTTGTTAAGCGATGGCCTTAGATACACCCGATTTAGCACGTGGCAAGCTGTATCAACAGCGTGTCCCCAAAAGTACTTAGGAAGGTTATGCTCATTTAGCATTGTTCTACACATCTCTTGTATGGTCCTATTTTTCCTTTCCACCACGCCGTTTTGTTGAGGAGTCCTTGGGGCTGAAAAGTTGTGATGAATTCCATACTTTTCACACCAAGTTTTGAATGAAGAGTTTTCAAACTCTCCTCCATGATCACTTCTAATCTCCTTGATAGCTAAGTTTTTCTCATTCTGTAATTTTCTGCACAACTTAGCAAACTCGTTAAAAGCATCACCTTTTTTAGCAAGTAAAATAGCCCAAGTGTATCTAGAATAATCATCAACAATTACAAAAACATATTTGGCTCCTCCTAGACTTACAACATCAATTTCTCCAAATAAATCAAGATGTAACAATTCAAGCACATTTTTGGTAGAAATAACTGGTTTAGATTTGAAAGAAGTTTTATGCATCTTACCCAATTGACATGCATCACATAACTGTCCTTTTTCATATTTAAGCTTGGGTAAGCCTCTAACATGTTCATTTGCACATAATTTAGATAGAAGTTCCATACTCGCATGTCCTAAGCGTCTATGCCACAAATTCACATCATAAAGTAGAGAAGGCATGCATACAATATCATCACTAACAATGTCAAAATCAACATAATAAACATTGTTTTCACGAAAACCGACAATGTGAAAATTTGAAGCTTCATGAACAATAACACATTTATTTTTTGAGAAATACACATCAAAGTCATTATCACATAGTTGACTTACGCTCAATAAATTAAATTTCACACCATCAACCAGTAAAGCATTTTTAATTTTGATTGTGTTTTCCTTACCCACACAACCTTTACCTATAACTCGAGCAGTTTCATTGTTGGCAAACTTCACAGATCCACTAGCTTTGTTACTCAATTTCAAGAAGAGTGAAGCATCACCAGTCATATGCCTTGAACATCCACTGTCAACCATCCACACATTTTTCTTTTTGGATGACTGACATACCTGCGAAAATAACATCAAAAGCTAGTACGAGGTACCCAAACTTTGTTGGGTCCATGGGGGTTAGTTCTCCGGGGGTTTGTTTTCACAATCCACCTTGGTTTCTTGCAAGCAGGTATAAGAGTACCAAGCTCACATAATCTACGAATAGGGCATCTAAGAGAATTATGATTTCCTTTTTGACAATAAGTGCAAGAGAAAGAGGTAGGTGTTTTATTACTTGAAGAAGCAGCTACAAATACCAAATCCTTTTTCTTTAAATTAGAGAGGCTGGAATTACCTTTATAACCAATACCTCTTCTATCAGCATATTCATGTTGAGATTGTAGTAACTTGGTTAAGGTATTTTCACCAACCTCAAACCTTTTTAAAGACTCTTTTAAATTTTCATTTTCAGCCTTAATTTTTTCAAAAATTTGTTTAAGCTCAAGAAATTCAAGGTTGAAAGGTTTAGCATTTTGTAGCTCATTTTTCAACTTAGCTACTTCATTCTCAAGAGTCTTGATTTGAGTAGTCATGCTTTTGTTGCTCTTTTTCAGATTCTTAGATTTTATCAAAAGATTTTCATGTTTATAATAAAGAGCTTCAAAAGCTTCATTCAAATCTTGACAACTGCTTTCATCATCACAAGAATCATCGAAATTTGAAAAAGAATGGTTAGAATTTGTTACCTTAGTTGCGTCACTGGCCATGAGACAAGCAAGCTTTGAAGCAGTCACTTCTTCATCTATTTCACTGTCACTGCTTAGATTGTCCCATGTATCATTCGGAGAATAATCTGCTGTAAGACCAACGACATTTGCAACTTCCTCTTCATCTTCCGTTTCACCTTCAGTTTCGGTGTCATCCCATGTAGCCTTCATTGCTTTCTTCTTTGGGTATTTGTTCTTTAGCTTTGGACAATTTACTTTAAGGTGACCCGGTTTGTTGCATTCAAAACATCTTGGTTGGTCGTCTCCTTTCTCTTGACTGTCTCCTTTGTAATACCCGGGCTTCTTAGAAAAATCACCTTTCCTTAACTTGTTGAACCTCATGAATTTTTTGAATTTTTTGGCAAGCATAACCATGTCTTCTTCATCAGATTCTTCATCAGATTCAACCACTTTCTTTCCCGTTTTAGAATTTTTCGCAGCTGCAAGAGCAAGAGACCTCTTTTCTTTTACCGCTTCTTTTTCTTGAGTTTTCTTAGCACCCAAAACCACCTCAAAAGCTAGTAGTGACCCAATCAAGTCTTCGGTAGGCAAAGTACCAATATCCTTGGCTTCAGTGATAGCACAAGTCTTAGGAAAAAATTCACCAGTTAACGAAGCAAGTATCTTCCCATTCAAGTCCTTTGTAGAATACTTTTTCCCAAGTGCTCTCAAGTTGTTTACAATCAAATTCAACCTTTGATGCATAGCAGCGACAGTTTCACCTTCCTTCATCTTGAAAGCTTCATACTCAGAAGTGAGAACTCTGATTTTGGTGTCTTTCACTTGACTTGTACCTACATGAGTTGCTTCTAGACAATCCCAGATTTCTTTTGCAGTCTGACAACCTTTTACCCTTCCATACTCTTCTTCACAAAGTGCTAGATGTAGAATATTCATAGCTTTGGCATTCAGAGAGATCTTGTCAAGTTCGGACTTTCTTAACTCGCTCAAGTCAATAGTATAGATGTCCTCAACAGGTACTTCTTCAGCTTTACCAGTTGCTTGAGTTTTTGTAGAATCACCAGCAGCAGTATCACCTGGTTTTGTAATTTTGATCTTCATCGGTGTGAGCGGTCCATCTATAATGATTCTCCACAACGTGAAATCTATAGCCTGCACATGACATTTCATTCGACTACTCCAGTAGTCGTAATTAGTTCCATCAAACAAAGGTGGCCTATTAAAAGACATCCCCTCTTTAATAAAAGACCCCATGATCAGAAAAATGCGAGATGTTAAGCTCTATATGCAGTTACCTGCTTTGATACCAATTGTTGGACTAAACGATAACCTTAGAGGGGGGGGTGAATAAGGTTATAGGCTAAAAATCATTCTTTTTTGTGTTTTCAAAGTTGTTTAATGCTAGTTTAAAAAACAAATGCGGAAAAGGTTTATATGCTAGCAATTTGCGCAAGCTATTATAGAGATATAGCAACAATGATGAATTTTACAGTAACACAAAATCCACTTAACTGTAATATAGAGATTGCAACACAGTAACAATGAGTATACTAATAGTGCAAATCAAAACAACTAACAAAAATATCAATTTCAATAGTTGTAATAACAATTCAACAGTAATTTCAATTTCGATAGTTATAATAACAATTCAACAGTTAACGCTATAATAGAAAACCAAACAATAATAACAAGAACAAGAATAATGGGGCATAAATAAGTAAAGAGATAAGGGAAAGAAGAACACCGCGATTTTTCGAGGTTCGGATTGAAATCCTACTCCTCGGCCTCCGGCTTTCCAACCTTTGGACTTTGGGAAAATAACACTATAATGGTGAAGATGCTTCTTCAAAGTCTTACAACTCACGCCACTTTACAGCAACAACAAAACCTCTCAATTTCCCCAATTGAGAACCCGAGCTCCCCGCTTAGGATTTCTACGATCCAATCTCCCCGATCGAACCACCCAAGAAACACTTTCCCAGGATTTCACAACAATACCAAACGCCAAGTGATAAGATGAATACAATTGAAACTATGATCGATTAATCAAGCAAAATAACCATAAGAGTTGAGAGAGATGATATGATGATGAAAACCCTAGAAATTTGATTGAGAACCGAAGAAGATGATCAGATATTGAAAGGGATCGTTCTCAAGTTTTGGTTTCACGTTGTTTCAAGTTTTGCGGCTCTGTGAAATGTTTTTCGTTTTCTCTCTCTATATGTGTCGTGAAAACCCTTGCTTTTCTATTTATATCACTCAAGAAAATATGACCGTTGAAAGTTGTTTTCCAAAAATAGGCAAGGAAGCGATTTACTTCTTTGAACTTACAAGAGATGAATCGATTGTTCTCTTTAAAAAAATAGGCCATAAATCGATTTCTAGCTTGTAACTTACAAGCCATGAATCGATTTCTAGCTTGTAACTTACAAGCCATAAATCGATTTTCAGCTTGTGACTTACAAGCCATGAATCGATTTTCATCTTTGAAATAACAAGCAAGAAATCGATTTTATGCTTTTAAAACACAAAGTCATCAATCGATTGTTTTCTTTCCAAAACAAGTTCTTTCAAAACCAATATAGAAGTGGGAAATCGATTGTTGGCTTAAAAGGGAAGAGGGAAATCGATTTCTTGCTTCCAAGGCAAGAGAGAAATCGATTATTGGCTTTAAAAATAAGTGGGAATCGATTTCTAGCTTTATGTACCAAATCAAGAATCGATTCTTTACTTCAAAAACAAATTCTTTTTAAAACACTAACTCATGAATCTATTTTCTTTAAAAAACAACAATTCAAGACTCAAACTATTTCTTTAAAAACACTTTGTGCCTAACCTAATTAAACATGGTTTTATATAAAATATTTTACCAAGACAGTTCAATTTTAAAAGATCATCTCTCAACTACGAATGTTATAAGACTTGGGTAATACGATCTTACATGAGTCCTACGCAAAGCGATATAAGCCTTCAATGCTTGAGCAGCTTTTCGTAATATAAGTCTTCAATGCTTGAGCAGCTTTTCGTCCGAGCTTCTACAACTTTGAGTCAGCTTCCGAAGCTCTCTTGTTCAACACCCTGCGCTCTTATATTTTTCCTGCGCTTTACCTCAAGTAAATTATCAGTAACTTGTAATTTGTTATCATTCAAAACAAGGAATGTTTGCCCTTGGCACAACACACGGTTCTATCGCGTAGTAAAAATATCGATCTCATAGAGACTTTGTAATTACCGATTTTGTTTTCGATTGTGATTAGCTAAAACGAATGATTTGTAGAAGCGATTTTTGATTAATTGAAATTCAGCAATGTAAAGAATCTCGGGTTATTAGTTTCATCACAATGATGAGAACCCATGTAACTCTTTAACTATACTCCAACCCACAAAAGTAATGTATTCTAAAGGCAAGGTAACAAATGTAATCATAGTCTTCTTTCAAAGTAAAATGATGTGTTTTGATCTAACTTTCAATCCTATTCTCATGGTTGAAAGTTAGCAAAACCCTTTAAGAATAAAACCTTTTAAATGCCTCAAGAGAATTACGATTATTCTCATATTCGAACATAAAATTTCACCTTTCGATATTTCACTCTACTGTTTAAAAATAAGATTGAGGCATAATGAAAATAGATTAGAATTACAAAACAATTTAAGTAGAGAATAGTCTTTGGGAATTACTAGGGACCTATCATTGTGATTACTCCCAATAACCCAAGACCATATTTCTACTCACTCATGCTTAAAAAGTAAATTGCAATAAGATAAAGAGACAAAATTGTAAATGACTGAAATCTAAATGACAAGAAATAAAGTGCAGAAAGTAAGAGCTGAAATGTAAAGTGCGAGATATATAAAGAGCAGAAAAATAAAGAACAAGAAGATAAAAGAAAGCAAGTAAACAAGACCTAAAATAAGAGCAAGAACTTAGATAAACTTTGATTGTAAATTTCAAGTATGCAAAAGCTAAGTTTACAACTGAAATGAGGTCCTATTTATAGCCTAGGATCAGTAGAGAAGCTCTTAATTTCGAATTACAAGCCATAATAAAGAGAATGGGAAGAGTTTTGTAACATTTGTTTCAATTCTGCAGAAGGCGCACGGGTCGTGCTCAAGAGGAGCACGGACCGTGCTCATCGTGAAACTTTTGGAATTCTCAGCAGCAACGGGGGCATGGTCCGTGCTTGATGGGCGCGTGGTCCGTGCTTGATGGGCGCGTGGTCAGACTTAAGGTGAGTTTCTTCTTTTTTTCTTCCAAGAGTGCGTAGAGGGCGCACGGACCATGCTTGAATGCACACGGACCGTGCTTGAACACTTGACACTTAGCTTCATATTTCTTGATTTTGCTCCTTTAGCTTTGCACTTTTGGTCCTTGCTTTAATTCACTCAAATTCTTTCATTTCTTCATCATTTGGTCCTGAAATTGAAAACTAACACTTTGTAGTAAAATAGCTCCAAAGTAGAACTAAAATCCCACAATTCTTATTAAATTCGAATGCTAAAAACACACTAAATTAAGACTTATCAAACTCCCTCATGCTTGAATCTTAGCTTGTCCTCAAGCAATAACAATCAAAACCAGCAGGACAAATTAGTAGAAGCGTTTTTCATTAAAGCTCAATCACATTTTCAATGGTTTTGTTCTCAGGGTACACTTAACACACTTCTCTATGCTTTTCATGAATTTTTCAACCCGACAACTGCTCCTAGTGAGTGTGTGCTCTCATAGGTCCGTTCTAGTCACCAAAATAGTCACAAAAATTTCGCTTTTGCCTTGCATAGAGATAGCCTTCCTAGATTGTGCTTCACTTGACACAAAGATAAAACAAATTTGACAATTGCTTCTTTGATCCACATTTGGTGATCAGGGCATATTTGAGATTTTTCAATTGCTTCACTTTTTGAATTTTCTACTTAGCAAAAACAGCCTAGTTTAGATATATTACCCTGACTTTAGGGCATACTTTTGATTTTTCAGCTGTTCCGCTTTTTGAATTTTCTACTTCGGAAAAACAACCTAGTATATGTATATTACCCTGACCAACTTACTTAATTTCTATTCTTCTTTGTTGTATCAAGTTTAGCACAATTGTCAGTTGACTAAAACAAGCTCAGCTTTGACTAGAATTTGAACTATTTGGCTTCCTTTCAAGACATAGAGTTTTAAGTGTAAAAACAGATGTGGGTTTAGAAAACAATTCAAGCAAAAAAAAAAATTTGTGCTTACGTGCATAAATTCATCATAGAACTCAGTCCTTACTTGATTTTTTTTTCAACAACTAATAAGTGCTGGACTATTACATTTATCTCAAAGAAAACAGCAGCAATACAAAACATGAGAAAGAAATCCAGTCTCAACACTACATGAAAACTGAATAACAGAATTTTTAACAGCAAAGGGTAAAGTAACACCCCCCCCCCCCCCAATGCTTGGAGTAAGCATTGTCGTTAATGAATATGAAATTAAAAACACATGAGAGGGGTAAGGAAAACTCACATTGACTAGTATTTGTAGCTTTTCTTCTTATTCCAGCAAAACAAAACAAAGGTAAACCTGTGGGTTGCCTCCCACGCAACACTCCTTTATGGTCATTAGCTTGACCTTTGCCTTTTATAGACTTATTCCTGGGTCCCAGTGCTTGAAGCACAAAGACCAAGTGACACATGAAGAATGAAAGCATATTCTTGGATCCCATTGCTTGTAAAGAGGAAGTTGTGTAAGCAATAATATCCTATTTTGCATTCCTCCTAGATCAAATGTTATTTTCACAAAGGATGGTGAAAAGTAAGATAAAGGGCACAAGATTATGACATCCACACATGAATTTAAACCATTATACTTATCCATGGAAGAAATTTCGGTTTCCCTTATGCTCTCCATTTCATGGCATATCTCTTTTGAATCATCTTGCACTACCACATTACCATTATTTTGATCTATCTCAACAATAATATTTTTCTCAATTTCTATTTCGTGTTGTTTTTTGAAAATCCCTTGTAAGCAAGGTGGTGGTGGTGGCAAAGATGCTTCAAAAGATGCCCGTTCCTCCTTTGAGATTGTAATTTCATTTTTGTATATCCCTTGCAAGCAAGGTGGAGGTGGTAGCAAAGATAACTGAAAGAATTCCCATTCCTCCTTGGAGAATGTAAATTCACTAGTGGTTTATGGATTTCTGATTATGTTTATTCGTATCCATATCAAAGTCAACTCGGATTAGCTTACGCGACATTGGCGGTTTGAGGAGGATTGAGGCTCCGCTTGTGGCAAATCTTGGTGGCGACGTGGATTGCAAATAAAAAAATGGTATGATTAAAAATATTCCCAACAATTAATAACTTTTCCTAATTTTTCCGTATATCCTTTTTCCCCTTCTTCTCTTAGGTTATTTTTTTACTAATTATGATCAAGTGTGATACCATATTTAGCTTTTCTATGATTTATCTGTTATCTGTAAGATTGTTGTATTATTTGAATGTTATCACTTCTCTTGATTTTTGTAATATTATTAAGCATTTGTTGCATTTCTCTTGGTTTTCTTCGTTTTTGCAGCTTTCTGTGCCTTTTTAATATAAACACAAATTACTTTTCCATCTAAAGGATGTTAGACCTTTTCAGTTCAATCTTTTAATGTTGCATATAAGTCTTTTGTTTTACTCCCTCTGGTTTTGGTGTTCTGCAGCAAGTTTGAATTTAGTTAAGGTTGGTTCCTATGACCTTTTGATATTTAGGTGCTCATTAAAAAAATGTTTTGTTTATGTAAGGATATTCTGTGCCTTTTTAATATAAACACAAATTACTTTTCCATCTGAAGGATGTTAGACCTTTTCAGTTCAATCTTTTAATGTTGCATATAAGTCTTTTGTTTTACTCCCTCTGGTTTTGGTGTTCTGCAGCAGGTTTGAATTTAGTTAAGGTTGGTTCCTATGACCTTTTGATATATAAGTGCTCATTAAAAAAATATTTTGTCTATGTAAGGATATTAATCATGACTTGAGCCTTTTGTCTATGTAAGGATATTAATCATGACTTGAGCCTTTTGTCTATGTAAGGATATTAAATTTTCATGTTTAAGATAGGTAGGAAATTGACTTTTTGCTTCTGTGTATCTTGAAACAGCAAACATTTTGTTTCAACCTTAACTTGAAAATACAACTTATTGGTATGAGGGAAACAAGTTGCTTCTTGGTATGATGGCATCATTGTGTTTCTATTTTACAGGTAGGATGGCAACAACAATTGCATTGAGCATAACTTGTTATTTGATTGGGTGGTGTTCAAACTTATTGACCTGTACCTTTTTCTTCTTTTTCTTCTTCCCAGATGAGCTTGCTATTGCACTTGTGGCGTTTGGTCATAAATTAGTGAAGTTGTGAAAGGATTGCAATAAGAGAGTGACCATAGGGTTCAATTGAATGAACTACATTGCACATTATGTCCTGTGCACTCAGTGGAAACCCTATATTATTTACTTATAGTGGTGGAGTTATAAGTATTTTTCCTTTGAAGCAGAGACAATTTACAAGTATTTAAAGAAGCATTGTTGGTCAGTTTAGAGTAGTTGATTGACGCATATATGCATCAGTGTGTTAGTTGTGTATGATTGGATGAATTTGTTTAATGAATTTGATGCCTAGTGAAGCCAAATTTGTATGCAGAGGAATGACCCAAAAGGCAAAAAAAAAAGTTTTAAAATATAAACACATTTAAAGTCAGGCGACATAACGTCTGACTTAAATAAAGTTTTAAAGTCAGACATTGGCCTGACTTTAAAAGTCATTCTTAGAGGTTGGCCTAAAACGAGCATCAGTAATTAAAGTCAGGCAGTGATCGCCTGACTTAAAAACAAACATACGAAGTCGAGCTATCGCCTGACTTTAAAGCTCCCGACATACGAACTCGCCTTAATAGAAGTCATGCTGGCGCCTGACTTTAAAAGGCCAATTTGCCTAACTTTGAATCCCTTTTTTGCACTAGTGACTCTTAATCATAATAAAAAGAAAAAAAAACATTTACTCTAACCGATACCGAAAAATCAATCAATATCACAAAGTTCCCAGCAACAGCGCCAAAAACTTGATATGCCGCAAGACCACGGTTCTATCGCGTAGTAAAAATATCGATCCCACAGAGACATTGTAATTACCGATTTTGTTTTCGATTGTGATTAGCTAAAAAGAATGATTTGTAGAAGAGATTTTTGATTAACTGAAATTCAGGAATGTAAAGAATCTCGGGTTATTAGTTTCATCACAATGATGAGAACCCATGTAACTCTTTAACTATACTCCAACCCACAAAAGTAATGTATTCTAAAGGCAAGGTAACAAATGTGATCATAGTCTTCTTTCAAAGTAAAATGATGTGTTTTGATCTAACTTTCAATCCTATTCTCATTGTTGAAAGTTAGCAAAACCGTTTAAGAACAAAACCTTTTAAATGTCAAAAGAGAATTACAATTATTCTCATATCTTAATTTTCTTGTCTGTTTTCATAGGTCGAACATAAAATTTCACCTTTCGGTACTTCACTGTAACGTTTAAAAATAAGATTGACGCATAATGAAAATAGATTAGAATTACTAAACAATTTAAGTAGAGAATAGTCTTTGGGAATTACTAGGGACCTATCATTGTGATTACTCCCAATAACCCAAGACCATATTTCTACTCACTCATACTTAAAAAGTAAATTGCAATAAGATAAAGAGACATAATTGTAAATGACTGAAATCTAAATGACAAGAAATAAAGTGCAGAAAGTAAGAGCTGAAATGTAAAGTGCTGGAAATATAAAGAGCAGAAAAATAAAGAACAAGAAGATAAAAGAAAGAAAGTAAAAAAGAGCTAAAATAAGAGCAAGAACTTAGATAAACTTTGATTGTAAATTTCAAGTATGCAAAAGGTAAGTTTACAACTGAAATGAGGTCCTATTTATAGCCTAGGATCAGTAGACAAGCTCTTAATTTCGAACTACTAGAAATAATATAGAGAATGGGAAGAGTTTTGTAACATTTGTTTCTATTCTGCAGAAGGCGCACGGGTCTTGCTCAGGAGGCGCACGGACCGTGCTCATCGTGAAACTTTTGGAATTCTCAGCAGCAGCGGGGCGCATGGTCCGTGATTGATGGGCGCGTGGTCCGTGCTCAGACTTAAGGTGAGTTTCTTCTTTTTTTCTTCCAACAGTGCGTAGAGGGCGCACGGACCATGCTTGAATCCACACGGACCGTGCTTGAACACTTTACCCTTAGCTCCTTATTGCTTGATTTTTCTCCTTTAGCTTTGCACGTTTGGTCCTTGCTTTAATTCACTGAAATTCTTTCATTTCTTCATCATTTGGTCTTGAAATTGAAAACTAGCACTTTGTAGTAAAATAGCTCCAAAGTAGAACTAAAATCCCACAATTCTTATTAAATTTAAATGCTAAAAACACACTAAATTAAGACTTATCAGCTATTCCCCTACGCAGAACTCGTTCAAAAGACTGCTATGATATAGAAATTTAGATTGAAGCTATACTTAAGTTATTGTAAATTCATAGGAAAATACGAATTAAACATATCCACCCGGAGAAGGCCGGGTTCCATAAAAATTTTATTACAAACAAGGGCGACATAAAAGTCCCCAAAGGAAAGGGAACAAAACCGTTC
This sequence comes from Astragalus glycyphyllos, assembly GCA_963573325.1. NCBI lineage: Eukaryota > Viridiplantae > Streptophyta > Magnoliopsida > Fabales > Fabaceae > Astragalus > Astragalus glycyphyllos. Next base: position 43,760,935 of record OY754307.1, read on the forward strand.
AAGATAAAGCATAAAAGCGAAGAACACTTGAAGCTGATCACTCGTGACGGTGGTAGACGACTTCCTCTTCTCGAACGATGTTACCATTTTTATCCGTCTCCGCAAGGCGAACAATCTGCCCGTCTCGCAGGAAGTGATCGTTACTCACAACTGCAGGATTGATTTCCAAGTCAAGATAACAATACTGAATTTGAGCAACAGCTTCATCAAAACGACCTTGGGAAATTTGAAGGGTTTTGTCCTCCAGGGATTCTAGCTCAATGATCTTCTTGTCTCGCTCGTCCGTCGCAGTTTTAAGATCGTTTTTCAAACCATCAACCTCCTTTTCCAAATTAGTAACCTTAGCAGACATCTCGGTCAAGTTGGCAATTTCGGTGGCCAACTTGGTCTCGACATCCGCTTTGGCTTTTATGGCCGCATCACGTTCAGAAGTGACCGTGCCAAGTTTCTCTTTTGTGGGGTGGAGGGCGACCTCAGCTTTCTTAAGTTTTGCCTTGGAAGATTCTAATTGAGCCCGCAGATTTGCAACATGACCAAGGGCAGAGTTATATTTATCAGTTCTGTCTTGGAGGTCGTCCTTCAACCATAAATTACGATGAACAAGACGAATACCTGTTTGGCGTTCAGCCTCCTCGCTCTTAAAACTAGCAAGTTTGACAGAAGCGGCCTTGGCAATCTCAACCGCGAACAAAAGAGGGTCTTCACGTAAGCGGGCACATTCTGGTTCACCAAGAGCGTCAAGGTTTAAAGCTTTGTGACATCTTTAGGCTTCTTGAAATTTGGGGAATCAAGGTCAATCTGTACGGGCTCATCTGAAGAGAACACTCGATCACGCTTCTTTGAGTTTGAGCTCGAATCATTCTCACGAGCAGGGGACTTCGGGTCACCATCAATATGAACGGGCTCAGAAGGAGGGTCGGGGGAAGTAACTTTCTTGGCTTTCTTCGCTTTAATATTGTGCATGAGGGACCCAAAATCACATCCCGACATCTGCATGAAGGGAAAAGATACGGTTAGAACCTGAAAAGAAACTATAAAATGCAAGAAATCAAAAAAAGAAATCAGGAAAGAAAATCACCAAGCTTATTTTGTACTTGAGTAACCGTGCGAGCACGAGCAAATGGGTTGCAGGAAATAACTCGCTTAGGCATCCAACTAACTAATGCTTCTAAAATCTTAACGGTCTCAATATCATATGTGTTGAGCAACCACTGATATCGATAGTGTATGGATTCACGGTGCTTCAACGACACCTGTTCCCATCGACGGGGCTCACTCTTTAACTCCATAGTGCGGTTAACATCAAACAAAGAAAAGAACAGCCGATAGTTGATATCACGACCAATGGCACCCATCACCTTCTCAAACGTCCTTATGAGGGCCCATGCGTTAAAATGAAGTTGGGAAGGGCCGACCCCGAGAACCCTTAGAATACGACGTTGAAAGAAAGTAAAGGGAGGGCGCACCCTCAGATCCCGAAGGACATTGGTATACATCGTGAATTTCAAAGAGTTTGGAATCATGGCCGCATGTTCTTTAGAAGGAACTCCCTCGGTTCGCCACTCTTGGTCGCCATAGCCGACCAACTCATCAAAATAGCAAGTGACGTCATCACCAGGAGGAAAGGTCGATGATGTTGACAGAATAGAGTTTGAAATCCAGGAGCGATCTTCCCCATATATACCCCTCCAGTCGTACTCTTCGGGCAGGATTGCGTTTTGAGGAACGGGTGGAGGCGGCGGATTAGAACGTCTCTCAGACGGAGGAACATCAGCACGAGGAGACTACAGCAGACGAAGAGGAAAAGCCGGATAGGGAGGAGTTTGAAGAGGAAGAGCGGGTTCTAGAGAGATCTTCCGAATGAGCTGCACACTCGGCCATATTTGAAGGAGGACGGCCGAAGATCCTAGTGGTTTTCTTAGTTCGCGCCAGCGCGAAACCTGAAAGGAGAGGGAAGGTCAGGATCATCAAGATTGATGATACTCAGAAGGGGGCGACAAGGTTGACCCCGGGCCTGACACCCCCCTCCTCACCCTAAGCGAAAGTTTACGAAGACTTAAGAGCGATTAAAAGTGTGAAGACGTACCTTGATGAAGAATATTGAGGAATTAGATCGATCACAAAGGAGAAACTTTGCTCGTCTTCAGAGATGTAAATTGCTCGCCTTGAGAAATGTAAATCAAAAGGAAGAAAAATGGAAGTCAGAGGGCAACATATTTATAAAGCCCGAAGGCGGGAAGACAAAGCAATACAATGATTCACCTACACGCGCCTCGAAAACTGAAACGTCATCATGACAAAAGCAGTCACTTTTCGAGATTCGAGGCACCATCAATGAATTTCCCGAGAACCAAGAAACGTCACTTCATGTCAGGCGCTACATTTTCAAAAGGCACGTCAGTCAGAAAGTATCCCCGCGCAACAGGTAAAAACGCGAAAATCCTAACAAGCCTTTGCTCGTCCAAACACGATCTGGGCTTGGGGGGCAACTGTTCCAGAGTGGCCGAAGACTAGTCCAGTCCCATTAAGGATGACAACGATCATAGACCAAAATGAGTGGCTCTGATCGGTCTGTACAACGATCTAACGGCCATAGGCAACTACCAAACACTATATAAGCATTCACTGCGTCATTGTCAGGTACACACTATTCATTCATATTAGCATCTTGCTTGTTTGCTCCTGACTTGGGCGTTGGAGTGTAATCGCAGGTACACCCGCCCGCCCTGACCATCTTGGGGCACGACCAGCAGAGCGAGAGACAGGAGACTTGTACCTCTGCGGCATCGCTGCAAAGCGACCAAAGGTATAGATCAAATAATAAATACTATATCGTGGATTATTATATTCCATTGACAGTCAAATAAATAAATTAATAAATGAAAGATTTGAATTTCTTAATTTAATAATTAATTAATGTGTTCACATCTAACTTAGGATAATTATATGGCATTTGACTGATTTGACATATAAAATGTGTATATAAACACTCTTCTTGGGAAATGATTTCTCACAAAACACATCTAGGTCTTACGCATATTCATTCCTACTTGAGAGTCTATATGACCTTCAAATTGTGTATCGAAAGTTTTTACATCCTCCTGTTAATCTCCTTCTTACGAACACCACCTTCAGTAACGTTTATAGTTCCACACATCAGGTCAATAAAGTTCCAAATTATTATATCATGTCTTTACATAAACAACGATGTTTCAAATGTAGAGCAGAACCCCAATCCACCCAGGCTTTCTTAACAACCTCTTTTCCCAAATCAACAGTTTGACCAGTAAGTTATATAAAACTTCAAAATTCATACATGTTTGATTTTAGTCAAGGTTGCTATTTGCCATGTTTTTCACTTCCTTGAACCCCTTTGGTCCTTTTACTTCATGATTTATATTTGTGTGGGAAAAAGTTCAATTTTGTACTTTCTCCTAACAACTTAGTTTTACTTGATAAAACGCTTTGATATTAATTGAAGTTCTTTGGAATATATAGATACATGGTGAGAATTGAGTTATATTTCTCATGTTCAAGTTTCCTTCAGCACCCTCAAGATGCTTTGGTAGATATGGGGACATAAGTTAACTCTCTACTTTAAAAATCAAACAATACCAAATTTTTCTATGATAAATATTTTTTTAATAATAAACAATATTGTACCGACGTAAGTGCAATAAATTATTTTATTTTAAAAGGATAATCATGTATAATTAAGCGCATGTACGAGGGTATGAATGTAAGACAAAAATTGGAAGACCATATCTTGTTGATCACTTTAAAAATGACGTCATTATTTGCGTGTGAACCAAACCTTATTCTCCGTTATCAGACTTGGCGTTAGATATTCGAGTGGAATATGCTTCATGTATTCACCATCTACCTCTTTGGAGACCATCCGCAAATGTAAGTATAATGATAGACCTCCAATTTGACGCATAATCTATCACATTCAGTTGAAGGTCTATTGTTATACTTACAGGTGACGATGGTTGCGAAATTGACGAATATAGAATACTTGAAGAATATTCCAACTAGAGATCTAATGCCATGTTGGCTAATGGAGAATTAGGTTTGACTCCCAAAGAAACTCTAATGTCGTTTGTAATGTGATCCATAGAGTATGGACTTCCATTTTTTGTTGTTATCATCGTATCCTTGTACATGTGTTTCATTATATGTGACTACTATTTTAAATTAAATATTTTATTGTATTCTGATCTGTACAATAATGGTTTTAGAAAAACTACTTATCGTAGAAAGTTTTACTTTTGTTTCAATTTTACATAAGTGAGTTAACTTACCTGTCCATATCTACCAAACCATTTTGATAGTGCAGAGGGGAACTTGAATTAGGGAAATATATCTCAATTCTCACCATGATTATACATATTCCAAAGAACATCAACTTATGGCAAAGAACTTCATCAAGAAAAATAAACTTGTTAGGAGATAGTACATAATTGAACTTCTTTTCCCATACATATATAATTCATGAAGTAAAAAAACCAAAGGGGTTCTCGGCAAAATATTATAACTGGAAAATAGAAACCATGAATATAATTGAAACATGTATGGGAGAACAAGGAAGAATCCTTTAACAATATTCTTTCTAGTTCACAGTCACATTGGGATTCTTGGTCTCGGGTGAACTCATTTAAAACTATTTGCAAAGGATGGTGAGGCTTTCGCTCATTGGTATGTTGTCAAATGGATTGAATACCTACTTTTTTCTAACGCAATTTTTGAAATGGACTCAATAACGATGGTTGATGATATCAATTCACAAAAGCGAAATGTCTCGGAATATGAATCCCTGTCAAATTGTACAAAAACCCTTCAAAAGATTTCTCAACTTAGAAAAGTTGATTTTATCAAGTGAAAATGAAATATGAGCATTCATTCTCTTACACGAATAGTCGTAGTAGATTCTTGTTTTCACTTACATGTTTCAATCCGAGATTGTATTGGAATTGTGATTTTAAATGAAATGGCGAAGTCCTCTTTCAGACCAAAAGAATGATTGAGTTTTATTAAAATTTTACTTTATTAAATATATGATTTTTTCCTAATATAATATTTAATTATAAGTCAAAGTTGTAGAGGTGATTATCACATTTAATGCTACGAATTATATATATATATATATATATATATATATATATATATATATATAGAACGGTAATAAGGAAGTTGAAGAATAGAAATAGAAATATAATTTGTAGAGGTGAGAGATAAGAGTGAGTAGAGATTACAATAAATAAAATTTGAAAGATATCTTACAAATTCATAGATTCCCAAAACTTCAGGAAGATATTTTACAACTGAGTTTTTTCGATGCCCTGAACTAAAACTAAGCCATCCTTTTATAGAAGGAAGGAGGCCACTAGAACCTAACAGTTGGCTATGCCAGCACAAAAGTTAAATGACTACATAGTGGATAATTATTCGTAATCCACCGAAAGAGAAAAGATACAATAATGCCTAATAATACAAACTACTTTCCAAAAAGTAAATAGTAATTTTTGTTTGCCATGAGATAATGTTGTCACTAAAAATAGAATCTTATCAGATAGGAATCTGCTTTTAGAAAAGTGGTAATGATGCTGTCTGCCACAGAATTGCATAATTCAGGGATACCACTAATTCCAAAACAGTCGTCTTCATTGACTGCTTCAAAGCTTTGAGAGGAGCTTACTAAATCATCACTGTTGGCTTCTGATTCAGATATTGCTGCTTGTAATTTTTTAAGAAATTCTTTTTTGTTTGAAGATGAAGATAATTCAGCCAAAAACTTGGATTTTTCTGCCAAAAATTCTGATTCTTTAATAATTTCTTTAGATTTAGAAAGATATCTGGAGTTCTTTCTAAACCATTCCTGAAGTATTGAGGAGCTAATTAACTGTGGATTAAATTTAGTCCACCATTTAATTCTTATTCTTCTGCTGATCCAATTAATTTCTGTATCCGGTATGGCCTTAAATTTTTGATAAGTCGGAGAGGTAATCCATGATATTCCAAAGCTAATGTGAAAAGCTAATAATTTCATATGATCAGGAAAATTTGTTTCTTTTGCGAATTCCGAAAAAGCTAATTCTGCAAACTCTGGGTAGATGCTTGTTTCTGGTCCCCATTCGTTGAACCATTTAATGAACCATAATGGAAACTGTAATGAGATATCCTTTTTGAAACAGTTAAACCATGAATGCTCACCAGGTCAATTTAAAAAGGGTCACAATTCCAACCCTCCTTCCTTGTGACATTACTGACTTCAATTGGCATCAGAGCTCGGCCTCTAGGTTGAGCACACTCAACATTGTGAGAGGAAAAGATCCTGGAAGAAGTCATGGCCAAACCAAATTCTGTTGCCTTCCTACCAGAAGGTGCTTCATCAAACAGACCACTTGGGTTCAATGGTGAACACTACTACTATTGGCAAAGTCAAATGAAGCTATTCCTTAAATCTCGGGACACAGACATATGGGACATTGTTGAAAATGGTCCATATTTTCCAACCATAGCAGGTCATGTACCAAATAGCTGTTTTCCCAAACCAAAGGCTGATTAGACTGCTGATGAGAAGCATCGTATACTACAAAATGCTAAAGCCAAGTATTACTTAACTTGTGCATTGGGAAGAGCGGAATATGGCAAGATAGAGGGAAAAGAAACTGCTAAGGAAATATGGGATACATTGCAAACTGCTCATTAGGGAACTGATCAGATCAAAGAAGCAAAGAAAGGCATGCTCATCCATGAATTTCAAATGTTCAAAATGACTGAAGAAGAGACTATTGACGAAATGTTTAGTAGATTCACCACAATCATCAATGGGTTAAGTGCTCTGGGAAAAATCTATCCAAACACTGAGAAGGTTAACAAGCTTCTAAAGTGTCTTCCACTAGCTTGGAGACGTAAGAAAACTGCTATAGAAGAAGCAAAGGATCCGTCTTCATTAAAAATTGACCATCTGCTGGGTTCACTAAAAATCTATGAACAAGAAATCATGGAGGAACTACATCCTAAGAGAAAGACAGTTGCTCTAAAAGCTTCTCAGAAAGAAGACAACTCTTCTTCTTAGAAAGGAAAGTCACTGGCACTTAAATCTTCTCAAATGGATGAGGAAGAGGAAGAAACTGATGATGATACAGAAGGAGAAGAACTAGCCCTGATATCTAAGAGAATCAACAGATGGCTTAACAACAAAAGACAAGGAAAACCTCAATTCAGAAGGGACGCATTTAAAGGAGAAGGAAACAAATCAAAATTCTCTTGTTTTGAATGCAAGAAGCCTGGACACATGAAACAAGATTGTTCACTTCTAAATAAGAAGAGTCCAAGAAGGTTCACACCTCAGAAGAAAGCTTTAATGGCCACATTGGATGATTCAGAAGAATCATTAAGTGAGCATGAAGAGGAAACAGCAAATCTTTGTCTCATGGTAGAAACAGAACAAGAAGAGGTACAAAACTCTGAACTCTCTAAATGTGATTTTTTCAAAGAACTAGAATCCTCCTTTGATAGCTTGCTTTATGATTCAAACATCCTTTCTCAAAAATGCATGTTGTTTAAAGATCAGTTATGTGTTTTGAAAAAGGAAAATGAGGAGCTGAAAACTCAAAATGAAAGAATGGGAAAAACAATTCACACCTTTCAAAACTCTCGTTTCAAATTATCTGAACAAATCAAACTTCTCCACCTAGAGACACAAGAAAAACCCATTGTGTCTAACTTGGAGCTTGAAAAGGAAAATACAATGCTTAGAAAGCAAGTTAGTGATTCAACAAATGAGCTTATGATCTGTGCACAAAATCTTGAAGCTTCTCATGAAGGGTTAACTCCCTCTGAAGAAGGTCAGATATATAAAAAGAGAAATAGAAAGCCCGGAATCAAGTGCTTAAATTGTAAACAAACTGGACATCGTATTTCTGTCTGTAGAAAAAAGGAAAAAGATCTCATGAATTTGAAAACTAACCGTCAAGGTCCCAAAGACAAATGGGTACCTAAATCATTGTCAAAAACTAATGCAGGCATGCCTCATAGCATCAAGAAGAAAGCTTTGGTACCTAGACAGTGGATGCTCAAGGCACATGACAGGGGAGAAGGATAAGTTCCTCTCCATGGAGTGCTTTGATGGAGGACTTGTTATTTTTGGAAACAATGAAAAAGGCTTCATCAAAGGAGTATGTACAGTAGGTAAAATAAACTCTGCTCAGATTCAAAATGTTCAATTTGTGAAAGGACTCAAACATAACTTACTTAGTGTAAGTCAGTTATGTGATTCTCGACATGAAGTGACTTTTAAATCTGATGTATGTAGAATAAATAGTTTAGAGTCTGGAAAAACTATTTTTACTAGTCATAAAACAAATAACCTCTATAGCATTTGTCTTGATGATCTACCTGATCAAATGTGTTTAATTTCTACAGAAGATGACAAATGGATGTGGCATAGGAGACTTTGTCACTTTAGCATGAAAACCCTTTCAAAATTATCCAAACTTGATTTAGTCAGAGGACTTCCAAAGATCAAGTATGAGAAGGATAAATCATGTGAAGCATGCATTCAAGGAAAGCATGTTAAATCATCTTTTAAACCTATCAACATGATATCCACTCAAAGATCTCTGGAACTTCTGCACATGGATCTTTTTGGTCCTACTAAACATGCTAGCCTAAGTGAAAAAAGGTATGGTTTTGTTATAGTTGATGATTACTCTAGGTTCGCATGGGTGATTTTTCTAAAGAACAAAGATGAGGCTTTTGAAAGTTTTAAAACCTTTTTTAAGAAAGTTTAAAATGAGAAGGGTTCTAACATTGTTGCAATTAGGAGTGACCATGGAGGAGAATTTGAAAATGCTTTATTTAAAACCTTTCTTGAAGAGAATGGTGTGTCTCACAACTACTCTTGTCCAAGAACTCCTCAACAGAATGGTGTAGTTGAAAGAAAAATAGAACATTGCAAGAGATGGCTAGAACATTGCTCAATGATTCAAAAATTGAAAAATACTTTTGGGCAGAAGCAGTAAACACTGCCTGCTACATTTTGAACAGAGCAACCATTAGAAAAACTTTAAACAAAACCCCATATGAATTCTGGAAAGGAAAGAAACCTATCATCTCTTATTTCCATGTATTTGGATGTGATTCATATGTTTTAAATAACAAGGATAATTTAGGAAAGTTTGATGCTAAATCTGATCCTGCACTATTCTTAGGATATTCTCTCACATCAAAAGCATATAGAGTGTTTAATCTTAGGACTAAAGATGTTGAAGAAAGCATGCATATGATGTTCATTGAAACTAACGGTTCAACAGATAGAAATGAAGATGATGAGATTAATGGAGATGAGACAGTTGAGAAGGGTGTTAAAGCAAGTGAGAAAGTTGAAACCGAATCAACACTCAACCCTTCTCAACCTCTAGATAACCCAAACAGTCAATCTATTCAAGCTTCCGAACTACCTAGGAGTTGGAGATTAGTAACTCACCATCCTCAAGAGCAAATTATTGGTGAAACTTCAGAACCAGTAAGGACCAGAAGCTCATTTAGAAGAGAAGATTCTCAAAGTGCCCTTATCTCAACAATAGAACCAAAGAACATAAATGAAGCAATTGTTGATGAATCATGGGTAGAAGCAATGCAAGAAGAGCTTGCTCAATTTGAGAAGAATGAGATATAGAACTTAGTCCCATCTCCTACACACCAATCTGTTATTGGCACTAAATGGGTATTTAGGAATAAAATGGATAAGAATGGTAAAGTCATCAGAAACAAAGCAAGGTTAGTTGCTCAAGGCTACAATCAACAGGAAGGTATTGACTATGATGAAACATTTGCACCTGTTGCTAGATTGGAAGCCATTAGGATACTTCTTGCTTATGCAGCTCATAAAGATTTCAAACTCTTTCAAATGGATGTCAAAAGTGATTTTCTAAATGTTTTTCTAAATGGTTTTCTAAATGAGGAAGTGTATGTACACCAACCTCCTGGCTTTATTGATGAGAAACATCCAAACCATGTTTTTAAACTAACCAATGCACTCTATGGTCTCAAACAAGCTCCTAGAGCTTGTTATCAAAGACTGAGTCAAAAATGGTTTTTCAATAGGAAAAAGAGATGTTACTCTTTTTAGAAAAATTCTCAAAGATGAATTGTTGATTGTTCAAATTTATGTTGATGATATCATCTTTGGAGCCACAAATGAAAAGCTCTATAATGATTTTGGAAAATTATTGATGAGTGAGTTTGAAATGAGTCTAATGGGTGAGCTAAGATACTTTCTTGGCTTACAAATTAAACAACTTGAGAAGGGTTTCTTTATCTCTCAAGAGAAATATATGAAAGACCTTCTTAAGAAGTATAAAATGAGTGATGCAAAGGTTATGGCTACCCCCATGCACCCTTCGGCAAACATTGAGAAAGATGAGAAGGGTAAGTCTGTTTCTGAAAAAGAGAATAGAGGAATGATTGGTTCTCTATTATATCTCACTGCAAGTAGACCAGACATAGTCTTCTCAGAAGGGCTATGTGCAAGGTTTCAAACTGCTCCAAAAGAATCTCATCTATGTTCTGTCAAAAAAATTTTAGATATCTTGTGGGAACACCTAGTATTGGTTTATGGTACAAAAAGAGAACACATTTTGAGCTCATTGGGTATTGTGATGCTGACTATGCTGGAGACAAAATTGAAAGAAAAAGCACAAGTGGTTCATGCCAACTACTTGGAGAATCACTCATATCACCATTCATGTAGAAAGCAAAACACAATTGCCCTATCAACCACAAAAGCTGAATTTGTCTCAGCTACTGGATGCTGCTCTCAAATTCTCTGGATTAAAAATCAACTTGAAGACTTCTCTTTAAGTTACTCAGGTATTCAAATATTTTGTGATAACACTAGTACTATAAATTTGTCTAAAAATCGAATTCAACACTCTAGATCCAAGCACATTGATATTAAATATCATTTCATTAGAGATCATGTGCAAAAGAAAGATAATGAACTTGTGTTCGTGGATACTAAACATCAACTAGCTGATATCTTTAGTAAACCTCTTTTAGAAGAAAGTTCTAATTACATTAAAAACATGATTCATATCACTGAAACCCCCTCAGATGAGAAGGGTCATGACAAAAAACCTTCTCAGACATGAGAAGGGTCATAACCCTCAACCTTCTCAACTCTTGAGAAGGGTCATCAGAATCATATGACCATAAAAATACAAAAATATTTTTTGTTTGTCAGATGTTGTTTTAATTATTATACGAATTTAATTGTTTGTCTATGTTTATTCTTTTTGTCTTAAGTTTTATTTATTAAAAAAACCCAAAAATAGTAGGCTCCTTGTCGTTTCTCTCTCTCTCTCTCTCTCTTCTTCCCACGTCTAGTCAACTGTTATTCATCAGTTAATGATGTCTATAACCGTTGTGCAACAACCAATTTGAAGTAATTAAAAACACTTCACTCCTCTCTTTTTCCCTCACGAAACTGTTCTTTCTCTTGTCTCTCAAAATTACCTTCCTCTCAAATGGTAAGAACAAAGAACACAGAACCAGTGTCCACCAATTTTGATTCTAAACTCGAAACACACTCAAATCTTCCAAACTTCGTTCTCCTTAGTTCCCCTCAAAATATCGTTGACGTTAAACCACTAAAATCATGCCCCTCCAAGATGAAACATACACGCCTGAGGCTCCCATTGATCTTGAAAAGGAAGAAACTACTCCTACGCAGAGTACAGGGCAACCAACTGTTACTGAACAAAAGGTTGAATCCTCTCAATCTATGGCAAGATCCTCTGCTAAGAAGGCTCTAGAGAAGAAAAAGGTAGATAAAGGAAAGAAGGTTGAGATTCCCTTGCCTCCAAGTAGCAAGAAGGGTCAGTCCTTGAGGAAAAGAAAGCAACCAGAGATATCCAAATGGAGTTCAAAGGCTATTGTCTCTGGTACAGTCTATTCACCAGAGGAGATAGAAAAATGTGGCAGGAAAATCACCCCATTTCTCATTCAACAGAAGTGGGAGAGACTTATAATCCTGGATCATCTAATCTACAAGGACAAGGTGAGAGAGTTTTATGCAAATGCCACCATTCATTACGATCCCCCAATGATCACCTCATGGATTGGGAACAAAGAATTCTCTATCACCTCTCTCTCTCTTGGTAAAGCCCTAAATATACCAGATTAAGGAACTCAGATGTATGAAGAATCCTGGTATAATCTCATAGGAATTTCAATTCAGGAAATCAAAGCCGCCCTTCTCAAAGACCCTTCTCTCCCTATCACAGCCCCAAATCACAAAGATATGGTCTGGATACTTCACCATATTTGTTCTCACACTCTTCTCCCTAGAGCTGGATCTTTTGAGAAGGTCACTATTGGTGATTGCATAATTTTATATCATCTCATCACAAAGAAACCAATTAGCCTTCCCTTTCTCATGATCCATCACACGATCAATGCAATAAGGGCTGAAAAAACCTCAGCCTCTCTTCCCTATGGCAAACCTCTCACTAGGGTCTTTAATCATTTCTTGATTAAGATATCTACCGATGAGGGAGTCATAGAAACAAAAACTTTCACTGCCAAAAATCTAAAGCTAATGGGGTTAGATATTACAACTGAAGAAGAAAGGGATGAAAGGAAGAAGAATAAACAGAACACAAAATCTGTGTCTAGTGTGTCCACAGAGGTGGATACAGAAGAAACTCTTGCTGAAGTAATTAGAAGAGAGTCAAAAAGCAAGAATAAGAATGATCCCATCCTTCAAGAGAAGGAGAAGACTTCTGTGAAGGATTTTGATGAGGAATCAGAACATAAGAAGTATGAAGGAATGGAGATAGAAGATCCTGAGAAGGATCAAGATGAAGAAATAGAGGAAAATCAATCTGAGAAGGTTCAGAATGATGAAACAACTGCTGAGAAGGTTCAACCTCAAGAGGAGCAACCCTCAAAAGAACTTGAGAAGGGTCCTCAAGAAACTTCTGATGAAAGGACTATTACTGATAAGAAGAGTGATTCTCACTTCACCTCAAAAGAAGTCAATAATCCTTTGACAAAGGTGTACACTAGAGGAAAAACCAGAGGTGTGTGGAAACCTTTTGAACAAGAAGTTACAAGCAACTTGGTGGGTAGCTTCAATGTTGCTGCTGCTGATTTGGAGATGAACACACCAGATCAAGTTTCTGGTGGTGTTAATTTAGAAGAAAAAACTGAAGAACTGCACATAAATTCCTATGGAGAAAATGGCTCTGAGAGAACAGTGATATTGGATAATATAACCCCATTCAATTTAAATGATGAGGCCACTGTTGAACCACTCCATGAGGTTGCAGTTGTGGAAAATGAAATTGTTGGTAATACTATGGCTGAGAAAGGTGTGCCTGCACAAGCTGAGAAGAGTGCAGAAGCTGAGAAGAGTGCGGCAGTTGAGGAAAATTTGGATGCTGAGAAGAGTGATGGAGAAGAAATTGAGCAAGAAGGGTCTGCTCATGATGGCATTACCTTAACCCAACCAAACCCAGCATCACCTCAGCGGGAATTTCAAGGAAACACTTCATCCCGCATCATACAAACTCCTCTTCCTCAAATGTTCAATGAACCAATGCCTACACTCCCACCTTTCTCAACCTCACTAACTTTACCAAATACCCAACCTTTCTCACCTCCAGCAATGCCTATTGCATCTGCACCCCCAACCGAACCATCACCAAATCCAACCATTTCAAGAGTCACCTCACATAACCTGGAATAACTGCTTGCTGCAATCAACCAATAACATGGTATCTCACCCCTTAAAACCACAAATACCATAACCTCCTCAAATATTAATCAATTCTTGAACATTAACCAAACTCCACAAGATGACTCTCCTCAACCTATGTTTCCCTCCATCAACACTCAAACAAAACCCTCTGATATGCCATCAAAATTTGGGTCTCTGGATTCCTCCTTTCTCAATGCTGCTCAACCTTCTGGTTAGCACATGAGAAAGTTACTTAGGAATTCAAAGAGCAACGCCCACATGCTGAAACTTCTGCTGTCATGGAGAAAAGAACGTGTAAGATGGAGAGAATGATGAGAAGAATCAAGGCACTACTAAAAGATGTGCTTGAGGGTCAAGCTATTATTCAACAAGCTCAAAGAGCTCAAGCTGCTGGTGATGAGCAATATCAGTCTTGGATTCTGCAAAAGGGTTAACAAGTCTTGCTCCACATATCATTCCACCAGAATTTGGTCCAACCCCTCAGTTACCTGACATTCCTAGACCTGCTACTTCCTCCTCTTCTGATGGGTCTTAATATTTTGTCTCTTAATATTTTGTCTGCCTCCACCTTTCTGATGTGTGACAAAAGGGGGAGAAGAGTAGATTAAGTTCTTAGGTCTTAGGATTACTTTGAAAGATCTTCATTAGCTAGCATCTATGTGTTTGACACCTTTTGTTGAGAAGTTTTCTTCTCATTATCTGCTTTTAGTTTCATAGGATCTGCTTTTAGTTTCGTAGGCATACCTGCCACTAAGAACATAACCTATTGTAATCATTCCAATGATTTTTTTGATGGAATTAATGAAAATACATGTTCTTGCTTATGTTCTTATGTATGTTATCTGAATTTTTGTGGGAAATTAAATGTCTTACATCTAGATGCCCACATTCAGGGGGAGTAAAATTGAATCATGCCTTGAAAATTTTAAACCTAAATCAGAGAACTTAATCAATCTCAATAAAGTTTGTCAAACATCAAAAAAGGGGAGATTGTTGAGGCAAAATCCCTAATTAAGTTTTGATGATTAACAAACTCTCAAATGTGAGAAGCTGAAGTTATCTGATTTCATATGCTACTAATGTCTCTTCTTGAGTGATTAATAAGTACAGGTTAATCAAGACGCTCCCAAGAAGATGTATGCTTATGAGAAGCATCAGAATGTGAGAAGACTTAAGAGAATATTGCCCACAATATTCTTAAAGAAAAATCCTTCTTATGATAAGATCAAAAGATCAAGACCATATGGTAAACTTGAGAAAGATCACCATGAGAAGCTTCATTTGTATCTATGGCAGTATGAGAAGGATATATAAGAAGGATCAACCTAAGAAGAGTCATGACAGAACTATGAGAAAGGAGATGAGAAGCATCAGATGAGAAGAGTCAAGTTGAGAAGAATCATGACCATGAGAAGGGTCATGATGAGAAGAGTCATGTTGAGAAGGGTCATACTACAAGTACTATTCTAAGGAACATCAACATGAGAAGAATCAACTTGAGAAGCATCATCTTCATCATTTGTCATGTGTGAGAAGAGTCACTGTGAGAAGAGTCATGACAACTGGAAATAGCTGTCTTCTGCAGAAAAGCAGAAACACAGTTGTGTTGTGCAGACAGCCTTCCTCAACGGCTATAAACGACTATATTACTTCACCAAGGACTATAATCTTTGGACCAGAGGATATTACGCATAATTTCATCTATAAATTAACGATCCTGGTCGCCATTGATCCTCATGAGAGTGCACTGAGTTCTTAACTTCCAACCTTCTCAATTGTCAAAGTTTTCTCTCATCCATACTCAGCTGCTACAAACCAGAAGGGATTCATTTGATCTTTGAGTATGTATTAAGTCTTGTGTTGTTTTATTTATTGAATACTCCATTTGTATCAACCAAGCTCTAGAAATCCCACAAACCCAACTACTTCAACAAAAATCCTGTAGGGAACCTTCTCAAGTGGCATTTGTTGCTGTAGGACTTGAGAATTGAGTGCTTCTATGTTATCACCTATTAAGTTAAGAAGATTGTTTTTGACTCACCCTTCTTAACTCAAATCATTTACTGACCTAACTCTAAATCATACTTGTGAAGAAAGTTCTATTCTTGCATGTGAATTTAAAAAGGGTCACAATTTCAACCCCCCCTTTCTTGTGACATTATTGACTTCATTGGTCTCGGGTGAACTCATATAAAAATATTTGCAAAGGAAGGTGAGGCTTTCGCTCTTTGGAATGTTGTCAACTGGATTGAAGACCTACATTTTTCTAACACAATTTTTAAAATGGATTGCAGAACAATGGTTGATTATAACAATTCACAAAAGCGATATGTCTCGGAATATGGATCCCTCATGTCAAATTGTACAAAAACCCTTCAAAAGATTTCTCAACTTAGAAAAGTTGATTTTATCAAGTGACAATGAAATATGAGTATTCATATTGAATTTAATTTAAATTGTATTTATTAAATATATGATTTTTTCCTAATATAATATTTAATTATAAGTCAAAGTTGTAGAGGTAATTATCACATTTAATGCTACGAATTATATATATATATATATATATATATATTTATCAAATATTTTGTGTTTGAAAGAAGACTAATTTACAGTGACCTTCCTATACTTCTGGTTAATTAACACATATACCTCAAACGTACTAGAAAAGCAAGAAAGGTAAGTTTATACGTGTATCCTTTTGCTGAAATAAAAGTTCTTTTATATGAGACTCTTTTTTTGAAAACATTATAAAAAAGTGTTTTCCAAGAAATAAAGATATGAAGATAGATAATGCCTGGAAACGATTTTCCCCAAGCTCTCATCAGAATGCTAAAGTTTTCAATAAATCTTATATAAAGAGCTTTACTTGGATTCTGAGACTAAAAAAAATTGTTACGAGCTAAAAACAAACAACCGATAGGGAGTGAGTATGGAAACACTCAACAAATTATACTAGTTTACTATTACTGGTAATTGCTCTTAGGGATGGGTGTGGGTTGGGTGAGTTTTGAAGCGTTTAAAGATCCATCCCAATCAAATACTTACTATGGGTTGGATTCGGTAAAATTTGACCAAAAATAATAGGTAACCGGCCCGAATCAACCCAACCCAATCTAAATTGGGTTGGATTGGGATGGGTACTGGGGAACCAACCCCAAAAGAACCAATCTGAGATAGTTATAGTTAATTTAATTTCTATTAAGATATAATAAGTCAATGTTAAATTCTGTAGTTGTGGAATTAAAGTTGTACCATTAAATGTGATAGTTTTTTTTTTTTTTGACAAATTAAATGTGATAGTTGTCAACTATAAATTTGACTTACTATTTGAACCGTACCTCAGAGTCTTGGATATGGATCGGTTGAGGTGGACCTCTATTTATAGTGTCAAGTGGCTCTTCCTGGCCGATGGATGGGCCTGAATGATCTCGTCTGTTGATCACGAAAATGCGAGTGCTAATCCTACCATTCCTGGTTTCGGCCATTGGTGGCATGTCTCACAACGGATTGTATGACACCCTAGTATTTCTAAACGATAGAAATAACAAAACATATATTTTAGCATACATCATAGTATAAAAATTGCTGTTTCAGATATTGAACCAAACTAAAACTCTTTGAATTCTGATTCAAGAGTCAATACAACACATAAGTACTTATCAAAAATCCATAACTCAAGTACTTAGGTTCTCAGTGAGGGTGAGATAACATATCTCAGTGAGTTCTACCGTGACCGCTAACCACTCTCGATTCAATTATGTTCTATAGTCCATAGTCCAATTCTTGATGACTATGTATTATTTCAATTATATTTATCTATAGTTCACAACCCAATTCTTGATGGCTGTGTACTCTCCTCTTTTATTAATCTAGCACAACACCTTAAATCATTTTTCTTTTCCTCGGTGAATACATCTTTGGGCCTAGCTCGAGGGCTCATGACTTCTCTCTCCCTGGTCTACTATCCTCTTGGGTCGTCACCTGTATAAGTCTTTAGTGACCGATCATTCTTATACAATTACTATCAATTAACTCTAATGAACTATGAGTCCATTCTTTAACATATTATTGATCTATGACCGGGTTTAGATTAATACAACATTAACCATCTCACGTCATTGATACAATATGAAAAAGGATATGTAATCTGTTTAGTTTTTCAAAACACATGTACCCTCACGTGTACTAAGTTCGGTTTTTCGAAACATTTATAGTTTTCAAAACATTTCCTTAAAACCAAGTTAAACATGTTTAAAATAATGTTTTTATCAAGTATATATCATCACAATCGGTTGGGAAAAGGATTAGAAGAGGTTTGGAATCGAAAGGAGTGACAAAACGACAAATTTGCACTTGGGGGGAGTAGGCAACGCACAGTCCGTGCCCAGGGGCACACTGTTCGTGTTCCCTGTGGAGAGACAGATTTTCGTTTCATTTCATTTCTTCGTTCACGTCCAATCCGAAATCCGATCAAATTCCATCTGAAAAATAGAGAATAACGCAACATAAACCAGTCCAAACAATACCAACCAATCAAAATATCAAATCACATATCAAAGTATAATGTGACAAATAAACCGTACAACGATGTTTTTCGAAAACGGTTTTCGACTCGAGAAATCTTTCAAAACAAAATAACTTCACGAACCCAGAATTTCAAGTCATTAAAAAGTAATAAAATGAAACCCTAACGTGAGTAAAACTCACCGAAATGACGAGATCACCGACACTCGAAGTTCAAAGAAGTGCACTAAACACGGTATCCACACAAACGATCCCCCGTAATACACGAACACGCTCCGAATGCCTCAAAAACCAAAACTAACGAAGAGGAGGTTGTTTAAAAGACCAAAAGTTGCGATCTTTATTTTTTTTCTTACCCATTTTGTGATGTAAAATGTTATATACACACACGCCCAACAATTTTAAGTATCATATATAGTTTGCTAAATCCACATATTTTCATTATATAGTATTCATAATATTTGCTCTAACCACTACCAAATAAACAAAATAGCGAGTTAAAAGTTTCACAAATACTCACATTCTATTCTTCCATAATAACTCTGTAGTCATCAAGTAAAGTATTTATATAATCACAATATCTCTTTACTCCCTCGCAATTAAAGACAGCAATTTCCTACGTAGTTAGAATTCGTTATTATAAATGTGTTCTAGACACCATGCAAGAATAAATGCAAAAAATGGAATAACCACTCTGACCACCACTAGTGACCACCATTCTGACCACCACCATTCTGACCACCACCACCATTCTGACCACCACCGATTACTATTCTGATAGGCGTATGTCGACAACTACTACTTTCAAGCATTATTATTAAAATTATACCTAAATAATACATTATCTAGTTGTATTATTTTAATTTTATTCAAACCTCATGTTTGAATTTGATTTTAATTTTTGAAAATTTCATAACTCAAAACTGAATCTGGTTTTGGTTTTTGAAAATTTTATAACTCAAAACAAACTGATTTTGATTTTTAAAATTTCAAAACAGAATATAGAAAACCACCTTGAATGGGCCTAAAGTGTTTTTACTTTTAAATCCAACAATTCCACAGCTGCATCGTTCCTGTAAAGTAACCAAACCTGAATGAATAACCCTCAAAATACACACAAGATCAAGAGATAACTTAAAAAATAGATATACTTCAAAATATTTCTCCCAAACTAAAAAGCACCCTTTTGGGGTGGGAAAAACTTTCCCGACTAGACCCCTGATGCTATATTATAATCCAATGACATTTATTCTAGTTGGTACCAGAACAAGTTGCACAATAATTATGTGACTCACAAAAAAGTAAAATCGGACTACCCTAAGAACTAATTCAATGAGGTCACTAGAATGTTGGGCTTATTTTGTAATTAGTGGTCCACTGTTTGGCCCATTGTGAGAGTGTCCAGTGGAAAGCCCAATTAGCTTCTTAGTGAATGATTGTATTCTGGTTTGTTAGTTTTTTCTGTTAAAACTGAATTAGTTTCAATGACATTGTATAAGACTCAATATTCATTCTGATCAATACAATCAATTCGTTCATCTCTAACATCTGGTATCAGAGCGCTACATTGGGGCCTGTGTCAAGCAAGAAATTCTGAAGCAACGAGAACGAAGACGCGATACGAAGAATCATGGATTCAAAATTTGAGACGAAGCAATTTCTGCAGCCATCGATTCCACGATTCGATGGTCACTACGATCACTGGGAAATGCTAATGTAAAACCTCCTTAGGTCAAAGGAGTACTGGGGGCTGATTGAAAATGGAGTTTACACCGCACCGGAGAATGCGACGCCGGAAGAGATCAAGAAGGCAGAAGAAAGTAGATTGAAGGATCTGAAGGCAAAAAACTACCTATTTCAAGCAATTGACAGAAACATTTTAGAGACGATTCTGGTCAAGAACACAGCAAAAGACATATGGGAATCCATGAAGAAAAAGTATCAAGGAACGACTAGGGTAAAGCGTTCCCAATTGCAAGCGTTTCGAAGAGAATTCGAGCTTCTTGGTATGAAAGATGATGAATCGATTGATGAGTATCTCTCCAAAACCCTAGCGATTGCGAGCAAGATGAAGGCGAATGGGGCAAAATTGGATGAAACAGATATTGTTGAAAAGATTCTGCGATCGACAACCCCAAGATTCAATTACATTACATGCTCAATTGAAGCAGCCAACGATGTCACCACACTCTCAATTGATGAACTGCAAAGCGCATTGTTGGTTCAAGAACAAAGAATGAAGGGCCAGAAGGAAGAAGAACACGCCTTCAAAGCAACCACCGCTGGGAGATTCAGAGGGAGAGGTCGTGGTTCATATAGAGGTGGACGGGGAAGAGGAAGACAAGCAGTCAACAAGGAGAAGCTTGAGTGTTATCATTGTGGTAAGAAGGGGCATTTCCAAGTAGAATGTCCAGAATGGGAAGAAAAGGCCAACTATGCAGAGTTTGATGAAACTGAAGAACTGCTTTTAATGGCCTTGATTGAATTAGAAGATGACACTCTGGTAAGAATTCTCTGGTTTTTA
Source organism: Astragalus glycyphyllos (assembly GCA_963573325.1). Lineage (NCBI taxonomy): Eukaryota > Viridiplantae > Streptophyta > Magnoliopsida > Fabales > Fabaceae > Astragalus > Astragalus glycyphyllos. Next base: position 43,781,757 of record OY754307.1, read on the forward strand.
GATTCTGCTTGTAGTAATCACATGTGTGGTCATAAAGATTGGTTTCATGACCTAGATAAGAATTTTAGAGTGTCTGTAAAACTGGGAGATGACTCCAAGATAATGGTGAAAGGAAAAGGAAACATTAAATTGAAGATTGGTAATAACATTCAAGTAATAACAGGAGTTTTTTATGTACCAAATATGAAGAATAATCTGCTGAGCCTAGGCCAACTACATGAGAAAGGTCTTGATATAGAACTGTACAATAATGAACTCTGTGTGTATCATCCAGAGAAAGGATTAATCATTAAATCTATCATGACTGCTAATAGAATGTTTCCTGTTAGAGCCTCTATTGTTACTCCTCAGTGCCTCAAAGCCTCTATCAGTAATGAGGATAACTCTCTATTATGGCACAAGAGGTTTGCTCACCTCAGTTTCAAGGGATTAAGGCAACTGTCTCAGAAAAACATGGTAAAGGGCCTACCAGAAGTGCAAGAGATTTCCAAGGTGTGTGGAGAATGCATGGTGGGAAAACAGCACAGGGAATCATTTCCAAAGAAGAGTTTATGGAGAGCCACTAAGAAGCTGGAGCTAATTCATGCTGATATTTGTGGACCTATCAAGCCTAAATCTAACAGTAAAAGTAGATATTTCATCACCTTTATAGATGATGTGAGTAGAAAAACATGGGTATACTTTCTGAAAGAAAAATCTGCTGCTCTGGAAACTTTCAAGAAGTTCAAAGCACTTGTTGAGCAAGAGAGTGGTGAAAAGATTGCTTGCCTAAGAATTGATAGAGGTGGTGAATTCACCTCTAATGAATTTGAACAATTCTGCAATGTCAATGGGATTAAGAGACAACTGACAGCATCATACACACCTCAGCAAAACGAGGTAGCAGAAAGGAAGAACAGGACAATTATGAACATGGTGAGGAGCATGCTAGTGGAGAGAAATGTTCCTAAGGAATACTGGCCAGAAGCAGTCAACTGGGCAGTCTATGTACAGATTAGAAGTCCAACCTCTACTGTGAAAAATATGACTCCACAAGAAGCTTGGAGTGGAGGTAAACCATATGTTCATTTCTTTAGAGTATTTGGATGTGTTGGGTATGTTCACGTGCCTGATAATCAAAGAAAGAAACTAGATGACAAGAGTACTAAGTGTATTCTACTTGGTGTGAGTGAGGAATCAAAGGCATATAGGATGTATGATCCTAATTCAAGAAAGATCATAATTAGCAGAGATGTAGTCTTTCCAGAAGAAGAGAAATGGATTTGGGAAAGTAGTTCTGAGGAATTAATATGTGATGATTTAGAACACTATAATGACAGTGATTCTGATGTAGAAATGGAGACACCAAGTAATGTTGAAGAAAATAGTGACAGTGCAGCACGCACTAATGAAATTGGTGAAACTAGTGAGAATCATGCAATTGAAAGGTCTGAACAAGACAATAGTGATGGCACAAGTGTAGAAGCAAGAATCAGAAGACCTCCTGCCTGGCTTGATGATTATGCAACAATTGCTGAAGTTGATGAATTACATAGCTTTGCTGCTATGGTTCAGCTGCAGGATCCTGAAACTTATGTAGAGGCTGCAAAAGAAGTAAAGTGGAAGAATGCTATGGAAACTGAAATGAAAGCCATTGAGAGAAATGGTACCTGGGATTTGTGTAAACTTCCTGAAGGTGGCAAGGTGATTGGAGTTAAATGGATATGTAAAAAAGGGAGAAGAGGATAAAGTCTATATACTGAACAAGGCCTTATATGGGTTGAAACAAGCTCCAAGAGCTTGGTACAGCAAAATTGAGAAGCATTTCCTAAGTGAGGGATTTGAAAAATGCCCATCATAACACACCTTGTTTATCAAACAGAATGCTGATCACAGTTTGTTGATTGTGTCACTATATGTGGATGACTTGATCTATACTGGGAACAATTCCAAGATGTTTGCAGAATTCAAGCACTCCATGAAAAAGAAATTCGATATGACTGATTTGGGTAGAATGAGTTACTTCTTAGGAGTTGAAGTGTTGCAGAATGACAGTGGCATTTTTATTCATCAGAGCAAGTATGCTATAGAAGTGTTGAGTAGATTCTGTATGATTGATGTGAACTCAGTAAAAAATCCCATTGTTCCAGGTTGCAAGCTCACTAAGGAAGGTAGTGGAGACAATGTAGATAGCACATTGTACAAGTAAATGATTGGTAGTCTCATGTATTTGACTGCTACAAGACCAGACCTTATGTTCTCTGTCTGTCTTGTTAGCAGGTACATGGAAACACCAACTGATTGTCCTTTACAGGCTGTAAAGAAGATTATGAGGTATTTGAAGGGTATTCTAGACATGGGAATTCACTACGGTAGAGGAGGAAGAGAAGAACTAATAGGATACTCGGATAGTGACTATGTTGGAGATTTAGACGACAGAAAAAGTACATCTGGTTATGTCTTTTTATTGGGATCTGGTGCTGTGTCTTGGTCATCCAAAAAACAGCCTGTGGTGACACTCTCCACCACTGAGGCAGAGTTCATCTCTGCAGCATCCTGTGCTTGCCAAGGCGTATGGCTTAGAAGAATTCTTGATAAATTGGGGCATGTACAGGGAAGAAAACACTGATATTGTGTGATAATAACTCTACCATCAAGCTATCAAAGAACCCAGTGTTACACGGTAGGAGTAAACATATAGATGTCAGATTTCATTTCTTGAGAAATCTGGTTAATGAAGAAATCATAGAACTGGTATATTGCAGCACACATGATCAATTGGCAGACCTAATGACTAAACCTTTGAAGCTGGATGCATTTCAGAAACTCTCCAAGGAGCTGGGAATGTGCAGGATTGAAGAAATAAACTTAGTTACTTGGTTTAATTCAGTTCAAGGGAGGGTTTGTTGGGCTTATTTTGTAATTAGTGGTCCACTGTTTGGCCCATTGTGAGAGTGTCCAGTGGAAAGCCCAATTAGCTTTTTAGTGAATGATTCTATTCTGGTTTGTTAGTTTTTTCTGTTAAAACTGAATTAGTTTCAGTGACATTGTATAAGACTCAATATTCATTCTGATCAATACAATCAATTCGTTCATCTCTAACATAGAAATCCATGAACTTAATTATTTATCATCGGATTAATTTTATATATGTCTGTGTGTTTATCACTTGATTTCTTAGTGATCAGTTAAAATTTTATGGATTATATATAAATGCTACGATCAAGCTATTCATATGTCAAAAGATTTTTTTTGAGGATAATATGTAACAAGATCTGATTAATAAAACTATTTTTTCCTCTTATTATATGTATTTATATTTATTTGTATGTATGATAAATGATTGATGGATGAAAAGAAGAGAAGGTGAGAGAGTTGTATTGAATGTGAACATTTGAAACGTGAAAGGTAGCAGCCACTGAGAAGGCCCATCCAAAAACAGATCAAAAGGGAACTCAAAGCAACGTGAATATCCTTCTCTGACAAGCCAGATAAGAGAAAAGCGGGGCCCTTGAGATATGAACAGTTGGGATATATATAATCTCACATTCTTTTTCAAGCTGAAGCAGTTGGAAGCATTTATGAACTCAACGCGACGCGTTATTGTATATTGCATGGTTAAGAAGATGAAAAAATTTAAAGCATACACAAATATAATGTCAAAGTTCTTAATTGTGTTTTGGTTACACTTGCCTTTACCATTGCTATATAAACCCCTATTCACTTCTCACACTCATCATCAAAATAACATAGTTTTTTATATCTAGTACACAAGAAAGATGGCTTCTAGGGTTTTTCTTGTTGTGCTTATTGGTGCACTTGTTTGTAGTGGCATTGATGCAAGGAAACTTGAGAGTGAAAAGGGAGCTTCCTTTAGGGATGAGAAAACTTTCTTTCGTCGTCCAGGGTTTGGTGGTGGTGTAGGAGGTGGAGGCGGGGGTGGTTTTGGTGGTGGTGGTGGAGGAGGGTTAGGTGGTGGTTCTGGAGGAGGGTTTGGTGCTGGTGGTGGAGCCGGAGGAGGAGCTGGAGGTGGGCTTGGTGGTGGTGGCGGTGGAGGGTTTGGTGGAGGAGGTGGCGTTGGTGGAGGATCAGGCTTCGGTGGTGGAGCAGGATTTGGAAGTGGTGCTGGTGCTGGTGGTGGACTTGGAGGTGGTGGTGGAGGAGGATTTGGAGGAGGCGGTGGTGGTGGGCTTGGTAGCGGAGCTGGAGCTGGAGCTGGTGGAGGATTTGGTGGTGGAGCTGGAAGTGGAGTAGGAGGTGGATTTCCATGAATTTGAAGAAGAAAATTGATGGTGGCTATTTCGTTATGGTTTTAATAACATGTGACTTCATATGTGCTTACGTATAGTTTCACACGTTCATTTGTTTGCTTTCAAGCATTCAATATGCTTATTGTGTTTTCTAAATTATTGTGTTGTCAAGTGATGAAAATAATTCTTAATTAAATTGAATATTATCCTTATTATTTACTGAGTTTTGTTTATTTTCTCTCTGCAATCTTATACATTCTGCATAAATACATTATTTATGAACATGCGGTATTGTAAATGTCACTCTAGAATTGTTTATTAGGGAAATTAAACTAGTGCATATGTAATGTTGTTTGATAAAAAAGTAGTGCAGGTATGATGTACCCGCCGTACGTGGAATATAGTTTGCTCTAAAATTAAAATAATTTACGTATGAAATTAAAATTGTCGCTGTAAGGGAAAATAAAAAGGAATCCGTGGATTCTGAATAACATCTTGGAACCTTATTTATGACTCTATGACAGTTATGTAAAGGCCAATCAAATAAAGGGAAAAAATGCCTCCTATATTAATCAAATTGAAATTCTTTGAGGTATCTCTGTCAATAAAATTAAGCGACGTACTATCTAAGAGCACTTGGATGAGATGACGTCTCAACTACCTTAATCAAAGTCTTAGGTTCGAACCGAGACAAAGTACCTGGTTTATAAAAAAAATTAAGGGATTGTAATGCCAGTCACAATTAATGGAGATAATAGCTTAAATTTAATGGAGGAAAGTTCAAGTACTGATTACAAGGTTGATTACAAGGTTCAACACAGTACAATCAAGCTAAATTGGAATGGAAATAAAGGTACAATAAACGTGAGAGAGAGAATGCAAAGGAGGTTAGAAGAAGCAATGACTTCACACCATATTGTACACCCTCTAACAGAATCTTCTCTTTCCTCATATACTCACTTTTTCACATAGTGACCCCACCTTGAGTGCTCCCTCTTCATTCTGTTGCTCCTTCTTGGCCCATGTGACTCCTTCCCACCATGTGCCTCATTATACACGTCAGCACCCATTACAGGGATGTACTACAAAATTTCTTCTAAAAAAGTCAAATTTTTTTTTACTTTCTCTCTTCTGGTTAAATGCATATTGTTCTGGACTGGGCCACGAGATCCATTCAGCAATTGAACATGGATTGGCCCAATCACTTTGGTCCATATCCACAATCTACAAGCCCAATTATGACTATCATATTTGGAGGGCTCAGATCGACTCATTCAATCCAACGGCTCATAATGGGCACGCTTTCCTATAAATACTGGCTCACATTGCCATAATGAGGTACACTCTCATTCCTTGCTAAATCACTCACCTACTCTCAATACTAACTTGGGCGTTGAAGTGGCTTCGCAGGTCCCCCTCCCGGGCGCTCGTTGATATCAAGTCATACCGCAAGAGACCACCGACGCAATCCGCACGACACTGCTAGGTACTGTTCATTTGCGACCACAGTGGGTGAAGGAACATATCATTTGTATTTGACAAATAAAGGAACATTCTAGTAAAGATTACCAGAGTTTGTGGGTGAAGAAGAGGTTGTTGTGAAATGAGGGAAACAACAGATAAACCTCCAAAACTGATAGGGATATTATTCTAGTTCTGTTGAATTCTATTGTATTTCAATTATGAAGGCTGTTTTGCATCTTTGATTGATTGCTTACCCTCCAATACTATTCATTTTTCCTACTTGTAAGCCTTGCTGCATTCATTTAGTTTTCCTTGCTCTTTTTATGTCGGATTTTTTATTTTGGTGGATAATGACCTCTGATTTTCATATCCATTAAGAAAATGATGTGGCCAACATCTCATTTCAATTTTCTCACATATTCTTGTGATTCATATTATTAGAACCATGGTTGAATAATTCTTCTATTCTCTTTATCTTAGAATTATATACTTTGCCTTTGAAATTTCATATGTGATGATATTCTTGCTTCTCCCATGGTTCGAATTCCAGTGACATCAATATTATCTCCTGTTCAAAACTAAGTATAAGTTTAATTATCATTTATAGAAAGTTATTGGTACTTCTTAGGAAGTGATGCGTTTTGTTGAACTTCATAAAAATAACTTTTAGCAATAGATAAGTTTTGGATTACAAAGCCGCAGAACACAAATGAGTATGTGAAAAGAGTAAAAGGATTTATTAATTTTGCCTTCAAACATCATGTGTGGGAAAACAATATATCCTTGTCAAGAATGTGGCTTCAAGAGCAATCTTGTCCTCAAGATTGAGGTTTGGGTATGCTGCAGCTATGTCTTGAGCATCCTCCCAAGTAGCTTCATCAGCAGGCCCATGCTGCCACTTGACTAGTACTTGTCTCACCTGCTGTGTACCTTGCATCACCACACGATGCTGCACAATAGACTCAAGCTCCAATATAGGTCCTTGCTCTGCAGTTGTTAAAGGCAGTGGCAAGTAAGCCTCAGTAGCATTTCCTTTAAACTTCTTCAGCTGGGAAATATGAAATACAGAATGAATTTTTGCTGTTGCAGGCAATTGCAGCTTATAAGCAACCTTTCCCACTTTCTCTATGACAGCAAATGGCCCAAAATACCTCATACCCAATTTCTGATTCTTCCTTAGTGCAACAGAGTTTTGCTTGTAGGGTTGGAGTTTAACCAGCACTTGGTCTCCTACTTCCAGAGAATAATCCACTCTCTTCTTATCAGCCTGTGTCTTCATAGCTTATTGAGCTCTCAACAGATTGTGTTTCAACTACTGTAGAATCTCGTCTCTGTCCATCAATTGTTGCTGCAACTCAGGTGTGTCACTAGCATTTGGAGTATATCTAATTAACATAGGAGGGTCCCTTCCATATAGAGCCTTGAAAGGGGTCATGCCAGTGCTAGTTTGCCATGCTAAATTATATCAGAACTCTGCCCAATTCAAATTCTTAGACCAACCTTTTGGGTTGTCAAAAGTATAACATCTCACGTACATCTCCAAACTCTTATTAACTGCCTCTGATTGCCCATTCGTTTGAGGATGATAAGCTGAACTCATAGCTAAAGTGGTGCCCTATAATTCAAACAACTGCTTCCAAAATCTACTAGTGAATACTCTGTCTCCATCCGAGACAATGGATTTAGGCATACCATGCAACTTGACTACATTACTAGTGAATGCTTCGGCTATTGATCTACTAGTATAATCAGTTTTTAATGGCATGAAATGAGCATATTTTGACAATCTATCTACCACTACCAGTATAACTGTAAAACCACTAGACATAGGTAACCCAGTGATGAAATCCATAGTAACATCCTCCCATACCTGATTAGGAATAGGTAGAGGTTGAAGTAACCCTGCAGGATGTGAATTCAAGTGCTTGGCTTGCTGATAAATCACACACTGCTCAATAAATCTCTGTATATCTTCTCTCATCTTTGGCCAGTAGAATTGTGCACTAATTCTTGCCAATGCTCTGGTAATGCCTGCATTCCCACCAATTGGTGAGGAGTGATATTCATTTAACACCTGCAGGATCAATGAACTCTCCATAGGTGAAACCAATTTATTCTTCCAGTAAAGGAGCCCTTCTCTCACATTGTATTTATTGTCAACCACAGTGTGGTCATTGCACTGTTGTACAATAACTTGCATATGTTCATTACTTGCAACCTCATTTTTAAGCTGCTGCAAAAACATATTCTCAGGAGTGGACTAGGATAAACTCATCATTCTTGAAAGTGCATCAGCTGCTTGGTTCTCTTTGCCTAGCTTATATTCTATTTGAAAGTCATAGCCTATGAACTTGTGTAACCAAGCCTGTTGTTTTTGTGTTTGAAGAGACTGATCAAGCAAATTCTTCAAACTCTTCTGATCTGTACGCAAGATAAATTTATGACCCAGTAAATAGTGCCTGACTTTAGCCAAGGCAGCAGTGATAGCATGAAATTCTCTAATGTAAGCAGATTGAAGTTGCATCCTTGGAGCTAGCTTCTTTGAAAAGAAAGCTATAGGATGACCCCCTTGACTGATAACAACACCTATTCCTGTGCCTGACGCATCTGTTTCTAAAACAAATGGTTGAGAAAAATCAGGAAGAATTAACACTGGTGCAGTAGTTAAAGCTTGCTTCAAGCTATTAAAAGCTGCCTCAGTTTCCACAGTCCAATTGAAAGACTCTTTCTTCAATAGATTAGTCAGGGGACTAACTATAGTAGCATATGATCTGATGAACCTCCTGTAGTATCCGGTCAAGCCCAAAAATCCCCTTAATTGTTTCAAATTATGAGGAATTGGCCAATCAAGGACAGCTTGTACTTTAGACTTATCCATAGATACACCACTTCCAGATACTAAGTGGCCTAGTTATTCCACTTCAGTCAATCCAAATGAGCATTTGGACAATTTGGCAAAGAGAGCATTTTGACTTAAGATCTGAAAGACTAACTCCACATGCTGCAGATGAGTGTGCCAAGATGAGCTATACACCAGAATATTGTCAAAGAAAACTAGTACACATTTTCTCAACGAGGGTTGGAATATCTGATTCATCAGTCTCTAAAATGTAGCAGGGGCATTAGTCAATCCAAATGGCATCACCAGCCATTCATAATGACCTTGATGAGTTCTAAAGGCAGTCTTCTGTCTATCTTCAAGTTTGAGCAAGATTTGATGATAGCCATATCTGAGATCAAGCTTTGAAAAAAATTTAGCACCATGAAGTTCATCCAAAAGTTCATCCACTGTAGGCATTGGAAAACTGTCTTTAGCAGTTATAGCATTTAATGCCCTGTAATCTGTGCAACATATCCATGATCCATCTTTCTTCCTTACCAAAATGATAGGTGAAGAAAATGGGCTGACACTTGGTTGGATAATACCTTCCTCCAACATATCTTGTATCATTTTCTCAATCTGCTCCTTTTGACTGTAGGGATATCTGTATGGTTTCACCTTAACAGGTTGTGCATCATCTTTCAACAAGATTTCATGGTTCAATTCCTTATTAGGAGGCAACCCTTTAGGAATATGAAAAATTTCCCTGTATGTGTGTAATAAGGTAGCCATTTCAGGCTCTAATTGCTCTGGCATTCCACTCCAATTATCTGCCATCACTACAGGATCCAGTTGTTGTAATGTGAACATCTCAGCAATTGCATCAGCTTGTTGCAACCTCCTAAAATGATGCAGGTGAGCAGCCTCTGGTTTGGTCTCATTTTCGCCCTCCAAAGTGACAAATTTACCATTCAAATAAAATATCAATTTAGATGTTGCATAATCTGCAACATGAGGACCAAGTGATGCTAGCCAGGGTGCTCCTAAGATGACATCTGCTCCAGCAACAGGCAACAAATAAGCAGGCACAGTGATGTCATTTCCTTGCACTTTCACAGTCAGTTTTTGCACCACTCCTTCAGCTTTCATATTTTGACCATTCCTTACTGATAACAATCAAATATGATTGTTATTACATCTTATTTCAAGCTTAAATCATTGATTATTCGCAAGAAATTTAGTGATTAAATGTTGAAAATATGTTAGTTTAGAATAATTTGAGGTGCAAGCTTTATTTTGTTATAATGGGCACTTTGGTGCCCAAATTGTGGTCTAATGCGTTTGTTTAATTGCTGCAGCACTTATTGTGGCAGCAATGCCAAATTACACAACATGAGAGAGAAGGCAATGGAAAACATGGAAATATTGGAAAGGACAGCTGTCTCCAGACGTGGGTGTGCGTGCCAATCATGGAATATTCGTTGGTGACCTAGGGATTTGGGCAAAAAGGACCTTTTACCCCCATTAAAAGACAAAAGGCGCCTCCCCAATTAGGGTTACCTCTCATCCCTAACCTCCTCTATATAAAGGACCACATTCTCAGAATTAGGTTAAGCCGAATTTCAGAGGTATAGGAATAGCCTCTTGATTTCGTGCCTCCATTGTTACTTAGAATCAGTTGCTGGAATATTGATTGCTGCAGCAATACTGGAACTACTTCAATTTCGAAGGAGCTGCATTTTGAGAGCTGGAATCACTTGGTGGATCACCATTGAAGCTGTCTCAGTATCAAGACTTGTAGTTGAACTTCTCTTCTCGGGTTTTAGTATGAAATTCCTACTTCCCTTGATGTTTAGTTTAGTTGTAATGTTGTGTAAGCTCAATATGAGCTAAACCTCTGTAGTTGGGATGCTATTATGAATTTAATGAAGTTAATTTGTTCTTGATGCTTATGTTATTGTGTTGACCACTTTATCTTGTGTGTTTTACTACATCCATCTTAGCTTAGGGTTGGCCGTCTAATCTAAGTAGAAATACATTCACAGGAATGGTTTGTATTTATATCTCACAAGATGACATGGTATGTTGCACTATAGGAATATAGTTGTTCCTTGCTTGAGTCCTAGGAATAGGAGAGGCATAAGCCATGAGGTACAACACTTAGGTGTAAAGCTGCTTGTTCTCCAGTAGCCTAGGGAAATAATCCTTTCTGAACTAGGAATAGTTTGGGAGGACTAAAGCCTAGTGTTAAGCATTAGGAATAATACACAATTGCGGCAGCACTTAGCATAGCATTTTGAGCATTTTAATGGATTTATTGAAGTATCGCATCTCAACTTGTCCCAAATCTGATTTTCATTACCCTGATACTTTTTACCTTTATTGTTTGTTACCCAAAATTGTGTGTCATTTACTTTTTACCCCAAATCACTATTTGTTACATTGATTAAACATTTGTTTACAACTTAATCCTCGTGGGAACGATCTCACTTATTCACTGTATTACTTATTGCGATTGTGTACACTTGCACAAGAAACAATCACACGTTTCTACGCAACAAATTTTTGGCGCCATTGCCGAGGATTAATTAGTTAAACACTGTTTAATTAATTGACAATTTAGTGATTTCTTTTGTTGCTAATTCTGGTGCTCTGTTTTTGGTTGTTTCAGTAAGTTAATTGCTGCAGCAACTGTTGCTACAGCATATGTACAGACGCAGATCCCCAGAATATCAACTTTATCCTGAGATAGAAAGACTGTTTAGAGCTTTGAGAAAGGGACACGACCATTCTGGTCTGATTTCTTTGGGAAGAGCTGTCAATATGGCTACACCACCACCTTCTAATCATGGGGGAACACCACCTCCTAGCAACCATGGTTCTGATAGACATACTATAGCTGCCACTGAGCAACCTAAACATGTGAGACAAGTTTTAAATGAAACAGTCATTGGCATGGCGAATGACAGGGACAGACCTATGAGGGATTATGCAATTTTTGACCCTCACACTGTGCAAACTAGCATAGTAAGGCCTGAACTTGCCACAACTCATTTTGAATTTAAGCCTATGATGTTTCAAATGCTTCAAACAATAGGGCAATTTTGTGGAGGACCTACTGAGGACCCACATTTGCATTTAAAACAATTTGTAGAAGTTTGTTGTAATTTCATTCTCCCTGGTGTATCTGATGATGCTTTTAAACTGAAACTTTTTCCATATTCCTTGAAGGATAGAGCTAAGGGTTGGTTAAATTCCTTAGAACCTAACTCTATCACTACTTGGAATGAGATAGCTGAGAAATTTATGACAAAAATACTTTCCACCTATCAAGAATGCCAGGATGAGAACTGAAATTACATCTTTTAGACAAACTGAATTTGAAACATTGTTTGAAGCATGGGAAAGATTCAAAGAACTGTTAAGAAAATGTCCACATAATGGGTTGCCTGTGGTTGTTCAAATGGAAACTTTTTACAATGGTTTGGAACCTCAAACTAGACTGATGCTTGATGCTTCTTCTGGTGGAGTCTTGTTGAATGGCTCCTACCAAGATGCTTATGATCTTATTGAAACTATTGCTGCAAGCAGTTATCAATGGCCAACAGCCAGGGTTGGTGCTCAAAAGAAAGTTGCTGGTATGTATGAAGTGAGTGAGGTTACTGCTTTATCTGCTCAGGTTGCATCCTTGTCCAACATGATCAAAAATATGAGTGCAACACCTGCTGCAGCAACTGAATCTGTACCAGAAACTAAGGTAGCAGCAATTGAACAAGTACTAGTGGGTTCCACCAGTTGTGTCTATTGTGGAGGAGGCCATGTATTTGAAGAATGCCCTGCAAACCCTATTTCAGTCAACTATATTGGGTATGACAATAACAATAATTCTTATTCTCGTACCTACAATCCTGGTTGGAAGAATCATCCCAATTTGAAGTGGAGCAACAATGATAATATTGTTACACAACCAGGATAACCTACTCCATCCAAGGCAAAAGAAGAAAGCTCTATGGAAACTATGCTGAAGGCCTTCATGAATGAAACTAAAATTCAGTGTCAAACCCAAGGAGCTGCAATCAAGAACTTCGAGAATCAACTTGGTCAAATAGCCACTTCCCTGACCCAAAGACCTAGTGGAGCATTACCATCCACTACTGAACCATCATCATCATCAAAGGGGAAGGAACAAGTCAAGGCTATATCTCTAAGGAGTGGGAAGTACTTGAAGGGACCATCTACTAATCCTAGTGATGGAGCCACTACAAAAGAAAAAAATCAAAAAAATGAGAAACAAAAAGCAACAGATGTTGTCACAGCTGATGCTGCCGCATCTGGTGCTGCAGCACCAGTTGCTGATCAAGCTTATCCACCTCCTCCTTTTCCTCAAAAGTTGAAGCAGGCTCAGAAAAACAAGCAATTTGGCAAATTTTTAGAGGTGCTAAAACAACTTCACATCAATGTTCCTCTAGTAGAAGCACTTCAACAAATGCCCAACTATGCAAAGTTCATGAAGGATGTGCTTTCTAAGAGGAAAAGACTTGGAGAATTTGAAACAGTAGCTATGTCAGAGGAGTGTAGTATGATCATGCAAAGCAAGCTTCCAAGCAAGTTGAAGGATCCAGGCAGTTTCACTATTCCATGTTCAATTGGTAAAAACTATAATAGCAGAGCTCTTTGTGACTTAGGTGCAAGCATCAATTTGATGCCTAAGTCTATTTTCACTCAGCTGGGTATAGGGGTTGCCAGACCTACAACTGTTACTCTTCAACTTGCTGATGGATCTATTGCATATCCAGAAGGAATCATTGAAGATGTCTTAATGAAGGTAGATAAATTTGTATTTCCTGCTGACTTTGTGATTTTAGATTTTGATGCAGATAAGGAAGTGCCTATAATTCTTGGAAGACCTTTCTTAGCTACTGGCAAGACTCTAATTGATGTGCAAAAAGGAGAATTGACTATGAGAGTCAATGATCAAGAGATCAAGTTCAAAGTGATGAATGCTCTCAAATTTCCTGATGAAGGAACTGAGGAGTGTTCCTTTGTGATGTCTCTTGATTCTGTGGTTCAGGAACACTTCCACAAGCAGAATGATCATTTGGTGAAAGCTCTTGATGAGATTGATAAAAGTGAACTTGTGGAAGAAGGTATGGTGCACTAGGAGGCCATTGTGAAGGAAATCTGGAGTACGCAATATGAGTCCCTTGAGCTTGGGGATTCTGATCTTAAACATAATGTGCCTTCTATTGAAAAACCTCCTGTGCTTGAGCTTAAAGAGTTACCCAAGCACCTTAAGTATGCCTACTTAGGGGAAAATGATTCCTTGCCTGTGATCATTGCTTCTGACCTATCCAACAGTCAAGAGCATGATCTCATTACTACCCTGAGGAGGCATAAGAAGGCAATTGGGTGGCAAATGGCTAATATAAAGGGGATTAGTCCTACCATCTTCATGCATAGAATCAGTCTTGATGAAAATGATAAGAATAGCATTGAAGGGCAGAGGAGACTAAATCCTATCATGAAAGAAGTGGTGAAGAAGAAAATCATCAAGTGGCCATTCAAGTCTAGATGGTCTGGGCCATTCAAATTGATGAAATTATACCCTCATGGAGCTGTGGACTTGTATGATGATGTGAGAAAGCAAACCCGCAAGAATAATGGTCATAGAGTTAAGAAATACTATGGAGAACCAGTGGTGAGGAGCAAAATCACCATTGAATTGGAAAACCTATGATCTTGGAAGGAAGTCAGGCTGAGGACTCTTAAACCAACCGCTACTGGGAGGCAGCCCAGGGTTTTATCTAATAAATTAGTTGTTGTTTGTTCTAGTGTTTGTTTTACAGGAATTTAATTCTGAGCAATTTGAAGTTTGAGGGTGTGACAGCAGTTGCTGCTACAGCAACTGATGCTGCTGGTAATGAAGAAGGAGCTGCTGTTACACCATCCATGAAGCAAAGGTCAAAGAGAATGATAAGAAGAGGAAGATGACTAAAGTACCTGAAGAAACACAATTGGATGCTGAAGGAGTGACTGCTAAAGAGGATGTGCTGATTCAAGCAACTGTTGACAGTGTGATGAAAGGAGTAGAAGATGCTGCAGCAATTGAAGCTGCTGAAAAGGCTGATGCTGAAAAGAGAGCTAAGGAGGCTCTGGATTTCGGGATTGCCCAAAAGAAGGCAAGTGTTTCTGATGCTGGTCCTGCTGTTGCATATGTTGGCCCAGTGCTGCAGCAATCAAATGCTGCAGCAACAGAAACCTCGAAGGAGCCAGATGCTCCTAAGCTTAAATCTCCAAGAGTCTACAAGAAGCCTGCTAGAAGAGGAGGAGCCACAAGACAAAGCCCAAGGGCAAAACCAGGGGCCTCTGTATCTTAATCTTTTACTTTATGTCTTTTAAATTCTGTCTTTTAATGCTTTTGATGAATAAACATGTTGAATGTTTGTGTTCAGTGATAGCATTCAATAGTTGTGGTAGTTGTTTGTTTTTATGTTTGTTTTGCTTTTAATTAGGCCTCCCCTTAGTATGCATGAGCAGTGAAGACACTGCAAGGTCTTAAGTAGGGGGAGGACCTATGGTCTATGTATTGTACTAGCATGTTTATCAGTTAGTTGAATGAAAATTTTAAATTTTAGAAGTTAAGTTGAGCAAAACTTAGTGATGAAATGGTGAGAAATGAGTGATTAGTGCCCCTGTTTGTGAGTGAACTCTATTGCTCCTGTTCCTACACTTTTGCATGAAACTTAGAAAAGACTTAGTAAATTAGAAATGATCTGATGCTAAGCTAGTTGTTGGTAGACCTAGAGAATTGCTAAACTTTTACTAAAAACTTAGGGTAGCATAAGAAACTAAGTTTGGGGGTTCTATGAGCTATATTAAGGCAAAGCATGAAAGAATGGAATTAGGCCAAGTGCACATAGTTTAGAAAGTAATCAAATTAAGTGTATTATGTATTGTGTTGTGTTATAAAGCACCAAAGTTGTAAGTATGTGTAATTGTTGTCATTGCCCATTGAAGAAAAAAGAAGAAGAAGAAAGCAAGCAAAATGCTGAGAAAAAGAAATGTAAAGAATAAGGGCAATGCAACACATGTGTCAAGTATTGTTTGTTTTTGAATTCTGTTTTAGTTGTATTGCTGCAGCACTTCAGTCAAGTTGTAATAAGTGCACTGGCCTAGAGTTCTGAATTGCTAAATCAAAGCCCTTTGTCATGCTTATACTCTCTTTCTGTGCTGAATTGTTAGTCTGCTCTTAGTTTTGAAACATCTTTGGCAATCTCAAAAGAAAGCCTCTCTAGTTTTAGTTAAGTGAAATTTTGAACCTTGCTATGTTCTGAACTGAGTTAAGTGTCACACACACACTACTGAGCAGGAGTAATTTAGGGAACTTACTATTCAGTGGGCTTGCAAGTTGAGTGGCCAATCTGAAAGTTTTATGCTCATCTTAATGTTCTGTTGTGTGCCTTTATGAATAATTCAACTATCTGGTTTGTTTGCTAGTATAGTGCTTGTCTTTGTCAAGTGTCATTGCTTGAGGACAAGCAATGGTTCAAGTTTGGGGGTGTGATAACAATCAAATATGATTGTTATTACCTCTTATTTCAAGCTTAAATCATTGATTATTCGCAAGCAATTTAGTGATTAAATGTTGTAAATATGTTAGTTTAGAATAATTTGAGGTGCAAGCTTTATTTTGTTATAATGGGCACTTTGGTGCCCAAATTGTGGTCTAATGCGTTTGTTTAATTGCTGCAGCACTTATTGTGGCAGCAATGCCAAATTACACAACATGAGAGAGAAGGCAATGGAAAACATGGAAATATTGGAAAGGACAGCTGTCTCCAGACGTGGGTGTGCGTGCCAATCATGGAATATTCGTTGGTGACCTAGGGATTTGGGCAAAAAGGACCTTTTGCCCCCATTAAAAGACAAAAGGCGCCTCCCCAATTAGGGTTACCTCTCATCCCTAACCTCCTCTATATAAAGGACCACATTCTCAGAATTAGGTTAAGCCGAATTTTAGAGGTATAGGAATAGCCTCTTGATTTCGTGCCTCCATTGTTACTTAGAATCAGTTGCTGGAATATTGATTGCTGCAGCAATACTGGAACTACTTCAATTTCGAAGGAGCTGCATTTTGAGAGCTGGAATCACTTCGTGGATCACCATTGAAGCTGTCTCAGTATCAAGACTTGTAGTTGAACTTCTCTTATCGGGTTTTAGTATGAAATTCCTACTTCCCTTGATGTTTAGTTTAGTTGTAATGTTGTGTAAGCTCAATATGAGCTAAACCTCTGTAGTTGGGATGCTATTATGAATTTAATGAAGTTAATTTGTTCTTGATGCTTATGTTATTGTGTTGACCACTTTATCTTGTGTGTTTTACTACATCCATCTTAGCTTAGGGTTGGCCGTCTAATCTAAGTAGAAATACATTCACAGGAATGGTTTGTATTTATATCTCACAAGATGACATGGTATGTTGCACTATAGGAATATAGTTGTTCCTTGCTTGAGTCCTAGGAATAGGAGAGGCATAAGCCATGAGGTACAACACTTAGGTGTAAAGCTGCTTGTTCTCCAGTAGCCTAGGGAAATAATCCTTTCTGAATTAGGAATAATTTTGGAGGACTAAAGCCTAGTGTTAAGCATTAGGAATAATGCACAATTGCGGCAGCACCTAGTGCTGCAGCACTTAGCATAGCATTTTGAGCATTTTAATGGATTTATTAAAGTATCGCATCTCAACTTGTCCGAAATCTGATTTTCATTACCCTAATACTTTTTACCTTTATTGGTCTAGTAGGTGGTGTGGGTAAAGTAGGTGGGTTGGGGGCTTTTGAAGTGACTTGTGTTTGGTCATTTTTTGTTGGATTGAAGTGAGCTCGGTTGTTTTGTGTGTAGGCTGGTGTTTGGTGTTTCTGGTAAGGGATTTGTTTCAAGTTAGCCTCAATTTTCTCTTCAAATAGTTTTGCCAGAGATACTGCTTTGCAAATTGAAGTTGGTGTGTGGAGCATCACATCTCTACGAATCTCATCTTTCAAACCACTCACAAAATAGTCAATCAGTGCATCATTACTCATCCCATAAACTCTATTAGACAATGCAGTAATTCCAAGTAATATTCATTAACAGATTTCCTCTGTGTAAGCTTAAAAAGTGAAGCTCTAGGACAATCATACACTGAAGGACCAAAATCCAGTTCTAATTGGCGAGTGAAATCACTCAATGACTGAAAAGGGCGAGATCTATGAACCATTTGAAACCATGGTACTACTTCATGGTCTAAATGCACCGATGCGATGATTAATCGCTCAAGATATGGTGTATTGTAATAGCCAAAGAATTGTTCTGCCTTAAATATCCAATCAAGAACATTCTTACCGTTAAACCGAGGGAATTCCAGCTTAATGTGGCGCACTTGGAACGGTGGTGTTTGTGAGATCGAAGGTCCAAGTGAAATTGACCTTACAGCAGCACTTCCCGTCGGCGACGACTGGATCAGACCACTAGGTGGAGAATCGGTGCTCGCCTGAGTTCCTGAGTTCGTTGCTCCATGGGTCACGGTGAGAGTTTGCATCTGTTGCATCATCTTGTCAAATGCCTTCGCCATATCTTCGAAACTTGTTTCCGATGACTTCTGCATCGTTTCCATGCGCTCAAAATGAGCGGCATTAGCTTTCTCAGCTTTCTCCAGCATCTCAGCTTGTCGTTTAAGCTCCGCTGCTAATTCTTTCAATCTGGTGTTGTCGGCCAAGGAGTAAATGAAAGCACCATTGTAATGCTAGTCACAATTAATGGAGAAAATAGATTGAATTTAATTGACGAAAGTTCAAGTTCTGATTACAAGGTTCAACACAGTACAATCAAGCTAAATTGGAATGGAAATAAAGGTACAATAAACGTGAGAGAGAGAATGCAGAGGAGGTTAGAAGAAGCAATGACTTCACACCATATTGTACACCCTCTAAAAGAATCTTCTCTTTCCTCATATACTCGCTTTTTCACATACTGACCCCACCTTGAGTGCTCCCTCTTCATTCTGTTCCTCCTTCTTGGCCCATGTGACTCCTTCCCACCATGTGCCTCATTATCCACGTCAGCACCCATTACAGGGACGTACTACAAAATTTCTTCTAAAAAAGTCACTTTTTTTTTTCCACTTTCTCTCTTCTGGTGATATGCATATCATTTGTATTTGACAAATAAAGGAACATTCTAGTAAAGATTACCTGAGTTTGTGAGTGAAGAAGAGGTTGTTGTGAAATGAGGGAAACAACAGATAAACCTCCAAAAGTGAGAGGGATATTATGGCAAAATTACACTAGAGGACCTTTAAGTTATTTATTTGTAACAAGTTGGACCTTTAAGTTTTTTTTGTAACAAATAGGCCCTTTTAATGATTTCTCTAGCTTATATATTTTGATGTAATGCTACTTTATATATTGTGACTACTCTAGCTTATGTATTTTGATGCAAACAAACATATTTTGGTGTATTTTGATGTAATGAACGATATTACATTTTACTAAAAGGGCCAACGGTGTCAACGTCGGGTAACTTAAAGGGCCTATTTGTTACAAAAGAAACTTAAAGGGCTAACTTGTTACAAATAAATAAGTTAAAGGTCCCCTGGTGTAATTTTGCCGGGATATTATTCTAGTTCTGTTGAATTCTATTGTATTTCAATTATGTGGCTGTTTTGCATCTTTGATTGATTGTTTACCCTCCAATACTATTCATTTTTCCTACTTGTAAGCCTTGCTGCATTCATTTAGTTTTCCTTGCTCTTTTTATGTCGGATTTTTTATTTTGGTGGATATAATTACCTCTGATTTTCATATCCATTAAGAAAATGATGTGGCCAACATCTCATTTCAATTTTCTCACATATTCTTGTGATTCATATTATTAGAACCATGGTTGAATAATTCTTCTGTGCTCTTTATCTTAGAATTATATACTTTGCTTTTGAAATTTCATATGTGATGATGTTCTTGCTTCTCCCATGGTTCGAATTCCAGTGACATCAATATTATCTCCTGTTCAAGACTAACTATAAGGTTAATTATCATTTATAGATAGTTATTGGTACTTCTTAGGAAATGATGTGTTTTGTTGAACTTCATAAAAATAACTTTTAGCAATGGATAAGTTTTGGATTACAAAGCCACAGAACACAAATGAGTATGTGCAAAGAGTAAAAGGATTTATTAATTTTGCCTTCAAACATCATGTGTGGGAAAACAATATATCCTTGTCAAGAATGTGGCTTCAAAAATGAAGGACTTGGGATGTGATATATGATCCGTTGCAGTGACAGATCCAAGATTAAATAATAGAGTGTTCTTTTTGTGCAACTTGGGGTGTATTACCTGTAACGGTGTTTCCATGGATTCAAAGACAGTCCCTTTTGTGCAAATTTTGGGTGTATTAACTAAGCCACGGATGTTTGTGCAAAGTTTTGGGATGTATTACCACTAAGCCACTGATGTTTGGGTGTTCTTGGGAACACCAGAAACACCCCCTGAATCCGCCACTGATCACTTAATATGTACATTGTTTTCAATAGGATATACTTTTTGGTCCTATCATGGGGAGATAAACACTACAAAAGAAATGAGAATTAGCGACAGATATTAGAGAGGGAAAAGGAATCCCAAGCAAAAAAAATTAGAGAGGGAATTAGCGACGGACTACGCTGTCGATAAAGGCAAGGCATTTTTTTAAAAAATAAACAGAATCTGTCGCTAAAAACATTAGACATGGAATTAGCGACAGACAGAGCTCAGAAGCTTTTTAAAAAAAAGAGTATTTGACGCGAAAAACCCTTAAATTCACCGCTAAAAGGTCTGTTGTACCTTTTTGACTTGATGGGACAACACTGTCCGTCGCTAAAATCCCTTAAATCTGTCGCTAAAGGTAAGTTTACCTTTCTGACTTGATGGGACAACATTGTCTGTCGCTATAGCTCTTAAAATCCGTCGCTAAAGGGTTTTTAATGGGTTTTTATTCAAATCTCCCAACCACATCACTCTCATTTCCATATCACTTCATTTTTTTCCACACTTGAGGTGCTAGCTCGGTGGTAAGAGCTAGCTTTATATCTTCAAAGTGTTGAGTTCAAATCCCCTCAGAGACAGTAGTAAATTGGCCATTAGTGTCACTTTGATTAATAAAAAAATTCCCCCTCCCACAATTTTTAAAAAAATAAATTCACTTCATTTTTTTCTCCCCAACTCTTCTCTCTCCCTCTCTATATCCGAATATATTCACCACCACCACCATCACATACCTCCTACCACCCTCACTCTCTCTTTCCCCTTACTCTTCACAACCACACCACCACCACCTCCTCTCATCCTCATCCTCTATTTCACTCTCTTTCTCCTTTAATATTCTCCTTCTCTCTACCCTAATCCACTCTTCACCACCACACTACCACCACCACAACCACATAGCTCCTCTCATTCTCTCTCTCTCTCCCTTACTCTTCTCCTTCTCTCTCTACCCTAATCCACCCTTCCACACCACATAGCCATTTTCAATCTCTCTCTCTCTCTTTCTCCCTTACTCTTCTCCTTCTCTCTCTACCCTAATCCACCATTCACAACTACCACCACTCTCACTCATCTCTCTCTCTTTGGAAAGCTTGATAATAATAATAATAATAATAATAATAATAATAATAATTTAATAATATAATAATAAATATATAAAAAAATCAAATTTAGAAAATTAAAATAGTACTTAATACAAGCCATTCAGATTGGGACACGTGGCTGCCAAACTTAGTGAGGGAAATTTGAATCCCTCACTAATTAGCGAGGGATATTCCCTCTTTAATCCCTCGCTAATTAGCAAGGGATTCAAATTTCCCTCGCTAATGACCATTAGCAAGGAGCTATTTAGCGAGGGAATAGTCCCTCACTAATTCCCTCGCAAATGGTCATTAGCAACAGAAATAGGACGTTTTCCGAGGGAAAAGTCCCTCGCTAATAACCTTTTTTTTGTAATGAAAGAAAAACCATAAAAGTCTCATGCAGTAACACTCTACATGCAGCTCAAAGCACAACTATTGAAGTTCCCGTCCGAAATATGATTAATGATGCTTTTGGTGTTGGTGGACACCGTGCAAATGAAGTACAGTTGCACCCAATGTAGAGTTTGGGAGAGATGAGGATGTGATGCAAAACACCACTCAAGAAAGGAATGAAGCAAAAGAATTTTATGAATTAGCAAGAGATGGAAAACAACCCTTCTATAGAGGGTGTGCAAATTATTCAAGGTTATCTTTTCTGGTGAAGTTGTATCAATCAAATGCTTATGGCAAATGAGTGACAAGGCCACGACAATAATTTTAGAACTTATGCAAGATGCATTTAAACGTGCAAAGATTCCAAGTTGATTTTATGAGGCAAAGAAAATTATCACTAAACTTGGTTTAAACTATAAAAAGATCTAGGCATGTCTGGATAATTGTATGCTTTATTGGGGGAAATAGGGAAGATGACGTGACAAAAGTTGCAAAGTTTGTCACACTTCTAGATTGAAATCAAGGGAAAATCCTGGATGGGACTTAGGTGAACACTGAGGACAATAGTATAAAGAAAGAAAAGTTCTTCGCTACTTTTTAATCAATCAATCAATCTACAATTTTATTTCCAAAGCCTTTACTTTTTATCCTTTTATCCCATTCTTTTATGTTTTACGCCTGTACATAGTCCAACCCCTCATCCCTCTCACCTATCCTAACACTTGTTGGAGGAGTTAGGGAACTCATAGTCGAGAAACAGAGTTCCTTCCTCAGCGAAGTTGCTTGAAGAACAGAGGAATCGATAGTTCAAACCTCTGGTTGATACCTCAGCTAGGAAAAAAGAGTTTGACAACAACATGTGAATACGCAAGAATAGAGAGAGCTATCCCACATTGAGAGAATTACCCCACTTCTACCAACGGATGCAACCTAACACTAAGCACAGTCATAATTCCCCTAAAAAGACCTACAAAACCTGCATCTACTTCCTCTAAATTGGCCTCTTCAATGCAATATAATTCAAACGATTATGCCGAATTAACTCCCTAATTTTCCTCCTCTTAACCTGCACCCCATACCCTGAATATTAATAGAGCACACAATCATAAGTAACCTTTTATCCCCAAACTGCCTTCTCTCTTTTATCCCTTTCTTCCAAAAAGACCAATTTGTCAATCCTATTCCATCTTCACTTCTCAAAGTAACCCCAATTTTTTTTACCAATCTCCAAAATCTTCTCTGCTACTGAATTTCCAGCATCACGAGAACCAACACCACCTCCACCATCTGAATTTCTCCCACCATCCATCCTCACCCCCCCTTATCATTCCCTTAACTTCGTCACGAGGGATGGAAAATACTTGGAAGAACCATCTGTAGGTCAAAACAGCACATAGAAAAGGATGAACTAGGAACCAGCAATGTACGGTTTCCCCTACCACAGACTCTGTTTCTTCATAAATCCAGAAAAAGTCGATATGTAGAGAAAATACAAGAAACAGAAGCCCCGCGCCCAACACCTGAGTGGCAACCCATAACATACAATCCCAAGTGGTGTGAGCCATTACCATGGCCAGGGCAAACTGGATTAACAAGGCCCAAAGGAGGATCCACCCTCAGAACTAGTTCATCACGTGGAGCACCCATCAAAGCAGAACCTGTAAGCGGAGGATTTGTTTCCTCAACCGGCCAAACAAAATTCGACCTATTAAGGTGACTACCAGTAATAATTGGTGGGATCGCCTCACGCAAAGCAAGCCCAAGTTGTCCTTGGACTGATTTGAAAAAGCAAGCTCAGTAAAACAATTATCAAAAAACTCACCGCCTGAGGCAGAAAAAATAACTTGGGACCAATTGCAAGGCCAAAAGAGACCATTCCATCACCCACCTTATATCCCTCTTCAACCTTAGGAATCACATTATACTTCTGCTCTACCCCTACCACAACGCACTCTTCCACCCTATGTGACACGAGCCTCTCAATAGGGAGAACATGGCAACCCTTAGCACCATCAGCCACCCTAATCCCAAAAGACGGATTGGTCATGCACAATGCCAGTCAAACCACCAAAAGCCCTTCCTCTCTCCTCAATGTCGTACGCTGCACGGTTTCCTTTCACCAAAGAGAAAAAAGCATCACAGAAAACTTAATTAGCAAAGAGATATATTTCCTCCCATTAGATACCTTTTCAGCGTCTATATCATCCCCCATGCTACGTCAGAGTCATCGTTGAAAGCTACCACACTAGAGCTGCACTCTTCGAAAATGGACGAGTAAGAAGGAGCAGAGCGCTGATCGCATGATCTATAGGGCCAGGTTCAGGAGGTAAGAACCCCAAATCTTCCCACATCCATTCTAGACATCATCTTAGTTTCTTCATCTACATCTGCACACTTCCCAAATCTATAAGCCAAACTAGCAAAAAACCGTTCACCCCACACATGAAGAGGAATTTCGAGACATCTCACCCACTTGTGCCTCTCCTCAGAAATGAAAAAGGGGTACAAGACACTGAAATTCTGTTGCTATAAAGGACCACCGGTTGGAATTGGAATCCATCGTATCCTAAATAGCACCTTCCACTTTGGTTGACAGTAGAACGAAGTCGCCCCCATAGCTATCGCTTTCAGGTTGTGTGTAACATGACCGAAACGCCTGCAAGCGATCTTCACCGGTGAGGGCTACCCTTCACCCCTCTATGGAGCAAGCACCTATAAGCCCCCCCGCGAACCCCTCTCAAGATCCCTCAATTTTACAGAAGGTAGGTTAACCTGTACTTGAACCTAGCAAAAACCAAAGTGCCTCTCCTACTTACCCACCATAGATGGGATACATCAACTACCACCCTCACTAAAGAGAAGTATCTCCACGATAAAGTCTACTTACCCACCTTTGATAAAGCCTGCAAAACCCCTAAGTAAGGGTGGATTCCTTCCAACAACCCATTTTCCCCTTAGTCTCGTCTTCTCCTCCCAATCTCTCCTCACCCCATTCCCATACCTCCCTCTATTTTCGCTGACAATAACACTAACAGGGGGATTTGATATCCCTCCCTATATTTCTTCTTCTAATCAATGTCCAACAACTCTCTATTGATTCTTTCTTCTTGTTAAGAATCATAGGATTGTACATGTACATGCATAGATCGAATCCATGGGAGAGGTAGAGAGCATATGAGTACTCATGAGAATGTAACAACTCATTGCTAACTATTATTTTTAATATATACTTCTCTCTTTCATCTTTCTCTTTCAAACACGCACGTTATCAGGGGGGGTAAGAGAAGGGAGTCCAGAGATTATATAAATACACACACACACACACACACACACACACACACATATATATATATATATAGATGTTTGGTGGCATATTTTGATTACATATGTCTGGTTCACAAGGATAGGGGGGATTTTAAAATAGTTGTAGTCAAAATCGCGATTTTAATCCAAAAATTGTGCGATTTAACGAGTCTGGTCAATCTCCGTGATTCGAATCGTAACCAAAATTGGATTTTTAGTAGAATCGAACGATTTTTGCAATCTTGTGCGATTTCACGAGCAGAAAATCGATTTTGCTGAGCAAAATCGCAAAAACATTAACTGTAGAATTGGGTCGGATTTTGCGCGACCCACTTCATTTTTGCGCAAGCAAACAGGTGTTAGCAACCACGATTCACTCTTGGATCACATTGGAAGAAGAAGAACATGAAGGAGAAGAAGATAGAAGAATATCTGAAATTTCTTGTTGTAGAGAAGAAGATCTGAAGAAGATAGAAGAAGATTTGAAATGAAAAAACGTAGATGGCTTTAGAAGAAGATCTGAAATCAAAAACTTTCATGTTGTGCAGCTGCTAAGTAGAGAGAAGCGACAAAAAGTTAGGGTTTAGATAAAAAAAAATTGATAGGCAAAGTGGTTAGAAATTAGTGTGTTCACTACAACAGAATTGTTAAAAAAGGGCGCACCCATTAGGGGCGTTTTTTAAAAAGCGCCCCTGAAGCCCATAATACGGAGGTCCTTTAGGGGCGCTTTCTAAAAAGTGCCCCTGATGCCCAAAATAAGCCCTCCGTATATTGGGCATCAGGGGCGCTTTATAAAAAGCGCCCCTAAAGGCCCTTCGTATTTTGGACATCAGGGGCGCTTTTTAAAAGCGCCCCTGATGCCTAATATTCTAATATTTTCATACTCCCTCTCACTCTCAGTACTCATCTCTTTCCCTCTTCTTTTTTTTTTGACCAACTCTTTCCCTCTCACTCTCAGTCTCTCAGTCTCTCTTACCTAAAACCCTCTTCTCTCACACTCTCCCTCTTCTCAGTCTCTTCTCATTTACAAAACTCAGTCTCTCTCACGCAAACCCTTACGCGAAACAGAAACAGTGAACGAGTTAATAACCACACCGTCAAACGCTCATTCCGCCGTCATCGACACTGCTGCCTGTTCCGTCGGAGCTGTTGCCTTTTTCTGGTACGTTCCCATGACTGTGCAATTTAAAATGTTAGGGTTTCTCTACTTTCTACTTTCTGGTATGTGCTTTTTGTTGCTTATTATAGTATGATATATTCTGGGATTTTGCTTTTGTATTATTGTGTGTTTGTTCTTTTATTATTACAATGATGAGAACAATAGCTTCTCCCTGAATGTGGCATTTTGGGTATGCAGGCAAGGTGTTTGATATTAGTTGTTGTTGGTTGATGAAAATGAGAGTAGGGATGTGTTGCAAACTATAGGATACACCAGAAACAGGAAAAAAAAAATTTAAAAAAAAAAGCAATCAGGGGCGCTTTTTAGAAGCGCCCTTGTTGGTTTGAGGCGCTAAGACCAACAGGGGCGCTTTTTACGAGCGCTCCTGATTGTGGGGTTGGCATCCGGAGCGCCAGATTCAGGGGCGCCCGAAAGCGCCCCCGATGGATAAAAAAAAGCGCCCCTGTTGGCCTATTTCTGTTGTAGTGGTTAGTAGTTAAAGGGGAGGGGTGAGGGGGTTCGAACTCCGTACGCCTACATTTTCACCAACGATGTCCCTTTCACTCAACCACATGAGCTACCCTTCGGGGACAGGGTTTAGATAAAATAGGTTAGGTAATGAACTTGGCCCAAAATTGTGTAAATGACACTTTTTAACTCTTTTTTCTAACCACACCCACTTTTATGCCCTCTTTATTATTATTATTATTATTATTATTATTATTATTATTATTATTATTATTATTATTATTACAGCATTATTATAGTAGTATCTACATTTTTCTAAAATATTACGATTTTACATGCGATTTTACGAGTTTATGATTTTGTTAGCCCCTCCCGATTCTACCAATTCCTACACCTTTTTTTTGTAGAATCTTTCGATCCTACTTGCGATTTTACAATTTACGATTTTGCTACCCCTGTCCCAGTCTTACGTAGAATCTCGATTTTGACTACTATGTATAAAATTAATTTACCTTTTTATTCTTATAATTTTGGGTTTTCACATATATCTTAGGGTAATTTTGTCAATATCATAGAAATTTTAATAACTTCTCTTCCTTCCCCTTCAAATCCCCCAATATTCAGGACTTTCAATATACTTTGTCAGGATTTAAAAAATAGAACACATTTCAAATAAGTAATATACTGTCATTTATTTATAAATGAATAAATGTTGATCAGGATTTCAACTCCACATCATTTAATTTCCAATGAATAAATGGATTGAAAGAAACATTTTGGATAACACTAATGTTACTTATAAATTGAATTATAGAAATTAGTTGTTTGGACCTACTTCTGTGTTTAAGCGCTATTCAGTAAGTATATAAGAAGGCTATATAAGGGGTATATAATTTTATTTTTTTTATTTTGTCAGGTATATATAGTCTCACATTCTTTTTCAAACTGAAGCAGTTGGAAGCATTTATGAACTCAACGCGTTATCGTATATTACATGGTTAAGAAGATGAACCAATTTAAAGCGTACACATTATATAATGTCAAAGTTCTTAATTGTGTTTTGGTTAAACTTGCCTTTACATTGCTATATAAACCCCTAGCCACTTCTCTTACTCCTCAGCAAAAAAACTTAGTTTTTTATTTCTAGTACACAAGATGGCTTCTAAGGTTTTTCTTGTTGTGCTTATTGGTGCACTTGTTTGTAGTGGCATTGATGCAAGGAAGCTTGGAAGTGAAAAGAGTGCTTCCTTTAGGGATGAGAAGAACTTCTTTCATCGTCCAGGATTTGGTGGAGGTGTAGGAGGTGGAGGCGGCGGGGGTTTTGGTGGTGGTGGTGGAGGAGGGTTAGGTGGTGGTTCAGGAGGAGGGTTTGGAGCGGGTGCTGGTGGTGGAGCCGGAGGAGGAGCTGGAGGTGGAGGTGGGTTTGGTGGTGGCGGTGGTGGAGGAGGCGGTGTTGGTGGAGGATCAGGGTTTGGGGGAGGAGCAGGATTCGGAAGTGGTGCTGGTGCTGGTGGTGGACTTGGAGGAGGTGGCGGAGGAGGATTTGGAGGTGGTGGTGGTGGTGGACTTGGCAGTGGAGCTGGAGCCGGAGCTGGTGGAGGATTTGGTGGTGGAGCTGGAAGTGGAGTTGGAGGTGGATTTCCATAAATATGAAGAAGAAAAATGATGGTGGCTATTTTGCTTTGGTTTTAGTATGTGACTTCATATGTGCTTACGCATAGTTTCACACTTTCACTTGTTTGCTGTCAACCATTCATTATGCTTATTTGTGTCTTCAAAATTATTCTGTTGTCAAGTGATTAAAATAATTCTTAATTAAATTGAATATTATCCTTGTTATAAACAGACTTTTGTTTATTTTCTTTCTGCAATCTTATTATAGGCTGCATATGTACATTATTTTTATGGGCATCCGGTATTGTGAATGTCACTCTAAAATTAAAATAATTTACGTATGAAATTAGAATTGATGAAAATACAAGTATCATTCTAATAACATTTCTGATTTACTTAGTGGATAATATTATAAGAAGCTTTTTTTTACAAAGGAAAACTCATATCATTTCATTCATAAGTAAAGAGGAAATACAAGTGGGAATACAATAAAAAACGTGGGATAGACGTTGCCGCTCTAGCTAGAGTATGAGTAACAACGTTGGATTGCCTCCTGATAAAACTAACCTTATAGTTTTCTAAAGTAGATAAAAGTGAGTGACAAGCATTTAAAATAGAGTCATATTCGGTTACAAATTTAGATGATCCTCGGACACCATCCACTACCGCTTAGCAATCAAGCTCGATGATAACTCTTTGAACGTTTAATGCTTATAACCAAGTGACCGCTTCCAAAAGACCCAAAGCATTTTTTATCAACAATTAATTAATTTTGAAAAAAAAATTAAAGAATCGAAATAAAGGAATTATGTTCGAATGATTGACTGAGCAGCAAATGTGACAGTATTGATGTGAAACCATATTGGTGCAAATCATTTATTACAGTACCTCACAAATACCTAACCATCATAAATGTTAAGAAAGAATAGAAGTGAAATGGAATCTGAGGGATAGACTCATTTACTAAGCACCGAAAATATAGGATAGTTCTCTTTTTAATAATTAATGAAACTCAAGGAAATATCATGGATCTCTTTGGCTTTTTGCCGATGAAAATAGTTCGAACTCCTTCCCTTAGAATTAAATAATAGGCTCTATTTACATAAATCAGCGAATAGAAGATAAATTAGGTAATAAGAGCTAAGTGAGTTGGAGGATGATGTGGACATGAGCAAAGCATGTGACACAGACGACTGGGATTACCTCAAAGCTATCATGGAAAAGTTTTGTTTCCATGCAACTTTGATAATGTAGTGTGTGGAGACAAGTAAGTATTTTTGTGATTGTCAACTAGGAACCGGTGGGCCCCATACATCTAGGTTGAGATCTTAGACAACGGGATCTCCTATCAACTTATTTATCCATTTTCTGTTCAGAAAGGCTCACCGCTTTAATTAGAAATGAAGAAGTGGTGCCTTTGTCTCTCAGTCTCAGCTACTATTTCTAGACAATTTGTATCATTATCCAAGGAAACAAGGAGGGAAGCTTGACTGTGAAGGTAATCCTAAGAATTAACGTATAAAGATGCATTTTGGCCAGCAGATATACTTCCAAAAGTCATAAATATATTAGAGCAAGAATATTGTGGATGCATACACTCGTGGGGATATTGCTCAGCTTCTTTAGGTATAAGTTTACATGAGAATTGGTTAATACCTTAGTTTCCCATCAATTGTGAGCAATGTATTGTTCAAATTTACTAAGGACAGAGTGTGGAAGAAAATAAATTGTTGGGAACAAGGTAAGATCTCTGTCTAAAGATGCTAAGGAGATAATGATCAAATTGGTGTACCAATCTAATCCCGTATGTGTATTTTTCTAATCCCCTCATCACTTTGGGATGAGATTGAAATGTTACTGAATTCCTTTTGGTGGTGAAATGAGGGAGTAAGGGATCAAATGGCTCACATGGGATAAACTGAGTATGACAAAGTAAAATAGTGGTATGGGCTTTAGAAACATGTATCGAGTCAAGCTTACATGGCCATAAGGGTGCACCCTTGATGTTAGAGTGGTTGATATCTGTGACTTGGAGATTAAGAAAGTGTGGGACTTGGTGAAAATAGTGTTGTTATGTTCATATGAGGATCAGTGTTATTATACGCACTCCCCTACTACTGTAAGATATAATAACTTAGTGTGGAGGCCAGAGAAGAATGACATTTACAGTCACGTTGACATATAACCTATGCATATATGGATCGTGTCTTTGATACCTTTCACCTCAAGGTAGAAAGGAATTGGTATACAGTATATGAAAGTTCCACCAAAGCTTTGTCTAGAGATTGTATTCCTACTAGGAATCGCATTCAGAGTTGAGGGATTGAATTTCTCTCCTTTCATCCCTTGGCACAAGACTGAATGTGACGACAATATTCATCACAAAAACTAAATTCATCATAAAATACTTGATATTAAATAACAACAACCCAACGTGTAATAATTACTTGCAACATATAAACATTAAAAGAGAATTCATATATGGTTTCATTTTGGCTTACTTGATATTAAACACAAACAGAACAATCTACTTGTAACAACAAATGGTCTTACATAGAATTGCACTAGGTAAAAATACTTCCCAATCTGGATTCCCTTTAGTCGCAACAACTACGCACTCATGCAATCACAGCCGAATAATCAAATATCATACAGTCTTCAAAAGAAGGGTCGAAAATATAAATCATCTAATCGAATCGAACCGTCCACATTCCACACTTGCGACGGCACGAGTGCATCTAGTCTATTTCCTTTCCCTAAATGATCATAAAGGCAATATATCACATCCTCCAGATTTTTATGATCCAAAAAGTCGAGTTTGAGCGCTATAAGTTACAACAGAAAAATGGGTTCTATGTTAAAAATTTAGCCACTAAAATGCATAGATCAGATTCTGACTTCAATGCCTTCCTTTAACAAATGTCCTTTCACTGACTGAATAGGAACCTGCAATTTATGGAAGGTTCAAATTCACTGCTTGAATAACATCTTTAAATCAATCAAAATCACACTTACTTTTTTTTTTGACAAACAAAATCACACTTACATATAACATGCACTCTAATGCACATTAACTATATACTCAAATGGTTAAATATGATAATCAGTCCGTTTGTGATGAAGATAAATGGTTAAAATCAAAACAGAAATCATGTTTTAAGTAGTCACGTGATATAAATAACTTTTTGATCATAACCATCATGTATGGTCAAGATTGAAAATTATTAATGAACACGTCACATTCAATATTTAAAAAACAATTATGAAAAATTAATAAAACAAAAGTTATACCTCCTTCCTATGAAAAATGCCAGCAGCAAGTGCAGCAGATGCATTTGTTTTCTCAAAAACCTCCGAAAAGTGCTCCGGAGTGCCAGCACCACTACTTGCAATCACAGGGATACTTACAGCATCTGAGATCAACTTAACTAAATCTACATCAAATCCTTTTCCTTGACCTGAAATATTATTAACAATTGAGATAAATAAATGAAGATAAAAGTAGCATTTTATTAAACATATAATCAAATGACCCCAAAAATCTTCCTTTTTTAAAAAAGAAAAATAACTTCAATTAGCGAGAGAAGGGGGGAAGTACAAACTTGTAGAGGGAGAATCATAGATCCTCCAAAAAAAATTAGAAATAATAAAGAATGAGGAAACTGCTCAAATGCAACATGACAGCTTAATGAGTTGCCACTTGTTATACTATGTTGAGAAGGAAAAGAAAAAACCCCATGTTTGGATGGAGTACTTTTTTTGGGGAATTGAAATATTAGTTTAAAATTTTAATGTAAGATATTTCAATTCCCCCAACAAATACTCATTCCAAACACTTGAAAGAGACAGCTGATGGTTATGGAATCCATGTGTCTAAAGTACACACTAGAGCGTTTCAAAAATAAATTACACATCACAAAATATTATATAGAGAGATAGATTCATAAAATACAGGGATTTATAGATACCTTAATTATAGTAATCACATAGAAAATTGTCATTTATATACATTTGAGATCAATATATTGTAGGTTGAGATCAGCTCAGTAATCATTTTTACTTTTTAAAATTCAATGATGATGAAGACGGTTTTAAAAACAATTGAAGTTTGCAAATAATGAAATTAAACAACAAATCAAACATTATCAAAACAGGTTTAATTTAACTTTAATTGTATAATAATGATTTTAAAAAATCAATCTTAACAAAACATAATAATACATGAAATCTAGTTAAAAGAGTCAGATTTACCATCACAATCGATGCAGTTAAGTAGTATTTCTCCAGCACCAAGCTCTTCAACAGCTTTTGCTAGTTCATAAGCACCAATTGGCCTCCCTTCTCGCCCTCCATTAACCTTATGATACACAATACAAGTATTAGCAAGTAGTCAAATCAAATGAATTTATTTTCATTTTTTCCCTTTAACGAGATTCCAAGAGACACGTGAATTACAATCTCACAATCACGCACTGGCTAAAGAAACTGAAAAAAAAGGAGTATGGATTGTAATACTAATAGTTACAGCAAATGAACAACAAAACCCAACTCTTCTAGTGTTATACGATTTCACTTCACCAAATAAATAATACAACTCTTCTCAAACATTCATTTCATAACACCAAATGAACCTTTGGCTTCTCAAACTTTGGTATCATAATAGCCGGACAAAAGATTGAGAACACATCTTCACAAATCCATAAATAATATAACAGCTTTGCACACTAGTTACTTTTTTTTTGCCTTTCCGAAAGTGGCCTCTTTAGTAGTATCCATTTTTAATGGTGTGCAATGCTTAAATGAAAAGAAAAAAAAAAAGATCGGCATTTAGCTCAGTGGACATGCTTAAAAAAATTAGTGAAGAGAGATAAGAGACTTACTGTACACTGATACCAGGCGTATTCTTCCCCATTTGGACCTGAAACCAACATAAAATGGTTTTCAAAGTTTTTACGTGAAAAGGTCAGTTGTTCAACTCAAACTGCTCTTAGAAATGATTTTTGCGATTAAATAAGAAATAGAAACAAATTCTCCAGCTGCAATTTTGAACACATTTTCTTTCCTACAAAAATAAATTGCACCAATATAAAGTACTGCGTAGAGATCAATCAGTTAGGAGCAATTTTACAATAGTTGTGGAAACTCAACCGAATCTGGTGACACATCCAAGTTATTTATGTAATATGAATAGCAGTAAATCAAAAGAAAACAGAGAAGAAAAGAAAGAACCTCACCTTGACTTGAAACTCGAATGGTCTTTAGTTGCACATCATTCGGATCCTTTACGTAAACCCTACGAGGATCAATACTAACAACCACTGCCTGCAAATTGGAAATCAGTTGGTATATAACACGCACACCGATGATCCATGTGTTAAAGAATAATGCCATATAGGTGAACAAATCACTTTAGCAAATATATACATAAATGAACAGACACTCAACCATCAATACTTTTAAAACCGCTAGACATGAGAGCATAAGACATACTTCTCTGGACATATTTATGAGCAAAAAATGCAGTTTTATGTTCATTGAATAACTGATGTATCTGATCTATTTGGAAGTCCTTCTTTTTAAAGAGAAAGGGGGAAATTTTATCCTAACTGTCACTCCAGACTACCCCTTAGCTTATGTAAACCACTGTTGACATCACAATAAAGCTGACTGAGAAGCAGAATACATCGCTTCCTAAGTTTTGTGAAGAGGTTATTCTCAAGTTAACTAGTTACCAGTTACCACTCATCTGACATGAGTTATGGCGCAAAATAATTATACATCTACTCCTTTCTCTCTAACAACAAACTTTTGAAAGTTTAATATATTTTCTTATCAAAAGACAGGCTGATATTAAAACTATTTAAACGTACAAACTAAAAAAAACACCAAGGATGCATATTGCCATCATAAACTATTCATAGAACATATTATATGCAATTTATTAAGATACCAGTGTGGTTAAGAGAAACAACATGGGATGGGATGGGACAAGCCAAACTAGTTTCGAATTGAAACTTTTAGTGTTAGTATTTGTTATGTTAGTAGGGTGGGGAGGAATTGAACCTTGTACCTTATCACTCCCACTTTACCAAACTAGTTTAATATCTAGCTCATAAATAATTCATGACTCCAGAATCTGTTATGAAATATGAGCAGCTGCAGCAACCGATACATTAATTTGAAAGAACACGGTTTATGGTACATGCATGATCAGGGAGTCTCTAGTACTTATATAGGTACATGGATATAGGGGAGAAATTTAGAAGTATATATGATTATCCTCTGTTAGCTTACCTGATTTCCATAAACTCTTGATATCTGCTCTAAGCTGGTCTTCCCAGTCTTTACCTAAATGTGACAGCCATTACAACATCAGAACAATAAGGATTTTTGTGAGTATCAATGGAAACAATCAATAGGTTGAATTCCGTACTCCTGTTCTTAAATACTCTTCTGCGGCATAAACTGCATCACTTCCAATTGAAATCTTGTCAGCCCCAGACCTAAAATATTCTGCGGCTACTTCCAAACTAGAATAGTGCCTGCAACATGGGTATTCGGATGAAAAAATCATAAAAATCTGAGCAATTTTAAAAGGAAAAAAATGTTGCAAAAAAGACAATAGCATAATCACCAATTCAGCATAAAGGTTAGTAATATTAATACCTTCCATTTGAATCTGTAAAATCTCTAATTCCACCTCCAACTGTTAAGGGTACAAAAACATTTTCTGATGTGTATCGCAATACCTATAGAGAACCATGGTGACCATGAAATCACTATAGATAACGGATAAAATGCAATTTAGCACAAACTCAAAATAACCTCCATTTTGGTGCATTTCACAGACCTGCAACATTGGTAAATCCCCAAGAGGGAAGTCACGAAATCCGGTAATGTTTAGAAAGCTGACCTGCATCCAATGTTGAAGTTTAGTTGGAAAGAACATGCTTCATAATATATGTGAAAACAACCAAATTGTCAAAGGCATACCTCGTCAGCTCCATCGTTATAGTACTGTTGAGCAAGCTCAACTGGCTTGCCAAGATTCCTAACCTGACAATTAAAGCAGCCTCATAAGATGAAAAACATACAATTTTCTCTTTAATAACAGAATTCATATCGCGGCTGATAGAAAATACCAAGTCTAGACAGTTAGTATTTAATAGTTTGCATTGAATAGGCCCAATATTTTGGTATATGCTCAATTAGAGAAACCCCCAAAATCATAAATATTATTCAAAAATGAGTAGTATCTCTGTTACCTCATTCTCTTTTGTATTTTCTCTTACATCATACTGGTCTCCTTTGGTTACAACAAGGTCCCCATTATCATTTGCTCTCACATCGAGACAAGCAATCACCTTCATAGACAATGCTTTGTTAGCAATCAAAATAGTGAAAATATTGACGAGGATGAGAATACATATAAACTATTTCAAATTTGAAAGGGGTTTCCATGAGTGTTACCCGTTTTGCGAGTCTTGAAGCTTTGCCTTCACCAAGCTTCTGTCTTCAAGTGAATATCAGAAATGGTTAGTTACCATGAGCCAAAATAATCAAAATATTAATAGTGATACAGAAGATTTGCGTAGAAAGGTATGGAGGCCACCTTCGCCGAAGTTGATTTCGGATACAAGAATCTTCTCAAAATAGAGAGACCAACATCTGAAAATTTCATTTCGAAAATCAGAAAAAGAATAAGCCAGTCAAAAAAAGGAGGAAAAAAGATTTTTTTGTTTAGCCATATTTAAAATAAATATATCATTCTATGTACATCCTCCCAATAAAAGATGTATAATTTGCAGCAATGCATATTTCAGTATTCTGCAAAAAGCCAATAAAAATTGGAAACTCAAATCTTCTGAACAACAGTAAAAAAATTCAATTTGAACTGAATTAGGTTTTTTATTTCTTACATGCGCAGAGACAGAGTTCAATTACAAGCTAATGAAGAGTAGAAATTTTAAAAAGATTTTGCCTCCATGATTTAGGGTTCTGTATATCTAAACAAGAAAAATCAATAACAAAAAACAGACCAAAAATTTTAAAAAATGTAAGGAAGATAAAACTAGCCTCCACTCTTCTCTGGATGGAACTGAACTGCATGGACATTTCCTCTTCTAATGGATGCTATAAAATTGTCACCATAGTTGCAGGTGGAGGATACCCATTCTCTGTTATCATCTGACTGAAAAATGAAGCAACTCAAATTACTTTAACATTCACAAATCATAAAAGCATAAAATATGAACGTGGAACCAAAGTAACAAGCGAATTTTTAAAGAAATGTGGAAACATACAGGCATGGCACGATAAGAGTGCACAAAATAGACATGGTGGTTTCCAACATCATCCAAAATTTCAGCGTCCTTTGTGATTTGTAAAGCATTCCATCCAATATGCGGTACTCTAAAACCATTTGATGAATCAAATCTCCCAACGGTTCCAGGTATTAAGCCAAGACCTTTTACTGATTCACAAGCATATTTGCCCATTCAATACTTCAATTAAAAGTGTGAATAAAAAGGTAACTTGTTCTAGCAGTGCTCAGGAAATCAAGCTTTCTGTTATACTAGAGAGAATGGTCCCCTTAACTCAACTTCATATATTCAAAACAACATACCAAAAATTGCTTACGTTGCAGATTCCAATAGACCACTTAGTACTCTCTCAATAGACTCCTTATTACCCATTTACCCATGTTAAGAAATTGATGGTTATAAGAAAACAAAAATATCTAAGGACAACATATATTGTCAAGGCAAGTTCATAACCAACCAAATTTGTGGGTGCACATATTAAATCGGTAAGTATTTCAATGTACTAATAAGAAAAACTTTGTTAGAAGTAACGCATAGATTAAACATTAATGATACATGACAAGTACAAATAATAATCCTTGAAACAAAACATATGTCTACCGAAAAATGAAGTAACAACAACAAACAAATATAACCCCAATAAATGGAGTCAGCTACACGGACTACTCAACCCCATTGCACCCTATCAAAAAACAAAAATTTCAATATCAGAGCAGGGCCTTTTTTTACCGATCTTACAAAAGTTTTCTTTGGTCCTCCTCTACCCATTTCAATCAAACAATCTTCCATAGGATCATTTTTTCTCACTGTAGCCCCTATTGATTTTTATCTCACATGATTAAATCATCTTCTCATCAATTGGTGATGCTACTCCAAAAGATAAATTTATTGATAGCCTCATATTTCCATTTGTATCCACTCATTCTCTTTGCTCTTGCTAGCAATTCATTGCCCAACATTCACTACTGGACCACCAACAAACATCACTGGTCATATAGTTGCCCACTGTAATTTTACTAACTTCGATTTGATGGCACAAGGTGATCACAAATTATAGCTGAGATATTCTTTCTATTTCATCCAACTAGCTTGAACCAATCTTATTATGTGTGACACCCCTTCAATCTTCCCGTTGCTTAATTAGAAGGATCCCAGATTCATAATCTGTTGAACTTATGGGATGATTTGATCCCTGTTAGGACCACTATTAATGATAGGCCCAGTAATAATATAAGGGGTAGAATATTCTAGAGTTAGTGAAAGAGAGGGAAAATGGTGAGTATAAGAGGGGGAGTTAACAAAATGGTGGAGAGGAAAATTAATCTCCATCCATTGTAGTTTCCTTGTTCATTGAGAGTGAAATACAAAACTATACAGTTTCTTTTACATTGTCTGTTTGGGTTCTATTAATCCCCAATCCCCTCTCCCCCCACGCACTTCCAAACCATTGCTAACTTGACACCCCCATACATGTTATTTATTATTTATTATTTGTAGATCAAAACCATTGTCTAATTTCACATCAAAACTATTTAAGCCATAATATCAAAAATGTTCAGAAAGGAATTGAAGGATTATCAAATATATTAATAACAAAGGAGGACTTTACAACTTACTTGGTCCATTCTCTTCACTAGATTCAAAAAGCAATTGAAGTCCAAGACAAATGCCTAAAAAAGGGCGATCCTTTTCAATATATGAACATAGTGCTTCACCCATCCTGCAAAAAAATATTTCTTGAAGCTTCATATAAAAGTGAATAACAAAATAAAGTATTCGACTCAAACTAAAATTCAACGTACAAACTATCAAATATCAAAATTAATTTTCCTTAAAAAACATTGAATGTATACATGACAATGCATTGGGTAAATTCAGAAGAACTATAGAGTACAGAAACAATGAGACCTTATGACATATCTGTACAAAATGAGTTTGATTTATACATGATACAAAATGAACACGCTATACAACAACCACCAATCCTTTCCAACTTGATTACCCCCAAGCTTACAAATGAAGCACAGACACCTCTGAGATTAGGCGTGTCCCGGTGTCCAACACCTCACACAAGTGTCCCAAAAAAACATTGTTTTTCTGTTTCGACACATCTTAGACCCTCACTAGACACTTCTAAGACACAGAGGATAAAAATGTGTTGAAGTAGTGATGATCAATGAAGGGGTCGAAAATATTAAATGCGATTACATCATTTTTAGTTTTTCAATATAGTAGATGGAGAATGAATGAGAAAAAATTATCCTATTTTGTTTAAGAACTAATTTTTTACGAAATAAATTGTTCAATTTAGATCTTTAATAGATAATATTCATATTTTATTCAATTATAATCAATAAATAATTATATATGTATTGGTGTCGGTGTCTTAAAATTTTTAAATTAGCAGTGTCGACGTGTCTGTGTCTGTGTCATGGCAGGTATCCGTGTCAGAGTCTGTGCTTCATAGCAAAGCACCTACTTACTGAATTTCAATTAGTAATTTGAAATTGCATGACAATTATACCCTGTCATGTCCTTTGTTCTCCTTTACTAGTCTACTACTTTAACCCTTCAGACCACAAGCATAGTACTACTACTAATTACTAAAGCAACAAATAAATTGTCTATTGTCTATTAAAAACAACAAAGAAATTAAGTATTAAGTAATAAAAAAAGACAAAATTAAAAATTACCCAGTTTTGCTTAGCACCTCCATAGCAGGTGCAAATGCTCCAACACCCGGAAAGATTAACCGGCTTGCATTCAAAATGTCTTCTGGGGTTTGCACCTAAAAGCAACACAGTTATTTCAGATTCAAAAATGCAACAACAAAAACAACCCCATTAAGAAATAGAGTAAAAAGCTTACATCTTTAATTTCAAATCCGAGAAATCTGATAGCATTTCTAACACTCCGAACGTTACCCGCACCATAGTCAAGCAAAGTAACAACTAAAAACAACGAAGCAGATAAGAAAATGAGAGAATGCGGAATAAAACCAAAACCCTAAAAAGGATAAAAAAATGTATTTTTTTCAAAAGGGTTTTCACAAAAAGCGAGACAGACCAGAATCACTAGAAGAGGAGGCACGAATTGAGAAGTTCCTTGAGTTTTTGACATTGCGGAAATGGGAGAATCTAGTGGAGGAAATTGGTTTTTTGCGAAGAAGAAGTAGAGAAGATGGGGAATATGACGCAGCATATGGCGGCGCCTCCATTTTTGTTGTTGCTGCTTCCCTCTGAATGCAACCTCTCAACACTGTGTTGTAGTAGTAAGCAAGGTCAACATCGCAGCGTAGCTTCAATAATAATAATCTATAGGAATTCCTTTTTTTTGTGTGAGATTTTTCTCACCAAAATATTCTTATAACTATCCACTAATAATATTTCATTATATTATTATTATTTATCCATCAACTCACCAACACATGAAAGACGGTCCGAATGGCCCGTCTTTCCCCCTAGTAATAATAATAATAGTCTATATGAAATTATTAATTGGTGTGAGTCGCTAAGTTTGACACCTGGTGTCTAGGGTATGAATAGGTCAGGCCGATCAACAGGGGCCTACGGCCCAGCCTACGTCAGGCCAGGTCAGGCTTTTTATTTAAATAGATAAGGTTTAGGCTTTTTTAAAAGCCTATTTAGCTAAAAAGGTCAAGCCACATGCCATTGAAAAGGCCTTTTAGGCCTATCAGACCGGCCTATTTAAGTAAAATTAATATTATTAGGCTAAATTATACTAGAGGTCCTTTAAGTTATTTAATTGTAACAAGTTGGTCCTTTAAGTTTTTTTCATACCACTTAGGTCATTCAAGTTATTTTATTGTAACAAGTTGGTCCTTTAAGTTTTTTTTGTACCATTTAGGTCCTCTAAGTTATTTAATTGTAACAATTTGGGGCTGAAAAATGTAAGTTATTTGGAGTTTAAAAGTTACAATTAAATAACTTAAATGACTAACTTGTTACAATTGAATAACTTAAAGTACCTAAGTGGTACGAAAAAAACTTAAATGATCAACTTGTTACAATAAAATAACTTAAAGGACCTAAGTGGTACGAAAAAAACTTAAAGGACCAACTTGTTACAATTAAATAACTTAAAGGACCTCTGGTGTAATTATCCCATAATATTATTATTGTATTAAATTTTGTATTTCATATTAAATCATAAATTTGCTAATATTTCATGTTAATTTAAACTATTATTACATTCATTTTTGACATATTTTAAGTTATTATTATAAAATAAAATTTAAGTTAATATTGAATAATAAGCACATTGCAGCACGTCGCTATGCACACCCTATTGATGTATAAGCCAAGATGGGATTGGCAAAGTCGAAAGGTCAAATCATACCTCATGTCTTCATGCGTGCTTCCAAGCGCCTTTACACCTCACCGAGCCGATCTTGGCATTTATATCAAGACGGTGTGCACAACGACTTACAACGATGTGCTTATTGGGCCTTTGGAGCGAATCTCATTTGAACTGAGCTAACCCAGTCCGGAACTCACAATAATCCACTTCTACATAAGTATCTACTGTAGCGCGGTAATCAAAAGCGGAAGACGAGCACAGGAGTGCCCGTCTTCCACTAGTAGTAGTAGTAGTAATAATAATAATAATAATAATAATAATAATAATAATAATAATAATATAAAAAGAAGAACACTGATATAGAGAAGATATAAAGAACAAGAAATCTAGAAAATAGTTTTGTATTATTCTCTTCACAAATGTTCTCTACGCTAGGGGTGTCAAAATGAATGGATTAGATGGATATATATTTAGGTTATAATGGATGAATTGGAGAAATTTATTTAAAAATTTATATCCATTAGGATTGTACCAAACAAATCCAATCAAATTTATCTATTCACAAAAAAATCCATCCATTAACAACTTTTTAATGGATGGATATCCAATCCATCCACTAATACCTTTAAAACATAAAAAAAATTACGAAAAAAATTACTCCAGCAATTTAATTGTTTATATTTATAAATATATATTGTTCGGTACCTTGCCTTCAGATCTGGATCTAAAATGAGCAGTTGATAGGTTGAGTCTTGTGATAGTCCTTTCCCAGGTCAAGGTCGGCTCGATGCTCCGAAAGTTGGTGTCTTCCGAGGTTGAGCTCCCTAGTGTCGTCTTCCCCCGAGGTTGGACTCGACGGGGTTGGTACCTGCAGACACTCTGATGCCAAAGTCAGCCATCAGAAGTTAGTGAGAGGTACAAAATGCGCAAAACGTACCAGATATTAGAGGGTGGTGTTGTATTTATAGACGCGGAGTTGAGGGTTCTACAAGTCTTACCTGATCTGGAGCCGTTGGATGAGGGCGTCGCAAATCTGGGTCGTTGATCGTGGTTCCATTCGCTAACCGCTTTGCTGGGTCGGACCCAGTGCTTGATTGGGCTGTTTATGAGGATTGGGCCTCTTGGCTTGAGTGCGGCCTCGGCTTGAGTTGCAGAAAGTTGTCCATAGCCACGAATTGGGGTGTGTTCGGAGTCGGAGTCATACATGTGTTGGAAGTAGCCTTTTTCTAGATCGGTGAATCCTTGCGGTTAACTCGGACCTTTCTAGAGTGGCGCGTGTCAATTTGTCAGCGAGATGTGACGTTTGACCGAAACGAAGCGTTCTGTCACTAGTATTGCATGGATTTCAGCTCCTAAACATTTATTGTTTTGGATGGAATTATGTCGTTTCGTCTATCAGGCTCAATACCTCTATATATAGGTTTGAGGATTATTAGCATGATACTTTCAGGCTTTTCTGAGCTCCGAATTCTATCGACCTTGAGACTGATTCCCCCGAGTTTGAGAATTTCGCATCGAGCTATATTTTCGTTCAGTCGACGTTGTAACTCTAGCGGTTGATTTTACAGTTTTTCTTCCAATGCTCAAGCTTGTATTTTCGAGGTTAGTCTTCCATTTTCTGTCTATCTTTTCTGATTTTTAACAAACGGGTTGTTGTACCCGGTCTACCCCCACTGTACCTTGGGGAGGAAGACTGTCATATTGGCCCGGATCCCCTAGGGTGCCAAGCTTGTTGCTTGATGATCGCTTCAGACCTTGACTTCCTCCCCTGCAGGTAAGAATGGCGAGAACCAGAGATTCTGAGAGGTCGCGCAAGGTTCCCTTGTGAAGCCGCTTTTAAAGAAGTCTGCAGAGGGCCTTCTAGTTTCTGTTGGACTTGCTGATGATCAGATGTCGTCTTCCATGAAACTAGGCATGGCCGAGGCCATCGATTTGCCTCAACCCCTGCTACTGAAGATCTGCCCCCCAAGGGTGAGTTGGTCGTTCAACCTGAGCTCGAGGGGTACAATAGCCAAGACAACGGAGCCGACGCTAAGGATCCTTACCAATGGGTTTC
The DNA here is from genome assembly GCA_963573325.1 of Astragalus glycyphyllos. Lineage (NCBI taxonomy): Eukaryota > Viridiplantae > Streptophyta > Magnoliopsida > Fabales > Fabaceae > Astragalus > Astragalus glycyphyllos. Next base: position 43,824,548 of record OY754307.1, read on the forward strand.
CAAAGATGTTTGTAGCAGAGATTCAGTATACCAACCCGGTCACAAGGATCTGAAAGACCTTAAGAAATTTGAAAAGTCCCTCGATGGCGAAGGGAAGAAGTGGAGATTTGAGCCAGTTTTCGAGCCAGATGTGGTGTGCCAGAAGATTTCCGAGCTGAGGTTCTTCATCTACTCTGCCCTCTTTGAGAAAATGATGATGAGAATCCCGTTCTCTGCCTTCCAAATATGAGTCTTACGGTATCTGAAGGTTGCACCATCGCAGCTAACCCCCAGTGCTTGGGGTTTCATCCGTACATTCGAGATAGTGATGGGTGCCCTGAAACGAGTCTTGTGGTATCTGAAGGTTGCACCGTCGTAGCTGACCCCCAATGCTTGGGGTTTCATCTGTTCGTTCGAGATAGTGATGGGTGACCTGAAACGAGCTTGTTGGCCCAAGGTCTTCTTTACCTTGTTCGAGATCTTTCGTCAGGAGAGATCAGATACGGTAAGGAGAGGCAGAGTCAGATCGGCATCCATTGCAATCAGAAGTGGAGCTTGTTGAGTCTGGTGATGGATTCATTCAAACACTTCAAGTATAAGTTCTTCTATGTCTAACCGATTAACAAGGTCGCGGGAAAGGAAGTCGCGGAGTTAGACAAGAAGGGGAAGGTTGCAAAGCCTCTGTTTCCGCTTTCTTGGTGTGAAAAGAATTTCGAGTGGGAAGCCGCGGATTACGTCTACCCGACCTCCACACTCGTTGGGTGCAGGCTCAAACTTTTAATCTTTTCCTTGGTTGGGAGAACAAGTTCACCCTCAATAGTAAGAAAATCGATTGTAGGAAGGTCTTAACCGCCGAGGCCGAGTCAGCTAAGTCGCTCCGAGCCGCCCTTGGTAGAGTTCTTAAAACTTTAATTACTTTGTATTTAGTTTATTTTCTATCCATCTTTTGGTTCTGACATGAGTCTTTGTTCTATTTTCCTGATAAGATGACTGGGCCTTTGACCTTGGTTGATTACCTAAGCGCTGCAGGCCTGTAGAATGACGACGACCTCATGTGTCTCGGGGCCGCCACTGATGGGGAGGCGAATTCATCTTCGGCTCTGATCCTTACTTCTTCAATTGTCGGTGATGTGGTTAGCCAAGCCACACCACCTGTGATTAGCCAAGCCTCCAACCCCAAACAGAAAGGTCCAATGAAGACGCCGCATAAGCGCCCTCCCTCGAGGTCGAGCTCTAGGGCTAAAAGGAAGACGGTGACCTAGGCCACGATCACCACTACGAGCTTTCTCTTGAGGACTTTGAAGCCTGCGCCAAGGTTGGTAAACTCGGGCAGGAGCTGTTCATCAAGTGGAACGCTGACGTCTCCAGCAGGGAACAATGTAGTCAGTTTAAGGCCAAGAACGTACTGCTTGCTCGCGAATTGCGTGAAACGACTGATAAACTAACAATTGGTTTGAAATCTCTTTCAGAAGCTCGAGATAAGGCTTATTCACTTAGGCTCGAGAGGGAAACCCTTCAAGCCTAGCTGGACAACCTTGCCACGACTGAGGCGAACATGGAGAAGATTAAGAAACAGCTGGCCGAGGCTAAGAAGAAGGCAGAGCTTGCTGGGGAGTTCCCGAGATGAGGAGGCAGCTTGATGAGCTCGGAACTCGGAACCAGGGTGTGAAGAACCAGGTCAATGACTTCAAGGACAAGCTGAGGTCCAGTGAGGAGAAGCTGAAGAAAAGCAGGGAAGACCGGGATGAGAACCTTCTCTTTAAGCAGCAATTCGCAAAGGAAGCGGCTAGCATGGCCTTTTCTAGCTTCAAGAACGTGGTTGCTCAGGTCAAGGTGCTACACCACGGGCACGATCTCTCTCTTCCTCACCCTTTGTTCGTCTTGAGTAAAGGGAAGATCGTAAAACCAAGGAAGTCTGGTGTCGAACCCGACCTTTAATTTGTAATTTTCATTTTCTTGTACATCTCATTTGGTGGTCTCGTTTGGGTAGGGGACACCTTGACTTGTATAACGTACTTGAGGCACCGTCTGTTTCTGGCTTTATTTTGATGTTTGTTGCGCCTTTATGTTGTCCTTTTATCGCCATTCGATTTATGTTTTCTGTATGATTAATCGAAGCTTGAAAGTAGGTTTGAGGGTTGTTGTGGTCCCGTCCCGCACGAGAGGTTCTTCCTCGTTGAAGAGGCAACTGGGCCGCGATAGGCTCGACCTCGCGATAGAGGTTAATGAGCCACGCTAGGCTCGACCTCGTTAAAGAGGTCAGTGGGTCATGCTAGGCCCGGCCTCGTGGAAGAGAGGTCGAGGGGCCATGGTAGGCTCAACCTCGTAGAAGAGAGACAACTTGAGGCACGTCAGAGCGAACCTTTAGGAAGGAAGGAAGTCTGAGGCCGCAATATCAGGTGAGACTTCCTTCGGGCCAATTCACCAAGTGCAGAGCTTGCAGTGAACGTGGAATGAAGAAGCTCACACGAGGTCGGGTCCAAGGGCCCGACCTTGACCTCGACTAGCGTTTTTTAACAAATAGCTAAGCATTCCCGAAAAAGGAGTCATTTTATTGAAAGGGACTCGGAGGTCCAATCTGCATCCATGATAGCAAATAGTTACAATTTTTATTTCAACTGTAATAGTGTCGGAGCTTTATAGCATTCCAGGTTCTTAGAATTGCTCCATTTTCGAGAGTTTCCAGGTAGTAAGCTCCCTTCTCGATCTTGGTAGTCACCCTGTATGGACCTTCCCAATTCGGGGGCTAACTTGCCCTGCCTGGAGTTATTTCCCCCAATGTCGGCTTGCCGAAGAACGAGATCTCTGACCTCGAAGCTGCGGAGGACGACCTTGGTGTTGTATCGTCTTGCAATCCTCCGTTTTACTATGGCCTCAACAATGGCAACTTGGTCTCGAACCATCTGGGCGAGGTTGAGCTTTTGGCGGATTGCTTGAGCATTGTCTTCCTTATTGATAGGGTGTAGGGCCAAGTGAGCTCTCCGACCTCCACTGGTATAACAACCTCGATGTCGTATGTTAGTCAGCAAGGCTTTTCCCCTGTAGTAGAATGTAGAGTAGTCTGATATGCCCAGAAGACGTAGGGGAGTTCTTCGACCTAGGACCCTTTGGATTCGTCCAGTCTCCTTTTTAAACCCCGCAAGGTCATCCTGTTGGCTGCCTCTGCCTGCCCATTAGTTTGAGGGTGCTCGATTGAAGTAAAATGGTGCTTGATCTTGAGATCGACCATTAGCATTCTGAAACCCTTGTCAGCAAACTGAGTTCCGTTGTCGGTGACCACGACCTCAGGAATTCTGAATCTGACCATAATATTCTTCTTGATGAACTTGATGCACGCTTTAGCCGTGATGATGGCTAAAGGTTCAGCATCGATCCATTTCGTGAAATAGTCTACCACCACGATTAAGTATTTGACCTAACCCGGTGGCAATGGGAACAGGGCTAGTAGGTCAATACCCCACCAAGAGAAGGGGCACTCGGCCGACATTGAAATGAGGTTAGTCGAAGGGGAAACGTGGGCATCTGCATGGCGCTGGCATTTGTCACATTTTTTAACGAGGTGTGAGGCATCTTTGGACGGGGTGGACCAGTAATAACCTGCCCTGAGTGCTTTTTTGGCGAGAGCTTTCAAACCCAAGTGTTGGCCGCATATTCCTTCGTGTATTTCGGATAGGATCGATGTAGTCGGCCTTGTCGTTTTCCACACATTTGAGTAGAGGAATAGAAAATCCCCGACGGAAGAGGGTTCCTTCGATGAGGGAGTACGATGTTGTGTGTCTTATGACGAGCGTAGCTTCTTTGGGGTTGGTCAGCTTCTGACCGACTTCAATATATTTCTTTAGCAGGGTGATCCGACTATCGTCTGAGTCAACGACAGAGACTGTCGACGTCGAGCTCGATGTTAGGCGTACGTTGGGATGAGTTAATGTTTCTTGGATTAAGCTCCGATGATTCCCAGTCGGCTTGGTGCTCGCCAGCTTTGCCAGAAAATCAGCTCTAGCGTTTCCAGTTTGATGCACGTGTTTGACCTCGGCTTGGGTAAAGAGTTGTAGGAACTCTCTTTCCCGGGGCTAGGTACTTTTGCACAATTTCATCTTTGGTGGTGAAGTCTTCCTTAATTTGGGAAACGACTAACAGAGAGTCAGTGTTGAGCTCGATCCTCTTTTCATTGAAATCTCGGGCCAGCAAAAGTACGGCTACGCATGCTTCGTACTCGGCCTGATTATTCGAGGTCTGGAAAGAAAAGCTAAGAGACACTTCTATTACCAGCCCTTCACTGTTTTCTAGAATGAGCCCGACACCACTTTCTTTGCTATTAGAAGAATCGTCAACATGGAGCTTCCTGGTCAAGGCCACGTCTCTCGGGAGTGGTGGAGTCATTTCAGCGATGGAATCGGCTAGGACCTAAGCCTTGAGAGCCGACCTTGCTTCGTACTTGATGCCAAACTCGAAGAGTTCCACTGCCCATTTTATTATCCGACCTGCGAGGTCAGATCTATGTAGGATCTGCCTGATGGGTTGGTCAGTTTTACGACTGCTTGATGAGCGAGAAAGTAAGGTTTCAACCTTCTTGCTACTATGACTAATGCAAGGGCCACCTTTTCAATCTTCTGATACCTCTGTTCGGGTCCTTGCAAGACTTTGCTGACGAAATAGATTGGCCTCTGCCCGAGTTCGGTTTCTCTGTTTAACACAACATTGAGTGTTTCCTCAGCCACAACGAGATAGAGGTAAAGTGTTTCATCTTCGACTGGTCTCGTTAGGATAGGTGGCCCCATGAGTATTTGCTTGACCTCGGTCAGAGCTTGCTCGCAGTCGGGGGTCCATTGAAACTGGACCCCTTTCTTGAGGATTTTGAAGAAGGGCTACGATCTCTTTGAGGCTTTGGAGACAAACCTTGACAATGCAGCGAGCATCCCAGCCAGCTTCTGCACTTCTTTATTGGATGTTGGAGGTCGCATCTCGGTCATGACCCTGCATTTATCTGGGTTGGTCTCAATTCCTCATTGCGTCAGGCAAAAGGCAAGGAATTTCCCAGCCCGGACTCCGAAGGTGCATTTCTTAGGATTGAACCTGAGGTTGCTTTTTCTTGCTTCGGCGAAGATTTTTATTAAGTTGGCGAGGTGGTCTTCATCAATTTTGCTTTTATGATCCTGTCATCCGAATAGGCATCTGGTTACCCGGAATAGGCATTGAGGAAAGAGAGAAGGCGGAACCCCGATGTGCTATCAACCAGATTGTCCATGCTTTAGACCGAGAACACGTCTTTCAGGCATTCTTTATTGAGGTTTGTGTAATCTACGCACATTCGCCATTTACCGTTGCTCTTTTTGACGAGTACGACATTCGACATCCAGGTGGTATATTTGACTTTTTTAATGAATTCTGCTGATATGAGGTCGAAGACAGCCTTGGCAGCAGCCTCATCCTTCTCCTCATTCTGGACACGTCTTTTTTGCGCGACCCATTTCACCTCAGGGTTGATAGCAAGGTGGTGGCACGCGACGTCGGGGGGATCCATAGCATTTCGTCCGCGCTCCATACGAATAGGTCCGCATGTTTTCGGAGACACGCTATGAGCCTTTTCTGCACATGGTCCGGGAGATCGGCGTCGAGTTTGACTGTTTTGGCGAGGTCACCTCCCAGAGGTACTTCCACGAATTCCCTGTCGGGCTCGGCGTGCTTAATTCTGTTCATTAGTTCTCTAGTAATAAGTTGGTCATCTTGTTCATCCTCAGAGCTGTCCGGGTCATACTGATGAGATCTAACATGATCTCTAGGGTTTAGGATCTAGAAATATGACAACTAAAATGATTTCTCACAAAAACTCAAAAACAAAAGGTGAACACTTACTTGAAAAAGGAAGAAAATGCAAACATGGAGGAGTTGGAAATGGTATTGGAGATTGAAGATCACCACACTTTCTTGGAAAGGTGATAAGATCACACTATCCTTAGGATCTCCTAGCCTCAAGGATGTGAGCTTTAGGTTCTCATCTCAAGAACCAATGAGAACTTCATGATGAACCTCACCTCTCTCATATGCATGGAACTTGTCCTCTCACCTCTCACTCTAGGTATTTGACTTTCACTTTGCAAAATGAGGAAATGATTTCATTCAACATAAGAGTTCTAGGGTTTACAAGGAAAGGGAAAACATTTATATGTTGGGTCTAATGGATCCTAAGCCCAACATTTAATCCACTAAAGAAAATGAAAATAAGGCCCATGGCCACATCAAAGTAACTAGAAGCCTTAGCATATTCTAAATGGCCAACAAAGCTCAAAACCAAATGTTCATTACAAATAAAAATGAAGTCCTAAATATATTGGAAAGCAAATACAAAGAAATAGGAAACACTAGAGTTTGGGTATTCTAGAAATTCCCTAAGGTATCCTTGGTCACCTTTAGTGTGTCCTTGTCAATTATCAAGGTGGACACACTAAAGTATATTCCCTTTGAATGAGGAAGATCCTTCCATGAATGAAGACTCTTGACTTGTTGTTCCATTGCCTTGAGCTTTCCTCTAGTGATAGGTCCCATGATGGGGGCTTGACTCACATCATACCCTTCCTCTTGAATTTCACTTGTCCCCAAGTGAGCTTCATGTTGAATACCTACATCAAAGAGGGACAAATCACTAACATTAAAAGTGGAGCTCACACCATAATCACTAGGCAAATCAATTATGTAAGAGTTATCATTGATCCTCTCCAAAACTTTGAAGGGACCATCACCCCTTGGTAAGAGCTTGGATTTCCTCTCATTAGGAAACCTCTCTTTCCGCATGTGAACCCACACAAAGTCTCCGGGGGCCAAAATCATTCTCTTCTTTTTTTTATTTGCACTAGTAGCATACCTTTCAACCTTTTTTTCAATTAACTCTTTTACCTTTGAATGCAAGTCCTTGACATACCTTGCTCTTCAATCGGCATCTTTATGGAACAAGGAGCTAGAAAGTGGTAAAGGAACCAAATCCAAAGGGGTAAGGGGGTTGAAGCCGTAGGCCACCTCAAAAGGGGAATAGGATGTAGTACCATGTGGTACCCTATTATAAGCAAATTCAATCAAGGGCAATGCATCTTCCCATGCTTTAATATTAGCCTTTAAAAAGAAGCAATTCCCTATGTGAGCATTGAGGGATGCACAATTTGTTACCTTTAAAAAGAAAACCCTCATACACATGATAAGACTCAAAAGAGGCACTAGGGCAAGAAACATAGATGTGGCCGAAATCATTGTCATGCGCATACAACTCCTTTAGATGCTCAAACCCAAAAAGTTTGGCTTGCAAAGAGGAGATAAGAGTGTACTTGCGAGACAAAGCATCCGCTACAACATTTTGAGTGCCTTTTTTGTGCTTAATTACATATGGAAATTGTTCTAAAAATTCCACCCACTTGGCATGCCTTTTATTGAGCTTCCCTTAGCCTTTGAGATATTTTAATGACTCATGGTCACTATGTATGACAAATTCTTTGGGAAAAAGATAGTGTTGCCAAGTGTGTAAGGCTCTAATCAAAGCATACAACTCTTTGTCATAGGTGGAGTAATTTAATTGAGCTCCACCCAATTTTTCACTAAAGTAAGCTAAGGGGTGACCATCTTGAGTCAAAACAGCCCCTATGCCTACATTAGAAGCATCACATTCTATTTCAAAAGTTTGTGAAAAGTTTGGCAAAGCAAGGATGGGAGCATTAGCAAGTTTATTTTTCAACAAGTTAAAAGCGTTTTCTTGCTCCTCGCCCCAATTAAAGACCACATTTTTTTTTTACTAAGAAGTTTAAAGGAGAGGCAATAGTTGAAAATTTTGGCACAAAGCGCCTATAGAAACTTGCCAAACCATGAAAACTCCTTACCTCCGTCACATTCTTAGGCCGTGGCCAATCAAGTATGGCCTTCACCTTAGATTGGTCAACCTTGACACCTTGTGAACTAACAACAAACCCAAGAAAGGTGACTTCATGCTTGCAAAAAGTGCATTTTTCCAAATTAACATAAAGATGTTCCTTTCTTAGGACCTCGATTACATTCTTTAAGTGGTTCACATGGGCATCAAGAGTGACACTATACACAAGTATATCATCAAAATACACAACCACAAACTTTCCCAAAAAAGATCTTAAGACATGATTCATTAATCTCATAAAGGTAGAGGGGGCGTTAGTCAAGCCAAAAGGCATAACCAACCATTCATAGAGACCAAATTTAGTTTTAAAAGCCGTCTTCCATTCATCCCCTTCTCTAACCCTTATTTGGTGATAACCACTCCTAAGGTCAATTTTAGAGAAAAAACAAGCCCCACTCAACTCATCCAACAAATCATCAAGTCTAGGAATGGGGTGTCTATATTTTATTGTGATATTGTTAATGGCACGACAATCCGTACACATTCTCCAAGTACCATCCTTCTTTGGTACTAGGATGACCGGCATGGCACAAGGTGAAAGGCTTTCCCTCACCCATCCTTTTTCCAAGAGTTTGGAAACTTGATTCTCTATCTCTTGTGTCTCTTGAGGATTAGTCTTATAAGCCGGCCGATTAGGGAGTGATGCGCCCGGAATTAAATCCATATGGTGTTCAACGCCTCTAATAGGTGGCAATCCCTTTGGAATCTCTTTAGGAAAGACATCCTCAAAATTATGCAAGAGATCTAGAATTTCCTTTGGTAATTCAAGGGGAAATGCCTCACTAGTCAAACAACTCACCTCTTTTAAGAAGAGAACATAGAGGGGTTGTTTAGCCACCACGACCTTTCTCACTTGTGTTTCTCTCAAGAAAAGGTTGGTAACCCTTTTAGCATGTGCCAAATTTTTTTTATTTTTGTCATCTACCCTAAGATGTTCTCGGCCACTAGATGAAGCTTTGGCCTCCACTTGCTTTTTTCCTTTTAGTTCTCTCTCTTCTTCCTCTATTTTCTTTTTCGAAATGATGTGGTCCTTCAAAACTTCTTGAGGACTAAGAGGAGATAGAACTACTTGCAAATTGTTGAAAACAAAAGAGTACTTGTTGGTGTAGCCATCATGACTCACTTTTCTATCAAATTGCCAAGGCCTTCCTAGTAAAAGGTGCCCGGCTTCCATAGGTACCACATCAAAGAGAATCTCATCATGGTACTTATGGATGGAAAATGCAACAACCACTTGTTTGTTGACAACAATTGCATTTTCATCTTTTAGCCATTGAAGTTTATAAGGCTTTGGATGATTGATGGTGGTGAGATTTAATTTTTGCACTAGTCTAGTGCTAGCAACATTAACACAAGACCCACCATCAATTATCAAACTACATAAGTTCTTTTGGACATAACATCTAGTGTGAAAGAAGTTTTCTCTTTGGGACTCATTGATGTCTTTATGTTTGGCTCCTAGGAGTCTTCTAACCATCAATAAGTCACCTTGATGATGAGACTCATCTTGAGACTCCTCTTTACTAGAGTTGGCCGAAGCCTCACTATTCTCATGTTCACTTCCGGTTACTACAATCCCTTCTTTTATGGCCATGTTTCTCTTGTTAGGGCATTGGGAAGCAATGTGTCCTTTGCCTTGACATTTGAAACATGTAGGAGAAGAAGGTTTGGCACTTGATATTTGAGAAGGAATTTTAGGCTTACCTCTAGGCTCTATGGCCGTAGCTTTACCTTTGTCAACTTTAGAGGTAGATGCTTCATCAACCTTTGACTTGTCATTCCAATGTGAAGATGAATTTTGCTTGAAGTTTGAGGAAGGCCTTGAGGTGCCCTTCCTCTTCAATTGTGCCTCCACCTTGGAAGCATGATGCAAAAGCTCTTGAATGTCCAAGTATGAGTACATCTCAACTTGGTCTTTGATCTCATACTTCAATCCATTAAGGAACCTTGCCATTGCTTGCTCCTCCTCTTCAACAAGATTAGCTCTAATCTTGGCAACTTCGATTTCTTTATAATACTCTTCCACGGTTTTAGAACCTTGGTAGAGCCTTTGCAATTTGTTGAGGAGATCCCTTTGGTAGTGAGATGGGACGTATCTTCTTCTCATTAAGGACTTTAGCTCCTCCCAATCTTCAATAGGTCTTTGACCACACGTCACTCTAAGTTTTTGCTCTTGGTCCCACCAAAGCAAAGCATAATCCACAAATTCTAGGGTGGCAAGCTTAACCTTCCTTTCTTCTCTAACTTCATGACAAGTAAAGATTTGTTCAACTTTGAGCTCCCAATCCAAGTATAAATCCGGACTTTCACTCTTACCTTGAAAACTAGGGATTTTGATTTTCTTATTTTTCCAATGCTCTTCCTCCCTATCTCTATGCCTCCTTGGCCTACCATCATCATCACCATGATGCCTATGCCTATGTCTATGCAACCTTGGATCATCCTCATCCTCCATATCATATTCCTCTTCATTGTAATATTGTGGAGTCACATGCCTTCTATGCCTTCTAGGAGCCCTCCTAGGTGGGGTGACATCAATCCTAGGTGGGGTAACTTCTCTTCTTGGGGTTCTATTCTCCAAAACCTCCACTCTATCCACCAACCTCCTTTGATCCTCCATTATCCTCATTTGAGTCACATTCATCTTTTCAAGTTCTCTTCTTAGAGTCTCCATTTGGCCTAAGATGGCCGCGGTTCTAGGTGAGGGAGGATTAGAACTCATCCTCAAGTAGAACAAGTGTACCTACAAGAAAATGTTAGTATAAAAAACAATAACCAAAAGTCCTCACAAGAATGTTTATCTCACAAAGTGTCACTCCACTCGTGTTTAGGCTTTTAAGAACAAACACTCTTCACTCACGGGTTTTTTGGGCACACAAATGTAAAGTAGGTCACTCAAGTCACTCAATTCTCCTTTAGATCTTGAAAAGGAACCCTTAAGCTTCTATCCAATCCTTGATGTTAATGTTACTATAGAGCCCAAGGAAGATATGATCAATCACCAAGAGAAACAAGAAGAAAGAGACAACTATGACAAAACTAAGATTTTTTTTTGAGACACAAAAGAAAAAAAAACAAGAAACAAAAAATTTTGAAAGGCTAAACCAAATTTAGAGCATTTAAAGACAAATTTAAACTATGAAAAGAGACTCAAAAGAGTGCTAGCAATGCACCAAAGAAATTGCAACAAAGTGAGCAAATAAGCCTCCAAGGGCAAAATGGTCCAAATGTCCCCAAAAGGTTTTGAGAAAATTTCTCAATGATCCAAATAATGTTTACTAACAATGGGAATTTTTCTGGAATTTTTGTGATGCTCACGTGATTAGGTTGATGCCTTTTTTTGAAAATAATACTTTTTTTTTTGCTATTTTTTTGCTATTTTTCAGTATTTTCCTTTTTTTTAATATATTTTTTTTTCAATGTCTCAAATAATTGTAGATTTTGAGACAAACAACCTGGCTTTTGAATCACTGAAAAAGGAGCTATATTGAATCCAGAAACACAATTTGAAGTTTTGAACAATCACATTTGGATCAAACTGCAGAAACTCAAGGACAGAATCAAGAACACCAAGAGCAACAATGATTTCTTAAAACAGGTTTATCTCAATGAATACTCAACCAAATCAGACAAACTTGGTGTCCATTTCACACAATTTTTCATAAGGAACACAACTAAGCCACTTTCAGACCCAAATAAGCACTTCTACGAAAAAGTGATGCTGGAAATGAAGGATGAAGATGAAGCTTCAAACCTTCAAACTCATCAATGGCAAAATACTCAAAACAGCACCAAATCAAACGAAATTTGTGCCAAAATTGAACGAAATTTTACAAGGATCACGAATAAATCATCAATTTGCATGAAAGAGGAGAAGAACTTACTGAAAACGTGATTTTAGAGAAAAATGCGTTTAGGCTTATGTGACTCTGGTATATTGCTCAAAACTCAACCAAAATGCAGGAAATCAGTTGCTATAGGTTCGTAATCATAGCAGGAACAAAACGCAGCAAGAGATTCGAAGGAAAACGATGCAAAATCAGAAACGAAATTGAAAAAAAAAGTTGCAAAATTGCTATGGTTTTTGGACTCAAACAGACTCGAATCAAGTGAAATAAAAGTGTATTATGTCACAAATTTCACAAGGAACAAGATGCTAACACGAATTAAAGACGAAAACAACCACAACTGAAAATGAAATTTGGACAGAAACATGAAAAACACATCTGTGAGAAGAAAAAAAAATTTATGCCAAATTTCACTGGCTTTGATACTCACTTGATGAGATCTAACATGATCTCTAGGGTTTAGGATCTAGAAATATGACAACTAAAATAATTTCTCCCAAAAACTCAAAAACAAAAGATGAACACTTACTTGAAAAAGGAAGAAAATGCAAACATGGAGGAGTTGGAAATGGTATTGGAGATTGAAGATCACCACACCTTTCTTGGAAAGGTGATAAGATCACACTATCCTTAGGATCTCCTAGCCTCAAGGATGTGAGCTTTAGGTTCTCATCTCAAGAACCAATGAGAACTTCATGATGAACCTCACCTCTCATATGCATGGAACTTGTCCTCTCACCTCTCACTCTAGGTATTTGACTTTCACTTTGCAAAATGAGGAAATGATTTTATTCAACATAAGAGTTCTAGGGTTTACAAGGAAAGGGAAAACATTTATATGTTGGGTCTAATGGATCCTAAGCCCAACATATAATCCACTAAAGAAAATGAAAATAAGGCCCATGGCCACATCAAAGTAACTAGAAGCCTTAGCATATTCTAAATGGCCAACAAAGCTCAAAACCAAATGTTCATTACAAATAAAAATGAAGTCCCAAATATATTGGAAAGCAAATACAAAGAAATAGGAAACACTAGAGTTTGGGTATTCTAGAAATTCCCTAAGGTATCCTTGGTCACCTTTAGTGTGTCCTTGTCAATTATCAAGGTGGACACACTAAAGTATATTCCCTTTGAATGAGGAAGATCCTTCCATCAATGAAGACTCTTGACTTGTTGTTCCATTGCCTTGAGCTTTCCTCTAGTGATAGGTCCCATGATGGGGGCTTGGCTCACATCACATACCGAGAGTTGAGGTCGAACAGATTGACCTCAACACATTTTGTTCATCTTCAATTTGTCTTTTCTTATTCAACTTCTTAGATCGATGCACTAATTTCGCAGAGAGGTAGTGACATCTCTTTGCGGCCTCAAGGTCGACGACTACTATGATAATTTCATCTTCAAGTGAATAGAATTCATTTTTAGATGAACTGTGGAGGCTACTCCTCCTAGTGCACCCAGGGTTGGCCTCCCAATGATGCAGTTGTACGGAGATTTGCAGGGCAGAACTAAGAACTGTGTCTTTATTGTTCGGGAGAGTTCGTCGTTTCTGTAAATGACCATGAGCTCGACATACCCAAGTGGGCGTGTCTTTACTCCGTCGAAACTGGATAAATCTGTGCCCATGTAAGGAGCGAGGTCGGTCCCAGAGATTTTTAATTTTGGCAGAAGGTCTTGGAACATGATATCTGTCAAGCTTCCTTGATCCACCAATATGCTCAAGACTTGGACGTTCAACATTGTGGCCGAGACTATTAGCGGAACGTACTTGTTGGGCACGTCGTTCAACAAATCATGGTCCGAGAAGGCTTGTGGAGGCCTACTAAACGCTCTTTTGGGGGTCGGTTTACTGGATACACTCCATATTTTCTTCCATTTTCTTTTCACAAATCGTTTGGTTTTGCCGGAATCGACGGAATAGCCACCCAGAATCATAGCAGCTATGGTCGGCTTTGTTTTGAGGCCTGGTCTAGCCTGGGGATGGTCTTGAAGAAGCTTCGTAGACGAGGTTGGCTTCAAGTAGGGAGTCGTCCTCGAGGAGCCATGGGATGGACTTAAGTTTTGATGGGAGCTAATGATGTGCTCCCACCGTGGTCGCCAAATGTTCGGTACCTTGCCTTTGGATCTGGATCCAATATGAGTAGTCGATAGGTTGAGTCTTGTGATACTCCTTTCCCGAGAAGGTCGGCTGGACGCTTTGGAAGTCGGTGTCTTCCGAGGTTGAGCTACCCGGTGTCGTCTTCCCCCGAGGTTGGACTTGGCAGGGTTGGTACCTACAGACACTCTAATGCCAAAGTCAGCAATCAGAAGTCAGTGAGAGGTACAAATGAGCAAAATGTACTTGATATTAGAGGGTGGTGTTGTATTTATAGACGCGGAGTTGGGGGTTCTGCAAGTCTTTCTAGATCCGGAGCCGTTGGATTGGGGCATCGCAATTTGGGCCGTTGATCTTGGTTCCATGCGCTTATACTTTGCTAGGCCCGACCCAGTGTTGGATTGGGCCGTTTCTTATGAGGATTGGGACTCTTGGCCCAGCCCGGAACATATATGTAGATAAATATATATTATATATAATATATAAATATATGTGGTGGTTGGAGGCGGCGCCCGGCGACGGAGCTCTGGTAGTCGTGTCGGCGGCGTCCACGACGGTGCTTCAGCAACAACGGTGGTGGCTGATATACATATTATATTACTTTTTTCTGTTCTAAGTTTTTTTTAAAAAACAATTTCTGAAAAAAAAATTTACACATAAAAAAACTGAAGTATTTTTTATAATTATCCAATGAATTTTGATTTTGTTTATTGATAATCCATTGTATTTAAAAAAATTAATGGATAGATTACAACCATCCAAAAATCAAGTGGATGGAACCAATCCAATCCATTAATTTTTTTTTTGTAACGGACGGATTGGATAAATTTTGTTATGGACGGGTTGGATATCCAGTTGGCAAATGGATCACTTTGATACCCCGTACTCAACGCAAAAGAGTGAGAGTCCTATTTTTATGGTAGATATTGGCAAATAAATGATCATTAATAAAAGTCACTAACAACCCAATTACTAAAGGGAGATAATTATGGGAATGGGGAAGCCTATGTCGACATCCACTAATTCATATATTCATAACACTCATTAGATATCCATTGAGGATATGTATTGTTAAAACTTTAATATAAAATGACATAGATAATCTTAGTTACATTCTAAAAACTTAGAATGTCTTATAATTAGTATCCATTAAGAACATATGCTGATAAAAACTCATTATTTTGAAAAATATTTTAGTCCTTCAAAAATATCAATATGAGATGTCATTGTTATCTTAGGATAATCTTACTAAACATATGCTAAATAGTAAAACTATGCCAATAGTTTGATTAACTATAGCAAAATTTTGGCCACACTCATATTTATTTAAACAAAAATAATGTATTAAACTTTGACCATTCAAGTAACAAAATATAAAACTAAGAGTGTTTAAATAAATATGGGGACACACAATTTTCTTCAATAGACAAAATTGTGTTGTTTATACGGTTTATGTATAAATTGTGTGTTTAAATACAAAGATTCCCATCGATACAAAAATTGGAGACACACAATTTTCTTCAATAGACAAAACTGAATAAACCACACATACTAGTTCAACAAAAAATGTACCATTTATACATAAAGAAATCGAGGCACACAGTTTTATAGGTATGATCCATGTGATTTCATATGTGCTACAATATATGGCAATATAAAAAATTACAAGAAGATAGCAAAAAGTTCGGATGGAAAATAAGAACATAAGAGTGTTTAATTCTTTAGGATCTAGTCATACAATTAACTTTTCTTATTCCTTTTTTTTCTTGCAACATTTTCCTATGAAGTTCCATATGAGTTCCAAACATAAGTAGGAAAAGAAGTTAAATTTTCTATAATGCATGAGTCACTACACCTTATTAGAAATAAGAAAGGTCATAATCACTAATATTAATGACATTTTTTTAACACTTTGTACGTAACTTTTTCACTATCAGGAATACAGTTCAATTCGTTAGATGACCTTTGTCATTTTCGGTCAACAACTTCTCTTGTGTTCAACCACAATAGATTTCACAACTTCAAAATATTTTTGAAGATATTATTATACTAAGATCAAATAGATCTTTTAGATTGCAACTAGTGTGCAAACTGCAAAGGTCAAGTTCTTCAAGAACTCGACCAAAAATATATAGTTCGTCAAGAACTATTACACAAATATTTGTAAATGGTAACCAAAGAAAATGCAATTTAGCAATACTACAAAGATACTGCATTACCAAATTATTAGTTCTTCAGGAACTATACCATAAGACTTCTTCAACGATGGTCAAGAAAAACTACACTATAAGCAATCCTTCAAGGATTCTTGAAAATTAAATTTTTAAGTTAAGGAACCGTATCATAAATTTTCTTAAACAAATGATACATAGAAACAGTTATTTGTGCAATCCTTCTGGAATGCTTGGATAACAGATTTATTGTTCTTCAGGAACTATATCACAAATTTTCATCAACACTGATAAGTAAATACAAAATGGGATAAAAGTCTCAAACGAATACCACTAGATTTTGTGAGACTTTTTAAAAGTCTTTTAAAATTCTGATTGAATACCAGAGGATTTTTTTTTCTATCAACTAAAAGTCCTGATTGAATACCACAAGAATGTTTAACCCAAAAAAGTCTTTTAAAATTATTTGAAATCTCAATCCAATACACCTAGTGAACCTAGTAAAGTTGAACATTGGCTATTTAGTAAGACCCGGAGTGATTTTTGGTTATTTAGAGAGACCTCGGGAACTAATATTTTTAGGTTATTTGGTGAAAATGTTAAACTGAATTTTTAGAAGCAAGCGAGTTGTAATATTTGGTTTTTAAAATAGAGCGATTTGAATTTCATAAACAGTAAAATACAAATATATATTGACTTGATTGTATATGTGGTAATTTCTCTTTAGTTAAGGGAGGCGTAGCATGTGAGATATTTATTTTAGTTTGAGTATATTAAATCCAATATAACGATTTTTGGTGATTAAATTAGATTAGCTATTTGTTCTTTATGTGGCTTGGAGTTTGGGTTGTTCACTTTAAGGACATGGTGATTCCATTAACTTAAGGTAATCCTTGAGGAAATATGTATTTTTGTGATTGTTACTATGTGTTGACCTTTTTGAGAGACACGTGATTTTTTTCTTAATGAATATTGTTGAGACGAGTCACCTATCCTGTGAGAGGCGAAGATGGTGTTTGGGTAATATTCTTTTTGTGACAGACTTAGCATGTGAGAGGCGATCCAGTGTCTTTGAGTCTGATACCAATTGAAGTCAATGGGTGTCACAAGGAAGGGGGTTGGAATTGTGACCCTTTTAAAAATTAACCTGGGACAACATAAACAGCTTCACAAGTACTGTTAGACAATGTGTGTGTAAACAGTCTTCTCAACTATGATAATGAGTATAGAAGGGTGATACGAATCTGTCTTCTCAACAATGTTTCTGAGTTGAGAAGGGTCAGTTGAAACAGTTTTCTCAACTGTGACAGTGAGTAGAGAAGAGTGAGATGAAACTGTCTTCTCAACTATGTTTTTGAGGTGAGAAAGGTCAGTTAGTTCTTTCTTCTCTAAACAACTATCAATAAAGAGAATGAGATGATTTTCAAAATAGCTTTTCCAAGGTAAGAGATAGTGGTTAAAATCTTATCTTAAGTGTGAAGTACTTAAGAATAGTGTTTTAGTTTACCACATTGAAAACTCTGAGAAGGGTTGTAAAAATAGTGTTTTTAGAAAAACTGTGTGTAGTTGAGAAGGGTCAGCAAAAGCTGTTTTATCAGTTTTCCAAAAACCTTCTCCAAATGGAGAGTTTTAAGCATAGTGTAAAACAACTTAGAAAAGTAGTAAATAACACAATGATGTATAGTGGTTCACCCAAAACCCTGGGCTACATCCACTCCTCACACCCCGTGAGTATTTCCCCTATTTTCAAATAGTTACAACTTTACAACCAACCTAGGCTTAAAGTTCTCATGGTAGTTTTCTTAACACAGCTCTACCTACTGTTTCTCACACCTAATCAGATCCTTTTGATCTATTAGGTGGCTTCTAACACAGAAGCAACTCACTTCTCAAGCTCTACAGCAACACATGCTACTTGAGAATGTTTCTTAGAGGCTTCTCTTTAACCATAGCAACACCATGCTATTTGAGAGGACTTACAACAGGTTTTTTACACTTTCAAATGAATCCTAAAACAACAAGCTGAAATACATACTCAGAAAATAGAATCCCTAGATTAAAGCATGACTTGAGTATGGGTGAGAGAACTACTTGAGAAGGATGAGAAGAATTTGATTTCTCTCTCACAAAGAACTTCAGTAATGATCCATGGTGGTATATATAGCCATTGTGCTGAAGTATATGTGGATTAACCACTGGTTAATCATTTAGAGTCGTTGGAGTCGTTTCCCAAGTAAATATAGCCGTTGAGAAGAGTGGTCAGAAAGTACAACAGCTGTTTCTGCACTTTCTGTAGCACTTTCTGTAGAATATAGCCGTTGAGAAGGGTGTCCAGCTGTTTCTGCACTTTCTGCAAAAGACAGCAAACTACAACTGTCATGACTCTTCTCTTCTTTGAATCTTCTCAACTTTGAGTCTTCTTAATTTGATACTTCTCAAGTTGATGCTTCTCAACTTGACTCTTCTAATCATGACCCTTCTAATCTTGACCCTTCTTGTCATGATGCTTCTCAACTTGATTGTGAATCTTCTCATGTTGACTCTTTTCATGACTCTTCTCATGTTGACTCTTTTCGTGATGACTCTTTTCGTGATGAGTCTTCTCATCATGACTCTTCTCATATTCACTCTTCTCATGTTAACCCTTCTTAACTAATGACCTTTCTCTTCTATTCCAATGGTGTTTTTCTTTGTTGTTTCTATCAACATTCTTATGGCTTCTTTGTCTTGTCATTGCTTCAAGTCTTTTCAACACTTATGCTTCTAAAAAGCAGATTATCTTCTTGAGAGTAGGTAACATATCCTGTTCTTAAATTTCATTCAAGAAGAAACATTAGTAGCATATGAAATCAGATAACTTAAGCTTCTCACATGTGAAGTTTGTTAACCATCAAAACTCAATTGGGATTTTGCCTCAACAATCTCCCCCTTTTTGATGTTTGACAAACTCTAGAGAGATGGATTAAGTTTTCTGATTGTTTTAAATTTTTCTAAGGCATTAACAATTAACTCCCCCTGAGAATGTGCATATGTGATTGTTAATTAATTTAAACACATTTCAGATACCAAATAAGAACATTCATTTCATTCAGCTCATAAAAAAAATATCATTGACATGATTACTAGAGTTATGTTCTTAGTATAAGCCTAGAAAATAAAAACTAAAAAGAAGCATATACTTCTCAACAAAGTAGTGTCGAGAAACACGGGTTTGTCTAAGCATATAGCACACAAAAATCTGTCTTAAGCCCTAAACTTAATCTACTCTTCTCCCCCTTTTGACACACATCAGAAAGGGTTAGGGAGACAGAGAAATGAAGCAGACTTTGGAATATCTGGAAACAGAGGAGAGGGACCAAATTCTGGAGTTTGAAAGAGTTGTAGCAAGTGTGGTCATACCTTGTTACAGAATCCAGTTCTGATAATGCTTATTTCAAACAGCTTTGGCTCTTTAACCTTGTTGAAGAATTGCTTTTCCTTCTAGCACATTCTTCAACAATGCTTTCATCCTTCTCATCAACTTTTCCATTTTGGACATGCGAGATAAAAGAGTCTTCAGGTTTAGTTGGGCTCTTATCCTTTGGTTCCTCAGTAACCTTCTCATGAGCCACACCAGAAGGTTGACTCATATTATAATAGGAGGAATCAAGAGACCCAAACATAGATGGCATAACAAATGGGAGAGATTAAATGTTATGGAAAGACATTTATGACTGAGATGAGTCATTTATTGGGGATATGTTCAAGTTAAGATACTGGTTTATATTGGAAGAGGTGATGGTGTTACCAGTTTTGAGTGGTGAGGGAATTTCTTGCTCGAAGTTGATTGCAGCTAAGAGATGCTCTAAGTTATAGGAAGTGGTGCTAGACACAATTGGGATAGGTGATAGATCTTGTGCAGGTGCTGAGGCTAATGGTAGCATCTGTAGTGAGAAGGGTGGAGCTGAGAAGGTTAGTGTTACGATTGGAGAGAAGGGTAGAAGAGTTGTGATTTGTTCATTGAACAGATATGGAAATGGGGTTTGAACAAATGGTGAGGAATTAGTGTTTTGGTAAAACTCCCCCTGAGGTGATGCTGGGATGATTTGGGTTATTGATTCAGATATGAGAGCATCATCACCATGCTCTTCTTCAGCAGAAGCATCCTTCTCTACAACTGCTTAAACCTTCTTTGGTTCTTCTTCATTCTTCTCTTCCTCAGCTTCTTGAATGGGTTCTTCAGTGGCTTCATTACCAATTCCTTCACAAGGAATGTCCAATGGTGTAAGTTTTGGAAGCACCTTAGTCTTATCAAAACCACTCTAACCAGAAGAATTGAGGTGGAGTTCCTCAGTCTTCTCTCCTATTCCTTCTTCACCAGCAACCTTCTCTGGTGTTTTGAATCCTTCTTCCTCAACAATTGCATTAGGAGATTCTTTCAACCATTTTCACTAGATTGCTAGTGGCCTCTTGATCATTCATTTTCCAAATTCTCCTTTTTTTGTTCCTTATGTAAACATTTCAAAAGTACTGCTTTCATGAATTTGGAGGATATGGAAGAGGTTCTAGAGCTTTCTTGTTTATTAGTTAGGGTTTTCTCATCATCAAAATATTTTGATGCATATTTCTCTATAGAGAGACCCTTCTCTTGAGATATCCTTTCTTCCTCTGAAGCACTCTTCTCTACAGAGGCTTTCTTCTCAGCACTTTCTTCTTTGTCCTAAACCTTCTCAGAACCATGCTCTTGTTCTTCTTGACCCTTCTCAGGGTCAATGTCCATCTAGTGACCTTTCTCTAGTTCATCATCCTTCCCTTGGACCTTCTGTGGGTCATTTCTCCCTTGAATTTCTTCTCCCTTTTTGCTTCAGCAAGCTTTTCTTCAATATTTCCTTCTCCAGACACATCAGACAACCTTCTTGTCTTCCATTACTTCTTCTTCTTTCCTTTCTTTTCCTCTGCTGGTGTGGAAATTTCATGAGTTTGAGGTTCTTCACTATGAGTGCCTTCTTTTCTATAGATCCTTCAACATGTGGAATGGAAGCTTTGAAGTGGTTGAAGATTCTAGACAATGTCATTCCATATGGCAACGAAGTGGAAGCTCTTCCATCCCTAATAGCATTGATTATATGATGGATCATGAGGAATGGAAGGCTAATGGGAATGCCTTTGAAGAGATGGTATATCAGATTAAAATCACCTATTGCGATTTTCTCAAACCACCCTATTCTAGGCAAAAGGTTATGAGTACAAATGGGAATGCCTTGTTTTGTTTTTATGTTGATTTGCAGAATGGCCATGTGCCCAAGGGTGTATGTCGGCTTTCGCTCTGTCTTTACATGTCGGGACATTGTGTATTTATGCCCAAGGGTAAATGTCAGTGCTACGACGTTCTATAACAAACAAGACTTAGTTTATTTTCACATCTTAGAGCAATGAGTGAATAGCTTCATCGCAGCGAGCGCGTTAGCTTCGCTTTTTGTTCCTAAGAGGATTCTTCATCGTGCAGCAAGTGTGTTAGCTTTGCTTTTTTCCCATGAGATTCAATCAAGGGTGGTGCGTAAGCTCGTCAGTTCGACTCTCGCCTATCGGGACTTATTTTGTTTTATTGGCATATATATTCTGCGTTGAAGTTACTAAGGAAAATAGTGATGATGTTGTCGGTCCTCTTTATTCAATATGATTGAAGATTGGTACATTTGGGGGCTTATATTACCACATACAAAGTACATTATTTAAAGATGATGAGAATCAAATGGGTATTTATTTAGCTAAAGTGGAACCACAGATTCGCTGCATTCCATGATCTTGGGATTTTTCCGCCATCTAATTTCTCCAATTTGAAGGCTCCTTTGCCGATCACATCTTTTACTCGGAATGACCCTTCCCAGATGGGTGACACCTTTACGGTTGCTCCAACTCTAACTGATTGATGAAGTACGAGATCGCCCGGTTGGAAACTTCAAGGTTTCACCGTAGTGTTATATTTCTTGGTTGCTCTCTAATTGGTGGCCACTTTTTTAACTTTTGCCAATTCTCAAACTTCGTCCAGTAGGTCTAGATTCACCCTTCGCTCTTCTTCACTAGGCACTTCTTTAATTAACATTCTTCTCAGGCACGACACCAGTATTCTACTAGGATTAAGGCGTCACTTGCGTAAGTTAGCTTGAGAGAGGTTTCTTTTGTTGATGATTGAGGGGTTCTATGGTAAGATTAGATTACTAGTTGGAGCTCTTATGAATAGTTTCCTTTTGCATCCTTAAGTCGCTTCTTCAGGCCTTTTCAGAATAACTTTGTTGGCTGCTTCAGTTTGTCTGTTCGCTTGCGGGTGTTCAACCAAAGTGAAGGCCATGTGGATCTTCCAAGTGTTACAGAAGTCGAACACCAGTTGGGAGGCTAACTGGTTGCCATTATCGGTCACTAACCTTGCTAGAACTCCAAATTGACAAATCAGTTTCTTCCTGTAGAATTTTTGGATCTTTTAAGCGATGATTGTCGCCACTAGTTCTGCCTCAATCAACTTGGTAGAGTAATCAACTGCTACCATTAAAAATTTAACATGTTCAGGAGTAAGAGGGAATGGGTCGTGGATGTCTGCTCCCAATATGGAGAACAACCAGGTGGGGATGACTAACTGCAGGTTTGAGGGGGTTGTTGCGTTAAAAACACACTTAGAGCAAGTGCACTCTTAAGCAGAAGTAGTATAAAAGATTATTGTCTCCACAAGGATTATCTAACAGGTACAAAACTAGTCAAGATTATATATTGTTTAGACGATCGAACAAATAAATTGAGTGTTATAGAAACAAAAATAAATAAATAAATAACAATACCTAAAATGCAAGATTTAATAAATGGAGAGAGGCCTAGGGTCACAGTTTCACTTGCAAGCTTCGATTCCCCTATGTATAATTCTACCTAAATTCTTTTATTTTATTTAATTACCAATCCATTTACTAAGTTATTACTTCGCTTGGTCATTCGCAATTAATATTCTTTTTTCTAAATTAACCCTTGATTGATCATGCAAGAATTTAAATTTAAGGAAAGCATAAAGAACAAAAAGGTTGAATGATTGGAAGACTAAATTAAGGTTTGGTCATGCAATAATTATAACCCCAATTATCCTGTAGATCCCACAACTAACTGCAGTACGGTCGATGACCAATTAATTGATTATGAACATACAAAGGGTAGCTAATCCTAATTATGTGATAAAAATAATAGGACAATACTAATTGAAATAAAAACTTGAATTCAAATATGAAACTAGAACATAAAAAGGTCTCTCTAAACTTGCAAGGTCCACCAAAGACCCTAGAAGAAGATTTAGGTTTCCAAAGTCATTAAGAACAATGAAATAAAAATAAGGTTCATGAATTACAAAGATAGTAATAAACCCGAAAAATAGAGAAATCTTTATCTTGAGTCTTCAATCTCCTTTTTATGCTCCAAAGCTCTTTCACGATGTCAAAAATAGTGACCCAAATTCTTCAATCTCTCTCTGCAGTGTCTGCTTGTGTTCGACTCTATTAAGTATCTACTGCTTGATGTGCTGTGTACGGCTTGGTTGTATGTTTTTTTTTTGACAAATGCTTGCTTGTGTTATTTACGACTTTTGTGACTTTTGTATTTTTAAATAATTAAATTATTTTCTATAATAGAGGATCAAAATTGCGCATTTAGTAAAATAGAGGGACCAAAATTGCCCAAAAATAAATAGGGTGTTTGCTGGTGTTTTTAGCAAACAATCACTAGTTTTATTAGAAGGTTTGTGAGATTAAACTAGAAAAATCTCAAAGCAATTGCTTTTGAATTGCGCGTAGTTTTTGTTTCAGAAAATGTAGAAAAGGGGACGATTTGCAATGATTAACAGAATTGAAAAGAAAAGAAGCAGTAAATGGTGCGTGAATTGTAAAGAAAAGACAAATAAACTGCATTGAATTGTAAAAGTGGTACACGATCACGTACAACGATTCTTCCACTCGTTTTTCGCTCTGGCTTGGAAGTTAGAGTTTCAGGAATCGGATTGTGTATTGTGATTTGCGACCTCTGTTTCTTCTCAGAAACTACTATTTATACAAAGGAAAAGAGGGGGAAAAACTGAACTCAGTAACTGCCTAGAAATTTGAAAATTAATAACTGCTACTCCTACTTTCGACAAGAACCGCTTCATCACGCTTCGACCAACTGCTAGTCTTCAGCGCATAACTGCTCTGTTTTCTGTCTGTCGAAAGCTTGTGTCCATTTTCCTCTCTCTTGCTTTTGCTTCCCCGGAAGCTTGTCGAGTTTACCTTGCGCATGACCATTTTCTCTGTCGAAATAATTTGGTCTTTGTCGAAATATAAGTCAGGCCTTGTTGACCATTTTCAATGAAGCCTGTCGAAATTACAGGCTAACAAATTGCCCCCCAAAAATGTCTTTTTCGACTGAACTTGAGGAGGAAGAAGAGAAAGACATTTTTGAATTCACAATCGAAATAACTTTGCACTTGAGTAAAATAGCTGTATACCTGATGTCACCACTGTTAAGTGTTGTTGACGTTACTCCTATATTGGTGTATTACGTGGCCTTCAACGTTCTGCTTATAATTCTGACAATGCTCATATGGCAATCACAACTTCTTTTGAATGCCACGTACTTACTCTTTCTTTATCTTTATTCTAGCGTTATTTTAACTTCTTGCAACGTTGGCTTATACTTTTTCAAGTATTTGCCATTTATACGCAAAATTCTTTCATCAGCGCCAATCTCTTTGACCTCATATGCGCCGTTTGAATAAACTTGTAAAATTTTAAATGGTCCTTCCCAACTTGGGGACCATTTACCAAAGACTCTATCTTTTTTATCCATAGGCAATAGGACCTTCCACACTAGATCACCTGAATCAAAGGCTTTAAACTTAACCTTTTTGTTATAAGTTTTAGCTACCCTCTCTTTCTGTCTAATAAGCATATCTAAAGCCAATAACCTTTCTTCGTCTAAATCAACCAATTCATCAAGCATCATATTCCAATAATAATCAGAGGGAATCTCCCACTGTCTTTGAATTCTTGTTGATTGTAGACAAATTTCAACAGGCAACACTGCATCGTGTCCAAATGTTAGCCTATAAGGAGTAGTGTTGATAGATTCTTTGGGTGAATTTCGACAAGCCCATAATGCTTGATCAAGGGTATTATGCCAATTTTTGGGTTTCTGCCCAACATGCTTTTTAATCAAATTAATAATAACTTTATTGGCAGCTTCTACTTGACCATTGGCTTTAGCATAATATGGTGTCGAAGTTAATAACTTAAAACCAATTTCAGAAGCAAACTCTACCATTTTTTTACCAGTGAAAACTGATCCCTGATCTGTAGTAATGGTTTCTGGAATTCCAAACCTATAAATGATATGATTTTGAATAAACCTTATCACTGCTTCTTGATCAACATTGGCTAAAGGTATAGCTTCAACCCATTTGGTGAAGTAATCAATTCCCACAAGGATATATCTATGGCCCTTCGACGAAGTTGGCTTTATCTCTCCAATCACATCTAGAGCCCAACCTCTAAATGGCCAAGGTTTGACTATGGCATGCAATTCATTTGCAGGTACATGTTGTATCCCAGCATGCTTTTGACACTCTTGGCATCCCTTAGCAAATTCCATGCAATCTTTCAGCATAGTTGGCCAATACATTCCTTGTCGAAATAATAACCACTTCATTTTGTGGCCTACTTGGTGTGAACCACATGCTCCACTATGTGTATCAGAAACTGCTAAATATGCCTCATTTTCACTAAGACATTTTAATAGTACTCCTTCAGGAGTCTTTTTAAACAATTCGTTTCCAATTATCACATAGCTCAAAGCTCTGTATTTTACCTTTTTATTGGTATTTCTTGTGGGATTTTGCAAATATTCCACAATAGGCCTTCGCCAATCATTATTGGTCATATTGTCAAGAGCAAAAATTTCTGCTAAGTCAAAGTCACCAAAAAATTGACGTTTTTCGACAACGACTAGTTCCTCGTTTGCGTTCGCATCTGTTGCCCCCCCAGTTGTTGGTGTTGACAATAGTGACGAAGAATAGTCATTAGAAATGATCTTATCCTTTATTTCAATTAACTCTTCCAGGCTTTGTTTTGAAACTTTATAGCCTGAAGCAATTTGTGCCAATTCATTTGCCACTTGATTATCAATTCGTGGTAAATGTTCTAAGTGAACAGACTCAAATCTTTTTAACAAAGCATTGGCAACAACAAAGTATCTGATAAGGTGCTCTTTAATGCATTTGTAATCTCTTGTCAATTGTTTGACAACCAACTCAGAGTCACCTTTTATTTCGACATGACTTGCCCCCAGCTCAAGTAAAATTTCAAGGCCTACTATTAAAGCCTCATACTCAGCTTCATTATTGGAGCAAACATCTCGAATTTTAAACTTATACTTCGTTGGAATGTTAGTAGGAGATATTATTAAAATACCAATCCCAACTCCATGTTTATGGCTTGAACCATCAAAGTACAACCTCCAAGGATATACGTCTACAAAACTTAATGTTTCTTCGACAACAGAATGGTTTACTATAAAATCAGCAACCACTTGTCCTTTAATTGATTTTAGAGGTTGATAAGTTAAGTTGTATTCTGACAAAGCCAAAGCCCATTTACCAATTCGGCTATGCATTATTGGTTTCGACAGCATATGCTTAATAACATCAAAATGCGAATAAACAGAAACATCAGCTGGTTTTATATATTGCTTTAACTTTGTACACGAGAAATACAAACAAAGGCACAACTTTTCTATAGGAGTGTACCTCGTTTCGGCATCAATTAAGACCCTACTGAGGTAATAAATGGCTCTTTCGACACCACTATCATCCTCTTGTGCTAACATGCTACCTATTGTTCTATCAGAAGCTGCTATATACAATTTGAGCACTTTGTGTTTAATAACAGGCAACAAATTTGGTGGTTTCATCAAATAAGACTTGATTTCGTCGAAGGCTGCTTGATGCATTGGTTCCCATTTGAACTCTTCTTCCTTCTTCAGTCTTAACAATGGCGAAAAAACTTGTGTTTTGCCACTTAGATTTGATATAAATCTTCGAAGGAAATTGATTTTTCCCAGCAACGACTGAAGCTCCTTTTTGGTCGAAGGGGCCTTCGTTTCCATAATTGCCTTAGTCTTATTTTGATTGATTTCAATGCCTTTTTTGTGCACTATAAAACCCAAGAAATCACCTGCACGTACACAAAAGGCACATTTTAATGGATTTATTTTCAATCCATATTTCCTCATTCTTTCAAAAGAACGGCGAAGATGGTCTAAATGACCACTTTCTGAGGAAGATTTAACCACCACATCATCTATGTATACTTGGATAAAATCATCAATAAAATCATGAAACATAGAATTCATGGCCCTCTGATATGTAGCACCAGCATTCTTTAAGCCAAAGGGCATTACTACCCATTCATAAACACCCAAAGCCCCTAGACATCTAAAAGCGGTTTTCGACACGTCCTCTTCAGCAATGAAGATTTGTTATACCCAGAATAACCATCGAGCATACTAAGATAATCAAATCCTGCTGCTGAATCTATTAGCATTTCTGCCACAGGCATTGCGTATTCATCCTTGGGAGTTGCATTATTTAAATCCCTAAAGTCTATGCAAACTCTAAGAGTCCCATTTTTCTTTATTATAGGAACTATATTGGCTAACCATTCGACATACCTGGCAGTTCTGATGAATTTGTTTCTGAATAGCCTTTCGATTTCCTCTTTGATCTTAGCCAACACTTGAGGAGCAAATCTTCTTGGCACTTGCTTCACTGGTTTCTTCCCTGGTCGAATTGGTAATTGCATTTCCACTACTTCTCGACTTAACCCAGACATTTCGTCGTAATCCCAAGCAAAGCAGTCTTTGAACTCCCTTAGAAATGTGATGACTTGGGTTTTTAGAGAAGCATCAATATTTGCACTAATATAAGTTGGCCGTTTTATTGAGCCATTTCCCAAATCAACTTCTTCTAACGGGTCTTGAGCTTGCATATGCTTTGTCGAATCTCTAGGATCCTTTTCAAAACCTAATGGATCATCATCATAAATACAGTCAAGTCTTTCATCTATGACTATGCCATTTTCTTCATGTAACTCACTGGCTTCGACAGCCATTGTTTGTTGAATAATTTCGGCCTCTATAGCCGCTTTAAACTTGTTTTCGGCCATATAAGCGGTAATTTTGTCCCATGCATTGGGCATTGACATAAGAACATTTTCAAGAACCAGTGTTCCACCCCGTTGGTCGAAGAACACCATCAGGATAAACACTATCATCTCCCATTATTTCTCTTTCCCAGACAAAACCATAATTTGGGTCAAGATGAACTGAGGCAAGAACATTATCCGCAGGAACATATGCCTCATTAGAAAATGAACATGGCGCAATCTTCGCCATTTGTTTCTCAAAATTTTCCTTGGTAATTTGGTTCACATCAGCACGGAAGTAGCTCTGATCGGCTTCAACATACTCTACCAAACCATCTTCCTTCCACATTACTAAACGTTGATGCAAAGTTGAAGGGACAACACCAACTCCATGGATCCACTCTCTACCAAGGAGTAAATTAAAATTCGCTTTAGAGGCTATCACTAAGAACAATGTAGTCCTCTTTATGGAACCAACGATTAAGTCCACCTCAATGGCCCCCAAAGAATGGCCAGTTTTGCCTTCATAGTTGCTTAAGACAATGTTATGTGGCCTGAGGTCAGTGTCGAACTTACCAATCTTCTTCAAAAGACCATGTGGCATTAAATTCACTGCAGCTCCACCATCCACTAACACTTTGTTAATTCCAACACCATTGACTTTGGCTTGGACATACAGGGGTTTCAAGTGGTTTTGCATACTCATATCTGGCTTCTCAAAGGTAGCCATTTGGTCTTCGACACAACCATTGTTCATCACATAGTAACACATTGGCTTATGATGAGCCATATCCTCTGTAAAATCCTCTTCAACATCATTTGGTACTGTGATAACATCGTACTCAAGAGGCAGTATTGATACCACATTGCAAACAACATCGAAATCATCTTCAGAATCATCAAAATCAGACTCCATGTCTTCATCCATGTCGAAATCAGCATTCTTTTCTTTCACTGTTGACAATGGAGGAAATATTCTTTCAAGAGCAGGCCTTCTTGGCTTTTCTGTTACCACAGCCTTGCCTTTGGCCTTATTTGCTGCACACACATGACTAGCAACATCAGCATTCCTCTTTGTGGCAACTTCAGCTTTGTGAACCTCACTCTTCGCCACTATTATGCTGCGTGGAACTTGATTATTAGCCAAATGACTTGGAACCTTGTTAATGTCAAAGTGTGCCTTCTTCTTCTGTTGTCTTTGGTAACGACGCCACTGTGTTTTAGTCATGGGGTTCTTACCCTTATAGTTATTCTTATAATTAAACTTAGCAGCATCAGTACCTGGCTTGACAGCTTTAGCACGTTGATTATTGGGCACCCACGCTTCGACAGGAGCACTAGCACTTGGGACGAAGGATTTATTTGTTGACAGCTTCAAATACCCTTTCGCTGAGGACTTCTGCTTAGCAAATTGTCGTTTGCTTGTTGAAGGCTTTATTGACAAATTAGCCTTATAGCCAGGAAGATCTCCTTTTGCAAAGTCAAATTTCGGCCTGTTATCAAGCCATTTTCTTTTATGTTGTTGTTGATCCTGATAACCTTCAACAGCTTTAGCTGCTTCTTTGTCGAAGACAGCGCTACACCTTGGGCATAGCATAACTTCAGAGTTATTCCACTTACACCGATTCAGGAAATCTATCAATTCTTCCTCAGCCTTTGGATACACGGCATGTATCTTCCCATCATATTCTTTTAGGGTCACTTCCTGTTTCTTACCTTCAGCATACATAAAACCTTTTAATTTTTCGGTGGCAGTCTTGACACACTTAGGAGGGTCTGCCATTTGAGCATCCACCATGCCTACATCAGCTTTGACAGGTTCAGAGTACATAGCTTCAGCCTTAGGCAATGGATCAACATCAATCTGCATAGGAGCTTTCATTTTCTTATCAGCAAATTTGAGTCTTCCTTCGTCAACTGCTTTTTGCACAATATCCCTGAAAAGCACGCAACGGTCAGTGTTATGTCCCAAAAAATTATGGAACTTACAATAACCCTTTTTCTTTCTTTGGTCAAGAGTTGGTATTTTAAGGCCTTTAGGCACTAATATTTGACCATCAGTTACTAAAAGATCAAAAATTTCATCACATTTAGTAACATCAAAAGTATAAGTCTTAGGCATAAATCTATCATTCTTAGGCTCTACAGGGTTATTCCCATTCGCAGGCCTTAATAATTTATAGGTATAAGGAGGACCAGGCTTAAGTTCAGCCACGTCTATCTCCTCTTCTTCGACATTACTATATGTAACGTCGAATTCTTCTTCGACATATGCCACTTTTTCTTTTTTATGATACCTATTCGACCTAGATTTTTCCTCTCTAAGCCTTTCAACTTGTCGAACTCTATCAGCCAATTGAGCCATATCTCGCAAATGAGATGTGTCTAATTTCTTTCTAATTGAGTAATCAAGGCCACCAGCAGCCATTTCGACAAGCTCATGTTCAGGGACTCGTGTGAAGCAACGAGATTTCAACAGCCTAAATCTGTTTAAGTAATCATCAATAGTTTCAGGCATTTTGCGCCGAACACTAGCCAATTCTTTAAGACTAATTTTCGACTGGCCCATGTAAAACTGTGCATGGAATGACTTTTCTAATTGCCCCCATGTGAACATAGAACCAGGGGGTAAGGTCGTGAACCAAGTGAAAGCATTTTTAGTTAGAGAATTTGGAAAATATTTCATCTTCAAATTCTCATTTTGTGCTAAGTCCCCAGCCTCAGTCAAGAAACGAGCAATGTGTTCGACTGTGGACTCATTTGTATCACCACCAAACTTAGTAAACTTGGGAACTTTCCATCCCCTTGGTAACTCAGTTTGTAATACGTATTCACATAATGGTGATACGAAGTTAGGCCTTTGTAAACCTATGTTAAGGCCATTTTGCGCCAAAATAGTTTCGACTAAAGTAGCTATATTGTTTTCAGCGCCAACATTGTGTTGTTGCACTTGTCGAACAACTTCATCAGCGTTCTGGTGTCTATTTACCAAAACTACTTCAGGGACGTGATTTACTGCCCCTTGTAGTTCGCCTACAATTGTGGACGCTTCGACTGCAACCGCTCCTTGGGGGTTAACTGGCGACGCATTACCCGCAATAATAGGAACTTGCCTATTATTAACCGTTGGAGCCCCAAAGAAATCTGCAATCCTACTCATCTGATTTGCCAACATTTGATAACTGTTATTGGTATTTTGAATCAATGGATTGAAAACTGTACCAATTTGTTGGGTAAGCATATTAACCATATCGTGATTACTCTCGTCTACTTGCTATCTTAAGGCCAACAAAGACGTATTGGTTAATGCTGGGGGATTCCGACCAAATACACTCTCAGAAGAGACATGTGTAGGGGAAAAGGTCGAAATATGTGGCATTCCAGTAGGCATGCCATACATTCCCAAAGGAAATGGGGGTAAATGCACGTTATTCAAACGTGGGTCTAAACCGTTCCCCATTGCCATGTAAGGGCTATGAAGCCCTGCACTTAACGGCAAAGACATAGGCAAAGATTCCATTTCCGACTACGTTGAACCAACATTAGTCATTGATAATGAAGGAACAGTTGTTGACGATGATGGTCCTGCGCTAATGCTCGCAGAATCCATTGTTGTTCCTTGCCCTTGTGAAACCACAGGGTTGGAACTAGACGCATTATTCGTACTAGAACGAACCATTTTACCACTTCTTAAGTGCATACAACAGCGAATACAAATAAGAGAGTACGAAAATGAACAAAATCAAAGGCAAAGTCCCACTGGGCGTGCCAATTTGTTTGCTGGTGTTTTTAGCAAACAATCACTAGTTTTATTAGAAGGTTTGTGAGATTAAACTAGAAAAATCTCAAAGCAATTGCCTTTGAATTGCGCGTAGTTTTTGTTTCAGAAAATGTAGAAAAGGGGACGATTTGCAATGATTAACAGAATTGAAAAGAAAAGAAGCAGTAAATGGTGCGTGAATTGTAAAGAAAAGACAAATAAACTGCATTGAATTGTAAAAGTGGTACACGATCACGTACATCGATTCTTCCACTCGTTTTTCGCTCTGGCTTGGAAGTTAGAGTTTCAGGAATCGGATTGTGTATTGTGATTTGCGACCTCTGTTTCTTCTCAGAAACTACTATTTATACAAAGGAAAAGAGGGGGAAAAACTGAACTCAGTAACTGCCTAGAAATTTGAAAATTAATAACTGCTACTCCTACTTTCGACAAGAACCGCTTCATCACGCTTCGACCAACTGCTAGTCTTCAGCGCATAACTGCTCTGTTTTCTGTCTGTCGAAAGCTTGTGTCCATTTTCCTCTCTCTTGCTTTTGCTTCCCCGGAAGCTTGTCGAGTTTACCTTGCGCATGACCATTTTCTCTGTCGAAATAATTTGGTCTTTGTCGAAATATAAGTCTGGCCTTGTTGACCATTTTCAATGAAGCCTGTCGAAATTACAGGCTAACATAGGGGGATCAAAATTTCTCATTTAGTAAAATAGGGGGACCAAAATTGCCCAAAAAATAATAGGGGGATCAAAATTGCACATTTAGTAAAATAGGAGGACCAAAGTGCATTTAAGCCTTTTATCTTTGCTGCCTAGGGTAACGTGTGTTGTAATAAGAATCTCATTATCTGTTTTGATGATAACGAACTAAGTAAGATTTAGGTTTTCTAATGAAATGTGATCTAACAAGTTTGCCAAGTGATAAGAACAGGTCTCTTATCTTTGCTGCCTTGGTTCAACAATTGGGTAATATTCAAGGGTAGAAAAAGCCCTGAGAAGGTTAAACATGAGAAGCTTAAAATAAGTCAAAAGAAGGTTTGACCAACTCTACAGAAGGTTAACCAAAATTCAACAGAAGGTTGACCAAAAGTCAACAAAAGGTTTGACCAGAAGTCAAAAGAAGGATGACTCACAAACAACTTAGAAGCTAAAAAAACAAGGAAATGTAAAAGAACAAGGAGATGTAAAATAAAATAGGGAAATATATAAAAGTGTTAAAGTAAAGGATTGAACCTGGGACGTGCAGGTCACGGCAAATTCTCAACAAACGGAATAACCATCGAGCTACTTTAAGAGATTTCCTAAATTATTGCGCAGAAGTGCATATATATCGTATTTCTACGTTTTAGGGGCCCTAAAAATATTGGTTTGGGCTGAGGCCCTGTGCGGTAGCACGGGGTGTACGGCCCCATGGCCGGCTCTGAGTTCATGCTTGAGAAGGTTGATGTGTAAGTAGAATGAATGTTGAGAAAGCTGCTGAAAACCATATCAAATTCAATCCAAACACATTAACTTCTCTTGAATGACTTTCACCTGAATTAAATGATGGAATCTTGCAATAAATATGGTGAAAAGCCTCAAACAATAAAGAAGGAAACGCATCATTATTCTCCTTCCATATTTGGTGTGTTTGTGCATACTAGGAAGTTTGAGAAGGTTCCTTTAAATCAGTTCTGGCTAAGACATAGTTAAGACATAGTTACAACCTAAGACATAGTTGTTAAGTAGGTTACTAGAAGAATACATATCCAGCTGTAGAAGGTTTAACTCTGTAGATAAAGCATAAAGCAAGCCTTGAGAAGGTTCAAAGGCTGTCATCTTTGGTACCTTTCTTCAAGATACTCCTATGGACCAATGGATATTCCCAACGGCTCTCAACAAATTTCGAACGACTATATTCATCATCCTTGGCTATTTAAAGGACTCATTCTGAAGTTCATACGCATGAGAATTAATTGCAACCTACACAAAGTCAAGCTTCTCAAAGTAATTCAACCTTCTCATCCCACACTCAAAGCTTCTTCAAGTTCAAATCTGGGATCCTTTTATTGAGTGTGTGTTAGCTTGTTTGAATCATTGTTTACAGTGTATCTATATTTATTTCCAAGCTCATAATCATCCCAAACCAAACCCCTTATTGTAAACATTGTTGTGTAAGCATCTCATCAAACTACCTAGAGAGAGGTGAGTGTTGGTGGTGATATTACTTGATAAAGGAGACTCTTAGGAAACTAGAAGAGAGTTTCTAAGAGGTGGAAAACAGCAAGGTGTTGTTGTGTAAGAGTGTGCTAGGCTTTTGTGTGTGATCAAAAGCTAGTATTGGTGTAGGTCTTTTGTGTGTGATCAAAAGCAAGTGTAAAAGCTATTTGGAGAATAGTGGAAATACTCACTTGGTAGTGAGGAGAGGACATAGTCATTGTTGGGCGAACCTCTATAACTCCTCTGTGTTCTTTACGGCTTTCGATAACTATTCTTTAAGTTGCTTGTTACTCAAAAGTGTTTTCTAACCAAGAGAAGGTTAATTTCATCAACCTTCTCAAGATAGTTTTTGAACTAATACTTTATATTCTATCCTACTTAAGTCTGTTTGAAAACTCTCTCTCTTACATAGTAAATATATATATATATATATATATATATATATATATATATATATATATATATCATATATTACTTTCATTATTAGTCTTCATCTTTTAAAGAGATTATACTCATCTCTGTATCATCTGTTGATTATTGATCTAAGAGAATGTTATTCCATTCAACCTTCTCAACCAAGGTTTGACTAAAGCTAAATCGTTTTTAACCTAGCTAGATTCTAGTTAATATCAACATATCTCTTTCATAGACTAATTACTAATCATCATTCTTCATTAGAGAAGGTTTATCACAGTGTAAAGAAACTTCTATCACTAACATTCTCTTACCCAAGTTTTTTTTGAGAAACGCTTTGGAAAAAGTTTTTCAGGGATCAAGATTTAAAAAAAGGGAACACAATTCAAACCCCCTTTATTGTATATTTTAGTCACTTCAACGTGATGATCAAGTTGATTCACACCCTGATTTAATCCAATCACGTGTGCTTCAATCAAAAGGTGTTTTCCTTTCTTCTAATTCAATTGGCCGTTGCATTCTTTCATTGGGCCAATGTTACTATTCCCTTTTAATTGTGGTCTTCTTCAATTCCTTTTTGGGGTTTTTTTGGTACCCCATAGTGACATCCGTGGCTGATGAGGGTGGGGAGTGATCGCCGGTGCCCAAAAAGGTGGCATGACAAAGAGCGGCTCCTAGCAGCTTCAAAGCGAAGGGGCGCGTAAATGAACTGAATACGCACCGGAATGAGAGGGATCCTGAGGCTGTGCAGGTATGGGACTGTACAGTTGAAGGAAGACTTAAAAGAATTGATTTGGACTACCTATAACAACAAGATACATCTTTTTTTCGGGAGCCTTTCCCATAAGAACTCCATAGTTAAGTGTGCTTGATTTGGAGTAGTAGTGGGATGGGTGACCTTTTGGGAAGTTTCCTAGAAAGCATGAAAGTGGGGACAACGCTTGCTGAAAAGACTCGTGTTAGTTTGTGGGTGCAGTCTGGAATGTTTCACTTACTTAATAGTTTTAATTTAGGCAAAATTACACCAGAGGACCTTTAAGTTATTTATTTGTAACAAGTTGGCCCTTTAAGTTTTTTTGGTAACAAATAGGCCCTTTAAGTTACCTAACGTTGACACCGTTAGCCCTTTTAGTAAAATGCCATATCGTTGATTACATCAAAATACAACAAAATATGCGTGGTTGCATCAAAATACATAAGCTAGAGTAATCACAATATATAAAGTAGCATTACATCAAAATATATAAGCTAAAGTAATCACTAAAAGGGCCTATTTGTTACAAAAAAAAAACTTAGAGGGCCAACTTGTTACAAATAAATAACTTAAAGGTCCTCTGGTGTAATTTTGTCTTTAATTTATTAGCTTTGATCATGATACCGATACCATGTGCTAAATGCTATGAAGTAATGGTGATAGAGTTCTAACGCCAAACTTTCTTAGAGGGGACTTCAAAAGCACTACATCACACTCCAGAGTATTTGATTGTATCTCAACCTTTTTTTCCTTGATTACGAATCTATTTGATTTCTTTAATTAGTCGATTTATTAATTTTTATTAACCTTTCTTAAATTTAACTGTTTTCACCGTTTCAACCACCACAATTAGCCAAATAAATGAATTGCTACGATAATTATAAAGTTATATAAAAAATATTATAACAATACGTGCCACGCTCGGGTAATCCCTAATTAGAAATGTAAATTCAAGCTCCCTAAAAAAATGCAAATTAAAGCACCGATAAAGAAAAAAAATCCGACGGTTTGAGAAATGTTGGTTGAGGGACAATGGCTTTGAAGATGAGGTTAGATCTTTTTGGCAATCTCACTCAGAAATGATACACTATAAAATTCAAGCAGGTATTAAGGCTTTTCAAAGGTGGGGAAAAATTAGGTTTGGGGATGTCCCTCGGGAAATTAAAAAAATTACATCTCAGTTGAAAGAAGCCAATAAAAGAGTGGGTGAACTCGGGATGATAACTCGAATAAAAGAGCTAGAGGCTAAGCTGGAGGATTTGCTTATGAGTGAGGAAATTTGGTGGGCTCAAAGATCTTGAGCTATGTGGTTGGAACATGGGGACAAAAACACAATTTTTTTCATCACAAAGCTTGTCAAAGGAGATCTCGAAATTGGGTAGATAGCATCACTGATGAACATGGTGAATTTTTTGATGAGGAAGATGATATAGCAAGGGTTTTCAATTCCCATTTCCAAAACCTTTTCTCTTCATTAGATCCAACACGCATCACAGAAGCTGTTAGTCCCAGAAAGGTTGCTCAATTGGTGAGCTAAGGGACATGAAGGAGTTGCAAAGTTGCAAGAAGGAGGTCCAGGGTTGAAACCCCGGAAACTAACATTCCCCACCCCCACTAACAGTTGCTTATCAAAAAAAAAAAGTAGAAGTTGTTAGTGTAGTCACAAGGGATATGCTTGCAATTTTGGATGCTGAGTTTACTAGAGAAGAGGTCTACGTTGCCATAAAAAATATGAAGCCTTCTGCTGCACCAGGACCTGATGGAATGTCTGCTTTATTTTTTCAAAAATTTTGGAGCATTGTAGGTGATGAGGTCACAATTGTAGCTCTTGATATTCTCAACAATGGAGGGGACCCATCAACTCTTAATCACACTTATATATGTCTCATCCCAAAGAAAAAAATCCAAGACATACAGGTGATTATCGTCCCATTTCTCTTTGTAATGTCATTTTTAAAGTTATCACAAAGACAATTGCAAATCGGTTAAAATTAATCCTTCCTGATATTGTTGATAAATACCAAAGTGCTTTTGTGCCTGGGAGGTTAAATATTACTGATAATGCTTTAATTGCTTTTGATGCTTTTCACTACATAAGGAAAAAAACAAAAGGAAAAAAAGGTGTGGTAGGAATGAAGCTTGATATGTCAAAGGCTTATGATAGAATTGAGTGGCCCTTTTTAGAATATGTTTTGTCAAGCATGGGTTTCTCGAATCATTGGTGTTCTCTGATTATGTGTTGTGTCTCAACAGTATCCTTTTCTGTGTTGTTAAATGGAAGTCCATGTGATAATTTTAATCCCCAAAGAGGCTTGAGACAAGGAGATCCTCTCTCCCCTTATTTGTTTATTATATGTGCAGAAGTTTTTTCAGGCCTCCTCTCTAGAGCGCAAGAGAGAAAAGTAATTTGAGGGGTACGAATCTCTAAGTATGCTCCGGAGATTAGTCATCTTTTCTTTGAGGATGACAGCTTGATTTTTGCCAAGATAACCAACAAATGCTGAGTGTATTACAAATATTCTCCAACTGTATCAGTATGCTTCTGGATAACTTATTAATCTTGATAAATCTGAGATTTCTTTCAGCCGAAATGTTCCTACAGATAGAAAGATTGCTTTCCAAGGATGGACTCAATTTAAGGCGGTAGAAGTCCAACCTAAATACTTAGGACTTCCTTCTTTTGTAGGAAGGTCCAAATAACAGGTATTTGATTTTGTTCAAGATAGGATATGGAAGAAGTTGAAAGGATGGAAAGAGAAGTTTTTATCCTCGGCGGGCCGTGAAGTTCTAATCAAATCAGTAGCCCAATCTATTCCAACTTATGTTATGAGCTGCTTTTTACTACCTATGGGTTTGTGTGAGCACATCGAAAAATTGATTCGGAATTTTCGGTGGGTAACTAAAAATGGTGAAAGAAAGATGAATTGGGTGAGGTGGTCTACTTGTTGCCTATCTAAAAGTGAAGGTGGTTTGGGCTTTAGAACTTTTCGTGCTTTTAACGAAGCTCTCTTGGCAAAGCAAGGCTGGAGGCTAATGATGAATCCAAACTCTTTGCTTGCACTTTGTTACAAAGCAAGGTATTTTTCAAGAGGTACTTTCTTGAATTCCAGTGCTGGGAATAATCCTAGTTTTACATGGCGAAGCATTCGTCACACTTCTTGGGTACTTAAAAGGGGATGTGTATGGACTGTGGGAAATGGACAAAAAATCAAGGTGTGGGGTGATAATTGGCTACCTTATCAGTTTGGTTATAAAGTGTGGACGGTGAAACCACAAAATTCAGAAATATCCATGGTGGCGGATCTTATTGAGGAGGGCTCTTGGAGATAAGACTTAATTGATTCAATTTTTTTGCCTTTTGAAGCAATGCAAATTTTGCAGATTCCACTTCCCCAAGAAAGTCAAGTTGATAGTATGGTATGGGGTCCCAACAAGAAAGGTTTGTTTATTGTCAAATCTGCCTATTAGAACATTAAACAATGGGGAAATGCATCAAGCACACTTGGAGCATCAACAACAAATACAAATGATGTTTGGAAAAAATTGTGGAAGCTTCAAACAATCCCAAAGCACGTCCACCTTGCTTGGATGATAATTAATAACTCTCTTCCGGTAAAGAACAAGTTGTCTGATAGAGGAGTGGCATGTAAACCTTTTTGCTCAAGATGTGAGGATAAATTGGAAGATATTAACCACGTGTTTAAAAATTGCCATTGGGCATAGATTGTCTGGTTTTCCTCTCCTTTAGGAATAAATTTTGACAATATTGAAGAGCAATTTAGAGATTGGCTGACCAATTGTATTTTACATTTAGCAGGTGATGTGGTTATATATATTATATCCTTGACATATTGCATGTGGTGGGCGAGAAATAAGTTCTGGTTTGAAGGAAAAAGTATTTTAGTGGGTGAAATTATTAAAAGAGCTTGGATCACCGTACAAGATTTTAAATTATTATTTTCAACCCAAGATGCTGCCTTACCATCCTTTATGCCACCAATTGTACCGCCAGGCCCAACCTTTTGGTCACCACCTCATGCTGATTGCTTGAAACTTAATATTCATGCAGCTGGACCTTGCAATGGAAATTGGAGGGCAGGAGCTGTCATTAGAGATCACAAAGGTCTTGTTTTTGCTGCTGCTACTTGGTTTTTAAAGGTCCCCCAGACCCTTTTCTAGCTGAGGCTATTGCAATGCGCTAACTTACCTTTGCGCTTGAGATGGGATTCTTCAAGCTACAAGTTGAATCAGATTGTTTGCAGCTGGTGATGGACATGAGGAGTTTGCGACAGTTCTATTCCTATTTTGATAGAGTTTTATTTGATTGCCACAAATTATTTTCACCCCTCTTTGTATTGCTGTTGCTTTGGCCTCCGATTTAGGAGAGTCCTAATGAAATATTTTTCATGTCAAAAAAAAAGAAAAAAAATCCGACTAATATTTGTGGGTATTCTTTTGGGTTAATAATAAACTTATGGACTTATTATGGTTCTTTTATCTCTTTGAGTCATAAATTTAGTTGAGGTAACTAAAAGAATATATTATTAGAATAACTAATATAAAATATACTCATTCAAACTATTTTATTTTTTGGGTATGTATTTATAGGCTACCTTTAACCTTGATTCCCAAGCAATGTATAACATAATCATTGATACCAAATTAGATAATTCTAGCTGCTGTTTTATATTGATTTGATTTGACATATGTTTATTTTTCTTGACTCAATTTGCTATATATTTATAAATAATATAAAATAAGAAATTTCTGGAACATTATGGTAACAAAAAATATTGCTAGATATGGCGCTACCGGCGAATTTGCTACAAAATGTACTTGATTAAGTTATTTGCAATAACTTCTCAGGATTATTTTGTGAAAAAAAAACTTCTCATGACTATCACTAATATCTGAAAGGTACACTCTCGAAAAAAGTTCTAGTTTACATAGATTGAGGGATAGCATTAAATTAAAAAATTCTAGTAGCGGTTTGCTTATAAAAAGCCGGTGAACGAGTAAGAAAAAATATCCAATATTGCTTTTCCAAAAAAATCATGATATAAATGTTATATTAAGATTCGATTGGCTGATGGAGCGCGGAAAAAGTTAAAAGCACTCATCAAATATTTTGAAAAGGGAAAAAGAATATCAAGAATTGCATTTCAATTAATCGCCTTCCAAATTTGTTAACGAGTGGGTGCACTATTTCATCAGTGTTGCAGCAACAACCTAAACCTAAACAAACGCATTACACGTTTGATTAAAATTAGCAGTGCAGAGAAAAGAAGAAGTGAAGAAAATAATGGTGTTGCCGTGTGCAGCGTGCAAGATTATGCGGAGGAAGTGCACCGAAGAATGTATTTTCGCACCGTATTTTCCTCAAAACAACCCACAAATGTTCACGTACGTTCACAAAGTTTTCGGAGCAAGCAACGTTGCCAAGATTCTCAACGAGGTAAGCGTCTCACAGCGTGAAGTAGCTGTTAAATCACTTGCTTATGAAGCTGAAGCACGCTTTAGGGATCCAGTTTACGGTTGCGTTGGCTACATCTCTCTCCTTCAACAAAAGCTTATAGACTTGGAATCTGAAATCTTCGACGCTAAGAAGGAACTCGCTTCTTATATTGGTCCAGTAGCTTTTCATCCTTCTTACACCCCCACTTTTCATCAACCACCCCGAAATAATCTTGAAGGACTTTCCGGCTCTTCAAGTTCTAGCAATGTGTCCCCTCCTATTAATCACATTCAAATGAACCCTTTTCACAACATAATGCTTTCAGTTTCTCCTTCACCACAACAACAGCCCCACCACTCATTTTTCTCCAAGAAACTTCTCAACTATGAAAGTGAAAGTGAAAACCATGGGCAGGGTACTCCCTCTGATTGATTTACCTATTTTCCATTTTTGACCTAGGTATGTATACGTTTATATTTCTTAATTTTTCTGCTTTTTTGTTTCAATGGTTTTCGTTTTGTTAGGTAGCTTTATGTTTCTCTTTAGTTGCTCAAGAAATTAGGGTTTGCTTAAAGGTGTCTTGTCATATTGCTTCTTTTTCGCTTATCTATTCTTAATGGAGAAACAGGAAATACTATCAATTCAGAATCTTGATTTGTGTATTCAAACTCGAGTTTCTCATGATTCTTCTTTCTTTTTTTGGTCTTCTTTTAATGGTTTTTTTAAATAATCATCCATTGGTCAGAGATACATTTGTTCCTTAGTTGTGACTTTTTTGTGAGACTATGGTACTCAGGGTTTAGGTGGCTAGGTTTGGTAGTGGTCTATTCGCGAGATCTCTCCAGGCTTTTCTCAATCCTTTATACGGAAGTTAGTCCTAAGAGAGGGTGTTGGGGGCTCATAATGATCTGGTATGTTGTCCTTTGGGTTATCTGGGAATGTCGACATGGGGTTATATTTTCTAATAAACCTTCTGACCTTTCTAAGGCCTTTTTTGAGACTAAATTTTACTTGTGGAGTTATTGGTTTTTTGCTAAGACTAAATCTAGTCCTTGCTTTTTCTATGAATGGTGTGTAACCCCCTTAGAGTGTATTTCCAGGGCGTAGGAGTAATATGTTTTGTGGTGCTACTAACTCCAAGGGGTAGGCTGAGTCTCTCTGCTTTGGATATTAGTAACATTGTTTTTATGGTATCCTACGTGTTTGTTTAAGTTCTTCCCTTTTGACTGACTGAGATGTCCTTTTGTAGAGGTTTCTGTATATACATATAGTTTTGCTATTTCAAGAAAACACAGTTTATATATACATATAGTTTTGCTGAGGGTATCCTCCGATCTTTCTCTTTTTTCACACACAGAAATATATGGCAAAACCCACGCACGTGTCAAAATTGTTTCTTTTTGCTGTGATATACAAGCAGTGATAGGAGTTCCTTTATTTTGTTTGTCCATTGGGAATCAATTTTTATATACTTTCTCCTTCGTTCTTCAAATGATTTATTTATTATGCTAGTTTTCCAATACTTTGACAGTTCATTTTAAATAAAATCTCCTCTTCTAGTGACATTATTTTTCTTTGCAGCTTGGTTAGTTCTTACCATATGATTTTAAATTGCGGTTGTGGTCGTGGATGCGGTCGCGTTTCCAACTGTTGTGATTGTGGGCATTGCTCGCTGTTGCAATACACATTCCAGACTTTGTGGCGTGAATTTATTTTTTGTTAGCATCAAATATTATAATTTATTACATATTTAGTTATCTTATTGTTCACTTGTCATCTATTTCCTCTCTAAAGTTTCGTATCTATCTCATTATTAATTCTTCATCACTTTAAAATATTTTTAGTCCTTTAAAACACTTTCTAAATCTATGATATAAAAGTAAATGAAGATAGAAAAATAATTTGCCCGACTACTTTATAATCTATAACGGTTTGATGCGGCCTGATGCAGTCCTTGTACACTGTTTCAAATTTTTCTGTAATTTTAGATCACAACACAATTGTGGGCTGATGTGATTGCGGACTTTTCCACAACAACAATATTGTCGCATCACGTGATGCGATTCGTAATTTGAAACATTGGTTCTTACCACTTGGAAGCAAACAGGTTATGTATATGAGACTGGTTAATAATCTTGCATTATTTTTCGGGTTTCAACTTTTTGGAGATGGTTTTCAAGTAGATGCCTTTGACAAAGTGGGATCTGCATTGATGTTCAGGAACAATTTTTCTAGTATATAACTGAACTTCTTTTATTCCTTTTAAACAAAAATGTGAAAACAAAACTTCCAAAGATAAATCATTTCTTAATTTTCGGTGCCATAACTTGTTTTAATAGTGTTAAGGATGTTGCTACAAGTGTGTAGCTTCAAACGATGCGTGAATCTAATAACGGTAGAAAAAGTTATGTCAAAAACATTGTTTCCGATATAAAAATTAGATTCGAAAATAGCAAGAGAGAGAATTCTAAGATTATTTAAATGTCTCTCGAGATCATAAAAATGGAAGAATTGTGATTTCTTTTGAGTAGTGCTCAACCGGTAATGAAGAACGGTGAAAACGTTGAAGGACGAGACGTTGATTGTAATATCCTAGATTTTTGACCGGCAATAAAAATCTGAGACATTACTTTTTAGATCATTCAGAGTACACATTTAAAATTGGATTATACAACTAACTTAAAGAACTTATATATGATAGGGCTTTTCAACAAAATATAAACTTAGTTCAAAATCACCTAACGGAGCCGACTCTTAACTTAATCCAATTTAAATACAGAAGTGCTTAAAAACCTGATACAACCAAGATATTGTCTTAACTTAGATAATCTCAAGGATCCTACTACTAGAGTTAACCAAAACCTAAGCTAACTCCGCAACTTGTAATCTGCTCCTAATCGAATTTCATCACTGCCCTTTCCTTCACCTGCTTATCTGGAAGAAAAAAAACAAATATGAGGGATAAGATTACAAATCTCAGTGAGCTCTTTCGCGACCCCTCACCTTAAACTCTCAGTATTTTAACTTATCT
The DNA here is from genome assembly GCA_963573325.1 of Astragalus glycyphyllos. Taxonomy (NCBI): domain Eukaryota; kingdom Viridiplantae; phylum Streptophyta; class Magnoliopsida; order Fabales; family Fabaceae; genus Astragalus; species Astragalus glycyphyllos. The sequence continues at coordinate 43,868,355 of OY754307.1, forward strand.
TTCTCTTAGCACAAATTCAGGTACTGCAAGCCTAATACCACGGGAAGCCCACCTAACAATAATTATTGCCGAGTCAACTAAAGAAGGCCTTGGTTTAGGATGCATGACTTCCCCTCACCAAGTGTGCTATAACTAGGGATCGTCATCCGCTTAATGTCTTATGTTTACTTGAACACTCGTGTCCTTTACTCGGCCTTGGCCATATTTTCTCTCTCGGTAAAAGATTAAATCGGTTCACCATTACCTTTATGACTCAATATGATAGTAATAGCAATATCAATTAACAAGTAATACATCGAGTAACTCATTCATAGAAACTATAAGGTTTAATAACAGCGAGTACACTTGAATGTCAATCATTTCACATGAAACTTCAGCAAGTATGCATAAACTTCGAAAAATTATTTGACCGACCAAACGACAACGGAATTCAGTAAATGACCCCTCTAAAGAAAACTAAGGATGTCTAGTTTATGACTATAACTTTTGTTTTGCAAAATAGTGAGCCAATAAGTACATTTTCTTCAAACAAGTTACTATGTCCAGAAAAGGAGACAGCTACTGTGACCTAACTTGCAACCCTCCTAAAATTATCAATAATTACTCAAATTACATGGAACTTGAGCCTACATTGTATCCAATTAAGTCTAGTTTTCAATAAAACAAGAATCCTTAAAAAAAGGGTTCAAATGAAACTACCATGTTTGAAATATCGAACCTAGTCCCAGATTGTTTCCAGAATTTTAACCTAACTTGTGTCACCTATAACTCGAGCTATACAACTCCAAATGCAACCAAACTAGTACCAAATTAAAAATAATCAAGTCTAGTTTCTAAAACAGTAAACCAAAAAAATTTTAGATCATTAGATTGTTCCCAGTTACTGTAAAACCAAACCTATACCCAGATTACCCCAAACAGTGAGTTTAACTTCAAAATTGACATCGAATATTCATCAACTTCAACAATCAAACATATTATCAACACATTTAGTACCAATCACAGATCTTTAAAGAAAACACAAACATAATTTCGAAGAACTCACCTTGAAATGAAGAGACAAACAACAAGCAACAACTATGAAGTTCCAAACACCCAAGAGCTACACCCAAAACTTTGAAATCGAACCCCAGGCTCCCAACTCCTAGTATGATCTCCCAATCAACAATGTAGATACATCTAGATGCAATCCAATCCTCCAAATCAATATGCAACTATGAATCACTTCAAATCAACCTCTTTACCCCACATGCAATTCGAAATGACCAAGGAAAAGATGGAGAGGAAAATGGATTTTTGTGGACTTCTATCTTCTCAATAAACTTGAGCTAACATGATGGTGATGAAATTAGTGGAAGAGGAAGAAGAATGAGTAGTGGTGTGTGAGGGTTTTGAATTTTTCTTCTTCTTCCTTCTCTTCTCCCTCTCTCGGTTTTCTCCTCTCTCTCCCTTCCTAAAATTCTGATTTTTTTAAGTGTGTGTGTGTTATTAAGTATGTAGAATTTTGTGTAGGTGTCTTTATGGTTGTGAGCTGAAGGGAAAATAAACATGGAAATGACCACCTTGCCCTTGAATTAATTACTCCCCTTATTACTAATACACTACCCTAATGCAACATAATCCTACAGTCAACAATAATGCATTTTAATTCAATCAATCACACAATCATTTAACCTCATTTAGCAATTATATTCACTATCACATATTCAAGTATGCTAAATTACTCAAATAAGCTAACTAATTAAATAAAAACACTTGCTAATTTCATTAATTGAAATTAGCCAAATTAGGGATGTTACAAATTTACTATTAACTAAAAGACAAAAAGTCAATACTTAAATAAAATCTATGAAATTATATAAGAGTTGCTGGCTTTTGTCTTTTAGTGCGAAAATGACCAAAATTCCCCAAAAAAAATGGACACGCGGCGGGAACCCAGGGGGTGTGGTTGAACGGTTGAGGCTCATCCTCCCTTAACCAAGTGTCGAGAGTTCGATCATCACCTTGAGTATGTAGCAGCTTTAAATCCTTGGGCCAGTTGTCCCACCCTTCGAGGTGCCTCCAATCCAACGAAGGGATTAGTCACTACGTTCGTTAGGCGGTGGATACCCTGGTCTCGACTATATATATATATATATATATATATATATATATATATATAACCCTTGTGTTACACGAGTATACATTTTTTTATCTTAATTTGTAATAATTTTGTTATTAAAATATAACAGACGTTTCTATATTTATGTTAATTAGATGAAACATAAAGTTGTGTATAATATGTTTTGTTTGAACTTTATTTCCTGAACTAAATAAAAAAGATGATTCTTAGTTGGTGACGAAACAATTTTGATGAAATAAAACTATTAAGAGGTACATCAGCTAAAATAAACCTGATATGTGATATAGATATATTATATATTGAGATACATATTTGATTTGTCTAATATTTTTTAATCTATGAAAAAATGATTTTTTTTAAGTGTTATATCATTTTGGATATTAGAAGCATTATTTTTTAAAATATTTATATTTGTTATCAAAATATCGTTTTGATTTATAATCTTCCCTATATTAATAATTAGATCAATCATATAGATTGGTTTGTGTCTATTTTTACATTTGAGATGTAGAATTAGAATCTGTAGTATTTACTAAATAGAACATATTATGTTGAGGTTAGCGAAATTTTAATAAAAAGAAAAACCAATGAATGAAATCTACATATCACTAATTATTTGATTTGATCGAACGGTTGCATTAAGTTTTTTACTTTTTTTGAACTTAACTTATTATCTAAATTTATTATTTATGACATTCATTTTAACCGATGGTTGGAGAGAGGTGTCTATTTGATGTAGTATACTCCAACATGATTTTATATTTGTTGAAGTGTTTAACACTTTTGAGCAGAAGATCAAAGTCATAAGGATGAACCAAACAAACATAGTAAAGACACACCTTGCAGCTAGGCTCGGAATGACAATTGGAGCAATAGATATAGATGACATGGAGTAACCGATGGAAGCAATGACGATGCGGAAGATGGTGATCGACACCTGACTTTTTTTAAAGCAGTAGATTACATGGTTGTTCTCTATCTAGATGATGGAGAAAAATATATTGTAAGTATCTAGTATAAAATAATTATTACAAATTTGAATTATTTTTATTGACAAAGTAAATGTCATATAGCTGTAGTAATAGAATCTGTTAGATAGTCATTCCTAATTTGCTAATTGATACTAACCCATAATTCACAAATCAAACAACTATTGGTATTGTGTAGTTTGTTAATGTTACCTACCCATAACTCACAACTCAATGCACTCTTATGAGGATTAATGGCGACCAGCAGCGTTAATTTATAGATGAAATTATGTGTAATATCCTTTGGTCAAAAGATTATAGTCGTTGGTGAAGTAATATAGTCGTTTATAGCCGTTGGGAAGGGCTGTCTGCACAACACAGCTGTGTTTCTACTTTTCTGCAGAAGACATCTATTTCCAGTTGTCATGACCCTTCTCACAGTGACTGTTCTCACACATGACATATGATGAAGATGATGCTTCTCTAGTTGACGCTTCTCAGGTTGATGTTTCTTAGAGTAGTACTTGTAGTATGACCCTTCTCAACATGACTCTTCTCATCATGCCCCTTCTCATGGTCATGATTCTTCTCAACTTGATTCTTCTCATCTGATGCTTCTCATCTCCTTTCTTATAGTTCTGTCATGACTCTTCTTAGGTTGATCCCTCTTAGATATCCTTCTCATATTGCCATAGATACAAATGAAGCTTCTTATGATGATCTTTCTCAAGTTTACCATATGGTCTTGATCTTTTGATCTTATCATAAGAGATTTATTCTTTAAGAACATTTTGGGCAATATTTTCTTAAGTCTTATCACATTTTGATGCTTCTCATAAGCATACATCTTCTTGAGAATGTCTTGATTTACACTTATTAATCACTCAAGAAGAGACATTAGTAGCATATGAAATCAGATAACTTAAGCTTCTCACATTTGAGGGTTTGTTAATCATCAAAACTAATTAGGGATTTTGCCTCAACACTATGAAGGGTTGCAAAGGGCACAATACAATCATATGCTAGAAGAACTAGATCGAAACAATTACACCAATAGTCTTGAGATACAAGGCTAAAAGCTCCCATTTAAGAGGGTGGTACACCAACTCATAGTTTAATCCTAGAAGATACACTCTGGATGAGGACCAATCACTTAAACCTTGATACCAACAATTAAAAGAAGCTGCATACTAAAAAAAACTACAATAAAACAAAACCAACACTATCAGCACAAGAATGGTTGTCTAGACCAACACTCCACTATGACCATTTTACTAAAAAGGAAAAAAGAGAGACGTTGCTCCTGCAAAGATGTCAGCCCCATAATCCATTTCAAACATGGAAATGACAATCCAGAATAACCTCTTCTGACCTAAACTCGAACATTTGCAATATAAATTTTTTCGGATGCTAGTGGAAGATATTACAGCAATCACTACAAGAATTTCGGTAATTTCCGGCGGAAATAAATCCGCCAGTAATGGCCAAAATCCACTGGAAAATGGGCATTACCGGCTGATTTTTTCCGCCGGTAATTCACTCGTCGGTAATGGTTACCGGCGGAATTTCCGCCGCTAATGTGCATTACCGGCAGATTTTTTAAAAAAAAATTAAATTTTTTTTAAAATTTTAAAATTTTAAATTTTAAATAAGAATTTCGTTTTTTAAATTTAAATGTTACTGTATCTAAATTTTGTCCAATTTCAAATTTCCCCTTGTATTTGTACCGGTTGGGGTGAGAATCAAGAAGTATGAAGGAATGAAAGAGAATATGTGAGAATAAGAATGAAGTGAGAAGAATGAAGGAGTGAGAATGAAGAATGAAGGAGAGATAAGAAGTATTAAAATTGGAGAGAATGGGAAAAAAGAAATAAGAATGAATGAGTGAAAATGAATAAGAATGAAGAAAAAAGGAGAGATGTATAGAGAAATTTATGTAGATTGGAGAGTGTGAGGAAGAAGAAGAAGAAATATAAGATAGAGAAAATGTAGAATAGAAAGAGAAGGAAATAAAGAGTGAAATGAGAGAATGAGAGGAGTGCAGGAGAAAGTTTTATTTATATGTGATTTTTTGAAATTACCGGCGGATTTTTTTCTCTCCGAAATTTTCCGGCGGGTTTTTGAAATTACCGGCGGACTTTTTTCCCTCCGAATTTTACCGGCGGATTTTTGAAATTACCGGCGGATTTTGATTTTTTTTTTTGTTTTTGCAAAATCCGCCGAATTTTTTTATTTTTTTTTTTGCAGAATCTGCCGGTAGTTTCAAAAATCTGCCGGTAATTTTCCGGCGGTTTTTACCGACGGATTTTTGAAATTACCGGCGGATTTTGAATTTTTTTTTACGAAATCCACCTGTAATTTTCCGGCAGAATAAATCCGCCGAAAATGTACCGACGGAAAAAATCCGCCGGAAATTCATGTTTTTCTTGTAGTGAATCTGACATCTCTAAGACAACACACCAGCAAAAACCAAATGACAGTAACATGACAGCAAATTGACAACACCAAAATAGCACACCTGGAAAGAACAATGCTCCAAACAGCATCACAACATAACAACACCCAAAGTCATACGGATGAACCAAACAAACATAGTAAAGACACACACCTTGCAGCTAGGCTCGGAATGACAATTGGAGCAATAGATATAGATGACATGGAGTAACCGATGGAAGCAATGATGATGCGAAAGATGGTGATCGACACCTGACTTTCTTTAAAGCTGTAGATTACATGGTTGTTCTCTATCTAGATGATGGAGAAAAATATATTGTGAGTATCTAGTATAAATAATTATTACAAATTTGAATTATTTTTATTGACAAAGTAAATGTCGATATAGCTATAGTAATAGAATCTATTAGATAGTCATTCCTAATTTGCTAATTGATCCATAATTAACAAATCAAACAACTATTGATATTGTATAGTTTGTTAATGTTACCTTCACTCAAATACATGCTTGTTAGTTATAGTATTCATTCACCGATTTGATTTTGATATCATATATAGTCATCATGCTCATTATGAAAGTGCCACTTATTAACATTTGTTCCTCTACTATTGTGCTCATAAGAAATTTCCAGTTATTAGTACTTTTTTTTATTTGTGCAGCAATTTCCAGCTGCTTTCGCATCAAAGTGGGAGAATGTTTTGAGGAACCCGTTGATACTAAAAATAGGTGAAAACAATGAGCGTAATGTTCAATATGGCACTTCTAGTGGGGAGATTTGGCTCACTGAAGGATGGAGTTCCATCGTAGACGATTTAAAGCTAGGATGCCATGGCATCCTCCTCTTTACATACAACGGAAATTCATCGTTTGACCTGAAATGCTTCAATGCCGGTTCACATGGGAAAACACTTCCTCTGAAACCGGTTGGAGAGTTTCCCCTGAACATTAGCACTATGTTTAACTTGGCACTATGTTTAACTTGGATCGATATAAAGAAAAACTGGTATGATTTAATAATGTGTATCTTACACAAAATAAATACAAGACGAATTTCATGCATATAACCAATTTATATTGTTGATATGTAGATGATGCCTTCTTGGGACAAATTAGCTGCTACTCCATATTAAAACAGTCAATGTGTAAAAATTATTTTAGCTATTATTTTAAAAATTATGCTTTTCTAAAAATCCAAGAAAAATAATCTAAATTAAATTACTATTATTATGCTTTTCAAATTTGTCCTGACTGAGACCACATGTGATTTTCATATATAAATATTTTTTTCAGAATTCGTGTCGATATATATAATTTTGTCAGGAATTTTTGAAATTGAAATTTCGAATTGGTGGGAGTTCTTGATAACACACATCATGTGGGATTTTGATTTCAGAGTTATTATTCCAAATATCGAAATTTGAGTTGAAATATTAAATCCACCAATTATGGTGGTTAAGATGATTTAATTTTTTTTAGAGTTAAATAAGTTTTTAGTCCCTACAAAATTTCACTATTTTGTTTTTAGTCCCTATAAAAAATTTCATCAACTTTTAGTCCCTATAAAATTTCACAATTTTGTTTTAAGTCCCTATAAAATGTAAACTCGTGTATGCCTTTAGAATTTTGAATGATATTTTGCATACACGTTAAAGATATTAAAAATATCTCCCTCACAAAAAATAAACTCAAATTTTGATTTCTAGGGTAGTATTTCCTTTAATTTGTTTATCGAATCTTATGCACTTAAAAAATTTAGATTTAATTTATGCGTTGTTAAAAAATTCAAAGTTTTTCTGAAAGAGATGTTTATAATGTCCTCAACATGTATGCAAAACATCACTCAAAAATTCAATGGATATACACTAGTTGGCATTATAGGAACTAAAAACAAAATTTTGAAATTTTATAGGGACTAAAAGTCGATGAAAAATTTCATAAGGACTAAAAACAAAATAGTGAAATTTTGTAGGGACTAAAAACATATTTAACCCTTTTTTTTATAAGAGAAAGAATTTTATTTAGACAAATCTAGTTCCAGTATCATATGTACACACTTTACCCACCTTCTATGAAGGGTTGCAAAGGGCACAATACAATCATATGCTAGAAGAACTAGATCGAAACAATTACACCAATAGTCTTGAGATACATGGCTAAAAGCTCCCATTTAAGAGGGAGGTACACCAACACATAGTTTAATCCTAAAAGATACACTTTGGATGAGGACCAATTTCTTAAACCTTGATACCATCAATTAAAAGAAGCTGCATACTAAAAAAAAACTACAATAAAATAAAGCCAACACTATCAGCACAAGAATGGTTGTCTAGACCAACACTCCACTATGACCATTTTACTCCAAAGGAAAAAAGATAGATGTTGCTTCTGCAAAGATGTCAGCCCCATAATCCATTTCAAACATGGAAGTGGCAATCCAGAATAACCTCTTCTGACCTAAACTCGATTAGTTACAATATAAATTTTTTCAGATGCTAGTGGAAGATATTAAGCTGCTACAAAAACCCATATGGCATGTAGCGAAAACGGAAAAACAACAATCTGACATCTCTAAGACAGCACACCAGCAAAAACCAAACGACAGTAGCATGACAGCAAATTGACAACACCAAAATAGCACACCTGGAAAGACCAATGCACCAAACAACATCACAACACAACAACACCCTTACTACACCCACACAACATGCCAACAAAGACAAAGAAAACACCATTCGGAACCATTAAGAAAACCTCCTGCCAAAAAAAAAAACTAAAAACAGTGCAATGGGGAACTCCACCAATCAAAAACAGAGGAATTTGGAAGACCACTTGTTTTTCCAAGAAACCACCTCCAAGAAATATGTTTGATTTTGTTTACTATAAGTAGTGGATAAGCCAAATCCGCAACAAAGAACACATTATTTTTTTTCCTCCAAATAATCACATAGCTGTCATCCAAATCAAATAAGCATACTTGTCACTGGTGCTGCCTTTGACAAAGCTACCAAAGAATCTAAAATGATTTGACCCTTCCAATCCTTCAACCTAATCCAGCCCCAACCAAGTAATAAGATGATGCCAAATAGCTTTAGAGAAATCACAGTGATAGAAAATATGGTGAATAGATTCCTCGTGAATATTACAAAACGGACAAAACAAATTGTCAACTACCACCAATCTTTTTATAAGATTATCCCTTGTTGCCGATATGCCTAAAAACAATCTCCAACAAAAGAAAAAACCACTTTTGATGGCACATCGGTTTTCCAAATTAACAAGGATGTCACCTGATATATGTGTACCTGGCAGCAAAGACATTATAAAAGTATAACAAGAACTTACCGAAAAAGTTTTAGTATTAATGATACTACATACCCATTTATCATGTGCATCTACCACCAGATTCACCTCATGGAGAATAGTTGTCAAACGACGCAGATCAGCTTCTTCTGTTGAAGAAAGCTGTCTGGACCAAGAAAAAGACCACAGTCAACAATCTTCCTCCCAATAACCCATATTAGCCACTGTTGCTTTAGGTTGTACAGAACAGAGGAAAAGATTCGGGAACACATCCATAAAGGGAGCATTTCCTAACCATTTGCGATACCAAAACTGTATAGAAGTCCCGTTCCGTAAAAAACAACTAAGAGCTTGTTGAAAGAAATTTTGGTCAAAATCCAAATCGTCCCCCAAGAGCATCAAACCCCTCCACCACAATGAATCCTTTTGACCCCAACATCTTTCATCCCTAATAAGTCCCTCTGAATCTTAATGAACTCCTTAATAATCGTTTTTGGAGCTTTGTAAAAAGAAAAAAAAATAGTGGGGGAGACTTGAGATTACCGAATTGATGAGTGTGACTTTACCCCCACGGAAAGATGATGCTCCCTCCAAGAAGAAAGTTTTGAACACCTAGAATCCAAAACCGGCTTCCAAGTATACCTTCTTCTGGGACTTGCACGAACTAGAATTCCCAAAAATTTGAAAGGGAGTGACGATGTGTTGCATCCAAGGAAAGAAGATGCCAACTCTAGAAAACTATCCTTTAAGTTGATACCTATCAAATTGCTCTTGTGAAAATTTACTTGCAGGCCGGAAACAAGTTCAAAACTTCTGAAGATAGTTTTGATTTTATTAAGTGCCATTTTGGGAATGAAATTTTTCTGGCTTATTCAGTGTTTTTCAGCGATCATTTATCATTAATGCACATTTAAAATTTGTTAATTATATTTTGCATCATCCGTTTTTTTATCTTTTTAATTTTATGCATAATAGGGTGTAGGTTAACCAATTCTACAATGTTAAAATTTAGCCATTTACGTTAGATGTCTTTTATAATATATAAAATTTCGAATTTGAAAAGTATGTATAGGCTACAAAATTCTAATATTTATTCCAATTTCGCGAATGTCACTAACTATTCAGATATTGTTCTGGACTGGGCTAAGGGCCCAATCCGGTCGGAAATAAGGTGTTTGCTGGTGTTTTTAGCAAACAATCACTAGTTTTATTAGAAGGTTTGTGAGATCAAACTAGAAAAATCTCAAAGCAATTGCCTTTGAATTGCGCGTAGTTTTTGTTTCAGAAAATGTAGAAAAGGGGACGATTTGCAATGATTAACAGAATTGAAAAGAAAAGAAGCAGTAAATGGTGCGTGAATTGTAAAGAAAAGACAAATAAATTGCATTGAATTGTAAAAGTGGTACACGATCACGTACAATGATTCTTCCACTCGTTTTTCGCTCTGACTTGGAAGTTAGAGTTTCAGGAATCGGATTGTGTATTGTGATTTGTGACCCTTGTTTCTTCTCAGAAACTACTATTTATACAAAGGAAAAGAGGGGGAAAAACTGAACTAAGTAACTGCCTAGAAATTTGAAAATTAATAACTGCTATTCCTACTTTCGACAAGAACCGCTTCATCACGCTTCGACCAACTGCTAGTTCTTCAGCGCATAACTGCTCTGTTTTCTGTCTGTCGAAAGCTTGTGTCCATTTTCCTCTCTCTTGCTTTTGCTTCCCCGGAAGCTTGTCGAATTTACCTTGCGCATGACCATTTTCTTTGTCGAAATAATTTGGTCTTTGTCGAAATATAAGTCAGGCCTTGTTGACCATTTTCAATGAAGCCTGTCGAAATTACAGGCTAACATAAGGCCACGAATGGCATGATTAGCGCCCACATTCGTATAATCAACACGGCCTATCCAACAGCCAGAAGGAACTACCTGACGCTATAAATAGGGGGTCCACCCCTCACTGACAGGTACACTTTTGGACCTATTCGTTACTTCTGTTTTGACCTTACCCTGCTGACTTGGGCATCAGAGTGTCATTGCAAGTACAACCGGGGCTGAGCACTGCTCCCGATCAACACATCAATAGTACGACCAGACACCTCAACCGGTCCATCAACAAGACTCTGAGGTACGGTTCAGTGGCGACCATAGTAGGAGCCCATGCGCTATCCCACCTCATTTCCTAAGGCTTTGCGAGGAAGACCGCCCAGCCGGAAGACCTCACGCTTGTAAAGCGTGATTGAGATTCCATACCAACTGCAACCAACCTCGAAGGGTGTCGCGGTAACTGCCGAAGAGCGTGCTCCTCCAAGACCAGCCTTGCAGGAGAACGTCACAATTCCAGCAACTACTGTACAACAACTTCTGGAAATGCTTAGTGAGCGAGACCAGGAGATAGCAAAACAAGGAGAACGTCACACACAGATCGAACAGGAGGTGGCCTCGGGGCGGGCGAACACCATGCCCGAACCATGCCATAGTGACTTTCAATCCCTAATCAGAAAAGGGAATCCTTCTAGGCATCATCGATCACCTCCCAGAAGGCATCTTGTCCATCGGTCACCGCCATGACGAAGGGGCCGAGGGGGTTTCTGAACGCTCCCCGGGACACCCCCATCAACGACTGATCCCACATATTGGCCGGACGAGTCCTCGTACCATGATTCCGCTTATGATTCTTCGGGATCACTTAGACGGTCGCGAAGCAGACTGCATGACAGATACGACCGATACCATCAAAAAAGGTGATCACCAGACAGGAACGGCCGACATCATTGACGCTTCGAGAACCGATCACCTCACTAGGGAAGAAGCGACTCACGGAAAGGGACCTTCACCAGAGATATAGCAAAATACCCGATTCCTCCTTCCCTTGAGAGGCCTCCGGCTTTAATGATATATGACGGGATCAGTGATCTCGATGCTCATTTGGACTATTTTGACTTGATGATGCAATACTGAGGGGCGAGAGAACCAGTGAACTGTATTGAGAACTCTGCACTGTAGTGGTTTAGAGAACTTAAATTAAACACCATCTCTTAATGGGATCAGTTAGCTGGAACTTTCTCCGCACGTATCACAACATCCAGAGTAAAACCCAAGTTGTAACACCCCCCTTTTACTATTACAATTAAATAGACAATTATCAGAGTCACCTCGAAGGGCGCTACATTTTTCACCATTTTAAAAAAAAGAAAATCTCCAAAATAATTTATATAAAAGAAATCACCAAGCAGCGGAAATATTAACCAGTTTAAACATCTCCAGAATTAACAATTAAAGACATCTCCAAAATAAATTAAAACAATTTCCAATAACTAAAATAATAGTTCAAAACGATAACTAACGACTCCCCGGTGCTACATATCAGAGCTGACACAGACCCAAACGAGAGAGGAAGCAAAACCTAGCAATTCCTCCACGAGCACTAGCGATCACCTGCAGCGTTGCCGCATGAGAGCAACATTCCAAGCAGAAGGGGTGAGTCTAACAGAGGTAATAAGCAGATGATAAAAATATGCTAGCATCAGGTAACTACAGCAACACAATACAATTACACCATATCACAGCACCAGATACCAAAGGAAAAATCCATTTGACAGTGAACCACCAAAATTATAACATTCATAGACAATGGGATGATATGCAACCCCTCCAGTGGGCATATGCATGCGGTACCGATCACCAAAATGAGCCACGATGGGCATATCACCAATAAACACCAGAGGCAGAGCCTATATCACCAAAACATGCATATGACAATGCGACACCATGATTATGCACCAACTCACCATAACAAGTATTTAAAATAAATACTATATCACCAGAATCAAAACAAATGATTTCACCAAAAATAGCACCAAGTTGTAGCATCACAGCTACCACTAAACTCTCCTGAGCATACCAGCACCGCACCTGAAATATTAACACCAGACGGCTCCACAACGCGGACATAACGCACGCACACCACGCACAAGACTGGCGCACAGCGCCTAGGCACATTGCACCTACTTCAGCGAATTAATTAAAATAGCAAACGACATCGGATTTCAACAAATAAATACTTGTTGGAAAGCCCTATGGGTCTGGTTATCATCCCTAAGTTCAGTTTTTGAAGGAGAGTGTCCAATAGGTACAGTTTTCGAAAAGCACACAGGCTAGTTGCAAAAGAGGACAGTTTCTGTCCTTCAAATTCAAGCAATTCCAAAGTGACCAAAACTCAATCAAATTGCATGAAACTTGTGCATAAGCTGGGGCAAAGTTTGTCTAGTTTTCAAAGAAATTGGATTCGTTCGAAAAGGAGTTCTTTTGAAAACGTGGTAACCAAAACACTGACCCTGTGTCCAGATTGTTTCCAGAATCTTACTCTAACTTGTGGAATTCATATCTCGAGCTACACAACTCTAAACGCAACCAAACCAGTGCCAAATTAACAAGCATTAAGTCTATTTTCCAGAAAAATAAACCACATAATTTTTAGGTCAATACAACGTTCCCAGTCACCGAAATACCGAATCTATACCCAAATCGTTTCCAGAATTTTAACCTAACTTGTATCGCCTATAACTCGAGCTATACAACTCCGAATTTGACGAAACCAGTGCCAAAACGACCGGCGTTAAGTCTATTTTCAAAAACAATCAACCTCATAATTTTTGGATCAACCAAACAGCACCAGTTTTAGAAAAACCGAACCTGTGTCCAGAATCGCTAAATTGCCAAACACCAAACCCTAACGGCAACGACACCGCAACCACCACAACAAAAACGACAATTCGACAACAACAATCAACCACGCACAGCAACAACAAAAACACGAACAATAACAACACCATCATCGTGATACAACAATCACGCAACAACAAATAACGAAACAAATCACAATAACGTGCAATAATCATCAAAGCACCAATCTCAACGAAAACACGATATGCAACAACACGAACAATTCAACAAAGCCCTAGACTACCCACACATAATTATCATCAACCCATTATCAAGGTTCAGCCCACCCTTACCTCGAATAACGTAAGCTCCGGAACACGACGAACGAGACACGAACAAAACCACAGCAACACGAACGATCTCCTTTTGAAATTCTTCGCGAAACCCTCCTCTTCTCTCCCTCTTTGCGCCGCGTGCTCTCTCTCTCACTCTCACTTTCGTTTTCTTTTGCTTGCTGCGAATGAGGGTTTGGCTTAAACCCCCAGGGTTTAAGTTGAGGGCTCAGTAAACACTGGGCTCTCTACGTCACCACCTCCTTTACTCGTTTCACCTCCTACGCATATAAAATATTAACCTTTTAATTTATCTATATCCCGCCTCCAAATTATTTTAATAATTCAATCAACTATTTTAATTAAATTATTTCCGGGGTGTTACAACCCTCCCCCACTTAGAATCTTTCGTCCTCGAAAACATACCTGATTCAAACAGCTCCGGATAGGACTCTCGCATCTTGCTCTCCAACTCCCATGTCATGCTTTCACCAGCAGCTCCTAACCAGACCACTTTCACCAGGTTTATCTCTTTGCCACGTAAAGTCTTCACTTCACGATCTTCAATTCGCACAGGCATTGTCTCCACAGTGAGATTATCCCGCACATGCACATCATCCATCGGAATCACATGGGACGGATCCGAAATATACTTCCGAAGTTGCGACACATGAAATACATCGTGCAAATTCGAAAGATTAGGCGGCAAGGCCACCCTATAAGCAACATTACCAATTCTCTCAGTGATCTGATACGGTCCAATGAAACGAGGAGTCAACTTCTTTGTCTTCAATGCACGCCCAACACCAGCCATAGGCGTGACTCTCAAAAACACATGATCACCAGCTTGGAATTCTAAATCCTTCCTTCTCTTATCATGATAGCTCTTCTGTCTACTCTGCGACGCTTTCATTTTCTCACGGATCAATTTCACCTTTTCAGTAGTCTCTCGAACAACCTCGGGTCCAAGAACAATACTCTCCCCAGATTCATGCCAAAACAACGGAGTCCTACATCTCCGACCATACAATGCCTCGAACGGTGCCATCCCGATGCTAGAATGGTAACTATTGTTGTAAGTAAACTCGATCAACGGAAGGTGAGTATCCCACGCACCTCCCTGCTCAAGAACACAAGATCTCAACAAGTCTTCCAACGACTGAATGGTCCTCTCTGTCTGTCCATCAGTTTGAGGATGATAAGCTGAACTCAACCTCAATTTAGAACCCAACGCTTCTTGCAAACTCTTCCAGAAATCAGAAGTGAACCTAGGATCTCTGTCAGACACAATGCACAAAGGAACACCATGCAACTTCACAATTACCTGAATATAAATCTCTGCCAATCTCGACACCAAATACGTGATATTGATAGGAATAAAATGAGCAGACTTCGTCAATCTATCCACAATCACCCAAATCGAATCGTGCCCCCTCACAGTATTAGGTAACCCTATCACGAAATCCATAGAAATACTATCCCACTTCCATTCCGGAATCTCCAACGGTTGCATCAACCCAGCAGGCTTCTGATGCTCAACCTTCGATTTCTGACAAGTCAAGCAGGAATACACAAACTGCGCCACATCACGCTTCATACCAGGCCACCAAAACATCTTCTTCAGATCCTGATACATCTTTGTAACTCCCGGATGGATACTCAACTTACTCCTATGACCTTCTTCTAAAATTGCTCTTTTCATCTCCTCATCATCAGGAATGCAGATTCTTCCACGGTACTTCAATACATTCTGCGCATCCAACTCAAAGTCTTTATTCTCGGATTGATCAATCCCAACCATCAAGTCAACTAATTTAACATCTAACTTCTGAGCTTCTCGAATGCTAGCCATGAATTCATTATCAATCTTCAACATCCCCAATCTGACACTCTGAGGCGTCACTTCACAAACCAAACTCATATCCCTGAACTGCTCAATTAATTCGAGTTCTCTAACCATCATTGCTGACATATGCAACGTCTTTCGACTTAAAGCGTCAGCTACCACATTAGCCTTTCCCGGATGATAGTTCAAGCTAAAGTCATAGTCTTTCAGCAACTCCAACCATCTGCGCTGTCTCATATTCAACTCTTTCTGATCAAACAGATACTGCAAACCCTTATGATCACTGAACACCTCAAACCTCGAACCATACAGATAATGTCTCCAAATTTTCAACGCGAACACAACTGCAGCAAGTTCTAAATCATGGGTAGGGTAGTTCTTCTCATGAGTCCTCAACTGTCTCGACGCATAGGCAACTACCTTACCATTCTGCATAAGCACACCTCCCAACCCCATCTTGGAAGCATCACAATACACCACAAACGACTCTTCCGGATTAGGCAACGTCAGAACAGGAGACGTCGTCAACCTCTTCTTCAATTCTTTGAAGCTCTCTTCACAACAGTCATCCCAGATGAAAGCTTTACCCTTGCAAGTCAACTGAGTCAACGGAAGTGCCAACTTCGAAAATCCTTCTATAAACCTCCTATAGTAACCTGCCAGACCCAGAAAACTTCTAATCTCAGTAACTGACTTCGGAGACTCCCATTGTAACACGGCATCAACCTTAGACGGATCCACGGCAATTCCATTCCCCGAAATAACATGACCCAGAAAGCTAACCTCCTTCAACCAAAACTCACACTTAGACAGCTTCGCATATAATTTCCTGTCCCTCAGAATTTCCAATACCAATCTCAGATGTTCTGCATGCTCCTCTTCTGACTTAGAATAAATTAGGATGTCGTCAATGAATACCACCACAAACCGATCCAGATACTCACGAAAGATACGATTCATGTACTCCATGAACACTCCCGGCGCATTAGTCACACCGAAAGGCATCACGGAATACTCATAATGCCCATAACGGGTTCTGAAAGCTGTCTTCTGAATGTCTTCGTCTTTCACCTTGATCTGATGATAACCCGATCTCAAATCTATTTTACTGAACACCTGAGCACCCACCAACTGATCCATTAAGTCATCAATCCTCGGAAGCGGATACTTGTTCTTAATAGTCACCTTATTCAGCTGCCGATAGTCTACGCACAACCTCATACTACCATCTTTCTTTTTCACCAACAACACTGGAGCTCCCCACGGCGACACACTTGGCCTCACAAATTTCTTTTCAAGCAGATCCTCGAGTTGCTTCTTCAGTTCTGACAATTCAGATGCAGACATTCTATACGGTGCCATAGACACAGGTTTAGTATCAGGTACCAGATCAATAGCAAACTCAACCTCTCTCTCTGGTGGTACATCCGGAATCTCGTCGGGAAAAACCTCAGAAAACTCTCGCACCACCTGCAACTCATCAACCTTCGCTTGGCTCTCAGCAGACAATGACGCCATTAATGAAAACAACTGGACGTTTTCCCTCATTACCCTATGCAACTGACCAGCAGACAACAAACCAGACTCTTCCTCTTCAGGAGAAAAGAAACTCACAGACCTTTCATGACAGTTGATATGAACATGGTTATCAACTAACCAGTCCATACCTAGAATAACATCCATTCCGCTCAGCGGCAAACAAATCAAGTCAACGAGAAAATCATTACCGAATATCGATAAAGGGCATTTAGCACAAACAACCGAGGTAGTCACCGAACCCTTAGCCGGAGTATCGATAACCATCTCCCTCAACATAGAAGATAAAACAAGATCTAATTTCTCAACACATGCAGTAGCAATAAAACAATGGGTAGCACCAGTATCAATAATAGCAATAAGAGGAGAATTATTAATATAGCATGTACCTCTGATCTCATTCACTGCATCTGACCCCGCCAGAGCGAACACCTTCCCAACGGACCTTTCTTTCTTCGGTTTAGGACACTGAGTGCTGATATGACCACCCTCACCACAGTTGTAGCATAACACATCCTTTCGATCACAGCTAGACGCCATATGACCCTCTTTACCACACTTGTAGCACTTCTTCACATCACCTGGACAGTCAGGACGCTTATGACCGGGTTTACCACACTTGTAACATACCACACTAGCAGCAGCATCTCCCCCACTAGGTCTCTTACCCACAGCAGTTCTCTGATTGCCCTTACCAGCTGGAACCTCATACGGCTTCCCACGACTCGAGAAATTCTTCTGCCTATCCCTCATGACTCTAGAATGAGCATTACTGTCTTCCTCGAAGATTCTGCAGCTGTCAATCAACTCCGAGAACACCCGAATTTTCTGATACCCTATCGCCTTCATGATATCAGCCCGCAACCCATTTTCAAACTTGATGCATTTGGAGAATTCAGCACCAGCCTCACCATAATGTGGATAGAACTTCGCCAATTCAATGAACTTGGCAGCATACTCAGTCACCGACATATTACCCTGCTTCAGCTCCAGAAACTCAATCTCTTTCTTCCCACGGACATCTTCAGGATAATACTTTCTCAGAAATTCTCTGCTGAACACAGCCCAAGTGACCTCTTCATTCACAGTCGCCAACCTCTGCCTCACCTCCAACCACCAGTCATCAGCCTCCTCTGCCAGCATATGAGTACCATACCTGACTTTCTGCGCCTCAGAGCAATCCATAACACGAAAGATTCTCTCAATCTCTTTCAGCCACGCCAAAGCACCATCAGGGTTATACTTGCCCTTAAAGGTAGGAGGATTCTCCCTCTGAAACGTAGCCAAACTGCGCGACCCAGCATCACCAGCAGCACCTGGGTTATTCTCCACAGCTTGAGCCACAGCCTGCAAAGCAGCAGCGAGTGCAGCATCGTTCCGTCCTGCCATCTCAACCTAACACTGCAACAGAAACTATAATCAGAAACGAGTAACAATTACTCAAGTGTTACTCGACTCGACGACTCGACAACTTGGCCGGACAGACCGAACTGCTCTGATACCACTAATGTAACACCCCCCTTTTACTATTACAACTAAATAGACAATTATCAGAGTCACCTCGAAGGGCGCTACATTTTTCACCATTTTAAAAAAAAAAAACACCATTTATTCCAAAAAAAAATCTCCAAAATAATTTATATAAAAGAAATCACCAAGCAGCGGAAATATTAACCAGTTTAAACATCTCCAGAATTAACAATTAAAGACATCTCCAAAATAAATTAAAACAATTTCCAATAACTAAAATAATAGTTCAAAACGATAACTAACGACTCCCCGGTGCTACATATCAGAGCTGACACAGACCCAAACGAGAGAGGAAGCAAAACCTAGCAATTCCTCCACGAGCACTAGCGATCACCTGCAGCGTTGCCGCATGAGAGCAACATTCCAAGCAGAAGGGGTGAGTCTAACAGAGGTAATAAGCAGATGATAAAAATATGCTAGCATCAGGTAACTACAGCAACACAATACAATTACACCATATCACAGCACCAGATACCAAAGGAAAAATCCATTTGACAGTGAACCACCAAAATTATAACATTCATAGACAATGGGATGATATGCAACCCCTCCAGTGGGCATATGCATGCGGTACCGATCACCAAAATGAGCCACGACGGGCATATCACCAATAAACACCAGAGGCAGAGCCTATATCACCAAAACATGCATATGACAATGCGACACCATGATTATGCACCAACTCACCATAACAAGTATTTAAAATAAATACTATATCACCAGAATCAAAACAAATGATTTCACCAAAAATAGCACCAAGTTGTAGCATCACAGCTACCACTAAACTCTCCTGAGCATACCAGCACCGCACCTGAAATATTAACACCAGACGGCTCCACAACGCGGACATAACGCACGCACACCACGCACAAGACTGGCGCACAGCGCCTAGGCACATTGCACCTACTTCAGCGAATTAATTAAAATAGCAAACGACATCGGATTTCAACAAATAAATACTTGTTGGAAAGCCCTATGGGTCTGGTTATCATCCCTAAGTTCAGTTTTTGAAGGAGAGTGTCCAATAGGTACAGTTTTCGAAAAGCACACAGGCTAGTTGCAAAAGAGGACAGTTTCTGTCCTTCAAATTCAAGCAATTCCAAAGTGACCAAAACTCAATCAAATTGCATGAAACTTGTGCATAAGCTGGGGCAAAGTTTGTCTAGTTTTCAAAGAAATTGGATTCGTTCGAAAAGGAGTTCTTTTGAAAACGTGGTAACCAAAACACTGACCCTGTGTCCAGATTGTTTCCAGAATCTTACTCTAACTTGTGGAATTCATATCTCGAGCTACACAACTCTAAACGCAACCAAACCAGTGCCAAATTAACAAGCATTAAGTCTATTTTCCAGAAAAATAAACCACATAATTTTTAGGTCAATACAACGTTCCCAGTCACCGAAATACCGAATCTATACCCAAATCGTTTCCAGAATTTTAACCTAACTTGTATCGCCTATAACTCGAGCTATACAACTCCGAATTTGACGAAACCAGTGCCAAAACGACCGGCGTTAAGTCTATTTTCAAAAACAATCAACCCCATAATTTTTGGATCAACCAAACAGCGCCAGTTTTAGAAAAACCGAACCTGTGTCCAGAATCGCTAAATTGCCAAACACCAAACCCTAACGGCAACGACACCGCAACCACCACAACAAAAACGACAATTCGACAACAACAATCAACCACGCACAGCAACAACAAAAACACGAACAATAACAACACCATCATCGTGATACAACAATCACGCAACAACAAATAACGAAACAAATCACAATAACGTGCAATAATCATCAAAGCACCAATCTCAACGAAAACACGATATGCAACAACACGAACAATTCAACAAAGCCCTAGACTACCCACACATAATTATCATCAACCCATTATCAAGGTTCAGCCCACCCTTACCTCGAATAACGTAAGCTCCGGAACACGACGAACGAGACACGAACAAAACCACAGCAACACGAACGATCTCCTTTTGAAATTCTTCGCGAAACCCTCCTCTTCTCTCCCTCTTTGCGCCGCGTGCTCTCTCTCTCACTCTCACTTTCGTTTTTCTTTTGCTTGCTGCGAATGAGGGTTTGGCTTAAACCCCCAGGGTTTAAGTTGAGGGCTCAGTAAACACTGGGCTCTCTACGTCACCACCTCCTTTACTCGTTTCACCTCCTACGCATATAAAATATTAACCTTTTAATTTATCTATATCCCGCCTCCAAATTATTTTAATAATTCAATCAACTATTTTAATTAAATTATTTCCGGGGTGTTACACAAGTCACAAGCAGTACAGAAGGCGATCAAGCAAGGGGAGACCGAGACACTCTGGGAGTATGTCAAACGATTTAACAAGGAGAACGCTACAGTGAGAGGCTTGGAGTGTGACTATGTTCCTTGAGGGACAACCTTAGAAGTGGCACCTCGCGACTTTGCCCCCTTTTCCGCAGGTCACAAAGATTAATGAATTTCGAGGAAACGGCTATTGCTAGCTGAGCGGTCGCAAGGGGCGGCACATAAAGACCCCCTAGGAGGAGCACAATCATAAGAAAAGAAAATATCAGGGAGGCTCTTCTTGTGACTTCAGGCCACGAAAGTTTGCAGACCGCACCAAAATCAATACATTGTACGCCCAAATTCTCTCCTAGTGTGCCAATACCGAGTTTAGGGAAATCTAGATGCTAGAACCACTCGTCCTCAAGGAAGGCCAGTTCCCGTCTCGAAAGTACTGTCGATACCACCGTAGTAATGGGAAGGATACCAACAACTGCATGGCACTCAAGGACGGCAAAAGAAATAATTCGTAAGGGTAAGCTCACCCAATATGTCAAGAAAGGACAAACTAAAGAGCGAGAAGAGAAGAAGCAAGCCTGCTCCCCTCGAAAGGGAAAGGCGGTACTTAACGAAGTGGCCAAAGCTAGCAAAGAGGATGACGACGAGACAGAAGAAGAAGTCGACATTAGAAAGTCCAAGGGGCGACCAATGGCCATGGTGATTTCCGGAGGATGCCCTATTGAAGGTGGGGACACTAGAAAGAGATCATGAGTGTTGCCTGAACTTCTGCACCAAGAGTTTCCTCCAAAAGACTGCCCCTAGCGTTTGGGGGATGACGAGCTGCTAGATGGCAAGCCAAACAAGTACGTCTCGCTCTTAATTACTGCGGTAATGGCGATTGTGGAGGTAAGAAGAGTCCTTTTTGATCAGGGAAGCTTTGCTGACATAAACGGACGACCTTCTTGAGGAACACACCTCACCGGCTTGAAGACCTTCTTGAGGTGTTAAAAATATCAAGGGAAGACCTCACGCCATACAAAGGAACATACCTCACCGGCTTCAACAGACCATCTATAACATCTCTTCGCCACCTTGAGTTGTTGGTCACATTTGGGGACGACAATGCTGAGAAGCCAATGTGTAGGACAGTTAAGACATCTTTTCTTGTGCTCCCATGCAAGTCAGTATATTGGTGCATCATAAGCCGACCAACATTGGCAAGGATTGGGGCGATCGCTTCAGCCGTTTATCTTAAGATGAAATTTTATTTCGACACAGATGAAGCGATCACCCTACTGGAAGATCTCCACTCCGCAAGAAGATGTCACTTTATGAGCCGCAAAGAACAAGGAGAGTTTGAAACTAAAAAAGCAAATTCTGGGAAGAGCAAGGGGGAAACCAAGTCAATTTGGCCGACATGGATTCCCGCTATGACCCTGACAGCGAGGAAGAAGAAGGTGACGACGCCTTAACCAAAGAACTTCATAAACGAATTAAAAGACCAGAGCCCGATGGCGAGTTTGCTCAAACCCAGCTAGGGGACTATCCAAATAGGACGGTCAAAATTGGCATCGATCTCCCAAACGAGGTACGAACGTACCTAATCCAGTGTTTGAAAGAGCAAGCTGATCTATTTGCTTGAAATGCGGCCGATATGCTAGGAACCCCGCTAGAAGTAGCATGTCACCACCTGGCTGTAGATTCGCCGGTCAAGTGGGTGGCCCAAAGACGACAGGTTCAGAAAGAAGTCAAGGATCAGGCCACTATCAAAGCAATAGAGGATTTGATCGAAGCTGATCTAAACTGAGCTTGCCCTAAAGACGACTTCCTTGTCCCATGCGTTGACCGACTGGTAGACAACGCTTACGGATTCCACTTGTTATTTTTCCTAGACGCATACTCAGGATACAATCAGATCGCCATGTACCCGCCCGACCAGGAGAAGACAACTTTTATAACTAAGAAGGGGAATTATTGTTATCGAGTGATGCCATTTAGGTTGAAGAATGTAGGGGCAACCTATCAAGGAATGGTGAATAAGGTCTTTCACGCCCAAACGGGACAAATAGTTGAAGTGTATCTTGACGACATGATCGTTAAAAGCAAAGCGGATGTTGACAATCTGGCCGATCTCCAAGAAGTGTTCGCAAGGCGCGGAAGAACTCACTCAAGTTGAACCCCAAAAAATGCACATTTGGGGTGAGGGCAGGCAAGTTTCTTGGTTTTTACTTGACATAAAGAGGAATTTAAGCCAATCCCGACAAATGCAGGGTGGTTACGGAAATAAGGCCGCCCAGCTCCAAGAAAGAAATCCAGGGTTTAAATGGAATGGTCACAGCACTCTCCCGATTTAAAATAGTAGTTCCAACTAAATGACAAAAAACGTGCAGTTTTTTTAGATTTAAAAAAGCAGCTTTTTTTACATGTACTCCCTCCGTCCCAAATTGTTTGCAGTTTTAGCAAAATCAATTTGTCCCAAATTGATTATTGTTTTAGAATTTCAATGTAACTTTTAATGTTTTTTTCCATTTGTACCCTTATTAATGATGACAACTTTTTTCATTTAATGAAAGATTCAAATTTTTCTATGTAGAGAGATAAAAGATTAATTGATTAATTAGATAACACTTTTTAAAAATACTAGACTTGTAATCATTTTCCTTAAATGGTGTGTCAAAACATTAAACTGCAAACAATTTGGGACGGAGGTAGTAAAAAATATTACTGCCGCTGACACATAAAAAGCTGCCAACTGCCAGTTTGAGATACAAATGGAAAAGGAAAATGCAACGACTTGACTAGTGAGAGTCAAAATTGGAAAAAAAGTAGCTGACACATAAAAAAGCAAGGATTGAATAGAGGACACATAAAAATAGCAATGAATTGACACAAAATCGAAATTTACTTTTAGCATTTATTTTTATATTTTAATTCAATTCCCTTTCTTTCTCTATTCAACATTATTTTAGCATTTTTTACTTTATTTATTTTAACATTTACTTTTAACATTTATGTTGTTTCAAAATAATTATCATTTTCAAATATTCGAACTAATTAAATTCTACCCGAGTCTATTTGTATACCAGCGTCTATTTATATAAAATAGATACAAAATTTATTTAACTTTCTGCAATTTAATTTTTTATCAGAAGTGCAACGACAGCGACAATACGAGCGACAATGGGAGCAGAAACGAGGGCGACAACGGGAATGCCATCGATCGTAGTGGTTGCATCGTGGATAGACTCACTTTAAGTCCATTTTTAATAGGCTTAAATATATGTTTAGTCCCTGCAAATATATGTTAAATTCAGTTTAGTCCCTGTAAAAATAAAACTTTGCGTTTAGCCCTTGCAAATACAAGTTTGATCCAATTTAATCCCTGTAAAAACAAAACTTTATTTTTTGTCCTTGCAAATATATGTTTTATCCAGTCTGGTCCCTCTAATATATAAAATATTTGATATTAGTCATTTTTCTTCTTGGAGGCACTAAAATAAAATATTTTACATGTTACAGGGACCAAATTGGATAAAATGTATATTTGAAAGGATGAAAAATAAAGTTTTAATTTTACAGGGATTAAATTGGATCAAACTTATATTTGCAAGGGCTAAACACAAAGTTTTATTTTTACAGGGACTAAACTGGATAAAACGTATATTTGCAAGGACTAAACATATATTTAAACCTTTTTAATATACAAAGAACATACTATCTTTCTTCCAACTTTCTGCAACACAAGGTTTTAAAATTTACATTTTTGAAAATATTTATAAGTTTATAGTAAATTATAACAAATATAGTATCACCTGTGCGGATGCACGGGTAAAGTACTAGTTTTATAACTAAAAATCGTTGTGAATGTTTTTATTTATTGAATAAGATTAATATATTAAATTTAAAAATATATTTTATTTTCTTTTTATATTTCGGCCATCATAAAATTTGGGCTAGCTCTGCTCCTGAACCAACAACATCTAACAATTGCAATGAAAAAGAGTATAAAAATCTCCGACAAGGTATATAGTTCACCAAAGATCAACAAGTACCATACACCGGCTAGAAACAACAAATTAATCCTAAATTTGAGATGCCTTCGATGAGTCCACAAACCACTCATAAAAAAGACATTGGTTAACCTTTGGCATTGTCGATGGTACTTTAATCTTCATGGTGTTGGTTTTTTGAAAGGGTTGGTAGAAATTCGAGTATAGTATTCTCGAGATGCTGCTCTAATCCTTATCATGCTCCTTCCATAGGAGTATTACTTTAACTGTTTGATCATTTTCTTCCTCTTCAGCTATTTCTTTTGCACTGGAATCTCATAGGTCAAGACATTGGTAACTATTTTCATGGGTAAAAAAAATAGCATCTTTTGTTGCCGACGTTTGAAGTGAGCTCCCTCAAACCGAAACAGTTTGTTGCAGTTAGAGGCAACGGAACCAGTGCCAGTAATTTCTTCGGTTGTCATGGCTAATTTGGAAACGTATTAGAAATTATATTTCGAAATTGTTTTCAAAATCAAACTAAAAATTGGTATAAGTCGCGAACTAGGTCGGTCTCTTTAAGACATTTCGTGGCACTGCTCAAAATTATGCAAGCAGACTATCAACAACGACGTCTTCAGGATAAAACAGCCCAGTTAGAACTGATACGAAAGATCACTGCACTGTGAAAATTCATTCTAGAAATACACCCTCAGTATGGTTATGTAAACCACTCTTTACAGAATAAACTTGGAAATGCTTCAAGTTTCGAGAGAAGAAAAAAAGTGTTTAGAGAGAAGAGGGAAGAAACTTGGAAATGCTTTAAGTTTTAGTGTGAGTAAGAAAGTGAGGAGAAGTCTCTATTTATCGGCGTGTAAGAGGAAGTAGTCGTTGGGAGAAGTATCATTGTTACTCGACAATTATGGTTGATAAGATGTTTTTGACCCATTTGTGTACATATCACCTCGGTTTTCTTCTCGTACCACAAATGCTTAGCTTTATAACTTGTTCCCCCTTCAGTTATAAAAGGGGGTCAAGTTGGAGTTGTGCTTCAAGCTTCTTTTCTTATTATTTGTATGATGCGTCTTGATGGTGTTGTTATGATGCTTTATTTTATAGTTGAGGTTACCTCCACCTTCTTGAATTTTCTTGACATTCTTGGAGGTGGTTGGTTACATTTTAAGAGGGCTAGAAGACTCAAGTTTCTCATGGGAATGCGACCTTTGTCATCCATCCCGGATCCATTGTCTATCCTTGGTTGCGGATGACAAAGTAGACCTTCATGGTGGTTGCTGAACGAAGTTGGTGCCTTCTAGTCCTTCCTTCGTTGCTATAAGTACAATGATCATTTTGTTACTTTAGATCGATAAGATCAATATTGTAACTCAAATTGGCCCTCATTAATGCAATGGTCTTCTTTACATGCCTTGTTTCGTTTTTAGTTTGATTTGTAGAATGACCATGTGCCCAAGGGTGTATATCGGCTTTCGCTCGGTCTTCACCTGTCGAGACATTGTGTATTTATGCCCAAGGGTCTATCCCTGTCAGTGCTACCATAGTCTATACCTGTCAGGACTTAGTTTGTTTTCGCATCTTAGTGTAATGAGTGCAATAGCTTCATCGAAGTGAGCATGTTAGCTTCGCTTTTTGCCTAAGAGGATTCTTCATGAGGCGACAAGTATTTTAGCTTTGCTTTTTCCCATGAGGTTCACTCAAGGTGTGTTAGCTCGTCAGTTTGGCTCTCGCCTGTCGGAACTTGTTTTGTTTTATTGGCATATTCTACATTTGAAGTCATTAAGGAAAAAATAGTCAACATGTTGTCGGTCCTCTTTTGTAAATATGATCGACGATGATACATTTTGGGGATTATACTACCACATACAAAGTACATTATTTAAAGATGATGAGAATCAAATGGGTATTTGTTTAGCAGTAGTGGAATCGCAGATTCGCCGCATTCCTTGATCTTGGAATTTTCCCGCCATCTAATTACTCCAATTTGAAGGCTCCTTTGCTGATAACATCTTTTACTCGGAACGACCCTTCCCAGTTGCGTGACATCTTTACGGTTGCTCCAACTCAAACCAATTGTCGAAGCACGAGATCTCCCGGTTGGAAACTTCAAGGTTTCACCTTGGTGTTATATTTCTTGGTTACTTGCTATTTGGTGGCCACTTCTTTGCTTTTTCCAATTCTAGGACTTCATCCAGTAGGTCGAGATTCGCCCTTAGTTCTGAGGACTCCCATAAGTTATCTTGAGAAGGTTTTCTGTAATAACCCGAAACTCGACCTATTAGGTCGAGGGTTGATCTTAAGATGAGGTTTATGAAGATAATTGTGTTAACTTATTTGCTAATTGATATTTTACGTGAACCTTTTTATTCATATTTGATATTTTATATAGTTCTATTGACCAAGCTACCATCCGGTCAACTAAGTTGGGTTTTGACAGAACCTTTTTGATCGGTAAGTCAATCTTTAATATTATTGAATGGCTCTGAAAATTGTGCAGCAATTTCTCGCGGTTAGGACCACACTATAGGCCTCCTTCTCTATTTTCTAGTATCTCATCTATGGTCCCCTCAACATTCTGCTCACATAGTACACTAGTTGTTGCTCTTTCCCTTGTTCTTGTATGAGTACGACACTGCAGGGGTCTTCAGATACAACAACGTATAACAGCAAAGAGACACCCTCAGTAGGAGTTGTCAATATTGGTGGAGTTGCCAAAAATTGCTTCAGTGCTTCAAAATATTGGTCACATTCTTCTGTCCACTAGAAGGTGGTGTTTTTCCTAAATAACTGGAACAAGGGAAATACCTTGCCATCCAATCGTGCCAGGAAATGTGACTAAGCTACTACTCTTCTAGTCAAGATTTGAACTTCTTTAGCTTTTGTTGGATTTTTCATTTGGATGATGGCTCTACACTTTTCATTACTCATCTAGTAAAGCTATGATTTTACCACCATATCATCCACTTATACTTCATTTTCCTACCCTATGATTTCTTCAAAAATTTTGTCTATCAGACGTTGATATGTTGCTCCGGCATTTTATAGCCCAAAATGCATTACTTTGTAGGAGTAATTTGCACTGTCTGTCATGAAAGCCCTTTTATCCTCGTCTACAGGACTCATTCGGATCTTGTTGTACCCTTAGTAGGCATCCATGAAACTTAATAGTCGGTAGCCGGATGCTCTATCCAACAAGCTATCAATGCTGGGGAAGGGATAAGAGTCTTTCGAGCAAGGTTTGTTGTGTATTCTACGGACATCCTCAAGTTGGGAACTTGACCTCCCTGATGAATTCGAACTTTGTAAGTTTGTCGGTTTCTTCTTTTATTGCTTTGGTTTTCTCTTCCCTCGTTTTATCTTCCTTTATCTCATAAGTTTAACACCAGGGCTTAGCCATAAACAGTGACAGATAAGATTAGGATCAATACATGACATGTCCTGTTGAGACCATGTAAACACTTCGATATTATCAGGCAGAAATTTGATCAGCAGTTCTTCCACATCTGCAGCTTGTTCGACTCAAATCTTGGTTTTTTGATGTTCGGTGGGGCTGATCGCAACTTTTAGGTCATCGGCTGGCTTCCGGCGCTTTCCTTCCTTAACTAGTTTGTATAATCGTGGATCCAGATTTGAGATAAGAGTAATAAACAACTTCTAAACATGATATGCAAACTTTTGAAAAATAGGGGCTAAGAAACATGTATAAATCAGAAAGATGGGATAAGTAATAAACAACTTCTAAACATGATATGCAAAAAATCAATCACATGTTCTCTTAATGACTTAATATATGTAACACCCTCCGTTTTGTTCATCTTGTGTGTGCATTCATAATTGTATTTTATAATTGTAATGTGATAGGATTATGCGAACTTGAATCAGAATAGGTGGTTAAGGGTTGTGTGAAGCGTAGGGAAGCCCATAGAAGGGTCATTCCTAAGGTACCAAGCAAGTTAAAGTATTAGGATGAGTGCTTCATTGATTAATGGGAGTTTGGAAGGTGTTAATCCCTTAACAAGTTGGAGTTAATAGATTAAATGCACCTTTTATTAGCGTTTAACAAGGAGCTAATTGATTAACTAGCACAACTAATCAATCAGGCCTTTTTCCTGAAGATTAATCGATTAACATGATAGAGTTAATAGGTTAAGACTCTTTTTATGAAGGTTAATAGATTAACACAATAGAATCAATCCATTAAATCAATGTTTTCTAAAGGATAATCCACTAACATCTAGTGTTAATCAATTAATATAATGAGCTAATTGATTAACCGGTAAGTCTTAATTGGTTAGGACGTGTTTTATGAAGATTAATCGATTAACCACTCAAGTTAATCGATTAACGTCTGTTTTGTTCGTTTCTTAACCGGTATGTCTTAGACTCAGTAATTTTGACCGAAACCTTAGAAATACTCATAACTAAAAGATCCTATGCTCCTTCAAAGGATCAAATTCTTGACATTCGCCACTCTTCACCGTTCTTCATTACTGGTTGAGCACTACTTAAAAGAGTTCACAGTTCTTCCAACCTTAGAATCCCCTCTCTTGTTGTTTTCAGATCTAAATTTTATATCGAATAACACTGCTTTTGACATAACTTCTTCTATCGATATTAGATTCATGCGTCATTTGAAGCTACACACTCGTAGCGACATCCTTAACACTATAAAAACAAGTTATGACACACCGAAAATTTAGATAAGCTTTATCTTTGGAAGTTTTGATTTCACATTTTCGTTTAAAAGGGATAAGAAGTTCGGTAAGTATACTAGAAAACTGTTCCCGAACATCAATGCAGATCCCACTTTGTAAAAGGCATCTACTTGAAAACCAGTCTCATATACCTAACCTGTTTGCCTCCAAGAGGTAAGAACCAAGGGTTTCAAGTTATGAATCACATCACGTGATGCGACCACAATATTGTTGTTGCGGCAAAATCCGCAATCGCATCAGCCCACAATTACGTTGTGATCTAAAATTACAAAAAAAATCCGTGATGTGATGCCGTGTACAACGACCACATCAAGCCGCATCAAACCGTGATAGACTATAAAGTTGTCAGGCAAATTATTTTTCTATCTTCATGTATCTTTATATCATAGATTCTGAAAGTGTTTTAAAGGATTAAAGATATTTTAAATGACGGAGAGTTAACAATGGGATAGATACGAAATTTTAGAGGGAAAATAGATGACATGTGAACTATAAGATAACTAAATAAGTAATAAATTATAATATTAGATGCTAGCCAAAAACAAATTCAAGCCGCAACTTCCGCATTGTGTATTGCAACAATCGGAAATGCCCACAATCGCAACAGTTGAAACTGAGACCGCATCCACGACTACAACTGCAATTTAAAACCATGGAAAGAACTAATTAAGCTGCAAAGAAAAATAATGTCATTAGAAGAGGCGATTTTATTTAAAATGAACTGTCAAAGTATTGGAAAATTAGCATAATTGATAAATCATTTGAAGCACAGAAGGAGAAAGTATATAAAAACTTATTCCCAATGGACAAACAAAATGAAAGAACTCTTATCACTGCTTGTATATCGCAGCAAAAAGGAACATTTTTGATACATGGGTTTTGCCATATATTTCTGTGTGTGTGAAAAAAGAGAATGATCGGAGGATAACCAATCCATGATTTTTTTTTGAAATGGCAAAATTATATGTAGATATAAGTTGTGTATTCAAGGAATACAAAAATCTCTATATAAGGACATCTTAGTCGGTCAAAAGGGAGAATTGAAACAAACATATTATTCCTATCCTCCGAAAATACACTCCAATGAAAGAACTCTTATCACTGCTTGTATATCGCAGCAAAAAGGAACATTTTTGATACATGGGTTTTGCCATATATTTCTGTGTGTGTGAAAAAAGAGAATGATCGGAGGATAACCAATCCATGATTTTTTTTTGAAATGGCAAAATTATATGTAGATATAAGTTGTGTATTCAAGGAATACAAAAATCTCTATATAAGGACATCTTAGTCGGTCAAAAGGGAGAATTGAAACAAACATATTATTCCTATCCTCCGAAAATACACTCCAATGGATCCACACTCCAATATGACACTCCATTTAGCCAAAAACAAATTTCACGAGTAAAATTTTGTCTCAAAAAAGGCCTTAGAGATGTCAGAAGGTTTATTAGAAAATATAACCCCATTTCGGCTTTCCCAAATCACCCAAAGGACAGCGTACCAGATCATTATAGGTCCCCCAAAGCCGTCTCTCGTAGGATTAACTTCCATATGTAGAAAAACATGGAGAGATCAAGTGGAAACACCACTACCAAACCTAGCCACCTAAACACTGAGTACCACAGTGTCACAGAAAAGTCACACCTAAGGAACAAATGTATCTCTGACCAATCCATGATTATTTAAAAAAAAACATTAAAAGAAGGCCATAAAAAGAAAGAAGAATCATGAGAAACTCGAGTTTGAATACACAAATCAAGATTCTGAATTGATAGTATTTCCTGTTTCTCCCTTAAGAATAGATAAGCGAAAAAGAAGCAAAATGACAAAACACCTTGAAGCAAACCCTTATTTCTTGAGCAACTAAATAACAACATTAAAGCTAAGTACCAAAATAAAAACCATTCAAGAAAAAACAGAAGAATTAAGAAAAATAAACTTATACATACCTAGGTCGAAAAATAGAAAGTGGGTAAATCAATCAGAGGGAGTAATGTTGGTACTTGGTAGAACTGGAAGCTCCTTCAAGATTATTTCGGGGTGGTTGATGAAAAGTGGGGGTGTAAGAAGGATGAAAAGCTTGTGGACCAATATAAGAAGCGAGTTCTTTCTTAGCGTGGTAGATTTCAGATTGCAAGTTTATAAGCTTTTGTTGAAGGAAATCGATGTAGCCAACGCAACCGTAAACGGGATCCCTAAAACGTGCTTCAGCTTCGTAAGCAAGTGATTTAACCGCTTCTTCACGCTGCGAGACGCTTACCTCGTTGAGAATCTTAGCAACGTTGCTCGCTCCAAAAACTTTGTGAACGTACGCGAACTTTTGCGGGTTGTTTTGAGGAAAATACGGTGCAAAAATACATTCTTCGGTGCACTTCCTTCGCATAATCTTGCACGCTGCACACGGCATCCACATCATTTTCTTCACTTCTTCTTTTCTCTGCTGCACGGCTGATTTTAATCAAACGTGTAATAGGTTTGTTTAGGTTTAGGTTGTTGCTGCAACACTGATGCAATATAGTGCAACCTCTCGCTAATAAATTTGGAAGACGATTAATTGAAATGCAATTCTTGATATTCTTTTTCCCTTTTCAAAATATTTGATTAGTACTTTTCACTTTTTTCCGGTCCATTAGCCAGCCAATCGAATCCTCATATAACATTTATATCATGATTTTTATGGAATAACAATATTGGATACTTTTTCTTACTATTATAGTCGCTCACCTGCTTTTTATAAGCAAGCCACAACTTTTTTTTTTTTTACGGAAACCAAACTACTTCATTTCAATATTAATAATGTCACGAATACAGGTTGGGACATAATCAAAAACCGTGGAACAAGCATAAATAGCTGATGCTCTACTTTTATAAGGGGAAAAAAGGTTTTTTGGTTTGTTATCTGGAAAAATATATATTAGATTTTTAGTGTTTTTTTTTGACAAGATTAAATTTCTAGTGTTGATTGTTTTCTTTTAAATTTTATCTTTTTAATATTTTTTTCTACTTAGAGAAAATGACAAATAAATATCACGAATACACACTATCACTACTTACACCCATGATCGTTCTCATGTCGCTGAAATTACCAAAGCAACTATTTCGTAAAAAAAGTAATCTTGGAAACAAATTCAAAATCAAAATTTAATGCAATGGCTTAATCTATGTAAATTAGAATTTTATTTTAGAGTGCCTTTCAAATATTAGTGATAATCATGAGAAGTTTTTTTTTACTAAATAATCATGAGAAGTTACTGCAAATAACTTAATGCACTATATTGACAAATATCCTCACGTTGCATTTTGCTTTGGTTGGTCCTTGGACCATTTCAAGGCCTCCACTGGCTCGTATTCTCCGAATCTTTCACAGTTTGATGCGAGAGATTTAGTGAGCTTAGAGCTGCTTCAACAGTGGACATTCATGTTTTCAGGGGAGCCCTTGATAAATACTAAGGGGTGTGTAACAGAGTATTATTTTATCATTCTTTGTAATAAACGACCAATTTCTTTTCTTTTGCTGTGACGATGACTCCCATGAGCGTGTTTCTATAACTGAGAAAGGAGGTTGGCAATGTCTTCTTGGGGATCACAAGGCCATAGCTGAGACTGAGGGGAAACCATTTGGGCCTAGAACAATCTGAGAGGACCCCCCGACCAGTACTTAAGTCAGTTTGGCTGTTGTCGTCTTTCAAAAAGCTTGGGCAGGTGCAGGTACCGAGCTCAGTTGGAAGCGTGGGCCTAGAGTCTTAGAGCAGCAAAGGGCGAGTTCAAATCCAAAACAGGGTGACAACAAGGGCAAAGTTGTTGCGGAATCTAGAGTTTCTTTTGCCGTCTCTGAGGGTGTCGACTTGGAGGTTCTTCTTGAAAACCCCTTTGCTCCTCTTCGTAATATTGTTGATCTTGGGACCAAGCTTCTGCAACGGAACATGGCCGACATCCGACTACGCAACAAAGGTAACAAACTTTGCCTTTGTCTAGATTGTTTAGAGGGAGAACTCGAGGAAAGGCATGGTAAACTTCATTCCCACAGAGATTTTGTAAAGAATTTATCTCTTTTACATAAATCCGGATACTATTTTGTAAAATAATGTGCAAGTATACACAGCTCAACAAGTAGTAAAATGATATGTAAAGTTTGTTCCCACGAGGATTGGAGTTCAATAAGTGCTTAATTTGGCTAAGAAACTACTGAGGTAAAATAAAATAAAAACAAGTTTTGGAACCGTTATTAACAATAAAAGTAGAGAATAAGTTGGAATGCCTTTACACTATGCAAATTCATCTAAATATAATAATGTTGTATATGATGCTCCAAGGAAAACCCTAAAAGAGATGCGCCCTTTGTCCTTTACGTGCCCAAAATTACAATGTGCCCAACAAATGGGAGGAATATGCTGAAATCATAGCGATGGTCCCCACTAGAACGTGCTCGTCCATATCTGCTAGCTGTCACCAATAAAAGCAGCGCCTACAACATTAAAAGGAATTTGCAGCGACTATTTCCTCTTGAATTCTCATCAAAAAGTTTCTGCACAATGCTTAGGATGCCAGGCAAACAAGCATGCCTAAGCAAAGTTTCCAAAATTTAACATAAAACCACACAAGATAGAGAACAGATGACAATAAGGAATATAGTGTTTCTGTTACTTGGCTTAGTGATTGACAAGATAAAGTGGTATAAAAAACAATTTTGGTACTTGAATGTGTGAGGCGTTGTCATTTGTATTGAAATTACAAACACATTCCGAAGTGTCTCTTAAGTAAGTCACTTTAGTACTCAAATGTGTCTTTTGTTGGTCATTTTAGTCCTCAAATTTATTTTTTATTGGTCAAATTAATCCCAAAAGTTATGAACAAAAGAGCCACTTTGGGCCATGTTAGCAATTTCTATACATTCAGAGACTATGATGAAAACGTCTCACACATTCAGAGACCAAAGTAACTATTTACTCGATAAAGTGAGTTTAAAAAATGAGTACATATGATTTCAACATTTTCTGCAGTCAACTAAAAAGAAGTAAAAATAGGGAAAACTATCAACAGAGGAATTATGATAACCTGTGGGGGAAAACGTCAGATACTCTCAACTAAGTACTGATAGGATTCTCGATCACCAGCAATCAGCTCTCCCATGTATGGGATGACTGAGAAAGAATATAAGTCATACCTGCAAGAGAAGAATAGTAACATTCAGTTGCAAGTTAAAGTCAGGTACGAAAGGAGGTTATGCAATTCATGAGTAGATTTTGTTGTCGACCAATATTTCAAGGATATCTCTTTGCCTGACATTTCTCTGTAGTGTTTTGCTTAAGGTTGTTTAAAAGAGTGAGGGATTACTGTAATAGTATTTTCTTTCTCAAATGTGATTAGGATGCATATTATCACTCTCTATTCTACTAAAAATAGAGTAAATGATACTTACAATTATTTAAATATAGGAAGAGCAACATGACTTAGTTCAAGGCAAAGGAACCTGCCTCCGTGCTTCAATACCCTGTTAAAGAAAAGATAAAGATAACAGTATTTCACCGTAAGTTTAGTTGATTGCCATCAAACGCTAAGTAGTACAAGTTAAAGCAATTTCTTAACAAAGTGCAAACCTACCTATGAGCTTCACTAAGAACTTTTTCTATGTGCGTAACATTCCTTATGCCAAATGCAATGGTGTAACCATCCATTGAATCATTTTGAAAACTCAAGTTTTCAGCATTTCCCTCCACCCATACAAGGGAACCATCTTCTCCCAAACCTATCATAATAAGCAGAAAAACATTCACTCCTAACCAATAAAGATAAATGGAAGTAGAATCCTTCATGAAAGGTCAAACTAATAGATGGCATTCTAAGGAATTCTCATTTACCCTTCTCCGCAGCTCGTTGTTTTCCAACATTCAACATGTTAGGGCTAATGTCACATACATATATCTGAGTTTCTGCCTCTAAAGCATCTTCAAAAACATCTCGAACCCCTCTCTGCTTAACTCTGTTTATGTTCTCCAAGATTCTAAAAGCAACATCCCCTACAAAATCAAGAACTTAAAGCTAGATATAAAAATTCTTAAAGTAATGTATTACTTCAATGCTCCCGATATTAACACCAAATATCAATGAGGTGGCATTTGTTTCAGGTTTTAGGAATGCATTCCTGGGAACATTATGATAGAAATGTTATTCCCAGGTATTTTTAAAAAATATGTTGGTTCCATTTCTTCCCTAAGCCACACAACGGCAGGACTTTTAAGGTGCCATATTGTTCTTTTTTTTAACTATATCCCTCCATACGCTCCATAATTCATTAACTTCTTTCAAGCACACTTTACAGGTTTTTCCAAACTCTGTCAATTTACTTGGGATTGCAATCTTTTGAAGCTTATATACAGAAACTTGGCATAAAGTATATAGTGAGAAGGAAGCAGACCTGACAAAAAGAATAATTGATGGAAAGTGGAAGACTCGATGGAAGAATTGATGACTGGCTGGGTTTCGCAAATGAGTTTGCAAGGCTATTATTATATCTATGATTTACGTGAGAAAAATAATTAGCTCTCGGTCGGTATCGGTCATAAATGAGTTGTTTTATTGCAAACCACAACCGACCAATTGTATCCACTTAAAACCGAGTCAACAAACCGACTACCTGTTGATCCGTATTAATGCACCCGTGGAGCAACATTTTGTCTCGGTTAGTTCGGAAGCAACCTCCCCATTAGATGGCTCAAGCTCGCCGTTGGTCTTTAGACCACATGCTTAATTGGGCTTTAGGCCCAGAAGCATATGCCAAGTATCACCAGGAGCATCATCTTCAGTGATCTAAGTTAAGAAGACACCTCCCAGTGTATGGTTCCTTTGGTTTGTACTTATTCACAACAATATCTTCATCCCGTTTCTCGGATATATTTTCTACCTTAACAGGTGTAGGTGTCTCCGTTGTAACTTGGGTTCTGATTGAACCTACCCTTCCACTAGTAGAAACATCTTTTAATTGCAAAGAAACCTTAAAAACAAAGACAACAAAAACACCTGAAAAAACATCTCTTAAGATTTTCTAAGGAAAAGAAAGATGCATGAGGGGTAGCACCGTAGCAGTACCATACACAAGGAATTGAGGAATTTCAAACAATGGTAAATCATAATTCACAAGGACCATTTTAGTTACCTACATATCATATTCTAAACTTCAACCCAGTACCCACAAAGCTGATGTGTTCCCAAATTCCCAACTGATCATTAAATTGATACATCAAAGTTACTGCTATGCAATCTATTACAGAGAGGAAATTTCGCAAGCTGATATGTAAAAATGTCTAATTTCCAAAATGCATATTTTCGAAACTGTTAATTAAGAAGCTTTCAGTGTCGCAAGTTAAGAGCAACAGATTGGGAAGCTCAAATATAGGGTTTTCTTAAGGAGAAGGGGCAAATGAAATGAGTTATTGGAAGAAGATAACGATTACTTACCAGCGGCAACCGATGAAGAAGAAGGAGCGGCGGCTGTGTGGTGTCGGAGAAGAGCAGGCCGCACAACAGAGAGAGAAAGAGATGAGAGAGTCGCGAGTGACGATGGTGGATGTGGGCTAAATGGGATATGGGCTAACTAGCGAAAAGACCAAAATGTCTTTAATGAATCGCGAGGTTCCTTTTTTTTCAAGAGATTACGATGGTCCGGATGAACCGACTGGCTCGGATGTTCATCACTGAGTGTTGTATCTTCAGAGACATCCCCTAAAATTGTTTTTTACCAAGTAAGGACCTTACGAACCGAACTGGTTCGACACTTAAGTCTCAAACCAATGTAACATACAAAAGATATTTTATGATTTATCAGCGTCTCAGATTCCACCATCCTTTATCATCAACAGCTTAAAATCAGTCAAACGTGTCAGAAAAATGAGTGGCTAATATTCCATTTGGAAATTGTGTCCCAACGGATAGAATTTCAACTATTCCGATGAGACAAAATCAATGGCTCATGTACGACCACACCTATTATGAATAGGTTCTCACATATCATTGAGTTTCATACAAACATCCTACCAATATTTTTGCTTCATCTTCTTTACTTCTTCACAAACACCCTAACCCCACCCGCTGAAATGGAATGGCAGTTGTGCCCAACCCGGTACTCAAATGAAAAATTCCTAACCGTCATTCATCACCGTGGAACTGTCACCAACAGGGACGATGGTGTGGATTTTCGCTATCACAATCCTATCACTAGTGCAAAAATTGGAAAAGAATTAGAGATTTTAAGTCGGAT
Organism: Astragalus glycyphyllos; assembly: GCA_963573325.1. Classification (NCBI taxonomy): domain Eukaryota; kingdom Viridiplantae; phylum Streptophyta; class Magnoliopsida; order Fabales; family Fabaceae; genus Astragalus; species Astragalus glycyphyllos. Next base: position 43,906,358 of record OY754307.1, read on the forward strand.
TCCCAAATATCTGACTTAGAAAGTTGACGCGGTGGCAATTTTGTAATTAATAAGAAAAAAGAACTCTGGCGCGTACTTTTTTAAGTGGGATAGAAATGTATCCGACTTGCAATGTTATAGCTTTTTGCGTTAAACAAAAAACTCCCTCAAATTTTTTTGTGAAACAAAAATTCTCTCTCAAAAACCCTCGCACCATCTCTCTTTACCCAAAACAGAGCGTTCTCTCTTCCACACCTAAAACACAAATCAACTCTAGTACTATTGAAAGTGAAACCCTAAGCTTCCATCGCTTTTCCCCTGCTCTCTCCGCCCACTTCTCGTCGTCTTCCGTCGCTCTCTCATCTCTTCCTCCGTCTCCATCGCTTGTCGTCGCCGTCTCTATCCCAGTCACCGTCACCATCTTTGCTGCCCTGGAGGAAGAAGGGGAAAGGTACAAATAGAAGTTGTTTTCGACTTTCTCTAATTTCTCTTCCTTTCTCATGTGGTCAGTTTGGTTCTATTGGGTTGTGTTGCACCCCGAAAAATCCTTTGGAGGGATTTCTCTTCGCACAACATGAATTGGAGTCGCCACCAATATTTTTTTAGAGGTAAAACATTGAAAAAAACCTTTCTTGAAAGACAATGGTCCTTGGAACCACGAGATTTGAGTTCGGGGGTCGGTTATGCATGGGGAAGGTACGAGCACCCCACACATCCTTTCTACTGAAAGGGAACCTCGATTTGACGTGTGATTTAAAAGGTTGATTTAAGAAATGCTTTGTTTTTATCTCTCTTTATCTCTCCTTACTTTATGGAAAAACTTAAGGAAAATTTAATCTTTTGCGCTTGACGGGAGGGCACCGTGCCTACGTATCCCGGGGAGGGAATCAAAGCAACGTAGTTCTTGTTTTCGAAAATGGTTTTGTTTTTAGAAATTGCCTTGTTTTGGAAAAGGGTTTGTTTTTTTGAAAAGAAAATGGTTTTCATTTGTCGTGCTTGACGGGAATGTGACCCGCTCCTACGTATCTCCCAGTGCGATGGAGAATTCAAAGCTTACGTAGTTCTCGGTTGTCGAGAAAAGGTTTTAATTTTTAGTTGTTTAATTGTGAAAATTGAATGTTCACAGTGATCAAACAACAAAGGTTTCGAGTGATCACCACTAGCATCCCATTATTGATGATCGTGCAAGCAAAGGCTTCGCATTATCCTCAACAAAGTTTTTAATTTGTGAAATGAGAGTTCTTTTGAAAAATGAGTGTTCATGATAATCAATTGAGCAAAGACTCCAAGTGATCACCACTAGCACCCCATTGTTGACAATCGTGCAAGCAAAGGCTTCGCATTATCCTCAACAAAGTTTGATTTGGAACAAGATTTTGGAAAATCGGATGTTCATGATGATCAAACAACAAAGGTTTCGAGTGATCATCACTAGCACCCCATTGTTGATAGTCGTGCAAGCAAAGGCTTCGCATTACCGCCAACAAAGTGTGATTTGTGAAAAATAGTTTGAAATTGTTTTGAGAAGAAGTGAAGTTGTTTATCAATGATTATGTAAATGCAAAAAAAATGTTTTGAAGTTGGAACGTTACTAACGAGTAACAAGTTGTTCTTTGTATGCAACATGGTTTTGAAGTTTTGGAGAGTTACTAACGAGTAACAATTGGTGGAAATCAAAACAAGCAAATTGTGAACACCAATTCAACATTTTAATGCACCACAACAATTTAATGCATCAAGGCTCTAAGTGGCCTATCCTTTGCCAAAACTTCACAAGCTTCAAACAACAATTTACATTAAACTCAAAGAGCAAAGAAAGCATGATTAAACTTGAGGATGCATCAAGGTCATTGGAGACCAATCATGTGCGCAAATTCAATTGTTTATAGACCCCTTTTTGCTCACATTTCACAAGCACATCAAATGGGAATTGAATTTTTAAATGCTTACAAGCATAGGCATCAAGGTTGAAGTAACCTATCTCTTGCCAACTTAGCATAACCCAAGATCATTTGTGGATCATAAATGAACCAAAACCCAAATTCATTTTCTCAAATCACAAATTAATCGTCAATTTATTTCAACAAGTCAACCAAATCAAGCAAGCAAATGACACTAGCAAGACTTAGGAACATTTATTCACAAGATCCAAGCAATCGAACACCAAAATCAACAACTATTCATATTTTTTTGATTTTTGTGAAAGTAAGAAGGCATGAAAAATGAATATTTGCAAAATCAAACAACATGTTTGGACATTGGAACTTCAAAATCAAGCCCCCATAACAAGATTGCATAAAGAAATGCATCAAAACTCGATTAAACCTATTTTATACTAAAGGTGCGAAACATTCATAGCTTCCTAACACAATTTTATTTCACAAAATGCAACAAGCAAAATGATAACACAAATCACAATTTATTCAAGGGTGAGAAGCAATCTCAAACACCCAAGCCTCCCTAAGTGCTTGTCAAAATGTTTGAGACACCTCTCACCAACAACAATCAACAAATCAACAATATAACAACACTAAAATGCATGAATATGGTAGGATGAAAAATTAGAAACATGATATCTACATTTTGATGCAAAAAAGTTGAAGATGATGCTAGGTTTTAAGAAGTTTACCTCAAATCCAAGTTAAGGAATGACTAATATGAAGAACAAGACCACAAATCAACTTGAATCTTCACCAAACTTCAATGAAACCCACGAAATGCTTGCTTAAAAATGCCCTTTGATGATGCAAGCTTGAATTAAATTAGGAGAGAAGGAAGATATATGAAGTAGGAATGGAAATGAGGTGAAAAAATGGTGATTTGGTGAAGGAGAAGTGAAAAATTGATGGAGGAAGAGGGTGATATGATTTCGGCCAAGAGAGGGAATTAGGAGAGGGAGTTGTGTGCTAGGGTTGTGTGAGTGAAAATGAGGCCAAGAGCCTCCCTCCTTGTGAGGTGAATAGGGTATATATAGAAAGCAATTAGGTTTAAGGGTGGTTAGGTCATTGTGCACTAGTTGTGCTCTAGGATTTGATTTTAATTTTGAATCAAAGGCTAGGATTGAGGCTCACATGGATTGAGGACATTGAGAAAACACAAAATGAGAGAATAGAGAGGAGAAATTCGAAATAGCAAGGGAGGGGTCCTTGGTGACCAAGTTTTGCTAGTTGTCATCTTGTACTATTGTACTATTATATGACCATTCCATTATCCCTTCATTTTTGATTATTCTTCTTAGGATAATTGTACAAAAATACACCCAATTTAGGCCACATACTAGGAATCTTAGGAATATGCCATTTTATGTGATCACCATGACCAAAAATGTCATAAAAATCACATCTTGGAACTTTTTTGTAGAATATTCCCTTTTGATCCTTTTTTGAAATTTTGTGCACAATGTATGCATGCATGCGCATACATACATACATGACCAAAAATGTTTTGCCTCAAATAAATTTCTCTAAAATTGCACAATGATTCTTGATAAAAAAATTATCCTCTTTTGACAATGACCAAAATACCCTTTTGCCCTAAAAACCTTGTTTTTCAACAACAAATGCATTTCCACTCTAACAATGAATTTAAAAGCCCTAGAATGACTTTTAAAACCCAAAAATGCATGCACAATGCTCTTCACTCTTCAAAATAAAACCACACTTCTCAATTTATTTATTTTTGCGGAAAATTAGGGTTTTAAACCTAGGCGGACAAAATTAGGGTATGACAGGTTGGTTTTGTTCTAACCCTTTCTCTTTTTCTATTGAGGGGTTTCTTATTAAACACTAAGTTTTAATTGTTGTCTGATTTTGTAATCAGATGTTCATTAGTTGTTGACAAAATTATAGTTTGTTTTAGGGTTTGTTGATCTATTTGGTAGTCAATTTGATTAACTGAGTTTTATTACTGAACTTTATTTTCTATGCTTAGTAAATTAGGTTCTGAGATTAGGTTTGTTTGATGCTATATTTTGATCAAATTTGTGGTGAAATGTTAAATGTTTGGGGCGTGATGCTGATGTTGGAAATTTGATCTTTGTTAAATTAGTTTCTCTTTCTTCCTTTTGAAAATCATATAGATCTATATTTACAACCAAATTATCACTCTTCATGAATCTCTGAATGTCTCCCCACAAAAATGTGATCTCACGATACATACCAAGAGAAGAATTTCCACACACCATATGAGCAAAAGTTTGACTTGTGGGTTGAATTTTCATTTTACCCATTCTTCTTTATCCTTCACTGCATCATCTATCATTCTTGCTTTGCAAAACTAGAATATGGAAGAATTGAAGTTGTTGACTACAGGAAAATCTATCTGATTTTCATCTCTCAGTATGTCAGCCAATGTTATAGCCAAATATGATTTACCAACTAAATTTGATGTCTCTTCACAGAGAATATGTTTAGACAATTTCCTCTCCAAACTAATCTTTTTCATTGGCTTTGCTTAGGACAATTAACTCATCTACACATAGAAAAAATATAACAAAATGAACCGGCTAGGACCAACTTATAAAGAATTGGTCATTTCATTTCTGCCTCTTCAATATTTAACCCAGTGGTCACATGCTCAGAAGCTATGCTCATGTGGGCACAAGCTTGCGACTCATGTTAAGTCCCTGCATAAATAGTGAGAATCCTTAAGCTTATTTGTTAAGGCTTGATAGTTTCCCTACAGAAGCTATTCTATTGATAACATATGTGTTTAATATAGAAATCCTGATTAACTTGTTATAGGCTGCTGAGTTGGTTTTTAAAAACAATAATTAAGCACTAAACTTGTAAGCAAAATTTCCAACGTTAGTGCAGTTTCTTTGACATTGTTTGCCATTAATATTAATTTTGTCTTTTTTTCTTGTTCTTTAGGCCAGGCTGTCATATCTTGTTGCTGCCATCGGCCTCACCCTTTCCCTGTGTCACCATCGCCCTCTTGTGCTGAAACCGTTTCAGGTATCTATCATTGTTTTGTGCTTAAACCCTTTGCCTAGTTTGCTTAGTGCAACTCTTTCTATTTGTTTGTTAAATTCGAAAATAATATGCTTTGTTTGTTTGTTGCAATCAAATTGGAATCCTTTCTTTTTTTAAATGTGAAACTCTTTCTCTCTATAAGCTGTGTATAAAGTAGATTCTTTTTACTATTTTTTTAATGTAGCTATGGATCGTAGTTGGATGCAAAGTAATAAGTTGAGTGATGAGTATGCGAATGGGGTGGAAGAGTTTTTAAAGTTGAGTGATCGTAGTTGGATACAACAGGATGAAAGGTCTTAGGAAACCAAAGCCTCAATGGGTGATACCTAAAGTAAGTATTTATTTTTTACAATTCCTAATTGTATTCAATTCTCTGATTATGAGTTATAGAGTGTTAAATTGCAAGAGGAACCAATTGCCAATTCTGCATGATTTCATGGATGTGGGTGAGAATTCCTAATTGCTCTCTTTTGACTCAAATATGGATAGAATGACCTTGTATTCAATTTTGGTTTTGATGTTTGATGTTCACTTATAGGTGGCCAAACAAAATGATGGCAATTCTTGTGGCTATTATGTAATGATAAATACGATGACTATTGTCTCCGCAACTATCACTAACAATTGGAAAAAGGTAACTGAATTTTTCAACTTTTAAGATGATTACTAGATAATTATTGTTTAGTAGATATTATATCATGGTTTTTATGTACCTTTTATTCTTTTAGGAATTCAATATAAGTGGTCCATTCACATCTGAAGAATTGAAGCACATTAGACAAGTTTGGGTGGAGTTCTTTCTAAGGTTGTATGAGGAGCGTAAGCCAATTGGAAAGGTGGAAAGAAGAAAAAAGTTTAAGTGAAAGTGTAGTACATTAACATGCATTTTGGAATATTATTTGAATATCATGAATTTGTGTACGCGTTTTTTTGAATCGATTAAAGTGTAATACATTAGCGTACATTTTGGTATGAAATGTAAGAGTTTAACTCTATATATTTAAGTGTATTACTTCGATTAACCGTATGGGTATGTGTTCCTCTTGGCTAGCTGAAATTTTAGTACCTTAAAAATGTTTTGAAGTGTGCAGTTAAAAATGTTTCGAAATGTGCAGTTTTGTATTTGCAGGGTGAAAAAAAAATACACACTATTAAAGTCGGATATTCATATAATCCGACATTAAATAACGATTTTCAAGTCGGATATTCCAGTTATTCGACGTTAAACGTTCTCCAACGAGGACAGAAGGCGGTAATTAAAGTCGGATTCTGATTATCCGACTTAAAAAGGGTCATTTTAAGTCGGATGCATATCCGACTTTAAAACTCACACTTTCTAAGTCCCTCGTATATAGGTCGGATTCGCATTCGACTTTAAAAGGCCAAAATATCCGACTTTAAATCCCTTTTTCCACTAGTGTATCTTTTGTAGCTTGAATATGAATATACCATTTACCCAGTTAAAGGAAAAGGCAGACAGGAAGGTTCGCCGAGAAGGAGAGTGGCGTAGAGACATAGGTCGTTTACGTTACCCCAAGTACAATTGTGGACATGTGACTGTTATCCTTACAAGAGACATGTTAGCAACTTTTGTTATACGGACTCTTCTACTATATGGGTGACACAAGTAAAATAAAGTTCTATATAAAAATGTATAAACTATTAAATCCCAATTCCTACCAACGACAATATAAAGAAAGAAATAGCTTTTTTAGTTGACTAAGTTAATAAGACTCCTACTTTTGGAGTCTCCAAAATCACCAAGGGCACTGCTAGCAATTGAGTACAATCTGAACTTGTGAGGCTTGCCATTCTTGACAACAAAAAAATTAATAAAGGGAAAATTCATAAGCACAAAGCACACACCCTCATTGCTAAGACCATATGCCAAGTATCACCAGGAGCATCATCTTCAGTGATCTGAGTTAAGAAGACACCTTCCAGTGTATGGTTCCTTTGGTTTGTACTTATTCACAACAATACCTTCATCCCGTGTCTTAGATATATTTTCTACCTTGACAGGTGTCTCCGTTGTAACTTGGGTTCTGATTGAACCTACCCTTCCACTAGTAGAAACAGCTTTTAATTGCAAAGAAACCTTAAAAACAAAGGAAAAGAAAGATGCATAAGGGGTAGCACCGTAGCAGTACCATACATAAGGAAATGAGGAATTTCAAACAATGGTAAATCATAATTCACAAGGACCATTTTAGTTACCTAGATATCATATTCTAAACTTCAACCAAGTAACCACAAAGCTGATGTGTTCCCAAATTCCCAACTCATCATTAAATTGATACATCAAAGTTACTACTATGCAATTTATTACAGAGAGGAAATTTTGCAAGCTGATATGTAAAAATGTCTAATTTCCAAAATGCATATTTTCGAAACTTTTAATTAAGAAACTTTCAGTGTTGCAAGTTAAGAGCAACAGATTGGGAAGCTCAAATATAGGGTTTTCTTAAGGAGAAGGGGCAAATGAAATGAGTTATTGGAAGAAGATAACGATTACTTACCAGCGGCAACCGATGAAGAAGAAGGAGCGGCTGCTGCGTGGTGTCGAAGAAGAGCAGGCCGCACAATAGAGAGAGAAAGAGATGAGAGAGTCGCGAGTCACAATGGTGGATGTGGGCTAAATGGGATATGGGCTAACTAGTGAAAAGACCAAAATGTCTTTAATGAAACGCTTGGTTCCTCTTTTTTCAAAGATTACGTGTGTTCGGACCTTATGAACCGAACTGGCTCGGATGTTCATTACTGAGTGTTGTATCTTCAGAGACATCCCCTAAAATTGTTTTTTTACGAAGTAAGGACCTTACGAACCGAACTGGTTCGACACTTAAGTCTCAAACCACTATAACATACAAAAGATATTTTATGATTTATCAACGTCTCAGATTCCACCATCTTTTATCATCAACAGCTTAAAATCAGTCAAACGTGTCAGAAAAATGAGTGGCTAATATTTCCTTTGGAAATTGTGTCCCAACGGATAGAATTTCAACTATTCCGATGAGACAAAATCAATGGCTCATGTACGACCACACCTATTATGAATAGGTTCTCACATATCACTGAGTTTCATACAAACACCCTACCCATATTTTTGCTTTATCTTCTTTACTTCTTCACAAACACCCTAACCCCACCTGCTGAAATGGAATGGCAGTTGTGCCCAACCCAGTACTCAAATGAAAAATCCCTAACCGTCATTTATCACCGTGGAACTGTCACCAACAGGGATGATGGTGTGGATTTTCGCTGTCACAATCCTATCTTTTGTAGGTTGAATTTGAATATACCATTCACCCAGTTGAAGGAAAAGCCAGAGAGGAAGGTTCGCCGAGAAAGAGAGTGGCGTAGAGACATAGGTCATTTACGTTACGGCAAGTACAATTGTGGAGACGACGGGACTGTTATCCTTACTGGAGACATGTTAGCAACTTTTGTTATGTGGACTCTTCTACTATATGGGTGACACAAGTAAAATAAAAGTTCTATATATAAATGTATAAACTATTAAATCCCAATTCCTACCAACGGCAATATAAAAAAAGAAATAGCTTTTTTAGTTGTCTAAGTTAATAAGACTCATACTTTTGGAGTCTCCAAAATCACCAAGGGCACTGCTAGCAATTGAGTACAATCTCAACTTGTGAGGCTTGCCATTCTTGATAACAAAGATATTAATAAAGGGAAAATTCATAAGCACGAGCACCCTCAGTTTTAAGACCATATGCCAAGTATCACCAGGAGCATCATCTTCAGTGATTTGAGTTAAGAAGACACCTCCCAGTGTCTGGTTCCTTTGGTTTGTACTTATTCACAACAATACCTTCATCCCGAATCATTTCCATCAGCATTTGACATTTTTGTGGGGTTTGTAATGGTGCGCCGATGAGGATATGAGCGGCTATGTTGTACCTTATATACAAGAAGAAGCTTGAGGAAGAGCATAGGGTCAAACGAAAGTTGTGTATCGATCCCATTGTGTAGAATTGATGTTGCACTAAAATGGGATAAGTCTATAGGTTGGTAGATGAGGTTAAGCAATCTTGTAAGCTTAGAAAATGTAAGATGCAGCAGTCTTATGCTTCCATCCTGCTACATGAGTTGCATGGTTGGAGTTATTTTTTTCAATTGACTTTACATGTGTTTTATTATTTTAATAGAGTTTATCACTAATTTAAGGAATAAATGTAAGATTGTCATGAATGGAGCAGACATATAAGACAAAAAATTGATTTTCCTATGTAACCGTGCATTTTTTTCTCATTGGCGGCAATTAGCTTGGTTGACTCTGTTGAAGATAACAATTTGAAATAATTTCCAATTTTTTTTTTGTTTTGTAAACACATTTTCGAATATTTAATATTAGGACTTATGTATCACCTTATTTTATTAAAAAAAATAGTGCTTGATGTTTAATTTAAAAAACGAATTTCGCTTAGTAAAAAAATTGAAAACAAGCCTTATTATTTACGTAACATATGTGATTGTTGTTTGTTTACTAGTTTATTACACTATATTATTATAATTTGCAACAAAGCCAAAAATCATTCGCAATTGTCAGTGATTTAGTAGATTAAATAAGGTCATTAAATCGCAAATACAAGTAATGGGTGTGGTCAATAGATAATAAACGTTGGTTAAGAAGGGAACACTGTCGAACGTTGGCCAAAAAGTGGGAAAGCAAGATTCGCAGATGATGTCAGGTTTAGGTTGTCATGCATGTTGCGAGGTGACGGTATGGTTCAGTATGTCAAACTGATTTGTGACCATATGAGTGTGGAAAAAGACAAATAGATTTAAAGATTCAATGCGATATTAGTTCGATTGAAATGGAACTAAATTTCGTAACTAAGTTTGTTGGTAAGTAACCAACTTTGTTCCATTGTCATGCATTCGTTTTTATTAATTTATTAGTTATAGTAAACATATTATTTAATGGATAGTTGTAATACTATACAACTTTAAGATGTTATATTAATCATATAATCCAAAATTATAATGGTAATTACAACATAATAATAATGGAGGAAGATTTTAATTTGATTAGAAGTTTTACATTAGAATGACACATTATAGATTAGGAAAATAGTTTTTGTGATTTTACTAATAATGATTAGAACCATGAAATGGTGACATACAGTTGTAAGTAAATCGCAACATTACTCAAAGTTAAGACAAACCATTAGACGAAATGGTTTTGAATTGCATGAACAACGAATAAAACAAATAAAATAGTAATTATAACAATAAGACTCTGCACCCTAGCCCTTTCCTTAAGAAGTTTGTTTTGTAGCCGCTCAATTTTTTGGATTCCTTGTTCCAATAGCTTATCAGTGTAAAGGCAACCACTACAAGGAGGAGTTTGTGTTGTTGTTGGTGGTGCAACAATTGTATCTGAATAATGTTGTGCCATTCTAGCACTTCTTGGAAGATAATCTTGTGCAGTCAAATCGTCCTCCCACCTAAAGAGTTTGCAACTTTGTTCTGTGTTCTAAACAAAATGAATAACAACAATTTGTGAGGCTATGAAAGTTGGAGCACAATGGAGATGCAACACAGTTCTACAAAGAAAGATTTGACTTACTTGTCAATTTGCACATTTCCAGTACCTCCTATTTGGATTTAGGGATGTGTTTGCGATGTAGGCTCTCATTGTCGTATCACAACCACAAATGGGCAACCTATTTGCATCTAAGTTACCCATTGGAATTGAATTAGAACCTTGCGATCCTGCCATGAATTCGTATGGTTGCGTCGTTTTGGTAGTGAAGAAGATTGCACTCTGAACCTTGGGTAACAGTTGGGTATGTGTGTGTATATATGAGTGAATTACCAGTAGTTGATGTCATTTATTGGTTCCTAATAAATAATGGTCGCATGTAACGTTTAATGTTTTAATCGTTATTTGATTTTATGATTACTATATATAAAGTTGAATTAAATAATGAAATACGTATGTTCAGCCGTGCGGTTAAGAGTCATATTGGTTGTTACCATCAACTACGAAATCAACGGTGGAGAATGGATGATTCGTACTTCATTGATGGCTATTATTCACGATCCGCGTGACAGCTTGGTTTACTACAAATAGTAAATAAATTGAATTGAATAATTGGTTGGGAAAGTAAGAATAGTCGAAAATAATTCTTAATTGTAAATAATTTATTTTTAAATAATTTATTTCTAAAACAAATTTAAGTGGTGAAGCAAAATAAAAGAAATTTAGGGGCCGAAGATTAAGATGCAATTGTGAAATGTAAAATAACTTTTGTGGTAATCAGGTGCATTGCTAGTTATTCGACGTTAATTATAATATAAGACTCAGTACAAGCACAATTTGATGGTAAACATTGTTGATAACAATAGTTCAACCCATCTTACAAATTGGACCACCAGCTACAGTATAAGTAACTTTGAAGTCGATAGGAATTTCCTTACTTTGAAGTTCAAAGATGTTGAACATTGATCTAACACCGGCGTCGTTATTTATTGCAACAAATTCATATTGAATAGAGTCATCTTCCAACGATATGTAGGGGCATCTAAATGATATGGTTTCTATTCTCCTTGTTTCACCGTTTCTAATTAAAACCCAATTAAACTGGCTTTTTAGAGAAGCAAATGTGTATTTAGTGTTAATAGGAAACATAGTTGGAGGTTTACCAAAATCAAATGTAACTGATGCATATTTCCTAACCATGTCTTCAAAGGTTTTGAAGGAGGGGGAGGAGGAAGAGGAGGAGGCGGGAGAGGAGGAGGAGGAGGAGGAGGAGGAGAGGTGAGGATATGTGAATACAAGTAGGCTAAAGACTTCAATTTATAGTGTCGTTTTACTTTGTTCCCCTAATTCAAATATCGTGTTATAACATAAACAATGTATAACCTTTAAATAAGATACAATGTGGTTACTACTGTATGTTGTTAGTGAACAGAGTATTAATGAGATTCGATGTCTTTTGTTCAGGAGAAACTTTGTTAGCAATTCACTAAATAGTGATACGGAATGAGGAACTTTGTTACAATTTCTGATTTCCAATTCTTATAGAGCGAGAGACTAGTGACTCACAGACAATTATGAATCAGGTCCACATTTTATCTGACATCCTAATGTATCTGAATTACATTATAACTAAATAATGAACAATATATGATGTTAGAATTTGAAACCCTAATAGTGTCATATGCACAACTAATAACATTAGACGACATATTTAGTTTTATATACATTTTATGTTGTGTATTATGCACATGTTATGTCGTGTGTTCGATACTTCCATGGACCGGGGTTTTTTAATTTTACTATTTTCAAATGGCTTTGTGTATTTTCTAGTGTGAAACTCCAAGTGACACGGATCACTAATAGTGCCCGTTGATAACAAACACGAAGATAGTACTTGACCGTTGGATGGGCCGAGCTTTTAATTATTTCGTGCGACCTAACAAGTTGTTGTACAACTTCAGTTTAAACTTGATAATAAATATTATAGTCACAATATTTATTACCCTAATAAACCATAACTACCTACCAAAATTGAATGTCATCTATTACATTCAACAACATCAAAACTTGCATTCCCCATTATAAATAACCACACGAAGTATTTACAATCAGAACCCTCATCAACATCATCTTACTACCCACTTTTAATCTTATCCTCATGTTGCTCCACCGTTTGAACTTTATTTTCTTAAGGAAGTATTGACATTTTAGTCCGACTAAGCCTCCTGATGGCAATGTAGTCGTGACTAAAGTGGTGGATTTGTTCATGTTTCAAGCAATCGATGTCATGTTCCTTTGGAATGCTCGTAGTGACTAAATGTATTTCGGTCTTTTTCACGGGAACCGCTAGAGATTTTCGGTTCATGAGACCAATGTGAACTTAATACTCGTATAGAGAGTAAAGTTCATTTGGATTTCGTCATCATTGAACCATACAAATGGAAGATCATCAACATTCAATGGGTCTGGTGGTTCGTGGAAAAAGACCGAGCAAGTGAGGAAGGATGCGCGTATAATGTGAAGATCATCGAGATAGAATGAGGAAATTCAGTACTTAGTCTTCTCAGTAAATTCAAAACCAGCCTTCTTCCATGCAGTACTCGAGACGTACACTCATCATTGTATGAATTAGTCAATAAATTAAAAAACTTTGTCTCTGTTGTTCATGTCTTGTAAATGTGTTGAAATTAAACAATCTTTCATATTTGTCAATTTATATGCGTGTCTGGTTTTGTACAGCTTTCTTAATATTAATATTTTTAAGTTGGAATAAACTAAATAATATTAATAGAGCATGTGAAATACGGATTAATTAAATTTAACCTAATTACAAATAATGTTGTGAAATGTTGGAATCCAAATTTGTGTATGATCCAAAAATTCTAAAACATGAGTCGGCATATATAGTTGTACGAAGGAATTGTGCAATATGCAAAAGTTTTAATATTTTGTTAGATGATCGTTTGGTTTCACATTCCCCTAAGTTTAAAATAGTTATTGTTTGTTTTTTGTAATACGATCAGTAATTTTTGTTCAATTTTATTGACATACACCTTTAATTAAAATAAAATGGACAACTATTCGTTATATTCAAATGTTTTTTATAAAATATTGTATTACATAAATTTGTGGGACTTAATTAGTCTTTTAGTTTCGTGTTTATGTGAATGTGTATCTCTTATGATTAATATGATTGTCCTAATTAGGTTTAAGGGTTTTGCATTATACCGAATTAAAAATAATTTTCCTACCATCCACACTTTAAGATTAACATTAATAATAAAACATAAACAATTAAGACGATGACAAAAAGAAAAAAACAATAAATGCTAATTTATAAACTGATGTGGTTGGCGTTTACTTGTTTGTCATTTGGTGGGTGGAACCTTTATTCGTTCCCCAGACATGGATGGACATGTAAATGACATCACTTTGAAAGCTAGCAACATGCATTCAGCTCATTGTCTTCCAAAAAAAAATAACACTTCACGTGGGAGTAGTAGATATAATGGACAATTGGTTACATGGGCGGTGCGCGCATATGCATGCTATGTTAACAAAAAATTTTGAACAAAAAATGTTAATACAAAGTAGTATAAATATACATAACCGTACTCTATCACCATACCATCACAACCCTGTTAATATATCAATCTTTCTGTTAAAAGGGTCACACAACTCTTATTGATGATGACAATATGATAGTCAGTGTTGTCTTTAATTTATTCTTCACCCTTCTCTTTGATTCTTTCTTCTCCCTTATCTACTCCGACGACCCTAATTGGAGATACACTCTTAATCAGAGTCTCGGAGTATATAAGGTGGGGGATGGGGTCACCTTTGATCATTTGTCTTTGCTATTTTTTGAAGTCGTCGGAGTAGATAAATGTTACCGGACACGTCCACCAAAGCCACCTTCAACTCAAGTCATTACCGTGACTTGGGATGACGGTAATCCCCCTTGTGATATATATTGAACTCGTGGTTTACGGTACATTTTGGGATGAGAAAAATACGATTTGGAGAGAGAAACTCTATGCTTCGTTATCGAGGATTTTGGAGACGATGAGAGTACTGGGTATACAAAGGTCACAACTATCATATGTTGGGTGTATAGTTTATGTTATTATTATTTTGTATTTCATGACCATTTGCAACAAAGTTGATAAGTTAGTTGATATCAGAACAAGATTCAACACAACTATCAACATTGTTTTATTTTATATGTGTTCTTAATTTTATGTTATCCAGAATAAATGTTACATCTACTATCACTTTCTTTTTATTTAAAAACAACACAATTGTTAACTTTGTTTTCATTACTCCTCCCATTGTGTAATATTACTTCGATTAATAGCAATAAATTTGCACCCTCTGTCGCGAAAACGGTAGAAAAATAAAACACCTTAACATATGATTGCGCATCTAACCCTTATCGTTGACGTTGGATGCTTATATAAAAAAACAAAAAAAATTGACGATCACGTGTGAATAGTAGAATAAATAATGGAGCATTGGTTGCAGTGACCGTCTTCGTTTGTTGTTTTAAAAACAATAACAAAAAACCGTCCAACATAAGAGTCGAACTGGGGGCGCTGATGAGGCAGCTGAGTACGTGTAATTCGCTTTACCTTTGGGGGAGGATCATATCCTGTGGAAGTATCTAAAACTTAATTATATATTATACTTTTCTTCAACCATCCACTTTTAATTCTTTAAATACCCCTCAAAAAAACAAGCTATCTCCCTACAAGAAGCATCCATTTAACAACAACAAAATCTCTTATTTCTGTATATTCATTACTAAATAAGTTGTCTTTATTTTTTGTTCTTCTTCTCAATTTCGTTGGACCAATATGGCAAAAGAAAGATGTGAACAGATTGTTCGGTATATGAACAACATGGACTATGGTAATTCCTACTTTAAGCAATATATATTATATATTGTTAAAATTTTGATTATTGTCCTAATTGATTGTCAACATCTATATTTTCTTTACTTGTAGGAGATGACTTCACAAATGACACAAGAGACAATTTCTGTGTGGTGTACAAGGCACCAAATGATAATCAACTTGTAATAACACGTGTTTCTTATCATCCTAATCTGGTTGGCAGCGTTTGAATTACCCTAAACTAACATATTGTCTTATTTTATGGTATGTTAACGTTCTAATAGGTTCTACCTGCTAGCTATGTGGATCAATGGTGGGACACGTTGGAGTGTCCATTGTTCATTGTATCCAGTTACCAAATCTGGTCCCCCCTTGAACTTTGTGCTCCAGGGGGCATGTTGATAATTAAAGGTGGAGAATGGGAAGAATTGTTGGAGAATAATGCACGGGATGATGATAGACCTGTTAAAGTCTTATTTGAAGACATCGACAACACTCATTTAAGATTCAGACTACGTGTTTTTACCCGGTATCGTATGGAGGTAGCACCTACGACTCACAGTGGTTTTCCAATTAGGATCTGAATACCTTTTACGGGTGAATGCTGCTATGAAAGAGTCGTAAGTTTTTACATGGATGTTGAACAAGCATAAGTACATTGAAAAACAAAATAATATTGCGAAATTTAAATAAACTTAGAGTTGTAAATGATCGTTGTGAGATATCTTTTAATGCTTTTCATATTTTGTTCGCAGCCATTATGTCATACGTTTGGCAAAAAACTTGACAAGGAAGTATTAGGCACGGATAGCATCGAGAAAATTACATACATCGATGGAACCATGAACAAAGTACGGCTCCAATATGAAAATGATTTGTGGTGGTTTACTAAGGGTTGGTTTCAGTTGACCCGTAATTTTGTATTGATTAGACCCAGTTATTTGTTTCTTGAATATACCGGGCGGTTGAACTTTCGGCTGAAGGCAACTCAAGGATATGGCAACCGTTTGGAACACACACGTGGAACTACTGACGAGGTAGTTGAGTATTGTTGGTATCCGAACATTAGAGAACAAAGAGACAGAATGGGTCGGCCACTGGTAAGTATTTAATATAGGAATTAGTGGCTAGAAATAAAAAGAGAAAAATATTATTAGTATATGCAAAAAATGAAACTTGAAATGCGTAAATATAATTTTGATACACCTCTATGTACGGCGCCAGTGTGTATTACAAAATAATTCTGTGGCAGGATGTACCTATGGATGCTATGAAGAGGTTGTTTGTGATCAACCAGAAGCAAGTAAGAGTAATGTTACCATCCGGTGGAATGGAATTGTGGTCTTTGGTGTGGTATGATAACCCTTATCGCCCTCCAGGGTCTCGTAAAAGCTGCATTGTAGTTCATGGTTGGATGGATTTCATTTATACCCTTCAAATTCCCTCCGGACACTGTCTTCGTTTTCGTAGCCAGTCGAATGAAAGTTTTATTCGTATCGAGGTTGTTGCTGATGATGTTCGTGAAGGTGAACCCTAGAAGCAAGTATTTGGAAAACTACTTTGTCAACGGTATATGAGTGCACGAGTCATGGTATTTTTGTTTCTCGTTTTTTTATTTTTATTTTGTGTTCAAAGTTTCTACCGTTTCTAATGGTTGGGATTTGTTAATTTGAGATAATCAACGGAAAAGAGTAGTTATCTGCGTGATGGACTACATGTTTCACATAATTACTATATTTAAATGCATTTACCAAGTAATAACGACTCGATGCAAAATTTGAATTATTTTGGCAATTACAACTGTGAAGGTATACGTCTTTATAGAGACCTATGGAAAAGATGATATCTACGTGTGGTTTTAATATTAAATAAATGAACGAATACGTCTTTATTGTTTTTTTTAAGCAATAAAAAAATACTTAGAAGAAATAATGCACGACACTAAAAAACGAAATCTATATCACATGGAATATGCACATGATGGAAATCTCAATGAGCATTACTTTAAACAACTAGTCGATGGCTATGTACCTGGATTCCAGTGTTAACGTGGGAAGACTAGTACTTTGTTTAATCCGCGCGAGTACACTACATTGGTACATACCATTGAATGAAACGAGTAACGGAGGAAAATGTAAGAAGAGGAGGAAACATTGGTACAACAATGTCGCATTGAAATGTTTTCAGAGATATCATTAATAAAGTTTTTTCCATTTAAACGTCCAAAAATTATATTAATTTAAGTAATATTTAAATGTGTTATGGTTGCTTAGTTGAAGAAGATCAATATGTATGTATGATTAGGGTTAACATGTTAAGTTTTAATTATGAGAAAGTTTAGTACATGTGTATTTGTGACAAAGTTGTCATTTGGTGGGGCATGGGGTAGGGCATTCGGTGGGGCATGTTTGGTCACTTCTCGCGGTGACACTGTTTGAACATGTGGGTTGAGTAAATTTTGTTTTGTCGGTTGGGGCGGTATGTAAACACGTGGGATCACCACCATGAACATGTGTGGGATAAGCACAAAAAATAAAGTGTAAATGAATGTGGGATATGTCTCATGACAAAAAATACTACATAAAGATGTGATATATGTTGCCTAGAGTATTTGATATCACATGCATATGTAGGGTTATGTAATATTTAGGGTTTAGTACTCCCTTCGTCTCATATTAAGTGTCGTTTAAGGTTATGCGCAGGTATTAAGAAAATGATTGGATATGCTAAATTTTAGGGTAAAAAAATGTGGTAGGACTAAAACATCTTTACACTTTTCTTGGTTGGTGCAAAGACACGGTTATTGATATTCTAAAGTAAGGGTATTGTTGGAAAGTAATAATAAATATTGTATTGGGATTCTAAAGTGACAGATAATTTGAGACAAAGAAAAATGGCAAACAAAACACTTAATATGAGACGGAGGGAGTAGTAGTTACATGTATAATAAATAACCTCTAAGAACAAGTTATCGTTAAACAGTTGAAATAAAGAACAATTACTACATATGTTATCGTTATTAACGAATGAGTTGCATATAATGTTTAAAAAATAAACAACAATTAAACAATATTACGTTGTAAATTAACACAATAGTCATAATGATGTAAACACTTGAAATATTTATCGAATACAAATACAAATATGATTGACTCTTAATTTTCCAATATTTTACATGAGTATTATACTGCATAAAGTATACTGAGATATAGATGTTATAGAATTTATGTTTTATGATTCGGTAGAATGGAATCACAAAAGGTTATTGAAATTATAGATTTCCAGGATTATCATGATGATGATGATGAGTGTACGTCTGGAGCAGTCCATGGAAAAGTGGAGCAGCATCAAGAATGACTAGGGACTAGCTCATTCAATCTTGATGATCTTCCATTTTCAGTTTCCGATCATGCTTCCAAAATTGATGATGATGAAAGTGGAAAAGACTGAAAATATTTAGCAACTACGATCATTCTAAAGAAACTTAACATGCATATTTTTAAACAAGACCATGTCGACCGCCTTAGTCACCACGACACTCTCATCAGGAGGCCTACTCTGATTAGAATGGTCGTAGTTGCTAAGGAAGCAAAAATAGTCAGGTAGTAGCCACATGAGAAAAAGATTGCGGTTGGTAGAAGGTAGAAAGAAGTTAATTGTTGTAGAGACATGGTGTGGTTATTTATAATGGGGAAATCCAGGTATAGAAATTTAATTTATTGTAGGTGGTTAGTAGTTAGTGGTTAGCGTCATAAATATTGTAACAACCAATCTGAAACTCAATATTGAATTGTTGATGTCGAACACTTGTTAATATAATGTTAATAATATTGACGCTTCTAATATTAAATAATTAATAATAAAATTTACGTGTGTAATATTAAAATAAGTCAAAGTTCGTTATGTAAATTATCAATCGTTCGATGGTAATTCAATGGTTGAGATTCGGATATTGCATCATACAACCCAAGAAAGTCGTTGCATGTGAAAGAAATCATGTTTATGCAATTTTCAGCAACAGCTTTTCCCTTAAAGAAATCAACGGATTACATTTGCCGATTCACGTATTATCAACGGCTCATATACATGATTCGCGTCAGATACAGCGACTACATTTTACGTAATACCTGTTAACAAATCAACGAGTGAGATTTGAGGTTTTTGTTTTTATCAACGGCGAATATCCATTATCTGCGTGACATTCAGCAAGTAACACGTGATACACTTTAAGAAACAAATGGTTCAGATTTCCCTGTTTTACTAATTATCAACGGCCATTATTCGTTATCCGCCACTGCCTCACAAACTGAAACATATAGAATAATTAATAAAATGAAGGAGAAAAAAATAAAACTACCTTTGACAGGTATCGAACCCTGGACATTACAGCACCATGTCACTATAAATTTGTTTTCCTACTTTTTTCACCTTTTTTTAACCTCTAACAATTTATACATCTTAAAATGTATGTTATTAACAATAATATTAATACGATAGTAGTTAAGAAACATAATAACAGTCAGAGAGTGAAGGAGAGCAACAGTCATTCTAACTACGATAGTTAGTGACTTATTTGTTGATTAAGGAGAGCAATCAGTGTTTCATAGTGATTGAAAGTAATATAGAGTGAGAGAGAGTGAGGCTGTTATACACTATTAGTGTTTCATAGTGATTGAAAGAAATATAGAGTGAGAGAGAGAGTGAGACAGATTGAGAGAGTGTGAAAGAGAGTGACACTGTTGTACACGATTAGTGTTTCATAGTGATTGAAAGTAATATAGACAGAGACAGACTGTGAGAGAGTGGGAGCGAGTGAGACTGTTGTACACTATTAGTATTTCATAGTGATTGAAAGTAATATAGACTGAGAGAGTGTGAGAGAGAGTGAGACTATTGTACACTATTGGTGTTTCATAGTGATTGAAAGAAATATAGAGTGAGAGAGAGAGTGAGAGAGACTGAGAAAGTGTGAGAGAGTGACACTGTTGTACACCATTAGTGTTTCATAGTGATTGAAAGTAATATAGACAGAGACAGACTGCTAGAGAGTGGGAGAGAGTGAGACTGTTGTACACTACTAGTGTATCATAGTGCTTGAAAGTAATATAGACTGAGAGAGTGTGAGAGAGAGTGAGACAGAGTGAGACTATTGTACACTATTAGTGTTTCATAGTGATTGAAAGAAATATAGAGTGAGACTGTTGTACACCATTAGTGTTTCATAGTGATTGAAAGTAATATAGAGTGAGAGAGAGTGAGAGACAGTGAGACAGAGTGAGACTATTGTACACTATTAGTGTTTCATAGTGATTGAAAGAAATATAGAGTGAGAGAGAGAGAGACAGACTGAGAGAGTGTGAGAGAGAGTGACACTGTTGTACACCATTAGTGTTTCATAGTGATTGAAAGTAATATAGATAGAGACAGACTGTGAGAGAGTGGGAGAGAGTGAGACTGTTGTACACTATTAGTGTTTCATAGTGATTGAAAGTCATATAGACTCAGAGTGTGAGAGAGAGTGACACTGTTGTACACCATTAGTGTTTCATAGTGATTGAAAGTAATATAGACAGAGACAGACTGTGAGAGAGTGAGATTGGATAAATTAAATAAAATTGCAACAGCATGTGAAAGAAGGATTAATTAAATTTAACCTAATTATGCATAAATAAAACATATGTTGGATTCCAACATGTGTATGATGCACAAATTTTGAAACATGAACCGCCATATTTACATGTACGAAGGACTTGTGCAATATGCACAAGTTATAATATTTAGTTACATTATCGTTTGTTTTTTGTAAAACGGTAACTTATTTTATGTTATATGTTATTGATATACACTTATATTTATAAAAGATTGGATAATTAAAAGTTATATTTATGTGTTTTTTATAAAATATAGTATTAACATCTGCTAATAAAATAAGAAATTGAAGCAACAACTCTAAATATTAGACAAACAATAATGATATTGATTTTGTCATCATCATGTTGTTACATACGTCAACATTGTAAGCACATTGAAGGAAACAACATTTGTGAAATAAATTTCAAATTCAATATAACATAAAATTGTGGGAAATGTTTCGAGAATGAACAAATGACTTTGCATAAATTACAAATTCAACATAACATAAAATTGATAATGTATCTTCACTCTAAGCCAGATTCGAACCAAGTATATAAAACTTGAAAGTTAACTTAACTTTCAAACAAAACGAACCACTTGGGTAACCGACAACGTATGAGACACTCCACACTTATCGATGTGCTTGACTCATAAAAATAATCCATGTTGTTCGGTACAACCAAAGCTGACTTTCTTTCTACAACTTTTATTGTTTCCATCACAACATGGACCGTTAATCCGAACTTCAGACCATCGGTGCTGACGTAGGCGGTGGTGTGGCTTTCCGGCAAAATTTAGTCACGACGAGCATTCTAAAAGAACAACTGAGGAACAAACCAAAAGTACTTTTCATAGTTACATGATCATATTGCAAAATTTCCCAATGTTTGGCCATCAACTTCGTGACCAATTGAAGGAAAGATAATGGGAAACGAAAACTAGATGATTCTACGAATATTAATGTATTATGGTGTTGTGGTCTTAAGTCTCTATATTTATAGTAGAATAATTCCCTCATTTTTTTATATTATTTCATTAACTATATTTTACTTGTATTTACTAGTATTTTTTTATATTAGTATATTAAAAAAATTGATGTTGCCACTTTACCTGCGTGACCGTATAGCGTTACGTTACTTGGTCCATTTAATGTGACTAATGAATACTCTCATGTTTCTTTGCACCGTGCCACCGCCCCAACCACACATTTATACACGACCAAGACCCACGAAATGACAACACATCGCAGTCGTTTCGTTACATGGCTACAGCGTCGCGCACCCTCAATAGACCACTCATCAATCATGTCATCAACTGTTACACCGCACATGACATTTTATCGTTTGTGCAGTTTACACACTGTGACATGCATTTAGTGGATTCAATCATTCACCTCATAATAAAATTAAGAAAATGCTTTCAACATTTATAAACGCTTAATACACTTAGTTATGTTAGTTAATATTTTCTTTCCAGTTTCCATTCAACATAAATCTAATAAACAATACTAAAAAATGGTAATAATTTTTTTTGTAATATCAAACATTTAAATAAACTATAACAACAACAACGACAACGTGAAATTGTTAACTGTTTTACAATGAAATTATTACAAAATAATGATCCTTAAGGAGGGTTTGCATCAGGAGTTTAAAACAAAAACAAAGTAAAAAAACTTTGCAAAGATCGTCTCCTCAGTGTACATTGCCTCAACGGTCTACATTTCATTCCATTTTATGGTACAATGTTGATGGAACCCCCAGTGGAGGTTCTCTGTACCACTGATGTGGTTCCCATGACACTCATTTTAGCGGATAACATTTCGAAGATAAACGATGTATGATTACTAGATGTTTCATTACAAATTAAATAGAATCAAGTGTCCTAAATTACAAATTCAACATACTATTGAAATGATATTTTGTGATCATCCTATGCCACGATTCAAACCAACTATCTGAATGTTGAAATTTAACTTAACTTTCAAACCATACGAACCACTTGGGAAACCAGCGACAAATGAGACATTCCAGCTACCTACGCGGTACTCTCATCATCTGCCCGAGCTAGTTGATCACACCACTATCAAATTCGTTGCAAATGCCAAATATTAACATTTGTTTCACGAAGTCTTCTAATGCGGCGAGGAACACAACAGATGGACTACAGAAGAGGAGATAACAGTATATGGAACTGATAGCCTCATTAAAACAATCCAAATTGTTGGAAACAATGCTAAAGTGGCATTTTTAACACAACTGCTATTGTTCCCATTCCAAAATGGACTCTAAACCGGAACTTCACACCATCGCTACTGAGGAGGAGGTGGTGGATGTTTCCGGAACAATTTAGTCACTACGAGCATCCTAAAAGAAAAATAGATGAACAAAATCGAAGGTCTTACAATGAAATGTACATTTTCATGTTGTAATATTTGCCAAGATTTGCCCATTATCATCATAAGTGAACATGCGAAATAATACAAAATGGGAAGACGAAATACTACACACACGGTGGTAACATTGTTAAGGTCTTGTGGTGTTAGCTGTCTATATTTATAGAGAGATTAATTTCGTATTAATTTAAATTTTTAATGTTTACAATTTTCTATTATTTCATTTAGCAATAAATTTGATTTTAACAACGTTACGTTTTTGTCCACAAATAAATATTGAACCAGTTTTGCCTAGTTTTACGTAGAAGGTATCATACCCACCCAACTTTGGATAGGTATGGGAGTAATCACCTTATTTTTAATAGTCTGTATATTGTTACTTATTATAAAATATTTAGTTTCTTAATTATACATCAAGTCATTCGAATTGTTTCGAGTTAAATTTCACCCAAATTCCCAATTATCATCAAACTCATTGCAAATGTAATATATTATCATTTGATTGACAAAGTGAGTTAGGAAGCGAGGAACGCAACAGAGGGACTGCGGAAGAGGAGATAATTGTAATTCCATGATTACTTATTGTAATAATCGACCTATATTGTGACTCTCTTCTAATACTCATTCAAATGTTTGGGAAATAAGGAATGTCTATAGGTTTGTTGATTATAATATTGTTTTTTTATAACCCTATCATTAAACCTAATGACCTTGTTATTTCATAAACCAAATTCAGTAACATGCAAAATTTTGGACATATCAAATGGGATACTTAGGTACGTGTACATCGAATGTGTTCCCTATGCACAATATATATATCAAACCTCATATTTATTTCGTCAAATATAGTACTAAACATCATACGAATTTTTATGAGCATATATTTTTAAATAAATAACACAACAGGGAGCCACTATTTTACTAAGTGTCATTTTGGTTTTTTAAATGGCCTACTAGGTTCATTTTTAATGTTATTGGGTGGTTGCATCTAAAATGTACGACACGTTGATATTCCATTAACTAGTATTAATGTAATTGATGGAGGAACTCACTTTTTATGAATATATACAGCCTAAACACGTCACCCTAAAAACTGTACTCAATATACTTCACCTAACTTCAACCTCCATGGAAAGTACTACTACAAACATGAAGAGCTTTGTTGTTTTCAATGGAAGAAAACCAGGGGTCTACTATACGTGGATTGATTGTTACGCACAAGTAAGTAATTGGAAAGATGCCATTGTTCGCATATATGACTCAAAATTTGTAGTTGCAAACGCGTTTAAATTGTTTTCAACGTCGATTGAGTCTTCATCTATTAACAAAGCTTTGCAAGAAAGTGCAATCCGCAACAATGATGGATACTCATGCGAAATAATAGAAAAAATTAAAGTACCAAAAGGTTAGTAACATGATTGTCCAAGTAATCATATCTGTAGCTAATTTTTAAATATCATTATTTAATTTATTTATGTATTCAATTGTATTTAGATGATGATGGTCGTATACGAGAATATAAGAAGGGGGAGGTCCTACTAGAAAATCAAAGCATGCAAAATGTGCTACGTGATTGTTGTTTGCAACTGAAGATTGAGCAACCTACATACACACTCAACAAATTCCTTGACTACGGTAATAGGAGCCACTACCAATATCGTGGAACAATTTTACACAAATGTATGGGAAAGCCACCCGTGCCGCTTGGAAAGTTTGCACGGACATAATTTGATGCACGAGAGGACGTTGCAGTTTTACTTATTAGGCGATTGCTTGCAGGTGCAGGGAAAAAAATTGTCCATTACAACGAATGCAACGTTCATCTTTTGGAAAATCAACTACAGATAGCAATTGAGTGCAACACTGAATTGCGTATGGAAAATGCCACCTTAAATGCAGAAATAAGCATTTTGAAATCTCAATTGGCAAATACAACAAATGTAACTCCAATGTAACTCAACTACTTTTTTATGTTAATGAAAGTTGTGGATTTGTATAATGATTCAAGTGGAAATACCTTCAAGGTTAATGGGCAAAGAGTAAAGAAATACTATGGTGAATCAGTGATGAGATGCAGTTTCATCACCATGATCCAAGACCCATGATCTAAGAAGGAAGTCTGGCTGAGGACTCTTAAACCAAGCGCTACTGGGAGGCAGCCCAGGGTTTTTAATCTAATAAATTAGTTGTTTTGTTTGTTTGGTGTTTGTTGCAGGAATTAAAATTTCAGCAAGTTGAAGTTTGAGGGTGTGACAGCAGTTGGTGCTGCAGCATTGCTTCCAGCAACGTTGCTGCAGCAATAGAGAGCAGTTAAGGAAAAAATAAATAATGGCAGTTATTCACCCAAAGCCTGGGTGTGACAGTGTGTTGTCCAATCGGTCACATAACTGTCCAATCACTCATTATCCACCATACACATAGCCCTTCATCCAACGGCTAGTGCATTTATGCATTACGCCCTTACCAAAATCGTCCCATCCCCTCAGCTTTATAACCACTCGCTCTCTCCAATATTCCCACAATTTCCTCTTCAATTGCGCTAAATCCCTGGAAACAATTAAACAGCAAACCCTCGTTCCCAAATCACCCAAATCTCTTACTCACCTTTACGTTTTTAACTTCAATCTGTGATCAACAATGGTGAGAACCAAGGCTAGTGCTACAAAATCATCTGGAAAGCGCCAATCCACATCTGGGCGAGGAGAATCCAGTCAAATCAGGCGAAAGAACATGAAGAATCAAGAAGTCACTGCTGTAGAGAAGTTCTCTGCCATGAACTTTTGGGCAGAAAGAGGTTTCGTGTTGCAAGATGCACCCGATGCGTTCACAAGCATTGTGAAAGCACTTGGGTGGGAGCAGTTGGTGCAGCACCCTTCCTATTTTTATCCCTCTGTTGTCCGTGAGTTTTATGCGGGGATTGCACCAGAAAAAGATGGAAAGCCCCAATTCTTTTCAGAAGTCAGAGGAGTAATCATCAAGTTCGACTCAATGATGATCAATGAATGTCTAGGTCTGAGTTACCATGGCCTCTCATTTGCAAAGAATTTTGAAAAATGGGGCAAGAAGGAGATGGGAGTAGTCAAGAAGAACATCACCATCCCTGGCACTCCATGGGAACCCTGCAGTGCGAACGAATTTAAGGTCAAAAGGAGCAACCTCAACCATGAGGCTATGGTATGGTTCAACTTTATCAAGCACACTCTGCTGCCAACTTCTCACACCACAAATGTTGAAAAGGAAAGAATGATGCTGCTGGACGCAATTTTGGGTGCAAAGGACGCTGATGTTGGAAGATTAATTTCAAGGGAGATCCTGATTTGCTATTCCAAAAATGCTGGGTATCTTTTCTTTCCCTGCTTGATTACTGATTTATGTATTAAAGCTGGTGTTGAAATGAAGGGGGAGAAGAAAGGATTCCCTCTTGCTGCTTTCCCTACTGTTCTGAAATCAAAGCCTATGGTTGCTGCAGCATCTGGTGATCCCACCATGCTGCCACAGTTCATGCTGCAGCAACGCTCTGTCTGGGAGTTTATGAAGAAGCAGCAGGAGTGGTTGAAGGCCTTGGTTGCTGCAAATTTGCAAGTTGATATTGGAGTTGAAGCACCTTCTTTTCCTGAGTGGGTGCTTGATGAAGAGGTAATTGATCAAGATTTATTTGAAGATGCTGGTGTTGAGGAGGATATGCCAGAGGAAGTTGTTGAGAAAAAGAGGAAGAGGAAGGAAATAAAAAGGGGAAAGAAGAAGGTGGGTGAAGAAGAAGAAGAGCTTCTAATTTCTGAGTCTGAGGAAACATTAAGTGAAGGGGAAAAGGAAGAAAACAGAGAGATAATGAAGGAGTTGAATAGGAAGGATGACAGTGAAGATGAATCCGAAGATACCACTGATATTGAAATGGATCCACCACCATCTCCATCTCATACCACCAAAACTGCCAAACTAGCCACCCCATCTACCATTCCACCACCATCAACCCCCATCACCACTCCAACCCCAGAAAATCAACCACCACAACCCACAAATCCACCACAAGAAAGCCAACCAGAAAAAGTCCCTGAAACTGCTGATGTACCTGTTGCTGCAGCAACTGATGTTGCAGATGCTGATGTTGAAAGCCCAATGTTCTCACCCTCTAAGAGAATGAGAACCAAGCATGCCCCCAAAAGGAGGAAGATGTCTGTTGTGCCTGAAGATGTTGAGCTGAATATTGAAGAGATAACTGCTGAGGAAGACGCTGCTGTTGCTGCTACTGTGGAATCAGTGCTGACAGGAATTAAAGATGCTGTAGCAGCTGATGCTGCAGCAATTGAAGCTGAGAAATTGGCTGAATATGAAAGGAGATCAAAGGCTGCTCTGGACTTGGTGATTGCCCAAAAGAAGGCAAGTGTTTCTGCTGCTGGCCCTGCTGTTGCAGATGCAGGTCCAGTGCTGCAGCAACCCAGTGCTGCAGCAACAGAAACCCCAAAGGCACCAGAAGCCCCTGTGATTAAAACACCTAGAGTCAAGAGGCCAGTCAGAAGAGGCACTGCAACAAGGCAAAGCCCAAGGAACAAATGAGGAGCCCCTGCACCCTTCTCTTTTAAATTCTGTCTTTAAATTTCTGTCTTTATCTTGTTAGTCTTTCAAGTTAAATAAATTTGTTGAGTGTGTCGTGTTCGTGTTTTCATTCAATAGCTGTGTTTGTTTGTTTTTATTTCTGTTTGCTTTAAAATAGGCCTCTCCCTTATATTTCATGAGCAGTGGGGGCACTGCAAGGTCTTAAGTGGGGGGGGGGGGGGGGGGGGGGGGGGGGGGAGGACCTATGGTCATTGTAATATATCAGTATGCCTAGTTAGTTGAATGAAAGTTTTTAATTTCAGTAGTTAAGTTGAGCAGAACTTAGTGATGAAATAGTGAGAATTGAGTGATTAGTACCCCTGTTTATGAGTGAACTATATTGCTCCTGTTTTTACACTTTGCATGAAACTTAGGAATGACTTAGTAAGTTAGAAATGATCTGAAGCTAGACTAGTGTTGGTAGACCTAGAGACTTGCCAAATTTCTATTAAAAACTTAGGGTAGCATAAGAAACTAAGTTTGGGGGTTCTTTAAGTTATATTAAGGCAAAGCATGAAGGAATGGGTTTAGGTCAAGTGCACATAGTCAAGTCTTTGTACTGTGTTGTAAATATGTGTAATTGTTGTCATTGCCCATTGAAAAAAAAAAAAAAGAGAAAAGAAAAAGAAAAAGAAAGTAAGTACTAAGAGAAAAAGAAAAAGAAAAGAGTGCAATAAGCTGCCATTTTGAACTTAGTAGGGAGGCTATTCTGTGGAGACACATTATAGTTTCAGTCAAAAGGATGATAAATGGTAGTTAGGTTGATTGTGAAGTAGGGAGGCCAATTTGTGGTGACACACTTTGGTTTCAGTCGAAATCAGCAGTCAGCCTGTGTGAAAAGTGAGGATAGAATAAGGGCAATGCAACATCAATGTCAAGTATTGTGTGTTTTTAAAATTCTGTTCTAGTCTGTATTGCTGCAGCAACTGTTGCTGCAGCATTAAAATTTCAGTGGTAATAAGTGCACTGGCCGAGAACCCTATAATTGCTAAATCAAAGCCCTTTGTCATGCTTATCCCCCCTTTCTGTGCTGAATTGTTAGTCTACCCTTAGTTTTGAAACATCTTTGGCTATCTCAAAAGAAAACCTCTCTAGTCTTTAGTTAAGTGAAGTTTTGAACCTTGCTATGTTTTGAACTGAGTTGAATGCCACACACACACACTACTGAGCAGGAGTAATTTAGGGAACTTATCATTCAGTGGGTTTGCAAGTTGAGTGGCCAATCTGAAAGTTCTATGCTCAGCTTAATATTCTGTTTTGTGTGCCTTTATGAATAATTCAACTATCTGGTTTGTTGCTGATATTTTGCTTGTCTGTGTCAAGTGTCATTGCTTGAGGACAAGCAATGGTTCAAGTTTGGGGGTGTGATAACAATCAAATATGATTGTTATTACCTCTTATTTCAAGCTTAAATCATTGTTAATTCTCAAGCAATTTAGTGATTAATGTTGTAAATATGTTAGTTTAGAATAATTAAAGGTGCAAGCTTAATTATGTTATTAATGGGCACTTTTGTGCCCAATTGTGGTTTAATATGTGTGTTTAATTGCTGCAGCACCTGTTGTGGCAGTATTGCCATTTTACGCAACATGAGAGAGAATGTAGCAAGAAACACGGAAATCAAGGCAAGGACAGCTGTCAGCGTGTGTCATGCGTGGGTGTGCGTGCCAATCATTGGTGATGCGTGAATGACCTAGGGTTTTGGGCAAAAAGGACATTGTGCCTTGAAAAGGACAAAATGTGCCTCCACCATTTAGGGTTTCTCTCATCCCAAGGCCTTCCCTATATAAAGGCACTCACCCCCAGAACTAGGTCAAGCCGAATTCCTGAGGAATAGACATAGCCTCAAGTTTTCGTGCCTCCATTGTTACTTAGAATCAATTGCTGGGATATTGATTGCTGCAGCAACGTTAGATCTACTTCAACTTCGAAGGAGCTACATTTTGAGAGCTGGAATTGCTTGGTGGATCACCATTGAAGCTGTCTCAGTATCAAGACTTGTAGT
This sequence comes from Astragalus glycyphyllos, assembly GCA_963573325.1. NCBI lineage: Eukaryota > Viridiplantae > Streptophyta > Magnoliopsida > Fabales > Fabaceae > Astragalus > Astragalus glycyphyllos. The sequence continues at coordinate 43,936,347 of OY754307.1, forward strand.
TGAACTTCTCTTCTCGGGTTTTAGTATGAAATTTCTACTTCCCTTGATGTTTAGTTTAGTTGTAATGTTGTGTAAGCTCAATATGAGCTAAACCTCTGTAGTTGGGATGCTTTTATGAATTTAATGAAGTTACTTTGATTTTAATGCTTGTGTTATTGTTGAGCACTTTATCTTGTGTGTTTTAATTTATCCATCTTAGATTAGGATTGGCCGTCTAATCTAGGTAGAAATACACTCTCAGGAATGGTTTGTATTTAGATCTTCACAAGATAACATGGTATGTTGCACTATTAGGAATACATGTGCTCCTTGCTTGAGTTCTAGGAATAGAAGAGGCATAAGCCATGAGATACAACACTTAGGTGTAACGCTGCTTGTTCTTCAGTAGCCTAGGGTAATAATCATTCTCTGTTAGTTAGGAATATGTCAGAGTGACTAAAGCCTAGTGTATTGCATTAAGGAATTATGCGCATTGCGGCAGCATCTAGTGCTGCAGCACTTAACACAGCATTCTGATCATTGTAATGGATTTATTGACATAGTGCATCTCAACTTGTCCCAAATCTGATTTCCACTACCCTAATACCTTTTTAGTTGTTTGTTACTTGTTACCCAACCAATTGTGTGTCATTTACTTTTGTTACTAAAATCACTAATTGTTACCTTGATTAAACTCTTGTTTGGCAAATTAATCCTCGTGGGAACGATCTCTACTTTCATTATATTACTTGTTACGATTGTGTACACTTGCACAAAAGAACGTTCACGTTTTCAAGCAACAGTGACTGAGGAAGAAGTAATAGTCATTGAGAAGCATGACACACATATTTTTGGATATAGCCATTCATGACCAACATACTTTGTGTTAGGAATGCGAAGTGTTTGAAGGTGGTATGACCAACACAATTTATATGTTATTTATACTAGTGTAAGGCAACTAATTCAATTTAGTGATAGTAATAAATTAATTTTTTTTTAAAACATTGGGTATGGTGCAATATTTGCACGTGCCTACGTGGAACATTTGAAACTTAATAGTTAATACGGTGGTTGGGAGTTACATGTCCACAAAAAAAAAGACGTTATGTTTTTTAAAAATTGCAGCAAAAGAAGGGTCACATGTATCCTTACACTGTACCACCGCCCAAATCACTCAGCCACGCAAGCACATGTCCCCACGAATGACAACACTAGACTGTAGCGCCATCAGTAGTCACAAGCAACCACTCATCCGTCATTTCGTTTACTATTCCTCCACGAGATTAAACGGATATACACAACTTTTAATGATATGTAACAGATCTTGAATAATGGTAAACGTTGATGATATGTAACGAGGTTAAACATAAATTTAATTCATTAATTGTTTAAGTCATTGTTTTAACAAAAGCTCCTACCGAATCTGATCCTAATCTTGTTAACAAAAGCTCCATGGTTTGTTATGAACCACATTATGTGTGTAGAGAAATGGGTGCCTCATTTATCTTGCTATGAGTTGGAGTTTCATAACCTTCCACTGGAAAACACGAATGTATATAATGCTACCACATTGTTAAATAAGCTTGGAGAGATTTTGGAGGCAGAAAATCCAATTGTTGAGGGGAAAATCATAAAACCATGCAAATGTAAACACGTAAGAGTTACATAACAATTTAGTTTACTCATGAAGATTACATACATAACTAATACAACCACATGAGAAGCTAATTTTATCATAATCCAAGATTCATCAATCGAGCACTACACAAGGGGTTAGGTGGAACTTGCTATATTTATTGCAATACACAAAGTGAATGTTTGTAATCTCTTCACCCCCAAAACCAAATACCTGTATAAATTCCCCTGGGTTGATGTGAAAATAGGGGTTCTTATCTCCCATAATCACCATGCTAGTCTCTAATAATTTTCCACTATAAGACAGCAACCTTATTACACGACTTGCAAGGAATACTTCTTCATGTGCTTCATAGATTTCACGAGGAACCAACATATATGGCTGTCACATAATACATCTATTTAACTAGTAACTCATGTACCAAAAAATAACAATATAAACTATTCTTTAGTGTAATTATACATTTAAATAATAGCTTTGGTGGAAGCATTTTACATTATTGTAACGAAAGGTGGAAATGAAGGTGATCTCTGGCATTGTATAATTTGGTGATCCCTGGCACAAATCAAACAATGTTCAACATGCATGAGTCAAAAATCATAAAATCGCTACAAAACAATTCAAGGCAATAATTTTACAAACAATACAACTAATGACATTTTGTGATAAATACATGCAAAAATACCTGAATATTAGCAACAAGCAACAGTTGAGGCAATTGGTAGAACAACACCAACAGAATGATCAACAAAGCGTTTAACAAATGAATTACGAAGCATGACCTTGACGTAATATATAGACATGAAAAAATAACATTGAGTTTTGGTGTTTCAACTTACCGTATGAATTGTTGATGTAATATATACACATGAAAATACAAACAATGACCTTAGCTATGTGACACATATTTTTTCAAATTCTTTTAAACAATATTAAAATAAATAATAAAATCTTAAATTATTAAAATATTTATTATATGTTACACATCTAGTCAGCAAATAAATATTAAAATATTTATTATAAACTTGAACAATAATTCCCATTCAATACCTTTTTAAATTGTATTTTCAATAACTTACAAGTTTCAACGCAACCAACTTTGACTGATAAGATCAATATATATATAATGGACCAATATAAAAGATTTCAATAAATATGCAATTTTTCCATTTTTCAAAAAAACTCAAAATGAATCTCAAAACCGACTATATAAAGCCGTTACAAGGCCATTACAATCATCAACCTAAACAACTGATCTTCCTCACTTCCATACTTCACTTTCCCTCAACCATAATATGCCTACATCAAAACCCTCCTTTCAAACAAATATTTATCGGGACTCGGTAATTGCATTTTCCCATTATATTTAACTTGTTTAAAGATTTATAATTTCAATTAAATTAATCATCTTTGTTACATTTGACGTCTTTTTTTCTCTTTACAGCGACTAATCAAACTTCCAAATTCCTTCTACAATGAATACAAAGAGATATTCCCTAGTAGACTCACGATAGGAACACGATTGGCTTCAACTCCTTATCCCGTATCTATTGTTTGTAGAGATGGTGTTGGCTACTTAGAGACAGAGACGTTTGACATAATGAGCATCTATGGTGTTGAGTCACAACTTTGTAGAGCTATTACATTGACGTATAATAATCGTGGTCACTTCATTATCGACATGCAGATGACACCTGATCGCATATGTCGTAGACGTACTTGCCATCAACCGGAACCTCTACAGGTTATACACCCTCAACGTGACATTCAAAACATCCAAAACTCAAATGACAACAATCCGATTGTCATTGAGCTAGACGACTGAAATCTGGGAAGATGTTTTTTTCCATTACAATTTTAGCCAGTCAAGGGTTATTTTAATTACTGTTATGTCGTTTATTTTAATAAACATGCTTTTTTCTTATTTAATCAACTTGTCACCTTTATCAATGTAAGTTGCTTTTAAATTCATGTAACAATTAACCAAAATTATTACTATTATGTCGCTATTTTTATAACCACTAATAACTAAAATGATACCCCAACAGGAACCTCAATTAAAAAATAATTAAAGAAAATACAACACAATTCCCAGAAATACACCATTAGAAAATACAAAACGAAACGAAACGAAAACATAATACAAACTACTTAGATGATCGGAAAACACGATGATAAATTGAGGGACTCCTTGCTCCTCACCCTCCATCTGCACCTTATTAGTGCCCATTAGGGAAAACACGACGAATGATCTCATCAGTGGTAATACGGCTTTGGACGCACAACTCAATTGCACTTCTAGGTTGAAACCTGTGATGGATGTCCATCATGTGTCGAACGTCTTCCTCTTTCTTGACATCCATTATGAACCATCAAACACGTCTATCTATCCACGGTCGGAGGTAGCGATAGACGATACGAGTGACTTCTTGCTCCTCACCCTCCAGCTGCACATTTTCCGTTAGTTTTTCTTTGAGGGCGGCGAAGGTGATGTTGTTTTCAAGCCTGGAGAAAATGGTGTTTGGACCATCAAAATATACACCTTCTTCATTGTAATTGAGGTAGCGCTGACAATAAAGCGTACATGAAGTGCTCATTTTCTTCTGTTCTGTGTGAAAGAAGTGAAATGTAATGGGTCTATTTATAACGAAAATATGTGTTTATGTTCTTCTACATATAATTATGTTACAATTTTTTTAAAATAAGTTGCATTTCTTTAATTATTTGTCAATTGATTTCAATTTGTATTCTTATAAAAATATAATTTGTTAAAAAAAACCTTTTTAAAATACTATTTTTTTAAAAAAACATGTTCAGAATTATTGTTCGTATCACGTGGTAAAAAAAGTCAATAAAGTCCTTTCAATTTCGTTCAGAAAAAGTTACAGCAATACAACAAAATAGGGAACACGATGGGATAGAATGTTCAACGAATGGTGGGGTCAAAATGATAGAATGCTAGTAGGTGAACGGTTGGGATGATCTTCGACTTTCTTTTATCAACGGTGGTGGGGTGTGATCCGCAACCTCTAAACCATCTCTGTATTAACGAACAATTTTTTTCAATAATAATATAGTAAATAACAATTTTTTTCAATTACTTTAACTTATTGTTAATAATAAAAATTCAAATTAATTTACTTTACTAGCTATATCCCAAAAGAAGTGTGTAACTATCTACAGAAAACAAATTCAACCATCCTGCCTTTACTGGAGAACCAACCCCCAATATTGTTCTCATTCGCAATGGCTTCAACCAGCTTAACACCAGGTTTTTCTTCACCCTATTCTAATTAAATTGTTCGTTTATATGTTCAATTCATTACTTTAATCGTCGATGTGAATGTCGTAGTTGAGGTTCCATTAACATGGATTATGTTTTTTTCACCAAATATTTTATTGATAATCTACTTAATGTTTTCAGAGGAGAAAAAGGAAGCTCTTCGAAAAACTACGAACTTGTTGGGTTATATCATCACGATGGGTTTAGGTATGTTAAAGACCTATTATTTCAATGTTGTCGTGTTACTGATAACACTATTTTATATAGAGTTATTTGTGCTTTTACACTTAGATAATTGCCCAAAATCAAGTCTATTATATGTTAAATATGTTAGTATGAATAAAATAACAACAGTTATGGTTTTCAGATAAGAGATATCCATAACTTAGCATTTTATTGTATATTGGTATGTTTGATGTGTTTGTTCAGTGCAGCCGCAGTTTAGTGCAACTGCACCAGTTGATGCAACTGCACCGGGTAATGCAAATGCACTTGGTGCAACTGCACCACTCTGCACCGAAGCAGCTCACAACCCCACATTGGAAGCACCTCAATTCTTACCATTGCCATAATGCTTAGTTGGATTGCTGCTTGCTCAGAAGTCACATGGGAGCACATGGCCACTTGCAAAAGAGGTGCCTACAATCAAAAAGGCTTCACAAAAATCTATCTTACAAGACATGTGACAACCATTTGTTGGACCTCAAATTAAGGATGAGTGTTGAAAGCCAAGCTGATCTTTAACTTTTAAAAAGTAACCATGGTTTGGTTAAACTTAATCAGCAAGGAAACCTCAACATGAAGGAAACCTCCAAGGCTATAAATAGGACTCAAATTCCTCACTTGAAATATATACAAATTACCATATACCATACCATATCATATATTATATAATCTTTTTTTAGTTTAGTTTTTCTTAGTTTTCAAGTTTTATTTTCTTGTAGTTTCATAGTGTTAGTTTGAGAGGAAGGTGAGAGGAAATTGACAACTTCTATCTCCACTTCTTCAAAGAGCTAATAGGTGCAAGAAATTGGTTGTAAGCAAATATATGCAAGAGTTTTCCATTTGTTACTCTTTTGAATCCTCTTGTACTTTTCTTCATTGCAATATGCTTTCATTCACTTATATTTGCTTTATCATGCCCATCATGAGCTAAACTCTTTTGAGTTGGGATGTTCTAGCTTTCCAATGATCTTTTGAGGAAAGTTAGTGTGTTTTCAAATGGTGTAAGCACTTTAGTTCTTGTGTTTAAATTCTTAATCTTGTTTTAAGGTTGATCACTTAGAACAAGTAGAGTTATATTCACTTAATTGGCTTATAACTAGAAATCAAGAACTAAGTAAGGATAAGTGTTTATTGAAGCTTTTTGTTAAACTTGTTTTAATGAAGTTAGCTTGTTAATTCCTTGTTAATTCTTAGCTTAAGGTTAACATAGTCCTTACATCAAAGTGTAGAGAACTTAAGATACAAGAGTGTACTTATTTAAGCAACTTGGATCATCTGTAAGGGGGCGAGAGGCACTGACAACCCTACTCTTTACCGCAAAAAACAGGATCATATAGAGCTTATAACGAAACTCTGACGAAAGTAGCTGACCAGCACACACTGATGCAACTGCACTATGTGCAATTGCACCACGAGAAAACCCTACTCTTAAGCTATTTCCATATTCTTTGAAAGATAAGGCTAAATCATGGTTAAATTCATTGGAGCCTAATTCTATTCATACATGGAATGAAATGGCTGAAAAGTTTTTGTCAAAATATTTCCCACCTATCAAAAATGCCAGAATGAGAAATGATATTACATCTTTTAGACAAAAAGACCAAGAACATTGTTTGAAGCATGGGAAAGATGGAAAGAACTTTTAAGAAAATGTCCACACCATGGCCTTCTAGTTATTATTCAAATGGAAATATTTTATAATGGTCTGGAACCACAAACCAGAATAATGCTTGATGCATCATTTGATGGTGTTTTGTTAAATCTGTCTTATAATGAAGCATGTGAATTGATTGATAGAATTGCTACTAATAGTTCTAGTTGGCCTACTGAGAGGGTAAGTGCCCAAAAGAAATCATCAGGGGTACATGAAATTAGTGAAATATCAGCCCTATCTGCTCAAGTAGCCTCATCTAGTGCAGCTGCACTAGTAGAGAACACTGCAGCAGCAATAGAACAAGCCCCTCCAGGAGCTGTAAGTTGTGTTTATTGTGGAGGAGGTCACCTTTATGAGGAGTGTCCTAGCAACCCTGTCTCTGTAAATTATGTAAGTTATGATAGGAATAACAACCCTTACTCCAATACCTATAATGCTGTTTGGAAGAACCATCCAAACTTCAGATGGAACAATACTAGTGCACCTGCACCTAGTGCAACTGCACCAACCCTTCCACCAAGATTTCAATCTCAGAACTACCAAAGGCCACAACAACAACAACCTACTACTGATAACTCCTTAGAAGGTTTGCTTAAATCTTTCATTAATGAAACCAGAACAGCTAGGCAAACCCATGAAGCATTCATTAGTGAAACTAGAACAGCTAGGCAAGCTCATGAAGCTTCAATTAAAAATCTGGAGAATCAAGTAGGTCAGTTAGCAACTGCTCTGTATCAAAGACCAACAGGTACATTACCATTAAATACAGAAGCAAGTCCATCTCAGAGGCCAGTTAAAGAACAGGTCAAAGCTATCTCTCTCAGAAATGGGAAAGATCTAGCTAAACCTTATGAGAATGAAGGTACAGGTAAGGGAGAAAAAAATAAAAATGAAAAAAATTCTCAAGATGCAGAAGCACCTGATCCATCTGCATCTCATCAAGTTCCAACTCCAAGGTTAGTTCCTGAATATCCTCCTCCTCCTTTTCCTCAAAGATTAAAAAAGGCACATGAGGAGAAGCGATTCAGTAAGTTTTTAAATGTTTTAAAACAATTGCATATTAATGTTCCCTTGATTGAAGCATTGCAACTAATGCCTAATTATGCTAAATTCATGAAAGATGTTCTTTCAAAAAGAAGAAGATTAGGTGAATTTGAAACAGTTGCTTTGTCCAAAGAATGTAGTTTGATTTTGCAAAACAAAATTCCAAGAAAATTAAAAGATCCAGGTAGCTTTACAATTCCATTTTCAATAGGTAATTACTATACAGGTCGTACATTGTGTGATTTAGGAGCAAGCATAAACTTGATGCCTAAATCTGTCTTTACACAGTTAGGAATTGGACATGCTAAACATACATCTTTAACATTGTCACTTGCAGACAGGTCAATAGCTTACCCAGAAGGAATCATAGAAGATATCTTGGTAAATGTTGACAAATTTGTATTTCCTGTAGATTTTGTTATTCTTGACTTTGTTGCAGATGAAGAAGTACCAGTTATTCTTGGAAGGCCATTCTTAGCAACTGGGAAAACATTGATTGATGTGCAAAAAGGAGAACTAACCATGAGAGTAAATGATCAAGAGGTGAAATTCAACTTAATGAATGCTCTGAAATATCCTGCAGAGGAGAGTGAAGAATGTTCAGCAGTCATCTCTCTTGATCATTTGGTGCAAAAGCAGTTCAACAAGCAGTATGATCATCTTACCACTGCACTTGCACCTGATGCATCTGCACTTCTTAAAGAAGAAATGCTGGAAAAAGACATACTGCCAAAGGAAGAACAAACACCTAAGGTATGGGCTAGAACTTATGAATCTCTTAATTTAGAAGACCCTAACCTTAAACAAAATTTACCCTCAATTGAACAATCTCCCAAATTAGAATTGAAAGAATTGCCAAAACATTTGAAATATGCTTTCTTAGGGGAAGGTGATACACTTCCAGTGATCATGGCATTTGATCTAACTTTAGAACAGGAGAATGATCTCATTAGTACCTTAAGAAAGCATAAGAAAGCTATAGGTTGGCAAATGGCAGACATAAAAGGAATTAGCCCTTCAATATGCATGCATAGGATCATTTTAGAAGATAATTCTAAAAATTACATAGAAGGACAAAGAAGGCTAAATCCTATAATGAAAGAGGTTGTTAAGAAAGAAATCATTAAATGGCAAGATGCTGGAATCATATACCCCATCTCAGATAGTGCATGGGTAAGCCATGTACAGGGGTGTAACAGTAATAGCCAATGAAAAAAATGAATTGATACCAACTAGAACTGTCACAGAAATCAAGGAGAATTTTCCAGATGAGAAGTTGTTGGCAATTACCAATAATACAATTAGTGCTTGTGCAATAAGTGCAATTGCACCAGCCAGTGCAATTGCACAAAGTGCAACTGCACCATGGTATGCTGACATAGTCAATTTCCTTGTGAGTAAAATTGTACCAAAGGACATGAGCTATCAACAAAGAAGGAGATTCTTCCACATAGTGAAGCAATACTATTGGGATGAACCCTATCTGTATAAGATGTGTCCAGATCAAATAATGAGGAAGTGTATTCCAGAATCAGAGCAGCAAGCAGTGCTTCTGCACTGTCATTCAGCACCATATGGAGGTCACTTTGGAAGCAACAGAACAGCAGCTAAGGTATTGCAGTCAGGTTATTTCTGGCCCACTTTATATAAAGATGCTTATAATTGGGTCAAAACCTGTGACAAATGCCAAAGAAGTGGAAACATTTCTGAAAAACATGAAATGCCTAGAACTAATATTTTAGAAATTGAGCTTTTTGATGTTTGGGGCATGGATTTCATGGGTCCTTTTCCACCTTCTTTTGGCAATGAATACATATTAGTAGCTGTTGATTATGTGTCCAAATGGGTAGAGGCAGTAGCATTACCTAATAATGATGCCAAATCAGTTAGCAAGTTTCTTCAAAAGAATATTTTTACAAGATTTGGCACCCCAAGAGCAATCATCAATGATGAAGGCTCACATTTTTGCAATAAACTTATTGAAAATCTTCTTGCAAAATATGGGATTAAACATAAAATTGCTACAGCTTACCACCCACAAACAAGTGGACAAGCTGAATTATCTAATAGGGAAATTAAGAGAATGCTTGAAAAAATGGTTGGACCAACAAGAAAAGATTGGTCCTTACACTTAGATGAAGCATTATGGGCATATAGAACTGCATTTAAAACTCCATTAGGTATGTCCCCCTATAGGATAGTTTATGGCAAAGCATGCCATCTGCCTATTGAGTTAGAAAACAAGTCATATTGGGCTATTAAAAAGCTGAATTTTGATCTCAATAGGGCAGGAAAACAGAGGTTTTTAGAGCTTAATGAATTAGAAGAATTTAGGCATTTCTCTTATGAGAATGCAGAAATTTACAAAGCTAAAACCAAAGCATGGCATGATAAGAAAATCCAAAGGAGAGAACTTAGAGAAGGAGGATTGGTTCTGTTATACAATTCTAGGTTGAAATTGTTCCCTGGAAAATTAAATCAAGGTGGACAGGACCATTCAAATTAGTTAAAGTCTATCCTCATGGTGCAGTTGATCTTTATGATGCAGCCTCAAATACCACTTTCAAGGTAAATGGGTAAAGAGTCAAAATGTATTTTGGTAAACAAGTGGTGCAAGATGAAAGCACCACTCACTTTGAAAATCCTTAATGAACAAAGATTAGTCAGACTGAAAGACTCTTAAAACAAGCGCTTGATGGGAGGCAACCCATAATTTTTTGCTAAATATTTAATATTTTATGCAATTTGATGTTTTTCAAGTGTTTTGGAGAAAAACAGGAATTGGTGCAACTGCACTAGGTGCAACTGCACCTATGACTCATCAGGAGCAATTGCACCAACCACTTTCCAATGGTACTGCACCAACATTTTTAAAAAAGAGAGGCTGATTTTGGTGAAGTGCCAGCGCAACACAAAGTAACCCAATTTAACGATGTGAATTCACCTAATCAGACACGTGTAGCCTTGCATGTATCTCCACATAGCCTAATGGCTAGAAACATCCATCAAATCAACCTCCACTCATGACATTACCTCATTAAACCATCCCACTAACCCAAAAAGTAACCGTTCATCACTTCTTTCAATACACAAACAGTAGCCACTTCTCACAATCTCTTCTCTCTCAGAAAATTCCCAAATTCATTCACTATTCATCTTCAACCTCTCAACATTTCAAAGAAAAAAAATCAAACCCCAATCTCTCAAAATGGTTCGCAAACAGGTAGCAACAAAGTCCTCTGGCAAGAATGCAGGTGCAGAGCCATCAAAGAAATCTTCTGGTGCAACTGCATCAGTAACCGTCACCATAGATGCTGCAAACCCACATTTTTGGGAAATGAAGTTCTGGCCATAACGAGGATACAACCTAATGAGAGCCCATCCAAATTTCTTAGCCACTGTTGATGCCCAAAACTGGGATCTATTCATTCAACATAGGGCTTACTACTGGGAGCAACTGGTGAGAGAATTTTATGTTGGAATTCTGAATAGCAAAGGAGGTAAATCTCAAAATTTCTCAGTTGTTAGGGGTAGAAAAATCTTTTTTGATGAAAAGAAACTGAATGATCATTATAATCTGTTCTACAATGGTCCAAATTTTGAGGAAAAAATGGCTACCTACGGGAAGGAACAAATGGAAACTATAAAGTCTAGGGTAGCAGTGCCTAAGGCACCATGGGAGAAGTTTACCAATACTGAGTGCAAAGTGAAAACAAAATTCATTATCCCTGAATTAGGAAACTGGCACCAATTCATAAATTGCTCCATTCTACCCACTTCACACACCTACACAGTCTCTAAAGATAGATTGATCATTCTTGATTCAATCTTGACTGACGAGCATGTGAATATAGGAAAGATCATTAACAAGGAAATTATAGATTGCTCAGAGAAAAAGGAGGGATTCCTTTATTTTCCTTGTTTGATTATTGAGCTGTGCATGAAGCAAGGGGTTCATATCTCTATTGAAGAACACCAATATAGGAAATTTCCACCTAGAGCTCTCTCTGCTGAATTGAAAGAAAGGAGAGCTGCAAGAGAACAACCAAACTTGGTACAAGAGCACCTAGTGCTGAAGCACCAAGCTGTTTGGAAATTTCAACAAGAACAGCATGAATGGCTTCAACAAAGATTGTTAGAAATTTCTCAGTTACCAACTGTGTTAGATACCCCTGAGTTCCCATCTTGGGTGTTTGAAGAAGAAGCAGATAAAGAAGAGGAGGAACCGGCGAAACAAGAAAGTGAGGAAGAAAAGAAAAAGAAGAAGGTGTTGAAAAGAAAGAAGGAAACAGAAAGAAGATGGAAGGGAAAGAAGAAGAAGGTGGAGGAAATTCTGAATAAAGACTTGGAGGATACTGATAAAGACTCAGAAACGGTGGAAATGGTGAAAGAGATGGAAAGAAATGAAGATGAGGAAAGTGATGAAACTGTATCTGATGATGAAGGGGATTTAGATTTAACCATGGAGGAACTGTTAAGGAAGAAGAAGGCTGCTAAAAATCCAGTGGAACCACTTCTCACTCCACTGAGCCCATCAAAGCAACAACCCCAACTAGAAGCAGAAAAATCCCCATCAATTTCAATATCTCCAATTCAATCACCACAACAAAAATCACCCAACCAACCAACCCAAAAAGAACCAACTCCACCTCAACAAACTCAACCAAGGCCAACACAACCTGATCCTGTTATTCCAACTAATCCCAATGTGTTGAAAGATAAATTGCAGGTTATTAATGAAGATCCAACAAAAGATGCAGGGAAGAAAGCTGGAAATAAAGGTCCTGATCAACCAGCAGCTGGTGCATCTGCACCTGAGGCATCTGCATCAAAAGCAGTTGCATCCCAGAAGTTTCGAACAGTCACCATCTACTCAAAGGATGTGCAAGACACAATTGCAGTGGTACTGAAAGAACTGGAAGATAAAAGGAGACAAGAATCTGCACAGATTCTCATGGGAATTGCTGAGGCTGCTGGAATTACAAAGGACACCCCAACAACAGGTGAAGCTGAAAAGATGGCTGAAAAATCCAGTGAGGAGGAAAGAGCTAAAGAGGCAGAAGCAAAGGAAGTGGAAGAAAGTCAAGAAAGCCAGGACACGGAGGAAGAACCAAAAGATAATCAACCAACCACTGAAGAGACTGCTGCAAAGGAGAAGCAACCACAAGAAGTTGCTGATCAGAGCAGTGCAGTTACACTTGGTGCAACTGCACCAACAGGAACAACTGGTGCTGATGCACCACCTGAAGCAGAGAAGACAACAACAAAACCAACTGAGCCTGGAGCAATTGCATCCAAGGCAGCAGCAGCAAAGAGGCCAAAGAAATTACAAGTCAAAAGAGCAGCAACAAGGCTAGCAACAAACTCAGATCTGGATCAAAACCCGAGTAATTTTAAATGTTGTTTTTATATTTTCAGTACTTTATGAACTTATATTATCTGTTTTGTTTGAAGTCCCACATGTATTAACCTCCCTCCCCCATTTTGAACAAATTTCTTTTGAAAACTCAACTTAAGAGCAGTGAGGACACTGCTCACTTTTAAGTTGGGGGGAGAGCATCAAACTTTCATGCATGTGTTAGTATTTATCTTATGTGTGTTTGTTTCAGTTGTTGTGTCTATTATGTGTGTTTTGTTAATAAGTGTCATGTTTTAACTTGTTTTAGATTTACTTAACAAAGCATTTTGAAATGCATAAAACTGTTCTCAAAAAGCAGAAAAATCTGTCAAAACAGTTTTAAGTAAATCAGAATTAACTAATATTTTGAAGATTTGATGAATCTTGAAGCATGATCAGCTTATTATCTTTTTCAAAAACTTAAAGAAAAATGCAATTTACGAATTGATTTTTAATGATGAACAAAAGAAAAGAAAAAGAAGCCTTATTTTTCCAAAAATGACCATTGTTATTATCACTTTGACACATCAAAGTTGAGTTTTTTGAAAAGAACCTTGCTATGTGATAAGCTATCTGATGCAAGAGGAATTTTTAGAAAACTAAGGTAAAAAGCAAATTTTTATTAAAAATATAGAAGAGCTTAAAGAATTAAGTTTGGGGGAGTTTTTATGAATACAAAGGCTAGAGTATGAAGAACTTAGAGTAGTCAATGCATATAGGTTACCAAAAGAGCTCAAAATGAAGAAAAAAAAGCTATATTGCCTGAGTCATAAACTGTACCTGTTCCAATAGTGCATTTGGTCAGAAAAAGAAAAATTCAAAGAAAAAGAAAAAGAAGAAAAGAAGACAGAACTGACCAAAGAAAAAAGTATGCATAAGGAGGACAGTGAGGAGGGCAATATTAGCTACAAGTCTTGAAAAGAAAAATCAAGTGCAGTTGCACTAAGTGCAACTGAGGGCAATATTACCTAGAAGTCTTGAAAAGAAAAATCAAGTGCAGTTGCACAAAGTGCAACTGCACCGTCAAAAAATTTAGTGCAATTGCACCAATACAAAAAAAAAACCTAGTGCAATTGCACCTCAAAAACAATGCACTTGCACTCACTGCATTTGCATCAAGAAAAAGAACCACCACAAATACAAATAGTGCATTGACTCAATAGTTTTTGAAATACTTAAATCAAGCCCTTTGTTGTGCTTAAAAATCCCCAATCTTGAGAATTTTTGTTAGTCTATTCTATATTTTGAAACATCTTTGTTTCGACCAAACGTGATCTAAACTTTTCAAAGGCTAGGAGAAACTTGTTACTTGGGTTTGGAACTGATTGAATCTCAGTGGGACACACACTCACACAAATGAGTTTTAATAGCTTTGGATGTTTTGGATATCAAAGGCACAAAGACAAAAGTTTCTGAAAAATGAAGTTCATGAGTTGCATTTATTAAAAATCATTCTGTGAAAGAGATATGAGCTAATCTGTTCTTCTTAATTCTAGAAATCTTATTAATTGGGTTTTCTTTTTGTCATTGCTCGAGGACAAGCAACGATTTAAGTTTGGGGGTGTGATAACTCTATTTTATATAGAGTTATTTGTGCTTTTACACTTAGATAATTGCCAAAATCAAGTCTATTATGTGTTAAATATGTTAGTATGCATAAAATAACAACATTTATGGTTTTCAGATAAGAGATATCCATAACTTAGCATTTTATATTATATTGGTATGTTTGATGTGTTTGTTCAGTGCAGCCGCAGTTTAGTGCAACTGCACCAGTTGATGCAACTGCACCGGGTAACGCAAATGCACTTGGTGCAACTGCACCACTCTGCACCGAAGCAGCTCACAACCCCACATTGGAAGCACCTCAATTCTTACCATTGCCATAATGCTTAGTTGGATTGCTGCGTGCTCAGAAGTCACATGGGAGCACATGGCCACTTGCAAAAGAGGCGTCTACAATCAAAAAGGCTTCACAAAAATCTATCTTACAAGACATGTGGCAACCATTTGTTGGACCTCAAATTAAGGATGAGTTTTGAAAGCCAAGCTGATCTTTAACTTTTAAAAAGTAACCATGGTTTGGTTAAACTTAATCAGGAAGGAAACCTCAACATGAAGGAAACCTCCAAGGCTATAAATAGGATTCAAATTCCTCACTTGAAATATATACAAATTACCATATACCATACCATATCATATATTATATAATCTTTTTTTAGTTTAGTTTTTCTTAGTTTTCAAGTTTTATTTTCTTGTAGTTTCATAGTGTTAGTTTGAGAGGAAGGTGAGAGGAAATTGACAACTTCTATCTCCACTTCTTCAAAGAGCTAATAGGTGCAAGAAATCGGTTGTAAGCAAATATATGCAAGAGTTTTCCATTTGTTACTCTTTTGAATCCTCTTGTACTTTTCTTCATTGCAATATGCTTTCATTCACTTATATTTGCTTTATCATGCCCATCATGAGCTAAACTCTTTTGAGTTGGGATGTTCTAGCTTTCCAATGATCTTTTGAGGAAAGTTATTGTGTTTTCAAATGGTGTAAGCACTTTAGTTCTTGTGTTTAAATTCTTAATCTTGTTTTAAGGTTGATCACTTAGAACAAGTAGAGTTATATTCACTTAATTGACTTATAACTAGAAATCAAGAACTAAGTAAGGATACGTGTTTAATGAAGCTTTTTGTTAAACTCGTTTTAATGAAGTTAGCTTGTTAATTCTTAGCTTAAGGTTAACATAGTCCTTACATCAAAGTGTAGAGAACTTAAGATACAAGAGTGTACTTATTTAAGCAACTTGGATCATCTGTAATGGGGCGAGAGAGGCACTGACAACCCTACTCTTTACCGCAAAAAAACAGGATCATATAGAGCTTATAACGAAACTCTGACGAAAGTAGCTGACCAGCACACACCGATGCAACTGCACTAAGTGCAATTGCACCACGAGAAAACACAATACACTCAAAAGTGATTTAACTTGTGAAAACATCCCAACTTTCATTCTCAACTGATTTCTTACACAATTTACTTGCTTTCTGTTTAATTTATTTTCATTTCAACTTCAACCAAAACCAAACATTCTGAATAGTGTAGTTGCACTAGTTTACATCTCTTTTCAACAACATATACAAGAGTTAATCGAATCTATGTGGGTTCGATCTTTTATACTATAACTTGTGACTGTGTATACTTGCACAAGCTGTTGTCTATTACACACACCAGCTACTCCATTCGATTACTAGTTTGATCTATACTTAATGACTTGAATAACTAATGTCATAGTATTATTAGGAACCTAATGTTATGATATGTGAAAAAGTTTAAACTTTGTTAGAATTCTTGTTCATAGAAACTATAAATTACATGTATCAAATTGGATTTCAATATTGGGGTTTTTATGTTTCTATTGTATAACACACCCATTAGGTCATTTATAAGACTCCAGATTTTTTCCTAATTTGTATTGCCAATTCTGAAATGAAACTTCCACTATACACCGATTACCTATATGTATAGACATACTTTTGACTAGTAATTAGGTTAAATAAAATTAAAAAGTATTATCATACTAGTTGTTGTTTCCATAGTAAAATTCATTACAGATCTGTTCTTGCATCCGTTTTATCATACTAGTTGCTGTTTGCTTGGTAAAATTGTCAATGTTCCATCAATTTCAACTTTCCATCAATTTCAACTTACAATCCCATTTACAACACTTGTAGGAGATGACTTCACAGCTGAAATAAAAGACATGTTCTCTATAGTCTACAACGAGAAACATGACGACCAAATAGTAAGATCAAATCTCTATTATCATTGTTTTCATCCACACACACACACACACACATAACATATTGTCGTTCTATCACTACTTGATTCCTACGGTATGATATAGGTCCTACCTCGTGAATTTGTCAACAATTGGTGGGAAACAATGGACTCTCCATTACAATTTATCACCAGTAGTGGCAATTTTTGTAATATTCAATTATGTATGCGAGGTGGGGAGATCATACTAAAAGAAGAAGACTGGGCCAAATTTCTGGACGACGATCGTTTGCACAATCCATACATGTTATTTGAATATGTGGACCACCCATTATTCCGATTCCAAGTACGTGTATTTAATTTAAGTTGGATGGAGAAGAGACCTGGTACAGTGAACAGACATAAACTTCCAATTAGGTTCTGTATACCTTTTACTGATGAATACTCCTATGAAAATGTGTTATGTACTCAGTTTCTTAAACTATAACTACTTTGTCAATTGCGATTATTTAAACTTACTGTCAATAAATTGTAACTATATCACATGCTTATTTGGCAGCCATTAGGCCCTCGCTTCAACAGCCACATTGGGGCAAATGATTTACGATTCACAAACTCTGTAACAATTTCAAATGTCCATGATGGAACAACACACAAAGTTGAGTTAACCTATATACATGAACAGGAACAATATTGGTTTAGAAAAGGTTGGCATCAGTTAACCTACAAGTGTGGACTGCGTAGACCAACTATGTTGTTCTTTGAGTATATTGGGACTTTAACTTTCGCAGGAGGTTCACAAACAGTTTTGAACGCACACGTCAAAATCAACATGCTGTGGAGTATTCATGGTATCCTAACAAAAGCCAACCAGTTTTTAAACAAGGAAAACCACTTGTAAGTATTGTTGACTAATTGAGTATACTATTTTTATTCATACTAAGTGTTCTTACTAATCATACTTTTGTACCAGTATGTACCTGTGGATGCTATGAAGAGGTTGTTTCTGGTGAACCAACATACTGTAGATGTTATGCTACCATCTGGGGAAGTGAAAACCTGGTATCTTTTGTGGGAAGAAAAGAGTAATCTTGGTGGAGGATATGCTAAACAATGCTATCTTGGTTCTGGTTGGTACGAATTTAACAAAGTCCTTCAAATTCCCTCTAGACATTGTCTTCGTTTTCGTAGTACATCAAATGAAAATTTCATCTATGTTGAGATTGTTAGCTCCAATGTCTCCACCGAAATGTCTTGCTAAACAACCCCATGCATGTTTATCTCTCACCATTTGAACAATACTTTGCATGTCAACTTAATTTTAAATATGGTTCAGGTTAAACAAACACTTACTAATTCATCTTTGGACACTGTTATCTAATATTTGTCAAATGTGTCATTCATTGTTCTTACTATGTGTTTATGTCTTCTACTTGGTTTGGTTCCTATTTGTTAATTGGATGACAATGAACAATTATCTATTCCATACAATTGACGGAATCATACAAATTATATCTTTACATAATTTCTAGTATTATAACTCTTTTTTTCTATTAAATGATTGCTTTGTCAATTGTGTCTGCCACAAATATTTTTGGTTAACAATTCAAACATTATTCCATATATTAATCTATATGCATTTGTTTAACAATTTCTAAAAAAATACATGAAGCTGGGTCACTGATTAATTTGGTCTACGATCATTAAGCCCAACCCAGTTGATGAAGCCCAAACACTTAGATTATTTTTGATTCACTAGTAACTTGATTATATCCTTTCGTATATTCAACCAAAAAATAAAAACGGTTCATATTCTTCTTTTTTATATTTTTGACATTAATCCGTTCGTATTTTAAATAAATTAATTACTAATCAAGTATTTTAATATCAACTACTTTCAATAAATACCTGTATTAACTAAACAGTTCCTTATTGAACATGATCATGATGAGTCGCTTCCCCTTCCCAATGGTTGCTTCCTTTCCCAACAATGGTGACCCCTTGGTTTCTCTCAATGTCCCTATAAGGATACAACCATTTCCATGTCGTAAATTAAGCCATTTTCAATCTACTACATCTCTCAACTACAACAATGAATCCATCTTCAAACAACCACGATAATGGCATTCACAGTGAACAACAACATAACCCCCAACAAAGAATGTCAAGGACCCTCCCATTCTCGCTCCAACTTCCAGACACTGTCAACGATAACATTATGAACAGAGTTCATGTTGTTGATAACGTAACCGAGGCACAACGAGCGTGTTCTAATTGGTGGAACTTCTGCAAAAACACTACTACCATTTGGCGCACCATTGACATGTGAAACAACCTCCGTAATTTTTCCAACAAAACTTTGGTTAACATCTGTACAATTGCAATTGAACGTGGTGCCGGTGAACTACAAGCCATTTATATTGATGGATTCTGCAACAATGAACTTCTACAAACCATAGGTGACAGGTAACCAATTTTCAATTCAATTTCGTATCTGTTATTTGGATGAATTTTTAATATGCTTTACTACATTGTTTAAAATTCGAATACCCTTTTTTCATTTTTGACATTGCTCCAACACTACAAATCCTTCATCAGCATAAATGTTGGGATCTTACTGACAGATCATTCGCTCAAGTAATAAACAGACTTCCACAACTAACAGAAATTTCTCTCTCAGTGGACTACATTTCAGCAGACACCGTGTCAGGAACTGGTAGTGCATGTGCTCATTTAAAAGACTTTGACATTGCTGTTGAAAGGTTGCACTTTGAAATTGGCTTCAATGACCACGCAGTGGAAATTGGAAATACAATGCCCCAAATAAAACAACTTAAGATGGCGGGAAACAAACTGTCGTGTATCGGGATGGTTGCTATCCTTAAGGGATGCACATAGCTTCAATACCTTGACATACAAAATTTTAGAGAACTATCATTCACTCCATATGTTAGGGAGAAGTGCATTGAGAAGATCCGTGACGTCAAATTTCCAACTGGCTATTTACAAAACGTTGAAGAAGAAGATGAATTCCTTGATCCATATGACGACTTTATTCACTATGGCTCAGAAGA
The DNA here is from genome assembly GCA_963573325.1 of Astragalus glycyphyllos. NCBI lineage: Eukaryota > Viridiplantae > Streptophyta > Magnoliopsida > Fabales > Fabaceae > Astragalus > Astragalus glycyphyllos. The sequence goes on from OY754307.1 coordinate 43,956,411, forward strand.
TTGATGTCGTCTTTATTAATGTGGTTGACTTTTAGTTTTCTGTTTTTATTTATCTTCATCTTTTATATTTCTTAACAACAACTTTGCTTTATGTTATGTTTACATTCAATACTGTATTTTTTTAATTCGAAATTATGATGTTAATCTAAATCTATTCTTTTAATAGTAGTTCATGCACACAATAGATAAATTACAAATAACCTACATACCATATATGGTCAATCTATCCAACAATTTCTTCTGCAATTAACATTCAACGTCTCTACAATAAAATAATCATGCAACCAAAACAACATACCAGCCCATGTTAGTTCAAAATAACCTTCCTATTTCATAATAAAGTCCTAGTTAAGGGAAAACTGCACAAGTAATCATGCAAAAAACACCAAACTTAACAACACATGTTAGTTCTATAATACATTCGTATTTTCCACCATGAATTACTACTTAAGGTACAACTTCAGTTACATCTGATTGGGCATCGTCGCTCATCTCTTCATCATCATCATCATCCCCACTTGACCTATGTCCCTAAAGATATTCCCTATAATCAGAATCTGTTGATTCAGAGCTTGAAGAATATGATGTTGAAAAACATGATTTTGAATAAGATGAGGTTGAAGAAGATGTGGAACTAGATGATGTTAATTTTCTTGATTCTGATGAAGTCTCATCAGATCCTGTTTCCGTTTCCCCTGTTCTGAAAAGCTTAAAATGGCCTTCAAAATAATATTTAACAGTAACTTCCACGCTATAGGGCTCTCCAAATGAATCACAAATACCAGTTGTATCAGTTTCAACTATACACAACGTACGAGTACGTCTCTTAAAATAACCACGGAAGAAATTACCATTTTGATCTACAACATTAACAATATTATTACGAGGCACCAAATGTATATAATGCCATCTTAGACCTCGTGGAATACGGATGCAGTTCTGTAAATTAAACAATTTACCAATGTCAATACATACCTAAAAAATTTGTTTTAGTTGCATCAAAGAAACAGAACTTACATCAGTTCTCCTAATAACAGTTGAAAAATGCATATTTGCCGACATTACGATCAAATCAACAATCTGGTAAAAGACACAATTAGGTTATTTATAGTCAATCTAAGTACAAACAACCGTAAACACAACATACATGACTACTAATGAGTTAATAAGACAACAATTTTGGCCACTAAATTCCAATTTTAATCATAAATAATCTATACATGTTTAGTATCACTGACAGGAACTGAAGTAAATTGTAATAAATGAAGAAGACTGTACAGATAGGTGAAGTTAAACATATACTACATTTAACAAAACAACACACAAACAAAGAATTCAGCGACGAACTCCACGTAGCTCAGAATAAAGAATTAACACAGAACAGACTGAAACAATGCCACACTATTCATCAGCCGCTAAAATCATTCCAGTCAACTTCAATCACAAAACAGACTGAAACAAATGACGAATTTTAATCAAATCTTTCCAATCACATTCAAGAACCATATGAATTTCATTGCAAACTCCAATCGATTCTACATATGCGGTCTCCCTTCGTCGTCTACCTTCAATCGACTGTTGCTTCGTCAATCTTGAAAACAAATTGGGATTAGGGTTCCATTGTCATTCAACTATTTTTGTTTCTCAGCTGGGTTTCAATCTGTTTTTAGGGGGAGCATGAAGTTTAATCTTGTTAAAAAGTAAAACGGTTAAAAAAAATTACTGGTTTATAAATTAAAATGTTAGGTTAAAAAGTTTAACCTGAGTCAGAATACAACAGTTAACTAACTACGGCAAAGTTGGGGTCAAATTTATAAGAAAGACAAAATCCAAAGAGACCTCTTTCAGCAATTCACTAAACATATGTACGTTACCGGCTACAAAGATAGCCACGCGAGATCTTGACCACAACTTTTTAAAGATTCCAAATCGACGGCACGAGAGGGACTTGTGTCAAATACACAAGTTTTATCACTTGTGCGGGTGATCCGTCACCCAAATTTCGAAGCACCTTTGAGATCCCATGTAATTGATTGCTAGCTAAAATAAAAAATGCCACAAATATCTTTTATCTAATATTTCTACTACATATATATTATCTATCTTCAATGGCATTTATTTAGTTAAGGAAAAAGAGCACAACATCTTTTTTAATTAAGTGGGAACCGTCTTTTTAAAACTTTTCTAGAAGACAAAGCCACAACAAAGAAAACAACCGTACAACTTTTTCTCTATGTTTCAAGCTTCACTCAAGTTTATAAATTCCAAACATTTCGGTTTTCGTTATCCCTTGATGCATTTGAAGTAATATACTTCGCTCTGCCACTTGTAATATATTCTCTTTCAACCAACGGTTAGAGTTAATTATATTAGTTAGTTTACATTGGTTAGCTTTGGCTTTCCTTTTGAGTTAGTCTAATTAAATTTATATAGAGAAAGACCTCTGTAACTGATTCAATTAGATGACTTCATTTCTCTTCCATTTCTGAATTATCAAATATATGGTCTCAAAAGAAAGAAAGTTTTTTCGCAATCGTTTTCTCTCTTCATCTCATGATTTCGATTATCGTGTACCACACTATTGATTCATCTTTCTGCTTTGCGATTCACTCTCTAATGGTGCTAATCGCAGATCAGATGAATCCTTTCTACCTTCGTCACTCAGATAATCCTGACTAGGTTCTTGCTACGCATGTGCTTGCTTTCAATGGTGAGAATTGCAATTCTTGGAAGCGTGCAGTGGTTTGGGAGCTTAGTTCTAAGAACAAAATCAGCTTCGTCGATGGTACGATTTCCTATCTGGTTACGTTGCTACAACATCATAGCATCGTGGATCCTAAAACTTTGTTTCTAAGGAACTTGCTGTCAACGGCGTGTACTCCTCCACCGCGCGAGACATTTGGATTCAAACAACAGAACAATCCTCACATGTTCAAACTTTGTTATCAATAATTTTACCTCCAGGGCGACTTCCTTTTTTTGACAATCAGACCGCTTCCTTGAATTATTAGTATTTAGTATAGATGATATTGTAGATCACAATGATGCATCAATGCCACCATATGTAAATAACAACAGATTTGAGATCTGACTTGATTTGGATCAAATAAGCACCTTGTATAGATGAATAGAGATAAAAGAGAAATAGAGAAGAGAGAAGAAGATAGTCTTTCGAATATCCTCTGCAAGATGCAAAGTTTACAACGCTATACGAATCAAATTGATAAGACATGAGTATTGTAACTTCCAAGCTTATTAAGGTCTAAGATAATTTTTATATCTTAAGGCGAGATTTTGGATATGAAGGACCCTTTAGACGCCGCCAAATTTTGGTTGTCTTTTTCTTTTTTTACCAACTAAATTTTGCTTCCTTTTTGTCTAAAACAAATGCAATCATTGTAATTATGGCTCAACATACTTTAAAGAGGTATCTTGGCAATAATACAACTTATGAAATACAGTTGTGAGAAAAAATTAATTTCGTGACAAAATACGTAAAGTGCGACGCTAAGCAGTGTGTTTTGGGGTACTTTAAGCTTCGAAAAAAATCTAATTGTTCAAATACGCAGCTTGGGCCCTTTTCTTTCTTAGTAGGCTACCCTAGAACTGCACATCATGACCTTCTCTACCCCCCATGTAGAGTTTTTGTCTTCCGTGGGAATCGAACCATGTACTCTGGGGCTCAAGTATATGCTCAATGCATTCCCACTACAAATTGAGCTGTTCGTTCCACAAAAATTGGTTTGGTGAAATAATTATTTTACGTAAAGTGTGATGCTAAGCAATGTGTTTTGAGGAACTTTAAGATTCAGAAACAAATTTAACTGTTACAATATGCAAAGTTTGCTCTTCAATAGTCAGTTTGGTGGACAAAAAATAATTTTGCGACAAAATACGTAAACTGCGATGCTAAGAATTATGTTTTGGGGTACTTAAAGGTACGAAAAAAATTAACTATTCAAATACGTAAAGTTTGTTTTTCAATAACCGTTTTGATGAAAATAAAAAATATTTTCGTGTCAAAATTTGTAAAGTGCAACACAAAACTGTGTGTTTCTTTTTTTTTTTTTAGAAAGCTCTTCTTCTTCTTAAATGTAATAAATTGTCATAATTAAGAAGGACAAAACTGAAAAATATCATTAAATGATTTCTTAAAAATGTAAAACAATAATTAATTTGGAACAAAATGGTTTTGCTAAAACAACTTACTCCCTCCGTTCCTAAACTTTGGTCTTTTTGCCCTCTTTTTTTTGTTCCAAAACTTTGGTACTTTTAAGATACCAATGTACAATTTACCTAATATTTTCAAGTGTACCCTTTATCTTTAATTAATTGTCACTCTTTACAATATTAACTCATTTAATGCTACAAAGAGTGCTTTAGTCATTAGGTATTGAAAATTTATGATTTCTTAATTTGTGTGAAACACTCCAAAAGGACCAAAGTTTTGGAACGGAGGGATTACTGTAAAAGTGGAGAGAATACTAGAATCAAGACATTTGAAGTAAAGGGGCATTAATGTCCATAAAAGTTACCTCAAAGTAAGCAGCAGGAGAAGCAGCTTAGCTGACGACTAGCCATGCAGCCAAAAAAGAGAAAAGAAAGAAACCGAACCCTGCTCGTTCCCTTTCTAAACTACCACCTCTCTACAACGCGCTATCCCTCGCGCGTGACACTCCACTCACCTACAAACGAGCAAGCAACTCTTTCGTACAATACAACATAACTTACCCTTCTTTCTCTCTCCCTCTTCCTTTTTCTATCGAAATCACAACACATCAACAACCATCGAGTTTATGTTGTGTTGTGTTGTGCTATGTCCTTTGGATTCATGACCTTAAAACCCTTGATTCCTCTCTCATTCTACTAAGGTTCGTGTTGTTTTGTTTTTGTGTTTTTTATTCCGTATTTTCTTCCTAGATTCGTTCTTGTTTTCCCTTTCCCCTTCTTCACGTTTCGCTTCATGATTTTTGCAAAAATATGTGCTTTTTTTAGTTTCTAAATAAATAAATAAATAAATAAATAAAGTTCCCTTATAGGATTTGTTCATTTCGTCTTTATTTTGGAAAATAAAAATAATACAGAATCTGTTTCTCTCTTTATTTGGCCCCTTCCTTGTTTTGTTAATGCAGGCAATGCGTTTTAGACTTAAATCGTGGCGTTTGTGTGCTCCTTTATTGTGCTTTTACTTTTATCTTTACGTTCACTTTGTTATTCATAGCTCTAAACTGTGTTATTATTGTTGTTTCTTCATATTTTAGAATGTATTAATGAAAATAATCATCTTATTAATAATAATCATATTATGCTTGTTATTTATTTATTGCAAGTGGGTCTTTTTCCATGATGCATTGTGTGTTTATGTCAAATGAGCAAAATAATACACTTGTATTGGATTGGACACTGATTTGTATTTGATTTTAATTTTAATTTAATTTTCAATTTTTTTAGTTTGTTATTAATAAATAAAGTGCTTTAAAGCTGATGTTTGTTCTTGATCTTTTAAAAATTAGAATTTTTACTTTAAGCTAGCTAGTAGTTATGCTCAAGGGTATTATGTGATCATGGTTTTTGATGTCTTTGCGACCATAACATGACTGTGATTGAGGCCACATCAGCTGCATTTGACTGCAACTTTTCGTAATATCAAAGATCGTGACTGTAACTGCGATTGAAAACCTTGGTTATATTGGAGTTTTGGTTGAATACTGTTTGTTAACTTTCTTTGGTGTGATAGCATAACTTAGACTTGAATAAAAAAAATTCCCTTTTAATGTTCATCTGGTAATCTGCTGAAGTGATGATTCATGCATAGTGTAAACAAACACCCCTGTAATGTAATGCTATTTCTCTCTGCTTGTCAGACACGGGCCATCCATTTCAGTTAAGGTGTTAAGAACTGACAAATGGATTTAGAAGAGAAGTTCCTTGCCAAAGGTAGGCTTTTGAGATTCATCTGGTGTTTGCTCCTTGACTAGTTACAATTTGCTGCAATTTGTTTATCCTTGCTGTTGCGTATGTAATGCTGAGTGGCTGACAGGCATGATATAAAATGGCAGCTGAAATTGGAATTTGGGACATAATTATGAGCTAAATCAATATTTGTTTCCTTTTTAGTATCCTAAATGTGAAATTTGTTTTGTTCGCATTATGCAAAGCATCATAATTATGAGCTTAAAATGGAGTAATGTGATGATATACTTTGTAGGTATATATTTGCTTTGAGGTCATACATGTTTTTTTGGTATTTTCTTAGAGTCAAGGATCAATGTCATTGTCATATCAGATTAAAATAGTAGGTTTTAATAAATGCTGAACCTATATGGTTACATTCCAATAGTGTTCTATTTTCCCCTCAGTGTGGTATCTAATTCAGTGTTATTCATATTGTTACATGGAATTATATTATATATATATATTTATATTTATGAAGCACCGACACAGACACAAAGATGAACATTAGACACGACACGAACACAGACACACAAACACCAGTTTTAATCTGAAAATACTAGTAATTGAAGTGTCAGCGTCAGTGTCGATGTCCGACACAGTGCGTGTCAGACAACATACACATCTTAAACTGAAGTGTTGGTGTTACCGAGCATTATACTATATACTTCTCGTTGTTTACTATATGGAAGTGTTTTACTTTGTGAAGCTCATGTAGCACCTTATTAAGGAAAATAATAATGATTAATTATGTGGTAAAAGATTTTTTCAGAATTTCAATAATAATTCTGTTATTCGCAATATGAAAATCCATATTTTGTTCCTCTAAAACCCGGTGGATGTTAATTTTGACCTATCAGGATGTTCTGTTTTCATCATATGAGATATTTGTGCATTAGTGCTTGTTTCTTTTATGCATAAAGTATAATTATGGAGAATTATAGGACAGATACTTTTCCCAATTTATGCAATGTAGAATTTCATGGTGTTATAAATAATAAGAGCTGGTGTGATTATTGAATTTAATCCTTGTTTAGATAGCCCCTTTAAAAATGATTCTGTTGTTGGAGTTGTCTTGTCAGTTACCAAATCTCAAATTTATTTTGGGTGTTAAATGTTTGGCTGAAATTAATTTTAGTGTATTTACACTTACTACTCAAAGTTGCTTATTGGGGTAAGCCACTAGGATTGGGCTAATAGTGAGGGACTTGGAAAGTTTGCAAATATTCTATTTCTAATGAAGTTTCCATCCTACGAATCGCGGCAAATCGTGGAATAGAGATGCGACTTTTCAGTACAGTTCACCTTGTTTTCCACAAACATGCCTATGTTGTAAATATGGTTAATGTGTTAACCCCCACTAAATAACTTTTAATATCACAAATTTCACAAAAAATCTTTCATTGAATAATCCATTTTCATAGTTTAGATTGTGATTGTAATATTGCACATTGATGTGCTGACACGGTTTTGGATTGTTAGGGAGCTCCGAAACAATCAATACCTCAAGCAAGGAGTCCAATAACCAGAATGGTGCTCGATGAGAGAGATGAGTGCTAGATTTGCAGAATCTAGTGAATAACAGAATAGAAAGAGAAAGAGTGTGCTGAATTCAATGATGGTACTATTCATTAATGATTGGGTGTATCTATGCACCTCAATGATTGGAATATGCTTAGTACAATGCTTCTAGAAGACTAGTGTTGTACAACTAGGTAGTACAAGGTAAAAAGCAAGTAAAAAGTAAAATGCTCAGTAAATGAAAGTGCTGAAATAAAGGGATAAAGGGATATGGTAGTAGTAGTGCCATAGTACAACTAATACACTGTCACATGTGCAATCAATTTTTAGCTGTTTAGCAGCAGCAAGAATCACCAAAGTCTTTTCTCACCAAGTGAGATCGGTTATACGTATCCATTATCCAATGACAACAAAAAATACAGCTGTTTACAAGAAAAATATTTAAGATGGGCATGCAATAAATATACTTTTTGTGCATAAGATAATATTAAGTTTTTATTATTCTACACTAATTGAGGAGCAATTCTTGAAATATCTGCCTTGAAAGATCAAGATGCTGAGGTATATAGCTTAATCGTTGGATACTTGGATTGATGAAAGTTGCTTTCCATAATTTTTTTTTGAATGGTATACATGTATAAAGATTTGCACCAATGTTTATTGAGATGTGCATAATAAATGAAAAGTTAAAGCGCTTTCGCAGTTTCTCCTATTCATGCATAGAGTCTAGTCTATTTAAAGGGTTATTCCAAGCACTAGTAGCTGTACATTGGCCTTGGATTCTCCTCCAGGAGTTGCAGGCTTGCAGCCCTATTATCAACTCCGTCGAGATATCTCTTTTCTTTTTCTACGGTAGGGAGGATCTGGTGCTTATCAGGTATTGATTTTCCCATTCTCAACTTTCATTGTAATAGTATTTGGTCTTTTAGGTTTTTGAGTTATTTGAGAACACCTGATATGCGTGTGTGGATATTTTTTATGCTTCATATCCTCGGTGAAAATTAATTGAACTTTATGTGAAATCATCTGATCTCAATTGTTTGGAGTGTACTTTCGAGATCTCTTTAATTTTGTCCAATGTAATCAAAATTGTGAATTAAAATCCCAAAATCTTATGATTTAACGAGTCCACGGAGCCTCAACGACTTGAGTCGAATGCAGAATCGAATTTTTAGCAGATTCGTGGTAGAATCACAAAGTCTTGTGATTTTGTTGGGTATAATTGCGATTCCAGGAAGCAGAGTCGGGAAGGTTGTTGGAAATGGAAACGGGGCGTCCCAGTTGGATTCTAATCCGCTGTTTAATTTGGAGTTAGCTTCAGTCTGCCTCTTTTTGAATCAAATGTTTAGATTTTGCATAGAAACCATTTGTTAATGGCTGTCTCTAGAATTTAAAACTTAATAGATTTTCAATTTCGTCTTTTCCACACTGTCAGTGCTTCCCATTATTTACATCAAGTTCGTGCAGATTGCGATCAGTTTGTTTATTCTGTTACATCTTTCCACATGTTCTTGGTTTCCATCAGTGATCTACTATGTTGAATAATTTATTTCCATTCTTCCGTTGCAATGGACTAGGGCGAGTTCGGGATATTGTAGTGTAGGTGCTATAGCAGCTGCTGCTTGATGCATACAGGATGACTAGGTAGAAACTAATTTCTTTGGTGAAACCTGAATATGATTTTTTTTATTGTGTTTATTTTTATTATTCTGGATTAATTAATATGATGTTCTACTATTTTACTTCCGATGATTGACATATATCTTTCTTTTGTTTCCATCGCATGCTGAGTTTGTTGTTTCTGTGCAGTTTCTGGTGTTCAAAGCCTTTCATCTTGTGTGCAAAGCACTCCAGAAAAAAAAAGGCCATTCAGATGATGCTGCAAAGAGTAGAGAACTTGTTAATAAGTATCTGAAATCTGGTCCAAAGAAGGAACTTCTTCGAACCTGCTTTGACAAGGACAAAAAGAACGTTGCTTCGAAAAGCAGGATGACTGAAACTAAGTCAGGTAGCAAGAGTGTCAAAAAACAGGACTCAAAGAAGGTTTCTGGCCTCAGCAACCAGCCTTCAAGGAAGCAACATCGCAAGGGCGAAAACCCCGTGAGATTCGCACCAGCTGTGGACTCGCCTTCAGATTTTGGACATTCAAACTCATGGATATGTAAAAACTCTGCTTGTAGAGCAGTTTTATCCAAAGATGACACATTCTGTAGAAGGTGCTCTTGCTGTATTTGTCACCTTTTTGATGATAACAAGGATCCCAGTCTTTGGTTGGTATGCAGTGAATCCACTGAAGGAGACTCCTGTGGTTTGTCTTGCCATATTGAGTGCGCCCTTCAACATGAAAAGGTGGGAGTTGTCGACCATGGTCAACTCATGCAACTTGATGGCGGTTATTGTTGTGCCTCCTGTGGTGAAGTTACCGGGATACTCGAGTGCGTAATACCTCCCTTCTACCACTATTATTTTCTGCTTTTGGTATATGAGCTTTTGTATTTCGTGTTGTTACTAAAATTTTAATAATGGCAGATGCTGGAAGAAGCAGCTAAATATAGCGAAAGATGCTCGTCGTGTGGATGTACTATGTTACAGGATATATTTGAGCTACAGGCTTCTGAACGAGACTTTGAGATTTAAAGAATTGCATGAAATGGTACTACAAGCAAAGGCTAAACTCGAAACAGAAGTTGGTCCAGTTAATGGCTTTTCTTCCAAGATGGCACGCGGCATTGTTAGCAGACTCCCTATTGCTAGCGATGTACAGAAACTATGTTCTCTTGCTATTGAGAAAGCTGATGAGTGGTTGGCCACTGCTAACAATCCAGAATCCAAAGGTTTTAACTATATTCCTCTTCCTTTTTGATATATAAGTTTTTTTTTGCTTAGATGGTGTTTTTGATTTGATGAGCTTCTTTTGACTCACAGAGGGTTCACTTCCTGCTGCCTGCAAGTTTGTTTTTGAAGAGGTAACAGCTTCCTCAGTCAAAATCATTTTATTTGAAATGTCAAATGTATCTTCTGATGACATTAAGGGATATAAGCTCTGGTATTACAAGACTAGGGTGGAACCTCACACAAAAGATCCTATTTGTGTGTTTCCTAAAGCTCAAAGGAGGATTTTGATATCCAACCTTCAGCCTTGTACAGAATATACTTTCCGGATTGTATCCTATATAGATATGGGTGACCTTGGTCATTCTGAGGCCAAGTGTTTCACCAAGAGCGTCGAGGTATTGGAAAAAAATCCATCTTCATCAGTTGACATGGATACTAAAAAGGAGAATATTCAAACTGAAGGAAATTCTTCTGGCTCCAAAGTGGAGCCTGATCCGACGATGGCAGACTCCGGATTTAAGGTTCGAGACCTTGGAAAGATTTTGCATGTTGCTTGGGCTCAAGAACAAGGTTGCTTTGAGGGATTTTGTCGTGCCGACACGAAAAATTGCTGTGGTCAAAGTGAAGTGGTCGTCAAGCCTAGCAATCCGGAGAAGCAGTTGCCTTCGGTTTCTCGAGGCCTTGATCTGAATGTTGTTTCAGTGCCTGACTTAAATGAAGAACTCACTCCTCCTTTCGAGTCTTCCAGGGATGAAGATAATGGTTGCACTTTGCAGCAGGCTGTTGAGGCAGATGATGATGCTGCTTCTCATGATTTAGAGAAAAACTTAGCAAGACCACATGGTAGCGGTGGCTCACAAACCTGGAACCATGGAACTGGTGAAGTGCCAGCTGTTGACTCTCGCGTAGTTGGAGATGCAAGTAGGAAAAGGGCAGCAGCAAGCACAAATGAAGAAGCACATGATTGTGACAGCACCTTGATAAACGGATCTCCTTTACGCGCATCCGATGGTTCATTCTCCTTAGACGAGAGCTTTGAGTATTGCGTGAAAGTGATTCGTTGGCTAGAATGTCAGGGTCATATCAAGCAAGAATTTAGGCTGAAATTGCTGACATGGTTTAGTTTGAGGTCAACAGAACAAGAGCGTAGGGTGGTTAATACTTTCATTCAGACTCTGATTGATGATCCAAGTAGTTTGGCAGGTCAACTAGTTGACTCATTTTCTGATATTATATCCAACAAGAGGCCAAGAAATGGGTTCAGTACTAATAAGACCGTGACATCAAATTAAGCAGTGTGTGGAAATCATGTTCCACAAGATTGCTATTTGATCCAAAGACTACTATTATACTACTACTACCCTGATTGTTTTTGCCTTCATTGTACAGGCATTTTTTGTTCCTCACTGTGATTCATTATTATTGGGACAATTTATTGTCCTGCTAAAATTGGATTTGCATTGATGACTGCAGAAACAGTGACTCATTTTTCTTTGAGGTTTCAGGATGTAGAAGGCACATTGTTATTTTACTAAATTATTGCATTTGTTTTTCAATTATGAGATTTAATCATGGAAGATATTATTAGTATTGAACTTTACTATTTACTTTCATTTGACAAGGCAACATTATTATATGGTCGCTTATTTAATTCATCACACCATGTCATTTCCTTTGTTATCTTGTTTTGTCACCACTTCACTAATGAGCTGGCAGATGAACAAGCTGTGCTTTACTCTTTGTGGAAAGAGTAAGATTGCTTGTACTATGGTTGTCTGTCTTTAATGTGGGTTTGTACTTAGTAACCCAACTAATGTTGCAACGTTGGTTGACTCTCTTTGATTAATGGTGACTCTCATAAAACTGTAGTTGTTTTTATGTCTCCATGAATGGTATGTACTCTATTGGTTGAAATATTCCATCTTGTTAAAATTTCACATAATTCTATTATGTTATGTGCAATTTTTGTATCTAGCTTTCTTTATAGATATTAGTAAATTAGTATAAATTGATAGGGATTCATCTATTTAATGTTTGTGTAGAGATAGATATATAAAAATTCAAATAATAAAGTTATGTGAAATTTTAATATGTGAGAACACGCATTGGATAATAGTTGGAAGGAGATGCATCAGCTTCAATTGAAGCTTCTACATTTTTGTTCGAGATTTCAAAAGCCGGTGAGTTCTATGGTGCAAAAGTGATAGGTATCATCACTACCAAGTACTTAAAAAATTATTTTAAACTTCGATGGTGACTAACGCCGCTCGGGGGTTCCTGAGGGTGTGTGGGAGCGACCGCTTAAGGCCCAAAATTTTGGAGGCATCAAATTCTTTTATATGATATATGATATATATATAGAGAGAGAGGCATAAATTACTATATGTTTGGTTAATAAATACATGTATAACTATTTTTGTTATAGTTAATTCTATTGAAATTTTGATTTGAACTTTTCAAAATTTATGTAAACTTTGACATTTATTCCATAATAACTTATCTTACTTGAGGTTGTATTAAAATAAGGAATTTTAATATGTACGACTTATAAAAATAGGACATCACATCCAAATTTCACACATGGCATCCAAAATGTCAGGCACAGCCTTGACGCCGCTCTTCAGAAGTAGAAGCTCGAGATTTTGCTTGTCAACATGGTTGAGATAGTGAAGTGTTTGTTTGACAAAAGACGGAGAAAACTAATAAGGATCTCAAAACTCAACTCGTTTGAGAGGAGACATCAGGTGTCGTTGAAATTTTGGATGACCTTTTGGTATTTGAGATAACGAGTTTGGCGAAAAATAAAATTTAGTTTTGTGACAAAATACGCAAAGTGTGACACTAAGTAGTATGTTTTGAGGTACTTTAGGGTTTAAAAAAATTTAATTGTTCAAATAGACAAAGTAGTTTATTAATAATCGATTTTGTGAAAAATAAAGTTAATTTTGTGACAAAATATGTAAAGTGAGGTGCTAAGCAGTATGTTTTAGGTACTTTAGGGTCTGAAAATTTTTTAAGTGTTCAAATACGCGAAGTTCGTTCCTCAATAACTGGGTTGGTGGAAAAAAATAGTTTAGTGAAAAAATAAGTAAAGTGTGATGCTAAATAGTGTGTTTTGAGGTATTATAGGGTCCGATTTTTTTTTTTAAATGTTCAAATACGTGAAGTTCGTTCCTCAATAACTAGTTTGGTGGAAAAAAATAATTTCGTGACAAAATACTAAAGTGCGATCATAAGCGATTTGTTTTGGGGTACATTAAAGTTTGGAAAAAAAACTTCTAAGTGTCCAAATACTCAAAGTTCGTTCTTCAATAAACAGTTTGGTAAACAAAAAGTCCTGACAAAATGTTGAGTTGAATACCCAATTAGGGATTCAACTTTAATTACCTGAAACAATGGAAACAACCAATCACACTATCTAATTCGAAACGACCAATTTAAGAATTGTACACAAATCCTAATTCGCAATTCGGATTGAACGGAAAATCAATTTGCAATTCGAAGAACATAAACATAAAATCGAAATTTAAGAAAGAAAGAAAGAAACGGGATAAAGGGAATAGGAGAACACCGGAATTTGGTAACCCAGTTCGGATTTCTCCTACATCTGGGGGTCTGAATCCGAGCAAATAATCCACTATGATGAACAATGATTACAGAGAAATAACACTTCTTCTTCCTCTTAGTTTCGCTCACACACAATCTGTGATTTTCGTTTTTCTCTCTCACTGATTTATAGAAATCTCACACGAAGAAGAAGGAGAAGAATACTAGTGAAATTCAACTCTCAATCTCATTCTTATACACAAGCTGATAACAGAAATTACAAATCAAAATAACAGCTTCAAACAAACTTGTAACAACCCGAAACGATTCCTTGGCTGAGAATGAAGGAGAGCATTTTGTAACTTGTGTGGCTGAGAATGAACCAAAAGAAAACGTGAAATTAGTGGCTGAGAATTGATGAAGATTTCGCGAAACTTTGTGGTTTGAAAACGATGGAGTTTTCACGCGGCTTCTCTGCTGGAAATGAAGATGAAGAACGCGACCCAGTTTTGATCAAATAACTTTGGGTCTTCATCATGAAACACAAACAGGCCCAAAGAACAAATTAAAAGCCCAATGGCTTATTTATTATTTGCACCTACATCAATACTTATTTGCACCATCCCACAAATCTCCACCTTGGTGCAAATTCCATCATAGTAGAAATTTATTTACCGCTCGAATTCAGAATCCATGACATCACTTACTTGATGTCAACACCAAGCAAGTCTAGGCAATGCCTAAACTTGCTCACAGGAACAAGTTTGGTGAGCATGTCTGCGGGGTTCTCACTTGTGTGAACCTTCACAATTTCAACCTCTTCTTTTTCCACAATGTCCCTAATGAAGTGGAGCCTAACATCTATGTGTTTGGTTCTCTCATGGTACATTTGGTTCTTGCTTAAGTGAATAGCCCTTTGGCTATCACAAGATATGCAAACAAGATCATCACTTATGACAAGCTCACTAACCAGTCCTTGAATCCACAATCCCTCCTTGATTGCTTCTGTGAGAGCAACATACTCAGTTTCAGTAGTTGATAGTGCCACAATATGTTGCGGGCTCGCTTTCCAGCTGATTGTATTTCCAAACAAAGTAAACACATATCCAGATAATGATCTTCTTTTGTCAAGATCATTTGCATAGTCAGAGTCTACGAATCCATGAACCACCTTTGCTTCTTTTCCACCCTTGCAATACACCAACCCAACTTTGGTTGACCCTTTCAAATATCTCAAAACCCATTTAACGGCCTGCCAATGATCCTTGCCAGGATTCCCCATAAATCTGCTTGTTACACTCATTGCTTGAGCTACATCGGGTCTACAACAAATCATAGAATACATTATACTGCCAATTGCATTGGCATATTGAATTGCCTTCATGTATTCTTTGTCCTCCTTACTTGTAGGAGCTTGAGTACTAGACAACTTGAAATGTGGTGCTAAGGGCAAAGTGGTAGCCTTAGCATCACACATATTGAATCTCTTGACCACTTTATTCAAATAACTCTCTTGAGATATGACTAGTTTCTTCTTGTCCCTGTACCTGGTTATCTCCATGCCTAGAATCCTCTTAGCAGGACCAAGGTCCTTGATATCAAATTCACTTTTAAGTTGACCCTTCAATTCTACAATCGAATCCATATTCTTGGTTGCAAGCAACATATCATCAACATATAATAGCAAGTAGATATAGTTATCAAGAAATAGATGTTTGAAATAAATGCAACAATCAAATTTACTTCTAACATACTTATTCTTTGTCATGAAAGAATCAAACCTTAGGTACCATTGTCTAGGTGATTGCTTGAGTCCATATAGAGATTTCTTAAGGTGACATACTCAATCTTCTTTCCCTTTAGCTTCAAAACCTTCTGGTTGTTGCATTAAGATACTTTCCTTCAAGTCTCCATGGAGAAATACCGTTTTAACATCCATTTGCTCCAATTCCATGTCATGGTGAGCAACCATAGACAAGATAATTCTAATTGATGAGTGTTTGACTACCGGTGAGAAAATTTTATTGTAATCCAAACCTTCCTTTTGTGTCTACCCCTTTGCAACCAACCTAGCCTTGAAGATTCTTCTACACTCGGAATTCCCTTTTTTCTCTTGAATATCCACTTGCTACAAACAACTCTAGCTCCCTTTGGCTTAGGAACTAAATCCCATGTGTTGCTCTTGTCTAAGGAGTTCATCTCTTC
This sequence comes from Astragalus glycyphyllos, assembly GCA_963573325.1. Lineage (NCBI taxonomy): Eukaryota > Viridiplantae > Streptophyta > Magnoliopsida > Fabales > Fabaceae > Astragalus > Astragalus glycyphyllos. The sequence continues at coordinate 43,972,470 of OY754307.1, forward strand.
AGTCATAGCAACAACCCATTTTTCACTGTACTTGTGATTAATAGCTTCATTGTAGAGAGCACAACTTACCATGTCTTTATAACCTAGCCTTTGAGGAGGTTTCACAACTCTTCTACTTCTATCTTTAGCCAAGTTGTAATCTCTTAGATCTTCATCATTATCTTCAACATCCGTTTGATGCTCTAAATCAGGTTCTGCAACCTCTTGAGTTTCAGGTGGGGCATTCTTAGTTGTTTCATTCTCCACCTCAAGCTCAAAACTTTCTAACTCTTGTTTGTTTTCAACTTGCTCTTGATTGTTTCTAGTTCCCTTAAACAATTCTGATTCTTGGAACTTCACATCTCTGTTAATGATGCACTTTTTGTCTTCTTGGCTCCAAATCCTATAGCCTTTCACACCTGTAGGATAAACAACAAAATACCCTTTTCTTGCCCTAGGGCTTAGCTTTCCTTCATTCACATGATAATAAGCAACACAACCAAAAACTTTCGAGTGATTATAACTAGGAGTCCTATTTAACCAAATTTCTTGAGGCGTTTTTAGTTTAATTCCAGTGGAGGGACTCAAATTTATCAAATAACACGCCGTATAGAGGCCTCACCCCAAAATTTAATAGGCATGCCAGAGTTAGAGAGAGGGCACCTCATTCTCTCCAATATGGTCCTATTCATTCTCTCAGCAAGACCATTTTGCTGAGGTGTGTGCCTAACAGTTCTATGCCTAGTGATTCCATGTTCTTTACAATAATTTGTGAACAAATCATTACAATACTCTAGGCCATTATCCGTTCTTAAAACCTTAATCTTTCTATTGGTTTTATTTTCAACTAAGCTTTTCCATTCTTTAAATGTTTTAAAAGCTTCATCCTTGGTTTTTAAAAGATAAATCCATACCTTCCTACTACAATCATCAAGGAAAGTAATGAAGTACCTGTTCCCCCAAAGAGTGGGAATCCTTGCTGGTCCCCAAATGTCACTGTGCATATAGTCCAGCAATCCTTTTGTATTGTGTTGTCCCGTGTTGAACTTCACCTTGTGCATTTTGCCAAATATGCAATGTTCACAGAAAGGTAACCCTTCAAGCTTGTCCTTTCCAAACACACCAAGCTTTTCCAATATCTGCATACCCTTAGAACTAACATGCCTGAGCCTTTGATGCCATAATCTTGCTCTTTCAGAACTCACTGATTCTGTGCTTGAGGTAGCTACATCTACACTGCCTGTAATTGTTGTACCTTTGATAATGTATATACCATGATCCCTATATCTTCTCATAACCACAAGAGAACCCTTGACCACCTTTATATTACCATCTTCCCCCTTAAAGGAACAACCTGCTGCTTCAAGCATACCAAGAGAAATGAGATTTCTCTTCACACCAGGGACATACTTCACTTCTGGAAGTATCTTTATAGTGCGATCATTCATTCTAAGTCTTACAGAACCTATCCCTTCAATCTTGCACACTCTGTTATTTCCCATTACTACTTGTCCTCCATTCACTTGCCTATAGCCAATCAACCATTCCTTGTTGGAGGTCATGTGAAAAGAACAACCTGTGTCCAACACCCAGTGGTCCTTGTTGATGGATGAAGAGGCCAAAACCAGAGTCAAAAATCCACATCTTCTCATTGGTGGAATTTGTACCAATGACTTCTTCAGCAATCAAAACATCTCCTTCATAGTAGTACTCAGAGGCAATTGAGACACTTCCTTCATCATCTGTGGAGTCACCCTTTTTCTTGGATTTCCTATTTGGACAATCCTTCTTCCAGTGACCTTCTTTCTTGCAAATGTAACATTTGTTATCCTTCTTGCTCTTATCCTTATCCCATTGCTTGTTCTTTTTGTTCTTGCCTTTCTTTTCAAATTTCCCTTTTACAAATAAACCTTCATTATTATGTTCTTCTTTAGCCTCAGATCTCCTCTTAAGTTCCTTTGATATTAGTGCGGATTGCACATCATCAAGGGTTAATGTTTCCTTACCATAAAGTAGAGCATCAGAGAGATGTTCATACGTTTTTGACAAGGAGTTGACAAGGCGGAGAGCTTTGTCTTCATCATCAATCTTGACATCAATGTTTTCGAGGTCAAGAATGACATTGTGGAACTCGTCAATGTGCTCTTCCACGGACTTTCCAGGTTGCATCTTGAAGGTGTAGATCCTTTGCTTCAAATACAGACGATTTGCAATTGATTTTACCATGTACAAGTCTTCCAATTTCTTCCAAATAGCTGCTGCAGTGGTTTCATTAACCACTTCCCGGAGAGGCTTGTCACCAAGACTCAAGATGAGAGCACCGTGAGCTTTCTCTAGTGCCTCCACCTTTTCTTCAGCGGACATCTTCGCCGGCAAGCCTTGTTGTCCTAGCATTGCTTTCATCTTGATACGCCATAGCCCGAAGTCGTTCTTCCCATTGAACTTCTCGACTTTAGACTTTGTTGAAACCATCGTTTCTTGATCGCAAACTTCGTAATGCTACTGATACCAATTTTCGAGTTGAATACCCAATTAGGGATTCAACTTTGATTACCTGTATCTAATTCGAAACGACCAATTTAAGAATTGTACACAAATCCTAATTCGCAATTCGGATTGAACGGAAAATCAGTTTGCAATTCGAATAATATAAACATAAAATCGAAATTTAAGAAAGAATGAAAGAAACAGGATAAAGGGAATAGGAAAACACCGAAATTTGGTAACCCAGTTCGGATTTCTCCTACATCTGGGGGTCTGAATCCGAGCAAATAATTCACTATGATAAACAATGATTACAGAGAAATAACACTTCTTCTTCCTCTTAGTTTCGCTCACACACAATCTGTGATTTTCGTTTTTCTCTCTCACTGATTTACAGAAATCTCACGCGGAGAAGAAGGAGAAGAATACTAGTGAAATTCAACTCTCAATCTCACTCTTATACACAAGCTGATAACAGAAATTAAAAATCAAAATAACAGCTTCAAACAAACTTGTAACAACCCGAAACGATTCCTTGGCTGAGAATGAAGGAGAGCTATTCGCAACTTGTGTGGCTGAGAATGAACCAGAAGAAAACGCGAAATTAGTGGCTGAGAATTGATGAAGATTTCGCGAAACTTTGTGGCTTGAAAACGATGGAGTTTTCACGCGGCTTCTCTGCTGGAAATGAAGATGAAGAATGCGACCCAGTTCTGATCCAATAACTTTGGGTCTTCATCTGGAAACACAAACAGGCCCAAAGAACAAATTAAAAGCCCAATGGCTTATTTACTATTTGCACCCACATCAATACTTATTTGCACCATACCACACAAAATGTAAAGCGCGACACTTAATAGTGTGTTTTGGGTACTTTAGGGTTTGGAAACATTTTAAGTACCAATCACAAACGCCTTCTTCTTTAGCAAACCTCACGTGCTTCAGAAGACCAATCACAAATTCTCAATAGGAAAGTTGTTAAAACAAGAGGAAATTAATTATAGAGTTGAATTTAAAATAATTGGGAGATTCCAAATTATAATATTATTTTTTTCCCTAAAAAAAGCTTGATTTTTATTTTCATTTTTGACTCAAATTACTTAAGTGAGCATTTTTTCCATTTTAAAATTTAATCTCAATATATGTCATTAATATTGTTTCATCATATAGCTTTATTTGTGAGTTAGATTTGCTTTTTTTACGTAAAATTCTCCAATAATGTACTGCATATCAAATATTTCAAACACCTCACAAATCGAAATATGTCACTATACAATCTATCAGATGCATCCAACGGAGGTAAGATCTAGTGTAACAGCTAAGAAGAAAGCCAACTATTAGGGCTCTGTTTGGCAAAGAGTAGCGGATAGCGGATGAGGTTGAAGTCAATAATGTCACAAGGAAGGGGGGTTGGAATTGTGACCCTTTTTAAATTCACCTGCAAGAATAGAACTTTCTTCACAAGTATGATTTAGAGTTAGGACAGTAAATGATTTGAGTTAAGAAGGGTGAGTCAAAAACAATCTTCTTAACTTAATATAGGTGAGCAGAGAAGGTTGATTTATCTGTCTTCTCAACTTTATACTGCAAAAATAAAATAAAAGAAAATAAAATAAACTTAGAACTAAGTGGTTAAATGCTAGATATGGAATTACTTGTCAAAAAACAAACTATATAAATTACATACATTTTGGGGAATTTCCATTTGATTGTGAGTGATTATGTCCTTCATAACGTAATACCCACAATCATCATTGTTTATGAGACGACCCTCGTCCTCATCATAGTAACCCTTGACACTTAATCTCTTAATCTCAAAAAGGGATAAATTTAAAACTTAACATATATAACTAAACACACATCACATATATATATATATATATATAAACATAATGTTAAGAGTTTTACAAAATATGTGGAAATACTAAAGCCCACTCACATATATCAGAGTATTGAAAAACAGTGAAAGTAAGAACATAAGAAGAAGTCGGTCAAATGACTTAAATGAGACTCAAAAGACGGACACACTGGCTAAAACAAAATGCAGGTTCTCTCAATGAGAAACCTGACTTCCACGTCATTTTGCACCAGTCTTCTCAGTGCCTTCAATGCCCGTCGTGGAAAGAAAACCACCACCATCTATATGCTGACTCTGGCCATATCCTGATGCCACTAACGTCCTTACTATACTTCGGTGACGCCACTAACGTTCCTACAATACTTCGGTGACGCCACTAATGTCCCTACTATACTTCGGCGACGTTGCTAACGCCCCTAATATACTTCGGTGACATCGCTAACGTCCCTACTATGCTTCGGCGACGCCATACACACAGCTGCAGACTTACAACACATATGCAATCTATATGATTCTGTTTGTTTACTTCTCAACCCGTATGCATTACTCATCTCGTACTATTTCTTGCACTACGATTAAGTATCCATTCCACTTTATATCTTTTTATGACTCTACTTTCCACACCTAGGTTCATTATGAAATCTTAACTTCATTTCTATTGTGACATAAAATCATGCAATTCAACAAATAATCACAAATAGCACATAAGCAGTTCATAGAAATCAAAGCAATCATTCACAATATATCAAGCAATCAATCAATCATTAGATCAATCAAATAAAAATATAGAAGTTTCCTATGCGTTAACCGGTCATCGACGGCCTAAACTTCATTTACCCTTAACTCCAAAGAGTAGTCAAATAATCTTTAAGTATCACTGACTATTTAACTCTAGTAGAGCTTGGGTCACTCTACACATATTTAAATTAAAACTTTACGCTAATCGTCCCGACGAATACGGTATCTTGCCCCCACCTGAAATATAGCACGAATGTCATATATACTTGCTCCGACAACACCAACAAGTACTTAAGCACCAATATAAAGCTATGAAACTACGAGCTCAACGGTATGATCGGATTAGGTTTTTTTAGAGGGTTTGGGAATATAAAGACTTAAAACAAAAAGAAATAGGAGTAAGGTGTTGTTATGGTCGATGGTTTTGAATGGAAGAGTAGAAGGATGTTGGCTTTCTTAAGTGAGGTAGTTTACAATGCATGTTAAGAATCTTGTCTTGCCTTTTTATACACAAAACTTAAGCATGAGGTGTGAAATCACCTTTTTTGTTGGCATGAAACTATGATTTCAAAAGATGAGTCATTAGATAGCTTTCAAGTGGCCAAATCTTACTAAACCAACACATACATTTTGTAAACATGAGGTGTTCAATCCTCCCTCAATTATTTCATAATGAAGCATTTTACACAACATGATAATAAAATAAATATGTAAGGATCTTTGCTTTATTCCACTCTATTTTTATTGATTGTAAAATAAAAACAACATACATATATCAAATATCATCATGGTAAATAAATAAGGCAATGTAAAAACCTAATGCTAAAAATATATACATATATAATAGATAATAATGTATACACGCAACACACAATAATAATAATAATAATAATAATAATAATAATAATAATAATAATAATAATAATAATCTCTCTTTAAGTCCTAAAGCACACAATTTAAAATAAAACAATTTTCAAAACAAGTCTTAATAATTATTTAGAAAAAGTGGGGTGTTACATTACTACCCCTTAAAGAAATTTCATCCGCGAAATTTAAGATACCAAATAGCAAAACACTACCTAATTCTATTCATGGTTAGCATCCGATGTGGATCTAACTCGACTCAGCCAGTGTGACCCTAACTCACAGTCCGATTTGAATCGAACTGCTCTAATACCATTAAATGAGACGACTCTCGTCCTCATCATAGTAACCCTTGACACTTAATCTCTTAATCTCAAAAAGGGATAAATTTAAAACTTAACATATATAACTAAACACATCACACACACACACACACACACACACACACACACACACATATATATATATATATATATATATATATATATATAAACATAATGTTAAGAGTTTTACAAAATATGTGGCAATACTAAAGCCACTCACATATATCAGAGTATTGAAAAACAGTGAAAGCAAGAACATAAGAAGAAGTCAGTCAAATGACTTAAACGAGACTCAAAAGACTGACACACTGACTAAAACAAAATGCAGGTTCTCTCAATGAGAAACCTGACTTCTCCGTCATTTTGCACCGGTATTAGTGACAAATATTTATCACATGTGTTCTAAATATTAAGCAGTAGTTTAAATAGTCATTAAGTTTTCATTTTTTAGATATTAATCTTGTATTTTTTTATATATCAGTGAAGTTATCCCGTGTTTTTTTATATATTAGTGCAGTTATCTCGTAATTCCAGTTGATTATTTTAGTTTTTTTAGATAAGCAAATTGATTATTTTAGTTGATCAGTAGATTATAGTAGATAATGGGAAAAGAAAGTGGGTGGGTTTGATTTGAATTTCGAAACTTGAAAAAAAAGGAGGAAGTTGAAAAAAACGTGGGAATGAGAAGGTCACATGTGTTTTAAATATTAATAGTTTAAATAGTCATTAAGTTTTCTTTTTTTAGATATTAATCTCTTGTTTTTTTTTATATATCAGTGAAGTTAGCCTGTGTTTTTTTATATATTAATGCAGTTATCTCGTAGTTTCAGTTGATTATTTTAGTTTTTTTAGATAAGCAAATTATTTATTTTAGTTGATCAGTATATTATAGTAGATTATAGTTGATTATTCAAGTTATCCCGCTGTCATTGCTGCTCTCGTTGCTGCTCCCGTGCAGCTCACGAAAAAAAGTGGATGAGACTTAACTATTTATTTTTTTAGGAAAAATATTTTTGACGATTGTAATGGTCAAATTAATTGGGTTTAGTAGTTTGAGTAAATTATAGTAAATAGTAAATTAATATTAATTTAATTAATTTTATGTAATTATTGATTTTTCAAATAAAAAAATTTTGGTAAAAGATTGTTGCGAAATGTAATAAAAGAAAAAGGAAAAACTCCATAAATGGCGCTCCCGTTGGCGCGCCTATTGGCGCTATCGTTGCTGCTCCCGTTGGCGCTTCTGTTGGTCATCCCGTTGGCGTTGTCGTTGCTCCTATCGTTGTCGTTCCTGTGCGGCTCATGAAAAAAGTTGATGAGATTTAAATTTTTTTTTTTGAAAAATAATTTTGCAATTTTTGCTAGCGGTATCGCTTTTTTTGACAATCGGTATTGGTTAATTGGATTTAGTAATTTTGAGTAGATTAAAGTAAATAATAAATTCTACATAATTTAATATTAATTTTATTAAGTTTATTTAATTGCTGATTTTTTAGAAAAAATAAATTATTTAAAAAAAAAATTGACCGCGAGCATCAGCGCGACCGACAACTTTTGCTACTTTTTTGCGCTCCCGTTGGCGTTGTCATTGCTGCTCTCGTTGCAGCTCCCGTGGAGCTCACAAAAAAAGTGGATGAGATTTAACAATTTATTTTTTTAGGAAAAATATTTTTGACGATTGGCAGTAGTCAAATTAATTGGGTTTAGTAGTTTGAATAGATTATAGTAAATAGTAAATTAATAATAATTTAATTAATTTTATGTAATTATTGATTTTTAAAATAAAAAAATTTTGGTAAAGGATTGTTGCAAAATGTAATAAAAGAAAAAGGAAAAGCTCCATAAATGGCGCTGCCGTTGGCGCTCTTATTGGCGCGCTCTCGTTGCTGCTCCCGTTGGCGCTTCTGTTGGTCATCTCGTTGGCACTGTCGTTGCTCCTCTCGTTGCCGCGTTCGGCTCTCGAAAAAAGTTGATGGGATTTAATATTTATTTTTTTGAAAAATAATTTTGCAATTTTTGCTAGTAGTATCGCTTTTTTTTTACAATCGGTAGTGGTTTAACTAATTGGGTTTAGTAGTTTTGAGTAGATTAAAGTAAATAATAAATTCTACATAATTTAATATTAATTTTATTAAGTTTATTTAATGACCGATTTTTTAAAAAAACAAATTAAATTTTTTTAAAAAAATTGACGGCAAGCGTTAGCGCGGCAGACAACTTTTGCTACTTTTTGGCACTCCCGTTGACGCTGTCATTGCTGCTCTCGTTGCTGCTCCCATGCAGCTCACGAAAAAAGTGGATGAGATTTAACTATTTTTTTTTTTAGGAAATATATTTTTGACGATTGTAGTGGTCAAATTAATTGGGTTTAGTAGTTTGAGTAAATTATAGTAAATAGTAAATTAATATTAGTTTCATTAATTTTATGTAATTATTGATTTTTAAAATAAAAATTTTTTGGTAAAAGATTGTTGCGAAATGTAATAAAAGAAAAAGGAAAAACTCCATAAATGGCACTCCCATTGGCGCGCCTATTGGCGCTCTCGTTGCTGCTCCCGTTGGCGCTTCAGTTGGCGCTTCAGTTGGTCATCCCGTTGGAGCTGTCGTTGCTCCTCTCGTTGTCGTTCCCGTGCGGCTCACGAAAAAAGTTGATGAGATTTAATATTTATTTTTTTGGAAAAATAATTTTGCAATTTTTGCTAGTAGTGTCGCTTTTTTTTTTTACAATCGATAGTGGTTAAATTTATTGGGTTTAGTAGTTTTGAGTAGATTAAAGTAAATAATAAATTCTACATAATTTAATATTAATTTTATTAAGTTTATTTAATTACTGATTTTTTAGAAAAAATAAGTTAATTTTTTTTAAAAAAAATTGACGGCGAGCGTCGACACGACAGACAACTTTTCTACTTTTTGGCGCTCCCATTGGCGCTGTCATTGCTGCTCCCGTGCAGTTCACGAAAAATAGTGGATGAGATTTAACTATTTATTCTTTTAGGAAAAATAATTTTGGAGTTTTGCTAACGGTATCGTTTTTTTTACGATTGGTAGTGTCAAATTAATTGAGTTTAGTAGTTTGAGTAGATTATATTAAATAGCAAATTAATATTAATTTAATTAATTTTATGTAATTATTGATTTTTAAAATAAAAAAAAATTGGTAGTGGATTGTTTGATTATGTTGATAGTAGAGAGAAGTGGAAAGAGTGAGAGAGAGATAGAGGAAGGATAAAAGATGATGTGAGAGTGGGACCCACTAATAATAAAAGTGAGTGAGAAAAAGGAAAAGGAAAGAGGGCATAATAGTAATTTTGGTGGAGGGTTGGTATCCACTTTTTATATTATAGTAGATTTCATGTGTTTCTTTTTCTGATTAATTTATTTATTTATGGTTGATGATTGCTCCATATCATTCACGTGGATTTCAAGATCAACCAAAAAAAATTCACGTGGATTTTGTTCTGGACTGGGCCAATCGTCAGGCCCAATCCATTAGTGGTCATCCAACCTAGCAAGGGGAGGATCAGTTCAACTGGGCCTAATCCAGTAAGTAATCATCCAGCCCAATAGCGGAATGATCAGTCCAACTGATACTTGGGCCCCCATCGCAAATGGGCTATTCGACTCCAACGATCCAGGTGTCAGGTACGCAATTGGGCCCCCATCGCAAATCCAGGTGTCACTATAAATAACGTCAGTCACCAGGTGTCAGGTACGCAATTCATTCGAATATTCACTAGATTGTACTGTAGCTCGATATAGCTGACTTGGGCGTCTGAGTGTTCTTGCAGGTACACCCTCGCGCGTTCAGGTCTTCCGCAGCCTACAGTATCAAACGACCCGTCTCTTGACCGTCTCCGCAAACCATCCGTCTCTGCAGACCATCCCAAGGTACGGTTCAGATTTCAAGTGAGTATATTCTTGCTTTTGTCTTTTGCATTTCCTTATTCTTTCCATAGCAGGTGTTGGAATTTCTATATTTTCTAATGAGTGTCTTTTATGTGTGCATGATTCATTGGGTTCTTTCTTTAGGGGCAATAAACGACCGTTACATAATAAATGACCAATGCTGAGGTCGTCACCCCCGGTACCCAGCCAGGCACGACCCAGCAGGTCGACGTCACCCTTTCGGCCAACTTGGTTCAAGAGCTCAGGGAACAACTTCGAAACCAAGACCTACAGAACGCCCGGCAGAACGACCTCCTTACCCAGTCGGAGGATCAAGTGACGTCCAGGCGAGCAAACACTGCACCCGAACTACGCCGTCGCAGGTCGTCCGGTCCACGGCCTGACCTGTCTAGGAGACATCGTTTGCCTCCCAGAAGACAGTTCGTCCACAGATCTCCACCCCGCAGAAGGGGAAGAGGAGGAGGACCAACTCCGCCCAGGATCACTCCCTCCAATTCAGATTACACCTACTGGCCGGAGGAGTCTTCGCAGCAGGAATCTTCCTGTGATTCGTCTGGCTCACCCGGCTCGCACACTTGATCACACAGCCGGTCTTACGAAAGACGCCCACGCAACAATTCAAGAGAGAATTCTGATGAAGAACGACCACCTCGTAGAGGTAGAGTTGACATGAGTCTGGGACCATTTACAAGAGAAATAGACAAGTTTCGCGTTCCACACTCATTACAGAAACCCCCGTCCGGTCTTAAAATGTACAATGGCGTGCAGGATCCCGATGCCCATTTGAAGCACTTCGACATTATGATGAAATATAGGGGGGCGCCCGGTCTTGTAAAGTGCAAGATCTTTCCCTTGACCTTAGAAGGATCAGCCTTGAAATGGTTTACTGAGTTACGGCCTAAAACCATTTCTTCATGGGAACAGATGGCCAGAGTCTTCTCTGCCCGTTTCACAACTTCAAGGGTAAAGCCTAAGTCTCAGGATGTCTTGATCACAATCAGACAAGGACCGAATGAGTCCCTCCGAAGCTATATGGAACGATTCAACCGAGAGGCCGACCAGGTGAGGAATCTGGATGACAACCAGAGATTGTGGTTCTTGAGGACTGGACTCCTCCGAGGGAGTAGATTTGAAGTTGAAGTAGGCTTACACTTGGCAAGAGATTTGGAAACCTTCCTCCGCAGATCTCAGAGGTTCATGAATTATGAAGAGAGCACGATGGCTATTGAAGCCGCTGAAAGAAGGATCAATCAAGAACCTTGCGAAGATGGCGACCAAAGGCCTAGAAGGGATCAGGGAGGACCACCAAGAGATTCCACGATCAGGAAGTTCACGGACCGAGCGAAACTGAATACCTCATATGCATAGATCTTGTCAGAATGTGCAAACGCAGAGTTCAGAGAGATGAGAAGACCAGACCCTCTCGTCCTCAAGGAAGGGCAGCACCCATCCAAGAAGTACTGCCGTTACCATAAGAGCAACGGGCACGATACCAACAACTGCATGGCCCTCAAAGACGACATCGAAGAGCTGATCAGAAATGGGAAACTGGCTCAATATGTAAAGAAGGACCAGGCCGACTGGAGGGATGACAAGAAGGAGATGCGATCACCTAGAAAAGGAAAGGCACCGATCGAAGAGGTGGCGAAAGTCAGAGAAGAAGAGAAGGACGAGGACGATGATGCCCCGGATACCAGAAGATCAAGGGGAAGGCAAGTTGCCTTTTAAGAACCGATTGTATGTCATGAATGAAAAGACGGGCGGAACACTCTTTTTCCCATAGGGTTTTTTATCGAGGTCCGCTCGACCGTTAAATAAGACAAGACATTTTATTTTATATATGTGTTCATATGTCTCTTTAATTACAAACGGCCTATCGAGAACGAATTTAGGCACAATCGAAGCGACTTGGATTGGTCACACCCCTGAGGAAGAGTTAAATCCAAGTCGAACCTTGGTAAACTGTCCAACGGCACTTAAACGAACATCCACTTAAACGAATATGTCAAGGACTAGGGCCGAGACCCGACCAGTTAAGAATAAAGACCTCACTCAAGCACGAAGCACGAAAGAGGAACCTCGCCCTCACATTAGTCTGCATGGGCTAAGGACGACCTGACCTGGCATGGGCGACCTGACCATGCTACTTCAGAGACGACCTGACCTGGCATGGACGACCTGACCATGCTACCTCAGGGATGACCTGACCTGGCATGGACGACTTGACCATGCTACCTCAAGGACGACCTGACCTGGCATGGACGACCTGACCATGACCTGGCATGGACGACCTGACCATGCTACCTCAGGGACGACCTGACCTGGCATGGACGACCTGACCATGCTACCTCTGGGACGACCTGACCTGGAATGGACGACCTGACCATGACCTGGCATGGACGACCTGACCATGCTACCTCAGGGACGACCTGACCTGGCATGGACGACCTGACCATGCTACCTCTGGGACGACCTGACCTGGCATGGACGACCTGACCATGCTACCTCAGGGACGACCTAACCTGGCATGGACGACCTGACCATGCTACCTGATGGACGACCTGACTTGGTATGGACGACCTGGTGGCCCATGCATCAAACATAAAACGACCAAGAGCCATAAATGTAGCCAAAATAAGTCATGCAGCAAGCACTAAAGCATAAACGATCACGATATGGTATACAACAAAATCAGACAAAGTCCAAGGCTAGAAAATTAAAGTGCAAATAAGCGTAAAGTAATATCAGAACTACAAAAGGACTTGGAAGAACGACCCGACCTAACCCTCAAGGTCGCCGATAGATAACCAGGTTGGTCCCATCAGCCCTGCCTGTGGGCTTCACAATCTGGTCACCTAGGACGACATGGTCAGGATGCAAAATAGCCTTGTCAACCACCAACGTGGGATGACAGAGCTGGACTTGCTCTAGTCGAAGATTGGGACGACCACTTCTTGGTCGCCCTCATGCAACCTCGGAGGACGATCTGGTCAGAAGACCATAACTTTGTCCATGTTTATCCGATGGGGGCGTGTGAGCATGCGTTAGAAAGCTAAGAAGCATGCCTACAACTTTTTTGTTGGACGGAAAATCCAATTCTGACGTTCTCGACCCTGCAGGTCGCCCAAGACTGGGGCGACCACCTCTTGGTCGCCCGCGTGCAACATTGAATGGCTGTTCAGTATGGAGACCATAATTTCGTCCATGTTTATCCGATGGGGGCATGTGAGGATGCGTTGGAAATCTTAGAAGCAGAACTACAATTCTTATGTTGAGCTCAAAGTCTTATTCGAAAGTCTTCAACCCCTGCAGGTCACCCAAGATTGGGGCGCCAACAGCAAGAAAATGGGCAGTTGGCACCATGGAGGGCTATCTAGTCTGACAACCTTAGAGGCATGGGCAACCAAAAGATACTCAGGATCGATCATGCAAGGATGAAAGAGCAAATTAACTTGAGCAAAGTAAATCATGCAACAAAGTACCAAAGTATGAACGATCAAATTTTGGGTTACAACATATCGAAGACAACGGAAAGAAGTTACTAGTATTGAACATATTACCTCTAAGCTTCCTCATCTCCACAGAAGCCTGCTTGCAGAGGGCAGCGGAGGCCTCAAAGGGATCCTCACAACCAGCGGCGAGTGGATTCTCCATCCAACGTGGAATGGGCTTTCCCTGATACTCCGTTCCATGCTTAGATTTTTTCGACCGGTCAGACTCGAACAGGTTCCCCTCCGATCGCATCAGACTTACCTCACTTTTTCTAAGCCTTAGGACGATCACATACAAGATCCACCCCAGGGCTTTGATCCACCGGAGTGAAATGAGAACTGTTAGATGGATTCTGGGGGGTAGGAGGAGGAGCAGAGGCCAAACCATCAGCAGGTCCTTTCCTAGCCAGTGAAAGCAGCCGAGCAAAGGTCGAACCTTTCCCTACCATCGTATCAACAAACACAAGAAAAAGAATAAATAAAGAGGAAAGAAAGGAAGAATACTTTTGATTCAAGATCTGCCGACAAAGAAGACCAAGTCACCTACTAGGATGGTCAAGACAACTCACTAAATACAAAAATAAAAGGATGGTCAGGTCACCAGCAAAACAACAATATGAAGAGTTTATCAGTTATAAAGCCACATAGACAGCGATCTTCACCAGTGACCAATAAAGAAGTTTAAGGTAGCATACCGTAAAAGGAAGATCAATCCACTCGAAAGATCAAACCACCAAATCGGGAAAAGGTAAGATCATGGTCGAACCTTTAAAAAGCGTAGAAGGCGAGAGATCAAATTTCTAAGTTATCCAAGTAGTATAAACCCCACCACACCAAGACCACGCTCACTACTGTTAAGAAACGAAGGAGGAAGGGCTAAAAGAAAAATACCTGAAATCAAATACAGTGTCGTTCGGGCGAGAGGATGGTCTGATCGCCAAGTGATGCGGAGCGCCCAAGAGCAGGTCGTCCGTAGCTGGTCACCTAAAATCACAAAAACCAAATGGGTGGGTTATCCAGGTCCTAGCGAGCTCCTCACGCAAAGTGAACCAATAATTGAAGAGAAATTACCTGGATGATAGCGTGCTCGTTTAAACCGGGAGAGGAGAGTACCACTCAAGCGGTATGCTCTTCTGAATCGCAAGAGGAGAGTGCATGTCCGAAGCACAACCTGATAAATCAAAATACCAAAGTTGTTGAATCCTATCAAGTTCAACACTTTGAAGTCAAAATGATGTGTGAAGAGGAAAAAAATGAACGAGAACGATCAGGCCATCCAACAACCAGGTCGTCCAAACAACGGGAGCGACCAGGCCATCCGCGTAGCTCATCCGCAAGGTGCCTCACCCACTTCACTCCTTTCTCAAAATCGCGGATCGTCCCTAACCTTACAACAAGAAATGAAAGGAAGTGACCTGTAGTCAAGCACAATGATCGTCCGTGAAGATGCTCGCTCGCGTGTGAAGATGATCCGAATACCCCCGGGTGAGTATGTTCTGGTCGTCTCACCGTCGCAGAATCGCTCGCAGGTCGCTCGAGGGAGGCGATCACAGTCTTCTACGGATCGCCCGAATAGGTCGCACCACCGGAAGGGTCGCCCGGAAGCAGGGGGTGGTCCAACAAAGGGACGAGCGCGGATGGATTAGGTCGCACCGAGGAGATCTGTTCGCGCCATGAAGATCAGATCGTCCTCGATACTGGGTCGTCCCTGCGCCGTTAAGGAGAGCAGGTGGCCCGTGAGTACTGTTCTTCCGCAATCGATTGCCCAACTTGCGGATCGCCCAAATCTCCCGTGCGTGAAGGTGTAGTCTCGTGAACCAGGTCGCACCACTGATACTGTTGCACCTACGAAGGATGATCAGATTAGATCAGGTCGTCCCTGCGAAGGATGGTGGATCAGGTCGTCCCTGCGAAGGATCGGGTCGTCCGCGAGGTGGTCGTTCGTATGGACTAATCCTCCCGTCTGGCTGGTCGCCCACTACAAGGGATGATCGCTCCAACGAGTGTCAAATGATCCTCAAGAGGGAATTTTTAGAGAAAAATCCTTCTTGTGGAGCTTACGTGATAAGAATGAAGGGAAAGAAAAGACCCCTCAAGACGACGAGGACTGCGTCTATCAGTTATCGAACGATCCGTTACGATCTCGATCGCCGAAAATGTCACAAGCCGTAAACTGGGGGCATGACCTTCGGGACTACTAATCAAGCATGATTATCTGAACTACTGATCAAGCCTACGCCTGCTCGGTGATCGAACTTGGCTTGGGGGGAAACTGTTCTGGACTGGGCTAGTCGTCAGGCCCAATCCATTAGCGGTCATCCAACCCAGCAAGGGGGGATCAGTTCAACTGGGCCTAATCCAGTAAGTAATCATCCAGCCCAATAGCGGAATGATCAGTCCAACTGATACTTGGGCCCCCATCGCAAATGGGCTATCCGACTCCAACGATTCAGACTAATCACTATAAATAACGTCAGTCACCAGGTGTCAGGTACGCAATTCATTCGAATATTCACTAGATTGTACTGTAGCTCGATATAGCTGACTTGGGAGTCGGAGTGTTCTTGCAGGTACACCCCCCGCGCGTTCAGGTCTTCCTCAGCCTACAGTATCAGACGACCCGTCCCTTGATCGTCTCCGCAGACCATCCGTCTCTGCAGACCATCCCAAGGTACGGTTCAGATTTCAAGTGAGTATATTCTTGCTTTTGTCTTTGCATTTCCTTATTCTTTCCATAGCAGGTGTTGGAATTTCTATATTTTCTAATGAGTGTCTTTTATGTGTGCATGATTCATTGGGTTGTTTCTTTAGGGGCAATAAACGACCGTTACATAATAAGTATCTACTGTAGAGCGTGGAAGACGGGCCCGAACCTAGAACTATACAGTAGATTAAAAAAATTGGGAAAAGAAATATTTTTAAATAAAGGATGTGGGGGCCACAAATAGTAGATGTGTAAAAAAGTGAGAAATATTGGGAAATGTGACATTGAAAGAAAGAGAGAGAGTTAGAAAGAAAGAGAAAATAGAATAAAAAAAAATAGAGTGGTGATGTGTCAAAAAATGAAGATGTCCAAAATGGTCTTTTTGTAAGTTGTTTGTTTGTTTAAATAATAATAATAATAATAATAATAATAAATATTAGATTAGATAATAATAATAATAATAATAATCTCTCTTTAAGTCCTAAAGCACACAATTTAAAATAAAACAATTTTCAAAACAAGTCCTAATAATTATTTACAAAAAGTGGGGTGTTATAGTTTTGTTGTCTGGGACACTAGAAATCAAAATAATAATTAATTATTATAATGCGAGCAATATTTACATATGGATAAGAATATTGATTATAAATTTACCTTTATTATTATTCATTTTGCTTTATTGTTCAGATTCTCATCTCTAGCCCTGACCTCATTCGATCCCCAATAAGTTGTCAAACAACTGAAACATCATACATATAACTATATTAATTAATCGAAATACATACATAATTTAAATGATGAAATATGCGATGTATCTAAATACGCACCTTTCAAACATTCCTCTCTTATTGGGGTGGTTGCTAGTATCACCATGACACGAATCTAAATAGAAAATTCTATTTCTTTTAGGATCAACTACTACCAACAATATCCAATGTTTCCTACAAAAAGTTTGAATAGCCAAATAAATAACAAATATTTCAAAAACACGTTATATATATATATAGATTAAATTTATTACCCTAAATGAGTGGGTTCCAAAAACAAGCTATCACAACTGCTTTGATGTGCCAAAGCCAAGCTTTTATCAATATAGGCTTTTACCGCTTCCTTGTTATTTTTAATCACTTTCTTCAACTCTAGCTTTGGCTTCTGAGATGCCTTTTCCAAGGTGGACGTTGCGTAGAAAAGTGCGTTCGAGGAACAAGAAGATAAATCTTTTTGTCAATTCCATGGGATTCAAAATCTTATCGTACAAATACCTATAGTTAAAATGTATAAAAAAAATTAACAAATAATAATAATAGTAATAATAATAATGATGATGATGATGATAATAATAATACCTGATGTATATTAAAATAGTAGCCTGAGATGCCCAGGTGTGATCATATACCTCTTTCAGTTCCCCATTTGAAAGACACATATGGTGGAGAACTCCCAAGATGTCTGGATCAATCAATACATGTATCAAATCTGCACCCGTCATTGTTGAGGCACGAATCTTTAGATAAGTGATGAATTCCTTGGGGGGGGGGGGGGGGGGGGTTGGGATTGAACCTCATTGCTAGCTTCTCCCCTAGACACATGCTTCTTGCCTCACCGGTCAAAGGTGGGGGAGCTTTACGAGTTTCTGAATTCCCATTGAATGCCTTTCTCCACACCCGATATTGATGAGTTGGAGGCACAAATCTCCGATGGCCAAGATATATATTCTTTTTACCATGTTCCAACCACTTACAATCTGTATTATCTTCACATATAGGACATGCACACTGACCTTTGTTACTGTACCCAGATAGATTGTCGTATGCTGAAAAGTTATGGTGCCAAAAATCATAGCCTTCAGAATGAAACTTTCTTCTCTGAACCCATCATACACCTCTACCCCAATCTCCCACATTTGCTTCAAGTCTTCTATTAAAGGAGCCAAGTATACGTCAATATCATTTCCTGGTTGTTTGGGGCCAGAAATTAACAAAGACAACAGCATATACTTGCGTTTCATGCAAAGCCATGGAGGTAAGTTATAAATCGCCAAAATCATAGGCCATGTACTGTGGGAGCTACTCTGGATACCGTGCGGGTTAAATCCATCGGCAGACAATGCAAGGCGTAGGTTTCTTGGGTCATGCCCAAAATCAGGATAATCAATATCAATGCTTTTCCACTGCAGAGAATCCGCCGGGTGTTGTAGCATGCCATATTTAATCCTTTCATCGTCATGCCAAGTCAACTGTTTTGTATCTTCTGAACTACGGTACATATGCCTAAATCGAGGAATTATGGGAAAATACCACAATACCTTTTCTGGAGCAGATTCTTTCTTCTTATACCGCGATGCATTACATTTAGGGCACGACTTTAACAATGCATGTTCATTCCGAAATGAAATGCAATCATTCGGACAAGCATGTCTCTTCTCATAGTTCAAACCAATGGTGTCTAACATTTGTTTTGCATCATACGTCCGAGAAAGGAGCACATTGTCTTCTGGCAACATATCTTTCAATATTGCGAGTAATTTCGTAAAGCTCTTATTCGTCCATCTATGGCAAGTTTTCAAGTTATACAGCTTTATCACAACCAATAACTTTGTGAATTCAGTACAGCCCGCATACAACGGTGTCTCTGCATCGGTTATCAACTTCTCAAACATTTGAGGAAGATCATTAAGATCGTCTTCAACCGCCTTTGCCATCTCTTCAAATTGGTCGCCATCAAATGTATGTGTTTCAGGATAATCAACCGGATCACATCTCTGAGTACTATTATCCATATTTGAAGGTTCACGTCTTTCCTCACCATGCATTGTCCAACAAACATAACTTTGATCGATTTCGTTGGCCTTTAAATGTCTTTCCAACTCAAGTGCAGTAACTCGATTGGCGTAACAACATCTTAAACAAGGACACTTGAACTTACTAGAAGTTCCTAAACGTCGAACGACAAAGTTCACAAAATATTTCACTCCATCGGCATATTCTTTCGACAGACGATTGGCTGACATCCACTTTCTATCCATATTAGACCGAAATTTATTATAAATTCCTGATAAGAGAACCTAAACATATTAAAGGTGAAAAACACACAAAGTACAATTTTTTGAAACTAAGACATTAGACTTTGTTCTTTTATAGTTTCATTTAAACACTTTGTTATATTATCAATCCCACTTCTTAGGAAAATCCTATAATTAATCTTCCAAAGCAAAATCCTAACTAAAATTCATTTAAAATAAACAAACACATCTACGATTGAACTATAACTAACCAAAATCATAAAGCATCCAACTTAAACAAGGGGCGCTTTTAGTCTAAGCGCTTCTAAAAGGCGCGTTCTTTTTTTAAGATTTTGTTGTAGTGATAATCCAATTTTCCATGCAATTTCAACTATAACTCAAACAATCCATCAATTTCAAATACACCAATTATGAGTACATATGTGAACTGCTCAAGTGTATAAACAATAGCCACAATAAAAAGAAAAGAGAACAAGAAAAGTACCTGAACAAGGGGAAGCAACAACGAACTCGAACTAGATGTGAACTAGAACAAGAAAGAACTCGAAGCTCCGAAAAAGAACTCAAACTAGATATAACAAAACGAATTAATCAAACAAGTATATATAAATGCTCTGTAGCTGGTCCATAAACAGAAGCTTATATACCATCAAAGTTCTAGAAAAGAAAATATAAGAAAGCAGGTTTCAATTCAACTAGTTTACTTCTTGTACACAAATAATTAATTAAGGTTTTTGTGTGGGAAACTTGCAAGACAGCTCATAGAACTTATAGTCAATGTCACATAGAGACTAAGATTGCTTAGTCAATGTCACATAGAGACTAAGATTGCTTATTCAGGAGAAACTTTACATTCTTGTTTTCATAATCTATGTGATTGAGAAGTATATATATAGTTTTGTTAAGTTTAGCTAAATTGAGTACATAGAGAGGTAAATCACCTCATTCATTCACTGTTGTTCTTCTATGCTTTATCCTTTTCTAACACTGATACGACTACATTGATAGAGGGACTGTCTCCACATTTAGCCTTGTATATATTAAGTAACAGAAGGGAATTTTACCCTGTTTTCTCACAACATACTTTTCGTGGGATCATGAAAATCTACTTTATGTCCTTAGGAATGTGAATGTCCCTTGTCTTGAACAATCCATAATGCTTTTAGCTATTTACTTGTCTTAATACACTCCTTTAGACAAATTCTTCAACAGTCTTTGTGAGTAGTTTAATTTTTTTAGGATAAACATACATTTTAAAAACTATGAGTTTATAAGACAAGTGGCTCAATTTTCTAAAGAATAGGTGTATCAAGGAACATATGTTAAGTACGTGTAAAAAGTGTAATTGGTCTTCTCTTTTTTTCTTCTTTGTTAGAGGGGATTAATAGTGGTTCCCCACTTCCCCTATCTATGACTCAAACTCACATCCCTTTGGGTGTATGTGAATTGTTTTATTAGCTGATTTGTTAGCCTTCTTTTTATGTGTATTGTCCAGTAAAAAATATCTGTCTATTGTTTGCAGTAGAAGCATATATTTTCACTGAGTATTGTGTATTAGCTTTTGAAGGATAAAACACAGTTTTTTGGGCAGGGATGGGGGCTGGGACAAGTACCTACTTTTCACCCCCAATAAAACTATATATATATACTTCTCAATCACAGAGATTTTTCACGCCCATTAACTAGACTTCATTATCATCTTCCCAACATAAACAGGGAATCAATCTCATGACAACAACAGTTTCGTTATTTAGAAACTATCAAAAATCACTAACATTGAAAATGAACCCATTAAAACATTTGAGTTCTTACACCCTGAATTTTTCAACCTGTAACAATAATAAAACGAACTATGGTGATAGCGAGGAAAAGCACTACGAATTCCAAAATCAAAACCCAAGAAGTTGAAATTGAAAATTGAAGAAACAAGAGCAAACTCTAAAATTATGATAAGAACAGAGATATACCTCGAATCTTTACAATGGTGTTAGTGATTTTGGGAATAGCTGGAGAATTCGGAGAAGAATCGAAGAACGTGTTTGAATAAGAACGCTATCTAGAGCTGGAGAATTCTGGGGGTTTAGGGTTTGGGTTTTCGGGAGAAGAGGGAGAGAGGGAAAGATACTGAGAGCTCGTGTAAGAGGGAAAGATGGAGTATGCAACGGTAATAAAAACTAAAATAAAAATTAGGAATTGGGGGCGCTTGTGTGGAAAGCGCCCCTATAGGTAGCTTCGTGTTTTAGGAATTGAGGGCGCTCGTGTGTAAAGCGCCCCTGATTGTGGCTCCCTGTTCACCTTCAGAAGCACTTTTTAAAAAGCGCCCCTAATGGTCATCCGTGTTTTTGAGCATTAGGGGCACTTTTTAAAAAGCGCCTCTGAAAGCCATCCGTATTTTGACAATAAAGGGGACTTTTTAAAAAACGCCCCTAAAGGCCCTCTGTATTTTGGAATAAGAGGCACTTTATAACAAAGCGCCACTAAAGGATGTGTTCTTTTTTAACAATCCTATTGTAGTGTATCATTATTCATATTAAACTTAAGAGTCTGTCTTGAATTGTTAAAGATAATACACATAAAGACAAATTTAAATTTAGAAAAAATAAAAATGATATTTTAATCTACAGAATCCATAAACTATATAAATCATTTGATAGAAACTGATTCTTTTATAGAATAAAGTGAACAATTCTAGAGCAGAATCTGCCTTAATTTATTAGGACAAAATCTGAATTACATATAATACACAAGACCACACTAATTCTAAAGAACATATGAGAGTCTTTTAGTCTCTCCCAATGCCTAAATAGGCCCCAATTCCCTTACCCATTCTTAAGATAATTCCCCCATGCTCCCTTTATCCTATTTGTTCTAAAATAACACAAACTGCCAATATCATAACTGCCAAACAGCAGTTAGTGCACACACATCAACAGTTACTGCACACACAACAGTTCCTAGAGCAATTACAACATTACTAATATAATTAAATAAACTGCCAACTAATATAATATATAATTTCCGCCTAATAATATATATATAATATAGTATTAATAATAATAATAATAATAATAATAATAATAATATAAATAATACAACAAATGCCAATTCTAACACAAATCTTCCGCTTTTGGAAGGGACAGATTTGTAACCCCTCCTTTAACTTTAGAACCAAAACCCAAAAGCATTCAAAGAATGTTGTCATTATATATGCAACTGTTTATGTTCTAATAGTAAATATCACATTTAAATCACAAGGGCCACTTCAGCCTAACCCTTCAATCATTTCTTTTGAAGAAAGCCACTTTTAGAAAGAAGCCTTGATAAAAATCCCTTGCTGCCATTATCAGTATCCTTTGACTTGACACTGCTTAAGTTGCTTATCAGAGACCAATGTATCTCAAAGTCAGGCTGGTAACCCTTTTCCTGCATGGCTTGCATGACCTCTGATGCCTTCCTCAGTTTCTTTTCAATATAATAACTCTTAACAACAGTACAATACATATTTCTGGTTGGAGTTTCACCTCCATCAATCATATCCACTAGCAACTGTTCTGCTTGTTCTGTCTTCCCACAATGGCAGAAGCTAAGGACAAGCATTTCCAACGTGTCAATTATTGGTTTGAGATTCAAGTTTAGCATCTCAGAATACAAATTTGAAGCCATGTCTAATTCATTTTGTGCACAGAATCCATGAATGAGAAAATCATAGCTGCTGGAACTTGGAATGTTGGATTTCTTTAGCATTATGTTCAGTAAATGAACTGCCTTGTTCAATCTTCCGTACCGGCAAAAATGCTTTATCAGGTAATCGTAATTGATATTATCGGGAATTAGAGATTCCTCTTTCATCCTATCCAGAAAACTTTCCGCTTCTTTTATCTTACCTTGTGAAAGAAGGCATTCCACAATAGTGGTTTGGATGACAGAATCATGTATCCATCGTCTTAATACCATTTCTTGACTCAATTCCATGGCTTTGTGTAGCTCCCTCGCATCGCACAGGCTGGTTATTACTTTCCTCAAGCTGCGGTTACTTGGTTTAAGTCCCTTTGAAATCATGGTAGTTAGGTAATGTAGAGAACTTGATAAATCTTTTCCTTGCAAGAAACCATAGACAAGATAATTATAACTAACTTCATTGAGTACAACTTTCCTCTCTTCCATTTCAGCTAGTATCTTATTAACACTAAGACAGTTTCCAGTTGATAAAAGATAGAAAATAAGAATGTTATATATGATGAGCCCATCGAATGAACATTGTGCAAGCAAAAGATTCTTTAAGTTCAGAGCAAATGCAACTCTACCCTTCATACACATCAATAGCAACACAGACCTGGAACTCGAGAGGGACAGTTCCCAACTCTTTCTAATTGCAACACCAAGTAGTTCCCTCACTTTTCTCACGCTGTTAGCTTGGCAGTGGCCCTGAATAAGCACGTTACACAGTTCGTCATCTAAACTTAGTCCACTAGATAACATATCGCAGAACAGAGAGTCGGCTTTCCCCATGTTCCCCACATTACAAAATCCGTATATCAATGCGCGATGAGCAGCATGAGCATATGAAGGATGTTCTTTCAAAATGATATCTTTTAATCCAATGGCTTTGTCATATCTATGAGCCTTGCAAAGTTGAGGGATTAACAAGACTGAAACATCCAAAGAAGGTGCCAAATTTCTATCTAGCATATCATCATCCAATAATGTAAAAGCTAGAGAAAACTTTCCCTCATTAACTAAGCCCCGAATAAGATTATTATAACCAACATGATCCAAGACTAAACAATGTTGTAGTTGCTTTAAAACGACAAGCGCAATTCCCGTAAGACCCCTAGCAGAAAGCACTTCTAGAAATACATGATATATATCTAACCTTTGATGAGGGTGTGATAAAAGCATGACTTCAAGAAACTGTAACGCTTCACGAAGCATTTTCTGATGGCAGATATGGACAAGTAGATCTTTAAATTCCTCCAAACCTGGTAACCATTTATTTTCACAAGCAATGTTCCAGTAATAATTAAAGTCCTTCGTATTTCCTTTCTTACATAAAGGTATAAATAGGGCAGTATATGTCTCATTCATGATATGAAATTTCTTTTCAAGCATTTCATCCAGTATAGTTTTTGCTTTGAACAGTAAGCCCTTCTTGCAGTATGCCTGTACAACCAAATTGAGAGTTTCCGGGTCAAGTTCACGAGCAGACCGTGGCATTTTTTCCAAGAGTTTGATGGCTGACTTGATTTGTGACCTAGATGAACAAAGTTGTCTCACTAACATTGAGAATTCAGGAATCATCAATTCTTGTCCCCAACAAAGCATTTCTTCAACCAAAATCAATGCATTTTTCAGGTTATTATTGCTGCATTCCTTCCTGATAGATGAATTGAAGTTGGGTAACTTGGATTCTTCAAGAACCAAACTAACTTGATTCTCAAACTCATCAACATTTGTATCCAAATAAAGCCCATTTCCCATATCATCAAAGAACTCTGCTTTGAAAAGCCTCTTATTATTATCTCTTTTCAATTTCACACTCAAAGGGTCTAACCCCAAAATCTGAAATCCCTTGGAAAGTGGATTCTCCATCAAAGAAAGATTAATCAAACCACGACTCTCCATCTCATGAACCAAAGTTTTCACTTTATCAAACCGTTTAGCCTTACAATAACCAGCTATAAGAACTCTGAAAGTGGAATTATCAGGAATTATCCCCCTATCAATCATCTCATCAAGTATATCAATAGTATTCTCTAACATTCCTACTTTAAACAACCCGCTTATAAGAGCATTATAAGTACATAAACGCGGCACAAGGTTTTTCGATAACATAACTGATAAATAACTCAATGCATTTTTCATCTTCCCTTCATGACTACTCCAACCAATTAGAATCCCATAAGTTATTTCATCAGGACAAAAACCTACACTATCTAGTTCCTTCAAAAACGCTCTTGTTCTTTCTACACCATAGCTAGTGCACATAGAAATTATAACTCTATTACCAGCAATAACACTAGGTGCACAATTCACTTCAACAAAGAAACTAATCAAATCTTTAAAATCCTTCTTCTCACAATATCCAAATGCAATTTCATCACAAACAAAACTAATAACCTCAGAATTTTTCAATGGCAGCACTTTCCGAATCAAGCTTCTTGCTTCTTGAATCTTCCCATTGATGGAAAGCAACACCATAACACTATCCAATGTATTCATCTCAGCACCACTCAAATTCACGCCCAAATCGACGAAATCACAAGCCACCCGAAATGCAAGGCGTGTTCTCTTCATCTTCACTAAGTAATCAAGCAAAACAAGATAACATGACCTAAAAGGAACAATCCCTCGAACTTTCATACTATCATACACAAAAACAGCCCTTTCTAAATTCTTCAAACCAACATACCCTTCAATTAGTTTATTAAAAATCTCCCTAAATCCTTCACCCTCTAGTGAAGTAACCAATTCCTCAGCTTCTTTAAACAACCCAACGTGAACAAGCAATGATGACATTACCTCATAAGATTGCAAAAGATGAGTGTTTTTCTCAACACCCCATTTGAAAATTTCATACGAAGATTGAACCTTTTCGAGCTGAATACCAACGCGGTTACATTCGGATTGATAACCGAGTAATATTTGTAGCACGTGTTGGGGTTTCAAAATTGGAACGCTCCAAAACTTGCGAGTGATTTCGGGGATTACAGTGGAAAGTTCTAGAAGGTGAGTTTTGAGAGATGAATCGGCGGGTGGGATTTTTGAATTGGAAGGATTTGATGAAAGTATAGTTTGGGAGAAACCGTGAAAGTCGTTGTGTGTTTTGGTTTTGGTGGAGAGGTGGTGAAGAGAAGAAAGGAGGCGTCGGAAGTATGGGTGGTGGCGGTGGAGAGTGGAAAGAGAGTAGAGCATTCGACCAATTCATCGATTGAGTTTCTTCTGAATGGTGGAATTGCTACTCGTTGCGACGACGGCGGCGGCGGCGGTGGTAACAGCGGTGCTGAGGTTGGAGCGAGTGAGAGCCAAATACGGCTTCATTCAAAGAGCCAAATATTAGTTGGCTTAAATTTTTGAAAAATCTTTACGGCATTTTGGTTATAAATTGAACTTTGAGCTAAGAGACCAAAATCGCACAATTGTGCTACCCAATTTGCTCAATTAGAACTTTGGGAGACCAAAAGTGCACAATCACAAAATATGGAGGACCGAATCGCTCAATTAAAACCCCTACCAAAATCGCACAACCGCAATAGTTGAGGGACCAAAAGTCCTATTAAGTGCTTTAGTCCATCATATCTTGTGATTTGTACGATTTAAGTCCCTTAGGATTCAATTGCTTGGAATGGGTCCTCTGATTGTTCGATTTTGGTCCCCTAGTGTTCTATGTGTGCAAATTGGTTCCTACAGTTTCTAGTGGTTGAGTAGTTTTTTTCCCGCTTGCGATTGAATTTTTAATCACAAAATGCATACGTATCATAGTGAGTATGACCTAACACATAACTTAGCCTAGGAGACATGTTAGTCATCTTAAAAATTGAAAAACCCTTACACTCTTTTCAATTGTTGAACTAAATTCACTCAAATAAAACGTTAGGGCCAAAACTGAAATGAGGGACCAACTCGCAAAATCATGAAACCTAGAGGATCCAACTCGCTCCATTGATCTTCTTCGCGTCTATTCAATGCTCTCATCACCATCATCATCGACTTCGTAATAGAAAACTTGACAACCTTTATTTAGTCAATTATTGGTTGAAGATTTAAATTTCACAATTTACGTAAATCATTGACAAAATAACAGCACAGTAAATCACTCGACAAATATTTTAGCGAGATTAGCACATAACTCGACAAACTTGTATTCAACTTTTAATTTATCTGCTTATTGAAGAATTTACTAAATCACTCGGCAAAACCAAATTTCCCCTTAAAACCTATGGGATTATCAATTTAATTTCTTCCATATCTATGTATACTATATTTGACAAATACAATGCTTTCATAAACACAAGCATGCTATTTTTGTAATAATGCATCTTCACATATAACATCTATAAACGTATGTATATCAACTTACATCTAGCCTATTAAATTTCCTCTTTTGCAGTTGTAAGTTGTTGATGATAAAGTGGGGATTTTCCTTTGATTTCCTTGTAATTAATGGTGAATCATATCCCTACCCATACCCATACATCCCAAAGAAACAAAATGCACCAAAGGGACATTTATGTCCACACATACCACAATTAAAAATGCCCAAGTTTGTATCCCTACACAAACCTCTACAACATTGCCAATTAAAAAGGCATCTAATCCTACAAAACCCACAATTGTTTCTATCAGAACTCACATTCACACAACGGTTTCCACAACACAAACTCCTAGGTGGAAACTCTCCTTTGTTGCATATCCATGGTCTGCCTTAACACCCTGAAGCCCTTTGTTACTCAACATTCTTTAGCCATGGTGAAAATGATGAGTCACTAGTGGCACTTTGGGGCAAATATTTTAGTGTTGCATTTGAAGTTCCATCGATTTGGATTAAAACCAACACTAGAATTCTTACAAATGCTAAACCTTGTAATTGTACTATATTCATCATGAAACATGAGCAAATTAAGGGAATGGATTAATTGAAAACTATATAAAGAGATTAATTAATACTCCCTCCGTCTCATATTAAGTGTCGTTTAAAGTTATGCGCGGGGATTAAGAAAATGATTGGATATGCTAAATTTTATGGTAAAAAAATGTGGTAAGACTAAAACACCCTTACACTTTTCTTGGTTGGTGCAAAGGCACGGTTATTGATATTCTAAAGTAAGAGTATTGTTGAAAAGTAATAATAAATGTTGTATTGGGATTCTAAAGTGACAGATAATTTGAGACATACTTAATATGAGACGGAGGGATTAATGTCAACAAACCTTTGATGTTTGTATAATCACGAGGAGCATTGGATTTGGAAATAAGAGGATTTGGATTCAATAGTTTTAAAAGTTGGTGATTTTGAAAGCTATATATAGAGATCACTACCTTCGATGTTAATTCTACAATCATGAGGAGCATTGAATTTGGGGAACATAAGCAATGCTTATCAACTCTCCGATGAGGGACTTGTTATAGTTTGCATCCACAACACCTTTCTCCTTCATTTCATCCGTCATCATTCGTCCCTTTATTGTTTTTAAATTTTTGGTGCAAATTGCTAAGAAGCTAAAAATTACGTTGCAATTAATTTATTTTCAAAGAAATAAAATTGTTTTTTTAATCTATAACTTTTTTACGGTCTTTTCAAAAAACAAAAGAATTATCTTCTTCAAACTATAAGTAATGACTTAGATATATTGTTGTGTTGTTGAACTTAAGTTTTTTTTTGCTACCATGTTATTCTTAGTTTAATTTTTGTAGTGTCAAATTATAAATGTTTTTTTTATCCTTTATCTTTTATATATTGTAATAAAAATATTAAATAATCTATTTAATCAAATCCGATTCAACCCCTGATTCAACGGATCCAACCCCAAGAACCTTGAATCGGTACCTCTTTCAGTTCAATGTCGGGTCCGATTTTAATTATCTTGGTTATGAGGAATGAAACCATTGGATTGCTTTATCACTTTTTTTGGTTTGGTGTAAATTGTTTTGTCATTTAATCATGATGGTTGGTTTATTTAAAATAAAAAATAGTAATTATCAAAATCAAAATAAAATAAAATAATAGTAAAAAAAAACATGAAAGTTAGAAAAAGAAAGACTATATTGACTGCAGAGAATTTAAATCCATTATCTGCACAAAATGAGAGCGAAACGAGCGTGAAACTGAAAGTAAAACAGACCAGCTTTATTAAATTGAAAAATACTAGCTCCAATTTTTAAAAATATCTGGTCGGTGTGGAGGTCCAACCCTTGGTGGGCTGTCTCATTGCGGGCTAATAGATTTTAATTTAGACCGGGTTAGGTTAGGCTAGAATAATTTCGAGCTCATATTTGTCCGCCCAACCCACCTACTTTATCTGTCGGGTCTACACACTAATATCAAATAATAAGCTCGTTATGACAAAAAAAAAATCATAACCTCGTTGTTTATCCTCACATTTCTTTCAACTCTATTATGGTGCGAGTAAGACCACAATAGGCGGCAAAACTCTCCCTCAAGAGATTTAACACATTTCGAACTCAAGACTTAGTTAAGCTAGAAGAGACCTTTACTATCTCATGTAAGTGCTCAATTAGTGGCAATCACGCTACTGCTTTTTTTATAATTGAGATAGACTATTTTAAAATTTATTGATTATACATGCTACTTCCTCCAATTTGTTTTCCTTTGTCTCAAGACGCCTATCCAATAGCATCACAACACTAAACTCAACTACAGAAAACAAAACAAACACACTAAGATCAAACCAATTACATTCCTACATATATTCTGCATAGTCTTAGGTTTCTTATAATGCTTGAATTCTCTTACATAATCTAGTGAAGTGCTATCTCATCGTCACCTTATCAAACGTACATTGTGCATTAAACTATTTGATAAAATTGCACAATCATAACCCACCATCTAACTTCAAGTCTTCAACTTCTTCAAAGAACAAAACAATGTACATAACTATACATACTCTATTTTAAAAAAGAAAGCACAATATCTAAATCCATAAATAAATATGAAGCACCATTTTACAGAACAATGAAAAGAAGATAAGAAAAAAAAACAATTAAATAAAAAGCTACGATTTCCTGCGAAAGGCAACCTCAGTATCCAAACCAAAACCATCGACTTTACGAACATGAACCAAAACAGAATTGTTAAAAAGATCCACGAGGGGCTGAACACTGAAGAGATCATTAGCTGAATACTTATCAGCACGACGCGATACAGCCACGTGTAACACGCACACACCATTAGGTTTCAACGTACGTTCGATTTCTCCAACAAACCGTTGCGGATAAAGCGCATGATCAAACACATTAGAGAATTCAAAATCAAATGTATTATTATCAAACGGTTGGTTATGAAAATCACCCTTAACAACCAATGGAGGGTACGGAACAAGATCCATTCCAATCGAATCAACCACTCCAATACTTCGTAAAGCTTCAACCTCTTGTCCGACACGTGCACCAATGCACAACGCTTTTGATTTGTTGTGTAGAAGCCTCTTTTCCTTAAGTTCCTCAAAGAACCGTGCGAAAACCGGGATCTTCCGGTTCCAGTCGCGGGTTGTCCATATTTTACGAAGTTTTGGGTTGAGAGTCTTGTTGAGTTGACGTTGTATGTATTTTTCATAGGATGTGTACCCGGGTCGGATTTTGAGGTCTTTTGTGGTGGTTAAGGTTTGGGAATGGTGAGGTTGTTGGGTTGAGAAGAGGTGAAGGAAGAGGAAAGGGAGGGAAAGAAAGAGACAGATAAGGAAACACCTTAAGATGAATGGTTTCGTTACAGTGATTTTCATGTCCTTGTGTATACATTGCTCATGGAATAGCCATAGAAAGTGTTGTGTGTTATGTTGTGGTTTTCTATGTTTGGAATTTACGTGGTTTGTGCATTGTTTTTGGTTTTTGTGGGAAGGAGGAAAAGGGTGTGAGAGTGGGACAAATGGGGGGCCATGAAAATTTCTAGAAAAAGTTAAATTTGAAACACGAGAGTGAGAGAGAAAAGAAAAGAGAGAAGTAAACCAAAGGAACAAAGTAACAAAGGTGGAAAATGATAATAGATACGCCGTTTATATAATTATGAAATGGCAGGAGTGCTCTAGATGGAAGAACACATGGTGTGTAGTGCGCATGCAGTGAATTAAGGTGGCACTGTTTCATATGTTTTTCTGTTGCTAGGGTATGTTTGTTTCCATTTCATTCCCTAATCAAAAAAATTGAGTATATAAAATTGCTTATTCATCAATAGTGTGTATATTACATGGAATCACGTTGATTACAAAGTGCCTTAGCAGAAACGAAAAGTATGTGAGATAAAGAACGAATGGGTCCCATATTGGCTACAATTAAGAGACAAATTAGCGAGACATGGCCATGATTGTAGGAGGCATAATTAAGGTGAAGTAGGGAACAAGTCAAAGTGGAATATAGATAATCCCATTCTTTCATCCTTCCAAATTCTAAAAAATCATTATAATAAGATATAAGGGTTGAGGACCTCGTCCCACTTCAATAAAATATGAAAGACATTGCTATAATGAAAGGGTGTGACGACAAAATAAAATTATGGTATAGTATTGTGAAGCACTTTAGCCGTTTCGAAAACAGTAATGCTATCTTGACAAATTAATTGACAAAAATACTGACAAAAATACGGATCCGTATAGCATTTGGTATCTACCAATTTAAAATATGTTTTTATATATTAATATAATTAATTAGTTTTTATGTTTAAAAATTTGAAAACACAAAAACCCAAAAAACCCTCAGCTCCTTATTTCACTTTCTCTCTCTCTGCTATTTCACTTTCTCTCTCTCTCTCTGCGAACAAGCAGCATCTCTCTCTCTGCTCTTCTCTCTCAACGCCCTTTTCTTCTCTTCACAGCAGCTTCCTTCTCTTCTCTCTCAACGCCCTTCTCTTCTCTCTCCACGCCCTTCTCTCTCGCCGGCAACCATCGTTAAAAACAAGTACGTTTCCGTCGCCGACAACCACCGTTTGTCTCTGCGACCAAAACCGTGAGCTGAGCTTCTTCTCCGTCAACGACGTTTTCTTCAGTTCAGCGTTCCGTCAGGTATTTCTTTGAGTTTCCTCTTCATTTTCTGCTTGTTAATCCGTTTTTAATTTCGTTTCTGTTAATAGCTTGGTTTGGGCCTAAAATGATTGATGTGGCCTTATAATTCCATCTCTCTGTAATTTGTGGCTTCCATTTTTTCTGCATGTTAGTTTGACCAGAGGAAGCATTTCTGTTTAAACAAAGTTGAATAATTGTCGAAAAGGTCAACATTGGTAACGTTTTGAAACTTAACCAAATTGAGAAAAAAAGATAGAGAACAAATCCGAAATTTGAATTTAAGTTAAAGGGCCTATGGAGGAATTTTGTCTAGACTGTTGGTTGAAGCATACTGGATGTTAATTAATTGCCTCTAAGAAAATAGTATAACCATCCACTTCTTACGAATGTCTTGGATTTGTGTCTTAAGTTTATCAGAAAAAATGGTGTCATGATATTCTGCCTGGTAAAATAATTTACATTTGTAAACATCAAATTGTTGCTTTTGATCATAGTGCTTCACACATCTTATACAAAATGTGAGGTTTCACTTTATGAGTAGTGAAATTATCGTATACATCTAAAATAATAGTAAATATTTTGTGTAATGATTGAGTTATTAAATAATTTGTGTATTATTGGTTCTAACTGTGGAGTGTTGATGTGACACGTAGGTTTTTGATAAAAAATGGATGATACTGCAGCAACATTTGTGGAGGGTCGTAGTGCTGATGGTGAAGATATAATAGCTGACGATTCAAATGATGATGATGCACGTTGGGAGCCTGCGGTCGGGATGTGTTTTGCTTCCTTAGATGAGGGGAAATCATATTATGGTGAGTATGCGTCAAGAAAAGGTTTTGGGTGGAGAATTAGAACATCAGCAAAGGGAGGTGATCGGAAAGTCAACTACATACTACTTGCATGCTCGAGAGCGGGGTCTAGCGCAAACATGTCAAAAATTCCATGTTCGTTGAAAACACTTCCGACTAAGGTTAACAATTGTCCTGCCAGGATAGCTTTGAAGTTACAATCCGATGGGTCATGGGAAGTCCAAAAATTTGAAGGTGTCCATTCTCACGAGATGAGCCCCACAAAGGCAAGGTTGTTTAGGTCTAACAAGAAACTTAATCTGCATGTGAAGAGAACAATCCAAATCAATGATGAAGCGGGAGTGAGGATTAACAAAACATTCCAATCTATTGTTACAGATGCGGGAGGGCATGAAAATGTAGCGTTTTGTGAAAAGGACGTGAGGAATTATGTCAACAAGGAAAGGCGTTCAATTGGAAAAGGAGGTGATGGGAAGGCGTTGATTAGTTACTTTTATGAAATGAGGGAACAAAATTCTAATTTCTTCTATGATCTTGATTTGGATGATGGTTTTCATGTCAAGAATGTGTTTTGGGCCGATGCAAGAAGTAGAGCTGCTTATGAATATTTTGGAGACGTGGTAACATTTGATACAACATTTCTAGTCAATAAATATGATATGCCTTTTGCTGCGATTGTAGGTGTCAATCACCATGGCCAATCAACATTACTTGGGTGTGGCCTAGTTTCAAGTGAAGACGAAGACTCATTTGTGTGGTTTTTTCAAGCATGGCTTCGTTGCATGCTAGGAAAGGCCCCCTTGGGTATTGTCACGGACCAATGCAAGGCTATGAAAAAGGCCATTGAGATAGTCTTCCCTACTACTCGCCATAGGTGGTGTTTATGGCATATAATGAAAAAAATACCGGAAAAACTCAATGGATTTGGTGAATATAAGAAGATAAAGGCAGCCATGAAAGAAGCAGTTTATGATACTTACACTGTAGTTGATTTTGAAGATAAGTGGTGTTCGTTCATAGAAAAATTTGAGCTTCAAGACAATGATTGGTTAAGTGGGTTGTATAAGGAGCGACAAAGATGGGTTCCGACGTTGTTAAGGAAAAGGTTCTGGGCGGGCATGTCAACCACACAGCGCAGTGAGAGCATACACGCTTTCTTTGATGGATATATCAATTCAACAACAAGTCTTAGTCAATTTGTTAAACAATATGCCAATGCTCTCAGAAATAAAGCAGAAAAAGAGTTTGAAGCGGATTTTAAATCGATGGATACAATAATACCTTGTGGGTCAACCTCGTCCATTGAAATGCAATTCCAATGTGCTTACACGCATGGTAAATTTAAGGAGGTCCAAGTTGAATTTAGAGGTAAAATGAATTGTGTCCCCTCGTTGGAGTCATTGGAGGGTTGCATTGCTACTTATAATGTCTTGGAGGAATTGTTAGTTGGAGATAGACCAAAAGAACGGTACTTTAAAGTTGTGTTCAATGTGGACAACCATGATCTCGAGTGTCAATGCTCGTTGTTTGAGTTTAGAGAAATTTTGTGTCGCCATGTACTATGTGTGTGCGCTAAGGAGAGGGCAGACAAGTATGTTTTGTCCCGATGGAAGAAAAATGTTAAAAGGAAGCATTCTTATGTTAAGATAAATTACGGTGTTAAGGAATTGAAACCACAGATGGAGAGGTTTGAAAAACTCGCGAAGCATTTTTACCAGGTTGCTGAAGTAGCGGCGGAGTCTGAGTATGGCACAGAAGCATTCCATAAAATGTTGAATAAATTTAGTTCTGAATTGCCAAACTTGGATCCTTCAATGGAGAATGTTAAAACAAGTTTGAACGAAGAGTCAATACCAAATACTGCTCCTATATGTCACAGTCCATTGAAGGTAAAACGTAAAGGTCGTCCACCGACGAACAGAAAAATATCAATTATTGAGAAAGTTGTTAAAAAGTCACGGAAGAAGCGAACCAAGCGAGCTGATGACAAAAACATTACGAAGGTCAGTGTTGTTTCCTTACTAAATATGTATTTACCATGAAACACTGTACGAAATACATGTTAATGTTTTTTGTATAATGTGTAGGCCTGCAACGTTGGAGTGGCTGATCATGAAATCCATAGGGACATTTCTGTTGAATCAACTGTTGAAGTTATGACTAGTGGAGATGTGACGGATGCGACTACTTTGGTTCGTGTCCATTATAAGTTTTTATTAAAAATTTAGAGTTTATAAATTTGTATTTGTAGATGGATTAATTTGATCTGTCAGATAACTCCCGGAACATTTATTCACACAATTGTTGAGTTGAAATTGTAACTTTATATGATAATTTCGTACATTTATGAGTAGAGTTAATGGGATTGACCATTTTATAAGTCGTGGAGTTGTTGGATGCAAAGACCGTAAAGAAGTTTGTATCACAGGATCGTGTGTATTACCACTAACGTTGTTTTAAGTTGTTCGTTTTTCTTCATTTAATGTATTTACATATTTGGCAATAGGGTAAAAATTAAGTTAGATATATTTAACTTATTTAATATTTGGTCTATACAGTCAGGGAGTGTATATTTCAGTACAGATGCTGGAGGGTCAGAATTCATGTCCAACCGTTGGGCTTCTCAATGTCCAACTGTTGCAAAACCTTGTAATTTGGGATTAGACAACTCTCATCTTTCTTCTTCACAGGCATGTGATTTGAATGGCTGTCAAGTTGCTTTGCATATTTATATTTTGATGTTGCTAAACAAATGGTTTTTAATAGGTTGGACGTCAAATTTCATTCATGGAACTTTTGTCAAACGTGGAAATAGACTTCCCTGGACTGTCACAATTGTCTACAAATCCGTGACATTTTAGCTTGAAGAATGCGTGGGCATACTTAACTTTTTATATAAGTTTTTGTTGTAAGTAAAGATGTATGTATTTTTTGGTTTGCATAGGTGTAAATGCCTTAAACTTAATGTATATCGTGTAAATGTCTCACAATTTGTGTCAACGGCACAAAGTTAATTTTTTGCTACACGTTGTTGTAAAAAACCCTTTACCCAATTTTTGTTGTAACTAGGCATCTATGTAATTAGGATTTTTGGTTTGTATTGGTGTAAATGCCATAAACTTTATGTATATGGGGTATATGCCTCACAGTTTATTTAATTTAAAGGGTTTGTCACATTTGGCAAAAACTTACATTACAGGTTGGTCAATCGATATGTTCACATCAAAATAAATGAAAGTAGTATTTAGACTAGTGTCATTTTTTTTACAGTGGAAGCAAGTATCCGTTTTCACTGTTTCGAGAATGTGTGTACGGGATTTTGGTTCAAGTTGAAATCATGGTAATGATGATGGAGAATGAGGGGGGTGATTTCTGGTTCCCACATTTCTCTTTTTCTTTTTTGATTCTGTTCTTGAACAGTGGGAGTTCGAAGATGAGTGAAAGTGTGGTTTGAGTGTTCTATGATCATAATGACGTTTATGTGTTATTGTTTGTTATTATTAATTTAGTGACACAGATGATCAAATCCGAACGAACAATTCATAGGTGAATAAAGAGACACGGCTGATCAAATCCATTCCAATATTTTTATTTTTAGTAATATATTCCAGTCCCATTGGACTAAAGCGGCTTGGTGACTTTATTAGAAAAACTGGGTGTTAGCCTGCATTTTCGACAGGCTCAATTAAATGCAGTCAACGAGGTTTAGTTTGACCTTGTATTATTTCAAGAGACAAGAAGTAATTTTGACGTTCCAAGTAAGAAAGAAAAGGTTGTTTATGTCAAAGCTAACGACAGTGACCAAGAATACGACATCTCTTATGAAGATGTCGAAGAAGAGGGTAATATTGCAGAATTGAAATCAGGACCTCCTTATACGTGTCGATTGGCTCGTTGTCGAAAAAAGGAGAAATCTGGATAGAACAAGGTATTTTCGACCTGATGACGTCATTAGAGCAGTTAAGAGGAATTTCAAAAATGTCATTTTCTTCTTCATTTAAAAACTCAGTCGAAAAAGACATTTTTGGGGGGCAATTTGTTAGCCTGCATTTTCGACAGGCTCAATTAAATGCAGTCAACGAGGTTTAGTTTGACCTTGTATTTCAAGAGACAAGAAGTAATTTCGACGTTCAAAATGGGTTAAGTTATCAGTTTATATGAAGCTCATTTCGACGCTGGATTTGTTGAAGTCGAAGAAGTTGCAAGCGTAGATTTCGACAAGAAGGAGTTGGAGGCTGATGTCGAAGTAGGATCAAGTAGCCGTTACCAAGAGCACGTAGCAGTCTTAGGATTTACTAGTTGATCCTGCAAGCAGAAGCAATTTCAAACTAGCGGTGTTTACCAAAATCCAAGGTAAACACTGGGTAATTCTATGTGAAGCTTGGTTACCTGTATTGGATAATGAATTGATAGGACAAGAGTGATGGGGTATCTATCCTGTTGCTATATCAGGGTTCACAATATTATGGTGTGGCAGGACACGTGATTGCATAGTAATATATTCCAACCCCATTGGACTAAAGTGAATAAAGAGTTATGGGTCACTCCTATATAAAGAGAAGAACTGAATGAACATATGCCATTCATCAAAATACATACACAATGCCAGAATATAAAGACCTACTACTTGAATTAGAATGGTGTGCAGAGTACCAAGATGGTAAAATTGCACGAAAGAAGGCCATTAAAAAGGAATGGCGTCTTCGTACTCAAGAGTCAATTTCTCTACAGGCAGACCTCAGAGAATTGGAGGCACCTATTCCAGAATTAAAAGCAGTTCAAATGTGGGAAGATGCACAACCTCGATATATTGAAATGCAAAAAGCCTTAAACCGCCTTAGGATTGAGAATAACATTATGGCAATACGGAGAGTACGGTTTGGGATGCTCAAAGTGGCCAAAACATTTCTACACGCAAATGGTCATCGTATGTCTCAAGCCGAAGAAGAAAACATACTATGCGCAGATGAGTATTTGTCAAACTCTGATGAAGAGTGAGTTTACCGTTTCTTGTAATGTCGGTAATTCTTTGGACTAAAGTGGACTGGTTACTAAAGTGGGTTGGTTACTTTCTTATAAAAAGTGGGTAATTCTTTGTCTGGATTGGTAAACTATCTTGGCAAATCAAGTGATACGACAAGAGAGTTGGAGACCTATCTATATGACATATAATGTCGTAATTTGGCAGGACACGTGATTGCATAGTGTTAGCCTGCATTTTCGACAGCATCAATTAAATGCAGTCAACGAGGTTTAGTTTGACCTTGTATTTCAAGAGACAATAAGTAATTTCGAATTTCAAAATGGGTTAAGTTATCAGTTTATATCAAGCTGATTTCGACGCTGGATTTGGTGAAGTCGAAGAATTTGCAAGCAAAGATTTCGACATGAGGAAGTTTGAAGGCTGACGTCGAAGTGGAATCAAGCAACCACGGTCGAAACGACATAGCAGTTACTGTTTTTTAAATTCTCTGTACATTTATGCCTTATTTTGGTTAGTAGCACTTGTGCTCCCTTTAACTATCTTTTTCATATCCTGTTTCTTTTCGTCATACTTTCCAGCATAATATACTGGGTAATAACCAGTACTTTTTCCACCGGAATGTACCCATTTTTCGACAGCAGATCTTGCTGGAGGAACGTAAGTTTTAATGTGTCCCTTCTGAAGATTCTTAGTCGAAGTATCGTTGTATTGGATAACTCTGTTATTGTAACTAAACTTTGGTCTTTTGTCAACCCATTTTCCTTTGCATTTCAGTTGAGGCTTAAATCCTTCAAAACTCTTAGCAGAATCTTTGTTGAAGACAGCACTGCACCTTGGGCAAAGCATAACTTCAGTGTTATTGATCTTGCAGCGATTGAGGAAGTCAATCAATTCCTCTTCAGCCCTTGGATACACTACCTTCATCTTCTCAGCATATTGGTCTTCATTAACCATTTCGACACCTACCTTGCCGACAGCTTCTTCTATTTTGGCATTTTCTGCAATAACCTCTGTGTCGAAATTGATACTTGTCTCTTGAAATACAAGGTCAGACTTTAAAAATAAATCAAACCTCGTTGACTGAATTTAATTTAGCCTGTTGAAATTACAGGCTAACAGATGGACATGTTTAAAGTTCGGAGTCCTTTCCAGTTATACGACGAAACAACAAGGATTGTCGCTGAGATCATTCGTTGTTTAACTCCACCATCTCATTAGTTTCTGTCATGTTTTACTTTTGTTTGTTGTTGTAATCTGTTATTTTCAATCAATGTACACGAGTTTTTAATTAATTAATTAAATGTTGAAGACTGAATTTAACGTTTCTTATCATGTTAAAATAAATGAATGTGCTTCTTGTCGAAATCTGTCTTCAGCTTCTTCGACTTAGCCAAATCTGAGGTCGAAATCTACTTGATGTAACTTGATAGCTAAATTCATTTCAGTGTCAAAATTGATACTTGTCTCTTGAAATACAAGGTCAAACTTTAAAAATAAATCAAACCTCGTTGACTGAATTTAAATATTCTTGAGAAGCTCATAATGAGTACATAAACTTTAACAAAGCTACGTTAAAAGACATATATCATTAAACAAAATACAAATGATGAAATAAATAAATTCAACATAGAAAACTAACGGTATGAGCTTCACTGTCGTTGCGGGAACAATGCCATGATCTCTTCTACTGACCTCCCAATTGGTGGGTTAGCCGAAGGAGCCTGTGTCGTGCGAACACACAAGTCGATTGGGAAACGACTATAACTGTGTCTGCAGTGGTGCGAGATCATACCACGAACTTGGCTAGTTGTCAGTACGTCATACATGGACCACAAACACCTTCCTTCTCCATCTATTCGAGGACAACGGTACGTGATAGTCCTAATCCTCCGATCACCGAGCCCCACGAGCCTCAGCTTATGGTGAATCTTTTCCTTCAACTCCTCCAAAGTTATACCATTTGGAAGCCTAAGTGGTTCAGGTGGGTTTGCATCAAAACCAACAAAATTGACTCCATCCCTTCCATTAACTATTCCGCACCTGTAGTATATATAAGACAGGACTGAAGAGCAAAACGGCGTAGGAGATAACTCATTTCGACGCTCAATATCAATACGTCTTTCAAATTTAGCACTCAACTCTATTGGACCTTTAGAGCGAAATGTCCGGAAAACACGCAACATAACTTGTATGCATAAATCAGTTATAATCTGCATGCTTACATACTCAAGGGGAAAAAAACGGTCCCAGCCCAAAAAAAAAAAATTTCCTAAAATAACACACTTTTTTTATTATTTACCAATCTAGCACACATTTTATTATTTACCAATCTTGCTCTGTCGAAATATTAGCTTTAGCTCTTCGTTTCTGCCAATTCGAAGGTCTTGTCGAATCCTTCCTTTAAAGAACTTCCTTCCTGTGGAAATAAACAAAATACCTCCTGAAAGGACAAATCAAACCTCGTTGACTGCATTTAATTAAGCCTGTCGAAAAATGCAGGCTAACAAATTGCCCCCCAAAAATGTCTTTTTCGACTGGATCTTTATGTAAGGCAGAAAAGAGACATTTGGGGGGTACCGACTTCTCAACTGAATAAAATGTGTGCTAGATTGGTAAATAATAAAAAAAGTGTGTTATTTTAGGAATTTATTTTTTTTGGGCTGGGACCGTTTTTTTCCCCATACTCAACACTCCCATAAGCTGGCTCTGGACAACGATAGAAGATTTCACGCAATATCCTTGAGTCATCTCCACCCTTTTGTTGAATTATGGTTTTCAGTTCTTCGAAGCTCATGTCATCCTTGATCCTGATGGACTTCATCTTATGACTTTCAAACTTTACTCCATTAATCATTTGTCTATGTTCCCCATCAATATAAACAATTCCCAACGTTGTGCCAATTTGGTATGGTGTTACCTGAGAAAGAGGCATGACTACCACATGAATGAAGAGTGAAAACGTTCAATATCCTAGTATTTATAGCCTCAGTCATATCGATAATAACCAAAGTCACAAAAGAATTACCCAGTTTTTCTAAGGAATTAGCCAACCCCCGTAAAAGACATTTATTATATATAGCAAAAGACATTTATTATATATACTAAATCGGGTTGGTGATTGCATAGTGATATTCCCCAAAAAATTTGGACTAAAGTGGGTTGGTTACTTTGTTATAAAAACTGGGTAATTCTTTTTCTGGATAGGTAAACTGTCTTGGCAAATCAAGTGATAGGACAAGAGAGTTGGAGACCTATCTATATGACATATAATGTCCTAATTTGGCAGGACACGTGATTGCATAGTCATATTCCCCCAAAGAATTTGGACTAAAGTGAGTTGGTTACTTTCTTATAAAAACAGGGTAATTCTTTGTCTGGATTGGTAAACTATCTTGGCAAATCAAGTGATACGACAAGAGAGTTGGAGACCTATCTATATGAAGGTCTAGTTTCTGGGTTTAGTGAGCACAAGCGTTCTCGCGAAGAAGGGATTGCAAAAGTTTCAGAAAAAGTGAAATGAAGAGAAGCAACAGTTTTTATAGTCGTTTGAGTTTCCCTCTTAATGGGGAAGTTACTCGCAATGAGTAGTGGGGAGTTTCAAGGTGAAACGTGGCCCACTAACTTTACAACGGAGGCGCCAAAAGCTGTTTTTCACTGAAACTTCTCATCAGTGCTGAAACGTGATGTTAATGATGTCATCAGAATAGTTGAAAAGGGTTTTCAAAAATACTCTTTTGCTGCCATTCACATAGTTCCTGTCGAAAAAGACATTTTTGAGGGGGCAATTTGTTAGCCTGTAATTTCGACAGGCTAAATTAAATGCAGTCAACGAGGTTTGACTTATTTTTAAAGTTTGACCTTGTATTTCAAGAGACGAATGTCAATTTCGACACTTAAATGAATTAAGCTATTAAATTGCATCAAGTAGATTTCGACCTTTGATTTGGCAAAGTCGAAGAGGTTGAAGATAGATATTTCGACAAGTGATGGTGGTAATCAAGCAAATACAACTGAGTATTTTTGAAAAAGAGAATGGCAGAAAAAGAGTATTTTTGAA
The DNA here is from genome assembly GCA_963573325.1 of Astragalus glycyphyllos. Lineage (NCBI taxonomy): Eukaryota > Viridiplantae > Streptophyta > Magnoliopsida > Fabales > Fabaceae > Astragalus > Astragalus glycyphyllos. The sequence goes on from OY754307.1 coordinate 44,014,423, forward strand.
ACCCCTTTTCAACTGTTCCGATGACGTCATTAACATCACGTTTCAGCACTGATGAGACGTTTCAGTGAAAAACAGCTTTTGGCGCCTCCATTGTAAAGTTAGTGGGCCACGTTTCACCTTGAAACTCCCCACCACTCATTGCCAGTAACTGCTCCATTAAGAGGGAAACTCTAGAGTTTCTAACCTTTGCACTTCAAACAGTCAAAAAAACCATTGGTTCTCCCTCATTTCACTCTTTCTGAAACCTTTTGCAATTCCTCCTGCTTCTCTTCCTTCGCAAGAAACTTGCATTCTCTTAAGCCTAGAAAAACAGAACCTCATCAACCTCCTTCGTTGTTCATCAATGGCATCTTCTTCTCATCCTCGATCCCCTTCAACCATTGCAGGTAAGCGACCAATCCTTGCAGAACCTGCCCAAAACCCAAGACCTGAACCACCTTCACATACTCATTCATCTGGAAAACACCTCTGTGTTGCTGAACCTAATCTTGATGATCCACGTGCTCCAAGTTGGAGATCACAAGTGATTATTCCAGGTCCCATTGACCACACTCATGCTTTTCTTGGACCCATTCCTGAATTTCTTCCAGAACCACAAAAAATCCAACAAATCTTCCCTAGTTACCATCATTATAGCCCTAGAATCTTCAATCAGGCTCCTCACGAAATGGGTTTCATGGCTACACGGGTTTTCAGATCTGCACCTCATGTAGGGCACGAAACTTACATCAACTGGCTCAACAAGATAGAGTCAAAGAAAGGGGACTTCTGGAAAACTCAAGGCATTTTCGACCTGATTCAGTTGTCGAGATATGGTCCCAAATACCAAAGTGCCATGCTTATTACAGCACTTCATTTTTGGGAGGCTACTACTAACAGCCTTCATCTGGAATGTGGTATGCTCACTCCCACTTTGCTGGATGTAGCTGCTATCACTGGTCTTCGACCAACAGGCGAGATCTTTGAGCCCGACAGAGTTTCTGATACGTACAATTTCACTTTCCAACGTGCCACATTTGCTGGGTACATCGAAGATCATCACGTCCTCGACAGTGATGAGGTTTCTGATGAAGAACACATAGCCTTTCTTACTTTATGGTTATCCCATTATATTTTCTGCTCTTCATCGCTTCAGGTTGCAAAGATGTATATCAATCTGGCTACTCAGATTCATGATGGTCGGAATATCTGTCTTAGCAAACTCATCCTAGGGTCTCTTTATGAAGCTTTAGGAGATGGGGCCCTTGACATGAAAAATTCCAAGCCTCAATCTTCTTTGCTGATTTCTGGGTCTATTTGGCTGTTCCAATTGTGGCTCCTTGCCACTTTTGAATCAAGACTTCAAGTAATGTGCCCTAAAAGCCAAATCCGAATAGCTGAAAGGAAAAGCTTTGAAGGTATGAGGCTTGCCCTTTTGAAACCTAGGGAAAACAACCAGACAGTCGAAGACCAATTCTCTGACACTTTCGACATGCTACTGAATTGCAAGTCCTTCACTCCTTCAATGGCCCCTTTCGTCCACAGAACTCATGGGCCACAGTGGTTCCTCAAAAAATTTCCTGCAACACCCATTGATTCCGATGATGAACTTAATGAAATCTGGAGAGCTTATTTGACCCCTTGCTGGTTATCACTCAGGATTTCGTCAAGCAAAGGTCCAACCCACTATGGTTTGACAGGATACCAGCCAAATCTGGTGGCAAGGCAATTTGGATTGTGCCAACCTCGACCAGCCTCTTTTTACAAGTCGAAAAGGTCTTTGATATATCCAGATAATGAAAGGGACTACTGGCATCGACTAACCATGGCTACCCAGAACACTCCCACTTTCATTCCTTTAAAGTACAACCCCCTTTTCGCTTGCACTAAAGAATTTCTTCAATGGTGGTCGAACTATTATAAGCCTAAAGTGGCTGCTGTCGACGAATCCAATTTGCTTCAGAAACTACTCTCTGCTTTCCCCAAACCTTCAGGTATATCACTTTAATACATTCTAGATTTCCAAACTCTTCAGAATAATACATTCTTTAACTGTTTGAACCAAACAATTTCTGAAATCTTTCAAATACTAACCTCGTCTAAATATTTTTTGCAGCTACTCCCACAACCACTGGCGCTACTAAGGCGTCAAAGCAAAACACCAGAAAAAAGACTATTCAAAGACCACAAACAACTCAACCGGCCAAAAAACAAGAGGTAACTACCTTTTTTAGGGTATTTGTTATATCGCATTTACTCCTTAATTTCAACGCTTGATTGTTCTCCATATTTCAGAGCCGAAAAAGAGGAAGCAATCCCGCGCTTGATGTGCCTCTTAAAAGGTCGAAGAGGATTGGATCACAAATTGTGAGTGAAGATTCTAAGGTTAGAAAAGAAATTTTTTACCTCTTTGCTCTCTCCATTATTCATCTATTTGCCTTAGCCATCACTAATTCCGGCTGTTGGGTTTTCAATCTGATGACCAAACAAGCAGCCCAAAATCGTTTAGGATTTCTGCGGCTCAGTTTGAGCAAGAAAAGAAAATGAAACACTCGCAAGAAACTTCCAGAACTACTATCCCTGGGGTGCTTGTCAAAGACATGCAAGGCGAAAAAGAAACAGCTAAAGAGAAAGTTTCACCTTTAGAGAACCCTGTTCAAAAGAAAGCAGAAGTTCTTAAAAGACCTGCAAGCGCAAGCTCTCTTGTTGGGGACACCATATCAAAGGTAAATAACTGAACTTGCATCTATTCTTTAACTACTCTGGTTCATAAACTGATCATAACTCCGATATATTGTCATGACAGAGAAATGAAGCTGGTCAACTTGACCCTTCAAATAAGCAACTAACACCAACATCAGCTCTCTCTCCCTCTGTCAAACCAATAGCTGAAAAAGTGGTCGAAAATCAACCCCGAAAAGATGATCCTGTCCATATAGCAAGAACAGTCCTGCAACAGCTTGTTGATATGCCAACTGATGAGTCTCCTACTTTTGACCAAACACTTGAAACAAACCCACTTGATACAAATCAGGGAGCACAAGATTTAGAGGTGATAGAGGCTGTTGGCGTCGAGATTGAGCATGTCAATGAACCATCAAAAGATGATAGCTCCTCCAAGGTGGTTTATTCAAGTAGCAACACTGTCAGTGATGAGGCTTTAGCTGAATTGAAGAGCAAAAATCCTCTTAAGGCTTTGAACCTCCTGCTGTGTGGTAGGAAAACTTCGACCAAACAAAGTTCTTCGACCACTTCTTTGGGCGAAGTATCTGACACATCGAAGGAAGACCTCCTCAAAGAATTTCGAGCCAAAGTTCTTGAAGCTGACTTGTTCCAAGACATTGAGCGTGACCCCATGATTGTCTTTGAGATTAAAGCCTTATTGCGCAAGCTCAATACCTCGACGTCAGGCAAGGCCCTCATTGGCTTCATTGCCGAATTTGAGCCCCTTTTAGAACGAATCACCCAAGACATTCAGAAAAACAAGAACTTTATTGCACAAAAGGCACGGGAAGCGAAACTTCAAGAGGAAGAATGGGCAGCTGTTAACGCCTCTCAGACCAAGACTGCCTCTTTGGAAACCCAAGCAGCAAATAACGCTCAAGCGTTGACAGATTGCGAAAATGCCATCTCGGGCTACCAGAAACAGATCGAAGACTTGCAGTCGAAGATCAAAACTGAAGAGATGAAAAAAGCTTCTCTTCTCAAAACGACCCCTAAAGCTTTAGAACCTGCGATTCACGCAGAGGCCACTGTGGCTCTTGAGCACTTGGAAAGACATGGCCAACATGAAGCGATGGTTCGAAGTTTGGACGAAGAAGAGGCTCTTGTCGCCATAAGATTGGAACATTTTAAATCTGCTTTAGAAAGGCTCAAAGCCAATCTTCAACTTTGAATTGTAATTTTCTTGATTTCCAATTTTGTGACTTTGACAATGTTCTTTTTTTTTTTTTTGGCATTTGAACTTTTGACATGCCATATTTTAAGTTCTCCATACTATTTAGTCTTGTGTTATCTTAACTTCTTGCAATATTGGCCTATACATTTTTAAATATTTGCCATTTATTTTCAAAATTCGACCATCAGCGCCAAGTTCTTCGACTTCATAAGCACCGTCAGTATAGACTTGTAGAATGCGAAATGGGCCTTCCCAATTTGGTCGGGAAAAAAACGGTCCCAGCCCAAAAAAAAAAATTCCTAAAATAACACACTTTTTTTATTATTTACCAATCTAGCACACATTTTATTCAGTTGAGAAGTCGGTACCCCCCAAATGTCTCTTTTCTGCCTTACATAAAGATCCAGTCGAAAAAGACATTTTTGGGGGGCAATTTGTTAGCCTGCATTTTTCGACAGGCTTAATTAAATGCAGTCAACGAGGTTTGATTTGTCCTTTCAGGAGGTATTTTGTTTATTTCCACAGGAAGGAAGTTCTTTAAAGGAAGGATTCGACAAGACCTTCGAATTGGCAGAAACGAAGAGCTAAAGCTAATATTTCGACAGAGCAAGATTGGTAAATAATAAAATGTGTGCTAGATTGGTAAATAATAAAAAAAGTGTGTTATTTTAGGAAATTTTTTTTTTTTTGGGCTGGGACCGTTTTTTTCCCCAATTTGGTGACCATTTACCCAACACTCTATCTTTTTTATCCATGGGTAATATAACTTTCCACACTAGATCTCCTAAGGCAAATGTTTTTAGCTTAACCTTTTTATTGTAGGCTTTAGCCACTCTTTCTTTTTGCCTTATAAGAACATCCAACGCCTTATAAAACCAGGACCTCCTTATACTTGCAAATTGTTAAAACCTTCTAATGGAAAAAATCTCGTGGAACCTAAGAATGATAAATTTGTCGCAAAAACTTACACTTATGATGTATCTAAATGTGACGAAATATTTGATCTGCTTGTGGCTGATGGTCAAATCTTAATGCCTAAAGGCCTAAAGATTCCACCATTAGAACAACGACAGAAAAGAGGCTTTTGTAAGTTTCATGGTTTCTTAGGTCATAACACTTCCCGTTGTGTCATTTTCAGGGATTTGGTTCAAAATGCTATCATCGAAGGAAGGCTGAAATTTGGTGACAAATCTAAGCCACCAATGAAGATTGATACTGATCCCTTGCCAACAGCTGATGCATTGCTGGTTGAAGTTAATCTCAATGTGGTTGAGGTCACAGAGGTTATTGCAGAAAATGCCAAAATAGAAGAAGCTGTCGACAAGGTAGGTGTCGAAATGGTTACTGAAGACCAATATGCTGAGAAGATGAAGGTAGTGTATCCAAGGGCTGAAGAGGAATTGATTGACTTCCTCAATCGCTGCAAGATCAATAACAGTATTGGAAATTGTGGGAAACCATTGATCATATATATCTCTATATTGACCTATGATTTGGGAATCTACTAAAGATAACCAACCTCGCAACTGTATTACACTTTATATAATTATATTATAAAGTAAACTACATTATGTTCACTCTTTCTTTCTCTAGGGATATGTATTAATTGTTGCTTTTGGTACAAGGAAAATTCATGAGGAATGTTGATGACCTCTACCATTGAGAAAACCCTAATCAACAAATTAAGTGAAACCTTCACTCCATATGGCCAACTTGAAACATCAAATTGTGGAATAAAATACAATATCAAGCCAATACCAATCAAAAGATACATAGATGTTTAGTTACAACAAAAAGTACTATAAAGTTGACAATTTGACAATTTAGACCATTCTAATCTCTTGCTTCCTCTTCATTGAGTTCATCTTGGCAATCCTCAACCCAGCTCTAAAGCTCTTGATGGATTATACTTCATCATGCAATCCTAAAACACAACCAGGTAAACTCTATTAGAATTCTTAAAACGCTTCTTGACAGTTTTATTGCTCAAGAAATCCAAATCCAAATCAAAATTATATTAACATTTTTACCAGAATCAAAATCTTTAATAGACCTCAGAATGTGGGTTCTCCACCCAAACACTTTGTTTAAGACATCAAAATTCAAAACTAGAGCATACCATGTCCTCAGAATGAGAAAAAGTCATATTTGTGAATCCCCAATTCAAGGAAATGCAATCTCAAATTAATGATAACAAAGAATGCTATGGTTATACCTGATACAGATACAAATTAGGTACAGGAGCCTACTTAACAATGCAGAATCAAATATATACAAATAAGTGGTCCATTGATATAAAGTTACTCTCTCCAACATCAAGAAAATGCAATGTCAAGAAGACAAGCTTATAAAGAGGACCTTCTAAGTTTGCAGATTTTATGCCTATTATTTTAGAAAAATAACAAACTTACTAGCAACACAATAAGACAATAGTTATCAAAACTTATCTACCTAAAACAAAGTTAAGTGCTAGAGTTATCAAAAAACAGCCTGTTGTACATCCTTCAGCATTGCAGCACTTCTGTGATCGGTTTTTTAATGGTATTGCAGCTGTTGTACTTTATCATTCAAAGCAAATCTGTTCTTCTAAGCTTTCAAAATATTACTAACAACTAACAAGCACAAACCAATCATTTATACTCAATTATTTTGACGTCAATTCTTTTCAAATCATGTTTATCACCCTCTAAAGCAAACAGATATTTAAACAATTGGATGCATATTTCCAACTCATATCTTAATCATTAAACTGAAAGATCAAACTCGATAGGGGACTCTAAAAACAGTAAAACGAATAGATGGAACCCAAAACCGCAAATCGAACCTGCTTGTTTCCATTGATGATACCCCAAAACTAAAGTCTCTGAAGGTACATCAAAAGACTCTTCATTTGGTATAACACTCTTGTTCTTCTTCTTTCAAGTAATTGCATTTTGACCAGTACTAAACTTCACTTCAAACTCAATTTACAAAAAAATTAATCTCACACAAATCAAGTTCATTCAAACAAAGGACCTATTTACACCATACACGAAATCAACACCATTCACTCTACATAACAGAAATTAAATTAAATACCACAAATTTGTTTGATTTTAGCCCAACAAACACAAAATAGTTGCAAAATTGGAAAAAATAAAATAGAATAAAGTAAAATCCATAACTTGTTTTTGATAGAACATAATTAACACTCTATCTATCAGGTCTGTGATGATAAGATCACAAGTTTTTCTTAAAAATAATTTTGGGACATTTAGGGTTTCTGCAATTAGGGATAAATTAAGGAAATAATACATATTACCTGAGTAGAACAAGGTTGCAGAGGAGAAGAGGTGCATAGGAGGCGGAGATACGACGGCAAACGGCGGCAAACGGCGGAGACGGAAATGGAGAGGGAGGAGGGAGAAGATAGGAGCCGCGAGCTAGATAAAAACAGGTTACCGTCAGAGGAGGGCGGAGCTTGAAGGAAAAGACTGGAGGTTGAGGGAGGAGAGGGTTTACGTTGAGAGATTGGAGACGAGAGAGATTGAGTGGTGGTTTCGTTTTTCCTTTTACGGTGTTGGTGACGAGACGGCGGCGTGGCTGTGCTTCGCCGGAGCTTCGTGTTGCAGAGAAAGGAACAACCTGATTGTGGTTGAGGGAGAAGACGATTGTGGTTTTTCGCGGAGAGAGAAACTGAAATGGAGCCGATTGTGGTTGACGAACACGATTGTGGTTTTTTTGCGGAGGGAGAAAGTGAAACGGAGGTGAGGGTTTTTGTGTTTTAATGAGAGTTGCAGAGAGAGGAAGAAGAAGCTGTGCGGTTGAGAGAGAAGAAGCCGTGTGTTTTCGGGGAGAGAGAAAGTGAGGGTTTTTGGGAAGAGGTTGTGTTTTAAATTTATTTAATATAAAACTAATTATTATATAAAAGTGGGTATTATACGGATACATATGGGTACCGTATTTTTGTAAGTATTTTTGTAAAAATCCTTTGTCAAAATAGCATTACTGTTTCGCAAATCTACCTGAAAAAAAGAACCTCCAAACAAGGACCTTTTTACTTTGGATTATGTTGAGATTCCGAAAGAGATTTATAGGATGTTTCTCACGCGGAAGGATAAATTGAACAAGAATTGGTGTGGAACTGTGGGGGAAACCCCAAGGCAAAAGAAAGGGAAAGTATCAAATTTTTTTGATATATCAAACTGGTAATACTACCAAAAAAGAAAAGCATCAAACTTGATCACGTGAGGTTAAACTTGATATACCGATAATTGCGATATAGTGATGTGAAGTTACAGAACACCAATGAAATCTTTAAACTGCACTCTGCCTGCAGATTAACCAATAACAATTGATTGCATCGTTACAGTTACTGTGATTGGTCCCCAGCAAGCCACAGCAATGACATTTCAGTATTTTACCCATTCCTGAATCAGCACTACTCGCGATACATATCGATATGGAATCTGTTTTTAATTTTGGAAAAACATTTGCTACACCTTTGTACTTCCCTAGAAGTGGAGAGGCCGACTCCTTAACAAGTTAGGGTTTAGTGTGTAAGAGTTAAGTGAGTCTTTACGTGTTGTTTACATGAGATTTTGGTAAACACCGCTGGTCTCCAATTTGGTTAACTTGCAGTATCAACCAGTGAATCCTAAGACCATTTGAGCTTAGAGTTTATAGTTTATTATGATGTTCTTGAATCGTCTCGCATTTTAACCAAAAAAAAAAGGAAAGAAATAACTGATTCCTTCGCGCGAAGTTATCAGAGTACTTCAGAGAAGAAGAACTTGAACGATAAAAACAAGTAAAACGAAAGAAAAACAAATTAAAATTGCATTAAAGTTAAAGGAAATGGTGCACAAATTCATACATTGTTTCTTTGACTCGTTTTTCTCTTGAATGCGGAAGTTAGAGCGTGAGAAGTAAAATATGAGTTTTTGTGACCCTTGTTTCTTCTCAGAAACTACTATTTATACTTAGTGGGAGGAGCAGAAACCGCCCTCAAAATAGTTATAAAAATGTTGGTAACTACTCCTCTTTTCGACCAACTGCTAGCTTTTCAGCGCATAACTACTTAGTCTTCTGTCTGTCGAAGCTTGTGTCCATTTTCCTCTTTCTTGTTTTTGTTTTTCTGGAAGCTTGTCGAATCTGCCCTGAACATGATCTTTGTCGAAATCCTCTGATCTATGTCAAAGTATAAGTCAAACCCTGTTGACTATTTTAAATGAAGCCTGTCGAAATTACAGGCTAACAAATTGCCCCCCAAAAATGTCTTTTTTCGACTGAGCTTAAGGCAAAGGAAGAAAAAGAGCATTTTTGAATTCAATGTCGAAATAGGTTTTACACTTGATCGGAATATCTCACCTACCTGACGTCATCACTGTTAAATGTTGTTGGCGTTATTCCTATATTGGTGTACCACATGGCGTTCCACGTTTTGCTTTTCAGATTAAGGATTTACTCCACAAATTGGCTGAACTTGATGTTGATGGAGTCCTTGATGAATCTGTTAGTGACTTTGTCTTAGCTGTCCAGCCTCTTTTCGAACAACTTGCTCAAGATATACAGAAAAAGAGGGATCATGACAATCCTCTAGAGCTTGAGTCGAAACGAAAGGCAGAAGTGGCAGCACTTGTTGATGCCACTCATGCTAGCTTTGCCTCCTTGAAGACCAAGTCAGAAGCTGAGATGAAGGCTATCGAGGATTGCAATGCTGAGATCAAGACACATCAAGAGAGTATAGCCAGATTGCAGTCGAAAATTCAAGCATTGGAAGAGAAGAAAGGAACCCTTTTAGGGTCTTTGACTCCTGCAGAAAAAATTAAGGACCAGATTGACCAAGAAGCCACCAATTGCCTTAAACACTTAGAAGAACTTGAACGCTGCAATGCCACTGTCAAAAAGCTAACCAAAGATGGCAGTTTCCTCAACAGGAAGATCTTCAAAGCTAAAGCTTTGTTCAATGACTTGAAATCAAAAGTCATTTTGTAATAATATAGATTCATTTTCCTGTCGTAATACTTTAACCATTTTGATAATGATTTACGTTTTGCTTGTAATTCTAACAATGCTCATATGGCAATCACAATTTCTTTTGAATGCCACGTACTTACGCTTTCTTTATCTTTATTCCAGCGTTATTTTAACTTCTTGCAATGTTGGCTTATACTTTTTCAAGTATTTGCCACTTATACGCAAAATTCTTTCATCAGCGCCAATCTCTTCGACTTCATATGCGTCGTTTGAATAGACTTGTAAAATTTTGAATGGTCCTTCCCAACTTGGGGACCATTTACCAAGGACTCTATCTTTTCTATCCATAGGTAAGATAACTTTCCAAACTAAATCTCCCACGTCGAAAGTCTTCAATTTGACTCTTTTGTTATAGGCCTTAGCCACTCTTTCTTTTTGTCTTGTGAGCATATCTAATGCACTTAGCCTATCTTCATCTAAATCAACTAATTCATCTAACATCATATTCCAATAATGATCCGATGGGATTTCAAATTGTCTTTGAATCCTAGTTGATTGGAGACAAATCTCTGCTGGCAATATTGCATCATGCCCAAAAACAAGTTTAAAAGGAGTACTATTGATTGACTCTTTGGGAGATGTTCGACATGCCCATAAAATTTGGTTAAGTGTCCTATGCCAGTTCTTGGGTTTTTGCCCAACATGTTTTTTTAATCAAACTAACAATAATTTTATTGGCTGCTTCAACTTGACCATTTGCCTGAGCATAATATGGTGTCGAACTTAACAATTTATAACCATTTTCAGCAGCAAATTCGACCATTTTCTGACCAATAAAAACTGAACCTTGATCTGTGGTGATAGTTTCAGGCACACCAAATCTATATAATATATGGTCTTGAATAAAATTAATCACTGCTTCTTGATTAACATTGTTTAAAGGAACAGCTTCCACCCATTTAGTGAAATAATCTATTCCTACTAATATGAAACGATGGCCTTTCGACGAATTTGGTTTAATTTCACCAATTATATCCAAAGCCCATCCCCTGAATGGCCAAGGTTTTACAATAGAATGCAATTCATTTGCAGGTACATGTTGTATTCCTGCATGCTTTTGACATTCTTGGCATCCTTTGGCAAACTCTATGCAATCTTTTAACATAGTCGGCCAATAGACACCTTGTCGAAATAAGAGCCATTTCATTTTATGGCCTACTTGGTGAGCTCCACAAGTTCCACTGTGAGTATATATTGCCAAGTATGCCTCATTTTCACTAAGACACTTGAGTAAAACTCCTTCAGGGGTTTTCTTAAACAACTCATTGCCCATGATCACATAACTTAAAGCTCTATACTTGGTTTTTCTATCAGTTATCCCTGTTGGATTTTCCAAGTAATTAACAATTTGTCATCGCCAATCATCATTTGACATACTGTCAATGGCAAAAACTTCAAACACATTATCACAATAACCTTTGTCGGAAACTTCATCATTAAAATTTTCAATAAAATTTTCACTTTCACTTGGAGGTAATTGACTTAAGACTAAAGAGTAGTTCTCTGCCTCCTCCAGTTTTTTCCCTGACAAGGTTTCTTGTGTCATTGCTGTCGAAATTAACTTGCTTTTAATTTCGATTAGCTCTTTTAATTTTTCTTTAGAAACTTTATAACCAGAAGCTATTTGTGCCAGATCATTGGCCTCTTGATTTGCAATACGAGGCACATGTTGAATATCAACGCTGTCGAATTGTTTCAATAAAGTACTGGCAGCAATAAAGTAAGTAATCAAATTTTCCTTAATGCACTTGTATTCTTTCGTTAATTGTTTGATTACTAATTCAGAATCACCTCTAATTTCGACCTGTTTTGTCCCCAAGTTTAACAGAATTTCAAGTCCTGCTACTAAGGCTTCATATTCAGCCTCATTATTGGAGCAACTTTCTTTAATTTTATACTTGTATTTAGTTGGAATCCCTTTAGGTGAAATGATTAACATCCCAACACCAGACCCATTTTATGGTTGGAGCCATCGAAGTACAATTTCCAAGGTCGAAGGTGCACAAAGTTAATTTCTGATTCAACTATTGAACGATCAGCAATGAAATCCGCAACGACTTGGCCTTTGATAGCCTTTAAAGGTTGGAATGTTAATGAATACTCAGATAAAGCTAAAGCCCATTTGCCTATTCTACTATGTAGGATTGGTTTCGACAGCATATGTTTAATAATATCAAAGTGGGAATAAACATACACATCAACAGGCTTAATATATTGCTTTAACTTAGTACAAGAGAAATACAAGCATAAACACAATTTTTCAATAGGGTGATATCTAGTTTCAGAATCATTTAAAACCCTACTGAGGTAATATATGGCCCTTTCTACACCATTTTCATCCTCTTGTGCTAACATGCTACCTATTGACAATTCTGATGTTGCTATATACAATTTCATTGTCTTATTTCTAATAGGAGGCAATAAAATAGGAGGGTTCATCAGATATGTCTTGATCTCGTCGAAAGCTACTTGATGTTCGACATCCCACTTGAAAACATCATCCTTCTTCAGTCGAAGTAATGGCGAGCATATTTGAGTCTTGCCACTTAGATTTGATATAAATCTTCTAAGGAAATTGACCTTTCCTAATAATGACTATAATTCTTTCTTTGTTGAAGGAGGTTGTGTTTCCATGATAGCTTTCGTCTTGTTTTGATTTATTTCAATGCCTTTTTTGTGCACAACAAAGCCTAAGAAATCACCTGCACTTACACAAAAGGCACATTTGAGTGGATTCATTTTGAATCCATATTTTCTCATTCTTTCGAATGATAGTCGTAGATGATCTAAATGACCATTTTCTGATGAAGACTTAACAACTATGTCATCTATATAGACTTGCATAAAATTTTCTATAAAATCATGGAACATAGTGTTCATAGCTCTTTGATATGTAGCACCAGCATTTTTTAAACCAAATGGCATCACTACCCATTCATAAACACCTAATGCCTCTAGGCATCGAAATGCAGTTTTTGAAATGTCTTCTTTAGCAATAAAAATTTGGTTATAACCAGAATATCCATCAAGCATGCTTAAATATTCATAACCAGCCGCTGAATCAACCAACATTTCTGCCATAGGCATTGGGTATTGATCTTTGGGAGTAGCATTATTTAGATCTCTAAAATCTATGCAAACTCTAAGTGTACCATTTTTCTTAATTACAGGAACTATATTAGCAAGCCAATCAACATACCTGGCAGTTCTGATGAAGTTGCTTTTCAATAGCTAGCCTTTCGATTTCCGCTTTGATCTTCGACATCATTTCTGGTGCAAATCTTCTTGGTGTTTACTTCACAGGCTTCTTCTCTGGTCGAATAGGTCACTTTAACTCAACCACCTCTCTTTTCAGCCCTGACATCTCATTGTAATCCCAAGCGAAGCAATCTTTGTATTCCTTTAGCAATTTGACAATCTGCACTCTGAAATCTTTGTTGATCTTTGTACTAATATATGTTGGTCTTCATGTTGAACCATCTCCCAAATCAATTTCTTCTAAGGGATCTTGTGCTTGTATTTTCTTGGTCGAACCCATTGGATCTTTCTCAAATCCTAATGGTTCATCATCATAGACACCATCAAGTCTCTGTGTTTCGACCATGATTTTTTTGTTATTATCTTCTGTGGCTAAAGCAACCATTTGATGTAACTCAGCTTCTAGAATAGCTTTTTTTTTTTGTTTTCGGCCACATAGGCCGTAATTCTTTCCCATGCATTGGGCTTTATAATCATTTCAAAGTCTATCCCAGCCAGTAGGCTTAACAAAGCCTCTTGGTCTATTCTCCTCATCAATGATTTCCCTTTCCCAAACGAAACCATAATTTGGGTGAAGACTAACAGAGGAGAAGACATTGTCTTGCTCAATGAACCCAGCATTGGAAGAAGAGCATGGAGAGATATTTGCCAATTGCTTGTCGAAGGTCTTCTTGGTGATCGTATTCACTTCAGCCTTGAAATAACTTTGGTCACCTTCAATGTTTTCAACCAACCCATCTTCTCTCCAAATAATGAGCCTTTGGTGCACAGTCGAAGGGATTGCCCCCACTCCATGTATCCATTCTCTTCCAAGCAGCAAGTTGTAGTTTGCCTTGAAGGGTACTACCAAAAACAAAGTTGGCCTTTTGACACTACCTACTGCTAATTCGACTTCAATGGCCCCAAGTGAATGGCCAGTTTTGCCTTCATAATTAGTGAGAACCACATTATGTGGCCACAAATCAGTGTCACATTTGCCAATTTTTCTTAGCAAATGTTGAGGCATCAAATTCACAGCAGCACCACCATCAACAAGGACCTTGTTGATTCCCACATTGTTGACCTTGGCTTGAATGAACAGTGGCTTGAGGTGATTCATCATGCCACAATCTGGCCTTTCAAAGACAGCATGTTGCTCTTCGATGCAGCCATTCTTCAACACATAGTAGCATATGGGTTTATATGTAGTTTCCTCGTCGAAATCTTCTTCGACATCATTAACCTCAGAAACCACATCATACTCAATTGGTAAAATTGAGATGACCCCACGTAGCACGTCAAACTCTGACCCAGAATCAGCAAAGGAAGAATCTAACTCCTCTTCTAAATTAAGGTCTTCTTTTTTGAAGCCTTTCTTAATTTCAGAAAGAGGAGGGAAAATTCTCTCAGTGGCTGGTTTCCTAGCCACTTCAGTCGAAGGTAATATTACCTCTTTACCCTTCCCTTTGTTTGAGGTTGTTGCTTTACCTGCAGCAATAGCATCAGCCTTCTTTTGGCGTTGAAACCTTCGCCATTGAGTTCTTGTCATAGGATTCTTCCCTTTGTAGTTGTTACTATAGGCATACTTCTTGATTTCAATTGCCTTGTTCTGGTTAACACCACTTGTGTTACCTTCGACCATCTTAGGTGGTCTAACTCGATGGATAGCATTGTCCCCCGTGTGGTATATGGCTTTGCTTCTCCCACCAGAATGTATCCACTTTTCGACAGGCGTACCAGAAGGAGGAACATAAGTACTCAGCTTTCCTCTTCCAGGAGTTTTGGTCGAAGTAACCATGTAGGGAATTCTCCTCTCAGCAAAATCAAACTTGGGCCTTTTATCCACCCATTTACCTTTGCGCTTCATTTGAGGCTTGAACTCTTCCAATTCTTTAGCAGCCTCCTTGTCAAAAACAGCATTGCACCTTGGGCACAACATCACTTCTGAGTTGCTTAGCTTGCAACGATTGAGGAAATCAACCAATTCCTCTTCAACTTTTGCGTACACTGCTTTCACTTTGTCATCTTCTTGGCCTTCAGTGACCATTTCGACATCCATCTTTGAACTTATGGTAGTTCTCTTCATATTAGCCTTACCAGACACAATTTCAGAGGCTTCGACCATGTTGATGCTCACCTCAGTATACATTGCCTCAGCATCAGGCAAAGGATCAGCGTCAATCATCATTGGTTCCCTTGGTTTATCACCAAATTTCAGCCTTCCTTCATTGAGTGCCTTTTGCACCAAATCCCTGAAAAGAACACAACGAGAAGTATTATGACCCAAAAAATTATGGTATTTGCAAAAACCTCTTTTTTGCTTTTGTTCTAATGGTGGTGTTTTTAGTCCCTTAGGAACCAAAATTTGACCATCCTTAACTAACAAGTCAAATATTTCGTTGCATTTAGTAACTGTTTGCTGGTGTTTTTAGCAAACAATCACTAGTTTTATTAGAAGGTTTGTGAGATCAAACTAGAAAAATCTCAAAGCAATTGCCTTTGAATTGCAAAAGTTTTTGTTTCAGAAAATGTAGAAAAGGGGACGATTTGCAAATGATTAACAGAATTGAAAAGAAAAGAAGCAGTAAATGGTGCAGGAATTGTAAAGAACAGACAAATAAATTGCATTAAATCATAAAAGTGGTACACGATCACGTACAGCGATTCTTCCACTCGTTTTTCGCTCTGGCTTGGAAGTTAGAGTTTCAGGAATCGGGTTGTGTATTGTGATTTGTGACCCCTGTTTCTTCTCAGAAACAGTTATTTATACAAAGGAAAAGAGGGGGAAAAACTGACTAAGTAACTGCCTAGAAATTTGAAAATAAGTAACTGCTACTCCTACTTTCGACCAGAACCGCTCTGTCACGCTTCGACCAACTGCTAGTCTTCAACGCATAACTGCTCTGTTTTCTGTCTGTCGAAAGCCTGTGTCGATTTTCCTCTCTCTTGCTTTTGCTTCCCCGGAAGCTTGTCGAACTTACTTTGCGCATGACCATTTTCTCTGTCGAAATAATTTGGTCTTTGTCGGAATATAAGTCAGGCCTTGTTGACCATTTTCAATGAACCCTGTCGAAATTACAGGCTAACAAATTGCCCCCCAAAAATGTCTTTTTCGACTGAACTTGAGGAGGAAGAAGAGAAAGAACATTTTTGAATTCACCATCGAAATAGACTTTGCACTTGAGTAGAACAACTGTATACCTGATGTCGCCACTGTTAAGTGTTGTTGACGTTACTCCTATCTTGGTGTACCACATGGCCCTCAACGTTCTGCTTATAATTCTGACAATGCTCATATGGCAATCATAACTTCCTTTGAAAGCCACGTACTTACGCTTTCTTTATCTTTATTCCAGCGTTATTTTAACTTCCTGAAATGTTGGCTTATACTTTTTCAAGTATTTACCATTTATACGCAAAATTCTTTCATCAGCGCCTATCTCTTCGACCTCATATGCGCCGTTTGAATAAACTTGTAAAATTTTAAATGGTCCTTCCCAACTTGGGGACCATTTACCAAAGACTCTATCTTTTTTATCCATAGGCAATAGGACCTTCCACACTAGATCACCTGAATTAAAGGCTTTAAACTTAACCTTTTTGTTATAAGTTTTAGTTACCCTCTCTTTCTGTCGAATAAGCGTATCTAAAGCTAATAACCTTTCTTCGTCTAAATCAACCAATTCATCAAGCATCATATTCCAATAATAATCAGAGGGAATCTCCCACTGTCTTTGAATTCTTGTTGATTGTAGACAAATTTCAACAGGCAACACTCCATCGCGTCCAAATGTTAGCCTATAAGGAGTAGTGTTGATAGATTCTTTGGATGAATTTCGACAAGCCCATAATGCTTGATCAAGGGTATTATGCCAATTTTTGGGTTTCTGCCCAACATGCTTTTTAATCAAATTAATAATAACTTTATTGGCAGCTTCTACTTGACCATTGGCTTGCGCATAATATGGTATCGAAGTTAATAACTTAAAACCAATTTCAGAAGCAAATTCTACCATTTTTTTACCAGTGAAAACTGATCCCTGATCTGTAGTAATGGTTTCTGGAATTCCAAATCTATAAATGATATGATTTTGAATAAACCTTATCACTGCTTCTTGATCAACATTGGCTAAAGGTATAGCTTCAACCCATTTGGTGAAGTAATCAATTCCCACAAGGATATATCTATGGCCCTTCGACGAAGTTGGCTTTATCTCTCCAATCACATCTAGAGCCCAACCTCTAAATGGCCAAGGTTTGACTATGGCATGCAATTCATTTGCAGGTACATGTTGTATCCCAGCATGCTTTTGACACTCTTGGCATCCCTTAGCAAATTCTATGCAATCTTTCAGCATAGTTGGCCAATACATTCCTTGTCGAAATAATAACCACTTCATTTTGTGGCCTACTTGGTGTGAACCACATGCTCCACTATGTGTATCAGAGACTGCTAAATATGCCTCATTTTCACTAAGACATTTTAATAGTACTCCTTCAGGAGTCTTTTTAAACAATTCGTTTCCAATTATCACATAGCTCAAAGCTCTGTATTTTACCTTTTTATTGGTATTTCTTGTGGGATTTTGCTAATATTCCGCAATAGGCCTTCGCCAATCATTATTGGTCATCTTGTCAAGAGCAAAAATTTCTGCTAAGTCAAAGTCACCAAAAAATTGACGTTTTTCGACAACGACTAGTTCCTCGTTTGCGTTTGTTGCCCCCCCCAATTTTTGGTGTTGACAATAGTGACGAAGAATAGTCATTAGAAATGATTTTATCCTTTATTTCGATTAACTCTTCCAGGCTTTGTTTTGAAACTTTATAGCCTGAAGCAATTTGTGCCAATTCATTTGCCACTTGATTATCAATTCGTGGTAAATGTTCTAAGTGAACAGACTCAAATCTTTTTAACAAAGCATTGGCAACAACAAAGTATCTGATAAGGTGCTCTTTAATGCATTTGTACTCTCTTGTCAATTGTTTGACAACCAACTCAGAGTCACCTTTTATTTCGACATGACTTGCCCCCAGCTCAAGTAAGATTTCAAGGCCTACTATTAAAGCCTCATACTCAGCCTCATTATTGGAGCAAACATCTCGAATTTTAAACTTATTCTTCGTTGGAATGTTAGTAGGAGATATTATTAAAATACCAATCCCAACTCCATGTTTATGGCTTGAGCCATCAAAGTACAACCTCCAAGGATATACGTCTACAAAACTTAATGTTTCTTCGACAACAGAATGGTCTACTATAAAATCAGCAACCACTTGTCCTTTAATTGATTTTAGAGGTTGATAAGTTAAGTTGTATTCTGAAAAAGCCAAAGCCCATTTACCAATTCGACTATGCATTATTGGTTTCGACAGCATATGCTTAATAACATCAAAATGCGAATAAACAGAAACATCAGCTGGTTTTATATATTGCTTTAACTTTGTACACGAAAAATACAAACAAAGGCACAACTTTTCTATAGGAGTGTACCTCGTTTCGGCATCATTTAAGACCCTACTGAGGTAATAAATGGCTCTTTCGACACCACTATCATCCTCTTGTGCTAACATGCTACCTATTGTTCTATCAGAAGCTGCTATATACAATTTGAGCACTTTGTGTTTAATAACAGGCAACAAAATTGGTGGTTTCATCAAATAAGACTTGATTTCGTCGAAGGCTGCTTGATGCATTGGTTCCCATTTGAACTCTTCTTCCTTCTTCAGTCTTAACAATGGCGAAAAAACTTGTGTTTTGCCACTTAGATTTGATATAAATCTTCGAAGGAAATTGATTTTTCCCAGCAACGACTGAAGCTCCTTTTTGGTCGAAGGGGCCTTCGTTTCCATAATTGCCTTAGTCTTATTTTGATTGATTTCAATGCCTTTTTTGTGCACTATAAAACCCAAGAAATCACCTGCACGCACACAAAAGGCACATTTTAATGGACTTAATTTCAATCCATATTTCCTCATTCTTTCAAAAGAACGGCGAAGATGGTCTAAATGACCACTTTCTGAGGAAGATTTAACCACCACATCATCTATGTATACTTGCATAAAATCATCAATAAAATCATGAAACATAGAATTCATGGCCCTCTGATATGTAGCACCAGCATTCTTTAAGCCAAAGGGCATTACTACCCATTCATAAACACCCAATGCCCCTGGACATCTAAAAGCAGTTTTCGACACATCCTCTTCAGCAATGAAGATTTGATTATACCCAGAATAACCATCGAGCATACTAAGATAATCAAATCCTGCTGCTGAATCTATTAGCATTTCTACCACAGGCATTGCGTATTCATCCTTGGGAGATGCATTATTTAAATCCCTAAAATCTATGCAAACTCTAAGAGTCCCATTTTTCTTTATTACAGGAACTATATTGGCTAACCATTCGACATACCTGGCAGTTCTGATGAATTTGTTTCTGAATAGCCTTTCGATTTCCTCTTTGATCTTAGCCAACACTTGAGGAGCAAATCTTCTTGGCACTTGCTTCACTGGTTTCTTCCCTGGTCGAATTGGTAATTGCATTTCCACTACTTCTCGACTTAACCCAGGCATTTCGTCGTAATCCAAGCAAAGCAGTCTTTGAACTCCCTTAGCAATGTAATGACTTGGGTTTTTAGAGAAGCATCAATATTTGCACTAATATAAGTTGGCCTTTTTATTGAGCCATTTCCCAAATCAACTTCTTCTAACGGGTCTTGAGCTTGCATATGCTTTGTCAAATCTCTAGGATCCTTTTCAAAACCTAATGGATCATTATCATAGATACAGTCAAGTCTTTCATCTATGACTATGCCATTTTCTTCATGTAACTCACTGGTTTCGACAGCCATTGTTTGTTGAATAATTTCGGCCTCCATAGCCGCATTAAACTTGTTTTCGGCCATATAAGCCGTAATTTTGTCCCATGCATTGGGCACTGACATAAGAACATTTTCAAGAACCAGTGTTCCACCCCGTTGGTCGAAAAACACCATCAGGATAGACACTATCATCTCCCATTATTTCTCTTTCCCAAACAAAACCATAATTTGGGTCAAGATGAACTGAGGCAAAAACATTGTCCGCAGGAACATATGCCTCATTAGAAGATGAACATGGCGCAATCTTCGCCATTTGTTTCTCAAAATTTTCCTTGGTAACTTGGTTCACATCAGCACGGAAGTAGCTCTGATCGGCTTCAACATACTCTACCAAACCATCTTCCTTCCACATTACTAAACGTTGATGCAAAGTTGAAGGGACAACACCAACTCCATGGATCCACTCTCTACCAAGGAGTAAATTAAAATTCGCTTTAGAGGCTATCACTAAGAACAATGTAGTCCTCTTTATGGAACCAACAATTAAGTCCACCTCAATGGCCCCCAAAGAATGGCCAGTTTTGCCTTCATAGTTGCTTAAGACAATGTTATGTGGCCTGAGGTCAGTATCGAACTTACCAATCTTCTTCAAAAGACCATGTGGCATCAAATTCACTGCAGCTCCACCATCCACTAACACTTTGTTAATTCCAACACCATTGACTTTGGCTTGAACATAGAGGGGTTTCAAGTGGTTTTGCATACTCATATCTGGCTTCTCAAAGGTAGCCATTTGGTCTTCGACACAACCATTGTTCATCACATAGTAACACATTGGCTTATGATGAGCCATATCCTCTGTAAAATCCTCTTCAACGTCATTTGGTACTGTGATAACATCGTACTCAAGAGGCAGTATTGATACCACATTGCAAACAACGTCGAAATCATCTTCAGAATCATTAAAATCAGACTCCAGGTCTTCATCTATGTCGAAATCAGCATTCTTTTCTTTCACTGATGACAATGGAGGAAATATTCTTTCAAGAGCAGGCCTTCTTGGCTTTTCTGTTACCACAGCCTTGCCTTTGCCC
Organism: Astragalus glycyphyllos; assembly: GCA_963573325.1. NCBI lineage: Eukaryota > Viridiplantae > Streptophyta > Magnoliopsida > Fabales > Fabaceae > Astragalus > Astragalus glycyphyllos. The sequence continues at coordinate 44,035,473 of OY754307.1, forward strand.
TTATTCGCTGCACACACATGACTAGCAACATCAGCATTCCTCTTTGTGGCAACTTCAGCTTTGTGAACCTCACTCTTCGCCACTATCATGCTGCGTGGAGCTTGATTATTAGCCAAATAACTTGGGACCTGGTTAATGTCAAAGTGTGCTTTCTTCTTCTGTTGTCTTTGGTAACGACGCCACTGTGTTCTAGTCATAGGGTTCTTACCCTTATAGTTATTCTTATAATTAAACTTAACAGCATCAGTACCTGGCTTGACAGCTTTAGCACGTTGATTATTGGGCACCCACGCTTCGACAGGAGCACTAGCACTTGGGACAAAGGATTTATTTGTTGACAGCTTCAAATACCCCTTCACTGAGGACTCCTCTTTAGCAAATTGTCGTTTGCTTGTTGAAGGCTTTGTTGACACATTAGCCTTATAGCCAGGAAGATCTCCTTTTGCAAAGTCAAATTTCGGCCTGTTATCAAGCCATTTTCTTTTGCGTTGTTGTTGATCCTGATAACCTTCGACAGCTTTAGCTGCTTCTTTATCGAAGACAGCACTGCACCTTGGGCAAAGCATAACTTCAGAGTTATTCCACTTACACCGATTGAGGAAATCTATCAATTCTTCCTCAGCCTTTGGATACACAGCATGTATCTTCCCATCATATTCTTTTAGGGTCACCTCCTGTTTCTTACCTTCAGCATACATAAAACCTTTTAATTTTCCGGTGGCAGTCTTGACACACTTAGGAGGGTCTGCCATTTGAGCATCCACCATGCCTACATCAGCTTCGACAGGTTCAGAGTACATAGCTTCAGCCTTAGGCAATGGATCAACATCAATCTGCATAGGAGCTTTCATTTTCTTATCAGCAAATTTGAGTCTTCCTTCGTCAACTGCTTTCTGCACAATATCCCTGAAGAGCACACAACATCAAAAGTATAAGTCTTAGGCATAAATCTATCATTCTTAGGCTCTACAGGGTTATTCCCATTCGCAGGCCTTAATAATTTACAGGTATAAGGAGAACCAGGCTTAAGTTCAGCCACGTCTATCTCCTCTTCTTCGACATTACTATATGTAACGTCAAATTCTTCTTCGACATATGCCACTTTTTCTTTTTTATGATACCTATTCGACCTAGATTTTTCCTCTCTAAGCCTTTCAACTTGTCGAACTCTATCAGCCAAATGAGCCATATCTCGCAAATGAGATGTGTCTAATTTCTTTCTAATTGAGTAATCAAGGCCACCAGCAGCCATTTCGACAAGCTCATGTTCAGGGACTTGTGTGAAGCAACGAGATTTCAACAGCCTAAATCTGTTTAAGTAATCATCAATAGTTTCAGGCATTTTGCGCCGAACACTAGCCAATTCTTTAAGACTAATTTTCGACTGGCCCATGTAAAACTGTGCATGGAATGCCTTTTCTAATTGCCCCCATGTGAACATAGAACCAGGGGGTAAGGTCGTGAACCAAGTGAAAGCATTTTTAGTTAGAGAATTTGGAAAGTATTTCATTTGTGTTCGACTGTGGACTCATTTGTATCACCACCAAACTTAGTAAATTTGGGAACTTTCCATCCCCTTGGTAACTCAGTTTGTAATACGTATTCACATAATGGTGATACGAAGTTAGGCCTTTGTAAACCTATGTTAAGGCCATTTTGCGCCAAAATAGTTTCGACTAAAGTAGCTATATTATTTTCTGCGCCAATATTGTGTTGTTGCACTTGTCGAACAACTTCATCAGCGTTCTGGTGTCTATTTACCAAAACTACTTCAGGGACGTGGTTTACTGCCCCTTGTAGTTCGCCTACAACTGTCGACGCTTCGACTGCAACTGCTTCTTGGGGGTTAACTGGCGACGCATTACTCGCAATAATAGGAACTTGCCTATTATTAACCGCTGGAGCCCCAAAGAAGTCTGCAATCCTACTCATCTGATTTGCCAACATTTGGTAACTGTTATTGGTATTTTGAATCAATGGATTAAAAACTGTACCAATTTGTTGGGTAAGCATATTAACCATATCGTGATTACTCTCGTCTACTTGCTGTCTTAAGGCCAACAAAGACGTATTGGTTAATGCTGGGGGATTTCGACCAAATACGCTCTCAGAAGAGACATGTGTAGGGGAAAAGGTCGAAATATGTGGCGTTCCAGTAGGCATGCCATACATTCCCAAAGGAAATGGGGGTAGATGCACGTTATTCAAACGTGGGTCTAAACCGTTTCCCATTGCCATGTAAGGGCTATGAAGCCCTGCACTTAACGGCAAAGACATAGGCAAAGATGCCATTTCTGACTGCGTTGAACCAACATTAGTCATTGATAATGAAGGAACGGTTATCGACGATGATGGTCCTGCGCTAATGTTTGCAGAATCCATTGTTGTTCCTTGCCCTTGTGAAACCACAGGGTTGGAACTAGACGCATTATTCGTACTGGACCGAACCATTTTACCACTTCTTAAGTGCATACAACAGCGAATACAAATAAGAGAGTATGAAAATGAACAAAATCAAAGGCAATGTACCACTGGGCGTGCCAATTTGTTTGCTGGTGTTTTTAGCAAACAATCACTAGTTTTATTAGAAGGTTTGTGAGATTAAACTAGAAAAATCTCAAAGCAATTGCCTTTGAATTGCAAAAGTTTTTGTTTCAGAAAATGTAGAAAAGGGGACGATTTGCAAATGATTAACAGAATTGAAAAGAAAAGAAGCAGTAAATGGTGCAGGAATTGTAAAGAACAGACAAATAAATTGCATTAAATCATAAAAGTGGTACACGATCACGTACAGCGATTCTTCCACTCGTTTTTCGCTCTGGCTTGGAAGTTAGAGTTTCAGGAATCGGGTTGTGTATTGTGATTTGTGACCCCTGTTTCTTCTCAGAAACAGTTATTTATACAAAGGAAAAGAGGGGGAAAAACTGACTAAGTAACTGCCTAGAAATTTGAAAATAAGTAACTGCTACTCCTACTTTCGACCAGAACCGCTCTGTCACGCTTCGACCAACTGCTAGTCTTCAACGCATAACTGCTCTGTTTTCTGTCTGTCGAAAGCCTGTGTCGATTTTCCTCTCTCTTGCTTTTGCTTCCCCGGAAGCTTGTCGAACTTACTTTGCGCATGACCATTTTCTCTGTCGAAATACTTTGGTCTTTGTCGAAATATAAGTCAAGCCTTGTTGACCATTTTCAATGAAGCCTGTCGAAATTACAGGCTAACAGTAACATCAAAAGTATATGTTTTTGCAACGAATTTGTCGTTTTTAGGTTCGACAGGATTTTTATCATTTGAAGGTTTTAGCAATTTACAAGTATATGGAGGTCCAAGCTTTAACTCAGCAACATTGACCTCTTCTTCGACCTCCTCATAGGAAATGTCGAATTCTTGTTCTTCATCTTTAATTTCAACATAGGCAACTTTGTCTTTTTTATTATGAAACCTATTAGTTCTAGATTTCTCAGCTTTCAAACTTTTGACTTGCCTAACTCTATCAGCCAATTGAGCCATATCTCTCAAATGTTGAGTGTCTAGCTTTTTTCTGATGGAATAATCTAAGACACTAGCAGCCATTTCGACTAGCTCATGTTCAGGCACTTGAGTGAAGCACCTTACTTTGAGAAGTCTAAACCTGTTGAGAAAATCATCCACAGATTCAGCCACTTTGCGTCGAACACTGGCCAATTCTTTGAGACTAATTTTACATTGTCCCATGTAAAATTGCTCATGGAAAGCTTTCTCTAATTGGTTCCAATTAAACATGGAATGTGGGGGTAAAGTAGTGAACCAAATGAAAGCATTCTTTGTTAGAGAACTAGGGAAGAATTTCATCCTTAAATTCTCATTGTGGGCTAAATCTCCAGCCTCAGTTAAATAACGAGCAATATGTTCGACAGTGGATTCACTGGTTTCCCCAGCAAATTTAGTGAACTTAGGGATTTTCCAACCCCTTCGCAATTCACTTTGTAAAACATATTCAGACAAAGGAGAAACAAAATTTGGCCTATGCATACCTAAGTTAAGGCCATTTTGGGCTAAAATTGTTTCGACAAGATTAGCTATGTTATTTTGTGCTCCGAAATTATTTTGTTGTACTTGTCTGACTACTTCGTCAGCGTTTTGATTTCTATTTACCAACACTACATCAGGTGCATTTTCGACCAACCTTTGTATGGGTTGTTCGACAACTTGTGTTTGCCCCTGATTTCTAGGCAATTCAATGTTAGGCCTTTCTAAAGGGATTTCGACAGGCCTCACCGGTTGGGCTTGGGGCATTGACTGATTTTGTACTCTGGGGGTACCAAGGAAATCAGCAATTCGACCCATTTGAGTTGCCAATTTGCTGGGTTAACATATTAACCATATCATGATTAGCATCATCTATTTGTTGCCTCAAAGCCAACAAAGATGCTGTGGTTAATGAGGGTTGGGCATTTCGACCATAAATACCCTCTGGGGAAGTATGCACATTATCTGCATATGTTGATGAGTTCGCTTGTAAACCTACCATCATGGCAGTTTGCATGCCATAAGGGAAATTTCGACCAACCATGGGCATGCTAAATGGCATGTGCCCACTAATCATATAAGGGCTAGACATTCCCATCGTTTGTGGCATAGATACCATTTCAATAGGCTGTGTGGTCACTGTGGTGGCCATTGTTGATAAAGTGTTAGGCACAGACGATATCACAGCAGCCATGCCTGTCGAAGGCAACAGAGCAGTTACTCCCATGGTGGTTACTAGATTAGCATCATTGGTAGATGCATTTTCAAGCCCACTTTGAGCATTTGAAAAACTTGCACTAGAACGTGTCATCTCTGACAGAGATTTACCACTTCTTAAGCGCATGCACAGTTAACTTCAAAGGATTATATTAAACTAATACTCTAATACTTGACACAAATGTCCCACTGGGCGTGCCAATTTGTTTACTTGGGATTTTGGTAAACACCACTGGTCTCCAATTTGGTTAACTTGCAGGATCAACCAGTGAATCCTAAGACCATTTGTGCTTAGAGTTTATAGTTTATTATGATGTTCTTGAATCGTCTCGCGTTTTAACCAAAAAAAAAAGGAAAGAAATAACTGATTCCTTCGCGCGAAGTTATCAGAGTACTTCAGAGAAGAAGAACTTGAACGATAAAAACAAGTAAAACGAAAGAAAAACAAATTAAAATAGCATTAAAGTTAAAGGAAATGGTGCACAAATTCATACATTGTTTCTCTGACTCGTTTTTCTCTTGAATGCGGAAGTTAGAGCGTGAGAAGTAAAATATGAGTTTTTGTGACCCTTGTTTCTTCTCAGAAACTACTATTTATACTTAGTGGGAGGAGCAGAAACCGCCCTCAAAACAGTTATAAAAATGTTGGTAACTGCTCCTCTTTTCGACCAACTGCTAGCTTTTCAGCGCATAACTACTTAGTCTTCTGTCTGTCGAAGCTTGTGTCCATTTTCCTCTTTCTTGTTTTTGTTTTTCTGGAAGCTTGTCGAAAATGCCCTGAACATGATCTTTGTCGAAATCCTCTGATCTATGTCAAAGTATAAGTCAAACCCTGTTGACTATTTTAAATGAAGCCTGTCGAAATTACAGTCTAACACGTGTCTGAGAGTCGTTTAAATAGGGTTGAACCTCCAACGAGTAGCAGCGCTTATCTCGGAGTGATTGACTCCTCTTGTCTATCAGGTTCCTTAGGATTAGGTCTTCCGTTCTGGCATGTGCGAGTTGGATCTTGTTGCACCCCGAAAAATCCTTTGGAGGGATTTCTCTTCGCACAACATGAATTGGAGTCGCCACCAATTTTTTTTTAGAGGTAAAACATTGAAAAAAACCTTTCTTGAAAGACAATGGTCCTTGGAACCACGAGATTTGAGTTCGGGGGTCGGTTATGCATGGGGAAGGTACGAGCACCCCACACATCCTTTCTACTGAAAGGGAACCTCGATTTGACGTGTGATTTAAAAGGTTGATTTAAGAAATGCTTTGTTTTTATCTCTCTTTATCTCTCCTTACTTTATGGAAAAACTTAAGGAAAATTTAATCTTTTGCGCTTGACGGGAGGGCACCGTGCCTACGTATCCTGGGGAGGGAATCAAAGCAACGTAGTTCTTGTTTTCGAAAATTGTTTTGTTTTTAGAAATTGCCTTGTTTTGGAAAAGGGTTTGTTTTTTTGAAAAGAAAATGGTTTTCATTTGTCGTGCTTGACGGGAATGTGACCCGCTCCTACGTATCTCCCAGTGCGATGGAGAATTCAAAGTTTACGTAGTTCTCGGTTGTCGAGAAAAGGTTTTTATTTTTTAGTTGTTTAATTGTGAAAATTGAATGTTCACAGTGATCAAACAACAAAGGTTTCGAGTGATCACCACTAGCATCCCATTATTGACGATCGTGCAAGCAAAGGCTTCGCATTATCCTCAACAAAGTTTTTAATTTGTGAAATGAGAGTTCTTTTGAAAAATGAGTGTTCATGATAATCAATTGAGCAAAGACTCCAAGTGATCACCACTAGCACCCCATTGTTGACGACCGTGCAAGCAAAGGCTTCGTATTATCCTCAACAAAGTTTGATTTGTGAAAAGAGAGTTCTTTTGAAAAATGAGTGTTCATGATAATCAATTGAGCAAAGACTCCAAGTGATAACCACTAGCACCCCATTGTTGACAATCGTGCAAGCAAAGGCTTCGCATTATCCTCAACAAAGTTTGATTTGTGAAAAATAGTTTGGAATTGTTTTGAGAAGAAGTGAAGTTGTTTATCAATGATTATGTAAATGCAAAAAAATGTTTTGAAGTTGGAACGTTACTAACGAGTAACAAGTTGTTTTTTGTATGCAACATGGTTTTGAAGTTTTGGAGAGTTACTAACGAGTAACAATTGGTGGAAATCAAAACAAGCAAATTGTGAACACCAATTCAACATTTTAATGCACCACAAGCACATAAACAAGTATATCAAGCATGGAGTATCAAGCTTCAATTCAAGAATGCATGAGTAGGCAAGGATGCAAGAATAGGTAAGAATGCATGAATATGCAAAATGCATGTGCATCAAGGTTAAATGAACCTATCCTTTGCCGAAACTTCACAAGCTTCAAACAACAATTTACAATAAACTCAAAGAGCAAAGAAAGCATGATTAAACTTGAGGATGCATCAAGGTCATTGGAGACCAATCATGTGCGCAAATTCAATTGTTTATAGACCCCTTTTTGCTCACATTTCACAAGCACATCAAATGGGAATTGAATTTTTAAATGCTTACAAGCATAGGCATCAAGGTTGAAGTAACCTATCTCTTGCCAACTTAGCATAACCCAAGATCATTTGTGGATCATAAATGAACCAAAACCCAAATTCATTTTTCTCAAAACACAAATTTCACAATTAACAACATAGGTTTGAATATTTGCAAGTTTAATGGCCAATCATCAATTTATTTTAACAAGTCAACCAAATCAAACAAGCGAGTGACATAACCAAAACATAGATGCATTTATTCACAAGATTCAACCATGAGAACCAACAAAAATCATAAAACACATATTTATTTGAAGCATGCGAAATTATCATCAAAGCAAATAACATTTTATTTCAATTAAAACAACAAAATCATGCATATAACCCCAAAATCAAAGCATCAAAACAAAGATTCATGAGATTAACATATGTACAAGCATAAAAATGAAGTTAAAAGAGAGGATCTACATTTTTGGAAGTGGAAATCTCACAAATATGCAAGAAATGATGACTTTATGCAAGGATTTACAATAGATGAGCTCCAAATAAACACAATAGATGAAGAAACAATCAACCAAATCAACTTATCTTCAAGCTTGGTCTCCAATCTCCAAAAAAATGACCCTTGATCTTGAACTTTTGTGTGATTTTATGAAGGATTGATGGTTGAAAATTAGTGTTTAGGCTTGGAAGATAGATTGAATGTGTGTGGGTAGATGAGAAATGAAGAAGTGAGTTAGAGAGAAGGGAGAGGGGGTGGCGCATAAAATGGAGAGAAGGTGAGGAGGGAGTTGTGTGCTAGGGTTTATGAGTGAATGGTGAGGCCAAAAGCTTTTTTTTTTGTGAGGTGAGGTTAATAGGGTATATATAGAAAGCAATTAGGTTTAAGGGTAGTTAGGTCATTGTGCACTAGTTGTGCTGTAGGATTTGATTTTAATTTTGAATCAAAGGCTAGGATTGAGGCTCACATGGATTGAGGACATTGAGAAAACACAAAATGAGAGAATAGAGAGGGGGTGGCGCATAAACATTGGGAGGGGTCCTTGGTGACCAAGTTTTGCAAGTTGTCATCTTGTACTATTGTACTATTATATGACCATTCCATTATCCCTTCATTTTTGATTATTCTTCTTAGGATAATTGTACAAAAATACACCCAATTTAGGCCACATACAAGGTATCTTGAGGAATATGCCATTTTATGAGATCACCATGACCAAAAATATCATAAAAACCTCATCTTGAAATTTTTGTAGAATATTCTTTTTTGATGCCTTTTTTGAATTTGAATTTTGTGCACAATGTATGCATGCATGCGCATACATACATACATGACCAAAAATGTTTTGCCTCAAATAAATTTCTCTAAAATTGCACAATGATTCTTGATGAGAAATTATCTTATTTTTGACAATGACCAAAATACCCTTTTGCCCTAAAAACCTTGTTTTTTAACAACAAATGCATTTCCACTCTAACAATGAATTTAAAAGCCCTAGAATGACTTTTAAAACCCAAAAATGCATGCACAATGCTCTTCACTCTTCAAAATAAAACCACACTTCTCAATTTATTTATTTTTTGCAGAAAATTAGGGTTTTAAACCTAGGCGGACAAAATTAGGGTATGACAGATCTCAACTGGGTCGGGCTAGTTGTGCTGGTGTGATTGGTTCAGGCCCATAAGGGCAACATGCTGAGTCCAATATGCATGTTGTCCAGAGTCTGTATTATTATTTCATAGTGCATAGTCTTGAGTGATGTATTTGGGTTGTTATAGGCCTATGATGGGCGACTTACTCATACCTAATGTGCAGAAGGGCGACTTACTCGTACTGAATGAGTATGAGGGTGAGTTGCTCTTGACCAGTACACCTTTGGATTTGCACATTCTTTTTTTATAGGAAAATGTTAGTAGTTACTTCCTTCGTTATAAGGCTGTGGTACTTTTAGTTTGTTATACACAAATTAATGTATCATTAATTTGTGTAAGCTAAGTACTAAAATACCTACAAATATTACATATCTTTTTGTTAAACAAAACTACTCCATATCTAGGGACTCTAAGAGACTCAATTAGTATAAAAGGGTATATAGACTTTTTTTAGTGAATAGTACCAAAGTTTTCGCCAACTGCGCTATTCTTAGGACATATTTATACATTTTTTATCCATAGTGTAACATTTTTAACCAACTTAATTTTGTACTACCTTAATCTAAAAAAGACAAAGTAAATTTTTTTTGTACTACCTCTTCTAGGATGAGTTATAGAGAGTGCAGATGGAACATGTAAAGATGGTGAGGATGATATTATAGCAATAACCGAAACACTCATAGCTTCAGGAAGACGACCATAGGTCAGGCTCACTAGCTGATGGGGATTTCTAGGATTATAGGCTACCTTTATTACTAAAATACCTACAAGTATTACATATCTTTTAATTAGTAGCGCTTTATATATGAAGAACTAGCTATAATAACATGGAAGACTTTTGGTAGCGCTTTTTAGTGTTGGGAAAAATTAAAGAGACACCTTTGAAGAGTTTGAAAGGTGTATCTAGAAATGCTGAAGATTTCTTGAAGTGGAGTGTCTTGAAAATGTGTGATAATTAATACTCACTACGCTAAATACATGAATGGAAGCTATGTTCTCTCCTATAAATAGAGAGACTTGTGAAAGATGAGAAGGGCAAAATGAAGAGGTGAAGCATCCCCATTCTTAGATGACAATGTAGAGAGTTGAAGAATCTCCAGCCAGGTCCTAGGGAGAGGAGAGTGTTGGTGATCATTTGTTGTGTGAGATATGAGTGTTATCATTCATTGTAACTCTTAGGGTGAGAGAAAGTCTTGTAATTGGGTTACAAATTGTTGTAATCATATTTGAAGATGATGAATGAATTGTGTTGATGTGTTCCCGTGGATGTAGGCAAGAGGTGCCGAACCTCGTAAATTATTGTGTGTTCTTCTCAATTCTTTCATTTATTCTTGTGGTGTGTTTGTGTATATTTCCTCAAAAATCTTTGAGCGTGTGGGTTAATCCGTTAACGTGTGCGGTCTTCCCCAACTCTTTAGAAGCACTACCTAAGCTTAAGGAATAGATAAGACTTCATAAGGAAGTGCTGCTAAATATCGATAAGGATACATTAGATAGCGCTTCCTTAGGAAATACTACCTAGAGATGAAAGAATAGCTAGTGCTTTCTTTAAAGTGTTATCTATTACGCACCATAAGCTAGCGTTTTCTATGGAAGCTCTACCTATTGCCTCATTAGATTTCAATACCCGCCTGTTACGTCATTTTCCTTAGTGAATTTTTTTGACATTGAGATATGGCCACACGAAACTAATTCATTGAGATATGACCATCAGGCCCAAATTTGCCAACATGAAGTAATTTGGCAATTATGCCAGGGGAGGAATCGTAAATTACACTAACACCAATAATGTTAAGATTGTTTCTAGAGAGCTTATCTGCAACAGTGTTGAAGTCTCTACCAACCACATTCCAATTAATATCAATCTCTCCATCTTCCCCAATCTCAATAATCTCATCAACCAAATACTACAGATGATGGCTGCCATTTCGCCTATTCACGAGCCAAACAAAGGCTTCAATTGAGTCGATTTCCACAATCAAACTTCTACACCCTCTGTTATGGGCCAATTGGACTCCACGAAGAACACTAGAGAGCTTCAATTCCAGAACTGAGCAAGCATGCAATCGGTGAGAGAAGCAGCAATGAAGTCACCATTTGCATCTCTCAAGATCCCTCCACATCTAGCAAGACGACCATTATCCTTGACAGAACCGTCACTGTTGAGCTTCTAGTTACCAACCGGAGGAGGTTTCCAGCGATCATATGCAGTTTCAGAAGAGAGAGTGAGTTGAATGTGAATCATGTTGTTTTTCGGGTAACATCTAGCTATCCACTCAGTCTGATTCTTGATCTTACACAAAAGACTATGAGCTGAATTTCGTTTTTGTGAAAACACAAACTCATTTCTGTTGAACCAGATCACATCGAGGGTGACTCCAAACAGTGTACCCCAGTAAGTTTCTTCATCGCTTTCTTCTTGTTGATTCAAATTATTCTTCAACCACTTGATCCAGTTTTATTCATTGTAAAATTTACTGTTTTCTGACTTTAAAACCACTCCAAATTGCGAGAGTGCTGGGATAGTCTCTGAATCTATGGAAGAGATTTTCAGCAGCAAATCCACACATAGGGCAAGTGATGTTAGTAGCCATGGTTCTTCGGACACCCTCAACATTAGTGAGAATAACTTCATGCGAAAGTTTTCACATCAAGGTACAAATTCTCTCAATATCCTTCCAATTCCACACCAATTTGAAGTCAGAGTTATTAACTCTAGTAGGATCAGATATAAGAGTGAGATAGACTGATTTAGTGGTGAAACTCCCATATGGAGTAGCACCCCATCTAAACTCATCATCAGTGTTAAGGATAGAAGGGGGAGGATAAGCTTCTATTCTTTGAACAATCTCCAATGGAAGGAGGTTTTCAAATAAGACCCAATTCCACTCTCTGTTGTAGGTAACATAGTGATTAATTGACATGTTCAAATCCTCAGCATCAGTGTTCACAGTCACATGTCTAGCCAAATTATCACAATTAGGCAGCCAAGCTTCTATTTGCTGTTTGTAATTTTATGACATTAGATACTTTATGTATTGCTTTTGTACTCTAAATTATTGTTTTTGATTGTATGATATTCGCTACTTTATGTATCGCTTTTGATTGATTTGTATTGCTGGAATTGATTGGCAGATTATGTTTATTAAATTGGTAATCTGATTGCTGAAAAAACAAAAAGGAAAAAAGTTTGTTACTATGGCCAGGGTTGTCAACTTTGCCTCCTGGCTAGTTCAATGGGCCAAAGTGTAAAAGTGGGATGAGCCAGTCCAGTTATCTATTAGGCTGTGTTTTGTAGCCCAGTCTAGCGCAAAACACTAGGTCATTGGGCCGGTCCAACCCAACTTTTAACTAAGGAAAGCACAAAAAGTATTCAAAACAATATAGAAAGATAGACCGATTCTAGCTCACGTACGGGCCAACTGAGCCAAGTCAAAATATTCTGATTCTCTCAGGGACTCTAGTTTTTGAGCCCAGCCCAACACTAAGTTTTGGTTTGTCGAGCCAGCCCGCTGAAGTGACTAAGTTACACAAGAATGGGGGTTGAATTGTGTACCCTTTTAAAACTTTGTGCCTGAAACCTTCTCAAACAAATGGTTCTCAAAATAAACTTGGGGTTGAGAAGGTAAAAGTTAGTTTCAGTAACAAACAACCAATGTATAAAATGTATGATGAATAATAAAGATGGATTAATCAAACTTTAACTGGTAAGATAAAGGTTTGAATCAAACTAATTTGATGATGAAATGATTAAGTATTAGTTTGGAAAACTGTCTTGTGAAGGTTGATTGAATTAACCTTCACTAGGTTTTGAAAACATTCACAAGTATAAAGCAAATAGGTAGATAGTATGGAAAGCAAGTAAATGACACATTAGAGTTATAGAGGTTCACCCAACAATGGCTATGTCCTCTCCCCACTTCCCAAGTGAGTATTTCCACTATCTTCCAAATAGCACTTACACTTGCTTTTGCTCAACCACAAAAGACTTCAAACACCACTTGCTTTTGATCAACACACAAAAGCAACGTGCTCTCTTACACAGCTACACCAAGCTCTTCTTCCTACTAGAAAACTCTTCCTAGTTTCCTAAAGGATTCCTCTATCAAGTAGATTCTCACCAACACTCATCTCTCTCTAGGTAGTTTGATAGAATACTCATTAGATAGCTCTTAACAATCAAAGGTTTGGGTTTGGGATATACAATAGCTTGAGAATATAACACACTAAGTGTTTACAACAATGTTTAACAAGCTAACACACACTCTATAAGAAAATCCCAGATTTGTGTAACTTGAGTGTGGGATGAGTAGGATGGATGAACTTTGTGAAGCTTTAATTATGTAGGTTCCAATTCACTCTCATGATTTGTGACTTCGAATTTCAGCCTTTAAATAGCCATATGATCTGAATATAGCCGTTGGAAACTTGAATATAGTCGTTTGGAGATGTCCATTGGTCCATAGGAATGACTAGATGTAAGGGTCAAATGCTGGCAGCTTTTGAAGCTTCACAAGCTGACAATTGTGCCTTAAGTTCATTTTTCAACCTTCACATGCTGACACAGTCCTTTTCCTTCAGAGTTTTGACATTCCCTTAGCTGGCTTGTACTTCAAAAACAGATTTAACAGCTGTACACGAAACTTCACATCCTTTATACCTTAAACACCTTTTGTTTGGCCTAGGAATAATCAAGGAGTTCCTCCTTCATTTATTGCAAGATTCCAGCATTAAAAACTCTTCGATTTTCAATAAATGCGAGCAAACATGTTTGTCATGTTGAGAAGCTCGATGATCATGATCTTCATATTATGTTCTTCATCTTGTTCTTCAACCTTCACATTTCAGGATCTTCATCATAAATGTGGGACCACACTTCTTTTGAATTCTGGTCAATGTTGAGTTGACTTGATCAACCTTTTGTGTTGACTTTTTGCATTGGCTTTTTGGTCAACATTCATTTGACTTTGGTCAACCTTCACATATGTTAACCTTCATATCTCATTTCTACCTTTATATTTTTATGCTCTTTTTAGTTCAAGGTAGTTTCACATTTTGCTATCTTTGAGGCTTGTTCTTCACACTTGAAATAAACTTGTTAGATAAATATTAACAAGAAAACTTAATGTCTTACTAAGTTTGTATCATCAAAACATGGAAAGAGATTTTCATTCCAACACCTGCTGGGCTGGGCCAAAATTTACACCTCTAACTATGGCAATTGCTAATGGTAATTTTCATTGGTAAGCACAAATCTGACATTGCTCATACTAATTGGCTTTCCCATCGATACATAGAGATCGATGAGCACAATCCTGCAGGTATGTACTGATTGGTGCATGCCTGTCGCTAAGTGTTTCCAAGGAGCGACTAACTTACGAATACAAGCTCGTTGGTGATACACCACTTACCGACGACTTAAATTCGTCATTAATGGTCGGTTTTTTGTAGTGTATATTTTTAAATATCGGCAGTCATATATATGTCATCAGTAACCTCAATGATCAACTGACCAATAGTGTCGGTATTAAAAAGTGTTGCGAGAACTAAAATTAAAGTCACCAAAGTTAGGTCGTTGGTACATGTTTCTAACGACCATGGTCGTTGATAATCGTTGGGTGACCTCTAGGTCACGCATACTCATAGATATGGCTGTAGGAAATTGTCATTTTACTATTGTTGACAATGGGTAGGGGGAGTGTTTGTCAATGATGCTGAGCTAAATGGCTATCAAATAAATATTTCTAATTATCGAAAAAAAGGTTGTTAGTAAAAGGTCGTCGGTAAAACTAGCTTTTCTTGTATTAGTGTAGGACAAACATGAGTTTTAGTAAAAGTAATCATCTCATATTAAATATTGAATAGATGTGTAAGATTTTTTGTTTAGTGTATAGAAAAATGAAAATTTTCTAATAAAAATATGTTTAATATTAAATAGAGGTATAAAAGAAATTTTAGTTATTAATACATCTTAAAATGAGTTAGTTTTTTATTTATAATTAGGACTAGAAAATACACGCATCTAGTTTTGTTTGGTTTGGACCATCGCTGGCTACCCACGGAGTGTCCTAACGCTTTCAACGAAAGACTAATCTCCGCTCGTGCTTAGGGTCAAATTTCGTACTGGCCAACACCGAGTTTGTCCACTGCGGGAATCGAACTCGGGAGGAGCCCTATTATTATTATATTACAATAAGAAAACAGCAAAAGCACACAATTTATTACATGTTGTTTTGATTAGGACTAGGAAATAGTAAATACAGATCAAGAGTCAGAAAGTTCCAATGAGGGGAACCTTATTAGTTATTACAATAAGAAAACAGCAAAAGCACACAACTTATTACCATTGTATGGATACTTAATTGAAAGCAAGCAATCCAGAGGGAAAGTAGTAGCCATAATTGACTTAGACACCCTTTGCTGTCCACTCAACATTGTGGCCAACATGTCCATAACCAAGAGGCTTCCTGTTATATCCATATGGATTGGCATAGTAAGCATCTCCACCACCAACATGTCTCTCATATCTCTTTTCATTCATCTTTGCAGTAACACCACCAGCATGCTCCACGTTATGAGCTTCATATTCATATTCCTCTGAGACATAGTCCTTGTGGCCACCACCATGATTATTGAACATCCCACCACCATTTGAAAAACGATGACCTGCGTTACCATTAGTTCCACCAAAATGGTATTTTTGGCCTCCACCATGTGCATGACCATAGCCATGCCCATGCCCATTTCCAAGGCCATGTCCATGTCCATGGCCACCAGACATGCTGTCAAACATACCATGGTTTCCACCTCCTCCTAACTTGCCAAGCCCATGATATTTTGACATTGAGTGCTCAGAATGTTCTGTAACCATTCCCATGTGGTTTTGGGAAGTGTAACACAACTTTTGCTGCATGATATATATTATAGAGACTAGAGAGATATCTGAATATTAGTTGTGTTGTTGGGCTTATGATTTTTGCCTTGTTAGAGACCCTTATATAGGCAGCTAATGCTAGCTAGTATCATCTCTTACTTGGAATATTAATAGAGATAGTTGATAATTTAATTTTTTTGAAGGCATATAATTATATATATATATATATATATATATATATATATATATATATATATACACACACACATATACATCTTTCTATCTCCGAATCAAATTTGAGCAATTCCACTGGAATTTTGAATGAGTGCAGGGTGTTGAAATGGTGGTGAATCATTAAGACAACTTTATTCTTAAAGCTGAATTTTCGATTCCCTTTATATTTTAATTTTTGTTTAAGATATGGTTCAGATAATATCTTGTCTTTTTTAATGCAGATGATCATCCATTTCTTTTGGAATAATTGAATTCCTGATGTTATATACATAAACTAAATAAGCAATTCTGGTTCTAACAAGTAATTGTAATTGGATGGACATGTAACAAACCCTTTGTGAAATTTACATATATCTTGAATTTTGTGATATTTTTAGAATGGCCTATAGTAATGTGGTTAACTAATAACTCACTAACTCAGTGTCTTCATCGAGTCGATGGCTGGTTTGAGTTTAATATTAGGTACTTGTAATCATAGTTTTCTTCGGTTTATGAATAATAATATCAGTCAGGGGCGGATCCAGTATTTTAGAATAGGGTGTTCCTTTTTTTTCCAATGATTTACAAAAAAAAACAACGATAAAGTAATGTTCCAAAATAAAGTACCTTTTAATCCAAGTTTAATTGCATTTTCCTCTTTCTCATAGCTTGGAAGCGTTTGATGATGTCTAAATCATCGACTGTGCTAAAAACATCCTTCTCCACAAATGTCACCAAACAATCATTAAGCCAAGGGTTGGTCATGATCTTGTGGAAGCGGTGGTGGAAGCGGCGGTGGAATTGGTAGGTCATGATCTTGTGGAAGCGGCGGTGGAATTGGTGGTGGAAGTGATGGTTCAATTGGTGGTGAAACTTTGGGTTTCGGGGAAAAATACCTAAGCATACTGTTGACAATAACAAATGAAACTCAATTCACAATAACAAACGAAAATCAATTCACAATATGACAATAACAAATGAAACTCAATTCACAATAACAAACGAAACTCAATTCACAAAATGACAAACGAAAATCAATTCCCAAATCAGAAACGAACAAAGAATACACAAAACATAGAAATACATTACCTGAAATCGAAACCCAAATCAGAAAAAAAAAAACGAAACGAAAATCCACAAATCAGAAACGAAACGAAGAATACACAACACAATGACGTTGTTTCTGTTTCTGGAAAAACGAAGCAGAATTTCAGAAACCAAAAACGAAGATTACAGTAACCAAAAACGAAGAGTGTGTTAATAAAATTATCAAGTTAATACTTGTACTCAAACACATGGATTGCAAGATCCCATTTACGATAAAAGCCCTTAATCAAATTTTCATTTGAGTCCCTAACAAAGCCACCACAAACAGATCCTGATTTAGTTAATAAAATTGAATAACACTAACTCGCTCTCGCCCCAACTTTCTTTCTCCCTCACGCCAAGACCCCCCCTCTCACGCTGCGAGCACAAAACCCCACGAGCATCACTTCAAAGTCCTCCACACCACTGTTGCTAGCACCCCGTACATGTTGTCACTAGGAGCACACCACGTCTTTATAGACTAAGTGTGCTTAGTTCCATATTGTCGACAAAGGTGTCGAACTGATAGCTCTTATTTATAAGAGTTATTTATACCTTTTTGTCTTAAACCATTGATTATCCAAGAGTAATTTGTTTTATAAATTATTCAGAATCAGTTGTTTTATGTTCGTTAGGGATAAAAGCTAGCTTGAACTAATGGATCACTTGGTGCTCTCATTTTGTGCTTTGATGTGTGTTTTAGTTGCTGCAGTATTCAGGTGTTATAGAATTGGCGTTTTTGCGACGGATGAGAGAGAAAGCGTTGAGAGACTATGCGTCGGCAAATATTAGAACATGGTGTTGTTGGGACCAGTACTATTTTGTGTTTATATGCTTTTTGCTTTGCACACTTGTCCTTTTGGGCACCCTAGAAGACAAGGAAGTGCATTTTTAGGGTTTTCTTGGATCCCTCAACCCTAGGACTATATATACCTAATGTTATTTCCTCTTTTATCAGACTGGAAGGTGGGGGAAAGATTCTGAAGCATTTTCGTTCTAGCCTCTATTTTCACAATAAAAAGGAAATTGTGCACAACAGTGCTGAGAGCAGTGTTGCAGCATTACTGGAGTTGTCTTACTTGGTGTGGTGGTGTCTTGTGGAAGCTATTTCATCTCTCTAGCTCATCAAGTTGTGGATGTGATGGTATCTTTCCTTTTTAGTATTTATACTCTTGTGTGATTTCAGTAGTATGACTTTAGATCTAGCATTTACGCTTTCTTTCATGTTTTCGTTGCTCATTAAGAGCTAAACACTTTTAGTTGGAATGCCTTAGCTATGTGACAAATTTTTAATGGTTTAATGTTGAAGTATGTGTTTTAGTATTTTTAATCCTTGTGTATTTAATATTTCCAAGCTTATTTTATGAGTGATCAACTTAGAAAAAGCACATGTATGTAGATACCAAAAGGGTTTAGATGAATTGAAGGATTAATATGGGTAGTGTTTGTTAAAGGACACTTTAATAAATCTCGTTTAAACTTAGACATATATAGGAGAACAAAGCCCATAGGGTGATCTGTAGATGCGTAATAGTCAGGGATGAACTTAATTAGAGGTTAGACATAAGTGCTCTTAATGAAACTCTATGGAATTTTAACCTATTTGACATTTTAAATTCTTTTTGAAAGAAGTCACATCGGAATATTTAGCGTATTAAACGTTTAAATTCTTTTTGAAAAGCCAAACCGGTCACTAAAGTTAGCTATAGGTCACACATACGATAGCCATGCCTATCAGAAGTGCCATTTTTCTGCAACTAGCAGTGGGTCGGTGAAATTAAAGTTGTTGGTAAGATTAAATTTTCTTGTAGTGAGAGTATAGGACCAAGATGAGTTTCTAGTAAAAAGGCACTTCCTTCGTCCCAAATTATAAGCAAAAAAGATTCACTTTTTTGTCCCAAATCTTAGAATCTAAAAGGTAAAGAGTCTACCTTGCGCCATTTTTTTATGAAAATTTCATCAAGTTTGTCACTATATTTCATTTCAGCCGGTGTGATTTGAATGAGGTTGCTGAAATTTGGGAAGCATGGTAAATTGTAGAGTGTTGCAGTGAGAATACAGTGTACTGACAGGGTGAATAGTCCCGGTGGTAATATTTATATACAGTGCAAGTGTGAATAGTCCTTTGGGCTGTGTTATGTTCATTCCTGCCTGGTTCAATTTGAAGATAAATCACATATACAAACAAAATATATTTATATACAACTCACTGTTTATCTAGTTTTATATTTTGAGAAGAAATGGTAGCAATTGGTCGGAAAGAAAGGATATTGACTTTGTGCAAAAATAAAGAGAAGAGATTGAGTGTGTGATGTTGTGAACAATGAATAGTACGGGGGTAAGGAAAGATATCCATTGATGCGTTTATATTTGGTGTCTGATTTATTACCCCAACAAGTAACTATTTTTCTTTCTCTTCACGCAACCATTTTCCTTTCTCTTCATGCATACTTCACTCAACCACTTCAATTTTATTTTCTCTTTCCTCTTCACTTCTTTTTTCATCACCACCTGAAACAGAACTCACAACTTTCTCCGAATACTCTAAATCCAAAACAAAGTGAGGAGGAGAGAGAAAACAAGATGAGAGAGACGTGGGGTGCGAGAAAAACAGCAAACAAAAAGCACAGCTTTTCTAAAAATCTACTACCACCTTTCAAATTCTAAACATATTTCAAAGCTAATGGTTGGGACGGTGATGGGGAGAAAATCTCCCGCAGTCAACTTGGGGATGGGGACGGGGTTCATATCCCCGCCTCGTAGGGACCCCGCCCCCGAATATATAATAATTGTTCTTATTATAGATATATCTTATATTCTAAGTAATAGATTTTTTAGTCTTTTAATATCTGATTTTAAATAAAAGTATTAATAAAATATTAAATTATGCTAATTTTTATATTTTTATTCTCACTTTTATACTTTTTAAATATTAAAATATCAAATTAAGACTAAATTTTATAATTTTTTTATATTTAATGTTAAACTTTTTTCAGTTTTATTATACTTTAATTTTAATTTTTGCTAACTTTGAATGAATTCTTGTGGTCCTCGCGAGGACCGTGGGGATTCGTGGGGATGGGGATGGGGAGAAAAACTCCCCCGAAGCGGGGAATGGGATGGGGATAGGGGACAATATGGGAGGTGGGGGAGGGGAGCGGGGAAGTACTCCCTGGTCCCGCCCCGCCCCATTGCCATCCCTATCCAACACTAACCATTTGAGCAACCACGTTTTGTTGTAACTGAAGCGTATTATATAATATTTAACCTTTTTTTCTTTTATTTCTATCAAAACCTATTACCAACTAATTATATTTATTTATATGTATTTTAATACTTATACTTATACTTATATATTACATTTATATATCATTTATTTGACATCTAAAATTTTGTATCACTTTCCATAGATTTTAGATTCTATATATTTATTAACTAGAAAGTTATTAAATATGAGTAATTTTATTGATTTTCAAATTTGTTTTTAATTCAAAATTATATTAAATTTAAAAATATTGACTTATAATATCTTACATTTTTCTAATTCTCATATTAATTTAATACCAAATTTATTGATATCGGGTCATGCGAGTCAATTAGTGACCCCTCAGTTCGACTATTGACCAAATGACCCAGTGACCTGCTCGGGTCGATCACCGGGTCGGTTTTAATAACATTGATTGCAGCTGACTGTTTCAAAAAAACAAAAACTAGTAACGAATACAATGCTAATTTTGTGGATTCAGTAATGAATACAATGCTAATTTTTAATGCATTGCACTTTCATTTTAGTACGTGTTGGGGTTGCAAAATATAAAACTAGAATTCAATTTTATGTTTCATTTGTGCTCACATGGCATTCAACTTGCTTTAAGTAGTAATTTTGGGTTCGTGTAAGTAACTACTAAGCAATGATGGATATATGAATAGAGTGAATACAATTATTCAAATCCAAATATTAAAATTATCATAAATAGTAGTGCAATTAGGATATTGTGAAGCTGTGTGTCATATATAAATTTATCTCAGGTTATTGTGAAGCTCTGTGTAATATATATGATATTGAATTTGCAACTTTTGTTCTGTTTAATCACGATGCAGTGAGCCTGATTGAAAAGTCTTGCTCAGAGCTTCTTGAATTCTCGGAGGAGCTTTTAGTGTTTTAAATAGGGATACTACTGAATATCCAACAATATCTAATACTTATTTATTGAATAATGTTGAATATAAATCCTATGGGTTTTCCTAGGAACATATCTAACCTCATTGGTAGGTTCTCTTCAAAGTTCATGTGAGGGACTCATCGAGAATATATTTGAGAAAACATTTCATGTTTGAGGGGTTATGATTGATTATGACTTGCTTAAAAAGTTCAAAGATAAATCAAATGTTTAGGACTTGCTTAATTTTCAATAGCGTTCATAGTTTTAAGCTAAGACTTTCCAACAAACCATAATCCATAACATTACTTACACTGTTAGAGACAATGTCTCGATCGTCAATGCAAGAGGGTTTCATGGATACAATTTCACAGCTTTCACCAAGAGAGAAACCCTAAGATAAAATAAAATTTGAACTAATGGTTGTTTCTTCGCACAGTCACTATATCCCACTAAATTTGGGACTTCTCTCAAACCGTATCGCGTGATGTGAAAAGCAGTGCTGCTCTGTATTCCTTTTGTTTGCTCTCAATCTTTTTTTTATCATCACTCTCAATCTTATTCCTAATAGTGAGTAATACTAATTAGATTGCAATACATCGTTCCATATTTAGTTTTTTTACAAAATTAGATTAGTCGCTGGCAAAGTCGTTGGATACTAATACTATGATAAAAAAACCTAATCTAATGCATCATGATGCTTTTATTGATTATTAAGTAAAATATTTATCATTCTCCAACTAATATTGTATATCGCGCGTATGATAAAAAATTCTAATCTAATGCATCATTATGTTTTTATTAATTATTAAGTAAAATATTTACCATTCTCCAACTATTAATTATTTTTGTCAAAAAAAAAACTATTACTTATTCAGTCATAGATGTTACAATAGAATGAATATATAAGGTTTAATAAAAAAAATATATAATGTTCATATTAAAATAAAATATCATAAATTATTGTCAATTCTAGAAATTTTTTATACCTCATTAATTATGGAGCTTTATAGGCAAATAAGATATGGGGAATAAGTCCCTTTTAAAAAAGAAGATATGGGGAATAAGCAATACTAATATTGATATTCTAATTTCTTTTTGTATCTTTCTTTCAAACTTATAACATTAAATATTTTAGGTTTAATTACATTTTTGGTCCCCCTATAATAGTTCATTCACGATTTTGGCCTCCTAGCCGAAATTGGTCAAATTAATGGTTGAAGTGGTACTAAGTTAAATGACGTGGCATCCCATGTTTGAGTGTCGCATGAAATTTTTAATTAAAACATAATATTTTAATATAACAATTTGTTTTTTAAATAAGTAATAATAAACATCCCAATATCTGGAAATAAAGTATTTTTTAACCTACTTTTTACCAACTTACTGACTTTCTTTCTCTGCGATGAAAGTTCAGAGATAGCAAAGCTTGGTGTTACTCAAGATGGAAGTTTGATGAAGATCATGAGGAAGATCTTAGAGTGACCAAAGGATCGATCTTTGTTATGTATACTTATGGATGGACGTATTGTTTCGTCCTTCCCTCACAGTCTCACAATTGACTAAACGAGTGCTTTCTACCTATACGTGGGAATCTCGACGGGGACTGCCCACAGTGGAGCGTGAATGGGGAATGTTTCCATGTGGAGACGGGGACGAGAGTGATAATTCCCCCACTGTCACCTCCGGGATGAGGATGAGGACGGGGACCATTCCGCTGTCCGAGTACATTATATGTGTTTTTTAATTAAAATTATTAATAAAAAATAAAAATGTGCTAACTGTTATCTTTTATTCTTAAATTTATTTTTTGAATATCAATAAATAAAAGGAGGACTAAATTTTATATTAAAATATTAAACTATGATTTTTTAGTTTAACTATAATAATTTTTAGTATACAATCTAATCTAATAAATGTGTCCTACTAAAATTTGTCATGGTGGGTTTATTTTCTAAGATGTCCAAAGTAGTCAATTTTTTTGACATAATATACGTAAACATTCAACCGACTCTTTTTTAATCCCCAAACAACAATTTCAAAATTTAAGTTAAAAGGAAATGTATACCCGTGCTGGCACGGGTGATACATATTAGTTATAAGAAAAAGTGAACTTCTTTTGTCCTATTTAATTATGTTGTTCCAAAAATACCATTATAGTATTTATTGAGTTTTTCTTTTACAAAAATTGTTTTTACTACTTTTAGTGAGGTTGTTTATATAACTAGGAAGGGTAAATTTGAGAATCGGCGCAATTATTTTTTAAGTAAATTTGAAAATATTAAATTAGGATAATTGGTTTTCTTAATAATGTGAATTGATTTGTTTTTTCTTATAATTTGAGATGGGGGAGTACATCTCATATTAAATAAGGGTGTAAGATTTATCTTGTAGTGAATGTTTAGGAAAATAATGAGTCTGTCAAAAAAATGGAAAATAATGAATAGTTTCTAATAAAGATACATCTACTATTAAATAGAGGTATACAACAAATTTTAGCAACTAATACATCTTACAATTAGTTTGTTTTTCTTATAATTAGGACTAGAAAGTACACACATCCATTTCACAAAGCTCCAATGAAGAGAAACCTTATTACAATTAGAAAACAGCAAAAGCACTCAATTTATTACTGTTGTTTTGATTAGGAGTAGAAAATAGTAAATACAGATGAAGAGTCACAAAGCTCCAATGAGGGAAACCTTATTGCAACAAGAAAGTAGCAAAAGCGCACAACTTAGATATTACCACTAATTGTATTGATACTTAATTGAAAGCGAGCAATCGAGAAGGAAAGTAGTAGCCATATTAGACTTAGACCCCCTTTGCTGTCCACTCGGCTTTGTGGCCAACATGTCCATAACCAAGAGGCTTCCTGTTATATCCATATGGATTGGCATAGTAAGCATCTCCACCACCAACATGTCGTTCATATCTCTTTTCATCCATCTTTGCAGTAACACCACCAGCATGCTCCAGGTTATGAGGTTCATATTCATATTCTTCTGAAACATAGTCCTTGTGGCCACCACCATGATTATTGAACATCCCACCACCACTTGAAAAACGATGACCTGCGTTACCATTAGATCCACCAAAAGGGTATTTTTGGCCTCCACCATGTGCTTGACCATAGCCATGGCCATACCCATTTCCAAGGCCATGTCCATGTCCATGGTCACCAGACATGCTGTCAAACATACCATGGTTTCCTCCTCCTCCTAACTTTCCACCAAGCCCATGATGTTTTGACATGGAATGGTCAGAATGTTCTGTAGCATAAGCACCACCATGCTTCATGGGGATGCCACCTGCGAACTGTTGCTTGTGGTAGCTGCTGTTATCGGTGCTATAAGAGTACTCATCGTTGAAGTTATGATTCTGCAGTTGAGCCTGAGTTTCCATATTCCAAGTGGCCTCATCAGTATAGTTTCCATATCCATGGCTCTTCCTTCCCATTCCCATGTGGTTTTGGGAAGGGTAAATCAACTTTTGCTGCATTATATATTAATAAAGAGACTAGAGAGATATCTGAATATTAGATGTGTTGTTGTGTTTATTAAAAGCTTATTAGAGACTCTTATATATAGGCAGCTACTGCTAGCTAGTAACATCGCTTACCTGGAATATTAATAGAGATAATTGCGAATTTTAATTTTTTGAGGGCATATATATATATATATATATATATATATATATATATATATATATATCCGAATCTAATTTGAGGAAGTCCACTGGAATTTCCGAATCACTAAGACAACTTTATTCTTAAAGCTGGGTTTTCTTCTCTTTGTATTTTTTTTTTTACTAGAGGTCTTTCACCCGGTGTTCCGGTGAAATGTGCCCTTAATAATCTAAAGTTCAGCCAGGTCCGCCTATTTAAATGGAGTGTATTGACCACTTCCACTCAAGTTTGGAGCAAATTTAGTTTT
The DNA here is from genome assembly GCA_963573325.1 of Astragalus glycyphyllos. Lineage (NCBI taxonomy): Eukaryota > Viridiplantae > Streptophyta > Magnoliopsida > Fabales > Fabaceae > Astragalus > Astragalus glycyphyllos. The sequence goes on from OY754307.1 coordinate 44,060,630, forward strand.
TTTTAAAGATATGATTAGGATATTTTTATATAAGCAAAAATGTGTTCATTGTGTAAGTACAAGGAGTACTCAAACTCATCTACAATAGAATCACAATGAATTAAGGGATGACAAAGTAGAAGAACGCCAATTTATGAATAACAGTTTTGTATGCCTACCTATCCTTTCAATGAACGAGTGCCAAAGACACTGTTACAATATGGTTAAAAAGAGTTGTAGTGTGTACTACCCATCCTTTGAATAAAAGATTATTGTTAGCTCCCAGATGACTCAAGAGGTTACAAGCCAAATTAAATAACTTAGAGCATGTTTAATGGGGTAAATTAAATGGATAAACTAAAGTAATTGCTGTGGGCCCAAACTTAAACTTTAAGTAATTTTTAGTTGACTCAAGTTGTTTTTGCTTTCATGTAAAAAAAAAAGTTGTTTTTGCTCCAATTGGAGTTATTTATAATGAACTATATATGGGCCCATTTATTTATATTTTTTATTCGAAATTAGTTTTTGTCTCAAATTTAATATTAATTTAATCATTTTAATTAAATTATTAAAAAATTTAATTAATTTTTAAAAATTCAAGAAAATATGGTAATAAATGTTACAATGGCTACTTCTTTACAACGTTAGGTTTTTTGCAACGGCTAGTTTTATTTCAAACTTAATAATAACTTACAACTATTTATAACAAATTAAGATACATTATAATTAGAATTAGAACAAATTATAAATATGTATCATAATTAAAATTACATCATTCATTCTCTAGGTATCCCTAATTTCTCCCTAATAGCATTACAAATGAATTCACGATCTCAACATTGCTCATCTATCATATTTGATTTGTCCTTCATTAGGAATTCATAATACCCTAGTGTTGCCCCTTACTCTTCCTTTTTGCAGCCTTTTGTCCCATTGGGCGGTCTACGAAGATTGCACTGTTGTATTCTAAACAATCATAGGGGCTTTCTGCATTGGACGTCGATGAGTATGTCATGGTTAATGCAATCCCCATCGGACGTCGATGAGTAATGTTTGTCAAAGAAATCTCCTTGTAGTATTCAGTGGTGGTTCATAGCAGTCATATAAAAAATTATCTCATTTTTTTTAAAAAAATTATGTTGCCAAAAAAATTATCTTGAGTTGTTGGATTATTTGGAAGGCTATATATGTATGAAGAGATCCTCAATGACACTAGATGGGATAATTGAAAAGTTGTTAGTCGTATCTGCTCCCTCTTGGATGTTAAAGTTAAGGCCTTTGGAAACCGTAACATCCAACAGTTAAGGATGAACTGACTTGCTAAACATGGCTCATCTATGGGGTTCGGTGTTCATTATTGACGGATTTGCCCTCCGACTATATCTACTTCTTTTTAAGGTGATGCTATAGGGATCATTAGATTGTTCACAAAAAAATTGGGATCGTTAGATTAAAACCTAAGCTATTTTTCCTCTTTTTTTCTTCTTGCTAATAAAAAAAACTGGTTAGGATTCAGCTCATTTAATGAGCGGTATATATATATTTTTGACAATAAAGAGCAGTATATTACTAGTGTCTAGTGTCTTTGTCGACGCTAAAATTTTTGTACCTTCTCTTTAAAGTGGAAAATGCCTTTAACAGAGTCGTGCAATCTGAAGGAGAATGTGTTTTGGTGGCAACAACATGGAAGAGCCCAGAAGTAAGGGGACGCCATGGGATTGGATTTGATTCTATCCTTAGATCGTGACCTCTGCTTTCTTGAATAACCCACGGTTCTAAACCAATCATCATGGGTCTGTTTAGGGGAAAGAGACATTGAAAAATCTGGAGTTCGGCTGAGATGTAAATAAAGTTTTATTCTAGTTTGTTCCATCACTGAAGATCGTACTCAGGTACTAGCCGAGTCCGCCTCTTAAATTGGAGTGCACTAACCAATTGCACTCGAGCTTGGAGTTACCAAAGCAAGTGTTTGCTTATCTATAAAAACCAAAGCAAGTGTTTTGATCCTCCTAATTTATCAATAAAATTGGCTTTAAATTGGCTTTAATATTGAATTTTGTAGGTGACTAATCTAGTTACAATAAGTTGTTCAATTCACATGCATGGTATAACACAATGCTATTATTATATTTTTTTTATCAATGTAAGTTCATTTTCTACTTTCAGTAATTTTGTTCTAATTTTTTTGAGTATATTTATGTGAGTAAATGACCAAATTTTATAGGTCTCACACCGCACTACGAATTTTAAATCTAGGACCAGTACTGAGTGGAGGAAGAAGAAATCTTATTCTTAATTTGTGTTATGGGCAGAAAAGCATCTCATTCATTTTTATTTTTTTGGACGAAATAAGCACCTCAATCATGGTGAATGGATTCACATGGAACCGTATTCTCCACATCAAATCAAGATTTTTTGATCGAACATTACGTTAGAAAGTGTCCAAATACTACTATGTTCGGTATATAATCAAAGAGATAATTTCTATTGAATAAGAATATCGATTTACTTTCAAAAGAAAGAATATTGATTTTCTCAGTTCTTTTTCTCCCATCACTTTTCATATTCTCTCTATCATACTGGTGGTGTGTTACGTCGACCGGATGGGACTTGGATCACTGGTTTTGTTGGTTCGGTCGGCCTTTCCACAATTCTTCATCCAGAGCTTTTAGCTTTATATCGGGTTGAAGGTTGCTTGGGTGAAAGACTTTTAGAGATTTGATCTGTTACTCAGATTCTATGCTTGTTATATCTCTAGTCAGCGATGATCTCAATCCTTAGCACCACTATGCAACAATCATTAGTAACATCAAAGAATTGTTGGAGAAAGATTGGAGAGTTCAGATAGTTCATACTTGGAGAGAAGCCAATATTGCAGCAGATTGTTTGGCTAAAATAGGCTCATCGGGTTCAGCTTCTTGGCAAGAGTTTCTGCTTCCTCCGGTCACAATGTTGCAGATTTTACAAGAGGATGCCGCTAGGACTCCAATTTCTAAACGCTAGCTTGTTTCTATTTTTCATTTTTTCTGTTTTGCTTTTTTTTTTTACTGTTGATTTTTCTTCCTCTACCAAAATACTTTTGTTTTAGTGTTTTTTTATGAAATGAAGAGTACGAATCATGCCCTATTAAATTACAGTGATACGTAGTTTTTTTTTTGACAGCAACAAACTTAGATCATTTCATTATACAAAATAGTCTCAATACAGGATGGAATCAAATCAAAAACATTGGAGCTAGCATATAATCTTGATGCTCGTGCGAGAGTATGAGCGACAAGATTTGCTTGTCTCCTAACAAAGCTAACCTGAAAGCTTGAAAAATTAATTAGAAAAGTCTTACAATTAGAAATTAACACACCAAACTCGGTATTCGGTAAAGGGTCTGCCATTAAGCCATTTACAACTGGAAGACAATCCAGTTCTATGGAAACAAAAGTCATCCCCAAGCCTCCAACCAGAGTAAGGTTTGCCAAAGTCCCATTGCCTCCGCTTCTTGTGGTGTTGGAATCCCCGGAAACCACATAGTCTTACTCTTGTAAAAGTTGCTTGTAGACGTACGAATGCACATTCCAATACCAAACTTGTTCTCATCAATAAAAAGCGTTGGGTCGATGTTGCACTTAAGGTTACCATCGTCCGGTTTCAGCCAGCACGGAACTTGGCCACGTTGCTGCTCACGGCCAGTAGCTTCAGCAGGTTGTTTTTGTCTCGCCCAGTACCACTCTTGTAGAGTATCCGTCGCAGCATGCACTATGCGGTCAATTGGTTGGAGAACACCCTTCCAAACTTTATCATTGCGACAACGCCACAAGGACCAAAGAAGCATCACGAAAGTATTTCTTTTTGCCTCATTTAGTACCTGCAACAATTGAGACAAACAATCACGAAAATCAGCAGCATTAGTCGTAACCGAATTGACGCACGTACTGTTTCGGACTACAAGCATCACAATTAACGCACGTACTGTTTCGGACTAGGCCGCACCCCATTCTGGATTTGGGTCGGCTTCTAAGTCCTTATCCATGATTCATACGAGATCCATGAGCCCTAAGGATAAACAAAGGTGGAGATCATGCGAATTATCTCATCGCGCAATTAGGAAGTTGAGCTCGACCTAGCGTAGGACCACATCAGATACCTCACAAGTCTGGTAGATAAATCCACTGGCACAGTTCCCTTTAAATATGTTGTCCAATCGATGCATCAGGTATGCATTTATTACTGTCTCATTCTCATTCCTCTGACTTAAGCATTCAAGTGTGTGCATGTACCACCCTCTTGCCAAAATAACGCGACAGAGCTAGCTACCACCTGAAGCAATTCCGATCAAGATCTCGTCACTCCAAGGTACCATCTCAGCTCGGTCTCCTGGACCGATCACATACCTAAGGAGCTTTTTTTAGGAGAGTTTTCCATTAGGCTAGACATCAACTTATATAAGTTATCTTATATAAGTTATGATAAATTATATATCTAAAGTTTGTAAAAATTCATATATAGCTAGTCTTACTATTCAACTAGTGAGATTTGATCATTGAACTAGTAGCATGATCGAACTAATAACCGATCCAAGTTTGAATACACTACTCGAACTCATAAACAGGTCATACATCGAAATGGCATCTATAACACGGTTGCTTTCCTAAAAAAAGTTGCTTTGATGAGCAAATGATCATTTCCTTGTGAATTTCCATTACCAGAGCATGGCACATCAAGTACACTTGTTTGCCAATTCGACCAAGCATGAACCTTTCAATTCACTTGGCTCTCGCTCTCATAGTGACACTCAATTCCTAATCTGACTCAACATAAACTGATTGAGCCCTCTATAAATGACCAAAGAAAGGCCATGCCAATTGCCCTCAAAGCTTAGTCTAGACTATGGAACAACTCCCTAGCTCACTAAAAAAATAGGTTATATTGAGGGGGTTATTTAGTGGGGGTTTTTAAAACCTCCCCCGTTTAATTATAATGAGACCTTCTGATTACCTCCATAGTACAAAGTTGTATTTGATTTGAAGGAGTTGAAAAAACTCCCTCTAATTGGTACTGAAAATGCCCGCTAGCTCTGCTTGAGATTTTCATTTCCCTCTTTTATTTTGCTAACCCTACTCCCTCTCCCTCTCCCTCTCAACCCTTACCCATTTTCAGACTATTTTTCCTATTGAAACGATTTCTGCGGTAGAAAAACCTCAACTCATTCCGCCATTCTGCATTCTTTCAAGAACATCTCCTTCCTCTGCTTTCTCCTCAGGCCACCACTGTGCTGTTCAAGGTTACCACTACATGTCTTTACTACCCCATTGTCAGCGACACCGCTAATCCCCCTCTCCTCGTGTCCGTTATGGTTCTTATGGCACTTGCAAATCTAAAGTGCTTGCATGGTCTTGTGGATATGATAAGCAGAGTTGGCATGCATGATAAGCAGTACACAAATGGTTCTTATTAAACCTTTTAACTATTCTCTTGTACCCCAAAATGTTTTTTTATTAGAGAGTTTTATAGACATTCAAGAGGCCATATTTAGACAGCTTGATGATAAATATTTAACAGTAGTTCAAGTAGCTTTAAATGTTGATGGCTTCTCCAATGTAATAGGTCCCTCTAAACTTCTCAAGGTACTGCAAAACGCACTGAGAAGATGCCTTGGCAAGCTGCTTAAGGGAATAACCAGTAGAAAATTAGAAATGCCCGCAAATGATGTCGAATAAAACAACTTTAACAAGTGGCAGACCCATATAGAAGTGAGGGGGTTCACTTGAATCCCCTGGGAAAAAAAACTGCTTACAACCCTATATAATTTTTTTGAACTCCTAATTGCACTAGTAGTCCAACTTTTGTATTCATTTGCACCAAAGACCGAACGCTCCACTTACTCCCCCCCGCTCTCTCTATCTATCTCTCTCGACCCAACCTTTTGTCTTTCTTCTCTCTTCTCTCACATCTCACCCTAACCAGTACCACCGCCCAACTCCAAGCCAGTGACTGTCCTTATCACCACCCTCAGCCACAAGCGCCAGCAACGCTGACTAGTCCAAGTGTGTGACCACCTCTATGGCGAACTGAAAGCCAGATCTACGAACTCAAGCAAGTGTGTGACCACCTCTGTACGGTCCCCTTCTCCTCTTCCCTATGTTTCCTAGAATCCTAGTAAGCCCTAATTTCTTTGAAACTGAAATCCCTAATTTTTGATTGTAATGATTATTGTTTGATGTCATACTGAGAGATGCAATTTTGATGTGCTCCAAAGATGCAATTTATTCTTACCAACTTTAGCTTCAACTAAAATTCCCAAATTTCTGTTTTTTCTCTTCCTTCTTTTGATTGTCTAGCATGAAGTCTATGGTTGTTTAATTTGTATAGAAGTTGAAATTGATTTGATATATTGTTTTTAATTCTAGGAATTTAAGACTTCAGCTTAAACCATGAAATTTGTATATGTTACGATTGGTTTCTCTTGTCGAGAAAGGACCGAACACACATTTGGTAATAACACAGTTATGTATTTTGGAAAATGAAATTGGATCCGTTTATTGGCCTCTCAGGGCTGTATTTAAATAATAAGAATAGTTGATGCTAATAAATACATTTCTGGCTGAGTTGACCGTTACAGATGGATCGGAGGGAAACCAGGGATATTTTTTTGGGAGAGGTACAAGCGAGATATTTTGGGGTCGATCGGCCAGTCTTTAGGGGAGGTCCTTCGAGAGCCGAGTGGATGTAGGAACCGGCCGGTCTGGATTGGAACAGTATAGAAATTGATTTTGAATCCTCTGACTCCGGGTTCTAATTCCACTAGGGGTGTCAAAATGGATGGATTGGATGGATACGGATTTGGATTGTAATGGATGGATTGGAGAAATTCATTTAAAAATTTATATCCATTAGGATTGTACCAAACAAATCCAATTCAATCCATCTCTTGACAAAAAAAGTCTATCCAATCCATCAATTAACAACTTTTTTATGGATGGATTGACAAATCCAATTCAATCCATCCCTTAGACAAAAAAAAGTCTATCCAATCCATCCATTAACAACTTTTTTATGGATGGATATCCAATCCATCCATTAATAATGATTTAATAAAAAAACTTTGTATTAGTCAAAGCTCCGGTGGCGACGGTGGTGCTCCGCCGGCCAGCGCGGTGGTCATGGTGGTGCTCCGGCACTAGCGCGGTGGTCAGTGATGGTGCTCCGACAGCCAGTGGTTGTGGATGGTGGTGCTCCGGCGAGAATATTATATAATATAATATAATATATATATATATATATATATATATATATATATATATATATATATATATTATATAATATTATAATTTTTTAAGTTTTTTTTTTAGCTTTTTTGAAAAAAAAACTGAGAAATATTACTCATAATATTTTTTGATAAAAAAGTACTTTTTATAATAATCTATTGGATTTTCATTTTATAGATATTGTAATCCATTGAATTTAAAAAAATTTAGTGGATGGATCACATGCATCCACAAAACAAGTGGATGAATCCAATCCAATCCATTAAATTTTATTTTTTTGTAATGGATGGATTGGATGAATTTTACAATGGATGGATTGGATATCCAATTGACAAATGGATCCTTTTGACACCCCTGGATTCCACCATCGACTGTAACATTGTTGCAAGAAACCAACCTCGTTTTTAGGTCTCCAAATCATGTGTTTGACAAAAAAAAAGGTCTCCAAATGTTGTATAATACAACAGTGAAGACGACCGGCCAAGCCCGATAGAAGATGGACAAGATGATATTATGAAGAAACCAAAGTTGTTCTGCAAAATTACAAACCTACCTATTTGTTGGACAATTCTGCAAGACACGAATAATTGTCTTATATTGGTTCCTATAAATTGCACATGATGATATACAGTTTAATTAAGTATTTATAGGGCGGTGCATATCATACAAGAACTTTGGTACTATATAGTTTATGAAGAGGAAGGGCTAGATCTTGATGCAGTAGGGGACACCTTCTTTTCAAGACATGGTAGCCTCTACACACACCAACCATTCCTATTTCTTTAAACTCAACTCAACACAACACAACACAATCTCATAATTGCCAAAAAGATCCATAATTCATTCCTATTTCTTTAAACCAAAGCCAAATATTCACACTTCTAAGTTCTACCAATAAGAATAACAAGGTAAAAAAAAGCATTGTATTTGCAAATTACTAGAAGAACCTTGAAGAGGGAAACCTTAAGAAATCAACAGAATTCAGAACTCTGCCATCAAACCGTTCTGATTCTATTTCTCTGTGTTTCGTCACTGTTCTATAAAGCTTCCCTTCTTCATCTTCCTTATACACTTTCATCCCACCAACCTTCTCCTTCAATTCTCTCACATAATCCCATAATCTCATCTCACGCGCCACCTCCATCATCTTCATCATCATCATTCTCTCTCTACAATCCTCCAATCTCTTCAAAACACAAACCAATTCCACCACTTCACCAAATCCAAAACAACCCAATCTCTCCCTCATCCTAAACTCGTTGACTCTAACCAACACTTCAGTCAACGCTACTACCCCATCATCTTCAACCAAACTCATTATCTCAACCACAAGCTTATTCCCTTCAATTGTTACATTACTAGGCCTTTTCCCAATCCCTTCCACCACCGCCAATAAAGCATCGATCTCTAACAACAGATCACTGTTAACAAGACACGAAACTCTTTCCTCTTTCGTTTCGTTAAACGTCGTCGTTTCATCGTGGAAGTAGAATCCAAGAGTTCTAGAAGCGCAGATAAGGTGTTCGATGTATTGGGCGTACCAACGAACCCAGGAAGAGAGTTCCCAAGAGATGGAAGTTGATTTATCGCGGAAGTTGGAGAGATTGAGGTAGTTTCTTCCGCCGGTGTAAGGGTAGACGGAGAGTTGATCACGGAGGATGAAGGTGCCACGGTTTATGATGTGGTGAACGGCGATTAGGCACTTGAGAGCTACGGCGGAGTTGTTGGTTGTTTGGAGACGGTCCATGAGAAGCTCTATGGCAGCGGATGCGGTGGCGCGTGAACCGTCACCTGTGGAAAGAAGAGTGGAGAGGTGTTTTTGTGTCGGTGGGGTGAATGAGTCGTGGCTTGTGGCGCGAAGAAGAGAGAGGGTTGTCGGTTTTGATAAAATTACAGCTTTGCCCCTCGATGCTTTGTCCTTCAGTATACCTATTACCTCTTTCAGTTTCTTCATAGAGACAATACAATAGTGCTCTACTACAACTACCAGACAAGTACCCACTAGTGGAGAGACAATAAATAAGGCAAAGACAGATAATTTTATTTGTAGTCATTTAATGCTAAAGATTGATTGCATTTTGGTAGAGAAAATGAGAACGTTGACTAGCTACACATGTAAACGCGCACTGCTTCATTGTTTATGTGCTAAGACAAGTCACCTCTTGAAAAAATTCGAACGAGTAAAGTTCTAAATGCAATAATTTATGGTGAATGGCCATTTATAATCGTTGACTAATCCTAATCTATAATTGTTGGACAATGTAATCAAACGACTGTCATATATGCAAGCAAGCAACTGGAAATTCACTACCTTTTTACACGTAGTATGAAAACAGAAATTTCATCTAATTTGAGTGAAGTTTGAATTGTCAATAGTATATGGTGAGTGTGAATATCTTTTTTATATAAGAATACTTTACACCAAAGTTCGATCTTATTGTGTGTGTATTTGATTACGTTAGTACAATTGTTTAATTTTTATTATAAATTTTGAATCCGGTAGCCTGTCAAGCGTAGCGTGGAATCAAATTATTGAAGGGGAACTCCAAGTGAGAAGTTTACGAGCTCAAGTTTCGACTTTCTTCTTCAAAATCCTTGCTTACTCATGATGATGGCTGTTCACGACAATCAAATGTTTATGTTCCTTTGGTCTTCTATTAGGCACACATAGCTTGCTAATCCAGTGATTCTTTATCCTCGTCGAACTCCTATTGATGAGGCAATTTGGGAACACGAACACCTCATTCCTTTTATTACCGGATGTAACTTAACTAGAGTTAGTCAAGTTAGTCATTTAACTTAATTAGTTAGTTGATTGTTAGATCTCTAGTTGAAATGTTAAATATAGTTAGCATAATTCAGTTTGCATATACTCTCAGGACACTGTACAGTTTCCGTTCAATTGAATGAGAAAGTGCTTTCAATCCATTTCTGTTCGGCTTGCTACTCTAAACCTAAGATGGATGGTTTCAGAGCTCAACCAATCAAAATTTTTGTAAATGAGCTCAACCAATTAAAAATTCAGAAATTGACATGTAATAAAACAGTCATCTTAAAAGACACATATATCATGAATTCTTATGTCATAAAACCTTAGCTTTTGACTCGAGCGATTAGTCACTGCAGTTGCGCGCAGAGTATACCCGATTTATACAAAAATAAATAAAACTAAAGCTTTTGTCATAGTCATTTTTTAAGTGTACAGGCGCATAAACATATATCGTGAATTCTTATGTCGTAAGACCTTAGCTTTTGTCATAGTCATATTTTTAAGCGTACGAATGCCCATATAATATGCTACACTTTCCTCTTTCTTACTCCCCACCCTAGATTGTTATGAGAATATCATAAATTCTTATCAATGTTGGCGAAGTAAAAAATGGATCTCTATCGATTACATTTAGAGTTGACTGCTGTCACAACATTCATGCATTCCATAGTCATTAGATATATGAATCGAAAGATCCTAACTGTCCACCAACTATCAATGTCTCTCTTATTTAGTCCCTAGGACTAAACTATAAAAATATAATAAAAAGTCTCTAAACTACTGTAAATTCATCAATTTAGTCCCTAACGTATCCACCATATCTCCTATTTAGAAAGTAATTAAGGGAATAAATTGATGCTTATAGAACATTTTAAGGTCAAATAGCTCTTTTGGTCATTTATCTTTGTTCTAGATTTCATTTTGGTCATTTATCTTTTTTTGTTCCATCTTCGTCCCTCATCTTCCATTTAGGTTTCATATTGGTCTTTTATCTTTTTTTTCTCACGTTGGTCCTTTATCTTTTTTTTCTCACGTTGGTCCCTCATCTTCCATTTTCGTCCCTCATCTTCCATTTAGGTTTCATATTGGTCCTTTATCTTTTTTTTTGTTTGGTCCTTCTAAACAAAAATACAGGAAAAATGAAGAGCATTATGAATATGCTCAAAAACACCAAGAACACTTTGATTTCTTGTTTCTTGAATAACTCATGCAATATGAAAGATAAATGACTAAAATGAGAAGGAAAAAAAAGGACCAAAGTGAATCCTAAATGGAAGATGAGGCACTAAAACGAGACAAAAAAAAAAGAAAAAAAGGACCAAAATGAAACCTAGAGTTCAGATAAAGGACCAAAAATGCTATTTAGCCAACATTTTATAGCAATGATGTTTGTCTATGTAAACACTCAAATATTCACCCAAAACAAAACTCTAAAAATGGAAGTGTACTATGAGTACACACCAATTATAGACATTGCAATCAATATAGACATTGGACTTAATTAGTTTCCATCAACAGCATAAAGATTTTATAAAAGACCCCAACCAATCAAAATTTCAAAAATCGACACACAATAAGACAGAGGCATCTTAAAACACACATATAACGTGAACTCTTATGTCATGAAACCTTAAATTTTGTCTCAGTCCTTTCTTAAGCGTACGAACGCACGTACTGTATGTTGCACTCTCCTCTTATATATTTTCCACCCCATATTGTCATGAAACTATCATAAATTCTTATCACTATTGGAGATGTAAAAAATGCATCACGGTCGGCTGCAAACCGGTCACGTCATTCATGCATTTCATAGTCATCAGATCTACAAATTGAGAGATCCCAGTTGTCCATTTTTTCTTAAAAAAATTTGGAGAGAGATGGAAACAAATAACGACTGTAGAGAATTAACATCCGTAAAAAATCTTCCTTGCAAGAATGCATCTCAATTATAAATTAAACTCATCTACATTTCATCAATTTCATCCCACAATATCATGGGTGTAAGAGAATCAAGGTTACACTCTTAACTTGTAGTTCATTGATACATGTCCGTACGCATTGTCTAATCGGAGAAACAGGCGAAAGCTTTTGCGCTCCTTGTACCTGGTAAAACAACCTTCTAAGTGGCATCCAACACGTCGTTTCATTACAAAGAAGACCCCACCGTGGAGGAGTCATGTATAAGGACCACCGCTTCACCTTATTACTACTTTTAAGATAGGGAAGAGGATGCGCTACTTTGGACCCTTTACAATGATAACTAAGATAGGGAAGGTAGCCTACAAGCTGAAACTACCTCCTACTGCTAAGATACATACTACATTTAATGTATCTCAATTGAAGCCCTTTAAGGGAGTATCTAGCGAGCCTAATTACTTACCTCTTCCACTAACATCATCTGAAGTTGGCCCAATGTTTGAACCCGAAACTGTGCTAGACAAAGGAACGATAATTAGAGGCAACTAACAAGTACCACAGGTGCTAGTTAAATGGCAGGGCATGCCACAAAGTAAGGCAACATGGGAAGATGGTGACACAATTCAGAACACTGATAACCTTGAGGACAAGGTTGTTTTTTAATGGGGATGGTGATGTTATGAACTCAAATGCTGAGATGGCAAGAGGAAGTGTTACCAATGTAGAAATGAGGAGTAGCCTGACGCGTGGAAACCGCACACGCAAGGCATACCTCAAGTGGGGTGAGTTTGTTAGGGAATGATGTTGAAAGAGAAAAGAAAGTGCAGGGCTCACGCGTTGTGTGTGATGCCATTTTATTCTCTTCTAACCTAGTCTCTGCTACCTTTATCCCTTTATTCTGTAATTTTCCATTTCCAGTACTAGTACTTGTAATTCCTCACTGTTACATTCCTTGGAGTGGTACCTTCATACAAGTAAATAAAATTCCACTTCTATACACAACAATATTTGTCTATGTAAACACTCAAATATTCACAAGAAAAACTCTCAAATGGCAGTGTACAATGAGTACATACCAATTATAGACATTGGACTTAATTAGCTGTTAGAACAATTTGTTGGTGGGAATAATGCTGCAACTAAGAAGAACAACCAAACATAGAAAATCATTAGTAAAAGTTAATTGTGAATAACATATAAAATAAATAACAAGGAGAAGATGAATTTATCATTGCACAAGACTCCAAGGCGTGTATAACACTAAGCTTTAGGTTCGATTCGCCACCACCAATCACTCTAGATTGGATGCAATAGGATGACCAGCGAATCCCCTTCAGGATACAATGGAGTTCCTTGACATGGTCTGCACACCCACACCAAGCATATCGATCAATAGTAGTTCACGGAATAAAGTCTCCGTACCAACTCTCGTGCACTAGTGTAGCAAAGAGATGATTTAGAATAATAAAAATGATGGAAGTTGTGTTGGAGAGAAGTTAAATTCGTGTGTTATTTTCTGCTTCCAGAATGTTTGTTGTTATATAACAATCCATCTCTTTTGTGAAAGTAAATAACTAAATCTATTGTTTCAGTTGAACGAAACAGATATATACTGTTAAAGTTCACAACCTTTCACAATCCAGTGCGACGGTTCAGTGGCAATCGTTCCTTTTTGTCGTTACCGGGTCGCGGGTTCGATTCCTTTGGGACACATCACGTTGTTTTTATTTTCGGGTTAGAAAATTAATAATAAAACTGTTTTCCAAAAAACTTTCATAGCAAGGAGTCGAACCCAGTCCCATAAAGTCACAACAAAAACCAACGACCACTGCACCATCACTCTCCTTTTGACATCGAAATAGAGCCATATTTACTTGACCTTTAACACAGAATTATCCAACCATATATTTTGGAAATATCTCCAACAATCCCCCACCATTTCCAAAATATCCAAATCCATTATTCCGGAAATCTCATGTTTTCAGATGAAGGTATCTTGCGATTTGAACCATCACTTAGTAAGTTAAGTTTTCACTCATACCCGAATAGATTGGTAGACAAGCTTTGAACCAATTATTCATTAGAACAAGAGTGCATAACTCACACATGAAATCTCGGTACCATTGATTGAATTATAAAATGACACTTTTGTTTAGGCCTTGTGTCAGGTATCCCTTTCATGAGAATTTTAAGAGTCAAGCCCTTGAACTCTATGAAGCGGCCTCACTTCATTCTCATATAGGTAGACTATATCAGAAATGCACCCATAATTATACACCTCAGCAAATATATGCTATATGTCCATTAAGAGGAAAACCTCATCCTACCACTTTAATCTTATGGTCCAAGTACTTTTACCCTTTGGGATGTATCTATTGTCAAGTACTTCAATCACTCTAATAGTGTACTTTCCTCATTGAACTCAAGACTTGATACTACTCAAGTGTGAGTTGGGATTCCACCATTGGTAATCAATTAGATATGGGCTTGTACCACATCCCTAATGACATCTTCAATACCTTTAACATTATATCCGAAGACATCATATCTTTGTCAACTCTTTCGTCAAAGAATTGCAAAACTTTTTCCAACTTCAATAAATCTTTGAATATTCAATCAATCACATAGCTATTACCTTTATATTTTATTAATAGTTTAAACTAACACCATGACAGTTTTGTCATTCATTGTGTCATATACACAAACTTTATGTCATTCTTCCTTTGCTATTAAATATTTAATAACCACTTCAATTTGAAGTTCTACTCCACTTGAATATATTAAAGAAACCATACATTCAATGCATTAATTAAATATATAAAGCAACAACAACCATGATCATAAAAATTTGTCATAATCAACTTTAATTTCATAAAACGGGTCTAGACATGTGAGTCATAACTCGACATAAAAATAAATTAAACACTTTAGAATTTATTCCTATTTTGTGAAAAAGAAACATTTTCATATTAGGTATCTCATCACTAATACAAGTATCATAAATTCTAAATATCAAATTCCAACTTCATGTATATATTTCATGTTCCATGGTAAAACAAAATAATAACCACAATAGAAAATAAACAATGAACCGAAATCATTAATATTTCTTATCACTTTCTTCCATAAACATTGTCAACTTACATAAATTCCAAACATCCCCAAATTATTTTCAGTATCAAAAGAAGCAAGAAATTAACAATTACTTCCATATTATCATGCACATATAATATGAGATCATCAATTTTAAATTTATTAATTTCATACACAAACAAATAGTATAGAAATCATGTTCAATTGTTTGCCCTTTCAAATACTTGAAATTAAAACATTCTGTAATTACTATTATTATCATATACATTTTCATATATCAAATTTAGTAGTTAAATTGAACAATGTGCATGCAAGCATATTTCATATGTCAAATAACTTTGTAAAATATAATTAACTTTGTATTGATAATGTTGTCACTGATGGTTTAGATTTCCACTTCACGAAAATTACTTCCAAATGCAAATTATACCTTATGATTTTAAACAAACCATTTTCATGAATAAACTTGAATATAAGTTCACTTTTAGACTACCAAACATATTATGTATATTTATTCAGAGTAACTGTGTACCTTTCACCATTGTCATAAATAAACATATTTTTGGTTAAGTATATGTGTTCATCTCTCCCAAATTGTATGAAGAAATATATCTTTCAAAGTTGCATCATCAACGAAATTGCAAAATCGAACCTAAAGATTGTTAGAACAATTTGTTGGTGGGAATAATGCTGCAACTAAGAAGAACAACCAAACATAGAAAATCATTAGTAAAAGTTAATTGTGAATAACATATAAAATAAATAACAAGGAGAAGATGAATTTATCATTGCACAAGACTCCAAGGCGTGTATAACACTAAGCTTCAGGTTCGATTCGCCACCACCAATCACTCTAGATTGGATGCAATAGGATGACCAGCGAATCCCCTTCAGGATACAATGGAGTTCCTTGACATGGTCTGCACACCCACACCAAGCATATCGATCAATAGTAGTTCACGGAATAAAGTCTTCGTACCAACTCTCGTGCACTAGAGTAGCAAAGAGATGATTTAGAATAATAAAAATGATGGAAGTTGTGTTGGAGAGAAGTTAAATTCGTGTGTTATTTTCTGCTTCCAGAATGTTTGTTGTTATATAACAATCCATCTCTTTTGTGAAAGTAAATAACTAAATCTATTGTTTCAGTTGAACGAAACAGATATATACTGTTAAAGTTCACAACCTTTCACAATCCAGTGCGACGGTTCAGTGGCATCCGTTCCTTTCTGTCGTTATCGGGTCGCGGGTTCGATTCCTTTGGGACAATTCACGTTTTTTTTATTTTCGGGTTAGAAAATTAATAATAAAACTGTTTTCCAAAAAACTTTCATAGCAAGGAGTCGAACCCAGTCCCATAAAGTCACAACAAAAACCAACGACCACTGCACCATCACTCTCCTTTTGACATCGAAATAGAGCCATATTTACTTGATCTTTAACACAGAATTATCCAACCATATATTTTGGAAATATCTCCAACATTAGCTTCCATCAATAGCATAATGATTTGGTACTAGAACCTAACAAATCAAAAATTCAAAAATTGACAGGTAATAAAACACAGACATATTTAAAGACACATATATCGTGAATTCTTATGTCATGAGACCTTAGCATTTGTCTTAGTAATTTTTTAAGCGTACGGGCACACATACCGTATTTTGCACTTTCCTCTTATTCCCAAACCCAGATTGTCATGAAATTATGATAAATTCTTACCAGTGATGGCGATGAAAAAACTGCATCACAATCGACTGCAATCCGGTCATAGCATTCGTGCATTTCATAGTCATTAGATTTACGAATTGAGAGATCCTTAAAAAATAAAAAATAATTTTTTTTGGAGAGAGATGGAGACAAACAACTATTGCAAAGAATTTACATCCTTAAAAAGAACTTCATGGCGAGAATGCATATCAATTATTATCAATTAAACTCATTTGCATTTCATCAATATTATCCTGCAATATCACGGGTGTAACAGAACCAATTACACTCTTAACTTCTAGTTCATTGATACATGGTCATGCCCATTATGTTTTGTTATTCTCATACTAAGTCGATTTTGATGACATAAAAATCACATTATTTAAAAAATCGACATTAAAAATTCACTTCGAATGAGAGACAAGAAACAAAATGGACAATCTATCAAACCGGAGAAACTGGTGAAGGCTTTTCCGTTCGCTGTACTTTGTTAAACGGCATTCTAAGTGGCGTCCAACACGTCGTCGTTTCATTATGAAGAAGACCCCACCGTGGTGGAGTCGTGGTGTACGAGGACCACCGCTCCACATCATTGCTACTTCTATAGCATGTTCTCTTTGAACTCCATGCAGCTGGCAAAACCACATCACTGGTTTCCAGACGCGGAATCTCTGCATTACTCGCAAGAATATGCTTTCTCACATGTTCAGGTAACCTCAAAATATACCTCTCAACCACCTTAACGTTCTCCTCGATCTCCGTTAGAGAATGACCCGTCGAATGTGACCTTGGGAACTTCTCCAACATCCTCGTTTCTCGTGGAGGAATATTAATAACGGTATCAACTTCTACCGTTACGGTTCTGCTGCTCTGTCCATCTTCATCTTCTTCCATCCCCTGTTGCTGATCCGTTAATTCAGTTATTGTGGTCGTGTCGTGCAAACCGTTAGATACAATGTTTATGTCGGGGACATCAACTGTGAGCTTCGTACGACAAACAGGACAATTCATATGAGAAAGCAACCAATTATCAATACAATCAGGGTGAAAAACATGGTGACATTGAGGAAGCAACCTTATTTTATCCAAATCATGAAACTCGTTAAGGCACACAGCACATTCTAGCGTGGTTTTGCCGATTTTAAGGTTTTTAACGGCGGAGTAAACGAGAACAGGGCATTTGTCGATGAGTTGGCGGTTGGAACTACGGAGGCAGAGGTCTTTTGCGGCGGTTACTGGGTTGCGGTTTGTGTTATAACCGTATGAGCAATGACGGAGGTAGAGTGAAAAGAAACACATGAAAAAAAAGGCAAATAACAATGCTACTAACATTAAACTCATCGTTGCTTTCAAGTTATCCCTTAAGGTGAATCCTAATGGAGGGTTTAATGTTGTTCCAGCTTGTGCATCTGCACATGAATGGAACTGGAATATAAGTAGTACCATAAGGAAGAACAAGTGGGCCCATTCCATTTTTTTTCCAACTATAATACTTCCTCAACACACTAGAAAAATGGAGGCGCTAGTGAGTGAGTTTTGTGATTATAAAATATATAATTGGAGTGTATATATATAGTGTTACTTTGTAGTATAGATTGGGGTGGTGGCAATGTGAGGAAGAGGCACGAGGGCAAAAGGAGCGATAGGTGGCGCCTGCCATTGATGCTCCAAACGCGTTAAATTGCGCTTCGGGTGTGTTTTGTTGCTATTTGGAATTGGAGGGTTTGGCTTTGCTTTTTTCCACCATTGCTCAAAAGTGCTATTAATTTATGATGTTTGCATGCTAACAAACAAAATCTTCACTCCCACACATGAAAACCTAAAATAGCAATTTCAATTATATTTCTAATTCTAAATTTGCAACATATCAATCAACAATGGAAGGATTCTGAATTAGAATTACCTGAACATGAAGATGAATCTATGAGAGAGGAGTTGAATCCAGTTCCTGTATGTGAGGAGAGAAAAACTACTTCTATACCACAAAGCCGTTTTCAGTGTGAAGTCAATAGGTCAGACAACACAAAACCCTATTGTTTGCTGGTGTTTTTAGCAAACAATCACTAGTTTTATTAGAAGGTTTGTGAGATCAAACTAGAAAAATCTCAAAGCAATTGCCTTTGAATTGCGCGTAGTTTTTGTTTCAGAAAATGTAGAAAAGGGGACGATTTGCAATGATTAACAGAATTAAAAAGAAAAGAAGCAGTAAATGGTGCGTGAATTGTAAAGAAAAGACAAATAAATTGCATTGAATTGTAAAAGTGGTACACGATCACGTACAACGATTCTTCCACTCGTTTTTCGCTCTGGCTTGGAAGTTAGAGTTTCAGGAATCGGATTGTGTATTGTGATTTGTGACCTTTGTTTCTTCTCAGAAACTACTATTTATACAAAGGAAAAGAGGGGGAAAAACTGAACTAAGTAACTGCCTAGAAATTTGAAAATTAATAACTGCTACTCCTACTTTCGACAAGAACCGCTTCATCACGCTTCGACCAACTGCTAGTTCTTCAGCGCATAACTGCTCTATTTTCTGTCTGTCGAAAGCTTGTGTCCATTTTCCTCTCTCTTGCTTTTGCTTCCCCGGAAGCTTGTCGAATTTACCTTGCGCATGACCATTTTCTCTGTCGAAATAATTTGGTCTTTGTCGAAATATAAGTCAGGCCTTGTTGACCATTTTCAATGAAGCCTGTCGAAATTACAGGCTAACAAATTGCCCCCCAAAAATGTCTTTTTCGACTGAACTTGAGGAGGAAGAAGAGAAAGAACATTTTTGAATTCACCATCGAAATAGACTTTGCACTTGAGTAAAATAGCTGTATACCTGATGTCACCACTGTTAAGTGTTGTTGACGTTACTCCTATATTGGTGTATTACGTGGCCTTCAACGTTCTGCTTATAATTCTGACAATGCTCATATGGCAATCACAACTTCTTTTGAATGCCACGTACTTACGCTTTCTTTATCTTTATTCTAGCGTTATTTTAACTTCTTGCAACGTTGGCTTATACTTTTTCAAGTATTTGCCATTTATACGCAAAATTCTTTCATTAGCGCCAATCTCTTTGACCTCATATGCGTCGTTTGAATAAACTTGTAAAATTTTAAATGGTCCTTCCCAACTTGGGGACCATTTACCAAAGACTCTATCTTTTTTATCCATAGGCAATAGGACCTTCCACACTAGATCACCTGAATCAAAGGCTTTAAACTTAACCTTTTTGTTATAAGTTTTAGCTACCCTCTCTTTCTGTCGAATAAGCATATCTAAAGCTAATAACCTTTCTTCGTCTAAATCAACCAATTCATCAAGCATCATATTCCAATAATAATCAGAGGGAATCTCCCACTGTCTTTGAATTCTTGTTGATTGTAGACAAATTTCAACAGGCAACACTGCATCGTGTCCAAATGTTAGCCTATAAGGAGTAGTGTTGATAGATTCTTTGGGTGAATTTCGACAAGGCCATAATGCTTGATCAAGGGTATTATGCCAATTTTTGGGTTTCTGCCCAACATGCTTTTTAATCAAATTAATAATAACTTTATTGGCAGCTTCTACTTGACCATTGGCTTGCGCATAATATGGTGTCGAAGTTAATAACTTAAAACCAATTTCAGAAGCAAACTCTACCATTTTTCTACCAGTGAAAACTGATCCCTGATCTGTAGTAATGGTTTCTGGAATTCCAAACCTATAAATGATATGATTTTGAATAAACCTTATCACTGCTTCTTGATCAACATTGGCTAAAGGTATAGCTTCAATGTAACACCCCGGAAATAAGTTAATTAAAATAGTTGATTGAATTATTAAAATAATTTGGAGGCGGGATATAGATAAATTAAAAGGTTAATATTTTATATGCGTAGGAGGTGAAACGAGTAAAGGAGGTGGTGACGTAGAGAGCCCAGTGTTTACTGAGCCCTCAACTTAAACCCTGGGGGTTTAAGCCAAACCCTCATTCGCAGCAAGCAAAAGAAAAACGAAAGTGAGAGTGAGAGAGAGAGAGCACGCGGCGCAAAGAGGGAGAGAAGAGGAGGGTTTCGCGAAGAATTTCAAAAGGAGATCGTTCGTGTTGCTGTGGTTTTGTTCGTGTCTCGTTCGTCGTGTTCCGGAGCTTACGTTATTCGAGGTAAGGGTGGGCTTAACCTTGATAATGGGTTGATGATAATTATGTGTGGGTAGTCTAGGGTTTTGTTGAATTGTTCGTGTTGTTGCATATCGTGTTTTCGTTGAGATTGGTGCTTTGATGAGTATTGCACGTTATTGTGATTTGTTTCGTTATTTGTTTTTGCGTGATTGTTGTATCACGATGATGGTGTTGTTATTGTTCGTGTTTTTGTTGTTGCTGTGCGTGGTTGATTGTTGTTGTCGCGTTGTCGAATTGTCGTTTTTGTTGTGGTGGTTGCGGTGTCGTTGCCGTTAGGGTTTGGTGTTTGGCAATTTAGCGATTCTGGACACAGGTTCGGTTTTTCTAAAACTGGCGCTGTTTGGTTGATCCAAAAATTATGAGGTTGATTGTTTTTGAAAATAGACTTAACGCCGGTCGTTTTGGCACTGGTTTCGTTAAATTCGGAGTTGTATAGCTCGAATTATAGGCGATACAAGTTAGGTTAAAATTCTGGAAACGATTTGGGTATAGATTCGGTATTTCGGTGACTGGGAACGTTGTTTTGACCGAAAAATTATGTGGAAACAATCTGGAAACAATCTGGGACCGAAAAGTTAGCTCGAGATATGAATTCCACAAGTTAGAGTAAGATTCTGGAAACAATCTGGACACAGGGTCAGTGTTTTGGTTACCACGTTTTCAAAAGAACTCCTTTTCGAACGAATCCAATTTCTTTGAAAACTAGACAAAATTTTCCCCAGTTTATGCACAAGTTTCATGCAATTTGATTGAGTTTTGGTCACTTTGGAATTGCTTGAATTTGAAGGACAGAAACTGTCCTCTTTTGCAACTAGCCTGTGTGCTTTTCGAAAACTGTACCTATTGGACACTCTCCTTCAAAAACTGAACTTAGGGATGATAACCAGACCCATAGGGCTTTCCAACAAGTATTTATTTGTTGAAATCCGATGTCGTTTGCTATTTTAATTAATTCGCTGAAGTAGGTGCGATGTGCCTAGGCGCTGTGCGCCAGTCTTGTGCGTGGTGTGCGTGCGTTATGTCCGCGTTGTGGAGCCGTCTGGTGTTAATATTTCAGGTGCGGTGCTGGTATGCTCAGGAGAGTTTAGTGGTAGCTGTGATGCTACAACTTGGTGCTATTTTTGGTGAAATCATTTGTTTTGATTCTGGTGATATAGTATTTATTTTAAATACTTGTTATGGTGAGTTGGTGCATAATCATGGTGTCGCATTGTCATATGCATGTTTTGGTGATATAGGCTCTGCCTCTGGTGTTTATTGGTGATATGCCCGTCGTGGCTCATTTTGGTGATCGGTACCGCATGCATATGCCCACTGGAGGGGTTGCATATCATCCCATTGTCTATGAATGTTATAACCTTGGTGGTTCACTGTCAAATGGACTTTTCCTTTGGTATCTGGTGCTGTGATATGGTGTAATTGTATTGTGTTGCTGTAGTTACCTGATGCTAGCATATTTTTATCATCTGCTTATTACCTCTGTTAGACTCACCCCTTCTGCTTGGAATGTTGCTCTCATGCGGCAACGCTGCAGGTGATCGCTAGTGCTCGTGGAGGAATTGCTAGGTTTTGCTTCCTCTCTCGTTTGGGTCTGTGTCAGCTCTGATATGTAGCACCGGGGAGTCGTTAGTTATCGTTTTGAACTATTATTTTAGTTATTGGGAATTGTTTTAATTAATTTTGGAGATGCCTTTAATTGTTAATTCTGGAGATGTTTAAACTGGTTAATATTTCCGCTGCTTGGTGATTTCTTTTATATAAATTATTTTGGAGAATTTTTTTGGAATAAATGGTGTTTTTTTTTTTAAATGGTGAAAAATGTAGCGCCCTTCGAGGTGACTCTGATAATTGTCTATTTAGTTGTAATAGTAAAAGGGGGGTGTTGCATTAGTGGTATCAGAGCAGTTCGGTCTGTCCGGCCAAGTTGTCGAGTCGTCGAGTCGAGTAACACTTGAGTAATTGTTACTCGTTCCTGATTATAGTTTCTGTTGCAGTGTTAGGTTGAGATGGCAGGACGGAACGATGCTGCACTCGCTGCTGCTTTGCAGGCTGTGGCTCAAGCTGTGGAGAATAACCCAGGTGCTGCTGGTGATGCTGGGTCGCGCAGTTTGGCTACGTTTCAGAGGGAGAATCCTCCTACCTTTAAGGACAAGTATAACCCTGATGGTGCTTTGGCGTGGCTGAAAGAGATGGAGAGAATCTTTCGTGTTATGGATTGCTCTGAGGCGCAGAAAGTCAGGTATGGTACTCATATGCTGGCAGAGGAGGCTGATGACTGGTGGTTGGAGGTGAGGCAGAGGTTGGCGACTGTGAATGAAGAGGTCACTTGGGCTGTGTTCAGCAGAGAATTTCTGAGAAAGTATTATCCTGAAGATGTCCGTGGGAAGAAAGAGATTGAGTTTCTGGAGCTGAAGTAGGGTAATATGTCGGTGACTGAGTATGCTGCCAAGTTCATTGAATTGGCGAAGTTCTATCCACATTATGGTGAGGCTGGTGCTGAATTCTCCAAATGCATCAAGTTTGAAAATGCGTTGCGGGCTGATATCAAGAAGGCGATAGGGTATCAGAAAATTCGGGTGTTCTCGGAGTTGATTGACAGCTGCAGAATCTTCGAGGAAGACAGTAATGCTCATTCTAGAGTCATGAGGGATAGGCAGAAGAATTTCTCGAGTCGTGGGAAGCCGTATGAGGTTCCAGCTGGTAAGGGCAATCAGAGAACTGCTGTGGGTAAGAGACCTAGTGGGGGAGATGCTGCTGCTAGTGTGGTATGTTACAAGTGTGGTAAAGAGGGTCATATGGCGTCTAGCTGTGATCGAAAGGATGTGTTATGCTACAACTGTGGTGAGGGTGGTCATATCAGCACTCAGTGTCCTAAACCGAAGAAAGAAAGGTCCGTTGGGAAGGTGCTCGCTCTGGCGGGGTCAGATGCAGTGAATGAGATCAGAGGTACATGCTATATTAATAATTCTCCTCTTATTGCTATTATTGATACTGGTGCTACCCATTGTTTTATTGCTACTGCATGTGTTGAGAAATTAGATCTTGTTTTATCTTCTATGTTGAGGGAGATGGTTATCGATACTCCGGCTAAGGGTTCGGTGACTACCTCGGTTGTTTGTGCTAAATGCCCTTTATCGATATTCGGTAATGATTTTCTCGTTGACTTGATTTGTTTGCCGCTGAGCGGAATGGATGTTATTCTAGGTATGGACTGGTTAGTTGATAACCATGTTCATATCAACTGTCATGAAAGGTCTGTGAGTTTCTTTTCTCCTGAAGAGGAAGAGTCTGGTTTGTTGTCTGCTGGTCAGTTGCATAGGGTAATGAGGGAAGACGTCCAGTTGTTTTCATTAATGGCGTCATTGTCTGCTGAGAGCCAAGCGAAGGTTGATGAGTTGCAGGTGGTGCGAGAGTTTTCTGAGGTTTTTCCCGACGAGATTCCGGATGTACCACCAGAGAGAGAGGTTGAGTTTGCTATTGATCTGGTACCTGATACTAAACCTGTGTCTATGGCACCATATAGAATGTCTGCATCTGAATTGTCAGAACTGAAGAAGCAACTCGAGGATCTGCTTGAAAAGAAATTTGTGAGGCCAAGTGTGTCGCCGTGGGGAGCTCCAGTGTTGTTGGTGAAAAAGAAAGATGGTAGTGTGAGGTTGTGCGTAGACTATCGGCAGCTGAATAAGGTGACTATTAAGAACAAGTATCCGCTTCCGAGGATTGATGACTTAATGAATCAGTTGGTGGGTGCTCAGGTGTTCAGTAAAATAGATTTGAGATCGGGTTATCATCAGATCAAGGTGAAAGACGAAGACATTCAGAAGACAGCTTTCAGAACCCGTTATTGGCATTATGAGTATTCCGTGATGCCTTTCAGTGTGACTAATGCGCCGGGAGTGTTCATGGAGTACATGAATCGTATCTTTCGTGAGTATCTGGATCGGTTTGTGGTGGTATTCATTGACGACATCCTAATTTATTCTAAGTCAGAAGAGGAGCATGCAGAACATCTGAGATTGGTATTGGAAATTCTGAGGGACAGGAAATTATATGCGAAGCTGTCTAAGTGTGAGTTTTGGTTGAAGGAGGTTAGCTTTCTGGGTCATGTTATTTCGGGGAATGGAATTGCCGTGGATCCGTCTAAGGTTGATGCCGTGTTACAATGGGAGTCTCCGAAGTCAGTTACTGAGATTAGAAGTTTTCTGGGTCTGGCAGGTTACTATAGGAGGTTTATAGAAGGATTTTCGAAGTTGGCACTTCCGTTGACTCAGTTGACTTGCAAGGGTAAAGCTTTCATCTGGGATGACTGTTGTGAAGAGAGCTTCAAAGAATTGAAGAAGAGGTTGACGACGTCTCCTGTTCTGACGTTGCCTAATCCGGAAGAGTCGTTTGTGGTGTATTGTGATGCTTCCAAGATGGGGTTGGGAGGTGTGCTTATGCAGAATGGTAAGGTAGTTGCCTATGCGTCGAGACAGTTGAGGACTCATGAGAAGAACTACCCTACCCATGATTTAGAACTTGCTGCAGTTGTGTTCGCGTTGAAAATTTGGAGACATTATCTATATGGTTCGAGGTTTGAGGTGTTCAGTGATCATAAGGGTTTGCAGTATCTGTTTGATCAGAAAGAGTTGAATATGAGACAGCGCAGATGGTTGGAGTTGCTGAAAGACTATGACTTTAGCTTGAACTATCATCCGGGAAAGGCTAATGTGGTAGCTGACGCTTTAAGTCGAAAGACGTTGCATATGTCAGCAATGATGGTTAGAGAACTCGAATTAATTGAGCAGTTCAGGGATATGAGTTTGGTTTGTGAAGTGACGCCTCAGAGTGTCAGATTGGGGATGTTGAAGATTGATAATGAATTCATGGCTAGCATTCGAGAAGCTCAGAAGTTAGATGTTAAATTAGTTGACCTGATGGTTGGGATTGATCAATCCGAGAATAAAGACTTTGAGTTGGATGCGCAGAATGTATTGAAGTACCGTGGAAGAATCTGCATTCCTGATGATGAGGAGATGAAAAGAGCAATTTTAGAAGAAGGTCATAGGAGTAAGTTGAGTATCCATCCGGGAGCTACAAAGATGTATCAGGATCTGAAGAAGATGTTTTGGTGGCCTGGTATGAAGCGTGATGTGGCGCAGTTTGTGTATTCCTGCTTGACTTGTCAGAAATCGAAGGTTGAGCATCAGAAGCCTGCTGGGTTGATGCAACCGTTGGAGATTCCGGAATGGAAGTGGGATAGTATTTCTATGGATTTCGTGATAGGGTTACCTAATACTGTGAGGGGGCACGATTCGATTTGGGTGATTGTGGATAGATTGACGAAGTCTGCTCATTTTATTCCTATCAATATCACGTATCCGGTGTCGAGATTGGCAGAGATTTATATTCAGGTGATTGTGAAGTTGCATGGTGTTCCTTTGTGCATTGTGTCTGACAGAGATCCTAGGTTCACTTCTGATTTCTGGAAGAGTTTGCAAGAAGCGTTGGGTTCTAAATTGAGGTTGAGTTCAGCTTATCATCCTCAAACTGATGGGCAGACAGAGAGGACCATTCAGTCGTTGGAAGACTTGTTGAGATCTTGTGTTCTTGAGCAGGGAGGTGCGTGGGATACTCACCTTCCGTTGATCGAGTTTACTTACAACAATAGTTACCATTCTAGCATCGGGATGGCACCGTTCGAGGCATTGTATGGTCGGAGATGTAGGACTCCGTTGTGTTGGCATGAATCTGGGGAGAGTATTGTTCTTGGACCCGAGGTTGTTCGAGAGACTACTGAAAAGGTGAAATTGATCCGTGAGAAAATGAAAGCGTCGCAGAGTAGACAGAAGAGCTATCATGATAAGAGAAGGAAGGATTTAGAATTCCAAGCTGGTGATCATGTGTTTTTGAGAGTCACGCCTATGGCTAGTGTTGGGCGTGCATTGAAGACAAAGAAGTTGACTCCTCGTTTCATTGGACCGTATCAGATCACTGAGAGAATTGGTAATGTTGCTTATAGGGTGGCCTTGCCGCCTAATCTTTCGAATTTGCACGATGTATTTCATGTGTCGCAACTTCGGAAGTATATTTCGGATCCGTCCCATGTGATTCCGATGGATGATGTGCATGTGCGGGATAATCTCACTGTGGAGACAATGCCTGTGCGAATTGAAGATCGTGAAGTGAAGACTTTACGTGGCAAAGAGATAAACCTGGTGAAAGTGGTCTGGTTAGGAGCTGCTGGTGAAAGCATGACATGGGAGTTGGAGAGCAAGATGCGAGAGTCCTATCCGGAGCTGTTTGAATCAGGTATGTTTTCGAGGACGAAAGATTCTAAGTGGGGGAGGGTTGTAACACCCCGGAAATAATTTAATTAAAATAGTTGATTGAATTATTAAAATAATTTGGTGGCGGGATATAGATAAATTAAAAGGTTAATATTTTATATGCGTAGGAGGTGAAACGAGTAAAGGAGGTGGTGACGTAGAGAGCCCAGTGTTTACTGAGCCCTCAACTTAAACCCTGGGGGTTTAAGCCAAACCCTCATTCGCAGCAAGCAAAAGAAAAACGAAAGTGAGAGTGAGAGAGAGAGCACGCGGCGCAAAGAGGGAGAGAAGAGGAGGGTTTCGCGAAGAATTTCAAAAGGAGATCGTTCGTGTTGCTGTGGTTTTGTTCGTGTCTCGTTCGTCGTGTTCCGGAGCTTACGTTATTCGAGGTAAGGGTGGGCTTAACCTTGATGATGGGTTGATGATAATTATGTGTGGGTAGTCTAGGGTTTTGTTGAATTGTTCGTGTTGTTGCATATCGTGTTTTCGTTGAGATTGGTGCTTTGATGATTATTGCACGTTATTGTGATTTGTTTCGTTATTTGTTGTTGCGTGATTGTTGTATCACGATGATGGTGTTGTTATTGTTCGTGTTTTTGTTGCTGCTGTGCGTGGTTGATTGTTGTTGTCGCGTTGTCGAATTGTCGTTTTTGTTGTGGTGGTTGCGGTGTCGTTGCCGTTAGGGTTTGGTGTTTGGCAATTTAGCGATTCTGGACACAGGTTCGGTTTTTCTAAAACTGGCGCTGTTTGGTTGATCCAAAAATTATGAGGTTGATTGTTTTTGAAAATAGACTTAACGCCGGTCGTTTTGGCACTGGTTTCGTCAAATTCGGAGTTGTATAGCTCGAGTTATAGGAGATACAAGTTAGGTTAAAATTCTGGAAACGATTTGGGTATAGATTCGGTATTTCGGTGACTGGGAACGTTGTATTGACCTAAAAATTATGTGGTTTATTTTTCTGGAAAATAGACTTAATGCTTGTTAATTTGGCACTGGTTTGGTTGCGTTTAGAGTTGTGTAGCTCGAGATATGAATTCCACAAGTTAGAGTAAGATTCTGGAAACAATCTGGACACAGGGTCAGTGTTTTGGTTACCACGTTTTCAAAAGAACTCCTTTTCGAACGAATCAAATTTCTTTGAAAACTAGACAAACTTTGCCCCAGTTTATGCACAAGTTTCATGCAATTTGATTGAGTTTTGGTCACTTTGGAATTGCTTGAATTTGAAGGACAGAAACTGTCCTCTTTTGCAACTAGCCTGTGTGCTTTTCGAAAACTGTACCTATTGGACACTCTCCTTCAAAAACTGAGCTTAGGGATGATAACCAGACCCATGGGGCTTTCCAACAAGTATTTATTTGTTGAAATCCGATGTCGTTTGCTATTTTAATTAATTCGCTGAAGTAGGTGCGATGTGCCTAGGCGCTGTGCGCCAGTCTTGTGCGTGGTGTGCGTGCGTTATGTCCGCGTTGTGGAGCCGTCTGGTGTTAATATTTCAGGTGCGGGGCTGGTATGCTCAGGAGAGTTTAGTGGTAGCTGTGATGCTACAATTTGGTGCTATTTTTGGTGAAATCATTTGTTTTGATTCTGGTAATATAGTATTTATTTTAAATACTTGTTATGGTGAGTTGGTGCATAATCATGGTGTCGCATTGTCATATGCATGTTTTGGTGATATAGGCTCTGCCTCTGGTGTTTATTGGTGATATGCCCGTCGTGGCTCATTTTGGTGATCGGTACCGCATGCATATGCCCACTGGAGGGGTTGCATATCATTCCCATTGTCTATGAATGTTATAATTTTGGTGGTTCACTGTCAAATGGATTTTTCCTTTGGTATCTGGTGCTGTGATATGGTGTAATTGTATTGTGTTGCCGTAGTTACCTGATGCTAGCATATTTTTATCATCTGCTTATTATCTCTCTGTTAGACTCACCCCTTCTGCTTGGAATGTTGCTCTCATGCGGCAACGCTGCAGGTGATCGCTAGTGCTCGTGGAGGAATTGCTAGGTTTTGCTTCCTCTCTCGTTTGGGTCTGTGTCAATTCTGATATGTAGCACCGGGG
Source organism: Astragalus glycyphyllos (assembly GCA_963573325.1). NCBI lineage: Eukaryota > Viridiplantae > Streptophyta > Magnoliopsida > Fabales > Fabaceae > Astragalus > Astragalus glycyphyllos. Next base: position 44,089,889 of record OY754307.1, read on the forward strand.
AGTCGTTAGTTATCGTTTTGAACTATTATTTTAGTTATTGGAAATTGTTTTAATTTATTTTGGAGATGTCTTTAATTGTTAATTCTGGAGATGTTTAAACTGGTTAATATTTCCGCTGCTTGGTGATTTCTTTTATATAAATTATTTTGGAGATTATCTTTTTTTTAAAATGGTGAAAAATGTAGCGCCCTTCGAGGTGACTCTGATAATTGTCTATTTAATTGTAATAGTAAAAGGGGGGTGTTACAGCTTTGGCTGCTTCTTTGTCGAAGACAGCGCTGCATCTTGGGCAAAGCATAACTTCAGAGTTATTCCACTTACACCGATTGAGGAAATCTATCAATTCTTCCTCAGCCTTTGGATACACAGCATGTATCTTCCCATCATATTCTTTTAGGGTCACTTCCTGTTTCTTACCTTCAGCATACAGAAAACCTTTTAATTTTTCGGTGGCAGTCTTGACACACTTAGGAGGGTCTGCCATTTGAGCATCCACCATGCCTACATCAGCTTCGACAGGTTCAGAATACATAGCTTCAGCCTTAGGCAATGGATCAACATCAATCTACATAGGAGCTTTCATTTTCTTATCAGCAAATTTGAGTCTTCCTTCGTCAACTGCTTTTTGCACAATATCCCTGAAAAGCACACAACGGTCAGTGTTATGTCCCAAAAAATTATGGAACTTACAATAACCCTTTTTCTTTCTTTGGTCAAGAGTTGGTACTTTAAGGCCTTTAGGCACTAATATTTGACCATCAGTTACTAAAAGATCAAAAATTTCATCACATTTAGTAACATCAAAAGTATAAGTCTTAGGCATAAATCTATCATTCTTAGGCTCTACAGGGTTATTCCCATTCGCAGGCCTTAATAATTTACAGGTATAAGGAGGACCAGGCTTAAGTTCAGCCACGTCTATCTCCTCTTCTTCGACAGTACCATATGTAACGTCGAATTCTTCTTCGACATATGCCACTTTTTCTTTTTTATGATACCTATTCGACCTAGATTTTTCTTCTCTAAGCCTTTCAACTTGTCGAACTCTATCAGCCAATTGAGCCATATCTCTCACATGAGATGTGTCTAATTTCTTTCTAATTGAGTAATCAAGGCCACCAGCAGCCATTTCGACAAGCTCATGTTCAGGGACTTGTGTGAAGCAACGAGATTTCAACAGCCTAAATCTGTTTAAGTGATCATCAATAGTTTCAGGCATTTTGCGCCGAACACTAGCCAATTCTTTAAGACTAATTTTCGACTGGCCCATGTAAAACTGTGCATGGAATGCCTTTTCTAATTGCCCCCATGTGAACATAGAACCAGGGGGTAAGGTCGTGAACCAAGTGAAAGCATTTTTAGTTAGAGAATTTGGAAAATATTTCATCTTCAAATTCTCATTTTGTGCTAAGTCCCCAGCCTCAGTCAAGAAACGAGCAATGTGTTCGACTGTGGACTCATTTGTATCACCACCAAACTTAGTAAACTTGGGAACTTTCCATCCCCTTGGTAAATCAGTTTGTAATACGTATTCACATAATGGTGATACGAAGTTAGGCCTTTGTAAACCTATGTTAAGGCCATTTTGCGCCAAAATAGTTTCGACTAAAGTAGCTATATTGTTTTCAGCGCCAACATTGTGTTGTTGCGCTTGTCGAACAACTTCATCAGCGTTCTGGTGTCTATTTACCAAAACTACTTCAGGGACGTGGTTTACTGCCCCTTGTAGTTCGCCTACAATTGTGGACGCTTCGACTACAACTGCTCCTTGGGGGTTAACTGGCGACGCATTACCCGCAATAATAGGAACTTGCCTATTGTTAACCGTTGGAGCCCCAAAGAAATTTGCAATCCTACTCATCTGATTTGCCAACATTTGGTAACTGTTATTGGTATTTTGAATCAATGGATTGAAAACTGTACCAATTTGTTGGGTAAGCATATTAACCATATCGTGATTACTCTCGTCTACTTGCTGTCTTAAGGCCAACAAAGACGTATTGGTTAATGCTGGGGGATTCCGACCAAATACACTCTCAGAAGAGACATGTGTAGGGGAAAAGGTCGAAATATGTGGCATTCCAGTAGTCATGCCATACATTCCCAAAGGAAATGGGGGTAGATGCACGTTATTCAAACGTGGGTCTAAACCGTTCCCCATTGCCATGTAAGGGCTATGAAGCCCTGCACTTAACGGCAAAGACATAGGCAAAGATGCCATTTCTGACTGCGTTGAACCAACATTAGTCATTGATAATGAATAATAGTTGTTAACGATGATGGTCCTGCGCTAATGCTCGCAGAATCCATTGTTGTTCCTTGCCCTTGTGAAACCACAGGGTTGGAACTAGACGCATTATTCGTACTAGAACGAACCATTTTACCACTTCTTAAGTGCATACAACAGCGAATACAAATAAGAAAGTACGAAAATGAACAAAATCAAAGGCAATGTCCCACTGGGCGTGCCAATTTGTTTGCTGGTGTTTTTAGCAAACAATCACTAGTTTTATTAGAAGGTTTGTGAGATCAAACTAGAAAAATCTCAAAGCAATTGCCTTTGAATTGCGCGTAGTTTTTGTTTCAGAAAATGTAGAAAAGGGGACGATTTGCAATGATTAACAGAATTGAAAAGAAAAGAAGCAGTAAATGGTGCGTGAATTGTAAAGAAAAGACAAATAAATTGCATTGAATTGTAAAAGTGGTACACGATCACGTACAACGATTCTTCCACTCGTTTTTCGCTCTGGCTTAGAAGTTAGAGTTTCAGGAATCGGATTGTGTATTGTGATTTGTGACCCTTGTTTCTTCTCAGAAACTACTATTTATACAAGGAAAAGAGGGGGAAAAACTGAACTAAGTAACTGCCTAGAAATTTGAAAATTAAAAACTGCTACTCCTACTTTCGACAAGAACCGCTTCATCACGCTTCGACCAACTGCTAGCTCTTCAGCGCATAACTGCTCTATTTTCTGTCTGTCGAAAGCTTGTGTCCATTTTCCTCTCTCTTGCTTTTGCTTCCCCGGAAGCTTGTCGAATTTACCTTGCGCATGACCATTTTCTCTTTCGAAATAATTTGGTCTTTGTCGAAATATAAGTCAGGCCTTGTTGACCATTTTCAATGAAGCCTGTCGAAATTACAGGCTAACAAGATGATAGTGTCTATCCTGATGGTGTTCTTCGACCAACGGGGTGGAACACTGGTTCTTGAAAGTGTTCTTATGTCAGTGCCCAATGCATGGGACAAAATTACGGCTTATATGGCCGAAAACAAGTTTAAAGCGGCTATAGAGGCCGAAATTATTCAACAAACAATGGCTGTCGAAGCCAGTGAGTTACATGAAGAAAATGGCATAGTCATAGATGAAAGTCTTGACTGCATTTATGATGATGATCCATTAGGTTTTGAAAAGGATCCTAGAGATTCGACAAAGCATATGCAAGCTCAAGACCCGTTAGAAGAAGTTGATTTGGGAAATGGCTCAATAAAAAGGCCAACTTATATTAGTGCAAATATTGATGCTTCTCTAAAAACCCAAGTCATCACATTGCTAAGGGAGTTCAAATACTGCTTTGCTTGGGATTATGACGAAATGCCTGGGTTAAGTCGAGAAGTAGTGGAAATGCAATTACCAATTCGACCAGGGAAGAAACCAGTGAAGCAAGTGCCAAGAAGATTTGCTCCTCAAGTGTTGGCTAAGATCAAAGAGGAAATCGAAAGGCTATTCAGAAACAAATTCATCAGAACTGCCACGTGATTTCTTGGGTTTTGTGGTGCACAAAAAAGGCATTGAAATTAATCAAAATAAGACTAAGGCAATTATGGAAACGAAGGCCCCTTCGACCAAAAAGGAGCTTCAGTCGTTGCTGGGAAAAATCAATTTCCTTCGAAGATTTATATCAAATCTAAGTGGCAAAACACAAGTTTTTTCGCCATTGTTAAGACTGAAGAAGGAAGAAGAGTTCAAATGGGAACCAATGCATCAAGCAGCCTTCGACGAAATCAAGTCTTATTTGATGAAACCACCAATTTTGTTGCCTGTTATTAAACACAAAGTGCTCAAATTGTATATAGCAGCTTCTGATAGAACAATAGGTAGCATGTTAGCACAAGAGGATGATAGTGGTGTTGAAAGAGCCATTTATTACCTCAGTAGGGTCTTAATTGATGCCGAAACGAGGTACACTCCTATAGAAAAGTTGTGCCTTTGTTTGTATTTCTCGTGTACAAAGTTAAAGCAATATATAAACCAGCTGATGTTTCTGTTTATTCGCATTTTGATGTTATTAAGCATATGCTGTCGAAACCAATAATGCATAGCCGAATTGGTAAATGGGCTTTGGCTTTGTCAGAATACAACTTAACTTATCAACCTCTAAAATCAATTAAAGGACAAGTGGTTGCTGATTTTATAGTAGACCATTCTGTTGTCGAAGAAACATTAAGTTTTGTAGACGTATATCCTTGGAGGTTGTACTTTGATGGTTCAAGCCATAAACATGGAGTTGGGATTGGTATTTTAATAATATCTCCTACTAACATTCCAACGAAGTATAAGTTTAAAATTCGAGATGTTTGTTCCAATAATGAAGCTGAGTATGAGGCTTTAATAGTAGGCCTTGAAATTTTACATGAGCTGGGGGCAAGTCATGTCGAAATAAAAGGTGACTCTGAGTTGGTTGTCAAACAATTGACAAGGGAGTACAAATGCATTAAAGAGCACCTTATCAGATACTTTGTTGTTGCCAATGCTTTGTTAAAAAGATTTGAGTCTGTTCACTTAGAACATTTACCACGAATTGATAATCAAGTGGCAAATGAATTGGCACAAATTGCTTCAGGCTATAAAGTTTCAAAACAAAGCCTGGAAGAGTTAATTGAAATAAAGGATAAGATCATTTCTAATGACTATTCTTCGTCACTATTGTCAACACCAAAAACTGGGGGGGCAACACGCGCAAACGAGGAACTAGTCGTTGTCGAAAAACGTCAATTTTTTGGTGACTTTGACTTAGCAGAAATTTTTGCTCTTGACAATATGACCAATAATGATTGGCGAAGGCCTATTGTGGAATATTTACAAAATCCCACAAGAAATACCAATAAAAAGGTAAAATACAGAGCTTTGAGCTATGTGATAATTGGAAACCAATTGTTTAAAAAGACTCCTGAAGGAGTACTATTAAAATGTCTTAGTGAAAATGAGGCATATTTAGCAGTTTCTGATACACATAGTGGAGCATGTGGTTCACACCAAGTAGGCCACAAAATGAAGTGGTTATTATTTCGACAAGGAATGTATTGGCCAACTATGCTGAAAGATTGCATAGAATTTGCTAAGGGATGCCAAGAGTGTCAAAAGCATGCTGGGATACAACATGTACCTGCAAATGAATTGCATGCCATAGTCAAACCTTGGCCATTTAGAGGTTGGGCTCTAGATGTGATTGGAGAGATAAAGCCAACTTCGTCGAAGGGCCATAGATATATCCTTGTGGGAATTGATTACTTCACCAAATGGGTTGAAGCTATACCTTTAGCCAATGTTGATCAAGAAGCAGTGATAAGGTTTATTCAAAATCATATCATTTATAGGTTTGGAAATTCCAGAAACCATTACTACAGATCAGGGATCAGTTTTCACTGGTAGAAAAATGGTAGAGTTTGCTTCTGAAATTGGTTTTAAGTTATTAACTTCGACACCATATTATGCGCAAGCCAATGGTCAAGTAGAAGCTGCCAATAAAGTTATTATTAATTTGATTAAAAAGCATGTTGGGCAGAAACCCAAAAATTGGCATAATACCCTTGATCAAGCATTATGGCCTTGTCGAAATTCACCCAAAGAATCTATCAACACTACTCCTTATAGGCTAACATTTGGACACGATGCAGTGTTGCCTGTTGAAATTTGTCTACAATCAACAAGAATTCAAAGACAGTGGGAGATTCCCTCTGATTATTATTGGAATATGATGCTTGATGAATTGGTTGATTTAGACGAAGAAAGGTTATTAGCTTTAGATATGCTTATTCGACAGAAAGAGAGGGTAGCTAAAACTTATAACAAAAAGGTTAAGTTTAAAGCCTTTGATTCAGGTGATCTAGTGTGGAAGGTCCTATTGCCTATGGATAAAAAAGATAGAGTCTTTGGTAAATGGTCCCCAAGTTGGGAAGGACCATTTAAAATTTTACAAGTTTATTCAAACGGCGCATATGAGGTCAAAGAGATTGGCGCTGATGAAAGAATTTTGCGTATAAATGGCAAATACTTGAAAAAGTATAAGCCAACGTTGCAAGAAGTTAAAATAACGCTAGAATAAAGATAAAGAAAGCGTAAGTACGTGGCATTCAAAAGAAGTTGTGATTGCCATATGAGCATTGTCAGAATTATAAGCAGAACGTTGAAGGCCACGTAATACACCAATATAGGAGTAACGTCAACAACACTTAACAGTGGTGACATCAGGTATACAGCTATTTTACTCAAGTGCAAAGTCTATTTCGATGGTGAATTCAAAAATGTTCTTTCTCTTCTTCCTCCTCAAGTTCAGTCGAAAAAGACATTTTTGGGGGGCAATTTGTTAGCCTGTAATTTCGACAGGCTTCATTGAAAATGGTCAACAAGGCCTGACTTATATTTCGACAAAGACCAAATTATTTCGACAGAGAAAATGGTCATGCGCAAGGTAAATTCGACAAGCTTCCGGGGAAGCAAAAGCAAGAGAGAGGAAAATGGACACAAGCTTTCGACAGACAGAAAACAGAGCAGTTATGCGCTGAAGAACTAGCAGTTGGTCGAAGCGTGATGAAGCGGTTCTTGTCGAAAGTAGGAGTAGCAGTTATTAATTTTCAAATTTCTAGGCAGTTACTTAGTTCAGTTTTTCCCCCTCTTTTCCTTTGTATAAATAGTAGTTTCTGAGAAGAAACAAGGGTCACAAATCACAATACTGTTAGCCTGTAATTTCGACAGGCTTCATTGAAAATTGTCAACAAGGCCTGACTTATATTTCGACAAAGACCAAATTATTTCGACAGAGAAAATGGTCATGCGCAAGGTAAACTCGACAAGTTTCCGGGGAAGCAAAAGCAAGAGAGAGGAAAATGGACACAAGCGTTCGACAGACAGAAAACAGAGCAGTTATGCGCTGAAGACTAGCAGTTGGTCGAAGCGTGATAGAGCGGTTCTGGTCAAAAGTAGGAGTAGCAGTTATTGATTTTCAAATTTCTAGGCAGTTACTTAGTTCAGTTTTTCCCCCTCTTTTCCTTTGTATAAATAGCAGTTTCTGAGAAGAAACAGAGGTCGCGAATCACAATACACAACTCGATTCCTGAAATTCTAACTTCCAAGCCAGAGCGAAAAACGAGTGGAAGAATCGCTGTACGTGATTGTGTACCACTTTTATGATTCAATGCAATTTATTTGTCTTTTCTTTACAATTCATGCACCATTTACTGCTTCTTTTCTTTTCAATTCTGTTAATCATTGCAAATCGTCCCCTTTTCTACATTTTCTGAAACACAAACCACGCGCAATTCAAAGGCAATTGCTTTGAGATTTTTCTAGTTTGATCTCACAAACCTTCTAATAAAACTAGTGATTGTTTGCTAAAAACACCAGCAAACAAATTGGCACGCCCAGTGGGACTTTGCCTTTGATTTTGTTCATTTTCGTACTCTCTTATTTGTATTCGCTGTTGTATGCACTTAAGAAGTGGTAAAATGGTTCGTTCTAGTACGAATAATGCGTCTAGTTCCAACCCTGTGGTTTCCCAAGGGCAAGGAACAACAATGGATTCTGCGAGCATTAGCGCAGGACCATCATCGTCGACAACCGTTCCTTCATTATCAATGACTAATGTTGGTTCAACGCAGTCAGAAATGGCATCTTTGCCTATGTCTTTGCCGTTAAGTGCAGGGCTTCATAGCCCTTACATGGCAATGGGAAACGGTTTAGACCCACGTTTGAATAACGTGCATCTACCCCCATTTCCTTTGGGAATGTATGGCATGCCTACTGGAATGCCACATATTTCGACCTTTTCTCCTACACATGTCTCTTCTGAGAGCGTATTTGGTCGAAATCCCCCAGCATTAACCAATACGTCTTTGTTGGCCTTAAGACAGCAAGTAGACGAGAGTAATCACGATATGGTTAATATGCTTACCCAACAAATTGGTACAGTTTTCAATGCATTGATTCAAAATACCAAGGACAGTTACCAAATGTTGGCAAATCAGATGAGTAGGATTGCAGATTTCTTTGGGGCTCCAGCGGTTAATAATAGGCAAGTGCCTATTGTTGCGGGTAATGCGTCGCCAGTTAACCCCCAAGAAGCAGTTGCAGTCGAAGCGTCCACAATTGTAGGCGAACTACAAGGGGCAGTAAACCACGTCCCTGAAGTAGTTTTGGTAAATAGACACCAGAACGCTGATGAAGTTGTTCGACAAGTGCAACAACACAATGTTGGCGCAGAAAACAATATAGCTACTTTAGTCAAAACTATTTTGGCGCAAAATGGCCTTAACATAGGTTTACAAAGGCCTAACTTCGTATCACCATTATGTGAATACGTATTACAAACTGAGTTACCAAGGGGATGGAAAGTTCCCAAGTTTACTAGGTTTGGTGGTGATACAAATGAGTCCACAGTCGAACACATTGCTCGTTTCTTGACTGAGGCTGGGGACTTAGCACAAAACGAGAATTTGAAGATGAAATACTTTCCAAATTCTCTAACTAAAAATGCTTTCACTTGGTTCACGACCTTACCCCCTGGTTCTATGTTCACATGGGGGCAATTAGAAAAGGCATTCCATGCACAGTTTTACATGGGCCAGTCGAAAATTAGTCTTAAAGAATTGGCTAGTGTTCGGCGCAAAATGCCTGAAACTATTGATGATTACTTAAACAGATTTAGGCTGTTGAAATCTCGTTGCTTCACACAAGTCCCTGAACATGAGCTTGTCGAAATGGCTGCTGGTGGCCTTGATTACTCAATTAGAAAGAAATTAGACACATCTCATTTGCGAGATATGGCGCATTTGACTGATAGAGTTCGACAAGTTGAAAGGCTTAGAGAGGAAAAATCTAGGTCGAATAGGTATCATAAAAAAGAAAAAGTGGCATATGTCGAAGAAGAATTTGACGTTACATATAGTAATGTCGAAGAAGAGGAGATAGTCGTGGCTGAACTTGAGCCTGGTCCTCCTTATACCTGTAAATTATTAAGGCCTGCGAATGGGAATAACCCTGTAGAGCCTAAGAATGATAGATTTATGCCTAAGACTTATACTTTTGATGTTACTAAAAGTGATGAAATTTTTGATCTTTTAGTAACTGATGGTCAAATATTAGTGCCTAAAGGCCTTAAAATACCAACTCTTGACCAAAGAAAGAAAAAGGGTTATTGTAAGTTCCATAATTTTTTGGGACATAACACTGACCGTTGTGTGCTCTTCAGGGATATTGTGCAAAAAACAGTTGACGAAGGAAGACTCAAATTTGCTGATAAGAAAATGAAAGCTCCTATGCAGATTGATGTTGATCCATTGCCTAAGGCTGAAGCTATGTATTCTGAACCTGTCGAAGCTGATGTAGGCATGGTGGATGCTCAAATGGCAGACCCTCCTAAGTGTGTCAAGACTGCCACCGAAAAATTAAAAGGTTTTATGTATGCTGAAGGTAAGAAACAGGAAGTGACCCTAAAAGAATATGATGGGAAGATACATGCTGTGTATCCAAAGGCTGAGGAAGAATTGATAGATTTCCTCAATCGGTGTAAGTGGAATAACTCTGAAGTTATGCTTTGCCCAAGGTGCAGCGCTGTCTTCGACAAAGAAGCAGCTAAAGCTGTCGAAGGTTATCAGGATCAACAACAATGTAAAAGAAAATGGCTTGATAACAGGCCGAAGTTTGACTTTGCAAAAGGAGTTCTTCCTGGCTATAAGGCTAATGTGTCAACAAAGCCTTCAACAAGCAAACGACAATTTGCTAAGGAGAAGTCCTCAGCGAAGGGGTATTTGAAGCTGTCAACAAATAAATCCTTTGTCCCAAGTGCTAGTGCTCCTGTTGAAGCGTGGGTGCCCAATAATCAACGTCCTAAAGCTGTCAAGCCAGGTACTGATGCTGTTAAGTTTAATTATAAGAATAACTATAAGGGTAAGAACCCCATGAGTAGAACACAGTGGCGTCGTTACTAAAGACAACAGAAGAAGAAGTTCCACACTTTGACAGAGGAATGCTGATGTTGCTAGTCATGTGTGTACAGCGAATAAGGCCAAAGGCAAGGCTGTAGTAACAGAAAAGCCAAGAAGGCCTGCTCTTGAAAGAATATTTCCTCCATTGTCAACAGTGAAAGAAAAGAATGCTGATTTCGACATGGATGAAGACATGGAGTCTGATTTTGATGATTCTGAAGATGATTTCGATGTTGAGTACGATGTTATCACAGTACCAAATGATGTTGAAGAGGATTTTACAGAGGATATGGCTCATCATAAGCCAATGTGTTACTATGTGATGAACAATGGTTGTGTCGAAGACCAAATGGCTACCTTCGAGAAGCCAGATATGAGAATGCAAAACCACTTGAAACCCCTGTATGTCCAAGCCAAAGTCAATGGTGTTGGAATTAACAAAGTGTTAGTGGATGGTGGAGCTGCAGTGAATTTAATGCCACATGGTCTTTTAAAGAAGATTGGTAAGTTCGACACTGACCTCAGGCCACATAACATTGTCTTAAGCAACTATGAAGGCAAAACTGGCCATTCTTTGGGGGCCATTGAGGTGGACTTAATCGTTGGTTCCGTAAAGAGGACTACATTGTTCTTAGTGATAGCCTCTAAAGCGAATTTTAATTTACTCCTTGGTAGAGAGTGGATCCATGGAGTTGGTGCTGTCCCTTCAACTTTGCATCAACGTTTAGTAATATGGAAGGAAGATGGTTTGGTAGAGTATGTTGAAGCCGATCAGAGCTACTTCCGTGCTGATGTGAACCAAGTTACGAAGGAAAATTTTGAGAAACAAATGGCGAAGATTGCGCCATGTTCATCTTCTAATGAGGCATATGTTCCTGCGGATAATGTTTTTGCCTCAGTTCATCTTGACCCAAATTATGGTTTTGTTTGGGAAAGAGAAATAATGGGAGATGATAGTGTCTATCCTGATGGTGTTCTTCGACCAACGGGGTGGAACACTGGTTCTTGAAAATGTTCTTATGTCAGTGCCCAATGCATGGGACAAAATTACGGCCTATATGGCCGAAAACAAGTTTTACGCGGCTATAGAGGCCGAAATTATTCAACAAACAATGGCTGTCGAAGCCAGTGAGTTACATGAAGAAAATGGCATAGTCATAGATGAAAGACTTGACTGCATTTATGATGATGATCCATTAGGTTTTGAAAAGGATCCTAGAGATTCGGCAAAGCATATGCAAGCTCAAGACCCGTTAGAAGAAGTTGATTTGGGAAATGGCTCAATAAAACGGCCAACTTATATTAGTGCAAATATTGATGCTTCTCTAAAAATCCAAGTCATCACATTGCTAAGGGAGTTCAAAGACTGCTTTGCTTGGGATTACGACGAAATGCCTGGGTTAAGTCGAGAAGTAGTGGAAATGCAATTACCAATTCGACCAGGGAAGAAACCAGTGAAGCAAGTGCCCAGAAGATTTGCTCCTCAAGTGTTGGCTAAGATCAAAGAGGAAATCGAAAGGCTATTCAGGAACAAATTCATCAGAACTGCCAGGTATGTCGAATGGTTAGCCAATATAGTTCCTGTAATAAAGAAAAATGGGACTCTTAGAGTTTGCATAGACTTTAGGGATTCAAATAATGCAACTCCCAAGGATGAATACGCAATGCCTGTGGCAGAAATGCTAATAGATTCAGCAGCGGGATTTGATTATCTTAGTATGCTCGATGGTTATTCTGGGTATAATCAAATCTTCATTGCTGAAGAGGATGTATCGAAAACTGCTTTTAGATGTCCAGGGGCAATGGGTGTTTATGAATGGGTAGTAATGCCCTTTGGCTTAAAGAATGCTGGTGCTACATATCAGAGGGCCATGAATTCTATGTTTCATGATTTTACTGATGATTTTATGCAAGTATACATAGATGATGTGGTGGTTAAGTCTTCCTCAGAAAGTGGTCATTTAGACCATCTTCGCCGTTCTTTTGAAAGAATGAGGAAATATGGATTGAAAATAAATCCATTAAAATGTGCCTTTTGTGTACGTGCAGGTGATTTCTTGGGTTTTATAGTGCACAAAAAAGGCATTGAAATCAATCAAAATAAGACTAAGGCAATTATGGAAACGAAGGCCCCTTCGACCAAAAAGGAGCTTCAGTCGTTGCTGGGAAAAATCAATTTCCTTCGAAGATTTATATCAAATCTAAGTGGCAAAACACAAGTTTTTTCGCCATTGTTAAGACTGAAGAAGGAAGAAGAGTTCAAATGGGAACCAATGCATCAAGCAGCCTTCGACGAAATCAAGTCTTATTTGATGAAACCACCAATTTTGTTGCCTGTTATTAAACACAAAGTGCTCAAATTGTATATAGCAGCTTCTGATAGAACAATAGGTAGCATGTTAGCACAAGAGGATGATAGTGGTGTCGAAAGAGCCATTTATTACCTCAGTAGGGTCTTAAATGATGCCGAAACGAGGTACACTCCTATAGAAAAGTTGTGCCTTTGTTTGTATTTCTCGTGTACAAAGTTAAAGCAATATATAAAACCAGCTGATGTTTCTGTTTATTCGCATTTTGATGTTATTAAGCATATGCTGTCGAAACCAATAATGCATAGCCGAATTGGTAAATGGGCTTTGGCTTTGTCAGAATACAACTTAACTTATCAACCTCTAAAATCAATTAAAGGACAAGTGGTTGCTGATTTTATAGTAGACCATTCTGTTGTCGAAGTGTTTGCTGGTGTTTTTAGCAAACAATCACTAGTTTTATTAGAAGGTTTGTGAGATCAAACTAGAAAAATCTCAAAGCAATTGCCTTTGAATTGCGCGTGGTTTGTGTTTCAGAAAATGTAGAAAAGGGGACGATTTGCAATGATTAACAGAATTGAAAAGAAAAGAAGCAGTAAATGGTGCATGAATTGTAAAGAAAAGACAAATAAATTGCATTGAATGGTAAAAGTGGTACACGATCACGTACAGCGATTCTTCCACTCGTTTTTCGCTCTGGCTTGGAAGTTAGAGTTTCAGGAATCGGGTTGTGTATTGTGATTTGCGACCCCTGTTTCTTCTCAGAAACAGCTATTTATACAAAGGAAAAGAGGGGGAAAAACTGAACTAAGTAACTGCCTAGAAATTTGAAAATCAATAACTGCTACTCCTACTTTCTACCAGAACCGCTCTATCACGCTTCGACCAACTGCTAGTCTTCAGCGCATAACTGCTCTGTTTTCTGTCTGTCGAAAGCTTGTGTCCATTTTCCTCTCTCTTGCTTTTGCTTCCCCGGAAACTTGTCGAGTTTACCTTGCGCATGTCCATTTTCTCTGTCGAAATAATTTGGTCTTTGTCGAAATATAAGTCAGGCCTTGTTGACCGTTTTCAATGAAGCCTGTCGAAATTACAGGCTAACAAATTGCCCCCCAAAAATGTCTTTTTCGACTGAACTTGAGGAGGAAGAAGAGAAAGACATTTTTGAATTCACCATCGAAATAACTTTGCACTTGAGTAAAATAGCTGTATACCTGATGTCACCACTATTAAGTGTTGTTACTCCTATATTGGTGTATTACGTGGCCTTCAACGTTTTACTTCTCAGTAAATGCCTTATCTCACCATTTCCTATAAGGCTTCTCCAATTCTTCCACTTCTTTTACCTCATAAGTTGCCATCAATAATCCATATTCACTAATGCCTCCTTTGACACATGTAACTTGGCAACATTATAATGAAATTTCTTCCATTTTATTCTTGAGCAATTTTTATTCTGTGCTTTCGACAATGTTTTGGCAACTTAACAATAACTTTATTGGCAGCTTCTACTTGACCATTGGCTTGCGCATAATATGGTGTCGAAGTTAATAACTTAAAACCAATTTCAGAAGCAAACTCTACCATTTTTCTACCAGTGAAAACTGATCCCTGATCTGTAGTAGTGGTTTCTGGAATTCCAAACCTATAAATGATATGATTTTGAATAAACCTTATCACTGCTTCTTGATCAACTTTGGCTAAAGGTATAGCTTCAACCCATTTGGTGAAGTAATCAATTCCCACAAGGATATATCTATGTCCCTTCGACGAAGTTGGCTTTATCTCTCCAATCACATCTAGAGCCCAACCTCTATATGGCCAAGGTTTGACTATGGCATGCAATTCATTTGCAGGTACATGTTGTATCCCAGCATGCTTTTGACACTCTTGGCATCCCTTAGCAAATTCTATGCAATCTTTCAGCATAGTTGGCCAATACATTCCTTGTCGAAATAATAACCACTTCATTTTGTGGCCTACTTGGTGTGAACCACATGCTCCACTATGTGTATCAGAAACTGCTAAATATGCCTCATTTTCACTAAGACATTTTAATAGTACTCCTTTAGGAGTCTTTTTAAACAATTAGTTTCCAATTATCACATAGCTCAAAGCTCTGTATTTTACCTTTTTATTGGTATTTCTTGTGGGATTTTGCAAATATTCCACAATAGGCCTTCGCCAATCATTATTGGTCATATTGTCGAGAGCAAAAATTTCTGCTAAGTCAAAGCCACCAAAAAATTGACGTTTTTCGACAACGACTAGTTCCTCGTTTGCGCGTGTTGCCCCCCCAGTTTTTGGTGTTGACAATAGTGACGAAGAATAGTCATTAGAAATGATTTTATCCTTTATTTCAATTAACTCTTCCAGGCTTTGTTTTGAAACTTTATAGCCTGAAGCAATTTGTGCCAATTCATTTGCCACTTGATTATCAATTCGTGGTAAATGTTCTAAGTGAACAGACTCAAATCTTTTTAACAAAGCATTGGCAACAACAAAGTATCTGATAAGGTGCTCTTTAATGCATTTGTACTCCCTTGTCAATTGTTTGACAACCAACTCAGAGTCACCTTTTATTTCGACATGACTTGCCCCCAGCTCATGTAAAATTTCAAGGCCTACTATTAAAGCCTCATACTCAGCTTCATTATTGGAACAAACATCTCGAATTTTAAACTTATACTTCGTTGGAATGTTAGTAGGAGATATTATTAAAATACCAATCCCAACTCCATGTTTATGGCTTGAACCATCAAAGTACAACCTCCAAGGATATACGTCTACAAAACTTAATGTTTCTTCGACAACAGAATGGTCTACTATAAAATCAGCAACCACTTGTCCTTTAATTGATTTTAGAGGTTGATAAGTTAAGTTGTATTCTGACAAAGCCAAAGCCCATTTACCAATTCGGCTATGCATTATTGGTTTCGACAGCATATGCTTAATAACATCAAAATGTGAATAAACAGAAACATCAGCTGGTTTTATATATTGCTTTAACTTTGTACACGAGAAATACAAACAAAGGCACAACTTTTCTATAGGAGTGTACCTCGTTTCGGCATCATTTAAGACCCTACTGAGGTAATAAATGGCTCTTTCGACACCACTATCATCCTCTTGTGCTAACATGCTACCTATTGTTCTATCAGAAGCTACTATATACAATTTGAGCACTTTGTGTTTAATAACAGGCAACAAAATTGGTGGTTTCATCAAATAAGACTTGATTTCGTCGAAGGCTGCTTGATGCATTGGTTCCCATTTGAACTCTTCTTCCTTCTTCAGTCTTAACAATGGCGAAAAAACTTGTGTTTTGCCACTTAGATTTGATATAAATCTTCGAAGGAAATTGATTTTTCCCAGCAACGACTGAAGCTCCTTTTTGGTCGAAGGGGCCTTCGTTTCCATAATTGCCTTGGTCTTATTTTGATTGATTTCAGTGCCTTTTTTTTGCACTATAAAACCTAAAAATTCACCTGCACGTACACAAAAGGTACATTTTAATGGATTTAATTTCAATCCATATTTCCTCATTCTTTCAAAAGAACGGCGAAGATGGTCTAAATGACCACTTTCTGAGGATGATTTAACCACCACATCATCTATGTATACTTGCATAAAATCATCAATAAAATCATGAAACATAGAATTCATGGCCCTCTGATATGTAGCACCAGCATTCTTTAAGCCAAAGGGCATTACTACCCATTCATAAACACCCAATGCCCCTGGACATCTAAAAGCAGTTTTCGACACATCCTCTTCAGCAATGAAGATTTGATTATACCTAGAATAACCATCGAGCATACTAAGATAATCAAATCCTGCTGCTGAATCTATTAGCATTTCTGCTACAGGCATTGCGTATTCATCCTTGGGAGTTGCATTATTTAAATCCCTAAAGTCTATGCAAACTCTAAGAGTCCCATTTTTCTTTATTACAGGAACTATATTGGCTAACCATTCGACATACCTGGCAGTTCTGATGAATTTGTTTCTGAATAGCCTTTCGATTTCCTCTTTGATCTTAGCCAACACTTGAGGAGCAAATCTTCTTGGCACTTGCTTCACTGGTTTCTTCCCTGGTCGAATTGGTAATTGCATTTCCACTACTTCTCGACTTAACCCAGGCATTTCGTCGTAATCCCAAGCAAAGCAGTCTTTGAACTCCCTTAGCAATGTGATGACTTGGATTTTTAGAGAAGCATCAATATTTGAACTAATATAAGTTGGCCGTTTTATTGAGCCATTTCCCAAATCAACTTCTTCTAACGGGTCTTGAGCTTGCATATTGTTTGCTGGTGTTTTTAGCAAACAATCACTAGTTTTATTAGAAGGTTTGTGAGATCAAACTAGAAAAATCTCAAAGCAATTGCCTTTGAATTGCTCGTGGTTTGTGTTTCAGAAAATGTAGAAAAGGGGACGATTTGCAATGATTAACAGAATTGAAAAGAAAAGAAGCAGTAAATGGTGCAGGAATTGTAAAGAAAAGACAAATAAATTGCATTGAATCATAAAAGTGGTACACGATCACGTACAGCGATTCTTCCACTCGTTTATCGCTCTGGCTTGGAAGTTAGAGTTTCAGGAATCGGGTTGTGTATTGTGATTTGCGACCCCTGTTTCTTCTCAGAAACAGTTATTTATACCAAGGAAAAGAGGGGGAAAAACTGAACCAAGTAACTGCCTTGAAATTTGAAAATTAATAACTGCTACTCCTACTTTCGACCAGAACCGCTCTATCACGCTTCGACCAACTGCTAGTCTTCAGCGCATAACTGCTCTGTTTTCTGTCTGTCGAAAGCTTGTGTCCATTTTTCTCTCTCTTGCTTTTGCTTCCCCGGAAGCTTGTCGAGTTTACCTTGCGCATGACCATTTTCTCTGTCGAGTTTACAATTCCTGCACCATTTACTGCTTCTTTTCTTTTCAATTCTGTTAATCATTTGCAAATCGTCCCCTTTTCTACATTTTCTGAAACAAAAACTATCAGCAATTCAAAGGCAATTGCTTTGAGATTTTTCTAGTTTGATCTCACAAACCTTCTAATAAAACTAGTGATTGTTTGCTAAAAACACCAGCAAACAAATTTGCACGCCCGGTGGGACTTTGCCTTTGATTTTGTTCATTTTCGTACTCTCTTATTTGTATTCGCTGTTGTATGCACTTAAGAAGTGGTAAAATGGTTGGTTCTAGTACGAATAATGCGTCTAGTTCCAACCCTGTGGTTTCACAAGGGCAAGGAACAACAATGGATTCTGCAAGCATTAGCGCAGGACCATCATTGTCGACAACCGTTCCTTCATTATCAATGACTAATGTTGGTTCAACGCAGTCAGAAATGGCATCTTTGCCTATGTCTTTGCCGTTAAGTTCAGGGCTTCATAGCCCTTACATGGCAATGGGAAACGGTTTAGACCCACATTTGAATAACGTGCATCTACCCCCATTTCCTTTGGGAATGTATGGCATGCCTACTGGAATGCCACATATTTCGACCTTTTCCCCTACGCATGTCTCTTCTGAGAGTGTATTTGGTCGGAATCCCCCAGCATTAACCAATACGTCTTTGTTGGCCTTAAGACAGCAAGTAGACGAGAGTAATCACGATATGGTTAATATGCTTACCCAACAAATTGGTACAGTTTTCAATCCATTGATTCAAAATACCAATAACAGTTACCAAATGTTGGCAAATCAGATGAGTAGGATTGCAGATTTCTTTGGGGCTCCAGCGGTTAATAATAGGCAAGTTCCTATTATTGCGGGTAATGCGTCGACAGTTAACCCCCAAGAAGCAGTTGCAGTCGAAGCGTCCACAACTGTAGGCGAACTACAAGGGGCAGTAAACCACGTCCCTGAAATAGTTTTGGTAAATAGACACCAGAACGCTGATGAAGTTGTTCGACAAGTGCAACAGCACAATGTTGGCGCAGAAAACAATATAGCTACTTTAGTCGAAACTATTTTGGCGCAAAATGGCCTTAACATAGGTTTACAAAGGCCTAACTTCGTATCACCATTATGTGAATACGTATTACAAACTGAGTTACCAAGGGGATGGAAAGTTCCCAAGTTTACTAAGTTTGGTGGTGATATAAATGAGTCCACAGTCGAACACATTGCTCGTTTCTTGACTGAGGCTGGGGACTTAGCACAAAATGAGAATTTGAAGACGAAATACTTTCCAAATTCTCTAACTAAAAATGCTTTCACTTGGTTCACGACCTTACCCCCTGGTTCTATGTTCACATGGGGGCAATTAGAAAAGGCATTCCATGCACAGTTTTACATGGGCCAGTCGAAAATTAGTCTTAAAGAATTGGCTAGTGTTCGGCGCAAAATGCCTGAAACTATTGATGATTACTTTAACAGATTTAGGCTGTTGAAATCTCGTTGCTTCACACAAGTCCCTGAACATGAGCTTGTCGAAATGGCTGCTGGTGGCCTTGATTACTCAATTAGAAAGAAATTAGACACATCTCATTTGCGAGATATGGCTCATTTGGCTGATAGAGTCCGACAAGTTGAAAGGCTTAGAGAGGAAAAATCTAGGTCGAATAGGTATCATAAAAAAGAAAAAGTGGCATATGTCGAAGAAGAATTTGACGTTACATATAGTAATGTCGAAGAAGAGGAGATAGACGTGGCTGAACTTAAGCCTGGTCCTCCTTATACCTGTAAATTATTAAGGCCTGCGAATGGGAATAACCCTGTAGAGCCTAAGAATGATAGATTTATGCCTAAGACTTATACTTTTGATGTTACTAAAAGTGATGAAATTTTTGATCTTTTAGTAACTGATGGTCAAATATTAGTGCCTAAAGGCCTTAAAATACCAACTCTTGACCAAAGAAAGAAAAAGGGTTATTGTAAGTTCCATAATTTTTTGGGACATAACACTGACCGTTGTGTGCTCTTCAGGGATATTGTGCAAAAAACAGTTGACGAAGGAAGACTCAAATTTGCTGATAAGAAAATGAAAGCTCCTATGCAGATTGATGTTGATCCATTGCCTAAGGCTGAAGCTATGTATTCTGAACCTGGTGAAGCTGATGTAGGCATGGTGGATGCTCAAATGGCAGACCCTCCTAAGTGTGTCAAGACTGCCACCGAAAAATTAAAAGGTTTTATGTATGCTGAAGGTAAGAAACAGGAAGTGACCCTAAAAGAATATGATGGGAAGATACATGCTGTGTATCCAAAGGCTGAGGAAGAATTGATAGATTTCCTCAATCGGTGTAAGTGGAATAACTCTGAAGTTATGCTTTGCCCAAGGTGCAGCGCTGTCTTCGATAAAGAAGCAGCTAAAGCTGTCGAAGGTTATCAGGATCAACAACAACGTAAAAGAAAATGGCTTGATAACAGGCCGAAATTTGACTTTGCAAAAGGAGATCTTCCTGGCTATAAGGCTAATGTGTCAACAAAGCCTTCAACAAGCAAACGACAATTTGCTAAGGAGAAGTCCTCAGTGAAAGGGTATTTGAAGCTGTCAACAAATAAATCCTTTGTCCCAAGTGCTAGTGCTCCTGTCGAAGCGTGGGTGCCCAATGATCAACGTGCTAAAGCTGTCAAGCCAGGTACTGATGCTGCTAAGCTTAATTATAAGAATAACTATAAGGGTAAGAACCCCATGACTCGAACACAGTGGCGTCGTTACCCAAGACAACAGAAGAAGATGGCACACTTTGACATTAACAAGGTTCCAAGTCATTTGGCTAATAATCAAGTTCCACGCAGCATAATAGTGGCGAAGAGTGAGGTTCACAAAGCTGAAGTTGCCACAAAGAGGAATGCTGATGTTGCTAGTCATGTGTGTGCAGCGAATAGGGCCAAAGGCAAGGCTGTAGTAACAGAAAAGCAAAGAAGGCCTGCTCTTGAAAGAATATTTCCTCCACTGTCAACAGTGAAAGAAAAGCATGCTGATTTCGACGTGGATGAAGACATGGAGTCTGATTTTGATGATTCTGAAGATGGTTTCGATGTTGTTTTCAATGTGGTATCAATACTGCCTCTTGAGTACGATGTTATCACAGTACCAAATGATGTTGAAGAGGATTTTACAGAGGATATGGCTCATCATAAGCCAATGTGTTACTATGTGATGAACAATGGTTGTGTCGAAGACCAAATGGCTACCTTCGAGAAGCCAGATATGAGTATGCAAAACCACTTGAAACCTCTGTATGTCCAAGCCAAAGTCAATGGTGTTGGAATTAACAAAGTGTTAGTGGATGGTGGAGCTGCAGTGAATTTAATGCCACATGGTCTTTTGAAGAAGATTGGTAAGTTCGACACTGACCTCAGGCCACATAACATTGTCTTAAGCAACTATGAAGGCAAAACTGGCCATTCTTTGGGGGCCATTGAGGTGGACTTAATCGTTGGTTCCATAAAGAGGACTACATTGTTCTTAGTGATAGCCTCTAAAGCGAATTTTAATTTACTCCTTGGTAGAGAGTGGATCCATGGAGTTGGTGTTGTCCCTTCAACTTTGCATCAACGTTTAGTAATGTGGAAGGAAGATGGTTTGGTAGAGTATGTTGAAGCCGATCAGAGCTACTTCCGTGCTGATGTGAACCAAGTTACCAAGGAAAATTTTGAGAAACAAATGGCGAAGATTGCGCCATGTTCATCTTCTAATGAGGCATATGTTCCTGCGGATAATGTTTTTGCCTCAGTTCATCTTGACCCAAATTATGGTTTTGTTTGGGAAAGAGAAATAATGGGAGATGATAGTGTCTATCCTGATGGTGTTTTTCGACCAACGGGGTGGAACACTGGTTCTTGAAAGTGTTCTTATGTCAGTGCCCAATGCATGGGACAAAATTACGGCTTATATGGCCGAAAACAAGTTTAAAGCGGCTATAGAGGCCGAAATTATTCAACAAACAATGGCTGTCGAAGCCAGTGAGTTACATGAAGGAAATGGCATAGTCATAGATGAAAGACTTGACTGCATTTATGATGATGATCCATTAGGTTTTGAAAAGGATCCTAGAGATTCGGCAAAGCATATGCAAGCTCAAGACCCGTTAGAAGAAGTTGATTTGGGAAATGGCTCAATAAAACGGCCAACTTATATTAGTGCGAATATTGATGCTTCTCTAAAAACCCAAGTCATGACATTGCTAAGGGAGTTCAAAGACTGCTTTGCTTGGGATTACGACGAAATGCCTGGGTTAAGTCGAGAAGTAGTGGAAATGCAATTACCAATTCGACCAGGGATGAAACCAGTGAAGCAAGTGCCAAGAAGATTTGCTCCTCAAGTGTTGGCTAAGATCAAAGAGGAAATCGAAAGGCTATTCAGAAACAAATTCATCAGAACTGTGTTTGCTGGTGTTTTTAGCAAACAATCACTAGTTTTATTAGAAGGTTTGTGAGATCAAACTAGAAAAATCTCAAAGCAATTGCCTTTGAATTGCTGATAGTTTTTGTTTCAGAAAATGTAGAAAAGGGGACGATTTGCAATGATTAACAGAATTGAAAAGAAAAGAAGCAGTAAATGGTGCAGGAATTGTAAAGAAAAGACAAATAAATTGCATTGAATCATAAAAGTTGTACACGATCACGCACAGCGATTCTTCCACTCGTTTTTCGCTCTGGCTTGGAAGTTAGAGTTTCAGGAATCGGGTTGTGTATTGTGATTTGCGACCCCTGTTTCTTCTCAGAAACAGTTATTTATACAAAGGAAAAGAGGGGGAAAAACTGAACTAAGTAACTGCCTAGAAATTTTAAAATTATTAACTGCTACTCCTACTTTCGACCAGAACCGCTCTATCACGCTTCGACCAACTGCTAGTCTTCAGCGCATAACTGCTCTGTTTTCTGTCTGTCGAAAGCTTGCGTCCATTTTCCTCTCTCTTACTTTTGCTTCCCCGGAAGGTTGTCGAGTTTACCTTGTGCATGACCATTTTCTCTGTCGAAATAATTTGGTCTTTGTCGAAATATAAGTCAAGCCTTGTTGACCATTTTCAATGAAGCCTGTCGAAATTACAGGCTAACAAATTGCCCCCCAAAAATGTCTTTTTCGACTGAACTTGAGGAGGAAGAAGAGAAAGACATTTTTGAATTCACCATCGAAATAACTTTGCACTTGAGTAAAATAGCTGTATTGTTGATGTCACCACTGTTAAGTGTTGTTGATGTTTTCTGTTTAACTTCCAAGCCAGAGCGAAAAAAGAGTGGAAGAATCGCTGTGCGTGATCGTGTACCACTTTTATGATTCAATGCAATTTATTTGTCTGTTCTTTACAATTCCTGCACCATTTACTGCTTCTTTTCTTTTCAATTCTGTTAATCATTTGCAAATCGTCCCCTTTTCTACATTTTCTGAAACAAAAACTATCAGCAATTCAAAGGCAATTGCTTTGAGATTTTTCTAGTTTGATCTCACAAACCTTCTAATAAAACTAGTGATTGTTTGCTAAAAACACCAGCAAACACAGTTCTGATGAATTTGTTTCTGAATAGCCTTTCGATTTCCTCTTTGATCTTAGCCAACACTTGAGGAGCAAATCTTCTTGGCACTTGCTTCACTGGTTTCTTCCCTGATCGAATTGGTAATTGCATTTCCACTACTTCTCGACTTAACCCAGGCATTTCGTCGTAATCCCAAGCAAAGCAGTCTTTGAACTCCCTTAGCAATGTCATGACTTGGGTTTTTAGAGAAGCATCAATATTCGCACTAATATAAGTTGGCCGTTTTATTGAGCCATTTCCCAAATCAACTTCTTCTAACGGGTCTTGAGCTTGCATATGCTTTGCCGAATCTCTAGGATCCTTTTCAAAACCTAATGGATCATCATCATAAATGCAGTCAAGTCTTTCATCTATGACTATGCCATTTCCTTCATGTAACTCACTGGCTTCGACAGCCATTGTTTGTTGAATAATTTCGGCCTCTATAGCCGCTTTAAACTTGTTTTCGGCCATATAAGCCGTAATTTTGTCCCATGCATTGGGCACTGACATAAGAACACTTTCAAGAACCAGTGTTCCACCCCGTTGGTCGAAAAACACCATCAGGATAGACACTATCATCTCCCATTATTTCTCTTTCCCAAACAAAACCATAATTTGGGTCAAGATGAACTGAGGCAAAAACATTATCCGCAGGAACATATGCCTCATTAGAAGATGAACATGGCGCAATCTTCGCCATTTGTTTCTCAAAATTTTCCTTGGTAACTTGGTTCACATCAGCACGGAAGTAGCTCTGATCGGCTTCAACATACTCTACCAAACCATCTTCCTTCCACATTACTAAACGTTGATGCAAAGTTGAAGGGACAACACCAACTCCATGGATCCACTCTCTACCAAGGAGTAAATTAAAATTCGCTTTAGAGGCTATCACTAAGAACAATGTAGTCCTCTTTATGGAACCAACGATTAAGTCCACCTCAATGGCCCCCAAAGAATGGCCAGTTTTGCCTTCATAGTTGCTTAAGACAATGTTATGTGGCCTGAGGTCAGTGTCGAACTTACCAATCTTCTTCAAAAGACCATGTGGCATTAAATTCACTGCAGCTCCACCATCCACTAACACTTTGTTAATTCCAACACCATTGACTTTGGCTTGGACATACAGAGGTTTCAAGTGGTTTTGCATACTCATATTTGGCTTCTCGAAGGTAGCCATTTGGTCTTCGACACAACCATTGTTCATCACATAGTAACACATTGGCTTATGATGAGCCATATCCTCTGTAAAATCCTCTTCAACATTATTTGGTACTGTGATAACATCGTACTCAAGAGGCAGTATTGATACCACATTGAAAACAACATCGAAATCATCTTCAGAATCATCAAAATCAGACTCCATGTCTTCATCCACGTCGAAATCAGCATGCTTTTCTTTCACTGTTGACAGTGGAGGAAATATTCTTTCAAGAGCAGGCCTTCTTTGCTTTTCTGTTACTACAGCCTTGCCTTTGGCCCTATTCGCCGCACACACATGACTAGCAACATCAGCATTCCTCTTTGTGGCAACTTCAGCTTTGTGAACCTCACTCTTCGCCACTATTATGCTGCGTGGAACTTGATTATTAGCCAAATGACTTGGAACCTTGTTAATGTCAAAGTGTGCCTTCTTCTTCTGTTGTCTTTGGTAACGACGCCACTGTGTTCTAGTCATGGGGTTCTTACCCTTATAGTTATTCTTATAATTAAGCTTAGCAGCATCAGTACCTGGCTTGACAGCTTTAGCACGTTGATTATTGGGCACCCACGCTTCGACAGGAGCGCTAGCACTTGGGACAAAGGATTTATTTGTTGGCAGCTTCAAATACCCTTTCACTGAGGACTTCTCCTTAGCAAATTGTCGTTTGCTTGTTGAATGCTTTGTTGACACATTAGCCTTATAGCCAGGATGATCTCCTTTTGCAAAGTCAAATTTCGGCCTGTTATCAAGCCATTTTCTTTTACGTTGTTGTTGATCCTGATAACCTTCGACAGCTTTAGCTGCTTCTTTATCGAAGACAGCGCTGCACCTTGGGCAAAGCATAACTTCAGAGTTATTCCACATACACCGATTGAGGAAATCTATCAATTCTTCCTCAGCCTTCGGATACACAGCATGTATCTTCCCATCATATTCTTTTAGGGTCACTTCCTGTTTCTAACCTTCAGCATACATAAAAATTTTTAATTTTTCGGTGGCAGTCTTGACACACTTAGGAGGGTCTGCCATTTGAGCATCCACCATGCCTACATCAGCTTCGACAGGTTCAGAATACATAGCTTCAGCCTTAGGCAATGGATCAACATCAATCTGCATAGGAGCTTTCATTTTCTTATCAGCAAATTTGAGTCTTCCTTCGTCAACTGCTTTTTGCACAATATCCCTGAAGAGCACACAACGGTCAGTGTTATGTCCCAAAAAATTATGGAACTTACAATAACCCTTTTTCTTTCTTTGGTCAAGAGTTGGTATTTTAAGGCCTTTAGGCACTAATATTTGACCATCAGTTACTAAAAGATCAAAAATTTCATCACATTTAGTAACATCAAAAGTATAAGTCTTAGGCATAAATCTATCATTCTTAGGCTCTACAGGGTTATTCCCATTCGCAGGCCTTAATAATTTACAGGTATAAGGAGGACCAGGCTTAAGTTCAGCCACGTCTATCTCCTCTTCTTCGACATTACTATATGTAACGTCAAATTCTTCTTCGACATATGCCACTTTTTCTTTTTTATGATACCTATTCGACCTAGATTTTTCCTCTCTAAGCCTTTCAACTTGTCGAACTCTATCAGCCAAATGAGCCATATCTCGCAAATGAGATGTGTCTAATTTCTTTCTAATTGAGTAATCGAGGCCACCAGCAGCCATTTCGACAAGCTCATGTTCAGGGACTTGTGTGAAGCAACGAGATGTCAACAGCCTAAATCTGTTTAAGTAATCATCAATAGTTTCAGGCATTTTGCGCCGAACACTAGCCAATTCTTTAAGACTAATTTTCGACTGGCCCATGTAAAATTGTGCATGGAATGCCTTTTCTAATTGCCCCCATGTGAACATAGAACCAGGGGGTAAGGTCGTGAACCAAGTGAAAGCATTTTTAGTTAGAGAATTTGGAAAGTATTTCATCTTCAAATTCTCATTTTGTGCTAAGTCCCCAGCCTCAGTCAAGAAACGAGCAATGTGTTCGACTGTGGACTCATTTGTATCACCACCAAACTTAGTAAACTTGGGAACTTTCCATCCCCTTGGTAACTCAGTTTGTAATACGTATTCACATAATGGTGATACGAAGTTAGGCCTTTGTAAACCTATGTTAAGGCCATTTTGCGCCAAAATAGTTTCGACTAAAGTAGCTATATTGTTTTCTGCGCCAACATTGTGTTGTTGCACTTGTCGAACAACTTCATCAGCGTTCTGGTGTCTATTTACCAAAACTACTTCAGGGACGTGGTTTACTGCCCCTTGTAGTTCGCCTACAGTTGTGGACGCTTCGACTGCAACTGCTTCTTGGGGGTTAACTGGTGACGCATTACCCGCAATAATAGGAACTTGCCTATTATTAACCGCCGGAGCCCCAAAGAAATCTGCAATCCTACTCATCTGATTTGCCAACATTTGGTAACTGTTATTGGTATTTTGAATCAATGGATTGAAAACTGTACCAATTTGTTGGGTAAGCATATTAACCATATCGTGATTACTCTCGTCCACTTGCTGTCTTAAGGCCAACAAAGACGTATTGGTTAATGCTGGGGGATTTCGACCAAATACGCTCTCAGAAGAGACATGTGTAGGGGAAAAGGTCGAAATATGTGGCATTCCAGTAGGCATGCCATACATTCCCAAAGGAAATGGGGGTAAATGCACGTTATTCAAACGTGGGTCTAAACCGTTTCCCATTGCCATGTAAGGGCTATGAAGCCCTGCACTTAACGGCAAAGACATAGGCAAAGATGCCATTTCTGACTGCGTTGAACCAACATTAGTCATTGATAATGAAGGAACGATTGTCGACGATGATGGTCCTGTGCTAATGCTTGCAGAATCCATTGTTGTTCCTTGCCCTTGTGAAACCACAGGGTTGGAACTAGACGCATTATTCGTACTAGAACGAACCATTTTACCACTTCTCAAGTGCATACAACAGCGAATACAAAAGAGAGTACGAAAATGAACAAAATCAAAGGCAAAGTCCCACTGGGCGTGCCAATTTGTTTGCTGGTGTTTTTAGCAAACAATCACTAGTTTTATTAGAAGGTTTGTGAGATCAAACTAGAAAAATCTCAACGCAATTGCCTTTGAATTGCTGATAGTTTTTGTTTCAGAAAATGTAGAAAAGGGGACGATTTGCAAATGATTAACAGAATTGAAAAGAAAAGAAGCAGTAAATGGTGCAGGAATTGTAAAGAACAGACAAATAAATTGCATTGAATCATAAAAGTGGTACACGATCACGTACAGCGATTCTTCCACTCGTTTTTCGCTCTGGCTTGGAAGTTAGAGTTTCAGGAATCGGGTTGTGTATTGTGATTTGCGACCCGTGTTTCTTCTCAGAAACAGTTATTTATACAAAGGAAAAGAGGGGGAAAAACTGAACTAAGTAACTGCCTAGAAATTTGAAAATTAATAACTGCTACTCCTACTTTCGACCAGAACCGCTCTATCACGCTTCGACCAACTGCTAGTCTTCAGCGCATAACTGCTCTGTTTTCTGTCTGTCGAAAGCTTGCGTCCATTTTCCTCTCTCTTGCTTTTGCTTCCCCGGAAGCTTGTGGAGTTTACCTTGCGCATGACCATTTTCTCTGTCGAAATAATTTGGTCTTTGTCGAAATATAAGTCAAGCCTTGTTGACCATTTTCAATGAAGCCTGTCGAAATTACAGGCTAACACAATCACAACTTCTTTTGAATGCCACGTACTTACGCTTTCTTTATCTTTATTCTAGCGTTATTTTAACTTCTTGCAACGTTGGCTTATACTTTTTCAAGTATTTGCCATTTATACGCAAAATTCTTTCATCAGCGCCAATCTCTTTGACCTCATATGCGCCGTTTGAATAAACTTGTAAAATTTTAAATGGTCCTTCCCAACTTGGGGACCATTTACCAAAGACTTTATCTTTTTTATCCATAGGCAATAGGACCTTCCACACTAGATCACCTGAATCAAAGGCTTTAAACTTAACCTTTTTGTTATAAGTTTTAGCTACCCTCTCTTTCTGTCGAATAAGCATATCTAAAGCTAATAACCTTTCTTCGTCTAAATCAACCAATTCATCAAGCATCATATTCCAATAATAATCAGAGGGAATCTCCCACTGTCTTTGAATACTTGTTGATTGTAGACAAATTTCAACAGGCAACACTGCATCGTGTCCAAATGTTAGCCTATAAGGAGTAGTGTTGATAGATTCTTTGGGTGAATTTCGACAAGCCCATAATGCTTGATCAAGGGTATTATGCCAATTTTTTGGTTTCTGCCCAACATGCTTTTTAATCAAATTAATAATAACTTTATTGGCAGCTTCTACTTGTCCATTGGCTTGCGCATAATATGGTGTCGAAGTTAATAACTTAAAACCAATTTCAGAAGCAAACTCTACCATTTTTCTACCAGTGAAAACTGATCCCTGATCTGTAGTAATGGTTTCTGGAATTCCAAACCTATAAATGATATGATTTTGAATAAACCTTATCACTGCTTCTTGATCAACATTGGCTAAAGGTATAGCTTCAACCCATTTGGTGAAGTAATCAATTCCCACAAGGATATATCTATGGCCCTTCGACGAAGTTGGCTTTATCTCTCCAATCACATCTAGAGCCCAACCTCTAAATGGCCAAGGTTTGACTATGGCATGCAATTCATTTGCAGGTACATGTTGTATCCCAGCATGCTTTTGACACTCTTGGCATCCCTTAGCAAATTCTATGCAATCTTTCAGCATAGTTGGCCAATACATTCCTTGTCGAAATAATAACCACTTCATTTTGTGGCCTACTTGGTGTGAACCACATGCTCCACTATGTGTATCAGAAACTGCTAAATATGCCTCATTTTCACTAAGACATTTTAATAGTACTCCTTCAGGAGTCTTTTTAAACAATTCGTTTCCAATTATCACATAGCTCAAAGCTCTGTATTTTACCTTTTTATTGGTATTTCTTGTGGGATTTTGCAAATATTCCACAATAGGTCTTTGCCAATCATTATTGGTCATATTGTCAAGAGCAAGAATTTCTGCTAAGTCAAAGTTACCAAAAAATTGACGTTTTTCGACAACGACTAGTTCCTCGTTTGCGTTCGCATCTGTTGCCCCCCCAGTTGTTGGTGTTGACAATAGTGACGAAGAATAGTCATTAGAAATGATCTTATCCTTTATTTCAATTAACTCTTCCAGGATTTGTTTTGAAACTTTATAGCCTGAAGCAATTTGTGCCAATTCATTTGCCACTTGATTATCAATTCGTGGTAAATGTTCTAAGTGAACAGACTCAAATCTTTTTAACAAAGCATTGGCAACAACAAAGTATCTGATAAGGTGCTCTTTAATGCATTTGTACTCCCTTGTCAATTGTTTGACAACCAACTCAGAGTCACCTTTTATTTCGACATGACTTGCGCCCAGCTCAAGTAAAATTTCAAGGCCTACTATTAAAGCCTCATACTCAGCTTCATTATTGGAACAAACATCTCGAATTTTAAACTTATACTTCGTTGGAATGTTAGTAGGAGATATTATTAAAATACCAATCCCAACTCCATGTTTATGGCTTGAACCATCAAAGTACAACCTCCAAGGATATACGTCTACAAAACTTAATGTTTCTTCGACAACAGAATGGTCTACTATAAAATCAGCAACCACTTGTCCTTTAATTGATTTTAGAGGTTGATAAGTTAAGTTGTATTCTGACAAAGCCAAAGCCCATTTACCAATTCGGCTATGCATTATTGGTTTCGACAGCATATGCTTGATAACATCAAAATGCGAATAAACAGAAACATCAGCTGGTTTTATATATTGCTTTAACTTTGTACACGAGAAATACAAACAAAGGCACAACTTTTCTATAGGAGTGTACCTCGTTTCGGCATCATTTAAGACCCTACCGAGGTAATAAGTGGCTCTTTCGACACCACTATCATCCTCTTGTGCTAACATGCTACCTATTGTTCTATCAGAAGCTGCTATATACAATTTGAGCACTTTGTGTTTAATAGCAGGCAACAAAATTGGTGGTTTCATCAAATAAGACTTGATTTCGTCGAAGGCTGCTTGATGCATTGGTTCCCATTTGAACTCTTCTTCCTTCTTCAGTCTTAACAATGGCGAAAAAACTTGTGTTTTGCCACTTAGATTTGATATAAATCTTCGAAGGAAATTGATTTTTCCCAGCAACGACTGAAGCTCCTTTTTGGTCGAAGGGGCCTTCGTTTCCATAATTGCCTTGGTCTTATTTTGATTGATTTCAGTGCCTTTTTTTTGCACTATAAAACCTAAAAATTCACCTGCACGTACACAAAAGGCACATTTTAATGGATTTAATTTCAATCCATATTTCCTCATTCTTTCAAAAGAACGGCGAAGATGGTCTAAATGACCACTTTCTGAGGATGATTTAACCACCACATCATCTATGTATACTTGCATAAAATCATCAATAAAATCATGAAACATAGAATTCATGGCCCTCTGATATGTAGCACCAGCATTCTTTAAGCCAAAGGGCATTACTACCCATTCATAAACACCCAATGCCCCTGGACATCTAAAAGCAGTTTTCGACACATCCTCTTCAGCAATGAAGATTTGATTATACCCAGAATAACCATCGAGCATACTAAGATAATCAAATCCTGCTGCTGAATCTATTAGCATTTCTGCTACAGGCATTGCGTATTCATCCTTGGGAGTTGCATTATTTAAATCCCTAAAGTCTATGCAAACTCTAAGAGTCCCATTTTTCTTTATTACAGGAACTATATTGGCTAACCATTCGACATACCTGGCAGTTCTGATGAATTTGTTTCTGAATAGCCTTTCGATTTCCTCTTTGATCTTAGCCAACACTTGAGGAGCAAATCTTCTTGGCACTTGCTTCACTGGTTTCTTCCCTGGTCGAATTGGTAATTGCATTTCCACTACTTCTCGACTTAACCCAGGCATTTCGTCGTAATCCCAAGAAAAGCAGTCTTTGAACTCCCTTAGCAATGTGATGACTTGGATTTTTAGAGAAGCATCAATATTTGCACTAATATAAGTTGGCCGTTTTATTGAGCCATTTCCCAAATCAACTTCTTCTAACGGGTCTTGAGCTTGCACATGCTTTGCCGAATCTCTAGGATCCTTTTCAAAACCTAATGGATCATCATCATAAATGCAGTCAAGTCTTTCATCTATGACTATGCCATTTCCTTCATGTAACTCACTGGCTTCGACAGCCATTGTTTGTTGAATAATTTCGGCCTCTATAGCCGCTTTAAACTTGTTTTCGGCCATATAAGCCGTAATTTTGTCCCATGCATTGGGCACTGACATAAGAACACTTTCAAGAACCAGTGTTCCACCCCGTTGGTTGAAGAACACCATCAGGATAAACACTATCATCTCCCATTATTTCTCTTTCCCAAACAAAACCATAATTTGGGTCAAGATGAACTGAGGCAAAAACATTATCCGCTGGAACATATGCCTCATTAGAAGATGAACATGGCGCGATCTTCGCCATTTGTTTCTCAAAATTTTCCTTGGTAATTTGTTTCACATCAGCACGGAAGTAGCTCTGATCGGCTTCAACATACTCTACCAAACCATCTTCCTTCCACATCACTAAACGATGATGCAAAGTTGAAGGGACAACACCAACTCCATGGATCCACTCTCTACCAAGGAGTAAATTAAAATTCGCTTTAGAGGCTATCACTAAGAACAATGTAGTCCTCTTTATGGAACCAACGATTAAGTCCACCTCAATGGCCCCCAAAGAATGGCCAGTTTTGCCTTCATAGTTGCTTAATACAATGTTATGTGGCCTGAGGTCAGTGTCGAACTTACCAATCTTCTTCAAAAGACCATGTGGCATTAAATTCACTGCAGCTCCACCATCCACTAACACTTTGTTAATTCCAACACCATTGACTTTGGCTTGGACATACAGGGGTTTCAAGTGGTTTTGCATACTCATATCTAGCTTCTCGAAGGTAGCCATTTGGTCTTCGACACAACCATTGTTCATCACATAGTAACACATTGGCTTATGATGAGCCATATCCTCTGTAAAATCCTCTTCAACATCATTTGGTACTGTGATAACATCGTACTCAAGAGGCAGTATTGATACCACATTGCAAACAACATCGAAATCATCTTCAGAATCATCAAAATCAGACTCCATGTCTTCATCCATGTCGAAATCAGCATTCTTTTCTTTCACTGTTGACAATGGAGGAAACATTCTTTCAAGAGCAGGCCTTCTTGGCTTTTCTGTCACTACAGCCTTGCCTTTGGCCTTATTCGCTGCACACACATGACTAGCAACATCAGCATTCCTCTTTGTGGCAACTTCAGCTTTGTGAACCTCACTCTTCGCCACTATTATGCTTCGTGGAACTTGATTAATGTCAATCGTACTGCGTGGAACATGGTTATTAGCTGATAACTCTATTTTATATAGAGTTATTTGTGCTTTTTCACTTAGATAAATGCCCAATATCAAGTCTATTATATGTTAACTATGTTAGTATGAATAAAATAACAACATTTATGGTTTACAGATAAGAGAAGTCCATAACTTAGCATTTTATTGTATATTGGTATGTTTGATGTGTTTGTTCAGTGCAGCCGCAGTTTAGTGCAATTGCACCAGTTGATGCAACTGCACCAGGCAGTGCAATTGCATTTGGTGCAGCTGCACCACTCTGTACCGAAGCAGCTCACAACCCCACATTGGAAGCACCTCAATTCATACCATTGCTATAATGCTTAGTTGGATTGCTGCTTGCTCAGAAGTCACATGGGAACACATGGCCACTTGCAAAGGAGGCGCCTACAATCAAAAAGGCTTCACAAAGATCTATCTTACAAGACATGTGGCAACCATTTGTTGGACCTCAAATTAAGGATGAGTGTTGAAAGCCAAGCTGATCTTCAACTTTTAAAAAGTAACCATGGTTTGGTTAACTTAACTCAGCAAGGAAACCTCAACATGAAGGAAATCTCCAAGGCTATAAATAGGACTCAAATTCCTCACTTGAAAATATTCCAAATTGTAGAGAATCATATCATATATCATATACTCTTTTTATTTTTAGTTTTTCTTAGTTTTAAAGTTTTATTTTCTTATAGTTTCATAGTGTTAGTTTGAGAGGAAGGTAAGAGGAAGTTTACAACTTCTATCTCCACTTCTTCAAAGAGCTAATAGGTGCAAGAAATTAGTTGTAAGCAAATATATGCAAGAGTTTTCCATTTGTTACTCTTTTGAATTCTCTTGTACTTCTCTTTATTGCAATATGCTTTCATTCACTTATATTTGCTTTATCATGCTCATCATGAGCTAAACTCTTTTGAGTTTGGATGTTCTAGCTTTCCAATGATCTTTTGAGGAAAGTTATTGTGTTTTCAAGTGGTGTGCACTTTAGTTCTTGTGCTTAAATTCTTAATCTTGTTTTAATATTGATCACTTAAAACAAGTAGAGTTATATTCACTTAATTGGCTTATAACTAGAAATCAAGAACTAAGTAAGGATAAGTGTTTAATAAAGCTTCTTGTTAAACTTGTTTTAACAAAGTTAGCTTGTTAATTCCATGTTAATTCTTAGCTTAAGATTAACATAGTCCTTACAACAAAAGTGTAGAGATCTTAAGATACAAGAGTGTACTTATTTAAGCAACTTGGATCATCTGTAAGGGGGCGAGAGAGGCACTGACAACCCTACTCTTTACCGCAAAAAAACAGGATCATATTGAGCTTATAACGAAACTCTGACGAAAGTAGCTGACCAGCACACACTGATGCAACTGCACTAAGTGCAATTGCACCACAAGAAAACACAATACACTCAAAAGTGACTTAGCTTGTGAAAACATTCCAACTCTCATTCTCAACTGATTTCTTACACAATTTACTTGCTTTCTGTTTATTTATTTTCATTTCAACTTCAACCAAAACCCAAAATTTTGAATAGTGTAGTCACACTAGTTTGCCTTTCTTTACAAACAACACATAAGAGTTAATCCAATCTCTGTGGGTTCGATCTTTAATACTATAACTTGTGACTGTGTATACTTGCGCATAATGTTATCTATTTACACAACACCAAGTTTTTGGCGCCGTTGCCGGGGATTGTCATTAATTTTTGTTGTTTTAAAGATAGTAGATTAGTGTTTATTTTTATTTGTTTTGTTATTCTGGTATTTTGTTTGTCTGTGCAGAAACAGGTGTATTTACACCTAGTGCAACTGCACTAGCTTATGCCCAGAGACAGATCTCCAGAATTTGATTTAAATCCAGAAATAGAAAGACAGTTTAGAAGTTGCGAAAGCTCCAGAAACAAAGACTTCAAAGTTGCAGCAATACCATGTCTCAACAAGGTGAAGGAGAAGGCTCAAGACCAGCCTCAGTCAGAGGTGGTCCTGGATCACAAGGAGATGCTGAAGCAGATCACAGGAATCAATTCATTCGCATGGGACCAATAGGTATGATTAATGATAGAGATAGACCTATGAGAGATTATGCTATGTTTGATCATCAAAACATGCAAACAAGCATAGCAAGACCTCACATAGAAGCTGTCCATTTTGAATTTAAAGCTATGATGTTTCAAATGTTACAAACAATTGGTCAATTTGGTGGATTTCTTCATGAAGATCCCCATGAGCATTTAAAACAGTTTTTAGAAATATGTAGTAACTTTATCATTCCTGGTGTTAGTGAAGATGCATTTAGACTTAAGCTATTTCCATATTCTTTGAAAGATAAGGCTAAATCATGGTTAAATTCATTGGAGCCTAATTCTATTCATACATGGAATGAAATGGCTGAAAAGTTTTTGTCAAAATATTTCCCACCTATCAAAAATGCCAGAATGAGAAATGATATTACATCTTTTAGACAAAAAGAATCTGAATCATTGTTTGAAGCATGGGAAAGATGGAAAGAACTTTTAAGAAAATGTCCACACCATGGTCTTCCAGTCATTATTCAGATGGAAACATTTTATAATGGTTTGGAACCACAAACTAGAATAATGCTTGATGCATCATCTGGTGGTGTATTGTTAAATCTGTCTTATAATGAAGCATGTGAATTGATTGATAGAATTGCTACTAATAGTTCTAGTTGGCCTACTGAGAGGGTAAGTGCCCAAAAGAAATCATCAGGGGTACATGAAATTAGTGAAATATCAGCCCTATCTGCTCAAGTAGCCTCACTAGCAAACATGTTCAAAAACTTCACCACAACCAGTGCAACTGCATCTAGTGCAGCTGCACCAGTAGAGAACACTGCAGCAGCAATAGAACAAGCCCCTCCGGGAGCTATAAGTTGTGTTTATTGTGGAGGAGGTCACCTTTATGAGGAGTGTCCTAGCAACCCTGTCTCTGTAAATTATGTAAGTTATAATAGGAATAACAACCCTTACTCCAATACCTATAATGCTGGTTGGAAGGACCATCCAAACTTCAGATGGAACAATACTAGTGCACCTGCACCTAGTGCAACTGCACCAACCCTTCCACCAAGATTTCAATCTCAGAACTACCAAAGGCCTCAACAACAACAACCTGCTACTGATAACTCCTTAGAAGGTTTGCTCAAATCTTTCATTAGTGAAACTAGAACAGCTAGGCAAGCCCAAGATGCATCAATCAAAAATTTGGAGAATCAGGTAGGTCAGTTAGCAACTGCTCTGTATCAGAGACCA
Organism: Astragalus glycyphyllos; assembly: GCA_963573325.1. Taxonomy (NCBI): domain Eukaryota; kingdom Viridiplantae; phylum Streptophyta; class Magnoliopsida; order Fabales; family Fabaceae; genus Astragalus; species Astragalus glycyphyllos. The sequence goes on from OY754307.1 coordinate 44,125,803, forward strand.
ACAGGTACATTACCCTCTAATACAGAAGCAACTCCATCTCAAAGGCCAGGTAAAGAACAAGTGAAAGCTATATCTCTCAGAAATGGGAAGGATCTAGCAGAACCTTATGAGAATGAAGGTACAGGTAAGGGAGAAAAATATAAAAATGAAAAAAATTCTCAAAATGCAGAAGCACCTGATGCATCTGCATCTCATGAAGTTCCAACTCCAAGGTTAGTTCCTGAATACCCTCCTCCTCCTTTTCCTCAAAGATTAAAAAAAGCACATGAGGAGAAGCAATTCAGTAAGTTTTTAAATGTTCTAAAGCAATTGCATATTAATGTTCCCTTGATTGAAGCATTGCAACTAATGCCTAATTATGCTAAATTCATGAAAGATGTTCTTTCAAAAAGAAGATGATTAGGTGAATTTGAAACAGTTGCTTTGTCCAAAGAATGTAGTTTGATTTTGCAAAACAAAATTCTAAGAAAATTAAAAGATCCAGGTAGCTTTACAATTCCATTTTCAATAGGTAATTATTATACAGGTCGTGCATTGTGTGATTTAGGAGCAAGCATCAACTTGATGCCTAAATCTGTCTTTACACAGTTAGGAATTGGACATGCTAAGCCTACATCTTTAACATTGTCACTTGCAGACAGGTCAATAGCTTACCCAGAAGGAATCATTGAAGATATCTTGGTAAAGGTTGACAAATTTGTATTTCCTGTAGATTTTGTTATTCTAGACTTTGTTGCAGATGAAGAAGTACCAGTTATTCTTGGAAGGCCATTCTTAGCAACTGGGAAAACATTGATTGATGTGCAAAAAGGAGAACTAACCATGAGAGTAAATGATCAAGAGGTGAAATTCAATGTAATGAATGCTCTGAATTATCCTGCAGAGGAAAGTGAAGAATGTTCAGCAATTATCTCTCTTGATCATTTGGTGCAAAAGCAGTTCAACAAGCAGTATGATCATCTTACCAGTGCACTTGCACCTGATGCAAATGCACTTCCTGAAGAAGAAATGCTGGAAAAAGACATACTGCCAAAGGAAGAACCAACACCTAAGGTATGGGCTAGAACTTATGAATCTCTTAATTTAGAAGACCCTAACCTTAAACAAAATTTACCCTCAATTGAACAATCTCCCAAATTAGAATTGAAAGAACTGCCTCAACATTTAAAATATGCTTTCTTAGGAGAAGGTGATACACTTCCGGTTATCATATCATCTGAGCTATCATTAGAACAGGAAAATGATCTCATTAGTACTTTAAAAAAGCATAAGAAAGCTATAGGTTGGCAGATGGCAGACATAAAAGGAATTAGCCCTTCAATTTGCATGCATAGGATAATTTTAGAAGAGAATTCTAAAAATTACATAGAAGGACAAAGAAGGCTAAATCCAATAATGAAAGAGGTTGTAAAGAAAGAAATAATTAAGTGGCTAGATGCTGGAATCATATACCCCATATCAGATAGTGCATGGGTAAGCCCTGTACAATGTGTTCCTAAGAAAGGGGGTGTGACAGTAATAGCCAATAAGGCCACAAAAAAGGATCTGTATGGATTACAGAAAACTCAATAAGGCCACAAAAAAGGATCACTTTCCTTTGCCTTTCATTGATCAAATGTTAGATAGGTTAGCAGGAAAAGAGTTTTATTGTTTCTTAGATGGTTATTCAGGTTACAATCAAATTGCAATAGAACCTAAGGATCAACAAAAAACTACTTTTACATGTCCCTATGGTACCTTTGCATTTAGAAGGATGCCTTTTGGACTTTGTAATGCACCTGCTACATTTCAAAGATGCATGATGTCTATATTTTCTGACTTCATTGAGCAATCAATGGAAGTTTTTATGGATGATTTTTCAGTTTTTGGAGAAACATTTCCATTATGTTTATCAAATTTAGAAAAAATTCTCCAAAGATGTGAAGACACCAACCTAGTACTCAATTGGGAGAAGTGCCATTTCATGGTACAAGAAGGCATTGTGCTTAGACATAAAATTTCAAAAAAAGCTCTTGAAGTGGATAAGGCCAAGATTGAGGTCATTGAGAAATTACCACCTCCATCAACTGTCAAAGGAATCAGAAGCTTCTTAGGCCATGCTGGCTTCTATAGAAGATTCATCAAAGATTTTTCAAAAATTTCTAAACCATTGTGTACTCTTTTACAATTAGATACACAATTTCACTTTGATGAACTCTGTATGGAAGCATTTCAAAAGCTTAAAAAGGCACTGGTAACTGCACCAGTGATAGTAACACCAGATTGGAGCAGGCCCTTTGAACTCATGTGTGATGCTAGTGACTTTGCAGTAGGAGCTATCCTAGGGCAAAGGTATGACAAAATCTTTCACTCAATTTATTATGCTAGCAGAACACTTATTGAAGCTCAAATGAATTATACTGTGACAGAGAAAGAGTTATTAGCTGTTGTATTTGCATTTGATAAGTTTAGATCCTACTTGATTGGCACTAAAGTTATTGTTTATACTGACCATTCTGCCATCAAGTATTTGCTTGCAAAGAAGGATGCAAAACCAAGGCTAATTAGATGGATTCTCCTCCTTCAAGAATTTGATCTTGAGATTAGAGACAAAAAGGGGGTGGAGAACCAAGTGGCTGACCATTTATCTAGATTAGAAAGTGAAAATGCAGGTACACAAGAAATCAAGGAGAATTTTCCAGATGAGAAGTTGTTGGCAATTACCAATAATACAATAAGTGCTTGTGCAATAAGTGCAATTGCACCAGCCAGTGCAATTACACCAAGTGCAAATGCACCATGGTATGCTGACATAGTCAATTTCCTTGTGAGTAGAATTGTACCAAAGGACATGAGCTATCAACAAAGAAGGAGATTCTTCTACATAGTAAAGCAATACTATTGGGATGAACCCTATCTGTATAAGATGTGTCCAGATCAAATAATGAGGAAATGCATTCCAGAATCAGAGCAGAAAGCAGTGCTTCTGCACTGTCATTAAGCACCATATGGAGGTCACTTTGGAAGCAACAGAACAGCAGCTAAAGTATTGCAGTCAGGTTATTTCTGGCCCACTTTATTTAAAGATGCTTATAATTGGGTCAAAACCTGTGACAAATGCCAAAGAAGTGGAAACATTTCTGAAAAACAGGAAATGCCTAGAACTAATATTTTGGAAATTGAGCTTTTTGATGTTTGGGGCATGGATTTCATGGGTCCTTTTCCACCTTCTTTTGGCAACAATTACATATTAGTAGCTGTTGATTATGTGTCCAAATGGGTAGAGGGAGTAGCATTACCAAATAATGATGCCAAATCAATTAGCAAATTTCTTCAAAGAAACATTTTTACAAGATTTGGCACCCCAAGAGCAATCATCAATGATGAAGGCTCACATTTTTGCAATAAACTTATTGAAAAACTTCTTGCAAAATAAGGGATCAAATACAAGATAGCTACAGCCTATCATCCACAAACCAGTGGACAAGCTGAATTATCTAATAGGGAAATTAAGAGAATGCTTGAAAAAATGGTTGGACCAACAAGAAAAGATTGGTCCTTACACTTAGATGAAGCATTATGGGCATATAGGACTGCATTTAAAACTCCATTAGGTATGTCCCCCTATAGGATAGTTTATGGCAAAGCATGCCATCTGCCTATTGAGTTAGAAAACAAGTCATATTGGGCTATTAAAAAGCTGAACTTTGATCTCAATAGGGCAGGAAAACAAAGGTTTTTAGAGCTTAATGAATTAGAAGAATTTAGGCATTTCTCTTATGAGAATGCAGAAATGTACAAAGCTAAAACCAAAGCATGGCATGATAAGAAGATCCAAAGGAGAGAACTTAGAGAAGGAGGATTGGTTCTGTTATACAATTCTAGGTTGAAATTGTTCCCTGGAAAATTAAAATCAAGATGGACAGGACCATTCAAATTAGTTAAAGTCTATCCTCATGGTGCAGTTGATCTTTATGATGCAGCCTCAAATACCACTTTCAAGGTAAATGGGCAAAGAGTCAAAATGTATTTTGGTGAACATGTGGTGCAAGGTGAAAGCACCACTCATTTTGAAAATTCCTGAAACAAGGAAAACTCAGGCTGAAAGACTCTTAAAACAAGCGCTTGATGGGAGGCAACCCATAAATTTTTGATAAATATTTAATATTTTGTGCAATTTGATGTTTTTTAAGTGTTTTGTAGATAAACAGGAATTGGTGCAACTGCACCAGGTGCAAATGCACCTATTACTCATCAGGAGCAATTGCACCGAACCACTTTCCAGTGCTACTGCACCAACAATTTCAAAAAGGGAGGATGATTTTGATGAAGTGCCAGCGCAACACAACGTACTTTAGTTTAAATGGTGTGGATTCACCTAATCAGACACGTGTAGCCTTGCATGTTAGCCCACATAGCCTAACGGCTAGAAACATCCATCAAATCAACCTCCACTCATACCTCTACCTCATTTAAACCATCCCACTAACCCAAAAAGTAACCGTTCACCACTTCTTTCAATACACAAACAGTAACCACGTCTCACAATCTCTTCTTTCTCAGAAAATTCCCAAATTCATACACTGTTCATCTTCAACTTCTTAACAAATTCAAACCCCAATCTCTCACAATGGCACGCAAACAGGTAGCAACAAAGTCCTCTGACAAGAACGCAGGTGCAGAACCATCAAAGAAATCTTCTGGTGCAACTGCATCAGTCACTGTTACACTTGATGTGGCAAACCCACACTTCTGGGAGATGAAATTCTGGCCGGAACGTGGCTATAATCTGATGAGGGCACATCCCAATTTCTTAGCAACTGTTGGTGCTCAACATTGGGATTTGTTCGTCCAACACAGGGCTTATTACTTGGAACAACTGGTGAGAGAGTTTTATGCTGGAATTCTGAATAGCAAGGGAGGTAAAACTCAAAACTTCTCTGTTGTTAGGGGTAGAAAAATCTTTTTTGATGAAAAGAAACTGAATGATCATTATAATCTGTTCTATAATGGTCCTAATTTTGATGAAAAAATAGAAACCTACGGGAAGAAACAAATGGAGATCATTAAATCTAGGGTAGCAGTACCTAATGCTCCATGGGAAAAGTTCACTCACACTGAGTTTAAGGTGAAAACCAAATATCTCATCCCTGAGTTAGGAAACTGGCACACATTCATAAACTGCTCCATTTTGCCCACTTCACATGCTTACACAGTCTCTAAGGATAGATTGATCATTCTTGATTCAATTTTGACTGCTGAGAATGTAAACATTGGAAAAATTATCAACAAGGAAATCATAGATTGCTCAGAAAAAACAGAAGGATTCCTTTATTTTCCATGTTTGATTACTGAACTGTGTATGAAGCAAGGGGTTCATATCACTGTTGAAGAACATCAATACAGAAAATTTCCACCTGGAGCCTTATCTGCAGAGTTGAAAGAAAGAAGAGCTGCAAAGGAACAACCAAACTTGGTGCAGGAGCACCTAGTGCAAAAGCACCAAGCTGTTTGGAAATTCCAACAAGAACAACATGAGTGGCTACAACAAAGGCTTTTGGAAATTTCTCAATTACCCACAGTGTTAGACACCCCAGAGTTTCCATCATGGGTATTTGAAGAAGAAACAGATAAAGAAAAAGAAGAAGAACTGGAGAAAGAAGAAAGTGAGGAAGAAAAGAAAAAGAAGAAGGTGTTAAAAAGAAAGAAAGAAACAGAAAGAAGATGGAAGGGAAAGAAGAAGAAAGTGGAGGAAGTTCTGAATGAAGAGTTGGAGGATACTGATGAAGACCCAGAAACAGTGAAAATGGTGAAAGAGATGGAAAGAAATGAAGATAAGGATAGTGAAGAAACTGATACTGATGATGAAGGTGATTTGGATTTGACCATGGAGGAAATGTTAAGGAAGAAGAAGGCTGCTAAAAATCCATTAGAGCCACTCCTCACCAAAGCAACCCAATCCAAGCAACAACCCCAAATCACCCCAGGACAAGAAAAATCCCCATCCATTTCACCAATTCAATCACCACAACACAAATCACCAGCTCCAAAAGAACCAACCCCGCCAACACAACCAGAGACCACTGTTATTCCAACTAACCCCAATATTTTGAAAGAAAATTTGCAGGTTATCAATGAAGAACCAGGGGAAGAAACTGGAATTGGAGGTCCTGAAAAAGCAGCAACTGGTGCAACTGCACCTAGTGCTACTACATCAAGTGCAGTTGCATCCCAGCAAATTCCAACAGTCACCACCTACTCAACAGATGTGCATGACACGATTGCTGTAGTGCTGAAGGAATTAGCAGACAAAAGGAGTCAAGAATCTGCAAGAATCCTCCTAGGAATTGCTGAGGCAGCTGGAATTGCTCAGGAAACCCCAACAACAGGTAAAGCTGAAAAGGAGGTGGATAAATCTGGTGAAAAAGGAAAGGCTAAAGAAACATCTGAAGTGCACGCAAAGGAAGTGGAGGAAGGTCAAAAACAACAAGCCAAGGAGAAAGAAGGAGGTCAAAAATCAACCACTGAAGAGACTGCTGCAAAGGAGAAGCAACCACAAGAAGTTGCTGATCAGAGCAGTGCAGTTGCACTTGGTGCAACTGCACCAACAGAAACAATTGGTGCTGATGCACCACCTGAAGCAGAGAAGACAACAACAAAACCAACTGAGCCTGGAGCAACTGCATCCAAGGCAGCAGCAGCAAAGAGGCCAAAGAAATTACAAGTCAAAAAAGCAGCAACAAGGGCTAGCAACAGACTCAGATCTGGAGCAAAACCCGAGTAATTTTAAATGTTGTTTTTAAATATTTTCAGTACTTTATGAACTTATATAACTGTGTTATCTGTTTTAATCCCACATGTATTAACCCCCCTCCCCCATTTTGAACAAATTTCTTTTGAAAACTCAACTTAAGAGCAGTGAGGACACTGCTCACTTTTAAGTTGGGGGGAGAACATTAAAACTTTTCATGCATGTGTTAGTATTTATCTTATGTGTGTTTGTTTCAATTGTTGTGTCTATTATGTGTGTTTTGTTAATAAATGTCATGTTTTAATTTGTTTTAGATTTACTTAGTATTTAATTAACTAATATTTTGAAGATTTGATGAATCTTGAAGCATGATCAGCTTAGTATCTTTTTCAAAAACTTAAAGAAAAATGCAATTTACGAATTGATTTTAATGATGAACAAAAGAAAAAGAAAAAGAAGCCTTATTTTTCCAAAAATGACCATTGTTATTATCACTTCAACACATCAAAGCTGAATTTTGAAAAGAACCTTACTATGTGATAAGCTATCTGATGCAAGAGGGATTTTGAGAAAACTAAGGTCAAAAACAAATTTTTATTAAAAATATAGAAGAGCTTAAAGAAATAAGTTTGGGGGAATTTTTATGAATACAAAGGCTTGAGTATGAAAAAAAAAACTTAGAGTAATCAATGCATATAGGTTACCAAAAGAGCTCAAAATGAAAGAAAGCTTTATTGCCTGAGTCATAAACTGTACCTGTTCCAATAAATGCATTTGGTCAGAAAAAGAAAAATTCAAAGAAAAAGAAAAAGAAGAAAAGAAGACAGAACTGACCAAAGAAAAAAAAGTATGCATAAGGAGGACAGTGAGGAGGGCAATATTAGCTAGAAGTCTTGAAAAGAAAAATCAAGTGCAGTTGCACTAAGTGCAACTGCACCATCAAAAAGTTTAGTGCAATTGCACCAATACAAAAAAAAAATACCTAGTGCAATTGCACCTCAGAAAAACAATGCACTTGCACTCACTGCATTTGCATCAAGAAGAAAAAAAAAACCACCAGAAATACAAAAAGTGCATTGACTCAACATTTTGAAATACTCTATCCAAGCCCTTTGTTGTGCTTAAGGCCCCCACTCTTGAGGACTTTGTTAGTCTACTCTATATTTTGAAACATCTTTGTTTTGACCGAACGTGATCTAAATTTTTCAAAGGCTAGGAGAAACTTGTTACTTAGTTTTGGAACTGATTGAATCTCAGTGGGGCACACACTCACACAAATGAGTTTTAATAACTTTGGATGTTTTGGAATTCAAAGGCACAAAAGACGAAAGTTTCTGAAAAATGAAGTTCATGAGTTGCATTTATTGAAAAAAACATTCTGTGAAAGAGATATGAGCTGATCTGTTCTTCTTGATTCTGGAAATCTTATTTGTGTTTTCTTTTTGTCATTGCTTGAGGACAAGCAACGATTTAAGTTTGGGGGTGTGATAACTCTATTTTATATAGAGTTATTTGTGCTTTTTCACTTAGATAAATGCCCAATATCAAGTCTATTATATGTTAACTATGTTAGTATGAATAAAATAACAACATTTATGGTTTACAGATAAGAGAAGTCCATAACTTAGCATTTTATTGTATATTGGTATGTTTGATGTGTTTGTTCAGTGCAGCCGCAGTTTAGTGCAATTGCACCAGTTGATGCAACTGCACCAGGCAGTGCAATTGCATTTGGTGCAACTGCACCACTCTGTACCGAAGCAGCTCACAACCCCACATTGGAAGCACCTCAATTCATACCATTGCTATAATGCTTAGTTGGATTGCTGCTTGCTCAGAAGTCACATGGGAACACATGGCCACTTGCAAAGGAGGCGCCTACAATCAAAAAGGCTTCACAAAGATCTATCTTACAAGACATGTGGCAACCATTTGTTGGACCTCAAATTAAGGATGAGTGTTGAAAGCCAAGCTGATCTTCAACTTTTAAAAAGTAACCATGGTTTGGTTAACTTAACTCAGCAAGGAAACCTCAACATGAAGGAAATCTCCAAGGCTATAAATAGGACTCAAATTCCTCACTTGAAAATATTCCAAATTGTAGAGAATCATATCATATATCATATACTCTTTTTATTTTTAGTTTTTCTTAGTTTTAAAGTTTTATTTTCTTATAGTTTCATAGTGTTAGTTTGAGAGGAAGGTAAGAGGAAGTTTACAACTTCTATCTCCACTTCTTCAAAGAGCTAATAGGTGCAAGAAATTAGTTGTAAGCAAATATATGCAAGAGTTTTCCATTTGTTACTCTTTTGAATTCTCTTGTACTTCTCTTTATTGCAATATGCTTTCATTCACTTATATTTGCTTTATCATGCTCATCATGAGCTAAACTCTTTTGAGTTTGGATGTTCTAGCTTTCCAATGATCTTTTGAGGAAAGTTATTGTGTTTTCAAGTGGTGTGCACTTTAGTTCTTGTGCTTAAATTCTTAATCTTGTTTTAATATTGATCACTTAAAACAAGTAGAGTTATATTCACTTAATTGGCTTATAACTAGAAATCAAGAACTAAGTAAGGATAAGTGTTTAATAAAGCTTCTTGTTAAACTTGTTTTAACAAAGTTAGCTTGCTAATTCCATGTTAATTCTTAGCTTAAGATTAACATAGTCCTTACAACAAAAGTGTAGAGATCTTAAGATACAAGAGTGTACTTATTTAAGCAACTTGGATCATCTGTAAGGGGGCGAGAGAGGCACTGACAACCCTACTCTTTACCGCAAAAAAACAGGATCATATTGAGCTTATAACGAAACTCTGACGAAAGTAGCTGACCAGCACACACTGATGCAACTGCACTAAGTGCAATTGCACCACAAGAAAACACAATACACTCAAAAGTGACTTAGCTTGTGAAAACATTCCAACTCTCATTCTCAACTGATTTCTTACACAATTTACTTGCTTTCTGTTTATTTATTTTCATTTCAACTTCAACCAAAACCCAAAATTTTGAATAGTGTAGTCACACTAGTTTGCCTTTCTTTACAAACAACACATAAGAGTTAATCCAATCTCTGTGGGTTCGATCTTTTATACTATAACTTGTGACTGTGTATACTTGCGCATAATGTTATCTATTTACACAACACCATTAGCCAAATGACTTGGAACCTTGTTAATGTCAAAGTGTGCCTTCTTCTTCTGTTGTCTTTGGTAACGACGCCACTGTGTTCTAGTCATGGGGTTCTTACCCTTATAGTTATTCTTATAATTAAGCTTAGCAGCATCAGTACCTGGCTTGACAGCTTTAGCACGTTGATTATTGGGCACCCACGCTTCAACAGGAGCACTAGCACTTGGGACAAAGGATTTATTTGTTGACAGCTTCAAATACCCTTTCGCGGAGGACTTCTCCTTAGCAAATTGTCGTTTGCTTGTTGAAGGCTTTGTTGACACATTAGCCTTATAGCCAGGAAGATCTCCTTTTGCAAAGTCAAACTTCGGCCTGTTATCAAGCCATTTTCTTTTACGTTGTTGTTGATCCTGATAACCTTCGACAGCTTTAGCTGCTTCTTTGTCGAAGACAGCGCAGCACCTTGGGCAAAGCATAACTTCAGAGTTATTCCACTTACACCGATTGAGGAAATCTATCAATTCTTCCTCAGCCTTTGGATACACAGCATGTATCTTCCCATCATATTCTTTTAGGGTCACTTCCTGTTTCTTACCTTCAGCATACATAAACCCTTTTAATTTTTCGGTGGCAGTCTTGACACACTTAGGAGGGTCTGCCATTTGAGCATCCACCATGCCTACATCAACTTCGACAGGTTCAGAATACATAGCTTCAGCCTTAGGCAATGGATCAACATCAATCTGCATAGGAGCTTTCATTTTCTTATCAGCAAATTTAAGTCTTCCTTCGTCAACTGCTTTTTGCACAATATCCCTGAAGAGCACACAACGGTCAGTGTTATGTCCCAAAAAATTATGGAACTTACAATAACCCTTTTTCTTTCTTTGGTCAAGAGTTGGTATTTTAAGGCCTTTAGGCACTAATATTTGACCATCAGTTACTAAAAGATCAAAAATCTCATCACATTTAGTAACATCAAAAGTATAAGTTTTAGGCATAAATCTATCATTCTTAGGCTCTACAGGGTTATTCCCATTCGCAGGCCTTAATAATTTACAGGTATAAGGAGGACCAGGCTTAAGTTCAGCCACGTCTATCTCCTCTTCTTCGACATTACTATATGTAACGTCAAATTCTTCTTCGACATATGCCACTTTTTCTTTTTTATGATACCTATTCGACCTAGATTTTTCCTCTCTAAGCCTTTCAACTTGTCGAACTCTATCAGCCAAATGAGCCATATCTCGCAAATGAGATGTGTCTAATTTCTTTCTAATTGAGTAATCAAGGCCACCACCAGCCATTTCGACAAGCTCATGTTCAGGGACTTGTGTGAAGCAACGAGATTTCAACAGCCTAAATCTATTCAAGTAATCATCAATAGTTTCAGGCATTTTCCGCCGAACACTAGCCAATTCTTTAAGACTAATTTTCGACTGGCCCATGTAAAACTGTGCATGGAATGCCTTTTCTAATTGCCCCCATGTGAACATAGAACCAGGGGGTAAGGTCGTGAACCAAGTGAAAGCATTTTTAGTTAGAGAATTTGGAAAGTATTTCATCTTCAAATTCTCATTTTGTGCTAAGTCCCCAGCCTCAGTCAAGAAACGAGCAATGTGTTCGACTGTGGACTCATTTGTATCACCACCAAACTTAGTAAACTTGGGAACTTTCCATCCCCTTGGTAACTCAGTTTGTAATACGTATTCACCTAATGGTGATACGAAGTTAGGCCTTTGTAAACCTATGTTAAGGCCATTTTGCGCCAAAATAGTTTCGACTAAAGTAGCTATATTGTTTTCTGCGCCAACATTGTGTTGTTGCACTTGTCGAACAACTTCATCAGCGTTCTGGTGTCTATTTACCAAAACTACTTCAGGGACGTGGTTTACTGCCCCTTGTAGTTCGCCTACAGTTGTGGACGCTTCGACTGCAACTGCTTCTTGGGGGTTAACTGGCGACGCATTACCCGCAATAATAGGAACTTGCCTATTATTAACCGCTGGAGCCCCAAAGAAATCTGCAATCCTACTCATCTGATTTGCCAACATTTGGTAACTGTTATTGGTATTTTGAATCAATGGATTGAAAACTGTACCAATTTGTTGGGTAAGCATATTAACCATATCGTGATTACTCTCGTCTACTTGCTGTCTTAAGGCCAACAAAGACGTATTGGTTAATGCTGGGGGATTCCGACCAAATACGCTCTCAGAAGAGACATGTGTAGGGGAAAAGGTCGAAATATGTGGCATTCCAGTAGGCATGCCATACATTCCCAAAGGAAATGGGGGTAGATGCACGTTATTCAAACATGGGTCTAAACCGCTTCCCATTGCCATGTAAGGGCTATGAAGCCCTGCACTTAACGGCAAAGACATAGGCAAAGATGCCATTTCTGACTGCGTTGAACCAACATTAGTCAGTGATAATGAAGGAACGATTGTCGACGATGATGGTCCTGTGCTAATGCTTGCAGAATCCATTGTTGTTCCTTGCCCTTGTGAAACCACAGGGTTGGAACTAGACGCATTATTCGTACTAGAACGAACCATTTTACCACTTCTTAAGTGCATACAACAGCGAATACAAATAAGAGAGTACGAAAATGAACAAAATCAAAGGCAAAGTCCCACTGGGCGTGCCATTTTGTTTGCTGGTGTTTTTAGCAAACAATCACTAGTTTTATTAGAAGGTTTGTGAGATCAAACTAGAAAAATCTCAAAGCAATTGCCTTTGAATTGCTGATAGTTTTTGTTTCAGAAAATGTAGAAAAGGGGACGATTTGCAATGATTAACAGAATTGAAAAGAAAAGAAGCAGTAAATGGTGCAGGAATTGTAAAGAAAAGACAAATAAATTGCATTGAATCATAAAAGTGGTACACGATCACGCACAGCGATTCTTCCACTCGTTTTTCGCTCTGGCTTGGAAGTTAGAGTTTCAGGAATCGGTTTGTGTATTGTGATTTGCGACCTCTGTTTCTTCCCAGAAACAGTTATTTATACAAAGGAAAAGAGGGGGAAAAACTGAACTAAGTAACTGCCTAGAAATTTGAAAATTAATAACTGCTACTCCTACTTTCGACCAGAACCGCTCTATCACGCTTCGACCAACTGCTAGTCTTCAGCGCATAACTGCTCTGTTTTCTGTCTGTCGAAAGCTTGTGTCCATTTTCCTCTCTCTTGCTTTTGCTTCCCCGGAAGCTTGTCGAGTTTACCTTGCGCATGACCATTTTCTCTGTCGAAATAATTTGGTCTTCGTCGAAATATAAGTCAGGCCTTGTTGACCATTTTCAATGAAGCCTGTCGAAATTACAGGCTAACAGTATTGTGATTTGCGACCCCTGTTTCTTCTCAGAAACAGTTATTTATACCAAGGAAAAGAGGGGGAAAAACTGAACTAAGTAACTGCCTAGAAATTTGAAAATAAGTAACTGCTACTCCTACTTTCGACCAGAACCGCTCTATCACGCTTCGACCAACTGCTAGTCTTCAGCGCATAACTGCTCTGTTTTCTGTCTGTCGAAAGCTTGTGTCCATTTTCCTCTCTCTTGCTTTTGCTTCCCCGGAAGCTTGTCGAGTTTACCTTGCGCATGACCATTTTCTCTGTCGAAATAATTTGGTCTTCGTGAAATATAAGTCAGGCCTTGTTGACCGTTTTTAATGAAGCCTGTCGAAATTACAGGCTAACAAATTGCCCCCCAAAAATGTCTTTTTCGACTGAACTTGAGGAGGAAGAAGAGAAAGACATTTTTGAATTCACCATCGAAATAACTTTGCACTTGAGTAAAATAGCTGTATACCTGATGTCACCACTGTTAAGTGTTGTTGACGTTACTCCTATATTGGTGTATTACGTGGCCTTCAAAGTTTTACTTCTCAGTAAATGCCTTATCTCACCATTTCCTATAAGGTTTCTCCAATTCTTCCACTTCTTTTGCCCCATAAGTTGCCATCAATAATCCATATTCAAACCTTGAACTTGAACAGCCTGTAATTTCGGCCTTTGACTATGTTTACTGATTCTCTGTTTTAACTTTGAATGGTTCCACCATTTTCCGTTACGTTACTAACGCCGTAATTAAAGTGATACCTCACTTCTCGGAACGCCAAACTCGTAACCAACTGACGCCCTTTCATACTTCTCCTTATAAATAGAAGAGTTTTGTTTCTCATCTTCACCACTCCATGATTTTTCTTCTTTTCCTTTCCCGTTCAAGGATCATTCCCTTTGCTTTGAGTCTTCCGCGTAACCTCATCTCTCATAATTGCAGTGAGGTTGCCTGGAGGTTCAAAGTGATGGTTTTTGATCTCTGCGAATTATGGCTTTGCTTTTTTTTTTTTTTTCATGTCACTTGATCTTGCAACTTTCTGAGTTTATGCGGGACACTCAAAGTGGGAGCAGGGAGATTTATCAATATCTCCTCTCTGAAGGGCTTCCTGAGGTTTACCAAGTGTCATACCCTAATTTTCCGCAAAAAAAAAATAAATAAATTGAGAAGTGTGGTTTTATTTTGAAGAGTGAAGAGCATTGTGCATGCATTTTTGGGTTTTAAAAGTCATTCTAGGGCTTTTAAATTCATTGTTAGAGTGGAAATGCATTTGTTGTTAAAAAACAAGGTTTTTGGGGCAAAAGGGTATTTTGGTCATTGTCAAAAATAAGATAATTTCTCATCAAGAATCATTGTGCAATTTTAGAGAAATTTATTTGAGGCAAAACATTTTTGGTCATGTATGTATGTATGCGCATGCATACATACATTGTGCACAAAATTTCAAAAAAGGATCAAAAGGGAATATTCTACAAAAATTTCAAGATGTGATTTTTATGACATTTTTGGTCATGGTGATCACATAAAATGGCATATTCCTAAGATTCCTAGTATGTGGCCTAAATTGGGTGTATTTTTGTACAATTATCCTAAGAAGAATAATCAAAAATGAAGGGATAATGGAATGGTCATATAATAGTACAATAGTACAAGATGACAACTAGCAAAACTTGGTCACCAAGGACCCCTCCCTTGCTATTTCGAATTTCTCCTCTCTATTCTCTCATTTTGTGTTTTCTCAATGTCCTCAATCCATGTGAGCCTCAATCCTAGCCTTTGATTCAAAATTAAAATCAAATCCTAGAGCACAACTAGTGCACAATGACCTAACCACCCTTAAACCTAATTGCTTTCTATATATACCCTATTCACCTCACAAGAAGGAGAAGTTCTTGGCCTCATTTTCACTCACACAACTCCCTCTCCTAATTCCCTCTCTTGGCCGAAATCATATCACCCTCTTCCTCCATCAATTTTTCACCTCTCCTTCACCAAATCACCATTTTCTCACCTCATTTCCATTCCTACTTCATATATCTTCCTTCTCTCCTAATTTAATTCAAGCTTTCACCATCAAAGGGCATTTTTAAGCAAGCATTTCGTGGGTTTCATTGAAGTTTGGTGAAGATTCAAGTTGATTTGTGGTCTTGTTCTTCATATTAGTCATTCCTTAGCTTGGATTTGAGGTAAACTTCTTAAAACCTAGCATCATCTTCAACTTTTTTGCATCAAAATGTAGATATCATGTTTCTAATTTTTCAACCTACCATATTCATGCATTTTAGTGTTGTTATATTGTTGATTTGTTGATTGTTGTTGGTGAGAGGTGTCTCAAACATTTTGACAAGCACTTAGGGAGGCTTGGGTGTTTGAGATTGCTTCTCACCCTTGAATAAATTGTGATTTGTGTTGTTATCATTTTGCTTGTTGCATTTTGTGAAATAAAATTGTGTTAGGAAGCTATGAATGTTTCGCACCTTTAGTATGAAATAGGTTTAATCGAGTTTTGATGCATTTCTTTATGCAATCTTGTTATTGGGGCTTGATTTTGAAGTTCCCATGTCCAAACATGTTTGATTTTGCAAATATTCATTTTTCATGCCTTCTTACTTTCACAAAAATCAAAAAAATATGAATAGTTGTTGATTTTGGTGTTTGATTGCTTGGATCTTGTGAATAAATGTTCCTAAGTCTTGCTAGTGTCATTTGCTTGCTTGATTTGGTTGACTTGTTGAAATAAATTGATGATTAATTTGTGATTTGAGAAAATGAATTTGGGTTTTGGTTCATTTATGATCCACAAATGATCTTGGGTTATGCTAAGTTGGCAAGAGATAGGTTACTTCAACCTTGATGCCTATGCTTGTAAGCATTTAAAAATTCAATTCCCATTTGATGTGTTTGTGAAATGTGAGCAAAAAGGGGTCTATAAACAATTGAATTTGCGCACATGATTGGTCTCCAATGACCTTGATGCATCCTCAAGTTTAATCATGCTTTCTTTGCTCTTTGAGTTTAATGTAAATTGTTGTTTGAAGCTTGTGAAGTTTTGGCAAAGGATAGGCCACTTAGAGCCTTGATGCATTAAATTGTTGTGGTGCATTAAAATGTTGAATTGGTGTTCACAATTTGCTTGTTTTGATTTCCACCAATTGTTACTCGTTAGTAACTCTCCAAAACTTCAAAACCATGTTGCATACAAAGAACAACTTGTTACTCGTTAGTAACGTTCCAACTTCAAAACATTTTTTTGCATTTACATAATCATTGATAAACAACTTCACTTCTTCTCAAAACAATTTCAAACTATTTTTCACAAATCAAACTTTGTTGAGGATAATGCGAAGCCTTTGCTTGCACGATTGTCAACAATGGGGTGCTAGTGGTGATCACTTGGAGTCTTTGCTCAATTGATTATCATGAACACTCATTTTTCAAAAGAACTCTCATTTCACAAATTAAAAACTTTGTTGAGGATAATGCGAAGCCTTTGCTTGCACGATCGTCAATAATGGGATGCTAGTGGTGATCACTCGAAACCTTTGTTGTTTGATCACTGTGAACATTCAATTTTCACAATTAAACAACTAAAAAATAAAAACCTTTTCTCGACAACCGAGAACTACGTAAGCTTTGAATTCTCCATCGCACCGGGAGATACGTAGGAGCGGGTCACATTCCCGTCAAGCACGACAAATGAAAAACATTTTCTTTTCAAAAAAACAAACCCTTTTCCAAAACAAGGCAATTTCAAAAAAAAAACGAAACAATTTTCGAAAACAAGAACTACGTTGCTTTGATTCCCTCCCCGGGATACGTAGGCACGGTGCCCTCCCGTCAAGCGCAAAAGATTAAATTTTCCTTAAGTTTTTCCATAAAGTAAGGAGAGATAAAGAGAGATAAAAACAAAGCATTTCTTAAATCAACCTTTTAAATCACACGTCAAATCGAGGTTCCCTTTCAGTAGAAAGGATGTGTGGGGTGCTCGTACCTTCCCCATGCATAACCGACCCCCGAACTCAAATCTCGTGGTTCCAAGGACCATTGTCTTTCAAGAAAGGTTTTTTTCAATGTTTTACCTCTAAAAAAATATTGGTGGCGACTCCAATTCATGTTGTGCGAAGAGAAATCCCTCCAAAGGATTTTTCGGGGTGCAACACCAAGCAAGGAAACGCCCTGTTGAAAGGCTTACAAGCCTAACGCGCAGACGAAAGAATGACCCCCCGAACGACGGGAAGTGTCAACGTGGTCGAAGAAGACCACCAAAAGAGAAGTTACTTGGTCGTAAAAGACCAACTGCAATTCAGCGTTTTATTTATGCCTAGTTTATTTACCCTTTCGGCACTATGTAATTCACAAATGCCTCCTTTGGCACATGTAACTTGGCAACATTATAATGAAATTTCTTCCATTTTATTCTTGAGCAATTTTTATTCTGTGCTTTCGACAATGATTTAGCAACTTAAATACGATGTTTTTACTCTTTCTTTATATTTATTCCAGCGTTATTTTAACTTCTTGCAACGTTGGCTTATACTTTTTCAAGTATTTGCCATTTATACGCAAAATTCTTTCATCAGCGCCAATCTCTTCGACCTCATATGCGCCGTTTGAATAAACTTGTAAAATTTTAAATGGTCCTTCCCAACTTGGGGACCATTTACCAAAGACTCTATCTTTTTTATCCATAGGCAATAGGACCTTCCACACTAGATCACCTGAATTAAAGGCTTTAAACTTAACCTTTTGTTATAAGTTTTAGCTACCCTCTCTTTCTGTCGAATAAGCATATCTAAAGCTAATAACCTTTCTTCGTCTAAATCAACCAATTCATCAAGCATCATATTCCAATAATAATCAGAGGGAATCTCCCACTGTCTTTGAATTCTTGTTGATTGTAGACAAATTTCAACAGGCAACACTGCATCGTGTCCAAATGTTAGCCTATAAGGAGTAGTGTGGATAGATTCTTTGGGTGAATTTCGACAAGCCGATAATGCTTGATCAAGGGTATTATGCCAATTTTTTGGTTTCTGCCCAACATGCTTTTTAATCAAATTAATAATAACTTTATTGGCAGCTTCTACTTGTCCATTGGCTTGCGCATAATATGGTGTCGAAGTTAATAACTTAAAACCAATTTCAGAAGCAAAGTCTACCATTTTTCTACCAGTGAAAACTGATCCCTGATCTGTAGTAATGGTTTCTGGAATTCCAAACCTATAAATGATATGATTTTGAATAAACCTTATCACTGCTTCTTGATCAACATTGGCTAAAGGTATAGCTTCAACCCATTTGGTGAAGTAATCAATTCCCACAAGGATATATCTATGGCCCTTCGACGAAGTTGGCTTTATCTCTCCAATCAAATCTAGAGCCCAACCTCTAAATGGCCAAGGTTTGACTATGGCATGCAATTCATTTGCAGGTACATGTTGTATCCCAGCATGCTTTTGACACTCTTGGCATCCCTTAGCAAATTCTATGCAATCTTTCAGCATAGTTGGCCAATACATTCCTTGTCGAAATAATAACCACTTCATTTTGTGGCCTACTTGGTGTGAACCACATGCTCCACTATGTGTATCGGAAACTGCTAAATATGCCTCATTTTCACTAAGACATTTTATTAGTACTCCTTCAGGAGTCTTTTTAAACAATTCGTTTCCAATTACCATATAGCTCAAAGCTCTGTATTTTACCTTTTTATTGGTATTTCTTGTGGGATTTTGCAAATATTCCGCAATAGGCCTTCGCCAATCATTATTGGTCATATTGTCAAGAGCAAAAATTTCTGCTAAGTCAAAGTCACCAAAAAATTGACGTTTTTCGACAACGACTAGTTCCTCGTTTGCGTTTGCGTTTGTTGCCCCCCCAGTTTTTGGTGTTGACAATAGTGAGGAAGAATAGTCATTAGAAATGATTTTATCCTTTATTTCGATTAACTCTTCCAGGCTTTGTTTTGAAACGTTATAGCCTGAAGCAATTTGTGCCAATTCATTTGCCACTTGATTATCAATTCGTGGTAAATGTTCTAAGTGAACAGACTCAAATCTTTTTAACAAAGCATTGGCAACAACAAAGTATCTGATAAGGTGCTCTTTAATGCATTTGTACTCCCTTGTCAATTGTTTGACAACCAACTCAGAGTCACCTTTTATTTCGACATGACTTGCCCCCAGCTCAAGTAAAATTTCAAGGCCTACTATTAAAGCCTCATACTCAGCTTCATTATTGGAGCAAACATCTCGAATTTTAAACTTATACTTCGTTGGAATGTTAGTAGGAGATATTATTAAAATACCAATCCCAACTCCATGTTTATGGCTTGAACCATCAAAGTACAACCTCCAAGGATATACGTCTACAAAACTTAATGTTTCTTCGACAACAGAATGGTCTACTATAAAATCAGCAACCACTTGTCCTTTAATTGATTTTAGAGGTTGATAAGTTAAGTTGTATTCTGATAAAGCCAAAGCCCATTTACCAATTCGGCTATGCATTATTGGTTTCGACAGCATATGCTTAATAACATCAAAATGCGAATAAACAGAAAGATCAGCTGGTTTTATATATTGCTTTAACTTTGTACACGAGAAATACAAACAAAGGCACAACTTTTCTATAGGAGTGTACCTCGTTACGGCATCATTTAAGACCCTACTGAGGTAATAAATGGCTCTTTCGACACCACTATCATCCTCTTGTGCTAACATGCTACCTATTGTTCTATCAGAAGCTGCTATATACAATTTGAGCACTTTGTGTTTAATAACAGGCAACAAAATTGGTGGTTTCATCAAATAAGACTTGATTTCGTCGAAAGCTGCTTGATGCATTGGTTCCCATTTGAACTCTTCTTCCTTCTTCAGTCTTAACAATGGCGAAAAAACTTGTGTTTTGCCACTTAGATTTGATATAAATCTTCGAAGGAAATTGATTTTTCCCAGCAACGACTGAAGCTCCTTTTTGGTCGAAGGGGCCTTCGTTTCCATAATTGCCTTAGTCTTATTTTGCTTGATTTCAATGCCTTTTTTATGCACTATTGTTAGCCTGTAATTTCGACAGGCTTCATTGAAAATGGTCAACAAGGCCTGTCTTATATTTCGACGAAGACCAAATTATTTCGACAGAGAAAATGGTCATGCGCAAGGTAAACTCGACAAGCTTCTGGGGAAGCAAAAGCAAGAGAGAGGAAAATGGACACAAGCTTTCGACAGACAGAAAACAGAGCAGTTATGCGCTGAAGACTAGCAGTTGGTCGAAGCGTGATAGAGCGGTTCTGGTCGAAAGTAGGAGTAGCAGTTATTAATTTTCAAATTTCTAGGCAGTTACTTAGTTCAGTTTTTCCCCCTCTTTTCCTTTGTATAAATAACTGTTTCTGGGAAGAAACAGAGGTCGCAAATCACAATACACAACCCGATTCCTGAAACTCTAACTTCCAAGCCAGAGCGAAAAACGAGTGGAAGAATCGCTGTGCGTGATCGTGTACCACTTTTATGATTCAATGCAATTTATTTGTCTTTTCTTTACAATTCCTGCACCATTTACTGCTTCTTTTCTTTTCAATTCTGTTAATCATTTGCAAATCGTCCCCTTTTCTACATTTTCTGAAACAAAAACTATGAGCAATTCAGAGGCAATTGCTTTGAGATTTTTCTAGTTTGATCTCACAAACCTTCTAATAAAACTAGTGATTGTTTGCTAAAAACACCAGCAAACAACTATAAAACCCAAGAAATCACCTGCACGTACACAAAAGGCACATTTTAATGGATTTAATTTCAATCCATATTTCCTCATTCTTTCAAAAGAACGGCGAAGATGGTCTAAATGACCACTTTCTGGCAGTTCTGATGAATTTGTTTCTGAATAGCCTTTCGATTTCCTCTTTGATCTTAGCCAACACTTGAGGAGCAAATCTTCTTGGCACTTGCTTCACTGGTTTCTTCCCTGGTCGAATTGGTAATTGCATTTCCACTACTTCTCGACTTAACCCAGGCATTTCGTCGTAATCCCAAGCAAAGCAGTCTTTGAATTCCCTTAGCAATGTGATGACTTGGGTTTTTAGAGAAGCATCAATATGCGCACTAATATAAGTTGGCCGTTTTATTGAGCCATTTCCCAAATCAACTTCTTCTAACGGGTCTTGAGCTTGCACATGCTTTGCCGAATCTCTAGGATCCTTTTCAAAAACCTAATGGATCATCATCATAAATGCAGTCAACTCTTTAATTTATGACTACGCCATTTTCTTCATGTAACTCACTGGCTTCGACAGCCATTGTTTGTTGAATAATTTCGGCCTCTATAGCCGCGTTAAACTTGTTTTCGGCCATATAAGCCGTAATTTTGTCCCATGCATTGGGCACTGACATAAGAACATTTTCAAGAACCAGTGTTCCACCCCGTTGGTCGAAGAACACCATCAGGATAGACACTATCATCTCCCATTATTTCTCTTTCCCAAACAAAACCATAATTTGGGTCAAGATGAACTGAGGCAAAAACATTATCCGCAGGAACATATGCCTCATTAGAAGATGAACATGGCGCAATCTTCGCCATTTGTTTCTCAAAATTTTCCTTGGTAACTTGGTTCACATCAGCACGGAAGTAGCTCTGATCGGCTTCAACATACTCTACCAAACCATCTTCCTTCCACATTACTAAACGTTGATGCAAAGTTGAAGGGACAGCACCAACTCCATGGATCCACTCTCTACCAAGGAGTAAATTAAAATTCGCTTTAGAGGCTATCACTAAGAACAATGTAGTCCTCTTTATGGAACCAACGATTAAGTCCACCTCAATGGCCCCCAAAGAATGGCCAGTTTTGCCTTCATAGTTGCTTAAGACAATGTTATGTGGCCTGAGGTCAGTGTCGAACTTACCAATCTTCTTCAAAAGACCAAGTGGCATTAAATTCACTGCAGCTCCACCATCCACTAACACTTTGTTAATTCCAACACCATTGACTTTGGCTTGGACATACAGGGGTTTCAAGTGGTTTTGCATACTCATATCTGGCTTCTCGAAGGTAGCCATTTGGTCTTCGACACAACCATTGTTCATCACATAGTAACACATTGGCTTTTGATGAGCCATATCCTCTGTAAAATCCTCTTCAACATCATTTGGTACTGTGATAACATCGTACTCAAGAGGCAGTATTGATACCACATTGCAAACAACATCGAAATCATCTTCAGAATCATCAAAATCAGACTCCATGTCTTCATCCATGTCGAAATCAACATTCTTTTCTTTCACTGTTGACAATGGAGGTAATATTCTTTCAACAGCAGGCCTTCTTGGCTTTTCTGTTACTACAGCCTTGCCTTTGGCCTTATTCGCTGCACACACATGACTAGCAACCTCAGCATTCCTCTTTGTGGCAACTTCAGCTTTGTGAACCTCACTCTTCGCCACTATTAGGCTGGGTGGAACTTGATTATTAGCCAAATGACTTGGAACCTTGTTAATGTCAAAGTGTGCCTTCTTCTTCTGTTGTCTTTGGTAGCGACGCCACTGTGTTCTAGTCATGGGGTTCTTACCCTTATAGTTATTCTTATAATTAAACTTAACAGCATCCGTACCTGGCTTGACAGCTTTAGCACGTTGATTATTGGGTACCCCCGCTTCGACAGGAGCACTAGCACTTGGGACAAAGGATTTATTTGTTGACAGCTTCAGACACCCTTTCGCTGAGGACTTCTGCTTAGCAAATTGGCGTTTGCTTGTTGAAGGCTTTGTTGACAAATTAGCCTTATAGCCAGGAAGATCTCCTTTTGCAAAGTCAAATTTCGGCCTGTTATCAAGCCATTTTCTTTTACGTTGTTGTTGATCCTGATAACCTTCGACCGCTTTAGCTGCTTCTTTGTCGAAGACAGCGCTGCACCTTGGGCAAAGCATAACTTCAGAGTTATTCCACTTACACCGATTGAGGAAATCTATCAATTCTTCCTCAGCCTTCGGATTCACATCATGTATCTTCCCATCATATTCTTTTAGGGTCACTTCCTGTTTCTTACCTTCAGCATACATAAAACCTTTTAATTTTTCGGTGGCAGTCTTGACACACTTAGGAGGGTCTGCCATTTGAGCATCCACCATGCCTACATCAGTTTCGACAGGTTCAGAATACATAGCTTCAGCCTTAGGCAATGGATCAACATCAATCTGCATAGGAGCTTTCATTTTCTTATCAGCAAATTTGAGTCTTCCTTCGTCAACTGCTTTTTGCACAATATCCCTGAAGAGCACACAACGGTCAGT
Source organism: Astragalus glycyphyllos (assembly GCA_963573325.1). Lineage (NCBI taxonomy): Eukaryota > Viridiplantae > Streptophyta > Magnoliopsida > Fabales > Fabaceae > Astragalus > Astragalus glycyphyllos. The sequence continues at coordinate 44,149,285 of OY754307.1, forward strand.
GTTATGTCCCAAAAAATTATGGAACTTACAATAACCCTTTTTCTTTCTTTGGTCAAGAGTTGGTATTTTAAGGCCTTTAGGCACTAATATTTGACCATCAGTTACTAAAAGATCAAAAATTTCATCACATTTAGTAACATCAAAAGTATAAGTCTTAGGCATAAATCTATCATTCTTAGGCTCTACAGGGTTATTCCCATTCGCAGGCCTTAATAATTTACAGGTATAAGGAGGACCAGGCTTAAGTTCAGCCACGTCTATCTCCTCTTCTTCGACATTACTATATGTAACGTCAAATTCTTCTTCGACATATGCCACTTTTTCTTTTTTATGATACCTATTCGACCTAGATTTTTCATCTCTAAGCCTTTCAACTTGTCGAACTCTATCAGCCAAATGAGCCATATCTCGCAAATGAGATGTGTCTAATTTCTTTCTAATTGAGTAATCAAGGCCACCAGCAGCCATTTCGACAAGCTCATGTTCAGGGACTTGTGTGAAGCAACGAGATTTCAACAGCCTAAATCTGTTTAAGTAATCATCAATAGTTTCAGGCATTTTGCGCCGAACACTAGCCAATTCTTTAAGACTAATTTTCGACTGGCCCATGTAAAACTGTGCATGGAATGCCTTTTCTAATTGCCCCCATGTGAACATAGAACCAGGGGGTAAGGTCGTGAACCAAGTGAAAGCATTTTTAGTTAGAGAATTTGGAAAGTATTTCATCTTCAAATTCTCATTTTGTGCTAAGTCCCCAGCCTCAGTCAAGAAACGAGCAATGTGTTCGACTGTGGACTCATTTGTATCACCACCAAACTTAGTAAACTTGGGAACTTTCCATCCCCTTGGTAACTCAGTTTGTAATACGTATTCACATAATGGTGATACGAAGTTAGGCCTTTGTAAACCTATGTTAAGGCCATTTTGCGCCAAAATAGTTTCGACTAAAGTAGCTATATTGTTTTCTGCGCCAACATTGTGTTGTTGCACTTGTCGAACAACATCATCAGCGTTCTGGTGTCTATTTACCAAAACTACTTCAGGGACGTGGTTTACTGCCCCTTGTAGTTCGCCTACAGTTGTGGACGCTTCGACTGCAACTGCTTCTTGGGGGTTAACTGGCGACGCATTACCCGCAATAATAGGAACTTGCCTATTATTAACCGCTGGAGCCCCAAAGAAATCTGCAATCCTACTCATCTGATTTGCCAACATTTGGTAACTGTTATTGGTATTTTGAATCAATGGATTGAAAACTGTACCAATTTGTTGGGTAAGCATATTAACCATATCGTGATTACTCTCGTCTACTTGCTGTCTTAAGGCCAACAAAGACGTATTGGTTAATGCTGGGGGATTTCGACCAAATACGCTCTCAGAAGAGACATGTGTACGGGAAAAGGTCGAAATATGTGGCATTCCAGTAGGCATGCCATACATTCCCAAAGGAAATGGGGGTAGATGCACGTTATTCAAACATGGGTCTAAACCGCTTCCCATTGCCATGTAAGGGCTATGAAGCCCTGCACTTAACGGCAAAGACATAGGCAAAGATGCCATTTCTGACTGCGTTGAACCAACATTAGTCATTGATAATGAAGGAACGGTTGTCGACGATGATGGTCCTGCGCTAATGCTCACAGAATCCATTGTTGTTCCTTGCCCTTGTGAAACCACAGGGTTGGAACTAGACGCATTATTCGTACTAGAACGAACCATTTTACCACTTCTTAAGTGCATACAACAGCGAATACAAATAAGAGAGTACGAAAATGAACAAAATCAAAGGCAAAGTCCCACTGGGCGTGCCAGTTTGTTTGCTGGTGTTTTTAGCAAACAATCACTAGTTTTATTAGAAGGTTTGTGAGATCAAACTAGAAAAATCTCAAAGCAATTGCCTTTGAATTGCTCGTGGTTTGTGTTTCAGAAAATGTAGAAAAGGGGACGATTTGCAATGATTGACAGAATTGAAAAGAAAAGAAGCAGTAAATGGTGCATGAATTGTAAAGAAAAGACAAATAAATTGCATTGAATCATAAAAGTGGTACACGATCACGCACAGCGATTCTTCCACTCGTTTTTCGCTCTGGCTTGGAAGTTAGAGTTTCAGGAATCGGGTTGTGTATTGTGATTTGCGACCCCTGTTTCTTCTCAGAAACAGTTATTTATACCAAGGAAAAGAGGGGGAAAAACTGAACTAAGTAACTGCCTAGAAATTTGAAAATAAGTAACTGCTACTCCTACTTTCGACCAGAACCGCTCTATCACGCTTCGACCAACTGCTAGTCTTCAGCGCATAACTGCTCTGTTTTCTGTCTGTCGAAAGCTTGTGTCCATTTTCCTCTCTCTTGCTTTTGCTTCCCCGGAAGCTTGTCGAGTTTACCTTGCGCATGACCATTTTCTCTGTCGAAATAATTTGGTCTTCGTGAAATATAAGTCAGGCCTTGTTGACCATTTTTAATGAAGCCTGTCGAAATTACAGGCTAACACATATGCTTTGCCGAATCTCTAGGATCCTTTTCAAAACCTAATGGATCATTATCATAAATGCAGTCAAGTCTTTCATCTATGACTATGCCATTTTCTACATGTAACTTACTGGCTTCGACAGCCATTGTTTGTTGAATAATTTCGGCCTCCATAGCCGCTTTAAACTTGTTTTCGGCCATATAAGCCGTAATTTTGTCCCATGCATTGGGCACTGACATAAGAACATTTTCAAGAACCAGTGTTCCACCCCGTTGGTCGAAGAACACCATCAGGATAAACCCTATCATCTCCCATTATTTCTCTTTCCCAAACAAAACCATAATTTGGGTCAACATGAACTGAGGCAAAAACATTATCCGCAGGAACATATGCCTCATTAGAAGATGAACATGGCGCGATCTTCGCCATTTGTTTCTCAAAATTTTCCTTGGTAATTTGGTTCACATCAGCACGGAAGTAGCTCTGATCGGCTTCAACATACTCTACCAAACCATCTTCCTTCCACATCACTAAACGTTGATGCAAAGTTGAAGGGACAACACCAACTCCATGGATCCACTCTCTACCAAGGAGTAAATTAAAATTCGCTTTAGAGGCTATCACTAAGAACAATGTTGTCCTCTTTATGGAACCAACGATTAAGTCCACCTCAATGGCCCCCAAAGAATGGCCAGTTTTGCCTTCATAGTTGCTTAAGACAATGTTATGTGGCCTGAGGTCAGTGTCGAACTTACCAATCTTCTTCAAAAGACCATGTGGCATTAAATTCACTGCAGCTCCACCATCCACTAACACTTTGTTAATTCCAACACCATTGACTTTGGCTTGGACATACAGGGGTTTCAAGTGGTTTTGCATACTCATATCTGGCTTCTCGAAGGTAGCCATTTGGTCTTCGACACAACCATTGTTCATCACATAGTAACACATTGGCTTATGATGAGCCATATCCTCTGTAAAATCCTCTTCAACATCATTTGGTATTGTGATAACATCGTACTCAAGAGGCAGTATTGATACCACATTGAAAACAACATCGAAATCATCTTCAGAATCATCAAAATCAGACTCCATGTCTTCATCCATGTCGAAATCAGCATTCTTTTCTTTCACTGTTGACAATGGAGGAAATATTCTTTCAAGAGCAGGCCTTCTTGGCTTTTCTGTTACTACAGCCTTGCCTTTGGCCTTATTCGCTGCACACACATGACTAGCAACATCAGCATTCCTCTTTGTGGCAACTTCAGCTTTGTGAACCTCACTCTTCGCCACTATTTTTCTGCGTGGAACTTGATTATTAGCCAAATGACTTGGAACCTGGTTAATGTCAAAGTGTGCCCTCTTCTTCTGTTGTCTTTGGTAACGACGCCACTGTGTTCTAGTCATGGGGTTCTTACCCTTATTGTTATTCTTATAATTAAGCTTAGCAGCATCAGTACCTGGCTTGACAGCTTTAGCACGTTGATTATTGGACACCCACGCTTCAACAGGAGCACTAGCACTTGGGACAAAGGATTTACTTGTTGACAGCTTCAAATACCCTTTCGCTGAGGACTTCTCCTTAACAAATTGTCGTTTGCTTGTTGAAGGCTTTGTTGACACATTAGCCTTATAGCCAAGAAGATCTCCTTTTGCAAAGTTAAATTTCGGCCTGTTATCAAGCCATTTTCTTTTACGTTGTTGTTGATCCTGATAACCTTCGACAGCTTTAGCTGCTTCTTTGTCGAAGACAGCGCTGCACCTTGGGCAAAGCATAACTTCAGAGTTATTCCACTTACACCGATTGAGGAAATCTATCAATTCTTCCTCAGCCTTCGGATACACAGCATGTATCTTCCCATCATATTCTTTTAGGGTCACTTCCTGTTTCTTACCTTCAGCATACATAAAACCTTTTAATTTTTCGGTGGCAGTCTTGACACACTTAGGAGGGTCTGCCATTTGAGCATCCACCATGCCTACATCAGCTTCGACAGGTTCAGAATACATAGCTTCAGCCTTAGGCAATGGATCAACATCAATCTGCATAGGAGCTTTCATTTTCTTATCAGCAAATTTGAGTCTTCCTTCGTCAACTGCTTTTTGCACAATATCCCTGAAGAGCACACAACGGTCAGTGTTATGTCCCAAAAAATTATGGAACTTACAATAACCCTTTTTCTTTCTTTGGTCAAGAGTTGGTATTTTAAGGCCTTTAGGCACTAATATTTGACCATCAGTTACTAAAAGATCAAAAATTTCATCACATTTAGTAACATCAAAAGTATAAGTCTTAGGCATAAATCTATCATTCTTAGGCTCTACAGGGTTATTCCCATTCGCAGGCCTTAATCTGCAATCCTACTCATCTGATTTGCCAACATTTGGTAACTGTTATTGGTATTTTGAATCAATGGATTGATAACTGTACCAATTTGTTGGGTAAGCATATTAACCATGTCGTGATTACTCTCGTCTACTTGCTGTCTTAAGGCCAACAAAGACGTATTGGTTAATGCTGGGGGATTTCGACCAAATACGCTCTCAGAAGAGACATGTGTAGGGGAAAAGGTCGAAATATGTGGCATTCCAGTAGGCATGCAATACATTCCCAAAGGAAATGGGGGTAGATGCACGTTATTCAAACATGGGTCTAAACCGTTTCCCATTGCCATGTAAGGGCTATGAAGCCCTGCACTTAACGGCAAAGACATAGGCAAAGATGCCATTTCTGACTGCGTTGAACCAACATTAGTCATTGATAATGAAGGAACGGTTGTCGACGATGATGGTCCTGCGCTAATGCTCGCAGAATCCATTGTTGTTCCTTGCCCTTGTGAAACCACAGGGTTGGAACTAGACGCATTATTCGTACTAGAACGAACCATTTTACCACTTCTTAAGTGCATACAACAGCGAATACAAATAAGAGAGTACAAAAATGAACAAAATCAAAGGCAAAGTCCCACTGGGCGTGCCAATTTGTTTGCTGGTGTTTTTAGCAAACAATCACTAGTTTTATTAGAAGGTTTGTGAGATCAAACTAGAAAAATCTCAAAGCAATTGCCTTTGAATTGCGCGTGGTTTGTGTTTCAGAAAATGTAGAAAAGGGGACGATTTGCAATGATTAACAGAATTGAAAAGAAAAGAAGCAGTAAATGGTGCATGAATTGTAAAGAAAAGACAAATAAATTGAATTGAATCGTAAAAGTGGTACACGATCACGTACAGCGATTCTTCCACTCGTTTTTCGCTCTGCCTTGGAAGTTAGAGTTTCAGGAATCGGGTTGTGTATTGTGATTCGCGACCCCTGTTTCTTCTCAGAAACAGCTATTTATACAAAGGAAAAGAGGGGGAAAAACTGAACTAAGTAACTGCCTAGAAATTTGAAAATCAATAACTGCTACTCCTACTTTCGACCAGAACCGCTCTATCACGCTTCGACCAACTGCTAGTCTTCAGCGCATAACTGCTCTGTTTTCTGTCTGTCGAAAGCTTGTGTCCATTTTCCTCTCTCTTGCTTTTGCTTCCCCGGAAACTTGTCGAGTTTACCTTGCGCATGACCATTTTCTCTGTCGAAATAATTTGGTCTTTGTCGAAATATAAGTCAGGCCTTGTTGACCGTTTTCAATGAAGCCTGTCGAAATTACAGGCTAACACGAAGAAACATTAAGTTTTGTAGACGTATATCCTTGGAGGTTGTACTTTGATGGTTCAAGCCATAAACATGGAGTTGGGATTGGTATTTTAATAATATCTGTTGGACTATATGATAACCTTAGAGGGGGGGGGGGGGGGGGGGGGTGAATAAGGTTATATGCTAAAAATGACTTCTTTTGGATTTTCGAAAAGTTAAAGATGCAAGTTTAAATCAAATGCGGAAAAGGGGATTTAAACTATATGCAACAACTTATGCAAACTATGACAATGGCAGAAGCAATTATAATTATAACGATAATCAAATATGCAATGGCAGAAACAATTATTATTATAACGATAATTAAATATGCGCGTAATAATAGCAAATGCGACGACAGTTAACAATTATAAAAGATAAGCAATATAAAGATAAGGGAAAGGAGTACACCGTGATTTTTACGAGGTTCGGGATAAAAGCCCTACGTCCTCGGCCTCCGGCTTTGCAACCTTTGGACTTGATAATAACCACTATATAAGAAGATACTTCTTCAACGTCTTACAAGCAAGCAACTTCGATATAGCTACCACGCCAATCTCAATTTTCCCCAAATTGAGAACCCAAGCTCCCCGCTAAGGATTTCGTTACAATTCAATCTCCCCGATTGAATTACCCAAGAAAACTTCCCAGGATTTCACAACAACCAATTATAGATGATTACAACTGAAAGCTAGGATCCAATCCCTCAAACAATATAACACGATGTAGTTGAGAGAGATGAGAGATTTTGAAACCCTAGATGAAGAACGTGAAGAAAGAATGTAACGGTGAGTGTTTGCGTTCTTTTCTTTTTGATTTGTGTGTTGTGTATATTTAATCGTGAAAACCCAATCCTATTTATAGGGATTGTAAAAATATGACCGTTGAAGAACTTTTTAACACAATTGATGATAAGTGAAGAATCGATTGATTGCTTAAAAGAAGTAAGTTGAAAATCGATTTTACTCTTTAAAATATAAGTTGGAAATCGATTTCTTACTTAAAAGAAGTAAGAGAGAAATCGATTGCTAGCTTCAAAAACAAGTTGTGCTTACAAAAAAAATAAGTGGAGAATCGATTCCTTACTTAAAAGAAGTAAGATGGAAATCGATTTTGAGCTTCCCAAATGAGTTATAAAATCGATTCCTTGCTTCCCAAACTAAGTTATCAATCGATTGTTTTCTTTCCAAAACAAATTCTTTTCTAAAACCAATCTAATATAGAAATCGATTATTGGCTTTAAAAGAATAGAAGGGAAATCGATTTTTGGCTTCCTAAACAAGTTATAAAATCGATTCCTTGCTTAAAATACACAAAGTCATCAATCGATTGTTTTCTTTCCAAAACAAGTTCTTTCAAAAACCAAATTAGATGTGGGAAATCGATTGTTGGCTTTTAAAGGAAGGAGGAAATCGATTTCTTGCTTCCAAGGCAAGAGGGAAATCGATTCTTGGCTTTAGAAATAAGTGGGAATCGATTTCTAGCTTTATGTACCAAATCAAGAATCGATTCTTTACTTCAAAAACAAATTCTTTTTAAAACACTAACTCATGAATCTATTTTCTTAAAAAAAACAAACTCAAACTATTTCTTTAAAAACACTTTGTGCCTAACCTAATTAAACATGGTTTTATATAAAATATTTTTCCAAGACAGTTCAATTTTAAAAGATCATCTCTCAATTACAAAAGTTATAAAGCAGAAGTGACGGGATCTTACACGCGTCCTATGCAAAACAATATAACACATAAGTCTTGAACGCTTGAGTAGCTTCTCCTTCGAGCTTCTACACTTTAAATATCATGTCAAGCGCTTTGGTTCATTGCCCTGCTTTGGTTCAGCCCTGTGCTTTGGTTCAACTATAACCATTAGTAAACAGATTGTAATTTGTTATCATTCAAAACAAAGAGTGTTTGACCTTGGTTCAACAATATCTTCTACTAACATTCCAACGAAGTATAAGTTTAAAATTCGAGATGTTTGTTCCAATAATGAAGCTGAGTATGAGGCTTTAATAGTAGGCCTTGAAATTTTACATGAGCTGGGGGCAAGTCATGTCGAAATAAAAGGTGACTCTAAGTTGGTTGTCAAACAATTGACAAGGGAGTACAAATGCATTAAAGAGCACCTTATCAGATACTTTGTTGTTGCCAATGCTTTGTTAAAAAGATTTGAGTCTGTTCACTTAGAACATTTACCACGAATTGATAATCAAGTGGCAAATGAATTGGCACAAATTGCTTCAGGCTATAAAGTTTCAAAACAAAGCCTGGAAGAGTTAATTGAAATAAAGGATAAAATCATTTCTAATGACTATTCTTCGTCACTATTGTCAACACCAAAAACTGGGGGGGCAACACGCGCAAACGAGGAACTAGTCGTTGTCGAAAAACTTCAATTTTTTGGTGACTTTGACTTAGCAGAAATTTTTGCTCTTGACAATATCACCAATAATGATTGGCGAAGGCCTATTGTGGAATATTTGCAAAATCCCACAAGAAATACCAATAAAAAGGTAAAATACAGAGCTTTGAGCTATGTGATAATTGGAAACGAATTGTTTAAAAAGACTCCTGAAGGAGTACTATTAAAATGTCTTAGTGAAAATGAGGCATATTTAGCAGTTTCTGATACACATAGTGGAGCATGTGGTTCACACCAAGTAGGCCACAAAATGAAGTGGTTATTATTTCGACAAGGAATGTATTGGCCAACTATGCTGAAAGATTGCATAGAGTTTGCTAAGGGATGCCAAGAGTGTCAAAAGCATGCTGGGATACAACATGTACCTGCAAATGAATTGCATGCCATAGTCAAACCTTGGCCATTTAGAGGTTGGGCTCTAGATGTGATTGGAGAGATAAAGCCAACTTCGTCGAAGGGCCATAGATATATCCTTGTGGGAATTGATTACTTCACCAAATGGGTTGAAGCTATACCTTTAGCCAATGTTGATCAAGAAGCGGTGATAAGGTTTATTCAAAATCATATCATTTATAGGTTTGGAATTCCAGAAACCATTACTACAGATCAGGGATCAGTTTTCACTGGTAGAAAAATGGTAGAGTTTGCTTCTGAAATTGGTTTTAAGTTATTAACTTCGACACCATATTATGCGCAAGCCAATGGTCAAGTAGAAGCTGCCAATAAAGTTATTATTAATTTGATTAAAAAGCATGTTGGGCAGAAACCCAAAAATTGGCATAATACCCTTGATCAAGCATTATGGGCTTGTCGAAATTCACCCAAAGAATCTATCAACACTACTCCTTATAGGCTAACATTTGGACACGATGCAGTGTTGCCTGCTGAAATTTGTCTACAATCAACAAGAGTTCAAAGACAGTGGGAGATTCCCTCTGATTATTATTGGAATATGATGCTTGATGAATTGGTTGATTTAGACGAAGAAAGGTTATTAGCTTTAGATATGCTTATTCGACAGAAAGAGAGGGTAGCTAAAACTTATAACAAAAAGGTTAAGTTTAAAGCCTTTGATTCAGGTGATCTAGTGTGGAAGGTCCTATTGCCTATGGATAAAAAAGATAGAGCCTTTGGTAAATGGTCCCCAAGTTGGGAAGGACCATTTAAAATTTTACAAGTTTACTCAAACGGCGCATATGAGGTCAAAGAGATTGGCGCTGATGAAAGAATTTTGCGTATAAATGGCAAATACTTGAAAAAGTATAAGCCAACGTTGCAAGAAGTTAAAATAACGCTAGAATAAAGATAAAGAAAGCGTAAGTACGTGGCATTTCAAAAGAAGTTTGTGATTGCCATATGAGCATTGTCAGAATTATAAGCAGAACGTTGAAGGCCACGTAATACACCAATATAGGAGTAACAACACTTAACAGTGGTGACATCAGGTATACAGCTATTTTACTCAAGTGCAAAGTTATTTCGATGGTGAATTCAAAAATGTCTTTCTCTTCTTCCTCCTCAAGTTCAGTCGAAAAAGACATTTTTGGGGGGCAATTTGTTAGCCTGTAATTTCGACAGGCTTCATTGAAAATGGTCAACAAGGCCTGACTTATATTTCGACAAAGACCAAATTATTTCGACAGAGAAAATGGTCATGCGCGAGGTAAACTCGACAAGTTTCCGGGGAAGCAAAAGCAAGAGAGAGGAAAATGGACACAAGCGTTCGACAGACAGAAAACAGAGCAGTTATGCGCTGAAGACTAGCAGTTGGTCGAAGCGTGATAGAGCGGTTCTGGTCGAAAGTAGGAGTAGCAGTTATTGATTTTCAAATTTCTAGGCAGTTACTTAGTTCAGTTTTTCCCCCTCTTTTCCTTTGTATAAATAGTAGTTTCTGAGAAGAAACAGAGGTCGCGAATCACAATACACAACCCGATTCCTGAAACTCTAACTTCCAAGCCAGAGCGAAAAACGAGTGGAAGAATCGCTGTACGTGATCGTGTACCACTTTTATGATTCAATGCAATTTATTTGTCTTTTCTTTACAATTCATGCACCATTTACTGCTTCTTTTCTTTTCAATTCTGTTAATCATTGCAAATCGTCCCCTTTTCTACATTTTCTGAAACACAAACCACGCGCAATTCAAAGGCAATTGCTTTGAGATTTTTCTAGTTTGATCTCACAAACCTTCTAATAAAACTAGTGATTGTTTGCTAAAAACACCAGCAAACAAATACACAATCCGATTCCTGAAACTCTAACTTCCAAGCCAGAGCGAAAAACGAGTGGAAGAATCATTGTACGTGATCATGTACCACTTTTACAATTCAATGCAATTTATTTGTCTTTTCTTTACAATTCACGCACCATTTACTGCTTCTTTTCTTTTCAATTCTGTTAATCATTGCAAATCGTCCCCTTTTCTACATTTTCTGAAACAAAAACTACGCGCAATTCAAAGGCAATTGCTTTGAGATTTTTCTAGTTTGATCTCACAAACCTTCTAATAAAACTAGTGGTTGTTTGCTAAAAACACCAGCAAACACAAATACATTGACGATGTTGTCATATCATTTCTGAGTTTTCTTGCGGAGTTCTTTCATCCATTTGAAGCTTATCACATTCTTCCCAATTTTGCTCACCTTTGATTCATCCTTGCCTTTCTTCTTATCTTTCTCTGATATCGGGAGAGGGTCTGGGTTTTGTCCCATTGATCAGCCCAGGACAGGCCAGAATCCATATTTTCTTTGTTTTATTTTTGGATTAGAGAAAATTTTAAACGTGCAACTCTAAGAAAATATTTCATGCCCTTCGTTTACTTATTATAACTCTAGTAGAATTGAGGTTTAGAATGAGAATGATCCTTTTCTTTCATATGAATCAACCAATATTTTTGGTAAAAAGTTAATTTGGATATGGTCTTATTAAGGACAAGTTTTTTTGACACCCAAGGACAAGTTATCTAAATTAAATTGATGCCTCTTTCATTAGCTCATGGCCTTAAATTTTGATCACCTCCATCCATCCTTGGGGGTATGAAGGATTTGTTGCTTCACATAACATAGTTTTTAATAAGGAAAAAAAGTAACATAATTTTATCACACATTTTCTGATACTATAGCTTTCACTAACTTAGTAATATTATTATCATATTGACTTAGTTTTTATGCAGAAATAAGTTTTTTTTATTCTTTCTCTTTTTTTATCCCTGTCTTTTATTTGGGCTACGCACGGTGACGTTGTATGAAGTAAAAATGCTTTTTTTTTTGATAATTTTTTTTTTTATGATGAGGGGATGACAATGTTGTTTAAGGAAGAGAAAATATCCAGACTCTTTGAACAGTTGCAATAGATACATTTACCTCACCTCAATGAGATTAACGGAAAAAATACAAACGTTGTTTTGAAGGCAAAAAATGACCGTTTGTTACAATTTTGCTACCCTATTGGATGCCAAACACATACTTTATACATGTTTGTTAAAGATTTCTAATGATGTTGTTAGAATAAATTTTGATTTTTGATGTTGTTAGAATAATTTTGAAGCTGGTTAGAGGAGTTGATATTTGAAAAAGACAAAATCTACATGAAATTGGATGTTACGCATGTCAATCTTAAAATAGGTGTTGTTGCCCTTGAGAAAACGATTTGTTCTTGGTGAGATTTTGTTAAAAAAATCTTTCAATTTTGTTTAGTTGGTTGAATTAAGTGTCATATATTCAGTGGCGGAACATGTTAGGAGCGGAGGGGAGCCGTGGCATCCCCTAAAAAAAAGAATTTTTTTTCATATACTCATGCCAAAAGGATGCCGTTTAAGGGCCTAATTTTTTAAACCTTTCTATTACTGTGAACAAAACGCAGAGCTTTTCTTCAACAAAAGCAACAAAACGCAGTGCTAAACTGCTCACGCACGGCACCGGCACCGCAAAACGCAGCAGCAACACCTTGCTTTCACAGCGTTTCCGCCATCTCTGTTCGTTTTGCCGTCGCGTCAATCTTCTTCTTCTTCTTCTTCTTCTTCTTCTTCTTCTTCTTCTTCTTCTTCAGTTCTTCACAATTTCTCTGTGACGACCTTCTTCTTCTTCTTCAGTTGAGTTCTTCACAATCTCTTTGTAATCTGTTCAACCTTCTTCTCTTTGTTTAAGGTAAAAATTGTTTTGCTTTGTGACCTTTAATCTTGCTTTCCTTTATTGGTGGTTGTTTATTGTGTTGTGTTGTTGTTTTGCTTTGTTCAATTTTTTTTCGACCGACAGACTCAGAGATACAGAGTACAGAGATAGGTCCCTCTTGTTTTGCTTTGTTTATTGTTTAATTGACTTATGCATTATGCCATTATTTATGTGAATGTGATAAATTACTATTGTTTATGTGATAAAATAACAGATAGGTAGGTCCCTCTTGTTTATGTGATAAATTGATTTTAACTATTTATATAATTGACTTATGCATTATTTAGGAGTGATACAATGGTTAAGCTTAACACAATTGATGCATTTTACAAGAGGAAAGCTTCCAACAACAATGATGAAAACTGTCTGAATTGTGTGAAGCTTTGGAAAAAACAGGGAAGGCGAATACATTTTCCTTGATTGATCGTCTAATTTGCCTCATTTTAACGCTTCCGGTTTCTACAGCTACTACAGAAAGATCATTTTCAGCAATGAAGATAATCAAGACAAGGTTGCGTAATAAGATGAAGGATGAATTTCTTGCTGATAGTATGATGGTTTATATTGAAAAAGAGATAGCTGAAAACTTTAGCTCTGATTCAATTATTGATGATTTCAAGTCTTTAAAAGAATGAAGGGCGGCACTTTAATTCAAAGTACGCCTCTCCTTATATATATATATATATATATATATATATATATATATATATATATATATATTATTTTTGTTGTGTTGATGATATTTTGAATCTTTGGTAAAACTATATTTTGTTCTTGTAAATTTCAGTTAATATATTTTAGTTGTTAGTTATTACCGGCTCCCCTTAATATTTGGGGCAAGATCCGCTACTGCATATATTGAGTTTGGATGCTGGTTTATGGCCTGGTTAAGTGAAGATTGTATTATTAAGTTGAAACAATAAATGATGAGGTGTTGTCCCCCCAAACCCGGTTTGATAATTTTGTAGTATTTTGCTCAAAACTTTGTCCACGCACATTCAAGTTATTTTCACTTCATTGAAAATTAGATTGAATTTCCTTATAAATGGGCACTAAAAACACTTAATTTGATTAAGAATTGGTAGAAAAGTTTGGGGTACAAATTACATGTAGTAACTTTAAAATCGTATACACCCTATTGTAGTATTTAGAGGATTACTCTTTGTATAGAGCTAACATTGAGATAGATTTTGTACCATTGGAAACTAAACACCCTAGGCTCTCCATAGAGTGATAATTTGTGTAAATCTAATATCATTTATCATTTTAATTAAATCTCCGAATTAGACGATACGGCTGCTGGAAATTTTGCATAATGATTATGAGTATAATGATACTTGAGTTGTGTAGAATGAATTTCTATGTGTCTTAATGCTGACGAAACATGACTGATACATGAATCACCTTTGTTATAGAGACTATGTGAATAGATAATCTATGAAGTGGGAATTTTTATTTTTGTGTATTCGATTTGTTGTTGTTGTTGAATATTGTTTGAGCTAAATGCTCATAGTCTTTTTGTTTATCGTTCGCTGCAATGAAGAGATAATGCAGCTTGTTAACTAAATGTTCAGGATTTGCTTGGATCGCTAGTTCCGTTTCTAGTCGTCACCATCGTGCGATGGTGGTGGTTTTCAGGATTTCTGTGTGGGAAAGGTTTTTACTTAGGGCTCCACGGATGGCGTCAATGTTACGATCGGTTTCTAGTGTGAGAAAAGGACTGAACACAAGTTATTCTCTCTGCGTGGAATGTAAAGAAATGAGTATATGAATGAGAGAAAAGATCTGGGATCCATTTATTGGTATCTATCTGGGGCGTGTATTTATATTACGGGGTACATGAATGCTAATTATTACAATTAATGGTTGAGTTGACCGTTACAGACAGATTGGATGGAAATTGGGGATATTTTCTTCTGATTGTGCTTCATTCCATTTTGGGAGAGGTAGAGACGAGATATTTTGGGCCGATCGATCAATCATCAAGGGAGGTCCTTCGGGAGCCGAGCAAATGTATACGTCGGTCGGTCCGGATGGGAACAATTTTAATATTTATTTGTATTGTTTTTTTAGTTGGGACTATCGTCGGCTACCCATAGAGTGTTCCAACGCTTTCAACGAAAAATTATTTTCCGCTCATGCTTAGGATCAAATTTCGAACTTGCCAACACCAAGTTTGTCCATGGGAATCGAAGTCAGGAGCACCAAGTCGACCCTGTATTTCAAGATAGATTAAGTTACTGGCCAACAGTGTTGGTTATTTATTTGTATTTGTTTAAGCATTCATTTTTGTATTCTAACATACATATAATACTGTAAACATATTTAATATTTATTTGTATTGTTTAATATTGTAACATACATTTGATGTCTAAATTGTTGTGGTTAACTTTAAATAGGTTCTACTTTAAATTTTATTGTAGGCCTACATATATGTTAGATAATTTGTTTACCATTTTAATGTGAAGATAAGCAACAAATATTATGTGCTAATATCAAATTTAAATATATAACCTATCATAACAAGATGTAAAAACTATTTTTTGATAAGCAATGTCAGGAAGGAGGGATGTTAGTTTCCCGAACTCCTTTGGTGCACTCCTTTGCCGTTCCCCGATACGTGGTGAAGTCCTTCTTTGAGATGCCTAATAGGTCGAGAAACATCATGTTATTCGAGCTTCCCTAATCTATAGGAATTTTTCGTACTTCACAGTTCGCCATTGTGGCTCGAACTACCAGCAGGATGCACTCATTTCGTCCTCCATGGAGGAGGTCTCCATCATCAAAGGCCAAAGGAGGTTGGTTAGAAATAATCTCAGCCAACATTGAAGAAGGGGCTCTTGTGACTACCTTCTGCTTTCTTTCGACTGTTCCACCGAGTAGCCACCAAGTATTACCATGATCAAATTATTTTAGTGTCGAGGTTCGAACTCAGCATGCCGGTGTTCCAGAGCCATAGGTGGGTAGGCTAGAGAAATTCCCACTGTGGTCACTGATGAACTATTTCAACCTGGTCTCGGTTGTGAAAGCTGGGTCGATATGCTACCGAGGTGTGATGTCAGATTTGCTCCAATTAATGCTCTGTTGTGTTGATTCGGCAGGGGGATGGTAGCTGCTCACATTCGGACGCTGCAAGTTAGCTTAGAGAACGTTATCAAGCAGTAATAAATGTGTACCCTATGCAACATTGATTGGACAACGTATTTATAGGGAACATTGCCAATGACGTGGTTTGATCTCCCTATCAGACACGTGAGCCGAGGTCGTTTGCCGGCTAGTGGCGGATCCAGACACTTTATGTCGTGGGGGCAAAATAGTCTAGTAATTCTTAGAAAAAAAAATTATAAACATTTATAACATATATAAGTTCTCGATAAAAAAAAAGTAAAGACTCAACCCTGAACTATTGTTTGTCAAAAAGTAATAGCTTATTTAGTCTTTTGAGAAATGAGAAATGTCAACTTAGTCATTAAATATCTGTCAAGTTAGTCATTTTAAAGTAAATTTAGAGACATTTTAGATATTCTAAAATTTAGTTTGACTAATTGTTTGCTGGTGTTTTTAGCAAACAATCACTAGTTTTATTAGAAGGATTGTGAGATCAAACTAGAAAAATCTCAAAGCAATTGCCTTTGAATTGCGCGTAGTGTTTGTTTCAGAAAATGTAGAAAAGGGGACGATTTGCAATGATTAACAGAATTGAAAAGAAAAGAAGCAGAAAATGGTGGGTGAATTGTAAAGAAAAGACAAATAAATTGCATTGAATTGTAAAAGTGGTACACAATCACGTACAATGATTCTTCCACTCGTTTTTCGCTCTGGCTTGGAAGTTAGAGTTTCAGGAATCGGATTGTGTATTGTGATTTTGTGACCCTTGTTTCTTCTCAGAAACTACTATTTATACAAAGGAAAAGAGGGGGAAAAACTGAACTAAGTAACTGCCTAGAAATTTGAAAATTAATAACTGCTACTCCTACTTTCGACAAGAACCGCTTCATCACGCTTCGACCAACTGCTAGTTCTTCAGCGCATAACTGCTCTGTTTTCTGTCTGTCGAAAGCTTGTGTCCATTTTCAATGAAGCCTGTCGAAATTACAGGCTAACAAATTGCCTTTCAAAAATGTCTTTTTCGACTGAACTTGAGGAGGAAGAAGACAAAGAACATTTTTGAATTCACCATCGAAATAGACTTTGCACTTGAGTAAAATAGCTGTATACCTGATGTCACCACTGTTAAGTGTTGTTGACGTTACTCCTATATTGGTGTTTTACGTGGCCTTCAACGTTCTGCTTATAATTCTGACAATGCTCATATGGCAGTCACAACTTCTTTTGAATGCCACGTACTTACGCTTTCTTTATCTTTATTCTAGCGTTATTTTAACTTCTTGCAACGTTGGCTTATACTTTTTCAAGTATTTTCCATTTATACGCAAAATTCTTTCATCAGCGCCAATCTCTTTGACCTCATATGCGCCGTTTGAATAAACTTGTAAAATTTTAAATGGTCCTTCCAAACTTGGGGACCATTTACCAAAGACTCTATCTTTTTTATCCATAGGCAATAGGACCTTCAACACTAGATCACCTGAATCAAAGGCTTTAAACTTAACCTTTTTGTTATAAGTTTTAGCTACCCTCTCTTTCTGTCGAATAAGCATATCTAAAGCTAATAACCTTTCTTCGTCTAAATCAACCAATTCATCAAGCATCATATTCCAATAATAATCAGAGGGAATCTCCCACTGTCTTTGAATTCTTGTTGATTGTAGACAAATTTCAACAGGCAACACTGCATCGTGTCCAAATGTTAGCCTATAAGGAGTAGTGTTGATAGATTCTTTGGGTGAATTTCGACAAGCCCATAATGCTTGATCAAGGGTATTATGCCAATTTTTGGGTTTCTGCCCAACATGCTTTTTAATCAAATTAATAATAACTTTATTGGCAGCTTCTACTTGACCATTGGCTTGCGCATAATATGGTGTCGAAGTTAATAACTTAAAACCAATTTCAGAAGCAAACTCTACCATTTTTCTACCAGTGAAAACTGATCCCTGATCTGTAGTAATGGTTTCTGGAATGCCAAACCTATAAATGATATGATTTTGAATAAACCTTATCACTGCTTCTTGATCAACATTGGCTAAAGGTATAGCTTCAACCCATTTGGTGAAGTAATCAATTCCCACAAGGATATATCTATGGCCCTTCGACGAAGTTGGATTTATCTCTCCAATCACATCTAGAGCCCAACCTCTAAATGGCCAAGGTTTGACTATGGCATGCAATTCATTTGCAGGTACATGTTGTATCCCAGCATGCTTTTGACACTCTTGGCATCCCTAGCAAATTCTATGCAATCTTTCAGCATAGTTGGCCAATACATTCCTTGTCGAAATAATAACCACTTCATTTTGTGGCCTACTTGGTGTGAACCACATGCTCCACTATGTGTATCAGAAACTGCTAAATATGCCTCATTTTCACTAAGACATTTTAATAGTACTCCTTCAGGAGTCTTTTTAAACAATTCGTTTCCAATTATCACATAGCTCAAAGCTCTGTATTTTACCTTTTTATTGGTATTTCTTGTGGGATTTTGCAAATATTCCACAATAGGCCTTCGCCAATCATTATTGGTCATATTGTCAAGAGCAAAAATTTCTGCTAAGTCAAAGTCACCAAAAAATTGACGTTTTTCGACAACGACTAGTTCCTCGTTTGCGTTTGTATCTGTTGCCCCCCCCCCCCCCCCCCCCCCCCCCCCCCCAGTTTTTGGTGTTGACAATAGTGACGAAGAATAGTCATTAGAAATGATCTTATCCTTTATTTCAATTAACTCTTCCAGGCTTTGTTTTGAAACTTTATAGCCTGAAGCAATTTGTGCCAATTCATTTGCCACTTGATTATCAATTCGTGGTAAATGTTCTAAGTGAACAGACTCAAATATTTTTAACAAAGCATTGGCAACAACAAAGTATCTGATAAGGTGCTCTTTAATGCATTTGTACTCTTTTGTCAATTGTTTGACAACCAACTCAGAGTCACCTTTTATTTCGACATGACTTGCCCCCAGCTCAAGTAAAATTTCAAGGCCTACTATTAAAGCCTCATACTCAGCTTCATTATTGGAGCAAACATCTCGAATTTTAAACTTATACTTCGTTGGAATGTTAGTAGGAGATATTATTAAAATACCAATCCCAACTCCATGTTTATGGCTTGAACCATCAAAGTACAACCTCCAAGGATATACGTCTACAAAACTTAATGTTTCTTCGACAACAGAATGGTCTACTATAAAATCAGCAACCACTTGTCCTTTAATTGATTTTAGAGGTTGATAAGTTAAGTTGTATTCTGACAAAGCCAAAGCCCATTTACCAATTCGGCTATGCATTATTGGTTTCGACAGCATATGCTTAATAACATCAAAATGCGAATAAACAGAAACATCAGCTGGTTTTATATATTGCTTTAACTTTGTACACGAGAAATACAAACAAAGGCACAACTTTTCTATAGGAGTGTACCTCGTTTCGGCATCAATTAAGACCCTACTGATGTAATAAATGGCTCTTTCGACACCACTATCATCCTCTTGTGCTAACATGCTACCTATTGTTCTATCAGAAGCTGCTATATACAATTTGAGCACTTTGTGTTTAATAACAGGCAACAAAATTGGTGGTTTCATCAAATAAGACTTGATTTCATCGAAGGCTGCTTGATGCATTGGTTCCCATTTGAACTCTTCTTCCTTCTTCAGTCTTAACAATGGCGAAAAAACTTGTGTTTTGCCACTTAGATTTGATATAAATCTTCGAAGGAAATTGATTTTTCCCAGCAACGACTGAAGCTCCTTTTTGGTCGAAGGGGCCTTCGTTTCCATAATTGCCTTAGTCTTATTTTGATTGATTTCAATGCCTTTTTTGTGCACGACAAAACCCAAGAAATCACCTGCACGTACACAAAAGGCACATTTTAATGGATTTATTTTCAATCCATATTTCCTCATTCTTTCAAAAGAACGGCGAAGATGGTCTAAATGACCACTTTCTGAGGAAGATTTAACCACCACATCATCTATGTATACTTGCATAAAATCATCAATAAAATCATGAAACATAGAATTCATGGCCCTCTGATATGTAGCACCAGCATTCTTTAAGCCAAAGGGCATTACTACCCATTCATAAACACCCAATGCCCCTGGACATCTAAAAGCAGTTTTCGACACGTCCTCTTCAGCAATGAAGATTTGATTATACCCAGAATAACCATCGAGCATACTAAGATAATCAAATCCTGCTGCTGAATCTATTAGCATTTCTGCCACAGGCATTGCGTATTCATCCTTGGGAGTTGCATTATTTAAATCCCTAAAGTCTATGCAAACTCTAAGAGTCCCATTTTTCTTTATTACAGGAACTATATTGGCTAACCATTCGACATACCTGGCAGTTCTGATGAATTTGTTTCTGAATAGCCTTTCGATTTCCTCTTTGATCTTAGCCAACACTTGAGGAGCAAATCTTCTTGGCACTTGCTTCACTGGTTTCTTCCCTGGTCGAATTGGTAATTGCATTTCCACCACTTCTCGACTTAACCCAGGCATTTCGTCATAATCCCAAGCAAAGCAGTCTTTGAACTCCCTTAGCAATGTGATGACTTGGGTTTTTAGAGAAGCATCAATATTTCCACTAATATAAGTTGGCCTTTTTATTGAGCCATTTCCCAAATCAACTTCTTCTAACGGGTCTTGAGCTTGCATATGCTTTGTCGATTCTCTAGGATCCTTTTCAAAACCTAATGGATCATCATCATAAATGCAGTCAAGTCTTTCATCTATGACTATGCCATTTTCTTCATGTAACTCACTGGCTTCGACAGCCATTGTTTGTTGAATAATTTCGGCCTCTATAGCCGCTTTAAACTTGTTTTCGGCCATATAAGCCGTAATTTTGTCCCATGCATTGGGCACTGACATAAGAACACTTTCAAGAACCAGTGTTCCACCCCGTTGGTCGAAGAACACCATCAGGATAGACACTATCATCTCCCATTATTTCTCTTTCCCAAACAAAACCATAATTTGGGTCAAGATGAACTGAGGCAAGAACATTATCCGCAGGAACATATGCCTCATTAGAAGATGAACATGGCGCAATCTTCGCCATTTGTTTCCCAAAATTTTCCTTGGTAATTTGGTTGACATCAGCACAGAAGTAGCTCTGATCTGCTTCGACATACTCTACCAAACCATCTTCCTTCCACATTACTAAACGTTGATGCAAAGTTGAAGGGACAGCACCAACTCCATGGATCCACTCTCTACCAAGGAGTAAATTGAAATTCGCTTTAGAGGCTATCACTAAGAACAATGTAGTCCTCTTTATGGAACCAACGATTAAGTCCACCTCAATGAAGTCCACCTCTAAATTGAAATTCGCTTTAGAGGCTATCACTAAGAACAATGTAGTCCTCTTTAGAGGCTATCATCAATAGTTTCAGGCATTTTGCGCCGAACACTAGCCAATTCTTTAAGACTAATTTTCGACTGGCCCATGTAAAACTGTGCATGGAATGCCTTTTCTAATTGCCCCCATGTGAACATAGAACCAGGGGGTAAGGTCGTGAACCAAGTGAAAGCATTTTTAGTTAGAGAATTTGGAAAATATTTCATCTTCAAATTCTCATTTTGTGCTAAGTCCCCAGCCTCAGTCAAGAAACGAGCAATGTGTTCGACTGTGGACTCATTTGTATCACCACCAAACTTAGTAAACTTGGGAACTTTCCATCCCCTTGGTAACTCAGTTTGTAATACGTATTCACATAATGGTGATACGAAGTTACGCCTTTGTAAACCTATGTTAAGGCCATTTTGCGCCAAAATAGTTTCGACTAAAGTAGCTATATTGTTTTCAGCGCCAACATTGTGTTGTTGCACTTGTCGAACAACTTCATCAGCGTTCTGGTGTCTATTTACCAAAACTACTTCAGGGACGTGGTTAACTGCCCCTTGTAGTTCGCCAACAATTGTGGACGCTTCGACTGCAACTGCTCCTTGGGGGTTAACTGGCGACGCATTACCCGCAATAATAGGAACTTGCCTATTATTAACCGTTGGAGCCCCAAAGAAATCTGCAATCCTACTCATCTGATTTGCCAACATTTGGTAACTGTTATTGGTATTTTGAATCAATGGATTGAAAACTGTACCAATTTGTTGGGTAAGCATATTAACCATATCGTGATTACTCTCGTCTACTTGCTGTCTTAAGGCCAAAAAAGACGTATTGGTTAATGCTGGGGGATTCCGACCAAATACACTCTCAGAAGAGACATGTGTAGGGGAAAAGGTCGAAATATGTGGCATTCCAGTAGGCATGCCAAACATTCCCAAAGGAAATGGGGGTAGATGCACGTTATTCAAACGTGGCTCTAAACCGTTCCCCATTGCCATGTAAGGGTTATGAAGCCCTGCACTTAACGGCAAAGACATAGGCAAAGATGCCATTTCTGACTGCGTTGAACCAACATTAGTCATTGATAATGAAGGAACAGTTGTTGATGATGTGTTAGCCAGTAATTTCGACAGGCTTCATTGAAAATGGTCAACATGGCCTGACTTATATTTCGACAAAGACCAAATTATTTCGACAGAGAAAATGGTCATGCGCAAGGTCAATTCGACAAGCTTCCGGGGAAGCAAAAGCAAGAGAGAGGAAAATGGACACAAGCTTTCGACAGACAGAAAACAGAGCAGTTATGCGCTGAAGAACTAGCAGTTGGTCGAAGCGTGATGAAGCGGTTCTTGTCGAAAGTAGGAGTAGCAGTTATTAATTTTCAAATTTCTAGGCAGTTACTTAGTTCAGTTTTTCCCCCTCTTTTCCTTTGTATAAATAGTAGTTTCTGAGAAGAAACAAGGGTCACAAAATCGCAATACACAATCCGATTCCTGAAACTCTAACTTCCAAGCCACAGCGAAAAACGAGTGGAAGAATCATTGTACGTGATCGTGTACCACTTTTACAATTCAATGCAATTTATTTGTCTTTTCTTTACAATTCACGCACCATTTACTGCTTCTTTTCTTTTCAATTCTGTTAATCATTGCAAATCGTCCCCTTTTCTACATTTTCTGAAACAAAAACTACGTGCAATTCAAAGGCAATTGCTTTGAGATTTTTCTAGTTTGATCTCACAAACCTTCTAATAAAACTAGTGATTGTTTGCTAAAAACACCAGCAAACAAATTGGCACGCCCGGTGGGACCTTGCCTTTGATTTTGTTCATTTTCGTACTTTCTTATTTGTATTCGCTGTTGTATGCACTTAAGAAGTGGTAAAATGGTTCGTTCTAGTACGAATAATGCGTCTAGTTCCAACCCTGTGGTTTCACAAGGGCAAGGAACAACAATGGATTCTGCGAGCATTAGCGCAGGACCATCATCGTCATCAGCTGTTCCTTCATTATCAATGACTAATGTTGGTTCAACGCAGTCAGAAATGGCATCTTTGCCTATGTCTTTGCCGTTAAGTGCAGGGCTTCATAGCCCTTACATGGCAATGGGGAACGGTTTAGACCCACGTTTGAATAACGTGCATCTACCCCCATTTCCTTTGGGAATGTCTGGCATGCCTACTGGAATGCCACATATTTCGACCTTTTCCCCTACACATGTCTCTTCTGAGAGTGTATTTGGTCGGAATCCCCCAGCATTAACCAATACGTCTTTGTTGGCCTTAAGACAGCAAGTAGACGAGAGTAATCACGATATGGTTAATATGCTTACCCAACAAATTGGTACAGTTTTCAATCCATTGATTCAAAATACCAATAACAGTTACCAAATGTTGGCAAATCAGATGAGTAGGATTGCAGATTTCTTTGGGGCTCCAACGGTTAATAATAGGCAAGTTCCTATTATTGCGGGTAATGCGTCGCCAGTTAACCCCCAAGGAGCAGTTGCAGTCGAAGCGTCCACAATTGTAGGCGAACTACAAGAGACAGTAAACCACGTCCCTGAAGTAGTTTTGGTAAATAGACACCAGAACGCTGATGAAGTTGTTCGACAAGTGCAACAACACAATGTTGGCGCTGAAAACAATATAGCTACTTTAGTCGAAACTATTTTGGCGCAAAATGGCCTTAACATAGGTTTACAAAGGCCTAACTTCGTATCACCATTATGCGAATACGTATTACAAACTGAGTTACCAAGGGGATGGAAAGTTCCCAAGTTTACTAAGTTTGGTGGTGATACAAATGAGTCCACAGTCGAACACATTGCTCGTTTCTTGACTGAGGCTGGGGACTTAGCACAAAATGAGAATTTGAAGATGAAATATTTTCCAAATTCTCTAACTAAAAATGCTTTCACTTGGTTCACGACCTTACCCCTGGTTCTATGTTCACATGGGGGCAATTAGAAAAGGCATTCCATGCACAGTTTTACATGGGCCAGTCGAAAATTAGTCTTAAAGAATTGGCTAGTGTTCGGCGCAAAATGCCTGAAACTATTGATGATTACTTAAACAGATTTAGGCTGTTGAAATCTCGTTGCTTCACACAAGTCCCTGAACATGAGCTTGTCGAAATGGCTGCTGGTGGCCTTGATTACTCAATTAGAAAGAAATTAGATACATCTCATTTGAGAGATATGGCTCAATTGGCTGATAGAGTTCGACAAGTTGAAAGGCTTAGAGAAGAAAAATCTAGGTCGAATAGGTATCATAAAAAAGAAAAAGTGGCATATGTCGAAGAAGAATTCGACGTTACATATGGTAATGTCGACGAAGAGGAGATAGACGTGGCTGAACTTAAGCCTGGTCCTCCTTATACCTGTAAATTATTAAGGCCTGCGAATGGGAATAACCCTGTAGAGCCTAAGAATGATAGATTTATGCCTAAGACTTATACTTTTGATGTTACGAAATGTGATGAAATTTTTGATCTTTTAGTAACTGATGGTCAAATATTAGTGCCTAAAGGCCTTAAAGTACCAACTCTTGACCAAAGAAAGAAAAAGGGTTATTGTAAGTTCCATAATTTTTTGGGACATAACACTGACCGTTGTGTGCTTTTCAGGGATATTGTGCAAAAAGCAGTTGACGAAGGAAGACTCAAATTTGCTGATAAGAAAATGAAAGCTCCTATGCAGATTGATGTTGATCCATTGCCTAAGGCTGAAGCTATGTATTCTGAACCTGTCGAAGCTGATGTAGGCATGGTGGATGCTCAAATGGCAGACCCTCCTAAGTATGTCAAGACTGCCACCGAAAAATTAAAAGGTTTTCTGTATGCTGAAGGTAAGAAACACGAAGTGACCCTAAAAGAATATGATGGGAAGATACATGCTGTGTATCCAAAGGCTGAGGAAGAAT
Source organism: Astragalus glycyphyllos (assembly GCA_963573325.1). Taxonomy (NCBI): domain Eukaryota; kingdom Viridiplantae; phylum Streptophyta; class Magnoliopsida; order Fabales; family Fabaceae; genus Astragalus; species Astragalus glycyphyllos. The sequence continues at coordinate 44,174,415 of OY754307.1, forward strand.
TGATAGATTTCCTCAATCGGTGTAAGTGGAATAACTCTGAAGTTATGCTTTGCCCAAGATGCAGCGCTGTCTTCGACAAAGAAGCAGCCAAAGCTGTCGAAGGTTATCAGGATCAACAACAACGTAAAAGAAAATGGCTTGATAACAGGCCGAAATTTGACTTTGCAAAAGGAGATCTTCCTGGCTATAAGGCTAATGTGTCAACAAAGCCTTCAACAAGCAAACGACAATTTGCTAAGGAGAAGTCCTCAGCGAAAGGGTATTTGAAGCTGTCAACAAATAAATCCTTTGTCCCAAGTGCTAGTGCTCCTGTCGAAGCGTGGGTGCCCAATAATCAACTTGCTAAAGCTGTCAAGCCAGGTACTGATGCTGCTAAGTTTAATTATAAGAATAACTATAAGGGTAAGAACCCCATGACTAAAACACAGTGGCGTCGTTACCAAAGACAACAGAAGAAGAAGGCACACTTTGACATTAACAAGGTTCCAAGTCATTTGGCTAATAACCATGTTCCACGCAGTACGATTGACATTAATCAAGTTCCACGCAGCATAATAGTGGCGAAGAGTGAGGTTCACAAAGCTGAAGTTGCCACAAAGAAGAATGCTGATGTTGCTAGTCATGTGTGTGCAGCAAATAAGGCCAAAGGCAAGGCTGTGGTAACAGAAAAGCCAAGAAGGCCTGCTCTTGAAAGAATATTTCCTCCATTGTCAACAGTGAAAGAAAAGAATGCTGATTTCGACATGGATGAAGACATGGAGTCTGATTTTGATGATTCTGAAGATTATTTCGTCGTTGTTTGCAATGTGGTATCAATACTGCCTCTTGAGTATGATGTTATCACAGTACCAAATGATGTTGAAGAGGATTTTACAGAGGATATGGCTCATCACAAGCCAATGTGTTACTATGTGATGAACAATGGTTGTGTCGAAGACCAAATGGCTACCTTCGAGAAGCCAGATATGAGTATGCAAAACCACTTGAAACCCCTGTATGTCCAAGCCAAAGTCAATGGTGTTGGAATTAACAAAGTGTTAGTGGATGGTGGAGCTGCAGTGAATTTAATGCCACATGGTCTTTTGAAGAAGATTGGTAAATTCGACACTGACCTCAGGCCACATAACATTGTCTTAAGCAACTATGAAGGCAAAACTGGCCATTCTTTGGGGGCCATTGAGGTGGACTTAATCGTTGGTTCCATAAAGAGGACTACATTGTTCTTAGTGATAGCCTCTAAAGCGAATTTCAATTTACTCCTTGGTAGAGAGTGGATCCATGGAGTTGGTGCTGTCCCTTCAACTTTGCATCAACGTGTAGTAATGTGGAAGGAAGATGGTTTGGTAGAGTATGTCGAAGCAGATCAGAGCTACTTCCGTGCTGATGTCAACCAAATTACCAAGGAAAATTTTGAGAAACAAATGGCGAAGATTGCGCCATGTTCATCTCCTAATGAGGCATATGTTCCTGCGGATAATGTTCTTGCCTCAGTTCATCTTGACCCAAATTATGGTTTTGTTTGGGAAAGAGAAATAATGGGAGATGATAGTGTCTATCCTGATGGTGTTCTTCGACCAACTGGGTGGAACACTGGTTCTTGAAAGTGTTCTTATGTCAGTGCCCAATGCATGGGACAAAATTACGGCTTATATGGCCGAAAACAAGTTTAAAGCGGCTATAGAGGCCGAAATTATTCAACAAACAATGGCTGTCGAAGCCAGTGAGTTACATGAAGAAAATGGCATAGTCATAGATGAAAGACTTGACTGCATTTATGATGATGATCCATTAGGTTTTGAAAAGGATTTTAGAGATTCGACAAAGCATATGCAAGCTCAGGACCCGTTAGAAGAAGTTGATTTGGGAAATGGCTCAATAAAAAGGCCAACTTATATTAGTGCAAATATTGATGCTTCTCTAAAAACCCAAGTCATCACATTGCTAAGGGAGTTCAAAGACTGCTTTGCTTGGGATTGTGACGAAATGCCTGGGTTAAGTCGAGAAGTGGTGGAAATGCAATTACCAATTCGACCAGGGAAGAAACCAATGAAGCAAGTGCCAAGAAGATTTGCTCCTCAAGTGTTGGCTAAGATCAAAGAAGAAATCGAAAGGCTATTCAGAAACAAATTCATCAGCACTGCCAGGCATGTCGAATGGTTAGCCAATATAGTTCCTGTAATAAAGAAAAATGGGACTCTTAGAGTTTGCATAGACTTTAGGGATTTAAATAATGCAACTCCCAAGGAAAAATACGCAATGCCTGTGGCAGAAATGCTAATAGATTCAGCAGCAGGATTTGATTATCTTAGTATGCTCGATGGTTATTCTGGGTATAATCAAATCTTCATTGCTGAAGAGGACGTGTGGAAAACTGCTTTTAGATGTCCAGGGGCATTGGGTGTTTATGAATGGGTAGTAATGCCCTTTGGCTTAAAGAATGCTGGTGCTACATATCAGAGGGCCATGAATTCTATTTTTCATGATTTTATTGATGATTTTATGCAAGTATTGTTAGCCTGTAATTTCGACATGCTTCATTGAAAATGGTCAACAAGGCCTGACTTATATTTCGACAAAGACCAAATTATTTCGACAGAGAAAATGGTCATGCGCAAGGTAAATTCGACAAGCTTCCGGGGAAGCAAAATCAAGAGAGAGGAAAATGGACACAAGCTTTCGACAGACAGAAAACAGAGCAGTTATGCGCTGAAGAACTAGCAGTTGGTCGAAGCGTGATGAAGCGGTTCTTGTCGAAAGTAGGAGTAGCAGTTATTAATTTTCAAATTTCTAGGCAGTTACTTAGTTCAGTTTTTCCCCCTCTTTTCCTTTGTATAAATAGTAGTTTCTGAGAAGAAACAAGGGTCACAAAATCACAATACACAATCCGATTCCTGAAACTCTAACTTCCAAGCCACAGCGAAAAACGAGTGGAAGAATCATTGTACGTGATCGTGTACCACTTTTACAATTCAATGCAATTTATTTGTCTTTTCTTTACAATTCACGCACCATTTACTGCTTCTTTTCTTTTCAATTCTGTTAATCATTGCATATCGTCCCCTTTTCTACATTTTCTGAAACAAAAACTACGCGCAATTCAAAGGCAATTGCTTTGAGATTTTTCTAGTTTGATCTCACAAACCTTCTAATAAAACTAGTGATTGTTTGCTAAAAACACCAGCAAACAAATTGGCACGCCCGGTGGGACCTTGCCTTTGATTTTGTTCATTTTCGTACTTTCTTATTTGTATTCGCTGTTGTATGCACTTAAGAAGTGGTAAAATGGTTCGTTCTAGTACGAATAATGCGTCTAGTTCCAACCCTGTGGTTTCACAAGGGCAAGGAACAACAATGGATTCTGCGAGCATTAGCGCAGGACCATCATCGTCGACAACTGTTCCTTCATTATCAATGACTAATGTTGGTTCAACGCAGTCAGAAATGGCATCTTTGCCTATGTCTTTGCCGTTAAGTGCAGGGCTTCATAGCCCTTACATGGCAATGGGGAACGGTTTAGACCCACGTTTGAATAACGTGCATCTACCCCCATTTCCTTTTGGAATGTATGGCATGCCTACTGGAATGCCACATATTTCGACCTTTTCCCCTACACATGTCTCTTCTGAGAGTGTATTTGGTCGGAATCCCCCAGCATTAACCAATACGTCTTTGTTGGCCTTAAGACAGCAAGTAGACGAGAGTAATCACGATATGGTTAATATGCTTACCCAACAAATTGGTACAGTTTTCAATCCATTGATTCAAAATACCAATAACAGTTACCAAATGTTGGCAAATCAGATGAGTAGGATTGCAGATTTCTTTGGGGCTCCAACGGTTAATAATAGGCAAGTTCCTATTATTGCGGGTAATGCGTCGCCAGTTAACCCCCAAGGAGCAGTTGCAGTCGAAGCGTCCACAATTGTAGGCGAACCACAAGGGGCAGTAAACCACGTCCCTGAAGTAGTGTTGGTAAATAGACACCAGAACGTTGATGAAGTTGTTCGACAAGTGCAACAACACAATGTTGGCGCTGAAAACAATATAGCTACTTTAGTCGAAACTATTTTGGCGCAAAATGGCCTTAACATAGGTTTACAAAGGACTAACTTCGTATCACCATTATGCGAATACGTATTACAAACTGAGTTACCAAGGGGATGGAAAGTTCCCAAGTTTACTAAGTTTGGTGGTGATACAAATGAGTCCACAGTCGAACACATTGCTCTTTTCTTGACTGAGGCTGGGGACTTAGCACAAAATGAGAATTTGAAGATGAAATATTTTCCAAATTCTCTAACTAAAAATGCTTTCACTTGGTTCACGACCTTACCCCCTGGTTCTATGTTCACATGGGGGCAATTAGAAAAGGCATTCCATGCACAGTTTTACATGGGCCAGTCGAAAATTAGTCTTAAAGAATTGGCTAGTGTTCGGCGCAAAATGCCTGAAACTATTGATGATTACTTAAACAGATTTAGGCTGTTGAAATCTCGTTGCTTCACACAAGTCCCTGAACATGAGCTTGTCGAAATGGCTGCTGGTGGCCTTGATTACTCAATTAGAAAGAAATTAGACACATCTCATTTGAGAGATATGGCTCAATTGGCTGATAGAGTTCGACAAGTTGAAAGGCTTAGAGAAGAAAAATCTAGGTCGAATAGGTATCATAAAAAAGAAAAAGTGGCATATGTCGAAGAAGAATTCGACGTTACATATGGTAATGTCGACGAAGAGGAGATGGACGTGGCTGAACTTAAGCCTGGTCCTCCTTATACCTGTAAATTATTAAGGCCTGCGAATGGGAATAACCCTGTAGAGCCTAAGAATGTTAGATTTATGCCTAAGACTTATACTTTTGATGTTACGAAATGTGATGAAATTTTTGATCTTTTAATAACTGATGGTCAAATATTAGTGCCTAAAGGCCTTAAAGTACCAACTCTTGACCAAAGAAAGAAAAAGGGTTATTGTAAGTTCCATAATTTTTTGGGACATAACACTGACCGTTGTGTGCTTTTCAGGGATATTGTGCAAAAAGCAGTTGACGAAGGAAGACTCAAATTTGCTGATAAGAAAATGAAAGTTCCTATGCAGATTGATGTTGATCCATTGCCTAAGGCTGAAGCTATGTATTCTGAACCTGTCGAAGCTGATGTAGGCATGGTGGATGCTCAAATGGCAGACCCTCCTAAGTATGTCAAGACTGCCACCGAAAAATTAAAAGGTTTTCTGTATGCTGAAGGTAAGAAACACGAAGTGACCCTAAAAGAATATGATGGGAAGATACATGCTGTGTATCCAAAGGCTGAGGAAGAATTGATAGATTTCCTCAATCGGTGTAAGTGGAATAACTCTGAAGTTATGCTTTGCCCAAGATGCAGCGCTGTCTTCGACAAAGAAGCAGCCAAAGCTGTCGAAGGTTATCAGGATCAACAACAACGTAAAAGAAAATGGCTTGATAACAGGCCGAAATTTGACTTTGCAAAAGGAGATCTTCCTGGCTATAAGGCTAATGTGTCAACAAAGCCTTCAACAAGCAAACGACAATTTGCAAAGGAGAAGTCCTCAGCGAAAGGGTATTTGAAGCTGTCAACAAATAAATCCTTTGGCCCAAGTGCTAGTGCTCCTGTCGAAGCGTGGGTGCCCAATAATCAACGTGCTAAAGCTATCAAGCCAGGTACTGATGCTGCTAAGTTTAATTATAAGAATAACTATAAGGGTAAGAACCCCATGACTAAAACACAGTGGCGTCGTTACCAAAGACAACAGAAGAAGAAGGCACACTTTGACATTAACAAGGTTCCAAGTCATTTGGCTAATAACCATGTTCCACGCAGTACGATTGACATTAATCAAGTTCCACGCAGCATAATAGTGGCGAAGAGTGAGGTTCACAAAGCTGAAGTTGCCACAAAGAAGAATGCTGATGTTGCTAGTCATGTGTGTGCAGCAAATAAGGCCAAAGGCAAGGCTGTGGTAACAGAAAAGCCAAGAAGGCCTGCTCTTGAAAGAATATTTCCTCCATTGTCAACAGTGAAAGAAAAGAATGCTGATTTCGACATGGATGAAGACATGGAGTCTGATTTTGATGATTCTGAAGATGATTTCGACGTTGTTTGCAATGTGGTATCAATACTGCCTCTTGAGTACGATGTTATCACAGTACCAAATGATGTTGAAGAGGATTTTACAGAGGATATGGCTCATCACAAGCCAATGTGTTACTATGTGATGAACAATGGTTGTGTCGAAGACCAAATGGCTACCTTCGAGAAGCCAGATATGAGTATGCAAAACCACTTGAAACCCCTGTATGTCCAAGCCAAACTCAATGGTGTTGGAATTAACAAAGTGTTAGTGGATGGTGGAGCTGCAGTGAATTTAATGCCACATGGTCTTTTGAAGAAGATTGGTAAGTTCGACACTGACCTCAGGCCACATAACATTGTCTTAAGCAACTATGAAGGCAAAACTGGCCATTCTTTGGGGGCCATTGAGGTGGACTTAATCGTTGGTTCCATAAAGAGGACTACATTGTTCTTAGTGATAGCCTCTAAAGCGAATTTCAATTTACTCCTTGGTAGAGAGTGGATCCATGGAGTTGGTGCTGTCCCTTCAACTTTGCATCAACGTGTAGTAATGTGGAAGGAAGATGGTTTGGTAGAGTATGTCGAAGCAGATCAGAGCTACTTCCGTGCTGATGTCAACCAAATTACCAAGGAAAATTTTGAGAAACAAATGGCGAAGATTGCGCCATGTTCATCTTCTAATGAGGCATATGTTCCTGCGGATAATGTTCTTGCCTCAGTTCATCTTGACCCAAATTATGGTTTTGTTTGGGAAAGAGAAATAATGGGAGATTATAGTGTCTATCCTGATGGTGTTCTTCGACCAACGGGGTGGAACACTGTTTCTTGAAAGTGTTCTTATGTCAGTGCCCAATGCATGGGACAAAATTACGGCTTATATGGCCGAAAACAAGTTTAAAGCGGCTATAGAGGCCGAAATTATTCAACAAACAATGGCTGTCGAAGTCAGTGAGTTACATGAAGAAAATGGCATAGTCATAGATGAAAGACTTGACTGTGTAACGCCCTAAAATTTAATCAAATTATTTCGAAGTTGGATTGCCGTAGGATGATTTTAAGAATTGAAATTATGGGCGTAGTAGCTATGTTGAAAACGAGTTAGATGATAATCACGTGTTGTGGGCTAGTTAAAAATAGCATTGGGCTCCCTTCCTATGTGGATAAAGTCCCAAATAATTTAGCCCATTATGTTTCTCACTTATTATAAGTGGAGAGGATTAATTTAGGGTTGAGAGAGAGAGGAATTTCGGATTAGAGCAGCCACCAAAGAGAGAGAAAAGAAGAGAGAAAACAATTCCCGTTTTTCTCAAACCTGTCACCGTAAAATTGCGATTCCGGTTTCGTTAACCGTTGGATCGTCTTTGTTTTTGGGCAGCAGGTTCGTAAGATATAGTTCTACACTTTCACCGTTCGGATCTTCGAAACGAGTTCTGAGGAGAGAGATATTGGCTTCGCACTGAAGCTGCAGTTTGGGGGAGTCGCCGTATTCGGAGATCGAGGAACGAGGCTAGGAGGGAGTTTGCGCCACCATAGTTGAGGTAAGGGTGGGCTTAACCTTGATAATGGGTTGATGATAATTATGTGTGGGTAGTCTAGGGTTTTGTTGAATTGTTCGTGTTGTTGCATATCGTGTTTTCGTTGAGATTGGTGCTTTGATGATTATTGCACGTTATTGTGATTTGTTTCGTTATTTGTTGTTGCGTGATTGTTGTATCACGATGATGGTGTTGTTATTGTTCGTGTTTTTGTTGTTGCTGTGCGTGGTTGATTGTTGTTGTCGCGTTGTCGAATTGTCGTTTTTGTTGTGGTGGTTGCGGTATCGTTGCCGTTAGGGTTTGGTGTTTGGCAATTTAGCGATTCTGGACACAGGTTCGGTTTTTCTAAAACTGGCGCTGTTTGGTTGATCCAAAAATTATGAGGTTGATTGTTTTTGAAAATAGACTTAACGCCGGTCGTTTTGGCACTGGTTTCGTCAAATTCGGAGTTGTATAGCTCGAGTTATAGGCAATACAAGTTAGGTTAAAATTCTGGAAACGATTTGGGTATAGATTCGGTATTTCGGTGACTGGGAACGTTGTATTGACCAAAAAATTATGTGGTTTATTTTTCTGGAAAATAGACTTAATGCTTGTTAATTTGGCACTGGTTTGGTTGCGTTTAGAGTTGTGTAGCTCGAGATATGAATTCCACAAGTTAGAGTAAGATTCTGGAAACAATCTGGACACAGGGTCAGTGTTTTGGTTACCACGTTTTCAAAAGAACTCCTTTTCGAACGAATCCAATTTCTTTGAAAACTAGACAAAATTTGCCCCAGTTTATGCACAAGTTTCATGCAATTTGATTGAGTTTTGGTCACTTTGGAATTGCTTGAATTTGAAGGACAGAAACTGTCCTCTTTTGCAACTAGCCTGTGTGCTTTTCGAAAACTGTACCTATTGGACACTCTCCTTCAAAAACTGAACTTAGGGATGATAACCAGACCCATAGGGCTTTCCAACAAGTATTTATTTGTTGAAATCCGATGTCGTTTGCTATTTTAATTAATTCGCTGAAGTAGGTGCGATGTGCCTAGGCGCTGTGCGCCAGTCTTGTGCGTGGTGTGCGTGCGTTATGTCCGCGTTGTGGAGCCGTCTGGTGTTAATATTTCAGGTGCGGTGCTGGTATGCTCAGGAGAGTTTAGTGGTAGCTGTGATGCTACAACTTGGTGCTATTTTTGGTGAAATCATTTGTTTTGATTCTGGTGATATAGTATTTATTTTAAATACTTGTTATGGTGAGTTGGTGCATAATCATGGTGTCGCATTGTCATATGCATGTTTTGGTGATATAGGCTCCGCCTCTGGTGTTTATTGGTGATATGCCCGTCGTGGCTCATTTTGGTGATCGGTACCGCATGCATATGCCCACTGGAGGGGTTGCATATCATCCCATTGTCTATGAATGTTATAACTTTGGTGGTTCACTGTCAAATGGACTTTTCCTTTGGTATCTGGTGCTGTGATATGGTGTAATTGTATTGTGTTGCTGTAGTTACCTGATGCTAGCATATTTTTATCATCTGCTTATTACCTCTGTTAGACTCACCCCTTCTGCTTGGAATGTTGCTCTCATGCGGCAACGCTGCAGGTGATCGCTAGTGCTCGTGGAGGAATTGCTAGGTTTTGCTTCCTCTCTCGTTTGGGTCTGTGTCAGCTCTGATATGTAGCACCGAGGAGTCGTTAGTTATCGTTTTGAACTATTATTTTAGTTATTGGAAATTGTTTTAATTAATTTTGGAGATGTCTCTAATTGTTAATTCTGGAGATGTTTAAACTGGTTAATATTTCCGCTGCTTGGTGATTTCTTTTATATAAATTATTTTGGAGATTTTTTTTTTGGAATAAATGGTGTTTTTTTTTTAAAATTGTGAAAAATGTAGCGCCCTTCGAGGTGACTCTGATAATTGTCTATTTAGTTGTAATAGTAAAAGGGGGGTGTTACATACTGCATTTATGATGATGATCCATTAGGTTTTGAAAAGGATCCTAGAGATTCGACAAAGCATATGCAAGCTCAAGCCCCGTTAGAAGAAGTTGATTTGGGAAATGGCTCAATAAAAAGGCCAACTTATATTAGTGCAAATATTGATGCTTCTCTAAAAACCCAAGTCATCACATTGCTAAGGGAGTTCAAAGACTGCTTTGCTTGGGATTATGACGAAATGCCTGGGTTAAGTCAAGAAGTGGTGGAAATGCAATTACCAATTCGACCAGGGAAGAAACCAGTGAAGCAAGTGCCAAGAAGATTTGCTCCTCAAGTGTTGGCTAAGATCAAAGAGGAAATCGAAAGGCTATTCAGAAACAAATTCATCAGAACTGCCAGGTATGTCGAATGGTTAGCCAATATAGTTCCTGTAATAAAGAAAAAAGGGACTCTTAGAGTTTGCATAGACTTTAGGGATTTAAATAATGCAACCCCCAAGGATGAATACGCAATGCCTGTGGCAGAAATGCTAATAGATTCAGCAGCAGGATTTGATTATCTTAGTATGCTCGATGGTTATTCTGGGTATAATCAAATCTTCATTGCTGAAGAGGACGTGTCGAAAACTGCTTTTAGATGTCCAGGGGTATTGGGTGTTTATGAATGGGTAGTAATGCCCTTTGGCTTAAAGAATGCTGGTGCTACATATCAGAGGGCCATGAATTCTATGTTTCATGATTTTATTGATGATTTTATGCATGTATACATAGATGATGTGGTGGTTAAATCTTTCTCAGAAAGTGGTCATTTAGACCATCTTCGCCGGTCTTTTGAAAGAATGAGGAAATATGGATTGAAAATAAATCCATTAAAATGTGCCTTTTGTGTACGTGCAGGTGATTTCTTGGGTTTTATGGTGCACAAAAAAGGCATTGAAATCAATCAAAATAAGACTAAGGCAATTATGGAAACGAAGGCCCCTTCGACCAAAAAGGAGCTTCAGTCGTTGCTGGGAAAAATCAATTTCCTTCGAAGATTTATATCAAATCTAAGTGGCAAAACACAAGTTTTTTCGCCATTGTTAAGACTGAAGAAGGAAGAAGAGTTCAAATGGGAACCAATGCATCAAGCAGCCTTCGACGAAATCAAGTCTTATTTGATGAAACCACCAATTTTGTTGCCTGTTATTAAACACAAAGTGCTCAAATTGTATATAGCAGCTTCTGATAGAACAATAGGTAGCATGTTAGCACAAGAGGATGATAGTGGTGTCGAAAGAGCCATTTATTACCTCAGTAGGGTCTTAAATGATGCCGAAACGAGGTACACTCCTATAGAAAAGTTGTGCCTTTGTTTGTATTTCTCGTGTACAAAGTTAAAGAAATATATAAAACCAGCTGATGTTTCTGTTTATTCGCATTTTGATGTTATTAAGCATATGCTGTCGAAACCAATAATGCATAGCCGAATTGGTAAATGGGCTTTGGCTTTGTCAGAATACAACTTAACTTATCAACCTCTAAAATCAATTAAAGGACAAGTGGTTGCTGATTTTATAGTAGACCATTCTGTTGTCGAAGAAACATTAAGTTTTGTAGACGTATATCCTTGGAGGTTGTACTTTGATGGTTCAAGCCATAAACATGGAGTTGGGATTGGTATTTTAATAATATCTCCTACTAACATTCCAACGAAGTATAAGTTTAAAATTCGAGATGTTTGTTCCAATAATGAAGCTGAGTATGAGGCTTTAATAGTAGGCCTTGAAATTTTACTTGAGCTGGGGGCAAGTCATGTCGAAATAAAAGGTGACTCTGAGTTGGTTGTCAAACAATTGACAAAAGAGTACAAATGCATTAAAGAGCACCTTATCAGATACTTTGTTGTTGCCAATGCTTTGTTAAAAAGATTTGAGTCTGTTCACTTAGAACATTTACCACGAATTGATAATCAAGTGGCAAATGAATTGGCACAAACTGCTTCAGGCTATAAAGTTTCAAAACAAAGCCTGGAAGAGTTAATTGAAATAAAGGATAAGATCATTTCTAATGACTATTCTTCGTCACTATTGTCAACACCAAAAACTGGGGGGGCAACAGATACAAACGCAAACGAGGAACTAGTCGTTGTCGAAAAACGTCAATTTTTTGGTGACTTTGACTTAGCAGAAATTTTTGCTCTTGACAATATGACCAATAATGATTGGCGAAGGCCTATTGTGGAATATTTGCAAAATCCCACAAGAAATACCAATAAAAAGGTAAAATACAGAGCTTTGAGCTATGTGATAATTGGAAACGAATTGTTTAAAAAGACTCCTGAAGGAGTACTATTAAAATGTCTTAGTGAAAATGAGGCATATTTAGCAGTTTCTGATACACATAGTGGAGCATGTGGTTCACACCAAGTAGGCCACAAAATGAAGTGGTTATTATTTCGACAAGGAATGTATTGGCCAACTATGCTGAAAGATTGCATAGAATTTGCTAAGGGATGCCAAGAGTGTCAAAAGCATGCTGGGATACAACATGTACCTGCAAATGAATTGCATGCCATAGTCAAACCTTGGCCATTTAGAGGTTGGGCTCTAGATGTGATTGGAGAGATAAAGCCAACTTCGTCGAAGGGCCATAGATATATCCTTGTGGGAATTGATTACTTCACCAAATGGGTTGAAGCTATACCTTTAGCCAATGTTGATCAAGAAGCAGTGATAAGGTTTATTCAAAATCATATCATTTATAGGTTTGGAATTCCAGAAACCATTACTACAGATCAGGGATCAGTTTTCACTGGTAGAAAAATGGTAGAGTTTGCTTCTGAAATTGGTTTTAAGTTATTAACTTCGACACCATATTATGCGCAAGCCAATGGTCAAGTAGAAGCTGCCAATAAAGTTATTATTAATTTGATTAAAAAGCATGTTGGGCAGAAACCCAAAAATTGGCATAATACCCTTGATCAAGCATTATGGGCCTGTCGAAATTCACCCAAAGAATCTATCAACACTACTCCTTATAGGCTAACATTTGGACACGATGCAGTGTTGCCTGTTGAAATTTGTCTACAATCAACAAGAATTCAAAGACAGTGGGAGATTCCCTCTGATTATTATTGGAATATGATGCTTGATGAATTGGTTGATTTAGACGAAGAAAGGTTATTAGCTTTAGATATGCTTATTCGACAGAAAGAGAGGGTAGCTAAAACTTATAACAAAAAGGTTAAGTTTAAAGCCTTTGATTCAGGTGATCTAGTGTGGAAGGTCCTATTGCCTATGGATAAAAAAGATAGAGTCTTTGGTAAATGGTCCCCAAGTTGGGAAGGACCATTTAAAATTTTACAAGTTTATTCAAACGGCGCATATGAGGTCAAAGAGATTGGCGCTGATGAAAGAATTTTGCGTATAAATGGCAAATACTTGAAAAAGTATAAGCCAACGTTGCAAGAAGTTAAAATAACGCTAGAATAAAGATAAAGAAAGCGTAAGTACGTGGCATTCAAAAGAAGTTGTGATTGCCATATGAGCATTGTCAGAATTATAAGCAGAACGTTGAAGGCCACGTAATACACCAATATAGGAGTAACGTCAACAACACTTAACAGTGGTGACATCAGGTATACAGCTATTTTACTCAAGTGCAAAGTCTATTTCGATGGTGAATTCAAAAATGTTCTTTCTCTTCTTCCTCCTCAAGTTCAGTCGAAAAAGACATTTTTGGGGGGCAATTTGTTAGCCTGTAATTTCGACAGGCTTCATTGAAAATGGACACAAGCTTTCAACAGACAGAAAACAGAGCAGTTATGCGCTGAAGAACTAGCAGTTGGTCGAAGCGTGATGAAGCGGTTCTTGTCGAAAGTAGGAGTAGCAGTTATTAATTTTCAAATTTCTAGGCAGTTACTTAGTTCAGTTTTTCCCCCTCTTTTCATTTGTATAAATAGTAGTTTCTGAGAAGAAACAAGGGTCACAAATCACAATACACAATCCGATTCCTGAAACTCTAACTTCCAAGCCAGAGCGAAAAACGAGTGGAAGAATCATTGTACGTGATCGTGTACCACTTTTACAATTCAATGCAATTTATTTGTCTTTTCTTTACAATTCACGCACCATTTACTGCTTCTTTTCTTTTCAATTCTGTTAGTCATTGCAAATCGTCCCCTTTTCTACATTTTCTGAAACAAAAACTACGCGCAATTCAAAGGCAATTGCTTTGAGATTTTTCTAGTTTGATCTCACAAACCTTCTAATAAAACTAGTGATTGTTTGCTAAAAACACCAGCAAACACTAATATTGGCTTTTTAATGACTAAATTAGTAATTATCATATATGAAAATAAATAGATCCCTGTTATTCCCAATAAGGTAGATTAGTTGGCAAGCTAAAAGAATAAATTAGTATTCTTTAGTCTTCATTTTAAAAAACAATTAACTCATGGGGCAATTTCTCTTTTTTCATGGGGCAAATGAATTTTTATCATGTTTAACTAACTAAAATAATTTTGCTCGGTGGGGGCAATTGACCCCACACCTAACAAGGTGTATCCGCCACTGTTGCCGGCCATACGATGGGACGCGAATCGATCTCTGCCATTGATTGGATGATAGAGCGCGTAGTTTTGCCATGGATCATGGATATGAGCCGTTGAGATTGGCCCAAGTCTAGATTGGCGAGGCTTAGTCTGAAACAAGTACATTTACCAAAAAGTGATTTTCACCAATCATTGTTGTTTGGATAGATTATATCAAAAGTGTTTTTGGGTGTAAAGTTACCGAAATAGATATCATTAATTATTATTGTGTATAGTAAATAACAATATATTTTAAATTTAAAAGTAAGTATACTATATACAAATTTAAATACAAATGTTAAGTAAAATACTAATTAAAAGATACCATGCTTAAGGAAGAAGTTACTCAAATGCTCCAACATCGTGACCAGCACTGTTTTCATTCACACGCATCCCTTTTGTTGCGTATCACTGATTTGATGGATACCTTCTGTTCTTTTGATATATGTCATGTGCTGAGAGAAGGAAACTATCACGCTGATTTTATGGCCATGCTCGGGCGCTCTACTTCTTTAAGAGTAACCAACTGGCCTGGACCTCCAAGTGGGTTGGAAGACTTGTTGTTGCTTGAAGCTCCGTAGTTCTTTGTCTCATTTTTTTCTCTTTTACCGCTTTGTCCTCACAAAAAAATACCACGCCTAAGGAAACATATCATTAATTATAGGCTTAAATATATGTTCAGGCCCTAATATGACAATAATTCATTTAAACTCCAGTAAAAAAAACTTTAAAATGATCCTTGTAAATACTAAATGTTTACGGTTAAGTCCATTCGTTAACTTTCCATCCAAAAAAGCTGATGTGGCTAACAGAGATGACATCAACATGACACCATCAATGATGTCACTGCCACGTGTCATCATCTTATTGGACCATTATGCCACGTGTCACAGGACACATGACACTGATAGGTGTCACGTCAGTAGTCGATAGATGGCGCTAGCATGGCAAAGTGAGGTACACTGTTGTTATTTAAAAATTTGCAAATTTGGGAGGGGACTAGAGTTGAACCCACGTCCTGCACTTGGTAGCAACTCTTAAATACAACTTGAACCATTTAATAACTTATGATTATTAACACCACTGTAAATATATATTACATAAAACCAAATTAATTTTTAAAAAAATTAAAAAACGAAAATAAAATCTCAACACTTCTGCAAACAAATCAGATCTTCATCAATCTGTAATACGAAAATTGATCTTCATTCACGCGACTGAAAACGAAAAAGATGAAGAACCGGTTCTTTGTTCTTCTTTGTTCTTCCTTGCTTCGATTTTGATTTTAGGATTTAGGAAACAAGTTGATCTGGAAAACGAAAAATCAATCTGCAACGAGATGAAAATATGGAAACAAATTGGAACGAGATGAAAACGTAAATAAATTGATTTGGAACTACGAAATCAATATGTATTTTGAATCTTAAAAACGAAAACTAATTGATCTGGAGATGAAAATGAAGGTGAGGTTTTCGTGGGCTCTACTGTTTTGTTTCTTTATTTTTTAAGTAAGAATTACCCTCACTTTGCCATGCTAGCCCCGTGGCAGCCATCTATTGGTTGCTGGCGTGGCACCTATCAGTGCCATATGTCCATGATGACATGGGATGATGATGTGGTGTTCAGTGGCACGTAGTATAATGGTCCAATAAGATAATGACACGTGACAATGACATCATTGATGATGTCATGCTGACATCATCTCCGTTAGCGACGTCAACTTTTTTGAATGGAAAGTTAACTGATGGGCTTAACCGTCAACGCTTAATATTTACAAGAGTCATTTTAAAGTTGTTTTTACAAGAGTTTAAATGGATTACGACTATATTTGCATATATTTGAAGCAAAGACAAATGGAATTGACGTCAACTGATCTTGGATAAAGAAAAACGAGGCACGCAACATTAAAAGAAGGGGTGGAAAAAAAACGGTCCCAGCCCAAAAAAAAAAAAAATTCCTAAAATAACACAATTTTTTTATTATTTACCAATCTAGCACACATTTTATTCAGTTGAGAAGTCGGTACCCCCAAACCGACTTCTCAACGTGATTTTTAAAAAAATTTGATTTTTTCAGTTGAGAAGTCGGTACCCCCGAAACCGACTTCTCAACGTGATTTTTTAAAAAATTTGATTTTTTCAGTTGAGAAGTCGGTTCCCCCCAAACCGACTTCTCAACGTGATTTTTTTTAAAACAGTTAAATATTAATAATAATACCAATTATAATTTATAATTTATTTTAATAATAATACCAATTTATATAAAATGTTGGCAACACTACATTTAAGAAAGAAACTAGACACACTACATTTAAGAGATATGGCACAACTGGCTGATGGAGTTCGACAAGTCGAAAAACTCAAAGCTGAAAAAGCCAGAACAAGTAGGTTCCATAATAAAAAAGAAATGGTTGCTTATGTCGAAACTAATGACAGTGACCAAGAATTCGCCATATCTTATGAAGATGTCGAAGAAGAGGTTAATATTGCAGGATTGAAATCAGGACCTCCTTATACCTGTCGATTGGCTCGTTGTCGAAAAAAGGAGAAATCTGGAGACAACAATGTATTTTCGACCTGATGACGTCATAAGAGCAGTTAAGAGGAATTTCAAAAATGTCTCTTTTCTGCCTGACATAAAGCTCCAGTCGAAAGAGACATTTTTGGGGGGCAATTTGTTAGCCTGCATTTTTCGACAGGCTTAATTAAATGCAGTGAACGAGGTTTGATTTGTCCTTTCAGGAGGTATTTGTTTATTTCGACAGGAAGGAAGTTCTCTAAAGGAAGGATTCGACAAGACCTTCGAATTGGCAGAAACGAAGAGCTAAAGCTAATATTTCGACAGACCTTCGAATGGACTTAATGGTGTGATGGAGGGCACCGTTGGGGCCACATGACAACAAACCTTGCCATTAGCTCTGTCGAAATATTAGCTTTAGCTCTTCGTTTCTGCCAATTCGAAGGTCTAGTCGAATCCTTCCTTTAAAGAACTTCCTTCCTGTCGAAATAAACAAAATACCTCCTGAAAGGACAAATCAAACCTCGTTGACTGCATTTAATTAAGCCTGTCGAAAAATGCAGGCTAACAAATTGCCCCCCAAAAATGTCTTTATCGACTGGAGCTTTATGTAAGGCAGAAAAGAAACATTTTTGAAATTCCTCTTAACTGCTCTTATGACGTCATCAGGTCGAAAATACATTGTTGTCTCCAGATTTCTCCTTTTTTCGACAACGAGCCAATCGACAGGTATAAGGAGGTCCTGATTTCAATCCTGCAATATTAACCTCTTCTTCGACATCTTCATAAGATATGTCGAATTCTTGGTCACTGTCATTAGTTTCGACATAAGCAACCATTTCTTTTTTATTATGGAACCTACTTGTTCTGGCTTTTTCAGCTTTGAGTTTTTCGACTTGTCGAACTCCATCAGCCAGTTGTGCCATATCTCTTAAATGTAGTGTGTCTAGTTTCTTTCTTAAATGTAGTGTTGCCAACATTTTATATAAATTGGTATTATTATTAAAATAAATTATAAATTATAATTGGTATTATTATTAATATTTAACTGTTTTAAAAAAAATCACGTTGAGAAGTCGGTTTGGGGGGAACCGACTTCTCAACTGAAAAAATCAAATTTTTTTAAAAAATCACGTTGAGAAGTCGGTTTCGGGGGTACCGACTTCTCAACTGAAAAAATCAAATTTTTTTAAAAATCACGTTGAGAAGTCGGTTTGGGGGTACCGACTTCTCAACTGAATAAAATGTGTGCTAGATTGGTAAATAATAAAAAAAGTGTGTTATTTTAGGAATTTTTTTTTTTTTGGGCTGGGACCGTTTTTTTTCCCCTCACCCCATTATCATTTGATTGACCAAAAACCCCTTTCGCCTGTGCTGAAACCCTTCCTACTAGCTACATCTATTAACTGCACATTGCTCATTTCCGTTCACCTCCTTCCGTCGCCCTCGATTCATTAAAAATGACCGACCTGTAATTTAACTTCCACAACGGACCCCAACAATGTTTCCTCTTTTTCTGAATAAGGTTTCCTTTCCCCCTTCTTCTTGTTCCTCTATATCATCGCAAGTTCGCGCGCTTGCCACGCTTCTTATTCCGTTTCAAGCGCGCCAGTTCTCATCAGCTTCTTCTTCCCCTTCGCAACCTCACTGCAAGCCAGTCGAGGAAGATAACTTTAGGGTTTCAGTATTGTGGGAATTCGAAAGCTGTGGCGTGCCTTCCGGAGTTAGCTATTTGAAGGTAGCACCTTCGATTATGGGGGCCCTTAGAACTAAGGGGTTTAACGGTCCTATTCATGTTCAAGCCTATGGCAATGTAAATCAGCTTTCAGAGATCAACCAAGAAATACTTTTCTTGACCGGCATTAATCTCCACCACATTCCCGGTACTTTTTTATCTTCATTTTCAGTTCTCTTATTTTTCTTTTTTTATTTATTAGAAATTAACAAGAATCAACGTTTGAAATATTGAACATTGCTCTTTAATGTTAAACTAGCAACGTGATATTGAGCAATGAATCCATATTATTCATAATTGTGTACAAATCAGTTTATATACTCTTGCATATAGTTCACTGCTTGAGCTTAAAGTCTAAAACAACCAAACTTAACTAACAAAGCAGAAATAAAGTGGGCCTGGCCCATACATCACTAAGTGCAGAAACAAGACAATTGAGCCCAATTTGGGTCCAACATATCCTCCCTCAAACTGAATTTGTTCAGTGAACCAGTGTTGCATCAGAAGCAGGTTCTGTTCATCACTTCGCGCTGCATCAAATTCAGTTTGATATGATGTTGTTCACACTCTGCACTCCTAGCATTCCCCTGAGTTTCTGAAAACTTTCAAACTTTAGAGGCTTTGTCATAATGTCTGCGACTTGATCCTGTGTACAGCAATGCAGCAATTCAATTTCTTCCCTCTTAGCCAACTCACGCAGGAAGTGGAATCTAATATCTATATGCTTGCTCCTCCCATGTAAAATGGGATTCTTTGACAACTTTATGGTGGAGTTATTGTCACATAGTATCACAGTTTTTCCTACTTGAGAGTGTCCTAGTTTCTCCATGATTCTTCTAAGCCAAATGGCTTGACAGGCACACATAGCAGCAGCAACGAACTCTGCTTCAGTAGTAGACAGAGTTACAATGGGTTGCTTCTTGGAAGCCCATGCAGTAGCTCCATTTCCTAGGATAAAAGCATATCCTGAAGTGCTTCTTCTGTCATCCATGTCACCTGCAAAATCACTGTCAGTATAACACAACAATTCATTCACTTCTGGCCTAGTGTACAGTATGCCCAAATCTACAGTTCCCTTTAGGTATCTCATCACTCTTTTTGCTGCTTGCATGTGTAACTCAGTAGGACATTCCATGAATCTGCTTATGAGAGCAACAGAGTACATGATGTCTGGTCTTGTTGCTGTGAGGTACATTAGGCTACCCACAATTTGCTTGTAATAGGTTGCATCAACCTTAGCACCATCTCCTTGCTTTGTGAGTTTAAAGCCTGGCACAACAGGCACAGTGACAGGCTTGCAGTTGTTCATACCAAATCTGCTTAGCACTTCATTTGCATATTTGGTTTGGTATATGAATATTCCTTGAGTATTCTGTATTACTTCAACTCCTAAGAAGTATGTCATCTTACCAAGGTCAGTCATGGAGAATTCATTCATCATAGATTCCTTAAACTTACTCATCATGTTGCTGCAGTTTCCTGTGAATATCAAATCATCCACATACAAGCTAACTGCTAAGAAATTGTCACTGACCTTGCCTTTGACAAACTGAGTATACTCTGAGTCACATTTCTCAAATCCTTCCCTGTGGAAATATGCTTCAATACGACTGTACCAGGCTCTTGGAGCCTGTTTGAGTCCATACAGGGCCTTTTTGAGTTTGTACACCTTGTCCCTGGCATCCTTCTGTTGATACCCTAGTGGTTGTTCTACATATACATTCTCCCTGATTTCCCCATGCAAGAAAGCACTCTTGACATCTAACTGGAATACTCCCCATCCTTCAGTTGCAGCAATGGCTAGCATGGTCCTAATCGTGTCCCATTTTGCTACTGGAGCATATACTTCAGTGTAATCTATGCCATACTCTTGAGCATAGCCTTTGGCAACTAGTCTTGCCTTGTGCTTATCCACTTCACCCTTCTCATTGTACTTGGTTTTGTAAATCCACTTCACACCAATTACTTTGGCATGTGCAGGCAGAGAGACAAGTTCCCAGGTGTCATTTTTAATAATTGCTTCCATTTCTTGGTCCATAGCAACTCTCCACTTAGTGTCTTTTACTGCATCTTCAAATGTGGTAGGATCTTCAGTATTTATAAATGCTGCTAGACTTTGTTCTTCATTTCCACACTCCATTGAGAAGTGTAAGTCTGTCTCATATGCATCCAAGTATGCAGGTCTCCTTCTAATCCTTCCTTGCTCTTGTGACTGGTTTGTTTCATCATCATTGTTCACCTGGTTCTCAATTGTAGTGTCAGTGGTAATTGTTTCATTTTGTTCACCTGTGTTATTCTCTTCTACAGCAGTGTCTCTCTCAGTCTCTTCATTTTCTTCATCAAGTTCTAACTCACTCGATTTTTCCTTGCCTTTCCAGTTCCATTTTTCTTCTTCATTAAAAATCACATCTCTGCTAATAATGATTTTTTGAGTGACTGGATTGTACAATCTGTAAGCCTTTGATTCTTCACTAATGCCCAGCAACACACATTTAACACTTCTGTCATCAAGTTTTTTTCTCTGTGCTTCTGGTACATGCACATATCCCACACAACCAAAGATTCTGAAGAACTTGGCTGATGGTTTCTTGTCTGACCATGCTTCTTGAGGTGTTCTATCTTTGACAGCCACTGTTGGGGATCTATTTTGGAGAAATACACTCCAATTCACTGCTTCTGGCCAAAATGTTTTTGGTACATCCTTGTCATTCAATATGCTTCTTACCATATTTAAGATGGTTCTGTTCTTCCTTTCTGAGACACCATTCTGCTGAGGACTGTATGCAGTTGTGAGTTGTCTTTTGACTCCACACTCTTCACAGTATTTGACAAACTCAGCTGATGTGAACTCCCCTCCCCTATCAGTCCTTAGACATGCAATTTTTTCTCCACTCTCTGTCTCAACAGAGGCTTTAAATTTCTTGAAGGTATCAAGTGCTTCAGACTTTGCAGATAGGAAATAAACCCATGTTTTCCTTGAATAGTCATCAATGAATGTGATGAAGTATCTCTTTCTACTATTTGACTCGGGTGTTAGAGGTCCACAGATGTCAGAGTGGACTAATTCAAGCTTCCTAGTAGCTCTCCATGCTGTACTCTTGGGAAAGCTTTCTCTGTGATGCTTACCAATCACACAACTATCACATACTTTGTTTTCATCATTTAGCAGAGGCAAGTCTTTTACCATTTCTTTCTGTGCAAGGAGCTTCAAGCCACTCATACCTAGGTGACCATATCTGCAATGCCATAGCTTAGCTATGTCTTCACATTCTGCCTTGTAACAACTAGAATCAATCATTAATGCAGACACAGGAAACACCTTCTTTTCAGTCATATTAGATCTCATTATCAGCCCCTTTCTTTTATGGTATACCTCACATACATTGTCTTCAAAATATACTCCCAATCCCTTCTCTTGCAACTGTCCAACACTCAACAAGTTGCTAGACAATTCTGGTATATATAGGACATCAGTTATGACTTGAATCATTCCTCTAACTTTGATTTTAATATTGCCCTTCCCTGCAGCCATTATAGTGGAACCATTTCCTAGCCTTACAGATACTCTAAAGGATTCATCTAGACTACAAAACCATTCTTTAACACCAGTCATGTGATTACTACAACCAGAATCTAAAAACCACTGCCATACCTTTTCTATAGGAATGTTCTTCAGATCAGTAGTGGCCATCAAGAGTAATTCTTCATCTTCCTCGCATTCTGCATAGTTGGCATTCTCCTCCCAACTTGGACATTCATTTTGATAATGTCCATATTTTTTACACTTGTAACATTGAATTGAATCTTTATTTATATTTCTTCCCCTGCCTCGTCCACCTCTGGTATTTCTGCCTCTTCCTCTGAAGCCACCTTTGGATGCAACAGTAGCCTTCAATGCTTGTTCTTCCTCTCCCTTATATTCGTTCATCAATTGTTCATGAACCAGCAGGCTTGCTTGCAATTCATCAACAGAAAGATCAGTGCCATTGGCTTCCATAATCGCACACACAACATATTGAAACTTCTTTGGCATAGATCGCAAGATCTTTTCTACCACCGCCGTCTCGTCCACTTTGTTCTCACCACTCGCTTTCATCTTGTTAACCACTGCTAACGTTCTTGCGATGTATTCATTCACGCTTTCCTCTTCTTTCATTCCCAGCAATTCGAATTCTCTTCGCAAGGCTTGCAATTGCGCTTTCTTGACTTTCGTCGTTCCCTGGTACTTTTTCTTCATTGATTCCCAAATTTCCTTACCGGTGTCCTTGTTCATGATCGTTTCGATGATTCCACGATCTATCGCCTGAAATAGGTAGTTTTTGACCTTAAGGTCCTTCAGTTTGGCTTCGTCGATCAATTTGATCTGTTCTTGTGAAGCTCCGGTAGGAAGCGTTGGGATTCCAGTTTCTATGAGACTCCAGTATTCCTTGGAGCGCAGAAGATTCTCCATGAGCATCGCCCAGTGCTCGTAGTGCCCGTCGAACTTGGGAATCGCCGGTTGCACGAAATTCTTTTCCTCCGCCGTTGTTCCCGTCGTCATTGGTCGTGAATGAAGGTTTCAGTTCTTCCGTTCTCTGTAACTAACTGCGGTTATTGTGAGAGTTCTGTTTTGGATTTAGTTACCAAGCTCTGGATACCATTTGTTAAACTAGCAACGTGATATTGAGCAATGAATCCATATTATTCATAATTGTGTACAAATCAGTTTATATACTCTTGCATATAGTTCACTGCTTGAGCTTAAAGTCTAAAACAACCAAACTTAACTAACAAAGCAGAAATAAAGTGGGCCTGGCCCATACATCACTAAGTGCAGAAACAAGACAATTGAGCCCAATTTGGGTCCAACATTTAATTATCACAACACAGATTTTAAGGTGGTTGTATGATGGATTAGAAAATTGTCAATTCATAAATGGGAAATAAAAAATTTGGTATGCTTTTAAAATAAATAATCAGCAACCGTTTGTAAACAAGACATGATGTTACTGACTTAAAGATAAGTTTGATTCTAAAGTAACTGTGGCAGCAAGGAGGAAGACGGTAATTCTTTTTGATTAAGTTTCTCGAAAGGGATAATTACAAAAAAAAATCTACAAAAACATGGATTCACTGGTTGAACATTTTTTTTTTTAAAAAAGCGAAGAGTAAAAGAATTCTTACTCTGGAAAACAAATTATGGAGATATTTTACTAACCACCTCAAAAAAGAAAGGCTCATGAATGCTCTAAACTCAAATTGAAGATTATTCCAAAAGCTCATACACTCCTACATAGAGATAGAGCATGTCTGTTATATATGTTCTCCCGAAATGGAGTTGCAACTAATAAACCAGTATTAGAGTCTTGATATGTTTCATTCATTCAATTCTTTTGCATGTCTGTTATATAATATAATTTCTCATGAGATGGAGTTCCAGCTAATATTAGAATCTTGAAAGGTTTCATTCAATTTTATCTTCTTTTTATCTTTTGAAATAATGATGACTTATTAACTACATTGTTGCAGGTGGAAGTGGAAATAACAGTTCCTATAGATATCTTATGGATTGGATTTCTCAAAATCCTCCACCCGCACATCTCTTTATGATATCTGATAATGGAGACTGTCGCATCAAGGCCTTTGTGCATCGCTTAAGTTGGCATAAGGACTACAATATCTTGTTTGCATGTTCAACAAAACCTGAATATATTCTCTGCAGTTCATCAACTATAATGTGGTGGTGGCCTTCGATGCTCAAGGGAAAATATCATACTGGAAGACATTTCAAAGATCCTCCTTCGTGGTGTAGAATCCCGAGTATGCCTTGTGAAAACCCCTACACAAATCCTCTGGAGATGCCTCTTGAAGACCCCTTCTTTGATCCCGCGGAGAAACCTTCCTCACACATAAGGGATGATGATTCAAAATCATTGCATTCTATTGGGGAATATACATCATCTCTGGCCAGTGAGAAAGTTATGGATGTGTCTAGTGCACTATTGCGACAGATTCAACTTCCTCGAAATAACAATGATATATCCAAAAATTATGACAATGACAATATTTCCAAAAAATCTGACAATGACACTGTTAGGTCTGAGGATGGACGTCCCGGTCTTTTGGAAAAAAAGACCAATTCACAGGATCCCTCTACATGTAATGATTACATAGTGTTGGAAAATAATGATATTGCAAATTGTGAATTTGGAATAGTAGAGAACGAACATGAGAATCCTGCTAAGGGGGTAGACGAGGTTTGTCGTAGCCCATATTCTTCACCATTTGACAACTCTCTAGTTGAGAAAAAAAGACATGATGGAAGTCTTGGCAAAAGTTCACCTTTCTTTAATTGGATTAGTAGTTGGTGTACATTTTGGAGAAGTGGTGCTAAGTCCGATGATTTGCATCAGGATGTTATGCATTCGAGAATGCCTGAGCTGTTTGAGGATTCAAAGTTAGCTGAAGTAGACCAGACTGGTAGTGATTTTGAAGAGCCCAAGTTATCAAAACTACACCGGGATGTTAGTCATTCAGAAATGCATGGGTTATTTTCTCTTGGTTCCTTTTGGGATGTCGTGGAATCTTTTGTTTTCACTCCTCGAGGATCGCTCCTTCTTTCCCAATCAAAAAGCAGGTTTGCTAGTTTGTACTTTTTTTTATAAGTTCCCTTTCACTATATATAACTAGCGGAAAGTTTGCCTATCTACCTTAGATACCCATGTAGAGATACATGTAGTCGTAGTTTACTCACTTTTTTTTATTTAATTCATATCCTCAATTAAATTAAAATAGCGAATAAACAAAAAACTATGACTCAATTATTTAAAGGCAAAATGGGAAGAAAAATCTAACACCAAAATGAAAGTTTGTTTTAGAAGCCACATAATATAGAGTTATAGATAACCAATTTCTGGCCTGCTCTAGTTCATTCTTGCTCTACACATTAGTTGACCTTTACAATACTTGTTGAAAGGATAGTTTAGTAGTAATATTTTGCTACATGTTGTTTGTGTCAGGGAGGATATGACTCACAAATTAAAAAAGCACGGCCCACCCGTTCTTAGGTGCCTCACTGAACATGATATCCTTCAATTGGTGGAATTACTAATATCAAAGAAGAAATGGTTGGAGGAAAGCCCGTCACAAGCATTTCCTTTTAGGCTAACTCAAACAGCTCAGAAGAGCTCATTGATGGGCCGATCTCATGGTGCAAAAAAAAACAAAAAAGCACCACAACCCAACTTGCAAAAGTCATTCAAACATGATGCGGAGACAAATATGCAAAACTGAAGAGTTTCTGTTGTAAGTCGGACATGGGTTACTTGTTTCACTGATCTATGTTTGTCTCGGTTTCTCTTTTCATTATGCATTATTTTTTATTTTATTTCAGTTCATACTTCTTGGGTTATAGTTGAGTAAGTTGAGAAGATATTTATATTTATTTTTTACGGTCGGTAACTCTATGAGTCGGTGCTATTATTATTGTTGGTTATTCTTACATTATTGAAGTGTGTGTCTTCCCGTTTTCCACATAAGCATATTTTATCTAGATTATTTTTATATTGCATCTGAATGCAAGTAATCATTTGGGCGGTTTGACAGTGATACATGAGATGGGAATTGAGAAAATTAATGGCTTTAGCTTATTATATGGTGCTAACAGCCACAATCAAGACACATTCTTAATCCAAGAAGGATAGCTCACTTAGTTAATTGAACGAGACATTGTTAGTGAAATGGTGTTGTATGAGATTTGAATCCCACTCTCTCATTCTCTCTAACAACTGACAAACAATTACTAACCACTTTGCCAATAGGAAAAAAAAAAGACATGTCCAAGAAGCCTTAAAATCGTTGTCATCTACATTTGAAAGTCTACAAGAGATGTTCTCTATGCTAGAGGCAATCACACTATATCGTGAGTGAATGAAATGAAAGAGGCATTCAATTGCATATCAAAACAAACTTTATTCTTCTCTCATGTTTGCAACTTACGTTCTCTATGCTGCTTGCCAATCTGAATTCTGTTCATTCTCCCAGAATTCCATAGCTTGTAGCTTTTATTCTACTGGAGTTTCTCTCTTGAATCCTAATTCGGTCTCAAATGGCACCAATCAGGGTCGTCCCAAGTAATAATAATAATAATAATAATAATAATAATAATAATAATAATAATAATAATTTATACTTCTATACTAACTTATACTTTTATACTAATAGATAAAGAGGGTTACTCCTAATAACTAACTTTCTGGTGTCCACTTTTAACTTTCCCCTAATACCCTTACAACCACACACTGACACACTACAGAGGTTTTAAAAAAAAAACTGCTACTAATTAGATCACAGCCTTCACTAACACTCCAACGGTTACACTTTCCTGCCAAACTTATACTTCCTCTATTTCTGCATTCTCACATCTTACAATCACCCACTGAAATTAACAATATTTACTGCATGCCTTCAACATCTAATCATCATTGAGTCTTAAGGTATGTTCTATTGTTGCCTTCTTCATGCCCATTTTTCCTTTCATTTTCTTAATCCTTTAAACCAACCAACACAATATTATGTAACTGTAACACATATCTTCACGCACCTTCTTTGTGTAGAGGTGTAGAAAACAAACAAAATAACACTTAACACTTAATACCTTTGTGTAGAGGTGTAGAAAACAAACAAAATATTAAGCCTTCAAATTCATTCTTGAATGATCCTATAAAACCATAACAAATGAACGTTGGAATGTAAATGTTGGTAAATGTTTGTAAAATTAAATTATAACATTTGAATTAATAATCCAATAATTTATAAGACGGGCGCTCATTTAACAACAAGAATGGGTTTCCCCTAACGTTGGATTGCTTGGATTAAGTCTTGTGTGTGTACTAGCTCCATGTCGGTTCTAGTGAATGGTAGCCCAACTCAAGATTTCAAAGTTCAGCGTGGTCTGTGACAAGGGGACCCTTTGTCGCCTTTCCTCTTTCTTATAGTGGCTGAGGCCTTGTCGGTGTTGATGATGAAGGCGGTGGATATTGGTGATTATCAAGGTTTTTCTTTCAATGAGGATTTGAACTTTTCTATTCTTCAATTTGCGGATGACACAATGTTTGTGGGCAAAGCTTTTTGGGCAAATCTTTGGAGTATCAAGTCTATTTTGAGATCCTTTGAGCTTGTTTCCGGTTTGAAGGTAAATTTTCACAAGAGCAAGCTTATAGGTATCCACACTCTGGATGGGTTTTTGGAGAGAGCTAGCACTTTCCTATTTTGTAGAACGGAATCCATCCCCTTCAAGTTTCTGGGAATCCCAATTGGCGCTAATCTGAGGAGGGAAGCAACTTGGAGCTATGTTTTAGGAGCAGTTAGAAAGCGGTTGTCTTTGTGGAAGGGTCGTTTTCTATACATTGGAGGTCGGGTAACTCTTATAAACTCCGTTCTTAATAGCATGCCACTATATATGTTTTCTTTCTATAAAGCTCCGAAGGTAGTAATCAAGAAGATGGTTAAAATCCAAAGGGATTTTCTTTGGGGTATCAAAGAGGGGGAGAGGGGAATGTGTTGGGTGGCTTGGGATAGTATTTGTAAACCAAAGGAAGAGGGAGGTCTCGGGATCAAAAACCTTGAATTATTTAATATAGCTTTGTTGTCTAAGTGGAAATGAAGAGCTTTATCGGATCCCTGTGTGAGTTGGAGTCGTATGTTATCTTGTAGGAGATTTGGCTTCTTCATTAGTTCAGGATTTGGTGGAAGGTAATCGTCGTAGGGACACAGGATCCATTTGGTGGAGGGACTTGGTGAACTTGGATGGTAATGTAGAGGAACAAAGAAGGTTTGCTTGGTGTGTTAGAAGAGGTTTGGGTGATGGTGCTTCAATTAATTTCTGGAACGACCAATGGCTTGGGATTGACCCTTTGTTTAAGGTTTTTCCTCTCCTGTATAATGGTGTTGGACAGCAGAATTTAACGGTGGCTGAATCCGGTGTCTGGAACCTCGGCATCTCGGTAATGATGCTGTCCGAACAGCTGAGGCAGACATTCTGCGAGATATTCTCCATCCCGTGGCTCCAACGAGAATGAAGATGGATTCTTGGATTTGGCCGCTCGATCAATCAAAGAATTATTCGGTTAAAACCTTTTATATTCAGTTGGTCCGTAGTGATTTATCCTCTAATGTCTCGGTGCAGCAGAATTTTTTTGCAGGTTTATGGAAATCAATAGTGCCTTCGAAAGTGTTGGTTTTTAGCTGGCAGTTGCTGTTGGATACGTTGCCGATGCGCGAGCAACTATTGCGCAGGAATGTTCTCCACTTGGAAGACGATGCTCGTTGCTCATTCTGTCACGTTCAGCG
This sequence comes from Astragalus glycyphyllos, assembly GCA_963573325.1. Classification (NCBI taxonomy): domain Eukaryota; kingdom Viridiplantae; phylum Streptophyta; class Magnoliopsida; order Fabales; family Fabaceae; genus Astragalus; species Astragalus glycyphyllos. The sequence continues at coordinate 44,203,122 of OY754307.1, forward strand.
TGAGTCCGTGAATCATTTGTTCCTCCATTGCGGGTTCGCGAATTCGGTTTGGAAGTGTGTTACATCTTGGATTGGTGTTGCTCTTGATTTGTCTTTGGATGTTGTTGGTCTTGTCCACCATTGTTGCTGCTTGTGTAAGGGGAAGAAAGCAAAACGCACGAAGCACGTGGTTTGGTTAACTACTTGTTGGAGCATATGGCTGGCGAGGAATGGAGCTATTTTCAATAATGAGGAGCCAAATATCGAGATGGTGGTGAATCGTATTAAAAGTCTATCTTGGTGTTGGTGTATTTATAGATTGAATTGTAATTCCTCCTTTTCCATTTCAATGTGGTGGTCTAATCCACTACAATGCTTAAATAATTTGTAGTCTTTAGGGGGAGAAACAGTGAATTAGGTTGCTTATCCTCACTGTAGTGCAGGTTGTACGAGGTACTCTTTTATCTCCCTGAGTCTTTTTCCCAATGGGTTTTGGCTTAGGGAGGTTTTGAGGAGGCTCTCCCCCTTTGCTTTATTCCCATTGTAAGGGCTGAACACCCCTTGTGCTCCCTTCAATGAAAGTATTGCTTATCTAAAAAAAAACAAGAATAATTGACTCGTACCTTGTACGAGTTTAAGCATGTTATTGAAAGTGGTTGTAAAATAATTTTTTTGTTGTAAGTTAGTAGCAAAGTGCAATAAAAATAAATGCTAGTCCCTCCGTCTCATATTAAGTGTCCTATGTGCCATTTTTCTTTGTCTCAGATTATCTGTCACTTTAGAATCCCAATACAACATTTATTATTATTTTCCAACAATACCCTTACTTTAGAATATCAATAACTGTGTCTTTGCACCAACCAAGAAAAGTGTAAGGGTGTTTTAGTCCTTTCATATTTTTTACCATAAAATTTAGTATATCCAATCATTTTCTTAATACCCGCGTATAACCTTAAATGACACTTAATATGAGACATATCGAGTAGTATATTGTATAACTTGCTAATAAAACTTAAGTATCAACATCAACATGTTTACAAATTTGTTACATCTGTCTTTATAAACCACATCGCATACTTTGCCCGCAAATGATGATGAGTATATCATAGCTGAGTTGTCATCTTACATAGATTAGATGTTTGGTCCATGCAACACATATTGTGTATTTAAAGTTGTACGGTTTATATATTAAAAAATTTCGATGTATATATTTAATTAAAAATATTTATGTATTAGAGTTATTTATCTTGAAGTGTTCAATTTCAATTCAAAATAATTTTTCTAAAAAGTATAGTAGAAAATCCATTATGGAAATAGTGATGGTTTGTGCTTTTAGTTATATAATAGTTGTGTTAAAATATCTGAATAAAATGGGCTTTTGCCTTCTTTTATACAACTTTTTTAAACATATAATAATAACATATAAAAGCATTATTGAATATTTATACTTATATTAATGATAGACTGTAACATGACTGTAACATGAGACTGTAACATAAAAATATCAACACATTTTCATTAAGATTTTTTTAACAAAATCTTGCATGGATCGTAAAACTCGTGAAACAAATTTATTCAAACATATAAGTAAATTATTAAAATGTTGATTTATTTATTACTAGCGGAAGACGGGCACGTACTGCGCTACAGTAGATACATATGTAATATGGCTTATTGTGAGTTCTGAACTGGGTTAGCTCAGCCCAAATGAGCTTCGTCCCATAAAATTTTGTTTTTACTTTGCTTGTGAATTTGCATATTCTAATGCATTTTATTAGGCATACTTGAAAATGCTATTTTTCCTCTAATATTTAACACTCACAAATTGTGACTACTCACTCTTCCATATTGCATTCTTTTCTTTGTTGCAAAAATGTTTTATAAACACAAAAGAATGAAAAAATAATAAATTGTCTTCAATAACCACTCATAAAAAGTGAATCTACATCCAAAACTAATTCCACCTAGCAAATAGACGGACATAATGGCCCAAAAACAACATCACAGAGAAAGAAATTAGAGAGAAAAATGGGAAGAAATGCCCATGTTTCTAGTAGTACATATTATAAAGAAAAGATAATGTACAAATTGTAAATTGGTATATTAGTGTTGTCCAACCAATACGAAAATGGCCTATATAATCCCTGGTATCTATCCACGCAATGTCAGCACCAGACTACCCAAAACTCTACCTGCATTATTTCCAGAATTAAGTTAATAACAAACAAATAATTAATATTATTGAAGTTTTCTAAAAACAATAACTATTAGAACAATTTTAAGAAAGAAAATGGAATTAAACTAAAGAGAAAATATATACTCCACAGCCATAAAGAAGGAAGGGATCAGTAATTAAAAATGAACCTGAAAATCTAGGAACATATGCAACACATTGTATAACTTTTTCGCTCCTCTTCATCCGCATCTCTTCTAGCAAAACAAACACCCTGCAGATCCATTTTGAATGTCAGTCATCCTAGGAACATATATGCAACACATTGTACCATTTTTTCAGCCCCTGATTTTGAATGTCACTCATCCTAGGTGATTACTTGCTTCATAAATCTGAATCTAGAATCAGGAAGCAAGCATAGAAACAAAAACAGAAAGTTGTAAATTAATCAATTAAGCATACATAATTACATATCTTCTTGTTAGATATGGCCCATATGGGGGGACAAATAATCTCTAGACATGGGTGAAACATACATATATTTTTATTTTAATGAAGATCAATGCCAATACCAAGAGCCTCAACATACATGTCTTATTAGATATTGCCCATATGGGTGATGAACTGAATGAAGTAAAATAAGACCAGAACAAATTACAAAACAACCCGTTTGAACCGAAATCTCATATTGTTCCCAACAACACAGGGGCGACCAAACCGAAATCCAAGTATATGAAGCAAACATGCATGAATCCAACACTCTTAATTAGAACAACCAACAAATTCCATATAAATGCAAAATACACAAAAATTCACCCTTAATCAAACATAAATAACATAAGCACCAGTACAACATAAAAGAAAGATGAACTTAATTAAAATTTAGACAAAAAAAGTGACGACAATAAAGGAAGAAGATAACAAAAGAATACAATTGTTTTGTCAAAAGAAAAAAGAATACAATTGAATTGATCAAGTGGCCTTCAATTATTTGTAAGCTTGGTAACTGTGACTCCGTGAGGGGACAATGGTAGTTTTTGTTGCCGGTTTCTTTTGGTGTAGTGAAGAATTAACAGGTTGCGGTTAATAAAATTGGAAAGAGTAGTTTGGAGTGTGTTTGGTAGTTCCGTGTGTCTTTTTAGTAAGGGTATAAATGGAAAGTGAAATATGGAAACCCTAAAAACAGTTTTATTAAGACACTCTCTTTATGTATTAGTATAGGTATTAGTATAGATTGTAGAAATTGTAAAAAGTTTAATTTATATATATATATATATATATATATTTGTATTTGTTTCTTATTTTAATTTGTAAAAATACTTATACGAAATAATTAGCATTTGATAAGTACATATTAGTTGGAGAAAATAAACAATTTTAATTTGTAAAGGTCGCAATCATTAAAAATATAAATTTAATGCCAATTGCTACCATTGTGGAACTGTGGAGAATCCTAAGGGGTTGGCCTAGTGGAACATGCCAAGAGTTGTATTCGAGAGGTCTCAAGTTCAACTCCCTGCGAGTCCTGGTCTTCTCTGCCTTGGATTGAGGCGTCATTCCCTCACCATAAGTTTTACTGGATTCATAGCAACATGAGCAGTGATTTTGGCAGAGATTGTGAGCTGCCTTGGTCAGCCATTTGGGCCAAGGCGTGCCACTATTTATGGTTTTGGAGGAACAAAATGGTGCATAGTGATAATGTTGCTCTGCCTTGGCACCCATGCTTGGAGATTATTCGGGACACTAAACAATATTTGCATGCTTCCAAGCACCAAATTATGCAGCCTGCTAGGACTGCCAGGTCTGTTATGGTGCGTTGATTGCCTCCTGAGAAAGGTTGGCTTAAGTTGAATGTTGAAGGTGCGTGTAGTGGTTGTGGTATAGCAGGATGTGGTGGTGTGCTGTGTAATGAGGAGGGTCATTGGCAGCTGGGGTTCTCTGAATCTCTTGGCTTTTGTAACCCCTACATAGCGGAGCTTTGGGGGATTTTTGAAGGGCTCCAACTAAACTGGCGCATAGACTCACAAGAAGGGGAGGGGTTGAATTGTGACCCTTTGAAAATTTATATCCTGCAACTTAGAAAGTGTCCTCTCAAGTTTATACTTGGAGATGAGATAGTTAGTCATAAAATATTTTCACAAGACATTCTCTTCTTGAGTAGGTTCCATGCATTAAACCTTCGCTATGTTGCGTAGGTTCCACACAATGAACCTTCTCATGTTGAGTAGGTCCGAAGAAGTGAACCTTCTCTAGTTAAGTAAGTTCAAAGTGTTTAACCTTCTCTTGGATGAGTGGGTTCCACAATGTGAACTTCCTTTACCTAAATAGGTTCCTTACATTGAACCTTCTCTTGTTGATAAGTTCAATACATAGTGAGTCTTGTGTTGTGTTTATGCATAAAAACATTTTGTACATCATATGAAATTTATCCTTTTGTTGAACAGGGACATTTAGTGTTTGATCACTTGAGGAAAATATTATCAAGAGATATATATATATATATGTGAAGGATAAATTCTTTAATCTAGAGAAGCTTATGAGGATGAAATCATTTCAGATTTAAGCTTCTTAGGATTAATCAAATGCTAGTATATGATTTATGCATAAAATACATGAGTAGGTTAGTAACAATAGATAATCAATATAGAATACTAACACCTCAATGAAGAAGGTTAGTAATGTTGAAAAACATGGCATCCATGGAAATTGGAGAGAAAACTCTAAAAGTCTATTATATTGAAATTGGTAAAAATATTACTAATGAGAAGAAGATGATTACAAATGAGTGTACCATCTACCTTATATACTAACCAACTAATAGGCCTTACTATCAAATGACCTTACTATCTAATGGGCCTTACTAACCAACTAATGAGCTTACTACTTATATTTTAACAGCCTCCCGCAAGCTGGACGGTGTTTACAACACTTCCAGCTTAAGATAAGCAATGCAAAGATACAAAGATACTATAATAGTAAGGAAAATAAAGAACAATCTTCGAATTGGTAGTAGTTGAGGTGCATAGCTCCTAGAAGTCTTCGACCAACTATCGGGCCCCTTCAAGCTTCTTCCGGCGTCTCCACAACATTTACTCTAAAGGAATCAACAAACTCCACTCTTAGGCATAACCATCCAAGTGTGAAAGAAGTCAACAAAAGCTTAACCATCGCGTAGAAACCACAACTCAAGGTTTAACTACTCGGAGGAAGCAACAAACCAACACTTAACAATCAAGCAAAAAAAAAACCACAACTCAAGGCTTAATCACTTGAAAGAAGCAAAATGCTTAACCACCATAAGGCAGAAGCAAACATCAACAAGGCCATAGGCCAAAAAGCTTAACCACCATAGGGCAGAAGCAAACATCAACAAGGCCATAGGGCCAAAGGCTTAACCACCAAACAGAAACTATACCTCAAAGTTTAACCACTTGGCAGAAGCACATCAACGCTTAACTATCAAGAGTACTCAATCACTCAAGAAAGAAGCAAAATCTCAATGCTTAACCATTTATAGCAGAAGCATCATGCTTAACCACGACAAACAGAAGCCAAAATCAAGCCAATTAAGGCTAAATATCACAGTAACCAAATCAATCAAGTGTCCAATAGAAGCACTTGAATCCAAAAGCAAAGACAGTACAAAAAGAAGCATAGAAATAAGGATTTTTCAATCCGTATCCAAGTTCAAGTCTCCAAGACAAAAGACCAAACACCTCACCGAAACACCAATGTCCCTGAAGGGCACCACCACAGCAAAACAGATGAAAAATGGTAAACTGCTACTTGGATGAAGTGCTAATTGATGAGGTTTTATAGTGTCACCTATTACCATCATGGCAATCTTGCAAACCAGAGGACTTAAAGAATCCAAGTGAACATTTTGCATTTTTGTGATCCATTTTATGAGCCAAACCAGCAACCACAACAAGCCTAAAACAGCATCAACAAACCTCCAGCAGCAAGTTGTTCAATCCCCAAAATCCCTTGCTTGAATTTCTCAACAAGACGTTTCTTGAACTGCTCACTGTAGAGCAAACAAGCTTCATGTTCTCCCTTAATTGTTGCAGCAGATATGTTCTGATAATCAGCAAGTGCTTCCTCAAAAAAAATCTCTCTTCCAGATAATGCAACCCAAGGGAAGACAATGAAGGTGCCCCATTTGAACTTGAACCAATGATGGAATCAAACAAGTTGCGATTAACTTCATTTGCAACAACATCCCCAGATAATTTCACATCTCCATTATTAACATAACCATTAACAATCTTAGCAGCATTTAATTTGACATCTCCATTTAGTACTTTACCATTATAAACTTTATCAAATGGTAAAATCCTAAAACAAACAACAACAGCAAGATTTCTAGGCACGACAATCTCAAACCTTTTGTCAAGCTTCACCAACACTTCAAAAGTTTTGCTCATTTCAACACGGTTTCTCAAAAAAAAGTTCCTATGATTATCCACACCATAGCTTCTAAGAACAGGCCATACCTGATCTTGCAGAGAGAACGTCCAAATCGACGTGGTAGTAGAACCGAAAAGCGGCAGCAAGGCAACAACGTACTACACCGAACCAGCAAGGTAAATGGAACTATAGATAGGCAGCAAGACACCTACAGAGAAGGACAAAAAACATAGAGCGGCCGCCGACGGATGCAACTCCTTAATGGATCTGAAACAACACCGATAATAGCCACAAAAAGCACAACACCACTCCTCAAACCGCCGTCTTCTCCCGGGGATGACGACCTCACGTCAGATCCAATTCCTTAGCGTGAAGAGGCACTCTCCACAGAAGAAAAATCATTGAATCGATCGTCGTGAACAAAATCTCGTCCTCTCCTATTCACCGTAACAAGATGTTTATCCGAAATTATAATCTGAAGAAAATTAGAAGATAAACGAAACCCTAATTTCTACAAGATCGGAATCAAATGACACAAATCGCAATTGAAAAATTTCACAAGTACACCAGTTTCAGATTCCAAAGATTTAAAGATGGCGATGATGACGAAGCTGGATAGGAGATGAGAACAATATTTTTTTATTTTTTATTTTTGGAGAAAGGAATAATATCTCAAATATCTGGATATCAAGGAAATAAGAAAACAAAAGGAATCACGAAAAATAGAAAAAGAAATGAAAGAAAAGAAAACTAAGAAAATATAAAAAAAGGAACCTAAAGTTCAGCGGAATTCATGGAGGATACCATGTTTGCTCTGATACCATGTTGAAAAACATGGCATCCATGGAAATTGGAGAGAAAACTCTAGAAGTCTATTATATTGAAATTGGTAAAAATATTACTAATGAGAAGAAGATGATTACAAATGAGTGTACCATCTACCTTATATACTAACCAACTAATAGGCCTTACTATCAAATGACCTTACTATCTAATGGGCCTTACTAACCAACTAATGAGCTTACTACTTATATTTTAACAAGTAACAATAGATAATCAATATAGAATACTAACTTCTTAATGATGAGGGATAGTTATGAATTATAGCTTTTAAGAGATATGTTGGTTTTATCTTGAGTTTAAAACATAGATGATAAGTTCTTAGTTAAAGGCCGTTTTGAGAAGGTTGAAAAAATTAACTTTCTCTTAGTTTGAACAACCGCAAATATGTTATAGCAAGTTTAGCAAATAGTAAGGAAAGCTAGTAAATATCACAGTAGAGTTATAGAGGTTCACCCAAACCTGACTACGTCCTCTCCCCACTTTCTTGTGAGTAAATGAAATTGTATTACACTCATGTGCATGGATTTAACCTATCAGGATACTAGAACAATTGTATCAAATGAAATTGTATTCCCACTGGAATATAACTACCCTTAAACAAATTAGGGAGGGGGAAGTGAAACCTGATAATTAATATCCATTGCCCCCATTTTTGGTGCATGCATTCCCCTTACTATTGTTTCACCTTTTTGCTGTCATCTTTTTCAATATAAGCCTACATGAGAAAATATAAGCTACTGCTGTTATATAATACAACTACATAACAAAATATACATATATATTGTTGCACTTTCACGTTATATCATGTTAATTTGAAATAAACATCAAAATGAATTGTAGATGAAAAAGTGCAAGCATACAGAAAAACCAGATGGAAGAAAGACAACACATCATTATTCACATAAAACAAAGTGAGTAGATTTTCTGACAATTATATTCTCACTAAATGATATTTGATATATAAATTGTATGAGTAAAAAATAAGTATTATCACATTTATATATAAACGTCATAATATTTAATTTGATTATTTAAAAAAAAGTGAAATACTCACATATATAAACTTATGATTTCTAGGAGTATTCATTATGCATTTGATAATAGAATTGAAAAATCATCTAAAAAATTAGGAAATCAAATGAAATTGTATTATACCCATGTATATTCATAGAAATATACAAATATGTAATATATAAATTCTTTTAGTATATATAATATATTAATTCTTTGAGTAAAAATATATGAACGTCAAAATTATAAACACCCATGTATTTTAATTCAATCTATAATATACAACATATATATATTCTTTGTCAAAAAAAAATATAAATTCTTTTGGTCTAAAGCATAAATTGAATTTACACGTTACTAATAAATCAAAACTGATGTATTAATAATGGAGACATATTTGAATATATATTTAACTATTAAATCAATCTTGGATATATACGATACTATTAAATCAAAACAGATGCATTAAATCATTTATATGTATTATACAATGATTTAATCCATTATTATAACGACATAAATAAAAGACGTTACAAATTTTGAAATTTAATGTATAATCTAATTTTAATGTATAATTATATTGTTACAGCATAAATAAAAGACGTTACAAATTTTAAAAATACGTTACCATCGTTAAATGAAGAAATTTATAACGTACCCATATTAATATTCATGTTCAATTGAAAATGGGTGTATCAATTGTAGCGTACCCATATAAATTTGTAATATACCCATATAAATTTGTAAGGTGTCATCAATATAAAAAAATCATACGATACGTTAAAAGTTTCTTATAAACATTATCCATATGAACTTTGATCAAATGAATCAAAAGTTATGAAAAATACGTTTTGTACAATTATTTTAAGAATGTGTTACCAAAATTTTGTGTAATAGATGATTAATATAGATTACATAACGTATTAGTTAGAGTTAGAGACACATTGAAAAGTTTTACTTTAAAATATATTATAGAGTCCTATTTGATTATATTTTAATAAAATGTTACAAAATTGTTTATTTAATAATTGTAACAAGATATAATTATTGATTATATTTTAATAAAACATTACAAAATGATAATAATTGTGTGTGATCAACTTCATCATTTTAATAAAACGTTACGAAATAACATCTTTTTGATATAACTATTGATTATATTTTATTAAAACTTTACAAAATATAATTATTGATTATATTTTACTAAAACGTTACAAAATATAATTACTGATTATATTTTAATAAAACGTTATAAAATAATAATAATTGTGTGTGACCAACTTTATCATTTTAATAAAACGTTACAAAATAAAACTAATTGATTATATTTTAATAAAACGTTACAAGATAACTTTTTTTGGATTGTTATTATTGATTATATTTTATTAAAACGTTACAAAACATAAATATTGATTATATTTTATTAAAATGTTCATCATTTGAATATAGTTTTTTATTACATTTTATTAAAACGTTACAAAATATAATTACTAATTATATTTTAATAAAATGTTACAAAATGATAATAATTGTGTATGACCAACTTCATCATTTTAATAAAACGTTACAAAATAAAATATAATGATTATATTTTAATAAAATGTTACAAGATAACATTTTTTCGATATAATTATTGATTATATTTTATTAAAACGTTCATCATTTTAAAATAGTTTTTGATTACATTTTATTAAAATGTTACAAAATCTAATTACTAATTATATTTTTAATAAAACGTTACAAAATTATAATAATTGTGTATGACCAACTTCATCATTTTATTTTTAATAAAACGTTACAAAATAAAATATAATGATTACGCCAAAAAATGCCTATGACAGTGCTTTTTTGGGAGCGCATAAAATCGCTGTCTATTCCAGTGTTGTTATAAGTTTTAACAGCGCTTATGGCCCTGAAAACGCGCTGTCATAGGTAGCTTTTAACAACGCCTTGTTTTTTTTATATGCTGTTATTGATTACATTTCACAGCGGTTTTAATTAAAAGTGTAACATCCCAAATTTGTAGTCGACAAAAACAAATTTGAGATATTTTCTTTAGCCATTCAGAGATGCACTTCTACGAATTCAAAAATTCGTAACTGATGAATCAATTATGAACAACTGGAATTATCAATTTGCTTTAAAACTTTATATTTTGATACATAAACAAATCCACAAATATTCATATAATTCCAGTCATTACAAAAATTCGCTAATCCAAGTGCATTAATCCTAAACTTAAACTCGGCCATAACCCGATATCTAATACCGAGTACCCATCATGACCCGTGAACTTCCTCAACATGATAGCCCCAAGCAGTTAGGGTCCTGAACTTCCTGAACAATCCTTAGACTTTACCTTTGTATCTGAAAAACAATCAACAATAAACAGTGAGATTACAAATCTCAATGAGTGACTCCGAGACCCCTTACGGTTCCTCTCATTCGTTCTCTTTTAGTTATCTTAATTATTTTGAAGACCGGCTCGAGAGACCAAATCACTCAATCCCTACGAGCCCTCTGATCCGGCAATCACTGCACGAATCATTATATTTTCCATAAAAATAATTTCTTTTTTATCTCTGGCTTAGCATAATCCGTGAAACGAAATCTCACGAGATCACAGAAACCCCAATCCAACATACCAATGAGGGATAATGCGGGGGCCTTGGCTTCTGGGCTCATGACTTCCCTCCACCAAGTATGCTAAATAACTCGGAGTCGTCACCCCGTTAATACATTATTAATCGCTGAACAATATTACACATGTTCAGGAAATCCATTTAAAACCTTTTAAGGGTCACAGAACAATATTACACATGTTCTGGACATCACTTTAAAACCATTTATGGGTTCCCACTCATTTATACCACATTCCGATCAACATATAATTCAATTAACGAACTCAAGTGACAAGTTATCATCCACCATACATAAACATAATTCAAATTCATGATATTTCAATAGACAGTCTAGGTGCAATAAGTTTTCAGCAAGTAAGTATAAACTTCGGAAAATTATTTGACCGACCAAACGACAACGGAATTCAACAAATGACCCCTCTACAAAAAGCTAATGATGTCTATTTTCTGAATATGACTTTTGTTTTGCAAAATGGTGAGCCAATAAGTACAGTTTCATCAAACAAGATACTATGTTCAGAAAAGGGAACAGCTACTGTGACCTAACTTGAAACTCTCCTAAAATGATCAATACTCATTCAAACTACATGGAACTTGAGTCTAAATCGTGGCCAATTAAGTCTAGTTTTCAATAAAATAAGAATCATTCAAAGATGAGTCCAAATGAAAATACCATGCCCGAAATACTGAACCCATACCCAGATTGTTTCCAGAATTTTAACCTAACTTGTGTCACCTATAACTCGAGTTATACAACTCCAAATGCAACCAAACCAGTACCAATTTGACAAGCATTAAGTGTAGTTTCTAAAAGGTAAACCACAAAATTTTTGGACATCTAGATTGTTCCCAGTTACTGTATAACCGAACCTACACCCAGTATAGTCCTAGATTTTTGATCTGACTTGTGAGTACAATTTCTCTAGTTATACTTATCCAAATTTACTAAACTCAGTGCCTAAATTGTAGAAAATTGTGCCTATTTTCCAGAAAGTCAAACCTTAATATGTTTGGACACACAGAAAGTTCATAGTTACAGAAATACTGAAGTTATGTCGAACAATCCCAAACAGAATTTCAGCACAACCTTATGCACATTTAACACTGCCAATCATCAAAATTCATCAACCAATTCAACTCATGCTGTAAATTCATAATAGACACAACATTTTAAAATACATAACGTGGTGAGAACACTCACCCGGAGAGACGAACAATTCAAATAACGGAAGACGCGACCAAGCTCTACCCATACCGGATCTAATTTGGTCAGCATCTGTGAGTAATTTAGAAATGAGAATAAAGTATTCAATTTCTAGCCAAAACCATTCAAACCAGTACCTATTGTGTAGAATATTTTGTCTATTTTCTAATGGTTCAAGTCCAACACTGATATGATGAGTATTCAGGGAGTTACGGCTAAAATACGGAGACTGGTTCGAAAACATTATTGTTACAAAACTGAAACTTGTAATTAATTTTTCTCCCTCAATATTCACTCAAATTAAGTGGTTCTTGCGCCTATCTTGAAGCATTTTATGTGTAGTTTCAAAAGAATCAAAAGCTAACTTCATAGGACATCTGAGTTACAGAGAAATTACCATGGGTTGCTCAAAATAGTTTTCTGCAGAATATTTTCCAGCAACCTTGTCCTTTCTTTAAGCTTCCTATGAGCTCGAATTTGACTCCCAAAATCCTACCTCTTGCTTCAATATTTCAACAACAGCTACTGAGACTCTAACTTCAAGCACTCAAACTCACATGCAAGATCCAATCAAGCATCCATGACCCTCAAATTCCAATTTTTGACAGTTTTGAGCTTAAGGTTCATCAATGGTGAAATGAGGAGGTGTATGATTTGGGTGTTGAAAAGGATATCAGTGAGTAGAGGAGAAGGAACTGAGTGTGATGGTGTCAAAACAAGCAACATGCATGAGATTTGGGTGATGGTGAGGATCTATGGTTCTCCTCTTCTCTCCCTCTCACGGTTCTCCTCACTCTCTCTCTTTTCTCTTGCTTTCTATTTTTCAACTGATTTTGTTTTCCTCTAGTGTGGGTGTGTGTTTAATAAATATGTTTTGTTTTTGTGTTGTTAAGTGAGCTGAAGGAAAACTAAATAGAAAAGGACCCTTTTACCCCTAAGTGATAAACACTCTACATTATTGTTAATACACTACCCCAATGCAACATAATTTCACAACATGGCAATTTAACCTTGCTAATATATACTCAAGCAAGTTAAATTACTTAGTTTGACCATCAATTTACTATGAAAAGTTTGCTAATTTCAAATATCGAAATTAGTAAAATTGGGGATGTTACAAAAAGCACTGTTATAGGTGGCACCAGCCTTTTCTTTGCTTGACCCATGCCATCACTTCTTTAATATAAAGCGCTGTCATATGGTGGATATCACAACATTTTAATTTAGAAGCGCCGTTATAGGGTGTTTTTAAAATTAAAAAAAAATATAGTTACAGTTTCACATCTTATCCTATATTTAGTGATGGAAAATAGCTCAAAAGTGCAAGAGTGACATGTATTTTTTTTAATAGAAAACAATGACATATTGTTGATCCACTACAATAAAACTTTATTGGCCTAAATATTACAATGATTCACACACCAAAAAATTGAAGAGAAAAATAAATATGCAAGTCATGGAAAATAATGAGAATATATAATCAACAAAAACAGAGTTTAAGAAATAGAATGAGTACAAGTCAAGAATCGTTATTATAAGAAACGCTGAAACACTTAACGAAAGAGGCTCTTTCCCACGATCTGTACTTATCTATTCAAAAAGGCTCTTTTCTCACAAATTGAACAAAAGAGGCTCTTTCCCGCAAACTGGAACTCCGATGATGTGAACCTTCGTATTAATCTTATGAAACTTTGTCAAGGAAGGGTCCATTTCTTACTTATCGTTTATCAGTAGAGGCTTTTTAACTCCTTTTCAACTTTGTCCATTTCTTATGAAACTTTGTCAAGGAAGGGTCCATTTCTTACTTATCCATCATTGTAGCCTCTACACCAAGATCTTAAGACATGTCCTGAAAGAAAATAACTGAACACAATTATATAAGAAAATAAATAAAATTAGTACTTACTCATTATTATTGTTTTTGTTCAAAAAGGATTAAAGGTCAAAAATGCTAGTTTCATAAAAACAAATGTTATTTCAATATTTTGATTTAGGAGACAATATATAGTAGAGGCTAGAACAAATTAAACTCAGCAAAAAGAAAGTTCAACTTAGACCAGTTTAACAAAACAAAGAAGAATGAAAACTGAACTTTTAAATTAATACTTTCTGTCCAAACTCTTGCATCATTATACTTAAGCTGTTAAGCAATGCATGATTAATTGCTTCACTTGCATGAATAATTCCCTCACGGAGAACCAATGGAAGAGGGCTGCAACAAACAAACACATTGGAAAAAGGAAGAGGGTTGTCCATCACATACATGCATAGCTTTCACGTGCTTTTATTTGGGTGACTGCTTTGTCGATTCCTAGTTCTTTCTGTTAATAAACACATATAGCCTGTTTCCCGTTGTAACGTTTCTAAATTGATGGGTGTTGTAAGCCATGTCCATGTCTCATAGTGTTAGATTCCACTAACAAATTCCTTCAGATATAGAACCAAACAGGGCCTGGGACAGTGGCCAGGTTATCCTGAGTGGGTTATTTTATTGATATAGTTGAAAGGGAAGATACACTGATGCTATCTCAGCACCACCAACTGGTAACCTAACCAGTGGACTAACAGATTGCTTCACAGATGCCTTCTCCATGGTCTGATGTCCTTTATATAATAGGACATAGAGCTCTGGGTACTAACAACTCAAAACAACCTCCTAACTAACCTAAACTGACCCAACTAACCCATATAACAGAATAACAGAAATGCAATTACAATATCTAACACTAACAGAATATTCAATCCTTGATTAGTCACAATTGACTTAACTTATCTTTTATTCTTCCTAGTGTATACCTGGAGGGGTCTAACAATGCCTTCCCCCTTTGGATCAACCTTGTCCTCAAGGTTGAAGTGAGGGAATTGTTTCTTCACTGTAGTTTCCTCTTCCCATGTAGCATCTTCAGTAGAGAATCCCTTCCACTGCACTAGGACTTGCTGTATCCTTTTTTCCTGCTGTTGCACATACCTTTTCTCCAGGATTTTCTCTGGTTCATATACTTCAGTAGTACCTTGTAGTTCTTCAGGTAAGTTGCTTTCCACAGGATGGTCTCCAATGGCTAATTTGAGCTGGGATACATGGAAAACTGGATGTATCCTAGCTGTCTCAGGCAATTGTAGTTTAAAAGCCACAGTTCCAATCTGTTTAGTGACTAGAAATGGTCCATAGTACCTAGCTGCCAATTTAGGATGTAGTCTTGTAGGCATGGAAGTTTGTCTATGAGGTCTGATTTTTAGGAATACTTTATCTCCCACCTTGATCCTTGCTGGTTTCCTGTGTGCATTTGCATATTTACTCATTTGTTCCTGTGCTCTTTGCAAGTGTAGCTTTAGTTGCTTCAGTGCTTCATCTCTAGATTGTAGGTCTTGTGCTACCGCTTCTACCATAGTTTCTCCAGGCATAAATTTGGTTATTGTAGGGGGTGGTCTTCCATAAACTGTCTCAAATGGGGTAGTCTTAGTGGACCTTTGGAAGCTAGTGTTGTACCAATATTCTGCCCAAGGCAAGTACTCAAGCCATGCCTTCGGTTGTTCAGCACAAAAACACCTTAAATAGGTCTCTAATATCCTGTTGATCACCTCAGTTTGTCCATCACTTTGGGGATGGTATGCTGTGCTCATCTTCAACTTGGTGCCCTGCTGTTTAAACAATTCTTGCCAAAAATAGCTTAGGAAAATAGGATCTCTGTCACTCACAATAGAGGTAGGAATGCCATGTAGTTTTACCACCTCTTTGATGAAGCTTTCAGCCACTGTCTTGGCTGTAAATGGGTGCTTTAGAGGGATGAAGTGGCTGTATTTACTCAACCTGTCCACCACCACCAATATTACCTCATATCCTTTCACCTTAGGTAGCTTAACTATGAAGTCCATACTCAATTCCTCCCAAATACCATTTGGTATTGGAAGGGGTTGTAGGAGCCCTGCAGGAGAACAAGCTAAATATTTGCATTTTTGACAAGTTGGGCAAGATGCTACATACTTAGTAATGGTTCCTTTCATCCCTATCCAATAGAGGGATTGAGCTAACCTCCTGTATGTTCTATAGATGCCTGAATGTCCTCCTGTAGATGTGGAGTGATATTCTTCCAAAAGGGTGGGTATCCATTGTGAGTTGGCTGAAATAACAAGTTTTCCCTTATAGTGTAGCCTACCTTGTTCAAGGGTGTAGTGAAGGTGAGAGTTAGGATCTTTAATAAGGTCTTCCTTGATTTTCTTGAGCACCGTATCTTGCTCGACCTCATTGTTCAAGGTGTCAATGCCCTGCCAAACAGTTTTGCTCAAGGAATGCAGTTCAAATTCCTCATACTGCCTAGATAGGGCATCTGCCACTTTATTGGTGGATCCTTTCTTATAGATGATCTCAAAGTCGTATCCTAGGAGTTTGGCGATCCAATTCTGTTGATTCTGGGATACTACAGTTTGTTCTAGTAGGAATTTCAAGCTTTTGTGGTCAGTGTATACTTGGAATCTCCTACCTATTAAATAAGGTCTCCAATGTTGGATTGCTAATACTAGGGCCATTAGTTCTTTCTCGTAGGTAGACTTGGTGAGGGACTGGTCAGAAAGGGCCTTGCTAAAATATGCTATTGGCTTTTTGTTCTGGGTCAAGACTGCTCCTAAGCCTAATCCTGAAGCATCACACTCTATGCAGAATGTTTCATTGAAATTTGGCATAGATAGAATAGGTGCTGTTGTGATGGCTCTCTGTAATTCCTGGAAAGCCTGAGTGCTATCAAGGGTCCACTCAAACTGTCCCTTCTTTAGTAGGTTGGTAAGGGGTCTAGCAATTTTTCCATAGTTGCTCACAAATTTCCTATAGTACCCTGTGAGTCCTAAAAACCCTCTCAAGGCTTTGATTGATTTAGGGATTGGCCAATTTAGGATAGCTTCTATCTTTTGAGGATCCATGGATACTCCTTGTTTGCTAATGACATGGCCTAAGTATCTTACTTCTTCTCTCCCTAACTCACATTTTTTTAGATTGGCATGGAAAGAGTTCTCTTCTAGAGTTTGTAGGACTTGCTCCAAGTGGCCTAAGTGTTCCTCCCAAGTTCTGCTATACACTAGGATGTCATCAAAGAAAACAAGGACACATTTCCTAAGGTATGGTTTAAGGGTAATATTCATGGCATGTTGAAATGTAGCTGGGGCATTTGTCAGGCCAAAGGGCATGACAAGGGTCTCATAATGACCCTGGTGTGTCCTAAAAGCTGTCTTTTGAATGTCACTCTCCTCCATCCTAATTTGATGGTACCCAGCTCTCAAGTCTATCTTAGAGAAGAACCTGGCCCCATGTAGCTCATCAAGCAACTCTTCTATGACAGGGATGGGGAACTTATCAGGGATAGTAGCCTTATTAAGAGCCCTATAATCTACACAGAATCTCCAGCTCCCATCTTTCTTTTTAACTAAAATTACAGGACTAGAGTATGGACTATTACTAGGCCTAATGATGCCAGCTCTCAACATTTCCTCTACTTGTTTTTCTATTTCATTTTTTTGTAGATGGGGGTACCTATAAGGTCTTACGTTAATAGGGCCTTCTCCACTCTTGATAGGGATCTTATGGTCCACTTCTCTCCTAGGAGGTAATCCCACAGGTTCTTGGAACACCCCTGTCATATTGTTTTAGTAGTTTCTGAATATCCCCTGATTGGTAAGTGCCCTCTATGTTGCCTAGGTCATAAGTCAGCCTCTCATATTGGTCCTTAGAGTTCCATACTACAGCCACAGCATCTATTTCTATTAATTTTAGGAGTTGTTGAGGTGAGACTAAGGTCTTACCAAGGCCAGGGTCCCCTTTGATCTCCACAGGTCCTTGTTGAGTGTTGAATTTCATAGTTAAGTTCTGCCAGTTTGTCTGAACATCTCCTAGTGTTGCCAACCAGGAAATTCCCAGCACCATGTCCACTCCATCTAGCTCAAACACCAAGGTATCCACGGCAAAGTTGTAGTCTCCTATGGATACTGGTACCCCCCTGCATTTTCCCAGGGTACTCTTCTTACATCCATCCCCCAAACGCACACTGTAAATTCCCTCAGCATCCATGTGTAGCTTCAATTTACTCACCAGTTCCTTAGAAATGAAGTTGTGGGTCGCACCACTGTCAATGAGAATTACAATTATCACCCCATTGATGATGGCTATCACCTTCATGGTTTTTGGTTGAGTTAACCCCATGGATGTGAACTGAGACAATTCTATGGCATTCAACTCTTGTTCCTGATCAGCCTTTGAGTCCTCACTGTGTTCAGAGTCACTCTCCAGCATAATTATTTCCCCAGTCTCATCAATATCTTCGTTTTCGCCCAGAATTATTACCCTCATACTCCCTTCGGGGCAACGGTGCCCAGGACTATAGGGTCCTCCACACGAAAAACATAGGTTCTCCTTCCACCTCCTTGCGTGCTCTGCTTTAGGTAGAAATCGAGCCCCCACACCTCTGTTCTGGGTTTTTCCTCCCGCAGATTTGCCGTTGTTACTCGCATTAGCCGTAGGATTGGTCGCATTCCCATTGGATTTTGTATTTCCTGTCGTATTGTTGGCTGGGCGTCGCGACCCGATCGGGTCATCGCGCGACCCGCTTCGTACCGTAACTCCATTGCCACGATAGCGAGAATCTCTGAATCTTGATGGGGTGCTTACTGGATTTCTGGTGTCTCTCTGTGCTTCCTCGATTTGCCTTGCCAGAGATAGAGCTTTGACTAATTTCTTGGGGCCTTGGATCCGAACTTGGTCGCGAATAGATTTGCGCAACCCAGCGAGGAAGTAACCCAACATAATGTGCGCCGGTGTTCCCTTCGCCTGAGCCAAGAGCAATTCAAATTCGCGAATATATTCGTTCACGCTACCACGTTGCTTGATTGCAGACAATCTTTCATGAACGGTTCCTTGCGCACAATCCCCAAATCGCTCCAATAGAGCTTCAGATAGGGTTACCCAACTGGGTTCTTGGGCTTCATCTTTCCAGTATTGAAACCAATGAATCGCTTCACCCTCCATGCAAATTAGGGCCAGCCTTAATTTCTCATCGTCTTCTTTAATTTGTTGCAATTCGAAAAATTTCTCTGCTTTCGTGAGCCACCTCAATGGATCATCGCCTTCAAAAGTAGGTAACTCCACCTTCTTCGTCCAAGCTCGCGTGATTTCGTTGCGATTGTCACACCCCCCGCCCCCGTCATTTACGACCCTGTGCTGCACTGGTGATGAGTTGTTCTTGGGGGTTGACTCGTTGTCTCTGTGTTTTTCTGGGTTCTTTTGCAGTTCTTGAATAGATTTCAGAAGTTCTGCAAATTTCGCATCCATCTTGGTGTTGAGGTCTTCGCTCAGGGCTTCTCTCAGAGATTCGCTGAGGCTTTGAAACCGATCCTCAAGTTTTTACTCCATTGCTGCGTTCTCTGTATCACCGCGCGTCTTTGTCATCCGGCAGGTCGGACCAATTTGTTAGATTCCACTAACAAATTCCTTCAGATATAGAACCAAACAGGGCCTGGGACAGTGGCCAGGTTATCCTGAGTGGGTTATTTTATTGATATAGTTGAAAGGGAAGATACACTGATGCTATCTCAGCACCACCAACTGGTAACCTAACCAGTGGACTAACAGATTGCTTCACAGATGCCTTCTCCATGGTCTGATGTCCTTTATATAATAGGACATAGAGCTCTGGGTACTAACAACTCAAAACAACCTCCTAACTAACCTAAACTGACCCAACTAACCCATATAACAGAATAACAGAAATGCAATTACAATAACTAACACTAACAGAATATTCAATCCTTGATTAGTCACAATTGACTTAACTTATCTTTTATTCTTCCTAGTGTATACCTGGAGGGGTCTAACACATAGGCCCTAGAACTACACATAGAAATCCACAAACAATACCAGCAGCACCAAGATCTGCCAAAAAAGCAGAGAATTTCAGTTCAGTTCGCCAAAAGCAATTGTTCAGATATCCAAGTCAAAGGGTAATAATTGATAATAAAAATCTATGCAAATGACCGATGACAATTATCCTTGGTTGCATCTAACCCGGATCCATAATCAATGGATAAATAAGGACAAGAAGCATTTCCTACTAGTCTTTTGCAATTTTCCCAAAATAAAATATCCATTCACCAGAAAAAGAAAAAAAGACCTCCATCAAAGGTTGAAAGTTCAATATAAGATATTGACATTAGATTTTGAGTCAACTAACTTCTGGGAAGCAAGAAAATATGTTATCGGCACCACTATATCGGATGGTACAAAGTGCATTTCCATCATATATTGTCCTGTATGAAAGTAAAATATAACTCTCTGGCCATACAAAGAACTAACATTTATATTTCATAAGCAGGTTCATAATGAAGAACTCAAATACAAGAAGTAATTAGCTACCAGATACAAACCTTGTTTAGCGGTTAGTGCTGAAGAAAGGAATGCGATGTCTATGGGGTTTGGAAGAATGCCTATCTTGATGCAATGATCGAGCAGAGAGAACTCAAAAAACTACAGTAGAACTACCCACTTAAATATCTATCTTAATCTAACGCACTCCTCACAAGGAACACTACAATCAATCACTCAAAAGTTTACACAGCATTGCAATGAGAATTAATTAAAGAAACACCTAGATAAAGAGAAATGGATTAAGACCAAAGCTTAACTGCGTAAACCACATGTGAGAAGAAGCTATCTATTTGACAAATTGAAGCCTGGAGTGGTTTAAAATTAGTATATATGACAATAGACAAGATTGTTGCAAGGAAAAAATTAAGAACATATTACTCTAAACTAGTTCGTTCATTATATGCCGACATGGATATTTAGAAAGAATGAAAAATATGGGTGAATAAGAGAATATGTTTTGTTGAAAGAAAAGTGGAGAATGTATTCAACTGGTGGATTCACTCAGGCAATACAAGAAATATCCTATTAAATTTTTGGTTATCAGATGAGATTGCATCAAACTGATTGTAATTTATGATTTGGGCAATTCACTTAAACTGAGCAACATCCTAATTTGGACAACCCACAAAGCAATAAAAAATGAAACATGATCTTGGAATTCTGATTATATTAGAGCAGACCATTAAAATTTAGAAAAATAAATATTGAACACATTTTTTAGTCGCTCACGATTACAAGTTTTCTACCTCATCCATACTATACATGAGTAGTCTTTATATGATATCAGATCTTGTATTCAGTAACAAGCCTCTCATCAGTCATCACCCACCCACATCAAAGCAGCTATTCCAATATGCATTTTACACTGCCTACAGAAGCAAGCTACCATAGCAGACACATGCAAAAAATGGTTCAGAAGCAACATATTGCATCAACAGCAAGAATAATACATTTCAGTAGGGATGGCAATGGGGCGGGGCGAGACCGGGGAGTACTTCCCCGCCCCCGCCTCCCCCTCCCATATTGTTCTCCATCCCCATCCCCATTCCCCGCTTCGGGGGACTTTTCCTCCTCATCCCCATCCCCACGGTCCCTGCGGGGACCCCAAGAATTCATCTAAAGTTAGCAAAAGTAAGACTAAAAAACAAATGTTTAACATTGAATATAAAAAAAATATAAAATTTAGTCTTAATTTGATATTTTAATATTTAAAAAGTATAAAGATGAGACTAAAAATATAAAAATTAACACAATTTAAGATTTTATTAATGTTTTTATTTAAAATCGCATATTAAAAGGCTAAAAAATATATAACTTAGAATATAGGATATCTATACCTATATATATATTATATATATATATATATATATATATATATATATATATAAAGGGAATTCATTTTTTTGGTGTCAGATTTTTCTGACCAAAATACCCTTATAACTACCCACTAACACTATTTCATTATATTATTATTTATTATTTATTCATCAACTCACCAACACATGAAAGACGGGCTCGAAAGGCCCGTCTTTCCCCCTAGTATCTATAATAAGAACATTTATGTAATATATTCAGGGGCGGGGGATACACACCCCGTCCCCATTCCCAAGTTGACTGCGGGGGATTTTCTCCCCCATCCCCGTCCCCACGGGAAAAAATTCCCCGCCATTTCAGAGCATGATTATGATGTTCCCCACTCAATTTAAGAAAACAGATTCAGCATATTCTTTTACAACATGTTAGCAAATCAAGACAAAATAAATAAAGAATAAAACCTTCACATGCGGAAGCCCAATGAATAGAATGGGATTAGAATGTAAAGACCAAGATTCAAGGCAAACACTTGTGCTTGCATTCTTACTCCTTCCCCTCTCCGCGTTGCCTCTCCCAACTTGCAGTCTCTCCTTCTGTCTCAATCACGACCGTCAGAAGCTCAACCCCCTCAGTTTCTGATTTTAGCGTGGGATTAGAGCTTAGGGTTTCCTCCATTGGAAGCAGCCAAGGTAAGATGGGAGGACACGAACAGGGAAGGAGGTCGTTGAGCAAATCAGGGATTTTGTAATCGGGAATGTAAATCCACGATATATGTACGCATTACCTTTTAGAAAAACGAATTATATACGAGGGTTTAGTATAAAAAACGCAAGGAATAATTTTCATTTTCAAAAGCTAACCTATGAAATCGCTATTTTGAAGAAGCGCTATAAAAGATATCAAAGTAAATAGCCAATTCCAGCCACGACCAAGCATAATCATTAGACGGCCCCGTTTTGTTAGTAACCGTTGCGAAAAAAAAAACCCTATAACAGCGCTTTTTGAAACAAATGCTGTTAAAAACTTCCGTGTCCTATATAACAACACTCTTCAATATTAAGTGCTGTTAAAAAGGCGTTGTTAATCTCTCTTTTTGGCGTAGTTATATTTTAATTAGACGTTAGAAGATAACATATTTTTGATATAACTATTGATTATATTAAAACATTCATCATCTTAATATAATTTTTGATTATATTTTATTAAAACATTACAAAATACAACTACCGATTATATTTTAATAAAATGTTACAAAACTGATAATAATTGTAACAAGATATGTTATTGATTATAAAAACGTTTTATAATCAATAATTGTAACAAGATACGTTATACGTTATTAATAATAATTAGAATAATTACGCTCATGCGAATTTAATGTGGATCATTATACCATGCAATCATCTATAGATAAGACTACCATGCACTTGTCAAAAAAAAAAGACTACCATGCACTTGTCAAAAAAAAAAAG
This sequence comes from Astragalus glycyphyllos, assembly GCA_963573325.1. NCBI lineage: Eukaryota > Viridiplantae > Streptophyta > Magnoliopsida > Fabales > Fabaceae > Astragalus > Astragalus glycyphyllos. The sequence continues at coordinate 44,226,571 of OY754307.1, forward strand.
ACTACCATGCAATCATTATACCACCATCAACATCCTTCTATAGTCAAACAAAATTGTCATTTATATCTAAAAGTTTTATTTCCACTCCTATCTATTTGCAAAATGCCTCCAAAGTATGACATGATATCTAACATCAATGCCAGAAATGACAAATGGAACTACTGGTGGGCATCGCAAGGAAGTGAGAAGTCCCTGATTTGAACAATTAGCAGACTCCCATTTTCTGTTGAAATTGTTCTTATAGATAGAGAGGTTCATATTTTATATTTATATGTCATATTATTTAAAATACTCAAAATTTTATACATTTTATGATATTTGATGAGATTGTCTATTTATGATTTTTGTTCTATCATTTCTCTTATCGACAGAGAAACCAGATACATGCAACTATTCGTAAATCAATGATTTACAAATTTGAGGCTGACTTGAATGAAGGGGTTGTCTATAACATCACCAATTTTGATGTTGCTGGGGGGTACTCCCCGACTCAGCTCCCCGACTCAGCTCCTCCCCATTGACTTCCCAAAGAATAGTCGAAGAAATCTGGGTTTGGCTCTTGTAAATAATTTTAAAATGCCATGTTGCCAAAAGTGATGAATTTTTATATTGAGTAATAATAATTGTACTTACTTAATTAATTAAACTATGGTCTATATTGAATTATTTTCCGTCTGTTTTAGTCTTTCAATGCAAACTCAAAAATAACAATATAAATATTAATAATTTTTAGAAAATCCTTATATTTTTTTATTCATTAATAAGGTTACTATTAGACTTATTTGATTATGAAAATATAATTTACATTTATTTAAATCTAATAATTAATTTTACAGTTTGCCTAAGCTTTAAGTAATATACCCAAAAAATTTGTTCACCAAATTTGTTCATGAGTCTATGTTGTGGGCTACTCTTTTTCATTTCACCAATTTTTTTCAATTTTATTTATTTATATGTTATCAATATTATGATTATCCTTTTAGATTTTATTATTTTCTATTCCATAACTATCCATATTATTAAAATAACTTAATTATTAAAAAAAAATGACATTTCTCCCGTGTATCACACGATTACTTAATATCTTGAATAATAGTAATGATGTAATATATATTCAAACAAATATATATTACATACTACAAATACATAATTACTATTATTAACCAATAAGGGCACAAATGACAATATTAATAACCGTAAAATATGAAACGATGTATTGTACTAACGTCAAAAGATAAAAACAAAAATGTGTTTATAATATTGATACATTAAACAACTATATAATCATGTTAATCACGACTCCTCACACATTTAAGAATTTATAAATTTTTGCTAATAATTTTTTTTATCAGTGTACTTGAAATGTTTCCCGTGCATTGCATAGGCAGGTATACTAGTAGCTATTACACTTGTTTTTTATCAACACACAAAAGACTTCACCAATACTAGCTTTTGATCAATAATGCCACAAGGAAGGGGGGTTGGAATTGTGACCCTTTTTAAATTTGACCTGAAATGAAAGAAGTTTCTTCACAAGTATTATGTAGATAAAAGATAGTGAGTGATATGTGTTAATAACTCTTGGTAGTTTTCTTCACACAGCTCTACCTACCGTAAACACCACTAATAGACTTCTTCTGATCTATTAATCTGCTTCTAACACAGAAGCACTCACTTCTTAAGTCCTACAACAACACATGCCATTTGAGAAGGTTCCCTACAAGGTATATGTTTAAGTGATAGGGTTTGTGGGATTTCTAGAGTTTGGTTGATACAAATGGAGTGTTCAATAATTACAACAGCACAAGACTTAATACATACTCAGAGATCAGATGAATCCCTTCTGGTTTGGTATAGTTGAGTATGGATGAGAGAAAACTTTGATACTTGAGAAGGTTGGAAGTTAAGACCTCAATGCACTCTCATGAGGATCAATGGCAACCAGGAGCGTTAATTTATAGATGAAATTATGTGTATTAACCACTGGTCCAAGATTTAGAGTAGTTGGTGAAGAATATAGTCGTTGGAAAGGGCTGTCTGCAGAAGAATACATGAAGTTTCTCAACAGAAGACAACTATTTCCAGTTGTTTATGACCCTTCTCACAATGACTCTTCTCACACATGACAGATGATGATGCTTCTCAAGTTGATGCTTCTTATGTTGATGTTTCTCATGTTGATGTTCCTGAAGATGGTTCATGGTATGACCCTTCTCAACATGACTCTTCTCATCATGACCCTTCTCAGGGTTATGACTCTTCTCAACTTGACTCTTCTCATCTGATGCTTCTCATATTCTTCTTTATGGTTCTGTCATGACTCTTCTTGGGTTGATCCTTGTTAGCTACTCTTCTCATATTGCCACAAGAATACATGAAGCTTCTCAAGATGATCTTTCTCAAGTATACCATATGGTCTTGATGTTTAAATCTTTGTCAAGAGAAGAATTATTCCTTAGAGCATTGTGGACAATATTCTTTCTAGTTTTCTCGTATACGATGCTTCTCATAAGCATATACCTTCTTGAAATTTGCTTGAATAATCCTGTTCTTATATAACACTCAAGAAGGACATTAGTAGCATATGAAATCAAAAACCTTAAGCTTCTCACATTTGAGGTTTGTTAATCATCAAAACTTAATTAGGGATTTTGCCTCAACATTACACAGCTTCACCAAGCTGGATTCACCTACTAAGAAACTCTCTTCTAGTTTCCTAAAGGTTTTCCTTTTCTTTTCTCACCAACACTCAACTCTCAATCTAGTAGTTTGATGGAATGTTCACACAAACACTTACAACAATGGTTTTTGGGGTTTTGGATGTTTAAGAGTTTGAAGATAAATGACATAAAGTGTATACAATGATGCTTATCAAGCTAACACACACTCAACAAAAGAATCCCAAATCTGATATTTGAGGCTTTGAGTGTGGGATGAGAAGGTTGGGTTTACTTTGAGAAGCTTGAATGATGAGAGGTTCCAACACAATCTCATACTTGTAAATCTGGAAAACTAGACATTATATAGTCCCAAATGCTGAATATAGTCGTTAGAAACTTGTTTATATCCATTAGAAACTTGAAGAGAGCCGTTTGGAGTATCCTTTGGTCCATAGGAGTAACTTCAAGTAAGGTACAAAAGTTGACTGCTTTTGAACATTCTCCAGTCTGTCTTTATGATTTATCTACAGATGTGAACCTTCTCCAGCTGGATATGTACTCTTCTAGTAGTCAACTAATCAGCTATGCCTTAGGTTATAACCGTTGGCCAGTGATAACAATCATTTATGGTGGTTATTACCTCTTATTTTAAGCTTAAATCATTGTTAATTCTCAAGCAATATTGTAATTATTGTTGTAATTATGGTAGTTTAGAGTTAGTCTAAGGTGCAAGCTTGAAGTTGTTATATTTGGCACTTTGGTGCCAAATTGTGTGTTTAATGTGTTTTCCTAATTGCTGCAGCACCTAATGTGGCAACAGTGCTAAATTGCGCAAGATGAGAGAGAATGCTGAAGGAAACACGGAAATCAAGGAAAGGACAAGTGTCAGTAATCACCAGGCGTGAGTGTGCGTGCCAGAAAGAGAATATTCGCTGATGACCTAAAAGTTTGGGAAAAAGGACTTTTTGGGCTCATAAAAGGACAAGTGGCGCCTCCCAAATTAGGGTTGTCTAGGATCATGAGCCTCAATTATAAATAGGACCCTTCTTCCTCAATTAGGGAAAGCCGAAAAGGTTGGTATAGAGATAGCCACCATTTCGTGCATACTCAAGTTCACTCAAAGATCAATTGCTGGAATAGTTGTTGCTGCAGCAACACTGGGATTACAAATTGTTGGAGGAAGCTACGTTGAAGAGCTGGATCATTTCTCCCTTGGAGTTATCTTCGTGGTTCATCAATTTGTAGTGTAACCCCTCTTCTAGAGATTGTAGTATGACTTCTACTCCCTTGTTTGAGTCATTTCCTTCGTTGTTTAAGCTCAACATGAGCTAACTTCTTATAGTTGGGATGCTGAACTTATGTAATGGATTTATTATGTGATTAATGAAGTATGTTTAAGTGTTGAGTATTTTTTCTTGTGTGTTTTAATATTTCCATCTTAGATTAGGATTGGCCGTCTAATCTAAGTAGCATTTATGAATTCAGAGATGGTTTGTAAATTTACCTCACAAGATAATATTGTTTGTGTGCATTAAAAGAGATTTTAGTGTTCCATGCTTAAACCCTAGAGATAGGAGGGCATATGCCATAAGGTGAATACTGCGGGTGCCTAAGAAGCCTAGGGCGTAATCCTTTAGGGTCTAGAGATAAACTCTTAGGACGAAACCCTAGTGAGAAGTATTTGAGAAAATATGTCTATTGCTGCAGCACTTAACATACCATTAATTGCATTTTAATGAAGTTACTGAAAGTGAATGCATCTCAACTTGTTCCAATCATCTGATCTTTATTATCCTGATACTTTTTATTATTGTGCATGTTACCCAATATTTGTATCTTTTACTTTTTACTCCAAATCACTACTTTGTTAAATCAATTAAACATCATTTAAGCAAGCTAATCCTCGTGGGAACGAATTCTACTTACTCTTTATTACTTGTTGACAATGTATACTTGCCCTATCACGTTTTTACGCAACAGCCAACCTAGAACTGATTTAAAGGAACTTTCACAAGCTTCCTAGTAGGCAGAAACACTTCAAACATAGAAGGGGAATATTAATCATGCATTTCCTTCTTTATTGCTTGAGACTTTTCACCATATTTAACTCAAGATGTCATCATTTAATTCAGGTGAAAACTATCCAAGAGAAGTTGATGTGTTTTGGTTGAAGTTGATATGGTTTCCAGCATCCTTCTCAACCTTCATTTAAGCTTCACGTCAACCTTCTTCAAGCATGAACTTATGCTTCTGAACTACCAAAAAAAATGAACTTATGCTTCTGAGGTGTTTGTGAGTCAACCTTCTTTTGACTTCTGGTCAAACTTTTTGTTGACTTTTGGTCAACCTTCTGTTGACTTGGTCAAACATTCTGTTGACTTGGTTTAAGCTTCTCTTGTTTAAGTTTCTCATGTTGAAGTCTTGGCTTGGTTAAACCTTCTCTTGACTTGGTCAAACCTTCTCATTGACTTTGTCAAACCTTCTGTTGATTTAGTCAAACCTTGTCATTGATGAACCTTCTTATGTTATTTCTACCCTTGGTTTCTTGCATGTTTTGGTCATGCTCTTTGATATGCTTCTAGATAAGCTTTTGAACATTTGAGTAAGAGAACATTGGTAGAATATAACCCAATTAATGAGTATGAAAATCTTCTATGCAAAGACTTGTAGACTCCTTTGATCAATGTAGTCATTAGGTTCTTAGGACTTCTCTTAAAATGAATTCACTTAGATGATTTGAACTTTCTCTTGATTGCCTAATGTCATCTCTTTTCTCTTTGTGAATTTTCTTGTCCAACACTGTTGTAATTTAATAGTAAAGATAATATGTCTTCATGAAGCTTGCATTACTATTCTTATAATTTGTCGGTTCTACTTTGATTCTTCAGTTGTTGATAATGACATGCATTGGATTGATCTAATTTGCTTCTAGCATGTCCACTTATAGGAAACCTGTTATTTCAATAAATTCAAGAGCACCCATTAGTAGAACACCATTCAGAACACTTAAAATTTAGTTCATAAGGTTTGTTGTCATTAAAACCATATATCAAAAAGGATTTGATCTCAACACCAACTTGCTCAAAGACTGGGTTGCCTGCAGATCCTTGTTGAGTCTGACTCTATCAATATCATTCAAAATCTGCAGCAAGTCAGATTGGGGAGCAGTGAAGGCTGGAGTTTGATGCGCAAGATCGCTGCTCTTACCAATCGTTCTGAGTGGAAAGTGCTTCTTGGCCATGTCTACCGTTAAGCTAACCGAACTGCAAATGCTTTAGCAGCTATCGGATGTCACCAAGTTGATAGCTTCAAGTGTTATGAGGCTCCCCCAGAAGATGTCACTAAGTTTGTTGTTGATGATATTAGTGGAGTCTTTACTCCTCGTGTAATTTTTGCTTAGTTTGGTTGTTTCTTTCTCGGGCTATAAGCCCTCTATTGTATAAAAAAAAAATACAAATTTAACATTTTTCTTTTGAGACATTTATTAGGAATATTAGTTATAGAACCTAACCATATTTATTTCATTGTATATTTTTGTTTGTCATATTTTAATTTACAAAAATTAGACACAAGAAATTCCCCTTTATCATTTCTAATATTAGTAATGTTATGTCACTACTCACTACCGTAACTCCTAACCTATGCAGCAAAAATTGTTCAGATCTCCATCACCTCTGATTCTATTAGTGGTTGTAATGCTCCTACTCCTCACGTTAACTCCATCATAGTCAATGATCTGAATATTGATTCAGAGCGTTTTCCTGAATTGATCACTTCTAGTCGGTGCAACTCTATTAACTCATATTTCACTCAATCTCCCACTACTAGGCAGGATTCACTCAATGTCTCAGAGTTCAATACGGCTTCTAATCTAGTGGTAGCATTTGGAATGAGAACATTAGGAAACCTTTGGTGTGATGTGTTAGGAGGTGGGACTCATACTGTAACTCTTGGCGACCAAAGAACAATTGCTCAAATCGATTATCCCGAGCCGGTTATGTCTGAGTCCCAAAAGAAGAAATTTCAACAAAAAATGAAACTGTAGTGTTTGCTATAGCACCCGTTCCAAGACAAATTCAGTCTCCACCTCTTTTTGATCATGCTGTTTTATTTGAGTTCCTAGTTGGACTTCAACTTTTGGTTTGTCAATACCACTTTTTAGTTTCTTAGCTGGACTTTAATTTGTCTCTAGTTTGTTTTAGGAGTCCTTCATGCTAGGGGACCCTTAGAATTGCTTTGTTTTTATCATGTTCCTTGCCAAGGGTTTTGACCTATTCCTCCCTTGGGCTTTCTTCTATCCTCTTTTTTTTTTGGTTTTTTAATAAATTTTGGGGAAGTCCCCATCTTATTAAAAAAAACCTATGCACGACTGACTGACACGTATATGAATTTGAATTATACATATAATATATACAATTGAATATTATAAAAAATTCAATATGAATTTTAAAAAATCAAATAACATGTATTAAATATTTTTTGTTGAGTCGGACTCTCTTATAGTTGTATGAATAAATTCTGGCTGAAATGTGATCATGAATGATAATTATCTAATTTTTAGGAAATTTATATATATATATATATATATATATATATATATATGCTGTGATTTGTAATTGTGTAATATTTTTATTTTTAAGGATTTAGAAAAATGAGTATTAAAACCTCAAAAGTTTGTTCGGAATAAGGATTAACATTTGATTAATTTTTATTCTATTAATTTTGAATAGAGAAAGAGAAAAATGTGCATCTGGAATGTATTAATTTTTATTTATTTTTGTTGAGTAATAAAATTTTTACGAATTTATTACAAACCTCTTTATAAACATTCATGCTCGGTTTCTTTTTTTAACTATAAAAAACTTGTCTACCGCGGGAATCGAACTCATGATCACTGATTCGACCCTGTGTCCTAGCGTAGATTGTGCCAGTAGACTAATGATATTGGTTTGTAAAATACAAAGTCAAATAACTGTGAATAAAAATTAAATTATAATTATAATTTAAATAAGAATATTATAAAATTTATAAAGAATACTAGCAAAGACGTTGAAATTAAACATTCATTGATAGATAGTAGGAAGAAAATGTCTAAAAACTTTAATAACATAATCCATATTTATCAAATGTAAATATAAAAACTTAACCAATAGTAAGAAATATAAGAATACAACACAATTAGAAAGTGAAACACGTGGGTATCACGTAGGGTTGGATGAAAATTACCAATAAAATAGAAGCAACGCGGTGGTACTCAAAGATAGGAAGTGGAAAGAATATGTTGTGAGGTTTTTTCCTAAATGTGACTGAAGTTCATCGAATAAAAAATAAATTATAAGCATAAAGCACTTTACGTATTTTGTATTTGAACAAGGTTTAAATATTCGTTCGGCCCCTGCAAATACACTCGCATGAGTGGGGATTGAACCCATAGCCTGGTGGAGGCATTGACCAACAAACACCACTAAGCCACTTGATTACTTGAGTAAATATTGCCAACTATAAATATATAATATGTAACTCGACTAAAAAATTTAAAAAAGAAAACAGGAAAAGAAATTGAAACAGCATCTGGAAACAATTTGGTTGAAGATGAACTAGAAAACGAAACATCAACAGAAAACGATTTGGTTGAAACGATTGGATTTAAAAACGATTTTGTTTTTCATGGATATTGGAAACGATTTTGTTTTTCCTGGAGATTGGAAACTATTGGATTTGAAAACGATTTCGTTTAAAAGTTTGCATCAACAAGCTTGCGATTATCCAGATTTGGTTTTGACAATGACATGAGTTTTATGTTTTTTTTCGTTTTTGGGTATTTGATTGTTCAGAAGAAGATGAAGAAGATCTGGAATCGTTTATGGTTCTTCTTGTTTACGGTTTTGAGGATTTTGTTTTTTTTTAATTAATTAGTATTTTATGCATTGTATATTAGTAGTTGGTTTAAATTAGTAAATAAAGAGGTGGCCTAGTATTTTTCTGTAGTACGTGATGGTGATGATGAAGAAGAAGAAGAGTGAAGAGTGAAAATACTCAAAAGTATGTATTATATATTTTAGGTTGGCTTAAATTATACAAGTAAGACTATGTCCCACTAGTAATAGTTTGTGTGTTTCACTCCAAGGTTGTGGGTTCAATTCCCATTGATGCCAAAATTTCAATTTTTTTAGTAACAAGAATATTCCCCTCATAGCTATGTGAGTGCCACATGTGTCAGTGTCATGTGTCTATGGTGGGTGACATGGGGTGCTGACGTGGCATGTCAGTGACACGTGGCATAATAGTCCAATGAGATGATGACACGTGACATTTATTATTATTTTAAAGTTTTGTATAAAGTACTCCCTAAAATATACTGCTAATTAGTATCGCACTTTACGTAGTATGATACGAATTTTTTTCACCAAACCGGTTATTGAGGAATAAACTTTGTGTATTTGACCATTAATTTTTTTTCCAGAAACATAAAGTACACCAAAACACATTATCTAGCATCTCACTTTATGTATCTTGTAATGAAATTAAATCTCTTTTTCACCTAACCGAAGAAACGAAGTTCGCGTATTTAAACATCTAATTTTTTTTCATACCGTAAACTACTTCTTCTTTTTTTTTTTGACGTGGAAATATATTCATTAGATGAAAATAGCAATACAGGCCAATGGCCAATTACACTGACTAGTTAGAGAGCACAGTTGCTCATTACTTAACCACTGATGGTTTCCTAGGGAATTAGCAATACCTACTAGCTGATGGGCATTCCCATTTTCAGCTCTCCTAACAAACATAACATGAGATGAAACAAATTCAGATAATAGCAGCCTACAGTCTTGTAAGATCAGCTCAATCTCAGCTCTTGAGCACTTCTGGTATAAGCAATCAACCACCACTGCAGCATCAGTCTTAAACAGGGGATTTTCAAGCCCTTTTTCCTTAGCGATTTGGATGGCCCATCTAAGTCCCAAAGCCTCGGCCACCAGGGGAACAGTTGTAATCTTCTCAGAAAAACATGCTGCAAAGGACAAAGATTGAGGCTGCTGTTGGATTATGAGGCCCCAAGCCGTGTTTCCATTACTAAAACAACCTGCATCAACAGCAACAATATGGCTATACAACAAATTTTCAGTCACAGCACTTTGCACCACATCAGTCCTTGTTCTTTGGCCCCTAGGATTTGCTAAGTTAAACTCATTCACAAGCTCCAAAGACTCAATGCCAATGATCACTAGATCAGGCTTGATATTCCTAAAGACTGAGTGGTTTCTAGCATTCCACAGTTTCCACAGAATGACACAAAACAGCTGGGCACCAAGGCTATCAGCACATGTTAGCCAGTGCAGAATCCATGTAACAACCTCAGTATTTTCAGGTATATGAGTGCCCAGATATGATGAGAAGAGAGTCAGCTTGGTAATTATGCATCGAGTTATCATATGATCAATATTTTCAACCTCAGAGTGACACATTGGGCATACCATGTCAAGAGAAATACCTTTTTTGCTGATGTTAGCTCTTGTTGGCAGGATGTTCTTAGTAAGCCTCCAGAGATAATTCTTGATTTTGCCAGGCACATGTGCTTTCCAGATTTCTTTCCACACCCTCTGTCTGTCAGAATTTGAAGAGCTTGGCAGGCTTCTATCTTCTTGGTTACACTGAAGATGATAAGCTGATCTTACAGAGTATACACCATTCTTTTCCCAAGGCCAAGTGAGCCTATCCTCTGGTAGTCTGATAGAGATTGGGATGCTGAGGACTTGATTTGCTTCATAGCTGTTAAAGGAATTCCTGATGATGTCTCGGTTCCACTGCTTTGTTTCTTCATTAATGAGTTGATCCACTGTTGCATCAATGTCAAGATTTTGAGGAGGGCCCAAAACTTTGAAGCCAGATTGCTCTGGAAGCCAGTTAGCACCCCAGATCTTGATGCTTCTGCCATTTCCCACCATCCACCGAGCTCCTTCTTGGACAATTTTCTTGGCACACATGACACTTCTCCAAGCATAGCTTGGTTGGAAGCCACTGCCAGCTCCAAGAAAATCACCTCTTGGGTAATATCTGCTTTTAAAGACTCTTTCCATTAGTGAACCCGGATTTGTCATAAGGCGCCAGCAATGCTTGCCCAATAGGGCTTTGTTGAAATCACTGAAGTTCCTGAAGCCCATTCCTCCTTTGCTCTTTGCCTTGGCCATTTTGTCCCAACTCATCCAATGTATCTTCTTTTGCATTTCTGTAGAGCCCCACCAAAACTTGGCTATCATTGACTCAATGGTGTTGCATGTACCTTCTGGGAATTTGTAACAACTCATGATATAATTGGGGATTGCTTGAGCCACTGCTTTGATCAGAGTCTCCTTGCCAGCCTTAGATAAGCATTTCTCCTTCCACCCCTTGAGTTTCTTCCAAACTCTATCCACCACGAAAGAGAAGATAACCTTTTTTGACCTTCCAAAAGCAACTGGAAAGCCAAGGTATCTTGTGTGAGAATCCACAATCTTTACTCCCATCCTGTTACAGATTGTATCTTTGTCTTCTTCATGCACATTTCGACTGAAAGAGGATTCAGACTTGTCCAAATTAACAATTTGGCCTGATGCTCTTTGGTAAATATCTAGAGTTCTGAGAACTACTGCAGCTTCAGCAGTGTTGGCCCTTGTGAAAAGGAGGCTATCATCAGCAAATAGCAAATGTGAGATTTGGGGGGCACTCCTAGCAATTTTGATTCCATGTAAGTTCCCACTGTTGACTTCTTTATGGATAAGACCCGAAAGAACATTTGCACAGAGAATAAAGAGGTAAGGGGAAAGGGGATCCCCTTGCCTCAACCCCCTCTCTGGGGTAAAACTTTGACTAGGCTGACCATTGATTAAAATCTGATATGAAACAGTTGAAATGCACCTCATAATCAAGCTGGTCATGTGATCTGGAAAGCCCATAGTGGATAACACACAGTTAACAAAGCTCCACTCTATGCGATCATAGGCCTTTGACATGTCTAGTTTGAGAGCCATAGTGCCTTTTTTGCCCTTAGTCTTCTTTTTCATCCAATGAAAGCACTCCATGGCTATTAATGCATTATCAGTGATGAGTCTTCCTTGAATAAAAGCACTCTGCTCCTCATCAATGATCTCTGGAAGGACAGCTTTTAACCTGTTTGACACTGCCTTGGTGACTATCTTCATGACCACATTGCATAAACTAATTGGCCTGAAATCTTTTGGAGATGATGGATTCTTGCCCTTAGGGATTAGCACAATGAAAGTTTTGTTTATCTCCTCAGGTGATTTGCTGTTGTTGAGAATATCTAGGGCCAGTTTGGTCACCTCTCCACCCACTATGCTCCAATATTTCTGGAAAAACAAGGCTGGCAGCCCATCAGGGCCAGGAGCTTTGAGAGGGTGCATGTCATTAAGAGCATTATGCACATCATCAGCAGTGTAAGACATGGCACACCAGTTCTTGAGATTAGGAGGAAGCTTATCTCTTACAACTTCACAAGTTTCAGCAACATCAGTGGGTCCTGCAGAAACAAAAAGGTCAGAAAAATAGTGAATAAGGATCTTCTCAACATTCTCCTCCCCTCTCCACCAACTACCATGAACATCCTTGAGCTTTGTAATTTCATTGACCTTCCTTCTCTGGCTTGCCTTTCCATGAAAGAACTTGGTATTTCTATCACCATCCTTTAACCAAACAGCCCTGCTCCTCTGCCTCCAAATGGTCTCTGCTCTCTTAAGGAGCTCAGAATGATATCTTTCAAGTTCTTTGAACCTCTCAATGTCCACCTCAGAGCCCAGCCACATAAATTCGTCCTTGAGGATCTTTTCCACTCTTATAATCTCTTTCCTAGTGTTGCCTGCAGTGAACTCCTCAAATTCAAGGTCAAGGGATTTCTGAGCAGAGATTTTCTCAACACAGGAACCACCACCAGCAGCCCACCTCTTCTTGACAGCCTCCACACACCTACTATCCTTAGCCCAACATTCCTCAAATCTAAATATCTTCTTTCTCTTCTTTCTCTGGTTAGGAGGAACATCTAGCTGAAGGAGGACAGCAGCATGATCAGATCCATTTCTTGGCAAGTAGTTAACTCTCAACGGAGAGAACCTGTTCTGGAAGGCCTCGTTCCCATACACTCTATCTAGCCTGCATTGAATATTAGCTGCCCCTCTCCTTCCATTTGACCAGGTGAAAGGATACCCTACAAAACCAAGGTCAGAAAGGCCACAATTAGAGATACTTTGTCTGCCAGTAAACAGTTGAGAATCCGTAAACTACTTCTTAAAGTAAAAAGAAAGTATAAAAAATAATAATTTAAAATATGAAAGAAGAAAACAAATCAAGTATAAAAAAAATAATAATATAAAACTCTGAAATATAAAAGAAAAAAAAAAGAAAGTTGACGCCAAAGTGTCGCGGCATTGACAAGCCGCTTATAATCTTTAGATTTGATTCAATTTCAAAATTATACAGATAATATATATATATTTTTGTCTATTTAGATGAAATGAAAAATAAACACCACGCACACACACTACCACTGCTCACACATGAGTTCGAACCTGGGAGTCGTATCGCTGAAATTACCAAAACGGTCAACGATGATATATATATATATATATATATATATATATATATATATATATATATATATATATATATAGTTCTGTACCTTGCAGTGCTAGGTGGACTGCAGTTGGTAGGTCTCCTGCTGTCTGGCCGGAGGTTTAGAGCGAGCCTGGGAGGGGTACCTGCGAAGCCACTCCGACGCTCAAGTTAGTATTGAGAATAGATGAGTGATTTAGCTAGGAATGAGGATGTACCTCATTATGACAAATGTGAGCCAGTATTTATAGGGAATTGTGCCCGTTGTGACCCGTCAGATTGATAGAGTTGATATGAGTCATCCAAGTATGAGAGTCGTAATTAGGTTTGTATATTGTGGATATGGATTAAAGTGATTGGACCAATCCATGTCCGATTGTTGAATGAGCCTCTTGGTCCAGTCCAAAACACACACACACACATATATATATATATATATATATATATATATATATATATTAATAAAAGGAATTCTAAAAAAAACTGTCATTTTGGTGTTAGATTTTTCTAACCAAAATGTCCTTATTGTAAGTACAAATTTCTAATAAACGATAACCACCCACTAACACAGCATTAACCACCCACTAACATACTCACATGAAACCCCACTAGTATATACCGTTGAAGATATTTCCAAAATATAAGAATGGATAAATACTGGTTACTTTGCAAATCAACGCAAAGTTGAATATAGCCTAGTGGTTGGTTTGGTCTAGTTGAAGTAGTTGGTTGCAAGTTCGATTCCCTCCCAGGTCGTTTTATTTTTATGCGTATATAAATTATAACGGATAAAATAAAAACGAAAAGGTGCCTAGTGGGATTCGAACCCACGTAGTGGGAATGAACAAGCACGGCATTTGGCCACTAGACCGACGCAACTATTGTGAATTAAAGCGTTCTCCGGTGGTCTATATGCATGTTAACGAACAGAAATTCAAAAACAACAATTATTTCCTTTCTCCATGTGACATGAGTTTCTCTATAGTTAAGAGACACTTTTGGGCAGATAATAGAACACACAAATTCATGTTTACATGAGCCAAATTTCTGCCAAAATTATATCTAAGTCATTTCTTCTTTTCTCTAGTGCACGAGAGTAATTGGGGAAACTTTATTCCGTAAACTACCATTGATCGATACGCTTGGTGTGGGTGTGCAGACCATGTCAAGGAACTCCATTGTATCCTGAAGGGGATTCGCTGGTCATCCTATTGCATCCAATCTAGAGTGATTGGTGGGGGCGAATCGGACCTAAAGCTTAGTGTCATACACGCCTTGGAGTCTAGTGCAATGATAAATTCCTCTTCTCCTTGTTATTTATGTTACATGTTATTAACAATTAACTTTTACTAATGATTTTCTATGTCTGGTTGTTTTTCTTAGTTGCAGCATTATTCCCACCAACAAATTGTTCTAACAATCTTTAGGTTCGATTTTGCAATTTCGTTGATGATGCAACTTTGAAAGATATATTTCTTCATACAATTTGGGAGAGATGAACACATATACTTAACCAAAAATATGTTTATTTATGACAATGCTGAAAGGTACACAGTTACTCTGAATAAATATACATAATATGTTTGGTAGTCTAAAAGTGAACTTATATTCAAGTTTATTCATGAAAATGGTTTGTTTAAAATCAGAAGGTATAATTTGCATTTGGAAGTAATTTTCGTGAAGTGGAAATCTAAACCATCAGTGACAACATTATCAATACAAAGTTAATTATATTTTACAAAGTTATTTGACATATGAAATATGCTTGCATGCACATTGTTCAATTTAACTACTAAATTTGATATATGAAAATGTATATGATAATAATAGTAATTACAGAATGTTTTAATTTCAAGTATTTGAAAGGGCAAACAATTGAACATGATTTCTATACTATTTGTTTGTGTATGAAATTAATAAATTTAAAATTGATGATCTCATATTATATGTGCATGATAATATGGAAGTAATTGTTAATTTCTTGCTTATTTTGATACTGAAAATAATTTGGGGATGTTTGGAATTTATGTAAGTTGACAATGTTTATGGAAGAAAGTGATAAGAAATATTAATGATTTCGGTTCATTGTTTATTTTCTATTGTGGTTATTATTTTGTTTTACCATGGAACATGAAATATATACATGAAGTTGGAATTTGATATTTAGAATTTATGATACTTGTATTAGTGATGAGATACCTAATATGAAAATGTTTCTTTTTCACAAAATAGGAATAAATTCTAAAGTGTTTAATTTATTTTTATGTCGAGTTATGACTCACATGTCTAGACCCGTTTTATGAAATTAAAGTTGATTATGACAAATTTTTATGATCATGGTTGTTGTTGCTTTATATATTTAATTAATGCATTGAATGTATGGTTTCTTTAATATATTCAAGTGGAGTAGAACTTCAAATTGAAGTGGTTATTAAATATTTAATAGCAAATGAAGAATGATATAAAGTTTGTGTATATGACACAATGAATGACAAAACTGTCATGGTGATAGTTAGTTTAAACTATTAATAAAATATAAAGGTAATAGCTATGTGATTGATTGAATATTCAAAGATTTATTGAAGTTGGAAAAAGTTTTGCAATTCTTTGACGAAAGAGTTGACAAAGATATGATGTCTTCGGATATAATGTTAAAGGTATTGAAGATGTCATTAGGGATGTGGTACAAGCCCATATCTAATTGATTACCAATGGTGGAATCCCAACTCACACTTGAGTAGTATCAAGTCTTGAGTTCAATGAGGAAAGTACACTATTAGAGTAATTGAAGTACTTGACAATAGATACATCCCAAAGGGTAAAAGTACTTGGACCATAAGAATAAAGTGGTAGGATGAGGTTTTCCTCTTAATAGACATATAGCATATATTTGCTGAGTTGCATAATTATGGGTGCATTTTTGATATAGTCTACCTATATGAGAATGAAGTGGGGCCGCTTCATAGAGTTCAAGGGCTTGACTCTGAAAATTCTCATGAAAAGGATATCGGACACAAGGCCTAAACAAATGTGTCATTTTTTTAATTCGATCAATAGTACCGAGATTTCATGTGTGAGTTATGCACACTTGTTCTAATGAATAATTGGTTCAAAGCTTGTCTACCAATTTATTTAGGGATGAGTGAAAACTTAACTTACGAAGTGATGGTTCAAATCGTAAGATACCTTCATCTGAAAACATGAGATTTCCGGAATAATGGATTTGGGTATATTTTGAAAATGGTGGGGGATTGTTGGAGATATTTCCAAAATATAAGAATGGATAAATACTGGTTACTTTGCAAATCAATGCAAAGTTGAATATAGCCTAGTGGTTGGTTTGGTCTAGTTGAAGTAGTTGGTTGCAAGTTCGATTCCCTCCCAGGCGTTTTATTTTTATGCGTATATAAATTATAACGGATAAAATAAAAACGAAAAGGTGCCTAGTGGGATTCGAACCCACGTAGTGTGAATGAACAAGCACGGCTTTTGGCCACTAGACCGACGCAACTATTGTGAATTAAAGCGTTCTCCAGTGGTCTATATGCATGTTAACGAACAGAAATTCAAAAACAACAATTATTTCCTTTCTCCATGTGACATGAGTTTCTCTATAGTTAAGAGACACTTTTGGGCAGATAATAGAACACAAAAATTCATGTTTACATGAGCCAAATTTCTGCCAAAATTATATCTAAGTCATTTCTTCTTTTCTCTAGTGCACGAGAGTAATTGGGGAAACTTTATTCCGTAAACTACCATTGATCGATACGCTTGGTGTGGGTGTGCAGACCATGTCAAGGAACTCCATTGTATCCTGAAGGGGATTCGCTGGTCATCCTATTGCATCCAATCTAGAGTGATTGGTGGGGGCGAATCGAACCTAAAGCTTAGTGTCATACACGCCTTGGAGTCTAGTGCAATGATAAATTCCTCGTCTCCTTGTTATTTATGTTACATGTTATTAACAATTAACTTTTACTAATGATTTTCTATGTCTGGTTGTTTTTCTTAGTTGCAGCATTATTCCCACCAACAAATTGTTCTAACATATACTAGGGGGAAAGACGGCCCGAACTCCGTCTTTCATGTGTTGGTGGGTTGATGGGTGGTTATAGAAGTAATAGATAAATAATATATAAATAATAAATAATAATATAGTGAAGTAGTGTTAGTGGGTAGTTATAAGGGTATTTTGATCAGAAAAATCTAACACCAAAAAAATCAGTTACAAAATGAATCTCCTTTTATATATAGGTATACATAATTATACTTTTTGATTGAATAATTATCAATACTTTTTGTCAAAAAAAATAACTATCAATATATATATACCTGTATCTATAATATCTATCCATGTCTATATAGTATATACGTCAATTGTTAAGATTTTTCCAAGTTAAGAGATATATTTTATGTTAGTTGTTCCAAAGTGAATTCACCGTTGTGTTTTGTTAGATGTTTTTAACATTATTACAACTTTTTTTTTAAAAAAGTATTGATTTAAGATGACTATCACTTTATTATTACAACTTTTTTATTTAGACAGGCTTTTCCATGAGTTTGTCAATATTTGATTGACTAAAAATTTTATAGGTCTTTGTCAAAAAAAATATATTATAGGTCGTAATATTCTTTTAAATAAGATATGCTTTTTTAGTTTTTGAATTAATAGTTGAAATTTACGATATTAATAATTAATAACTAAAGGTAAAATATGTTTTTAGTCCCTACAAAATTTTATTTTTTTAAATTAGTCTCTACATTAACGAAATAGGCGTTTTGGTCCCTAACTTATTTTTTCGTTTCTATTATTAGTCCTTGCCATTAGTTTTGACTAACAGAGCAGATGTGCATGACACTGCTTATGTGACAATTTTAATGTGTTGGCACCCACTACTTATTTCCATGTCATTTTCTTAATTCCACCTCATGTTAGAAAATGAAAAAACAAAATAAAGCACTAAAATTAAAAACCAAAACCCATATCATCTTCTTCCTCCCATTACTGATACACGATTTCCACCCCCTACCCCTCTCTCTTATACCCATTATTCCTTCTTTCCAGTGGCAACAACCACACAAAACCTCTCTCATCTTCTCCAAAACTACCATCACCAACCCACACACACTCAAAATCCCTCTCTCAAAATCTCTCTCTAGTTGTCGCACAAACCACAAGTACACAAACGCAGTAATCAATCTCACATTTTTCCTCGCTGGTTCTCGCATAAACTACAACATCGTACAAACCACAACACACAAACCCAATAATCAATCAATCTCACATTTCACCTCTCTAGTTCCCGCATAAACCACAAACACACAAACCCATAAATCAATCAATCTCACATTTCGTTCCCAATTCGTAACCACAAATGCACAACACACAAACACACAAACACACAATCGATCACTGGTTTTTCTTGATCGATTCATCCCTGTCCTCTCTCCTTAACAATCAATCTCTGATTTTTGTTGATCAATTCATCCATGTTCTCTCTCCTTTGCAATCGCTGGGTTGCTGATGATACTGAATACTTGTGTTTGACAGTCATGGGGGTTCTGATGTTAGGTCGCCGATGAGGGTACTGATGGCGTTGAGGGTTCTGATGTTAGGTTTGATTGTGACAGTGTGGTTGTTCTGGAGAAAATGAGAGAGGGATTTTGGGTGATTGCTTGTTTTGGGCAACCATGGACCTTCAATCAAAAAACAATATTTAGAATCCTCATTTTATCCTCTCGTAAAGCCCTAAAAAAAATTCGTCATCGGAGTACCCTCCATCGGCGACCACCGTGCCGGAGGTTTGCTCCGCCACCGGAAGAGAGGAAGAAGAAGATCAGTTTTTTTGAACCAAAAAACCAAATTTAATAAAAGAAATTTTTTTGGTAAAAAAAAGCCACATGGATAATAAAATAGCCACGTAGATAAAAGAATTACACATGTAAATGCCAACTCAGATTTCCGTCAGTACAGTCAGCACTATTTAACGTCAGGGACTAATAATAGAAACAGAAAAATAAGTTGGGGATCAAAACGCCTATTTCGTTAATGTAGGAACTAATTTTAAAAAACAAAATTTTGTAGGGACTAAAAACATATTTTACCCAATAACTAATAACAACACATATTGCCCTATGAAATTTCATCATTTGTAACTGAATTGGCATAATGTGATAACGTTGAAATGGGATTGAGAATGTTACAAATTATCTCCATATATGTTAACCGAATTTTATTTTTTGCATTATTTAAATTAGGTTGATTCAATTAATTATTTTGATTTTCCATTCTTTCTCCTAGATCAGGTGAACAAAGCCACGATGAATCATGCCTGAATCTACTACCAAGTGAGGTCCTCGGCCTCTAGCATTCCTCTTTCTCTCTTTCTGTTGTATGAATTGTTCAATTTGAATAGCAGCTCTGGATACTAGGCTACTGAGGTCAGTACAAGCTTGCCCTATGAGCCTTTCTTTTAACTGCGGGTGCATTCCAAAGATAGCCATGGAGGTGAGTTGCGATTCGGGAAATTGAATCGAGCACTTTTCGACGATCTTTTTGAACATTTCAATGAATTCGATCACGACCTCGTCCACCTTCTCTGTAGATTCATGAGATCAGCAACAATGACTTCGGGTTGTGGCCAATAGAACCTATCATGGAAGCACCTCTCCATGTCTGCCTAGGTCTGCATAGAGTTAGGTAGAAGGGACAAATACAAAGTAAGTACTAAGTATAAAAAATAAGCTTTTGAATATGTACTAAGTATATGGTCAAAAGAATAAAAAATAAATTAACTTATAAAAGGAATTACACTTGAGGATCGAAGTCAGGTCCCACAGATTATCACAAGAGACGCTAACCGCTGGGCTTTCTAACGTAAGGAATCTGACTGAGTCGCAAATTATTATTGTTGCTTTGACTATTTAATTTCCGTGATTGCAGACCAGACAGAAACCCAACCCTCACCCCGGGAAAAAAACGGTCCCAGCCCAAAAAAAAAAAATTTCCTAAAATAACACACTTTTTTTATTATTTACCAATCTAGCACACATTTTATTCAGTTGAGAAGTCGGTACCCCCCAAACCGACTTCTCAACGTGATTTTTAAAAAAATTTGATTTTTTCAGTTGAGAAGTCGGTACCCCCCAAACCGACTTCTCAACGTGATTTTTTCAAAAAATTTGATTTTTTCAGTTGATAAGTCGGTTCCCCCCAAACCGACTTCTCAACGTGATTTTTTTTAAAACAGTTAAATATTAATAATAATACCAATTATAATTTATAATTTATTTTAATAATAATACCAATTTATATAAAATGTTGGCAACACTACATTTAAGAAAGAAACTAGACACACTACATTTAAGAGATATGGCACAACTGGCTTATGGAGTTCGACAAGTCGAAAAACTCAAAGCTGAAAAAGCCAGAACAAGTAGGTTCCATAATAAAAAAGAAATGGTTGCTTATGTCGAAACTAATGACAGTGACCAAGAATTCGACATATCTTATGAAGATGTCGAAGAAGAGGTTAATATTGCAGGATTGAAATCAGGACCTCCTTATACCTGTCGATTGGCTCGTTGTCGAAAAAAGGAGAAATCTGGAGACAACAATGTATTTTCGACCTGATGAAGTCATAAGAGCAGTTAAGAGGAATTTCAAAAATGTCTCTTTTCTGCCTTACATAAAGCTCCAGTCGAAAAAGACATTTTTGGGGGGCAATTTGTTAGCCTGCATTTTTCGACAGGCTTAATTAAATGCAGGCAACGAGGTTTGATTTGTCCTTTCAGGAAGTATTTTGTTTATTTCGACAGGAAGTAAGTTCTTTAAAGGCAGGATTCGACAAGACATTCGAATTGGCAGAAACGAAGAGCTAAAGCTAATATTTCGACAGAGCTAATGGCAAGGTTTGTTGTCATGTGGCCCCAACGGTGCCCTCCATCACACCATTAGCTCTGTCGAAATATTAGCTTTAGCTCTTCGTTTCTGCCAATTCGAAGGTCTTGTCGGATCCTTCCTTTAAAGAACTTCCTTCCTGTCGAAATAAACAAAATACCTCCTGAAAGGACAAATCAAACCTCGTTGACTGCATTTAATTAAGCCTGTCGAAAAATGCAGGCTAACAAATTGCCCCCCAAAAATGTATTTTCGACTGGAGCTTTATGTAAGACAGAAAAGAGACATTTTTGAAATTCCTCTTAACTGCTCTTATGACGTCATCATGTCGAAAATACATTGTTGTCTCCAGATTTCTCCTTTTTTCGACAACGAGCCAATCGACAGGTATATGGAGGTCCTGATTTCAATCCTGCAATATTAACCTCTTCTTCGACATCTTCATAAGATATGTCGAATTCTTGGTCACTGTCATTAGTTTCGACATAAGCAACCATTTCTTTTTTATTATGGAACCTACTTGTTCTGGCTTTTTCAGCTTTGAGTTTTTCGAGTTGTCGAACTCCATCAGCCAGTTGTGCCATATCTCTTAAATGTAGTGTGTCTAGTTTCTTTCTTAAATGTAGTGTTGCCAACATTTTATATAAATTGGTATTATTATTAAAATAAATTATAAATTATAATTGGTATTATTATTAATATTTAACTGTTTTAAAAAAAATCACGTTGAGAAGTCGGTTTGGGGGGAACCGACTTCTCAACTGAAAAAATCAAATTTTTTTAAAAAATCACGTTGAGAAGTCGGTTTCCCCGAAACCGACTTCTCAACTGAAAAAATCAAATTTTTTTAAAAATCACGTTGAGAAGTCGGTTTGGGGGTACCGACTTCTCAACTGAATAAAATGTGTGCTAGATTGGTAAATAATAAAAAAAGTGTGTTATTTTAGGATTTTTTTTTTTTTTGGGGCTGGGACCGTTTTTTTTCCCCTCACCCCATTATCATTTGATTGACCAAAAACCCCTTTCGCCTGTGCTGAAACCCTTCCTACTAGCTACATCTATTAACTGCACATTGCTCATTTCCGTTCACCTCCTTCCGTCGCCCTCGATTCATTAAAAATGACCGACCTGTAATTTAACTTCCACAACGGACCCCAACAATGTTTCCTCTTTTTCTGAATAAGGTTTCCTTTCCCCCTTCTTCTTGTTCCTCTATATCATCGCAAGTTCGCGCGCTTGCCACGCTTCTTATTCCGTTTCAAGCGCGCCAGTTCTCATCAGCTTCTTCTTCCCCTTCGCAACCTCACTGCAAGCCAGTCGAGGAAGAAAATATTAGGGTTTCAGTATGGTGGAATTTCAACGACTGCCGCGTGCCTTCCGGCGTTAGTGTTTTGAAGACAGTGCCTTCAATCATGGGAGCAGTTAGATCTAACGGAATTAAGGGCCCTATTGATATTCACGCTTATGGAGATGTTTCTCAGTTTTCAAAGTTGGAACGAGCAGCACTTTCCTCAATCGGCATTCATCTCTGCCATTTTACTGGTTTTTTTTCTTACTCTATCACTATTACTTTCGGTTCTCTTGTATTCTTTACTTATTAGAAATTAACAAAAATGCTATTTAATTATGACAAGGTGATTATTCCCGGATGGGCCAGCATAACCTTCATAGATTCTGTCTTGTCCTTTTTTTATGCAAGCTTCATAGCTTTGGCAATATTCAGCACTCCCATTTAGAGCTAGGGTCAATACTTCTTTCTCTGTTAAAAGAAATAGTGGTCCTAAATAGGCTTAGGAGGCATGCGACTAGCGCTTGACAGTGCCTATATCTCCAAGCCTCTGCACAATCTGCAGGCAGTAAACAGTTTTAGCGAAGGATTCAAAACTCATTGAAATAAATAATCGTAAACTTTTTTGTGAAGCCAGTTGTTACACTTGCACCTTTTTCTGAAATAAAGATGAGTTTGATTTTACAGGTAATGTGTTAAAGTAGTCTTTGCAGTTCCTAATAATGACTCATGACTTATATCTACATTGTTGCAGGTAGAGGAAGAAAGAAGAATGCCAATAAACATATTTTTTATGATCTATTTTCTTGGACTTTGAATAATCCTCCACCTGTTCATATCTTTCTGATAGTTGGTGAGGCAAATTTACAGTTATTGCACCGGTTAAGAATGAGTAACTACAATATCTTGGTTGCATATCAAGGAAGGGCTCCAGATATTCTCTACGGTGCAGCAACTATAATATGGCAGTTGTCTTCGATTTTCAAGGGTGAAGATCTTACTGGAAAACATATCAATTATCCTCCCGATGGTCCATTCAATTCGTGGTATGGAGACTCAAATGTGCCTCTTGAAAACCCCTTCTCAGCTGTCCCATCAACTCAAAAGCTACGCAGCCAGGGTAAAAATATGGATAGAAATGCAGATGGGATTCCCAGAATATCCCCATCGTATGTAAGCAGCGTGGATGATGATTCAAAATCATTGCAATCTATCCCTTCACAAGGCAAACCTATTGGGGAATATGTGGATGGTAAATCACCATTTCCAGTTCGTGAGGTCTCATCCTCTTCTTCTCCGCAGCCTCACCGGAATTGTTCTTGTAACGTTAGTGTTTCGGTATGGTGGGACGCTGACAATTGTGGACTGCCTTCTGGCGTTAGCTTTTCGAAGGTGGCACCTTCAATTTTGGCAACCGTTAGAGCTAACGGGATTAAGGGCAAGATAAACATTCGTGCTTTTGGCGATTTTTATAGTCAGTTTTCGAAGGTTTCAAAGGTCGACAGAGAGGTACTTTTGTCAACCGGCATTGATATCCACACCAATGAAGGTTCCTTTTTCTTAACCTATGACTCTTACTATCTTCATTTTCAGTTCTCTTGTTTTTCTTTATTTATTAGAAACTAATAAGAATTAACCGGCCCATGGGCTTTATGCTGGTCCATTTTCTTTTTTACATTTTTTTAAATACAACTTGTTTTATTTTTTAGGAGGCCTATTAAAATTCAAAACACTGGACGGGAGAATGGACCAATATAAAAGCACTTTATTCGTAAATCATATCAACCCATTCACTCTTATCATCTAATAATAACACGGGTCTGAAGAAATTAATTTTATTAGTCAAAACTTTCATGTCAGCTTAATTTGTTGGTGCTAACTCACAGTCTTTTGTCAAGCATTTCATGAAAAAAGTAAATTACAAGTTGTAGGGCATGATCTAAATCTAATTATCAACATCAATTACTCCCTTGGAATAAACCAAAAAGACTAGCTGTTGAAAACCTCAGAAGTATAATAACGGAAAATTCTAGTGCAGTTGAGCATAAATATCTTTATATTATGTAAAGTTGAAATCAATAAAGATTTTCTTTATATTACTAGATTTTTGCTTTCATATATTTTTTATCCTGCAAGATGCACTGATGTTTTAACATTATTCTTCTGATTGGAATAAGAAACGGCTTAAGCAGAATTATTCTAGTTACTTCATAGGAATGTACAACTATTAATGCCACCTGTACTATATAGGTGATGATTCTGTCATATATTCCTGAACTTAAAAAAATGCAGAATTGTACAAAAGTTTATGTGTCGGTCTTTCTTTCATTGCAAGTTGCAAACCTCTAACAGAATTCTAAATGGCAAAACAGAAATGGATATATGAACAAATAGAAAATAGATTGAAGGCATGCATGAGCTAACAATCGCAATAGCAAAAAGTGGTCATACAAATGAAAAAAGTTTCGGATGAAAGAGCAAAACAAATGGATGTGAAGTATTAGTGGGAATGTAAAAACAAAACAAATGAAATGAAATGAAAGTGAGTGGCTTCATCGGTTCCAGTATTGAGATTTTATAGAATAGGATTTGTGTGTGACACGCAAATCTGTGTGATGCCTTTGTGAAATGTAATATTCATAACGTTCATAATGTCTTTTATTGTACTTGTCTAGTATATAAGAAATCTGCTTTGGAAGTTTCATGAATAATTCATAGAAGAAGGTTTAAAAAACAATTAATGCGAAATTGATATTGAGATGACGTGGCTAAGAAATAAATGAGATTGTTTTTAATTGTTAATGGTATAGATATAGATAGATTGCTCTTTGATTTATTTATTAGAAATTAACAAGAATCAAATTTGGTAGTAATTTCTATGGACATATAAGCAAATAATTCTTCAGTGTTCTTTTAGGTTACATTACATATAACCAATTTGCAACCAAATTTAACAACAATTTTGAATAATACCTTAGATGGAGTGAAGTGCAATTTATCCTTTTTTATTTGAAAAACAGTTCCACTTCCATGATATTTCATTTTGCGCATAATAATTGAATAATTATTGTGGTCATATACAACTATTTTATTCAATGAAACTATTTGTGAATAAGCCAATTGTCACACTTAAATTTTTTACCAAAATAAAGATAAGTTTGATTTTAAAGGTGATGTGTTAAAGTATTCTTCTAATGGCAGTAAATATAAGTTTGGTTAAATTTTTAAGTGTTAAAATATTCTTCTAACAGGCAGTAAAGAGTTAGATGAAAATTCTTTCGCATGTTTGTTTGATAACTTGAGCTGGTTGCAGATTCGAATGTAGAATCTTTGTTTGTTATGGGGGCTTGGTTTTTATCTTGGTGAAAATTCATGATTTAACATATTTGTTAGCTAACAAAATCATTATAAAAAACTTTTTACAGTTTGTCTTAGAAGGTTGTCCACATAGTGTTAGGACTTCTTGAAATGTTTCATTCAATTTCATATTCTTTTTTATCTTTTCAAATAATAATGACTTATAACTACATTGTTGCAGCTGGAAAGAACAATACCTATAAAATCTTCTTATGGAACTTAATTATTGGGTGTACCGAAATCCTCCACCTGCACACATCTTTCTAATCCTTGGTGATACAAACGATATAGATTTCTCTGGCATATTGCACCGATTAAGAATGAATAACTACAATATCTTAATTGCATGTTCTGGAAGGGCTTCTGATATTCTCTGCAGTGCAGCAACTGTAATGTGGTCGTGGTCTTCAATGTTCATGGGGGTAGATCTTATGGGAAAACATTTCAACTATCCTCCTAATTGTCATTTCAATTCGTCGTATGGAGACTCAAAGATGCCTCTTGAAAACCCCTTGTTAGCTATTGAGGAGCCCACATCTTCACAGAATGCGGAGATCCATAAACTTCCCTCCGACAGAAAGTTAAGTGAAGTTCCAAATTCAGTTTTTGGGCAGGTTAGGAAAATATCGAGTGCATACCCGATCTCCCTTGGAGATCTTCGTGCAGAGTTGCAGAGAACATCTCTGGGCAGTGAGAAAATTGTGGATGTGGCTAGTGCACTATTACCGCAGATTCAACTTCCTCCAAATGACAATATTTCCAAAAAATCTGACAATGACACTGTTAGGTCTGAGGATGGACGTCCCGGTCTTTTGGAAAAAAAGACCAATTCACAGGATCCCTCTACGTGTAATGATTACATAGTGTTGGAAAATAATGATATTGCAAATTGTGAATTTGGAATAGTAGAGAACGAACATGAGAATCCTGCTAAGGGGGTAGACGAGGTTTGTCGTAGCCCATATTCTTCACCATTTGACAACTCTCTAGTTGAGAATAAAAGACATGATGGAAGTCCTGGCAAAAGTTCACCTTTCTTTAATTGGATTAGTAGTTGGTGTACATTTTGGAGAAGTGGTGCTAAGTCCGATGATTTGCATCAGGATGTTATGCATTCGAGAATGCCTGAGCTGTTTGAGGATTCAAAGTTAGCTGAAGTAGATCAGACTGGTAGTGATTTTGAAGAGCCCAAGTTATCAAAACTACACCGGGATGTTAGTCATTCAGAAATGCATGGGTTATTTTCTCTTGGTTCCTTTTGGGATGTCGTGGAATCTTTTGTTTTCACTCCTCGAGGATCGCTCCTTCTTTCCCAATCAAAAAGCAGGTTTGCTAGTTTGTACTTTTTTTATAAGTTCCCTTTCACTATAACTAGCGGAAAGTTTGCCTATCTACCTTAGATACCCATGTAGAGATACATGTAGTCGTAGTTTACTCACTTTTTTTTATTTAATTCATATCCTCAATTAAATTAAAATAGCGGATAAACAAAAAACTATGACTCAATTATTTAAAGGCAAAATGGGAAGAAAAATCTAACACTAAAATGAAAGTTTGTTTCGGAAGACACATAATATAGAGTTATAGATAACCAATTTGTGGCCTGCTCTAGTTCATTCCTTACTCTACACATTAGTTGACCTTTACAATATTTGTGATGATTATTATGTAGCTACTTGTTGAAAGGATAGTTTAGTAGTAATATTTTGCTACATGTTGTTTGTGTCAGGGAGGATATGACTCACAAATTAAAAAAGCACGGCCCACCCGTTCTTAGGTGCCTCACTGTACATGATATCCTTCAATTGGTGGAATTACTAATATCAGAGAAGAAATGGTTGGAGGAAAGCCCGTCACAAGCATTTCCTTTTAGGCTAACTCAAACAGCTCAGAAGAGCTCAGTGATGGGCCGATCTCATGGTGCAAAAAAAAAAAAAAAGCACCACAACCCAACTTGCAAAAGTCATTCAAACATGATGCGGAGACAAAGATGCAAAACTGAAGAGTTCCTGTTGTAAATCGGACATGGGTTACTTGTTTCACTGATCTATGTTTGTCTCGGTTTCTCTTTTCATTATGCATTATTTTTTATTTTATTTCAGTTCATACTTCTTGGGTTATAGTTGAGTAAGTTGAGAAGATATTTATATTTATTTTTTACGGTCGGTAACTCTATGAGTCGGTGCTATTATTATTGTTGGTTATTCTTACATGATTGAAGTGTGTGTCTTCCCGTTTTCCACATAAGCATATTTTATCTAGATTATTTTTATATTGCATCTGAATGCAAGTAATCATTTGGGCGGTTTGACAGTGATACATGAGATGGGAATTGAGAAAATTAATGGCTTTAGCTTATTATATGGTGCTAACAGCCACAATCAAGACATTCTTAATCCAAGAAGGATAGCTCACTTAGTTAATTGAATGAGACATTGTTAGTGAAATGGTGTTGTATGAGATTTGAATCCCACTCTCTCATTCTCTCTAACAACTGACGAACAATTACTAACCACTTTGCCAATAGAAAAAAAAAAAGACACGTCCAAGAAGCCTTAAAATCGTTGTCATCTACATTTGAAAGTCTACAAGAGATGTTCTCTATGCTAGAGGCAATCACACTATATCGTGAGTGAATGAAATGAAAGAGGCATTCAATTGCATATCAAAACAAACTTTATTCTTCTCTCATCTTTGCAACTTACATTCTCTATGCTGCTTGCCAATCTGAATTCTGTTCATTCTCCCAGAATTCCATAGCTTGTAGCTGGTATTCTACCGGAGTTTCTCCCTTGAATCCTAATTCGGTCTCAAGTGGCACCAATCAGGGTTGTCCCAAATAATAATAATAATCTATACTTCTATACTAATTTATACTTTTATACTAATAGATAAAGAGAGTTACTCCTAGTAACTAACTTTTTGGTGTCCACTTTTAACTTTCCCCTAATACCCTTACAACCACACACTGACACTGACACACTAATTACAGAGGTTTTAAAAAAAAACTGCTACTAATTACATCACAGCCTTCACTAACACTACAACGATTACACTTTCCTGCCAAACTTCCCGCAACTTATACTTCCTCTATTTCTGCATTCTCACATCTTACAATCACCCACTGAAATTAACAATATTTACTGCATGCCTTCAACATCTAATCATCATTGAGTCTTAAGGTATGTTCTATTGTTGCCTTCTTCATGCCCATTTTTCCTTTCATTTTCTTAATCCTTTAAACCAACTGTTATGGAATGGCTTTTTGCCATATACACCCCCCTTTTTGACATCTATTCACACCCCTTGTAGGCCCAATATCAAAAGGGCCCAGTCCGAACATCAAGGGCTCAGATCAAACCGCCAGATCGGACGGTCCTGATTTGTTGGAATCAACCCCACACCACTCTATAAATACAACATTCATTGCCTCATTAATGGTAAGCATTATCACATTTATTACTCTGTTAAGACTACTCCACTGACTTTAGCATCAGAGTGACTTTGCAGGTACAAACCAGCAGGATCGGACACGGCCATTGATTAAGAACATCAACCACTAACTACCTCGGACCGCCCTTTAAGGTCGGAAGTACTGTGCAGAACATTGGCGAACTTTGGTGTCCACCAAGTTTCCCATAGGATGGGGACTTGGTCATTATAACCGATCTCCCAGATCCTATCACGTCGATGAATCTCATCTTTGCCGTGCTGATATCCTGACCAGAGATATCCTGTTGTTTATCTCATCCCAAGTACCTTATACCAAGCATAAATATCGAGGTATCCCTGTCGATCGATTGGTTAAGTGTGCTACCAGAAGAAAGGTCATGGGGGTTCTAGGTAGGGCTGTGTTTTGTGTTGTCAATTTATATTTTGACTGTGAATTGTTAATTTGCGATTTTGACCAATTCGTCCTGTTTTTTCTTTGTTTTCAGATACGATGGCAGGGAGTAGGATTGCTCAATTAAAAAGGATGGCGTTGCAGATACTTTGTTTTCAGATACTTTATGTATCTTGTAATGAAATTAAATCTCTTTTTCACTTAACCGATTATTGAGAAACGAAGTTCGCGTATTTAAACATTTATTTTTTTTTCATACCATAAACTACTTCTTAAAGTAAAAAGAAAGTATAAAAAATAATAATTTAAAATATGAAAGAAGAAAACAAATCAAGTATAAAAAAGATAATAAAATAAAACTCTGAAATATAAAAGAAAAAAAAAGAAAGTTGACGCCAAAGTGTCGCGGCATTGACAAGCCGCTTATAATCTTTAGATTTGACGCCAAAGTGTCGCGGCATTGACATTTAATCGATGCTTAGTTTAACCCTGATTTTGGTTTTGTAGTTTGATAGTTCTAGGGTTTACAGAAATACCCACTTCAAATAAAGCTCAAGTTTAATCTTTTAGCACTTCATTGTTGTTATTTTTGTTAGTTTTAGCACTGATAATGGAGCTTTATTACTTGGTTTGATTCTGATAATGAGACACTACAATCGTTTATGGTTAAAAAAAGATTCATGGCACTCAGAGGAGTTGAAGAAGCTGAATATGATGAGCAGTCAGACAATGATTCATGGCACTCAGAGGAGTTGAAGAGCCCAATTAGTACAGATGATGAGGATGATGGGAAAGCTGTTTTCCCAATATTTAATCCAAATTCAACCTTTGGTCAAGTTCACTTTGAGTTGGGGATGGAATTTGAAAAGTGAGTAAACTACGACTACATGTATCTCTATATGGGTATCTAAGGTAGATAGGCAAACTTTCCGCTAGTTATATATAGTGAAAGGGAACTTATAAAAAAAGTACAAACTAGCAAACCTGCTTTTTGATTGGGAAAGAAGGAGCGATCCTCGAGGAGTGAAAACAAAAGATTCCACGACATCCCAAAAGGAACCAAGAGAAAATAACCCATGCATTTCTGAATGACTAACATCCCGGTGTAGTTTTATTTTAATTCATATCCTCAATTAAATTAAAATAGCGGATAAACAAAAAACTATGACTCAATTATTTAAAGGCAAAATGGGAAGAAAAATCTAACACTAAAATGAAAGTTTGTTTTGGAAGACACATAATATAGAGTTATAGATAACCAATTTCTGGCCTGCTCTAGTTCATTCCTTGCTCTACACATTAGTTGACCTTTACAATATTTGTGATGATTATTATGTACCTACTTGTTGAAAGGATAGTTTAGTAGTAATATTTTGCTACATGTTGTTTGTGTCAGGGAGGATATGACTCACAAATTAAAAAAGCACGGCCCACCCGTTCTTAGGTGCCTCACTGTACATGATATCCTTCAATTGGTGGAATTACTAATATCAGAGAAGAAATGGTTGGAGGAAAGCCCGTCACAAGCATTTCCTTTTAGGCTAACTAAAACAGCTCAGAAGAGCTCACTGATGGGCCGATCTCATGGTGCAAAAAAAAAAAAAGCACCACAACCCAACTTGCAAAAGTCATTCAAACATGATGCGGAGACAAAGATGCAAAACTGAAGAGTTCCTGTTGTAAATCGGACATGGGTTACTTGTTTCACTGATCTATGTTTGTCTCGGTTTCTCTTTTCATTATGCATTATTTTTTATTTTATTTCAGTTCATACTTCTTGGGTTATAGTTGAGTAAGTTGAGAAGATATTTATATTTATTTTTTACGGTCGGTAACTCTATGAGTCGGTGCTATTATTATTGTTGGTTATTCTTACATGATTGAAGTGTGTGTCTTCCCGTTTTCCACATAAGCATATTTTATCTTAGATTATTTTTATATTGCATCTGAATGCAAGTAATCATTTGGGCGGTTTGACAGTGATACATGAGATGGGAATTGAGAAAATTAATGGCTTTAGCTTATTATATGGTGCTAACAGCCACAATCAAGACATTCTTAATCCAAGAAGGATAGCTCACTTAGTTAATTGAATGAGACATTGTTAGTGAAATGGTGTTGTATGAGATTTGAATCCCACTCTCTCATTCTCTCTAACAACTGACAAACAATTACTAACCACTTTGCCAATAGAAAAAAAAAAGACACGTCCAAGAAGCCTTAAAATCGTTGTCATCTACATTTGAAAGTCTACAAGAGATGTTCTCTATGCTAGAGGCAATCACACTATATCGTGAGTGAATGAAATGAAAGAGGCATTCAATTGCATATCAAAACAAACTTTATTCTTCTCTCATCTTTGCAACTTACATTCTCTATGCTGCTTGCCAATCTGAATTCTGTTCATTCTCCCAGAATTCCATAGCTTGTAGCTGGTATTCTACCGGAGTTTCTCCCTTGAATCCTAATTCGGTCTCAAGTGGCACCAATCAGGGTTGTCCCAAATAATAATAATAATCTATACTTCTATACTAATTTATACTTTTATACTAATAGATAAAGAGAGTTACTCCTAGTAACTAACTTTTTGGTGTCCACTTTTAACTTTCCCCTAATACCCTTACAACCACACACTGACACTGACACACTAATTACAGAGGTTTTAAAAAAAAAACTGCTACTAATTACGGGAAAAAAACGGTCCCAGCCCAAAAAAAAAAAAAATTCCTAAAATAACACACTTTTTTTATTATTTACCAATCTAGCACACATTTTATTAAGTTGAGAGGTCGGTACCCCCCCAAACCGACTTCTCAACGTGATTTTTAAAAAAATTTGATTTTTTCAGTTGAGAAGTCGGTACCCCCCAAACCGACTTCTCAACGTGATTTTTTAAAAAAATTTGATTTTTTCAGTTGAGAAGTTGGTTCCCCCCAAACAGACTTCTCAACGTGATTTTTTTAAAACAGTTAAATATTAATAATAATACCAATTATAATTTATAATTTATTTTAATAATAATACCAATTTATATAAAATGTTGGCAACACTACATTTAAGAAAGAAACTAGACACACTACATTTAAGAGATATGGCACAACTGGCTGATGGAGTTCGACAATTCGAAAAACTCAGCTGAAAAAGCCAGAACAAGTAGGTTCCATAATAAAAAAGAAATGGTTGCTTATGTCGAAACTAATGACAGTGACCAAGAATTCGACATATCTTATGAAGATGTCGAAGAAGAGGTTAATATTGCAGGATTGAAATCAGGACCTCCTTATACCTGTCGATTGGCTCGTTGTCGAAAAAAGGAGAAATCTGGAGACAACAATGTATTTTCAACCTGATGACGTCATAAGAGCAGTTAAGAGGAATTTCAAAAATGTCTCTTTTCTGCCTTACATAAAGCTCCAGTCGAAAAAGACATTTTTGGGGGGCAATTTGTTAGCCTGCATTTTTCGACAGGCTTAATTAAATGCGTCAACGAGGTTTGATTTGTCCTTTCAGGAAGTATTTTGTTTATTTCGACAGGAAGGAAGTTCTTTAAAGGAAGGATTCGACAAGACCTTCGAATTGGCAGAAACGAAGAGCTAAAGCAAATATTTCGACAGAGCTAATGGCAAGGTTTGTTGTCATGTGGCCCCAACGGTGCCCTCCATCACACCATTAGCTCTGTCGAAATATTAGCTTTAGCTCTTCGTTTCTGCCAATTCGAAGGTCTTGTCGAATCCTTCCTTTAAAAAACTTCCTTCCTATCGAAATAAACAAAATACCTCCTGAAAGGACAAATCAAACCTCGTTGACTGCATTTAATTAAGCCTGTCGAAAAATGCAGGCTAACAAATTGCCCCCCAAAAATGTCTTTTTCGACTGGAGCTTTATGTAAGGCAGAAAAAAGACATTTTTGAAATTCCTCTTAACTGCTCTTATGACGTCATCATGTCGAAAATACATTGTTGACTCCAGATTTCTCCTTTTTTCGACAACGATCCAATCGACAGGTATAAGGAGGTCCTGATTTCAATCCTGCAATATTAACCTCTTCTTCGACATCTTCATAAGATATGTCGAATTCTTGGTCACTGTCATTAGTTTCGACATAAGCAACCATTTCTTTTTTATTATGGAACCTACTTGTTCTGGCTTTTTCAACTTTGAGTTTTTCGACTTGTCGAACTCCATCAGCCAGTTGTGCCATATCTCTTAAATGTAGTGTGTCTAGTTTCTTTCTTAAATGTAGTGTTGCCAACATTTTATATAAATTGGTATTATTATTAAAATAAATTATAAATTATAATTGGTATTATTATTAATATTTAACTGTTTTAAAAAAAATCGCGTTGAGAAGTCGGTTTGGGGGGAACCGACTTCTCAACTGAAAAAATCAAATTTTTTTAAAAAATCACGTTGAGAAGTCGGTTTGGGGGGTACCGACTTCTCAACTGAAAAAATCAAATTTTTTTAAAAATCACGTTGAGAAGTCGGTTTCGGGGGTACCGACTTCTCAACTGAATAAAATGTGTGCTAGATTGGTAAATAATAAAAAAAGTGTGTTATTTTAGGAATTTTTTTTTTTTGGGTTGGGACCGTTTTTTTTCCTCATTATAAATGACCTCTTCCGGAGTGCGTAATTTTTGGGGAGCGTCTGCTCCATAATATAAATGACCTCTTCCGAAGTGCGCAATTTTTCGATAAACAGGTCAATGATTTGACGTCCCAATGGAACATTACGATGATGTTCCAACATTGCACGAACATCATTGTCGCTCCGGATATCGATAGCTTCATAGCGGAGAGTGCCGTCATATCGACAACAAACTTGCGGTAACGTATACGAAATATGTCTTTACGCCACTTGTGGATCATTTCAGGGCAGCTCTGGATCATGTCAGGTCAGATGAGGTGACATGGATGCCATTTGTGAACCCTCATCACAGAGATATGGATAGCGTGACCTATTTCAAGGGGCATACGCGTCATGCTGGGGCATGTTGGGATATAACCCTGATCGAGTGGTGAGACAGTTTGGCTGGATACAGGGCATCTCATTGGACCCTAGGCCTAGTGGACGGGCAGTAGTCACGAGGGAGCTAATGAGGCATGGATTAATTTCAATTTGCACCTTATTCCCCGTGGTGACCCGGTAGTGAATGGGATGCCAGCCACTATTCAGGGGTACATTTCCTGGTTTAGGAGGGTATCCCACCCATATCTAAAACCCGACAACTACCCCTTTGACGCTTCAGAGATGAGAGATGTATGATCCTTTATTTTAGTCTTACTGTGTTTTTAAATCATTTATTATTTTATTTTGTTTTGTTATTAAAATAGTTTTTCTGTCTTATAGAGTATGCCAGAGGTTCTGAGCCTCTATGACTAGTTGGAGGTGGTTCTTAGGGACAGTGGGATTCCCCGTGGGACCCGTGGCTATACCATTCTTGATAGGCTTAAGCAAGTCGCTAAGCCATTTGCACTGGGGCTAAGGAAGTTTGGATGTGTCTACCAGCAGAGGGAGAGGCAGACACAGTAGTTGAGTTTAGTTATTATCGCATTGTATTCTACGGATTGTTTAGTTATTATTTGCACGGATTGTTTTTTTGACTTTTTAGGTTTGTAAGACTTATTGCACTTATCTATATATGTTTAGTTTTTGTTATACTTCTTAGTAGTCGATAATTAAAATTTCAATTTATCGTTACATTAGTTAAAAGTTAGTAATTTATCATTCTCAAGTTGCTAGTTTATCGTTTAAAGTAGAGTTTAAACGCAAATAAAAAAAACCAAGAACAGTCTGGTTCGGACGTTACAAGTTCGAACAGGTTCGGCCCACACGTGGCCGAACCTGTTAAAAAGGCTTTAAGGGGTGTCTGGTTAAAATTTAACATACTCGGCACAAGCGTGCGCCGAACCGTACTTAATTTTAAAATATATATATATATAAATTGCAACTTTTATTAAGGGTATGAGGTGTATACTAAACAGGGGGTTGGACGAAATATGGGCCTCCAAATATACCCTAGGCCTTAATTATATTTATAAGAAAAAAGTGCGGTCAACAAAAACACAATTAGAAATATCTCGTTGATACCAAACAGTCTTCACCAAGTCAATCGGAGCGAGAATTCTATGGCAATATTACTTGCGATACTGAAGAGGAATGCTAATCATTGTAGAGGTAATACTATGGCTTTGATCGTTTTTTGCTACAATTTAATATAATAAATGCGTTTTTTACTACACTGTTCTTTATAAAAGAAATGACTCAGATTGTTG
This sequence comes from Astragalus glycyphyllos, assembly GCA_963573325.1. Lineage (NCBI taxonomy): Eukaryota > Viridiplantae > Streptophyta > Magnoliopsida > Fabales > Fabaceae > Astragalus > Astragalus glycyphyllos. Next base: position 44,262,504 of record OY754307.1, read on the forward strand.
TGCGTTGATTTATTAAGATTGTGCGTGATTTTTTTGGTTGATTTGGTATTCTTATAATAAATGCGAGTTATGTGGGGTCTTTTTTCGTTGATTTTATGATCTTTATCATTATCATCATTATAATAATAAAAATTTGGAAGTATTACCCCTGTTCTTATCACATGATTGTGCATTCTTTATTCAAATCTGTGGTTTGATTATAGTCAAAATATACGGTACTAAAATGACTTATGTACCCCTGATAGTGATATTTTCTTAATTTAGGAATCATCGGATGTGTGGGATCAAGTGCCCGTGTCCCACCAATTGGCTTGGTTTCCTCACCATTTTATGCAATTGGTGTTAGACTCTATTCTGCTGTTGCCACTGCCACTGCCACATGGCCCTTTCCCGAATCGCATTTCCCAGCTGTGGACCCAGAGAGTGCAACTGCTTTTATTGATGCTGAGAATGCTAGACTGAACTTAACTCAGACTATTAATTTGGTGAAACATAATATTATGGCGGCATTAAAGTTCAATGAGATATGTGTAACCCATACCACTTGGTATAGCTACGGTGGACCCGAGAGATTTAAGTATTTAGATCAACTGCAGAATGAAACAATTTTTACACCAACGGAAGGTAAGCATGTAATTTGATTTGATATATATATATATGCATGCGAACTACACATGTTCCATCTAGAGCATTCTTATTAAATCCTTTTTCTGTTATGTAATGTAGATCACGATGATGCTGCTGATGCAAAGCTATACCACGATCTAGCAACATTAATCAACCGGACAATACCACCGGGCATAAGTCCTGGGATTATAATCGTTATTTCAGGAGATGGTTATTTTGAGGATTTGATGAAAGCAGCAAAAGAGAAGGGGTATATAGTAATTGCAATTGGAAAAAAGAACTCTATGAACGAAGATATACAAGAGGCCTCAACGATGTTTTTTTATTGGGAGGACTTGATGCTTAACCATGGAAATATAGTGGGATCTAAATATGTGAAGAAGTTATTAAATGAAGAGGACAAGAAGAGGAAGGAGAAGAAGGAGAAGAGGAAGGAGAAGAAGAAGAAGAAGAGGAAGAAGCAGCAGCTGAAAAACCAGAACATCTTCATCAACAAGTAGACTTTTTCAGAAATATGGTATATATAATTGCATTTGACACTTGTTGGGTGGACTGTTTATGACTAATATGGTTTTCCAACGTTCAGCATCACTTTTTGTGTGCTCTAATTCAACTTGGCTTAAGGTTAATTTTGCTTTCACTTGATTAGCTTCTGTTGCTACTTCTTTCAATGCAAATGCTAAATCATCCATTGCTTTTTTGCTATTCTCTTCTGCTATTGTTGCTGATTTTAATTCACCTTTTAACACATTCAATTCTTCAACCAATGTTTTGGCCTTGTTAGATGTTCCTTCATTTTCCATACCCTCCAAACCTTCTTTTGGGGAAGTGCTTTTGGTATTGGCACTAGAAGCACCTACTTGAAGTGCTTTCAATTTCTCTTCAAGAGAAGCAATTTCAACCTTTGATTCTTCAAGTAAAACCTTATTCTGTTCAAGTTGTTTTGTTTGCATAACCAAAGTATCAAACAAATTGGTTTCTGATTCTTTTCTCTTCTCTAATTCAGCTTCCAATTCTTTAAACTTCCTCTTGTAATCTTTCTCTGATAATTGGTGATCCAATCCTTTTTTGCTTTCATGATTTAATAATAATTCATTTCCTCCGTTCTCTTTTATGCCATTTTGTTCCCTTGTATTAACCATGGCAATAGTCTCTTTAGCTATATTTTTTGTTTCTATGAGATCATTGAAGACCATACCTTTCTCTTCATCAAATTTTCTCATCTGCTCCTTCATTTGATTCAGCTTCTCCTCATGTTGCTCCATACGATGCTGCTGCATCATTGGAACCTTGAGCATTTACTAATCACGAGCTATCCTTTTCAAAAATCACCACCATATATATATATATATATATATATATATATATTAGAACAAATCAAAATAAACGTCAAAATAATCAAGTTGAACAATCATAATGATTACTAAATGAATAGAAGAGAAACATGTATTGATAAACGATGATTCGGATAGCATTCTCTTTAACTCTTTGATGTTTTCAAATGAAGCAGCTTCATGAATCTTCAGCATTTCATTTTCATGCACAAGAATGTTTAAGCTATCTTGTAATCTAGCATTCTCAGCTTTTGCAATCTCAGCAGCTTCTTTAGCAACATTAGCTTCATTCAAAGCTTGTTTAAGTATATCACGTAGCTTCTGATTCTCTTCTTTTGAAACCTTAGTTTTATTCTCAGCTTCTGTAAGAAGTTCAACTACTCTATCTCTTTCCTCTTCAGTTCTTTTAATACAATTCACAAACTCCATTTCCTTACCATTCCATGCTAAAAGTGATTCTTCAGCTTCTAATCTTAATCTCTCAGCTGTGTTTTTGAACCTATCAGCTTCTTTCTTTGTAACATCTAGAAGCTCTTTATATTTCTCTTCAGTGTTTTCTAACATAGTTTTCCAACGTTCAGCATCACTTTTTGTGTGCTCTAATTCAACTTGGCTTAAGGTTAATTTTGCTTTCACTTGATTAGCTTCTGTTGCTACTTCTTTCAATGCAAATACTAAATCATCCATTGCTTTTTTGCTATTCTCTTCTGCTATTGTTGCTTATCTTAATTACACTTACCTCCTTGAATCTGATGATATTTGGATATTTCAATGACTTGTGATTTATAATTTCTCTTTGAGCATGTTCATCAATCTGCAACAACATCAAAGTATATATGTTACATATTACAATAACAGACAAAGAGAATAAGCATAGGCAAAGAAATGAAGTTGAGAAGAAACTGAAGTAGAACCTTGAGGCCTCTTTCAAGTTTCAATGACTTTGACAGCATATAGTTGACCACTATGTTTCTCCTTAACCAGCTTTGCTACTCCGAAGTTTCCTGACCCAACATTTTTAATAATCTCATATCTTTCTTCCATATTGTTACTTACTTATATAGCATATATATACACTTTGCTATTTTATTGCATTGGAGTTTATATGAACTGAACTATATAGTAAATTGAATAAGCTTCTTCTTTATGAGCTTTGAATTTCAATGGTGAAGGATGTTTGGTTTGCAACTTGCGATCTACTATAGATTTATACCAATAAACCTACAATGAAATTACTTAGTGACTCATTTGAGAAATATGACAAGTGTCAAAAAATGAGGGTAATATAGTAACTTACATTTAATCAATTATTCTTTTTTATTTCTTTTTATCTTTCTTCTTACACTCTCTTTCCTTCTTTTCACTTTTCTCTTACACTCTCTTTCTTCCTTTATCTCTCTTTCTTCTTACTCTCTCTTTCCCCCTTTTCACTTATTTCTTACACTCTCTTTCTTCCTTTTTTTTACTTTACTTTTATTTTTCCTATAAACAATTATTCTTTTTATCCTATCATTTCTCACTTTAGTTTTTTTAACTAAATTTCTAAACTTATACAAATTAACTATAAAAATGTAAATTAGTCACACTAAATAAAACTATCACCTTTTTAGAAAAAATTGTCCGGTTAAAATTTTAATTTTCTCTCGGAAATCTGTTTTCACTCTTCTGTTTACACTCTTATTGATAATCTATTAACACCTCTTATTGAAAATCTACTATCTATTTTTTACTATCTACTATATAATCTATTAATCAACTAAAATAATCAATTGAAACTACAAGATAACTGCAATGATATATAAAAAACACACGAGATAACTGTACTGATATATAAAAAAACACGACATTAATATTTGTCAAATATTTCTTAATATTTAAAACAAATATTTCTTATTGAAAATCTACTATCTAACTTTTACTATCTACTATAGTCTACTAATCAATTAAAATAATCAATTGAAACTATGGGATAACTACACTGATATATAAAAAAATAGGGGATAACTGCAGTGATACATAAATAAAACACAGGACTAACATTTGTCATTGATAATTATAATTTTTGAAGACTACTATAAACCTACTATCTAAAAAAACATGAAGATTTAATGACTATTTAAACTAATTACTATTTAAAACAAGGGACACATATTTCTTATTGATAATCTACTATCTACTATAGTCTACTAATCAACTAAAATAATCAATTGAAACTACGGAATAACTACACTGATATATAAAAAATACGGGATAACTGCACTGATACATAAATAAAACACATGATTAATATTTGTCATTGCTAATTATAATTTTTGAATACTACTATAAACCCACTATCTAAAAAAACAAGAAGGTTTAATGACTATTTAATCTGATTAATATTTAAAACATATACAAATTTCTTATTGATAATCTACTATCTATCTTTTACTATCTACTATAATCTACTAATCAACTCAAATAATCAATTGAAACTATGAGATAATTGCACTGCTATATAAAAAAAATACGGGATAATTGCCGTGATACATAGAAAAATACGGGATTAGTATTTGCTATTGATAATTATAATTTTTGAAGACTACTATAAACCTATCTAAAAAACAAGAAGGTTTAATGACTACTTAAACTGATTAAATTTAAAACACAGGATAAATATTTCTTATTAATAGTCTACTATCTATCTTTTACTATCTACTATAATCTACTAATCAACTCAAATAATCAATTGAAACTATGAGATGACTGCACTGATAGATAAAAAAACACAGGATAACTACACTGATATATCAAAAAATACTGGGATAACTACTGTGATATATATAAAAACACGAGATATATAGCTGCACTGATAAATAAAAAACACTACATTGATAAAAAAACTCACAGGATAAATGTTCAGATTTTTTTAAATGATACTTTTTCATTTTCAGATTTTAATATTTATCTATTTTTTATTTGAAATTCCTTTTTTATTTACTTTAAATTTGCCTTTATTTTCACATGATAATGTTCAGACTATTTAAATACTGTTTAATTCATTCATAAAAAGAACACGACAGCACCCGTGCGTATGTAAGCATACGCACGGGTATCCTATTAGTTTATATTAAATTACAACTGGAATTTTGTCTTCATGAAATGGGCTCCACCAGAAGGAGAGAAATGACATAAATCACACGTGGGTGGAATCTACTGGTCCATTATTCAACGAACTAAAAACAAGTTAATCTGACGTGGTGGGTTATTGTATTTCGTGGAGAAATCATTTTTTTTCTTTTGGTTGGAAATGGATCATAATTAATCTTTTTGGACCATGTAGGCCCATTGGAGTATTTCTGCGGCTGAGGCCATTTATGATAATTAGGTTCTTTAGTGAGACCCATTCATTGGTGTACAATGTATTTGACTAAACTAATAGATGACCAATTAAAAAAACTTGATGTGTTCGACAAGCATTAACGTTTCTTACCGTTTGATATTATAACTTATAGTTATGCCATTTATTGTAGACTTACTGGACTCAAGATATTAGTCTCTGCAATTGCACGTAGAGGAGACTTGATACTAAAAAATATTATAACTTATAGTTTGTCACTTCTTTGGTTATTTTTACCCTCTTTATTTTTATTCAGATTCTCTCCATTAATCGGACACTTCTAATAGGAGAGGGCAATAAAATATTATTATTTATAAAATATTTTAATAAATGTGTTCTTCTCTCTTATCCAAGTTTTTTTTTTGACGCAATCCAAGTTTTTTTTATAAGCCTCTTCTTTTGTTCTTTTGTTTATTTCTATTTCTTGTTTTTCTACCGCGCTTGCATTTCTTCAAAACTTTTTTGTGAATTTGTTAACGTTGTCACTTTGATTTTATCTTCTAAACAATGGTTTCCCTAGATAAACATTGCAAAAGCAATCTATTTTATAGAAAAGAAAATAAAAAGAATTAAAATAAATAAAATTTAAATTTTAAATTTTAAAATTTTAACTTCTAAATATCATAATATCCAATTTTATCTCTTGGTTTTCGGTCCCCCAACTGGTAACTCCACAAAGATTTGACTTGTGTTTTGCAAGTTCTCATTCTTATGTGAGAGTTCACTGCAATCGATAATCTAACCCGGGAGCACCAGATCGAGCCTATAGTCTCGGAGTACTTATTCACGAGTTGCTGTGTTGGTTAATTTTCTCTATTTATTTTCTATTTAATCTCTCGCTTTTCATTAAAAATAAAAATGAGTAAAAAAATACTTCCTTGTTTCTTTTTATAATTGTCAATTTTAAGAAGAAATTTATTCTTGTCAAAAAAAAGAAGAAATTTATTCTTTGTTATTTATCATTTTGATGTTCTTAGTTACATTGTCAATTATTTTATTCAGTATTTACTATAGAGACAAAAATAAATATAATGAGTAGTAATAAACAATTAAGGGTTAATAGTCATTTTGGTCCCTGAACGTGTACCTCGCTGTCAATTTGGTCCCTGAATCGAGAGAAAATGCAAAATAGTCCCTGAAAGTGTAATCTGTCAGTCACGTTAGTCCCTGCCGTTACTCACATAGTTAACTCCGTCAGTTTTCGCTGATGTGGCACATTTAGTGCCACGTGGATCTGCTTATTTGGCCTTTTTATTGTTAATTGAAATTTTTTATTGTTGTGAGGGACCAAAATGAAAGTAACACCCTCATATCCTCTTCTTCTTCAACGTTCTGCAAACAGAACCCTTGCCCTCTTCTCTTCCTCCTCCATCTTTGCACTTCTAATCATCTGGTTTGTGCCTCCAAAATCACACCATTTCGTTCTCTCTTACTATCAACAATGTCGCAGAGGAGCAATGCATCATCATCTCGAACAAGAGCTTCATCACAAGTTGTTCTTTTTTGTGGTTGTGGTTGTGGTTGTTCTATTTCACATTTGTTGATTTAGGGTTTTGATTTCACATTGGGGGTTTTGATTTGCTGATTTAGGGTTTCTATTTGGGGCTTTTCAGGATGAACTTGGATATTGTGGGTACTTTATTTGGGTTGATCAATTGATTCAAGCACTTGCAGCTGATGATTCACTTGAGACATTTTCCATGGAAAAAGGAAGACAATTAGGAAGAGAAGATGGAAGAGAGGAAGAGAAGACAATGTGGAAGGCTCAAGTTAACTCAAAGCTTGATTGTATGGGGATTGAAATGAAGATGTTTAGAACAATTGTCTATGGAATGTTCTTAATCCAATTGTTGTCAATGGTGTTGTTTGTATGTATTCAAAAGTATTAGGAATATAAATTGGGTCTAATGATGTAATTTGAGTCTTAGTATGTTCATTTTGTTGTCTACTGAATGCTTTTAATCAATGTGATGTAATGTTAATCTATATATGGAATGTTATTTTGTTGTGTTAGTATGTTCATTTTGTTGCAAAAAACAGAGAATTCGGTGCTGCATAATTGCATAATCTGTCAAAAAACACTGCTGCATAACTGCATAATTGGTTCCAGAAAATGACTGTGAAACTGTCGTTTTAGTCCCTGAAACATATACGTTTATATCATTTTAGTCCCTGAAAGCATTCACTTAATGTCAATTTAGTCCCTGAAACATATACGTATATATCATTTTAGTCCCTGCGCAACCAGAATTTTACCAGAAATTCAAACCACAAACTTAAACCAGAATTTCAAACCACAAACTTAAACCAGAATATTTCAATACATAATTTGTTCAAAATATATCCTAATAATGCACAATTGCATAAGTGGTTCAAAATATATCCTAATAATGCTATTAAAACTTCATATGATGTTCAAAACATATGCATAAATGCATAATTGGATAAGTGGTTCAAAAGGTATCCTAATAATGCTATTACAACTTCATAATTTCTTCAAATTCCTTCAATCTTGATTCTGACCAAGTTCGCTTGGGGGAAGTCTAGGAGTTGGCATGAATGCCATCATCGCAGGCTGACTACTTGGCATAGGACATGGAACCATAAATGGTCTTGGACTTGTTCCTCTAATAGGTGGTGGCCTAACTCCAAATGACATTGGTGTAGTAGCAAATGTTCCTTGACCAAATCCAAGTGCTGCAGTTTCAGGAGCAAGTGCAGTTTCAGGAGCAGTGGTTGCTTCAACTTCATCTGGTGGTGGAATCCAATTTGGTGGTCTGCGTGAAACACCTGGATAGCAACATCCATTTGTGTTGTGACCCTGATGACCACATCTCTGGCAAATTATGATTGGGTATGCTCTCTTCAACCTTGTTGTCTGTGAAGGGTTCTCAGTAGTGTCCTTCCTCCTCTGCTTCTTAGGTCTCCCTGGGCGTCTCTTAAGTGGTGCAGGTGTTGGCCTATCATATGAAGTTGGTTCCCAATATTCCTCACCTTGTGTTGGCTTGATGAAATGCTCATATGTGGCATTGTATGATCCCAATGTCAGCCACCCATGACAAAAATCCTCAGGCTTTCTTACCTGGTGTGCAATGCATGCAATGGCATGTTCACATGGCATACCTAAAATAATCAGATTTGAAAACATAATCAGATTTGCAAATAAACAGATTAAAAGTAACATAATCAGATTAAAATAGTACTGTTTTGAAAACATAATCATGATGTTGTGAAAGAGAAAATGATGTATGTGAAAACTGAAGTTGCAAATCTATATAATTCAGAAGCTATATATTCCAGAAGCTATATAAATAAGAGTTTGTGCCTATAGTAACTATATAATCCAGAAGCTATAGTAACTATATAATCCAGAAGCTATACCTGTAAGCTGCCAGAATCTACAAGTGCATGTTTGTGCCTCCATGAGTGTTCACTAACAAAAGTTTTGACTTGGAAACATTTAAATTTTTTGCTCCAAGAGCAAAAAATCTCCCATTCACACTCTTTTTCTTTACACCTGGCTCTAACCCTTTCAGAATCATTCTTCACCCATTTCATTTCCCTTCCTAAGTTAATTGTGTAGTCTCTAACTGCATCCTTAAACACGTCTAGGTTTTCAAATTCCATCCCCAACTCAAAGTGAACTTGACCAAAGGTTGAATTTGGATTAAATATTGGGAAAACAGCTTTCCCATCATCCTCATCATCTGTACTAATTGGGCTCTTCAACTCCTCTGAGTGCCATGAATCATTGTCTGACTGCTCATCATATTCAGCTTCTTCAACTCCTCTGAGTGCCATGAATCTTTTTTTAACCATAAACGATTGTAGTGTCTCATCATCCAAGTATGTTTCATCATCCTCACTTAAGTATGTTTCAGCCTCACCCTCACTATCAGCTTGTATCACTTCAGCTTGTGATTGTGTTGGAACTTCAGTATCAACCATTCTACAATAACATAAATTACCTCATTACCAAACCAAATTATAAAAGCCCCAAATTTTCCCTAATTTGTAACCCTAAACCCTAACTGATACATAAACAGAATCAAACCAAGTAATAAAGCTCCATTATCAGTGCTAAAACTAACAAAAATAACAACAATGAAGTGCTAAAAGATTAAACTTGAGCTTTATTTGAAGTGGGTATTTCTGTAAACCCTAGAACTATCAAACTACAAAACCAAAATCAGGGTTAAACTAAGCATCGATTAAATGTCAATGCCGCGACACTTTGGCGTCAAATCTAAAGATTATAAGCGGCTTGTCAATGCCGCGACACTTTGGCGTCAACTTTCTTTTTTTTTCTTTTATATTTCAGAGTTTTATTTTATTATCTTTTTTATACTTGATTTGTTTTCTTCTTTCATATTTTAAATTATTATTTTTTATACTTTCTTTTTACTTTAAGAAGTAGTTTATGGTATGAAAAAAAAATAGATGTTTAAATACGCGAACTTCGTTTCTCAATAATCGGTTAAGTGAAAAAGAGATTTAATTTCATTACAAGATACATAAAGTATCTGAAAACAAAGTATCTGCAACGCCATCCTTTTTAATTGAGCAATCCTACTCCCTGCCATCGTATCTGAAAACAAAGAAAAAACAGGACGAATTGGTCAAAATCGCAAATTAACAATTCACAGTCAAAATATAAATTGACAACACAAAACACAGCCCTACCTAGAACCCCCATGACCTTTCTTCTGGTAGCACACTTAACCAATCGATCGACAGGGATACCTCGATATTTATGCTTGGTATAAGGTACTTGGGATGAGATAAACAACAGGATATCTCTGGTCAGGATATCAGCACGGCAAAGATGAGATTCATCGACGTGATAGGATCTGGGAGATCGGTTATAATGACCAAGTCCCCATCCTATGGGAAACTTGGTGGACACCAAAGTTCGCCAATGTTCTGCACAGTACTTCCGACCTTAAAGGGCGGTCCGAGGTAGTTAGTGGTTGATGTTCTTAATCAATGGCCGTGTCCGATCCTGCTGGTTTGTACCTGCAAAGTCACTCTGATGCTAAAGTCAGTGGAGTAGTCTTAACAGAGTAATAAATGTGATAATGCTTACCATTAATGAGGCAATGAATGTTGTATTTATAGAGTGGTGTGGGGTTGATTCCAACAAATCAGGACCGTCCGATCTGGCGGTTTGATCTGAGCCCTTGATGTTCGGACTGGGCCCTTTTGATATTGGGCCTACAAGGGGTGTGAATAGATGTCAAAAAGGGGGGTGTATATGGCAAAAAGCCATTCCATAACAGTTGGTTTAAAGGATTAAGAAAATGAAAGGAAAAATGGGCATGAAGAAGGCAACAATAGAACATACCTTAAGACTCAATGATGATTAGATGTTGAAGGCATGCAGTAAATATTGTTAATTTCAGTGGGTGATTGTAAGATGTGAGAATGCAGAAATAGAGGAAGTATAAGTTGCGGGAAGTTTGGCAGGAAAGTGTAATCGTTGTAGTGTTAGTGAAGGCTGTGATGTAATTAGTAGCAGTTTTTTTTTAAAACCTCTGTAATTAGTGTGTCAGTGTCAGTGTGTGGTTGTAAGGGTATTAGGGGAAAGTTAAAAGTGGACACCAAAAAGTTAGTTACTAGGAGTAACTCTCTTTATCTATTAGTATAAAAGTATAAATTAGTATAGAAGTATAGATTATTATTATTATTTGGGACAACCCTGATTGGTGCCACTTGAGACCGAATTAGGATTCAAGGGAGAAACTCCGGTAGAATACCAGCTACAAGCTATGGAATTCTGGGAGAATGAACAGAATTCAGATTGGCAAGCAGCATAGAGAATGTAAGTTGCAAAGATGAGAGAAGAATAAAGTTTGTTTTGATATGCAATTGAATGCCTCTTTCATTTCATTCACTCACGATATAGTGTGATTGCCTCTAGCATAGAGAACATCTCTTGTAGACTTTCAAATGTAGATGACAACGATTTTAAGGCTTCTTGGACATGTCTTTTTTTTTTTCTATTGGCAAAGTGGTTAGTAATTGTTCGTCAGTTGTTAGAGAGAATGAGAGAGTGGGATTCAAATCTCATACAACACCATTTCACTAACAATGTCTCATTCAATTAACTAAGTGAGCTATCCTTCTTGGATTAAGAATGTCTTGATTGTGGCTGTTAGCACCATATAATAAGCTAAAGCCATTAATTTTCTCAATTCCCATCTCATGTATCACTGTCAAACCGCCCAAATGATTACTTGCATTCAGATGCAATATAAAAATAATCTAGATAAAATATGCTTATGTGGAAAACGGGAAGACACACACTTCAATCATGTAAGAATAACCAACAATAATAATAGCACCGACTCATAGAGTTACCGACCGTAAAAAATAAATATAAATATCTTCTCAACTTACTCAACTATAACCCAAGAAGTATGAACTGAAATAAAATAAAAAATAATGCATAATGAAAAGAGAAACCGAGACAAACATAGATCAGTGAAACAAGTAACCCATGTCCGATTTACAACAGGAACTCTTCAGTTTTGCATCTTTGTCTCCGCATCATGTTTGAATGACTTTTGCAAGTTGGGTTGTGGTGCTTTTTTTTTTTTTGCACCATGAGATCGGCCCATCAATGAGCTCTTCTGAGCTGTTTGAGTTAGCCTAAAAGGAAATGCTTGTGACGGGCTTTCCTCCAACCATTTCTTCTCTGATATTAGTAATTCCACCAATTGAAGGATATCATGTACAGTGAGGCACCTAAGAACGGGTGGGCCGTGCTTTTTTAATTTGTGAGTCATATCCTCCCTGACACAAACAACATGTAGCAAAATATTACTACTAAACTATCCTTTCAACAAGTAGCTACATAATAATCATCACAAATATTGTAAAGGTCAACTAATGTGTAGAGCAAGGAATGAACTAGAGCAGGCCACAAATTGGTTATCTATAACTCTATATTATGTGTCTTCCAAAACAAACTTTCATTTTAGTGTTAGATTTTTCTTCCCATTTTGCCTTTAAATAATTGAGTCATAGTTTTTTGTTTATCCGCTATTTTAATTTAATTGAGATATGAATTAAATAAAAAAAAGTGAGTAAACTACGACTACATGTATCTCTACATGGGTATCTAAGGTAGATAGGCAAACTTTCCGCTAGTTATATATAGTGAAAGGGAACTTATAAAAAAAGTACAAACTAGCAAACCTGCTTTTTGATTGGGAAAGAAGGAGCGATCCTCGAGGAGTGAAAACAAAAGATTCCACGACATCCCAAAAGGAACCAAGAGAAAATAACCCATGCATTTCTGAATGACTAACATCCCGGTGTAGTTTTGATAACTTGGGCTCTTCAAAATCACTACCAGTCTGATCTACTTCAGCTAACTTTGAATCCTCAAACAGCTCAGGCATTCTCGAATGCATAACATCCTGATGCAAATCATCGGACTTAGCACCACTTCTCCAAAATGTACACCAACTACTAATCCAATTAAAGAAAGGTGAACTTTTGCCAGGACTTCCATCATGTCTTTTATTCTCAACTAGAGAGTTGTCAAATGGTGAAGAATATGGGCTACGACAAACCTCGTCTACCCCCTTAGCAGGATTCTCATGTTCGTTCTCTACTATTCCAAATTCACAATTTGCAATATCATTATTTTCCAACACTATGTAATCATTACACGTAGAGGGATCCTGTGAATTGGTCTTTTTTTCCAAAAGACCGGGACGTCCATCCTCAGACCTAACAGTGTCATTGTCAGATTTTTTGGAAATATTGTCATTTGGAGGAAGTTGAATCTGCGGTAATAGTGCACTAGCCACATCCACAATTTTCTCACTGCCCAGAGATGTTCTCTGCAACTCTGCACGAAGATCTCCAAGGGAGATCGGGTATGCACTCAATATTTTCCTAACCTGCCCAAAAACTGAATTTGGAACTTCACTTAACTTTCTGTCGGAGGGAAGTTTATGGATCTCCGCATTCTGTGAAGATGTGGGCTCCTCAATAGCTAACAAGGGGTTTTCAAGAGGCATCTTTGAGTCTCCATACGACGAATTGAAATGACAATTAGGAGGATAGTTGAAATGTTTTCCCATAAGATCTACCCCCATGAACATTGAAGACCACGACCACATTACAGTTGCTGCACTGCAGAGAATATCAGAAGCCCTTCCAGAACATGCAATTAAGATATTGTAGTTATTCATTCTTAATCGGTGCAATATGCCAGAGAAATCTATATCGTTTGTATCACCAAGGATTAGAAAGATGTGTGCAGGTGGAGGATTTCGGTACACCCAATAATTAAGTTCCATAAGAAGATTTTTATAGGTATTGTTCTTTCCAGCTGCAACAATGTAGTTATAAGTCATTATTATTTGAAAAGATAAAAAAGAATATGAAATTGAATGAAACATTTCAATAAGTCCTAACACTATGTGGACAACCTTCTAAGACAAACTGTAAAAAGTTTTTTATAATGATTTTGTTAGCTAACAAATATGTTAAATCATGAATTTTCACCAAGATAAAAACCAAGCCCCCATAACAAACAAAGATTCTACATTCGAATCTGCAACCAGCTCAAGTTATCAAACAAACATGCGAAAGAATTTTCATCTACCTCTTTACTGCCTGTTAGAAGAATATTTTAACACTTAAAAATTTAACCAAACTTATATTTACTGCCATTAGAAGAATACTTTAACACATCACCTTTAAAATCAAACTTATCTTTATTTTGGTAAAAAATTTAAGTGTGACAATTGGCTTATTCACAAATAGTTTCATTGAATAAAATAGTTGTATATGACCACAATAATTATTCAATTATTATGCGCAAAATGAAATATCATGGAAGTGGAACTGTTTTTCAAATAAAAAAGGATAAATTGCACTTCACTCCATCTAAGGTATTATTCAAAATTGTTGTTAAATTTGGTTGCAAATTGGTTATATGTAATGTAACCTAAAAGAACACTGAAGAATTATTTGCTTATATGTCCATAGAAATTACTACCAAATTTGATTCTTGTTAATTTCTAATAAATAAATCAAAGAGCAATCTATCTATATCTATACCATTAACAATTAAAAACAATCTCATTTATTTCTTAGCCACGTCATCTCAATATCAATTTCGCATTAATTGTTTTTTAAACCTTCTTCTATGAATTATTCATGAAACTTCCAAAGCAGATTTCTTATATACTAGACAAGTACAATAAAAGACATTATGAACGTTATGAATATTACATTTCACAAAGGCATCACACAGATTTGCGTGTCACACACAAATCCTATTCTATAAAATCTCAATACTGGAACCGATGAAGCCACTCACTTTCATTTCATTTCATTTGTTTTGTTTTTACATTCCCACTAATACTTCACATCCATTTGTTTTGCTCTTTCATCCGAAACTTTTTTCATTTGTATGACCACTTTTTGCTATTGCGATTGTTAGCTCATGCATGCCTTCAATCTATTTTCTATTTGTTCATATATCCATTTCTGTTTTGCCATTTAGAATTCTGTTAGAGGTTTGCAACTTGCAATGAAAGAAAGACCGACACATAAACTTTTGTACAATTCTGCATTTTTTTAAGTTCAGGAATATATGACAGAATCATCACCTATATAGTACAGGTGGCATTAATAGTTGTACATTCCTATGAAGTAACTAGAATAATTCTGCTTAAGCCGTTTCTTATTCCAATCAGAAGAATAATGTTAAAACATCAGTGCATCTTGCAGGATAAAAAATATATGAAAGCAAAAATCTAGTAATATAAAGAAAATCTTTATTGATTTCAACTTTACATAATATAAAGATATTTATGCTCAACTGCACTAGAATTTTCCGTTATTATACTTCTGAGGTTTTCAACAGCTAGTCTTTTTGGTTTATTCCAAGGGAGTAATTGATGTTGATAATTAGATTTAGATCATGCCCTACAACTTGTAATTTACTTTTTTCATGAAATGCTTGACAAAAGACTGTGAGTTAGCACCAACAAATTAAGCTGACATGAAAGTTTTGACTAATAAAATTAATTTCTTCAGACCCGTGTTATTATTAGATGATAAGAGTGAATGGGTTGATATGATTTACGAATAAAGTGCTTTTATATTGGTCCATTCTCCCGTCCAGTGTTTTGAATTTTAATAGGCCTCCTAAAAAATAAAACAAGTTGTATTTAAAAAAATGTAAAAAAGAAAATGGACCAGCATAAAGCCCATGGGCCGGTTAATTCTTATTAGTTTCTAATAAATAAAGAAAAACAAGAGAACTGAAAATGAAGATAGTAAGAGTCATAGGTTAAGAAAAAGGAACCTTCATTGGTGTGGATATCAATGCCGGTTGACAAAAGTACCTCTCTGTCGACCTTTGAAACCTTCGAAAACTGACTATAAAAATCGCCAAAAGCACGAATGTTTATCTTGCCCTTAATCCCGTTAGCTCTAACGGTTGCCAAAATTGAAGGTGCCACCTTCGAAAAGCTAACGCCAGAAGGCAGTCCACAATTGTCAGCGTCCCACCATACCGAAACACTAACGTTACAAGAACAATTCCGGTGAGGCTGCGGAGAAGAAGAGGATGAGACCTCACGAACTGGAAATGGTGATTTACCATCCACATATTCCCCAATAGGTTTGCCTTGTGAAGGGATAGATTGCAATGATTTTGAATCATCATCCACGCTGCTTACATACGATGGGGATATTCTGGGAATCCCATCTGCATTTCTATCCATATTTTTACCCTGGCTGCGTAGCTTTTGAGTTGATGGGACAGCTGAGAAGGGGTTTTCAAGAGGCACATTTGAGTCTCCATACCACGAATTGAATGGACCATCGGGAGGATAATTGATATGTTTTCCAGTAAGATCTTCACCCTTGAAAATCGAAGACAACTGCCATATTATAGTTGCTGCACCGTAGAGAATATCTGGAGCCCTTCCTTGATATGCAACCAAGATATTGTAGTTACTCATTCTTAACCGGTGCAATAACTGTAAATTTGCCTCACCAACTATCAGAAAGATATGAACAGGTGGAGGATTATTCAAAGTCCAAGAAAATAGATCATAAAAAATATGTTTATTGGCATTCTTCTTTCTTCCTCTACCTGCAACAATGTAGATATAAGTCATGAGTCATTATTAGGAACTGCAAAGACTACTTTAACACATTACCTGTAAAATCAAACTCATCTTTATTTCAGAAAAAGGTGCAAGTGTAACAACTGGCTTCACAAAAAAGTTTACGATTATTTATTTCAATGAGTTTTGAATCCTTCGCTAAAACTGTTTACTGCCTGCAGATTGTGCAGAGGCTTGGAGATATAGGCACTGTCAAGCGCTAGTCGCATGCCTCCTAAGCCTATTTAGGACCACTATTTCTTTTAACAGAGAAAGAAGTATTGACCCTAGCTCTAAATGGGAGTGCTGAATATTGCCAAAGCTATGAAGCTTGCATAAAAAAAGGACAAGACAGAATCTATGAAGGTTATGCTGGCCCATCCGGGAATAATCACCTTGTCATAATTAAATAGCATTTTTGTTAATTTCTAATAAGTAAAGAATACAAGAGAACCGAAAGTAATAGTGATAGAGTAAGAAAAAAAACCAGTAAAATGGCAGAGATGAATGCCGATTGAGGAAAGTGCTGCTCGTTCCAACTTTGAAAACTGAGAAACATCTCCATAAGCGTGAATATCAATAGGGCCCTTAATTCCGTTAGATCTAACTGCTCCCATGATTGAAGGCACTGTCTTCAAAACACTAACGCCGGAAGGCACGCGGCAGTCGTTGAAATTCCACCATACTGAAACCCTAATATTTTCTTCCTCGACTGGCTTGCAGTGAGGTTGCGAAGGGGAAGAAGAAGCTGATGAGAACTGGCGCGCTTGAAACGGAATAAGAAGCGTGGCAAGCGCGCGAACTTGCGATGATATAGAGGAACAAGAAGAAGGGGGAAAGGAAACCTTATTCAGAAAAAGAGGAAACATTGTTGGGGTCCGTTGTGGAAGTTAAATTACAGGTCGGTCATTTTTAATGAATCGAGGGCGACGGAAGGAGGTGAACGGAAATGAGCAATGTGCAGTTAATAGATGTAGCTAGTAGGAAGGGTTTCAGCACAGGCGAAAGGGGTTTTTGGTCAATCAAATGATAATGGGGTGAGGGGAAAAAAAACAGTCCCAGCCCCAAAAAAAAAAAAAATCCTAAAATAACACACTTTTTTTATTATTTACCAATCTAGCACACATTTTATTCAGTTGAGAAGTCGGTACCCCCAAACCGACTTCTCAACGTGATTTTTAAAAAAATTTGATTTTTTCAGTTGAGAAGTCGGTTTCGGGGAAACCGACTTCTCAACGTGATTTTTTAAAAAAATTTGATTTTTTCAGTTGAGAAGTCGGTTCCCCCCAAACCGACTTCTCAACGTGATTTTTTTTAAAACAGTTAAATATTAATAATAATACCAATTATAATTTATAATTTATTTTAATAATAATACCAATTTATATAAAATGTTGGCAACACTACATTTAAGAAAGAAACTAGACACACTACATTTAAGAGATATGGCACAACTGGCTGATGGAGTTCGACAACTCGAAAAACTCAAAGCTGAAAAAGCCAGAACAAGTAGGTTCCATAATAAAAAAGAAATGGTTGCTTATGTCGAAACTAATGACAGTGACCAAGAATTCGACATATCTTATGAAGATGTCGAAGAAGAGGTTAATATTGCAGGATTGAAATCAGGACCTCCATATACCTGTCGATTGGCTCGTTGTCGAAAAAAGGAGAAATCTGGAGACAACAATGTATTTTCGACATGATGACGTCATAAGAGCAGTTAAGAGGAATTTCAAAAATGTCTCTTTTCTGTCTTACATAAAGCTCCAGTCGAAAATACATTTTTGGGGGGCAATTTGTTAGCCTGCATTTTTCGACAGGCTTAATTAAATGCAGTCAACGAGGTTTGATTTGTCCTTTCAGGAGGTATTTTGTTTATTTCGACAGGAAGGAAGTTCTTTAAAGGAAGGATTCGACAAGACCTTCGAATTGGCAGAAACGAAGAGCTAAAGCTAATATTTCGACAGAGCTAATGGTGTGATGGAGGGCACCGTTGGGGCCACATGACAACAAACCTTGCCATTAGCTCAGTCGAAATATTAGCTTTAGCTCTTCGTTTCTGCCAATTCGAAGGTCTTGTCGAATCCTGCCTTTAAAGAACTTCCTTCCTGTCGAAATAAACAAAATACTTCCTGAAAGGACAAATCAAACCTCGTTGCCTACATTTAATTAAGCCTGTCGAAAAATGCAGGCTAACAAATTGCCCCCCAAGAATGTCTTTTTCGACTGGAGCTTTATGTAAGGCAGAAAAGAGACATTTTTGAAATTCCTCTTAACTGCTCTTATGACGTCATCAGGTCGAAAATACATTGTTGTCTCCAGATTTCTCCTTTTTTCGACAACGAGCCAATCGACAGGTATAAGGAGGTCCTGATTTCAATCCTGCAATATTAACCTCTTCTTCGACATCTTCATAAGATATGTCGAATTCTTGGTCACTGTCATTAGTTTCGACATAAGCAACCATTTCTTTTTTGTTATGGAACCTACTTGTTCTGGCTTTTTCAGCTTTGAGTTTTTCGACTTGTCGAACTCCATAAGCCAGTTGTGCCATATCTCTTAAATGTAGTGTGTCTAGTTTCTTTCTTAAATGTAGTGTTGCCAACATTTTATATAAATTGGTATTATTATTAAAATAAATTATAAATTATAATTGGTATTATTATTAATATTTAACTGTTTTAAAAAAAATCACGTTGAGAAGTCGGTTTGGGGGGTACCGACTTCTCAACTGAAAAAATCAAATTTTTTTAAAAATCACGTTGAGAAGTCGGTTTGGGGGTACCGACTTCTCAACTGAATAAAATGTGTGCTAGATTGGTAAATAATAAAAAAAGTGTGTTATTTTAGGAAATTTTTTTTTTTTTTGGGCTGGGACCGTTTTTTTCCCGGGGTGAGGGTTGGGTTTCTGTCTGGTCTGCAATCACGGAAATTAAATAGTCAAAGCAACAATAATAATTTGCGACTCAGTCAGATTCCTTACGTTAGAGAGCCCAGCGGTTAGCGTCTCTTGTGATAATCTGTGGGACCTGACTTCGATCCTCAAGTGTAATTCCTTTTATAAATTAATTTATTTTTTATTCTTTTGACCATATACTTAGTACATATTCAAAAGCTTATTTTTTATACTTAGTACTTACTTTGTATTTGTCCCTTCTACCTAACTCTATGCAGACCTAGGCAGACATGGAGAGGTGCTTCCATGATAGGTTCTATTGGCCACAACCCGAAGTCATTGTTGCTGATCTCATGAATCTACAGAGAAGGTGGACGAGGTCGTGATCGAATTCATTGAAATGTTCAAAAAGATCGTCGAAAAGTGCTCGATTCAATTTCCCGAATCGCAACTCACCTCCATGGCTATCTTTGGAATGCACCCGCAGTTAAAAGAAAGGCTCATAGGGCAAGCTTGTACTGACCTCAGTAGCCTAGTATCCAGAGCTGCTATTCAAATTGAACAATTCATACAACAGAAAGAGAGAAAGAGGAATGCTAGAGGCCGAGGACCTCACTTGGTAGTAGATTCAGGCATGATTCATCGTGGCTTTGTTCACCTGATCTAGGAGAAAGAATGGAAAATCAAAATAATTAATTGAATCAACCTAATTTAAATAATGCAAAAAATAAAATTCGGTTAACATATATGGAGATAATTTGTAACATTCTCAATCCCATTTCAACGTTATCACATTATGCCAATTCAGTTACAAATGATGAAATTTCATAGGGCAATATGTGTTGTTATTAGTTATTGGGTAAAATATGTTTTTAGTCCCTACAAAATTTTGTTTTTTAAAATTAGTTCCTACATTAACGAAATAGGCGTTTTGATCCCCAACTTATTTTTCTGTTTCTATTATTAGTCCCTGACGTTAAATAGTGCTGACTGTACTGACGGAAATCTGAGTTGGCATTTACATGTGTAATTCTTTTATCTACGTGGCTATTTTATTATCCATGTGGCTTTTTTTTACCAAAAAAATTTATTTTATTAAATTTGGTTTTTTGGTTCAAAAAAACCGATCTTCTTCTTCCTCTCTTCCGGCGGTGGAGCAAACCTCCGGCACGGTGGTCGCCGATGGAGGGTACTCCAATGACGAAAATTTTTTAGGGCTTTACGAGAGGATAAAATGTGGATTCTAAATATCGTTTTTTGATTGAAGGTCCATGGTTGCCCGAAACAAGCAATCACCCAAAATCCCTCTCTGGTTGTCATTTTCTCCAGAACAACCACACTGTCACAATCAAACCTAACATCAGAACCCTCAACGCCATCAGTACCCTCACCGGCGACCTAACATCAGAACAGTCATGGGGACCCCCATGACTGTCAAACACAAGTATTCAGTATCATCAGCAACCCAGCGATTGCGAAGGAGAGAGAACATGGATGAATTGATCAACAAAAATCAGAGATTGATTGTTAAGGAGAGAGAACAGGGATGAATCGATCAAGAAAAACCAGTGATCGATTGTGTGTTTGTGTGTTGTGCATTTGTGGTTACGAATTGGGAACGAAATGTGAGATTGATTGATTTATGGGTTTGTGTGTTTGTGGTTTATGCGGGAACTAGAGAGGTGAAATGTGAGATTGATTGATTATTGGGTTTGTGTGTTGTGGTTTGTACGATGTTGTAGTTTATGCGAGAACCAGCGAGGAGAAATGTGAGATTGATTATTGCGTTTGTGTGCTTGTGGTTTGTGCGACAACTAGAGAGAGATTTTGAGAGAGGGGTTTTGAGTGTGTGTGGGTTGGTGATGGTAGTTTTGGAGAAGATGAGAGAGAGGTTTTGTGTGGTTGTTGCCACTGGAAAGAAGGAATAATGGGTATAAGAGAGAGGGGTAGGGGGTGGAAATCGTGCATCAGTAATGGGAGGAAGAAGATGATATGGGTTTAGGTTTTTAATTTTAGTGCTTTATTTTGTTTTTTCATTTTGTAACATGAGGTGGAATTAAGAAAATGACATGGAAATAAGTAGTGGGTGCCAACACATTAAAATTGTCACATAAGCAATGCCACATCTGCTCTGTTAGTCAAAACTAACGGCAATGACTAATAATAGAAACGAAAAAATAAGTTAGGGACCAAAACGCCTATTTCGTTAATGTAGGGACTAATTTAAAAAAATAAAATTTTGTAGGGACTAAAAACATATTTTACCTTTAGTTATTAATTATTAATATCGTAAATTTCAACTATTAATTCAAAAACTAAAAAAGCGTATCTTATTTAAAAGAATATTACGACCTATAATATATTTTTTTGACAAAGACCTATAAAATTTTTAGTCAATCAAATATTGACAAACTCATGGAAAAGCCTGTCTAAATAAAAAAGTTGTAATAATAAAGTGATAGTCATCTTAAATCAATACTTTTTTTTTTTAAAAAAGTTGTAATAATGTTAAAAACATCTAACAAAACACAACGGTGAATTCACTTTGGAACAACTAACATAAAATATATCTCTTAACTTGGAAAAATCTTAACAATTGACGTATATACTATATAGACATGGATAGATATTATAGACACAGGTATATATATATATATATATATATATATATATAGACAAAAATTGATAATTATTCTATTAAAAAGTATAATTATCTATACCTATATATAAAGGAGATTCATTTTGTAACTGATTTTTTTTGTGTTAGATTTTTCTGACCAAAATACCCTTATAACTACCCACTAACACT
Organism: Astragalus glycyphyllos; assembly: GCA_963573325.1. Classification (NCBI taxonomy): domain Eukaryota; kingdom Viridiplantae; phylum Streptophyta; class Magnoliopsida; order Fabales; family Fabaceae; genus Astragalus; species Astragalus glycyphyllos. The sequence continues at coordinate 44,284,696 of OY754307.1, forward strand.
ACTTCACTATATTATTATTTATTATTTATATATTATTTATCTATTACTTCTATAACCACCCATCAACCCACCAACACATGAAAGACGGGGTTCGGGCCCGTCTTTCCCCCTAGTATATACTAGTGGGGTTTCATGTGAGTATGTTAGTGGGTGGTTAATACTATGTTAGTGGGTGGTTATCGTTTATTAGAAATTTGTACTTACAATAAGGACATTTTGGTTAGAAAAATCTGACACCAAAATGACAGTTTTTTTTAGAATCCCTTTTATTAATATATATATGTTTTGGACTGGACCAAGAGGCTCATTCAACAATTGGACATGGATTGGTCCAATCACTTTGATCCATATCCACAATATACAAACCTAATTACGACTCTCATACTTGGATGACTCATATCAACTCTATCAATCTGACGGGTCACAACGGGCACAATTCCCTATAAATACTGGCTCACATTTGTCATAATGAGGTACATCCTCATTCCTAGCTAAATCACTCATCTATTCTCAATACTGACTTGAGCGTCGGAGTGGCTTCGCAGGTACCCCTCCCAGGCTCGCTCTAAACCTCCGGCCAGACAGTAGGAGACCTACCAACTGCAGTCCACCTAGCACTGCAAGGTACAGAACTATATATATATATATATATATATATAGGAGGGTTAAGTATCAAAGAAAAAATCTAGGCATGTAAGTTTTTTCTTAAAATAGTTATCCAAACATCAAGTCTTAAAGTGTTTGCAAAAACTGAGGATGTTTTTAGTGTTTTCTTAGAAAAACCTCGTAAGTTTTCCCAGAGGAAGGGAGTGTTATGATGAGGAATTTTCAGAAAAGAAAATCTTTGCTAAAAGCATTTGACATCTTTGATTTGGGAGAAATCCTTCTATCCCTGTTCGGTTGATAGTTATTAAGTAGTTTGCAAAGATGGCTGATGAAGTGTTGTTTGTATAATAGTTTTAAAAATCCAACTTACATACTACAGATTTAGCTTTGATATTAAACCAACCACAACATTCTTAGCTTGTTTCCCTTATGGAGTTAGATGATTATGATCATCAAAATAATTCAATAAAAAATGAAGAACTGGTCGAATATCCAAAAAATTTGGATCAATTAAATAAATGGACTATACCAACTGTTCCTTCAAAACAAATTTATAAATTTGGTATGTTTGATGTTGTATCTCGTTTTGCTGTCAAGCAGATAGAACAAACTATTCAGGTCTCTGAGAATACTCAGACTATTAGATTATTAAGCAAAAAAGATTTGCTTCCTTTTAAAGATTATAATTTTATCCATATCGGATTAGTTCAAATTGCTTTTAAACCTTTGATTTTGTTAGGTTTAAATTCTAGTATAATGGCCTATGTCAGAGACGGAAGGTGTAAAGATTTTAAACCTTCTTTAGCTGCTTTAATAGAGACAAGTCTTTGCCATGGACCTGTCTATTTTGACGTATCCCCAAATTTAAGTTTGTCTTTATCTGATAAAAATTTAATAGATGCTATGCAACTAACTGTTCGTACTAATGGTTATAATTTCAAACCAGGAAGTGAAATAATAGCAATATGCTATAGGATATATTATAAGGTTTTGAATACCCTAAACCCTAAGGCCAAACAAATATCCTTTCCTGGAACTACGACTTTAGTCCAAACAAACTTATTGACCTCAAACATAGCCAGTAATAGGTTAATTAAATGGGTTGAAATAAATTTCCCTGAAACTTGGTCTCTCCCCAGAGAAGTAGACCCTGAACCTATCCTAAATAAAGAGGTAGACCAAATTATCCAAAATACTGAAGGGGATATAGAAATAAAGTTTAATCCTAAAAGGATAGTTAGAATACCCAGAAGCCTGTCCTCAAGGCATTCAGTTAGTGAATTTTACACAACCGCTAGTGATCTAGCCAGACCCTCTTCTTCTCAAGTAAGAGAAGAAATAGAAACTGTAGAAAACATAGTCATCAGCGAAAATAAGATTCCTCATGGAATTTACCAAAAGACAAACCCCCAAAGTAGGGAATCACCTACCCAATCTGAGATGAGTTTCCATATATGATGGATTTATCTCCAGGGAGTGGCATGAGAGAACTCATTAACGATGAGTTCCAACACGAAAGATATTACCAATTTAGAAAATGGTATTTCAAGAATTTTTCTTCTCCTGAACTAAAAGAGTTTAAGGAAGACTACTATAGAGAGTTGGCCACAACACAGAACTATGTTCCCTTTGTTAAATGGTTTATAACCTATTTTATTAGCAAAATTAATAAAGCGATTCTTGTCTTACGGTCCAATTCATGGCAAACTGTAGATGGAGATAAAATAGTCTCTCCGTTTCCTCCCAAACAAACCATAACTCTTGGCCAGAATGCTGAAGCCAAGGCTTTCCTCACCTTACAAAAGGTAGAGCAAAACCAAGTTACCATTAGAGAGTTAAACTCCATAATTAGGTCCCAAAATTACACTAATACTTTTCTTATGTGCTTAGGAGAACAATTTGTCTCTTTAGAAAAGGACTTATTGTGCCTAAAAGAATTAGCCGAAAAACAAATTGCTCAACAAAAATTAATTCTGGAACATTTGGGCAAAGAAAAACCAACAGAAACTATTCCCATAGTTACTGAAACTCCCATTATCCAACCTCCTATATCTATAGAGGGTTTTAAGATGGATAATAGTAATAATGAATTCACTCGTATCCTTGAGCAAAAGTTAAAGGATTTACGTTTAAACGTCTTATCTCGCAGAGATACTTCGGAAGATACTTCACATATTTCTGAAGAAAGTGAAGGTATTAGCGATATCGAGGAATTAGCTAAGATGTTTAGCAACCAAGACCTTAATAAGGAAGTAGGAATCAACCCTATATACACCAATAAGTATTTAGAAAAATATTATTACAAAAGACCTTCACCACAGGACTTACTTTTTGAAGAAAATGAGCCTTTCCAAAATTCCTATTCAGGAAAATCCATATATGAATGGAATATTGACGGTTTAAATGATAAACAAATAATAGACACAATACATAGAATGATCATGTATTCCACTGTTTGTAAACAGCACGGAAATTTCGATAGCTCTATAGCCTCTTTCATAGCTACTGGATTTGTCGGCCAATTAAGAGGCTGGTGGGATCATTATCTCACAGATACCCAAAAGAAAGAAATTCTTTCTCACAAGAAAGAAATCAAAATTGAAGAAAGTACTATAGCTACTACCTCTACCACTGGTGAAGAAGATGCAGTGTATACCTTATGTCTCTCTATCTTACAACATTTTGTAGGAACCAATATCCCTATAGGAGAAAAATTGCAAACTCTCCTTCAAAATTTAAGGTGTCCTTCTTTAACCCATTTTAGATGGTATAAGGATACTTTTTTGTCAAGAGTTTTTCAATTGAATAACCCTAATTCTATCCACTGGAAATCCAAATTCGTGGATGGGTTACCCTATTTATTTGCTGAAAAGGTACGTCAGTCTTTAAGAATTAAGAATGACGGTATAAATATTAACTATGTTGACCTAACCTATGGCCAAATCATTAGTAGTTGTATCAACGAAGGATTATCTTTATGTAATGACATAAAGCTGAGAAACCAATTGAAAAAGCAGAAATTATCTGAAAAACACCAACTAGGTGAATTTTGCGAACAATTTGCTTTTGATATGGATAAGCCCCCCGGAATTAGTAAGAAAAAGCAAAAGATAGTAAGAAATAGACCCTATAAGAGTTTTAAAGATAATTCAAAGGATTTTTATAAATCCCCCTACAAAAGGAAAAATAGAAGGAAGTTTAATATAAACAAAGCTAGGGAAAAAACCTTTCAATCAAAAGGAAAGAGAAAAGCCAGAAAGGTTGATATAACCTGCCATAAGTGCGGAAAGGTTGGCCATTATGCCAATCAATGTTGGACTAAAAAGGCCCTTAATGAGATTAAGGACGTGCAATTACGAGCCCAGTTAGAAAAAGTTTTATTAGTGACTTCTGAATCAGAAATACAATCTTCAAATGAAGATATAGGAATCATTTATGAATCCTCTTCTGATTCCTCTTCTTCTGACAACAATGATTGTCAATGTAATGAATTAAATTACTGGAAATCCATTGTAGATATGAATGGGTTAAATGTCTTAACCGCTGAGCAGGACGAAGCTTTAAAAGCTTTGGAGTTAATCTCAGATAATAGTCTGAAAAGAAAAATGATAGATGTCCTTATCAAGGAAAATTCTAGAAGGGAATCCCCTTTAATCATAGAAGCACCTTACCAAATAAGTGAGGTAATGTCTAGATTCAGACAATCCCATATCAAATAAACCCTTGTTTCCACTATAGATTTAAAAAGGGAAATAAACCTCTTAAAGAGTGACATCTCCCAAATCAAAAAAGATAATAATGTCCTATCTCAGAGAATAACTCTGCTAGAAAGCCAAGGAGAGGTTGAAAAAACCCCTTCTGATAGTGATAATAAATATTTATCTCTTTTGGACCGAGTAACTTCACAGAAATGGTTTGTGAAAATAACTTTAGTTATTAATAGAGATTTTGTTTTGGAAAATGAGATTGCTCTCATTGATAGCGGAGCAGATCTAAATTGTATTCAAGAGGGAATAATCCCCACAAAATACTTTTCAAGAACTTCTCAAGCCCTTACTCAGGCTGGGGGAGATAAACTTCAAGTTAAGTATAAGCTTTCTAATGCATACGTTTGTAATCAAAATTGTTGTTTACCAACGTCCTTTATTCTAGTCAAAAATTTAACTCACAGAATAATATTAGGAACCCCTTTTTTGCATAATATCATGCCTATTGTTAATGTGGATCAAAAAGGTATCACTACTATTGTTAATAACAAAAAAATCTTGTTTGAATTTATTACTGATCCCCATACGAGGATGCTAAATGAAGTTAAGGATATCCTTCTCAACAAAGAGAAACAGCTGTGTTTTCTCAAAGATGAATTAGACTCACTCAATATAGGTGAACAACTTAATAAAAATAATATTAAGAGACAGGTCAGAATGATAGAACAACAATTCCTCTCTGAGGTCTGCAATGACCTACCTAATGCTTTCTGGAATAGAAAACAGCATGTCATAACTTTGCCCTACCTAGATGATTTTAATGAAAATCAAATCCCTACCAAAGCTAGGCCTGCCCAGATGAACAGAGAATATCTAGATTTATGTAAAAAAGAGATAAACTCTCTATTAGAAAAAGGATTAATTAGAAATTCTAAGTCCCCTTGGAGCTGCACGGCTTTTTACGTCAATAAAAATGCTGAACAAGAAAGAGGTGTTCCCAGGTTGGTTATAAATTATAAACCCCTCAATAAAGTCCTAAAATGGATTAGATACCCTATTCCTAATAAAAAGGATTTACTAGACAGACTAAGCGATGCCTTAGTTTTTTCTAAATTCGATATGAAATCAGGCTATTGGCAGATCCAAATCAATGAAGCTGATAAATATAAAACTGCTTTCACAGTACCCTTTGGGCATTTTGAATGGAATCTTCTTCCTTTTGGGTTAAAAAATGCCCCCCCTTCTGAATTCCAGAATATCATGAATGATATCTTCAACCCCTATTCTGAATTCATAATAGTTTATATTGATGATGTTTTAATCTTTTCCAGATCCATAGATCAGCACATGAAACATCTAAAGACCTTCAAAGGTTTAGTCAAGCATAATGGGCTGGTAATATCAGCTCCAAAAATGAAATTATTCCAAACCAAAATCAGGTTTTTGGGTCATGAAATAGACCAAGGAACAATTATTCCTATTAATAGAAGCATAGAGTTTGCTCAAAATTTTCCCAATGATATTTCTGAAAAGAAACAACTTCAAAGATTTTTAGGAAGTTTAAATTATATTTCAGATTATTACGAAAATTTAGCCAAAGATACAGCTATTTTATATAATAGGCTTAGGAAGAATCCAGGACCGTGGACAGAAAAGCACTCCCAGGCTGTCCAAAGAATTAAAAATAGAGTAAAATGTTTGCCTTGTCTAAATTTAGCAAACCCTAAATATTTTAAAATTGTTGAAACTGATGCTTCTAATTTAGGCTATGGAGGCATCTTAAAACAAGTTAACCCTGAGAGCTCTAAAGAGGTCCTAGTAAGATTTACCTCGGGTAAATGGAACACAACTCAATCAAAATACTCGACTATTAAGAAAGAAATGCTTTCCATTATAAAATGTTTTTCTAAATTCCAAGATGATTTATTAAATTCCAAGATGTGAATCAGTAACTGATAATAATATTTCAAGATTGGGTCTGGATTTCTAAATTCCAAGATGTGAATCAGTAACTGATAATAATATTTCAGTTACTGATAATAATATTTCAAGATTGGGTCTGGATTTCTAAATTCCAAGATGTGAATCAGTAACTGATAATAAGATTCAAGATTTGGTCTGGAAAATGAGATTGCTCTCATTGATAGCGGAGCAGATCTAAATAATGAATCTGTAATTTAATTCATTACATTGACAATCATTGTTGTCAGAAGAAGAGGAATCAGAAGAGGATTCATAAATGATTCCTATATCTTCATTTGAAGATTGTATTTCTGATTCAGAAGTCACTAATAAAACTTTTTCTAACCGGGCTCGTAATTGCTCGTCCTTAATCTCATTAAGGGCCTTTTTAGTCCAACATTGATTGGCATAATGGCCAACCTTTCCGCACTTATGGTAGGTTATATCAACCTTTCTGGCTTTTCTCTTTCCTTTTGATTGAAAGGTTTTTTCCCTAGGTTTGTTTATATTAAAAAACTTCCTTCTATTTTTCCTTTTGTAGGGGGATTTATAAAAATCCTTTGAATTATCTTTAAAACTCTTATAGGGTCTATTTCTTCCTATCTTTTGCTTTTTCTTACTAATTCCGGGGGGCTTATCCATATCAAAAGCAAATTGTTCGCAAAATTCACCTAGTTGGTGTTTTTCAGATAATTTCTGCTTTTTCAATTGGTTTCTCAGCTTTATGTCATTACATAAAGATAATCCTTCGTTGATACAACTACTAATGATTTGGCCATAGGTTAGGTCAACATAGTTAATATTTATACCGTCATTCTTAATTCTTAAAGACTGACGTACCTTTTCAGCAAATAAATAGGGTAACCCTTCCACGAATTTGGATTTCCAGTGGATAGAATTAGGGTTATTCAATTGAAAAACTCTTGACAAAAAAGTATCCTTATACCATCTAAAATGGGTTAAAGAAGGACACCTTAAATTTTGAAGGAGAGTTTGCAATTTTTCTCCTATAGGGATATTGGTTCCTACAAAATGTTGTAAGATAGAGAGACATAAGGTATACACTGCATCTTCTTCACCAGTGGTAGAGGTAGTAGCTATAGTACTTTCTTCAATTTTGATTTCTTTCTTGTGAGAAAGAATTTCTTTCTTTTGGGTATCTGTGAGATAATGATCCCACCAGCCTCTTAATTGGCCGACAAATCCAGTAGCTATGAAGGAGGCTATAGAGCTATCGAAATTTCCGTGCTGTTTACAAACAGTGGAATACATGATCATTCTATGTATTGTGTCTATTATTTGTTTATCATTTAAACCGTCAATATTCCATTCATATATGGATTTTCCTGAATAGGAATTTTGGAAAGGCTCATTTTCTTCAAAAAGTAAGTCCTGTGGTGAAGGTCTTTTGTAATAATATTTTTCTAAATACTTATTGGTGTATATAGGGTTGATTCCTACTTCCTTATTAAGGTCTTGGTTGCTAAACATCTTAGCTAATTCCTCGATATCGCTAATACCTTCACTTTCTTCAGAAATATGTGAAGTATCTTCCGAAGTATCTCTGCGAGATAAGACGTTTAAACGTAAATCCTTTAACTTTTGCTCAAGGATACGAGTGAATTCATTATTACTATTATCCATCTTAAAACCCTCTATAGATATAGGAGGTTGGATAATGGGAGTTTCAGTAACTATGGGAATAGTTTCTGTTGGTTTTTCTTTGCCCAAATGTTCCAGAATTAATTTTTGTTGAGCAATTTGTTTTTCGGCTAATTCTTTTAGGCACAATAAGTCCTTTTCTAAAGAGACAAATTGTTCTCCTAAGCACATAAGAAAAGTATTAGTGTAATTTTGGGACCTAATTATGGAGTTTAACTCTCTAATGGTAACTTGGTTTTGCTCTACCTTTTGTAAGGTGAGGAAAGCCTTGGCTTCAGCATTCTGGCCAAGAGTTATTTGTTTGGGAGGAAACGGAGAGACTATTTTATCTCCATCTACAGTTTGCCATGAATTGGACCGTAAGACAAGAATCGCTTTATTAATTTTGCTAATAAAATAGGTTATAAACCATTTAACAAAGGGAACATAGTTCTGTGTTGTGGCCAACTCTCTATAGTAGTCTTCCTTAAACTCTTTTAGTTCAGGAGAAGAAAAATTCTTGAAATACCATTTTCTAAATTGGTAATATCTTTCGTGTTGGAACTCATCGTTAATGAGTTCTCTCATGCCACTCCCTGGAGATAAATCCATCATATATGGAAACTCATCTCAGATTGGGTAGGTGATTCCCTACTCTGGGGGTTTGTCTTTTGGTAAATTCCATGAGGAATCTTATTTTCGCTGATGACTATGTTTTCTACAGTTTCTATTTCTTCTCTTACTTGAGAAGAAGAGGGTCTGGCTAGATCACTAGCGGTTGTGTAAAATTCACTAACTGAATGCCTTGAGGACAGGCTTCTGGGTATTCTAGCTATCCTTTTAGGATTAAACTTTATTTCTATATCCCCTTCAGTATTTTGGATAATTTGGTCTACCTCTTTATTTAGGATAGGTTCAGGGTCTACTTCTCTGGGGAGAGACCAAGTTTCAGGGAAATTTATTTCAACCCATTTAATTAACCTATTACTGGCTATGTTTGAGGTCAATAAGTTTGTTTGGACTAAAGTCGTAGTTCCAGGAAAGGATATTTGTTTGGCCTTAGGGTTTAGGGTATTCAAAACCTTATAATATATCCTATAGCATATTGCTATTATTTCACTTCCTGGTTTGAAATTATAACCATTAGTACGAACAGTTAGTTGCATAGCATCTATTAAATTTTTATCAGATAAAGACAAACTTAAATTTGGGGATACGTCAAAATAGACAGGTCCATGGCAAAGACTTGTCTCTATTAAAGCAGCTAAAGAAGGTTTAAAATCTTTACACCTTCCGTCTCTGACATAGGCCATTATACTAGAATTTAAACCTAACAAAATCAAAGGTTTAAAAGCAATTTGAACTAATCCGATATGGATAAAATTATAATCTTTAAAAGGAAGCAAATCTTTTTTGCTTAATAATCTAATAGTCTGAGTATTCTCAGAGACCTGAATAGTTTGTTCTATCTGCTTGACAGCAAAACGAGATACAACATCAAACATACCAAATTTATAAATTTGTTTTGAAGGAACAGTTGGTATAGTCCATTTATTTAATTGATCCAAATTTTTTGGATATTCGACCAGTTCTTCATTTTTTATTGAATTATTTTGATGATCATAATCATCTAACTCCATAAGGGAAACAAGCTAAGAATGTTGTGGTTGGTTTAATATCAAAGCTAAATCTGTAGTATGTAAGTTGGATTTTTAAAACTATTATACAAACAACACTTCATCAGCCATCTTTGCAAACTACTTAATAGTTTAACTATCAACCGAACAGGGATAGAAGGATTTCTCCCAAATCAAATATGTCAAAGCTTTTAGCAAAGATTTTCTTTTCTAAAAATTGCTCATCATAACACTCCCTTCCTCTGGGAAAACTTACGAGGTTTTTCTAAGAAAACACTTAAAACATCCTTAGTTTTTGCAAACACTTTAAGACTTGATGTTTGGATAACTATTTTAAGAAAAAACTTACATGCCTAGATTTTTTCTTTGATACTTAACCCTCCACAACATTAATTTAGCTTTGTAAATTCATACCTTAATAAAATTCTATTTTTGAACTCATGTGTGAGCAGTGGTAGTGTGTGTGCGTGGTGTTTATTTTTCATTTCATCTAAATAGACAAAAATATATATTATCTGTATAATTTTAAAATTGAATCAAATCTAAAGATTATAAGCGGCTTTTCAATGCCGCAACACTTTGGCGTCAACTTTCTTTTTTTTTTCTTTTATATTTCAGAGTTTTATTTTATTATTTTTTTTATACTTGATTTGTTTTCTTCTTTCATATTTTAAATTATTATTTTTTATACTTTCTTTTTACTTTAAGAAGTAGTTTACGGTATGAAAAAAAATTAGATGTTTAAATACGCGAACTTCGTTTCTTCGGTTAGGTGAAAAAGAAATTTAATTTCATTACAAGATACATAAAGTGAGATGCTAGATAATGTGTTTTGGTGTACTTTGTGTTTCTGGAAAAAAATTAATGGTCAAATACACAAAGTTTATTCCTCAATAACCAGTTTGGTGAAAAAAATTCGTATCATACTACGTAAAGTGCGATACTAATCAGCAGTATATTTTAGGGAGTACTTTATATAAAACTTTAAAATAATAATAAATGTCACATGTCATCATCTCATTGGACTATTATGCCACGTGTCACTGACATGCCACGTCAGCACCCATGTCACCCACCATAGACACATGGCACTGACACATGTGGCACTCACATAGCTATGAGGGGAATATTCTTGTTACTAAAAAAATTGAAATTTTGGCATCAATGGGAATTGAACCCACAACCTTGGAGTGAAACACACAAACTATTACTAGTGGGACATAGTCTTACTTGTATAATTTAAGCCAACCTAAATATATAATACATACTTTTGAGTATTTTCACTCTTCACTCTTCTTCTTCTTCATCATCACCATCACGTATTACAGAACAATACTAGGCCACCTCTTTATTTACTAATTTAAACCAACTACTAATATATAATGCATAAAATACTAATTAATTAAAAAAAACAAAATCCTCAAAACCGTAAACAAGAAGAACCATAAACGATTCCAGATCTTCTTCATCTTCTTCTGAACAATCAAATACCCAAAAACGAAAAAAAACATAAAACTCATGTCATTGTCAAAACCAAATTTGGATAATCGCAAGCTTGTTGATGCAAACTTGTAAACGAAATCGTTTTCAAATCCAATCGTTTCCAATCTCCAGGAAAAACGAAATCGTTTCCAATATCCATGAAAAACAAAATCGTTTTTAAATCCAATCGTTTCAACCAAATCGTTTTCTGTTGATGTTTCGTTTTCTAGTTCATCTTCAACCAAATCGTTTCCAGATGCTGTTTCAATTTCTTTTCCTATTTTCTTTTTTAAATTTTTTAGTCGAGTTACATAGCCTCCACCAGGCTATGGGTTCAATCCCCACTCATGCGAGTGTATTTGCAGGGGTCGAACGAATATTTAAACCTTGATCAAATACAAAATACGTAAAGTGCTTTATGCTTATAATTTATTTTTTATTCGATGAACTTAAGTCACATTTTGGAAAAAACCTCACAACATATTCTTTCCACTTCCTATCTTCGAGTACCACCGCGTTGCTTCTATTTTATTGGTAATTTTCATCCAACCCTACGTGATACCCACGTGTTTCACTTTCTAATTGTGTTGTATTCTTATATTTCTTACTATTGGTTAAGATTTTATATTTACATTTGATAAATATGGATTATGTTATTAAAGTTTTTAGACATTTTCTTCCTACTATCTATCAATGAATGTTTAATTTCAGCGTCTTTGCTAGTACTCTTTATAAATTTTATAATATTCTTATTTAAATTATAGTTATAATTTAATTTTTATTCACAGTTATTTGACTTTGTATTTTACAAACCAATATCATTAGTCTACTGGCACAATCTACGCTAGGACACAGGGTCGAATCAGTGATCATGATTTCGATTCCGGCGGTAGACAAGTTTTTTATAGTTAAAAAAAGAAACCGAGCATGAATGTTTATAAGAAGGTTTGTAATAAATTCGTAAAAATTTTATTACTCAACAAAAATAAATAAAAATTAATACATTCCAGATGCACATTTTTCTCTTTCTCTATTCAAAATTAATAGAATAAAAATTAGTCAAATGTTAATCCTTATTCCGAACATACTTTTGAGGTTTTAATACTCATTTTTCTAAATCCTTAAAAATAAAATAAAAATATTACACAATTACAAATCACAGCATATATATATATATATATATATATATATATATATATATAAATTTCCTAAAAATTAGATAATTATCATTCATGATCACATTTCAGCCAGAATTTATTCATACAACTATAAGAGAGTCCGACTCAACAAAAAATATTTAATACATGTTATTTGATTTTTTAAAATTCATATTGAATTTTTTATAATATTCAATTGTATATATTATATGTATAATTCAAATTCATATACGTGTCAGTCAGTCGTGCATAGGTTTTTTTTATAAGATGGGGACTTCCCCAAAATTTAAGGGAGGAATAGGTCAAAACCCTTGGCAAGGAACATGATAAAAACAAAGCAATTCTAAGGGTCCCCTAGCATGAAGGACTCCTAAAACAAACTAGAGACAAATTAAAGTCCAGCTAAGAAACTAAAAAGTGGTATTGACAAACCAAAAGTTGAAGTCCAACTAGGAACTCAAATAAAACAGTCAGATCAAAAAGAGGTGGAGACTGAATTTGTCTTGGAACGGGTGCTATAGCAAACACTACTTTGAATCAGTTTCATTTTTTGTTGAAATTTCTTCTTTTGGGACTCAGACATAACCGGCTCGGGATAATCGATTTGAGCAACTGTTCTTTGGTCGCCAAGAGTTACAGTATGAGTCCCACCTCCTAACACATCACACCAAAGGTTTCCTAATGTTCTCATTCCAGATGCTACCACTAGATTAGAAGCCGCATTGAACTCTGAGACATGGAGGGAATCCTGCCTAGTAGTGGTAGATTGAGTGAAATATGAGTTAATAGAGTTGCACCGAATAGAAGTGATCAATTCAGGAAAACGCTCTGAATCAATATTCAGATCATTAACTATGATGGAGTTAACGTGAGGAGTAGGAGCATTACAACCACTAATAGAATCAGAGGTGATGGAGATCTGAACAATTTTTGCTGCATAGGTTAGGAGTTACGGTAGTGAGTAGTGACATAACATTACTAATATTAGAAATGATAAAGAGGAATTTCTTGTGTCTAATTTTTGTAAATTAAAATATGACAAACAAAAATATACAATGAAATAAATATGGTTAGGTTCTATAACTAATATTCCTAATAAATGTCTCAAAAGAAAAATGTTAAATTTGTATTTTTTTTTTTATACAATAGAGGGCTTATAGCCCGAGAAAGAAACAACCAAACTAAGCAAAAATTACACGAGGAATAAAGACTCCACTAATATCATCAACAACAAACTTAGTGACATCTTCTGGGGGAGCCTCATAACACTTGAAGCTATCAACTTGGTGACATCCAATAGCTGCTAAAGCATTTGCAGTTCTGTTAGCTTAACGGTAGACATGGCCAAGAAGCACTTTCCACTCAGAACGATTGGTAAGAGCAGCGATCTTGCGCATCAAACTCCAGCCTTCACTGCTCCCTAATCTGACTTGTTGCAGATTTTGAATGATATTGATAGAGTCAGACTCAACAAGGATCTGCAGGCAACCCAGTCTTTGAGCAAGTTGGTGTTGAGATCAAGTCCTTTTTGATATATGGTTTTAATGACAACAAACCTTATGAACTAAATCTTAAGTGTTCTGAATGGTGTTCTACTAATGGGTGCTCTTGAATTTATTGAAATAACAGATTTCCTATAAGTGGACATGCTAGAAGCAAATTAGATCAATCCAATGCATGTCATTATCAACAACTGAAGAATCAAAGTAGAACCGACAAATTATAAGAATAGTAATGCAAGCTTCATGAAGACATATTATCTTTACTATTAAATTACAACAGTGTTGGACAAGAAAATTCACAAAGAGAAAAGAGATGACATTAGGCAATCAAGAGAAAGTTCAAATCATCTAAGTGAATTCATTTTAAGAGAAGTCCTAAGAACCTAATGACTACATTGATCAAAGGAGTCTACAAGTCTTTGCATAGAAGATTTTCATACTCATTAATTGGGTTATATTCTACCAATGTTCTCTTACTCAAATGTTCAAAAGCTTATCTAGAAGCATATCAAAGAGCATGACCAAAACATGCAAGAAACCAATGGTAGAAATAACATAAGAAGGTTCATCAATGAGAAGGTTTGACTAAATCAACAGAAGGTTTGACAAAGTCAATTAGAAGGTTTGACCAAGTGAAGAGAAGGTTTAACCAAGCCAAGACTTCAACATGAGAAACTTAAACATGAGAAGCTTAAACCAAGTCAACAGAATGTTTGACCAAGTCAACAGAAGGTTGACCAAAAGTCAACAAAAAGTTTGACCAGAAGTCAAAAGAAGGTTGACTCACAAACACCTCAGAAGCATAAGTTCATTTTTTTTGGTAGTTCAGAAGCATAAGTTCATGCTTGAAGAAGGTTGACGTGAAGCTTAAATGAATGTTGAGAAGGATGCTGGAAACCATATCAACTTCAACCAAAACACATCAACTTCTCTTGGATAGTTTTCACCTGAATTAAATGATGACATCTTGAGTTAAATATGGTGAAAAGTCTCAAGCAATAAAGAAGGAAATGCATGATTATTCCCCTTCTATGTTTGAAGTGTTTCTGCCTACTAGGAAGCTTGAGAAAGTTCCTTTAAATCAGTTCTAGGCTGGCTGTTGCGTAAAAACGTGATAGGGCAAGTATACATTGTCAACAAGTAATAAAGAGTAAGTAAAATTCGTTCCCACGAGGATTAGCTTGCTTAAATGATGTTTAATTGATTTAACAAAGTAGTGATTTGGAGTAAAAAGTAAAAGATACAAATATTGGGTAACATGCACAATAATAAAAAGTATCAGGGTAATAAAGATCAGATGATTGGAACAAGTTGAGATGCATTCACTTTCAGTAACTTCATTAAAATGCAATTAATGGTATGTTAAGTGCTGCAGTATTAGGTGCTGCAGCAATAGACATATTTTCTCAAATACTTCTCACTAGGGTTTCGTCCCAAGAGTTTATCTCTAGACCCTAAAGGATTACGCCCTAGGCTGCTTAGGCACCCGCAGTATTCACCTTATGGCATATGCCCTCCTATCTCTAGGGTTTAAGCATGGAACACTAAAATCTCTTTTAATGCACACAAACCATATTATCTTGTGAGGTAAATTTACAAACCATCTCTGAATTCATAAATGCTACTTAGATTAGACGGCCAATCCTAATCTAAGGTGGAAATATTAAAACACACAAGAAAAAATACTCAACACTTAAACATACTTCATTAATCACATAATAAATCCATTACATAAGTCCAGCATCCCAACTATAAGAAGTTAGCTCATGTTGAGCTTAAACAACTAAGGAAATGACTCAAACAAGGGAGTAGAAGTCATACTACAATCTCTAGAAGAGGGGTTACACTACAAATTGATGAACCACGAAGATAACTCCAAGGGAGAAATGATCCATCTCTTCAACGTAGCTTCCTCCAACAATTTGTAATCCCAGTGTTGCTGCAGCAACAACTATTCCAGCAATTGATCTTTGAGTGAACTTGAGTATGCACGAAATGGTGGCTATCTCTATACCAACCTTTTCGGCTTTCCCTAATTGAGGAAGAAGGGTCCTATTTATAGTTGAGGCTCATGATCCTAGACAACCCTAATTTGGGAGGCGCCACTTGTCCTTTTATGAGCCCAAAAAGTCCTTTTTCCCAAACTTTTAGGTCATCAGCGAATATTCTCTTTCTGGCACGCACACTCACGCCTGGTGATTACTGACACTTGTCCTTTCCTTGATTTCTGTGTTTCCTTCAGCATTCTCTCTCATCTTGCGCAATTTAGCACTGTTGCCACATTAGGTGCTGCAGCAATTAGGAAAACAAATTAAACACACAATTGGGCACCAAAGTGCCAAATATAACAACTTCAAGCTTGCACCTTAGACTAACTCTAAACTACCATAATTACAACAATAATTACAATATTGCTTGAGAATTAACAATGATTTAAGCTTAAAATAAGAGGTAATAACCACCATAAATGCTTGTTATCACTGGCCAACGGTTATAACCTAAGGCATAGCTGATTAGTTGACTACTAGAAGAGTACATATTCAGTTGGAGAAGGTTCACATCTGCAGATAAATCATAAAGACAGACTGGAGAATGTTCAAAAGGAGTCAACTTTTGTACCTTACTTGAAGTTACTCCTAGGGACCAAAGGATACTCCAAACGGCTCTCTTCAAGTTTCTAATGGATATAAACAAGTTTCTAACGACTATATTCAGCATTTGGGACTATATAATGTCTAGTTTTCCAGATTTACAAGTATGAGATTGTGTTGGAACCTCTCATCATTCAAGCTTCTCAAAGTAAACCCAACCTTCTCATCCCACACTCAAAGCCTCAAATGTCAGATTTGGAATTCTTTTGTTGAGTGTGTGTTAGCTTGATAAGCATCATTGTATACACTTTATGTCATTTATCTTCAAACTCTTAAACATCCAAAACCCCAAAAACCATTGTTGTAAGTGTTTGTGTGAACATTCCGTCAAACTACTAGATTGAGAGTTGAGTGTTGGTGAGAAAAGAAAAGGAAAACCTTTAGGAAACTAGAAGAGAGTTTCTTAGTAGGTGAATCCAGCTTGGTGAAGCTGTGCAATGTTGAGGCAAAATCCCTAATTAAGTTTTGATGATTAACAAACCTCAAATGTGAGAAGCTTAAGGTTTTTGATTTCATATGCTACTAATGTCCTTCTTGAGTGTTATATAAGAACAGGATTATTCAAGCAAATTTCAAGAAGGTATATGCGTATGAGAAGCATCGTATACGAGAAAACTAAAAAGAATATTGTCCACAATGCTCTAAGGAATAATTCTTCTCTTGACAAAGATTTAAACATCAAGACCATAATATGGTATACTTGAGAAAGATCATCTTGAGAAGCTTCATGTATTCTTGTGGCAATATGAGAAGAGTAGCTAACAAGGATCAACCCAAGAAGAGTCATGACAGAACCATAAAGAAGAATATGAGAAGCATCAGATGAGAAGAGTCAAGTTGAGAAGAGTCATAACCCTGAGAAGGGTCATGATGAGAAGAGTCATGTTGAGAAGGGTCATACCATGAACCATCTTCAGGAACATCAACATGAGAAACATCAACATAAGAAGCATCAACTTGAGAAGCATCATCATCTGTCATGTGTGAGAAGAGTCATTATGAGAAGGGTCATAAACAACTGGAAACAGTTGTCTTCTGCAGAAAAGCAGAAACACAGATGTGTTGTGCAGACAGTCCTTTCCAACGACTATATTCTTCACCAACTACTCTAAATCTTGGACCAGTGGTTAATACACATAATTTCATCTATAAATTAACGCTCCTGGTCGCCATTGATCCTCATGAGAGTGCATTGAGGTCTTAACTTCCAACCTTCTCAAGTATCAAAGTTTTCTCTCATCCATACTCAGCTATACCAAACCAGAAGGGATTCATCTGATCTCTGAGTATGTATTAAGTCTTGTGCTGTTGTAATTATTGAACACTCCATTTGTATCAACCAAACTCTAGAAATCCCACAAACCCTATCACTTATACAGATACCTTGTAGGGAACCTTCCCAAATGGCATATGTTGTTGTAGGACTTAAGAAGTGAGTGCTTCTGTGTTAGAAGCAGTTTAATAGATCAGAAGAAGTCTATTAGTGGTGTTTACAGTAGGTAGAGCTGTGTGAAGAAAACTACCAAGAGTTATTAACACATATCACTCACTATCTTTTATCTACATAATACTTGTGAAGAAAGTTCTTTCATTTCAGGTCAAATTTAAAAAGGGTCACAATTCCAACCCCCCTTCCTTGTGGCATTATTGATCAAAAGCTAGTATTGGTGAAGTCTTTTTTGTGTTGATCAAAAACAAGTGTAATAGCTACTAGTATACCTGCCTATGCAATACATGGGAAACATTTCAAGTACACTGATAAAAAAAATTATTAGCAAAAATTTATAAATTCTTAAATGTGTGAGGAGTCGTGATTAACATGATTATATAGTTGTTTAATGTATCAATATTATAAACACATTTTTGTTTTTATCTTTTGACGTTAGTACAATACATCGTTTCATATTTTACGGTTATTAATATTGTCATTTGTGCCCTTATTGGTTAATAATAGTAATTATGTATTTGTAGTATGTAATATATATTTGTTTGAATATATATTACATCATTACTATTATTCAAGATATTAAGTAATCGTGTGATACACGGGAAAAATGTCATTTTTTTTAAATAATTAAGTTATTTTAATAATATGGATAGTTATGGAATAGAAAATAATAAAATCTAAAAGGATAATCATAATATTGATAACATATAAATAAATAAAATTGAAAAAAATTGGTGAAATGAAAAAGAGTAGCTCACAACATAGACTCATGAACAAATTTGGTGCACAAATTTTTTGGGTATATTACTTAAAGCTTAGGCAAACTGTAAAATTAATTATTAGATTTAAATAAATGTAAATTATATTTTCATAATCAAATAAGTCTAATAGTAACTTTATTAATGAATAAAAAAATATAAGGATTTTCCAAAAATTATTAATATTTATATTTTATTTTTGAGTTTGCATTGAAAGACTAAAACAGACGGAAAATAATTCAATATAGACCATAGTTTAATTAATTAAGTAAGTACAATTATTATTATTGAATATAAAAATTCATCACTTTTGGCAACATGGCATTTTAAAATTATTTACAAGAGCCAAACCCGAATTTCTTCGACTATTCCTTGGGATGTCAATGGGGAGGAGCTGAGTCGGGGAGTACCCCCCACTCCCCGTCCCCGCCACCCAAACTATCACCCATCCCCGTCCTCAATCTTCATCTGGGGGTTCCTCTCTCATCCCCTTTCCTACAAATCCCCACGGTCTTTGTGGAGATACCATAAATTTATTAAGAATTAGCAAAAATATAAATTGAAATATAATCAAGTGGGAAAAAAATATAAAAGTAAGACAAAAAAAATTAAAAGTTTCACATTCTAATATAAAAAATATAAAAACTACTCCTACTTTGATATTATTTTTTTTTACAAAAGAAAAAATTCTTGCTTTAATATTTTAATATTTAAAAAGCATAAACAAGAATAAAAATATAAAATTCACACAACTAAATTTTTTATTAATAATTTAAATTAAAAACATATATAAAAGACTAAAAAGTTATTTACTTATAATAAAATATATATCTATAATAAGAATATTTATGTAATATATTTAGGGCACGAATATAGTCCCTATCCCCAGCCCCAAATTGATTGTGGGGGGATTTTCTCCCCCGTCCTTGTACCCATGTGAAAAAGCTTCCCACCCGTAGGGTTCCTAATGAGGCAATTAATCCCCGTAGGGATCGTACTAATAATACTTTAAAAAATAAATCTAATAGTTACCTTAGTAATTTAGAAAAAATAATGATTTTCCTAAAACTATTAATATTAAAAATTTTATGTTTGTGTTTGCATGAAAAGACAAAAACAAATAGAAAATAATTCAATATTGACCATAATTTAATTAATTAAGTACAATTAATATTCAGTATAAAAATTTATCACTTTTTACACTATGACATTTCAAAAGGAATGACATGAACCAAACCCAGATTTCTGTGATTATTCATTGGGATGGCATTGAGGAGGAGCTGAGGCGGGGAATACTCCCCCACTCTCCATCACCGCCTCTAAAATTGTCTCCCATCCTCGTCCGGGGGAGGGGGGAGGTCCTCCCTCATCCTCTTCTCTACAGATCCCCACGGTCTTTGCGGAGATGTCTTAAATATTTTTAAAAATTACCAAAAATATGAATTGAGATTAGGGATGGCAATTTCCACCCGAGCGTGGGGATCCCCACGGGGACTGCCCCGAATGGGGCCCCACGGGCGGGTATTTTTCCCCGCGGAGACGGGGACGGGGACGGGGGAGAAAATCTCCCCGCCCCACGGGGTCCCCGCCCCGAGTACTTTACATTAATATCCTTACTATAATATATATTATTGTGTATATATTTGGTTTTTTTGTCTTTTCAAGTGTTTATTATTTTTTGCTTAAAAAAAGTGCTTATTATTTTAATTTTTTTAATATTAATAGTCACACATAAATAAATCAGAATTAGAAAGGGAGTGGTAGTTCAAACGTTCCCTATTTCCTCTCCCACACTTTCGTTTAGTCTGGATCAAAAACAAAGCAAGCGCTGCAAGCCCTAGCTCTTCGTTTCAACTTTCATTCTACGTCTCCACCACTGTACCTGTCGTCGTCGCAACAAGTCCACTCAGGTAACAGTTTAGTCTTCGTTTCTTCTTTTTCCCTTTCTTAATCTCACTACTCTTCGTTTCTTTTCCCTTTCTTATTCTCAAGTTTTGGTCTTTCAATGATTGTTATTGCTGTTTCAGAAGAAAAATCAAATAGCATGAGAGAAACTTTAGAAAGGTTTTCTTTATTTTGGTGATGATATTGCTGTTCTTTAGGAAGGTGTTTTGTTGTCGTTATTGCTGTTCTTTTTGACTAATCAAAGATGATGATAAGAAGAAAGAAGATCACCCATTTATTGAATATTATAGTGACAAAAAGCATGAGAGAAACTTTAGAAAGGTTTTCATTATTTTGGTCTTTCGTTTATTGAATATTGCTGAAGTTTTTCCCTTTCTCTTGGTGAATATACGGTATTGCTGATGTTTTGTTATTGCTGATGTTCTAGATTATTATGTTAGTTTAGGTTAGTTTAAACCTTTTCTAAAATTTATGTTAGTATAATGTGGTTGCCTCATATAATCTTGCAGGACCTATTTTAAAATGGTTGAAGGTATTGCATCTAATAGTGCCGTGGAATGCACTGAAGTTTCACCCTCACCTAATTTAATTTCTACAATAAAATGGGAAAGAATATAAAAGTAAGACTAAAAAAGATTAAAGTTTTACATTTTATATAGAAAATACAAAAGTTACTCATACTTTGATATTTTAATATTTAAAAAGTATAAAAGTAGGAATAAAAATATAAAATTAGCACAGTTCAATATTTTTTTAATATTTTTAATTAAAATACATATAAAAAACTAAAAAATCAATTACTTATAATATAAAATATATCTATAATAAGACTATTTATGTAATATATTCAGGGCGGGGATATGGTCCATGTCCCCAACGCCAAATTTAGGGGTGCAAAAAAACCCGCACCCGTGACGGGCACGGGGAGGGTCTCTTAATGGGTACCCACGGGCAAAATAAAAGGCCAATAAATATACCGGTCAATAAGCGGGGCGGGGTCGGATAATTTATTTATGTTTTAATTGATTTTTTACTTAAGTAATACTCTTATTTTATTCTGTAAAAATCAATTGCGCATTTTATTAAAACATATCCGTAAAACTTGCTTAACTTTTATGCATAACATGACTATTAAAAGTTGCTTGTGCAGAAAAGGTAGAAGTAAAATTCTCTACCTATAATTCAGTTCAAATATTGTTAATTTGAATATAATGTCGAAAAGCAAATGACATCAATGGGATTTAAAGATGTAAAATCATATATAGTTTATTTGATTTAAGTAATGCATCAAATGTCTTCAAGCCTCAAATATCCATTCTCTCATCAAATGTCCTCAAATATGTATTGATGTACTAACCAATCAAATAATCAGTATTGAAAACAGCAGCAGGAGAAGTGTAGTTGTCTGAGACCATGTTAATTCCAATATTGTTGACCCTCTGGATCCTTGTAGCATATTGAAAGTTAATCTTAAGTAAATTTATGCCCAGTTGTACGGTATGCACCGGTATTGGCAGCAACATCAAAATTGGTGATGTTATAGACAACCCCTTCATTCAAGTCAGCCTCAAATTTGTAAATCATTGATTTACGAATAGTTGCATGTATCTGGTTTCTCTGTCGATAAGAGAAATGATAGAACAAAAATCATAAATAGACAATCTCATCAAATATCATAAAATGTATAAAATTTTGAGTATTTTAAATAATATGACATATAAATATAAAATATGAACCTCTCTATCTATAAGAACAATTTCAACAGAAAATGGGAGTCTGCTAATTGTTCAAATCAGGGACTTCTCACTTCCTTGCGATGCCCACCAGTAGTTCCATTTGTCATTTCTGGCATTGATGTTAGATATCATGTCATACTTTGGAGGCATTTTGCAAATAGATAGGAGTGGAAATAAAACTTTTAGATATAAATGACAATTTTGTTTGACTATAGAAGGATGTTGATGGTGGTATAATGATTGCATGGTAGTCTTTTTTTTTTTGACAAGTGCATGGTAGTCTTTTTTTTTTGACAAGTGCATGGTAGTCTTATCTATAGATGATTGCATGGTATAATGATCCACATTAAATTCGCATGAGCGTAATTATTCTAATTATTATTAATAACGTATAACGTATCTTGTTACAATTATTGATTATAAAACGTTTTTATAATCAATAACATATCTTGTTACAATTATTATCAGTTTTGTAACATTTTATTAAAATATAATCGGTAGTTGTATTTTGTAATGTTTTAATAAAATATAATCAAAAATTATATTAAGATGATGAATGTTTTAATATAATCAATAGTTATATCAAAAATATGTTATCTTCTAACGTCTAATTAAAATATAACTACGCCAAAAAGAGAGATTAACAACGCCTTTTTAACAGCACTTAATATTGAAGAGTGTTGTTATATAGGACACGGAAGTTTTTAACAGCATTTGTTTCAAAAAGCGCTGTTATAGGGTTTTTTTTTTCGCAACGGTTACTAACAAAACGGGGCCGTCTAATGATTATGCTTGGTCGTGGCTGGAATTGGCTATTTACTTTGATATCTTTTATAGCGCTTCTTCAAAATAGCGATTTCATAGGTTAGCTTTTGAAAATGAAAATTATTCCTTGCGTTTTTTATACTAAACCCTCGTATATAATTCGTTTTTCTAAAAGGTAATGCGTACATATATCGTGGATTTACATTCCCGATTACAAAATCCCTGATTTGCTCAACGACCTCCTTCCCTGTTCGTGTCCTCCCATCTTACCTTGGCTGCTTCCAATGGAGGAAACCCTAAGCTCTAATCCCACGCTAAAATCAGAAACTGAGGGGGTTGAGCTTCTGACGGTCGTGATTGAGACAGAAGGAGAGACTGCAAGTTGGGAGAGGCAACGCGGAGAGGGGAAGGAGTAAGAATGCAAGCACAAGTGTTTGCCTTGAATCTTGGTCTTTACATTCTAATCCCATTCTATTCATTGGGCTTCCGCATGTGAAGGTTTTATTCTTTATTTATTTTGTCTTGATTTGCTAACATGTTGTAAAAGAATATGCTGAATCTGTTTTCTTAAATTGAGTGGGGAACATCATAATCATGCTCTGAAATGGCGGGGAATTTTTTCCCGTGGGGACGGGGATGGGGGAGAAAATCCCCCGCAGTCAACTTGGGAATGGGGACGGGGTGTGTATCCCCCGCCCCTGAATATATTACATAAATGTTCTTATTATAGATACTAGGGGGAAAGACGGGCCTTTCGAGCCCGTCTTTCATGTGTTGGTGAGTTGATGAATAAATAATAAATAATAATATAATGAAATAGTGTTAGTGGGTAGTTATAAGGGTATTTTGGTCAGAAAAATCTGACACCAAAAAAATGAATTCCCTTTATATATATATATATATATATATATATATATATATATATAATATATATATAGGTATAGATATCCTATATTCTAAGTTATATATTTTTTAGCCTTTTAATATGCGATTTTAAATAAAAACATTAATAAAATCTTAAATTGTGTTAATTTTTATATTTTTAGTCTCATCTTTATACTTTTTAAATATTAAAATATCAAATTAAGACTAAATTTTATATTTTTTTTATATTCAATGTTAAACATTTGTTTTTTAGTCTTACTTTTGCTAACTTTAGATGAATTCTTGGGGTCCCCGCAGGGACCGTGGGGATGGGGATGAGGAGGAAAAGTCCCCCGAAGCGGGGAATGGGGATGGGGATGGAGAACAATATGGGAGGGGGAGGCGGGGGCGGGGAAGTACTCCCCGGTCTCGCCCCGCCCCATTGCCATCCCTACTGAAATGTATTATTCTTGCTGTTGATGCAATATGTTGCTTCTGAACCATTTTTTGCATGTGTCTGCTATGGTAGCTTGCTTCTGTAGGCAGTGTAAAATGCATATTGGAATAGCTGCTTTGATGTGGGTGGGTGATGACTGATGAGAGGCTTGTTACTGAATACAAGATCTGATATCATATAAAGACTACTCATGTATAGTATGGATGAGGTAGAAAACTTGTAATCGTGAGCGACTAAAAAATGTGTTCAATATTTATTTTTCTAAATTTTAATGGTCTGCTCTAATATAATCAGAATTCCAAGATCATGTTTCATTTTTTATTGCTTTGTGGGTTGTCCAAATTAGGATGTTGCTCAGTTTAAGTGAATTGCCCAAATCATAAATTACAATCAGTTTGATGCAATCTCATCTGATAACCAAAAATTTAATAGGATATTTCTTGTATTGCCTGAGTGAATCCACCAGTTGAATACATTCTCCACTTTTCTTTCAACAAAACATATTCTCTTATTCACCCATATTTTTCATTCTTTCTAAATATCCATGTCGGCATATAATGAACGAACTAGTTTAGAGTAATATGTTCTTAATTTTTTCCTTGCAACAATCTTGTCTATTGTCATATATACTAATTTTAAACCACTCCAGGCTTCAATTTGTCAAATAGATAGCTTCTTCTCACATGTGGTTTACGCAGTTAAGCTTTGGTCTTAATCCATTTCTCTTTATCTAGGTGTTTCTTTAATTAATTCTCATTGCAATGCTGTGTAAACTTTTGAGTGATTGATTGTAGTGTTCCTTGTGAGGAGTGCGTTAGATTAAGATAGATATTTAAGTGGGTAGTTCTACTGTAGTTTTTTGAGTTCTCTCTGCTCGATCATTGCATCAAGATAGGCATTCTTCCAAACCCCATAGACATCGCATTCCTTTCTTCAGCACTAACCGCTAAACAAGGTTTGTATCTGGTAGCTAATTACTTCTTGTATTTGAGTTCTTCATTATGAACCTGCTTATGAAATATAAATGTTAGTTCTTTGTATGGCCAGAGAGTTATATTTTACTTTCATACAGGACAATATATGATGGAAATGCACTTTGTACCATCCGATATAGTGGTGCCGATAACATATTTTCTTGCTTCCCAGAAGTTAGTTGACTCAAAATCTAATGTCAATATCTTATATTGAACTTTCAACCTTTGATGGAGGTCTTTTTTTCTTTTTCTGGTGAATGGATATTTTATTTTGGGAAAATTGCAAAAGACTAGTAGGAAATGCTTCTTGTCCTTATTTATCCATTGATTATGGATCCGGGTTAGATGCAACCAAGGATAATTGTCATCGGTCATTTGCATAGATTTTTATTATCAATTATTACCCTTTGACTTGGATATCTGAACAATTGCTTTTGGCGAACTGAACTGAAATTCTCTGCTTTTTTGGCAGATCTTGGTGCTGCTGGTATTGTTTGTGGATTTCTATGTGTAGTTCTAGGGCCTATGTGTTAGACCCCTCCAGGTATACACTAGGAAGAATAAAAGATAAGTTAAGTCAATTGTGACTAATCAAGGATTGAATATTCTGTTAGTGTTAGTTATTGTAATTGCATTTCTGTTATTCTGTTATATGGGTTAGTTGGGTCAGTTTAGGTTAGTTAGGAGGTTGTTTTGAGTTGTTAGTACCCAGAGCTCTATGTCCTATTATATAAAGGACATCAGACCATGGAGAAGGCATCTGTGAAGCAATCTGTTAGTCCACTGGTTAGGTTACCAGTTGGTGGTGCTGAGATAGCATCAGTGTATCTTCCCTTTCAACTATATCAATAAAATAACCCACTCAGGATAACCTGGCCACTGTCCCAGGCCCTGTTTGGTTCTATATCTGAAGGAATTTGTTAGTGGAATCTAACAAATTGGTCCGACCTGCCGGATAACAAAGACGCGCGGTGATACAGAGAACGCAGCAATGGAGTAAAAACTTGAGGATCGGTTTCAAAGCCTCAGCGAATCTCTGAGAGAAGCCCTGAGCGAAGACCTCAACACCAAGATGGATGCGAAATTTGCAGAACTTCTGAAATCTATTCAAGAACTGCAAAAGAACCCAGAAAAACACAGAGACAACGAGTCAACCCCCAAGAACAACTCATCACCAGTGCAGCACAGGGTCGTAAATGACGGGGGCGGGGGGTGTGACAATCGCAACGAAATCACGCGAGCTTGGACGAAGAAGGTGGAGTTACCTACTTTTGAAGGCGATGATCCATTGGGGTGGCTCACGAAAGCAGAGAAATTTTTCGAATTGCAACAAATTAAAGAAGACGATGAGAAATTAAGGCTGGCCCTAATTTGCATGGAGGGTGAAGCGATTCATTGGTTTCAATACTGGAAAGATGAAGCCCAAGAACCCAGTTGGGTAACCCTATCTGAAGCTCTATTGGAGCGATTTGGGGATTGTGCGCAAGGAACCGTTCATGAAAGATTGTCTGCAATCAAGCAACGTGGTAGCGTGAACGAATATATTCGCGAATTTGAATTGCTCTTGGCTCAGGCGAAGGGAACACCGGCGCACATTATGTTGGGTTACTTCCTCGCTGGGTTGCGCAAATCTATTCGCGACCAAGTTCGGATCCAAGGCCCCAAGAAATTAGTCAAAGCTCTATCTCTGGCAAGGCAAATCGAGGAAGCACAGAGAGACACCAGAAATCCAGTAAGCACCCCATCAAGATTCAGAGATTCTCGCTATCGTGGCAATGGAGTTACGGTACGAAGCGAGTCGCGCGATGACCCGATCGGGTCGCGACGCCCAGCCAACGATACGACAGGAAATACAAAATCCAATGGGAATGCGACCAATCCTACGGCTAATGCGAGTAACAACGGCAAATCTGCGGGAGGAAAAACCCAGAACAGAGGTGTGGGGGCTCGATTTCTACCTAAAGCAGAGCACGCAAGGAGGTGGAAGGAGAACCTATGTTTTTCGTGTGGAGGACCCTATAGTCCTGGGCACCGTTGCCCCGAAGGGAGTATGAGGGTAATAATTCTGGGCGAAAACGAAGATATTGATGAGACTGGGGAAATAATTATGCTGGAGAGTGACTCTGAACACAGTGAGGACTCAAAGGCTGATCAGGAACAAGAGTTGAATGCCATAGAATTGTCTCAGTTCACATCCATGGGGTTAACTCAACCAAAAACCATGAAGGTGATAGCCATCATCAATGGGGTGATAATTGTAATTCTCATTGACAGTGGTGCGACCCACAACTTCATTTCTAAGGAACTGGTGAGTAAATTGAAGCTACACATGGATGCTGAGGGAATTTACAGTGTGCGTTTGGGGGATGGATGTAAGAAGAGTACCCTGGGAAAATGCAGGGGGGTACCAGTATCCATAGGAGACTACAACTTTGCCGTGGATACCTTGGTGTTTGAGCTAGATGGAGTGGACATGGTGCTGGGAATTTCCTGGTTGGCAACACTAGGAGATGTTCAGACAAACTGGCAGAACTTAACTATGAAATTCAACACTCAACAAGGACCTGTGGAGATCAAAGGGGACCCTGGCCTTGGTAAGACCTTAGTCTCACCTCAACAACTCCTAAAATTAATAGAAATAGATGCTGTGGCTGTAGTATGGAACTCTAAGGACCAATATGAGAGGCTGACTTATGACCTAGGCAACATAGAGGGCACTTACCAATCAGGGGATATTCAGAAACTACTAAAACAATATGACAGGGGTGTTCCAAGAACCTGTGGGATTACCTCCTAGGAGAGAAGTGGACCATAAGATCCCTATCAAGAGTGGAGAAGGCCCTATTAACGTAAGACCTTATAGGTACCCCCATCTACAAAAAAATGAAATAGAAAAACAAGTAGAGGAAATGTTGAGAGCTGGCATCATTAGGCCTAGTAATAGTCCATACTCTAGTCCTGTAATTTTAGTTAAAAAGAAAGATGGGAGCTGGAGATTCTGTGTAGATTATAGGGCTCTTAATAAGGCTACTATCCCTGATAAGTTCCCCATCCCTGTCATAGAAGAGTTGCTTGATGAGCTACATGGGGCTAGGTTCTTCTCTAAGATAGACTTGAGAGCTGGGTACCATCAAATTAGGATGGAGGAGAGTGACATTCAAAAGACAGCTTTTAGGACACACCAGGGACATTATGAGACCCTTGTCATGCCCTTTGGCCTGACAAATGCCCCAGCTACATTTCAACATGCCATGAATATTACCCTTAAACCATACCTTAGGAAATGTGTCCTTGTTTTCTTTGATGACATCCTAGTGTATAGCAGAACTTGGGAGGAACACTTAGGCCACTTGGAGCAAGTCCTACAAACTCTAGAAGAGAACTCTTTCCATGCCAATCTAAAAAAATGTGAGTTAGGGAGAGAAGAAGTAAGATACTTAGGCCATGTCATTAGCAAACAAGGAGTATCCATGGATCCTCAAAAGATAGAAGCTATCCTAAATTGGCCAATCCCTAAATCAATCAAAGCCTTGAGAGGGTTTTTAGGACTCACAGGGTACTATAGGAAATTTGTGAGCAACTATGGAAAAATTGCTAGACCCCTTACCAACCTACTAAAGAAGGGACAGTTTGAGTGGACCCTTGATAGCACTCAGGCTTTCCAGGAATTACAGAGAGCCATCACAACAGCACCTATTCTATCTATGCCAAATTTCAATGAAACATTCTGCATAGAGTGTGATGCTTCAGGATTAGGCTTAGGAGCAGTCTTGACCCAGAACAAAAAGCCAATAGCATATTTTAGCAAGGCCCTTTCTGACCAGTCCCTCACCAAGTCTACCTACGAGAAAGAACTAATGGCCCTAGTATTAGCAATCCAACATTGGAGACCTTATTTAATAGGTAGGAGATTCCAAGTATACACTGACCACAAAAGCTTGAAATTCCTACTAGAACAAACTGTAGTATCCCAGAATCAACAGAATTGGATCGCCAAACTCCTAGGATACGACTTTGAGATCATCTATAAGAAAGGATCCACCAATAAAGTGGCAGATGCCCTATCTAGGCAGTATGAGGAATTTGAACTGCATTCCTTGAGCAAAACTGTTTGGCAGGGCATTGACACCTTGAACAATGAGGTCGAGCAAGATACGGTGCTCAAGAAAATCAAGGAAGACCTTATTAAAGATCCTAACTCTCACCTTCACTACACCCTTGAACAAGGTAGGCTACACTATAAGGGAAAACTTGTTATTTCAGCCAACTCACAATGGATACCCACCCTTTTGGAAGAATATCACTCCACATCTACAGGAGGACATTCAGGCATCTATAGAACATACAGGAGGTTAGCTCAATCCCTCTATTGGATAGGGATGAAAGGAACCATTACTAAGTATGTAGCATCTTGCCCAACTTGTCAAAAATGCAAATATTTAGCTTGTTCTCCTGCAGGGCTCCTACAACCCCTTCCAATACCAAATGGTATTTGGGAGGAATTGAGTATGGACTTCATAGTTAAGCTACCTAAGGTGAAAGGATATGAGGTAATATTGGTGGTGGTGGACAGGTTGAGTAAATACAGCCACTTCATCCCTCTAAAGCACCCATTTACAGCCAAGACAGTGGCTGAAAGCTTCATCAAAGAGGTGGTAAAACTACATGGCATTCCTACCTCTATTGTGAGTGACAGAGATCCTATTTTCCTAAGCTATTTTTGGCAAGAATTGTTTAAACAGCAGGGCACCAAGTTGAAGATGAGCACAGCATACCATCCCCAAAGTGATGGACAAACTGAGGTGATCAACAGGATATTAGAGACCTATTTAAGGTGTTTTTGTGCTGAACAACCGAAGGCATGGCTTGAGTACTTGCCTTGGGCAGAATATTGGTACAACACTAGCTTCCAAAGGTCCACTAAGACTACCCCATTTGAGACAGTTTATGGAAGACCACCCCCTACAATAACCAAATTTATGCCTGGAGAAACTATGGTAGAAGCGGTAGCACAAGACCTACAATCTAGAGATGAAGCACTGAAGCAACTAAAGCTACACTTGCAAAGAGCACAGGAACAAATGAGTAAATATGCAAATGCACACAGGAAACCAGCAAGGATCAAGGTGGGAGATAAAGTATTCCTAAAAATCAGACCTCATAGACAAACTTCCATGCCTACAAGACTACATCCTAAATTGGCAGCTAGGTACTATGGACCATTTCTAGTCACTAAACAGATTGGAACTGTGGCTTTTAAACTACAATTGCCTGAGACAGCTAGGATACATCCAGTTTTCCATGTATCCCAGCTCAAATTAGCCATTGGAGACCATCCTGTGGAAAGCAACTTACCTGAAGAACTACAAGGTACTACTGAAGTATATGAACCAGAGAAAATCCTGGAGAAAAGGTATGTGCAACAGCAGGAAAAAAGGATACAGCAAGTCCTAGTGCAGTGGAAGGGATTCTCTACTGAAGATGCTACATGGGAAGAGGAAACTACAGTGAAGAAACAATTCCCTCACTTCAACCTTGAGGACAAGGTTGATCCAAAGGGGGAAGGCATTGTTAGACCCCTCCAGGTATACACTAGGAAGAATAAAAGATAAGTTAAGTCAATTGTGACTAATCAAGGATTGAATATTCTGTTAGTGTTAGATATTGTAATTGCATTTCTGTTATTCTGTTATATGGGTTAGTTGGGTCAGTTTAGGTTAGTTAGGAGGTTGTTTTGAGTTGTTAGTACCCAGAGCTCTATGTCCTATTATATAAAGGACATCAGACCATGGAGAAGGCATCTGTGAAGCAATCTGTTAGTCCACTGGTTAGGTTACCAGTTGGTGGTGCTGAGATAGCATCAGTGTATCTTCCCTTTCAACTATATCAATAAAATAACCCACTCAGGATAACCTGGCCACTGTCCCAGGCCCTGTTTGGTTCTATATCTGAAGGAATTTGTTAGTGGAATCTAACACTATGAGACATGGACATGGCTTACAACACCCATCAATTTAGAAACGTTACAACGGGAAACAGGCTATATGTGTTTATTAACAGAAAGAACTAGGAATCGACAAAGCAGTCACCCAAATAAAAGCACGTGAAAGCTATGCATGTATGTGATGGACAACCCTCTTCCTTTTTCCAATGTGTTTGTTTGTTGCAGCCCTCTTCCATTGGTTCTCCGTGAGGGAATTATTCATGCAAGTGAAGCAATTAATCATGCATTGCTTAACAGCTTAAGTATAATGATGCAAGAGTTTGGACAGAAAGTATTAATTTAAAAGTTCAGTTTTCATTCTTCTTTGTTTTGTTAAACTGGTCTAAGTTGAACTTTCTTTTTGCTGAGTTTAATTTGTTCTAGCCTCTACTATATATTGTCTCCTAAATCAAAATATTGAAATAACATTTGTTTTTATGAAACTAGCATTTTTGACCTTTAATCCTTTTTGAACAAAAACAATAATAATGAGTAAGTACTAATTTTATTTATTTTCTTATATAATTGTGTTCAGTTATTTTCTTTCAGGACATGTCTTAAGATCTTGGTGTAGAGGCTACAATGATGGATAAGTAAGAAATGGACCCTTCCTTGACAAAGTTTCATAAGAAATGGACAAAGTTGAAAAGGAGTTAAAAAGCCTCTACTGATAAACGATAAGTAAGAAATGGACCCTTCCTTGACAAAGTTTCATAAGATTAATACGAAGGTTCACATCATCGGAGTTCCAGTTTGCGGGAAAGAGCCTCTTTTGTTCAATTTGTGAGAAAAGAGCCTTTTTGAATAGATAAGTACAGATCGTGGGAAAGAGCCTCTTTCGTTAAGTGTTTCAGCGTTTCTTATAATAACGATTCTTGACTTGTACTCATTCTATTTCTTAAACTCTGTTTTTGTTGATTATATATTCTCATTATTTTCCATGACTTGCATATTTATTTTTCTCTTCAATTTTTTGGTGTGTGAATCATTGTAATATTTAGGCCAATAAAGTTTTATTGTAGTGGATCAACAATATGTCATTGTTTTCTATTAAAAAAAATACATGTCACTCTTGCACTTTTGAGCTATTTTCCATCACTAAATATAGGATAAGATGTGAAACTGTAACTATATTTTTTTTTAATTTTAAAAACACCCTATAACGGCGCTTCTAAATTAAAATGTTGTGATATCCACCATATGACAGCGCTTTATATTAAAGAAGTGATGGCATGGGTCAAGCAAAGAAAAGGCTGGTGCCACCTATAACAGTGCTTTTTGTAACATCCCCAATTTTACTAATTTCGATATTTGAAATTAGCAAACTTTTCATAGTAAATTGATGGTCAAACTAAGTAATTTAACTTGCTTGAGTATATATTAGCAAGGTTAAATTGCCATGTTGTGAAATTATGTTGCATTGGGGTAGTGTATTAACAATAATGTAGAGTGTTTATCACTTAGGGGTAAAAGGGTCCTTTTCTATTTAGTTTTCCTTCAGCTCACTTAACAACACAAAAACAAAACATATTTATTAAACACACACCCACACTAGAGGAAAACAAAATCAGTTGAAAAATAGAAAGCAAGAGAAAAGAGAGAGAGTGAGGAGAACCGTGAGAGGGAGAGAAGAGGAGAACCATAGATCCTCACCATCACCCAAATCTCATGCATGTTGCTTGTTTTGACACCATCACACTCAGTTCCTTCTCCTCTACTCACTGATATCCTTTTCAACACCCAAATCATACACCTCCTCATTTCACCATTGATGAACCTTAAGCTCAAAACTGTCAAAAATTGGAATTTGAGGGTCATGGATGCTTGATTGGATCTTGCATGTGAGTTTGAGTGCTTGAAGTTAGAGTCTCAGTAGCTGTTGTTGAAATATTGAAGCAAGAGGTAGGATTTTGGGAGTCAAATTCGAGCTCATAGGAAGCTTAAAGAAAGGACAAGGTTGCTGGAAAATATTCTGCAGAAAACTATTTTGAGCAACCCATGGTAATTTCTCTGTAACTCAGATGTCCTATGAAGTTAGCTTTTGATTCTTTTGAAACTACACATAAAATGCTTCAAGATAGGCGCAAGAACCACTTAATTTGAGTGAATATTGAGGGAGAAAAATTAATTACAAGTTTCAGTTTTGTAACAATAATGTTTTCGAACCAGTCTCCGTATTTTAGCCGTAACTCCCTGAATACTCATCATATCAGTGTTGGACTTGAACCATTAGAAAATAGACAAAATATTCTACACAATAGGTACTGGTTTGAATGGTTTTGGCTAGAAATTGAATACTTTATTCTCATTTCTAAATTACTCACAGATGCTGACCAAATTAGATCCGGTATGGGTAGAGCTTGGTCGCGTCTTCCGTTATTTGAATTGTTCGTCTCTCCGGGTGAGTGTTCTCACCACGTTATGTATTTTAAAATGTTGTGTCTATTATGAATTTACAGCATGAATTGAATTGGTTGATGAATTTTGATGATTGGCAGTGTTAAATGTGCATAAGGTTGTGCTGAAATTCTGTTTGGGATTGTTCGACATAACTTCAGTATTTCTGTAACTATGAACTTTCTGTGTGTCCAAACATATTAAGGTTTGACTTTCTGGAAAATAGGCACAATTTTCTACAATTTAGGCACTGAGTTTAGTAAATTTGGATAAGTATAACTAGAGAAATTGTACTCACAAGTCAGATCAAAAATCTAGGACTATACTGGGTGTAGGTTCGGTTATACAGTAACTGGGAACAATCTAGATGTCCAAAAATTTTGTGGTTTACCTTTTAGAAACTACACTTAATTCTTGTCAAATTGGTACTGGTTTGGTTGCATTTGGAGTTGTATAACTCGAGTTATAGGTGACACAAGTTAGGTTAAAATTCTGGAAACAATCTGGGTATGGGTTCAGTATTTCGGGCATGGTATTTTCATTTGGACTCATCTTTGAATGATTCTTATTTTATTGAAAACTAGACTTAATTGGCCACGATTTAGACTCAAGTTCCATGTAGTTTGAATGAGTATTGATCATTTTAGGAGAGTTTCAAGTTAGGTCACAGTAGCTGTTCCCTTTTCTGAACATAGTATCTTGTTTGATGAAACTGTACTTATTGGCTCACCATTTTGCAAAACAAAAGTCATATTCAGAAAATAGACATCATTAGCTTTTTGTAGAGGGGTCATTTGTTGAATTCCGTTGTCGTTTGGTCGGTCAAATAATTTTCCGAAGTTTATACTTACTTGCTGAAAACTTATTGCACCTAGACTGTCTATTGAAATATCATGAATTTGAATTATGTTTATGTATGGTGGATGATAACTTGTCACTTGAGTTCGTTAATTGAATTATATGTTGATCGGAATGTGGTATAAATGAGTGGGAACCCATAAATGGTTTTAAAGTGATGTCCAGAACATGTGTAATATTGTTCTGTGACCCTTAAAAGGTTTTAAATGGATTTCCTGAACATGTGTAATATTGTTCAGCGATTAATAATGTATTAACGGGGTGACGACTCCGAGTTATTTAGCATACTTGGTGGAGGGAAGTCATGAGCCCAGAAGCCAAGGCCCCCGCATTATCCCTCATTGGTATGTTGGATTGGGGTTTCTGTGATCTCGTGAGATTTCGTTTCACGGATTATGCTAAGCCAGAGATAAAAAAGAAATTATTTTTATGGAAAATATAATGATTCGTGCAGTGATTGCCGGATCAGAGGGCTCGTAGGGATTGAGTGATTTGGTCTCTCGAGCCGGTCTTCAAAATAATTAAGATAACTAAAAGAGAACGAATGAGAGGAACCGTAAGGGGTCTCGGAGTCACTCATTGAGATTTGTAATCTCACTGTTTATTGTTGATTGTTTTTCAGATACAAAGGTAAAGTCTAAGGATTGTTCAGGAAGTTCAGGACCCTAACTGCTTGGGGCTATCATGTTGAGGAAGTTCACGGGTCATGATGGGTACTCGGTATTAGATATCGGGTTATGGCCGAGTTTAAGTTTAGGATTAATGCACTTGGATTAGCGAATTTTTGTAATGACTGGAATTATATGAATATTTGTGGATTTGTTTATGTATCAAAATATAAAGTTTTAAAGCAAATTGATAATTCCAGTTGTTCATAATTGATTCATCAGTTACGAATTTTTGAATTCGTAGAAGTGCATCTCTGAATGGCTAAAGAAAATATCTCAAATTTGTTTTTGTCGACTACAAATTTGGGATGTTACACTTTTAATTAAAACCGCTGTGAAATGTAATCAATAACAGCATATAAAAAAAACAAGGCGTTGTTAAAAGCTACCTATGACAGCGCGTTTTCAGGGCCATAAGCGCTGTTAAAACTTATAACAACACTGGAATAGACAGCGATTTTATGCGCTCCCAAAAAAGCACTGTCATAGGCATTTTTTGGCGTAATCATTATATTTTATTTTGTAACGTTTTATTAAAAATAAAATGATGAAGTTGGTCATACACAATTATTATAATTTTGTAACGTTTTATTAAAAATATAATTAGTAATTAGATTTTGTAACATTTTAATAAAATGTAATCAAAAACTATTTTAAAATGATGAACGTTTTAATAAAATATAATCAATAATTATATCGAAAAAATGTTATCTTGTAACATTTTATTAAAATATAATCATTATATTTTATTTTGTAACGTTTTATTAAAATGATGAAGTTGGTCATACACAATTATTATCATTTTGTAACATTTTATTAAAATATAATTAGTAATTATATTTTGTAACGTTTTAATAAAATGTAATAAAAAACTATATTCAAATGATGAATATTTTAATAAAATATAATCAATATTTATGTTTTGTAACGTTTTAATAAAATATAATCAATAATAATAATCCAAAAAAAGTTATCTTGTAACGTTTTATTAAAATATAATCAATTAGTTTTATTTTGTAACGTTTTATTAAAATGATAAAGTTGGTCACACACAATTATTATTATTTTATAACGTTTTATTAAAATATAATCAGTAATTATATTTTGTAACGTTTTAGTAAAATATAATCAATAATTATATTTTGTAAAGTTTTAATAAAATATAATCAATAGTTATATCAAAAAGATGTTATTTCGTAACGTTTTATTAAAATGATGAAGTTGATCACACACAATTATTATCATTTTGTAATGTTTTATTAAAATATAATCAATAATTATATCTTGTTACAATTATTAAATAACCAATTTTGTAACATTTTATTAAAATATAATCAAATAGGACTCTATAATATATTTTAAAGTAAAACTTTTCAATGTGTCTCTAACTCTAACTAATACGTTATGTAATCTATATTAATCATCTATTACACAAAATTTTGGTAACACATTCTTAAAATAATTGTACAAAACGTATTTTTCATAACTTTTGATTCATTTGATCAAAGTTCATATGGATAATGTTTATAAGAAACTTTTAACGTATCGTATGATTTTTTTATATTGATGACACCTTACAAATTTATATGGGTATATTACAAATTTATATGGGTACGCTACAATTGATACACCCATTTTCAATTGAACATGAATATTAATATGGGTACGTTATAAATTTCTTCATTTAACGATGGTAACGTATTTTTAAAATTTGTAACGTCTTTTATTTATGCTGTAACAATATAATTATACATTAAAATTAGATTATACATTAAATTTCAAAATTTGTAACGTCTTTTATTTATGTCGTTATAATAATGGATTAAATCATTGTATAATACATATAAATGATTTAATGCATCTGTTTTGATTTAATAGTATCGTATATATCCAAGATTGATTTAATAGTTAAATATATATTCAAATATGTCTCCATTATTAATACATCAGTTTTGATTTATTAGTAACGTGTAAATTCAATTTATGCTTTAGACCAAAAGAATTTATATTTTTTTTTGACAAAGAATATATATATGTTGTATATTATAGATTGAATTAAAATACATGGGTGTTTATAATTTTGACGTTCATATATTTTTACTCAAAGAATTAATATATTATATATACTAAAAGAATTTATATATTACATATTTGTATATTTCTATGAATATACATGGGTATAATACAATTTCATTTGATTTCCTAATTTTTTAGATGATTTTTCAATTCTATTATCAAATGCATAATGAATACTCCTAGAAATCATAAGTTTATATATGTGAGTATTTCACTTTTTTTTAAATAATCAAATTAAATATTATGACGTTTATATATAAATGTGATAATACTTATTTTTTACTCATACAATTTATATATCAAATATCATTTAGTGAGAATATAATTGTCAGAAAATCTACTCACTTTGTTTTATGTGAATAATGATGTGTTGTCTTTCTTCCATCTGGTTTTTCTGTATGCTTGCACTTTTTCATCTACAATTCATTTTGATGTTTATTTCAAATTAACATGATATAACGTGAAAGTGCAACAATATATATGTATATTTTGTTATGTAGTTGTATTATATAACAGCAGTAGCTTATATTTTCTCATGTAGGCTTATATTGAAAAAGATGACAGCAAAAAGGTGAAACAATAGTAAGGGGAATGCATGCACCAAAAATGGGGGCAATGGATATTAATTATCAGGTTTCACTTCCCCCTCCCTAATTTGTTTAAGGGTAGTTATATTCCAGTGGGAATACAATTTCATTTGATACAATTGTTCTAGTATCCTGATAGGTTAAATCCATGCACATGAGTGTAATACAATTTCATTTACTCACAAGAAAGTGGGGAGAGGACGTAGTCAGGTTTGGGTGAACCTCTATAACTCTACTGTGATATTTACTAGCTTTCCTTACTATTTGCTAAACTTGCTATAACATATTTGCGGTTGTTCAAACTAAGAGAAAGTTAATTTTTTCAACCTTCTCAAAACGGCCTTTAACTAAGAACTTATCATCTATGTTTTAAACTCAAGATAAAACCAACATATCTCTTAAAAGCTATAATTCATAACTATCCCTCATCATTAAGAAGTTAGTATTCTATATTGATTATCTATTGTTACTTGTTAAAATATAAGTAGTAAGCTCATTAGTTGGTTAGTAAGGCCCATTAGATAGTAAGGTCATTTGATAGTAAGGCCTATTAGTTGGTTAGTATATAAGGTAGATGGTACACTCATTTGTAATCATCTTCTTCTCATTAGTAATATTTTTACCAATTTCAATATAATAGACTTTTAGAGTTTTCTCTCCAATTTCCATGGATGCCATGTTTTTCAACATGGTATCAGAGCAAACATGGTATCCTCCATGAATTCCGCTGAACTTTAGGTTCCTTTTTTTATATTTTCTTAGTTTTCTTTTCTTTCATTTCTTTTTCTATTTTTCGTGATTCCTTTTGTTTTCTTATTTCCTTGATATCCAGATATTTGAGATATTATTCCTTTCTCCAAAAATAAAAAATAAAAAAATATTGTTCTCATCTCCTATCCAGCTTCGTCATCATCGCCATCTTTAAATCTTTGGAATCTGAAACTGGTGTACTTGTGAAATTTTTCAATTGCGATTTGTGTCATTTGATTCCGATCTTGTAGAAATTAGGGTTTCGTTTATCTTCTAATTTTCTTCAGATTATAATTTCGGATAAACATCTTGTTACGGTGAATAGGAGAGGACGAGATTTTGTTCACGACGATCGATTCAATGATTTTTCTTCTGTGGAGAGTGCCTCTTCACGCTAAGGAATTGGATCTGACGTGAGGTCGTCATCCCCGGGAGAAGACGGCGGTTTGAGGAGTGGTGTTGTGCTTTTTGTGGCTATTATCGGTGTTGTTTCAGATCCATTAAGGAGTTGCATCCGTCGGCGGCCGCTCTATGTTTTTTGTCCTTCTCTGTAGGTGTCTTGCTGCCTATCTATAGTTCCATTTACCTTGCTGGTTCGGTGTAGTATGTTGCTGCCTTGCTGCCGCTTTTCGGTTTTACTACCACGTCGATTTGGACGTTCTCTCTGCAAGATCAGGTATGGCCTGTTCTTAGAAGCTATGGTGTGGATAATCATAGGAACTTTTTTTTTGAGAAACCGTGTTGAAATGAGCAAAACTTTTGAAGTGTTGGTGAAGCTTGACAAAAGGTTTGAGATTGTCGTGCCTAGAAATCTTGCTGTTGTTGTTTGTTTTAGGATTTTACCATTTGATAAAGTTTATAATGGTAAAGTACTAAATGGAGATGTCAAATTAAATGCTGCTAAGATTGTTAATGGTTATGTTAATAATGGAGATGTGAAATTATCTGGGGATGTTGTTGCAAATGAAGTTAATCGCAACTTGTTTGATTCCATCATTGGTTCAAGTTCAAATGGGGCACCTTCATTGTCTTCCCTTGGGTTGAATTATCTGGAAGAGAGATTTTTTTTGAGGAAGCACTTGCTGATTATCAGAACATATCTGCTGCAATAATTAAGGGAGAACATGAAGCTTGTTTGCTCTACAGTGAGCAGTTCAAGAAACGTCTTGTTGAGAAATTCAAGCAAGGGATTTTGGGGATTGAACAACTTGCTGCTGGAGGTTTGTTGATGCTGTTTTAGGCTTGTTGTGGTTGCTGGTTTGGCTCATAAAATGGATCACAAAAATGCAAAATGTTCACTTGGATTCTTTAAGTCCTCTGGTTTGCAAGATTGCCATGATGGTAATAGGTGACACTATAAAACCTCATCAATTAGCACTTCATCCAAGTAGCAGTTTACCATTTTTCATCTGTTTTGCTGTGGTGGTGCCCTTCAGGGACATTGGTGTTTCGGTGAGGTGTTTGGTCTTTTGTCTTGGAGACTTGAACTTGGATACGGATTGAAAAATCCTTATTTCTATGCTTCTTTTTGTACTGTCTTTGCTTTTGGATTCAAGTGCTTCTATTGGACACTTGATTGATTTGGTTACTGTGATATTTAGCCTTAATTGGCTTGATTTTGGCTTCTGTTTGTGGTGGTTAAGCATGATGCTTCTGCTATAAATGGTTAAGCATTGAGATTTTGCTTCTTTCTTGAGTGATTGAGTACTCTTGATGGTTAAGCGTTGATGTGCTTCTGCCAAGTGGTTAAACTTTGAGGTATAGTTTCTGTTTGGTGGTTAAGCCTTTGGCCCTATGGCCTTGTTGATGTTTGCTTCTGCCCTATGGTGGTTAAGCTTTTTGGCCTATGGCCTTGTTGATGTTTGCTTCTGCCTTATGGTGGTTAAGCATTTTGCTTCTTTCAAGTGATTAAGCCTTGAGTTATGGTTTTTTTTTGCTTGATTGTTAAGTGTTGGTTTGTTGCTTCCTCCGAGTAGTTAAACCTTGAGTTGTGGTTTCTACGCGATGGTTAAGCTTTTGTTGACTTCTTTCACACTTGGATGGTTATGCCTAAGAGTGGAGTTTGTTGATTCCTTTGGAGTAAATGTTGTGGAGACGCCGGAAGAAGCTTGAAGGGGCCCGATAGTTGGTCGAAGACTTCTAGGAGCTATGCACCTCAACTACTACCAATTCGAAGATTGTTCTTTATTTTCCTTACTATTATAGTATCTTTGTATCTTTGCATTGCTTATCTCAAGCTGGAAGTGTTGTAAACACCGTCCAGCTTGCGGGAGGCTGTTAAAATATAAGTAGTAAGCTCATTAGTTGGTTAGTAAGGCCCATTAGATAGTAAGGTCATTTGATAGTAAGGCCTATTAGTTGGTTAGTATATAAGGTAGATGGTACACTCATTTGTAATCATCTTCTTCTCATTAGTAATATTTTTACCAATTTCAATATAATAGACTTTTAGAGTTTTCTCTCTAATTTTCATGGATGCCATGTTTTTCAACATTACTAACCTTCTTCATTGAGGTGTTAGTATTCTATATTGATTATCTATTGTTACTAACCTACTCATGTATTTTATGCATAAATCATATACTAGCATTTGATTAATCCTAAGAAGCTTAAATCTGAAATGATTTCATCCTCATAAGCTTCTCTAGATTAAAGAATTTATCCTTCACACACACATATATATATATATATATATATATATATATATATCTTGATAATATTTTCCTCAAGTGATCAAACACTAAATGTCCCTGTTCAACAAAAGGATAAATTTCATATGATGTACAAAATGTTTTTATGCATAAACACAACACAAGACTCACTATGTATTGAACTTATCAACAAGAGAAGGTTCAATGTAAGGAACCTATTTAGGTAAAGGAAGTTCCATTGTGGAACCCACTCATCCAAGAGAAGGTTAAACACTTTGAACTTACTTAACTAGAGAAGGTTCACTTCTTCGGACCTACTCAACATGAGAAGGTTCATTGTGTGGAACCTACACAACATAGCGAAGGTTTAATGCATGGAACCTACTCAAGAAGAGAATGTCTTGTGAAAATATTTTATGACTAACTATCTCATCTCCAAGTATAAACTTGAGAGGACACTTTCTAAGTTGCAGGATATAAATTTTCAAAGGGTCACAATTCAACCCCTCCCCTTCTTGTGACTCTATGCGCCAGTTCAGTTGGAGCCCTTCAAAAATCCCCCAAAGCTCCGCTATGTAGGGGTTACAAAAGCCAAGAGATTTAGAGAACCCCAGCTGCCAATGACCCTCCTCATTACACAGCACACCACCACATCCTGCTATACCACAACCACAGTTACACGCACCTTCAACATTCAACTTAAGCCAACCTTTCTCAGGAGGCAATCAACGCACCATAATAGACCTGGCAGTCCTAGCAGGCTGCATAATTTGGTGCTTGGAAGCATGCAAATATTGTTTAGTGTCCCGAATAATCTCCAAGCATGGGTGCCAAGGCAGAGCAACATTATCACTATGCACCATTTTGTTCCTCCAAAACCATAAATAGTGGCACGCCTTGGCCCAAATGGCTGACCAAGGCAGCTCACAATCTCTGCCAAAATCACTGCTCATGTTGCTATGAATCCAGTAAAACTTATGGTGAGGGAATGACGCCTCAATCCAAGGCAGAGAAGACCAGGACTCGCAGGGAGTTGAACTTGAGACCTCTCGAATACAACTCTTGGCATGTTCCACTAGGCCAACCCCTTAGGATTCTCCACAGTTCCACAATGGTAGCAATTGGCATTAAATTTATATTTTTAATGATTGCGACCTTTACAAATTAAAATTGTTTATTTTCTCCAACTAATATGTACTTATCAAATGCTAATTATTTCGTATAAGTATTTTTACAAATTAAAATAAGAAACAAATACAAATATATATATATATATATATATATATAAATTAAACTTTTTACAATTTCTACAATCTATACTAATACCTATACTAATACATAAAGAGAGTGTCTTAATAAAACTGTTTTTAGGGTTTCCATATTTCACTTTCCATTTATACCCTTACTAAAAAGACACACGGAACTACCAAACACACTCCAAACTACTCTTTCCAATTTTATTAACCGCAACCTGTTAATTCTTCACTACACCAAAAGAAACCGGCAACAAAAACTACCATTGTCCCCTCACGGAGTCACAGTTACCAAGCTTACAAATAATTGAAGGCCACTTGATCAATTCAATTGTATTCTTTTTTCTTTTGACAAAACAATTGTATTCTTTTGTTATCTTCTTCCTTTATTGTCGTCACTTTTTTTGTCTAAATTTTAATTAAGTTCATCTTTCTTTTATGTTGTACTGGTGCTTATGTTATTTATGTTTGATTAAGGGTGAATTTTTGTGTATTTTGCATTTATATGGAATTTGTTGGTTGTTCTAATTAAGAGTGTTGGATTCATGCATGTTTGCTTCATATACTTGGATTTCGGTTTGGTCGCCCCTGTGTTGTTGGGAACAATATGAGATTTCGGTTCAAACGGGTTGTTTTGTAATTTGTTCTGGTCTTATTTTACTTCATTCAGTTCATCACCCATATGGGCAATATCTAATAAGACATGTATGTTGAGGCTCTTGGTATTGGCATTGATCTTCATTAAAATAAAAATATATGTATGTTTCACCCATGTCTAGAGATTATTTGTCCCCCCATATGGGCCATATCTAACAAGAAGATATGTAATTATGTATGCTTAATTGATTAATTTACAACTTTCTGTTTTTGTTTCTATGCTTGCTTCCTGATTCTAGATTCAGATTTATGAAGCAAGTAATCACCTAGGATGAGTGACATTCAAAATCAGGGGCTGAAAAAATGGTACAATGTGTTGCATATATGTTCCTAGGATGACTGACATTCAAAATGGATCTGCAGGGTGTTGGAATATTTTATTCCAATATCATAAATAATGGGCATATATTCTTTATTAATTATATTAGCTATTTATCAATTAGGAGCCTTGATTGATATGTGATCAAAATAAGTAAAAGGCTATATTGGATTTCTAATTATATAATTAATTAATTAATTATTATTGATATGGGCCCAATATGAGTGGATGTCAGTGATAGCCCATTAGAGGGATAATGGGAACCCTAATAGACTGTCACACTATAAGTAGGCTATGGTCCCCAATATACCGGACTAACCGCAACACACACGTTTACTCTCCTCTCCCCATCTGAAGAGAGTCTAAGGCACTAGGAGTCCCGGTTGAGGAAGAACCATAAAGCCAACGAGTAGCTGTTGCTCGTTTTCACTCACTCTTTCTTCTCAGGATTCGTTCTCCACTTCTTTGCTATG
Source organism: Astragalus glycyphyllos (assembly GCA_963573325.1). NCBI lineage: Eukaryota > Viridiplantae > Streptophyta > Magnoliopsida > Fabales > Fabaceae > Astragalus > Astragalus glycyphyllos. The sequence continues at coordinate 44,328,619 of OY754307.1, forward strand.
GATCCAGGTATTTATCTAATCCTTGATATATCAACATGTCGTAGATCCTAAGGTTATCAAGGTTATGGCTTTGTTCTTGATTATATAGAAGCATGCTTGTATGTCATTGTTTTCCGCTATAGTATATTCGTGATTACAAGCATGTCTTGTAGATAGATTAATTCCTACAAGTGGTATCAGAGCTGTCTTCTATGTTGATTTATTGGGATTTATTTTGGTGATACAATTAGGTTCTCCTCTATCATATGTATTTTGTTGTGTACTTTTGTTGTTTCACGATTTTCCGATAAGCGCATGTCACTGAATTTGTTATCCGTGTGTTATTGGATTCATAGTCAATAGGTGATAAAATTTGGCTTTTTCATCCGTTGGCTCTATCACATGAATTGATGAATAAATATATGATTAATTGAATCTTCATGTAATTGTTATACAATCAGATCCAATTTTTATTGTTATCATTGAATTCATATAAGAGATGGTTGATTTCTTGCCTATAATATAATATAATGATCGTGGCAATCAAGGCTATTGAATAATAGGATCGCATCGTATCTCTTTCCTCTATCACACTTAATATTTATTTGCGTTAGATTCATAGAGGATAAATAACCTTTTTTTTTTATATATTCAATAATATTTCGGTGTTCTCATTATTGAATAATTTGCGTGGTTATGGTTATGGCCTTAGTATTTCGGTGTTGTTTATACGTTTATTTATTTCGGGCCGACCTGCGTGTCGTGATTTTAGTTTAAATGCGGTCTGCGCACCGTGACTTTCTCTTTATTTATTTTATTTTATGTCTAATATTGTAATTGATCGAGAAAGGCAAAAGGGGACAATACCATAGAGAACGCCACTTGGAGAGGCCGTTTTTTCCGCTAAAGAATTGTAATTTTTGTAATTTTATTCTTTGGCGTTTAGGAGGCCATAACCGTACATTCAGTTTTTTTTTTCTACGCTTATGTGTAGGATATATGTGAATTAAGACCCTTTCCCATATTTTATTATTAGCATAAAATTGTCTAGTATATTTTAATTGAGTTGGTTGAAATAACACGTTGCCAAAGTAACCTCTGTTACGTAGGTCAATTTGATTAAATTTACAAAAGATGTAGTGTGAAATTATTCATGCGAGTTGTTGTCGGCCCAAAGGAAGGCGCAACTTGGCCGAATAATAACATGCATGTGATGGTAAATGTGTGGTGATTATAAAGTTATTTATCCATGTGAGCAATTGGGGTGCCCAAAGGCAACCATTGTTTGACAGGACTTATCACCAATATTTGATCATTGCGTTGAGAGTACTGCTTGCAGTTAGTCTTTGCAATCCAAAGATTGGGGACTAATGGTGCGCTTAGTATCTTGTTTGGGTCTTTTAATTCACAATTAAAGTTATTTTTGCACATCTAATAATTATTTATAATTTGATGTGCTACTAATGTTGATTGTATGTTTATTTGTTCTTTTTTAGTTGCTGTTGCTAGCTCTTCAATTTTGTTACTCAAATTAACCAAATCCCTATGCTGAATGGGATGAATTTCAAGTCTTGGAAGGAATCCGTTGAAATCGTTCTCGGATGTATGGACTTAGACCAAGCACTGAGGGAGGAACGACCCATTCCCACTCCGGAGAACTCTTATGAGCTCAAAATTGAGAAATGGGATCGGTCCAACCGAATGTGCCTCATGATCATCAAGAAATCAATTCCGGAAGTTTTCCGGGGCTCAATTACTGAGAATGAGAATGCTAAAAAGTTCCTGGAATCAATAGAGAAATCATTTGAAAAAAGTGATAAGGCTGAGATAAGTAGCCATTTGGCCAAACTTACCTCTATGAAGTATAATGGTAAAGGGAACGTAAGGGAGTACATTATGGAGATGTCCAACCTTGCATCAAAACTCAAGGCACTAAAGATGCACATCCCTGATGATGTGATTGTGCATTTGGTTTTGATCTCTCTTCCTGCACAATTTGGACAATTTGTGGTGACATATAACACTCAGAAGGACAAATGGTCCCTCAATGAGCTTATGTCTCACTGTGTGCAAGAGGAAGAGAGACTGCGAAGGGGAAGGACTGAAAGTGCTCATTTGGCTTCAAATTCTCAACACAAGAAGAGGAAAAATAATGTTACTGCAGAAGGTTCTTCTAAGAAGAAGCAGCAGAAAAACCAAGATAAGGGCTCAGCTTGTTTTTTCTGCAAAAGGGCAGGACACATGAAAAAGGATTGTCCTAAATATGCCACATGGCGTGTAAAGAAGGGTAAACCTCTCACTTTTGTTTGTTCTGAAGTTAATTTAGTTTCAGTACCTAAAGATACTTGGTGGGTAGATTCTGGTGCTACTACTCACATTAGTATGTCCATGCAGGGTTGCCTGTGGAGCCGACCATCGAGTGATGCTGAAAGATTCATCTATGTGGGCGATGGCACTAAAGTTGCAGTTGAGGCTATAGGAACTTTTAGACTATTTTTAAAGACTGGTTATTATTTGGATTTGTTTGAGACATATGTTTGCCCGTCAATTAGACGGAATTTAATTTCAGTTTCGGTTTTGGACAAATCTGGTTATGACTGTTCATTTAAAGATGCCAAAACTAGTCTCTCTTATGGTCCAAATATTATTGGTTACGGGTCTTTAATTGATAATCTTTATATGCTTGATGTTAAGCATTCCTATAACCAAATATTGCAAATAAGTTCACATGGTACGAAACGAAAATTAAATGAGAATTCCGCCACTTTATGGCATAAGCACTTAGGTCACATCTCTAAACAGAGAATTCAGAGGCTTGTGTCGGAGGATATTCTTGGACCCTTAGATTTGTCTGACTTTCAAGTCTGCATAGAGTGTATTAAGGGCAAACAAACGAACAAAAGGAATTTAGGTGCCGAAAGAGCTAAAGACGTCTTAGAACTAATACATACAGATATTTGTGGTCCTTTCCCTACAAATTCTTGGAATGGGCAAAGGTACTTTATTATGTTCATAGACGATTACTCGAGATATGGTTACCTATATTTAATTCATGAGAAGTCTCAATCTCTAGACGTTTTCAAGTCTTTCAAAGCTGAAGTAGAACTTCAATTAGGAAAGAAAATTAAAGCTGTCAAATCGGACCGTGGTGGTGAATACTATGGTAGATATGACGGATCAGGTGAGCAACGTCCAGGGCCCTTTGCACTTTTCCTCAATGAGTGTGGAATCGTTCCGCAATACACAATGCCGGGTAAACCCAGCATGAATGGAGTTGCAGAACGACGAAATCGGACTCTTAAGGATATGGTGAGGAGTATGATTAGTCATTCTTCATTACCAGAGTCACTTTGGGGAGAAGCATTGAAAACAGCAGTTTATATCCTCAATAGAGTACCAAGCAAAGTAGTCGCTAAGACCCCTTATGAGCTATGGACTGGAAAAAAGCCCAGCATTAGGCACATACACATTTGGGGGTGTCCAGCTGAAGCCAAGCCTTACAGGCCGCATGAAGGTAAGTTGGACCCTAAGACAGTTAGTTGTTATTTTGTTGGGTACGCAGAACACTCTCGCGGGTATAAGTTTTACAACCCCACTACAAGAACATTTTTTGAAACGGGAAATGCAAGATTTCTTGAGGATGTTGAGTTTGGAGGGGAAGGAAACATAAGGAGTGTTGCTTTTGATGAAGAAACTGTTACTGACAGTGGTCAAGTCTTAGTACCTGTCATTGTTCAAGCAACAGATCCAGAAATGAATGAGAATGTTATTCCTAACATTGCTCAAGAAGAAATCAACACTGAGTTTCCTCCTCAAGCACCACCAGAAGTTCAAACTCGACAACCTCAAGAGGTGCCAGTAAGAAGATCCACTAGAGAGAGGAGAAGTGCAATTTCGGATGATTATGTTGTATTTCTCCAAGAACATGAGGAAGGTATTGGCTTGACTGAGGAAGATCCAGTCAACTTTAGTCAGGCCATGAATAGTTCTAACTCTCTTAAGTGGATTGATGCCATGAAGGATGAGATGAAGTCAATGGCTGACAATGGCGTTTGGGATCTTGTCAAGTTACCTGAAGGTAAGAAACCCATTGGTTGCAAATGGATATTTAAAACCAAGAGGGATTCCAAGGGTAACATTGAAAGATATAAGGCTCGTCTTGTCGCCAAAGGCTTCACTCAAAAGGAAGGCATTGATTACAAAGAGACTTTCTCTCCAGTTTCTTCGAAAGACTCTCTCAAGATTATTATGGCACTAGTGGCTCATTTTGACTTAGAGCTGCATCAGATGGATGTGAAGACTGCGTTTCTAAATGGAAACATTGACGAAACAATTTATATGGTGCAACCAGAAAACTTTGTTTCAGGTGATCCAAAGTCTATGGTATGCAAACTAAAGAAATCCATTTATGGCCTTAAACAGGCTTCCCGTCAATGGTATTACAAATTTCATCAAGTTATTACCTCTTATGGTTTTCAGACTAATGTGGTTGATGATTGTGTATACCAAAAGTTCAGTGGTATACCAAAAGTTCAGTGGGAGTAAATTTATCTTTTTGGTATTATATGTGGATGATATCCTATTAGCAAGCAATGATATAGGCTTATTGCACGAAACTAAGAGATTTCTCACGAAGAATTTCGAGATGAAAGATCTTGGGGACGCCTCCTTTGTCTTGGGTATCCAAATCCTTAGAGATCGCTCTAGGGGTATATTGGGATTGTCACAAAGGAGCTATATCGATACAGTTTTGGATAGATTCTTCATGAAAGATAGTAAACCGGGAGATACACCCGTGGCTAAAGGAGACAAGTTCAGTCTCAATCAGTGCCCCGCTACAGATCTTGAAAAGGTAGAGATGCAAAAGGTTCCTTATGCTTCGGCTGTGGGAAGTCTTATGTACGCTCAAGTTTGTACTCGTCCTGACATAGCATTTATAGTGGGAGTTCTTGGTAGATATTTGAGTAATCCTGGTATGCAACATTGGACAGCGGTGAAGCGCGTGATGCGCTACTTGAAGAGAACAAGAAACTACATGCTTACCTATCGGAAGTCGGATAACTTAGAGGTCATAGGGTATTCTGACTCTGATTTTGCGGGATGCCCGGATAGCAGACGTTCCACATCTGGTTACATTTTTCTTTTGGCTGGAGGGGCTATTTCCTGGAAGTCTGCCAAGCAGACTTTGTGGCTCCTTCAACCATGGCAGCAGAGTTTGTGGCCTGTTTTGAGGCATCAAATCATGCTTTGTGGCTGCGAAATTTTGTCTCAGGCCTAAGCATCATTGGAAGCATTAAGAGGCCATTGAAGATTTATTGTGACAATAGTGCAGCCGTCCTATACTCTAACAACAACATGAGTTCCACAAAGTCGAAATTCATCGACATCAAGTATCTTGTTGTAAAGGAAAGAGTTCAAGAGAAACAAATTTTGATAGAATATAGGGACCAACTTTATGCTAGCAGACCCACTAACCAAAGGCTTGACACCTAAAGTTTACCACGAGCACATTGCTCATATGGGTATTGGTTTTGAGATTGCCTTAGATTAGTGGGAGTCTTTTTCTTGTTTTCCCTTATGTTCTAGAATTTTGGCATTGATACAGACTTTATGTTATTTTGACTTTCTGCAGAATTAAGTTGTTATTATTAAATGTGTTTGTATCATATTATATGCAAAACAAATTTTGCATTTTCAGCAACTTCAGTTTGATCTCACTAAAGACTTAAGTTGGACCAATTGGAAATAGGCATGACATGAGATCACATTGCATGAAATTTCCACGCCACTCATCCATATTGATCTATGTCATCGAGTATGTTAATATGATGGTCATCGGGGTACAGTCACAAAAGACGTTAGTGACGACAGCCGCGGTGGTCTCATTGTTGATATATGAGGTGGACCAGATTGTATAGGGAAATCTAAAGATAAATAGCATTCGGATGCCGGCCTAAAGTATTATGATATAATTAGTATAATATATTGCCCAAGTGGGAGATTGTTGGAATATTTTATTCCAATATCATAAATAATGGGCATATATTCTTTATTAATTATATTAGCTATTTATCAATTAGGAGCCTTGATTGATATGTGATCAAAATAAGTAAAAGGCTATATTGGATTTCTAATTATATAATTAATTAATTAATTATTATTGATATGGGCCCAATATGAGTGGATGTCAGTGATAGCCCATTAGAGGGATAATGGGAACCCTAATAGACTGTCACACTATAAGTAGGCTATGGTCCCCAATATACCGGACTAACCGCAACACACACGTTTACTCTCCTCTCCCCATCTGAAGAGAGTCTAAGGCACTAGGAGTCCCGGTTGAGGAAGAACCATAAAGCCAACGAGTAGCTGTTGCTCGTTTTCACTCACTCTTTCTTCTCAGGATTCGTTCTCCACTTCTTTGCTATGGATCCAGGTATTTATCTAATCCTTGATATATCAACATGTCGTAGATCCTAAGGTTATCAAGGTTATGGCTTTGTTCTTGATTATATAGAAGCATGCTTGTATGTCTTTGTTTTCCGCTATAGTATATTCGTGATTACAAGCATGTCTTGTAGATAGATTAATTCCTACACAGGGTGTTTGTTTTGCTAGAAGAGATGCGGATGAAGAGGAGCGAAAAAGTTATACAATGTGTTGCATATGTTCCTAGATTTTCAGGTTCATTTTTAATTACTGATCCCTTCCTTCTTTATGGCTGTGGAGTATATATTTTCTCTTTAGTTTAATTCCATTTTCTTTCTTAAAATTGTTCTAATAGTTATTGTTTTTAGAAAACTTCAATAATATTAATTATTTGTTTGTTATTAACTTAATTCTGGAAATAATGCAGGTAGAGTTTTGGGTAGTCTGGTGCTGACATTGCGTGGATAGATACCAGGGATTATATAGGCCATTTTCGTATTGGTTGGACAACACTAATATACCAATTTACAATTTGTACATTATCTTTTCTTTATAATATGTACTACTAGAAACATGGGCATTTCTTCCCATTTTTCTCTCTAATTTCTTTCTCTGTGATGTTGTTTTTGGGCCATTATGTCCGTCTATTTGCTAGGTGGAATTAGTTTTGGATGTAGATTCACTTTTTATGAGTGGTTATTGAAGACAATTTATTATTTTTTCATTCTTTTGTGTTTATAAAACATTTTTGCAACAAAGAAAAGAATGCAATATGGAAGAGTGAGTAGTCACAATTTGTGAGTGTTAAATATTAGAGGAAAAATAGCATTTTCAAGTATGCCTAATAAAATGCATTAGAATATGCAAATTCACAAGCAAAGTAAAAACAAAATTTTATGGGACGAAGCTCATTTGGGCTGAGCTAACCCAGTTCAGAACTCACAATAAGCCATATTACATAAGTATCTACTGTAGCGCAGTACGTGCCCGTCTTCCGCTAGTAATAAATAAATCAACATTTTAATAATTTACTTATATGTTTGAATAAATATGTTTCACGAGTTTTACGATCCATCCAAGATTTTGTTAAAAAAATCTTAATGAAAATGTGTTGATATTTTTATGTTACAGTCATGTTACAGTCTATCATTAATATAAGTATAAATATTCAATAATGCTTTTATATGTTATTATTATATGTTTAAAAAAGTTGTATAAAAGAAGGCAAAAGCCCATTTTATTCAGATATTTTAACACAACTATTATATAACTAAAAGCACAAACCATCACTATTTCCATAATGGATTTTCTACTATACTTTTTAGAAAAATTATTTTGAATTGAAATTGAACACTTCAAGATAAATAACTCTAATACATAAATATTTTTAATTAAATATATACATCGAAATTTTTTAATATATAAACCGTACAACTTTAAATACACAATATGTGTTGCATGGACCAAACATCTAATCTATGTAAGATGACAACTCAGCTATGATATACTCATCATCATTTGCGGGCAAAGTATGCGATGTGGTTTATAAAGACAGATGTAACAAATTTGTAAACATGTTGATGTTGATACTTAAGTTTTATTAGCAAGTTATACAATATACTACTCGATATGTCTCATATTAAGTGTCATTTAAGGTTATACGCGGGTATTAAGAAAATGATTGGATATACTAAATTTTATGGTAAAAAATATGAAAGGACTAAAACACCCTTACACTTTTCTTGGTTGGTGCAAAGACACAGTTATTGATATTCTAAAGTAAGGGTATTGTTGGAAAATAATAATAAATGTTGTATTGGGATTCTAAAGTGACAGATAATCTGAGACAAAGAAAAATGGCAAATAGGACACTTAATATGAGACGGAGGGACTAGCATTTATTTTTATTGCACTTTGCTACTAACTTACAACAAAAAAAATATTTTACAACCACTTTCAATAACATGCTTAAACCCGTACAAGGTACGAGTCAATTATTCTTGTTTTTTTTTTAGATAAGCAATACTTTCATTGAAGGGAGCACAAGGGGTGTTCAGCCCTTACAATGGGAATAAAGCAAAGGGGGAGAGCCTCCTCAAAACCTCCCTAAGCCAAAACCCATTGGGAAAAAGACTCAGGGAGATAAAAGAGTACTTCGTACAACCTGCACTACAGTGAGGATAAGCAACCTAACTCACTGTTTCTCCCCCTAAAGACTACAAATTATTTAAGCATTGTAGTGGATTAGACCACCACATTGAAATGGAAAAGGAGGAATTACAATTCAATCTATAAATACACCAACACCAAGATAGACTTTTAATACGATTCACCACCATCTCGATATTTGGCTCCTCATTATTGAAAATAGCTCCATTCCTCGCCAGCCATATGCTCCAACAAGTAGTTAACCAAACCACGTGCTTCGTGCGTTTTGCTTTCTTCCCCTTACACAAGCAGCAACAATGGTGGACAAGACCAACAACATCCAAAGATAAATCAAGAGCAACACCAATCCAAGATGTAACACACTTCCAAACCGAATTCGCGAACCCGCAATGGAGGAACAAATGATTCACGGACTCACGCTGAACGTGACAGAACGAGCAACGAGCATCGTCTTCCAAGTGGAGAACATTCCTGCGCAATAGTTGCTCGCGCATCGGCAACGTATCCAACAGCAACCGCCAGCTAAAAACCAAAACTTTCGAAGGCACTATTGATTTCCATAAACCTGCAAAAAAATTCTGCTGCACCAAGACATTAGAGGATAAATCACTACGGACCAACTGAATATAAAAGGTTTTGACCGAATAATTCTTCGATTGATCGAGCGGCCAAATCCAAGAATCCATCTTCAATCTCGTTGGAACCACGGGATGGAGAATATCTCGCAGAATGTCTGCCTCAGCTGTTCGGACAGCATCATTACCGAGATGTCGAGGTTCCAACCAACGCCAAGAATCATTATGCCAGACACCAGATTCAGCCACCGTTAAATTCTGTTGTCCAACACCATTATACAGGAGAGGAAAGACCTTAAACAAAGGGTCAATCCCAAGCCATTGGTCCTTTCAGAAATTAATTGAAGCACCATCACCCAAACCTCTTCTAACACACCAAGCAAACCTTCTTTGTTCCTCTACATTAACATCCAAGTTCACCAAGTCCCTCCACCAAATGGATCCTGTGTCCCTACGACGATTACCTTCCACCAAATCCTGAACTAATGAAGAAGCCAAATCCCCTACAAGATAACATACGACTCCAACTCACACAGGGATCCGATAAAGCTCTCCATTTCCACTTAGACAACAAAGTTATATTAAATAATTCAAGGTTTTTGATCCCGAGACCTCCCTCTTCCTTTGGTTTACAAATACTATCCCAAGCCACCCAACACATTCCCCTCTCCCCCTCTTTGATACCCCAAAGAAAATCCCTTTGGATTTTAACCATCTTCTTGATTACTACCTTCGGAGCTTTATAGAAAGAAAACATATATAGTGGCATGCTATTAAGAACGGAGTTTATAAGAGTTACCCGACCTCCAATGGATAGAAAACGACCCTTCCACAAAGACAACCGCTTTCTAACTGCTCCTAAAACATAGCTCCAAGTTGCTTCCCTCCTCAGATTAGCGCCAATTGGGATTCCCAGAAACTTGAAGGGGATGGATTCCGTTCTACAAAATAGGAAAGTGCTAGCTCTCTCCAAAAACCCATCCAGAGTGTGGATACCTATAAGCTTGCTCTTGTGAAAATTTACCTTCAAACCGGAAACAAGCTCAAAGGATCTCAAAATAGACTTGATACTCCAAAGATTTGCCCAAGAAGCTTTGCCCACAAACATTGTGTCATCCGCAAATTGAAGAATAGAAAAGTTCAAATCCTCATTGAAAGAAAAACCTTGATAATCACCAATATCCACCGCCTTCATCATCAACACCGACAAGGCCTCAGCCACTATAAGAAAGAGGAAAGGCGACAAAGGGTCCCTTTGTCACAGACCACGCTGAACTTTGAAATCTTGAGTTGGGCTACCATTCACTAGAACCGACATGGAGCTAGTACACACACAAGACTTAATCCAAGCAATCCAACGTTAGGGGAAACCATTCTTGTTGTTAAATGAGCGCCCGTCTTATAAATTATTGGATTATTAATTCAAATGTTATAATTTAATTTTACAAACATTTACCAACATTTACATTCCAACGTTCATTTGTTATGGTTTTATAGGATCATTCAAGAATGAATTTGAAGGCTTAATATTTTGTTTGTTTTCTACACCTCTACACAAAGGTATTAAGTGTTAAGTGTTATTTTGTTTGTTTTCTACACCTCTACACAAAGAAGGTGCGTGAAGATATGTGTTACAGTTACATAATATTGTGTTGGTTGGTTTAAAGGATTAAGAAAATGAAAGGAAAAATGGGCATGAAGAAGGCAACAATAGAACATACCTTAAGACTCAATGATGATTAGATGTTGAAGGCATGCAGTAAATATTGTTAATTTCAGTGGGTGATTGTAAGATGTGAGAATGCAGAAATAGAGGAAGTATAAGTTTGGCAGGAAAGTGTAACCGTTGGAGTGTTAGTGAAGGCTGTGATCTAATTAGTAGCAGTTTTTTTTTTAAAACCTCTGTAGTGTGTCAGTGTGTGGTTGTAAGGGTATTAGGGGAAAGTTAAAAGTGGACACCAGAAAGTTAGTTATTAGGAGTAACCCTCTTTATCTATTAGTATAAAAGTATAAGTTAGTATAGAAGTATAAATTATTATTATTATTATTATTATTACTTGGGACGACCCTGATTGGTGCCACTTGAGACCGAATTAGGATTCAAGAGAGAAACTCCAGTAGAATACCAGCTACAAGCTATGGAATTCTGGGAGAATGAACAGAATTCAGATTGGCAAGCAGCATAGAGAACGTAAGTTGCAAACATGAGAGAAGAATAAAGTTTGTTTTGATATGCAATTGAATGCCTCTTTCATTTCATTCACTCACGATATAGTGTGATTGCCTCTAGCATAGAGAACATCTCTTGTAGACTTTCAAATGTAGATGACAACGATTTTAAGGCTTCTTGGACATGTCTTTTTTTTTTCCTATTGGCAAAGTGGTTAGTAATTGTTTGTCAGTTGTTAGAGAGAATGAGAGAGTGGGATTCAAATCTCATACAACACCATTTCACTAACAATGTCTCGTTCAATTAACTAAGTGAGCTATCCTTCTTGGATTAAGAATGTGTCTTGATTGTGGCTGTTAGCACCATATAATAAGCTAAAGCCATTAATTTTCTCAATTCCCATCTCATGTATCACTGTCAAACCGCCCAAATGATTACTTGCATTCAGATGCAATATAAAAATAATCTAGATAAAATATGCTTATGTGGAAAACGGGAAGACACACACTTCAATAATGTAAGAATAACCAACAATAATTATAGCACCGACTCATAGAGTTACCGACCGTAAAAAATAAATATAAATATCTTCTCAACTTACTCAACTATAACCCAAGAAGTATGAACTGAAATAATAAAAAAATAATGCATAATGAAAAGAGAAACCGAGACAAACATAGATCAGTGAAACAAGTAACCCATGTCCGATTTACAACAGAAACTCTTCAGTTTTGCATATTTGTCTCCGCATCATGTTTGAATGACTTTTGCAAGTTGGGTTGTGGTGCTTTTTTGTTTTTTTTTTGCACCATGAGATCGGCCCATCAATGAGCTCTTCTGAGCTGTTTGAGTTAGCCTAAAAGGAAATGCTTGTGACAGGCTTTCCTCCAATCATTTCTTCTCTGATATTAGTAATTCCACCAATTGAAGGATATCATGTTCAGTGAGGCACCTAAGAACGGGTGGGCCGTGCTTTTTTAATTTGTGAGTCATATCCTCCCTGACACAAACAACATGTAGCAAAATATTACTACTAAACTATCCTTTCAACAAGTATTGTAAAGGTCAACTAATGTGTAGAGCAAGAATGAACTAGAGCAGGCCAGAAATTGGTTATCTATAACTCTATATTATGTGTCTTCTAAAACAAACTTTCATTTTGGTGTTAGATTTTTCTTCCCATTTTGCCTTTAAATAATTGAGTCATAGTTTTTTGTTTATCCGCTATTTTAATTTAATTGAGGATATGAATTAAATAAAAAAAAGTGAGTAAACTAGGACTACATGTATCTCTACATGGGTATCTAAGGTAGATAGGCAAACTTTCCGCTAGTTATATATAGTGAAAGGGAACTTATAAAAAAAAGTACAAACTAGCAAACCTGCTTTTTGATTGGGAAAGAAGGAGCGATCCTCGAGGAGTGAAAACAAAAGATTCCACGACATCCCAAAAGGAACCAAGAGAAAATAACCCATGCATTTCTGAATGACTAACATCCCGGTGTAGTTTTGATAACTTGGGCTCTTCAAAATCACTACCAGTCTGGTCTACTTCAGCTAACTTTGAATCCTCAAACAGCTCAGGCATTCTCGAATGCATAACATCCTGATGCAAATCATCGGACTTAGCACCACTTCTCCAAAATGTACACCAACTACTAATCCAATTAAAGAAAGGTGAACTTTTGCCAAGACTTCCATCATGTCTTTTTTTCTCAACTAGAGAGTTGTCAAATGGTGAAGAATATGGGCTACGACAAACCTCGTCTACCCCCTTAGCAAGATTCTCATGTTCGTTCTCTACTATTCCAAATTCACAATTTGCAATATCATTATTTTCCAACACTATGTAATCATTACACGTAGAGGGATCCTGTGAATTGGTCTTTTTTTCCAAAAGACCGGGACGTCCATCCTCAGACCTAACAGTGTCATTGTCAGATTTTTTGGAAATATTGTCATTGTCATAATTTTTGGATATATCATTGTTATTTCGAGGAAGTTGAATCTGTCGCAATAGTGCACTAGACACATCCATAACTTTCTCACTGGCCAGAGATGATGTATATTCCCCAATAGAATGCAATGATTTTGAATCATCATCCCTTATGTGTGAGGAAGGTTTCTCCGCGGGATCAAAGAAGGGGTCTTCAAGAGGCATCTCCAGAGGATTTGTGTAGGGGTTTTCACAAGGCATACTCGGGATTCTACACCACCAAGGAGGATCTTTGAAATGTCTTCCAGTATGATATTTTCCCTTGAGCATCGAAGGCCACCACTACATTATAGTTGATGAACTGCAGAGAATATATTCAGGTTTTGTTGAACATGCAAACAAGATATTGTAGTCCTTATGCCAACTTAAGCGATGCACAAAGGCCTTGATGCGACAGTCTCCATTATCAGATATCATAAAGAGATGTGCGGGTGGAGGATTTTAAGAAATCCAATCCATAAGATATCTATAGGAACTGTTATTTGACTTATTTCCACTTCCACCTGCAACAATGTAGTTAATAAGACATCATTATTTCAAAAGATAAAAAGAAGATAAAATTGAATGAAACCTTTCAAGATTCTAATATTAGCTGGAACTCCATCTCATGAGAAATTATATTATATAACAGACATGCAAAAGAATTGAATGAATGAAACATATCAAGACTCTAATACTGGTTTATTAGTTGCAACTCCATTTCGGGAGAACATATATAACAGACATGCTCTATCTCTATGTAGGAGTGTATGAACTTTTGGAATAATCTTCAATTTGAGTTTAGAGCATTCATGAGCCTTTCTTTTTTGAGGTGGTTAGTAAAATATCTCCATAATTTGTTTTCCAGAGTAAGAATTCTTTTACTCTTCGCTTTTTAAAAAAAAAAAAATGTTCAACCAGTGAATCCATGTTTTTGTAGATTTTTTTTTGTAATTATCCCTTTCGAGAAACTTAATCAAAAAGAATTACCGTCTTCCTCCTTGCTGCCACAGTTACTTTAGAATCAAACTTATCTTTAAGTCAGTAACATCATGTCTTGTTTACAAACGGTTGCTGATTATTTATTTTAAAAGCATACCAAATTTTTTATTTCCCATTTATGAATTGACAATTTTCTAATCCATCATACAACCACCTTAAAATCTGTGTTGTGATAATTAAAGAGCAATGTTCAATATTTCAAACGTTGATTCTTGTTAATTTCTAATAAATAAAAAAAGAAAAATAAGAGAACTGAAAATGAAGATAAAAAAGTACCGGGAATGTGGTGGAGATTAATGCCGGTCAAGAAAAGTATTTCTTGGTTGATCTCTGAAAGCTGATTTACATTGCCATAGGCTTGAACATGAATAGGACCGTTAAACCCCTTAGTTCTAAGGGCCCCCATAATTGAAGGTGCTACCTTCAAATAGCTAACTCCGGAAGGCACGCCACAGCTTTCGAATTCCCACAATACTGAAACCCTAAAGTTATCTTCATCGAATACTGAAACATCTCCATAAGCGTGAATATCAATAGGGCCCTTAATTCCGTTAGATCTAACTGCTCCCATGATTGAAGGCACTGTCTTCAAAACACTAACGCCGGAAGGCACGCGGCAGTCATTGAAATTCCACCATACTGAAACCCTAATATTTTCTTCATCGACTGGCTTGCAGTGAGGTTGCGAAGGGGAAGAAGAAGCTGAAGAGAACTGGCGCGCTTGAAACGGAATAAGAAGCGTGGCAAGCGCGCGAACTTGCGATGATATAGAGGAACAAGAAGAAGGGGGAAAGGAAACCTTATTCAGAAAAAGAGGAAACATTGTTGGGGTCGGTTGTGGAAGTTAAATTACAGGTCGGTCATTTTTAATGAGTCGAGGGCGACGGAAGGAGGTGAACGGAAAAGAGCAATGTGCAGTTAATAGATGTAGCTAGTAGGAAGGGTTTCAGCACAGGCGAAAGGGGTTTTTGGTCAATCAAATGATAATGGGGTGAGGGTTGGGTTTCTGTCTGGTCTGCAATCACGGAAATTAAATAGTCAAAGCAACAACAATAATTTGCGACTCAATCAGATTCCTTACGTTAGAGAGCCCAGCGGTTAGCGTCTCTTGTGATAATCTGTGGGACCTGACTTCGATCCTCACCGGCGACCTAACATCTGAACAGTCATGGGGACCCCCATGACTGTCAAACACAAGTATTCAGTATCATCAGCAACCCAGCGATTGCGAAGGACAGAGAACATGGATGAATTGATCAACAAAAATCAGAGATTGATTGTTAAGGAGAGAGAACAGGGATGAATCGATCAAGAAAAACCAGTGATCGATTGTGTGTTTGTGTGTTGTGCATTTGTGGTTACGAATTGGGAACGAAATGTGAGATTGATTGATTTATGGGTTTGTGTGTTTGTGGTTTATGCGGGAACTAGAGAGGTGAAATGTGAGATTGATTGATTATTGGGTTTGTGTTGTGGTTTGTACGATGTTGTAGTTTATGCGAGAACCAGCGAGGAGAAATGTGAGATTGATTATTGCGTTTGTGTGCTTGTGGTTTGTGCGACAACTAGAGAGAGATTTTGAGAGAGGGGTTTTGAGTGTGTGTGGGTTGGTGATGGTAGTTTTGGAGAAGATGAGAGAGAGGTTTTGTGTGGTTGTTGCCACTGGAAAGAAGGAATAATGGGTATAAGAGAGAGGGGTAGGGGGTGGAAATCGTGCATCAGTAATGGGAGGAAGAAGATGATATGGGTTTAGTGATAGAGTAAGAAAAAAAACCAGTAAAATGGCAGAGATGAATGCCGATTGAGGAAAGTGCTGCTCGTTCCAACTTTGAAAACTGAGAAACATCTCCATAAGCGTGAATATCAATAGGGCCCTTAATTCCGTTAGATCTAACTGCTCCCATGATTGAAGGCACTGTCTTCAAAACACTAACGCCGGAAGGCACGCGGCAGTCATTGAAATTCCACCATACTGAAACCCTAATATTTTCTTCATCGACTGGCTTGCAGTGAGGTTGCGAAGGGGAAGAAGAAGCTGAAGAGAACTGGCGCGCTTGAAACGGAATAAGAAGCGTGGCAAGCGCGCGAACTTGCGATGATATAGAGGAACAAGAAGAAGGGGGAAAGGAAACCTTATTCAGAAAAAGAGGAAACATTGTTGGGGTCGGTTGTGGAAGTTAAATTACAGGTCGGTCATTTTTAATGAATCGAGGGCAACAGAAAGAGAGAAAGAGGAATGCTAGAGGCCGAGGACCTCACTTGGTAGTAGATTCAGGCATGATTCATCGTGGCTTTGTTCACCTGATTTAGGAGAAAGAATGGAAAATCAAAATAATTAATTGAATCAACCTAATTTAAATAATGCAAAAAATAAAATTCGGTTAACATATATGGAGATAATTTGTAACATTCTCAATCCCATTTCAACGTTATCACATTATGCCAATTCAGTTACAAATGATGAAATTTCATAGGGCAATATGTGTTGTTATTAGTTATTGGGTAAAATATGTTTTTAGTCCCTACAAAATTTTGTTTTTTAAAATTAATTCCTACATTAACGAAATAGGCGTTTTGATCCCCAACTTATTTTTCTGTTTCTATTATTAGTCCCTGACGTTAAATAGTGCTGACTGTGCTGACGGAAATCTGAGTTGGCATTTACATGTGTAATTCTTTTATCTACGTGGCTATTTTATTATCCATATGGCTTTTTTTTACCAAAAAAATTTATTTTATTAAATTTGGTTTTTTGGTTCAAAAAAACTGATCTTCTTATTCCTCTCTTCCGGCGGCGGAGCAAACCTGCGGCACAGTGGTCGCCGATGGAGGGTACTCCGATGACGAAAATTTTTAGGGCTTTACGAGAGGATAAAATGAGGATTCTAAATATCGTTTTTCGATTGAAGGTCCATGGTTGCCCGAAACAAGCAATCACCCAAAATCCCTCTCTGGTTGTCATTTTCTCCAGAACAACCACACTGTCACAATCAAACCTAACATCAGAACCCTCAACGCCATCAGTACCCTCACCGGCGACCTAACATCAGAACCCCCATGACTGTCAAACACAAGTATTCAGCATCATCAGCAACCCAACGATTGCGAAGGAGAGAGAACATGGATGAATTGATCAACAAAAACCAAAGATTGATTGTTAAGGAGAGAGATCAGGGATAAAACGATCAAGAAAAACTAGTGATCAACAAATACCAATACTTTGAGTTGATGATTACCATGATCGTACATAATTCAAATCGCTATCTAGTTTCATAGGTGTATTATGTAGCCTTTCATGAGACCATTTTCCCCTTCCATAACACTACAAACACCAAAAACCAATCCACTCCTACCCCAACAATTACCTCTGATATCTCTAATCTACCATATGACATACCTACTATGCCTCCAACCTCACCTAATACTTCTCAACCTATCTCCACACAATCATCCACTCCTATTACATCACAGACTCCCAACCATACCCAAAATCAACCCTTTGTTATTCCTCAGAACCCACCACCTACCCCTGTTCCTATCCGTAAGTCCACAAGACTAAGCAACCACCTAGCTAACTATCTGAATACCACTGCAATTTGCTTTACCCTCTCTCTTCTGTATTATCTTACTCAAATTGTAACCCTACTTACAAACACTTTTGCCTGGCCATAACCTCTATAACTGAACCCAAAACATATAACCAGGCTAGTAAGTATGATTGCTGGCAAGTAGCTATGAGGACTGAATTAGATGCTCTTGCATCAACCAACACATGGACTATTGTTGATCTACCACCAGGCAAACAACCCATAGGTTGTAAATGGGTCTACAAAATCAAGCATCATGCTGATGGGTCTATTGAGAGATACAAAGCCCGTTTGGTTGCAAAAGGCTACACCCAAATGGAAGGAGTGGACCACTTTGATACTTTTTCCCCAGTTGCAAAACTGACAACCATCAAGACACTTCTCTCTTTAGCTGCCATCAAGGACTGGCACTTAGAACAACTTGATGTAAATAATCCCTTCCTCCATGGAGACCTCAATGAAGAAGTTTATATAGAACTTCCACCTGGATTGACTGTCTCTGCTACTTCTTTCTCTAGCACTCAAGTGTGCAAACTAAACAAGTCATTCTATGGCTTAAAACAGGCCAGCAGGCAATGGTATTCCAAGCTATCTACTGCTCTTACCTCATTGGGCTACTCTCAGTCCAATGCAGATCATTCTTTATTTACAAAGCTACAAGGTAACCACTTCGCTGCATTACTAGTCTATGTTGATGATATTGTACTGGCTGGAAACCATTCTGCTGAAATTACCTCTGTCAAACAGTTTCTTGACTCTAAATTTCGTATTAAAGACCTTGGCAATCTATGTTTCTTCCTTGGTTTGGAAGTAGCTAGATCTAAACAGAGAATTTTTCTTAATCAAAGAAAATATGCATTTGAACTACTTGAAGATAGTGGCATGCTAGCTGTGAAACCTAGCTACACACCTTATGATTCCTCTCTCAAGTTACATGACAACGATTCTCCACCTCATGAAGACATCTCTTCCTACAAAAGAATGATTGGCAAGCTACTGTACCTAGCAACAACTCGTCCAGACTTGGCCTTCATTGTACAACAACTTAGTCAATTCATTTCCACACCATTATAAGTCCATCATCAAGTTGCTATGAGAGTTCTCAAGTACTTAAAGGGTGCACCAGCCAAAGGCCCGCTCTACTCTGCATCATCCAACATGAAATTATCTGGCTTTGCAGATTCTAACTAGGCTACATGTCCCTCCACTTGTAGATCAGTGTCTGGATATTGTGTATTTCTTGGCTCATCATTACTGTCATGGTAATCCAAGAAACAGACTACTATTTCCAGGTCTAGTTCTAAGGCAGAATATCGTGCCTTGGCTAGCTTGACTTGTGAACTTCAATGGCTTAAGTACTTATTCACTAATCTGCACATCAATTTTGAGAGCCCTACCTCAGTTTATTGTGAAAACAAGAGTGCCATCTACCTTGCACATAACCCCATCTTTCATGAACGGACAAAACACATAGAGATTGACTGCCATGTTGTCCGTGAAAAGATCCACAGTGGCCCCATTCATCTGCTACATGTACCTTCTGCATCACAGTTAGCAGATGTGCTAACCAAACCCCTGCTGTCTCCTGCTTTCCATGCTTTGGTGTCCAAGCTTGGCCTCATTAACATCCATGGTCTAGCTTGTGGGGGAGGTATTACCTGCTGTAAATAATGAAAACAGTTAACTGTAGTTAGTTTACCACTTAAGACTAGTTAGTCTAATTGTATAGTTTAGTTATACCAATAATTGCATTTAGTTACAGTTAGTTAGAGAGATTAGTTATCTATGAGTTACATATATATTGTACAGATACACATTCTATTGAATAATGAAGATCACAATGTTAATTCAGTTTCACTCTCCTCCTTCTCTGCACTATGTGATTAACATTCGTCAATGATTATCAACCGTTGATATTGTCGGTGCAATCTACACTGTTGATCAACATTGGCAGTGAAATCCTAACCGTTAAAATTAGTACAAATCGAATTTACCTATAGGGGAGGTAAATCCGCTTTGTTAAATGCAAAGCAGATTTACCCCCTGATAGGTAAATATGATTTTCTTTTAACAAAGCAGATGTACCCCCACCCTCCCTAAATCCGCTTTGGCAAACTCATGAAGCGGATGTATCTCATATATAGATACATCCGCTTTTATTTTTCACAAATCGGATCTACCTCACCCCTAGGTAGATCCGATTTACACTTTGGAATCTTATCGGATCTATCAATAGGTTAGTTAGATCCGATTTAGTCAAATATTTTTAGGGGTATTTTCGTCTTAACAATTCACGTGGGAGTATAAATGAAGATGGTGGGGGTAAAAAAAACTCTAATAATTGGACATAAAAGGAATCAGAATCCTCCCAGATTCTTGTTCACAATCTATCTGGAGGGTATTTGTTCACAATCAATTTGACAACGGCTTAAATATGTCTTAGGCCCCTGTAAATATAGGGTGTTTTGGTTTAAGCCCTTGCAAAGTTTTTTTTTAGTAAAAAGCCCTTGCAAATTACACTCTTTTGATCAAAGCCCTTATGTTAATCTCTGTTAAACTAACGTTACAAAAAAACCAACGTGGATGCCAAGGTGTGTTTAAAATGCTGACTGGACAATATGACTCAGCAAAAATATTAAAAACTAATTCATAAAATAAAAAATAAAAAGGTGCATCTCTCTCACAACTTCATCTCCTCTCTCACTCCTCCTTTGTGCTTCATCTAATTTCTCACCATTATCCAGCTTCAACCCACATCCACAACAGACCCTCCATTCCTTGCGCAGAGCCTCCTTTCCAGTAACTCTTACGCAGTATGCACCACAACAACACGCCGCCTGACTCCGACCCTCACCCACCCGCTATCACTTCGACAACATCCACAGGCCGTCGCCTCTACTCTGTGCTCCGCCGCTTCTTCTTCTCAAGGTTCAATTTCGTTTACCTTCTTCATTTTGTTTTCCTTCCCTCTTTGAAGGTAGTTCTTGATTTTCCCTTTCTTCTTGATTATGTTAACCTAATTTTTTTATTTTGTTTGAATCAATTTTAACTTAATTATTGTTAATTAAATTCAGATTTAGAATTCCTTCTCTACAATTGTTTTTTATTTTGTAAATCCTGTTCTGTTAATTTGCTTAGCCATCATCATAATTTTATTGCTTGTTAATTTGCAGAAAATATGAAGAAATCTTGTTCTGTTAGTTGTTTGTTTGTGTGTCGGAGGGAAGAAAGAAGAAGCGCATGCATTTGTGGAGGAGGGAGTGAAAGAAGTCTCGCTGGGAAGTGGGCTGAAGAAGATGGTTGTGGTGGTGTGGTGGTTGTGGGTGTGGGTGAGAGAGAGAGAGGTGGTGGTGGTGGTGGTGTGGGTGAGAGAGAGAAAAGAGAGTGGTTATGGTGGTGGTGGTGGTTCTGGTGTGGGTGAGAGAGGGAGAGAAGAGAGTGAAGAAGAAAAGGAATAGAAAATAATGAGTTGGCATTAAAAGTCAGCAATAAAAAAATAGAAAAGAAAAAAATTACAAGTCAGATTTCCGTTAGCCACGTCAGCATTTTTTGTAACATTGGTTAACAGAAGGGCCTAAATCAAAAATTTGTATTTCGCAAGGACTTTTTTTAAAGAAATATTGCAAGGTGCTAACGTGTCTCAGCTAACCTTCCTTGATGTATCCTTCAGTAGTCAGTATATTGATACTCCCTCCGTATCATATTAAGTGTCCTGTTTGTCATTTTTCTGTCTCAAATTATCTATCACTTTAGAATTCCAATACAACATTTATTATTACTTTCCAAGAATACTCTTACTTTAGAATATCAATAACCATGCCTTTGCACTAACCAAGAAAGTGTAAGGGTGTTTTAGTTCTCCCACATTTTTTTACTATAAAATTTAGCATATCCAATCATTTTCTTAATACTCGCGCATAACCTTAAACGATACTTAATATGAGACGAAGGGAATATTGAGCTAGCTAGCACAGCTCGCAATCACAACAAAGGATATCATGAAAACACCAAACAAATAAAGGAGTCAAATCAGATTAGCACTACGAATTGAGAGATCGATCACATTCACTTTTGTCTAATCCTCTATAGGCTTTGCTGTCTCGTGTCACTTATGATTGAGACTCTTATGCACATACTGTGATGGTATTCCTTCAAAACGACAAAGCAAAAATAATGAAAAGTAGTTCTATCGCCAAAAATGACATATTTTTGATTTTTTATCTCCAACTTGATCTCTAAAGACTTATATTACTTCTTTTAATAAAGGATATGAAAATAATAAATACTCTCTAAAATTTATAGAATGTAATATTAATTTGGCTAAATATCACTTTTGGTCCTTTATCTTTGTTCGAAGTTTCACTTTAGTCCTTTATCTTTTTTTTGGTCCATTTTGGTCCTTTATCTTTCATTTTTGTGTCAGTTTGGTTCTTTATCTTTCTTTTTTTCACTTTGGTCCTTTATCTTTCATTTAATGTTTCATTTTGGTCCTCTTAAACAAAAATACAAAAAAATGAAGAACACTATGAATGTGCTCAAGAACACCAAGAACACTTTGATTTCTTGTTTCTTGAATAACTCATGCAATACGCGACCAACATGTTTTGTTTAAGAGGACCAAAATGAAACAATAAATAAAAGATAAAGGACCAAAGTGAAACAAAATAAAGATAAAGGACCAAACTGACACAAAAGTGAAAGATAAAGAACCAAAATGGACCAAAAAAAAAGATAAATGGCCAAAGTGAAACTTAGAGCAAAGATAAATGACCAAAAGTGGTATTTAGCCTATTAATTTTATCTTAATCTTATACATTTTAGTGTTTTACAATATTTCAAAATTGTAAATATAAAAAAATGAGTTTAAAATAAATTAAATCTTTTATAGTTGTTTCATTAATTTTTTTTGTCACTTTAGACGAAAAGACAAATAACCACCACATGCTCACACCCAAATTCAACCCTGAGAGTTGGCATCCCTATGCCGCTCAACTTGCCAATACAACCAATACTATGAGAGATATATTTCCAACGTTGTTATTTTCAACATAAATTAAATATTCAACAGGCGAACACTCCATTACCCTAAATTCTGTTGGATATTTCTCATTTTTTATTTTAAAATAAAGTTAAACGATCAGATATCCAATCCAAAGGTACTCAAAGAATTCTCCTATTCAATTTCGTCATTTCTTTGGTTTTGGTTTTAAGTGGAGTTATTGTTGGTCTGCTTGCCTTATTTTTTCCCAATTTGGAAAACAATAAGTATGGCAAATTGATTTGGTTTTATATATGTTTTTTTTTTTTTGATGAAGTGGTTTTATATATGCTTTGTCAGTGGAGAACACACCAAAACGCACGGAAGTGATCAGTTATAAGGAAACCAATACAATAAGGTTGCCTACACAAAGGGGTGTGTTTCTTCCTTGATTATTTTAAGTGTGCCTCTTTATAACGTTTTTTATACAAACTGTGTCTCTTTATAACTTGTTACAAGAGATGTATATCTTTTATTAACAAAAATCTCTCGTAACAAGCTATAAAGAGATTTATCTATTTAAGGCTTACTCTAATGCAAAAAGCCAAAAAATCTCTTATTCTACATATTGTATAGCAGGAGAGATGTATATCCTTTTTCAGTTTATAGGTTCTTACTAGGCATAGCAGGATTTGGAGGGGTAAAGTGGTCTTTTTTAGTACCTGCATGGAAACCCTAATTACTGGCACAGTGGGATCTTGTTATAGACTTGTCCTATTTTTTGTTTAGATAGATGTATTCAGATGATGCTCTTGTGCTTATTGTAAATGTTCAGGAGTTTAGCTAGTCTTGATTGGTGTCCATTAGTGGGTGTTTTATGCTCTCTTTTTTTTTGTCAAATGTGCAACATTGATAACATCCATAGGCCACCGAAACATTACACGAAGTGTAAACCATTAGCTTACAAGAAGCATCAACGGGTTCTTCTAATGGACATATTCACATCAGGTATAGTTGAAGCTCAAAAAGATACCATTAAGCATATGGGTAGCACCTGAAAACAACCTAGTCCTATTGGACTAACATTGTTAGTTAGCAGTATGCTTACATTCAATGTAATTTTTTTGTAGCATTTGCCCAGTTTCAATGAATATTGCACTTATGACAATAAAAAAGACTAATATGGCAAATTAGATTTTCTAAAAGTAAAGTCAGACCCAAAAAATCACATTAAAAAAATATGTAATGCCATTGAGCTATGAATTTTTAAGACAAGTTAAACATAAAAAGTATTTTGGCCTAGTTAAATATTATCCACCTTTAATAGTGACTATATTACTCCCTTCATCTCATTTTAAGTGTTACTTTTCCAACATTTTTTGGCTTAAATATACGTTTCGTCCCTGCAAATATACAAATAATCCACTTTCGTCCCTACAAAAAGAAAACCTTCAAAAAATACCTTGCAAATACCAAACGCTTCTAGTTTCGTCCCTACTGTTAACTTTCCATCCAAAAAACTAACGGTTGCCACGTCAGCATTATTGTTACTAAAAAATTTAGCATTTTGGCATGTATGGGAATCAAACCCACAACCCTTTGGCTACTAAGCACCCTCTTAACCACTTCACCACTTATTCTTGTTGGAAATATTCTTACAACTGTGATATATATTACATAACTACTAAAACCCATTTGTTACTATTCATCATCTTCAACCTCAGGAAAATCCCCAATTCCCTTGATTGTCTTCTTCAAACCCAAATCCCTAACCAGAAACACAAAACGAACACCATAAACGAATTCATCCAGATTTGATTTTCGTTTTCCTTAAACATTCATAAACGAATTCATCCAGATTTTATTTTCGTTTTCCAAATCTGATTTAAATCATGAAGAACAAATCTTATTTTCGTTTTCCTTTCTTAATCTAATTTCTTCATTTTCTTTTACAACAGAATATCATTTTCCATCCATTGGCCTTAAAGTTGTCACTTGTGATATTGATAATCAGGTATGGCTCTTCAACATATGAAAGATCAAAGATAAAACCTTCCCACCACATCCTTATTAATTAGTATCTGATGCCCGTATACCATGTCGCTTGAAGAATTCGATTTCTTTATTTTCGTTTTGGAACAAGTCAAGATTTTCGTTTTGGAACATTTCAAGATTTTCGTTTTGAGAACGTGAAAGTGAAATTGGAAAGATGAAATTTCTGGGTTTTGTTGAAAATAGTGCAGACTTGAAGAAGAAGATGAAATTTCTGGGTTCTGTTATATATTTATTGTTGGTTTAGTGTACCAAAGTCATCAAGTGGTTCAGTAGTAATGTTGAATGTGTGTTACATTTAGGTCTCAAGTTCAATACCCATGGTTGCCATAAACAATTTTTTTTAGTAACAACGGCTGTCCCATGTTGGCAGTGCCACGTCACGAACTATTAACGCTGTTTAAATCTAACTTTAGGGACTAAAGTAGAAGCGTTTGGTAATTGCAAGGTATTTTTTGAAGGTTTTCTTTTTGTAGGGACGAAAGTGGATTATTTGTATATTTGAAGGGACGAAACGTATATTTAAGCCACATTTTTTTTGTTTCAAATTATTTGCCATTTTTGGAATATCAATCAACATTTATTAACTTTTCCAGCAATATACCTTTAGTTATTGTATCTCAACTCACACTATTCAACTAATTACAATTAATAATGCATTTTTGTAAATGAAACTCATTTTATCATTAGTATCAACAAAATTAAACATTTTCTTAAGAATTGTGCATAACACAAATAAGACAGTTAAAATGAGACGGAGGGGCTAAGTATGAAAGCCATTGAATAGAAGAAGTAAATTCGGACAATTATTCAATCATGAACGATGAAAATTAAAACACAAGAGTTATGTGACTTTTAATAGTCGTGTGACTCTTAAAGTAGTCAATCAACAATTACATAATTCAATCTTGTTTTTTTTATCAAAAGAACAGAAAATATAATACCTATTGGATTAATTTTTTTTTGGTAAATCAATGTATCCTCTACGGTAACTGTGAAGACTAATCATTCGAGGTATCGGAGATTCATTTAAGGGGTTGACCTCTCCAACAAATGTTTATATACATGGACGAAGTCAGTATTGATTTGTTGGGGTGGCGAGACACAAAAATTAAAATCTCTAGAAAAAGTCTATATATATATATATATATATATGTGTGTGTGTATGTATCATATTTCATGAATATTAGCATACTCATTTAATCTAAAAATGTTATTGTATGAATAATCTATTATGATACAAAACACCTTTCTTGCATGTCACAAAAATCATCTATAATGTAAAGTGAACTTTTAAGTAATTGTGTTTTCAAAAAGTTTGAATATGTGGTTATTGGAGTTTTTTTTACTTTTTAGCAAAGTAATAGTTAGTTTTTTTTTTTCTGAAATAAACTTATGCCATTTCACTTTCAATAATGTTTGTAATACAAGATGGAGTATAATAACGAACGTGGGAGCTAGCATAATTTCTTAATGCCCTTACAAGAGAATGAGCAACAAGATTTGTTTGCCTCCTAATAAATCTTATCTTATAGCTTGGAGAAATAATTACAAAGAGAAATAATGACATCAAAATCAGTGTTGTTGGTTGTCGCTTTGTTCACCGCGTTGACCACAGAGATGCAATCCATCTCAATCGCCATTGTCTCTAAGCCTAACTCCATCAACCATTCAATACTTGCCATAGACCCATTGCTTCCGCTTCTTGGGGTTCCAGAACTCTTTCAAAGCACATTGTTTTCCCTTCCATGAAGACTCCATTCTCATCCCGAATGCAAATACCAACACCAAACTTGTTATCTTGATTGAATAAAGCAGCATCAAGATACCAGGTTCGGGTTTTGCCATTGCTGCTGATTATTCCTTGCGCCTTGATTATGGTTGTTGGTCTAGATTGGTTTCTGTCTTGCCAACTCCCACTTGTGTAGATAGTTTTGAGCAAGTTGTTGAGAAACGGTTGATGTCTTGGTTGAACCCTCCCATACCTTGTCGTTTCTTCTCTTCCATATCGTCCAGAAATTCATGGCTGCATTCTTCTGTTGTAATTCTGTCCAACTGCCAAAAAGAGCAACAAAAAAAAAATCAACAAAGACATTATTATGATTATCACTGCAAGCAGTTATCGCAGCAAGCATACGACTATGCTCGCATATGGCTCGAGCTTCACCACATTTAAAAAAGAAGTGCATGTCATCTTCACATCCCTCACTTCACATTGGACATTGATCCTCACATTGCACATGCCTACTCCTTAAGTTCATTCTAGTAGGTAAGCAACCTCTCGCCACCCTCCAAATTAACAACTTAAATTTATGAGGAATTTTAAGGCGCCAAAAAAGCATCCACCTTCCCGCTTTCCTAAGAGGTTGGTTATCAATTAGATCCACCATGATACCTGGTGTGTGAAAAACGTGTGCAAGTATACACAATCACAAACAAGTAGTATAATAAGATCGAACCCACAGGGATTGGATAACTCTTGTATGCTTAAGAAGATATAAATTAGTGAAGCTACACTACTCACAATTTTGGGTGGAGTTTGAAAAGAAAACAGAATGTAAATATGCAGGAAAATGTAGAGGAAATCAGTTGAGAATGATAGTTGAGATGCTTTCATCAAATAACTTTCTTTTAAGCGTTAAATGCATTTGTGTTGTGCAGGTGCACTGGATGTAACTGCATCAGTGTGTGCCTTTCAGCTACTTTCTACAGAGTTGTTTTACAAGCTTCCTATGTCTAGGCATGCTAAATAAATTCACTCTTGCTTTTGAAATACTTGTTGATTTGATCCTAAGGGCTATGTTATCCTATGTCCAGGACTTAACATGGAATTAACAAGCTTCTTTTATTAATCAAGTTAATAAAGGCTTTATTAAACGCTTACCCCTATTGATTCTTGATTTCTAGTTATAAACCATGTCTGTGAATATAACTCTACCTATATTTAAGCGATCAACCTTAAATTAGGATGGATGTAGTATAACACAAGAATAAAAAAATGCTTACAACACACAAATGACACTTAAATTTTCTTAAAAGATTATTATAAGACTAGCACATCTCAACTAAATGAAATTAGCTCATTTTAGACATTGCAAGATGGAAAGAGATTGAATAAAACATATTGAGGTGATGGAAATTATCAAGAAAGAACAACAAAGTAATGTTTACAATATTGAAGCTTTCTTGCATCAAGCAATGCAGGTGCACTGATCTCCTTACTATGTCTATGAAGAAGAGAAGGGAGAAGTCGTCAATTCCTTCCTTTTCTCCTTGCTATTATCTAAGAAATTAAAACTAAGAATTTGAAAGTGAAAATTACAAGAAATTTAAAGAAGTGAAAATGTGAAAAAGAGATTATCTATCTTCTAAGTGAGAAGTGGGGATCCTTATATAGCCTCCAAAAAGTGAATTCCTTGAGGGCTAAGTAAACTTGAAAACTCAACCATGGTTACTTTTCAGCCTTTGAAAAAGCAATTTGAGTTTCATACTCAAATATCAAGAGTGGTCCAATTAGAGCTTGCCATATGGTTCATGAAATGATTTCTTCAAGTGGTCATCCATTGTGGGCGCCTCCTTTATAAAGTTTCCATGTGCCCCATGTGATTGTGGATCAGCTATAATGTCATTTGGCGGTGCCTTTGTCTTCTTTTGATTTGAGGTGCTTCCAGTGTTGGCCTTTTTCTACCATTCGCAGAATGGTGCAACTGCATGCAGTGCAGCTGCATCAAGTGCAGATGCATGCAGTGCAGGTGCACTGGATGATTTGGATGAAATCTTTTACTTTGTGTATTGTGTTCTTCCAATGTAGATGTTTTATCTGAAAATACTCACAAACATATCAAACATACCAATATCTAGACATCATGCTTAATATTGTGAATGACCACTTGCTTTATCCTTTAATGTTGTTTATCTAATTTCTTCTATGATATTTACTTAATTTATACTTGATTTCAACAATTATTTAGGTTTAGTTGTATAAATAACTCTATATAAAATAGAGTTATCAATACCATAATACGCAGACCTAACCGAATACACACTATTGCGACTCTGCCTCCAAAACAATTAGTCTTCACCTTGTGCATTGTATAAAGAAATTCTTTTGATTAAAGTCACTTCTTTGTTATTAAACAAATTAAGAATCTACTAACATCTCATCCCTTCCCCCCTCTAGCGTCATCCCTCAAATCACATACTCTCATCTCCTCTCACTACAAAATAAAAAACGTCATTTAATGACCTATTTTATAAAAAAAACGATATTTTTCATTTTCTTGGCAACTAATATTTCGGTCACTAAATAAATATAATAAAATCAGTTGCTAAAATAGAACTATATAATCCACACCAAATCGGTCTCTATAGTGACTGATTATATATTCGGTCACCAAATCAATTGCTAAATTTCGTTTTTCTAGTAGTGCCTGTGCCCGCTACCATGGTTGACTGAATAAAACGGTCATTCCTCCCCTTCAACCACGGGTTCCTCCAAACCGAGACAT
The DNA here is from genome assembly GCA_963573325.1 of Astragalus glycyphyllos. Classification (NCBI taxonomy): domain Eukaryota; kingdom Viridiplantae; phylum Streptophyta; class Magnoliopsida; order Fabales; family Fabaceae; genus Astragalus; species Astragalus glycyphyllos. The sequence goes on from OY754307.1 coordinate 44,358,043, forward strand.
TACAACCATCTCCTATTCTCCATTGTGATCCCACATTGATCACCACCACCCGAGAAAAGTAGATACTACGTCATACATAACTGGGATTATGGGCTCATGGAGCCCCATAAAATCACTATTCAGAAATATTTAGCCTTAAAACATGCCGATTTTTCAGAGATAGTACATGTTGATTTACATTAATTATTGTTATCTTCTTTATTTAGGTTTTGCCAATCACTAATTTATTTATTTTTTCAAAATAAAATCAATTGTTGATTATCCTTACTAGTGTACTTAACCTCGCGATGCACGGGTATACGGTAATATGAGAAAGTTACTTAGGTATTAAAATGAAAGCTATTTAATGGTGTTAAGTGTGTGTGATTAACCCGTGCTTTGCACATGTAAGTAGCATTTTTTATCAGTTTATAAAGTTTTGTTATTATTTGAACAAAAATATTTCTATCTTAAATCAGCAAATTTAGTAGTTAGTTAACATTGAAACAAATAGAGTATATACCAAAATAAAATTTGTATATACTTGATCATATATCCTCCCTTAATCAAGTGTCGATCAAGGGTTAGATCCTCGCCTTAGGTATGGAACAACTTTAAATCTCTGGGCAAGTTGTCCCACCCTTCGAGGTGCCTCCAATCTAGCGAGGAGATTAGTCACTGCGTTCGGCTCCTTGGTCTCGACCAAAAATATAAAGTAGACCTTAAAAGATTTTGTGCATTAAAATAAATCTTACATGTACAATAAATTAAACTACAATAGATTACATGTACTTTAAACTTATATTTGATAAATCTTAAATATAATTTAAATATTAAAAATATATATAAACTAATTAATTATTTATCAGTTTAATTGCTACGCACTAAACATTTTTACAAACACAATGAATAACAATTCATGGTATGATTGACATATAACGTTACTAATTGACTTACTTCTTTTTACAACCACGATCAATAACAAATATATCGTTAAAATTTGATTTAATAACACCCTCATTTCCCGTGTTAAAATCAAGCCACTTCATTTCTTAGTATATACTCCACTCATTACAGAATATAAGCATAAAATGAAATAGTTTTTTTTACAACAAAATGAAATAGTTAATAGTTAATATATGTTAAAACGATGTTGAATATGGTTCATTATATAAAATTAATCGATGAAGAAAACATAGATTAACAGGTTAATATTTAAAATCAAATGATTAAGAGACATACATCTCCCAACTCCCCTTTTTGCTCTTTGCTATAACATATGAAGTATAGGATCTCTATAAGTAAAGGAATTTGAACCCAAAACCAATGAACCAAGATCAATGCAAGGAAACTTAACCATAGGCATAAAACTTGTCTTTCTTCCCTCACCATCGTCATCATTCACCACTATACAGTCAAATACAAATTGAAAGTTAACCAAATTTGAAGTTTGTCACTCAAGATTCAAATATATATATATATATATATATATATATATCAAAATTAAAAAAAATTACTGATGAAACTAATATGTATCTTATAAAAAAATGTCATATTGTTGGTTACATGTTAATCCATCAAGTAGTTCAAGACAAAGCTTTTGCTTTCATGGTCTTGCAAACATAAATTCAAACGGAGAAAAGAAAAATCATAGCAATCAATTTTCAATTTAGGATATTTATACGTAATTGATGATATTTGTACGTAATTCGACAACAATTTTCAATAGCATATTTCCATTTAGGATATTTATATGTAATTGATGATAACGAATCATTTTTTGATTCCAACGAATCATTTAAATTAACATTTTTTGTTTCATTTTGATTCAAATAATTACCAAAAAAAATTGTATAACAGTTGTCCTGCTTGATGCAAATGTTACGGTCCCTTTTAATTTTACTAACATTTAAGAACCAAAAGATTTTGATCGAAAAATTCAAGAACCAAAAGATATAAAAAATAATTAATCGGTAAATTAACAGGAAAACACAATATGATGAGAAAAAATAAAAGACCACCATAAAACATAAAAATTAACATACCTACCATGAATGATTTCCCAATGAGTATTCTGTCGGTAGTATTATCGGTTGTTATCTCTTCTTACTCAAAAAAGGAAAAATAATGCATAATTGTATATAACCCTAGATACTAGACAGACAAATCTAAATACAATCTATATATTTTTAAACTAAATATATACAAATATAACTAAAATCTATCTATTTGATATTGCTTTTACTTTGGGTCAGAAAATCTTATTTGATTTTAGTTTTATTTTGTCAGTAAAATCATATTCAAGTTGTCTATAAGTTATATATATAGATTGTACATGGAAGGTTTTACCTCCTAATCTATCTCGTGAGTTTTATTTGTCTTTAATTTATTTATTTGTTGCATTCCGTATGCTACCTACTTCCCCTCTGTCTCTTTAATTTAATCCCCCTCTTAAAACAGTTTGTTAAAGTGTGTTGTCATATGTTTAATTTGAACTTTCCCTAAGTTATATTTTGTAAACGTATTCTCTGCTTTTGATCAAGAACATCTATAACATTTTCAAAACTATGTTCTACTTACTTTTGACATTATAGGATTTTGAAAGAATACTTGGAAATCTCGCTAACGACGAACGGCATAACGAATGCGTAAGACTCGCGAGTGATAGAGCAGCTACCTTGCCGCCCAGAGAGATGTTGTATTCTGGAAACATCTTGGTGTTTAAAAGAAAGTAAAACAGAAAACAGTTTGTTTATTGATCACTTGCCTGTCTGAATCAAACTCAAGATATAATTTAAATGGTTTCAAAAGAAATATAAATATTAAAATATGAACTAGCAACTACTTTCTAGATTTAACTGTCAGTCTGGATGATAAGAACATCCTTGATGTTCTTTATCTTAATGTCAAGTGTCACGGCTATGACATGAAGGAAGGATCTGTCCCTATCACTTTGATATACAGAATTCATTACAAAGTAATGAACTCTATCAGGTCCAATTTCCTTAAAACCAAATGCCACAAATCAGGAGAAACAACTTTGTTTCTTACTGACCAATCTAAGGCCAATATTATGGTACCTAAAACCATACAATGGAGTGATATTACACTTCCTGAAACCTGGACCCTAGATAAAGCTGCCCCTACAGCACCTAGGATAACACCAGAATTCCAGGATGTTATTCAGCATCAATCTGGAAGAGTTGATCTTGTTTTTAACAGAAGCAACTCCTTCACTATCCCTAGGTCCCTCAGATCTGAAGAAGACTTCAGAACGGCTATGTCCAGAGGATCTTTCTCTAGAAGATCCTTCTCTGTAGCTAGAGAGTCCCCCAAACCTCAGATAGGAGCCTCCCATGATGGTTCCACTATCCATTTGCAGGGTTTTGAAACCACGACCCCTGTAAAAACCTCCTATCAAAAAGAGGAGGAAGACCTTAGGTCTATTCAATCTCCAACCTATTCCTCCCTTAATAGTCCTTATGATGAAGTCTAAGTTCATCATAGATAAGGAAACCCTAAGAAAAGAATTTTATTCTGAGGATTGGTCTCCTCATAGGAAGTGGTTCTTTTCTCAGTATCAGGGACACAATCGTAAAGCAATCCAAGAGGAATTCTATGAATTTCTCAGAAAGACCAAACATAATATCCCTTTCTTTAAATGGTTTAAAGACTATGCTTTTAGGAAAGGCATCAATTATCCTTTTCAGTCCATTTTATCTGATAGGAGGCAGGATGTCCCTATCATCCCCTCTAAACATCCCAATGATGTCTTAGAACAAACTAAGAATGTTTTAGGTATCCCTACCCAGTTAGAGAAGCCTATTACCAAACCAGTTCTTCAGCAAACCAATTATGAAGGACTTTTAGCTAGAGTCAATGAGCAATTAAACCTTCTTAAAGGTATGACTCTTAATCCTAAAACCAATGGCTCTATAAACACGATAACCAAAATTCCTTTTGATGAAAGAAAGGTTATCTGCTTCAAATGTGACAATTTTGGCCACATTGCCAGAAAATGTCCTAATCAACCTAAACCTGGTTATGTACCAAAGCCCTACATTAGGAAAAGGGACAAGAAACTCAATACCCGGGCTAAATCTCAAATCACAGAAATTTGTTGCACTTGCAATAAAAGAAAACCTGAGGTTTCTCCCATCAACCAACCTGCTAAGAAGATACATAATAGACCTAGTAAGCAGGTTACCTGCTTTGTTTGCAGTAGAACAGGTCACAAAACCAAGAGCTGCTGGGTTATTAGAAAACTCAGTACTTTCAATATTGATCCTAGTACCAAAAGAAAAATTAAGCTCATCTGCAGAGATGAAAAACCTCATAGGTACAACAGGATTTTATCTGAGCTTAAGAACCTTGAGCTCAAACCTAAGATTAAATCCAGAATCTACAATTGGTTAGGTTATTATTTTGATAAACCTGAATCTAGGTTTATTGACCTAGCTTCCTCCATTTGCAGATTCAATATCTCCATTTCATCCATTATTACCAACTTTGAAAATAGAGTCATCTGGGAATCCCCAGCTCTACTTTTTTCTTTTCATATCAATGATTTTGGTATTAATGCTTGTTATCTGGGGCAACCCTTTATGTTTTATCATCCGAGCAAATCTTTTAATAAAACTCAAAAAATTTGCTCCAAAACCAATTTCAATTCTGGAATTAGCATCAAAGCTAAAACCCAGGAGGGAATGATAGATATTACTTGTGACATGGTTAATCACACTGTCTCACAAGAAATTCTTGACTCCTATAATCTTGCTGGAAATTTTCATGGAAGATTTCTAATAATCAATCTCTTTATGTCTAGAAACCAAATGGTAGAAATTTTAGACATTTTATTCCATTACGATTATATAGAAATTATAATCAAAATTTTACTAACTGAATCATCTTTGACTCTCAGGGCTTCAATCAAGATGACCACCAGGGCTTCCTCCTCGAGAGGAAGAGGAAGAGGAAAAGGTAAAAACCCAATGATCTCTACAGGGCCTTCCACCCTAAACCAATCTGGAAACCAATCTGGGCATTCCTCTCAGAGTACCCAAAACCAAATTAAACAGGCAAAGTCTGACTATGCCTTTCCAATCCAAACCCTCCTGACTTTCCAGGAACAAGGGTTAACCAATCTTCCCTCCAGAACTTGGGCTAGTATTGCTGAGGATAGTGACCAAGACCTCCCTACCTTGGACCTAGCCATTCAAACCCAAAAATCCCAGCAATTGCAGATTAACCCAAAAACCCAGGTTACCTCTGCCCAAAACCAGTCAAAATTGGTTATTAGAACCAACCCAATCACCCCTGCTCAAACCCAGTATGTCCCAAAAGAAAGCTATTTCTTTGTGGCTCATATTGAACCAGAATTCTGGGATGAAAATCCCAACAAAATCCCTCCAAAGATCTTTCCACCTCAATCCCATTTCTTACCTCTTACTCCAAACAAAACCCAGAAATTTTATGAGTTTATTCTCATAGATACTGAGTCAATATCCCTCAAACATTATAGGGATCCTAAGGATGATGCTGTCATCACCCATTCAACCCTTCAAATTCTAAATGTTCTGACACCCTCAGCATTTGGCTCAAATCCAAACAACACAAAGAAATTTTCCCAGCTCTTTGACCCTATGGGTTATAATTATTGGGATTATATCAAAGCTTGGGATTATGTTATCCTAGGCTTACAAAACAAAATTCTTAAACATTCTTGGTTGATCTATTTCAAAAAGAAAACCAAGTATTCCTTCCCTAATTGGTTCCTTCAATGGTGGGATTTCTTTGGCCCTTGCCCAGAAATCTTTCCCACTGAAGTCCAAGAAGGATTTCAAATGTTTTCAAAAAGATTCAACAAAGATCTTACCAATTATCCAATCACTTTAAATTTTTATGCCATTTTTTCATTATCATGGATTTTTTCATGGCAATATAAAACTGGGCATTTTCATCACCCAAAGACTTTGTTGTCTTTTTACAAACAAGGGTCTGTCAAATGGTGGCCTCGTTTTGATGCCTCTGCTGCATCTCCTGCGGGTGTGACCAATTGGTTTAAAACCAACCCAAAAGCTTTGCAAGTTGCTGACCCAGAAACTTGTAAATTTTTAAATCAAAAGGCTAGAATTTCTGCAGCTCTTGCAGCTTCTACCTTTGAAGATGATATTCTGGAAAAACTTCAGAATGTCATGAAACTTCTTCAAAACCAATCTGAGGCCAAGGATGTCCCTTCATCTTCAAAAAAGGACAATAAGATGAAACAGATTCTTGTCTCATCTTCTTCCTCCTCTCCAAAAGATTTCTCTGAGGAAGATGGCTTTGATTATTATTCTGATAATCTTTGCTGATCCCCTTGGGATTTTTAATCATAATCTTATTTTACAAAATTCCTTTCTTGGTGATCTCTTTTTGATCCTCTTGAAAGCTTCAATTTTATTCTCAAAATTATCCTTAAGCATGATAATTGTACCACTCTTTGTGGGAAAAACTGCTTAAACCACCCTGGACATGGTGATTGTAGTATCTGCATCAGGCACGAAAAACTGTCCAATTTTCAAATCTAAACCTTTCGACAAGCTCTGTTGTCTTTCGACAAGCTCTGTTGAACCACCCTTGAACATGGTGATTGTAGTGTCCTTATGGACATGAAAAACTGTTCAAATTTCAAATCTAACCTTTCGACAAGCTCTGTTGTCTTTCGACAAGCTCTGTTGAACCACCCTTGAACATGGTGATTGTACTGTCCTTATGGACATGAAAAACTGTTCAAATTCCAAATCTAACCTTTCGACATGCTCTGTTGACTTTCGACAAGCTCTGTTGTTTTTCGACTAGCTCTGTTGTTTTTCGACAAGCACTGTTGTTTCTCTGTTTGCAGGAACACGATAAGGTTCATCATTGCAAGACTTAGTGGACATCCCACCCACTACTTTGTCTTCATAGTCAAAGATTCTTGCTTTCCCACAAAACGAAGTGGTCAATCCATGGGGACCCCCTGTCTCCCACTATCTTCTGGCATTTTGGAATCCAAGACTCCTTTTTGCTCAGACCACGTGTACTTATCCCTGCTGCTGCACAGTTCAAGTCAGATACTCTTGGATCCTCTACAGTGCAGGTCACTTAGTGCACAGTGCCGGTCTAGTAACCGGTTACTATTCAATTTTCAATCTATTTAATCATGTCTTAGGCTTGTGTTACACACACACACAGACTTCGACACACAATTCTCTACTTCTCTCCCTAGTTCTAGTGAGAAGCCAGAGCACTTGTAATCTTCTTCTTCTCTTCTTCAATCTTCAATCTTGTAACTCATAGATAGTTCTTAACTATCTCAATCAATCAAAGTAACTCATAGATAGTACATGGAAGGTTTTACCTCCTAATCTATCTCGTGAGTTTTATCTGTCTTTAATTTATTTATTTGTTGCATTCCGTATGCTACCTACTTCCCCTCTGTCTCTTTAATTTAATCCCCCTCTCCTGGTTCCGACCCCCTCTTGGTATCATATGTTTAATTTAGGCAACCAAGGAACCTTTGTAAACGTATATGATCTTTAATTAATCGTATATATATTCATTGATGGCGAAAAACGTATATATATTTCTCCTTCCAGAAGGCTTGTTGGCTATCTTCTCTGGTGTAGATTCTTGTAAGGAATGTGACCTGCACTGTAGAGGATCCAAGAGTATCTGACTTGAACTGTGCAGCAGCAGGGATAAGTACACGTGGTCTGAGCAAAAAGGAGTCTTGGATTCCAAAATGCCAGAAGATAGTGGGAGACAGGGGGTCCCCATGGATTGACCACTTCGTTTTGTGGGAAAGCAAGAATCTTTGACTATGAAGACAAAGTAGTGGGTGGGATGTCCACTAAGTCTTGCAATGATGAACCTTATCGTGTTCCTGCAAACAGAGAAACAACAGTGCTTGTCGAAAAACAACAGAGCTAGTCGAAAAACAACAGAGCTTGTCGAAAGTCAACAGAGCATGTCGAAAGGTTAGATTTGGAATTTGAACAGTTTTTCATGTCCATAAGGACAGTACAATCACCATGTTCAAGGGTGGTTCAACAGAGCTTGTCGAAAGACAACAGAGCTTGTCGAAAGGTTAGATTTGAAATTTGAACAGTTTTTCATGTCCATAAGGACACTACAATCACCATGTTCAAGGGTGGTTCAACAGAGCTTGTCGAAAGACAACAGAGCTTGTCGAAAGGTTTAGATTTGAAAATTGGACAGTTTTTCGTGCCTGATGCAGATACTACAATCACCATGTCCAGGGTGGTTTAAGCAGTTTTTCCCACAAAGAGTGGTACAATTATCATGCTTAAGGATAATTTTGAGAATAAAATTGAAGCTTTCAAGAGGATCAAAAAGAGATCACCAAGAAAGGAATTTTGTAAAATAAGATTATGATTAAAAATCCCAAGGGGATCAGCAAAGATTATCAGAATAATAATCAAAGCCATCTTCCTCAGAGAAATCTTTTGGAGAGGAGGAAGAAGATGAGACAAGAATCTGTTTCATCTTATTGTCCTTTTTTGAAGATGAAGGGACATCCTTGGCCTCAGATTGGTTTTGAAGAAGTTTCATGACATTCTGAAGTTTTTCCAGAATATCATCTTCAAAGGTAGAAGCTGCAAGAGCTGCAGAAATTCTAGCCTTTTGATTTAAAAATTTACAAGTTTCTGGGTCAGCAACTTGCAAAGCTTTTGGGTTGGTTTTAAACCAATTGGTCACACCCGCAGGAGATGCAGCAGAGGCATCAAAACGAGGCCACCATTTGACAGACCCTTGTTTGTAAAAAGACAACAAAGTCTTTGGGTGATGAAAATGCCCAGTTTTATATTGCCATGAAAAAATCCATGATAATGAAAAAATGGCATAAAAATTTAAAGTGATTGGATAATTGGTAAGATCTTTGTTGAATCTTTTTGAAAACATTTGAAATCCTTCTTGGACTTCAGTGGGAAAGATTTCTGGGCAAGGGCCAAAGAAATCCCACCATTGAAGGAACCAATTAGGGAAGGAATACTTGGTTTTCTTTTTGAAATAGATCAACCAAGAATGTTTAAGAATTTTGTTTTGTAAGCCTAGGATAACATAATCCCAAGCTTTGATATAATCCCAATAATTATAACCCATAGGGTCAAAGAGCTGGGAAAATTTCTTTGTGTTGTTTGGATTTGAGCCAAATGCTGAGGGTGTCAGAACATTTAGAATTTGAAGGGTTGAATGGGTGATGACAGCATCATCCTTAGGATCCCTATAATGTTTGAGGGATATTGACTCAGTATCTATGAGAATAAACTCATAAAATTTCTGGGTTTTGTTTGGAGTAAGAGGTAAAAAATGGGATTGAGGTGGAAAGATCTTTGGAGGGATTTTGTTGGGATTTTCATCCCAGAATTCTGGTTCAATATGAGCCACAAAGAAATAGCTTTCTTTTGGGACATACTGGGTTTGAGCAGGGGTGATTGGGTTGGTTCTAATAACCAATTTTGACTGGTTTTGGGCAGAGGTAACCTGGGTTTTTGGGTTAATCTGCAATTGCTGGGATTTTTGGGTTTGAATGGCTAGGTCCAAGGTAGGGAGGTCTTGGTCACTATCCTCAGCAATACTAGCCCAAGTTCTGGAGGGAAGATTGGTTAACCCTTGTTCCTGGAAAGTCAGGAGGGTTTGGATTGGAAAGGCATAGTCAGACTTTGCCTGTTTAATTTGGTTTTGGGTACTCTGAGAGGAATGCCCAGATTGGTTTCCAGATTGGTTTAGGGTGGAAGGCCCTGTAGAGATCATTGGGTTTTTACCTTTTCCTCTTCCTCTTCCTCTCGAGGAGGAAGCCCTGGTGGTCATCTTGATTGAAGCCCTGAGAGTCAAAGATGATTCAGTTAGTAAAATTTTGATTATAATTTCTATATAATCGTAATGGAATAAAATGTCTAAAATTTCTACCATTTGGTTTCTAGACATAAAGAGATTGATTATTAGAAATCTTCCATGAAAATTTCCAGCAAGATTATAGGAGTCAAGAATTTCTTGTGAGACAGTGTGATTAACCATGTCACAAGTAATATCTATCATTCCCTCCTGGGTTTTAGCTTTGATGCTAATTCCAGAATTGAAATTGGTTTTGGAGCAAATTTTTTGAGTTTTATTAAAAGATTTGCTCGGATGATAAAACATAAAGGGTTGCCCCAGATAACAAGCATTAATACCAAAATCATTGATATGAAAAGAAAAAAGTAGAGCTGGGGATTCCCAGATGACTCTATTTTCAAAGTTGGTAATAATGGATGAAATGGAGATATTGAATCTGCAAATGGAGGAAGCTAGGTCAATAAACCTAGATTCAGGTTTATCAAAATAATAACCTAACCAATTGTAGATTCTGGATTTAATCTTAGGTTTGAGCTCAAGGTTCTTAAGCTCAGATAAAATCCTGTTGTACCTATGAGGTTTTTCATCTCTGCAGATGAGCTTAATTTTTCTTTTGGTACTAGGATCAATATTGAAAGTACTGAGTTTTCTAATAACCCAGCAGCTCTTGGTTTTGTGACCTGTTCTACTGCAAACAAAGCAGGTAACCTGCTTACTAGGTCTATTATGTATCTTCTTAGCAGGTTGGTTGATGGGAGAAACCTCAGGTTTTCTTTTATTGCAAGTGCAACAAATTTCTATGATTTGAGATTTAGCCCGGGTATTGAGTTTCTTGTCCCTTTTCCTAATGTAGGGCTTTGGTACATAACCAGGTTTAGGTTGATTAGGACATTTTCTGGCAATGTGGCCAAAATTGTCACATTTGAAGCAGATAACCTTTCTTTCATCAAAAGGAATTTTGGTTATCGTGTTTATAGAGCCATTGGTTTTAGGATTAAGAGTCATACCTTTAAGAAGGTTTAATTGCTCATTGACTCTAGCTAAAAGTCCTTCATAATTGGTTTGCTGAAGAACTGGTTTGGTAATAGGCTTCTCTAACTGGGTAGGGATACCTAAAACATTCTTAGTTTGTTCTAAGACATCATTGGGATGTTTAGAGGGGATGATAGGGACATCCTGCCTCCTATCAGATAAAATGGACTGAAAAGGATAATTGATGCCTTTCCTAAAAGCATAGTCTTTAAACCATTTAAAGAAAGGGATATTATGTTTGGTCTTTCTGAGAAATTCATAGAATTCCTCTTGGATTGCTTTACGATTGTGTCCCTGATACTGAGAAAAGAACCACTTCCTATGAGGAGACCAATCCTCAGAATAAAATTCTTTTCTTAGGGTTTCCTTATCTATGATGAACTTAGACTTCATCATAAGGACTATTAAGGGAGGAATAGGTTGGAGATTGAATAGACCTAAGGTCTTCCTCCTCTTTTTGATAGGAGGTTTTTACAGGGGTCGTGGTTTCAAAACCCTGCAAATGGATAGTGGAACCATCATGGGAGGCTCCTATCTGAGGTTTGGGGGACTCTCTAGCTACAGAGAAGGATCTTCTAGAGAAAGATCCTCTGGACATAGCCGTTCTGAAGTCTTCTTCAGATCTGAGGGACCTAGGGATAGTGAAGGAGTTGCTTCTGTTAAAAACAAGATCAACTCTTCCAGATTGATGCTGAATAACATCCTGGAATTCTGGTGTTATCCTAGGTGCTGTAGGGGCAGCTTTATCTAGGGTCCAGGTTTCAGGAAGTGTAATATCACTCCATTGTATGGTTTTAGGTACCATAATATTGGCCTTAGATTGGTCAGTAAGAAACAAAGTTGTTTCTCCTGATTTGTGGCATTTGGTTTTAAGGAAATTGGACCTGATAGAGTTCATTACTTTGTAATGAATTCTGTATATCAAAGTGATAGGGACAGATCCTTCCTTCATGTCATAGCCGTGACACTTGACATTAAGATAAAGAACATCAAGGATGTTCTTATCATCCAGACTGACAGTTAAATCTAGAAAGTAGTTGCTAGTTCATATTTTAATATTTATATTTCTTTTGAAACCAAGTGAAGGCTATGATGCTTACGGGTGAGGAAGAATTTTATTAAAATGTTTAAAAGTTTTTCTTCTCGTTTCTCTTGCAACCCCTCATCCTCATCTTCATCTTCCAATCAATCTTTATCAAACAAAATCTTCAAAGAAGAAATACGTTTTGAAGATATCAATCAAGATCTTGATAATTGGGATATTCCAAAAATATCTCATAAAGATCTTTATCAAAATCAAAAATCTTTCTTTTCAAAAACTGATTTTATTGTCAGAACAGTTGAACAGAAAATCATACTCCGCAAAGATGATGAAGAATTTCATCTTCTCTCTGAAAAGAGTATGAAAGATCATAAGGCTAAGAACTTCAACTACCTACACATTGGAAGTGTTCAGGTAGGCATGAAGCCTCTTACCAGAGAATCTCTTAACGTGGCAGTTTTGCTCTGTTTAAGAGATGCTCGCCATAATCAGTTTCACGATTCCTTATTAGGAACTGTTGAAACTAGCCTTATTCATGGGCATTTTCTCTTTAATTAATCGTATATATATTCATGTTAAGGGAAATATAGTTGGCAAATTCGTCCATTAATTATAAAACAATTGAATCTATCGATATGATCTTTTTCTGATTTGGATAACAAATAGATATCATTGTTTAAAGAAAACAGAGGTCAAGTTACAAATCAAGTTTGTTTTTATAATCTCAAACTTGCATCACATAAAATTTCTATATGTAATTCTCAAATTATTGTAGAAATTAAAATACAATTTATTTTGACTAACATACATATATATTTAATAAATATAAATTATATTTTTATCTTTTATAGACATGTCATAAACGTATATAATAAGACACACTAAATTCATATATCATAATGAAATAAAGTACATATAGGGGCAACATTTACCGTCAAAAAAATCGTTTTGACGACGAAATCAAACCGCCAAAACGAAGTTTCGATTTGTATACGTAATTTATCTGTGCTTGAACACATCGAGTTAGGTTCACATTTGAAAACATTAAATTTGTGTTTAAATGCAAATTTATTTAAAAATTATATAAATCTAGCAAAAAATGAAACAATTACGCACAGATAAATAGGACTAATATTTATCTACGTCGAAACATCAATATTTGCTAGCTATAAAGTCAATAGTATATATTGTATAAGTTATAAAAATCTAATACAATACAACGTAATATATCATTTATTTTTTAATATAATACCTGTATAGAGATTCCCCGTGCAGGGCACAGGTAGGAATACTAGTTTTACTAACATTTAAGAACCAAAAGATTTTGATTGAAAAATTCAAGAACCAAAAGATATAAAAAATAATTAATAGGTAAATTAACAGGAAAAACACAATATGATGAGAAAAAAATAAAACACCACCATAAAACATAAAAATTAACATACCACTACCATGAATGATTTCCCAATGATTTACAGCCAATATCTTGCAAGTTGGATACTAATGTTTTTTCCTCTATTAAGTCAACTTTGATATTCACAATGTGGAATTGATTTTTATTTCCTAAAGAGTAAGTCAATATAGTCTCCTCCTATTTATTGTTATTTGTTAATGTTCAATTTGATTTCCGTTTTTATCACCAGAATTAAAGAAATTGATTTCAATGCAATTTATTATCCATTTATATGGGGTTTTGGTTACGTGACAATTAATTCTTGCTAGTTTAATTTTTAAATTTTGAATATTTTAACCATTTATTGCATACATCTCATTTAATATGTGACGTGGACATTATTCGCGGACGTGGAATAGAGGTGGATCTGACGTGTTTATTTGTGAATATGTGACGTGGATGTTTAGTTGTAAAACTTATGGTTTTGTATAATAGAGATAGAGATATTTATCCTTTATATTTAATAATTGGAAAATATTATTCCACAACTTTCTATACGCTTTTGATTATAGTTCTTTACTTTTTTTTACTGTATGTATAGTACTAGAATAGTTGACCCATGCCATGCACGGGTATAGTTATGTGATTGAAAAATCATTATAGTAATTTACATTTTGCAATTTTATATTATATTGAATATTAAGTAACTTTTTTTTATTGCCCAAGTAACTTTTTTTCACTACAAGAAAAACCTATTTTAGCTACCAACATTTGCGACGGAGCTTAATCCGTCAGTCGTTTGCCATGGATTTGCGACGGCACGTATAAAAAGTAAGGGGCGTGTAATTTCCCGTTGGAGTTTGCCACGGATTTAAAAAACGGTTGCAATTTGCGACGGAGATGCCGTCACAAGTCCGTTGCAAATTATCTTAACTTAAAACCCAAATACGCGTTCCTTCTTTCTCAGTTTCCCTTCTTCTTTCTCACTTCCACCGTTCCTTCTTTCTCAGACTCCCTCTCCCTCTGAACTTCTCTCACGATGACACCCTCCGTCAATCCTCCCTCTCGCGTCGCCGGCCACCACCGTTCCTTCTCCTCCTCACTTCCACTCCCTTTACGATACCCGACCCAAACTCCAGAACCCATTAAAGTGCGACCCAACTCGGAACCCAAGCAATCTTCTTCTTCTTGATCATCTATGGTAAGTAATGTTCTTCTATTCTACTTCTATTCTAATTAGAACCCTAATTTTTGATTTACTGAAAACCCTAACCTCTCTTCCTAATTAAATCTGAACCCTAATTCTACCGTTTTTCTTCCTCAAGCTCAATGTTTCTGGAAACAAGCTGACTTCCCTTCCTGGAACCATCTGTCAGTGCAGGTATGTAAGCAGTTCACAACAGTGTCATTTCTCTATATTGTTTTGTTTGTTTTTATGACCTATTTGAGTGCTAACTATCAACCATTTACAAATAGCTAAGTGAAATTAGAAAAGAATATGGATTGAATAATTGATTAAAGATGTATAATGATTAGATTAAAGATTAGACAGTGTGTAGTGTATGTATATTGATTGGTACATGTGTGAAATTAGAAAAGAAAATGGATTGATTAAAGATTTATTGATTGGTACGTCTCACACCCTAAAGGTTATGTTTTGTTTGGTTTGTCTTTGTATACTTAATAATCAACTAATTTAGTTGGTTTGTTGATTTGAATCATGAACTATTTTGAAATTCGTAATATGATATATATATATATATATATATATATATATATATAGTTAAAGAATTTGTGTTTTGTTTGATGACTTTAATGAGAAAATTATGATTAGTTAAAGAATTCCAATTAAATTTTACCTTGCTGGTAACTCTAATCCATGAATCATTTTTTGGCCCATGCCAATACCCTTGATCAAATATGTATATATATGGACTATTCTACATTATTGACAACTTAACAGAAGCATATTAATCATCATTGTTGTGGTTGAAGAGCTTTGAGCATAATTACCAAGAATAGAGTGCCTGCCAGTGAAGGGCACAGACTGTTGTCCATCAATAATGACAGGTTCAGCTCCACAATTTGAGTGTCTGCTGCATCAATTTGTTAATCATGAAATATGTGTCCAGATTACCAATAGGTTCAATTGGTAATTGGAACTTGTCATGTAGGTATTGGGACCTTGTTTGGAGCTCACCAACTAGTACAAAAACCACTGGCATATTTGATGTGTATGTCCCTTTCTGTTCTTCCTCTTTCTTTTATTTGCACTTATTTTTTTATAAGAAAATATCCCATTTTTGAATTGTGATTGATGAGGGCAGGATAAAGGGCACCACTTTCAATGTTATAGTGGAAAATGAGGATCAAGTTGAGTTATCCTTCTCTAGGACTTGGGATGCCTCCCTTGAGGGCAAGTTGGTCCATAACAATATAAATATATAATTATAATGTTGCTGAATTAATGAAGAAAAAAAAGCTTAACTATATATTATGTATTTGATATGTGACTGTAGGTTCATAATGCTTCGTGGTTCTTCAGGGTTCTACTCTTACGCAATTTATGAGCACTTGGAGGACTGGCCTGCTTTCAATCTTGATGAAACAAGAATTGCTTTCAAGCTTAGAAAAGACAAGTACGCATACATAGTGGCTAAGCTAGTAGTCATTACTATTGAAATGCTGATGAGTTGCACTAATGAAAGTAATTGTGCAGGTTCCATTATATGGCTATGGCAGATAATAGACAAAGAAATATGCCTCTTCCAGACACTACAAGAAAAACTGGATTTTCCGGCGACCAAAATCCGCCAAAAATGTGGACTTTCCGGTGGATTTTTGGCGCCGGAAAAACCCTCGTCGGAAACAGTTTCCGGCGGATTTTCCGCCGGTAATTTCCGGCGGATTTTTGGTAATTTCCGGCGAATTTTAGTCATTTTTTTTGGAAAATCCGCCGAAAATTACCAAAAATCCGCCGGAAAATGTTTTTTTTAAAAAAAAAAATTCCGGCGGATTTTCCAAAAAAAAAATCCGAAAATTTTTAAAAAAATTCTGAATTTTATAACTTAATATGTGTTTTAAATAAAAGTCAAAAAACAAAAGTAAAATCAAATGTTGAATGGTATTGTTGAAATAGGAAAGAATAAAAGAGAATATGAGAAGAAATAATATATGAGAGAATAAGAATGAGGAATTATGAAGAAATAAGAATAAAATAGTGAGATGAAGAAGGAATAAGAATAAAGAAGTGAGAATGAAGAAGAAAGGAGAATTATAGAAGAGAGATATGTAGAGAAATTTTTGAAGATTAGAGAGTATGAGAAAGAAGAAGAAAGATAAGATAGAGAAAATGTAGAAGAATGAGAAGGAAAGAAAGAGATAAATGAGAGAATGAGATGAGTGTAGGAGAAAGTTGTATTTATAGACGAATTTTTTTCCCTCTAAATTTTTCCGGCGGATTTTTTTCCCTCCAAAATTTTCCGGCGGCTTTTTTCAAATTTCCGGCGGATTTTCGAAATTTTTTTTGGAAAATCCGCCGGAAATTTCCGGTAACATTTCCGGCGGATTTATTAAAATTTTCGGCGGATTTTTGCAAAAAAAATTAAAATTAAAATTCCGCCAGAAAGTCCAAAAAATCCGCCGGAAAGTTTCTGTGGGATAAAAATCCGCCGGAAAGTCCAAAAAATTCGCCGGAAACTACCGTGGGATCAAATCCGCCGGAAATCCCTCAATTCCGCCGGAAAGTTTCCGACGGATTTATATCCGCCGGAAAGTTTTGGACAGTAAATCAACTATTTCTTGTAGTGAGATGATAGAGCACCACCTAGAGGCCTACCACTTGCCTATCCAGAGGCTGTTCTACTTGTCAATCCTATCGAACCAGAACTTAAGGGAGAGGTACATTTACTCTTAAATTCCCATGTAGTGTGGAAATGAAATAATCAAATACACCTTAGTCGAATAGTTTCAATAGCATACACTTTCATCCAAAAATATACTTTGTCCGTTCCAGAATATAAGAACCAAACATACATGTATTTTGATAGAAGTTGTTGATGTTTGAATGTTAAATTCAGTTGTTGAGGATTAGAGGTTGTTGATGTTTGAATGTTAAATCCAGTTATTGGGGATTAGAAGTTGTTGATGTTTGAATGTTAAATCTAGTGATACGGATAATGTGATTACTATATGTTGTTTAGAAACTTTTGTTTCTATGGTTATTGGTTCTATTAATTCTATCTATTAGCTAATATAGCTTCTGAATACTTTTGTCTTTCACTTGAAAACCTATCAAAATTACTAAGACTATTCCCCACAATTGCTAGTGTAACTTCATGATTTTTTCTTTGTGTAAATGCCAAAACAAAGAACAAATAACATTTAGTTCAAGTCAAACAAATGTTCACTAATCCCAAAGTGATTTATTGTTTTATGCATAGGTGGGAAGATACAGGCAAGCTAGTTTATCTCACCTTCTAGTTGATCTTATCTCTGCTCATTTTATTTTTGAAGTAACTACTCATTTTATTTAGCACTATGTGAATTTCCACTTTGTTCTTGCTGCTATATTACATTCTAGTGTGTATTGTGGAAAGTTTCTTAGTCCTGCTAATGTTCAAATTCAAAAGAAGTTTTTGTGTCAATCAGTGTTAAGCTTCCCCATCATTGGTTTCAAATTCAATAGAGGCATTTTGGTGTCAATCAGAGTTAAGGTTGGGATTAGGGGCTTGGATAAGGCAAGGACCACTCTTTCCTCTAACAACCCTCTCTTCAAAATAAGTTCTCGGTTCCATTATGTTTCTTATGTTGCTTATTTTGCTTATTTGAGTTCTAGATGTATTTCCATGTTTAAATGTCTTTTACCATGTTTCTAAAAACAATAAGGATAATGAAGATGATATTACATGTAAATCTGAAAGTTTAATCATATAAGGCTTTTGAGGTCTTCTACCACAGAGTTGTTGGTGGGAAACTCAAGTGCAGAACTTCACCTTTGTATTTACTGTTATATATTGTTAAGAGTTCATTATTGTGATTTTAAAAGTTAACTCTGTTTTTACTGCTTATATTGTTCAGTAGTTTGAACTGGCATTTGGTTACATTTTGGGAATATCTCTTATTTCTTAATTTCTTAATTGTAATTGCAGGCTGCTAAGCCAGGTGAGCCTAGCTGGGATATATAGTCCTTGGGGTCCTGGAAGGCCTGGGTGGCACATTGAATGCAGTCGAGCATTGCATCTTTAGTTAGTTTGTTTACATTCTATTATTTTGTCTTTAGTTATTTTGTCTATTATTTTGTTAGTTTGCAGTGGAGCATTGCATCTTTACTTAGTTTGTACAAATGTTTGTTAAGAGAAGACAATTAGTAATTAAATGTTTCGCACATGGATTGTACTAATTTATTATTGTGGTTATTATGTTTTGCTTTATATATGTTTATTAATTTTGATATTGGAGCATTCATCTGTTTTGTATAGATATCACTATTAAATAGATTTTGGAGGTATGATTTAATTTTTTTAATTTTATTTTTAAAATTTGCGACGGAAGGTGTCAGAGTTTGCCACGGCTTTGCGACGAATATTTGAGACGAAAAAATTTGCAACGGAAAATTCCGTGGCAAACGATTTACAACGAGCGTTTTTGCGACCGATTTTTGTCCGTCGCAAATTCCGTCAGAAATGCTATTTTGCGACGGAAATTGGTCCATTTGCGACGGAAAACGCCGTCGCAAACCAGAGATTTTCTTGTGGTAATTTTTCATGTGTTCTATCTTTTGTTGATGCGACTCGTGAATAACATATATATTTAAGAAATAATATATAATTTTTTTACAAAGGGTTATGAAAATTCAGTTTTTTTAATATTACTCAAGCTACATGTAGACATTAAATATATTGAATGCCACTGAAATATTAACAAATAATTGTTTAATAAATTATTTAGGTGAGAATATATTAAATTATAGGAAAATAACAATGACTTGTCTTGGTTCAAAAAAAAACAATGATTTGTCTAAAAGTTGTAACAATTTTAATATTAATTTAGTTGACATTCCCATAGATATAAAAATACTAAAAATAATTAGAGAATCGAAGAAGACAAAGAATTTCCTTAATTAAAAAGGTAATTGAATGTCAGTTAAATATTAAAATTCATGACACTCAATAATGTTAAACTATTCTGTTTAAAAATAAGATTAAGCTATATAAATATTGAACTATCAATAATGTGGCGCTATTTATTTCAAAATGATATCCACGCATAGTAATAGTAATTTAGACACAAATGTTTCTTAATGCCAAATGTTTATAGTCTCGCTATAATATACTTTTGCCAAATAATTTAAATTTGAATAGATTTTCTTACAAATATGTTTATACAAAATGTGCATTCCCCGTCGGCAAAGCCAGAAACATGTGGCCAATTAGGTTTCTCGACGTATGCATACCAATAACATGGTAACAAAAAATGTTCATTCCCCGTGTGGTGTCTTATTACTCCTAGAATTTTATCCAAAAATTGAAACATTATCATATTTAACTTTTATGATTGTTTCTTTCTCACTGTATGTTCTTTTTACTTCATACCTGAAAATAAGTACATTTTTCAACTTATTGAATATATTGTTAACCTTGGCCCTTTAAGGTAAAATAAGATTGATGGTAATGAGAGAGATAAACATTAATTTGATTTAAGTTGTTTCGTAAGGTAGTATAGAGTTTTGTGTGTTTCATCTTGTAATATCTGATATTTTTGATATCTAACTTTAGCATAATTGTATTATAACTGTCATCCAATTTTTTTTTTTATTTCAATTGGGTTTCTACGATTCAAATTTGTGGTGTAATTGTGATAATGTGTGTTGAGGGCACATGTCAAAGAATCAAAATTGTAATTATTAAAAAAATAAATATTTTACATTTACAAACTCTAAATGGTATTTAATCTTTTATATTTTATTAAAAGATTATAAAGAATACAAAATTTCATTTTAAACAAGGTTAACACAGTTCTTAAATTGATTACTTTATTTAATATCTATAACAATATATAAAGGGGCTTCCGAAAAAAACTGTCTCCATTTGGTGTCAATTTTTTTTTTCCCTTATTGGCCCTTCACACCCAACCTACCATTACAATAGTACCCTTAAAAAAATAAACTGCTCCAATTAATTATTTATTATTTATATATTAATTATCTATGACTTCTATAACCACCCACCAACACACCAACACATAAAAGACGGGCTCGGAGGGCCCATCTTTCCCCTAGTGATAATAATAATAATGTATTTTGAAATTCAGATCTGATAATTTAAATAAGAAAATTATTAATGTGTATCTGTACTAATCATTTTTGAAAAACTGCACATGTTAAATATTTTGATAATTAAATTAATATTATTAAACTTTTAATTTCACTTTTGGACATTCTACCTACATAAAGAAACATTTAAAAATACAAAGGGTCCCTTGGTTCTAAAATAAGGGGAATAAAGAATGAAAGAGATTTATTCCTCGTGTCATATTCCAGTAACTGGGGCACAAAGGAAGGTAAAGGGAAGGACACTAGTGGAATAACCAGACTAGAAAGCAAAGCCAATAAATTTCATTTTGGCTTCTACATAGCACGCTTGGCCCCTGAAGTACTTTTTCACATGATATTATGAAAACAAAGTGCTTCTTTGTGGGTCTATAGTTTACTGTACTTTTAACCCTACATGAAAAATTGTATTCTTTTTGGAGGGGTTGGGGCCTTATAATTGAGTAAAAGGGAACACAAATATTGCTGTATATTGTCGTGCATGAAGATATATATATATACATTTTTATTTATTTAGTAGTTGTTGAATTGGTGTATAGTTGGAATTTTATAATAAAAAATCTAATGATTAGATGATTACAGATTGGAATGTTGTGGTACGGAAATCGTCATCCTGAATAATAATCTCTTCTCTCAATCACAGAAATCAAGTTATCATCAATCTGGCCATCAATATAAAATCCAATTATTCACATAATTTATATTGATATGGTTGCCTCATCATGGATGGTTCCACAATATAAATATATCCCAAAAGGAAAAGAAATTAAAAGGGAGCAATTTTTTTTAAAGAAATCCACATAAGCACGCAAGGCCAAGAAACATTATTGCATTAGCTGCGTCAGAATCAACAAAGATAAGCATTTTAGTTTATTGGTGGCAAAAATAAAGAAATAACAAAAGCATCACTTGAAAGTTGAAACTAATCAACCATAGATTCTTGTGGAAGAGTGTAGAGGACATCAATCATAGAATTAATACAAAAAAGAATAGCATTAAGATCCTTAGGCTGGCCCTTACGTTTGGTTTTAAGTAGTATATAGGAAAGGAAATTTTCACTAACAAAAATGTTTGGGAGAGATTTTATTAGTTTAGGGGTGTGGTTGAGCGGTTGGGGCTCATCCTCTCTTAACCAAGTGTCGAGGGTTCGATTCTCGTTTTGGGTATGGAGCAACTTTAAATCTCTAGGTCAGCTGTCCCACCCTTCCAGATGTCTCCAATCCAGCGAGAGAATTGTCGTACCCTTCCAGGTGTCTCCAATCCAGTGAAGGAATTTTTACTGCATTCGGCGGTGGAAGTGGATACTCTGGTTTCGACCAAAAAAGAGTAAATAATCAAATTGGTTTCTAAAAAAACATTTATGATACAATAATAAAAGGTAAGAAACCAATTTGATTATTTACTAACTAGCAATTAGAACATTTTGTACTTCTCTTATAAGTATTTTCGTACTAACTAGCATTACTGGAAAAAAAGTGGAGACTAACGTGGCAAGTTGGAAATGAAAAGTCTTAATTTTGGTCTCCGAGAATGATAATATGAGTCAAATTAGTTCAAAAATGATTAAAATGTCCTTAAAATTAAGAGGACTAATTTGACTTACAATTGAGATCGTTGAGGATCAAGTAATTTTTTGTGGACTAAATTAGTCTTCACCTTTTTTATTAGGTATTAATTTGGATACTCAGTATTAGCCCATTAGTTTCGGTTTGAGTCCGGGTGCAGTATTAGCCCATGAGTCTCAGAGTACAAAAGTAGCAACAAACAAACTGATTACTAAACAATCAAGAGACTTTGATAGCACAACTCCACCCAAAATTTTAAGACATTGAATATTTTTTTGGTAAGAGTTGTAAAAGAAAAGCAAGAAGAAAAGGGTGGCACTAAGGCCTTACAAAACTAACACCAGAGGCATCTGCTTGGTGCAGAGGCTCAATACTAGGAGGAGGTTCCTGAAAATAACTCCAAGAGCTCTATCCCAGTGTACCCAACCTCGCAAGGAAATCGGCGCAAACATTCCCCTCGAGAAAGACATTGAACATATGAATCACATTTCTTATATTTCTTTAATTTAGTTTATTTATAATCGATATGGATCTAACTACTCACACTTGAATTTTCATTAGAGAGTTTCTAAGACATTTTCATTTCTATATAATTTTTTTTTTGTAAACCAATGTATTCTCCACAGATGGAGATTAATTATTCGAGATATTAGAGATTCATTTAAGGGGTTAGCCTCTCACATTTCATACGTACCAACTAGGTATCGAACCCAAACCATATACATGACTATAGTTGATCCACGTAGAATAAAATAAAGAAAACCGTTATTTAAAAAATCATCATTATGATGAGATTTTTTTAATGTTTCTTTTCAAGCAAGTGTCTCTTAGAAACTTTATAAAAGTAAACACTAGATTAATCAATCACCATATAGACATATATATTAATGTCCACTTTATAAACCATACACAAGAGGTGCAAACAAACCAACAAAGAAAACTAATACCACTTCAAAAATGGCCTATATTGGTGCTACCATGAGCAATGGTGTAACCACAGTAGATTGTCAAAAACAAGTTCGATCATGGAGACTTCTACGTTCCCTCATAGAACTCCTAATCCCAACTTGCAACTGCACCTTGGTAGAAGAAAACCAAGATACCAAACCCAAAAAATATTTCCAAAACTATCCTTCATCACCACTCATGACCTCCTCAACAACAATCACTGGCACTATACTTGGATATCGCAAAGGAAAGGTAAGTTTTTGCATCCAATCAAACCCTAACTCCACCAACCCAATTCTCTTTCTTGAACTAGCTATCCCAACAAGTGTTTTAGCAAAGGAAATGAGAGGAGGAACACTTAGAATTGTGTTGGAGAGTTGTAATAGCAATGAGAATGAGAATTTGTTGTTTTCAACGCCTTTGTGGACTATGTATTGTAATGGAAGGAAAGTTGGGTATGCTGTTAAACGTAGACCTTCAAAAAGTGATTTTGAAGTATTGAGGTTGATGCAATCAGTTTCTGTGGGTACTGGTGTTATAGATGAGCTTATGTATTTAAGAGCTAATTTTCAAAGGGTTCGTGCTTCTTCTAAATCTAATTGTGAATCCTTTCATTTGATTGATCCTGAAGGAACCATTGGTCAAGAACTTAGTATTTTCTTTTTTCGGTCAAAGTGATTGGAGATCAGTGAAGAGTGAAGACCTTTTTTTTCTTTGATGCAGATTAATTAATTAACTACCCTTTTTTGAGCTGTGATTAAGCATGGCTTTATCTTATGGTGAATAGTTTATTTCTTTTTTCTTGTTTGGGAGAGAGCATGGCCAAGCCTATAGGCTTTTTTTTTTCACTCTCTTCTAATGGAAAATGAGAAATGCAAAGGTTTGGATTTTTTTTTGTTTGGTTATGTTATTATGTACCTATTTTTGTATGAATGAATACCATTACCAATTACCAACTTTTCTTGTCTTCTATTTTGTGTATTTGTTTCTTTCTGAGTTTCTGTCATTTTCATTTTAGTTTTCTCCCAGAAAACAAAATATCAATTGTTGTGGGGTGATTTGCTTTGGCCTAGTGCTAATTATATTCTATGATATTGAACCCTCAACTTGGGACACTACCGTACGTGCTCGCGTTTTGCCGGTGACTTTTAATAATATCTTAACTTATTGAAAATAAAATGTAAGTATTTTGAAGGGGGCTACCTGATGAGTGATGAGATGAGTTTAAAGATGATTTGTCAATATGGCCTTTTAAGTTTGGGATAACTTTTTCACTACTACTTACTAACCCAAAAATTTGCTCGTAGTCTATTGCTAAACCAAAAAATTAAAATAAAAGTACTCAACAGCATGTATGGCTGTATGCTGTAGGTAACTAAAAGCTTTAATAATTAACTTAGACTGTTTCTAAGGCAGGGTATATTGCAACATTGTAGGCAGGATGAGATGAAAAAACAAGTTCTTACCAATAGTAGTAACACTAGTGGAGGTTGGAACCCATTGAAAGTAAATCTAGAACTCAAATTGGATTTTACCATTAAGGTGAAACTTCAACTAATAAAGATTCTTAAATCTAAAGGTGGCAAAATGAAAATGGGCTACTCAATTGGGTTCGTATCAACCGGATACGGGTAATATCGAGTCAGGTAGATATGTCAATTTTGGTCCAATCAAACATGTTGGTTTAATGGACCAGTGTTTTGGCCTGGGCTCAAGAACCTTTACATTTTGGCCCATGGGCTAGACTGAGCCTGCTTTTTATGTTTTTTATTAATATTTTTTAGGTTTTCCTTTGTCAAAAATTGGAATGGGCCGGGTCAGCCTCCTAGTCCAGTGTTTTGTATTGGGCTGGACTACAAAAAATAGCTCAATAGATAATTAGGTTGGCTCAGCTTAGCTCACTTTTATGCTTTGGTTCATTGAGCCGGATTGGGCCGGGCTACCCAATTTTACATCTCTAGAGTCAGGTGAGTCAAACAAATTTATCTTGATTCAAGCTATCAAAATGTTGTTCAAGCCTCATCATATACAACATGTAGGGTTGTGTATATTTTTTTCAATTAAATTTTTCAACTAATATTTAAATGTTTATTCAAAATACAAATAATTAATCTTTTAGAGAACAAACATGGAGAAAATGGCAAATTATTTTTACAAATATCCTACCAATATTTAATCTTTGAGAGAAATCAAACTAAATAAAAAATTATAGTGTTGTGTAGGCTACGGCTGGACTGGTATGGGCCCAAACCTGCATCTAAAACCTATTATATTGGGCCAAGTCGAAGAAAGTGAGATTAATATGGGCTCAAATGTCTTGACCAATTTTATTTTTTTACCAGGCTGGCCTATAATTCATATAAGAGAAATTCTTTTCACATTCGTAGACTCGAAATCTAGATACCTAGTGTGTGAAAATATTTAGGCCCGGTCAGCTCATTTTTCCACCCATAGTATTATAGGGCCACGAAACTATAGGTGAGAAAACAACGTAGTTTCTAGTTTTTACGATTCAATTGGAGATGTTCATAACCAGGTATTTTTTTCGATAATTAGAAATTTATTGATGCGGATTAACTGAAAGGTTAGCCAAAAGATCAATACAAAACATCTCTAAACTAAGATCCAGATTAACAATTATCACACCTCATACTCTGGATACTCCTCATAGAGGACAGAAATATAATACTCTAAGATTTGGACACGCCTAATTTCAGCTGACAATGAGGTAAAATCAGTCACTCCAACATTGTTAGACTATTTGATATCATCCACTAAGATTCGGAATACGACACACCAAGCTAATAGGAGACCCTCGTTTGCAACGCCCACATGAACCTAAGCATCCGATACACAAGCCACAGCTTTTGACCAACTCCTAGGAAAGACCCAAAGCTATTGGACTAGTTGTACTATTAAAAGCACATTTATAGCACCTAGGTGTGGTTCTCTTCCCGGAGCTTCTATGAAGGTTGGTTAGGTTTCATAACACTTCCTTCTCCATCTCTACGTGTAAGCATGACTGCTTCCCGAGCTTCCATGTTTTCCTTACTTATTGGATGTCGTCGTTCGAGTTGTCGTGAGAGCTGATGTTGGCACCACTTGCACTTGTCTTTTGCTTTCCTTTAATAGCCGAGATCACACGGGATGAGAGTTTGCAGGTTGAGAACTGCAATCTTGCTTCTCATTCACATGAGGCACCTTATGTGTAGAAATTGGGCCAAAGTTTTCAAAACCTGTTGGAAAAAAATGCAGGGCAATCCAACTTAAAGTCCCAGGACTGATAGACAGTCCCATATGGGCCATTGACCAAAAAAAAGACCCAGCTAATCCTGTTTGACAATGCTAGCTCTAAATGCTGCAAATGGAAATATTTCCTTGGATGAGACACTTTACACACTACAGTAATTTGTAAAATTGACTTTGAATATTAACCAAACCAAACTTCTCAGTTTTATCTGCATGAAAATGCTGCTATGAAATAAAATAGACAGCATGCAGAAATTTTGCCTTTTGCATGTTGAGAGTATATGTATTAGAAGTAGCACACATCCAACGCATTCCTCAAGTTTCAACAATAGGAACAAGATAGAAAAGGAAAAACAAAAAATCATGAAACAGCTGCATCAAATATGCTTCATTCCAGGTAAAATTTGTGTCACAAAAACTGAAGAAGAAAAAACCAGATGCATGACAATCCTAACAATCCTAAAGTGTTTGAGTTCTGTTTGCAGGGTGAGTTGCCTGCAAAAACAAATAGGTGCGTTTAAATATCATAAAATATATCTGCAATAGTGTGCCACCAAAAATCTATACTGTTTACCTAATTGAAGATAGTTGTTCCTAATGTTCCATTCAAAATCCCAGTGCTCCCTATCATTTTTTAGTGTCCAATAACACCAACCAAACGAAGCTGCATTATATACATCTAACTGAGCTTTTCCAAAGTCTTGATAATCTTTTTGGGATCCGTTTGTCATGCTCCACTCATTCACCCACTCTCCTGAAATCAAAACATTTTCAACCTGAGAAAAACAAGACTTGGAAAGAAGAAAATGAGGTTTTACAAAGAAACAGAAAAGAAAGTTGTCTTACCAATGAAAATGAGTGGCCCATTTGAACTGTTCAAGGATTGCAACAAACCTTCCCGGCTTTTGTATATGTATTGTATGTTATCGACAGCGCTCATATTAACAAAAAATGTGTCAAAGAGATTGTAGAAATGCAAATCCAAAACTACATTGTCAGATCCTATGTTGGTATGATAAAGTTCCAAAGGATCTGCATTGCCAATTCTCTGGCACATTATCACATAAGCAGATGATGAGTAATTTCGAACAATTTGGTAGCCTTGCTTATAATAGGATGTTAAAATATCTAATGAAACTGAGCCAGCAGATGGTTCATTCAAAAGCTCAATTCCTAGCAAGGCGGAATGTCTTGCATATCTGCAAATGAGATGTTCAGTAAGGTCAACACAGAAGTGCATTGGAAGTTGTTTATTCAATAGTAAAAACAACTTCTCCAAATATATTTGCACATTGAAAACATTACCTAGAAATTAAAAATTCAATAACATGTAATGACTTTGATATGAAATCTGGAGAAGTCGGCCAGCCTGTGAATCCGTCTCTACTTGCACTATGTTCCATCCCATTTTGGGAACCAGGAGCAGCATGAAGGTCAATTATGCATTTTATATCATATTCTCTGCAGCAACATTATAATTAGGCATATTGTTCAAACCCAAAGCTTCAACTGTGCCAAAAACCTTGAAGATAAAATGCAGAGAAAGTAAAACCTACTGTGCCCATAAAAGAGCATTATCTAGAGCTTCGAGACTTCCTCCGATAAATGGACTTGGAGGATCAGGATCAAAAGCAATCCACCACCCAACCGGTATCCTCACAGTATTTATTCCATGTTCATATAGAAATTTGAAATCCTCTCTTGTAATAAAGCTATTTCTATGTCTCTGCAGTTACAGAATAGGATAGTCATACAAGATATTTAGTGAAAAATAAAAAATGTCCAACAAAAGGCGCAATCACACAACTATATAATTATATACACAGATTTATAATATAAGATTTTCAAAGGTGTGTTGTAGATGATTGTCAGTGTTTGAGGTGCCAACATGATTAAGATGTCTTGTAGTACAATGATTCCTTTGCATGTCATTTTGTTTGAAAAAAACTATATAAGATTTTACCCCAAGAACTTCTTCTGCGTGATAATGCCCGTAGCCATTGGCTAGCTGGTAATCTCCATGTAGGTTATTTGCTACAATTGTCATTTCAAAAGTGGCAGAATTATCATCCCATCCTGGTGCACCTGGATAGTCTGCAGTTAGCTGATCACCTATTGTTACCTAAAAATATAGTGGTAAAAGCAATCACCTGTTAAAGTGTAATATCCAACATTCCAACAATGTTTGACACAACAAAAGTGTAAAACAAGTTCTTATGTCATTTAAAAATCGTTCACTATAGTTTTGGTGCCTGAAGCAGACCTAGGTAACAAAATGTTGGTAAATGATCCATGTAGAAGCTGACATAGTGAAGATGCAGAACTTGATGAAAACATATTGCATGCTTTTCAAAACACAATTATTATACCCTTTCATCTTATGCTTATGTTCAACATGATAATAAATAATCAAGCGTAAACACAACTTATATTTTACATACAACCAAATGTTCCAATATTAGTAGTATCAAAAAGCAAAAGGATAATACCTGCAGATAGGACCCATTTTTTATCTTGATGTGAATCCTATTTTTCTCATTCCGCTCAACTTCAAATGTCTCTGATGTTGAAGCTGATTTTGCTGTTGCGGAGAGAGTGCAACCTCCACCATCACATGTAAGAAATTGGCCTTCAGTGGTACGAAATTGAAATTCTGATTCAGATACTCTCCATAACTGCAACAGCCAACAGGGAAAAAAGGATAGTCATTCTATAAAACTTCAACTCCTTCATACATCACCTTAGCAACTTCAAACTTAACTATCATTATGTAAGAAGTCTTGCTAAGTGCATGCATATTTATCCAATTGAGCATGAAAAGAAGACTGTAAATCTCACCCCCCAAGATATAGTTTCTAGTGAGAAGATGGTAAAAAAGAGGAAAAAGAGATGCAAGTGCAACTCAAAACTAGAGCAACAGCATAGAGATTTCCTATATTCCTGTGTTAGAACTGATTAAGACTTGAGCTTGAGACAAGCTCTTAAGTCAATCTAGAATGAAGCCTGCAATTCCAATTTCCTCTACTGTATCCTAGAAGTAACTGAAATTGAAACTAAAGAGTAGAAGGTGGTACCATTATTAAAATCACATTTTTTATAATACTACAAAAGATAATCTGTATAACAAGAATTTGAACCTGTTGGTTAACTGTAATACACTTAACCTACTAACCAGCAGTAGCACTGTAAAAAAGAATGTATCAGACAGTATAAGAGAATGAAGTATGTCAAATTGTAGAGTGAACTTTGTCATCTGTGACAAGTAATTGTTAGTTTTTTTTTTAATCAAAGGAAGCCCATTCTGTTATGCTATTGTTTGATTATTCACCACAGCAACGAGCATCCCCATTTAGTTAAATGCTGATCGTTTGAAAATTCAAGTTTTAATTTCACTTTCTTTAATCTGAAAAGTTGTTCTTCATGGCTGTGTCTAGGTAAAAAGAAGTGCTACTTATTCAACCAACATTAGCTTAAATGGTTTCAAATTTGTTAGTATTTCAGTAGTTTGTCAGAGTGGACCACCTTAGTTTCAATCAGCATGCCATAGAATACTTCCAATTTAAATCACATTCAAGTTCATATTAATGCCATATGCATTCAGAAGTTTGATTTATAGGACTAAATCAAATATAACTTCAAAGGGGATCTACTATAGATTTATAGATTTATACCAATTAACCTCCAATGAAATTACCTATTGACTCATTTGAGAAACATGACAAGTGTCAAAAATGAGGGTAATATAGTAACTTACATTTAATCAATTATTCCTTTTAATTCCTTTTTATCTTTCTTCTTACATTCTCTTTCCTCATTTTCACTTTTCTCTTACACTCTCTTTCTTCCTTTTTTTCTCTTTCTTCTTACTCTCTCTTTCCTCCTTTTCACTTTTTTCTTACACTCTCTTTCTTCCTTTTTTTTACTTTACTTTTATTTTCCCCTTAAACAATTATTCTCTTTATCCTATCATTTCTCACTTCAGTTTTTTTAACTAAATTTCTAAACTTATACAAATTAGCTATAAAAATATAAATTAGTCACACTAAATAAAACTATCACCATTTTAGAAAAAATTGTCCCGTTAAAATTTTAATTTTCTCTCCGAAATCTGTTTTCACTCTTCTGTTTACACTCTTATTGATAATCTATTAACACCTCTTATTGATAATCTACTATCTATTTTTTACTATCTACTATAATCTATTAATCAACTAAAATAATCAATTGAAACTACAAGATAACTGCAATGATATATAAAAAACACACGGGATAACTGTACTGATATATAAAAAAAACACGACATTAATATTTGTCAATGATAATTAATTATTTTTGAAGACTACTACTACAAACCTACTATCTAAAAAACAAGAAGACTTAATGACTATTTAAACTACTAATTAATATTTAAAACAAATATTTCTTATTGAAAATCTATTATCTAACTTTTACTATCTACTATAGTCTACTAATCAACTAAAATAATCAATTGAAACTATGGGATAACTACATTGATATATAAAAAAACACGGGATAACTGCAGTGATACATAAATAAAACACAGGATTAACATTTGTCATTGATAATTATAATTTTTGAAGACTACTATAAACCTACTATCTAAAAAAACAAGAAGATTTAATGACTATTTAAACTGATTACTATTTAAAACAAGGGATACATATTTCTTATTGATAATCTACTATCTACTATAGTCTACTAATCAACTAAAATAATCAATTGAAACTACACTGATATATAAAAAAACACGGGATAACTGCAGTGATGCATAAATAAAACACATGATTAATATTTGTCATTGATAATTATAATTTTTGAATACTACTATAAACCTACTATCTAAAAAAACAAGAAGGTTTAATGACACTACAACAGAATTGTTAAAAAAGGGCGCACCCATTAGGGGCGTTTTTTAAAAAGCGCCCCTGAAGCCCATAATACGGAGGTCCTTTAGGGGCGCTTTCTAAAAAGTGCCCCTGATGCCCAAAATAAGCCCTCCGTATATTGGGCATCAGGGGCGCTTTATAAAAAGCGCCCCTAAAGGCCATTCGTATTTTGGACATCAGGGGCGCTTTTTAAAAGCGCCCCTGATGCTCAAAACACGGAAGGCCTTTAGGGGCGCTTTTTTAGGAAGCGCCCCTAAAGGCCCTCCGTGTTTTGAGCATCAGGGGCGCTTTTAAAAAGCGCCCCTGATGCCTAATATTCTAATATTTCCGTTTCATACTCCCTCTCACTCTCAGTCTCTCAGTCTCTCTTACCTGAAACCCTGTTCTCTCACACTCTCCCTCTTCTCAGTCTCTTCTCATTTGCAAAACTCAGTCTCTCTCACGCAAACCCTTACGCGAAACAGAAACAGTGAACGAGTTAATAACCACACCGTCAAACGAGTTAATCTGATTAATATTTAAAACATATACATATTTCATATTGATAATCTACTATCTATCTTTTACTATCTACTATAATCTACTAATCAACTCAAATAATCAATTGAAACTATGAGATAACTGCACTGATATATAAAAAAAATACGGGATAATTGCTGTGATACATAGAAAAACACGGGATTAATATTTGCTATTGATAATTATAATTTTTGAAGACTACTATAAACTTACTATCTAAAAAACAAGAAGGTTTAATGATTACTTAAACTGATTAAATTTAAAACACGGGATAAATATTTCTTATTGATAGTCTACTATCTATCTTTTACTATCTACTATAATCTACTAATCAACTCAAATAATCAATTGAAACTATGAGATGACTGCACTGATAGATAAAAAAACACAGGATAACTACACTGATATATCAAAAAATACGGGGATAACTACTGTGATATATATATATATATATATATATATATATATATATATATATATATATATATATATATATATAAAAACACGAGATATATAGCTGCACTAATATATAAAAAAACACTACATTGATATAAAACTCACAGGACAAATGCTCAGATTTTTTTTAAAATGATACTTTTACATTTTTAGATTTTAATATTTATCTATTTTTTATTTGAAACTCCTTTTTTATTTACTTCAAATTTGTCTTTATTTTCACAAGATAATGTTCAGACTATTTAAATACTGTGTAATTCATTCATAATAAGAACACGACAGCACCCGTGCGTATGCACGGGTATCCTACTAGTTTTAGCTATATTCCTAATGATTCTGTCCCGCTTCATCTATTTTGGTTTCCCATCTATTTTAGTGGAATAAATAGACTTGGCTTGATCCTTTGAATATATCATTAGAGGTATTATTGTAAATGTTGAGATTAAGAAGGGTATTGCAGCTGAAAATATCAACGCAACATAGTATTTTGTGTTGGTTGATTATTTATATTCCATTTTTTTCTTTAATATACAACAATGCTTCTTGCACCACCAATTGACTTGCTCCCTTTGTAAAGATCCTAGATGAAGAGTCTGGTGACCAAACATTCATCATATTAACAGTTAATATCTAAGAGCAAGAACTAAATTGCAGGCTCAAAGCCACTTAATTCCAGTTGGTCTATATTATCAAGAATTGTGAAGGGAACCATAACAGGAGATCAGGTACAAGATCAATCTCAATTTAATGTTACTTTTACTAATTTGTGATGCTTTATTAAATCTTCCAACTAAAAATGTATAAGAAGTTATATAAAGAATTATGTATTTGTAGATACTTCACGTAGAGGTCTTCTGTATTCTTAGCAAATTCTTTCTCCTTTCCCTCTTTGTATTAGAATCATAGAAGTTGGACTTGAATTATTTCATACTTGCTAACATAATATAATGATGACAATTGTAGGTGAAGTGTGAAGAATGACTTATAAATCTGATTGTCAAGTGAGGTAATGGGATTGGAGAAGCCACTGATTCAGCAGGTGATTGGAAACCATAACAACATTTGTCCACACAAACGCAAATGCATTTAGAAAAGTAGTGCAAAGGTTAACAGGTCCCTCAGAATCAAAAGTTGGAGATCAAACAACAAAAGTTATTGCTGCCACACCAACAAACGATGTGAAAAAACAACTTCAAAACTCAATGAGAGATGGAAATGCATGGACCAAAATTGGAGATTGTTAAACCAACTTTTCATTATAAAAATGGTGCATGTTTATCACCCTCTTCTAAGTCAAGAAATTCTACTAGCTATCCTCCAACTAATCTTCTTCCAAGTCCCACTACCCCTTCAACAACGTGTTCTCTCAATTAACTCTTTTGGTTCAAAGTTTGGATAGTTTGGGGAATTGGTTATCTAAAATAGGTATGAACCAATAACATTCGTCCACTTGCATATGCTACCTTTGGACATGGGGTTGCTCATTACTCCTAAGTCCAATTCCTGCATTGGACTTTCTCTGTACATTGAATAAACTAAAACAACCATGTATATTTATAAAGAGATTTGATAATAAATACGTAAAATTTTAGTTCTTATATGCGCAAAGGAATCTAGGCAACCCCGTGCATCGCACGGGTCATAGGGCTAGTTTTAATGTAAATGTCAGTGTATTTAGTGTAATATGATAATGACAATCATCATGTCTACCCAAAGGATCTATAATCAACTCAGAAACACTATGCAAAAATAGATGCATTGCAATTTCAAACATATAATGTTGGATAGAAAATTAAAACTAGAACACAATTGCCACCTTACCTTGAATGTCTCCCATGAAGATGGGTCATCCCTGTCAACTGTCACATTCATTCCCCCTCCATTTTCTGCAGATACATACTTCTTCAACGTCACTGACTTAAACTGTACCTCTGTCCCATCCTGCATTATTTAATATCATTATTATCAAAAACACTTATCAACCAAACAAGTGATCGAAATCCCAAAATAACGAAGAATCTCACAACTTACAAGCATGTCTCCATTGGCAATACCATCAAACAATGAAGGTTTAATCCATCCTTCAATAACCAACCACCCTCCTAAGTTCACACCTCTAACTTTAGAACCCTTATGCAACCCCTCCACTTGAACAAGACAAGTCCATATTCAACACAAGAAGCAAGTAAGAATAAGATATTTGATTCATAACATTATCTTTGAAGAATTTGAAGTTGAACAAAATTCACCTTACCTGAACATACTCTAGAAGTGATGAAATAACAACACAGTAAGAATGTGCATGCCCATTTGGTAAAAGCAAGTTCCATCAACAATGCGGGCTTCAAAAGCACCTAGAAAGCAAAAATGCAAAATCCATCATAGGAGTGAACTCAAAGCCAAAAATACTTGAGAATGAATGGGTGAATCTTTGCTATGCTTTCCTTATCACAAAGTTAATACCAAATTCAACTTTGTGAACAAACATAGGAAGGTGATTGGGTTAAAGTGATCAAAAAATAATAAAAGAATGTTTCAGTTATGTTGCTAACCGTAGCCAATGGAATAAAGATGGAAGAAAAGAATATAACCTTTGTGGAGGGGGGGAGGGAAGAGTATAAAGGGAAGGGAAAAAGCATTTTGCTTGAAAATTGGATTAATTGCCTTTGATAATCCATACTTCGGTGACTTTAGGCTATTTTTACTATTTTAAAAAAATTTATTTATATATTAATAATTCAAATACTAATATTTTAGAAATCATTTCTATTAACTAAATAATATATCAAGTATTAATATTTTATAAAAGTAAAAAGATTAAATAAATTGATAATATATTATCAATATTAAGTTTTAAATTTCCCTTTTCATGTATGCATTTATTTCCTTAAGCACATACTCTTTTGATCCTATTTATAAGAAAAAAATTCAGTTTTAGATTGATGCATCAGTTGTTCAATGAACTTAAAACTACATTTTTTCTTATAAATAAGATTAGAGGAGGTATATTTTTCTTTTGATTTTCTATTGTGTCATTTTATGCATATATAACCAACATTAACTCGTGCGTGCACTTTTGGTCTATTATGTACGTTTTCGGCAAAATTTTAGTTTGGTCTTTTATGTTTTTTTACTGTAGTTCTTTATGTTTTAGATTTGTGTCAAAGTAGTCTTTTTTTTAACTTTTTGTCCAAACTTGTTAATGGTTGTTGAGTTGTATGTTAATAGGTTGTGTGACTTCCTTAGTATCGGTGACTTGGAAAAAACATAAAGGACCAATCTTCACCTTCATTCCCAAACCCCACCACTGTGATCCACTACTACTCTCTTCTCACTCTCTCCCAAATTAAAAAATTAATATGAACAGATCAATTTTTATGTTGGTCTTGAGGGTTTGATATGGACTTCTTTTTGCTTAGTATACTAATCCATGTGGACGTCTTTTGTTAGGAACATCCATATATATATATTCTCCCTTCCTTTTCAATATGCTTGCTTGTTGGACTATGCTTGCCTATTCTGGGTATTTTAGTTTAGGTTTTTAATTCTGAGTTCCAAACAATAACTTTTCAATTTGGGGATAAAGATGAATGGGAGAAAGGAAAAAGAGGAGAGATTTACTAGTAATCTCTCTTCTTTTTGTGAAAAATGCTAAAAAAAAAATTCAAGATCATTGATATTTTGGATTATCAATTTACTAGTATTTTTTTTATAAAATAATTACCTAATTTTTTAATGTAAAATAATTACCTCATAAAATATATAAATATATTTATAATATTTCTGTTTTCCTATCTCATGAGTTTAGACAATAATAATAATAATAATAATAATAATAATAATAATAATAATAATATAACTAATTCTAAACAAGTTGCACCAACCAATAAAAAATATTTCTCTAGAAACACAAAATGCATAACAAAGATTATCTTAAAATTAAATAAAAATATATAAATGTTTGTAATATATATATATATATATATATATATATATTATACATATGTATATATATAATTTTTTTTGACTATATATATATATAATTATCGAGCTAGTTGATGAACAAATGAGTCGAGTTATGCCTAGCTCAAGTTTAGTTCATTTCATTTATTTAACGAACTCAGTTTTCAGCTTAAATTCAACTCATTTTGTTCATGAACCGAGTTCAACAAACTAATTATTGAATCGAGTTTCAAATTTGTTCTGATTTATTGCCATCCCTATAAATGACCAAGTGAGAAAAAAAACATAAAAGCTAACACTAAAATTTTGTGAAAGACCAACAGTGCAATTTTTATAAGAAAAATATAGGGATTTTTTTTTCATACCCCTCTTTAGACCCCATACCCCCATTTTACCAAAAAACCCCAAAATGCCCCTGTTTTTTATAATAAAAAAAACTGTTTTTTAGAAATTTCCGGATTTATACGTAAATTCCGAAGGAAAATTTTTTGGATTTCCGGAAATACGTCAAAAAAGGGTATTTCCGGAAAAAAATTGGCTTCCAGATTTATCTTTTGTCTTCCGGATTTATCTTTTTGCTTCCGGATTTATCTTTTGGCTTCTGGATTTATGGGGTAAATTTGGAATTTTCCGGATTTATGGGGTAAATTTCGAAAAATTTCGGATTTATGGGGTTAATTCTGAATTAGAAAGAAATTTTTTAATTCCGAATTTACCCCATATATCTGGAAACTTCCGAATTTACCCCATAAATCTTGAAAATTCCAAAATTTACCTCGAATTTACCCTAAATTCGAAATACATTTTCTCATTTTTTCCAAATTTACCACATAAATTTGGAAATTTTTAAATTTAACATTTCGAATTTCTGTATAAATCCGGAAAAATGTAAAAAAACATTTTTTTTTTAAATTAGGGGCATTTTGGTCCAAATGACAATTATGGGGTATGGTTGATAAGGGAGGGGTACCAAAAAAAAGCAATATATATATATATATATATATATATATATAACCAGTGAGGTGGGTGTTTTTTGTGTCAAAAAATGAGGTGGGTGCTTTTTTGTGAAAGAAAATCTCAGCCGTCTAGAAAGGAAGTCCACGTATACAAAATGCAGTGTGTTCCACCGAATTACACTTTCTCTCCACGGTGGTGTCGTAAACCCTGGGGTTGAAGGCTTCAGTTGTAGCTTCTTCCCTAAACCTACCGAGTTCGCCCGGAAGCGGCAGCTGAGTCGTAACTCGGTCCCTTTCACATTGAGCCATGCAAGTGATCTCCAATGCTCGCCGAGTCTCTCGGCTCTTGCAATCTTCGTTTTCCCTTTCCTCTCATCTTCGAAGCACCGAAGCACCGGTTTCCTCAGGTAACATCTCTCACTTCGTTCTCTTTCAAATCGAAGTTTTCTGAAATTGCTGTATTGAATTATTGATTGAATTGCTTAATGATGCAAACTTGTTGAATAAAACAGGGATTGCACAAACGTTGAAAACTGAGCCGTTGCATTTCTTCGCATCAAAGGCTTTTTATAGTTCCGGTATTGATAATGCTGAAGAAACTCCAACAGGTTCTTCATTGATTTGTTTCGTATAACTTCACTTCGTTTTGCCGATTTCATTTTGTGATGTTTGGTTTATTTTATCGAATCTCGAATGCAGAGACTGTGAAGGATCTTTATGATAAAATGCTTGAGTCTGTAAAAGTTAAACGATCTATGCCTCCAAATGCTTGGTTGTGGTCCATGATTGCGAATTGTAAACACCAGAAGGATATTACACTTCTCTTTGACGTTTTGCAGAACCTCCGCAGATTTGTTAGTTTATGTTCTCTTCCTATTTCACCTCTTTATGTTGCAAATCTTCGCATAAATGACAATTTTTAATCTATTTTTTGTGAGCAGAGGTTGTCAAATCTTCGCATACATGACAATTTTAATTGCAATCTCTGTCGAGAAGTTGCTAAAGCATGTGTTCATGTTGGAGCTATTGATTTTGGTATGCATTCTCTATTGGTTCCTCCACTTTGTTTTTGTCCCTTATAAATCTATGTTGTGTTATTTGCGAAATTTGTAGATATGTTATGTTAACGTTTTTTGGCTACACCGTGTTGCAGGAAAGAAGGCTTTGTGGAAGCATAATGTGTATGGGTTAACCCCAAATGTTGCATCTGCACATCATTTACTGGTATTTAGGCATTCTTATGTTCCAAATTCTTTGCTTCTCTCTCCTATTTCCGATTGGTAAATTACTGTTGGTTAATTGCAGCTGCATGCTAAGACCCACAATGATACTAATCTATTGGTGGAAGTAATGAAACTTTTGAAGATAAATGATTTACCATTGCAACCGGGTACAGCAGATATAGTTTTCGGGTATGTTGAAGTTTTGTTTTACAGTAGAGTTTTCGCTAAATGATTACTCTTTAAATTTTGAATTTGGATTTTACCTCTACAAGAAGTCACTGAACATTTAATTGATATAATTTTTCTTAGTTGCTGGATGAAATGCACTCATTTCTAGTCCTTTTTTTGTTGTTACTTGTTAGTCCCTGATTGTATATGTAAGGCTACAAAGCAATACTGTTAGTTTGCTTGATTTTGTGAATCTGCAAAATGCTGAATGTATTGTATCATAGCATGTAATTGGTACCCATAACCGTTCTTTAAAACTGAAAGCGAAGTAAATCAGGATAAGAATGAGAGTTTAGTCTTTTTTTCATATCTCTAGAGGTTTATTTTGGTATTGTCTAACATTGAACGTTAATAAATATGATTTTCACATTGTTAAGCCTTATTATGCTGCTTTCATTGTCTCATGTAAATGCTCTTGACCCGTTTACTGGGTTGATCATTTGCAGCATTTGTTACAATACAGATGAATGGGAGTTGATAAATAAGTATGCAAAAAGGTTTGTCAAGGCTGGTGTAAAACTACGACATACCTCATTTGGCACGTGGATGAGTTTTGCTGCCAGAAGAGGTGCAGATACTGATTTTCTTTTGATATTTCGTTTATCTTCCTAATTTTGTAAGTTTTGTTGAGATTTAATGACATTTTATCAATGTGAATTCCTATATTGAACATCAAGCCATCCATAAACTTATGGAGAGTGTAAGTTGTCTAGTTTTTATCGCCTTTTGATTTTTCTTACTTCCATAACACCCCCACCCCCCCGTTGGCAAAGCTGTTTTTTCCCAGTCCGTAAGAAATTGAAAGAAGGCGAAACGAGATATAGAACCCCATTGCCCTTGTTGTGAATACAATTTCACAAAATTATTTCATAAATCTTGGTTCTAATGTTTTTTCATTTATTTACTGTGGTTTGCTGCATTTGGACCAGTCCCACACTATTTTTGTCCAAATGCATGTGTTCAACAACTAGTTCTATACAGTTATTCAGCAGTAATAGATGGAAGGTGCTAACTTGTATTTGCTTTATTTCTTTGATAGGTTACATTTTACCCCGAGAGTGGTGTCTTCTGTAGTACTAACAATTGGAAACTAGTCTGCTAACAATTGGAAATTAGTCTTAGATATGTAAAGGAGCCAATTCATAATTTAATGATAACTAAGGTAGAATTTCCATATAAAGAAGTTTGCTTTTAATTTGCTTTATTTACGGAAAGCAATATAGATCCGACCAATATTAAAGAACCATACAGAAAATCCATAGTAGAAGTGGTTTACGCGATTAGACCAACATCTGAGATGGTGGTCTACATTAAGGAAAAGTTACTTTTGGACTAATGTGTCTTGACTTTCTTGGTTCATATCTTTTTTGAAATTCATTGGTTCAACTATATTTATAACCCCTTCAAGAATTTGATGGCTATGAA
This sequence comes from Astragalus glycyphyllos, assembly GCA_963573325.1. Classification (NCBI taxonomy): domain Eukaryota; kingdom Viridiplantae; phylum Streptophyta; class Magnoliopsida; order Fabales; family Fabaceae; genus Astragalus; species Astragalus glycyphyllos. The sequence continues at coordinate 44,398,137 of OY754307.1, forward strand.
TGTGTAGCAGTATTATATGATTTAAAGATCGTGTCATTTATGCATTTGATTTTCTCATTTGTAGGAGATACCGAGTCATTATGGAAAATAGAAAAATTGAGGTCTGATTCAATGAAGCAACACACTTTGGCAACTGGGTTTTCTTGTGTCAAGGTAGCAAATCTATTACGCCATTGTCTGATTTGACAATTAATTTTAACAAGATCATGGACATGTGCAATGTTCGGGTAAATTAAGTAGGGAAGTAGAAAGCGGCTTACCTTAAAAACCTGATTTAAGTTGCAATATTGCAGAAGTAGGGAAGTAGACATGTGGAATATTGCATAACAAAAGATGCATCCAATAAAATCAAATTTCACTGTAGTTGATGTAGAAAGCGGCTTACCTTAAAAACCTGATTTAAGTTCAGCTTTCCTAAACAGTATGGTATTACTTACAAGTTACAACTTCAAATATTTCAATGTCGCTTCTTTTTTGTTAACTTTTAAATGCTCAATGTCGTTGCTTTCTAAGGACTTTTTGTTAGTGCATTCATCTTTCTGATTGTTAATGCCTTGCTTGCTTCTCATCCCCCATTAATTCCATTGGCTTAGACTCGTTTATAAAACTCCAGAACTGACTTAAGATTCAGAAGATGTAAATGTAAATTGCTCAACCCCAAAGAAAATAAACAAAATAAAAGTAGTGAAGGAACACCACCTGGGAGAAAAAAGTGCTAGAAGGATAAAAGAGCCAAGAAGACCTGAAAATCATCAAACCAATAACTGAACAAAGTAAGCTGGTTAGAGGCTTTTTTGTGCAGGTTCATCTACATGTCATCTACATGAAACTAAATATACCAGTTGATAGAATCAACTGATTCAAGGGGGAAAACTTTATTGAATCAATGAATCATAATCTGTTACAATCAGTTTTCTGGTTTTGAGTTCCAGCCAAACTGTTACAAATTCTGTTTACAAAAATGATCAACTAACAGAATATTGACTTACTATTTATACTACTATTCCCCCCTTTTATTTACAATAATGCCCTCCTAAGTAGTATTAGAATCCCTCTTCTTCGTATAGTATACCTTTTTTACTAAAGGTCTGCTATCACACAACTCAGCTCTGTGAGAAACCCAATCAATCCTAGAAAAATGAAACAAAAAAGAGAATGAGAGAGGAGGCACCACGTGAAATGTTAAGCAACAGTAATACCATCAGATTCGATAACCCCACTAACATATAATTAAGAGTCCAAGAGACACACCATGTTGAAGCTTCCACTAACAACATGCATGCCCTCCAGCCATGGGAATTAGCATTAAACAGTTATCGCAGGCGACTAACATAAAGCAGTAGTTAATATGATGATTAAAAATAATTAATTAGCTTCACGAAAATTACGTTACTGCCCCAGTTAGGGAGGGAAACTTGTTTCTTCAGTGCCGAAACAGTTTTAGATATAAAGATGCAATTTTCGACAAACTCATGTGCTGTGTAGCTTGTTACGTGACATTTCGGAATTTTGCTTAATATACATAATTCTTTGACTTGTGTTTTAAAAAACTATAAAACAAAGATTTTTATTTTTCCCAATTTGGCAAGCCTTACCTAATGATTTGCCTCACATGTTCTCAATGCTGATGATACATGTTTCGACTTCCCAGCAGCTGGGTTGGGTTGATTTAGGGTTCCGTTTTGATAGTAAGTCTAAACTTGTTTTTATGATTATGTAGGGTCTTTTGTTGGAAAGTAAACCAGGTGATGCAGCAGCCATCATTCAAGTTCTAAATCAGGTAGGAGTTTGTGTTGTTTACTTCTTTCTGGGTTACGAATCTTTTTGTCAGAATGTGAAATAAAGAAATGCTTTTGAAATAGAAATAACCAGTGTTTAGATGAAATTATATGGTTATAACCCCAGAAAGATTCATTGGAGTAAAAAGCGGTTTGCATAAGAGCAAAGCAACTGTTCAATTGTTGTAAAAAGTACAGTTTTTGGTTAAGAAACTTCAGAATCACCCACCAACATCATGGTGAATAAATTATATCATTAATTATATTTGTTAAAAGAAAATTCTTAGTTATATGATATGGTATGGTTATTGTTGGTGACTACTTGGTAATGCTTGAATGGAGAAGGTATGACCGGGGGTGTGGCTCTGGATTGATTTTGTGCTGATACTATTCCTTCACAAATGTTGCCTTTGCTTTGATGATGGTTGTATTGCTTAGAGTGACTGGCAAACTGAGTGGAAGGTCATATATGTCTTTGGATAGTCTTGTATAACTCTGTTTTCTTGATTTCCATTGTTGCTAGACTTTGTCCGATGGCAAAAAATCAGGCATCAAAGTTGAACTTCAAAAGCTTGTATCCGAGTGGCCTTTTGAAGTTCTTAAGCACAAAAAAGAAGAGATAAAAAAGGTACACCATCTCATTTGTCAATACAGTTTTGACCTTTTTGTTCAGTTGTGGCCCTGCAAGATAACCTGCTTTTTTTTTTTTTGCTTTACTGACAGACATTAGCAGCTTCTATGAAATCTGATATCCTTGCTATGGTAAATGATTTACTGAACATGGGACTTGAGGCAAATGTAAGTCTGGAAGACCTAAACAACAGAGAAGGTATTACACAATAGCAGAAGTTCAGAAAGACTTCATGGTTCAAAATTTGCTCGTTTGACGAGTATCTCTTTATAAGGATACTTAGTAGTCCTAGTTAGATACCAGGTCTCGGATCATAGCAAATGTTGATTACTAAATTAAATTTAGTTATTTCATTTTGCTTCTACTCTTTCTATTCCTTATTGTATCTCCCCCAAGTGCCTAGGGTTTTGGTAGCATATTAGCTAGCTAGTGTTTCAAGAACTCAACTGGTTGGGCAAGATCAGATATATCATTAACGAATTTGTTGTTGTTATTGTTGTCACTCAACTGAATTCAGATGCCACTATGTTGGAACAAAACAAATCTGGCACAGGTTGGATGCCAGTATGTTAGAACAAAAATAATCTAGTACAAGTTGAAGGCAAAATTAAGAGTGCGTTTCAGTTAATTATAACAGCTGGCTAGTTTAGACTTTAGCCTACTCAATAGAGTAGTTCTAATTATATGTAACGGCTGACTCCATTGTAGGTGGCAGCTGTACCCAACTTCAAAATTACTGTACATTTACATTTACTCATATTAATTAAAATTTGGATCTTGCAATAATCAATTGGAAAGTCTATGTTTTCAGTCAAAATAATAAAAATTTAAAAAATTGAAAGTCTATGTTTGAAATGACTATTTAATAAATTAGTGAACTTATATTTTTAACAAATACTATTTATTTTTATTCACTGATGAGTGTCCGTTAGTACCTTCAAATTAGTATACAAATGAGGCATAAAAATGTTAAGTTTGAATCTCGTATTGCATTTTTTTTCTTTTCTCCGCTTTTGTCTTCATTTCCCCTTCTCAGATTCTCTATATAATCCATCACAATATGAAAAACAGTATTACACATTAATTTCATATTAAGTTGATATCGATATTTAAATAGGTGACATTATGTTGATGTATGTGACACAACAACGGTGCAAGTACAAGTACGTGGATAGAAAAACCCCGCTTAAGGAGGACTTGTCGATAGGCTCCATGAAAAACTTGAATATCTATGATGTGATGTGGAGGAGAAGATATTTGGTCCATGTGCGAGATGTGAAATAAAGAAGTCTCCCATTAGCTAAGAATGAACAAAATAAAGAATAAATAAGATGCTAGTCTTAATAACTCAACACTCCAAGGTTTTAGAAACAAATACGGTTAAATTAAGTCTCTTCATACTCCCTAAAACCATGTCCATCAATGAGTAGGGGTGCATATGGATTGGGGTGGGTGGATTTTGATGCGATTAAAGAGTCAAACTCAACACAATCAAATACTCGTGGGTTGTATTCGACAAGAGTAAATGTTTAGGTAATTCGAACTAAGCCATCCAATTTCAAATGGATTGAGTTAGGTTGGAGTTGGTATCGATTTCAAATGACTTTATTTATTATTACCAATTAAGTTTCAAAAACATGTGGTATGTAACATGATGCGACCTGTACGTATGCACAAGTATTTTTTTGGGGGGAATGTGTATGCACGAGTCGAATTCAATGAATTCTCAGTTTTTAGACTCAATACCCGACCCATAAATTCTTATTACAATGGAGGTAGTATTGGTGGTACAGGCAGAAAAGTCAAACAAATTCCATGCCTCTCTGACTTAACTAAAAGCTGAATCAGTCAATTCACATATTTTAGCTCAATACTTGAAAGTCCAAATTTTACAGCAGTATAGGGACAAAAAAGAATCCATCATGTTTATCACCTAATTAAAAGTAAAATATGGTTATATGGGGGTTGAAAAAAAGAAAAGCTTGTGTAGCGTGGCGTGAGTTTAATGAAATGGGAATCTTTCTCCTTGGTGTAATGATTATCTAATTGAACCAAACGCGCAAGCAACGAATTTCCCAAGCAAAGCTTACAAAACAAACTAACTCCTAATCACCAAAATTACTCTGCTTTTTCATCACGCTTTCCCATTGAATTCAATACTCACACACAACTACCTAGTCCCTCTCCCATACCTACCTTTTTTCCCTTCCACGCCTCAAACTGCAATTAACCCATAACTATACCTCCCATAACTTCATCATCCATCATAAAAAGATTGGATTTTTAATGGGTGGACAACAAAATAAGATTGGTCAAAGAACAAGGAATTATCATAAGCCAGCAGGGTTTGACCTTATGCAGAACTGTGATCTTCCTCCACCTTCAAAGGTTTTTATGGGCCCAGACAAAACTGTCATATATTCCATGAATAGGGTCTTCAACATTTCAGGCAAAGAAGATCAGCAAGATAGCAAACACTATAGTCCCTATAGGCTTGAAAATGGTTACGATGATGATGAAAAGGATAAAATTGAGCTTCTAAAGGCACTGCAAGCATCACAAACACGGGCAAGAGAAGCAGAAAAGGAGGTTTCAGTTCTAAATAAAGAAAGGGATGGTCTTTCTATCGCTTTGTTGGAAGAGGCTATGCACTTGTTTGGTTATCGCCAACAGGTGAGATTGCTTGAGCTGCAAGTTTTGAATATGCAATCTGTTTGGCTTCAGCAACAAGCAGAGGGGGCAGTAGGATCACTCAATGAAGATGGCCATGATGAACAAACCACTAGTGTTGCTTGGGTTCTGGCTTTGATTTTTTCCTTGGGAATTGGGGTGGCCACTGCACTTGCATGCAGATAATAGTGCTTTTTTTTTTGTGGTGAAAAAGATACTAGTCTGCTGCTATTGCAGTTGTGTTGTTGATACATGAAAGACAATATGCATATGAAAACTTTTGCTTTCATTAATTTTGTAACCAATCCCATTATATTATTTTGTTCAAAATGAGTACCAATATCTCTTTCTGTTCATTTACTACATCAACGGTGATGCCATTTTCAAAGTAAAATGAATTGTCTGTAAGGTAAGTTATATCAGAAATGCACAGACAAGAAAGACAACCAATATGAATACACCATTAGATAACCTCTTGTAGAGAATGGGTAATGACTAATGAGTAATGCAGAACCGCATCTATATATACATTAGTTAATGTAAACTATACATATTCCAAAGTCTATGTACATATAATATTATATATACCACCTTAATAAACTAACAATCACCAAGCAAATAGCAATTTATACGATTGCCTTGTGTATGGCTCTCAAATGGTCATAACATTCATCACTGCTTGTAAAGAACTCCAAGCAAACCCAGCATACATGTTTTCCACACTTGCACTCAACGTGATTGCATCCATCCACCTTCTCAATTACATGGCCACAAGCCGAGCAGCTCTTGACTTGATCTTTCCCTTTGCACCACTCCAAAAGAGATGAGTCTGGATCATCCTTGAATTCTCGGTATTGCTCGCATGTAAGGTATGGATGATTCTCTAAATGGCACCTGGTACAAGTCTCTGAATAACACGCCCCACAAACAAATAGCGTATCAGCTGCGTTGGGATCTGCAACCTGATAAATTGAGGGGCAGTCAGGAGTTGGGCAAAATCTATAAGTTCCCGCACTTGATGCTACAAAAGCTCCCAAAGAAGCCCTGAAAAGTTCCTCCAACTTATCATTTGACAAGAGAGTTCTAAAATCCGTAAGCAGAATTGGATCCCCACAGCCCCGGTGAGCGCAACATATTGGGAAACTATCTTGGTTTTTTATGGCAGAATCACACTGCTCCATCAGACATTCTCGGCAGAACAAATGCCTACACCCTTCAAGCTGATAGCCATCATCAACCTCACACAAGCAAATTGGGCAACTAGGTCCGGTGTCAGGTGTCTCCACTAATTGATGGCCTGAACGCACAGTCTCAAAAATTACTTTCTCTACTCTTGGTTTCAACTCCTTATTGCCATGAAAAAAGATTATCTGGTGGCGTGTGTTGAGATTAAGATCTGCCCCAGGTACCTTCTCTTTTAGTCCATGGAGATCTGGCCCAAAATTCTTAACCACTTGCTTCATTAAGTCATGAGGTAGCTCCCTTCCTCTCAGATGGATTTCTAATTGCTTTTCTTCATGAAGAGAAAGTAGGGATTGAATTAACTTCTGCTGAGCCAGAGCAATCTTGTTTGGCGAACCAAACATCCGCAGATTCTGGTTGTACCTGTCGAAAAGAATGTAAGTTCCCGTCTCTTCCTGTATTGAATTTTTAAGATTAAAGCCCTCTCTGGATAATATGAGCTGTAGAACAGTAGGGCTGAGACTGTCGTGGTCAACAGTTTTCCCTCTCAACAGTTCTTCCAGAGGTCTCCTAACTTCAGCCACTGTCTTTGTGGCATTGGCTGTTATCCTCACTCGGTGGGAACCATTAGCAGTCTTGTTCCACTCAATACCTTATAAGAAGACAAATGAGTGAAATGACTGTCAGCAGTCAGATTCTAATGAGATTTTTTTTAATAAAAACAAAGCAATTAAACTTACTTGCAATATAAGTAGGCTTCGAACAAACCATGGACAGCAACTTTAAAATTTAACTTTCGAAATTGAAAATAACTCAGCTATATAGTGTCTTAGAAACATTAATTTAACTCATTGTCCATTCTATAACACTAGTCAACTTTGCCATTGTGGGAAAAAAAATTATCAGGCTTCAAATGGGTGGATATCAGATGGCTTATCCAGTAGTAGAGATGTAGGATCAATGTAAGAGATTCGTTTGGGATCTTTTCATCAAAACAGCCAATTCTTATGTGACTTTAAAAATGTTGTAAATAATTTGCATAAGTTTTTTTCTTAAAAAAAGCAGAACACAAAAGTTTGTAGGTCATTTGAGAAAGAACAAATTTGGTCTTTGCTAACTTTTTAAAAACAGAAAACTGTTTTTAAAAGGGTAATCAAGCAGGCCCTAAGTATCTTTAAAAAAAGGTGCAATAAACGACAGAGAAACTGACAACCAAAACAAGGATGATTTATTTTGGACAAAAATGTCTTTAAACAAAAATTTCAAAATACAAAGTGCTTTTAATGTAACAAAAAATATAACAGTCTCTACTTCACATAAATAAAATTCTAAAATGAAAATAACTTTTTACACTACTTCAAATATGTTTGAAGCTTAAACAGCAGACTCTTGAATCAAAATCCATATATAAACACATTAACTGCTAAGAAACAAGTAAAAGAAGGGAGACGGCAAAAAAAACACCACTACTCACTTCACCAATCATTTTTCCCAAACCTATTTTTTTCTGGAGGAGGGAGGCATGAAAACGTACTACAGAAATTTAATTGGCTACGACAATTATATAATGAAAAAATTCAATGGAATTGAACAATAGATATGGAGAAAATCAACACTTCTTTTGAAAAAAATATCAAGTTGCAGCCACATAACGTGAATAAAAGGGTTGGCAAGAAAGGCATCAAAAGCATCTACAAAAGAAAAGAAGCAATATGATTACCTTCTAAATTGCTGAACTTTGCAAATACTTTTTCCAGTTGTTCCTTAATCACACGATACACTGGAGCAGGAAATATCAAGGAGCTATTAAACTCCCGTTGGCACTTTATCTTCTGCCATGATTGACATCCACGCAACACCTTTCCTTCAATATTCTCCAAAGCTTGTGCTGCCTCTAAATGCAATCTTCCATCAAAAGTAATTAACGCCTTCATGAAAGAATCCTTTGGCTCCGGTGGATACACCTGAACACGGCAAGAACTAATGTGAGGGTTTCTTTTGGGCATTAAGGGGGAAATTTCTTTCAAGAGTGCCTCTTCACACAAACTGCATGGTGGATTTTCAACAGGATCTCCTCTTACAAAGAAAAAATCCAGAATCATTCTACTTGTAGCAGTTTTTAGTACATCAACAATTTCAGCTTCTGGAAGCTCATTGTCAAGCCCATAAATCACAATACTATCCATATACTTGTTACTGTGTGCACAACGGATATACCTTCCTCCTACTGCAAGGTTATAAAAATCTCTCAAAATGAAATCGACATCTGCTTTATAGCATTTTAATATGCCATTTCTTCTTGGCCTACGAGGCCAAGAAATTTTTGCTGTGACTGCAGGAAACGAAAATGTCTTATCCCCTCCGGTGGCTGAATGTGAATGAACAATTTTCAAGGGTAAGCCACAAAACTTCTCCCCATCCAGCTCAGCAGCTCTTTTGGCAGCATCAGGGGACAGAAATGTTAACCTACCCCACTTTTCTCTATCTTCAGCATCCTTCATCATGCCTGCGAACTTATGCACAGCACAGATACAACCTGAGGTATTCTTCTCAAAAAACATCAAGAGCTCCTTATCGTCAATTGCGTTTATGTTTGGGTGATGCACATCAACACTTAAGGAATGCTTCTCAAGTTCCAAATGCTTTATCTCAGCACCAGACCCAAACAAAGCCACTGGTGATGAGAAATTAGACCCATGATACAAATATTTTTCCATACATTCAGTACGTAACCTCTTTCTTTCATCTTCTAAACCATCATTAACTAAAGTACTGGCTGTATCCATATCATGTGAGGTGGCATATACCTGGACGTGATTTTTGTCAACATCCACTTCAACAATGATTCGCTCATCCATACAAGCTTTCCTAATGCGCGAAATAAGAGCAAGCAAATTACAGTTGCCTTTCCCACAAAATTTCTTGAGAAGAATGGGGCCAAGACCAGTCAAAGTCTTCACTTGCAACTTCCGCTCTTCCATCCTAGATGCATTAAACAAAGGAGGAGGGCAAAGGCTATGTAATGACTGAAAGTCAAAAGCACTCACACAGACCAAATATTCGGTAGACATTGAAAGAAGCTCACTGAAAACCACCCAACTAGGCCTTTGAGCAAATACAAGCAAGGAACAAGATGGGTGTAGTTGAACATGTTTCCCAGTTTGTGCCACTTCATAACCAAGTTGAGTGCATCCAGAGTACATGGCTACATTTTCAGCAAGTGAGGACAGTATAACACTTTTGATATGATTATCATGATCAGAGGGTCTATGAGGGTCCCAACGCCAGTAACTAGGGACAATAAGGCCATGTTCACGCTCAAGGCAAGATTCTAACTCCAAAATTGTGTCTTGGCATCTCCTGAGAGATTTGGCATTGATGCTGTTTTCCCAACACCATTTACTCCTCCTATCATGAGGCAGAGCTTCCCATTCCTTGTACACAGATAGAAGCGTAAAGAGGTCACCATCGCAATGGCAAAATTGCACTTTGTAACAATCAGATCTTCGTTTATCACCTTCATTACCAACTCTGCAAAATATGCTACTAGCATTGGCCATTGTGGCAGCAAGGACAATGCCCTCTTTACCCAAACCATATCGGAAACAGCCAAGAATAAGTTTACCAAGCCTAGGTTCAATCCCCATTCTTACCAAATACCTACCTTCATGAGTTAATTCATGAATGTTATTGTTCAGTTTAATGACATCTAATTGAATTAGATTTCTGATTGCCATATCAATAGAGCTAGGACTTGGAGCATCCACAAAATCAAAATCCTGCACATTCTTCACTCCTAAAGCAAGGATCCTCAAAACAGCTACACCAAGATGAACTCTCCGAATTTCAGGTTCTTGATTTAGTTCCATAGACTGATAATCGGCTTCTGAGTACAGCCTATAGCACCAACCAGGCTCGGTCCTCCCAGCACGACCAGCCCGTTGATTAGCAGAACTCCTGCTAATCCAGCAAACCTTAAGTACATTCATCCCACTGCCAGGATCAAATCGACTTTCTTTAACCAGCCCAGAATCTATCACATACTTAACACCAGGAATTGTAAGTGATGTCTCAGCAAGATTAGTTGAAAATATCACTTTTCTTTTTCCAGGATAGTTCTGGAAAACATGAAATTGCTCTTCAGACGAAAGCTTTCCATGCAATGGCAAAGCAACTGCAGAGAGGGCATTAAACTTTTCACAAGCCCATTCTACTTCAATCTGTGAGGTCAGAAAGGCAAGAATAGTTCCTTCTTTCTCTGTTTTGTGAATCTCGGTCGCAGTTCTGACAACATCAGAAACATATGAGGCCACAACAACAGAACCAGTACGTCCTGCATAGTCAGAAGGAACGTATTTCACCTCCACAGGGAAGTTTCTTCCAAGCACATGAAATATTCCACAACCATAAAAGTAATCAGATAGCTGCTTTGCATCAGCGGTAGCGGACATAATGATAAGCCGCATTTCAACCCTCTTAGAAAGTAAATCCTTAATCAACGCCAACAGTAGATCAGTATTTAAGCTCCTTTCATGAGCCTCATCAACTATGATACATGAGACCCCAGACAAATTCTTATCACCCATGTAGTGCAGCAATAAACAGTGATCTGTCATGAATGTTATCTTGGAATCAAACTTGTGCGAGGATGAAAACGTAGAATAACAATCGATTGAATTGTCTGCATAACAACCACTACTTTCTTCCTGGACCCTCTGAGCCAAAGATTTAGCAGCAATCTTGCGAGGCTGAGTGCACACAATTGACTGATCAGCCCCAATGCCCGAATCCGCAAGAAACTGTACCATCTGAGTACTCTTCCCAGAGCCAGTCTCTCCAACCAACACCATTATCTGTACATACACTTGTCAGAAAATCCGCAAAATAAAAATACCCAAGGGGAGGGGGAAATAAATATTTTTTATGCAAAAACCCACAAACACTAAAGTCGTAAAACATGAGGGAGGGGATCTTTAAAAATAAAAAAAAAAGCTAACGCTGGCAATCATGGTTATCAAATCGGGATACGTGTCGTGTACCGGAAGACCTATTTTCTGAATTGTGTATCGTATCGTAAGATACATGATAAAAAAATATAACTTTTTTAAGTAAAACTAAGTAACATTAGTAAAACAAACACATGAACTTTAAAATAAATCATGTCATAAATAAACATAACATGTAGGAGGGAGTGCAGACCAAAAACAGTGTGCTAGGTTTGTTTCTTAGTCAATCTAACTTGGGAGATTTAGAAGGATTGTTTTTGGCTTATTATATATCATTTAAGAAAATTTTCCAAAAAAACCACTTGAGTAGGCATTTTAGACGTGCGAACTTGTATCGTAAGATTCAACAAAATCCATGAATAGTAAGATTCAACACAGTGTATCGGGATTCATATTCATAATTCATAATTCATAATGGGATACAGATGGAAAAATATACACAGTAAGATACGAATTGTATGTATCCTAAGATACTGACAACCATGCCAGCAATTAGCAATGATTGACGGATAAAGTTGAAAAATTCGGAAACAAAAGTGCCGCAAGTACAGCTCATATGGTAGCTCAAGAGACACTTAATATGTTGGGGCGAACCCGGATACCCCTCTTCTCGATATTTAGTGTGTTCAAGTTTTGCCACTAGGCTCTTTAGAACAAAAGGAAACTTCGGAAACAAAAATTGAATACAGTTACAAAATTATTAAAAGCCACAAACTTTAAAAAATCATTACTTCCCCATAAACAACAATTGAACTAATTTAAATTTTTAAACTTTTTTCAAGTTTCTGTAGAAAGATACCTGTTGATGATGTATATTCCGAAGAATTTCCCTCCGGTAAGCATAAATGGGCAATCCTTCCTCAAGTCTACGACGTTCCCTGCCAATGAAGGAGAGAATCTGCTTCCAATTCAATGTTCCATCAAACCTGAACACAGGAACATCAACCTCCTCACCACTCTCCACGCTATTCCCTTCCAGATACTTCAATATGCACTCCATTGCAGTCCCAAACTCCTTCAATCTCCCTTCAATCAAACTCTTCTCAGCATCAAGTCCCTTCTTAGTCGCAGCATGCTCGTTCCGCATTCTAATTTGCAAAGGCCTTCTGAGCAAGCGCGCAACACGTGCAACTTCCTTAGATAAACGATCTTTCTCTTCCTCCCAACGCTTCACCTCCTTCCCTTCCATCAACCCCTTCACATGGCTCGTAAAGAGGCTTCGTAGACGACCTTCAAGTTCCACCCTATCAGAAGGCACCAGAACGTTGGAGATAAGCTCCGGTGTGAAATCATGACCACCGGAGATACGCGATTCCCATAACCAAACCAAAGCGTCACGCGCGTCCGTCCATTGCAGAAAATCGAGGGTAGCAGCCACGTCATCACAAGGATAGAAAGTGAAATTCTCCGGCTTAGGACTACACTCACCGATCAGAGACTCGACGTCGTCCCGGTTGAGAGCGCGGCGACCAAGGTGGAGTTGGACGACGAAATTGGGGAGACGGAAAGAGGAATTCCGCTCTGGAGGACGGTCGACACGGTGGTTGGAGATATATCCAGTTTTCCGGTAGCGGTATCCGAGTCCAGGAGTACAACCGCCATGCTGCGGTGGTTGACGGTAGCAATTAGAGTCACGCCGTGTGGCGTAGTAATTAGGGTGAACAGTTTTCTTCATCGGGAAACGATTACGAATAACGAAACCCTAATTTTGTTACGAATAACGAAACCCTAATTTTGTTACGAATGTGAAGTGGAAAGAAAAGTGTGATTGCCGTTTCTGTTTTCTCTTTGGTGTCAACTCACTCACACACTCACACACAGTCCTCTGCTCTCTGTTTTCTTTTGCCTTTATACACTCACCTCACCTGCGACTTTACCTAATTCAAATTCAATTAATGTGAATTCTTGTTATGGTGTTCCAACGAACATCCGTATATTACGTTCACTTGATTTGTTATTTTATAAAAGATTAATAAATAAACGGGTATGATCCTATTCTCATTTTTAATAGGATACACCAGCAAACACTGTATAATGTTTTTCTTTTGTGCGGTGAATTAAAAAGAATAATAATCGAGTATTGGTTACTAGAAGCCTTATTTTTGATGAGCCCAAGGGGCCACCGCATACGTTTTATAGTTGGATCATAATATTTGTCATTACTTTTTCTTTTTCTTTTTCTTTTTCTTTTTCTAACAAATGGTAACACTTCCTTCTCACATGTTTTATCTTTTCAAATTTTGGAATGACTTGTACTCTTTTAACCGTAGTTAGCAATTGATCATCGGGTCACGCATATATTGTTTTTATGACAAATGACAAACATAATGATAGTGGAGGACATGATAAGGGTCTTGAAATAAAAGTTGTGGTGCGTCGACGGGTTAGCGGTGGTGGTTCGGGGTGGCTGAGAGAAGAGGGAGCTAGGGTTAGAGATACCCATTATGGAGGGGCGATGATTGTGAAGGTGGACATAATTGCAGCGGCTATTATGGTAATAATTCGATTTTAAACTTTCAAATTTGAGTAACCCAACAGAGCATTACATAGAAGGTTGAGAAAAGGTAAATGAGTTCTTTCTTGAGTCTCATTTATTCTTTTGGTGAATGTTGAGTCGAATGCTAATCAGCAAGATTCAATGTACATTGTTCTTAAGGCAAGTTACGTTAAAAAAAATTACGATAATCGAAGAAAATATACGACAAGTAAATCGTATATTCTCATTTTCCTTCTATTCCGCATCAAACCAAGTAAATAAATTGAACCAAGTAATTGCCCAGACAATTGATAAGATGTTCATTAATCAAAATAATCATGTTGACCATATTAGGTATGACGTAATATCTTGTCGTGATGGGTCTTTAATATTAGAGTAATGCTATTTCGTAAGATTAATTTTTAAACGAAAGCGAATAATAATACATGGAATGTTTATAAGAAGGGGTTTGGCAAGAAACATGGGAAGGTGGTGGTTGTAAAGGCGGTTTTAACACTTCCTGCTTTTGTAATTAATTATTAAATCTAAAAAAAAAGAGAAAAGATGTAGTATCTCCGAAAATTCAGTCACGTGGAATAGTGATTCTTGCGTTTTTTGTGAACTCTTTCGTAATACTTATCATTTTCCTTAATATTATAATGAAAGTGAAAATCTCAAATGGTAGTTAGTGGCATTAGTTTCGCCATAACACATGTTGAGAAATGGAATGTAGCCTATGACGTAAATCGTGAAGAATTTGTAGCTACATGAGCATGAAGAATTTGTAGGTACTCAATAGGAAACAATAATACTTTATTATAATGTTATCACTAACCCTTTGACATAAAACAACAATCAATTGGTTTTGGTTTTTAGGCCTATCGAGAAATTTGAGAACCATTTATTGTCAAAACATAACCTACGAGCGGTTTCACCCTAAAATACCCCCGTTTGGTATTACAGGTCAGACACGTTCTTTACTTTTTCTATTTTATTTTTAAAATTTTAGTTCTTGTCAATAAAGTAGTGGGAATATACAAGTAATGTATCAAACTTATTTGGTGACGTGTACGAAGACTTAGTGAACTTGTATTCAGTTAGTGTTGATTTATGTGATGACAGAGGACTTTTCTTGAAAGCCAAATCTTGCAATTACTCTCAAATACTCCAAGTTCATGAAGGAGAAGACATAGGCCTCTAATATGTTATCCAGGTGACAACTGATCTTGTTTCAACCAAGACGATCCTCGAGTTGGACTTAAAGCATGTCGTAGATAGCATAAAAAATAATTAGGAGAACCAAGCTAAATATGGAAATATTATTTAAACTTATAGGAGTATCTTATTTTCACATTTTCAAAAATCGTTGATTAAGTTTTCTATGAGAAAAGCCAGTGTATAGGCTCATATTTTGGTAAGGGTAGATACATATATGACTAGTGTGCATAATTTTGATGAGTTGTATGAGTTTGATTATTAATGAGATGGTGCAATTTTTCTTCTGTCGATAAAAGTTGAATATTTATATTAGGATTTTTTTAGTAACACATGAAATATTTGAATAAGGAAATAATTAATGTCAATAGAGGCATGAATAGGTTGGACCAAACTGAGTTTTGCAGGGCCTAGGCATGACCTGTGTTGAAAGTGTTAAGCTTTACTCTGGTCTGTGGCCTGTCGTAGGCTCGGTTTTTATGGTCTGGCATGACCTTTCTGAAAGCACGACAAGGCCTGAAATCCTGTTTAAAATCCCTCTCAGCTGAAACCCTAGCTTTACGTGAAGCTCCGGTCCTTGGTTGTAGCCTCAACCTCTCCTCAGTGATATTTGATTCGGACAATCAGATCTTAATTGAAGCTTACATAGGAAACGTGCAAAAGAAAGATATTAGGGGGATGACAAAGGACATAAAGAATCTTAAAGCAAACTTCAAAGATTGTGGGTTCACCTGGGTGTCAAGAGAAGATAACTCTGTAGCTCATTGGATTGATTTGTTGGTGTCAACTGGATCTCTACAAGGTAGCTAGATCACTCAACCTCCTTCGCCTCTCCGTCGTGCTCTTGATGTAGATCGTATCCGTATTGTTTTTCCTCCATCGAATCTCTTGTGATCTTGCGTTCCGTGGTTCCCGTAGTGGTGTGAGATTGGTAGGATTCGAAGTGAGTTTTGTGGCTCTTAATGTCGTAGAGAAGAAGTTGAGAGATTCTTTACTCAATATTAGGGCTTCAATTATTGTTCTACTAAAGGGTAGTTGTTTGTTTTTCTATAATGGTGTAAGTTGTTGATTCCCTTTATTGTTTGAACTTGGGTCAGTTGGGGCCCTTTGCTTTGCTTCTTTCATTTAAGTCTTAGTGAGTCTGCATGTCTGATCTATTGCTGTTGTTTCACCCGTGTGTGGGTTGTTTTTAGATTATCTGGATCGTGTCGTTCCGTGTTTGGGCCCCTTTTACAGTTAGTGGTTGTACTGGTTTGGGTCTGGCCTAGTACAATGGAAATCAGGCAACTTCGACAAAAAAAAGCCTATAATAACTAATTATAACCTTTTATCTTTTGTTAATCTAATTGGTTCCTATTCTAATGTTTTTGTTGATGAACTAAAAGGAAATTTGAAGGGAAATGAATTTCACAAACAAGGAAGTTTAATAATGTTTTCCAGAGGTATAAGCCGATAGCCCTACTTTTGATTCTCCTCAACTGTATCCTTCACACTTATTTTGAGACTATAAAGGAAATTATCAAATTTTTTTGTCTATACCTTATTTTCATTTCATATTATAGGATAAGGAAAACATTAAACACAATCCATCCTTTCATAGAGAAGAATATCCGAATATTATTTTGGAGGTATAAATTGACAATATTATATACACTCAAATATTAGACAAAGAAGCTCATCAAAAATTATTTCAAGTTGTATCGATGTTTGTGGTTCATAGACTGTGTGGGGCTCAGAGGCAGAGTTCATCATGTGGTTGTCGGTGAATGCCCAAAATACATTCCAAAAAAAAGTGTTATCTACTACCATTGATTCCAGTGGATACCATGTATATCGATAATGGATTGTTCATCGTGAATGCAATATGATGAATGCGTAAAAGACAATATAGGACGTCAGAGTTTTACACCATATATTTTTTAACCCTATTAAATGATTGATGTTTAGTTGTCATGTTCACAGTTTGAACCATTTCTAGGTGAGGACATTCCAATAGAAGATTAGTTCCTCTCTATAGAAGAACAGATTCCAACTCATTAGTTGTATATTATGTATCATTATTGGCTTTAGTTAGTATTAAATTGCATGGAGCTTCTTATGTACCAAAAAAGGTCACAACGAGTTTCTTAAAGGCAGTGCAAAATTTCGGTCCTAATTTATTAATGTTTTGCCAATGAGGTTATTTTTGTTTTGTTTTATAAGTTGGCTTCATATTTTTAAACACAAAAATTGCAGTTAAGTGTGTGTTTTAGCAAGTACAACTATTAGATTTGTCAATACATAGTAAGTTAGGAAGTTACCTACACTCTATCCATCGACCTATAATTAAAACATTATATGCCAAATCTTCCCACCGCCCAAATATCAAATATTAAATGCATGTCAGTTCCAAACAGTAAGAAACAACAAATTTATGAGAAGTTGGGCCCCACTCATTACTCTTCCTTCTTAAATTGGAGAGAAAAGTGATGCAAATAAAAAATCATAACAAATTTTACTGAAATGTACTCTTCCTTCTTATGTTATGTGTTTGTAATGGATAATGGTCCACAATATATGTTAAAGAAAAATGCGTATTATAATTATGGAATTGTGGTCTAAACTACCCATAAGTCCATCACTATAATCAACTGCTATAAAACTCATAGATCAATTTGACTCTTGATGTGCCTAATAGGCCAGCCCCTTATCCACTGACCTAAAATCGCAATGTTGAAGGCAAATATTCTCACCGTCCAAAATCTAACATTAAAAGCATGTCTGTAGTTCCAAGTAGGCTAAATTGCACTTTTAGTCCTTTATCTTTGACCTAAGTTTCATTTTGGTCTTTTATCTTTGACCTAAGTTCCAAAAGTGCAATTTAGCCTTCCAAGTAATATCCATATTTGCATTGATATCTTTTTATCCATTGGAATGAAATTATGTATTAAAAAAATTCTCCCGCTTCTAGCATTATATTTAACATGCTGGTTTATAGGTAGTTATACCCATCAAATCAGATCGCATTATGTTAATTTTCATTTTCAAGTTGGGCATAGTCAATTGTTGCCTTCACTTATCGCTTCTGCAATTAGTTCCAGACCCTCTTCTCTTCTACATAAGTCTCTTTACAATAAAATTAAAATCCTTCGTAAGTCTCCTTACAATAAAATTAAAATCATTCTTCTTTATACTATTGTTTTATGGGTAAAATATGTTTTTGGTCCCTACAAAATTGGGTCTTTCTAAGTTTAGTCCCTACATTAACGAAATAGGTATTTTGGTCCCCAACTTACGTTAAATGATGCTGACTGGGCTAACAGAATGCTGACGTGACATTGTGTAGGTGGCATTTTAATTGACATGGCACTATGTGGCTTTTCCATATGGCTTTTTTGTTTTAACTCTCAAGTCATCTTCCCCAAATCCATCTTCTCCATTAAAACCAAACCTCCATTAACACCATTAAAATCAAACCTCCCCAACATTGAACATCATCAACATACCTCCATCATCGACACACCCCCTCACACCTCCCCCATTAAAATCCATTTCCTTTCTCCCTCAGCCCATCTCTCTTACAAAAAATTTTGTAGATCCAACATCAAATTAGTAATTAAGAAAATAAATTAGCCTATTTCCTATTACTGTGAAGAAGCGAAGAAGAGGACTTATTGACGAGGCGACAAATCCTTCCCAGTTCCCACTATTGTTCATTGAATTTAGTTTACTTTGTTTAACCACTTTTCTTTTTTATATGGTTCATCAAATAATGTTAGGGAAACTGTTTCCTACCAGTCTACCACCAACTTCCCCTTCGTATTTTCATTATATACATTCAATTCCATTTCAATTCCGTTCTCTTGGAAGCAGATTGGTTTTTTGTCCTTCACTTGTAATCGCTGTTTCCAGGTTTCTATATTCCCACCCCCTCTTCAATTTTTCAAATTCGTTTATTTCTTATGTTATTTTTCCGTAAATTTTGACGATGCCAGCTTGCGCAGTTCGTTAGTTCGGATTATTAAACAAAGAAATCCAAATCACCGGCTAAATGTCCAAATTAAAGACTTTGAAATTAGGGCTTTTTGCATATACACAACACACAGCTGAAAGCTTTACTTTTATAGTGGGGAGAGAGAGAGAGAGAGAGAGAGAGGGAGAGGGAGGGAGGTATGTTGATGATGTTGAATGTTGGGAGGTTGGTTTTAATGGTTTTAATGGGGAAGATGGATTTGGAGAAGATGAACTGCGAGTTAAAAAATTTAGTAAAACAAAAAAGCCATATGGAAAAGCCACATGGTGCCATGTCAATTAAAATGCCACCTACACAATGCCACGTCAGCATTCTGTTAGCCCAGTCAGCATCTATTAACGTTAGAGACTAATAATGAAAACGGCAAAATAAGTTGGGGACCAAAATACCTATTTCGTTAATGTAGGGACTAAACTTAGAATGACCCAATTTTGTAAGGACCAAAAACATATTTTACACTTGTTTTATTTTGTGATATGAATATATCTTTGTGCATATTTCTTTTGTTGATTATTTCGTCATTTCATCCCTACCCTTTCATGTTTGATGTCATGCGATTAGTTTTTGGTGTTTGGTTATTTTTATTTTTATCCACCTATGCCGCATTTTGTCACGTATGTTGTTTGTGAAAAGTTAGTTACGTTTTTTTTTGTGAAGTTCCTACTCCATTCGCAGTGATGAGCATGGAAAATTACTTTCTTGCTATCATGCAACCTTCATCCGTAAGTTCCTTCCATTACTTTCAATGCATATGTTTGTTATTCTCCTTCATTTTGTAACTGAGTGGTCTCAATTTTTTTCTTTCATGTTTTGTTTACAAAGCCGCATGTACGAATGCCCTATTCCCACACATTTCTAGCTACAATTTTAATCATGGACAAATTTGGTACCAGATATCCAGGGAGAATATATGTTGGTCGTCGCGACTTGTCTTTTATTGAGACGAACACCATTGAAATTTGCAATGTTTATCTATATGAGATCTCGGCTGTTGTTCGATTAACATATCATTACAGTGGGCTTTTTACACTTTTCGTACCACGATCTTCTTCTTGTTTTGATGCACATGGTCATTATTCAGGTCTACAACCTTCTGCAAATGATCTTCAGACTGATGGTGAGGGTCCAATTGTAGTTGATTGTGGAGTTCCTTATTACATTGGTGGTGATATCACATCACAGACATCAATTCTAACTCTGATGTTGATGGTGGTACACATGACAATGATAGCGAGGTGGTTGAAATGATTGTTGATCGAGCACCCTCGATTTATGAAGATGATAATGAGTTGGTTGACACTGCATCCAATTGATTGTAAATGGTTTTGTCAGTGCTTTTGATGGTTTATGGTCATTAGAACTTTATGGATTGTAATAGATTTTAAAGATGATTCCATACATTTATGTTTCGTGTTTGTTTCAGCCCTATTTATTATTTGTTATGTGTGAACTTTTTTTGTTAATCTATCAGAAGTCATTTGAATCATTTATACATTACCTCATTTTATTTTTCAAGTATGTTTATCTTAACGTTGTCTAGAACCACTTGTATGGAAACATAATTCTTTGAATGTCATTAAATGTATAAATTGTAACTATTTTGCAGCACCTACGTAGTAATATGACGTTGCAATGTCTATGGTTGAAAGCCAATACAAAATATCGCACGTGATAACTCTAATTTATACTCTCTAAGCGTAAATCATTGTAATTTCTTAAGTAATTTTGTTGTTTAAATATGTGTGAATTACTATCAGAGGGGAGTAGGAGTTGATTGGTGAACATTTGGCACTTGGTGCCCATGTGGTATTTTTAATGCGTTTTTCATTTGTACAATAGTGTACTTGCGTCAACAGAGAGAAAGAAAGATTAAAAAGCACAACTTTGGCGTTTCTGCATTATGTCAAGTCAGTGTGGCTCTACTATACTTCCAGTTGCTGACACCACCAACTAAAGTACTTTTTGGGGACACTTGTCCACATGCGAATGAAATATGCTTTTTGGTTGGTCGCTTGTCTCTTCACCCTTTTGAGAGTCATTTGGATAAAAGAAAAACCTCACATTCTTCCTTGGCATTTGAAGCTTGCTGGTTCAGTTAGAGAGAGAGAGAGCTAGAGATATTTTTCTCTCCATTTTCGTTCAAG
The DNA here is from genome assembly GCA_963573325.1 of Astragalus glycyphyllos. Lineage (NCBI taxonomy): Eukaryota > Viridiplantae > Streptophyta > Magnoliopsida > Fabales > Fabaceae > Astragalus > Astragalus glycyphyllos. Next base: position 44,419,251 of record OY754307.1, read on the forward strand.
TTTCCTTCACCATCAAAGTAACAATTCTACACTTCAATGCTATGGAGCAACACTACAACATCACTAAGTTGTCATACGAAGGAGTTTGAATGGTATATTTTTTATGCTATTATCCTTTCTTTTGTATTTCAGTTATATAAATATGGTTCTCATTCTTCTTTGTATTTTCTTGTTGATGCTCATCATAAGCTAAATTCTTTGTAGTTGCGATGTTAAAGCTTTGTAATGACGTTTTAATTGTTTAACCGTAGTGTTTTAATGTTGAATGTTAATCATTGTGTGGAACTCGTTCCAAACTTATTTTACAAATGACCAACTTAATATAAGTACATTTATAGATTTAGACATTGTTTATAATTCGAACTCAAGGGTTAATTTGGGTGACTGGTTGTCAAAGGACACTTTGACAATCATTGCTTAAACCTAGACATAGGAAAACATAGTCCATAAGGTGAAAACTATGGGTACATAATATACAGGGGTGTACCTATTTGGAGCTTAGACATAAGCCCTTGTAATGAAACCCTGACGCAAGTGATTGAAAGGCCTACATCAACTGCTACAGGATCCAATGCTATAGCATCAGAAGTTACGTTATTCTGTGTAACACCCTGGGCCCTTTTCTGACTTAGTAGGCTACCCACAAGTGTACATCATGACCTTCTCTACCCCCCATGTAGAGTTTTTGCCTTCCGTGGGAATCGAACATTGTACCTGGGGCCTAAGTACAAGTTCAATGCATTCCCACTACCAATTGAGCTACTAAGTCAGAAAAGGGCCCAGGGTGTTACATTCTGTCTTAAAGGACTTACTTAGTGAAAGACATTCAAACTATCTTTTACTCTGAACACTACATGATCCTTACTTGTTTACTTTAATTTCAGCAATTTACATTTTTTCCTCTCAAACTTGTGATTGTTATTTTGTTTCTTTCACTATTGTGCTAACTTATTAAGCACTAAAATTAATACTAATCCCAATGGGTACGATCTCTATTTTTTCACTATATTACTTGTTGCAATTGTATACACTTGCACAACTATTTTTCGCACAACAACACACTAATTATGTAAGTTTCCAAACTAATAGGTAAAAGTTTTATACAAAAAAAAGTTAGTTATACACTTGGCCACATAAAAAAAACACTTATACAAATTACATGTTGTCCAAATATATTACATATCCAAGAAACATATATAGTAATTGATCAACGGTCGTACGCGGGTTAAAATAATTATAAAGATATAAAGTATAGTACAAGGAAGTTAACCTTGGTCATCTCTAAATTAAAGACTACCAGAATCAAGAACGAAACTAAAAATAAAAGGGGGGGTTTTTTGAGTAAAAGAGTTTGATGTTTAATGAAGAAAATCAATTAAAGATAGATAATCAATCCATTGGTTTCAAATGCGTTTCTTGGATTTATCATCGGTTCTAAATGGGTAACTAGATAAAATCCCGTTAACAAACTGAAATTCGGCCCAAAACTCGTCTTACACAGTGCTTCTTCGGTATTTCGCAGTTTTGACCTTCTAGACTTCATAATTCGGTTTCGAGCTCAACAAAAGAATTGTAGCTCTGCTTCTTAGCTTTCCAGCGCATGCTTGCACACCTCAATCGGATAACTATAGACAAAGTTATAGCCTACAGAGTAGACAGGGGTCAATATGCAATAAAAATAAGATTTAATCAATAAATAATATTGCTCAAATAAGACCCAAAGTCTAGAAACGCGCTAAGACTTAAATATTAGCTACAAAACACAATTAAAAAACCAAGTGAAAAGCTATAAATACTGCATTAAAATACACTGATTAGTAATTACAAATCTCCAAGTCCAAATCTTACTGCCAGGCCTGACTACTAGCCCCACTTAAGTAGTTCAGCCTTGAGAAATACCTCAACCACTCGCCTGAAGAATTGAACCCTATCTCCCAATGTAATTTTGCTTTCCCTTGCGAATTCATACCAGTTTTCCCCTATGTTGCATTGTGCTGAAGGGCATCCATGTGATCCATCATACACAACCAACATTATCCTTCTAAAGACCTTACAGGTAGCATAACGTCCATTCTTTCCCGCCCAACGACAAATAACTTGGCAGCAAATTGAACAGGGACATACTGCACAACAACTCAATGTTATATTAAAAAAAACACCAGAATAATGAAAATAAATAAACTTGAGTAGTCAAGTCTAACCAGAGGCTGGTTATATTTCAGCATAAAAGGTGTATAGTAGCTATCCATGCATCCACATCTTCTAGAAGGCGTGGAGGTTGACGAGCATTTGGGTGGCAGCGCGTGTACTTCAAATTGATACATACCCTCTTTGTCACCTTCAGTATGAAATATGAGTTACCCAAATGTTTTAAAAACACGTAGCTTTCTCACTTGATGTCAGTATGACTAACTATATACTCCCAACCTTCCTCTAACCAAAGTCCTTGCTCCCTTTCTTGAAACCACACTTTATATGAAAATCTATTCTCACAATGGATGGTTAGGGGGTTTGTTAAGTAGTGCTTAAATACCTTTGCGAACCCCCAAGACATTCTCTATAAACATAACAATTTTTATGAGTCACATATGTACTTACTGAGACATAATAATTCAACGCATACATGAATGGAAAGATGTATAACACAAGTATTTAAAAACGTCTTTTACACCTGCCACTGTCATGTGCGCAATTGGACTCCTATATGGAATAAATGAGCCAATAGGGATGTAGTAGTCCGAACCAGATATAGTTTGATGCTCCGTACGATTGTGGCCGGAGGTTGTTACTTCAAACTCATTTGGGCCTCTCTCTAGGTATATGTTAAGTTACCTAAAAAAGGACTACATCTAATGCAATGTTCTTATCGTGCAACTGTGCAAACTCATCCCAACCATTGGCCAGCATCAGTTTCCCTTCATCATTCCACAGACCTAGCATTGTTTCTACACCACTTTATGAAGTTAGACGTAATTTTCATATTGTGCCACCCACCACTTAGTCACAAACATTTGAGGAATCACCTACAATAATGTTTTTTTTTTATCATTTAGTGCAAACTAACTAATATGGTTAATGAAATTATAAGACATTGCATTGTGATACAAGCACATGTTTTTGACCTAAAGTCTTATGGTCTACATAAATTTGGTTCTCAAACATCGTGATGGTTTAAAATATTGTTGTTACCAGTTCGATGCGCATGCTAGTTTTATAAACACATGCAAATAAGTCTATTGCGTAGGGATTTCTAAGTTCCTCAGCAAATAACAATATAAAGTAGTCAATTTTATTGAAACCGTAAACCAGTGAATATGATAGACTACAATTGCAAATATTATCACGCTTCCTTAAAACACATTACCTGATCGCTTAACACAATTAGCTATTATATCTCACCATAAAACTCAATTGTTAAATATAGATTTACTTACACATTCACTAAATTAACAATTTGATACATTTGCACTTCCTACTAGCTAATCCATTATCACATTTAAGCTATTTTCAAATGTTTCCTCATACATTCCAAAAAAGGCAACATTAGAAGGTATGTTTGGCTTGGATACATAACACTTGATTAACCAACATAATACCAGTAGGACGAAAACAATAGAACATATGTGGTATCAGTAATATCTTAATAATGAAGGTAGGTTTAACCAGTGCATCATTAGATTGTTGCCTATGCAACGCTGGGACGACATTCTCGTCACCTACAAAAAGGTCAAAAAAATTTCAATCACATTCATTTGTTGTCAAAATACAAATAAGATACATTGATAAAACATGTACAATAAAAATACAAAAGAAGACCATATATGCTACGTTTGGTGAACCACACATGCAGACCACCTAAACCATACAACAACCTTAAAAACCGAGTTTTCACAGTCCCGTAAGACCGTTCAACATAAACACGAAAAGTATTCATTCCTTATGAAATCCGGTGAGCTATGTTGTTATTATTCGATTTACAATAGGGCTTTATTTCTTTGTAAGTATCCCCAAACCATTTTCCTACTATGTTTACTAACAATCAGTTGCATTTCATGTTTATTAATCACGAATGTATGAGGTGTTATGAAATAAAGAAGAAATCTATTGCCTTTCTCATTTTTTTTGCCTTGATGTCCCTCCAGTTCTCACCGCCATGATACTCCACCTTTTCCTACAACGACTGACAAATACACGAATACAGGACAATCGTTGACTGCAAATCGTAGTTGCAATGCGAAGAAGGAGATGTTTGGGCGCAATGTGACCACAAACAATGGTGCTTGGATTCTCTCCTTCCACACTCCCTACATCTCCCTCCTTCCTCTCTATCTCTCTCTTAGTTTCACTCTCTCTAATGATGAGAGAGAGTGAAACTAAGAGAGAGATAGAGAGGAAGGAGGGAGATGTAGGGAGTGTGGAAGGAGAAGATCCATATCCCAGTGTAGGGAGTGTTGAAGGAGAGGATCCATATCCCAAACAGTGAATATGGCTATTGGAATGTGGAAGGAGTCTTTTTATTTCTGCTATAGTTCAGCAAAAACACGAGAAGTCGTGTATCTTAAGTTAGCGAGACAAACCGTTTTGTTTCTTTTTATTTTTAAACATGGCTATTCGTATACCAATAGTAGCCCTCCTTGAAAAGTTCCGTATTATTTTTCCACCAATGTAATTTAGTAATACTAATAATTGAAATAACCCAATATAAATTTTAAGTTATCTTAATAATTTAATTAAATTTTCAACTTACTATCGAGTTTTACTTTTTTGAAATTGGTGAAATGAATTATAAATTTGAAAGTTAGTTAAAACCATGTAAGGACAAATTGGGCTCATTGATTATTTGCATATGAAGTAATAATAAACTTCACTTTATCTAAATAATTTAATTAATATTCCAACTTACTTTTGAGTTTGGTTTTTCTGAAAATGGTGAATTGAATTATAATTTTTGAATATTCGTTGAATTAAATGAACATCCTTTGTGACCCAAAAATGTAGTGTTTACGGAGTCTCCATCCAATTTATTAAAGGAGAGATGTTGGAGAAAATCTGTTTTCGATTTGGGAGTCGATTATGCAAAGGAAGGGTGAGAATTTAATTTCACTACATCCTAATGCATCTGTCCTAAGACACTAACCTTAATTTTAATTTTTACTACAAGGACTAATATATAATTTTAATTTTTAACTTGAGCATCCGAAGGAAAATAGATGGTAAAAGAATATAAGGGGTGCAATTAGTATTTTAGGTATGGGTCAGGCCGAAAACTGAAGTTATCAAAAGGGCTAGATTTTATGAAAAGAGGGGGCTGAATAAGTGAAAATAGGGGATGCGAAAAGCATAGTCCAAAGCAATACAACCCATAAGCCTAAACTAGTAGCCGATGACCTGAAAAGAAAGGGTCCATGCTAAAAACACTAAAGTGGGGTGCAGAAATATAACAGAAGGGTGTAATTAGTATATGTCCAAATTTAAATTAGTAACCAACATTCACAACCATTACGGTCCACAGTTTTAAAATCGAAAGCCCAGAACTTTGAGGAAGGGAGGGGAACGATATGCCTATATGGGGGGTGTAATATATGTTGGTGGTGTGTTTGGAATGTTAAAAGGTGGTGCAAATAGGAGTAGATATTGAATTGATAATATGGAATTTTGCCCACTTATTTCCACACTCTGAACACATGTATTATTTAGGGTTTTTTTTGTACCTCCACTCATTCACAATATACCCCCACAAATTTTTTTATTCCAACAATACCCCTAATAAAAATGTTAAAAACGAATTTACATAACCCATACTTAAATCCGTTTTGTATAAAATAACAAAACGGAAGTATGTTGAGTTAGGTAAATCCATTTCAACCAAATTGGCCAACGGAAATATTGAAAAAAATTTAAATCCGTTTTAAAATTTTCAAAAAATGGAACTACCTTATTAAAACATAAATTCATTGTTAAACAATATAGCAGATTTACCTGATTATAAGGTAAATTCGTTTTGTTAATTCTTAAAACGGATTTATCTATTTAATAGATAAATCCGTTTTTATTAAAATTTAATTAACGGAGACGATTCCACTGTCAGTTTTGATCAACGGCTCACTTTTCTTCGCCTTGATAATTGTACCCCGACGGATATGTTTTTAACGGTATAGATTGCACCGACAATATCAACGATGGATAATCATTGACGATTGCTATAAATACCCATACTCACCCTCATTATTTTGTCACAAACATTTCACTCTTAGCGATGGTTCTCCAAATTATTGCTTAATGTATGAGATAAATTTTTACCTATTTATAGATCATTTTAAGACACGGGAATCTATTTGTTGTAGGTTATTTTTTTAGTCTATTTAGATGAAATGGCAAATAAACACCACGCACAGACACTATCACTGCTCACACCCGAGTTAGAACCCGAGAGCCGGCGTCTCCATATCGCTGAAATTGCCAAAACAACCAACAGTGAGAGACATATGTTGCAGGTTATTGGAACCATTATTATTTACTTCCTTTTATAAAATGGAATACATGCAAGTGTTAAAGATATATCCCGTGCGGAGCACGACTATATGTTCTAGTATGACTTATGAGGAAATTATGGCCGGTGGTAAGTGGTGGACCTATGTTGTGCTGAGGGGCTTTCCTTGAACCCATTAAAAAATCTATTTTTTCCTCTATATAAATTTTTTTAACCCCTAAAATTTTAAATTTGTAATAGTACCCCTAAGTTTACACTCAATTGCTCCAAAGACACAATTTTAAATTTCCAAATTCCGGTGTTGGATCCGCCACTACATGTGGTTAAAAAAATATGCATGGAATCAAGTGACAATAGAAGAATTTCTGACGTACTTACTAATCCAAATTAACTCCCCACTACTCACACCACCTATTCTTCTTGGAATGACTTCAAGAACAATGTAAGCAACATGGATCATTTCTTATTGGCATAGAATGGTCCCTAGTCTTGTCAAGCGCTGCAAATTTTTTAAGTTAGATCTTTTTTTTTTTGGTGAAATTTTTAAGTTAGATCTACCGACACCTGTAAAAATTAAAGAAATTTCTCATTGATAAGGATTGTTATATCCAACAAACTAGACTTCCCAGTGCACCAAAACCATGGAATATAAAAGTTACATCATGGGATTTAGTGGTCAGGTGTTATTGGCTGGGGGGAGTGAGATTTGGAAAGATTTTGAGGAAGTATAGGTGAAGAGAAAATGGAGTGAGGAAAGAGAATATAGAAGAAAACCATATTTCATGTTGTTTTTTTAATTTTATTTTTATAAAACGAGGTGTCAATATTAATGCGCAATTAAATCCAGGGGCTTGTGGCCTAAAGAAACAATATGGGCTTTGTAAACTCTTTAATGGACTTCCAATGATCCACCATTTTACGCTTTGAAGGCATTGCCCTTTTTGATTAGACAATAATAATAAGGGATTTTTTTTTACCCCCACCATCTTCCCATATACCTCCACAATACTTTTTTTGACGAAAATACCCCTAAAAGAATTGGACACAATCGTATATATCTCACCCTTAGATATATACGACTTTGAAAAATTTAAATCGTATATACGTAAATGTTATTAAATACAATTACATTTTAAAAAACAAATCGTATATACCTACTTGGGTGTATATACGATTTGTTAAAATACAAATCGTATATACCTAGGTGTGGGGGTGGGTACATACGAATTGTAATTTAACAAGTCGTATATACACCCACGTAGGTATATACGATTTGTATTAATTTATTTAAAAACACCACTAATTATCCGTTAAAGAGTCAAAACTAATCAAAAAATTATAAAAACACCACTAAAAATCTAATAAAACCAAAATAAGGCTATGCAAATTTTTTTAAATTTTTTGGAGACTATGAAAAATAAAAAAAATTAATAAAAAATAGTAAACGATGGAAAACCGATTTCTTTTGGATTTAATGGTTGTGGTTTCATTACAATCGAAGTACATTGCCAGAAAACCAATTTTTTAGCCTAAATTATTCGCTCGACGTATAACATCGTCATGTGTTAACGAACTACACCCTAAACATAACCAAAAAACGGCCGATATTCATATCTAATTTTTTTAAAATATAATTTTAATTTTTTATATGATTTATTTATTTATTATTTGGCTACAAAATCGTATATACCTATGGGTGGGGGTATATACGGTTTGTTAAATTACAAATCGTATGTATCCCCACACCTAGGTATATACGATTTGTTATTTTTAAAATCGTACATACCCCCACCTTAGATAAATTCGATTTTAATTTTTTAAAATTTTTAGGGGAAAATCGTATATACCTATATACGATTTTAATTTTTTAAAATTTTTATGGGAAATTTGTATATACCTATATACGATTTCCAATTTTTATTTTATTTTATTTTTTGAGCTGGGGATGTGGTGGGGTTTTTAAAATTTTGTGAAGGGTATTTTGGTCTTTTTGCAAGGTACGTGGGGGTATATGGAAAGATGGTGGGGGAACAAAAAAGGACCCTAATAACAATAACTAGCGCTTTTACTAGTGCATGGATTCATTTAACATATAAATAATGTAGTATTATATAAGGGAAGATAAAATAAATTGTATCTTGTAGAAGTATGTGACAATGTAAATTGTAGTTAAAAATATCATTTTTAATTAACAAAGACGTTGAAATTGAACAACCAAAGATAATAAGAAGAAAAAGTCTTAAGAATTTTAATAACATAATTCATAATCATCAGATGTAAATATTAAAACTTAACTCATAATTAGAAAGAAAAGAAGACAACACATTAGAAATTGAAACACATGAGTATCATGCAAGGTTGGATGAACAACATAAATAAAATGAAAGTAGCTATACAAATTTGAAAGAAGATGATGAGAGATCAATTCTAAATGTGACTGAAGTTCTCCCTGAAATAAATGCCGCAAAGATAAAAATATAAACACCAATTTAAGTAGGACTCAAATACTCGTTGGTGCAAAATGATCAAAATAAAAAAGACAGCCCAAAGAAAAAGGGAAATACACGTGTATTATGCAGGGTGGGAGACTCCCCAAGATATGAAGATATAGATTGTATTGCTTTCACCTCTGCATGTTCTCTATTCCCGGACGTGCTCATTTTCAATTCATGCTCATATGAGAGAGATGAATGGGAGAAAATTGGGATTGAGGAGTTTTGAAAAATAACTCTTATATTCAATTGCTAGAACAGTTTACCAAGTTTTTTTAACAGAGTGGTATTCCGTTCAGTACATGATTAATGCAATTTCGAGAATAAGCATTAAATACATTTTTTTCTGTCAAGATTGAATGATTTCATTGATAATTAGGCAAATGCCCAAACCATTACACTCACAGATGGCCCAAAAGAGCACAAACGGCTCCGTAGATAACAATATCTAATACATTGCAAGAATTCGAAGGCTTTTGGAGGTGGACTGGGAAGTGTACTTCTCTCAAATCTACCAGGAAGCTAATATGGTTGCTGATGGAGTGACACATTTAAGATGCAACTTACATGATGAGACAAGTATCTTTGAGCAATCCTCCGTTAGTATTGGACACTTGTTGGACTATGATGTGTTGGGAGTTTCTACTCCCCGCGTGATCTTTGTGTAATTCTGTTTTGGGCTATAAGCCCCGTCTAATCTAAAAACCAATATCTAATACAAAAAAGATAGATTATAGCCCAAGTCTTTTTTTTGGGACTAAAGCCCAAGTCTTAAAAAACTAGGTTAGCAATATGGGTATTGATTTTTCTACCACCCACCCCAATTTCGTTTTTTTAAATTTTACCCTTTAAAAAATGTTCAAAATTTAATTTAGAATTTAGAATTTTTTACCTTTTTCGGAATTATCTATGTAATAAATATTTCCGGAAGCATATTTTCCGGACTTATGTCAAAAACATAAATCCAAAATGTAAAAATTAATTTTTGGAAGTCCTTACACAAACTATTCCAGATGCATATTTTTCAGATTTATGTCAAAAACATTCGGAATGTAAAAGTTAATTTTTGGAAGTCATTTAATAGCGCTTACCCAAAGTAAAAGGATGTGTGTATACTCTTTAATAGCGCTTACTCAAATAAGCGCTATTAAGTGACTTCCCAAACTTAATTTTTAGTTCCAAATATATGTTTTTGAGATAAATTCGGAATATATATATATATATATATATATATATATATATATATATAGATTTATGTCAAAACACGATATTGGTCCTAGTCTCAAAGACACAACAGCAAAATTTCAGCAAAATTTGTTAGCCTAGTCTCAGAGCCACAACAACAAGTGTGTGGGCTGCTCTGTTACCAGCCTGGCTCACATGAGAAATATGATATTGGTCCTACAAGCTGAGAGACTAAATGAGAAATTAAAGATGAAAAAAAAAGATCTAAAGAATGACGAGATTACTCTATCCAAGAGAAATTGACTAATAGCGAGATAAAATTGTAATTAGTCAATATTGAATTGTTTTTACATTATACACCCAAAAATAATAATTTGTAAAAAGGTAACTAAAATTAGATCAAGTCAAATTATAAGTAATTTTTCTTATTAATCAGACTATGTATTTGCAATTGCAAAAAAAAAAAAAAAAGCTTAATTTTGGTCTTTTAATTTATTTTAAAACTACACACTAGTCCATTAAGTTTTATCCCCGGAAAGGTCCTATATGTTTCAAATTCATGATACATAAACCCATTTTTGGACATTTCGTCCATATCTGTTAACAGAGGATGACATAATCTTTAACTTATGTGGCACAGTTAACTGATTTGTATGTGTGACAAATGTTACTGTTTCAGTTTCAATTAGGTTCTTTATGTATTATTTCAATTTCAAATAGGTCCTATTTACTTCCTCTTCATCTTCCCCAAAATTCAATTCTAATTTCTCATCATTTTTCCGAACCTCAACCCAGAAAACTCATAATCATCATCTCATATTTATCCCCAAGGCGATTTTCGAGCTTCCATCTTTTCTCTCTTCCCTCCTCTCGCTTATTCTCTTTCGTCTCTCACTCCCACTCGCTCAAAACCACTACCACATTTTGAGCTTTTCTGTTCATCTTCGGCCACCCCATTCACAACCAAGATCACCGTTGTATTCTTCTCCTTCTCTACAAGAATCACCCATGTTTTGACAGAAATGAAGCAAAAACAAAATTGATCTAGAAATCCAAAATCGAAATTCTCTCCTCTTTTTTGCTAAATCTATAGACCTCTAACTGAAAAACTAACCTTAGATTTGGAATCTCCATATCGCCTTCTACATTAGCCCTCAAAATTTGTTGCATTTCGAGCACCTTGCAGCGGTGACCATCGTGCCGAAATTTGCCCATCACACTGGAAAGCTAAACTACGACCACTTTGTCTTACCTCAATATTCAGTTTTCTCTGGGTTGAGCAAGACGATGATGAAAATTATGAGTTTTCTGGGTTGAGAAAGTAAAATAACTTAATTGAAACCCAAAGATATACATAATGGACCTAATTGAAATCCAAACATAAACATACAAACTAGTTAACTGTGTCGCGTAAGCAGTTAACGACTACATCGTCCTCCGTTAACAAAGACGGAATGACCAAAAAATGATTTATGTGTCACGAATTTGAAACATCGAGGACCTATTTAGGAAACAAAACTTAAAGGACCAATGTGAATTTTAAAAATAACTTAAAAGACCAAAAATGTATTTTAACCAACTATGTATTTGCATCTTTGTTCCAAATCGTCTTTCCCACTTTCTTTCTCTTGATTTGGGTTCTACTTAATTAAGATTTGATAATTCGTAACTATTAAAAAAAATTATGAGTTTGCATTTTGTTCCAAATCTTGTTTTCACTTTTCTCTTTCTGAAGTGTTGGTTCTACTTGAGTAGGATTTGATAATTCAGATTGATTTGATAGTTAAGATTTGATAATTCGTAACTATTAAAAAAAATTATGAGTTTTCATTTTGATTACTACAAATATAGCGAATATCCATTTTAGTCCCTACATTTTTTTAAATAGTCGTTGCAATTTATAAAACTGTTCATTTGAGTCATTGAGATGATTTTAGAGCTAATGTATCATATTTTAATCCTGTTGGTAGTTTATGACATGACTAGTATGCTTACGTGGACTTCCTAATTAAGTGGATGAGAAAAGTTAAAATCTCTAATTTCATTTTCCCCAACTCAAAATCAGATTCTCCCTCAACCCTTAAAACCCAAATCTCATGGTCTCCTCCTTTCTCCACCCAACTCTGAAGCTGGCCAAAACAACCCACCCTTGAAACAAGTATGCAAGCAAAAGAAGTGAATGTAACCAGTATGTAGGCAAAAGTTGTCACTGAAATTAATTTTTTGGTTCTACTTAAATATTTATATTTTCAGGCTTGGTCTGAAAAGGACGAAAAATTGCAACAACAAAAAAATGGAGAGGAAGATAAGTGCTTCTTTCCTAAACGTTAGTCCTTCAAGTCAATCTCAATATTAGCTTCTTTGCTCCCAAGATAAATGCTTCTTTCTTGCTCATGCTCTACGTTCTCTACCCCCATCATAGTGTCACTTGATGATTTAAATTCCTAAGGCAGTGAGTAAAATCAAATGATCTAATTTGCATCACAGCACATAAACAGACGATCTACATCATGTACCATGTTAAAAATAAATGAATCATTAAAATAGGATTAAAATATGACACATCAAGTGAGTTTAGGGTTTTAGAATGAGGGAGAATACGTCTCCCACTATTAGTTGCATCAGTAATTTCATCGACATTGAGACACTGGCTCCCGAGTTCAAACACATATTTGAGCAGTAGTAGTGTGTACACGCATGATATTTATTTATCATTTCGTCTAATATGATTAAAAAAGCAAACGATATCAAACTCATAAACATGCTCTAATGATGAAATCTAAAAAGAAAGGGATCATTGAACTTTAGGATCCAATTAGTTACTTTCATTAAAGTCTATTTGAATTTACCTACTCACAAAAACACATGGGAAACTATTTGGAAGGACTTATAAAAACAACTGATGACATATTCATAAACTTTTTTAACTTATCTGATATGAGATTTGTATAATTGTTGATGTTTTTCACTTATAAAATATTTTCTAAGTCATATCACATCGTATAGATTATCCTTCTACATTTTTAAATATTTTATAAGTGAATAATCCTTCTACATTTCACTTATAAAATATTAAATACGATTATCCTTCTACTATGAGATTATTCACTTATAAAATATTAAATACGATTATCCTTCTACATTTTGCATCGTATTTACCTCTTTTTAGGGTAAATACGATTTCCGTTTTTATTTAACTAATATGTTTTTTTTTAGTGCCTTCTTCTCGACGGACTGACCAGGCGTCGTCGTCTTCCACTCCCAGCACACGCACCCGCCGGAGAGTTACGGGACACGCCTCCACTAGGCGTAGGCGCGCTGAGGCCAGACAGCCCCCGCAGCCCCAGTCCCTAGAGTTTGAGTACGAGCCGGGCCAGCAGCACCACCCGTATGAGGAGGAGGAGGACCAGCATATGGGTGAGCCTCAGCAGTATGAGCAGGACCAGTATATGGGCGAGCCTCAGCAGCAGTTCTATCAGAACCAGGACCACCATCAACAGTTCCACCACGATCAGGAGGAGCATTCTCTATTCACTGGGCTAGAGTCTCATGTCTGCTACCGTGTTCGGCTTAACCCGGTTAGTGAAATTTATTTTTTTACATTGTGTTTGTATTTAAATTCATCATTTTACATAGCGTAGTTTTTAAAAAATATATTTTTAAATACAGATCTATGAGCGTAAAGTGAAGGCTACGAACCACAGTAACAAGCTAGCTAAGAGACTCCTGGTCTATTCCCAGAACCACCAGTTTTGGGAGAGGTTCACAGCTTCAGGTTTGGCCCCCCTCATATCGACAGGACATACTACTGTGGACCACGAGCTGCTGTCCGCTTTTGTTGAGAGATGGCACCAGGAGACTTCGTCATTTCACCTACCATTTGGTGAAATGATCATTACTTTGGATGACATCGGGATGTTAGACCCTTTGAGCATGTTGCACTCTACAGGGGTTTCCTCAGCTGGGAAGACATCACCGTTCCCTACATGCCAGATAGATGCCTCCGCCAGTTTGGGTACGTCCAAGTCATCCCACGTCCCCCTCTCACCGGTCGTCGTAGCCATGATACCCGCATCTTCCAGATTTCTAACATTTTACCCAGTGTGCACGAGGTACTTCAGACGACTAGGCCTGCTCGGGATTTGGGTGAGGTTGCTGCGGACTACTTAGAGTGGTACGTCAGAGTATCTATTCCCAGACTGTTGCCGGTTGCACCACCACCACCAGAACAGGTAGCTGCACCACCACCCCCACAGCGCGATCCTGAGTGGATACAGATGGTGATAGAGGCGGTACAGGAGGGGCTTCGTCGCGGCCATATTCGTATGGCCACTCCGACGTACGCTCGCCTCTACCAGTTGATGCAGATGCTAGATATAGAGAGCGATGATTAAGGCCTTTTATATTATTACTTTTATTTTATGTCTGTACTTTCTGGATTTATTTTTGAGCTCTTTTATTTTATATCAGTTGATTACTATTTCTTACGAGTTTGCTTAAAATTTCTATTTCATTCATTTCATTGATTCGATAAAAGAATGTTACATAAAAGATAAAACATAACAAACTAAACCCTAATCCTAATACTCCGGTGCTCGCAGACGACATAATATCCCATTCACGCTCCGTTGTGTTTCCACGTACAGCTCCAAAGGCTTATACCCCATAAGCCTGTCATGAATGTCGAACATGGTCGCCACGTCTTCGTCGGTCTTGATAGACATGGACGAGTAGGAAATGCAGCCATCATCTCCACGATCGGGTTTCCGATAAGTGATACCGGTGACGTCATGGTCCTCACCAATCACTTGAACTTTCGACCAGACTTTATCCTTCAAACCATCAAACCCCATGGCGCGGTGGATTCGGCATAACTCCGGCTTCAGACTCCAAAAGTAGACCCCATCTTCTCTCATCGTGATGTTGCCCCCATAATGTATAGTGCAGAGCCTATTCTCAGCAGACCGTTGTGTTAAGCAAATCTGCATTTTGGATGTATGAGAAATGTATGAGAGTGAAATTTTGGTTTGAAATGAATGAGGGTGGGGGTGGGTATTTATAGAATTCGTGAATAAATATCAACCGTTGATACTATCCGTGCAATCTACACCGTTGAATAAATAGCCGTTGGGCCAGCGGAGTAAATCTGGCCGTCGATTAAAATACAAATCGTATTTACCTATGGTTTAGGGTAAATACGATTTGTATTTTAACAAATCGTATTTACCTAGGGTGAGGGTAAATACGATTTGTATTTTACAAAACGTATGTACCCCCACCCATAGGTAAATACGATTTGTATTTTATCTGAATCGTATTTACCTCACCCCAAGGTAAATACGCTTTGTTTTTTTACTTCTATCGTATTTACCTCAGCCTAGGTAAATACGATTGCAATATTCACAGGATTATCGTATGTATCCACCTATACGTACATACGATTTGTAAAAAACAAATCGTATTTATGTCTTCAAAATCTAAATCCAATTGAGCCAAAAATAGACAGGGATATTTTCGTCCAAAAAAAACGTGTGGGGGTATATGGGTAAACTGTGGGGGTAAAAAAAAAAACCAATTTATTTATTTGTAGTCTTTATAGAGCACTCAGAAATTAGAAAAAAGGGAACCCAAAAAGAAAGCTGCCTACCACTAAGGGTTATGCGCTGTCAGACAAGGTTTGACTCCTAATCAAATCTTCTCTCCACCTGTTACTGTCGAATTTGTTTTCTCTCAATTTTTTCTATGTTGTTGGAATCTATACACATCAACTGGTAGGCCCAAAGAGCTAGCAAAGCAAGACTAAAAGGTCTCTCTCTTTCCTACTTTATAATTTCTAATGCACTGGACCACACACTCTTTTGAAACCCATGTGATCATTCATTGGTTTGGTGTGTGATTCATGTTTTTGCTAATGTGGTCTTATTATTGTTACCTTAGTTTTCCATTAGCCTTCAGATTCACAAATTTGTAAATTCTTAGTAGCATTCTCCTTTCAATTCCTATAACTAGATTATCATATATCTGGTTGAAAAAAGATTCAATCGTGCATGGAATTCCTGGTGTGGTATTCCAGTAAAACCATTATCTGTTAATTTCCGTGTTAAACTTGGTTAGCATTATCCAATCTACAGGAAAATCGTTACATTCTTTTATAACTTCGAAATTGAATTAACCAATTAATAAGTATGATTAAGTAAAAAATCAATTTGAGATGACCTTTATGATATTGCCCTTTAGCAACAATCAATTTGAGATGACCTTTGTTTAACATATCCCTTCGAGTTTCTCCTAAAGATCATTAGCTGACAATATTTCCTACAGACCGCAAGAACATTCTTAGTCAAATAGAGAAGAATTGCACTTGCATCTTCAAATTCAGTTCCTCTCATTTATCCTTGTCTCTATTGGAAATGTATCTTTTCAACGCCATATGCAATCCTGATTGTATCAACACATCATTGACTTGTATATTCCACAAGCCAAAATATTTGATTCTTCTATCAAATTTCTCCATGTCAAACATCACAGTACATGAAAATTTTGAGATTTTAGCTGTATGGAGATTGTAAACTGTGCATTGAATAGATTCCTAGGAAAGAGATGCCAGTCGCTATGAACACGCTTAAATAATAACTCTTTCCTAGCCACAACCTTTCACAAACAACACTTTCACAATGTCAAACTTTTTTTGATGTGGATGACTTACACTTGAGGGGTAGATTGTTGGAAATTCAAGTGTGAGTGGTTAATCCTACATCGAATAGTAGCTAACTGGAGGATATATAAGAGAGGTGACAGATATACACATTACCTTAAGGTTTTGGGTGGGGATGTAGTGTCCAAGTCTCTTGGTGGTTCTGGTAATTAGCTAGTTGTTGCTCTTGGTGCTTCCCTAGTCAGGACTCCCCAAAAAGTGGTATTAGACCTATGGTTCGGCTTGATGAGGGAGCAAGAAGTGGATCCTGGTTTGGATCAAGTCTAGTGATGTGGGTGACTCACACTTGAGGGGGAGATTGGTGAGAATTCAAATGTGATTGATTAGTCCACCATCGGCTTTGAATGAACTAAATGAATGAGATATAAGAGAGGTGACTCATATACTCAATGTCTTAAGTCTTTGGATGGAGTCATAAGGGTACTCAAAACCGAACCAACTCAAATCGAAAACCGCAAAAAATCGATATTTATCTATCTAATCAGTTTTTCTTTTGAGTCAACTGCGCGGTTTTTGTTTCACCAACCGAACTAAACCAAACCGCAAGTAAACCTACGACTTACGGCCTTCCTTGACTTGCTTACTAGTTAGGCTTCAACTTACAACAACTCTCACTCACTTACTAACTCAAATCTGATTTTGTTGTTTACTATCTCACACTTCTCACTCTAGAATTAGAAAAATTTCTTTTGCTTAGATAAAAAAATAGTAATATTTAGATTTAGGATTAAATTTTAATTTAACTATATTTTAAATTATGTTTTGTCAAGCAAAAAATTACTGAACCAGCAGAACCAATCCAAATCGCATTGGTTTGATTTGGATTTTTTAGGAAGTCAATCGAACCAAACCGCGTGCATTTTTACCTTGCGGTTTGGTTCTTTTTTGACTCAAAATCGAACTAAACTGCACTGCAAACACTCCTAGATGGAGATATATATAGTATCCAAGACTCTTAGTAGTCTGGTAATTTGCTCGTTGTTGCTCTCGATGTTTTTGTCCCATAACACTACTATGGGATTCTAATACCTAATTAAGCATACTTTTGGCTTTTCTGGTTCTATGCATATGCTCAGAGTTCAGATGTTGTCTTGATTGGGAGGAGTTTGATAATTGATAATTTGATATTGCTGCGGCTTGGTGAAGTAGGAATTGAACAAAATATCTGTTTTTCCACACATAGCACACGGGAAATGTTGCTTCGCCCTTTTCATTTGTTGGTCGTTGATTCAATTATTAGCTTGTGGAAGTAAAACCTCTCTATCTGTGTATCTTTATCCTCTAATCATTTATAGTTTGAGATTCTTTTACAGCTTTTATGGGGTAATGATTAATAAAATAAAATCAAATAGTATAGTAACTTGCTTTAGAAGTTAGATGCTTCTGATATATATCCATCCATTAAGAAATTATTAATGTTAGGAAAATAGAAGAGAGCTGTGATGTGCTGATACTTTCGCCCAAGTCAGCGACATCAATGAATATGTCCCATACCCAATGACCATGCAGAATGGCAGACTTGTTCAAATAGGTTCCACATATATATCCGTTATTTATCCGTTTTAGGATAGGGTTCATGATTTATATATACTAATAAATATATAAAATATATATACACACCTTTTTCTTCAGTATAGCTATATGAGTGGGTTCATTACATGTGAATGAACTGTACAGTATATTTATAATGGTTCCCATGTAACAGGGCATAAATAAAAGCTGTGTTTCAGACGTTTTTTTGTACTATGGGCTAATGAATCAAATTTCTTAATGGATAGATATATCAATTTGATTCATACAAAAAAATTCTTAATAATGAATGAGCTGTGTTTCAGACGGTTTTTTTGTACTATGGGCGAATGAATCAAATTGTTAGTTAAAAATTCTTAATAAGTTAAAAGTATTTATTTATAAAAAAAAATAAGATGATGAGATTAATTTTTAATGTGCAAAAAACTATTATTGTTTAGAATACACACTGTGTGGCTCTTCCAACTAGTAGCTGTATACTTTAGAAAAAAATGGGGAAGGGAAAAATCTAGCTGTATACAAATTGGACATGGTTGTCCCACCAGTTTTCCTAGATTTAGACATTGGACTGTGTATATGAAATGCAAAAAATTAAACTTTATATTGGATTAGTATACTTTTTATTTTTTTATAGATAAATGTTAGTTGTTAATTGTTAGCTAGGGGAGGGGAACACTCTAGTTAATCTCGTTAGTCAATCTATAATTTATTTAATCTTGATCTGATGTCAATAGGTTAGTATCGAGAACGATGGTTGAAGTCGGAGTTGACGACAACACACATTGGTGATATGTACTTGCAAAGACTCTAATGTTTAAGTCAATATTAGTTGTGTGAGGATAGGTAAGCAATAAAACATACCGCTTCGATTGAGGGTTGTTTCTATATATAAATGATGTGTGTGGTTAACCTACCATTACGAGTGGACTCCATGTGGGTGCATGTGCACATGATTGGTCGTGAGATCTGCACAGAGATCTAAGACGATTACACAAGTAATGATGAAAATTCCATCACTGAGAGTCATTGGATTGCAACTAGACTAGGGATGAAGAATCCGAGCTCGTGAGAGTTGTGAGAAGATCTTTTGTCGAGAAAATACTACCCAATGTGGCCCACTTCTGAGTGAGCCTTGGCCAGTCCAAAACAAATATGCTATAATTGTTATGAGACTTCGATGTACAGATGTCAATGGGGCGGACTGAACTCGAATAGTATAGTCCTCTGCTGCCCACCTTGTTAGGTGAAAATGCTTCCCATATTCCGCCTCATACCTATATAAGTAACACCTCTGTGGCTTTTTGCGAGTAATGTATATTTCTGGTACTCGCATATTTTTTTTGACATTGTGGTCCTCGCATATACTATTTATAATCATTAAATTTACATAATGACTTTATATAAAAAAAAGACCCAAAATTAGTTTTTTTATTATTTTGTTTTTGTTATTCGTATTGGAAAATTAGTCAATTATCCTATTAAATATTAGATTACCTATATTAGTTGATTAAAAGATATGAAAATCACTTAAATATTTGTAACTAAGTAAATAATATAAAGATTATTAAGTAATTTTATTGCAGATATGGGTACCTCATCTCCATCCTTGCCTTGTTGACAAAGGGGTAGTGCAATAGCCAATTTATGTTACCCATATATAGGTATTAATTTGGTCCCTCAAATTTCACACAAGTTCAATTTAGTTCATGACATTTACAATTTTCCTACTTAGTACAGTATAAGACATTTCCAAACATTATTAAGTTCAGTCCCTTTATCAACCATTGTCAGTTGACAGTGTTATCGAGGATCACATGTTACTTTTTATGCTTATGTGGCTTACACATCAGTTTCCGCGTCACTAGACTACATTGGAGGACTAAATTGACACTAACTATCCATAAATTTGGAGAACTAGATTGATACTATCATTTTTTTTAAAATGAATTGCAACAATTATTTCTTCATCTTCTTCCTACACTTTCTTCATCTGTTTTTTGCTTCTCTTGTGTTCTTCATTTAAGTGTACGAGGAAGATGAAGTAGTGGTTTTCGCAATCCAATATTCATTTTAAAAACAAAAGTATCAATTTAATCCTTCAAATTTATGGGTAGTAAGTATCAATTTACTCCTCCAATTTAGCCTAAGTGACATGCAAACTGACATGTAAGTCACATAAGCAGAAAGCGTGACACGTCAACATCATTAGCATTATTAACAAACATTGGTGTTGTATTTCTTAAACTAATATTTGCTTTCAATCTTGTGCAGGTTGCATTAACAAATATTAGGGGTGCAGAGATTAAGGCCCAGATGCCAAACCCACTTGATTGACAAAAACACACACGGGTCCAAAAACAAATTTGCGGAACCCAAACCCGTGTGAGATGGATACGCGCTACTCGGTACTTCTCACTAAGTATATAACCTAAAAAATAGGTTTTCTTGGTCCATTTGCTGCTGCAGTTTCTCTCTCTTCTTCTTGATCTTCTTTCTTCTTCTCTCTACGAAACCCAGCAGCTCTGCTAGGGTTTCAATGTTCTCACCAATTCCTGGTGATTGAAGCGTTGAAACCTTCGATCTGTGGTCAATGATGATTTGTGATGATGATGATGTGAAAAACCCCAAGGTTTTGCACACTGAATCACTCAACCTAAGACTCCGTTGCTTCAACTCTTCTTCTTCGCATGAAATGTAAAGATTGAGGCTCAATCTTTACGATTCTCCCTTGGATGTGACCTCAGGTAACTGCTAATCACAAAAGCCCTTTGAGTTTGTGTTGATTTCTCGTAAACCAGCAAACCCTAATTCTTGCCTTCTTTGATTCTGCAGGTACGCCACTCCAGTGATTCTAAACCAGTTCAATCAAGGTAAAAACTCTCTTTCTCTCTTATCCTTTTCTTCCACTTGCTATTTCAGTCACTGAAATAGGTATCTAATCCCTCTTCTTTCTTTGTACGCGAGGCTCGCAACTCTCTTGCAAGGATCACATACAAGGACCTAAGGAAAACTAGAAGATGAAGAAACTCAGAAGAAGAGTAGAACAATTTGTAATAAAACTGAAAAATTGTAAGAATTTTATTTCAAAGTATTCTATATGTAATAGTATGTACAAGATGTATATATAGGATTGAATGGCTTCAGTTTGGAGTTTGTTTTGTTAGTTACAAAATGTAACTAATCTTATAACTACTTTCTAACTGAAATTAGTTAACTAGGGTAGATGACTTGGCTGGTTCCAACAGCTGTGCTAGTTTTTTCAGCTGTTGGGAAACTCCTAAGGGTGTTTTGAGTTTTTGCATTAAAACCAACACCCTTCCTTAATGCTAAAACTAAAAAAATTTACAAAGCATAAAACATAAGCCCTAGGAGAGACAAAAAATAACAGGACAATCCCCTGTGAATAGCCCAGAGTCAAATAATGGTCCAAGACAAGCCCTTGGACAATAGCTTTTAATTAGTTGCTTTCTTAAGTTTTGAAGGCAACCAAACCTAGGTCTCTCCTTAATTTGCAGAATAGTTCACCCTTTAAAGCCTTTGTAAAGATGTCTGCTTGCTGTTCCTTAGTAGGGCAGTAATCCACTTGAAGTCTCCCATTTGTAACTTGTTCCCTTAGGTAGTGAAACCTGGTTTCTATGTGTTTTGTTCTCCCATGGCCAATAGGGTTCTTGGCCAAGCATAGAGTGGACTTGTTGTCTATTAGCAGTTTAGGGGTTTCAAATAGAACAACCCCTAATTCTTTAAGTAAAGCTTCCAACCAAGCTGCTTGAGTGGCTGCACTGCAAGCAGCCACATATTCTGCTTCACAGGAGCTCAGGGCAACAATTTGTTGCTTCTTTGAGCTCCAGGATACTGAAACACCTTGGAATTTGAATAGGAATCCTGATGTGCTTCTCCTGTCCACATGGTCACCACACCAATCACTGTCAGAGTACCCAAGTAGTTCAAAAACATTAGAATTATTGTTTTTAGGAAAGAATAGACCATAATTCAAAGTGCCTTGGATATATCTTAGGACTCTTTTGGCAGCATTTAGGTGAATTTCCAGTGGTTCATTCATGAACCTACTGATCATTCTAGTAGCAAATAAAATATCTGGCCTAGTGTGGCACAGATACCTAACTGAGCCCACAATTTGCCTAAAGTAGGTGGGGTCAATTTTAGACCCTTTTTGCCCTTCCTTTTTGCATAAATAACCTTCTGCTGAATTAGTGGCAGGCTTCTGCTGGATTAGTGGCAGGCTTACACTCTGCCATTTTGAATCTGATCAGCAGCTCCTTAGAATATTTAAGTTGATGTAAAATAATCCCTTCAGGTATTCTTAAGAACTTCATGCCTACGAAATAAGTGAGGTCCCCTAGGTTTGTCATTTCAAACTCTGCTTTCATGGACTCCTTAAAGCATCCAATCTCCTTAGGGTCAATTCCTGTCACCAAAAGATCATCAACATGCAGACAAATTAGTAACATAGTAGTGTCTAAGGATCCCTTCACATATACACCAAGCTCATTGGTGCATTTTGTGAAGCCACTTTCAATAAAGAAAGTGTCAATTCTTTTATTCCAAACCCTTGGGGCTTGTTTTAAACCATACAGTGCCTTATGCAAATGGAACACCAAATCTTCACTGCCCTTTTTCTCAAAACCAGGAGGTTGAGAGATATAAACAATCTCATCTAGTGTTCCATTTAAAAAGGCAGACTTTACATCCAGATGATGTAAGTCCCATCCTTTGCTACATGCCAAGGCAGTGACCAGTCTAATGGTTTCATGTCTGACAACTGGAGCAAAGACTTCCTCATAGTCAATTCCATGCTTTTGTTGAAATCCCCTAGCAACAAGCCTGACCTTATACTTAGCCACCTTGCCCTTAGGATCTAATTTCAACTTAAACACCCACTTTACACTAATGGCCTTCTTGCCTTTAGGTAAAGTGGTCAATGTCCATGTTCCATTTCTTTTAATGGATTGTAGTTCTTCTATCATGGCTTGTTTCCACTTATCAACTTTGAGAGCCTCCAAATAGGTCACTGGTTCAGAGTCTGCCAACATGGCAAAGTGAACCAGGTCCCCATCACTGTTAACCTCACTGTCAGCAGTTAAATCATAGTCTGCAAACCTCCTTGCAGGTTGTCTTAGTCTTTGTGCCCTAGGCACTGCTTGTTCATGTGATTCTGATTCAGAGCTACTTTCTTCCTCTGAGTTTTGTTCAACACCTTGTTGAACAGGGTCCTCATTAGTCTGAGTAGGCACCTCATCGTCATCATTTCCATTAATAATTTCAGGTTCAGTATCTAGGACTTCTTCTAGGAAAGTAGAGGTTTCTGAACCCACTGGTTTAGGCTTCTCCCAATCCCATTGCTTATCTTCAAGTACCACAACATCCCTTGAAATCTCAGTCTTGTTATTTTTAGGATTTAATAGCCTATAGGCACCTGTAGGGTGATCCCTACAAGGATTAGAGGCCTACTCTTATCCTCAAGTTTCTTTCTTTTCCCATCAGGCACATGGCTATACACAAGAGAGCCAAATACCCTTAGATGAGAAACATTTGGCTTGTCACCACACCAGACTTCCTCTGGTACTCTGTCATTCAAACCTCTTGTAGGGCACCTATTAAGTATATAGACAGCTGTATTTACAGCTTCTGCCCATAACCTTTTAGGCAAACCCTTCAACTTGATCATGCTCCTTGCCATGTCAAGTATGGTCCTATTCCTCCTTTCAGCTATCCCATTATGCTGAGGAGTATAGGGAGATGTTATCTCATGCAATATGCCTTGTGTGATGCAGTACTCCTCAAATTCATTTGAGGTGTACTCACCACCACCATCAGTTCTCAACACCTTCAGTTTCCTGCCACTTTGTGTCTCAGCCATTGCCTTAAATTTTTTAAAGGCAGTAAAGGCATCAGCTTTAGTCTTAAGTAGATATAACCAAGTTTTCCTTGAAAACTCATCCACAAATGTCATAAAGTATTTATTTCCCCCAATAGAAGGTACATCAAGTGGTCCACATAGGTCTGAGTAAACAACATTCAATACATCCTTAGAATAATGTTTCATTTCTTTGTTGAACATTTTTCTAGGCTGCTTGCCCACTAGGCAAGTAGTACATGTTTCCTTAACCATATCAACTTTAGGTAACCCCTCCACTAGCCCTTTAGTGCTTAGGTTACTCAAACTTTTGAAATTTAAATGGCCATACCTTTTGTGCCATAACATCCCTTCAAGATCAATAGTGGCACTTAAGCATTTAGCTTCTGCCATGCCAATACTAGTCTTAAAGGTTCTATTAGGGGCTAAAGGGGTAGTGAGGATCAAATTTTCTTCAGTATCAAACAGTTTAAGTTTTAAATTCTTCATAAGAACTGAAAAACCTTTTTCAACTAACTGTCATAGGCTAATTAGGTTGCAACCAATCTTAGGAACATAGAAAACATCATGAATTTTTATTTCTTGACCATTGTCCTTCTTAAACACTATGTTTCCTTTTCCTTCAGAAAAAATAGTCTTATCATCAGCACATCTTATTTTGGTCCTCACAGTAGGATCAAAATCTACAAGCCAGTCTTTGTTACTAGTCATATGATTAGAACAGGCTGAATCTAAATACCAAGTTTCAGTGATGGATTTTACATCACTTGTAGTCACAACTAGAACTAGATATTCTGTATTTAGGGTTAATTCAATATTTGTTATTTCTACATTCTCCCTAGGTTCAGTTACAAATAAAAGCAACACCATCAGATTCTGAACCAGAATCTTCCTTAGCCACATTGGCTTCTGAAGCTGATTCAGTAGGTTTAGGGGTTTTTCTTGTGGAGCACTCAGTTGCATAGTGCCCCATTTTATCACACCTGTAGCACTGCACCTTAGATTTATCATTCTTTTTAGGTGCAACATTACCTTTCTTACCAGAATCAACTTTAGGATTAGACTTACCTGGCTTACCCTTTGTCCAGTTAGGTTTACCTCCTTCTTTGTTGCTTTTAGGTCCTTTCTTAGCCTTGGTGAACATTGCTTGATCCTCTTCTTCATCATCATCATTGAGGAGGTCAATTCTTACCTCCTTTGCCTCAAGTTTGGCTTGAAGCTCTTCAATCTTCAAGTCATCAGCCTTAGTTGTCTCTTCAATAGTGTTGGTTACCTCAAAAATTTCTTGGTCATAGACCTAAGAATTTTCTTGCATACAGTCTTCTCTTCAAGTGTTTCACCTTGAAGAGCCATATCATTTATAACTTTCTTCAGCCTGTTGAAGAAATCAGTTACACCTTCACCTTGTTTCATTTTAAGGCTCACATACTGTGCCCTTAGGGCTTGCAGTTTTTCCTCTTTAATGGGGGTTGCTCCACAGTAGTATTTATTTAAAGCATCTCGTGCTTCTTTTGAAGTGTCACACTTCCTTACTCTTTCAAAGTCTGCCTCATCACAAACTCTGTGAATGAGGGTCAGACCTTTGAAGTCTTTCTGCTCACTTTCCATGAATTCTTTCTTTTGTGCTGTAGTTGCATTCTCAGGTAATGGATCAAATCCATTCTTGACAATGTGCAAGACACCATGAGAGCCCAACACAGCTCTCATCTGAATAGCCCATACATCATAGTTCTTGCTAGTCAGTTTAGGGACATGATTGTCCATTCCACTGTTATTAGACATTTTGTTCCTGAAATCACTTAACAAATTTGTTCCTGAAATCACTTAACAAAAATATTAGTAATTTCAAACACCTACACACTCACTGTGTAGTTTAAATATGACAGAAAGTAAAAGAAGTCACAAGAAGTATAAAAGAAACTTATCCCAATCACTTTAGCTCTTTAGATACCATGTTGTATTTCTTAAACGAATATTTGCTTTCAATCTTGTGCAGGTTGCATTAACAAATATTAGGGGTGCGGAGATTAAGGCCCAGACGCCAAACTCACTTTATTGACAAAAACACACACGGGTCCAAAAAGATACTTGCGGAACCCAGACCCGTGTGAGATGGATACGCGCTACCCGGTACTTCTCGCTAAGTATATAACCTAAAAAATAGGTTTTCTTAGTTCATTTGCTGCTGCAGTTTCTCTCTCTTCTTCTTGATCTTCTTTCTTCTTCTCTCTCTACGAAACCCAGCAGCTCTGCTAGGGTTTCAATGTTCTCACCAATTCTTGGTGATTGAAGCGTTGAAAACCTTCGATCTGTGGTCAATGATGATTTGTGATGATGATGATGTGAAAAACCCCAAGATTTTGCACACTGAATCACTTAACCTAAGACTCCGTTGCTTCAACTCTTCTTCTTCGCATGAAATGTAAAGATTGAGGCTCAATCTTTACGATTCTCCCTTGGATGTGACCTCAGGTAACTGCTAATCACAAAAGCCCTTTGAGTTTGTGTTGATTTCTCGTAAACCAGCAAACCCTAATTCTCGCCTTCTTTGATTCTGCAAGTACGCCACTCCAGTGATTCTAAACCAGTTCAATCAAGGTAAAAACTCTCTTTCTCTCTTATCCTTTTCTTCCACTTGCTATTTCAGTCACTGAAATAGGTATCTAATCCCTCTTCTTTCTTTGTACGCGAGGCTCGCAACTCTCTTGCAAGGATCACATACAAGGACCTAAGGAAAACTAGAAGATGAAGAAACTCAGAGAAGAAGAGTAGAACAATTTGTAATAAAATTGAAAAATTGTAAGAATTTTATTTCAAAGTATTCTATACGTAATAGTATGTACAAGATGTATATATAGGATTGAATGGCTTCAGTTTGGAGTTTGTTTGGTTAGTTACAAAATGTAACTAATCTTATAACTACTTTCTAACTGAAATTAGTTAACTAGGGTAGATGACTTGGCTGGTTCCAACAGCTGTGCTGGTTTTTCCGGCTGTTGGGAAACTCCTAAGGGTGCTTTGAGTTTTTGCATTAAAACCAACAATTGGTTGATAGAAGGATTAAACTGAATAGCATTTATTAATGTCAGAAACTAACTAAAAATATTATTAATATCAAGTGATAAGCAAAGCCATATTTATATGGTGTTCCTGGTATTTGTAGGAACACCCAAACATCCTGGCCTTAGTGGTAATGCCCCCAACTTTAACATAAGAGGTCTTGGGTTCAAATCCAAGGGACCTCTGACTTCTTCGCGAATCATTGTTTCAATTTCGAACTTTACTTTATTGTTGATTTTTTTTTTGGAACATTTACTTTATTATTGTTTTTTTTTTTTATAAAATCCTACAATTATTAAATTATTGAAGGAAAAGAAACACTCTACTTTAAAATCCTGAATCCGCCACTAAACATTTGTGAAATTTGAAAGAAAAAAGTGCCATTAACTTGTTTCTTATGATCCCTTATTCTATGTAAATGATGGACAAACAAAAAGTCGTGTGTCCTACTACATTCTCGACCTCGTTAACCAAGGCACGGCGATATTTTAACTTTTTTGCTATTTCAAGGCTTATTCTTTTCAACAAATCATCCATTTTCCTTTTTTTTTTTTAGATAAGCAATCATCCATTTTCCTAATTTCCAGTAATAAAAATAGAAAAGTTATTGAATTAGTTACTGATACATTTTCCATGGGTTTCGCTTTCAGTCATTTTCAGCCTAAAATAAAATTAAAGGGAAACGAGACTGAGTGCTGCAAGCAACTGCAAAGTGCAAAGTGCAAAGCTCATCCACATGCTTTCTCACACACAAATCATCATCAGAAGAGAACAGTGACTTTTTGTTGGGTAAACTTTTTTAATGAGCCCACTTCACACGTGTTGTTGTCATTTAGCAAAAAAGTGGGTCCCATTTCACATAAAAGTTGCCACATTTGCTTTTTTCATTGGGCTCCACATTGTCAGTGATGACGAGTGGTGGTGGGTCCTAGTTTTCTCTTCCATCCATGCCTGCCTGTCTGTCTGTCTTGAAATGCGTTGGATAAGAGACATTGGAAATTTGGAATGGAGCGAGCACATTAGTAATTTAGTACAGATGAAGAAGAAAACATGGAACGTGGATGAGGAGGAGGGTCTCTCGTTCACTTCGATAGTTGTGACAATTTGGTGGGTTTCCTTTTTCCATTGCAATTAGTTTCCCCACATCACTTTCTACACCACGAGGAAATCGAATGGAATTAATCCATTTGAGAACATTAGATATGTTTGAACATGTGTACTCCAATTTGCCTAAAAGGCAGATTATTGATAATTAGAATTGTAATTATATATAAGAGGCCTACAAGCTAAGGGTGAGCAAGGGACTTGTTTTACTTTTTTTTTGAAGCAAGGGACTTGTTTTACTTGTTTCTAATCTGATACTAAATTTTTATGGGGTCATTTTTTAAATTTTAATTCATCTTTAGACTCGAACAAACTCGAAGTTTTTGGGACCAAACTAAGATCGGCTCTATTTAAGACGAGATCGGGTTGACCAGATCGGGTTGATCTAATCCGAATGACAATTGAAATAAAATTATAAAGTAACCTTTCAAATATGACCAAAAGCTAGAAGTGAAAAATGAATTTTATTATTTTATCATGTATTCAAACTTAAAACATGACTTTTACGATAGTACTTATAAAGAGATTTTTGCTTAAACTAACATTGATTTTAAATTGAACATTTTATGTATAAATGCCTCATTACCATTGTAATATAGTTAACAATTAAGTGCTGAGAAGTGACTAAGGGACGGGTTGGGATAACTTATACCTAACCTTAATTTATCCCTAAATTTTTGTCGTGCCAATTCTTTAGACCCTAATTCATCTTAAGACCCAAACAAACCCGATGTTTTGCGAGTTAAATGAGACGAAGACGGGACGAGTATTGCTCACCCCTACTACTAGCAGTATACTCGTGCATAGAATTTAATTAATCCAAATATTACCATCATAAGAGAGTGAAAAAAAGTGAAAATTGATAAATGTTTCAAAAAATGTGAGAGAGAAATTAAAAAGTGAAAAAAGTTTGAAAAAGTAAAAAAGTGTTTAAGTTTATGTTTTAAGATGAAAACACGATTTTTTCGTATAAATTGGGTATCCTCTGCGCACAACTGTAAAGACTAATCATTCGAGCCAGGTAGAATCATAATAGGCGGCAAAACTCTCCCTCAAGAGAATTAACACTGCTGCATGCCTAAGACTAGATTCGAACCCAAGACCTTAGTTAAGTTGAAAGAGACCCCTACCATCTCACACAAGTGTTTTTGGGTAAGACGATAATATTATGCCAATAACATGGAATATTTCTCGTAGATATTAAAAAACAAAGTTAAATTAACTTTTTTAATAACAAAATTGTATTAAAATTTCAAAATTTTCAGTGAAAAAAAAGAAGAAAAGGAGGAGAGAAAAATGGGTGAGAAAGGGTGGAAAAGTGAAAAAAAGTGTAAATTAATTTACATTTTGAGACGACAATATTATGTCAACAACATATAATATTTTTGTTAGAGACAAATAAAATTGTATTATTTTTTTAATAGCAAAATTGTATTAAATTATCAAAGTTTTCCAAAGAAGGAAAAAAGCTAGACGAAGAGAAAAACTGAATATTAAAAAATTTTCAAAATTTATTAAGAAGAAAGATTGAAAGAAATGTGGGTGAGAGAGTTAAAAAAGCAACAAAAATGAGAAATGGCTCAAAAAGTGTGAGAGATAGTGAAAAATGTTTGAAAACGTGGAAAAAAACGTGTGTTAATTAATTTAAAAATTAAGACATTAATACTGCTAGTAACATGTAATATTTTCTTTCGAGACTTAAATTTTTTTTTAACTGAATTAAGATTTCAAATTTTCTAAAGTAAGACAAACTTATTGATAGAGAAATACTGAATATTAAAATTTTGAAAATTGTCAAAATATTAAAGAGAAATGAGAGAGTTAGAAGAAGAAATGAGAAGAAAAAAGATAAAAAAATTAAAAAGAAAGATTGAAAAAAAATATGTGAGAAAGAGTGTGTGGTGTGAAAAAAGTAAAATGGTGAGAAATGTTTGAAAAAGTGGGAGAGGAAGAGTGAAAAAATGAAAAAAATAAAATAAAAAAGTCTGTTAATTTACCTAAATATCCTCTAAGTGCTTAGTTGAAAAAACTAAAAGATTAGTATTTTTGCATTGGGTGATTTGCATCGATAGATTACCATCAAACTTATATTATAATTATAATTATATATAAGGTCTCACCCATACATATCACACATTTCTGATATTTTACTATGGTACAGAGAAACTTGATTCGAGTGTTGGAGAGTAAGTATTATCTTTTTAACTGTTGAAATAACTAATTACGGTTACCAACTAATATAGCTAATGTTTTGTGTGTGTGTGTGTGTGTGTGTGTGGTGGGTGGGGGGGAGGGGTTCTTGTATAAAAATGTAATGTGATAATGAAATATACTATCAAAATTATTTTCTTTCAATTCAGTTTTTTTTGGCCTTTGTTTTAAATTATGTGCTTTCATTTTTTTTATCTCTGTGAGAGTTTCATTCATCTTTTTTCTGCGTTCTTCACCTCACCTCGCAATAAACAGTGAGTGAGAGAACTAGAATCAGAGGAAGAATGAAAGAAAGAAAGAGAGAGAGCGAGATAGATAGATAGAAGGAGAAGAAGAACATAGAAAGAAAGTGGAGAAACGCACCCTTAATGGAATTAGGGATTTTTTGCACTTCAGTGTGTTCTTCTTTGTTTTTCATCTAAGCTTGAATCAATTTCACTCTCTGCAAAACACAAGAGGGGGAACAAAGTTAAGCTTTTTTGTTTGTTCGTAGAAACAAGAAGAAAAGAACGGATAGATGTGAATCAAAGAGATTGAAAAAACGAAACCTAATCAAAGTGTTCTGCGTTTTTTAAAACCCAAGATTCAACGATGCACTTTTTGTATTGAATGAATCCAGTGTGGGTTCTTGGATGACTTCTGCTGCTTGGGCCTATTGGTTGGCTCTATTTTTTGCTTTTTGCACCTAGTGTTTTACTATATGTTCCAACAAGTATTATTTAAACTTTAAAAAATTGAGGGGGTGCAAGTGCACCCATTAAACCCTATGTAGATCCACCTCTTCTTCTCACAAAACTATTGGGTTTGGATCCTTTTTGATGATTATATTGTCACGTGGGATCTCAACCATTAATTTAAAAAGAAGAGACATACTTTAACACATGAAAAATTGGAAAAAAGTCTTGAATGGTTGTGATTTAATGTTGGGGAGTATTAGAAATATGATAGTTAGTTGGTTATGTGGTTAAGGAAGTTTGTTAGTAGTTATAATTCGATTAGAGTTAGTTTTTTAGTTACTACTTTGTTATAGATTAGTTAGGTGAGATTAGATCTATATATAAGGTCAAACTCAATGTAATCAATCAACTTTTCTTCTTCAATAATGAAATTGTTTTCATTCATTTTCCTTGAAGTCTCTAAAATGTTAATATAGTATCAGAAACGATTATGTAGCTTCCGCATTTCTTTCTCCTCAATGATTCCTCCATTGCCTTCTCGTAAATCCATTCTTCTCTATTTTGCTATTCATGAACAATGGGGCTCAGTGGGCATCAAAAGAAATTTCTTAATTTTATCTTCATTCTATTAGTTTCTTTTCTTTTACTAAGTTTTCCGTCAGTTTCTTCGTTTGCGATACAATTTCGTCTTTGGATCATTTGTTTTTCTCGTTCTTGTATTGCCGTTGATTCTGTTTTATCCTTTCATTTGCGTTTTGCATTTTTTCATTTCGCATCTCCTTCCTCTCGCTTCTTTGAGAGTGCCTCTGCTTCTGCAATTTGCCTTCTCCAATTCGATTCTTGGAGTCTCACATTTCTTTCAACTCGATTTGCGATTCTTGCAGTTCAGTTTTGCATTCCGCTTCATTGTCCTCCTTTCATTTTGATTTCCAATGATTGTGATCTGAAGCGGAGTTCCGATTTCATTTTGGATCGAGTTTTGATTTCGTTTTCGATCTTAAATATTCTTAAATTTTGGTTTTTGCCGTTTGTCTTGAAGGATTTGTGATCTCCTCATTTTTGTTCTGGCATTTTTTTCAAACAAGTGGTTTCATTTTCTCTATGTCAGTTTTTGATTCTAAGCTTTTATTGCAATTGTTTTCCATTTCATTGTCCTCAAATTCTTCTGTTTGTGAGTCAAGGTGGCCAAAAAAGCCCACTGAGTCATTCCCAAAGAGTTTGATTGAGGAACTTCATAAATGGGGTTGTTTGAAACAAATTTGTGTAAGTTTTCGGTATATGATGGAGTTTGGTTCTGAACCTACAGAAAATAATTTGTTGATTTCTGCACAGTTTTTTCATAAGGAACTTGCCATTAGAATTGCTAGAAGAGCTGTTGAACTTGAGAATCTGCCTTATGGTTTGTCTCAAAAAAAAACCTGTTGTCATAGAGGTTAGGGATTGGTACATGGATTCTTTCCGTGATATTGGATTTTCACATGAGATCAAGAATATGAGGGATGAAAAAAAGTACTGATATGATCATGGCCATCAAAGTTTCACAACAATGTGGTACCTACAATGGCCTTGGGTGTTCAATAATTGAAGAAAGATGCCACAATCTTCATAGTTATGTATGGTCTTACAAGCATGTGTTTTGCTGGTGTTATGGTTCGATTAATTCTTTGTATTGATTTCTACCAATCTATTTTCGACATCTCTCAATGTAATTTTCTTTTGATTTGATGTAACATTGTATTGCTCATTACAAGCTAGGAGTATTGTGAATAACTTCTAGCTTGCGGCAGACTATTAGAAATATTATAGTTAGTTGGTTACGTGGTTAAGGAAGTTTGTTAGTAGTTATAATTCGATTAGAGTTGGTTTTTTAGTTACTACTTTGTTATAGATTAGTTAGGTGAGATTGGATCTATATATAAGATCAAACTCATTGTAATCAATCAACTTTTCTTCTTCAATAATGAAATTGTTTTCGTTCCTTAACCACTTAACCAACTAACAATAATATTTCTAATAGAGAGTGTCTTCTGAAGTTCAAGGGAATCCCCTCCCTAATATTAATGTATTAGTTTAAGGATACATGTTGCAAAAATTACAATAGTCGATGTTTTTTATAATAGTTGATATTCGTTTACAAACAAATGTCGGCCCGAATGCTAATTGAGTTTAAATCATATCTCAAACTCTCAAATTCAAGTCTTGAATGTAGCGAAACTCTATTAAGGGAGAATAACCACACACGTAGTGAATACAACGCACCAATAAGATGTTAAATGAAATTTAGGTATTTGTTGTTTACAATGGAATAAAGAGTATGTTGACAAAAAAATGGAGTAAAGAGGTACTCCTACAGATTAATTAACGTTAGTTAGGCGCTAACTCAGAGTAATATCACCGTTACTAAACGGTCGAAAAACCGGAAACACAACCGGCCACAACCGGTAGACAACAAAAGTCGCATTTGGATTGAATTTGGGTTCATTTCAAAGCTAACCGCAGTAGCAATCAAC
This sequence comes from Astragalus glycyphyllos, assembly GCA_963573325.1. Classification (NCBI taxonomy): domain Eukaryota; kingdom Viridiplantae; phylum Streptophyta; class Magnoliopsida; order Fabales; family Fabaceae; genus Astragalus; species Astragalus glycyphyllos. Next base: position 44,453,100 of record OY754307.1, read on the forward strand.
CTAACCTCAGTCAAATTCTAACCCCAGTTGAGTTTATATAAACAGAGAGTGCAACTAAGAACTCCGCTGGAATGTGAAACTAGTTCACCATAGTAAACCCACCAAAACCATCTCTTTCTCAAACCCTTTTTTCCTCAGTTCATCTAAACATAGTTCATCTAAACATAGTGATGATAAGAGTGCAGTGAGAAAATCAACAACTTCCTCGTATTGACCTAAGTTTTTTATTTATTTTTTATGCGGGTTTGTCCCATGTGTATGATTTGTTTGATGGGTGAAGAAGGAGTGAGAAAACAGAAGCATGTGAGTGTTAATGGAGTTAAATTTTACTTGAGAATTCCTTTCCAATGGTTCCTTTTGAGTGAAAATTCTTGCACTCTCAGCTTTTCTCGAGTATCTTGAAGACATTGACTAACACTAAAAAGGGACCATAATTCCAAACACTATCTAAATTCATCAATCTATTTTAAGATCCAATCTTTTACTACTCATGAAGAGAATTACCAGCTCAGATTCTTCCACTCCTCTCATCACAATCTGTCCGTCAACAACAGGTTAATTAATTAATTAATTAATTAATTAATTTCTCTTTTTTTTTTGTTGCTTGTTTGTAAAATTCAGACATAGATCTATATTTGTGTGTTTTTTCGTGTCTCAAAAAACTACTTATTATGATCAAACACCATCATAGCTTTCATATTACAAGTCATCATATTCATAACCAATGTTTTTTTTTTGAGGTACTAGACAAGACAACTACTGTAAACAAACACTGTTGTTTGTTGTTGTATGCTAATAATTCTGTCTGTTTTTTTTGTTGTTGTTGCATTGATTTAGAGGAACAGAGTCCAAGGAACAACCACGTGTATGGTAGGGAGTTTCAATCTATGTTGGAAGGATTTGATGAGGAAGGTTGTGTTGAAGAACTTGGACATCACTCTGAGAAGAAACGTAGACTGAGGGTGGATCAAGTGAAAGCTTTGGAGAAAAACTTTGAGGTTGAAAACAAGCTTGAACCTGAAAGGAAGGTCAAGCTTGCACAAGAGCTAGGTTTGCAACCAAGACAAGTTGCTGTTTGGTTCCAAAACCGTAGAGCAAGATGGAAAACAAAGCAGTTGGAAAGAGATTATGGTGTTCTTAAAGCTAATTATGAAGCTCTTAAGCTTAAACATGAGAACCTTAATCAAGACAACGAAGCATTGCACAAAGAGGTAGAATTCACCACTCACATCCACACTAGTCCATTATTATATCAACTAGGTTTTAAATTGTGTTTACAATTTGAGTTAAAGTCAAATCCTCCTAAATTACTATGGTTGCCGTAGTATCATAAATCATGATATCGTAGATCTTATTGCGATCTATGAAGTATCCACACAGACATATAGAACACTAACACTACATCGATATAATTTGTGAAAATTGAAGTGATGGAATGTAATAACTATGTATGTTGTCGTCGTGATGGTGTTTGACACTTATACACTCGGAAGCACCGAGATTTCTCATTGAAGGCGTGTCTGGTGTCTGCCACGTATCGTGTTAGACACTGACATTGAGACTGGTATTTCAATTACTTTCAATTTACAAACTAAAACCAATGTCTATGTGTTAGTGTCTTGTATGTTGTCTGTGTTGGTGCTTCATAGCTTATAGATGTCGGATACTAGATATGTCTTCGATCTGAAGTGTCATCAAGACCGCATAATCACAATTGCATGATATTTTTAGAACCTTGATTATGAAAGCTTTTTGGGAAAAAATTGTTATCTGTTGAAGTTATTGAAAGTGGTTAAGTGATTAATTGAGTTGTGTTTGCAGATTAAGGAATTGAAGTCAAGGCTGCAAGAAGAAAACACCACAACAGGTGTTGAGGTGAAGAAAGAGGTAACGATGGCTGAATCTGAAGAAGACAACGATAACCCAACATTTGAAACCTCAATTCCTGGTTTTGAGTCAAAGGATCACTTAGATTCTAACAATGATGATGTTGGACTTGGAGCAGCTTCACTCTTCTTTCCTTTAGACATGAAAGATGGTTCTTCAGACAGCGATTCTAGTGCAATATTGAACGAAGATAACAGTCCCAAAGCTGGAATTTTGTTGTCTCCTGAATCTTCACCATTGAAATTCAATTGCTTTATATCCTCTTCACCATCTTCCATGAATTGCTTCCAGTATCAGAAACCATATGTGAAAATGGAAGAACACAATTTCTTAAGTGCAGATGAGGCTTGCAATTTCTTCTCAGATGAACAAGCACCTACTCTTCAATGGTGGAGTTAAAAAGCTGAAACTGGATCCTAAGATTTTAATAAGAGGAAATAAATATTGAAGAGAAATCAATATCTTTGTAAAAAATGGTTGGTAAGGTTGCATTTTGGACACCAAAGTGTAGGGTGGTTGGGGAGGAAGAAACAGGGGAGGGGTTGGGGTTGGGGCAGGGTGGTTTTAATTATGGCTGTGTGAAGGGGTAATAAACATTATGAATGAATAATTTCTAAGTCATATATTGAAAACCTATGCTGTAAAAAATTTTAAATTCAAGCATTGAAAATTGCTAATGGATTGGGTAATTGCTCTCTATCTTTAGAATTTCTTTTTTAACTACTATAATTGATTTGGTTAGATTGGTCAATTTCTGATGGGAAGAGGGGGCCTCACCCAAACTACATTAAAGTAATGCAAGGAGAGAGTCACTTGTGATGATAACTCTTACTAGTACTAACATTGTGATCCAAAGCATGACAATGGACTGCCTTATGTATTGAAGCTCCATATATGTTGAGCAATGTTCTAGGTTTCAAGTAAAACCTTCCATCTTAAGAACACCCTTGCTCTCCTCTTGTTGAGTATTGTAGTCTTGTAGATCTAACCAACAAAACTACAAAAGTCTAGTGATACGTGTGGGATATGTAGGGTACATAAGGTGCTTGCCTCATTGAGAGAGAAGTCTTTAACTTTGGGCACATTCAATTTCCTATGGTACCAAATTTTTATTGATTAAAGTGACACTAATTAATGACTATTTTACAACGGTCTCCGAGGGGATTTGAACTCAGCACCTTGAGGATACAAGGCTAAAACTAGTGAGCTAGCACTCAAGTGTTCCTATGGTACTAAATACATTAAATACTCACCTAAAGAACAACACATGATCAATTTGTTGCACTAATAGGGATAGTATTTAAGAAGAACTAAGAGATGAGAGAAGTTTGATTCGCACCGCAGTACAAGACCACAAGACAAGGGGAACAACACATTACAAGAATTTGAGTCACAATACAACTTTACGTTTTGTACATTGTTTTAGCTTGAGATAGCCGTGAAAATATGTCGAGAGATTCAGAAATTCGAGCCAATGCACCTGCTACGACATTAGTGCATCACAAAGTGTACTAAATTTGAAAATCATAGCCAAGTAGCTTTTGAAAGTAATTTCTATTGGGTCGATGTTTGGATTGTTTGAGACGGTTTTCTAGTCGGTTTAGGTGCATAAATGGCATCCCTAGATGTAGTGGTGTCATTTTTCTTACGGTTGTGAATGGGTTGTAGATCCTCTTAAGTCCGGGAAGACTCTTCTAGTAGGAGGATAGAGATAGATGCATGTATTAAAATAATATAATTAGAATAATATTATTTTCATACACGAGTCTATCTTTCTCCTACTAGAGCCATCCGATAAATGAATAGGATTTCCAGCCTTGCGGTGATAGCCTGCATCTCCCTATCGTACGTTGATGCATTTTTCATGCTACACAAGTTTGTTTGCTAAAAAACACAATTGGATGCCTTTACTGAGATAAAAATGGCACCAATGGCAAAGGTGAAGTTTGTAAAGGTGTAGAACATCAATTTAAATCTTGCTGCTGATAGGGGTGTTCAAAACCGAACCAAACCAATTGGAAAACCACAAACCGAACCAAACCAAACCGAAAACCGCAAAAAATCGCTTCTAATTGGTTTTGTTCGGTTCTTTTTTTCATTGCACCGCGCGGTTCGGTTCAGTTCGCGGTTTTGATTTCAAAAACCGAACCAAACCAAACCAAACCGCAAGTAACACTAAGGCTTGTTGAATTACATCATTCCTTACTAACTTACTAGCCCAAATGCAACTAAAACCCAACTCTCACTCACTTGCTAGTCCAAATCCAATTAATTCTTTGACTCACTTACAAACAATCCATATTGTTATGCTATATTTAAAAATTACAATAAAATATATAATTCAAATTCTTTTATACATTGTCTTAGCTATCTTAAAAAAATTAAAAGAGAGTAATTTATATACTACATATATTTGAGTATATTTTTTCTTAAAGATTTATGTAAGCCATTTTTTATGTTACTTAATTTTAACTTTGTTTTAAATTATGTTTTGTGTTGGAAAAAACCGAACCAACCGAACCAATCCAAACCGCGTTGGTTTGGCTTGGTTTTATTTTAGGAAGCCAACCGAACCAAACCAAACCGCATATAATTTTAACTTGCGGTTCGGTTCACTTTTTGTCTCAAAACCGAATCAAACCGCACCGCGAACACCCCTAGCTGCTGATCTTGGGTTCAATCTGGATAAATTTGATTTGAGTGGGAGAAAATTCGAGCAACTCTCATGAGGAACATGTAGATTCTTTTTTGGGGGTAATTTTTTTTATGCAAATTAAAATTGAGTTGCAACAGGCTATTGAGTTGCAACGGCTTAATCTACCATGGGACATGGGGTCGACCCGGTGCTCATGGGTTCGATTCCCGCAGTGTACAAACTCGGTGTTGGTCAGTGCGAAATTTGATCCTAAGTACGAGCTGAGATTAGTCTTTCGTTGAAAGCGTTGAGACATTCCGTGGGTAGCCAGCCAAATTGTTAAGACACTTGTGCTAGAGCTGCCAAATTTCAACGCCATGCATGTATTCTGGATCCACACGCCTAAGGCAGCAACGTTCACGTCTTTATTACGGCAACCTACAAAAAGATTAGAAAATTCCATCTTCAATGGGTGTTGCCCAATCCATTGGTGATTCCAAAAAATTCACACTACGACCATCTCCCAAACCCTCCCAACCTTCGCTTCGAACCACCCCTCCGAAATCCAATCATCACCCACATTCCAAATATCACACCACCATAGTGAAGAATCTTCCCTTCTATTTATAAATCTATATATTTTCCGAACAGAAAATAGAGTTCAAATCGCTGTATTGAATGATAAGAATATCTCTCCAAGGAGCATCTTCATTCGTCAACATATGCCACTTCCATTTAGCCAAAAGAGCAACATTAAACAACTCAATGTTTTTCACACCTAGACCGCCCTCCACCGGCCTTGCATACTTTCTCCCACACCACCCAATAAACTCCTCTAACATAATCTTTTATACCCCATAAAAAGTCTCTTTGAATCTTAGTAAAACACTTGATCACCACCTTCGGCGCCTTGTAAAAAGAAAGGTAATATAGAGAGAGGTATACTATTTAAAATAGAATTCATGAGAGTTATCCGACCACCAATAGATAGATGACGTCCTTTCCACAAAGAAAGCCTTTTGCGAAGCTTGTCAACCACCGGCTTCCAAGTTGAACTCCTTCTTGGATTTGCCCCCACAGGGATACCCAAAACTTGAAGGGAATAGACTCCGAACGACAATGAAGGAAGACAGATGCGAATACTAGAATTCCTCTGAAATATTGATCCCAAAAATCTAACTCTTGTGGAAATCAATTTTCGGAAACAAGTTCAAAGCCTCTACGAATTGATTTGATACACCAAATGTTTCCGTAAGTAGCTTTGCCCATCAAAATAGTATCATCGGCAAATTGTAAATAGAGAATGGGAGAGAATCGTGAACTTTCTAATCGAACCTCCACCACCTTGGCCATCAAACCCTACAACCCCTCGGCAACAATCAAAAATAAGAAAGGTGAAAGAGGATCTCCTTGCCGAAGTCCTCTACCAACTTGAAAATCTTTTGTAGGGCTACCGTTAACCAACACCAACATAGAACTAGAGCATACACAAGTCTTCACCCGTCTAATCCACTCCGAACTAAAACCCATTCTATCCATCATATAAACCAAGAAGCTCCTAGATATAAAATCATATGCCTTTTCAAAATCCACTTTGAACATCAAACAATCATCTTTTTTCCTCTTTGCCAAATCTACAATTTCATTCACCACCTAAAATATTGCGAGCTCCCAAAATAGCTGATTGACAACTCCAAACTTCCTCCTTAATCTCCTCTTCCGAAAAAGGCATTAACAAAAGAGAATTATCATTAAAAGGGTATTTAATTTTTAGTTAATATAAATTAATGAAATTTTAATTTTGGTGTAATAAGCCAAAATAACCAAACATCTGGAACTTTTCTTTATGCTTTCTTTCCACTGACTTTCATATTTTAAACGAACAATCAACAAACTTTTGTGAACTATTTTTTGATGCCAGTACAAAGGTTTGTGGATTTTGCTTTAAACGAACGAATTGATTGCTAAATTTAAAAAAGACCAATGATGACTAAATTAAAGATCGCGTCCCTTAAAAGATGTGCCGCATGATTGGATCGTAATAAACGTGTCCGTTGGGAACCGCGCGGTTCTTAATGCTTGCTTACTCCCTCCATTTTTAATACTCCTTCCGTACTAAAATATAAAAGTCATTACAACTTCTAGATATATTTATTACTCTTTTTCCAAATATTATTATATCATTATTAATACTAACTTGTGTTTGTATATGAAAAGTTAATATTGAATGTTAGGATAATTTAGTAATAGTCATTCAATATTTTAACATATTATCTACATCACCAAATTTTCTTAACAACTATGGAAAGTACAATGTGGCATTATATTATGAGACGGAGGGAGTTAAACAAAAACATAAATTCTTACGTTAGTACTTTAGATTTATTTATAAGTAAAGAAACACTTTTTAATTTATTTATATCGGATAACTCGTGTATTTCAACCATATACTCCCTCTGTCTCATATTAAGTGTCGTTTAAGGTTATGGGCGGGTATTAAGAAAATGATTGGATATACTAAATTTTATGGTAAAATAATGTAGTAGGACTAAAACACCCTTACACTTTTCTTGGTTGGTGCAAAGGCACAGTTATTGATATTCTAAAGTAAGGGTATTGTTGGAAAGTAATAATAAATGTTGTATTGGGATTCTAAAGTGACAGATAATTTGAGACAAAGAAAAATGGCAAACATGACACTTAATATAAGACAGATGGAGTAGTCAAAATATATAAGTTATTCAATAAATATAAAAAGTGCACTTTTGCTTATAAATTGGTTTAGAGAGAGTACTTTAATATAGGATGGAAGTAGTATATAAGTAAGTCAAAGTCTTTTTTTAGTTAATTAATGTACCAAATTTACTCCAATTAATTATTCACTTTTTCTTTTTCCATGCAAGTGGCTCTGGTTCCTCAACTCTTACTTTCTTTTTCATAGTATTCGGGGGAAAAGTTAATAAGAGCAATTTAAGAAAATGGGCCCGTTTGGATGAGCTTATTTTTGAGCTTATGGAAAACAACTTATGGAAATAAATAAGTTTTCATGTTAACCCATAAGTTCTCACTAACAAAAGTTATATCTCCAAAAGTTGTTTTTCCATAAACTACACTGACAAACTTACGAATAATACAAAAAAGCTTATTTATTTGCATAAGCTGTTTTTCATAAGCTCAAAATAAGCTCTATCCAAATGGGCCCTTACTATAGTACTTCTTTGTTCAACTTTCGTTAAAGAGCGTGTGTAAGCTGTCTTTAGCACCAAAAAGTACTTGGATGAAATGATTGAAGTTTCTTCTAACTTAAATAAGGTTCTGATTTCGAATCCAACCCTTGGGTAAGCAGCCTTGATGTAACTGTCTATATATACGTCAGATACATCCATTATTCTATGGAACATAAACTATACCGTCTCTTTTGTCGGAAAGAATCAATAAAGTAGACACGGGAAATTAATTACACTAGTACAAAATAATTTATCTTGCAACGTATTTCGAATTATAAAAATTTAATTCAATTTTCAATACACTTTGGAAGTTTTGGAAAAGAATACTCCAATCGGACTCGTTTATAAGCAACAAACAACTTTTTAGATACATTAGATCACTTTTTCTATGTATCTATCAAGTTGTTTGTTGCTTATAAACGAGTCCGAAGTAGTACTACTTTATTGGAAATATTAATTCAATAGTCAGTACACTTCTTACTAAAAAAACCACAAGATTAAGATATTTAGAAGTATTTATTTATCTATTACTTGAGGTTTTTTTTTTAACAAAAGAAATCATTAAAACCTTCGATGCAATAGGGAAAAAAACATCAAGAAGGAAAAAGAGTACCCCTATATTTTATTGAGAAAAAACGGAAAAGATACAAAATACATGGGGGACTAGGTCAAAACCCATGAACAAAACAACAATACATTCAAAAAGAAAAAATAGCAATCCTATTAAAAAGAATTTAGTCCAAAGAAAGTTAAAAATGACATGCAAAAGCATCACTATAGTGACTCTCATCCCAACGAGATTGACACCAACGTCATTAACAATAATTTGCAACACACGAAAAACAAAGGGCTACAAGGAGACTGAAACCATCAAACAGGAAATCAGTAGAACCTATACCTAGGTAAACCTAACCTATTTCTCGAGAAATCCTAAGCAATAAAGATAGGAAGAAGGTTCCGCTAGACCAACTCACTTGTGTTAGAACCATGCCCAGCAAGTAGTGGCAGATCCAGAAAATTTCATCTATGGGGGCAAAAAATATAAACTATTTATAATGTTTCATAGAATAAAAATATTATGAATTTTTTAAATACATAATCATGTACGTGAAAAAAACCAAAAAATTATTCATATTTCTACAAATTACAGTTATCCTCTACTCATTTTCATTATCAATACTATCATAAATATCTCTCTCAATATATGTAACGAGACAATCATTCAATAATTCATCTCTCATACGATTATGCAATTCATTTATCACAAAACTCATTGCAGAGAATATTACTGTGGCAAACAAATGTTTTTTACCGGGGAAAAAAATTACTAGATATACAAAAAGTTTTTTTTATTGGTGGGGGCAGGTGACCCCATAGGGATACACTTGCATCTGCCACTGCCATCAAGCTTATTAACACAAATGTTACCTTCTCTACAGATGTGAAAGCTAATGAAATTTATCTGTCTCGCCAAATATAAGAAATTATTCCATCAATTTCTAAGCTTCCAAAGAACAATTTTGCTATTCTTGAAGGCGGAAACCACTAATTGAGAACCGCACTCCAACCACAAATAATTCCATACTTGAGAATATATGTTTATTAAGATAATACAATTATAATTAGTTGATGGTTGAATGAAATTCAACGTCAATAAGTCCCTGATAGTAATTTCCTTCGTAAACGGTCAAAGGTTTTATCTTATTTGAACCGTGACATTATTCTCTCACGCTAAAGTTTTATTTATTAAAAAAGAATGAAATTTAATTTCGATAAAGAGTTATTAAATAGAGTAACTATCACATAATTAGTCCTAAAATAAGTGAATCCCCACCCATAAAAAAAATCCATTATGGTGTACGTAATTTTGGTTCTATTTATTATTTTCAGCTTGAACTTATTCCTTCAATTTATTTTAAAATTAAACAAATACTACTATGACATTGTTCTTGGGGAAGGAAGAACCTTAAGTTTCCCCTCACTAGTTGGTAGGAACAAGAATGAAGGAGGATAAAGGTGGCGTGGGCTTATAATAAGAATGAAGAATATTAATTTGTAAAATCAAGTTACAAGATATACACAAACAACTAAACAAGTATAGTGGCTTATAAAAAAAACTAAACAAGTATAGTGATCATGACTTAAAGAGATTTGAAGGTTATTGGTCCATTATTTGGAAATTCTAAATCCCCATGAAAATCAAGATCTTTCTATGAGCTATTCATTCATGTCTGTCTTTTGGTCAGAACAAGTCAAAAACCAAGGGAATTGATTGGATATCAACTTGTGTTCAATGTTAGAATGAGCTTGAAAATATTGGGATCTTTTTATAAAGCAAAACAAAAGTGTGGCAGAGGGGCATTACAATAGAAAGACATGGCCCAACTAGGTTTCCCCAAACCTCATCCATCATTTGCAAGTACAATTGTTTAGTTTATGCAATTGTTCTTTCGCTTATGCTCTCGGTGGATTCAGGCAACCTGTTGAGTTTTGTAGGTTGGCACCGACATATCAATAATGATATTTGCTTATGTACCAATATAGAGTCCGAGAATCTGCCCGGCAACAAGATCCGGCCCAACTTAAGCATCTCGCTCAAACTTGGACTCATGCTTGGGGGCCATGTACCGATATATCAAGTCCGAGAAGCTACGCAACAACGGAACTCGACCACTCAACACTATCCAATACTCAACCCAATAGACAAGCCCAATTGGACGAGCCTTAGAAACCGCCAAGAGAGCAATGTGACCAGAAGCGCAAAGATATAAAGGACCGAGAACGAGAAGAAGAAAGAAGACTCAGAAACTACCAAGAGAGCATAGTGACCAGAAGCGCAAAGATATAAGGGACTGAAAAGAAGAAAGAATACACTGGTGGTTAAAGTCTGACCACTAAACCAAATGAAACATTATGACTACACAATTAATTTTTTTGTGTTACTATTTTGGCCTCCTCGAAAAAGTATATAATGAAAGGGTATTATTCCTCACCTTACAAGTGAGTTTTGTATAATTGAGTTAGGTCAAACCCGTTTTAAGAACCCTTCCTTGGTGTCTACATACAGCTTGCTAGAAAAACCTGTTAGTATAAGAAAAAGGAATAAATACGGTCCCTACAGTATACGTTGGTTCTCCTATCTATCCTTGCCTTGCCTTGCCTTGCCTTGCCTTGATTCTTCTTGCATTGGTAGAGGCATGTGATATGGGTCCCTCCCATTCCTATAGGTGGGAAGATGTTATTTTCAAAGGGAGGGGTCACTGTCATGTGGAAATTGGAACAAACACGGAAGGTGAACGACGGAAGTGTGTATAGTTCCTTGTTTGGACACACTAATTGGGTGACAATCCACCTACACGAATCAACTTCACCAAGCACACCTATGCTCTCTGCCTGTCTCTATATATTCTCACGAATCCCCCAATTGCTGCCATAACCCACGTTGGAAATGGATGTTACTTTCCTCACGGAGAGCTTTTAATTTTTTGTTAAACTCTTAATTTGGTTTCTCCTCTATCACTCTCTCTTCAATTTAGTCTCTAACATTTTTTCTAAGCATTGGCTTCGTGACGAGCATGGGCATTTTATCAAGGCTAGAACGTTTAGTTATTCTCCTATTGGGCGAAGCGATGGGACTTCATGGTGCAATCACTTGGATTAGAGAGCTAGGCTATATTAGATATATAGATAGTTGGTAGTTACAAGTGAGTTTGTTAGATAGTTGGTAGTTATAAGTGAGTTTGTTATTGATATATGCCTATAAATAGGCTTCATGTAATGAATTTAGAAACAACTCTTGTCATTTTGTATCAATCCATTTTGATGAATATTTGATCTCTTAATCTTTTCTCTCTTATCTTCTATGGATGCCATATTCTTCAATGAGTTTGACCTTATATAGATCTAATCTCACCTAATTAATCTATAACAAACTAGTAACTAAACAAACTAACTCTAATCGAATTATAACTACTAACAACTTTTCTTAACTACTTAACCAACTAACTATAATATTTCTAATAGGCTACACGGATGTCATTTTTGAGCTTGATGCTAAATTTGTTGTAGATGCCTTTAATTTCGGGTGTGTTGCTATCTCGAAATTTGGCTCCATGATTAGCTATTGTAGAAATTTAATTAAGTACTTTTTTTACTTGTAACTCTCATATCGACTTCGCTAGGAGGGAAGCTAACAAGGTTGCTCATACCTTATCTAGGGTGACCTTGTTGTCAGCTGATCCTCAGGACTATTCTATTGTTCCATCATGTATTTCACATTTGATTATTAATGAAATGCACTGAGTGCTTCTTGTAAAAAAAAAAAATTTCCAAGCAATCAAGTTAGTCGTTCAACTATCACCCTCCCCATTCACATAGGAGACTACTTAGAGAAAATGTTAGGCAGTATTTAATCAATTTAAATAGTTCAGGACTAAATTGGAGAGAGAGAGTAATAATTGACGGACCAAATTGAGAGTTTACTCATAATTTTCCATGAGAGTTTTCAAATAGTCACAATCTTATGGGCTACCAGTTTGGTTCAATATACTACATCAGTCCCATTTTATAAGTAGTTTTAGCAAAATCAGTTTGTCCCAAATTGATTGTTGTTTTTCATTTTCAATGAAGCATTTCATATTCTTTATCACTAATATTATGACAACTTTTTCATTTAAAAAATGATTCACATTTATCTATATAGAGAGATAAATCGTAAACTAGACAATATTTTTTATAAAATCTAAACTACTAATAATTTTTCTTAATGAGTCTGCCAAAATCTTAAAAGTACTTATAAAATGGGTCAAAGATGGTAAAAGGTAGGTTGGATTATCAAATTGTGAGGTTGACCGAGAAGACTCATTGGGCCATACAAGGCTGGTCCAAAAAAAAACTGGTTATTTTTTATCCATTTTTTAAAAAAAATAAAAATTTTGACCAAAAAAAGTAACAATTAAATTATCCAAAATAAAACCTGCACACAAGTCCACAAGATAAAAGAATTATATTTTACCATTTGAACTAAACAAACTTCCTTTATAATATTTAATTGAAATACAGTTTATTTATGTTTAAATTCGAAAATAAAGCATGTAATTATATATATATATATATATTTGACAGAAACATAAATTTTAAAAAAAGTAATTTTTGGGGAAAAATATATTTTAAAAGCATTTTTTAAATAATTAAATTATAGTATATAAAATATATTTTTTAGATATATTGGCAAACCGGAAATAGGTTGGATCGAGTTGGGCTTTCCAAGGCCCAAATTTGGCATGTGTTGAAACTTGACAGTGTTAGGGTTGTGTCTAGCTTGTGGCCTGCTGTAGGCTCATTTTTAGACCTGATTTGACCTTTTCGAATGCTTGATAACATCAGAAAGCCTTGTTAAAGCCCTATTTTACTATATTTTTACAAAATCCTATATCTTTTGAGTGATGCATGTTTTTGTAAATAGACTAAAAATCTAATAAGTCTGTGACACTAAGTTCTATTTTGTATGTCATCTAATTTCTTTTTATTCTATAATAGTAACTTTAAACGTGTAATAATTTGTGTAGGTTAATATATTTAAATTAACAGAAAATATTAGTACATTTATGATTCAATACAAAGTACAAAATTTAATATAATACTAATAATAGTATAAAAAAATATTATTTATAAGTACTTAAATAAGCTTTTGATGATGTTGCCTATTGCTTCTACCCCTGGCACTTCTGAAGCTAGCCGAGTTGGTAGTGATTCCACTCAACCTCCAACTACTAGAGTAGATTTGCTTTATAGAGAGTCTGATGCTATTTCTAATCTAGTGGTATATTCTAACATGAGAATTTCGGAGAAGCTTTCGGGTGATGTGTCGATGTTGATGATCCTATTACCCATGGAACTGTTGTTGATAAGTCCGAATCAGTGGTGTCTACGACCCAAAAGAAGAAACACAAAAAGAAATTGGTCTAGAAAACAATAGATTACAACACTCGCTCAGAGACAAATTCCGTCTATGTTTCTTTTTGATCTGACTTTCGTAGGCGGGTCTTAGGATTTTCAGAAAATCAGGATTTGACCAGACTTTAGTTGGTTATAATTTACGTTTCAAGGACATCTTCTATTTATCTAACTATTGTTAGTTAGAATTTTTATTTCAGCATCTAGGTTAAAGTGTTTTAGGGAACTCTATTAGGGACTCTCCATTATTATTTTAGGAAACTCTGTTAGGGACTCTCTATTTACTCTTTAGTGTCTTTTCTTTCTCTCTTTTTTAATAAATTATAGCAGGATGTTGTTTGTTTTTTAAAAAAAGAGCCATAGCCTTATCTATGTTAAAAAAATCTAGTGAGACATAGGTTGAGCCTTAAACCTCTGTCGGTCTTGCCTATTGCTACCCTACCTAATTCTACTTATATTGTACACTTGCAGCAACAGAGAATCATTTTTGGTTGTTGTCTCCTTTCTCCCACTTCAACAATATCACGCTTTTGTTTAATTTATTTTTCATCACCTGATTTGCTTTCTGTTTTATATTCCTACGTTTACTAACCCTCATCATTTACAGAATTAATTATTATTGCCATTATTTCAATCACTTTTCCTATTTTGGGTTTTCCCGGACAGGTTACACCTAAGGTAGCATGCCTCGCTCTCTTCTCAAAATAAATAAAAATGCTGCGTTTTTTATTTGTCCTCGGAAGGATACGAACGAGTTACAAGAAGGAGGTCCAGGGTTCAAACCCCGAAAACTAACATTCTCCCACTTACATTGTAATTTTTACGGGATTAGAGTACTCCTTGTACTTCCGCGTTAATAAAATATTTTACTTATAAAAAAAAACAGTACAGCATCTTACTTTCTGCTGAAGGTAGGTAAACAAAGCATTGTTTCCTTGTTTTATCTCATTTCATGATTCTTTCACCCAAAAAAACAAACTCATTTCATGATTTTGCTTTTTGTTTTTTTTTACTATTATATTATTTATTATATGTTTTTTTTTAGAGAAACAATACTTCATTGAAAAAAGTACTAGGGGTGCTCAAACCCAAACAACAAAAGTTACATATTGTTTAGGCAATGAAGTGGATCAACCCACAATATCAAAATTTAAATTACAATGAGATCTATAGACCAACCAACTCCAAGTTAACTACTTGATGCGTGACATGATAGATTCAATGTTGGGATCCTCGTTCTTGAAGATAAGAGCATTCCTAGCCAACCAAATACTCCAACAAGTAGTCAACCAAATTAAGTGCTTTGTTTTCTTGGCCTTTTTACCTTTGGATAGCTTCCCCCACCAAAGACAATGTTCGAGCAAGCTGTTGGATCCCACATGGTCGATCCTACACCAAATGCACACTCGCGACCAAATATCCGATACAAAGGTGCAGCTCAAAAACAAATGAAACTGCGATTCAACTTCATTCCAACACAATTGACAGAGAGCGTCATCGTCCGGGCGATAACAAGTCGGTGTCGCAAATTTACCTTTACATATTATTTATTATATGTAAATATGTACATATCACAAATCTCAATATCAAAGCGTGACTTCTAGCTTTTTTCTTTTTAGAAGTCACACTCCTTTATTCTAAGCGCAATTTTTTAGGTTGCATTTTAAAAAAATTATAGATAGTGTAATGTTAATTAAGTGATGAAAATTCAATAAAATTACTAATTCTTTTTAAACTTTTGATAACACAAAAATTACAAATGTTGAATACAAACACTTTTTGGACACTATTTTTTATTATGCTTTTGGTACGGGAAATCATCTACACTTTTCTCGGGCAACCTTAGACACTTCTTAATTTTCTTTAGGCTAAATACCTGTTTTGGTCCTTTATGTTTGGGCGAAGTTTCACTTTCGTCCTTTATTTTTTTTGTTCCGTTTTAGTCCTTTATGTTTCATTTTTGTTTCGGTTTCATCCCTACCGTTAGCACTATTTATTTCATTTTCGTCCTCTGCTTTTTTATTTGGTTTAATTTTGGTCCCTCTCAGTTTTTAATTTGTTGCGTTTTGGTCCCTCACTTTCTTGCACAATGAAACATAAAGGACTAAAACGGAACAAAAAAAAGATAAAGGACGAAAGTGAAACTTCGCCCAAACATAAAAGACCAAAACAGGTATTTAGCCTTTTCTTTATATCATTATGGCGACACACCTTATGACCTTCATATGGGAGCAAATATCATTCATTTGATAACAATGAGAATGATCCCTTTTTCTACTTTTATTATATATAAATATATTTTGCTTGCTAAAAAAAAAAAGACGTTGAATAGGTTTGCAACCCTATGCACTTTTAGTTTAGTAAAAGCGTAAAATGCATGATGAATGCTAAAACATATAGCGAAGACATGTGATCAAGGGACATGTCGTGGTGGCATTTCCCACAGTCACACCATTTTCTATGAAGGTCAACCTTAAATTTACAACTTCACGTTCTAACAATGCAAATTTCTGTGTATACTTGACCATATCCGAACATTGCTTCTAGTTTATGTCTCATTTTTGCAAACAGCTTCATATGCATGCACTCAACAGGGTATGGTTTATCGCAAATCTTAGTAAAAGGCCACATTTTAGAAGAAGTGGAGACTGCAACTATCATAAGTAGAATTATAGCTTAACCAAGATTAAAATATTTATAATCTCAAAAAAAAGATTAAAATATTTATACTTCTTTTTGCACACATCATACTCAATTTAATTTCAAAATCATATATAGCAAAAAAGTAGTATCTATCATTCATTATCTGAAACTAGACTCCTGCTTTTATGATATGATAAGGATTAATCTCAAATCTAGTTTCTAATACCTTATCAACAAATTCTTAAATCCAATAAATGATAATCTAATATGCATTTTTCCAACATATCTTCCCAAATAGGGCAGGCCAAATTCTGGTCTATGAAAATATATATAAATTAAGTTCATATCCATCTTAACCGAATCCTTCTTGCATAACTTAAGAGTTTGTAGATGCCTCAAGTATCATCAACTTGAGAGTGAAATACAAAGCTGGGAAATGTAGTTGTGATTTCTCTGCAAAGAAATTAACAATTCATGAGATGTTAGATAACAGTTGCGTCTAAGCTGACAAAAAAAATACTATTCAATGTTCAACTACTCATGCTTATTTATGGACTACACAATCTAATATTTCATCTCTAGATTATATTTTCTAATCATATGATACATGAACAGAGATATTTATTTAACATTTAACCTTTACCCTTGAATTTAGTATTAAGAAATTTCCAAAAAAGAAAGCTAGATTTAGCTTCTAAATTTTTAAACAAATGGAAACATAAGTGCATGCAGTAAGTTATGATAATGTCAGAACTCACGTTAAATAGTGAAGAGTAATATTTTTGAGAAGGGATGGATGCTGCATGACAAGATTTTGCCATTCTTCCTTGTCAATCTTCCCATCATGATTTGTGTCAACTTCCTCAAATGTCTGAACATGTAAAATACTGTTAGCAACAACTATATATATATAGAGAAGATTATGATAGCACATGAATGATTTGGCTTTTGATAATTAATCATCAAGCCAACATATATACATAATTTACAAGGCTAAAAAAGGTTTAATTTATTTAGAAGGAAATCATCAAAGAGAACACCTATATATGTTATGAGTCACGAGGGGTGCTGAAATAATTAACATGGAGATCTCCACATTAGGCCAAAAACAAATATATATATATATATATATATATATATATATATATATATATATATATATATATAAATAAGTGGATTAGAAACAATTTAATAGGTAAATAGAAAAACAAAGACAACAAAACTAAGGATATATAAAATAATCACCTTGTCAATGATGTTGTCAACAGTATGATCTGAAACTTTCATGCCAGACTCAGATAGAGTGGCTACCACCATTTGTTTTAACTAAACTCACCACACAGCAAAAACAATAATAAGTGCATCTCAGGTACTTACTAATACAAAAAACATACTGAACCAAAGAAACTCAAAGAAGCACTATATATGATTCTAAAAAATGTTTTTAACTGCAACTATAATTAAAATCTAGATGTATAGGTAAATAGATCGTGAAATTGATTGTTTTAATGCAAGGAAAATCATTCAATTAGAAACTATCCCTCCTTGCAATACACTACAGATTTCATAGAGGTTTTTCTCAATTCTCAAATCAGTGGCCTTCAACATGAAATTCTGAAATTATGTCTCAAAACTAGATCACTTATGTATCCATTCTGCAACAAACAAATGCTTTGATGTACCAAAATATAATGATAAAGTTGTTTAAAAATTGCACAAGTCTTCATTTATAATTCAACTCTTTTCTTTTTGCTAATTCAAAGGCTAGGAATTAAACATGAGTCATGTTATATATCAAGAGACAATTCCTTCATGCATTTATTGATATATAGCTAACATGGACATTATACAATGGTAGTCCTCAAAGGTGAGTGGTGCAAAGAGAAATTCAATTACCTCCCGTCTCCCGATATAGCCTTGATGTTTGAGATCATACAATTTGAATAAAACTGCAAAAAGGAAAAATTAATTATGATTCCTAGCAAGTATATGAACTACTTCTATTAACAAATGTATTAAGCCAAAAATAGACAACTTTAGAACTATGAAGTAAATACTCACATATACACCAGACACGATACAACACGTAGTGTTGGACCTACCCTCTAACGAAGGGGTGAAACACACAGTCTCAAAAAAAATTAAACCTATCTATTGTATAAAAAAAATTGCACACCATGGAAAAAAAATTGGATCAAACCCCCTAATTTTGCACCCAGACCACCGAATAATTTAAAAATTTCAAGAAAGTGATTTCTTTTTAAAAAGTTATGATAAGTAGTGTCTAAATGGTGCCTAAACAGTATCCAAGTCAAAAAAAAAAAGTATTCTTTTAAGCACGACATTGTAAAGATGTGCACAATGCGGGTCGTGTCGGTGTACGGTCGGTCCAATGAGTATTGTTATCCGACTCCGACATGGACACACCACATTGCACTCGAAAGAGGTGTATGTGGTTCAAAGTTTAGAAGCAATATATAGATGATACCCTCTCCAACAAAAACTCTTTAGTTTCCTTTCTGATGTTTAATAAAATTGTTGGCAACAACACTTATAAAGTTAATAAATCCTTGTCACTTACATTCAACCTTAGCATCAATTGATGCATTTGGATGGAAGACAGAGAGAGCAAATACAAACTCTTTGAAATCAAGTACCCCTTGGTGTCTTGTATCAAACAAGTCAAACACCTACATAATTTAAACAAAATAAAATTGTGAGCATGCAGGAAAAACACATTTTTACAAATGTTCATGCCTTTATATTTTACAAAAATTTAATTTCCTAACAATGCATCAAAATAATTGTTTGCACTTTTTTTTTGTTTTTTCCTTAGAGCATAAAGAAATGTAATAGAGGTTGTAACAAAGCTCAAGTCAAAGCTTTTACATACCCTTTCTGCAAATAAACTTTGTTTGTCACCTGTCTTGAATAAGGCTAACTGAAATTCTTCCTGTCATATATATAAAATAAGACAATTATGATAATTAATATGAAATTGTGTAGTAAGCATACCATCACTGAAAAAAGTTGAACACAAAAATATAATAAAAAACAGTGTGTTAAAAACCGAACCAACCGAACAGTTCAACCGGTTAAACTATAACCCGAAATTATCTTCAGTTTAGTTATCATCCGAGTTTGAGCTGTTTAAAGCAGTTGAATAATGACCCAAAGATTTCACTGGTTGGATTTTAAAAATATTGATAAAAAGTATAATTTATATAAGCATTGAGCATGAGATGGGATTATATAGTGACCTTAGTGATTAGTCCATCATCATCAATTCCACTGCTTATCTTCTTGAATAGTTCATATAGTGCTTCAATCTCACTTACACTAACTGCATTCAAACAAAAACAAGTTACATTCAATCCATAACAGACCTTAGTAACTGCATTCAAACTAAAACCATCAAATGGAGAAAATATAAGAATAATAACATACACATTGTTTGTCTTGAAAGTGCTTTTGGATCATGTAAACTTCTAGGTTGGTCTGGGTTCGACGTATCTGGATTAAAACAAATTATCAAAGAGGCACACAATCGTTTCAATCCCTCTAAGCACTTCACCATCGTCTTTTCAAGATGTCAAAAACACTCCATACCTGAAAACAAAAAATTTAACCATGGAGCTAATTAAATGAACAAGTTAGAAATAAACCAAGCATGTAGAATATTTGCATAAGCAAGTTAATGACTATATATTAATCCTAAAAACATAGCATTCCTTAAGATGATCGTCAACACAAACAAAAACATGAGAGCAACTCAATCATCGTTTAAGTAGACATGTTTTGAATTACCTACATATGTATTTATAAGGTAAGCATCATTAACTTTAATAATAAGATTTTATATAAAATTTATGATTACATGCACAGTAATAAACTTCACTACGGAGTACATTTTAGGTCTAGGGCAAAGCGTGCTATAGAAAAGCACAGGGCAAAATTTAAATTGCATTCTGTCTTTCTGCCAAGTTTCATTGTCGAAAATTAATATTACTATAAAATTTTATTTATAAAAAAAATGCATTATGTTTTAGCACATTGTAATTAAGTTCCAATTTCTTGTAATGATTTCTGAAACGAAGAAGATGAAATTCCTTCTACAATGTGTATAAATATAATTTAGCAAAAAAAAAAGGAGAAGGAAATAAAAAAACAACCTGCTGCTACTAAAAAATCTTTTGCAACCTTACATATTTGTAGAGAATATTCAGGGGATTGAAATGTCATCACTTTGTAAGAATCACACCATGTCAACTTAAGACAAGAATAATAGAAAAAATAAATAAGGGAGAGGGAATACACAACATTTTAGGGTGAGTATACATATATTTTTGGGACAAATTAATTGTGAAGCTAATGAAGTTCCAACATATAGCTAGATACTAGCAAAATAGACTTTGAAGAAAACCTAAGTTAAAGGTAATCAAATAAATTATTAAGAAATAGAAGACAATTACTTACAAAATCAGATAATTTGAAAATCATAGTTCCAACAGAACAACATTAAATTCAAACAGATGAATACAAATCTACAAGAGAGATAAGATTTATATCAATGTATGAAACAACCAAGACAAAGAAAGACATCAACTATACTCGATGTAGATTTCGAAGTGGCACTATTGAGAACCAACTATCACCATGTAAACTTAAGACAAAAACAATAGAAAAGGATAAGGGATAAAGAATACACAACATTTTCATACGAGTGTAAATATTTTTCAGGAATAATTATTAAGGTATGAAGTTCCTAACGCAGACCTAGATACTAGCAAAACAGATTTTGAAGAAAATCTAAGCAAAATGTAATCAAATAAATTATTGAGAAATAAAAAACAATAACTTACACAATCAAATAATTTGAAAAGCATAATTCCAACAACACAACGTTAAATTCAAATAGACGAACACAAACCCACAAGAAATATGTGATTTTTACTGATGTATGAAACAACCAAGACATGAAAGACATCAACTACCCTCGATGCAGATTTCGAAGTGGCACTTTTGAGAATCTACGATCACCGTGTAAACTTAAGACGAAGAATAAAAAAAGATAAGGGATAGGGAATACTCAACATTTTCGTGTGGGTGTAAATAGTTTTTGGGAATATTTATGAAGGTATGAAGTTCCTTACATAGACCTAGATATTAGCAAAACATATTTTGAAGAAAATCTAAGATAAATGTAATCAAATAAATTATTGAGAAATAAAAAACAATCACTTACAAAATCAGATAATTTGAAAAGCAATTCAAACAGCACAACACTCAAATCAAATAGACGAACAAAAACCCATAATAAAAATTTACAGTTTTAGGTTCATTGAATAACTGATGTATTTAGTCTATAATATAGATCAGATACATCAGTCATTCAATTAACCTAAAACTGCAAATTCTTCTTATAATAAGTACCAAAGTAATATGAAACAACCAAGACAAAGAAAGACATCAGCTACCCCAATGTAAATTTTGAAGTGACATTTTTGAGAATTTAAAAGTAAAAAATGACAATACCATGAAAATTAAACGAATTTATGTTCTTCAACTATTGACCAAACACACCCAAAGAACAAAAGGGTTAACTTTGATCGTTTCATGTTTGATTGAAGACGAAAAAAATTTGGGAGATTTACTATAAAATCTTCAAATTAATTTAATAATAAAAGGAAAAAAACAACTCGGAAACAATTGAGATATAAGACAGTATAGATGGGTAGAAGTGGAGGATTGAGGTTTACCATTCAGACCATGCTGACAAAGGAGAGGACGAAGTGAATATGTTTGTCTAAAATATTTAACATAAAATGAAAAGATGGAGAAATCAGTCGTGTTATATATATATATATATAAAAGATAAAAAACAAATAAAGTGGTATTTTTATATATAAAAAAGTAAAGAAACAATTAAAAAGACATCTAGAAATTACACTGATAGTAATAAAAATAATGATAATAATAATAATAATATATAACTGAATCCTAAAAAAATATATAGGCATAAATATATGTGCAAAAATGGGTTCATAAAGATAATGAAAACATGGAAAGAGGAACAAAAATGGGAATAAACATTTTTGGAGAGAAATGGTATGAGTCAAATTTTGTAAGGTAAAAACTAAAAACTCTGTTTCCATAGAGGACAAAGCTATTTCAGGGTTACACAAAGTAACTTTTCGAGATTTTAGGGATCAAGTTTGCTCAAGGATTAAAATTTTAGGGATCAAGTGGCTGGAGAAGGGATTTTTCAATATTTCAGAACAAAACGAAAATATTATATTTTTTATAAAAATACTTAAAATAAAAAATAAATAAAGTGGTATTTTTATATATAAAAAAGTAAAGAAACAATTAAAGGGACATTTAGAAATTACACTGATTGAGAATGAAGATATTTAAAAAAGTAAAATACTCTTTTATTCACATTCTTCCTAATATATAAATAGGAAAGATTAAATTATACCATAAAATGATAAATATTCAAATTAATTCCTTAAAAAGGTTTATTATTTTATTGCTTAATCAGTTGAAAGTGTATAAATATAATTCATTGAATAGATTACTTTAAAAATTTGATGTGATATATATGCCCACAAAATATCATATGTGCCTTTAACCATTTAAAATAATAAGCATTAAAATAAAAAGTATTATTAATAAAAAATAACTTTAATTTTTAAACTTTGCATTTAATTCTTACTTCAGTAATTTTTACTACATCTATTCTTACTTCACTAAACAATTAAGAGTACTTTTGCATATTTCATTTCCACTGGTTTACCATGTTCAGTGTAAGCAGTTGAATAATGCGTTATCATTATTTATTTTAATTTAAATAAATTACACTCCTATCCTAAAATATACTTCAATTATTTTATTCATATATCTCATTTTAAAATTGTCTTTTTCTCTAGGTGTGTTTGGTTTCTAGAGAGAAATCGTGAAGAGGAAAAATTAAGGTGAGAGAGTGTGAAAAGAAGAAAAAGAGGTGAGAAATAGAGTGAATTTAAGGGATTGTTTGGAATAAGAGAAAAAGAAAACAAATAGAAAAGAAGAAAGTGTTGATTATTTTTAAAATTACGAGAATACCGTTGAAAATTTCTCATAAAGTTTAATTTAACTAGCCCTAGTACCCGTGCGATGCACGGGGCCGACTAAATATGGATTGTGTAAAATATAGTATTTTTGATGATAGAATGATTGTGTAAATATGGATTATGTACACGATAAGGGAGTGGTGTGAAAAACACTAGTTTGATGAAAGCAAAAGATAAATGAATAGATTACACTCAATATTTGATAACTGAATGAATGCAAATATTTCAAATATTCAAACCATTGAATACCAATATAGAAAGGAAAAAAAACCATATATAGCATCCCTTCCTTGAAGAATGAGTTACGTTATATATAGCATTTATTTCACTACCAAATCTCATCTGCCCAAACTTCGACGTCCTCCCTGCTCATCCCAAATATACAAAACATCATCTTGTATTCACCCTCTTCCTCTTTATTCTTCCACGATGTTGTTCTTCCCCTCTGCTTTACCCATCAATTAATTTCTTTGAATTCCATACTTCGTAGGTTGTTTCATAACAACCTTTTGAAGCTACTTTCACTTAACATTATTTTCCTTTAAAAAAGTATGATATATCCTTTTTTTTTGTTACAATGTCATTGGTGCGTAGTTTCCGCCGGCTTTGCCACCGAGGAACCTGGTTGGCCACGAGTTTCTGGCTTTGCAAAGCATGATATATCTAACAAAAGGGATAGAGTAAAAATCATCAAATATAGATACAAAATTGATTTATAACTTCTTATTCAAGAACAGTCGCATTCCAATATTCGAATTTGATATCGATCATCTCAATAACTCAATTATACAAAACCAAAATAGCCAAACACTTAGCCTTTTCAGGCACATCAGTAAGTGAGTTTCACAACTATGACTCCAGATTCAGTTTTTTTTTGTTTTTGGCTTAGGCATATAAAGCGTACATAACAATGTGAAATCAAGACAGTACCAGTGGGACACACTATATGTACCACTTTCAAATTTAAACTTACTGATTTCAAATTAATACTACTAAACATAGCATGTAAGAGTATCATCAGTGAAAAAAAGATTCATAGAAACACAATATCAAATACCAATATCGTATTCCCAACTAAAGTTGGCACTAATAAGTAATATCACGTGTCTTTCAAGTTCTAAATTTATTTGGTGACCTTAGCACTCTCGCTGAACACCTGTGTAACAGAATTGTAATTTCCAACAATCCTAATAGAATGTGATTGGGGCTTCTCATTCCCTCATCTTTAATTTATACTCACACTATAAATAAAGAGGGGCCATGACACCAATTCCTATTCCCTTCCCTCACTCTTGATATATTGACTTTTAATCAAAGTGACTTCTAACTCCTTACTTGCTTCCTTGTTCTAGTTTCTTTCCCACATCACTACACATGTTCACTCATATCCTACCATCTTGTCTCACTCTTCTTTTCTCTCCACTCAAATACTAATAATACTCATTCCATCTCCTCTCTACAACAACTCCAATCCAATTATACACATCATTTGTTCTCCCTATTATGGAAATTCAAGAGCAACTGGAAGCAATAAAAGGGAGAGAAATTCCAAATAAAGAGTAATGAGGAAACAATGGAGACCAATACCTGTTCAGTTACAGTTGGAACTGTGTGTGTATCAGATGCAGAACAAACAACACCGTAATTTTCTTTACCAATTACTTACTCTATTTTGTTTCTACTCCCTTCGCCTTGTTCAGTAAAGAAATCTACACCCCTAAATGTCTGCATAAACATAACAAACAGAACAAATGAAATTATTTAACAAAGATACTAACCACACCAAAAGCCACAGATATGGCTAAAACTATCTCCAAGTGAAGTGCAAGATTAGTGTTCATTATTTGCATCCAAACATGAACAAATGAGGAAAGAAGTAACTCTAATTTAAAATGATTGGTATCACCATAGTTATTCAAACATAACATAGAGTGCATTGGATTTGATCCCCCCTCTAATATCAAATCAAGATTAAGCCAAATTATTTCAACAACCCACCATATCAAGAAAACTATACTACTTAATATGTGACAAAACATGAGAGCAACTCAACTTGGTTAGAAAACAAAACAAACGAAGACCATATCAAACTCAATCCATTCCACCCAACCAAAACAGTGGCACAACACAGGTTCCTAACATGGTGAAACATTGTGGCACAAATATCGAGTAGTCAAATTCATTCAAGTTTCGATCACCTAAGTTTTTAGTGTTTTTCTTAGTGAGTTTTTGCCAAAATAACCATCAAACAACCTGTCATTTGTGTATGCAACATCAATTAATGATAGAGAAATATAGCCAAATGGAAATGGATATCTTAACCCCTAACTTCAGTTACCAACAAATATAGAAATTGTTCTTTTTATGATCTAATAGCAATAATAATCTATTACCAATAGCTTGTGATGATACTAACAACTATTCTCTTTGTGTTTTAATAGCAATAATAAATAAATACCAAAATAACCTAATATGAAGGATCTCAGAGTCTATCAAGTAACTCAATGGAACCTATAAATCCCCTCAAAACCTCACCACAAAAGATATATAAACTACCATGAACTTCATAGAATAATATGCAACAGAGACAGTACCTTGTAAATCAAGATCACGTCCCTTCATTCATCGCACCATGGAGAAGGGAATCAAAACTGAAATTCAACCGAGACCAACCATGCTTTAACAAAGCATAAGTTGTCCTCAACAGCTAGGCTTTCATTTGCTGGTAAACCAATAACACTGAAATAGATTCAGAAGGAAAACAATTTCCAGTATACATCTTAAATCAGAAAAATGAAAGGCTTATCAATGTGTAACTCAATATCTCAAGTAAAAAATAAAAGCAAAAATTCTATTAGAAAATATTAGTACAATTTACAAAATTAATACTATGCAGAATAATTTCCCCAAATGAAAAAACTGGTTCTTGTCTAGATTTCCTATCAAGTTGTAACTCAAAATCTCAAGTAAAAGATCAGAACAAATGCATATAATAGACAAAACTAAAAATCATAGATTGAAGATGGTAAGAGTACCATTTTAGAGATGTTGTGGGGATAGGTTGCTTGATCTCTCATGGACCAGATTGCCACTCTCATTTGAGATTTGTTCATTATCCGTTATAGTTATACCTCCTAGTCATGCACCTACAGATATAAATCATACATGCAAAATAGTAAGTACAATAAGCTTTCTGCATAAAGAAGCAAAATTGAACCTTCTCATTCAACCTTGAAAAACATCCAACCCTGAATGCAGTTAAAAGCCAACAGCTGTATAAGAAGTTCTTAAATCTGCATGATACAATTATATGATTAACAAATAAATTTTCATATTTAGTAACACAAGATAAGCCAGTTCAAGAAAGCAAATCGAATCAGTCCATCCCTCCCTATTGTATTTGGCACTAAAAATATTCATGTTTTTGTAGCTAAAGAAAAGAATGTAACTCACACAAAAGCTTTATAATTAAAAATTTAATAAAACAATTAGAGACGATACTTGAAAGAAAGGATGACGAAAAACTCACCATGAGAAACAATTCAAAATCGACCTGCCAACATTCTTTGCTTCCCAATTTTCTCTCAAGTTGCCTTAGTTCCAGCTGAGTGGAGGGCCAAAAAATCCTTTGTCAATACTCAATGCGTTTTCCGGCCACCGTAGACAGTGGTGATGCTGAAACCCACCCACTCTGTTGTTTCGTTGTTCTGTTTGTTATTTATGCACCACCGATGTTTCGAGCCATTGCTGCCCAAGGGAGTATGGCATGCAGAGTCACGATCGCAGGTTGAACGCAAATCGGTGATGGCGTCAGCGATACAACTGAGGGAGGCTTTGTTATCTTCTTTTTCTTTTTCCCTTCCCTCTTCTTCCAACACTACCACCAGCTTCTTAAAATCTCCCATTATCCCAAAATTTTACTACCCCCAATTTAATCCCACGCTCAACTTTCCCTAATAATTACGCCGCACCACCATCCTCTTTCGTCTGTCGCAAGCGCCGCCGCACCCCTCTCAAAGCACTGACGTATCGCCGACCACCTTTTACAAACCAGTAGTTTTGTTGTCGTTGCGTCTTTCTCTCTCTCTCTCTCTCTGACTCTCTCTTTCCAGCACTCATCTCTCCTCTTCTGACTACATCCGTCTCGCTCTCTCTCATCTCTCGCTGCTTCCTCTTTCTCCCTCCGCAAGCACCTTCTCTCCGATTCCCCTCCTCCATGTTCCTACCTACATCTCAGAAATCCCTCTCTTGTCGCTCTGTCTGTTGCTATTCCTATATCTCTCAATAATTGCATAAGCATGTAGATGAAGAGGAGTTGATTGCGGAGAGGAAACAGAAGGAAATTGAGAGGAGGATAAAGGTATGTGAGGTTATGGGGGTGTTGAAGAGTGAGATGAGGTTGCAGAGAAAGGAGAGAGAGAGCTAGGAGGGACAACAGTGGTTGTAGGGAAAGGAATTATGTTGAGAAGAGAAAGAAAAACAGAACTTTTATTATGGTTACAAGTAACCATATGGTTTCTTCATCTGAGGGTGTTTGTCAAAGTACCTTCTTCATCTGACGGTGTTGCAATCCATGTACCTTCTTGAGCAGTGAGTAACACGTGTAGAAGACAGAAATAAAAGTAAGAGAAATGGGAGAAGCTAAATTGTAGAATGTTGCCACATCAAAACACAAAAATGGAACAATAATAAAATATGCAGTTTTTTGGCAGAGTTGCTCCAAAAAATTTCCCAAAAGTTCCCGCCCAAGTGACAAGCGGATTGTAATCTGTAGATATTTTATTTAAACTGAATTTAATAATTAATTAAGTTACTTAATTTAATTTTATTAGAAATATAGATAACTATATATTACTTTAAATTATATAGAATTAACAATTAACAATCTTAATAAACCAACCCATTTGTCGCATAAGCTACCCTGAGATACGGGGATCGATCAGGTGCTCTCAGGTTTGATTTTCGCAATGAACAAATTTGACGTTGGCTAATACAATATTTGCTCCTAAGTAGAGTGGAGATGAGTCATTCCATGAAAGTGTTGAGACACTGTGTGAGTAGCCTAAGTCTGAACCAAAAAATATAATCTTAATAAAGCGATAATTTTTTTAATGCTAATGTATTGTAAGTGATCATAAAAATTCAGTTATTATTATATAAGGTAAATTTTTGGCAAAATATCACTCGGGGTTTCTTAACTTATTTTTTGGTAACAAAAAAGTCTATTAACTTTTTTTTTATAACGACTAAGTCTCTTAAGTTTTAAAATCGTTGTGTGGTTGCCCTTTTTAACGTTTGTTTTAACTCCATTAATAGACTGATTATGTAGTTGTTTGACTGCTGACTTGGAATGTCACATAAAATAATTTCATTATTTTTTAATTATTTTTAATTAAAATTTAAAGAAAAATGTGAACTGTCTTTCTTGTTCTTGTCTTCTTCCTTTCCTCTTCATTCTTCTTCCAGCAACCCCATTACAACCCAGGTCAGTGATTTCTAGCCGAGATCAATATTGGACTCATCTTCTTCATTGTTGAAAGAAACATGGGTGTTTCATGTTTCGCAAAGAAATCACTAAAATCAAAACCCCCAGTTATTGCAAGTTTGAAACATTTGGGGTTTCTGTTTCCTATTGTTTTCTCTTCTCTGTTGAAGGATATTTTTATACCATGAAGGATTTGAATTTGGATCTATTTGACCCAGTTATGGTGATGGAATAATCCGAACGAGCTCAATCTTCTTGTAGAGGCCATCATCTGAGCTTGAAGATGGTTCAGTAAATACCTCATTTGATGGAAACAGAAACAAAAATGAACACAACACCAAAATGAACAAAAAAATCTATAAACACAAACAAAAATTTCAAACCCTGAACAGAGAACGAACCCAACAAGAGCGATCGACCACAACCTGAAAACATAAAATGGAAAAATCAACCAAAACAATAAAACCCTAAATCGAACAAAAATCGCAAAATAGAAAGAGGGCGGAGAAGAACCAAACCCTAAAGCCTATGAAATGTTACAATAGAAAGGAACACAACAACCAAAATCGCAAAAGAGAGAGAGGGAGAGGGCGATGAGATCTTCTTGTACAGATCAAAATCGCAAGTTGTTGCAATGAAATTCATCGAAGAAGAAGAGGTGAAGACAATTCAATTTTTTTGTTTTTAATTAAAAATAATGAAATTATCCTATATGGCATGCTAAGTCAAAAGTCAAATAGCAGACAAATAGCCACATAATCAGTTTGTTAATGGAGCTAGTGACAAAACGTTAAAAAGGGCAGCGACACAATGTTTTTAAAACTTAAGAGACCTAATGGTTACAAAAAAAAATTAAGGCACCTATTCGTTACCAAAAAAATAAGTTAAGAGACCTCGAGAAATATTTTGCCTAAATTTTTTTATGAATATACAAGGTTCAAGTTATGGTGAGTCACTACAAAAAATACAGTGATTAGCCACGGTCAGGATGAGAGCTCTTGTTTATTATGAAAAATGAAGATAATTATATTATAATGGTTAGAGTATTGAGATTATATGTTACTAACACAGTGTCTCAACAATTTCAAAGAAAGAATAATCTATGCTCGTATACCATTCTACGAGTGTCCGCCCACCCCCAGAATCGTCAGACCCCTATCTTTATATACAAAGATTGTAAATAACTTAGATGTCTAACTTTTTTACAATTCTAGGTATGTTCTTACGATAGTGTATGTATGTAAGATGACTCTGGTGAGAACATTTAAATATTATAATGAGAAATGAAAGTATCTAATTATAATCGTTATATTAAAATTAACCGTTCAAATTACTTCATTAATTACAATATCCTATATGATTGTTTCTTTTTTAAAATAAAAATCAAGAGAGATGTGTAATCAATAACGTAATTCAAAACATTAATTTTGATTTAAATATTATAATTATATGTTATAACTTCTCACAATAACTAAGTGTTATCTTCTGAGTTGTCCACGTATTATAATAATAATAATAATAATAATAATAATAATAATAATATAATCTTAAATTAAGTGTTGTCCATTATTTATCAAACACAGTAAAAAAATCATTTAATTCAAAAAGAAATAAGAAAATGGATTTTCATTTTCTTCTTTCTTTTTTTACGCAAAAAGGTGTCTTTTTTATGGGTTTAAGTTATATATTTTACCACTCTTTTCCAAAGGGGTCATGGTGAGTATGATGCAATAATTTCTCATGTCCAGCCTTGCATTAATATGGAAGATAACCAGCGCTTGTTGAGACCGTTGGAGGTAGTGGAATTTAAGAAATCTCTTTTTGATATGCATTCCGACAAAGCTCCGGGTCCGGATGGTCTAAATCCGGCGTTTTTTAAGAAGTTTTGGAACCTATGCGGTGTTGAGCTTTTCCATTGTGGGAAGGAATGGTTGGAGAGAGGGGAGTTTCCTGCTAGCTTGAATGATGCTAATATTGTTCTTATTCCTAAAGTGGATAATCCTACATCCATGAAGGATTTAAGACCGATATCGCTTTGCAATGTTATCTATAAGATCATTTCCAAAGTACTTGCTAACCGGTTGAAGCCTCTTCTTTTGAAATGTATTTCTCAAGAACAGTTTGCTTTTGTTGAGAAGAGGTCTATCTTGGATAATGTATTAGTGGCAACAGAAACACTACATCACTTGAAATGTCGTACAAAGGGGAAGATTGGGGAGATGGCACTTAAGATTGACATTAGCAAGGCATATGACCGAGTTGATTGGGGTTACTTATAGTGCATGTTAGCGAAGTTGGGGTTTGATGCGAGGTGGATTAATTGGATGACCATGTGTTTGGAAATGGTTAACTACTCAGTATTGGTAAATGGAGAGAGGGTTGGACCTATCACACCAGGGAGAGGACTTAGACAGGGTGATCCACTGTCACCTTATTTGTTTATAATTTGTGCTGAGGGACTTACAACACTCCTCAAGAATGTGGAGGCTAGAGGGGACATCCATGGAGTAAGAGTGTGTAAAGAGGCCCCTGCCCTCTCACACCTCCTTTTTGCTGATGATTGTTTCTTGTTTTGCAGGGCCGATACCAGGGAGAGTACTCAACTAAAGGACATTCTTAATATCTATGAGAGAGCTTCAGGCCAGGCTATCAATCTTCAGAAGTCTAAAATTTATTTTAGCAGAAATACAACTCAAGAGGACAAGGATACAGTTATTCATGTTTTGGGGATCACAGAATGTCTTGGTACCGGGAAGTACTTGGGTTTGCCTTCTATGATTGGAAGAAATAAGAAGCAGCTGTTTAGGTATCTTAGAGATAGGATGTGGAGTAGAATCCAACAATGGTCGGGGAAGCATCTCTCAAAGGCGGGTAGAGAAGTTCTTATCAAGTCGATGGCTCAAGCAATTCCCACTTATTGCATGAGCACTTTTATGTTACCAACTACTCTAGGGGAGGAGCTCCAACGTATGATTAATTCTTTTTGGTGGGGTACTAATTGAGGAGAGAGGAGAGGTATTAATTGGTTTTGTTGGGACAAACTTACCGTAAGGAAGGAATTTGGTGGAATGAGTTTCCGGCACTTCCATGGATTCAATTTGGCAATGCTAGGGAAGCAAGCGTGGCACATCACTACACACGCAGATACTATAGTTAGTAGAATTTTCAAGGCAAAATATTTTCCAAATAGTGACTTTATGGGGGCTCGCTTGGGCCACAATCCCAACTATGTTTGGCGTAGTATCTTCGCTTCACGGGTGGTTGTCAACTTGGGTGCTCGATGGAGGATTGGAAAGGGAGATAAGATTTTGGTATGGAAAGATCCTTGGCTCAAAGGAAGGAACGACAGTTTTGCTCGTTCACCTGTGGTAGTGGGTATGGAAGATTTACGTGTGTGTGATTTGTGGGACGATAATAGCAATGATTGGAACACAGCAATTGTGGATCAATTGTTTAATGAAAGTGAAGCCCAATTGATCAAGAAAATGCCAACATTTCAAAGTCTGGAGGAGGACACTATTTCTTGGTGGCGCAGCAAATCTGGACACTACACAGTGAGTTCCGCTTATTATGTTGTGATGGAATCAATTGTTGATAATTCACATCTCAGAATTTCCGGTGATTGGATGTCTATTTGGCGAGCTCGGATACCATCGAAAATTAAATTGCTTCTTTGGAGACTTGCTCGGGGGTGTCTTCCAACTCGTAATAACCTTACTCGGAGGCATGTGGAGTGTGAAAATAATTGTTCTTTTTGCGACAACCATGAAGAAACTGAATGGCATGTTTTTTACCATTGTACAGAAGCAAAGAAGGTATGGGAGGCTTGCGCATTATTGACTGATGTTGAAAACGCAATGACTGATGTTGAAAACGCAATGGCTGATGCTGATAGTCTCTGATCTGGTTTATTTAATTTTCTGCAGAATCATTGTGAGGATAAGGTGCGCAAATTTACATCGATGTTGTGGGTTCTTTGGCGGCGACAAAATGACAAAGTTTGGAACGGTAATGTGCAGCCGGTTGAACAAGCAGTTTGTAGTGCGCTGGATTATTTACACGAATGGTGCTAGGCGCGGGACAATCATGTTGCTGCTGGCCGTGCAGTCTCGCAGCAGCAGCCTAGTGACATTCGGTGGGAGAAACCGCAACCAGGAAGGTTCGAATGTAATGTTGATGCGGCCTTATTTGCTACGGAAAATCAATATGGCATTGGCATGTGTATTAGATCCTCAACGGGCAACTTTGTGAGAGGAAGAACTATGTGTTTCAATGGTACCCCAACACCACAAGAGGCGGAGGCGATTGGACTATGGAATGCTCTACTTTGGATTAGGGAGATGGGATTGCACTTGGTGACCATAGAGGTGGATTGTTTACCAGTTGTGAATGGCTTAAAGGCATCCTCGGTTACTAATAATGAATTTGGTGCCTTAGCTTCCAATTATAAGAATTTTTTATCTAGTTGTTTAAGCTTTCAGGTTAACTTTATCCGGAGACAAGCTAATCTTGCTGCTCATACTCTTGCAAGGGCTGCAAGATCATATGCTCGCTCCCATGTTTTCGATTTCATTCCATCTTGTATTGAATCTATTCTGCTTAATGAAATAAAGTAACTTCATTATTGTAAAAAAAAAGTTATATATATATAGTCGTTATATATATAATGTTTTTTACGACATCGACTAATCACCAAACGACATATTAAAAAAATGTTTGATTTTTTCTTAACTACATTTGAAATTTGAAGTCAATCGTACCATATATTTTTTTAGTTGTTGGTGTAAAAAAAAGTACAATGACAGT
The DNA here is from genome assembly GCA_963573325.1 of Astragalus glycyphyllos. Taxonomy (NCBI): domain Eukaryota; kingdom Viridiplantae; phylum Streptophyta; class Magnoliopsida; order Fabales; family Fabaceae; genus Astragalus; species Astragalus glycyphyllos. The sequence continues at coordinate 44,486,853 of OY754307.1, forward strand.
GTACTAAATTAAATTTTTTTATATAGAAAAAAGACTGATTCTCTTTATCAAAGAAATAAAATCTTCAAACATTAAAGCAAAATAAATATTTTTTTGACTGAAAAGGCAAAATATCATATTAAATAAATAGTCACTTTCAATTACTACAGAAGATTACGTTACGTTCTTAAATAAATAATATCCAGAAGATGGATTACATTGAACACAGTCATAACACAAGAATTGCGTTCCGATACACAACAATAATTATCAATATATTTTCCTTATCTAGAGAAACAAAATCAATTAATTAATAGCAACAATTATAGAAACTAGGAACCTTCATAGTAGTTCTCCGTATATTATGCAATCCTACACGCTACATCTTTGACCATTGAATCTATAAATAACAACACGCACGAGCGCGTAGTACTACGTATCTAAGCGAAAAAGGTAGCAGCAATCCGATGAAGTGGTCGGAATTAGAGACAACGGTAGGAGGAGGTTGCAAAGAACACCCAAATGATAAACAATTACCAGGTGTTTGTTCTTCTTGTTTAAGAGATAAACTTTCACAGCTTTACAAGAAGAATCCTATTGATCCTATATATAACTATTACCCTTCTCCTTCTTCTCCTTCTTCTCCTCAAACTTTTTCTTCTGTCACTGATGATGCTTCATTCAATGATCATGAGTCTTCAGCTCAACGTAGACGATTTCGTAGGAATGCTTCACATGCTATAGGTTCTGCTTCTTGTATGATAAGTTTTAATTATGGGTTGAACTTGAAGAAGAGTAGATCGCTTGTTTTTGTTTCAAGAAAGGGAATTAAAGAGAGAGATGTTGGTAGTGGAAGAGGAAGGAAGAAAGATGGGTTTTGGTCAAAGGTACTTAAATTGAAAAGAAAGGATTCGGAGGAATCTGTTGTGAATTCTAGCAGGAATTGAAGGGAGGGAGAGACGAGGTTAAATTTCATTTTTCCAAAGGTTGTATGATGTGTTGCATACAAAGATAATTCTGTATCATAATTTAGTGATGTTATTGTTTTCTGTTGTGACTTCTTCCAGAAAAATCAGAATTGTTTAAATTTCGATTGTACAATGTATTGTTATTCCTTCAAGATTAATTGGAAAAATCTTGCATTGTTTCCTCCTCCATGTGTACTATTTTTGAAGAAGAAAATTGTAGTTGTTGTGATTGAATGTGGATTTAACTATTGTACTAATTCTATTGTCCATTTAGATTTAGATAATTGCATTTGGTATGTTTTGTTTTGTAGGAAATGAGTATTTTAGTGTTGGAAAATGGTTTGAATTATTTGATGTGAATCAAAAGTCCTTTTGGAAGAAAGCCGGATGAAAAATGGAGAGGCAGAAAGATCCACGACCAGGGTGTGGTAGCCACTACGAGTGTGTTTTGTGGCCTGCAGTTGCAGTTTTGAGTGCTGTAAGGAAACACGGCTTGGGCATCTTTCCTGCCACACTCGTGTTTCGCAGTCTGTTGCTGCGTTTTCACTTAGAATTTGGACAATTTTAGTTCATTTTTCTCCTTAGCAATAAATAGAAATTAGAAATACTTGCATAAGGTTCTGAACTTCATATTTGAGATGAGCTTTAGAGGCCACGATCAAGGATCTTTATCTTCTTCCTTCTCTAAAATTTTGGTTTGAATGTTTTTTTAACCTATTCCGTGAATAATTACTTTGATATGATTGAGGAGTTTTCAACTTCTAGGAGTGGGTATATCCCTTGGTATGTTTATGATAATGAATTGATAGATTTCCCGGCCCTTTTATTGATTTGATTTTCATTTGATTCCATCCTTATTGTGTTTTCTATATATGTGATTTTGTTGGCCGCTTTTTTACATTTCATGGAGATGATTAGAGAATAACTGAGAGACGAACCTAATTGTTGGATCCTTAATTAAGGATTGGACTTGAGACCTAAATCACGAAAGTAGATTTAGTCTTTCGAGAAACCAATAAATTATCATAGAGCTTAATGAGTTTAGTTTGGATTCAATAACCAGGAAAGTAGTAATTGTTTCAATTGATCACAGTTTTTGTTACTCGGGAGAGAATATCAACTTTCTTAGGATCAATTCACCTTCAAAGATTATCAAAATTAGTAAAAGGGAAGTCAATTTTAAATCATAAAATCCTTGTGGTAAATCCCAATCCTAGGAGCTTTTTTTTTATCTTATAACAAATCTTTATTTAGTGGCATTTTTTCCCAATTTAACTAGATTATAATTAGTTGGTCTTCAAAAATCATGGTCCCTATAGGCCAACTGGGCTAGGTGAAAACGACCCAATTTTTCTCGTCATCTATTCAGGGAGTCCAGCCCAGCCCAAAATATCGAGCCACAGGCCGGCGCATTGAGATGGACCAAAATTAACACTTCTACGTTTGTTGCTATTTGCTAATGTCGTGGAGGCCTTGGTACGTAATGTTTTACCAAGTTCCCCAGACCATGCCAACTCTTCCCAACTACTAGTTTATTTCCAGAAACCTAGATAAACTTAGAGCATCCTCAATGGAGAAACTTAAATGGGTTCCATGTATACACATCACTCATTTATAATTTTTTAATAGTAGTACTTATATAAGAACCTCATTTCTCCAATCTAGAATTCCAACAAAATTTTCTAAATGGGCCCACTAAATTTTTATCATTTCACATTTTAACAATAACTTATACTATGACATATGAAAAGTAAATGTGTGAGTCTCTGCGCGTCAGAGGAGAGAATGTTTCTTATTCAAGACTCTTCTTAATAAGTACCCATTTTTCAATCTCCACAATGTGTATACTTATAAGATTCCAACTCTTAAGTGAGAAGAACCCCCCATTGTGGATGCTCTTACCTAGCTCAAATATGTTAAAATAATATTATTTTAATGTATAAATAGTGTTCTTCATTAAATCGAGAGGATCTAGATCAAAGGCCACCTATTTTTTTTGGTTGAGACTAGGGTATCCACCGCCGAACGCAATGACTAATCCTATAACTGAATTGAAGGCAAGGGCACCTATTTTGTACATATACCTATATGTGCACTCTCGAATGACATATAAAGGTTTGACCACAAAGTATTTATGAACTCACATATACAAAAGAAGTTGAAAACTTCTAGGGGAAACTGTAACAGCTAGGTGACCCCTTCTCTCCACTAAAACACTGTTAACAAGATCTGTCTTCTTCACCCTTGGAGGGGCAGCTATTTTGTTCCCAATAAATTTGTCCCTAAACGAACATGGCGTTTTCACACCAATTCATCTACCGCCTGAATTGTTAGGTGGTTTTGTCTGCATGCAGGGTGCCGTTTAGGAGAGAGAATCATCTTCAAATAGTGTGCGCACTTACTATTAAGATTACATTGAACTCGGTCGTAACACAATCTCGTTCCAATACACAATAACAATTATTAATATGTTATCGTTATCCTCACGGGAACAAAATCAAATTAATTAATAGCAACAATAGAAGTACGAACCTTCGGGTCGTCGACGTCTTTGTAGTATGTATTCCTACACGTTGCATCTTTGACCATTGAATCTATAAATAACCCCACGCACGAGGATTAGTACTAAACTACTACGTATATCCAAGCGAAAAAGGTAGCAGCAATCCGATGAAGTGGTCGGGATTAGAGGCAACAGCAGGAGGAGGGTGCAAGGAGCACCCAAATGATAAACAAGTGCCAGGTGTTTGCTCCTCTTGCTTAAGAGACAAACTTTCACAGCTCTACAACAAGAATCCTATGTATCCAATCTACTACTGTTATCCTTCTCCTTCTTCCCCTGCTTCTCCTCAGCCTTTGTCTTCTGCCACTGATGCCTCATCAAATGATCATGGGTCTTCGGCTCATAGTAGACGCTTTCGCAGGAATGCTTCACATGCTACCGGTTCTGCTTCCTGCATGCTAAGCTTCAATTATGGGTTGAACTTGAAGAAGAGTAAGTCGCTTGTCTTTGCTACAAGAAACAGATTTACAGTGAGGGATGTTATTGGAGGAGGGGGAAGGAAGAAAGATAGTTTTTGGTCCAAGGTACTCAAACTAAAGAGGAAGGATACAGAGGAATCTGTCGTGATAACCATTTGATGTATTGCATACATTAATGTATCTTATTTTCATTTTTTATATCTATAGTTGACCAAAAAATGAACGAGTAAAATCAAAGCAAAGATGAAGGATCCCATAAATTGAATGCAATCTTTGTATTAAAGTAATCATAATCATTAGATGGAATGAAATTATGAATCCAAGCCAGGCAAAACATTGGTGACAGTCTACTACTAGTACAGTTTGAAATATTCTAAGGATCAGCTAGCTTTTGTGTGACACTATTGATTTGTAATGTATAGATTTTCTCTTTAGCAGACTATCTTTCCATCTTTAGGCTGCAATTGGAGATTAAGTATTTTTTTCTAAGCACGGAATTTTAAAAAATTTCCCATTACTATACATGATAATATGGACCTGCATTGTCAATCATACAACACTTTACACTTGTAAGTTCTTGTAAAATGATGGATATCATCTAGAGGGACTACAAGTATCGATCTCCATCTTAATCGTCATCATTGTGAATAACTTGGTCCGAAGATGGCCGTTTAAGTCTTTGGAATATCTCATCAAGGGACTCGTTTGAGGACACATGAGAGACCGCATTTTCCTGTATTTGTTGCCGTAAGGGTAAAAACTTTTTTGCCCCTATGTTGGCCTTGAAACTCTGAAAGCCTGTCCTCATTGTATGCCATGTCGAAACCAAACCTGAAGATGGTGCTCCAGCTGAATTACCAGAATTACTATTGCCGCCATCAAGCACGGAATAAGTAGATCCTTCGTTTTTCTCTTGTGCCTTGAATTTAGATAATGTCCCACTCTGCTCTCTAATGGCTGCATACTTGCTGCTGATGGCTTCTCTGCTCGAACCATATCTTCTCGTCTCTTCATCCAAAGTTTTTGACATACTTCCATTTACTTCTTCTGTAATTAAATCAGAAGTTCTCTTCAATTCAACGCCATTCCTCTCCTGAATAAATATAATATAAAATGAGTAAACAATACCAAAATATAGTAATGACAGATATCACATATTGCAGTTTAAGAATCCATGAAAGTCAAATTGTTTGTGCTACATGACAGCCGAAACAAAGAAGACAAGATTTGGTCCACTTTTTCGGAGGTATGACATTGACTACATACCGTAATATTGTTGCCCGACTCAATATCAATACCATTGAAATTCCTTGCCAGTGGAACAACTTGCTCCCCAATTTTGTGTCCTTGTTCAAGCCAAGACCGCTCTACAAATAAAACAAAACCAATCAAGCATAAGTCAGTATTGATTAATTCACGTATGATTTGTCATTTACCGACTTAAACTAGAGTTTTGACGACAAAGGAAATTTTCATTTGATACCTCTTTGTAAAATAATTATTCCTGATGGATCGAAACCATCCATATCATCAGCTTCAGTTTTAAAAATATATCTCTTCCAACTCCCCAGAAAATCAAATACTCGGTCAAAGAAGTTGCTTGCGACCAAAAGGGTATATGTAACCATAATAAGTGGATAAATTTTGTTAAACTCATCTCCAAAGAAAGGGACAGCATTGTCAATGTTCCCCATTCGCTGCAATTGCAGACAAATTGCACACTAAATCAAAAGAGAAGGAAAAGGAGCAAAAATGTTCTGGGGTAAAAGTTCAAATGATTTAGCAGTTTCTAGCTTAGTCAAGCACAAATGAGAAAAATTATCGCGAAAAGAGATATATAAAAAATGTGTAAAACTAGATACTAAGACAACATAACTAATTAAATTTTTTTTTATCTAGGGCAAGAAAAGAAATAGCGAAAGAGAAGAAAATAAACTTCAGTCCACCAACTCAATGAAGAATTAGTTGAGTGCATTACGCCTTTTCTCTTACAATGCATGATTCGTATCCATAAAACAGAGTAATGAAAATGAGTAATTCCTTGAATTATGGTCACAATTCTGAGGGTCTCTCAGAATTGGAATGAACGATTACAATGATAGATGAAAATGAAAGTGATAAAACAGTGAAAATGGCACAGAGAATGCCAAGTTCCCAGCCCCAAGCCTATCCCAATCCCAGCCTAATGAAACAGTTACTCATTCCCCCTCTTATACTTCACATTCTCTTTCCAAATCATTCTGAATATTCTTTCCATTCCCCCCACTCACTGCCACGTAGGCAGAGTTTGTTATATCAGATTGTGGTGTGTGCTTGGGAGCTAGTGGTCCCCAAGTAATTGGTTTCCACTTCTTTCTTTCATAAACTTTAGGATTATTCCCAATGTGCCCTTCATTAACCTTGTTCGCATCAATACCCCCTCCTTCAAAATTCACCTTGTCCTCAAGGTGAAAGTATTGAGAGAGTAGCAGACTTAACGGTCTGCCTCCCGGATCCCACAGCTGGAAATTCAAGGGCTGAGTAATGTAAGAAGCATATTGATTTGCACCGGGATCCCATTGTTTGGAATACATTTCTGCCCTTAACCTTCTTGAAGCCTCTGATCCTTGAGGCAAGTGTTCCTCATATCTTTGAAAGAACTCCATAATATTTTCTCCAATTTTAGATGAATCACTGATGGTCTTCTTGAGCTGCTCATAGAGCAAATCAATGGCTTTCTTTGGAATTTTAGACTCGCTTTCTATTCCCCTTGCTTCTTGCAAGCACCTCTCCTCATTATTAAATTGGGAAGCTTTAATAATAGGGCTCTTGGGCATCTTAGAACTCATAGAAACACCACCATCACCAACAGATTTTATAACTGGCTGCAGCCGACCATTTCTTATATTTTGAGCCTTGTCTGCCTCAACTCCAAGTGTATATTGCACTTCCCATGTGTGACTAAACTGAATGAATACATAGTCTTTACACCTACCATTTCCCTCTTTGACAAATAATAAAAATGTTGCAACAAAGAGTACTTCTAATTTTTTAATAGCATAGGTTGTCTTCATCTTTTCAGAGCCCATGGAATCACCACCATAATACCCCATATTTTTTAAGGCCACCTAATTCCCATTGATGGACAAGTGGATGCATTTCTAAGAATGAAATATTTGTTAATTGCCCAAAACCATTGTTATAGCTTCTACCAACCCCCACTAGCAACTTTATTTGTTTCCCATCTCCTTTGAGCACCAGTTGCAACCCATTGCTATAGCTACTACTATTTTCGTCTTTGACAACCAAAAAAAATCTTGCAAGAAAGAGTTCTTCTAACCTTTTAATGGCAAGGATTGGAGATAGAAGTGGCTCTTCACATAGGGATGTTACGAACAGGATGTTGTGCTGCTCCACTCTATTTCTTTCTCCTTCGTTTCCTTGTAATGCTGACTTCATAACAGGGATTTGGGCAAAAATAATAAGGGTTTGGGCCTGGTCCATTAAAGTAGAATTTATACCCAATCCCTTTTCTTTTTGTAATACCCCCCAGCTATTAGTGAGTTTGGGAGGTGTAATTATTAAATATTGGGCCTGGCCCAATGAAGTAAAATTGATCTCCAGGTGCTTGAGAGCCCAATCTGCCCTAGATGCTGTCTCTCTACTCCAATCTTTGTCACGTTCAACCTCGTGAGAAAGAAACGACAACTCACGAGAAGTACGCAACTCATCAATGGCCGCTTCACAGATCGGCGGTAGCGCCGACTCCGGCGACATTTCTCCCGTCGTTGAATCTTCCGGCGACTCTGGCTCTGGTGGTTTCGGCGATGGCTTCTCCGGCGGCGGTTCTCCATCACTATCCTCACGTCGTCCTTCCTCAGCCCTGTTGTTCCTTCCATCCCCCTCTCCTTCGCATAACTCAGTCACAAGAGAGAGTGTCTTTTCTCGCAATCCACGATCTAGAACTACCTCCTCCACAGTTGCTCCGCCGTCTAACTCCTCCACCGGCGACTCTTTCAGCGGCGATTCTGCTGGTGGCAACTCGTCGTCACCGTCATCTTCGTCACTGTCACCTTCATCACCGTCATCTTGTTTCACGGTCACCCTTCCTCAACTACCGCGATAATCATTCTTTTCAGATTCCACCTCTGCGAAGTGTGTTTTGGCTTCGTCAACATAATCTTCCTTTTGTGTCTGGTTTTACAGCAACAAGGAGGTTTCCAACATTTCTACTGATGCCATCACATCCCTCCTCTTCTGGTTCCTTCTCGTCTTCGTTTTTTTCCGATTCACCCTCTTCCAACTGCTTCACTGATTTTGCAACCACATTGGACTTCTGGAATTTGAAATCTAACAAGATCTGGTCAATTTTCTCCAATACTTTATGTCTCCACCCACTCCTTCGAGATGGAGCATGATGCCGTCGAGTTCGACATCTCGTGTCTACTTGCTTCCTCCTATTCCAGTGTTGCTCTATCTCTTTGAGCCTTGCCTTCCATTTGTGCAAACTGTGCTCCGATTCTTCTGCTGTAGACTCCATGGCAGTATCTCTGACCTTCCTTTGAGCACCTTGGATCGTATGCTTTGATACCACTTGATACGTATCCATAAAACAGAGTAATGAAAATGAGTAATTCCTTGAATTATGGTCACAATTCTGAGGGTCTCTCAGAATTGGAATGAACGATTACAATGATAGATGAAAATGAAAGTGATAAAACAGTGAAAATGGCACAGAGAATGCCAAGTTCCCAGCCCCAAGCCTATCCCAATCCCAGCCTAATGAAACAGTTACTCATTCCCCCTCTTATACTTCACATTCTCTTTCCAAATCATTCTGAATATTCTTTCCATTCCCCCCACTCACTGCCACGTAGGCAGAGTTTGTTATATCAGATTGTGGTGTGTGCTTGGGTGCTAGTGATCCCCAAGTAATTGGTTTCCACTTCTTTCTTTCATAAACTTTAGGATTATTCCCGATGTGCCCTTCATTAACCTTGTTCGCATCAATGCATAATGCCCCAAATCATTATAACCATGAAATGGCAATTTCTAGGGTAACAACAACCAAAGCCTCGCCCTCCCAAGATAGGATGGCTACACAGATAACAAAAAGAACATAATATCCAGTCATGAACCATGTCAAATGATAGACCATTTTAAATCAGAATCCTCCCTAATGGTTTGGATTGTTAGGAAGTAATTTGATATATATGCCAAAAAGATAAGCAAGAAAAAGAAATATCATAAGAGACAGGAATACATTATACATCTTGTCAAAAAAAAAAAGGAATACATTATACATGGAATCACATCAAGTCTCCACAATTATCTTGGATTAGACAAGAAAATTGACAAGCTAATGAAAATTAACAAGTCAATGATAATTGACAGGCCAACGGATTCATAAGACTACCTGTTCGAATATAGTTGTTTTCTCAGGACCTAGGCGAATGAGATTGAGAAAGTTGTATGATACAGGGGGAGCATAACGGGCAACCATCCTGGGAACAAATAAGATAGAAGTATAATGAAATTCATTTGACGGCACATGCAAGTAAATAAACAAATACAAGTAGTAGTAGCTGCAGCAGCAGCAATAGCAAATAAATATAACACTCACGAGCATATCATAAGTAAGTTAACTGAGCTGGTCTGTCTGGGTGTCAGTGAGTAAAACATCAACATTCCGATTTTGAACAAGGAATAGTATGTGCACATGCACATGTACATGAGTGGAACAAAAGCAAACACCTGTACAAGAAATTGAAGGTAAGTGATCTCATACAATCATACAAACATCTGAGTGCGAACAAAGAAGTATATCATATAGTACATCATGATTCACATTATTGTAAATAAATAGATTGTTATATTTGACAGTACAGAGACACTGGACTCTAAATTAACAAATGTGCATCTGTGATGCTAGAACAGTTGAACACAACATTCACACGAGATTCAAAAAAAGGAGCTTGCCTTAATTTCAAATAATATAGCAGCAATGGATAGATTCAAAAGCATTAGGTTGAAGCAAAGACACATTATGTGAGATTCCATTGGCAATTTATTTGCATTATATACATCCCCGAGTGAAACAGGTTCAAAGTTTGTTCTCATAAAAAAGAGAGAGACAAAGACCCACCCATATTAGGAGAAAAGTACACATGCTGTAAACCAATATACCAACAAAAGCCCATCTTAATCACAAAGTTTATGAGATAGGATAGACTTCAATTGTTTAAAATGTTACATGATCTCCAAATGAATCAGAACCAAATATTCATCCATAATTTTTTTAATGCTCTGTTAGGTAAAAAGTAGCGGATAGCGGATAAGCTAGCGGATAGCGGATAAGCTAGCTGATAGCAAACAATGTGTTTGGTAAAACTAGCAGTTGAACTGACTGATAAATGTAAAATGACATAAAAGGACATATTTATTCAATTCATGATTACATTTATTTAATAAGGATAGAGAAGTAATTTAAGGAAAACAAAAAGGGTACTTGAAGTAGCGTTTGAAAAAACGTGTACTCTTCACCCGCTAGTTTCATTCGCTATCCGTAGCGAATGGGACGCGCCAAACAGAGCCTAAAAAGATGAAAAACATTTTGCGCAAACACACACACACACAGAGCAAATCAATGTTCACCATACAAAAAGAGTCTCTAAGAGACTCGGTCTACCTGCACAAGCATCTTCTGTGTTCCTACAGATTTTATAAGAACGGAGAAAAATAAATATTTTACATAGATATACAGCATCTCAAGGTCCACCCTACCAAAAAAAAAAAACTCGAAAACTCGGTTTACCTGCACAAGCATTTCCTGTGTTCGAACGGATTTTATAAGAATGGAGAAAAGCGATAGATCAACGCTAGGCAGAAGAGTTGCCTCTGCTAAAAGAATCGCAACAGACATGATGCCAAGTAAAACAGCCAAGCCTTTCTCAACTTGTTTCCTTAAAATGCATTTCCAGAAAAATTCTGCAAAATGAGATGAAATAATGTAACATGAGATGTAGCAAGAAACCTAAGGTAAGATAAAAATGAGATGAAACTTAATAATTTTTTAGGCCAAAAACAACATAGGCATATACGAGTAAACTATGTTGACTTCTCTTCAGGTGTGTCAATACTGTACTCAAATTCTCTCATTGCAAAACCTAAGGAGGTCAAATTTATTTTCACTATCTGCAATATTGCTACAGAGGTCTCATTTACATAGCAAGCATCTGAGCAACTCGAATATGGAGTATTACTTTTGCATTAATATCTTTACAGAAACAGAAAATATCTACAGGGGCATCACAAAAAACTAATCAAAACAGCATTACAATTTTAAAATACGCAATGCTATTCCAGATGCGGTAAATAAATATTCCAAGAAGTTAGGAGCAAACAGGTTTAATAATAATTTTCAAAATTACCCAAAGTATCAAATAGTGACCCCAACTTGCCAGTCCGATCAGGTCTGATGCTTGAATTATATTCCCTGAAATATAGCATGGGGAAGGTGAGCTAGAACTGTACTATATGACAGAAGGATATTGAAGTTGGGCAAACAAACAAAACAAAAAATAAAATTAGAAGCAAACCATCCAGTTGAGTTGCGGCGTTCATAATTTTTTATCGTATCTTCCAACTCAAGGGCTTCGCGAACATAAGTCATATACTCACTGCAAAAAGCGAACAATATGAAAAGAAGTTTGAGAATTACTGAAGGAAATCTAAGATACCTTTGTTGCATAGAGTTAGAAGAGCTGCAGCAAATAACAAGGCTGCCATATATATCATATCACCACACATCAATCGTTTTATAAGAGACAAGTAATCTATTTCACCACTGGTAAGAAAGCTAGATTTTGCAGGGTGTGTGTCATATTAATAGATACCAGGCCTAGGAAGCTAAGATGAAACTCTTCCGGTCCAAATAAACCCAGAAGTAAAAAATTAACAACCAGAATTATTAATTAAACCAACTGTAAGAGTAAGTAGCGCGTGTAATATAAAAGAAAAAAACCTAGAAAGTAATATGTGAGTAGAAATTTGATTTTCACTTATCAAAATAAGGCTGTAGACATTATCATTGTTATATATGTCAAGTCATATATAACAATTGAATTCACCATGAATGATGTATAGGATTCAAGAACACATAATACGACTAAAGGGAAAATTGATCACGGGCTTACCTTTTATATCTGTAATACTCCTCGCGAGCATTTCGAAGATGACGCCTTAGTGTCGCCATTGACTTTTCGTCTGTATCATAATCCATATCATTTTCCCCTAATCGACCACCTTGTGGTTTGAAAGACGGGTCTTCTCTAAACTGAAAATTTGAAAGTTATATCTAAACAAGGATAACAATACAGCTTCTGTATCAAAATCCACAATCAAATATGGTAAGCTAAAATGCCCAATACCATTTTATTAAGCATATCGTCAATGACATCCATATAAGGTCTCAAAGGATCCCGCTTGGACATCTGCTTGGATGTTGCTTGGGCAACCTAAACAAATGTACAATCATTAAGCTCCGAGAATTGTGTGTCTGTGTTAGGGGGAGGGGGCTGTAAGGCACAAATAGAGTTACACAAAAAGGAAGCAATTCTTATTTTGCATCATAATCATGCCCAAAAACAAAGCACAGCATAATGCATTTGAGATCTTTCATATACGAAGAAAAAAAAATTGAATCCAATATTTCATGATATTTATATTATCAACAATACATTGCTCACAAGCGATATTCTCCCAAAAAATGGCAAAGAAATGTAGAATTGTTAGAGATGATGGTCAAATACCCCTCGCTGACACTTCACTCAAAATCTTACCATAACTTGCCACAAACAAGTTATTAGTTACTTTTATAAGAAAAGAGAAGGAAAGGAACAAGAAGTCAGACACTGAATGACATATTTTCTTCTCACCGTGAGTTTCAAAATTTGATACATTTCCAATTTATCCAGAGCTTAGGAAGTCAACTGGAGAAAGACGGCTAGTAAGCTTTTTAAATAAAATTAAGACACAAATCACAAGTCACAACAAGAAAAGGAGGTTCTATATTGCTTCCAAGTGAAGATTTTGAAACCGTAAATGTGCACTAGGGAAACAGCCACAACCAAGCCCTGTCCCCCCGTACATGGGTTCAGTTACATAGGCTAAATGACTAAATTGGGCTCTATCAAAAACCAAAGCTATATAAATCAATTTACAGTAATGTCCTCTCAAAAGTAAAATTGCAAAATACATTTAAATGTCAAATTAAAAAAGCCACTTACAACGATAGCATTTGAAAGTTCTTGGTGAGCATCATCAAGTTTGACAGCCATCTGGGCAATTTTGTGGGAAAGAACTTTCTGGCGGGTGGTCCAGTCGGCATTTCTCCATATGCTTTTAGGAATTTCACTTAAGCCAAAGCCAAGTAGAAATACACCAGTAACAAGTCCAAAAGTATTTGAGCAACCCATGGCAAATCCCAAAAGACTTCCACTCCTGCTTACAAAAGTATCAACCAATAGAATCATTCATAAAAAAGTGTGGCTTCCTTTAAAACCAAAAAGAAAAACACATAAATATACTAATAAAAAAGCTCTATCACATGCAAATAACCATGACAAAAATAGACAAATGGGTGGGCAATGAGCAGATATTTATGTGTCCGTTACTTTAAAATAATACAAGCCACTGACTAATGAAAGCCATGACTTGACTTACATATACAACTTAGACCTGTAATTTCTTTATTCCATGAGCCTAGTTCAACTTGATTGGGACATCCACTTACCGATGTCTGGATTCATGGAAGGGAAAGGATTGGAATGGAATAGAATGCAATTAAATCATAATAGGTTAATTAGGTTCCATTGTTTAGATTGTTTGAAACAGGATCGAATGAAATGGAACGTTATGAAATGCATCCCATCCTATTCCATTCAATTTCTTCCCCTCCAAATTGGAGGTATGAGGTGGAACCAACCTTCTTACCCATTCCATCTTAAAAATATCCAAATAGTCCATAACAATTGATGCGAACAAGGTTAATGAAGGGCACATTGGGAATAATCCTAAAGTTTATGAAAGAAAGAAGTAGAAACCAATTACTTGGGGACCACTAGCACAAGCACAAGCACAAGCACAAGCACACAAGCACACACCACAATCTGATATAACAAACTCTGCCTACATGGCAGTGAGTGGGGGAATGGAAAGAATATTCAGAATGAGTTGGAAAGAGAATGGGAGGTATAAGAGGGGGAATGAGTAACTGTTTCATTAGGCTGGGATTGGGATAGGACCTGGGATAGGACCTGGGCTAGGACCTGGCATTCTTGTGCCATTTTACTGTTTCATTGTTCATCTTTTCATTTCTTTCTTGTAATCGTTCACCATCAATCCAGGGAGATCCTCTGAATTGAGTTATAAATTTATAATACAAAGGAATTGAGTTATCTCTTTTATTCTGTTTTTGGATAGCCATCAACAACCTATTCTGTTCTATCCCATTATGTTCCATTTTATTCTATACTAGATACCCAAACACAGTCTAGAAGTTTCTGGTAGGAGATTCAATACTCTAATGGGACGTCCTATCACTTTCCCCTTCCCTTCCCAGGCTGCCAAGCGGGGATCCATAAACAGTTAGGCACCACTCTAATCATCAATATGATGTAGTCCTAGCATGGTCTAGTACCCAAAAAAACAACTAAACTTTATTTCAAATGATTTCGCAACTTTTCAGCATGTACTTATCTATAACATTGTATCCTCTACAGCTAGCAAAGATGGGACTATATTGTAGTTTTTTAAAATGTCCTCAAAGAGTCACTGTTTTAGCCTCACAGAGTAAATGCACAGATGTCAAAGACTTTAGAAGTTAGATAATTAGATTGAAAGGAACTTGCAAATGCAATGCTTTGTAAGGTAGAGTACTGTTCTACGGAAGCCTCTTATAAACACATGGGCGGGAGGAGAGAACGAGGGAAGAGGGTTTGATCTATACAAGCTCAAATTTCATGAATACATCAGTCACTCGTATCATAACGAAGTATGCAGCCAAACATCAAAAAAAGCTTGTCTGCATATAAGAGTACATAATAAAAAAGAAATTAGTTGTCAATGCCAATCATCTCATGTGTCCTTGAAGAAGCTGTATGAGCTATGCAGTTAGAATGTGGAAACAACAATCTTGATGTGTGCGTGTGTGTATGAAAGAAAGAGGTAATAGCTCGGAGCTAACATCATACTAAAACAAGCTAAAATCAACATCCAAAAATAAATAATGCTAACCAACCAGGTCTTGTGCATCATAATGAGAAGAATAAGTCCGAAAAGGCCAATGGATCCCACAATTAGATAGAAGACCAAATTAACATGTACACTAGTCTTCAACCTTTCTGATACAGTGAAATCTCCGGCATCTTCAAAACCCTGAATAAGGGGCACCACAGCCCTGCTTCGGATAAAATATTTCAATATATGAGGAAATTTGCATCTCAGATCAGTAAAAACTATTTATATATTTCCCTACCAATCATGCTAAGTGTGTAGGCAAGTATATGAGAAAACAAGGAAAAATCACAACACCGTGAATTCACAATATAGCGCACACACAAAATCAATTAAGTATTACGATTTATGTATAGTAGTTTTATCACTTGTTATTTATTATTATATCCAGTGTATCTCAAAGTCTGTTTTATAGCAGAAAATTGTTAACATGCATCCATGCGTTATGAATGAGGAAATTTAATATTAAACACAACAAAAGAAAATTATATTAACATATAAACATAATCAAATACGTGTTGCTGAATCATATTGAAGAGTTACTTTTACTTCAGCTTTATTCCGCTAAATATCAATATCTAACATGGCGCAGCATAGTCCACAGACTAAAAACAAGGATCCTTGAGAAATGCAACACTTCAGGCGGTGATGTCAAATCGCCGCTATGCCGGCGCCATGGCATCATGGCATAGCGGTTTCTATAACAGCCGCCATGGGCCACAAAGCCATAATTCACCATATTTATATAGTGGATTTTGGGCGGGCCGCCATAATCCACCGTCAATCATTGATAGCACTGCTTAAAGGCATTGAGAAAGCAAAGTAACTTTACATGATAAGATAAACCAATCTCACTAAAAAAGCTTGGGAGTTTAGATCATCAATCAACATGTGGATCTCAAAATTGACCTGCCTTTCTAAATCGGACAACTCATTTGAAGTACGCAGAACAAAAGACTGTTGGAGTGATGCAAACATATAATTGCGAAAACTTTAAACTGAGCGTACCAAGTAAGCAAAAATGTACTCCAATATGACCAGCTCCAAAAGAAGGAAATACCCCCATTCTCATTGTGAGAAGAGATTGTCTGTAAGTATCATAGAAACACCATTAATGAATGAAATAATGCACATACAGTTCTTCAATTAACCACGATTCTCAATTAAACACGACTCTTTTCACGTTATAACAACATAAAGTTCCAAAAAATCTCCTTTTGAAGGAAAGGGTAAAAAAAGCTTATCATTAGCCAAAGAACAGTCAAATTAAACTGAATATGAAAGAAGAGACAATAAAAACCTTGATTTGATTGGCACAAGCTTAACTACAGAGTAAAAAAGGTATAAAGCTGTCTGGCCCATAATAAGGAGGCGGCAATTTTTTTGTTAAAACTTGGGAGTTTTGACACTGTTAGAATATAGATAACATGAAGATTTCCTAGATACTATCTATATTTCAACAGAAACTAATGCAATGTAAATCATCTCGGTGCTTATAGTTATGAATAATTAAAATCATCGTTCTAGTTTCTAATTTCTAATTTAAAAATAAGCTGTTTGTAATATGCATTTGTCATTTGCCTAGTTGCCTTTATATGCTATTGCCAGTATCTGTGAAGAGTAAGGGAAGAACCAGCTATATCTGTGAACCTTTCTCAGTTTTGTTTCTATACTAAATTACTAATCACACACTCAACTCAACATTGTTTTTCTGACCAACTCTAACTCCGGCTCCCTCACTAGGCTAAACACTCCTAAAAGTCCATTTCCAAATCTTATACTTATAATGCTGAATTAAACAAATCTACACAAAAACAGATTATATAACAAAACAATTGAAATTTCTAAGAAAGAAAAGTAAAAACGAAATCCGCGAATGCGAATTGATCAATAATCAATAATAGAATCGGAAATCAAGGAATTGGCAGGCATAGTTAGAAGACACGGATTATACTATACGGTTAAGAGAATCGGAAAGGAAAAGAAACGGTACCGCCCAAATGTCAGCAGGGACGAGGATGATAACGGAAAGGGAACAAAACCAAGTATATCCAACGGTGAAAAGCACGTAACGAGGAACTTCTGGACCAGCGAAGTATCTCAACGTGAAAAGCACCATTCCCGTTGTTAAAGGCAACGAGATCAAGTAAAAAACCCACATCTCTCTAACTCTCTCTTACACGCACTCTTTTTTTGATCAGCAACAGTGATCGGAGAGATAGATCAGAGATCGGTTGCAAAATTGGAATCACGGGCACGGTGTGGCGTTTTATTAGGTGAGGTATTGATATCTACGCGCCTGCACCAGCCCCACCCCTTGGTGCGCCACACGAACTTCGAAGTGGGAGCTAGCGTAGCGCTTTCGTTTGGTAGTTTTTTTTTGTTGTCTGAATTGGATGGAGCCTCGCTTGAGCTCCAAACGAGGTATTTAGGGTTAAGTTAAAACGGTTGCCACCGCATTCGTCTCCGGCGAAAAGAGCACCTCTTCTTTGCTTATGCTTCAAGTGTTTCTCTTTCTCCCTGTTTTTTTTGCCTTCTTTATTTCCTTGATAAAACGTGAATGAATTGGGAATGTAACTGAACGGAAGTTTTCTTTTTCTTTTTTGGTGTTCTACAATTCTACGCTTGAACAATTTTTTCTAGAGTAAAGGCCTAAATACAATTTCCTCGCGGGACAAATTAGTCTCGACAATTTTTATGGGATATATTGATCCCTGACAATTCTAAAATGAGACACGTTAATCCCTTTGTTCTTTTAGTCGTTGTCAGCACAGTTAATGCCTCCTACGTGCCACGTTAAGTGTCACGTTGTCACGTCAAACGCCACGTAAGTATTTATTTTAGGCCAACTAAGTCCCCAACGTTACAAATTTGAAAAAGGGACAAATCAGTCCCTGACAATTTTGGGGCAAATTCGCCCCTGAGTCATCTTCAACCTTAAAACTCTCGTTTGTGATGCCAGTTCTAGGGGCAGCAATAGATGGTTTTGATGCCAGTTCAGATTTCTCATCATGGACCTACAATCACTCATCTCTTCTTCGTAGATGATTGCTTGTTGTTTACCAAGGCCAAGAATTCCCAGGTTAGACTTGTTAAAGAAGTTATTGAGTCTTTTTGTTTATCTTCGGGCATGAAAATCAATGTGCATAAGTCTAGATTCCTCCCCTCAAAAAATCTTCCTAAAGCTAAGGTTAATAAGTTTGAGCGCATAATTGATTATCTTGGTTTTCCTATGCTTCAGGGAAGAGTCACAAATGCCAATTTTAATTACATTACTGATAAAGTCAGTGCTAGATTAATAAGTTGGAAAAGCAAATTTCTCAGCAGGGACCAGTAGAGTGACTTTAGCTAAGTCTGTTCTAAGCTCCATGTCTATTTATTCTATGAACAATCTCTGGCTGCCTTAAGGTATATGTGTCAGACTAGAATATTGTATCAAGCAGTTTATTTGGGGTGGACCTCACTACTGTCATTAGGTGAAATGGAGCATTGTTAATAGACCTAAGAGTTGTGGAGGCTTGGGCTTGGGGAAGTCACGACATGTCAATACTGCCATGTTAGGTAAACATCTTTGGGAGGACATACACAAACCTGAAAAGCTTTGGGTTCAACTTCTGAGGAACACATTTTCAATACCACTTTATGCAAAGGGGCATCCTACACTTGGCAATCTATCCTCAAAGTTGTGAACATCCTTAAACCTGGATATATCAATAGAATAGGGATGAGTGATGTTTCTTTATGGTATGAAAAATTGTTGCACAGAGGAAGGATTAGTGACTTCATTCCCTTTGTTGATATCCATGATGTCTATCTTCTGATTAGAGATGTGGTCATTGATGGTACATGACAATTCAACTTGCTCTATACACAAATTCCCGATGAAATTTAGCTTGAAATGCAAAGCATTTTCCTTAACTCTGATTCAAGAGACAAGCTCATTTGGGAACATTCCTCATCAGGCACTTATTCGGCTAAAAATGCTTATGCTTGGCTTGTTAATCAACATAAACCTGTACAACATACTTGAATGGTGACAACCCTGAGTGGAAATGGATCTGGAAATTGAAACTGCCTGAAAATTTAAAACACTTTGTTTGGTTGGTAATGCACAACGGTCTCCCTACTAATTTTTACAGGTTTACCAGACATATCACACAGGACCAATTCTGCCATAGATGTGGATTTCATATTGAATCTCTACTGCATATTGTCCAACGGATTTATACATCTGATCTATTTTTTGATTTAATAATTTGCAGGACTTTGATTTGGATGATCCCCTCATTTGGTTCATGACAAATGCAACAGGTAATTTTGGTCCTCTATTCACTATAACCTGTAACACCCCAATCTTCGTATTACTACGCTTTTGTTTATTCGCGAATATAATAGTAACTTTTGTGATATGTTGGGCGTCTTTCGCCTGTGTAATTATATATTTTAGTAACATTTATCATTCATTTTATGTGTATTTGAATTAATGAAATATGTTGAAATGACAATAAACCATATTTTTACGGTATATCGATAGTACAATGTTATATTGAACTATTGGTATTTGAAACATTATTATTTTAGTTGACAATTTTATTTTATAAGTTAATTAGTATTTTAGATTTTATTTATTTTATAAGTTATTTTAGGCTACTGAGGTGTTAAAATAATAGTTGTAGTGAAATTAAGCTTTAAAAACAAGTTAAAATGGATTTTGGATTTTTTTAACACTGCCGTGTTTTTTTAATTATACAACACCTTTTTTTTACTACCAACACCCATGTCACTTACTCCAACTCTTCAGCAGTCCAACCCAGGCCCAGAACCCGACCCAGGTCTCCCTTCTTCTTCCTCACGCACAACACGTCAAACCCTCACCTTTTCCTTCCTCCATCTTGTTCTAACTCCCTACACCACGGCTAACCCCCAAACTTCACAATCCAACACAAAATCATCCTTTGAATTCAATTATAGTGTCCGTTCGATCAATCGGAGTTCCATTCCTTGAGCTTTCTCTCTCCAGACGAGCTCTAATTCACATTTTCCGACAACCATAATTTCCTGTTGGAAAAACGGACGTCGTTTTTGGATTCTGCGCGTCGAAACCTTCGGGAAGCACTAGTCCTTCTTTCACTCCAGTGAAGTTGACGTCGGACCCTTCGTGACTTGTTATTCCGGTGAGTCGTTTTCGGTCATTCTTTTTATTTAGTTTTAGTTTTGTTTCAACTCTAATACATTCCAAAAAATATTTGAAATGAATCCTATACTGTTTATAGCCACCTTTCGCTTCCCGAGTGGCCCGTACATTTTATGTATCTAAGTTTTATTAAAAATTTAATATATTTACTATAGACAATTATATTTAATCCATAGAAGTTTAATATATATGTATATGTTGCTATAAGCTTATGATGTTGTTATATTAAAAGAAAAGACCTATATAGTTAGGGTATGACTTACAATATTTTAATGTTTTAGTTTTTCAAACTATATTTTAGTACATCACTTTTAAATGATTTTATAAATACAGAAGAGATTATATAGTATATCGATTTGGTAATGATTGTTTTGTTTATAGTATTTATGTTTGACGCGTTGCGATTGTGACTATCAATGAATAATGAGAAGCATAATTACTGTGCGAGTGTGAATGAAGCTCACCACGACATTCAACTTGAGTATGCTAAGAAGAAAAGACTGCAAGGATTTTTAAGGAATAGATGATTTTCGATTTTCAATATTAACACAAAGGCTTTACCGAAGAAAATATAGTTTGTTTTTCTTCAAAATTTTGCGCAACTACGTTTCTGCTATAAAATAAAAATAGGGTGTTCCATAACCTGCTGGATGTTATGGAGAGCCCGTAATGATGAAGTCATCTCTGACTCTCGGTGGGAAAATTGGAAAATTATTAGTAGAATTTGTTCTCTCTTGGATATTGCTCACAAGGCCTTTGCTTCAGACTCAAACAATAGACAACAACGACTAGTATATTGGAGTTCCCCTCCTGATCCGTGGCTCAAATTAAATGTGGATGGAAGCTCTTTGGGTAATCTCGGTTGTTCGGGATATGGAGGTCTTTTTAGGAATAACCTGGGGCAATGGATTCTTGGCTTCTCTGGTGGTTGTGACATAACAACTATCGTGAATGTTGAACTTCAGACTATTGCCAAGGGCCTTATGATTGCTTGAAATAACGACTTTCGAATTATTTGTTAATCTGATTTTACCACCACCATTTCTCTTATTGAAGCAGAAGTGCCTCAATCTCACCCCTATGCTCAATTATTAACCACATTAATCTAGATTTGCAGCTATCCTTTACTCATTCATTCAGGGAAGGAAATTCTCGTGCTGATTGGTTTGCTAAATATGGCTCTTCTATGGGACAGAGTTGTCACAATTGGATTCAGTGTCATTCGACTATTCATACCACACTCTAGCTGATGCCTTAGGCATAACTAAGATTAGAGCTTAGTTCCTTTTTCTTTGTCTCTCTGTCTTTTCCTTTCATTATAATAAAAAAATATAGGCAAAATTACAACAGAGGACCTTTAAGTTATTTATTTGTAACAATTTGACCCTTTAAGTTTTTTTTTGTACCAAATAGGCCCATTATGTTACCTAACGTTGGCACCGTTGGCCCTTTTAGTAAAATGTCATATCGTTGATTATATCAAAATACACCAAAATATGTTTGGTTGCATCAAAATACATAAGCTAGAATAATCACAATATATAAAGTAGCATTACATCAAAATACATAAGCAAGAGTAATCACTAAAATGGCCTATTTGTTACAAAAAAACTTAAAGGGCCAACTTGTTACAAATAAATAACTTAAAGGTCATCTGGTGTAATTTTGCCAAAAATATATCAAATACAAATGCTCCACTAGACAAATCTCTTAGAGTTGCTTATCATATATGTATCATATCTTGAAAAGGAAAAAACTTAGGGGCAGTTCCGTAGGTGCAGTTGGTGCTGTATTCAAATCACACTATGACTCATTTAATGAGAATTTTTTCCTCCATATCTTATTTTATATTTTATTATTGAGTTTAATTAGTATACACATTGTTTGTAAAACTTATTACACTATCCAACAATCACAAAACATGGCAGGGATAATACATCAGGTGGTTACTAATTGAATAACTTCTTTTTAATGATGTATCAACCTATAATTGGTACATAATGTAAAACATGTATACATGTATTCGGTATATAAATTAAAATCTTTATTATTTTGTTATTTAATTATTTGATTATTATTTTATTTTATATGCAATAAATAATACTACTAATAATACTACTAAATAATAAATAGTAGGGAAGACAACTTTGTTGGTTAGGGCAACCAATCGGAATTGAACAACTAGACTTTGCGATCCGTATACTGTGTCTAAAGGCATCGCAGCCGTTTATTTAGATTTGAGAAAACACAACTTAACACTTTACTAACCGTTCGATTCCAAACAGAGAAAGCACACGGATAGCGAATCGTATCCATCCGATCACGGACCCACGCCCCACTCAACACGCCATATATAGATCCTCATCACTTTCAAGTCACAAACTTTAGATTCTCTTCGCATTCCCAAGATTCAGCCAAAGAGTTTCTAAGAAGAAGATCAAAGTCCTTCGAGGTTGGTCATCTTCTCGAATTTTGGAAAATTAGGGTTTACCTTTTCATTCGCTGCGTTAATTCTTTCTATACGTTTGTGTTCTTGTGGGTTTGAATGTTAGGTTTTCTTTCAAATTGCACGTGATAAATAAAACCGTTTTTTTTTGGACATATTTTCAATTAGTTAATCTAGGGTTCCATAATATAACGTGAAATTAGTCTATAATTTCATTCGACAATTCTTTTGTATTTCTTGACTGTTAATAAAAAATCACGCTTTGCAGTTATGATTTGAAACTTGTAGAATTAGGTTACTCGATGATTTGGGGGCGAGAAAGTCATAGTTTTGTTTTTCGTATTTATTTTGATTTGATTTTGATGTTTTGCATTTCTGTGTTATTCTGAAGTTAATGTTTGGCGTTGATACAGATGGCTCGTACAAAACAGACCGCTCGTAAATCTACCGGTGGAAAGGCTCCCAGGAAGCAGCTTGCTACCAAGGTCTGGCTTGAAATTTTCATCTTTACCATTATACTTTCAATTTGTATAAATTTGTATATGATGATGATGTTTGAATTTGTGTTCTGAGTTTTTTTTGCTGTTTTTTATTTTTGCTTTAGGCTGCACGTAAGTCTGCCCCAACTACTGGTGGGGTGAAGAAGCCACATCGCTATCGTCCTGGTACCGTTGCTCTTCGGTGAGTTTTTTCCCATGAAAGGGTAGTTTGATACGCTCTTATGTTTTGATTTTAGGGTTTGTAGTTTTGTTATGGTTTCTAATATTTGGATTGGTGTTTGGAACAGTGAAATTAGGAAGTACCAGAAGAGTACTGAACTTCTGATCAGGAAACTTCCTTTCCAGAGGCTTGTTCGTGAAATTGCACAAGACTTTAAGGTAATGTGCAATTGTATTGATTGATTGATGTTTGATCTTGTAGATTTTGATCAAAATTGATTGTTAACGATGTTTATTGTGGATGTTGCAGACTGATCTGCGTTTCCAGAGCCACGCTGTGCTTGCGTTGCAAGAAGCTGCTGAAGCATACTTAGTTGGCCTCTTTGAGGACACTAACTTGTGTGCTATCCATGCCAAGCGTGTTACTATCATGCCCAAGGATATCCAATTGGCAAGAAGGATCCGTGGTGAACGTGCTTAAGCTTAAGAGCGGAGGCTTTGTGCTGTGCAGATCGTGGCTGTGGACAGTGTTTTGTTTTTCAAACTTCTTTTTATTTGTAAGTTATTAGCGAAAGTGTTTACTGGCTGGCAGGCAGATTAACTTTCATAGGAATATATTGCTATCGTTTTGTGTAAGGTCTGATCTGTGGAAATTAGGACATAATTGCTCAAGTGTTTTGGTTCTGCAAAGGATCTTGTTTTCTGGATTTAAAATGTTGACAGCAATTTATTGAATCTAATATAGTTGATTATGCTTATTTGTTTGAATCTCTTGATATAGTTTTATGTGGGCTCTTATCTGTAAGAAAGCATTCTATATTGCATGATAGGAGATTTGTAGACATGGATGTATTGGTTTTTCTTTAAGAAAAAGCTTTAAATTAAGAAAAGCTTTAAATGGTTCTTCGAAGGGAATAAATCCTTCAATCTCATTTGCGCAGTTTATGGTGTGTTGGAGTTCCTAATGTTTTTGACATTTAAGTGCTCAGAGATATGATACTTGTCAAATAAACACAAATATTTGGCAATATAGGAGCATATCTCCTTGGATTTAGCACTGATATGAATCAGTTTTGGTAGACAGATTGTTGAAATATGATCATTTAATTTCGCTCGAACAACTTTATACAACAACGAATAGTAACTTTTATTGCTAAAGGAATCCAATACTTGGAATTTCTAAATCTAGATTGAGTGACTGATCCGTTGTTTACTTGTACAAGTATGTTTTGGCAAGAGATGTTTTCGTTGCATGGTATATACTATATTGTGAAAGATGTCTTCTTCCTAAAGCCTGGAAATGGATGGCCAAACGTAAGTGGTGGACTATTCTGTGGAGTTCTAATTGTAGTGTTTTGCATCTGAACAGCCTATAAGACTTGGTCATAATTTTGAGAAGGATAGATACAGATTGTTTCAGAGGCTTAGGGAGTAGGAAAGCAACTTACAACTTTACACATCACATAATATAGATAATAACCTGTTCATGAATTGTTAAGGAAGATTGATTCTAATTTATATCCAAATAATAGCCATCTACCCATAAAATGTCGATGTACTCTTCATAAAAAAAGCTTTCATCGTTTTGTCATAAAAGAATATAGGCAAATTGGTGATTGAGCTCTATTAAGTAAATTGGGCAATATTTTTTGATAAGTAAACTTTCGTCTTCTCTAGATAAAAATAAAATTGGCCAATCAAGCTGAAATGTTAGAAGGCTAGAGACACTATCTATGGAGGATTGGCAAAAGGTTCATCGAGAGTCAACAACTTGATTTGGCTTGTTTAGGTAATGGGTTGGGTACCCTTTGTATTCTTGTTTTTTCTTTTTGCTACAAAGGCAAAATGAAAAACCAAAACAAAAAGAGGCCTAAAACTTGTTGGAGGAGAATATAAAATAACAAAATGATCTGTTCCTTGAACACCCATTTTTGTTATGAAATTAGCACACTAGTTTCCTTCTCTCAAAGGTATGCTGCACCACTTAAAACTCCCAAATTCTTTGTACATTTTTGTTAATACAATTTACCTATCAAAAAACACACGTTAGTGTTTTAGAAACACGAAAAATAAATCAAATTGGAATTTGGCATAAATAAAGGGGTGTTCCGTGTTTGGCCGATCAAAGACATTTGTATCTCCTCGTGTCGTGTCATTACACATTTACACATTCATTGGGAAGTAATTTACAATTATTAATTTGAGGCTAAAAATGAAAGTTATTAAACAACACTTATTTCCGAATATCTTTTACTATAGCAGGACGCGATATTTATTATGAGAGGAACTGAAAAATCAATATATTTTCTCTGATGTGGTAATACATACTATACTAATAATTATCTAAAGATAGAGGATGTCAGCCGGTTTAGGGCTGCTATTCAAGAAAAAACCATAGTTTATTTTCAGGTCTTATTCTTAACGACGAATTATATAGTGCATTGGTTGGAACAACTCCAAATATTTTCTCCTCGTCTTCATTCAACTTAAAGCACAACACGTTATTTATTTGCCTTAACATTCCACGTTAAATTTGTCTAGAAAAAAAAAAACATCTCACGTTAAAGTTGAACCCCCTATGAAAACCCCCGTCAACTTCGGACTTTTATAAAACCAAACCCCTCTTCTTTCTGCTTTGATCCTCCTATTCTCCCGTTCTCAATTATTCCTTCTTTCTAATCATAGTAAACTTCCTAAATACAAGGTTGTCTCCCTTCAAACATTTCAACTACCATATCTTGCATGTCCTCTCCCCGTTGACCCGCTTCCTTGCTTTATTATACTTTCAAATCCTTTCCTTCTTCTCTATTCATTCATTCCCTTCTTTTCTGCACTCTTTTCATTTTCTAACAAAGTCTCTCTGCAGCTGCTGCGTGCAGAAGATACTCAGTTTGCACAAAAAAAAGTTCATGTGAGTCCTCGAATTTTATCAATACATGTTTCTCTTCTATTCATTTAGTAATCATTATGATTGTTCAAGTTGATTATTTTGACGTTTATTTTGATTTGTTCTAATATATATATATATATATATATATATATATATATATATATATATATGGTGGTGATTTTTGAAAAGGATAGCTCGTGATTAGTAAATGCTCAAGGTTCCAATGATGCAGCAGCATCGTATGGAGCAACATGAGGAGAAGCTGAATCAAATGAAGGAGCAGATGAGAAAATTTGATGAAGAGAAAGGTATGGTCTTCAATGATCTCATAGAAACAAAAAATATAGCTAAAGAGACTATTGCCATGGTTAATACAAGGGAACAAAATGGCATAAAAGAGAACGGAGGAAATGAATTATTATTAAATCATGAAAGCAAAAAAGGATTGGATCACCAATTATCAGAGAAAGATTACAAGAGGAAGTTTAAAGAATTGGAAGCTGAATTAGAGAAGAGAAAAGAATCAGAAACCAATTTGTTTGATACTTTGGTTATGCAAACAAAACAACTTGAACAGAATAAGGTTTTACTTGAAGAATCAAAGGTTGAAATTGCTTCTCTTGAAGAGAAATTGAAAGCACTTCAAGTAGGTGCTTCTAGTGCCAATACCAAAAGCACTTCCCCAAAAGAAGGTTTGGAGGGTATGGAAAATGAAGGAACATCTAACAAGGCCAAAACATTGGTTGAAGAATTGAATGTGTTAAAAGGTGAATTAAAATCAGCAACAATAGCAGAAGAGAATAGCAAAAAAGCAATGGATGATTTAGCATTTGCATTGAAAGAAGTAGCAACAGAAGCTAATCAAGTGAAAGCAAAATTAACCTTAAGCCAAGTTGAATTAGAGCACACAAAAAGTGATGCTGAACGTTGGAAAACTATGTTAGAAAACACTGAAGAGAAATACAAAGAGCTTCTAGATGTTACAAAGAAAGAAGCTGATAGGTTCAAAAACACAGCTGAGAGATTAAGATTAGAAGCTGAAGAATCACTTTTAGCATGGAATGGTAAGGAAATGGAGTTTGTGAATTGTATTAAAAGAACTGAAGAGGAAAGAGATAGAGTAGTTGAACTTCTTACAGAAGCTGAGAATAAAACTAAGGTTTCAAAAGAAGAGAATCAGAAGCTACGTGATATACTTAAACAAGCTTTGAATGAAGCTAATGTTGCTAAAGAAGCGGCTGAGATTGCAAAAGCTGAGAATGCTAGATTACAAGATAGCTTAAACATTCTTGTGCATGAAAATGAAATGCTGAAGATTCATGAAGCTGCTTCATTTGAAAACATCAAAGAGTTAAAGAGAATGCTATCCGAATCATCGTCGTCGTCAATGAAGGAGTTCAAAAATGAAGAAATGGAGAGAGAGAGATCATCAACAAAGGAGAAAGCAAAGGAGCAAAAGAATTTGAGCAAAAATTTTAGTCTGAATTTAAAAGATATGATAACAACACATAAACAGCAACACAAAGTGGGGAATATTGAAGAGGTGACAAATAAAGAAGCACAAGCAGATGATAATGATGATGATACATTGAGGGGTTCAATATTTGATGATGTGGATTCTTCTTCAGATTCTGAATCACATCATGAAATGGAAATGGGGATTCATTATGATTTTGATCATTTAGATGATTCTCAAACTGATGATTCTGAAGGTGGGAGTACTAGAAAAAGAAGAGCTTTGTTGAGAAGATTTGGTGATCTTATAAGGAGAAGAGGTAATCAACGAAAAGAACCATCTAATGAGGAACATTTACAAACGTAACGCATGTTTGTTAAAAAACTTATACATTACATTAGACTGTCTGTAATGTTCGTATTGTTTTGATGTGTAAGTGTTTCATAATGTCTAGATAATTTCTCAAATTTATTTTTCAGATCAAGTTTTTCCTTCTGCTTTATTTCCTGTTCTAGTTTCTTTTAATGTGTAAAGGGTGGCGTATATGTTTAGAGTTTTGATTACATAAGGCTTATTTCATGTGTTAAACTACCCTGTAGATCAGTAGATTTGCTTCTTCTTTCACCATGTATTGTTCAATCAATGTGTACATATTTGATCAATTCCATTGCAAATGGAATGATCTGAAAATCATGTGCAGAACTCCGAATGAATAACAACAATACAAGAAAGAGGAAATGATTCTACAAGGGTTTTCTGCATGCTTGCAAACCTTATAAACTCTTTCACTTTGTTCACTTTGATGAGCATTCATCCATTTTCTAATCATATATAGTTCATCAATTGGCAACAAGTACCTTCAATGTGTGACCCGTTATTTAAAAATACTTGAAAGTTGTAGAAAACAGAATTGAGAAATGGCAGAAATCATCTTGTATATTCATTGAATCGAGGTTATATACAAGAGGTAGTTTAACTGATACTGATACAGGTAAACAGATTAACTAACTAAACTCACAATCAATGTTTAGAGAGTTACAGTTATTACTGGACTATTTCTGGAGGCCCAATAAGCCCAAAAAATGACAGACTACAAGTTTACTAATATAGTCAACAAATCCTCCCCTAAACTACAACCTGCTAGGCAGTTGAGTTTAGAACATCTTCTCATACTTCTACAATTCTGCGCATTCCCAGATAGTGCCTTAGTTTCTGAAAATCTTCTGTTTTGAGGGGCTTGGTCATGATGTCTGCTACCTGCTGCTTTGTGTTACAATGAGTCAGTTCTATGATCTCATTCCTGGTCAATTCACTTAAGAAGTGAAATCTGATGTCTATGTGCTTACTCCTGCCATGGAGTACTGGGTTATTTGACAGTTTGATAGATGAACTGTTGTCACAATAGATCACTGAAGTCTTGTTTTGAGGCACTCCCAGCATTTCTAATATTCTTCTCAACCAAATAGAAGCACATCCAGCTGCTGCAATAAACTCTGATTCAGTGGTGGAGAGGGTCACCACTGGTTGCTTCTTGGCAGACCACGAAATTGCTCCAGAGGCTAGTAAAAACACATATCGGGATGTGCTTTTCCTGTCATCCACAGCACCTGCATAATCACTGTCAGTGTATGCTACAAATTCAGTCTCATCAGTGGCTTTATACACGATTCCTAGCCCAACAGTTCCCTTTAGATATCTCAACACCCTCTTGGCAGCTTGCAAGTGTAACTCAGTAGGTGATTCCATGTTTCTACTCAACAATGAGACAGCATAAGTCAAGTCAGGCCTAGTTGCAGTCAAGTACATGAGACTGCCAACTAGCTGCTTGAAATTGCTCACATCAACTTTTCCACCTTCTCCTTCTTTTGATAGTTTAAGACCAGTAACTGTTGGAGTGTTCACTGGTTTACTATCAGCCATTCCAAACTTTTCCAACACCTCAGCAGCATACTTTGCTTGACAAATAGAGATCCCGTGAGTACTTTGACATACTTCTACTCCCAGAAAGTAACTCATTAGGCCAAGATCAGTCATGTCAAAGTGTTCCTGCATGGAAGTTTTGAAATCATCAAACATGCTTCTGCAGTTTCCAGTGAAGATAAGGTCATCAACATAAAGACTCACTATTAGAATATTTCCTATATTGTCAGTTTTAACAAACAAAGTGTGCTCTGATGGACTCTTTTGGAATCCTTCCTTCACAAATTATCCTTCTATTTTGCTATACCAGGCTCTTGGAGCCTGCTTCAAACCGTAAAGGGCCTTCTTCAATCTATAAACCTTGTGCTCGTCTCCCCTTTTCTCATATCCCTGTGGTTGTTCAACAAACACAGTTTCATTAAGATCTCCATGAAGAAACACACTCTTCACATCAAGTTGGAAGATTTTCCAACCCTTAAGTGCTGCTAGAGCAATCACTGTTCTTATGGTGTCCCATCTGGCCACTGGTGCGAACACTTCTCTATAGTCTATGCCTTGTTTATGTGAGAATCCCTTAGCCACAAGTCTTGCCTTATACTTTTCAACTTCACCTCTTTCATTCAACTTTGTTTTGAATACCCACTTAACTCCTATCTTCTTAGCATTCTTAGGTAAAGGGACAAGTTCCCAAGTACCATTTCTTTCAATGGCTTCTATCTCAAGATCCATTGCCTTTCTCCACTTACTGCTATTGACAGCTTCTTCAAAGTTCAGAGGATCTTCTATCTGAGGGATGACAGATAGATTGATTTCTCCTTCAATTTCTTGATCATGCAACTCAATGTAGTTGGTATAATAGTCATTCAGGTAGTTTGGCTTCTTGCTTACTCTCTTCTGGCCTACACTGTCCTCATTTTCTTCATCACCATCAGTAGATTGTGATTGTTGAGGTTCATTAATTGAGTTACTGCTTCCTGCATGTTCTTCTGTGGAAACATCAGTGCTAGGAGTCACTGTTGTTTGTTCATCAGTTTGCTCATCATCTTCTCCTAGATCAACCAGTTCCTCTCCTTGTTTCTCCTTTCCTTTGTTCCAATCCCACTTCTCATCTTCTGAGAAAACAACATCTCTGCTAATGTATATTTTCTTTGTTTGAGGATCCACTAGCCTATAGGCTTTGGATTCCTCACTTATTCCCAGCAACACACTTAATGCTTCTACCATCCAGCCTCTTTCTCAACATTTCAGGCACATGTACATAGCCAATACAACCAAAAGCTTTGAAGAAGTGCACTGATGGCTTATTCTCACTCCACCTTTCTTTTGGTGTGATCTCTGCAACTGCTGTGGTTGGGCTTCTGTTGAGCAAGAACACTGCCCATCTTACTGCTTCAGCCCAGTATTCCTTAGGCAAGCCTTTTCCATTCATCATTGACCTTACCATATTCATTATAGATCTATTCTTCCTCTCTGCTACTCCATTTTGTTGTGGAGTATAGGCAGCAGTGAGTTGTCTATTTATACCATTCTCTTCACAGAACTTATTGAATTCAGTGGAAGTGAACTCACCTCCTCTATCAGTCCTCAAACAAGCAATCTTATTACCAGATTCATTCTCAATAGCAGTTTTAAACAACTTAAAAGTTTCTAAAGCAGCTGATTTTTCAATAAGAAAATATACCCAGCATTTTCTACTAAAATCATCAATGAATGTGATGAAATACCTTCTCTTGGTGTTTGATACTGGCTTTATTGGCCCACAAATGTTTGCATGGATGAGTTGCAGCTTTTTCTCTGCTCTCCATGAGGTTGTCTTTGGGAATGGTTCCCTATGTTGCTTGCCACTCATACAGTCTTCACAGACTCTGTTGCTTGTATCTATCTTTGGTAGCCCTTTAACCATTTCTTTCTGGCTCAATTCTTCAAGCTGCCATTGTTTAAGTGACCATATCTCTGGTGCCAGAGGTGAGTGGTGTCAATTGTTGCCACCTTGCAACATGAGGGAAGGCTGCTTGTCACTATGTTAGGGAGAATAGGGAACATTCTATTTCCTATCATTTTAGACTTGAACAAAAGCCCCATTGTCTTATGATATATCTTGCAGAAGTCATCTGCAAATTGAATGACTAGGCCCTTTTCTTGCAGCTGGCCAATGCTAAACAGGTTGTTTTTCAACTCAGGGATCCAGAAGACATCGGTGACTATGTGAACATTGTCTCCAATTTGCAACCTTACTTTCCCTTTTCCTTTAACTATCAGTTTCCTGTCATCTCCTAACTTGACAGTAGTTGTAAATGTTTCATCCAATTCGCAGAACCATTCTTTGACAGAGCACATATGGTTACTACAACCAGAGTCTAGGAGCCATACCTTGTTAATGGAGGCCTTCTTTTCTCTTGTTTGAGCCATCAACAGTATCCCTTCCTTCCTTTTCAGTTGAGTGAGATTCAAGTTTCCTTCTGGATCTTCTATCAGTGCCATTACCAGTTCTTCTTCTTGTTCTGATTCAGTGTCTTCCAATTCTTCTATTTGTGCCATCATCAGCATTTCCTTTCCTTGTTCAAACTCAGGGAAATTCATGCAATTTTCCTGATCATCAGTTTGAGCCACCAGCAATATCTCTTCTCCTTGTTCAAATTTAGTGAAATTCATGCTCACTTCCAAGTTAGGACACTCAGATTGATAGTGACCTAATTTGTGGCAATTATAGCATTCTATGGTTTCTTTATTCCAAGATTGCCTTCCACGACCTCTGCCACCACGCGTGTTGGCTCGTCCCCTTCCTCTGTTCGTTCCTCTTCCTGCATAAGTGACTTTCAACACTTGTTCTTCCTCCTTTTGGCCTTTCATTTTCTGTTCCTCAACCATTAAGGTGCTCTGCAATTCATCAATGGAGAGAGTTGATACATCATTCGCTTGGTCAATTGAACATGTCACGTAATTGTATTTTGGGGTTAAAGATCTCATGATCTTATCGACAACCGTTTCTTGCTTTACTTGATCCCCATACATCTTCATTCGATTCACAATGGCGAGCGTTCTTGCGAAGTATTTGTCAACTGAATCGCCTTCTTTCATTCCTAGAATTTCGAAATCCTTTCGTGCTGCTTGCAATTGAGCCTTTCTGACCTTCGATGAGCCCTCGTATTTCTTCTTCATAGAGTCCCAAATCTCCTTCGATGTGTCCTTGTTGAGAATTGTCTCCAAGATGCTACGGTCAATTGCCTGGAAAAGATAATTCTTCGCCTTCAAATCTTTCAACTTGCTCTCCTCCCTCAACTTCGTTTGCTCGGCCGTCGCGTTCGCCGGTAATTCGTAGACGCCATTCTCCACCAAATTCCAATACTCCTTGGAATGGAGGAGATTCTCCATTAGCATAGCCCAGTGGCTATAATGTCCATCAAACTTTGGTACTGAGGGTTGCATGTAGTTGCTCTCCTTTTCCTTTTCCGCCATTGTTGTTCACTCAACAACTTTCTGTTAGTTTCTCAAGAATGCGTTCACGATGATTCTTGATCAGGCCCCAGTGTGGAGCAGCTGATACCAATTGTAGAAAACAGAATTGAGAAATGGCAGAAATCATCTTGTATATTCATTGAATTGAGGTTATATACAAGAGGTAGTTTAACTGATACTGATACAGTTAAACAGATTAACTAACTAAACTCACAATCAATGTTTAGAGAGTTACAGTTATTACTGGACTATTACTGGAGGCCCAATAAGCCCAAAAAATGACAGACTACAAGTTTACTAATACAGCCAACAAAAGTTGAATGTTTAGTTCAGATATAACGTTTGGCTAGACAAATATTATCTTATATTTTTAGGTATTTTTTATAATGGATCACCTTCGACACATTATCTGAATATCCTTTTTGTTATTTTTATATTTTTATAGACAAATATTAGTGGCTAAATAGTTACGGGAGAAAAAATATAGTTTCTAGTAGTCGAAGCTTGAACTTAATCCCAAGCGAGTTGGTCTAGTGGAGCATAACAGAATTTGTATCCGAGAAATGTAATTATTTTTGTAAATATTTAGAGTCCGAAGGGCCTTTAACTGGGACATCATCCCCTACCCTAAATTTTTGTAACAAAAGGAAAAGAAGCCTGAACTTATTCAAATTAACTCCTTTGATATTATTTATCTCACCAATCGAGTTAGTGTTAGGAACTGGTAGAGAGGGAAACTCGAATTGTGAACTGTATCATCTCATTGAATTGCTCAGTTGTAAGATGCAACTTATATAGAGTACAGTAGACACAACTGAAAGTGTCTAACTGACTTTACAAAGTAGTTACAACAAGTTGAACTAACTAACTAAAACTATATTAATACTAACTGTTACAATGCAAACTAACTCATAAGAGAGCTAACATTGCCTCCCCTAATCTGAACATGCTTTGATAGCAGTTCAGATTATTTTGTCATAGTTGTCACTCTCAACTTATACCTCAGCTTTGAAAATGAGTCTAGCTTTAATGGTTTAGTTAGAACATCATCATATTGATCTTGTGTGCTTCAGTATTCCAAGCTGATCACATTCTCATTGCATAGGTCTCTAAGAAAATGAAGCTCACATCAATGTTCTTGCTTCTTCCATGTAGCACCAGGTTCCTTGAGAACTTAATTCCTTCAAGAACTCTAGAGGCTTTCCATGTGCTTTCTTTGGGAATGACTTCTCTGTGTAGCTTGCCTTTAAGGCAGTCACTGCACTCTAGTGATGATTATTATAATTTTGGTAGTCCTCTGACCATGTATTTCTGATTCAATGTCTTCAAGCCCTTGCGACTCAAGTGCCCGAATTTGCAATGCCATAGATGACTAATATCTCCATGTTCTACTTTCAAGCAAGATGACAAGATTGTTTCCAGTTCCACACGTCCAGTTATAAAAAACATGTGATTGTTTCTCATAACACTAGTGATGATGAAACCCTTTTCCTTGTGATATACCTTGCAGTTGTCATCCATGAAGAACACAACCAGATTCTTTTGTTGAAGTTGCCCAATATTGAGGAGATTGCTCTTCAATTCAAGGATGTAAAACACATCTGAAATGATATGCACTCTCTCTTCTATCCTCAGTTTCACACTCCCTTTCCCTTTGACTGTTAATCTTGATCCATTGCCAATTTTAACAAAATCATAAAAAGTTGAGTCAAGATTGTAAAACCAATGCTTCGTACCACACATGTGGTTGCTGCAACCAGAATCAAGGAACCACAAACCACTCTTCTCTTCACCTTTTGTCTCCTACTCGGGACAACGTTATTATTGTCCTGTATTTTTAGGTGATGTTAGTGGAGTTTCTACTCGACTGCTTTGTAATTTTCTAAGTTTAGGCCTACTCCATATAAAAAAGATAAAATTGATGAATTGAATTATACATTTTGAACGTGTAAAAATATTATGTGAACGGATATGGGCAGAGTTTTGTGATGGGAGACATGAATTAGGTGTTAATCACGCTGAGAATACAGTCCGTCCCCACCACAAATAGAATAGATACTAAAAGAAAGAGGACATAGAATTAAATATTTGCAGGGGGCTTCACAGAAAAAACCGGACAAATCACTAATATATTTCCGTTGGTTTTCTTTATAATAATATTTTCAGAAAAATCTTGAAGAACGGTTTATGGGTCCTAATCTTGTACCCGTACAATGGGGAATAAAACATCTTATCCAGAATACCATGTGATTCGCATGATGTTGTTTCTAGTTTCTAGCTAACAAAAGTTGCTAACGTGGCTAGTGTGTATACCGTATCTCCATACACCGCCACTACATAGCACCATAGCTCGACACGCGTTTTCCTTTTTTTCCCAAACTACATAATATAGTAGTAAGCAGTATTATAAAATTGTAGGCAGCAACCAAGTAACCCATACTCAACTCCTTTGGATTACTCCTATATATTCTTCTACTTCCAGTTTTACTACCAATTGAATTGCAAAAACTCTTTCATTTACAATGACATCTTCAGTGATTGAGAGTGCACACGATGAGAACAAACATGAGCCTTCCAATTTGATCACAGAGAAGATGAATCCTACGGCTGTAAACCTATCACTTCCCAGTGAAACTTTCTTGAGAGCAGCGATTTCCCTCAAGGATGAGGCATGTCTTTGTTTCATTTCGTTACTTGTAATTTTTCTTTGCATTTAAATTTGTAGTGAAATAGAACTTTGTCTGGGAACAGGTTGTGGAGGTGACGTGGAATCGGAGAGAGGTGGTTGATCCGACGGTGTATACGGGTCTGCTAGGCACGGCGTTCACTTGCCTGAGATCCTACGAGGTTACAGGTTCCCAGAATGACTTGCTATTGTGCTCCGAGATCATCGACACGTGCGCCACTCTTGCACGTGCCTCCCTCAGGTATTTTACTTTACTGTACTCCATAAAAGTACTTACTTAGCACTAATTAATAGACAATTTTAATTGCTTTTGTTTTCTGAATTTAAGGCAAATTATTTTTAAAGTTCTACATCTTCTTACGTGTATGCAGTTAGCATAATTAGAATAAGAGCTTATATTTGCAAAGTATAGTATGATTAATTAATTAATGTAAACATTCAAGAGTTGCACTAAAGATGGAGTAGAATGATGCGTGGTGGAAGTATCTATGATGGTATAATTGTCTTTAAGCCATGACTATAGAATATTATAGAGGAAGATTCCGATGGAAAGGGTACATAGCGTAACTTTCAGGCAGCTTCTAATTCAATCTTCCACAATATATATTTTTTTTGGTATCGGATCTCGCGGACGAATCACGTAGTGTTCCAATGCTGTTAACGAATGACTAATCTGCACTCGCTATTTGGGGTTCTTAATCATTTGGCTAAAAAAGAAGTTCCATTATATGGGGGACATTATATGGGGGACGTGCTTTTTTTTTTGGTGACAAAAGTGATTAATTATCCGGATACAAGAGGAATGCTATTTGATCCGAGGGGCATATTATTCAAATGATTTTTTTAAGGATTATTAAAATTCTTTTTAGCACCATTTTTTTTCATATATTTAACAAATTATTAATAGTTTATTTATAAAAGTTATTTTAAATTGATAAAAACGGAATAAGTTCTTAACACACGATTTATCGCTCTATAGGTAGTGGTTGTAGTTGTACTCAAAGATTTTTGAGTGCTATTTAAACATCCCTGTTTATCGATACTTTCTATTTCATTTTCATGGTATTCTTTTTATAGATGGGGCACATAGTGTGAAAAAACGATATACTTATTATTGACTTTTAAAGTCTAACCAGAAGATATTATATTTTGTGACAGACACGTGACTTTTCTGTGTGGTAGAGGAGGCGTATATGCACTTGGTGCTGTCGTTGCTAATTACATGGGGGACCTTCCAAAGCGTGACCTGTTTTTGGGCCTATTCGTTGAGGTAACATATCTATGCACGTGCCAAATTATTTTTCTTTTTTTTTTTTATTTACAAAACGTGCGACATTACTGTTTTTTGACAAAGTGCAACATTATTGTTGAGTTAGTGAACCATGCGAGCTCACTTTAGCTCTTAATCCACCATCAGCTGATTGTGTGTTTGGGTTATAGTTTAAAAGACTCCGGAGATTGGCTCAAACTTTGTCATATTATGAAGTTGCCATTTACTCTCTCCGGTCCCTGTTATAAATAATTCTTTTTTTTATAGTTTTAGGTTTATTGAATAACCGATATATATCGGATAACTGATATATAGTGATAACAATATTCACTAATTAATATGCAGGTGGCAAACGAGAGAGCCCTTCCAGTTGGACCAGAGGAAGGTGGTTTTGGAATGTCCTATGATCTTCTATATGGAAGAGCTGGATTCCTATGGGCTGCATTATTCATTAAAAAGTATTTAGGAGAAGATGTGGTGCCCAAAGATATTCTCATGTCTATTATTGATGCTGTGCTGGCTGGTGGTAGAGCAGGAGCATCTGATATTAAAGATTGTCCATTAATGTATAGATGGCATGGGACTAGGTACTTGGGTGCTGCAAATGGACTTGCTGGTATTCTTCATGTGTTACTTCATTTTCCACTTCCTAATGAGTATGCTGAAGATGTCAAGGGAACTTTGAGATACCTCATAAGTAAACGTTTCCCTCATAGTGGAAATTACCCCTCAAGTGAAGGGAATCCTAGAGATAAGTTAGTTCAGTGGGGTCATGGTGCAACTGGCATGGCCATCACATTGTCTAAAGCCGCACAGGTAATCAAATTGCTTTCCTAAACTAATTATTCTGTTGTAATTAGAGGCGTCCAATTGGGCCCGGATCGGTTCATTGAGCGAAAACATAAAAGCGAGCTGGGTCAGCCTAATTGTCTATTGGCTTGTGTTTTTTACAGCTCAATCCAATTCAAAACACTAGGTCAACAAACTACTCGACTCAGTTCAAATTTTAACAAAAATAAATCACAAAAACTATTGAAAAAACATAAAAGATGGGCTAAAACAATTCGGTTCTAATCTAGGCTTTTATCGAGCCCAGTCCAGTCCACAACA
The DNA here is from genome assembly GCA_963573325.1 of Astragalus glycyphyllos. Classification (NCBI taxonomy): domain Eukaryota; kingdom Viridiplantae; phylum Streptophyta; class Magnoliopsida; order Fabales; family Fabaceae; genus Astragalus; species Astragalus glycyphyllos. Next base: position 44,525,143 of record OY754307.1, read on the forward strand.
CTAGTCCATCAAGATGGACTGGCCCGACTCAGTTCAAATTTTAACAAAGAAAATCACACAGTTTTCAAAAAGCATAAAAGATGGGTCCAAAATAGTTCAGTTCTAGTCTGGGCCTCTATTTAACAAGCCCAGTCGAGACTAGAACATTGAGCCATCAGGCAGGTCCATTAGGCTTGGCCAAAATTGATACATCTAATTATGATGTGTCTTGAAAATTAAAAAAGACAAAGTATTATAGTGAATCATTAATTTATCTGCTATTTTATCCACTCTCTTCTGCTAAATTTACGATTCACATGTTCTCAAGCTCTTTTCTGGAAAAAAAAACGAAGAGAGTGGATTAAATAGCAGATAAATTATTGAGAACTGACTTATAAATATAAAAATAAAATTATATAGATGGCTATTCCATCCATTTTCATTAAGAAAAATGTGATGTGTAGTTTTACAAATGAGAACAAGTTGGATGTGTGTGTAATTGCAGGTATTTCCAAATGACAGAGAACTACGAGATGCAGCAATAGAAGCAGGGGAAGTTGTATGGAAAAGTGGATTGGTGAAGAAAGTGGGACTTGTTGATGGTGTATCTGGAAATGCCTACGCCTTTCTATCCCTCTATAGATTAACTAAAGATAGTATATATGAAGAGAGAGCAAAATCATTCTCTTGCTTCTTGTATGATAATGCCAAAGCCCTGGCAGCTGAGGGGCAACCTCTTAAGGGTGGCAATGGCTACTCTCTCATCTATGGACTTGCTGGGACAGCTTGCCTTTGGTTTGATTTGCTTGCACCCGAAAACTCTATGTTTCCGGGCTATGAATTATAATAATTGGTTTGATTTGCTTGTGTTGCAACTGTTACTAGTATTTGTAACAGTAACACAGCGTGAATGTAACAAACGTCTGCTGCTGCTGCTGCTGCTAATTTACATGACAATAATGTGTATTGATCCTTGTTTAATCTTAGAAACAGCTTTGATGAAATGGCCTGTTTCTATTTCTTAAACAGTCAATAGCAGCATCAATGTTGCACCCATCTGATTTCCTCTAAGTTGTTTCCTTCGCTCCCAATCCTCTCCTTTATAGAAAAGAAAAATAATACGCACATAAGCCATTCAAAACTGACTCGATAAAATCTGTCGAAAGCTAGAGTAAACATAGACTCTTATCCACTGAATCCATTTTCGGCCAAAACCCACACAATCCAGCATGTACATCAAATAATCCCAAGACAACAAGCACTCCTCCTTATTGACAGAAAGAAATCTTATGAAGGACCTTTTTCAACCTGCTCGCAAAAATATTTGCCAGAATTTCATACAGGCATCCAATTAGGAGAATAGGACAGAATTCCTTTATGCGGGTTTATCGTTTTTGGAATCAAAGTCAAAAAAGAATATGGTAGAGAATTAAGGAGTAGAAGAGTTTGCAACTCATCGTCAATCTTCATATCAGCCTTTGTTAATCGATTCACAATACCTTTGAAAGTGTTCAGATGCTCGATCATATTCTGGCTGTTAGAGTACTCCAATTTCCTCAATCGCCTAACAATATGAGCTTTGTTCCCAGAAGTTTTCTTTTGAATCACAGATTCAAGCTTTGTCCATAACTCATACACGTTGGTATAAGTCGGATACATGCTCAAACAGACTTTTGTCCATGTACTTTCAAATCATAGCAACAACTTCCCGTTTTAGAATCTCACATTCTTTATCAGTCTTACTTTGTAGTATGTTCTCATAAGTGATTGACTCAAACAGATCCTTGTAGTATAGATGGTCTTCCATCATTGACTTATAGTAGGAATAATTATCTGCAGTTAGCTTGAGCATGTCTCCCCCTTGAGCAAATGTTCCTTCCATCTTGAGTTCTTCTTGAACATGTCTCCCTCTTTAGCGAATATTCAATCTAATCTAATATATAACTTATTCTAAAATTGATATTTTTAGAAATTAAACACTTTTAAAATTTTGGTCTATTTCACTTTTGGTCCCCTAAGTATTTCATTGTGCGATTTTAGTCCCTCAAGTTTTGATTGTATAAATTGAGTTCTTTAAGTATTGCGATTACAGTTGATTTTGTTCTATCAATCCTCCAAGTATCAAATTTGTATTTGTGTGAACGTGCAATTTCAACTAGTATTTTTTTTGTCCCTTTTGGTATTCTTAATGTGACACATCAATAGTTATTGTTAACAATTGAACGACAAAAATCGGCCGACCCTAGTTTTTTAGTGAGAGAAGTTCTATCTTCTCTTTAACCTTTTTTCTTCTTCATCAATTGGAGAGGGGTGGTTTGGGGTGAGTTTTTTTGACATAAAATCACCCATTTGCATCATTTTTTCTCTCCTTTCATCTAAATAAGTATTATTCACATAGTTTTGAACTATTTTTCTTTTGTGATTTTGTCGTCTAAGTCTGTCGTCGTTGTCTTGTGCGACGTAGTTTGGTTTTCTCGTCTTGTTACAGTACTTGTTACGTTCAGATGAATAGATCAACTTTGACTCATTACAAATTCAACTAATGAAGACTTGGTCGTCAACGCTATAGATCCAGAGGCATGGGGTGCTCTGGTCGCTTTAATATTGACACTTTTGCAGGCATTATTCTGTTTTGTGCTATTAACTTAGATGTTGTGAGCTTGTTTGTAGATTCATCCTTTTCAGTTTTAGCAACATGTAATTTGTATTGTTTTCGATGAATGAATGAATACTTTATTTTTAGTCAAAAAAAAAACAATTGAATGACATCTAGATGGGTAGACCGACATCACGCATTCACAATACACGAGAATTAATTTTACACATTCAAACTCGAGGGCCAAAATCAGACAATCTACATATCTAAGAATTCAATTCGTACGACTAGAACCAAGAGAGCAAAATTGGGCATTCACGATATGTGAGCACTAGAGTTTTTTTATAGTAAAAAGAATGTTAGTGATCAGTATTTAGTGAATGTTAGTTTCCAGAATTTAAACCATGAACCTCATTTTTGAAACTCTTTCATGTTCATTAATTCGTCAACTGAACTATCTGCTTGAGCGATGAGCACCAAAAGTGTAATTAAGGTAATTTTTTTTACTCAATTCATACTAAAAAAACAAAGAAGTCGAAATCAAACCAAGTTGAGGAAGAGAAATCAAAGGAGAGAGAAATGTCACACTCTCCTTAACCCTATTTATAAGCGAGGTACCATTACCAACTTGCTGTTTTGATGTAATCACATTGACATCCTTCTGTACGCACGCGTCTTCTTCACTCTCTCTCTGGAAACACCAATAACAACTGGCCGGGCCCTCATAAAGTGACGTGATGGTCCCACACCCACCTTGCTTGCCTCTCATTTCTCTCCACCGTCCACCTCATTCTCCTCCTCGTACGTACTACGACTTATCTATTTACATTTTCAGAGAAAAATACAAACACAAAATGCTGGGTTTTAAGTAAAGTTTGCTTACAAAGTTATACAAATATATATATCAATGACTAAGCAAAGCATACATAAAATTAAAGGTCCGTAAAAAAAGCATACATAAAAGGGTATTCCGCCTGTGGTACTCCCTTTGGAATTGGATGCTCGATTTGAGTTATATCATACGACTTTTTAATGTTTTATTTGTTTGGTTCAGACTATTGCTAGCTAGCTACAGAGTGTTTCAATGTTTTCAACGAAATAATCAATTGAGTTTGTCCATTGCGAGAATCAAATCCGGGAGCACATTGAACATGATTCAGGGACTAGTGAGAAAAAAAGGCAACTTCACTTAATCATGTAAATTTTTTAATTAATCTCTCTTATTCAATATTATTTTGTTTATTAAACAAAATTATCATGAAGTTATTCAAAATTTCTACATATTCAAATCAATATGACAATTATCACATTCGACGTAGATTCTTAATTTTGACACGTTTGTGTACCGATACTTCGCTATTAAACATTTATTTAGTTTCCTCAACTATCAAATATTTATGGATGGGACAAATTTATTTTTAGACGTTTTTTAGGTTCATAATACCATAATGACAAAACTTAGGTATCATACAATTAGCCTGATTGTTTTTATATTTTACTTTTAAAAAATACTCATCCTATTTATTTTTGGTTACAATAGAGAAGAAAGAAAAGAAAAAAAAAGAAAAAAAATTAGGGCCTAATAAAAGAGACACCTAGAGCATCCGCGCTTAAATGAGACTCCAATCCAATAGGCGGAGAGGAAATCTGAACATACGGAGACCTACAATGAACCCCATCTTAGCAAGAAAATCAGCACAAAAATTTGCTTCCCTATAAGCATGAAGGATCTTCACCTCCCAATCTTTTTGCAAATACAACTTAGCTTGAGCAATCTCATTACCATATTTATGATAGGAGGTATTAGCATTATTAAGCATTCTCAAAGTATATAAAGAATCCGTATAACAAACCACTTTACAGTACCCCAAATACCAACACAACGAAATACCTCATTCTATATAAACTCATAAATATGTACCGACACATTATATTATTTTAGTGAAAACAACACCTATAGTGATGTAGCTAAGTTTGTTCATTATAAAATTCGATAAGCCTTCACTAAATAACTACTACCTTCATTCCTTTTTATCTGTTTTATAAGGTTATTTATACAAACTAATAAATTTTGTTATTTTTGATAAAATTATAAGTTTATTCCTATTATACCTTTAATTGTTTATTACTACTCATTATATTTATTTTTCTCTCTATAGTAAATAGTGAATAGAATAATTGACAATGATATAATTAATGTAACTAAGAACATCAAAATGATAAATAACAAATAATAAATTTCTTCTAAAAAATTGACAATTATAAAAAGAAACAAGGAAGTATTTTTTTGTTGAGTGTATACAACCTGGTTCAGTGTGAAAAGTTGGGCCTATCATTTAATATTTCTTATATCTGCACCTCCTGTATTCATGTATACAACCTGCAGTGAGAAAAATTAAATATTAGTCTATGAAAATTAACATTTTTTACCCATTTTTATTTTTAATGAAAAGAGAAAATTAACCAACATCGCTAACTCGTGACATAAGTACTCTGAGACTATAGGGTCGATCCGGTGCTCCCGAGTTCGATTATCGCAGTGGACTCTCCACATAAGAATGAGAACTTGCAAAACGCAAGTCAAATCTTTGTGGAGTTACCAGTTGGAGGACCGAAAACCAAGAGATAAAATTGGATATTATGATATTTAGAAGTTAAAATTTAAAATTTATATTTTATTATTTTACTTCTTTTTATTTACCTTTCTATAAAATATGATTGCTTTTGCAATGTTTATCTAGGGAAACCATTGTTTAGAAGATAAAAGCAAAATGACAACATTAACAAATTCACAAAAAAGTTTTGAAGAAATGCAAGCAGTAGAAAAACGAGAAATAGAAATAAACAAAAGAACAAAAGAAGAGGCTTATAAAAAAACTTGGATAAGAGAGAAACGAACACAGTTATTAAAATATTTTATAAATAATAATATTTTAATGTGTGAGTTTGTCTCTCTCCTATTAGAAGTGTCCGATTAATGGAGAGAATCTGAACCCAACTTGGAGAGCACCTCAAGACTAAGGATTTGATTTTTTTTTCTAATGTATTTTATTGAGGATGAATAAGAAATTTAATAAAAATAAATAGGGTAAAAATAACAAAAGAAGTGACAAGCTACAAGTTATAATATTTTTTTAATATAAATCGAGTCTCCTTTATATGCAACTGCAAGACTAATCTCTTGAGTCGAGTAGGACTACAATAAGCATCATAGCTATAAGTTACAATATCAAACGTCTAGAAACGTTAATGCTCGCCAAACACATCAAGTTTTTTTAATTGGTCATCTATTAGTTTAGTCAAATAGTACATTATACACCAATGAATGGGTCTCACTAAAGAACCTAATTAGCAAAAATGGCCTAAGCCGCAGAAATACTCCAATGGACCCACATGGTCCAAAAGATTAATTATGGTCCATTTCCAACCAAAAGAAAAAAATATGATTTCTCCACGAAATACAATAACCCACCACGTCAGATTAACTTGTTTTTAGTTCGTTGAAAGTTGGACCAGTAGATTCCGCCCACGTGTGATTTATGTCATTTCTCTCTTTCTGCTGGACCCCATTTCATGAAGACAAAATTCCAGTTGTAATTTAATATAAATGGCAACAACTTGCAACTTGCAACTTGCAACCAAACAAACATCCTTCTCCATTGAAATTCAAAGCTCATAAAGAAAACTCAGATGCTCCACATATAGAGAAAGAAGATTATTCAATTTACTATATAGTTCAGTTCATATAAACTCCAATACAATAAAATAGCAAAGTATATATATATGCTATATAAGTAACAATATGGAAGAACGATATGAGATTATTAAAAATATTGGGTCAGGAAACTTTGGAGTAGCCAAGCTGGTTAAGGAGAAACAAAGTGGTCAACTATATGCTGTCAAAGTCATTGAAAGAGGCCTCAAGGTTCTACTTCAAATTTTTCTTAACTTCATTTCTCTGCCTATGCATATTCTCTTTGTTTATTATTGTAATTTGTAACATACTTTGATATTATGTTGCAGATTGATGAACATGTTCAAAGAGAAATTATAAATCACAGGTCATTGAAACATCCTAATATCATCAGATTTAAAGAGGTAAGTAGTGTAATAATTATGCTTATTATTTGTTACCCTTTATTTTTTGAGTTTGATTTTTGAAAATCTCTTGTTATTGGTAGGTGCTGTGTACTCCAACTCATTTAGCTATAGTAATGGAATATGCTTCAGGAGGAGAATTATTTGAAAAAATATGCAGTGCTGGTAGATTTTGTGAGGATGAGGTAATAGATCAGAATTCAGAACGTTTCTGAATAGCTAGTTCCATTGACTTTTATGATAGTGGTTTTGTCTATGAATCCATTATATTAGTTTGTAATTGGTTAAGTAAATCCACAATAGTATTTTATAGATTGTGTCCATATTATAATTTGTATTAAACAAAGTAAAGAGTGGCGCCATTTCTAACTTTATCCATCACATTAGATTTGAATTTTTCAATAGCAACTTGTTCCTAAACTATTCAACAGCTGTTAAGTCCTATAGCTATCATACTATAATCATATTATAATAAAATTCACTTTTCTTGATAACAATTTCTTTTCTGTTTAATTTCAACATCATGAACAGTACTGTTTCATTTTTTTTTTTAAAATATTGCACAGACAAATTTGTACACATTAATCTGCAATCTGAATTCTTCTTTTGCTTGTGCATAGGCAAGATATTTTTTCAGGCAATTGATTTCTGGAGTCAGTTATTGCCACTCAATGGTACTACTATTCATGTCAATATATAGTTTTGTTTTAAGCTAATTTTTTTAAGTCTTATTATTTAAAGCTGACTTGGAAATCTATTTTTCTTGTAGGAAATTTGCCATAGAGATCTTAAATTGGAAAACACACTATTAGATGGAAGCACAGCACCACAACTAAAAATATGTGACTTTGGTTACTCCAAGGCAAGAATTTATCACTTAATTTTCACTTAAACATGTTTCAAATTTTTGCTAAACCATGTCACTAATTGTTCTGCTTTTTTTTCAGTCATCTGTTCTGCATTCTCAGCCTAAATCTACAGTGGGAACTCCCGCTTATATTGCACCAGAAGTTTTTTCAAGAAGAGAATACGATGGGAAGGTAATTTTGCTACTAACTTTTATATATATATATATATATATATATATATATATATATATATATAATTAGAGGGGTTTTATGAAATTTGAAGCTAATATTGGCCACACTAATATTCTTATAGGTTGCTGATGTTTGGTCTTGTGGAGTGACATTATATGTGATGCTAGTTGGAGGTTATCCTTTTGAAGATCCTGATGATCCACGAAATTTCAGAAAGACAATTCAGGTTAGATGGAAAACCAAATAAATAAATGTGCCTTAATTAATTTCCAAGTGACAAGTGTTACAATATAAACTTATCACAGAATTTAATAATTCTCTTTTTGGCAGAGAATTCTTAAGGCCCACTATTCTATTCCAGACTATGTTCGGGTCTCGAAAGATTGTAGAGACCTTCTAAATCAAATATTTGTGGCCAACCCCGAGAAGGTATAATAATTTGATTTAATTTTTATACAGTGTCAATGTATATCTCTTTTACACCATCAACCAATTACAAATTGAAATATCATTAAAAAGAAGTCAGTTAACTCGTAACTACCTTATATGTCACTCACAATATGAAGAAGGATTGATTAAGAGTGTAAAAAATTATTTTGACAGTGCATAGCAATTAAAGTCATAATAATTCGTTCAGTGGAAAAAGTATATTTATTTTTTCAATAACATGGGGATTTATATTCTTTAACTTGTTCATACAGAGAATTACTATCCCAGAAATTAAAATGCATCGATGGTTCCTTGGAAACTTGGGAAAGGAGGAAGGAGGAGGTAAATTACAAAATGATGTGAATATTGTGGATGATTCATCTCAAAGCATTGAAGAAATATTGTCCATAATTCAAGATGCAAGGAAGCCAGGGGAGGGCCCAAAAGTTGATGGGCAATTTGATCAAGATGAGATGGATGCAGATGATGATATGGATGATTTAGATAGTGATGATTTTGATTTTGTGTGTGATGTTTGAGTGTTAGATTTTGAACTTGTATTTTGCCTTGTGACCAATTGTATCTGAACAACAACAAAGAAAAGGCTTAAGATCTGCTTATTCTCTTTCTTGGATTTTGATTTCCTCTTATTATAAGTTGTTGCCTTAATAGAGAGTGATTGAGAAAGGTAACGTTGATTCATTATGAGAACTTGATTCAGAGTTACACTAAGATACATGCATGCATTTATAGATAGCTAGTTTGCCAACCAACTCCAATGGGCTAACTTCCACCATGTCGACTAATTGACTAATTGCTCGGCACTTTGCACATTGAACACGTCCTTGAGCCGTGTGTGCTCTTTTACTCCCCCTTCAAACTCAACGCTGGACTCAAATAAGGTACAACTTTGAGTTTGATTTGAAACTCGGTGAATATTAGAGGTGGGAACAAGTCAGATCGACCGATAGAGGTCAACAATCTAGCTTAGGTTAGACTTAGTTCAGGCTAGACTTTTTGTAATCATATAAATCTGCTTACACTTTCTATTAATTTAAACATATTGACCTACATAAGGTCAATATGTTTGAGGTCGAGACGCAACGAGATCCATGAGAAAGAACGAAATGGTAGTGAAGTGTGGAGGCGAATCTCAGTCCAAAGAAAGATGAAGATGATGCAGACTATGAAGTGGTTGGTGATAACTCTATGGTCGGTGGCTAGTATGGAGGTGGGGACAAAAAAAGAATGTTCAAAAAGTTTATGATAGGTTAATCTTAAAAAAAAAAAAGGTTTATGATAGGTTTGATGAGATTGAAATATCTAATGATGAAGAATTGATAAAAAGTTTATGCACCGTACTAGAAAACACAGTAATTGTAACACCTCGATTTCTGGAGGTCACTGACAGAGTTCTAACATCTAAATGCATCATTTTTTTTTCTTTAAAACACAAAATAATTTCAATTACTCCTTCACCTTCATAAAATCTGTGGTAGTTTTTTATTTCTTTTCAAAACCCTTTCCGAAAATACTAATTAGAGTAATTGCAACATTTTCGAAGCATAATGCACAACTGAAATGCAGTGACCACATACATGAAAAACATCCACAACGTGTACACTATAAACAAAATTATTTTAAGACACTACGACCCAAAATGAGAAATACGTCGGGCCTATGAACTATTTTCATATTAGACACCCATAACATGGAGTACTCCTGGTAGTTACCTACGCAAAGATCTTCTCCAAAAGTGTTTTTTTTTAAAATATTCATACTCCAAAAATACCACACAACAATTTTCACGGTTGACAGCACTTACAGACTCAAAACTAAAATACACGCAAATTGAAACCTAAAATTGATCATAATTTCTACATATTCTACGATAACATGATGCCCACAACATGTACTCCAAATTGTAACAATAGCTCACTTCACTGAAAAACATATGTGACCCAACAAATTAACGCTCATCGCCATCATCACTATCATAGGCCGTTGTTGAATGTATCTTAACGTGTGGAAACCAGATTCAGGCCATTGTTGAATTTATCTTAACCTCTGATGCTATGAAATCATGTATCCATGGTCTCACACCAACATAGTGGTCAAAAATCATCCACGGACCACCACTAATCACTCTTCCTGATCAGCTGCTAAATCAAACTTGTGCTCTCACTCTCTCCCTCGCCATCTATGAAATCAGCTTTTGTATAATCTACAACCTCTGGTCTTATTTATAATAAAAAAATGGAATTTTAGGTTTATTGAATAAATGTTGTACAGGTATATGCTATAAATCAAATATATCAATTATTTACTAAACATAAAACCAAGGTAATCAAAACCGGACCAGACATTAAACCGGAAGAGGTAGCGGTTCAGGGTTCTTGAGGTTTAGCCGATTGAATCGGGGTTCGAACCGAAATTATTTAAATAAATTATTTAATATATATTTTACAATATATAAAGGATAAAAAAAATCATAGCATGACATTATAAAATTATAATATTCAACCATCATAGATACTACAATGTAAGTACTCTCATAGTAATACTAGTTTACACATTTATTTTTTTAATTATTTATTTATTTATTTATTTATTTCATCAATTTAAATATAAAAAAGGATAAAAAAATATCCCATATACCAAAAATCAACATGATTTATCATTTTTTTTCCCCAAAAATCCACATGGTATATCATTTTTTAAGAAAAATAAATCAAATCCGGTTTTCTGCACGGTTCCCCGGTTTTTGGCTGGTTTCCTCTCTGGTTCCTTTTTTGGCCGGTTATCCGGTTCAACTTCTAGTTTTCGCCCCAAGCGCTTCTTACTTCTTAGGTTCATTTGGACAGGATAAGGGGCCTGATCCGATTTCGACACCCTTGCGTAAAACTGTATTGTTCTCTTATAAATAGGATTCGAGAAAGTATTCTATCACTAAAAGTAATTATGAGGAGGAAATAAGAATTGGCCTATTGTCAAAAAAAAAGAATTGACCTACATTATTATTATTATTATTATTATTATTATTATTATTATTATTTGACGAATGACCTAAATTATTATAATAGTAACTTTAATTCATATATACCTAAATTAATTATTTTTGTGATCCTATCAAAAAAGACTTGTACTTTTGTTTTCTATAAGATCAGATAAGATAACAAAACATAAGCTTCTTTTGTTGTTGGTGGTGGACACTGGTGGTATATATCTTTAAAATATAAATCTTGTGGAGTCTCTCACTCCACTTTCCCTCCAAAACTCCCACCCCCTCCCCCTCCCCCTCCCCCTACTCCCTACCCCCCATTTTTTTTAATATTTTTTTTTTATATTACATTAAAATTTTGAAAAAAATTATTTTTTTCCGATAAACAGATTAACGAAAATTAATTTCATGATATTATGTAAAGTGTGATGCTAGCAATTTTTTGAGGTCTTTAGAGTCCGAAACAAAATTAGTTGTCAAAAAAATAATAATTTTTCCTCAATAATCAGATTGCTAAAAAATAAAAATTAATTTCATAATAAATTATGTAAATTATGATGTTGGGCAGTGTGTTTTTGTGATGCTTTTTCAAATACTCAAAATTCATTCCTAAATATCGAAAAAAGTTTACCTGTTCGAATACACAAAGTTTGTTCCTCAGTGACCGGTTTGGTGAAAAAATAAATTCAAAAAAATATGTAAAGTACAATGTTAAGTAGTGTGTTTTTTATGCTTTATTGTTTCCAAAAAAATCTACTAGTCAAATGTCAAAAATTTGTGACTCAATAACCGATTTAGTGAAAAAATATATAATTTCATGATAAAATACGTAAAATGTAATGCTAAGCAGCGTATTTTTGGATACTTTAGTGTTTGAAAAAAAAATTACCGTTCAAGTACTCAGAGTCCATTCCTCAATAACCGATTTAGTGAGAAATAATAATTTCGTGACAAATATGTACACACTCTATTTTAGTTTTTAAGTCCGCAATTGCCTTTATTAAATAAATATTTTTTTAGTCTATACTTACCTTCGATTTAAACAAAGTTTTCTCATGTTGCAATTTAAAAAACAAATTTTACCCAATAACAATTCTATATTAACTAGAGCTTTTACCCCATGCCAATGCCACCTATTTAAGAGAAAGGTCAGCTATAAACCTATAAAACTTGGATATTTTCTCTAGCATGTGAATAGCTACGACCTATAATAAGTTGACACTAACCAGAAAACTCTGTTTTGTTCATAGGATTACAAGGTGGGTTGATGAAGATGAAGACAAAGTTAAAGCTATGGGGACAAAAGTTTGCAGTATCATTCTACCCCACATTTTAAAACACCACACTTTGAGAGTAGAGTGATGACGTCTTATATCATTCTTTTTCTTGTGTTGAATTTGTACTCGAGTTTGATTTGTCTTCAGATTGTTTTCTTTGGGGCGAGTAAAGGGTTTGGTAGGGGTTAAATTTTGAAAGCCGCTGATTGGAATTATATTTAAATTTGTCAATTAGTTTATATGGGTTTGTCATCAAGAAACCCACTTTGGGTCAGGCTCAATAATTGGAAAGTTGATAAAATGTGTGTCACTTACTCAATGCTTGGCATTTTTGGTACTCTAAAATCACTTTCTTTATGTTTTGAGAAACATTTTATGTTGATGTATACTCTTTGTGTGAATAAGACTGGACAATCATACTTAAAAACCAAAATCACTACTATAATGAATCTTTTTGCTTGAAGGTCCTGCACTTTTGATTTCACTTATGTATCTCAAGGGCATTTCAATATTCATGTTCCTTGACAACTATTGTTGATCGTCGTTGATGACGTGTTATGCGTAATCAATGACCTTCCATCCAAGTGGAGTATATTAATCAAAATGCTTATGGTGGAAATGTTAACGGTGCTTATGCCGATGGTGGGTATGCTAACAACCTAATAGCAACACAACGTGCCTTATATTAAGACCAAGACTACTGAGATTATGAATCTCTTTGGTGTTGATGGTTTGATTGGAACACCTACTAGGAGTGAGGTCGTTTTAACCTATGTTTCAAAGGGTTGCTTCAAAATCCATTATCCGGTGACTGCTGCACGTGTTCGTCTTAGAATAATGCGCAATCAGCCGCCTCCAATTTAGATGCTCTACCCTCATCGAGGCTGCTGTCCCATTCATAAGACTAACTCTTCTCATCATGAAGAAGTTGGCCAAAGTGCTCACAATCCTATTATTATGTAATGACTTTTTTTAGTGGCATGTACCTTCAAGACATTTTATCTTTGTGTTTGTTTATTTTGCTCTATCTTCAAACCTTTGTTGAAACTTTTATTGCTATGGAAATGTAATATTTAGACCTTTTGTGTCGCAACTTCTGTTTTTTTTTCGCCCCTCGTGCACGGCACAGGTAACACGGCTAGTAAATTTTTGTCTTTTTGGTCGAAATCATAAAGTTGCAAACAAACCCAAGCAACCCAAACCACAAGCCCACCAGCTATTACTCCCTAAGGCAAAACACGAGGGAACACCAGATAACGCTGGCGCCAGAAGGGGTTTTGCGGGTTTTATATACACACTAGTAGGATACCCGTGCATACGCACGGGTGCCGTCGCGTTTTTTTATAAATGAACTTAAACATAGTTTAAATAGTCTGAACATTACCCCGTGAAAATAAAGACAAATTTAAAATAGATAAAAAAGGAGTCTCAAATAAAAAATAGATAAATATTAAAATCTAACAATGTAAAAGTATCATTTAAAAACAATCTGTGCATTTATCCGGTGTATTTTATATACCAGTGAAGTATTTTTATATATCAGTATTTTTATCCCGTGTTTTTTATATATCAGTGCAGTTATTCTATGTCTTTATATATATCATTGCAGTTATCCCGTATTTTTTTTATATATCAGTGCAGTTATCCCGTGTTCTTTTATATGTTAGTGCAGTTATCTCATAGTTTCAATTGATTATTTTAGTTAATTAATAGATTATAGTAGATAGTAAAAAATAGATAGTAGATTATCAATAAGAAATACTTATCCTATGTTTTATTACACATCAATGACAATTATTAGTCCTTTTTTGGGTATTAGTGACAAATATTTGTCACATGTGTTTTAAATATTAATCGGTAGTTTAAATATTCGTTAAGTCTTCTTGTTTTTTTAGATAATAATCTCGTGTTTTTTATATATCAGTTCAATTATCCCGTATTTTTTATATATTAGTGCAGTTATCTCGTAGTTTCAATTGATTATTTTAGTTGATTAATAGATTATTATAGATAACGGGTAGGTTTGGTTTGAATTTTGAAATTTGAAAAAAAAAAAGGTAGGAGAAAGCAGAAAAAAGTGGGAGTAAGAAGAAAGTGCATTGGGAAAAGAGATTTGAAAAAAAGTGATATAGTAAATTACAATGTTGTCCTTAGTTAGTTGAGTTGTCAAATAAATATGAAAGTTTGTTTGGGAAATTTAAGTGTAGTTTGTTTGTATAAATAGATTTAGTTGATTAGTAGATTATTGTAGATAACGGGTGAGTTTGGTTTGAAATTTGAAATTTGAAAAAAAAAGTAGGAGAAAATAGAAAAAAGTGGGAGTGAGAAGGAAGTGCATTGGGATAAGAGATTTGAAAAAAAGTGATATAGTAAATTACAATGTTGTCCTTAGTTAGTTGAGTTGTCAAATAAATATGAAGGCTTGTTTGGGAAATTTAACTGTAGTTTGTTTGTATAAATAGAATAGATAAATAGATATTAGATAGATTTGACGAGAATTATTTGTCCTTTTTTGGGTATTAGTGACAAATATTTGTCACATGTGTTTTAAATATTAATCAGTAGTTTAAATAGTCGTTAAGTATTCTTATCTTTTTAGATATTAATCTCGTGTTTTTTATATACCAGTTCAGTTATCCCGTGTTTTTTTATATATATCAGTGCAGTTATCTCGTAGTTTAAATTGATTAGTTTAGTTGATTAGTAGATTATAGTAGATAGTAAAAGATAGATAGTAGATTATCAATAAAAAAGATTTATCCTGTGTTTTATTATATATCTGTGACAATTATTTGTCCTTTTTTGGGTATTAGTGACAAATATTTGTCACATGTGTTTTAAATATTAATCAGTAGTTTAAATAGTCATTAAGTTTTATTTTTTTGATATTAATCTCGTGTTTTCTTATATCTCAGTGAAGTTATCCCATGTTTTTTTATATATTAATGCAGTTATCTCGTAGTTTCAGTTGATTATTTTAGTTTTTTAGATAAGCAAATTGATTATTTTAGTTGATCAGTAGAATATAGTAGATAGTGAGAAATGAAAGTTGGTGGGTTTGATTTGAATTTCAAAATTTGAAAGAAAAGGAGAAAGTTGAAAAGAAAAAGGGGGGGATGAGAATAAAGTGCATTGGGAGAAGAAATTCGAAAAAATGTGATAGTAAATTACAATGTTGCCCTTAGTTAGATGAGTTGTCAAGTAAATAGAAAGGCTTGTTTAGGTAATAATTTAAGTGTGGTTTATTTGTATAAATAGATATTAGATTAGATTAGATAAATAGATATTAGATAGATAGTAGATTATCAATAAGAGATATTTATCGTTACAATTATTTGTCCTTTTATAGTTATCAGTGACAAATATTTTTCACACGTGTTTTAAATATTAATCAGTAGTTTAAATAGTCATTAAGTCTTTATGTTTTTTTAGATATTAATTTCATTTTTTTTATATACCAGTACAGTTATCCCGTGTTTTTTATATGTCAGTGCAGTTATCTCGTAGTTTCAATTGATTATTTTAGTTGATTAGTAGATTATAGTAGATAGTGGAGAAATAAAGTGAGTGGGTTTGATTAGAATTTTGAAATTTGAAAAAAAAGTACGAGAAGGTAGGAAAAAAGTAAGAGTGAGAAGAAAATTTGAAAAGAAATGTGATAGTAAGTTACAATGTTGTCCTTAGTTAGATGAATTTAAGTAAATAGGGAGGCTTATTTGAGTAATTTAAATGTAGTTTGTTTGTATAAATAGATATTAGATTAGATAAATAGATATTATATTAGATAGTAAATAGGAGTTAATTGTAAATCATTTAATATTAATTTAATTATATTATACTATATAGTAGATTAAAAAAAATTGGGAATAGAAATATTTTTAGATAAAGGGTGTGGGGGCCGCAAATAGTAGATGTTTAAAAAAGTGAGAAATATTGGGAAATGTGAGATTAAATGAAAGAGAGAGAGTTAGAAAGGAAGAGAAAATAGAATTAAAAAATAAGAAATAGAGTGGTGATGTGTCAAAAAATGAAGATGTCCAAAATGGTCTTTTTGTAAGTTGTTTGATTGATTAAATAGATATTAGATTAGATTAGATTAGATAGACACCGTCTCAACGGTAACAAAAGATGTCCTATAAATACAATCTGATTTGGACTATCAAATCTGAAATTACGATCCAAGTTGGGATCGCGATGGTCACGAACTTTCACTTCCGCTGATAAACTCGCAGAATTAGGCAAAGATCGTAGGCGTGGGTCAGATACTCCGATTCCTTCCGGTGGTTCGTGGATGATGTCCAGCGTTCAAACGGTGTTCAAACCTGATGCGCCGATCAGAGTCCGGCTGGGATTGTGTTGTTTCTGTGTTCAAACCTGATCGCAGAATTAGGCAAAGATTGTAGGCTTCGGGTGGGATTCTGTTGCCTTCAAGATTCTCTTGCCTTTTGGGATTCGATTCGGAAGAGAGACGGCGGGAACTTGAATGCAGCAGAAATAATCTGCGGTTCTCTCAAGGTTAGCATCGTCTGTCGCTCTTCGGTATTTGACCACTACATCTCTCCCTTTCTGTTTTTTATTCTTCAGATGAGCAAACGCACTTGGTCTCCAAAATCAGTGTTTTCGCACAATTGTTTTGGGGCTGTGTTTTGTTTGCAACATTGACATCTTATTCTTGATCCTTCATTCAAGAACACGAATCTTGATTATTAAGACTTATTTGAACCCTAAAAAATGAACTCTTGCTATATACTGATGCCTTATTCATTGTCAGATGACTCTGTAAGTTTAATAGCAATATAAATTCTTTTTTGAGAATATGATATTTGCCGATGGAACTTGTTGTTGGTATTGTGAAATTCAGACACTATGCACAAAAATTCATGACCCACAACTTTTATATGAACAAAATTCAAACCTAAAAGGCTGGTTTGGACCCTAGAAAATGATCTGTTGCTATATTTGGATGCTTTATTCATTGTCGAAAATTGGGTTGCCTTATTCATTGTCGGAAATCGGGATGCCTTATTCGTTGTTGGAAATTGGGATGCCTTATTTATTGTCGGAAATCGAGATGGCTTATTCGTTGTCGGAAATTGGGTTGCCTTATTTATTGTCGAAAATCGGGATGCCTTATTCATTGTCGGAAATTGGGTTACCATATTAATTGTCGGAAATTGGGTTGCCTTATTCATTGTCGGAAATCGAGACGCCTCATTCGTTATTGGAAATCGTCTCGCCTTATTCATTATCGGAAATCGGGTTGCCTTATTCATTGTCGTAAATCATGTTTGCTATGTCTTGACGGCTGAAAATTTAATAGCAACATCAATTCTTTATTGAGAAATGATATTTGCCGTGGGAATATGTTGCTGGTATTGTGAAATCGGGACGCTATGCACAAAATTTCATGACCCTAGACTAGACACAACTATTATATGGATATTAGTTAAGCCTACAAAACTGATTTAGACCCTAAAAAAATGGTTGCTATATCAGAAGCGTTATTCATTGTTGGAAATTGGTTTTGCTATGTCTTGATGACTAGAAATTTTATAGCAAGGTCAATTCTTAATTGAGAATATGATATTTGGTGTAGGGAATTCGTTGTTGGTATTGTGAAATCGAGACGACCCTATGCACAAAAATTCACGACCCTAGACACAAGTTTTATATGAATATTATTCAAACCTTGAAGGCTCATTTTGGACCTTAAAAAAAGAACGATTCCTATATTTGGATGGCTTATTTTTTGTCGGAAATTGTGTTGCTATGTTTCAATGATTGGAAATTTAATAGCAAGATCAATTCTTTATTGATCATATGATATTTTTGCTGTGGGATTGTGTTATTGGTATTGTGAAATTGGGACACTATGCACAAGAGTTCAATTCATGACCTTAGATGCCAGCTTTGATATGAATATTATTCAAGCCTAGAAGGCTTATTTGGACCCTAGAAAATGAACGGTTGCTATATTCGGATGCCTTATTTGTATGCCTTATTCATTATCGGAATTGCTATATTTGTATCCCTTATTCATTATCGAAAATCGAGTTGTTGTGTCTTGTTGACTGGAAATTTAATAGCAAGATCAATTCTTTACTCAGAATAGGATATTGGCTATGGGAAATTGTTATTGGTATTGTGAAATCGGTATGCTATGCACACAAAATCATGACCCTGTTACTTTTATATGAATATTTATTCATAAACTGAAGTGCAAATTTTGATGACCCTTAATGCAATTACAACACAATGATGGTGTTGTGCCTAGATGACTTTGGTTGTGAAAATTGAGATTAGTCACGACCGTAATTTTATTAACAAGAACTCTTCACCTAGAATTTGAATTTGTTATTGGTATTTTCAGATCAGGATGCTATGCACACAAAATCTTGACCCTAGACGTGGCTTTCATTTGAGTACTTATTCATTACTTGAAATACAAATCTTGATGACATTTAATTCAATGACAGCATTGCAATGGTATTGTGCCTAGTTGACTTTAGATGTGAATATTAAGATTTAAGCCTCGATGATGGTATTTTTGAGCCCTGATTACCCTAAATGCAATTGCAATATGAATTTTTATTCATAATGTAGAGTTGGGAGGGTATCTTTGAGCCTTAAGGACTCTTAAATGTATAGTAGTCTGAATGAATCTGAATTTGGGTGTGAGATAGCTCAATCAGTGATTAGATACTAGATATGATGATGAACTTTTCTAGAAACTGTACATTAATAAAAATATAATGAAGAAGTTACAAGTTGTCTGTGGTGCAATAAGATTTGTCTTGGCGGGTGCAAACATAATGTGTCATGGTCTTGCATCCTATGGGTGCTTTGGATGAGGAAGTGGGGGCAAAATGTCCTGTGAATCTGTGATACTATCATTATGTTGTTTTGTAGATTGATTATAATACACAGAAATGGAGCATTTTCTAGTGGATTTGTGTTAACTTACAACATATGAAATATCATTTATTTTTCTGATTTCAAGCCATCATGCAAGACCATCGACTTTACAAAAATGTCAGCAAAAGACATGTAAGAATTCGTTATTATGCTTTTGCTGAGCCTTTTATCATTATACTTTGCTTGAAATTGATGAACAATCAAGAGAAATAGAGACATGTAAGGAACTTTGTTACAAAACTTGTTTTCTTAGAAATTTATGTAGATTTGATGTAACTTATGATATACAGTGTGTGTGGACAAATACAAAGTTTTGTTCAGTTATTTGCTCCTATCGAATGTTTTATGTTTGTTTGGAGTATAGATGGGCTATTGTAAAAAGCATTGACTTGTTGGGTTTATGCCCTGAAGGCTGATTGGACCCTAATAAATGAAAGCTTGGGTTGCTATGTCTGGAAGAGTGGAAATTTAATAGCAAGATAAATTGTTTACAGAGAATGTGATTTGCTGCAGGAATTTGCTATTGGTAGGTACTCTGAAATCGGGATGCTATGCACAATAATTCATGACCCTATTGGTAAGTTAAAAAGGCTCAAATCATGCTCGTTATACTCTGTGAGGGGGTTTATTGTTTGATTTACCTATGATATTGCTATTACAACTGAAACCACATGTCCTTATAGTGGGTATGTTTAAAAGTTCCTAAGGTCACATGGCTTTGTATTATCATATGATATTGCTAATCAATATACTGACAGTTATGCAGATGCATTCCTTTTATTAAAAGCATGGTATTAACAGATTTTTGTTTTGCTTGAATCCATCTTGTGAGCAAATGCACACAAGGTAAATGTTTCACTATTAGATAAGTCATTTCCCTTCAACTTCTCTGTCTAGTGATCCATTTCTGATTAGGTGGAAATGAATATAAGTTCTGTTCTATTCCTTAATCATTGTTTACCTCGAAAACTAACACTCCCCCACACCCACTAACATTTGCCTATAAAAAAAAAAGTAGTCATTGAAAACGTCCCTCGCTCGATTTGAGCCTATAAATTCAAATTAAAATAACAGTAAAATTTAAACCTATTGCACTTGGAACACATGATTTATGCTGAACCTTCGTCTTTCTTGGAGTGAGTGACTGAGAATAGAAGCAATATTTTATACATGAGTATCCAAGTCAAGCAAGCAAGGACAGTTTACTGTCCATTGTGAGTGAGTTCCTTTATAATTATAAGATTAAATTCGGATCGCCTCAATTTGGATCAGAACTCCATTTAGAACCTTGGTCTTTATTGGAGTGAGAATTGGGATTAAATGTTATAAAATCTATATAAAAGGTTATTTAGAACTTGTCTATATAAAAGTTTGACAGATAAATAGCTAGCAGAGGGCTTCATTAGTTTTATAAAATTAAATTTAATTCCAATTAGTCATAGGAAGTAAATAGCAAGCTAGCAACACAGAGATGGTTTGTAGCATAGATATTGTGTAAGACCATTAGCAAAGGTTAACACCAAGCATATAGATATTAGGCTTAAATGCACTTTTAGTCCCCTTATTTTGATCATTGTGCAATTTTGATCCCCCTATTTTATTTTGAGCAATTTTAGTCCCCCTATTTTGCAAAATTGTGCAATGTTGCCCAAATTGAAATTTCAAACTCTAAGATGTTGCTAATGTGTCAATATTTTAATTGACACGGCAATTGATTAAGCTTTGTAGGCATGCCACTTCATTTCTTTTATTAAAAAACATTTACTTTAACTTTATAAAATATTTATTTAAAATGATGAATCTTGCATTTTTTATGGGATGATTCCAATATAAATACATCATGGGTTAACCGTAGAAAAATTGGATTTCTAGAAAGAAAGAAAGAAAAGTCGTGAATTTGTAAATTATAAAATTTAATTATTCATCACAATTTTCACCCTAAATGAAGAAACTATCATTCATGTTCTTAGAGATTGTCCTTGTGCAAGTGTGGTTTGGATGAATTTGGTTAATGTTGAGGCAATAGATTTATTCTTCACAAGCAACCTTGATCTATGGATCTCTCTGAACTTGAGTAACAATCTTGGGGATGATTCAAATCTTGATTGGAGTGCTATTTGGGCAAATGCCTGTCATTTACTGTGAACTTGGTGCAACAAAGAGGTTCGTTGGATGATTTTGTCAGGCTTTTTTTAGGCCCGGGAAGGTGGTACTACAAAACACCAGGCAATATAAAGACGGTTTTTCTAATGTTTTAGGGACCCCTCATGTTGTTTCTAATGTTTGTCAGGTTTGTTGGTCTCCTCCAGATACGAGGTGGATTAAACTCAACTCGAATGGTGCTGCTAAGGCCAATGGTGATATAGCAAGCTGTGGTGGATTACTCAGATGTGCTAAAGAGATGTGGCTCAACGGTTTCTCTAAATGTCTTGGGAGTTGTAGTGCTCGAGTTACTGAGATGTGGGGCCTCTATCATGGTCTCCTCTTCGCTAAAGACTTGAGCTGTAGAAAGATTGAAGTTGATATTGATGATTTGGAGCTAGCTAGATCTCTGGACAGCTCCACTAGTTTATATAATGAAGGAGGTAATTTGCTGCAAAGGATTGTTTCTCTTCTACAAGAGGATTGGGATGTGAAGTTGAATCATGTCCATAGGGCCAACAAGTTTGTTGATGTCTTGGCAAACTTGGGGTGTCACCACTCACCATGATGATCTAAGATTAGTGATTTTTGATGATGTGCCTGTCTACTCTTGGCTAATGATGCAATTGGAGTTTCCACTCCTCGTGTTATCACATTGTAACCTCCTGTCTTTTGGGCTTTGGCCCTCTCCATAATGAAAAATATATATATTCACCGAGAGGTATAGCCTAACCTTATATTTGTCTCTTTTTCCTCTTTCACCTCAAACAAACACACTCTTAGTGCAATAAAAAGTCATTCTCTCTTATCTCTTTCTCTCTTCCCTCTCTCTCCCTCGCTTCAACCAAACAATAGAAGGTCATTCTATCTTCCCTTTCTCTCTCGCTCCAACCAAACGGACCCTAAGAGAGGAAAAGACTATAGCATGTGTAAGCATTTTTAACATATAAAATTTCAGAAGGTATATAGGTTGTTCCAAGTGAATTCCTACCCTATGAGATCAGCAAAAAGAATTGAATTTAAGAACATTTTATTGGCACACCTTGCTCGTCCTACCAATTGAACCATCCTAACTGACTTATAAACAAAATTTAACTTACATTTACATATAGATATACATCAGTTGTTGGAATTGAGAAGAGAAGGAAGTTGTGTTGTGGCAAAAAACCACTGCCATTACTTGAATGAATTGAAGAAGTTGACTGTGTCATGAAGGGCGTGGATAAAGTTGTCAACATCCTCCTTAGTGTTATAGAAATAGAGGCTAGCACGTGCACTTGCGCTTACTCCTAAATACCGATGGAGGGGTTGCGCACAATGATGACCTGATCTGATAGCCACTCCATGCTGAAAATCATACATTATTAGTTGCAAATCAAGAAAGGAAATTAAGCGTTTTAGACTTTTTTAGCAAACAATTATTCAGACAAAGTTAGGAGTAAGGAGATATTTAGAATAGCTTATATAGAGTTTGTGTGAGCTTATTTCATGATATAAATACTTATGTTAGTGTTTAGATATACTAGTAGAAATAACGTATGATATGTTCATGTGTTATTTTCAACTTCTTTTAATAATTTCTCCATACTAGCTTTTAATAAGCACTTAGTTACAAAGTATAGTGTATTGAATAAGCATTTAACAAAGTTGTTTACTCAAACACACCCTACCGTTTGTTACCATTTGAGACCAAGAAAATGCACATATATGGGGAAAGACTTCCCTTCTCTTACCTGTTGGTCCAGAAATGTTGCAAGATCGGTAGGGTGCAAGTTCTCAACATTGAAAGAACAAAGAGCAGCTCGTTTGACTTTTTCTGAAGGCCTTGGCCCATAGATGCGAATATTTGGGACTGAAAGAAGCCTTTCATACAGATAGTTACCCAGCTCCACCTACGAAAATCAAAGTTTCATCCAAATAGTAATACACTGTTCAAGACTTCATAGAGTAAAAATATTATTTATCTCACTGTAATGGAAAAAATGAAAATAGATTTTATTAATGAGGAAAAAAAATACTAGTGCGACAATCCTATAACAATTAATTCAATAGATGTACGATGCGGCAGATGAATGATCTAGTCAGTTGAAGATCAGTAATTTAGCTTGTGATTTCAACTATTTTGACAATATTGAGGGAAAGGGGAACAAGGATAGCATTGCTTTAAATATGATGCTAATAAGGTTGAGGCATCAAGTAATAAAATTACGATGATAAAGAGAAGAGGTATGCAAAGATATAAAACAATCAGAGTAACAAAAATGAAACTGTCTGATCAAGTTGAGCGGCGCATTCAGCTTTTGCTTTTGCATACAACTTTGCTATCTTTATCTCCTGATCAGGTTAAACATTTATAGTACATAGAAATCAGATCTATAAGATAAGCATTTATCAAGTTTATCTACAATTTATTTTGGTATTTTATTCTAATTAGTGAGAACAGTTCAGCTATAAAAGTAGTTATGATTGGATAAGGTGCTTAAATTTGATTAGAATGTTATTACGTTATGTATATTTTGTGGTATGAGTAGAGTATTTGCTCTTTACAGTTCACAAGTGATTATCAGTATGTTGTCAAAAAAAGTGATTATCAGTAAATCTCACACTTTTGACAAGTTTGCTATCAGTTAAATCGCGATACAAGGATAGATTAAGAGATGTTAGGCTCTCGATCATATATTTTGGAAGAAACTGAACTACATAAATGCGCAAATCAGTACATTAAGTGCAGGCTTTTATTGCCACACGATGGTTAAGCAGATTGAGTTCCCAAATATTCAAAGATGATACGTATGAAGAAGAAGAAAAGGCTGCAGCATCTATAAAAGGTATGGCATTAGAGAAAATCTATGTAAGTCATAATGAGGTATACTTCTGGAACGTTATCAGAAACTTGTTAAGATATATACATATACACATCATGCATGCATCATTCATACATACTAACTACATACATACATGCGCTATACATTGTCACAAGCTTCTTAAATGAGACGTAGGCACCAGACTGGATAATAACATAAAAGAGATTTACCCTGCATCAAAATCTAACTCTAGAATTCATGTAACATTTTTCCTCTGAATTGCAGTAGCGTTCTTTATAGAGTGAAGCTCAACTCACCTCGTAGTCGTGTATGGCTTGCATTCCAATTCCAGATAAGTAATCAATTGCTGCTCCTAAAGCAATTGCTTCACCAATAGCTGGTGTTCCAGCCTCAAATCTAGGCAGTCAAAAAGCCTCAAATAATAAGATACATGTAACCGACCTTATATACAACAATAATAGAGAAAAATTATGATAGGTCTGTTACTATTACTTAAGAGGTTTAATTAGTTAATTAGGCTGAGTTAGTTGGAAGAAATAAATAAGACATAATGCCTATAAATAGGAATAGGGGGTTGAGATGGAGAGTTAGTCAACTCGTGAGAATTAGCATTGGGATTTGGAGAGGCCTGGATCTCTCAAAAATATCGAGGGGATTGGTGCATTCTTTATGTTCATTAATCAAAACATACTCTTTCTATTCAAAATCTGAACCAGTTTCTATGTGGGAGTGCATGTTGAGGAATTCAAGAGAGCAGTTGGAATAAAACATGTTTGGCCTTGTAGTTGGACTTCAGTGGAGTAGATAATTGTGATGGTTAAAATTCATGTAATTTGGTGATTTCATGCTTTAGGTACTGAATAGTCAGGAGCAACTTGTGTGTTTAAGGTTTTATTCAGGAGTTTGTGGTAATCTTATAATGTGCTTCAATAGTGGGCTGTTAGTATGCACTTGGTGTATTAGTTTGTTGTGGCCTCTGCCCGTTATGAATGAATTGTTACTGTTTGAAAAAAAGGGGGGGTTGGCTACCAAACACAGGGCAGGGCAAAGCAGAAAAATCGAATGGCATGTTCAGAAGTTTCAGTTGTGGAAGAGAATTATCAAATCCTTTACCTTGAGGACAAGGTGAATCATGGGAGGCGAGACATTGTGTTGCAAACCCGGAATCACAACAATGTGATAGGATCTTAAATAAATGTAATGTTGGGAGAGAAATTAAATATATGAGTTGTAGGGGATTATGGCTTAGGGAGGGAATTGGTTGTAACCAACTTGCTTATGTGGTAAATTGGAGGAAAAGTGAGTGAGTTAGTGGAGGTTATAAATAGGAGTGAGGGGATTAGAATGGGTAACCAAGAAATCAATTAGACAATATTGGGAGACCCTAGCTTCTCAAATTGCTAGAACTTGGGAGAGATTAGGCCTCTCGAAGAGCCTATTATCGTTACCATCTTGTATTTTCAGTTTTCAACAGTAATATACAGTTTATATGTTCTGATTGAGTCATGAGAAGTTCTATGAATTTCGGTTCCTATCACAATGCAAAGAAAGTAGAGAAAGCAATTAAGAGTGGACAAATGCTGAATTAACTGTATATTATTTTTGATTTAAAAGGACAATGCAGTAGGGAAGAAGATCCCTAACTACCCACATAGCAATGCTCCTTCAGAGAAATGTAGTTCTCTGCTCAACTGAAAATATAATTCTCGCAATGATGATCTCACCTCGCTCCCCATACCATTATAACCGTGTACCCTCACTCACATCACACATGTGATCCCTCTTTCTCTCTCTGCTACATCACAATCATAATGGCCAGCAGGCTGTTTGTTAGTTAAGAGAAGGTCTGTTATTATTGCTTGAGAAGCTTAGTTGATTGGGTTGATTTAGTTAGAAGACAACTACGGTATGTTAGAGGTTAGAGTATCCAACAACACCCAACACCCCATATTTTTAGGGGTTCTTAAGTGGATTTCATGTTGGCACATTACTCGTGTTTACTTTTTATAGCTCAAGTACCTCAATTCTCCAGCCTATCACCTACAAAATATTCACTAAATGGACCCCAGTAGCGACACAATACTTACAGCTCATCATTAATTATCATTAGAAATATTGAACCAACGACTATATGTATTTTTTTGTCATTATAAATACTGAACCATGGTCCACTTTAGTGAAAATAACGGTAAAGTTTTGAAGCCCCGTTAGAAAAATAAAAATTATGCATGCTCTAAATGCAAAGTAGCAAAGTCGCCAATGCTGTTCTGCTTTCTTAGGGCACACTGCACTGGGAATCAAACTTGTGATCTCTACCCATGCCAACATAGATCATTTATGATAAGCTAAGTCTGAGTCAAACAAAAACAAGTTCACATACCTGGATGGGGGTTCAGCATAAGTTGAATGATCAAGATATACATCAGAAATCATTTCACCACCACCTAAAACAAGTAAAGGAAGAGGTTGCCAGGAATACATTAGCTTTAAAAGACAATCTTTAAACAGGAAAGTTTTTTATCTGGTTTTAATTAGTTGTTCATGTTTTAGTAAAGCACCGTGTCTAACTTACCTAAAAATGGAGGCATAGAAGACAAGAGGTCCATTTTACCATATAAGAATCCAATTCCCGTAGGTCCACACATCTGTAACATGTGCTCGACAACTAATTACGCTGGTCTGGAAGAGCTACAATTCAAAAATATGTAAACAACTCTACCTTGTGAGAAGAAGCAACAAGAAAATCAACATTAAGGCTCTGAACATCAACTATCATGTGTGGAACACTCTGACAGGCATCTACAAGGACTTTTGCTCCAACATCATGCGCCCAATGTGCAATATCTCTAATAGGTAGAGAAGAAGCTACAGATTACAGAAAGGGAGTACAAATATAAGAGAACTCTTACATTTCAGCTAAAAGTAAATATAAAAATGAGTGGCGAGTACTATCATTGTGGAAAAGAAGAGGCTAAAGATCGAAAATACATGGAAAGGCTTGGGAGGCTGTGGTGATAATTCATATATGATATATCATAACTAAGTTCCAATGCTTTTAAGGTCATAGTGGGTCACAGAAACATGCCTAGGCATGAGTGAGGCAATCCTATGTAGATGAGCGTTGGAAAATCTATCCATATGAATGCAATGATATCTATCAAGTAAGTATCAGTTTACAATTTTTTTCATAAAATTTCTATTTCTATTGGTATCATCAACCCCTAAATGCAATGTTGATATAGGCAGAAGTTGATTACAAACCAGAAGATCATTAATGTCAAAGTCTACAAAATTAACCCAGGAGGCATATGATCTTTGACAGCATAAATTCAAGTACCATTCAGAAAAATGGAATTATCAAAGTGAAGAATCTTGATGGAAACATACCAAGCACGTTTGAAACATGATGGACAACAACTATTTTTGTCTTCCCTGAGAGCGTTTCCTTCAGTTTGTCTATATCTGGAACTTCATCTTGGTTCAAATCTACAAATTTCAAAACAGCCCCAACTTTTTGAGCTACTAGCTGCCACGGAACGATATTACTGTGATGTTCAGCAACAGTAAGTATGATCTGCAATAATGTGCAAAACATAAGATTTTAGGAGGGCGTAATTAGGAGGTTATGGCAATGCAAACAAAAAAACATTATGCTAAATGTAGACAAAAAGAATTTAGTGATTAAAAAGAACCCAATGTCTCCTGATGTTAAAACTCCTATTTCAAAATCACTTTTGAAAGTTAAACTAAGCCACTCTCTCCAAATCTTCAAAAGATGCACAAAAATGATCTCATAATTAACAATTTAGTTGGGAATATTTTTGAGGAAATAGTTGTTTTTTTCCGCAAAAGCTCTATCAGAAAGCTGTCAAAAATAAAGTGAACACTTCTCCAAAATACGCTAATCCAAACATACATTAAGTTAAGGTTCATTAAAAGATTAATCTAGAATGGCTTACCTCATCTCCTGGTTTTAAATTAGACAGGCCCCAAGAATAGGCTACTAGATTGATAGCTTCAGTAGCATTTCTTGTGAATACAATTTCTCTGGAATCAGAAGCATTTATAAAAGCTGCAACCTTCCTTCTAGCTGATTCATACTCATCTGTGGCCTTGGCACTGCATCCATAAAAAAATATGTACACAAAAGGATTTGGTTATTCAAGCAACCATAGATAGAAAAAATATTCAACCCCCAATAAATTCCAGAAGTGAGGAAGGAAA
This sequence comes from Astragalus glycyphyllos, assembly GCA_963573325.1. Lineage (NCBI taxonomy): Eukaryota > Viridiplantae > Streptophyta > Magnoliopsida > Fabales > Fabaceae > Astragalus > Astragalus glycyphyllos. The sequence goes on from OY754307.1 coordinate 44,553,669, forward strand.
TTGTAATTAGATTTAGATGTCTCCAAATTACATTTGTAATTCCAAATATTACATGCAAGTACCTCAAGAAATGTATGCCCCGATGAACATTTGAATTGTAAGATTCATAATAGTTCTGCAACGCCTTCAAAACAGCTGTGGGCTTCTGGGAAGTCGCTGCATTGTCTAAGTAAACAAGTTTTGAGCCATTTACTTCCTGTGGAGTGAGTTCAAGTATCGTAAATTTTAAATATGCCACAAAACGACATACCAAACATCATTAACCCATAAAGAAAAACGCCAAAGGCACATCTTAAGCAGTACATGCAAAAAGTAAAGTGGGGGAAACTGAAAACATCTATCTATATGTAATATCTAATCTAATAAAATACATTTACATGACATTGTTAGAGTAACTTTTTGATAGGTGACAGTCAAAGTGCGAGTAGCTTCTACAACACACCTCCAATCACACAAACTTAACCAAATATAGCAAACACAAAACAAATTTCATTCACTCTTGAGCTTGCTTCGTCATAAAAAATTTTGGGCAAACTCCTTCTGCACTCTTCTCTAATCTTTTCACATTTCCAATTTGTCTGCTTGAGTGCTTTCATTCCTTCCCTCTGAATACCTCTTTCTCCTTCTTCTCTCGCAAGTCACAAGCTTCTTTCTTCGTCCATTCCCTAGCAGAGCTCTTTCTCCCTCTATTTTGTACTTCCTCCTTACATCTTTTTCTCCTACCCACTCAGCTTATGGATTTTTCTAGCACACGACATGTTGTTTAAGGTCTGGGCAGCACGACTATGCAAGGTCATTGGTGGTTTGAAGTACTTTAATTACTTTTTAATATTTCTGTAACAATCTGACCTTTAAAATAGGCCCTCTGATCAATGAAGCCAAGTAAAAAAAATGTCTGTGTTTCTCTTAGTTTTTGATTTTTTATATGTATTGTTGCAGGGTATCTCCTCCAACTCATGTGGAACTCCAGTGGAGGTTTGGTTTGCTTTGTGATAGTGCAAGTATAATCTTCAAGTTTCCATCCTTTTGTTGTTTTTTGTCGAGGGCCACAAGAACTAACAACATATTTCAGATCTATCTCTTTGCTTTCACTTCAGGTAGTATTTCCCTTTTCTGTCTTCATTTGACACTTTTTTAAAAAAAAATTCTTTTTTTCTTCTAATTCTTCCCTTTTCTATCTATAATTCTATATTGTATTCGTATAGGTAGGAAAATAATAGACAAAAGGAAAATAGCTTACACACAAAGTTTATCACCTCGGGTCCTAATACTAGTATCTTTATAAATGCGAGTCGATTCAAAGCAACAACACTAAAGATAGATTAGCAACTAAAAATGAGACAATAGAAGATGGAACGAAGCCAACGTTATAAATTGCACTATATGTGTACTTATTTGATTCTTGGGACCTTAAAACAGCCCAGTAATATGCATAAGCACAGGAAATCTAGGGAATAAGCTATGTAAGTTATTGAAGTTAAGTTACATGCTAGAAGATCCTAAATGGAGAACATCACTCATCAAGCTAGTATGTGAAATCTATGAAGTACCAACCCAGACAAGGACACCGGACACAACATTGATACAGACACCTAAAGACATGTAGACATCGGTAATAATTTGAGAAAATGAAAGTGATTGAAGTATCAATGTCGTGTCGTTGTCAGACACCGACCCCTGTCGGACACAGTTTGAATTTGAAGTGTTGATGCTACATAGTATGTAACAGTGTAAGTCCTAAATTAAATTTGTAACATGAAAAAAAATTAAAGTCGGGCTATTCAAACACTTATAAACATAATTTATGAACATAAAAGTTAGGATAAGATAAAGAAAATAGAGACCTGGTGAAGTATAGGGAAATGGGGTCTAGTGGAGTGCCCCAAAGAGGAGGAGGCAAGAGTTGGTTGAGCCACTGCTTCATTGACAATTGATGCACAGACGGGTAAAGAAGATAAACGACGGAGCCGAAATCTGACAGATGATGAGGTCGTGGTAGTGATTGAGCAGCAAAAACTGGAACTTGGAAATTTGAAAGATGGAAGTTTTGATAAAACTTCCATTACTGCCAATAGTGATTAGAATCAAAATTCAAGCAGCTCAGCAATAGCGATTAGAATCACAATTCAAAAACAAGTAATAATCATCTAACAAAACAAAAACACAGCACCGGAAAATTCAATTCAGGTTGAGTCCAAATTACACAAAATAATCAATCTATAAATTGTCAAGCGCAAAACGTTGACGATAATAGATTCTAATAACGAGAACGATTATTTGTTAAAAAAAGGAAAAATCGAAAAGTATATCATGTGTGGTAGAATGTACCTGGTTCAGAAGAAAGGGAAAAGCCCAGCGATTCCCACTGTTGTTAGTTTGGTAGTTCAGTTTAACTGCTTTGCTCCTTCTTTCTTTCTGTTGCTTTGTGTCGGGCTGTTTGTTTGGGCTTACCGCCTATGGGCCTGGTTTGCCCTATACGGGTGATGGACCGTTTCTAGTGTCAGGGATTCGGATTCTCGGCAGCAAAGTCTTCTACAGCAAATATTACAACCATTGGATTAATCAAATGGTTGAAATTAGATAAAAATAATTATTAATCAAGAAATTGAAGCAATCCTTCAACTGGTAGTTGATTTCGACTTATTTCAAAAGGAACCGAAGAAGGTATGTATAATAAAAATTAGGCTTAAATACAGTTTTGGTCCCCCAAGTTTTACCAACTCACGATTTTGATCCCCCAAGTTTTAATTTCACGAATTTGATCCCCAAGTTTCCCAATTTGTAAAATCAGGGTCCCCCACTAATCTGGTCAAAATTGATGCTGACCTGTCCACCATTTAAACTACGTGGCAGCTACGCTGGCATGCCAAAATTAACATGTAGTGCAGTGGTAAGAGAAAAAAGTTGGTAAAATGAATTACCGAATATGGGTAGCAGGGCCGTCTTAAACAATTTGGGGGCTTTGTGCAACTCTGAAAAAAAGGGCCCCTAATTAAAAAAATCCAAATAAATCAAAAAAAACTTTAAAGTACTTTATTTAAATTGTAAATAACATCTCGAATCTCGATACAACCTCAAGATAGTATCAACCTTCTATCTATTTAAAAAGAGCCGTCTTTCTACTATTTTCATATCGGTTCCTCTAGATAACCTATGCCAAAAGTACTTTTTAATATCGGTTCACATAAAACCCGATGTCAAAAATATGCTTATACTTGATAAAAAATTGACTTTTTATAACGGATCTACGAGTAACCAATATGAAAACCATTTTTCACATCAGTTCCGCGACCGATGTTAAAAGTTTATATTTTATATCTCCTTTTTCTGCATCGGTTCAAGAACCGATATGAAAAGCCTTTTTTCCACTATTGATTACCTCATTATATTTTAGAAAACCAATTTGCTTTTATTGAAGGGCGTTCTGTTTTGGATAATGATCTAGTAGCTTTTGAAGCCGGTCATTACTTGAAAAGTAAAACTAAAGGTAAACTGAGGAATGTGGTTTTAAAAATTGATATTAGCAAAGCATATGATAGAATGGACTCGGGTTCTTGAGAGGAATTCTGTTCAAAATGAGTTTTCATGAAAAGTGGATTGGTTGGGTTATTCTATATGTGGAAGGTCTTTCCGCTCCTATCCAAAAAGCGGAACGTGAAGCTGTGTTGCAAAGTGATAAGGTTTGTAGAACTGCCCCTATTGTGTCCCATCTTTTATTTGATGATGATCGTTTCCTATGTTTTCGGGGTGATGACGGGGAGATAAGGGTTGTGAAAAATATTTTGACTTTATTTGTTAGGAAGCATCTCGTCAGATGATTAATCATTATAAATCGGAGATTTTTTTAGCAGAAATGTAGAAGCCCATGTGAAACAGCATTTATCTAGCTTGTTGGAGTTTATACTTGTTTGGGGGGACTAGGATGTATTTGGGTTTTGTAGGAGCAAAAAGGCCATTTTTAAATTCATCAAAGATAGAGTTTGGCACAAACTAAATTCATGGAGTGGAAATAGTTTGTCTATGGCGGGTTGAGAAGTCTTGATTAAGTTAGTACTCCAATCTATCCCTTCCTATGTTATGAGCATTTTTTTAATACCTCAAACTCTAGGGCTCAGATTGAAAAATGATGAATTTATTCTGGTGGGGCACGAAAGGAGGAAGGAAGTGGTATCCATTGGTTATCATGGGATAAACTATCGGTTGCTAAGATTCATGGTGATATGGGTTTTAAAAATTTGTATGCTTTTAATTTAACAATGCTTGGTAAACGAGGATCAAAGTTTCTAACACAACCGGATCGCTTACTCTCTTGTATTTTCAAAGCTAAATATTATCCTAGAGGAGATTTTTTAAGTATATCTATTGGGAGCAATCCTAGTTATACTTGGCGAAGCATTTGGCATACAAGAGCCATTCATAATGGTATGCAATGGGTTAATTGGTGATGGAAATTCTATACACGCATGTGGTGTCATCCTTGGTTAAATGACAGTGACCAAATTCCCTTACCGATTAACCAACCAGTATCATCATCTTTTATTCATGTGGCAGATTTTTCTGACAGGGAGGCTAAAAAGTGGAACCATGATCTTGTTGCCACAACACATTGCATCGGTCTTTAATACACCTTTATTAACGATGCAAATATTCCTCGGGTAAAAAACACAAGGACCTGGTTCTATCTCTCCTACTTTTTTGTTCAATGATTTTCTAGAGCTTGTGGTGTAGTAGAAAGGAGAGTGTGGAATAATATTCATGAAGGCCCTGTAGCTGTTATATTGCGAGCAACCTCTCTCCTTGACCAATGGACAGTTGCTCGTGTTATTCAATCTTGTGACATTGAGGCAAGTAGCTTGCTGAATGTGCCTCGGTCCGGAAGGAAAGTGAAAGTGTAATCTTGATGGTGCTTTTTTCAAGGAAGCAAATTGTGAGGGGATTGGTTAATGCTTAAGGGATGACCGAAACAGGTTTATGAAGGCTAAAACTATGTGTGGGGATTGGTTTATGCACAACGCGATCTTTGAAATTGATTCCAAGTTAGTTTTTGATAATTTTTGCTATGCTCTCGTGCCAATTGTTAGACCCAATGTCATAATAAGGAGTTACTACCTGGAACAAAACACATAACACTCAAACAGAAAATACAAAATAACAGTAAATGAAAGAGAAATGGTAGAAGGGGGAGATTAACACCAAGATTTGTTAACCCAATTCAGAGATTAATCTCCTACTCTAGGGGACATGATCCGAGCTGAATCGTCACTAATCTTGATCAAGAGTTACAACCGCATGGTGCATTCAAAGCATATCCAATGCTATCTATGAACCTAATCACCACAGTGTTTCCAACTCTGATATTTTTTTTCTTTCTCACAAGTGTTTTCCTTTCAATTGTCTAAATTGTGGTAATAATGATGTTGTGCATAAACAGCCACCTAAAGTGGAGTTTTATAAACTATTTCGTAACTACCCATAAATAATTAAAAGCTATTACAATAGTTCTAGTGGAATTAACAAACTAATAAAATTGCACAAAAATAGATTTGGCTATAGCAGTAACTAATTTAATTGACATAACAAAAACATACTGTGATGTTGCAACTGATGTTGTAGCACCATAACCCAACAATAATTCCAAAAGTTGTATTAGAGGCATAACAATGATCGGTATACCAAAATTAGAAGGCATTTTGATTGGATTTAATAGTTTATCATTAATGCCAATTGGTTTGAATTAAAATCCATTTTTAGTTAAATGACGTGTCCGAAAAGGAAGAGATGTATAATGCGATCGCCAATAATTTGCCTTAAATATATGTTAGCGAAATTAGAAGTTCCACGTTCAGTAATTTGAACTTTGAACACTATAATATTTTTTTAATAAAAAAAGGCCAGCTGTACAAATACATGACTGGTCAATTAATGAGTGCATACGTATCTTTTTTTCACACGATTACATGGCATTCGACTGGATTTGGTGAACAAGCTTATGTGTAATTTTTCTCAAATGTGTATAGTTAATAAGTTAAGATAATATTAAGATTAAATACGTCAAATAAAACTCATTTTCTTCTCCCCAAGTAAACAAAACATGTCATGATGGTTGGTTGCATAACCTATTTTAGTTGTTAGACCAAAAAAAAAAAACCTATTTTAGTTGGGGACAAACATGTAAAATCATTTTTAAGAAATCAATCTATCTATTTTTCTACTTCAGCTTCTTCTCCGACCCGCTCTCACTACTCTTCTAGTGCTGCCGCAAGTGCAAACCTGCAGTTGCATTCTAAACCCTGAAAGTGAACGCAATGGGAGGGAAAAGCCGTACTCAGAGGAAGCATTTCCACCAAAGCAGAGAGAATGTTTGGGAACAAGACGCTCCAAAATCAGATCCTTTCGATATTCAAAATCCTGCTTTTGATCACTATTACAAGGAACAAAATATCGTGTCTTCTGAAGAATGGGATTCATTTATGCAAGTTCTCAGAACTCCGTTGCCCGCTACGTTCAGAATCAATTCCAGGTTTTTCATTTTCAATTTTCTACATGTATTTCAATCTTGTATCAACGGCTCAACTCAACTGTCTCGTCTCTACTAATTCACTTCAGTAGAAACCGATTAATCAACTGTAACAGAATTTCAATTTTTTATACTTTTATTCGCCTTTGAAGTGTTTGATAGTTTGAGAAGGGAGGAGAAAACCAAAATATCAAAGTCAAATTTTTATATTCTGACCTACATCACATAACTCAGTGTTTTGAGACTCTTATTTTTAGAGTACAACAATCTAGCTTCTTTGACAATCAAAGAGGGAATGGATTAGAAAACTCTACATGACCACTGTATAAGTTGTTTCTATTAGCTATCCTAGAGAATATGTAAAAATAAACTGAAAATAGTTAACAGGGATATCATAAACTATTTTCATAAAGTCCTTCAAATACTTATAAAAGTGCTTATGTCATACTTTAAGCTCAAATACACTCTTCCTAAAGACAGTTGACTGAATTTAGTTCATCATAAATTTTTGGATTATCAATGTTAAAACTTATCATTATTGGAAATTTGAATTTCATAAATATAAATTGAAAAAAATCACATTGAGTTAACCAACTTAAATAATGCAGGTTTTGGTATACATATATAATTCACTTTTATAATTTACTATGGCCCATCAGTCCAAGTGATGGAAAGCTTGGTATCCTTAAGCAACGCTTGTATTCAACTTTTTTTCCCTTAAAGAAATCCATCCGACTTGATACAAAATTAGTCCAGGTCTAACTTGATTTCTAGTTATCGAGTCTCTGGCAAAAAAAAAATTTGAAAAATGCGCTGCAATGTACAGGTACTATCTAGTAATATTTACATCCATCTGAATCTAGATTGGTTCATCCAAATTGCTCTGATGCATGGCTCACTTTCATTTTACATTCCAGTAGCCGATTTTATGCTGATATTCGATCCCAGCTGGAGAATGACTTTGTGCATGCTCTTCAGGCCAAGGTAAATCATCACACTATCTGCTGCTCTTTTTATTTTTTGTTTGAAGTCTTTGTCCTGGTCCTGAATTGTCACATATAGGTTGATGAAGGAGATGAGGAGGAGGCTCTTCGACCTTTGCCATGGTATCCTCAGAATCTTGCTTGGCATTCTAATTTTTCCCGTATGCAGCTCAGGAAGAATCAAGGACTTAAGAGGTAAATAAGTTATGAACTATGAGCGTGTCCGAGTTTATGGCATGAATTGATTCAACCAAGTTTGGCATGGGATATGTAGTTCTATCTATTGGTTATTACCTAACTGTGATGGTCGCCTCTATAACTCTTAGGAGACTGGTCGTCACATTTAATGATGTTTACTTTTTATTTTTTAAGTTTAGAATGCGTGATTCTGTCAATTGAAATTAATTATGCTCATAAGTCAGTTTGTCTAACTAATATGCCAATTTGTGCTTCTTATCATGTTAACGTCTCAGGTTTCATGAATTCTTAAAGCTAGAAAATGAAATTGGAAATATTACAAGACAGGAAGCTGTCAGCATGGTGGGCCAGTTTACATACTATCTGTCACTCGTCATGATCATATAGAATGATTTGTTTTTGTTAGAAAGCTGGACGGTTTAGTGCATGTAGTTTGCTTTAGGCACTTACCTTTCAAGAATTTAACTTGTGCACACAAATGTTTCTTTGCAATGCAGGTTCCACCTCTGTTCTTGGATGTGCATTCAAATCATTTTGTACTTGATAGTAAGCAACTTATTATGCCGCACCAATACTTATTGTCATTGTTACGAGTTACTGTCCTATTTCTTTTATTTGGAATGAGGATTTCAGTATTTCTAACTATTTGCTTATAATTTGCTTCTACTCAGTGTGTGCTGCACCAGGTTCAAAAACATTCCAATTGCTTGAGATTTTACACCGATCAACTAAAGCAGGATCACTACCCGATGGAATGGTTCGTGTTTGTTTAAGTATATCATTTTAAGTGTCTGTTACACTTGGCTATCCATACCAAATAATTTCTGATTTTGACCTGTCCTCATCAAGCTAATTTTGCAAAATTTATTGATGAGTCATTGTTTAATATTAAGGTTATAGCAAATGATCTTGATGTCCAAAGATGTAATCTTCTCATCCACCAAATAAAACGAGCATGCACTGCAAACCTAATCGTCACTAATCATGAAGCTCAGCACTTTCCAGGATGTCATCTAACAAAGAATTACAATACAATGGAGCCTGATGAGCATGTTGCACAACTACTATTTGATCGTGTTCTGTGTGATGTGCCCTGCAGTGGAGATGGTACCCTCCGCAAGGCACCTGATGTTTGGAGGAGATGGTAGTTTTTTGTTCCTTCCATCTCCATTTATTTTCTCTATTTATCTTTTTCTCCTCAGCCACCATATTTGGTTTATCGCTAAGACTATTCTTTCTTGGATGCAGGAACACGGGGACAGGAAACGGACTTCATAACCTACAAATTCTAATTGCCATGCGAGGTGCGTTTTCAGTGTTGTCTACCTGTTTTTAGGGCCTGGTTTTTTCAGGCTTGATTTGATTTTCATTTTAAGACATGATTGATGCAAGACATATGGGGTGGGTCAAGCATAATTATGTTTTGGTTTACTGGGCAAGGAAGCTGTATTATGCTATTAAGGTCATCTGTGGGTAAAAGGAAAATACACTTATTTTGCCAATTATGACCTTTATGGGTAAAATAAAAATGCACTTATAGTTTATCAGGTAGGTAAGTTGTATTGAAGATGGAAAGCATTCTTCACACCAAATATTCATTATTTTTATAGTGCAAACTAACTGCCTCTTGTCGTGGCCTTGGTTTCCAAATTCTCAAATATGGTACCAGGTTACTAAGATAAAAATAAAATGCTATTTATTGTCAATATGTGCGAACTAGGGTTATTGAGATTTGGCTTGTAAGATGATTTTGGCAAACCTCAGATGCTATTTTGATTTTATCAGGCATATCTTTGCTTAAAGTCGGTGGAAAAATGGTTTATTCAACCTGCTCAATGAATCCTATTGAAAATGAAGCTGTCGTCGCGGAGGTAATTAGCCTTAAATGCTCTGCAATTATATTTTGTTCCAGACATGCTGACTGCTGAGTAGTCTGTCAGTTGGGAGCTTTGTAAATAAAGTGTTTTGTTTCATAAAATCAAGTAAATATCTCACGCTTTATTGGGTGAATCAATTTAGGTGAATCATAATGTATTCCTAAATAACCCAAGTTTAGGAATACCGCGATCAATTGGTTGATAGTAGGTATCTGATAGACAACTTGTTTTTTTATGAACATAGGCATTGATTTGAAGAAGCATTTTAGAGCAATGTGTAGTTTCGTTAATGGATGCTAACTGATGAATTAATACAATGTTGGAGCTAGCCATGAATAGTACAATTCATTACATGCATATATCTTATCCAGCCTTGTGCCTCATTCCTACTTCTGGCATTTATAGTTAATGTCAATTCATCAATCTTACTGTGACAAAAATTAAGCATTCTGTGGTAGTGGTTACTGGTTGTGACCTTGCGATTACGAAAGACAAGATTACAAAAGACAAACTACGCCTCAGATGTTACCACTTTATAAGGAGTTGCATTTTGTCTATCATACATTGTGACTTGTTTTTTAATTTGAAAAAAAACTGGGAGGTTTTATTCAGAAAAAGAAGACAAATTGATGTTCAACGCTTTGGTCTTGATATCTATTACTTTCAACACTGCTTGTGGCCCTGCTCGTATTTTATACAGGCTTAATTGATTCCCCCTGCTTACTTTTCTAATCAATTTCAGGTTTTGCGGAGGTGTGGAGGGTCTATTGAACTCGTTGATGTTTCTAGTGAGCTTCCCAATCTTATTCGTCGGACAGGTCTGAAGAAGTGGAAGGTTTGTGTTTGATGTGAGAGCATTTACTGTTTTGAGACTTGAGTTGTAGAGTTTTAATAAATACTGCTTCTAAAGTTAAAAAACAAAAAACAAATACCTTGGTTGTTATTTTTATAATTGGGATATTTTTTTAAACGTACCTTGGTTGTTGATTTTTTTCATTTGGATGTTCATGGTCATAGAAAAACATTGAGTCTCACTTTCTTAATAGAAGATTCTTATTATGCCTGTCGGACTTGAACATGCATTTCCAGCAGCAGATGTTGGATTATGTATGAAAGTAACCCAATCTAGAAAACTAAAAAGGCTTGCCATGTTGCTGTATATATTTAATCGCATCTGAAGGTGTCACTTTTGAAATTCAGGTGTTTGACAAGGGTATGTCATTGGTGTCTTGCAAAGAGGTTCCCAAATCTCGTAGAAGCGTGGTTCTTCCTAGCATGTTTCCGAATGGCGGAAGCTATCAGGATATTATGGACTGTAACAGTAATTGTGGTGTTGGCATCGGAGGTGGTATTAATGGTGATGCTAATGGAAATTCTGAAGATGGTATTCAAGCATTGGAGAATCATGTGATGAATGGATTTACTGAGGAAGTTTCTGATTTCCCACTAGAGCGATGCATGAGGTTAATGCCCCATGATCAGAACACCGGAGCCTTCTTTATTGCTGTATTGCAAAAAGTTTCTCCTCTGCAAGGTAGTAGTGTCTTATATGATTTCTGTTGTTTTTCCATCTCGCTTAAATCCAGATAAAAATTGTCAAGGAATTTTGATGGATATTGAGAATAACTTGTCCTTCAAGTTGTTTTTAACATTTCTGAATATGTTTGTTTCCTGTTTTGCAGCAATTCAGGTAAAAAGAAAAAAAGAAGTTGATAATCAACATGCTGAATCAGCAAACCAGGGCAACGGGGCTGCCCAGGTATTGCAGATTAATCCATCAGAAAGTACGAATGGGATAGATTCGGAGCAAGTTTCCAAGGATAACAAAAATGAACCCAATATTGCGGATTTTAAAGTTAGTCCTATTATATGTGAAGAAGGGGATTCCAAGGAAGCCCAGGAGCCCCACAATGTAGAAAGCATAGAAAAGATCACTCCAAGCAAAAGAAAGTTGCAGATACAAGGCAAATGGAGAGGCGTTGACCCTGTTGTCTTCTTCAATGATGAAGTAATTATTAATAGCATAAAGGCATTTTATGGTATTAGCGAGCAGTTTCCATTTGATGGTCACCTTGTGACGAGAAACAGTGATACAAGCCACGTAAAAAGAATTTACTATATCTCCAAGTCCGTGAAGAATGTCCTTCAGCTGAACTTCTCAGTTGGACAACAACTGAAAGTAACTTCTGTTGGTCTGAAAATTTTTGTAAGTATAACTTGTTTTCGATTAACATCTGTTGCTTTTGTTATTGATTATAATTGCACAGGCTGCTTAGTTTAAATGCTACCAACCTAGTAGAGAATAACAACCTTTATGGGCGGAGGTGCCTAGGAACTTATCTTAGGTAAGGGTGGTAAATTTAGCCATCTGAATACCTAAATAGTTTAGTGAAATCTTGTTTTATTAGCATAAGTATTAGTGCGTAAACTTTTGAATATTTTGATTTTGAAGAAGTTACCACCAATGACTTTATGTAGTTTATTGATTCTATTTCTGCTGTCCTAGACTCAATTTGAAACACATTTTGAATTTTATCACATGAATTAGAATCAACTACTGTACTGTGATTTTATTTTGATGCGATAATTGGTAATTTGGCACTGATTATTTACTTTAGTAAAATGCCTAAATAGTTATTGGTCAGTCCTTGACTGCCAGTGAGAAATTTCTTTGATTAATTCTACTTGTGAATAACCCATTGAAATATACTTGCCCTCATCATATAGGAAAGACAAACGTCGCGTGAAGGTAGATCTGTACCATGTGCTTTCCGGATCACTTCTGAAGGCTTGCTTCTTATTCTCCCTCACATCACCAAACAGATTCTGTGTGCATCTCCTGTAGACTTCAAGCATCTTCTCAAGTATAGATCTATAAAATTTGGAGATTTTGTTGATGCCAAGTTTGGTGAAAGGGCAGCAAACCTAATGCCAGGCTGTTGTGTGGTAGTTCTAGGTGAAGGTATTTACCACCTTGCTTGATGCAGATAGCAATGACCATTGACTTGACTGTTTAATTGATCACACAAACTTTCTTGCAGGGAACACTGGCGCTGCAAAGACCCTTCAAGTGGACAAGTCGTCGATCGCCATTGCATGCTGGAAGGGTGGGGCAAGTTTGACGGTGATGGTTACTTCGTTGGAATGTGAAGAATTACTTGAAAGGCTTTTAATGCGTTCAGACTCACTAACAGAAAAGGGATCCTTCGTGCATGAAGACAAACTGTATAATAACATTGGAGATGAAGAACATGAGTCGAACTGTAAAGGCCAGGATGTGGAAGCTAATTGGTGTTAAATGCCAATGCAATTTTGCTTATGGACCACAATCAAGGAGCCATCAAAACTCATTCAAATTATTTTAGTTATCTTCACTGTTTTATTGATTGTGTTCAGTGGCCTCCTACATACATTTTATGGGGTGGCCAAATATAAAACTTAGTTGTATTTTTATCCTCCAATTAACGAGTTTGGTCACTCTATTTTACTTTTGATGGTTTTGCTCCCTAATTTGGTGTTTTTGGTCCTTGTGATTTTTTTATTACAGTCACGGTCCGTAAAAATAGAGGATTGTGCAATTTTGATTCCCAATTTTCCAAAATTCAAGTTTTTTGGGTATCAAAAGTGCAAATTAAGAAAATTGGGGACAAAAATTATCAAAAATAAAACAAAGAACCAAAGTCACCAACTTAACAAAGATCACCATATTTTTATTGGGGATAATAATAGACTAATGAACTCCTTAGTCATTACCTCCTTAAACAAATAAACTTGATTGAGATACCTATATAATATATTATTGAGGTAGCTAAATATAAAATATACCTATTTATTGAAATACATATATTATTTTTGGGGCAGCCAGGACTACCCGTTGCTACACTAGGAACCGCCCTGATTGTGTTTAGTAGACATGTATTCATGCAAGGCTTGAAGCAGATAGCTAAACAGAATGTTTGTTTTGAGCATTAGGTCCCAAATTTATATCTGAACAATTTTGGACAAACTGACCCTTAAGAGACACTATACAACTCATACTGTTTTTTTAGTCATTACACATTTAAATAAACTTTTGCTTAGTGTCATTCGAACAAATCGCTACAAACCCATTTTAAACCATATTCAATTTCCAACATTTCTCATCACATTTGGCCTTCAACATACTCTTTCTCTAATTCATCTCACCCCATTAATCAAATGGTTATAATCCAGCAAAGAACCAACAGCTTTGCTGCCTATTGTGTCATCAATATGTCAGTAATCTAGATTTGCGGGATTGGCTATATTGGCCATATGCAACAACGTATTGAAACACAGGAACAAAAGAGTGAAATAGCAAAAATAGTATTAAACAACAAAGGTTTAGAGTGGAAACAACGCATTCTTAGGGGCAAGCAAGAAGGCGAGGAATACACCGACGGTTTTGCTACTGTTGAGGTGACTGATCAAACTAGTGGCAAGGTTATGGGAGGGTCTGCGGTGACAAAAATTTGGCAAATTTGTCGTCATTGAACTTAACTATGACATCTCCAACCATCAAATAAGAGTGGTTGTTGTGGTGATTTTTGAGTTTCTTGATTGAGAAGGATAAAAGGAGTAGATTAAGGTCGAAATTCGGGCTTCTGATGGTGGACATCAAAACTTGAACCCTTGCTTCTACAAAAGGTGAGCCAAGCAACAAGAGGAGAAAGGAGAATAAAATATAATGGGGAAGAGCACGCTGTGCAAGAGAGGAGAAAATATAGGGGAAAGAATTGCAAAGTTAAAAAATTAAAAGACAAATAGTGATATTGTAAAAATAAGTCGGATCATAGTGGACCACATGTCACTTGCCCCCCCCCCCCCCCCCCCCAAGAAGCTGTCTAATATTAATGACACAAAAAAACCAAGCTAGAACTTAAATGGTACGTCAAAATAGTAATCATAATGTTGACTGACTTGAATCTAGAACTTAAATGAACTAAATCCGCAATAGATAGGGCCACACAGCAGTAACCAAGGTCTATATTAGGCTATTGGCAAGACAAAATTTTACAATCAACAATGTCCCAGATCAACCAGGTCATTTACAAAATCTGTGGGGACTGCACCATGCTATTTGTAATTACCTCCATCTGCTGGTCTAAAATCAACGAGCCAAGCAAAAACCAATTTGAATGACGTAAATATACAACAGAAAACCGCCAAATCGTTAAAAATTGGACATAGGAATATAGAACCACGAAATCTAGTCACTTAGAGCAAACTATAAATGAAGTCAGGATGACTGACAACACATGCTACTCTTAGTAGGGATTACTTGTGCCGGACCAGGAACAATGATCTTCTTGCCAGACAGATTTGCCGAGTTGCCATTTCCCTGGTTCTCATCAGCAGCTAGGCTCTTCTTATTGACAATGTTAAATATTTCTGTCAAAACAGTCATGAAGGCTGTCTCAACATTAGTTGATTCCAGTGCAGAGGTCTCTAAGAAAAATAAGCCTTCTTTCTCGGCAAATTCTTTTGCATCTTCTGTGGGTACTGCACGCTGGTTCTCAAGATCATTTTTATTTCCTATAAGAATGATAACTATGTTCTTATCAGCATGGTTACGCAGCTCTTCTAACCATCTAGGTATGTGATCAAAGCTCTGACGTTTGGTGATGTCATAAACCAACATTGCCCCAACAGCACCTCTGTAGTATGCACTTGTAACTGCTCTATATCTGTAGAATAAACCGTTTATACATATATTTCAGGGGAAACCGCAATCAATATTGGATGTGCTTGTAATTCAACTTTTGGGGCCATCACGATATTATCAGAAATAATCTTGACGATTAAGATGAAGATTGAAAAATTAAAGATTTAATTAAAGCAAATCCTGGAAAAAAAATATTACTAAACTCGACGGATTAAAAGAACTAGGGTAGCATATCCATAATAAGTTGACAAATACAATTTAACAAGGAAAAATAAAGACATATATAGAGTGCTAACTCTTTTCTAATTATATAAGTTGCAATATACACAGCCCCTTCAAGTGCAAACCATTTGCATATATTGACAATAATGCAACTTCCACGGATGGTGAATCTCAAGTTTATCTTTGAATGTCAGTCACATAGATATTTCTGTCTGGATTGAATATCAAGGGAGTGAGAGTTGCAGAGATTTTTGAGATACTAGCATACTGGAAAACAATAATATTAAAAGCTAGATCAAATGGAAATCGCACCATGATGTCCATTTAATAATGGAGAAAATAATGTGATTCTAAAATCTATTAGTAGACAGTCAATTAGGAAAGTATTTGTAGGGAGTGCAATGGGCCAATTGCTCTAACCTCTGTTACTCAAGGGAGTTACAGCTAGTAGATAGGTATTAGTCAATAGCAGACCAATTAGAACCCTTCTAAAATTGGCAGAGGCAGGTTACAAAGATGCAGGGACTAAATAATCGTGGATTCAGTTTTTCAGTAGTTGGATTTTAGAGGGAGAGCCAGATCATTCTTATCCCCTGGCTTTGAGAGACACGCGCATTGTAAACACTGATTTCTTCCCCTTTCATGACCCTCCAACCTCACTCATTTACTGGGAGGAGCTCTAGTGCCCTACTAAATAAACATTATGTTTTCTCTACCTATTGTTCTTGCTTTACGATCCAGTTCTATTTAAGCAAGATACCATTGTGATTTCTACTCTTCCTAACTAAAGAAATCTTACCAATTCAGAGACAGGGAGTAGGGCCATTCTTAACAAAATTCCCATTTTTCTTCATATTTTTTTTGCCTACTTTCCAATCCAGTTCCTATTAATGTCTTCCTAACTGCTTTATAAATTTTCATTTTCTTCTAAAGTATGAAATCGGATTAAGCTACTAAGCAAATTAAAATATGCAACTTTGCATTGATAACCATCAATAACAATTATTCCACAAAAAATGCCAAACACAATAAAAATGGTGTTTTACAGAGAGCAGACGCGTACTTAAAAAAAAAACAGAGAGCATATGCCGGTATCACATTCACAGGCCTATTTGCTGACAGTAAGTGACACTTAAAATCACAAAGGAAATAGATTTGTCAATAACTGAAAGTTCTATTTACTTGTAACATATACAACCATGACATTCAACAGATAAGAAACTTTTAAGCAAGAATGCATTCTAAAAAAGGATAACAACAAAAATCAAACCACACTGCAGCCGATCAAGTAAATGCAAAAAGTAAAGTTGCAGCAACAATGTAACACAAATATGCAAAAAGTAAAGTTGGCAGCACATTCTTTTAAAAAGTGAACATGCTTCTTAGAAATTAAACAATTTACGAGTCAAGCGTGTTTACTTAAGAGTGTTTCTATTTTTCAATCAATTAACGAGACAAGTGTGTTGACTATTTAACAAAAGAGTCGTGTGTTAAAAAATGTATTTAAAAGAGTGAGTTGCTAGTATTCCCCATATTACAACAGTATCTCATTTGACATTTGGGATTGGAATGTAGCATAGCATTTCACTATTTCAGTTCACAAATTCAGAAATTTGAAATCAGTCAACATATCTCACCAATCTCAAGTAGGGCCGAAAAAAACATTGGAGGATCGTGTTTGATTTCCCAAAAAAAAGTGTGGGTCATGTTTCGAGTTTGAAACCCAATCTTTTAAGCATTACTAAAGATTTTATTAGGTTTTGTAGACAATTTAAGGTAAATATGATACTATCACACCTCTATTAGCATACCATATATATTAGTAATGTTCAAAAAGATTTATTACTAAACAGTGAAGTTCTAATATGCTGATAAAAGGGCATGCAAACGGTAACATGGTACAACATATATTTCTACTTGTGAATAATATATATATATATATATATATATATATATATATATATATATATAACTTTGGTTATTCTCATATATTTGCTAAGTAGATTTCTAATTCACGTGCTAGATTAATATGTAGTACCAGCCTCTTAGATCTAAGTCAGTCACACCACACATGCACCTAAGCAAAAACAAGAGAAATCAAGATTGGTAACAGGAATGATAATTAGGATTCAATTTTGACCTCTGTAGACTGTAGTTGACATCAGTCAAACTATTTCAAAGATGCATCAACATGCAACTAACCAATACATTAAAGTATAAACAAGTTGTATAAATAAAAATCAAACTCTTAAAGTTTAAAACCATTTCCATACGCAAAAAAACGCATGAATTGAACTTGATTTGACTATCATTGACTTCTCAGTTCTCATGAATGAAGTATACAGCGAACACAAAACTGAATCCTCTGATGCAGGCCATTATCAGCACACAGTATATCAACTCAGCAAACAAATCTAACATCTAGTTCAAAGCGAAAATCACATAGTCGTTCGTCAAAACAGTCAACTACAGCGAGGAAAAGAAAGGCAATTCAAATAGACGCTAACTAACAGCAACTCATGCAGATGCAATACGCAGTGAAAAGCGAAGAGCAATAAAGAAGATCTACGAACATCCACAAAATAATACTAGTAATTCTATGTTTTGAGAAACAAAATGGAAAACCGCAGTAAAAGGAAATAAAAGAGAAAGGAAGAAAGAAAAGTAGTTTATAGTTAAAGAGAAGAAGAGAACCGTTCTTGGCCAGCAGTATCCCAGATCTGAGCCTTAACACTCTTGTGTTGGATAACCAAAGTGCGAGTCTGAAACTCGACGCCGATAGTAGCTTTGGAGTCTAAGCTGAAGTCGTTTCTCGCAAAGCGAGCAAGTATCTGTGACTTTCCAACAGCGGAATCGCCAATTAGCACCACCTTGAAGACGTAGTCTATCTTCTGGTTCGGATCACCATACCCTCCTCCGCTTGCCATTTTCCAACACTGCTTCTTCTCTTCTTCTGCTTTCCAGAGTTTCGATTTCAAATCTTGCTGTCCATTGATTAGCGGCTTTTTAAATTTCGTTTAAAGCGGTGTTAAATGTCAAAAACTTGTGTGACTCGTTGTGGAAGGTTATTGGTTATTGGTTATTGGTTGTTGGAGTCCCGAGAATATTGATTTTCCTGGGACTGGGAGCAGTGGATCTCTTTTCTCTAGGATCGTTGGGAACGCCTTTATTATTAGTCACTCCTATAAATTATTACTACCTCCGTCCCATTTTATAAGTTGTTTTAGTAGAATGAATTTGTCCCAAATTAATTGTTGTTTTACATTTTCAAGAAAGCATCTAACGTGTTTTTCCACTATTGCCCTTATTAATCATTACAATTTTTTACATTTAATAAATGATTCACGTTTATCTATGTAGAAAGATAAAAGATTAAATGGTAATTTAGACAACACTTTTTATAAAATCTAGACTACTAATAATTTTTCTTAATATGTGTGCAACAACCTTAAACTGCATATAAAATGGGACGGAGGTAGTATTTCATTAACAACATGGTTCAGCCGTGGGAGCACCTAGGTAGAAGTGCTTTTAAGATCAACTTTCGTGATTTTAGAAGAAGAAAAGATGTTTGGGTTCTGATTGTAAAATTGATTCTTCTTTCTAGAAATTGATTTTCCTTGAATCTACTATTTGTAGCTTCTGTAAAGTCAATTCTGTCAGACCAATTTTGTCAGAATCAATTCTACTCACCGCTAAACCAAACATACACTAAGGCTATGTTTGGCAAACCAAATCCTCTAGTTTATAGCAGACAAGCTACTTGTAAGACTCTGTTTGGCAATGCCCATCTGCTAGCTTATAGCGGATCCGCTAGTTGTAAGTGTTTGACACAACTAGCTTTTAGAGTTTTTCCACTAGCTTATAGTGTTTTTTGAAACGTTACTTGAAGTTGTGTTTGAGCTTATAGCTTATAGTGTTTCATTTTTTCTCCCAACTTTACTCTCATTACTTTAAATTAATTCCTCACTTATCCTCCATTAAATGAATTTCTCTCTCATTTGTAAGCATTAATTACAAATGTTTATTTACGTAATTTTATTTTTATAAGCTACTTCAACCGCTAATGTTCCTAACCGTTCCGAAGAGCCGGACGCAGCTAGGGATGATTATTATGTGATTGATGACTAAGTATAGAGAGTAGAGTGTAAGAGTATGGTATCAAATGATAGGTCGAATTCTGGATCCCTTTCATTGGCCCCTTGGGCATATATTTATTCCAAAGACATAATTAATGATACATTAATTATGCAGGAACCATTACTCAGCTCGCGGTTGCTCCTGGCTGACTGTTGATAGTGAAACCGGATCCCAGATAGAGAGGAGCCCCCTTACTTTACATAACCGACAAGACCTTCGGTTAGGAAGGTGGACCGGGGTCTTGATCGGCTACCTAGTCTTCGTTAGTCAGTCGTGTCGGTTTGAGGGCGAGGTAGAGCCGAGCCGAGCCTATCTGGGCGGACGGCTGGGAACAACTAATTTTACCAAACACTTTAAATTCAATCTGCTACCTCATCCGCTATAAGCTATCTTATTCGCTATTTGCTAACTTATCTGCTATCCGCTACTTTTTGCCAAACAGAGCCTAAGTGTTTGACACAACTAGCTTATAGCATTTTTTTCACTAGTTTATCGCGTTTTCACTTTTTCTCTCTCATTTTTACCCTTGTTACTTTAATTAAATTCATCATTTATCCTCTCTTAAATTAATTTAATCTCTCATTTTCAAGTATTAATTAAACTAGTGTGTATGACCCGTGTGATGCACGAGTATAATTTTCTTGTTAGTAATTTAATTAATAATAATGTAATTGATGTGTTGAAATAATTATAAACTGTTAGCTTTATATATTTGTAGCTAATATTGTATTCGCATGTTTAACCAAATAAAATTTAGTACTTAATCATTCAGATATTTCAAAATGCAATAAAAATATATTTATTTATTTATTTATTTTAATGTTAATTAGCATGGTAATTACCAACTATCATACTTTGAACTCTTTAGTGTGTGGACGATGTGATGTAATTTATATTTTATTAAGACTCACAATGGTCATTGTGTATTTATTGATTAATGTAATTAACCTATGAATAATATTATTTTTTCCGGCATAAATAGGGTATTTTCTGCGCATAAGTGTAGAGATTAATCCCTTGAGCCGGGCAAGACCTATAAAGAATATTATAATGCACTAAATATAGATAAACCCAACTAAATAGATAAAAACTACTGCAGATATCATCGAGAATATTTTTGTTATTGACTAAACAACACATCCCGGTGAGATTTGATCTAAAAAAATTGTTCTTTCTCCTTATGGAATACTTTTATCCAACAAAAAAACTGACTATTTAAGTACCCAATATTTATGAAATATATTCAGCATTCATGCAACTTATTGTACAAAACATACTATCTTCCAACTTGGAACACCCAATGGAGTATCTAGGATCTTGAGTCAGTGTGTGCAAATTTTTTTAAACACAACATCACTATAAATATAATAAAAATACAAACATTTAATATATTTAAATAAAAAAATAAATTGTACAACTCATAGTTGGTCTCTTAAAGGAGGAAGATAAAAAAGAAGAACATATGATTGAAAGTGAGAAAACATTGGGAGAGAAAATTAGAAATTTGTAAGAGTGTGAGTAGTTGTTTGAGTATGGTGCATTAAGCTGGTGCAAAAGTAAGAGTTTCGGTTCAAAAATATATTCCCAGAGTGTGCAAAATATTTTTTTAGTAGGACATTTGTGCTAATATTATTTTTTTAATAGAAGTATCGAGACTAATATTATTTTTTTAGGATGTGCGGTTGACCACCCTGGGTTAAGGTAGATTCCCCCTGGGAGCACGTAAATATCTCTACAAAACTATCATCGAAAAAATTGATAGTATCTAAACTACTACTCCTTCGGTTCCTAATCTTTGGTACTTTTGGCTTATTACACATAAATTAAGGTGTCATTAATTTGTGTTAGTTAAGTACTAAAATACTCCATTTGTAGTTGTCTTTGGAAAATTAAAATCAAAATAAAAAATTCTCGGACAATTAATCCATACTTTGGGACTCTAAAAGACTCTCAATAAATATAAATGGTATATTTGAAAAAATTCATAAATTATACATTGAGTTTTTAAAAGTACCATTGTTTTAGAACAAAAATAAAAGGCCAAAAACACCAAAGATTAGGAATGTAGAGAGTATTAAATTACATGTAACCTATTGTAGGCATCATTTGTTGTGTTCACTCGTGCAATAACCGAGCTTCACATATTAATATATTCAATCGACAAAAAGTGTTTTATAGAATTAGATTATTAATTAAATATTTTGGTATTCTAATACTTAAGATTGACAGAGTAATGTCAAGATATTATGCTATGATGTCAAGATTGACGGAATAATGTATATTAAGTCATAAGCATTACTATTTAGAATTAGACATTAGCTTTTCTCCTTGCTGTTCAAATTCGCGATGGCGCCAATGACTTCTCTAAATTCATAAATAAATAAATAACTAAATAAATAAATAAATAAAAAGTAGCATGGGTCAACAATTGTATTTGCTCCCATAATCATTGTAAGCATACCTGTCGAGAACGAAATTAAAGAACAATAGTAGTGAGATGCAAATGATCTACATTATAGTATTGTTGTTTGGTTGTGAAGGTACGTGTGAGTACCATAGAGTTTAAGGGGCATACTTCAATAGATATCTAAAGATTATAAGCGAGGCTAGCCTCTTCAGCATGCATCCGAGGTGGCTCACTTCATCTTCATTGCAAAACCGCGCGAAATCCTACGTGGCCTACCATTGCAGCTGCGTTTCCCTCTTTAGAAATGGCGCGCAACCTACATGGCAAGCTGGTGCATCCTTCTTCACGTAGTTGGATCAATTCTAATGGTGCTGTGGTGGTTTTGTCAGTGCCAAGTTGCTCTGCACTTCCATCCCTATGCGCCTTCCTTGCATGGTTTCCTCTGCTACTTCACAGCACGTGGTGTGCTTAGAAGAACTTCATTAATTGCACCATTACTTCACCCAGCTCCCGCGCTCTCTACTCTTCACTTCTTTTCTCTTCTTCACGTTTCATTCTTACATATATTCACGTCTTCTTCTCTTCTATTGGTTCCATTTGAATTTTCCCCAATCCATGAGCTTTTGGTTGCTGCACATTCTCATTTTCCAACAAAACCAATCATTTTTTTAGATATCAAATCTTTGTTGCCTTAACTCACTCCTTCAATACCTTTTCTTTAAAATCCTTGCACATTTTCCTTTCACAACATCTGCTACATTGTCTTCCTCACTATCTCTTTGTTTTCGTTTGCTTTCCATTCACTTCCTTTTTGCTAAAACCATGTCCACTCAGCAGCTCATTGCACGTGTATGTGTTCTTCCTTTCCCTTTGTGTTTCTTTTTGTCTTTCCAGTGCATTTTTGTTCCACTAACGTTTTCATCATCTTACTTACAGGGTTCTGGATCTTACTTTACCCCTTTGGATCATGCTATTATCAAGGAGATCGAAGGCAGCATAAGGACTTTGTTTTGCTTCTTTGATCCTTCTTTGGTACTGCATGTTTCACTGATATGTTTATTCTTTGTTTGTGATCATTGTTTTTTCTTTCTTTAATTTGTGTTGTTATTTGTTTTGTTTTTTGGGAACAGGCTTTTGCTGTGTTGCCATTTATGTCAACACTTTTGGAACGTACCCTTCCTTATTTTGTGACCCTTATCGATCGGGTTGGTACACGCTTTGAAGTGGCTGTTAAGTGGAGGTCTGGATTGCTTCACTTATGTGAAGGGTGGAACAACATAGGTTTACATTATAAGCTTAGGTTTGGTGGTTGGGTGATAATGACTTATTCTGATGATTTTGTTTTCAAGATTGATGTGAGGGATCGTTCTTTCATGAAAATACCATGCCCAAGAGCTTCTGTGTTTTATTCTATTGGAAATATTGGTGAACCTATTGTTATTGATCCTGATGATTTTCCTCTTGAGAAATTTAAACATCATGACCTTACTTGCACTCCAACAGCTTATTGTACTACTCTCAATTTCCATGACCTTATCTCACTGGTGAGATTTCTACTTTTCAGTTTGTGCTGCTATGGTTTTTCATTTGTGTTTTTTATGTGTGTTTATTTGTTTTTCTTATATTCATGCAGCGTGTCCCTGAGTCATTTTGTCTCACTGCGATACCTTAATCTACTACCAAGGTCATTGTTGTTGATGAGTGGAACCGTTCTTGGACTTGCCCTCTTGAGTGGTTTACTTCACCTACTCTGGCATGTCACCTTGCCCAAGTTTCAAAGGGTTGTTACCTACGTGGCGAATGGTACAGCTTATGCAAGACTAGGTGCCTAAAGGAGGGGCAGGATATAAGGCTTAGTCTTTCTAAAGACCATCGCAATGTGTTCTACCTTAGCTTAAGTTGGTTTGGCAAGAATTAAATTTGGGTCTCCTTCTGCCTTCTAGGTTGGTGACTTCTGCCTCAAGTCTGGGTAGTGTTGGTGTTACTATTTAGGTTATCTAATGATGTTGGTGTTATTATTTAGCTTATCTAATGATCTAATGTGTACTTTTGCTTTTTGGGGATTTGGTTTCGTTTTAGTGTTAGTTAAGTAATATGCCTTACCCAAGTTTGTATTGAACCTATTGTAATTACTTAATCTGTATTTGTAGTTTTCTTAGCAGGTGTTAACCTTTCTCTGCCTGTAGTAGTTGGTGGTTGTTTAGGGACTTGGGCCTGTCTTTAATGTTTCTTTGTTTAGTGGTAATCTATTGTTGCAGCATCTTCCTATTCAGTTTTGTGAGATGGTGCTTTCAATGAATGATTGTGACATTATACTGGTTGATGAGATGGGTAAAGCTTGGCCTTGTCATCTTATCTTTCCAAGAGGTCCTAACTCTTTTACTTTTTTAGTACATTCGTGTGTGCTTCTAACTATCTGGAACTTTGTTCTTCCTTGCTGTAGTTTGTATTCCAATTGTCCTTCTTTAATGAAATAATATATTTCTTACCTAATTGCTCTTATTTTACCTTATAACTCAATCGCTGTTCTCTGCTTAATTTAATTCTCATATGTTTACTATAATTGTAACTTCAAATTTGTTCATTAATCTATTTTGCCAATATAAGGAACCTCAAATTAATAGTAAACATTGCTTCCTATATGGTTTGCATGTCTTTATTTAGAAACTAACCTATGAAGTTGTATTCATGAACCAAGTTAATCTAAGTAAACTCACTCATACAAATATTGTGCATGCCTTCCTTTATAAACCAACCTATGAAGTTGTATTCATGGACTAAGGTAATCTAACTAAACCCAGTCATCTACTTACGCTGTTCGTCTTTAGTATTCTCACTAATTCTATCCAGCTAACTTATATTTTGTTTGTCTGCAATGTGATATGCATGTTTGCCACTTGCTTCCTTTATTATGACCCAAACTGTGCTCACTGCATTGTAGTTCAATACTTGCCATCTCCTATTCGTTTCTTTGCCTTTGCCATCTGGTGTGCATTTCTTTGGTTAGTCTTTGGAGATTAACTGTCCTTCTCATCGCATGCTTGACACTTTCTTAACATACCATTGCTTAACGTGCATACATCCACCGGCTTTTCTTTTGACTTTGCATGGTTGCCACGTGGTTCTATCGTTCTATTCCCTTGGTTTCCCATTGATCACCTAAGCTTACATTCTCTTCCATTCCCCTGACATATTGATGCATCGTTGTCATTCTGATTGTTCTCCTTTGTTTGTACCCTGTCATAGGTTTTCATTAGTTAACCCTTATACTTTTTCTGACTTTCTTTTAGCATGTTTGACACTTTGCCTTTCTTTTCTTTGTTAACCTCTATCTGCCACAAATGCTCTTCTTGCATGGTTGACACCTCCTTCTACTTTTCTCTTCCAATTGGCTTTTATTGGTCGTCCCAACTTACACTCTCTGCCAATTATGTTGCATGCTTACCATTTGGTCACATTTGAATTTATCTTAACAGCTACAATTAAATGCTTCTTATCTCTCACCATGCTATTTATCCTCTATAAAACCCTATCTTCTATCACCTTTCAACCATAGCCAAGTTGTTTGTCTTCCTCTTTCAATACTTCAATTGTTTTCTTTAATCAACATGCCTTCCATTGCAGAAATTGTCCTTGGGAAGATTGATTGGTCCTTAGCTGTTCGTGTGATTCGGCTTTGGGTTGTTCCAGAGTTCAAGAATCCTTCCAATCCAAATACCCTTGAAATGATACTTCTTGATAAGAAGGTTTTACATTATTCTTACTTTTTAAGAATATTCACTTCCTAAGTTATTTGTTTATAAGTTTTCCCTTTCAAATCTATGCAGCTAGGGAAGATCCATGCAACTGTTAAGCGAGGTTTATTGAAGACTTTTGAACCTATACTTGAGGAGGGTTCTACTTATATTATTGATAAGGTTTTGGTTGCTGCAAATGATACCAAATATGCAACTACTAACCATAAGTATAAGCTTAATTTTATGGGGATTACCACATGTATGCCTGTTGATGCGCCTTTCATACCTGCCAATCACTTTGAATTCATGCCTTTCTCTGAAATTGTTTTGACTGAAAAGGAGGATGTCCTTATTGGTATGTCCTTCATTTTAGTTTTTGTTTTCTTTTTTTGAAATTTGATTTTTGCCTATATGTTACATGTATATATAAATGGTGTACGTATTCCTTTCAGATGTTATTGGCTATGTTATCCAGAAGGATACTCTCAATGAATATGAACGCAACGGGACTACAACTAGCATGCTCCGTTTTACCCTCCAGGATCTTAAGAACTTATACTTTTGTAATTTTTGAGTACTGTCTTTTGACTTCTACTTGCCATAGTTTCCATAATTTGTTGATTTCATTTTTCCTCTCATACCAACACATGTAGGCTTGATACTGTTCAGTGTACTTTTTGGGGCCACTATGCTGAGACCATGCACGACAAATTAGAAGCATATGGCACCTCAACTCCCCCTGTTGTCATTCTGCAGTTTTGTAGGCTGAAAAAGTTTCAAGGTCCTTATCTTTTGTTACTTTCTCTACTACATGGTTTGTTGAATTTTATCCCTTTTCCCTTGCCGTGTTTTTCTTTGATTTTTCATTTACTCTTCTCTTTAGGTGTCACTGGTGTGTCTAACACTTTTCATGGAACACGTGTGTTCTTTGAGACTGAGATCCCTGAGATACTTGCTTATAAATCGGAGTATTTGACTCTTCTTTTAGTTTGTCCATGTTTCTTTTAACTTAAGTTTCTATTAATTCTTACGTATCTTTCATTTCTTCTTTTATTTCTTAGCATGTCAAATTCTTCCACCATGCCAACACAGACTATTACTCAAGTTACTGCACCTGCTCCTTTGACCTTGCTTGAAGATTTTTTTCAGACTCCTAAGATGACCATATCTGACCTTTTGGAGGCATCTGATGTATTTTCCTTTTGAACCTTTACATGTGCATACACTGAATTATTTCATTCGTATCTTCCATATACCATCACCTTTTTTCTTTCTTTGGGTTTTTCTTTTAGGTTTGCCTAGCTGCTGTTCTTGCACAAGTTATTGAAATTGATACTGAATATGGCTGGTATTATGACTCATGCAACAAGTGTCTTAGAAAGGTTCGCAGGCAGGGAAACAGGCATTTCTGCAGGAAATGTAACAGAGTTGTTACTGCGGTTCCTAGGTTGCTTTACTTTCTTTTATATTTTTTTTG
The DNA here is from genome assembly GCA_963573325.1 of Astragalus glycyphyllos. NCBI lineage: Eukaryota > Viridiplantae > Streptophyta > Magnoliopsida > Fabales > Fabaceae > Astragalus > Astragalus glycyphyllos. The sequence goes on from OY754307.1 coordinate 44,580,910, forward strand.
CCCTGTCCTACACTTTACTATATACTTTACTTTGCCTTAATTTTAACATCTTTTATTCTATTTTGATTACTGTTTTCCTGTTGTCCTAAATTCAAATTGGAAGCTAAGGTCATGGATTCTACAAGTTCCACAAACTTTGTCCTTTTTGATCGTGTCGTTACACGATTCTTGGAAAAGACTCCCCAGTAACTCCTTGAGCCTCCAAACAACCCTGCTGAGCTGCCAGCTGATTTTCGGGATTTTTTGAATAAGAACCTACTTTTTAAGGTTGAAGTTGTGGAGGGGAACGTCACACAACATTGGCAGCATTTTGCTGTTAAACGTATCACTTCTGATGAGACTATCATCGCTCCTTTTTTGGCAAAGTATAAGGATTTGGTCTGTATTTTAACATAGATTCATCATCCTATTCAGTTTTGTGTTCCTCTATGTGTTTTTCGTGTGAATTTAACCTTTGGCTCCTTTTTTCCTAAAGGGTATTTCAAGCAATGCTGAGGAAGAATTGGATTTTTCTGATAATGCTCTTGCTTATGCACCTGCAAGCCCTTTGGTATGTTTTGTACTTATTTGTTTCTCATGGCTTCTTTGCACCCTTTTAGTGCTGATCTTTTTTGTGTCATTTCCTCTAGGCTTCCTCTGAGCACGTTGGCTCTGTCATGAATACCCATTATGGTTCTGCTTCTGATGCTGACCTTACACCAACTAGCAAAGATGCTTCCACCATTTCTGAGGGACCTTGAAGTACAGTTCCCACTTGCAAGCGTGCTTTAAACATTGGCAACCAAGATGGTCCTCCTTCAAGGATTCGTGTGTCAGTTGCACCTACTCAGCATGGTACTTCTGGTGGTTCTTCTAATCAGCATCCAATATTCGTCCCTGATTCAGAGGTTTCTGCTTTCTTCCCTTTTGATAAGAAGGTTGTCTCAGCAATTGCTTCTCAGGACATTGGGGTGGTTCTTGATTCCCAGACTGATTCTATTTTAGGCACTGTTTCTGCTGGTGGTATATCTGCAACTTAGAGATGTCTTGCACCTGTCTTCTGCTTATTGCACCTGCCCTATGTTTCTCCTGTTTGCTTTTAAGATTAGGTTTAGGCCACCTGATAGTTCCTCTTTTGTTGTGTTGTATTGAATAAGGCCTTTGTTAAGTAACTTTGTGTGGAACTGAGTTTCATCTCAGCTTATGTAATATATTCCTACGTAATGTGTTTAACTTTCTATCTTTATGTATCTACTTACTTTGTTTCTTTTGTCTTTACACATGTATTCCATGCAACTTCCCCTTTCTCATAATTTGCTTTCTTATTTCCTTGCAATATTTTTTTACTACACATTCTTCTCTCTATTTTCCCTCCCTCTACTTGAATAACAATAAAAAACTACCTTATACTCCATTTTTAACTAGACTTTTACAATCACGTTCTAATGCTTTAATTTTTTCATGTGCATGCGGGTGTTAGTCCATGCAAATCTCACCTTTTATCTGTGCCACTATTCCATCCTTAATACATGTTACCATTTCTCCCATCCTTGCTTATTTGAACTTATATATTTCTGCCATTCCTTTGGCTTAGCCTCATATTTTCATCCTTCCTTATTCCAATTCTTTTCTTTCCCACCTACTGCTTAAGGTCTGCCACTTGGCTCCTCATTTCTTTCTTCCATATATGTTGCCAAACTTGCACTTCAAACTTTTTACCTATATTTACCTATCCTTTTCTGTTTTATTCCTAAACAGGATGGCTTCAAAAAGATTTACTTTGTCAGGGAATGTACCCAGTGGTTCTCATATCAATCCTGATGGTATTATTTTCACTTTCATATATACTTGCTACTTTCTTTCCCTCAATTCATATATCTTTGCCTATCATTCATCTGTAGGTTTCCAACTTTTTACCGCCCCTTCTGCTGCTGAAGTTTGTTGTTCTTCATTGAATTCAAGGCTTCCTTTTGGGAAACATGTTCTTAACTCTGTACCAAGTCAACCATGTATGTATGTATCTATTCATTATATAGTACTTCTCTTATTTATTCTCCTACAACTTTTATTAGATTCCTCTTTCTAATACATATTCATATTCTTCTCTTTTTCTTTTTCCCTTATTTCCTTCTTCTTTTCTCCATGTTTATTTATAAACTAATGCGTGCATGGTTATCAACTTTTACTATCTTCTTTAATTTTTTCATGCAGCTAAGTGTACTACCTTTTCAACTCCTACTCATCCTCCTCTTTTTGCCAAGCGACTTTGTTCAGGAAAACACGTTCTTAGATCATCATCTACTCTAACATGTATGTCTTTTGGACTCTTGCTTTATTGCTTTGGCTTTATGCCTTCCTTTTGTCTAACTTAATTTCCTTTTTCCTTTTGGTTTAAACAGGTTCACCTCATGCAAATTTGCAAACAAAGGACGTTTTGTCCCTCGATATATCTCACCATCAATCTTCTTCTAGCAATGTTGATTTGGTTGCTCATACTCTTGATGTTTCTCACCATGAATCTTCTTCTTGCAATGTTGATTTGGTTGCTCCTACTCTTTATGTTTCTCACCTTGAATCTTCTTCTTGCAATATTGATTTACTTGCTCCTACTCTTGGTAAAATTTCTATTCTTATGCATGTTTCCATCTCATTTGCTATGATCTTTCTTCCATGTTTTCTTCTTTGTTTTCCTAAATAAATTTCCTTTTTCTCTTTTCTCCCAACAGTTCAACCTCTGTCCATCTTTGAAGAAAATGATGTTTTGCAGTCTCATATTTCCCACAATGAGCCTTCTTCTTCTAATGTTGACTTGATTGTTTCTCCTCTTGGTAAAAGAAATTCCCTTCATCACTTTCCTTTTTCATTTGCTATAGTTATACTTGCATGTATATTTATTCCTTTTCTTTTTAATTTTTCTAAATAGTTTCACCCAATAACACACTTCAACCTATGGCCATTTTGGAAGGAAATGATGTTTTGCACTCTCATGTTTCCCACCATGAGCCTTCTTCTTCCAATGTTGCATTGGTTGTTCCTCCTCTTGGTAAAAGTTTTTTCCTTCACCATTTTCCTTTCTCATTTGCTGTAGTTATACTTGCATATAAATTTATTCCTTTGCTTTTTTATTTCTCTAAATAGTTCCACCTAATGTCTCTTTGGATGAAATAGAGTCTTTGGCTCATGATGACTCTTCCCCCCACGTTACCTTTGTTGATTCTGATATAGGTAACTTTCTTTATTTTCCATACTCTTTTTGATTCTTATATAGTTATTTACTTACTATAAATAACTTCTTGCTTTCTTTTGTTGGTTCTTATTATTCTCTTTTATTTTCTTCCATTCTCCCTAGGTCCTCCTTCCACTTATTGGAATATTGGAGAACCATCATGTACTTGCGATTGTTGTGGTGCCCTTATGTGGTTTGAGGAACGACTTGATAAACATTTTAGAGCGCGTTCCCCAAAGTTTTCTTTGTGTTGTTCGCCAGGGCGAATTGTTGTTCCTCCATATGAAGATCCTCCTGAGTTATTTGATAACCTTTTTCATAACAACGACCCTAGGATCAAGTTTTTCCTGGATGACATTAGGTCTTTTAACAGTATGTTTGCATTTACGTCCATGGGTGGAAAGGTTGATAGAACAATGAATAATGGTCATGCTCCTCCTATATTTGTTCTCAATGGTGAGAACTACCATCAAATTGGTGGATTGCTTCCTCTTCCTGGTGAAATACCTAAATTTGCTCAGTTATATATCTATGATACTAATAATGAGATTCATAATCGAATGTCTGTTGTCAGGTGAATTCCTTCAGTTCTTATTTTGCAATTAATCATTACTAGCATTTTAATTTACTTTGTTTCTTACCTTCTCTCTTTTTTTAGTATGCAAGATGATGCTTCTTCTATCAAATCAGATTTGGTGATGGCAATTAAGCAAGTTCTTGATGAATGTAATCCTTTTGCAAAGAGCTTTCGAATGTTGCACCTACATTTATCTACTGCCCCATTGCCTGATGTAAAATTACGTATCCTTGGTAAAAGGAGTCCCGATGGTCACCGTTATAATCTACCTACTGCATCTGAAGTTGCTGCTCTTATTGTTGGTGATTTTGACACTGCTGGTGATGATAGGGATATTGTTGTTCAGACACAAATAGGTTTGTTGCAATGTGTTCCCCTTTTGAGTGCTTCATATTTGTCAATGCAATATCCAATTCTTTTCCCACGCGGTGAAGACGGTTTTGTTGAACATATTCAATTTACTCTTCTTCTCATGCTCAAAAGATCAAACGGGGAAATGTGACACTTAGGGAATGGTTTGCTTATATAATACAACATCGACTTTCTGAAAATTCCCTCTTATTGTATGGAAGACGGTTATTTCAACAATTTTTAGTTGATGGCTATAGCATGATTGAAGCAACCAGATTGCAATGGGTTAGGTTTCATCAAAAGGATATTAGAGCTCATCTTTACAGTGGCTTAGCCGATGCAATTTTAAGGGGGGAAACTGACACTGCTTCCACTGGCAAACGTATAATACTCCCTTCCACTTTTGTAGGAGGTGCACGCTATATGCTTCAAAATTACCAAGATGCTATGGCAATTTGTTCATGGGCTGGATATCCTGATCTTTTCATTACCTTTACTTGCAACCATAAATGGCCTGAGTTATCTACTTATTTTGATACTTATGGATTTGCTTCCCAAGATAGGCCTGATATGGTTTGCCGCCTTTTTAAGATAAAGCTTTGCCAATTGATAAAGGATATAAAAAAAAGGTGATATCTTTGGTAAAGTTAAATCAGGTGATTATCTTTACTTTTTATTTGGCCATTAGTTTCTTTATTGTTTTCTTTGTTATTAATACTATTTATCTTTTTTTTGTAGTCATCTACACAATTGAGTTCCAAAAAAGGGGATTGCCTCATGCTCATATTTTAATCTTCCTTTCTCTAGAGTCTAAGTATCAAAATACAGATGATATAGATTGTTTTATATCAGCTGAAATTCCTGATAAAAATGCCGAGCCTGATTTGTTTAGAGTTGTTACCTCTTGCATGATTCATGGACCATGTGGTCCTAATAATCCAAGTTCGCCATGTTTACAGAACAATAAGTGCACCAAATACTTTCCAAAGAATTTTGTTGGCTACACAACCATTGATGCAGATGGTTACCCAATTTATCGAATGCGTGAAAATGGTGTGGTTGTTAAGAAAGGTAATACTTTTGTTGACAATAGCTTTTGTTGTTCCTTACAACAAAACTTTGCTTCTTAAATATAATGCTCATATCAATGTTGAATGGTGTAATCAATCAAGAGCTGTCAAATATTTGTTCAAGTACATTAACAAAGGCCATGACCGTGTTACCGCTAGCTATTACAGTGGATCAACTGGAGATAGTGATTCTGTCTGCCACGATGAGATCAAAATGTATTATGATTGTAGGTATTTGTCTGTATGTGAAGCTGCCTGGCGTATTTTCAGTTTTGATATTCATCATCGGGAACCTTCTGTTGAGCGTCTTACTTTCCATCTTCCTAATGAACAATTGGTTGTGTCTTCTGCTAACAGTAATATTGAAGATATTTTAAATAGGAAAAATATTCATAGTACCAAGTTTCTGGCGTGGATGGATGCTAATAAGACATATCCAAAAGCCAAAAATCTTACGTACTCTGAATTTCCATTAAAGTTTTTTGGAAAGATACTGAGCATGAATGGTATCCACGGAAGAGTGGCTTTTCAATTGGAAGACTTCACTATGTTCCTCCTGGTTCTGGTGAGCTTTATTATTTAAGAATTTTTCTTGGTTATTTAAAGGGCCCGACTTCCTATGAGGATATTAGAACTGTTAATAATGTTGTTCATGATACTTTCAAAAGTACCTGTTATCATTTACGGTTGTTGGGTGATGACAAGGAGTATATTGATGGCATTAAAGAAGCAAGTTTTTGGGGCTCGGCTTATTATTTGAAGCGTCTTTTATCTTCCTTATTACTTTCCAATCAGTTATCCAAACCTCTCCAAACCTCGCCATGTTTGGGATGAAACTTGGATATATTTGACTGATGATATCTTACATCGACAACGATCTCTTCTTCGATTTCCAGGTAAATCTTATTTCTCATACAATATTGTTCCACCATGCCTTTTCAGCATTTGACAATTTAACCATTTCCTTTGTCAGATCTTTATTTGTCTCCGGAATAGCTGCAAGCTTTTGCCTTGGTTGAAATACATAGGTTTCTTCAAAGCAACAATAAGAGCCTTGCTGATTTTGCTGAAATGCCACAGGTTGATGAGAGCTTGGTTCAGGCTAATCAAAATCGTCTTATACATGATGAGTTAAATTATGATAGGACTCAATTGGCTGCTGAACATGTTCAACTATTGTCTTCAATGAATTCTGAGCAGCGTGTGGTGTATGATACTGTCATGAAAAGAATCCTCGATGGTATGCCCGGCCTTTTCTTTGTTTATGGGTATGGAGGCACTCGTAAAACCTATGTTTGGAGAGCTTTGTCTGCGGCTGTTGCACCTCGAAAAATCCTTTGGAGGGATTTCTCTTCGCACAACGTGAATTGGAGTCGCCACCAATATTTTTTTAGAGGTAAAACGTTGAAAAAAACCTTTCTTGAAAGACAATGGTCCTTGGAACCACGAGATTTGAGTTCGGGGGTCGGTTATGCATGGGGAAGGTACGAGCACCCCACACATCCTTTCTACTGAAAGGGAACCTTGATTTGACGTGTGATTTAAAAGGTTGATTTAAGAAATGCTTTGTTTTTATCTCTCTTTATCTCTCCTTGCTTTATGGAAAAACTTAAGGAAAATTTAATCTTTTGCGCTTGACGGGAGGGCACCGTGCCTACGTATCCTGGGGAGGGAATCAAAGCAACGTAGTTCTTGTTTTCGAAAATTGATTTGTTTTTAGAAATTGCCTTGTTTTGGAAAAGGGTTTGTTTTTTTTTGAAAAGAAAATGGTTTTTATTTGTCGTGCTTGACGGGAATGTGACCCGCTCCTACGTATCTCCCAGTGCGATGGAGAATTCAAAGCTTACGTAGTTCTCGGTTGTCGAGAAAAGGTTTTTATTTTTTAGTTGTTTAATTGTGAAAATTGAATGTTCACAGTGATCAAACAACAAAGGTTTCGAGTGATCACCACTAGCATCCCATTATTGACGATCGTGCAAGCAAAGGCTTCGCATTATCCTCAACAAAGTTTTTAATTTGTGAAATGAGAGTTCTTTTGAAAAATGAGTGTTCGTGATAATCAATTGAGCAAAGACTCCAAGTGATCACCACTAGCACCCCATTGTTGACAATCGTGCAAGCAAAGGCTTCGCATTACCCTCAACAAAGTTTTTAATTTGTGAAATGAGAGTTCTTTTGAAAAATGAGTGTTCATGATAATCAATTGAGCAAAGACTCCAAGTGATCACCACTAGCACCCCATTGTTGACAATCGTGCAAGCAAAGGCTTCGCATTATCCTCAACAAAGTTTGATTTGTGAAAAATAGTTTGAAATTGTTTTGAGAAGAAGTGAAGTTGTTTATGCAAAAAAAATGTTTTGAAGTTGGAACGTTACTAACGAGTAACAAGTTGTTCTTTGTATGCAACATGGTTTTGAAGTTTTGGGGAGTTACTAACGAGTAACAATTGGTGGAAATCAAAACAAGCAAATTGTGAACACCAATTCAACATTTTAATGCACTACAAGCACATAAACAAGTATATCAAGCATTGAGTACCAAGCTTCAATTCAAGAATGCATGAATATGCAAAATGCATGTGCATCAAGGTTAAATGAACCTATCCTTTGCCGATTGAGAAATGGAAAGTGCATCAAGACTCCAAGTAGTCTCTCCTTTGCAATTTATTAAGACAATGCAATGGTGCATCAAGGCTCTAAGTGGCCTATCCTTTGCCAAAACTTCACAAGCTTCAAACAACAATTTACATTAAACTCAAAGAGCAAAGAAAGCATGATTAAACTTGAGGATGCATCAAGGTCATTGGAGACCAATCATGTGCGCAAATTCAATGGTTTATAGACCCCTTTTTGCTCACATTTCACAAGCACATCAAATGGGAATTGAATTTTTAAATGCTTACAAGCATAGGCATCAAGGTTGAAGTAACCTATCTCTTGCCAACTTAGCATAACCCAAGATCATTTGTGGATCATAAATGAACCAAAACCCAAATTCATTTTTCTCAAATCACAAATTTCACAATTAACAACATAGGTTTGAATATTTGCAAGTTTAATGGCCAATCACCAATTTATTCTAACAAGTCAACCAAATCAAGCAAGCGAGTGACATAACCAAAACATAGATGCATTTATTCACAAGAATCAACCATGATAACCAACAAAAATCATAAAACACATATTTATTTGAAGCATGCGAAATCATTATCAAAGCAAATAACATTTTATTTCACTTAAAACAACAAAATCATGCATATAACCCCAAAATCAAAGCATCAAAACAAAGATTCATGAGATTAACATATGTACAAGCATAAAAATGAAGTTAAAAGAGAGGATCTACATTTTTGGAAGTGGAAATCTCACAAATATGCAAGAAATGATGACTTTATGCAAGGATTTACAAGAGAAGGGGTCTAGGAATCACATACCTTAAGATGAGCTCCAAATAAACACAATAGATGAAGAAATAATCAACCAAATCAACTTATCTTCAAGCTTGGTCTCCAATCTCCAAAAAATGACCCTTGATCTTGAACTTTTGTGTGATTTTATGAAGGATTGATGGTTGAAAATTAGTGTTTAGGCTTGGAAGATGGATTGAATGTGTGTGGGTAGATGAGAAATGAAGAAGTGAGTTAGAGAGAAGGGAGAGGGGGTGGCGCATAAAATGGAGAGAAGGTGAGGAGGGAGTTGTGTGCTAGGGTTTATGAGTGAATGGTGAGGCCAAAAGCTTTCCTCTTTGTGAGGTGAGGTTAATAGGGTATATATAGAAAGCAATTAGGTTTAAGGGTAGTTAGGTCATTGTGCACTAGTTGTGCTCTAGGATTTGATTTTAATTTTGAATCAAAGGCTAGGATTGAGGCTCACATGGATTGAGGACATTGAGAAAACACAAAATGAGAGAATAGAGAGGGGGTAGGCGACATTGGGGGTGTGGCCTTGGTCACCAAGTTTTGCTAGTTGTCATCTTGTACTATTGTACTATTATATGACCATTCCATTATCCCTTCATTTTTGATTATTCTTCTTAGGATAATTGTACAAAAATACACCCAATTTAGGCCACATACTAGGAATCTTAGGAATATGCCATTTTATGTGATCACCATGACCAAAAATGTCATAAAAATCACATATTGGAACTTTTTGTAGAATATTCCCTTTTGATCCTTTTTTTGAAATTTTGTGCACAATGTATGCATGCATGCGCATACATACATACATGACCAAAAATGTTTTGCCTCAAATAAATTTCTCTAAAATTGCACAATGATTCTTGATGAGAAATTATCTTATTTTTTACAATGACCAAAATACCCTTTTGCCCTAAAAACCTTGTTTTTTAACAACAAATGCATTTCCACTCTAACAATGAATTTAAAAGCCCTAGAATGACTTTTAAAACCCAAAAATGCATGCACAATGCTCTTCACTCTTCAAAATAAAACCACACTTCTCAATTTATTTATTTTTGCGGAAAATTAGGGTTTTAAACCTAGGTGGACAAAATTAAGGTATGACAGCTGCCCCTTTTTATTTGGATTTTACCAAGGAATATGAATTGGCCGAAACATATTCCGAGGCAAAATAGAAATAAAGAATTCAGAAATAATACTAATTTTGTCTACTTAGAGAAACCCGAATTTTCCTTTTCTTTTTTCTCTTTTTTTTTGTTTCCTTTCTTTGATCTCTCTTCTTTTGAGAGAGGGAGAGTCAACACTTGTCGCGTCGACGAGAAAGCAGTAAATTGCGTAAAGCAGTAAATGAAAGCAGTAAATTGCGTAAAGCAGTAAATGAAAGCAGTAAATGGGAAGTGCCGTAAATTGGGGATTCGGAGGTTGCCTAAAACCTTTTGACGGACTCTCGTCGAGTCCGAGCTCTGGGGGTGGCCTTTTCGAGCGGCCGATCAATATCAGGTCTGGAACTGATATGATCAATGGATCTACGCTATGCCTTAGGTTGACACAATTAATCCGATGGACTTAACGAAGTCTGTAGGATCTGCCGCGCGCTCGTACGCGACGTTGTGATCTGTGGAAGGAGTTCACTAACTCTGTGGGAGCTTACTAACTCTGTGCTGATGGAGTTCACTAACTCGGTGTCATGATGATTTTCTGAAAATGAGATTTCGGGGACCCATTGGTCCAAAGTAACTGACTTTTTTTGAAAATTTTGGGGACTAACGAGTCCAAAGCAACTGAGTTTCTTTTTGAAAATTGGGAAGCTTTGAATGATGTATGGAATGCAGGCTTTTGATGCTGGGATGCACATGGATGCAATGATATGTTTTTAATTTTCTTTTAGCATAGGGACTTTAGGATTCTTGAGTGATCAATTCAAGCGTCCTATCGTGACGACTATGACTATTTATTAAGAATGCCTCTTTTTATTTTGAAAACTGATTTGATGTTTGATGTGATGATGATAAATGCTATGGAATGTCTGTGTTCTTTTGCTTTTATTGTGATGAATGTGGATGATGCGAATGTAATGCTTTGAATAACATGAAATGCTTACATGCATGAGGAGGATGAATGATTGGAGTATTTAAACATTTTTGTAAACATTTTTATGATGATGAGACGCGAGACTTTGAATGCAAGGAATTGAGATGGCTATGGACCATTCTTTGGAAAAACTAGATTTGATTCAAACTCTGGTGTTCTCAAGGTTTTTATTAACAAGCTCACTTATTTTCCTTTCCATTTCCATGATGACTGAACTTTAAACACCACATGATCAATTTGTATTCTCTCTCTCTGAAAGCATTGACTAGTAAGTATGCATAAGAATGCAGATGTGGACGAGTGAGTCAGTTAACTTGGGATTGGTTTAGGACAGTGAGTTGAGAGACTGCCCCGACAGGAATTTATGGATGTGAATGACTTTAGGGAGAACTCTGCTCATTTGAGCGGGAGTGAACAGTTATGGAAATGCCCCACTTTAGAATGACAATTTCAAATGGGTTCTTTGAGTGGGTTTGTGAAAGGGGATGAAGTTATGGTACTGGTTATGAACTGAGGGTGGTATATGAATGGGATGGACAATGAACAAACTTTCCCAAGACCAGGGTGGGTGGGTGGTGAAGAGTGTAACACCCCCCTTTTACTATTACAATTAAATAGACAATTATCAGAGTCACCTCGAAGGGCGCTACATTTTTCACCATTTTTAAAAAAGGAAAATCTCCAAAATAATTTATATAAAAGAAATCACCAAGCAGCGGAAATATTAACCAGTTTAAACATCTCCAGAATTAACAATTAAAGACATCTCCAAAATAAATTAAAACAATTTCCAATAACTAAAATAATAGTTCAAAACGATAACTAACGACTCCCCGGTGCTACATATCAGAGCTGACACAGACCCAAACGAGAGAGGAAGCAAAACCTAGCAATTCCTCCACGAGCACTAGCGATCACCTGCAGCGTTGCCGCATGAGAGCAACATTCCAAGCAGAAGGGGTGAGTCTAACCGAGATAATAAGCAGATGATAAAAATATGCTAGCATCAGGTAACTACAGCAACACAATACAATTACACCATATCACAGCACCAGATACCAAAGGAAAAATCCATTTGACAGTGAACCACCAAAATTATAACATTCATAGACAATGGGATGATATGCAACCCCTCCAGTGGGCATATGCATGCGGTACCGATCACCAAAATGAGCCACGACGGGCATATCACCAACAAACACCAGAGGCAGAGCCTATATCACCAAAACATGCATATGACAATGCGACACCATGATTATGCACCAACTCACCATAACAAGTATTTAAAATAAATACTATATCACCAGAATCAAAACAAATGATTTCACCAAAAATAGCACCAAGTTGTAGCATCACAGCTACCACTAAACTCTCCTGAGCATACCAGCACCGCACCTGAAATATTAACACCAGACGGCTCCACAACGCGGACATAACGCACGCACACCACGCACAAGACTGGCGCACAGCGCCTAGGCACATCGCACCTACTTCAGCGAATTAATTAAAATAGCAAACGACATCGGATTTCAACAAATAAATACTTGTTGGAAAGCCCTATGGGTCTGGTTATCATCCCTAAGTTCAGTTTTTGAAGGAGAGTGTCCAATAGGTACAGTTTTCGAAAAGCACACAGGCTAGTTGCAAAAGAGGACAGTTTCTGTCCTTCAAATTCAAGCAATTCCAAAGTGACCAAGACTCAATCAAACTGCATGAAACTTGTGCATAAACTGGGGCAAATTTTGTCTAGTTTTCAAAGAAATTGGATTCGTTCGAAAAGGAGTTCTTTTGAAAACGTGGTAACCAAAACACTGACCCTGTGTCCAGATTGTTTCCAGAATCTTACTCTAACTTGTGGAATTCATATCTCGAGCTACACAACTCTAAACGCAACCAAACCAGTGCCAAATTAACAAGCATTAAGTCTATTTTCCAGAAAAATAAACCACATAATTTTTCGGTCAATACAACGTTCCCAGTCACCGAAATACCGAATCTATACCCAAATCGTTTCCAGAATTTTAACCTAACTTGTATCGCCTATAACTCGAGCTATACAACTCCGAATTTAACGAAACCAGTGCCAAAACGACCGGCGTTAAGTCTATTTTCAAAAACAATCAATCTCATAATTTTTGGATCAACCAAACAGCGCCAGTTTTAGAAAAACCGAACCTGTGTCCAGAATCGCTAAATTGCCAAACACCAAACCCTAACGGCAACGACACCGCAACCACCACAACAAAAACGACAATTCGACAACGCGACAACAACAATCAACCACGCACAGCAACAACAAAAACACGAACAATAACAACACCATCATCGTGATACAACAATCACGCAACAACAAATAACGAAACAAATCACAATAACGTGCAATAATCATCAAAGCACCAATCTCAACGAAAACACGATATGCAACAACACGAACAATTCAACAAAACCCTAGACTACCCACACATAATTATCATCAACCCATTATCAAGGTTAAGCCCACCCTTACCTCAACTATGGTGGCGCAAACTCCCTCCTAGCCTCGTTCCTCGATCTCCGAATACGGCGACTCCCCCAAACTGCAGCTTCAGTGCGAAGCCAATATCTCTCTCCTCAGAACTCGTTTCGAAGATCCGAACGGTGAAAGTGTAGAACTATATCTTACGAACCTGCTGCCCAAAAACGAAGACGATCCAACGGTTAACGAAACCGGAATCGCAATTTTACGGTGACAGGTTTGAGAAAAACGGGAATTGTTTTCTCTCTTCTTTTCTCTCTCTTTGGTGGCTGCTCTAATCCGAAATTCCTCTCTCTCTCAACCCTAAATTAATCCTCTCCACTTATAATAAGTGAGAAACATAATGGGCTAAATTATTTGGGACTTTATCCACATAGGAAGGGAGCCCAATGCTATTTTTAACTAGCCCACAACACGTGATTATCATCTAACTCGTTTTCAACATAGCTACTACGCCCATAATTTCAATTCTTACAATCATCCTACGGCAATCCAACTTCGAAATAATTTGATTAAATTTTAGTGCGTTACAAAGAGAATGCCCCAACTTTTGGATCTGAGTGGTGTTCTCAGTGCAAATCTTTGGTTCTCTATGAATGTCTTGACTTTTGGCATGAAAGAAGCCTCACTTGGTGATCACTAAACCTTGTTTTAATCTTTGGTGCAAATCTTTTCCTTTGGGCCTGAGACATGAGGACCATCTAGGGTAATAGCAATGCCAGAGCCGCGCATAAGTTTGCTTGCCATTTGAAGTGATTGTGCCCGCGTTTGTTTTTTTGCCAATTCATTTATTTGAGGGATCCTCTCTTTTCTGTGATTTTCAGAAATTTCGCAATGATTGTAATGCTTTTTGACTCATGCACAGGTTTCACAATTCAGTATCATCAATCATAAAAACATTTATTTTAAAACAAAGAGACAGAATAAGTGAAGATAAAAGACACGAAAAGCCAATACATGGAAGAAAAAGTTGAATTCTTATTGTTATGGAAACTGGACGTGCAGAAGGTCACGCCAATTGAAAGTACATTGAAAAATTTTTAAACTGGAAAAATACAAGAAAAAAGGGAAGCAGATCTTGTGTTTTTTCTTTTGAAGTAACGATGCCAATCGTCCATACTCATGACCTTGATCACCCCTTTATCCAAACTTTTGGGAGTGCTGATTGCCTTTTTCATTTCAAGCCCAAGTTTTCTAACCCTAATTTTTGCCTGGATCGCCCTTTGCAGGTTTTCAATCCACCGGGTCGCTCTGGTTTTGCCTAGGCCGCCCTTTGCGGGTTTTCAACCTAGCGAGCTGATTCTTACTTGGCTCATCTTTCTCTTTTTTCATTTATTTCTTTAGGCATACTCCTTTCTGACTGTATCTGAATTTACTGGAAACTGGGGTTTTCTTTTCTTGCATCCCATTTTGCGAGAATTAAAGGCCCCTCCGGAGAATAAGTTCTTCGTCTTCATGATACTGGGTTCATCTCCATGGGAATCCCTTTGGAGGTTCATGATCTTTTTGAGTATTGAGTCTTCTTTGAAATTGTTGAAGATGAGCTTTCTTCGGTTTGAGCTTTCTCTTAATCTTCTTCTGACATAAGACAAATGTACTTTGGTTTGATAAGGCTCAATGAAAGTATTACTTCCATCATATGGGGTTTGCCCCTGTTAGAGTGTAAAACGAAGCCTGATTTCCATGAAGGTCATCATCGTCCTTGATATCCTTTGTTGATTGTCTCTGACTGCCCCATTTTTAGGGTGGCGTAGGGAGGGATCATGATGCTTGACCTGGAGTCTTCATACTGTCATTTGTGACTACCTTAGCTTGGAAAGCTGCGCAACAAACCGAACTTTGGTAATTACAGACTTTGTTATAATGGCAAGTGTCTTATGTCAGAAGGGTGATTTACACAAACTTGTTGATTCATTGCTCTTTATCATGGCGTCAATCCTCTCCTTTGCTCAAATTGATCATGTCACTTGATTCCTCATGAGGACGGACCACTTTGTTCTCTTATTCTTGCACAACAGCTTGATTGCAAATCTGATGGTGGAGTCTGAGGAATGACTGAGGGTTTGTGGAGGGCGGGATGACGAGGTCGAGGTAGTGTTTGCGGTTTTATGAAAGGAGAGATGTATAGGAATGATGAAGTGTTTGAAGGTTTATGGAAGAAAGGGTGGTCATACACAACACGGTGTAGGAAGGTTCATTGAGACAAGGATCTCTTACGCTTTATGGCCAAATGTATAAGCTCACAACTTATATTTCTTTCGTCTCTTTTTCCCTTGTTTTTTCATTTTTGGGATTTTCATTTTTTTGAATCTGTTCTTTTTTGTTTCATTTTTTCTGATTTTTTCCTTTTTTCCTTTTGAGTTGAGTGAGCTGATAAAAGTGATACACTATTTTTGGATATTTGAAGTGATCCTTGTCTGGGGTGATTGGAGAGATAATGGCAATGAAACCCCTGCAGCGGTTGGAGGATGCTTGATTGGGTTCTGGTATTAACTGGGGTGACAGGAGGTTCAGAGGGAGGAGCGAATGAGATGGGTTAATTTTGTAGAAGGGCCACTGGTAGTGAGGAAGGTGGCGATGGCAGGCATTTGGTTATGAAATTTTTTTTTTGTGATGGGGTACTTGTAATGGGAAATGGGAAAGTCGGTTGATCTGAGGAAAGGAAAGGGTTTGGTCGCGAAAGAGGTTCGCTTGTAACATTTGTTTGGTTTCCTCAGCATTGCTCCACTTTGCTTGAACTTGTGCTTTGACTTCATTGCCCAACCTAGTTGTGGCATCATGAATTTCTACAGCCTTAGCCAATTCTTCACTTATTAACTCCGAAGAAACATCCCAATTGTCTTCAGCCTCTCTCTCAGTTTGGTTAATCGGGTAATCAGAGTCATAATATGAACCATTGGCGTCGTTGTTTTCAAAGATTATTTTCATTTATTATTATTTTTGATCCGCGTTGGGAGGAATTGAAAAGCAAATAACAGACACATGACAAAATGAAAGAAAGAAATTTTATTGAGGAATTCAAAATAACATTTTATTGATGATGATACTAAAAGGAAACATGTGTGCCCTTATTGAAATATCCTAAGGCCTTGGGCAGAGCCAAAGGATTGCATTACAGAAAATTGTTTTGAACTGAAAAACTACATGAAAATCAACAATCACTCATAAATGCTATGAAATGCATGACAAAGACACAAATGTTTTGATGATGCCGCTTTCACCACCTCAACCCTCTTCAACAACTGCTATCCTTGCTTAATAGTCCACAGACCCTGAGAACTTGATCCTTCCCCCCTTCTCAAAAGTTAACTGCTTGGAATCAATGAAGCCCTGAACCAAACTTTTCAAAAGATAGCAATTTTCAGCAGAACGCCCAATTGCCCCAGCATGGAGCTCGCAAGTGGCTTCTGGATTGTACCCGCTTGGGAATGGAGGTTGAACTGATCTCATCTTGCGAGGAGTGATCCATCCATGACTGATTAGATAGCTGCATAGGTCGGCGTATGACACGGGGATGGGGTTGTATTGTGGTGACCTTCTTTTGCCCGCCACAGCACTGGTTTCTCCACTCTCCTTCACAGTCAAGCCATTAACATTGCTGTCATTGAAATTCAAATGTTTGGAGTCGATTAGATCCTGGACCGCATGTTTCAATGCTTTACAATCTTCCACAGAATGTCCCACTCCCCCTGCATGAAATTTGCACGTTGCAGCTCCAGGGAGTAACCCCAGTCTCTCTACTAGGGGTAGCAGCAGGTACCGGAATAACAAAAGTCAGAGGTCTTGCCACAACCGAGCTTGAATTCAGACTGCAAGGGATTTCAACCGGTCTCCTGAAACCTCTGTTGTTTGATTGCAGAGTAGATACACTTTCTTCCTTTTCCTGAACCCCAACCTGGACCAGGTGTCTGTCTAACAGCTCTTGGAGGATGGGTTTGAAGCTCTCACAGGCACCAACACAATAAGGGTCATTGCAGATGTCTCTTCTGGCACACCCTTCTTCGATGATACCACAACGGCATAGTGCAGCATGAATAATACTCAGGGGTGTACGAATGCACTCCACCTTCCTAATTAAGTACTGACCACCCTGATCATTAATGGCATTTGCAGTGGGCCCACCATGCCCCAGCAACGGGTTGGTGGTTACATTAGGTTGCTGAAATGATATACTCTTTGCATCAAGCAGGTCTTGCACAACGTACTTGAACGCCTTACAATCCTCCACCACATGACCTACTGCCCCAGAATGAAAGGCACAGGTGGCATTTGCATTATACCCTCTGGGATAGGGAGGCTGATATGGTTTCATCTGACGAGTGCTGATTAACTTGTTGGCAATGAGATAATTGAACAAATCCGTGTACGACATGGGGATAGGTTCAAAGACAACAGGCTTTTTTTCATTGTAGTTTCTGTACTGATTGTTGGACTGGAATGACTGAGCAGGCGGCGTCTGAGCAGGAACTGGAATGGCTTGTGGGGGATTGTTGTGTGATGGACCGTTAGCTCCGCTGATTGCATTAGTTTCTCCCTCCTTCTTCTTGTGGGTACCAGAAAAAGGCTTTTTCTGATGGGAAGGAGGTGTTGGGCCATGGGCTATTCTTCCGCTGCGCATGCCGTTCTCCACTCTTTCTCCAATGACAACCATCTCAGAGAAATTCGAAGCCACGCTGCCGACCAAACGATCATAGAACACTGGGGGAAGACTTTCCATGAACATATGGACCATCTCTTTATCAAGCAGGGAGGGTTTTACTTGTGCAGCGAGGTTCCTCCACCTCTGGGCGTATTCCTTGAATGTCTCATTATCCTTCTTAGACATACATTGCAGCTGGGTCCTATCCGGGGCTAAATCACTGTTGTACTGGTATTGACGGATAAAGGCATCCGCCAGATCTTTCCAACAACGGATATTAGTTGGCTCCAATTGCATATACCATTCAAGGGGAGCTTCAGCTAAGCTTTCCTGAAAGCAATGTATCATCAGGTTATCATCACGGGCGTGGGCAGTCATCTTCCGGCAATACATCGTCACATGGCTGCGCGGGCAGGTTGCTCCTTTGTACTTGTCGAAAAATGGTGCTTTGAACTTGGGTGGCAGGACTAGATTAGGGACCAAGCATAACTCATGGGCGTTCCTAGCCTGGGAACCTGTTCCTTCAACAGCTCTCAATCTTTCTTCTAACATCTGGTACTGACTTCTAGCTTCATCAGGGTAATTCGGCGGAAAACCACTCACACCGTAGTGAAGATTATTCATCGACACCACAGCTGGGGTCACGTGTGGGTCACGTGAGTGAGCGATAATCTGAGGAATTGGACCCTGAACTTGTGGATGGATTGTTGCTGGAGAATTGAAGCCAACCGGAGTTCCCGGGGTAATAGCAGGAGTAGGAATCTGAATTTGAACCTGAGGTGTCCCCGTTCCAACTTCATTCACAGCTGATTCAGGCTGGGCCTGTCCTGTGGTTCCCGAAGGACCACTTTCTGGGTTTGCACCGGCAGCAGGGGGTGTGTACCTTAATGGGAGACCATAAGGAGGCCATCGCACGTTCTGGAGAGCCTGAGAGACTCTAGGTTCAGGAGGAGGATCCACTCCAGCGGCAGCAGCACCTTCAGTTATGCCAGCATCCCTTAAGGCACTTAACACTCTTATGACCTCTGCCATTTGAGCTCTTATAACTTCCATCTCAGCCCGGATTGCTCGATTCTCTTGATTCTGATCATGCTGACCCTGACCATTTGGATTCGGACCTTCTGGAACTGCATCATTCTGGATTGGTTGATGATTGCCCAGATTCGCGTTGTCTTGATTGTTGGCCATATTTCTTGCCTGTGATCGCGTCCAATACCGATGATTAACCAGCTTGTCTTACTTCTTAAGATGGAACATTTTTTTATGAACACAAAGACAAATGATGCAAATGCAATGCAATATGCATGTTATTATGTTTATTGCCGGGAATCGCGGTGCAACTCGTCTTGTCATAGGTGTTAAGGTTCAGGTGTTTTTAGGATTTGCAACAAAGTTGGAAGCAACAAGGCAAAACAAACGTACTTCAATTAAATGGAATGCGAAGGAGTATCATAAATAGAAAGCAAATCAAAGTACAATATTCCTTAAGAGTGCAATACAATGATTTTAAACAAAGTACTATTTTCCAAAGAAAGTTACAACTTCTTAAAGAAAATTACAATTTCCTAAGGATCGCTACAATACTCTAAAGGGAACTTTAAAGGCATATGACTTTCAACTCCTCGCTCCTTTTCCTCTTCTTGCTCTCAGCTGCCCCCCGGGCTTTCTCCAGGAGTTCTTCTGTGAGAATCTTGCAGTACTCAACAAACTCACACACATTGACAGGGGTGTTGAAAGGATTCATTTCTGCATCCGCCTTTCTTAGCTTCTTGGGAATGTCTCTCACAGCCTGATTAGCTAACCAAACTAACTTGGAGAACTTGTCTTTCCAATGTAAGCCTTCCTTTTTCAATTCCTCAAAGACTTGTTGACTTTTTACCTTACTGAGCAATTCCGCAAATTGACTCTCCCAATAGTCACTCTTCTCCCTTAGCCGGAGGTAAGACCCTTCCAAGTACTGCACATGATTGGCCAAGCTTTCCGACTTCCCTTGTTCCCTTCTTAGTGCTTGCTGATAATCCCTCAGGATCCCTTCAATAGATTCCCGATCTTGCTTGACACTCTTTAATTGATCTTCCAATTCAAGCTTCATTATTCGAGAGTCTTTTCTTGACTTAACTAGTGCGTGCCTGACTGCTTGCTCTTCTTTCCATGTATCCTCATATAGCCTCTTCCATTTAATTACTTCCGCTACAACCTCATTCATCTTGGTAGTGCACCTCTTCACTTCCTCTTTGGCACCCTTCAAGTGCTTTTGCATTTCCCTCTTGCTTTTCCCCTCTATTTCAAGTTTTCTATTGACTTCCTCAATAGCTGCAGTTTGGAAAGCATTTTCATTTTCTAGCTTTTTCTTGTCTTGCATCATCTTTTTCAATCTATCTTGCAGAGCCCTTTTCTCTTCTCCCACCTTTGACATGGCCAACCTAACCTCTTCCAATTCTTCAATGGTAGGAATGTGAGGTTCTTGTATCTTTTCCTCAGGCAGTGGTACTCCTTGGTTGGATGACCGAGTTTCACTAATCCTCCCTTCAAGCCATTGAGAAAAAGAGATAGCAGTGGTCCTCCTGGTTAACTCTTCTCTGTCCTTCCGCACTACGGTTTCCCAAGCTTGCAGGACTCGCCGAAGTAGACTCTCGTCTTTAGGGATCCCCGCGTGGAGGTAAAAACGAAACAACATAGCTTCGGAGGGTGAATCCCGCATAGGGTATCCGAGCTGTCGCAAGGTCAAAGAGGGGTTATAGTTTATGCATCCTTGGGTTCCCATGAGAGGAACGTTCTGAAAACTCCCACACCGAAATACCACTGAAGGCCTGTCTACCCAACATTTAGGTGAGAACCAACGAATCTGGAGAGCATCTTGGTTCTTGAAAGCATGCACCCACTCTTGAGAGTTCATAGTCTTCGGATTACAACCCAAGGCATAGGAAAGCAAATCATTCACATCACTTTTGTTGGTACACACATGACTGATCAACCAAGCATATAACACAGGGAAGGAGCAACACATCTTATTCTTTTGGAATTCATGGTGACGAGTGAAGGCACGGTATGTCTCTGCGAGGATTGCGGGAACCGGGTTGATAGGATTTTTTGCACATTTGAAGGCGAGGAAGACACCGATTGCAGTTTCACTCACATGCCTCTCTATCTGAGGGAAGAGCACAATGCCGAAGATGGTCAGAGCTAGCACTTGCTTGAAAGAATTCCAATCATCAGACACTACATAGCTGGTCATCAAACTCTCAAAGTATTCTTGAGGAAACCCAAATACCTTATTACGTTCTATCTTATGGGCCCGCACTTTCTCAGCACTGATTTGCAACAAGGCAGCAAGCTTTTCATCAGAATAATACTCCCCTTGGTATTGATAAGGCTTAAACTTGGATCGATCAAAGCCCAAAATCCTATCATACTCTTCTAGGGTAGGCGCCATTTGGAAATTCTTAAAAATGAAACAGCGAATCTCCGAGTCATAGAACCGACACAGGGCAGCAATGGCACTCTCTTGCACTTCTAGTTGTAGCAGCTTGCGAATGTTCCCATAGGTTTTGTCAAAAGACCTGACCTCAATAGGACCTAGGAGGGATGTATACTCTTTCAGACTAGCCATATCAATCTCTTTCACAACAGGAAGCCTTGAATTGAAAACGGTTTTGCCTTTTGATTCCATTCCGTTTCTTACACACCTATGACAAGACTTTGTGTTACGTTGCGATCTCCGGCAAACAACTTTAATGCATGGAGGATGCAAAGAATGGAGTTTTTTTCAAAATTTTTGTTAGATGCGAATGCAATGATGATGATGCAAAATGATGCAGATGTGATGATTATGACCTTTTATTTACATAGAAAAGAGAGAAGAAAATGATGTTTATTGGTGGTGGTTCAAAACATTTTTGAAAATACCTGCTATATGCCACCTCATATAGGTGTTTATTAGAGAAAAAGGAAATTACTTTCTACATTTTTGGTAAAAGAGTTTCGAAAGAGGATGCCTAAGCTAATGCAACACACAATTTGCGTGCCCCCGTGTCCTACAAATGGGTAAAGATCGTAGGCTCTAAAGTCAACGACAAGGGTAATCCTCCCATGTGGGTTCTGGTCACTGCCTCACAATGGCAACCAAGAGCTAAAGTCTCTCTCATGAATACACCCACAATCGTAGAGAGCTACCGATTGTGAGGTATCATGAAGAAAGCGCACTCTTGGGCGAAACTTTCATGAGAGCCAGACAGACAACGGTCTACGAATGGCAGTCACTACTCATTTCCACTCTCCTAGGGTTCTTTGCAGACCTTGGGTTTTAGGCCCCACTCAATGCTCACAAATATAAGGTGTGCAGTGTGTGATGAGGGCACAACACCTAAAAATCTACCCAAACCCCACCTGCAAAGGGAAACCAAAACAGTCCAGACAATATCAAGCAACAGCATGTCGTCTACCCTAGGGTTCAAAATCATTTCAACATAAGTATACTAACCTAGGGTTCCAACAACAATCGCAAGCATTGCTTACCTTAAGAAAGGGAGCCTAGAGGAGGGCACATAATAGGATTAAGGGAAATGCATGAGCTTACCTCAAGAAAGGGAGCAAAGAAGAGGGGAACATGCTAGGATTGGGGAAATGTATGAGACAAGCATATAAACGACGAAAGTAAGAGGAGAAGAAGAAGAAACTACTCTTATTTTACTCAAGAAGCAAATATAGAAGAGGAAGAAGGCTAACACACAATGCACGCAAGCACAACATCACAAGAATGCACACGACAATTCTAAGAATAATGCAAGCATGTTTTTAAAGGCAAAGGAAAGAAAGAAGAAAGGGAAAGGAGGAGAGATATAACAAAGCATTCAAATCAACGAAATAAATCACATGTCGAATCGATTGGCTCGACCCACTAAAGAAAGGTCCCCAGCGGAGTCGCCAGCTGTTGCACCCCGAAAAATCCTTTGGAGGGATTTCTCTTCGCACAACGTGAATTGGAGTCACCACCAATATTTTTTTAGAGGTAAAACGTTGAAAAAAACCTTTCTTGAAAGACAATGGTCCTTGGAACCACGAGATTTGAGTTCGGGGGTCGGTTATGCATGGGGAAGGTACGAGCACCCCACACATCCTTTCTACTGAAAGGGAACCTTGATTTGACGTGTGATTTAAAAGGTTGATTTAAGAAATGCTTTGTTTTTATCTCTCTTTATCTCTCCTTGCTTTATGGAAAAACTTAAGGAAAATTTAATCTTTTGCGCTTGACGGGAGGGCACCGTGCCTACGTATCCTGGGGAGGGAATCAAAGCAACGTAGTTCTTGTTTTCGAAAATTGCTTTGTTTTTAGAAATTGCCTTGTTTTGGAAAAGGGTTTGTTTTTTTTGAAAAGAAAATGGTTTTTATTTGTCGTGCTTGACGGGAATGTGACCCGCTCCTACGTATCTCCCAGTGCGATGGAGAATTCAAAGCTTACGTAGTTCTCGGTTGTCGAGAAAAGGTTTTTATTTTTTAGTTGTTTAATTGTGAAAATTGAATGTTCACAGTGATCAAACAACAAAGGTTTCGAGTGATCACCACTAGCATCCCATTATTGACGATCGTGCAAGCAAAGGCTTCGCATTATCCTCAACAAAGTTTTTAATTTGTGAAATGAGAGTTCTTTTGAAAAATGAGTGTTCATGATAATCAATTGAGCAAAGACTCCAAGTGATCACCACTAGCACCCCATTGTTGACAATCGTGCAAGCAAAGGCTTCGCATTACCCTCAACAAAGTTTTTAATTTGTGAAATGAGAGTTCTTTTGAAAAATGAGTGTTCATGATAATCAATTGAGCAAAGACTCCAAGTGATCACCACTAGCACCCCATTGTTGACAATCGTGCAAGCAAAGGCTTCGCATTATCCTCAACAAAGTTTGATTTGTGAAAAATAGTTTGAAATTGTTTTGAGAAGAAGTGAAGTTGTTTATGCAAAAAAAATGTTTTGAAGTTGGAACGTTACTAACGAGTAACAAGTTGTTCTTTGTATGCAACATGGTTTTGAAGTTTTGGGGAGTTACTAACGAGTAACAATTGGTGGAAATCAAAACAAGCAAATTGTGAACACCAATTCAACATTTTAATGCACTACAAGCACATAAACAAGTATATCAAGCATTGAGTACCAAGCTTCAATTCAAGAATGCATGAATATGCAAAATGCATGTGCATCAAGGTTAAATGAACCTATCCTTTGCCGATTGAGAAATGGAAAGTGCATCAAGACTCCAAGTAGTCTCTCCATTGCAATTTATTAAGACAATGCAATGGTGCATCAAGGCTCTAAGTGGCCTATCCTTTGCCAAAACTTCACAAGCTTCAAACAACAATTTACATTAAACTCAAAGAGCAAAGAAAGCATGATTAAACTTGAGGATGCATCAAGGTCATTGGAGACCAATCATGTGCGCAAATTCAATGGTTTATAGACCCCTTTTTGCTCACATTTCACAAGCACATCAAATGGGAATTGAATTTTTAAATGCTTACAAGCATAGGCATCAAGGTTGAAGTAACCTATCTCTTGCCAACTTAGCATAACCCAAGATCATTTGTGGATCATAAATGAACCAAAACCCAAATTCATTTTTCTCAAATCACAAATTTCACAATTAACAACATAGGTTTGAATATTTGCAAGTTTAATGGCCAATCACCAATTTATTCTAACAAGTCAACCAAATCAAGCAAGCGAGTGACATAACCAAAACATAGATGCATTTATTCACAAGATTCAACCATGATAACCAACAAAAATCATAAAACACATATTTATTTGAAGCATGCGAAATCATTATCAAAGCAAATAACATTTTATTTCACTTAAAACAACAAAATCATGCATATAACCCCAAAATCAAAGCATCAAAACAAAGATTCATGAGATTAACATATGTACAAGCATAAAAATGAAGTTAAAAGAGAGGATCTACATTTTTGGAAGTGGAAATCTCACAAATATGCAAGAAATGATGACTTTATGCAAGGATTTACAAGAGAAGGGGTCTAGGAATCACATACCTTAAGATGAGCTCCAAATAAACACAATAGATGAAGAAATAATCAACCAAATCAACTTATCTTCAAGCTTGGTCTCCAATCTCCAAAAAATGACCCTTGATCTTGAACTTTTGTGTGATTTTATGAAGGATTGATGGTTGAAAATTAGTGTTTAGGCTTGGAAGATGGATTGAATGTGTGTGGGTAGATGAGAAATGAAGAAGTGAGTTAGAGAGAAGGGAGAGGGGGTGGCGCATAAAATGGAGAGAAGGTGAGGAGGGAGTTGTGTGCTAGGGTTTATGAGTGAATGGTGAGGCCAAAAGCTTTCCTCTTTGTGAGGTGAGGTTAATAGGGTATATATAGAAAGCAATTAGGTTTAAGGGTAGTTAGGTCATTGTGCACTAGTTGTGCTCTAGGATTTGATTTTAATTTTGAATCAAAGGCTAGGATTGAGGCTCACATGGATTGAGGACATTGAGAAAACACAAAATGAGAGAATAGAGAGGGGGTAGGCGACATTGGGGGTGTGGCCTTGGTCACCAAGTTTTGCTAGTTGTCATCTTGTACTATTGTACTATTATATGACCATTCCATTATCCCTTCATTTTTGATTATTCTTCTTAGGATAATTGTACAAAAATACACCCAATTTAGGCCACATACTAGGAATCTTAGGAATATGCCATTTTATGTGATCACCATGACCAAAAATGTCATAAAAATCACATATTGGAACTTTTTGTAGAATATTCCCTTTTGATCCTTTTTTTGAAATTTTGTGCACAATGTATGCATGCATGCGCATACATACATACATGACCAAAAATGTTTTGCCTCAAATAAATTTCTCTAAAATTGCACAATGATTCTTGATGAGAAATTATCTTATTTTTTACAATGACCAAAATACCCTTTTGCCCTAAAAACCTTGTTTTTTAACAACAAATGCATTTCCACTCTAACAATGAATTTAAAAGCCCTAGAATGACTTTTAAAACCCAAAAATGCATGCACAATGCTCTTCACTCTTCAAAATAAAACCACACTTCTCAATTTATTTATTTTTGCGGAAAATTAGGGTTTTAAACCTAGGTGGACAAAATTAGGGTATGACAGCGGCTTTGCGTTCAAAGGGAGAGATTGTTCTCACAGTTGCTTCAAGCGGTATTGCTGCTCTTTTAATTCCTGGTGGTCGTACAACACATTCCTGTTTTGCTATTCCTCTTAATGTAACTGAGGATTCTACTTGCCATATACACCAAGGTAGTCCTCTTGCTGAACTTATTGTGAGATGTAAACTCATTATTTGGGATGAGGCTCCAATGACTCATAGACATGATTTTGAGGCGCTTGATAGAACACTTAGAGATATATACTTAGATTTGTCAATAATGGCCGCCTTGATATTCCTTTTGGTGGGAAAGTTGTTGTCTTGGGTGGTGACTTTCGCCAAATTCTACCTGTTATCCCTAAAGGTACTAGACAAGAAATTGTTCATTCCTGCATCAACTCTTCTTATCTTTGGAAATTTTGCGAAGTCCTTAAGCTCACAACGAATATGCGCCTTTTGAATGGTTGCTCGCCTCTTCATGTTGAGGATTTGCGGTCTTTCTCTAATTGGGTATTGGACATAGGTAATGGTGCCATTGGTGAGTCTAATGGAATTGATGATGCAATTGTTGATATTCCCGAAGATCTCCTTATTCGTCCTACTGCTAATCCTATACAGTTGACGTTGTTTATCCAAATTTTGTTTCAAATATTACTGATCCATCGTTCTTCAGAGATCGAGCTATACTAGCTCCCACCAATAATTTAGTTGACCACTTAAATGAGTATATGTTGTCTTTGCTACCAGGGGATGAGAACACTTACCTCAGCTTTGACACCCCATGTTCATCAGATTCTGGGATGGATTCTCCTGACAATATTCATACTCCAGAATTTTTAAATACTATTGTTGCATCTGGTTTGCCTAATCATGCTCTGAAGCTTAAGGTTGGTGTTCCTGTTATGTTGTTAAGAAATATGGATCAGTCCTTAGGTCTCTGTAATGGAACGCGTTTGATAATTACCAAAATGGGTGAGTTTCTTCTTGAAAGTAAAGTTATCTCAGGGAATAATATTGGTGATATAGTTTATATTCCAAGGTTGTCACTTACACCTTCTGATCCTAGGATTCCTTTTAAGTTTGAACGGAGACAATTCCCTTTAGCAGTTTCTTTTGCAATGACTATCAATAAAAGTCAAGGTTAATCTTTAAAACATGTTGGTCTTTATCTTCCTAAGCCTGTATTTTCCCATGGTCAATTGTATGTTGGTGTTTCAATAATGACCTCTAGACAAGGGTTGAAATTGCTCATTACTGATGGTGATGGACAATACATAAATAAAACATCTAATGTTGTTTATAAGGAGGTTTTTTAGAATTTAAGTTAGGTGTGTCCACCTTTTTTTCTCTTTTTGTTTTTGATCCATTATGACCACTTTTACTATGGGTCCACTTTCGGCCCATCTTTCCCCTTTTACTAATCCTTTTCTACCATTTTTCTTCCCATCTCTCTTTCTTTTCAGGGCTACACGATCTTCTTCTATTCTCAGGTATGTTTTTTTCGGTTTCCTCACTCTTTCCCTTTCTCGCAGCTACTCTTCTTTCGTTTTCTTTTGTTGTTTTCAATTTTTACTCATCATCAGTTTCTACTACTTGCATTTCGTTATATTAACTAACCTATTGCTCATGTTCCTTCCATTTCTTTTTTCTTCCCTTCGTCTATTCGCTTTGCCAATCACCAAGTACCATTTTTTTATTCATGTTAATCTTACGTATTTCAATTAACTTCAATTTCTGTTATTCAAAATTACGGTCGTTGTGGATCCCGGTTGTCTGAAGCAGATTTTTGTGCCTTATCTTTATTTGTTAGTCAGATTAGGGTTTACTGTTTCAATTTCAATTTTAAATTCAATTTCTATTGTTCAAAATTAGGATGGTGTTGATCCCTGGTGTTTGAAGCAAATTTTTGTACCTTCTCTTTGTTTATTTGTCCGATTAGGGTTTACTATTTCAATTTCGGCTTTAAATTCAATTTCTATTGTTAAAAATTAGGGTGGGTGTTGATTACTGGTTTTTGAAGCAAATCTTTGTACCTTCTCTTTGTTTATTTGTCACATTAGGGTTTTTGAATCAAATCCATGATGTTGATCACTGATTCCAAATTTCTGACAAATAATTAGCCTTACTCAGTGGTTCCTTATACAGAATCTGTTAATTAGTAGGTTGCTGAACAACATCATGGTGTCCAAGACTTTTAATTCAGTCATTTCTTTGCATTCGGTAATCTTCTTCTATCAATATAGTTAGCTTTCATGATTTACGTTACATGATCTATAAATAACTATTAGATTCTTATTTGTTTATTCCAGAGATTGATGAGGGTTAACACAGCTTTTTATGATGCTTACCATGGTGTCTTGCCTCCAGAACTAACTATCGAAACTGCCTCTGGAACCACTTTCCCTGCTTCTCTTTTTGTTGATTCTAAAGGGTATCCTTGCATAGATACTGACACTCTTGCTATAATGGAACTTTTTGGAGTTAATGGTCTCCTTGGTGCCCCTGTCCGCAGGTTGGTCGAATTGACCTATACTTCAAGAGGATGTTTTAGGATTCATATTCCAATGACTGCAAATCGTCTGAGGGCTAGGTTAATGCGTAATCAACCAGAAACTTTACAAGTCCAGAATCCTCAACTTGATTTAGCTGGAGTTCTTGAAGACAATCCCGTTGTTCTTGACTAGATGTTTTTTAAATATTTCTGTTTCTATTTGTAAAACTTCTTAAGACTTATTTTCATATTTTTGCTTTTGTTTGTTGTCAGACACAATTCTATTAAGTAATTTATCTTTTCTATCGTTGACATTTACTTTCATATAATATGTGTGCCATTTAGGTATTATTGGTTGCTTTTTTCCAATATGAAGTTGGATAATATAAATTGCTTTTACAGCTTTTTTGACTGTCTAAGGGTTCAATTGATGGAATCTCAAAGACAGTATGGAATTCATGGAGATGATTGGTATGGTCTCTTCAACTTCTTCAACTTAGATTTGGAGCATTCAAAGGATTCTATTATTTAATTTCATGATTATAATTTGTCTTCCAATTCTTTTTCCTATTTCATTGTTCCATGTTTGCCGTATGCTTCTTTGCTTTCCATTTGCTTTCTTTCTTATAATTCACCTTCCATTTCTCTTTCCTGCTTTATTGTTGCTTGCTTGACATGTGCTTCCTTGCTTTCCAAATTCTCTGTTCTCTTTTTGCCAAGTGCTTCTCTTCATTTGCTTTCACTTACTTAATACTCATCAAATCATTTTATCTTCTTCTTTTTTATATTACTTTCTCCTTGCATGTTCCACACATGTATCTTCAAACAATTCTTACCCAACCATCCACCATTGATAAATGTGCATACTACTTCTTTCTCCTTGCATGTCCACCACGTTTTCCTTTGCTTCTTCTCTTTACTTCCCTTCCATTTATTTCTTTATTATTCTTTATTCTCTATGACTTTATCAACCGCATTAATAGTAAATCCATTCATTTAATTGTTACACTGACAGCAGAGTACTTACCTTTTCAAAAACTCATTGTTATTACTTTAACATAAATGTAATGGTTGGAAGTTGTTTAATCTCCAACTAGCTATATTAATTTCCTCTTTTGGAGTGCTTCTTTTATCCTTTAAATACTGTTTTCCTTTCATTCCATCATACCATTGAACCATCAACGTCCAAACCTTGCTTACCATGTCATCTTCCACCAACAAGAACCCGTGTGTAATCCGTACACAGAGGAAGGAGGTCATTTCCCCTATGCAAAAGGCCAGGGCAGCATCCTTCACTGGAAATAGGTTTTCCTTCTTAATTTCTCTCTTTTATTTTATTTGGTTATATCTTCTCTTTTGCTTAATATTTTGCTTTCTGGACTCTTTTAACAGGGCTGCTTTTGGGAGATATGTTCATTTGATCTCCTCTTCTTCCTCTTCCTCCTCTGACTCTGATGGTCCTAACTCTCCATGGACAGCTGCTATCTTGACAGAAGTTGATCCTTTAACCTGGGATCGGAAAGTTTCTAACCACATCTGCAACAAATCTGGTGTCATGGTTAGCTTCTTATTTTGGTCACTTAACTTTTTGTTGTTCTCAGCTTTCTTACTTAGTTTAACTTGGATAATCGTGTTTACACAGCACTTCCCCAAGAGCATTGGGAGACATATTCCGGATTCAATGGAATCAATCCCTCTGCATATCAATGCAACTCAGAATACTTACAACTGCTGTGTTCGTGCTGCTCCACGCTCAAAAGAAGAAAAATACTTGGCTGGGAAGGAGTGGCTTGCTTTTGTAACAGAACAACATTTGAAAGTGGGGGACATCCTTAGAATGCGGCTTGGGGCTCTCAACTTACTATTTTTGTTGATATTGCTAGGATTTAATCTTTTTTACATTGTAATGTTTTTGTAATTGTACTTTGCATCTTCCAAAGTTTTTAACTATGTTTAATTTCTGGGTTTTATTTCTTCCTTGCTTAATTGATAAAACACTCCATCCTAACTTCCTACACTTCCTCTCAATCTACAAAATATTCTATATTTCAATTATATTAGACACATGCAATTACGTCAATGCTACGTCCCCCATCCATCGGACGGGCATTGAAACTAGTAAAGATTGAACTTCCCGAACCTAATTGGGAATTTTGTAATGGAATTGAAATTAAAAAGCAATCATATAATCACAAAATACATGAATATAATATTTAGAAATACCATCGAATCAAAAAGTTTACATTTGCAGCCCCAGAACTCATAGTGGAGTCAAGAAGCTAACTCACGAGTAGAGCTGTCAATGGGTTAGGCCTGGCCCAGCCCAGCCCAGTCAATAGGGCCAAACAACATTTGTGGGCTGGGTTGGGCCGGCCCAATATTTTAATGGGCTGTGTATTTTATGGCCCAGCCCGGTCCGACATCAGCCCATGCGCCAATGGGCCACAAATCATTGAGTTTTTAGAATTTTGACCATAATTTTTTTCTACAAATGAGCAACATACATAAAGACAATATTTTGGGTGTAACATACTGTATACATAAGATAAATAAATCTGTTTTGGCTTAAACAAAGTCAATTTAAATCTGTTTTGGCTTTACAAATCACCATAAATAATATACTAACGCTTTATCCACCGGCCACAGGCCAACCCACCAGCTCATGGGCCAGGCCGGCCCAGCCCATATATATGATCGGGCTCATTGGGCTGGGCCAAAAATTAGCGTTGTTTTTTGGGCCTCTCTTTTTTGAGCCCGGCCCAACCAAATAATTGGGCCACTGGGCCGGGCCAAAATTGACAGCTCAACTCACGGGTAGCTTATTTCCTACCTTTTAATCAAGTCCTTCAAGTCCAGCTCTATGGTTAGAAGAAAAAAAAAACTTAAATACATAGAACATTGAATAGTAATAACTGAAAGTTTCAAAACAAAAAATAACATGGCATGGTTAATCTATGAAAGGGCAAAAGTCAAACAAACAATTGTCAGAAATGTCTTTTTTTATCGATTTTACTAAACTTGTGATTTAATAACTGATTTACTAAATCTCCATGAGAACCAATTGGTTTTCAGAGCTCCAGAAACTTACACCCAAAGATATTCTCAATGGCTTGACCACTATCCTTGTTGTCCTCTCTGTGGCATTTTTAGATAATTGAAAGAAATCATTCACAAATACGATACGACTTGACCTTTTGGTGTCACCTGTATTCAAAATAAGCATAAGCATTGGATAATTAATTGGAAAAGGCAGCTTATTAAAGCTGGAAATAGTAGTGTGTTGTACACACCTGGTAAAAAAACGGAATATTAATTGGTGTTGGAAATAAAAACATACCATATATACAATGGTGTATATTCTTTGTATTTTTTCGGCAGTCTATTTAAAATTAAATAAGGCATATTTTTTGTAAAAAAAAAAAGGCATATTTTAAAATGGCACCTTTTAAGAGAAATATGCATTGGGAGAAAAAAGTCAGAATATGCATGGACATTTTCTTTTTTAAATAATAAAGAAAAAAGTCATCCTTAGCATTTCACGGTCAAAATAATTGGATCATCATTGTGATTGATCAAGAATATATACTAAATGCATTATGGCTAAAAGGACCCTATGTATGTCGACTATTTTGAAAGATGCACTTAGTTTGAAATTTTATTAAATGGCTATCCTAAAATTCCTTATGTGGAGCTGTTACGGATAGGCACATTATGGCTGCCAGCATTTTGTTCATGGGGCAAAATTCAGTATTAATTGTTTGTTTAAATGTAATTTATGAAATTACATGTAAGCAATTATGTGGCAAGTTGATGATTCCAAATAGGATTAATGAGGTGAGGTGGATCAATAAGAATCAATGTTAAATTTGTTTCCTTTATGAGTAGATTCGTAAATGTATTATATATCGAATAGATATAGATATAGATATGTTATTGAAAATTGTTGTCGAATAATTTATATTTTGTAAGCTACTAGCAAAATGCATGTATAGGTGAAAATTGTTGTCTTCACCTGTATAAATTAATCTTGCAATGCAACAACCTCCCAATTTCATTAACTTGTCACT
This sequence comes from Astragalus glycyphyllos, assembly GCA_963573325.1. NCBI lineage: Eukaryota > Viridiplantae > Streptophyta > Magnoliopsida > Fabales > Fabaceae > Astragalus > Astragalus glycyphyllos. The sequence continues at coordinate 44,613,471 of OY754307.1, forward strand.
AATTCCTTCCCGTAGTTGCAAAATAGTCTGTATGTAAATATCATCATGTTGATAACCAACTAAACTCGGGAGAAAATTGTCTAGTTGGTCAGAAATGGATTTCACTAATTATTATAACAATAGAATTTAGCAATTGGTCATACAATATTGTCACTAAGATATATATATATATATATATATATATATATATATATATATATATATATATATATAACGGTTGATACATTAAGCTGTTATATGTGAAAGAATGCATATTAAGTATTTTTTTTAAAAGAATAGCAAGTGAACTCCAGAATGCAGCATCAGAAATAACATTAGAAATAGAATTAAGGAAAGTAATACTAATAGAAACTCAGTTGAATAGTAGATCATAATAAAACTGGGTTGATTAAATTGGAATCCCTCTTAGTCACAGTAAAGATTTAAATACGTTACTGTTGGGGATGAAATTCAATGTTTTGCTAAATTTTGTTAATTCTATTAAGAGGAAGAGAATAACGAATTGAGAGAGAGAGAGAGTAAAGTCAAAGGGAAAGTGTAATGTCAATTGCATTGATGAGTGGTCAACATATTACACCTTTTATACAAGTGAGTACATGTGAGCATTTGACAATTCAATAATGCCACATAAGCTGCCAGCATGGCAACAAACTAACAAACTATACAATGAATGAAAAATACAACTAAGTGAAGCAATTGAATTACTATACTTTCAACACACCTTCTTAATTCACATTGCTCAAAGATTTCATTCCAAGAAAAGTTCTCAACTCTTCAAATCCTCCCTTTTGTAGTGGCTTTGTCATTGCATCTGCTACTTGAAACTCAATTCTGCAGTGGACTAAAAACAGCTTCTCTTTATTAACTTGATCACGCAAGAAGTGATACTTTGTTTCTATATGCTTTGATCTTCCATGAGCCACTGGGTTTTTAGCCAAATCTATGGCAGATTTGTTATCTATCATTAGCTTCATAGCATTGTTCTTGTGTAGGCCAATTTCAGCAAGCAGCATGCCTAACCAAGATGCTTGACAGGCTGCAAAAGAAGCAGCAATATACTCTGCCTCACAAGAGGACAAAGCTACAACACTTTGCTTCTTTGAGCACCATGAGATTGGTGCTCTTCCACACATAAAAACATAGCCTCCAGTGCTTTTCCTATCACTCCTATCCCCACTCCAATCTGAATCTGTGTAACCATATACCTCAATAGCAGGGACAGAGTTTCCTTGGCTAGGATATAGAATGCCAAAGTCCTGTGTTCCTTTGATATATCTCAGTAATCTCTTGGCAGCAACTAAGTGGGAAGACTTAGGTTTCGCCATGAATCTACTTATCAAGCCTACACCAAATACAATGTCAAGTCTTGTGTTGCAAAGATACCTAAGAGAGCCCACAATTTGCTTGTAGAAAGTTGCATCCACTTCACATTCATCACCATCTTTTTAAAGTTTATTGCTCACATCTACTGGAGTTGAGACAGGTTTGCTATTAGTCATTTCAAACCTGCTCAAAATGTCTGTAGCATACTTGTTCTGATGTAGGAATATGCCTTCACTAGTTTTCACAAATTCCATTCCCAAGAAATATGATAGGTGACCGAAATTACTCATCTCAAATTCTGCCATCATCACCTTCTTAAATGTATTGATTTCTGTTTCACTACTCCCAGTGACTAACAGATCATCAACATAGAGACATATCACCAATTGACTTTCATTTGATGTCTTCACATAAACACCATGTTCAGTGGTGCATTTAGTGAACTTTTGGTCCTAGAGAAAAGCATTAATTCTCTTGTTCCATGCCCTAGGGGCTTGCTTCAAGCCATACAATGCTTTTCTGAGTTTAAACACTTTTTCTTCTTGTCCTTTGATCACAAAGTCTGATGGTTGTGTAACATACACTTCCTCCTCCAATGGTCCATTGAGGAATGCTGATTTCACATAAAGTTGATGCATAGACCATTCTTTTCCACTAGCCAATGCTACCACCAGTCTTATGGTCTCAATTCTTGCTACAGGTGCAAAAATCTCATTGAAATCTAGCCCAGGTTTTTGCAAGAAGCCTCTTGCCACCAACCTAGCTTTATATTTGGCCACCTCTCCATTTGGCTTGATCTTTGTCTTGTAAACCCATTTTACATCTATAGCCTTCTTTTGTTTTGGAAGCTCAACTAGCTTCCATGTATCTTTCTTTTCTGTTGATTTCAACTCTTCAAGGATAGCATCTTTCCATTGCTTGTGGTTGAGTGCTTGTTCTAAGCTCACAGGCTCTGCCTCTACAAGTAGAGCTAAGTGAACTAATTCACCTTCTGCAGTAATAGCAGAATCAGGTAACAGTTGAAATCCCTCAAGCCTTGTGGATACTTGTCTGTTCCTTTGTGATCTTCTCACTGGTACTACCTCCTTAGGCAACTCTGGTTCCATGGCAGCAGGCACATTTTCTTGTTCTTCACCATCCATTGTCACCTCTAGTTCAACAACAGTAGTTCTTGTGTCATTTCCTTCAACATTGTTAGTGAAATTCCAGCATTTTGATTCATTCACTACAACATCCCTGCTTCTCACAACTTTCTTTTGTATGGGATCAAACAATTTGTAGGCACCAGTTGGATGACTAGGATCATAGGTTGTGCACTATCATCTAGCTTCTTCCTAAGCTGTTATGGCACATGCTTGAAGCATAGAGATCCAATGATTCTTAAGTGCTTCACTCTTGGTTTCTTATTTGACCAAGTTTCCTCAGGGGTCTTTCCAATTAGCTTCTTGGTAGGACACTTTCCCTTTGGTCCCCTATGTTTCTTTTTTGTTTCAATTTGGTCCTCAATTGGCCATGTCATTTAATGATTACACGTCAGATGGACGCCACGTCAGCAGTTAACTGCCAGCGTGGTGTCCGTTAGAAAAAACTAATGGCAGTGGCCAAAATGACAAAAAAAATGAGGGGCTAAAACGAGGAATAAAAAACATAAAGGGCCAAATTGACATAAACTCCAAACATAAAGGGCCAAAAGTACAATTTTGCCTTTCATTTATAATCAAAAGTGGTAATACAATTCGGACTATCATAAACTTGGGAACTAGCGAAATCCGTTGATGCTCTAGCTAGAGTGTAAGCAACAAGGTTGACTTGCCTCCTGATGAAACTAACCACATAATTTTGTGTCATCAATAATAAGTTCTTCTTACAAGTTTTCAAAATTGAGCCAAACTCGGTAACAGAATTACATACTCCTCTGATGCCATCTACCACCGCTTTGCAATCCAGCTCGATGGTAACTCTTTGGGATTGCAATTCTTGAAGTCAATTGACTGCCAATAATAAACCATCACTATCCAGGCTGATTTTGCTTTAACAAATATAAACCATGACTATCCCGAATACACATGCCAATATCGAAACCTGTTATCATCAAACATTATCACGTCCACGTAGCACTTGACCGAATCCACTGCTAGCCGCACCCAAGCAACAACAGCATCGTAAAATTCAGCAGCAGGCCGTGACTGTTGCTGACCCTGCGTGTTGGCTGGGCGACGGACTTTTTGCCAGCGATACAAAAATTCCAGTGCACAGCTAATAGAGAAACGAGCTGGCCTAGTCGTATTCTCGCATACTTTCTCATTCCTTCACTTCCATAAACACCAAATAATCATGACGAAACTGTTTTTATTGCGTGCCATTTCAAGATTTATATGTGAGAGAGAGAGAGAGAGAGAGAGAGAGAGAGAGAGAGAGAGAGAGAGAGATATGTGGGGTTTGGATGCTAGCTGTTTTTTTATATTCGATTAAATTTTAACATGTTTTTATTATGGATAAAATTTGATATTTATCAGTTTATCAACTAGTAAACATAATTTGATTTGACAGAAAAAATATTAAACCAATTTCTTTTACTGAAAACCAATTTTTTTATCAACATGAACATCAATTGTGATGCATAAAATGCTTTATTAGTTTTCCCTCTGGTTTGAAATATGATTTTAGTCTCTTTTTTTTTGGGCAAATGATTTTAGTCTTTTTTAGTTTCTGTTATCTAGTCTCTCAATTAATAATTTTTATTTATTTAAATCTCTAAAATTCTCATTAATAATTTTTTGATAAGTTAAACTGACTAAATTTTTTAGACATGGCTTTACTTTGAACACGCTAATAATTAAAACATCAATTTTCTTCTCTGAAATCATAGGAGCCCAGTCCAACAAAATTCACCACCTTTTATCGAAATTATACTTCTAAATTATAAAAATTAGTTTATAGAGTTAAATATGTTTTTCACCCTATAGGTTTTCGGGAGATTCTAGGGTGAAAGAGTAAATTAAACGTTTCACTGGTGAAACATTAAAATTGACTGTTGAATGTAGTCTAAAAATTCATCAAGTTGATATTTAATATTGGTTGATTCAATCTTAACCATTCATAGCATTTTTTTTGGTCAAACCATTCATAGCATTTTAAATAATATCCAACGGTCAATTTTAGTGTTTCACCGGTGAAAGATTTAATTTACTCTTTCACCCTATAATCACCCCTAGGTTTTCATTTTTAGTTCTAAATAAAGTTTCTTTCAATTTTTAAGCCTTATTTATATTCCGTTTACATTTTTGGTTATTCTCCCACTGTCGATGCGATGACCTCTTTGGTGGGTGTGCCCAAGTCACCTAAACTTATTAATCTAAAAAAATATCACATTGGCACATTGGCATAAAACCATTAACTCACTTGTCATGTTATATTTATTTTATTTTTTTAAGCAACTTTTTTTGACTTTTAAATAGATTTTGTTATTAGTTGTTTTTTAAGAATTATTGTACTGGTCACTTTTTTAATGCTATTTTCATAATAACTTTTTACTATTTATCTTTTTTCAATAACTTCTAGTTAATTTTTAATTTTTACTTTTTTTAATAAAAATTTTCTTTTTAATTTTAATTTTTTTTAAAAAATATTAGAGTGGTGCTTTATACAATCTGGTTGTATTTTGGTACGGTTTTATTTTATAATATTTTAACTAAAAGCTCAAGTAAAAAAATTAGAAAAGTGGTCAAAAAATTTATTTAAGCAAGTAAGTACACCAAAAAAATTTAGAAATTTATTCAACCCTAGTTTATATTTTAAATTCATCATCAATAGTACACAAAAAAAAAGTTCATCATCAATACCCAAATATTAAATGAAAAGAGATTTTTTTAAGTGGTTTGGAAGAAAAAAGTTGAAGGTGAAATATATTTGCTCAATTAATTCTTATAATAAGAGAATTATCAATAATTACAAAATTAAAATTGTTTGCACTTATCAGACTATCTCATTCTAAGGCACCATCCTCTCACCCTAAATTTCTGTAACCAAAAAAAGACCATCTCATTTTGAGAGACAAGATTAGCTAGTTTAATGCCAACAAGAGATGAGTTTTGCATTTATTATTGTAACTATTGAAAGTATAGTAATTCAATTGCTTCACTTAGTTGTATTTTTCATTCATTGTATTGTCTGTTAGTTTGTTGCCATTCTGGCAGCTTATGTGGCATTATTGAATTGTCAAATGCTCACATGTACTCACTTGTATAAAAGGTGTAATATGTTGACCACTCATCAATGCAATTGACATTACACTTTCCCTTTGACTTTACTCTCTCTCTCTCTCAATTCGTTATTCTCTTACTCTCAATTGACATTACACTTTCCCTTTGATGTTCATGTTGATAAAAAAATTGGTTTTCAGTAAAAAAATTGGTTTAATATTTTTTCTGTCAAATCAAATTATGTTTACTAGTTGACCATCAAATAAACTGATAAGTATCAAATTTATCCATAATATAAACATGTTAAAATTTAATCGAATATAAAAAAGCAGCTAGCATCCGATTTGGCTGAGAGAGACGTAAAGAGTTAAAGAGCGGAAGTGGGTCGCTGAGAGACGTAAAGAGCCAAAAGAGCGAGAATATTACAAGAGCCAGATATTAGATATTTTTAATAATTATGCTGTTAACTACAACTGGAATCCCTTATAAAGAGGAAATTAGGCTTACTATTTAAGCCGGTAAAAAGGCTACTATAACATTCGGTAGCCGGTTAAGAGACGACAAACTTACATTATTAATGCCAGGTATACTGTGGGCCCCATAGACACATCAATAATGATACATACGACAAAAATTTTAATAAAAGTAAAGAGACGACAAACTTACATTATTAATGCCGGATACACTGTGGGCCCCATAGACACATCAATAATGATACATACGACAAAAACTTTAATAAAAGTAAATAGTAAAGGGCATTATTTGCCTAAATGGCCGACAAGCTTTATTCCTATTGATTTCTTATGGCCGACAGCATCATTTCATCTGATTTTTTCCCTTTTTGGCTTGTTGTGCCATTGATTGAATTAGTGCATCCCAGAAATCCTCTGGTGTGGGATCCTCATCTGCTTGGGATTCTCCTGCTAAACAGTCATAGGTGTTGGAATCCATTGATCCTTGGGATGAGCTGGTCTTCATAGACATGGTTTTTTCTTTGGCGAGAAAAGTGTTGAAAAATTGATTTTTCATGTGGTCTAAGGTTCTGACCATAATTTCTTCCTCTGATTCATTTGGATATTTCTTCTGGAAATAATTTTTTAAGTTAGCCATTGAAAGCTGTTGGGAGTTCTGCTCCTTAATTCCATCATTTTTATCACCTGTTATGACTGCTTCGATTCTGGATACCATACCTTGGACATTGTCCATCTCCAAATCCATGGGATTTGAAACTTAATAAAATATAGGCATGGACATTGTCCAGTGATTAATTTGTTAGATGCAACTTTCAAAATTAACGGACTATTGTCACACCAAGGATTATATAAATCTGATAATTCTTTAGGTAAGATTTCTAGAGAATGACCAAATTTTGACCACCAATTATAAAACCAATTTGGTATGAGTTTGTTAAGCACTTCTGGATTAATGGTAAAAAACCAAGAATGCTTATTCTTGGGATTTTGATAATAGAATGCCTGTGAAAAGGCTTGGATATAATCCCAATAATTGAAATAAATATATTTGCCTTCAGCAATTTTTATTACCTTTTCTCCATTTGGGTTTAGCCCCCACTCCCTAGGTAACAATATCTTATTGATATGGCATTTGCTAAAGTTTATAAAACTTTCTGGGTTATTATTTTGATAATGATGGGTAATGGTTACTGATTCAGTAACTGATAAGAGGATTTCTAGGTTGGGTCTGGACTTTCCATGAAGACCAGGATATCCTCTAGATTCAAGGTAACTTGTTTTTATTGACCATCCATCATTAGGGGTCATATTAATATCTTCATCATCAATATACATGATGTCTTCTGTAACAGGGTTCTCAAAATATTCTGTTGCTTGATCTTGTGGAGGGTTATTGACTGCTACTTCCTTGTAAGATATTGTCTTACTTGATGAGGAAGAAGGAATATCTTCTTTTTTGGGTGGTGCAGGCAATTGCTGCATGTTTCTAGTCCTACTATGGTAGACTGTGGTCCAATACCCTATTAGAGGAACATTTGTTTCTTGGTGGGGTAACATATTGCTACTCCCGCGACCACGGCCATAATAACCGCGACCCCTTCCCCTATTGGGGGCTGTCATTCTCCCTGCAAAAATTCACGAGTTAAATAATCAGCAAGGGAATTATTCTCTCCTTTAATATATTGGATATCAAATTCGAAAGCGGATAATTGAGCTTGCCAGCTAGCAAAGATTTGTTTTGCTACTAAATTCTTTACATCTTTTTCTATTATTGATTTGGTAGAGCTACAATCGATTCTGAGTAAAAAAAATTGATTTAATAAATCATCCTGAAATTTTGAAATACATTTTATAATAGAAAGCATTTCTTTCTTGATAGTTGAGTATTTCGACTGGGTTGGGTTCCATTTCCCAGAAGTAAATCTTACAAGAGTTTCCTTAGAATTTTCTGGAGTAACTTGCTTTAAAATACCACCATACCCTAAATTTGATGCATCAGTTTCAACAATTTTGAAATACTTAGGATTTCCTAAAGCTAGGCAAGGTAAACATTTTACCTTATTTTTAATTCTCTGGACAGCTTGGGAATGTTTTTCTGTCCATGGTCCTGGGTTCTTCTTAAGTCTATTATATAAAATAGCTGTGTCTTGGGATAGATTTTCATAATAATCTGAAATATAATTCAGACTCCCTAAGAATCTTTGCAATTGTCTCTTCTCAGAAATAATATTGGGGAATTTTGAAGCAAACTCTATACTTCTGCTAATGGGAACAATTGTTCCTTGATCTATTTCATGGCCTAGGAATCTAATTTTAGTTTGAAATAATTTCATCTTTGGGGCAGATATAACTAATCCATTACTTTTTATCTAACCTTTGAAAGTTTTCAGATGTTTCATATGCTGGTCAATAGTTTTAGAAAATACTAAAACATCATCAATATAAACAATCATAAATTCAGAATATGGGTTGAATATATCATTCATAATATTCTGGAATTCAGAGGGGGCATTTTTCAATCCAAAAGGAAGAACATTCCATTCGAAATGGCCAAAGGCACAGTAAAAGCTGTTTTATATTTATTAGCTTCAGCAATTTGTATTTGCCAATATCCTGATTTCATATCAAATTTTAAAAAGATTAAGGCATTATTTAATCTATCTAATAAATCTTTCTTATTGGGAATTGGATATCTAATCCATTTTAACACCTTATTAAGGGGTTTGTAATTTATAACTAGTCTGGGAACACTGATAACTCTATTTTGTTAGAGTTATTTATACAACTAAACCTAAATAATTGTTTGAAATCAAATATAAATTAAGTAAATATTATAGAAGAAATTAGATAAACAAACATTAAAGGATAAAGCATGTTGTCATTCGCAATATTAAGCATGATGTGTAGATGTTGGTATGTTTAATATGTTTGTTGAGTGTTTTCAGATAAGACACCTACATTGGAAGAACACAATACACAAAGTAAAGATTTCATCCAAATCATCCAGTGCACTTGCACTGCATGTAGCTGCACCATTTTGCGAATGGTAGGAAAAAGGCCAACACCGGAAGCACCTCAAACCAAAAGAAGACAAAGGCACCACCAAATGACATTATAGCTGATCCACAATCACATGGGGCACATGGAAACTTTATAAAGGAGGCGCCCACAATGGATGACCACTTGAAGAAATCATTTCATGAACCAAATGGCAAGCTCTAATTGGACCACTCTTGATATTTGAGTGTGAAACTCAAATGGCTTTATCAAGTTCTGAAAAGTAACCATGGTTAACTCCTCAAAGTTAACTTAATCTCCAAGCAAACCCTCACTTGAAGGAAAGCTCAAAGCCTATATAAAGACCTTCATTCTTCACTTGGAAAACCATCTCAAATCTCATATATCATATAATCCTTTTTATGTTCTTTTTAGTTTAGTTTTTCTTAGTTTCAAAGTTTTATTTTCTTTATAGTTTAAATTAGTTGTTAGTTTGTAAGAAGGTGAGGAAGGAATTGACGACTTCTCCCTTCACTTCTTCATAGAGTTAGCTAGTGCAAGGAATCAGTGCATCTGCACTGCTTGGCAAACTTATGCAAGAGTTCTTCAATTTGTGTAATCTCTACCCTATTGTTTTCTCTTGTAATTTCCTTTACTTCAACATGTTTTATTTCATCTTTATTTGCCTTGCAATGCCTATGATGAGCTAAATCTCTTTAGTTGAGATGTTCTAACCTTATAATGATCTTTTGAGAAAGTTATTGTGTTTTTATATGGTGTATGCATTTTGGTTCTTGTGTTATACTACATCCATCTTATTTTAAGGTTGATCGCTTAGAATAAGTAGAGTTATATTCACAGACATGGTTTATAACTAGAAATCAAGAACTAATAAGGGTGAGTGTTTAATAAAGCCTTTGTTAACTTGTTTAATAAAGAAAGCTTGTTAATTCCTTGTTAAGTCCTAGACATAGGATAACATAGTCCTTAGGGTGATACAGTGGGTACTTCAAAGGCAGGAGTGAACTTATTTAGCATGCCTAGACATAGGAAGCTTGTAACGAAACTCTCAAGAAAGTAGCTGAAAGGCACATACTGATGCAGCTGCACTCAGTGCATCTGCACCACATAAAAGCACATAACTCTTGAAAATGACTTATTTGGTGAAGACATCTCAACTATCATTCTCAACTGATTTCCTCTACATTTTATTGCATATTTACATTCTGTTTTCTTTTCAACTCCATCCAAAACTGTGAATAGTGTAGCTGCACTAATTTATATCTTCTTAAGCATATAAGAGTTAATCCAATCCCTGTGGGTTCGATCTTTTTATACTACTTGTTTGTGACTGTGTATACTTGCACACGTTTTTCACACACCAAACACCTCGCTCCTGCTCAGCATTTTTGTTAACATAAAATGCTGTACAGCTGTTTGCTGGTGTTTTTAGCAAACAATCCCTAGTTTTATTAGAGGGTTTGTGAGATCAAACTAGAAAAATCTCAAAGCAATGCCTCTGAATTGCGCATGGTTTTTGTTGAAGAAAACGTAGAAAAAGGGGACGATTTGCAATGATTTAACAGAATCGAAAAGAAAAGAAGCAGTAAATGGTGCGTGAATTGTAAAGAAAAGAAAAACAAATTGCATTGAATCATAAAAATGGTACACGATCACGTACAGCGATTCTTCCACTCGTTTTTCGCTCTGGCTTGGAAGTTAGAGTTTCAGGAATCGGGTGTGTATTGTGATTTCGCGACCTCTGTTTCTTCTCAGAAACAGTTATTTATACAAAGGAAAAGAGGGGGAAAAATTGAACTCAATAACCGCCTAGCAATTTGAAAATAAGTAACTGCTCCTACTTTCGACCAAGTAACTGCTCTGTCACGCTTCGACCAACTGCTAGTCTTCAGCGCATAACTGCTCTGTTTTCTGCCTGTCGAAAGCTTGTGTCCATTTTCCTCTCTCTTGCTTTTGCTTCCCCGTAAGCTTGTCGAGTTTACCTTGCGCATGACCATTTTCTCTGTCGAAATAATTTGGTCTTCGTCGAAATATAAGTCAGGCCATGTTGACCATCTTTAATGAAGCCTGTCGAAATTACAGGCTAACAAATTGCCACCCAAAAATGTCTTTTTCGACTGAACTTGAGGAGGAAGAAGAGAAAGACATTTTTGAATTCACCATCGAAATAACTTTGCACTTGAGTAAAATAGCTGTATACCTGATGTCACCACTGTTAAGTGTTGTTTCCATATTCAAACCTTGAGCTTGAACAGCCTGAAATTTCGACAATGTTTTGGCAACTTTTTTTTTTTTGATAAGAATGTTTTGGCAACTTTTTTGACAAGAATGTTTTGGCAACTTAAATGCCATGTTTTTACGCTTTCTTTATATTTATTCCAGCGTTATTTTAACTTCGTGCAACGTTGGCTTATACTTTTTCAAGTATTTGCCATTTATACGCAAAATTCTTTCATCAGCGCCGATCTCTTCGACCTCATATGCGCCGTTTGAATAAACTTGTAAAATTTTAAATGGTCCTTCCCAACTTGGGGACCATTTACCAAAGACTCTATCTTTTTTATCCATAGGCAATAGGACCTTCCACACTAGATCACCTGAATCAAAGGTTTTAGACTTAACCTTTTTGTTATAAGTTTTAGCTACCCTCTCTTTCTGTCGAATAAGCATATCTAAAGCTAATAACCTTTCTTCGTCTAAATCAACCAATTCATCAAGCATCATATTCCAATAATACTCAGAGGGAATCTCCCACTGTCTTTGACTTCTTGTTGATTGTAGACAAATTTCAACAGGCAACACTGCATCGTGTCCAAATGTTAGCCTATAAGGAGTAGTGTTGATAGATTCTTTGGGTGAATTTCGACAAGCCCATAATGCTTGATCAAGGGTATTATGCCAATTTTTGGGTTTCTGCCCAACATGCTTTTTAATCAAATTAATAATAACTTTATTGGCAGCTTCTACTTGACCATTGGCTTGCGCATAATATGGTGTTGAAGTTACTAACTTAAAACCAATTTCAGAAGCAAACTCTACCATTTTTCTACCAGTGAAAACTGATCCTTGATCTGTAGTAATGGTTTCTGGAATTCCAAACCTATAAATGATATGATTTTGAATAAACCTTATCACTGCTTCTTGATCAACATTGGCTAAAGGTATAGCTTCAACCCATTTGGTGAAGTAATCAATTCCCACAAGGATATATCTATGGCCCTTCGACGAAGTTGGCTTTATCTCTCCAATCACATCTAGAGCCCAACCTCTAAATGGCCAAGGTTTGACTATGGCATGCAATTCATTTGCGGGTACATGTTGTATCCCAGCATGCTTTTGACACTCTTGGCATCCCTTAGCAAATTCTATGCAATCTTTCAGCATAGTTGGCCAATACATTCCTTGTCGAAATAATAACCACTTCATTTTGTGGCCTACTTGGTGTGAACCACATGCTCCACTATGTGTATCAGAAACTGCTAAATATGCCTCATTTTCACTAAGACATTTTAATAGTACTCCTTCAGGAGTCTTTTTAAACAATTCGTTTCCAATTATCACATAGCTCAAAGCTCTGTATTTTACCTTTTTATTGGTATTTCTTGTGGGATTTTGCAAATATTCTGCAATAGGCCTTCGCCAATCATTATTGGTCATATTGTCAAGAGCAAAAATTTCTGCTAAGTCAAAGTCACCAAAAAATTGACGTTTTTCGACAACGACTAGTTCCTCGTTTGCGTTCGCATCTGTTGCCCCCCCAGTTGTTGGTGTTGACAATATTGACGAAGAATAGTCATTAGAAATGATCTTATCCTTTATTTCAATTAACTCTTCCAGGCTTTGTTTTGAAACTTTATAGCCTGAAGCAATTTGTGCCAATTCATTTGCCACTTGATTATCAATTCGTGGTAAATGTTCTAAGTGAACAGACTCAAATCTTTTTAACAAAGCATTGGCAACAACAAAGTATCTGATAAGGTGCTCTTTAATGCATTTGTACTCCCTTGTCAATTGTTTGACAACCAACTCAGAGTCACCTTTTATTTCGACATGACTTGCCCCCAGCTCAAGTAAAATTTCAAGGCCTACTATTAAAGCCTCATACTCAGCTTCATTATTGGAGCAAACATCTCGAATTTTAAACTTATACTTCGTTGGAATGTTAGTAGGAGATATTATTAAAATACCAATCCCAACTCCATGTTTATGGCTTGAACCATCAAAGTACAACCTCCAAGGATGTACGTCTACAAAACTTAATGTTTCTTCGACAACAGAATGGTCAACTATAAAATCAGCAACCACTTGTCCTTTAATTGATTTTAGAGGTTGATAAGTTAAGTTGTATTCTGACAAAGCCAAAGCCCATTTACCAATTCGGCTATGCATTATTGGTTTCGACAGCATATGCTTAATAACATCAAAATGCGAATAAACAGAAACATCAGCTGGTTTTATATATTGCTTTAACTTTGTACACGAGAAATACAAACAAAGGCACAACTTTTCTATAGGAGTGTACCTCGTTTCGGCATCATTTAAGACCCTACTGAGGTAATAAATGGCTCTTTCGACACCACTATCATCCTCTTGTGCTAACATGCTACCTATTGTTCTATCAGAAGCTGCTATATACAATTTGAGCACTTTGTGTTTAATAACAGGCAACAAAATTGGTGGCTTCATCAAATAAGACTTGATTTCGTCGAAGGCTGCTTGATGCATTGGTTCCCATTTGAACTCTTCTTCCTTCTTCAGTCTTAACAATGGCGAAAAAACTTGTGTTTTGCCACTTAGATTTGATATAAATCTTCGAAGGAAATTGATTTTTCCCAGCAACGACTGAAGCTCTTTTTTGGTCGAAGGGGCCTTCGTTTCCATAATTGCCTTAGTCTTATTTTGATTGATTTCAATGCCTTTTTTGTGCACTATAAAACCCAAGAAATCACCTGCACGTACACAAAAGGCACATTTAAATGGATTTAATTTCAATCCATATTTCCTCATTCTTTCAAAAGAACGGCGAAGATGGTCTAAATGACCACTTTCTGAGGAAGATTTAACCACCACATCATCTATGTATACTTGCATAAAATCATCAATAAAATCATGAAACATAGAATTCATGGCCCTCTGATATGTAGCACCAGCATTCTTTAAGCCAAAGGGCATTACTACCCATTCATAAACACCCAATGCCCCTGGACATCTAAAAGCAGTTTTCGACACATCCTCTTCGGCAATGAAGATTTGATTATACCCAGAATAACCATCGAGCATACTAAGATAATCAAATCCTGCTGCTGAATCTATTAGCATTTCTGCCACAGGCATTGCGTATTCATCCTTGGGAGTTGCATTATTTAAATCCCTAAAGTCTATGCAAACTCTAAGAGTCCCATTTTTCTTTATTACAGGAACTATATTGGCTAACCATTCGACATACCTGGCAGTTCTGATGAATTTGTTTCTGAATAGCCTTTCGATTTCCTCTTTGATCTTAGCCAACACTTGAGGAGCAAATCTTCTTGGCACTTGCTTCACTGGTTTCTTCCCTGGTTGAATTGGTAATTGCATTTCCACTACTTCTCGACTTAACCCAGGCATTTTGTCGTAATCCCAAGCAAAGCAGTCTTTGAACTCCCTTAGCAATGTGATGACTTGGGTTTTTAGAGGAGCATCAATATTCGCACTAATATAAGTTGGCCGTTTTATTGAGCCATTTCCCAAATCCACTTCTTCTAACGGGTCTTGAGCTTGCATATGCTTTGCCGAATCTCTAGGATCCTTTTCAAAACCTAATGGATCATCATCATAAATGCAGTCAAGTCTTTCATCTATGACTATGCCATTTCCTTCATGTAACTCACTGGCTTCGACAGCCATTGTTTGTTGAATAATTTCGGCCTCCATAGCCGCTTTAAACTTGTTTTCGGCCATATAAGCCGTAATTTTGTCCCATGCATTGGGCACTGACATAAGAACACTTTCAAGAACCAGTGTTCCACCCCGTTGGTCGAAAAACACCATCAGGATAGACACTATCATCTCCCATTATTTCTCTTTCCCAAACAAAACCATAATTTGGGTCAAGATGAACTGAGGCAAAAACATTATCCGCAGGAACATATGCCTCATTAGAAGATGAACATGGCGCAATCTTCGCCATTTGTTTCTCAAAGTTTTCCTTGGTAACTTGGTTCACATCAGCACGGAAGTAGCTCTGATCGGCTTCAACATACTCTACCAAACCATCTTCCTTCCACATTACTAAACGTTGATGCAAAGTTGAAGGGACAGCACCAACTCCATGGATCCACTCTCTACCAAGGAGTAAATTAAAATTCGCTTTAGAGGCTATCACTAAGAACAATGTAGTCCTCTTTATGGAACCAACGATTAAGTCCACCTCAATGGCCCCCAAAGAATGGCCAGTTTTGCCTTCATAGTTGCTTAAGACAATGTTATGTGGCCTGAGGTCAGTATCGAACTTACCATTCTTTTTCAAAAGACCATGTGGCATTAAATTCACTACAGCTCCACCATCCACTAACACTTTGTTAATTCCAACACCATTGACTTTGGCTTGAACATAGAGGGGTTTCAAGTGGTTTTGCATACTCATATCTGGCTTCTCGAAGGTAGCCATTTGGTCTTCGACACAACCATTGTTCATCACATAGTAACACATTGGCTTATGCCGAGCCATATCCTCTGTAAAATCCTCTTCAACATCATTTGGTACTGTGATAACATCGTACTCAAGAGGCAGTATTGAAACCACATTGCAAACAACATCGAAATCATCTTCGGAATCATTAAAATCAGACTCCATGTCTTCATCCATGTCGAAATCAGCATTCCTTTCTTTCACTGTTGACAATGGAGGAAATACTCTTTCAAGAGCAGGCCTTCTTGGCTTTTCTGTTACTACAGCCTTGCCTTTGGCCTTATTCGCTGCACACACATGACTAGCAACATCAGCATTCCTCTTTGTGGCAACTTCGGCTTTGTGAACCTCACTCTTCGCCACTATTATGCTGCGTGGAACTTGATTATTAGCCAAATGACTTGGAACCTGGTTAATGTCAAAGTGTGCCTTCTTCTTCTGTTGTCTTTGGTAACGACGCCACTGTGTTCTAGTCATAGGGTTCTTACCCTTATAGTTATTCTTATAATTAAACTTAGCAGCATCAATACCTTGCTTGACAGCTTTAGCACGTTGATTATTGGGCACCCACTCTTCGACAGGAGCACTAGCACTTGGGACAAAGGATTTACCTGTTGACAGCTTCAAATACCCTTTTGCTGAGGACTTCTCCTTAGCAAATTGTCGTTTACTTGTTGAAGGCTTTGCTGACACATTAGCCTCATAGCCAGGTAGATCTCCTTTTGCAAAGTCAAATTTTGGCCTGTTGTCAAGCCATTTTCTTTTACGTTGTTGTTGACCCTGATAACCTTCGACAGCTTTAGCTGCTTCTTTGTCGAAGACAGCGCTGCACCTTGGGCAAAGCATAACTTCAGAATTATTCCACTTACACCGATTGAGGAAATCTATCAACTCTTCCTCAGCCTTTGGATACACAGCATGTATCTTCCCATCATATTCTTTTAGGGTCACTTCCTGTTTCTTACCTTCAGCATACATAAACCCTTTTAATTTTTCAGTGGCAGTCTTGACACACTTAGGAGGGTCTGCCATTTGAGCATCCACCATGCCTACATCAGCTTCGACAGGTTCAGAGTACATAGCTTCAGCCTTAGGCAATGGATCAACATCAATCTGCATAGGAGCTTTCATTTTCTTATCAGCAAATTTGAGTCTTCCTTCGTCAACTGCTTTTTGCACAATATCCCTGAAGAGCACACAACGGTCAGTGTTATGTCCCAAAAAATTATGGAACTTACAATAACCCTTTTTCTTTCTTTGGTCAAGAGTTGGTATTTTAAGGCCTTTAGGCACTAATATTTGACCATCAGTTACTAAAAGATCAAAAATTTCATCACATTTAGTAACATCAAAAGTATAAGTTTTAGGCATAAATCTATCATTCTTAGGCTCTACAGGGTTATTCCCATTCGCAGGCCTTAATAATTTACAGGTATAAGGAGGACCAGGCTTAAGTTCAGCCACGTCTATCTCCTCTTCTTCGACATTACTATATGTAACGTCAAATTCTTCTTCGACATATGCCACTTTTTCTTTTTTATGATACCTATTCGACCTAGATTTTTCCTCTCTAAGCCTTTCAACTTGTCGAACTCTATCAGCCAAATGAGCCATATCTCGCAAATGAGATGTGTCTAATTTCTTTCTAATTGAGTAATCAAGGCCACCAGCAGCCATTTCGACAAGCTCATGTTCAGGGACTTGCGTGAAGCAACGAGATTTCAACAACCTAAATCTGTTTAAGTAATCATCAATAGTTTCAGGCATTTTGTGCCGAACACTAGCCAATTCTTTAAGACTAATTTTCGACTGGCCCATGTAAAACTGTGCATGGAATGCCTTTTCTAATTGCCCCCATGTGAACATAGAACCAGGGGGTAAGGTCGTGAACCAAGTGAAAGCATTTCTAGTTAGAGAATTTGGAAAATATTTCATCTTCAAATTCTCATTTTGTGCTAAGTCCCCAGCCTCAGTCAAGAAACGAGCAATGTGTTCGACTGTGGACTCATTTGTATCACCACCAAACTTAGTAAACTTGGGAACTTTCCATCCCCTTGGTAACTCAGTTTGTAATACGTATTCACATAATGGTGATACAAAGTTAGGCCTTTGTAAACCTATGTTAAGGCCATTTTGCGCCAAAATAGTTTCGACTAAAGTAGCTATATTGTTTTCTGCGCCAACATTGTGTTGTTGCACTTGTCGAACAACTTCATCAGCGTTCTGGTATCTATTTACCAAAACTACTTCAGGGACGTGGTTTACTGCCCCTTGTAGTTCGCCTATAGTTGTGGACGCTTCGACTGCAACTGCTTCTTGGGGGTTAACTGATGACGCATTACCCGCAATAATAGGAACTTGCCTATTATTAACCGCTGGAGCCCCAAAGAAGTCTGCAATCCTACTCATCTGATTTGCCAACATTTGGTAACTGTTATTGGTATTTTGAATCAATGGATTGAAAACTGTACCAATTTGTTGGGTAAGCATATTAACCATATCGTGATTACTCTCGTCCACTTGTTGTCTTAAGGCCAACAAAGACGTATTGGTTAATGCTGGGGGATTTCGACCAAATACGCTCTCAGAAGAGACATGTGTAGGGGAAAAGGTCGAAATATGTGGCATTCCAGTAGGCATGCCATACATTCCCAAAGGAAATGGGGGTAGATGCACGTTATTCAAACGTGGGTCTAAACCGTTTCCCATTGCCATGTAAGGGCTATGAAGCCCTGCACTTAACGGCAAAGACATTGGCAAAGATGCCATTTCTGACTGCGTTGAACCAACATTAGTCATTGATAATGAAGGAACGGTTATCGACGATGATGGTCCTGCGCTAATGCTTGCAGAATCCATTGTTGTCCCTTGCCCTTGTGAAACCACAGGGTTGGAACTAGACGCATTATTCGTACTAGAACGAACCATTTTACCACTTCTTAAGTGCATACAACAGCGAATACAAATAAGAGAGTATGAAAATGAACAAAATCAAAGGCAAGGTCCCACTGGGCGTGCCAATTTGTTTGCTGGTGTTTTAGCAAACAATCACTAGTTTTATTAGAGGGTTTGTGAGATCAAACTAGAAAAATCTCAAAGCAATGCCTCTGAATTGCGCATGGTTTTTGTTGAAGAAAACGTAGAAAAAGGGGACGATTTGCAATGATTTAACAGAATCGAAAAGAAAAGAAGCAGTAAATGGTGCGTGAATTGTAAAGAAAAGAAAAACAAATTGCATTGAATCATAAAAATGGTACACGATCACGTACAGCGATTCTTCCACTCGTTTTTCGCTCTGGCTTGGAAGTTAGAGTTTCAGGAATCGGGTGTGTATTGTGATTTCGCGACCTCTGTTTCTTCTCAGAAACAGTTATTTATACAAAGGAAAAGAGGGGGAAAAATTGAACTCAGTAACCGCCTAGCAATTTGAAAATAAGTAACTGCTCCTACTTTCGACCAAGTAACTGCTCTGTCACGCTTCGACCAACTGCTAGTCTTCAGCGCATAACTGCTCTGTTTTCTGCCTGTCGAAAGCTTGTGTCCATTTTCCTCTCTCTTGCTTTTGCTTCCCCGTAAGCTTGTCGAGTTTACCTTGCGCATGACCATTTTCTCTGTCGAAATAATTTGGTCTTCGTCGAAATATAAGTCAGGCCATGTTGACCATCTTTAATGAAGCCTGTCGAAATTACAGGCTAACAACAGCTCCATGGGGATTTAGAACTTCTAATTAATCCCTTTTCTGAAAGAGAACTAATTTCCTTTCTGCATAAATCAAGGTATTCCTTGTTCATTTGAGCTGGTCTGGCTTTAGTTGGAATTTGATTTTCATTAAAATCATCTATATAGGGTAAGGTTATAATATGTTGTTTCCTATTCCAAAAAGCATTGGGCAAATCATTACATACCTCAGAAATAAACTGCTGTTCTACTATTTTGATTTGTCTTCTGACATCATCCTTACTAAGCTGCTCACTAATATTAAGTAAGTCTATTTCATTTTTAAGAAAACATAATTGTTTTTCTTTATTAAGAAGGATGTCTTTGACTTCATTAAGCATCCTGGTGTGAGGATCAGTAATAAATTCAAATAAGATTTTCTTGTTATCTATAATAGTAGTGATGCCTTTTTGATCAACATTAATAATGGGCATAATATTATGTAAGAAAGGAGTTCCCAAAATTATTCTGAGTCAAATTTTTTACCAAAATAAAAGATGTTGGTAGACAAATGCTTTGATTGCAAATATAAGTATTTGAAAGTTTATACTTAACTTGTAATTTATCTCCTCCAGCCTGAGTTAGGGATTGAGTGGTGTTAGTAAAGTATTTAGTAGGAATTATCCCTTCTTGTATACAGTTGAGGTCTGCTCCACTGTCTACAAGGGCAATTTCATTTTGTAAAATAAAATTTCTATTGATAACCAAAGTTATCTTTACAAACCATTTTTGTGATGTCACGCGATCTAAAATGGATAAATAATTATTATTACTAGTAGAAAAGGTTTCTTCTACTTTATTTGGATTTTCTAAAAGAGCTATTATCTGTGATAGAATACTATTATCCTTTTTAATCTGGGAAATATCAGATTTTAAGAGATTTATTTCTCTCTTTAAATCCGTAATAGAGACAGGTGTCTCTCTAATATTGGATTGCTGAAATCTGGATAGAACCTCACTTATCTGATACGGAGCTTCTATGATTAAAGAAGATTCTTTTTTAGAACTTTCTCTGATTAAGAGATCAATCATTTTTCTTTTCAGATTATTATCTGAAATAGATTCTAAAGCCTTTAAGGCTTCATCTTGTTCAGCAGTTAGAACATTCAAGCCATTCATATCAACAATAGATTTCCAATAATTTAATTCATTACATTGGCAATCATTATCATCTGAAGAGGCCTATATCTTCATTTGAAGACACTGTTTCTGTTTCGGAATTAATTAATAGAACTTTCTCTAATTGAGTTCTTAATTGTTCATCTTCAATATCATTTAGGGCTTTCTTAGTCCAACATTGATTGGCATAATGACCAATTTTGCCACATTTATGACAGGTTATATCAAGCTTTTTAGCTTTTCTCTTTCCCTTGGATTGGAAAGTTTTTTCCTTAGGCTTATTTTTACTAAAGAAATTTCTTCTATTCCTCTTTTTATAAGGAGATTTGTAAAAATCCTTTGATCTATCTTTATAATTTTTATAAGGTTTATTTTTAACTATTTTTTGCTTTTTCTTATCGATCCCAGGAGGTTTTTCTATATCAAAAGCAAATTGTTCGCAAAACTCACCTAATTGGTGTTTTTCGGATAGTTTCTGTTTTTTCAATTGATTTTTTAGCTTTATGTCATTACATAAGGCTAATCCTTCGTTAATACAATTACTAATAATTTGCCCGTAGGTTAGGTCAGCATAGTTAATATTTATGCCATCGTTCTTGGTTCTTAAAGATTGTCGAACCTTTTCAGCAAAAAGATAAGGTAATCCATCTACAAATTTAGATTTCCAGTGAATAGAATTAGGGTTTTTTAATTGGAAAACCCTGGATAAAAAAGTATCTTTATACCATCTGAAATGGGTTAATGAAGGACATCTCAAATTTTGAAGAAGAGTTTGTAATTTTTCCCCTATTGGAATATTAGTTCCCATGAAATGTTGCAGGATGGAAAGACATAATGTATAGACCGCATCTTCTTCACCAGTGGTGTTTATGGTAGTACTAGTACCTTCTTCTATTTTAATTTCTTTTTTGAGGGTTAGAATTTCTTGCTTTTGAGTTTGTGAGATAATGATCCCACCAGCCTCTTAATTGGCCAACAAATCCAGTGGCTATAAATGAGGCAATAGAACTATCCAAATTTCCATGTTGTTTACAAATAGTGGAATACATAATCATTCTATGTACTGTATCAATAATTTGTTTATCATTTAAACCATCAATGTTCCATTCATAAATGGATTTTCCAGAATATGAATTCTGATATGGTTCATTTTCCTCAAAGAGTAGATCTTGAGGCGAAGGCCTTTTATAATAGTATTTTTCTAATGACTTAGAAGTATATATAGGATTAATCTCATAGGTTTTATTAATGTCTTGGTTACTAAACATTTTAGTTAGTTCATTAATATTATTAATGTCTTCACTTTCTTCAGAAACTTCTGAAGTATCTTCTTGAGATAAAACATTTAGACGTAAATCCTTTAGTTTTTGCTCAAGGATACGAGTAAATTTACTATTGTTGGTTTCCATTTTAAAACCTTCTATAGAAATAGGAGGCTGGACAAGAGGAGTATCAGTAACTATAGGTATAGTTTCTGATGACTTTGCTTTGCTCAAATGTTCCGTAATTAACTTTTGTTGAGCGATCTGTTTTTCAAATAATTCTTTTAAGGATATTAAGTCTTTTTCAAGAGAGGCAAATTGGTCTCCTAAACATATAAGAAAGATATTAGTATAATTTTGAGACCTAATTATAGAGTTTAATTCTCTAATGGTTACTTGATTGTGTTCTATCTTTTGTAAACTAAGAAAAGCACTAGCCTCTGCATTCTGGCCTAGGCTTATAGCCTGCTTAGGAGGAAATGGAGAACTTATAATTTCTCCTTTAATTGTCTTCCAAGATTTTGATTGAAGGACAAGAACTTCAGCATTAATTTTATTGATAAAGTAGGTTATAAACCACTTAATAAAAGGAATATAATTCTATGTTATGGTTAGTTCTTCATAATAATCTTCCTTAAATCTAGTAAGTTCAGGAGAAGAAAAACTTCTGAAATACCATTTTCTAAATTGAGAGTATCTATCATGTTGAAACTCATTATTAATGAGTTCTCTCATATTACTTCCTGGAGATAAATCCATTATATGTGGAAACTCATTTCAGATTGAGTAGGTGATTCTCTACTCTGGGAGATTGTTTTTTGGTAAATACCACGTGGAATTTTATTCTCACTAATTCTTATGTTTTCTACTGATTCTATTTCTTCTCTTATGTGGGAAGTAGAAGCTCTATTAGGTTCGCTGGGAGTTGTATAGAACTCACTAACAGAATGTCTTGCAGATAGAGCTCTAGGTATTCTAGTAATCCTTTTAGGATTAAATATTATTTCTATATCTCCTTCACTAGTTTGGATAATTTGGTCTATATCTCTATTTAAGATAGGCTCAGGGTCTATTTCCTGGGGAAGAGACCATGTTGTAGGGAAATTTATTTCATCCCATTTAATTAGTCTATTAGTAGCCACATTAGATGTTAACAAATTCGTTTGGACTAAAGTTGTAGTTCCTGGAAAAGATATTTGTTTAGCCTTAGGGTTAAGGGTATTTAAAACCTTATAGTATATTCTATAGCATATTGCTATTACCTCACTACTTGGTATAAAATTATAACCATTGGTATGAATAGTAAGTTGAATAGCATCTAATAAATTCTTATCAGATAAGGATAAACTTAAATTTGGAGAAACATCAAAATAGACTGGTCCATGGCACAGACTTGTTTCTATTAAAGCAGCTAAGGAAGGCTTAAAATCTTTGCATCTTCCATCCCTGACATAAGCCATAATGCTGGAATTTAGACCTAGCAAAGTTAATGGCTTAAAAGCAATTTGGACTAATCCAATATGGATAAAATTATAATCTTTGAAGGGAAGCAAATCTTTTTTTGCTTAATAACCTTATTGTCTGTGTATTCTCAGAGACTTGAATAGTCTCTTCTATTTGTTTAACAGCAAAACGCGACACAACATCAAACATACCAAATTTATAAATTTGTTTTGAAGGGACAGATGGTAATGTCCATCTATTTAATTTATCCAAATTTTTTGGATACTCAACAAGTTCCTCATTCTTTATCAAATTATTCTGATGATCATAATCATCCGAATCCATAGTATAGGCAAGCTAAGGTTGTTGTGGTTGGTCAAATATCAAAGTTAAATCTGTAGTAGGTAAGTTTGAACTCACGAAACTATTGTTCAAACAACACTTCATCAGTCATCTTTGCAAACGACATAGAAGGATTTCTCCTAAATCAAAGATGTCAAATGTTCTTAGCAAAATTTTCTTTTTTGTAAGACTATCATAACACTCCCTTGAACTGGGAAAAAGATGAGGCTTTTATAGAAAACACTTAAAAACATTTTTTGTTTAAAAACACCAAATATTTGTTGTTTGAATAATAATTTCATAGGAAGAACTTACATACTTAGTTCTTTCTAAGATATTCAACGTCCCACAACAATGAATTAGCTATAGACTACCATAGAAGTATTACCTTAAAACTTGATAATATATATATATATATATATATATATATATATATATATATATGCTGATTAATCTTGAAATGGCACGCAATAAAAACAGTTTTGCCGTGATGATTTGGTGTTTAAGGAAGTGAAGGAATGAGAAAGTATGGGAGAATACAATTAGGCCAGCTCGTTTCTCTATTAGCTGTGCGCTGGATTTTTTATATCGCTGGTAGCAAGTCCGTCGCCCAGCCAACACGCAGGGGCAGCAACAGTCACAGCCTGCTGCTGAATTTTATGATGCTATTGTTGCTTGGGTGCGGCCAGCAGTGGATTCGGTCAAGTGCTACGTGGACGCGATAGTGTTTGATGATAACAGGTTTCGATATTGGCATGTGTATTCGGGATACTGATGGCTTATATTTGTTAAAGCAAATTCTGCCTGGATAGTGATGGTTTATTATTGGCAGTCAATCGACTTCAAGAATTGCATGTCCAAAGAGTTACCATCGAGCTGGATTGCAAAGCGGTGGTAGATGGCATCAGAGGAGTATGTAATTCTGTTACCGAGTTTGGCTCAATTTTGAAAACTTGTAAGAAGAACTTATTATTGATGAGACAAAATTATGTGGTTAGTTTCATCAGTAGCCAAGTCAACCTTGTTGCTTACACTCTAGCTAGAGCATCAACGGATTTCGCTAGTTTCCAAGTTTATGATAGTCCGAATTGTATTACCACTTTTGATTATAAATGAAAGACAAAATTACACTTTTGGCCATTTATGTTTGGAGTTTATGTCAATTTGGCCCCTTATGTTTTTTTCTTCTCGTTTTATCCCCTCATTTTTTTTGTGTCATTTTGGCCACTGCCGTTAGTTTTTTCTAACGGACGTCACGCTGGCAGTTAACTGCTGACGTGTAATCATTAAATGACATGGCCAATTGATGACCAAATTGAAACAAAAAAGAAACATAAAGGACCAAATTGAAACAAACACAAAACATCAATCACTCTTCATCTTTTTCCTCATTCTTCATCTTCTTCTTTTCCGGCAGCCATCACTACCTCCGGCGAGCCACCGCCACCCTCCCTCCACCACCACAACACCAAAACAGAACCCTATATCCCAATCCCAAATCCTAAATCCCTAAATCCCTAACTTCATACTATTCCTCTTTCTAATTCCAAACTCCATAACTTTTCTACTAATTTCAGTGATCAAAACACAGCACTTGTGATTGAAATGTTTTTGCTTTAAATCAAAAATTTCACTCACCTAAAGTTGCCAGTCAACTCGGTAAAAACACAGCACTTGTGTAAGTGTTTCAATTTTCTTAAGTTTTAACTTGTGTGGCAGAATTTGATGGAGATGATATTATAGGAGAGCAGGACATTTGAAGAAATTGCCTCTAGTTTTTTAAATTGATGACAACAGTGACTTTCAGAAGCCCCAATTGTTGACTCATTATATTGAGAAGTATAGCGAAATATTGCTGAACTGGAAAACCAAGCAAAATTAGTAACCCAAGGAAAAATTGAGCTATTTATTTTAATTAATTAAATATTGCAGAAGATGGAGGGAGGGTGGCGGTGGATGGTGGTGGCTCGCCGGAGGTAGTGGTGGTTACCGGAAAAGAAGAAGATGAAGAAAGAGGAAGAAGATGGAGAGTGATTGATGTTTTGTGTTTGTTTCAGTTTGGTCCCCGATGTTTCTTTTTTGTTTCAATTTGATCCTCAATTGGTCATGTCATTTAATGATTACACGTTAGATAGACGCCACGTCAGCAGTTAACTGCCAGCGTGGCGTTCGTTAAAAAAACTAATGGCATGGGCCAAAATGACACACAAAAAACATGAGGGGCTAAAACGAGAAAAAAAAACATAAAGAGCCAAATTGACATAAACCTCAAACATAAAGAGCCAAAAGTGTAATTTTGCCTAAATAAAATATATAAGTTTTCCTTTGTAAAAAGAATATTGCACTTATCAGAAGATTATATTGGCCGACAACTAGATAAGCAATACTTCATTAAAAAAAGTATTAGGGGTGCTCAAACCCAAACAACAAAAGTTACATATTGTTTAGGCAATGAAGTGGATCAAGCCACCAAGCAGAAATATCAAAATTTAAATTACAATGAGATATATAGACCAACCAACTCCAAGTTAACTGCTTGATGCGTGACATGATAGATTCAATGTTGGGATCCTCGTTGTTGAAGATAAGAGCATTCCTAGCCAACCAAATACTCCCACAGGTAGTCAACCAAATTAAGTGTTTTGTTTTCTTGGCCTTTTTACCTTTGGATAGCTTCCCCCACCAAATACAATGTTCGAGCAAGCTGTTGGATCCCACATGGTCGATCCTACACCAAACGCACACCCGCGACCAAATATCCGATGCAAAGGTGCAGCTCAAAAACAGGTGAAACTGCGATTCAACTTCATTCCAACACAATGGACAGAGATCATCGTCCGGTGCGATAACAAGTCGGTGTCGCAAATTTCCGCAAGTTGGAAGAGCATCCCTAAGTAAGCGCCATCCAAAAACAATAACCTTGGAGGGAGCGACACATCTCCATAACTTCTCCAACATCTTATGTAATTCATTTTGATCGCTCCCCATTACCTCCCGAAGCATCTCTTTGTAACAAGAACGGACGGTAAATTTTTTCGAAGTCTCAAGCTTCCATATCCAAGTATCCTCAATCCCTTGAGCAAGAGTCACTGGGGCCAAGATTTGTTGAAGATATGCAGCCTCCAAATGATTAACACGCGATTAAGATACTAGCCAAGATTCATTCCACCGCCAAACTCCATCCCTCCACCCTCCAAAGTCCCGCACCACCACACGGTTTGATTCACGGCCCGTCCATAGAGAAGGAAAAAGTCGAGAAAAAGAAGAAGTTCCCAGCCAAACATCATTCCAAAAATCCACCGAAGCGCCATTCCCCATCCTACGAGAAACCTGCTGGCCGAAAAAAGATAGAGGAGAAAACGCGAGATCAAGCATCATCAAATCGCGCCACCAAATAGACCCAACAACACCTCTTCTTAATGCACCCTCTGACCGTTGTATAAAGGCATCCTTGAAGCTTCCATATCTATGAAATAATAAGCCTTTCCAAGGAGCGAAATCATCAACAAGTGTCCGCCACTTCCACTTACTTAAAAGAGCCACATTAAATAAATCTAAATTTTTGAGACCGAGGCCTCCGTCATTCTTCGGTTTGCAAATTTTGTCCCAAGCAACCCAATACATACCCCTATCTCCATCATTGATTTGCCACAGAAAATCCCTTTGTATTTTAATCATTGCTTTAATAACCGACTTCGGTGCTTTATAGAAAGAAAATAAATACAAAGGGATACTATTTAACACCGAATTAATAAGAGTGACTCTACCTCCAATTGAAAGATGACGCCCCATCCATGATGCTAGCCTTTTTCTAAGCATATCAAGTACCGGCTTCCACGTTGTCGCCCTTCTCGGATTGGCCTTAACCGGAATCCCCAAGAACTTAAACGGGATGGACTCCATTTTACAATGAAGGAAAGTAGAAGCGGAATCAAGAAACTCCTCTGAAGTGTTAATACCAATGATCTTGCTCTTATGAAAATTCACACGTAACCCGGAAACCAATTCAAAGCTTCTTAAAATTGTCTTGATGGCCCACAGATTATCCCAAGAGGGCTTCCCCATTAACACCGTATCATCCGCAAATTGCATAATAGAAAACCGGAGAGAAGAATTAATATCATAACCCACAAAATAGTCAATCTCCACCGCTTTAGCTATTAAAGCCGACAAGCCTTCCGCCACAATGAGGAACAAAAAAGGGGAAAGAGGATCCCCTTGTCTCAAACCTCTAAACGCCTTAAAATCATTAGTGGGACTCCCATTAACCAACACCGAAAAAGTAGTATTGCAAACACAAGACTTCATCCAAAGAATCCATTTTTGAGGAAAGCCCATCCGATCTAACATATAAAATAAGAACTTCCACGAGATGGAGTCATATGCCTTCTCGAAATCAACTTTAAAAATCAAACATTCATCCTTCGATCTCTTAGCATAATCAACTACCTCATTAACGACCAACACCCCGTCCAAAATTTGCCTACCCCACAAAAAAGCCGATTGGCTATTCGATATAACACTAGGGAGCACCTTCTTAAACCGATTTGCCAACACTTTTGCCAAAATTTTGAGAGAGACCCTATCAACGAAATCGGTCTATACTCCCCCAAACCTTGAGGATTATCATTTTTGGGAATCAATGCAATAAAAGTTGCGCTAATGGCCTTAGGGAGAAATGCTTTATCATGAAACTCATTAATAAAATCAACAACATCCTTTTTCAACAAATCCCAACATAATTTGATGAAGCTCATGTTAAAACCATCCGGCCCGGGGCTCTTATCGCCATCACACCTCCACACTTCCTCCCTAATTTCTTCCTCCGAAAAAGGTTCGATCAAGAAATCCATATCAACACGAGAAAGCTGATTAAAAGCAAGACCATCAAGAGTGGGGCGAAATTGACAAGACTCCACAAAACACTTCTCAAAATGATGTTTAACCGAATTCTTCACTTCCTCCACCTCCTCCATCATCTCACCATTACTCCTTAATAACAACAAACTACAACGGCGCCTTTTAATTTTTAAAAGGGAATGGAAATACCTTTAGTTCATGTCACCTTCCTTGATCCACCGTGCTCGAGACTTTTGCGCCAAAATTGACTCCTTTGCTTGAATTTGATTCCAAAAAGAAGTTGAGACCTCCTTTCGGTTCATAACCAAAGCGCTATCCCACCCCTCACATAAAGCATGGTCAAGCGAATTCAAATCCCGAACCAACGACTCTATGTTCAAGTCAAGCTTACCGAACACCTCTCTATTCCAACCCCGCAATTTCTCCTTTAAAAGCTTGAATTTTTCCTTTACCACATGAGCCTTATGACCCCTAATATTGAACCCATTCCAGCACTCCTTCACAAAGGGTAAGAAATCAGCATGATCATACCAAGCCTTAAATATCCGAAAAGGCTTTGGCCCCCAGTCTTTTGCAAGACGAAGGAGCCAAATAGGATTGTGATCGGATATGTCACGCTTACCAATCCATTGTCCAGATATGCCCCACAAATCAATTAAACCCTCAGAAACAAGGAACCTATCCAAACGACTCATAGAAAGACCATCCGAACAATACCAAGAGAATCTGTTACCTGATACCGGAACATCAATCAAATCCATGGTTGATATAAAGTTGTTAAAATCAGAAATTTCTATATAAGAACTATCACCACTTCTCCCCCGCCGCTCCTCCACACTAGAAACCGCATTAAAATCCCCAACAACACACCATTCCCCTTCTCCAATGGACTGTTTAATCAGCCTCAAATCATTCCACAGTCTTCTCTTTTCCACTATCGAGCATGGGGCGTAAACATTGATGATATGCACTAAGCTAGATTGGAAAGATATAGTAACTCCCAAAAAACCTTCACCATTAAAAGTAGAAGAGACAGACCAACCACTTTCAACCCAAGAACACAGTAAGCCACTTGAGAGACCCGTCGACGGATGATAAATAAATTTAAACGGCTTTGCTCCCCACTTTCAATCAAGCGACTGTTGATTGATCAATAATTTGGTAGAAGAAAAGCAGTGGCGGACTAGGACCCTTGGTGAGGAGGTAAAAAAAAAGTTCTTTATCAAAATTGTTGGTTTATCAAATTGTTTAATTTTTTTTAAAATATCCTCACTTAATTCACTAAAATTAAGAAATCAAGTTATCTAATTCTAAATTTATTTAAAGAGTAAATTGTCAAATTAGTCTATTAGTTTACCCTCTATTACCTATTTAAGTCCTAAAATATAGAAAAATAAGAAGTAGTCCGTAAAAATATGTGATATCGGTAAAAATACTTCCTAAAGGTTTATAAATACTCTCTAATGGTAGATTAATTTGACAGATATAATAATAATTGGGTGCAAATTTAAAATTTCAAGGGTTCAAAATAATTTTATATAAGAGTATTAGTACTAACATTTTTCCCAGGGGATTCAACTGAACCCCCTGGAAGTAATGTAGGTCCGCCACTGAAGAAAAGTGTTAATATTAGAAATTCCACATTGAGTAAATAAGAAGGCTCTATGTGGTACTTAAGTCACGAGTCTCCCCCACATAATAAATTAGTTTACTGGATTGAGTTCTCCTCATGTGCTTAAGTCTTAATAGCAAATCATTTTTTTATAACAATTCACGGGGTTAAACTCATCATTTCCACAATCAAAAGTAAAGAGTTTCTTGAAAAACCCTCTAATACCAAAAAAAAATCACGGGTCAAATTCCGAAAAATATTCCACTATATCAAAGAGTAATTACAATATTATTTCTTCTCTTGAAATCCTCAAAATATACGATATAGTGTTTCCCGTAAAACTCACTACTATCCAAATATTGCAAACTAGCAATATTAAGGAGTAATAGAGATGATATCTATTAAAAATAAACGCAGACAGATAATGAAGAAGAATCGTAAGAAGCCATTTCAAGGCAAAGCAATAAAACAGTACTATGCTTATAAAAAAAAAGTACTATAAATATTTGATCAATAAGAGGAAACTTCTCTTGTATTATTGATGATTTAAAAAAGGAGCACAGTACTACTATATATAGTTACCTCTTCTAATTTTAATAATATCTACCTGTTTACCTTGGATTTTGGTAAACACCGCTAGTTTGAAATTGCTTCTGTTTGCAGGATCAACTAGTAAATCCTAAGACCATTTGTGTTAAAGTTTTTCCCAGAATTATATGTGTTCTTGCAGTTTAAAAGTAAAAAGAAGAAGATAACCGTCGATCTCGCGCGAAATCGTCGAATTTCCTCAATGAGGGAGAATAAAACAAAGAAAAAATTGCAGAAAAGCAAAGAAGAAAACAAATTATAATTGCATTAATTGTAAAGAGAGTTGGTGCACAGATCATACATTCTTCTCTTGGCTCGTTTTCTCTGTAATGTGTTGGAAGTTAGAGCGTGAGAATTCTGTAATGAGATTGTGACCCGTTTTTCCTATGAAAAACTACTATTTATACAAGGAGGGAAACACTATAACTAACTAACTATACAGAGAATTTAAAAACAGTAACAGTTATGTCTTTTCGACCATAGTTGCTTGATTCCACTTCGACATCAGCCTTCAAACTTCCTCTTGTCGAAATCTTTGCTTGCAACTTCTTCAACTTCACCAAATCCAGCGTCGAAATCAGGTTGATATAACCTGATAACTTAACCCATTTTGAACGTCGAAATTACTTCTTGTCTCTTGAAATACAAGGTCAAACTAAACCTCGTTGACTGCATTTAATTGAGTCTGTCGAAAATGCAGGCTAACAAATTGCCCCCCAAAAATGTTTTTTTCGACTAAGTTTTTAAATGAAGAAGAAAATGACATTTTTGAAATTCCTCTTAACTGCTCTAATGACGTCATCAGGTCGAAAATACCTTGTTCTTTCCAGATTTCTCCTTTTTTCGACAATGAGCCAATCGACAGGTATAAGGAGGTCCTGATTTCAATTCTGCAATATTAACCTCTTCTTCGACATCTTCATAAGTATGTCGAATTCTTGGTCACTGTCATTAGCTTCGACATAAACAACCTTTTCTTTCTTACTTTGGAATCTACCAGTTCTGGCTTTTTCAGCTTTGAGTCTTTCGACTTGTCGAACTCTATCAGCCAATTGTGCCATTTCTCTTAAATGTAGTGTGTCTAGTTTCTTTCCTATAGTGTAATCTAGACCACCAGCAGCCATTTCGACTAACTCATGCTCAGGCACTTGGGTAAAGCACCTTGCTTTGAGTAGTCTAAATCTATTGAGATAATCATCAATAGATTTTGCCCCCTTGCGTCGAACGCTAGCCAGTTCTTTAAGACTAATCTTACATTGGCCCATATAGAACTGCTCATGGAAGGCTTTTTCTAATTGACTCCAATTAAAAATTGAATTTGGAGGCAGTGTAGTGAACCATGTGAAGGCATTCTTAGTTAGAGAATTTGGAAAGTACTTCATCCTTAAATTCTCATTATGTGCTAGATCACCAGCCTCAGTCAAATAACGAGCCACGTGTTCAACGGTAGATTCACTGGTTTCTCCAGCGAACTTTGTGAACTTGGGAATTTTCCATCCCCTAGGTAGCTCTGTTTGTAAGGTGTATTCTGACAAGGACGACACAAAATTAGGCCTATGTAAACCTAAGTTAAGGCCATTCTGGGCTAAAATAGTTTCGACCATATTAGCCAGATTGTTTTGTGCTCCAAAATTGTTTTGTTGCACTTGTCTGACCACTTCATCTGCATTTTGGTTTCTATTCACCAACACAACTTCAGGGATTGCCTCTATCCTCATAGGCTCTTCGACAATTTGTTGTTGTCCTTGGTTTCCCTGATTCATAGGAATTGCATTGTTAGGCCTTTCTACAGGTATCTCTACAAGCCTAGCATTTTGGATTTGGGGGATTTGCTGGTTATGTACTGGTGGAGTGAGTACCAAAGAAATCAGCAATTCTTCCCATTTGTGTTGCCAACATTTGGTAACTATTATTAGCGTTTTGTATCAAAGGATTAAACACAGTACCAATTTGTTGTGTTAACATATTGACCATATCATGATTGCTATCATCCATTTGTTGTCTTAATGCCAACAAAGATGTTGTAGTCAGATTAGTTTGGGCATTTCGACTATGGATGCCCTCTGTTGAACTATGAGTAGGAGAATACCCTGTAATTGCATTATCTGCAGATGTAGACGAATTTGTCTGAAGGCCTGCCATCAATGCTGTTGGCATGCCATACGGTAAAGCCCTTCCACTCATAGTAAATGGCATATTTCTAGTCATTGGATTTGCCATCAAAGGACTCGTTGGTCCTACTATTGGTGGCACAGAAGCCGTTGTATTAACATTTGTTAATGCTGCAGTGGTCATCATTGACACAGGAGTAATTATGGGAGAAGTTATAGCGGTTACTCCCATTGTTGTCGAAGAAGGCATAGCAACGGTTATGCCTGTGACATTTGCAGCGTTAACGTCACTAACTAACGCTTGTTCTTGTGTACTTTGTGCATTTGATGCAGAAGCATTACTTGTACTAGAGCTTGCCATCTCTGGAAGATGTTTACCACTCCTTAATTGCATGCACAGACAAACACAAAGTTTAAGAATTCAACGAAAAAATTTAAAATTAGCACAAAGGTCCCGCCGGGCGTGCCAATTTGTTTACCTTGGATTTTGGTAAACACCGCTAGTTTGAAATTGCTTCTGTTTGCAGGATCAACTAGTAAATCCTAAGACCATTTGTGTTAAAGTTTTTCCCAGAATTATATGTGTTCTTGCAGTTTAAAAGTAAAAAGAAGAAGATAACCGTCGATCTCGCGCGAAACCGTCGAATTTCCTCAATGAGGGAGAATAAAACAAAGAAAAAATTGCAGAAAAGCAAAGAAGAAAACAAATTAAAATTGCATTAATTGTAAAGAGAGTTGGTGCACAGATCATACATTCTTCTCTTGGCTCGTTTTCTCTGTAATGTGTTGGAAGTTAGAGCGTGAGAATTCTGTAATGAGATTGTGACCCGATTTTCCTATGAAAAACTACTATTTATACAAGGAGGGAAACACTATAACTAACTAATTGTACAGAGAATTTAAAAACAGTAACAGTTATGTCTTTTCGACCATAGTTACTTGATTCCACTTCGACATCAGCCTTCAAACTTCCTCTTGTCGAAATCTTTGCTTGCAACTTCTTCGACTTCACCAAATCCAGCGTCGACATCAGCTTGATATAACCTGATAACTTAACCCATTTTGAACGTCGAAATTACTTCTTGTCTCTTGAAATACAAGGTCAAACTAAACCTCGTTGACTGCATTTAATTGAGTCTGTCGAAAATGCAGGCTAACAAATTGCCCCCCAAAAATGTCTTTTTCGACTTAGTTTTTAAATGAAGAAGAAAATGACATTTTTGAAATTCCTCTTAACTGCTCTAATGACGTCATCAGGTCGAAAATACCTTGTTCTTTCCAGATTTCTCCTTTTTTCGACAATGAGCCAATCGACAGGTATAAGGAGGTCCTGATTTCAATTCTGCAATATTAACCTCTTCTTCGACATCTTCATAAGTATGTCGAATTCTTGGTCACTGTCATTAGCTTCGACATAAACAACCTTTTCTTTCTTACTTTGGAATCTACCAGTTCTGGCTTTTTCAGCTTTGAGTCTTTCGACTTGTCGAACTCTATCAGCCAA
Source organism: Astragalus glycyphyllos (assembly GCA_963573325.1). NCBI lineage: Eukaryota > Viridiplantae > Streptophyta > Magnoliopsida > Fabales > Fabaceae > Astragalus > Astragalus glycyphyllos. The sequence goes on from OY754307.1 coordinate 44,647,715, forward strand.
TTGTGCCATTTCTCTTAAATGTAGTGTGTCTAGTTTCTTTCCTATAGTGTAATCTAGACCACCAGCAGCCATTTCGACTAACTCATGCTCAGGCACTTGGGTAAAGCACCTTGCTTTGAGTAGTCTAAATCTATTGAGATAATCATCAATAGATTTTGCCCCCTTGCGTCGAACGCTAGCCAGTTCTTTAAGACTAATCTTACATTGGCCCATATAGAACTGCTCATGGAAGGCTTTTTCTAATTGACTCCAATTAAAAATTGAATTTGGAGGCAGTGTAGTGAACCATGTGAAGGCATTCTTAGTTAGAGAATTTGGAAAGTACTTCATCCTTAAATTCTCATTATGTGCTAGATCACCAGCCTCAGTCAAATAACGAGCCACGTGTTCAACGGTAGATTCACTGGTTTCTCCAGCGAACTTTGTGAACTTGGGAATTTTCCATCCCCTAGGTAGCTCTGTTTGTAAGGTGTATTCTGACAAGGACGACACAAAATTAGGCCTATGTAAACCTAAGTTAAGGCCATTCTGGGCTAAAATAGTTTCGACCATATTAGCCAGATTGTTTTGTGCTCCAAAATTGTTTTGTTGCACTTGTCTGACCACTTCATCTGCATTTTGGTTTCTATTCACCAACACAACTTCAGGGATTGCCTCTATCCTCATAGGCTCTTCGACAATTTGTTGTTGTCCTTGGTTTCCCTGATTCATAGGAATTGCATTGTTAGGCCTTTCTACAGGTATCTCTACAAGCCTAGCATTTTGGATTTGGGGGATTTGCTGGTTATGTACTGGTGGAGTGAGTACCAAAGAAATCAGCAATTCTTCCCATTTGTGTTGCCAACATTTGGTAACTATTATTAGCGTTTTGTATCAAAGGATTAAACACAGTACCAATTTGTTGTGTTAACATATTGACCATATCATGATTGCTATCATCCATTTGTTGTCTTAATGCCAACAAAGATGTTGTAGTCAGATTAGTTTGGGCATTTCGACTATGGATGCCCTCTGTTGAACTATGAGTAGGAGAATACCCTGTAATTGCATTATCTGCAGATGTAGACGAATTTGTCTGAAGGCCTGCCATCAATGCTGTTGGCATGCCATACGGTAAAGCCCTTCCACTCATAGTAAATGGCATATTTCTAGTCATTGGATTTGCCATCAAAGGACTCGTTGGTCCTACTATTGGTGGCACAGAAGCCATTGTATTAACATTTGTTAATGCTGCAGTGGTCATCATTGACACAGGAGTAATTATGGGAGAAGTTATAGCGGTTACTCCCATTGTTGTCGAAGAAGGCATAGCAACGGTTATGCCTGTGACATTTGCAGCGTTAACGTCACTAACTAACGCTTGTTCTTGTGTACTTTGTGCATTTGATGCAGAAGCATTACTTGTACTAGAGCTTGCCATCTCTGGAAGATGTTTACCACTCCTTAATTGCATGCACAGACAAACACAAAGTTTAAGAATTCAACGAAAAAATTTAAAATTAGCACAAAGGTCCCGCCGGGCGTGCCAATTTGTTTACCTTGGATTTTGGTAAACACCGCTAGTTTGAAATTGCTTCTGTTTGCAGGATCAACTAGTAAATCCTAAGACCATTTGTGTTAAAGTTTTTCCCAGAATTATATGTGTTCTTGCAGTTTAAAAGTAAAAAGAAGAAGATAACCGTCGATCTCGCGCGAAACCGTCGAATTTCCTCAATGAGGGAGAATAAAACAAAGAAAAAATTGCAGAAAAGCAAAGAAGAAAACAAATTAAAATTGCATTAATTGTAAAGAGAGTTGGTGCACAGATCATACATTCTTCTCTTGGCTCGTTTTCTCTGTAATGTGTTGGAAGTTAGAGCGTGAGAATTCTGTAATGAGATTGTGACCCGATTTTCCTATGAAAAACTACTATTTATACAAGGAGGGAAACACTATAACTAACTAACTGTACAGAGAATTTAAAAACAGTAACAGTTATGTCTTTTCGACCATAGTTACTTGATTCCACTTCGACATCAGCCTTCAAACTTCCTCTTGTCGAAATCTTTGCTTGCAACTTCTTCGACTTCACCAAATCCAGCGTCGACATCAGCTTGATATAACCTGATAACTTAACCCATTTTGAACGTCGAAATTACTTCTTGTCTCTTGAAATACAAGGTCAAACTAAACCTCGTTGACTGCATTTAATTGAGTCTGTCGAAAATGCAGGCTAACAAATTGCCCCCCAAAAATGTCTTTTTCGACTAAGTTTTTAAATGAAGAAGAAAATGACATTTTTGAAATTCCTCTTAACTGCTCTAATGACGTCATCAGGTCGAAAATACCTTGTTCTTTCCAGATTTCTCCTTTTTTCGACAATGAGCCAATCGACAGGTATAAGGAGGTCCTGATTTCAATTCTGCAATATTAACCTCTTCTTCGACATCTTCATAAGTATGTCGAATTCTTGGTCACTGTCATTAGCTTCGACATAAACAACCTTTTCTTTCTTACTTTGGAATCTACCAGTTCTGGCTTTTTCAGCTTTGAGTCTTTCGACTTGTCGAACTCTATCAGCCAATTGTGCCATTTCTCTTAAATGTAGTGTGTCTAGTTTCTTTCCTATAGTGTAATCTAGACCACCAGCAGCCATTTCGACTAACTCATGCTCAGGCACTTGGGTAAAGCACCTTGCTTTGAGTAGTCTAAATCTATTGAGATAATCATCAATAGATTCTGCCCCCTTGCGTCGAACGCTAGCCAGTTCTTTAAGACTAATCTTACATTGACCCATATAGAACTGCTCATGGAAGGCTTTTTCTAATTGACTCCAATTAAAAATTGAATTTGGAGGCAGTGTAGTGAACCATGTGAAGGCATTCTTAGTTAGAGAATTTGGAAAGTACTTCATCCTTAAATTCTCATTATGTGCTAGATCACCAGCCTCAGTCAAATAACGAGCCACGTGTTCAACGGTAGATTCACTGGTTTCTCCAGCGAACTTTGTGAACTTGGGAATTTTCCATCCCCTAGGTAGCTCTGTTTGTAAGGTGTATTCTGACAAGGACGACACAAAATTAGGCCTATGTAAACCTAAGTTAAGGCCATTCTAGGCTAAAATAGTTTCGACCATATTAGCCAGATTGTTTTGTGCTCCAAAATTGTTTTGTTGCACTTGTCTGACCACTTCATCTGCATTTTGGTTTCTATTCACCAACACAACTTCAGGGATTGCCTCTATCCTCATAGGCTCTTCGACAATTTGTTGTTGTCCTTGGTTTCCCTGATTCATAGGAATTGCATTGTTAGGCCTTTCTACAGGTATCTCTACAAGCCTAGCATTTTGGATTTGGGGGATTTGCTGGTTATGTACTGGTGGAGTGAGTACCAAAGAAATCAGCAATTCTTCCCATTTGTGTTGCCAACATTTGGTAACTATTATTAGCGTTTTGTATCAAAGGATTAAACACAGTACCAATTTGTTGTGTTAACATATTGACCATATCATGATTGCTATCATCCATTTGTTGTCTTAATGCCAACAAAGATGTTGTAGTCAGATTAGTTTGGGCATTTCGACTATGGATGCCCTCTGTTGAACTATGAGTAGGAGAATACCCTGTAATTGCATTATCTGCAGATGTAGACGAATTTGTCTGAAGGCCTGCCATCAATGCTGTTGGCATGCCATACGGTAAAGCCCTTCCACTCATAGTAAATGGCATATTTCTAGTCATTGGATTTGCCATCAAAGGACTCGTTGGTCCTACTATTGGTGGCACAGAAGCCGTTGTATTAACATTTGTTAATGCTGCAGTGGTCATCATTGACACAGGAGTAATTATGGGAGAAGTTATAGCGGTTACTCCCATTGTTGTCGAAGAAGGCATAGCAACGGTTATGCCTGTGACATTTGCAGCGTTAACGTCACTAACTAACGCTTGTTCTTGTGTACTTTGTGCATTTGATGCAGAAGCATTACTTGTACTAGAGCTTGCCATCTCTGGAAGATGTTTACCACTCCTTAATTGCATGCACAGACAAACACAAAGTTTAAGAATTCAACGAAAAACTTTAAAATTAGCACAAAGGTCCCGCCGGGCGTGCCAATTTGTTTACCTTGGATTTTGGTAAACACCGCTAGTTTGAAATTGCTTTTGTTTGCAGGATCAACTAGTAAATCCTAAGACCATTTGTGTTAAAGTTTTTCCCAGAATTATATGTGTTCTTGCAGTTTAAAAGTAAAAAGAAGAAGATAACCGTCGATCTCGCGCGAAACCGTCGAATTTCCTCAATGAGGGAGAATAAAACAAAGAAAAAATTGCAGAAAAGCAAAGAAGAAAACAAATTAAAATTGCATTAATTGTAAAGAGAGTTGGTGCACAGATCATACATTCTTCTCTTGGCTTGTTTTCTCTGTAATGTGTTGGAAGTTAGAGCGTGAGAATTCTGTAATGAGATTGTGACCCGTTTTTCCTATGAAAAACTACTATTTATACAAGGAGGGAAACACTATAACTAACTAACTGTACAGAGAATTTAAAAACAGTAACTGTTATGTCTTTTCGGCCATGGTTGCTTGATTCCACTTCGACATCAGCCTTCAAACTTCCTCTTGTCGAAATCTTTGCTTGCAACTTCTTCGACTTCACCAAATCCAGCGTCGAAATCAGCTTGATATAACCTGATAACTTAACTCATTTTGAACGTCGAAATTACTTTTTGTCTCTTGAAAACAAAGTCAAACTAAACCTCGTTGACTGCATTTAATTGAGTCTGTCGAAAATGCAGGCTAATACTACCCAAGTGTATTTTTCCCTCACTTTCAGCATTTACTCACAGCCTCAATGGCGAATGCACATAGAGAGGTGTGAGGGCAATTGCCTACACACTGTAAAAATATTTTACTAGTGATGCTTAGCAAAAATATCTTTTGCCCCCATAAGCTATTAGCTTATAAAATGTTTGCACAAAATTACAAGAAAATACAAATGAGAATAATTGGTACTAATTTTATGCTCTCTAAAAAATAGGAAGTATTAGTTTAATCATTAAAAAATTAAATATCAGTCAAACTAGTATCTAAAGAGGACTAAAGTGTCCCAAAAATTATTTTAAAATGACTAATTTGACTAATATTTGTTGACCAAATTAATACTTTTCGTTTTTTATGGACTAAAGAAGTGTCGATTATTTTTTCTATGTATTTGGGTATCTATTTTTTATTATCGTGAGAATATGTATTTTTTAAATATTTATAATATTTTTCTTTTAAGAAGAGTATTAGATTATTTGTTGCCCCTACCGGTAATTTTTTTTTGTATCCGCCATTACACACCCTTAATTTTTCTCCTTATTGCCTTTGCCTGTAATTCACTTGCTGCATGCATCGCTTCAGACATGGCCACACGGTTTTTAGTTTCTCAATGCAAAACATGTTCTACCAAATGTAGTTTAGTTGTCAGTTGTCACCTCATAAATAATTGACACCATCCTCGAACAAAATGGTAGGTCAACATGATGAGCATGGTAGGTGACCTTCCATTTTTAATTGTTTTCATTATACAACCAATTCAATAGTTAGGTATATTAGCCACAATTTAACTTTTATGTGATGAGCGAGAGCAGCAGGTAAATGAAAACACAAGTTAATGCTTCATTTGTTCCTAATCTTTGGTGTGATCACCGAATTTTTTCATTTATGGAGAAACTAATATTATGCTCACCATGAATGGTTGCAGCAAATATGTTTTGATAATCAGCAAGTGCTTCCTCAGATAGCCCCTCACCCAAATAATGCAATCCAAGGGACGACAATGAAGGTGTTCCATTTGAACTTGAACCAATAGCTCTACAGTGACCAATTCAAGAAACGTTGTATTGAGGAATTCAAGCAAGGGACATTGGGGATGGAACAACTTGCTACTGTGGATGGTTTGTGTGATTTAATCACGGAGACTGTTGGGGCAAAGAATAATGTTAAGAAGTACTATGTGAATCTTTCTGTGTTCACTTCCATTCCTGATTTCTGGGGCTTTGAGCAGTTGTTTCCAATAGTCCCCATTCATCGTTTAGATGAGAAGCCAACGATGAGGGGAATTTTATCAGACTTGACTTGTGATAGTGATGGGAAGATTGACAAGTTCATTGGGGGTGATTTTAGCTTGCCTCTCCATGAATTGGGAGGCCAAAATGGTGGGTACTATCTAGGAATGTTCTTGGGTGGGGCTTATGAGGAGGCTCTCGGTGGTTTCCACAACCTGTTTGGTGGGCCAAGTGTTGTTAGAGTGTCACAGAGCGACAGTCCGCATGGGTTCGCAGTGACGCATGCGATGCCTGGACCGTCGTGTGGGGACATCCTCCGAGTGATGCAGCACGAGCCAGAGCTTATGTTTGAGACACTCAAGCATCGCGCACTTGAGTTTTGTGGACAACATCATGATGGTGATAGTGGGTTGAATGCTTCGAGGTTGGTTGCTAGCCTCGCTCACACCTTTAACAACATGCCTTATCTGGTTGCATCCTCGTCTTGTAGACTGAATGCTGTTAATAACGATGATTTTTACTACAGCTCAAGTAATTAAGTAAATTACTTTGAATATTAGTTTTAAATTCTTTTATCTAATAAAATTGAGTGTTTGAAAGGTTGGCTTATTTGCTTGATTTAATAAGTACTTTTGTATTGAGATTGTTTTAAAGTTTGGTCTCATGAGATAGACAATAGGAAGAGTGTTGAATTAGAAGTGTCCCTTAAACACGACCACCCATGTTTTCTTCTGTATGAAAAACACGGTTGGTTGTGTTTCTTTCTATCGGCAGGGTTATTTTCTTAATGTTTGGTTCCAAATCACATTGTTAAGCAAGTCTCTTTCAATCCCTATCATATGTATTGTCATTTGTTATTGTTTAAGCTCATTCTTATCAATTGTGATGTGTTTGAATGTTGCGATTAAACAGTTTTGTGTCGATTGCAAATTTCTTTTTGAAAACTTGTGTGAACTCGTGTGAGGAACTATCTAGTACATTATAAATGAACTAAAGAACAGATGATGTACTTGGGAGTGGTGTCATGAACCAAAGCTCAAGACCTTGGGAGGAGCTTAATACCTTATTATTGAGTGGGGGTTCCCCCGCCATCACGATTTAAGTAGCAGTTATATTATGTAAGTCTACGATGTATTGGGGGATGCATCATAGGTAAATACTAAAAGATATACATAGTATATTATGGTAATAATCACGAAAGGACTCACTGAGATTTTGTAATCTCACCCCTCTTTGTTGTTGTTTTTCAGATAAGTCATTGATGTTTAAAGAAGGTAATGTCAAAGAAAAGAATTCAAATCTTGGAAGACTTTGAAGTTGTAGAAGTTCAAAATATTGTAGTTGTGCTTGTCTCACATGAGGAGATCTTTGTATTCTTTTGTTTAATTATTAGGATTCATATACTTTGTATTTTGGATTAAGTTGTTGTGTCGACTTCGATGGATGGTTTGGTACTGTTTACAATGGCGGACTTACATTGTGTCTGGGGTTTCAGTTGGACCCCCTGGGGAAAAAATATTAGTACCAGTACCCCTATATAAAACTATTTTCAATCCCCTGAAATTTTAAAATTGCACTAGTATCCTTATATTTGCAGCCAATTTTTAATAAATCAGTATTATTAATCTTCGTTAGAGACTATGTATAAAACTTTAGGAAGCAATTTTACAACTAATTCTTATTTTCCTATACTTTAGGACTTAAATATGTAATGGCGGGTAAACTTAGAGACTAATTTGACGATTTACTCTTAAATAAATTTAGAGTTAGATAACTTGGTTCCTTAATTTTAGTAAATTAAGTGAGGATATTTGGAAAAAAAATTAAACAATCCGATGAACCATTGATAAAGAGTTTTTTTGCACCCCCTAACCTAAGGTCTTGGGGTCCGCCACTAAGTGGTGGAAGGTCTCAAGTTGAAAAAAGTAAAATATTACTAATTACTATATTTATGGTTATTCAATGGTGAAGATATTTAAAAGAGTATTAAATACTTGATTGCCGGAAAAATATTTGTTAGCGTGTTTACTCCATTCCACTAATAATCGAGTCAGGTAGAAGGAGTGAATCGAATATGTCACTCATTCAATCAACCGCAAGGATGATCAACGGGTTGGACTATCCAACTTAGAAAAGTTTTTTTAGGCCCATATTTCGTACAACCTCCTGCTACTCAATGAACACCCCCAAAATGCGTGAAAAGATAAAAATGCTCTTAATGAAACACATGTTTCCCTTTTTTCTCCAGAGATAACGATGGTCCGGAGCTTACGCACCGAACCAGTTCAGTTGTTCACCACCGAGTGTTGTATCTTCAGAGACACCCCCCTAAAATAGTTTTTATTTAGTTCGGACCACGACCATCCGAACTGGTTCGACACTTAAGTCCCGAACCAGTCAAAAATCAGTCAACGACTCAGATTCCACCGTCCATTATCATCAACAACTTAAAATCAGTCAAAAAAAGTAGTCAAACATGGCAGAAAAACGAGTGGCAAATATTTCCTTTGGAAATTGTGTCCCACAGATAGAATTTCAACGGTTCTGATCATTCAAAATCAATAGTTCACGGTCGACCAACCTATTATAAATAGGTTCTCACTTTTCACTGAGTTTCACACAAACACTATACCCATATTCGTGATTCATCTTCTTTGCTTCACAAACACCCTAACCCCACCAGCTGGAATGGGATGAGAGTTTTGTCCGACCCAGTACTCAAGTGACAAATTCCTAACTGTCGTTCATCACCGTGGAACTGTCACCAACAGGGACCGTGATGTGTATATTCGTTGTCGCAATCCTATCTTCTGTAGGTTGAATAAAAACATTCATCCAATTGAAGGAAAAGGCAGAGAGGAAGGTTCTCCAAGAGGGAGAGTGGCGTAAAGACATAAGTCTTTTATGTTATCGCAAGTATAGTTGTGGAGAAGACGGGACTGTCTGCTATTCAGCTATGGAGATCCGAAGTGACGATGATGTTCGCACAATGATGGAAGTTCATGCTAATGTTCTAATGGGACGTAGTATTCTGGAGCTGTTTGTCGAAACAATGCGCACTCTGGAAGAGGTCATTTATCTTCTGCAACAGGGGCTTCCCAAATAATTGCTAGTTTTGTAGTTGTTTCGTTATGTTTCTTTTTATCGTTTTAGTTGTCGTTCATTTGTTGTACTTGTTTCGTTATGTTCCAAACAATTGAAATAGAGATTGAATGTTTCGTTATTGCTAGATCTTTATTCAAACAAAGATATAATATAATGTTAACATACACCGAATCCGTTAACAAACAGCACGAGATCATTTGTCATCTTCACCAAATGACGGTCCACTGACAGAGACTTCTCTTGGTTCATTGTCACTAACTTCATCACCAGAGTTATAATTTATAAGGAATGCCCGATAATCCGAATCGGTTGAGTCGGATGCATGTGAGCTAACGTCTTCTTCCTCGTGCAATATTCTGACCACATTGTAACGACCATCCTGAGTATATGTAACTGATACTTCAACACTGTCCAGACCCCAATATGCAGTGCAAATAACACGTGTATCAATTGCTATATTGCGTGGTACTTCAACACTGTCCAGACCCCAATAGTCCTTGAAAAATTATTTTTTTAAAATGGTCTCTGCAAATATTTTTTTTATCTGTTTTGGTCCCTACTATGATTTTTTAAAAAAAATATTTGCAGGGACCATTTAAAAAAAATATTTTTACAGGGACTAAAACGAATATTCGATGTAATTGCAGGGACCAAAATGGTATTTAATCAACGCAATATAATCAATTGGATAGTGACCGAACTCACTGTTATTGCTTTTTCACGGCTGGGCCAAGAAAAATCCCTCCATTGCAAAACGTTGCGGTGGGCAAAGGAGAATGGAAGAGTTACGGAAACTGGAGAAAGTACAGAGGACGGTGGAATTGATGGAATCAAATGGCGTTTCAGTTTCAAACTCCGATCACCACTCTAACCGCTTCCTAGCTAATTTCATGCTCCTTTTGATAGAACCTTGCGGAGTGCTCAACATGGACAACAAGTGCCGCTTGGTTTCCGAGCTTATGCCCAAAGTAAGTTGCTCTTCCACTTTCTCAGTTCACGAATTTCTGTATTTGGGTTCGGTTTTTAATTATCGATAGGAGTGGTGACATTCGAGCTTCTGTTTGCAGCTTTCATCTGCATTTCTCGAGGATGCATATCAACACTTACTCACCGAACAAGAGAACAGTGGTAATTTGTATTTTAGAAGCTGTCCATTTATTTACTATTTGTAGGACTGTAGAAGTAATTGAGTGAATATATAGTTGGAATAATTTAGAGGCATGTTTGGATGTTCAGAAGGGAAGGGATCGGGTGTGTAACATCCCAAACTGCTTTTAGAACTGTCGACTGCCCCACAAACCAACACGTCAGCATGCGTTGTCCTCACTTGCATGCTCTCTAGGAAACTTCTAGAAGGTCACCCATCCAAGTCACCCATCCCACTACTACTCTCAGCCAAACACGTTTAACTATAGAGTTCAAATCAATTCTTTTAAGTCTTCTTTCAACTGTACAATCCCATACTTGCATAGCCTCAGGTTCCCTCTCATTTCGATACGTATTCGGTTCATTCACGCGCCCCTTCGCTTTGAAGCTGTCACGAGCCGCTCTTTGCCATGCCACCTTTTTGGGCACCGGCGATCACTCCCCGCCCTCGTCGGCCACGGATGTCACGGAGTGGGGAGAAATCATAGGAAAAAATGGAACAAGGAAACAAAATGGTTAATTAATAATGATTTCCTTAGGCTTTGGTTGTTAAATTTGTTTTAATGGAGAGTAATATTGAGTGTTCAGTACTATAAGAGTATTGAAAAACCATTCATTGTGGGGGACTGGAATCAAATGCCTTCCAGTGCTGTCTTTACCATAGTGCACATCAATATTCATATAATACTATTCACTGTTTTTCTTCACATGCTTTTGCTTGGTTTTGATTTTATAAATTTTGGGAACTTTGTTGAATTTTCATTTTAACTTTCACTTAGGTTTTGAACAAAATCTTGTTGGCAGTTCTTTGCTTAGTTGCAATCAGGTAAAAGGAAATAATTTGTCGCAAAGTTATGATGAAAATATGGCCATGGTCGGGCTGGATTCCATGCAAAAGGCGAATTCTACCCTTGAGGATTTTGTAAGTATCTAATCTAAGAGCAAACTGTTTAATATGATTGTGGTATTATCTTATAGTAATTAGTGATCAATTTTTTATTTGTAAAATGTGCAAGTAGTTTCATATAGCTGTTAGCTAAACAATAGTTGGTCACAATGGATAGGGTTGTAATCCTAAATGAACTTACTCGACCAGCACCTCCCAAGTCCCAACCTGATGGTTACACTCACAACTATGCTTGTGAGGATACTCAGTCAAAGACAAAAAGAAAAGATGACCAAAAATAATGCAATATGTCTGTTAAGAGTCCCACATTAGATGTGATATAGCTTGAAAAAAAGTTAATAAATGGAAGACATCCCTTACCTTGCTAGCCGATTTTGTAAGATTGAGTTAGACACAACCCAAATTCCAAGATGGTATCAGAGTCTATTCAAGTTCCATTTGGCCACCCGCCATCAGATGTGATATGGCCTGGAAAAATGTTTATAAGTGGAAGACATCATTCACCTTACAAGCTGGTTTCGTAGGGTTGAATTAGACCCAACTCAAATTCTGAGTGACAATCTTGGAACCCATAAATAAATTTCGTTGTTGCCAAAAGATTACCAGGTTTATACCATTATTGACCATACTGAAAAATAGACGAATTAAGTGTTATTTACCCGCTTCTCTGTAGTCTGTACTGAAAATTTACAACAAGAACAGTTTGGTAAAGGCTTGATACAATTTAGCCAATGGGTCTAGCTATGCTAAACTTGCTTCTGATTGCATTGTTCACGTGAACTTATGTTTTTCAGTGCAGATCTTATTTTATGTTTCATGGATTGGATGTAAGCAAGCCACAATCAATCTTCAAATACTTACCTATTCTTTCATTCACAGAGAGCTATATTTATCAGGTAAACACTATATCGGTAAATTCAGTGACCCTTTTATTTGTTGTTCAAAAGTGCGGGGTCCTTAAAAAGGGTTCTAATATGTGTGTCTAGAAGGAAAAATAAAGAGTACCTCAAGCTAGAAGGCAGACTTTGAAACGGATTGACCTTTTTGAAGAGGCTATCAACATGGCATCAGTTAAGGACTAATGACATTTTTGCAAGTGAAATGATGAATACACAGTGCTAATTTGTTGTGAATGGTCAATGTATGTCTTTTGAATGGCCAAGTAATAATGATAACTGACATCAGCTTAGATGACTCTTTGTTGTCTTAAGCCTGGCCTATATAAGGCACATAATTTCATCTGCCAAGATAACACAAGTTGTCTTTCCTGAACATCTTTTTGTGCATGTATGTTGGGGGTTGATGTTTTCCCCATGAGGTGGAAGCACTAACCTCTACTTTAGCCACACATTATTTTTGTCTAAAGTTAAACTCTCATCAGAAAAGTTTAATGTCAACTTGTCAAGTAACCATTCGTGAGACTTAAGAACTATTAAAAAGAAGTTTAGATATCAATACCATGCACACCTTTTCAATGGCCGTCTTTGCATTATGACACTCATAGGATGCACTTGCTTCAGTGTGTCAGAGTGGATCACTTGGCCTTTCAGTTTGCTGGGGTGAGATTGTTGACTCAATGATGCATGCAGGTGCAAGAAGAGAGTATGTAGGCCATTTTCTCCACTAGGAAACATATGTTTTGAGAATCTTTTTGTTCATACTTTTCAGTGTAAACTTTTTTAGTTCATGAAGTGTGAAATCTGCAAAAGCTTTTATTTGCGCTGAAGATTTGTAGCTGTTATGGTGCAGCTGGATAAAATGAATGAGGAGTTGCTGCAAGCACCAAAAGGGAAAAATGAGGTGAATGGTTGCATTTGGGACATGCTGTCATTGCTGTGGCAATTTGAATCTTCATTTGATAAGCAATAAATTCCAACTTATATAATTTAATGTTGCATGTAGATAGCAACTCAAGATTTGGTTTCTTGCTTCTCGAATGACCCATTTAGACCACTTGTGACTGTTTTTGAACAAAAAGGTCTTTTGACTGAAAGGTATTTACTCTGAATTTAATGCCATTTTTTTTTTGGAGTAGGTTAGGTTGAGCCTAATTTGGTTCTTTGTTCTTTTTGCTTGATGAGCAAAGGATAAGAGAAGAACTCAAATGTGGAGAAGAGTACTGGGCTCTTGAAAGAAAGCTCTGTCATGCACTCACAAACAAAGGGGAGGTATGCATAATTTATGCACACTTTCCATTCTCAGAATGGATATACAATGAGTCTAATCCTTCTCAAAGTGCCATGTTTGGAATCTAATAAATAATTTTGCTACTCAGATTCTTATTGATGATGTGATGAAGGCTATTCATTTAAAGTCTTTTGATTATCGGGTGTTGAACCTTCTTCTCTATCAACTGCAAGGAGCTCAGGTAAACCTGATTAGCAAAAAAAGCCAGCAACATAAAATTTCTGCATAAAGTGACTTAAAAATTCTTAGATAAATATATCTCATTAGGATATTTCTCTTCTTCTGAATCTGTTTTGAAGATTGAGGAGTTGCATATGGAGTTTCTTTCTATATCAGAGTTCTTGGTGGAAATTTCTGATGATCTGTGAGTGTTATTTTTTTTCTTTTCAGTTGGTGTTGGATGCCATAATATCATACATGAATTCATACTTGGATAGAATTGTGTAGTTGCTTCTATCACAGTGTCTTTTCTTTTTATCTTATATTACTTTTAAGGTTTCAAAGCTTAGGTATTCGGTATATTCATCAGCAATTACTTGTTGAACACTTACTTTTTTTCTTTTCCTTTTTATTTTCAAAGAATGCGTTTGGTAATAAATAAATAAATAATGGTTGCATTATATTTACAAAAACAAGCAATCAATTGTTGAATTGTAAATTTGTAACAATTTCTTTTGTTTTTCTAGGAGCAGCAAACACCTTTGCCAAACTGACAATACCAAAAATATAAAACCAGTTTATACTAAAAAGATAGTTCCGATACAAGAAATTTTATTGTATCACGATCTTTATATGCAGTTATCAGACATTTTTTTATGTTAACTTTTGAAAGCTGCTTCCCATCACAATTCAGATAAGACCAATGCCACCCTTAAATTCTTTTGCTTCTTTGTTGTTCATGTTTCATTTCTGTAACATGCAAATACATAGATTCAGTCTTATTGTAGCAGGTTTCAATATTATAATTTAGCTCAACATAATTGTTTGGTTGCGATAATGTTGCAGGTATGACTACGAGGTGAGTTCAATATTCCAAATTTTGTAACCCCTGGCTGTCATAATGTTGTCTGAATCTTAATTTGACTAAAATCACTCAATCAGGATGATGTTTTAGAAAATAGTTTCAACATTCTGCGCATGTTTATCAGAATATATGGAGGTTCAACTGCCCCTGCCATGTTGGTGAGTATGTCAAACTTATCACAAATGGTGTTTCTAATTTATTTATTTGCTTATCGAATATGTATGTTGTCATTGGAAATTTGTTGGTTAGCTGATATCTTTCAGGTAACAATTTCATATGTATTGATTGATCCATAGTTTTTATCAGTGGGGAGATCAACACACTCTTTAAAGCTCTCTTATCATAGTACTTTTCGTTATATTAGGTGAAATCCCATGGTAGTTCCATTATTTTGTGAGCCCAGTGTGAGATTTTCATTCAATAATAAAGAAAAGATTGCATTAAAGAAAATGGTTTTTGTAATACTTCACATAAAATCATGTCCTCCTTTATTTGTTCATCAAGTTACAGACATCCGATGTTTTTCAGCATTCATCTTTTCTCAAGGGATTGTTCAACTTAAACTAAATGCCCAGATAAAAACAATATCTTACTTCTCTGTATTATGCACTTGCTTTTCTGCATGTTTTATTTTGTGTGATTATATATCCTTATGTTTGGATATAGAAGGGATCTTATCTTCTTTTACCTTACAAAGAAGGGATTTTATCTGGTAATAAGTTAATATTTTATTTTATTTTCTGAAAACCAAAACAGATTATTAAATTTTAATTAAAATCACATTTAATAAACTGCTAAATGTTTATAGTTTCACATTTTCACTTGAATCAAAGGTAAAAATGGTCCTAAAAAGAGTTGCACCAAAAAAGTAGTTATCTAAAGGGAAATCTGTTTATTTATAGTAGGCAAATATTGTTTATTTTCATATGTGGATCACTTTGATTCGTAGAAATTGTTTTTAATTGGTGTAATTATAATAACTCTATAATTTATGTTTATCTGGTATCTGTATGATTTATGATATCATTCTGTCAAATTTTCATTTCCAGGCTAAGTGCATTACTGAGGCTGAAAGTAAGTATGAAAGTTTACTAGAATTACTGGATCCGCAGCTGTCCCTGAGCTACCAGAAAAGGTGTGCCGAAGCCACTAAAGAAGGTAATTTACTGGAGTCAGTCAAGTCAAGGCATTCTGATGGTAAAATTAGATCATAAACTGTATCCTACAAAAAATTTTCAGGTGGAAAGATATCAGAGAACCCTCTTGGCACGTGGAGTATTCCAACTGTAATTCAAGATGAAGAATTGTACAGAAAGAAGTTGAAATCGGATACTTCCTAAATATAACCTGATCTGTGTCACTGAGGTAATCTGCCAATTCTAGTGTATAAAGGCCTAATGCATGTTGGTATTTTAGGAATGTGTATTTATACACCTAAATCATTGCATTGGAGATCTCTATTTTGAGAAATGTAAAGGATTTTTACCTTTACTTACTCTGTAGATTTCAAGCAGCAGACACGTCCAATTTCACTAACATTTATTGGTTGGAAATGGATTCTCCGCGGTTGTAGGTCACTGCAGACTACAGTGGCAGATCTCAGCCATTCAATGGAGATCAGAGGGTCTGTACTCTGGGTTGTATTGTTTTTTAATTTTATCCGATTCAATGGCTGAAAAACATGGCAGCCGGGTTTGTATTTCTTGCATATCAAAATACGTATCTTGCCACGTGTCATTCTATTAACGAAACGAGAATTAAAAATTGCCACATATCATCATATTACCCTATTAAAATATACTAGTATGTATATTCCGTGTCAGCACGGGTATACATTTCCTTTTAACTTAAATTTTGAAATTGTTGTTTGGGGATTAAAAAAGAGCCAATTGAATGTTTACGTATATTATGTCAAAAAAATTGATTACTTTGGACACCTTAGAAAATAAACCTACCATGACAAATTTTAGTAGGGTACGTTTATTAGATTAGATTGTATACTAAAAAATATAGTTAAATTAAAAAAAATCATAGTTTAATATTTTAATATAAAATTTAGTCCTCCTTTTATTTATTGATATTTAAAAAATAAAATAAAGAATAAAAGATAGCAGTTAGTATATTTTTATTTTTTATTAATATTTTTAATTAAAAAACACCTACATGTTTGGATTCTCTTATTATCATGAATCTTGCTATAGTGTTGTCATGTACTATCACTACACTATTATTTGAATCATACAAAATTGTAGGGAATGCAATCATACATGTTTTGAATCACTGCACTATTATTTGAAAGACACAAGAACGTACTACACTATTATTTGAATCATACAAAAGTGTAGGGTATGCAATCATACATGTTTTGAATCACTGCACTATTTATTTGAAAGACACAAGAACGTGGTATAGTATATAGCAAGAAAAAAGAAAAGGATTGATGAATTTTCAGTGTAGTTGTCGCCGCGGTTCCCAACAACTCCACACTCTGCATATCTTCAGCTTAATATCAACCGTTAATTTATAGATACATTGGTGTCATTCTATTTTATTTTTTTACACGCAAGGGTATGAGTATGTTATTGGAAATTGTTGTCAAATAATTTATATTTTTTTTGGTGAAAATAATTTATATTTTGTAAGTTAGTAGAAAAACTCGTGTATAAGTAAATGATGCTATATTTTTGTGATTTGAAAATAATATTTAAACTATCAAAAATTCATATTAATTTGTTATTTTTAAGAATAATATTATTGTCAAAAAACAAAAGAACAATATCATATTGTGGTGATTTGTCCCTCACTGTTGGTTGCCTTGGCAATTTCAGTGGTACCGGGACGTCAGCTGCTGAGTTCAAATTCAGGTGTGAGCAGTAGCAGTGTGTGTGTGGTGTTTATTTTTCATTTCATATAAGTAGACCAAAAAATATTGTGGTTATTTCAGGTCACTGTTGGTCATTTCAGGTCATATATTTGGTCAAGACAATACACTACCGAGTCACCTACCTCCTAATCAAGATTGAGTAAAAAAAATACTCGAAGCTTGGAGAGTAGTGCTTGTAACAAAGATATCTCAATATCAACCCTATATGTTTTTGGGTTCTTCCCCTTTTGCATTTATGCTATCTATCGTTTTCCATCAATTATACTAACTTTTATATCAGATATTGCAGCAACCAATAAAGAGAATTATCAAATTCGCCCTCCCGAATGTAACTTGAATTTCAGCAAGATAACTCTTTGACTCATTGTCTTCAAAGCAATATTAGCAACACCCATGAAAATCAATCATTCAATGCAACAACCTTCAATTTCATAAACTTGTCAATAATTCATTCCCCAAGTTGCAAAACAGTATATATGTAAACATCATTCTGCCGATAAAAGTGATAACCAACTAAACTAATGAGAAAATTATCTTGTTCATCAGAAATGATTGTGCTAACTTTTACAGCAACAAAGTTTACGGCTAGTAATATAATATGATAATATACGTGAATAAGGCATATGCTAACATACTCGCACTTGCTTTTTAGTAGTAATATGTTAGCAATGTATACACTTTGTATTTGGACTAAAAACCAGGCATATGCTAACTCACTCTTAATTGCTTTTTAGTAGTAGTATGTTAGCAATATATATTTTCTATTTGGACTAAAAACCACAGTTTAGAAAATCGGTCTGGTCAGTTGAACCATGAACCGGAGAGGGAAGCGGTTCGGTTGAGGCCCAAAACAGTTGAACATTTAAACTGCTATAATTGGAGAATATACAGTTTAAAACAATTTAGGGAAAAAGTTTTAAACTGCTTTTTTTTTAAAAAAAATGGTTGGCCAATGCACCCCATTTGTCCTGACCAAACATGGCTACTAGCCAATGCACAAATTTTAGTTCAAGCAAGCCCCTTACGTTCTATTTATAACAATCACTCATGTTGTAAAGCTATACATATCCAATGTGGGACTAATTTAGGAGCAATAATGTTACTCAAACACTCTTAGTTTTCATTAAAAGGCTAATTCATCATTTCTCTCTCCCAAGCACTCTCACATAAACACTCTCTTTGATGTTGCAATGTCTTTCATTATCACGTTCAGCCTTTTTCTTTCTATGTTGCTGCTCTCTGTAGTAAGTGTTTTTACAAAAAAAAATGGTGGCTGCAGTGGGGACTATAACCCCCTCCTTAACTTTTAAGTTTATTTCCAGCCATAATGTCTTTTTTTTATATTTTTCATTTCTTCCAATTCTTCACCACTTAATTTATAATTTATAATATTATATATTTGCATTTTATTGTATGTTTACTACTTATAACATTTCTTCCAATTCTTCACCACTTATTTGCATTTTATCACTTAATATATTATATAATCAGTGAGTTCACCAGTTCAATGACCGCTCTGGTTCAAACACGTTTAAACCGTTGAACCTTGAATCATTGGCTTCTCCAAAAGTTGTCTGAACCAAATGCTTCAATTTGGATTGGGCAACGGATTGGTTCGAATTTACCCAAGCCACTGAACATCCCTAATCAAGAATACTTTTTTCTCTAAATAAAAATGTCAAAAAATATAATAAAACTTGAAATTTGTTTGTCTAAACAGTTGTTAACTTTTTTCCACACAGTTAAAATACACATTTTCTTTTTTTACTTTGAGCATTATAGATTTATTCAATAAAAATGTCTTCCAGTCTAAACAAAACCAAATGTCTTTCCTATTTTTAAGTGTATCAACCAATGACAAAAATGAACCAAAAAATGTTTTTACTCGTTGAGAGTTCATTTCAGAAATTTATAATTTCAAAAAATGGAAAAAGAAAACGTGAATTTCAGTATTCAGAGGCAATAATAATGTGACATTTTTTCCAAGATTTTTTTAACGAACCTTGAAAATTCTAGAATGTAACATATTTTTAAAATTTTAACTAATGATATTAGAAGAATTGGCTATAAAGAAGAAAGAGTAGTCATTTATTTCTTTCTAAAATTAATGCAGAGATAAATCGTTAAATTATAACAGAATTTTAAAATATAAAAACTACTTAGAATATTAAATTATATTTAGCCTGTCACATTTCTAAGTGAAAAAAAGAGTTGTGTTTTTCCACGTGCTTTATTATTATTACTACTACGTGACATGTCTAAGAGACTAACATCTAAGAATTTGGGCCTTAAAATACATTCTAAAATGTATTTTTAATAATTTGTAAAACCTAATATTATGGCTGTCGAAAAAAAACCTAATATTATTAAATTTGAAATGTAAAATACAATAAAATAGATCGAATATGCATGAAAGCGATTTAATTAGTGATTCATTATAATTTTGTAAAAAAGTGATTAATTATAATACTCATAAACTTCTCCTGACATAAAAATTAAAGCAAACTAGTCACTTAACTTATATTCATAATGGAACTTTTTATATAATATAAGTTTTTAATTAATTATTTTTTTATTTTTGTTTTTTTTAAAATTGGGGAGTGGGAAATTTTAATATTCAAAGTGGCACTAATTAATTTTTTTTAGAAAATATACTTAAATAACTCTTAATCAAAAAGTCTTTTAGTGTTGATATATTAAAGTGCATATTAAAGTGCACGGGTATACATCAACTTTTAATGCTAATACAATACATAAAGTGCATATTATCATGCACATGAAGTAACCAAATGTCACACTTAATTACTTGTATAAAATTTTCATAGAAAAAATTGATAATATAGCTTAACCGCTTGAAGAAATTGAAGGCATGTTCAGGTTTTCTTAGTTTTTATCTTCTACCTCTCCCTTTTTTATGTTACATGCTTTTCTCTTTTCTCTTAAATTATAATTATCTTCTAATTATTGCAAGTCAAAGTCAAAATGTGGTCCCGTTAATTATTCAAGTCATGTTGGTAAACAATTCATTCGCATCTGAAATCGCCATGAGGATGAACAGTTATCATTTGAAATCTTCTATGGATAGTTGCTTTGCTACTTTCCATTCCACAAAGGATTTGTATTGTTTTCCAAAAGAAGTGTTTTCAAACACTAAAATAAAATCTCATCCTTTAATACAAATCTTCATATCCAACAACATTATTAGTATATTCTGGTTATTCAGTTCTTACCTGGATCCAAGAGCATGTTTTGAAACTTATAAGGCATCTTTTTGTTTCTTCCATCTTCAAAAACTTTGAAATAGAAAACCTGAAATAAAAAATAAATGATGAGTAGCAAAAATGAAGCTCCAGAAGCTAAGGTATGTAGGGTACTGAATCAAAAAATTGTGAATAATCTAAAGTATATAAACATTCAGCTGGTGTGTGTCATGAACAATGACACGCAAAAATAGGCAACAAAACTTTCTTAGTCAAATCAAATGGAAATATAAAATGACATCTACAAACAGTTGGGCTTAATATTACCAAAAATTTAAGTTGACTCCAAATGGCATTCACCATGGACCCGTATAAATGACTATTGATTAAATTGTTTTGTGTTCAAAGAAGAGATTATCATCAAAATGTTGCATAGATAACTGTGGAAATTAATATAAACCGATAATGTATTTGGTCCCAAATAGTTAATTCTTATTACAATTTAGCATATACCATGTTTCTAAAAAGCTTATTATATTTCATCCACACATCAAACCTAACGACTTCTTGTCCTACCCATTTGACTTATAAAAAGAGAGACTCCTTGTTCTACCGAACATGTTAAAACATTCACTTACATATACATTACATTACACTTACTTTTTGATGAACATAGAAGTTTGGAGTGTGTATGATGGCATCAACAAAGACCTGAACATTATATTAAAGCTATTAAAAGACAAAAAAAAAATCAAAACAGAAAAGAGTCAAAGCACTCCATCAACACATGTTATCAGTGAAAATAAAATAAGAATATTGAAGTTGTTGTAGAAACGAAATGAGATACGGTTAATCATAGTCGTCTTTTGATTCCATAATTAAATTGATTATATATTAGCTCCAATATCAATTTCGCTTACTTACATGCATTATCATTGAAGACACGTGAATTTCCTTCTACCACGAAAATTTGATCCTAATTGGATATTAACTGTGTCGTAGGCATAAAGCATATTACTTATCGCATTTCTATTAAAACAGAAATCATATTCTTTATCTTCTTTACCATCCAAAGTATGGTATAGAATGCCTAAAGCGTGGAACACCTTCTCTTTTATGCCTTTTAACTTTTCAAAGAATATCATTGAATTCTAGGATCCACCTAATCAATTGAACATCAAAGGACAACATACAATACAGACCTTTCCAACAATAAAATAAATATGTAATACCTATATCATGTGAGGTTATCCGTAGACGTATGATTCTCTCAAAAATCTAGTGGTGTTTTCTGCCAACAATAAAAACTAAAAAAGGTCATATGAAAAAAATAACCAAAGAGATATTAAAAAACCATATTATCTCACATGTAGTCATTGATTCAATTTGAAATCCCTTCATCAAATGTTTTCTATCCAACTTCTCATAGTCAAAACCTTCTCTATTTCTGACCCCCAAAAAAAACCCTTCTCTATCATCATGAGTGGTAAACTTGAAATGGCCATGTGTATAGTATGCCATGTTGGAACTTCTTCACATCTGTAACCAATTCAAATAGGCAATGAGATGAACAAACAGCAATATGAACATTATAGGATTAGGACAACATTATAGGCTTGAGTTTCGGTTGCAATAACCTAATCAAATAATCCTTGAGTATTGGTTGCAATAACCTCAAATTAGACAACAGATAAAGTTAATTAACATAATGCACATAGAATTTATCCGATTCTAATTTATCCACTCCTATTTCATTGATTCATACTCACAATGCTCATTGTCCATCAATGGTTCTGAAAATACTTCAGGCTTTCAAATGCAGAGTAAATAGACAATGAATACCTTCTTTATGGATTTTGAAATTCAAATGGAAATCGGAATTTGCTTTTTTTGGAGCTTAACCGATTTTGTTACTGGCTTGAAATTTGAATTCATACATTTGGCATAGGTATTTGATATTTGAATTAGGCAATTACTTCCATAATTTGAAGTCGTTACTACAATAGAAATTAATTTTTATATAAATATATATTTCAAATTCTTTTTATTTAAATTAAATATATTTGCTTATTACGTTACTACTTGGCAATGTTTATTTCTGAGACCAAATTGGGTTAATGCAATATAATTACTGTTTTAGTAAGAGACACAAACATGTGAAATTTAAGGTGTAGCTGGAAGACCAAATTGAGTTAGTGTAATTCATATGTATTTAATGTTCATAATGGAATTTGATATTTTGATATGGAGTTTGTACATTTCCAATTTTGGTGTGAATCAGCAAACTAAATACCATTTGACATCTTGTACGACACATAATTTAAATTAAATCCATATTGTCTTTTCCAATTTATAAATAAAAAAATTAATTTGGTAAAATAAACAAAAATATTAATGTAAAATACGGAAGTGAGAGTCACCTAATCATTTTTATCATGTTTGAGATCTTAATCCAATTACAGATAATTTGAATTAATTATTGTTTTAAATAAATATCGGGTTATCACACAATATTATTTGTTAATGGTGTGATAATGGGATGGTCTGTTTGTGGAAAAAACTTAAAAAGGACAAAATTTTGTAAATTGGTTTGAAACAAGGATATGCTATTCAAGTTGTAATAGCCCGATATTTTTTTCATTTTTTAATTGGCATATTGATACTCTACTACTATATGACAGCTATAAGATTGAATTTAATGGAGAAAATTACGGTTATGCTGGTTGATTTTATTAATGGATTGTCATTTGAATTAATATCAATAATGAATTTGCTCCAGATTTGAAAAAATATGCAGCGCTGATTGTGAGCTGCATTTATGACTCTGGAATTAGAGTCTACATTTTTTTGTAAGTTATATGAGGCCTCATTAAATCTGCCCCAATTATAGAAGGTTCTGCAGGAATACTATTTTCAACCATTGGTTCAATGCTTTTATTACAATCCTTTTATGTTTTAACTAGTTCATGTGTTGGTGAGTTGATGGATAAATAATAAATAATAGGTGATTGCTCCCATACCCATTCTTTAATAGAGGGGTATTATACCTTCCTTACTTGTACTTATGTTAGACCCTAATTCTTCATACAAATCACACCAAAACCCTATTTGTTTCAAAATCAAGTTTTGTGACCCATTAAAGAAGAGTCGTCTCTTTCAACGTCTATCTTCTTCTTTCTCTCCCTCTTTTCTCACTGCGTCTCTCTTCTTCTTTTCTGTTTCTCTCTTTTGAGAGTTGTGTTGTGGCTGAAAACAGTCTTGCAAAAAACAATCTTTTATCATCTCTTTGAATAGAGTTCTCTACCGCGCCGTCACGCCGCCGCCGCAAGTTGCTATGCACACACTCTTGATCTAAAGGCCAAGATCAGCTCGGCGAGGTCGAAAGGCGCTTGGAACCGCTCGTGAAGACATGAGGTGTGATTTGACATTTCGACCTCGCCTAGCCGATCTTGGCCTTTAGAGCAAGAGGGTATGCACAACGACTTGCTGCAATGTGCTTATATGGCCTTTTGAGCGAAGGCTATTTAGGCTGTGTTAACCCAGTCTGGAAATCACAATACACCATTGTTACATAAATATCTACTATAGCGCAGTAATCAAAAGCGGAAGACAGGCACGAAAATCAAATACCAACTCCGAAAATGAAATCTAACCTTGGTCATAAAATTACCCTTAAAGACCATATTTTACATGCAAAACCATCACATTATTAAAAAGACAATAGAAAACATGCAATCAAAGGGGCAGGGGAATTACTCAATGTCGATGCAAATGTAACAACCAGAGTATCCAAACTATGAAGTTAATTTGAACTTGAAATTTAAGATTATAAAGCAGAAACTTACATACTCATCGAGCACACTCGATTTCACACAATATAAGCCAAATCCCTCAACTGGGTAAATAGAAACAGACCAAGAATCAAAGTTATGTTCATTTTTGGCCTTTTAACTGAGATTGTGGTGTGCCCAATCACGAAACCCCCAAATCACACAGTGCAAAATGAAAATCAAATACCAACTCTGAAAACGAAATCTAACCTTGAAAAGAAGTAGTGGCCGATAACGAAAGGGCGGTGACAGCGCGGCGGCGGCGTGACGGCGCGGCAGAGAACCCTATTCAAAGAGAAGATGAAAGATTGTTTTTTGCAAGACTGTTTTCAGCCACAACACAACTCTCAAAAGAGAGAAACAGAAAAGAAGAAGAGAGACGCAGTGAGAAAAGAGGGAGAGAAAGAAGAAGATAGACGTTGAAAGAGACGACTCTTCTTTAATGGGTCACAAAACTTGATTTTGAAACAAATAGGGTTTTGGTGTGATTTGTATGAAGAATTAGGGTCTAACATAAGTACAAGTAAGGAAGGTATAATACCCCTCTATTAAAGAATGGGTATGGGAGCAATCACCTATTATTTATTATTTATCCATCAACTCACCAACACATGAACTAGTTAAAACATAAAAGGATTGTAATAAAAGCATTGAACCAATGGTTGAAAATAGTATTCCTGCAGAACCTTCTATAATTGGGGCAGATTTAATGAGGCCTCATATAACTTACAAAAAAATGTATGCAACTTCAGTATATTTGTGGAATAGGATTTTTTTTTTTACAATAAGGATAGGAAATATTTTAGTGGTGCATGATCCGATATCAAGGTAGAAATCAATATGAAAACCTTTTTGTTGGATTCCTTTGAAATGTTGTGGACTTCCAACAATGTCAAATCCATAGCCACTGATAAGGGAAAAAGGTTCCAACTCTGTGCAATTTCTTAAGTGAAATTTTGCATGATGACTAAGTGACCTTATTGTGATGTATTCGAGGTAATCAATTTAGACTGGCCTGATTATGTTATTCTCTTTCAATGGATCCTTCTGAGGGGGCCAAGGCTGCCGAATAACGGTTGAAAATGTGTGTCTCACACTCATCTACAATCAGTGAAGGCGATGATAATGGTTAGTGAATGACATTGATGTAATTTATTTGGTTAAAATAAAATCTGAAATAATATAATTTGATAACACGTTTCATGTCTATGGTGAACTAAAGGTGCAATTTCGAGTCCACAAAGTATGTATGGAACTATTTATCAGAAAGAGTATAATGCCAGAAATGACAGGCTCCTTTCAGGAATAACAGAGGTAAATGTCACTAAACTCGATCAAAATGCAATGGATTCAATTTCACTCTATGAAATTTATACAGTTATCATTATCTAAATATTAATCAGATATTAGTAAGCCGGTTACACCAATTTAATTTTCAAATCATGGGAACTTGACAAGTTTGAATGTTCATTCTGACGAACATTCACGTAATAGAGCACATAGAATGAACATTCTAGGTAAAAAACGAACAAGAATTATGAAATGTACCAAAGGTAAGCTTGCTTGCTTTCAATTTTAAAATAATATGTCACCTTAAATAATTATTTGTATAATATACAGTTATTAAAAGATATTCGATCTTCATATAACAAATGAGAACCTTAGTCCAAACCCTCCTCCCCAAATTTATATTCAGACTCCTCATACATTTGAGGGAATATCATCACACACCAAGTTTAGTTTAAACACGACATCATTGGAACTCCCCGCTAGTAAACACCGCTAGTTTGAAATTTCTTCTACTTGCAGGATCAACTAGTAAATCCTAAGACCATTTGTGTTAAAGTTTTTTCCAGAATTATGCGCGTTCTCGCGATTTCAAAGAAAAGAATGAAGATAACTGCCAGTTTCACGCGAAACCGTCGAATTTCTTCCGATAGGGACGAAGTGAAAACAAAGAAAAAATTGCAGAAAAGCAATAAAGAAAGCAAATTAAAATGCATTAATTGAAAAGAGAGTTGGTACACAGATCATACATTCTTCTCTGACTCGTTTTCTCTGTAATGTGTTGGAAGTTAGAGCGTGAGAATCTGTAATGAGTTTGTGACCATTTTTTCTTATGAGAAACTACTATTTATACAAGGAGGGAAAACACTAAAACTAACTAACTGTACAGAGAATTTAAAAAAAGAAAACTGCTTCAGCTTTCGACTAGGGTAACTGCCAGAACTTCGACGGCGAGCACTTGATTTTGACCTGCTATTGAATCCCAGCCTTCTTCTCGTCGAAATATCACCCTTCAATTCTTGTTAACTCTAAGGCTTTGTCGAATTTTCCTTCTGATACAACTCTTCTGTGTCGAAACCAACACCTTCTTCTGAGAAAACCAAAGTCAAACCCCGTTGACTGCATTTAATTTAGCCTGTCGAAATTACAGGCTAACAAATTGCCCCCCAAAAATGTCTTTTTCGACTGAAGCTTTATGTAAGGCAAAAAAGGTGACATTTTTGAAGATTCCTTTTTAACTGCTCTGATGACGTCATTAACATCACGTTGTAGCATTGATGAGAGGTTTCAGTGAAAAGTGCCCTTTGGCGCCACCGTTTCAGAGTTAGTGGGCCACGTTTTGCATTGGAACTCCCCACTACTCATTGCAAGTAACTGCTCCATTAAAGAGAAACCCAAAGGTTTCATCCTTTTACACTCAACAGCTATATAAGCTATCATTTTCTCTCCATTTTACTCTTTTCTAAAAACTTTGCAATCCCTTTTCTTCTCTTCTCTTCTTCGCGAGAACACACCTCCGCTTTCTAAACTCAGAACTCACTTAGCTAGTATCTTGTATTGCTCATCAATGGCGTCTTCGTCTCAAGCCCAATTTTCTGCTTCTGGCAAGCAACAACTCTTTACTGAACCTGCTTTGATGGAAGAAGAAACAAAAATCCTACAGTCTCGGGTATTAATCCCTTTCCCTAAACCCTTGAAATACGCATTTTTAGGACCTGTTCCGTCTTCCAGTGATGACACTACTGAAATTAGGGAAGTTTTCCCAAGTTACCATCGATACAACCCTAGAATTTTTCAAAAGGAACCCTACGTCATGAACCTCATGAGTAACCCAAGTAGAGTCTTTAGATCTTCACCACCAGTTGACAAAAATCATCTACCTTATCTCAACTGGCTCAGCAAGATAGGGTCGAAAAAGGGAAACATTTGGAAAGAACAAGGAATCTTTGACCTCATTCAGCTGTCGAAATATGACCCAAAATACCAAAGTTCTATGCTCCTTGCGTCTTTACATTTTTGGGAACTCACCACTAACAGCTTACACTTAAAGTGTGGCATGCTTACACCAACTTTGTTAGATGTGGCTGCTATCACTGGCCTGAAACCAACGGTAGAAATTTTCGACCCTAACACCACTGGCCACAACCACGAATTCGACTTCAAACGTCCCTCTTTCAAAGGATAAATCGAAGACAACCACATCACAAACATTGATGAAGTTTCCGACACTGAAAGTATTGCTTTCCTTACTTTTTGGCTTTCATTCTACGTCTTCTATTCTTCTTCACTTCAAGTAGCCAAAATGTTCATCCCCTTGGCTATCCAACTACACGAGTTTCGAGATGTGAACCTTGGACAACTCCTTCTAGGCTCACTTTATGAAAGCCTACAACAAGGAGCTTACGCACTGAAAACCCTTAAACCTGAAGGAACACTTCTGGTCTCTAGACCAATTTGGTTATTCCAATTGTGGCTTCTTGCCACTTTTGAGTCGAAACTCCAAATGTACATCCCAAGTGACTATACTGAGGTTGTTGAGCAAAGAAGCATCGAAGGGATAAGGCTTCCACTTTTGACGCCCAGAGAAATTGGAGTTTCTGAGAACTTTACTTATTTGCATCAGCATTCACAATGTTCTTGAACTGCGAAACTTTTACTTCTTCAATGGCTCCTTTCACCAAAAATTTTTTTGGGCCAACTTGGTTCACCAGGGATTTTCCAGCGACCTCACTGATCGAAGAAGAAGAAAGTAATCAGATTTGGAGAGCTTTTTTAGCTCCAAAGTTACTTTCTGCAAGAATAGCGTCTGGTAAAGCTGCCACCATGTTTGGAGTGTACGCATATCATCCAAGTCTCGTTGCGCGACAATTTGGATTATGTCAGCTTCGACCAAGTCCTTTCTTTAGGTCTAGAAAAGACATGATCCTTCCAAAAAATGAGGAAGAATGGAAAGAATGTCTCAACAGCTTTGCCAATAAACCCTTTATTTTTGAACTTGTTGAATTTGAGCCTGTATTTGCTTGTACCAAAGACTTTTCTAAGTGGTGGAAAGATTACTTTATGAGTAAACTGGCTGATGTCGAAGAAACTACTCTGCTGACAAATCTAATTTCTGCTTTTCCTCTTCCGTAGAAACAGAAGACCAAGTCACAAGGTATGCACATTCAAGAAATTCGAGCCTTTCAAAAATATTTTGAAGTTATTTATGATCC
This sequence comes from Astragalus glycyphyllos, assembly GCA_963573325.1. Taxonomy (NCBI): domain Eukaryota; kingdom Viridiplantae; phylum Streptophyta; class Magnoliopsida; order Fabales; family Fabaceae; genus Astragalus; species Astragalus glycyphyllos. Next base: position 44,676,524 of record OY754307.1, read on the forward strand.
AACAAATCTTAGTCGAACTGTTTCTCAAGCTGCAAGAGTTTTAAAAGAAAAACTTATCGAACAAATTCCAACCATGGTATTTCCACCATATGTGACAAACAAATACGCTTTCGCTTTAGCGCACAATAAACTTAAATTTCCAAGTTTGCCAACCAGTAAATTGGCTTTATCACTTCATTCACCACTTCCTCCATGGTTTATGTGTGGCTCAACTTTAGCACTCAAAATTTTTTTAACATACAAAACAGCTGAGAAAGTAGTATCGACTAAGTATGACATAAATACCTTTGACGGACACTCCATCTCGACATTCAACATGTTTGAGTTTTATCCACCACCGCAGAAGGTGATACATAAGACTCTTAGAGCTAATCATCCTCTTTTTCTATATGATTTATTAACACATTTGTCGAACGTTTGCAGCCATTCCATTATCATCTGCTCTATCAGAAGAAACAACAACAACAATTGACAAGAAAGTGCAAAGAAGCATACAAGCACTTTGTCGAAAGACAAACCACTCCAATCAAAGAAAACAGAGGTAAACATTTCATTATTCCTCTTTTAAATTGAATTACTGAACTCAATACTTATCAAATCTCTCATTTTATAGAGTAAGAAAAGATCAAATAGTTCAGCTACTGCTACTCCTCCAAAGAAGAAGAAAAGGACTAGACAGATGATTGTGAGTGACGAATCAGAGGTCGAAACGTTTGAAAACTCTCATAACCTCTTTTCAACGTTTGTACATTTCTTTGCTTTCTACTAACATGTGTGTTGAATTCTTTCAGTCTGACGAGAGTCCAGAAAGGATTCAAAAGACTGCCTCCAAACCCACTCAATCAAAACCTGTCGAAAAGCAAACAAGAAAGAACGACAAGCCACAAGAGAAAGCTCCAGAAAAGGCTAAGAAGAAAAAGAACCTTCCAAAGCCTGCGAACGCACATTCTCGCGTCGACGGAGACACCTCAAAGGTAACTAGTACACCTTCTACTTATTTCCTTTGATGATTTGAATCAGGATAACATATAACTTGGTCTATAAATTTTGAACAGGACCTTGAAAACCAACCTGTCAAAACATCCATCAAACAAACAACACTAACTTCAACTCCCTCTGTTTCTGCACCAATCAATGATCCAATGGTCGAAGCAAGACTTAATGAAGATGACCTCAACATTGCACCAGATGAAAGTACCCCAATGGCCCTTGATGATCTCCCTCTTCACCAGGAAACAACTGAGGTCGAGGACCAAGAGCATGGAGGAATTGATGTTACATTGACCGAGACTCATGCCCAAAATCAACCACAAAAGAAAAATGAAGAATTGGTTGAAAATGTCGGTCAAGATCAAACTCAAAGGGGTGATGTGATGTTCACATGGCCGAAGGCAATGACCAAATTCAAACAACTGGAGATGACATCACAATGACTGAGCCAATTGTCAATGATCCAACTTCACCTCTGAGACAAATCGAAAAGAAAGAGGAAGAGAAAGAAAGTGATGAAGAAAGTAAGGAAACTAGTGAAGATGAACATAATGATGATAACATAGAGCATGTTGACGAATCTCCTACTAAAGAGGATGAATCGACTGGTCTCAAACTCTCAACTGGCACCGCAATGAGTGAAGATGAATGGAAGGAACTGAAGAGTAAGAAACCCCTTGAAGCTCTGCAATTACTGTTGAAGACTAAAACTTCAAGTGAGCGAAAATTAATTCCCTCGACCATTTCTGCGGGTGAACACTCTGAAAGTTCCAAGGTAAACCTGCTACAAGAACTTCGCACCAGAGTCCTTTAGATAGACTTATTTCAAGCAATCGAAGAAGACCATATGGTTGCTTTCAAGATCAAAGATCTGCTGCACAAACTCAACAATCCAACAGCCAGTAATTCTCTCATCGAATTTCTTGTTTCATTTGAACCTCTATTAGAGCAAATCACAAGGGACCTTGAGAAGAAGAAGAACCATGCTTCACTTAAAGAGCGTGAAAGCACCCTGAAATTGGAAACATGGACTGCTGTCGAGGCTTCAAGAAACAAGATCTCTTCTCTACAAACCAAGGAAAAAGCTGACATGAAGGCTGTAGATGAATACGATGCTGAGATTGCTGGGTATCAAAAGGAGATTGAGAGATTGGAGTCAAAGATTAGGGAAGCAGAAAAGAAGAAATCTTCAGTCTTAAGGGAAATGAAGACTTCAGAAATTCTGGAAGCTGAAGTAAATAAGGAAGCAACCCATTGCATTGACCTCTTAGAAAAATTTGACGAACATGAAACCAAGGTCAACCAATTGGTCGAAGAAGAGAGTTTCCTCAATACAAGATTAGAGCGAGCTAAACTGTTTGAGAATTTGAAAAACAATCTCGTCTTGTAATTTGCTGTTTCATCTTCCCTTGCTTTGGAACTTTTGTAATTTTATCTTTCACTTCCACATCTTGTACTTCGACAATAGCCTTTGTTGGCATTTGATCTTTTTAACATGCCAAATTCGAGGTTTGCTCATCTTTAATCTTGCGTTATTTTAACTTCCTGCAAAATTGCCCTATACTTCTTTAAATACTTGCCATTTATTTGCAAAATTCGACCATCAGCACCTAATTCTTCAACTTCGTAGGCACCGTTAGTATATACTTGTAAAATGCGAAATGGTCCTTTCCAATTTGGTGACCATTTACCCAAAACTCTATCTTTTCTATCCATGGGTAATATGACTTTCCACACTAAATCCCCCAAGGCAAATGTTTTTGACTTAACCTTTTTATTATAAGCTCTAGCCACTCTTTCTTTTTGCCTTATAAGAACATCTAACGCATTTAGTCTTTCTTCGTCTAAATCAACCAACTCATCTAACATCATATCCCAATAAGAATCTGATGGAATTTCAAATTGCCTTTGAATTCTGGATCATATAAACAAATTTCGACTGGCAAGACTACGTCGTGTCCAAATGTGAGTCTATAAGGAGTAGTGTTAATTGATTCTCTAGGAGAATTTCGACATGCCCACAACACTTTATCAAGCGTTTTATGCCAATTTTTAGGCTTCTGCCCAATGTGTTTCTTAATCAAATTGATAATAATTTTGTTGGCCGCTTCTACTTGACCATTAGCTTGGGCATAGTATGGTGTCGAAGTTGATAACTTGAAACCAATTTCAGAAGCAAAATCAACCATTTTTCGACCAATAAAAACTGTGCCTTGGTCTGTAGTAATGGTTTCAGGAGTACCAAACCTATATAAGATGTGGTTTTGAATAAAATTTATTACTGCTTCCTGATCTACATTAGCTAAGGGAACAACCTCCACCCATTTGGTAAAATAATCTATTCCCACTAAGATAAAACGATGCCCTTTCGACGAAGTTGGTTTGATTTCACCAATCAAATCTAAAGCCCAACCTCTAAATGGCCATGGTTTTGCTATTGAATGCAATTCACTTGCAGGCACATGTTGTATTCCTGCGTGTTTTTGGCATTCTTGACAACCCTTGGCGAAATCTATGCAATCCTTCAGCATAGTTGGCCAGTATACTCCTTGTCGAAATAAAAGCCACTTCATTTTGTGACCTGCTTGATGAGATCCACAAGCTCTCCTATGAGTATTGGAAATTGCTAAATATGCCTCACTTTCATTAAGACATTTCAATAACACTCCTTCAGGAGTCTTTTTAAATAACTCATTCCCAATAATAACATAACTTAAAGCTCTATACTTGGTTTTCCTATCAGTCACTCCTGTTGGATTTTCCAAATATTCGACAATTTGCCTTCGCCAATCATCATTCGACATATTGTCAATGGCAAAAGTTTCAACTTTCAAAATTTTTAAAAGTTTTAAAATTTTCCACCAGATTTAACATCTCTGCCCCCTCAAGTTTTGTCGTTGACAATTGGGCATTGGATGAATCTGTCGAAATCTGTTTGTGTTTGATGTCTATTAGCTCTAATAGCTTTTCTTTTGAAATTTTGTATCCTGATGCTATTTGTGCCAAATCGTTTGCCTCTTGATTTTCCATACGAGGCACGTGTTTTATGTGAACAGTGTCAAACTTCTTTAACAACGTATTAGCAATGGCAAAATACATTATTAAGTTCTCTTTGATGCATTTGTATTCTTTTGTTAACTGTTTCACAATTAGTTCTGAATCTCCTTTGATTTTGACATGTTTTGACCCCAATTCTAACAAGATCTGAAGTCCTGCTATTAAGGCTTCGTATTCTGGCTCGTTGTTGGAGCATGTCCCTTCAATTTTAAACTTATATTTTGTTGGTACCTTTGTTGGTGAAATTATTAATACACCAATTCCAAAACCATTTTTGTGGCTTGATCCATCGAAGTATAACTTCCAAGGTTGGGTTTCCACTAAGTTTATTGTATTTTCAACCACTGAATGGTCAACTATGAAGTCAGCCACTATTTGACCTTTTATTGCTTTTAATGGCTGATAAGTCAAAGAGAATTCAGAAAGAGCCAAAGCCCATTTACCTATTCTACTATGTAAAATTGGTTTCGACAGCATATGTTTAATAATATCATAATGCGAATAAACATACACATCAACAGGCTTTATGTATTGCTTCAATTTTGTACAAGAGAAATACAAGCATAAACACAATTTTTCTATAGGATGATACCTAGTTTCTGCATCATTTAGAATTCTACTGATGTATTAAATGGCTCTTTCGACACCATTTTCATCTTCTTGAGCTAACATGCTTCCTATAGAAAATTCTGAAGCTGCTATATACAAAATTGGTGGCTTCATCAGGTATGCTTTAATCTCGCCGAAAGCTTGTTGGTGTTCTGCATCCCACCTAAACACATCTTCCTTCTTCAGTCGAAGTAATGGTGAAAATGCTTGAGTCTTGCCACTTAGATTTGAAATAAATCTTCTAAGGAAATTGATTTTTCCTAATAATGACTGCAATTCTTTTTTGGTCGAAGGAGCTTTCGTTTCCAAGATTGCTTTCGTCTTGTTTTGATTGATTTCAATGCCTTTTTTGTGTACAACGAAGCCCAAAAAGTCACCTGCACGAACACAGAAGGCACATTTGAGTGGATTCATTTTCAATCCATATTTTCTCATTCTTTCAAATGATTGTCGAAGATGGTCTATAGGACCAATTTCTGAGGAAGACTTAATTACGATATCATCTATGTACACTTGCATAAATTTTTCAATAAAATCATGGAACATAGAATTCATTGCCCTTTGGTACGTTGCACCAGCATTTTTTAGGCCAAATGGAATTACAACCCATTCATAGACACCTAATGCCCCTGGGCATCATAATGCTGTTTTCGACGTATCTTCTTTAGCAATATATATTTGGTTATATCTAGAATAACCATCAAGCATACTTAGGTATTCCTAACCTGCTGCTGAATCCACTAGCATTTCTGCCACTGGCATGGCATATTCATCCTTAGGTGTAGCATTATTTAAATCTCTAAAATCTATACACACTCTAAGCGTGCCATTTTTCTTAATTACAGGAACTATATTAGCAAGCCATTCGAAATACCTGGCAGTTCTGATGAACTTGCTCTTTAGTAACCTTTCTATTTTTGCTTTGATCTTCAACAGGATTTCTGGTGCAAATCTTCTTGGTGTCTGCTTCACTGGCTTCTTTCCTGGTCGAATTGGTAGTCTTATCTCAACAACGTCACGATTCAACCCCGGCATTTCATTGTAATCCCATGCAAAGCAGTCTTTGTACTCCTTTAGCAATTCGAGAATCTGCACCTTCAATGCTTGATCAATCTTAGCACTTATATATGTTGGCCTTTTCAAGGAGCCATCTCCCAAATCGATTTCTTCTAAGGGATATTGTGCTTGGATCCTTTTGGTCGAACCCATTGGATCTTTTTCAAAACCTAAAGGCTCGTCATCATAGACACAATCAAGCCTCTGGTTTTCGACAACATTGTCTTTAATTTTGTCCTCAACGGCTTCAGCAACTAATTGTTGTTGTAATTCAGCTTCTAAAACCGTTTTTAGCTTATTCACGGCCACGTAGGCCGTAATTCTATCCCATGTAGTGGGCTTTTCCATAAATAACTATTTATGGGCCTTCCCACCCTGTAGGCTTAACAGAGCCTTGTGGGTAGTTGTCTTCATCTATAACCTCTCTATCCCAAATGAATCCATAAATGGGATGAAGTATCACTGAAGGTCTAACATTGTTTTGGTTTTCATAACCAAGTTCAGAAGAAATACATGGCGCAATGTTCGCCAATTGTTTATCACAGGTTTTCTTGGTAATAGTGTTTACCTCAGCCTTGAAGTAACTCTGATCACCTTCAATATTTTCAACTAGACCATCTTCTCTCCAAATGATGAGCCTCTGGTGAACTGTCGAAGGTATTGCTCCCATACCATGGATCCATTCTCTTCCCAGCAGCATGTTGTAATTTGCCTTTGTTGAAATTACCATGAACATCATTGGTCTCCTGATGCTTCCAACAGCAAAATCAGCTTCAATGGCTCTAAGTGAGTGGCCACTTTTGCCTTCATAGTTGGTAAGAATTACATTGTGTGTTTTCAAGTCAGTCTCACACATTCCAATTCTTTTTAGCATATGTTGTGGCATTAGGTTCACAGCAGCACCACCGTCAACCAGGATTTTATTGACACCAATATTGTTCACCTTTGATTGAATATACAAAGGTTTAAGATGGTTCATCATTCCACAGTCTGGTTTTTCAAACACAGTGTGTTGCTCTTCAACGCAACCATTTTTCAGCACATAGTAACAAATTGGTTTGTAAGTTGTTTCTTCGTCGAAATCTTCTTCGACATCATTCACTTCAGAAACCACATTATACTCAATTGGGAGAATTGAGACTACACCACACAAGACGTCAAATTCTGACTCAGAATCAGCGAAATCTGAGCCCATTTCTTCGTCTAAATTGAGACCCTCTTTGATCACTGAAAGTGGTGGAAATATTCTTTCAGTAGCTGGCTTTCTAGCCATTTCAAGAGATTTTGAAGGTATTTGTTTACCTTTCTCTTTGTTGGAATTTTCCACCTTGCCTGCAACAGCAACCTTTTTTTGGCGTTGATATCTACGCCACTGAGTTCTTGTCATAGGGTTCTTCCCTTTGTAGTTATTATTATAGGCATATTTATTAGACTCAAATGCCTTGTTTTGGCTAGTAGCACAAGTACTACCCTTAACCAATTTTGCTGATTTCTGTTGATTTCCAACATTCTTTCCAGCATAATATACTGGATAATAACCAGTACTTTTTCCACCAGAGTGCACCCATTTCTCGACAGGAGACTTTGCTGGAGGAACATAAGTTTTGATCTGTTCCTTTTGAGGATTTCTTGTCGAAGTGACTTTGTATTGAATACCTCTATTGTTGTAGCTGAACTTTGGTCTTTTGTCGACCCACTTTCCTTTACGTTTCAGTTGAGGCTTAAGTCCCCCTAGATTTTTGGCAGCCTCTTTGTCGAAGATAGAACTACACCTTGGACAAAGCATAATTTCAGAATTGTTGATTTTGCAGCGATTGAGAAAATCAATCAATTCTTCTTCAGCCCTTGGATACACTATCTTCATTTTTTCAGCGTACTAGTCTTTAGTGACCATTTCGACATCAACCTTGTCGACAGCCTTCTCTACCTTAGCATTTTCAGCAACAACCTCTGTGACCTCAACCACATTGAGATCGACTTCAACAAGCAATGCATTAGCTGTTGGAAAAGGATCGACATCAATCTTCATTGGTGGCTTAGATTTGTCACCAAATTTCAGTCTTCCCTCATTTAGGGCGTTTTGCACCAAATCCCTGAAAATAACACAAGGAGAAGTGTTATGGCCCAAGAAACCATGAAATTTACAAAAACCTCTTTTCTGTCGCTGTTCCAATGGTGGAATTTTTCAGGCCTTTAGGAACTAAAATTTGACCATCAGCCACTAACAGATCAAATATTTCATCACATTTAGAAACATCATAAGTATAAGTTTTTGAAACAATTTTATCATTCTTAGGCTCAACAGGATTTTTCCTATTAGAAGTTTTCAACAATTTGCAAGTATAAGGAGGTCCTGGTTTTAGTTCTGCATTGTTAACCTCTTCTCCGACATCTTCATAAGATATGTCGTATTCTTGGTCACTGTCATTAGCTTCGACATAAGCAACCTTTTCTTTCTTATTTTGTAATCTACCTGTTCTGGCTTTTTCGGCTTTGAGTCTTTTGACTTGTCGAACTCTATCAGCCAATTGTGCCATATCTCTTAAATGGAGTGTATCTAGTTTCTTTCTTATAGTGTAATCTAGACCACCAGCAGCCATTTCGACTAACTCGTGTTCAGGCACTTGAGGAAAGCACCTTGCTTTGAGAAGTCTAAATCTATTGAGATAATCATCAATAGATTCTGCCCCCTTGCGTCGAACGCTAGCCAATTCCTTAAGACTAATTTTACATTGGCCCATATAGAATTGTTCGTGAAAGGCCTTCTCTAACTGACTCCAATTAAATATGGAATTTGGAGGCAGGGTGGTGAACCATGTAAACGCATTCTTAGTTAAAGAATTTGGAAAGTATTTCATTCTTAAATTCTCGTTATGTGCAATATCACCAGCCTCAGTCAAATAACGAGCCACGTGTTCGACAGTAGATTCACTGGTTTCTCCAGCAAATTTTGTGAACTTAGGGATTTTCCATCCCCTAGGCAGCTCTGTTTGTAAGGTGTATTCCGACAATGGCGACACAAAATTAGGCCTATGTAAACCTAAGTTAAGGCCATTCTGAGCTAGAATAGTTTCGACCATATTAGCCAGATTATTTTGTGCTCCAAAATTGTTTTGTTGCACTTGTCTGACTACTTCATCTGCATTTTGGTTTCTATTTACTAACACAACTTCAGGGATTGCCTCTACCCTCATAGGCTCTTCGACAACCTGTTGTTGTCCTTGGTTTCCCTGATTTATAGGTATTGGATCGTTAGGCCTCAACAAGTACTTCGACAGGCCTGACATTCTGAATTTGGGGAATTTGTTGGTTATGGACTGGTGGAGTACCAAAGAAATCAGCAATTCTGCCCATTTGCACTGCTAACATTTGGTAACTGCTATTAGTGTTTTGTATCAAAGGATTAAACACTGTACCAATTTGTTGTGTTAACATATTGACCATATCATGATTGCTATCATCCATTTGTTGCCTCATTGCCAACAAAGATGTTGTAGTCAAATTGGGTTGGGCATTTCGACTAAAAACGCCTTCTGATGAACTATGAGTAGGGGAATAGCCTGCGATTGCATTTTCTGCAAAAGTAGACGAATTTGTCTGAAGGCCTGCCATCAAAGCCTTTGGCATGCCATATGGGTAAGGTCTACCACTCATAGTAAATGGCAAATTTCCAACCATTGGATTTGCCATCAAAGGACTCGTAGGTCCTACTATTGGTGGCACAGAAGCCATTGTATTAACATTCGTTAATGCTGTAGTGGTCATCATTGACACAGAGGTAATTATGGAAGAAGTTATAGGAGTTACTCCCATTGTTGTCGAAAAAGGCATAGCAACGGTTATGCCTGCGACATTTGCAGCGTTAACATCACTAACTGTAGTTTGTTCTTGTGTACTTTGTGCATTTGATGCAAAAGCATTACTTGTACTAGAGCGTGCCATCTCTGAATGATGTTTACCACTCCTTAATTGCATGCACAGATAAACACAAAGTTTAAGAATTCAACGAAAAAACTTTCAAATTAGCACAAACGTCCCACCGGGCGTGTCAATTTGTTTACCGTGGTTTTTGGTAAACACCGCTAGTTTGAAATTTCTTCTACTTGCAGGATCAACTAGTAAATCCTAAGACCATTTGTGTTAAAGTTTTTTCCAGAATTATGTGTGTTCTTGCGGTTTCAAAGAAAAGAATGAAGATAACTGCCAGTTTCACGCGAAACCGTCGAATTTCTTCACATAGGAACGAAGTGAGAACAAATAAAAAATTGCAGAAAAGCAATAAAGAAAGCAAATTAAAATGCATTAATTGAAAAGAGAGTTGGTACACAGATCATACATTCTTCTCTGACTCGTTTTCTCTGTAATGTGTTGGAAGTTAGAGCGTGAGAATCTGTAATGAGTTTGTGACCCTTTTTTCCTATGAGAAACTACTATTTATACAAGGAGGGAAAACACTAAAACTAACTAATTGTATAGAGAATTTCAAAAAAGAAAACTGCTTCAGCCTTTGACTAGCGTAACTGCCAAAACTTCGACGACGAGCACTTGATTTTGACCTGCTATTGAATCTCAGCCTTCTTCTCGTCGAAATATCACCCTTCAATTCTTGTTAAGTCTAAGGCTTTGTCGAATTTGCCTTCTGATACAACTCTTCTGTGTCGAAACCAACACCTTCTTCTGAGAAAAACAAAGTCAAACCCCGTTGACTGCATTTAATTTAGTCTGTCGAAATTACAGGCTAACACAACTGAATTTACGTTATGACCTCTTTATGCAATATTATAATTTATATTAATCTAGATGATTGGGTGCTAATGTAGCGTTTTATGCAATTACCCTAAGTTTTGGCAATCTGACATGCATTTGCTCTTATTGTAATGCCACCATGTGGTTCGAGGAAAGAGCAGAGAAAAAGAAGACAAATGTTACCTTTTCAACGTGCCATGTTTTTTATTTTAATAAAAGAAAAAGACAGAGAGGCAGAAAACTAAGCTCTTTATTATATTCATACTATATGTACTTTTTTGACCGCTTCCTTCCTTATTCATTCTCTTTATTATATTCATATCATATGTATTTTTTTTTGTACAAGACGTGTGACCCTGATAAAACAATCGCGCATAAGTACACAAAAGTCTCAAACACAGATCAACAATTAAAATTATTGGTGTGCGAAAAGTGAGTGTAAATATACATAGGTGGATGGATGAAACATTTTTAATTTGTAATAAATGGATCGGATGAATTTTTTGTTGGATAGATTAGATAGATGATGGACAATTGGATAATTTTGACACCTTAATCATATATATTGTCGTTGATCACTTCTGACCATTTTCTCACTCTCTCACTCACCAGAACCTCTTTCCTCTCACTCATCACTTCTCTCTCAATGAACACTCACCGTTCACCACTCTTCACTCAACACTCATCACACATTTTTCCGTTCATCAGAAGCTCTTCTCTCTCACTCAAGATCTGCACGTCTTCAAGATCTGCTCAGGCAAAAGTACCGCTTTTCCCTTTGCAGACCCGGATCGTGTCCATCCAGAGCATTAAATGATGTGTGTGTGTGCTCAATCTGTGTTTTTTTTCTTGTGTGTTCGTTCAATCTTTAATTTTTCTTCAATCTTTCATTTGAACAATATCTTGTTGGCAGTTCTTTGCTTAGTTGCAATCAGGTGATAGAAAATCATTTGTCGCAAAGTTATGATCAAAATATGGCCATGGTCGGGTTGGATTCCATGGAAAACTCGAATGATACCTTTGAGGATTTTGTAAGTATATATTGATTGTGGTATTCTCTTATAATAATTGCTGATTAATTTTTAATTAGTAAAAATCTGCAAGTAGTTTCATATAGCTGTGCCTGTGTCAGCTAAACAATAGTTGGTCACATTGGATAGGGCTGTAAATTTTCAGCTAAACAATTATGATGCAATTTAGCCAATGGACCTAGCTATGCTAAACTTGCTTTATAATTTTCAGTGCAGATCTTATTTTATGTTTCATGGATTGGATGTAAGCAAGCCACAATTATTCTTCAAATACTTACCTATTCTTTTATTCTTTGAGAGCTATGTTTATCAGGTAAACACTAGATTGCTAAATTCAGTGACCCTTTTATTTGTTGTGTTGAAATATTTTTTGCTAAAAAATGTGGGGTTCCTAAAAAATGTTCTGATATGTGTGTCTAGAAGAGGGTGATGTAGGCCATTTTTCCACTAGGAAGCATATGTTTTGCGAATCTTTTCATTCATACTTTTCCGTATTAACTTTTTTAGTTCATGAAGTATGTTCCAATAGTAAATATGAAATCTGCAAAAGCTTCTATTTGTTTTGAAGATTTGTAGTTGTTATGGTGCAGCTGGATAATATAAATGAGGAGTTGCTGCAAGCACCAAAAGGGAAATATGAGGTGAATGGTGGTTGCATTTGGGACATGCTGTGGCAATTTCAATCTTAACTTTTATAAGAAAAAATTCCAACTTACACAATTTAATGTTGCATATGTAGATAGCAGCTCAAGATTTGGTTTCTTGCTTCTTGAATGACCCATGGAGACCACTTATGACCGTTTTTGAACACAAAGGCCTTTTGACTGAAAGGTATTTACTTTGAGTTCAATAACATTTTGTTCTTATCTTCGGAGTAGGTTAAGTTGATCCTAATCATGGTTTTTTGTTTTTTTTGTTGCTTGATGAGCAAAGGATAAGAGAAGAACTTAGACATGGAGAAGAGTACTGGGGTCTTGAAAGAAAGTTGTGTCATGCATTGGCAAACAAAGAGGAGGTATGAATTATTTATGCACACTTTTCATTCTCAGAGTGGATATACAATGAGTGGAATCCTTCTCAAAGTACCATGTTTGAAATCTAATAGATAATTTGCTACTCAGATTCTTATTGATGATGTGATGAAGGCTATGCATTTAAGGTCGTTTGATTATCGGGTGATGAGTCTTCTTCTCTATCAACTGTGAGGAGCTAAGGTAAATCTGATAAGCAAAAAAGGCCAGCAACATAAATTTCTTGACATGAAAATATCTCATTGGGATATATCTCTTCTTCTGAATCTGTTTTGAAGGTTGAGGAGTTGCATATGGAGTTTCTTTCTGTATCAGTGTTCTTAACGGAAATTTTCGATGACCTGTAAGTACTAACAACATGCACATACATAGATTCAGTCTTATTGTAGCAGCCTAGCAGGTTTCAATATTATAATTTAGCTTAACATAATTATTCGGTTGTGATATTGTTGCAGGTATGACTATGAGGTGAGTTCAATATTCCAAATTTTGTAAGCACCAGCTGTCATAATTAAGGTTGTCTGAATCTTAAATTGACTAAAAGCTCTCATACAGGATGATGTTTTAGAAAATAGTTTCAACATTCTGCGCTTCTTTATCAGAATATATGGAGGTTCAGCTGCCACTGCCATGTTGGTGAGTATGTCAAACTTATCGCGAATGTATATTTGCTTATCGAATATATATGTAGTTATAATAAGTTATAACTCTAAAATAAGTTTATTTAGTATCTGTATGAATTTTCATTTCCAGACTAAGTGCATTACTGAGGCTAAAAGTAAGTATGAAAGTTTATTGGAATTACTGGATCCGCAGCTGTCCCTGAGCTACCAGAAAAGGTGTGCTGAAGCCAATAAAGAAGGTAATTTACTGGAGTGAGTCAAGTAAAAGCATTCTGGAAGTATAATTAGATCATAAACTGTATCCTACAAAAAAATTCAGGTGGAAAGATATCAGTGAACCCTCTTTGCAAGTGGAGTATTCCAACTGTAATTCAAGATGAAGAATTGTACAGAAACAAGTTGAAATCTGATACTTCCTAAGTATAAACCTGATCTGTGTCACTGAGGTAATCTGCACATTCTAGTGTATAAAGGTCCTAATGCATGTTGGTATTTTAGGAATATGTGTATTTATACACCTAAATCATTGCATTGGAGATCTCTAAATATAAACCTGATCTGTGACACTGAGGTAATCTTTCATATTGCATTGTAATTATAGGTGGATTCCAAGAACAGTTGTGTCTCTAGCTTAGTCTTGATTTCCAGTTTAATATCCTTTATTGTTCCTTTAGCTTAATTTCCAGTTTCAATTTAGTCATCTTTTTAACCAAGTTAGTCCCAAATGTTAACAAAGTTGGTCTAATTGGAAATGTATTAAACTTTGGCTTTCTGCAATTAGCTTTTTTGGATATGGTTTGAGCCACAACTGGCAAATTGAGTGTTTGGCACACTTGCATTTTCTCCTTGTTGATGGTTCATGAGTTCACGCTCAAGAATAATAATGTTTGAGAACATGTACCACTTTGTCAAAAAATATCAATTACAAAATTGAAACTAGAGATTAGAAAGATTTAAAAGAATTGATTTGGACTACTTATACCCACAAATGCATTATCTTTTCGAAAGCCTTGAATATAAAAACTTCATAGTTAAGCATGCAAGTGAGGACGACGCACGTTGAAAAGACATTTCGACAATCCTAAAAAGCAGTCTCCAAGACTTCTTGTGCAAAAAAATAACATATCGAGATATTCAATTTGCTGTTCTGATCATGAAAACCAAAGAATTTAGAATTCCATGTGATATGAATGTGAATTCCTTAGTACTTTCATTTTCAGATGGGGTCATATTACCTTTTTGTAGAAAGAAAGAAAATTACACATATTTAGACACATTTTATTTTATATTAGTAGCTATATTTTTTTATCATTTCTACATAGTTTTTTTTCATTTTAGAGTTACTTAAACTTAAACTCTGACTCTAACATACAGGTGACATAAAATTTGAGTGAAATTAAAATTTTCATTTAAACCTGAGTTCAGAAGAAAGGTACTCGACATTTTTCGTCTCCTAATGGTAAATAATTGAATCCCCCATTGGAAAATTAAAAAAAATAAATTTGAAAGATAAAATTATTTTACTGCATCTTGATGAAAATCACCACTCTTTTGGTGACTGTAAGAATTAAGTAGAAAAGACACTATCCTGCACAAAAATGGAAAAACATTTTTAGTAGATGAATCTTTTGCAACTTTGATACAAATTCTAATTCTGGCCCAACTACACGGCCCAATGATGGCAGCACTAGGCCCACTCGCACAAGGAAGCTCCCAGCAAAGTTCCAGAACCACCTCATTTACAAATAAGATTCCTATTCTAGAATAAGTGACTTAGCAAATCATTTGTTAAGATTTGCATATCCATTTCTGTTAAGCATCTTTTATATTCCATATGCTATTGTACTAAGCTATGCTTATATATGCTTGTACTTTTCATTATGAGATCATCAATGAATATTATATCAATTCCAGTACGTCTCTCTATATCACTTGCTTTAGGAGTTTCTCAGTTCTCGAATACTAAGTGTTAACATTGGTGCTTTCATTGTGTGTGCACTCCCTTCCCTATGGCCGCTCCACCACCACCACCAGATCGTTTTGACGAAATCGCTCGCCAGCTCGCTTCTCTAACTACCCAAATCGCCGAAGTTCGTCAACGCCTTGATAACTCTCTGTCTTCTTCTGTTGCGTCTCGTGGAACGGTGGAATCCTCTAATCGCCCCCGATTTGACGGTGGCGATGCTCATGGCTGGATTTTTAAAATCTCGCAGTTCTTCACATATCATCAGACACCGCCGGAGGAGAGGATCACCATCGCTTTGTTCTACCTTGACAGTGCTGCCCTTGCCTGGTACCAATGGATGTACAAGAATCAGCAAATTGCTTCTTGGGATCAGTTCCTCACGGCGCTGGAAACACATTTCGCTGTTCAAACTCACACAGACTTCCACAGTGGCCACATACCTCACTGAGTTCGAAGCCCTTGCCAATCGCCTCGAGGGACTCTCCAATGCTGATCTACTAAGTTGTTTTATCTCTGGGCTCAAAATTGAAATTCGCCATGAAGTGCTTGCTCAACAACCAACTTACTCTCCCAAGCTGCGGGGCTGGCCTGCTTGCAAGAGGATAAACCTCAGGATATTGCACGAGCTTGCTCTCGTCCTTGGCAGCCGTCTTCAACTCCCAAACCTCCTCTCAAGGCAATTCCTGACAACACACCACCAGCGAAATCATCACCAGGGCTTCTCCCCACACCTCAGAGCAAACCTCGCTTTCGCCATTTGTCTGGTTCGGAGATGGATGAACGACGCGAAAAGGGCTCTGTTTCAATTGTGACCAGAAGTGGTCACGCCAACACAAATGTGGTGGTCACGTTTTCCTTATGCTTGCTAACGATGATGAGTTTTCTCCATTGACAGGTGATTTGGAGCAAGCGGTGGCTATGCTAGACTCTGCCGATCCCATAGGCACTGATCTTCTCTCTCAGGCCGCTCAATTAAGCTTGCACACTCTCTCCGGTGCTCCCGCTGCAGACACGATTCGGATCCTGGGGTATATCGGGTCTCATCCGGTTCGGGTCCTCATTGACGGAGGCAGTACACACAATTTTATACAGGATTCCATTGCAGCTGAATTGGGCCTGGTGCATGACCCAATTTCCCCATTCAATGTTATAGTGGGAAGTGGTCAAGAATTGATTTGTTCCAAGGTTTGCCCTCATGTCTCTCTTTTGATCCAAAGCCACACATTCACCGTTGATCTGTATACTTTGGGACTACGGGGTGCTGACATTGTGCTAGGAGCCCAGTGGCTTAAACAAATTGGACCCGTATTGATGAATTATACTACCCTCAGCCTCTCCTTTTTTCACAACAACACTTGTATTAACTTACAAGGAGAGCAACCCACTCCCACTGTAAGTCTTCACTACCTTCACAAAACGACCCGTTCCGAACCCGAAGCCCAATTCTTCTCCCTTCACCTTATTGGACCCATAACTGACCCACCCAATCCCCTCACTGGACCCAAATCCCTTATCCCTGATAACAACCCGCTTGCCACCCAATTCCAAACCCTAATTTCCAAACACACCCACCTCTTCTCTGACCCTTCATCTCTCCCACCACCACGTCCCACAGATCATACCATACCCCTTGTCCCAAATGCTTCTCCGGTCAACGTTCACCCCTACCGTTACCCCCACTCACTGAAACTTGAAATTAAATCACAAGTCACCAAACTCCTTTCCACTGGGTGGATTCAACCTAGCACAAGCCCCTTTTCTTCTCCAGTTCTGTTGTTGAAGAAGAAGGATGGGTCGTGGCGGATGTGTGTGGATTACCGTGCGCTCAATGCTCTTACAGTGCGTGATAGATTCCCGTTGCCAACAATTGATGAGCTATTGGATGAGCTTGGCCATGCTCGTGTATTTTCCAAATTGGATCTTACATCTGGCTTCCACCAGATACGTGTGGCACCTGAGGACATTCCAAAGACGACATTTCTGACACATGATGGCCACTATGAATATCGTGGGATGCCGTTTGGTTTGTGCAACGCGCCTTCCACATTCCAAGCTACAATGAATGATATCTTCAGAGCACTTCTCAGAAAAATTGTCATCGTTTTCTTCGATGATATCTTGGTATTCAGTCCTACCATGGAAGCTCACTTGGATCATATTACTCAGGTATTTTCTATTCTTGAGACTCATCAATTCCATTTAAAGCCCGGTAAGTGCTCTTTTTGTCAAAATCAAATTGCATACTTGGGTCATGTTGTGGAGGCTGGAACTGTGGCACCAGACCGTAGCAAAATTCAGGGGATTTTGGATTGGCCGATCCCTAAGTCAACCAAGAGCTTGCGTGGATTTCTTGGTCTTGCAGGGTTTTATCGCCGTTTTGTGCGTAATTATGCTGTTCTTGCCAACCCTCTTACGTCACTATTGAAAAAGAATGCATTTGAATGGTGCCAATCTGCTCAAGAGGCTTTTGAGAAGTTGAAAATTGCTCTTGCCACTGCTCCAGTCCTGTTATTGCCAGATTTCTCTGTGCCTTTTGTGGTTCAAACCGATGCTTCAGGTCTCGCCATGGGAGCAATTCTCTTGCAGGGTTCCCACCCCATAGCCTATTTCAGCAAAATGTTTTGCCCTCGGCTCTCCAAGGCTTCCACTTATATCCGTGAGCTCCATGCCATCACAAGTGCTGTTAAGAGATGGCGCCAATATCTATTGGGTACATTTTTCACTATCCAAACTGATCATAGAAGTGTCAAGGAATTGCTCACTCAAGTCATTCAAACCCCAGAGCAGCAATATTATCTCTCAAAGCTATTGGGGTATCACTATGACATTCAATATAAACCGGGCAAGACCAACGTGGTGGCTGATGCCCTTTCTCGCTGCTATGAGACCACTCCAGCTAAGTTGCATATGCTTTCTGTGCCTCAATTTCTGTTTATTAATGAGCTAAGGTAAGAGTTGGCCTCCACTCCCTCTTACCAGGAGCTGTGCAACAAGGTGGCAGCAGACCCCCTTGAATTCCCAGGCTTCACCATGTCTAATGGGCTGCTATTGTTAAATGGTAAGATTTGGATACCATCCACTTCTCGCTTCAAGGAGTTGTTGTTGAAAGAATTTCATGAGACACCTATAGGTGGCCATGCTAGGGTCGTGAAGACTCATAAGCGTCTCGCTGCAAATTTTTATTGGGAAGCAATGCTCCTTGACGTCAAGGAGTTTGTTGCTAAATGCTTGGTGTGTCAGCAAACCAAGTATTCCACTAGCAAGCCTGCATGGTTATTTCAGCCTTTACCCATTCCTTCTAGCAGTTGGGAGGACATCTCCCTTGATTTTGTTATGGCTTGCCACTATCCGGAGGATTTTCAACCTTGTTTGTTGTGGTCGATCGCTTCTCCAAATATGTGCACTTAGGGGCCCTCCCTCCTCATTACACAGCTCACAAGGTAGCAGAACTTTTTGTTAACACTGTCTGCAAGCTACACGGCTTACCTCGCAGCATTGTCTCCGATAGGGATCCGATTTTCATCAGCAAGTTCTGGGCAGAATTGTTTAAATTCAGTGGCACCTTGCTTTGTATGAGTTCCTCATATCATCCTCAAACCGACGGCCAAACGGAGGTGACAAATAGGACGATAGAGCAGTATCTATGTGCCTTTGTGCACCACAAACCCTCCTTGTGGCACCGCTATTTACCTTGGGCTGAGTATCACTACAACACTTCATTTCATACATCCACCGGTATGACCCCTTTTCAGGTTGTCTATGGCAAGGAACCCCCTACCATTCCTTCATATACTACTGGCACATCCAATGTAGCAGCAAGTGATGATTTGCTCTGCGACCGTGAAGCTGTGTTGGAATTACTACGCAGAAACTTATCTAAAGCTCATGCCAGAATGAAAACTATTGCTGATAGTAAAAGGAGGGAAGTCACTTTTGAAGTTGGCTCATATATTCATGTGAAGCTCCAGCCATACAAGCAAACTTCACTCTCTGGTTTGAAATACAACAAGCTACACAAACGCTTTTATGGACCATTTCGTGTCCTTGAGCGTCTGGGTCCTGTGGCTTACCGTTTGGAGCTCCCTTCATATTCAAAAATCCACAATGTTTTCCATTGCTCTCTCCTGAAGCAATACTTAGGGCCTATACCTCCTCCAGTCCCTCTGCTGCCTCCTACTTCAGTGGATAATCACCCTGTGCTCGCCCCTTTAACTATCATTGCTTTGCGCACCATTCTTGTCAGTGGACAGCCACAACAGCAAGTTTTGGTGCAATGGGATGGACTTCCACCAGAGGATACAACATGGGAAGATTGGCAAGACTTGCGAGCTACTTACAACCTTGAGGACAAGGTTGAATTCGAAGGGGAGGGTATTGATACAGATTCTAATTCTGGCTTACACGGCCCAATGATGGCAGCACTAGGCCCACTCGCACAAGGAAGCTCCCAGCAAAGTTCCAGAACCACCTCATTTACAAATAAGATTCCTATTCTAGAATGAGTGACTTAGCAAATCATTTGTTAAGATTTGCATATCCATTTCTGTTAGCATCTTCCCATTTCTATTAAGCATCTTTTATATTCCATATGCTATTGTACTAAGCTATGCTTATATATGCTTGTACTTTTCATTATGAGATCATCAATGAATATTATATCAATTCCAGTACCTCTCTCTATATCACTTGCTCTAGGAGTTTCTCGGTTCTCGAATACTGAGTGTAACAACCTTTCAATGGAAAACGGTCCGCATAGGTCTGGTCACTCAGTGTCACAATCCGTCTCAGTAGTACGATGTCAACAATGTAATGTAATGGCAGCTTTGACTAATGGCAACATGGAATCCACAAACATTAAAAAGGAAACTGATAAACGCAAATAGTTCTTGTACCTTTGAGCTTATTTTGGGAAACTTGTTTAAATCAAAGGTTTTGTTGGTCGAACCGCTTAAACAAGTGAACTGAAGACGGTAATGGGTCATGGTTCAATCGATCGAAACGTTTGGTTGGTTGGGTTTTTAAAACACTGGTTTAATCTTTTAACTTGGATGTTCTAAGACTTGGGTTGAACGAGTAACGAATTAGATGAACCAAAACAAAATCGGCGAAACTGATAGTTAATAGCTTTATAAAATATTAGTTATGCAACGCCATATGATTTTGAGTTGCTTAGCTATAAATAAACACATGGAAAAGGTGTATGGACAAAATGAAATGTTAGAATAAACCATAACAAACTAATGCACACAGGATGACGTGTAATATGGTGTTTTTTTCCCTTCAATTTTCTTTGTATTTCTGACTTTTCTTAACAAGCTATTCATACAGAATAACACTACTCATAAACATATACAGTTGGTTATACAAATAACTTATTCTTAGTTGACTGAAAAAAAAAAAGCAACTTATTCTTTGAAGAAAGTGGATGTCCTAGGCTATAAACATATATGGTTTGAGGGGTTGCAGTAGGATTTTCATAGTATTCCAAATTTTGTTGTTGACGCCGTTAAGGCTGTATAAGACTTTTTTCCTTAAGGATTTCTAGATTGCTTTCTCTTGGTGTGTAGCCCTTGAGTTTACCGAAAAAAGGATATCCTTATAGGGAAATATAGAACATTAACATATTCATCTCTCTCTCTCTCTCTCTCTCTCTCTCTCTCTCTCTCTCACTCAATATAGAAACACCTCAGCTCGAATTTGATGCTTAACATGTCCAGACTCCTTATCCGCTTTTATAGGAGGAAGTTGCCAACGACTACATCTTGACCTTGTCCACTGTACACCCAGACTCCGAGGTAACAAGGACTCAAAACTCTATCTCTGCGTGGAAGCATGAATTGTTCAACTAGGGCTCTCCAAGTATAAATTGGGGGCTTGACCCCAAATTTGTTCACTTCACTTTTACCTTAGTCATTCACCGCTCTTCTTAACCCTTAAACAAGCATTGGAGTATGTTCTACATGTATCCTCCCCCTTGGAACTTTGAAAGCGAGATCCACCACTAGAAGTAGAGTCACCATTGTGCTAATTAGAACATTATTAACATTTTCATGTCTGTCCGTGTCCGTATCGGTACTTTATAGATGATAATTATCTCACATGAGACTGTTGATTTTATAGGAATTATAATAATGAGGACCAAATAGTGTTTTAATAAGCAGACACACAAAATCCTTTGGCATAAGAAGGCACTACTAGATGGAAATTCCCATGAAGAAGTGAGACGAAAATTAGACAGTAGCACATTAATTTTGTGTTGTTGTGTTTTTTACTCCAGCCAATAGATACAAAAATGCTATCACTTTCAACACAGCTACTTATAAATGGTCTCAAACTGCTAATAGAATAGTGGCCAAAGGGTCCTTGATACTTGTGTGGATTCTCCTAATTTGTTTTCCTTTATTGAAAAGTCTTTTTCTGCGACACTCTGCCCCCCACCCCCAACTACTATCGCCCCCCCCCCCCCTATCTATCCTTCTTAATTTATTCATGCCTCCCCTCTTCCTCTCACTATACGCCACAACTACAAAAAACATTCATGACTCTAAACTGTTTGGTAAAAGTAGCTTATAAAAATTTTTTACGTAAACAGACATTTGTAATTAATGCTTACAAATGCGAGAGAAATTCATTTAATGGAGGATAAGTGAGAAATTTAATTAAAGTAACGAGGGTAAAGTTGGGAGAAAAAATAAAACGCTATAAGCTAGTGAAAAAACGCTAAAAGCTAGTTATGCCAAACACTTACAACTAGCGGATCCGCTATAAACTATCCACTGTAAACTAGTGGATGAGCATTGCCAAACAGAGTCATAGTCTTTTTGTCACATTAGACAAACCTCAATGCTCAATACAATGCGGGTCCACCTTCTTTTTATATTAAAAAGTTGAAAAAGTAAATTATTGTTGAAATGTAATGATATAGAATTGGTAGTTAGATCAATTATTTAAATTTATAAAATTTGAAGAGTTTAATTGTTATTCACAGTGAGTGTAATGATATAAGCAATATTGAAGTGTTAGCATCGGTGTTAGAGAGTTTGGGATGTATGTATAAATTATAACAAGATTGTAGTACTTATTAGATAACAAGATGTGTATATGTGAGACACGTGGGAACTCAATGCTCTTGGCCTCTTGCAACTTGCAAAGGCATGAGGATATGACTACTTAAGTCACAATTAATTTTTCCATTTAGTTTTTTGGGATGGGGAATGAGTTTTTCAACAAGTGACATGATACTAGGCATCATTCATGGCTTCACTTAATTCACATCAGAACAGACAAAACTCCACCACCAACACCATCTTGTTAATTATCATACTTCTTCTACTGCACATTCTGCTATGTCCAGTTTCTTGCTTCAATCAACCACACCCTTCAATTCCTCCAAGGGTAAGTTTTTATTAATAAAATAAAAACATTTTTTTTCCACTCATCTATTTTAAACATTTCAGATGGGTATTTTATATTTGTGCAGGATTTGTTATATGAGGAGAAAATCAGGCTTGGTTCAATTCCTCCAACATGCCACAACAAGTGCAATCAATGTCATCCATGCATGGCAGTTCAAGTTCCAACTTCACCTAGCCATGACCATGTCAAACCAGGTACCATAGAAGAAGAAGGTTTCTTTCTTCAAGGTAACAACAGGTACTCCAATTACAAGCCATTGAGTTGGAAATGTCATTGTGGGGGACACTTCTTCATTCCTTAGAAAAATTATTTCTTTCTTATCCTTGTGGAGATTATTGTAAAATGGAAAATGCCCTTTTTCTTATTTTATTTTATTTTATTTTATTTTATTTCTTGGTTTCAATTATTGCTCCTTGAAGGGTCAATGGGGATTGCTTGAGTTTTCACTTGCGTCAGCAATATTGATTTTGTTCATTGGAGTTTGATACACTTGTACAGAGTTTGTTACTGACCTGATATCTCACTTTATGGATCATCTGATCTATCTACATTTTGTAAAAGTTTCATTTGATTCGCTTTTGTCATGTTTTTTGTTTAATTGAATTCTCTTTCCAGTTAAAAAAAGACTAATTGCTAACTTTGGTGTAAATTTCTTAAATAGTATATCAGTTGTATGGTTAGTGCGAGTAAAATATATATTTGTCAGTTGTCTCTATAGAATTATAGTTAGCAGTGGCTACATGAAATTTGTTTGTTGTTGTGATAGTTCAAGTTCATGGTTGTTCATTGGAAATGTTCTTTCCTTTTTCCTGATGATGACCATAAGCACATCATCGTCTTCTTGGATGTTTTGTTGGTCAGAATGTTGGAATTTTCAAGGCCCACCACCACTACATCTAGCAGTGAAAACTTTTACCGGACAATAATTGTTTTTGTAATGACAAAATGAGTGAATACAAAGAGAAAATTGGACTTGTATCTCAGTTCAAGATCTTGAATTCGAATTTTAGATGTAGCAAAAATTCTGTCAGGAGGAGAGAACCATACGGATCGGCAAAACTTGATTTACATCTGGCCAATAAAGTTTTTCGACGTAAATGCCGGTGGATACTATGTACCAATAACACAGTAACTAAAAGAACACTGTAAGCTGTGAATTTTTTTTGTTTTCAAATTAAGCTATGAAACTCTATAGTCTATAGCTAATGTGGTGGCCCTGGTGGGTTATCCCTTGAATGGGCCACTAGGCCTGTGCAATGAATCACAACCTTTTGACCCAATCAAAGATATGCCCATGGTTTTCCCAACCTCTCTCCTACTCATCACACACCTCAAACCTAAAATATTCCAAAATTACCCTCACATGGAACACGCGTGGAAACCCCCTCACGTTGTATTTTAGAATGGTACGACAGTGAATCTCCGGACTAGTTCAGTTGCCTATCCCCGAACGTTTAAAAATGTGAAAAAAGAGGGTACCAGTTAGGCTTCTCACAATTGTGCTACACATGTCATTCCTATGAATTCCAGATTTTAATGGGTTTGGGGACAAGCAACCGAACCAGTTTGGGGAAAGGCAATCGAACCAGTTCGGCAGCAGAGTCCCGTACGGGCCGTACCTATTAAAATGTGAAAAGGGGGGGTGTTTACCAAAAGTTGTAATTTTAACAGGTACGACAATGCTGATCCGAACTGGTTCGGTTGCCTGTCTCCGAACCCATTAAAATCTGACAAAAAAAAGACGGACACGCTTGGACCAATATTCTTCATTGTATCTTTGAACAAAGAAAGATTTCCACTTTGCTCCAATAGGGTTCCTAGAGTTTGCTAGGGGTTGTTCGGCGCAACAAGTGCTACTGGGTTGACACGTGTAACACTTCAACTCTGGCGCAACAGGCATCGCGTTCCTCTTTTTATCCAACCTTCTCAAACACTTCTTCCTCCCATGCTTCCAAATACCAAATCTTGTCGCCGTTGTACCTCCATCTCGGACCTCCCTCTTTTGGTGCAAGTAGGGGGCTCCTATACTCTCCTACAATGCGATTCCTCTCCCCAGCTAAGGGGGTGTTGGAGGATTGTTCTCTAATTGTACCATCGTTTGATGTCATTCCCGCGCTTGCCTCCAGAGAATGGAAAGTGTGAGGGAGTTCAAAATATAGAAGTTCAAGAGCACCCAATAGGAGACACATCTCTTCATGAACTTAAGGTCCTTCTTGAATAGATATGTTATATCATGAGCTTACATATGTGTCTATACATGAAGAGACACGTGCATGAAATGTCACATTCCTTACTTTGATACATGAAAGATTGTTTTCTCTCACCAAACGACATGAGTTTCTCTACGGATAGAGTTTCTCTACATGCATAATCGAAAATGAAAATATTTTGTTTATGTCAAAATCTACCTAATTAATCGTTCTAAATCATTTCATTTCTTCTCTTATGGACAAATTGAAGTTCGAAACTATTGTTCTGCAAATACCATTGACGGTTGCTTGGTGTGGGGAACTTCATTGTATCTTGTAGGGGATTCTCTAATCTTCAGTTATCCTATTGCATAAAATCTAGAGTAATATCTTGAACCTAAAGGTTTGTGTTTTGCACAAGCGTTGGGGCAAAGCTGACGCGAGACCAAAGAAATCAAAGCTAAGGCTTTAGACTTAAAAAAAACATATTTTATCAAAATAAAAAAGACCTCCTAACCCTTTTGTGTGATATTTTAGAAATTCTAAAGTAAGTCTTCAATCTTGTCCCAAAACTAACACTCTTTTCTCTTCTATTTGGTGCATAAACTAAATAAAAATAAAAAGTAATTTCTAAAATTGTAAAATCTATTGCATAGTCTTTAGTCTCTAAAGTTTTATAAGTAATTTCTAAAATTTTGGGAAATCCATCTCATAAAAATTTAGAGATTATTATAAAATACAAAAAATTACATAAAATTATGATAATTTAAATATTGTTATTTATTCTAAAAGGCCTCACATGAGAGTTTGTTTTGGGTCTCAATGCTTGTCGAGTTAGCTCTGCTTTGGAGTCTTGCATAATGGTGAATTCATCTTCTTCTTTGTTCTTTATTTTAACTTATGATCTTTTATTGTTTTCTCATATTAGTTGTAACATTTTCATCATCAAATATCACCAGCACAATGTGGGGTGAAAAAGAATGAGAATTATAGCATAGATTATGATATTTAAAAGAGAATGAAGAAGAATAGCTTGGAGGAAATGAAGAGAGATAATGGAGAGAGGGGTCTCAATATACTCCATAGTTACAATTGATAAATTTCCTGCTTCTGTTGTACCATACAAGCCGAAAAATAATCTTCGGACCATATATGCACGTTTGGAAAATTGGCAGCAATCTTCTAATGCTTTCAAACTCAGTTTGGAGAAGCAACATCTTTGCTGCTTATCAGTGCATCAACATCGGAAAAAAGTGCAATCCAAACATGTCAGCATATTCTCTCAAAACTAGCCTAAGTAGAACTTGAAATATTTTAAAAAATGTTTGGAGAATCAAATGAAAATTGAACTAACTAGACCTCAAGATTAGGGTTTAATTGCTCTAGATCGCTCGCCTCAACTATAAGTAAGACTATCAATAAAACCAAACCATCGACATGGCCGATTTCTATGGTTTGATTCTTAAGACATTAGTTTTATGCTAGAAATCTCACATTGAGTAAATGACGACTCAATGTAGTACTTAAGTTACGAGACTCTCCTATCTTTAATAGACTCGTTTTTTGGATTGAGCTCTCCTTTTGGGGTTAAATCCTAACATTTTAAAACCAATTCCAACGTAAATCAAAACGACCATATTCTTAAGTACCAGATGCTGTAGGTATCAACAAATAGTACTACTGCAAAATTAACGGCAGTGTACAAAATGTGTCAACAATAAGTCTCCCTTTTTCCTTTCTAAATATCATTAACTAAGTGTACGTTTGATTTCACGTTTGCAAACCCAGTCATGAGTTTCAACCTGCTCTTACCGCGGAAATTCATAAGCTACAAAATGCAAACTTCAACCTGCTCTTGTCGCGGAAATTCAGACGCTACAAACTACAGCTCTTGCATAGATACATAGCCATGAGAATTCCACCACAAGTTTAGTTCACCGAGAGAATTTCCCAACTCATCCAAACACACACTAAGTGCATATAATCCGATGCTGTCAAAGAGCAACATCCACTGAAATAATGTAATAAATAAAATATATAATCCTTCAACAACCCTTTCCTGGGGTGCAAGCAATAAAAGTTACATAAAACATGTAATACAGTAAATTCAGTAATAACCTATTTCTGCCCTTCAAATCCGCCTGTGTCTATAAAGAGTACTAACCTATATATAACAAGGTCAAGAATGAAGCATCCATAAAACAAAAAATATATATTAATGGCCCATACAGATTCCCAATCCCACTTCCCAAAAACAATATCATCTCCTACTGGCAGTAGTCTTACCTTTGCTTAAATCAGCAAGTTCCTCAATAAGTTTTCTTTCATCACTGCTCAATCTTTTAGGAATTTCAACTTGTACTCTAACCAATTGATCACCCCTCATATTCTTTTTATTCAGTACAGGAACACCTTTCTTAGCCATAACAAGTGTTGATCCTGGTTGAGTCCCAGCTGGAATTTTAAGATCCACATTGCCATCAACAGTGGGAACCTTAATTGTTGTCCCTAAGATTGCATCAATATAAGACACCTTACAAGTGTATAAAATGTTGTTGTCGTCTCGTTTCAGCACGGGATCTGGAATAACTTCAAGAACAACAAAGAGGTCACCGGGAGAACCCCCGCGCTTTCCAGCATTACCTTCATTTCGGACCCTTAAACGGCTACCAGAATCTACACCAGCTGGAACTTTGAGACTTATCCGCTTTGTTTTCCTCACTCGACCATCTCCAGAACATGTACTGCAAGGTGTTCGAGTTTCTCCAGTACCATTGCACGCAGAGCAGGTCATAGATTGTTGAAAGATACCTAATGGAGTCCTTGTTGACGAGACAACCCGACCTTGACCACCACAAGTGCTGCATCTTGATGATGTAGTTCCTGGTTTAGCTCCTGAGCCATTGCACGTTCCACAATTCTCTAGTCGCCTAACCTCTATCTCCTTTTCCACTCCAAAAACGGCTTCTTTAAAGTTCAAAACAAGACTGTAGTACTCATCTTCGCCATCAACTGCTCCATTCCAAGAACCTCGGCTTCCCATGCCACCACCCATGCCCTCAAATAGCGTCTCAAACAGATCAAAAGGATTGCTGAAATCCTGTCATCACGAAGACCATCCATATTAGAGAAACAGAAAAATGTTAAAACAAAAAAAAATTCTACATCATCTTCAGTGGTCACTTACCCCAGTGCCCATTCCTGAACCTTTAAGCCCTGCCTCTCCATATCTGTCATATATGGATCGTTTCTCATCATCTGATAAGACCTGCAAAATAATTATAATTACATACGATCAGTTGTCATCAGGCATTCATACTGCATACGGCTCAGCTGTGTTAAAAATCTGTAGTTTTACCTCGTAGGCATTACTAATCTCCTTAAATTTATCTTCTGCACCAGGTTCTCTGCAGCATTAAGCAAATATACATTATAGTCCAACAATAAACAACGATAATCAAATAGTTATCGGGAAAGGAGAAATTATGCCACTATAAAAATTGGCATGTGAAAAGGTTCTTTGCCAAAAGATTTTATCTAATAGGTTCAGTGTGTGCAAAAATACTAGCTTTAAAAATGACAAGCCACAGCCATTATAATGTAAGACATCCAAACTTTGTCCACAGATATAGTGAAATAAAAGAGTTCACAAATAGAAAAGAAAAGTGGGAACAAGGAAAAGGGTGTTAGAAAGTAGAACATTTCAATGTAAAAGAGACACAAAGACACTCACTTGTTCACATCTGGATGATAATTCCGGGCTAGCTTCCGATAAGCTGAAACATTCAAAGTAGAGAGAAATTTAATATAGCAATCATACAGCAGGAAATTACCACCCTCAACCCGCGTGCATAACCAAGCAAATCATATGTAGGATTTGGTTAATAATAACCTCTTAATCACAACCATTTTTCGCTAACCCTAAACATTGATGCTTTTGATCATCTAATTTAAAACTTTTTTGCAAAACTTTCTTACATTAGTTACAAATAATAAAATGAAATGAAATGGATGTTTAGTTTGAAATTCTTGAGTCTTGGGCAGAAATTTTCCTACAGGATCATGTGCCACAATTCTAAGTTGACATTTGCTCTTTTAGTCTATATGGGAGCCCATCGATACCACACGATACCAAAGAGCAATCATACATAGGCATCAAAAGTGAAACTAAATTTGAAATTTTAATACTTGGCTTGGAAAGCTAGCCCCGTGATGTTTTTGGCACTAAGCAAGATAAACATTCATTTGGGGGGAAAACCTCTTGATTATAATAGCTTTTTATAGAAATCACTTCTACTAACTAGTTCTCTTCTCAGTCCCACACATCTGATTAAAATCATTAATTTAGTTCCCATCCTGAGTTTTGGAAGACTTCTTTGACAGTTATTTCATTTTCAATACTAATCTTGCATGCTTCACAGACATGTTACCTGAACCTACTTGAGTATTAGTATTTTAATATCTGAAGGTTAAAGAATCAGCAAGACTCAACAACTGATGAGTAAATATAAACAATGAATTTGACCGTATCAGATGATGATAATGGAGGCATTATCATATTAGTCCGAAAAGAAAGGCACTGCAGAAACATACCACTCTTAATTTCAGATTTAGTAGAATTTCGTGAAACCCCAAGGACAGAGTAGAAATCCTGCACATTGGAACATATGAGATATTCAACCAATACATTGAATGTTCATGAGAGTTATATAATTTAAAGAGGAATACTTTCACAAGGAACAGTTGTACAGAAAAACCCAAAATGAAATCAATGACTCAATGTTGCTTAGATATGCAACGGTAATAAAACTTACTGCATTTGCTCTAACGATCAACCTTGATCCCCTGCGACGATGCAAGGTTTGATATGAACCTGTGTCAACTAGTGCACGCAAGGAATCACGAGCAAAAAAGGTTGAACTTGGGGCAGCCAGAAAGCTTATCCTGCCTGTAACACTACAAGAAATTGATTGAATTAAATTACACTCTCCTTCACAATGAACTACACCGAAAAAATTGTTCGCACCTAAGGATCCCTTCTTTAATAGGATTTCGTTAAAATGATTTTGAAAGAATTGAGGTTAAATTTATCAAATCGTAAATCGTGAACCTAATATTTGGAATGGTTAGTTGTAAATCGTATCAAATCACAAGATTAAAAAATACACTTGACAATTAGAGTAATTAGAGTAATAAATTCACACTTTATGCCCAGTTTTGTAGCTATATCTGGTTGATATGATAGATAAAACCGCCATAAAAGTAATTTTGCTCTTTCCCATATGCAAAAGCATCAACATTAACAATTAACTATAGGACTTACTTGTGGCTGGATGAGGAAATCTTGGCCACGGTACTGGATCTCGCGATAAGCTGAGGACGAATTCCCCATTGAGTAGCAGATGTACTACCAAAAGGTGTAACGGCCATCAAATATATTATCAGAAATACAATATTCCAATTAATATAAAATTTGTTGATGAAATTCCACTGCCTGCAAAAAATACTAAGAACAACACAATAAGATAAAGCAGCAAAACCAAAACCACTTTGGAGATTCTAACGAATTACAATATAGTGAAATTCAATATACCAGAAAAACCAATAGAACGAGGAAAAACATATATAAAAAACACAATCTCGTAATTTCACGTGCACACATAAACAAAACCAGAAATGAAGTAAAAGTAATATGTCCGTTTGTTGTTAAGCAATTAAGATAAGGACCAAAAAAACAACAAAACTCAAAACCTATAGGCGAAGTAGTGAAAATGAAAACAAATTTGTGTTACATAATTCTTAAAATTATCGAAATTGGAATAGGAAGAGAAACCTATTGGTGTTTGGGTTTTCACTAACCTTAGCCGCTGCTACGGTGTCTCTGCCTCTCTGGTGTTGGAGATAAGAAAAAGGGGATATGGTGGTGTAGTAGTAATGAAGAGGTGAGAATAGGAATAGGAATAGGAATTGGAGGATGAGGAAACAGTGTGGTGTGGTGTGGTGTTGAGAAGTGGAGTTCTCAAATTGGTTTGCTTTGGTTAGAGGATGAAAGGGAACCTGGTGGTCGAGTTTTCTTTAACCCTTTTGGGTTTAGTTTATGTACCACCAATGTTACCCTGTCGAGTGTCGAATGTGGTTGCTTCTAGAACCCTAATAATGCCCCCGCTATCATTTGGAATGCTAAAATACATTTTTCATTTCATTTTTATTCCTTGCAATCTGAGAATCAAATTAGCAAACACAATTCATGTGCTTAGTGATAAAGAATTAGAGTAATTAACAAGAAATTACAATTCAAATGTTTCGCAATTTAAGTACAAGGGGAAAAAAGTGGTTTAAATTTGTGAATTGTGATTTTTTCTTTCAGTTTAAAATAAATGATAAACAAACATCACACACTATCACATGGTTAGGTTTAAATACGACGGTCCGTGTTTTTGTGCCGCTGAAATTGCCAATACAATCAGTAGTGAGAGGCGTGTGAATTGTGATTTGAGAACTTGTGATATACTCAAGTTAAGATTGTAGTATCCTCCATGAACTCGGTTGCAATCTCTTCTTAAAACATGTGTTTGGAAAACTTTAGAATCACGTCAACTCTCTAGCGACAGCCCACCACTCTCCCAAAAACGTAAATAGTGTGTTTGGTTTTTACGATGAGTTTCATAAAATCACTGTGATTTTCCATGTTGACGTAGAAGCATAATTTGAAGCTTGTACGAAATCGTAGCGAAATCAAATCAAATCAAATGGGGATACAATTTTGAAGCTCAAAATTTGTAACCAAACATACATCTATTGGAATTAAATCCATTCAACATTGATACAAGGGCAATCAATGTAGGATCATTGAGTATAGATCTAAGGGTTTCACATGATTCTCTCTCTCTCTCTCCGATACATGATACCTCTGCAATTGTTATCGACGATCCCCAACACTTCATTATATTGCAGTGCATCTGATAGCAAGTATTTAATTACGTAATTGTTTCTTAGTACGGCAAAAAAATCTTCAAATGAATGATTGGTTGCTTATTGATCTCATTACTTGGTTGATTCCCATCAAATTCGAAGTAATATTCCTAAGTATATAACAAGTAGCCTATTCATTTGTTTCATACAAAAATTAGTTCGCAGCAAATAGTATTTCTCATTTAATTATATGATTCAATGTATCGTAACAAGTTTTACCTAATAAAATAAAGGAATAAAACAAAACAAAATTGAGTACAAATGCATTATATTATCATCATCAAATAATAATTTGTACTTTATTTAGTACATTTAAATCGGTGGGGACCAGGGAGGCTAATTGGACTTGGAGTGTTGGTACGCATTATCTCCTAACGTTTGGGTTTATACAATTTAGAGTTATGATCTTCAACATCCGACCTTAGCTCAGTTGGTAGAACGGAGGACTGTAGTTGGTAACACCTGCTGGAATCCTTAGGTCACTGGTTCGAATCCTTTAGGTCGGATTTTTTTTTATTTTTAACATAATTATTATGAGGTTTTTATTTTTCATCACAGCATCAATGAAAAAGGATTTTAAATTCTTGGACAACTGTCTGGTCTTCTCAAATCTCAATCACCACTAATTGTGCCTTCTCCCCCACATGTCTACACCAAAGTATAAACAATGAAATTCAAAAACAAAACAATCAGAACACAATAACAACAACAAAATCTGAAGAGATAAAATCAATAGCGAACTTAGATTCCTTAAAATTACCGTTTCAGTCTATAAGCTAATTAATTCCATTGGGAACTCCCGGTCCTGTTCTAACCAGATGATTAACGTAGGCTGCATAATGAAAAGGTTATGCCTCTTATAACTTATAGTGTTACAAAAATGCAAACATGATCAAATTTACTCAAATTATAAAATTCAGGTGCTAAAAACAAACTTGAGTTATCTTAGGTACATTTTACAATTTTCTATCGTTATGCAGTGGTTGGATTAATTATTTCCTTTTCTGGCGGCATCTCGTACGCATCACTTGCATCCAGTTTCAGATTGCATTAGGCAACTGCATAATTGGGATATTCCCAGGTACACTAAAGAACAAGACACTACATAACTATGAAATTAAAAGAAGGGGGTGATGACTGTGTTAGTATCTAGTAAAATAAAGGGGTGATAACTATGTTAGTTGAGGGTGGAGCTGCTAGCAATTAGCTAAAATTTGAGCGGCCTACAACATAACTAGGTTAGCTAAGATTTATATTAGGGAAATTGTTAGGTTACATGGTGTGTTGTTAGAAATCGTTTCCGATATAGAGTTCTTAAGTTGACTTCCCGATTTTGGAAAACCCTTTTATCAACATAACAAAGTAATTGCATTTCTCAGTGTACCGGTGTTAGCCTGTAATTTCGACAGGCTACATTGAAAATGGTCAACAAGGCCTGACTTATATTCCGACAAAGACCAAATTATTTCGACAGAGAAAATGGTCATGCGCAAGGTAAATTCGACAAGCTTCCGGGGAAGCAAAAGCAAGAGAGAGGAAAATGGACACAAGCTTTCGACAGACAGAAAACAGAGCAGTTATGCGCTGAAGAACTAGCAGTTGGTCGAAGCGTGATAAAGCGGTTCTTGTCGAAAGTAGGAGTAGCAGTTATTAATTTTCAAATTTCTAGGCAGTTACTTAGTTCAGTTTTTCCCCCTCTTTTCCTTTGTATAAATAGTAGTTTCTGAGAAGAAACAGGCGTCACAAATCACAATACACAATCCGATTCCTGAAACTCTAACTTCCAAGCCAGAGCGAAAAACGAGTGGAAGAATCATTGTACGTGATCGTGTACCACTTTTACAATTCAATGCAATTTATTTGTCTTTTCTTTACAATTCACGCACCATTTACTGCTTCTTTTCTTTTCAATTCTGTTAATCATTGCAAATCGTCCCCTTTTCTACATTTTCTGAAACAAAAACTACGCGCAATTCAAAGGCAATTGCTTTGAGATTTTTCTAGTTTGATCTCACAAACCTTCTAATAAAACTAGTGATTGTTTGCTAAAAACACCAGCAAACAAATTGGCACGCCCGGTGGGACATTGCCTTTGATTTTGTTCATTTTCGTACTTTCTTATTTGTATTCGCTGTTGTATGCACTTAAGAAGTGGTAAAATGGTTCGTTCTAGTACGAATAATGCGTCTAGTTCCAACCCTGTGGTTTCACAAGGGCAAGGAACAACAATGGATTCTGCGAGCATTAGCGCAGGACCATCATCGTCAACAACTGTTCCTTCATTATCAATGACTAATGTTGGTTCAACGCAGTCAGAAATGGCATCTTTGCCTATGTCTTTGCCGTTAAGTGCAGGGCTTCATAGCCCTTACATGGCAATGGGGAACGGTTTAGACCCACGTTTGAATAACGTGCATCTACCCCCATTTCCTTTGGGAATGTATGGCATGCCTACTGGAATGCCACATATTTCGACCTTTTCCCCTACACATGTCTCTTCTGAGAGTGTATTTGGTCGGAATCCCCCAGCATTAACCAATACGTCTTTGTTGGCCTTAAGACAGCAAGTAGACGAGAGTAATCACGATATGGTTAATATGCTTACCCAACAAATTGGTACAGTTTTCAATCCATTGATTCAAAATACCAATAACAGTTACCAAATGTTGGCAAATCAGATGAGTAGGATTGCAGATTTCTTTGGGGCTCCAACGGTTAATAATAGGCAAGTTCCTATTATTGCGGGTAATGCGTCGCCAGTTAACCCCCAAGGAGCAGTTGCATTCGAAGCGTCCACAATTGTAGGCGAACTACAAGGGGCAGTAAACCACGTCCCTGAAGTAGTTTTGGTAAATAGACACCAGAACGCTGATGAAGTTGTTCGACAAGTGCAACAACACAATGTTGGCGCTGAAAACAATATAGCTACTTTAGTCGAAACTATTTTGGCGCAAAATGGCCTTAACATAGGTTTACAAAGGCCTAACTTCGTATCACCATTATGTGAATACGTATTACAAACTGAGTTACCAAGGGGATGGAAAGTTCCCAAGTTTACTAAGTTTGGTGGTGATACAAATGAGTCCACAGTCGAACACATTGCTCGTTTCTTGACTGAGGCTGGGGACTTAGCACAAAATGAGAATTTGAAGATGAAATATTTTCCAAATTCTCTAACTAAAAATGCTTTCACTTGGTTCACGACCTTACCCCCTGGTTCTATGTTCACATGGGGGCAATTAGAAAAGGCATTCCATGCACAGTTTTACATGGGCCAGTCGAAAATTAGTCTTAAAGAATTGGCTAGTGTTCGGCGCCAAATGCCTGAAACTATTGATGATTACTTAAACAGATTTAGGCTGTTGAAATCTCGTTGCTTCACACAAGTCCCTGAACATGAGCTTGTCGAAATGGCTGCTGGTGGCCTTGATTACTCAATTAGAAAGAAATTAGACACATCTCATTTGAGAGATATGGCTCAATTGGCTGATAGAGTTCGACAAGTTGAAAGGCTTAGAGAAGAAAAATCTAGGTCGAATAGGTATCATAAAAAAGAAAAAGTGGCATATGTCGAAGAAGAATTCGACGTTACATATGGTAATGTCGAAGAAGAGGAGATAGACGTGGCTGAACTTAAGCCTGGTCCTCCTTATACTTGTAAAGTATTAAGGCCTGCGAATGGGAATAACCCTGTAGAGCCTAAGAATGATAGATTTATGCCTAAGACTTATACTTTTGATGTTACGAAATGTGATGAAATTTTTGATCTTTTAGTAACTGATGGTCAAATATTAGTGCCTAAAGGCCTTAAAGTACCAACTCTTGACCGAAGAAAGAAAAAGGGTTATTGTAAGTTCCATAATTTTTTGGGACATAACACTGACCGTTGTGTGCTTTTCAGGGATATTGTGCAAAAAGCAGTTGACGAAGGAAGACTCAAATTTGCTGATAAGAAAATGAAAGCTCCTATGCAGATTGATGTTGATCCATTGCCTAAGGCTGAAGCTATGTATTCTGAACCTGTCGAAGCTGATGTAGGCATGGTGGATGCTCAAATGGCAGACCCTCCTAAGTATGTCAAGACTGCCACCGAAAAATTAAAAGGTTTTCTGTATGCTGAAGGTAAGAAACACGAAGTGACCCTAAAAGAATATGATGGGAAGATACATGCTGTGTATCCAAAGGCTGAGGAAGAATTGATAGATTTCCTCAATCGGTGTAAGTGGAATAACTCTGAAGTTATGCTTTGCCCAAGATGTAGCGCTGTCTTCGACAAAGAAGCAGCCAAAGCTGTCGAAGGTTATCAGGATCAACAACAACGTAAAAGAAAATGGCTTGATAACAGGCCGAAATTTGACTTTGCAAAAGGAGATCTTCCTGGCTATAAGGCTAATGTGTCAACAAAGCCTTCAACAAGCAAACGACAATTTGCTAAGGAGAAGTCCTCAGCGAAAGGGTATTTGAAGCTGTCAACAAATAAATCCTTTGTCCCAAGTGCTAGTGCTCCTGTCGAAGCGTGGGTGCCCAATAATCAACGTGCTAAAGCTGTCAACAAGCCAGGTATTGATGCTGCTAAGTTTAATTATAAGAATAACTATAAGGGTAAGAACCCCATGACTAAAACACAGTGGCGTCGTTACCAAAGACAACAGAAGAAGAAGGCACACTTTGACATTAACAAGGTTCCAAGTCATTTGGCTAATAACCATGTTCCACGCAGTACGATTGACATTAATCAAGTTCCACGCAGCATAATAGTGGCGAAGAGTGAGGTTCACAAAGCTGAAGTTGCCACAAAGAAGAATGCTGATGTTGCTAGTCATGTGTGTGCAGCAAATAAGGCCAAAGGCAAGGCTGTGGTAACAGAAAAGCCAAGAAGGCCTGCTCTTGAAAGAATATTTCCTCCATTGTCAAC
This sequence comes from Astragalus glycyphyllos, assembly GCA_963573325.1. NCBI lineage: Eukaryota > Viridiplantae > Streptophyta > Magnoliopsida > Fabales > Fabaceae > Astragalus > Astragalus glycyphyllos. The sequence goes on from OY754307.1 coordinate 44,713,125, forward strand.
AGTGAAAGAAAAGAATGCTGATTTCGACATGGATGAAGACATGGAGTCTGATTTTGATGATTCTGAAGATGATTTCGACGTTGTTTGCAATGTGGTATCAATACTGCCTCTTGAGTACGATGTTATCACAGTACCAAATGATGTTGAAGAGGATTTTACAGAGGATATGGCTCATCACAAGCCAATGTGTTACTATGTGATGAACAATGGTTGTGTCGAAGACCAAATGGCTACCTTCGAGAAGCCAGATATGAGTATGCAAAACCACTTGAAACCCCTGTATGTCCAAGCCAAAGTCAATGGTGTTGGAATTAACAAAGTGTTAGTGGATGGTGGAGCTGCAGTGAATTTAATGCCACATTGTCTTTTGAAGAAGATTGGTAAATTCGACACTGACCTCAGGCCACATAACATTGTCTTAAGCAACTATGAAGGCAAAACTGGCCATTCTTTGGGGGCCATTGAGGTGGACTTAATCGTTGGTTCCATAAAGAGGACTACATTGTTCTTAGTGATAGCCTCTAAAGCGAATTTCAATTTACTCCTTGGTAGAGAGTGGATCCATGGAGTTGGTGTTGTCCCTTCAACTTTGCATCAACGTTTAGTAATGTGGAAGGAAGATGGTTTGGTAGAGTATGTCGAAGCAGATCAGAGCTACTTTCGTGCTGATGTCAACCAAATTACCAAGGAAAATTTTGAGAAACAAATGGCGAAGATTGCGCCATGTTCATCTTCTAATGAGGCATATGTTCCTGCGGATAATGTTCTTGCCTCAGTTCATCTTGACCCAAATTATGGTTTTGTTTGGGAAAGAGAAATAATGGGAGATGATAGTGTCTATCCTGATGGTGTTCTTCGACCAACGGGGTGGAACACTGGTTCTTGAAAGTGTTCTTATGTCAGTGCCCAATGCATGGGACAAAATTACGGCTTATATGGCCGAAAACAAGTTTAAAGCGGCTATAGAGGCCGAAATTATTCAACAAACAATGGCTGTCGAAGCCAGTGAGTTACATGAAGAAAATGGCATAGCCATAGATGAAAGACTTGACTGCATTTATGATGATGATCCATTAGGTTTTGAAAAGGATCCTAGAGATTCGACAAAGCATATGCAAGCTCAAGACCCGTTAGAAGAAGTTGATTTGGGAATTGCTGAATAAAAAAGCCAACTTATATTAGTGCAAATATTGATGCTTCTCTAAAAACCCAAGTCATCACATTGCTAAGGGAGTTCAAAGACTGCTTTGCTTGGGATTATGACGAAATGCCTGGGTTAAGTCGAGAAGTGGTGGAAATGCAATTACCAATTCGACCAGGGAAGAAACCAGTGAAACAAGTGCCAAGAAGATTTGCTCCTCAAGTGTTGGCTAAGATCAAAGAGGAAATCGAAAGGCCATTCAAAAACAAATTCATCAGAACTGCCAGGTATGTCGAATGGTTAGCCAATATAGTTCCTGTAATAAAGAAAAATGGGACTCTTAGGGTTTGCATAGACTTTAGGGATTTAAATAATGCAACTCCTAAGGATGAATACGCAATGCCTGTGGCAGAAATGCTAATAGATTCAGCAGCAGGATTTGATTATCTTAGTATGCTCGATGGTTATTCTGGGTATAATCAAATCTTCATTGCTGAAGAGGACGTGTCGAAAACTGCTTTTAGATGTCCAGGGGCATTGGGTGTTTATGAATGGGTAGTAATGCCCTTTGGCTTAAAGAATGCTGGTGCTACATATCAGAGGGCCATGAATTCTATGTTTCATGATTTTATTGATGATTTCATGCAAGTATACATAGATGATGTGGTGGTTAAATCTTCCTCAGAAAGTGGTCATTTAGACCATCTTCGCCGTTCTTTTGAAAGAATGAGGAAATATGGATTGAAAATAAATCCATTAAAATGTGCCTTTTGTGTACGTGCAGGTGATTTCTTGGGTTTTATAGTGCACAAAAAAGGCATTGAAATCAATCAAAATAAGACTAAGGCAATTATGGAAACGAAGGCCCCTTCGACCAAAAAGGAACTTCAGTCGTTGTTGGGAAAAATCAATTTCCTTCGAAGATTTATATCAAATCTAAGTGGCAAAACACAAGTTTTTTCGCCATTGTTAAGACTGAAGAAGGAAGAAGAATTCAAATGGGAACCAATGCATCAAGCAGCCTTCGACGAAATCAAGTCTTATTTGATGAAACCACCAATTTTGTTGCCTGTTATTAAACACAAAGTGCTCAAATTGTATATAGCAGCTTCTGATAGAACAATAGGTAGCATGTTAGCACAAGAGGATGATAGTGGTGTCGAAAGAGCCATTTATTACCTCAGTAGGGTCTTAATTGATGCCGAAACGAGGTACACTCCTATAGAAAAGTTGTGCCTTTGTTTGTATTTCTCGTGTACAAAGTTAAAGCAATATATAAAACCAGCTGATGTTTCTGTTTATTCGCATTTTGATGTTATTAAGCATATGCTGTCAAAACCAATAATGCATAGCCGAATTGGTAAATGGGCTTTGGCTTTGTCAGAATACAACTTAACTTATCAACCTCTAAAATCAATTAAAGGACAAGTGGTTGCTGATTTTATAATGGACCATTCTGTTGTCGAAGAAACATTAAGTTTTGTAGACGTATATCCTTGGAGGTTGTACTTTGATGGTTCAAGCCATAAACATGGAGTTGGGATTGGTATTTTAATAATATCTCCTACTAACATTCCAACGAAGTATAAGTTTAAAATTCGAGATGTTTGCTCCAATAATGAAGCTGAGTATGAGGCTTTAATAGTAGGCCTTGAAATTTTACTTGAGCTGGGGGCAAGTCATGTCGAAATAAAAGGTGACTCTGAGTTGGTTGTCAAACAATTGACAAAAGAGTACAAATGCATTAAAGAGCACCTTATCAGATACTTTGTTGTTGCCAATGCTTTGTTAAAAAGATTTGAGTCTGTTCACTTAGAACATTTACCACGAATTGATAATCAAGTGGCAAATGAATTAGCACAAATTGCTTCAGGCTATAAAGTTTCAAAACAAAGCCTGGAAGAGTTAATTGAAATAAAGGATAAGATCATTTCTAATGACTATTCTTCGTCACTATTGTCAACACCAACAACTGGGGGGGCAACAGATACAAACGCAAACGAGGAACTAGTCGTTGTCGAAAAACGTCAATTTTTTGGTGACTTTGACTTAGCAGAAATTTTTGCTCTTGACAATATGACCAATAATGATTGGCGAAGGCCTATTGTGGAATATTTGCAAAATCCCACAAGAAATACCAATAAAAAGGTAAAATACAGAGCTTTGAGCTATGTGATAATTGGAAACGAATTGTTTAAAAAGACTCCTGAAGGAGTACTATTAAAATGTCTTAGTGAAAATGAGGCATATTTAGCAGTTTCTGATACACATAGTGGAGCATGTGGTTCGCACCAAGTAGGCCACAAAATGAAGTGGTTATTATTTCGACAAGGAATGTATTGGCCAACTATGCTGAAAGATTGCATAGAATTTGCTAAGGGATGCCAAGAGTGTCAAAAGCATGCTGGGATACAACATGTACCTGCAAATGAATTGCATGCCATAGTCAAACCTTGGCCATTTAGAGGTTGGGCTCTAGATGTGATTGGAGAGATAAAGCCAACTTCGTCGAAGGGCCATAGATATATCCTTGTGGGAATTGATTACTTCACCAAATGGGTTGAAGCTATACCTTTAGCCAATGTTGATCAAGGAGCAGTGATAAAGTTTATTCAAAATCATATCATTTATAGGTTTGGAATTCCAGAAACCATTACAACAGATCAGGGATCAGTTTTCACTGGTAGAAAAATGGTAGAGTTTGCTTCTGAAATTGGTTTTAAGTTATTAACTTCGACACCATATTATGCGCAAGCCAATGGTCAAGTAGAAGCTGCCAATAAAGTTATTATTAATTTGATTAAAAAGCATGTTGGGCAGAAACCCAAAAATTGGCATAATACCCTTGATCAAGCATTATGGGCTTGTCGAAATTCACCCAAAGAATCTATCAACACTACTCCTTATAGGCTAACATTTGGACACGATGCAGTGTTGCCTGTTGAAATTTGTCTACAATCAACAAGAATTCAAAGACAGTGGGAGATTCCCTCTGATTATTATTGGAATATGATGCTTGATGAATTGGTTGATTTAGACGAAGAAAGGTTATTAGCTTTAGACATGCTTATTCGACAGAAAGAGAGGGTAGCTAAAACTTATAACAAAAAGGTTAAGTTTAAAAGCCTTTGATTCAGGTGATCTAGTGTGGAAGGTCCTATTGCCTATGGATAAAAAAGATAGAGTCTTTGGTAAATGGTCCCCTAGTTGGGAAGGACCATTTAAAATTTTACAAGTTTATTCAAACGGCGCATATGAGGTCAAAGAGATTGGCGCTGATGAAAGAATTTTCCGTATAAATGGCAAATACTTGAAAAAGTATAAGCCAACGTTGCAAGAAGTTAAAATAACGCTAGAATAAAGATAAAGAAAGCGTAAGTACGTGGCATTCAAAAGAAGTTGTGATTGCCATATGAGCATTGTCAGAATTATAAGCAGAACGTAATACACCAACATAGGAGTAACGTCAACAACACTTAACAGTGGTAACATCAGGTATACATCTATTTTACTCAAGTGCAAAGTCTATTTCGATGGTGAATTCAAAAATGTTCTTTCTCTTCTTCCTCCTCAAGTTCAGTCGAAAAAGACATTTTTGGGGGGCAATTTGTTAGCCTGTAATTTCGACAGGGTTCATTGAAAATGGTCAACAAGGCCTGACTTATATTCCGACAAAGACCAAATTATTTCGACAGAGAAAATGGTCATGCGCAAGGTAAATTCGACAAGCTTCCGGGGAAGCAAAAGCAAGAGAGAGGAAAATGGACACAAGCTTTCGACAGACAGAAAACAGAGCAGTTATGCGCTGAAGAACTAGCAGTTGGTCGAAGCGTGATGAAGCGGTTCTTGTCGAAAGTAGGAGTAGCAGTTATTAATTTTCAAATTTCTAGGCAGTTACTTAGTTCAGTTTTCCCCCCTCTTTTCCTTTGTATAAATAGTAGTTTCTGAGAAGAAACAGGCGTCACAAATCACAATACACAATCCGATTCTTGAAACTCTAACTTCCAAGCCAGAGCGAAAAACGAATGGAAGAATCATTGTACGTGATCGTGTACCACTTTTACAATTCAATGCAATTTATTTGTCTTTTCTTTACAATTCACGCACCATTTACTGCTTCTTTTCTTTTCAATTCTGTTAATCATTGCAAATCGTCCCCTTTTCTACATTTTCTGAAACAAAAACTACGCGCAATTCAAAGGCAATTGCTTTGAGATTTTTCTAGTTTGATCTCACAAACCTTCTAATAAAACTAGTGATTGTTTGCTAAAAACACCAGCAAACAACCGGACCTGGCCAAAAGGGCCAACCGATCGACTGGACCAACATGAGGCCCACCAGGTCCATTTGACAGTTATATAGAGGGTCTTACTCACATGAGGTATTCTGAAAACCCTAATTAAACTATTATACTAGGGAGAGCCAACTTGGACGTCAGAGTGATTTTACAAGTACACCCGAGCAACACATCGATTGGCAGCATCTCCTTTGTCAACGTTCACTCAGGGTCTCCCTATGTTCCACTTGTGAACACCTAGGAATTCCATCAAGGACAACATTAATTTAATCCTGTTTTGAGATCAGACCTCTAATTACAATCAACGAATTAGCAGTAGCCTTCACATGAAGAAGATACTGAGAGGTTAGACAATTTGCCTTCTTAATGCTGTGAAGTTCAAACTGCAATTGGCAAACTCATGTTGGAAGAAGAAATTGAAAATATTTATGAATTTGTCCTAAACCTAATAGGAATTACAACATTGATCTTGAACGGTCCGCCGATCATGGGCATCCTAGACTTTTCCAAGCACATGATCTGCTTTAGAATCAAACTATGGATGAATGGTTGGATGAGCTACAAATCGATGTAGTTTGTGTGATGAAATCACGATATCAACTTTATGGTTTTAGTGTAGGAAATATTTGTTGTGAGAGAGATGTAAATGAAATCTAAACCGAGAAAGAATGAAAGTGATTCTATCATTGAATAGTTACATTTCAATATATACTCTATCAAGGAGTATAACTGTATAACTAACCAATAGCTAAACTCCAACCATCATACTAACTTTTATGCTCTAATTAGGGTCGTTCATGGACTTGTGCAAGTTGTGCTACTGCATATGGCCCCAGCCCAATGTCAAAATTTTAGGGCCCAAATAAATTAATAAATTAATAGATATATTAGATAAATGTTTTTCTAATAATAGATTAACTTATCAAACGCGACGAAGTGGCAAGCAGGCGCTTGGCTATGGAGTGATCGAATGGGGGAATACTAGTTTGATTCCTAGCACTTTTTTTGTGTTTTTCTTTTTTTATTTTTTATCGGGGAATGCATCTACATGGGTCTCTCTCTTTTTTTTCCAGGAAAACAAAAAAAAGCAAACCACTACACCGCACATCTACTTTCATTTTTTTTACACCTCTATTTTCTTTCTTTTTACAATGCTTATATTTTATTGCTTTTGGAATGTATTAAACCAAAAAATATATTGCTTTTAGCAAATGTTTTTTTGAATAAATATTTGAAAATTTCCAAAAAATAATTCCAGCATTTTAAAACCTAAATTAATAAAATTTATATTTGTTTTTAAGAATATTGTGATTTTGAGTTCTTAACCGGATTTCTATTGACAAATTAAAATAATTTTTTTAGAAATTTAGTTTTGTTTGTAGCTATAGTATTTTTTTAATTTTATATTTACTTCTTTTAATATTGGATTATTGAGTATATCCATTGATGATTTTTAAGATTTGAACAGGGTCTCTCAATTGTTTGGGACAATCCTGGCTCTAATAATGTTTATCCTTCTCCATGTTAGCATTGTCCATATAGCACATCATTTTTGCAGTTTTAGTTTAACAATAAGGTAAGTAAACCCCTTTTATTTATTTTATTTTTTTCACCAGCTAAATTGACCTACCAATCCGTCCAATCCGAAGTGGCAACTTGGCAAAATTGAGCCTGACATAAAGCATCTTGATTTTGGACATTGATTTTCCTACCCCCACACGTGGCATCCGAAAATCCATTTTTTTCCAAACGCTGTAAATGAGAGGGGTAAAATGAGAATTTCATGTGCTGTGTGGGGGGTAAAAACCAACATCCATCAATTTTAATGATTTGAGCCAAATTGGGCTTTTTGGTCCATTTGTTCGAATAGCTTCCATCGAGTCTCTACACCTATTATTAGATATATAGTCGGTTAGTGGTTAGGGAGACTGTGATTAGTTATAAGTAAGTTTGTTAGTAGTTAGAGTGTGCCTATAAATAGGTTTGATGTGCTCTATTTGGCAAAAAATAGCAGATAGTGGATAAGCTTGCTTATAGCTGATAGCGGATTGAGTTAAAAGTGTTTGGTAAAATTAGCGGTTGAACTAACTTAAAAATTTAAAATGACATAAACAGACATTTGGAGAGAGAGAACTCATAAATATGGAATTTAATTAAAGTAACAAGGGTAAAAATGAGAGAAAAGTGAAACGCTGTAAGCTATAAGCTCAAATGTTACTTCAAGTAGTGTTTCAAAAAAATGCTATAAGCTAGTTATGTCAAACACTTACAAGTAGTTTATCCGCTATCTTATAGCGGATTTGCTTTGCCACATAGAGCCGTAATCATTTCATTTTAGTGTACAACAACAATATTCTTTCTCATCTTATGTCATTTTTATTTTCTTGAATATGAGAATCATCTAAGCTTTCCTATCTTATCTTCGATAGATGTCATGTTCAATACCTATCCTTTGTTATTTAATTTTCACTTTCTAAACTTTTATTTGCCTATTTTCAGAAAGCAAGATTTTGCTTAGGAATGGCCATATAATTAGTCTAAGGACAATTTATTTGTGAAAATATATCTATAGCTTAAACAAACAATGGACCACATCTAAAACTAAAATGGGGTCAAATTCTAACTGTTTAAATGGAATCTTTCTATCTATTATAATTTATTTATGATAAAAATAAATCAAAGACCGGCCAAAGAGACAAGGATAGATACTGGCCGACAATGATTGGTCTTTCTTTCGAAGTTCTTGCTGGTTGTGGCTTTTAGCTAGCCAATAGATTTATTTATTTATATAATAAAATGACACAAACTTCTATCACCCCTAAAAATCTAGGTATTACTGCCTAATACTCCATGAAAAAGATGTTAAAGTACTACTACTAGCATGAAAGAACAAGCGAAAGGACAGAAGGTTCTGTTTCAGATTCGCTGTGTACGTGAGTTTCCGCGTTTAGATTTACAACATATGCTATTTCTGCTATGAGCTGTATGTAATCCAATTTATTCACTCGTTTTACTCATTTCTCTCTTCACCTTTCTATATTCTTTAGTTTTATCAGCAATAAAAAGTGCAAACAAAAACTGACTCTAACCGTTCAAATAATCTTTCTTCTGCTTTTCAGTTTTGTGTTTTCTTTGTTGTTGACTTGTGTTTGTTGTTAATATTTAGTTATTCAACGACCCATAGTTGAAAATTGAAATACACGGTTGACCACTAAATAGTAAATACCTTATACCTCTCATATCATAACCAATTTCTTTCCTCGTTTTAACAATTAATTATAATTGCAGCTTAATGGGTTGATTGTTCTGCAATACTGAGATGAAGATTGCTCTTATGCTAATTCATTATTATTATGCACATTTTGGAAGTGGTTGATGTCGGTGGAAATGAACTTGATTTTGGTTCTATTGTTTTTGGCTAGTGTGTGTTCTATTGCACGTCCTCAGCTTGATCTACAAGGTAAAATCTTATTTTTATCTCGCACTCAAACTATTTGATGTTAAGCTACTGTGAAATTTAACTGCAGTTTTGATTCCCTTCAATTCCTTTTTGGCAGTTTCTGAATTTCAATTTGAACTTAATAAGAAATTGAAATCTCATTCTATATTTGAATCAATAATTTTGTTAGTCAAAGTTACAAGTGTCTTTAGACTATCAGATTTGCTTCTCTAATAGTATGTGTATAACGTTCATGTTTATTACAGAAGATGCACTTTTTGCATTGAAGACATCATTGAATGCTTCTCCCAATCAGCTTACTAACTGGAACAAAAATCAAGTAAACCCTTGTACCTGGTCCAATGTTTATTGTGACAAGGATAGCAACGTCGTTCAAGTGTAAGAGTTTTTTACCTAATGCAATCTCCAACTATTGTTCTTTAAATTGTTTAATCTGCAGATGTTGGTAGTCATTGTGTTATTGATACGGAGAAGATTTTATAAATGCTGTATAGTTATATAAATTCCTGAATTGCAGTTCACTAGCATTTATGGGACTCAATGGATTCTTGACACCAAGAATAGGAGCTCTAAAAAGTCTTACAATTCTGTAAGTATATATGATATGAAGTATCCACAAAACCCAGGTGAATTTTATCTGGAAAAGTTTTAGTCCTTCCCCCCCATCCCCCCAAACAAAATAGTTCCTAGCCTCATCATTCTAGGTTTGTGGATTATAGTGTTATGATGTGAATTGGTGAAAACCCACAGTCCACAGATATGCTTATTCAGGGTCTAAGCTTTTTACAGTTTGAATATGCTATCTTCTTTGTATTTGATTAACTTTGGACAACTATTCATTAGGTTTATTTGTGTGTGTGTGTGCGTGGAGGAGGGAGGGGGGATCACATATAATTTGGTTACTTTTGAAAAATCATTTGATGCACTTTGGTGAATTTTCTGATTTTAACTCTTCCCTCTTCACAGGATCATTCTTGTACATAGTTTTCACCTTTTTCGCTGTTTTTAGGGGGGTTTACGCTTTTGTCTCATTACTTGTTTTTGGGGGAAAATCTTACATGCACTAAGAACTCAACAAGCAAGTTTAATAATTGCTTAATGTTATACATTTATCATGCAGTTCTTTACAAGGGAACAACATCACTGGTGACATACCAAAAGAATTTGGAAATCTTACTAGCTTGGTGAGATTGGATCTGGAAAACAACAGATTAACTGGTGAAATACCATCTTCCCTTGGTAATCTTAAAAAGCTTCAATTCTTGTAAGTATAGTAGTTTGTTTCCTAGGTTTTACAGATATCTAGTGAGTCCTAGCATATATTATCCCCGTGTAATGTTTAAAAGTTTCTTATTTTGGTCTGGAACCAACCAGGACATTAAGTCAAAACAATCTCAATGGGTCTATTCCAGAATCCCTTGGAAGTCTCCCAAACTTGATCAATGTGTATGTGACATACTCTTTGGTGCTTTTTGTTTTTCTACTTCTGAGTATATTTCATTATCATTTTACTATCTGATGGATTGTTCAAACTTCTTTTTGTAGTCTGCTTGATGCAAATGATCTTAGCGGACAGATTCCAAAACAGTTATTCAACGTTCCCAAGTTCAAGTACGTATGGTGAATCAGCTTTACATTGAATATTTAAAGCTCCATTAAATATGACTTTCTATCTCCGACTTGCATACATAACTTCCTAATTGTCTGTGTGGTTGGGTTGGAGGCTCCAATCGCGCGCTATTCACAACACTGGTGGAGCACTCCTAGTGCGCCTATCAATATATATTTGTCATTAAAAAAAACACTGATACTGACATAGTCAAATAGTAGTCTACGATTCTAATGGTCTTATCCTGTTCCCTTTTTTATCTCCATTTGAAAGATTTGCAATCTTTGCATATTCAGGTTCAACTTTCAACAAACTAATTTAGTAATTGGAGTTCCCATAATGAGTTCTTTTCACATACTTGTTACATAATATTGAATAGTGGATGATTAGAAAAGCTGTAGTTTTTCTCACTTTCCTGAAATGTGATATTTTATTTTGTGAAGATTTGTAATCGTCATATATTACGTTTTAACAATGTAATTATAATTCTGATAGGAACTAGGGATCAATAGAACACAAAAACGAGTATACAGTGTATTATTAACGTTCCTAAGCAATGGTGAATTGCAGTCTGGGAAGAGTAAGAAAATCAGAAAAACAGATAGGTAGAAAATTAGAGAATGCTTAATTCTCTCCCAAGTCCAGTTTCAATTCTGACTTAGCCAACTCTACCCCTCCTTTTATCTTCCATCTAGGCAGAGTTTGTTACACCATTTACCTTCCATTTGCTCTCATCAGTTGCTTTTCTCCCTCAATTCACGCGCTTGCTTGTGTACACCTTAGCGAATCTTGTGGGCCCTGGTACTTTGTCAACACTTGGGTTTTCGTTAGGTTCTCATCAAGTTCCCATCTCTTTATTTTTTCCACATGCTCATTACTTAATATTTAATGATAAAAATTCTAAAAAAGTGGAACCCGAAGCTTGCCTCACTTCCTGGAAATAGGATTTATCAGACACGCAATTGTTTGTTTAAACAGTGTTCTTGCATTCAGGTAGTTGGGTGAAGTACATACTCTCACTATTAAGGAAGCATACGAAGATATGTGAATTACTAAAAAGCTGTTTAGCCTAGAAAGCTTTAGTTCAGAATTGCTGTCATTTGTATCCCTTACATTTCCACCATATAAAATCTTAGGTTGAAACATGGACAAACTACTTGGTATTTTTTCTGCCAACACTTTCTGCTTTAAGTTGATTAAACAGAAAAAGTGGCTTCCTAAGACGACTTTCAATCAGAAATGTTTTTTCTTTGCATCTCTAATAGGAAGGCTGTTCTCAGAGACAAGTTTTCATCTGATTATGAATTTCATACAACAAATTAGAGTGATAATGATAAACAAAAACATTCTTATATAGCAGGGTGTTATGTAGAAACAGAAGCTTAAGGCACAAAGCTCTTCTGATAAGTGCTAACTAGTGCCCTTATATGTTACCAATGCATTGAATGCCAAATTTTCTAATAAAGAAATTTTATTACTTAATTCCTTAACCAATGCCTTAAGGGCACTCATTAGCAAGACCCAGTTCTTTTTGTCCCTTAATTTATCAGGTGTTTGGCATATGCCACTTCCGTGTTGTTTATGGAGTCCTTGGATAGAAAAGGAACTTTGAATTTAGGATTCATGTGATTTTTTCATTTGTTTATTTAGTTTAATATTATTTCACTTTCTTTCACTATGTTTCTCATTGCAGTTTCACTGGAAATGAGTTAAATTGTGGTGTGGGTTATCAACATCTTTGTGCATCAAATAATGCAGACCAAGGTTACATTTGTTCCCCTAATCCCCCTCCCCACAGGCAATGAGCAGAAAACTAATTTTACTTCACTTGGCAGGTTCATCGCACAAATCAAAAGTAGGACTCATAGTTGGAATAGTTATAGGTTTAGTTCTTTTTCTTTTTCTTGGCGGGCTTCTATTTTTCTGGTGCAAGGGGTACAAGAGTGAAGTTTTTGTAGATGTTGCAGGTTTGAGCTCTATCTTTAGTATTTGCAATGTTTTTGTTAGCATTTGAAATTATTGATCCGGTAACCTATGCATTCTATTCCTAACTGATCTAATAAGTGTAAATTCATGAATTAATATGAAGGGTTTGTTTAGATAAACAACTTAATTAAGTGCTAATAGGATAAATGTCTATTATATAAGTACTTATGTATGAGCTATTTCTATAATAATAAAGAAAATATAGTCAAGCTGTTTTTCATAAGCTATCATGAAGAAATTATCAAAATAAGTTGTTTCCATAACCTCTCATAAACACTTTGGCAAGTAGTTATGTCGGTAGATAAACTCAAATAAGCTGTTCATAAGCCTATCCAAATGTAGCCAAAGACATTATTGTCCAGATTTTAGACTTATTCATATGGATGGTATATTGCTTAGCTTGTTATGGACAGTTGAACACGGTCATGGAATCAAGAAATAGAAAGTGTTCATTGAAAAATGAAAAGTACAACATTTAGCGCATTCCATTTTTTATTTTCAATTAGTGTCCTTAGGGAACTCATTACCAGTTGCCTTTGGTTCCCTAATACCTTGTGGCCCACTGGATTTGATGACTACAAACTGAAATATGCCCCCTCGGTTACATAAAACCTTCCATGTCCACTAAATGTGGGATATGGTCAAATGTAAGGTGATTGTGAATTTAATAGTTGAATCTGTTTTGTAATGATTTTAGTTGTAAGAACTTACTGAAATTAGAGTCTAATAACTATATACTGATAGTATAAACATGTTATATATATATATATATATATATAACCATATTTCACATCACTGTCTCGTTACAATGTAAACATATTTTAAGATGTAATTTATTATGTGACAAGATGATGAAATATTATTGGACGTCTGTACGAAACTTATTTCATAGAGTGTATATTAAACCCTTGAAATAATGCAATAATATTTCTTTTATAAAAAGAAGTATTGTAAAATAAAAGAGAAGCACACCAGGGCAAGGATAAGGTATGCTCATGAGCCAAAAAAGATTCAGGAATCAAGGAAGCTTGGAATGCATAGTTTAATAACAGAGTTCAAAATAAAATTAAGATTGTTATGAGCTATCTAGTTTAGTCCCTCAGTTCATTTTTTTTTACTTCACTCTAATAAACTATCTATTTGTTTTCTTGTCCCTTTAGGCGAAGTTGATCGACGAATTACATTTGGTCAAATAAAAAGATTTGCTTTGAGAGAACTGCAGATAGCTACAGACAACTTCAGCGAGAAGAATGTTTTAGGACAGGGAGGCTTTGGAAAGGTTTATAAAGGTATTCTAGCAGATGGCACAAAAATCGCTGTCAAAAGGTTAACTGATTATGAAAGTCCAGGGGGTGATGCTGCTTTCCAGCGTGAAGTTGAAATGATAAGTGTAGCTGTCCATAGGAACCTGCTACGGCTCATTGGCTTTTGTACTACTCCAACTGAACGCCTCTTAGTTTATCCCTTCATGCAGAATTTAAGTGTTGCTTATCGACTACGAGGTATTTAGTTACAACTTACATAAGCATTATTTACTGGTTGCTGAGTATTAAAATTGGTTTCTATGAAAGTGTTAGCCCTTGTGTAAGTGGGGGTTCCAACTTCCAAGTGAGTTAGTTTTAGGTAGTTAGGGAAGTTAAGGTAGTTTGTTGCCTTTAACTCCTTTTAGTTATGTTAGTTGGGAGTTAGTTATAGGGTGTTATAGTTGGTTAGGCTGTTAGAGGGGTTTGTTATAATTGTTGGGGTAATTATTAAATGGTTAGCCTATTTCCCTTTATCCCCATTGTATTGGAAGCCTATATATATTAAGGCTTCCACCCCCATTAAGGGATATCTTTGATCATACCTTAAGTTTAGTCGTGACCCGGTGAGGCCGGATTCCGGGTGAGGCCGGAGGGCGGGGAGCTATTCTCTCCAATTGTATTCATTTCATACCATATCAATAATATCCCATTTTCATTACTTTTCCGATTCTTTATTGCGTCAAATTCCTATTTTCCCAGCGATCGTTAGGTTGGTGGCCTAACAATTGGTCCGACCTGCCGGATGTTCGAGGGAAGCCAGCCGGATCGGTTAACCATGGCGCACGACGACATTTCAGAGTTGGCTGCAGTGGAGAAAAGGGTAGCTGGTCGAATAGACAAACTCTGGGAAAGGATAGAAAGTCGATTAGACGAATTCAATGAAGTTATGACAAGGGGATTTGATGAAGTTGTGAATGCTCTTCAAGAATTTAGAAAGAATGTAGACACGATGAAGGACAATGGTTCTAATGAGCAAAAAGATGGGTTTGTGATCGTTAGTGCAACTACTGAAACCCAAGAACCAAATCAAGAATCAAAAAAGAGTCATGTTCTTGAATTCACAAAAGAGAGACATTTTTGGTGATGACAACAATTCACTTAAGAAAAGAGTTGTTGAGGAAAAACCAAAACATGTGGTGATGTTTGAGAAAAGCGAAGGAAAGCCCGTTCAAGGAGTAAAGGGCAACGATGATGCTTTTGTTTGCTTGGTTCGAACGGATGCTTCGTCAAGAATAGAGGGAACGACATCGGATTTGAAGTCCAAGAATCGATCGCATGAGGCTGCGGAATTGAAGATGCATGCTACGACGGAGTCCATCGCACCAAAGCCTCCGGACTTGAGCACTCTCAAGACTGGTGAGGGGAGCGAGAAATGGAGTGACACGGGAAGAAAAAAGAAATCAAAGGGCATGTCCAAATGCGAAGACAACCCTACTGGAATTGCTATGAATTTTTTTTTTGAATGAATACAATTGGAGAGAATAGGCTCCCCGCCCTCCGGCCTCACCCGGAATCCGGCCTCACCCGGTCACGACTAAACTTAAGGTATGATCAAAGATATCCCTTAATGGGGGTGGAAGCCTTAATATATATAGGCTTCCAATACAATGGGGATAAAGGGAAATAGGCTAACCATGTAATAACTACCCCAACAATTATAACAAACCCCTCTAACAGCCTAACCAACTATAACACCCTATAACTAACTCCCAACTAACATAACTAAAAGGAGTTAAAGGCAAACTAAAAGGAGTTAAAGGCAACAAACTACCTTAACTTCCCTAACTACCTAAAACTAACTCACTTGGAAGTTGGAACCCCCACTTACACAAGGGCTAACAATACCGCCCCCTTGAGAAACAACCTTGTCCTCAAGGTTGGCTCTAGAGAATCGCTTCGTCTTGTAATCAATGGGTTCTCCACAAGTTAGGTGTTGTCGTGTTGCTTCGAGGGATTGCTTGTGGCTCCAAACCTTGGCCTTGTCTTCAATAGGTTCTTCACATCCCGTTGTTGCCCCTTGTGTTGGGTGCTGCCGCCATCCCAACACCTGTTCCCTCCACTTAGTATTCCACCGCCCCCTTGAAAACTAGACTTGTCCTCAAGTCTGGGCGTAGTTACTTCTCTTACTCCCTTGAAGTTCATTTCTTTTAGTAAACCACGAGGAGCAAGATTGTGGAAAAAAGTTGAAGCACGCATAAATTCAATCCCATCAAAATTCATAATCTCATGTGAAGTAAGTCTAATGAAAAAATTAATGATGACGAAAGGAGCACTAAATGTGGTGCTTAATTCTCCTATTGTCGGAGGCAAATTTAACTGACCAATGAAAGATTGCCAAGACAGAATAAAAGACCCATAGTGATGCTTGGGATTTAAGTATTTACCCTTTAATTGATCCTTAGATTTAATGCAACATAGTTGTGCTTTTATTGGGTTCAACGAAATTAAGTCTTGAATCACAGCTTTTGGTCCCTCAACATAAGCTTGTGGGAGGAGGGCATCCATTTGCGTTTCCCCATTCTTTCCTTTGTCATATACAAAATTAAGCAGCCCACAGATCGGGGGAGAATCTCTCCAAGAACATTTATAAGCAATCTTAGGACGCTGCTGCCAGTCATCATATACATCAACAACTTGTCCTTCCCAAAAATATTTAATAGGAATTCTAGTAGGATTGTCTTTAGGTAGTTAGGGAAGTTAAGGTAGTTTGTTGCCTTTAACTCCTTTTAGTTATGTTAGTTGGGAGTTATAGGGTGTTATAGTTGGTTAGGCTGTTAAAGGGGTTTGTTATAATTGTTGGGGTAGTTATTAAATGGTTAGCCTATTTCACTTTATCCCCATTGTATTGGAAGCCTATATATATTAAGGATTCCACCCCCATTAAGGGATATCTTTGATCATACCTTAAGTTTAGTCGTGACCGGGTGAGGCCGGAGGGCGGGGAGCTATTCTCTCCAATTGTATTCATTTCATACCATATCAATAATATCCCATTTTCATTCCTTTTCCGATTCTTTATTGCGTCAAATTCCTATTTTTCCAGCGATCGTTAGGTTGGTGGCCTAACAGAAAGAATATTGTTATTTTATTATATAACTCTGTTTGAGGGTCATCCATACAGTTGAATAGTTACTGGCCTTAACATCTTATTTTCAGTGTATCCTTTTTAGCAATTCCCTAATAAATTGGTTGTACAAAAAGATTTTAGGAAACTAACTGATAGTTACATGACAGACTGGGTAATAGAGCAGAATATGGAAAACTAATATGATAATGTGTGTAAGTTAACACTAGAACTTTCATCATGCTAGCCTGCCAAATTTTTGAATCTCAGCTTTATGCTCTTTTAACATCCTGACAGCCTGATGTGGCATTGGTTTTAACTATGTAAGCAAAGCAATTCTTTCATCCTTGTCCGGCAGGATTTAGATTTATGTGGGTAGTGTAGATTTCTTTAAGTATGCTTAGAAATTGTTGGCATTTTTTTGTATGATGTTTGACCACTTGAATACTGATGCAGAGCGCAAACCTGCGGAACCCGTTTTAGATTGGGCTACAAGAAAACGAGTGGCTCTGGGAACAGCCCGTGGCCTTGAATATCTTCACGAGCAATGCAATCCTAAGATTATTCATAGGGATGTGAAGGCAGCTAATATATTACTGGATGGAGATTTTGAAGCAGTTGTTGGTGACTTTGGTTTGGCAAAATTGGTCGATGTTCGAAGGACTAATGTGACAACTCAAATTCGTGGGACAATGGGCCATATAGCTCCTGAATATTTGTCCCTTGGAAAGTCTTCAGAAAAGACAGACGTTTTCAGTTATGGGATTATGCTTTTGGAGCTTGTCACTGGTCAACGAGCAATTGACTTTTCGCGTTTGGAAGATGAAGATGACGTGTTATTGCTTGACCATGTGAGACAACCTCATTTCAATATCATATTCTTCTTGTTTGCTCTGTGTTATTCAGTTTATACTTTTGGTTACTTATTATTTTAGTATATTTGTGTTCAATGTAGGTTAAGAAGCTACAACGGGAGAAAAGATTGGATGCTATTGTTGACAGCAACCTTAATAAAAGTTACAACATAGAAGAGGTTGAAATGATTGTACAAGTGGCATTACTCTGCACGCAAACATCAGCGGAGGATCGCCCGGCAATGTCAGAGGTTGTAAGAATGCTAGAGGGAGAAGGGCTGGCCCAAAGGTGGGAGGAATGGCAGCATGTGGAGGTCACTCACAGGCAAGACGATGAGAGACTACGGAGAAGGTTAGATTGGGGAGATGATTCTGTTCATAACCAAGATGCCATGGAGTTGTCAGGTGGAAGATGAAAAGATCCTCAAATTTCCACTATTATTTATTATGTTGTATCACATTTTTTTAGCCCATTTGAACATGTTTGTTATTTTTTTTCTTATGTATAAAATGTTAGGATAGCCCATTTGAACATATAGTTTTCGTTTTTGTTATACATTTGAAGTTAACATATACTTTTCTAAAACTAACCATCATCTTTTCTCTTTATTCTCTCGTGAAGTGGGATTATTGGTCTTATAGTTTAGTCAGCAACTACGTCATTACTCTTATGATGATATCTGATGCATATATCCCTCAACGTCTCTGAGCTGCATAGCATATGCATGCAAGAAACGTGTTAAAAGCCCGTGATTAGATTGTACATTTGAACTTTGAATCTGAATCCTAATTTTAAATGTGATCAGTTTGGAAACACACGGGAAAGTCATGCTCCCTAAAATGGATTCAATCACTTCTCTTTGGCTCACTTTGGGAATCTATGAGAGGATGAGAAACAAGGGTATTGCTGTGATTTTACGGATTGAAAAATTTATTAATGTCTTCCTGCAGAATTACAAGACTAATCTGCTATATAGATCAGCAGAAATTCAAATGGGCTTAAAGCCAGTAAATGGGCCAAATCAATAACTGTGACCGGATCTATAGGTCACCTTGCTGCTTATGTTAATTGTTTAATTGCATTTTACTATTTACTTTGAGTTTTTACTCTTGTTGTACTAGCTGCTTGTACTACACTATGTACTACACAACTTATTTTCATTTCAATTTGTAAGCATTCTAGAAGATTGTACTTGGGAATATTCCTTCTCATCATTGGTGCATTTATAGGCACTGGAATTAATGCAAAAGTACACATTGAATGCAATTATTACTCTCTCTCTATTCTGTTATCACTAGATTCTGCAAAATCTTGCAGCACTATCTCCCTCTCCGAGTATTATTCTACCATTGATACCCCTTGAGTGAGGTTGTTGAGCTCCCTTTGATCCAAATATCGTGACAGCTGGTATCAAAGCAGCGCCTAGTTCCTGATGACGACACGAAGCCAATCCCTCGCCGAGCTAGATCGGAAAATTGATGACAAGCACAATGAGGTGAACTCCAGGATCGAGCAATTGTAGTTGCAGATGGAGACGAACCAAGAGGAGCTCCGTAACTTGATCAGATCTCAGATCCGTGGTCCTTCCCAAGAGATACAGAGCAACGCGACACCACCGCAAGGGCAACCCGACCCGGGTCCGGCAAGACACTACGCTACGCGACTATCAAAGGTGGATTTTCCCAAATTTGACGGTAAGAAGGTCAAAGACTGGTTGTATAAGTGTGATCAGTTCTTCCTCCTCGATGAGACGCCACCAGAATCACGAGTGAGACTCGCATCGATTCACCTTGAAGGTTTGGCTCTACAGTGGCACTTGAATTATATGCGTTGACGGTTCGATCAGTACCCGATGTGGATGCAGTAATCAGCAGATGTGAAGTGGAGATTCAGTGATTTGTATGAAGATCCCCTTGCAGAATTGATCCAGGTAAAACACACTGGTTCAGTTCAACATTACATAGATGAATTTGAATTAGCCCTCACTCAAGTCAGTATACTACCTGAAAATGCCCTCAGTATCTTCATCTCTAACCTAGATCAACATACCCAAGCTCATGTGAGAATGTTTCACCCAACCACCATTGCTAGCCAACCTTGCTAAATTGCTTGAAACCACCAAACCTTCAGCTCAGAAACAGAACACCTTCAAACCTAGCTACTCAAACACCACCAAACCTCAAACAGCAACCAATCAACCACCTCTCCTTACCAACAAACCTACAATGAAACCATCATACTCCAAGCCAACCAATATACCACCTTACACCAAGGCTCAACTTGGGGAAAGGAGTGCCAAAGGACTTTGTTGGTATTGTGATGAGCCCTTTACTCCTGGTCACCACCTCAAGCATAGGGGTCCTCAAACATTGATGATGATGGAGGTTGAAGAGGAAGATTCAACTCCTGAGGAAACTCCTAAGCTTCAGTTAGAACCTGTCTTAACCCCTGTCAGTGAACCAGGAAACCCCACAAATATCCCTACAAGCCATGACAGGTTCATCCCACTATCAGACCATGAGGGTGAGAGGGTTATACTATAAGAAGGTGCTGTAGATTTTGCTAAATAGTGGAAGCGCACATAACTTCCTGGATCTCCACATGGCCAAGAAGTTAGGTTGTAAATTGATTGTTGTATCTTCAATGTCTATAACTGGTGGTGGTGGCCACAAATTAGAAGCACTCTATGTATGCAAGGGATTTAAATGGTCAATGCACAACCAAGAATTCGTGGCAGACATGATTGTATTACCATTGGCTAGTTGTGACCTAATTTTGGGCATCGAGTGGCTTAAATCACTAGGACCAATACTGTGGGACTTTGACAAGCTTCAAATGGAGTTCAATGCGCAAGGAAAGAAAGTAGTACTTAGGGGAGCCAAGACTTCAGGAGTGAAAATGATTCCTAACAAGGCCATGGCAGTAGTTGTCAATCATGGTGCAGAGTTGTGCTTCTTGCAAGTTCATCAAGATACACCTGAATTCATCATTCCCAGCTGTAATCTATTAGCTGCAGGTAACTCTGAACCTTTTGTAACTAAGGATATTAAATTGCTGCTAGAAGAGTATCATGACATATCTGTTGAACCAACACAACTGCCACCTTTTAGACCAGGATTTGATCATAAAATCCCTTTAAAAGATGATGTTACCCCTGTAAACATGAGGCCCTACAGATACTCTATAGTACAAAAGGACATTGTTGACAAATTGGTAGGTGAAATGTTAGAACAGGAAATAATTCGC
Organism: Astragalus glycyphyllos; assembly: GCA_963573325.1. NCBI lineage: Eukaryota > Viridiplantae > Streptophyta > Magnoliopsida > Fabales > Fabaceae > Astragalus > Astragalus glycyphyllos. The sequence goes on from OY754307.1 coordinate 44,734,087, forward strand.
CATAGCAATAGCCCTTTTGCTTCACCAACAGTTTTGGTTAGGAAAAAGGATGGGTCATGGAGGTTATGTGTAGATTATAAAAGGTTAAATCACTACACAATTAAGGACAGGTTCCCTATACCTCTAACTGAAGATCTCATGGATGAATTAGCTGGTGCTGCTATCTTTTCTAAGCTAGACTTAAGGTCTGGTTATCACCAGTTGAGAATGAGTGATGGAGAATAGTTCAAGACAGCTTTTAAAACTCATAGTGGACATTTTGAATATCTAGTGATGCCTTTTGGGCTCACCAATGCCTCTACTTCTTTCCAGGCCCTAATGAATCACTTATTCAAGGCATTTTTGAGGAAATTTTTAATTATTTTCTTTGATGATATTCTGGTATATAGCTCTTCTCTGTAGGATCACCTTCACCATTTCACTTTGGTATTTAATGCTGTGAGAGACAACCATCTGTTCCTGAACCAGAAGAAATGTCAGTTTGGTACCACAAGAGTGGAGTACCTTGGTCACTTCATAACCAAACAGGGGGTTTCAACTGATCCAGCCAAGGTAAAAGCAGTGTGTGACTGGCCTGAGCCAAAGACAGTGAAGTAACTCAGAGGTTTTCTGGGGTTAGTAGGTTACTACAGGCAATTTGTGAAAGATTTTGGGAAATTAGCCAAGCCACTTACTGATTTATTGAGAAAAGAATGTTTTGAGTGGTCTGATACTGCTACTACAGCTTTCCAGAATTTGAAGGTGGCTCTTACCTTTGCTCCTGTGCTAGCATTGCCAGATTTCACTAAGACTTTTGTTGTTGAGACTGATGCTTCAGGAAAAGGAATAGGTGCTGTGTTAATGTAAGATCAACACCCTATTGCCTATATCAGTAAGTCATTGGGGCCTAGGCAGCAGGATCTATCCATATATGAGAGGGAACTGTTAGCTATTGTGTATGCCATACAAAAGTGGAGCACCTACTTGGCAAACAAACCATTTGTCATCAAAACAGACCAAAAAAGTATTAAATACATTTTAGAGCAGAGATTGAACACCCCCTTCCAACAAGCTTGGGTGGCTAAATTGATGGGATTCGAGTTTGAGATCCTTTACAAGGAAGGGAAAGAAAATAAGGCAGCTGATGCCTTGTTAAGAATTGAATGAACATAATTAATGACTTTAACTTTTAACTCTGTTAGCAGAGATTTGTTACAGCGGATCAAAGATACCTGGGCATCTGATCCCTATGTGGCTAAAATTGTGCAGGACTTAGAAGCAGATGCTTTTTCTCATAGGAAATTTACTTGGCAAGATGGTTTGCTTAGAAGAAAAGGTAAGCTGGTGGTTGGCAACGACACTGGTGTAAAGACGTTTATCCTACAGTGGTTGCATGACTCTACCATTGGTGGACATTCTAGGCGTGACAATACATCTGCCAGAGTGAAATCTCTCTTCTTTTGGAAAGGGATGATTAGAGAAATTAGAAACTATGTCAAGGAATGTACTACTTGCCAGAGAAACAAGAGTGATCAAGCTGCATATCATGGCCTCCTCCAACCTCTACCAATACTTGGTCGTATTTGGGAGGATATAAGTATGGATTTTGTAGAAGGGCTCCCTTAGTCTAATGGAAAGCAAGTTATCTTTGTTGTGGTTGATAGGTTGAGTAAGCAGGCTCATTTTGTGGCATTGGCACACCCTTACACTGCTATAGATGTTGCTCAGATTTTTCTGGATCACATCTTCAAGTTGCATGGCATGCCAAATACAATTACCTCTGACAGAGACCCTGTGTTTATCAGTGAAGTGTGGAATGAGTTATTCACATTACAAGGAGTGGCTTTAAATAAATCAAGTGCTTATCATCCTCAGTCTGATGGGCAGACTGAAATTGTCAACAAGGCACTTGAGACTTCTTTGAGATGTGTGTGTGGTGAACAACCATCTACTTGGGCTCATTGGTTACCACTAGCAGAATGGTGGTACGATACGAATTTCCATTCATCTATTTAGAGTTCCCCTTATGAGATTGTGTATGGTCAAGCTCCATCAATCAATCTACCATATCTGCCTGGAGAGTCTTCTTCTACCACTATTGACAGATCATTAGCTGCTAGAGAAAAAGCAATGAAGTTGCTTAAGTTCCATCTCATACGTGCCCAAAATAGAATGAAGCAGCAGGCTGATAAACATCGTACTGATCGTGAATTTGCTATTGGTGATTATGTTTTCTTAAAACTGCAGCCATACAGGCAGTTCTCTTTAAGAAAACAAGCTTTTAACAAGCTTAATCCTAAGTTCTATGGTCCATATCGTGTGCTAGACAGAATTGGAAAGGTAGCTTATCAGTTGGAACTTCCACCAGACTCAAGCATCCATAATGTTATCCATGTCTCACAATTGAAATTGTGCACTAATCCTGCTACTGCTGTCATCCATCACCCTTACCTTGCTGCTGATGTTCACCACAGGGGAGAGCCTGAAACTATTTTGGATCGTAAAATGGTGAAGAGAGGTCGTGTAGCTACTACTAAAGCATTGGTCAAGTGGAAGAATTGTGCTCCAAAGGCTGCCACATGGGAGTACTACTATGATTTCTTCCGAGACTTTCCCACTTTTCACTCTTGAGGACAAGAGTTTCCTCCTAGGGGGGGTATTGTGACCGGATCTATAGGTCACCTTGCTACTTATGTTAATTGTTTAATTGCATTTTAGTATTTACTTTGAGTTTTTACTCTTGTACTACACTATGTACTACACAGCTTATTTTCATTTCAATTTGTAAGGATTCTAGAAGATTGTACTTGGGAATATTCCTTCTCATCATTGGTGCATTTATAGGCACTGAAATTAATGCAAAAGTACACATTGAATGCAATTATTACTCTCTCTCTATTCTGTTATCACTAGATTCTGCAAAATCTTGTAGCACTATCTCTCTCTCTCCGAGTATTATTCTACCATTGATACCCCTTGAGTGAGCTTTTTGAGCTCCCTTTGATCCAAATACCGTGACAATAACAGGCCCAAACCAACAGGAGTAGTAACTACCTGAAAACAGACTGCAATGACATATCCGGTCTGGTTGGTATTTGTTAGGTATACCTATGATGAGCCTTCTGTAGGTACTAAGGCTTGTATCTTTCACCATATGTGTGAACTGGTTTGGATGCGAGAAAAACTATTCTCAAAGTATGTCAAGTCTTGAGGAGTACTAACAAGTAACAATACTCTCTTTAGCATCTCACTCTCTTTAGCATCTCACTTCAACATTCTCTTTATGATCGGATGAAATTCGTGTGAATCTTACTAATTTAGTGGGATTTATTTTCAAAGTGAGACCTACATGTATTTCACCCAATTATAGAGACAATATTGAAGAGTGTTGCTAGCATTTCTCAGTTTTCTATATTTTGCTCAATTACAGAGAGAACATTGAAGATTTAGACTAGTTTAGAAATCACCTACATGACAAGATATTAACGTGTTCCATTAGTATTGTTGAATTTGACACCCTACCAAAAAATAAATAAACTCATCCTCATATCTTAAATCACCCACAAGATTGCATGCCAAATCAAAGTCACGCCTCTAAACCCCGTCCTTCAAGGCTGGAAGGAGGAAATCACGGAATACAACATACTCAAATTCTAGGGCATTGTAACTATTATTTTGAACTAGTTGAAGACCATGGCATACATGAAATGAAAGGAGAAATCACACAATGTAAACAGGCGTCAAATAGATTCCAAGCGATCCATAGATTAAACACAACAAATAGTAGACATAATCAAATGGGATCACGAACACCCCAAAGTTTATTCTTTCAATGATGCAAACCTTTTGATGCAAAATTCTCCTTAAGGAAAAAATATCAAGAAGGAAAAAGAGAACCCCCTACAAATTATTGATAAAAAAATAAAAGATACAACAGACATGGTGGGACTAGGCCAAAACCCATGAAAGAAACAACATTACAACCAAAAGGAAAAAATAACAGTAGTACAGTATTATTAAAAGGAATCTAGTCCAAAGAAAATTAGAATTGGCATGCATGAGTATCACCATAATGACTCTCATCCTAACCAGGTTGGCACCAAAATCACTAACAATCATTTGCAGTGCACCAAAAATAAAAGACTAGAATGAGATTGAAACCATCGAACAATGAAGCTAACCTAACCTATTTCTGGAGAAGTCATCACCAATGAAGCTAGGAGGAAGGTCCCACTGACAAAACCAATAATATTAGTACCATGCCTGGCAAGCTTATCAGCACAAGTGTTGCCTTCTCTGTAGATGCGAGAACAAACAAAGTTCATATGTCTCGTCAAATATAAGCAATTATTTCATCTATTTCTAAGCTTGCAATAAACAATTTGGCAATTCTTGAAGACAGAAACCACTAGCTGAGAATTGCACTCCAACCAGAAATACTTCCAACATTTATCAAAAGCAATATCTATAGCCAACATAGTCCCAATAATTTCAGCATATGAAGAGCATAACTGTTGCCAATGGAGGCAGAAAAGCAACCAAGAATAGCAGCGCTTCTTTCTGTAAAAATACCACCACAAGCGGGAGGGCCCAAACAACCCTTAGCAGCACCATCGGTGTTGCACTTAATAATGTAGAGTGTCGGGGGATCCAATTAACCTCTTTGATGATAGCAAGCTTCTATAATTACCAATGGTACTGAATGTTTTGATAGTCATAAACTCACCAACAGAGGAAGACATCGAAGATTTAGAAGCATTTCGAGCTAAAGCAACATTAAAAATATGAGTTGTAGTACCTCTGGCACTTTTTTTTTTGTGTAAACCGATTATTCTCTCCATGCAACTGTATAGACTAATCATTCCAGTTCGGTAGTACCACAATGGGCGACAAAGTTCTCACTCAAAATTTTTAGCGTTGTTGCATTTTCAATACTAGATTTGAATCCAAGACCTTGGTTAAGCTGAAAGAGACCCAAATTATCTAATCCAAACGTTGGGTGTAGTCCCTCTTGTACTAATATATCATTTTATTGTTTAAAAGGTAAAAACTACAAAAGAATTGTTTATGATACTTGAGTTATAGACATATAAAATGAATGAATAATAGAAAACATGTACAGTACAAGTGAACGACATATAAAGAACAAATTGAATCGATGTCAAAAAACAAACAAACAAACAAACTGAATCAGAATAAAAGTACTAGAAATTAAGAAAAGTTGTCTTGTTTTCCTCCCACTATATGATTTTCCATGATAAGAACTATCTCAGAAACTCTAAGATCAGCTTTGGTTCCATTGTTTGAAGCAACCGCTATAGCCCATTCTCGCATCTTCATTTTCACCCACTCCATGCCAAAGTCCTCCAACCTCGAACTAGTGCCGTAGCTCTTGTCAACCTGAGAACCGAAACTTAAGTTATTTTCAAGCTTAGCCTTAAAGCTCTTCTCCAATAATGCACTATGATTGATTGCACATTCCTTGTAATCCACACCAGCCATTGCAAAAGCTTCAACTGACATTTAGAAAGTTTATATTGTCTTTTTGATTTAGATCGACTAATTAGTGAATCTAATGAATGAATTATTGTTGGTATAAAACATGCATGGAGGGTGCAATATATTTATAGGAGAATGTTATAAGTGGTTCTTTTTTGGCTGCTAAAAGGTAATTAAAGAGATCACGGGCTTTGCATGTAACTTCAAAGTAAAATGTTCTGTACTAATTGAATAGGCTTTTCGCCCTTTGATTCTGGTTCAAATATCTGACTCTGATTGCACGGGCTTTTTTAGTAACCAGCAAGGATACTTGTCCTAGCCAAACATGGCAAATATGAATATCGTTGACCAGACAAGTTTAACAGATGGCATCATGCATGATACGTAAGCATCCCATTATATTGATATATGCATTTGGAATATTAGAATATGATGACTGATTTGAAGATTATGACTGAGATAAATATTCAAAATAATATATATATATATATATATATATATATATATATATATTTTATATGGACTCAAAGTAACATATTAATTTGACCAAAAAATAAAGAGTTTAATTGTTAATGGTTCAATGAAAAATTGGTAATTAAAATGATAAACATATTTACATATGTTATGATGTCTTTAAATTTTTTAATTTCAAAAAATGTATATCAATCGTTCATTCATTCGTAATTTTTTAGCTTATGATCCTTGACTTGACTCAGCTCCAAATCTTTGACCGCACGAACGTCTTAAGAAACAAAAATAATAGGAGTGTGTGTGAACGGTATAACTGGCGAATTGCATTACCCAAGCAAAGGGGCAATTGAATTTCCACAAATTAATATACACATCAACACATGCATTGGAGCATTTTGAAGTGCATAAACATGCATTGTGCCCCAAGAATTGATAGTATTTATTTGCATGTTTGACAATATGAGATCTGACTAGACTAGTAGTACGTACGGATTTCCTGTCCTTCTGGTTTAACCTTTGAAGAATTCAAAATTGTAATCATATAGGGTACCTGTTGAGATATTTTTTTATATATTTATGTAGAATGATTCTTGACTAGAAATCTTAATTTGATCTTTGTGATGCTGTATTCAAAGGCTATGCATGTGCCAAAGAAAAAGAGAAAACTTACTTGTTGTTTTTCAATCACAACATGATTCGTGCACTGGTTTTTAAAAACATAACTAAAAGGTAATAAATAAGAGTTTAATTATCGCGAATCACAATTTGATTATCAATTGCATAATTGATAGTTATCAACCTCTCTAATTGGTAGATAGTGTAAAAGACTTACACCTATTGTATATATAAATTAAATCCATTAAATAATAGGCTAAATTACACCAGAGGACCTTTAAGTTATTTATTTGTAACAAGTTGGCCCTTTAAGTTTTTTTTGTAACAAATAGACCCTTTAAGTTACCTAACGTTGACACCATTGGTCCTTTTAGTAAAATGGCATATCGTTGATTACATCAAAATACACCAAAATATGTTTGGTTGCATCAAAATACATAAGCTAGAGTAATCACAATATATAAAGTAGCATTACATCAAAATACATAAGCTAGAGTAATCACTAAAAGAGCCTATTTGTTACAAAAAAACTTAAAGGGTCAACTTGTTATAAATAAATAACTTAAAGGTCCTCTAGTGTAATTTTGCCTAAATAATATAAATAACTAATATTCTCATCGTGCTATTGAAAAAAACACTATTTACACCGATAATACTTATGAAACTGCACTTAAATTTTCTCCTAAAAAAATTCATACAAGCAAATGGAATGTGCTGCAAAGTTTTGGCTTGTGTTAGTATTCAATTAGTTGCAGTTTTATTACTACTAATTAACTAACGTTAAAAAGTCGGATCAACAGGTGAAAATATTTGGGCAAAATTACTCTCGTATGCTCTTTTATGTTAGTTTCTAGTTCTAATCCAATCTTCTTTATGTTCTAGAACCTTAACACATTTGGACTAAACATCCGCTTTTGTTTCATGCATACAAGTTAGCTTGAGATAGATGATAGATATTTGGCGCCATAGGTTGAACCTACCACATTTTTTTTATCATAAAAGTTAGCATAACTAATCATTTCTTTAATACCCACGCATAACTTTAAACGACATATAAAATGAGACGGAGGAAGTATATGGCTAGTCTCATAGAAGCCTGTGATTAGGTCAGACAATAAGGTCTGAAGCATTAATCGAAGTGTACCTTATTAGTTCTAATTGGTGTTCTATATTTGTGTTTGTATATGTTCCTAGTTTAAGTCTTAACTCTGCAGCTAGCTAGACGCTATCAATAAAATTCCAATTATATATCGGGGAAAAAAAGAGGAGATACAATCAGATATAAGTGGACAGTTTTTTTTTAAAGGCAAACATAATTTGATATATAAATAGACGAGTAGGTGGAAACAAAAACAAACTACCTCCTAGAAATAATATCAATAGGATCTCCGAACCACTCATAATACAAACATGAAGGAGAAGAACCCTGAGTCTGAAACCATCGTCAAGAAAGGGATCGATCATATCCGATCAATACAGCTCCCAAGATCAGGAACACCTCCAGAGAAAATACAACTGTTCCTCAGATCCCAAATAACCCAGCGAACAGTATGCCAAATAAGTGGAGAGCTTGTTTTTAAGCAGAACTTGCAATAGATTAAACTCCTGACACTAAACTTATTACAATTTACAAGTATACGTATATGCTTAACAATTTAATTAATTTGCATAAACTTTCATTCTCTCTCGACTCTTGAGTGTCAATGTCATCGATCCAAGCATGGAGTATTAATTATAAACAAAACTTACAGTCAAATTCTCATATATAAATTCATGATAAATAATGTAATCTAGCAATTCCTATGGAACGCTAAACCATTGACACATTGGATACATCATACATGAAAGATAGGATCCATAAAAGATGGATGATGAAGCAAATAACATGTTTTGGTTTTCTGATCGATGGAAAAAAATTCAAAACTCTCAGAGTTGGACAAAAGCTACTTATAAGTTATAACAAAAGATCACGAATCCTGATTAACATTGCAAGTGCTCTCCCCATTATTGTTGACCTCATGCATTTATCTTCTGTCCTTCTTTTTTCAACAGTTCGATCCTGCTTGTCTCCATGACTATCCGTGCAAACAACATCATATTTTTCGCTGTTATGTACCCTCGTGTTATTATGATTGGTAGTTGCAGGAAGGCCATTTACACTATTGCCCCTTGTTTTGTTTTCTCCATCTTCTTCTTCGGCTAGTAAATGAGGTGGTGGGCACTGCTCCAAATCTTTTCGTTCCCATTCATCAATATCTATGGCACATTCCGCACCAGTTACGCCTGCCATTGCCAATGCTTCTAAAGAAACCAACATTCTCAGCGTCATTCACAAGGATTCTGTTGATGATATGTGGGATTGTTTTTGTTGAGCGCATGTCTTATATACGTAAGTTAAGGAGAACTTTCTTAGAAGGAAACAATGGTTTTTATGTTCAATACATTTGGCTGACGTGGTTTTGGTAAAAATCAAAAGTGAATGGGGATTGTTTAAAACAGAAAAGAGAGGCTCGTGAGCATCCTAGTCAAGTCATTCTATTTTTCTTAACCCTCTCCATTGATTTATTATGCTAATGAATCACGTGACAATGAAGCGATATGTCATCCAAGAACAAACGTGACTATATAGATGATTGATTTGAGGCAGTGATGCAAATGCAAACGTACACCATGTCGTGTTGCAGCAACACTAATTGCCTCAAGAGGCAAGCTTATTGTTCTGCGGGAGCTGCTTTGGCATTGCTATATCTTCTCGATCACAACTTCAAATATCACATGGAGAGAAAGTCTTGTGACCACTATTTATTTAGACTTAAATTTAGGTACACACATAATAAGAGATAAGATGAAAGAATAAAATAATGTAGGGTTTTTTTTTTCCATAATTACCAAACAGACGAATATACCCCTGTAATCAAAAAAATTTCCTTAATTACGTCAAAATGAGGTAAATTCGGAACACACTTTTTTTGGATTTCCGGATTTACCTCATTTTGATGTATTTCCAGAACAACATCAAAATGAGGTAAATCCGGAAATCCAAATTTTTTTAAAAAATTGGACATTTACACACGGTATTGTCCGTAGGTAAAAGTCATGGTTTCATTTGGGATTTCCGGAAACACCCAAAAGAAAACCATGACTTTTACCTACGGACAAAACCGTGGGTAAAAGTCTATTTTTTTAAAAAAAAAGATTTACCTACGGACAAAACCATGGGTAAAAGTCCAGTTTTTTGGGAATTCCGAAAATACCATTTTTTATATGATTCCGGAAACCGTTTTGCACATATTTCCAGAAATGCCTCTAATTCCAAAAAAATTTAAAAAAAATTAAAAATATGGGGTATTTTTGGTTTTTTTTTTTGCAATATGGGAGTATAGGGGAGAAGGAGGGGGTACCAAAAAAACCCAATAATGTATAATTAAATGAAGTGTATTTTTTATGTATGCACCTAAATATGTGCTTAAAAGTGTCGTAAGTCGTAACCTTACAAGTATTTTTCTTAAATCGAAGTGTCAAAAAAAGTACATGACACGGAGAACCTTTTTTGGGGATACTATTAGCATCTATATCTTCACTAATACACCCTTATTCTCGATTCTTAATTTCTTATCCACATTCTTTTGGGCATTATGTTTTGATTAATATGGATCTCAAAGAACGTATTCGGGAAGAATCTTAGTAGAAAAGTAACGATTCACTTTTGTTTTACTATTGTCTTAGAGTATGAAAACATTCCCCTATTTTGCTCAAATTGTCAAGTAATTGGCTATGATTATTCAAATTGCAAGCATGGATTGCTTTGAATGATTTTGATATCAATAAGAACAAATTTCATTGGGCCTATTGATAAGGGTTGTTTTGGCTTAGGATACTAATGATTTTATTAGTTTTTTATACTAAATTAGTATCAGCCATTAGATCTATATTTTTTTAATTAAATCATATCCAAAGGATGTCAATTAAAGAGGGTACTAATGTAATTTTACATATCCCAACAATCTATTAATAAAAAAACATTTTTATTTATTAATTATATATATATATATATAATATAATATAAATATATATGGGGCGGTTGCAGGTGGTGGTCGACGGCGGAGCTCCGGGGACCGGCGCGACGGCTGACGTCGGTGCTCCGGCGACCGACGGCGGTTGGTGGCGGTAGCCATGGTAGTGCCGTTAACCACAAATATGAAGTCTGTGGTTAGTGGCCACTAACCACAGACTTCATATTTGTGGTTACCGAATTTTTTTAATTATTGTGGAAATGACTCATATACCCCTTAAGTATTTGTTACTAAGCTTTTTGCTTATTATGAAGAAAAATAACCTCTCTTATGAAGTTGGTTGTACATCTTTCCTTTTATTTGTCTTTCATAATTCTTATTTGGCTTTTTTTTTGTTCCCCCACCTTCTCTCCCATACCCCCATAATCACTGAACTGACCAAAATACCCCTCTAAAAACCATAAAAAAATTACAATTATCCTTCATTTACACATATTTCCGGAAATTAGTGAGTTTCTCTCCCTAAATTTTCCGGATTTATACGTATTTCCGGGAAAAAAATTGTAATTTTTCCGGAAATATGCATAAATTCGGAAGGCAAATTCAAAATTTTAAGAAAAAAATTCCGGAAATACATCTAAATTCGGAATGTAAATCCGGAAATTACATTCCCAATTTACATGTATTTCCGAAAAAAAAATTAAAATAACCTTCCGAATTTACGTGTATATCCGAAAATTTCAATGTTGAAATTTCCGGATTTACGCGTAAATTCGGAAGGTTTTTGTTTTTATTTTAAAAATTCGTTTTAACTTATTTTTTTCGTTTTTCAGTGGCTACCAGTCGAGGAGGAAATTTTGCGCCAGGCGAGGCATCTGGACCGGTGCCTACGAGGATCAGAATTGCAAGACAGGCCGGGCATGCTTCTAAGCGTCGGAGGCGTGTCCGACAGCGACAGGATGAGGAGCAGGCTGCTCAGCAGCCAGAGATACCGCAGACTGAGCAGCCAGAGATACAGCTGGCTGAGCAGTAGCCAGAGATACCGCTGCCAGAGATACCATATGCTGAGCAGCCAGATATAGATGAGGCTGCTGACCATCAGGCTGAGGCTGCTCCTGAGCGGCCTTTGTTGCACCGTTTAGTGGATCACCGCGTCACTAGACTACTGGCCGGGGAGGTAATAATAAGTAATTTATTTATTTTTTACCAAGAATTATTTAATTAGTTTAAATTATTTATTAATTAGTTTTATTTTATTACAGGACTGAGGTACGCTGAAGGTTGCCTCTCACGGGGGAAGATAGGTACTAGTCGGCCTGAGGTGCACCACCCTCATATTGCAGCATGGTTGCAGCCGGCGAACCTATTTCAGCTGGACGCCACACCTCTCAACAACATCAACCATGAGCTTGTTTCTGCTTTTGTTGAGAGGTGGCATTCTGAGACTAGCTCCTTCCACATGCCTTGGGGGGAGATGAGCATCACACTGGACGACGTGGCTGCGTTGCTCCACTTGTCGCTCACCGGCAATCATTTGGCTGAGCCTCTGCATCTTTCACATGCTGATGCCGTTCAGGCTGGGGTTGATTATCTGGGAGTAGATGGGACTGCCTGTTGGAGCGAGGTTAATTTCTGCAGGACTCCGGCTTTCAGATTCAAATTTCTAGAGGATGCCTACAGAGTTAACATGCAGCGGGGGCAGTATGATCATGCAGCACGGTGCTATATTCTACACTTGTTGGTGGCACCATCTTCTCCGACAAGAGTCACACGTACGTGCCTGCTAAGTGGATTAGTCTCATTTGCAATTGTGACACATGTGGCCAGTGGGCTTGGGGTCCAGCTGCTCTGGCATATCTCTATGACCAGCTGAACTTGGCAGCTTACTGGGACACCAGGCAGATTGGCAGATACGCTTCTCTGCTACAGGTAATTAATAAATTAATTACTTTTATTCTTTTAATTAGTTTTATTGATATAATTAATTATTTATTCATTTAATTATTTTATTTCAGTGCTGGATTTATGAGTACTTCCCCACTATCATCCGGCAGAGGATGTTCCCTGATACTGGGCTTCCACGTTGCAGCAAGTGGAAGAACTTCAAGTGCGATGATCTGAAGCTGATACATTTTCGGGAGCGGATTGATAACCTGCAGTTGGACCAGGTCATTTTGACTCCATGGAAGGGCCACAGACGGCACCTTAGATTCCACACCATGGCACATTTCAGAGGTTGGCTGATCTCTGGCGACATTGCTGTCACATATATGGCTTACCGGGTCCGTTGGCAGTTTGGGCGCATCCAGCAGATCCCTCCTGCACCCATCTTAGGCCCACGTCCAGATGTGATCTCCATTTTAGAGAGATTGTCAGTGTATCCATTCCCAGCGCGGACTTTTTTACGTACTAGCAGAGCTGCAGGCTTCCATGGTGAGTGTACTGATGACTATCTACCATGGTATCAGAGGGTGTCCATTACAAGACTGACTCCAGCTGAGGATGTACCAGAGCAGGAGGCTGTAGCTGAGGGAGTTGGTCCATGGACGTATCAGGATGCGATGGATGCTACCGTTGGACACATACTAGATGCTATGGGTTGTGAGGGAGGCATTCCAGCCGATGCATATGATAGCCTCCTTCAGGCTTTAGGACACTTAGACTTTCATCCGTAGATGTATTTGTTTTGGTTTTATTTTTGTATATGTACTCGTATTTTATTGACTTTATTATATTTCAGTTTTTTTTCGTTTGTTATCGTTATCGTATTTAAATTGATTTAAACTAATTTAAACTGATTTTTTAACTAATTTAAATTGATTTTTTAAGTAATTTAATCTGATTTAAATAAATAAAAAATTACACTTTCGAATTTATGTATATTTCCGGAAATTACACTTCCGTATTTATATATAGATTCGGAAGCTATTTTTAAAAATTGCCTTCCGGATATACACATAAATCCGGAAATTTTTCTACCCTCTTTCCGAATTTATGTTATTTCCGGAAATTTCAAAATTTTTTTTATTTTAGTCAAAATACCAAATATGAGATATGGGAGATAACATGGGGTACCAAAAAAAAAACCTTCCTATTTTTTTAAGCCCTCCCCTCCCCTCCAAAGTCCCACCTTAAGCAAGAGAAAGAGAATTTGAATAATCCATAAGAAAGAGAATTTGAATAATCCATTTCCAACAAAATAACATTCCGATAACTTATTTTTGTTGAATAACAACGGCCAAGCCCAGAAACAGCAAAACTACAACGAAAGGGAATCAAATCTCAGTCCATCATTAGAGAAAATAATACACTTATTATTAGTGAAATTCATATTAACAATACACTTATTTCCCATGTCAGAATTGGTGTTAATTAAAAAATTTGCTCCTGTGTTAAAAGGTGAGATTCTAATCGCGATTCCATTCTTAAATCCGGTAAAAGTGTTCCTGTTGATCTTTTGATTCCCACCCTCTAGGGTGTTAACATCTTGAGGAGACCATCAAATTCCAATGCACAAAAGATGAACACGTTAAGGGTCTTACTAGTAACTTTTTCTGAACAGTGAAGTATTGAACACTAGTTACACTACTACGATTGCCAGCGTCCCGTTTAACACAGCAAATCCTAACATGAAACAATTTTACAATTATAAAAAAAAAAACCTTTTTATAATTGCATTCTTGGATTCTATCTGGGGTAGCGTATCTGGAACTTGGATTCTTACCTAATGGGGTAGCGTATCTGGAACTTGGATTCTTACCTAACAAACTATGTTACAATAATTTCGTTACATTTTAAAACCTTTTTACAAAAATTACAGACAAATAGAGTTCTCACTATACTATGAACAATGAATACAGAGTTATAAATACGAATCTACTCATAGAACAAATACACATAAGCACCATGTCTGAGCTTGATGCCTTACAATAGAACCAACTAAGAATCACAAGAGTAAAGACTTTGATAAATTAAAAGTACATAAAACTGTTACTCATCCAACATGAAATAGTAGTCATCAATAGAACCAAAAGCATCAAAAAACTGTTCTGGCAACCCATCATTCAAAAAACTATTATCCAATTCAGATTCCATCAGCACCTTAGAATCTTCACTTTCCTCCACAACCAACACTCTTTTCCCTTCCTCCTCTTCCTCCAAGGGAAGAAGAGCAGGCATGTGACCTTCAAAGAGAGCAATATGTCCAAACAACTTATCCTTCCTTGAAAACGTGGTTCCACAAGAACACTTCCACTTTGACTCTCTACCACAGGTTCTCATGTGGCTTTTCAAATCTGATAGCACCGAGAAATTTTTCTTGTTACAACGGTTACACGCGTACATCTTTGGACAGTGACTTCTCTTGAAATGATTCTTTACGCAAACCACCGATTTCAGCGATCGGAACTTCTTGTGCAGCTTGTTTCGTGTGCATCCTTCGAATGGACAAGAGAATCGCGTTGGACGGCGGCTTGCGCTAGTTCCGGTAACCTCCTCCGATGGCTTTGCCAGCGCTTCAAGCGTCTTGAACTTGTTCCCGTGCGCGCGCATGTGCATCCGGAGATTTGCATCACGTCTAAATCCTTTACCGCAAATCTCGCAGAAGTGGATGTGTTCGGCGAGTAGTTCCACGGCGTCGATCTCCATGATTTCGTAATCGCCGTCGTTGTCTTCAGCGGTGACGTCTTCTTCGTCTTCCGCGGGTTCGATTTTCGAATTGAGTGCTTGATGGTTAGCCTTTACTGATGAGGAGGGTACTGGAAGGGGATTGTTCGGTGGGAAGACGGAGGAGGAGTCAGCGACGGTGAGATTCTGAGGGTAAGAGACCAGGGCGGCGGCGTTGACTATGGTGTGGTGGATGGAAGAGACGATCTGGTTGGAGATTGCGGTTATTTGATCGTTGGAGAGGGGAGCGTTGGTGTTGATGGATTGGGATAGGAAGTTCCGTAGAGAATCGATTCTTGTCCGAACCAGGGATAGGTTACGAAGCGGAACCTGAGGGTCCGCTATGTTATTTGGATCCTGGAGAATTTGGATCTTATCGTGGGAATCCAGGTTCGGATTAGACATGCTTATGGTTACTGGTCACACTGAAAATATTCAGCGGCAGTCGAAAGAGAAGAAATGGCGAGAGAGAGGAAAATGGGGTGATGCAGAAGAGGGAAGAGTGTTGCAGTAAACTCTCGTTCATTATTTCGTGTCCGGAGAGAATTCGTTGACTCATTTATCACATTTTACACACATTTTTTGGGTTTAATTAATGGATTTAATACTCCCTCCCTCTATAATATAAGGCATTTTTAACTATTTCACAGGAATTAAGGAGAATAGTTTAATTAGTTATTATCATTAATTATGTCTATTTTTTTATTTGTTTTTCCAATTTACCATTTACATATTTTTTCTCTCATATTAATTAAAGTGTTTATTTACCACTAACTTACGATGAATCCTCAACTTATGTCTTCTTTGATACGTAGACATATGGTGTGAAAACTGATGGGAATTATTTTTATAGGGTGAAAAATAACCATTTGTAATCCAACAGTTGCATCTATTAATTGAGATGCTCAAAGTATTCCAAGAGTTGGATGAACTCCTCGAGATGATATTGGAGGTTGGTAGAGAAAAAAAGGAGCATGCCATAATTAATTCAATGAACAAATGGAATACAACCCCCCGAGAAACATAAACAGAAATTTAAAAAGAGAGAGAATAAAGTAGGGGTATATTAGTCAAAAAAATAATTAAGTAAGGGGTATATTAGTCAAAAAATAATTAATGCAGTAGACAAGTAGAAATGGGCCTTATATTATGGGACAAAAAAAATTCTCAAGTGGGCTTTATATTATGAGACGGAGGGAGTAAGAATTAATAAAAGGATTTAATTTTTGTCAAAAAAAATAAAACGATTTAATTTATATAATAAGTTTTTTTACATTATTTTGTCGAAAAACCCTTTATATCCTCACTTCATTCAACTTACTCCTTGGAAAGCCTTGGTTGTGTGAGGCCGGATCCTCCACATAACCACATCATTAAAGGAAATTGATTAATTGGTGACCATTGTCAATTAATAACTCGTCACTTCATGTATTGTGATTGATTGTGTAAAAGCCTATACACATATTAAAATATGTGTATAGAAATTAAACTCTTAATAAAATTAGTTTAGTTAATTAATTTCATTAATTATGTTTATTATTTATACAACTTTTCCCATTTTATCCTTTATTTATATATAATTTATCTTTCCTCTAATTAATCACTTCTCTTAATTAATTAAAGTGTTTTATTTTCTTAATATTTTAAAAGCCACTCAACTCCTATATCCAACACTCTTACGTCATTCTAGAGGTGAGCAAGACTTGTCTCAACCCTAAGACCCGTCCCGTCTTCGTCCAATTTAACTCTCAAAAAATTGGGTTCGTTCCGGTCTAAGGACGGATTAGGGTCTAAAAAATTGGCCCGGCCAAAAAATTTAAGAACGGGTTAGAGTTAGGTATAACTCGTCCCATAGTCATCCATCACCACTAATTGCTAACTCTATTACATTGTTATTGAGACTTTTATAAATAAATTTAAATTGTATTTTAGTTTAAGTAGAAACCTTTGTAAAATACTGTTGTAAAAGTCATGTTTTGAATTTGAATACATGGTAAAATGCTAAAAAACTCAAATTTTCACTTCTAACTTTTAGTCATATTTCAGTGATCACTTTCTAATTTTGTTTCAAATTGTCTTTCGGGCCAACTCGGTCTCATCCTAAATAGACCCAATCCTAATTTGTCCCAAAGAACATCAGGTTTGTTCGAGTCTAAAGACGAGTTAGGGTCTAAAAAATGAACCTCTAAAAATTTAGGGTCGGGTTAGGGACGCGTACAACCCGTCCCAACCCGTCATTTGCTCACCCCTACGTCATTCAATAAAACAAAACAGGTTAACTCCTACCAACGGAAAAATGTTATTGTGAACTTAACTTAATTATTGGAGTCAAGGAGGAAAAATTAGAGAGAGAGAGAGAGAGAATTAACTACAATAATTTCGTGAACATTGAATTAACTACTCTAGGGCTTTGCATTATAGTACAAAATAGAAATATCTAGAAACATTGATTATAAAAGAAAAAGTTAGAGATGTGGATACCCTAGTTCATATGACTAGAAAAGTCTAAAGATATTAGGGTTTCCCTAGTTAATTATCTTCATCTAAAAGATTATATAATATTCTCAATTTCTTGAAAGTTCTATATTATTCTTCATCATTATCGCCATAAAATATTTTTTACAATGTTAGTCATTTACAAAACGACACATCAATAGAGAGGTTTGATTTTATTTTAACTACCATTTTTTTAAGGTATATTTTATCTTAACTACCTTAAAAGTCACTCATCATACCATGATTTTTTTAATTGACTGATGGGTAAAAAAGTTTTACAACAATGATTAAATCTTAATTTTGGTTCGATAAAATCAATAAAATCTTAACTAATAATCTAGCTTGTTTATTTACAATCACATTATGTGGAAACTAGTGTATAATGTAGAATAACGAATTTTGATTAAATATTACCGTAAAATTGTTTTAAGTTTTTTTTCACAAACAAAAATTGTTAAGCTAATGTCGCATTTTCTCATATTCTTAATAAATTTTAGGTTCAATTGTGTTTTTAAAATTTTGGATTTGTTCTTTGAATTTTTTCCTTATATTTTGGCTTAAATAGCTTTTACCCCCTGCAAATATCAAAAAAATCCATATATCCCCTGCAAAAATAAAAAATTAAAATGAACCTTGCAAAATTCAAAACGTTTCTAGTTAGGTCTCTGCTATTAGTTTTTCTTAACAACATTAACTTAAACTGAGTTGGATGTCCACGTAGGCATAACACTTGGCTAATTAGGGTTTATATCATCATCAACATCATTCATTCATCTGAAACTCTTATTCTCACTAAAACTTGCCTCATTTATCAACATAATTATTGGCGAGTTTCAGTGAGAATAAGAGTTTCAGATGAGTGAATGATGTTGATGATGATGATATAAGCCCTAATTAGCTACGTGTTATCCCAATGTGGACATCCAGCTCAGTTTAAGTTATCGTTGTTAAGAAAAACTAAGAGCAGGGACCTAACTAGAAACGTTTTGAATTTTGCAAGGTTTATTTTAAAACTTTTTTTTTTGCAGGGGGTATATGGATTCTTGTGATATTTGCAGGAGGTAACAGCTATTTAAGCCTTATATTTTTGTTTATATTTCAAATTGAAATTTCATGTCAAATTGGTCATTTGTGGTCCGATTCCGGTTTATGTTTTATTGGGTCATCCATGTGTTATGAGCCACACCACTAACAATTGGGAGCTCAAAAAGAGCATGATCGAGATGATGTGTGTGTTTGGTTCGGCGGTGACGAGAATTGATTTCAATAGAATTGATTTTGCAAAATTGATTTTAGTTAAAAGTGAGTTGAAGATGACGTGATTTTTGTTTGGATACATTTACTAAAAAAGTGATTTTTGTCATCAAATTTGTTTGGATCGGTTGAATTAGAATTGATTTTAGATGTGAAATTACCAAAATGGGTATCAATTTAAAATAACAATAAAAACTTAAAATTTGACAAAATAGACAACCAAAATACTAAATTACCATGTAAAATATCTAAATTAAAATTATAATTTGAGAATATAATTTAAATTGTAGTGTAACTTAGTGAAGGGCATTTGTGGAAAATGCAAATATAGTAATAAGCAATTATGGAATATCAAAATTTAGTGAAATGAAATTATGGAAGATGAAATTTTAGTATACTTTAAATATTTGTTATATAATTTAAATTTAAATTATAGTTAAAAAATTGTTGTATAATTTTTTAAAAAAAATAACAAACATAAATATAATGAAGGGTAATTATGGAAGATATAAATATGCAATGGTAGAATCAATTCTATGTAACCTTAGAAGCTACAATTTCTAACTTCTAGTAGAATCAATACCAATAAAATTGATTTTAGGTGTAATAGTCAAACATCAATTTATCACACCAAAATCACTTTTAACTCTCCAAAAGCACTTCTAAGTGCTCCCACCACCAAACCATATATGCAAGATGGAGATGACAGGGAATAGATCCTCTCCCGTGAAGCATCACGGGAGAAAATAAAGTGACTTAATCCTAGCTGTCCATGTTTTA
Source organism: Astragalus glycyphyllos (assembly GCA_963573325.1). Lineage (NCBI taxonomy): Eukaryota > Viridiplantae > Streptophyta > Magnoliopsida > Fabales > Fabaceae > Astragalus > Astragalus glycyphyllos. Next base: position 44,753,859 of record OY754307.1, read on the forward strand.
ATAAAAAATCAATGGTCACATTTAAAACACTTACTTTTTTTGTTTTTTTCTCCAATTCTTCTTTCCGACTTTCTCTCTCCCCTTTTCCTTATTTTTCCTTCTCTCAATTTCTTCCCAATTTTTTTCTTGTTTCAGTGGATTGAACTTTTATTTCTTTTTCTGATAGGATGAAAATAATGGAGAGGGCTAGCCAGGCAAAAAAACGGTCCTAGCCTTCTTTAAATCTTTTAGTTCCATTATAGCACTACTTTTTTATTAATTACTAGAATAGCACACTTTGCCATTTATGTGGAGCGACTTCTAGTCTTTGTTTTTTTTTATGTTTTTTTAATTTGTTAGTTTAGAAGTCGTTTTTCACCATACCAATTTTTTAACTAGTTTTTTTATTCAATTTTTCTTCTTTTTTTAAAACGACATGGTATTAAATAAAAAATTATTTAATTAAATTTAACTTTAATATAATAAGTTAATTTTATACCAACGCCATTGGCTCGTGACTTAATCTACTCTGGGACACGGGGTTGACTAGGTGCTTCTGGGTTTGATTCATGCAGTGGATAAATTCGGTGTTGGCCAATGCGAAATTTGATCCTAAGCACGACCTGAGATTATCCGTTCGTCATTGTGAATACTCTGTAGGTAGCCAACAATTAAGCATGACAATGTAACCTGATGTGAACTAAACATATAAGTTCACTAAAAATCCAAGGATCCTTCCATAAATCATAAATTTTACAAACACAAAGAAACTAAAAAGGGGGAAAAACTTACAAAATGTGGAATAGAAAGAAATGGTTCAAGGAAGTGAAGGAATGCCACATTCAAGGATGAATGATAAATTCCATTGTTGGACCGCCACAAGCACAATGAAGCCCTTGATAAGATCCATGGAGGTTCTAAGAAGAACTAAGAGGAGCAACTTGCTCTAAACTCACAATTTCATAAAATGATCAAAAGGTCTCTTACATGAAGCATCACCAACCCTTATATAGCTAGTGTAACACCCTATTTAGCTATAGCTTATTTTATAGCAAAAGTGTAGTGCGGAAAATTTTGAAAAAATAAATCACACTTTCTCTTCGCAAACTCATTGTTTTAAGAACGAAAATCGAAACCATTTGTTCATTACAAAAAAAATGCCAAACTCATAATTTATTCATTCGAAAATCATGTAACTATAACTTTTCAAAAGAATACTATCTCATTTACATAATTATCTTTGATTTTAAAACAACCAACGATATTGAACTAGTGGCGAATCATTTTCTACTTTCTTTATAAATACAATAATACAATTTAGCTCTATGCAAATTAACTTTATTTACAACTTTACACGGTAATTACTTCATTACAAAGTATAGTAAAATAATCTATCTTCAATGCTTCCTGCTGGTTCACTGCAAAAAAACATGAAATTGAAAGAATGAGATAAAAATCTCAGCGAGCGTTCCCGACACACACGCACACGACATAGACCAGGCAATCATGCAAAAACTTTTTTTTTTAATGCGGCATGAGAAATCAACGGATGTACAACTAATCAATTACCACGCCAGCAACAACAACAACCACAACAACAAAAATAACAACAATAACAATAACAGCAACAACAACAACAACAACCGCAGTAGCAACAACAACAACAACAACAACTACAACAACAAATCGATATAGTCAACACTGACACGAGGCCAGACCAAACACAATCGTGCATACCTAAAGCAGAGGGTCACAACGCAAATCTTCAACAGATTCAACTTAATACAAACACCGTCTAACGACGACAACAACAACAACGAGGAATGAGATACTTCAACAACAAACAGACCGAAATACCATGTCCGAACAAGATACTTTGCTCGATAGTGGCCGACTAACAACGACAACAACAACAGCAGGACCGAGATACCATGCTCGAACGGGATACCTTGCCCGATAACGCCCTACTAACAACGACCAGCGCAGGACCAGGATACCATGCCTGAACGGGATACCTTGCCCGATAATGCCCTACTAACAACGACGACAGCAGGACCGAGATACCATGCTCGAACGGGATACCCTGCCCGATAACGCCCTACTAACAACGACAAACGCAGGACCAGGATACCATGCCTGAACGGGATACCTTGCCCGATAACGCCCTACTAACAACGACAAACGCAGGACCAGGATACCATACCTGAACGGGATACATTGCCCGATAACGCCTTACTAACCACAACAATCTGGTAGCACCAACAACAATGACAACAGCAACAGCAGCAAAGATAACAACCTCTAATGAAATTCTCAATAGAAAGACTAGGACCGAAGGTATTCATCATCAACTAAGGGATAACTTACCCTATAATCATCATCTCTAATCGTAACTATGCCTCGTAAGGATCGTAATCGATAACTAGACTCTATTGGAATCTCTCATAGTCACTCCGAGCATCACACCATCACATCAACAGAGAAATCAACTCATATGCACAACACGAGTAATTTCAAGAAATCCAACCAATCAATCGCGAAACACATTTCATCTATCGAGAGCAAACACTCATCATGGCTCCAAACATAATAACATTTTCACAGAACAGACAACACTTATATAAACATAGCACAATCATGAATATATCAATTATATTGTCACACCACATTCACCAACAAATCAATCACAACTTCATATAGTCACAAATATCATCAAGAGATAAATATACTCACATTTAAACTATCTAGTTCATTGCTCCTACAATGAACACATAACAGGACTTAAAACACATTACACAATCAGTCTATTGCTCGTACAACGACACTCACATAGCACATAACAAATAACACATAAACACAATTGGGGTAACCGGGTACCCGAACGAGGGAGCACTCACCTTTGCCTAGCTTGAAATCAATCAACACGATTCCTTATTCTGCATGTCCCACGAACAGAGCAACAACGTCTCATAGTGTCAATACCCAAAGTCTAGTTCTCCCTCCCGATCAAAAATCACAGTCAAAGACACACCTCCATCCGATCATAACCGAGATCGCATATATATAAAAAAAACGAGTCATATATTAATCATAGTACAATGTAAAATCAATTAATAATCATGTTGATAGATGACCAAGTTAACTTCATTTTCAAAAAGAGTACTAACCCAAAAACATAAGCCACAACGTGGAAGCCTTAAATTAACTCATGATGGCTCAAGATCTCCAAAAGTCAACAAGTGGAAATTAATTCATGATGGCTCAAGGTCTTCACAAAATCAACCAATAGAAATTACCTCATAATTGCTCAATGTCTTCCAAAATCCACCAATAGAAATTAACCTTATGATTCAACAAATAATAGTCATGCACCATTTATTTGCTTCACTTCCCACAACTTTTGTAAATGCACGACACTCACGATTCCAGTACCATTGACTAAGCTTCAATGATAAATGAGGTGTGGGTTCCAATTATCATAAATCCCTGGTGGTCAAATTAGGAGTAACCGAAATACTCAGTTGGGTGTTTTTAAAGGATGTGATCATGCTATAATGCAACATGGGATGGAAAGCAAGCCTACAATCAAAGCCAAGAGAGGAAGAATTAATCCAGGAGAAGGAAGGTGCTGGTCTTCCATGGAGGTTATGGTGTTTCACGGAAGATGGATGGAGAATAGAACGCGGGATAGTGGCTCCAAACGGTTATATCGATGCTAGAATCGAGCTCAACGGACAATTTCGAGTAGGACTATGGAGTTTGGCGCTTGGCAGCGGCTTGACGATGGAGAACGAAGTGGGAGAAGAGAGACATTAGGGTTTCCTTCATTTCTCGTGCAAGAGCGTTTCTTTGCTGAGGAAGAAGGAGAGCGTGCGTGGGTCGGGTCGGGTTAGGGATCCAACTCGTGTGGGCTGCGCGTGAACTGGGCTTGGCGCTGGTCAGAAAGAATTGGTTTTAAAATAAGGGGTGCAGGAAGCAAAAGAATGGGATTGTATCAATAAAATGTCCAAATACTCATTTTTATCCATTTTTAAGGCCAAATTTCATTAAAACACCTACACAGACACATCTTTAACCCAAAATAGTTTCTCCAATAATATTTTCAACTGCAATTATTCTATTTAATAATAAAAGAAAATAAATAATAAATCAACAATAATCTCCCAGAATAAACATAATTATAATTTTGTATGTATTAAAAATATAATTACACATAAGACCTGAAAATTATTGAATTTTTAATTTGCAAAAATACATAGATCAAACAAGTAAAGGAATATTGCGCTTGAAAATTGGGGTGTTACAGCTAGTGTTTGGCCAAGGCAACATAAGCAAAATAAAGCCAACATACAAGCCCAAAACATGGCCCAAATAGTTTAACACATGTCTACACATTTAAACCCAAGTTTCAAACTTAAAATATAACCTATTACAATTAAAAGAAATCTAAACAATCTCAACTATTAAGAGATTTATAAGGCAATGAACAATTCTAGAACTCTTATTATCATCAAGCAAACAAGCCATTTGAGTTTCTAATTGCTCCTTAATCTTACTTGCTTTCCCTCTTGTTATTGGTCCTAGTGCCAATTCTTGAATCTTCCAGTCCTTATCATAACCCGAACCCGCGGGTACCCATTCGACCCTGCCCCTAGTTTTACGGGGAAAACCCGCTTTGACCGGGGGGGGGGGGGGGGGGGGGGGGGGGGGGGGGGGGGGGGGTTCGGGGATGTCGATACCCACCCCGTCCCCGCCTCGAACCCGCTCGACAAAACATAAATTGAATTTTTTATTTTATGTGTATTTACTCGTTCATTTTGTTTCACTGGTTTTGTTTATTTTTTTATTTTGATCTATTTCCTATAGAAAAGTCTTTTTTAATACTTTTAACTTTATTTTATCATTGTATAATTATTATGATTTTATTTTATTAATTATTATAAATATCTTTTTTGTATTTTTCCTATCAATTTATGGCCGAAACGGGTACTCGCAGGGAACTCGTCCCCGTTTAGGACGGGGATGGTGGATGCAAATTTGTTCCATCACCTAAACTTTTCACAATAAAAAAAGTTGACTCCCCAACGATGGAACAGATAAATGCTAGACTTTACTTACCTCCCGACTGAACTCCGAATTATTCAGGGCCCCTTTCCCCTGGATACCGGAGCGAGGTCAAAGACCTCTAGACCAAAAAAAAAATTAAAAATTGACAATTAACTAGAATATTTAGCTAATTAGTAAAAAAAATTAACTCAATAATTATAATTAATTATATTTGAGTAATTTAAATTATTTATTACCTTAATTTATTTTTTTTAAAAAGAAAATTAAAAAAATAAATAGATGAGGATTTGTTTTTGGTGAGAGCCGATTTCTCAACAAATAAAAAATAAAAAAGGAAAATTTCTGTTGAGAAGTCGTTTGGCTGGAAGGTGACTTCTCAATAGGATAGTAAAAGAGTGCTACTTTGGTAATTAAAGTAAAAACAATGCTAGTTTAGGATATAATTTTTTTTTTGGTGTTACAGAGGTTTTTTTGCTGGCTAGCCACTGTGTTGTGTTGTGTTGTGTAGTTAGAGGGAAATGTGGATGGAAGAAAGAGATCAATGGTGGAAAACATGTTTTAATGGGAAACCTATTAATTCGAAGGGAGAACAGTGTTACTGCGATAGAATCCCTTACTGCGAACCTTTAAAAAACTGGTAATGATAGAGCACAAATAGATCCCTCCATCTCCTGTACCGGCAACGAAGCTTCCAACGACTTCAAAACCCGCTCGACAAAATGAAACTTGTTTGATGCAAAATTCTAAGCATCAGTAGGTTTGTTCTCTAAAATGTTTAAAATCTTTTTGTCTCAGAATTCAATGAAAAATTCTTTGATATTTATAGTAGTTAAATGAAACGGAATCGAAATGATAGTCCTTTTATTCCACTACTACTGTAGTGTTCGTCTACAGATTGGGTCTTGAATAAGAATGGATAGGTCAGACGGGAAATATAATTCCATTTTTCGTTGGGGGGGTTGAAGAAAAGCCGTGTATACAGACTTATGTAAAGTATATGAACACTTCTGCATTATTAGTTAGATTAAGAATAATAATCTAATTAGATTTCTTTTTTTTTATTATTAATTTGTTTCTATTTCAATTTAAAATTCTTTCTTTTCGGTAAGCTCTAGTGAAAGACTTTCAGAGGCTGTTTTCCTATTGTTTTTTGTTTTAGAGAAGAAATCGGGAAACGGTAAGGATTAGATCAAATGCAAATAAGAGAAGAGTATAAAAAAGAATCTATCTTGATTCTATATTTTTGACATTTCACTTAATGAAATGGGGCAAACTAAAACATAGATCTTTTTCTTACTACCTGTTAGTAAGATTCATTCCCTTAATACTTCCAAGGATATCTCTGGATATTTTTTATTTATGCATAATATTTGCATAATATTTTTTTTCAATTCTACTAGAAATACTAGAATTCAGATAAGAACTTGTTAGATGTTATAATTGGATTTATTGAATTGTTTCATGAATTATGTTATCCCGGAATCTTTTTTTGACTCTGTACCAGCGATTCCACTATTATTATTATAAAATTTTTAGTGAAAATTAAATAAGAAAAGAATACAAGAAAAATTAGTAAACAATAATGAAATAATTCCTTCATATTGATAGCGATAGGAGACAAAATTTACATGGATATAGTAAGTCTTGCTTGGGCTGCTTTAATGGTAGTTTTTACATTTTCCCTTTCCCTTGTAGTATGGGGAAGAAGTGGACTCTAAAGATACTATATAATTGAGTTAAGGGATCAAACTGTATCAATTGTTTTATAGCTGGGTTCTGAAATTTTTTAACGATTGAATTTAGTTATTTGATTAATATTAATACTAATTAATTAAATGCAATTATATCTGCATTTTTTAATTCTATTGTATTCCAGTGGTGGAATGTATTCTATGTATAATGTATAATATTGAAAATACTCTTTCAATCAAACAAATATTTGAATTGTAACCATCTTCGTATTTTGAAAGTCAAGGGAATACAAATAATGGGAAATTGATTCCCATTCCAACCAAATTGTTTCTAAGATGTCTATTTCGATGAACTGGTTACTACCAATCTTTTCGAAATATCAAAAACTTTTTTCATAGAATTCGTGGAACCCCGGGATCATCTGTCAATTATTTAATCAATTCATTTTTTGGAATGCTAAAATACTATATTTATAATTTAATAAATTATATTAAATATCCTACCGAATATCATACCGAATATGATACTGGGACTCTGAAAAGAATCAGAAATAGAAAAATTCTATATCGATATATATCCATCTATAGATATAGATAGTATTAATATGAAAATAAATATTTATTTATAGATATAGATAGATGGATTGGTACATATTAAACCCTTTTATTTTTTCAAATCAATAAAACATAGAGTCAAACTTTATAGACTACCATAATAGATAGTATAGTCGAAAGAAATAGATTTGATTTCTTTCGACTATACTATATGGATTTCATAAAATTTTGCTGATTGTAGTCTGATCATTTCATTTAAAACTAAGACCCGAAATTGAAATCCTTTTTTCATTTTTTTTATTCAATCATTATCAATCATTGCATTGATAAGAAATCAAAAGTCATTTTTAAGTAAAATTAGTCACTTTGACTTACCGTTTTTACGTAAATTATAAGTAAAAAGGCAGTAGGAACTAGAATGAAGAGTGCAGTAACTATAAATGCGAGAATATTTACTTCCATAATCTCTATGTTTTCTTTCTCTTTAATTCCTAATAAAATTAATACTTCGGGATTTAATCCCATATAAATGTTCAATTCGAATCAATTCAATGGTATCAATTTTATCTCGATGATATCAAATCGAATCAATATCACGAATAACAATATCTGAGCTATCAAATCGATTCATAGTCGAGAATTCAATAGTATAACATAGGAAGATCTTTTATCCATACCAAATAAAAAAAATTTACTTTCTGATGCATTCAAAAATTCCTTTTTTTATTTCTTTCTTCATCGGAACCTTTACTTTATTATTTATATTATATATTGTATACCCTAAACTAAAAAAGAAATAAAAAAAAAAAGGGGGGGTCCCTGTTAGAAATAATATTTTTTTTGATTGGATTTATATCCATCGGGACTGACGGGGCTCGAACCCGTAGCTTCCGCCTTGACAGGGCGGTGCTCTGACCAATTGAACTACAATCCCAGGGAATAAATCGTATAGCATACATATTCTTACAATTTCATTCAAACCCTTTTAGATTTTTCTATTTGTTCTATTTGATTTGAGATTCAACCATTGTACTGTAACTGAAAGAGGCAGGCTTTTTTATATATTGATATAAATAAAAGATATATATATTGATTTGATATAAAATAGATATATGGGTATACACTTTAGCGCAGATCGACACGGATTACTCGTAATCCATTCGTTATTGCCAAATCAATTGAAAAATTAATCAATGAAAAAAAAAAGTCTTTTTTTTTTACTTTAAAGTTTTCCTTAGACTTTATACTTACAGATCCTGTACGGAATTTAGCAAAATCCTAATTCCTAATTTGTAGAAAAAATATGTAATGTAATACGGACGTATCCGAGCACATCGGTCATTTTCATAAAACAACAAATGGTGGATCATCAAATTTTTGGGCCGAGCTGGATTTGAACCAGCGTAGACATATTGTCAACGAATTTACAGTCCGCCCCCATTAACCACTCGGGCATCGACCCAGGAAGAATCAATTTCAGTCGTTAATTGATAATCCCGGATTGATCAATTTCCTTTCATAGTAACCTACCCCCAGGGGAAGTCGAATCCCCGTTGCTTCCTTGAAAGAGAGATGTCCTAAACCACTAGACGATGGGGGCATACTTGCCCAACCGCCATTATACTATGTTCATAGTATGAACAGTTTTTTGAAATTGTCAATATAATTGAGTGATATGATTCGATGAAATATTTGAATTAGTACATATATCAATGAAATTAATTTCGTGTTATGATGAGGATGACTTTAATTCGAATCGGTTTTGAAAAAATGCATTCCATTGATATTTATTTATCAAATCCAATAAAAAAATCATTTTTTAACTATACTCTATTCATATCACTAGGTAAATCCAATTTTTTATTCCTTAATGAGTTTCTTGCTATGTACAAAAAATAGATCTATGTAAATATATTCTAATCTTATTTATATATATTATTATATTCGTATTTATTATATATATAATAACTATATGCAGTAACAAATAGATGTAGTAAACTCATATGGGCTGGTTCCTTATTTCGGAATTGAATCAAATGAGGCCCCTTTAACTCGGTGGTAGAGTAACGCCATGGTAAGGCGTAAGTCATCGGTTCAAATCCGATAAGGGGCTTTTTACTTTTTTTCATAAAATGCCAAGAGTAGTATTCCTATTTGAGAGATATTCTTGATATTTGTAAGAAGTTTCCATTTGTAACTAAAATAAAAAACTAAGGAATAGTAGAATTTCATTAAAAAATGGAATTTTTAACTTATTAATTCTAAATTCTAATAAGTTATTATGATTATGCTAATTATTCGAGTCTAGTAGTAAACTAATAAACTAATTCTAATTAGAAAGTAAAATATTCTTATTTCTATATATATAATTATTTCTATAATATATATATATATATTCTTTAATATATATTCTTTATATACATTCTTTTTTTAGAATGTGATATCTCCTAGAATTGTCAGATAGTCCTATTTTTTTATTGCAATAAAAAAATGGGAAAAATTCTAAAAAAAAAGTAAGTGGACCTACCCCATTGAATCAGAACTATATCTACTATTCTGATATTCAAATTGGATAGAAATCAAATTCGAACAGTGGATCTTTTTTTGTTTTTAATATCTCTTTGGTTTGGACTCCGTAAGAATCTGTCGATATTTCTGATTAAATCTTATTGTTCCTAGAGGTTTTTTTTCCGATAGGAATAAATTGCTACTCCCCTACTTCACGCAGAAGGGCTTTTTGTAAGTTCCAACATACAACTCATTTGACTTTAAAATATATTTTTTCCGAATACAAGAAAAGATCCAATTACATTTCTATTATTTATTTTCTGATTTTCTGATCTATATCTATAGAAATAATAGAAAAATCCATTAACTATTTCTTTTTATTTCACGAAGAAGATTCAAGAATAAGTAAGATTATTTGATAAAAGGAGAGTAGTAGATCTTATCTGGTTTACGAGTCATAAGACAATTACTGATTCATGGCTTAGGGTATTTAAAAGAATAGAAAGGAATTAAGTTCATGGATTTGACCTAGGTTAGGTATCAGCAGACTAAAAAAGGATTTTTCTATTCGAAACCTATTAGATAAAGAAGGGGCAGTCTACGAGAAATCATATATAAAATGAAAAAAGCCTCGAAGGTGCCATCCCTGAAAATGCTATGAGGTGTTCGGAAATGGTTGAAGTAGTTGAATAGGAGGATCACTATGACTATAGCTCTTGGTAAATTTACCAAAGATGAAAATGATTTATTTGATATTATGGATGACTGGTTACGGAGGGACCGTTTCGTTTTTGTGGGTTGGTCTGGTCTATTGCTCTTTCCTTGCGCCTATTTCGCCCTGGGGGGTTGGTTCACAGGTACCACCTTTGTAACTTCATGGTATACCCATGGATTGGCAAGTTCCTATTTGGAAGGTTGTAACTTCTTAACTGCTGCAGTCTTTACTCCTGCTAATAGTTTAGCACACTCTTTGTTGTTACTGTGGGGTCCTGAAACACAGGGAGATTTTACTCGTTGGTGTCAATTAGGTGGTCTGTGGACTTTTGTTGCTCTCCACGGTGCTTTCGGATTAATAGGTTTTATGTTACGTCAATTTGAACTTGCTCGATCTGTTCAATTGCGGCCTTATAATGCAATCGCATTCTCTAGTCCAATTGCTGTTTTTGTTTTTGTTTTTGTATTCCTAATTTATCCACTGGGTCAGTCTGGTTGGTTCTTTGCGCCTAGTTTTGGTGTAGCAGCTATATTTCGATTCATTCTCTTTTTCCAAGGTTTTCATAACTGGACATTGAACCCATTTCATATGATGGGAGTTGCTGGTGTATTGGGCGCTGCCCTACTATGCGCTATTCATGGTGCTACCGTAGAAAATACTTTATTTGAAGATGGTGATGATGCAAATACATTCCGTGCTTTTAACCCAACTCAAGCTGAAGAAACTTATTCAATGGTCACCGCTAACCGCTTTTGGTCCCAAATCTTTGGGGTTGCTTTTTCCAATAAACGTTGGTTACATTTCTTTGTTATTTGTACCTGTAACTGGTTTATGGATGAGTGCTCTTGGAGTAGTCGGTCTGGCCCTGAACCTACGTGCCTATGACTTCGTTTCTCAAGAAATCCGCGCAGCGGAAGATCCGGAGTTTGAGACTTTCTATACCAAAAATATTCTCTTAAATGAAGGTATTCGTGCGTGGATGGCGGCTCAAGATCAGCCTCATGAAAACCTTATATTCCCTGAGGAGGTTCTACCACGTGGAAACGCTCTTTAATGGAACTTTAGCTTTAACTGGCCGTGACCAAGAAACTACCGATTTTGCTTGGTGGGCCGGGAATGCCCGACTTATCAATTTATCGGGTAAACTACTGGGAGCCCATGTAGCCCATGCCGGATTAATAGTATTCTGGGCCGGAGCAATGAACCTATTTGAAGTGGCTCATTTCGTACCCGAGAAGCCCATGTATGAACAAGGCTTAATTTTACTTCCCCATCTAGCTACTCTAGGTTGGGGGGTAGGTCCTGGAGGAGAAGTTATAGACACCTTTCCATACTTTGTGTCTGGAGTACTTCACTTAATTTCCTCCGCAGTATTGGGCTTTGGCGGTATTTATCATGCACTTCTGGGACCTGAGACTCTTGAAGAATCTTTTCCATTCTTTGGTTATGTATGGAAAGATAGAATTAAATTGACTACTATTTTAGGTATTCACTTAATCTTGTTAGGTATAGGGGCTTTTCTTCTAGTATTTAAAGCTTTTTATTTTGGGGGTATATATGATACTTGGATTCCGGGAGGGGGAGATGTACGAAAAATTACTAATGTAACCCTTAATCCAAGTATTATATTTGGTTATTTACTAAAATCTCCTTTTGGAGGAGAAGGTTGGATTGTTAGTGTGGACGATTTGGAACATAATTGGAGGACATGTATGGTTGGGTTCCATTTGTATACTTGGTGGAATCTGGCATATCTTAACCAAACCCTTTGCATGGGCTCGGCGTGCACTAGTATGGTCGGGAGAAGCTTACTTGTCTTATAGTTTAGCTGCTTTATCCGTTTTTGGTTTTATAGCTTGTTGCTTTGTCTGGTTTAATAATACTGCTTATCCTAGTGAGTTTTACGGTCCCACTGGACCAGAAGCTTCTCAAGCTCAAGCATTTACTTTTCTAGTTAGAGACCAACGTCTTGGAGCTAATGTGGGATCTGCTCAAGGACCTACCGGTTTAGGTAAATATCTAATGCGTTCTCCGACTGGAGAAGTTATTTTTGGGGGCGAAACTATGCATTTTTGGGATCTGCGTGCTCCCTGGTTAGAACCTCTAAGGGGTCCAAATGGTTTGGACTTGAGTAGACTGAAAAAAGACATACAGCCTTGGCAAGAACGTCGTTCAGCGAAATATATGACTCATGCTCCTTTAGGTTCTTTAAATTCCGTGGGTGGCGTCGCTACAGAGATTAATGCAGTCAATTATGTCTCTCCTAGAAGTTGGTTATCTACTTCTCATTTTGTTCTAGGATTCTTCCTATTCGTAGGTCATTTATGGCACGCGGGAAGAGCTCGCGCAGCTGCCGCAGGATTTGAAAAAGGAATTGATCGAGATTTTGAACCTGTTCTTTCCATGACTCCTCTTAATTGAGACATGAAATCCAATGCTTGACGTAAGAATCACTTTGATTTTACAATACATATTGGGTTGAGTCGAGCAGATCATATTGAAATTTTTATTTTTTCGGGCTCGGCTAAATGGTGATATAGCCGAACCCGAAAAAACTGAGCCAACCTAAATCAATAAAAAAAACCATTCGTCAAGAAAAAGGAGAGAGAGGGATTCGAACCCTCGATAGTTGTTTCGAACTATACCGGTTTTCAAGACCGGAGCTATCAACCACTCAGCCATCTCTCCAAAAGCTAATTTCTATTTTATCTCTATTCCACTGAATAGAACATGACCATACGGATTGATACACTTTTTATCTATCTATGGTAATGGTCTAGTTCTCTATCCGTATATATATATATATATATATATATATATATATATATATATATATATATATATATATATATATATATATATGCATGATCCAGCATGTCCTTTTGTGAAGTAAAAAAAAGTACCCCTTGATCCATGTCTCAAAAGGGGTCTCATATAAAATCAATGGATTCATGATAAAACCCTCCATAATGCGTTGCATTTTTTATTCCACTACAAATTTTTGTCGATTAAAAAAGGGGTTGGGGATCAAATGGTATAGTTCTTTTGTTGGTAAATTGGAGGATTAGAAACATGACTATTGCTTTCCAATTAGCTGTTTTTGCATTGATAGCTACTTCATCCATTTTATTGATTAGTGTACCTGTAGTATTTGCTTCTCCTGATGGTTGGTCGAGTAACAAAAATGTTGTATTTTCCGGTACATCATTATGGATTGGATTAGTATTTCTAGTGGGTATTCTTAATTCTCTCATCTCTTGAAACTATTCATTCTAGATCAAAAAACTAAATGACCCCTCCCCCCCGAAATGACCCCCCCAAAAAGATAGAGCACAAATAGATCCCTCCATCTCCTGTGCCGGCAATGAAGCTTCCAACGGCTTCAAAACCGCCAACGACGACGATCTCGACAGCGATAGAATTTTTGCTTTCTGATTGTTATCTTACCTTTTCCTTAGATGAAATTGGAGCTTGGTTGGTTGGTTATGGGTTTCAGCTCACTGGATTTTGCCACAAATTGAGTCATATGGATTTAGATGCTTTGATAGAGATCAAAGAGCTTTATTGTACTATTTTGATGATAAGTTGTGTTTATTTTTTTGGCAATAACTTGTGTTTTTTTAATAATATTTTTTTTGAATACCTTAATATTTTTTTAAAAAGAATGTGTATTGTAAACTAGCTAATTTACATGATAAATTATATAATTAGCTATTCACAGTACACAATTTTTGAAAGTGTATATCCTAAATAGCTGATTTAATATACAATGTAGAAGAAAGGAAAATTATATATCGTAATTATCTAATTTACCGCAAAGAGTTGTGGAAATTAGCTAAATTTTTATATTTTTTTAAAAAATTTCCATTGTGAGGGAGGTGTCCTTCGAAATTTGGGTTGTGAAGGTGGAGATTAGTGTGGGTTGAGTATGGGTTGGAGGTGCTTGTTGAAGAGATGGAGGTTGGGAGAGTATCAACTAAGTAGGAAGGTGGAGAAGAGGGAGGAAGAAGGTTTTTAAATTGGGTTTTTTTTACCCTCACACTTTGACCATATACCCCCACATAATTTGATAAACCAAAAATACCCCCATGAAAAAGTTCGAATCGGATTTATCTCCCATGGAGGTAAATCCGCTCTGTATTTACAAAGCGGATCTACCTTCATAGGAGATAAATCCGATTTGCATTTTTTCCAAAGCCGATTTATCTTCCCATTAGGTAAATCCGCTTTGCATTTTTTCAAAGAGGATTTACCTCATGGGAGATAAATCCGCTTTGAAAAAATGCAAATCGGATTTATCTCCTATGGAGGTAAATCCTCTTGGTAAAAAATGCAAATCGGATTTATCTCCCATGGAGGTAAATCCGCTTTGTAAAATACAAAGCGGATTTACCTCCATGGGAGATAAATCCGTTTGAGTTAATTTCATGGGGGTATTTTCGGTTTATCAAATTATGTGGGGGTATATGGTCAAAGTGTGGGGGTGCAAAAGCAAAAACCCTTTTAAATTTAGGGTTATTTTTATAATTTCATTGAGTTGGAATTGGAAGGAGTGGAAGGGTAAAGAAAGGGAGTGGAAAAAAATGGTCCATGCTTTTCCCAACCCCCTCCTACTCATCACACACCCCTATACCCTGCGAATGACCAAAATACTATTAGTAAATAAAAAAACTTCCAAGCACGTCCCCTTTTTTCTGGAACGAGTACTGTATTGTAGCACCGAACCGGTACAGTACTACAATACTGTAACTGTTAAAATCACAATTTTTACCAAACACCCCCATTGTCAAAAATTTAACAGGTACGACACTATGCTGCCGAACTAGTACGATAGCCTAGTGTCATACCAACTACCAATCGAATTGAAATTCATATTGATGGTTCAAGTTTGTTCATATTGGAGCACAAAATACAAAATGATGTCATTCTTATAGAGGGTTAGATATCATATGGATTTGTCAAATAGAGTAGGGTATCTGTAGTTCTTACTGAGTAACCATATGTCAGATTTATAACCATAAGGCAAATCACCAAAGATCTCAGAACACATGTAATAATATGGTGTTCCAACAACCTACACAAGATATAAGAGCACAAACGATTAACTAGTTTCAATATATAGGTCTAGTGAAAATCGTATAGTTCGGTGTGTTTGATCTGAAATAGTTCGGTGCTCCTGTACCAGACCTGTTCGATATTTTGGTACCGTATCAGTCAAAAACACTACGTAGGGAGATTGGGAGCATATTCCACATTAGGGTAAAATTGAAATCTTTGAGGTTTGGGGGTATGTGGTTAGTAGGAGGGGGTTTGGAAAAAACACGGGAAAAGAATTGACCTAAAAATTTGGGTATTTCTGCAATCTAGCCCCATGGAACGGAAGGCTTGATTTATAGCTTTAACTACTTTCACCCTTGTTTTCTGAAAATTAATTTTTTTATCATTCTTTTCAAATTGTTTTGCCATTCAGAAACTAGTTTCCAAAAAGGCTTAAATATCGTTTACCCCCTGCAAATATCACGAAAATCCACTTACCCCCCTGCAAAAAAAAAACTTTTAAAATTAACCTCGCAAATACGATGTGTTTTTAGTTACCACCCTGCTGTTTTTTTTTGTTAACAGCGTTAACTTAAGGTGACCTGGATTGCCACGTGGATAACAGGTGGATAACATGTGGATATTAGGTCAAAATTAGGTCAAAATCCCTAAAACTCTCACCTCACTCCCATCTCACTCTCGCATCACTCTGGCATCTCACTCTCGCATCTCAGATCACTCTCGCACCTGCTTACTGTGACGATGGTAGAAGTATTTGACGAACATGATTAAAACATTTGAGAAGACGAAGGAAGAAGGAAGCAAGGTGACCTACAAAAGAAGAACGAAGGACGAAGGACGAAGATTAAAAGCTGGTGACCTACAATAGAAGGTGTTGACGAAGAGAAATTAGCTCAGGTTTGCACATGCACTAATTTTTTGTACTTTCAGAGTTTAATATTGAAAATTTTTGGGGTTAGGGGACCACCATGTGGGTAGGGACAAATATTGATTGTGTTGGGTTTAGTGTTGAGTTGTCTAGGGAATCTTTACTGGACGAATATGTTGGTTTTAGTGTTGTTATTGTGTTAATTGAAATGTCCAGTTTAACCCTAGTTCTGATTTGAAATGTCTGATTTAGCCCTTTGGTTTTGTTTTTACAGTGATGTCTTTTAGTGTTGTGTTTCATCATGGTGGGAAGTTTGTTAAGAATGAGATACTTGAGTATGAAGGGGGCTCAGAGTCATCAGTGGCAGGTCAAGATGTTGATAAATGGTCATACTTTGAAGCTGTTGGTATCTTGAAGGAATTAGGTTTTCAATCTGGTAGTTATAGAATTTGGTGGAAAGTTAATGAAGCTGTTGTGTTTAAGAGATTGTTGACTGGTGAGGATGCATTAGAAATAGCTGAGCATGCATTGAAGAATAAAGTTGATGCTCATATCTACACTGAGCACTTTGAGCAAGATAGCTATGGTGTATCTGATGCAAATGAAGGAAATCAAGGGGAAGACAGTGAAGACAGTGAAGATGATGAACTTAAGGGTATTCATATGGATGACAGTGAGGAAGAGAGAACAATGGGAAAAGATGATGGGTTTGGATATGACAGTGAGGAAGCTCATACTCCAGCTAAAGCTCCATCAACATCAATTTTATCACCAGGTGGATCAAGAATTGTCATAAATGGCACCCATTACAGAGTAAAAAGTACGGCAAAAAGAACACCAACTAAGAAAGATGGTGCAAGTACTAGTGCCCAAGTTCAGGATGTGGGTGAACTAGATGGTGGCTACATGAGTGAGGAGTTAGGGAGTTCTGACCCAGATGAAGAAGATGGTGGTAGAAGGAAACAACCAAAATATGAAAGATTTAGGCGAGAGGAGCTTGACAAAAATTACAAGTTTAAGGTTGGTTTAGAATTTGGTTCTCTTGATGAGTTTACAGATGCAATTAGAGAGTGGACAATATTAAATGGGAGGGAGATGCAGTTGGTCAAAAATGAGAGTGATAGGGTGAGGGTAGAATGCAAGGTCAAATGTGGTTTTAAAGCACTTGTTAGTAAGGTGGGCCATAAAGAAACCTTTCGAATGAAAACTTGGGAAGGGACCCACAATTGTGCTAGGGTCTTAAATAATAGCAATGCCAGGTCAAAATGGGTGGCCAAAACAGTAGCCAAAAGGTTAAAGATTACTGAGGGTGTAAAGGTGAAAGACATAATGGCAGAAATTAGGGCAAACTACAAGGCTGGAATCTCATTTGGTAGAGCTTGGAGGGCTAAAAGAATTGCACAACAATTAGTTGAAGGTGATGCAGAAAATCAATACTCTTTGTTGTGGAGGTATGCAGCAGAATTGAAGAGGGTAAATAGTGGTAATACATGCAAGATTAATATGCTCAGACCAATACAAACACTACAGCCAAGGTTTGGGTCTTTTTATTTCTGCAGGGGTTTGTGAAGGGTTGTAGGCCATTTATATGTGTAGATGGCTGTCACTTGAAGACCAAATTTGGTGGACAGCTTCTAGTAGCTGTTGGGAGAGATCCAAATGATGAATATTTTCCACTAGCTTTTGGGGTTATAGAAACAGAAACCAAGGAGTCCTGGAGATGGTTTTTAATCTTGTTGTTGGAGGACATAGGTAAAGATAAAAGATGGGTCTTTATTTCAGACCAACAGAAGGTAATGTTTGCTATTTACTCGGATTTTATTTTTATGTTTTTAATATTATTTATTTCAGACCAACAGATGGTTTTTAACCTTGTAATGTTTGCTTGTTTATATTTAGGGTTTGATACAAGTGTTTGAGGAGTGGAACCTCATACAGATGCACAAAGTGTAACCAATTTGGTCACAATAGCAGAGGATGCACGAGCACAACAATCAATCCAGATGCACAAAAGAGGAAGGTAATGTATTTGACTTATTCTAACAGATTTATGATATGAAATTTTTTACTGAACTGAAATTAATTTGGTCTTGTTATTGTTGGTTGTAGAGAAAACCAAAGAAGGTTTTGGTTGAGGTTGATCCAAA
This sequence comes from Astragalus glycyphyllos, assembly GCA_963573325.1. Taxonomy (NCBI): domain Eukaryota; kingdom Viridiplantae; phylum Streptophyta; class Magnoliopsida; order Fabales; family Fabaceae; genus Astragalus; species Astragalus glycyphyllos. The sequence goes on from OY754307.1 coordinate 44,772,447, forward strand.
TGCAGATGCCACTGCTCCAAATGGTGCTCCTACTGTCTCTGCCATTGCTCCAAATGGTGCTCCTACTGTCTCTGCCACTGCTCCAAATGGTGCTCCTACTGTCTCTGTCACTGCTCCAAATGCTGCTCCTATTGTATCTGCCACTACTCCAAATTCTGCTCCAAATGCTCCAAATGTAACTGCTACAAATGCTCCAACTGATGTATCTGCTGCTGCAACTGGTGTTTCTGCTGCAACTGGTTCATCTGCTGCAAGTGGCCTACCTGCCTATTTTGTGCCTAATCGAATTGGTAAACTTAAAGTAACCAGAAAATTGAACCTCAAGGTGCATAGGACTAGGTTTAGTACACGATTGAAGAGGACTGTACTACCTCCTACTGGTCCTGGTACTGACCCAAATAAGCCACTACTTGTTGAGGATGATGAAGGGAGCAACAACTATGGTGACTTAACACAAGAATGAAGACTGAAGACTGAAGACTAAGTAGTTAATGTACTTAGGAAGACTATGTAATTAAATATTTCTAATGTCTGTTTTGAACATGGTGCCACTTGTTTTGGAAACTTGTTATATTTGTATCTGTTTTGGGAACATAGGATACTTAATGTCTCTTATTTTAAGTGAATCAAATATGGTACTCAATGTCTCTTCTTTATGTCAATATAGCCTTCTGTTGCTCTAATTTGTGTTTAATAGGAAACTTCATTGATACTTAAAATAGAGCTTACAACATTGATAGTTAAAATACATAATTAATGGATTGGTTACTAACAGTTTTCCTAAACCAATCCAACAAAATTACACCTTACAACATTGATGCCTACTTAAAATACAGCTTATAACATTGGTAGTCATACTAACATTTTTCCTACTTTTTAACTAGGTCAAATTTCTGAAAAACCAACACCACAATAAACAAAACCACTATTGCTTGCATCCATCTCATTTTCTTCCTCTCTTCACACAACTTCAGTTTCAGTTTAGTTATTTTCTTTGACTCCCATTCCTTGAAATTTTGTTCACAATTGGATTGACAATCCGTTTGTGTTGCTTCTGAAACTGACACCATCTTCATGGTTTCAAAATCTAGCTCATCATCCCAGACAAACAAATCACAACTTGCTGCTTTCTGCAAAGAAAAAAACCCTAAACAAACAAATCCCGTACAGTGAAGACAACAGGAAAATGAAAATCAACAATGTAACATACCCCAGAATTTTTACACTTCCAGAATCTTCTTCCACGGTTTATAGCAGTGTTCGCAATCCATATACGCATGGCTACTCCACACCCACAAACAGGGAGTAACCCTTGCCTTGATGCAGCACTGGAAGAGGCGTTGCTTCTTGCCATTGGAGAGCTCAAAGAAGAAGAAGAAGAAGAAGAAGAAGAAGAAGAAGAAGAAGAAGAGAGAAGAGACAGGCGCTGGTGAAACTGAATTTTACGAAGAAGAAGAGGCCAGAGGAAGAATGTTGGATGTTGAAGATGATGATGAGGAGAAGAAGAAGAAGAAGAAGAAGAAGAAGTGAGATTTTGACCTAATATCCACATGTTATCCACCTGTTATCCACGTGGCAATCCAGGTCACCTTAAGTTAACGCTGTTAACAAAAAAAAACAGCAGGGTGGTAACTAAAAACACATCGTATTTGCGAGGTTAATTTTAAAAGTTTTTTTTTTGCAGGGGGGTAATTGGATTTTCGTGATATTTGCAGGGGGGTAAACGATATTTAAGCCTTCCAAAAATCAAAAAGATTTGCCTTTGAAATACACACGTTAAAAGTCTCGCATCAGATGTTATATTGCCCGAAAAAGAATATACAAGTAGGAGACATACCTCACTCTACAGCCGATTTTATATAGTTGAGTTAGATCCAGCCAAAATTTTAAGATTGTATTAGAATCAACCTAATATTTGTTGTTGGGCCACTAGGGTTACACTCTAGTTGTCTAGTCCTAGGCCCACGCGCGCGCGGGGTGGGGGGATGTTAAGAGTACCACATGGATGTTATCGGAACTACCTTTGAAATGCACTACCATCAACGTTGAGCGCAATCCAATCCACTGGGGGTTTCAGCCAATTAACCTGCAAACCTGAGTTAGATCTGATGTTATCAGAACTATCATTCATGTATGCATTGCTAGTATCACGGTACAAAGCATAACAACCAGCAACTACCTCATAAATTGGAGTCCGGACCCCTTCAAAAACAACTCTATTGCGACGAGACCAGCACTTCCACAAAACTATAAGGATTAAAACCCCACGAGTTTTAACTTCTTGTTGCATCCACTCAAACATATTGCTATTATCATTAGGAAGAAAGTCCAAAGACTCAAAGCAGGAGCTCCAGATCTCCAACGAGTATTTGCACCAGAAGAGACAATGAAGCATGCTTTCAACCTCTTGGTTGCATTGAGGACAAGTAGCATTATTGCTGACATTCCTTCTATATAGAACATCATGAGTTGGCAAGGAATAATGGCAAATTTGCCAAACAAAAAATTGAATATTGGAAGCCACCTTTAACCTCCAAATCCAATTCCAGTTGTTAGTATCCTGTAACCCCATATGATCACCCAACAACATGTAATAAGTCGTTTTTGTGGAATATATACCGTCAATTGCATGCTTCCAATGCCACTCATCTTCAACCGAATCAATTAAAAAAGGATTCATCTCCATAACCACTTGCTTGATCTGATCAGATAGTTGTGTATATAAGAGGTCCAACTTTTGGCAGCCAAATTTTTTTACGGCAAGTGTTTGGACGGTAAAAAAGTTTCCATCGAATACATGTTTTTTTACTTACTGTACAGAGCATAATCTCTTTTGAAATGTTTTAATTGCGGTTCCGTCAAAATCTGCAATAATATTGTCAAAAATTGTAAATACATACGTCAAATACAAACGCAAATGTGGTCCTAGTATAATTGTGAAGATATCTGAAATTTTGATGTTGTTGAAACACTAAATGGATGTAACAGTAGTATTAGATGGATGCAATATTGTTGAAAGTTGTAAAATACGTAATAAAAAAGGGGAAAAACTTTGATAAAAGGCTACACTATCAAATTAGTTGAAATAGTTGTGTTTGAAAAAGTTTTAAAAAAGTCGGTATCTTCTTATAATGTTAATAAATGAGTAAAAATGTCAAAAATGAAAATGAGATTTTAGGTAACATATGCATCCCCATTGACCCTCCCGTTTGCATCCCCGTTGGCACTCTCGTTGTCACTCCCGTTGCCGCTCTAGTTGTCGATCTCATTGCCAGTCTCTCGTTGTCGCTCCTGGTGCCATATGTTAACTCATATTTTTCTATATAATTTAATATATTCGTTTAATTATAAGTAAGTTATTTTGTAATATTTGGTAGTGGTTAAAGCTTTTTTTTACAACTCTTAGTGGTTAAATTGATTGATTTTAATAGTTTAATAAAGAGATTATAGTAAATAATCAATTTTAGACAGAGTAAAAATGAAGAAAAAAGAAAGTGACATTTTTTAAAATATGCACCCTCGTTGGCGCTCTCTTTATCTCTCTCGTTTCCACTCCCTTTCTCGTTGTCGCTCTCATTGTCGACGATCTCATTGAAAGAAAATTAATTTTAAACTTTTGTTAGATGTACGTCTTTTTTGACAATGGATAATGCTTAATAGTGTGGCTAATGGTCTTGCTAATTTGGGGTGCAGCTTGATGGAGAACAATCCTTATGTGCTATTCGAGACTCCTCCTGATAGTGTGTTATGAGAAGAAATGTTGATCTAGAGAGAACTGTTGATGCACAAGATGATGCAATGGAGCACCCTACACCTCAGCCAAGGGCAAAGCGCAATAGAACCAAGCCCAAATGGTTACGTGATTTTGAGTGAATGGTCGTAGAGTCACTCCTAGGTTTTTCATTCCCATTGTGATGTATTTCAAATTCTGTCCTTGTTGTCCTTGTGTGAATTTAGTAGCATTGGATACTGCTGAGTCACCAATAGGACTGTTTATTTTGTCCTTTTTCATTAGCTGTCATGTAAGCAACTTTGCTATTTATGTTTGTGTGAATGAAGGGAATGATATGAAGAACAATTTTCAGTAAAATAGTGTAGCAAGTAGCATAATCTTTCTCTCTGTTTCCTTGTTTCTGCTTTTGTGAGAAACCCTTCTCATAACATTGGTGCTTTCATTGCAATGAACTCCTCCCCTTCCAATTCTGATGACCTAGCCGCCACACTCAACCTCATCCTCCAAAATCAAACCAATTTCGAAACCCACCTGGCCTCCCTCTCCACCGAACTCACCAACATTCGCACCCGTTTACCACCACCAGGTTTTCAAGCTATCCCTGAACCGCCACCACCACCGTATCGCACCTCCGCCATTAAGCTTGAGCTCCCACGCTTTGATGGCTCGGATCCTCTTGGCTGGATCTTCAAAATCAACCAATTTTTCGACTTTCACCAGACTCCTGAAAACCAGAGACTTCGAATGGCTTCCTTCTACATGGAAGGAGAAGCTCTCACATGGTTTCAATGGATGTATTCGAATGGTATGTTACTCTCTTGGCCTATTTTCCTTAATGCTCTTGAAATGCGATTTGCACCTTCTCATTATGAGGACCCAAAGGGTGAACTCTTCAAACTGTGTCAAACCACCTCTGTTTAGGATTATCAAGCTGCCTTTGAGTCTCTTGCAAACCGTATCGCTGGCCTACCCCCTCAGTTTTTTCTTAGTTTCTTCATTTCTGGCCTTAAACCAAAAATCAGAAGAGAACTACAAGCTTTTCAACCAGCTTCCTTACCACAAGCCATCAGTTTAGCTAAACTGCAAGAAGAAAAAATCAAAGACAAGCTCTCCCACACTTCACGTTACCAAAACCCTAACTCATCACCTTCTTCTGTCAAGGCTCCTTTTAAACCCACCTTCAACCAAAACAACCAGAAAACCCTAACTCAGCACAAACCTATCAAATGCCTCACTCCAACAGAACTTCAGATTCGCAGATAACAAGGCTTATGTTATAACTGTGATGAGAAAATTTTCCCAGGCCACAAGTGCAAGCGCACTTTTCACCTCCTTATTGCTGAACCAGATGACCCTGAACCTAACCCTCCCCTGGACACAACAACTCAACTCTAACTACACCAAGACATACCCACACAGCCTGAAACAGAACCTCACCCTGCTCTTGAACCTGCTCAAATAAGCCTTCACGCTCTAATGGGCCATTCCAAACCACAAACACTACGAGTCATTGGTTACATTCATAAAAAGTCTGTCACAGTGCTAATTGATGGTGGTAGTACCACAAATTTCATCCAAGAAAGAGTTGCCAAGAGACTCAACCTTGCCTTAAAAACTACTACTTCATTTAAGGTCTTAGTTGGTAATGGGGAAGAATTACATTGCACTATGTGGTGTCCAAATACTACCTTGTCCTTGGATTCCCATGAATTTTGTGTTGATCTGTTTGTTATCCCTCTAAGTGGGGCTGAAATTGTTTTGGGAGTTGAATGGCTTAAGACTCTTAGGCCTGTTCTCACTGACTATGAACTCTTGACACTAAAGTTCATCAAAGATAATCAAGTGGTTCAAATTTCAGCCACAAAACAGCCAGGCCCAATATCCACAACTTAACATCAGTTACGACGTATGGTTGCCACTGATGCACTTAACACACTCTGCCAATTTGAGCTCATTTCCCAGCATCCTAACACCTCACCTGAACCACACCCCAATGCCCTAATCACAAATCTCCTAGTCAAATATGAGCCATTGTTTTCACCTCCCACTACCCTCCCTCCTTCAAGACAAATCAACCACCACTTACCATTAGTAGAAGGCTCTAATCCAGTCAACATCCGTCCCTACCGTTACCCACAGTTTCAGAAACAAGAAATAGAGAATCAGATTCGTGATATGCTACACCAAGGTCTCATTCAACATAGCTCTAGTTCATTCTCTTCTCCGGTGTTATTGGTTCTCAAAAAGGATGGTTCGTGGTGTTTTTGTGTGGACTATAGGGCTCTCAATGCCATTATGGTGAATGATCGTTTCCCTATTTCGGCAATTGATGAACTCTTGGACGAATTGTTTGGTACTGAATGGTTTTCAAAGCTGGATCTTCGCTCGGGATACCATCAAATTCGCATGAACCTAGGTGATATCCACAAAACTGCATTTGGCACCCACCAAGGCCATTATAAATTTCTTGTCATGTCTTTTGGTTTATGCAATGCACCTTCTTCATTTCAAGCTACTATGAATTTAATTTTTGAACCTTACTTGCGCAAATTTGTTATCGTCTTCTTTGATGACATTTTAGCGTATAGTAAGACATTTGATGAGCACTTAATTCACTTACAATTAGTCTTTGAATGTTTACTTGAACATCAGTTTTATTTAAAGAAATCAAAGTGTCTCTTTGGTCAGAAATCCATCAGTTATTTGGGTCATATAGTTTCGGCACAGGGAGTTGGCCCTGATCCTAAGAAACTTTCAGCTATGTCTCACTGGCCTACTCCTACTAATCTCAAACAGCTACGTGGATTCCTTGGTTTAACTGGTTTCTATCGCAAATTTGTGAAGAATTATGCGTCTATTGCTCATCCTCTCACAGAATTGCTAAAGAAAGATGCATTTCAGTGGTCTCCTGCAACTGAGAATGCCTTCAACCAACTGAAACTTGCAATGACTCGAGCTCCGGTCTTAACTTTGCCCAACTTTCAAGAAGATTTTATCATAGAAACTGATGCTTCTGGTCTCAGTATGGGAGCCGTTTTGATACAAAATGGTCATCCTATCTCTTATTTTAGTAAGAAATTCTGTCCTAAGCTTTTAAATTCTTCCACTTATGTTAGAGAATTGTGTGTAATTACCTCTGCTGTGAAAAAGTGGAGAACTTATCTCTTAGGCAGAAAATTCACTGTTTATACTGATCAAAGAAGCCTTAGAGAACTCATGACACAAGTAATCCAAACACCTGAGCAACAATTTTACCTTTCAAAGCTCTTGGGGTATTCCTATGACATTGTTTACAAACCAGGAGCCCAAAATCGTGTTGCTGATGCTCTTTCTAGAGCTCATGAACCACCCATTCAATGTCTAGCCTTGACCATACCTCATTGTGAGTTCTTTGACAAACTGCACACCACTCTACAAACTGATTCAGCAATGCAAGAGATGCTTCAGAAAGTCAAAAACAATCCTGCAGAATTTCCACATTATCAGATTGTTCAGGATTTGTTGTTTTTCAATAATAAACTGTTTATTCCTAATTCTTCACCATTGAAATCTATTTTGCTAGAGGAATTTCATGCTTCACCTATTGGTGGGCACAGTGGTATTGAGAAGACTTATGGGCGCCTCAAAGAGAATGGATTCTGGTCCAATATGAAGAAAGATGTTACTGCATTTGTGAAGTCTTGCTTAATCTGCCAGCAAACCAAAAGTCCTGCCCAGCTACCTTACGGCTTACTCCAGCCCTTACCAATACCCACTGCTGCGTGGAGGCTGCACATTTTGGAAAACTTCCTACCAATTTTACTGCTGTTAATGTGGCTACTTTATTCATTGATATGATTTGTAAGCACCATGGAATGCCCAAAAGTATTGTCTCTGACCGTGATCCTATATTCCTCAGTCACTTTTGCAAGAATTATTTCGCTCTAGTGGAACAAAACTCAGGATGTCTTCCTCATACCATCCTCAGAGTGATGGTCAATCAGAAATTGTGAACGAAGCATTGCAACAATATCTCAGGTGTTATGTGCATGATTACCCTCACAAATGGGGTAAGTTTCTACCTTGGGCTGAGTGGCATTATAATACCTCCATACACTCTTCCACTGACCTTGCTCCCTTCCAAGTGGTATATGGTAAGCCTTCTCCTTCTCTCCCTCAGTACATCCTAGGTAGCAGTAACATTGAGGCTATTGATTCTGAGTTACATGAGAGAGATACAGTTCTGGCTACTTTGCGCAACAAACTTCACAAAGCTCAGGTTACAATGAAAGCAATTACTGATAATAAAAGGCTGCCTCATACTTTCAAAGCTGGTGATCTTGTTTTTATAAAGCTAAGACCATACAGGCAGGCTTCCTTAGGAGTTCAACGCACACACAAGCTCTCCAAACGTTACTATGGTCCTTTCAAATTACTGAGAGCTGTTGGACCAGTGGCTTTTGAGGTAGATCTCTCGGCTACCAGTAAGATTCATCGTGTGATACATGTTTCCCAGCTCAAGTTTTGCCATGATCCTACTGCCACACCATTGGAGATGCCTCCAAATGCACTCAATAACTCACCAATTGTGCAACCTGCTGCTGTCTTGGACTGGCGCATTAACAACGCTGCTGCTGAAACATAAATTCTGGTGCAATGAGCTGGTTTGTACCCTGAAGATGCTACATGGGAACCTCTAGCTGAGATTAAGAAGAACTTTCCTTCTCTACACCTTGAGGACAAGGTGGTCTTTGAAGAGGAAAGGAATGTTATGAGAAGAAATGTTGATCTAGAGAGAACCGTTGATGCACAAGATGATGCAATGGAGCACCCTACACCTCAGCTAAGGGCAAAGCGCAATAGAACCAAGCCCAAATGGTTACGTGATTTTGAGTGAATGGTAGTAGAGTCACTCCTAGGTTTTTCATTCCCATTGTGATGTATTTCAAATTCTGTCCTTGTTGTCCTTGTGTGAATTTAGCAGCATTGGATACTGCTGAGTCACCAATAGGACCGTTTATTTTGTCCTTTTTCATTAGCTGTAATGTAAGCAACTTTGCTATTTATGTTTGTGTGAATGAAGGGAATGATATGAAGAACAATTTTCAGTAAAATAGTGTAGCAAGTAGCGTAATCTTTCTCTCTGTTTCCTTGTTTCTGCTTTTGTGAGAAACCCTTCTCATAACATAGTGTTAGACAATATGTTGCTGATGATGTTATTGGAGTTTCTGCTCATCGTTTAATTTCAGTGTAATCGCTTTTGAGCTATTTGCCCCTTCTTATATTAAAAAAAGTTGGTACCTTAGTTCACCATGTAAAAAGCTATTAGTATGTTTATTTTTTAGGCGGGTCTAATAACGTTGATGAAGAAGTTAAAATCTAGAACTTCTAGACAGTTGAACTCACGTTTAGAGTATTTTGACGAGGAAATAAACACCTACGTAAGCATGTGTTTGGTTCTGCAGTAACGAGAATTAATTTTGACAGAATTGATTTCGTAGAATTTAGTTTAATTAAATTATCGAGTGTTTCTCATGTACTCGTTATACTACTATCAATAGTATCATAAACTAGAAAGAAGTCGTGCATAGAGAAGAGAACAGGAGCATTGACACAAGTTGGCAGACAGAGCATTGACCCGTACTCACATCACATCACAGATTCACATCTCAGTGGAAGCTGTCTTCTAACGACCAGCGGGTACAATAATAACTAATAAGGTTCTAAAATAAATTTTAATGGGCCCGATTCCAGTTGTTCAATAGCCCGTACACGGTACGCTTATGCCTTTTTTGTGTTGAATATATGAATTATTTTCCTTCCCTCAGGTAAATGCTACAAATACAATGCTGGCTTAAAAAAATGTCATAAACATGAACGAACATATACAGCTCCTGCAGAAATCTTCAGTTGTGATCATGTGGCGGAAGCCACCCATTATATATACTCTTCAAGGTTTTACTTTTACCATCAGGTGCTATATGATTGGTGTTCTAATCTGGATCGGGTGATACTCTGAATGCTATTAAAACTAAATTTAATTCAATGTTTTGGCTATGTTGATCAATTTAGAGTGAGCACGATATAAGAAAAAGTACAGGCCTAATCATCTGGACTGTTCCAAAATGTGAAAAATCTATTAGCCTTGATGAGCTCTATCAAACTAAAAAAGTATATATAACTCGACGAAATTAATTGCATTTTTTTATAGGCCATGAATTTGTACTGTTCTTAGAAAGAATCATACAGAGGTGGAATGGGCCAAGTTATAAATGATAAAGAATTTATACAATGGACCATGATATTATCATAGCGGTACGATGGTGCATCATCAATCTCTGCCGGTGCCGGTGGAACCACCGCCACATCATCCACCTTAAGAAATTAAACGCACTGTCTCACTGTCTCGTTTACTCATTAATTACTTTCCCCACCATATTTCTCACAACAACATATTTGATTATTCAACAACGCAACCACGCACACATAACAAAGGAGTAACCTGCCCAAGTCCAACCACATAAAAAAAAACTGTCCAACCAGTTATGTTTGTGTTCTGCACAGTACTTTCGACCTTCAATGAATGGTCCGAGGTAGTTAGTGGTTGATATCCTTAGTTAAATGACTGTATCCGATCCTGACTGGTGTGGTACCTGCAAAGTCACTCCGATGCTGAAGTCGGAGGAATGATATTAAGTGAGTAATAAATATGAGAAAGCTTACCTTTAATGAGGCAATGAATGTTGTATTTATAGAGTGGGGTGGGGTTGATTCCTGATGAATCATGTCCGTCCGATCTGGGAGTTTGATCTGAGTCCTTGATGTTTGGGTTGGGCCCTATTGACATTGGGCTTATAGGGGGTGTGAATAGATGCCAAAAAAGGGGGTGTATATGGCAAAAAGTCATTCCATAACAGTTGCCCCCCAAGTCAGATCGTCTTTAGAGGCGATCTTGACTTGTTCGGATGTGAAGCTTTCTTTTTACCGATGTTTAAGTATGGTTTCTGATAGTGGCGAAATTTTTGCCGACGTTAGAACTTGGTTTCTGATGGTGACGAAGTTTTCGCCGATCATAATAAATTTGAAATTTTGAATTGGCGCCTTTGCATTTATTGCGTCTGTCAAAGCGCGTTTCCCAATGGCGGCTAATGATGGTGACGCTTTGGTAGGTGTGAGCGTGCGTTGGAAGCTATTGATGGGATGTGTCAATTGGATTCGGGCCCAATCCAGTTCTGCGAGGCCCACTATAAATAGGGGCTTAGTTCCCCTCATTTATTCCTGATTTTCAATTTTGCTCTGCAAACCGATCTTCATTTTCAAGTTTAAGTCCGTCATATCCGAGTTAAAGTTTGTCGATCAGTGGGATAGTGGCTAGGGTTTCGCCATTCCAATGGGTCCAAGTGCTTGACTTCCACAAAAGATCATCAGCGGGAGCTTCGTTTGAGCGAGGTTAGTTCTGTTTTCAATTTCTCTTTTGTTTTCTGATACGATGGCAGGGAGTAGGATTGCTCAGTTAAAGAGGATGGCGTTGCAGAATCTGGGCGTCGAGGAAGGTGAGCTCGCAGAGAATGCTCCCGATCTTAGCGCTGCCGTCCATGTTTCCCCGATTAGGACCGTTCATGAGGAACCGTCGGAGAATCCTGTGGAAGATCTCCAACATCGGAAGAGGAAACTAGCGAATGAGGGTGTTTCTACAAAGCAAGTGAAGGTGGCCCGGAGGATTGAGGAGAAGAAGAAAGTGGCGATCCCAACAGATCCAAAGACTTCTAAGGGGCACAAATCTTCTAAGTAGGCGACTTCCGTTCCTGTGGATGCGAGTTTTATGGAAAAGAACGTGGAGGAATATCTCAGCGATCTTGTCAGTGCGGCAGCAAAGCTGTTTGTTCACTTGGCCGATGTTGCCAAATTTCAGAGGGATAAGATGGAACGTCGTCATGAAGGTGAGGTTTTCTTTCTGGAGTTCATTTTTTTGTTCTTTTTGCCTACCTTATTGACTTTAAATTTTATTTGTCTTTCAGAGTTGGTGACTGCTGAGAGGGCCAAGTTGTTCAATGCTCTGAAAGAACTGGCCGAAAAGAATAAAGTCTTGGGTAATACTTTGAACGACTTGAAGAATTTGAAGGCTTATGCGGACGATCTTGAAAAGTCCCATAATTCTGCTAAGTTGCAAGTTGAAGATAGCACTGCCCACATCGGTCAGCTGAACGATCGGATCACGGCCCTTGAAGAAGAAAGGAAGAGTGCTGAAGAGACAATTGGAAGGTTGGAGGGTCAAATTCAAGAGCTGATGGCTAAGTTGAAAAAATTCGAAGAGAATAAGGCTGAGACCAGTTCTTCTCCTAAAGATCGATGTGCAGTGTTGGAGAGAGAGCTTGCCAAAACCCGTGTGGAGCTGGAAAAATCTAAGCAGGATGCGCGCTCTGCAACCGACCTTGCTCTGGAAATGGCGGGAGATGGTTTTGATCTTGCACTTGGTCAGATTGCTCTCGTCTACCCTTCCCTTAATCTTGACAGGGCCGTTCTGAATGTGGATCATGAGATTGAGGGAGATCGGATCATAAAGGTTGACCTCGGCACTAATGTGAAGACCGTTGTTTTTCCTAAGCCTGCCTGATCTTATCTCTGATGATTTTTGTAATGAAATATTTGTAATGAATTTATTTCTTTGTTTATCTCCTGCAAGGAGTTTATATTTCGTAATCTTGATTGGATAAAAAATCATAAGCGTGGAACGTAGGTAGTTACGCGGTTCCGATCATAATTTTGATTGGATCAAAAATCATAAGCGTGGAACGCAGGTAGTTACGCTGTTCCGATCTTAAGCGTGGAACGTAGGTAGTTACGCGGTTCCGATCATAATTTTGATTGGATCAAAAATCATAAGCGTGGAACGCAGGTAGTTACGTTGTTCCGATCATAAGTGTGGAACGTAGGTAGTTACGCGGTTCCGATCATAATTTTGATTGGATCAAAAATCATAAGCGTGGAACGCAGGTAGTTACGCTGTTCCGATCATAAGCGTGGAACGTAGGTAGTTACGCGGTTCCGATCATAATTTCGTTTGGATCAAAAATCATAAGCGTGGAACGCAGGTAGTTACGCGGTTCCGATCTTGCGACTGTTTTGGCCGTGTTGGGAGATTATGTAAGATCGATCCCAAGAAGTTTCTTCTGAAGAAGGAGACATTTGGGTGGTCATATTTTGCTTTCTAATTTTGTTGGGATAAGAAAGGCAACACTTATATTTTTGATGGGATCGAAAAAGATAAGTGCGTGCATTACATAGATTGAAAAAGAAAAGCGTACGTTTTACATAGATTTTTCGAACAGCGGTCTTAAACGTAGTAGCATTTTGGTTTCGCGGCGTTCCAGGTTCGGAGGATTTCCTTTTTGTCCAAAGTCTCCAATTTGAAAGCACCTGTGCCGGTCTTGTCTTTGATGCGGTAAGGTCCTTCCCAATTGGGTGCTAATTTACCCCGAGATGCATTTTTTAGCCCCACATCGGCTCTTCGAAGTACTAAGTCGCTTGTGTTAAAATCTCTGAGTACGACTTTTGCGTTATACCGGGATGCAATTCCTTGCTTGATAATGGATTCTCGGAGAGTGGCTCGTCCCCTAACTTCGTCGATGAGGTCGAGCTCTTCCTTTAGAGCTTGGTTGTTTTCGGTCGGAGTTTTTGGATTAGTCGTTCTCCAAGTTAACTCGCCAACTTCTACTGGAATGACCGCCTCGCTGCCATAGGAAAGTCGAAATGGAGTTTCTCCCGTGGAACTCTTTGGGGTTGTTCTGTAGGCCCAAAGTACATATGGAAGTTCTTCGACCCAGTTTCCTTTAGCGTCGTCCAATCTTTTTTTTAAACCATTAAGGAGGACCTTGTTGGCAGCTTCTACTTGACCGTTGGTTTGTGGATGTTCAACCGACGTAAAATGGTGCTTAATTTTAAAATCAGATATCATCTTCCTGAAGCCTTTGTCGGTGAATTGTGTTCCATTGTCGGTGATAATTCTTTCTGGGATCCCGAATCTACTCATGACGTTTTTTTTGAAAAACTTTATGGAGTTTCTTGCGGTGATGGTGGCCAACGGTTCTGCCTCAACCCATTTGGTAAAATAATCAATTGCTACTATGAGGAACTTGTTTTGGCTCGGAGCGGTTGGGAATGGTCCCAATAGATCTATTCCCCATTGTGCGAAGGGCCAGGTTGAGGATAGGTTACGGAGTTCGGTCGGTGGAGCGATGTGAATGTTAGCGTGGATTTGGCATTTTTTGCACTTTTTGACGAATTTCATAGCATCGGTTTCCATGGTAGGCCAGAAGTATCCTTCGCGTAGAGCTTTTCGAGCCAGGGATCGGGCGCCGAGATGTTGTCCACATAATCCTTCATCAATTTCGGTTAAGACGTAGTCCGCCTCTTCTCCTTCGATGCATTTTAACAATGGCGAGGAGAGGCTTCTTCTGTATAATGTTCCGTCTATGATTGAAAAGGCCGAGGCTTTTTTCTGACGATTTTTGCTTCGGCTGAGTTTTGGGGTTCGGTTCCTTCTTTTATGTATTTCAAAATTGGGGTAATCCAGTTTTGGCTTTCTTCAACAACGCATATTGTAGAACTGTAAATAGGATCGAAGGAGATGTTGGGTTTTCGTAGTATTTCTTGGATGACCGTCCGGTGATTGCCTGGGATTTTGGTGCTCGCGAGTTTTGATAAGATATCCGCCCTTTGATTCTCCGTCCTGGGGACGTGTTTTACCTCGGCTGTTTTGAATTGTCTTAGCAGTTCTCGTATTCGAAGTTGGTATTTCTGTAGTATCGGGTCTTTGGTTTCAAATTGACTGTTGATTTGTGAAACAACCAAGAGTGAGTCGGTTAGTAGTTTGACCTGAGTGACTCGGAGGTCAATTGCCAACCTTAATCCTGCAATGCAAGCCTCGTATTCTGCTTGATTATTGGTTGTTTGGAAGGTGAAGGTGAGAGAGACTTCAATAAAAACGTTATCCGGGCTTTCTATTATCAATCCTGCGCCGCTTCCTTTAGGGTTAGAGGATCCATCAACGTGTATAGTCCAGGATTTATCAACAGGATCGGCGGGAATCATTTCTGCCACGAAGTCTGCTAATACTTGGGCCTTCATCGTGGTACGGGACTCATACTTGATCCCGAATTCGGATAGTTCGACTGCCCATTTAATCATTCTGCCGGCAAGGTCGGGCCGATGTAAGATCTGTCTTATAGGATAGTTGGTTCACAAGACTATCTGGTGAGCCACGAAATAGGGCCGGAGGCGCCGAGCTGCGATGACTAAAGCCAGGGCGATTTTTTCTACTTTTTGATATCTGCATTCAGGTCCTTGGAGGGCTTTGCTTATGAAGTAAATCGGTTTTTGGTCGGCTTGTGTTTCTCGGATAAGGACGGCGCCTAAAGCTTCTTCTGATATTGAAAGATATAGGTATAAAGTTTCTCCTTCGTTTGGGTGAGTCAGGATTGGAGGTTCTGAGAGTGCTTTTTTGAGCTGTCTTAAAGCTTCGTCTTGTTCCTGTGTCCAGTTGAATTCTTCTTCTTCTCCTTTACTTTTCTTTAAAAGTTTGAACAATGGTAGAGATTTAAATGCCGCATTTGATAGGAAACGGGATAATGCGGCGATCACGCCGTTGAGTTTCTGGATCTCTTTCTTTGAAGTCGGTGTTCGCATTTCAGCTACGGATCGGCATTTATCTGGGTTCGCCTCAATCCCCCTTTCTGTCAGATAGAAGCCGAGAAATTTTCCAGCTCGTACTCCAAAAGTGCATTTTTCTGGGTTTAACCTCATGCCGTTTCATCTGATTTCTGTGAATATTTCTCGAAGGTCTGCCACGTGGGTGTTCTCTTGTTCACTCTTGGCTATCATGTCATCAAGGTAGACTTCAACGGTCTTGCATATTTGCTTTTGAAATTCTTTGTTCATCATTCTTTGGTAAGTGGCACCGGCGTTTTTCAAGCCGAAGGGCATAACTCGATATGCGAAGTTACCTTGGTCCGTCATAAAAGCCGTTTTTTCTTGGTCGGGAGGGAGCATCGCGATCTGGTTGTAGCCGGAATAGGCGTCCATAAAAGATAGGAGCCCGAAGCCCGAAGCGTTATCGACGAGGCGGTCGATGCTCGGGACCGGAAATGCGTCCTTTGGGCATGATCTGTTTAAGTCGGTGTAGTCGATGCACATGCGCCATTTGCCATTGCTTTTTTTTTACTAGTACTGGGTTTGATAACCAAGTCGTGTACTTGACCTCTGATATGAAGTTCGCTTTGATCAAATCTTCAACAGCTTTTGCGGTGGCCTTTGCCTTTTCTCCATTTTGTGCTCGTCTCCTTTGAGCAACCCATTTGGCTTCTGGGTTGACATCGAGTTGGTGACATGCGATTTCAGGAGGGATTCCGGGCATGTCTTCTGCTGACCATGCAAAAAGATCGGCATGATCTTTTAAACACTGAGTGAGGTCGGCCTTCACCTCGTCGGAGAGGTCTGCTCCAATTTTTACTGTTTTAGTGGGATCGTCTCCGAGGTGCACTTCTGTAAATTCCCCGTCTGGTTCAGGTCTTCTCATTTTCCTTTTGAGTTCTTTGGTTAATTCGTCATCATCTTCTTCTTCCGAGCTATCTGGATCGTACCTTGCATCCAGGTCAGTTAAATTGACTTCGGCGGATCTTTTTCCGACTTTTCCTTTTTTGGTCATGACTGGGGAATCATCTTCAGTTGCTTGAGCCTTCTTTTCTGCTTTTGTCCATAAGAAGAAACATCTTGAGGCCGACTCGAGGTCTGAGTTCAGGGTAATAACTTTGTTGTAGAGGGAGTGGAATTTGATTTTCAAATGAGTGGTGGAGGTTACCGCTCCGAGTATTCCCAATGTTGGTCTCCCGATTATACAGTTGTAGATTGATTCACATGGTAAGATAAGGAATTTAGTTTTGATAATCCTTACCAAGGGTTCTTGACCGTATGAAACCATCAGTTCCAGGTGTCCAAGGGGTTTAGTCCGAGATCCGTTGAATCCGGATAGTGCGGATCCTCGATAAGGAGCGATGTCTTCTTTGTCGATTCCCATTCTTTCAACGAGGTTGAGAAAAATAATGTCGGAGGAGCTCCCTTGGTCTACCAAAATTCTTCTAATTTTTTTGTTAGCAATTATGGCCGTGATTAGGAGTGGTATGTGTTTGTTGGGTTTCCCGTCAAGCAGGTCTTCATCTCCGAAAGATAACGGAGGTCGATTTGAAGGAGTAGGTGATGCTGATGTCGAGGCTGTATTTAGTAGCTCTTTCCACTTTCGTTTCATTGTTTTCCCGGATTCTTCGTAGGAGAGACCTCCCGCAATCATCATCATTACTGATCGTCCTTTTGATCTCCTTGGATCAAGTTCGTCATCTTCGGATTCGGCTTTGACCTTACTCCTCGTTTTGGGCTCTTGTTCTTGATTTTCTTTAATTTCAGCTGGTTGATGTCTAGGTCTGCTTACATAACTGGCTAATTTTCCCCTTTTGATCATATCCTCGATGTCATCTTTCAAGGCGTTGCAGTGGTTGGTGTCATGTCCGTTGCTCCGGTGATATCGACAGTATTTATTGGATCGTTGACCAGGTCTTTGGGTGAGTGGTTTTGGGAATTTTTCGTCTCTAAACTCTGTGTTCCAGCACTCGCCCAATATCTGGGACTGATCGACGTTGAGTTCGGTATAGAATTGATGACGGTTTCGAGGTCGGGGATCCGTGTTACCTCGGCCGCCGCCCCTTTGATCCTTTTCATTTCGGTTGTCGGATCGTTCAATTAGGGGTTGGAGGTGTTGTTCTTTTCCGGTCATGGTACTTTCTTCTTCATTGATGAAACACTGGGATAGTTGAAGGAAATCTTGGAGGTTTTCTGGTTCCCAAGTATTTATGTGTTTCTTGAATGGGCTCCCAGGGCGTAAGCCCATCCCCATAAAGTAAACTCGGAAAGAATCGTCGAGGTTTCGAACTTGAACTGCTTCTTTATTAAATCTTTCTATGTATTCTCTTAAAGGCTCGGAGCTCCCTTGGTTGATGGATGCTAAGACATTCTTGTTTTTTGGTTTGCTTTTGGAATGGGAGAAGTTGGCTGAGAATAATTCGGGTAAGTGGTCCCAAGAGGAGATTGTGTTTGTTTTAAGGATTTCAAACCATTCCGAGGCGATTTTTTCCAATGTTAGGGGGAAAATACGGCATTTCATTTCCATTGGGACATTTCGATATCTCATTATCGTGTCAAAATAACTCAGGTGCCTGTCTGGATCGCCCGTCCCGTCATAAGTTTTTAAGCCTTCCGGTGGTTTTTCCAGATACCTGGGTACCGGGTATTGGTCGATCCTCTTGGTGAAAGGTCCCTTTGTTTCTCCTGGTTGGGCTTTTCGTGAAGGTCGACTTCGATGATGGGGATCGGAGTGCCTTTGATCGGGATGTTTTGGGGGCGAATTTTCCCTACTTTTCGAACGTCGCCTTGAAGAAGAAGACGCTCCTTCCCGGGTCCTTCGATTCCCGCGATGTTTTTGGGGATAATGTACCTCATTTTTTGAACGTCGCCTCGGGGAAGAAGATGCTAGAGAAGAGTTGATCTCTGTTTCATCATCGTAGGAATCGGGATCCATTCCCTTGGCGTCTTCGTGGAGGGGATCGATGGTAGTGGTGTCTTCTGGGCGGAGATTGGTGGCGTTTCCTGGTATGATTTCTCCTTTCAGGTGAAATGGAATCGGGGGATTCCTGATCTCGGATATTTCGAGCCCCGAGTTCTGCCACCCGTCCTTCGAGGTTCGTAAATCGGTGGCTTCTTTCTTGGTTGGCCGCCTCATGTCGGTTGAGCAGCAGGATGAGCTGTTGGACAGCGTCGACTGTGGTCGGAAGTGGGGGTGGAGGGAGGTTTTGGATTTGTGCTTGTCTAGAGTTTGGAAGGTTTTCCACAAATCCTTCTGGTGTTGATTGGGGTTCGGCTAGTCTTCCGAAAGTCGTCCTTTCGATATGCGTTGGTTCCAGATGGATGCCGATCCCGAGTCGCTGAGCGTTAGAACGGAGATTTCGAGTTGTCATCTACTAAGTCGAGGGGAGAGGGGCTTGAGTTGAACTTCTCCCACTGTGGTCGCCAATGTTCTGCACAGTACTTCCGACCTTCAATGAATGGTCCGAGGTAGTTAGTGGTTGATATCCTTAGTTAAATGACTGTATCCGATCCTGGCTGGTGTGGTACCTGCAAAGTCACTCCGATGCTGAAGTCAGAGGAATGGTATTAAGTGAGTAATAAATATGAGAAAGCTTACCTTTAATGAGGCAATGAAAGTTGTATTTATAGAGTGGGGTGGGGCTGATTCCTGATGAATCATGTCCGTCCGATCTGGGGGTTTGATCTGAGTCCTTGATGTTTGGGTTGGGCCCTATTGACATTGGGCTTAAAGGGGGTGTGAATAGATGCCAAAAAAGGGGGTGTATATGGCAAAAAGCCATTCCATAACAGTTTGGATGAAATAATTTTTGAGGAAACAGGTAGTTTTGGAGAAAATTAAAATACTTTGTTTTAAAACATTTTGGAAAATGAATTTGGAGAATTTGTAAAATGAAGAGATTTTATGAGGTACATTTTTATTTCCAAACTAGTATCGACTACTCGCAGAGTATCCCAATGCTTTCAGCCAGTAGCGGACCTAGGATCCGGAGTCAGAAGGTTCAAAAATTTTAAGAGCACAAATCGCTAAAAATATAATTAAAAAAACTTTAATATGTTTACATAAATAAATTGTACAACTCATTATTGGCCTAGTGGTGTGATTGTGTAAGGTATTTTGGTGCAATTAGGTACCAAATTAAGAGTCCTAATGCAAAATTATAATTTCAAGGGTTTAAAATATTTTCGTATGATGGATAAATGGATAAAAATATTATTACATAAGAAATAAATGGATTTTTTTAGGGGGTTCAAGTGAACCCCCTCACATAGCATAGGTCTGCCACAGCTTTAAGCTAAAGATTAATCCCTTCTCATGCTTAGGAAGCAAATTTCGCAACTGAATAGTTTATATCATTGGGCCAACGATGTTGGTTTATCATGAGGTATTTTGCAAATTGGTCTCTATAATTTTTCAAAATTATATATTGCCTAACTTTAAAAAAACTATTTTAAACCACTTTTGTTTTGATACTTATATTTTCACCCCAAAATTTTTGAAACTCACAAAAATGCCTCAACTACTCTATCTAAACAAAGAAATTTATAAATGAAGGAAACTCAATTGATACATTTGAATTGCTTAGAATTTTAATTTCTCTAAAACTTTAAGTTACTTCATCCAAAAATATTACTAAGATCTCTACGAGGAGTAGGCAACGCAAGTAGGTGGGCTAGATATGATCATGGATTACAAACAAATTTACTCCAATTACTCTAAGGAATCCGAATTTAGATTGGTTTCTCTAGTATATTATCAAGGATTAACCAATTGCGAATCTAAGACATTGAGTTAGGGGTGAACTTTTTTTTCATTATCAAGACGGTTTGAAATTTTCTTTTCAATATTTGAAGTTTTCTTTACAGTATCATATATTGAATCATTGAAAAGGAAAAACTAAATTATTTCCAAACGCAAGTAGTTCTTAAAATTTGTAACGTCAATCAAATTTATTCCTAAATTGTTGTAATTGTGGTAGTCCATTATGGAGTTTTTAAAGGGGATTAATAGTGTTCTCTATTCCCCTCTCTTTGACTCACCCACATACTATTTTGGGTGTATGTAAAGTGTCTTATCAATTGAGTTATGTTTCATTGTCAGTCCATTATGGAAATTTATGAGACATATTTCTTAAAAATGTAGAGACTAATTTGATATGTTTCACAACTTTTAAAGACTATTGATTATTTTGTATACCTTAAGGAACAAGTAGAAGAGAGAGCATAATTCCAAGAATTAAATTAAGAGTTCAATATTTATTTAACCATTAAAGTTGAAATAATTAACTAAAGGACTGCGTGCAAAATATTAAACTCAATGAGTCAAAATAAAAATTGTATAAGATATTCAATGCTAAGATCATTAGGGTGTGTAGATGCATCGATTGGATGTACCTAGCTTCGCCTATGCTCACACTAAGCTATGCATTCTTTCGAGACACGTGTTGATTCCACTCCCTCTGTTTTTGTTTATAAGCAAAAGACGGTTAAGCGCGTCCTTAAAAAAGTTAGAAAAAGAAATATAATTCTTAAATTACTCCTATTAACTCTTCTTTTTGATTTGAAAAAAAAAGAATAGAATTAAGTTTGGTACATTAATTACTTGAGAAACCAAAATTACTTGCATCGAAAGAAAAAGAAAAGTGAGCAATAAATATACGTAAATTTGGTACATTAATTAGAAAAGGCTTTAACTTATTGGTTATATTCAACAATGGAGGGAGTACTTCTTGAGCTAGTAGGACACTTATGAACCACTTGGTATTGGCCTTCACAAATTTACCCCTATGGTTCCTGTGAGGCACATGTCAATACCAATTACCAAAGGAGTATTGAAATTTTCAAAATATTGGAGTTATATATTTTTTAAAACTTCAATTATCTTTCTGAAAAGTTAATTACACCACTATTTGCTCACATGCCCAAAATTGTTTTCCTACCCTTTTTCTCTCTCATATCATGTATTGGAGCTAGACACACGTGAAGTCGGAAGAAGTATAAACTTCTCTAATTAGTTAAAATTTTAAATTAAAAAAACGAAGTTTAGCAAGAATCGGGATTTCAAAACATGATTAAGCAATATAAAAAGATCAATGTCTGTTTAGCGAGAGGAGAACAATCCACGACAGCTTCTACTACTTTACAAACCCGTGACTCTCCTTTACTACTGACGTTTGTCTCGTTGTCCGTGGCATCGAAGGCAACATTTTCCCTTCTTCAGTTCTTCCTAGTCCATACAGTTCTCAGCCTCTTCCTTCTGTTCACAAATCACAATCACATGCATCGTATCTCTTCCGGTGGCGGAGTCAGCCTAGGCACAGCAGAGTCATGATCCACCCAATAAAAAAATTCATATAGGGTCACATACTAGTATAATCTTTTGCCCATGCTTATCCCACATCCCTCCCTTCTTACCCCACACCCCCAAATCCTGCGAAATGACCAAAAGACCATTAATGAAATGCGCATTTTTCACCAATTTGGTTATGGGCAACCGAATATTTTCGGTTAGGCATAACCGAATGGGTATTTTATTGAGACATACCCCCTTTTTTTCAATTTTTATTGACAACCTAGCTGCAACTTGGATATGATTAGTGGCGGAGCTAGTTGCGTATTTAATTTACATATTAAGTTTATTTTAGTGGCCCACCCGACTTTTTCAGTCTGGCTCCGCCATTGATCTCTTCCTATGTCCCAACAAACATCTACTCAACTATGTTAATCTCGCTCAACAAAGATTCACCCCATTCACTAATTCTGACATTCAATCTTTTCTTAGGATCAAATTTTGCACTAGGCAACACCAAATTTGTCCATTGCGGAAATTGAACTCGAGAATATCAAGTCGATCTTTCATATCTAGGATAGATTAAACCACTAGGTCGTTGATTATTTTGACCTTCCATTTTGTAGTATCTTTCCTTCAAAATATAAGAAATAAAATGTTGTTTTATCTATAATATAATATAACAAATACATAGTATTATTTTATAATATACTTCGCCCGACTCACTTTATAAGAAATAGATAATAAATAATGTATTTTGAGAGTCTATCCATAATATAAGAAACAAGTACTATCATTTTAAAGGTGTTAAATGATCGATATCAATTTTACCTTTATTTAAGTACTATAATTAAAGATGATGTCATTAATTAATATATAAATTATCATTAAAGGATAATTTTGGAAAGAAGTTAAACTTTTAATCTTATTAAATGAGAATAATACTTTTAATTATTTATTGCAAATAGGAAAATATGTATTATGAAAAAGATAAATGGTTAATGGTATTTCAAGAAAAAAATATTTCCATTAAAAATAATAAAATTTATTAATATCTTTAATTAACCTTCTTTTTTACCAATATGTAATTAACCTTAAAATGATATATATTATGAAAAGGAGGAGGTAATTTCATTTGTTTATTTGCTTATTATTCTCCGTCTATATATCTTTCCAATACTCACTACTTAAATGGGGAAAAAATTGTCAAAAAAAATGGTAAAAAATATACTACTCCCTATGTCCCATATTATATGTCGTTTAAGGTAGTGACACGGGAACTAAGGAATATATTTATTAATCTAGAATTTGTAAAAAGTATTTTCATTGTTCATAATATATCATTCATTCATTGAATTAAAAAAATCTGCATTTAAATGTGAGAGTATAATAGGGAAAAATAATTAAAACTTTATTGGTATTCTAATAAATCATATATAATTTTTTTAGACGGAAAAAGTATTCATTTATTTTTTATTAAAAAGGACCGGAGGTAGCATAATGTTTTTGTCGGTTGGTATAAGAAGGGAATCAATTCTTAAATGAATAAAAAAAATGAAACACTTTAAAAAATTTAACCCCCTAAATAATTCATGGGACACGATATATATATAATTTTGAGATTTGAGATACCCAAATATTAATGCTATAACTAGTTTTGTTGCAAGGAAGAGAAGTTGAAAGTGAAGGTTATAATAGTCACGGACCAAATAAAAGGGTTTGTCGTGATCGGCGACGTCGTATTCAAGAGCAAGTTTAGGTGGTGGTGTATTAGTAAAAACTAAAACTAGAAAAATAGAGCTTCCACCTCACCACCTCACCACTCCCCTTTCTGTTACTCCGATCATGTAACGTTCAAATCCCGCGGCCAACTCTGTCGCTTTGCGTTGCGTTTCACTTTGTTTTTCTTTTTCACCTTTTCCGTAAAGAAGAACCGTTAACATCACGTGCCAAGCCATGACAATGGCCATCGATTCCTCTTCTTGCCAGGTAACAACATTCTTCGTCTTCATCGCTAACTTCAATTTCAATTTTCAACCTCATTTCGGTTCTACTTATCTCTCTCTTTCATAGTCGCATTTCCGTGACATTTCTTTCAATCGAATCTGAATCTCAACTTGACTTTTCTTTTTCTCTCAACTTGCGAACAAGTTGCGTTGCAAGTTTAGAAATCAACGTTTACGCGAAATGCTTTAATTGAAAGAAAAAAAAACAGGTGGAAAAATTCTCAACTAGAATCATGTGTGTGGAAATGAAACCACACGATTTCGTTCTAGCTTTGCATTAATTAGTTTACACTTTACAGCTTAAAATTCAAGTTGATTTATTCAGAGTCTTGCATAAGATGCATGGATTGAGTACATTTTTTAGATCGCGTTAGGTTGAAAGTTCTCAGTTCTTACTCTATAAGCTTGAAGTCTTGGTTAATTGATGATTTGCATTGTTTAATGTATACTTAATTGCGATTCAGTTTTTTTATTTTTCTATTTTATTTTTTGAAATATAATTTGACTTTGCGGTTTTGTTGCAGAAAGAACTTCAAATTCAGGAGTTTCTAGAGGGGAATAGAAATGTACCTGTTGGTTGTTCGTTTTTGAAGTTAAATAAACCAAGTGTTGATGATCTTGGCCGGCAATTTCCTATAGGTAATTTGAGTGGTATCAAATTACATTGCTTAATGTTGCAAGTTGTGGAAACGGTTTAAGTATTTATGGCTCTTTGATCTGACTTATTTCCTCTTTTTTTTTTAAATTTGTTTCCGCTTTTCAGATAAACGACCGATTCTGGTTGAAGAAACTTCACTTCCAGCAGGATTGCATAATTTTCATGTTAGTTCTTCTTTTCATACAGTGATCTAACTCTTTTTTCTTTTAATTTGTTAATGTTGTGGCTGAAAGGAATTGTGGTTCGAGCAGAAAAGGCAGGGGATCCTTTTCCCCAATCGTTTTTTTCTTCTGGTAGTGCATTTTAACAGTTTGTGTTACTGACAATTAGAACCCACAAGATTGAAAAGACTGGATGAACAGTGTTTGCATGTAATCATAAATCATGTATCATCCTGATTAGGGGAAAAAACTGTTATGATCTGAATTTCAATTTAGTTTTGTATTAGCTGGTCACTTGTTCTTTTGGATCAAATGGCATCTTCAAATGCAATTCACTGAAGATCCGTTTTCTGGAACTGTCAAAAAGGACCAAAGGAACAGTATAAGCTCAAATTGAATGTTTATTCAGGGGTTCTTATTTGGACTACCTTTCTTATGTTAACTGCTTCAACAATTTTGTTTCATAAGTGGTTTCTTGGAAATAGTTCAACATATGTGTCTGAAACTGGTGCCCTTCCGATTTTTGCAGGCTCAAGATGTTTATAGTATTTCAGTGGTGCCTGAAGAAGGTAAAAATGCAAACCGTGGTTCACCACTAGCTTTCTTAAGCATCGTAGAGGTTCCTAATCAAGCTAAAGGTGCAACGTGTTTAGATGCTCACATAGATTGCCAAAACTGCGTTGATTTTGAAATGAAGAGCAAAGATATGTATTCCCAGTGCATAATTGATATACCTAATGTAAATGGAAATTCGGTTACAC
The DNA here is from genome assembly GCA_963573325.1 of Astragalus glycyphyllos. Lineage (NCBI taxonomy): Eukaryota > Viridiplantae > Streptophyta > Magnoliopsida > Fabales > Fabaceae > Astragalus > Astragalus glycyphyllos. Next base: position 44,797,722 of record OY754307.1, read on the forward strand.
CTGAGTCCTATGAAGAGGGAGTTGAAAGCTTTAAAACTGGGAACTCACCAACAGTAAGTCTCATAAGCACATCTTCTTGACTGTTGCTCTTTATGATATGTAAGAGATAGCTCTCACTAAATGTTGATAAAGTACTCTTACACACATACATGTATGTGTATGTCTCTGTGTCCTGATACGAGGACTGATATTTTACAACATTGCAGAGTGTACTATGGAGAGAATCAAGTCTAAAAGCTGGGGCAAAACTTACCCAGAGTCTGGTGAACCTCAGCAATCCAAGAGGTATTTATGCCGCGCATGGGTATCTTAATAATTTTCAATTGAAACAAGTATATGTGGCTTTTTTTTATTGAAACCAATTAGATAGTTAGGAGATAATGATTTTCTGCAAGCTTAGAGTAGAAGGAAATAATGTCCTGCCAGATACAAACAGGTGGCTTGACACGATAAATATATGCTTAATTACTTATAGCATTAGAATCATTGATAGACATATCCTCTCACGTAATGCGGAATAGATAACCTCCAATTCTGTCATTCAAAATACAATGTTTAGCCAATTAGACGATTCTGACTGGTCCTGTAAATCACTACGAAGATTTCAGGGTTGCTTGCCATCTCTAAAGCATATTGGTAAAAGATAACTGGGTTTTGTTCAGGCATTGCCTTATGCAATTGGAAAAACATAGGACATACTATTAGTTAAGAATAGAAAAGGTTTTGAACTTGAAAATAAGGGTATCCTCCATTCAAATTGAGAAGACTTCATTATCTGACATAGTATATTATGATATTTCCTTATCTTTTATCTAGAACTAGAATTTATTTTGTCATAATTAAACTACCAATTGCCCTCTTCTTTCACTTGGACTTGGACTTGTAATTTTGTGTCTAGAACCCAGTAGGTTGGGGATTTAGATACATTTTTAATTTTCATATTTTGTAAATTAACAGATAAACCAGTCACTGAGAAGTTACATGACCTGCCAAGTAACAAATGGAGAAGATATAAGCGCTCTACCTCATTTGATTCCAGAAAAGTCGCTCTTCTGTTTTCAATATTGTAAGTTCCAGCAGATTGAACAGTAACATTCGGCATAGATTCATAACTATGGACATAACAACATATAATTTGTCAAAGACTTAGTTATTTGTCTATCTAACTTTATTGTATTAACTTGACCTGTGTGCTTAACCCTAACAAAAATATTCATATGAAAAGAAAACTTGTAAAAAAATAGATAATTCCATTTACAAACAAAACAGTTACAAAAACAAAATACAACTATATAATATGATAGGTTGGTTCAGTGATAATTTATGTGTAGTGATTAAGTTCATACAATAAACTTGTCCTTTAATGCTAAAACTTTAGTTATTTCGTGAGAACATTTCATTTTTCCAGGTAAAGTATTGCATGTATTTTCTATTATAATTAATACTTTTCGTGATTATAACAAAATAAATTTGTTGCATAGCATATATATTCTTATTCTCATAATATATTAGATTACTGATAGGATATTAAATAAATAAATTGTATGGGGAGGGAAATGTGAGTTGGTTGTAACCACTTGCTTATGTGGCAAAGTGGAGGGAAAGTGAGTGAGTTAGTGGAGGTTATAAATAGGAGTTGGGGGATTAGAATCATTAAGCAAGTATGAATTTGGGAAGTTATTCCTATGGGAGAGATTAGGCCTCTATAAGTGCCTTTAGGAGATCCTAGGCTTCTCGAATTGCCTAGTTTATCGTTATTTCATTGTATTTCCATTTTTTACCATCAATATACAGTTAATTGTTCCATTATTGTTCCAATTGAGATATGAGAAATTCAGGATCCTATCAATTACACAACTGAAATGCTTCAGTAAGAAAATAAAGAATTCATAGTCCATCTAACTTTTTTTCTTATGTTTTATGTAAATTCATGTAGACAACAGAAAGCTTGATGTTAACTAGCTAATATTATCCACAATTATGTCATTAAAGGTCAACATAGTTGGTTTTGTTGTGAATGCATGCATATTATTTTGAGACCTGATAAATGATATAAAGAGGGTGAATTGTTGTTCTGCATTGCATGTTGATGTTGCATATCTCGTGAAACCGTGAAGTTTCTGAGAGACACCACTTCCAGAATGCAATTATGTGATTCATTTTAGGGTTTTAAATTTATAAATCATTCCTTAATGATTAAATCCTCTCAAAATCCATCTTTGACAAAGAAACCTAGAGTTCAACACCATGTTTCAGGTGTTACGATTTCTATACATAAAAATTAGATGCTCTGAGCTTCAATTTGTATGTGACTTGCCCTGAGTTTTAAGTGGAGACCTCATGAGTCACATGAGTCACGACTTTTCAAAAATAAAACTGACTAACTCTTGCCAAGTTTTTTAGGGTCTATCTTTGTAGATTTTTTTTTTAATATTTTGTTCAAGTTGTGTTTTTTCTTATTATTCTAGATTTGACCAATTCACTTGATGGATCAATTACCCTGCAGGTCAAGTTTGGGAACATTGGTATTGATATATCTGACATTGAGGGTCAGGCAGAGGGCTGATGGGTTTGTTCTTATTTAAAGATCCAATCTTCCCTGCCATTTGCTTAAGTGTACACTTCTAAGTTTCTATCTTTGTTTAATTTAAACATGTTTTTGAATTGTAATAGAGTTATTGTTGAAGATATTGGGAAATGCTATTCAGCTACAAAATGTAGATTACGTTTGTCCTAATATCCCCTCTGTAATTTATTAAATTACCCGCCAATTCATAATACAAGTACAATCTAATGATTCAGCCTAGAGTCAAACCAGGACCATGAAATGAAAATGTGCCAAAAAAGTACAGTTAATTGGAGCCAAGTGCAGGAAGGTCCAATGGAGTGAGTTTTCACCATCCTTCACAGTCAATCATGGAGCTATTGAGACGAAACCGACAATATCATTATGGAAAACCAAAATTCTGATTACCCGTCAAATCATATAGCTTTACAATCAAATGATCATGATTCAGCGTAAAGTCAAACTAGGCCCATCAAATGGGAAATGTACCAAAAAAGGACCTTTAATTGGAGCCAGGTGCAGAAAGGTCCAAATGTTTCGAAGTGATTGCGATCATATTTTCACTATCGCTTAAAGTCGACTATGGAGGCTAGTGAGATGAAACCGTGGATGTCATTATGATTTGTCAAATGCCAAAATTTTGTTTAGCAAAAATGTATTAAGGCAGAACAAACACCGTCTCTGGAATTAAGCATTGATGTCATTTTGTTTCTAAATTCATCGAGGTCAGAACAAACATTGTATTACGAGTTTGATTGTTGAAGACTTGTCTAAACATCTGATACGACAGAAACGGACGATGCCTCCTCTATGCAACTGTCTGATGAGTTTTTTTATGTTAGTTTATTATCTTCACTCATCGAGGGGCTTGTAATGTAAAAAATAATATAAATCATTATCAATCTCTTTTATCATACATCAAAACGACTCCTACAACCCCCTACCAAACTAAAGAGTATTGGTACAAAAGCTTGCTTAGCCTAGGTTCATCTTTCCATTTTAGTAGCCAATCATGTAATTGTGGCAATTGAAAAGACTTGTATTAACTTTGTTGAAAACCGCCTTTCTTTAGCACGAGCAACCTCCTCCTTGCTTATCTGTCTGCGATGAACTTGCGGTGGATTTTAAATTTACATCAACCATGTCGTCTTGCTTTGCTGAAGAAAGAGTTTCCATCCCTGGCAAGGCTGAAGCAATCTTGCGAAATAAAGGCTGCAATTTTGGATTCACTTGTCATAATATGAACACAACAAACAAATACAAAAGCAAAACATATGAAAGAAGATAAAGCTGTGGCATGTTTGGAAATGCAGTGAGATGTCACTGCCGGTCTCCAAGAGGTAGCTTCTTAGTGACCGCACGGCACCACGTGGAGATTGTTCTTTCCAAATACATGCTTGAAAGATAGTTGTCCATGAATTTGATGAATGGTGTAAATTTTATATAACGGCAGCAGGGAATCATTCCAAGTTTTTACAGATTGATGATACGTTTAGATCACAGACATAAAAATTCAGAAGCATGATAAATGAAAAATAGAAATCACTTATTTTCACCTTGATGTTGAATCCTGCTTTTGCACTGGTTTCTATAAACATGATTCCACTCTCACGAGACTTGGCATCTCCTTCCTCTATCGAAACTTGCCTGTTTAAGTATATAATGGCATTATAAGTTCAACAAATCAAATTGTCATTTAGTATTAAGAAATATGTGACAGGAGAGAAGAGAATTATAGAAAATATTATGAGCGAAGTAAAGTGAAGGAAAAAAAGCACTACAAAATGGTTGTAACCAAATGCTTATGACCAAATGCTTATAACTAAATTATTAATTAATCAATTCAGCATAGCATCCTAAACAGAACATAAATTAACAACTTTTTTCATGCCAATTTTTTTTGAAAACCAAAAGAGTTATTGCAAACATAGTATGGAAAGTCCATTCTGATAGTAGATAAAAAACAGGTGTCTAATGTGGGGAAAAAACTATTTGAAAAAAAATTCATGAGGAAACATGTCAAGTAAGCAAATTAGTCAAGAATGTAACTCCAGAGAAAAATACTCATTGGCCAGACAGGCAGACTCACTGCTCACCTTTTATCAACAAGATCAGTTTTGTTTCCAACCAGGACGATAATAACATCACTGCCTCGTTCCGTACGTACCTCCTCTATCCACTTGTTAGTGTTCAGAAATGATTGCCGATCTGCATCAGAACAGTTTGTTAAGAATTTTGATTATAGTTCAATTGCTCAATAGAAGAAATAAATACTTAGCATAGCACATCCTATTACACAAGAAAACACACAGCATAAAGAGAGCACAAGAGAAAACACATAGAGAGGTAGGGACGAGGGAGCTGACGTTTTCACAACTACATAATGCTTTTCTGATAAATAAGATCATAAAAGTCGGTCAAACACCAATCTTAAAGAATGCATTTATACTCGAACAACAATACTAGGTAGAGTCTAATACAGAGATCAGACAGCATCAGAATTTCCTCTTATGTATGAAGATTAAAGATAAACTGTTTATCTTCAAGTCTCTTAACACATTGGCCTATAGTTTTTCTTAATTTCCCTTTGCCTCTATTGGGCTATCCCCCATTTGATCAACCCTCCTTTCTGATGCTTCTATGCATCTTCTTCGCACATGACTAAACCACATGAGATTTTCCATTTTTCTCGGATGCAAACTACCCTATTTTTCTACCAATAAATGTTTTATTAATCATATATTATCTTGTTTAACCCCTCATCCATATAACACTTTCATCACTATGATGCTAAGTTTACTTTCTGGTTGTTTCTTTACATCCCAATATTCAGTCTCATACAACATTGTAGGTCTTATAGCTATTCGGTAAAATTCTCCTCTAAGATTTGGTGGTACTTTACATCATATATCTACTCGAAGCATTTCTCTTATTCATCCATCTTGCTTGGATCCTACAGTTGACATCTACGGATCTACTGCTACCTCTCTCCCAATCCCATTTTGTATAGTGGGACTGTGATATTGTATGTTCTACGATTTTCACCTGAGAATCGAGTCTCTTGCTAAACTTGCATTTCATAAATTGTTTTATTTTTTACTCAGGCGTAAGCCATGTGTTTCCAAGACATGTCACCTAATCTATAACTTTTTTTCCCAATTTCTACTCAAGTTTCCAACTAAGAGTCTACGACAACTTTATCCTAAAAAAAGAGCATCGTGGCATTGTCGTTTGGATATGTTCAATGTACATCTAGAAACAAGATTAAAATATAAGCGCTAAGTTAACCTTTGGTCCTACTCCTACCAAATAGGTACAAAGAGCAATTTTGTACTCCCACCCACTGTTCTCAACTTCTTAAACTAGTTGTGGCCTGCTCATATCTTTAATTACTTGTGCTTATGCTTCTCAAATCTTCATTGTACTCGTAGGTTTAATCCCTCTATAACTTGTACAGTTTTGTATATCACTGTTGTTCTTAAATATAGGAATTAAAGTATTTCTTCTCCATTCATCAAGAATTCTCTTAGATCTCATAATATCATTGAACAACTCTGTGAGTTATCTTATGTCTTTCTGTCCAAACCCCTTCAACAGCTAAATCATCGTGTCAAACTGTCTCGTCATTAGTCATTTATTTAAATGTTTTCTAACCTCATATTCTTTAGTAGTAGTATAAGTAATTTTCATCATCTTTTAGTGTGAAGTCTACCAAAATTCAAAGAATACATATATCCTTTATTTAAAGGTTTATGAAAATAATACTTCCATCATACCTTGATATCATTAATTTTAATTGTAAATTGTAACCACGACCCTCATTATCCTTAGTAGTTATTACAACTCACCTTGTTCACGTTTCTTGCATTTCTTTCCCTACTTGTAACAAACTTATGGATACTTTCTTCCCCCTCTCTTTTGTGGCCAAGGATTGATATAAACCATTAGTGTTATTGTATTAGCTTTGCTTAGTGCCTTCTTAGTATTTTGCTTAGTTGTCTTATGTTTATTCTCATTTTCTCATTATTTTCACAAGAACGTGTTTTATTATGATCCATTTTAACATTATCTTTCTTTGCATGTTGCCATCCCACTAACAAGAATATTTATTATTTATCCTTTAACTCAAAACTTCCAAGCATCTCTTTAGTTGTATTTCTAATGTTTTTAGCTATCTCGTTTCATGCGCCATTACCATTTTTTTGGATCTCCCAAAACCTTTTATCCTCAAAGAGCTTTTATTTTTTCCCCTTTACTTTCCGTCATTTTATAAAGTAAATATTAGTAGCTGCTATTACTATTTATTTTTCTCTCGATGCGCCCATCCACAACTGATACCCAATGTTGGGTGATCAAACACTCCTATAATAATGACTTTACAAACTACAGTTCATGTAATATTTTTATCCAATTATTAGTCTAAAATATGGGCTTCAAGTTCAACTCATCCCGCAAAACTAGCTTGTAAGGTGAAGACTGCTCAAACCTTATAAAGATTATTTAGACAATATCCCTAGTTGATGTGGAACTTCAACGCATCCGCTCACGCTTAGGGCTGGACATCTGAAGCGTAGACTGATACGGGTGGAATAACAAGGATCTCAACTCAGTAGTTAGAAACTTAGAAAAAATTCCTTTAGGAGCATACCACTCCACACTTATACTTTTTGAAAAATATGTATTAACCATGGTGATTGGTAAAATCAAAAGCTATAACAAATCTAAGATAGGTTTGTCCTTTGTGATTGCTTCCCCTCTGCACACACCTTTACCTTTACCTCTATCCACATGACCATTTAGATTATCTCTTAGGAAAACCTTTTCACATAAAAGTATTGATATCATTGAAGATTGCTAATCCCACTAATTAGAGCTATGATCCTATCTTCTAACCTTTTATAATTCACAACGTTTTACCAATACTTACCTAAAATAATGGTTTCTCTGATTCTCAATCTTATTTTTCCTTTGTGCCAAATCCCTAAGGCCACTGTATCTTTAGACTTCTCTCCGACTCATCTAGTTTATTTTAAGTGTTTGAACATGAGAAGATCTCACCTTATCTTATCCTATATGAGTATTTTGAATTATCTCATAGGATTAGGATCTTATTACTCAGTTATTAGTATGATTAATTTCCTTATTCTATTAGGATAAGGAGTCATGTATCTTGTATTCTTGTAAATTCTTGTAAATAGGGGTTAGTGATTAACCCTTTGTATAATTTCATTATTACTAATGGCAATCATATTTTAGAGTATTAATTCTATCTATTATCTCTTTATCTTAAACCCATTAACTTCAACAAAAGCGCATAAAAGTTAATTGTAAGCGTGCCACGTTCCAAGTTTCAAAACAAAAATTATACTTCTGAACTAACTTCTTTATCCATACCCGTTCCAAAAAAGAATGCATTCAAATGCTACAAAACCTTTTCTCTGACGAAACATAAACAAATAATTTGAAAGAACTATCTCACAAGAAAATCTATAGAGATCTAGAAACAACACATCATGTTATCTTAAAATAAAAAATCTAATACTTACTTGCTACATCATAAACAATAACTGCGACAGAAGAATCTCTTATATAACTTGGAATGAGACTTCTAAATCTTTCTTGTCCTGCAGTATCCCTGTGAAGTGAAGAAAATAGACTACACTCAAAAAATGAAAAAATACAGGGTAAAAAGTGTCTGCCGCAATGTCAAAACTAATACAACTTCTAGAATGTAAATCAACAAATACAAATGGACTTTTTATGCTATACGACTTGAAGAGGGATAGAGCATACCAAAGCTGCAAGCGAACTGTTCGATCTTCAAGGTACATTGTTTTTGACAAAAAGTCAATACCGATAGTGGCCTGAAATTTAGATGATCAGGAAGTTTGTCAAGAATCTAGCAGCAGGAAATGGGAAAAAGAAAATGCAAATGTTGAGACCAAAATAATTTAACAAAGAAGACAAATTTTCCATTTTAAGTTGTCTTGTATGATAAGTTGGTAATTAAAATAAACAATGAGCAGTCTATGATGACAGAAATTTCATGATATGGATTGGTGCGAGAATGAATTTTGCAAGCAATTAGTTCAATTCTTAACTGAAAAAACCTAGTCCCGTTGTTAATAATACTCCAGATACAACACCGAGAAAACATTCATTGAAAAGCATTTCCTAGAGTACATTGCAGAATGTAATATCTATATCCTCAGATCCTCCTAGAGTACAAGTTATGGGTCATGCTTGGTTTTTGATCAATACAATGATATTTACATCTTTATTCTCAATGCATAGAAAAATCGACTGAACTACATGATCGAAATAACAATAGTACACTTTTATCTCGGGCCAATTCTCGTAAAATCACAAAAATATATATAGCATATAATGAAAACGCGTTATCTGATGGTATGATAAGATGAAATACCAGATCAACAGGAAAAAAAAACAAAAACGATCAAGTTAAATTGCAGCGGAATTCGTGAAATTGAAATGAAAATTCGAAACTGAGAATCGATCAACGAAATCTTCAAATAATAATAAATTAGGAAAAAAAATCAGAATAGAAGAGAACGGTGGAATGACCTGATAAGTAGTATCGAATTTGTCATACATGAAGCGAGTGATGATGCTGGTTTTGCCAACCGATTGATCGCCTAAGAAAACGAGCTTGTATTTTGCGAGAGGGGATACTGTTGCCATTTTTGTTTGTTTTTTTTTTTGTTTTTTTTTGTCTTTGTTCTTTGGGAATGTGAGTTACGCGGATTAGGCTCAGATCTGATCTGGATCTGAATCTCTCAAAATTCGAGAGAGACAGAGAGAGCGAAAACGAAGAGAGGGAGAAGGTGCTGTAATGTTGACGAAAACCACCACCTGTTGCAATTTCAAAGTGTATAGACTATATATATGACCACCATGAAGCGCCAACAAAGGCAGGAGGACGACTACCGCACTCACTCTTTTTATGACCAATATAGCCCCTTCCTTCTAAAAATACATTGTGTTTTAAGTTTTTTTCCTCCAATTTGACCCTTTATGCTTCAAATTCATTATACATAAATATCTTTTTGGGTTAAATATGTTTTTATTTCTTACAAAATTGGGTACTTTTAAGTTTAGTCCTTACATTAACGAAATAAGTGTTTTGGTCTCCCTCTTATTTTGTCGTTTTCATTAATAGTCCATGTCGTTAAAATGTTAATGATTGGGCTAACGGAAATCATGACTGGATGCACAGTGTGGACATTTTAAATTTTAATTGATGTGGCGTCCACGTAGCATGCGCACTCATATTTTTTATTACTTATATTCATTTCAAGTTTAAGTAATAAATAATTAGTTTTTAAAATTAAAAACTAAAAATTCACACCTAGCAGCAGCGCACTCGATGAACATCACTTCAACATCATCAGTGTTACACATCATCAGATTCAGCAAACCCATTGATTCAACGTCATCATCAGCGCACATAGAGAAGAAGTTTGTGTTTTGCGTTTGGCAGTTTTGCACCCTTTGGATCCCTAATGCACCCATCGATCCATATTTGCGGATCTATTATTGTGTTTTGCGTTTTGAAGTTTGCGATTCTATTACTACGTTTTGCATTTTGCAGTTTTGGTGATGGTGATTTAGTTTTCCTATCTCCGCGTTTTGCGATTTTGGGAGAAGTTAGGGTATGGGTGTTGAAATCTGGGTTAAGCGAGAGAAGACACAGACCCTTCCTCGTGAAAAGAGACAGACCTCCATTGATGGGAAAACGCAGAGATAGGAAAACTAAATCACCATTGTGGCTCGAGGAAAACTAAAACACAGACTCTTCCAACTTAACCAAGGTCTTGGGTTCGAATGATTTGCCGCCCATTGTGGCTCGAGGAATTAGTCTCTGCAGTTGCACGCAGATGATACCCGATTTATACAGAAAAAAAGGTATATTTATATGATTTTACAAGGTAAAAAATGCACTTTTTAAAATTTATTTTAAATTTTAGTTTAACCATTTACCATTAAAATGATCATTTTCTTCATTAAAACAAACCCTAATTTTCAACACCATTTCTAGATCTGAAAACAGTTCATGGTGAATGTGTGTTGTAGATTTGTACCTTCAATTTTAAGTGTAACAAAAGGAAGGAGGGAAATGAGAACAAACGAAAAGAACGAAGAAATTTTTGCCGGTGAATGAGAAATTGTGAGGAGAGAGAATGGGTTTTACCAAAAGGAATAATATAAGAAAGGGTTAAATATGTTTTTAGTCCCTACAAAATTTCACTATTTTGTTTTTAGTCCGTATAAAATTTTTCATCGACTTTTAGTCCCTATAAAATTTCAAATTTTCGTTTTTAGCCCTATAAATGCCAACTAGTGTATATCCATTGAATTTTTGAGTGATGTTTTGCATACATATTGAGGACATTATAAACATCTCTTCCAGAAAAACTTTGAATTTTTTAACAACGCATAAATTAAATCTAAATTTTTTAAGTGCAAAAGATTCGATAAACAAATTAAAGGAAATACTAACCTAGAAATCAAATTTTGAGTTTATTTTTTGTGAGGGAGATATTTTTAATATCTTTAACGTGTATGCAAAATATCATTCAAAAATTCTAAAGGTATACACGAGTTTACATTTTATAGGGACTTAAAACAAAATTGTGAAATTTTATAGGGACTAAAAGTTGACGAAATTTTTTATAGGGACTAAAAACAAAATAGTGAAATTTTGTAGGGACTAAAAACATATTTAACCCTATAAGAAACAACGAGGACGAAAAGAGAAAATTTTAAAAAACTCATAGGACCCGAATGAAACATTTGGTGTTTTACGGTCTGATTTGCATATCAATGGCTAAATCCAACCACAAATCTACCACAAAAAATACCTACACCTCTGATAACTTTTCCCCATGTTTGGCCCATCTTCTTTCCCCGATTTGTGGTGAAGGAGAGATAGAGGGGAATCCTTTATCGTGAGATGAGAGAGGACTGTGACGCCGCCATGTTGCTGGCCAAGTGGTAGTGGTGAATAGTGGCCGGAAATGGCAGTGGTTCAAGAAATGTGATTAATGATTGTGAACAAAAAAATGATAACAACTATAAGTTAACAAAAAAATGATAAGACAAATGCAAAATGAAATGGCTAGTTTTTTTATATGAATGAACAAAAAAAATGGTGTTCAAAAGATTAATTTTGTGTGGTATTCCAAATTTTATTTTATAAAAAAGTATTTCAATTAATATTAAAAGTAGGTTTAAATATTTGCTCCCCCGTAAATATACCTATTTTCTATTTACCCCTGTAAAAAAAAAGTTTACGGTTATCCCCTGCAAATATAAACAGTTTTCGGACACCCCTCTGTTAGATTATGTAGTGTATAATGGGTATAAACTTTGTACGATTACCCCCCTGCAAAATATAAAAAGTTTACGATTACCCCTGCAGGGGTAACTAGAAACACTTATTATTTGCAAGGTTGATTTTAAAACTTTTTTTTACAAGGGGTAAATGGAAAATTAAAATATTTACGGGGATCAAATATTTAAGCCTTAAAACTATTCGTGGTTAAAAGAAAAAGAGAAATCAAACATGCAATTAATGCACTGCTAAAACCCCCTAATTTAGGCGTGAAAAGATATCAATAAATTTCTACTCTAAGATTTGTTACCAGCATTTTTTTTGAATTTATGTTTGATAATATTTTTAAAATTTTAAAATATTAAGGTGTTTCATTTAAAGCAATATTAAGAGTTGATTTAATTTCCTTTTGTAGTTTCTTTATTTTGACTTAGAATAATAATTCTATTTTATTTTCTTTCCGAATTTTATTCCATCTCACATTTAATGCATATAATAAAGAGTTGATTTTTTATTTATTTTATGGATTGACATCATTTTTATCAATCAATACCATAATTGTTATTAATTTTCAATTTCAATTTTCAATTTTAACAGTAACCCCCGTTCATTCTTCAATTTTCGCTTCCCTTCTTCCGGTCTTCAACCTGCTCAACAATTCAACAAGGTATGTTCTCTAAATTCTTCCTCTATTCTGTTCTCTCTGTTCGTTCTCTAGCATTCCGTGCGTTTACGCGTTTCTATTCCGGTTTTGCTTTTATCTGCGTTTACTGTTGTCTTCTGTGCATGCGCGTTCTATTTGTTTTTGTCTCTATACGGTTTTGAGTTCGTTCCATTGCTTGAAGCAGAGTTTTTTCTTTGTGCATTTCGCGGTTCTGTTACATTTCATTTTGTGTGCGTTTTGCGTTCTGTGCGTGCGCGCGCGCGTTCCGTTCTTGTTCTATTCGTGGTATTGTGCGTTCTTGGCAATGGATGGGTAATAAACCTGAATTGTATTTGCTATCTATATCTATATCTATTTTGCATTTGCTGTCCATTGTTGTTGACGTTGGCAAACTTGGTTAAAAGCCAAATGTTTTTCCTTTGAAATTTGTAAAACCAAGTAGGTTGTTTTTTTTAACTAAAATTAAACAAATTAAATCAGGGGTTACCGTGCTTCTTCACCACATCTACACGCGCCACCGTGCTCTGCCGTGAGTCTCCATCTTCATCTCCTCTCTGTTACGGTAACTTTGTGCCTTTTACCGGTTGAAAGAAGTTTGTGATTCAGTTTTTTTTTTGAGAATTTTCATGCATATAGTATTTATACTATATTTGTGTATGACATTTCAAAATAGCGGTCATCACACTTTCCACAATACCGCTATAGTGTTTTTGGGCTGGCCGCTACGCTCCGCTATCCGGGATTTAAAACACAGGAACCAATTATATAACTTAGTGAATTTGGGATTCACACTTGTTTTGGGAACCGACTATATAACTAATTAAGTGAATCTTTGATTCACACTGGCTCAGGGAACCAACTATATAACTAATTAACTGAATCTGGAATTCACACTAGTGCTGAGAGCCAATATATCAAATTAAGTGATTCCAGGAATCCCTGAGTCGTGCAAATATGGTAGTTACTTGTATCGAGTTTGCAAACTCGTTGTGATTAAAGTCTTGTGATATAAAGGTGTATTCACGTGTGAATATTTATTTTAATGCATATGTGATGTGAATGATTTATGTTTTTCTAAAGGGAATTTTTATGTGGACTCGCGGATACCATGGTTGAGTTTTCCGGCTGCTGCACCGGCTGAGAACAACACTATTTGCAAACTACTCTTTAGAACTTGTTTTATTCACAGGGATTATATCTCATTAAAAGTGTTGTTTTAGATGAAGACATCATCTTGGAGACTGAAGAAGCTTGAAGACTGACTAATTTTTCTTATAGTTATTTTATGAGTTGGGTTGGTATCTTTAATATTTAATAATGAGGGGGCGTTGTGGAAAAACACGTGTATTTATCTGTTTATTGTCTGTTTTCATTGGTAGACGCCCGAGTTTGTTCAAAAATTATTTTGGTTTGGGAGGTTTAAACTATGACATATTAATGTAAAGAGGAGCGTTACATGACACCTCACTAAAACCTACTCAAACAATGACTTCCAAATGTATTTTATAGATAGATAGATAGATAGATAGATAGATAGATATAGATTATTTCATTCACATTTTACCTTAATGTTCTGTTCTGTGCAGCTGCCATGTGCGGAATTCTTGCAGTGTTGGGTTGCGTCGACCACTCTCAGGCCAAGCGTGCTCGCATCATCGAATTGTCTCGCAGGTCGTACTTTCCTAAACACACACACAGATATATATATATATATATATATATATATATATATATATATTCATTCATTTCTCCGATATATATATATATTACTAATCATTGGTACCTTCACTTTATGCAACAAAAAAATATGCTATATTTTATCTGAATTTTTTTGGTTTCATATATTTTATCTTGTTGCTTTGAAGGGTTTCTTGATGCTATTCTATCTTAATTTGTTTTTTCCTTGATGACAAAGAAGTTTTGGTTTAATGTTTCTTATTGGTTTAATTTGTTCTGATTTGCATATGGACATGAAAATTGTAGGTTGCGACATAGAGGTCCTGATTGGAGTGGCCTACATTGCTATGAGGACTGTTACCTTGCTCATCAACGGCTTGCTATTGTTGATCCTACTTCAGGGGATCAACCTCTCTACAACGAAGACAAAACTGTTTCCGTCACTGTATGTATATTTGTGCAATCTTAATTTATGTGCACTCTTTTAGAATATTCATTTCATTAGAAAATGTATTGTTTTTTCTGGATTTTTTTTTAAAAGTGGATACAGTTAAATGAATGCTGCTAGTTTACATGCTTATAGTCTCTAGTTTGGTCAGATACTTAATCTAACAACCTAGCAAATTAGTCATTCTGAATTGTTAGAAAAAAGCTTATTTGCATTGCTGAACATAAATGAGAACATCCCGTCAAAAAGAAAAGATGAATGATAATATTGACAACAAAATGCAAACATACACTTGTATGCAGTCTTTTTATTTTGGATCTTTCTCATTGTTGTTTTCGCCCTTCATTTTTATGATATTTATTGAAGAACTTTCTAGATTTTTGCTTATCCTCATACATCATTTTCTGTTGAAACTATGTCACTAGGTAAATGGGGAGATATACAATCACAAGCTATTGCGACAGAAACTGGTTTCTCATCAATTTCGAACTGGTAGTGATTGTGAAGTTATTGCCCATCTTGTAAGTGTTCAAGAATAATTAGACTTGGTGATCAATTTACTATTTCCCTATAAATTATGAAGATTTTGTATTATTCTAACTCATTATCTTATCAGTATGAAGAACATGGAGAAGACTTTATCGATATGTTGGATGGGATGTTCGCCTTTGTCCTTCTTGACACTAGAGATAAAAGTTTTATTGCTGCTCGTGATGCTATTGGCATTGTTCCTCTTTACTTGGGTTGGGGCCATGATGGTATGTGGTTTTCTCCCTCTTGTTCTTGCAAACATATGTACATTTTCACCTCAGTCTAGATGGTATCTCATCCTCTCAAATTAAGCTATCTATTGTTCAATTTAAGTCATTTCGAGAGATGCCTGAGTGTGTACTTAGTGGACGCAGATTTGCTAAATTTATGTTCAATAAAGTGAAATAAATCATTAAATCTGTGTACCATCTCATTGGCTCAAGCCTCTAACAACATGACTCTTTGCGTTATATGTATGTGCTCCTATATAAATCTGGGAGCTTCAATTCTATATATTTTTTAATCACAGATTTACATAAGCTTTGTAGTATACATTACGCTACATTAAGAAACTTGATGCGGTTTATCCTCATATGCACGGTACTACAAATTGACAGTACCATGCTAATTTCTTATAATTATGGAGAGCTGCATATTTATATAAAGTATAAACATCAGAATGACTTTGTTATATCCATCAATGCTTCTTAGTTTTAGAAAATATTCTAGTTTTTCAAGAGCAAGTAAATAAAGCATCTCTTTCTCCCCCTCTCCCTGCCTCACATAGACACATACGTGATACATTTGTCTTTTCTAATTCTGCACTTGCATAGTTCTCGGATAGAAGATATAGATTTGTCTATTCACTTGGTTATGCATACCCTCTCTTGCTGTAGCTTGGCATGGTTGCTGTTCTTGCATCTTAATCACAAGAACGAATCAGATATATTATCCATGGATGTGTTGATTTATTTATATTTATTATTTACAGGATCAATATGGTTTGCATCCGAAATGAAAGCTCTAATTGACGATTGTGAGAGATTCATATCTTTCCCGCCCGGGCATTTATATTCCAGCAAGCAGGGTATAAATAATGCCATCTCATTTGTTCTATTTTCTGTTTATGTCGATTTTTGTAATTCATTTCCTCCTTTTGCTGTCTAGATTTTACATTTAAATAGTATTTATATGAGTTATGTTTCCTATTTCCTATTAAAATTTGTTGTATTTTCAGGAGGATTAAGAAGGTGGTACAATCCTTCATGGTTCTCGGAGCAGATTCCATCCACACCCTATGATCCAATGATTCTGCGTGAGACCTTCGAGAGGGTAAGCTACTACTGTCTTATCCGCCTACTTCTTTCATCATGTTGAGTTGATTCTTCCCAGTGTACTGTAGATAGTTCAGTTCTGGTGCATTTTGTTAAAAAAATGCTCCAGACTTTATGCCCCTTTCCCTGGAATTTTATACGGTAAAAAGCATCCTTACACGCATTAACATGTCTTGGTGTCTATTTTATCATTTTAACAAGAAACTAAAACTAATTTCAGGAAAGGCTTGGCAATAAATTTAGGAAAGTCTGTCTTAACCAGAGGTTAAGAACACCCGCAAATTAAACTCAGTTTGAGAAAGTATATTTCACTTTTGGAATAAAAATACGGGCATTTTAATTATATTGAGTCATCTGTCAAATTTGATGTCCAAGTAGTGAATAAGGGGTTGCTTGCTTGATCTTTCTTTTGGAACTTGTACAGATTACATGCAATAAATTATTGGATACACTGCTTATGTGTGAGGACAATAAGCTCAAGAGCTGGGGTGATTACTATGTGCAAGTTAATGAAGAAGAAATATCATTTTATTTTTTTTGTTTTTGGTGACTTCCTTTGCTGTATTGGAGTCACTGAGTTACCTACTAACTGATAACCGGCAGATGGTCATAACATATCTTTTAATAGTTTTCTTGGTTTTACTGTAAACATGCAGGCTGTAGTTAAGAGAATGATGACTGATGTACCTTTTGGGGTTCTATTGTCGGGAGGACTTGACTCATCACTTGTTGCTGCGGTAGCCAATCGATATTTGGCCGAATCTGATGCTGCTCGTCAATGGGGATCACAGTTACATACTTTCTGCATTGGTTTAAAGGTCTGAATTCGTTCCTCATTAGGTTAAAATGAGCTGTATTTTTTTATTCAACATCTGAAAGTAGCATATTAGCATGTAATGCTACGTGACATGACTTTTTCATCATTCAGGGCTCTCCGGATTTGAAAGCTGCAAAAGAGGTAGCAGATTATCTTGGTACTCGTCACTATGAACTTCATTTCACGGTTCAGGTGACCATCTCTCACATTATTACATCATTTTATTTTTTTTCAAGTCTGATTTATATTGCCACTCAGAGGTAATCATTTATTTTTGCTTTATCAGGAAGGTATAGATGCACTTGAGGAAGTCATTTACCATATTGAAACATATGATGTAACAACTATCAGAGCGAGTACTCCAATGTTTCTCATGTCGAGAAAAATCAAATCCTTGGGGGTGAAAATGGTTCTTTCTGGAGAAGGTTCAGATGAAATATTTGGAGGTTACCTGTATTTTCATAAGGCACCTAATAAGGAAGAGCTTCACGAAGAAACATGTCGAAAAGTAATATACAATAATTGTTATGCCTTCTTGTTTGATATAATTGTCATGTCGCTTTCTTTGGTGTATTTTAGCTGTTTAATCAAGGATTTGATAACTTAACAGATTAAAGCACTTCATCTTTATGACTGCCTAAGAGCCAATAAGTCAACTTCAGCTTGGGGTGTAGAGGCACGTGTACCATTCTTGGATAAAGAGTTTATTAGCACAGCCATGGGTATGGATCCGGAGTGGAAAATGGTACTTTCCTTTTACTTTTTCTTTGTTTTGTTCTTGTCATTAGGAAAAAATGCATAATAGGGTTGCCTGCATTGTTGATTGAGTTGTGTTGGCTTGCTGCAAAAGAAATTCAAATTTCATTTAATTTCAACTTTCTGCTTTAGTTTAAATGTTGAAATGTTTTGGTTTATCCTGATTGTATTTCTCCACACCTATGATTTTGCTTACCGTATAACGCATGTCTATAGGCAGATCCAAGTTTCTAACAAAAAGTCTATGAAGATTGAATTTACAAGCATGTTAAGTTAATCTTATTGACTTCAGTTTTTTAATCACATTACAAAATTTATGAGAAATTGCACAGATAAGGCCTGATCTTGGAAGGATAGAGAAATGGGTATTACGCAATGCATTTGATGATGAGAAAAATCCATATTTACCAAAGGTTTGTATCATCTTCTGCATCATGCTATTGCTTATTCATGTCTTGAAGTACTTTTGAACTAATTCTTTTTGTACTGTTTTTTCAGCACATATTGTACAGGCAAAAGGAACAGTTCAGTGATGGTGTAGGGTACAGTTGGATTGATGGCTTGAAGGACCATGCTGAAAAACAAGTAGGCTCTAACTGGACACTGAATAATTTTACAGAATCTAATTGAGTATAATCTAATTGAAATCAACAATTGGTGTCTGTCCTTTTATCTTGATAAATGAGCAGGTCACAGATGCAATGCTGAAGCATGCCAACTTTGTTTACCCTGAAAACACTCCCACCACAAAAGAGGGATACCACTACCGAACAATTTTTGAGAAGTTATTTCCTAAGGTGAATTTATAGTTTTGTTTTCTTGAAAGTATATATGTTCTTTATTAGAACCGTAGACAAATTGATTGCCTATGCTATATTGTTATTACGATTTCATTTCAACAGAATGCTGCTAGGTCAACAGTGCCAGGAGGTCCTAGTGTTGCTTGCAGTACTGCAAAAGCTGTGGAATGGGATGCAGCATGGTCAAAAAATCTCGACCCTTCTGGTCGCGCAGCGCTTGGTGTTCATGCTGCTGCATACGAGGATCCACCAGATGCAGAATAACTGATCTCAAAATGGTTGGAATATAAATTCTAGTAGATGAAAATAAAACTAATGAAGAGAAGTGATTTTTTTTCCTTTTTCAGAAACTATGTATTGCGACCTGCGACATTTTAAGGTTTTAGAACTTCACAGCAGAGTTAAATTATAATTTATATTTAGCGAACTGAAAGATTTGGGACACAGTTAACTCTCTTTTTTCCTTAACAAGCTTTTGGAGCAAAAACATAAACAACTTGCTCCACTTTCTATTCCGGACAAAAGTGGCATTTCCTTTTGTCATGTCCATTAGCTATATAAACAGGCGTTATATTATATATATATGTTGGTTAGCGAAAATGTAATTGGATAAATGAAAATTGCTCCATTATGTTTCTGTGGACAGAGAGAGTGTTCAATCAAATGCTGACTCCAGACATGAGGTAAACATTCATATAAACCATTGGCAGCCGGCAGGTGATAGAACCGACGATTAAAATATGAATGAAGTTCATGTATTTACTGTAAATTGTAGGTGACATACAAGGAAGAAGAAAAATATATCGGTGGCGCAGCGCCCCAAAATCAGATAGCACCTTCTCTTAACTCCCAAATAATATACAAATTTCTTGACACCCTCACATTATTAGCTCCCCTATATATAAACAGATTCACTTTATATGACACTCTCTGTAACTAACTCTTCCTTCGCCTCTACTCATTCGCTCTACTCATTCTCGCCAAAGGAAGAAATGGGATTGCGGAATTTCGGCCTTCAACTTGAAGAGACTTCTCTGGATTAGAAATTCTATCAATACCACCCCCTAGCCCTTGCCTTGTCACCAAGGCAGAAGGAAGGTAATTTCTCCTTAATTGATGTTGTTGTCTCCAAGTTAGCTTCCTTTATTGGTAGTGTCTTACATAAATTGAGCCACACAAAGCACAGTTGAGTACATCTCGTGAAAACTTAGTATGAGAGATCAAGACTGCATGGCCAAACTGATCAGTCCTATTTTGGTTTGTTTTTCGGTTTAATCATTTACTACATGTTTATACATACAGTTGATATTCATTTCAATTTTGAACCTTCTATATTTGCCAAATTTGAACCTTCTATAGACATTATGTTCATAAACAAAAAAAATATAATTTGATTAAATAATTAATTAATTTTACATAACTAGTGTGTTAAGCAACAATGCACGTAGACTTCATGGCCCGTGGGAAGCCACTCATTTGCAGATCCAGAGATTCTTAAGAGGTTTATCTTCTTTTTCTCTTTTTGTGCTTAAGCAAAGCTAGGAAGATTGTTCCATTCCCTAGTTTTAGGTCGAGTACAAAAAATGCTCCTTTACTACTCAATAATATTGCAAGTTATATAACAGGTAGGATTTCATGTTATATTATTTTCCAAGTGTTATGCCATTGAAACTTGAAGCCTACAATACTGATAATCGAACGCACTGACCTTCTACTAAAAAACATGGGAGTTCATAAGGAATTATTGAATGCCTACGTCACATGGGCTAAGTTAAATATCATAATTTAAACCAAGGCAATGCTGCTATCTCCGCCAGGGGGTTTGCGGGCGCCTCGAACGGGCTCTTTAATTTCTGCATTTCCTTCAGCAAATATGTTACTGCCGGTCATTTCTCTCAGTTTTGCCCTGCTCAGAGGCTTTTCTGCTGAGCCCGGTGGAATATCTCCATGGAAAATATTATTGCCTGTCAACTCTGCAAACTTCTGGTCATGTATCTTCTTTGATGTCTTCTCAACAGGTGCGTCACCAAATAAGATATTACTATGGCCACCTGCAGGCTACAAGAATATGAAAAGGAAGATCAAAATGGGGTCATAAACTATGGGACTACGAAGTGCAAAAAGCCCTTTCTCATAACACGGGACCTGTAATTTAACATTAACAGTATGGTAAACCCCCTACCTCCCTAAAATAAAATTTTAACAAGAACACCATCAAGGTTTAAAGACAATTTGGCAGACTGGTTGTCTTTCTAGATGCAATGCATGTGCAGTTAGGCTTCAATTTGATTTTGAAAGGCACGTTTATAGAAAAAGGAGCAAAATGCAATATAAAATTCTAAGATGTCCACATGATTGGTATCTAGCCAACAAATAGCACAGAAGCCTAGCTCAGTCCATAATGATAACCAATGTCATAAAAGATTAGTTAGCAGCTAATAATTCTTTAGCCATTCATCCAATATAAAATGACTTTCATGGCAAGTAGACACTTACATTAGAAACTTTCACTGATGTTCTCAGATTTCTGGGAAGAGGTTCTCCCATGTCTTTACTTTCCTTTGATTCCAACGTTCGTGCAGTTGCCACGGAACGAGGCACAATTTCAGGCGGAGGGCCAAATATATCATTTCCAGTGAGCTCCTTGGTCTTGGCATTTGATATTAGCTTATTACTCTTTGCTTCTGAGTCACTTAGCAAAGTGCCACTCAGTTCACGCTGCTTTGCTACCTCAGGTATAGTGGTAGGCTTCTTAGGAGTAACGCTTTCTTCAGTGCTGAATGATATCTGACTAACTCCATTGATTGCTTGCTGAGATGCAATGCAGTCACAGGGAAACAAGAAAACCAGAAAATTGTTATCAGAAGTTTGAGAAATGCCTTAAATTGAACCCCAACCAAGGAAATAATCTAAATAAACCTGATATATGCGTATGCTAGTTCTGTTATTTGAATTTTCAGAACCGGCCTCCGAAGCAGAATCTTCACCATTGGCTGCAAATATACCACTTCCATTCATCTCTTTCATTTTATAGCCTGAGCATGGCTTGCTGAAAATAGTAGATTATAGGTTATGCTCAACAATAAGGTTATATACACAAAATGAGCATACGAAATTAAGAATACTAACTTAGATTCACATTCACCATTTTCTTGACATTAAATAAACACCAGTTCCTGAAAAGTACACTGCAGCGTACATGCACATGAAAAGTACTTTATCTAATCAATAGATAACACGCCCAATTATGCAGAAACACAGATTAATAACAAAAAAAATGAACCTTCTGTCAAAAAAAAAACAAAAAAATGAACACGATATAGGTTCAATAGCTAATTAATCAAGCTTGAGACAGAAAGTAAGTGCTCCATTTTAAGCTCAAGCAGCAAATATTAATAAACGAAATTGAGAAAGGCATTGTTCTTGAGCAAATAACTCTATCTCTAAAATGACGCCAAATAAACCAACGACTTTACCGAAATTACAAATTAGGAAACAGATCTACACGGCAAAGGATACAGGTATTAAATCAGATCCAAGAATCAAGAAAACAAGGGTTAAAAATGGAAAGAGAATACAAAGGAAAATAGGAAAAAAAAATATTAAAAAGATCTGATCTGAGTTCTAAGTTCAGATTCAACAGAGAAAATAAATGAATGTCGTACCTCATCCCTAGAGTCTGAGCTTCTTCTTCGCTGAGCTGATCGCCATGGAGAACCTTGCTGATTCTATCAGAAGGCTGTGATGAAAATGCAGTGAGTGATTCGGACGAGAGAGAGAGAAAGAGAATGAAGAAAAATGAGAGAGTGAATGAATAGTAACCTGGCGAGAGCGAGAGGCGGAGGCGGAGGGATTAGCGGCGGAGTCAGGTGGAGGAACTTCCGACCAGGTGAGGAGATCGGAAGTGGAGGCATGTGGATTTCTCACCGGCGTGTTTCCCTGCATTCTGTATGTTGAGTTGAGTGTGAGTTTTTCAGCTTTCGAAGGGTGGGAGATATTGGTTACTGATAATTTTTTTGAATTGAAGATTGAAAATGCGTTTAAATAAAGAGATGATTCCTAGGTCTCTCTTCTCATCTTCGAAAGGGCCTTTGGACACCCTTGAATTGAAAGTTGAAAGTAGCCTTGAAAGTAGCTTTGATGGTCCACACGTGTCCTTTGTGGCCAATGCAATTTTTACAGTTTCGTAGAACATCTATCAATCTACCACCAAAAATAGGAATTGTCAATCGTGTAATGATCTCCAATTTACCACTTAATTTCTTAGTTAGATCAAGATCTAAGGAATTATTAATAATGTTGTTGTAATTAGTACTCACATCCGATCTTTCTTAAAAAGGCCATTTGTGTTCACCGCCTTTTTAGACACTTGCATAGTTTCCATTTGTCACGTCTTCCCTCTATTTCTCCTACAACTTCCTACCCCTCCAACTCCATCACAACGACTTAAGTGTCTTTATGATTCAATTGGTGATCCTTAGTAGAAGTTCATCACATACCATGCATACAATTTGTCCACCTTGTCCGCCACTTCTGATGCACTAAAGCTCTTAAGTGCCTTGTTAAAGATACACTTAGTCTTCTAGGTTTCCACATCGAGGTTGTCCTTCATAGGTTTGTTGGTCATTGTTCTTGTTATGAAGCAGGGGCGATGTTTATGATTGGTTCACATAGCGGTCTTTGAGGACCCATGCAAATTGATTAGGTTAACAACATATTTTATGGGTGTGGGTTTGATAATTTCACAATTATTTGTGTTGTCTTCTCCAATCTAAATGGAAATGTTCAGCGAATGCTTTGGATAGAGACCCTTTTCCATGTCTTTGGATATCTGCCATAAAGGTTTGCCCATTTTTATGCATAAATTTGTGTAATAGTCTATTGCATTTTCAACAATTCAGCCGCTTCTAACATACATTCTAATGTTTGTATCTCATAAAAGAGCTAGTAAGTTGATGGGTCCTTGAGAATATAGAATATATAACATAATAGAGGTTTGTATCTCATAAAAGAGCTAGTAGGTTGATGGGTCCTTGAGAATATAGAATATATAACATAATAGAGGTTTCTCTTAATCTTGTATCATAGGCTAGTTGATGTAAATATGAATAAAACTAATGAAGATAAAATGTAAAGTCATACAAGAAAACATACTGCTTACTTTTTATATAGCATACAACTATACTGGGAAATATGAAATTAATTTCCATCCCTCAAACATTGGGCAGAAAATGTACATGCGGTTTGTAATTAGCAACATAAAAAAAACAAAGAATACATGGTTGCTATTGATTTTAAATAAAAAATAAAAATAAAAGTGTTTCGGTCTGGAACTATGGGAGATACCTCGGTTGACCATTGATAGAGAGAACTCTATGATCAGAGGTGAAGTACCGTCGGGGGTCTCCCTCTAGTATTTTAGGCATACTTAGATGGTGTGGGTGTGACTCATTATATAAGCGTTCTTTGGGCTTTATGAGTGTTGGGCCTCTTATTGGGCTTAGTTGATTATTCGACTGAACCCATAATATCTAGTCCTGAACAAAAAGCGATTAAATTAATTAACTAAATTAAATAATATGTGGAGGTGGTATTGGGAAAACATTGAATGTTGGTGTATATTTTTAACAGAGTTTTTATAATATTCATAAAATCACTATATTTATTTCTTCTCCATTTCTTCTCTCTCTTAAATAATGAATACATCAAATCAAATCTAGGCTTATCTTGAACAACATAATTAAATGTTTATGACGTAAGTACTTACGATATAAGAGTTTATGTATAAGTAGTTTATATAATTAAAGATAAAAAATCCTAAATTATTTTTTTACAAGTTATTTTTATAAGCTATCATGAGAGTTTATGAAAATTAATCGAAAATAGCTTATGAACATGTTATAAGCTATTTCTACAAGCTCTCTCAAATAGTTTCATATAAGCACTTATACCAATAGATAAACTCAAATAAGCCGATCTAAATAGGCCAGTATTCTCTTTCTCTTCTATTAGGCTCTTCACAATTATTTTTTAACACCACCTCTTTCAGTATTCTTAGGTGAAATTCATATGTATCTCATTAATTTTTGTGGTAACTGTGTTGTTGGTGCGTAGTATTCACCGACTTAAAATAGGATCGGAGTCCATATACCAAATATGGCATTGGTATATGTATCTCACTAGTTTTGTGACCCGTGCAACGCACGGGGAGAAATCTGTTGAAAATTTATTTTGTTTAATATCAAATGATTTTGATAATGCATATAAAGCATTAATATAGTTGACCAAATTTCATTGGGTAAACAATTAAAGAGTTTAACCAACAATTCCTGTTACATTCAAATAAAAACCATAATATCCAATGTTTGGAAACTTAAACTGGAATTAAGTAAAGTGAACTCCTAAGACTGACTTGTGACAAAGGAGGAGAACAGAGAGGTTAAGACTGAAATAAATAATATTCTGCAAACTTCCTGCAAAAAAAAATTATAAAATAAAGACAAATGAAATCTCACATTATGAAATATATAATAAATTAATTGTTTAAAGTAAAATGTAATAAATTTGATGACTTAATAAAATATACCTTCTATAGATTGTCGAAGACCTCGTGATAGACAACATTGGTTGTTGAAGTACACATGTTTCCATCTTCATCCAGAATCAACATCTTTAAGCCATTTTTTGTTGTTACTCTTGAAACAGCAACATATAATTGGCCATGTGTAAAAACGGGCTTTGTTAGATACAATCCTACCTTAGAAAGAGATTGGCCTTGACTCTTGTTGATTGTCATAGCAAAACAAAGGCTTATAGGAAATTGTCTTCTTTGAAATTTGAATGGCAATCCAGAATCAGAAGGAACCAGATCCATCCTTGGAATTAAATTTTTTTTCGCCAATATTCTTTCCAGTGATAACAATTGCTGTAATGATATTTTTCCCGAAATCACAAACTTTCAATTGGTTCCATTACATAGACCACTTGCTTGATCAATATTCCTTAACAACATAATAGGTACTCCAACTTTGAGTGTCAAACGATGGTGTGGTATACCAGAACATTTGATATCATTTAAAAATTCTGAAGTAAACCACTCACCTTGAACATGATCATCCTCATCAGATCTGCATGGTGTGTCATAACTTAGATAATGCTTTTCCTCACCAGGTATCAAAGAAAGGACAAAATCATTGACTTGCTCAACAGAGTCTAAAGTTGGAGCAAGGATTGCTTGATCTTGAAACATGTTTGTATTTTCTAAATTTGCTAATATATCAGGATAAACAAAATCAACCAGAGCAAGTAAGGGGTTTTCAGTGTCTGTAATGCACAAATCTTGTGGTATATCAATTTGACCTTCCCCATATTCATTTGTATCCATAACACCATCTCCAATTTTTAATATCCAATCAGCAAATTCTTTGATATCAAGTGAGGATTGATGTGTACCTTGACCAGACAAACGCATGTTCTTGGTCAACTTCAAAACCTTGCAAGCTTTCCATATTGGTGAAGAGTTTACAGCCGCCTTGATAACCTGATATCTTGATCCCTTTCTAATGACAGGCAAAATTTGTCTGAAATCCCCACCTAATACAACCATTTTTCCTCCAAATGGTTTATTCATGTTGTCTTCACATTCGACTCTCATCAAGTCCCGCATTATCTATTGCCGTATTTTTTTTGTGCATCTTATTCTGATACTGATATTTTTTCCGTTGCAAGGAATTAATTATATTTATCTATGAAAGGGAACCTCCATTGCCGTATTTTTTTTCTATTTCAAGGAGAATAAATTATCGTAATAGGTAATCATTTCCATTCACTTACAATTACCGATTCCTATATTAATTAAAAATTTTTTGTTACAAATAAATCAATATGTTTTATAATAGGTTCACTTTTATTTGTTTTAACTAATTTCAGCATTTCGACGTCGTCTTTAGTTTTCGTTAGGGTGTTCGCAATGCGGTTTGGTTCGGTTTTGAGACAAAAAGTGAACCGAACCACAAGTTAAACTACACGCGGTTTGGTTTGATTCGGTTGGCTTATTAAAATAAAACCAAACCAAACCAAACCAATGCAGTTATTAATTAGGCCCAATTCGATTATTAGATCAATTGAGTAGAGAAATTAATTAGGGCCAATTCGATTATTTGATTTAGACAAATTAAAAAGTAAATATTAGTGAATCTCTTGAGTAGAATTTCATGAAAGGACTATAGTACATATATTTAACTTAAGTTATAGTATAAGTTTAGTAAAACATACTTATACTGAATAAAATTTTTATATATATATATATATAATATAACTTTTAGTGCCTTGATATAGATGCATCGGTTGTATTAAAATTTTAAGTTAAGGTCATAAGGTAAACATAACATAAGAGTACAAATATGTAAATTGTGTTCCTAAAACTAAAAGTGTCCTTGGTCATTAATATCAAAATATAGTTTGGATACAAAAGAAGGGTACATAAGAAAAGGGAACATAGACTAACAGAAGCTGAAAATTTAGACTAACAGAAGCTGAAATTTAAAAAACAAATTGTTTCCAACAAAGTCAAAAGAGGAAACAAAGTGTTGTTTGGCTAGAAACAGCGCAAAACCTAGGAGCAACATAAGTTCAACATAACATAACAAAAGAGTACAAAGCAGACCACAATAAAGTAAAATCCAACTCAACAGAACACTTTTTTGACATTTGGTAGGTACTAAATCTTCTCTATCTTAATTGCCCTCTTCAGCAGCTTGAGGGGAAGGTTATGATCTTCATTTGCATCTTCATTTGGGGAACCTCTCTTGACTGAGGTAGTGATGCTATCAATGGATGGTGCAAGTATCTCAACTTCATCCTCAAGCCCAGCTAGTGAAAATTTAGGCATTAAATCCTAGAAACATGAAGATTGAAAAATCAGAATCTGATGTGTCTTTCTATATTTTATTCAATTGCATCTTAAACCATTAAATAAAGAACGATATAAAGGTGTTTTTTAAGGTTAGTATTTATACCTGGGAGATACAACTGGCATCCAACTTCTCCTTTCCTTTTCCTTCACTCATCTTCTCCTTTCCTTTTCCTTCATTGCCAGATAACTCTTCCAAACCCTATGTAACAAAATAGATTAGTCATGGTATTATTAGCAAACGAAATTAATAGTGTGTGAATATAATTATAATTGTGATTGCCAGATTGAAGGTAGTATTTAACAAATCATAGAAACATGAAGATTGAAAAATCAGAATCTGATGTGTCTTTCTAAATTTTATTCAATTGCATCTTAAACCATTAAATAAATAAAGATATAATGCTGTTTTTTAAGGTTAGTATTTATACCTGGGAGATACAACTGGCATCCAACTTCTCCTTTCCTTTTCCTTCACTCATCTTCTCCTTCCCCTTCCTTCATTGCCAGATAACTCTTCCAAACCCTATGTAACAACGATGATTAGTTATGGTATTATTAGTAAATAGTATTTGTAGAACTATAAGTGCTACAAATTAAGAATGATTAAAGTTCCAATAGATATGTTTTGTTATTTTAGTAGTATATAAGTATTAGTGTAGATATTGAGATTGAGTTATACCTTTGAAATCACATGAGTATCAGAAGCACCAACTTTGTCCTTTCCCTTTCCCACCAATACACTCAAGGAATTAGTTTGCTACAAAAAAACAACCAGGTAAGTTTATGACTTTAAAAATGTAGTTGTTAATACTATTAAAACGAAAATCAGCTTACATTATTATTTTCTAAAAAGATGGCCTCTTCCTTGTCCCATTTTTGACTGAACTGATTGATAATAACCTCACTTGTGCAGATCTTACGCACCCTAAATGATTGTTCAAACCGGGGACTCAACACGGGTTTCGTCTCAATCTTGAAAAGGATGGTGGTATCCACTAATGCCATTAATTCAGGAGGAAGGACTCCATCTCCAGCAGTCTACCACATATTGCAACGTCGACTTAAAATTACGAAAGTAAAAATTAAATAAATAGGTCTCATTATGAATTAAATAATGCAGATAAAGTATACACTGTCATGTGCTCGAAGCATTTCAGCACAAAATTTGTTAAATAGGACACTTGCATCACGATCAAATATCACCAATGTGGCAGAATCATAGTTATCAATGACTCGGACTTTGATACAATATCTAAGAAATTTTAAACAGAGTTTAGTGTGAATAATATTATAAATTTTTGTGTAAAAAAATTATAAAGTATGAATAAGCTAATAATAAACAATAAACAATAAACATAAGCAATAAAAATACAATGTGACCACAAATAATAGGCTAAGTGAATACCTTGGGTACACTTTCATGACATGCTTATTGCACTTTTCACAAAAGTACATTTTGGAGTCAGGATAAACAGATTTAGTGCAATCACAGGCTGTGTACCACTAATTTCTAGGATTTAAAATTTCTGTAATAGTCCCTAGTACCACAAAGACTGATTCCTACAACACAAAATTTTCAAATAAAGTGATTTTCCAATAAACATTAGAAACCGGCTATTGACTATTAAGTAAAGACTGTGACACTGAAGTTATAAATTCGAATTTATAAAATAGATATCAACCCTTGTGCAATCTTTGAGCCCCTGAATGGTTGTCCTTGGTGCGTTGTACAGAAATTCATCTGAAGTATCGGTCTTTGGCTGAGCATTGAGTGGTGTTATGCTCAATGGTGAGGGAGAATCAGCATTCTCAGTGAGGCTAATACGAAAATGAAATAAATGAAATCTGATTATATTAGAATTTGTTTAAGTAAAAAAAACATGAACATAATAAATAAATCATTGACTACGTCAAAGTAAACCACCTGTTTCTCATGATGACACCATCAGCACATGTTGGGTTAAACACCAATTTAGTGCAGCCCATAGAATTCTGAATGTGTATTTTATCTACAATTTCCATATCAACAACTAAATTACAATGTATTTTTTTTAATAAAAACAAAGATAGAAACAAAGAGTTTTGTCAACATGATTAAGAAACTAACCTTGAAAAAGTTTCACCTTAGCTAACTGTATAATTACCACAGCATTTTGCAAATCACCAGATGCCATAAAAGTGTTGAGATCATCCACATAGCTTCCAAAAAGTGTGCATTGAACCTTATGGCTAGACAGATAAAAAAAGGGGGCATAAACTTTGGAGGAATACTAATAGTGAGATAGTCATATTATACTAAACTAAGAAATGAGAACTTTATTCCATGAAAACTTCATTACTTTACTTTGTTTTGAAAGAAAAATTAAAACATGGAAATGATAAATAAGATGGAAGAAAACATGGAGTTAATACTAAAACTTAACATGAACTTCACATTGGACTGAATAATAAAAAGCTGATATTTGTTCTCAGTAAACGAAAACAAAGAGACAACGCAGAAATAGCCAAATAGGTTCAAGTCCAAAACACTGACCTATGACAAATTATATCAAAAAAATTAAAAACTAATAAACATGATTTACCCAGAAGCTTCTAAAGCAATGACATTCAACTTGGTGGTTGTCCCAGTTCCCCCTGCAACCTCCCTCTCTGTTCCTACTCCGGTCAAAACACCAATCACATCTGGAAAAAAATCATATTTAATCATAACATGTAAAAGGTCGATAACAAAAGAGTTATCGATATATTGATTGCCAGATTATAAAATTAAAAATAGACTCACCAACCAAAAAAACAGTGTCATACGAACCACCAACAATTTCAGATATTGGAACCAAATGATAAGGAGACAAATTAATGGTTGCATTAGGAAGGGGAACAACTCTGCTTGAAAATTGGAAGTTTAGTTTAAAAGGATGGTGGACTGTCCTATAACTACCTCCATATGATGCAACACCCATATTCCCAAACAAATAAACATTACCCTCAGTAATTTCATTTCTAAACTTGTAAATCAGTGTTTTTTTAACGGTTGCGTGAATTCTTCCCCCCTCAGCATCTAAAAGGATCATCTCAACAGAAAATGGCAAAGTATTTCTATTGAAGTCAGAAACTACCCACAGTCTAATAACTTTAACTTTGACATTCCAAGAAGTTTGTGAAGAATTGATTTGGGAAATGGATTGGCTGGCCATGGTTCAGGTTAAGAAGACTCAAGAGATAGAGAGAGGACTGGTGCAAAGGAAGGAAATGCCTTAAAAACTAAGGAAGACTAAGGATGTTTGGGTATGGTGTGTTAGAACATAGAGAACCCTGTTTATATAGAAGTAAAATATAGTCCATGCTATAAAAAAAATAATAAACTAAAATTAAAACATAAAACTCCACCACAATAGTATAAAAATAGTGTAATAATATATATGTATTTCTAAGACTAGTTTCTTCACCTTCAGATTGTGTAAAAATGCAAATTTGTAATTCTAAATGTAAATCATAATGCATAATATATATATATATATATATATATATATATATCTATTAAATACTCAAAGGGTGAAATTAAGAGGAAACAATATATATATATATATATATATATATATATATATATATATATAAAATACTCAAAGGGTGAAAGAGGAAACAATCAAATAGCAAAAAATTAAATAAGTTAAAATTGAACTTTGAAATCATAAAGCAGAAACGTTATACTCACAATTTCAAAAATTGTGGTGGAGATTTGAGAAATCCAGTTGGTGCTTCATCATAAATCATCGAAAAGGGAAAGGGTTGTGGTAGGGAGGAATCGTGTAAACCTAAAAGGCAAAAATTGAGAGAAATTTTGGTAATCTTAGAGAGATGGGTTTAGGGTTTCTGAAGAGTTGAAAGAGAAGGGAAATTTGAAATCACAACAGAACAAATTTGCATTTAATGAAGAAACATGGATTTAGGGGTTTGGAGGTGAAGAACAGAAGATACATAGGGTGCAGCTTCTGAAAATGAAATTAAAGAGAGAGGGGTGTGATATTATTGTTGCAGTCTGATTGAAGCAGAGAGATTATTTGGGAAGTTTGAAGAGACTGGGTTTTTGTGTAGAAAAATAAGGTTAGGGAAAGGGAAAGACGAGAGAGACGCGTGAGTGAAGAGAGAGGTGTGAGAGGACAGATTTTGTGCGTTTGAAAAAAATTGGGAAATAGGTCAAACAAAAATTGCAACTGCTTTTCCTTTTTTTTTGGTCAATGAAGGACAGGTTTTGCTGATTGCATTTTTAATGCACTTCCGAAAAGGCCTTTTGCCAGCCTATTGATAACAATGTGCAATTTAAAAGGCCCAGTAAATTGCTTTATTTGTTAGGTTATATGTATAATTAAGAATAAAATTTATTTTAATAATTATATTTTAGTAAATGTAAATGTAAATGACATGTTAAAGTAATTTAGGTATGTTTTTAATAATTTTAAATTGTGATGTGGCCAAATCTATGTTAGAACCTGACATGTGTAAAAAAGACCTTAAAAAGTGTACTTTGAATATATATTATAAAGATAAAGATAAAGATAAATTTAAAATAAGTTTAGTGGGACATGAATTCCAATCAATAATAAAAGAACTATTGGAAGGATAATGTTTAAATAGTGATTGAGATCATATGCAGTTGGTAACTTTGTGCGGTCGTGCATTTAGTTAAAATCTATACCGTTTGATATAAGTTTGGATTACTGAAATGCACTGAATTCATGAGTGCACAAGATTCCGACGGCGCTTGATCCGGAATCGTATAAATATGGCAAAAAAACTGAAATAAAACTTACTGACCAAAAAGAAAACTGAGATGCTGTAACACGAATGCTTGGACTCTACCATTGACGACATCGTTTTCCACCATCCCAACACCAAGTTTCCAATCGTCCTATAAGCTCTAGGATTTACTCTCCCAGACTTATGATTTCATAATCTTCAATCCTTCAAACTCGAAGTTCTTTGAGTTCGTTTAACATTTCCAAATCTTGCATCAAGTTATTCCAAATGGAAACGAAGTGTTGATTTAATGGAAATGACGGAGCTGCAGTGAAGGAATTGCGGGGACATTACTTCACGAAGTGCCAACGATGCCTAGGTTTTCCTCTTTTAACTTCGTAACATATTGTTTTAGGAATGTAATTGCAATGATTTATTTCTCCCTTTCATCTTCATCATTTTTGTTTTTATGCATGACAATACTTAATTTCTGTTCAAATCACAAGCTCGTCATTTTACCGATTTGGTGGTTCATATTTCTAATTGTTGATTGTGTTGCATAGGAAGAAAGGAAGTAGTTAAAATAGATAATTAAGTAAATGGAATGAATCAATGCATTAGAACACAGAATTTGGATTTTAGGGAGGAATTACTCCGGTAAAACCCAACAACCAGCTATGGAGCTCCAATGAACTTGAATGGAACTCGGATTCACAGGTAGAAGAAGATGAAATAAGTGAGGGAAATAGGAGAGAGAGTATAAGTTTGTTGTGATAGCCAAATGATGCGTATCACCGTATCTTCATTCATCCATATAGGGAATGTTTTCTGTTACATTCGTGCATCAAGGGCATGTGCTCAGCATGCTCACAGTAACTGTGATAAAAGAGGTAAAGTAAAAACCAAGTAGTGGTGAAATAACATGAGAAATTAATTAAAAGAGGAAGCGAAATGAAAATGTGAAATTGGTAAAGTGTCACTACATCAAGTACCCTGACACATTAGAATTGAATGGAATAGCTTTATTGTTGATGTGGATTCCGAAATGATCCTGCCAATACTGCGGCTTTTGGTTCCTATGTATTTTTGAATGGATCCACACAGTGATGTGGTTATGAATATGGTTGAGGATAAAGAAAGAAACATGATTGTGATTATGTATTTTCAGCTTTATAATGGAAAACTCTATTTGTAAAAATAGTATGTTTGATAGCAATGTTAGTATGTTACTCTTCTATGTGTATAACCAACCATACAGTTCTGTGCGTTTAGATGGAAATTACTATCACTAGCTTCAACACATGTATTGCCCAAGTAACAGTAAATTGATGTTTACTTATCACAGGGAAGGAATGACATGATAATGAAATCAGTTGTTCATCTTTTTGCTGACATTTTGCTTGTTGATCGAAAACAATTTACAAATGGTTTTGGCAGTATGATATTTTTTGAAGTAACATTTCCCGTCCTTAACATCATAGTTCAATGTTCTAGTAAATTGTTGTGCTTGCTGAATGAGTGGTATTGGGGCCGTTAGTGAAAGAGTTTTAACTTTTGGGACTTTCTATTGAAGTTTTAGTACGTTTAGTCCTCTAAGTATGATTTTCAGATATCCAATTTTCATTCTTCACGTTTTTTGGTTATGATGGAGTTTCACTTCTTATCCCTGTGATGATCAACTTATGGATATGGAGGGTATGGGGTTCTGGGTTGATCTACATTTTCAAATAGATTAATTATCTTGTTATCCTCATTATTGGCAGGACTCTGGGAAGACAAGCTTTTCATTTGCGTTTTTGTCCTATATCATTGGTATGTTATGCGACTCTTGTTATATTTTTCGTCACTTGCTTTCTTTTCTTTAGTATTTCTAGCAAACTTCTTTGTAGTAATCTTCTATTGTATTTTGTTTGATATCTCAGACTAGGTTAAACTTGTTTATTTCATTAGAACGTTTTTTTTTAGAGTAAGGGTATATTAAATCAGGAACTAGCAATGTAACAAGTTAAGGTATTTAATGTAGCAGTAAATTACTTTCTCAGAGAAACAAATAAATCCGAATGTAGTATAAGTCTAGCTAGCCAAAGGAGTGAAGGAGCACAAAATTAATTACACTAAATAGTAAATAGTGTGAAAGGTTGTACTGTTAATTCATTTTTATGATTTTTTTTTCTGGCACATGCAGGCTGTTAACAACACGAACACCATCGTTGCCCCTGAATTGATTGGCAGGGTTGGTTAAATCTATTTTACGCTAGCGAGCAATGAAGACCATCATCGCACCACCATTATTATTGAATGCCACCTCTAATTCTTAAGTGCTTGACAGAACTGTAAGGTAAGTATATTTCATCGCCTTCTGTTGTTTTGTTGAAGTTTAAATCGATTAATTAAAATGTACAACTAATTGTTTTAGTTGATATTTGCACAAACCTCAAAGGAGGTCACTGCAATTTCCCCCTTTTAATTTTATTCTGACTTACCGACAATATATTATGTAGGAAAGTCTTCAGCACACACATATTTATAATTCCAACATAAAAAAATATACGAGTAATGCACTTGAACGCAAAGGCAACTCGAATTATAGAAATTAGAATCAATCAATTATAATAATTTGTTAATGTTAGTGTATCTGTTGCATCCTCTAGTGTCTAAAATCAAAAAGCTTCCAAAGCTGCACCTAGGGCAAATAATTCATAATCTTCCGTACTGCACCATGTATGGTGGTCATGGCTATTTTTGCACCCACACTCGTCCAAATTGCTTAATCTCCTTCTCCTATTCTCCCTCTCCATCTCTAGAACGGAAGCCACTCGAATTTTTATCTCCACTTCCACTTCTGGTGCCATGAGAGTGGCATCAGTACTCACCAAATCCATCTTCAACCATTTTTTGAGCTCCATGTTTGGTGATTCAAGAATCGTCTTCCATGGAATCTCACCCTGCCCTACAAGATGTGACCCCAAAAGTTTTTTTAGCACTGCTGGGGCTGCGTTGCTCTGCCTTAGCTCCAACACTAGGCTTTGCTGCCTAAGGGTTTCCAAGAATTCTTGGGAGCATGAACAATCTAAATCGAAGGACTCGTTCCAATAGGGTACAGATTTTGATGAAACCTTTTTGCTGTTGAGTTGAATAGTTTTGTTGTTTCCCGTGGGAAGATACAGCCTGGCAAATAAGTTTTTGGTGGACTTGATGCACTCAACGTTTTTGGCTTGTATTATTCTCAGTTCACAACTGAAGCTAGCATAATCAGGTTTCCGGGATAGAGCCATTGAAAATTAATGGAGAAAAGAGAGAGGGTTGATGCTAAGAGTAATTGAGAGGTTTGTTTGTGTTTGAGTTGTTCTATATGGAGTTGTGGAGATGGGCGGCTATATATCATGTATCATATAGCAAGTATGTGTATATAATATTGGAAAAGGGTAGTTGGAAATGCTTTCCAGGGAGCTGCTCTTATCCTTAAATACTTTTAAGATAGGATTGTATATAATAACTGCCTAGTATCTCAGTTTTAGCAAGTGCAGTATCATTCTCAGTTGTGCTTTATGAATATTTTAACACCAACTGAATCTTAAATAATGCACACGAGATTTTGCAAAAGATTATATCCTATTAAAGAAACCTTTGAAATCTGTAAGGGCTACATTTTCCAATTTGGCTCCTGTGAGTCTTACTACGTGTAATAGTGTCCACAAATTATAAAACAGTACAATATTTTCCTACCTCTCATTAAGCATACGAAAATTCAGTCTGAGATATGTCATTCCATCATAACTTTATCTTATTTTTCTTTATTTCAAATTACTTTTAACCCGTTACGGTACTATTGTTTTTTTAAGCTTTTTTAAAGTAATATCTGTTTTAGGGTATATTAAGCTCTAGCACCATTTTTTTGTCCTTAGTACCAACAATTTGGAGTGGTGGATGGGGAGGGGCAAAATGGAGCGTACTGGAGTCAAATTGGGAGATTCAGCAAGCAAAAGGCATCCATGTATAGGACATTCACTAAGCTCCTCTAGTTAACAAGTAATCACCACGCCTGTAATTTTCTATTTCTATTAAGACGACCATGGGTTTGTCATGACTGGCACCGTGAGTGATACCCTTAAAACCTTCTTTGGTGAAGTTGACAGACGGCATTTGTTGGGAGTGGTTGAAGTTGGGCCCCAGCCATGATTTTACGGAGGTCTCTCGCTAGTTTTTCCTGTCTCTACTTATCCCTCGATGTCTTCTCAAACTCCTACTCCTTGATCCTCTCTTGCTCTGGCGATGGTCTGAAGAACTCCTTCTGTTGTGTCTATCGACTTTTTGTTCTCCGTCCTTGTTGGCATACAGGGAGAGGCAGCCTTGGAAAATCATATATTCTATTGGGTTTTTCAACGCCCAGAATTTCTCGATGGATTGTCTGACCCTAGGGTATTAATACTGACCTCGACCAGATCCATGTGATTCTTCGAGGAAGGGGGATGATGTTAGTGTTGTGGACCTTTTGAATGACTTTAGCTCTCTAGTCACTTGGAGGGGGTGTTGTTGTAGTATCTTCTAGCCTTCTCTTCCTGATCTCCTTTCCTTAGACCCATTGAAGCCAGCTTCTTTTTCTTAGGTATTGAGTTATATAAAGCAAGGAGGCTTCGTAGCACCCCTGTCTGTGTAATCCTTTTTGCTCAGTCAACCTCTGATGTACTCAATGACCCTCGCCCTCTTTACGTCAAGGCTTTGTGCATTACAAACGACTAGGGATTCGAAAAAGTTACGGGTGTACAAGTTGGCGGGAGTTTTTCCTTATATGTTGTAGGTGGAGACATGAGCCGACAATATGCAACTAGCTTGGAGAAACTATTGATCGACCCGGTTGGGAGGACAGATAACCAAGTTAAGGTAGGTTCAATAACAATACCAACAAAAGCTAGACAAAGGGTGGCGTCTCAGACTTAGGTCATCGACATGTAGCTTTTGTAATGCTTCAACTGTGTAGTCAAATCGAAGGTCTCGTCGTCCGATTTGAAAGGAGGCATCAAAGGTGGAAGGGAGAGGTTTTACCATCAATGTTTCGGTAAAGGGATCCCAAATGTTCATTTTTTGGTGTACTTCCATAGGTTGATTAACTATTGCTAGAGGTCATCCTTAAGGGGTTTTGTGCATTGATTATTTTCACGAGGGAGCTTATTTTCTTGCTCCCGATTGCGGAAATTAATGTGGAATATTTGAGTGGTTTTATTGGGTGTCTTTTCGATGCTTTGTAACATATCGGAGTGCTTTCAGAATTGTCGACTGTCCAACATGCTTTGTCCTCACTCACACACTTACCGAGAAACTTCTCAGAAAGTTATCCGTCCTACAAGTTATCCAAGTCAAACACGCTTAACTATGAAGTTCTTATTTTTTGGTCTCCTAAAAAGATAATGCATTTGTTGGTATACGTAATCAAAATCAATTCTTTTAAGTCTTCTTTCAATTGTACAGTTCCATACACGCACAACCTCAAAACTCCTCTCACCCTAGTGTGTATTTGGTTTACTAATGCGCCTCTTTGCTGGAAGCTATCAGGAGTTGCTCTTTGTTCGTGTCAACTATTAGGCACCGACGATCACTCCCCGCCCTCATTAACCATGAGTGTCACAATATGCCATTTTTCAATATTTTTATGCAAACTTACTTTATTTATTACTGACAATCGTGTAGGAAAATTTCAGGATACACAGACCCAAGAACCTTGCTGATGAGTAGAATTAGGCTAAAATATATCTTCGGTCCTTTATATTTCAATAAAAATTCATTTTGGTCCTTTATCTTTTAAAAAACTTATTTTGGTTCTCTATCTCAAATCTTAATAAAACAGTCCTTTCCTTTGACCCCGTTAAATCTTGAAACGAATGGCATCCAACACAATTTTTAGAATTTCTTTTGGTCCTTTATCGGACTTTCCATTATTTATTTTGGTCATTTATCTTTTAAATAACAAAGGAAAGGACCAAAATGAGTAATGAAAATAAGATAGAAACCAAAACAAATTCTTACAAAGGGCATATTTAACGGAGTTAACGAAAAAGAGTGCTTTGTATAATGTTTGAGAGATAAAAGACTAAAATGACCAAAATAAATTTAAAGTGAAAGATAAAGAAAAAAATGTATTTAACCAGAGAATTATCAATTGTGTCAAAGTTCTACTAGCACCAGAGAAATCATAAGCCATATATACGATTCCAACATAAAATTGCGTGCAAAGGCAACTAGAATCATAGAAACTAGAATCAATCCATTATAATAATTATAATATAATCTGTTAGTGTTAGTCTATCTATTGCATCCTCTAGTGTCTAAAATCAAAAAGCTTCCAAAGCTGCACCTAGTGCAAATAATTCATAATCTTCCGTACTGCACCATGTATGGTGGTCATGGCTATTTTTGCACCCACACTCGTCCAAATTGCTCAATCTGCTTCTCCTATTCTCCTTCTCCATCTCTAGAACCGAAGCTACTCGAATTTTTATCTCCACTTCCACTTCTGGTACTGTGAAAGTGGCATCAGTACTCACCAAATCCATCTTCAACCATTTTTTGAGCTCCATGTTTGGTGATTCAAGAATCGTCTTCCATGGAATCTCACCCTGCCCTACAAGATGTGACCCCAAAAGTTTTTTTAGCACTGCTGGGGCTGCGTTGCTCTGCCTTAGCTCCAACACTAGGCTTTGCTGCCTAAGGGTTTCCAAGAATTCTTGGGAGCATGAACAATCTAAATCGAAGGACTCGTTCCAATAGGGTACAGATTTTGATGAAACCTTTTTGCTGTTGAGTTGAATAGTTTTGTTGTTTCCCGTGGGAAGATACATCCTGGCAAATAAGTTTTTGGTGGACTTGATGCACTCAACGTTTTTGGCTTGTATTATTCTCAGTTCACAACTGAAGCTAGCATAATCAGGTTTCTGGGATAGATCCATTGAGATTAATGGAGAAAAGAAAGAGGGTTGAAGCTAAGAGTAATTGAGAGGTTTGTTTGTGTTTGAGTTGTTCTATATGGAGTTGTGGAGATGGACGGCTATATATCATGTATCATATAGCAAGTATATGTATATAGTATTGGAAAAGGGTAGTTGGAAATGCTTTCCAGGGAGCTGCTCTTATCCTTAAATACTTTAAGATAGTATTGTATATAATAACTGCTTAGTATCTCAGTTTGAGCAAGTGCAGTATCTCAGTTGTGCTTTCTGAATATTTTAATACTAACTGAATCTTAAATCATATACACTCGAGATTGTGCAAAAGATTATATCTTATTAAAGAAAAAACCTTTGAAATCTCGAAGGGCTGCATTTTCCAATTTGGCTCTTGTAAGTTGCAACATGATACGGGGTTAATTCATCAGTAGTCACTCCATCCAATAATTAGTGCTTTCTTAGTTTTTTTACTGGCTAAGAAAAAACTTTAAATTAATGGAAAAGTGTAATGAATTAATAAATTATTTGGTAGTAATCCCATTGGGGATCCAAAGGTGGAAAAGCTCAGATTAGTAAATTATATAAGGTTGTTGTGGAGGGGATTCTCTCATGTCTGGAAATTTTATTGGAGACTCTCCTGTATTAAAAGACTTGAATGCTGTTTAGCTAAAATAAAATAAAGGCTTGAATGCTGGCTTCAACTGACAGACATCGAAAAAGCTAGGACCTCGGTAAGCATTCTTATCCATATCACTACTTGTAAATTGTAATAGCCACAAATTATTAAACAGTACAATATTATCCCACCTCTCATTAACCATACAAAATTATATCTCTGATATGCTCTTCCATCATAACTTTAGATTATTAGTACAAGTTATTCTTTTTTAACAAAAAAAGAAGTTATTCTTCATTTTAATTGCTTTTAACCTCTTACGGTAGTATATATTTTTAGGCTTTTCTAAAGTAATTTCTATTTTATGGTATATTAAGTTCTAGCACCAAATTAACACACTTCAATTTAATAAAATTTTATATTTAATTAATTTTATGGTGGAACTTTTTTTTCACAGAAAGGTAAAGTGGTGATAGGTAGTGTCCTAAGAGCTGGGGATTGGTTGCTACTCGTCCAAAGGACCAAATATTTGGATAAACTTAAGATGAAATCAGAAAATGATTTGTCTTAAGATTCACGATACAAAATGTTTTCTGAACATTTGTCTTAACTAAGTTTGGAAGGTTAAGTTATATGTTTTGTTTTTTTTTTATAGGCAAAGTGGTTAGAAATTAGTGTATTAGTAGTTAGAGGGGAGGGGGGAGCGGGGTTCGAACCCCGTACGCCTACATTTTCACCAATGATGTCCTTTTTACTCAACCACGTGAGCGGGGTTAAGTTATATGTTATAACTTGATGTTTTAACCATGATTCTGAGAAAGTCTTTGAAAACTATACACCTTTTTCTTTTAGGGCCAAGCGATACGAAGAGTATTCTATAAGAATAACATTAGTTTTAAACCAGACTAACATTAACATTTCCTATCATTGGTAGGAGGCTTCCTAGAATGGGGTAATAAGAATCAGAAGCTTCTACTACCAGATAGCATATGCTTACAGTTTTATTAGAGTTTCCTTCTCCAAGAGTGGTGAGCAGGTCGCTGTAACTTGCGACTCTGACTTTGTTACCACCGAAACCGACCAAGGCGTTAACCTAGGGTTGGAGTACTCTGACTGTGTTAGGCCATCTTCTAAGCTCCCTTTGTCCACAAGTACTCACCACACCGTTTAATTTGCTAATTCTATTAAGATGACCATGGGCTCGTCATGACTGTGGGTGATACCCTCAAAATCCTCATTGGTGAAGATGTCTGGCGGAATTTGTTAGGGTGATCCAAGTGGGTGAGGCCCAAAATCATGATTTCATGGAGTTATCTCTCCCTAGTTTTCTCTATCTTTACTCATACTCTGGTGTCTATTCGAATTCCTACTCCTTAATCCTCTCCTGCTCCAACGATGGTTCTCAAGAACTCCTTGTATGCTGCCTGTGGAGAACTGATCTACCCAGTTGGGAGATTACAGAACCAGGTTAAGGTTGGTTCAATAATGGTACCGGCAAAAGCTCGACAAAGAGTGATCATCTTTGTGACTCGGGTTGTCAGGATCTAGTTTTTTTTGTGCTTCTAGTGTGCAGTTGGGTTGAACTGTCTTCCTAAAAATGGGTCATGCGAGTGTGGTTGGGCTTAGGGGAATGAAACTTTTTTCTATCCCTGATTTGGACATACATGATAATATAGCCATCGTATATAATTGTGTAGGAAAATTTCAGCATACACACACACCCAAAACCCTTGAGGAAAATTAGGTTAAAATACATATTTGGTCTTTAAAAGTTCTATTAGCACTAGAGAATTTATAAGCCATATATACACTTACGACATCAACATATAAAAAAGTAATTCACTTGTGTGCAGAGGCAAGTCGAATATAGAAAATTAGAATAAATCCATTATAATGATCAGTTAATGTTAGTACATATCCTACTTTGTAATCAAATCAAAAAGCCTCCAAAGCTGCACCTAGTGCAAAT
Source organism: Astragalus glycyphyllos (assembly GCA_963573325.1). Taxonomy (NCBI): domain Eukaryota; kingdom Viridiplantae; phylum Streptophyta; class Magnoliopsida; order Fabales; family Fabaceae; genus Astragalus; species Astragalus glycyphyllos. The sequence goes on from OY754307.1 coordinate 44,839,841, forward strand.
AATTCATAATCTTCGTTGCTGCACCATGCATGGTGATCATGCCTATCTTTACACCCACACTCGTTCAAATTGTTCAATCTCCTTCTCTTATTCTCCTTCTCCATCTCCAACACCGAAGCCACTCGTATTTTTATTTCGACTTCCACTTTTGGTTCCATCAACTTAGTGTCTTGGCAATTATCACTTCCACTGCTCACTAAATCCATCTTCAACCATTCTTTTAACTCCATGTTTGGTGATTCAAGAATAGTCTTCCATGGAATCTCACCCTTCGCCACGAGATGTGACCCCCAAATCTTCCTAAGCACTGCGTTGCTTTGTCTTAGTTCCAACACTAGGCTTTGCTGCTCAAGGGTTTCTAAGAATTCTTGGGAACATGAGCAATCTAGATTGAAGGATTCATTCCAAAAGGGTGCAGATTTGGTTTTGCTGTTGAGTTTAACACTTTTGTTATTTGCTGCAGGAAGATATAGCCTGGCAAACAAATTTTTGGTGGACTTGATGAACTCAATGTTTCGAGCTTGTATTATTCTTAACTCACAGCTGAAGGAAGCATAAGACGGTATCTGTGATAGATCCATTGATAACCAAGAGTGTAGGAATGTATCTAGTTATGTGTTTTAGCTAGGAAAAGAGAGGGATGCAGAGGTTTGTTTGTGTTTGAGTTGTTCTTTATCCTGTGTTATATGTATATAGTGTGTGCAACTATATATATAGTGTTTTTTGCACTAGTGTATGTATGTTAGAAAAAGGAAGTTGGGACATGCTTTCCAGGGAGCTGATCTTAACCTTAAGCACTTTAAGATAGTATATATAACTTTGTCTAGTATCTCTGTTGTGTCTTATCAGTATGTATTTTAATACCAATTGAATCTTAATAGGCACACGAGATTGTGCCGAAGATTTTATCTTATTAAAGAAAACCTTTGAAATCTCGAAGGAAAAGATTTTCCAAATTGAACCTTACAAGTTGCAATGTTGTATTGGGTTGCAATTCAAGAGTATCTTGCTGCGATCTCCCACTAGGGGATCCCCAAAGGTGGAGAATATTTAGATAAATAATAACAAAGATGCTAATGTACTAAATAAATTGCATGAATCTTGGCTTCAATTGACAGCCATAGAAAAGTTAGGACCCTTCTTAGTAAGCATTCTTATATATTCATGTCCATAAATTAAAAAACAGTACAAGATTTTCCTTCCTCTCATTAAGGTTTTTTGTTGTTTAAGGCTTACCACCCCACCTTTTTAAGAGTGAGTTTCACTGTTCTTTAGAGTGAGGGTGAGTTTCATTTTCTTTCAAACATTTGTGAGTCTTGAGTGGAAATGTGTGGTTTTTAGTGTGATTTTTTATTTTCACCGTTCTTTCTAGATGACTTTGCAGATAATTTTTGGAAAATAAATTGGGTGATGGGGTGGGTTTTTTTTACTGTTATAAAGCAATAATTAATTCAAGTAATTTATTAAATTTTCTGTGTAAGTTTAACTCTCTCATTTAATTAAATAGTAGCTACTGAATTATTCATATTTTTCATCACTTTTTTCTTCTTCTTTAGACATCTTATAAAAATGGAAAAAAAACATTAATTTAAGTTATGATACAATATATGATAATACAAATAATTTTAATATAATTTGTGCAGTGTTGTGGTTAATTCACACCACAACGACCGAAACATGTAATGCAACAACCGAAGCGGTCGAAATTGCAAAAGCCTTAATGCGACCGCAACCATGACCGCGACCGTTATTTAGAGCCTTGGCTACAAGAGATGCTGCAAGTGATGCTAAATCACTGTCAAAGTTCAGCAAAATGGATATGATGCTTCACTAACATAATCCAACAATTTTGGTTCTTTATTTTGTTTTCATAATCCATTTTGGTCATTTATCTTTTAAAAGACAAAAATAGGTTATGAAATTAAAATACTTGACCAAAACTAATTCTTACAAATCGTAAATTTATCAGAGTAGTATAATGGTTGAGAGATACATTTTCCGTAAACAAATGTTAGAGGGATGAAAGACTAAAATAAACATTTTAAAAATAAATGACTAACTTTTACTGAAATATAAATAAAAAATTGCATTTTAACAAGGAGAAATAACATTTGTAACAAAGTCCTACTTGCTTTAGAGAAAGCGTAAGCATCTATACAATTCCAGCAATAAAGGTTGTTATGAGTCCTAACTGAGTTCACATTCCATTTAAGGTGTTGAGTTTGAGGCTTGCGTGCAGCAAATATTCTATTTGGAGAAGAGAACCATATTGACCGATAAAGTTGGATACATGGTGACTAACCAAATACTACAGTGTCGACTAATTACCGATAAAACCAATAGATACTACACCGTAATAGGGAAAATTTTTTGCACTTGTATGCATAGGCAAGTCGAATATAAAAATTTAGATTAATTCCATTATAATGATCAGTTAATGTTAGTACATATCCTACTTTGTATACATCTAATCAAATCAAAAAGCCTCCAAAGCTGCACCTAGTGCAAATAATTCATAATCTTCGTTACTGCACCATGCATGGTGATCATGCCCATTTTTGCACCCACACTCGTTCAAATTGTTCAATCTCCTTCTCTTATTCTCCTTCTCCATCTCTATCACCGAAGCCACTCGTATTTTGATCTCCACTTCCACTTCTGGTGCCATGTCTTGGCAATGATCACTTCCACTGCTCACCAAATCAACCTTCAGCCATTCTCTTAACTCCATGTTTGGTGATTCAAGAATAGTCTTCCAAGGAATCTCACCCTTCCCAACAAGATGTGACCCCCAAATCTTCCTAAGCACTGCGTTGCTTTGTCTTAGTTCCAACACTAGGCTTTGCTGCTCAAGGGTTTCTAAGAATTCTTGGGAACATGAGCAATCTAGATTGAAGGATTCATTCCAAAAGGGTGCAGATTTGGTTTTGCTGTTGAGTTTAATACTTTTGTTGTTTTCTGCAGGAAGATATAACCTGGCAAACAAGTTTTTGGTGGATTTGATGAACTCAATGTTTCGAGCTTGTATTATTCTTAACTCACAGCTGAAGGAAGCATAAGACGGTATCCATGATAGATCCATTGAAAAACCAAGAGTGTAGGAATGTATCTAGTTGTGTGTTTTAGCTAGGAACAGAGAGGGATGAAGAGGTTTGTTTGTGTTTGAGTTGTTCTTTCTCCTGTATTATTTGTATATGCTGCGTATAACTATATATATAGTGTTTTTTGCACCAGTGTATGTATAATATATTTTGGAAAAAGGAGGTTGGAAAGTGCTTTCCAGGGAGCTGCTCTTATCGTTTAGCACTTTTAAGATTGTGTGTATATACATATACCTTTGTCTATGGTCTCTGTTGTGCCATTTTATTTTAATACCAATTGAATCTTAATATGCACACGAGATTGTGCTGAAGATTGTATCTTATTAAAGAAAACCTTTGAAATCTCAAAGGAAAAGATTTTCCAAATTGAATCTTCCAAGTTGCAGTGTTGTATTGGGTTCAATTCAAGAGTATCTTGCTGCAATATCCCGCTGGGGACCCCCAAATGTGGAAAATATTAGATTAATTTAAATAAGGTTGCTAGTGTACTAAATAAAATACATGAATCTTTGGCTTCAATAGACTGCCACAGAAAAAGTTAGGGCCCTTAGTAAGCATTCTTGTATTCATATCCAACTCATAATGTCCACAGATTATAAAACAGTACAAAACTTTCCTACCTCTCATTAATGTTTTTTTGTTGTTTAAGGCTTAGCACCTCACCTTTTTGTTCACCATTAGGAATTTTGTGCTAAAATTATTAGAAAGATGACTCTAATCTAAAACCATTAGCAATCCCTTGAAAATTATGCGGGAAATTGACCTGCAAAAAAACCCATTCAGGCTTTGTTTTTTTACTAACTAGTACTCCCTTTGGCCTTAAATACAAGCTAAAAAATACATGTATTTAGTCTAAATTTAGGCCAAATACAAGTACTTTTTTGCTTATATATATATATATATATATATATATATATAACTCCAGAGTAGTACTCGCCTTTTCAGCACTAAAGATTTTATGTTAAAAAGATTAGAAATTTGATGTAAAATAAAGTTGTTAAGTCGCTTGTAAAAGACCCTAAACCGACGATAAATTGGTCTTGGAATTGTGTCGAGCATGTGAGTTTAATGATGTAAAATGGAATCTTAGCAACATGTTAGAAGTTATCTTTTTTTGACGGCATATGAGAACTTATCCAAGGGTGAATAAAAAAGGACTAACATATATACACTTAAAAAGAACATAAAGGACTAAAATGAATCTTAGAAAAGAAAAAGATTCAAAACAAAATTTGGGTAAAACATGAAGGACCAAAAGTTAATATGATGATGTGGCAAGTCGATGCCACACCGCATTCCTGATACAGAAGATCAATGCCACATGACAATACTGATGTCACAGTCAATGCCATATGTTGTTGCTAGCATGGCATGCTAAATCTATATGCGACAATGATAACACCTGACACATCATCATTTTCTATAACGGAGCATGACAAAGAGAGACAAAAAGTTAGTTCCACACGTCAATGCCACATGGAAATATATGAAATTTAAAACTAAAAACCCTAAAAAATCGAAACTCAATTAAAACTGAAATCTGATTTTAACTTTTTGAACTTCAAAATAGTTAAATTAAAAATCACCCCAAACAAGGCCTAAGTGATTGATTTGATTCTTAGGAATAACTACACATATAGTAAAAGTGTAGAGGAATGATTGTACACCTCGTCATTGTGTTTATAAAAAATGTTAGTATGTGTGACGTGTTAAATTATCTTTAAGTTGATATTATTTTAAGTTACTATTTTCTAATATAAACAAAAAATTTGAGCCAGAGGATGGCGTTGCAGTCCAAGACAGAGTCTTTATGACTCCTTCTTTATAAGCAGTTGAGTCTTTATGACTCCTTGTTCTCAATGTTCCTCGCTCCACTTGTTGGTGAGGATAATCCCTTCATCAATATATCACATTGCAGTAGCAATTATGGGAGCGGTGATGAATATATCCAAATCGTACGTTGATCGTCCCGAACAGTTCTTCATCACGTCATAATTCAACAATTCTCCATAACTCTTGACCAATGGTTTTAAAAAACTAGTGAGAGTTTGTAGTCATTTGGTTTCCTCATCCAATTTAGAGAAAACCTAAATCGTTCAGGCGGTAAATGACGACCAAATGACATGTTTTTCAAAGTAGACGAGGAAACCAAATGACATTTAAGTGTTCATTCCTTGAGAATTGCCAGGGATAGATCCATTGAAAAATCAAGAGTATAGGAAATGAAGAGTTTTACTCAAGAACACTTGTTGGTGAGAATAACTCCTTCATCAATATATCTCGTTGTAGCAGCAATTATGAGAGTGGTGATGAATATATCCAAATCGTTGATCGTCCTGCAGAGTTCTTCATCACGTCATAATTCAACAGTTCTCCATAACTCTTGAACAACGGTTTTGAAAAACTAGTGAGAGTTTGTAGTCATTTGTTTCCTCATCCAATTCAGAGAAAGTCTTTGACGAGGTCCTAACCTAAATCGTTCAGGCGGTAAATTACGACCAAATGACATGTTTTTTCAAAGTGAATTACGACCAAATGACACTTAATAGGCAAGAAAGCGTAAGTTTTCACAAAATTGAGAGGTGATATTTACAAATAGCTGAGGACGTTTCCTATTGAAGGTCATGAGATATGTCTTGAAACATTTTTCAATCAGTGTTGAGTTGCAACATTTTCCGGAAGAAGTTTTGCATTTAATGTGAATCAACAATCCTCGTACTTGACGATTTATCTTTTGAAAGCATTTAGTGAAACCCTTAGTTTCATAGCCTCTTTCCACGCTTTCGTGGCCACCTTGTCTGATGGTTTGCCCAAAAATTGTAGCACCTTTTTGGTCTTTTATCCTTAAAGAATATTATTTTGATTCTTCATCTCTTAAACTTTATATAAAATATTTGTCGGCTTTAACCTCATTAAACCAAGGAACGAATGAAATCCAAGACCATTATTTTTAGAATTTGTTTTTGTTGTCAACAATGTGTCAAGAAATGAGTTCAAGAACTTGGAAAAACAAAAAACACACAAACACAGAATACTTGCACAATATGTTGTAGCACTAGATTACAACACTGTAATTAACAAGATATGTGAAATCAAATTAATAGTTAAATAAATAGATAAAAGGATAGAAAGACGACACCAAGATTGTTAACCCATTTCAGAGATAATTCTCCTACTATGAAATATAATCTGACTTGAATCTTCACTATTTTGATCAAGAGGTACAACTACTAGGTACATTCAAAATATAAGGCAATTCTTTCTATGAACCCAACCATTATGCAGTGTTTCCCACTCTCCAATCACTCTATTTTCTCTCTAGTTTTTAAATTTCCCTTGTTTTAATTGTCCAATTATGTGATGAGATCCACCTAAAATGGAGTTTTATGTACTAGCTCATAACTATGCATAACAAATAAATGCTGTTACACAACAGTTTTAACCAACTAACTAATAATAACACACGATATAGGGCTATAGCATCAGGAACAGTAATAACTAACATAATAGAAAAAACACAGTGAAGCTACGAGATATGCTGCAACATCACCCCCTTCAGATGCTGTGATGCTGCAAGTGATGCTAAAACACTACCAAAGTTCAGGCATAATGTATATGATGCTAGAACACCATAATCCAAAAAAAATTGGTTCTTTATTTTGTTTTCATAATTCATTTTGGACATTTATTTTTAAAAAACAAAAATAGGTTATGAAATTAAAATACGTGACCAAAACTAATTCTTACAAATAGTAAATTTATCAGAGTAGTATAATGGTTGACAGATAAATTTTCCATAAACAAATGTTAGAGAGATGAAAGACTAAAATGAACATTTAAAAAATAAATGACTAATTTTTAATGAAATATAAATAAAAAATTGCATTTTAACAAGGATAATTAACACTTGTGACAAAGTTCTACTGGCTTTAGATAAAGCGTAAGCATCTATACAATTCCAGCAATAAGGATTGATTTGAGTCGTAATTGGGTTCAAATTTCATTTAAGGCCAACCAGATTCCACATTATAAACTAATCATCACCCACCAAACCAATAGATATTGCACCCAAATAATACGTTAAAGAATTTGCACTTGTGTGCATAGGCAAGTCGAATATAGAAATTAGAATAAATCCAATATAATGATCAGTTAATGTTAGTACATATCCTACTTTGCATACATCTAATATCAAATCAAAAAGCCTCCAAAGCTGCACCTAGTGCAAATAATTCATAATCTTCGTTACTGCACCATGCATGGTGATCATGCCCATTTTTGCATCCACACTCGTTCAAATTGTTCAATCTCCTTCTCTTATTCTCCTTCTCCATCTCTATCACCGAAGCCACTCGTATTTTTATCTCCACTTCCACTTCTGGTGCCATGTCTTGGCAATGATCACTTCCACTGCTCACCAAATCAACCTTCAGCCATTCTCTTAACTCCATGTTTGGTGATTCAAGAATAGTCTTCCAAGGAATCTCACCCTTCCCAACAAGATGTGACCCCCAAATCTTCCTAAGCACTGCGTTGCTTTGTCTTAGTGAGTATTATTAGTTACTAGATTTTTATATTTCAATAGGTGAAACCATTAGGAGCAATTTGGAATCAACTAGTCTGCATTATACATTCTGGTTTTAAATTAATTAGTAGAACAATTCTTGGATTGATTTTTTGTTGATTTTAGATTGTAAAAATGAAGAATAGCACAATTGATCATTATTTTAAGAGGAAAGCTTGTGAGAATGAAAGAGATGAACAAGTGATAGCTTCTACATCTGAAACTGTTAAAGTTCCAAGAATTGAAGTGATAAATTCTACTCCTCAAGCTGCTGAAGTTCCGAGAATTGAAGAAGTGATAACTTCTACGCCTCAACCCGTTGAAGTTCCAAGAATTGAAGAATTGAATAACTCAAATGATTTTTTGAATTCTTTAGAACGTGATCCTGGAAAACGTTCTCCAATATGGACATATCCACCAAATATAGTCGATGAAATACGAAGAGCTTATCTAAAGTGGGGTCCATATCAATTCCGTTTAGAAGAATATCTATTGTCCGGTAAAGCAGAACATCCAAGACGGTTTCGAGACACTTGGTTTAGCCTCTTTCCTACATGGCTAGAATATTCACCTTCAAAGGATGCCGCATATTGCTTACCATGCTATCTTTTTAACCAAAAACCAAGCGGGCGTTCTGGATCAGATGTCTTCATTACTGCAGATTTTAGAGGTTGGAAGAGAGTGAGAGATTGAAAGAATTGTGCTTTTCTTAAGCACATAGGGAAAGATCCTTGCTCAACACACAACAATGCAATGAAAGCTTCTTTAGACTTGTTGAATCAAGAGGGACATATTAGGAATGTATTTGAACAACAAAGCTCATGTCAAATTATGAAAAATCGACTACGTCTCAAGACTTCAATTGACAGTGTTCGTTGGTTAACACTTAAAGCTTGTGCTTTTAGGGGTCATGATGAAACTAGCGAATCAAAAAACCAAGGTAATTTCCTTCATTTGATAAAACTCTTGGCATCTTATAATGATGAAGTTGCAAAAGTTGTGTTGGATAATGCTCCATATAATTCCAAATATACTTCACATGAAATTCAAAAAGAGCTTTTGAGTATTCTTTCAAGCAGGGTGAAAAAGCATATTCGTGAGGAAATTGGTGATTCCAAGTTTTGTATCATTGTAGATGAAGCTCGTGATGAATCAAAAAAGGAACAAATGTCTCTTGGCATCTTAAAAATGTATGAAGCAACTTGTCATGTTTTAAAAAAAATTGCAAAGGAAGGAACAAGTTATGCTACACGTGGGGATGCTGATAGTGCTTATAATTACTTGAAGGCATTTGATTTTATTTTGATCTTGCATTTGATGAAAGAAATGATGGGGATAATAGATGTGCTTTGTCAAGCCTTACAATTACAATCTCGTCTTGAAGAAAATCAGGTAACAATAGAGCATTATTTTAGAGTTGAAATATTTCTTACTACCATTGACAAGCAATTGCAAGAATTGAATAGCAGATTTAGCGAGCAAGCAATGGATTTGTTAACTCTAAGTTGTGCTTTGGCTCCTAAGGATAATTATAAAGCTTTTAATGTTGGTGCTATTTGCACTCTGGTTGAAAAATATTATCCCATGGATTTCAATGACCAAGAGATGAATAATTTCTCTTTTCAACTTCGACAATTTGTCGTTCATGCCCGCCAAGATTCAAGTTTGAAGAATTTGTCAACTATTCAAGAATTATGCTCATGTTTGGCTGAAACTAACAAGAAGAAAATGTACCTCTTGCTTGATAGACTGCTTCGCCTTATCATGACTCTTCCGGTTTCTACCGCCACAACTGAGAGGTCTTTTTCAGCAATGAAAATTATCAAAACTAGGTTGAGAAACAAGATGGAAGGTGGGTTTCTAGCTGATAGCATGATAGTTTATATTGAAAGAGAAATTAGTGAAACCATTAGTTCCGAGTCTATTATTGAAGATTTCAAGTTACTTGGGACGCGTAGAGCATTACTTTAAGGTACACAGTTTAATTTTTTGATCAACAACTTTGTGCTTAATATGATTTTCATGTTTAATTAATATATTATAATAGTTTATTTTAGCGGCCCTCCCTAGTTTTTTTTTCAAGATCCGCCACTGCTTCCACTTCTGGTGCCATGTCTTGACAATGATGATCACTTCCACTGCTCACCAAATCAACCTTCAGCCATTCTCTTAACTCCATGTTTGGTGATTCAAGAATAGTCTTCCAAGGAATCTCACCCTTCCCAACAAGATGTGACCCCCAAATCTTCCCAAGCACTGCGTTGCTTTGTCTTAGTTCCAACACTAGGCTTTGCTGCTCAAGGGTTTCTAAGAATTCTTGGGAACATGAGCAATCTAGATTGAAGGACTCATTCCAAAAGGGTGCAGATTTGGTTTTGCTGTTGAGTTTAATACTTTTGTTGTTTTCTGCAGGAAGATATAACCTGGCAAACAAGTTTTTGGTGGATTTGATGAACTCAATGTTTCGAGCTTGTATTATTCTCAACTCACAGCTGAAGGATAGATCCATTGAAAAACCAAGAGTGGAGGAATGTATCTAGTTATGTGTTTTAGCTAGGAACAGAGAGGGATGAAGAGGTTTGTTTGTGTTTGAGTTTTTCTTTATCCTGTATATATTATTTGTATATGCTGCGTATAACTATATATATATAGTGTTTTTTGCACTAGTGTATGTATAATATATTTTGGAAAAAGGAAGTTGGAAAGTGTTTTCCAGGGAGCTGCTCTTATCGTTTAGCACTTTTAAGATTGTGTGTATATACATATACCTTTGTCTATGATCTCTGTTGTGCCATTTTATTTTAATACCAATTGAATCTTAATATGCACACGAGATTGTGCTGAAGATTGTATCTTATTAAAGAAAACCTTTGAAATCTCAAAGGAAAAAGATTTTCCAAATTGAATCTTCCAAGTTGCAGTGTTGTATTGGGTTGCAATTCAAGGACCGGGGACGGCCCTCCCCCGAAATCCATGTGAAATTACCACAATACCCCCACTATAAACAACTACTAAATAAATACGTCTTTTGCGCAATAATGATCATACTAATGTGCATCTCAGTTGGTAAAATGTTGTTCCTTTAGCAGAAGGTTGCTGGTTCTATCCCCAACTAAGCCATTTCTTTTATTTTGTTTTGTTGTATAACACTAATATTCTGCAATTGTTTTTAAGCTTGCAAAAAATAACATCTAATGAGAGAATACAAGGCTTTCCCCCAAAACACGATTTACCATTTAGCCGTTGTTGTCATTGATTATGCAACATTAATATATATACAATAAATAAGAAAAATATATTGTTTTTTACTCAATGTATATATGTAACAATATATATTTATATTATTTGGAGTATAAATTTTATTCATATTTTTAATACTATCGTATCCCTTATATTAAATTTAGATATTATGAATAGATGGATGATAGTTTTTGAAAAAATATATTCAAAATTTTAATATTAGAATCAAATAAATTTAAAATATCTTTTTATAAACAACTTCAGTTGAGTCTCTGAAATAAAAATTACATTTTTAGTCTCTTAATTTTTTTGGTTACCGTGTTATTGGTGCAGTATCCACCAGCTTTGCCAATGGCTAAGTTATATTGGGGAATTGGCTGGCCACATATACTCGGCAGTCAGTCATTTAATTTTTTATAAATAATTTTAATTTATATTAATCTATTTTAATTGTATTTATGTTTCGGCTTCTCTGTTCATGCGTTTCTGAATTTCCATATCTTTTCTATTAGCGGCCCTCCCTAACTTTTTAGTGAAGATCCGTCACTGTTGAAGAGTATCTTGCTGCAATATCCCGCTGGGACCCCCAAATGTGGAAAATATTAGATTAATTTAAATAAGGTTGCTAGCGTACTAAATAAAATACATGAATCTTTGGCTTCAATTGACTGCCATAGAAAATGTTAGGACCCTTAGTAAGCATTCTTGTATTCATGTCCAACTCACTGCCTGTAATAATGTCCATAGATTATAAAACAGTACAAAATTTTCCTACCTCTCATTAAGGTTTTTTTGTTGTTTAAGGCTTAGCACCCCACCTTTTTGTTTACCAGTAGGAATTTTGTGCTAAAATTATTAGAAAGATGACTCTAATCTAAAAGCATTAGCAATCCTTAGAAAATTATGCGGGAAATTGACCTGCAAATAAACCCATTCAGACCTTGTTTTTTTAGGCAAAATTACACCAAAGGATCTTTAAGTTATTTATTTGTAACAAGTTGACTCCTTCTTTATAAGCAGTTGAGTCTTTATGACTCCTTGTTCTCAATGTTCCTCGCTCCACTAGTTGGTAGTCATCTGGTTTCCTCATTCCAATTCAGAGAAAATCTTTGACGAGGTCCCAACCTAAATCGTTCGGGTGGTAAATGATGACCAAATGACATGTTTGGTGTAAAACAAGAATTTTACTCAAGATGGCAAGAAAGTGTAAGTAATTATCACTTATCACAAAAGAGGTGATATTTATAAATAGCTGAGGACATTTCGTATTGAAGGTCAAGAGATATGTCTTGAAACATTTTTCAATCAGTGTTGCGTTGCAACAATTTCCAGAAGAAGTTTTGCATTTAATGTGACCCGACAATCCTAGTACATGACAATTCATCTTTTGAAAGCTTTTAGTGAAACCCTTAATTTCATAGCCTCTTTCCACGCTTTCGTGGCCACCTTGTCTGATGGTTTGCCCAAAACTTGTAGCACCTTTTTAGTCTTTTATCCTTAAAGAATATTATTTTGATTCTTCATCTCTTAAACTTTATATAAAATATTTGTCTGCTTTAACCTCACTAAATCAAGGAACGAATGAAATCCAACAGCATTATTTTTAAAATTTGTTTTTGTTGTCAACAATGCGTCAAGAAATGAGTTCAAGAACACGGAAAAACAAAGAACACACAAACACAGAATACTTGCACAATGTTGTAGCACTAGATTACAACACTGTAATTAACAAGATATGTGAAATCAAATTAATAGTTAAAGAAAGAGATAAAAGGATAGAAAAACGACACCAAGATTGTTAACCCATTTCAGAGATAATTCTCCTACTATGAAGGACATAATCTGACTTGAATCTTCACTATTTTGATCAAGAGGTACAATTGCTAGGTACATTCAAAACATAAGGCAATTCTATCTATGAACCCAACCGTTACGCAGTGTTTCCCACTCTCCAATCACTCTATTTTCTCTCTATTTTTCCCCTTGTTTTAATTGTCCAATTATGTGATGAAAAATCCACCTAAAATGGAGCTTTATATACTAGCTCATAACTATCTTTTTTGGTCGAGACCAGGGTATCCACCGCCGAACGCAGTGACTAATCCCCTTGCTGGATTGGAGGCACCTCGAAGGGTGAGACAGCTGGCCCAGAGATTTAAAGCTACTCTATACCCAAGGCGAGGATCGAAGCTTCGACACTTGGTTAAGGGAGAATGAGCTTCAACCGCTCAACCACACTCCCTGGGTTAGTTCATAACTATCTATAACAAACAACTGTTGTCACACAACAGTTTTAATCACGTAACTAATAAAAGCGCACGATATAGGGCTATAGCATCAGGAACAGTAATAACTGGCATAATAGAAAACACACAGTGAAGCTACGAGATATGCTGCAGCATCAACCCTTTCAGATGCTGCAAGTGATGCTAAAGCACTGCCAAAGTTCAGGCGTAATGTATATGATGCTAGAACACCATAATCCAAAAAATTTTGGTTTTTTATTTTGTTTTCATAATTCATTTTGGTCATTTATTTTTAAAAAAGACAAAAATAGGTTGTGGAATTAAAATATCTGACCAAAACTAATTCTTACAAATAGTAAATTTATCAGAGTAGTATAATGGTTGAAAGATAAATTTTCCATAAACAAATGTTAGAGAGATGAAATACTAAAATGAACATTTAAAAAATAAATGACTAATTTTTATTGAAATATAAATAAAAAATTTGCATTTTAACAAGGAGAATTAACATCCGACAAAGTTCTACTAGCTTTAGAGAAATCGTAAGCATCTATACAATTCCAGCAATAAGGATCGGTTTGAGTCGTAATTGGGTTCAAATTTCATTTAAGGCCAACCAGATTCCACATTATAGACTAATCACCAAAAAACCAATAGATACTGCATCCAGTTGTGTGCATAGGCAAGTCGAATATAGAAATTAGAATAAATCCAATATAATGATCAGTTAATGTTAGTACATATCCTACTTTGCATACATCTAATATCAAATCAAAAAGCCTCCAAAGCTGCACCTAGTGCAAATAATTCATAATCTTCGTTACTGCACCATGCATGGTGATCATGCCCATTTTTGCATCCACACTCGTTCAAATTGTTCAATCTCCTTCTCTTATTCTCCTTCTCCATCTCTATCACCGAAGCCACTCGTATTTTTATCTCCACTTCCACTTCTGGTGCCATGTCTTGGCAATGATCACTTCCACTGCTCACCAAATCAACCTTCAGCCATTCTCTTAACTCCATGTTTGGTGATTCAAGAATAGTCTTCCAAGGAATCTCACCCTTCCCAACAAGATGTGATCCCCAAATCTTCCTAAGCACCGCGTTGCTTTGTCTCAATTCCAACACTAGGCTTTGCTGCTCAAGGGTTTCCAAGAATTCTTGAGGACATGAACAATCCAGATTAAAAGACTCATTCCAAAAGGGTACAGATTTGGATGAAACATTTTTGCTGTTGAGTTTAATACTTTTGTTGTTTCCTTTGGGAATATACAGCCTGGCAAATAAGTTTTTGGTGTGCTTGATGAAATCAATGTTTCGAGCTTGTATTATTCTCAACTCACAGCTGAAGGAAACATTAGAAGGTATCTGCGATAGATCCATTGAAAAATCAAGAGTATAGGAATGTGTATCTAGTTATGTGTTTTAGCTAAGGAAAAGAGAAGGATGAAGATGTTTGTTTGTGTTTGAGTTGTTCCTTATCATTTATTTTATATATAGTACTAGTGTGTATACAACATGTTTTTTTTGTACTACTAGTGTATGTTTGTTTTATATATTAATTAAAATATAATAATATATATACTGGAAAAAGGAAGCTGGAAGGAAATGCTTCCCTGAGGAGCTGTTCTTATCCTCAAACACTTTAAGATAGTATTGTATGTATATAACTTTGTCCAGTATCTCTTTTCTGCTTTATGTGATTTACTTTAATACCAACTGAATATTGAATCATGCACACGAGATATTGCTGAGATTTTATCATATTAAAGAAAGCCTATGAAATCTCTAAGGGGAAGATTTTCCAAATTTAATACAAGTTGCAATATGGTATTGGGTAGCAATTCAAGAGCATCTTGCTGCGATCCCTAAGGGTGGAATCAGATTAATACAAATAAGGATTATTATATATCCAAGTCCAATAACTCACTCCTTGTAATAATGTCCACAAATTATAAAACAGTGCACAATTTTTCTACATCTCACTAAGTTTATCGACACATTAGTCTTTGTACAGTGTGTTTGGTTCAGGGCTAACTAAAATGAATATTCGATTCTTATGGATGAAATTGAAACGACACTACGAGTGCAGAGTGTCGCACACTTCACCATGTTATATATAAAATTGTTAGTATTTTTGACATGTTATATTTTAGTTTATATTATTTTAAGTTCCTCTTTCCTGACAAAAAAAGTTCCTCTTATTAATTTTTATAAAGAAAACTTGAGTTTGAGAGGATGATGTCACAATTCAAGGTAAGGAAAATTTTCAGGTTTTTTTAAGAGTTTAAAAAGAGAAATACATTTAGATCGAAATTGATTCTGTTATGTACGTTGTAATTGTAACATGAATTTACTATGGGTTACTTTTAATTGTCATTTACTTTTGGTGAAGTGTCAATTGTGAGTGGAGAGGGATATAGAAAATTCTCAATCATTACTTTGCAATTCCCCATGCATATATAATTGTGAATTGGTCCAATGAAGAGATTAACTCACATTTTATAAACAAATATTATCTTCTCCCTAAACCCTCTAATTCTTTCTACACATTTATCTCTAATTTGCTCCAAATTTTATTCTAATCATTGGAATCCCAGCTTTAGAAACTGAATTTTATCGGACTACTCACTAGAATCAGATTTTTGAGTGTCCTAGAAGTTGAAGCTAAGAAGAAAATGGGTTTATGTTTTCTTTGTGATAAACTAATTACTGTGGAGCACTGCCAATCAGCTCATAAAAATACTAGGATTGTTGTGAGGGATTTGGATAATGAAGAGGTCAAACAAGATAGGGAAACTCTCAACCCCTCCTCTGTTCCCAAGCAATTCTACTCCTTATTTCTCTGAGCCATTTTCCCTCGTTCCCACAGAAAAACACGAGGAAGTTCAACTAGTTGTTGAGAGTTTCCAGCAAACATCAGTTCATAAATAACAAACCCTAGTTTCAACTCAGTCACAATCTAACAAGGGTTTCTGAAATTGATTTTAGCATATTTGAAGGGTCAAAGGTTAACGCAGAGAAACTAGGAGAAGAATGTGAGAAATTGAATCTTAATTTCCCCATGAAAGCACTAACAAGTGTTCTGGCAGTCACTTTCCATAGTGATTCATATCAATTTATCGGTGATGAAGACATAGAAAAATCACAGGTTGAAGGAAATTTCGATTCCAACAGAGTGAAGCAGTTGTTTTTCCGTCAAGGGTGTTGTCATATCTTGCGATCTACTCTCGTATGCTATTCTGCTTGAACTTCATTCTACAACATTTTGTTTCGTTCACACTGGCGACAATAGTGTCGCCCTTGATGATGGTTTCGAAACCCCTACTGACTACTGAGTACTCGTTGCTCTGTGGAAATAAGAGAGTCATTGAGAAGATCGATGGTTGTCCCGGCCTTGTAGTGCCAAATAAAGAAGTGAATCTATAAACTTTCAACTTCATCACTCAGCTCCAACTTATTCCCACCAAAGGCACACTATTTTGACTTGCAATCGCCTACAAGCACTCTTCGCATAATATTACATCGAGGTACAAGCCTTCTATACCCAAGTATCATGGATGCCATTCATCAAACAACTTTGCATAATTGAAGTATTTTGAGCTCCACAAAGGGAATGATAGTATACAAGGTATCCAAATTCCAGACCCAACAATTCCAATATTCCAAGCATCATTGACTACCCAAAGGCAGTTTGACTACCCAAGATTGGTACCCAAAATACTAATTTCGCCAGCACCTATCTTCATCAGAAAGACTTCTAACTTGTCCAAGTGCTTTGAGCATAGAATTAATAAAGCTCTAATTATCGGGAAAAAGAAAAAAAGAGAAGAGAAACCAAAGCTGTCAAAAAATGCATTGACGACTGTACCACTACGGCAACAAAATATCTCAGAGCTATTATGTTTTAAGCCATTTTTTATTAATAAAACAATGTTACAAAGTATGAAAAAATATCAACTACCTAAGAATGTGGGGGAAATTCTGTACATGACTGATCTTAATATGTCGCAGAGATCATCACAAGATTGTGTTTCTGACTTCCTATCAACCATTTTGGTTGCTTCTGCTGTTCCACTTCGTCCGGAGCAAAAAATGGAGCTTGGAGAACATAGTAAACGGTAAACCCAAAATGAAAGAAAATGGGATGCCATCATTGGGAAACCTTATTGACGCTCTCGGCAATACAGTATGTTCAAGACTCAGCAACATCTCAAAATAGTAACGATGAGAGTCTGCAGCAACACTAATTTGCGGAAAATCATTGCTTGATCAAACGAAGTTCCCAGTTACCCTCACCATCAATCAGCCGCAATTCCACAGAATGATATGGTATTAAAGCAGGACGCTGATAATAAAAGCAAAGACAATTAGTTTAACCGGATTTGGATGCTATGATTTATGAATGTTCAAGTTTAGAAAAGTTAATTACTGGCTCAACTAGAACTATATACAAAATATGTTTGTGCCGAGAATGAATGTGTATCTATAATCATACAATGAATCTATGGCCAATGTGGCAAGTGCAAAACATTTGCCAAATCTGTTGTAGTGAAACAAAACTAATAATGAGTTGTTCTTAATACTCTAAATTTACCATGGCAATTTTAAATTTTCATTTTTTAGCACTAAAAAAGTCTTACTTGTGAGGAAGTAATAAATGTGATTCCCATTTTTTCTGCAAGCCCGTAAAGGTGTTCTTCGACATCAACACTTGTTGCACTGCCATCATTTTTTTCAGAGACAGCATAAAACAAGGTTAGCAACAAATAAGAACAAAACAATTCCTCATGAGGAAAAATCAAAGGTAAATCATACTTACTTAGTACATTCGTCCAGGATGCCAAATTTAGGCTTATGGAAGAACAACCGTGCCTTAAAGAACATAAGGTAAATGTTAAAATCCAAACAGAAGGATACTACAGATATATTATAATTTCTTTCTCTGATTGAGAACCGAGACCTATATTAAAAATTATTGAAGAAATTTACTTAATCATTCTAAAACTACTACAGAATTGATTCACATACCATGCCTAATCTCTGTTGTTCTCCAAGAGAGAGAGTGTCTTCCCAATTTAGATTTGCATCCCAGCGGCTGTTGTCCCTCTCTAGAAGATAATTCAACCGAACATTCTCTAGGATAACTTCCAAGTGCCCGTCCAACAACTTCATCGTGTCGGGATGTTTTTCACCTGAATTGACAAAATTACAAGGGAAAACAAAATAAACTATATGCACCTTTTTAAAATTATTACAAGGGAAAAGTATGTTATTATTGGCTCAAAAAAGGAAACCAAACACTGAATTCTCCCAATTAAATTAAATAAGGAAATCTTCAATGTTGTCACTAAAACTAACATCTAAGTAATTTCATGCCTTATCATTTATCACAACTGTAGGGAAGCTCAGAAGTAAACCTATTCTCAGGTGGTGGTGATTAATAAAAAGTAAAACAGGTAGCATCATTTTAAACTTCAGTAAGTGAACCATTGTTGCTAATGTCTAGTCGGGCAACATCATTTGTTAACCTGACAAGGGAATTTCTGAAGCATGTGCTATTTTATGTACCTATGATACCTTTTCCATACATCTTCAATGCTCTACGTTCTGCTTCTTCGCGAGATAGAGGGTATATGATTTGATCCCGCAGGGTTCCTAGGCATGTATATGGCCGTTGAGGAACATAGAAGATGCCACAACCTGATCCAGTCTCTTGATCCACGTCTTCAGATGGTCTAGAGAGTCTTCCACTTGCAATTGGCCAAAGTCCTCTAAGAACTCTGAAAATGGAACTTTTTCCGCTTCCATTTGGACCTTTTAGAAAATGAAATACAAGACTTAAATTATAATCTGAATAGAACCCCCTCTTCTACAAGGGAAAGTACACCAAAATAGCAACTATACCAACCGGTAACAAGCAGACTTCCCCCGAGCTCAACATCACATGTCAACTCCCTGGCCAACATCTTCTGAGTAGGGGTAACAATACTGACCTTAGAAAAAGAAATAACATCTTTAGAATGATAATCCCTCACTGGAGGTATAGCACCACCATTGATGAAGTCCCCTGTATGTTAAAGATATGATTAGCACATCATGACTGTTACAAAGAATTACACTTAAGTAGGAAATTTTATGGCATGTTTGCTTAGAAAACAAAGTAATGATGATGAAGTACCAGACTGTGCTGCATCTAGGAGCTCTTCAAGCTCAAAAATCCGATTAATACCACCAGAAAGCTCTACAAGCTTCCTATTCAATTCAAGAATGTCACCAAAAGCTAAAAAGCTTTGAGAAACGACAGATGCCAAGAACCTCAATGCATGTGCCAGCTCACCTGTAAGAAAGTACATAAGTATGTGAGTGGTGGCGAGAGGGAAATAAAAGAGAGTAACTGATAACAGTCCAACAATCCTACCCTGAGTACTTATTGCTGCGCGGTCTCCCTTGTGTTCCATAGCATACAACAAGCTTAGCAACCAAGTCACATTATGAGGGAGTTGCTTAGTGATAAAATCGTCCAGTATACCAAACAGCCACTTCTTTTTTAGAAGGTACTTGGAGTGAGTGAGAAGGTCTCTGAATCTTGATTCAACCATCTGCACAATGTTAAGAAAGTAAAATTTACAACCTGCAATGATTATAATGCATTATAAGCTAAAGAAAAATCAGTAAGCCATACGCTTCCTTTTCAAACCTGCAACCTAATTACATGTCTCATATTAGAGCTTAACATCAACAGAACTTTATAAGACACAAATTTGCACACAATTCGTGCACTTGGGGTGTGCTTGCCCAAAGTGATAAATGCGAAAGTAAAACTTTATGAGGGGAGCAAAAACAGACTGAAATTCACTCATTCTTGCTTGTTAAAGAGTCGCGGTGTGACTGAAATTTGAGGGGTAGAGTGTAAACGAGTTGCACTTCATTCCACTGTCAACTGTACTATATTTTTGTTGTGCCAAGAAAATGTGAAGCAACTTTCAATCTGAATTTAACAACTCATATAAGCCATCCTAAAAGAGAAGACGTTAAATATTGTAGAGTTGGGATGCTCACAGCTTTTTCTC
Source organism: Astragalus glycyphyllos (assembly GCA_963573325.1). NCBI lineage: Eukaryota > Viridiplantae > Streptophyta > Magnoliopsida > Fabales > Fabaceae > Astragalus > Astragalus glycyphyllos. The sequence goes on from OY754307.1 coordinate 44,860,068, forward strand.
GAGCACCACCTCCAAAGAATGCAACAGATTCAGCATGAGTACGTAGTCTCTCATGCATGAACCTAGCAGAAGTAGAGTTAAAAAAAAGGTTAGAATCTCTTCCAGAACACTATTTGTATAGTAGTGATAGTACCATGCTTAACGCAGCAGAAACATTTATTCGTTTACCTAAAGGTTCCTTCAAGTTGTTGCTCACGGCTTATCAAATCACCAAAATCAGGAGTAACAGTTCTTAAAAATCCCAGGCCAAGTAACATGTAAACATAAAGTATGGCAACTCCCCTTTGACCAGTTAACAGCTTCATTCTCCACGTGAACCTGTAAAGTCAACAGAAAAAGAAAAAAGCATCGATATGCTGATTCAAGTGATAGTGAAATACATACACATACTAGTTCTAATAATAATATAATAATTTAAATTTTATGAATGAGGCACTCACCATAAAATATCCACAGTTGGCTTTACCATTCCAGTTACCAGTCCAGACAAGTCTGTCGTTAACTTCTCCAAGTCTTGAGTTATCCTCTGATCTGCGTCCATATTTTTGCTTGCCATGTGGAAGACCTACAAAGATATGCATGTATCAGAAATTTGAAACCAAATCCCAAATTTCTGCCTGAAGAGCTACAGAGCCAAATGAAAGATTCTAATTATTCATGACATAATGACAGACTAAAGTCATTCTACCCCTGAAATTTAAACATAATGCTTTTCTCAAACTGCTGCTTAGGGGCCATTGGGTATGTGGCATCTTTTAAGATTCCTGTGAATGGGGCCTTTGGGAATTTCAGACGTGTTTAAAAAATTTAACGCAATTTATTGCTGCCTTAATTTCTCATAATTATGTGGGAATATGACTCCAGCCTAAAGGGATAAATACGTAACATTTCCACATAAATATAGTTATTGTCGTCAAATAGTGGCTAGAATCAGTATAGACTATAGAGCTATAGGTGGGAAATTTGAACAAATTGCTATTGTATGTGATTCGCAATATGCCCATTAGTGCTGTCAATTGCTATTGTACGTGATCCGCAATATGCCCATTAGTGCTGTCAAATGGTGGCTATACGCGCATAGTGCAATTTGAACAAACCCCTATTTTCCGCAATCCGCACTTGACTACTCTGAAAATATAATATATAATATAGTACCAACATAAGAATAATATTTCACCCACTTCTTACTAATATCTACCTATCCCCACTCAATCATCAATACTCACACTCTTTGCCGCCGAAAGAATCCAGTCAGATAAAGCAATTGTACTGTGCAGTGTCCGGTAAAAGTTACTTAAAATGTAGTTTCTTATTTTGAGAGGGTTCTGCATTTCACTCCAGTTTGAATTATTAAAAATTATTTTTTATCATATATATGACAACATTGGAATAGTAAAACTATAAATATATCAATTTTTTATTTTTATTTGGGGGTAGTTTTGGAGAGTAGCAAATTCCTCAGCAAATTGATGATGGTTAACTGATGAGGACGTGGGAATTAAGAAAACAAACAAGTTTGGGAAAGTATTTGTTAGGAGGGGCAAGAAGGTAAATGGGAATGGTTAGTGGAAGGAATATTATGTAAACCTGCTGAGTTGGCAGGTGTAGGCGTGGTACTCACCTCATGCATGATAGCTGCTGAGGAATGTAATAAAAGGAGGCTAGGAAAGAGAAGATTCTCTTAGGCAAGTATTGGGTATAGGCTGGGCTAGGGTACAGTTTCTCTCACTCTGAGAGTACTGCACTTTCTATCTGACATTTCCTTTTATTTCCTATTATTGTAACCTTGTAATCACTCTGATTTTAAGGAATACAATATACTATTATCATCCAATACATTGCTGTTTTTACTGTTCCATTGCTACATCTATCATTGGTATCAAAGCTCTAGTACCACCGGAGCTTGAAAATGGTGAAGAAAACTCAAGTGGAGGAACGAACAGAGACTGGAGCAGGGTCTTGAAGGATTGACGTTGGAAGTTCGTTCCCAAATGGCGGAGCTCCGACATTTGTTGGAACAACAACCACGTCGCCGTCGTGCGCGTCGTCACAGGCCACGCGAAGGGAGTGGGGGACCGGAGGAAGGTGACGGAGAGATATCAGGGGAAGAGAATGGTTCCTCGACGGGAACAGAAACTTCTCTGGATGAGAGTCGTCCTCCTCGTCATCGTTATAGAGGAAGGAAGTTGGAGATACCCGTGTTTGAAGGGGGAGATGCGTATGGTTGGTTGGTGAAAGTAGAGCGTTACTTTCGCATCAATGGAGTGGAAGAAAAGGAGATGTTGGAGGCAGTAGTGATCGCGTTGGATGGAAGGGCGTTGAACTGGTATCAATGGTGGGAAGAACAGAATCATGAGCCAAGCTGGGAGGAGTTCAAACAGGCAGTGATTCGCAGATTTCAACCGGCGTTGGTGCGAAATCCCCTAAGTCCTATCCTCAATGTGAAGCAAACTGGAACGGTAATGGAGTATCGTGAACAGTTCGAGCTCCTGATGGCTCCGTTGAAACGCAGTGAGAGGGTGATGTTGGAAAGTATCTTTCTGAATGGGTTACGTGACGAGATCCAAGCTGAGTTAAAGTTGCATCAAACCAGAGGGTTGAACGCTTTAATGGATCGCGCGTTACTCATTGAAGAGCGGAATCTTGCAATGACGAAGGAGAGAACACCTGCGAAAGAGAAGAACGATGGTAGTAAGTGGAAATATGGGCAATCTGGCTCGGGTTTTGATTCGGGTCGCAACCGGGTTTTCGTGACGAAGCCCAAATCAGGCCCTGGATGTAGCAGTGGAAGCCCAAATGAAGCGAAATCAACTGGAGGAGGTGTAGATAAGAAACAGGGGCTGGGTAAGATATTATCCAACGAAGAATTGAGAGATTTAAGTAGAAGAGGGCTCTGTTTTAAATGTGGGGAAAGATGGGGACATGATCACGTGTGTAAAATGAAGCATTACAGAATTGAGATAATTGATGAGGAAGAGGATGAAGAAACAGAGGAGGAAGAGGCAACAGAGGAAGTGATAGTGGAGTCTGTGGGCAGAGTTAAAAAGGTTGCTGCTCTTCTCCCATTGTGGCTGAGTTGGCAGGATCTGCTGCCACACCCTGTCCTGATATTAAATGTCCCAGGTACTCAATCTGCTCTTGAGCAAATGTGCATTTTTTCTGGTTAGCAAACAGCTGGTTCCTCCTCAGTATCTCCAGTACAGTTCTCAAATGATCTCTGTGACTGTCACTGTCTTTGCTATATATAAGTATGTCATCAAAAAATACTAAAACAAATTTTCTCAACCAAGGTTTAAGAATTTTGTTCATCAAAGCTTGAAAGGTTGAGGGTGCATTGGTGAGCCCAAAAGGCATCACTAGATACTCATAGTGTCCCTCAAGAGTCCTAAAAGCAGTCTTGTGTATGTCTTCAGTCCTCATTCGTATCTGGTGGTACCCTGACTTTAAGTCTAGTTTTGAGAAAATCACTGTAGAGCCTAACTCATCCAATAACTCATCAATAACAGGGATTGGAAACTTGTCAGGGATAGTGTGCTTATTTAGGACTCTATAATCAATACAGAACCTCCATCCACCATCTTTTTTCTTCACTAGCAACACAGGACTTGAAAATGGGCTAATACTAGGTCTAATAATACCAGCTAACAGCATTTCATTCACTATTTTTTCAATCTCATCCTTTTGATAATGAGGGTACCTGTATGGTCTGATGTTAGGAATAGGGGCTCCTTCTTTGAGGGTGCTCAGAAAGCTTTTGAGCAGTTAAAGACTGCCATGGTAACACTGCCAGTATTAGCCATTCCTGATTTTTCTCAAGAGTTTGTGGTTGAGACAGACGCATCAGGCAAAGGTTTGGGAGCTGTGTTGATGCAGGGGGAAGACCAGTGGCTTATATGAGTCATACTCTATCTAATAGGGCTCAAAATAAATCAGTTTATGAGAGAGAATTAATGGCTATTGTATTAGCCATACAGAAATGGAGACATTATCTTCTTGGCAGGCACTTCACTGTCCATACTGATCAAAGAAGCCTCAGATTTTTGACTGATCAAAGACTAATGGGAAAAGAGCAACAAAAGTGGGTGACAAAAGCTGCTTGGTTATGATTTTTATATCAAATACAAGCCTGGTATTGAAAATAAGGCCGCTGATGCTCTTTCTAGGCAATTGAATTACTGTGCTATCTCTACTATACAATGCCAAGAGTGGGAAGGATTGGAGGATGAAATACAAGCAGACTCTAAGTTGAGACAGATTGTTCAGGACTTAGTTGCTAAGGTAAATGATCATGCAGGATATGTGTTGAAGCATGGTCGCCTGTTCTACAATGACAGGTTGGTCATACCCAGAGATTCACCAAGAATAGCAAAGATTCTTGAAGAATTTCATGACTCTGCAATGGGTGGGCATTCAGGCATTCTGAGAACTTACAAGAGGATAGCAGGAGTGGTGTATTGGGAAGGCATGAAGAAGAGGATTCAACAATATGTGCAGGCTTGTTCTGTCTGCCAGAAGAATAAATATCAGGCATTGAGCCCAGGGGGATTGCTTCAACCACTGCCAATACCTACACAGGTTTGGAGTGATGTGTCGATGGATTTTGTGGGTGGTTTACCAAAATCTATGGGCATGGACACCATCCTAGTGGTGGTCGATAGATTGACAAAGTATGCACATTTCATAGCATTATCTCATCCCTATAATGCTAAGGATGTGGCTGGTGTATTTATTAAAGAAATTGTGAAACTACATGGATTCCCAAACTCTATTGTGTCTGATAGAGACAGGGTATTTATCAGTGCTTTCTGGTCTGAATTATTTAAGTCTGCAGGTACTAAACTGAAGTTGAGTTCAGCATACCACCCTCAAACTGATGGGCAGACAGAGGTGGTTAACAGATGTGTGGAGACCTATTTGAGGTGTTTGACTGGCAGCAAACCTAAACAGTGGGCTAAGTGGTTGTCTTGGGCTGAATATTGGTATAACACCAATTACCACTCATCTATTAATATGTCACCATTTGAAGCACTCTATGAGAGAAGACCTCCAGTTTTGGTAAGAGGAGATGAAAACAGTTGCTCTGTTGATGAAGTCCAGCACTTGACTCAAGAGAGAAATGAGTTGATAAAAGAATTGAGGGAACAATTGAGTAGAGCTCAGAACAGAATGAAGCAACAAGCTGACAAACAGAGAAGAGAGATCTCTTTTGAAGTGGGAGAGTTAGTGTACCTCAAGATACAACCTTACAAGCTCAAACAGTTGGCTAAGAGAGTGAACCAGAAACTTAGTCCAAGGTTTTATGGCCCTTTTGAGATACTGGAAAGGATAGGAGCAGTAGCCTATAAACTACGGTTACCACCAGAAAGCAGGGTGCATCCAGTCTTCCATGTATCCCTTTTGAAGAAAGCTGTTGCTGCAGAAACTAATGTGCAACCTCTACCAGTCTGTCTTGATGAAAACTGGGAGTTGCAGGTCACACCAGAGGACATTCCGGCTGTCAGGAAGAATCCACAGGGCTTGCTGGAAGTGTTTGTGAAATGGAAACACTTAACTGAGTTTGAAAATTCCTGGGAAGAGGTACAAAACTTAAAGGAGCATTTTCCTGAATTCCACCTTGAGGACAAGGTGAATTTCAAAGGGGGATGTGTTGATGAGGACGTGGGAATTAAGAAAACAAACAAGTTTGGGAAAGTATTTGTTAAGAGGGGCAAGAAGGTAAATGGGAATGGTTAGTGGATGGAATATTATGTAACAACCTGCTGAGTTGGCAGGTGTAGGCGTGGTACTCACCTCATGCATGATAGCTGCTGAGGAATGTAATAAAAGGAGGCTAGGAAAGAGAAGATTCTCCTAGGCAAGTATTGGGCATAGGCTGGGCTAGGGTACAGTTTCTCTCACTCTGAGAGTACTGCACTTTCTATCTGACATTTCCTTTTATTTCCTATTATTGTAACCTTGTAATCACTCTGATTTTAAGGAATACAATATACTATTATCATCCAATACATTGCTGTTTTTACTGTTCCATTGCTACATCTATCATTAACCATAAACAACAATCAACAATTCTTATAAACAGCAACGTATGTTCCCATGACAAAATAACAAAAACCCTGCGTTCCAGTTTGCAGGGATTGTCATCCCATAGGCCCATTAGTGTGATTTCAGATTCTGCATACCCGTCGGCCCATTAGTGTGATTAGCAGAAGTCATGCAAACTTAATTGCATTGCCTATACAACACCGCCTGAAATGCTATCATGGCTCATGACCTTTGAAGCACCAACACAGACGCAAACGCCGGACACAACACAGACACATAGACACTGATAATAATTTGAGAAAATGAAAGTAAATGACGTGTCCGTGTCGGACACCGGGTACGTCTTCAGTCTAAAGTGTCGATGCCACATAGTTGATGACCAACAATCATGCATCAAACTCTGTTAAATATTCCCATCTAGTGCGATAAAAGGAAAAATATTGAGATGAATTTAAAAGTTATAGAGAGAGTGGAACACTGAAGAGGTCAAGGAACCAAGTGTGAAACTGAGTTAAATTTGAAAGGGAAAGACATAAAACAATTAACCGAGCTACCAAATTATTCGAAGAAAAAGTTCCACGTTAACAAGTGCAAATGATACTTAATTGTTAGTTATTGTTTAGAGTCCCACATCAGATGTGAAATTGTCTGAAACCACTTTGTTGCTGGCTCTATCCCTTGGTTCTTTGGTGTAGCATTTTGCACTTTGGTATTGCTTTAGAAAGAGGAGTATTGTGTCTTGTGGTGATGCTTCAAAAGGTGGAGTAATTTGCTCTGGGTGTTGCTTTAGAAAGAGGAGTATTGCCCATTGATGGTCCATTGGTGAGGCACATGGGAATAGCAAGATTATTGGTGTTGTACTGTTGTTATTTAGGGGGAAGTGCCCCATTGGTGTGGTTTCAAGGATAGTAGTGTTCTGCACATGGTGTTGTTCGGTGGAGTTTTGCTACTTGGAGGCTCCATGGTGCTGGTATTAAGGAGCGGCAACCAGTTCATAGGTGTTGTTAATGGAAGGTTCAATGTCCACCGGTGTTGTTACTTGCAAAGGGGCTTGTTTTTTGGCAGGTTTCTTCTATTTAGAGGCAAGGTGTACTGCTTTGGTGTAGGTCGTGGGACAGGTCCTCCTGTTGTCTTTTTTTGGTGTTTGGGTTTTGTTTTCCTTTGGTGTTCCCTCTCTAGGTGTTTTTGGGTGCCTTTTGGTGTTATCTATACTCTTTTGTTGGGGGTTATTTTGGTGTAAGCCTAAGGGTCTTTATGTTTTCATTTTTTTTTTAATCTTTTTGGGTGTTTGCTGCACTTGTAGGTGTTGCTCGGGTGTATTTTGGCTTTGGCCCTTTCTTCCCAGCCCTCCTGTTATTTGTGCTAGGTCTATCAACAAAATCTTTAATTATCGAGAAAAAAAAGGTTATAAGTTGGAGGCATCCCACACTCTACAAGCTGGTTTTGTTGGGTTGAGTTAAGTCCAACTCAAATTCTAAGGTGGTATCAAAGTCTATCCAAGATTTGTGGGCCACCTACTATCGAGCCACTCGGGTCACACTCCAGTTGTCCAGTCATGAGCGAGAGGGGTGTGTTGAGAGTCCCACATGGATGTGATATGGCCTGAAAAAAAGTTTACAACTGGAAGGAACCTCTCACTCTGCAAGCCGGTTTTGTAGGGATGAGTTAGACCCAACCCAAATTCTAAGAGTTATCAAATAACTACTAATCATTCCCAATACAAAACATGCTTATGATGTTAAAAACAATAGGGGAAGGAAAAGAACTACTGAATAGTTCACATTCAATTACCTTGTAGAACGCATTGCTTCTCAAGTAGTTTTTGAGTAGATGTTGTGTCAAACGAATCCGCCACCCAAGGGCCAGCCTGGCTGTCAAGTGTCTGAGAAGAAACATATAACTCATTCAAATTTGCCATTTGAAAGGTTGTTGCACTACAAGTCAAATTTTTCCGTTCAATGCTTCAAACTATCCATTTAACTTTCTCGTCTTCTCAATTTTTTGACACATCAGAAAATTTTACAGAAACTGATATAAACTTTACTTAGATAAACAAAAATTTCACCGGCAACCATGTACTAAATATAGCATTACCCGTTACTGGAAAGAGATAAAAGAAACACATTCCAGATGGGTTTGCACCTAATTACCTTATTGATGGTGCAATGAAAGAAGATGCAGCACTTTGAAGAACACTTATACCAATTAACCGAATAAAGGCGACTTTATCCTGCTCCAAAACAAACTTCACAGTGGTACCTAAGAACAGCAATTTTATTTTAACATAACATGCATGGAATCTCAGAATCATAAAGAGTCACAAATGAGAAAATACCATTTAGAGATGCAATACGATCTGAGACCCATGTTCTTGAAACGACAAGAAGAGCAACAGCAAGCAGTTGTGCACCTTGTTTATCAAATACAGTGGGTACCTGAAAGCAGCAGTCTACATAAAAAGTTGCGCCTAAAATATATTGTAGTTATAGATTAATTGCAGCACATATATTCTATACTAAGTATGGGTGGCTCATCTTAAGTCATCAATGGGATAATGCATGAATAGCCATGTATTTGCATTCATTTGAGCTTTGTAAGAGTTGGCCTTTTTCAAAATTTTCAATAAGCCAAGTCAGATTGCTAAATCCTATCTTTACGTTACTTATGGGAATATCATTCATTTATTTCAAAAACATTATATTCCTCGAGTCCATGTTCATGTTCAGTAATTGGGTTAAAACTTGGGGCTTATATCTCCCATGATTGCAGTTCATTGTCCAAGGCTTGCAAGTTTGATAATTTGGCTAGGAAGAACAAACAGAAATAAGAAAGTGATGTAGCTTTAGTAAAAGCAACTTTCTATTCGATTTCTTAATTGTCAGACAGTGTAACATAATAACTTATGGATGTTATGAGCAGTAGCACAATAATTGATCCCCTGAAGAAAATAAGTTATGAAAGTGAGAGTCCACGAGGAGGGGAAGCTTAGTCACACATTAAAGCTATAAGCTTTTTAATTTCAGATTAATAAAAAACAGAAAACCAGTACAAAAATGAAGATAAGATTATAATTCTGATAATTTTCACCAATACCTGAAAACATAACCGGCTGTAAGTTTGCCAACCTAAGAACAATTCCATTATCAATGACCGGTATAGAAGAACCGTAGGTTCCAAGGGTGAACTTGAGTACATTAAATTGGTTAAGGGGGTGTATGTAATGATGCTTGGACTTACGATTACAACAGCCAAACATCAATACCTAAGAACTTTAAGAATAATGAACCCAACGGACTATAGAATTAATCACTAGTTAGCTACTATAGAAGTGTCCAACTACACGGTATATGCATACACACACAATTATAAAAAACTGAAAGCTTTATAAGAGCATATCTACAGAAGGTACTCACCAATACTTTGCCCATGGCAGCTACCCTTAGTGGCAATATCCTTGTACTACCACGGAGTTGGGGAACAGTAGATGGGGAAATAGTATGACTCATAGATGGAGATGAAGATATCACCTCTGCCATATACGACTCTGCCCTTGAATTCGAGAATGCAGAATCCTAGAGGAAAAGTGGAAATTAAAACCAATGTAAATGAAAAACAATGAAGACATCATAAAATCAAAATCAGAAAATATCTAAACCTTTTTGCTCATGGAAAATGCTCGTTGAACTGCTTTTGCATCACTTTGTCGTTTTGTTTCTGATGCCTTCATTGTATCAATCCCCCTTTCAGAAGAAGAGTCCTCCCTGGAGTTTAAATCTTAATCTCATTAACAGTAAGATAACTATAAAGTAGAACAATAATAAACAGCACGGCCAAGTTCCAACCTTCTATAATGAACACTCCATCCTCCTTCACCGTCTAAGGATAAAACCACATCATGAAATGCAACCAATGCTGGACGATGTGATATGGTAATGCATGATGTTCCCATGGCCCGAACATTAGCACAAAACCGTTCTTCCATATCAGTAGTGACAGCACTTGTGCACTCATCAAGAATTGCAAATTTAGGCTTATGGTAGAAAAGTCTAGCCATGCCCAATCTCTGTTGTTCACCCAAAGAAAGTTCATCTCCCCAGTTTACTTCTTTTTCAGGTGGGTAACGTTCCAGCAGGTATTCTAGGTCAACCTTGAACACATACACGTGCAATTTAAATGAATGATAACAATACATCAACAAAAGTATCAATAACCTGCTAAAGACATGGGATTGGATGTGAACTTTACATTTTTTAATAGCTGCACCATCCCATGATCTGTTAGTGGTTCAACCTCCTGACTGGCAGTGAGAGGATAAATCAATTGATCACGAAGTGTTCCCACAGCAGTGTAAGGTCTTTGTGGCACATAGAAAATCTCCTTATTAAGATCAGAACCAACACCAGGTTTCACAATATGCCCAGATATCAATGGCCAAAGACCGCCTAGAACCCGGAAAAGCGAGCTTTTTCCACTGCCATTTGGACCTTCAGCCAATGAATCATCAAGATCATTTCAAACAGTCAACCACACAAGTCATATTTTACAGTGACTCTTGCAGCAAAAGAAAGTCATAATAAAATAACATCAATTTTCAAGGTTGAGTCAACCACAAGAAAAAAAAATAGAAAGGAGGGCCAACAATGGCTACCTGTAATCAAAAGATTAGAGCCAGGCTCAACCCTGAGGGTCAGATCATCCACCAAGATATTGCCAGTGGGGGTCACAACCTGAATTTGGGTGCAACATCACTATTTTTTTTTTGACCAAAGCAACATCACTATTAAAACATTACAAACACAACATCAAGTCAACGTTGATGACTTACCTTGACATTAGAAAATTCAATGTAGTTGGCTTCACTTATGCAGTTTCTACTTCCTTTTCTTTGCAGTGATGATTTCTCATCCACCAAGCTTAGCTCCCTTGATACAGACATTAACTCATAAATCCGATCAGCATACCCACTGAAACACATAGAGACAGGTCAGAACATCTGGGCAGACAAAATGAATGTCATAAAGGAATTGCATATAAGGCACACGGAAAATGCTATTTGTCCCAACAGAATACTCCCGAAATTTTCCCGAATGATCTCACAACACAAATTATATATCAGTCTGATAGGTCTGTTATAGTAGTTACAATTAGTTAATATTTGTTATTCGAGTTAACAGTTAGTTGGGGGTTGAGTTGGTTAGTTAGTTAGTGATTACCAATAAGGCATATAGCCTATAAATAGAGAAGGGGGATTAGGAAGGAGGGGGGTAATCATTTGTAAACAGTTAGGGCCTTATGGCACTATGGAGAGTCTAGAGTCTCTCGAATACTCTAGGAAATACATTGTAATCATCCTAATTTGTTCAATATACTAGTTGGTTCCTATCAACTGGTATCAAAGCGAGTTCCGATCCGCGTGGAAATTCGTTGTGTGAAAGAAATTCGTTTCAACCACAATGGATTCTCAAGTGGAGGCGTGGGAAAAGGATCCCATGACGTCAAAGATTGAGTTACCGGTGTTCAACGGAGACGACCCCTATTGGTGGGTGCTTTGTATGGACAACTACTTTGTGGCAATGAGAACACTTGAAGAAAAGAAGATGGTAGAGGCTGCCAAGGCGGTGCGAGGCGAAGCACAGTTATGGTGGTCTTCTTGGATTCGCCGGCATCCAACGGCGGGCTGGGAAACAACTTCTTGGGCGTTTCTTTGGAAGTTTGAGCCTAGAATACGTAGTGTGCTACCACCCGAACTTAGAGGTGAAGGAAACCTTCTTGGTACGTTCCAGGCTTCGACACTGGGAACCAAGAAAGGTGACCGGAAAAAGAGTTGTGGGGTGAAGACCGAAAGGTGCAGCCCACAAATCTGGTCCAAAGAAAATATTAAACAAGCCATGAAGATGAAGGGTATCGCAATCAAGAAAAAGAATCATCGCACATTGACGGAGAAGGAGCAACCAAGCGAACGAAAGGGGATGGAGATCCACAAGAGCCCTCTTGGGGGTCGAAGGGGACACTACCATCGGTGTTCTATAGGTGGAGGCGTCGTCAATAGAAGGGCTGTTTTGAATAGACGAAAACAGAAGGAATTCGCAACTGTCGGAACATTAAAACCTGTCGTCAATAGAAGAGCCGTGTTGAATAAACGAAGGCAGAAGCAACTCGCCATTGCCAGAAAATTCAAGAACCTGAAACCGCCATGGTCAACGAACGGAAACGGTGATAAACAGATGCTTGTTATTAGGGGAAACATAGAAGCGGTCAAGAAAAGGAGATGGAAGGTGAGAGGGTCTTGGTCACCACCGTCCACGTCCAGGCCACCAAACGCCGTCACAACCGCCGGAGAAAGGGCAAACCGGCAAACGTTTCCTCTGTTCCAAATGGGGGTGCGAGAAGTTCGATGTGAAGACGGTGAGAAGGGTGCGACAATGTCGTTGTGGGCCATGTTCTGCGAGTTGGATCCGGTGCAAAATTTTGTGTTGGGCTCCATTTCAATCTTAATGGCCCAGGACCAACATGTCGTGGGTAAGGTAAAATTGAGAAGTCCAGAAATGAAACTATTCGAGTCAAACCCAAATCAGGGAGGATCCGACCCGAATACGCAAGGGAGATGCCGTCCATCTTTGTCGTCTCTGTTGCGAGTTCCGTCTCGGCAATTTTCAAATGCTATATCGTTGCCGACCATGGTGTGTGTTCTGTCACTGTTGATTCAGTTACCAAAGTCGCCACTGCCATATTCGATTGTGCTGATGGAACCGCCAGACCTGAAACCATTAGATCAGAAATTGCAAGCAACAGAAGCAAGGTCCCAACTGGTGCGAGATCCTGCCACTATATGTCTGTCGCGGAAGCCGTCGGACGTTGAATCCTGTGCGAGGATCCACCCACAACCAGCGCTATTGCTCTGGAGTTCTCGCGAAGCAGAAAGAGTATCAATACTGGTATCAACACTGTCACCTACTGGGAAGGGGATTTCTTCCAAAGAAAATATAGAAAATGGGTCAGCTATGTTATGGAGAAAGGATATACCCAAAGTTTATGACATGTGGCTGAGTATTGTACAGATGGAAGCTTTAGACAATTTTTCAAGTGAGTTTTTAATCCTCTTATCCCTTGGGCTGAAGTATAAAGGGACTCTTTTAGGAAAAAGACTTGTGACCATTATCACAAAATTGCTAGAAGAGCAATACTGGGAAAATACATTGACCCTTCACAGTAATATTTTGCAAGGAGAAAATTGTCAATACCAACTCCATATCTCTCTCCATGGTAAGAATACAGTGCTAAGCAATTTCATTATGGGTTTGTGCAAATTCTGGAAGCATCTAGCTGGGTTTATCATAAAACTTAGTGGGAATTCCCTTGTCATTTGGGTGGGTCTAGCACTCTTAATATTGAGAATTTTGAAGTTAGAAGGTTGTGTAGAAATGAGCTTCATAGTTGGGGAGATTCTATTCCTCTTTTTCCAGTATATATCCCAAGAGATAAAATCAAGTGGGGTTGCTCAAATTACACTCTCAGTTGCTCAAATCAAGGGGTGCTTGGTTGAAAGTCTGAGTACAATTAATGTGACAGTACCTTCACTAGATACCTCAACTGAGTTTTCTAGCTCCTCTACTTGTGGTTCAATTATTGAACTAATAGGTTCTCCAATATGGAAAGCAGCCAACAATAAATTACCTCCCAAAGGCAGTATGTGTAAAGCTATGTGGCGGTCTGATTTTGATGATGGCGCATATGAGGGCTATTTCCTTGGGTGCAAGTGGACTGCAGTAGATGATGGCAATTTTGGGAAGCAAGTTGTCACACAATAATCTTCTTGTAGAATTGTTTGTAATTGATGTAAATTTTCTTCCTTTTCCAGTCACCTTGAGGACAAGGTGAATGTCGCGGGGGGAGTATTGATAGGTCTGTTATAGTAGTTACAATTAGTTAATATTTGTTATTCGAGTTAACAGTTAGTTGGGGGTTGAGTAGAGATGGCAATGGGGCGGGGCGGGGCGGGGGCGGGGAGTACTCTACCGCTCCCCGTCCCCGCCTCCCATATTGTCCCCCATCCCCATCCCCATTCCCCGCTTCGGGGAGTTTTCCTCCCCCATCCCCATCCCCACGGATCCCCACGGTCCCCGCGGGGACCCCAAAATTTATTCAAAATTAGCAAAAATTAAAATATAATAAAACTGAAAAAATGTATAAAATTTAGTCTTACCTTGATATTTTAATATTTAAAAAGTATAAAGGTAAGAATAAAAATATAAAACTTAGCACAATTTAATATTTTATTAGTATTTTTATTTAAAAACACAATAAAAGACTAAAAAATCTATTGCTTAGAATATAATATATATCTATAATACAAACATTTATGTAATGTATTCGGGGGCGGGGTCTTCGCGGGGCGGGGGATATAGACCCATCCCCATCCCCGAATTGACTGCGGGGGGATTTTCTCCTCCATCCCCATCCCCACGGGGGAAAATTCCCCGCCCACGGGGCCCCAAACGGGGCAATCCCCACGGGGATCTCCACTTGCGGGTAGAAATTGCCACCCCTAGGGTTGAGTTGGTTAGTTAGTTAGTGATTACCAATAAGGCATATAGCCTATAAATAGAGAAGGGGGATTAGGAAGGAGGGGGGTAATCATTTGTAAACAGTTGGGGCCTTATGGCACTATGGAGAGTCTAGAGTCTCTCGAATACTCTAGGAAATACATTGTAATCATCCTAATTTGTTCAATATACTAGTTGGTTCCTATCACAGTCAACAGTCACAGTCTTTTTTTATTGCTTTACTAAACATTAACCACTAGAAAACTCTTGTAAAAAAAACACTAAAAAACTATATCCATCATTATCCATCTCTGCTTAGTTACATCTGCTCTACTTCACACACTGACTCTCAACTTGTCAAGTGGTAGATGCTGGTGGCGGCAAGTGTTATGGTGTCAGAGGTAAATTAGGTAATGGCAACCAAAATTCATTAGTGATGGGTAATATGTTGGAGGCAATTGGTATATTTGCTCCACTTCATTTTGTATTGTAAAAGAAAGTTTGCACAATAAAATAAGAGTAGATGGCTTCGTGAAAATTTCCCAACACTCTCCATCGGGAGATATAGCATTGCTCAAGGCACACTTAGTGAGGAGTGACCAATAAAAGCGGCTAAAAATAATAATATCAACTTCTAAAGAAGGCAGAATTGAAATATCAAATATACCTGAGACGATTGAGCCGTCTAGCACTGATAGAAAGAGTACCTAGAGACTGAAATAAGGAAATTATGACACTGGTGTGATATCTTAGATTGCTTAACATCTCTGCACGCCCTAAAGTTGAGCTGTCGGGCCTTAGATGACCAGAAAAGAAAGGTTCAATAATCAAAATAACAGCAACAGTTGCACCAAGGTATTTCAATAAAAAGTCCTGAATCATGCCAAACCACCAATGATCATGTATCACTCTACTCATGTGCCTAACCAAGGTCTTAAATTTCTGTTGAATATGAGCTTCTTCTCTCCTCTCTCCGCCGTAAAATGCTATACTTTCTGAGTGAGTCCTTAATCGTGAGTGAAGCTGCCGATACTCCCCTTCCAATTGCTGCTCTCTGGACATGAGTTTCCCAAATGAAGGAGAGAAGTTTCTTATGGCAGCCCCAGCTCCAAGTACATAGGCCTGAAAAGGAAAAACAGCATATTGAGAAGAAAAGCACTGATTCTTACATCAGATCTAAGGTGTAAGAGTCTCTAGCAATCAGCCAAAAACCCAAAAAAGTATGAGCAGAAGCTGCTAGCGATAAACCTATTAAATAGTACAGTTCAATTATAAAGATACCAATATCCAGAAGACATATTTTGGGCTAGCATACGAACAAAGCCGCCAAGTATAGAGAAGTCCATCAGTCACTGCTATTAGATCATCTTGAACAATTTCACTCAACTCTGAACAGAACTTTGGCACATCACTGGCAATTCTTTGCTCTGGGTTAGTTATCCGACCATCAACATGTGACATTTTGTAATATACCATGTTCTGAAAGCAAAATAAATGATGAACATAAAGCATTGTAAGAACTAAATTGAGTATTATACCACTTTAGGCATTACTCTGACAATTGGGACTACTATTCTCACGCAATAAAAAACATGCATACTGCCATTGCATACTCAGAATTTTAAAGAATTTATTGGACACTGGATAATTATTTTGCTTTAAGAGGGTAGAATAACTGCTCGAAGTAAGAACCTTCTAAAATGCATTGCATACTGGCATTGCATACTCAGAACTTTAAAGAATTTATTGGACACTGGATAATTATTTTGCTTTAAGAGGGTAGAATTTTAAAATGTGAATAAAACAGATACTATAAGCAGAAAAAGACAGCAACAGACTTAAGGTGCCATAGGTAAATTCTGAAAACATTGCAGAAGTGTATTTTCATTTTCAAACATTGAAGATAGGGATGAAAACAGACCTTTCAATTATCATATAAGTATAAAAAAGAAAGGGAAAAAAAGGAAAAATAACCGAGTAATGAAGGGATAAAAGTTAATAACTGAATACAGATAATTCATATGACAATAGGAACTAGGAATATGTAAATTGATCAATAATTCAACACAATATATGTATGCAATTCAATGACTTATACCTCAAAATAGTGGGAGTGGATAAGCTTTGTCAATGTTTTTCTAAAATGAAGACTCAAAGTCCCTGTTATGTACTTTGATGTAGAATGAATGGTTGACAAGAGGAAGCACAAAAGAATATTTTCTGAAATTAACCGAAAAAACAATGGTACACGCCGAAGAAAAGCAGCACGAAATAGGAAGCCTTGCACCTTAGCGAGCCTGTTGCTCAAAGTAGTTCGCAACACCTACAAGTACATGAAATTTTAAATGCCATTGGTTAAAACTCTTCATTTTCCATTTTTAGGCATTCAAATAAAAAGAATGTTCCATCTTTATTTTTCCCCTCAATTTCATTTACTTGCACAAAATTCACATACTGATATTCTAAACCCTCACATTCCTAAAAGTAGAAGCACAAAGTGCATTCTGAGCAAGCTTATATGTTATAGAAGTATACTGGTAGAACTGGTATCAAGACAGTACAAAGTACAAATTAAAGAAATGCTCCATCTTTATTTCCCCCTTTTTTATTTATTTGCACACATTCCTACAGGTAGAAAAGTACAAAGTGCATTCTGAGCAAGCTTGTGTTAAAGAAGTATACTGATAGAAATGGTATCTTACTTGCATACAAAATTTAAAAGTCTCTTCGGGATTTTCTTTAGACAATCAAATAAAAAAATGCATCATCTTCCCCCTCAATATCGTATATTCCCAACATTCACATACTGACATTCTAAACCCTCACATTCTTACAGGTAGAAAAGTACAAAGCGCATTTTGAGCAAGCTTATATGTCATTGAAGTAAACATTGATTTATATGGGACTGAGAAAGTAAAGGAAATTGAATTCTATTGCTGAAAAATCGGGGAAAAACTTCCCACAATCTGTTACGATTCCAGATGTTTTCGAGAGGTTTGGATCTCTCCTTCACAACATCACAATTTTAAATTTCAATGTGAGCTCTTTTAAGTTAGCCTTTATTTAACCCAACTTCACCGAATAAAAATTCTGCTGATTTTTCAAACCTTCTAGCTAGATGTCCAACGCTGGACGTATCCCCTTTTTCCCTCACCTTGTGGCCATCACCCACCTTCACCCAAGCAGTAGGAGAGCACTCTACTGTATGACAAGATCTTTCATCAGTTGTTGGGAAATGAAGTAGTGGGTTACTCCACAATCAAAAAGAATCGCCATTTCTTTTTTTAGAAGAGAACCCCAAAGTTTGAGAGCTCTCTTTGGAGTAACCCAGTCATGCTTTGAAGGTCTAACGGCACCATTCTCTCATCCAAAGAACTCTTGACTACTTCATATTGCACTGGCTCGCCCCTTCTATTCCTTGAATTGAATTCCTCCACAATCATTACCCCAAAAGATTTGTTTTTACAAACATATTCTGGTGCAAATTTTAAATCACAAGTGAAACAGAGTCTTTTCCTCCTCTATATTTTATGCTCCTGGAAAAGATTGAATGCTCTTCCCTTCGTTGTTCTTCTCAGCCACTTTTGCTCCTTAATTACTGATTCTGCCAACAGAATTTATTACCCTACTGTAGCTGGTAACACTGCAAGCTTGCTGTTGGGTTTCCTCTACTTATCCATGTTGATCTTCCTGGTTCTTGGTTGCTAAAATTCCTTACTCATGTGCTTCACCCTTCTAGCTCTAACAACATGTCTTCTTGGAGTTAAGCAATCCTCATGGCTTCTTGGAAATTTGAGGCTTATGTAACCCCTCAGCTTTCTCCAAAGGACTACAAAGGACCGCAAGGAACATGCTCAAAGCCATTGAATCATCTACACCAGCCCTGGCCAACAAGTAATTGAATTCTTCCAAATATTACACCAATGGACCTATTTTTTGTTTCAATATTGACAGCTCGGACAATGGGCCTTCATAGTTACCATCATCAAACCTACATCGAACATCATAAGAGGTAGCTTCCGATGCAGGTTCTCGTTCTTCTATGTGCACAATCCATTATCGAAGCAAAAGCCTTCACTCCATGCATCAAAACACGTTTCATTCTCTGCACCTCCTGTACATCTTCCGGCATGAAGTACTGTTCACATTTGCCTCTCCGTTCTGAATACCCACTCTCAACGAAGGCTATTGTCACCAACAACCTCTCAGCTATTGGTTATGGGCATGATTAACTATGGGCCCATTTCCATATGTTGGTTATGGGCCTGATCTACTCCTTTATGAAACACTCCCCTCCAATCTACGATAGAGGAAAACAACACGGATCTTCAACCACAGTTCCCAGTCCAACTAGTATAAAACTCTAGTATACATACAACACACAAGAGTCCTTTTCTTCCTGATGATGAGAAGCAACAGGAGAATCATATCTGCCCACTCAAGTTTGACTAACACACAGACTCCACACTTCTCTCAAAAATGAATGACAGGACTTCACTAAAGCAGTACTAGATTTCTATATTTTCATAGATATTATATAAATAGATGAAATCAAAAATACCAAGATGAATACATGAATGTATGCATTAAATTATGAACCATTTCAAAAAATCAAAGACAAGCACAAAGCATAATCTTCCACCACAAAAGAACCTTACCACTATGGCAACTAAAGCTAAAAGATCCTTTACACCTAACCGGCCCATCTCGGATAGAAGAATTGCAGTAAGGACTTGAAGTGACTTCAAACCCCCTTTCTTTTGTTTATTTTTCAGAGCACCAGAAACCTTTGTAACCTCCTCGTCTGTGACTTCTTTATCACCGTTGTGCTCATTGCCATTATCAAATAGTCCTTGTTTATTAACTCTTAACCTTGATTGCATATATGCAGCTGTTCCGCCAGCAATTAAGATACCAGATGCAAGAAGTAGAGCTTTCCTGTCCATAACCATACGAAGAAAGCATCAATAATAATAGTGTACACCCAAATTAATCAAACAATCAAACGATTTTATTAATACCATCAGGAACCAAATTATGGCGTGCGACTAGCATAAAGACACAAGTATTAACCCAAGGATACAGGGTTGTAATCAATGCAGAGGATAATTCAATAATTCATGCAGAATCAACCCAAATTATGGTGTGCGACTAGCATAAAGACACAAGCATTAACCCAAGGATACAGGGTTGTAATCAATGCAGAGGATAATATGCATTGCCCTTAAAAAGAAACATAACCATTGAGAAGGAAATGATCAACTATGAAACTCTTTATGGATGCTTCAGCCAAGACAAGATTTGTCTCTTTCCGGGACCTTCTTCGTCGCAACTATGTTTCCTAGTTTTATGCTTCACTTTCCAAATCTTACCAGACATTTTGGGGTCCAACTTCTAATGGCAATTATGATAAGTGCAATGTTAGCAACACACTCTTTTGAACCTATTTTTAATTATCGAGAAAAAATCACATGGGTCTCACTAAATTATAAGGGTTCTATTTCCTCTTTGGTATGACTCGTCCCCAAAGTAGTGTGACCCATATGAACACCCAATAACAGAGCGTGATGAAAAGAGTGTGATGAACAAAGCGTGTTAGAGAGTGTATTGCTACCACTCATCTTATTCATAATTACCAATTTCATACAAAATAACATTGATAAGCCCTGAAATTGCAGCACAGGGATATTGAAATAGTAGAAGCATTATGCAATTCTATCATTTCTTTTGGGATCAAACATATATGAGCTGCAACTCCCTTCCAGGTATCATGCTTTTTTAACATTATTCTTTCCATTTTTTTCATTATAAGAACATAAAAAAAAAAAAAAAAAACCTCCAACTAGATGGAAACCATGCACTGATCGGAACTTGCCTAGGCCTTATGAACAAGATAGTTGATAAAACAGTAAACTTAATATGTAGGTCAATATGCAAACAAATTTAAGCAATGGTAAGTAAAATCCGTTGCAAGATATGAGATTAAGCATCACCAGAAGAAACAAATAAAGTTCAATACCTCCTCGAAGCCAGAAAACATTGGCCATGCTGAGTTAAATTCAACAGCTGAAGGGAAGACATGGCAATAGACCAACCTCTTCCTTATCAAAAGAACAGCAGGGTTGTAGTTGCTCCTCGTACAGTTGGGAGCAGGAAAATCTAGCTTACATGAAATTCCATCCAAAAATGATAGATCAGAAAACAGAACTGCAGAAATTATAAATCTTTAGGTACAGTAACATGTTTTGGGTACACCATGCTCCCAGTATTAATGAGGGTCACATTTTTGTGTCAAACTGTGTGAATATAATGTAGATATGCAAAATCTCCAATAACTACGGAACATGGTGCTCTAAGGGCATATAAAACATAATCACACCAGTTCAAAAGCTTAATTATATATTATCAAAAAAATGGCTTAATTGTAAAATTACAACTTTGCAACTAGAAACAAAGAACGAGTGTTTCCTTGCAAGAGCTATTTCTTGAGACATACTAACACTCCCCGCCCCCAAGTAGGAAGACCTGGCCAGGAAAAGATGACGCAAAAACAAATTTCCTAAAAAAATAATTATCTTTGCTCCCCTTTCCCAATCTTTTTTCTTCTTGGTGAGAACCATTCAGTAGGGTTGTCATCTTCCACCATAATGAAGAGTAAATGATCACACACAAATCTGTAAACCCAAAGGAAGTCAAATTATCTGCAAAAAGGATGTTATCCCTATCATTTTTTTATAGAAAACTGTATTGGATTTTTTGTTCTCGTTAATCATTTTCCCTTAGGGTGTGTTTTGTAAAAGAGGAAGATTAAACAAACAATAGAAAGTCACTCTCTCTCTCTCTCTTCTCTTCCCTCTTTCTCTTCTACCAAACACACCTTTAGTGTAAAATAATACTAAACTAATCCCCTCCCTATCTTTCTATCCTATTTCTCTCCTAAACCAAACAATAGAAAGTCACTCTCTCTTCTCTCTATCTCTCTTCTCTTCCTCTCTCTTTCCTCTTTCTCTTCTACCAAATCTACCCTACCCTTAGAGATTAGCCAATCACTTAATGGAGAACTTGTATAAACAATTTTGCAACAAAAAAAAGAATATACAACATTCAAAGTAGAAAAAAAAAATGTTTGAGAACATGACATGGGGATAAATATCCATTGACTACGTGTTCAACACATTGTCCCAATCTACTGACAAAAACATCCAACCAATGCCTTGTCAATGTTTATTTCAGGGCTCAATTAAGGTTAGAGCAAAACACACCACTGAAGGAACAGCCAGAGTCATTTATCCTATGCCTAGCAAGACAGTAACAAACCATGTTGCATGGGTATTCAATATTCTTAAACAGTTTTGTTACTAAGTGGTTTGGGTATTATGATTTTAATCACTTTATTGCTTAATACATCATGCCGTACCCATAAATTTTAGAAAAATTGCCGAACCAATATAGTGCCCGTATACAATCAACTTATCATAACCAAAACAAACAAAAAAAGGTAGTTAAAGGATTTAATCAGTCACCTACAAGTACACCACTAATTAATAATTAATAATGACGTATAAATCATGTAGAAACATAACACACTATTAATCACATAGTACGAAGTTGACAGATATGGCTAACCTTCAATAATCGATAGTGTTAACCATGTTCCATCACGGTTAAAAAGTATATTCCTTCATGTTCAACACAAGATCGTAGCTCAGTATTAGAAAAAAACGTGTTGGCATCGACAACGTCGTTGATTGTTGTTACAATTCAGTCCCCCCTCGACAACGATCGAAATTAGGAGTGAAAATCTGCAATAAAATTAAAATTATTTGACTAAATAAGAGATCAATTAGCAAACCGAATATGGAACGATAAGAAAGAAGATTTCATATTGGAGTGCGAAGCGGTGAATTGAGGAACTAGTGAGTGGCGTGGAAATAGATGAGAAGCTTAAGAAGCATATAGATATGAGAATCGTGTACCTTTTCACTTGAGTTGCCTGGTTTTGGAGATTTGAAGAAATACCGCGAGAGATTGGGAAGATATGAGAGATGCAAGATAACACGAGTAGAGTTTCAATTTCAGAAGAAGGACGGTTTGTGATCGGGTCGGGTTTTCCGGATTCTTATTATGTTGGTGATCGCATTCAATATCAATCGTGTACTGTGAACGCTGACGGGTTTGATCTGGATTCACAGGATACGTATACATACCTTTTTTTGACCAAAAGGATACGTATATACATACATACATAGTACATATCTGACCATATTTGTTTTTTATTGGATATTGGATATTGGATATATGGTATGGTCGTATATAGTAATCCTTTTTTAGGTGAAAATATACATATAGTAATCCTTTAAAACTTAATTATAAACAAAAAAATTCATTTTTGTATTATTAAGAATAGTAATTAAGTTAATTTGATTGTCATGATTAACTGAAAAATTATATATTTATTAAAATACTCTTATTATAATGATCGTCTCCTCACAGTATTTATAATTCAATTTAAAAATATTTTTGAGGCGATATTTTTCTCAAGAAAAAGACTCATCATATCACTTCATTATCGAAATAGGGTGATCTCATAACATAGCTACCCTTGTTACAGAATGGGTATGTTAGGTTGTTGTCTTACAAACTTAAAAAAGTTTAAATTTGTAGAAATTATTTATCTAGACATATGTGTTTGGTTTCAAATGAAAACCCTTATCCATTGATTGATCTGAATTGTACACTTATAGGAGCATTTTACAACAAACTAAACCAACTGAATATAACAGTAATTAACTGCCTTAACAGTAAGCAATTTTAAGCCTAAACAGAAAACAGTTTAACTCCTCTAAGTGTAAAACTAATTACAACACAATTACAACTCTTATTTATACTATTATTGCTTCAACATCTTCCCCTAAACTGAACTTTGCACAAAGATCAGTTCACTCCAGCTACTTCATGTTTCTACCTCAGTGACAGAACACATACCTAGTTTGCTTCTCAGTCTTGTAAATGTCTCCATTTTGATAGGCTTGGTCATAATGTCTGCTACTTGCTCATGAGTGGGACAGTATTTCAGCTCAATCTTCCCATCTTTACATAGGTCTCGCAAGAAATGAAACCTAACATCAATGTGCTTTGTTCTACCATGTAGAACAGGATTCTTGCTCAGTTTTATACTGGAGCTGTTGTCACAAAACACAGTGACACGGTCTGTCTCTTCTTCTCCAAAGAACTTCAGGATTCGAGTCAGCCATATGCCTTGACATGCACAGGAAGCTGCTGCAATGTACTCTGCTTCTGTGGTAGATAAGGTGACCACTGGTTGCTTTTTAGAGGCCCATGACACTGCACCAGTTCCCAGTAACACTACATGACCTAAAGTGCTTTTTCTATCATCATGGTCACCTGCATAATCACTATCTGAATAGGCAATGAATTCAGGAATTTGCTGACAGTTATAGTAGACTCCATATCCAAGGGTTCCTTTGATATATCTCAACACTCTCTTGCCTGCTATGAGATGTTGTTCTGTTGGAGTTTCCATAAACCTGCTCAATAGACTAACAGCAAAGGCTATATCAGGCCTAGTGGCTGTTAGATACATTAGGCTTCCAACTAGTCTCTTGAACTCAGTGCTGTCAATAGTTCTCCCTTCACCCTGCTTGCTGATTTTTGTCCCTGGTACTGTTGGAATGTTTACAACTTTGCAATCAGACATTCCAAACTTGTCTAGGATCTCACTAGCATACTTTTGCTGACTTATGAAAATTCCCTCACTTCCTTGATATACTTCCACTCCTAGGAAGTATTTCATCTTCCCCAAATCTATCATATCAAATTCTTGCTTCATAGAAAGCTTGAATTCATCAAACAGTTTCACACTATTCCCAGTGAAAATTAAGTCATCCACGTATAGACTTACAATGATAATTCCTCCATCAACATCAGTCCTGGTGAAGAGTGTGTGTTCATGTGGACACTTCTCAAACTTTGCTTGCTCAAAGTATTGCTCAATTCTGCTATACCAAGCCCTAGGGGCTTGTTTGAGTCCATATAAAGCCTTGTGTAGCTTGTATACCATCTTTTCAGATCCTTTCCTTACATAGCCAGCAGGTTGATCAACAAATACTTCCTCAGCCACTTTACCATGTAAAAATGCACTTTTAACATCTAATTGGAATATTTTCCAACTTTGAGTGGCAGCATATCCAATTAAGCTTCTTATAGTGTCCCATCTTGCAACTGGGGCAAACACCTCTGTATAATCAATTCCTTGCACTTGAGAGTATCCTTTGGCTACTAGTCTTGCTTTGTGCTTTTCTATCTTCCCCTCCTCATTATACTTTGTCTTATAGATCCACTTTACTCCAATGCTCTTGGATCCTTTAGGTAACTCTGTAAGTGACCAAGTCTCATTCTTCTTGATGGAATCAATCTCAGCATCCATTGCCTTAATCCATATGTCATGTTGTGCTGCTTCTTCAAAGCAACTAGGATCTTTTTCTGTGACTGCTTCTACCACATCAAGGTCATGCAATCCACAAAACATTCCTCCAACTTCAAATTCTTCTAGCCAACCAGGTGGCCTAACAGTTCTTTTACCTTTATTTTGAGCAATACACTCTTCTGCAGTACCCTTTGTACTAGTTCCAGGCCTGTTCTCTTCTTCTTATTCTCTGTGATTCTCTGTCACAGTAGGATCACTTCTCTGCAGAGTGTTGTTTCCTTCAACTTGTTCTGTTCTAAGTTGATCATTACCCTCTGTGTCATCATCTAGATCACTGTGGATGGTCTGACCTGTGCCACTGTCATTCTGATTCCCCCACTTCCATGCCTCATTCTCAGAAAATATCACATCCTTGTTGATAACTATCTTCTTGGTTGCTAGATTGTACAATCTATATCCTTTGGTTTCTTCACTCACTCCTAAGAAAATACACTTGACACTTTTGTCATCAAGTTTTTCCTTAGAGTGTCAGGAACATGAACATGAGCCACACACCCAAATATTCTGAAGTACCTCACAGTTGGCTTGATGCCACTCCAAGTCTCCTCTGGTGTAGTGTTTTTCACAGCAAATGTTGGACTTCTGTTTAGCACATGATTGGCCCAGTTGACAGCTTCTGGCCAAAAATACTTTGGGACATTTCTACCAGATAGCATACTTCTCACTAAATTCATGAGAGTCCTATTCTTTCTCTCAGCCACACCATTCTGCTAAGGTGTGTAGGCATTGGTCAGCTGTTTTTTAATCCCATTTTCTTCACAGAATTGAGTGAATTCCAGAGAGTTGAATTCACCTCCTCTGTTAGTTCTCAGGCAGATAATTGACTCACCAATCTCTTTCTCAACACTAGCTTTGAACTTCTTAAAACAATCCAGAGCACTAGATTTCTCAATTAAAAAGTAAATCCAGGTTTTTCTACTTAGATCATCAATAAAAGTGAGGAAATACCTCTTCTTGCTGCTTGATTCAAGTGTGGTTGGCCCACATATATCTGCATGAACAAGTTCCAGTCTCTTAAATGCCCTCCAGTTGCTTGTTTTTGGCATGGAATCTCTGTGTTGCTTTCCAACTGCACAATCAGTGCATACTTCTTCTAACTCAGTCACATTAGGTAGCCCTATCACCATATTTCTTTGATTCAATGTTCTTAACCCCTTCACACTGAGGTGAGCATATCTGTGATGCCACAACTTAGTGATATCATCTGCAGTTGCTTTCAAGCATAGTGGCATATCAGCAGTAGGGACACATTTGCTTTCAGCACTAGGCAACACAGGAACTGCCATGACAGTGAACAAATTGTTCCTGGCCATCTTAGAGGATATTACAAGTCCCCATTTGTTGTGATAGACATTGCACACATCATCTTCAAATACTACTTTTAAGCCTCTATGTTGCAACTGTCCAATACTAAGTAGGTTATTCCCTAATTCAGGTACATAAAAGACAGATGCAATTACCTGAATCCTACCATCAACTTTCACCTTTACATCTCCTCTTCCTTCAACTTTGATTCTTCTTCCATCTCCTACCTTTACAGTGTCCTTGTAGCTCTCATCCAGGTTGAAGAACCAAGCCTTGTTTCCACTCATATGGTGGCTGCAACCAGAGTCCAAGTACCATTTTTCACCATCCAAGTGATCAGGTTCATCATGATAGGTCATAAGAAGGATTTCTTCCTCTTCCATCTCTGCGTAGTTTGCATTAGCTTCATTCTTGGGACATTCACTCTTGTAATGCCCCATCTTTCCACATTTGTAACACTCAATATGATCTTTATTGAATGATTGTCTTCCACGACCCCTTGTGCCTCTTCCATAGCCTCTGCCTCTTCCTCTTACAGATTCTTTATCATTGCCAGATACTTTAAGAGCCTGTTCCACCTGTTTCTGAGATTTCATTCTTTGTTCTTGCACAAGTAAACTGCTCTGTAACTCATCTATTGACACAGTAGTGATATCACGAGAATATTCAATTGCGCAAATGACATAATTGAACCTTTCGGGCATTGATCTGATCACTTTTTCTACCACCGTGCTTTCCTTCAATTCATCTCCATGCATCTTCATCTTTGTCACGATTGCCATCGTTCTTGCAAAGTACTCATTTACAGTTTCTTCTTCCTTCATGGTCAACGATTCAAAGTCGCGTCGCAAGGTTTGAAGTTGTGCCATTTTTACTCTGGTTGAGCCTTTGAACTTCAATTTCATTGTCTCTTGCAGTACCCTTTTTCAATCTTCTTCAGCTGTTCTTGATTTGCCACCGCCGGTGCCTCCGGTAGGGTTGGAATTCCCAATTCAACGACGTTCCAGAATTCCTTTGATCGCAGAAAATTCTCCATAAGCATGGCCCAATGATCATAATGGCCATCGAACTTTGGAATTGCAGCTTGCACATAGTTGGAATTTTCCTTCTCCATTGATTCTCGTTCTTCGTTTGCGTTTCTGTTTGATCGTGAATTTCTTGTATTAGGCCCGTTGGAATGAGCTCTGATACCAATTGTTTGGTTTCAAATGAAAACCCTTATCCATTGATTGATCTGAATTGTACACTTATAGGAGCATTTTACAACAAACTAAACCAACTGAATATAACAGTAATTAACTGCCTTAACAGTAAGCAGTTTTAAGCCTAAACAGAAAACAGTTTAACTCCTCTAAGTGTAAAACTAATTACAACACAATTACAACTCTTATTTATACTATTATTGCTTCAACAATATGTCCCAACAAAAAACTATTTCTCTATACGTGAATAAGTGAGCCAAATTCTGAATGTTTTTTCCTAGCTGCCGTTGTGGAGATTAATTCAAAATATTTAGTAGAGATTATAATGCCAAGCAAGGGATTAAACGATTAATATAGTCTTCTTTTATTTATTTTTTTATAATAGTCTTCTTTTATGGAAATCATGTCGTTGGTACGAACTATTTTTTGGTTATGTCGATGAGTAATTTTCATTGGGAAATCTGACTGACCATATTTAAAGTCTCCCCTCTCAACCACATTTTTTCTATCACAATACTGGAACCGAGAACTTGCTTAAGGAATGTGAATTCAACCCACTCATGACAACATAATGTTGGTTTCTATACAGACAATCAATGAAGTCTATTAACTATTTCAATAAAACGTATATTTTAAACCAGTGTAGCTTTTATGGATTAAAGAAATTTTACTTATTTAAAAAATATTACTTTTCCTTATATCTTCTTATTTACTTTAATTTTAATATTTTATAAGTATCACATCAAATATTAAATTTTAACAAATCACATTCGGCGGGGATTAGTCACTGCGTTTGGCTGTAGATACCCTGATCTCGACAAAAAAATCACATTATTATAATTATTACAATTTAATATATGATACTATCTCACAAGCTAATCTAAATAATTTTGTTAACAAAAGTTGACTTGATAAGATTAAATTCAAATCAAATCATAATAAAAATATTATTAATCCTCCAAAATATCACCTTAATTGTTTATTCTTTTTCTTATTTTGCGAAGCGATAGAAGCCATCTAAAGTTATTAAATTTATTAATATACTTTATAAAAAAGACCCTTTTATTAGAATACTGTATTTGTCCGAAAGCAATATTAGATATAGTATCTCACTCTTATCTTTCTCTATTTTATCTTTATCTCTCTCTCTCTCTCTCTCTTTCTCTTCACATTTCATTTTTTCTAATCTATCTACTATCTATTTAATCAAAACACTAATCATCATCTATTTAGCATCAATCAACTATCTATATAATCTATATCTATATAATCAACCCAACCACTACCCATTTCTAAAATATTGGACGGAAAAATATTTTTACTGTTATAAACGGTTGTGTTGTTTTTTTATAAATCCTTTTTTTTTATCTTTTTTTATGTTTTAACGGGTAAACATTACATGTTAATACAATTTCATTATTTTTTATTTCTTACGGGGAAACGACATTGTCTATATAACTATTTTTCATATTTTTTGCATGAATGTCTTTATTTCTTATAAATGAACATTTTTCTATTAAGCCACGACAAGAAAATACTAGATATATATTGTCGATTTTTTTTATATTTTTTTTAGTTTTTACGGGTAAACATTACATGTTAGTGCTATAATTTCATTACTATTATTTTTTTATGGTGGAACGTTACACATTGTCAGAAATAGTTATTTTATATTTTGCATTTGAGTTACAACGGGAAAATGTTATATTTTGTTGGTATAGTTTTATTAATGATAAAATGTATTTCCTAAAGACAAAAAATGTCAATTGAAGAAAATATTCTAAAGTTATGAAAGTTCGGTTCTTATCAACTTAAAAGATTTATTGTAATTGAATTTTGTCTGAGTCTATTTATTCAAAGAATATGATGTTACCCGTGCGCATGCATGAATATACTTCTAGTTTTTATTAAAAAAAAGGACATTGGTGCTTTAACTTGGCTTCAAAACTATGGATGGCAATGAGTAACTGGGCAAGATACTATGGTGCATGTACCTGAGCCCGCAAATGTATGGTCGTGTGATGACTATCCAAATGAATAGTTGCACATCTATGTGAATTCGGGTTGAATAACACAAGCAATATATGCGTAAACTTAATTGGAAAAATAAAAGATAATAACAAGAAAGAAGAAATAAGAAAAATATGGAGGAGATAAGAACTAGGATGGCACCACACTCTTAATTCATTGTGAGAAATAAGAAGTGGTAAGCCTAGGGAATTGTCACCACAAGAAAACTTGGTTTCTTGATATGATCTAAAGAAGGTTCAATAAAGAACCAAAGAGAGTCATACTCTCAAACACAAAACACAAAGTATTATTTCTTAAAATTCTAAACTCTTAGTTGTTATTCTAATAGATTTCTCCTGCTATATATAGGAAAGGATATAGATGGGCTGATTTAATATAAGGCAATACAAAGGCCACAAATATCTAACAATAATTCCTAGTGGCTTTTTAATACACCTTAGTGTAAGAATAGTTACAAAACAACCAGGAGACCTAAAGTTACATTCAACAACATAACAATGGGCCACTCCTTCTCCTTTTCATGCATATTTCGTCCATTACCCTTAACCATCAACCTGCACCTTTATTTCAAGAAATTAAAACAAAACACATTAATATTTTGACCAATAATTCGTCTTCCACTTGAAGCTCATTTTCACTCTAGCAGAAGTCGAATCTCGCATAGTGGTTGTGTGAAGACTTGTAGAACTATTTCTTATCTTTCCAACGGATAAAGAATCATGCTAATCGGACTTCTAGATCTTGAGATATTACCAAAACAAGACAGATGTGTTATTTTCAACAGTGTCCACTTTTCCATCTTAGGCTTGATTTTATTCATTTTAAGGGAATCCATCCTAGGTTGTCATATCACCGTGTGTTTGTGTCTATCCCCATACTCTATGAGCACCCAAGTGTTCCGTGGGTACGCCTATTACCCACGCTTTAACAACAAATAAATAATAAATAATATAAAATATATATCATAATTCATCTTAAAAAGCGATCATTGTTTCGTATTTACTAATTAAAATATTGCACATATTTAATAGCACTTAGTGAATTAAAAACATCCAAAATATTAGTAGTTTAAATTTATTTTTTTAAAGTGGATATACTTAAAATCGTAATAATAGTAACTATATATATAATATAAACATCCAAAATATTATTTTTTTGGTTGAGACCAGGGTATCCACCGCTGAACGCAGGGAGTAATCCCCTTGCTGGATTGGAGGCACCTCGAAGGGTGGGACAGTTGGCCCATGAATTTAAAGTTGCTCTATGCCCAAGACGAGGATCGAACCCTCGACACTTGATTAAGGGAGGATGAGCCCCAACCGCTCAACCACACCCCCTAGGTTATCCAAAATATTATTTAGTAGTGAGATTTAGTTTTTTATAAATAAAAATCATTTCCTTTTTCTAAAATTGTATATAGGTAAAATCGTAATATTATTAGTAATATGTGTGCGTGTGCGCGCGCGCGTCTGTGTGCCCGAAGCAGGCTGGGCACCTTAGTACCCGAGCCCGCGCCTATTTGGCAGGTAATTACCCGCCCGTTGCGAGTAATTTTTGCGGTACCCAATGGGCATAGGCTCAATTGCCATCCCTATTCAAAACACCATTGGCGAAGTGGATGTTGACCCATCATGAAGCAACATGTCATGAAAACTATTTGACTTTATCTTAACTATCTTAAAAGTCACACATATCATGTATTTTTATTTGTGGGGTAAATTTTTTTATAGTGACAGTATACACCAATTAAATTCAAAATTTTATTTAAAACACGTTAATACATAGTACATGATTTTTTTTGACAACTGCATAACAAAGAAACAAACTCTATTTTTAAGATGTACCAATACTTTTGGTCAATTTAAACAAAATAGCAAATAAATTAACATCAATCACACACACTACCACTACTCACACTCAAGTTTAAATCGGAAGCTGGCGTACTAATGTCGTTGAAGTTGCCTAGGAGACGTACAGTGGGGGACTTTAAGATGTATTAAATGATCATTCTCAATTTTACCCCTTATTTAAGTGGTATAATTAAAGGTGATGTCCTTAATTAGTAGTAAAAAGCATCATTCAATGATAAGAGCAATTTTTTGGAAAGAAGTTTAACTTTTACGCTCTGTTGTGGAAAGAAGTTTAACTTTTACTACAATTGACTGTTAGTGACAACTTTTGTTGACTAAAAGTTTGCTAATTTTGACTTTTAGTGACACATTTTGTCCTTCACTAAAGTTTTGTAAGTTTGACTTTTAGTGACAGATATTTCCCATCACTCAAAGTCTTGCAAATTGAATTTTAGCAACGATCTTTTCTTGTCATTTAAAGTTTGCTACATTTGAAAGCGGTACCAAAAAATCTAAATAACATGGTATTTAAAAAAAATAAAAGTTATATGGAAAATCGATTGAGAAGATATAAATTAACATTTTTTTCAAGTAGACAGCTTATGATAAAATGTTTTTAATACAAGAGATAAAATAAGTTTTAACAACTAGGTTTGACCATAGAGGGTTTTGAAAAAACATGATAGTTTTGAACAAAAAATGTTGAAGTATGAAGTAAACTAATGTTGAACTATATTTCTAACTGATATTTCTCATCACCAAAAGTTTATTAAATTTGAGTCTTTGTGATTAATATTGTCTGTCAAGTGTCAATAGTGAAAGACGATATCTGCCAGTAAAAAGTCTGTTAATTTGACTGTTAGTGTAAGTTTTTTTCTGTCACTAATGGTTCAATAAACTTGACTTTCTTTTTGTGACCGATAGTGCTTGTCAATGAGAGTTCAACAAACTAGACTCTTAATGACAGATTTTGTCTGTCACTAAAGTTCGATAAGTTTCACTTTTAGTGACAGATTTCTCCCTGTTACTAAAAGTTCACTACATTTGAAAATGAAAGAGCAACTAAATGTATTTTAAAAAAAAAATAATAAAATGGTGCTTTCAAAATAATTTAAAATGATATAGAAAAAATTATTAAAAAGGTACTTATAAACATTTTTAAAGAAGCTAGCTTATGAAAAAAATGCTTTAACTACTAGGCTTGACATTTAAAGGTTTTGAAAACATGATAGTTTTTGTACTAAAACTGTTTTAAAATATGACATAAAATAAATTTTGTGAAAGAATATTGCTATGAAGAAACTTTCATAAAACGAAATATTGTATGTAAAAATGTTTAAAAAATTAGCTTTTCAAGAAAGCATTTTCAGGAGGAAAAAAGAAAATGTTTATAAATTAAAGATGCACAAAAATAGGTTTTCAAGAAAACAATTTTCAAAATGAAAAATGTATCAAAAATGTTTTCAAAAATAAATCAAAATCTAGGTGTTACAAAAAAAATCATATATGAAATAAAAAGTTAAAAAAACTTCTTCTCAAAGAGCTACTAATTTATAACATAAAACTTATTCAAAATATAGCAGAAATTTTTCAGAAGGTGTACTTGTTAACCTTTTTCTATATGCCAGTTTATGACAAAAAAAATATTTTCAATACAAGAGATAAAGAAATAAATTTAATTAAAACTAGGTTTGGGGTAAAATGATTTGAAAAGTACTTATAAGCATTATTCAAGAAGCTAGCTTATGAAAAGGTTTTGAATATAGGATAGTTCGACGCTAAAAATGTTGTACAATAATAGTGAAAATTTGGATGTGAGAAGATTTTGTCCGTAACTAAAAGTTAACTACAAATCAATTGACTTTTATTGATAGATTTGGTCTGTCACTAAATGTTCACTAATTTTGACATTTTGTGACAAGTTTGCCCAGCACTAAAAGTAATGCAAATTCGACTTTTAGTGACAAATAATGGCAACATTGTAGTTTCAAAGCACTTCAAAATAATATAGAAAAAACTACTGAAAAGGTATTTATAAACATTTTTCAAGAACGTAGCTTACGGAAAACATGTTTAAAATACAAGAGATAATAATATTTTTTAACAACTAGGTTGGACATAAAATTTTAATTTTAGCAACAAATATTGTTTGTCACTAAAAGTTCGATAAGCTTGAGTTTTAGTGACAAATGTTGTCTGCCACTAAAAGTTCTATAAATTTAGCTTTCAATGACGGATTTTCTCTGTCACAAAAAGCTAAAATAAATTTGAGTTTTAGTGACAAACAATTGTCTTTCCCTAAAAGGTTGTAAATTTGGCTTTTGGTGTAAGATTTTCTTCGTCACTAAAAGTTCAATAGTTTTGAGTTTTAGTGACGAATATTGGCTGTAAATATTTTATAAATTTGATTTTTAGTGACAGTTTCATGTAGTCATTAAAAGTTAATTACATTTTTTTTGTCCGATAGTCGGACTGGCAAGTGCCAAGACCTAACACACACACACACAAATGGAAAAATCAAGGTTCCACACCCGGTGGGGATCGAACCCGGCAACCGGGTGTCCATAAACAGCATTTCTGCCGCTGCGACGAATCATTCTCGAACGTTAATTACATTTAAAAATAAAAGAGGTACGTAAGATTTTTTTTAAAAAACAAATAATAAAAATATGGTATTCTCATAAAAATTCAATATAACATAAAAAGAACTACTTAAAAGGTATTAAAAACACGGGGAAGAGCAAAGATTAAAGATTTAAGCAAGTGTTATAAAATTGTTCTTTGTCTTTAAGTGCTCTTGTAATTGAGATTTCATAGGAATTTTATAATGGTAATTAGCCAAATATTTTTAGGCATGTTATTTTATTTTCTTAGAAGTCTAATTGTGTAAGGTCTAGTTAGAGCTTAAAGGTGTTATGATTGTCTTTTTAGCGATCAACAACCCATTTCCTATAAATAGGTGTGGCTTTGCAACTTTGTAAGGATTTTTTTTTTGATATTTTGTGACATTGAGGGGCAAGCACAAGTGATCTCTAGGGTTTTTCTTCAACCATCTAGGGTTTTCCCATAGAAGATATGGCTTCCCTTCATCTCATAAATTCATTCATTGTTCTTTTCATATTAAACCTCTTCTTGCATTTTCTATTCTAATTCATCTCTTAAATTTTGGAAATTGTCAGATTGAACGATCATATGTTTTGAGTGAACTAGCAATTAAGAATAATACACATCACTACCATTGTGTGCCACTGTGAATTTGTCCTCAAATTTTCACTCCACATCAAATAAAATATTATTATAAACAAAATTATAGTTTAATTGGTATGCACTATTAGCGTAAATTTTTTTACACCGGCAACTAATCAGAAACCATAATATAAGTTTAATTGGGATGAAGTTAAATATTTTTTTAATGACATGTCATTTTGTGATTGGCTTATGGTGTAAAAAATCTTACATGTATGTACATTAACCCACAAATTGGGAAACACGAGCGTTTGAGAGATTGTGCGTGATTTCGATTCTCTTATCTCTCACGAACCTCTCTCATCTCTAAAAGTCATCACTAAAAGTCAATTGTAGAAGCATAAACTCTAAGTGACCGATAAAATCTATTATTAAAAGTCAAATTTATTGAACTCTTATTTACAGACAAATTATGTAAATAAAAGTCACACTATGTAAGCTTTTTGTGACTACAAAAACTTGTCACTAGAAACAAAACTTTTGTGTGGAAATCTTTATGTTTTTTTGTGCTTATGTGTCACTGTTTTTTGCTGAGTAAGCTTCTTCATCTTCAACTCAAAAACAAACCCAGAAAAAGAAGTAGAACACTGAAACTATCCAGAACCATAAACTTATCTTCATCTTCATATTTTCTTTTCTTTTCACAGTACTGTCAGCTCAAATCTGAAATATTCACAAAAAATATTCTCAGATCCCAAACGCTCTTCCTCTCACTCTCAAAGCTCAAGGCCCATCTCCTACCACTCACCCACTCACTCCGACGACTCAACGACCCCTACGGCTCCACCCACTTCGATTTAACCGTAGTTGTTTGTATGGTTGTTGGTGGGTGTCTTTCTACCCTAATTTACATTTCTCCTAATTAGTTAGTTAGTTTGTCTCAGATTTCTCTTCATCTAAAATAAAACCCTAATTTCCTCCTTCCAATTTTGTTTATACCCCTATTTCAATTTCAGTTTTGTACTCGCTAGAACCCTCATTCCCAAAAGTGTGTACATGATTAGTTGAATCAAAACAAGCATACTTGCCATAGATGATGATTTACTATGAAATTACACAAAACTGCAAAGCAAAATATGATGCCACACATTTATGGTTAAGTGTGTTATATCCAAAATTCAACAATTGGGCAGTGGAGGAGAGAGTGGGGTGGTGGGATAGTGTTGGGAGAGGAAGAGGATGAAGATGAACATAAAATTTGGATTTTGTTTTCCAATAAAAAATTAATAAATGTAATTCAGATTACTAATTATTTGCCACATAAACACAAACACAGTTACATATAAGCATAGTAACGAACATGTACATTAGCACCGTTTATGCCAATTGGGTATTTTTGTAACGGAAATACTAAAGAACTAATAGTGTACACGTTATGTAGCTTAAATGACTAAATTGTTACAAAAAAAAACATAAAAGACAAACTTCTTTTAAATAAATAATTTAAAGGACCCCTAGTATAATTTAGCCAAACTTTTAATAGACTTTCGTTATTTAATATTTGAGTAATCAACCTTAAAACAAATATAAGGATGGACACAGAAAATCGGTCACTAATTTTTAGTGTATGTTTGGATGGAGTATTTTTAGAAGGTAATATAATTTTTGGTGGGAATTCAAATATTTTGGTTCAAAATTTTGAACAAAAATATTTGAATTCTCCCCAAAAATTACAGTATCTCCTAAAAAGCTCCATCCAAACATAGGGTTAGTGATAGGAAAAGTCTTTCGGTAAAAGTCAAAAATTAGTGATCTTTTAGTGACAAACAAAATATGTAATTAAATTTCAGTTTTAGTGAACTTTTAGTGATTGACAAATCCACCACTAAAACTCAAATTTAGTGAAATCGTTTTACATACTATTTTATACTATTATTTTACATCATACAATTCCATCATTTTCAAAACCTTACACTATGCTTTTAAGACTTGTTTTTATCTCATGTTTTAAAAACTTTTTTTCCGTAGGCTAACTTATCGAATGGAAAAAGATTGTGACTTTAGTATTAGGTGTCATTGGTACCTTTAGGCTTATTTTGGAGGGAAATGGATAAGAGAGAAAATTGTAAAAGATGAGAGAGAAAATATTTGAAGAGAGAGATAGACACAAAAGCCTAAAGGTATGAGTGTCTTTCCCGCTTTAAAGGCAGTCAATCCCTCCCCGTTATCGAATATTGTTTCTAAATGCCTTTTCAAAACCTTTTATCTCAAGCTTATTTATAAACTTATTTTTATTTCTTGTATCGATAACATTTTTTATCATAAGCTACCTTCTTGAAAATGTTTATAAATACCTTTACAAAGTTTTCCGTTGTATTATTTTGAAAACATTTTCTTTTTTTTTTTTGACAATGAAAAACATTTTCTTATAAAGCTAGTTCTTTAAAGAAAATTTTAAAACTATTTATCATATATGAGATTTTTTGTGGAATACTTTGGTACCTTTTTTTGGAAACCCTTTGCTTGAAAATCCATTTTGGTACCTTTTTAGAGCCCGTTTGTTACAGTTTTTTAAAAAATCATTTTTAGAGATCCTGATTGTGTTTGTTTTAACTTTTCTGAAAAATCATTTTTAAAAACAATCATTTTTATCCTTAAAATAAAAATCTGTTTTGAGTAGTTTCTCATAAAAATCATTTTTAAAGAATGAATTTTTTAAAATAAGTGATTTTCAGTACGTTACACAAACACAAAACAACTTCTCATTTTCTTAAAAATCTCTAAATTATTTAACAACAAAATCACTTATTTTTTAATCTGTAACAAACGGGCCCTTAATTTATAAACCTTTTCTTTTTTCCTTTTGAAAATGCTTTTTGGAAAAATTAATTTTGTAAACTTTAGTACATACTACTTTTTTGTTTTACGCAAGTTTCTTCGGAAGAATCTTTCACAATTTTTATTTTACACCATACTTTTCAACATTTTTAGTGTAGAACTATCATGTTTTCAACATTTTAGTGTACTCATAAGCTACCTTCTTGAAAAATACTTATAAATACCATTTGAAAACTTTTTGATAGAGTGTGTATTATTATCATGAGAGAGTGTTTATATCCTCCTCCAATATATATATATGATTAATCTATCATGAGAGAGAGTGTGTATTATTATCAAGTCATACGCCAAGTATTATTATTATTTTTGTTTATGCTAATTAGAGGAGTTTGATATATCACTTGGTTGAGCTTTTTTTCTTGCATTTTTAATTTTTTAGTGTAATAAGGGACTTTTACTACGATATTTCTAAAACTTTAAGATGATAAATTGATGGATCTAAAAGTACTATATACATTTTGTTTTATTTTATTTATTTATCATAAAGCAATTAAACTTTATCTCACACTTTACACTGTGTTTGTTTTTAGAGAAGTGGGAAAGAGATACTAAGGAAAGAGAAAAACCGAAAAGAGATAGTGATTTTATCTTGTTTGATAGAGGAAAGAAATGGAAAAGAGATCAACTAGAGAAGTGACTAATTTTGCACTTTTTTGAATCCTTCAAAGTCGAGACAAAAGTGAAGAGAAACAACATATTAATTATATATTTACGACTTTACCCTTACTTTACACATTCTAATTTCTTATTTTACTAATTAAATTTAACCATTAAAATAGATATTTAGTTAGTTTAATTAATTAAATCGTTAAAATAAATATATAGCTAACTGAAATAAACTTTTAGTTAATTAAATTAATGAAAAATTAATGATTTAATTATATATTGTTTTCTAGTTTAAGAGTGATTTTGCCCTTTTAAAAATTGAAAAGTAAAATCATTTCTCTTCTATCTTTCTCTCAAATCAAACTAAGAGACGCATTACTCTCTTCTATTTTTCTTCTCACTCCCTTAAACTAAACAATACTCTACTTCTACTCTATTTCTCATATGTCTCTCTCTTCACCAGGGCGGCTCCTAATTGTGTTAGCTCCTTGTGTTATGCTACCCCAAAAATAAAAGTACAAAACCTACTATGCTAATATGATATTTTGTCACCCCGAAAAATATAAATTGATATTATTAGATAAATTAATTAATACTTCATTTGCCGCGCAATAAGTGTCATACTTACTTATTTCACACAAATTAAGAAAAAGTTATGAATGAAATAGAATAGTACTACTCTCATCTTATATTGCTCGTTGTTTTAGCAAACCAATTTGTCCTAGTTTGGTTGTCGTTTTACATTTTTAATGAAAGATTCAATTTTTTCAATTTTTAATGTTTTAGCAAAACCAAATTGTCCTAGTTTGGTAATAACTTGATATTGATGCAGATAATACTAATTTTTGTTTTTAAAAAATTTGGGAAAGAGAAAAAATTTATTAATCAAAGTGGCACTAATGGTCATTTTACAATAATCCTCAAGAGGACTTGAACTCGACACCTAGTGTACAATTGATAAAAAAAGTAATTTATGTACATTAAGTGAAAGACAATATGAGATGAGTTTTAAGGACACCCACATTCACTTGATTGTTATATTAAAAATCACTCTTTATATTAGGCTAGTATCTTCAGCCTCCTCAAATAGAAAATTAAGCTAACTTTGCCACTATATATAGTTTGATTCTAACCTATTTCTCTCTTCTCAATTTCTTTTCACAACCAAAAAAAACATTAGTAATTAGTTATAACTAACAATATCGATCCATTTTGAGGTTTCTCTTGTTGGTCTTTTAATAAAAACCTAAAACACCCTCTGGAATGTGGTAACGGCTAGAAACAAACCAGTTAGCCGTTACCCAGTCTGTTTTATAACTAACTAGCAGTTAAAGTCAGTTACAAATCAGTAACTAACTCAACAAACTCTCTATCAGAGTTTTTAGGAAGCCTTATAAAAGCCTTATGGCTCTTACAACTTTGTACATACAATTTTCATTTTGCAATAGAATTTAAAAGTACTTTACAGTTTGTTCTATTCTATTGCTTTTTACTCTAACAGTCTTAGAGTTTCTGTGAGCTCCTATCCTTGAGTTCTTTGGGTGCCTGGTTGTCTTCAACAAGTGGTTGTTAACCTTGCAACAAAGAAAGGAGGAGGATTAGAGTCTGATTTCAGTGACTGAAATCAATATTAACAAAGAAGAAAGGTTAGGGTTTATACCTTTGGCTCAAATTCGTGAGTTGAAGGTTCTGTACTCAAAGATCAAGGTGTTCTTCGAGTCTTGAGTGCTCCAGTGTCACACATCACAAAATAAGAGTTAGACTTTTGTGTTTTGCGAAGGAAACGGAGGAAGAACCACACAGATAGTTGAGAAATTACCTCTGGTGTGTTCACTAGTATCTTCGTAGTGTTTGGTACCTGAAACACAGAAAACAAGTTCGAGTTTTTTGTGTTGCATAACTAATCAAAGAATCAGAAAGAAGGAGCAAGAAAAATACCTTCACTTGTGTAGATCGTGGCTTGTTGTGCTCAGATCGTGTTCATGTGAAAGAAGAACATAGAGATCGTGAGTGTTTGAAACTAGGGTTTCAAATCAAAAGAAGAGAAGAAGAATCAGAGAGGGAAAACGTGTTTACCTTGTTCTTCATGCTTGATTAAAGCTTTGCTTGAAGTTTCTGGGTTGATTTCGCCAAGAAATCAACAAGAAATCAAAACCCTAGGTAAAGTGTTTCTGGGTTCTTAGAGAGAAGAGCAGAGAAGCAAGAAAGAAGAAATAAGAAGAGAGAGAAAGAATTGTAAAAGTGACGAAAAATCTAGAGTTTCCACTTAAATAGTCTGGGTCAAATACGGGTTGCGTGTATCCACCAAAGTGGATCCGAAGAGCTCCGTTTTTAATTTTTTGTAGCCAGTGTGTGTGAGTGGACTGGGCCTCTGGTTGTGATTGGATATTTTATTCTTCACACCCCTCTGGTTGCTAAGTTGCAACACCTACAGTGTAAACAAGGTAAAAGAGGTGAGAAAAACATGGTACCAATGAGCTGGTAACAATCCAGGGAAAACAGGAAAATTTTCTTTTTCTTTTACTTTCTTTAAGGTCTCTTTAAGTTTTCTGTGATATCTGCACGGTGTGAAACTGTGCAGGTCTGGTTACTAATTTTTTCTTGTGATTCAAAGGTTAATTCAGGATGTCAAGCAACAATGAAATGGACATTCATGTCCCCAAACTAACAGGGAAGAATTATGATATCTGGGCAATCCAAATGAGAGCTGTGCTGGGTTCTCATGGAGTTCTACACATTGTCAAGAATGGGTTTGACCCATTACCTGAGAATGCAACTACAGCAATGAGAAAGGAGTTCATGGAAAGTGAGCAAAAAGATTTCAAAGGGCTAACTCTCATTCACAGGGCCTGTGATGAGGTAGACTTTGAAAGGGTAAGAATGTGTGACACCTCCAAACAAGCTTGGGATGCTCTAAATGAATACTATTGTGGAGCAGCCCCAATAAAGGAAGAAAAATTACAGGCTTTAAGGGCTCAATATGAGAGCCTTAAGATGAAGCAAGGTGAAACTGTGACTGACTTCTTCAACAGGGTGAAGAAGATCATAAATGGTATGGATCTTCTAGGTGAAGAACTTGAAGAGAAGATAGTTTGCAAGAATATTCTCAGGTCTATGACCAAGAAATTCTTTATTGTGACTAATACCATTGAAGAAACTACCAAGGCTGATGACTTGAAGATTGAGGAACTTCAAGCCAAGCTTGAAACAAAAGAGGTGAGAATTGACCTTCTTGATGGTGATGATGAAGATGATGATCAAGCCATGTTCACCAAGGCTAAGACCAAGAAAGGCGAGGGCAACAACAGCAAGACCAGTTGGTCTAAGGCTAAGACAGGTAATCCCAATCCTACAACTGATTCATCTAAGAAAAATAACATTGCACCTATGAAAAAGGACAAGTCTAAAGTACAGTGTTATAGATGTGATAACTATAGGCATTATGCCACTGAATGCCCTACAAGAAAAGGTTCTAAGTCTAAGGAATCAGAAACTAAGGCCAATGTGGCCAAGGAAGATTCTGATGAGGACTCTGATAATGTAGCTTTTAGTTTAATTTTTGATGAGTTAGGAGAAACGGAGCCTAGGGAAGATACTGTTGTAACTAACTTAGAAATTAAACAATGTAATAACTATGTGGTACTAGTTGTGACTACTAGTGATGGGAAAGTTATTACTGAGACATGGTACCTAGACTCTGCTTGTTCCAATCACATGACTGGAAACAAGGAGTGGCTAGTTGCCTATGATCCTAC
Organism: Astragalus glycyphyllos; assembly: GCA_963573325.1. Lineage (NCBI taxonomy): Eukaryota > Viridiplantae > Streptophyta > Magnoliopsida > Fabales > Fabaceae > Astragalus > Astragalus glycyphyllos. The sequence continues at coordinate 44,901,993 of OY754307.1, forward strand.
TAAGAAAACTAGCATAAGGTGTGCCAGTAATCAACACATAGTTGCTGAAGGTGTAGGCAATATCAAGTTCACTAAGGATAATGGTCAGGAAATTATTATTCATGATGTTTTTTATGTCCCTGGTATTAGTTGTAATTTAATTAGTTTATGCCAACTAGTTGAGAAGGGCTTTTCTGTACTTATGAAAAATATGAAATCGAAACTATTTGATACTAGTGATAAGTTGATTTTGACCACTCCCTTAGCCTCAAACAGAACCTTCAAAACCAGCATTAGCATCTCAGAAACAGTGTCTGAGTGCCACTGTTGATCTTGAAGGTGAGCTGTGGCATAAGAGGTATGGTCACCTACATTACAAAGGGCTGAGTAACCTAAGTACTAATAAATTAGTTAAGGGGTTACCTAAGATAACTACACCTAAGGATATTTGTACTGTCTGTTTAGAGAGTAAACAGCCAAGAAAAATGTTTAAGAAAGAAATGAAACATTATTCTAAAGATGTATTGCATGTGGTGTATTCTGATTTGTGTGGACCACTAGACATACCCTCTATTGGTGGAAACAAATACTTCATCACCTTTGTGGATGAGTACTCAAGGAAGATTTGGGTCTATCTACTTAAGGCCAAGAGTGAGGCATTTGACGCCTTTAAAAGGTTTAAAGCTCTAGTGGAAACACAAAGTGGAAAGAAATTGAAGGTTTTGAGAACTGATGGTGGTGGTGAGTATACCTCAAAAGAGTTTGAGGAATACTGCACCAAGTGTGGTATTGTGCATGAGGTGACTTCACCATATACACCTCAGCACAATGGAATGGCTGAAAGAAGGAACAGGACCATTTTAGATATGGCAGAAGTATGGTCAAGTCTAAGGGACTACCTAAAAATCGATGGGCAGAAGCTGTATTGACAGCTATCTATATTTTAAATAGGTGTCCTACTAGAGGTCTGAAAGACAAGGTTCCAGAATGTGCTTGGACTGGTGATGTGCCAAGTGTGTCTCATTTGAAGGTTTTTAGCTCTATTGATTACTGCCATATACCTGACAGTAAGAGGACTAAGTTGGAGGATAAGAGCAGGCCCTTAATTCTTGTGGGTTATCACCCTACAGGGGCTTATAGGCTGCTGGATCCTAAAACAAAGAAAACTGAGGTATCTAGGGATGTGGTTGTGCTTGAAGACAAGCAATGGGATTGGGACAAAGTTGAACTAACAAGTTCAATGAACTCTACATTCCTTGAGGAAGTCTTAAACGCTGAACCTAATCCTAATGATGGAAGTTCTGAGGATGAGGAACCTATTCAACCTAATGATGATCCTATTCTACCTAATGAGGATCAAGTTCCTCATGAAGAGGTGGAAGGGGAGATTGAACAAGAGGCTGAACCTGTTTTGCAAGTACCTCCTAGGGCTCAAAGAGTGAGGCAACCACCTAGGAGGCTACTGGACTTTGATATGGCTATGGATAACCAAGTAAATAAGCATGGTGACCTTATTCACTTTGCTATGTTGGCTGATACTGAACCAGTGGACTTTAGGGAGGCCCTAAAGGACAAAAACTGGAAGAAAGCTATGGAAGAGGAGCTAAGTTCCATAAATAAAAATGGAACTTGGACCATTACAGAACTACCTAAAGGAAAAAAGGAAATTTCTGTAACGTGGGTGTTCAAGCTTAAGTTGGACCCCAAGGGCAACATAGTCAAGCATAAAGCTAGATTAGTTGCCAGAGGGTTCCAACAGAAGCTTGGAATTGACTATGAAGAGGTATTTTCACCTGTGGCTAGGCATGAGACCATTAGATTGGTCACTGCCCTAGCCTGCAACAGAGGTTGGAACTTGCATCATCTTGATGTCAAGTCTGTTTTCCTTAATGGGCCTATGGAGGAAACTGTTTACATATCTCAACCACCTGGGTTTGAGATAAAGGGCAAAGAACACCTAGTGTGTCTTTTGCATAAGACACTTTATGGTTTAAAACAGGCTCCAAGAGCCTGGAATAAAAGAATTGACACATTTTTTGTGGACATTGGATTCACAAAATGTGCCAATGAATTTGGTGTCTATGTTAAAGGCACATTAGACTCTGACTTAATACTAATTTGCTTATATGTTGATGATCTTTTGATTACAGGTAATAATACTAAGGAGATCAACAAGTTCAAGGAGACAATGAAGTCAGAATTTGAAATGACTGACTTAGACAAACTATCCTACTTCTTAGGGCTTGAATTCCTAAGGGCACCAGAAGGCCTAATTCTACATCAGAGGAAGTATGCTAAGGAAGTCCTAGCAAGGTTTGCAATGACAGATTGCAACCATGCCCTAAACCCTGCCGAAGGAGTGCTAAGCAAGAAGGAAGGGGGAAAAGGTACTACTGTGGATCCTACTCAGTATAGGCAGATCATAGGTTCTCTAAGATACCTATGTCATACAAGGCCGGATATCCTATTTGCCACTGGCATGGTCAGCAGGTTCATGAATGAACCTTTGCAGCTTCACTTGAATGCTGCAAAAAGGATCCTAAGATATATCCAAGGGACTCTGAACTATGGTATATTTTTTCCTAAGGGAAAGGCATCAGATATCACTACTTTGGTTGCTTTTTTAGACTCTGACTAGTGTGGAGACCAACTGGACAGAAGGAGTACCTCTAGATATCTATTCAAGTTCTTAGGGGCTCCTATCTGCTGGAGTTCTAAGAAGCAACAAATTGTTGCCCTATCAAGTTGTGAAGCAGAATATGTTTCTGCATGTAGTGCTGCCACCCAGGCAGCATGGTTAAAAGCTCTAATAAAGGAACTACAGGTCAACCTAGAAGGAGTTACTACCCTATGGGTTGACAATAAATCTGCACTCTGTCTTTCCAAAAATCCAATGGGACATGGCAGAACAAAGCATATAGAAACCAGGTTCCATTATCTCAGGGATCAGGTTTCTAAAGGACATCTAAAGGTTAACTACTGCTCCACCAAGGAACAATTGGCTGATATCTTCACCAAACCACTGAAGGGTGAAAGTTTTACAAGACTAAGAAGGGAAATTGGCCTGGTTGCATTCAAATGAAAGCAACTGAACCTTAAAAAAAAGCTATCTCTAGGGGCTTGTCCTAGGGCTTATTATTTGTGTGCTATGACCAGGGGCATGTCCTGGAAATTTTTCTTTCCCTATGTCTTTTAGCCTAAGAAAAACTTATGTATTTTAGGTTTTGTATTAAGGGAGGCTGTTGGTTTTTTAATAAAAACCTAAAATACTCTCTGGAATGTGGTAACGGCTAGAAACAAACCAGCTAGCCGTTACTCAGTTTGTTTTATAACTAACTAGCAGTTAAAGTCAGTTACAAATCAGTAACTAACTCAACAAACTCTCTATCAGAGTTTCTAGGAAGCTTTATGGCTATTACAACTTTGTACATACAATTTTCATTTTGCAATAGAATTTAAAAGTACTTTACAGTTTGTTCTATTCTGTTGCTTTTTACTCTAATAGTCTTCAAGTTTCTGTGAGCTCCTATCCTTGAGTTCTTTGGGTGCCTAACAAGTGGTTGTTAACCTTGCAACAAAGAAAGGAGGAGGATTAGAGTCTGATTTCAGTGATTGAAATCAATATTAACAAAGAAGAAAGGTTAGGGTTTATACCTTTGGCTCAAATTCGTGAGTTGAAGGTTCTGTACTCAAAGATCAAGGTGTTCTTCGAGTCTTGAGTGCTCCAGTGTCACACATCACAAAATAAGAGTTAGACTTTTGTGTTTTGCGAAGGAAACGGAGGAAGAACCACACAGATAGTTGAGAAATTACCTCTGGTGTGTTCGCTAGTATCTTCGTAGTGTTTGGTACCTGAAACACAGAAAACAAGTTCGAGTTTTTTGTGTTGCATAACTAATCAAAGAATCAGAAAGAAGGAGCAAGAAAAATACCTTCACTTGTGTAGATCGTGGCTTGTTGTGCTCAGATCGTGTTCATGTGAAAGAAGAACATAGAGATCGTGAGTGTTTGAAACTAGGGTTTCAAATCAAAAGAAGAGAAGAAGAATCAGAGAGGGAAAACGTGTTTACCTTGTTCTTCATGCTTGATTAAAGCTTTGCTTGAAGTTTCTGGGTTGATTTCGCCAAGAAATCAACAAGAAATCAAAACCCTAGGTAAAGTGTTTCTGGGTTCTTAGAGAGAAGAGCAGAGAAGCAAGAAAGAAGAAAGAAGAAGAGAGAGAAAGAATTGTAAAAGTGACGAAAAATCTAGAGTTTCCACTTAAATAGTCTGGGTCAAATACGGGTTGCGTGTATCCACCAAAGTGGATCCGAAGAGCTCCGTTTTTAATTTTTTGTAGCCAGTGTGTGTAAGTGGACTGGGCCTCTGATTGTGATTGGATATTTTATTCTTCACACCCCTCTGGTTGCTAAGTTGTAACACCTGCAGTGTAAACAAGGTAAAAGAGGTGAGAAAAACAACATCTATGTACTGTGGTGCCTGAGGTGAGAAAAAAATCAGAAAAATGAACGAAGGTACTTGAGGCTATGCTGCCATTAGCGCCATACCCCAAATGGCCAAAGACACTTGTCTACTTTACACAGCACCGACAACACACATGGTATATCGGAAAGTGTCGGTGATTCACCTAAATTATTATTATAGCCTCTCACCTTTGAGTCCTTCAATTCAATCCTGCTTGACGTCCTAAGAAAATGACATTCATCACACTCATAACAAAAATATACTGAAAGGACAAAATCATATTTAATATATGCATTAGTGTTATTTAGTATGGTCACACAAAAATGTTACTATTTTGTATTGAAAAAATTTATTAGGAAAGTGAGTATTAAAAAAGAATTGAAGGTTTTGTAACTTATTTTGTTAAAAATAATGTAATTGTGGTAGGTGCATTTATTTGTTGGATAAAATAAGGCACGTAGCCAAAGGTACTTGCATCATAAGGATGGATCTTGCGTTGTTTGCTTCTTTAGATAGAGGACAAAGTAGAAATGGAGTTATTATTTGATGATAAAAGTTTATCCCATAATTTATTTTGTTTTAGCTATTGATGCATGGAAAGAAAACATTAATAGGTATATATGTAGTCGACAATACCCCTATTAAATAATGTGTTGACAATAATAAATAATTAATATTTAGATATTATTGAATATGTTTTTGATGAATAATGAACTATTGATGTTGAACATTGAAAAAATACTTCCATTTTGCAATTTGTGCCAAGCATTGGGACATTCTCTATAGAATTGTAAAAAGAACATCAAGTGTGGGATGACTCTGTTAAATGATGACGTTGATGTGATACACAAGGTTAAAATAGTCACTAAGCAGTCCAAAGCATCCATGAAATATATATGTTTCTAAAACTAATGACAAAGAAAAAGTCGTTGTGGTCGGCTTAACTATAGACGTTGTTTTGACATATGTTACTCAATGCCGATAAAGCCTCGACTTTGATGGATATCGACCAGGAAAATCTTAAAGATCTTACCTGTCAACCTGGTATATAAGTACCTAAGATTCAGATGGAGGAACCACCAGTTTCACTTAAAACTAAAATTGATGACACATTTATAAATAATCGACAGTGGGAGATATAAGCAAAACAAAGAACAAAGAAACCCAGTTATTGAGGGTGATGACTTGAGAGTGGTGATGGTCAGAAAGCGAAGACATCTTTGCAGGTTCAATAGTTAGTGAATGCTCCTGATGAATAAGAAAATAACATGAGGAGTTCTTAGCAAATGTTAGTGCGAATGAGTCGGGTATATTGATTTCTTATTTAGAATCGATCACTCGAAAATGATTTAAATAACACAACTTTTTCTGATACAGTAAAATCCGATTGAATGATTTTACAAGCATTGGGCAGAAGTTGAAGAAGAAAGCTTAGAGATTATTGATAATGGTGCTAAAGCACAGTCTAAGTCCTCATTGATCAAATCTAAAATGCAAAAGTATATACTGAAGAAAAATAGAAAACATACTTTAGATACGCTTGATTTATTTTAATTTTACCATCATCGCCGTTTTGATTTTTGTTTTGTGTTGTTTTCTATTTTTTTCACGTGTTTTGGTTATTTTCCCTCCATGATTTTGTTTCTAGTTTATTTTTTATTTTTTAATAATATTTTTGGTTTATAAGAAACAATGAAAAATGAACTATTGTTTTTTTCCGATAAAAAAATGAAACTATTGTGTTGGGTATTGTTAAATAGTAAAAGCTAATAAGAGTATAATTGGAAAAAAACTAATTCATTTAATATTGAATTTATAAAATATAGAAAAAGATTTGAGACAAAATTTAAAGGATAAAACATTAAAACTCATAGGACGAGCGTATTTATTTTGGAAAGGGTAATTCCTAGATAAATAAATGAGGAAGGTGCCAACAGGTGATGAATCAACACGGAAACACAGACAGATGGTATCCAAAACCATCTATATCTATAACATTTGACAATGCATCTCCATTAATGCATTGCCAAATGTCAATTTCTAATTAAACACACAATAAATACATTTTAATGATCTCACATTTCATTAAGAATATAAATTATATTGATTTTAAAATATCTTTACTATTAAAATTTAGAAATATATTCATTTTTTTGGTCACATGTCAGCTCAAAAGTAATTTAACATTCAATGTTATTTTGAACAATCTTCTATGATACACTATCCATCCATTTCCTATTTTTGACCATCATGAAACTTACAATGCACTCTTCTTTTGTATTGTACATGTATTGCACATGTACAATACAAAAGAGTGCTCTCTTGCCAACATTCACTCGCTCACTTGACACTATGCCACCTCTCCTACACCACCTTTTTCCTCTAAACCCTATCACACTTTGGTTTTCTTTTTATTTTTCAGGTGGATAAGTAAGGCCAAAACACCACTCACAGTTCAACTTAAACACAATAATCATTCACCCATTGTTCCCCAACACCATACCTACCATAAATAAATCGAAAAAAACTTAGAATATTCTCATTTGAAACCAACAAATAAAACCTTTATTTCTTTCTTTTTCAATCGCATTGCAAAAAGTAATGGAAAGCTTCGCATTAGGAGAAGCGTTGTTAGTATTCCCATTTTTCTTCATGTTCCTCTTCATATACCTAATCAGATAACTCATCATTTTCTCATGTCTGCCAGGCTAGCTTCGTAACTTCCAATAACATCGTCTAAGAAAACTACTCCAACACCGACTATTTTGTAATCGATCTGTTACACTGTCGTTTTCTTCCCGCCAATGTTCTCTTCCTTGCCCTCCACCCACGCTCTTTGTCAATGTTTTGAGTTTGTTTGCAGTAAGTGTTGTGTTGCTTTTGCTGAAGGGGCAAAAGGATTTTAGCCATTTTTCTTGATTTATTGTTTTTGCTATTCTCCTGCCATCATTTGATATCTTTTTTGCAATTCTTCTTCTACTTTCTTTTATCTGTGTTTTATTCATTTCATTTATTATCAATTAGATTCAGAATAATTATAATCATAGGACAATTGATCATGTCCTTAGGCAAGTTCTTTGTCCCTAACTCAGGTGTAGTTGTTTCTTTTGGATGTTCATTGTCGTATTTTGATTCTATATTGGTGACAGGAAGAAATAACATTTGCTTCTCTACTTGGATCTCCATTCCATATGTTTTTAATCACTGTATTTTTAATCACTATGTATCTTTAATAATCTCATTCAGTTTTTATCCACATGTCATGTCATTAGTGACTTTGCAATTTATATTCTCTAGAACCAACTTCTATATATAACCACTCCTTCAAATTCCTCCTATTGACAGTAGTGAAACGTACTCTAAACACATCTATCTATATATATAATATTTGAGAATGAATCTCATTTATTACTATTCCACGTGGCACTCTGTTTGCTGGTGTTTTTAGCAAACAATCACTAGTTTTATTAGAAGGTTTGTGAGATCAAACTAGAAAAATCTCAAAGCAATTGCCTTTGAATTGCAAAAGTTTTTGTTTCAAAAAATGTAGAAAAGGGGACGATTTGCAATTGATTAACAGAATTGAAAAGAAAAGAAGCAGTAAATGGTGCAGGAATTGTAAAGAAAAAGAAAAACAAATTGCATTGAATCATAAAAATGGCACACGATCACATACAGGGATTCTTCCACTCGTTTTTCGCTCTGGCTTGGAAGTTAGAGTTTCAGGAATCGGGTGTGTATTGTGATTTTCGCGACCCCTGTTTCTTCTCAGAAACAGTTATTTATACAAGGGAAAAAAGGGGGGAAATTCGAACTAAGTAACTGCCTAACAATTTGAAAATAAGTAACTGCTCCTACTTTCAGCCAAATAACCGCTCCTACTTTCGACCGAAACCGCTCTGTCACGCTTCGACCAACTGCTAGTTTTCAACGCATAACTGCTCTGTTTTCTGTCTGTCGAAGGCTTGCGTCCATTTTCCTCTCTCTTGCTTTTGCTTCCCTGGAAACTTGTCGAGTTTACCTTGCGCATGACCATCTTCTCTGTCGAAATAATTTGGTCTTTGTGAAATAAATATAAGTCAGGCCTTGTTGACCATCTTTAATGAAGCCTGTCGAAATTACAGGCTAACAAATTGCCCCCCAAAAATGTCTTTTTCGACTGAACTTGAGGAGGAAGAAGAGAAAGACATTTTTGAATTTACCATCGAAATAACTTTGCACTTGAATAAAATAGCTGTATACCTGAGGTCACCACTGTTAAGTGTTGTTTCCATATTCAAGCCTTGAACTTGAACAGCCTGTAATTTCGGCAATGTTTTGGCAACTTAAATGCCATGTTTTTACGCTTTCTTTATATTTATTCCAGCGTTATTTTAACTTCTTGTAACGTTGGCTTATACTTTTTCAAGTATTTGCCATTTATACGCAAAATTCTTTCATCAGCGCCGATCTCTTCGACCTCATATGCGCCGTTTGAATAAACTTGTAAAATTTTAAATGGTCCTTCCCAACTTGGGGACCACTTACCAAAGACTCTATCTTTTTTATCTATAGGCAATAGGACCTTCCACACTAGATCACCTGAATCAAAGGTTTTAGACTTAACCTTTTTGTTATAAGTTTTAGCTACCCTCTCTTTCTGCCGAATAAGCGTATCTAAAGCTAATAACCTTTCTTCGTCTAAATCAACCAATTCGTCAAGCATCATATTCCAGTAATAATCAGAGGGAATCTCCCACTGTCTTTGAATTCTTGTTGATTGTAGACAAATTTCAACAGGCAACACTGCATCGTGTCCAAATGTTAGCCTATAAGGAGTAGTGTTGATAGATTCTTTGGGTGAATTTCGACAAGCCCATAATGCTTGATCAAGGGTATTATGCCAATTTTTTGGTTTCTGCCCAACATGTTTTTTAATCAAATTAATAATAACTTTATTGGCAGCTTCTACTCGACCATTGGCTTGCGCATAATATGGTGTCGAAGTTAATAACTTAAAACCAATTTCAGAAGCAAACTCTACCATTTTTTTACCAGTGAAAACTGATCCTTGATCTGTAGTAATGGTTTCTGGAATTCCAAACCTATAAATGATATGATTTTGAATAAACCTTATCACTGCTTCTTGATCAACATTGGCTAAAGGTATAGCTTCAACCCATTTGGTGAAGTAATCAATTCCCACAAGGATATATCTATGGCCCTTCGACGAAGTTGGCTTTATCTCTCCAATCACATCTAGAGCCCAACCTCTAAATGGCCAAGGTTTGACTATGGCATGCAATTCATCTGCAGGTACATGCTGTATCCCAGCATGCTTTTGACACTCTTGGCATCCCTTAGCAAATTCTATGCAATCTTTCAGCATAGTTGGCCAATACATTCCTTGTCGAAATAATAACCACTTCATTTTGTGGCCTACTTGGTGTGAACCACATGCTCCACTATGTGTATCGGAAACTGCTAAATATGCCTCATTTTCACTAAGACATTTTAATAGAACTCCTTCAGGAGTCTTTTTAAACAATTCGTTTCCAATTATCACATAGCTCAAAGCTCTGTATTTTACCTTTTTATTGGTATTTTTTGTGGGATTTTGCAAATATTCCGCAATAGGCCTTTGCCAATCATTATTGGTCATATTATCAAGAGCAAAAATTTCTGCCAAGTCAAAATCACCAAAAAATCGACGTTTTTCGTCAACGACTAGTTCCTCGTTTGCGTTTGTTGCCCCCCCAATTCTTGGTGTTGACAATAGTGACGAAGCATAGTCATCAGAAATGATTTTATCCTTTATTTCGATTAACTCTTCCAGGCTTTGTTTTGAAACTTTATAGCCTGAAGCAATTTGTGCCAATTCATTTGCCACTTGGTTATCAATTCGTGGTAAATGTTCTAAGTGAACAGACTCAAATCTTTTTAACAAAGCATTGGCAACAACAAAGTATCTGATAAGGTGCTCTTTAATGCATTTGTACTCTCTTGTCAATTGTTTGACAACCAACTCAGAGTCACCTTTTATTTCGACATGACTTGCCCCCAGCTCAAGTAAGATTTCAAGGCCTACTATTAAAGCCTCATACTCAGCCTCATTATTGGAACAAACATCCCGAATTTTAAACTTATACTTCGTTGGAATGTTAGTAGGAGATATTATTAAAATACCAATCCCAACTCCATGTTTATGGCTTGAGCCATCAAAGTACAACCTCCAAGGATATATGTCTACAAAACTTAATGTTTCTTCGACAACAGAATGGTCTACTATAAAATCAGCAACCACTTGTCCTTTAATTGATTTTAGAGGTTGATAAGTTAAGTCGTATTCTGACAAAGCCAAAGCCCATTTACCAATTCGGCTATGCATTATTGGTTTCGACAGCATATGCTTAATAACATCAAAATGTGAATAAACAGAAACATCAGCTGGTTTTATATATTGCTTTAACTTTGTACACGAAAAATACAAACAAAGGCACAACTTTTCTATAGGAGAGTACCTCGTTTCGGCATCATTTAAGACCCTACTGAGGTAATAAATGGCTCTTTCGACACCACTATCATCCTCTTGTGCTAACATGCTACCTATTGTTCTATCAGAAGCTGCTATATACAATTTGAGCACTTTGTGTTTAATAATAGGCAACAAAATTGGTGGTTTCATCAAATAAGACTTGATTTCGTCGAAGGCTGCTTGATGCATTGGTTCCCATTTGAACTCTTCTTCCTTCTTCAGTCTTAATAATGGCGAAAAAACTTGTGTTTTGCCACTTAGATTTGATATAAATCTTCGAAGGAAATTGATTTTTCCCAACAATGACTGAAGCTCTTTTTTGGTCGAAGGGGCCTTCGTTTCCATAATTGCCTTAGTCTTATTTTGATTGATTTCAATGCCTTTTTTGTGCACTATAAAACCCAAGAAATCACCTGCACGCACACAAAAGGCACATTTTAATGGATTTAATTTCAATCCATATTTCCTCATTCTTTCAAAAGAACGGCGAAGATGGTCTAAATGACCACTTTCTGAGGAAGATTTAACCACCACATCATCTATGTATACTTGCATAAAATCATCAATAAAATCATGAAACATAGAATTCATGGCCCTCTGATATGTAGCACCAGCATTCTTTAAGCCGAAGGGCATTACTACCCATTCATAAACACCCAATGCCCCTGGACACCTAAAAGCAGTTTTTGACACATCCTCTTCAGCAATGAAGATTTGATTATACCCAGAATAACCATCAAGCATACTAAGATAATCAAATCCTGCTGCTGAATCTATTAGCATTTCTGCCACAGGCATTGCGTATTCATCTTTGGGAGATGCATTATTTAAATCCCTAAAATCTATGCAAACTCTAAGAGTCCCATTTTTCTTTATTACAGGAACTATATTGGCTAACCATTCGACATACCTGGCAGTTCTGATGAATTTGTTTCTGAACAGCCTTTCGATTTCCTCTTTGATCTTAGCCAACACTTGAGGAGCAAATCTTCTTGGCACTTGCTTCACTGGTTTCTTCCCTGGTCGAATTGGTAATTGCATTTCCACTACTTCTCGACTTAACCCAGGCATTTCGTCGTAATCCCAAGCAAAGCAATCTTTGAACTCCCTTAGCAATGTGATGACTTGGATTTTTAGAGAAGCATCAATATTTGCACTAATATAAGTTGGCCTTTTTATTGAGCCATTTCCCAAATCAACTTCTTCTAACGGGTCTTGAGCTTGCATATGCTTTGTCAAATCTCTAGGATCCTTTTCAAAACCTAATGGATCATTATCATAGATACAGTCAAGTTTTTCATCTATGATTATGCCATTTTCTTCATGTAACTCACTGGCTTCGACAGCCATTGTTTGTTGAATAATTTCGGCCTCCATAGCCGCTTTAAACTTGTTTTCGGCCATATAAGCCGTAATTTTGTCCCATGTATTGGGCACTGACATAAGAACACTTTCAAGAACCAGTGTTCCACCCCGTTGGTCGAAAAACACCATCAGGATAGACACTATCATCTCCCATTATTTCTCTTTCCCAAACAAAACCATAATTTGGGTCAAGATGAACTGAGGCAAAAACATTATCCGCAGGGACATATGCCTCATTAGAAGATGAACATGGCGCAATCTTCGCCATTTGTTTCTCAAAGTTTTCCTTGGTAACTTGGTTCACATCAGCACGGAAGTAGCTCTGATCGGCTTCAACATACTCTACCAAACCATCTTCCTTCCACATTACTAAACGTTGATGCAAAGTTGAAGGGACAGCACCAACTCCATGGATCCACTCTCTACCAAGGAGTAAATTAAAATTCGCTTTAGAGGCTATCACTAAGAACAATGTAGTCCTCTTTATGGAACCAACGATTAAGTCCACCTCAATGGCCCCCAAAGAATGGCCAGTTTTGCCTTCATAGTTGCTTAAGACAATGTTATGTGGCCTGAGGTCAGTATCGAACTTACCAATCTTCTTCAAAAGACCATGTGGCATCAAATTCACTGCAGCTCCACCATCCACTAACACTTTGTTAATCCCAACATCATTGACTTTGGCTTGGACATACAGGGGTTTCAAGTGGTTTTGCATACTCATATCTGGCTTCTCGAAGGTAGCCATTTGGTCTTCGACACAACCATTGTTCATCACATAATAACACATTGGCTTATGATGAGCCATATCCTCTGTAAAATCCTCTTCAACGTCATTTGGTACTGTGATAACATCGTACTCCAGAGGCAGTATTGATACCACATTGCAAACAACGTCGAAATCATCCTCAGAATCATTAAAATCAGACTCCATGTCTTCATCCATGTCGAGATCAGCATTTCTTTCTTTCACTGTTGACAATGGAGGAAATATTCTTTCAAGAGCAGGCCTTCTTGACTTTTCTGTTACCACAGCCTTGCCTTTGGCCTTATTCGCTGCACACACATGACTAACAACATCAGCATTCCTCTTTGTGGCAACTTCAACTTTGTGAACCTCACTCTTCGCCACTATCATGCTGCGTGGAACTTGATTATTAGCCAAATGACTTGGAACCTGGTTAATGTCAAAATGTGCCTTCTTCTTCTGTTGTCTTTGGTAACGACGCCACTGTGTTCTAGTCATAGGGTTCTTACCCTTATAGTTATTCTTATAATTAAACTTAATAGCATCAGTACCTGGCTTGACAGCTTTAGCACGTTGATTATTGGGCACCCACTCTTCGACAGGAGCACTAGCACTTGGGACAAAGGATTTACCTGTTGACAGCTTCAAATACCCTTTTGCTGAGGACTTCTCCTTAGCAAATTGTCGTTTACTTGTTGAAAGCTTTGTTGACACCTTAGCCTCATAGCCAGGAAGATCTCCTTTTGCAAAGTCGAATTTTGGCCTGTTATCAAGCCATTTTCTTTTGCGTTGTTGTTGATCCTGATAACCTTCGACAGCTTTAGCTACTTCTTTATCGAAAACAGCACTGCACCTTGGGCAAAGCATAACTTCAGAATTATTCCACTTACACCGATTGAGGAAATCTATCAATTCTTCCTCAGCCTTTGGATACACAGCATGTATCTTCCCATCATATTCTTTTAGGGTCACTTCCTGTTTTCTACCTTCAGCATACACAAAACCTTTTAATTTCTCGGTGGCAGTCTTGACACACTTAGGAGGGTCTGCCAATTGAGCATCCACCATGCCTACATCAGCTTCGACAGGTTCAGAGTACATAGCTTCAGCCTTAGGCAATGGATCAACATCAATCTGCATAGGAGCTTTTATTTTCTTATCAGCAAATTTGAGTCTTCCTTCGTCAATTGCTTTTTGCACAATATCCCTGAAGAGCACACAACGGTCAGTGTTATGTCCCAAAAAATTATGGAACTTACAATAACCCTTTTTCTTTCTTTGGTCAAGAGTTGGTATTTTAAGGCCTTTAGGCACTAATATTTGACCATCAGTTACTAAAAGATCAAAAATTTCATCACATTTCGTAACATCAAAAGTATAAGTCTTAGGCATAAATCTATCGTTCTTAGGCTCTACAGGGTTATTCCCATTCGCAGGCCTTAATAATTTACAGGTATAAGGAGGACCAGGCTTAAGTTCAGCCACGTCTATCTCCTCTTCTTCGACATTACTATATGTAACGTCAAATTCTTCTTCGACATATGCCACTTTTTCTTTCTTATGATACCTATTCGACCTAGATTTTTCCTCTCTAAGCCTTTCAACTTGTCGAACTCTATCAGCCAAATGAGCCATATCTCGCAAATGAGATGTGTCTAATTTCTTTCTAATTGAGTAATCAAGGCCACCAGCAGCCATTTCGACAAGCTCATGTTCAGGGACTTGTGTGAAGCAACGAGATTTCAACAGCCTAAATCTGTTTAAGTAATCATCAATAGTTTCAGGCATTTTGCGCCGAATACTAGCCAATTCTTTAAGACTAATTTTCGACTGGCCCATGTAAAACTGTGCATGGAATGCCTTTTCTAATTGCCCCCATGTGAACATAGAACCAGGGGGTAAGGTCGTGAACCAAGTGAAAGCATTTTTAGTTAGAGAATTTGGAAAATATTTCATCTTCAAATTCTCATTTTGTGCTAAGTCCCCAGCCTCAGTCAAGAAACGAGCAATGTGTTCGACTGTGGACTCATTTGTATCACCACCAAACTTAGTAAACTTGGGAACTTTCCATCCCCTTGGTAACTCAGTTTGTAATACATATTCACATAATGGTGATACGAAGTTAGGCCTTTGTAAACCTATGTTAAGGCCATTTTGCGCCAAAATAGTTTCGACTAAAGTAGCTATATTGTTCTCTGCGCCAGCATTGTGTTGTTGCATTTGTCGAACAACTTCATCAGCGTTCTGGTGTCTATTTACCACAACTACTTCAGGGACGTGGTTTACCGTCCCTTGTAGTTCGCCTACAACTGTCGACGCTTCGACTGCAACTGCTTCTTGGGGGTTAACTGGCGACGCATTACCCGCAATAATAGGAACGTGCCTATTATTAACCGCTGGAACCCCAAAAAAGTCTGCAATCCTACTCATCTGATTTGCCAACATTTGGTAACTGTTATTGGTATTTTGAATCAATGGATTGAAAACTGTACCAATTTGTTGGGTAAGCATATTAACCATATCGTGATTACTCTCGTTTACTTGCTGTCTTAAGGCCAACAAAGATGTATTGGTTAACGCTGGGGGATTTCGACCAAATACGCTCTCAGAAGAGACATGTGTAGGGGAAAAGGTCGAAATATGTGGCATTCCAGTAGGCATGCCACACATTCCCAAAGGAAATGGGGGTAGATGCACGTTATTCAAACGTGGGTCTAAACCGTTTCCGATTGCCATGTAAGGGCTATGAAGCCCTGCACTTAACGGCAAAGACATAGGCAGAGATGCCATTTCTGACTGCGTTGAACCAACATTAGTCATTGATAATGAAGAAACGGTTATCGACGATGATGGTCCTGCGCTAATGTTTGCAGAATCCATTGTTGTTCCTTGCACTTGTGAAACCACAGGGTTGGAACTAGACGCATTATTCGTACTGGACCGAACCATTTTACCACTTCTTAAGTGCATACAACAGCGGATACAAATAAGAGAGTATAAACATGAACAAAATCAAAGGCAAAGTCCCACCGGGCGTGCCAATTTGTTTGCTGGTGTTTTTAGCAAACAATCACTAGTTTTATTAGAAGGTTTGTGAGATCAAACTAGAAAAATCTCAAAGCAATTGCCTTTGAATTGCAAAAGTTTTTGTTTCAGAAAATGTAGAAAAGGGGACGATTTGCAATTGATTAACAGAATTGAAAAGAAAAGAAGCAGTAAATGGTGCAGGAATTGTAAAGAAAAAGAAAAACAAATTGCATTGAATCATAAAAATGGCACACGATCACATACAGGGATTCTTCCACTCGTTTTTCGCTCTGGCTTGGAAGTTAGAGTTTCAGGAATCGGGTGTGTATTGTGATTTTCGCGACCCCTGTTTCTTCTCAGAAACAGTTATTTATACAAGGGAAAAAAGGGGGGAAATTCGAACTAAGTAACTGCCTAACAATTTGAAAATAAGTAACTGCTCCTACTTTCGGCCAAATAACCGCTCCTACTTTCGACCGAAACCGCTCTGTCACGCTTCGACCAACTGCTAGTTTTCAACGCATAACTGCTCTGTTTTCTGTCTGTCGAAGGCTTGCGTCCATTTTCCTCTCTCTTGCTTTTGCTTCCCTGGAAACTTGTCGAGTTTACCTTGCGCATGACCATCTTCTCTGTCGAAATAATTTGGTCTTTGTGAAATAAATATAAGTCAGGCCTTGTTGACCATCTTTAATGAAGCCTGTCGAAATTACAGGCTAACACACTCATACAGCAATTTGGTAATTAATATCCTTTTTGGTAATTAATGTTTTGTAGATACTATACATAATAAAGACTAAAGAATTTTTTTTTCTAATGTATCCAAATTGTATTCAAAAAAATTATTTAATTTATCAACACTCAAAGACTTTTTGATTGAGAGTTATTTAAGTATATTTTCTAAGAAAAATTAATTAGTGCCACTTTGACTATTAAAATTTCCCCCTCCCCAATTTTTTTAAAAATAATTAATTAAAAACTTATATTATATAAAAAAATTCATTATGAATATAAGTTAAGTGACTGATTTGATTTAAGTTTTATGTCAGGAGAAGTTTATGAGTATTATAATTAATCACTTTTTTTACAAAATTATAATGAATCACTTATTAAATCGCTTTCATGCATATTCAATCTATTTTATTGTATTTTACATTTCAAACTTAATAATATAAGGTTTTGCGAATTATTAAAATTACATTTTAGAATGCACCTTAAGGCCCAAATTCTTAGATGTTAGTCTCTTAGACATGTCACGTAATAATAATAATAACAATAATAATAATAATAATAATAATAATAATAATAATAATAATAACAATAATAAAGCACGTGGAAAAACACAACTCTTTTTTCACTTAGAAACAACTTAATGTGACAGGCTACATGTAATTTAATATTCTAAGTAGTTTTTATATTTGAAAATTCTATTATAATTTAATGATTTATCTCTAGATTAATTTTACAAATAAATAAAAGACTACTCTTTCTTCTTTATAGCCAATTCTTCTAATATCATTAGTTAAAATTTTAAAAATAAGTTACAGTCCAGAATTTTCAAGGTTTGTTAAAAAAATTCTTGGAAAAAATGTCACATTATTATTGCCTCTGAATAATGAAATTCACGTTTTCTTTTCCTATTTTTTGAAATTAAAAATTTCTGAAATAAACTCTCAACGAGTAAAAACATTTTTTTGGTTCATTTTTGTCCTTGGTTGATACACTTAAAAATAGAAAAGAAAACGTGTATTTTAACTGTTTGGGCAAAAAAAGTTAACAACTGGTTCGGACAACTTGAAGCATTTGGTTCGGACAACTTTTGGAGAAGGCAATGGTTCAAGGTTCAAGGGTTTAATCGTGTTTGAACCAGAGCGGTCAATAAACTGGTGAACACACTTTTTTTTTTAGATAGGTAAACTGGTGAACACACTGATTATATAATATATTAAGTGATAAAATGCAAATAAGTGGTGAAGAATTGGAAGAAATGTTATAAGTAGTAAACATACAATAAAATGAAAATATACAATATAATATTATAAATTAAGTGGTAAAGAATTGGAAGAAATGAAAAATATTAAAAAGACATTATGACTGGAAATAAACTTAAAAGTTAATAAGGCGTTTCATAGTCCCCACTGCAGCCCCCATTTTTTTTTGTACAAACACTTACTACAGAGAGCAGCAACATAGAAAGAAAAAGGCTGAACGAGACGATGAAAGACATGACAACATCAAAGAGAGTGTATATGTGAGAGTGTTTGGGAGAGAGAACGGATGAATAAGCCTTTAATGAAAACTAAGAGAGTGTTTGAGTAGCATTATTGTTCCTAAATTAGTCCCACATTGGATATGTATAGCTTTAGCAACGTGAGTGATTGTTATAAATTGAACATCAGGATCTTGCTTGAAGTAAAATTTGTGCATTGGCCAGTAGCCATGTTTGCTCAGAACACATGGGGTGCATTGGGCAACCATTTTTCTATTTAAAAAACGAACTTTTTCCCTGAACTGTTTTAAACTGTATGTTCTCCAGTTATAGCAGTTTAAATGTTCAACCGTTTTGGGCCTCAACCGAACCGCTTCCCTCTTCGGTTTGTGGTTCAACTTATCAGTCCGATTTTCTAAACCGTGGTTTTTAGTCCAAATAGAAAGTATATACATTGCTAACATACTACTACTAAAAAGCAATTAAGAGTATGTTAGCCTATGCCTGGTATTTAGTCCAAATAGAAAGTGTATACATTGCTAACATATTACTACTAAAAAACAAGTGTGAGTATGTTAGCATATGCCTTCTTCACGTATATTATCATATTATATGATTAGCTGTTAAACTTTGTTGCTGTAAAATTAACAAAATCATTTTTGATGAACAAGATAATTTTCTCATGAGTTTAGTTGGTTATCACCTATCAACAGAATGATATTTACATATATACTGTTTTGCAACTTGGGGAAGGAATTAGTGACAAGTTTATGAAATTGAAGGTTGTAGCATTGAATGATTGATTTGCATGGGTGTTGCTAATATTGCTTTGAAGACAAGGAGTCAAAGAGTTATCTTGATGAAATTCAAGTTACATTCGAGAGGGAGTTTTCGAATTTGATAATTCTCTATGGTGGCTGCTGCAATATCTGATATAAAAGTTAGTAGAATTGATGGAAAACGATAGATAGCAGAAATGCAAAAGGGGAAGAACCCAAAAACATGTAGGGTTGTGTTTACCTTGGATTTTGGTAAACACCGCTAGTTTGAAATTGCTTCTGCTTGCAGGATCAACTAGTAAATCCTAAGACCGTTTGTGTTTAAAGTTTTTCCAGAATTGCGCGTTTAAAAGTAAAAAGAAGAAGATAACCGTCGATTTCTCCGCGAAACCGTCGAATTACTCCAAATGAGGGAGGATAAAACAAAGAAAATTTGCATGAAACGTAAAGAAAAGGAAAATTAAAATTGCATTAATTTAAAGGGGTGGTGCACAAGATCATACATGCGTTCCTTGTACTCGTTTCTCAGTGCGTGTCGGTACTTTGAGCGTGGAAACTTGGTATGAGAGATTGTGACTCGTTTTTCCTATGAGAAACTACTATTTATACAAATAGAAAATAACTGTACAAAGTTTAAAAAATGTAACTGCTACGTGCTCTTGGTAACGGTTACTTGATCCTACTTCGACATCAGCCTCCAACTCCTTCTTGTCGAAATATCTGTCTTCAGCTTCTTCGACTTAGCCAAATCTGAGGTCGAAATCTACTTGATGTAACTTGATAGCTTAATTCATTTCAGTGTCGAAATTGATACTTGTCTCTTGAAATACAAGGTCAAACTTTAAAAATAAATCAAACCTCGTTGACTGCATTTAATTTAGCCTTTCGAAATTACAGGCTAACAAATTGCCCCCTTCAAAAATGTCTTTTTCGACAGGAGTTATGTGAATGACAGAAAAAGAGCATTTTTGAACTCAATGTCGAAATAGGTTTTACACTTGATCGGAATATTTCACCTACCTGACGTCATCACTGTTAAATGTTGTTGGCGTTATTCCTATATTGGTGTACCATGTGGCCTTCCACGTTCTGCTTGTAATTCTGACAATGCTCATATGGCAATCAGAATTTCTTTTGAATGCCACGTACTTACGCTTTCTTTATCTTTATTCCAGCGTTATCTTAACTTCTTGCAATGTTGGTTTATATTTTTTCAAGTATTTGCCATTTATACGCAAAATTCTTTCATCAGCGCCAATCTCTTCGACTTCATATGCGCCGTTTGAATAGACTTGTAAAATTTTGAATGGTCCTTCCCAACTTGGGGACCATTTACCAAGGACTCTATCTTTTCTATCCATAGGTAAGATAACTTTCCAAACTAAATCTCCCACGTCGAAAGTCTTCAATTTGACTCTTTTGTTATAGGCCTTAGCCACTCTTTCTTTTTGTCTTGTGAGCATATCTAATGCACTGAGCCTATCTTCATCTAAATCAACTAATTCATCTAACATCATATTCCAATAATGATCAGACGGGATTTCAAATTGTCTTTGAATCCTAGTTGATTGGAGACAAATCTCTACTGGCAATATTGCATCATGCCCAAAAACAAGTTTAAAAGGAGTACTATTGATTGACTCTTTGGGAGATGTTCGACATGCCCATAAAATTTGGTTAAGTGTCCTATTCCAATTCTTGGGTTTTTGCCCAACATGTTTTTTAATCAAACTAACAATAATTTTATTGGCTGCTTCAACTTGACCATTTGCCTGAGCATAATATGGTGTCGAACTTAACAATTTATACCCATTGTCAGCAGCAAATTCGACCATTTTCTGACCAATAAAAATTGAACCTTGGTCTGTGGTGATAGTTTCAGGCACACCAAATCTATATAATATATGGTCTTGAATAAAATTAATCACTGCTTCTTGATTAACATTGTTTAAAGGAACAGCTTCCACCCATTTAGTGAAATAATCTATTCCTACTAATATGAATAGGAGAATACCCTGTACTTGCATTTTCTGCAAATGTAGACGAATTTGTCTGAAGGCCTGCCATCAATGCTGTTGGCATGCCATATGGTAAAACCCTTCCACTCATAGTAAATGGCATATTTCCAATCATTGGATTTGCCATCAAAGGACTCGTTGGTCTTACTATTGATGGCACAGAAGCCATTGTATTAACATTTGTTAATGCTGCAGTGGTCATCATTGACACAGGAGTAATTATGGGAGAAGTTATAGCGGTTACTCCCATTGTTGTCGAAGAAGGCATAGCGACGGTTATGCCTGCGACATTTGCAGCGTTAACGTCACTAACTGACGCTTGTTCTTGTGTACTTTGTGCATTTGATGTAGAAGCATTACTTGTACTAGAGTGTGCCATCTCTGGAAGATGTTTACCACTCCTTAATTGCATGTACAGACAAACACAAAGATTAAGAATTTAACGAAAAACTTTTAAAATTAGCACAAAGGTCCCACTGGGCGTGCCAATTTGTTTACCTTGGATTTTGGTAAACACCGCTAGTTTGAAATTGCTTCTGCTTGCAGGATCAACTATTAAATCCTAAGACCGTTTGTGTTTAAAGTTTTTCCAGAATTGCGCGTTTAAAAGTAAAAAGAAGAAGATAACCGTCGATTTCTCCGCGAAACCGTCGAATTACTCCAAATGAGGGAGGATAAAACAAAGAGAAAATTTGCATGAAACGTAAAGAAAAGGAAAATTAAAATTGCATTAATTTAAAGGGGTGGTGCACAAGATCATACATGCGTTCCTTGTACTCGTTTCTCAGTGCGTGTCGGTACTTTGAGCGTGGGAACTTGGTATGAGAGATTGTGACTCGTTTTTCCTATGAGAAACTACTATTTATACAAATAGAAAATAACTGTACAAAGTTTAAAAAATGTAACTGCTACGTGCTCTTGGTAACGGTTACTTGATCCTACTTCGACATCAGCCTCCAACTCCTTCTTGTCGAAATATCTGTCTTCAGCTTCTTCGACTTAGCCAAATCTGAGGTCGAAATCTACTTGATGTAACTTGATAGCTTAATTCATTTCAGTGCGAAATTGATACTTGTCTCTTGAAATACAAGGTCAAACTTTAAAAATAAATCAAACCTCGTTGACTGCATTTAATTTAGCCTTTCGAAATTACAGGCTAACAGGTTGATATTGAGATATCTTTGTTACAAGCACTACTCTCTAAGCTTTGAGTATTTTTGTTACTCAATCTTGATTGGGAGGTAGGTGACTCGGTAGTGGATCGCCTTGACCAAATATATGACTTGACATGACCATGAAATGAAAAATAAACACCACATACTACTACTACTCACACCTGAGTTTGAACTCAGCAGCCAACGTCTCCATGCCACTAAAATTGCCAAGGCAACCAACAGTCGAGAGACAAATCACCGCAATATGATATTGTTCTTTTGTTTTTTGACAATGATATTGTTCTTAAAAATAACAAATTAATATAAATTTTTGATAGTTTATTTACTTATACACGAGTTTTTCTACTAACTTAAAAAATATAAATTATTTGGCAACAATTTTCAATAGCATACTTATACCCGTGCGTGCACGTGTCAATTATTCTAGTGTTCAATAAAGCAGAAAAGAGATTCAACTTCAATGCATTAACATTAACAATAAATACAAGAAAAAGGAGTTGCAGATTCCACATAGCAACATGATTTTAGATTTGAAAATCCAACTTTAGCGTAAGTGTTAAGATTTGATGACAACGATACCCAATGCTTGAGAAACATTAAGCCTAATAAAATAAAAAGGAACAGTGAAATATATAGGCCTACATTGAATATTAAGGAGGTATAGTGACACAATATGAGGCAATTAAAATGATGCATTGTACAATTATTGTGATGGCCTCAACTTATTTATGCAATGAATCTGAATGCTAGCTGGCTGAGTGACCAATAAAAGCCATAGCCTTGCGGCATAACATTACATTACATGAACAAGATAATTGGTATTTATCGCTTTGGATAATCCGAAAACATTTAATTAAAATGATGGATATAGAAAAAAAATTAGAAAAATGTACTAAATTGTATAGCTAATTCTTCTTGCCTTCTTCACCACCTTCTTCTATGTAAGTTTTCTTCCTTCTATCAGCCCTAGCAAGGATACAAATGAGAAAAAAACACGTGGCATAAATCCCATGAACCTTCCAATTAGTCTTGGGGGGTTGCCTTAACACGACCCTATGAAACACCGACATATAGTAATGTAGCCCAACGGCGAAGCCCACAAATGTTTGGGCCAGGCCCAGAAACTTGGAGCCCAATCCAGAATCCGTGGAGAAAACCAAAACGAGATACATGAGAAGCATGAGAAGGTAGAGAACGTAAGCGAGAGTTTGTATGATCTGAAGACAGACATAGGTGGACTGCGAAGTAGAGTAAAAAAACTTTAATGGCTCAACACCAGAAACCAAAGAGGAAAGAGAGAGAATCGAGAAGTAGATCGAGAGATAAGCTTGAATGAAGATCAAAACCTTTTGAAGTGAGAAATAAGCTTTGATTTTATTCAAAAGGAGTGAAGCAAAAAGTAAAGGGATCAAAACGCATGCACATGAAAGTAAAACGGCAATAGTAGGTGCATATTTATTACCAACGTAAGGTTTGAAACCTTTTGTGATTTCTTTGTTGGCTTTTGTAATGTAAGCTTTTGAGGTTGTTGAGATTCGTTCTAAATCTGGGATCAGTGTTTGTTGAAACTTAACTGGTAGATCTTTGAATTCTGCAACTAAATCAGCGTCTTCATCGTCAAATAACCAATTAGGTGGTGATTGTTGTTTCTTGTTGCTCTGTTTGTTTTTGTTTTGCTTCTTCTCTGACTCCACTTGATCTACCTTAGTGGTTTCTTTGTCTTTTGTGGCGGTGGCTTTTGTCGTTTTGTTCTTGGCGTTGGTTGTTTTTGCGAGATCCAGTGGTACTGACTTCTTGGTTGAAGTGGAAACGGAATTGTTTGGTTTTGTCACTTTTGTAGAGTTGGTGAAGGCTTTTGATGTGGAATTCAGCTTCTTGGTTTTGAAGGATGTGGAATTGTTATTGAGCTTCTTGAGACTAGTGTCGGTGAGAGTGGTTTTTGAGGAGTTGAGTTTGGTTTGGTTTTTGGAGGAGGAAAGGTTGTTGTTGTTATTGGATTTGATGGTTTTTGTTTGGTTTTTGGAAGAATTAAGGTTGGTGCTGGGTTTGATCAACTTGGTCTGGTTTTTGGTACTAGATTTCTTTTTCAAAGGTTGTTCAAACTCTTCTTCTAGCTCCAATATTCTTCTTCTGCTACCACTAATACTAGACAACTTCTGTTGTTGAGGTTCGGAAAATGCGCTGAAGCAAAGGGAAACAGAAAGGAAGAAGAGAACAGAGAGAAGGAGCGCCTTTCTGGAACAAAAGTACGTTAGTGGAGCCATTTGTGAATGCACAGTGCTTCCTTCAAGATCTAAAGGGCCAAGTGGTACAAATAACTAGAATCTAGATGTAAAGTATTTACACCAATAGATATTGGCAATGAGGCTCGAATTTGTATAAAAATTATGATGTGGAGAGAGAAAGAGAGAGGTCGGCGGAGTGGGGAGTGAGAGAGTGATTGTATTGAATGGTTTTATAGTTAGAGAGAGAGAGAGAAGAGAGGAGAGGAAGCACAGGAAGTGGAGTGAGATCGGAAGTATTTATTACGAGTGTGAGAAGATAGAGGAGGATGAGACCCATCACATGGCGCATGGAAACATTGTAAACTAGGATTCCCTACCCACGCGGTTTTACTTCTTTTTCCTGTGTGAACGAACTCTTTTCTCTCTACTACTCATCACTGCTCTGTGTGGACCTCAACTTTTATTTATATTTTTATTTTTATGTTCCAACAAACAACTCTTCTTAGCAGCACTTTTCTTCATAATTGAGATCAAACAACGACTTCCATATAGGTCAATAATTTCAATAAGTTTGGTAACCAAGTGACAATTTTTTTGACGGATTCTGCCTGCCTATACTAGAACGTTGAAAGGGAATACAATAATACCAAACTTTCACAGAAATCAAACACTCATTTTTAA
This sequence comes from Astragalus glycyphyllos, assembly GCA_963573325.1. Classification (NCBI taxonomy): domain Eukaryota; kingdom Viridiplantae; phylum Streptophyta; class Magnoliopsida; order Fabales; family Fabaceae; genus Astragalus; species Astragalus glycyphyllos. Next base: position 44,927,174 of record OY754307.1, read on the forward strand.
CATTTGCAAAAAATTGAACCTTTTACCTAATCCATTATAAGTGACGCTCTCACGTTTATTGGCACAAATAGAAAGGGTTTTACTTCTTTTTTGGAGGCATCAACCGAATCCACTCATTGTCTTTCATGGGGTGTTTTTGATTAGGTTGGCCTTAGCCGAATATATTAGGTTGGCCTCAACCGAATCACACTGTTAGCTTGTAATTTCGACAGGCTAAATTAAATGCATTCAACGAGGTTTGACTTATTTTTAAAGTTTGACCTTGTATTTCAAGAGACAAGTATCAATTTCGACACTGAAATGAATTAAGCTATCAAGTTGCATCAAGTAGATTTCGACCTCAGATTTGGCAAAGTCGAAGAGGCTGAAGATAGATATTTCGACAAGAAGGAGTTGGAGGCTGATGACGAAGTAGGATCAAGTAACCGTTACCAAGAGCACGTAGCAGTTACATTTTTTAAACTTTGTACAGTTATTTTCTATTTGTATAAATAGTAGTTTCTCTTAGGAAAAACGGGTCACAATTTCACTACAGAACGCTCACGCTCTAACTTCCAACACATTACAGAGAAAACGAGCAAAGAGAAGAATGTATGATCTGTGCACCAACCCTCTTTACAATTAATGCAATTTTAATTTGTTTTCTTCTTTGCTTTTTTGCAATTTTTTCCTTTGTTTTATTCTCCCTCATTGAGGAAACTCGACGGTTTCGCGCGAGATCGACGGTTATCTTCTTCTTTTACTTTTAAACTCCAAGAACACAAGTAATTCTGGGAAAAACTTTAAGACAAATGGTCTTAGGATTTACTAGTTGATCCTGCAAACAGAAGCAATTTCAAACTAGCGGTGTTTATCAAAATCCAAGGTAAACAAATTGGCACGCCCGGTGGGACGTTTGTGCTAATTTTAAAAGTTTTTCGTTGAAGTCTTAAACTTTGTGTTTGTCTGTGCATGCAATTAAGGAGTGGTAAACATCTTCCAGAGATGGCACGCTCTAGTACAAGTAATGCTTCTGCATCAAATGCACAAAGTACACAAGAACAAGCGTCAGTTAGTGACGTTAACGCTGCAAATGTCGCAGGCATAACCGTTGCTATGCCTTCTTCGACAACAATGGGAGTTACCGCTATAACTTCTCCCATAATTACTCTTGTGTCAATGATGACCACTGCAGCATTAACAAATGTTAATACAATGGCTTCTGTGCCACCAATAACAGGACCAATGAGTCCTTTGATGGCAAATCCTATGATTGGAAATATGCCATTTACTATGAGCGGAAGGGTTTTACCGTATGGCATGCCAACAGCATTGATGGCAGGTCTTCAGACAAATTCGTCTACATTTGCAGAAAATGCAAGTATAGGGTATTCTTCTATTCATAGTTCAACGGAGGGCATCCATAGTCGAAATGCCCAAACTAATTTGACTACAACATCTTTGTTGGCATTAAGATAACAAATGGATGATAGCAATCATGATATGGTCAATATGTTAACACAACAAATTGGTACTGTGTTTAATCCTTTGATACAAAACACTAATAACAGTTACCAAATGTTGGCAACACAAATGGTAAGGATTGCTGATTTCTTTGGTACTCCACCAGTACATCACCAGCAAATTCCCCAAATCCAAAATGCTAGGCCTCTAGAGATACCTGTAGAAAGGCCTAACAACGCAATTCCTATGAGTCAGGGAAACCAAGGACAACAACAAATTGTCGAAGAGCCTATGAGGATAGAGGCAATCCCTGAAGTTGTGTTGGTGAATAGAAACCAAAATGCTGACGAAGTGGTCAGACAAGTGCAACAAAACAATTTTGGAGCACAAAACAATCTAGCTAATATGGTCGAAACTATTTTAGCCCAGAATGGCCTTAACTTAGGTTTACATAGGCCTAATTTTGTGTCGCCCTTGTCAGAATACACCTTACAAACAGAGCTGCCTAGGGGATGGAAAATTCCCAAGTTCACTGGAGAAACCAGTGAATCTACCGTCGAACACGTGGCTCGTTATTTGATTGAGGCTGGCGATCTAGCACACAATGAGAATTTAATGATGAAATACTTTCCAAATTCTCTAACTAAGAACGCCATCACATGGTTCACTATACTGCCTCCAAATTCAATTTTTAATTGGAGTCAATTAGAAAAGGCCTTCCATGAGCAGTTCTATATGGGTCAATGTAAGATTAGTCTTAAAGAACTGGCTAGCGTTCGACGCAAGGGGGCAGAATCTATTGATGATTATCTCAATAGATTTAGACTACTCAAAGCAAGGTGCTTTACTCAAGTGCCTGAGCATGAGTTAGTCGAAATGGCTGCTGGTGGTCTAGATTACACTATAAGAAAGAAACTAGACACACTACATTTAAGATATATGGCACAATTGACTGATAGAGTTCGACCAGTCGAAAGACTCAAAGCCGAAAAAGCGAGAACAGGTAGATTCCAAAGTAAGAAAGAAAAGGTTGCTTATGTCGAAGCTAATGACAGTGACCAAGAATACGACATATCTTATGAAGATGTCGAAGAAGAGGTTAACATTGCAGAACTAAAACCAGGACCTCCTTATATTTGCAAGTTGTTAAAACCTTCTGGTGGCAAAAATTCGGTGGAACCTAAGAATGATAAATTTGTCGCAAAAACTTACACTTATGATGTATCTAAATGTGACGAAATATTTGATCTGCTTGTGGCTGATGGTCAAATCTTAGTGCCTAAGGGCCTAAAGATTCCACCATTAGAATAGCGACAGAAAAGAGGCTTTTGTAAGTTTCATGGTTTCTTAGGTCATAACACTTCCCGTTGTGTCATTTTCAGGGATTTGGTTCAAAATGCTATCAACGAAGGAATACTGAAATTTGGTGACAAGTCTAAGCCACCAATGAGGATTGATACTGATCCCTTGCCAACAGTTGATGCATTGCTGGTCGAAGTTGATCTCAATGTGGTCGAGGTCACAGAAGATGTTGCTGAAAATGCTAAGGCAGAGAAAGCTGTCGACAAGGTTGATGTCGAAATGGTCACTGATGACTAGTATGCTGAAAAGATGAAGATAGTATATCCAAGGGCTGAAGAAGAATTGATTGATTTTCTCAATCGCTGCAAAATCAACAATACTGAAGTCATGCTTTGTCCTAGGTGCAGTGCTGTCTTCGACAAAGAGGCTACCGAGAATCTTGAGGGATTCAAGCCTCAACTGAAACGTAAAGGAAAGTGGGTTGACTAAAGGCCAAAGTTCAGTTACAATGACAGAGGGATCCAATATAAGTTTACTTCGACAAGGAATCCTCAGAAAGGTCAGATTAGGACTTATGTTCCTCCAGCAAAGTCACCTATGGAGAAACGGGTGCATTCTAGTGGAAAGAGCACTGGGTATTACCCAGTGTATTATGCTGGAAAGGATGTTAGAAATCAACAAGAACCAGCAAAATTGGTCAGGGGCAGCACTAGTGCTACTAACTAAAATAAGGCAACTGAATCTAACAAGTATGCCTATAACAATAATTACAAAGGGAAGAACCCTATGACGAGAACTTAATGGCGTAGATATCAACGCCAGAAGAAAGTTGCTGCTGCAGGCAAGGTGGAAAATTCCAACAAAGAGAAAGGCAAACAAACACCTTCAAAGTCTCTTGAAATGGCTAGAAAGCCAGCTACTGAAAGGATATTTCCACCACTTTCAGTGATCAAAGAGGGTCTCAACATAGATGAAGAAATAGGCTCAGATTTCGCTGATTCTGGGTCAGAGTTCGACGTCTTGTGTGGTGTAGTCTCAATCCTCCTGATTGAGTATGACGTGGTTTCGGAAGTAAACGACGTCGAAGAGGATTTCGACGAAGAAACCACTTACAAACCCATCTGTTATTATGTCCTCAAGAATGGTTGTGTGGAAGAACAACATGCTTTCTTTGAGAGACCTGATTGTGGGATGAGGAATCATCTCAAACCTTTGTATATCCAAGCAAAGGTGAACAATGTTGGGGTAAGCAAATCTTGGTTGATGGTGGCGCTGCTGTGAACCTGATGCCACAACATATGCTGAAGAGGATTGGGAAGTGTGAAACGGATCTGAAAACACACAACGTAATCCTTACCAACTATGAAGGTAAAAGTGGCCACTCTCTTAGAGCCATATAAGTTGACCTATCTGTTGGAAGCATTAGAAGGCCAACTATGTTTATGGTGATTTCAACCAAGGCAAATTATAATATGCTGTTGGGAAGGGAATGGATCCATGCTGTGGGGGCAATTCCTTCGACAGTTCACCAAAGGCTCGTTATTTGGAGAGAAGATGGCCTAGTTGAAAACATTGAGGGTGATCAAAGCTATTTCAAGGCTGAGGATAGTGAGGTCATTGACGAAGACAACTACCCACAAGGCTATGTCAGGCCTACAGGGTGGGAAGGACCATAAATAATTATTTATGGATGAACCCATTGTATGGGATAGGATTACGGCCTATGTGGCCGAAAATAAGCAAAAAGCGGTTTTAGAAGCTGACTTAACAATTAGTTGATGAAGCCGCTGAAGATAAAAATAAAGACAACATTGTCGAAAACCAGAGGCTTGATTGCGTCTATGATGACGAGCCTTTAGGTTTTGAAAAAGATCCAATGGGTTCAACCAAAAGGATCCAAGCACAAGATCCCTTAGAAGAAATTGATTTGGGAGATGGCTCAATAAAAAGGCCAACATACATTAGTGCTAAGATTGATCAAGAGTTGAAGGCGCAGATTGTTGAATTGCTGAAGGAGTACAAAGACTGCTTTGCATGGGATTACAATGAAATGCCAGGGTTGAGTTGGGAAGTTGTTGAAATCAGACTACCAATTCGACCAGGAAAGAAGCCAGTGAAGCAGACACTAAGAAGATTTGTGTAACACCCCAATCTCTGTGTGTTGGGGTCCTTTTATTATGTGATTATTTTATGAATTATTGTTAATGGATAAGATTAAATCATTTTAAGTTAGTATGTATTTGAGCTATTAAATTTAGTTGAAATCACATTTAAATGTATTTTTATATGCTATAGTAATATCTTGTTATTATTTGATTTTTAGAAACACTGTATTTGAAATATTATTATTTTACTTTGCTTATTTTATTTTATGAAGTATTGGTGTTTAAAGTATAATCGATTTTTAGAAATTATTTTGGGTTATGGAGGTGTTCAAATGATATCTATATTTAAAATGGGCTTTAAAAATGAACAAAAAACTGATTTTGGGCTTATTTACTCGCACACACCCCCTGTTTCGCTGATTACACCGCTGCCCACTTAAACCATTCACGCGGCCCAGTCCTGAGCCCGACCCGGTTCTGTTTCTTCTTCTTACTTAGCTGAAAAATACAGAACCGGTAAAACCCTAGAGAGCTCCTTCTTCAATTTCGTTCTCCTTCATCAAGCCACGGCTGAACCTCAAACCCCACGTTCCCACTCGAAATCAGTCACTGGACACGATTCTGCCCTCAGTTTGAGCCATTGGAGCGCGGTTCCACCAGTAACAACAGCGATAGAATTCGTGCTATAGACCCAAATCAGAGTTCTTTCCATTCGTTCTATGCTCCCTTCTCCCATCTCCCATCTCCGAGGACCTGCGCAACCAACCTCATAGCTCACGTTTCAATTCGGTGAGCATAAAGTCTTTTATATCAGGATTTCAATATAATATTATAACTACAATGATATTTTCGTTGAGTTTATGGCACTTATAATTAATATAGCACACTCCAACAATTGATATATTGGCACTTATATTTCCAACTTGTTGAGTTTATGGAATAGCTATAGATGTGTTTGCCTTAAACTAAAGGCAAAATAACCATGTTGGGGCAAAAAAATTTTTATTTACCACATTTTGGTTTATTTACTAAAGTAGGGCAAATTTTTTTTATAGCTCAGAAGTCGCCCTCCCTCAGGGTGACTTCTGAACTGTGATTTGCAATTTTTTTTAAAATGCAGCTCAGAAGTTGCCCCCCCCCCCCCCCAAGTAGGGCAAATTTTTTTTATAGCTCAGAAGTCGCCCTCCCTCAGGGTGACTTCTGAACTGTGATTTGCAATTTTTTTTTAAAATGCAGCTCAGAAGTTGCCCCCCCTCCCCCCAAGGTGACTTCTGAACTGTGTTTTGCAAAAAAAAATTTAAATGCAGTTCAGAAGTCGCCCCCCCCCCCCCCCCCCAATGGTGACTTCTGAACTGTGTTATGCAAATTTTTTATTTAATTATAAATTAATATATAAATACCTAAATAAATTAAAAATAAATTTATAAAAATGATTATACCTATTTATAATTTTCAGAAATAAACAACAAAATTTTCAGAAATACAAGAATACAAAATAAAAAACGAAACGAGAGGAAAACATAATCGAAACTACTTCCACGAAACATTTTCTAGTAGTGGCCATTGGACCGCTGGAGGGATAACCCGACGGATGATGTCATCGGTGGAAATAGTTGTTTCGACGCACAATTCGATAGGACTCCGAGTATGAGGTTGAAACATCTCATGCTGCTGAAACATCTGTCGAACGTGTTTGTCAGTCTTTACGCACCACCGAATACGATTACCTTCGCCGGTCCGGGGGCAGCGATAAACGATACGAGTGATCGCTTGCTCCTCACCCTCCAGCTGCGCCTTTTCCGTTAGTTTTTCATTCAGTTCGGCAAATGTGATGTTGTTCTTAAGCCTGGAATAAATGGTGTTTGGACCACTAAAATACACACCATCTTCTTCCCTGTACATAACATGGGCCTGACAGTGAAGTGTACAGTAGTGGTTGTGATATACCGCCCAATTGACATCAGTCTGTCCCTGCATGGTGATGTTGTGCATGTGGCTAATATCTATTGGTGCTGATGGTATGTCTTGGACGAGGCCAAATTGCAAGGTCACTCTATCCGCATGGTGCCATTCTACAATATGGAAACAGACCATAGCCGTGTTTGTAGTCCATATGCCTTGGTGCCGATATGCTATTTCTGGCAAATTGAATTCCCGATATGGCAACCACTCAAACTCTTCATGTGTCATGCGGTCTATTGTTGATCTGTACAAAACAAGGCTTTTTGGACACTTAGTGTGGCTAAGTGACGTGCGAACCCATCTGGTAAAAATAAATAAATTGTTAACGTAAAGAAGAAATATAATTGTTAGTATTCATATGTTGTGTCAAATTTTTACCTCTTTGCTAGTGGCCATTCATAAGGACGGTTGCAGTCTGGTGCTAGGAACGACATGCGGTACCAGACCCAAGACTGTAACAAAAGAGTACATCCACCCATTGTGCGTGAGGAGCATGTAGCTGTCTTACACAACATTCTGTATAAGTTCGTTAGACATGCTGACCCCCAGCTGTAACTTGAAATTTCATCGAAATTTTTCAATAGGGGTAGGTATTTTATGTTGACTCTGTTTGATGATTTGTCTGGGAGTATGTATCCCCCGATCAACTGCAATAGGTACGCCCTACAATATTTATTGTCTTCGCACTTTGTTGGAAGCGCCCTCTGGAACATTATTAAATTCACGTTGTAGCCAAGTGAACTTAATTTGGTTGCCTACCATGCCATTTGCTGGGATAGGCTTACCCAAAATTTGTTCGCATACTCGATCCCAAATTTGTTCACAACTTCCAATAACGGCATTTCCATCAACGGGAAGTCCCAACTGCAACGCCACGTCTTGGAGAGTTATTGTGCACTCCCCTACAGAAAGATGAAAAGTGTGTGTTTCTGGTCTTCAGCGTTCGACCATTGCTGCCACCAAAGCTGGATTTATTATGAATGCGCCAATTGAAGCAATGTCACTAAACCCAGCTCTTTCTATTAATGGTAATATAGAGGCATCTGGTTCGGGAAGATTGAATGCGTGGTGAACTTCCATTGGGTCATCGTTGAGAAGCATGGTTGTGTTGCTGCCTTTTGTACAAGAACATTTCAGATGCCCTCAATGAATGTTTCACGTGGGATGCAATGAATGCTTCACGTGAGATGCAATGAATGTTTCCTGTGGATGCAATGAATGTAAAAAAATGATATGACATTCACGTGGATCCAATTGATTCAAATTGTGTACAAGAACATTTCAACTGGCCATTTGCTGGATGCAATGTATGTGCACAAGAACATTTCAACATGGCAATGGAGATGATGTTTCACGTGGGACACTTGCCTGGAAAATAAGCAATGACATATTCTTTGAAATATCTTTTCAACACAGTAAAAGATTCGAAACAATGACTAAAAAAGGTTTTTCCTAAGTCTAAAAAATGACTTTTTTACCATATTTAGATCAATTATAACCAATTTTGTTAAATTACTAAATTAAATAAAATGATATCACATTATAGTAGAGTTATAGAACTACGGTTTCATGTTTTGAATTAGTACTAATGGACTTATAACCCACGTGTAGAAGATTCGAAACAATGACTAAAAAAAGTTTTTCCTAAGTCTAAAAAATGACCTTTTTACCATGTTTAGATCAATTATAACCAATTTTGTTAAATTACTAAATTAAATAAAATGATATGACATTATAGTAGAGTTATAGAACTACGGTTTCATGTTTTGAATTAGTACTAACGGACTTATAACCCATGTGTACAAAATTCGAAACAATGACTAAAACCGGTTTTTCTTAAGTCTAAAAAATGATTTTTTTACCATGTTTAGATCAATTTTAACCAATTTTGTTAAATTACTAAATTAAAAAAAATGATATGACATTATAGTAGAGTTATAGAACTACGGTTTCATGTTTTGAATTAGTACTAACGGACTTATAACCCACGTGTACAAGATTCGAAACAATGACTAAAACCGGTTTTTCCTAAGTCTAAAAAATTACTTTTTTACCATGTTTAGATCAATTTTAACAAATTTTGTTAAATTACTAAATTAAAAAAATGATATGACATTATAGTAGAATTATAGAACTACGGTTTCATGTTTTGAATGACTAAAACCGGTTTTTCCTAAGTCTAAAAAAAGACTTTTCCTAACCACTGGACACTGCACTCTACACTAAGCAGTGAACAATGCACATTGAACAATTTAAAAGTGTCGGTACAATCTTGGCCTTTAAAAGTGTCGGTGCAATCCTGGCCTTTAAAAGTCACGTGTGCAATCATGGCCTTTAAACGTGTCGGTGCAATCCTGGCCTTTAAAAGTCACGTGTGCAATCCCAGCCTTTAAAAGTGTCGGTGCAATCCTGGCCTTTAAAAGTGTCGGTGCAATCCTGGCCTTTAAAAGTCACGTGTGCAATCCTGGCCTTTAAAAGTGTCGGTGCAATCTTGGCCTTTAAAAGTGTCGGTGCAATCCTGGCCTTTAAAAGTCACGTGTGCAATCCTGGACTTTAAAAGTGTCGGTGCAATCCTGTCCTTCAAAACCATCGGTGAAATCTAGACCATTCAAATTTCAATAAATAGGCCCTAAATCTCTCACCACTAAACACCCAACTGCCATAGTTTCTCCTACTACCAACTGAAACTCAAACACACCCTCCTACTCCCAACTTCGTCAATGGCTCCAACGAATGTTTTCATCACGGTCTTTTACAATGGTTATGTTGAAAAAACAAATACTGAGGGTATATTTTTTAGGTGTCATAACAACACCCTTGTCAAACTCAACTCTAATTCCAAACTAGCTCAAGTTAAACAAGCCATTGAAAAAAAAAATCTCTCCTAACCATTCAAAAATGGTTGCTAGTCTTACATATCGGTACCCCACAACTCTCAGTATTGGCCATACCTTTTATGGGGGATTCGAAATAAATTCCGACGATGATGTTGAACTTATGATAGAGCATTTCAAAGAAGATAGACACCTTGGTATATGTACACCAGAAATATACGCAGATTTGGTTGAGACACCTTCTAACTACACCCAGGTAAGTCACGGCCACTGTATTCCATCTTCATAGCAATAGAACTTACGTTTTTCTCAACAAACAGAAATACCATACACTGACTTCATTCCACCTGTTTACCCTCGATTCAATCCTTCATCATCCCAAACTGACATGCATTACAGTCCTTCAACACCTCACCATCACTCTGCACCATCATCCTCAAACACACCCATTGACCTTAACACAAGCCACCCTCTACATACTCAAATTAATACCCCACTGTTTAGTATGCTTGTTGGTGTCCATAATGAAGACGTTGGGGACTTTAGCGAAGATGAAGATGAAATTCTTCAGCGTGATGTCGATGAGGAACCAATTGAAGCTAACCCCAACATAGGTGTTGCATTCCGTGAGCCTGTCCTACACTTTCAAAACGTCACAGCTGATAACCCAGAACCTTATGATGTAGAGTTTGGCCATTCCATGGACAGGAACCAACTTTTATCCAATGAAGACCCAAACGAACTCAAACTCAAAATGAAATTTCCCACAAAAGAAATAGCCCAACAATTCATCCAAACATATCACCTAAACCATTCAGTTGCATACAAAGTCTGTGAGTCTAAACCACACACATGGACCGTTTGTTGTGTTCATGAAACCTGTTTGTGGAGGTGTGTAGTGAGAGTAGGAGCAAAAACTGGATATTGGGGGATTACACAGTTGACTCACCCACACACATGTACAACATCTATTATTTCCCAAGATCACCGCCAGCTGACCTCCTCCCTCTTGTGTACTCATATACTTCCACTTGTAAGGAAGGACCCGACAATATCAGTGGCTGTGTTGATTGCACACATCAAGGAGCGGTTCACGTACCAGAGTTCCTACAGAAAGGCTTGGATTGCTAAACAAAAAGCAATCGAGCTTATCTTCGGGAATTGGGAGGACTCTTACAATGAAGTAACCAGGTGGCTACATGCTTTCTCTTACTATATTCCAGACACAGTTCACGACTGGCATTACAAACCATTCTATGAGAATGGACAACTAGTTGCCGACAAAGGTGTATTCCACCGCATCTTTTGGAGTTTTGGCCCGTGCATTAAAAGCTTTCAATTTTGCAAACCAGTTGTCTCTGTTGATGGAACATGGTTGTACGGTAGGTACAAAGGGTGTCTTCTTTTGGCAATCGCACAAGATGGAAGAAACAACACCTTCCCAATTGCATATGCTGTGGTCGAGGGTGAGACAAAGGAGGCTTGGTTTTTCTTCCTATCTCGTTTAAGACACTATGTGACACCACAGGAGGGTATTTGTTTGATATCAGATAGACACGAGTCTATCAAAAGTGCTGTTACGCAACTAAACACCAATTGGAAACACGTCTTCTGTGTTTGATATCATAGCACAAAACAACAAACCTTGCAGAGTGCATCAACAATGTCCTTAAGGGGGTGCGGAATCTCCCTATTCGTTCATTGATATATGCAACATATTTCAGGATGAACGAGGTTTTCGTTAAAAGGGGAACACAGGCACAGGCAATGTTGAGATCCGGAACTATGTACTCTGAAAAATTGTTGGAAAATATTGCCAGGAACATAAAAGTCTCAAAAACGCATAACGTCGCAGTTCACGATCGTGCCCAACAATTCTTCCGAGTTGAAGAACTTGTACGACCACAAAGTGGTAGACCTGCGCGAACATTCGTGGTGAACTTCAGAGCAAAAACGTGTGAGTGTGGGGAATTCCAGGCACTTCACTACCCTTGTTCACATGTCATCGCAGCATGCTCAAAATGCAATTACGACCACATGCAATTCGTGGATCCACCGTACACAATGGAGAATGTTTTCAATACTTACATTGTCGAGTTCCCACCCTTGCCAACTGAGACGTCATGGCCTTATTTCAATACTTTAGAACTACCGCATGATCCAACTAAACGGAGAGATAAAAAGGGTCGTCCACAGTCTACCCGTATTCGTACAGAGATGGATCAAAGAGAAAGGGGTACACGCACCAGAAGATGCTGAATTTGTAGAAATGAGGGTCACAACAGAAACAACTGTCCTAACCGCAATTAATGTGTTGTAATATTTCAGATTACTCTTTTAAATAACTATTGTAATTTTCGGTTGGTCTTTTATAAATTATTGTGTTGTAATATTTCTTTGTGACCCTTCAATTTAATTAGGAAATTTGGATTATAAATATTAATTATCTAAATACAATTATTTTATTTAAATTAATTTAATTTAATTTTTATCATTTTAATATATAATTAAATAAAAATAAAAAAACACAGTTCAGAAGTCAAAAAAATTGCAAAACACAGTTCAGAAGTCACCCTGGGGGGGGGGGGGGGGGGGGGGGGGGTGGGGGGGTGGGGGGGTGGTGGGGGGAGGGGGGGCGACTTCTGAACTATAAAAATTTTTTGCCCTACTTTGGTAAATAAACCAAAATGTGCATTATTTTGGTAAATATATTTTTTTTTCCCAACATAGTTTTTTGCCCTAAACTAAAATTATAGATATGTTTGTTGGTTTTGCTTGTAAAAGAAACTAAAGGTTATAAAAGATATTTTATTAGAAGTAACTTATCAAATTATTTTATATATATATATATATATATATATATATATATATATATATATGTGTGTGTGTGTGTGTGTGTAAAGCTTCTGTTTTATCAAATTTTATATGTGTGCTACGCTGCTATATTTACTAATGAGCCCTGACTAGTAATTTTTAGAAGGATTACACTAGTTAGTAGGTGTGACTTTGAGATATGAATTAGAATCAAATAAAAGAGCATTTGATTTTTCAAACCATATTTTTGTATATTACTTGTAAATTATTTTAGCAATGAAAAATGTGTTGTATATTTTATCTATTTGTGGTTGTTGTTTTATGACGTTCCCCTTTGACGCATTGACGACTTTTGCTATTGACGGAAGAGGATAAGTAGAGCTACTGTACGAGAGAGTGGAGCTTACCACGATTAAGTGTTGCATCGACTAAGTACGCACTCGAGTTAATTGTCACGCCACCAGATTCAGATTATGTTTGAGAACTTGTAGCTTTCCTTTCTTGATTCGATATCGGAGCACAACTCATTATCAGGTATGGGGGAAATGATTTCTATTCTATATGGGGAATAGGGGATAGGATTATAATGGTATAGATTACCGCTATTCTGATTTTCATGTATATATTCGTTTACTTAGTTATTTATTAATTATTTGATTCATATTTGGATATCTGTAATTATTTCGGATGACTGTAATAATTTAAATGTCTGTAAACGACTGTAATTATTCTGGATAACTGTAATGTGTGTACATAGTTTGGATGACCGTAATTTTATTAATTGGATGACTGTAGCTAATGTGCTGAGTTTAGTGAATGACTCCAATGTGAGTAGATATAGCCAGAGAATAAGTTATAACGAATCGTAAGTTACTTAAATGAGAATGAAGAGATAGTTATAAGGTATAGGATGAGTTAATGTGTATAATGTTGATTGATTAGAGTGATAGGTAAGTCTATCTGATGTGAGAAGTTAAAATTGTGTAAGATCTTGAGTGATACCTTAACATCGATTAGTGTAGCCAAGTTCGACTTGGAGTCGTTAAAATTGTCAAGCGATTTGACGTTCATGTTTGGTCGTGATTGCTGGTTGGTTTTATGGATATTGTTATCGGATACTTGTCGCACTATGGGCAAGTTATCCTTCGTTGATGATTAGCAAGCTGGTTCGTGTTGAAGAATCTTGTGGCAGCATGGACGAGAACTCGTTACAGTATGGACGAGGGGTATCTTCGTGATCGAGATTCGTTGAAGGAACCTTGTCGCAGCATGGGCAAGGACTCGTCGCAGCATGGGCGAGCCGTACTTTAAAAGTTGATGATTGTAAGAGGAACCTTGTCGCAGTATGGGCAAGGACTCGTTGCAGTATGGGCGAGCCATACCTCAAATGTTGAAATTGTATAGGAGGAACCTTGTCGCAGTATGCGCAAGGACTCGTTGCAGTAGGGGCGAGCCGTACCTCAAGGATGGTAGGGATGATGATAGGTGGGGTGGTAAGCAAACGATTATGGGAGTAGTATTAGAGACGGCCAGGACTCGACCTTGCGGGTAGGCCCAGTGGGAGGGTCCTAAGTGGGGCATTGCTGGGGCTTTCCATAAACACTGGGGTACCCTGACTAGACTCTATCTATTTCCCGGGATGTGAGGGCACTTGCATCCGCTTACCCAGAGTTAGATGGATCCTGAATTATCGCGGAGTAGTGGGTAGGATCTTCTCGACGTTGCACCAGATTCAGGAGGACGACCTTAGTTGATGAATAACCGAGCACGTGTGGCATGTTCGTTGGATTCACCGGTGTGGTATTTTACATTCCTTGAAGATGATGATCTCAGTTGATGATTAACCGAGTATACAGGTTATGTTTGTCATGTATACTGTAGTGATTTTTACGGTGTGATGTGACCTCATCACTTTTTACGTACGAGCCCTGTGTGGCTTCACTCTGACGTCTTGCTGTATGGACATGTTGTATTTGTCACTCTTTGAGAGTGACTGTTTGATATTGATTTGATGGATTGTGGTTGTCTTTGCTGTTTTTGTCCCAGTCTTATGTTCCTTATATGGTTTGGACGCTCTTTCTCATCCGTGCACCACTTTTTTAGATTGACTTCCAGGTGTCAAGGGAGCAGCCTTCTACGATCGTGAATCAGCAGAGATGTGATTACTATGGATCAACTAGTAGCTTTTAGGATGATACTATGTGTTGTAGTTACTCTTTTTAGTTAATTGAATTAAATGTTGATTGCTCTGATTATGTGACATCGGGATTTGGGTTGTACTTTTTAAATATTATATTTCAAGTCATTTTGGTTGCTGTATTAAAGAAATATTTTATTGCTACAGTTTTTGATATTATTATAAATACTGTTTATATGATTTTATTGAAGAAAGGCTTTGCCGCATAGCCTCTATTATTACTATAAATTGTTTTAAGAGTTAGACGACATCTTTTACTCGCGAAAAATATTTCAAGAAATGAATTGGCAATTATATTTGAAAAACAATTTGACTCTTTTTCGTACTTTTTACTTATAACTACTTTCGGGGTAAATGGTGTCACAATTTGCACCAGAAATCTTGGTAAAGATCAAGGCAGAAATAGAAAGGTTACTGAAGAGCAAGTTCGTCAGAACTACCAGGTATGTCGAATGGCTTGCTAATATAGTGCCTGTAATTAAGAAAAATGGTACACTATAGATTTTAGAGATTTAAATAATGCTACACCTAAAGATGAGTATGCCATGCCAGTGGCAGAAATGCTAGTAGATTCAGCTGCAGTTACATTTTTTAAACTTTGTACAGTTCTTTTCTATTTGTATAAATAGTAGTTTCTCATAGGAAAAACGGGTCCCAATTTCATTACAAAACTCTCACGCTCTAATTTCCAACACATTACAGAGAAAACGAGCAAAAAGAAGAATGTATGATCTGTGCACCAACCCTCTTTACAATTAATGCAATTTTAATTTGTTTTCTTCTTTGCTTTTCTGCAATTTTTTCCTTTGTTTTATTCTCCCTCATTAAGGAAACTCGACGGTTTCGCGCGAGATCGACGGTTATCTTCTTCTTTTACTTTTAAACTGCAAGAACACAAGTAATTCTGGGAAAAACTTTAACACAAATGGTCTTAGGATTTACTAGTTGATCCTGCAAACAGAAGCAATTTCAAACTAGCGGTGTTTACCAAAATCCAAGGTAAACACACACGTAAGCATGTCCTCTACTTAAGGGTATTTCTGGAATATTTAGAGTTAAGAGGTGTGTGGTGAGTAGGAGGGGATGTGGGAAAAGTCAAACCCTAAAAATAAGTTCAAAAGTTGCATGAGTCAGGCCAAAAGAAACGGCCCACTGTAGAGCAACTAAGATTTGAGAATGTTGAAGCTCTTCCGAACACAACATCATGGCAGTACAAAATTGGAAGGGGTTTTTTCTTTTGTACCCCCACCCATTTGACGATATACCCCCACGAAAAAATGAAATCCGAAAATACCCCTATTAAAAAATTTCACTCGGATTTATTTCCATGGGAGATAAATCCGATTTGTATTTTACAAATCGGATTTACCCCCATGGGAGATAAATCCGATTCGCATTTTGTGTGGGGGTGGGATCGCATCGGATTTATCTCCCATGGGGGTAAATCCGATTTGTAAAGGGTAAATCCGATTTGTTTTACAAATTGGATTTACCCCCATGGGAGATAAATCCGAGCGAAAAATTTTAAGGGGGGGTATTTTGGGGTTTCACATTTATATGGGGGTATGGGGGGAAGAGGTGGGGGTAAAAAAAAGCCAATTAGAAGTTGTTTTTGGTAGTAACAAAATCTCATTGGTCATGTGCCATAGCGGGTGGAATTAGGATCAACGTTGAAGAATGCATCTACGTAACATTTAAAATATTGCTTAGTGTATTGGTAATGAGGAAATCTCCTTTGGTATGCTTTCAAACTATTACACCCTTCATACGGCCTCGTACGTGGGGGCTGTGTACCGATATAGTCCGGGACACCTGTCATCAACAACAAACCACTTCACCCTCCACTTCTAATCAATTGAAACAACGACAGGCGCCTTCTCCTAGATGAGTCTACTCGCCCAACTGCTCAAAGGAACATGCATGTTACACGCTCAGGAACCTCGCCCTAATGATTGCGCAAACCACTTCGCCCTTTTCACAAGACCTCACACTTGAGGGGATGTGTATTGGTCATGAGGGAATTACCCTTGGTATGCTTACAAACCACTTAACCCTTTACAAGGCCTCGTGCTTTATGGGATTGGTCATGGGAAACTCGCTTTTGGTCTGCTTACAAAACCACTATGTCCTTTACAAGGCCTTGTGCTTGAGGGGCTATGAACCATGATAAGCGCCTTTGCCTGTTAGCAGCAAAACCCTATTTAGGAGCCTCAAGAAGACAAGAAGACTCACTCCACTCTTACACACAAAAACCTGACTTGCTAAGAAGTCGATATGTCCACTTCTATGCAAGTACACTTAGAATGTTTAATCCAAGATATACCAAAGGATGATTAAATCTGTTGTTGCTCTTGGAGGCCGCTAGCAGCTCTAACACATTTTCAAGAGAAGTGGGTCATTGGAGAGCTGTCTTGGGATTGTATTTGGGCCACGGCTTGCCACTTACTTTGGTCTTGGAAGAACAAGGAAGCGCATGAGATACACTTCGTGCGCCCTGTGAGACCATGGCGACATGTTTTAAAGCTTGTTGCTGAGTACAAGCAGGCCACCTCTATTGCGAGATTCCCTTTTGCTCGCAAGAGTGTCCAAGTGGATGTGCGATGGTTGCCTCCGTCGAATGGGTGGTTTTGTTTGAACACGGATGGTGCTCTCAAGGCTTCGTCTCAGCGTGCGGGTTGTGGTGGACTGATTCGAGATCATGATGGAAACTGGTTGCGTGGATTTTCTAAATTTGTGGGGCATTGCAGTGCGATGATAGCAGAATTATGGGGAGTTTTTGAGGGGTTGAAGCTTTGTAGGGACAATCAATGGTCTATGGTTGTTGTTCAGCTAGACGCCGAGGTGGTTGTTCGTATTCTTAGAGATCAAGTTGAGACTTGTGTTGCTGGTTGGAGCTTGATTCGGGAGATTAGGAGATTACTGCATCAGTTGGGAGAGGTTCGGTTTCTGCATGTGTATATCGAGAGGCCAACAAGTGTGCTGATTTTTTGGCTACCATAGGATGTGCTCAATCTGAGCAGTTGATGTATTATGAGCAGTGCCCCATTTCGATGAGTCATTTATCGCTCGCTGATAGACTTGGAGTCTTTACTCCTCGTGTTATTGTGTCATAGTTTGTTCTGTTTTGTTGGGGCTTAGCCCCCGTTGCTTACCAAAAAAAATGTTAACTAGGAAAATACTAGTAATAAACATGTCCAATATGATTTATTATAAAAGAGTAAATTTCCAAGTTGGGATAACTAAGAAAATAGTAGCAACTGTCTCTACTCTAGTAGTATTATTGGGCCCTATTGACTTTGAAGGAGTAATGTGATCCAAAATGTGATGAATCAGATCACTGCTAGCTGTAGCTCTGGATAGCAGTTACAAGGGTGTGTAATAAAAGAATTTCCACTTGTCCAGCTTGAGAAGAAGCCTTAATAACTAAAGATGTAAACTTATATAGCTTGCCTTTCTACTTTTTTTTATAGGGAAAAGAGAGTGGGGGTCACGGGGAGATGTTAGTTTCCAAGATTTGAACTCTGGACCTTCTTCTTTCAGTACAAGCAAGTCCCCCTTCTTCTGCTACCTCATATTTAAGAATTAAGATTTAGTACCGGAGTAAGCAATTGCTTTCTCCTGTATTTATGTGTCATGAAATTTGCTTGTTGAATCTCTTTTTGGATACTTAGGTTGCTTGCTAGTGATTCATCACAAGCATAATGTAAATGTTGTAGTACACAAATGACAATATTCGATTATTCGTAGCTGGTTTTGATAATGATGGCGAAGCTTCCATTCCACTACTTGATTCACTGTTAATATGGTGATTTTGTGCATGTTTTGGATTATTCATAATTTTTTTTTTATCAGAACACAAAGGAGGGACAAGTGCTGGTCCGAATACTCCCATACTTCCATATTTTTATTCTAGTAGTTCACAGTGCTGACATCTGATCATAGCTATTTTATCCATATTTTTTAGAAAAGAATGGAAAACACCAAAATATGGTCTGAAATCAAAGGGTCAAATATATATATTTGAGATTCGTTTCTCACTAGACTCCAGCAATATGGAATTGGATCTTCCTTAAATATTTAATTAGTTTGGTACTGAGAATATGGGCAACCGATGATTTTGACTTCAATATTGTTTTTTGTCTCTATTCTTGCCTCCAAGGGTTGGTGAAGTTTTTCAACAAAATGAGAAGAAGGCCTTGCATAAGAATAATATGCAAAAAATAAACAACATTTTCAGACACAACCACATTTTTAATGTTTACTGAAATTATTTATATAGTACTAGTACGTGGTCTGTCAGATCTCTAGTCCATGCTAATTTACTGAAAGAATGGGAAGTTTTGAAGCTCAATAAAACATTGGGATCCGATTTGTGGGGAACATACATGAAAGCCAATAAATAATTAATGTAGACTTTCTGTTTCATTTTATTTGATGTTTAGGGTTCTAACACATAAACTAACAAAAACAATTACTGATAATTTAAAACTCATGATAATTATTTTACATTTTCTTAATATAGCTATGGTTACTCTATCCATCTCTCCTAATAATTAAGTATCACTCTGGTGTCTATTATAAGTAAAATTTGAGTTTTAGGTTTTTTTTTTTTATTTTTTGACAAGAGAGTTTTAGGTTGATTTGTCAGATACATAAGTTATTCAATAAATTTAAAACTATAAATTTTTCTTATAAAAGGGACATTGGGGTGGCTCAATAGAGCTTTTGCAACACCCGAAATTTGAACTTGAGATATTTGAGTGGGATCCGAACTCATTTACCGCTCGGACCAACCGTTGTTGGTACCGAAACACGTTTTGGCTTCTATTTTTTATTTTGGGATTTTTTTTTGTACCCCCACCCATTGACTCCATAACCCCACGAAAAGTCGAAAATACCCCTAAAAAATTTACAAATATACAAAACAATTACCATTTGTCACTTACATACGATTTGACCAGTCAAATTTCAGAGCGCATCGTATTTACCTCGTAGGAGATACATACGATTTCCACCAAAATTTCTTATCGTATTTACCTATATACGATTTCCTCCAGAACCTGCAAAAACAAGTAAATCGTATTTACCTTTTATAGATAACTACGATTTCCTCAAATATTTCGCATCGTATTTACCTCTTCTTAGGGTAAATACGATTTCTATTTTTTGGTAACTAACCTATTTTTTTTCCAGTGTCTTCTTATCGACAGACTGACCAGGTGTCGTCGTCTTCCGCTCCCAGCACACGCACCCGCCGGAGAGTTGCGGGACACGCCTCCACTAGGCGTAGGCGCGCTGAGGTCAGACAGCCCCCACAGCCAGAGTCCCCAGAGTTTGAGTACGAGCCGGGCCAGCAGCACCACCCGTATGAGGAGGAGGACCAGCATATGGGCGAGCCTCAGCAACAGTTCTATCAGGCCCAGGACCAGCATATGGGCGAGCCTCAGCAGCAGTTCCACCACGATCAGGAGGAGCATTCTCTATTCACTGGGCTGGAGTGTCATGTCTACTACCGTGTTCAGCTTAACCCGGTTAGTGAAATTTATTTTTTTTACTTTGTGTTTGTATTTAAATTCATCTTTTTTTACATAGCATAATTTTTTTTTAATTTTTTTAAAAACAGATCTATGAGCGTAAAGTGGAGGCTACGAACCACGGTAACAAGCTAGCTAAGAGACTCCTGGTCTATTCCCAGAACCACCAGTTTTGGGAGAGGTTCACAGCTTCAGGTTTGGGCCCCCTCATATTGACAGGACGTACTACTGTGGACCACGAGCTGCTGTCCGCTTTTGTTGAGAGGTGGCACTAGGAGACCTCGTCATTTCACCTACCATTCGGTGAAATGACCATTACTTTAGATGACATCTCCTGTTTGCTGCACCTTCCGCTCTCAGGCAGATACTACAGAGCATCGCCCACTAGTGTCACCGCTGAGCAGGCAGTTCAGCTTGCTGTGTCATATCTCGGGGTTACTGAGGAGGAGGCCCGTGCTGAGTGTCGACTTGGTCAAGGGCTATATTACCGTTTTAGCTGGCTCCTGGACATAGTTGCTGCATCGTCCATGTCTGCTGACATGTCTCCTGCTGTCAGGGCGATGATCCTTCTGGTTCTGAGTTGGAGCATCTTCACAGTGAAGACATATGACAGGGCTGAGGCCAAGTGGTTGCTGCTGCTTGAGGACCTTACTGCTGATGGTGCTGGATCATATGCATGGGGTGTGGCTGCACTTGCTCATATGTACGACAAGCTGAACTATGGATCGTTGGACCAGGCCAAACATTTAGCTGGCTACCCCTCCATGTTACAGGTAAATATATAATTATGTTTTTAATTTAAATAATTATGTTTTTAATTTAAATAACTCAGTTATTTATCTTTGCATTTCAGAGCTGGATTTTATGGTACTTTCCTCATCTGGTGGAGAGGCAGCCATCTGATGTGCACACACCACTCTGTGGGGTTTGGAAGAGGAAGAAGACAGATGCACTGAAGTTGGTCGATTACAGGCGGAGGATGGACGACCTCACTGCTGATGATGTATGCTGGCGACCATTTGAGGGTCATCGGGATGTTAGACCCTTCGAGCATGTTGCACTCTACAGAGGTTTCCTCAGCTGGCGAGACATCACCGTTCCCTACATGCCAGATAGATGCCTCCGCCAGTTTGGGTACGTCCAGGTCATCCCACGTCGCCCTCTCACCGGTCGTCCTAGCCATGATACCTGCATCTTCAAGATTTCAAACTTTTTGCCCAGTGTCAGACGACTAGTCCTGCTTGGGATTTGGGTGAGGTTGCTGCGGACTACTTAGAGTGGTACATCAGAGTATCTATTCCCAGGCTGTTGCCGGTTGCACCACCACCACCAGAGCAGGCAGCTGCACCACCACCCCACAGCGCGATCCAGTTTGGGTACAGAGTGTGATAGAGGCGGTACAGGAGGGGCTTCGTCGCGGGCATATTCGTATGTCCACTCCGACGTACGCCCGTCTCTACCAGTTGATGCAGATGCTAGATATAGAGACCGATGATTAGGGCCTTTTATATTATTACTTTTATTTTATGTCTGTACTTTCTGGATTTATTTTTGAACTCTTTTATTTTATATCAGTTGATTACTATTTATTATGAGTTTACTTAAAATTTCTATTTCATTCATTTCATTGATCCGATAAAACAAAGTTACATAAAAGATAAAACATAACAAACTAAACCCTAATATTCCGGATCTCGCAAACGACGTAAAATCTCATTCACGCTCCGTTGTGTTTCCACGTACAGCTCCAAAGGCTTATACCCCTTAAGCCTGTCGTGAATGTCGAACATGGTCGCCATGTCTTCGTCGGTCTTGATAGACATGGACGAGTAGGAAATGCAGCCATCATCTCCACGATCGGGTTTCCGATAAGTGATACTAGTGACGTCGCGGTCGTCCCCAATCACTTATACTTTTAACCACACTTTATCCTTCAACCCATCAAACCCCATGGCACGGTCGATTCGGCATAACGCCGGCTTCAGACTCCAAAAGTAGATCCCATCTTCTCTCATCGTGATGTTGCCCCCATAATGTATACCGCAGAGCCTATTCTCAGCGGACCGTTGTGTTAGACAAATCTGCATTCTGGATGTGTGAGAAATGTAATTGAGAGTGAAATTTTGGTGTGAAAAGAATGAGGGTGGAGGTGGGTATTTATAGAATTCGTGAATGAATATCAACCGTTGATACTATCCGTGCAATCTACACCGTTGAATAAATAGCCGTTAGGCCAGCGGAGTAAATCTGGTCGTCGATTAAAATACAAATCGTATTTACCTATGGTTAAGGGTAAATACGATTTCTATTTTAACAAATCGTATTTACCTTGGGTGAGGGTACATACGATTCGTATTTTACAAAGCGTATGTACCCTCACCCATTGGTAAATACGCTTTGTATTTTGTCTGAATCGTATTTACCTCACCCCAAGGTAAATACGCTTTGTTTTTTTACTTCTATCGTATTTACCTCAGCCTAGGTAAATACGATTGGAAATTTTTCAGACTAATCGTATGTATCCACCAATACGTACATACGATTTGTAAAAAACAAATCGTATTTATCTCTTCAAAACCTAAATCTCATTGAGGCAAAAATAAAACAGGGGTATTTTCGTCCAAAAAAAACATGTGGGGTACCAAAAAAAAACCCTTTTATTTTATAGGAAGTCACAAGTTGATGAAAAGGTAGGCCAATCCCTTTCACAGGCTGGATTATAGATGTTTTGGAAGTCCAGCCTTTTTATTAGGCCCAAAAAGTAAGAACACATGTTGTTTGAGCTTTTAGTTAATGGAATCTTGCTTGAGCTTGACAATTGACTAATGTGACAAGTCCTAATTTCTAAATAGTTTTAATTTTAAGACCCACCTGCATTTCCATAACCAAAACATGTTAAGGACATGATGACACATCTGTCTCACATGGCAACTAGCCAACTAGTACATAAAATGCTTACTAATTAGGGTCGAATTTCCTTGCTCAAGTGTAGTCGTAACCGCTTTTAATCGAAAGTCGCAGGAAAAGCCAAATTAACCTTATGTCATTCACAATGTTATTAAACTCAAGATTGAATTTGAAAAAGTTATTAAATGTTTGATTTTGAAAAAATTATTGGGGTGAGAGAGGCTCGAACTCTCGACCTCAGGATTTCTCAGAAGCTATGAGACCTACGCGCTAGCCAACTGCGCCACCACCCCTTTGATGTTAACATAACCGAACGTATAAAATTGTTTCTATATTATTTGAGTAAGATCAGTCGTTTTTTCGAACAATCCACGTCAATTAATCTAACTTTTTTCTGTACCATTTTCCTTCCGCATTAATAAATTGGATTAAGGCAAGTAACTAAAGATGGTAGTAAACCGCCACTTTGCCACTCGAATGTCAAATTTTCAACTAGTGTTAGTATAGTTTATCAAAAAAAAAAACTAGTGTTAGTATAGATTACCTTGGGAAGTGATGTTTTTTCTTGTCACTTTCGGTTTCAAAAGCATCTTTTTGGGTTTGGTTTATGAATATCCCTTAAAAATAAATTATATACATAGCCTTTGTTTTTTTGGTTAAATAATTGCATTGATAAAGAGATGGGCAAAGGCCCAGACCAATACAACCAAAGGAGAACTAAAGACCCAGTGGGCCAACAACACTACAAAAAAAACAGGGATTAGCGAGGGAAATTTCCCTCGCAAACTGACCAAAATCCCTCGCTAATGGTCATTTGCGAGGGAATTAGCGAGGGGCAGGTTCCCTCGCTAAATCCCTCCTCGCTAATCCAATTAGCGAGGGAATTTAAATCCCTCGCTAATTAGCGAGGGAATTTTCCCTCGCTAATTCCATCGCTAATTAGCGAGGGATTTTAATCCCTCGCTAATATTGAGGGACACGTGGTCAAGTTCTGACAGCCACGCGTCCACTATTCCCTCGCTAAATCCCTCGCTAAATCCCTCGCTAATTCCCTCGCTAAATCCCTCGCTAATCCCAATTTATTTTTTTTAAATTTTTTTTTTCTGCTAAACCTATTTTTATTTTTTTATCGATAGACCTGATTTTATACCTGATTGAAATAGCTAAAACAGTTTTAATTCCATCCAAATCAACATAATATAAATCCAAATCAACATAAAATCCGAATTAAAACAACATAATATCCGAATCAAAAATAACATAATATCTGAATAAAAAAGTACTGAAATGTCAAACTATCCTAATAGCTGCCTTCAGACTCCTCTGACTCCTCTGACTGCTGAGCTTGCTCCTGATCTTCCTCCTCATCTGGAAAAATATTCTTGCTCTTAAAATAGTTATACATCAGCTCCTGTCTCCTTAGCACCTTCGCATGGTCTGCCCTCCAGCCCCTAACCTCCGCTTGAGTATCCTCCAGCTGCTGTTTAGTAGATTGCAGCTCCTGCCTAAGCTGCTCTGTCTCCGCATCTGACTTAGTAGAAGCTGGTCGACTGCATCCTCTGCTGCTCCCGGCCCCAGACGAGCCCTTAGAACCCATAATAGGAGCCATTGGCCCAGTACCATACAGACGACCCTTGTACCAACCAACTAATTTCTCCCAATTGATGTTTGCCATATCTCGCATCTCAGGAGGAAGTTCACCAAGTGAGGCAGGGTCCCAGCTCCCCTGAGTCAGCTGAGACATGATCTCATTAATTTGCTCCTGTTTTGCATAACCACAGAACATAGCATAATTAGCGCTCCATTTTAACAAAGCAACTTTATATAATACAAATGAAGTTGTATATTTACCTGAGTAATCCTGGCGCGGTCATCAACATACTCGTTAGTCCCTTTCCTCAAATGGGTGACTCTATGCAGCTCAGGAGCAGTGATAGGGCGTCCTGCCTTCAAACTCTGTAAAATGAAATACATTTTCAAATATTGCAAACTAATTAACCAATGTAAAAATAACACAAAGATTTTTAAAATAATATACCAATCTAAGAGCATGTTGAGCCTGGTTGACGGACCCGCAGGTGTGAAGCGAGCCACCCTTCTCTGAGTTTCTATTCTTCTTGGCTGCTTCAGATTTTGCTTTGAACTTTGTTGTAGCCCAATGAGCCTGGAAGGCATTCCAAACTTCTTCACTCATGTAGTTTGGCCGCTGATTTTTAGCCCGCAACTTATAAAGCAAATCTGATAACTGAGCGCTCATCCTTTTATTAAAAACTCTTCTCACTTCTTCATCATCTTCTTCGCGCCATGTCACTTTACCCTAAGTAAAACAAAAATATGTATTAGTAATTATATTTAACATAAAATTTAAACTAACAATATAAGTAATGACATAATTGACATTTACCCTAAAGAATTCCAGCAGTTCCTTCTTTTGCTCGTCAGTGACCTTAGTCCACTTTGAACGAAACTTTTGAAAGTACATTTTTCGGACGACACGGGTAATGTTCGATGAAGCTACCTTTGCAGGAAGAAGCCTGCATAATGAAAGATATATCAAACAATCAAATATAAGTCGTTCCATAAATTAACTTAAAAAAAAACAAACAAAATACTTACGCGTCACCACTAGGATAAATGACCTTTAGTTTAACACCATCGATAACAACCACCTCCACCGTCTCTTCATCGATGTCAATATCATCCTGCTCGGGCTCAATATCAGGATCAATATCATCCTGGGGCGATGGGGTAGGCATAGATAACCCAGCTGGTCTGCCCGTATGTCCAGATGGTGCACCCATATGCCCTGCTGGTCTGCCATGCCCAGATGATGAGCCTATATGTCCATGTGGTGCACCCATATGCCCAGATGATGAGCCTATATGTGGTGCACCCATATGCCCTGCTGCATACATATATGATGGGCCCATATAATGCCCATGCGAGGGTAAATGAAAAAATCCGGGACCAGATGGAGACGGAGGTCGTGGGGCAATCGGCTCGGTACCTGGTGGGCTCATATATGATGTATGACCCTGCCTCATGTTCCCAATGTTGAGAACCACCTCACGATTACGACGATTACGCCTCCTCTTGGGAGGTTCATCGGCAATCTGCTTCCCTGCACGTCTCGGTGGGTCAGAACCTCCTGGATCCATATCTATGAAAAAAGAGAAACCAAATGTGATACTAACAACATTAATGATGTATATTATAAATAAATTAAAGAAACTAAATTAACAAGAACAATCATGATATATTAATGATTCTAATAAATTTAAAGACAACATAATGAGTCAACATAAGAAAACACAAGAACAATAACTCTAATAAATTTAAATACAACATAAGATTAATAAAATTATTCATCTTCATTGTCTTCTTCATCTTGTTCATCTTCATCTTGCTCATATTCGTCATATTCATTCTCTTCTTCATCTTCATTATGTTCTTCATCTTCATCAACGTCTGCTTCAACTGCTTCAACTTCTTCAACTAGGAATCGATCATCACGTAAGGAGTCAATCTATTCAACTTCAATTACCTCATTTACTCCCGAAATTTCATCCACCTGATAAGGAACGTCATCCTCCGCATCATTAGCTTCAATGCGACCCCGAGGTTTTGTCTTAATTGCAACACACCATCCTCTCCGAGTTGATGGATATGGAACATAATACACCTGCCTCACATTCTCTGCCATGATAAACGGATCATAAAGTTTATACCTTCCATTCATTCGAATGTCCACGGTATTACATTTTGGATTCAATTTTGTTCCTCTAACTGATGGATCAAACCATCTAGAAAAACAAAACTATTTTCTTTTCATAGTCTAACCGTGGGTATTCAAGTTCATATATGTGTTCAATCACACCATAGTAGTCATTTTCACCTCCTCCAGTTTCCCCTTTAACATATACCCCACTATTAATTGTTCTTTTTCCCTCACTCCATGATTGAGTGTCAAATTTGTAACCGTTAACTAGGTATGTGTGCCACTCGGTCACCTCAAGAAAAGGACCCTCAGCTAAGTTCCTCAAGTGTCGGATTTGGGGAGTTGGTTCCGCTTCATAAACCTAAGTAACCACATATGGAAAAAATAAGTCATGTCTCATATCTACTTTAAACATATGACATTAAAATTAGTTTTATCTACTTACTCTAGCCTTAAACTAAGATGGAAAATTTTCATGTATACGAATAGAAGATTCTTCAGCGCCTATACCCTCAATTCGTAAGAATGCACTGCAAAGGAATTATTCATATATTGAAAGTTGATCAAACCTTGATTTAACTTCATACTCTAAAGGTGTATAGATTAAAAATGAAATTGGAGCATACTTACTCAAGATATGGTTTAATTTCAGTGCAATTGATCAAGACATGAACATGTGCTGATTTATGCTCTTTATCTGATAAGTAGCTGGTTGACTTCTTTCCCGAGGGGCGACCAGGTTTGCTAAATACAGATAAAGCGAGCGGGTGTCTTTCTTCTTCAACCTCCATTTGGTTTCTATTATTTGTTGACAACATAAAGTTGTTGAAATAATGTGAACAAAAATAAATTGTTTCACGGTGTACGTAAGTTGCGCAGATCGATCCTTCAACTCTAGCTTTATTCTTCACCGATCGTTTATAATCACCCATTAACCTACATATATATGTATGAACGAAAGACACTTAATTAAAATAGATAATTACCTCTCAAATGGATACATCCACCTATAATGAACTGATCCACCAAGTCTTGCTTCATACGCAAGGTGAACCGGTAAATGCTCCATGGAATCAAAGAACCCGGGAGGAAATATTCTCTCCAACTTACAGATAATGAAAGGAATATTCTGCTCCATCTTAATAAGATCATCCCTTCTCAATGTTGAAGAACACATATTTTTAAAAAATTGACTCACTTCAGTAAGCGGTTCCAAGACACACTTTGGTAATGAATCAAAAGCAATTGGAAGCAAACACTCCATGAATACATGACAATCATGACTTTTCATCGCATACATCTTCCCGGTGTTCACATCGGCGCATCTCGCAAGGTTAGAAGAATAACCATCTGGCATCCTCAATCCTTTCAACCATCGACAAACATCTTTCGCTTCATCTGGTGTCATACAATATTTGGCTTTGGGTTTGAACATCTTCCCATTAGGCATTTCCACCAAATTCAAATCAGATCGATGTTTGCTACAATAAAGAGCAGAATCCAATCTTGCCTTATTATTGTCTTTGGTTTTATCTTTCGCATTCATCACAATGGCAAATACGTTGTGAAAGAAATTCTTCTCAATGTGCATAACATCAAGATTGTGCCTCAACAGATTATCTTTCCAATATGGGAGATTCCAAAATATGCTTTTTTTTGTCCAATTATGCACCCGTCCATAACCATCCAATCGGGTGAGCTCCCCTACCTCTGTGGCTTGTGGCAAATCCATAACTCTGCTCCAGATTTCACCTGATGTCAACAAAGGCGGTGGTCCATCTGTTTCAACTACCCCTTTCTTGAAGGCCTTCTTGTTCTTTCTAAATTTATGATCTTGTGGTAAGAATCTACGGTGTGAGTCAAGCCAAGAACTCTTGCCCCCGTACTTTAGCGTAAACGCCTTTGTGTGTTCCATGCAGTGGGGACATGCCAATTTACCGTGAGTCCCCCAACCAGACAACATACCATATGTAGGAAAGCCGTTAATTGTCCACATCAATGCCGCTCTCATCATAAAATTTTTCTTTCGTGTTGCATCATATGTCAAAACACCCCCCCCCCCCCCCCCCCCCACAATCTCTTAAGATCATCAATCAGAGGTTCCAAAAAGATATCAATATTAGCTCTTGGATTGTGTGGACCAGGTATAAGACAAGTCAAAAACATATACGGCTTAGTCATGCACATCTCAGGAGGAAGATTGTAAGGGGTAACAATGACTGGCCAACAAGAGTAGGGTGACGCCGATGCTTAGATATATGGAGTAAATCCATCAGAGCACAAGCCAAGCCGAACATTCCGTGGGTCTGAGGCAAAATCAGAATGCACTTCATCAAAGTGCTTCCATGCTTCACCGTCAGATGGGTGGCGTAAAATGTCCGAGGTACACTTATTGTCATAATGCCAAGTCATTTTCTGCGCAATTTCGGCCGATGCAAACATTCTTTGCAACCTTGAAACTATAGGCAAATAGAACATCGACTTTATCGGGATTGGTTTATAATTACTTTTTGCCCCTTTACGATCGTGATACCTCGGTCTTCCACAGAATTTACATTCAAGTAGCTCACCATCGTTTTTACCAAATTCGTTGTTGTAAAACAACATGTTCCCTTCTGAACAACAATCAATCTTCTTAAAATTCAATCCCAGCTTCAAAACTAACTTCTTTGCTTCATAATAACTTTTGGGCAAACTATCCTTATTAGGTGTCGCTTCCAACATCATTTCAGTCACATAGTCTAAACCCACCTCAGAAATATTACTCATCGACTTGAGAGATAAAAGCTTCACACACATAGATAATTTTGACTGTGGGGAGTCTTCAAACAACGGTTTGTTCGAATCTATTAACAAGTTATAAAATCTTTGTGCTTCTTCATTTGGAAGTTCATCATAATCGTCATATTGAGGCTCATCAAATGGCACATTCACCCTAAGACCATCACAAATCATGTTTTCCATCGACTCAAAAATTTCATTACGTGCAACACCAAAACCAGAACTGCTTGAAGCCCCTGCGTCAAAATTTGGACGTCCTTTTTCTCCATGTTCCACCCAAATCCAATAATTAGGCTTAAAACCCCAACAATACAAGTGCTCCCTAATTTCATCATCGGTCTTAATAGGTATTCCGTCGCATTTTAAACATGGACATCTAACCCCCTTTTCCCGTCTAGCCAATTCATGTCGCCACGCTACAACAAGAAACTGTTCAACCCCAATTACAAAACTTTGCTTTAAACCCGCTCTTCTAGGAAATAACTGATCATACACCCAATCACGATTAAATTCATACCAATTCATCTACACATATTTAAGAAAATGTGTTAGATTCCCATAACATTCCCAATAACCTATCAAGTTAGTGCCATCGATATGATCTCAGTGGAGATGATTCCGAGCCGAGTATGGGGGTCAAGGACAGCACAAAACCCTTTTCCATCCAAGTAGTGAAGGAAGTTATTTCATATAACTCCCAACCTTACCGTTGTTAGTATCGTCTCGCAATTATCTCAATGGAGATGATTTCGAGCAAATTATGGGGGTGAGGGACAGCACCTCACCCTTTTCCATCAACAACACACAGTCATCTAACCTAGGGTTCATCAAAACAACAATTAAACAATTTTCAATTAACAACTCTAAAATAATACACTTATCAATTTCAACTATTTGACACAATTAACAACATACACAATTTTTAATTCTCAACAATTTTCAATCTAACTCTTCTCAACAAATTCAATTTAACAAATTCAAATTAACAAATTCAAATTCACTTTTCAATTATTAACAACAATCATCTCTAACAATATAGTTTCCCAAACAACATTCACTCAATTTTAACTCACATTTCACACTCAATCCTACAATCTTTAAACAACAAGTTTATTTTAACAACAACAACAAATTCTAACTCACAATTCACACTCAATTTAACTCACATTTTACAACAACACTTAATCCTAACACTCAATTCTAACACACAACAAAACCAACAACAACAAATTTAATTTAAAAACTAACCGTTATGAGATTGAGGTCCGGTGCGGTTGTTCGGTGACGGTGCGCACTCTGGTGCGGTTGTGAGACCTCAAACACCAACGATTTCAATCCTAAATCATTTCAATTTCAACCAAAAAACATAAATCCAAATAAATTCATTAACAAAATTAAAATCAAGACAATATCATAAAAATAAAAATGAAAACTTACAAAAGGGAGAGACAAGAAACTAATTTGTGGTGGTGGTGGTGGTTATGGTGGAGAGAAAAAGAGAGAAACAGGAAAGAAATTAGGGATAAGAAAAGAGGAATTCGTAGTTTAGAGAGTAGAGGAGTTCATAGCAAGGTCGGGGTGGTTGTATGGTGGTGGTGGTGGTGGTGGTGGTGGAGGTGGTGGTGTTGGTGGTTATGTGGTGATGGTTGTATGGTGGTTGTGTGGTGGTGGGGGTTCGTAGGTGAGAGAGGGTAGAGGAAGAGGAGAGGAGGTCGTGGGTGATGGTGGTTGTGTGGTGGTGGTGGCTGTTTGGTGGTGGTTCGTGTAGAGAGAGAGTAGAGGTGAGAAGTGTGAGAAGTGTGAGTGAGTGAGTAGTGAGAAAGACACTTAAGTGATTCTGAAGAAAAAAAATTAGCGAGGGATCTAGAATTCCGTCGCTAAGTGCCTCACAATTCCCCAAATTCTGAAACGGTCACAAAATTAGCGAGGGACCCAGCATTCCGTCGCTAACCTGCCTAATTTTTCGTGCCAAGCAGATTCAAATTTGGGAGGGACCCAGCATTCCGTCGCTAATACCCAAAATTCCGTCGCTAATTTTGAAAAATCAACGAGGGGCCCTTTTCCCTCTCAAATTCCGTCGCAAACTGTCAATTTTGCGAGGGACCAGTTTTCCCTCGCTACAGTCCCTCGCAAATTGTCAATTTTTTTGTAGTGCAAGACCCGGTCCAATAAGACACCAACTAGAAAGTACAACTGAAGTAAACACTAAGCACAACAAGTACAATGAGATATAACACTTTCCCTAACCAGTTGACTTCTATCAGGTACACCAGACGACGCTCCAACCAGCTACTCGATAGAAACCAGCAACCACCATACAAACTACCACCAAACTCGAAGGAGAGTTCTATGGAGGTAATATGCAGCACACAGAATGACAGCCAAGGGAGAAGATCGACACATCCACTGAAAGATTAACTCACGATTTGAAGATTTGACTTTGTGACACTCAAATCGAGTCAAAGGAGCCTTTACGCATGAGCTTCTGCTCCTATCAACTGTCGAAGAATAGGAGGGGGATTAAAGACCCAGTTACCATGAAGCAGATTACGATTGCCTAAGGAAGCAATTTCGTGGGCTACTTTATTCCCTTGCCTGCCAACCCAGGTAAAGCCAACTCTCTCAAATTCATTCTTAATACTACGAATATCACCAACAATTTTCTCAATTTCCCTGAAAAAAATCACCAACATAGCCTTTGTTTACTTTCATGGTGGGATCTTTTGAAAGAAACGCTTACTCAAAAGAATGATCTGCCAGTGTGTGTTTGTTTGTATGCACACAAACACCTCATCTTGAAGTTTCTTTTAGCCATAGACTGCCATAGGTTGCTCACTTGCAAATGAAAGGGATATTATTTTAGGGGTGAAGGAGAGACGGATTGGGTCCGATTATACTTGTCTCTAATTTGGTCCTAAGTTTTTATTGATCATTTTTTAGATCCGAACAAACTTGGTGTTCTTTGGGTCACCCTCCACTTCTAATCACTTGAAACGATGACAGGCGCCTTCTCCTAGACGAGACTACTCGCCCAACTGCTCAAAAGAACATGCATGTTACACGCTGAGGAACCTCGCCCTAACGATTGCACAAACCACTTCGCCCTTTTCACAAGACCTCACACTTGAGGGGATGTGTATTGGTCATGAGGAAATTACCCTTGGTATGCTTACAAACCCTTTACAAGGCCTTGTGCTTTATGGGATTGGTCCTGGGAAAATCGCTTTTGGTCTGCTTACAAAACCACTATGTCCTTTACAAGGCCTTGTGCTTGAGGGGCTATGAACCATGATAAGCGCCTTTGCCTGTTAGCAGCAAAACCCTATTTAGGAGCCTCAAGAAGACAAGAAGATTCACTCCACTCTTACACACAAAAACATGACTTGCTAAGAAGTAGATCTGTCCATTTCTACGCAAGTACACTTAGAATGTTTAATCCAAGAAATACGAAAGGATGATTAAATCTGTTGTTGCTCTTGGAGGCCGCGAGCAGCTCTGACACATTTACATGAGGCTTGAGAAAGATAACTGTTCTGCACTGTACTTCTGACCTTGAAGAGGGATCCGAGGTAGTTAGTGGTTGATATCCTTAGTCAATGACCGTATCCGATCCTGCTGGTGTTGTACCTGCAAAGTTACTCCGATGCTAAAGTCAGTGGAATAGTCTTAATGAAGTGATAAATACGAGTATGCTTACCATTAATGAGGCAATGAATGTTGTATTTATAGAGTGGGGTGGGGTTGATTCCAATGAATCAGGACCGTCCGATCTGGTGGTTTGATCTGAGCCCTTGATGTTCGGACTGGGCCCTTTGATATTGGGCTTTTGCGTGGTGTGAATAGATGCGAAAGAAGGGGTGTATGTGGTCAAAAGACTAACCATAACAGTTGCCCCCCAAGTCTGGTCGTCTTAGAGGCGATCTTGACTTGACGAGATTATGATGACTTTTCATGATCTCCGAACGAGCTGTGATTTTTCAAACGTTGCTACGAGATGGGGAGACGATCTTATCTGTCCGATGTTTGATGAGACACGAAGCGTTTTTTCTTACCGATGTCGAGTATGGTCTGATAGTGATGAAGTGAATTTTGACCGTTATAATAATTTCGAATTTCGAATTGGTGCCTTTGCATTTATTGCGCTTGTCAGAGCGCGTTTCCCAATGGCGGCTAATGATGGTGACACTTTGGTAGGCGTGTGCGTGTGTTGAAAGCCTTTGATGGGATGGGTCGATTCGATTTAGGCCCAATCCAGTTCTGCGAGGCCCACTATAAATAGGGGTTAGGTCCCCTGCTTTATTCCTGATTCCCAATTTGCTCTGCATACCGATCTTCATATCCGAGATTAAGTTCGTCGATCAGGAGGATAGTGGCTAGAGTTTCACCATTCCAGTGGGTTCAAGTGCTCGGCTTTCGCAGAAGATTATCAGCGAGAGCTTTGTTTGTGCGAGGTTAGTTCTTTTCTCAATCTCTCTATTGTTTTTTCTTTGAATAGTCAGATTTGCCCCCATTTCTTTAGTTGCCACAGGGTGGGGGTTGTCAGGTCGGTTTTAAGATCAGTACGGACCCGTTAGGTCGTTACTCCTGACTTTCCCATGCCCCCATTCCTGCAGGTTTTAAAAATGGCGGTTACCAAAAAAACTCGTAGGCAGATTTCCCAGCAACCCCCGCAACTTGCGAGCGTGATGGCCTCTAGTGGAGAGAATGTCGATGGTCGTCGTTCCGACACTGTCCCGGTTATTCCCGAAGTTCAAGATCATCCTGATTCAGCCCCGACCAGCGAACAAGTGGAGGACGATCCTGAGGTTGGTCGTCATACTTCTGATGATGGGGAGCAGTCTTCTGAGGATGTGGTTGTCGTTGGTGTAAAAAACACCGAGACCGATGTCGTCGTGGTGGAGACGGCGTCTTCTGAATCGATGCGTTCCGATGATGAGCAAGGGTCTTCGCATACTCAGGAAGTTGCCGTTGACGTGGCTGTCGAGGCTGATGATCGTACATCTGCTTTGACTGATGGTTATTCTAGCACTGGTCCGGGGCGAGTCGATCTTCCTATGCCTTATGACGTGAATGTTCCTCGCATTCTTAATTGGGTCGCTTCTTCTGTTACTGAAACAAGGTCTCTGTACGAAGCAGGGGAAGATATGAGCACTTTTGTAGATAAGTTATCCATTCGGGGCCGACTTTGGAACGTCGAGGGTATGAGATCCGATGAGCATGCAGCGACCTAGCCAGGATCCTTGAAATTTGTCATGTATGATGTATTGGTATCCGATATGCATATCCGTCCACCGTTTACTAATCTTCAACAGACTGTTTTGGCGAGATTGGAATTGGCACCTTCGCAACTTAATCCCAATGGTTGGGCGTTTCTTCGAGCCTTTGAATTGATATGCCTCGAACTTGATCGTCCAGTGTCCGCCGATCTGTTTTTTCATTTGTTTGAGGTAAATAGGAATAGTGAAAGAGGCGAGGAAGGAAACGCTTGGGAGCATGTGAGCCTTCGGTCTCTGAAAGGTGCCAAGATTTTCCGGGCTTATTCAGATTCGCTGAAGGGGAGGTGGAAGGAGCTTTTTTATTTCGTGGAACCGGTGAACAGTGAGGCAATTGACCATGTGGGGAGATTTGATTTGGATGGGCAAACTTTGGTGTCCACTAAGTTTCCCATAGGATGGGGACTTGGTCATTATAACCAATCTCCTAGATCCTATCATGTCGGCGAATCTCATCTTTGCCGTGCTGATATCCTGACCAGAGATATTTTGTTGTTTATTTCATCTCAAGTGCCCTATACCAAGCATAAATACCGAGGCATTCCTGTCGATCGTCTGGTTAAATGTGCTACCAGAAGAAAGGTTATGGGGGTTCTAGGTAGGGTCGTATTTTCGATCTGTCAATTTATCTTTTGGCAGATAATTGTTAATGATTTTGACTAATTCGTCCAATTTTTTCTTTGTTTTCAGATACGATGGCAGGAAGTAGGATTGCTCAATTGAGAAGGATGGCGTTGGAGAACCTGGGGGTCGAGGAAGGTGATCATGCAAACCCAGAAGTTCCAGAAAATATTCCCGATCTAAGCGGTGCCGTTCACGTTTCCCCAATCAGGACCGTCCACGAGGAACAGCTGCAGGAGAATCCTGGGGAAGATCTTCAGCATCGGAAGAGAAAACCGGCGAATGAGGGAGCCTCTTCAAAGCAGGTGAAGAAGAAGAAGGTGATGATTCCAACAGATTCTAAGTCTTCCAAAGGGTATAGATCTTCTAAGAAGGTAACTCCTGTTCCCGTGGATGCTAGTTTTATGGAAAAGAATATGGAGGAATACCTTACCGATCCAGTCAGTGCGGCCGCAAAGCTCTTTGTTCATTTGGCCGATGTAACCAAATTGCACAGGGAGGAGATGGAACGTCGTCATGAAGGTGAGGTGTTTCTTTTTGGAGTTCGTTTGCCGTTCTTTTTTACCTACCTTACTGACTTTATTCGTTTTTCAGAGTTGGTAACCAGTGAGAGGGCCAAGTTATTCAATGCTCTGAAAGAACTGGCAGAAAAGAATAAAGTCCTGGGTAACACTCTGAACGACTTGAAGACTTTGAAGGCTTATGTGGATGATCTTGAAAAATCCCATAATTCTGCTAAGTCGCAGATCGAGGATAGCACTGTTCGCATCGGTCAGCTGAACGATCGGATTAGAGTGCTTGAAGGAGAGAGGGAGATTGCTGAAGATACAATTAAAAGGTTGGAGGATCGGATTCAAGAGCTGATGGCGTCGCTGAAAAAATTCGAAGAGAACAAGGCTGGGACTAGTTCCACTCCTGAAGATCGATGCGCAGTGCTTGAGAAAGAGCTTGCCCAAACCCGCGCTGAGCTGATAAAATCTAAGAAGGAAGCGCGGACTGCTGCCGATCTTGCTCTGGAAATGGCAGGAGATGGCTTCGATCTTGCACTTGATCAAATTGCTCTTGTTTATCCTTCTCTTAATCTTGACAGAGCCGTCCTGAATGTGGATCATGAGATCGAGGGAGACCAGATCGTGAAGGTCGATATCAAGACTAATGTGAAGACCGTGGTTCATCCCAGGTCTGCCTGATTTATGTTCAGATCCAGTTTTGTAAGAGATCCAGTTTTGATTTAGTTTTTAGTTTTTGTTTATAAAACTTGAGGTCTCGGCCGTTTCCGAGGTGGTTGTAATGAAAGTAATTTTGTATTCGTCACCGTAATTTTGTATTCGTCACCGTAATTACCAATTTTAGAGAGGACCTGTTGAGAATTCTCGTAGGTTTTAAAAAGGTTTGAGAGGAGCTCTTCAAACGATTTAGAGAAAACCTGTTGAGAACTCTCGTAAGATCGGGCCTAAGGACAGTTTACCAGGACTCGGCCCAGATTTAACTCGTCCATTAGGGTTCTTGGCTACTAAGGCCAATGATCGAGTTAAGGAGAAATCCTTAACGGACCTTTCGTACCTTTTGGGCAGTTTACCAGGACTCGGCCCGGATTGAACTCGTCCCTAAGGGTTGTGACTGCTTTGGCCACGTATGGAGATCTTATGAGATCGGTCCAAGAAGTATTAGTGAAGGAGTTTGTAGATTTATAGTGGTAGGGACTACCGTTACACGAAAAATGGCACACGCAAAACCGTCGTGTCCTTAAATGTAATAGCTTTTCAACTTTGTGGTGTTCCAGCTTCGGGGGATCTCCTTTTTGCAAAGTGTTTCCAATTTGAAAGCCCCGGTACCGGTCTTACTTTTAACACGGTAAGGTCCTTCCCAATTGGGTGCTAATTTTCCTTGCGAAGCATTTTTCAAACCAATGTCGGCTCTTCGAAGGACTAAGTCGTCGATTTCGAAATCTCTAGGGATGACCTTGGCATTGTATCGAATTGCAACGCTTTGTTTGACGATGGCTTCTCGAAGTGTGGCTCGTCCTCGAACTTCGTCGATGAGATCGAGGTTTTCTTTCAAAGCTCGGTAATTTTCTGCGGGTTTTTTGGGATTCGCTACTCTCCAACTTAGCTCGCTGATTTCCACCGGGATGACCGCCTCGCTGCCATAGGATAGCCGGAACGGCGTTTCTCCCGTTGAGCTTTGAGGGGTTGTTCTGTAAGCCCAGAGAACATATGGGAGTTCTTCTACCCAATTACCTTTGGCGTCGTTCAGTCTTTTTTTCAAACCGTTAAGGAGTATCTTGTTGGCTGCTTCTACTTGACCGTTAGTTTGCGGGTGTTCTACGGAAGTAAAATGATGATTGATTTTGAAGTCGGACATCACTTTCCTGAAACCTTTGTCGGCGAACTGAGTCCCATTATCAGTGATGATCGATTCGGGGATCCCGAATCTGCTCATGATGTTCTTTTTGAAAAATTTCAGACAGTTCCTCGCGGTTATGGCGGCTAAGGGCTCTGCTTCAATCCATTTGGTAAAATAATCAATTGCTACTATGAGAAATTTGTTTTGGCCTGGAGCAGTTGAGAATGGACCTAGGAGATCTATTCCCCATTGGGCAAAGGGCCATGTGGAGGATAGATTTCGAAGTTTGGATGCTGGGGCGACGTAAACGTTGGCGTAGATCTGGCATTTTTTGCACTTTTTGACGTAGTTTTTGGCATCGCCTTCCATGGTCGGCCAATAATATCCTGTGCGTAGGGCTTTTCGAGCTAGGGAACGGGCGCCAAGATGTTGCCCACATATTCCTTCATGAATTTCAGCTAGGACGGAATGTACTTGTTCCCTTTCAATGCATTTTAATAATGGTGAGGAGAGGCTTCTCTTGTACAATGTATTATCTATGACTGAGAAGGCGGAGGCTTTTCTCCTGATGATTTTCGCTTCTACCGAATCTGGAGGTTCAATTCCTGTCTTGATGTATTCCAATATTGGAGTGATCCAACTTTGGTCCTCCTCAATCGAACAAATTGCGGAACTATAAGTCGGAATAAGGGAGATACTGGGTCTTCTAAGTAGTTCTTGGATGATCGTCCGGTGATTACCGGCGACCTTGGTGCTGGCGAGTTTTGATAGGATATCCGCCCTCTGGTTCTGGGATCTGGGGATGTGCTTTACTTCGGCTGTTCTAAACTGTGTGAGTAACTCTCGGATTCGGAGTTGGTATTTCAGTAGGGTTGGATCCTTGGTCTCAAATTGATTGTTTATTTGTGAAACGGCCAAGAGCGAGTCCGTGTAGAGATTGACCTGAGAGACTCGTAGGTCAATTGCTAATCGTAAACCTGCGATGCAAGCCTCGTATTCTGCTTGATTATTAGTTGTTTGGAAAGCGAAGGTAAGGGAGACTTCAATGATTACTTTATCCGGGCTTTCCAACATTAAACCCGCGCCGCTTCCTTTGGGGTTGGAAGACCCATCGACGTGTAAAGTCCAGATGTCCTTAATAGGATCAGCAGGAATCATTTCTGCTACAAAATTTGCTAGAACTTGGCCCTTCATCGTCGTACGGGATTCATACTTGATTCCAAACTCGGAGAGCTCTACCGCCCATTCGATCATTCTTTCGGCAAGGTCGGGTCGGTGTAAAATCTGCCTTATTGGATAGTTGGTGCGTACGACTATCTGGTGTGCCACAAAATATGGTCGGAGGCGTCGAGCTGCGACGACCAAGGCGAGGGCGATTTTTTCTATTTGCTGATATCTGCATTCGGGTCCCTGGAGTGCTTTGCTTACAAAGTAGATCGGACTTTGACCAGTCTGTGTTTCCCGGATAAGAACGGCGCCCAAAGCTTCCTCCGAGATTGATAGGTATAAGTACAGAGTTTCTCCCTCGTATGGGCGAGTTAGGATGGGTGGTTCTGAAAGTGCTTTTTTGAGTTGTTGCAAGGCTTCGTCTTGCTCGTTTGTCCAGTTGAACTTTTCTTCGTCGTCCTCCTTTTCTTTTTTCAAAAGCTTGAATAAAGGGAGAGATTTGAATGCCGCATTTGACAGGAATCGTGATAAAGCGGCGATCATTCCATTGAGTTTTTGGACCTCTTTTTTGGAAGTTGGAGTCCGCATTTCAGTCACAGATCGACATTTGTCGGGGTTTGCTTCAATTCCCCTCCTTGTTAAATAGAAACCGAGGAACTTTCCAGCTCGGACCCCGAAAGTGCATTTTTCTGGATTTAGTCTCATGTTATTTTTCCTGATTTCAGCGAAGATTTCTTGAAGGTCTTTTACGTGGTCGTTTTCCCGCTCACTTTTTGCAATCATGTCATCAAGATAGACTTCAACGGTCTTGCCTATCTGTTTTTGAAAAACTTTGTTCATCATTCTTTGATAAGTGGCTCCGGCGTTTTTTAAACCGAAGGGCATAACTCGGTAGGCGAAGTTACCTTGGTTCGTCATAAAAGCAGTCTTCTCTTGATCGGGAGGAAACATGGCGATCTGATTGTAACCAGAGTAAGCGTCCATAAAAGAAAGTAGGCGAAAACCGGAGGCATTGTCGACGAGGCGATCAATACTTGGGACTGAAAAGGCGTCTTTCGGACAAGCTTTGTTTAGGTTGGTATAATCGATGCACATACGCCATTTACCGTTGCTCTTTTTAACTAGTACTGGGTTGGATAACCAAGTCGTGTATTTGACTTCTGTTATAAAGTTTGCTTTGATTAAATCTTCGACAATTTTTGCGGCGGCGATGGTCTTCTCTCCACTCTGAGCCCGTCTTCTTTGAGAGACCCATTTTGCTTCTGGATTAACGGCGAGCTGGTGACATGCTACTTCTGGCGGGATTCCGGGCATATCGTTCGCCGACCAAGCAAAAAGATCGGAATGATCTTTTAAGCAACGAGTGAGTTCGATTTTTACTTCTTCGGATAGGTCTGCTCCAATCTTTACCGTTCTGGTAGGGTCATCTCCGAGTTGTATTTCGATGGATTCTCCATCAGGCTGGGGTCTTCTCATTTTCTTTTTGAGTTCTCTGGCCAACTCATCGTCATCTTCATTTTCCGAGCTGTCAGGGTCGTATCTTGCATCTAAATCGGTTAAGTTGACTTCGGCTGATCTTCCTGTAATTTCTTTATCTTTGGTTATCTCGGGTGAAAAACCTTCTTTATCTTGGGCCTTTTTTTTTGCTTTTGTCCATAGGAAGAAACATCTCGAGGCGGATTCAAGATCTGAGTTTAAGGTAATGACTTTGTTGCACAGAGAGTGGAATTTCATTTTTAAGTGAGTGGTGGAGGTTACTGCTCCGAGCCTTCCCAGAGTCGGTCTTCCAATAATACAGTTGTATATCGATTCACATGGTAAGATGAGGAATTTTGTTTTGATGATTCTTATCAAAGGTTCCTCACCATAGGAAACCATCAGTTCCAGGTGTCCAAGAGGTTTAGTTCGAGATCCATTGAATCCTGATAGTGCCGATCCTCTGTAAGGAGCGATGTCTTCTTTATCGATTCCCATTCTTTCCACGAGGTCGAGGAAAATGATGTCTGAAGAACTCCCTTGATCGACCAAAATCCTTCTAATCTCTTTATTGGCGATTACCGCCGTGATAACTAGTGGTACGTGTTTGTTAGGTTTTCCATCTAGAAGGTCTTCATCTCCAAAAGACAACGGAGGTCGGTTTGAAGGCGTTTGTGCGATTGAAGTAGACGCTATATTGAGTAGCTCTTTCCATTTTCGTTTCATTGTCTTCCCGGATTCTTCGTGGGCGAAACCTCCTGCGATCATCATCATCACGGACCGTCCTTTTGATTTCCTTGAATCAAATTCGTCGTCGTCAGACTCGGCTTTGATCTTTCCCTTTGTTCTGGGTTCCTGTTCCCGTTCTTCTTTTTTCTCGTCAGCTCGACGCTCTGGTTTGTTTACATAGCCGGCAAGTTTTCCCCTTTTAATCATATCCTCAATGTCATCTCTCAAGGCGTTGCAATGGTTGGTGTCGTGACCGTTACTCCGATGGTATCGGCAGTATTTTTTAGAACGCTGTCCTGGCTTGTTGGTGAGTGGTTTTGGGAATTTTTCGTCTCTGAACTCCGTGTTCCAGCATTCACCCAGAATTTGAGCTTGAGTGACATTGAGCTCGGTGTAGAATTGATGACGGTTCCGAGGTCGGGGATCCTTGGAGCCTCGGCCGTCGTTTTTTTGATCTCTTTCATTTGGGGGCTTTGATGATTCGGTGATTGGTTGTGGTTTCTTACCGACCATCGCGCTTTCTTCTTCGTTGATAAAACATTGGGATAGCTGGAGGAAATCTTGGAGGTTCTCTGGCTCCCATGTGTTGATGTGTTTTTTGAA
Source organism: Astragalus glycyphyllos (assembly GCA_963573325.1). NCBI lineage: Eukaryota > Viridiplantae > Streptophyta > Magnoliopsida > Fabales > Fabaceae > Astragalus > Astragalus glycyphyllos. Next base: position 44,968,986 of record OY754307.1, read on the forward strand.
CGGGCTTCCGGGACGCAGCCCCATTCCCATGAAGTAAACTCGGAAGGCATCATCGAGGTTCCGAACTTGAACTGCTTCCTTATTAAATCTCTCTATATATTGTCTTAAAGATTCGGAGTTCTCTTGGATGATGGATGCCAAGATGTTTTTGTTTTTTGGCTTGCTTTTGGAATGGGAAAAATTAGCTGAGAATAATTTGGCCAGTTGGTCCCACGAGGAGATTGTGTTTGATTTGAGGGTCTCAAACCATTCTGATGCTATTTTTTCCAATGTTAGGGGGAAAATTCGGCATTTCATTTCTACGGGGACGTTGCGATACTGCATTACTGTGTCGAAGTAACTCAAATGTCTGTCTGGATCGCCCGTTCCGTCGTAGGTCTTCAATCCTTCTGGAGGTTTTTCGAGATATCTGGGCACCGGGTATCGATCAATTTTATTCGTAAAAGGGCCTTTGCGTTCGGTTGTTTGATTCTACGGTGGAGATCGGTGCCGATGGTGCGGGTGCCTACGGTTTTGAGGGCGATATCTTCGAGGCGAATATTCTCTACTCCTCGATCGTTGCCTAGGAGAAGAGGATGCTAGAGAAGAATGTACTTCGGGTGAAGAGTCGGTGTCTGCCCTACCGACGCATGGCGAACGGGAAACTTTCCTTTCGAGCCTACGAGGAGGAGAATGATGGTAGTGTCGCCTTCTGGGTGGAGATCGATGGCGCTTTCGAGTCGGATTTCTTCTTTCGGATGAATCTCGGTCGGGCGAGAGCTGGCGCCTTCGAGCCGGATTTCTTCTTTCGGATGAATCTCGGTCGGGCGAGACTTGGCGCATTCGAGCCGGATTTCTTCTTTCGGCGGAATTTCGGTCGGGCGAGACCTGATCCGGGATATTCCGAGCTCGGAGCTCCGCCACCTGTGCTTCAAGATCCGTAAATCGGTAACTCCTCTCTTGGTTTGCCAATTCATGTCGATTGAGCAGCAGGACGAGCTGTTGGACAACATCGGTCGGGACAGAAAGTTGATTTTGTGGAGGTACGCGATTCCTTGCGGAGCTTCCGGGTACCAAAACGAGGTCCGGAATTTGATGTTGGGCTCGCCCTTGATCGGAGTTTGGAAGGTTCTGAACGAATCCGTCCGGGGTTGCCTGAGGTTCGGCCAAATGGGGCATGACCGGTTTCAGGATTGGGTCGGGATGGATTCCCACTGTGTGGCTGTTTGCCTTGGAATGAAGATTTCGAGTCGTCATTGATTAAGGCGAGGGGAGAAGATCTTGGTTCTGAGACCTCCCACTGTGGTCGCCAATGTTCTGCACTGTACTTCCGACCTTGAAGAGGGATCCGAGGTAGTTAGTGGTTGATATCCTTAGTCAATGACCGTATCCGATCCTACTGGTGTTGTACCTGCAAAGTTACTCCGATGCTAAAGTCAGTGGAATAGTCTTAATGAAGTGATAAATACGAGTATGCTTACCATTAATGAGGCAATGAATATTGTATTTATAGAGTGGGGTGGGGTTGATTCCAATGAATCAGGACCGTCCGATCTGGTGGTTTGATCTGAGCCCTTGATGTTCGGACTGGGCCCTTTGATATTGGGCTTTTGCGTGGTGTGAATAGATGTGAAAGAAGGGGTGTATGTGGTCAAAAGACTAACCATAACAATAACTATCCCAACATTTGTTGTTTCTAGATAACTCTAACACATTTAAGTGGAATTTTTATGAGTACAACATTCCCAAAATCTGCTTCAATTAATTTGGTTACTATGCCATGTATGATTTTGGTTTGGACTATTGCTGACTACCTACGGAGTATTTCAATACTTTTAATGAAAGACTGATCTTCGTTCATGCTTAGAATCAAATTTCACATTGGTCAACACCAATTTGTCACTTACGTGAATCGAACTCGAGAGCACTTGGGACCCCTGTGTCCTAGGTAGATTAAGCATTATACGAAGGATAATTTGATGTAAGTAATTTCCTTTAATTGATGATAATTAAAACTTATATTTTAAAAAATGGAGTAGTAAAGATATTTGTGTAACACAAATATGGGAAGAAATTATCCTCGCCGTTGGATTGAATCGTTGGTAAAAAATTAAAGTTGGACCGAAAATGGTGTTGGGACACCGACATTTGACGAGATACTACGTGACGTGTCATTAAAAATTACTCGCTTATGGAATGACCAGTTGGACTAATGGACTGAACTTACGGAAGTTTTGGTAAATCAACTTGTATTTCCGAGCCAGTCAGCTCCAATTCTTTTTGTTTCTTTTTTCCTTTTTCTCCATTTTATCTTTCTGTACAAGTACTAAGCAACTACTCATAGGGATTAGGGAGTAGCGTTGTTTGAAGTAGAAAATTGACCTTGTCCCACATTTTGGCTCCTTTTTTTTTACAAGCTCTCTGATCATTTTTGCTAATCTTTCAAGCAATATTCAACTGCCGACGAATTCTGATGTCATCATTGAATAAATGTGAATTTAATATTGTCCACGGGTACGGTTGGAGAAGGGAGACTCACCAATTTTTTCTTTCTTAATTAACGATTAATTTAGTGAAGATTCCTTGTTATATATAAAATGTTAACTAGGAAAATACTAGTAATAAACATGTCCAATATGATTTATTACTAGTATGTATCACCCATGCCAGTACGGGTATACATTTCCTTTTAACTTAAATTTTGAAATTATTGTTTGGGGATTAAAAAAGAGCCAGTTGAATGTTTACGTATATTATGTCAAAAAAATTGACTACTTTGGACACCTTAGAAAATAAACCCACAATGACAAATTTTAATAGGACACGTTTATTAGATTAGATTGTATACTAAAAAATATTATAGTTAAACTAAAAAATTATAGTTTAATATTTTAATATAAAATTTAGTCATCCTTTTATTTATTGATATTCAAAAAAAAAATTAAGAATAAAATATAGCAGTTAGCACATTTTTATTTTTTATTAATATTTTTAATTAAAAAATACATATAATGTACTTGGACAGCGGAATGGTCCCCGTCCCCATCCTCATCCCAGAGTTGACAGTGGGGGAATTATCTTTCTCGACCCCGTCTCCACATGGAAAAATTCTCCATTCACGCTCCACTGTGGGCAGTCCCCATCGAGATTCTCACGTACAGGTAGAAAGCACTCGTTTAGTCAAGTGTGAGACTGAGGGAAGGATGAAACATTACATCCATCCATAAGTATACATAACAAAGATCCATAACAGAGATCCACTCGTTTTTTAAAAGGAACTTATTCCCCATATCTTATTTGCCTATAAAGCTCCATAATTAATGAGGTATAAAAAATTTCTAGAATTGACAATAATTTATGATATTTTATTTTAATATGAACATTATATTTTTTTATTAAACCTTATTTATTCATTCTATTGTAACATCTATGACTGAATAATTAATAGTTTTTTTTGAAAAAAATAATTAATAGTTGGAGAATGGTAAATATTTTACTTAATAATTAATAAAAACATAATGATGCATTAGATTAGAATTTTTTATCATACGTGCGATATACAATATTAGTTGGAGAATGGTAAATATTTTACTTAATAATCAATAAAAGCATAATGATGCATTAGATTAGGTTTTTTTATCATATTGTTAGTATCCAACGACTTTGCCAGCGACTAATCTAATTTTGTAAAAAAAAACTAAATATGGAGCGATCTATTGCAATCTAATTAGTATTACTCACTATTAGGAATAAGATTGAGAGTGATGATAAATAAAAGATTGAGAGCAAACAAAAGGAATACAGAGCAGCACCGCTTTTCACATCACGCGATAGGGTTTGAGAGAAGTCCCAAATTTAGTGGGATATAGTGACTGTGCGACGAAAGAACCATTAGTTCAAATTTTATTTTATCTTAGGGTTTCTCTCTTGGTGAAAGCTGTGAAATTGTATCCACGAAACCCTCTTGCATTGACGATCGAGACATTGTCTCTAACAGTGTAAGTAATGTTATGGATTATGGTTTGTTGGAAAGTCTTAACTTAAAACTATGAACGCTATTGAAAATTAAGATTTACGCTTCACCTTAACAACATTTGATTTATCTTTGAAATTTTTAAGCAAGTCCTAATCAATCATAATCCCTCAGACATGAAATGTTTTCTCAAATATATTCTCGATGAGTCCCTCACATTAACTTTGAAGAGAACCTACCAATGAGGTCAGATATTGTTGGATATTCAGTAGTATCCCTATTTAAAACACTAAAAGCTCCTCCGAGAATTCAAGAAGCTCTGAGCAAGACTTTTCAATCAGGCGCACTGCATCGTCATTAAACAGAACAAAAGTTGCAAATTCAATATCATATATATGACACAACTTCACAATAACCTGAGATAAATTTATATATGACACACAGCTTCACAATATCCTAATTGCACTACTATTTATGATAATTTTAATATTTGGATTTGAATAATTGTATTCACTCTATCCATATCATATCCATCATTGCTTAGTAGTTACTTACACGAACCCAAAATTACTACTTAAAGTAAGTTGAATGCCATGTGAGCACAAATGAAACATACAATTGAATTCTAGTTTTATATTTTGCAACCCCAACATGTACTAAAATGAAAGTGCAATGGAAAAGACAGAATATTGGTAAACGGAATAAAAAATTTAAAGTTGAAAATAATGGGGAAAACCAATATGCAGTTATAAGAATACTTACGCAATGAACCCAAAATAGGTTCAGCACCTATGTTGTAACAACCCTGCTACCTTGTTGCTCTTGTGCTTCTGATAGTCTGCATCTTCTCTCGATAGTGGTTCCGGCCGAAAGGATTTTTAAAGCTACAACAGTGATCAAAACAGGAAAAAAAACCACATTGTTATAAGGGTGACAATAACACTTCTGTAACCGGACAACCATAGGTGTACCTTCATCGCTGCATCAACACATTTTTGTTACTATTATAGCAATATCTCACTATATTCTACATCTGCTATTCTGGGTCTGATTATATATATTGGGAAGTATACCTGTATACAATACAAATCTAAGAACAACTATATCCTTAATTTCTCACTATGGAGGTTGACTATATTGTAGGCACAGTCTTCAATCTATTTATTGAAATGAGATGATTGCAAAATTGATAAACTTAAGAAGTACTCCAAAACAATGTTATGATTTCAAAAGCTGAGTCTTTTTAGCCATAAAGATACTGCACTGCCAAAATTCCTCTAAAGCTTAATGATCACAGAAGCCGAAGGGGAAAAAAACCATTTGAACATGATTGAAGAAAATTTCAAAAACTTCAAAGAATAAAAATATTACCAAGTAAAAGCAAAGAAAACCCATTTAGTTTGACATGATAAAAAGACAAACTTTACAACAGAAGAAATAGAATCAAAAACAAATCACGGTAAGGTGCTGAAGAAGTTTGGTGGTTTAGAACGTCAGCGTCTTGTGGCGGTGGAAGTGGCGAATATCGTTCTTCATCCATCACATAGTATCATGGCCAACTTTGTTATGATGCTAACGAAGGAAATTCTTCAGAAATTTAGGGAAAAATGAAACCCTAACGAAGGAAGATTGAAGGAGTGATGGTCCATGGAGAGAGAGAAATGCAGTGCTCTATTTCTTCTGATTTTCTTCTTTCGTTGCTTTGCGTTTTGAGTTGATCAAGATGAAAGAAGAGATGAAGGACAAACTTTTGTAGTTCATCAAAAAAAGATTGAAATTTTGTGATAGAAAATGAGAGAAAAAGAAGGAAGAGGAATGTGCGAATGAGAGATGAAGAGAGATTGTCGAGACAGAGATTGGATCCACAAAATTAGCATTGTATTCATTACAGGATCCACAAAATTAGCATTGTATTCATTACATGTTTTTGTTTTTTTGAAACTGACATCTCCAATCAATGTTATTAAAACCGACCCGGTGATCGACCCAAGCAGGTCACTGGGTCATTGGGTCAATGGTTGACCGAGGGGTCACTAATTGACCCGCATGACCCGTTATCAATAAATTTGGTATTAAATTAATATGAGAATTAGAAATGTAAGATATTATAAGTCAATATTTTTAAATTTAATATAATTTTAAATTAAAAACAAATTTGAAAATCAATAAAATTACTCATATTTAATAACATTTTAGTTAATAACTATATAGAATCTAAAATCTATGGAAAGTGATACAAAATATTAGATGTCAAATAAATATGATATATAAATGTAATATATAAGCATTAGAATACATATAAATAAATATAATTAGTAGGTAATAGGTTTTGCTAGAAATAAAAGAAAAAAAGGGTATATATTCTATAATGCGCCACAGTTACAACAAAATGTGGTTGCTCAAATGGTTAGTGTTGGAAGGTGCGGGTGTGAGGAAGGGGGTTCGATCCCTTGATTCTTTATTTTTGAGATATATTTCGAAATTAATTTTCAATAAAAGCTGAGGTGGATACCACGTATTTATTTGGAGATGTGTGTGGCTTTTTCTAATTGGTTCTAGTTGTAAGTCTATGTGGACAAACTCATGATTTATATTACTTATGATTATGATAAAGGAGTAAATTTCCAAGTTGGGATAACTAAGAAAATAGTAGCAACTGTCTCTACTCTAGTAGTATTATTGGGCTCTATTGACTTTGAAGGAGTAATGTGATGAATCAGATCACAGCTAGCTGTAGTTCTGGATATCAGTTACAAGGGTGTGTAATAAAAGAATTTCCACTTGTCCAGCTTGAAATTGTGCTTATTGAATCTCTTTTTGAATACTTGGGTTGCTTGCTAGTGATTCATCACAAGGATAATGTAAATGTTGTAGTCCACAATGACAATATTCAGAGCTGGTTTTGATAATGATGCCGAAGCTTCCATTCCACCACTTGATTCACTCTTAATATATATGGTGACTTTGTGCCTCATATGTTTTGGATTATTGATGAAAAAAATTATCAGAAGTGCTGGTCCCAATACTCCCATACATCCATATTTTTATTCTAGTAGTTCACAGTGCTGACATCTGATCATAGCTATTTTATCCATATTTTTTTAGAAAAGAAAGGAAAACACCAAAATATAGTCTGAAATCAAAGGGTCAAATATATATATTGGAGATTCGTTTCTCACTAGACTCCAGCAATATGGAATTGGATCTTCCTTAAATATTTAATTAGTTTCGTACTGAGAATATGGGCAACCGATGATTTTGACTTCAATATTGTTTTTGTCTCTATTCTTGCCTCCGAGGGTTGGTGAAGTTTTTCAACAAAATGAGAAGAAGACCTTACATAAGAATAAGATGCAAAAAATAAACCACATTTTCAGACAAAACCACCTTTTTTTTAGATAAGCAAATCTTCATTAAATGAGCACTAGGGGTGCTCAAACCCAAACAAAAATGATTACAAATTGTTTAGGTAGTCAAGTGGATTAATCCACCAAGAGGTAATACACATATTAGAATAATCACCCACCCTATAAATGAACCAACTCCATGATAAGCTCTTAATTCTAGTAACCGTGGCTGAGATGCTAACGTCTTCATTCTTGAACACAAGTCCATTTCTTGACAACCAAATGCACCAACAAGTTGTAAGCCAAATCAAGTACTTAAATTTTTTTTGTTTCCGACCTTTGCTCACCTTTCCGAACCACCGAAAGTGCTCCTTTATACCATCAGCCCCTTCAAAATTAATTTGCAGCCACATATAAATTTGTTGCCACACCTCTGTTGCAAGTCTACATGATAAGAATAAGTGATCAATATCTTCTTCATATAACAGACAACACGGACAGAGAGCATCAGCACCAGCAGCAATAACATGGCGTTGAGCAAGAGAACCACGTTTTTAATGTGTAATGAAATTATTTATATAGTACTGGTACGTGGTCTGTCAGATCTCTAGTCCACGCTAATCTATATCTATATCTATATCATAATCATAAGTATTATAAACCATGGCTTTGTCCACATAGGCTGACAAGTAGGACCAATCAGAAAAAGCCACACACATCTCCAAATAAATACGTAGCATCCACCTCAGCTTTTATTGAAAATTAATTTCGAAATATATCTCAAAAATGAAGAATCAGTGAATCAAACCCCCTCCCTCACACCCACACCTTCCAACACTAACCATTTGAGCAACCACATTTTGTTGTAACTGAAACATATTATAGAATATATACCTTCTTTTTTTATCTACTAACTATATTTATTTATATGTATTTTAATACTTATTCAAATTTGTTTTTAAATATGAGTAATTTTGTAATTCAAATTACTTATGATATATTACATATTTATATATCATATTTATTTGACATCTAATATTTACTTTTTTTTTGACAATGACATCTAATATTTACTTATGATATATTACATTTATATATCATATTTATTTGACATCTAATATTTTGTAATTCAAATTTGTTATTAAATATGAGTAATTTTATTGATTTTCAAATTTGTTTTTAATTCAAAATTATACTAAATTTAAAAATATTGACTTATAATATCTTACATTTTTGAATTCTCATATTAATTTAATACCAAATTTATTGATATCGGGTCATGCGGGTCAATTAGTGACCCCTCGATTCGACCATTGACCCAATGACCCAGTGACCTGCTCGGGTCGATCACCGGGTCGGTTTTGATAACATTGATTGTAGCTGACTGTTTCAAAAAAACAAAAACAAGTAATGAATACAATGCTAATTTTGTAGATCCAGTAATGAATACAATGCTAATTTTGTGGATCCAATCTCTCTCGACAATCTCTCTTCATCTCTCATTCGCACATTCTTCTTCCTTCTTTTTCTCTCATTTTCTATCACAAAATTTCAATCTTTTTTTGATGAACTACAAAAGTTTGTCCTTCATCTCTTCTTTCATCTTGATCAACTCAAAACGCAAAGCAACGAAAGAAGAAAATCAGAAGAAACAGAGCACCGCATTTCTCTCTCTCCATGGACCATCACTCCTTCTATCTTCCTTCGTTAGGGTTTCGTTTTTCCCTAAATTTCTGAAGAATTTCCTTCGTTAGCATCATAACAAAGTTGGCGACGATACTGTGTGAAGGATGAAGAACGATATTCGCCACTTCCACCGCCAAAAGACGCCGACATTCTAAACCAACACAACTTCTTCAGCACCTTACCGTGATTTGTTTTTGATTCTATTTCTTTTGTTGTAAAGTTTGTCTTTTTATCATGTCAAACTAAATGGGTTTTCTTTGCTTTTGCTTGGTAATATTTTTATTCTTTGAAGTTTTTGAAAATTTCTTCAATCATGTTCAAATGGTTTTTTCCCCTTCGACTTCTGTGATCATAAAGCTTTAGAGGAATTTTGGCAGTGCAGTATCTTTATGGCTAAAAAGATTCAGCTTTTGAAATCATAACATTGTTTTGGAGTACTTCCTAAGTTTATCAATTTTGCAATCATCTCATTTCAATAAATAGATTGAAGACTGTGCCTACAATATAGTCAACCTCCATAGTGAGAAATTAAAGATATAGTTGTTCTTACAGTCAAAATCCTAGAGAGTTTCCCCACTCTCTGGTACAACCAATAACAGAAATTGAACAAATTACAAGAAATAGAAATACCTCTAAAGTACATGAATACAACAACTTGAAGCTCCCCAATTAAATTGATAGAAACAGTGAAGAACAAGCGTTATTGTATGATAGAGTTTGATTTCGTTTTTGTTATGCGTAGCCTGTTGTGTTTTGTGAAACCGAGAGTCCTATTTATAGGCTCTGCAAAAATATGATCGTTGGAACAATTTTTAATACTATTTCACAAGTGAACAATCGATTGTTATCCTATACAAACATGGTTTAAAAATCGATTTTGTGCTTCCAAACAACAACTCATAAATCGATTGTTTGCTTAAAAACAAGCAAGTCATAAATCGATTGTGTGCTTAAATGAAATAAGAGAGGAACCGATTTTGTACTTAATGAAGCAAGTAGACAATCGATTGTTAGCTTTATAAAATCAAGTTCATAAAAATCAGGAAGGCAATCGATTGGGAGCTTCCAAAAGACAAGCTCAAAATCGATTCTTTGCTTTAGAAATCAAGTCAAGAATCGATTCTTTTCTTCAAAAACCAAGTTGTTTTAAAACCATAAGTGCATAATCGATTGTTTGCTTTAAGGAACAAATCTACAATCAATTTTGCTTGTTATAATTTGTGCCTAACCTGCTTAGCATGCTTTTATCAATTGAAGGCATATGTTAGGTTAAATGTGTGAGTGTTAGTGTTGAGTGATACTAACAAGCGGTTTACATTTCATTTCTAAGACACGACCTAAGCGATTTTCTTCTTGAGTTGCTTGTGCCTTGGAGTTTCGTTTGTCACTTTATTTAGAAATGCTTCATCATCAAAACTTAACCTGCAACACAAGATATCCACAACAAAGTGGAGCTTGAGACATTGAGACTCGATGAATCCCGTGAGGCTGCTTCACTGTTTATTGAGGTGCAGAAAAAATTATTTCAATTACTTGCACAAGAGGAAGCATTCTGGAAACAAAGAGCTAAATTTATGTGGCTTAAAAATGGTGACGCGAACTCTCGGTTTTTCCATGCAACTACCTCAGCCCGAAAACATCAGAATGATATCGAGTTTTTTGCCCGTGATGATGGTAGTATTGCAACGGATTAGCAGGACATGGCCTCCACGACTAGGAACTATTTTGAGAGTCTATTTGAGCATAGGGGGACAGCCTTCACGTCAGTTGTTGATGCAATTTCAAGTATAATTACTGCTGAAGATAATGAGGGGTTACTCTAGAAATTCACTAGAGAGGAGTTTAGCCACACTCTTCGTGAAATGCACAAAGATAAGGCTCCGGGTCTAGATGGTTTGAATCTGGCTTTCTACAAACGGTTTTGGCATCTATGTGGTGAAGAAGTGTTCCATGCTAGCCACATTTGGTTGACACAAGGGTACTTTCCTCCTCACTTAAATGATACTAATGTTGTGCTTATTCTTAAAAAGACTAATCCTGCTTCTATGACTGATTTACGCCCTATATCTCTTTGTAATGTGGTCTATAAAACTATTTCTAAGGTCCTGGAAAATTGTTTGAAACCTCTATTATCTAAGTGTATTTCCCCCGAGCAGTCAGCTTTTATTGAAAATAGGTCCATTTTGGATAGTGCTATGGTTGCTATAGAAACTATCCACCACATGAATTGTAAAGTTGGGGGTAAAGAAAGGGAGGTAGCCTTTAAAATTGACATTAGTAAGACATATGATAGAGTTAGTTGGCAATACCTTAGAGTTGTCCTTTCAAAAATGGGTTTCCATGATAGGTGGGTGGAATGGATGATGATGTGTTTGGAGTCGGTGGACTACCAGATTATGGTGAATGATTAGAGTGTGGGGCCTATAAAGCCTGGTCGGGGGCTAAGGCAGAGTGATCCTTTGTCCACCTATCTATTTATCCTGGGTGTTGAGGGCCTTACTAGGCTTATTAAGAGAGCTGAAGGCAGGGAGATTTGCTTGGCATCAAAGTGTGTAGGGGCGCCCCAGTCCTTACACATTTGTTATTTGCTGATGATTGTTTTCATTTTTTTTAAGGCCACAGAAAGAGAATGCAAAGTTATGAAAGATATTCTTGTGACTTATGAGGATGCCTCGGGCCAATCAATTAATCTCCAGAAACCAGAGATATTTTTCAGCAAAAACACTTCATCTGATATTCGAGAGCTGGTGTCCAACCTTCTTAGTGTTACTGAGAGTTTGTGGACAGGCAGGTACCTTTGGCTTACCAGCCATGATGGGAAGAAAAAAAGCCATCTTCAATTACCTCAGATCGGATTTGGAATAAAATTAAAGGGTGGACCGGCAAGCATCTTTCAAAGGCCGAGCGTGAGGTTCAAGTCAAATCAGTGGCACAGGCCATCCAGTCGTATTGTATGAGTACGTTCCTCATTCCCACGACTTTGGGAGAGGAAATGGAGCACATGATCAATTCATTTTGGTGGGGCTATAATAGAACACAAGGGAAGATGTTGTCTTTTTGGTCTCTCAAGGTGCCCAACAAAATCAGAATTTTGATATGGCGTATTGCAAGAGAGTGCCTTCCAACGCGTGAGCGTCTTCAATGAAAGGGTGTGAATTGTATTAATTTATGTCATGCATTCGGGCCGAGCAGAAGAGGAGGCATGGTTATGTTGCTGGTGATGTGTTATTTCAACCACGATGAGGTGTTTCCCTTATTCGAAACTTTTCTGTTAAATTATTAATAATTGGAGTCTTTCTATCGATGTAGCACTAACACTACAAATTGAATGTGTGTTCAGTGTTAAACACGTGTCAATGTTGGATATTGAAACGACACTAACACGTGTAGTTACATTCAATTACTTCTATTTTCTTAAATTATTATCTGTGTTTATGTGTCAGAGTCAATGTCATGTATGGTGTTTGTATCGGTTATTCATAGCTTTCTATATATCTATATGCTTTTTGATGTTGTACAACTATAGGAAGGTATAGCAGTTGGGAGGTTATTTGCAAGCCTAAGAGGTCGGAATGTTGATCCAAACAGAGAAGTGTCATCCTTAGGCATAATGAACATTGTTGGTTCATTCACTTCATGCTTTGTTGCAACTGGTAAATCCTTATTCATAAATAATTGCTACCTTTATTATAATATAAGCATGCATATTTAAAACAATGTTTGATGTTAGTAACATTATTATATATATGCAGGTTCAATTTCAAGTACAGCTGTGAATTATAATGCTGGGTCTCAAACAATGGTGTCAAGCATAGTGATGGCACTCACGGTTTTGATGTCACTTAAATTCTTGACAGGGCTATTGTATTTCACTCCCAAAGCAACCTTAGCAGCAATAATTCTTTCATATGTACCAGGACTCATTGACCTTAAGAAAGCTCCTGAGATTTGGAAGGTTGATAAAATGGATTTCCTTGCTTGTGCTGGAGCCTTCTTTGGGGTCTTGTTTGCATCAGTTGAAATAGGCCTTACAATTGGGGTATTTTATTTTCCTATGGGCTTAATTTATGTTGAAAGTTGATATACATTTCATATCCAACAACAACAACAACAACAATAAGACTCTTTTGACACTTTAATCTATTACAGGTCATGATATCATTCATGAAGATAATTCTGATTTCGATACTTTGGAAGACTACCCGGAACTAATGCATTTGTTGATGTTGATCAATATCCAATGGCTATCAACACGCCTGGAGTTTTGGTAGTCTCTATAATGCCTTAGACTCTATTCAGATGGGGAGAGGAGAGTGTACGTGTGTATTGCGGTTAGTCCGGTATATTGGGGACCATAGCCTACTTATAGTGTGACAGTCTATTAGGGTTCCCATTATCCCTCTAATGGGCTATCATTGATATCCACTCATATTGGGCCCATATCAATAATAATTAATTAATTAATTATATAATTAGAAATCCAATTTAGCCTTTTACTTATTTTGATCACATATCAATCAAGGCTCCTAATTGATAAATAGCTAATATAATTAATAAAGGATATATGTCAATTATTTATGATATTGGAATGAAATATTCCAACACATCAAGCATTGAAAGGAATAGATAAATGAATGATCTCAAACTTGTTGTCGGGCTTCCAACAGAGAAAAAAAAACATGTTGGTTTTCATAGCCTATAAATAAGTTTAATATATATAAACAAAATGAATCATAATGTCTCACCACACTCCTTCAAACTTCAAGAAATTTAATCCCAAAATTTTTTCCTTCTTCCATCGCCACGTAAATATTCTGTTGTTCCATGCAAAAGCCTCAACATTTTGGCTTTCCAATGACCTCTATTGTCAGAAACGTGAACAAATTTAACTCCAAACATTTTGTTGTTCCATTCTGCCCTTGAAGAACATTATTGAAAAGAAGCATATGACTCATAGAATGGATGTGCATCGAGAAAATAGAAGACTTAAATTTTCTGGTAAAAAATGTGAGAGAACTTTTTAGAGAATTAAAATGAAGCTTTAACAAACTTACCCAAAATGCATGTTTTGACGCTTGTGGGGGAATGAGAAGTTCTTGAAAGAAAAATGGAAGATTGATGGAAGCAAGAGAAGGAAGAGGGAAGAGGAAGAAAAGGTGAGGAGAAAATGAGAGAAAATGGGGAAAGAAAAAAAGAGTACGGGTAAAGAGGGGGTGAAAACAAAAGTGAGGGGAGAGAAAAGACAATTTCTTCTATATTATGAAATTTGAATTTCAAGGGTATATACATATACAAAATAATCACATCATGGGTTTTTTAAAAAGTGAATGATTTGTTGAGATTTTCATATCAAGGTATTAATTGGTCATTAAGACCGACATTTAAAATGAGTGAACCGAAGCACAAAAGGTGGATGGTGTTTTTTTTTACCCCCACGCCCCATGCGAAAAGACCAAAATATCCTGCATAAAATTTAAAAACCCCAATATATCCCCAGCTCAAAAAAAAAATAAAGAAAAATAATAAAATTGGAATTTCGTATATACCTATATACGAAATTCCCCAAAAATTGGAAATCGTATATAGGTATATACGATTTTCCCTAAAAATTTAAAAAAATAAAGTCGTATATACCTAATGTGGGGTTATATACGATTTGTTAAATTACAAAACCGTATGTACCCCCACACCTAGGTATATACGACTTTGTAACCCAAAAAATAAATAAATAAATCATTTAAAAAATTTAAATTATTTTTCTTTTAGAAAAATAAATTAGATATGAATATTGACCGTCTTTTGGTTCTGTTTAGTGTGTAGTTCGTTAACACATGACGTTATACGTCGAGCGAATAATTTAGGCTAAAAAATCGGTTTTCAGGCAACCTACTCCGATTGTAATGAAACCACAGCCATTAAATCCGAAAAAAATCAAGGACCAACACTCCCTTAGAATTGACTTCTATCGAGACAACGGGCTCAAAATCCCAAATTCCATCGTTTACTATTGTTTATTAATTTTTTTAATTTTTCATAGTCTCCAAAAAATCTAAAAAAAATTGCATAGCCTTATTTTGGTTTTATTAGATTTTTAGTGGTGTTTTTATAATTTTTGGATTAGTTTTGACTCTTTAACGGATTTTTAGTAGCATTTTTAACCTTTTTTTAAAAAATTAAAACAATTTTTTTTAATAACAAGTCGTATATACATAAGGGGGGATGTATATACGACTTTGTAAAATACAAGTCGTATGTACCCCCACACCTACGTATATACGTATTTTACAAGTCATATATACGTAGGTGTGGGGGTACATACGACTTGTATTTTACAAAGTCGTATATACACCCCCGTGATGTATATACGATTTTTTTAAAAAAAATTTACATATATACGATTTGAATTTTTCAAAGTCGTATATATGTAGGGTGAGGTATATACGATTTTTGGTCAAATTTTTTAGGGGTATTTTCGTCCAAAAAAGTCTCGTGGGAGTATATGGGAAGGTGGTGGGGGTACCAAAAAAAAACCCAAGGTGGGGGTTTTCTATTTTTAGTAGTATGATTTTGTTGGATAGGGGTTTTCTATTTTTACGCACTAAGAAATTGTAGTTAACGGCACCTAACCAACGTTGTTCAATATTGCGGTTAGTGATTGATTAACCAAAATACAGCTATCATGTGGTTAGTGATTGATTAACCAAAATACCGCATTCATGTGGTTAGTGATTGATTAACCAATATTGCATATACCACATTCATCAACCATGATCCTACAAACATAAAAATGCTAATTGGAAATCATTTTAAAAAAAAAAAATCTTTGCTACCTCTCTCACCATAGTTGGGTTGCAACCCGTTTTGGAAATCACTAGTTTGCAGCCCGTTTTGGAAATCACTAAAAAATAAGTAACAAATATAAACGGTGAGACTAGTTTTTGTTTAGAATAACCGATATTGCTCTTCATAAAGGATTCATCATATATTTTGTTCTTGGCTTATAATGTTTCAGCTACTTTCTTATAGGCTGGGTGTGGTTATTGGTAAATTCTGAATTATCAATTTAGCTGTATATCATAACATATGACTATATTGTTCATGTGATTTGGAAATTGGTTAAATCGTATAGGCTGCCTATACTAAGTTCATATGTTGATCGTGAAGAAGCAACATGTTGTTGTACATCTTCTTTCTTGTTTTGATTTTGAAGCAACTAACCTATACTAAGTTCATATGTGGTTGGGTGCAAACTATCTGTGTTGTGTAATTCTAAGGCTAGAAAGCAACTGATAAATGTTCTCTAAGTTATCATTGGCCTTATTTGGTTTCGCTTTTTTAATTTCAGCTGCACACAATTTCCGTTATTTGCTTGTAATTTGTGGTCTCACTTATATCGCAGATTCTCGTACCTGCTATTGCTCGATACCACTTCGTGACATGTGCTAAACTTAAAGATGGGGCGATATGAATATCTTTCGAGCCATGATGGATACACAAGAAGGAATAAAAGTGGGACATTTTCGGAATTTGAAGTTCTGGGAGATAGATTGATGAACGAGGCCCATAGCTTTGTTGCAGAATGATACAAAATCATTAACAAGCCTTGCCCATATCAATGGGAAAAGTTTTTTTGGTATGATCCAAAAATGTCACGCCAACCAGATGGCACAAGCTGTGGTATCTCCACTATGATGTTTCTCAAAGAATGACATGGCAACGCAAAGGAACTTGAATCGTTTAGCACGTGGGATAAATACTCCACCTCTCAAAGAAAGCTTGCCACTGTGAGAAACCGCGTATATCTATGCTGCGCAATCATGAACCACCAAACCAACTTACTGCAGAGAACTATCCAAGACGAGGCAAACCATTTCTGCCAGAAATTGTAAAATGATATTATGAAAACTGGATGTGGACAAAAGGCTGTTGGAAAAAGGCATAGAAAATAGGCTAATTAGAAAATTTGTTGCAAAATACAAATGGATATGTGTTTTTTTTATCATTCTTTCCACGAATTTTTTAGCATCTGATCCTACTGTCAATGATTATAGGCCTGTCAATGATAATAGGCCTTGATCTATTAGAAAGGTTAATTAGAAAGGCTGTTGCAAAATACAAATGGATATGTGTTTCTTTGGTTATCATTCTTTCCACGAATTTTTTACCAGGTTGCCTTATAAGCACAAAAAACACCTCCAAAAATTAAATTAATTATGCACATCCACAACCATTCCTAAGTTTGCGGTTTAGGATGTTGTTTAAGAAAACGTATACTTTATTTGATCAATATCGATCTAATCCTATGCCCGTCATACAAAGTCGTATATACACCCCCGTGATGTATATACGATTTTTTTAAAATTTTTTTTACATATATACGATTTTTGGTCAAATTTTTTAGGGTTATTTTCGTCCAAAAAAGTCTCGTGGGAGTATATGGGAAGGTGGTGGGGGTACCAAAAAAAACCCAAGGAAGGGGATCACGCAGCCACGCCTCGCATGCCTGATCAAGAAAGGCTCACTAAGCAAGACGAGGTTCGCGCCCAAATTAATCAAGTATCATATAAAAATATGGTGATTGGGAATAATCAAATAGTGCAACAAATGGATCCAATGGTGGATGATACACATTATCATTCGGATACAGATGGAGAAGACGGTTTTACAATCATTGAAAATAAAAAAGGAAAATATGACTGCCCAATGTTCTGCTTATCGCAAAAAGAAGAACGATTGGCTACAAAGCTTTGGAAGCACGTCTCACTCAATTATGGATCAAGAACAGCACCCTAAACATAATTGATCTTGAGCATGATTATTTCTTGGTCATCTTTAATGATGAGGATGATAGGACCAAAGCCTTAACTGGAGGACCATGGTTAATCTACGACCATTATCTTACGGTGAGGAAGTGGTGCCCTGACTTTCAACCAACTAATGCTCCCATTCGCCGTGCTGCTGTCTGGGTCCGTTTTTCCCAATTACCTATAGAGTATTATGATGCCAAGATGCTGCATTTTATTGGAGACAGAATTGGTAAGACAATTAAAGTTGACAAGAACACCCTTCAACAATCTCGAGGAAAATATGCGAGAATATGTGTGGAAGTGGATCTCAAGGAACCTCTATTATCCATGTTTGAAATTAAAGGTAGGATGTACAAGATAGAGTATGAAGGTCTGCACTTACTATGCTTGAACTGTGGGCGCTTTGGGCATTACCAGGAGCATTGTCCAGACAGAATAGATGAGCCAGCAAACGTTGGGGTGGATGGAAGCAGCAAGGGTAGCACTAGTCACCCTGTTGAAGAGCCTAGTATGTGGACTGTGGTTCAAAAACAGAGAAGAGTTAGGAGACCTGAAAATAAAACAACTGGAGAAAACCAAAATAAGAGTAATGGAGAAACTCACGTGGGCACTAGGAATAATCCCAGTCTGGTGAGAAAGGAAGGCTATGATGGAGGCTCTCGTTACAACATCCTTCAAGAGGAAATTGACTTGGATACCCTCAATGCTAAGAATAGTTCTCATATGGACCTGCAAGTAAACCAGCCTCAACAAGAGAATGTTAAAGAAGCTTGCATCAAGGAAACAAACAGAAATTCTCAGGATATTGAGATTATAACATCAGATAATATCACTAAAAAGCCTAAGGAACGTTTTCAGCAGAAGAAACAGGAACACGAGGCAAAACAGCTTGCCATACCAGGAGACACAATAGGAATTAATGTCAAAACCAAAATTAGGTCCGCAGCAAGCAATATCAGCAAGCATTCAGTGGAGAGATTAAAAAGAGACATCAAGGAGTTACAACAGAGCAAGAAATTGGATAAGATAGAGGATTACATCAATGGCATAATTAATTACAGTAACAATGATGACACTCAGAACAATTGCACTCTTCAAACTTGTGAGACTACTAGATGGAATAGTGATCCTTGTAGCTCCTCTGATGAGGCTACTAAGCATCACCGATTTACATCTACTAATCTCACTACATACTCTCTTAGAGAGCCACCTAACAATACTCATCAGGAACCTGATATAACTATGCAGCAGATAATTCAACAGGAAAGAACTCACCTTGAAGGGGAGGATACTGGTAGTGATGCAGGAAAGTTGCATCCAGAGATGGAGTGTTTGTCAGGCCCTCCTAGCAACAAGCAGTAGCTCTTGGTTTTACTTTTCCTTATCCTGTTATGAATATAAATCAAAATAAGATATTAATATGGAACTGTAGAGGGGCTGCTAGCCCTGCCTATTTTAGAAACTGCAATCAATATCTAGAGACAACTCATCCAGATATTATTGTTATTGTGGAGCCTAGAACTCATCCTTCTAATTTAAATAAAATCTTCAAAAGATTAGGCTTTGATGGCTATCTGTTTACTGAAAATAGAGGCTTTGCTGGTGGAATTATAACTGCTTGGAAAACCCATATAGTTGAAATAATAGAATTGATTAATGATTTTCAATTCTTACATCTGCAGGTCAGGTATGGTAATGATCAACCTTGGCTGTTTACAGCTGTCTATGCAAGCCCTGATGAAAAGCTTAGGAAGGACCTGTGAGATCAATTATACCTGCTGTCTGGTAACATCAAGGAGAGATGGATGCTGGCTGGTGATTTCAACGAAGTGGCAGCTGCTGATGAAAGAATTGGTGGAGCTCCTCCCAATCCTAAAAAGTATACTGACTTTGGGCAGAGAATTGATAACTGTCATCTGATGGACTTAGGTGCTGTGGGATCCAAATTCACTTGGAAAGGCCCTCTTTACAACAACATCACCAGAATATATGCTAGGCTGGATAGAGGGCTCTGTAATGACCTTTGGAGAATTCATTACCCTGATGCGTATATCAAAGTGCTCCCTAGAATCAAATTCTCAGATCACAATCCTCTCCTGCTCTGTCTCCAGCATCATGAGCCTCCTGCCCAAACTAAACCTTTCAGATTTGAATTGGCTTGGATGAGGCACCATAGTTTTCAAGACAACCTAGTGAACTGGTGGGCTCCCCATCAAGAGCTTATTATCAACATTCAGCACCTCGAAACTAAGTTGATGCAATGGAATAAAAGTACTTACAGTGAGATAAGAAATCAAAAGAAAAGAATTATTGCCAGGATAGGTGGAATTCAACAGAGGCTTCAGAATGGGTACAGTAACCCTTACCTGATCAATCTTGAGAGAGAGCTTCAGCAGGAGCTAGCTGAAATTCTGTATCATGAAGAATTGAGTTGGTTCCAACGATCTCGTACTCAATGGCTGCAAGATGGTGATAGAAATACTCGCTACTATCACATTAAAGCTACCAATAGGAAGAGAAAAAATACAATAAGCATGCTGCGTAATAACACTAGCCAATGGATTGAGGATGAGCAAGGGCTTAAGAGTTTGGTTAATTCTTATTTCAAGGATCTGTTCCATGAAGACAATACTATTGCTATTAAACATCATACTTCTTATGGTTTTGTTCACATCCCCAGAGATGCTTGCCTTGATATAGGAAAGGATATTACCAATGATGACATTAGAGGTGCCTTATTCAGCATGTCTCCTTGGAAAGCTCCTAGGCCTGATGGCTTTCCTGCTGGTTTCTATCAGACTAACTGGGACATTATATCTACTTCTTTCTGCAACTATATTACTCATCTTTGGCATCACCCAAAGGACATTGCCACAATTAACAACACTGATATCTGCCTCATTCCTAAAGTTGACAAGCCTGAGTATGTCCACCAATTTAGGCCTATATCTCTGTGCAATACTACCTACAAGGTTCTAACCAAAATTATAGTTCAAAGATTAAAGCCTTTTATTCCTACTCTCATCTCTCCCTACCAAACTGGGTTTGTGCCTACGAGAAGTATTCATGAGAACATTGTGGTAGCCCAAGAGCTTGTTCATAGCATGAGTAAAATGAAGGGTAAAACTGGTTTCTTTGCTATCAAAGTTGACTTGGCCAAAGCTTATGATAAGCTAAAGTGGTCTTTTATTTTGGATGTTTTGAATGAAATTGGTCTTCCTACTCATATTATTGACATTATTATGCATAGTGTTACAAGTGTTAAAACAAATGTTTTATGGAATGGAAAGAGATCTGACTTTTTCAAAACAGAGAAAGGAATTAGGCAAGGTGATCCCATGTCACCTTACCTTTTTGTGCTTTGTATGGACAAGTTATCTCACCTTATCCTTGATGCAGTGGATGGTGGAGAGTGGATCCCTATTAGAGCTGGGCGCAATGGTCCAAGTGTTTCTCATCTTATGTTTGCTGATGACCTTCTCCTCTTTGGAAAGGCCACTGATTCTTGTTTCCAGAAGGTTATGCAAACTCTCAATATTTTCTGCAATATGTCAGGTCAGGTGGTTAGTATGGATAAAACCAATATTCTTTTCTCCAAAAATGTGTCTAGAAACATGAGAAGACAGATTAAAGGGTGGTCTGGATTCAAAGAGACACCTAATTTAGGCAAGTATTTGGGTATTCCCTTAATGGGCAGAGCTCCAAAAAAGAGTGATTTTCAATATCTTGTGGATAAAGTGAAGCAGAAGTTGGCTGGCTGGAAAGCAAACCATTTATCCTTTGCTGGTAGGGTTACCTTATCTAAAGCTATAATCCAAGCTATTCCTATATACTCTATGATGACTATCCCCATTCCTAAAGCCACTCTAAATGAAATTCAAAGACTGCAGAGGAATTTCATTTGGGGAGGCAGTGATAATTGTAGGAAATTCCACATGGTTAATGGGCATACTCTTGCTCTCCCTAAGCCTAGTGGAGGATTAGCTATAAGAAATCTTTCTTTCATGAACAAAGCCTGCATTATGAAAATGGCCTGGGCTATTAGAAAGGGTGATAATAGTCTGTGGTGTCAGATTCTTAAAGGGAAATATGGGCGTGCTTCCATCCCCAATGGAGACATTTCTGTCAAACCCACATATTCCTTCATATGGAAGAGCATTGCTCAAACTTGGCATGACCTTACTACCTTAGAGGTTTGTGAGATTGGAAATGGTGCTTCTACTAATGTTTGGAATGATATTTGGATGGATCAAACTACTAGACTTAGTGAGGTTGTTGAGCATATCCCAGAAAACAGTATTAATTTAAAAGTTTCAGGGCTTAGTAACACAAATGGCACTTGGAATTGGGATTTAATTACTGAAATAATTCCTGCAAATTACCTGAAGAAGTTCCATGCTTTGCCTCCTCCCAAATGTTCTGATGGTCCTGATTGCAAAGTTTGGGCCACCTCTAGAGATGGCGTGTTCTCCATTTCAAATGCTTACTTCATGATAAGTGGTTTCCATCTCCTTGAGCCAGATATTTCGTGGAAGAAGCTTTGGAAGATTGAAGCTCCTGAGAGAGTTAAATGCTTCATATGGCAACTAGCTCATGGCAGACTCCCTACTAAAGTTCTCTGTAGTAAGTGGAGTCAAGCTAGCCCTAGCTGCAAACATTGCCCCAGTACTAACGAAACCCTCCTCCACGTCCTGCGTGATTGTCCTAAAGCCATGAAGGTGTGGCAGCGTCTTCTTCCCCAGAACCCCCCTTCGGATTTCTTCACTTCCAACTTGAAGGATTGGGTTGTGTTCAACTTCAATTCGCAATACTCTAACATTTATCGTCATCCCTGGACTTCCATCTGGGCGTGTACTTGCCACCATTTGTGGATGTGGCGTAATAGAGATGAACACGATCCAAACTTTACGCGTCCTTACAAGCCTGAAGCTGAGATCCAGAACCTCCTCAACTCGTTTTTTGTTGATCAAACTGATCATAACAAGGTAATCCCTAAAAACCCCACACAAATCAGTGTCAAGTGGAAGCCTCCTGAGATTTGTTCGATTTGCCTTAATTGCGACGGTGCCTCGAAGGATTGTGGTAGCTCTGCTGCTTGCGGTGGTGCGCTGAGGGACGATCATGGGAATTGGATTTTGGGGTTTGCGAAGAATCTTGGCGAAGCCTCTCCCATTATCGCAGAGCTTTGGGGAGTGCTTTGTGGTTTGGATATTGCAAAGGAGTTAGGGGTACACTGTGTGGAGGTTCGAATTGATTCCAGTAGTGTGGTTAACTGGTTGAAGAATAAGCGCTCGGGTAACCCGGTTGGGCATCATTGGTGTTGTGTAAATAGATAACATTATGCGCAAGTATACACAGTCACAAGTTATAGTATAAAAGATCGAACCCACAGAGATTGGATTAACTCTTATGCGTTGTTGTAAAGAAAGGCAAACTAGTGTGACTACTCTATTCAAAATGTTTTGTTTTTGTTGAAGTTGAAATGAAAATAATTAGACAGAAAGCAAGTAAATTGTGTAAGAAATCAGTTGAGAATGAGAGTTGGGATGTTTTCACAAACTAAATCACTCTTGAGAATATTGTGTTTTCTTGTGGTGCAATTGCACTTAGTGCAGTTGCATCAGTGTGTGCTGGTCAGCTACTTTCGTCAGAGTTTCGTTACAAGCTCTATATGATCCTGTTTTTTTGCGGTAAAGAGTAGGGTTGTCAGTGCCTCTCTCGCCCCCTTACAGATAATCTAAGTTGCTTAAGTAAGTACACTCTTGTATCTTAAGATCTCTACACTTTTGTTGTAAGGACTATGTTAATCTTAAGCTAAGAATTAACATGGAATTAACAAGCTAACTTTATTAAAACAAGTTTAATAAGAAGCTTTATTAAACACTTATCCTTACTTAGTTCTTGATTTCTAGTTATAAGCCAATTAAGTGAATATAACTCTACTTGTTCTAAGTGATCAATATTAAAACAAGATTAAGAATTTAAACACAAGAACTAAAGTGCACACCACTTGAAAACACAATAACTTTCCTCAAAAGATCATTGGAAAGCTAGAACATCCAAACTCAAAAGAGTTTAGCTCATGATGAGCATGATAAAGCAAATATAAGTGAATGAAAGCATATTGCAATAAAGAGAATTACAAGAGAATTCAAAAGAGTAACAAATGAAAAACTCTTGCATATATTTGCTTACAACTAATTTCTTGCACCTATTAGCTCTTTGAAGAAGTGAAGTAAGAAGTTGTAAACTTCCTCTTACCTTCCTCTCAAACTAACACTATGAAACTATAAGAAAATAAAACTTTGAAACTAAGAAAAACTAAACTAAAAATAACATAAAAAGATTATATAATATATGATATGATTCTCTACAATTTGGAATATTTTCAAGTGAGGAATTTGAGTCCTATTTATAGCCTTGGAGATTTCCTTCATGTTGAGGTTTCCTTGCTGAGTTAAGTTAACCAAACCATGGTTACTTTTTAAAAGTTGAAGATCAGCTTGGCTTTCAACACTCATCCTTAATTTGAGGTCCAACAAATGGTTGCCACATGTCTTGTAAGATAGATTTTTGTGAAGCCTTTTTGATTGTAGGCGCCTCCTTTGCAAGTGGCCATGTGTTCCCATGTGACTTCTGAGCAAGCAGCAATCCAACTAAGCATTATGGCAATGGTAAGAATTGAGGTGCTTCCAATGTGGGGTTGTGAGCTGCTTCGGTACAGAGTGGTGCAGTTGCACCAAGTGCAATTGCACTGCCTGGTGCAATTGCACTAAACTGCGGCTGCACTGAACAAACACATCAAACATACCAATATACAATAAAATGCTAAGTTATGGACTTCTCTTATCTGTAAACCATAAATGTTGTTATTTTATTCATATTAACATATTTAACATATAATAGACTTGATATTGGGCATTTATCTAAGTGAAAAAGCACAAATAACTCTATATAAAATAGAGTTATCACACCCCCAAACTTAAATCGTTGCTTGTCCTCAAGCAATGACAAAAAGAAAATACAAATAAGATTTCCAGAATCAAGAAGAACAGATCAGCTCATATCTCTTTCACAAAATGATTTTCAATAAATGCAACTCATGAACTTCATTTTTCAGAAAATTTTGTCTTTGTGCCTTTGAATTCTAGAAACATCCAAAGCTATTAAAACTCATTTGTGTGAGTGTGTGTCCCACTGAGATTCAATCAGTTCCAAACCCAAGTAACAAGTTTCTCCTAGCCTTTGAAAAATTTAGATCACGTTCGGTCAAAACAAAGATGTTTCAAAATATAGAGTAGACTAACAAAGTCCTTAAGAGTGGGGGCCTTAAGCACAACAAAGGGCTCGGATAGAGTATTTCAAACTGTTGAGTCAATGCACTTTTTGTATTTCTGGTGGTTCTTTTTCTTGATGCAAATGCAGTGAGTGCAGGTGCATCGTTTTTCTGAGGTGCAATTGCACTAGACTTTTTAACGGTGCAATTGCACTTAGTGCAACTGCACTTGATTTTTCTTTTCAAGACTTCTAGCTAATATTGCCCTCCTCACTGTCCTCCTTATGCATACTTTTTTCCTTTGGTCAGTTCTGTCTTCTTTTCTTCTTTTTTCTTTTTCTTTGAATTTTTCTTTTTCTGACCAAATGCACTTATTGGAACAGGTACAGTTTTATGACTCAGGCAATAAAGCTTTCTTTCATTTTGAGTTCTTTTGGTAACCTATATGTATTGACTACTCTAAGTTTTTCATACTCAAGCCTTTGTATTCATAAAAATTCCCCCAAACTTAATTCTTTAAGCTCTTCTATATTTTTAATAAAAATTTATTTTTGACCTTAGTTTTCTAAAAATTCCTCTTGCATCAGATAGCTTATCACATAGCAAGGTTCTTTTCAAAAACTCAACTTTGATGTGTCAAAGTGATAATAACTATGGTCATTTTTGGAAAAATAAGGCTTCCTTTTCTTTTTTCTTTTGTTCATCATTAAAAATCAATTCGTAAATTGCATTTTTCTTTAAGTTTTTGAAAAAGATACTAAGCTGATCATGCTTCAAGATTCATCAAATCTTCAAAATATTAGTTAATTAAATACTTTGTTAAGTAAATCTAAAACAAATTAAAACATGATACTTATTAACAAAACACACATAATAGACACAATAACTGAAACAAACACACATAAGATAAATACTAACACATGCATGAAAAGTTTTGATGTTCTCCCCCCAACTTAAAAGTGAGCAGTGTCCTCACTGCTCTTAAGTTGAGTTTTCAAAAGAAATTTGTTCAAAATGGGGGAGGGGGGTTAATACATGTTGGACTCAAAACAAAACAGATAACATAAGTTCATAAAGTTTTGAAAAATAAAAACAACATTTAAAATTACTCGGGTTTTGCTCCAGATCTGAGTCTGTTGCTAGCCCTCGTTGCTGCACGTTTGACTTGTAATTTCTTTGGCCTCTTTGCTGCTGTTGCCTTGGATGCAGTTGCTCCAGGCTCAGTTTGTTTTGTTGTTGTTTTCTCTGCTTCAGGTGGTGCATCAGTACCAATTGTTTCTGTTGGTGCAGTAGCACTGGAAAGTGGTTCGGTGCAATTGCTCCTGATGAGTAATAGGTGCATTTGCACCTGGTGCAGTTGCACCAATTCCTGTTTATCTACAAAACACTTGAAAAACATCAAATTGCACAAAATATTAAATATTTATCAAAAATTTGTGGGTTGCCTCCCATCAAGCGCTTGTTTTAAGAGTCTTTCAGCCTGACTTTTCCTTGTTTCAGGAATTTTCAAAATGAGTGGTGTTTTCACCTTGCACCACATGTTCACCATAATACATTTTGACTCTTTGCCCATTTACCTTGAAAGTGGTATTTGAGGCTGCATCATAAAGATCAACTGCGCCATGAGGATAGACTTTAACTAATTTGAATGGTCCTGACCACCTTGATTTTAATTTTCCAGGGAACAATTTCAACCTAGAATTGTATAACAGAACCAATCCTCCTTCTCTAAGTTCTCTCCTTTGGATCTTCTTATCATGCCATGCTTTGGTTTTAGCTTTGTACATTTCTGCATTCTCATAAGAGAAATGCCTAAATTCTTCTAATTCATTAAGCTCTAAAAACCTTTGTTTTCCTGCCCTAGTGAGATCAAAATTCAGCTTTTTAATAGCCCAATATGACTTGTTTTCTAACTCAATAGGCAGATGGCATGCTTTGCCATAAACTATCCTATAGGGGGACATACCTAATGGAATTTTAAATGCAGTTCTGTATGCCCATAATGCTTCATCTAAGTGTAAGGACCAATCTTTTCTTGTTGGTCCAACCATTTTTTCAAGCATTCTCTTAATTTCCCTATTAGATAATTCAGCTTGTCCACTTGTTTGTGGATGATAGGCTGTAGCTATCTTGTGTTTGATCCCATATTTTGCAAGAAGTTTTTCAATAAGTTTATTGCAAAAATGTGAGCCTTCATCATTGATGATTGCTCTTGGGGTGCCAAATCTTGTAAAAATGTTTCTTTGAAGAAATTTGCTAACTGATTTGGCATCATTATTTGGTAATGCTACTGCCTCTACCCATTTGGACACATAATCAACAGCTACTAATATGTAATTGTTGCCAAAAGAAGGTGGAAAAGGACCCATGAAATCCATGCCCCAAACATCAAAAAGCTCAATTTCCAAAATATTAGTTCTAGGCATTTCATGTTTTTCAGAAATGTTTCCACTTCTTTGGCATTTGTCACAGGTTTTGACCCAATTATAAGCATCTTTAAATAAAGTGGGCCAGAAATAACCTGACTGCAATGCTTTAGCTGCTGTTCTGTTGCTTCCAAAGTGACCTCCATATGGTGCTGAATGACAGTGCAGAAGCACTGCTTGCTGCTCTGATTCTGGAATGCACTTCCTCATTATTTGATCTGGACATATCTTATACAGATAAGGTTCATCCCAATAGTATTGCTTGATTATGTGGAAGAATCTCCTTCTTTGTTGATAGCTCATGTCCTTTGGTACAATTCTACTCACAAGGAAATTGACTATGTCAGCATACCATGGTGCAGTTGCACTTGGTATAATTGCACTGGCTGGTGCAATTGCACTTATTGCACAAGCACTTATTGTATTATTGGTAATTGCCAACAACTTTTCATCTGGGAAATTCTCCTTGATTTCTTGTGTACCTGCATTTTCACTTTCTAATCTAGATAAATGGTCAGCCACTTGGTTCTCCACCCCCTTTTTGTCTCTAATCTCAAGATCAAATTCTTGAAGGAGGAGAATCCATCTAATTAGCCTTGGTTTTGCATCTTTCTTTGCAAGCAAATACTTGATGGCAGAATGGTCAGTATAAACAATAACTTTAGTGCCAATCAAGTAGGATCTAAACTTATCAAATGCAAATACAACAGCTAATAACTCTTTCTCTGTCACAGTATAATTCATTTGAGCTTCAATAAGTGTTCTGCTAGCATAATAAATTGAGTGAAAGATTTTGTCATACCTTTGCCCTAGGACAGCTCCTACTGCAAAGTCACTAGCATCACACATGAGTTCAAAGGTCCTGCTCCAATCTGGTGTTACTATCACTGGTGCAGTTACCAGTGCCTTTTAAGCTTTTGAAATGCTTCCATACAGAGTTCATCAAAGTGAAATTGTGTATCTAATTGTAAAAGAGTACACAATGGTTTAGAAATTTTTGAAAAATCTTTGATGAATCTTCTATAGAAGCCAGCATGGCCTAAGAAGCTTCTGATTCCTTTGACAGTTGATGGAGGTGGTAATTTCTCAATGACCTCAATCTTGGCCTTATCCACTTCAAGACCTTTTTTTGAAATTTTATGTCCAAGCACAATGCCTTCTTGTACCATGAAATGGCACTTCTCCCAATTGAGTACTAGGTTGGTGTCTTCACATCTTTGGAGAATTTTTTCTAAATTTGATAAACATAATGGAAATGTTTCTCCAAAAACTGAAAAATCATCCATAAAAACTTCCATTGATTGCTCAATGAAGTCAGAAAATATAGACATCATGCATCTTTGAAATGTAGCAGGTGCATTACAAAGTCCAAAAGGCATCCTTCTAAATGCAAAGGTACCATAGGGACATGTAAAAGTAGTTTTTTGTTGATCCTTAGGTTCTATTGCAATTTGATTGTAACCTGAATAACCATCTAAGAAACAATAAAACTCTTTTCCTGCTAACCTATCTAACATTTGATCAATGAAAGGCAAAGGAAAGTGATCCTTTTTTGTGGCCTTATTGAGTTTTCTGTAATCCATACAGATCCTCCAACCTGTGACAGTCCTAGTTGGAATCAACTCATTCTTTTCATTGGCTATTACTGTCACACCCCCTTTTTTAGGAACACATTGTACAGGGCTAACCCATGCACTATCAGATATGGGGTATATGATTCCAGCATCTAGCCACTTAATTATTTCTTTCTTTACAACCTCTTTCATTATTGGATTTAGCCTTCTTTGTCCTTCTATGTAATTTTTAGAATTCTCTTCTAAAATTATCCTATGCATGCAAATTGAAGGGCTAATTCCTTTTATGTCTGCCATTTGCCAACCTATAGCTTTCTTATGCTTTTTTAAAGTACTAATGAGATCATTTTCCTGTTCTAATGATAGCTCAGATGATATGATAACCGGAAGTGTATCACCTTCTCCTAAGAAAGCATATTTTAAATGTTGAGGCAGTTCTTTCAATTCTAATTTGGGAGATTGTTCAATTGAGGGTAAATTTTGTTTAAGGTTAGGGTCTTCTAAATTAAGAGATTCATAAGTTCTAGCCCATACCTTAGGTGTTGGTTCTTCCTTTGGCAGTATGTCTTTTTCCAGCATTTCTTCTTCCGGAAGTGCATTTGCATCAGGTGCAAGTGCACTGGTAAGATGATCATACTGCTTGTTGAACTGCTTTTGCACCAAATGATCAAGAGAGATAATTGCTGAACATTCTTCACTTTCCTCTGCAGGATAATTCAAGGCATTCATTACATTGAATTTCACCTCTTGATCATTTACTCTCATGGTTAGTTCTCCTTTTTGCACATCAATCAATGTTTTCCCAGTTGCTAAGAATGGCCTTCCAAGAATAACTGGTACTTCTTCATCTGCAACAAAGTCTAGAATAACAAAATCTACAGGAAATACAAATTTGTCAACCTTTACCAAGATATCTTCAATGATTCCTTCTGGGTAAGCTATTGACCTGTCTGCAAGTGACAATGTTAAAGATGTAGGTTTAGCATGTCCAATTCCTAACTGTGCAAAGACAGATTTAGGCATCAAGTTGATGCTTGCTCCTAAATCACACAATGCACGACCTGTATAATAATTACCTATTGAAAATGGAATTGTAAAGCTACCTGGATCTTTTAATTTTCTTGGAATTTTGTTTTGCAAAATCAAACTACATTCTTTGGACAAAGCAACTGTTTCAAATTCACCTAATCTTCTTCTTTTTGAAAGAACATCTTTCATGAATTTAGCATAATTAGGCATTAGTTGCAATGCTTCAATCAAGGGAACATTAATATGCAATTGCTTTAGAACATTTAAAAACTTACTGAATTGCTTCTCCTCATGTGCCTTTTTTAATCTTTGAGGAAAAGGAGGAGGAGGATATTCAGGAACTAACCTTGGAGTTGGAACTTTATGAGATGCAGATGCATCAGGTGCTTCTGCATTTTGAGAACTTTTTTCATTTTTATTTTCTTCTCCCTTACCTGTACCTTCATTCTCATAAGGTCCTGTAAGATCTTTCCCATTTCTGAGAGAGATAGCTTTCACTTGTTCCTTACCTGGCCTCTGAGATGGACTTGCTTCTGTATTGGATGGTAATGTACCTGTTGGTCTTTGATACAGAGCAGTTGCTAACTGACCTACTTGATTCTCCAGATTTTTAATTGAAGCTTCATGAGCTTGCCTAGCTGTTCTAGTTTCACTAATGAATGCTTCATGGGTTTGCCTAGCTGTTCTGGTTTCATTAATGAAAGATTTAAGCAAACCTTCTAAGGAGTTATCTGTAGTAGGTTGTTGTTGTTGAGGCCTTTGGTAGTTCTGAGATTGAAATCTTGGTGGAGGGGTTGGTGTAGTTGTACTAGGTGCAGGTGCACTAGTATTGTTCCATCTGAAGTTTGGATGGTCCTTCCAACCAGCATTATAGGTATTGGAGTAAGGGTTGTTATTCCTATTATAACTTACATAATTTACAGAGACAGGGTTGCTAGGACACTCCTCATAAAGGTGACCTCCTCCACAATAAACACAACTTACAGCTCCTGGAGGGGCTTGTTCTACAGCTGCTGCAGTGTTCTCAACTGGTGCAATTGCACCAGTTGTGGTGAAGTTTTTGAACATGTTTGCTAGCGAGGCTACTTGAGCAGATAGGGCTGATATTTCACTAATTTCATGTACCCCTGATGATTTCTTTTGGGTACTTACCCTCTCAGTAGGCCAACTAGAACTATTAGTAGCAATTCTATCAATCAATTCACATGCTTCATTATAAGACAGATTTAACAAAACACCACCAGATGATGCATCAAGCATTATTCTAGTTTGTGGTTCCAAACCATTATAAAATGTTTCCATCTGAATAATAACTGGAAGACCATGGTGTGGACATTTTCTTAACAGTTCTTTCCATCTTTCCCATGCTTCAAACAATGATTCAGATTCTTTTTGTCTAAAAGATGTAATATCATTTCTCATTCTGGCATTTTTGATAGGTGGGAAATATTTTGACAAAAACTTTTCAGCCATTTCAGTCCATGTATGAATAGAATTAGGCTCTAATGAATTTAACCATGATTTAGCCTTATCTTTCAAAGAATATGGAAATAGCTTAAGTCTAAATGCATCTTCACTAACACCAGGTATGATAAAGTTACTACATATTTCTAAAAACTGTTTTAAATGCTCATGGGGATCCTCATGAAGAAATCCACCAAATTGACCAATTGTTTGTAACATTTGAAACATCATAGGTTTAAATTCAAAATGGACAGCCTCTATGTGAGGTCTTGCTATGCTTGTTTGCATGTTTTGATGATCAAACATAGCATAATCTCTCATAGGTCTATCTCTATCATTAATCATACCTATTGGTCCCATGTGAATGAATTGATTTCTGTGATCTGCTTCAGCATCTCCTTGTGATCCAGGACCACCTCTGACTGAGGCTGGTCTTGAGCCTTCTCCTTCACCTTGTTGAGACATGGTATTGCTGCAACTTTGAAGTCTTTGTTTCTGGAGTCTACGCAACCTTCTAAACTGTCTTTCTATTTCTGGATTTAAATCAAATTCTGGTGATCTGTCTCTGGGCATAAGCTAGTGCAGTTGCACTAGGTGTAAATGCACCTGTTTCTGCACAGAAAAACAAAATACCCGAATAACAAAACAAATAAAAAAAATAAACACTAATCTACTATCTTTAAAACAACAAAAATTAATGACAATCCCCGGCAACGGCGCCAAAAACTTGGTGTGTGAAAATAAGATAACATTAATGCGCAAGTATACACAGTCACAAGTTATAGTATAAAAGATCGAACCCACAGAGATTGGATTAACTCTTATGCGTTGTTGTAAAGAAAGGCAAACTAGTGTGACTACTCTATTCAAAATGTTTTGTTTTTGTTGAAGTTGAAATGAAAATAATTAGACAGAAAGCAAGTAAATTGTGTAAGAAATCAGTTGAGAATGAGAGTTGGGATGTTTTCACAAACTAAATCACTCTTGAGAATATTGTGTTTTCTTGTGGTGCAATTGCACTTAGTGCAGTTGCATCAGTGTGTGCTGGTCAGCTACTTTCGTCAGAGTTTCGTTACAAGCTCTATATGATCCTGTTTTTTTGCGGTAAAGAGTAGGGTTGTCAGTGCCTCTCTCGCCCCCTTACAGATAATCTAAGTTGCTTAAGTAAGTACACTCTTGTATCTTAAGATCTCTACACTTTTGTTGTAAGGACTATGTTAATCTTAAGCTAAGAATTAACATGGAATTAACAAGCTAACTTTATTAAAACAAGTTTAATAAGAAGCTTTATTAAACACTTATCCTTACTTAGTTCTTGATTTCTAGTTATAAGCCAATTAAGTGAATATAACTCTACTTGTTCTAAGTGATCAATATTAAAACAAGATTAAGAATTTAAACACAAGAACTAAAGTGCACACCACTTGAAAACACAATAACTTTCCTCAAAAGATCATTGGAAAGCTAGAACATCCAAACTCAAAAGAGTTTAGCTCATGATGAGCATGATAAAGCAAATATAAGTGAATGAAAGCATATTGCAATAAAGAGAATTACAAGAGAATTCAAAAGAGTAACAAATGAAAAACTCTTGCATATATTTGCTTACAACTAATTTCTTGCACCTATTAGCTCTTTGAAGAAGTGAAGTAAGAAGTTGTAAACTTCCTCTTACCTTCCTCTCAAACTAACACTATGAAACTATAAGAAAATAAAACTTTGAAACTAAGAAAAACTAAACTAAAAATAACATAAAAAGATTATATAATATATGATATGATTCTCTACAATTTGGAATATTTTCAAGTGAGGAATTTGAGTCCTATTTATAGCCTTGGAGATTTCCTTCATGTTGAGGTTTCCTTGCTGAGTTAAGTTAACCAAACCATGGTTACTTTTTAAAAGTTGAAGATCAGCTTGGCTTTCAACACTCATCCTTAATTTGAGGTCCAACAAATGGTTGCCACATGTCTTGTAAGATAGATTTTTGTGAAGCCTTTTTGATTGTAGGCGCCTCCTTTGCAAGTGGCCATGTGTTCCCATGTGACTTCTGAGCAAGCAGCAATCCAACTAAGCATTATGGCAATGGTAAGAATTGAGGTGCTTCCAATGTGGGGTTGTGAGCTGCTTCGGTACAGAGTGGTGCAGTTGCACCAAGTGCAATTGCACTGCCTGGTGCAGTTGCATTAACTGGTGCAATTGCACTAAACTGCGGCTGCACTGAACAAACACATCAAACATACCAATATACAATAAAATGCTAAGTTATGGACTTCTCTTATCTGTAAACCATAAATGTTGTTATTTTATTCATATTAACATATTTAACATATAATAGACTTGATATTGGGCATTTATCTAAGTGAAAAAGCACAAATAACTCTATATAAAATAGAGTTATCAATCATCTTACCCGGCGGATTTTTGGGCTTCTTACTCTGGGCTGGAAGGTGAATTTCACTCATGAATTCAGGGAAGCCAACCAAGTAGCTGATGGGCTTGCAAATTTGGGCTGCTCTCTTACTAATAACAACTTGATTAAATTGTTCCCCACCCCCCTGATTGTATTAAGCATAGTGTTGTTTTGGATGGGCTTGAAGTCCCTACTCCTAGGCTAGTCACCTTGTAATCTCGTTTGGGCTTTTGCCCCTTTTTATTTCAAAAAAAAAAAACTAACAACATTTTTTTGTAATAAATTTGAAGATAAAAGAACTATTTTCCAACTACATCTGATTTGAGTATAGTTTATGTCACTAAGCCAAATGCTTAGTAACTATTACTAAAGGGCAAGGTGGTAAAATCCATGATTAAAAATAGGAAAAAAAACTGATTACCCAATCCAATATTTTCCTCCATAATTATAGGGAACAATTATTAGTAATTAAAATTTAAACTGAATAGAGAGAGAAACGTATCACCAAAACCCCAAAACGCATACTGGTTCTTCGTTACCCAGAAGAGAAAACTCAGGTTTTTGCGTGAAGGTTTTTGCCACCTCTCTCAGGTTTCTTCGTTAACGTTTTTCGTCAACCAGAAAACGCAATCGGTTTGTCTACCTATCTTCCTTCTCAGGTTTTTGCGTTTTCGTTTTTCTCATTGTTGAACTATTATCGTTTTCGTTTTTTTCATGGCTGAAACTTGTGTTTTTTTCTTTCCTTTTTTTCGTGTTTTTCCACCCAGAACGCTGAAAAACGAGATCGACAACGCAACCAGAAATCGAAACGAGTTCGAAGACGCAACCGTCGTCTCTAACCACTTCGCAACCTGAAAAAGGTTAGTTTTTTGTGCTTCAAATATTGTATGTTTAGACCCACTTCGCAACCGTCGTCTTTAACCCAAAATGCATGTTTTGACGCTTGTGGGGGAATGAGAAGTTCTTGAAAGAAAAATGGAAGATTGATGGAAGCAAGAGAAGGAAGAGGGAAGAGGAAGAAAAGGTGAGGAGAAAATGAGAGAAAATGGGGAAAGAAAAAAAGAGTACGGGTAAAGAGGGGGTGAAAACAAAAGTGAGGGGAGAGAAAAGACAATTTCTTCTATATTATGAAATTTGAATTTCAAGGGTATATACATATACAAAATAATCACATCATGGGTTTTTTAAAAAGTGAATGATTTGTTGAGATTTTCATATCAAGGTATTAATTGGTCATTAAGACCGACATTTAAAATGAGTGAACCGAAGCACAAAAGGTGGATGGTGTTTTTTTTTACCCCCACGCCCCATGCGAAAAGACCAAAATATCCTGCATAAAATTTAAAAACCCCAACATATCACCAGCTCAAAAAAAAATAAAGAAAAATAATAAAAAAATTGGAATTTCGTGTATACCTATATACGAAATTCCCCAAAAATTGGAAATCGTATATAGGTATATACGATTTTCCCTAAAAATTTAAAAAAATAAAGTCGTATATACCTAATGTGGGGTTATATACGATTTGTTAAATTACAAAACCGTATGTACCCCCACACCTAGGTATATACGACTTTGTAACCCAAAAAATAAATAAATAAATCATTTAAAAAATTTAAATTATTTTTCTTTTAGAAAAATAAATTAGATATGAATATTGACCGTCTTTTGGTTCTGTTTAGTGTGTAGTTCGTTAACACGTGACGTTATACGTCGAGCGAATAATTTAGGCTAAAAAATCGGTTTTCAGGCAACCTACTCCGATTGTAATGAAACCACAGCCATTAAATCCGAAAAAAATCAAGGACCAACACTCCCTTAGAATTGACTTCTATCGAGACAACGGGCTCAAAATCCCAAATTCCATCGTTTACTATTGTTTATTAATTTTTTTAATTTTTCATAGTCTCCAAAAAATTTAAAAAAATTTGCATAGCCTTATTTTGGTTTTATTAGATTTTTAGTGGTGTTTTTATAATTTTTGGATTAGTTTTGACTCTTTAACGGATTTTTAGTAGCATTTTTAACCTTTTTTTAAAAAATTAAAACAATTTTTTTTAATAACAAGTCGTATATACATAAGGGGGGATGTATATACGACTTTGTAAAATACAAGTCGTATGTACCCCCACACCTACGTATATACGTATTTTACAAGTCATATATACGTAGGTGTGGGGGTACATACGACTTGTATTTTACAAAGTCGTATATACACCCCCGTGATGTATATACGATTTTTTTAAAAAAAAATTACATATATACGATTTGAATTTTTCAAAGTCGTATATATGTAGGGTGAGGTATATACGATTTTTGGTCAAATTTTTTAGGGGTATTTTCGTCCAAAAAAGTCTCGTGGGAGTATATGGGAAGGTGGTGGGGGTACCAAAAAAAAACCCAAGGTGGGGGTTTTCTATTTTTAGTAGTATGATTTTGTTGGATAGGGGTTTTCTATTTTTACGCACTAAGAAATTGTAGTTAACGGCACCTAACCAACGTTGTTCAATATTGCGGTTAGTGATTGATTAACCAAAATACAGCTATCATGTGGTTAGTGATTGATTAACCAAAATACCGCATTCATGTGGTTAGTGATTGATTAACCAATATTGCATATACCACATTCATCAACCATGATCCTACAAACATAAAAATGCTAATTGGAAATCATTTTAAAAAAAAAAAATCTTTGCTACCTCTCTCACCATAGTTGGGTTGCAACCCGTTTTGGAAATCACTAGTTTGCAGCCCGTTTTGGAAATCACTAAAAAATAAGTAACAAATATAAACGGTGAGACTAGTTTTTGTTTAGAATAACCGATATTGCTCTTCATAAAGGATTCATCATATATTTTGTTCTTGGCTTATAATGTTTCAGCTACTTTCTTATAGGCTGGGTGTGGTTATTGGTAAATTCTGAATTATCAATTTAGCTGTATATCATAACATATGACTATATTGTTCATGTGATTTGGAAATTGGTTAAATCGTATAGGCTGCCTATACTAAGTTCATATGTTGATCGTGAAGAAGCAACATGTTGTTGTACATCTTCTTTCTTGTTTTGATTTTGAAGCAACTAACCTATACTAAGTTCATATGTGGTTGGGTGCAAACTATCTGTGTTGTGTAATTCTAAGGCTAGAAAGCAACTGATAAATGTTCTCTAAGTTATCATTGGCCTTATTTGGTTTCGCTTTTTTAATTTCAGCTGCACACAATTTCCGTTATTTGCTTGTAATTTGTGGTCTCACTTATATCGCAGATTCTCGTACCTGCTATTGCTCGATACCACTTCGTGACATACGTGCTAAACTTAAAGATGGGGCAATATGAATATCTTTCGAGCCATGATGGATACACAAGAAGGAATAAAAGTGGGACATTTTCGGAATTTGAAGTTCTGGGAGATAGATTGATGAACGAGGCCCATAGCTTTGTTGCAGAACGATACAAAATCATTAACAAGCCTTGCCCATATCAATGGGAAAAGTTTTTTTGGTATGATCCAAAAATGTCACGCCAACCAGATGGCACAAGCTGTGGTATCTCCACTATGATGTTTCTCAAAGAATGACATGGCAACGCAAAGGAACTTGAATCGTTTAGCACGTGGGATAAATACTCCACCTCTCAAAGAAAGCTTGCCACTGTGAGAAACCGCGTATATCTATGCTGCGCAATCATGAACCACCAAACCAACTTACTGCAGAGAACTATCCAAGACGAGGCAAACCATTTCTGCCAGAAATTGTAAAATGATATTATGAAAACTGGATGTGGACAAAAGGCTGTTGGATAAAGGCATAGAAAATAGGCTAATTAGAAAAGTTGTTGCAAAATACAAATGGATATGTGTTTTTTTTATCATTCTTTCCACGAATTTTTTAGCATCTGATCCTACTGTCAATGATTATAGGCCTGTCAATGATAATAGGCCTTGATCTATTAGAAAGGTTAATTAGAAAGGCTGTTGCAAAATACAAATGGATATGTGTTTCTTTGGTTATCATTCTTTCCACGAATTTTTTACCAGGTTGCCTTATAAGCACAAAAAACACCTCCAAAAATTAAATTAATTATGCACATCCACAACCATTCCTAAGTTTGCGGTTTAGGATGTTGTTTAAGAAAACGTATACTTTATTTGATCAATATCGATCTAATCCTATGCCCGTCATTCTCTTTTAATTAAAATTATAACACTTTTTGATTACGTAATATAAAAAAAACTTAAGAAAATGGAGGAATATATATATAATATACATATACATACTACCATAAATGTGGTGGAGAATGGCTAGAGACTTTCTATATATATATATATATTTATATATATATATATATATATATATATATATATATTGTGTGGTTAGAATATATTTATTGTGTGTGTGTGTGTGTGTATATATATATATATAGTATATATATTGTGTGGTTAGAATATATATAACTACAAACTTGTTATGGTGTGGTTAGAATATACATATATATATATATATATATATATATATATATATATATTGTAATTAAATATAACCAAACAAGACACAAATCAATTTTCCTCTTTAAGATAAGAGGTCAACAATCGATTCTTGGCTTTAAAAAAAGAGAGAGAAATCGATTTTGTAATTCATAAAAATTAGGAAGACAATCAATTGTTTCTTTTATAAAATCAAGTTCATGAAAACAGGTGAGGAATCGATTTTCTTCTTTGAACTTACAAGGTGCAACATTAAAAAAAATGGACTGATCAAAGAGGAAGAAAGGAAGAATAAAGAGTGAATGATATAAAATCCGGAAAGAAAGAAAGTGCAGAATTAAGCGTGAAAGATGGAAGAAGGAAAAAAGAACAAAAGAGAATAATTAAGCGTGAAAGAAGGAAGAGGGAAGCCTGCCGAAAAAAAAAAAGGAAGGGAGAAATAATATGAAAAAATTAAACGTGGTGCCTTAAAAATAGGAATATTAAATAGGTCCAAAATACCCTCCTTAAACAATAACCATTGGATGCATTGTAATTAAAATATTGAGCATCCAATGGCTCACATTAATTTAGTAACTATGACTAAGCCAAATTCTTAGTGATGTAAGCCGTAGCCATCTGATTTCTTTTTTTAAGTAAGACCTTATGGTGGTAATTAATATCATTATCATTTTCTTAATAGGATGACATTTGGCAATGCATTAATGGAGATGCATTGTCAAATGTTTATAGTATAGATAATCCACGTCAATTAATGTAACTCATTTCTTTACCATGCATTAATAAATTGGATTAAGGCAAGTAACTAAACATGGTAGTGAACCACCAGTTTGCCACTCGAATGTCAAATTTTCAACTAGTGAGTAACTAAAGATGGGAAGTGATGTTTTTTCTTGTTACTTTCGGTTTCAAAAGGATCTTTTTGGGTTTGGTTTATCAATATCCCTTAAAAATAAATTATACACATATACCAAGCCTTTGTTTACTTTCATGGTGGGATCTTTGGAAAGAAACGCGTTCTTAAAAGATTGATCTGTCGGTGTGTGTTTGTTTGTACGCACACAAACACCTCATCTTGTCTCTAATTTGGTCCTAAGTTTTTATAGATCACTAGTCTCTCACCCGTCCGATGGACGGGCCTGAGTTGTTAATTTATCATGAGCGAAACATAGTCGGTTATAATATATAGTGATTAGACAATAAAATGGTTACTGCATATTAAGATTGGTAAAAAATAGAATGAGGTGAGATTGCCATCACGGAAGACATTTATTTCACATTCCGAAAGACCTCGTGGTATACTACATTTGAAGTGGTAGATGAAGAAGTAGTAGAATTGTGTGCAATGAGAATCTTCAACCCTTGTTTGGATGTTGCTCGAGATAACGTAACATTTAAAGGATAATTATATTCAAACATACGGGGACATTTTGCTGGTTATGGTTTACATAAGCCCACGTTGGGGATGACACAAAATAAAATTAAAATAACTGAAACTAAAGAAGCCACCATATACCAAGTTCGCTTAAGTTTACTCTTGAATTGCCTTGACTTGGCACACATTTGGATTGCTGCATGGAACACCTAGCTGGACACGCTTGCCTGGGATTAGCCGTTTCAGTGTGCAAAAATGCTGCCACCCATCCGCAAAACCACTTGTAGTTGGAGAGTCGGCACACCACTGAAGATAACATCCATATTCAAGTCCAAATTCATCGTAAATTACTATGCGAATCCCAGTTTGGCGAAAGGCAACTTGACAGTATTCATGAGGAATGTGCTGGAAAAATACACACCAAATGATAAATATTAATATGGCACATTGTATTTTGCAAATTGGTAAAGAAACACTTAATCAAGTTATACCAGCCTCCCAAAATATACATCCGCAAAGGTGAGAGTCTTCTCAAGGACATGGTATATGTCCGGTTTTTGGCATATGGTCCAGAACTGGTGCGGCACAAGATCAAGCCCAGTACAATTAATTGGAGTTGGCTCCTTCCCTATCCATGTGATGGTTGGAGGAATGGGTAGAGCACATCTTGTTCCAACCTATCCTTTACCTTGATCAGGAACCTATCGGACCTGACATATACCAGTTTAGCCCAACCCCCCCATTGGTAGTTGATAAAATTTTATTATGTCATGCCACCCTTCAGTGAAGAATGCACCACCAGATAGTTTTTCAACATGAACCTGGAACATATTCCCTTTTGGATCGATGAATAAAAGGGATTGAGCAACCTCATGGGCGTGGTCTTCCGTAAAAAACCCGGCCAGCTTCTCGCAAGGCTGTGTAATTTATATGATCGTTATACAAATGGAAACATCAAATAAAATACTATGTTATACATGGTAAGATGTTGAAATACTCAAACCTGATCTGGGTTTAACTCCAGGTGAAATGGTTCATAACGGATCTCCAAGTCGTATGCGTATTTTGAATTATTTAACATACCGAAGGGGAGCATGGTTGTTTCTCCCATGGAGATGTTGAGAGGAGCTGGGTTTAAGGAACACCTTCAGCTGGGTTTGCAATTGAGTATAGTCGATAGTTGTTTGTGGTGATAGTAATGTGTCTTCCTCTAACGAATATGTTTGGTTGATATACTGGCTAACCGAACTTTTTGGCTTCGTATATGTCCCTAATTTACATATCAGACCCAATATTGGTGGGCCATTATGATTTCAATGGAACCAAAACTTTAGTGTATCAGTTAGCAAACAAACTGGTTTAATTACCAAAAAAAAAAAACTGGTTTGGTTAGATTTAGTGCCATGATTGTCTATGTTTCTTTTGACACATACATATCATCAAACAATGAACCACTTTACGTATTGTGGAATATCAACTGCACTGGATATGACGGCTACAGTTAGAATAGACCGATGGTACGAATCTTTCCCACTATAGTTGACTTATTTTGATTTTTATTCTGCGGGCAAAAAGGTGTTCGTTGGTTTCCCCACCTTTTTGGGCATAGACAAAAATTCCTTGTTTGAACAAATTTAGAACCATATTGCAACGTTTTTCTTATTGTTGGCCTTTAACATAAACAGATGGCCATTGACGTGATTAATATAAGTTTCTCATGGAATGGGTTTATCACCTAAACAAACGACATGATATATAACGCACCATAAAATCTACACAAACTTGGAATATATAAACTACATAAACTAAGCACGATAATATATTTGATAATCAAAGATGGTGACATCTTACATAATACTGGTAACATGAGTGAACCATATGGTCCTGATTGAGCCTATGCTGCCAATATCACGATTGAACGGGAAGATTTCATGCATAATACTACTAGCGTTATATATACTACATGGTACTACTATTTAAGGATCGATAAACAGGCACTACATTAAGTTGGCATCATAATAAAGGGTTATAGCATAATAAGGAACTGCTATTATAGGCAGTGTTAAAGACATTTTAATACATATAGGTAACATAATTTTTCCCTGGAACATGGAGCTTCCAAGCAAGCTATCCATTTCAATGGTTCTTCACATAGTAGAGGGTGTCGGACTTGAGCTTTGTGACACCAAGCAAAATCTTGTCACCTTCTTTAAATCTTTTGTTGTTGTGGAATGTTGCCCATTCACCGGTCAAAAAACAACACTCCCTACGTCCTGTTTCTATGTTGAGAAAACATTTCCAACTAGTATCAGGCTGATCAATGACCTTAATCTCACAGCTCCTTAAGGGAAATGCCGTTAGACAGAAATGGTAAGGTAAAGGCTGAAAAAATGCAAAAACATGAACTCTGTTCGTGAGTTTAAGAAATAGACATTATATAAAATCTAATTCTAAAATGAAATAATATATTTGGTGTCTATCTAACCAACACATTTTTTGTCATCTCCTCATTAGAAATGGTATGCATGTAAAGTAGTTGATAATCCTTTGCATCAACGTGTCCAACTTCAGCAAATGATCCTTGAAGGATCATCTCATTAATAGTAGGTGGTTCGTGAGTAGGTTCCGGTAACGCTGGATAAACAACCTCATTGCCAGCATGTGTGAAAACCTAGATAATGAAATTTCCATGACCAGCATAAATCATTCTTACATAACCCCCTGCGTTGAGTCCATAAAAGTGTCCAACATGCAACCAACCACCCATGATCATTTCCCGTCTATGCTTCACAACCACAAGGTAAAACTGGTTTCCTTGAGGATCAATAAGGACTACATTTTCAGGAACTTCATCATAGCACCTTCTAACAAAGAGTGGTGGCATGGCAGCAAAATCCTGAAAGACAATAAGGGTTTATGACATAGACTGATATGGTTGATAACA
Organism: Astragalus glycyphyllos; assembly: GCA_963573325.1. Lineage (NCBI taxonomy): Eukaryota > Viridiplantae > Streptophyta > Magnoliopsida > Fabales > Fabaceae > Astragalus > Astragalus glycyphyllos. The sequence goes on from OY754307.1 coordinate 45,011,766, forward strand.
TGTATGTGTCTACGTATGTGTTTGTTTGTTTACATCATCATTTTCGTACTCCACAATATGAACTTCAAGACTCAATGGTTTGAAAAATAAGCGAACAGCATCGATCGGTGAAAAGGAGGTTCCCATCTGTGAAAAAAATCGATAACATGATTACATGACTATATTGACCTGTAAATAATATGCTACTAACTATATATAAAAACTTAGATAAACGATGGTCGTGGCCTTATTCGTCCATTGATAAATATTTCCTTAACTAGAGTCAAAAAGTATCTTTTCAAGTATGATAGGTTGAGAGAACAAATTGTTTTTAAGTTTAGCTCAAAATGGTTGGGTTTAAGAAATACCTTCGTAGACAATGGTAAAGCAGCTTATGTTAAAACTTTGTGGTGGTGTAAGCAATGTTGCCAACCCTTCTATTTATAGGGAGCAAATTGGACTGTTGATATAGTAATCCTTATTGTTCGAAATGGGTAGAAATTTAGGTTACTTGCTTTGTTCTAATGGGAAGTATGGTGTGTGTATAATTGGAAGGTTATAATGAAAAGACTTTGTAATGATTTGGCAGTAGTTAGTAGGTAAACTCTCCATTAAACGAAACCGTCGAATATTGGAGCAGCAGTAACACAGTGTACCACAGTTGGATATTATTCTTTTTGGTAAGTAATTAGTTATTGGAAATGAACTAATTGGTTCAAGTATTTATCACACTACACTACACCATCTGGGATAGTCGTTGCTAAATGGGTAACTTCTAGTCTTTCGTGCACTGAACTGGAGTTCAGCTGGTTGTTTACACGTCTGCCGCTGTCAATCCAACATTAAATGCATGGCTAGAAAAGTGCTTTTTTTTATCATCGCGTCGTACAAAGGACAAAGTTGGAATATTTGGCACGTCTTTGCCAACATGCCATGGCTATGGGGTTGGATGCGCATAAAAATACATACAAATACTTAATTGCATTTGTGGTACTAACTGCATGACATGGGGACAGTTGAGATGGCTATGGCCATGATTTTTACACTAAAAACATTGGTTATGACACGCGCGCATGGCATCTGAAGACGTTAAAGGTTAACGCAGAATCTCTCCATGTCATGATAAACGATGGTTGCGCCATACGGTGCCAGCAATACGATTGTTAACAATGGTTTTTGTGAAGCTTTTATGTTTACAGTTTTATATAAGGCGGAATTTTTTGGATTATAACTCGTCTTTAGATCCGAACAAACTAGGTGTTCTTTGGGTCAAACTAAGATCATATATATTTACGATGAGATTAGGTTGCCCCAAAGGGCAATTAAAATAATATTATAAGGTGAACACTCAAATATGACTAAAAGTTAAAAGTGAAAGATTGACTTTTCTATTTTACTTTATTTTTGTATTTCACAATGTATTCAAACTTCAAAAGATATCTTTTACAATAGTATTTTACAACATAAATTCTACTTAAACTAACATAGATTTTAAACTGAATACTCTATTTATAAAAATCTCAATACCTATGTAATAGAGTTAACAATTAAACGTATGAAGTGATTAGCATCCCTAAACGAAACCAATTTTTGCGGGTTAAATGGGACGAAGACAAGACAAATTTTAGAATTAAGACACGTCTTGCTCACCTCTAATTTATTTTACTCATTGCTAAATTATAAGATTATTGATTATTGAGGAGACATTACCATGTGGTAAACATACTACCAACTCAAAAAATGATATGTCTGTTAGTTTTCTTGAAACAAGTTAACTATGTACTAAAGCATTTTTTTTGAAACATTACAAAAGAGTAAACAAATTAGCATATATAATGTGGAAATAATTAACAAAGGATGGGGGTCCACTGTCCACAAAAAGGAGTGGGACCATAATTTGCTCTTTTGTTATGATGTTGTTAATATGGGTTCAGGCATTAGGGGATGGGTATGATGGGAAAGGAGGGAACATGATGAAGAAAAGGACCATAGGCCATAGCCATGGCCCACACACAAGCCCTTCCCATGGTTTCAATCTCATCGTCAAAGCCTCTCTTTGCTTAGAGTGTGTAACTATTCATATTGAGTTTTTGCTAATTGCACCCCCAAAACAAAACAAAACATTTCCCTAATATTTATGTCCAAGCAATATAAGAAGGCTGTAATTAGACGGAAAATTGATGCTTCAACAATTAAACTTTTGGAAGGAATTAGCGCCCGTTTGGATAGAGCTTATTTTGAGCTTATGGAAAACAGCTTATGTAACTTGTCAACGTAGTTTATAGAAAAACAACTTATGGAGATGTAACTTTTGTTAGTGAGAACTTATGGGTTAACATGAAAACTTATTTATCTCCATAAGCTCAAAATTAAGTTCATCCAAACGGGCCCTTAGTATAGCTAGCAAAAACTGAGAGTATTTTTAGTTTTTCCTATGATCCTTATTGTCATTCCAACACCATCTCCAATTAGAGAGTATTGCGCTTTCTATCCAATTCTATTCTTTGTGTAGGTGTCTTTAGATACTCCAAAAGAAAAAAACATTTTAAAAGGGTAATCATTCACATAATTCAAGAATATATATTGTCGATAGAAGAAATTAAGAACTTTGATGCCTAAAGAAAAGAAGCTTGAGTGTCAACTATCAAGGTTCTTTTTTAGGTGAGTTAAAGAAGTAACAAAAAAAGGTAAGAAAAAAAATGAAAATCCCCAAAACTAGGTTATTGTCGAACTCATCTTTGAGCAACAAAGATCCTAACCCTATAATATGTATTTGGCCAAAGTTTATAGCCGATGGAATGCACGTCCCCAAAGTTTGTTTAAATCTGTTGCCCGAACCGAATCAAACCAATCTGATGTTCGAATGGGCTGGTTCGGATTGGGCTTACGAATCATGCAAAAAAATGTTAATTTTCTAAAATGTAAAAAGTCTGCCATTTCAGTCAAAAAAAAGTATGTCATTTTTTTTGTAATATTCGAACACTTCTAAATAGGCAAAAAAATTAGAGTTTAAAAAATACACCAAATCAAACTCAGATCTATTAATAGTCTTTTAATCCATAGTATTAAATTTTATAACTTAAACATAAGTTATTAAGATAAAAAATATCTAAGCAGATAACATGTTGTGCTTCTAAAATTACAAAATTAATGACATAGTATAGGTTGGTTCGGGTTCACGAGTTTGTTTTCTAAAATCCGCTGTCCAAACCAACAACTATGGGTTGGTTCAGGATTGGCCCGAACACAAAAAATATCCGAACCAAACATATTAGTTTGGATTAGATTATGGATTGATTTAGATTTGTCCGAACCATTGAACACCCATATACAAATCTACATCAACGAAACCTGTAATGCTAGCCAGAAGGGAAGGATGAGTTGGAAAGGATGGGTTGGAAATAATCCTAAGCTCCCTGAGAGATCAACTCCACTGCCTCCAAGCATCAAGATTCAAATATAACTTCCGAGAAACCTAAATGTTGAGATAGGACAAAAGAACATCACATAATCCATCAAAATTGGGAGACAAAAAACCCGCTATCAACTTGCCACTATGTGATCGAAAAAGGCCACAAAAATCAATGCAATGGTTATCAGCCAAGCCACTACCATTGAAGTTTACCTTAACCGCCCCTTGGGAAGGGGGCACTAGGCCATAAGTCTCTCCTCTCATTTCACATTAGACTATGATGGATAATTTGATACATAATCATTACAAAATTAAGGAATAGATCTTCCTAACTACTATATTGCCATAAACCTTAATAACCTTTCTGAATTCTGAGTTCCATGCTTTGCTTGAGAAGATACTCAAAGCAAATCAATTTTAGTATGAAAAAGCAATTTTTTTTGTCTATTGGACTTCTTGTCTATTATTTGGAGTTCAATTCAAAAGGCATCTAAATTATCTCCTAAAAATGCACTTTTATGGCTATCAATATTGTTTGATACTCAGCTTGTCTCCTTTTACCCATTGGTTGTATCTCTGAATCAAAATGGGTGGGCTGTGGACATTAGGATCCTGTCTCAAAGGTTCTTCTTCAACTGAGACTCAATTACGTAATTAGTGTCGTGTATTAAGGGCACTATCTAATTTTAAAGTGTGTCTATTACCTATTTAGTTACCCATTATCTTTTAATGGGCCTACACTGACATCCATCCATATTAAGCTCATATCACTAAATCACTTAATAAGAACCCGTTTGTTACGGATTTTTAAAAAAAAAATCATTTTTTTAAGAAATAATCACTTATGACGACACATTGTCTGTTTGTTATAGATTCTTAAAAAAATGAAATGCTGAAAATAATCTAAAAACTGTTTCATATGAGAAGTTGTTTTGAGAGCCCGTTTGTTACAGCTTTTTTTATGAGAAAAATCATTTTTTTAATTAAAAAATCATTTTTAGCGATCCTGATTGTGTTTGTTTTAGCTTTTCTGAAAAATCATTTTGCTTAAAAAAATCATTTTTATCCTTAAAATGAGAATCTGTTTTGAGTAGCTTATCATGAAAATCATTTTTTAAAGAATGATTTTTTTAAAATAAGTGATTTTCAGTATGTTACACAAACACAAAACAACCTCTCATTTTTTGTATTTTTCCTATAAACTTGTGGTGTAAACGAGTACCTGTCCCTGTTTGCGACGGGGATGAAGATCCAAAATCCGACCTTGATAGAGATAGGGGCGGGGACGGGGGATGCAAAACCGGCAGTGGTTTAGGATACTAAGTGAAATCCTTAGTATTTTTTACTAAACCACACTCAGCCGTTGGATGCCTCTTGTTTTAATGACATATGATCCAAATGCTGTCAATTAAAGAGGGCATCTTTGTAATTGTACACATCCTGTATTCTTCCATTCCCACGCATTCCATCCTGCGATCTTCTTCTCTATGAAGCGGTGATCCGCATTCTTGCTTCGTTTTCCTGCTTATTCATTTTTCGATCTTTTCATCTTCGATTTGATTCTCTGGTCTCAGTTTTAACCATTTTAATACTAATCTGTGGTTAGTGGCCACTAACCACAGTTATGCATATCTGTGGTTAATGGCCACTAACCACAGAATAGTACAATTGTGGTTAGTGGCCACTAACCACAGAGTAGTACAATTGTGGTTAGTGGCCACTAACCACAGAGTAGTACAATTGTGGTTAGTGGCCACTAATCACAGAATAGTACAATTGTGGTTAATACCAGTTAGATGCTCCAAAATATCTTACATTTCACAACACTGCATAACATTTGACACTAACATCACTACTCACTAACCACAAACTAGTAACACAATGGTTAGTAGCCACTAACCATTTTGTTACTAATTTGTGGCTCGTGGCTCTTAGAAGCAAAAATCAGATACCAAATTCACTAATCACTAACCATTGTGTTACTATTAGTTGACATCAGGCTTACCACATTTGAGCATTAAAACTCACTAACCACAAACTAATAACACAATGGTTAATCACTAACCATTGTGTTACTAGTTTGTGACTAACCATTGTGTTACTAGTTTGTGGTTAGTGGTCACAGATACCAAATTCCCAGTTCAGTTGATTTCATTTAGCTCAATGCCTTAATTTGCATAGCCACTATATTGATAACCAGATAATCAATTCATATTTAAGCAACATCCCTATTACCCAGAAGCTTGAATTTGAAGCATGCAAAAGGGGGAATCATTCAATTAACGTTTTCTAATGAGAAATTTGAAGAAATAAACATGCAGAGAGAGAGAGAGAGGCGCTGCTGTTGAGTCGCTGAAACGGTGGAAGAAATTTCGCCGGAGAAGAAGGATTTGGGGAAAAGAAGGCGTTATGTGAGAGTGGGTGTCGTTAAGTTGATTTTTTGAAGTTGCAGAATTTTTGGGCGTGTTTTGGTTACTGAATGGTTTTTTTTTTATTTTTTAGGCAAATTACACCTATACCCTTTTAGCAATAGTTACTAAATATATCTTTAGTACCCTAAATCACTCTTGCAAAACCCTCCCCGCGCCCGGTTGCTATGCCTACTTTTTATTGCCGTTCCTAAAATATCCTTCAAATAACACACTTTAATTCTTTCTTCAGTGATCTATTTTATGGTCACGAAAGAAGTTTATATAAAAAAAAAAAAAAAGAACGGTCTTTAGAAGATACAATAAATTTTGTGATTATATAAAAAAAAAATCAACCACTATTATTTTTTTTATGACCAAAATCAACCACTATTATTAACGATGGTAAAATTGGTTATTTTTATTGTTGTTAATAATTCTAAGCTTTGGGAATCTTAATCTATGAAAATTCCTTAATTAATGCTTAGAATTAGGAGCAAGGAAATCTAAAACTAGATTTGTAGGACAAGATAATATATTTATGTTATTTAATTGATATCGCGTGCTTTGTCTTTTTCCGGCATCAGGTACCGAATTGATGTTTTTCCCTGTGAAGGAATAGATTCAAGTGGAGAGGGAAAAACAGTGCAGCTTTTTTCATGAGGATGCCAAAAGCTGTTCATCTTTTTGAGTTTAGGCTCAAAATTGTAGGGCACTGTGTATTTTAGAGAGAGAGCTAGAGAAGCTTTTTGCCAGTTAAGATCACTGTTTGAGCATTAGAAAATGCCTCACTCAAATGGTGCAGGGTAGAGCCATCATTGCTAAATAGCAAGTGATAGGTTTTTTGTTCATTGCCATGGGCCCTTAAATGAAATGTCAATGGTCATGGTATCAGATTTCACAGAAAGCATGCCCTTAACAAATCTCTCAAAATCCGATACCTAATCATTTGAGTTTTATTTAAATTTTTATAAAGTTTCTCAAGTTTATAAAAGGTTAGTGTGTAAAAGGTGTTACCCTTTTATGAAAGTAACCACCATTGCTTTCCATGGTTCATGTGACTCACCTTTGTAAATAAAGATTCAATTTTTTTTTAATCCCATTGATCATGTCTCATCATTCTAATTTTAAACCCAAAGGTGAAATCATGAAAAGGATCATGATATTTCAATCAATGAAATGAAAAAGATTACTAACTTTTTATGTAAAGACAAGTCACTTTTAACTTCACAAATTAAGCAGAAAACCTTTCCATAATTTGAATCCTTCTCTTTTTAGACAATGCTTCAAAAACTATCATAATTGAACACTATATGAGTGGTCGCAAGGTGTTGACATTCCAAAGGGCTTTTTTTTGGCACGATGATTTTGGACACAAAAGATGAAACTACATATTGCTTATTCTCTTTGAAAACCTAATTGCTTTCTCAGTTAGATCTATTCAAATTAGCATTTTAAAAAATTGAATTAACTGAACAATTCAACTGATTAAATTATGATGCGATGTCGCCTTAGACTTGATTATTTTAGCAATTCATTCTTAGTTTCATCTAAGCTCAAGCAATTTAATTTAAAGCAATTGAAACATGACTCGGAAGTCACCAATTTGAAGTAGGGTTCGGTTTTCAAATTATTGATTCAAATTGCAATGTAAATGGGGAGTAGCGTAAGTTATAGAAAATGACGGAGGATTCAATTGTTTATGAGTGCTAACCATAATTAATGTCTATTTGCTAAGAATGAAAAAATACATCAATCTCTTTGGCCAAAAACACGCTAATTAAATCATCTGTTAAATATAGATTGCTAGAGCGCTAATTAGAAAGAAATTAACTCTAAACTTGGACACGAATGGTTAATACACTCGATCTAAAGAGACCGACTCGGTTAGTATCCAAGTTCAATCCTCAATAATAAAATAAATTGGAGTAAAACTTTACTTACCTCCTAGGCGAACTATTGATTAGTCCGAGCCTTTTTCTTCTAGACACCATAGCGGGGTCAAAGTAGAGTCGTCTCAAACAATTTTGAGACTCTATATAAAGCTTAAAAAATGGCCACTAATTTTACTTATAACAAATGATTCACCAAAAAATTGAGCATTTTGTAGACTTTAAAATAATGGTATATATTGAGGTAAATTGGAATTTCCATGTTTTGTATTGGATCGGCGTATGAGGACCATTGTAGACAGGTTACGGCCGAAATCGTTTCTAACTTTGATTTTTCCACAGATTCAACTATAAATTGAAGCTAGGCATTAAAATTGTTGTCAATGTTAATTAAGGCTATTCATGAGTACTACTATTCTTGAGTAGACTCTAACCAAGACAAACTAACCACACCATCAAAGCCTATTTCAAAAAGAAAAACCACACCATCAAAGTCTCTATTGAGAGATTTCGACCTAAAATTACCACTTTTAATTTCGAAACCATATTATTGACTTTCTATATCCCAAATGCATTAAATAGATCAAGATAAAAAGTCTCGTTCGTTCATGAATGTAGTAGAACATGCACGCGTATGTATCACTTTCCTTTTTTACTTTGCTTCAGACTAAGCGTGTGGTGTGATACCGGAAACAGACAAAAAATGATGGAGAGCTAAATCAACGGGAAACAATTTATTTATTTTCTATTTTCATCATAGTTTTTCTAAAAATTAATTTAATTTAAATACATTTATAACTCCAAGTTAAATACAAGTGGTTAATGTATTCCATCTTAATGGGCAGACGCGACTAGTACTTGAGTTTGATCTGCAGCAATAAAATAAATTAGAGTCAGACTCGAACTCCAAATTATTTAGAGTCTTTTTCCCCTAGACACCAAAGCGGAGTCAAAAACCTCTAAAGCTAAAAATATTAAATACTATTATGCATTTTGTTTTGGCACAACAACGCCAAATATTGTGTAGCTCGTATATAAATGATGTTAGCTTAATTGTTACTTCTTCCGATTCACTTTATAAGAAAAAAATTATTTTAGGTTCATTGAATAATATTGTGTAGCTAGTATATAAATGATGTTAGCTTAATTGTTACTTCTTCCGATTCACTTTATAAGAAAAAAATTATTTTAGGTTCATTGAATAATATACGTGGCATACAATGTATGCTTAATATATTCTTTAGATTTTTTGAACCAACTATGCTTAATATATATATATATATATATATATATATATATATATATATATAAAATAATCCATACTTTTTTTTTGGGTCGTGAACTTGAATATTTGTTTCGAACGTTGCATTTCTTCTTTTTAAAAGTAAAACTGTAAATCACCTCATTTAATTATAGTCATTTGACATATAGTCTTTATCATTTGATTATATAATTATTGATTTGCTAAATCTTTTTAGTAAACAACAAGTTATCACAATTTTATATTTTGATAATTTATTCGTTTAATCTTTTAATAGACATCTAACAACTCTGTAATTAATTACTAATTAAGTTAATAAAATACCATAATCACCTATAAAAGTAATGGGAATTACCTATAAAAAATGCCTAGGTTTTCTCTTTTTCAATTTTCCCAACAAGAGCATGTCAATTTATTGTAAAGATAAAAGAGTTTATCAAATAGAATGCATTAATAAAATTTATTTAATTGGAAACATTATGTTTTGAATGTTAACATTTTTTAATTTAAACTGAGTCGTGTCCCACACTTTTTTCTCGACCAATATTATGTCCTACACTTGTACAATTACAAAAAGAAAGTTTGAGAGAGAGAGAGATATAGAAAATGTTTAATGATATTCCCATGTTTTCATACATGATTATAACTAATAATTATTTTATGGCTAAGAAACACATCTTTGATTGGAAAAAAATAAAAGTAGATTGCGGCGGTGAACAATCCCCCTAATCTTGCCACCAATTACTCCTAGAATCTACAATTTTATAATTGTCGTTAAATTAAAAATTGAAAAAAAAATGTAGCTAGAAGAATAATAAAGTACTACTACTAGAAGAAGCTGCAAAGAAAACAGATGCAACTAAAATAAAACTCGTTTGTATTGTTCGTTCCATCTGCAGCACATTGTAACAATGAACAATCTGAATAACAATCTCAACAAGTCAAAGCCAAAATCTATAAATAAAATTCTTGAAACAAACCAACGCCATTGTAAACTACTAAGTTCTAGTATATTGGAAACACAAACTATGCAACAAATTAACACTGAAACCTCCAGGTTTTTTTTTGTATAAAGCTGTATATATAATATAATTCAAAACAAGCACAAATGAGAAAAAAAATAAAGAGTAGAAAAAGAGAAAAACTTATTTACGCATAATTCTAAAGGACCCAAAGAACAAAGTGTTTAATTAATTTGATGGTTGTGTGGTTAAGATGAGGAATGGATACCAATACCAATATTCTCTCTTTCACATGCATTAGCTTTTGTACTACTACCATCAGTTTCTTTAAATTGTGTGAAATTAATATGTACGTACCAACGAGCTAGTGTCTCAGTTTCCTTCTTTTTCTTATTCTTAATCAATCAGAAGAAGAACAATTAATCCATGATTCCAATGTACCTTCGCCTCTTGCAACCACAGCACATTCCGGTCCCGATGAAGAAGCTGTGTAGTTTACTACTTTAGCATTTGAAACTCTTTCTTGAATATTGTCGCTTCTATAGTTAACAGAAGACCCCAGAATTCCTCTATCATTGTCGGCAATAGTACTAACCGTTCTTTGGGCCCATTCCATAGTTGACGAATTCCGCATGTTGTTGTTGTTCAGTCTCGACATTAATGTTTCTCCATCCGATGATGTTCTAGAAACCATATTCTGATGAAGACCACCAATGTTGGTATGAGAATGACTCAATCCTAGTTCTTCTAAAACATTCATCTTCAGATGTGAATCAACACCAGGCGATATTTCCAAGGAAGGTTGAGTTTTAGAAGAATTCCCAGCTGGTGGGTATTTTGGTGGTGGTTGAGATATATTTTGGAAACCGAGAATTGAGTTGTGCATGTTGAAAAGACCTAAATGATGATCAGCTTGAGAGGTTGAGGATGATATATTGTAGGAGGGGTTATGATTATTAGAAGCTAAGTTTTCCACCATGGAAGAAGAAGGTTGAAAAGGATGAGAAGGAGGAGGTTGAAGTTTCTGTGCAAAAGGACGAAGAAGATAAGGAGGTGGTGTTGGTGAAGGGTCAAAAGTGGACCTTGTAGTAGAGGAACCAAAGAGATCTAACCTTGTTCTTGGAAAAGGAGAAGAAGTAAAAGGAGGTGCAGGGATACCTGTGAATTCTTGAACCATGGCTCGGAAATTAGTGGTGTCTGTAGTCAAAACCGTAGTAGGTGCACGTCTAGAAGCTCTTGACCGTTTCTTCGGGTTTCTAACGTTGTTGTTGTTGTTGTTGTTGCCGCTGTTATTGCTCACAGCTTGATCATTGGCTAGTAATCCTCCACGCAAAGAACTTTCTGGAGGAACAGCAGAAACGTTAACACCTCTTGTTTGACTTTGACCAGCTAATTGACTCAAAAGAAAAGCTTGGTTTTGTTGTTGAGAAGATGAGCTTGGTAGCATCAAGGCAGCAAGATCGGTTTGGATAGGTTCGGATCTAGGAGCAGTAACAGGTTTGGACCAAAGCATGTCGAGGTTAAGGAATGGGTTTGGTGATTTTTGAATTGAATCTAAGTAATTGGATAAAGAAGGGTCGAACATGTGGGTATGATTTTGTTGTTGTGATGGTGGGGAAGTGTGTGGATTTAGATTATGGTTATTAGTGGTAGTGAAGGGGCCAACGCCAACATCAACACGGTTTCGTGATGGATTGTTTAAGAAGGCAGCAGAGATATTATTTGATTCGGGAGCGCGTGAATCATACTCGTCATCACCACAACTTGAAGATTGAATACTACCACTGTTACAAGAATCCATGATGGTGCAGTGCAGTGAAGTGCAGAGAGAATTATATTGCTACCTATATAGTACATATATAAGCCATATTTAAGAGATGATGGAATGGGTATGGGAGAAAGGAAAAAACATTGGAAGAGGTTGTTTTTCTGGATAGTGGTGGTTATGGAAGAAAAAGCTAGATAGGTTTGTTTTGGAATGTATTGTACTGTACTACGTGCGTGCCTACTCACTCACAATGAAAGCTTTTCTGATCTGCAAAAAAACCCGTACAGTGAGTGTGTTTGGTTTGCTTGCCTCACTTTTTTACTTAATTTGTGTTTGAGAGAAAGAAGAGATGATATACGTAAACATACAAAAGGAAATCCAATATTTATTACTTGCAGTTGCAGGAATTCACCTATGTAACACACAACTTACTCTGTTTGCCTTCTGACTCACTTTGGAGTAGGTAAAGAAAGAGAGAAGAATGATGTTATATAGTATCTCTCTTACCTTAACTTTTTCTTCTGGATGGAATTATTTGAGATTCAGAGAAAGATATGTATTAGGGTTTCACAAGTGAAACAGGAAATTAGGAATAGAAGAAAGAAAGAAAGTGTGTATGTGAGAGAGAGGAGCCAAAGGAGAGAGAAAAAGATGGTTGTGTAGACTTTTTCTTCTTTAAAAAGAGGGTCTGCTTCTGTTTGCGGTTTAATCTGGAAAATATCAGAGTGGGGTAGCCATGGGAGGTGGTAGTGGTGGTGGTCAAAGTATGTGAGAGTTTGTGGTTTGGATTTGTAATGTGGAATGGAGAAAAGATATATGTCAGGGATGTTAAGATAATTAAGAGATGTTAATTAATTATATTATTAATAAGATATTTATTATATATTAAAATAGCATATTATAGATTTTTATTTTCTTTTGGGAATAATAATGAGGTGAGCAATGCAATCAGATTGATGGTTGTTGAATTGCATAAAGAGAAGAGAACCACTATCATGTCTAGCTTTTCTATTAAGAAACGAATACAAATACGTGCCTATATTATATCCAGATTTATCTACTCACAGAGGAGATTATGTTTCTACGGTATAAACCCATCAAACTTTATTTATTTATGTATACCCATTAATTAATGACATTTATAACCCAAAGAAAAACGAAGAAATGTATGAAGTACTTTTTTCAATAGATTTGACCAAGTCAGAAGCGGTTTCTAATTTATAAATTATTCTAATAAAAACATACTATTAAATATAGTCCTTCGTATTATTATTAATTAGGAGGAACTTGTGGGTAAAAAGTCGTGGAACAAAACAAAACTCTAATGCTCTTGTGGGTAAAAAGTCGTTGATATTGGATGATTCGATAGCAGATAATGGATAACACATAGGTTAACAGATTGAGTTTAAAATATTTTGTAAAATTAGCAGTTAATTATTAACTTATAAATATTAAATGATATAAATAGATATTTGTAATTAACGTTTAAAAATGAGTTACGTCAAAAAATAAAAAATAAATAAAATAAAAATGTTTAAAAATGAGAGACAAATATATTCATCTAACAAAAGATAAATAAGAAATTTAATTAAATTAATAAGAATAAAAATGAAAGCAAAAATAAAACCTTGTAAGTTTTAAGCTAATATATACTAAAATACTACTTCAAGTAGCATATAAAAGAAAAGATAAGCTAGTCTGTAAAAAACCTTGTAAAAAAAAAAACTAGTCAAAAACACTATAGATTAGTAATATCAAACACATAAGATGAAAAGTTATCCACTAAACTATAGTTAGTTGGCCTTTGCCAAACATAACCTAATTCGCATATATAGACTAAGTGATAAGTTATTGCATTGAAATCTATTTTTTCTAGCTATAATATTTCTAATTAAAGTTTGAATTTATTTTCAAAGTTATCTATTTTATGAAATATTATATAATCAATAAATCACCTCACTCGCACAATTGTATGTGCATTATTAACATAAGTATCACTTTAAATTTACATTACACATTTAAAAAATTGATATATTTTCTTAGAATAAAGACCAAAACAGTTCTTTTGTTTTGTATAAAAAGAGTCTGATGAAATGTATTTTTTAAGCAAATGTACTGATTAATTTAATTAGCAGAGATATAAATGTTAATTTTTAGGAGTCGTATCTTACATCTCCTATTCTTTTATAAGTCTTCGATATCCTATTTCTGCTTTTATAATGAGCTACTTAATAATTGTTAATAATGGAAGGGAGTATATGAAGAAAAAAAAAGCTGAGGGAATCTTTTGTATACAGTATTCCTCTCCTAAAAGCCGAAGGTGTAAACATAATATCTTCTACTTTTAGATGATTGTTTTGCTGCAACGGCTTTCTTGCGCTTATGATTCATGTAAGCTAAATTGCTGAATCAGTTGAACAACATTATAGGTTCGCTCCAACAATCCAAACTAAATACCAAATAAGAACGAAAGCATTAGCTTTTTTATCATTAATTATATGATGAAGGCCCTCCTATAGCCATTCAATAATAGATGAAATTTAATAATCCTCAAAATAATCAACTTGGTTTGCAGAATATATATAGCGGTCCTTGTCATTTCTACGTGTAGTATTTATATGCTTTTTCCTTTTTGATATATACCTATGGTCTGTATTTGCCCCCTATATTAGTAATATACTAATCAAATCAAATCCATACCCCTAAACATGTACCCGATTTCTCACGTTTCCTAGGTCTACACGTAATATGTACTATAGTATGTATTTATTTAGATATAATTTTCTTCCTAAAAATATTTTAACCCCTTTTTTTCGCCTTAAACGAATCGTTTACCTCATTTGAAACTTAAGTGGGAACTTGGAATCCCATATAAAAGTAGCCTTTTTTTTTCCATTAACCCACACTTATCACCCATTCCCCCATAATACTCAATTTGGACGAAAATGCCTCTAATTTGTTAAAAAAATATATATATTGCATTTTCCAGATTTACAGTGTAAATCTGGCAGATTTACAGTGTAAATCTGGAAGGGAAATTTAAAAAATTTCCGGATTTACGTCAAATGGACGTAAATTCGGAATGTATTTGGCTTCCAAATTTACGTCCATTTGACGTAAATCCGGAAATTTTTTAAATTTCCCTTCCAGATTTCCATTGTAGATCCGGAACGCTCACCCCTCAGAAGAGTGCAAGGGGTATTTCAACATTTACAAAGATAAATGTGGCCTCGTCAAAATCTCTTTAGGTCAAAACCAAAAAGCAAAAAGAGTATATATGCCCCAAGATTAAACTGACAATATACACCACAATGAACATTTCAACCAATCCACATACACAAATTTATCTTCCTACCCTTCCTATATATGAATGTAGAGCTGTCAATTTTGGGATATATTGCTTAAAAACATAAAAAGGTTGGTCCACTTTGCACTACAAAAAAAACGCTTATTTGCGAGGGACATTAGCGAGGGAATAACATTCCCTCGCTAAAACTGACTTTAGCGAGGGAATTAGCGAGGGAATGTGAATTTGAAAATTTGACCATTAGCGAGGGATTTAGCGAGGGAATTTGAAAATTTTCCGTCGCTAATTGTTTGGAGGGAAAATTCAGTCAAATTCACGCGAATCAAGGAAATTAGCGACGGAATTAGCGAGGGAATTAAAATCCCTCGCTAATTAAAGTGGTTTTAGCGACGGAATTTGAGTTCCCTCGCTAATTAAAGTGGTTTTTAGCGACGGAATTTGAGTTCCCTCGCTAATTTTTTTAATTTTTTTTACTTAAATCTGTCACTCACTCACTCACTCACTCTTCTTCTCTCCTCTTCACCCTTCCTCTTCCCTTCCTCTTCTCTCCACCACCACCACCATCACCACCACACAACCAACCAACCACCCTCACTCTTCTTCTCTCCTCTTCACCCTTCCCTTCCTCTTCCTCTACTCTATCTCACTCACCTATAAACCCTAACCCACCACCACACAACAACAACCACCACCACACAACCACCACACAACAACCACCACCACACAACAACCACCACTCGCGACACCACCACCACCACCACCACCTTCTTTCCTCTTCCTCTCTTCTCTCTCTCTCTCTCTCTCTCTCTCTCTCTTACACAATTTCCACTTTCACTCTTCTTCTCTCCACCTTCTTCCACCACCACCACACCACCACCACCCACGAGACCACCACCACACCACCACCACCCACGAGACCACCACCACCACCACCACCTACGAATTTCTTTCCTCTTTCTCTCCACCTTTCACCACCACCACCACCACCACCACCACCACCTTTCACCACCACCACCACCACCACCACCACCACCACAACAACAACCACAAAATTAATAATATAATATAATAAAAAACTGATTTTAAAAATAATATAATAATAAATATAAAAAACAAACCATTTAAATTAAGACATGTGTCAGTCAGAATTTGAAAATTTGCACAAATTTTGAGGCAACATTAGCGAGGGAATTAGCGAGGGAAATGTCCCTCGCTAATTAGCGAGGGATTCAAATTCCCTCGCTAATTTCATTAGCGAGGAAGGTATTAGCGAGGGAACCGGTCCCTCGCAAATGACCATTAGCGAGGGATTTTGGTCAGTTTGCGAGGGAAATTTCCCTCGCTAATCCCTGATTTTTTTGTAGTGTTGGGCCATCGGCCAACTGGGCTGGGCCAAAATGGCTCGATTTGTTATTGGGTCTCCATTTAATGAGCCCGGCCCAGCCCAAAACACTCTGATCGTTGTAGACCATTGGGAACTGGGAGCCTTTTAGCGACAGATTTCCTTCTTTATTTCGTCGCTAATCTTTTAATTTTTTTTACAACTGAATCCCTCTCATTCTTTTCTCACTTTTTTTCCTCTTCTCTATTCTTCTCTAAAACTCTCTCGAACACACCACCACCATCCAAACTCTCTCTCTCACTCTCTCTCTCTGAACCTCCTCTCTATCTCTCTCGAATGGTTTCTCCCTCTTACCTCATCCACAACCACAAATTTGTTTCCCATCACCGCACCGGAGTGCGTACTGTCACGGCGTCACCGGACTGCCCCAAGACCACTGGATTCTTGACTCAACACGGTTAGTTTTTTTTTTTAGGAATGATTTTGTTTAGTTGTTTTTAGGTGTGAAATTTGAGTTTTAAATGTGTATATAATTATAGAATAAAGTTTTTGTTGTTAGAATAGAAATGTGGAAACACATTGATCAGGCGCATTCGGATTTTTGCCTCAAACCCACGAAATGTTCGACTTGGCTTGTGCGCTGATGTATTTACTCCATATATCCAAGCATCAGCAACGCCCTATTCCTGTTGGCCAGTCATTGTTACCCCGTACAATCTTCCTCTTGAGATATGCATGACTAAACCTCATATGTTTTTGACTTTTTTGATACCTGGTCCATCCAATCCAGAAGCTGACATTGATATCTTTTTTGAACCTCTGACTGATGATCTCAAGAGATTGTAGGGGGGTGCTTTGACATATGATGCAACACGGAAAAAGAGTTTTATGATGAGAATAGCATTGATATGGACAATTAACGATTTTCCTGCTTATGGTATGTTGTCTAGTTGGGGGACTCACGGTAGATTGGCAAGTCCCCACTGCACGCAACACACAAAGGCGTTTACACTGAAATACGGGGGTGAGTTATTGGTTTGATTCACATCGTAAATTCTTATCATCAGGTCATGAATTAAGAAAGAAAAGAAAGGCCTTCAAGGATGGGGTGGTGAGACGACGATTGAATCAACTCAAGGGACCTGGAACCCTGAGTCACTTAGCCCACTTTCCCTTGAGATGATAGCCCTAACGAACCGCAATGGAAGAAGGCGGTAGGCGGTTTGAATAAGGGTCGCCTGTATGGTTCGGGGACCTTTGCTCCATTATTGGACTTTGGGGTTGATCACTTCGACACAAGCGGACTTTCTAGCAATAGACCTCCTCCTCCTCCTCCTCCATCAATTGAGGAGACTGAGTAGCTCAGACAACAAGTGCAGGCTCAGGCGCAGATCATTCACCCTCAACAGCAGCAGCTATAGACTCAACAACAAATGCATACAAGTATGCAAGAAGACTTCTTGAAGTTTACCCGTACACACAGGCGAAGATATTAAGGTTTTATAACCGCACGCGACCAGATGGGTATAGTTCTGAATCTGACGGGTCTGATAATGTTGAGGTCTCCTATTAGGACATTTTTTTTTGTATTTGTTTGACATTTCAGTATTATGTTCTAACATTTCCAACTACTTTATTTTGATTCGGATTTTATTGTTGATTTGGATTTTATTGTTGAATCATATTTACTGTTGATTCGGATGTTTAATTTGTTGATTCGGAAAGTATTTGTATTTACTGAACCAGGTGATGACACATGGTTGTTATTAGCGACGAATTTTGTGACGGAATTCCCTCGCTGAATTTGGTTTATCAGAAATTGACATGTGGCTCTCACTAGCGACGGATATCCGTTGCTAAATTTGGTGAAACAAAATTGGCACGTGGCTGTCAGTAGCGACGAATTTAGGGACAAAAATGTCCCTCTCTAATTAGCGACATATTTATTTTCCATCCCTAAACATTAGCGCCAAAGTTTTTAGTGGCTGAATACGTTCATTGCTAATCTTAGTTTAGCAAGGAAAAACCCATCACTAATCCACTTTTTTTTTTGTAGTGAGCCCAGTCCACTTGTACGTTTTGGCCTAATGGGCTGGACCGGATCGGGTCTGGTCGCCCATCTTGACAGCCCTATATATGAAGGCCCATACTTCGTCCAACCCCCTAGCTACTCAGTAGACACCTCCAACACGCGTGAAAAGGCCAAAATACCATTAATGAATCTTGTGGTCCTACGATGGTTCAGAGCACGGTCGTCCGAACCAGTTCGGAGGAGGTGGCACCATCGGTAGTGGTTTCACCGAACCTCACTGTTTCTTTCTCTCATAATGCAAACCTGCTCTTTCCTTTCTCTTATTCTCCAATTCCTTGATGGTATCATAGTAATTCCATCCAACCTCTGATGATAACTTCCAGGCCCGTCTAATAGCCTGTGCAAGCTGTGCACTTGCACAGTGCCCAACTTCACAAAAAAAATTAGGGCCCCCAAAATAGGAACCAGCCCATAACCCCAACTGACAAAAAAAAAACCTCACCTTTCACTCGTTCTCACAGTAACCGTACGTGAAAAGAAAATACGCAAAACAAAACCACAGCCAGCGCTAGTCAATCACCACCATCACCCTCCGTCGTACTCTGTTGTCGTCGCCTCCGTCTCCACTTGCTCTGTCGTCGTCCCCTGCTTCTTCTCAGTCAGTCATTCGCTGCTTTCAAGGTTAGATTTCCACATTTTGTTTTCCTTCTTCTTCTTCTTTTCATTTTTGTTTTCCATCTTCTTCAATTCGTTTTACTTCTTCTTTTTGTTTTCATTGCCTCTTTGATTTCGTTTTCAATTTACTTTTTCTTGATTTCTATTTTTAGGGTTTGTGTGATTTGGGAATTAGGAATTGGAAAATTGGGAGTAAAATTTATGTCTTGTTGATGAAGTTCAATCAGTTTTTAGGAATTGGGAATTAGGAATTGGAACATGTGAGGGCTGAGAAAGGCTGATTTTGAATAATGTTAAATTTCCATTGTTGATGAATTGCCATGGGGTTTTGGATTCTTTTGAATTGATTATACGGGTTGGGATGGGTCATGTTATTTCCTTTGTTTTTTGTTTTTATGTTGAGTTGAGGTTGACATTTTGTTATGATAAAGAATTAAAGATAACAGAACGTAAGAATTTCATTGTTATGAGTTGAGGTTGAATTGATTATATGGGTTGGGATGGGTCATGTTATTTCATTGTTGTTGGCATCACTTTGCTGATTTAGTTGAATTTTTTTAAGTAGGGGCCCAATTTTTATGATTTGCATAGGCCCCCAAATTGCTTGAGATGGCCCTGATAACTTCCCAAGTAAACAGTACTTATGCGCCACTTGCTCGATTGAAGGTTTATGAGGGAATTCCAATTTTTGAAGCAAATGGGTATCCCTCATTTTCTTGTTATTCCATATCCAATTCCAGGACATGTAAATCCCCTTATGCAGTTATCTCAAGTTTTAATCAAACATGGTTGCAAAATCACTTCCCTCAAAAACCTTCAATCAAGCAAGTGCAGCTTCTCCGTGCTTGGTCTTGTGTGGAATCATTCCACGAACAGTGCGGCAAAAATCTTAGAAGGAGCACAGAAATGAATAGGACCATGAGAAGGTTTAGTATTCATTCTCTTACTGTGGAAGCAAGACGACCAAGCGTGTGGTGGTGTGGTTCGGATGATAAACTACCGAACTAGTTCGGTGGCACCTCCTCCGAACCAGTTCGGACGATCGTGCTCCGAACTAGTTAAAATGCAGCGTGAGGGGTGTCCACACGTGAGGGTATTTTTGAAATATTTAAGGGTTGGGGGTGTCTAGTGAGTAGCCGGGGGTTGGACGAAGTATGAGCCTATATGAATGTAAGGGGGTAACCCTAATGGTTGAGTACCTTAATTAGAACTCAACATTAATATGTTATCTTTTTTAAAAAAAATATTCTAACTATTTTGTGCTCTAAGGTAAATTTTTCATAATCCCTTAATCACTGACTGAACTGAATTTGTCTTCCTCTAACATTTGAATTTGATTACTATTTTAAAAGTGTTATGTGTAAACACATTATTTGATTTGTACAAAAAATACATTATTAATTTGTAAATGCGCATATTTGGATAACACTTCATCAAAAGCAATATTATTAGAAAGGAATTAAAAAACGCGCGAGTTCTCAGATTTGGTGGATAACAAAATTGTTCAATGGTTTAATCATTCAATTTGGTTCGATTTTTAAAACATAGCTTGAAAATTGAAATATACACACACAAATGTGACTTCTAATTGTCATGACAAAAAATGTTAAGCTACCGAGGAATGATACCATAATCTTGAAATGGACTAACAACAAATTTCAATATAATAAAATTATATCAGTAAATTTATTAAAAATATAACTATAATGTATAATTTAGTATGTGTTGAGGTTTATGCATGATGGGTGGGTAAAGGATGAGGCCATTTTGTAAATTCCAACTTGTTTTTAAATCCGAAACTTGATAAACTCGATAAACTATGAATCAATTTAGGACCCGATCTAATAGCACGAGACCAGATTGTCCCTAAATATAAGTATTATAATTTTTATATTTGATGATGAAATTTAATAGGCACGTCTAGTAAAATTCTATAAAATTAACTTTACTTTTTGTCCAAAATTTTTAAAAAGACATTCATATATTTTAAATCTTCTTTAAAATATTAGTATATTTCAATTTCTATTGTTACTATTGTAAAATTAAAGTGATGATATGTCACACTTATATAAGCAGTGGTGGTCTTGAATATGGGAGGGACGGGTGACCGCCTAAGGGCCCATTTTGTGAGTGACACCAATTTTTTTACTTAGTAATATATACATATATTTGAAAACAATATATATTATTATAATTATTTTCTCTCTCTCCCTCTCTCTCTCTCTCTTTCTCACACACACTCATAACTTTTGATCTTCAATTGATAATAACTTTTTTTGGTATTTAACGGGGCTAAGCTCCAAAGAAAAAACAAAAACTAACAAGAAGTAAGTCTGAGAATAGAATTTCCTAGAGCATCAGAAAGAAATAACGATCCTACAGAATTATGACCGTGCTCATAAATAATCAAATATTCCACTTGACGACACCCAATATTGGCCAATTCATGAGTGCAACAATTAGCCTCCTTGAAAATTTACACAAACTGAACCTCCCAAGGATGCTTGAAAAGCTTGCGAATTTCTCGAACAATACTCCACCCCATGGTGCAACGAATCTCTAAACCAATGATAACATCACACACAACCTTCATATCAATCTGGACAATCACTTTGCCCCAACTTCTAGAACAACAAAGCTACAAACTTATAATAACTCTCAATAGATCACAATACCCAATCTACTTAGAAAAACCTGAAATCCAAAAACCATCAGATTTTTTCATTAACCCACCATAGTTTGCGACCTTATCTGAAGCCTTCACAACTCCATCGCAATAAGATAGATCCACATGAACCTTGGATGACCCCAATAATTAACTTCAACTCTCTCCACATCACAATGCGGTGATGAACGGACATAGCCAAAACAACCTTCTTGAAATCATATATTCCAAACTTCTTGAAACCTACCTAAAACATAATAATTTTTATGATCTTTATGGTGAAATTCTATTTTGAGAATTGAAAATTATTAGAGAGAGGTTTTAGTGGTTGGGTCAAAAATCAAAATTAAGTTATATATATTGATTTTTTTGAAGGCAAATAATTGTTTTCCTGATGCAAGCTCGACATGATTGGGTTTAATCTGAAATCATTGAGTTGTGATGGATTTGCGGGTTGATATACAACATGCCCTGTATATATACCCTAGAGATAGAGAGGCAGTGCTTGTCTCTTAATCCATCCTTGCAGCTAATTATACATTTAATTTTTTTAATTTTTTTTGACAAAATTTAGTTTAATTTTTATAAAATAGTTAATTATGTACTTCCCCCGGTCTCATATATAAAAGAAAAATGCTCATGCTAAGTTTATTGAATACTCTCAAAAAAAATTCATTGAATAATTGATATATCTAGTTTATATTTATAGACCAAGTACATCAATCATTCAAACGATCCGTAGAAAATGCATTTTTCTGTGACTTGGGGGAGTGCAATTATTTAAGTTACATATTTTTTTCAAAACTATTTAAGTTAATTGAGCATTATTTTTTGATAATATAAGTTACTTGAACATGTAAAGTACTTTGATTTTGTATTAACTGAATGTGGTCACCGTCCCCCACCACCTAGAAAAATCTGTGGTGAATCAAAGAAAGATTGAGAAATGATGATGGGACCCCTTATCTAATCTAATGCCCATTATTGTCACATTGTTTTCCACGGATGATGTTGGCCGTTGGATATGTGATGACTGCATTTTTTAAACTAGCCCTAATACCCGTGCGATATGCACGGGGTCAACTAAATATGAATTGTGTAAAATATAGTATTTTTGATGATGGAATGATTGTGTAAATATGGATTATGTACACGATAAGGGAATGGTGTGAAATACACTGGTTTCATGAAAGCAAAAGATAAATGAATAGATTACTCTCAATATTTGATAATTGAATGAAGGGTTAAATATGTTTTTAGTCCCTACAAAATTTCACTATTTTGTTTTTAGTCCCTATAAAATTTCAAATTTTCGTTTAGTCCCTATAAATGCCAACTAGTGTATATCCATTGAATTTTTAAGTGATGTTTTGCATACATGTTGAGGACATTATAAACATCTCTTCCAGAAAAACTTTGAATTTTTTAACAACGCATAAATTAAATCTAAATTTTTTAAGTGCAAAAGATTCGATAAACAAATTAAAGGAAATACTAACCTAGAAATCAAATTTTGAGTTTATTTTTTGTGAGGGAGATATTTTTAATATCTTTAACGTGTATGTAAAATATCATTCAAAAATTCTAAATGTATACACGAGTTTACATTTTATAGGGACTTAAAACAAAATTGTGAAATTTTATAGGGACTAAAAGTTGACGAAATTTTTTATAGGGACTAAAAACAAAATAGCAAAATTTTGTAGGGACTAAAAACATATTTAACCCTTGAATGAATGCAAATATTTCAAATATTCAAACCATTGAATATCAATATAGAAAGAAAAAAAACCATATATAGCATCCCTTCCTTGAAGAATGAGTTACGTTATATATAGCATTTATTTCACTACCAAATCTCATCTGCCCAAACTTCGACATCCTCCCTACTCATCCCAAATATACAAAACATCATCTTGTATTCACCCTCTTCCTCTTTATTCTCCCACGATGTTGTTCTTCCCCTCTCCTTTACCCATCAATTAATTTCTTTGAATTCCATACTTCGTAGGTTGTTTCATAACAACTTTTTGAAGCTACTTTCACTTAACATTATTTTCCTTTAAAAAAGCATGATATATCCTTTTTTTTGTCACGATGTCATTGGTGCGTAGTTTCCGCCGGCTTTCCCACCGAGGAACCTGGTTGGCCACGAGTTTCTGGCTTTGCAAAGCATGATATATCTAAGAAAAGGGATAGAGTAAAAATCATCAAATATAGATACAGATTTGATTTATAACTTCTTATTTAAGAACAGTCGCATTCCAATATTCGAATTTGATATCGATCATCTCAATAACTCAATTATACAAAACCAAAATAGCCAAACACTTAGCCTTTTTAGGCACATCAGTAAGTGAGTTTCACAACTATGACTCCAGATTCAGTTTTTTTTTTGGCATAGGCATATAAAGCCTACATAACAATGTGAAATCAAGACAGTACCAGTGGGACACACTATATGTACCACTTTCAAATTTAAACTTATTGATTTCAAATTAATACTACTAAACATAGCATGTAAGAGTATCATCAGTGAAAAAATGATTTATAGAAACACAATATCAAATACCAATATCGTATTTCCAACTAAAGTTGGCACTAATAAGTAATATCATGTGTCTTTCAAGTTCTAAATTTATTTGGTGACCTTAGCACTCTCGCTGAACACCTGTGTAACAGAATTGTAATTTCCAACAATCCTAATAGAATGTGATTGGGGCTTCTCATTCCCTCATCTTTAATTTATACTCACACTATAAATAAAGAGCGGCCATGACACCAATTCCTATTCCCTTCCCTCACTCTTGATATATTGACTTTTAATTAAAGTGACTTCTAACTCCTTACTTGCTTCCTTGTTCTAGTTTATTTCCCACATCACTACACACGTTCACTCATATCCTACCATCTTGTCTCACTCTTCTTTTCTCTCCACTCAAATACTAATAATACTCATTCCATCTCCTCTCTACAACAACTCCAATCCAATTATACACATCATTTGTTATCCCTATTATGGAAATTCAAGAGCAACTGGAAGCAATAAAAGGGAGAGAAATTCCAAATAAAGAGTAATGAGGAAACAAAGGAGACCAATACCTGTTCAGTTACAGTTGGAACTGTGTGTGTATCAGATGCAGAGCAAACAACACCGTAATTTTCTTTACCAATTACTTTCTCTATTTTGTTTCTACTCCCTTCGCCTTGTTCAGTAAAGAAATTTACACCCCTAAATGTCTGCATAAACATAACAAACAGAACAAATGAAATTATTTAACAAAGATACTAACCAAACCAAAAGCCACAGATATGGCTAAAACTATCTCCAAGTGAAGTGCAAGATTAGTGTTCATTATTTGCATCCAAACATGAACAAATGAGGAAAGAAGTAACTCTAATTTAAAATGATTGGTATCACCATAGTTATTCAAACATAACATAGAGTGCATTGGATTTGATCCCCCCTCTAATATCAAATCAAGATTAAGCCAAATTATTTCAACAACCCACCATATCAAGAAAACTATACTACTTAATATGTGACAAAACATGAGAGCAACTCAACTTGGTTAGAAAACAAAACAAACGAAGACCATATCAAACTCAATCCATTCCACCCAACCAAAACAGTGGCACAACACAGGTTCCTAACATGGTGAAACATGGTGGCACAAAAATCGAGTAGTCAAATTCATTCAAGTCTCGATCACCTAAGTTTTTAGTGTTTTTCTTAGTGAGTTTTTGCCAAAATAACCATCAAACAACCTGTCATTTGTGTATGCAACATCAATTAATGATAGAGCAATATAGCCAAATGGAAATGGATATCTTAACCCCTAACTTCAGTTACCAACAAATATAGAAATTGTTCTTTTTATGTTCTAATAGCAATAATAATCTATTACCAATAGCTTGTGATGATACTAACAACTATGCTTTGTGTTTTAATAGCAATAATAAATAAATACCAAAATAACCTAATATGAAGGATCTCAGAGTCTATCAAGTAACTCAATGGAACCTATAAATCCCCTCAAAACCTCACCACAAAAGATATATAAACTACCATGAACTTCATAGAATAATATGCAACAGAGACAGTACCTTGTAAATCAAGATCATGTCCCTTCATTCATCGCACCATGGAGAAGGGAATCAAAACTGAAATTCAATTGAGACCAACCATGCTTTAACAAAGCATAAGTTGTCCTCAATAGCTAGGCTTTCATTTGCTGGTAAACCAATAACACTGAAATAGATTCAGGAGGAAAACAATTTCCAGTATACATCTTAAATCAGAAAAATGAAAGGCTTATCAATGTGTAACTCAATATCTCAAGTAAAAAGTAAAAGCAAAAATTCTATTAGAAAATATTAGTACAATTTACAAAATTAATACTATGCAGAATAATTTCCCCAAATGAAAAAACTGGTTCTTGTCTAGATTTCCTATCAAGTTGTAACTCAAAATCTCAAGTAAAAGATCAGAACAAATGCATATAATAGACAAAACTGAAATCATAGATTGAAGACGGTAAGAGTACCATTTTAGAGATGTTTTGGGGATAGGTTGCTTGATCTCTCATGGACCAAATTGCCACTCTCATTTGAGATTGGTTCATTATCCGTTATAGTTATACCTCCTAGTCATGCACCTACAAATATAAATCATACATGCAAAACAGTAAGTACAATAAGCTTTCTGCATAAAGAAGCAAAATTGAACCTTCTCATTCAACCTTGAAAAACATCCAACCCTGGATGCAGTTAAAAGCCAACAGCTGTATAAGTTCTTAAATCTGCATGATACAATTATATGATTAACAAATAAATTTTTCATATTTAGTAACACAAGATAAGCCGGTTCAAGAAAGCAAATCGAATCAGTCCATCCCTCCCTATTGTATTTGGCACTAAAAAATATTCAAGTTTTTTGTAACTAAAGAAAAGAATGTAACTCACACAAAAGCTTTATAATTAAAAATTTAATAAAACAATTAGAGACGATACTTGAAAGAAAGGATGACGAAAAACTCACCATGAGAAACAATTCAAAATCGACCTGCCAACATTCTTTGCTTCCCAATTTTCTCTCAAGTTGCCTTAGTTCCAGCTGAGTGGAGGGCCAAAAAATCCTATGTCAATACTCAATGCGTTTTCCGGCCACCGTAGACGGTGGTGATGCTGAAACCCACCCACTCTGTTGTTTCGTTGTTCTATTTGTTATTTATGCACCACCGATGTTTCAAGCCATTGCTGCCCAAGGGAGTATGGCATGCAGAGTCACGATCGCAAGTTGAACGCAAATCGGCGATGGCGTCAGCGATACAACTGAGGGAGGCTTTGTTATCTTCTTTTTCTTTTTCCCTTCCCTCTTCTTCCAACACTACCACCGGCTTCTTAAAATCTCCCATTATCCCAAAATTTTACTACCCCAAATTTAATCCCACGCTCAACTTTCCCTAATAATTACGCCGCACCACCATCCTCTTTCGTCTGTCGCAAGCGCCGCCGCACCCCTCTCAAAACACAAAAATGGAACAATAATAAAATATGCAGTTTTTTGGCAGAGTTGCTCCAAAAAAATTCCCAAAAGTTCCCGCCCAAGTGACAGGCGGATTGTAATCTGTAGATATAGAACGGAGAATGACTGCATTTTCTTGTATGGGGGAGTTGGGGGCATCCTCTCCCAAATGCTGGCACATACTCTCTTATTCCCTAAATATAAGTCGTGGCTGACCCAAGACCCTAGGTCGATGGTGCAAATAAAAAGTTCATTATAAAAAATAGGCTTAAATATATGTTTTGCCCCTGCAAATATCACCATAATCCAGTTATACCCCTGTAAAAATAAAAACTTTAAAATTACCCTTGCAAATATAAATCGCTTACGGTTATGCCCCTCGGTCAGTTTCTCATCCAAAAACATAATTTAAATAAGGTTTAAATATATGTTTTACCCCTGCAAATATCACCACAATCCAGTTATGCCCCTGCAAATATCACTATAATCCAGTTATGCCCCTGTCAAAATCTTTAATTTTTCAATTATGCTGATATTTGCAGGGGCATAACTGGATTATGGTGATATTTGCAGGGGCAGAACATATATTTAAACCTTATTTAAATTGTTTTTTGGATGGGAAGCTGACCGAGGGGCATAACCGTAAGCGATTTATATTTGCAAGGGTAATTTTAGAGTTTTTATTTTTACAGGGGTATAACTGGATTATGGTGATATTTGCAGGGGCAGAATACATATTTAAGCCTAAAAAATATTGGTTCATTAAATTGTTAATTTTTAAAAAAATATTTTCACTTAATTTACTAAAATTAAGTAATCAATTATTTTACTCCAAATATATTCAAGAGTAAATCGCTAAATTAGTCTCTAGGTTTACCCGTCATTACCCATTTAAATCCTAAACTATTAAAAAAAGTAATCCGTAAAAATTATGATGTCGGTAAAATTACTTACTAAAGTTTTATAAATAGTCTCTTACAGATATTAATAAGACATATTTCTTACAAATTGGGTGTAAATTTAAAATTTTAAGGGGTTCAAAATAATCTTTATATAGGAGTACTAGCTAGTACTAACATTTTTTTTCCAATGGGTCCAACTGAACGCCCTAGGTCCGCCACTGAATATAAGATACTCTTTAAGTTTTTCCTTGTTCTTTTCTATAAAATTTCTTTTAAAATTTCAACTGCATTACCCAAACTAGCAAGCTCATCAGAACATCTATTAGCCTCACGAAGAATATGAACTTGATTAACATCCCATTGGGAGCGTCAGCTGTCAATCTCCAACACAAGACTAGGACTAGCCACATTGGCACGCACACGACCATGAATCTCATTGCAAGCAACTTCAGAGTCCACCTACAAAACAACTTGCTTACAATTCCTCTGAAGACAAAATTGGAGGCCCACTATAATCCCCCACAACTCGGCATCAAGCATAGAACAAATACCAATGGATTCAGTGAAAACCCAACACCACTTCTCATGGTGGTCTCTAAGCAACCCACCACAAAAGGCATAACCACTAGCCAGATGGACATCACCATCAGTATTCAAGAACACCCACCCATCCAACGACGACTCTCAACTAATCAATGACAAACCTATTGAACCATCCATACCACTCGAGCGCAGCATAACAACACCATAGTCTCAAGCCCATTTGGGAATAATCCTCCACGAACGAACTGGCCTAATAAAACAAGCACCATGGGCTTCCTTATTCCTCCAAGACCAGAGAGCATGACAAGTCGTGGCCCACACACTCGGCCAGCCTAACCCATCTACCACATCCACCTTCTCGATCAAATTGAAACGAATCCAGTAACCAAGATCACCTCCGAAGAAATTACATCTCGCAGTGTTCTTAACCAAATCTAGCCAAAAGTGTCAAGCTAGTGAGAAATAACGAAGTATGTGTATCTCATCTTCAATCACAGAATCACAATGAGAGCACAAAGATTCCCCCAATCCCATGATTGCCTTTCGCTTATTGGAAAGCGTAACTCTCCCAGCCATAGATAGCTGGCTAGTTTTCCAACTAGACAATTTGGAATTTACTATATCAACCAAGTACTCAAAATCACTTCTACGAGGTGGACGACCTAGGAGAGGCACACCCATATACTTTCCCAAGAACGAAACTTTCCTAAAGCAGAAGAGAAGGACAAATGTTCTTCTCATACTAGTAGGAACACCCTTAGAAAATAAAAGGGAAGTTTTATCAATACTAACCTTTTGGCCATATATGTCAAAAAATATTTTCAAAGACTCAGTCATACAGTTTATATTGTTAAGATAATTACTAATACATATTTTATATACGTCTAATCAGACCAGAGTGGAAAGGAAGCCAGAGGAAGAGAAAGATGTTAGGAATAGTTTTATGCAGAGAGCGGGTCGCCTTCTGTAAGACATGCTTAGGGAGGTGCAGAATATAAATCAGAGGCCCACTTGGATAAGTGAGGGTGTCTGGGCATCCCTCAAGAGACACTGGACTATAGTTGATTACCAAAACCTGTTGCCCAAGCCAAGAAGAACCGAACATCAGAGAAGGGTTGCTCGCTTCACTGATGCGGCTCAACCAATCAGACTCAGCATGCTACCAGATTGGTAAAGTGTTTTAAAAATCTATATGTTATTTTAGTTAGAGATTAGTTAGAAATCGTTGAACATGTATGTTTCGTTTTTTAGGCTAAGAAGCTCGGGTAGGCACTCCCTATTCATGCGCTGCACAAGGCCACATATGTGAGGAAGTGAACCAAAGACGCGGGTGAACATCCAACTTGATTAGTATTATGTGGTGTTGTTTTGATAAAATGGAATACTAATTATGCTTTATTGTTTGGTTATGCAAAAAAGAAGGAATTTCATCATATAATGAGTCAGACGACTCAAAGGAGCTGGGAGAGAGCTGATGGACCGGTGGAGGCTCAAGACTAGAGTGGGGTCCATCAGCTCTGTCACCTCATCATAGTCCTTTTTTTTGTATTGTGTAAAATAAGCTGATCAGATTTGGCCATCGATAATAGTCCTTTTTTTTTTGGTAGTGTATAAAATATATCCAATTATATAGTTCGAACTTCTAAACAACAATTGGATGGGGGGTGGGGGTGATGCGTGTTGTTGTTGAGAAAGTATCTCCTATCTGGCTTCTGCCGATGAGGGTTGGAAAGAATAGATACCTTAATGATGAAGCACCAGAGACAACAGTTATTTTCGTGATGTATTGTTGATCTATAGATTTGATATGGAGACAGTGATGTGAATAGACAGACATTATTTTCACGTCGGAATCTAATGTGACTGAAAATTGTAGTTGATACCAATCGCCATTTTGATAAGTCCAATGCTACCTAATAGTAGTACTAACAATTTTCCCTTTTTATATTTTCGTGAGAACTAGTAGCCAATTCTTCTTATCTAAGTTAAACTAAATTATTCCCACTTGATTTCATTTGATTTAGACGCGTACCGTATTCGTTTTGAGTACAATCAAACAGCAACATTTTCAATTAAGTTTATATACAAGTCTAAATTGAAAAAGAATAGCTATAATTCTCAGAGGGGAAATGATGTGGTGGAAAATTGAAAGGGGAAATAAGTGGTGTAGAAATAAGGGTAGAGTCAAAGGCTACAAGTCTTATAGGAGTAAGTTGTGTGTTGATGTGGTCCAACATTTTGGGTATGGTGGCGTTGGTCCATTGGGGGACATGGTTGGTGCCCGGCCCAAAAAGGTTTTAGCTGAGGGAATTTGACGATTGACTTGTCTTTGATGTGGTGAGAATTGAGAAATCTGCCTAGCAGTTCAATACGTCTCTTAATTTGCTTTCTCTACCACATTTATGTTTAAATGGTTCAATTCCATTCTAGACGGTTAAATTATATTAGAGTTTAAATGTTTTATTTACTTTCATTTATTTACCTAACCCTTGTATCTGGTTAAGTTAACCATAGTTAGTCACTTGTAGTTAGTTATCAATCTCTGTTTGTATTACAGTTAGCATCTAGTTGACTAACTGATAGTTCATTTTCTGAGTTTCAGCTTGTATATTCAATCACTTCAATGAATTCATTTTCACACTATTCTGTTATGAGTTCAATGTTCTATATGG
This sequence comes from Astragalus glycyphyllos, assembly GCA_963573325.1. Taxonomy (NCBI): domain Eukaryota; kingdom Viridiplantae; phylum Streptophyta; class Magnoliopsida; order Fabales; family Fabaceae; genus Astragalus; species Astragalus glycyphyllos. The sequence goes on from OY754307.1 coordinate 45,043,113, forward strand.
TATCAGTGAAGATTTTCCCTCTTCTTTCGCTATTCGCAACCCTAGTGATTTTTCCTTTGATCTCCACAATTTCTAGATTTCGCTCTTCAATTCTTGTTTGAAACCACTTCGATTTTGTTGGATTGATCTTCAATCTTAATTGAAACTCTTGCACTTGTGCTTCAATTTTCGCTTTCCCCTTCGATCATATTTCTTCGTCATTTCGATTTCTTCTTTCGAAATCATCCGAACTCCTTTCGATTTCTTGATTCAATGGCGACGTCCAATGATGTATAAGAACAAGTTCCTGATCCTTTGTATCTTCACTCAAACAATCATCCTGGTTTGGTCATTGTCACGCAAACCCTAGTCGACGATAACTACAACTCATGGTTTCGCTCTACGCGCTTAGCTCTCAAAGGGAAGAACAAATACCGCTACGTTAATGGTGACACCAAATCAAAAGTTGCTTGGACTCGCAATGACAACATAGTTTGTTCATGATTTCTCAATGCGGTTTCGAAGGATATAGTCACTTGACTCACTTCCATCATTCATGCTACCTCTACATCTGAGATATGGAACGATCTCAATAACTGTTTCTAGTAGGTCAATGGTCATCGCATCTATCAGCTACGAAAAGACCTAAATGGTCTTTCTCAAGGTAATTCATCTGTCGCTCAGTATTACACTAAATAGAAGTCTCTTCGGGAAGAATTACATCAATTTAAGGCTGAGAATACCTGTAACTGTGGTGGCGTTAAACCTCTGCTTGTTGAAACCGAACGTGAATACATTATGCTATTCCTCATGGGCCTTTCTGATGGGTTTTCTTATGTTAGAGGACAAATCTTTCCTATGGATCCCATTCCCCCTATTTCCAAAGTTTTCTCTCTTGTCTTACAAGATTAGAAACATCGTGAAATAAGCGCCACTTCTAAGACCAATTCTGTTGAATTCCAAATTGCATTTTCTGTCAAAGCTTATCAAGCCAAGAACAATGCCAAATCAGTTCCTGCCAAGAAAGAACGTCCTGTGTGCACTCATTGCGGCCTTCTTAGTCACACGATTGAGAAATGTTACAAGATTATGGCTATCCTTCTGGTTATGGCAAGAATAGGCAACACAATACCTCTGGTTCAACAAACAACATTGGTTTAGAAAATCAAGTCACCACCACTGCAGATTCTGCATCCAAATCTGTCTTCACCGATGATAGTAGGGAATGTATGTGTAGGAGACTCTTTGAAGAAATCACTGGAAAAAAAACATAAGAATTGAGAATTAATAGATAAGAGTTTCACTTTAATATTATATCCACCAACATAATTAAAAAAATTTGGAAAAGAAAAAAGAACTCCTGTTACATTGTTTATCTTGAATCACTACCTTCACTCTATTTTTCAGCTCTAGCAGCATGCTCATACATGGAGATATCTGAAAACAAAAAAAAAAGAATGAAATAAAAAGACATGAAATAACGAATGAGATAACTGAGAAAAAAACTGAAGAATAAGAAATTTGAAGATGCCATCATATCTTAAGTTGCAATTATAGTTATTTAAATATCGATTCATTATTTAAATGCATAACGGAAAAATCGATTTTTACATTGAAATCATGTTTTGTATGTTCATACCTATCAAATGACAACTTATAAAGAAGTATTTTTACTGCAATTGGTGGGAAAGTTTTTAATTTTGAAATTTGAATTGGTTAAAACTTGATAGAATGCAATCAGATTTAATTGTAAAAATAGTAAAACTTGATAGAATGCAATCAGATTTTTTTTCCCATTTTAAATATTTGAATACTCCATCTGTTCCTAATCTTTGGTATTTTTGGCTTGTTACACACAAATTAAGGTACAATTAATTTGTGATAGTTAAGTACTAAAATACCCCACTATAAAAAAAGTACTAAAATACCCCATTTGTAGATGTATTGAGATAATTGAAGTCTATATAAAATAGTCTTGGGGCAATTAATCCATACTTTGGAACTCTAAAAGACTCAATAAATATAAAGGGTATATTTGAAAAAATTGGTGAATTGTACCTTGGGTAAAATACCATTGTTTTGGAACAAAAATAAAACTCCAAAAGTAACAAAGATGATGAACAAAAGGGAGTATCATGTTTTGTTGAATTTCCTAATATAAATGTAATTAATGCATTCTTTGCATAAAAGTGTGGGACCAAAAATCTATATATATATAACATTCGAGAATGAATCTCATTTATTACACTTCCAAGTGTCATCTCCTAAGCATTTTGGCAATTAATATCATTTTGTATTTAATGTTTTTTTAACAATTTTTGTGATTAATGCTCCATATATTTTTTTGGATTCAAGTATAACTAAATATCAACTAACTCTTTAATGCTATTATTTTACATTTACCCTTATTTAACTCTACTTTTATTACTATGAGTCTTGCACGTATGCTAGTAAAATTAGTTTACTATTTTTATGAAATCAAGAATATTAAATGAATATAAGTAACATTTTTAATCTGTTTAAATTAGGGTTTTTTACACTACAACAATAACATAATTTAATTATACAATTGAAATAATGAATTACTTAATTGGACGTGTATATATTAGCATGAAATACATATATACCTTGCTTTTAACAAAAAAATTATCAGCGCGTTTATTTGTATCCTTTAATTCTAGCAATTCTTGAATAAATTAAAGATAAATCTCAGCTAAACAGTGAAAACATTACTCAATTGTAATATATATAATGCAAAACACCTATATTAGGGGATAAACTCAACCTTAATATCAATAGGAATATATATTATATTATGATCTGTACCTTTGATGTCTTAGACCGCTGTTTTCCAGGTCTTAGATTTCTGTATGCCTTGGTCGTTCTGCTAGCTCTGCTCCGGAGGGCGGGTGTACCTGCGATAACACTCCGACGCCCAAGTCAGGAACGGACGAGCAAAATATACGTATTGATGAACAGTGTGTACCTGACAACTGACGCAATGAATGCTTATATAGTGAGCGTGAGTCACGCTCGTCCGTCGGATGATCGTACGGACAGATCAGAGCCGTTGATGCGGTTCCTTGCTTTTGTGCCCCTCATCGCTGGGCCGATCTAGCGCCAGAGCATTGGATTTGGGCTTCGGCCCACTCCAGAACAGTTGCCCCCCAAGCCAAGGTCGCTCATGTGGCGGGCGCAGGCTTGTTTTACGATCATTTCTATGCCCGCGTCTCCGAGCGTGAGACCGCTCGGCTGATCGTTTCTGATTCGCAGTGGGCTTCGCTTGCGCTCTCATGACACGTGGCTCCTGTCAGGAAGTGACATTTCGTTTTTCCCCAGGGGTCATCAATGGTGTCTCGAGTTTTGAAAAGGGTGGTGTCTGGTCATGATGACGGTTTGGTTTCAAGGCGTGTGCCAGTGAAGGGTCGCGTCGTTTCGCTTGCTTACTTCCCAAACCTTATAAATATGTTGCCCCCTCTCCTTCTCAGCTTCTACTTTCATTTTCGGAGCTCGAAAAGCGGTCATAATTTCCTCCTGTTGCGATCAAAAGCTTGCTTCTTTATTCTGGCCAGGTGTCTACCCTTGCACGAGTTTCAACTCAGGCGGTCTTACTCTTCTGGTCGTTTGATTTTATTCATCAAGGAGTATACTACCCTTAGACCGAACTTCTCTCCCACTCCGGGTATGCCCCTTTTTGTCTTGTTTATTTTACCTCTAATTCTTGTTAATTTGCATAAGGCGAGGAGGGGGTGTCAGGCTCGGGGTCGACCTTGTCGCCCCCTTCAGCAAATCATCGTTTAGGGCGAGCCTGACTTTCCTTCTCCTCACAGGGTAACGCAGTGGCGCGAACAAAGAAAACTGCGAGAATTTCTGGTCGTCAACCTGTGAGTATGGCTGAGCATGCTTGCTCTGGAGATGTCGGTACGAGAGGGTTCCCCTCTGAGACTTTCTCTTCTACCGATCTTTCTTCTTCATCGTCCTCTGGATGCTCGTCAAACACGATTGACACGGTCCAGTCTCCCCGAATGAATCCTACGCCCCCTCCAGTTCCAGTCAACGAGGTACTGTCGGAAGAGCACGATTGGAGGGGTAGGCTTGACGTCGACCGCTCATGGATATCCTCCGCGATAATTAACGAGCGTTCTGTCTTTCCACCCGGTGACGAGGTGCTTCCTCTTTTCACCAAGTTAATAGGTTACGGTGATCAGGAATGGCGAGCGGAAGGCGTACTACCTGACGAGCATGCTGCCATAATCCCTAATTCTTTAAAATTCATCATGTACTCCAACGTCCTCCGTGATTTGAGGGTGCGACCTCCCTTCACATTTTTCCAGAGACGTGTCTTAAGGACTCTTGGTGTTGCCCCTTCTCAACTTCATTTTAATGCTTGGGCGCTGGTTAAGTCATTCGAGATAATAATGGCCGCTCTTGATCGGAAGGTAAATTGCCGTCTTTTCTTCTCTTTGTTTGATGTTAGTCGCACAGTGGAGATGAGGAGCGAACCCAGGCGATGGGAACAAGTTTCTTTGAAGGGACGGAAAAACACGATCAGACTCTTCAAGCCATTCTGTGAGTCGGTCAAAACTTGGAGGCACGCTTTCCTCTGGGTCGTTCCTGTCAACGATCGTGCTAAGGCAATGGTGGGAACTGTGGACGGCGAAGGTTGCGTCTCCTCAATGAAGTTTCCTCTGGGTTGGTCGCACTCACATTACGACCGCGACACTATCCATTATCGGCACCAGAGGAGGCTGAGCGACTATGATCTTGAGAGTATTCGGATGTTAGAGACCTTGGTTACTTGGCTGCCGGAAGGGGTCATACCCTGTAACAAATTTGCTTGCCTCCGGACATCCGAGCAAGCCGAGAACAAACTTGGTGTGCCTTTATTTTCGCTTTCAATTTTGACCGTGCTTTTCCTTGTTCTGCCTCCTAACTCATCTTTTTACTCTTTCAGCTGAAATGACGGGCATTGGTTTCGCAGCTCTTTTGGCAAAGACAAAGTCAAGGAAGCAGAAGGTGTCTTTTGCCTCTCCTTCTCAACCATCTCATGCTGAAGGCGATCACAGACCTGTTGGGGGCGAGCAAGGAATGAGCTCAGCTTCTAAAAAGAGAGATCGGACTCAGAGTTCTCTAGACGCTATTCCGATCGGCCTTGATCCTCCTCAGAAGAGAAGAGAGGGATCGAGGAGGTCGTCCTTGGACTTGGACGATCTCAAGGACGTGGATTTTGAACGCCTTAAGGCCGACCCTCTCCTCTTCGTAGCTGAAATTGCCCAAGCAGCTTCTCAAAAGCTTGCTCGTTACAAGTCCGAGGAGGCTGGCCGCCAAGCAGGTATGCGCTTACTTCACAGAAACTTGTGGTTGGAGGGTGATCTTTTGGATAAAGCTGACAAGTATAAGTCCGCTCTTGGACACATTACAGATTTGAGGGCAGAGCTGGAGAGTACCAAAAAGAAGCTCGAGGATGCTGAGGTCGCCCTCCAACCCACAAAGGACGCACTTGGCTCAGTTACTGCCGAGCGTGATGCGGCCATGACGGCCAGAGTAGATGCTGAAGCCAAACTTGCCACCGCTATTGTGAGTTTGGCTGAGCAGTCTACCAAGATTATACGGCTGGAGGAGCGGGTGGTTGGTCTTGAGGAGAACCTGAAGGTTGTTGAGGGCGAGCGTGATCAGGCGAGGGGCGAGTTGGAGGCCCTAGAAGACATGACCATCTCTATTGCTAGCGGGCGTTTTGACGAGGCTGTAGCTCAGATTCGGTATTGCTATCCATCGCTGGAGATTAATCCAGAGATTGTGAACAACGACCATTTCCTGAAAAACGGGCAAATCGTTCGTCTCGCGGAGAAAGACGAAAATGGGAATGTCATCCAAGAGGAGACGCCTCAACCAATGAAATCCGTTCTGACAGTTCTACAGAGGGGATTCTCTACCGTATCGTCCCCACCAACGCTTCAACCAACAGATCGATCAAAAGGAGATGGGACGAAATCATGAGCGTTGCCTCGACCTCGGCTCAAAGACCACTTAGTGGGCGACCATCCATCTCCTTTGGAGACGAGGATCTCATTGATGGAACCCCCAACTACGAGGTTCCCTTAGTCATAGTAGCAGTAATGGCAAACATGGAGGTTAGGAGAATATTGGTGGACCAAGGGAGTTCAGCAGACATAATATTTGAAGACCTTTTGGACGTCCTAAAAATTTCAAAGGATGATTTGAGGCCGTATAGAGGAACTGTCTTGACCGGGTTTAATGGAGCCTCGACAACTCCTATAGCACGGATAGAGCTGATGGTAGCTTTTGGGGACGATACGGTAGAGAATCCCCTCTGTAGAACTGTCAGAACGGATTTCATTGTGTTACCCTGTAAGGCCGTGTATCAATGTATCATTGGTCGACCAACCCTTGCCCGCTTGGAAGCAGTGCCCTCCACCGTCCACTTGAAAATGAAATTCTACACTAAAGCTGGGGAAGTTTCCACCATCCAGGCAGACTTATTGTCCGCCAAGCGAGTTTTCCTTTTGGGGCTTAAAGAAAAACGGGCAAATCGTTCGTCTCGCGGAGAAAGACGAAAATTGGAATGTCATCCAAGAGGAGACGGTTGTCTACAGTCGCCCTGAATGAGTTCATTCCCTTCGTATTTGTCTGTTTGTACTTTGTTTCTCTTTTCTTTTTGAAGAATGTATTACTTTTTCTTGTAATCAACAAGGAGCCCGGCCTTCTCCGGGATAATGTTTTAAACGCCTTTTGTCAATCGTTTTTTTTAGACTTTTTTCTAGCCTTGTTCTATTTGATTTCTCATGTTCGCATGGATCGGCCTGAGTTTCGCGAGGCTGCCTGCAAACAGCTTACCAAGTTTCTACTTTAGATTTAGCTCGTTTGCAAGCATTTTTAGACTTAAGGTCGCTTAAGTTGGGCCCTTGGCAGTTTATCAAACTCGGTTTGAACTTAACTCGCCTTCGGGTTTGTTCGTTATTCGATCGATTAAGAACTAGAATCAAGAATTTAAGAAATTCCTCGTCGTTCTGTTGACGGACGAGCGAGCCTCTATAAAAAACCCCGTAGGGAAAAAGAGTGTCCCGCCCGTTTGATTTTCATTCATTATTTAACTGGAAACATGACATTCTTTCATATTTTACATGGCATCAAGTAAAGTATCTTCTGAGGTTTGCTGCATTCCAGGTGTTAGCAATCATTCCTCCATTCATGGTCTTCAAGATATATGCTCCTTTGCCCGTCTTGGCAGCTACTTGGTAGGGGCCTTCCCACGTTGGGGCTAGCTTGCCCTGGCCGGCATTTCTCTGGCCGATATCCGCCCTTCGTAGGACGAGCTGCCCTACATCGAACGACCTAGGAACGACCTTGGCGTTGTGCCTTACGGCCATATTCTGTTTGACCAATGTCTCTTTGAGGGCTGCCTTGTTCCGCAGTTCTTCTACTAGGTCGAGCTCCTCCCTCGTTGCCTGCTCGTTCTCGGGCGGCTGTAGAGGATTAGCTGTTCTCCAAGTCAACTCTCCCATTTCCACGGGGATTAGCGCGTCCGTTCCATAGACCATCCTGAAGGGGGACTCTCCCGAGATTACCATGGCGACTGGCCTCCCTCTTGACTTTCTTGTGTCTACTGGGTCTTCATCATCGTCGTCCTCCTCTACGACTTTGATCGTTTCATTTGCCTCTGCTTTCCCTTTCCTAGGTGAACGGGCCACTTGCCTTTCTCGTGTTTCACCGTTATCTCTTTTCATATATTGAGTCAACTTTCCTCTTCTGATCAGGGCCTCCACATCATCTTTAAGAGCCATGCAATTGTTGGTGTCATGCCCATTTCTCTTGTGGTATCTACAGTATTTTTTCGATGGGCGCTGCCCGTCTTTAAGCACGAGAGGTTCTGGTGGTTTAATATCCCTGAATTCAGTGTTTGCACATTCCGCCAATATGTTCGCGTACGAAGTGTTCAACTTGGTGCGCTCAGCAAACCTTTTGGCCTTATTTTCCTTGCTCGGGCGATTGCCGATATACTTTTCCCTAATCCTTTGATCTTTTTCTGGTCGCGGGCGTTGACTCATGCCCGCCTCAGCGGCTTCTATGGCGGTCGTTCTTTCCTCGTAATTCATGAACCTTTGAGATCGCCTGAGGAACGTCTCTAGGTCTCTGGGAACGTGGAGTCCCACTTCTACTTCAAAACGAGTTCCTCTCAAGAGTCCTGTCCTTAGGAAGAACAACCTCTGGTTGTCGTCTAAGTTCCTGACTTGGTCGGCTTCTCGGTTGAACCTTTCCACATAACTCCTCAAAGACTCCTCCAGACCCTGTCTGATGGCGATCAGAACATCTTGGGATTTTGGTTTGACTCTAGAAGTCGTGAACCGAGCGGTGAACACCCTTGCCATCTGTTCCCAGGATGAAATGGTATTGGGTTTAAGTTCGGTGAACCAATCCAACGCTGACCCCTCTAAAGTAAGGGGAAAGATCTTGCATTTGACCGGCCCGGGCGCTCCACGATACTTCATCATAATATCAAAGTGCTTTAAATGAGCGTCCGGATCTTTCATGCCGTTGTACATCTTAAGGTCGGTTGGAGGCTTCTGCAAAGAGCGCGGGATGCGGAATTCGTCTATTTCTCTGGTATACGGTCCAAGTCCGGTATCCCATCTATCCCGTCTGGTATACGAGTATCGTTCGATAGATCGGCTTCGAGAACGGGCGGGCGAACCGGTCGAACCGTGGGAGGAACCTTCGTGCGACGATTCTTCGGGCCAGTAAGTATAATCAGTCGTGGACGGGGTCTTTCTTGGTGGGGTGGTCGCTCCTCCTCGTCCCCTCCTCGGGGGTGGAGATCGATGGACCAGCTGCCTTCACGGAGGCGATCGATGGGCCCTTGAAGGGCGTGCCCGCACGGTTGAAGTGCCCTCATGGTGAGGTCGCTGCTCCGGTGCAGTGTGCGCTCTCCTCGAGGCGATCTGATCTTCTAGGTATGTGAGGCGGTCATCATTGCGATTCAGAGCCTGATTACGGTCGCGCAGTAGTTCTCGCAGCTCTTGGACCAGGTCGGCAGGGAGTTCCACCGTAACCCGTTGTGCGGGGGTGGCGCTGATGCCTTCAACACCTGCTGGAGGTGGTCGAGCGGGGATTTCAGCCACACTTTGTAGACGAGCGGTGGCCCATGGTCGGCCTCGAGCTGCCTTTGGTGGCATCTGTACGAATGGTGGAAAGCGCGCGGGCTCCCACTGTGGTCGCCAATTGATCTGTACCTTTGATGTCTTAGACCGCTGTTTTCCAGGTCTTAGATTTCTGTATGCCTTGGTCGTTCTGCTAGCTCTGCTCCGGAGGGCGGGTGTACCTGCGATAACACTCTGACGCCCAAGTCAGGAACGGACGAGCAAAATATACGTATTGATGAACAGTGTGTACCTGACAACTGACGCAATGAATGCTTATATAGTGAGCGTGAGTTGCGCTCGTCCGTCGGATGATCGTACCGACAGATCAGAGCCGTTGATGCGGTTCCTTGCTTTTGTGCCCCTCATCGCTGGGCCGATCTAGCGCCAGAGCATTGGATTTGGGCTTCGGCCCACTCCAGAACATATTACAATATAACGGATATGACAAAAGTTATAATCGTTGCGAAACTATTAAGGAAATTTTTTAAAAATTTGCATTTAAAATTTTAAAAAAACTTCTAAGGACAGATTAATTTGTGCGCCTCATAAATTATAGTTTTTATTTCCATTGAATTTAACGTGATCAAATTTAAAATAGTTCTAATTCATTCCAAATTTGAAATTTGTTGGATCTTCTCACTTTTAAATTTTCTATCATTTCATTTCTTGAGATCTTCCTCTCACTCCTTCGTCGTCATCGTTGGTGTTGCATCTTCTGTGGGTATTGATACCCCCAAAGTCTCCTCTTCCATGCCTTCATTAACTCTAATTTTTCTTGTGCAAAAGGTATATTTGCAACTGTGTGGCTGACAACGATAGAAAAGACTTCTTCATCCTCATGGTTTTTCTATCCAACACATGTAGTTCAATTTTTTTTCTTCATTTTTTCATTGTTATTTTCCTGGTTGTTATTTTATTGAGGAAAGAAGAGTTTTATATCATATAAATTTATAAAGTGAAGATAGATACCGGTTATTGATGATTTAACAAATCATCTTAGCCTAACCAAAGGTTCTTAATGGTCGTTCTCAAGAAAGCAACATTTTGCACACCCTCGAAGTTTCTATTTTCTGTCATAAATGTGCTCTATATTTTTTCTTGCAACTATCATGAAATTTGTGTACCCAACACATTTAGTTCATTGTTTTTGTAAGTAATCAATTACCTAGATATTGATGATCAATGTTAAGAATATGATTAGTTTAAGTGGTTGCTCAACTTTATATCTAATTTCAAGAATAACATTCTTCAAATTTATAAATATCACAAAGATACTTTTGTTGTCCATAAGTTCCCCTTTTTCCTATTTTTCTCCTTGGTTTTTTTAAATATTTTTTCCGATATATTCGTCTTCATCGTAGACTATATATGCCAATAGAGTTTGACTAGCTTAGTTGGTAAGGAGTTGGCTTATTGCTTACAAGAGTGTGGATTCAATTTCCGCTGCTGATGTGAGGACATCTTTGGTGGGTGATCTGTAAGTACCTCTCTATAAGCGCTCAAAGAGCCATGAGGTCTACCCTAACTCCGGTGAGCCCCCAGAACCCAATTCACCTAAACTTCAGCTTTAGATTATATTGGGCATGTCGAGTGTTGTGCTTTTGTATGGATAATGCAAATTATAGGAAGGTGAAACATATGTTATTGTCAATGATAGGGTCTTTTTGGAAAGTATGTCAACAAATTCATTATCTATTGCTTTCTCTTTGAGGAGGAACTATTTTCTTCAATAATACTCTCACTAAATATATTTTCTTTATAATTCTATACCATGTGTTATTTTTCTTTATTGTAAATTTAACTTTTCTCTTTTATATATATTGAAATTAAATATGGTTTAGGATGATGAATAAATTTCATGAAAACAACAACAACAACAATAAAAACTTTAAACTTATGAGGAAATTACAATTAATTTACGGGGTTAACTAATGTTAACTTATAAATTAGAGGTATATTCATAATCAATACAAAGTATTTTTAATATTCCTTACCTTAAAAGTGTTTGTTACGTTCTGGTTTTTTCATTTCATTAAAATTCTATTTATTTTAAGATTATCTCTAATTTTATATTTCAACGACTTCTTAGTAGGCATGGCAATGGGGCGGGGCGGGAACATATTTTACATTCCCCATCCCCATCCCCGAATCTCATATAGTTTCCTGTTTTCCTACCCAAATCCAACGGGGATGAGTTATTAATCCCCATCCCCGTACCCAACCGCCTCGAACCCGTCCCCGCAATGGAATCAATTTTAAAATAAAAAAATAGTTTTACACAATTTTGTTTTATAAAATGATCCAATTACTATATTACCCCTCCCAAATAATGATCCAATTCTGCTTTATAAAATGATGTTATAATAGTTAGTGACAAATCCATAAAGGGTTTACTTGATATTTTTGAGGGTTTCTAATTTAAGAGGGGTAATATTGTAATTTCATACATTCGGGGTGGGTACCTCTATCCCCATTCCCCATCCCGTCCCCGTATTTTGGTTTTGGGGAAAACCCAAACCTAATCAAATCGGGCCGGATTTGGGTGGGTCCCCGCAGGTATAGGTTTTGTGGTCAAGCCTATTTCTTAGAAAAATTACTATGAATAAATATTTTAATAAATAATATACAATATCAGTCTAATCCTCCTTTAACAAAAAAATATACTTTTAAAATACACATTGTGATTTTCCTAGATGAAATATATGCCTTTTATTTGGCATGAAACAATTATTGTATGTTCATTACTGTCATATTACATGACTTTACAATACCAATGAAATATTAATGTTTCTTTTCCTATCATACTCTTCATTATTTAATAATATCTCTTCTTCTCATTCTATTAATTTATCTTCCCCATAGCATTAATGAAGGATAATTTGGTAAACTAACTCACAATTTTTATTTCCCATACAAAATTAACTAATTTTCTTAATCTGTGGGACGGAGGGAGTAAAGTTTAGGTGGAGAATTTACTCAAAAAGAAAGTTTAGGTGGAGAACCTTAACAACCAAAAAATAATATAGTTTATGCATAAAGATAATAAATTAGTATAAAATTCTAAAAATTTAAAATAATTATTCAAATAATTACTCATTATTTACTTATTATTCAATATAAGTGATACATGACATCTACAGTACCACTATTTACTTACAAAATATAAACTACTCTATAGTTGTTTTCAATAGCATAACCCGTGCATGGCACGGGTTAATTATTCTAGTATGTAATAAATAACAAAAGTGTGATAAGATGACACATGTAATAACATTAATTGAGATGCATTCTCAATTGTTATAACTATAGATAATAATCCTCTTTTTATTTCAAGAAAATTGAGAAGTAAAAGATTTAATATATATATATATATATATATATATTGTGGCAGGAAGCCGTTGACTCGTACTGGAACCCTTCCACTACCTCGGGGGCAGAGGGAGATCATTGAACACCATAGGGACTCTAGGTAGTATAAATAGGACAACTACTGTTGTGTTAGGGATCCTTTTTAAACACTCTTAGATGTCACTGATAACTCTATTTTATATAAAGTTATTTATGCATCTAAATATAAATAATTGATTGAATTCTCAGTAATAATGTTTATTAAATATAGAATTACAGAAGAATAACAACATTCAAGATCAAAGAAGGATTTTACAAGCAACTTAGCATTTTGCATATATTGTGGTATTTTGATGTGTTTGTTCAATGCTACAGCATTAGATGCCCTAGCATTCCTGACACTGCAATGCCCCAGCATGCAGAACATACCATAATGCTCAAAGTTCTCTTGGCACACCAACATGCCTCAACAACCAAATGATGACGTCATGCTGCGTAAAAAAGCAAATGCAAGTGGATGCTTTCGACGCCTACCATAGACCGCGTAGCTCACAGAGTTGGACTCTTTTGGGGACACTTGTCCATTCATTATAGGAACTCTTCTCTTGGTTGAGTGAATGATTAAAACTACTTTTGGAGGAAACCCCACCATGAAGGAAACCTCACTCATGAGGCGTATATAAACCTTTAACTTCTCATTCAAAAACACACCTAGATGAGATTTATATTTGCTTTTACATTCTCTTGTAAGAAGGAAAGAAAGAAGTTGACAACTTCTCTCTTCACTTCCACACACTCACGTAGTGCTGACTGAATGCTGTGAAGTAAATGCTACAACATTGGTAGGCAGAGTAATGCAAAGGCACTCCAACTGTGTAATTTTTACCTTGTTGTTTTCCCTTTGGATTATCAAATATATGTACATGTTTACTTTTGTTTATATATGCTTTGCAATGTCTAGCATGAGCTAAACTTCTCTAGTTGGGATGCTTTAACTTCATAATGATTTTTTGACTAAGTTATTGTGTTATGCATTGATGTGTGCAATTTAGTTCTTGCATTATACTTCTTTAAACCTTATTTTGAGGTTGACCACTTAGAATAAGTAGAGTCATAAATACAGACATAGTTTATGATTAGAACTCAAGAATTAAAATGGATAAGTGTTTAATAAAGAAAACTTTGTTATTTCCATGCTAAAACCTAGACATAAGATAACATAGTCCATAGGGTGATACTGTGGGTTCTTCATATACAAGGGTGAACTTATTTAGAGCTTAGACACAAGACTTATTATGAAACTCTGACGATAGTGACCGAAAAACACGCTTCAATTGCTATGTAACACAATGCTTTAAAAAATGACTTATTTAGTGAAGAGTATTCCAATTATCTTTCTCACTTGATTGTACACTCAACTTACATAGTTTGTTTACTTTTTGTTTCCCCACCATCATTATTATTTGTTACTTGGTTACTCAACACTAATTCAACTCTCTCTTTAAGTTTTAAGAATTAATCCAATCTATGTGAGTACGATCTCATCTTTCATATGCTACTTGTTGTGGATTGTGTATACTTGCACATCATCTTTTCAGACACCAATCGCCCTAAACAAGGTTGTCACCTTAAAGATGGCACCACCCCTACTTTGTACACGAGAATAATTACTAAATATTAAATACAAAAGTCGACTTATATGTCAATATTGTTTTGAAATACATTAATCTTGTAATCGTCTTTTCCTTTCGATAAAATTGAGTAACAAAAGATTCAATATATATATATATATCCTTTAATTGTAAGCGGCTTGTCACCGCTGGCGGGAATTGCCGCCATTTTTTTTTAACTTTAGTTTTTTTTTTCTTTTTCTTTTTTTTTTTGGTTTCTTTTTTATTTTAATGTTTTCTATTTTTCCTTTTTAATATTTTAACGAGTACTCTACGGTCTTGAAAAAATTTAGATATTTAAATATGCGAGTTTTGTTTTTCAATTATCGATTTGGTGAAAAAAAGATTTAATTTCATGACAAAATACATAAAATGAGATGCTAAACAGTGCTTTGTTGTACTTGATGGTGAAAAAATATTTTTTTAACAAAATACGTAAAGTGCGATGTTAACCAGTGTGTGTTGAGGCACTTTAGGATTTAGAAAAAAAAATTAGCTGTTCAAACACCCGAAGTTTTTTCCTTGATAACTAGTTTGGTCAAAAAAATAATAGCTTTGTGACAAAATAGGTAAAGTGTGATGCCAACATTGAATTTTGGGGTACTTTACGGTCCAGAATAAATTTTATATGTTCAGATACGTGAAGTTTGTTCATGAACAAGCTGTTTGACGAAAAATAAAAAAATACGTGACAAAATACGTAAAATGTGATGCCAAACAATTTGTTGAGGTACTTTAGGATTCAAATTTTTTTACATGTTCGGATACACAAAGCTCATTCCTCAAAAACCCGTTTGGTGGAAAAAAAACTGTGACAAAATATGTAGTGCGATACTAAATAGTGTTTCTATGTACTTCTATTTTATTCAAATATGCGAACTTCTTTCTTCAAAAATAGTTTCAACTTTGTATATGTGCTAGCTTCTATTTTATTTTGTGGTTTTAAATCAAACTCTACATGATACCTATACGTACGTGTTTCACTTTCTAATTATGTTGTTTTATTTTTTCTTTAATTATGTGTTAAGTTTTTATATTTACATTTGATAAATATAGATAACGTTATTAAAGTTTTTTAAACTTTTTCTTCAAATTGTCTATGGATGTTCAACTTCAATGTATTTGTTGTTATTAATATTTTTTACGTTTTTTTTCTTATTATCTATGAATGTTGAATTTCAATGTCTTTGTTAATGTTTCTTTTTAATTTTATAATATTTTTATTTAATTTATAGTTTTTTAATTTAATTTATATTTACGGGAATTTGGACCATGTTTAGAATAGATTCCCTCACCCCCCCTCTTTCAACTTTCTATAGGTGATTCTATTTTATTGGTGGTTTTTATCTAACCCTGCACGATACCCACGTGTTTCACTTTCTATTTGTGTTGTCTTCTTTATTTTTGTCATTTCGCACCAAACGGTATTAAAAACATACTTTAACTGGTGTTTAAATTTTTATTTTCTTTCAACGGGAACTTCAGCCACATTTATAATACAACCTCCACCATCTTCTTTCAACTTTGTATAACTGCTCTTATTTTATCATGAGTTTTCATACAACCATGCATAATACCCACGTGTTTTAGTCTTTAATTGTGTTGTCTTCTTTTCTTTCTTATTATGGGCTAAGTTTTTATATTAACATTTGATAAATATGGATTATGTTATTAAAAGTTTTAGACATTTTCTTCCCATTATCTATGGATGTTTAATTTCAACGTTTTTTGTCAATATTCTTTTTAAATTTTATAATCTTCCTATTTAATTTATAGGTAGAATTTAATTTCAATCCACAATTATTTGACTATATATTTTACAAACCAACATCATTGGTCCACTAGCATAAGCAACCCTGAAACACGGGGTCACATTAGTGCTATCGAGTTTGATTCCTGTGGATGTTGTCTTGAATGATTGGTTTACTAAAGAGGTTTTCCCCTTCCGATTTTACTTTAATTTCGCTAACTAAAAATTAAACAACCCCGTGCTTAGCACGGGTCAGGCGGCTAGTATATATATATATATATATATATATTACTACATATATGTCAATATTGGGGGGAAATTAACAAGACAACATGGTGAAAATTTTGATAATGAAATGCCAGACATTTATTTGAAAAGATGAAAGACCTGAAAATTTTAAAGAATATAAGTAATGAAAAGTTAGACGTTTATATTTGTAATATGAAAAGTCATTTCATTAAAGAAGTTTTAGTATGTTTGACTGAGCTTTTTATACGTATTCTCTTATATAAATTTCATTTTGACCCTCCTTAATTTAGAATTTCGCACCCAAACTCTTAAAACCTTGTAATTATAGCTTGTTGTGTATGTTATTTTTTTTCAATAAGCAAAATGGTTAGAAATTAGTGTGCTAATTGTTTGATGGGAGGGGGGAGCGGGGTTCGAACCCTGTACGCCTACATTTTTCACCAATGATCTCCATTTCACTTAACTATATGAGCTTGTTGGCTATGTTAATCCCCCCATTTGGATTAATAGATTTTGGTTATTGTTAATTTTTTCTAGTTTATGTTACAAATTTGGCTCAATTTTTTTCCCTAGGTCATAACTATATTTTGTCAAAAAAAAAACTATACAATATTTATATAAAGAGAATGATTTTAAAATTTGCCCCCACCTAGGATCCTAAATCCGCCACTTCATAGATAAATATAGATAGATGACTGTTATTCTCAATTTTTAATTGAATTTATTTTATAATAAATTGAAAAATGGCGGTTCTTATTTGAAATTAAGTTTGGATTATTTATAATCAAAATTTGTCTAATTTGCAATCCAATAGTTAAGATTCTGACCATGTTACAACTGCTTATTGAAAAAAAATGCAACAGCTGGAGACGTGTGAAGCTCTAGTGCCTTCCCTCTCTCCCTGTCATTGCTATTTTCTTTTTTTTGGTCAAAATCCTTGCTATTTTCTAATTGAAATGAAATGGCATTTCTAAAATTGTTGAGATTCTCATTAAGCCAACGACCGGGTTTGTTGGTTTTCCTGTCACTATTCAACAAAAGTTAAAAAATTAGAAAACCAAATTAGGAAAAAAAAACAGGGGAATTCAGAGAAGGCAAAAGAAAAAAATCGAAAGCCAACTATTGCAACATTTTTTGTTTTTCAATAAAATAGGTAACTTGCCTTTCTTTCTTCTCTTTTTTTCCCTTCAGTTTCCTCTCACGATCATCGCTTTGAATTTTGTCTACCCAATTTTAAGAAAAAGAAATATTACGAAGATTTTCCTTAGAGCCTTTCCAGGAGGAGGCTTTATAGATTAACTCCTGGATTCAAATGTCTCTTAATTTTGGATTCTAAGGTGTAAAAGTGTTGGCAATTGGAACATTCCAACATTCACATTTAGGAATCAATCACTTTTGTTTTAATTAGCTTAGGAAGAAGGTTTTTGACATTGTAATAATTGTAACATAAGCAAAGCCATAGAAGAACAAAAATGGCAGACAATTCACCGGACAAAAAATCAGGTTGTGGTTTGATTACAAATGTATTTGGACGAAGCAGTTTATGGTCACGAAAAACATCCTCAGCGCCTGCTGGTCCTTCTCCAATACCCAACAACAACAACAACAGCAACAACAACACAAGCGATTCAAAACGACGACGAGGTGGTTCAAACGACATCGTTTTAACCACAAACTCTTCATCACGTTCTGTCCCCAAAACTTCTTCATCCAATACTAATAATCCTCAAAAACCAATCCACCAAAACCCGCAAAGGAAACACTCCAACGAAACAACAATGACACGTGGCCAACCAACTCAAGGATATGTTAACCAAGGAAGAAAGTTACCAAAAGAAGCCATTGGAATTTCTGGTGAACTTGAAAGCATGATCAACGATCATCAAAAATCAAGAGGAAGCAATAATCTTGTTCGAGCTTCTTCAAGCAATGTAATGTTGTTTGGTAATTTAGGTAACTTAAGAACAGGAAGTACAGGACAAGAAAACAATACTCCAATGGAATATCGCCACGTGTCGAATGTAGGACAAACGAATTATACAACAGGACATGGAACTAATAGAAATGCTAGTAAACCTACAAACTCAAATCAACAATCAGGTTCACTTTGCAGGGCTTTGTCTACTAGAATGGATCCAGAAGAATTGAAGATAATGGGGAATGAGGATTATAAGAATGGAAGATTTGCTGAAGCATTGGCTTTATATGATGCAGCTATTGCAATTGATCCTAATAAGGCTTCTTATAGGAGTAATAGAAGTGCAGCGTTGACTGCTCTTGGTAGACTTTTTGAGGCTGTGTTTGAATGTAGAGAAGCTATAAGAATTGAACCTCATTATCATAGAGCTCATCATCGCTTGGGAAATTTGCACTTTAGGTAAGTAACTTTAGTTTTGCATGATTTTTCTTTGTGACTTGTGTAGTGTTTGTTAATTTTTGCTTATATTACAGATTAGGTGAAACAGATAAGGCTCTTTATCATTATAAACAAGCAGGACCAGAAGCTGATCCAGATGAAGTTGCTAAAGTTAAGATTCTTCAAGCTCATCTAAATAAGTGTACTGAAGCTCGCAGATTAGGAGATTGGAATTTATTGATTGCTGAGACCAATAAGGCTATATCATCTGGTGCAGATTCTGCTCCACAGGTGAGTTATTGTTATTGGCCTAGACTCATACTATATCACATGTTTTAGCTCTTAATTCATGTGTCAGTATTACAGATATGATATTGATTTTGGCATTATAGATATTTGCATTGCAAGCCGAAGCCTTATTGAAGCTGCGAAGGCATCAAGATGCAGACAATATAATGACAAAATGTCCCAATCTTGATGTTGATGAGTGTACTAAGTTCTTTGGACCTATTGGAAATGCAAATTTGTTGGTCACACGTGCTCAAGTTGATATGGCAGCTGGCAGGTAACTATTTAGTTTCTCATTTGAAGAAATAACTTCTCAGTTCTCAAATCACAATCACAAGCATTGAGTACTCATTGTGTTGGCAGATTTGAAGAAGCTTTAGAAGCAGCACAAAAAGCTGCTAGGTTAGATTCAAATAACAAACAAGCAAACAAGGTGTTGAGAAAGGCTCATGCTGTAACAGCTGCTAGAGCTAGAGGAAATGAGCTTTTCAAGGCATCGAAATTTTCTGAGGCTTGGGTTGCATATGAAGAGGGCCTTGAGAATGATGCATATAACTCTGTGTTATTATGTAATAGAGCCGCTTGTAGATCAAAACTAGGCCAATTGGAAAAAGCTGTGGAAGATTGCACTGCTGCACTTAACTTGCGCCCTTCTTACAGCAAAGCTAGATTGAGAAGAGCAGATTGTAATGCTAAGGTTTGTTTATTTACATGATGCAATCACTTTTTGAATAATCACTTTTTGGACTCAAAACAATATTTAATTAGTAAAGATAAATTACTGTGGCTCTCTAGTTATGTGATTTTATGATGTTTATTTATTGTGAAATCATAGATGGAAAGATGGGAAGCGTCAATAAGAGACTACGAAATATTGCAAAAAGAAACACCAGAAGATGAGGAAGTAAACCGGGCATTGTTGGAGGTCCAAGCACAGCTTAAGAAACAAGGAGGTGGATCAAGGACATGAACATAGTTAGAGGGGAGAGATTCAGTGATACATAGAAGATAAAGATACCAAAGGAAATTATTAGCCTTTATGTGCACAGGAAAAGAGTAACACATTTGATAAGGTGATCAATCCCTTGAAAAAGAAAAAATATTGTTAGGATGGAAAATGCAATTCACTAAAATACAAGGCATGATTTGCTTACATGCCAAAGGAAAGTCACCAAGTTAATGTATAGTAGAACTAGCAGTTGGTATGCGTTTATTTTTCTTCTTTTGTTTTTTTTTTCCCTTCTTTTGGGAGAAAGTGTATAATATTTGTTTGTTAAGGATATCAGACATGTACATTAGATTTGTTCATTTTCATTATCATCTTAAATGGCCAGGCTAGCTAGTTCTCTTGTTTTCTTTTTCTCCCATCAAGATTGTCTGGTAACACACATTATTTGTGTTCTCTCTGTGTGGCGTGATTACAAAACTGATTTGCTAAGTAAACATATTTATCATGTCATGATTACTATCGCCTTTAGATTGTCCAGCACTAACCAAAGTAGCTGGTGTGAAACCAGCAGCTTTTGCGTTCCTAAATTCGAATGCTTTAGTGCTTGTCAGTCTCAGCAGTTGCTCGCAGAAGATATCCGATTTATACCAATGAAAAAATACGAAACCAAATCCTTTTATTTTGAAGACTTTGTGGTTGCAAATTATTTTAATTTTAAAGACAATACCTACCAAAAGTCTTGGTGAGGCCAGCTCTTTATTCTATTCAAATAACAATACATAATAATACAAATGTAAGGGTTCTGATATGCGGAAGCCAACGGCCAAACCTTACCAAAAAGTTTCCGAACAACACTTACGACCCAACAGAATCACCACCACTAGATATAATAATCCCATTAAGTAGCGACCTAGAACCATATAAAATTACTGATCTAGGCCTAAGCACGGACGGTAGACCGCAAAATAGAAAAACCAGACCCAGACCCAGACCCGGATCCGATGGCCTTAGTTTTAAGACGGGCCTGGCCCAAATCATTATCACAATTATTTCTGACAGCCCAAAGCTGATAAGGCGAAGTGTCGGTAGCAAGCCACTGTTCAATGGTGAACTGTTGCTGAGCACAGGGTGTATGAACCCCAGTGGAAGTAACCTCAACGTAATTACTATACCACCCATGGCCTCCACCCGTTCCATCGGAAGTCAAGTTAACCGCACAAACGGGTCCGTCCAAACAAGGAGCCCTACCGCTGAATATATCGAGGTTACCTCTCTCGAAGTAATCATGACCCGGATCCATTAACCCGCCCCATGCCTCCAAGTTTGTTATGTATATGTAGTATCCGTAAGCGTCGTATAGCTTAATCCCGATGATTGAGTCTGTTCCTCCTTTGATGATCGATCCGGTTCTAGCGTATACCGTGAACACACAATCATCATCGTCCTACATGAAATAAAATATATTGAAATTGAGATGTTTATATTTATATTAACTTAATTTATCATCAGTAATTAATAGCAAAAAGATAAAGGGTAATGATACTGAGAGATTATTAAGAGTAAGACTTACAGATCTAACGGTTGTGGTGAAGCATAGTGCGAGAAGAAAGAGGAGAGGGAAGAGGCTGGTTGGAGTTTCCATGAGATAGTAGAGATTGAGTGGGCAAAATTAACTTCGCTAAGTGCTGGATACAGTACAATAGGTCTTCATAAATAGAAGACGGGCCATCTGGTGTGGATGGGAAATTAAGTGATGATGTTTAAGAGAAGGTAAATAATTTTTAAGATCTCTTTTTAATTTTTTACTTAATAAATAGTAAAATTATTTATCATTTAATTTACATAGATGCCATAATGCCATTGGATGTTATAGATGTCCTGACTCTCAAAATAAAAGCATAAAATGGTTGGCTATGAATTACCACGTGGCTGGTTGATTTGGGATGAGTAGCCCACTCAAAGTCCACGATTGATACACGGGTTGGATCGCCTTCGTCTTCGTTGAGAATTTGGTCCTATCATAATGATTTGTCGTTGTCTTCTCTTTATTTCGATCAAACTGGAAAAAGACCGATAAATTATAATAATTAAAACGATAAATAAAATAGTAGATTAATAACATTTCCAGAACTTGGGACCCATAGGAAGCACATGCTCGTCACTGCCAAAAGGTTCCATTAAAATTGATATTTAAAATATGAAAAAACGTGATTTCATGCGAAGCATATAGTTTTTTTTTTTTTTACCCCCACCTCCTCCACCATACTTCCATAATTGACCAAACAGATAAAACTATCTTTGTGATCAAAAAAAATTCTGAAATTACGTCAAAATGAGGTAAATTAAGAACCCACTTTTTTTGGATTTTCAGATTTATCTCATTTTGATGTATTTCCGGAAGGTTACCTGTTTTGGTCAGTCTTTTAACCATATACACCCCCTTTTTTCACATCTATTCACACCACACAAATGCCCAATATCAAAGGGCCCAATCCAAACATCAAGGGCTCAGATCGAATCGCAAGATAGAACGGTCCTAATTCGTTGAGACAAACCTCATCACACTCTATAAATACAACATTCATTGCTTCATTAATGGTAAGCATTCTCTCATTTATTACTTTGCTAAGACTACTCCACTGACTTTAGCATCGAAGTGACTTTGCAAGTACAACACCAGCAGGATCGGATACGGTCATTGACTAAGGACATCAACCACTAACTACCTCGGACCACCCTTCAAGGTCGGAAGTACAGTGCAGAACATTACCTGTGTTCCGGAAATACATCAAAATGAGGTAAATCCGAAAATCAAAAAAAAAAAACTTCTGGAATTATGTTAAAAAGGATATTTCCAGAAATGAAAATGTTGTTTTGGAAATTTTTAAAAAACTGGACAATTACCCACGGTTTTGTCAGTAGGTAAAAGTGTTTTTTTTTTTAAAAAAAGGACTTTTACCCACGGTTTTGTCCGTAGGTAATCCCATGTTTCCAGAAATCCCAAAAGAAACCATGACTTTTACCTACGGACAAAACCGTGGGTAAAGGTCCATTTTTTTGGGGAATTCCGAAAATACTATTTTTTAGATGATTCCGGAAGCCATTGTACACATATTTCTGGAAATTTTCACATAATTCCGGAAATCCTTCAAAAAATCAATTCTGGAAATCTTAAAAAAAATCATTTTTTTTAAGTAAGGGGCATTTTTGGGATTTAAAACAATTTGGGGGTATAGGGGAGAAGGAGGGGGTACAAAAAAAACTAGCATACAGGGTGCCTGGCAGTCAGATTTGGTTCGATTTTAAACCGAAAAGTTACTTAAACTGTAAGGTAAAAATACGCGTGATTTGGTTTGGTTAGGTTGGTTTGAGTTAAGCTCCATTAAAAATCTAAACTTATATAGTTTGAATAGGTTTGATTGATTTGGTTTTGTACTAATCTAAACTTATATAGTTTGAATAGGTTTGATTGATTTGGTTTTGTACTAATCGAAAAATATAATTTGATCTAAAATTAAATTAATTAATTTAATTATAAATCTAAATATTAAAAGAATTTAATAATAATAATAATAGTAATAGTATTGTAATTTTGGTCAAAAAAAATAGTAGGCTTAAATACTTGTCACCCCCCTGCAAAATTACCTGATATCCATTTACCCCCCTTCAAAAAACACCTTGCAAAATATAAAATTATCCAGTTACCCCCTTTAAACCGGGGGTAAATAAATAGTGGCAACATTTGTAGGGGGGTAACTGGATAATGTTATATTTTGCAATGTGTTTTTTGAACTTTTTCTTTGTAAGGGGGTAAATGGATAATGGCAACATTTGCAGGGAGTGACAAGTGTTTAAACCAAAATAGTATTGTAATTGTTATTTTATTAGCATATAAACTATAAAACTTAAGATGTAGAAGTCACATTAAAAGTATAAGCAGTATGAAAAGTCAACTATACAAGTGATTCATAGTTTGTGTCTTTGTGATAGTTATTGAATACTATCAAGGGAATATTAACGAATGAATAGTAAAATGTCAAGGACATTAGACTAAAATATAGCTATTCAAAGAAGTGACATTCAGAATTCTCTAAGAAAAATTGTCAAAAAAAAGGAATTCTCTAAGAAAAAGAAATAGTTTTGCAATCTTTTGACGAAAGGGTTGACTCGAGATTTAATGTTTTAAAAGATCACTGAAGATGCTTTAAAAACAAATCTAAATGATTACCAATAGTGAAAACTTAACTCACGCTTGTGTAGGATTAAGTCTCAAGTTCCATGGTGAAAATATAACATTAGAGTAATTTCAAGTATTTGACATAAATAAATTCCAAGATTCATAAGTAACTGGACGATAGTATAAAGTTGAAAGGTTGAGATTTTGCTCTTAATAAACCTATAGCATGTCAGTGCATGAAGTGCATACTCTGAGTGTTTTCGATAGAGTCTACCTACCTATATGAGAATGAAATGGGGGATGCTTCTTAGAGATTAAGGGTTTGACCAAGGATATCATAATAATCAAGCAAAATTTCATGCATCAACTGAGCACCTGCATATGCTGTTGCAGAACGAAGAAAGAAGTGTCATGTGACTAATGGTGTGTATACTACGTGAGTAGTACTAAACTTTTAAGGGGTTCACAAAATACATTTCCTATAGGGGTAAATGAAGAAAAATATTCAGGGTGTAAAAGTGATTCTTTGACTATAGTGTCCGCCCGTGCATATAATAACACTGAGAAAATGACAGGCATACAATAAGAAACATCAGATTTAGTGAAGCCCAAATTATGTGGATGTATATCCAAGTACGTCTAATGGTACTCAAATGAATTCACAAATAAATCTAAACAAGAACAAGTGGAGTGTATTAATTGAATCTTTCAATACAAGTGCAATGTACATTTCTTGAGAATGGAAATTAACAAAGCTCTAAAGGAAACGGTTGGACTAGAAGAAGAAAGATAGTGACATCACACAATACACATCCCCTTTCTCTAGCTCACAAGTGGTTATATATTCCTTGATTCCCTCTTCAGTAATTAACTCATGTGCTGACTCAGCATCCTCTTGTGGCTTGGCTCCCACTAATGGCTCGGCTCCTTGTTGGCTCATTACAGTGCGATATCAACATTTGAGTAAGATATATCCCAAAAGAGTACTAAAATAACTTAGCAGAACAACATTAACTCATACATGCCCAAGAAGTGAACAAAAAGACTTAGACATAGCTACATACATTAACCCATTATGATTAGTTCAAACTGTTGTCATCCTCATCATCATTCACATCGGGCGCTCAATATACTAAAATCACAAGAGGAACCACATTTTCAAACACCATTACACTTCTTAATGAAAGTCCCACTCACCAAAATATGCCTCAAATCAACTCCAAATTCTGAATTTTCATTCAACAATGACATACACCAACATATATCAATCACATTGAAATAAAAAATATGCATTAAAACTCAACAGAAAATTTCAAACATAACCGTATCTAATAGGACCCAAAATTGATTCTATTTTGTCGTTATTCATGTTATAACACAAAGGAGTTCAGTCCCTGCTCAAAATCCCAATAACCTGCTAACTGATATGTGTATGTATCATTCTCACAATTGAAAATTAAAAATAGTTGGACTGCTATAGTAGTACTTAAGTTACCTATATAGTAATAACCTCATCATAATTTATTGATGATGGTTTTAGAAATTCAAAAGATTTGCCTAACAATCATATAATTGTGCGTGAGGCTTTATTGCATAATGATATTACTCATTGCAATTGAACTAACATATAAGAGTACCTTGAACTTAGATGCACTACTTTACTATCATTCAAAAATTTCATAACCTCAAACTATAAGATGTGCCAAAATGGGGACTTGTGTAAAACTAACTTGGTATACACTACATAACAGCAACAATTAAGAGCCATTAAGTTCCAATTTGTAGATTTTCCAAAAAAAAAAAAACTTACTTATTTCTGAAACCAACACACATTCATCGATATCTATCCGATGACTAACAATAGAAATCCAGTACAAGTGCAAAAACCAATTATTGATATCCCCTAAGCAAAATAAATGCCCAGTTAAAACTGAAAGATATACTAGTAGGTCACTTTGGAACCACTCTAGAGAACTAAAGGGAGCTGTCAAATAAAATGTAATATTATAAAGTCATCAACGGCTTGAAGATTTACATTTTCTACTTCCTATTGCAAAATATGACAGCTAGAGACAAAAACCATATTTCACTAGTGTAAGAGGAAGAAAAATGAGAAACCACTATTATCTTGTCAATCTATTCATATACATGTCTAAAGGCACAAATAAGAAAAATATGGTATATAGATTTGCTTACAAATAGGACAGATTGAGCTATGTTTCTCAAAGCTTATGTCATCAGAATTTTGAGCAATGTTATCAAAAAAACAACATTGAACCATAGCCTGTTGGATTAAAATACAAATGTTGACATTGTTTTTCTTCAAACTGCAAATGATCAATTGATCTTCTTGTCCATGTTCTTGACAAGGCGACCCATTTGAAACCTCCAAAACAAGAAATAAGCCAAGGCGATTCCAATCATCACATACATCCAAACATTCTCATCCTCACTTTCCTTCGGGGACCTTGCTTCCTCAATTCTAAAACTCCCCCTTTCAGAATTTCCCGAAATAGCCTCAATCAAATATCCGTACAACACATACCCTCTATCCCTCTCCCTCGCCACAACCGAAGTAGGGTACCCTTCCATGTCAAGGTCAATTTTGTCAAACACCACACCCTCTCCCCACCCATCATTGCTCTTCAGAAACCACAGCTTATTCGCCACCGGTGACACCACCAAAACGACGCCGTCACTCCTAACAGCTACGCCATCAGCGCCCGTGAGATCCTCATTAAGAAGCACGTGCCTCGCGGTGCCATCGTCCACATCAACCTTAAACATCTTGCCCGTATTGGATTGCACCACCAAGATGTAACCACCGCTGCTGACGTAAGCAATACCGTTGAGGCCGCAGAAACTATACCATGCATCGCGGTCCACGGGATGTTCCCTGAACCTCGGGGAATTAGAGAAGATCGAGGCTTCCCCTTTCTCGTTGACTTTCCAGATGTAGTTGTCGGCTGAGTTGGTTACGTAAGCGTTGCCGTTGGAGTCAACTGTGACGTCGTTTGCGATGGCGCGTTCGGAGGTGGAGGGGAGGATGGAGAGGAAGAGACGGTTGCCGGAGCGGAGGTCGTAAGAGGCGAGGGCGTTGAAGGGAGGGAGGGGTTCCAAGGTGTGGAGTGCGGCGAGGACACGGTTGGTTCGGGAATCGACGGTGAGACCTAAAACGGTGACGTTTTCAGGGAGGGAGGGGTCGGAGATTAGAGTTTGGACAACGCCAGCGTCTGAGACGGATGAGATTGTGCGGTGGCGGAGGGATCCGACTAGGTAGTGTTGTCCTGTTGGGTCCCACGCCATGCCTTCTGGGTAGAGGTTGGGTGATCGGAAATTGATAACATGGGGGTTCCCGGCAAAAATAGTGATCGGCGTTGAAAATAGGAAGAGGAGGACTGTGGCGGTGATGGAGTAAGTGGTAAGGGAGGGTTTGGATGAGTGAATTGGCATGATGACGGGTTGATGCTTGGTGTTTGGGCTAGAAGGTTAGTTTCGATTCGATTCGATTCGTTTGGCTTGGGTTGATGGTTTTTGGAGCCCTCTCTCTTCGGTGCTTTCGAGGTTCTCTGTGCTGGAACGGTGGAACCCAAGTGTTGCTTCTGTGTTCTCCGTACTCGCTTGGGGGTTGTTTGGTTTGAGTTGAGTTGAGTTGAGTTGAGTTGTTTTGTTGTGTCTGTCCTTTTGGTTCGCTTCGGTGCAGCGGGTAATGCGTTTTTTTTGCTGCTTACGCCGTAGCTGTGGGCCGTTGGGCCGGGATGGTTTTTGTCGTGGGTTTTTTTATTCCCCCACATTATGACTCTACACCCCCCACAATTTTTGTTATTCCAAAAATATCCTCCTAAATTGGTCTTTAACGGATTTACCATATTAAAAGGTAAATTCGTTTCGGGAAAAAAAACCAAAAACGAATTTATCTAATTAAATGATAAATCTGTATTGGGAAAAAAATCCAAAAACAGATGTAACTTTTAATTAGATAAATTCGTTTTAGAAAAAAAATACATAACGGATTTAACCCCCACCATAGATAAATATGTTTTTGTTATTTTTTAATAACGTATTTATCTATTTACAAGATAAATCATTTTTGAATTTTTTTTTCAAAACAGATTTATCTGATAAATAGATAAATCTGTTTTGTAAAATAATTATTAAATAAAAGTGATGAATCTATTAAAAAATTAAAATAAAAAAACTAAAATAATTTTTTTTAAAAATTAAATAAATACGAATATCAATCGTCTTTTGAACTCACTGTGTGTAGAAATTCATTAACACGTGACGATGTTATATGTCTTGTGAATAATTTAGGCTAAAAAATCGGTTTTCGGGCAATCTACTCCGATTGTAATGAAACCACAAACCATTAAATTTGAAAAAATCAAGGATCAAGACTCCCCAAGAAAGAACTTCTATCGGGACTGCAGGGCTCAAAATCCCAAATTCCATCGTTTACTATTTTTTATTAATTTTTTAATTTTTTATAATCTCCAGAAAAACTAAAAAAATTTGCATAACCTTATTTTGGTTTTATTAGATTATTAGCGGTGTTTTTATATTTTAAGATTAATTTTGACTCTTTAACGAATTTTTAGTAGTGTTTTTATAACCTTTTTTAAAAAATTTAAATAAAAAAAAGTTTTTTTAATACACAACGGATTTAGTTACCTATTTGTTAGCTAAATCCGTTTTGAATATTTTTCAAAACGGATTTAGTTACCACTGTTATATGTGTAAGGCTAGAGAGTTAGGGAGTGAGGCCGAGAAGTAAGTTGCAAGGTGAGAGACTAGAGACACTCGAGTAGAGAGAAAATTCAAAGTGAAAATCGCGGCCCATCGATATAGAGATAGGGCCATAATGGTGCAAGTGAAAAAGTAGGGATGTGGATGCAAAACATCAAGTTGAGTAGGCCAAAAATTTTTATATCAAGAATAAGTGCAAAATTTCTTCGGGCATACTTCCTACAATCCGCAGCTACTCATTGGACACCTAACCCTCAAATATTCTCAAAATACCCTCACTTGAAATGCGCTTCCAAACCCACCACGATGCATTTTAACAAGTACAGAACTAAACTTCTGAACTGGTTGGGAAGTTTAGTTTCGTACCTGTTACAATCTTGCAAATGGGGGTGTTTGCAAGTGGGGGCTTGGTACGGAACTAAACTTCTGAACCGATTCAGAAGTAAACTTCCGAACCTTCGTAATCCCAGAAAAAAGGGACGCGCATGTTTCATTAATGGTACTTTGGTCTTTTTACAGGATTTGGGAGTGTCCAGTGAGTAGTTGGGGATTGTAAGAAGTATGGGCCAATTTCTTTTTTCAAGGGATGCAAAGTGCTAACGCTAGGTTCCATGTGGGTCGACCACTATATAGGTGAAACCACATGTAACAATTTAATTCAAAAATGAAAATTTTTCTTCTTTTTGACATTACTTCCAACAAAACGAGAGAGAAATATAGGTGATTCTAAGGTAAGAGCAAATCAAATCTCTCATCGGTGAACCATTAAATATGACAGTAGAATGTATTATAAAAATTTATCAACAGTTGACGGTGAAAGATTTGATTTGCTCTCTCATTCTAAAGCACCCGAGACATATGTAATAAATTTATTTTTTTGGTTCAAAACCTGAAACAACATGAACCATTCAGATTTTAAGTCAAAAAATAATAATTAACCATTCAGATTTTTATTTCTTAAAAAAACATTACTTTTTGGTAAAAATGCCATTCTTTTTGATAAAAAAGCCATTCTTAAATTAATAAGGAATGCTTAGTTTTGTCAAAAAAAACGAACCTTATATTTGGGCCTTTATTGTTAGGTAAATGTCACAAGGGACATTGGGCAGTACTTCTTACAACCCCCTACTCACTAGACACTCCCAAATCCCCAAAATCCCTAAAATACCCTCATTCATTAAACCCACATTTCACACTCTCCCTCTCTCACACGCCCACACACACCTTTCGAACCCTAAAACAATATCTCTCGCACTCTTCTCCATCTTCTCCCTATTCAATCTCCCTCACTCTTTCACTCACTTGTATATCTATCTATCTCTCTCTCTCTCTCTCTCTCTCTCTCACACACACACACACACTCAGGGGTCGCAACGCAATCAAACAGGTATGGTTCTCTCTCTATTCTCTCCTTTTGTTTTTGTCTTTTTTTTCCTGGAATCTGCATGGTTCAGAAGTTTATTTCTGAACACGTGTTTTTGGTATGGTTCAGAAGTTCTTTAACGAACGGGTTCAGCCTCAAACTTTCGAACTTGAGTTGTTGTTTTTGTTCAAGGGGACATCCGGAAAGCAACTTCTGAACCAGTTCGTTAATTATCTATTCAATATATTTATTAGTGCAAATTAGATAATTATTTATAATGATAACATTTATATTGAATTGCAGAGTCGTATCTGACTCAGATTATCAGTCATTCCTTGCAAATTATGTCTCTGATGATGAAGGTAGTGACAATGAAGAATCAAAGATCTCAGTCAGTGGACCGTCATTTGATGAAAATGACAACTGAAATAGAGCTGTTTTATTTTAACTGATAAGTGTTGCTATTTTAATTGGAATATTTTATTTTAACTGATGAAGTATTGTTTAACATTCTATCTTTATTCGAATAATATATAGCAACAGTACAAAATGAAACATAAAAAAACATTCTATCCTTATTTCATTTGTTGATTTTGGTAGCAACAATACAAAACGAAACAAAAACAACCAATAACAAATGCAGAACGAAACTGGAGATTATTTTAAAGTCATTGTCACAGAAGGAAAATGATCTCTTCCAGAGTGCATATTGTTTCGACAAAAAGCTCTAACACACGGTGTCTAGGAAAATGGGCATGTGCTTCCATCATGGTGCGGCCGTCGTTGTCGCTCCGAATCTCCATAGATGAATAGCGAATAGCCCCGTTGTCTCCATAATTAGGCTTGCGATAAGTAATACGACTTACGTCTTACGCCACCTCCTCTCGAACCTTAGGCCTTTTCCTTCAACTGGGTGAACGTTATATTCGCTTTCATCCTATAGAAGACAAGATTGCGACATTGAAACCAAACACCATCTGCCTTGGAGGTGATACTTCCACAATGATGAAGGACAGCCAGGAATCTGTCATCTAAGTACTAGGTTAAGCACAACTGCATATCCATTTTAAGGGGTGTTTAAAAAGCAGAAATGTGGGTGGGGTGTTTGTGACACTTAATGAAAAGTGAGAACCTATTCATAACAGGTGCGGTCGAATGTGAGACGTTGATTTTAATTGTTGATCATAAATTAGAACCGTTGAAATTCTAGCCATTGTGGCATATTTTTTTTAAAAAAATTTCAGCCACTCGTTTTTCTGACACATTTGATTGCTTTATTGACTGAATTTAGGCCGTTGATGATAATGGTTGGTGGAATTTGAGCCGTTGAAAGACACAAAATATCTATCATATTTTTCAGTGGTTCGGGACTTTGGGTTTGGACTAGTTCGGTTTTGAACTTCCGAACGTGGTAAAATCGTTATTAGAAGGTGTCTATTAAGAAATAACACCGGGGACTTTCTTTCCGAATCGGTTCAGCCCTAAACTTCCGAACTTTCGTAATCCCAGAAAAAAGGGAGCGCGCGTTTCATTAACGGCATTTCATCTTTTCGCTAGTTTTGGGGTGTCTGGTGAGTATGGGGGGGAGGTTTAGGAAGTATGGGTCATGCCACAAATTTGTATTGGGCCAATCTTTTTTCTCGATAGATAGGAACTGGGCCAAACTTGTTTGGAGAACCCACCATTATTAGGTTTCTCCGGGGTTTATTTCATATGAGGATTAAAAGAATTAACTTTTTTTACCACTTAGGCTATCCATTGTAATATTTTGTTCTCATCGTATTTTGAGTGATAATTTTCATGAACATTTTCTACTTAAATAATATTTTAATAACTATATACTAATAGTATAAATTAGTTATATATATATATATATATATATATATATATATATATATATATATATATATATATATATATATATAGACACACAAATGTCCTATCTATAGTATAAACAAAAATTCGCATTGTAATATTATATATGATGTGACAAGATAGTAAAATATGATTGAATGGTTGTATAAAATTGTTAATATATTATCACTGAACCCATTAAAAAATTATATAAATATTTTTTTTTTCAAAAGGAAATCAATAAAAGGAAACATAGAACAAAAACTAACTAAAGTCTAGTATCCTCTATCCCCATAGCATTTTTAAGGGGAGGCGAAACAGCAACAGAATAAAGAGGTCACACATAATCTCCATAGTTCATATTAGCTCCAAACTTTGCTAACCAATCAGCACACGAGTTGCCCTCACGAAGCGTGTGAACATAATTCAAATCTCAAGCCTTAAGAGTTAAGAGAAAATGATTTGATGTAGGAAATAATAGAAGCATAAAAAGGTGTGTATCTTCAAGCTCACGAGCAATCAACGATAGAGCAGTTTCAGAGTCTAATTCACAAACGATAGACCTATAATCATTAGACCAAACTAAGTTCAATCCCTTGGCAATTGCATGGAACTCTGCATTCAAGTTAATAGTAATACCACAATTTCCCGAGAAACTAAGAAGTTACCCCCTGTATGATCCCGAAGTAATCCCCCATAACCACTTCGACCTAGGTTACTAATGGAGCTTCCATAGTGTTATAAAACTAATAATTCTTGTAAAATATAGCTCAGGTTAGTGCAAACAAAGGAATAATGTGAACACCAGGACTTTTGGAGCCAGAACTCATGTTTCTCCCCCTAAAAAAAATCACGATTCTTTGTGTTAAAAATGAATTAGTTAGTAATCACTAGTACATACACACTCACAGCATTTTAAGACAATAAATTAATTTAACGAATGATGATAATTAATGCGTGCTAATGAACAGTAATGAACAGAGTACCAGAGGATCCAGCCCAAGCTTGAAATCGTGTATATAGATACGTTAGTGATCATGACACAACATCAACCCTAAACAATTTAAGAATGTATAACGTGCCATCATGTAATAGTCCCATATTTTAATTAAATATGTAAAATTCGAGAAATGAGGTATAAACTTGTAGCATATTCCTAGGATAACAGTAAACTTTTCCACAAAATTGTCGAAACTTGGACATATTGGGCTTCGGTTGAAAGATTATACTTTGCTTGTTAGAACAAAACAAATTATAACACTAAATATCCAGTCAAAAAAGGATCAACTGAATAAACCTTTTAAATGTTATTGAGATATGTAAATATGGATACATGTCCTTCAACTTTATTGATATAAGTAATTAAAGATTAAAGGCCAATTTGTTTGTTGCTTGACTATTTAACAGCTAACACTGTTTTCAAGTTAATTTATTTTCAACGTATCATAAGTTCATAACACGTTGTTATTAATTTTATCTAACTATTTTAGTCGGCAGCCCCCAAAAAATTGTTTAGATATACAAGTTTGTGTTTGAAAAGACTGTCTTGTTTGAAGAACATTCTACAAACTTGATATTATAATTGACCTAATAACTTTTTTTGACGGGAATAATTGACCTACTAATGAAACTGACTATTTTGTTTATTAAAAAAACATCACAAAAATCAAACATATATAAGCATGTCAAAAACTCTTCAGGTTGGGCCAAATTAAGGTCATGATAAAGAGCTGTCAAGATATATATATAATTGACCCAAATTGACATAAAATAATCTTTAGTAGTAGTACAATTTATCAATGCATATGAATTCAGTCACTGACAAGTAACCAAGACCATATAGGTTAAGGCGATGAAGATCATTTGACCTGGCAAACTTTGGAACTATCTGACAAGAATAATAATCATAAAAAAGTTATATCTAAATATCCTTAAATCAAGACTTTTGTGTGCTTACTATCCACAATCAATGGCTGAATTTGTTTTTTAATGCATTTTTTGTTCTTGCCATTATAGGTAGTAGAAGTAGTACTCACTGTAACTGGATATTGTTCATGGAACTGGATATTGTTGTTCATTAACTGATTAATAATTAAGGTGATTTCCAGCACACCGAAAGTCCAAATTCCAGCAGGAAGAGTTGTCTTATCCACCACTTCAATTTTAACCACAGGAATAAAAAAATACATGAGAGAAAAAAGTATTAAAAGAAAAGTATTAGCTTAAATTCGGATCAGGAAGGGGCCTGCACACTACTAGGGTTTTGGGGCAATACTGCATAGGATCATAGTTAAAAAACAGAGGAGTGTTTATTGGGAGAACCCCAAGTCCCACATCGACTAGTGATAAGGTCTCAAGAGGGTTTATAATGAAGAGACAACCCTCACCTTACAAGCCAGTTTTGTAGGGTTGAGTTAGGCCCAAACCACATTCTAAGATGGTATCAGAGCCAATCCAAGATCCGTTGGGCTACCCGCTATCGGGTCACGCTCCAGTTGTCCAGTCTTGGGCGCGAGAGGGGTGTGTTAAAAGTCCCACATCGGATGTGATATGGCCTGAAAAAAGGGTTTATAAGTGGGAGACATCCCTCACCTTACAGGCCGATTTTGTGGCCTATCCTAGATCCGTCGGGCCACCTACCATTAAACACGCTTCAAAGCCCAATAGTGCTGCGTGTGAGGGGGTATATTGGGAGAACCCTCAAGTCCCACATTGACTAGAGATATGGTCTCAAAAGAGTTTATAAGTGAGAGGCAACCCTCTCCTTACAAGTCGATTTTGTGGGGTTGAGTTAGGCCCAAACCACATTCTAAGATGGTATCAGAGCCTATGCTAGATCCTTCGGGCCACCAACCATTATTATCCACGCACCAAGCCCAATAGTGCTGGGCGTGAGGGGGTGTATTGGGAAAAACCCAAGTCCCACATTGACTAGAGATACGGTCTCAAAAGAGTTTATAAGTGAGAGGCAACCCTCTCCTTACAAGCCGGTTTTGTGGTATCAGAGCCTATCAGACCAAGATTGACACATTGAGTGCTTTTGAACTCAAACTTGTGCTTATTGTATGGTCTATGGAGAAGATTAGTGGAAGTGTGATCTATGGTATGAAGAGAGTTTGACAGTGAGGTAGAGTCTTTGGAGAACAAAATGTGAAAGGGAAAATGTTCCTCATTGAAGTTTACATCCTTGGAAATAATGATTTTTCCCTCTGAAGTGAGACATTTAAAACCTTTGTGAGTTGGTGAGAGACCAAGATTGACACATTGAGTGCTTTTGAACTCAAACTTGTGCTTATTGTATGGTCTAAGGTGGGGATAGCATGCACAGCCAAACACTTTGAATTGTTTGTAGTTGGGAGCAGCATGATATAAAGCTTGAAAGGGAGATATAAAGGAAGCTAGGCTCTAAGTAGGCAACCTACTTATGACATGCACAGCTGAGGTAAAAGCATGATCCCAATATTTGAGTGGGATGGAGGCATGAGACAGCAGTGTGAGTCCCATTTCTGTGATATGCCTATGCTTCCTCTCAACTGTGCCATTTTGATGAGATGTATATGGACAAGAAAACCTGTGGACAATACCCAAGTTAGTAAGGTATTTAGTGAATGGTAAATGCTCACCACCCCCATCAGACTGTACAGTTTTAATGTTGACAGAAAACTGAGTTTGAACAAACTTGTGAAATAAAGTAAAGGCAGCTAATGTGTGAGATTTATGTTACAAACTTGTGAAATAAAGTAAATGCAATTTTATTGGATGAATTCATGTTACAATGCTTCATGATGTGAGATACAACTTGGAAATTAGCATGACCTAGCCTAGCATGCCACAAAGACTGTGGTGAAATAGATAAAGAAGCTGTAACAGAACAAATAGTAGATGGAGTAATATTATTAATAGAAGAACCAGAACTGATCATAGCAGAACTGGTTGATTTCACTATAGGCAATCCTTTGAATATGTACAAACCATCATTGCCTAGTTTGCCTTGAAGCACAACTTCATTAGAGTCTTGTGATTTAACCAAACAATAAGGATTATGGAATTCAAAATAAACATTATTGTCTCTAACAAACTGAGAAACTGACAACAGGTTTTTAGTGATGTTAGGGACATAGAGCATTTTGTTGAGCACTAGATTTATGTGTGGGTGAATAGGTGAAGTGAATTTGGAGGAGCCAATAGCATGGATGGCAGAACTGTTGCCATTTCCCATGGTGACTCTGGAATTGCCTCTGTAAGGCTTGCTTTCTTGTAAATTGGCTTGGTTAGAAGTGACATGGTGAGATGCACCAGTGTCTCCACGCCAATCTTCATAAGCAGCATTGTAATATTTGGAGAAATTAGAATTTATACCTGTTGCATCTAGAGGCAATGCCTCTGCAAGGTTAACAGTAGGAGTGGAGTCATTGGTCTCATCTTTGGCAGCATTGGCAATGGAATCAGCATTAGCAACAGTGTTGTTGTTCAGAACATGAGGTGGTGGAACAAAGGTTTCATCAAAGCGAAATCAACAATTAAGCACAGAGTGGCCATAGCGTCTACAGAGTTGGCAAGTAGGCCTGGATCCAGAGAAAGATGCACCTCGTCCACGGCCACATCCACGACCTTGTCTTCCACGGCCACGGTTGTTGTAGTTCGTTCCAGCATTTTGTCGAACACCTTGCGCACGATCAGTATTTTGATTGTTTCCTTGACCAGAATTTCCAGAAACTTGCACAACGTTTACAGTTGCATTAGCAACAACTAATTCTTGACTAAACTTGTCCAACTGAGACTCTTGAACAAGTAGGAGAGACTCAATTTCAGAGAGCGTTGGTGTTTCGGTTTTACTGAAGATCATCATCACAAAGGAGTTATACTCCTCAGGCAATCCATCAAGGAGAACGTCAATTAGATACGAATCAGATACAGATTCACCAGTAGAAATCAACGAGTCAGCAAGTGAGTGAACCTTGGTGATGAATTCAGAGATTGACTTCGCACCTTTTTTGGTGTTTTTGAGTTCACTTCGTAGTTGTCGTACTTTCGCCTTCAAATGTGAGAAGTAGTGCTACTGCACTTTCTCCCAAATTTGCCATGAGTGATGGCAAGTGAGCACTCTCGTCAATGCCGATTCAGATAATGTGGAGAGCAACCACGTGAAGGGTGTTTGATCTTGAACGAGCCATTTCTCGAATTCTTCGGAGACAATATCAGCAATTCTATCAGCTTCAGATGCATATTTTGGTGGAATCATTGGATTAACAAGTAGACGATGCAACTTGTGCATTTTGACAACGCCTTCGACTTGTTGATTCCAGAGAAGGAAGTTTTTGTCATCAAGCTTAATTGATAGCTTGGGACCAGTAGCAAACTGAGTTGTGGTTGACGAATTCGTGGCACCGTTGAAGATCGAAGCATTTGTAGAAGGTGAAGCACCTTCGCTTTGCGTTGGTGTGGCGGCCATTGTCGACGATAACGAAGAAATGTGGCGGCCATTGACTAGAGATATGGTCTCAAAAGAGTTTATAAGTGTGAGGCAACCCTCACCTTACAAGCCGGTTTTGTGGAGTTGAGTTAGGCCTAGCGAATGATACCATGTAAATGTGATTGAGAGAGAAAGAGAGTGAAACTAAAATGGATTCTATATTCATTCTAAAGATTCAGTTATGTACAGGGCATTTATACACTGTTACATTCAAGGAGATCTAACTAACTCTTAACAATATCTACTAACAGAATCTAACATCATTACGACATCAGCAGAGCTGATGATTAGGCTTGTGACTCACTAGCTCTTGGACTTTGACTTGTATCTTCTCCTTGTTGACTCTGACTCTTTGACTTGGAGCACTTGTTCCCTAACAAGGATGAACTTAAGGTTTACTCGATTACACTTTTAAAAAATGGTTTATAGTTTTTAACTACAAGAATCTTGCACATTTCCAGCGGAAAAATCTGTCGTTAATACACGGAAATTCGTCGGCAATGCATGGTACCGACCGAATGTCCGATGGCAAAAAATCTGTCACTAAAACCTTCTTCGGAAAACTAGTACTGACTGAAATTCCGTCGGTAACTAATCCATTGCTAAATTCCGTTGGAAATGTCATTGCCAATTCCATAATTGCCTAAGGAAATCCAGTCGCTAGTGCTTACTTTACCTACAGAAAATCCATCGATAATCATGGTAGTCTGATTCTGGAAATATCATCCACTTATACACCAATTTCTATTTGAAATGCAACTCAATCCATTCTCTGTCAATTCAATTCAGATTCAATCCACCAATTCAATTGAAATAATCCAAACCAATTCAATTCAACTAACTTATAATTCCAAAGTCAATCCACTAATTCAATTCCCATAAACAATTTAATCCACCAATGTAATTCACATAAACTAACTTAGGATTCCAAACCAATTTAACTAAAGTTCACATAAACTATAAGCTAACATAAAATATAAGTTAAATAAACTAATATAAGCAAGACCAATTATAACTAAATCAACAAGTGTCAAACAACGATAGGTGTAAAAATATGCAACTAAAAGTGTCAAACTTCCCTAAACTACACTAATGTTCAAGTGCTAAAATGATAAGCTAGTGTCAAAATGTCAGACAAGTAATTAAAAGTGTCAAACTACAACGAACATATAAACTACAAGTTCTCTAAACTCAAAAAAACTCTGATGGAGCATATTCAAGTCTGGCTCTGAACAATATTCTTAACAAATCAAAAACGATAAACAACAACAACACCTGATAAAGCCTTAAATCAGCAAAAACCTAAATTCGGTAAACAACAACCACAACTGATAAAGCCCTAAATCAGTGTCCAACAACATT
Source organism: Astragalus glycyphyllos (assembly GCA_963573325.1). Lineage (NCBI taxonomy): Eukaryota > Viridiplantae > Streptophyta > Magnoliopsida > Fabales > Fabaceae > Astragalus > Astragalus glycyphyllos. The sequence goes on from OY754307.1 coordinate 45,081,835, forward strand.
TATCAACTCGAATAAGTTAAGATCCTAATTTTGCCCTAAAGCCCTAAATCAGTAAAATAAAAGTCAAATGATGAAGAATGAGAACCTGAGAGAGAAGCAGTTCTGCAACTGTGGTGATCCATGCCAGCGGCAGGAGGTGACAACGACGGGCGCGACAGAGAGGTAGAGAAATTGGGCGGAGACGAAATGGAGTGGGAGCCGAGAAGAGGCGCGAGGTGAGGGAGAAAGAGATGCTATCACGGTGGCCACTGGAGCAAAGAATGACAATGGAGTAGGGAGAAGGTCGAGGGTAAAAGATAGAGAGAGAGTTCTACGTGATAGAGTGAATGAGAGGGTTCGAGGGAAGATGAAAGTTTTAACTTAAAATCAGATCCTTACCGACGGATTTTGAGGGTCACCGAGGAAAATTTCTGTCGAAAATTACTTATGGAACCAACAATGATCGGAAACCGTAGTGGGAAAACAAGCGCCTTTTATATAGAACAGTTCCAACGGAAGTCGGCCGGAAATGCAAGATTTAGCGACAGAACTCTGTTAGTCAATAATGTTTGTAGCTAATAAACACTATTCATGTAGTGTCTCCAAGCCATTCAATTTTTCGAAGTCTTCCATTTTAAACCATAAATTTCCTAATTCCTTCGGTTTTGAGAAATTTCAACGAGAATCTTCGGTTTGAACAGCTAGTGGAGTCTCAAACAACAAAATAGAGTGATTTTGACAAAATCTTTAGTTCATAAGGGCTCAAGTTAATTTCTTGGCGAATCACCATTTAAAATATGACTGTTATATAATTATTTTTGATAAGCAAAGTGATTAGAGATTAGTATTGTTAGAGGGGAGGGGGGAGTGGGGTTCGAACCCCGTACGCCTACATTTTTCCACCAATGATGCCCATTTCACTCAACCATGTGAGCTACCTTTCTGGGACTGTTATATAATTGTGATTACCACATGACTTGTTCGAATTAGTGTTTAGTTTGATTGTTTTACTTTATTTGTTTGTTTAATGAAATTGATAGACGCAAAATTAAACAAAACCAAATTTCTATACAAAAAATTATAGAGATTTAAAGTGAAAGCATCAAAGTATAACTCAAAAGTGTTGAATTAAAGGAATAATAACTTTCAATTTGGTTTAAATTATTGGGGAAGTTGGACTATTTGAAACTTTAAAATAGACATATGCTTTGCTTTCTTATGAGAAGAGGGCCTCCACCTTTTCTGAAGCACCACTTGAGCTTGCACATGGTCGGTTAGAGAACCTTTTTCCTCTTAATTAGTCATAATCACTGTAATGGAAACGAACATGAATCAATATTATTTCTTGTTGAGATTTATGTGTGATCCTCTTTTTGGGTTCATTCATGTCTGATTTATGTGTATATTAATAGTCCTTTTCCCATTTTCAACAATATTCAAAATCTATGCTTAAATTAAATATAAGATTCGATTTTTTAGTCAAATTCCCTCACCATATAACTGCAAATTAATTTTATCTTTTTTAAGCATAAGAAACTACTTTGACACTAATTAATAAAACTAGTCAAGGGCAATTGATTGTTTAATTTTTATGCAAAAAGTTAACAAAATTTACAAAATTAATCCATTTTAATATTTAATAAAAGAATATTTTATTTCACTTTATTGTCAACCACTCAATTATAGAATTAAATATGACAAAAGTAATTAACTTTTACTTATAAGGAAATAAACTCTTCTTTTCTCTTTGTGTTTGAAGTTATTTGTCGACATAAGTTATTTGTCGACGTTAGAATGAATCAATAGTTAATCAACACGTCAAACACAATATAATTAGTTGAATGCACGTGACACTGAAGTACAAATGAACACTACCAATCACCTACCAACACATTTTCAAATACTACTGCTTGTTGTGTAGTTGCATTAATTCTTTATATCAGCTTTCTGGACTTTGTACAGTAGCTAGCATTAGAATCAGTAACTCATTAGCAAATCAAACAAGGATCATTGCTTCGTTTCGTTCAAAGGGTATCTATCACATGCATAACCACGTGAGTTATTTGGGGGCACAAGACGAATTTCATGCCATGGCATTCGTAGCCATTTGTGGGCTCAACCCTCAAATAAACCAAGGCAAGTGATACTCACACATAGTACTACATTGACAATAACCAAACACGTGTACTCTAGGACCATTGCTAACCAGCTCAGCTTCTGACAACTTCAACTCGCAAATGTCAATGCCAAATAATTAGTGCTAGCGAAAGGTAAGTGGTTCCAATTCTCTGTGAATGTAGTACTCACTACTGAGTAGTCATTTTAGGTGAATTTGAGAGTGAGAGATCAATTAAGTGGATGATCGATCTATTAGTCAAATTAAAATTGATTGTATGATATCTAGACTCAATTATAGGGAACAAAACTACGTTTTTTTAAAACGGCAAACAAATATGTTTATATATAAATATGAAGTAACTATAGCCTATAAGCTAAGTACAAGGCTACTCTAATACTATCAACAGATCAGCCAAAATGATTTGTCACCCTAGAGAAATTGCAACTATTTTTGATATCCCAAATAACTATATGCCATATAAGCATTAGACTTCTTCTACGACTTGCTTTGCTTCCAACATGCGAAAACTGTTGAAACAGAGAAGGAAGATCATGAGGCATTATGAAATCGTAACCTAATCATTTGATGATCGCGGACCAAATCGCCAAGGAGAAGGAACAACTGCAAAATAAGTGTAGCACTGATTCTGAATAACCCCTCTTCTAACAAGATTCTGAACAAAACTACGCTTACTTAGCTATCTTAGAAAACGTTTAGAACCATGTTCAAATTAGCTCAATGTGCGACAAACTAGAAGCAACTAGTTATAACTTCTAGCCCATCATGGATATTCACCATGATTTCTGTCTAATCCAAACAAACACTTAATCATTGTAGTCATCACACGTGAATTTGCACTTACTATTTCGGGATAATATCATTCTCTTGAAAAATAAAAGTTGAATAACTTAATCGTCTTTTTAGAATAAAAAACCTTAAGTTATAGGCAGGGTTGTACACTTAAGCACATTTTGTGGCAAAAATTTGAATGTGTTGGTATCTATACTTATTATTGTAAACTTCCGGGCCGTCTTTCCTGTGTTGGTGTGTTGGTGGGTGGTTATTATTATTATTATTATTAAAATTAGAAATAGAAATGTGTTGGTGTGTTAGTGGATAGTTACAATAAGGGTATTTTGATCAGAAAAATATGACACAAAAAAATCAGTTACAAAATGAATCCCTTTTATATATAGGTAATGGGCCCTCCGGTCCCGTCTTTCACGTGTTGTTGTGTTGGTATGTTAGTGGGTGATTATTATTATTATTACTATTAAAATTAGAAATAGAAATGTATTGGTGTGTTAGTGGGGTACGTAGTTACAATAAGGGTATTTTGGTCAGAAAAATCTGACACAAAAAAATCAGTTACAAAATGAATCCCCATTATTTATAATATATATATATATATATATATATATATATATATATATATATATATATATATATATTGTAAATATGCATTGACTTCAAAAGGAAATTATTTTTCTTCTTGTCTAAACTATTTTTGTTAAAAAATCTTTTGGCTTAAATACAGTTTTGGTCCCCCAAGTTTCACCAACTCACGATTTTGATCCCTCAAGTTTTAATTTCACGAATTTGATCCCCCAAGTTTCACCAACTCACGAATTTGATCCCTCAAGTTTTAATTTCACGAATTTGATCCCCCAAGTTTCACCAACTCACGAATTTGATCCCTCAAGTTTTAATTTCACGAATTTGATCCCCCAATTTGGGGGATCAAATTCGTGAGTTGGTGAAACTTGGGGGATCAAATTCGTGAAATTAAAACTTGAGGGATCAAAATCGTGAGTTGGTGAAACTTGGGGATCAAATTCGTGAAATTAAAACTTGAGGGATCAAAATCGTGAGTTGGTGAAACTTGGGGACCAAAACTGTATTTAAGCCAAATCTTTTTTGGGTAAATATTACATGTGTTATTGAAAAAGTATGGTGTTCCAACTTTTCCAACTCGCCAATAATTGAAAGTTACAAAAAGTTAGTTTAATTAAGCCAAGGCATCAAATCATAGAGACAAAGATCTAGTGGACATCTTTCCACGTCCGACACAAGGCAAGGGTTGTCAATAGATGGAGTCATGGAACATTGTAAATGTCTCCACTCTATGCTCCAAATATCTATGTTATTCTTCCCATCAAACATCTACTTTTGAGTGGATTCCAACTCTTCTTAACCATACGGATTCCCTAACCCTAACTTGAGTTCACTTTTTCACTACCTAACCAAATGATTAATTTCCCTCGTTTTCCCTCATGTTACTTCAAAATTAAATACCCTAAACTCAGAGGTGTGGTTGAGCGGTTGGGTTCATCCTCCCTTAACTAAGTGTCGAGGATTCGATCCTCGCCTTGGCTATGGAGCAACTTTAAATTCCTGGGTCAGCTATCCCACCCTTCAAGGTGCCTCCAATCCAACAAGGGGATTAGTCACTACGTTTGACAGTAGATACCCTGATCTCGACAAAAAAAATAATACTTAAGTACCCTATGATTGATCAAAAATCAAGCACCCTATGAGCAATGCATGTGCTCTCTTCTTTGTCTTCTCCTAACTTAATTTTAATCAAAGTATCTCATGCGCTTAATTGTGGAGACTAATTCATATTGTGATCCATTTAAGAGGTTGGTTCTCCCATTAAATATTTTTTCACAGGCACCAATCAGAGATCAAACTCTTGACCAGATGGTTAAGTAGCACAAATATCTTTTGCTAACTTTGCTATATGCATATAAAGCAAAACCTATTCTATAATCACTGTTTTATTAATTACATTATGTTTTATATATGAGCTAGATTTTGGCTATGCTTCATGTTTAAAGAAACAAGGCTACAACTTTTTAGCCTGTCTATATATTTTTGAAAAAAGGTTAGGCTCTAATTTCATTAAATAAAAATAATTTATTTCAATATATTTTTTAATCCATTTGATATAAGAGTTTATTTCTTAAATTTTGGATCCAAGCGAGTATCTATTGTCAATTCACATGAATTGTGTTGTGGTTATTAAAATCTTTTATAATTGTCGCGGCCATGTCTTATGTATATGGTGCCATGCCAACTCACATTTCTACTTAAACAAAGCCGGCATTTGGTTCTTCCGAAAGTGGGACACCTAAGTATAATGAAATTATACCAAACCTTTCTCCTTTACTTCACAAAAGTTGGGCATCGATCTCTTTTGTCAATTTTGTAAAATGAAGCACCTTTTTCATATATACATGGGACACGAAGCTTTATGTCCCAATTTACCACAAAGTTGCATGTGATTATTACTATTATTACTTTTATTATAAAGTGGCCTAGTAACAAGACTTAGACTAGGGTTGGAAACGGTTGGAAATGAGTTGAGATGAGTCAAACTTAGTTTAGCTCGACTCGATAGGAATTAGCTCTGCTCATAGATCGATTCGAGTTCGATATGAGCCTTTTTTTCAGCTCAAACTCGAGTCGACTGAAGCTCATGAGCAGTTAGGTTCATGTTATATCCAATGTGAGATTTGAGTTTTTCTCAACACACCCCTGCACTATTTAGCTTGTTGCGTGCATAATAATAGTGGTGACCATAAACCAGTTTGTAAAGTGATGCATGATCCCACTTACATACTCTTTTTGTGACCATACTATATCTAGTGGCGAATGTGGGACCCAGGCTGACCAAATAAATTGTTTTTAAAAACATATCACTAAAAATAAAAGTTTAATATATTTAATTAAATAAGTTACACAACTCATAATATTTGTCTATGCAAATGGGAGTGAGAGGAATTGATGGAGTGATTGTGCGAGTATCATATAATGTGGACTGTATGTAAAATTAGGAGCTTAAGTGCAAATCATTCTTTTCAAGGTATGAAAAAGAAAAATTATAGGGAGTAAGTGCAAATTATTTTTCAGGATGTGTGGATGGCCCTCCTAAGTGAAGATAGGTCCGCCATTGATTATGTCCAATGCGGGACTTGGGTTTTACCGAGTACATCCTCTGCATTATTGGACTTGTTGCGTGAATAATAATAGTTTGTTACCCATTACACCCCCTCACTAACAAAAACTATATCTCCGTATTTTTTCTATAAACAAAATATTTTCCGCGCACAACCGCATAAACAATACTTCTCTAGGTGGATAGTCATAAAAAATGCCTATTTGCTACATTGATGTCATTGAAAGATTATTGATTCAGAATAAAAAAAGACCTAAATTTATTGGTGCAAGTACCAAATCCATCCAAACTCCCTAAGCCATGCTTTGAATATTCTCTTGCTTTACCCTATAATATAGGTCATCAATCAAATAAAAACTCATATAGATCACACAATCAGAGATATACACGTTGTACTCAAATTTTGGAACGTACAATACAACTATTAGTTCCTTATCTTTTACTGCTCAATTTGTTTAGTCTAGCTATTGAAGATTATGAATCTATGATATATTTCCAGATTGAAAGACATGAGATTTCATATGAGTGTGTGGAAAAAACACTCAATAATGGTGACACTTGTATTAGACAGCCTCTCCATAACTGCAACTTTTGAGTTAGCAAATTTAGATAGAGGATAAAATAAAATGTCGAAATAAACTACTAGTATCAGGTAAGGTAATTAATGGTGATGGGAATCTTATCCTTATGTTTAAGGTTATCTTACTGATTGGGGAAATCTATTTGTCCTGTTAGTGTTAGTACATACTAGTATTTAATCTATGGTTTATTGCACGCGTGTCAGACTTAGACAACATACTAGTAATGGATGATGATGTTGATTTTAATCTAGAATTAATTTAATTTGCATCTTAGCACATTTTTACTTAATTTTACCATTCCAGATCAGTGACAATTGGAACTAGTGACACAAAGTGGAAAGAAAGAAGAGATAGGAGAACCACAATTTCCAAAAATGTTTCCATCTTTTGGTAAATCAGAAAAATCAAACAGGGATGAAAATTGATGGTGGGTCCTACACAAAACCAATCCCTCCAGTCACTTTTCTTATAATATTCTAATGTATTTAAAATATATACATATTTCATAATTATATAAATATAATATTACAATAAGTATAACATAAATATATTTATATATAATTGTGATAAGTGCTTAACCTTGTATCTTCGAAGTGTTTAGTTCAAATTCCTTCAGAGACCGTTGTAATATGGCCACTAGTGCCATTTTGATCAATAACATTTAAAACTGTGTTCATATATAATAACACAAATATAAATAAACTATATGATTTTTGAGAGGGCATATGGTTTTGAAGAAGGCAATCCAAGAATTTGTTACTGGTGCACAAAAAATTGGCAATTTACCATAAGATTAGAGTATGATAAGGTATTTCGTCTCTCATTTACTTAAACTCTTGAAAAGGAGACTTTGCCTAAGCAACTTGAGTCAATTTACACTCGGGTCCACTTAATGTTGATCGACGGTTGAAAGTTTGAGTCTCTTACTGTTGGTTGTGTTGGCAATTTCAGCAATATGGAAACGTCGGCTCCCGAATTTGAACTCGAGTGTGAGCAGTGGTAGTGTGTGTGATGTTTATTTGTTATTTCATCTAAGTAAACCAAAAATATTGAAAGTTTGAGGTTATCAGAGAAGTGTATTAATTTTTTAATTGTTATATTATCATATGCTTCGTTTGCCCATCTATTTATTGATATTATCATTAATCATTATGTCCTTTTGTTACCTAAACAATCCATATTATTATTGGAAAGTGCACTTGGTAAGACAGAAACAACTACATGGTTATTGATAAACTATACTTAAAACATAGCGAGCTTAAACTTAATCCATTTCAGATTAGCAATCTGAGGGCTAAAAATTTTCCCTCCTTGTACTACATACTACTTGACTAATTACATGAATGTAGACTTCCTTCAAACTAAGACGGACATTTTTGTCTTTCTATTTTGGTACTTTTTTGTTTGTTCTTCTGACTTGAACAATAATTACAAAATGTCCTAAATTTCCAAACTGAACTTGAGCTTTATGGCACGATAGAGATGTGCATGTCATCTCATCTATTCATAGATCCTCTCTGAGGCACATGCTTCCACTCCACCAAGCGTTGGAGAAACTCCATCACCTGCATAAAATTCATAACTGAATAAATAATTAATTATGAATATAATGGTGCAAATATAGATGAATTTTAAAACCTAAAATAAAATCTACTTGCCTCATTGGGTTCTTGTAAAGAGTAAGATGCACTTGTCTCTTTGGGAAATTTGGAGACAAGAATGCCAAAACCTTGTCCTCTGTCTCTTAATTTCTGTGTATGGAAAAAAAATTAAGAAATCATATCCCAAATATGATTATTAACATTGGAAAATGGTTACAATTCAAAAATTAACAGAATCTGTTTACAGGTGTATAAATAAATAGGAAAAAAATTAGTTGAAATCTTTGGATACCTTGAAGGCATCTTCATCAGAGCGATCATCGCCAATATAAACAGGGAAGACATCACAGCAGTTACCCAATCCTATTGAAAAATATTTGTTATTTAGATGTTAGTGGACAATTTAATACTAACTATATTATAAACTAATAAACTCGCGGGGTAAACAATCTTCACAGGAGTTTTTTTTTAATTATTTGTGATATTCAACAACTCTGAAGAGTTATAATAATACAATTGAAAATCAGAGTAGAGCATAGGCTTATACACGTGTATTTGTGCTATTAATACATGTTACATAACATATGTTTAGCACATGGTCAATTGTGACCATAGTCCATAAAAAAGAGAGCTCACCAAGTGAGTCTAATAAAAATTCCAGGGCTCTTCCTTTGTCCCATTTAATAGTGGGACGAATCTCTAGCACCTGTTTAAAACAAATGAGATTAAAAGTGAGATACCTTAATCAAAAACTAAATCAAACACCTTATAAAAAATTAGATCAATAAAAATATAAAATGAAAACTATGACCCACCTTTCTTCCTTGGGTAAGCCGTAGCTTTGGGTGTTCCTTTAACACTGATTTCACTTGTTGTGCCAGTTCACTCCATTTCTATGTATAATGCATTTTTGGGTTAGATTTTTCTTGATGAACAGAGCAACTGTCTACTATACTTTTAAGAGAAGAGAATCGTTAGGAAGACTTTTTTAACGTTCTCCCTCGAACACTTTCTTAATAATTGGATAAAATTTATGTAGATCTCATGCCTTTGAAAATAGAACCCACTAAATTAGTAAGTCCCACACGGATTTTATTCAATTATTGAGAGTATTAGAAAGAAGTGTTAAAGAGAATCTCACTAGCACTTCTCTTTTTAGGTAGAAACAAAATCACCTCCAAGTAGTTACAAGCGAATGTATGAAACTTGATGGCTTTATAATTTGTACCTTTTCATCAACACAGCGAAAATGAACAGAAACACAGAACTTGTTGTGCTCAACCTTAGCTCCAAGAGTTGAATTTGTCTTATCAACTAATTGTTGGTACACCTACAAAATTATACACCCAAAAAATTATACAAGCTTGTTTTTGAGAGTTCTTAAAACAAAAATATCATGTCTGTCAATGTCATGGATGGGGAATATAAATATAAATATAATTATAGACATACCTCATGCATCATAGGAAGAAATTCACTAGCAGGTTGATAAAGAACTGCTTCTGCTTTCTTACCCTACAAGCCATAACCCAACCAATGCAAAATAATGAGTTTTCATATAAAATAAAATGCAAAAATTAAGAATATATATATAATACAATAAATAAGTTGCAAGTAGAGTACAGTAAAGTAGCTAGCTCACTTTGTTGTATTTGGAGCTTCTTGTTGGGCCTTTAATATCCATACCATGACTTCCAGCATAATATAACTCTGCCAAACGAACAAAATTGTATACCTGTTGTTTCCCAAATAACATCAAATTAGTACAAACAAATAATGAAAAGAGTAGAAGTACATATATAATATATACTAATAAATAATAAATAAGATCAAACTCTAGAGAATTTAATAACCAACTTCAGTGTACCTTTTCTTTGCATCTGCCAGTCACTATAGCTGTTGGATAACGCCTCGCCAGTTTCCTCACTGTTTTTCTCATCTGATAAATTAATTTAACAGTGGATTTAGCAGCCAATTTGTATGTCCATTCCAAGTCCAAGAAAAATGGTCAAAGGACAAAAATATTACTCCCTCCACACCAAATACATCAACTTTCATCGACCAATTTTTATTTATAAAAGAGACCAAAATAGTAGTTGTGAGGAAAGAAACTAACCGAATCTGACATAAAAGCGCGATCAGGGTCGTCGACTATAGGAGACAGTGTACCATCATAATCCAAAAACATGGCAATTTGTTTACCCTTCGATGCATCAATAATTTGGTCAAACATATCTAATGCCGAAGGATGTCGAAGCTGTTTCATAATAAACACATGTTAAAACCACGTTGACCAAAATCAGATCCAATATCTACAATTCAAACATTAAAAAAAGACGTGGTTCTCACAATCCAAGAGTTTTGGTCTTCAGCAAAAGAAGGTGTGGATTTAAGATGAGTAGGAGAAGAAGCTCTCATAGACTCAACCCAAGCAGTGATTCTTTTTGCTCCATTGATTTCAAGGTCTTTCAAAATCCTTCTCCTTGGAATGGAAATGTATCCTCCTGGTACTGATGGAGGCTTTTGTGGTGTTGTTGGGAAAATTGTTGGTGATATTGTAACTCCAGATTTGGTGTCAGACACTACCACATTCTGTTGTGTCATCTTAGTATCTCTCACTGCAACAAAAAAGCAAAAACATGTCATGCATTTTGAAAAAGTTTGTTTGGAAATAAAACTAACTAAACATGTGTCAACTAAAATGGATGTGTAGCTTACTATGGTTTAAAATTGTGTGCTTCTTATAGCAGAGAAAGATGACAGCTTTGTTAGCAAATGAATGAGAGAGAAGGGAAGTTTGAAGAATGAAGAGTTAGAGTGAGTGAGTGAGTGAGTATGAGGGAGGAGGACAGAGGACTCGGTCTTTGATTTATAGTTAGAAAAACAAGAACAGAACATAAGGTCCATAACATAAGTCTGTTATGGGACCCACAAAACAAATGGAAAGGAAGGAGGGCCCACGACTTTGCCAACCCTTGATATCTCCTTTTAGGTCCCCACCATAACCATTAGTCCACACACCAATGCACTCTCCCCTCTTTATTATAAGTGTGCATGGAATAAGGTAGCATTAGTGGTAAAAATGATTCTAGATAGGGTGTTTGTAACAAATTCTGGATACCTTTATTTGTTAGCAAGGGAATGTTAGATCATGTCAAGGATTGGGCTTATAGCAAATATTTTGAAAATCGAACTGGACATAACACTAACGAGATTTTTGAGTTTTGAGTCAACGGCTTTAAACCAATTGCAATAGCAGTTGGCCTATACTTCCTACAACCCTCTTAGCTATTCATTGGAAACCCCCAACTCTCAAATACTCCCAAAATACTCTTACGTGAAGCACATTTCCAACCCCCACGTTGCATTTTATCAGGGAACTAAACTTACGAACCGGTTTGGAAGTTTAGTTCCCTACCTGTTAAAAATCTTGAAAAGGGGAAGAACTAAACTTCTGAATCTTCATAATCCCAGAAAAAAGGGCGCGCACATTTCATTAATGGTATTTTGGTCTTTTCATCGGGGGTGTCTAATCAGTAGGAAAGGGATTGTACGAAGTATGGCCCTAAGCAGTTCGACCCCTGATTTGCAGTCTGCTAGCTTAATTTATGAGACTTCACTGCATAAGAGAGATGCTTCGTATTCAGTTTTTTTCTGTTTTAATTTTTAATCCAACTGATTTACGGAACAAAATGTGGGATAGTGTTGTGAATAGTGTTGGGAACAAAAGCTGAGGGAGAAGCTTCTGGTCCTCTTGGTTTCTTTTAACTTCACTCACAATTTTCTGTTGATGAAAATGTGGGATAGAAGGTTCTAGCTTGTCACACTTAAAATAGAGAATGTTGAAAACTCTAATATCTAAAGAGTTTAATTGGGTATGGTATCCAACATGAAATCATGTAATTCTCAATCTCAAAATAGTTTTCATATTGTTTTGAAAAATAATGTGTGCAACGGATAGAAGAATAAATGTCAATGAAATATTAACATAATGTTTAATATTTTTAGTAGTATAGAATGAATATTCAAACTTCAAATAAGTTTAATTGCAAATATTAGAGCATTACAATGTGGTATGTGGGGTGCTTTAAGGGACTCATAATAAGAGAGAAGCAACAAGAGACTCGGATACCACCTTCTTGACTCTGAGTCCTTCTACTGCGTTGTTTATATAATCCTAAAATGTGGGTTCATAATTGTTTTTCCTTTAAACAAATATAGCAACTAAAAAATTCATATACATACATAGAAGACATGTAATTAAACAAGAGATATACCATATAAGCAACAAAGTTAATGACAAAAATCCATACATCAAGAACAGGGGATCTACGCGATTTTAACCTTCGATGTTGAACCCCCGTAACAAGTAATGTGCTCTACCAAAAAATAAAACAACGAATATATTAGCACGTTTCTGATTTGCAGAGATACAAAAAAAAGAGAAAACACCTTTGAGCAATTACTGAGAATCGTGAGTTGCAGTTCACGAACAAGGTTGAAAAACACAAACTAAAGCCACCGAATGATTACGAACAATGGAACAAGAGAAGGAGAAGTGAAATTGTGAACGTCAAACAATATTAGGGTTTGATCAAGGGGGTTAGGGTTTTGTGAGTGAATGAATTTATGATGTCTAGAACAATACAACTCATGATTGAATGAAGAACAATTTTGTTAATACACAACATCTTATTATAAACAAATGTTTGATTCATCAACTATCATCAACTATACTATTAATCAAAACAATCACTTAGTAAAAACCTAAAGTGTCCATATAAAAAAAAGTATCAAAACAACACTTGGGGGTAAGGTAAATTACTCGCAAAAAATATATCTACTTTTTGAAAAAGCATGGCTGATGCAGAGAGAGAAAGGAAACAGACCGAAAAAGAAAAGAGAGAGAGAGAACGTGGAAAGGCATGACGTAGAGAGGGGGGATGCTGGTGTAGAAAGAGAGAGAAGGCGTGTGAGAGAGGAAGGGAAAAAGTTGGGAGAAAATAAAGGAACTACTAGGCGAGTGTTTACCGTGGTTTTTGGTAAACTCTGCTAGTTTGAAATTGCTTCTGTTTGCAAGATCAACTAGTAAATCCTAAGACCATTTGTGTTAAAGTTTTTTCCAGAATTATGCGTGTTCTTGCGGTTTTCAAAGAAAAGAATGAAGATAACTGTCAGTTTCACGCGAAACCGTCGAATTTCTTCAGATAGGGACGAAGTGAAAAACAAAGAAAAAATTGCAGAAAAGCAATAAAGAAAGCAAATTAAAATGCATTAATTGAAAAGAGAGTTGGTTCACAGATCATACATTCTTCTCTGACTCGTTTTCTCTGTAATGTGTTGGAAGTTAGAGCGTGAGAATTCTGTAATGAGTTTGTGACTCCTTTTTCTTATGAAAAACTACTATTTATACAAAGAGGGAAAAAACATAACCAACTAACTGTACAGAGAATTTTAAAAAAAAGAAAACTGCTTCAGCCTTCGACTAGGGTAACTGTCAGAACTTCGACGGCGAACACTTGATTTTGACCTGTTATTGAATCCCAGCCTTCTTCTTGTCGAAATATCACCGTTCAACTCTTGTTAAGTCTAAGGCTTTGTCGAATTTGCCTTCTGATACAACTCTTCTGTGTCGAAACCAACACCTTCTTCTGAGAAAACCAAAGTCAAACCCCGTTGACTGCATTTAATTTAGCCTGTCGAAATTACAGGCTAACAGCATGTTAGTGCAAATTCCACGTGTAATCTTTGCGTAGGATAACCACCATCAATTTGTGTTATCATTGAAGTTTTCTAGGCAAAAATGAATTCTTTAATCAAATAAGAAACAGTAAAGAAGGTGATTAGTGCAAGGAACCTAACCCCAGTGTAAAACAAGGAGAGGAGAGTATATAAACCAACAAAACGATCGCGCTGAGAATGCAAACCAAAGGGAATAAAAACATGGCAGCAATTATAGATATCTACAACAATAACATGTATACTGATGAAGATTTGATGAAAGCACTTGAACCTTTTATGAAAACTGATTCATCCACCACTACTACCTGCACCTCCTCTTTATCTTCCCCTTCACCTCCTTCAATAAGCTTAAATCAACTCACACCATTTCAAGTTCTTCAAATTCAGTCTCAATTCCAAATTCCACAACAACACAACTACCTTAACTTCCTTAACCCAAACAAAAATGTCCCAATGAAAAAACAAAGAAAACTTTACCGTGGAGTGAGACAAAGACATTGGGGTTGTTGAAGAACACAGTGATGAGAGAAAATGAATTGTATTATTGAAGAGAGTTACATCTGATTGCTATTTATACAAAGGATTATTGAATGGTTTAAACTAACTAATTCAGTTGTAACAGTACAACTGAATACTAACAATATACTAACTAAACTAGCTAACTAAACTAACAGATATTAACCATAGTACAGAGGTTTAGTTAACAGAGAAACAATATTCTCACACCCCCCCCCCCCCCAACACGCTCATGGAGGGTGTGATTGTTGGACAGGAGCAACAACATGAAGCTTGGATTTTAGGAACAGAAACTGAGCAACTGACAGAGGTTTAGTTAGAACATCAGCCCATTGATCTAAACCAGAAATGTGTGCCACTTTGACTTGACCAGACAGCACCTTGTCACGAACAAAAAATAGATCAAGCTCAATGTGCTTTGTGCGGGCGTGGAGAACTGGATTATGAGCAAGAGCAACAGCGCTCTGGTTGTCACACAGAATCTGAGGTATAGTATGAGGAATGCCCAGTTCAGATAGAAGGGATTGAATCCAAGTTATTTCAGCTGTAACCATGGCCAAGCTTCGATACTCAGCTTCAGCACTAGAACGTGCCACTACAGTCTGCTTTTTGGACCACCAAGAGACCAAATTTGGACCTAAGTAAACTGCTGCACCTGAGGTAGATTTACGGTCATCAACATCAGCAGCCCCATCTGCATCACACCAGGCAGTTAGAGACAGAGGTGTAGTAGCATGAGCAGGTCTTAGAAGAAGACCATGAGTTAGAGTGCCTTTGAGATAGCGGAGAATTCGTTTAACAGCTATCCAATGACTTTCCAAGGGAGCAGCCATAAACTGGTAGACTTTGTTGACAGCAAAGCTGATTTCTGGACGAGTTATAGTGGTGTATTGAAGCGCTCCAACTATAGAACGATACAAGGCAGCATCAGATAGAGTATCATTACCATGTTTGGAGAGCTTCAAGTTGGAAACCATGGGAGTGGAGATGGCTTTGGCTTCAATCATGTTGGTTCTTTGTAGCAAGTCACGTATGTATTTGCTCTGAGTTAAGAGAAGCGCGCCACTGTTTGTGTATTTAACCTCAATACCGAGGAAGAAATCAAGTTTCCCAAGCTGTTTGAGAGGGAAAACTTTGTCCAGCTAATGTGTGAGATGCTTGATGAGCTCATTGGAGGAACCTGTGACAATTATATCGTCTACATATACC
The DNA here is from genome assembly GCA_963573325.1 of Astragalus glycyphyllos. NCBI lineage: Eukaryota > Viridiplantae > Streptophyta > Magnoliopsida > Fabales > Fabaceae > Astragalus > Astragalus glycyphyllos. The sequence goes on from OY754307.1 coordinate 45,097,543, forward strand.
AAAAGATAAACCACAACAGTTTGTTTTGTGTAAGTGAAGAGGGAGGGATCACATTTGCTTCCCTTAAAACCAAATTGCAGCAAGGTGCCCTTAAGTTTTTCTAACCAAGCCCGAGGGGCTTGTTTTAAGCCATAAATGGCCTTGTGGAGTTTGCAAACAAGGGACTTGTCAGAGGATTCAAAGCCTTGGGGCTGTGTCATGTATACATCTTCAGTTAGAGTGCCATTTAGAAAGGCGTTGTTGACGTCCAATTGATGTAAATCCCATTTGTGAGTGAGAGCCGTGGTTAGGATGATACGAATTGTGACTGGTTTAATAACCGGAGAGAAAGTTTCAATGACGTCCACACCTTGTTTTTGGTGAAAGCCCTTGGCCACCAACCTTGCCTTGTACTTGTTTAAGCTACCATCCGCATTTCTTTGACATGGAAGACCCATTTACAGCCCACAGCTTGCTTGCCAGGAGGAAGAGGGACTAGAGACCAAGTACTATTCTTCATAAGGGCATTAAACTCAGTTGTCATAGCAGAGTGCCATGCTGGTTGTTGTAGGGCAGTTTTGAGACTCTTGGGTTCAATGTGAGTGAGTAAGATGGTGGGAGGAAGTTTTGGTTTGGTGATGCCACTCTTGGCACGGGTTTGCATGGGGTGAGTATTAGTGGATGGTGGTGGAGGATTGGTAGCAGATGATGAAGTGGAGATGCTGTCAGTAGGGTTGGTTGTAGTGATGGAGGTTTGAGTAGTAGGTGAGGAGGGGACATGTGAAGTTGCTGGTGAGGGTGTATTGGATGGAGGATCAGGAGGTGGTGGAGTTGTAGTGACTGTTGTAGGAGGTACAATGGGTATAGTAGCAGGTGTTTGGTGAATAGGCTGAGAGTTGTGTGATGAGGAGTTGGTTGTGGCTTCAAAGAGGTCTTTATATGGGAACTTCTTCTCATTAAACACCACATCCTTGGAAACATAAATGCGACCATTTGGAGACAAGCACTTGTAACCTTTGTGTGAGGCAGAATACCCCAAGAAAACACATTCATGGGACCTAAAATCAAGCTTGTGAGCATTATAGGGTCTTAAACAAGGAAAACAACTACAACCAAAAGCTCTTAGAGAATTAAAATTAGGCAATTGACCATAAAGCAATTTAAATGGAATATCACCATGAAGAGATTGGCTTGGCATCCTATTAATTAAATGAACAGCAGTAGCAAAAGCATGGTCCCAAAATGTGAGAGGCAACTTAGCCTGAGATAGGAGGGTGAGACCAATCTCAACCACATGCCTATGTTTTCGCTCCACCACACCATTTTGATGGTGAGTGTGGGGGCAAATGAGCCTATGAATGACTCCTAGTTCAGCCAAGTATTTAGAAAGAGGCCTGTATTCCCCTCCCCAGTCAGCTTGAAGGCATTTTAGTTTAGTATTAAATTGCAATTCTACCATAGATTTGAATTGTTTAAAAATATCAAAAGTTGCAGATTTTGTTTTCAGCAGATAAAACCAAGTGAAACGTGAGTAAGCATCAACAAAGGTTAAGTAATAGTAAAAACCAGTTGAGGATGGCATAGGTGTTGACCCCCAAAGATCACTAAAAACTAATTCTAAAGGAGCATGATACATAGTGTCAGAGGGGTAGCTAGGGAGTCTATGGGATTTTCCAGCACAACATGCATCACAAAACATAGATGTATTTTTATTTGGTATGGCTATATTACAAAGGGAGAATACATGTTTCAAAGTATTAAAATGGGGATGTCCTAGTCTTAAATGCTAGGTATGTAAAGTATCAGATACACTAGTGTTCAATACAGAAGTGGTAACATGATTAAGGAAGGTGTAGCAGAGTGATTAGGAGCAGTAGAACCAGTATTTGTGGCCAACAAATCTTTGAACTCGTAGAGACCATCCGGGCCAGCACGTCCATGCAATAGCACTTCATGTGTAGCCTGGGATTTCACAAGACAGTCATTCAAATGAAATTCAACAAACACGGGGTTATCACGGAGTAATTTATGAATACTAATAAGATTTTTTGAAATTTGAGGAACATGTAACATATTATACAAATAGAACTTAAAACTAGGGTTAATTGGAGAATTAAAAATAGTATAACCAGAGGAAAGGACAGGCAAACCTTGGTCGTTGCCCACAAAAACCTGGCTTGGAGTATTTAGATTGAACTAAGGGTGGTGGATGTTCTGTCCATCATGAGTTACATGCGTGGATGCTGCTGTATCTCCAAAGAAATTAGGGGTTGCAGTGTTAGCAGTGTTGACCATGAGGGCAGTGGCTGGTGCTTGAACTTGAGGAGCAGTATTCCATTGATTTTGTTGAGCATTGGGCAGAGGAACCTGTGGTCTCACATAGGAGTAAGGATTAGTATTCTGTTGGGGTATACCCGGTTGAAAACTCTGATTATACCGATGATAGCAGTAGGCTGCAGAATGCCCAAATCTGTTGCACACTTGACATTGCAATTGAGAACGGCCACCACTGCCACCGCGTCGTCCACGACCACGCCCCCTATAACCATAGCCCTAAGAGTTTTGATCGTTGGCATTAGGGTTTCCATTGACGTTGGTACCACCATTGTTGGAGTTGAGTTGCGAATTAGCGACGTGCGTAAGAAGAACAGTGGCAGAATCATTGGAGCTTTCCTTACGATAGTGTTGGAGTCTAATTTCTTGACCTAACAGAAGTGCTTCCGCCTCCTCCACGAAGACATCAGCGTCAAATTTGCTCTCAATAATCGAAATTATTGAGTCATACGCCTGAGGAAGCCTGTCGATGATGGCATCGAGGTGATCTTGGGTTGAAACGGGTTCACCAACGGAGGAAAGGGAGTCAACAATGTTCTTGATTTTGGCAAGATACTCTTTTACAGTAAGATTTTCAAGCTTCGTTGTGCGTAATTCAAGACGGAGCTGGCGAATTTTGGTTCGCCCCAATTTCTGGAAATAGGCGAAGATGCGTTCCCAAAGTTGATACGTGTGGGTGGATCCGACGACGCGAGCTTGGATTCCGGTGGACAGGGAGGTTTGGAGCCAGGAGAGAAGCATTTGATCCTGTGCTTCCCACAGTTCAAACGCCAGATTCTCCTTTCCATCAAGACGATCTTGATCAGTGAGAAATTGAGGTGGTATGCTCGATGAAACCAAGAAATGTTGAAGACAATGGGCCTTTATGACTGGCTCTACTTGCTGTCGCCAAAGAATGAAATTTTCATCATGCAGCTTCTCGGAGATCTTGTGGCGGAATTCTTTTACTTCCAGTGCGGTGGAGCTATCGGTGGGAGAAGCCATCGCCGGAGCTGAAAGCGGAAGAAACTAGAAATTGAAAAAAAAAGGAAAAAGGGGATCAATCAGCTCTGGATACCATGTTGAAGAACACAGTGATGAGAGAAAATGAATTGTATTATTGAAGAGAGTTACATCTGATTGCTATTTATACAAAGGATTATTGAATGGTTTAAACTAACTAATTCAGTTGTAACAGTACAACTGAATACTAACAATATACTAACTAAACTAACAGATATTAACCATAGTACAGAGGTTTAGTTAACAGAGAAACAATATTCTCACACAGGGGTAAATGGGTCGCTGAGATTAGACTTCCTAAGAATCGTACTCGTCTTTGGCTTGGTACATTCGATACTTCTGAGGAAGCAGCTTTGGCTTATGACAACGCTGCTTTTAAACTAAGAGGTGAAAACGCTCGTCTTAATTTTCCTCATCTACGTTGCCAGAACTACTATAAGCCTCTCCCTCCTTCTGTGGATGCTAAGCTGGAAGCTATTTGTCAAAGCATGGTCAAACATACGGGGAAAACAGAACAACCTTGTTCTCGAGAGTTTGAGGATTTTAAGGTGGAGAATGAGAAACTAACATCATCGTCTTTGTTTGATGAATCTTCTTCTCCTGAATCTGGGATTAGTTTATTGGATTTCTCGGGATTAGTTTATTGGATTTCTCGGGTTCTGATTGGGAAGCTATTTGAGTCACGTTCGTTAAATGATTTAGGTTCACTGTTTCTAAGTTGCGTGTGTGTTTTGTGTTTTGGATATATGTGTTGTAATTTAGTTTTGGTTTTTGTGTCTTGCGTTGTGCAGCAGCTGCAATGTAATTTTTGACACTTGCAATGTAATTAAAAGAACCTCCTTATTTAATTTCATCAACCCGTTCCCCTTCTCCACTTGAAATGTCTAAAATACCCCAACTCCCTAAAAATAATCCAAACAAGCCCACTTCCCAGCACTACTACCATCAGCATTCCCATGAATCCACCCTCTCTCTCTCTCTCTCTCTCTCTCTCACCTAGCCTTTCTGAAATGTCACATGCTCAATTTTTTGAGGCTATTTAGAAATACGATTCTAGATGGAAAAAACTATTTCTCAATAAACTAATAACGATTTTGTATATTCAAAAATAAGATTTCCGACATGTCTAGAATCAAAAGTTGCAGACGAAGGAAAAAAGTGCTACCGATGGAAAATTGCTAATAACGATTTAAATATCGAATAACAATATTTCTTATCGGTCAAGAAACAAGTTTTTGGAAGTTTTGAACAACATAAAAAAAATTTATTGTCGATATGAAATGTTGCCAACACGAAAAGAGGAGTGATGAGATGGATCTAGGGTATGTTTGGATTGGTGGTATGGGATAGAATGGAGTGGAATGAAATGGAATGGTAAGGTGTTCCATTGTTTGGATATTAAAAAAATGGATGGAATGCAATGGAACCCAATGGAATGTATTCCATCCCATTCCATTGTTTACCCCCATTTTGTTTCCCCTCCAATTTGAGAGGTAAGGGATAGAATCCTTAATTAACTTAACTTTATAACTTTTAAATTACAACTCTATCCCCATTTTTATTTTATCGCTATTTTATTTTGTCAATTATACAATCAATTTTTACATTGTCAGAAAAACTAACAAAGCAATATTCTGCGTCTTCAATTGTTTTACTGGATTTATAGTCCATTTTTTTGTCTTTATATATTTATAGTCACTTTTATTACTAGTTTAGTTGTTTTCAACGTTTGTTTTTTTTTTACGAGGTTTCAACGTTTGTTAATTAACTTCTTCTTGTGCCCATTTTTTTCTTAGTTCAGTCTTCAATTAAAAATGTTCGATTCTCGTTTTATGTTTAAATTCAACAATTAATTGTTTTTGAATATATGAGGTAAATTATATTGATTTCTTTATTTATCTTTAGTTTCTTTGTTATAACGTAGCAGTATTTTAAATTTTAAAGTATTACAAATAGACATAGACTAGTTTGGCACTTATATGTCTCATGTGAAATAAAAAACTGCAAATTGATTTTTTTTAAATTAAATAAAGTAATTAGTTTTCTTTAAACAAGGGTAAAAGTGGAATAAAAGAACAATAACTCATTCCATTCTGTCCATTTTCCAAACAATAGAATGGGAGCTTTGTTCCATTCCATCATAAAATACCCAAACAATGGAATGGAACAAAGTTTCCATTCCGCTCTGCTCCACTTCATTCCATTTCGCTCCATTCTACTCGTTTTAAACTATCCAAACACACCCCTAAGGATGGGGGAGTGGGATGAGGTGGAAAGAGAGTTGCTTATAGGAGGAGAACATGAATTTAAGGGAATGGGGTTAGTTTAATCTATTTTAGATGGGGGAGATGAGGAAATTAAGAAAGGAGGTACTATAAATAAATCTCAATTTTCCTCCCACTTATTTTATATGGGACCGAATGGTATGCCCACTTTATTTTCCTAGAAACACTGGGAGGTGGTCCACAAAGATATCAAAAAAACTCTGTACTATAAATAAGGTTAAATTACACCCGAAGTCCTTTAAGTTATTTAATTGTAACAAGTTGGTCCTTTAAGGTTTTTTCGTACCACTTAGGTCCTTTAAATTATTTAACTGTAAATTAGCTATTTACGAAAACCGTATTCTGTAAATTAGCTATAGCGAGATGTCATAATACAAGATAAATGAGGGTGGTGTCACTCGAAATTGAGGGAGTGTCTTTAATAACACTTTAAAATTGTTCGAAGGTAGATAAGGCCTAAAAATATTAGACTTTACGCTAAGGTATTAAAAAAACACATAACGGGCTTCAAGTTAAAAAGAAAGGGCCAATACTTCGTACAACCCCACATCCGAAAGTTTGCCATCGAACCGGTTCGGAAAGAAAGTAACGGGTGTTATTTCTTGACAGACACCTCCTCCAACAATGATTTTACCACGTTTGGAAGTTAACTTTTGAACCGGTATGAACCCAATCTACCGAACCACTGAAAAATATGACAGATATTTTATGTCGTTCAACAGCTCAGATTCCACCGTCCACTATAATCAACGGCCTAAAATCAGTCAAAAAAACAGTCAAACGTTTCAGAAAAATGAGTGGGTGAAAATTTCTTTGGAAATTGTGCCACAACTGATAGAATTTCAAGTCATCAATTAAAATCAACGGCTCATATTCGACCAACCTATTATAAATAGGTTTTCACTTTTCACTAAGTTTCACACCCTACCCACATTTATGCTTCATCATCTCTGCTTCTTCACTTTTCACTAAGTTTCACACCCTACCCAACTCAGTGCTCAAATAACAAATTCCTAACCGTCCTTCATCACTGTGAACTATTACCAACAGGGAAGACTGTATGTATTTTCAATGTCTCAATCCTATCTTCTGTAGGATGAATAAGAATATAACATTCACCCAGTTGAAGGAAAAGGCATAAAGGAAGGAAAAACAACGACGAAAATAAAGACACTACCATACCTCTACTATACCTCTTTGATTGCATTGGGACCCCTGAGTGAGAGAGTTGTGGATGTGTAAATGACTAAGAGAGTGAGGGAGAATGTAGAGAGAGAGAGAGAGAGAGATTTGGGGTTGGAATGGGGGTGTGGGTGTGTGTGTGAGAGAGAGAGAGGGGGGGATAGGTGAAATTTCGATTTAGGGAAGGAGGGGTATTTTGAGTTGGGGGGTTGGGGGTGTCTAGTGAATAATTAGGGAGTTGTATGAAGTATGCCCCAAAAGAAAGATATCGCGAAATCTCCATTCCCAACAAATAAAAAGGGAAATTGAAAAGGGTAAACAATTTTGACAAAGAGGGGTAAACAATTAACTTTATGCAATATTCATAATTCTTTTATGACATTACAACATTCATAAGTTTAGTTTAGTATTGCAATCTACCTGAATAAACCAGTTTTCATTGTGTTCCAGATTTCTTTTGACCAAACAACTTAGTAGACTCGGGTATTTTACCTGAAAAGTGAAATTAAACCTACCAACACTGCTTTATAATAGTCACTAGGGGTATGCATACGCATAGTACCATCGTATTCTTTATATGGATTGACTCAGTCAGAATTTAATTAGCTCGAATATATAAAAAAATAAATACATATAAAATAGTAAAAATATAAAAGTATAATTTTTCATAACAACAACATTACACATAAAAACAAATATAAAAGAAAATATTTTCTTGTTGAGGTAGAAAAGTTGAATAACGATTTATAAAATTAGTTTGTAATGGTAAAAACTCTTATTAAATTGTTAGACTTCAATTCATTTTTTTGACAAAATGATCTCGAACCCTTCAATACTTATTTTCCCGTCGAAGACTTTGATACTATATCGACAAACTTGGTGGAAATCATTAATTATATTATTCTCCTTCAAGACTCAACAGTGAGATAATAACATATTATTTGGCTCAATTTTTGTCCCGTTTTAAATTTGTACAGTAAATTATATTTAGAGTAACAAATATTTTTCCGTGTTTATTTACTTATTGCTGACAATTAATTATCTTCTGCTTTTTATTTATAAGCACAAAATTTTATCATGTGTTTTTTTATGTACCAAGGACAAACTTTTGTCTCGTATATAAGTATTATAAGGAAAATTATCATTTTTATAATTCTTTTATGACATTACAACATTCATAAGTTTAGTTTAGTATTGCAATCTAAATAAATAAACCAGTTTTCATTGTGTTCCAGATTTCTTTTGACCAAACAACTTAGTAGACTCGGGTATTTTACCTGAAAAGTGAAATTAAACCTACCAACATTACACATAAAAGTATAAAATAGTAAAAATATAAAAGTATAATTTTTCATAACAACAACATTACACATAAAAACAAATATAAAAGAAAATATTTTCTTGTTGAGGTAGAAAAGTTGAATAACGATTTATAAAATTAGTTTGTAATGGTAAAAACTCTTATTAAATTGTTAGACTTCAATTCATTTTTTTGACAAAATGATCTCGAACCCTTCAATACTTATTTTCCCGTCGAAGACTTTGATACTATATCGACAAACTTGGTGGAAATCATTAATTATATTATTCTCCTTCAAGACTCAACAGTGAGATAATAACATATTATTTGGCTCAATTTTTGTCCCATTTTAAATTTGTACAGTAAATTATATTTAGAGTAACAAATATTTTTCCGTGTTTATTTACTTATTGCTGACAATTAATTATCTTCTGCTTTTTATTTATAAGCACAAAATTTTATCATGTGTTTTTTTATGTACCAAGGACAAACTTTTGTCTCGTATATAAGTATTATAAGGAAAATTATCATTTTTATAATTCTTTTATGACATTACAACATTCATAAGTTTAGTTTAGTATTGCAATCTAAATAAATAAACCAGTTTTCATTGTGTTCCAGATTTCTTTTGACCAAACAACTTAGTAGACTCGGGTATTTTACCTGAAAAGTGAAATTAAACCTACCAACACTGCTTTATAATAGTCACTAGGGGTATGCATACGCATAGTACCATCGTATTCTTTATATGGATTGACTCAGTCAGAATTTAATTAGCTCGAATATATAAAAAAATAAATACATATAAAATAGTAAAAATATAAAAGTATAATTTTTCATAACAACAACATTACACATAAAAACAAATATAAAAGAAAATATTTTCTTGTTGAGGTAGAAAAGTTGAATAACGATTTATAAAATTAGTTTGTAATGGTAAAAACTCTTATTAAATTGTTAGACTTCAATTCATTTTTTTGACAAAATGATCTCGAACCCTTCAATACTTATTTTCCCGTCGAAGACTTTGATACTATATCGACAAACTTGGTGGAAATCATTAATTATATTATTCTCCTTCAAGACTCAACAGTGAGATAATAACATATTATTTGGCTCAATTTTTGTCCCGTTTTAAATTTGTACAGTAAATTATATTTAGAGTAACAAATATTTTTCCGTGTTTATTTACTTATTGCTGACAATTAATTATCTTCTGCTTTTTATTTATAAGCACAAAATTTTATCATGTGTTTTTTTATGTACCAAGGATAAACTTTTGTCTCGTATATAAGTATTATAAGGAAAATTATCATTTTTATAATTCTTTTATGACATTACAACATTCATAAGTTTAGTTTAGTATTGCAATCTACCTAAATAAACCAGTTTTCATTGTGTTCCAGATTTCTTTTGACCAAACAACTTAGTAGACTCGAGTATTTTACCTGAAAAGTGAAATTAAACCTACCAACACTGCTTTATAATAGTCACTAGGGGTATGCATACGCATAGTACCATCGTATTCTTTAGATGGATTGACTCAGTCAGAATTTAATTAGCTCGAATATATAAAAAAATAAATACATATAAAATAGTAAAAATATAAAAGTATAATTTTTCATAACAACAACATTACACATAAAAACAAATATAAAAGAAAATATTTTCTTGTTGAGGTAGAAAAGTTGAATAACGATTTATAAAATTAGTTTGTAATGGTAAAAACTCTTATTAAATTGTTAGACTTCAATTCATTTTTTTGACAAAATGATCTCGAACCCTTCAATACTTATTTTCCCGTCGAAGACTTTGATACTATATCGACAAACTTGTTGGAAATCGTTAATTATATTATTCTCCTTCAAGACTCAACAGTAAGATAATAACATATTATTTGGCTCAATTTTTGTCCCGTTTTAAATTTGTACAGTAAATTATATTTAGAGTAACAAATATTTTTCCGTGTTTATTTACTTATTGCTGACAATTAATTATCTTCTGCTTTTTATTTATAAGCACAAAATTTTATCATGTGTTTTTTTTATGTACCAAGGACAAACTTTTGTCTCGTATATAAGTATTATAAGGAAAATTATCATTTTTATAATTCTTTTATGACATTACAACATTCATAAGTTTAGTTTAGTATTGCAATCTACCTAAATAAACCAGTTTTCATTGTGTTCCAGATTTCTTTTGACCAAACAACTTAGTAGACTCGGGTATTTTACCTGAAAAGTGAAATTAAACCTCCCAACACTGCTTTATAATAGTCACTAGGGGTATGCATACGCATAGTACCATCGTATTCTTTATATGGATTGACTCAGTCAGAATTTAATTAGCTCGAATATATAAAAAAATAAATACATATAAAATAGTAAAAATATAAAAGTATAATTTTTCATAACAACAACATTACACATAAAAACAAATATAAAAGAAAATATTTTCTTGTTGAGGTAGAAAAGTTGAATAACAATTTATAAAATTAGTTTGTAATGGTAAAAACTCTTATTAAATTGTTAGACTTCAACTCATTTTTTTGACAAAATGATCTCGAACCCTTCAATACTTATTTTCCCGTCGAAGACTTTGATACTATATCGACAAACTTGGTGGAAATCATTAATTATATTATTCTCCTTCAAGACTCAACAGTGAGATAATAACATATTATTTGGCTCAATTTTTGTCCCGTTTTAAATTTGTACAGTAAATTATATTTAGAGTAACAAATATTTTTCCGTGTTTATTTACTTATTGCTGACAATTAATTATCTTCTGCTTTTTATTTATAAGCACAAAATTTTATCATGTGTTTTTTTATGTACCAAGGACAAACTTTTGTCTCGTATATAAGTATTATAAGGAAAATTATCATTTTTATAATTCTTTTATGACATTACAACATTCATAAGTTTAGTTTAGTATTGCAATCTACCTAAATAAACCAGTTTTCATTGTGTTCCAGATTTCTTTTGACCAAATGTAACATCCCTAACTTCGTTAAATTCAATTTATGGAATTAACGAGTGATTTATTATTCGAAGTGAAAAATAAATCAAGATATGAATATGGGATAGTCGAGAAAGCATTATATATTGGCTAAGTCACAAGATTAAAATGCCTTAGTATATGAATTATGTGGTAATTTGGAGAGAAATTGGGTTAAAAAGAGAGTTTAAGTGAAAATTGGAACTAAGGGCGTTTTGGTCATTTTATCAACATTTTAACCCTCAGCTGAAACAAAACATTTCACCTCACTTTTCCTCACTTCTATTCCTAAAATTCAGAAATTAGAACAAGTTTTAGAGAGAGGAAGAGAGAAAACGCAAGAAGGGGAAAAAGAGAAGATGAAGTGAAGAGCTTCCATCTTGCATCCATGTAAGTAATCTTGCTATCATTCATTTTCATTTTTGATTCTCTATCTTGGGATACAAATTTCAGAACCTCATCCCCTCTATTATTCATTTCACCATTTTTGAACTACAAAAGCTCAAAGTGCACATTAATGGAGTTTTGAAGGTTCTAATAGCTTTACTTGTGCATTTGGAACAAGATTGAGGGTTGATCTGAAGATACTTTGTGGATTGGAGCTATTTGGAAGCCATTTCAGTAGCTAAGAAACAAAGAATTCGAAATTGGAACTGTGGGTTACGGTTTGAAGCGATTCGGACGATTACGGGGATTGTTCGTGTTGGTACTTTTCGATTATTTCGCGTGAAGACTCGTTCATTAGTGATTTCATCAACTAGGTGAGTTTTACTCGCGTTTAGGGAATTTACACTTTAAATTGATTGTGTTGAAATTCTGGAATCGGTTGTTGTTTTGGTTCCGAAAGGATTTTAAAGTCAAAAAACCGAATTTTAGAAAAACATCGTTTACGGTTTAATTTTCCAAATATACTTTGTTGTGTGATTTGAAACTTGTGTTGAATTGACTTGTATTGTGTGGAAAATCTCTGTTTTGATGCTGGAATTGGATTGGGTTTCGGATTGGACGCGATCGGAGAAACAAAACAAACGAAATGAACGAAATGTGAACCTGCTACAGCAGCACGGGTCGTGCTGATTTCTGCACGGGTCGTGCAACTTATCAGATTGGCTGGAAAAATAAATTTTCAGCAGCACGGGTCGTGCTGATTTCAGCACGGGTCGTGCCAACTCCTCTGTCTCCGGATGCCAAAAATTTGTTTTGTTGCTCTTTTAGATTCCAAACCACTTCTAATCCTTTTCTCAATCAATTGGGATGATATTTACTTTATAAAAACATGGTTTTAATATGATCAAACTTGGTTTTTAGAAAATGTTTTGAAACTTATAAATGTTTCGAAAAACCGAGTCTAGCCACGTGTGAGAACATATGTTTTTCAAATCAAAACGGAACTTCATGTTCTACTATTGTAGTGGACATGATATATAAATTATATCATATGTGATTGATGGCCCAATGCGGGTATTAAATAAGATTGACGGCCCAATGCGGGTGTGATATATAAATTATATCGAAGTGAGGTGACGACCTCAAGATGTTAGTACACTAGGGAGAGGGAAGTCATGAGCCCTTGAACTAGACCCAAAGATGTAGTCACTGAGATGCATAGGTGATCTGGGTTCATCGCAAACCAAAGAAAAGAAAAAGGGTTTAAGATGTTGTACTAAATTGATGAAAAAAAATAGTGCATAGTCATCAAGAATTGGACTATGAACTATGGAATATAATTGAACCGAGAGCGGTTAGGGGTAACGGTAGAACTCACTGAGATATGTTATCTCACCCTATCATATGTTGTTGTTTTACAGAGAAACAGGGAAAGAAGAAGACAATAAGGCACGAGTAGATGACGTGCACGAGGAGAGGATTTGAAGACTTAGTTATTTCAAGTCTTAGTTTATGTATCTTTCCTTGTTGTCTTTGTACTCGATTAATGACTTGAGCTGTATTAAGTTATTTATCGTTTCCGCTTTCCTTGTGAGGATGTTGAACACTAGGAATTAATGTTGAGGTTATGAACTGTATTCGGTTTATTGATGTACCGACAGGTGATAAATGGGAGATATTTTATAATATCGAACAATTTTAGTTGTGTTCAATATCTAAACAGGAATAATGATCTCTGATGTATGCTAAAGTTGTGCATTCTAATATTTCTACTTATTAGAGATGTTAGGGTGTTACACCAAACAACTTAGTAGACTCGGGTATTTTACTTGAAAAGTGAAATTAAACCTACCAACACTGCTTTATAATAGTCACTAGGGGTATGCATACGCATAGTACCATCGTATTCTTTATATGGATTGACTCAGTCAGAATTTAATTAGCTCGAATATATAAAAAAATAAATACATATAAAATAGTAAAAATATAAAAGTATAATTTTTCATAACAACAACATTACACATAAAAACAAATATAAAAGAAAATATTTTCTTGTTGAGGTAGAAAAGTTGAATAACGATTTATAAAATTAGTTTGTAATGGTAAAAACTCTTATTAAATTGTTAGACTTCAACTCATTTTTTTGACAAAATGATCTCGAACCCTTCAATACTTATTTTCCCGTCGAAGACTTTGATACTATATCGACAAACTTGGTGGAAATCATTAATTATATTATTCTCCTTCAAGACTCAACAGTGAGATAATAACATATTATTTGGCTCAATTTTTGTCCCGTTTTAAATTTGTACAGTAAATTATATTTAGAGTAACAAATATTTTTCCGTGTTTATTTACTTATTGCTGACAATTAATTATCTTCTGCTTTTTATTTATAAGCACAAAATTTTATCATGTGTTTTTTTATGTACCAAGGACAAACTTTTGTCTCGTATATAAGTATTATAAGGAAAATTATCATTTTTATAATTCTTTTATGACATTACAACATTCATAAGTTTAGTTTAGTATTGCAATCTACCTAAATAAACCAGTTTTCATTGTGTTCCAGATTTCTTTTGACCAAACAACTTAGTAGACTCGGGTATTTTACCTGAAAAGTGAAATTAAACCTACCAACACTGCTTTATAATAGTCACTAGGGGTATGCATACGCATAGTACCATCGTATTCTTTATATGGATTGACTCAGTCAGAATTTAATTAGCTCGAATATATAAAAAAATAAATACATATAAAATAGTAAAAATATAAAAGTATAATTTTTCATAACAACAACATTACACATAAAAACAAATATAAAAGAAAATATTTTCTTGTTGAGGTAGAAAAGTTGAATAACGATTTATAAAATTAGTTTGTAATGGTAAAAACTCTTATTAAATTGTTAGACTTCAACTCATTTTTTTGACAAAATGATCTCGAACCCTTCAATACTTATTTTCCCGTCGAAGACTTTGATACTATATCGACAAACTTGGTGGAAATCATTAATTATATTATTCTCCTTCAAGACTCAACAGTGAGATAATAACATATTATTTGGCTCAATTTTTGTCCCGTTTTAAATTTGTACAGTAAATTATATTTAGAGTAACAAATATTTTTCCGTGTTTATTTACTTATTGCTGACAATTAATTATCTTCTGCTTTTTATTTATAAGCACAAAATTTTATCATGTGTTTTTTTATGTACCAAGGACAAACTTTTGTCTCGTATATAAGTATTATAAGGAAAATTATCATTTTTATAATTCTTTTATGACATTACAACATTCATAAGTTTAGTTTAGTATTGCAATCTACCTAAATAAACCAGTTTTCATTGTGTTCCAGATTTCTTTTGACCAAACAACTTAGTAGACTCGGGTATTTTACCTGAAAAGTGAAATTAAACCTACCAACACTGCTTTATAATAGTCACTAGGGGTATGCATACGCATAGTACCATCGTATTCTTTATATGGATTGACTCAGTCAGAATTTAATTAGCTCGAATATATAAAAAAATAAATACATATAAAATAGTAAAAATATAAAAGTATAATTTTTCATAACAACAACATTACACATAAAAACAAATATAAAAGAAAATATTTTCTTGTTGAGGTAGAAAAGTTGAATAACGATTTATAAAATTAGTTTGTAATGGTAAAAACTCTTATTAAATTGTTAGACTTCAACTCATTTTTTTGACAAAATGATCTCGAACCCTTCAATACTTATTTTCCCGTCGAAGACTTTGATACTATATCGACAAACTTGGTGGAAATCATTAATTATATTATTCTCCTTCAAGACTCAACAGTGAGATAATAACATATTATTTGGCTCAATTTTTGTCCCGTTTTAAATTTGTAGAGTAAATTATATTTAGAGTAACAAATATTTTTCCGTGTTTATTTACTTATTGCTGACAATTAATTATCTTCTGCTTTTTATTTATAAGCACAAAATTTTATCATGTGTTTTTTTATGTACCAAGGACAAACTTTTGTCTCGTATATAAGTATTATAAGGAAAATTATCATTTTTATAATTCTTTTATGACATTACAACATTCATAAGTTTAGTTTAGTATTGCAATCTACCTAAATAAACCAGTTTTCATTGTGTTCCAGATTTCTTTTGACCAAACAACTTAGTAGACTCGGGTATTTTACCTGAAAAGTGAAATTAAACCTACCAACACTGCTTTATAATAGTCACTAGGGGTATGCATACGCATAGTACCATCGTATTCTTTATATGGATTGACTCAGTCAGAATTTAATTAGCTCGAATATATAAAAAAATAAATACATATAAAATAGTAAAAATATAAAAGTATAATTTTTCATAACAACAACATTACACATAAAAACAAATATAAAAGAAAATATTTTCTTGTTGAGGTAGAAAAGTTGAATAACGATTTATAAAATTAGTTTGTAATGGTAAAAACTCTTATTAAATTGTTAGACTTCAACTCATTTTTTTGACAAAATGATCTCGAACCCTTCAATACTTATTTTCCCGTCGAAGACTTTGATACTATATCGACAAACTTGGTGGAAATCATTAATTATATTATTCTCCTTCAAGACTCAACAGTGAGATAATAACATATTATTTGGCTCAATTTTTGTCCCGTTTTAAATTTGTAGAGTAAATTATATTTAGAGTAACAAATATTTTTCCGTGTTTATTTACTTATTGCTGACAATTAATTATCTTCTGCTTTTTATTTATAAGCACAAAATTTTATCATGTGTTTTTTTATGTACCAAGGACAAACTTTTGTCGCGTATATAAGTATTATAAGGAAAATTATCATTTTTATAATTCTTTTATGACATTACAACATTCATAAGTTTAGTTTAGTATTGCAATCTACCTAAATAAACCAGTTTTCATTGTGTTCCAGATTTCTTTTGACCAAACAACTTAGTAGACTCGGGTATTTTACCTGAAAAGTGAAATTAAACCTACCAACACTGCTTTATAATAGTCACTAGGGGTATGCATACGCATAGTACCATCGTATTCTTTATATGGATTGACTCAGTCAGAATTTAATTAGCTCGAATATATAAAAAAATAAATACATATAAAATAGTAAAAATATAAAAGTATAATTTTTCATAACAACAACATTACACATAAAAACAAATATAAAAGAAAATATTTTCTTGTTGAGGTAGAAAAGTTGAATAACGATTTATAAAATTAGTTTGTAATGGTAAAAACTCTTATTAAATTGTTAGACTTCAATTCATTTTTTTGACAAAATGATCTCGAACCCTTCAATACTTATTTTCCCGTCGAAGACTTTGATACTATATCGACAAACTTGGTGGAAATCATTAATTATATTATTCTCCTTCAAGACTCAACAGTGAGATAATAACATATTATTTGGCTCAATTTTTGTCCCGTTTTAAATTTGTAGAGTAAATTATATTTAGAGTAACAAATATTTTTCCGTGTTTATTTACTTATTGCTGACAATTAATTATCTTCTGCTTTTTATTTATAAGCACAAAATTTTATCATGTGTTTTTTTATGTACCAAGGACAAACTTTTGTCTCGTATATAAGTATTATAAGGAAAATTATCATTTTTATAATTCTTTTATGACATTACAACATTCATAAGTTTAGTTTAGTATTGCAATCTACCTAAATAAACCAGTTTTCATTGTGTTCCAGATTTCTTTTGACCAAACAACTTAGTAGACTCGGGTATTTTACCTGAAAAGTGAAATTAAACCTACCAACACTGCTTTATAATAGTCACTAGGGGTATGCATACGCATAGTACCATCGTATTCTTTATATGGATTGACTCAGTCAGAATTTAATTAGCTCGAATATATAAAAAAATAAATACATATAAAATAGTAAAAATATAAAAGTATAATTTTTCATAACAACAACATTACACATAAAAACAAATATAAAAGAAAATATTTTCTTGTTGAGGTAGAAAAGTTGAATAACGATTTATAAAATTAGTTTGTAATGGTAAAAACTCTTATTAAATTGTTAGACTTCAACTCATTTTTTTGACAAAATGATCTCGAACCCTTCAATACTTATTTTCCCGTCGAAGACTTTGATACTATATCGACAAACTTGGTGGAAATCATTAATTATATTATTCTCCTTCAAGACTCAACAGTGAGATAATAACATATTATTTGGCTCAATTTTTGTCCCGTTTTAAATTTGTACAGAAAATTATATTTAGAGTAACAAATATTTTTCCGTGTTTATTTACTTATTGCTGACAATTAATTATCTTCTGCTTTTTATTTATAAGCACAAAATTTTATCATGTGTTTTTTTATGTACCAAGGACAAACTTTTGTCTCGTATATAAGTATTATAAGGAAAATTATCATTTTTATAATTCTTTTATGACATTACAACATTCATAAGTTTAGTTTAGTATTGCAATCTACCTAAATAAACCAGTTTTCATTGTGTTCCAGATTTCTTTTGACCAAACAACTTAGTAGACTCGGGTATTTTACCTGAAAAGTGAAATTAAACCTCCCAACACTGCTTTATAATAGTCACTAGGGGTATGCATACGCATAGTACCATCGTATTCTTTATATGGATTGACTCAGTCAGAATTTAATTAGCTCGAATATATAAAAAAATAAATACATATAAAATAGTAAAAATATAAAAGTATAATTTTTCATAACAACAACATTACACATAAAAACAAATATAAAAGAAAATATTTTCTTGTTGAGGTAGAAAAGTTGAATAACGATTTATAAAATTAGTTTGTAATGGTAAAAACTCTTATTAAATTGTTAGACTTCAACTCATTTTTTTGACAAAATGATCTCGAACCCTTCAATACTTATTTTCCCGTCGAAGACTTTGATACTATATCGACAAACTTGGTGGAAATCATTAATTATATTATTCTCCTTCAAGACTCAACAGTGAGATAATAACATATTATTTGGCTCAATTTTTGTCCCGTTTTAAATTTGTACAGTAAATTATATTTAGAGTAACAAATATTTTTCCGTGTTTATTTACTTATTGCTGACAATTAATTATCTTCTGCTTTTTATTTATAAGCACAAAATTTTATCATGTGTTTTTTTATGTACCAAGGACAAACTTTTGTCTCGTATATAAGTATTATAAGGAAAATTATCATTTTTATAATTCTTTTATGACATTACAACATTCATAAGTTTAGTTTAGTATTGCAATCTACCTAAATAAACCAGTTTTCATTGTGTTCCAGATTTCTTTTGACCAAACAACTTAGTAGACTCGGGTATTTTACCTGAAAAGTGAAATTAAACCTACCAACACTGCTTTATAATAGTCACTAGGGGTATGCATACGCATAGTACCATCGTATTCTTTATATGGATTGACTCAGTCAGAATTTAATTAGCTCGAATATATAAAAAAATAAATACATATAAAATAGTAAAAATATAAAAGTATAATTTTTCATAACAACAACATTACACATAAAAACAAATATAAAAGAAAATATTTTCTTGTTGAGGTAGAAAAGTTGAATAACGATTTATAAAATTAGTTTGTAATGGTAAAAACTCTTATTAAATTGTTAGACTTCAACTCATTTTTTTGACAAAATGATCTCGAACCCTTCAATACTTATTTTCCCGTCGAAGACTTTGATACTATATCGACAAACTTGGTGGAAATCATTAATTATATTATTCTCCTTCAAGACTCAACAGTGAGATAATAACATATTATTTGGCTCAATTTTTGTCCCGTTTTAAATTTGTACAGTAAATTATATTTAGAGTAACAAATATTTTTCCGTGTTTATTTACTTATTGCTGACAATTAATTATCTTCTGCTTTTTATTTATAAGCACAAAATTTTATCATGTGTTTTTTTATGTACCAAGGACAAACTTTTGTCTCGTATATAAGTATTATAAGGAAAATTATCATTTTTATAATTCTTTTATGACATTACAACATTCATAAGTTTAGTTTAGTATTGCAATCTACCTAAATAAACCAGTTTTCATTGTGTTCCAGATTTCTTTTGACCAAACAACTTAGTAGACTCGGGTATTTTACCTGAAAAGTGAAATTAAACCTACCAACACTGCTTTATAATAGTCACTAGGGGTATGCATACGCATAGTACCATCGTATTCTTTATATGGATTGACTCAGTCAGAATTTAATTAGCTCGAATATATAAAAAAATAAATACATATAAAATAGTAAAAATATAAAAGTATAATTTTTCATAACAACAACATTACACATAAAAACAAATATAAAAGAAAATATTTTCTTGTTGAGGTAGAAAAGTTGAATAACGATTTATAAAATTAGTTTGTAATGGTAAAAACTCTTATTAAATTGTTAGACTTCAACTCATTTTTTTGACAAAATGATCTCGAACCCTTCAATACTTATTTTCCCGTCGAAGACTTTGATACTATATCGACAAACTTGGTGGAAATCATTAATTATATTATTCTCCTTCAAGACTCAACAGTGAGATAATAACATATTATTTGGCTCAATTTTTGTCCCGTTTTAAATTTGTACAGTAAATTATATTTAGAGTAACAAATATTTTTCCGTGTTTATTTACTTATTGCTGACAATTAATTATCTTCTGCTTTTTATTTATAAGCACAAAATTTTATCATGTGTTTTTTTATGTACCAAGGACAAACTTTTGTCGCGTATATAAGTATTATAAGGAAAATTATCATTTTTATAATTCTTTTATGACATTACAACATTCATAAGTTTAGTTTAGTATTGCAATCTACCTAAATAAACCAGTTTTCATTGTGTTCCAGATTTCTTTTGACCAAACAACTTAGTAGACTCGGGTATTTTACCTGAAAAGTGAAATTAAACCTACCAACACTGCTTTATAATAGTCACTAGGGGTATGCATACGCATAGTACCATCGTATTCTTTATATGGATTGACTCAGTCAGAATTTAATTAGCTCGAATATATAAAAAAATAAATACATATAAAATAGTAAAAATATAAAAGTATAATTTTTCATAACAACAACATTACACATAAAAACAAATATAAAAGAAAATATTTTCTTGTTGAGGTAGAAAAGTTGAATAACGATTTATAAAATTAGTTTGTAATGGTAAAAACTCTTATTAAATTGTTAGACTTCAACTCATTTTTTTGACAAAATGATCTCGAACCTGTAACACCCTAACATCTCTAATAAGTAGAAATATTAGAATGCACAACTTTAGCATACATCAGAGATCATTATTCCTGTTTAGATATTGAACACAACTAAAATTGTTCGATATTATAAAATATCTCCCATTTATCACCTGTCGGTACATCAATAAACCGAATACAGTTCATAACCTCAACATTAATTCCTAGTGTTCAACATCCTCACAAGGAAAGCGGAAACGATAAATAACTTAATACAGCTCAAGTCATTAATCGAGTACAAAGACAACAAGGAAAGATACATAAACTAAGACTTGAAATAACTAAGTCTTCAAATCCTCTCCTCGTGCACGTCATCTACTCGTGCCTGATTGTCTTCTTCTTTTCCTGTTTCTCTGTAAAACAACAACATATGATAGGGTGAGATAACATATCTCAGTGAGTTCTACCGTTACCCCTAACCGCTCTCGGTTCAATTATATTTCATAGTTCATAGTCCAATTCTTGATGACTATGCACTATTCTTTTTCATCAATTTAGTACAACATCTTAAACCCTTTTTCTTTTCTTTGGTTTGCGATGAACCCAGATCACCTATGCATCTCAGTGACTACATCTTTGGGTCTAGTTCAAGGGCTCATGACTTCCCTCTCCCTAGTGTACTAACATCTTGAGGTCGTCACCTCACTTCGATATAATTTATATATCACACCCGCATTGGGCCGTCAATCTTATTTAATACCCGCATTGGGCCATCAATCACATATGATATAATTTATATATCATGTCCACTACAATAGTAGAACATGAAGTTCCGTTTTGATTTGAAAAACATATGTTCTCACACGTGGCTAGACTCGGTTTTTCGAAACATTTATAAGTTTCAAAACATTTTCTAAAAACCAAGTTTGATCATATTAAAACCATGTTTTTATAAAGTAAATATCATCCCAATTGATTGAGAAAAGGATTAGAAGTGGTTTGGAATCTAAAAGAGCAACAAAACAAATTTTTGGCATCCGGAGACAGAGGAGTTGGCACGACCCGTGCAGAAATCAGCACGACCCGTGCTGCTGAAAATTTATTTTTCCAGCCAATCTGATAAGTTGCACGACCCGTGCAGAAATCAGCACGACCCGTGCTGCTGTAGCAGGTTCACATTTCGTTCATTTCGTTTGTTTTGTTTCTCCGATCGCGTCCAATCCGAAACCCAATCCAATTCCAGCATCAAAACAGAGATTTTCCACACAATACAAGTCAATTCAACACAAGTTTCAAATCACACAACAAAGTATATTTGGAAAATTAAACCGTAAACGATATTTGTCTAAAATTCGGTTTTTGACTTTAAAACCATTTCGAAACCAACACATCAATCGATTCCAGAATTTCAACACAATCAATTTAAAGTATAAATTCCCTAAACGTGAGTAAAACTCACCGGTTCAACAAAATAGAGACAAATTTCGTTGTCACCCGAAACAAGCAACCGAAATTACTCAAACGATCCCCGTAATCACGAACTTGCTTCCAAACTATAACTACAGCTCCTAGGGTTCAGAAAGGGCAAAGGGGAAATAGAAGGAATTAGCTTTTCAAACTTGCATCAGTGAAAAGGAAATCAAAAATGGAAGAGAGTGGACTATGGAAGTCTCACCTTCAAGAAGAAATTGAACTTTTGCTCTCCTCCTCTTCTCCTCCTTCTTCACGTTTTCTTTCTCTTCTCTCTCTATTCTTCTTTCTTTCTTTGCTTCTGAATTTTGAGAGAGAAGGTGAGATGAGTCTCATGGTTAAATGAGATGAGAGTGTAATTGAGAGGAAATTGACCAAAATACCCTTATTTCAATTTTTTCACTTAAACTCTCATTTTAACCCAATTTCTCTCCAAATTATCACATAATTCATATACTAAGGCATTTTAATCTTGTGACTTAGCCAATATATAATGCTTTCTCGACTATCCCATATTCATATCTTGATTTATTTTTCACTTCGAATAATAAATCACTCGTTAATTCCATAAATTGAATTTAACGAAGTTAGGGATGTTACAATCACCCCAACTTTTAAAATTTTGTCCTCAAAATTAAAAAAGACATACCTTAATGGAATAAATAGGGATATCGAGTCCGCATGTCTTCTTCCAATTCCCATGTAGCTCCATCAGTCGAAAAACCGTCCCAAACGATTTTGACTATGGGAATTGTCCTTGTCCGCAAAGTTTTTTCACCGTGTTCCAAGATATATCTAGGATAAGGTTGGAAAGAGAGATCCGGTCGGAGGTCAATCACTTCAAAATCCAATGGCTGATCCGGGTCGGGAATATACTTTCTCAATTGAGATACATGAAAAACATCATGAAGATTTGATAGGGCTGGTGGTAAAGCAAGGCGATACGCAACTGGCCCAATACGCTCGATGATTTGGAAAGGTCCAGTATACCGAGGACTGAGCTTCTTGGCTCGTAAAGCTCTACCTGTACCTATGGTTGGAGAAACTCTCAAAAATACATGATCACCAACATCAAATTCTAAAGGCCTCCTTCTTTTGTCAGCATAGCTCTTTTGCCGACTCTGAGCAGCTTTCATTCTGTCTTGAATTTGCCTTACCTTCACAGTGGTTTCATCAATCATCTCAGGTCCCAACAGTCGGTTTTCACCTACCTCCCACCAACACAACGGAGTTCTACACTTCCTCCCATATAGTGCTTCAAATGGTGCCATTCCTATACTGGAATGATAACTATTATTGTAAGCGAATTCAACTAATGGAAGATGATCTTCAAATGGTGCCATTCCTAACGATTTATAAAATTAGTTTGTAATGGTAAAAACTCTTATTAAATTGTTAGACTTCAACTCATTTTTTTGACAAAATGATCTCGAACCCTTCAATACTTATTTTCCCGTCGAAGACTTTGATACTATATCGACAAACTTGGTGGAAATCATTAATTATATTATTCTCCTTCAAGACTCAACAGTGAGATAATAACATATTATTTGGCTCAATTTTTGTCCCGTTTTAAATTTGTACAGTAAATTATATTTAGAGTAACAAATATTTTTCCGTGTTTATTTACTTATTGCTGACAATTAATTATCTTCTGCTTTTTATTTATAAGCACAAAATTTTATCATGTGTTTTTTTATGTACCAAGGACAAACTTTTGTCTCGTATATAAGTATTATAAGGAAAATTATCATTTTTATAATTCTTTTATGACATTACAACATTCATAAGTTTAGTTTAGTATTGCAATCTACCTAAATAAACCAGTTTTCATTGTGTTCCAGATTTCTTTTGACCAAACAACTTAGTAGACTCGGGTATTTTACCTGAAAAGTGAAATTAAACCTACCAACACTGCTTTATAATAGTCACTAGGGGTATGCATACGCATAGTACCATCGTATTCTTTATATGGATTGACTCAGTCAGAATTTAATTAGCTCGAATATATAAAAAAATAAAAACATATAAAATAGTAAAAATATAAAAGTATAATTTTTCATAACAACAACATTACACATAAAAACAAATATAAAAGAAAATATTTTCTTGTTGAGGTAGAAAAGTTGAATAACGATTTATAAAATTAGTTTGTAATGGTAAAAACTCTTATTAAATTGTTAGACTTCAACTCATTTTTTTGACAAAATGATCTCGAACCCTTCAATACTTATTTTCCCGTCGAAGACTTTGATACTATATCGACAAACTTGGTGGAAATCATTAATTATATTATTCTCCTTCAAGACTCAACAGTGAGATAATAACATATTATTTGGCTCAATTTTTGTCCCGTTTTAAATTTGTACAGTAAATTATATTTAGAGTAACAAATATTTTTCCGTGTTTATTTACTTATTGCTGACAATTAATTATCTTCTGCTTTTTATTTATAAGCACAAAATTTTATCATGTGTTTTTTTATGTACCAAGGACAAACTTTTGTCTCGTATATAAGTATTATAAGGAAAATTATCATTTTTATAATTCTTTTATGACATTACAACATTCATAAGTTTAGTTTAGTATTGCAATCTACCTAAATAAACCAGTTTTCATTGTGTTCCAGATTTCTTTTGACCAAACAACTTAGTAGACTCGGGTATTTTACCTGAAAAGTGAAATTAAACCTACCAACACTGCTTTATAATAGTCACTAGGGGTATGCATACGCATAGTACCATCGTATTCTTTATATGGATTGACTCAGTCAGAATTTAATTAGCTCGAATATATAAAAAAATAAATACATATAAAATAGTAAAAATATAAAAGTATAATTTTTCATAACAACAACATTACACATAAAAACAAATATAAAAGAAAATATTTTCTTGTTGAGGTAGAAAAGTTGAATAACGATTTATAAAATTAGTTTGTAATGGTAAAAACTCTTATTAAATTGTTAGACTTCAACTCATTTTTTTGACAAAATGATCTCGAACCCTTCAATACTTATTTTCCCGTCGAAGACTTTGATACTATATCGACAAACTTGGTGGAAATCATTAATTATATTATTCTCCTTCAAGACTCAACAGTGAGATAATAACATATTATTTGGCTCAATTTTTGTCCCGTTTTAAATTTGTACAGTAAATTATATTTAGAGTAACAAATATTTTTCCGTGTTTATTTACTTATTGCTGACAATTAATTATCTTCTGCTTTTTATTTATAAGCACAAAATTTTATCATGTGTTTTTTTATGTACCAAGGACAAACTTTTGTCTCGTATATAAGTATTATAAGGAAAATTATCATTTTTATAATTCTTTTATGACATTACAACATTCATAAGTTTAGTTTAGTATTGCAATCTACCTAAATAAACCAGTTTTCATTGTGTTCCAGATTTCTTTTGACCAAACAACTTAGTAGACTCGGGTATTTTACCTGAAAAGTGAAATTAAACCTACCAACACTGCTTTATAATAGTCACTAGGGGTATGCATACGCATAGTACCATCGTATTCTTTATATGGATTGACTCAGTCAGAATTTAATTAGCTCGAATATATAAAAAAATAAATACATATAAAATAGTAAAAATATAAAAGTATAATTTTTCATAACAACAACATTACACATAAAAACAAATATAAAAGAAAATATTTTCTTGTTGAGGTAGAAAAGTTGAATAACGATTTATAAAATTAGTTTGTAATGGTAAAAACTCTTATTAAATTGTTAGACTTCAACTCATTTTTTTGACAAAATGATCTCGAACCCTTCAATACTTATTTTCCCGTCGAAGACTTTGATACTATATCGACAAACTTGGTGGAAATCATTAATTATATTATTCTCCTTCAAGACTCAACAGTGAGATAATAACATATTATTTGGCTCAATTTTTGTCCCGTTTTAAATTTGTACAGTAAATTATATTTAGAGTAACAAATATTTTTCCGTGTTTATTTACTTATTGCTGACAATTAATTATCTTCTGCTTTTTATTTATAAGCACAAAATTTTATCATGTGTTTTTTTATGTACCAAGGACAAACTTTTGTCTCGTATATAAGTATTATAAGGAAAATTATCATTTTTATAATTCTTTTATGACATTACAACATTCATAAGTTTAGTTTAGTATTGCAATCTACCTAAATAAACCAGTTTTCATTGTGTTCCAGATTTCTTTTACCCAAACAACTTAGTAGACTCGGGTATTTTACCTGAAAAGTGAAATTAAACCTGCCAACACTGCTTTATAATAGTCACTAGGGGTATGCATACGCATAGTACCATCGTATTCTTTATATGGATTGACTCAGTCAGAATTTAATTAGCTCGAATATATAAAAAAATAAATACATATAAAATAGTAAAAATATAAAAGTATAATTTTTCATAACAACAACATTACACATAAAAACAAATATAAAAGAAAATATTTTCTTGTTGAGGTAGAAAAGTTGAATAACGATTTATAAAATTAGTTTGTAATGGTAAAAACTCTTATTAAATTGTTAGACTTCAACTCATTTTTTTGACAAAATGATCTCGAACCCTTCAATACTTATTTTCCCGTCGAAGACTTTGATACTATATCGACAAACTTGGTGGAAATCATTAATTATATTATTCTCCTTCAAGACTCAACAGTGAGATAATAACATATTATTTGGCTCAATTTTTGTCCCGTTTTAAATTTGTACAGTAAATTATATTTAGAGTAACAAATATTTTTCCGTGTTTATTTACTTATTGCTGACAATTAATTATCTTCTGCTTTTTATTTATAAGCACAAAATTTTATCATGTGTTTTTTTATGTACCAAGGACAAACTTTTGTCTCGTATATAAGTATTATAAGGAAAATTATCATTTTTATAATTCTTTTATGACATTACAACATTCATAAGTTTAGTTTAGTATTGCAATCTACCTAAATAAACCAGTTTTCATTGTGTTCCAGATTTCTTTTGACCAAACAACTTAGTAGACTCGGGTATTTTACCTGAAAAGTGAAATTAAACCTACCAACACTGCTTTATAATAGTCACTAGGGGTATGCATACGCATAGTACCATCGTATTCTTTATATGGATTGACTCAGTCAGAATTTAATTAGCTCGAATATATAAAAAAATAAATACATATAAAATAGTAAAAATATAAAAGTATAATTTTTCATAACAACAACATTACACATAAAAACAAATATAAAAGAAAATATTTTCTTGTTGAGGTAGAAAAGTTGAATAACGATTTATAAAATTAGTTTGTAATGGTAAAAACTCTTATTAAATTGTTAGACTTCAACTCATTTTTTTGACAAAATGATCTCGAACCCTTCAATACTTATTTTCCCGTCGAAGACTTTGATACTATATCGACAAACTTGGTGGAAATCATTAATTATATTATTCTCCTTCAAGACTCAACAGTGAGATAATAACATATTATTTGGCTCAATTTTTGTCCCGTTTTAAATTTGTACAGTAAATTATATTTAGAGTAACAAATATTTTTCCGTGTTTATTTACTTATTGCTGACAATTAATTATCTTCTGCTTTTTATTTATAAGCACAAAATTTTATCATGTGTTTTTTTATGTACCAAGGACAAACTTTTGTCTCGTATATAAGTATTATAAGGAAAATTATCATTTTTATAATTCTTTTATGACATTACAACATTCATAAGTTTAGTTTAGTATTGCAATCTACCTAAATAAACCAGTTTTCATTGTGTTCCAGATTTCTTTTACCCAAACAACTTAGTAGACTCGGGTATTTTACCTGAAAAGTGAAATTAAACCTGCCAACACTGCTTTATAATAGTCACTAGGGGTATGCATACGCATAGTACCATCGTATTCTTTATATGGATTGACTCAGTCAGAATTTAATTAGCTCGAATATATAAAAAAATAAATACATATAAAATAGTAAAAATATAAAAGTATAATTTTTCATAACAACAACATTACACATAAAAACAAATATAAAAGAAAATATTTTCTTGTTGAGGTAGAAAAGTTGAATAACGATTTATAAAATTAGTTTGTAATGGTAAAAACTCTTATTAAATTGTTAGACTTCAACTCATTTTTTTGACAAAATGATCTCGAACCCTTCAATACTTATTTTCCCGTCGAAGACTTTGATACTATATCGACAAACTTGGTGGAAATCATTAATTATATTATTCTCCTTCAAGACTCAACAGTGAGATAATAACATATTATTTGGCTCAATTTTTGTCCCGTTTTAAATTTGTACAGTAAATTATATTTAGAGTAACAAATATTTTTCCGTGTTTATTTACTTATTGCTGACAATTAATTATCTTCTGCTTTTTATTTATAAGCACAAAATTTTATCATGTGTTTTTTTATGTACCAAGGACAAACTTTTGTCTCGTATATAAGTATTATAAGGAAAATTATCATTTTTATAATTCTTTTATGACATTACAACATTCATAAGTTTAGTTTAGTATTGCAATCTACCTAAATAAACCAGTTTTCATTGTGTTCCAGATTTCTTTTGACCAAACAACTTAGTAGACTCGGGTATTTTACCTGAAAAGTGAAATTAAACCTACCAACACTGCTTTATAATAGTCACTAGGGGTATGCATACGCATAGTACCATCGTATTCTTTATATGGATTGACTCAGTCAGAATTTAATTAGCTCGAATATATAAAAAAATAAATACATATAAAATAGTAAAAATATAAAAGTATAATTTTTCATAACAACAACATTACACATAAAAACAAATATAAAAGAAAATATTTTCTTGTTGAGGTAGAAAAGTTGAATAACGATTTATAAAATTAGTTTGTAATGGTAAAAACTCTTATTAAATTGTTAGACTTCAACTCATTTTTTTGACAAAATGATCTCGAACCCTTCAATACTTATTTTCCCGTCGAAGACTTTGATACTATATCGACAAACTTGGTGGAAATCATTAATTATATTATTCTCCTTCAAGACTCAACAGTGAGATAATAACATATTATTTGGCTCAATTTTTGTCCCGTTTTAAATTTGTAGAGTAAATTATATTTAGAGTAACAAATATTTTTCCGTGTTTATTTACTTATTGCTGACAATTAATTATCTTCTGCTTTTTATTTATAAGCACAAAATTTTATCATGTGTTTTTTTATGTACCAAGGACAAACTTTTGTCTCGTATATAAGTATTATAAGGAAAATTATCATTTTTATAATTCTTTTATGACATTACAACATTCATAAGTTTAGTTTAGTATTGCAATCTACCTAAATAAACCAGTTTTCATTGTGTTCCAGATTTCTTTTGACCAAACAACTTAGTAGACTCGGGTATTTTACCTGAAAAGTGAAATTAAACCTACCAACACTGCTTTATAATAGTCACTAGGGGTATGCATACGCATAGTACCATCGTATTCTTTATATGGATTGACTCAGTCAGAATTTAATTAGCTCGAATATATAAAAAAATAAAAACATATAAAATAGTAAAAATATAAAAGTATAATTTTTCATAACAACAACATTACACATAAAAACAAATATAAAAGAAAATATTTTCTTGTTGAGGTAGAAAAGTTGAATAACGATTTATAAAATTAGTTTGTAATGGTAAAAACTCTTATTAAATTGTTAGACTTCAACTCATTTTTTTGACAAAATGATCTCGAACCCTTCAATACTTATTTTCCCGTCGAAGACTTTGATACTATATCGACAAACTTGGTGGAAATCATTAATTATATTATTCTCCTTCAAGACTCAACAGTGAGATAATAACATATTATTTGGCTCAATTTTTGTCCCGTTTTAAATTTGTACAGTAAATTATATTTAGAGTAACAAATATTTTTCCGTGTTTATTTACTTATTGCTGACAATTAATTATCTTCTGCTTTTTATTTATAAGCACAAAATTTTATCATGTGTTTTTTTATGTACCAAGGACAAACTTTTGTCTCGTATATAAGTATTATAAGGAAAATTATCATTTTTATAATTCTTTTATGACATTACAACATTCATAAGTTTAGTTTAGTATTGCAATCTACCTAAATAAACCAGTTTTCATTGTGTTCCAGATTTCTTTTGACCAAACAACTTAGTAGACTCGGGTATTTTACCTGAAAAGTGAAATTAAACCTACCAACACTGCTTTATAATAGTCACTAGGGGTATGCATACGCATAGTACCATCGTATTCTTTATATGGATTGACTCAGTCAGAATTTAATTAGCTCGAATATATAAAAAAATAAATACATATAAAATAGTAAAAATATAAAAGTATAATTTTTCATAACAACAACATTACACATAAAAACAAATATAAAAGAAAATATTTTCTTGTTGAGGTAGAAAAGTTGAATAACGATTTATAAAATTAGTTTGTAATGGTAAAAACTCTTATTAAATTGTTAGACTTCAACTCATTTTTTTGACAAAATGATCTCGAACCCTTCAATACTTATTTTCCCGTCGAAGACTTTGATACTATATCGACAAACTTGGTGGAAATCATTAATTATATTATTCTCCTTCAAGACTCAACAGTGAGATAATAACATATTATTTGGCTCAATTTTTGTCCCGTTTTAAATTTGTACAGTAAATTATATTTAGAGTAACAAATATTTTTCCGTGTTTATTTACTTATTGCTGACAATTAATTATCTTCTGCTTTTTATTTATAAGCACAAAATTTTATCATGTGTTTTTTTATGTACCAAGGACAAACTTTTGTCTCGTATATAAGTATTATAAGGAAAATTATCATTTTTATAATTCTTTTATGACATTACAACATTCATAAGTTTAGTTTAGTATTGCAATCTACCTAAATAAACCAGTTTTCATTGTGTTCCAGATTTCTTTTGACCAAACAACTTAGTAGACTCGGGTATTTTACCTGAAAAGTGAAATTAAACCTACCAACACTGCTTTATAATAGTCACTAGGGGTATGCATACGCATAGTACCATCGTATTCTTTATATGGATTGACTCAGTCAGAATTTAATTAGCTCGAATATATAAAAAAATAAATACATATAAAATAGTAAAAATATAAAAGTATAATTTTTCATAACAACAACATTACACATAAAAACAAATATAAAAGAAAATATTTTCTTGTTGAGGTAGAAAAGTTGAATAACGATTTATAAAATTAGTTTGTAATGGTAAAAACTCTTATTAAATTGTTAGACTTCAACTCATTTTTTTGACAAAATGATCTCGAACCCTTCAATACTTATTTTCCCGTCGAAGACTTTGATACTATATCGACAAACTTGGTGGAAATCATTAATTATATTATTCTCCTTCAAGACTCAACAGTGAGATAATAACATATTATTTGGCTCAATTTTTGTCCCGTTTTAAATTTGTACAGTAAATTATATTTAGAGTAACAAATATTTTTCCGTGTTTATTTACTTATTGCTGACAATTAATTATCTTCTGCTTTTTATTTATAAGCACAAAATTTTATCATGTGTTTTTTTATGTACCAAGGACAAACTTTTGTCTCGTATATAAGTATTATAAGGAAAATTATCATTTTTATAATTCTTTTATGACATTACAACATTCATAAGTTTAGTTTAGTATTGCAATCTACCTAAATAAACCAGTTTTCATTGTGTTCCAGATTTCTTTTGACCAAACAACTTAGTAGACTCGGGTATTTTACCTGAAAAGTGAAATTAAACCTACCAACACTGCTTTATAATAGTCACTAGGGGTATGCATACGCATAGTACCATCGTATTCTTTATATGGATTGACTCAGTCAGAATTTAATTAGCTCGAATATATAAAAAAATAAATACATATAAAATAGTAAAAATATAAAAGTATAATTTTTCATAACAACAACATTACACATAAAAACAAATATAAAAGAAAATATTTTCTTGTTGAGGTAGAAAAGTTGAATAACGATTTATAAAATTAGTTTGTAATGGTAAAAACTCTTATTAAATTGTTAGACTTCAACTCATTTTTTTGACAAAATGATCTCGAACCCTTCAATACTTATTTTCCCGTCGAAGACTTTGATACTATATCGACAAACTTGGTGGAAATCATTAATTATATTATTCTCCTTCAAGACTCAACAGTGAGATAATAACATATTATTTGGCTCAATTTTTGTCCCGTTTTAAATTTGTACAGTAAATTATATTTAGAGTAACAAATATTTTTCCGTGTTTATTTACTTATTGCTGACAATTAATTATCTTCTGCTTTTTATTTATAAGCACAAAATTTTATCATGTGTTTTTTTATGTACCAAGGACAAACTTTTGTCTCGTATATAAGTATTATAAGGAAAATTATCATTTTTATAATTCTTTTATGACATTACAACATTCATAAGTTTAGTTTAGTATTGCAATCTACCTAAATAAACCAGTTTTCATTGTGTTCCAGATTTCTTTTGACCAAACAACTTAGTAGACTCGGGTATTTTACCTGAAAAGTGAAATTAAACCTACCAACACTGCTTTATAATAGTCACTAGGGGTATGCATACGCATAGTACCATCGTATTCTTTATATGGATTGACTCAGTCAGAATTTAATTAGCTCGAATATATAAAAAAATAAATACATATAAAATAGTAAAAATATAAAAGTATAATTTTTCATAACAACAACATTACACATAAAAACAAATATAAAAGAAAATATTTTCTTGTTGAGGTAGAAAAGTTGAATAACGATTTATAAAATTAGTTTGTAATGGTAAAAACTCTTATTAAATTGTTAGACTTCAACTCATTTTTTTGACAAAATGATCTCGAACCCTTCAATACTTATTTTCCCGTCGAAGACTTTGATACTATATCGACAAACTTGGTGGAAATCATTAATTATATTATTCTCCTTCAAGACTCAACAGTGAGATAATAACATATTATTTGGCTCAATTTTTGTCCCGTTTTAAATTTGTACAGTAAATTATATTTAGAGTAACAAATATTTTTCCGTGTTTATTTACTTATTGCTGACAATTAATTATCTTCTGCTTTTTATTTATAAGCACAAAATTTTATCATGTGTTTTTTTATGTACCAAGGACAAACTTTTGTCTCGTATATAAGTATTATAAGGAAAATTATCATTTTTATAATTCTTTTATGACATTACAACATTCATAAGTTTAGTTTAGTATTGCAATCTACCTAAATAAACCAGTTTTCATTGTGTTCCAGATTTCTTTTGACCAAACAACTTAGTAGACTCGGGTATTTTACCTGAAAAGTGAAATTAAACCTACCAACACTGCTTTATAATAGTCACTAGGGGTATGCATACGCATAGTACCATCGTATTCTTTATATGGATTGACTCAGTCAGAATTTAATTAGCTCGAATATATAAAAAAATAAATACATATAAAATAGTAAAAATATAAAAGTATAATTTTTCATAACAACAACATTACACATAAAAACAAATATAAAAGAAAATATTTTCTTGTTGAGGTAGAAAAGTTGAATAACGATTTATAAAATTAGTTTGTAATGGTAAAAACTCTTATTAAATTGTTAGACTTCAACTCATTTTTTTGACAAAATGATCTCGAACCCTTCAATACTTATTTTCCCGTCGAAGACTTTGATACTATATCGACAAACTTGGTGGAAATCATTAATTATATTATTCTCCTTCAAGACTCAACAGTGAGATAATAACATATTATTTGGCTCAATTTTTGTCCCGTTTTAAATTTGTACAGTAAATTATATTTAGAGTAACAAATATTTTTCCGTGTTTATTTACTTATTGCTGACAATTAATTATCTTCTGCTTTTTATTTATAAGCACAAAATTTTATCATGTGTTTTTTTATGTACCAAGGACAAACTTTTGTCTCGTATATAAGTATTATAAGGAAAATTATCATTTTTATAATTCTTTTATGACATTACAACATTCATAAGTTTAGTTTAGTATTGCAATCTACCTAAATAAACCAGTTTTCATTGTGTTCCAGATTTCTTTTGACCAAACAACTTAGTAGACTCGGGTATTTTACCTGAAAATTGAAATTAAACCTACCAACACTGCTTTATAATAGTCACTAGGGGTATGCATACGCATAGTACCATCGTATTCTTTATATGGATTGACTCAGTCAGAATTTAATTAGCTCGAATATATAAAAAAATAAATACATATAAAATAGTAAAAATATAAAAGTATAATTTTTCATAACAACAACATTACACATAAAAACAAATATAAAAGAAAATATTTTCTTGTTGAGGTAGAAAAGTTGAATAACGATTTATAAAATTAGTTTGTAATGGTAAAAACTCTTATTAAATTGTTAGACTTCAACTCATTTTTTTGACAAAATGATCTCGAACCCTTCAATACTTATTTTCCCGTCGAAGACTTTGATACTATATCGACAAACTTGGTGGAAATCATTAATTATATTATTCTCCTTCAAGACTCAACAGTGAGATAATAACATATTATTTGGCTCAATTTTTGTCCCGTTTTAAATTTGTAGAGTAAATTATATTTAGAGTAACAAATATTTTTCCGTGTTTATTTACTTATTGCTGACAATTAATTATCTTCTGCTTTTTATTTATAAGCACAAAATTTTATCATGTGTTTTTTTATGTACCAAGGACAAACTTTTGTCTCGTATATAAGTATTATAAGGAAAATTATCATTTTTATAATTCTTTTATGACATTACAACATTCATAAGTTTAGTTTAGTATTGCAATCTACCTAAATAAACCAGTTTTCATTGTGTTCCAGATTTCTTTTGACCAAACAACTTAGTAGACTCGGGTATTTTACCTGAAAAGTGAAATTAAACCTACCAACACTGCTTTATAATAGTCACTAGGGGTATGCATACGCATAGTACCATCGTATTCTTTATATGGATTGACTCAGTCAGAATTTAATTAGCTCGAATATATAAAAAAATAAAAACATATAAAATAGTAAAAATATAAAAGTATAATTTTTCATAACAACAACATTACACATAAAAACAAATATAAAAGAAAATATTTTCTTGTTGAGGTAGAAAAGTTGAATAACGATTTATAAAATTAGTTTGTAATGGTAAAAACTCTTATTAAATTGTTAGACTTCAACTCATTTTTTTGACAAAATGATCTCGAACCCTTCAATACTTATTTTCCCGTCGAAGACTTTGATACTATATCGACAAACTTGGTGGAAATCATTAATTATATTATTCTCCTTCAAGACTCAACAGTGAGATAATAACATATTATTTGGCTCAATTTTTGTCCCGTTTTAAATTTGTACAGTAAATTATATTTAGAGTAACAAATATTTTTCCGTGTTTATTTACTTATTGCTGACAATTAATTATCTTCTGCTTTTTATTTATAAGCACAAAATTTTATCATGTGTTTTTTTATGTACCAAGGACAAACTTTTGTCTCGTATATAAGTATTATAAGGAAAATTATCATTTTTATAATTCTTTTATGACATTACAACATTCATAAGTTTAGTTTAGTATTGCAATCTACCTAAATAAACCAGTTTTCATTGTGTTCCAGATTTCTTTTGACCAAACAACTTAGTAGACTCGGGTATTTTACCTGAAAAGTGAAATTAAACCTACCAACACTGCTTTATAATAGTCACTAGGGGTATGCATACGCATAGTACCATCGTATTCTTTATATGGATTGACTCAGTCAGAATTTAATTAGCTCGAATATATAAAAAAATAAATACATATAAAATAGTAAAAATATAAAAGTATAATTTTTCATAACAACAACATTACACATAAAAACAAATATAAAAGAAAATATTTTCTTGTTGAGGTAGAAAAGTTGAATAACGATTTATAAAATTAGTTTGTAATGGTAAAAACTCTTATTAAATTGTTAGACTTCAACTCATTTTTTTGACAAAATGATCTCGAACCCTTCAATACTTATTTTCCCGTCGAAGACTTTGATACTATATCGACAAACTTGGTGGAAATCATTAATTATATTATTCTCCTTCAAGACTCAACAGTGAGATAATAACATATTATTTGGCTCAATTTTTGTCCCGTTTTAAATTTGTACAGTAAATTATATTTAGAGTAACAAATATTTTTCCGTGTTTATTTACTTATTGCTGACAATTAATTATCTTCTGCTTTTTATTTATAAGCACAAAATTTTATCATGTGTTTTTTTATGTACCAAGGACAAACTTTTGTCTCGTATATAAGTATTATAAGGAAAATTATCATTTTTATAATTCTTTTATGACATTACAACATTCATAAGTTTAGTTTAGTATTGCAATCTACCTAAATAAACCAGTTTTCATTGTGTTCCAGATTTCTTTTGACCAAACAACTTAGTAGACTCGGGTATTTTACCTGAAAAGTGAAATTAAACCTACCAACACTGCTTTATAATAGTCACTAGGGGTATGCATACGCATAGTACCATCGTATTCTTTATATGGATTGACTCAGTCAGAATTTAATTAGCTCGAATATATAAAAAAATAAATACATATAAAATAGTAAAAATATAAAAGTATAATTTTTCATAACAACAACATTACACATAAAAACAAATATAAAAGAAAATATTTTCTTGTTGAGGTAGAAAAGTTGAATAACGATTTATAAAATTAGTTTGTAATGGTAAAAACTCTTATTAAATTGTTAGACTTCAACTCATTTTTTTGACAAAATGATCTCGAACCCTTCAATACTTATTTTCCCGTCGAAGACTTTGATACTATATCGACAAACTTGGTGGAAATCATTAATTATATTATTCTCCTTCAAGACTCAACAGTGAGATAATAACATATTATTTGGCTCAATTTTTGTCCCGTTTTAAATTTGTAGAGTAAATTATATTTAGAGTAACAAATATTTTTCCGTGTTTATTTACTTATTGCTGACAATTAATTATCTTCTGCTTTTTATTTATAAGCACAAAATTTTATCATGTGTTTTTTTATGTACCAAGGACAAACTTTTGTCTCGTATATAAGTATTATAAGGAAAATTATCATTTTTATAATTCTTTTATGACATTACAACATTCATAAGTTTAGTTTAGTATTGCAATCTACCTAAATAAACCAGTTTTCATTGTGTTCCAGATTTCTTTTACCCAAACAACTTAGTAGACTCGGGTATTTTACCTGAAAAGTGAAATTAAACCTGCCAACACTGCTTTATAATAGTCACTAGGGGTATGCATACGCATAGTACCATCGTATTCTTTATATGGATTGACTCAGTCAGAATTTAATTAGCTCGAATATATAAAAAAATAAATACATATAAAATAGTAAAAATATAAAAGTATAATTTTTCATAACAACAACATTACACATAAAAACAAATATAAAAGAAAATATTTTCTTGTTGAGGTAGAAAAGTTGAATAACGATTTATAAAATTAGTTTGTAATGGTAAAAACTCTTATTAAATTGTTAGACTTCAACTCATTTTTTTGACAAAATGATCTCGAACCCTTCAATACTTATTTTCCCGTCGAAGACTTTGATACTATATCGACAAACTTGGTGGAAATCATTAATTATATTATTCTCCTTCAAGACTCAACAGTGAGATAATAACATATTATTTGGCTCAATTTTTGTCCCGTTTTAAATTTGTACAGTAAATTATATTTAGAGTAACAAATATTTTTCCGTGTTTATTTACTTATTGCTGACAATTAATTATCTTCTGCTTTTTATTTATAAGCACAAAATTTTATCATGTGTTTTTTTATGTACCAAGGACAAACTTTTGTCTCGTATATAAGTATTATAAGGAAAATTATCATTTTTATAATTCTTTTATGACATTACAACATTCATAAGTTTAGTTTAGTATTGCAATCTACCTAAATAAACCAGTTTTCATTGTGTTCCAGATTTCTTTTGACCAAGCAACTTATTAGACTCGGGTATTTTACCTGAAAAGTGAAATTAAACCTACCAACACTGCTTTATAATAGTCACTAGGGGTATGCATACGCATAGTACCATCGTATTCTTTATATGGATTGACTCAGTCAGAATTTAATTAGCTCGAATATATAAAAAAATAAATACATATAAAATAGTAAAAATATAAAAGTATAATTTTTCATAACAACAACATTACACATAAAAACAAATATAAAAGAAAATATTTTCTTGTTGAGGTAGAAAAGTTGAATAACGATTTATAAAATTAGTTTGTAATGGTAAAAACTCTTATTAAATTGTTAGACTTCAACTCATTTTTTTGACAAAATGATCTCGAACCCTTCAATACTTATTTTCCCG
Source organism: Astragalus glycyphyllos (assembly GCA_963573325.1). Taxonomy (NCBI): domain Eukaryota; kingdom Viridiplantae; phylum Streptophyta; class Magnoliopsida; order Fabales; family Fabaceae; genus Astragalus; species Astragalus glycyphyllos. The sequence goes on from OY754307.1 coordinate 45,136,046, forward strand.
TCGAAGACTTTGATACTATATCGACAAACTTGGTGGAAATCATTAATTATATTATTCTCCTTCAAGACTCAACAGTGAGATAATAACATATTATTTGGCTCAATTTTTGTCCCGTTTTAAATTTGTACAGTAAATTATATTTAGAGTAACAAATATTTTTCCGTGTTTATTTACTTATTGCTGACAATTAATTATCTTCTGCTTTTTATTTATAAGCACAAAATTTTATCATGTGTTTTTTTATGTACCAAGGACAAACTTTTGTCTCGTATATAAGTATTATAAGGAAAATTATCATTTTTATAATTCTTTTATGACATTACAACATTCATAAGTTTAGTTTAGTATTGCAATCTACCTAAATAAACCAGTTTTCATTGTGTTCCAGATTTCTTTTGACCAAACAACTTAGTAGACTCGGGTATTTTACCTGAAAAGTGAAATTAAACCTACCAACACTGCTTTATAATAGTCACTAGGGGTATGCATACGCATAGTACCATCGTATTCTTTATATGGATTGACTCAGTCAGAATTTAATTAGCTCGAATATATAAAAAAATAAATACATATAAAATAGTAAAAATATAAAAGTATAATTTTTCATAACAACAACATTACACATAAAAACAAATATAAAAGAAAATATTTTCTTGTTGAGGTAGAAAAGTTGAATAACGATTTATAAAATTAGTTTGTAATGGTAAAAACTCTTATTAAATTGTTAGACTTCAACTCATTTTTTTGACAAAATGATCTCGAACCCTTCAATACTTATTTTCCCGTCGAAGACTTTGATACTATATCGACAAACTTGGTGGAAATCATTAATTATATTATTCTCCTTCAAGACTCAACAGTGAGATAATAACATATTATTTGGCTCAATTTTTGTCCCGTTTTAAATTTGTACAGTAAATTATATTTAGAGTAACAAATATTTTTCCGTGTTTATTTACTTATTGCTGACAATTAATTATCTTCTGCTTTTTATTTATAAGCACAAAATTTTATCATGTGTTTTTTTATGTACCAAGGACAAACTTTTGTCTCGTATATAAGTATTATAAGGAAAATTATCATTTTTATAATTCTTTTATGACATTACAACATTCATAAGTTTAGTTTAGTATTGCAATCTACCTAAATAAACCAGTTTTCATTGTGTTCCAGATTTCTTTTGACCAAACAACTTAGTAGACTCGGGTATTTTACCTGAAAAGTGAAATTAAACCTACCAACACTGCTTTATAATAGTCACTAGGGGTATGCATACGCATAGTACCATCGTATTCTTTATATGGATTGACTCAGTCAGAATTTAATTAGCTCGAATATATAAAAAAATAAATACATATAAAATAGTAAAAATATAAAAGTATAATTTTTCATAACAACAACATTACACATAAAAACAAATATAAAAGAAAATATTTTCTTGTTGAGGTAGAAAAGTTGAATAACGATTTATAAAATTAGTTTGTAATGGTAAAAACTCTTATTAAATTGTTAGACTTCAACTCATTTTTTTGACAAAATGATCTCGAACCCTTCAATACTTATTTTCCCGTCGAAGACTTTGATACTATATCGACAAACTTGGTGGAAATCATTAATTATATTATTCTCCTTCAAGACTCAACAGTGAGATAATAACATATTATTTGGCTCAATTTTTGTCCCGTTTTAAATTTGTACAGTAAATTATATTTAGAGTAACAAATATTTTTCCGTGTTTATTTACTTATTGCTGACAATTAATTATCTTCTGCTTTTTATTTATAAGCACAAAATTTTATCATGTGTTTTTTTATGTACCAAGGACAAACTTTTGTCTCGTATATAAGTATTATAAGGAAAATTATCATTTTTATAATTCTTTTATGACATTACAACATTCATAAGTTTAGTTTAGTATTGCAATCTACCTAAATAAACCAGTTTTCATTGTGTTCCAGATTTCTTTTGACCAAACAACTTAGTAGACTCGGGTATTTTACCTGAAAAGTGAAATTAAACCTACCAACACTGCTTTATAATAGTCACTAGGGGTATGCATACGCATAGTACCATCGTATTCTTTATATGGATTGACTCAGTCAGAATTTAATTAGCTCGAATATATAAAAAAATAAATACATATAAAATAGTAAAAATATAAAAGTATAATTTTTCATAACAACAACATTACACATAAAAACAAATATAAAAGAAAATATTTTCTTGTTGAGGTAGAAAAGTTGAATAACGATTTATAAAATTAGTTTGTAATGGTAAAAACTCTTATTAAATTGTTAGACTTCAACTCATTTTTTTGACAAAATGATCTCGAACCCTTCAATACTTATTTTCCCGTCGAAGACTTTGATACTATATCGACAAACTTGGTGGAAATCATTAATTATATTATTCTCCTTCAAGACTCAACAGTGAGATAATAACATATTATTTGGCTCAATTTTTGTCCCGTTTTAAATTTGTACAGTAAATTATATTTAGAGTAACAAATATTTTTCCGTGTTTATTTACTTATTGCTGACAATTAATTATCTTCTGCTTTTTATTTATAAGCACAAAATTTTATCATGTGTTTTTTTATGTACCAAGGACAAACTTTTGTCTCGTATATAAGTATTATAAGGAAAATTATCATTTTTATAATTCTTTTATGACATTACAACATTCATAAGTTTAGTTTAGTATTGCAATCTACCTAAATAAACCAGTTTTCATTGTGTTCCAGATTTCTTTTGACCAAACAACTTAGTAGACTCGGGTATTTTACCTGAAAAGTGAAATTAAACCTACCAACACTGCTTTATAATAGTCACTAGGGGTATGCATACGCATAGTACCATCGTATTCTTTATATGGATTGACTCAGTCAGAATTTAATTAGCTCGAATATATAAAAAAATAAATACATATAAAATAGTAAAAATATAAAAGTATAATTTTTCATAACAACAACATTACACATAAAAACAAATATAAAAGAAAATATTTTCTTGTTGAGGTAGAAAAGTTGAATAACGATTTATAAAATTAGTTTGTAATGGTAAAAACTCTTATTAAATTGTTAGACTTCAACTCATTTTTTTGACAAAATGATCTCGAACCCTTCAATACTTATTTTCCCGTCGAAGACTTTGATACTATATCGACAAACTTGGTGGAAATCATTAATTATATTATTCTCCTTCAAGACTCAACAGTGAGATAATAACATATTATTTGGCTCAATTTTTGTCCCGTTTTAAATTTGTACAGTAAATTATATTTAGAGTAACAAATATTTTTCCGTGTTTATTTACTTATTGCTGACAATTAATTATCTTCTGCTTTTTATTTATAAGCACAAAATTTTATCATGTGTTTTTTTATGTACCAAGGACAAACTTTTGTCTCGTATATAAGTATTATAAGGAAAATTATCATTTTTATAATTCTTTTATGACATTACAACATTCATAAGTTTAGTTTAGTATTGCAATCTACCTAAATAAACCAGTTTTCATTGTGTTCCAGATTTCTTTTGACCAAACAACTTAGTAGACTCGGGTATTTTACCTGAAAAGTGAAATTAAACCTACCAACACTGCTTTATAATAGTCACTAGGGGTATGCATACGCATAGTACCATCGTATTCTTTATATGGATTGACTCAGTCAGAATTTAATTAGCTCGAATATATAAAAAAATAAATACATATAAAATAGTAAAAATATAAAAGTATAATTTTTCATAACAACAACATTACACATAAAAACAAATATAAAAGAAAATATTTTCTTGTTGAGGTAGAAAAGTTGAATAACGATTTATAAAATTAGTTTGTAATGGTAAAAACTCTTATTAAATTGTTAGACTTCAACTCATTTTTTTGACAAAATGATCTCGAACCCTTCAATACTTATTTTCCCGTCGAAGACTTTGATACTATATCGACAAACTTGGTGGAAATCATTAATTATATTATTCTCCTTCAAGACTCAACAGTGAGATAATAACATATTATTTGGCTCAATTTTTGTCCCGTTTTAAATTTGTACAGTAAATTATATTTAGAGTAACAAATATTTTTCCGTGTTTATTTACTTATTGCTGACAATTAATTATCTTCTGCTTTTTATTTATAAGCACAAAATTTTATCATGTGTTTTTTTATGTACCAAGGACAAACTTTTGTCTCGTATATAAGTATTATAAGGAAAATTATCATTTTTATAATTCTTTTATGACATTACAACATTCATAAGTTTAGTTTAGTATTGCAATCTACCTAAATAAACCAGTTTTCATTGTGTTCCAGATTTCTTTTGACCAAACAACTTAGTAGACTCGGGTATTTTACCTGAAAAGTGAAATTAAACCTACCAACACTGCTTTATAATAGTCACTAGGGGTATGCATACGCATAGTACCATCGTATTCTTTATATGGATTGACTCAGTCAGAATTTAATTAGCTCGAATATATAAAAAAATAAATACATATAAAATAGTAAAAATATAAAAGTATAATTTTTCATAACAACAACATTACACATAAAAACAAATATAAAAGAAAATATTTTCTTGTTGAGGTAGAAAAGTTGAATAACGATTTATAAAATTAGTTTGTAATGGTAAAAACTCTTATTAAATTGTTAGACTTCAACTCATTTTTTTGACAAAATGATCTCGAACCCTTCAATACTTATTTTCCCGTCGAAGACTTTGATACTATATCGACAAACTTGGTGGAAATCATTAATTATATTATTCTCCTTCAAGACTCAACAGTGAGATAATAACATATTATTTGGCTCAATTTTTGTCCCGTTTTAAATTTGTACAGTAAATTATATTTAGAGTAACAAATATTTTTCCGTGTTTATTTACTTATTGCTGACAATTAATTATCTTCTGCTTTTTATTTATAAGCACAAAATTTTATCATGTGTTTTTTTATGTACCAAGGACAAACTTTTGTCTCGTATATAAGTATTATAAGGAAAATTATCATTTTTATAATTCTTTTATGACATTACAACATTCATAAGTTTAGTTTAGTATTGCAATCTACCTAAATAAACCAGTTTTCATTGTGTTCCAGATTTCTTTTGACCAAACAACTTAGTAGACTCGGGTATTTTACCTGAAAAGTGAAATTAAACCTACCAACACTGCTTTATAATAGTCACTAGGGGTATGCATACGCATAGTACCATCGTATTCTTTATATGGATTGACTCAGTCAGAATTTAATTAGCTCGAATATATAAAAAAATAAATACATATAAAATAGTAAAAATATAAAAGTATAATTTTTCATAACAACAACATTACACATAAAAACAAATATAAAAGAAAATATTTTCTTGTTGAGGTAGAAAAGTTGAATAACGATTTATAAAATTAGTTTGTAATGGTAAAAACTCTTATTAAATTGTTAGACTTCAACTCATTTTTTTGACAAAATGATCTCGAACCCTTCAATACTTATTTTCCCGTCGAAGACTTTGATACTATATCGACAAACTTGGTGGAAATCATTAATTATATTATTCTCCTTCAAGACTCAACAGTGAGATAATAACATATTATTTGGCTCAATTTTTGTCCCGTTTTAAATTTGTACAGTAAATTATATTTAGAGTAACAAATATTTTTCCGTGTTTATTTACTTATTGCTGACAATTAATTATCTTCTGCTTTTTATTTATAAGCACAAAATTTTATCATGTGTTTTTTTATGTACCAAGGACAAACTTTTGTCTCGTATATAAGTATTATAAGGAAAATTATCATTTTTATAATTCTTTTATGACATTACAACATTCATAAGTTTAGTTTAGTATTGCAATCTACCTAAATAAACCAGTTTTCATTGTGTTCCAGATTTCTTTTGACCAAACAACTTAGTAGACTCGGGTATTTTACCTGAAAAGTGAAATTAAACCTACCAACACTGCTTTATAATAGTCACTAGGGGTATGCATACGCATAGTACCATCGTATTCTTTATATGGATTGACTCAGTCAGAATTTAATTAGCTCGAATATATAAAAAAATAAATACATATAAAATAGTAAAAATATAAAAGTATAATTTTTCATAACAACAACATTACACATAAAAACAAATATAAAAGAAAATATTTTCTTGTTGAGGTAGAAAAGTTGAATAACGATTTATAAAATTAGTTTGTAATGGTAAAAACTCTTATTAAATTGTTAGACTTCAACTCATTTTTTTGACAAAATGATCTCGAACCCTTCAATACTTATTTTCCCGTCGAAGACTTTGATACTATATCGACAAACTTGGTGGAAATCATTAATTATATTATTCTCCTTCAAGACTCAACAGTGAGATAATAACATATTATTTGGCTCAATTTTTGTCCCGTTTTAAATTTGTACAGTAAATTATATTTAGAGTAACAAATATTTTTCCGTGTTTATTTACTTATTGCTGACAATTAATTATCTTCTGCTTTTTATTTATAAGCACAAAATTTTATCATGTGTTTTTTTATGTACCAAGGACAAACTTTTGTCTCGTATATAAGTATTATAAGGAAAATTATCATTTTTATAATTCTTTTATGACATTACAACATTCATAAGTTTAGTTTAGTATTGCAATCTACCTAAATAAACCAGTTTTCATTGTGTTCCAGATTTCTTTTGACCAAACAACTTAGTAGACTCGGGTATTTTACCTGAAAAGTGAAATTAAACCTACCAACACTGCTTTATAATAGTCACTAGGGGTATGCATACGCATAGTACCATCGTATTCTTTATATGGATTGACTCAGTCAGAATTTAATTAGCTCGAATATATAAAAAAATAAATACATATAAAATAGTAAAAATATAAAAGTATAATTTTTCATAACAACAACATTACACATAAAAACAAATATAAAAGAAAATATTTTCTTGTTGAGGTAGAAAAGTTGAATAACGATTTATAAAATTAGTTTGTAATGGTAAAAACTCTTATTAAATTGTTAGACTTCAACTCATTTTTTTGACAAAATGATCTCGAACCCTTCAATACTTATTTTCCCGTCGAAGACTTTGATACTATATCGACAAACTTGGTGGAAATCATTAATTATATTATTCTCCTTCAAGACTCAACAGTGAGATAATAACATATTATTTGGCTCAATTTTTGTCCCGTTTTAAATTTGTACAGTAAATTATATTTAGAGTAACAAATATTTTTCCGTGTTTATTTACTTATTGCTGACAATTAATTATCTTCTGCTTTTTATTTATAAGCACAAAATTTTATCATGTGTTTTTTTATGTACCAAGGACAAACTTTTGTCTCGTATATAAGTATTATAAGGAAAATTATCATTTTTATAATTCTTTTATGACATTACAACATTCATAAGTTTAGTTTAGTATTGCAATCTACCTAAATAAACCAGTTTTCATTGTGTTCCAGATTTCTTTTGACCAAACAACTTAGTAGACTCGGGTATTTTACCTGAAAAGTGAAATTAAACCTACCAACACTGCTTTATAATAGTCACTAGGGGTATGCATACGCATAGTACCATCGTATTCTTTATATGGATTGACTCAGTCAGAATTTAATTAGCTCGAATATATAAAAAAATAAATACATATAAAATAGTAAAAATATAAAAGTATAATTTTTCATAACAACAACATTACACATAAAAACAAATATAAAAGAAAATATTTTCTTGTTGAGGTAGAAAAGTTGAATAACGATTTATAAAATTAGTTTGTAATGGTAAAAACTCTTATTAAATTGTTAGACTTCAACTCATTTTTTTGACAAAATGATCTCGAACCCTTCAATACTTATTTTCCCGTCGAAGACTTTGATACTATATCGACAAACTTGGTGGAAATCATTAATTATATTATTCTCCTTCAAGACTCAACAGTGAGATAATAACATATTATTTGGCTCAATTTTTGTCCCGTTTTAAATTTGTACAGTAAATTATATTTAGAGTAACAAATATTTTTCCGTGTTTATTTACTTATTGCTGACAATTAATTATCTTCTGCTTTTTATTTATAAGCACAAAATTTTATCATGTGTTTTTTTATGTACCAAGGACAAACTTTTGTCTCGTATATAAGTATTATAAGGAAAATTATCATTTTTATAATTCTTTTATGACATTACAACATTCATAAGTTTAGTTTAGTATTGCAATCTACCTAAATAAACCAGTTTTCATTGTGTTCCAGATTTCTTTTGACCAAACAACTTAGTAGACTCGGGTATTTTACCTGAAAAGTGAAATTAAACCTACCAACACTGCTTTATAATAGTCACTAGGGGTATGCATACGCATAGTACCATCGTATTCTTTATATGGATTGACTCAGTCAGAATTTAATTAGCTCGAATATATAAAAAAATAAATACATATAAAATAGTAAAAATATAAAAGTATAATTTTTCATAACAACAACATTACACATAAAAACAAATATAAAAGAAAATATTTTCTTGTTGAGGTAGAAAAGTTGAATAACGATTTATAAAATTAGTTTGTAATGGTAAAAACTCTTATTAAATTGTTAGACTTCAACTCATTTTTTTGACAAAATGATCTCGAACCCTTCAATACTTATTTTCCCGTCGAAGACTTTGATACTATATCGACAAACTTGGTGGAAATCATTAATTATATTATTCTCCTTCAAGACTCAACAGTGAGATAATAACATATTATTTGGCTCAATTTTTGTCCCGTTTTAAATTTGTACAGTAAATTATATTTAGAGTAACAAATATTTTTCCGTGTTTATTTACTTATTGCTGACAATTAATTATCTTCTGCTTTTTATTTATAAGCACAAAATTTTATCATGTGTTTTTTTATGTACCAAGGACAAACTTTTGTCTCGTATATAAGTATTATAAGGAAAATTATCATTTTTATAATTCTTTTATGACATTACAACATTCATAAGTTTAGTTTAGTATTGCAATCTACCTAAATAAACCAGTTTTCATTGTGTTCCAGATTTCTTTTGACCAAACAACTTAGTAGACTCGGGTATTTTACCTGAAAAGTGAAATTAAACCTACCAACACTGCTTTATAATAGTCACTAGGGGTATGCATACGCATAGTACCATCGTATTCTTTATATGGATTGACTCAGTCAGAATTTAATTAGCTCGAATATATAAAAAAATAAATACATATAAAATAGTAAAAATATAAAAGTATAATTTTTCATAACAACAACATTACACATAAAAACAAATATAAAAGAAAATATTTTCTTGTTGAGGTAGAAAAGTTGAATAACGATTTATAAAATTAGTTTGTAATGGTAAAAACTCTTATTAAATTGTTAGACTTCAACTCATTTTTTTGACAAAATGATCTCGAACCCTTCAATACTTATTTTCCCGTCGAAGACTTTGATACTATATCGACAAACTTGGTGGAAATCATTAATTATATTATTCTCCTTCAAGACTCAACAGTGAGATAATAACATATTATTTGGCTCAATTTTTGTCCCGTTTTAAATTTGTACAGTAAATTATATTTAGAGTAACAAATATTTTTCCGTGTTTATTTACTTATTGCTGACAATTAATTATCTTCTGCTTTTTATTTATAAGCACAAAATTTTATCATGTGTTTTTTTATGTACCAAGGACAAACTTTTGTCTCGTATATAAGTATTATAAGGAAAATTATCATTTTTATAATTCTTTTATGACATTACAACATTCATAAGTTTAGTTTAGTATTGCAATCTACCTAAATAAACCAGTTTTCATTGTGTTCCAGATTTCTTTTGACCAAACAACTTAGTAGACTCGGGTATTTTACCTGAAAAGTGAAATTAAACCTACCAACACTGCTTTATAATAGTCACTAGGGGTATGCATACGCATAGTACCATCGTATTCTTTATATGGATTGACTCAGTCAGAATTTAATTAGCTCGAATATATAAAAAAATAAATACATATAAAATAGTAAAAATATAAAAGTATAATTTTTCATAACAACAACATTACACATAAAAACAAATATAAAAGAAAATATTTTCTTGTTGAGGTAGAAAAGTTGAATAACGATTTATAAAATTAGTTTGTAATGGTAAAAACTCTTATTAAATTGTTAGACTTCAACTCATTTTTTTGACAAAATGATCTCGAACCCTTCAATACTTATTTTCCCGTCGAAGACTTTGATACTATATCGACAAACTTGGTGGAAATCATTAATTATATTATTCTCCTTCAAGACTCAACAGTGAGATAATAACATATTATTTGGCTCAATTTTTGTCCCGTTTTAAATTTGTACAGTAAATTATATTTAGAGTAACAAATATTTTTCCGTGTTTATTTACTTATTGCTGACAATTAATTATCTTCTGCTTTTTATTTATAAGCACAAAATTTTATCATGTGTTTTTTTATGTACCAAGGACAAACTTTTGTCTCGTATATAAGTATTATAAGGAAAATTATCATTTTTATAATTCTTTTATGACATTACAACATTCATAAGTTTAGTTTAGTATTGCAATCTACCTAAATAAACCAGTTTTCATTGTGTTCCAGATTTCTTTTGACCAAACAACTTAGTAGACTCGGGTATTTTACCTGAAAAGTGAAATTAAACCTACCAACACTGCTTTATAATAGTCACTAGGGGTATGCATACGCATAGTACCATCGTATTCTTTATATGGATTGACTCAGTCAGAATTTAATTAGCTCGAATATATAAAAAAATAAATACATATAAAATAGTAAAAATATAAAAGTATAATTTTTCATAACAACAACATTACACATAAAAACAAATATAAAAGAAAATATTTTCTTGTTGAGGTAGAAAAGTTGAATAACGATTTATAAAATTAGTTTGTAATGGTAAAAACTCTTATTAAATTGTTAGACTTCAACTCATTTTTTTGACAAAATGATCTCGAACCCTTCAATACTTATTTTCCCGTCGAAGACTTTGATACTATATCGACAAACTTGGTGGAAATCATTAATTATATTATTCTCCTTCAAGACTCAACAGTGAGATAATAACATATTATTTGGCTCAATTTTTGTCCCGTTTTAAATTTGTACAGTAAATTATATTTAGAGTAACAAATATTTTTCCGTGTTTATTTACTTATTGCTGACAATTAATTATCTTCTGCTTTTTATTTATAAGCACAAAATTTTATCATGTGTTTTTTTATGTACCAAGGACAAACTTTTGTCTCGTATATAAGTATTATAAGGAAAATTATCATTTTTATAATTCTTTTATGACATTACAACATTCATAAGTTTAGTTTAGTATTGCAATCTACCTAAATAAACCAGTTTTCATTGTGTTCCAGATTTCTTTTGACCAAACAACTTAGTAGACTCGGGTATTTTACCTGAAAAGTGAAATTAAACCTACCAACACTGCTTTATAATAGTCACTAGGGGTATGCATACGCATAGTACCATCGTATTCTTTATATGGATTGACTCAGTCAGAATTTAATTAGCTCGAATATATAAAAAAATAAATACATATAAAATAGTAAAAATATAAAAGTATAATTTTTCATAACAACAACATTACACATAAAAACAAATATAAAAGAAAATATTTTCTTGTTGAGGTAGAAAAGTTGAATAACGATTTATAAAATTAGTTTGTAATGGTAAAAACTCTTATTAAATTGTTAGACTTCAACTCATTTTTTTGACAAAATGATCTCGAACCCTTCAATACTTATTTTCCCGTCGAAGACTTTGATACTATATCGACAAACTTGGTGGAAATCATTAATTATATTATTCTCCTTCAAGACTCAACAGTGAGATAATAACATATTATTTGGCTCAATTTTTGTCCCGTTTTAAATTTGTACAGTAAATTATATTTAGAGTAACAAATATTTTTCCGTGTTTATTTACTTATTGCTGACAATTAATTATCTTCTGCTTTTTATTTATAAGCACAAAATTTTATCATGTGTTTTTTTATGTACCAAGGACAAACTTTTGTCTCGTATATAAGTATTATAAGGAAAATTATCATTTTTATAATTCTTTTATGACATTACAACATTCATAAGTTTAGTTTAGTATTGCAATCTACCTAAATAAACCAGTTTTCATTGTGTTCCAGATTTCTTTTGACCAAACAACTTAGTAGACTCGGGTATTTTACCTGAAAAGTGAAATTAAACCTACCAACACTGCTTTATAATAGTCACTAGGGGTATGCATACGCATAGTACCATCGTATTCTTTATATGGATTGACTCAGTCAGAATTTAATTAGCTCGAATATATAAAAAAATAAATACATATAAAATAGTAAAAATATAAAAGTATAATTTTTCATAACAACAACATTACACATAAAAACAAATATAAAAGAAAATATTTTCTTGTTGAGGTAGAAAAGTTGAATAACGATTTATAAAATTAGTTTGTAATGGTAAAAACTCTTATTAAATTGTTAGACTTCAACTCATTTTTTTGACAAAATGATCTCGAACCCTTCAATACTTATTTTCCCGTCGAAGACTTTGATACTATATCGACAAACTTGGTGGAAATCATTAATTATATTATTCTCCTTCAAGACTCAACAGTGAGATAATAACATATTATTTGGCTCAATTTTTGTCCCGTTTTAAATTTGTACAGTAAATTATATTTAGAGTAACAAATATTTTTCCGTGTTTATTTACTTATTGCTGACAATTAATTATCTTCTGCTTTTTATTTATAAGCACAAAATTTTATCATGTGTTTTTTTATGTACCAAGGACAAACTTTTGTCTCGTATATAAGTATTATAAGGAAAATTATCATTTTTATAATTCTTTTATGACATTACAACATTCATAAGTTTAGTTTAGTATTGCAATCTACCTAAATAAACCAGTTTTCATTGTGTTCCAGATTTCTTTTGACCAAATGTAACACCCTAACATCTCTAATAAGTAGAAATATTAGAATGCACAACTTTAGCATACATCAGAGATCATTATTCCTGTTTAGATATTGAACACAACTAAAATTGTTCGATATTATAAAATATCTCCCATTTATCACCTGTCGGTACATCAATAAACCGAATACAGTTCATAACCTCAACATTAATTCCTAGTGTTCAACATCCTCACAAGGAAAGCGGAAACGATAAATAACTTAATACAGCTCAAGTCATTAATCGAGTACAAAGACAACAAGGAAAGATACATAAACTAAGACTTGAAATAACTAAGTCTTCAAATCCTCTCCTCGTGCACGTCATCTACTCGTGCCTGATTGTCTTCTTCTTTCCCTGTTTCTCTGTAAAACAACAACATATGATAGGGTGAGATAACATATCTCAGTGAGTTCTACCGTTACCCCTAACCGCTCTCGGTTCAATTATATTTCATAGTTCATAGTCCGATTCTTGATGACTATGCACTATTCTTTTTCATCAATTTAGTACAACATCTTAAACCATTTTTCTTTTCTTCGGTTTGCAATGAACCCAGATCACCTATGCATCTCAGTGACTACATCTTTGGGTCTAGTTCAAGGGCTCATGACTTCCCTCTCCCTAGTGTACTAACATCTTGGGTCGTCACCCGAATTTGATATAATTTATATATCACACCCGCATTGGGCCGTCAATCTTATTTAATACCCGCATTGGGCCATCAATCACATATGATATAATTTATATATCATGTCCACTACAATAGTAGAACATGAAGTTCCGTTTTGATTTGAAAAACATATGTTCTCACACGTGGCTAGACTCGGTTTTTTCGAAACATTTATAAGTTTCAAAACATTTTCTAAAAACCAAGTTTGATCATATTAAAACCATGTTTTTATAAAGTAAATATCATCCCAATTGATAGAGAAAAGGATTAGAAGTGGTTTGGAATCTAAAAGAGCAACAAAACAAATTTTTGGCATCCGGAGACAGAGGAGTTGGCACGACCCGTGCTGCTAAAAATTCATTTTTCCAGCCAATCTGATAGGTTGCACGACCCGTGCAGAAATCAGCACGACCCGTGCTGCTGTAGCAGGTTCACATTTCGTTCATTTCGTTTGTTTTGTTTCTCCGATCGCGTCCAATCCGAAACCCAATCCAATTCCAGCATCAAAACAGAGTTTTTCCACACAAAACAAGTCAATTCAACACAAGTTTCAAATCACACAACAAAGTATATTTGGAAAATTAAACCGTAAACGATATTTGTCTAAAATTCGGTTTTTGACTTTAAAACCATTTCGAAACCAACACATCAATCGATTCCAGAATTTCAACACAATCAATTTAAAGTATAAATTCCCTAAACGTGAGTAAAACTCACCGGTTCAACAAAATAGAGACAAATTTCGTTGTCACCCGAAACAAGCAACCGAAATTACTCGAACGATCCCCGTAATCACGAACTTGCTTCCAAACTATAACTACAGCTCCTAGGGTTCAGAAAGGGCAAAGGGGAAATAGAAGGAATTAGCTTTTCAAACTTGCATCAGTGAAAAGGAAATCAAAAATGGAAGAGAGTGGACTATGGAAGTCTCACCTTCAAGAAGAAATTGAACTTTTGCTCTCCTCCTCTTCTCCTCCTTCTTCACGTTTTCTTTCTCTTCTCTCTCTCTATTCTTCTTTCTTTCTTTGCTTCTGAATTTTGAGAGAGAAGGTGAGATGAGTCCCATGGTTAAATGAGATGAGAGTGTAATTGAGAGGAAATTGACCAAAATACCCTTATTTCAATTTTTCACTTAAACTCTCATTTTAACCCCATTTCTCCCCAAATTACCACATAATTTGAATACTAAGGCATTTTAATCTTGTGACTTAGCCAATATATAATGCTTTCTCGACTATCCCATATTCATATCTTGATTTATTTTTCACTTCGAATAATAAATCACTCGTTAATTCCATAAATTGAATTTAACGAAGTTAGGGATGTTACACCAAACAACTTAGTAAACTCGGGTATTTTACCTGAAAAGTGAAATTAAACCTACCAACACTGCTTTATAATAGTCACTAGGGGTATGCATACGCATAGTACCATCGTATTCTTTATATGGATTGACTCAGTCAGAATTTAATTAGCTCGAATATATAAAAAAATAAATACATATAAAATAGTAAAAATATAAAAGTATAATTTTTCATAACAACAACATTACACATAAAAACAAATATAAAAGAAAATATTTTCTTGTTGAGGTAGAAAAGTTGAATAACGATTTATAAAATTAGTTTGTAAGGGTAAAAACTCTTATTAAATTGTTAGACTTCAATTCATTTTTTTGACAAAATGATCTCGAACCCTTCAATACTTATTTTCCCGTCGAAGACTTTGATACTATATCGACAAACTTGGTGGAAATCATTAATTATATTATTCTCCTTCAAGACTCAACAGTGAGATAATAACATATTATTTGGCTCAATTTTTGTCCCGTTTTAAATTTGTACAGTAAATTATATTTAGAGTAACAAATATTTTTCCGTGTTTATTTACTTATTGCTGACAATTAATTATCTTCTGCTTTTTATTTATAAGCACAAAATTTTATCATGTGTTTTTTTATGTACCAAGGACAAACTTTTGTCTCGTATATAAGTATTATAAGGAAAATTATCATTTTTATAATTCTTTTATGACATTACAACATTCATAAGTTTAGTTTAGTATTGCAATCTACCTAAATAAACCAGTTTTCATTGTGTTCCAGATTTCTTTTGACCAAACAACTTAGTAGACTCGGGTATTTTACCTGAAAAGTGAAATTAAACCTCCCAACACTGCTTTATAATAGTCACTAGGGGTATGCATACGCATAGTACCATCGTATTCTTTATATGGATTGACTCAGTCAGAATTTAATTAGCTCGAATATATAAAAAAATAAATACATATAAAATAGTAAAAATATAAAAGTATAATTTTTCATAACAACAACATTACACATAAAAACAAATATAAAAGAAAATATTTTCTTGTTGAGGTAGAAAAGTTGAATAACGATTTATAAAATTAGTTTGTAATGGTAAAAACTCTTATTAAATTGTTAGACTTCAACTCATTTTTTTGACAAAATGATCTCGAACCCTTCAATACTTATTTTCCCGTCGAAGACTTTGATACTATATCGACAAACTTGGTGGAAATCATTAATTATATTATTCTCCTTCAAGACTCAACAGTGAGATAATAACATATTATTTGGCTCAATTTTTGTCCCGTTTTAAATTTGTACAGTAAATTATATTTAGAGTAACAAATATTTTTCCGTGTTTATTTACTTATTGCTGACAATTAATTATCTTCTGCTTTTTATTTATAAGCACAAAATTTTATCATGTGTTTTTTTATGTACCAAGGACAAACTTTTGTCTCGTATATAAGTATTATAAGGAAAATTATCATTTTTATAATTCTTTTATGACATTACAACATTCATAAGTTTAGTTTAGTATTGCAATCTACCTAAATAAACCAGTTTTCATTGTGTTCCAGATTTCTTTTGACCAAACAACTTAGTAGACTCGGGTATTTTACCTGAAAAGTGAAATTAAACCTACCAACACTGCTTTATAATAGTCACTAGGGGTATGCATACGCATAGTACCATCGTATTCTTTATATGGATTGACTCAGTCAGAATTTAATTAGCTCGAATATATAAAAAAATAAATACATATAAAATAGTAAAAATATAAAAGTATAATTTTTCATAACAACAACATTACACATAAAAACAAATATAAAAGAAAATATTTTCTTGTTGAGGTAGAAAAGTTGAATAACGATTTATAAAATTAGTTTGTAATGGTAAAAACTCTTATTAAATTGTTAGACTTCAACTCATTTTTTTGACAAAATGATCTCGAACCCTTCAATACTTATTTTCCCGTCGAAGACTTTGATACTATATCGACAAACTTGGTGGAAATCATTAATTATATTATTCTCCTTCAAGACTCAACAGTGAGATAATAACATATTATTTGGCTCAATTTTTGTCCCGTTTTAAATTTGTACAGTAAATTATATTTAGAGTAACAAATATTTTTCCGTGTTTATTTACTTATTGCTGACAATTAATTATCTTCTGCTTTTTATTTATAAGCACAAAATTTTATCATGTGTTTTTTTATGTACCAAGGACAAACTTTTGTCTCGTATATAAGTATTATAAGGAAAATTATCATTTTTATAATTCTTTTATGACATTACAACATTCATAAGTTTAGTTTAGTATTGCAATCTACCTAAATAAACCAGTTTTCATTGTGTTCCAGATTTCTTTTGACCAAACAACTTAGTAGACTCGGGTATTTTACCTGAAAAGTGAAATTAAACCTACCAACACTGCTTTATAATAGTCACTAGGGGTATGCATACGCATAGTACCATCGTATTCTTTATATGGATTGACTCAGTCAGAATTTAATTAGCTCGAATATATAAAAAAATAAATACATATAAAATAGTAAAAATATAAAAGTATAATTTTTCATAACAACAACATTACACATAAAAACAAATATAAAAGAAAATATTTTCTTGTTGAGGTAGAAAAGTTGAATAACGATTTATAAAATTAGTTTGTAATGGTAAAAACTCTTATTAAATTGTTAGACTTCAACTCATTTTTTTGACAAA
The DNA here is from genome assembly GCA_963573325.1 of Astragalus glycyphyllos. Taxonomy (NCBI): domain Eukaryota; kingdom Viridiplantae; phylum Streptophyta; class Magnoliopsida; order Fabales; family Fabaceae; genus Astragalus; species Astragalus glycyphyllos. The sequence continues at coordinate 45,153,733 of OY754307.1, forward strand.
ATGATCTCGAACCCTTCAATACTTATTTTCCCGTCGAAGACTTTGATACTATATCGACAAACTTGGTGGAAATCATTAATTATATTATTCTCCTTCAAGACTCAACAGTAAGATAATAACATTATATTTGGCTCAATTTTTGTCCCGTTTTAAATTTGTACAGTAAATTATATTTAGAGTAACAAATATTTTTCCGTGTTTATTTACTTATTGCTGACAATTAATTATCTTCTGCTTTTTATTTATAAGCACAAAATTTTATCATGTGTTTTTTTATGTACCAAGGACAAACTTTTGTCTCGTATATAAGTATTATAAGGAAAATTATCATTTTTATAATTCTTTTATGACATTACAACATTCATAAGTTTAGTTTAGTATTGCAATCTACCTAAATAAACCAGTTTTCATTGTGTTCCAGATTTCTTTTGACCAAACAACTTAGTAGACTCGGGTATTTTACCTGAAAAGTGAAATTAAACCTACCAACACTGCTTTATAATAGTCACTAGGGGTATGCATACGCATAGTACCATCGTATTCTTTATATGGATTGACTCAGTCAGAATTTAATTAGCTCGAATATATAAAAAAATAAATACATATAAAATAGTAAAAATATAAAAGTATAATTTTTCATAACAACAACATTACACATAAAAACAAATATAAAAGAAAATATTTTCTTGTTGAGGTAGAAAAGTTGAATAACGATTTATAAAATTAGTTTGTAATGGTAAAAACTCTTATTAAATTGTTAGACTTCAACTCATTTTTTTGACAAAATGATCTCGAACCCTTCAATACTTATTTTCCCGTCGAAGACTTTGATACTATATCGACAAACTTGGTGGAAATCATTAATTATATTATTCTCCTTCAAGACTCAACAGTAAGATAATAACATTATATTTGGCTCAATTTTTGTCCCGTTTTAAATTTGTACAGTAAATTATATTTAGAGTAACAAATATTTTTCCGTGTTTATTTACTTATTGCTGACAATTAATTATCTTCTGCTTTTTATTTATTAGCACAAAATTTTATCATGTGTTTTTTTATGTACCAAGGACAAACTTTTGTCTCGTATAATATAAAAAGTTTAAGGTTACCCCCTGTAGGGGGGGGGGGTAACTAGAAACACTTATTATTTGCAAGGTTGATTTTAAAACTTTTTTTTTACAGGGGGTAAATGGAAAAACGAGATATTTGCAGGGGGATCAAATATTTAAGCCTACATTATAATAGATGGTAAAAGATAAATATCAGATTTATAGTAGTTCCTTATCAAAACACCACATGTGACTTGTGGGGGTAATTAGGTAAATTACTCCCAAAAAAAAAAACAACTATCTATTAATCAAAACAACCACATTCTAAAAACGTAAATTGCCCATATCTAAAAAATTAATCGAAACAACACTAGCGGGTAACTAGGTAAATTACTCGCTGTTAGCCTGCATTTTCGACAAGCTAAATTAAATGAAGTCAATGAGGTTTGATTTGCTAGTTTCAGAGGAAAGTGTTAATTTCGACACTGAAGAATTGTGTCAGAAAGTAAGTTCGACGAGGCTCTGAACTTAACGAATATAAAGGATTGAAGAAAAGTCAGTTCGACAGGAAGGAAGCTAGAGTTTGGTGAAAGATCAGGAATTAAGTGCTCGTTGTCGAAATAGCCCAACTGTTACCTTGGTCGAAAAGGCGCAGCAGTTACTGTTTTTTTATTAAATTCTCTGTATAGTTAATTGGTTATGTTTTTTCCCTCTTTGTATAAATAGTAGTTTTTCTTAGGAAAAACGGGTCACAAACTCATTACAGAATTCTCACGCTCTAACTTCCAACACATTACAGAGAAAACGAGTCAGAGAAGGATGTATGATCTGTGAACCAACTCTCTTTTCAATTAATGCATTTTAAATTGTTTTCTTTATTGCTTTTCTGCCATTTTTTCTTTGTTTTTCACTTCGTCCCTATCTGAAGAAATTAGACGATTTCGCGTGAAACTAGCAGTTATCTTCATTCTTTTCTTTGAAAACCGCAAGAACACGCATAATTCTTTAAAAACTTTAACACAAATGGTCTTAGGATTTACTAGTTGATCCTGCAAACAGAAGCAATTTCAAACTAGCAGTGTTTACCAAAAACCACGGTAAACAAATTGGCACGCCCGGTGGGACCTTTGTGCTAATTTGAAAGTTTATTTCGTTGAATTCTTAAACTTTGTGTTTATCTGTGCATGCAATTAAGGAGTGGTAAACATCTTACAGAGATGGCACGCTCTAGTACAAGTAATGCTTCTGCATCAAATGCACAAAGTACACAAGAACAAACTACAGTTAGTGACGTTAACGCTGCAAATGTCGCAGGCATAACCGTTGCTATGCCTTCTTCGACAACAATGGGAGTAACTGCTATAACTTCTCCCATAATTACCCCTGTGTCAATGATAACCACTGCAACATTAACAAATGTTAATACAATGGCTTCTATGCCACCAATAGTGGGACTAACGAGTCCTTTGATGGCAAATCCAATGGTTGGAAACTTGCCATTTACTATGAGTGGTAGACCTTACCCATATGGCATGCCAACGACTTTGATGGCGGGCCTTCAGACAAATTCGTCTACTTTTGCAGAAAATGCAATCGCAGGCTATTCCCCTACACATAGTTCATCAGAAGGCGTTTTTAGTGGAAATGCCCAACCCAATTTGACTACAACATCTTTGTTGGCATTGAGGCAACAAATGGATGATAGCAATCATGATATGGTCAATATGTTAACACAACAAATTGGTACAGTGTTTAATCCTTTGATACAGAACACTAATAACAGTTACCAAATGATAGCAGCACAAATGGGCAGAATTGCTGATTTCTTTGGTACTCCACCAGTCCATAACCAGCAGATTCCCCAAATTCATAATGTTAGGCCTGTCGAAGTACCTGTTGAAAGGCCTAACAATCCAATACCTATAAATCAGGGAAACCAAGGACAACAACAGGTTGTCGAAGAGCCTATGAGGGTAGAGGCAATCCCTGAAGTTGTGTTAGTAAATAGAAACCAAAATGCAGAAGAAGTGGTCAGACAAGTGCAACAAAACAATTTTGGAGCACAAAATAATCTGGCTAATATGGTCGAAACTATTCTAGCCCAGAATGGCCTTAACTTAGGTTTACATAGGCCTAATTTTGTGTCACCTTTGTCGGAATACACCTTACAAACGAAGTTGCCTAGGGGATGGAAAATCCCTAAGTTCACAAAATTTGCTGGAGAAACCAGTGAACCTACTGTCGAACACGTGGCTCGCTATTTGACTGAGGCTGGTGATATTGCGCATAACGAGAATTTAAGAATGAAATACTTTCCAAATTCTTTAACTAAGAATGCGTTTACATGGTTCACCACCCTGCCTCCTAATTCCATATTTAATTGGAGTCAGTTAGAGAAGGCCTTTCACGAACAGTTCTATATGGGCCAATGTAAAATTAGTCTTAAGGAATTGGCTAGCGTTCGATGCAAGGGGGCAGAATCTATTGATGATTATCTCAATAGATTTAGACTTCTCAAAGCAAGGTGCTTTACTCAAGTGTCTGAACACAAGTTAGTCGAAATGGCTGGTGGTGGTCTAGATTACACTATAAGAAAGAAACTAGATACACTGCATTTAAGAGATATGGCACAATTGGCTGATAGAGTTCGACAAGTCGAAAGACTCAAAGCCGAAAAAGCCAGAACAGGTAGATTCCAAAGTAAGAAAGAAAAGGTTGCTTATGTCGAAGCTAGTGACAGTGACCAAGAATACGACATATCTTATGACGATGTCGGAGAAGAGGTTAACATTGCAGAACTAAAACCAGTACCTCCATATACTTGCAAATTGTTGAAACCTTCTAATGGGAAAAATCCCGTTGAGCCTAAGAATGATAAATCTATTGCAAAAACTTATACTTATGATGTTTCTAAATGTGATGAAATATTTGATCTGTTAGTGGCTGATGGTCAAATTTTAGTGCCTAAAGGCCTGAAAATTCCACCATTGGAACAGCGACAGAAAAGAGGTTTTTGTAAATTTCATGGTTTCTTGGGCCATAACACTTCTAGTTGTGTTATTTTCAGGGATTTGGTGCAGAACGCCATCAATGAGGGAAGGCTGAAATTTGGTGACAAATCTAAGCCACCAATGAAGATTGATGCGAATCCTTTGCCAACAGCTAATGCATTGCTTGTTGAAGTCGATCTCAATGTGGTTGAGGTCACAGATGTTGTTGCTGAAAATGCTAAGGTAGAGAAAGCTGTCGACAAGGTTGATGTCGAAATGGTCACTGAAGACCAGTACGCTGAAAAAATGAAGATAGTGTATCCAAGGGCTGAAGAAGAATTGATTGGTTTTCTCAATCGCTGCAAAATCAACAATTCTGAAGTTATGCTTTGTCCAAGGTGTAGTTCTGTCTTCGACAAAGAGGCTGCCAAAAATCTGGAGGGATTTAAGCCTCAACTGAAACGTAAAGGAAAGTGGGTCGACAAAAGACCGAAGTTCAGCTACAACAATAGAGGTATTCAATATAAAGTCACTTCGACAAGCAATCCTCAAAAGGAACAGATCAAAACTTATGTTCCTCCAGCAAAGTCTCCTGTCGAGAAATGGGTGCACTCTGGTGGAAAAAGTACTGGATATTATCCAGTATATTATGCTGGAAAGAATGTTGGAAATCGACAGAAACCAGCAAAATTGGTTAAGGGCAGCACTAGTGCTACTAGCCAAAACAAGGCATTGGAGTCTAATAAATATGCCTATAATAATAACTACAAAGGGAAGAACTCTATGACAAGAACTCAGTGGCATAGATATCAACGCCAGAAAAGGTTGCTGCTGCAGGCAAGGTGGAAAATTCCAACAAAGAGAAAGGTAAACAAATACCATCAAAATCTCTTGAAATGGCTAGAAAGCCAGCTACTGAGAGGGTATTTCCACCACTTTCAGTGATCAAAGAGGGTCTCAACTTAGACGAAGAAATGGGCTCGGATTTCGCTGATTTTGGGTCAGAATTCGACGTCTTGTGTGATGTAGTCTCAATTCTCCCAATTGAGTATGATGTGGTTTCTGAAGTGAATGATGTCGAAGAAGATTTCGACGAAGAAACCACTTACAAACCAATTTGTTACTATGTGCTGAAAAATGGTTGCGTTGAAGAGCAACACTCTGTTTGAAAAACCAGACTGTGGAATGATGAACCATCTCAAACCTTTGTATATTCATGCAAAGGTGAACAATATTGGCGTCAATAAAATTCTGGTTGACGGTGGTGCTGCGGTAAACCTGATGCCACAACATATGTTGAAAAGACCTGGAAAGTGTGAGACTGACTTGAAAACACACAATGTAATTCTTACCAACTATGAAGGCAAAAGTGGCCACTCACTTGGAGCCATTGAAGTTGATTTTGCTGTTGGAAGCATCAGGAGACCAACGATGTTCATGGTAATTTCAACAAAGGCAAATTACAACATGCTGCTGGGAAGAGAATGGATCCATGGTGTGGGAGCAATACCTTCGACAGTTCACTAGAGGCTCATCATTTAGAGAGAAGATGGTCTAGTCGAAAATATTGAAGGTGATCAGAGTTACTTTAAGGCTGAGGTAAACACTATTACCAAGAAAACCTTTGATAAACAATTGGCGAACATTGCGCCATGTATTTCTTCTGGACATGGTTATGAAAGCCAAAACAATGTTAAATCTTCAGTGATACTTCACCCCAATTATGGATTCATTTGGGATAGAGAGGTTATAGATGAAGACAACTACCCACAAGGCTCTGTTAAGCCTACAGGGTGGGAAGGCCCATAAATAGTTATTTATGGATAAGCCCACTGCATGGGATAGAATTACGGCCTACGTGACCGAGAATAAGCGAAAAGCGGTTTTAGAAGCTGAATTACAACAACAATTAGTTGCTGAAGCCGTTGAGGACAAAAATAGAGACAATGTTGTCGAAAACAAGAGGCTTGATTGTGTCTATGATGATTAGCCTTTAGGTTTTGAAAAAGATCCAATGGGTTCGACCAAAAGGATCCAAGCACAAGATCCCTTAGAAGAAATCGATTTGGGAGATGGCTCTTTGAAAAGGCCAACATATATAAGTGCTAAGATTGATCAAGCATTGAAGGTGCAGATTGTCGAATTGTTAAAGGAGTACAAAGACTGCTTTGCATGGGATTACAATGAAATGCCGGGGTTGAGTCGTGACGTTGTTGAGATAAGACTACCAATTCGACCAGGAAAGAAGCCAGGGAAGCAGACACCAAGAAGATTTGCACCAGAAATCCTGTTGAAGATCAAAGCAGAGATAGAAAGGTTACTAAAGACCAAGTTCATCAGAACTGCCAGGTATGTCGAATGGCTTGCTAATATAGTTCCTGTAATTAAGAAAAATGGCACGCTTTGAGTGTTGTTAGCTTGTAATTTCGACAGGCTTCATTTAAAATAGTCAACAGGGTTTGACTTATACTTTGACATAGATCAGAGGATTTCGACAAAGATCATGTTCAGGGCAGATTCGACAAGCTTCCAGAAAAACAAAAACACGAAAGAGGAAAATGGACACAAGCTTCGACAGACAGAAGACTAAGTAGTTATTCGCTGAAAAGCTAGCAGTTGGTCGAAAAGAGGAGCAGTTACCAACATTTTTATAACTATTTTTGAGGGCAGTTTCTGCTCCTCCCACTAAGTATAAATAGTAGTTTCTGAGAAGAAACAAAGGTCACAAAAACTCATATTTTACTTCTCACGCTCTAACTTCCGCATTCAAGAGAAAAACGAGTCAGAGAAACAATGTATGAATTTGTGCACCATTTCCTTTAGCTTTAATGCAATTTTAATTTGTTTTTCTTTCGTTTTACTTGTTTTTATCGTTCAAGTTCTTCTTCTCTGAAGTACTCTGATAACTTCGCGCGAAGGAATCAGTTATTTCTTTCCTTTTTTTCTAGTTAAAACGCGAGACGATTCAAGAACATCATAATAAACTATAAAATCTAAGCACAAATGGTCTTAGGATTCACTAGTTGATCCTGCTAGTTAACCAAATTGGAGACCAGCGGTGTTTACCAAAATCTCAGGTAAACAAATTGGCACGCCCGGTGGGACATTTGTGTCAAGTATTAGAGTATTAGTTTAATATAATCATTTGAAGTTAACTGTGCATGCGCTTAAGAAGTGGTAAATCTCTGTCAGAGATGACACGTTCTAGTGCAAGTTTTTCAAATGCTCAAAGTGGGCCTGAAAATGCGTCTACCAATGATGCTAATCCAGTAACCACCATGGGAGTAACTGCTCCGTTGCCTTCGACAGGCATGGCTGCTGTGATATCGTCTGTGCCTAACACTTTATCAACAATGGCCACCACAGTGACCACACAACCTATTGAAATGGTATCTATGCCACAAACGATGGGAATGTCTAGCCCTTATATGATTAGTGGGCACATGCCCTTTAGCATGCCCATGGTTGGTCGAAATTTCCCTTATGGCATGCCAACTGCCATGATGGTAGGTTTACAAACGAACTCATCAACATATGCAGATAATGTGCATACTTCCCCAGAGGGTATTTATGGTTGAAATTCCCAACCCTCATTAACCACAACATCTTTGTTGGTTTTGAGGCAACAAATAGATGATGCTAATCATGATATGGTTAATATGTTAACCCAGCAAATTGGTACAGTGTTCAATCCTTTGATACGTGACACCAATATTAGTTACCAAGCATTGGCAACTCAAATGGGTCGAATTGCTGATTTCTTTGGTACCCCCAGAGTACAAAATCAGTCAAATCCCCAAGCCCAACTGGTGAGGCCTGATGAAATCCCTTTAGAAAGGCCTAACATTGAATTGCCTAGAAATCAGGGGCAAACACAAGTTGTCGAACAACCCATACAAAGGTTGGTCGAAAATGCCCCTGATGTAGTGTTGGTAAATAGAAATCAAAACGCTGACGAAGTAGTCAGACAAGTACAACAAAATAATTTCGGAGCACAAAATAACATAGCTAATCTTGACGAAACAATTTTAGCCCAAAATGGCCTTAACTTAGGTATGCATAGGCCAAATTTTGTTTCTCCTTTGTCTGAATATGTTTTACAAAGTGAATTGCCAAGGGGTTGGAAAATCCCTAAGTTCGCTAAATTTGCTGGGGAAACCAGTGAATCCACTGTCGAACATATTGCTCGTTATTTAACTGAGGCTGGAGATTTAGCCCACAATGAGAATTTAAGGATGAAATTCTTCCCTAGTTCTCTAACAAAGAATGCTTTCACTTGGTTCACTACTTTACCCCCACATTCCATGTTTAATTGGAACCAATTAGAGAAAGCTTTCCATGAGCAATTTTACATGGGACAATGTAAAATTAGTCTCAAAGAATTGGCCAGTGTTCGACGCAAAGTGGCCGAATCTGTGGATGATTATCTCAACAGGTTTAGACTTCTCAAAGCAAGGTGCTTCACTCAAGTGCCTGAACATGAGCTAGTCGAAATGGCTGCTGGTGGCTTATATTATTCCATCAGAAAAAAGCTAGACACTCAACATTTGAGAGATATGGCTCAATTGGCTAATAGAGTTAGGCAAGTCGAAAGTTTGAAAGCTGAGAAATCTAGAACTAATAGGTTTCATAATAAAAAAGACAAAGTTGCCTATGTCGAAATTAAAGATGAAGAACAAGAATTCAACATTTCCTATGAGGAGGTCGAAGAAGAGGTCAATGTTGCTGAGTTAAAACCTAGACCTCCATATACTTGTAAATTGCTAAAACCTTCAAATGGTAAAAATCTTGTCGAACCTAAAAACGACAAATTCGTTGCAAAAACATATACTTTGATGTTACTAAATGCGACGAAATATTTGACTTGTTAGTTAAGGATGGTCAAATTTTGGTTCCTAAGGGACTAAAAACACCACCATTAGAACAAAAGCAAAAAAGAGGTTTTTGCAAATACCATAATTTTTTGGGTCATAATACTTCTCGTTGTGTTCTTTTCAGGGATTTGGTGCAAAAGGCACTCAATGAAGGAAGGCTGAAATTTGGTGATAAACCAAGGGCACCAATGAAGATTGACGCTGATCCTTTGCCTGATGCTGAGGCAATGTATACTGAGGTGAGCATCAACATGGTCGAAGCCTCTGAAATTGTGCCTGGTAAGGCTAATATGAAGAGAACTACCATAAGTTCAAAGATGGATATCGAAATGGTCACTGAAGGCCATGAAGATGACAAAGTGAAAGCAGTGTACCCAAAAGCTGAAGAGGAATTGGTTGATTTCCTCAATCGTTGCAAGCTAAGCAACTCAGAAGTGATGTTGTGCCCAAGGTGCAGTGCTGTTTTTGACAAGGAGGCTGCTAAAGAATTGGAAGAGTTCAAGCCTCAAATGAAGCACAAATGTAAATGGGTGGATAAAAGGCCCAAGTTTGATTTTGCTGATAGGAGAATTCCCTACATGGTTACTTCGACCAAAACTCCTGGAAGAGGAAAGCTGAGTACTTATGTTCCTCCTTCTGGTACGCCTGTCGAAAAGTGGATACATTCTGGTGGGAGAAGCAAAGCCATATACCACACGGGGACAATGCTATCCATCGAGTTAGACCACCTAAGCTGGTCGAAGGTAACACAAGTGGTGTTAACCAGAACAAGGCAATTGAAATCAAGAAGTATGCCTATAGTAACAACTACAAAGGGAAGAATCCTATGACAAGAACTCACTGGCGAAGGTTTCAACGCCAAAAGAAGGCTGATGCTATTGCTGCAGGTAAAGCAACAACCTCAAACAAAGGGAAGGGTAAAGAGGTAATCTTACCTTCGACTGAAGTGGTTAGGAAACCAGCCACTGAGAGAATTTTCCCTCCTCTTTCTGAAATTAAGAAAGGCTTCAAAAAAGAAGACCTTAATTTAGAAGAGGAGTTAGATTCTTCCTTTGCTGATTCTGGGTCAGAGTTTGACGTGCTATGTGGGGTCATCTCAATTTTACCAATTGAGTACGATGTGGTTTCTGAGGTTAATGATGTCGAAGAAGATTTCGACGAGGAAACTACATATAAACCCATATGCTACTATGTGTTGAAGAATGGCTGCATCGAAGAGCAACATGCTGTCTTTGAAAGGCCAGATTGATGCATGATGAATCACCTCAAGCCACTGTTCATTCAAGCCAAGGTCAACAATGTGGGAATCAACAAGGTCCTTGTTGATGGTGGTGCTGTTGTGAATTTGATGCCTCAACATTTGCTAAGAAGAATTGGCAAATGTGACACTGATTTGAGGCCACATAATGTGCTTCTCACTAATTATGAAGGCAAAACTGGCCATTTACTTGGGGCCATTGAAGTCGAATTAACAGTAGGTAGTGTCAAAAGGCCAACTTTGTTTTTGGTAGTACCCTCCAAGGCAAACTACAACTTGCTGCTTGGAAGAGAATGGATACATGGAGTGGGGGCAATCCCTTCGACTGTGCACCAAAGGCTCATTATTTGGAGAGAAGATGGGTTGGTTGAAAACATTGAAGGTGACCAAAGTTATTTCAAGGCTGAAGTGAATACGATCACAAGAAGACCTTCGACAAGCAATTGGCAAATATCTCTCCATGCTCTTCTTCCAATGCTGGGTTCATTGAGCAAGACAATGTCTTCTCCTCTGTTAGTCTTCACCCAAATTATGGTTTCGTTTGGGAAAGGGAAATCATTGATGAGGAGAATAGACCAAGAGGCTTTGTTAAGCCTACTGGCTGGGATAGACTTTGAAATGATTATAAAGCCCAATGCATGGGAAAGAATTACGGCCTATGTGGCCGAAAACAAAGAAAAAGCTATTCTAGAAGCTGAGTTACATCAAATGGTTGCTTTAGCCACAGAAGATAATAACAAAAAAATCATGGTCGAAACACAGAGACTTGATGGTGTCTATGATGATGAACCATTAGGATTTGAGAAAGATCCAATGGGTTCGACCAAGAAAATACAGACATAAGATCCCTTAGAAGAAATTGATTTGGGAGATGGTTCAACAAGAAGACCAACATATATTAGTACAAAGATAAACAAAGATTTCAGAGTGCAGATTGTCAAATTGCTAAAGGAATACAAAGATTGCTTCGCTTGGGATTACAATGAGATGCCAGGGCTGAAAAGAGAGGTGGTTGAGTTAAAGTTACCTATTCGACCAGAGAAGAAGCCTGTGAAGCAAACACCAAGAAGATTTGCACCAGAAATCATGTCGAAGATCAAAGCGGAAATCGAAAGGCTATTGAAAAGCAAGTTCATCAGAACTGCCAGGTATGTTGATTGGCTTGCTAATATAGTTCCTGTAATTAAGAAAAATGGTACACTTAGAGTTTGCATAGATTTTAGAGATCTAAATAATGGTACTCCCAAAGATCAATACCCAATGCCTGTGGCAAAAATGTTGGTTGATTCAGCGGCTGGTTATGAATATTTAAGCATGCTATCATGGAAACACAACCTCCTTCAACAAAGAAAGAATTACAGTTGTTCTGGATCCAACTTTGGCTAGAGATGATGGGCCTAGGAGCCCAATTATAAACAAGCCCAATCGCACCACTATATATACCACTCAACACCCTAAAATATGGTAAGCTTTTCCCACCCCTTTGATATTCTCCATTTTGATTATGGACTGACTTGGGCGTCGGAGTGCTTGCAGGTGGCGGCCTCCCCGCACTTCACATCAGAGCTGATATCGTCTCAGAGCTTGGATTTCCATGTCAGCATCACCATCGTGAGGTACGATTCTCTCTCAGTGAGTTCCGTTCGGAACATTGACGACCACAGTGGGAGCATTTTTTGGCTCTCTCTCTCTCTTCTCACTCGCGATGGTGGAACCGAAGGTTTCAAAAATCAACTAATGGTGGCTGCTCACAAATTCCTTGATCTGTCCAAGCTTTCATCAAAGACCAGATCTGAGCACTAAGATCCAATTATTTCTGGAAAAGCAAATTCCTAGTCCGGATCTATAAACCACTCCCCATGTTCTTTCAGATCTGAGATTCCAAATCTGCTAGGAGCTTTGAACGTCAACTACGAATCAGAGATATGAAGAAGCACATCTGTTTGAAAAACGGTGGATACTACCTCTCAAATCCATTCAGATACAGATTTAAGAAGCTGCTGCAAATGAGCCAACAGTTCGTAGTTTAATTTTCCTTCGGCGTTTTGCTTCGCGCCGCACGCTAGTCCCACCAAATCGCAAATGTTTGGTTTCGAATCGGTTTCGGATTCGGATGCATAAAAGCTGTGCTCGAGTTTAAGATCACAGCAAGCTCGGTGACAAACACACCTCGATGACGGCTTCCGCGAGTACGTCTACGCTAATCTGGTCTTCAAAAACCGACCTCATCGTGTTGGCACAGAGGTAAGACTCAACCCAATATATCAAGCTTTTCATTTGGTACTGTCATTAATTTATGAGTCCCACAAACAATCTATTAGGCCTAATCGATGCTCCCCGTAGCACAAGTGTTCAATTCATTGCTTAACAGCTTATATGCTACGTCTACTAGTATCTTTTATACATTGGGCCACATGAGCTGAACTTTGATTACAAGATTTCATGAGCTGAACTTTGATTAATAGATACCTGGGGTTCAATTTGATTATTTGCTTAAATAATAAAAGCAAGAGTCAAACTTCTCTCATTTTGGCTAATTCATTTTCTTTTGGCGAGCTTGGGATCGAAATACCAATTGAGTTCGGATCAATCCACCACATCAACAACATTACAGAGGTCTTGAGCCTAGAAGCGATGTATTAATCGAGGTATTGCCCGACATCAATTTCTTAGCCGACCTCGGAACGACATCCAATATCCAGGTTCAATTTTCCATTTGAGAATATTTGACTAGTACGTGTTTAATAAATCAATTATTGAAATTGCATTTGTCATGATCGAATTGACTGCAAATCCGTGTTGCATAGCACCTCACTATGATTACTGCTAGCATATTCACATGTCATTGTTTAATCAATATGCAAACCTCTAAGACATTAGCAAAGTATGATGCACAAATCTTTTTGAAGCTGCTGAAATAAATGCTTGATCAGAGTACTAATTCAAGATGTTTATTTAAGATACGCATGATTATATTTATACACCATGGATTTCAAATAATTAGCAATCACTGTCATGACACCAACTTCTAAGTCATCTTTGTCAAAATCTAAAGGATAAGCATGTACCTTCACTTGATGATACTGCAATCATTATGATCATTCCCAAGTCCTCATTGTTTTGAACAACTGATGTGATACATTATGATTAGCTCTATCTCTCTATTGCATTCCGACTGATGCATGATAAAGGAGCACTATGTGCACTCACATTGATTTTCCTCTGTTTGGCGAACCTAACACTGGTCACTCTAATGACGATGTATTTCTTTGGAGTTTGTGTTTGGTTCTTTATCACAGGAATTAACGAAGAGTGGGGGCTACTAGAGACTGGATACGACATACTTCATATGTACGAAGTTACCACTCCAAACTGTTGTCGTGCCCGACAATCCTAGAAACACCAGACACGTGGCCTAAATCAATGTCATGTACACCTATACGGCAAGAAGGTCAACTCTAGCACAAGAGCGCAATCTAATCATAAGGACTGATTTGACTCAGTGCAACTACATCAGGGTGCTACGCTCCATTGCTTCGATTCGGGGCACCTTTACGAAGACTTTATATTGTAGTAGATCGGCACGACGCTGATTGTTTGGGACACTTGTGATTTTCGTTTCATTTCATATTTACATCTCACCTACAAGTATCTTGTATGCTCGCATCTGTTGTTTCATTTCTGAGGATGTGAAGACACATCATCAATTCGACTCTAGACACCCCCTATGTTACTAGGCCAACATCAGGCCCACCTTGTGCCAAGTGATGTAAGCGTTAATTCTCACGGGACCAAAAAGGGGGGTAACATCCCACTCAAAGTTTGGAACCAATGGATCAATGTCGGAGTCTGGGTCACTTCGTCAAGCCAACAACGTCAAAAAAATCTTGAATTTGGCAGCATGCTAATCGAGCTATTGATTGGCATCACTTCTAATCCAACCTTGTCGCAACACTCGACATTCAGGTTCAATTTTCCATTTAAAAATACTTAATTAGTATATGCATAATTAAATAATTATTAAGATTACATTGCCATGACTGGATTGACCGCAAATCGTCATTGCATGGAACCTCACCGCAATTATTACTTTGCATGCTCATAGATATATTTGGATAGAAATTGTTGACACGCGTTAATTGTCTCTCATCGCAAAAATCACAAAGAAATGCCCTTATACGATTTTATTGTCTTATCACTAAGACTGCACTTATGCTACCCGTCATTGAATGTGAACTAGAATAACACTACACATGTCGTAACTTTATCAATGCACAAAGCACTAAATTATTAGTCAAGTTAGATGCATACATCATTTTGAGGCCATTAAATGAATTTTGATCGAAATGTTGATTTAAGCAACAACTTTTAGTAATCATTGTCATTATGTTTGCTTCTACATCATCTTGCCCAAACATAAAGGATAAGCGTGCACAACCACCATATGATACTACAGTAAATCAGAATTATGTTTAGATCTTCATAAGTCCGGGAGAACTGATATGAAGCATTGAGATCCACTATATTTCTTTATGACATTCCATTATTAATGCATGAAAAATGAGTGCGGTCTACGTTTGCGTTATCATTCCTTTTTCAGCTAACCTGACACTGATCTCTCTGATAACAATATGTTTCTTCGGAGTTTGGGTTTTGTTTATTGGACAGGAGTTATTGATAAGAGAGGCTACAAAGAGCCTGGACACAACACACTTCAAATGTACGAAGTTACCACACGACAATAAGATTGGCTCTAGCAAAAGAGTGCAATCTAACCATAAGCATCGTGGATACTACTTTATGAATGTGTTATATATTAACATGCCTACTTGAAATTAGAGAGAAGTCCCTTCCGTTGAAGATGATGGGCGGGGACCTTACTTTGTATTTATGATATTACCAAGTTTATGCGAATAAATATGATTGCAGGTGACCCACTCAAAAGAGCGGAACAGTTCGAAAGGAGCAGGGGTTAAAGTAAACTCAGCTTCTATAGAAAATGCGGTCGACACCCTGGAAGAATTGGAGCCTATGGCTTATGTAGACAGATTACATGTAATTATGACTGATTAATAATCATTGTTGATGTCTGCCCATGAGGTTGTTTTCTTGTATGCAGGAATTGATTTCCATTACTTCGGCTCGGTGCACCTATGCCGAGATGCTATATTATATTAGATCGCCACAACGCACCCGCACACAGGGTCCCGCACCTCAGTAGATACAGAGTGTTTGGAACACTTGTATTTTCCATTTTATTTCAGATTTATATCTCACCTGCAAATATATTGTATGCCCGCTTCTATTGTTTTGTTTCAGGCACGAGATATACCCATAGATCCTTGCCGAAGGTCCATGAAATCGGACAAACAGGTCGGATCTTCGTCGACACATTTAAACTGATGCTCGTGTGCTGGACTAATCCACTGTAGCTCTGCGAAGACAAAGTCGTGGCCTTACAATGGTCACGCCCTCCGACTTCCGAGCTAGATCGGGCCGAGACCCGTAAGCTGGATTAAGCGAGGTCGCCAAAGCCGTGACCTTTTGATGGTCACGCCCTCCGACATTCGAGCTAGATCGGGCCGAGACCCGTAAGCTGGATTAAGCGAGGTCGCCAAAGCCGTGACCTTTCGATGGTCACGCCCTCCGACATTCGAGCTAGATCGGGCCGAGACCCGTAAGCTGGATTAAGCGAGGTCGCCAAAGCCGTGACCTTTCGATGGTCACGCCCTCCGACATCCGAGCTAGATCGGGCAGAGACCCGTAAGCTGGATTAAGCGAGGTCGCCAAAGCCGTGGCCTTGTGATAGTCACGCCCTCCGACATCTGAGCTAGATCGGGCCGTGACCTGTAAGCTGGAGTAAGTGAGGTTTCCTCGAAAGTCGTGGTCTTTTGAAGGCCACGCCCTCCATATTACGAGCTACGTCGGGCCGCAACTTGTAAGTTGTGTTGCAACTACGGTGAACCACCGCGCGAGCCGATATCTTGACCATCTCGACTTTCAGACGACTTTAAAGGTAGTCGCTCCTCGCTTTGATTCGAGTTAGGTCGAGTCGAGTCTTGGAAGACTGAATCGAAGGAGGGTCAGTCTCGTCGATAGTAACGATGTTAGAAGAAAACATAAACTCGATAAACCGCGACAAAGGAGGATGAAGTCACACGTCGTTGCACATGTGCCCGGGGGATATGTGTTACCATATAGAATCAGTATCAGATTTATTTGATTTTCCACATCTTGGAATGCCTGCCGACCTTGACTTATCTTGCTAGAACTGACGCTGATATTGTCGATGTCGCACTACAAACGTTGACAACCCAGTTTGGCACTACGAATGTAGAAAGTTCGATTCTCTTTCACAAGGTTCACAACTCGTTACGGTCTATTCGAGAGAGATACCTTGTTGGCGCAAACCACTCATCCCCAACTTTGGGCCAGCAACAAGAGTCTCACAGTATTCAATTGTTCGACTTTAGAATTGGGGCTGCGAGCTCGGCAACAAAGATTTTAAGACTTGGTATGCTCACCTTTGCCCTCTTTGAGGTATACACTATCACGGTTTATTTTCTTTGCAGAACTTAAATGTTGCTAAAAGAACGTCCACAACTCAAGGATTAGTCCTGTGTACAAATCTCGACGATAACGTATGTGTGAGTACATTACACGAACTATTACTTGTTTCATTATTTAGCTAACTTCAGCAGGTTGGATGTCTTACGAGCAAGACTTTACTCACAAGTCGATTCCACAATATGTGCAACCGACTTGGGGGCTACTGTTCTGGATCCAACTTTGGCTAGAGATGATGGGCCTAGGAGCCCAATTATAAACAAGCCCAATCGCACCACTATATATACCACTCCACACTCTAAAATATGGTACGCTTTCTCCATTCCTTTCATATGCTCCATTTTGACTATGGACTGACTTGGGCGTCGGAGTGCTTGCAGGTGGCGGCCTCCCCGCGCTTCACATCGGAACTGATATCATCCCGGATCTCGAATTTCCATCACCACCGTGAGGTACGATTTTCTCTCGGTGAGTTCCATTCGGAACAACAGTCATTATTAGGAAAGGTCAATTTCCATAGAAGATTTATATCAAATCTAAGTGGCAAGACTCAAATATTCTCGCCATTACTTCGACTGAAGAAGGATGATGTTTTCAAGTGGGATGTCGAACATCAAGTAGCTTTCGACGAGATCAAGACATATCTGATGAACCCTCCTATTTTATTGCCTCCTATTAGAAATAAGACAATGAAATTGTATATAGCAACATCAGAATTGTCAATATGTAGCATGTTAGCACAAGAGGATGAAAATGGTGTAGAAAGGGCCATATATTACCTCAGTAGGGTTTTAAATGATTCTGAAACTAGATATCACCCTATTGAAAAGTTGTGTTTATGCTTGTATTTCTCTTGTACTAAGTTAAGCCTGTTGATGTGTATGTTTATTCCCACTTTGATATTATTAAACATATGCTGTCGAAACCAATCCTACATAGTAGAATAGGAAAATGGGCTTTAGCTTTATCTGAGTATTCATTAACATTCCAACCTTTAAAGGCTATCAAAGGCCAAGTCGTTGCGGATTTCATTGCTGATCATTCAATAGTTGAATCAGAAATTAACTTTGTGCACCTTCGACCTTGGAAATTGTACTTCGATGGCTCCAGCCATAAAAATGGGTCTGGTGTTGGGATGTTAATCATTTCACCTAAAGGGATTCCAACTAAATACAAGTATAAAATTAAAGAAAGTTGCTCCAATAATGAGGCTGAATATGAAGCCTTAGTAGCAGGACTTGAAATTCTGTTAAACTTGGGGGCAAAACAGGTCGAAATTAGAGGTGATTCTGAATTAGTAATCAAACAATTAACGAAAGAATACAAGTGCATTAAGGAAAATTTGATTACTTACTTTATAGCTGCCAGTACTTTATTGAAACAATTCGACAGCGTTGATATTCAACATGTGCCTCGTATTGCAAATCAAGAGGCCAATGATCTGGCACAAATAGCTTCTGGTTATAAAGTTTCTAAAGAAAAATTAACAGAGCTAATCGAAATTAAAAACAAGTTAATTTCGACAGCAATAACACAAGAAACCTTGTCAGGGAAAAAACTGGAGGAGGCAGAGAACTACTCTTTAGTCTTAAGTCAATTACCTCCAAGTGAAAGTGAAAATTTTATTGAAAATTTTAATGATGAAGTTTCCGACAAAGGTTATTGTGATAATGTGTTTGAAGTTTTTGCCATTGACAGTATGTCAAATGATGATTGGCGAAGACAAATTGTTAATTACTTGGAAAATCCAACAGGGATAACTGATAGAAAAACCAAGTATAGAGCTTTAAGTTATGTGATCATGGGCAATGAGTTGTTTAAGAAAACCCCTGAAGGAGTTTTACTCAAGTGTCTTAGTGAAAATGAGGCATACTTGGCAATATCTAATACTCACAATGGAACTTGTGGAGCTCACCAAGTAGGCCATAAAATGAAATGGCTCTTATTTCGACAAGGTGTCTATTGGCCGACTATGTTAAAAGATTGCATAGAGTTTGCCAAAGGATGCCAAGAATGTCAAAAGCATGCAGGAATACAACATGTACCTGCAAATGAATTGCATTCTATTGTAAAACCTTGGCCATTCAGGGGATGGGCTTTGGATATAATTGGTGAAATTAAACCAAATTCGTCGAAAGGCCATCGTTTCATATTAGTAGTAATAGATTATTTCACTAAATGGGTGGAAGCTGTTCCTTTAAACAATGTTAATCAAGAAGCAGTAATTAATTTTATTCAAGACCATATATTATATAGATTTGGTGTGCCTGAAACTATCACCACAGATCAAGGTTCAGTTTTTATTGGTCAGAAAATGGTCGAATTTGCTGCTGAAAATGGTTATAAATTGTTAAGTTCAACACCATATTATGCTCAGGCAAATGGTCAAGTTGAAGCAGCCAATAAAATTATTGTTAGTTTGATTAAAAAACATGTTGGGCAAAAACCCAAGAATTGGCATAGGACACTTAACCAAATTTTATGGGCATGTCGAACATCTCCCAAAGAGTCAATCAATAGTACTCCTTTTAAACTTGTTTTTGGGCATGATGCAATATTGCCAGCAGAGATTTGTCTCCAATCAACTAGGATTCAAAGACAATTTGAAATCCCATCGGATCATTATTGGAATATGATGTTAGATGAATTAGTTGATTTAGATGAAGATAGGCTAAGTGCATTAGATATGCTCACAAGACAAAAAGAAAGAGTGGCTAAGGATTATAACAAAAGAGTCAAATTGAAGACTTTCGACGTGGGAGATTTAGTTTGGAAAGTTATCTTACCTATGGATAGAAAAGATAGAGTTCTTGGTAAATGGTCCCCAAGTTGGGAAGGACCATTCAAAATTTTACAAGTCTATTTAAACGGCGCATATGAAGTCGAAGAGATTGGTGCTGATGAAAGAATTTTTGCGTATAAATGGAAAATACTTGAAAAAGTATAAGCCAACATTGCAAGAAGTTAAAATAATGCTGGAATAAAGATAAAGAAAGCGTAAGTACATGACATTCAAAAGAAATTGTGATTGCCATATGAGCATTGTCAGAATTATAAGCAAAACGTAAATCATTATCAAAATGGTTAAAGTATTATGACAGGAAAATGAATCTATATTATTACAAGATGACTTTTGATTTCAAGTCATTGAACAAAGCTTTAGCTTTGAAGATCTTCCTGTTGAGGAAATTGCCATCTTTGGTTAGCTTTTCGACAGTGGCATTGCAGCGTTCAAGTTCTTCTAAGTGTTTAAGGCAATTGGTGGCTTCTTGGTCAATCTGGTCCTTAATTTTTTCTGCAGGAGTCAAAGACCCTAAAAGGGTTCCTTTCTTCTCTTCCAATGCTTGAATTTTCGACTGCAATCTGGCTATACTCTCTTGATGTGTCTTGATCTCAGCATTGCAATCCTCGATAGCCTTCATCTCAGCTTCTGACTTGGTCTTCAAGGAGGCAAAGCTAGTATGAGTGGCATCAACAAGTGCTGCCACTTCTGCCTTGAGTTTCGACTCAAGCTCTAGAGGATTGTCATGATCCCTCTTTTTCTGTATATCTTGAGCAAGTTGTTCGAAAAGAGGCTGGACAGCTAAGACAAAGTCACTAACAGATTCATCAAGGACTCCATCAACATCAAGTTCAGCCAATTTGTGGAGTAAATCCTTATTCTGAAAAGCAGAACGTGGAAGGCCACGTGGTACACCAATATAGGAATAACGCCAACAACATTTAACAGTGATGCGTCAGGTAGGTGAGATATTCCGATCAAGTGTAAAACCTATTTCGACATTGAATTCAAAAATGCTCTTTTTCTTCCTTTGCCTTAAGCTCAGTCGAAAAAAGATATTTTTGGGGGGCAATTTGTTAGCCTGTAATTTCGACAGACTTCATTTAAAATAGTCAACAGGGTTTGACTTATACTTTGACATAGATTAGAGGATTTCGACAAAGATGATGTTCAGGGCAGATTCGACAAGCTTCCAGAAAAACAAAAACAAGAAAGAGGAAAATGGACACAAGCTTCGACAGACAGAAGACTAAGTAGTTATGCGCTGAAAAGCTAGCAGTTGGTCAAAAAGAGGAGCAGTTACCAACATTTTTATAACTGTTTTTGAGGGCAGTTTCTGCTCCTCCCACTAAGTATAAATAGTAGTTTCTGAGAAGAAACAAAGGTCACAAAAACTCATATTTTACTTCTCACGCTCTAACTTCCGCATTCAAGAGAAAAACGAGTCAGAGAAACAATGTATGAATTTGTGCACCATTTCCTTTAACTTTAATGCAATTTTAATTTGTTTTTCTTTCGTTTTACTTGTTTTTATCGTTCAAGTTCTTCTTCTCTGAAGTACTCTGATAACTTCGCCCGAAGGAATCAGTTATTTCTTTCCTTTTTTTCTGGTTAAAACGCGAGACGATTCAAGAACATCATAATAAACTATAAACTCTAAGCACAAATGGTCTTAGGATTCACTGGTTGATCCTGCAAGTTAACCAAATTGGAGACCAACGGTGTTTACCAAAATCCCAGGTAAACAAGTGTGTATAGATTTTAGAGATTTAAATAATGCTACACCTAAGGATGAATATGCCATGCCAGTGGCAGAAATGCTAGTGGATTCAGCAAGCAGCAGGTTATGAATACCTAAGTATGCTTGATGGTTATGCTGGATATAACCAAATATATATTGCTGAAGAAGATACGTCAAAAACAGCATTCCGATGCCCAGGGGCATTAGGTGTCTATGAATGGGTTGTAATGCCATTTGGCCTAAAAAATGCTGGTGCAATGTACCAAAGGGCAATGAATTCTATGTTCCATGATTTTATTGAAAAATTTATGCAAGTGTACATAGATGATATTGTAATTAAGTCTTCTTCAGGAATTGGTCATATAGACCATCTTCGACAATCATTTGAAAGAATGAGAAAATATGGATTGAAAATGAATCCACTCAAATGTGCCTTCTGTGTTCGTGCAGGTGACTTTTTGGGTTTCGTTGTACACAAAAAAGGAATTGAAATCAATCAAAACAAGACGAAAGCAATCTTGGAAACGAAAGCTCCTTCGACCAAAAAAGAATTGCAGTCATTATTAGGAAAAATCAATTTCCTTAGAAGATTTATTTCAAATCTAAGTGGCAAGACTCAAGCGTTTGCGCCATTACTTAGACTGAAGAAGGAAGATGTGTTTAGGTGGGATGTAGAACACCAACAAGCTTTCGATGAGATTAAAGCATATATGATGAAGCCACCAATTTTGTTACCACCTATTAGGAATAAAGTAATGAAATTGTATATAGCAGCTTCAGAATTTTCTATAGGAAGTATGTTAGCTCAAGAAGATCAAAATGGTGTCGAAAGAGCCATTTATTACCTCAGTAGAATTTTAAATGATGCAGAAACTAGGTATCATCCTACAGAAAAATTGTGTTTATGCTTGTATTTCTCTTGTACAAAATTGAAGCAATACATAAAGCCTGTTGATGTGTATATTTATTCGCATTATGATATTATTAAACATATGCTGTTGAAACCAATTTTACATAGTAGAATAGGTAAACGGGCTTTGGCTCTTTCTGAATTCTCTTTGACTTATCAGCCATTAAAAGCAATAAAAGGTCAAATAGTGGCTGACTTCATAGTTGACCATTCAGTGGTCGAAAATACAATAAATTTAGTGGAAACCCAACCTTGGAAGTTATACTTCGACGGTTCAAGCCATAAAAATGGTGTTGGAATTGGTGTATTAATAATTTCACCAACAAAGGTACCAACAAAATATAAGT
Source organism: Astragalus glycyphyllos (assembly GCA_963573325.1). Taxonomy (NCBI): domain Eukaryota; kingdom Viridiplantae; phylum Streptophyta; class Magnoliopsida; order Fabales; family Fabaceae; genus Astragalus; species Astragalus glycyphyllos. The sequence continues at coordinate 45,176,254 of OY754307.1, forward strand.
TTAAAATTGAAGGGACATGCTCCAACAACGAGGCAGAATACGAAGCTTTAATAGCAGGCCTTCAGATCTTGTTAGAATTGGGGGCAAAACATGTCAAAATCAAAGGAGATTCAGAACTAACTGTGAAACAGTTAACAAAAAAATACAAATGCATCAAAGAGAACTTAATAATGTATTTTGCCATTGCTAATACGTTGTTAAAGAGATTTGACACTGTTCACATAAAACACGTGCCTCGTATGGAAAATCAAGAGGCAAACGATTTGGCACAAATAGCATCAAGATTCAAAGTTTCAAAAGAAAAGCTATCAGAGCTAATAGAAATCAAACACAAACAGATTTCGACAGATACATGCAATGCCCAATTGTCAACGACAAAACTTGAGGGGGCAGAGATGTTAAATCTGGTGGAAAATTTTATGTCTTTTTGAAAATTTTGAAGTTGAAATTTTTGCCATTGACAATATGTCGAATGATGATTGGCGAAGGCAAATTGTCGAATACTTGGAAAATCCAACAGGAGGGACTGATAGGAAAACCAAGTATAGAGCTTTAAGCTATGTTATTATTGGGAATGAGTTATTTAAAAAGACTCCTGAAGGAGTGTTATTGAAATGTCTTAATGAAAGTGAGGCATATTTAGCAATTTCTAATACTCATAGTGGAGCTTGAGGATCTCATCAAGCAGGTCACAAAATGAAGTGGCTTTTATTTCGACAAGGAGTATATTGGCCAACTATGCTGAAAGATGGCATAGATTTCGCCAAGGGTTGTCAAGAATGCCAAAAACACGCAGGAATACAACATGTGCCTGCAAGTGAATTGGATTCAATAGTAAAACCATGGCCTTTTAGAGGTTGGGCTTTAGATTTGATTGGTGAAATTTAACCAACTTCGTCGAAAGGGCATCGTTTTATGTTAGTTGGGATAGATTATTTTACTAAGTGGGTAGAAGCTAGTCCTTTAATTAATGTTAATCAAGAGGCAGTAATCAATTTTATTCAAAATCATATTTTATATAGGTTTGGAATTCCAGAAACCATTACTACAGACCAAGGTACAGTTTTTATTGGTCAAAAAATTGTGGATTTTGCCTCTGAAACTGGTTTCAAGTTACTGACTTCGACACCATACTATGCCCAAGCTAATGGTCAAGTAGAAGCGGCCAACAAAATTATTATCAATTTGATTAAGAAACACATTGGGCAGAAGCCTAAAAATTGGCATAAAACGCATGATCAAGTGTTGTGGGCATGTTGAAATTCTCCTAGAGAATCAATTAGCACTACTCCTTATAGACTCACATTTGGACACAACGCAGTCTTGCCAGTCGAAATTTGTTTACAGTCAGCCAGAATTCAAAGGCAATTTGAAATTCCATCAGATTCTTATTGGGATATGATGTTAGATGAGTTGGTTGATTTAGACGAAGAAAGACTAAATGCGTTAGATGTTCTTATAAGGCAAAAAGAAAGAGTGGCTAGAGCTTATAATAAAAAGGTTAAGTCAAAAACATTTGCCTTGGGAGATTTAATGTGGAAAGTCATATTACCCATAGATAAAAAAGATAGAGTTTTGGGTAAATGGTCACCAAATTGGGAAGGACCATTTCGCATTTTACAAGTTTATAATAACGGTGCCTACGAAGGCGAAGAATTAGGCGCCAATGGTCGAATTTTGCAAATAAATGGCAAGTATTTAAAGAAGTATAGGCCAATTTTGCAGGAAGTTAAAATAACACAAGATTAAATAGTATAAAGAATTCAAACATGGCATTCAAAAGTCTTTACCAGAACATTGTCGAAATTACAAAAACTGGAAAATAAAGAAAGTTACAATCTAAAGTTGGAGATTGGCTTTTAGCCTTTCAAAAACAGCTTTGGAGTGTTCTAGTCTGATGGCAGTGAGGGCTTCGTCTTCAACCAATCTTTGAACCTCTGCCTCATGTGTGCTAAATTTTTCCAAGTGTTGAATTGCTAAGGCTGCTTCTGCGTTAATAATAGGTTCCAAAAAATCTGGAATTCTCTTGCGAAATGAGGCTTTCTTCTTTTCTTCTGCATTAATTTTCAATTGCAGGTTTCTGATTTGTTCTTGATATTTCAAAATGGCATCATCACAGGCAGCCATTTCTTGAGCATTGTTTGTTGCTTGAGTTTCCCAAGAAGTGATTTTGGCTCGAGAGGATTCGACAGCCGCCCATTCTTCCTGTTGGAATTCGGTTTCACGTGTTTTATGTACAGTAGTGTTTTTCCTCTTTTGGATGTCTAAGTTGATTTGCTCTAGGAGAGGCTCAAATTCAACAATAAAGCCAATGAGACCTTTGCCGGATGTCGAATTATTGAGTTTACGCAATAAAGCTTTAATTTCAAAGGTAGTCATGTGGTCGTACTCAATAGCTTGAAATAAGTCAGCTTCAAGAACTTTAGCTTGAAATTCCTTGAGGAGTTCTTCCTTGGAACTATCAGATGCTTCGCCCATAGAAGTGGTTGAAAAGCTTTGTCTAGTCGAAGATTTCCTACTACTCAACATCAGGTTTAAAGCTTCAAGAGGATTTCAGTTCACTCAAAGCATCGTCACTGACAGTATTGCTGCTTGAATGAGCTACTTTAAAAGAGCTGTCATCCTTTGGTGATTCATTGACTTGTTCAAGGTTTTCTTCAGATCCCTTCTTCTCAGAATTAATAGCATCATCATTCCCTTTCTCTTGTTCATCATTATCATCCTGGTTTGTGTCTTGCTCTTCGCTATTACTTGGATTATGAGTTGAAGCCAAGATTTTCTGCTCAGTTTCGACACCAGTAACTTCGACCATCTCTAAGTCTTGTTTTTCTGGATCTTTGTTGAGAATTTCTATTCCAAGTGTTTCGCTGTCAAAAGAAGGCTCATTAATTTCCTTCGTAGTTGTTTCTTTGTTGTCTTGCGATTTTTCGACGAGAACCACTGGAGTGAGAGTTTTAGGAGCATCCTGAGAATGTTTCGTCTTCTTTTCTCTTCCGGTTTGAGTTGAAGTGGGAGTTTTAAGAGTCTCTTGGGAATGCTTCTTTTTCTTCTCCTTTTCGATTTGAACTGCAGGAATCTTGATTCGCTTCGGGCTACGTGTTTGATCGTCAGGCTGGAAGTTTAATGTTCATGGTTAGTAATGAAAAGAAAAATGGATAAATGTTAGCAGGAGTAAAGAGGTAAGAATATTAGATCTTTGAAATATCACTCACAAGTTGCACTTCAGTTTTCTTCGACTTTTTTAGCAGGAACATCAGTAGTAGAACTGCTCCCTCTTTTTCGACTCTGCAAAACGAAGATCAGTCAAGTGTTGGATTTAAAGTGTAAATGTGACGTTACAAAGACCTCATGGAAGTAGTCACCTCTTGTTTCTTGGTTTGCTGAGATTGGTGTCATTTTGGAATGATGGAAACCTTCTTCTTGGTATTTTTCTTCGGCGTCTTAGTGGTGCCAGTGGTTGTTGGAACAGCTACACAAATATTCGATGAGGTTAGTTGGGAAAATCCCAGAAATTGTTCGACCTAAACAGCTGAATAATGTACTATTTTGAAGAAACTTTGGAGAATCTAGAGTGTATTGAATTTGCATACCTTGATTTTTGGGAAAAGCAGAGAGTAAGTTAGGCAACAAGGAGGCTTCTTCGACAGCAGCCAGTTTAGGTGCATAATAGCTTGACCACCATTGGAGAAATTCCTTAGTACAAGCGAAAAGTGGGTTGTATTTCAAACGAATGAAAGTAGGAATGCACTGAGCAGCCATGGTAAGTCGATGCCAGTAGTCCCTTTCATTATCTGGGGATATCAAAGATTTTTTCGACTTGTAAAAGAGGCTGGTCGAAGTTGGCACAGTCCGAATTGCCTCGCCACGAGATTTGGCTGGTATCCTGTCAGTCCAAAGTGAGTCGAACCTTTGCTTGGTGAAATCCTAAGCGATATCCAGCAAGGAGTCAAATAGGCTCACCAGATTTCATGGAGTTCGTAATCGGAGTCAATGGGTGTTGCAGGAAATTTTTTGAGGAACCAATGAGGTCCATGGGTTCTGTGTACAAATGGTGCCATTGAAGGAGTGAAAGACTTGCAATTCAATAGCATGTCAAAAGTATCAGAGAATTGGTCCTCACTTGATTGATTAATTTCCCTAGGTTTTAGGAGAGCAACTTATCCCTTCGACGTTTCTTCTTTCGACCATCTGGATTTGGTCTTTGGGACAGATCAATTGGAGTCTCGATTCAAAAGCGGCAAGAAACCACATTTGAAACAACCTGATAGGCCCAGAAATCAGTAAAGAGGATTGAGGCTTAGAGTTTTTCATTTCAAGGGCCCCATCTCCTAAAGCTTCATAAAGAGACCCTAGGATAAGTTTGCTAAGACAGATATTTTTACTATTATGAATCTGAGTAGCCAAATTGATATACATCTTTGCAACTTGAAGTGACGAAGAGCGGAAAATATAATGGGACAACCATAAGATAAGAAAAGCTATGTGTTCCTTATCAGAAACCTCATCACTATCGAGGACGTGTTGATCTTCGATATACTCAGCAAAAGTGGCACGCTGGAAAGTGAAATTGTAAGTATCTGAAGCTCTGTCGGGTTCGAAGATTTCGCCCGTTGGTCGAAGTCCAGTGATAGCAGCTACGTCTAATAAGGTGGGAGTGAGCATACCACATTTCAGATGAGGTCGAAAATACCTTGAGTCTTCCAGAAGTCACCTTTCTTCGACTCGATTTTGTTGAGCCAATTAATATAAGCTTCGTGCCCTACATGAGGTGCAGATCTGAAAACTCGTGTAGCCATAAAACTCATTTCATAAGGACCTTCGTGGAAGATTCTAGGGCTATAATGACGATAGCTAGGAAAAATCTCCTGGATTTTTGTGTGTAATTTTCAGGACCAGGGATGATCACTCATGACTTCCAGTTTTGAGCTCGCGGATCTTCAAGGTCAGGTTCAGCGACACAAAAATGTTTTCCAGAAGAGTAGGTGTGTGAGATTGGCCAGGATCTTGGGCTTGAGCAGATTCAGCAATGAGTTGTTGCTTGCCAGTAGCGGTTGCAGAAGTTCGGGCTTGAGACGAAGACGACATTGATGAGCAATACAAGATACTAAGTGAGTTCTGAGTTTCTGAGTTCAGAAAGCGCAGGTATGTTCTCGCGGAGAAGAGAAGAGAAGAAAAGAGGTTTGTAAAAGGTTTCAGAAAGAGTGAAATGAAGAGAAAGGATGGTTTATATAGCTGTTGAGTGTAAAGGGTTTGAAACCTTTGAGTTTTTCTTTAAAGGGGGAGTTACTCGTAATGAGTAGTGGGGAGTTCCAATGCAAAACGTGACCCACTAACTCTAAAACGGTCGCGCCAAAAGGAACTTTTCACTGAAACGTCTCATCAATGCTGCAACGTGATGTTAATGACGTCATCAGAGCAGTTAAAAAGGAATCTTCAAAAATGTCACTTTTTCTGCCTTACATAAAGCTTCAGTCGAAAAAGACATTTTTGGGGGGCAATTTGTTAGCCTGTAATTTTGACAGGCTAAATTAAATGCAGTCAACGAGGTTTGACTTTGGTTTTCTCAGAAGAAGGTGTTGGTTTCGACATAGAAGAGTTGTATTAGAAGGCAAACTCGACAAAGCCTTAGACTTAACAAGAGTTGAACGGTGATATTTCGACAAGAAGAAGGCTGAGATTCAATAGCAGGTCAAAATCAAGTGCTCGCCGTCGAAGTTCTGGCAGTTACCCTAGTCGAAGGCTGAAGCAGATTTCTTTTTTTTAAAATTCTCTGTACAGTTAGTTGGTTATGCTTTTTCCCTCTTTGTATAAATAGTAGTTTTTCATAGGAAAAAGGAGTCACAAACTCATTACAGAATTCTCATGCTCTAACTTCCAACACATTACAGAGAAAACGAGTTAGAAAAGGATGTATGATCTGTGAACCAACTCTCTTTTCAATTAATGCATTTTAATTTGCTTTCTTTATTGCTTTTCTGCAATTTTTTCTTTGTTTTTCACTTCGTCCCTATCTGAAGAAATTCGACGGTTTCGCGTGAAACTGGCAGTTATCTTCATTCTTTTCTTTGAAAACCGCAAGAACACGCATAATTCTGGAAAAAATTTAACACAAATGGTCTTAGGATTTACTAGTTGATCCTGCAAATAGAAGCAATTTCAAACTAGCGGTGTTTACCAAAAACCACGGTAAACACATGTGATTGGTGCATTTCGCCTCGATTTGATAGCTAATAAGTCGTCTACGTGTCGACATATAATTGGGTTTAGCGTAACTTCAACATACTCCCTCCAGTCCCTATTATATAAAAAAAATTGTAGTTTTAGGTTTATTGAATAACTGATGTATATTGTCTATATTATAGGTCAGATATATTAGTCATTCAATGAACCTAAAACTGTCAATTTTTTTTATAATAGAGACCTGAGGAAGTATGGTGTGTTGGAATATTTTATTCCAATATCATAAATAATGGGCATATATTCTTTATTAATTATATTAGCTATTTATCAATTAGGAGCCTTGATTGATATGTGATCAAAATAAGTAAAAGACTCTCTCAGGATTATTATGGCACTAGTGGCTCATTTTGACTTAGAGCTGCATCAGATGGATGTGAAGACTGCGTTTCTAAATGGAAACATTGACGAAACAATTTATATGGTGCAACCAGAAAACTTTGTTTCAGGTGATCCAAAGTCTATGGTATGCAAACTAAAGAAATCCATTTATGGCCTTAAACAGGCTTCCCGTCAGTGGTATTACAAAGTTCTTCAAGTTATTACCTCTTATGGTTTTCAGACTAATGCGGTTGATGATTGTGTATACCAAAAGTTCAGTGGGAGTAAATTTATCTTTTTGGTGTTATATGTCGATGATATCTTATTAGCAAGTAATGATATAGGCTTATTGCACGAAACTAAGAGATTTCTCATGAAGAATTTCGAGATGAAAGATCTTGGGACGCCTCCTTTGTCTTGGGTATCCAAATACTTAGAGATCGCTCTCGGGGTATCTTGGGATTGTCACAAAGGAGCTATATCGATACAGTTTTGGATAGATTCTTCATGAAAGATAGTAAACCGGGAGATACACCCGTGGCTAAAGGAGACAAGTTCAGTCTCAATCAGTGCCCCGCTACAGATCTTGAAAAGGTAGAGATGCAAAAGGTTCCTTATGCTTCGGCTGTGGGAAGTCTTATGTACGCTCAAGTTTGTACTCATCCTGACATAGCATTTATAGTGGGAGTTCTTGGTAGATATTTGAGTAATCCTAGTATGTAACATTGGACAGCGGTGAAGCGCGTGATGCGCTACTTGAAGAGAACAAGAAACTACATGCTTACCTATCGGAAGTCAGATAACTTAGAGGTCATTGGGTATTCTGACTCTGATTTTGTGGGATGCCCGGATAGCAGACGTTCCACATCTGGTTACATTTTTCTTTTGGCTGGAGGGGCTATTTCCTGGAAGTCTGCCAAGCAGACTTTAGTGGCTCCTTCAACCATGGCGGCAGAGTTTGTGGCCTGTTTTGAGGCATCAAATCATGCTTTGTGGCTGCGAAATTTTGTCTCAGGCCTAAGCATCATTGGAAGCATTAAGAGGCCATTGAAGATTTATTGTGACAATAGTGCAGCCGTCCTATACTCTAACAACAACATGAGTTCCACAAAGTCGAAATTCATCGACATCGAGTATCTTGTTGTGAAGGAAAGAGTTCAAGAGAAACAAATTTTGATAGAATATATAGGGACCAACTTTATGCTAGCGGACCCACTAACCAAAGGCTTGACACCTAAAGTTTACCATGAGCACATTGTTCATATGGGTGTTGGTTTTGAGATTGCCTTAGAGTAGTGGGAGTCTTTTCTTGTTTTCCCTTGTGTTCTAGAATTTTGGTATTGATACAGACTTTATGTTATTTTGGCTTTCTGCAGAAATTAAGTTGAGTTATTATTAAATATGTTTGTGTCATATTATATGCAAAACAAATTTTGCATTTTCAGCAACTTCAGTTTGATCTCACTAAAGACGTTGGACCAGTTGGAAATAGGCATGACATGAGATCACATTGCATGAAATTTCCACGCCCCTCATCCATATCGATCTATGTCATCAAGTATGTTAATATGATGGTCATCGGGGTACAGTCACAAAAGACGTTAGTGACGACAGCCGCGTTGGTCTCATTGTTGATATATGAGGTGGACCAGATTGTATAGGGAAATCTAAAAATAAATAGCATTCGGATGCCGGCCTAAAGAATTATGATATAATTAGTGTAATATATTGCCCAAGTGGGAGATTGTTGGAATATTTTATTCCAATATCATAAATAATGGGCATATATTCTTTATTAATTATATTAGCTATTTATCAATTAGGAGCCTTGATTGATATGTGATCAAAATAAGTAAAAGGCTATATTGGATTTCTAATTACATAATTAATAATTAATTATTATTGATATGAGCCCAATATGAGTGGATGTCAGTGATAGCCCATTAGAGGGATAATGGGAACCCTAATAGACTGTCACACTATAAGTAGACTATGGTCCCCAATATACCGGACTAACCACAACACACACGTTTACTCTCCTCTCCCCATCTGAAGAGAGTCTAAGGCATTAGGAGTCCCGGTTGAGGAAGAACTATAAAGCCGACGAGTAGCTGTTGCTCGTTTATCACTCACTCTTTCTTCTCAGGATCCGTTCTCCACTTCTTTGCTATGGATCCAGGTATTTATCTAATCATTGATATATCAACATGTCGTAGATCCTAAGGTCGTCAAGATCATGGTTTTGTTCTTGATTATATAGAAGCATGCTCCTATGTTTTTTGTCTTCCGCAATAGTGTATTCATGCTTGTATTATTAATTCCAACATGGTGTATGTTGACTACGAAATGTCGACTTTTGGTATTTAATGGAGTTTTTGTCTTTTCCGCTCTCTCATGGGATTGGTTCTCCCTCCGTGCTCAAAAACGTTATCCTATGGTTAGTCTTATGTTTGATTAAATAAAAAGTCAATTGAAATGCAGAAACTCAAACCAATACAAATTAAAAAACTTGATCGATTCAAGTAATGGGTTTGGTCAACATCCTTAGATAAACACGGTATATGGAATAGAAAGTTATTTTTAGTTCATATGTTATGGATGCCAACCTAGAGCCGATTTGTACCACTAATGGTGTTAGTATTTGTATACTATATATGTTGTGGACTTTATGAATTGTCAACGATGGTGCTCAACACTCATCTGCGTAATGAATGGCTGAAATCCTCGTTAAATGCTAATTATAAGCTTTCTTTATAATTTGGTCTACGATAGTGATAAGCATTGCATTTGTTGAAGCTGGCCACCATGGGTATACGTACGTCAATCCAATTCCTGTTCTGAGCATTCAGCAAAATGATGTAAGAGATTCTAACTGGCACATCAACTCACAAAGCCATCTTAACTAATAACCTAATCCGATATACTGTAATTAATAAAAACATCATACATATTTTTAAGGATTTTCTTTACATTAGTCGTAGTTCCCCTTTGAACGTGACATCGTGCTAGTTTGATCATACGGATAATCTCTTTTTATCAATTATATTATAATTAAATTACATTTTCGAGAAGGTAAATAAGGAACTAGCCTACAATCTGACTCTATTTGGTTCGGATGATTTTTGTGTTCGGATCAAACCGAAATTATAGTTCTTTAGATTTAAAAAAGTAAACTTGTCTTCCCATGAACTTGAACTAAACACATAGCATTAATCTCTTAAGTTCTTTTAGAGGATGAGAGTGTCTAGTTTTGGCCTTTCAAAATAAAAAGAGTGTCATATTTTTGTTTTACGATGTTAATTAGTTTCAGTTTGGTTTGATGTATTTTCTAAATTAACTTTTTAGACTTTAGAAGTCTGCCAACATTACAGATAAAAGTATAAATGTCTATTGTTACAAAATTAAGATTGTTGATATTGATGATCAATGAACCTGTTCTGGACTGGGCCACGAGGCCCATTCAGCAATTTACATGGATTGGCCCAATCAAACTTCGTCCTTATCCACAATTCGCAAGCCCAATAGGAATCTCATGATTGAAGGGCTCTGATCAACTCGCTCGATCCAACGACTCACAACGGGCACACTTTCCTATAAATACTGGCTCACATTGCCATAATTAGGTACACTCTCATTCCTTGCTAAATCACTCACCTACTCTCAATACTAACTTGGGCGTCGGAGTGGCTTCGCAGGTCCCCCTCCCGGGCGCTCGTTGACATCAAGCCATACCGCAAGAGTCCACCAATGCAGTCCACACAATACTGCTAGGTACAGTTCATTGGCGACCAGAGTGGGAGGTTTCTACCTTTCACACCATTCCTACGTACACTTAGAAACTTTTCTCTTGCACTTCCATGGCTCCAAGAGGCAGACCACGCGTGAAGAGCGTTGCTGTGCCTGCACCCCAGCTTGAAGGCACTCCTGAGAGCGATGTCGCCACCCACGAAGACACCCATGTTCAAGCGGCGCAAGAAGTTCCCCCGTCGGGAGGGGTTCATCCGCCGGATGTCAATCAACTGTTGGACCTTCTGGCCACATGCACACAGACTATGCTGCTACAAGAGGCACGCCTTAGGCAAATTGAGAGACGTGTGGCCTCTATGCCCGAGAAACCTCCTCCTTTGTGGGGAACTCCCCCTCAAAAGACTGTGGTATCGAGACCCCGTCGTTCCCCCCTAGGAGACGTCATGTTCATCGTTCACCACCTAGGAGGAAGCATGTGCATCGCTCCCCACCTCGGCGTGGGAGGCATCAGGAATCCGAATCACCAAGGGCGACTCCTTTCTCTTTGGATGGGACTTATCAGCCTGATGACACCCACTCCAAAGTGTCTTCACGTGACTCCTTTGATTCGCGTGACAGATCAAGGAGCAAGGCCAAGATTCACAAGAGACGTCGCAGAAGATCGCCATCGAGGAGATCTCCCAACAAGCACAGATACCAAGACTTTGACTTCCAGGATGTCTCACCTCGCAATTCAAGGAGGTTTGCGGATGAAGTACCCTTCACTCGGAGGGTGGAGGAATGCCCGATTCCAAGGACTTTGGAAAAACTCCCAACGCTCAAGATGTACGATGGGACCGGAGATCCAGACCGGCACTTGGCTCATTTTTCACTCATGATGCTCTATAGAGGCACTCGAGAGCCTGTTCATTGTAAGATCTTCCCTCTCACCCTCGAGGACACCGCATTAGAGTGGTTCCAAGAGTTGAAGCCAAACTCCATCTCTTCAGGGGGGCAACTGGCAAGGCTATTCACGTCTCGTTTCACCGCCTCCCGACTGAAGCCAAAATCTGAGGAAGTGCTGAGGGCTGTCAGGCAGCGGGAAGGCGAAACACTTAGAGAGTATATTGAGCGTTTCAGTAAGGAAGCTTCATGTGTTCGGAACTTGGAAGATAAGCAAAGACTATTTTGGATGAAAGACGGCCTCAGGCAAGGAAGTTTTTTCGAAATTGATGTGGGAATCAACAAGCCAAGGGACTTGGCAGAATTTCTCCAAAAGTCTCAAAAGTACATGGATTATGAAGAGAACAAGATGGCTTACCGCGAGGCAGCCAAGGATGGAGATGATAAGGGTGATACCAGAGAAACTCGGCAGCGAAAGGACTTAGGAGGAGGACGTCGTGAGGCAAGACCACGACGGTTCTATTAAAATGTGTCGAAGGAGCCGAAGCAGACTATGTCATTGCGGAAATCCACGAGGGAATTTGCGGGAAACACCTAGGAGGACGAGCCTTGGCAGCAAAAGCGCTTAGAGCAGGTTATTACTGGCCTACCATGAATGAAGATTAGCAAAATTATGTCAAGAAATGTGACAAATGTCAAAGGCACGCTGATGTGCACATTGCCCCTTCTTCCGATTTGAAGTACCCGAGTGCTCCTTGGCCGTTTGCTTGGTGGGGGATTGACCTCTTGGGCCCCTTCCTCCCTGGACCGGGCCAAGTGAAATACTTAATTGTCGCGGTGGATTACTTTACCAAGTGGATCGAAGCCAAGCCATTGGCCAGCATCACAGCAAAAAACTGCATTAAGTTCTTCAAGAAGAACATCATGACTAGGTTCGGCATACCAGAAGTAGTCATCACTGACAACGGCACACAATTCACAGACGAAGGGTTCAGACAGCTCATGACGGAGCTTAATATCAAGCATCGCTTCACCTCAGTGGAGCACCCGCAAACCAACGGGCAAGCAGAGGTTACTCACAGGGTCATCCTTCGAGGATTACGAAGAAGACTTGACGAAGCAAAAGGGTGTTGGACTGAAGAGCTACCTTATGTGTTGTGGGCTTACAAAACCACCCCACACTCATCTACGTCGGAGTCACCATCCGGTTGGCTTACGGTACTGAGGCAGTCAGACCTGTCGAGATAGGAGAGCTAAGTTGGAGGACCAAACACCCAAATCCCCCGGAAGCCAATGAACAAAAGCTCCAAGAGGTGTTGGAATTCGTTGATGAAGTAAGAAACCAAGCAGCGTTGAAAGAAGCAGTAATCAAACAACGGATGGCCACGAGGTGTGGTGCGAAGAACCTTAGAGGTCGGTGACCTAGTCCTACGAAGAGCGGACGTGGGTTTGAAGAACGCATCCCAAGGAAAATTAGCCCCCAATTGGGAGGGACCTTACAGAATTATCGCAGAGACCGAAAAAGAGCGTTCAAGTTAGAAACTTTGAATAAAGAAACAATCCCGAGAACTAAGAATACTGATAAACTGAGAAAGTTTATTGTATGAACAATAAGAAATCTATGTAATGGCTTCGACCATTAATATTAATTGTAACAAGTTGGCCCTTTAAGTTTTTTTCGTACCACTCAGGTCCTTTAAGTTATTTAATTGTAACAAGTTGGTCCTTTATGTTATTTTGTACCACTTAGGTCCTCTAAGTTATTTAATTATAACAATTTGGGGATGAAAAATGTAAGTTTTTTGGCCTTTAAAAGTTAAAATTAAATACCATAAAGGACCAACTTGTTACAATTGAATAACTTAAAGGACCTAAGTGGTACGAAAAAAACATAAAGGAAAAACTTGTTACCATTAAATAACTAAAAGGACCTAAATCAAACAAAAAAACTTAAAGTACCAACTTGTTACAATTAAATAACTTAAAGGACCTCTGGTGTAATTTAGCCTTATTTTTACAAATAGAAATGTGTTTGCAATACTTATTGTTATTTGCAGGATAAACACCGAGTCCCGATGTTGAAGGCAAGGGACTAACTAACGAAAAGCCTGACGGTGAAAAGGGGCGGCATGAGATCGACGCTACGATCATTTGCGCTTTCCTATAAACCAAGGCGCGAGTGGACTTACTCGCCACGCGAAGCGACTTTGAACATGTCGCAACCTATGATGGGCGAGTTAGAATTAGATCGGGTTCTGATAAACTGCCCCCAGAGTATACATGACCACGAGATAACATAGTATTGAACACTCGGATGAGCAAGGCAGGACACGCGTCCAATGCCATCCAAGACACCAATCAAGCATCGGCGCAAATATATACAAGAGAAGAGCGGAAAAGATAAGCAATTCGAGAAATATCAAGCTAAGAAAATATACGATGAGCATGCATAAATCAAAATAAGATAATCACACCGGAGATGGCCGGGCCCATAGTCAGAGTACATAACCAAATATAAAGAGGCGGAAAGAAAACTACATTGTTGAAAGACTGGAAGGCATAAAAATCACGGGTAGATAACGTCAAAGCCACTCCCACCAGTGTGGTACTTGACAATTTTTCCATCCAAGGTGTCATAATCAAAGTTGAGATACTGGGTATCCAACTGAGCCTCCGGATACAGGCACTAAACGTGACCCAATGCCTTAGCGTAGGCTTGGTGAGAGAAGTCCACCACTTGACCGGCAATCTGTTCCACTTTTTTCACAGCTTCATCTCTTGACTGCTTAACACCCTCGAATTCAGCATGAACTCCTTCAAGTTGAGTATGGAGATCTTCCATCTTCCGCAAGCATGCATCCCTATCGATGACCGGACTCCATAACCTCTTGTAGCTCTCGGGTAAGTCTCTGATTCTCAGCAAGCAAACGATCCTGTGCCCCTGCAAGAAGAGGCGATCAAGAATCGAGATGGCCAACAAATAGAATATCTTAAATAAATAAACATGTAAAGACTACCTGAACTGGAGCCACCTCCCCTTTCATCCTTCCATTTGGCGTGCATTCCTTGTCCAAGCTGAACCATGTGGATGGCAAACTCCAAAGGATTGTCACAAAAACGCTCATACTCCACATGAGAGAAGTTGACCACCTCAGGGTCAAGTCCAAGAGGACGGTCAGGAGGAGGGGCAAGCCCATCAGGAGGAGGGCGCTCGACAGGGGAGCGACGTCTGGCAACACTTTTCTTACGCTTAGATGAATGGCCACGACCCTCGGGAGGATTAGAAGCTCCTTCAATACAAACCTCCTTGTCTCGAACATCGACAGGAATCCTTGGAACTCCAGAGAGATCTCTCCCAGCCTGACCGGGGGCACCAAGCCTCAAAGGAGACCCCGTTGAGGGGCGACCAGCAGCAGATGAAGGGGGGATAGGGTGACCTCCCCCATTTGAACTTTGAGGGTTCCTCCTCCCAGCCAAGGCAGCAACTTCATCAAACGTGAGGGTAGCAGCCATCTTATCTGCAAAAGAACAAGGAAAGGAGTCAACAAAGCAAGAAGCGAAATAAGAAAGTAAAAATTAAAGAACACGAGTAAACAAGCAACCTAAGTGCCAAACAGCATCACGAAGGTCCAGAGCCTTAGTGAGCTGACTACAAACTATCTTCTTTGACGCTACAGAAAGACGCTCGACAATATCTCGAATTAAATTTAAAGTATCTGAATCCTCCCTGTTCAACTCAGATGGGAAAACTCGATAATTTCGAGAGGTGAACTCAATATCAGAATCGCTCCACCAAAGGTGAAACTTATCCCCAACAATTGACCCTTGCTCATCTAGAAGATTCATGCTATCAACTGCTTCTTGGCTCACCGGGACAACATAAAAATACATATGTTTCCAATCATGCTGACTATCCGCATAGATTGAAAAATAGGGCAAAGTTTGACGACCCCTAAAGCAAACGAACTCTGATCGCGTGACACCATTTGAAAGCTCTAGACGACGTTGCACCTCGAAGAGGGCAAAGAAGAGTTTTAAACTACGCCTGCGTCTCAAAACTCGTAACACCAACTCAAAGCACTTGATGAAGCACCACGAGTTCGGGTGCAGTTGGGAAGGAGCTATCCCGAGGTGTTTCAAAACGGAGAGTTGGAATGAAGTGAAGAATGGGGAAATCTTCATCTTGTGAATAACGGGGTGAAACATCATGAATTTCTAACCCGAAGGAATACAACAAACTCTGTCATCTGGACCGACCGCCTCTAACCGCCAATAATCCCCAAGCACATCCTCGCAGAGACCTGAAGGTAAGCTCCTGCCGGGAACATAGAAACTCCTGGTGGACCGAACACTACGAGCCACCGAGTCATAGTTGATCCCATCAACTTCCACCACTTCCAACTCGAACCGACGCTCGTCATCAACATCCTCGTCGTCGGAAGAAGTGACAGGATAGCCAGGTACCACCCCTTCTACGCAAGGTGTTACTTCCGACCGAGGAACTTCGATTGTGGGACCTGGGTATGCCGCGTTCACGCGAGCGGTCAACTTAGTTCTTCCCATCTCTCAGAGCCTGCAGGAAAGGGGAAAAACAAGTGGTCGCGTGTCAGAAAAATAACTTGTTGTCAAAACCCCTCTCCTGAGGTCAAAGGACAAGGTATAGAAGATAAAAATAACTAAGTTAAGAGGAATTACCCTGACAAAGTATGACGAGCAAGTAATGCAAAGATATCAATGAGAAGACAACTTCCTGAAACACCGTGCGAAACCTGAAAAATTAAGGTGCGAAAGAAATTCACGAGAAATAAACTAAGTGTCAAAGACTAGGAGCCACGAGGCCCCAATATGGTGGGATCATGTGCAAATTTATCAAAGCACGACCAACCAACAACCAAGCGCAGGTGTAACCCGGCACCCTGCCGGTGTCGACGCCTAACCCGGCAACCCGCCGGTGTTGGTTGACATGCGCACGAAGCGCAAAGGTGTCGTCCCACGAGAGCACGAACCTGGCGCATAACCCGGCACCCTGCCAGTTTGGGGGGGGGGGGGGGGGGGGGGGGCGCTTGAAGCCCGCGAAGAGAAGGCTGGACCCCGGCACCCTGCCGGTTTGTAGGGGGTTCGCGCGGGTATTGGACCCCAGCACCCTGCCGGTTTGCAAGGGGGGTGTGCGTGGGTATTCGACCCCGACACCCTGCTGGTTTGCAGGGGGCGCGCGCGGGTATTGGACCCCGGCACCCTGCCGGTTTGCAAGGGGGGTGCGCGCGGGCATTGGAGCCTGGCACCCTGCCGGTTTGCGAAGACTATCCCCCATACGGTTTGGTTCCATTTTTCGTGAGAGCCAAGGAGAAAGGACGCGAATTCGTGGCTCTCTCACGAGGCATCAACATTCCCTTGTCACCTATGACTTTGATGGAAAACCAATGCCATGAGGCATCAACATTCTTTTGTCACTAAGAGCTAACATTCTCATGAAGCATGCAATGGTAGCATACAATGTTAAAAAGAGATAGAAGAGGATGAAGGAAGATACACTTACCAAGGGAGAAATGAGGGAGAGCTTCAAAGGAAATCTTGTGTGGTCCCAAATTCTTATCCACTCTTCCAAAATCTTATCTCCACCCACTCTCAAAATTTTACTCAACGTTTTTTTTCACTCTCTCTAGGATGTGGTCCAAAGTAAGGAGCCCACTCCATCTATTTATAGTGGGTGAAAAAGTGGGGAGTTAAAAAAATTAATTTTTTACTACCTTCCGAGAATAAAAATCTAGATACGCTGCTGCGACTAAGGAAATTTTTCAACGCGATCGAACAGGACGAGTATCGCGACACGCAAACTGACGAATTTAAAGCTTCAAGCCAAGACCATCCTACGGAATAATCTCGGCTTGGGGGGCAACTGTTCTGGACTGGGCCACAAGGCCCATTCAGCAATTTACATGGATTGGCCCAATCAAACTTGGTCCATATCCACAATTCGCAACCGAATAGGAATCTCATGATTGAAGGGCTCAGATCAACTCGCTCAATCCAACGACTCACAACAGGCACACTTTTCTATACATACTGGCTCACATTGCCATAACTAGGTACACTCTCATTCCTTGCTAAATCACTTACCTACTCTCAATACTAACTTGGGCGTCGGAGTGGCTTCGTAGGTCCCCCTCCCGGGCGCTCGTTGACATCAAGCCATACCGCAAGAGTCCACCAACGCAGTCGCACAAGACTGCTAGGTACAGTTCAGAACCTAATCCAAATCAACTGTTATGGATACAAAGAGCATGGAGATTCAAGACTTGGCACAATTGGACCGATAACAAGAGGAAGAGCAAAGAAGATTAAAGAACAATTGGAAGCTCAAATGATTAATTTGCTTAATGATAACAAATGTTCTAAACATTTTTCATAGTTGATATTTCATAGGAATTTATAATTGTAATAAGCCAAACATTTTTCATGGCATGTTATTTCCCTTTCATAAAAGGCTAATTGTGTAAGGCCTAGTTTGGACTTGAATTTGGGATTTTAGTTGTTATGTTTGTCTTTTTAGTAAGCCCACAACCTATTCTCTATAAATAGGTGTGGTTTTGCAAGTTGTAACCTTTGGTCATATTTTTAATTTGAGAGGAATTAACATAAGTGCTCTCTGTAGGATTCTTCCTTGAACCGTCTTTGGGATCTTATCAAGAGCTTAGGGTTTTTGTGGCGATCCAAACATGAGGATTATCATCTTTCCATGAATGATGTGGCTTCTCTTCACCACATAGATTCATTCCTTGTCTTTCCATCTTTTAATTTTTCTTCCCCTTTCTTGTCTTTTCTATTTTATTGTATCATTATTTCTTTGATTATGGAACGATCCTCTATTTTAGTTGAATTAGTAACAATAATTCACATCATCAACCAATTTAATATCAAATTGGTTTGGTTCAAGTTTTGCAGAAAAAAATAAAAAAACCCGAACTAATCTTGCGAACACCCAATTTTAACCGATGCATTCGGTTCTTTCAAAAAATCACAAAAAATGTATTTTCACGCGTACTCTTTCTTTGCCCGAGCCGTATACTTTTTCGAGTTTTTTTTACTCTACTTATTTTGCCAGCTCTACTTTCTAGGCATCAATTTGTTTTAGTGATTGGTGAGATTGGTGCATAATAGCCACATGTTCTTTTTTGCGCGGGTTAACATGCCATTTCTTAGAGGGATACTAAAAGTTTCATCCCACTTTTCTATGCAAATCAATCCACCTCACACCTTTAAGACGAGTTAAAAGAGGATCGGTTGTGGTAAGTTGACTCGCTTTGACACTCCAAACTATGCACCTTCACATTAAATATTCCCCTCTGCAATAGATTTCTCACCTAATGCAGAGGGGAATGTAGGTCGGTCGTTCGTTCGTAATTTTAGTCCTCCAATTTTTTCAAACTTATGAAATGTTGACTAATTTTGAAATTGGATGAGTCAATATGTGATGTGTCAAGTGAGTTGCTCGTAGCACTGCATACTTGTAGTTTCTTTCTCGTTGACGTTCCATATAATTTACTTTTATAAAATTTGTTAACATTTAAAAAAATATGTTGCCCTATTTTCTTTTTGTTCTCACTCGATCATTGTTGCATTTAGAACTTCGCTGGTTCACGACCAGCAATCTAGTTGCATCATCGTCTTGCCTTTTCTTATTTTATCCCTGTGCCCTGCTACTCCTTCTGTCGGCGGCTAACAATGGCCGCCTATTGGCGCCCAACTCTTCCTCCTCTATTTCTCCCCGGGCCTCGCTCCAATCAGCTCTTACTTTATAATGCTAATGTGTTCTTTTTTTTTTGCGGGTGAACACAACATGCCATTCAGTGGCGGGACCGCATACTCAAATTCTCATCCCATTTTTCTTTGCAGTTCACCCACCTCACACCCTTTAAGGCAAGTTAGTTTATGTTTTGTTCAAAGGCTGGAGAGCACAAACTTGAGTTTGAATGGTCAAACATCGTTTATCGTCAAAATTGTTTAAGTAGAACTTTCATTTTGTGCCAGGTGGTGGCTCAGGGGGAGGGCGAGAGGAAGCCAAGTTGGTGGTGGAGTTCATGGTCAAATCTTGTGGAAGGGGTGGGGGATGAGAGGGTGGAGATTGAAATCGAAGAACAAGGAAAGCATGGGGCTTCATCATTTGAGAGGGAGGGCTGCAAGAGAGCCACAACCAAAGCCTAAACAACAAGAGGAAAGCGCGTTTCGACTACCAACAAAAACCCTAGCAGAGCCTAGGGAACGACAAATTCGACTTGTGATTTGCTAATTTTTTTAAACCTTGAGGACAAGGTTGTTGTGATGGGGAATGGAATGGAATGACCCTCTAGCTAGTGTTTTTAGTAAATCTCACTGAACACTAAGGTTCGGCTTAGCAAGGTGGGCCTTATGTTGGGTGTCTTTCATCGCGTGTGTTCTTTCTTGTCTTAGTGGGCCTATTTCTTGGGGTTTTGTTTTGTTGGGCCTTCAGCCCAAAGTGTGTTTACCACATACACCTTGCTTTGGTGGCATGGCATGTGACTTGGGCGGCACTGCCTTCACTAAATTTAAGGGTCAAAGTCCATTCAATCACGTTGGTGATTAAATCGTTCACAAATCACGAACTCACTAACACTCTCGTAATCATAACCTCAAAGTTGGTCTTGGTCTGAATCCAGCTCATAAACTAGCCATATACTCTCTTGTGGGGCTGTCGACGAATGAAGAGGAAGTCTAGAACAAGACAATCAACAAGAGCTAGCATGCAAAAACGCCATATGCAAGCAAATAGCCGCACCCTCCACTCCCATTTCCTCACGTAATTGACCACTACACAACACAAACACAACTCATTTTTTTTCATTTCAAGCTAAGCTTCACACATTTTAATCTCGGTAATGCCTTCCTCCTTGTCGTCATCATTTATCGCATTTTAATTAATTTTTCAAGACCCTTCTAACAACCGCCATTCCACCATCCGTACATTTTGTATATATAAACACAACAACTTCTCAAAACCCTTTGCTAATTCTCAACATAATTTATGATCCTTTCTTACTAAACATCTTCTCTGAACCAAGCTATAACAATTCACAAAAGTGAATATATATGGTGGTGATCAACGACATGGAAATCGTTCCTGATGAACAAGTAGTAACTGAAGAGGATACAACCGAAACCGAACAAAAGATAAAGGAAAAACAAAACCAAACTGAGCCAGAAGAACAAGCAAAACAAGAAGCATCAAGGAGAAAAAAGATGTCAAGAGCACAAGATTCCATTCTCAAATACATGGCAAAAATCATGGACGTTTGTCACGCTAAAGGTTTCGTGTACGGAATAATCCCAGAAAAAGGGAAACCAATGTCTGGTACTTCAGACAGTTACGTGAATGGTGGAAAGATGAAATACGTTTCGATCAAAACGCTCCTCACGCTTTAGCAAATTACTTTCCACTCCTTACAAAAGAAGATAATAATATTATGGATCCAAATTCATATATATACCTTCTCCAAGATTTACAAGACTCAACGTTAGGTTCTCTTCTTTCTGCTTTAATGCAACACTGTATTCCTCCACAAAGAAGGTTTCCACTTGATAGAGGAATAACACCACCATGGTGGCTTACAGGGAGAGAAGTTTGGTGGGGTCAACAAGGTCTTTTAGCACAAGAACAAGGCCCACCACCTTATAATAAGAAACCTCATGATCTTAAAAAGACATGGAAAGTGTCGGTTTTGGCTGCTGTTATCAAACACATGTCTCCTGATTTGGAGAAATTAAGGAGGTTGGTTACTCAGTCAAAAACATTGCAAGATAAAATGACTGCTAGAGATAGTGCAACTTGGTCTAAAGTTATGAACCAAGAAGAAGCTTTGTTAGGAATAACTGAGAAGTGTGTTAATATATCTCTCTCTGATGAAGATGAAGGTGAAAGCTCTTCTCGTGTTTCGATTGTTACCGATGAATTAACCGCTTCTGGTAGCAATAGTAGCACTAGTAGAAGTGATAAAAGGAAGTGTGTTTGTGATGGTGGTGATGGTAATGATATGCTTGTGGAATATTGTCCACAGAGTGTGTTAATGCCTATGGCTATGGGATTTACCGATAAGAAATCGAGGGTGGAGGAATCACAGCTTGTTCCTTTCGTGATTAAGAGGAAAATATAGCAAGTGTTGAAGATTGGTTGAATATGGAGATAGCAAAGGCGAATGAGAATGAAGTTGGGATTGGAACTTCTGGATTTGATGTAGGTAATTGGTTGAATGGTATTGAGGATCATGAATTGGAGGCGGCAATGGAAATGGTGAAAGGTGATGTAGATTTTACTCAAAGTCCAGAGCAGATTCTACAAGGCCAGCAGGCAGTTAACTCAATTTGGGACTTGGTTTACCATCCAGTGGATGACAAATTAACATGTTCCCTGTCAAGAATAATAGATAATATAGCATATTGTAAATAAACAAGAAGAAGAATTGTGAATTGTAATTGTACACACCGTAGCTGTAACTGTACACAGTACAAATGTAACTGCAGGTGAATCTGTTATCACTAATGCAGTACATATAAAAGCATTGTAACCATTCAGATTCAATTAATGAGAATGAATATTCCCATTCAGTTAGATCTGAAATTACTGATACATTTTTATCAAAGAACACCCAATAATTTTGCGATATTTCGTCGATCGTGACCAAAACAAGGTGTCTGAGGCTTACGATCGATGGATCGTGCAAGACCAAGCGCTCTACACTTGGCTTCTGTCCACAATCTCCGATGTGATGCTTCCTCGGGTTCTTGATTGCCGTCACGCGTATTAGGTATGGGATACGCTTCACAAACACTACAACGCACATCTTCGTGCCAAAACTCGTCAGTTGCGTGCAGAATTGAAGAACACTAAGAAAGGTAATCGAAGTGTTAGCGAATTCATCTCTCGAATTTGTGTTCTAGCCAATTCGCTTGTTGCAACTGGCGATCGCGTTTATGATCGTGATCTCGTTGATGTCGCTCTCGACGGATTGCCGGAGGAATATAATGTTTGCTTTCTCGAAGCCTGATAGCTTGGATTTTACAGAGTTGGAATCTCTACTTCTGGTTCAGGAAGCGCAACTTGACAAGTTTCGTCAAGAGCTTGCGACTCCTGCTGTATCTGTGAATCTGGTGCACACAACTGCTCGTGGTGCACATGCTGGTGGTCGCTTTGGTAGAGGTCGCTTTGGTCGTGGTCGTGGTCGCGGGCGTGGCTGTGGACCTCCTCCAGCAAATCGCCCTATCTGTGAAGTTTGTAACAAGCCAGGGCACATTGCTCGTGACTGCTGGTATCGTTACGATGAGAATTTTGTTCCACAGGATCCTCCTGCTCGTACTGAAGTTGCTGCTCAGAATACTCAACAATCCAACTCTCAATCACAACAAGTTGCTCCATCCATCCTTGATGATGTCACCCCTCATGCCTTGGCTGCCTACACTTCATTTGATCCTGCAACTGCAGAAACCTTCACCATACCACCAGATGTAGCTCCAGGTTGGTTTGCCGACACTTGTGCTTCACACAACTTCACATTGCTATCACAAGCACTTTATAATAGTGCCCCCTACAGAGGAAACAAACAAGTTTATATGGGGAATGGTCAACCTGTCACCATTGAAGCTGTTGGTCAAGCCACCCTATACTCCACACATAACCCTAACTTAACATTTAAACTTAAGAATCACATCCTTGTTCTAACTCTAACTCGTAATCTCATTTCCGTAGGACAATTTACTCTAGATAATGATGTCTTCTTTGAGTTTCACCCTTTTACCTGTCTTGTTAAATCTCAGGTATCTAAAGAGGTTCTTCGCCGTGGTCATAGAGGTGTTGATGGTCTCTATTTCATGCCTTCCCTAGCTGCTGTTACTCAACCCACTGTCCCAGCTGCTTTAACTATCAATGTATCCTCCCATCCAGGTTCTGTGAGCCCTATATCACCTACTACTACTATTACTAGCAATACTAATAGCTACACTGTCTGGCACCATAGGCTACGTCACACAAATAGTCGTGCTATACAATCTGTTCTTAAACATTGTAATGCATCTTCATCCATTATTAATAATACTTTTGAATTGTGTAAGTCTTGTGCTGTTGGTAAAGCTCACAGAATTCACTCACCACCCTCCACTACACAACATCACACACCATTTGAACTCATACACACTGATTTATGAGGCCCCTCACCCTCCCCTTCTAGCTGTGGTTATTTATATTATACTGCCTTTGTTGATGCTTGTACCAAATACACTTGGTTATACCTTCTTAAACACAAATCAGGTGCCCTAACA
Source organism: Astragalus glycyphyllos (assembly GCA_963573325.1). Classification (NCBI taxonomy): domain Eukaryota; kingdom Viridiplantae; phylum Streptophyta; class Magnoliopsida; order Fabales; family Fabaceae; genus Astragalus; species Astragalus glycyphyllos. Next base: position 45,199,765 of record OY754307.1, read on the forward strand.
ACCTTCAAGCAGTTCCAAAGCCTAGTGCAAACACAATACAAAGCCACCATTAAATCTATTCAATCAGATTCAGGGGGAGAGTTTTTACCATTCACCACACCTCTAACCACCCTAGGCATTCAACATAGATTCACCTGCCCTTATACCTCTCACCAAAATGGAACTGTAGAGCGTAAACACAGACAAATCACTGAAATGGGGTTAACCTTACTTGCTCATGCCTCCATGCCAATGACCTATTGGGATCACAGCTTCACCACAGCTGTGCATCTCATCAACAGACTGCCCACATCAGCCCTCCCTACATTTATCTCACCCTATGAGACTTTACGCAAATCTGTCCCTGATTATTCTAGCCTAAGGTCCTTTGGTTGCACATGTTTCCCACTCCTCACACCCTACAACAAGAACAAGATTCAATTCCATAGCCAAGAGTGCATTAATCTAGGTCATTCACCTAATCATAAAGGTTTTAAGTGTCTAAGGCCAAGTGGTCATATATATTTCCAAGGATGTGATTTTTCACGAAAACACATTCTCTTATCCTACTTTGTTCCCTACCACAGCCTCTGAATTAGTCCCTCCAGTCCCACCAGAATCCTCTCTCCCTCTCCCTGTTCCCTCTCCAGAGTCTTCCTTAGTTGTTGAGTCAGAACCAATTATTCCAACTTCCATAGTATCACTAGTACCAGCTCCTCATCCCACTTCAGGATTTTCTGTTCCCTTAGAAGCAACAATTCCTGACTTGGTAAATTCACCTGATCCCAACAATATTCCCCTAGACTCTGAACCTTTCCCTACTGCAGCTTCACCACCCAATGTCCATCCTATGTTGACTAGATCTAAAACTGGCAACCTTAAGCCTAGGGTCTTTCTCACACATATTGAGCCAACCTCTGTAAAACAAGCCCTCTCTCATCCCCAATGGCTTGAAAAACAATACCTGGATGCAAATGGGTCTTTAGGGTCAAAGAAAACCCGAATGGCACTATAAACAAGTACAAGGCAAGACTTGTGGGCAAGGGTTATAACCAATTACCTGGCCAAGACTATGGAGAAACCTTCTCACCTGTAGTCAAACCAACAACCATTAGAATTATTCTCACTTTGACACTCACTCACAAGTGGGACATCCAACAAATAGATATTAATAATGCTTTCATAAATGGTCACTTGAAGGAAGACATCTACATGAACCAGCCCCCTGGCTTTGCTGGTTCTGATAAGTCACTTGTATGCAAACTGAATAGGTCATTGTATGGTCTCAAGCAAGCACCCAGGGCCTTGTATGAGACTCTGCATAAGGCACTAATTCTGTTTGGGTTTAGACACAGTCAATGTGATCACTCGCTGTTTGTGTTCAACACCAAAGGCATTCATCTCTATGCACTTGTATATGTGGATGATATTTTAATTACAGGATCTTCCTCCAAGCTCATAACAGATCTCATCAACAAGCTTCACAATCATTTTGCCTTGAAACACCTTGGCAAACCATAATACTTCCTTGGATTGGAAGTAAAATATCTCTCTGATGGCTCTATGCTTCTTAATCAAGCCAAATATATCCATGATCTGCTTGCCCGTGCTAATATGCTCAATTGTACTGCCATGAGCACTCCAATGGCTGCCAATACAAAACTCAGTTGACAGGGAACTGATAAGCTACCAGATGCTACTCAGTATCGCTCTATTGTGGGTGGCCTTCAATACATAACTCTCACACGTCCTGAATTGGCTTATAGTGTCAACAAAGTGTGTCAATTTCTCTCTCAACCACTTGACAGCCACTGGCGCGCAGTCAAGCACATTATGAGATATCTGAGTGGTTCTTCCAGCTTTGGTTTATTGCTTCAGCCTGCTCCTCAAGACACTGCCTTCTCCCTCAGAGTTTATTGTGACTCGGATTGGGCAAGTGACATAGATGACTGGAGGTCTACTTTAGGTTCCTGTCTTTATTTTGGGCCTAACTTGGTCTCTTGGAGCTCCAAAAAGCAGTCCCTTGTGGCCTGTTCTAGTGCTGAAGCAGAGTATCGCAACATGGCTAATGCAACTGTTGATCTCTTGTGGGTGCAGTCACTGTTGGCAGAATTGCAGATTTCCACTCAGCCTCCAATACTCCTTTGTGACAACCTCAATGCTATATTACTCTCTCATAATCCGGTTCTTCATGCAAGAACAAAGCAATTGGAATTAGATATCCATTTTGTAAGGGAAAAAGTAGCAGCCAAACAGCTTTGTGTTCAACATGTGCCCAGCTCCCATCAACTGGCTGATGCTCTCACAAAGCCCCTCACTCCTGCTGTCTTCAAAGAATTGAGGTTCAAACTCAAAGTTGTTCAACACAAGCCTTTTGAGTTTGAAGGGGGAGTAATAGATAATATAGCATATTGTAAATGAACAACAAGAAGAATTGTGAATTGTAATTGTACACACTGTAGCTGTAACTGTACACAGTACAAATGTAACTGCAAGTGAATCTGTTATCACTAATGCAGTACATATAAAAGCATTGTAACCATTCAGATTCAATTAATGAGAATGAATATTCCAATTCAGTTAGATCTGAAATTACTGATACATTTCTATCAAAGAACACCCAATAATTTTGCGATATTTAACGTTGTGTTGTTATGGTTTTGATTTATACTACGATGTTAGTCATTAGTCAATTTAGGTAGTTAGCGGTTAGTTAGAACTTAGAATTAGTGAAGTGGAGCATTTTTCTTATGTAACCGAATACGAGAGCAAGTATTATGTGTGGGACTCAACTTTCAATGGATAATATATAAATAAGTGTTTTCAGTGATTAAAGGGTAAAGCAATTCTATTTTTCATGTTCTGCAAAATGCCTTTTAATTTGTTCTTCTTGACAATTGACATGTATTTTGTTAATGTGTGTGAATATTTCTTTCTCTATATTAACTGATTCAGACATAGATGAGGCTACTTCAATAAAAGTACTGTAGTGAGGAGGTCACAAATTAAAGGCTGGACAATTATGCCATGGTGTTTGGATCCTGCTTCAAACTAATCGTTGCATTTTGCTTTGCTTTATCCGACTGAACCACTCAGTTTTGAGTAAGCAATTCAAGATTCAAGATGGTTTAATAATGCTAACAAGATAAGATGAGGGCAATTTAGGTCGTTCCAATACTATTGAGACTTAAAGCAAACTTTGAAGCTAGCTAGACCGAAAATTTTGGTCATTTACATACGAAAGAAAAGTGCTCACAAAATTATCAAAAGAAGGACTTGAGCACCAATCCACAAAATGAAGAACATTGAATTATACCATTTGAGCTAAAAACACTTTTTTGTAAAAGAAATATGATAATGATATCAAGTAAAAACAAAAATTTTAGATTTTTTTATGGAGGTTATGAGGCCGAAAGCCCTTGCTCTAATAATTTGGTCTTTGGACCGGCCCTAAAGACAATAGAGGAATCAAATTAGTATGGAAATGTGTTCCTTCACCATTTTAAAAGAGATCTATAACCGTGAAATGGGTTTATAAAATGAAGGTAAATTCAAATGGCGAGGTGATCAAACATAAAGTTAAACTTGTAGCTAGCAAGGGATCTCTACAAAAATTCAGAGTTGATTGGGGTGAAGTGTTATGCTTTTGATCTGCGACTTGCACATAGTTAATATGATAAGCCTTCACAAGATGTTGGAGTGTGCGCGCACATGCTAATATAGAGCGATTTACTGTCATGTCGCACGCTTGTGTTAGAAGGATCTTTACGAAAGGAGTATAGTTTATGTTACTAAGCCAAATGCTTAGTAACTATTACTAAAGGGTAAGATGGTAAAATCTATGATTAAAAATAGGAAAAAAAAACTGATTACTCAATCTCATATTTTCCTCCATAATTATAGGGATCAATTATTAGTAATTAAAATTTAAACTGAATAGAGAGAGAAACGTATCACCAAAACCCCAAAATCACCAAAACCCCCAAACGCATCAGGTTCTTCGTTACCCAAAACAAAAAACTCAGGTTTTTGCGTGAAGGTTTTTGCTACCTCTCTCAGGTTTCTTCGTTACCCAGATACTGGTTTTTCGTCAAGCAGAAAACGCAATCGGTTTGTCTACCCATCTTCTTTCTCAGATTTTTGCGTTTTCGTTTGTCTACCCATCTTCTTTCTCAGGTTTTTGCGTTTTCATTTTCGTTTTTTCATGGCTGAATCTTGTGTTTTTTTCCTTTTTTCGTGTTTTTCCACCCAGAACGCTAAAAAACGAGATCGATAACGCAACAAATATTGTAAGTAGCTGATAAAAGATTGTTGGATAGGGGTTTTTGATGGGATCACGGCAAGTGTACCGGATCGTTACTAGTAATAGTAGGGAAATACCGAGTGTCGAACTCAGGGACTACGGTTAATTATCAGTTTAACAAATTTAACTTCTAAATTGAAAAGGGACTAACTTGGATTTGTTTGACAAGAAATTAAAGTGAAAAAGCGATAAAGATATTTTTTGTAGTTTTAATTTAAGAATACCAGGAACACAAGTTGAAGTTGTATGAATTAAATAGCATTGGGGACGAGCTTCAATCTACTTCACTCTTATATCTAAAAAATTAAACGTATTATTGAACTTATTTTATGAGCTATGATCAAATTGCTATAATTATTCTAATCCTAATTCCTTAGGTAAAAGAACTTTTATTTCTAATAAAAATCCCTAATTCCTTAGGTGACCTTAAAAAGAAATAAACAGTAATAACAACAATTATCCTTTGATTCTGAATACCAATGACTATTCCTAGACTAAAGATAAGCAGATTTCAATTCTCAAGCATATGTAATTCAAACTTCCATTCATAATCAGATATCATAAATCATCCTAAGAGTGATCAAATCCTAGAAAGCATTAAGAACAGAGATTAAAACATAAATCATAACGTTAATTCAAATAATAGAGGTTTGATTCTACAATATAAGAGATTCATAAATTGTTACTCATCCCCAACAACGGGAAATTTAGCTAGACATAGAAATAGAGATAACAATTAAAAGAGAAAGAGGGAATGAAAATAACTCCATGAAAAGATGAAGATGATCTGAGTTCCGTCGGCTCCTCCGCTATCTCGCTCACGGTGATTGGTAGGTTCCTAATTTTTCTCCTCCATGAAACCACTTCCAGCCGTCCAAAACCTTCAGTGCCGAAGGTACTGTTTTTGCCTTCTTTTTTCACTCTCACTGCCGCCTGCCCAATTCTCCACTTTTTCTTCCTTTTATATTTCATTCAAATCTTTTTAATTATCATCTAGATTCCTTTCTTTTTTTCTCCACCGTATGCCTTGCTCCCCAATTCACGTCTTCAACTTCTCTTTTTTTCCTCCAAGTCATGTTCTCCTTTGGGCCCATAAGTGGACTTTTATAATGGGCCTATTTATAACTCTTGCACATGATTGATGATTGACACAATATATCTTCTCTTTTTCTTAACCGCACACGTTGGAATTTGGACTTGAGATAATAGCACCAGGAAATCTCTTCACATGTGTAATACCACAAAACATTAGTTCTTTATTTATTTGTTTTGTTCCAACAACTAAAAAAAATACATTCCAATAGATTTATAATCATTAGGCACAAAATTGCATTCCAATTGAGCTATAATCATCAAATTAAGACAAAACCAAACTATAAGTCTAGAGTATATGGTAATTTTCCCTTCATATCGAATAGAAAAATTAGATAATTTAGAGAATTATCAGTTTTCTATTTTTACGCACTAAGAATTTGTAGATAACGGCACCTAACCAACGTTGTTCAATATTGCGGTTAGTGATTGATTAACCAAAATACAATATACATGTGGTTAGTGATAGATTAAGTTTGGAATAAGTTTGGAAATTGAATTGAAATGATTATCTATATGAGTGTGTTATTTTTCCATAAAATAAGTTTGGAAATTGAATTGAAATGATTTCTTATTTGTCTATAAATTTATTTTGATTCAATTTTGTTGGCCTGGTTTGATTTTTGAACAAATTTTATAATTGGTGGGGTGGGGTTTCAAAATTGTATTTGCTTGTAATTTAATTTAATATATCATCATGTTATGTTTCATAGTGATGAGGGAAATGCTAGTATTTTGGAAGTAACATTGATGATATAATTATGAAGGAGATAATTGAAATTCTCCCAGAGTTGGATTTCCAGCACCAGATATTGAAATTCAACAACTTTAATTTTTTTGGTAGATTAGTTGAAATTCTCCCAGAGTTGGATTTCCAAAAGGTTAGTTTTTTGTGCTTCAAATATTGTAAGTAACTGATAAAAGATTGTTGGATAGGGGTTTTCTGTTTTTACGCACTAAGAATTTGAAGGTAACGGCACCTAACCAACGTTGTTCAATATTGCGGTTAGTGATTGATTAACCAAAATACAGTATACATGTGGTTAGTGATAAATTAACCAAAATACAGTATTCATATGATTAGTGGTTTAGAGATATGAAGACTAGAGAAATATGGAGATCAAAATTAGAAGAAATTAACTAATACTACCTAACACTTGGTGAAAAACTTAATGGTTTTTAGTACATTTGAGATGGCCATATTTTTCTTTTACATTTCAGTACTGTTAAGCAATTTTATCAAATACTATATCCTCAGTTTATATTTGGCAAATAAGAACTTGGCAAAATCTTATGATCATTGCATGAAGTACATGAAGTACTCCATTAATTTGTAGTCTTCATTCCTACAATCAAATAGTCTACGAGTGACAAATCATGCTTCCATATACTAACTTATACTAAGTTCATATGTGGTTAGGTGCAAACTATCTGTGTTGTGTAATTCTAAGGCTAGAAAGCAACTGATAAATGTTCTCTAATTTTGTGATTATTGCTTTCTATTTACCAAAAATGGTACATCTCCTCTCCAATTTTTAAACATTTATTGCTTTCTATTAATTGCTTATTCTGGTTTCTTTTATTTTCAGTGAAGATGGCAAAAAGGAACAAAAAGGAGGTTGGGAGTGCTAGGGAAGCTAAACCTACGAGGTACAGACATAAATGTAAACCACTGATAGTTCACACAATGCTGAATGGAATAACCAGTTCTCGGAAAGAATTGCTGCAATCAACTGGTTTTGGATCCCTTAAGCTCATATGCAAATGGAGGAGGATTCCCGGGGAGTTCGTGAAATGGGTGTCCGAGAACTTTGAACCCGATCAAAGTCAATTGCGACTGAGCAAATACGAAGCACTACCTGTAATGTTGGAAGACCAAGCACATTTGTATCTGAAATAATTTAACCAGTTCACACATATGAGCATATCTAACAAAAAATTATGTACATCTAACAATACCAAAATGTTGTCTAAATTAAATAAAGGCAATGGGTAAAACTGTAAGCACTTGAGACTATAATGTTGTTTTGATATTCATCCTAGACATGACAATCCTGAACTGCAAAATAAAGCAAAAAAAGGCATGATAAGTACGGAACAATGGTTAGTTTTGTTTATTTGTAGTAAATTCAGAATTTTTTCATTATACATGTTACTAAAAATATATTTATTTTTTTAAGCAATGTTACTAAAAATATAGGAAACCAAAATCACGAATTAAAGAAAATACTATCAAGAATAATTTAAGCACCTGGAACAATGATGTCGGTTTGCTCTTCATCCTGACCCCGAATTGCAGAAATTATGTGGCCGTCAGAAATGTTACTAAATTCTGCAAATTAAAGAAAATACAATCAATAATAATTTAAGTACGGACACGAAGTCACATAACTTCGGTTAGTTTATTACTATCTATAGAATTGAAGAGTTCTGGAAATTCATATAAAATAGGAAATTGATCGTTATACTAATCACATAATTCGGATTAGTTGTCTCTAGCCACCTAATTATTGAGCTTCGGTTATTCATATAAAATAGGAAATTGGTTCCTATAGTTGGTCGTTATACTAAACATATAATTATAGAACATTGGTTGCTAAAGCTCTAACCACCTAATTATAGAACTTTGGTTATTAGTATAAACCGTGTGGACCAAAGCATTTTAATTTTATAGTCACTATTTTAATATGTTTAGTAAACATATAATTATAGTGTTTAATAACCATAAAAGTGAATGATTAGTATAAACATGCGTTTATATATAGTCGTGATTAAGAAAAGACTTATGAGCAAGTAACTGTGTAAAACTGATATTCTTCTCATGTTCATCAACTCCGTAGTGAGCCATCACGGCGTAATCGAATAGCGTGCTTCAATGGCTTGCTGCAACCATGTAGCGTGAATGATATAAAACGCAGAAAGAAAGTGCAGAATTAAGCGTGAAATATGGAAGAGGGAAAGAAAGAACGCAGGAGCAGAATTAAGCGTGAAAGAAGGAAAAGGGAAGGCTGCCGGAAAAAAAAAAGGAAGGGAGAAATAATAGGAAAAAATTAAACGTGACATTAAATGTGGTGCCTTAAAAATAGGAATTATTTCCGTTGGTAATTATATTTAATTATTTAATTATTAGGCAGAATATTAAAGAGTACCAAAATACCCTCCTTAAATAATAATCATTAAATGCATTTTAATTAAAATATTAAACATCAAATGGCTCACATTAATTTAGTAACTATTACTAAGCCAAATGCTTAGTGAGGTAAGCCGTAGCCTTACGGATGAGGCCCCTTGTCAAACACTTAGGGGTGTCATTAATCAATGTCATTATTAATATATCATAATAAGGTGATTAAAATAGTGCGATAGACCTCCATATATACGAAACAAATACCAATAATTTCCGGTTGTCTATCAAAAAAAACTACCAATAAGTTGATATATTTTTTTTGGGGGCTAAAATGTAATGTAGTGTTTTATTGCTAACTTAACTCAACCAAAGACTGAAAACAAAAAAGTATCAAACTACAATTCATCATTAGAATGCCTCAATCAAGTGATCTTAATCAACAATATATGAAGCAAAACTCATCCCATGTCCACCACAAGTACTTAACATTAATACAAATAGATCTATGTAACTAATGAATAAAACATAACATAAAGAAGTAAAGAACGAGTCGTTCTTCTAAATATATAGTATTGATCAAACATCTGAATCAACCAAGTAATATTTGAGCAGATCATGGCATTGAGCTAAGGGCTCATCCTTCAAGTAACCCATGGCATTTGCATAATGAAGATGGTTAACAACACCATTATTATAGTGAGTGAGCACGATGCTGGATCTGTCACGCCCAGGGTCAGGTTGATTGCACCATGGCAATGGACTCCTAACTAGCAAACATCGACAAATATTGTCATGGTGGTCATTTTCAACCATAATGTCGTATGTTCCAGTACTGTCTGTCACTCCTTCAGTGTAGAAAACTACATCCATAGTCTTCCTGTCTTGGCATCGAATTCCAACCGTTGCACCTAATTAATTAAAAACCGTCACGTATACATATATACAACAACACAAACATTAAATTAAGGACCCTTGAGAGCGTACCTTCAATGTAAGAGGTGACATTGGTTTCGAATCCAGCTCGGCATGTATCACAATAAACTTTACCTTTGACGTGGAACGTTGCTGTAGCAAGAGGGAGAAAGATAGAGAGGGAAATGGCCAACAACAAGAACACCTTCGTTGCCATGAATGACTGACTAATTGTAAACAAAAACCAAAATGAGAAAGGAATGGGAGGAGATGAGGGACTTGAGGTTTGGCTATGTATATATCTATTTCAGTGTACGCGTCTTGTGCGCCATAAGAAGTGAATCATGTCTAACTCAACTAGTGGGAGATGGGATCGGTGCCATTAATACTCCACATGTTAGATCCTTCTCCGTGGCTTCCGTTCTTATATATCTATTATGATTTTAAGATTCTTTTACGAGTTCCAGGTTTGATGGCTGAATTAGCGTTTACTTTTGTTAAACCACTACAGATCTGAACATGATTCATGATACTAAAATCAAGATTAAAAAGTTCTACCTGCGTTTATGGCTATCCATTTGTGCTCTATAATTAATTTTTTTAAACTAAGGTATCTACTGCATACAACTATAGAGACTTATTGTTTTCCATATTAAGTGTATTTCCTTGCAGTGGTTTATTTATGGGCCGAGTAGTAGATCGAGCTATTCGGTCACTTCTTGGTGGCATAATGCTTCATATTGTATTAACTCTCTGTAATAGTGGTTTTGAGCACCCTAGTGCTCCTTATCAATATATCAATTGTTTATCAAAAAAAACTATAGAAACTTATTCCTTGAGTTAATGAGATTCAATTGAAGGGGTTGATCCAATTTTACTGCATTCAACCATAGTTAAACCGGATAATAATAACTAAATAAAAAAATAGAAAAGTATTATATTTTGGAGAATAAATAAATAAAAACACCAAAAAAGAGATTTTGGGCGGTTAAGCCCAAGTCAAGTGACAGTTCATAGCGGTTCAACCAGACTATAGTTCGAATGGGGTAGAACCAACTGCCAAACAGTCCTATTCTCGGTACAACCGGTTGAACCGCTCGGTTCGGTCTGGTTTTGAAAAAACTGGTTTGATCTCTCCGGCCACTTTCCATACAATGTGTATAAATATTTAATTAAAGGCAGAAAATGCATGCTATGAGCAATATCAATTGTAGAATGACGAGGCCTATTTATTGGTACGTATTATTATTTTTTAGTCATCGCTTATGTATTGGTTTGTGATCCATATTCAATTATGGGTTTTTTTTTACCCCCACCATTTGACTCCATACCCCCCACGCATACTGCGAAAAGACGAAAATACCCTTAATAATTTTACAAATTTATAAAACATTTACCATTTGTCACTTACATACGATTTGACCAGAAATTTTTCAGAGCTAATCGGATTTACGTCACCAGAGATACATACGATTTCCCTTAAAACTCGCATTGTATTTAGCTATTTACGATTTCCTCCCAGAAGCTTCAAAAACAGTAAGTTGTATTTACGTACTTACGATTTCCCATAGTTTTTCGCATCGTATTTACATAAATACGATTTCCATTTTTTTTAAATTTGTTTTTTTTTAGTGTCTTCTCGACGGACTTAGCAGGCATCCTCCTCGTCTTCTGCTCCCAGTACACGCACCCGCCATAGGGTTGCGGGACATGCGTCCACCAGGCGTAGGCGTGCCGAGGGTAGACAGCTGCCTCTGCAGGAGTCTCTAGAGTATCAGTATGAGCAGCAGCAGGACGACTCATATCTTGAGCAGTATATGCCTAAGGACCAATATATGGCTGAGCCTCAACACTATGAGGAGGAGGACGACCATCAACAACACCACCATTAGCAGCACTATGAGGAGCAGGACGATCATCAGCGGCACCACCATCTGTATCAGGAGCATCAGCAAATGGACCATCAGGAGCAACCTTCTCTATTGTCTGGGCTGGCGTCTCATGTTTGTTCTCGTGTACTAAGGACAGTAAGTTGAATTTATTTACATTGTCTTCTTAGTTGAATTTATTTCTTTACATAGCCTAATATTTTTTTATTTTTTTTAATCTCAGACATATGAGCGTAAACCGAAGGTTACCAACCATGGTAACAAGTTGGGCAAGAGACTACTGGGGTATTCCCAAAACATCCAGTTTTGGCAGCAGTTCTCAGCTTCCTGGTTAGCCCCACTCGTCCAGACAGGACATAATACGGTGGACCATTAGCTGCTGTCCGCTTTTGTTGAGAGGTGGCACCAGGAGACTTCGTCATTTCATCTGCCATTCGGTGAAATGACGATTACTTTAGATGACATCTCATGTTTGCTACATCTTCCACTCACTGGCACATACTACAGATCTCCACCCACTGGAGTCACCACTGATCAGGCAGTTCAGCTTGCTATGGAAAATCTCGGGGTGACTCATGACGAGGCTGTTGCTGAGTGTCGAGCTGCTTTAGGGCCATATTATCGTTATGAGTGGCTGCAGCAGATAGTTGCTGACTCGTCCATTGCCGACGACATGACTCCTGCTATTAGGGCGATGATCGTTCTGGTTCTGAGCTGGAGCATCTTCACGGTGAAGACTGGAGACAGGGCTGAGGCCAAGTGGCTGCTGCTGCTTGAGGATGTTACTGCAGTTGTTGTTGTATCATACGCATGGGGTGTAGGAGCACTTGCTTTCATGTATGACCAGCTGAACTACGCCTCATTGGACTAGGCGAGACATTTAGCTGTGTACGCCTCCGTATTTCAGGTAATAAATTTTAATTAATTTAGTTTTTAATTTAATTAATTTAGTTTTTTAATTTTGCATTTCAGAGCTGGATTTTATGGTACTTTCCTCATCTAGTGGAGAGGCAGCCCACTGGAGTGCAGGGCGGAGGACTTTGTGGGGTTTGGAAGAGAAAGAAGACGGATGCGCTGAAGTTGGGGGCTTACAGGAAGAGGATTGATTCCCTTACATCTGATGATGTATGTTGGCGACCGTTTGAGGACCATTGGGTGACTAGACCCTTTGAGCAGGTTTCACTCTATAGGGGGCACCTCAGTTGGGGAGACATCACCGTTCCCTATGTTGCACCCCGAAAAATCCTTTGGAGGGATTTCTCTTCGCACAACATGAATTGGAGTCGCCACCAATATTTTTTTAGAGGTAAAACATTGAAAAAAACCTTTCTTGAAAGACAATGGTCCTTGGAACCACGAGATTTGAGTTCGGGGGTCGGTTATGCATGGGGAAGGTACGAGCACCCCACACATCCTTTCTACTGAAAGGGAACCTCGATTTGACGTGTGATTTAAAAGGTTGATTTAAGAAATGCTTTGTTTTTATCTCTCTTTATCTCTCCTTACTTTATGGAAAAACTTAAGGAAAATTTAATCTTTTGCGCTTGACGGGAGGGCACCGTGCCTACGTATCCCGGGGAGGGAATCAAAGCAACGTAGTTCTTGTTTTCGAAAATTGTTTTGTTTTTAGAAATTGCCTTGTTTTGGAAAAGGGTTTGTTTTTTGAAAAGAAAATGGTTTTTATTTGTCGTGCTTGACGGGAATGTGACCCGCTCCTACGTATCTCCCAGTGCGATGGAGAATTCAAAGCTTACGTAGTTCTCGGTTGTCGAGAAAAGGTTTTTATTTTTTTAGTTGTTTAATTGTGAAAATTGAATGTTCACAGTGATCAAACAACAAAGGTTTCGAGTGATCACCACTAGCATCCCATTATTGACGATCGTGCAAGCAAAGGCTTCGCATTATCCTCAACAAAGTTTTTAATTTGTGAAATGAGAGTTCTTTTGAAAAATGAGTGTTCATGATAATCAATTGAGCAAAGACTCCAAGTGATCACCACTAGCACCCCATTGTTGACAATCGTGCAAGCAAAGGCTTCGCATTATCCTCAACAAAGTTTTTAATTTGTGAAAAATAGTTTGAAATTGTTTTGAGAAGAAGTGAAGTTGTTTATCAATGGTTATGTAAATGCAAAAAAAATGTTTTGAAGTTGGAACATTACTAACGAGTAACAAGTTGTTCTTTGTATGCAACATGGTTTTGAAGTTTTGGAGAGTTACTAACGAGTAACAATTGGTGGAAATCAAAACAAGCAAATTGTGAACACCAATTCAACATTTTAATGCACCACAACAATTTAATGCATCAAGGCTCTAAGTGGCCTATCCTTTGCCAAAACTTCACAAGCTTCAAACAACAATTTACATTAAACTCAAAGAGCAAATAAAGCATGATTAAACTTGAGGATGCATCAAGGTCATTGGAGACCAATCATGTGCGCAAATTCAATTGTTTATAGACCCCTTTTTGCTCACATTTCACAAGCACATCAAATGGGAATTGAATTTTTAAATGCTTACAAGCATAGGCATCAAGGTTGAAGTAACCTATCTCTTGCCAACTTAGCATAACCCAAGATCATTTGTGGACCATAAATGAACCAAAACCCAAATTCATTTTCTCAAATCACAAATTAATCGTCAATTTATTTCAACAATTCAACCAAATCAAGCAAGCAAATGACACTAGCAAGACTTAGGAACATTTATTCACAAGATCCAAGCAATCAAACACCAAAATCAACAACTATTCATATTTTTTTGATTTTTGTGAAAGTAAGAAGGCATGAAAAATGAATATTTGCAAAATCAAACAACATGTTTGGACATGGGAACTTCAAAATCAAGCCCCAATAACAAGATTGCATAAAGAAATGCATCAAAACTCGATTAAACCTATTTTATACTAAAGGTGCGAAACATTCATAGCTTCCTAACACAATTTTATTTCACAAAATGCAATAAGCAAAATGATAACAACACAAATCACAATTTATTCAAGGGTGAGAAGCAATCTCAAACACCCAAGCCTCCCTAAGTGCTTGTCAAAATGTTTGAGACACCTCTCACCAACAACAATCAACAAATCAACAATATAACAACACTAAAATGCATGAATATGGTAGGATGAAAAATTAGAAACATGATATCTACATTTTGATGCAAAAAAGTTGAAGATGATGCTAGGTTTTAAGAAGTTTACCTCAAATCCAAGCTAAGGAATGACTAATATGAAGAACAAGACCACAAATCAACTTGAATCTTCACCAAACTTCAATGAAACCCACGAAATGCTTGCTTAAAAATGCCCTTTGATGATGCAAGCTTGAATTAAATTAGGAGAGAAGGAAGATATATGAAGTAGGAATGGAAATGAGGTGAAAAAATGGTGATTTGGTGAAGGAGAAGTGAAAATTTGATGGAGGAAGAGGATGATATGATTTCGGCCAAGAGAGGGAATTAGGAGAGGGAGTTGTGTGCTAGGGTTGTGTGAGTGAAAATGAGGCCAAGAGCCTCCTCTTTGTGAGGTGAATAGGGTATATATAGAAAGCAATTAGGTTTAAGGGTGGTTAGGTCATTGTGCACTAGTTGTGCTCTAGGATTTGATTTTAGTTTTGAATCAAAGGCTAGGATTGAGGCTCACATGGATTGAGGACATTGAGAAAACACAAAATGAGAGAATAGAGAGGAGAAATTCGAAATAGCAAGGGAGGGGTCCTTGGTGACCAAGTTTTGCTAGTTGTCATCTTGTACTATTGTACTATTATATGACCATTCCATTATCCCTTCATTTTTGATTATTCTTCTTAGGATAATTGTACAAAAATACACCCAATTTAGTCCACATACTAGGAATCTTAGGAATATGCCATTTTATGTGATCACCATGACCAAAAATGTCATAAAAATCACATCTTGGAACTTTTTGTAGAATATTCCTTTTTGATGCCTTTTTTGAATTTGAATTTTGTGCATAATGTATGCATGCATGCGCATACATACATACATGACCAAAAATGTTTTGCCTCAAATAAATTTCTCTAAAATTGCACAATGATTCTTGATGAGAAATTATCTTATTTTTGACAATGACCAAAATACCCTTTTGCCCTAAAAACCTTGTTTTTTAACAACAAATGCATTTCCACTCTAACAATGAATTTAAAAGCCCTAGAATGACTTTTAAAACCCAAAAATGCATGCACAATGCTCTTCACTCTTCAAAATAAAACCACACTTCTCAATTTATTTATTTTTGCGGAAAATTAGGGTTTTAAACCTAGGTGGACAAAATTAGGGTATGACACCCTACATGCCGGATAGGTGCCTCCGACAGTTTGGGTACGTCCAGGTCATCCCACGTCCCCCTCTTATCGGTCGTCCTAGCCATGCGGACTGCATCTTTCGGATTTCAGCCTATTTGCCCAGTGTGCTTGAGGTGCTTCAGACGACTCATGCTGATTAGGAGTTGGGTCAGGTTACTGCGAACTACTTACAGTGGTACGTCAGAGCATCTATTCCTAGACTCTTACAGGTTGCACCACCACCAGCAGTACAGCCAGCTGGACCACAGCCTGTGACAGGACATGCAGAGCTGTTGGATATTTTGGAGGATGAGATTCGGGAGGGGCTTCGTAGCGGAAACATTCGGATGGGCACTCGGACCTATGTTCGCTTCACGCAGTTGTTGGATATGATAGAGAGGCATGAGCGATAGGGACTTATTTTTGTTGGATTGTACTGTTTTACAGTTGTATGTTTGAACTATTATTATTTTTGCACTTGATTATTGTTAGTATTATTATTTCTTGCTTATTATTATATTTGACTACTTTGATTAAAATTTCCATTTCATTCATGCGATAAAACAAAGTTACATAAAAGATAAAACATAACCAACTACAATAAAAATAGACAGATACTAAACCCTAATATTCCGGTGCTCGCAGACGACGTAAAATCTCATTCACGCTCCGTTGTGTTTCCACGTACAGCTCCAACGGCTTATACCCCTAAAGCGTGTCATGGATGTTGAACATGTTTGCCACGTCTTCGTCGGTCTTGATAGACATGGACGAGAAGGAAATGCGGCCATCGTCTCCACGATCGGGTTTGCGATAAGTGATACTAGTGACGTCACGGTCGTCACTGGTCACTTGAACTTTTGACCACACTTTATCCTTCAAACCCCATGGCGTGGTGGATTCTGCATAACACTGGTTTCGGACTCTAGAAGTAGACACCATCTTCTCTCATGGTGATGTTGCCCCCATGATGTATACCGCAGAGCCTATTCTCGTCCGAGCGTTGTGTTAGGCAGATCTGCATTCTAGATGTGTGAAATAAGTAACTGAGACTGAAATTTTTTGTGTGAATAGAATGAGGGTGGGAGTGGGTATTTATAGAATTCGTCAATGATCATCAACCGTTGATATTATCGGTGCAATCTACACCGTTGAAAAAATATCCGTTGGGCTAGAGGAGTAAATCTGGCCGTCGATTTAAACACAAATCGGATTTACCTATGGGTGGGGGTAAATACGCTTTGCATTTAACAAATCGTATGTACTCCCACTGATAGGTAAATACGATTCAATTTTTACACCAATCGGATGTATCTCCAACATAGATACATCCGGTTTTGAATTTTTGTACTATCGTATCTACCTCCCCCAATGTAGATCTGATTGGAATTTTTCCAATCTTATCGGATCTACATACATACGCTTTGCAAAAATATGAATTGGATCTACCTATCAACAGGTAGATCCGATTTAGTCAAATGTTTCAAGTGGTATTTTCGTCCAAAAATATATTGTGGGGGTATAACTGTAAAGCGTGGGGGTGAAAAAAAAACTCTTCAATTATTCATAGTGAGCCCGATATCATTCAAAAGAGCTCAAGCCCAAATTCAACTGGAGCCAAAATCATTGGGGGAAGAAAACCAAAACCATGCAAACGAATATTGAATGACAGTTTTTTGAATGAGTGTAGAGGATAGCAGAACCATCAACCATGACTATAGGTAGAACAAGAGTGAATTTTGTTGTTGTGCCTCTAGCGATGATCATCCAATTCCTCGGGCTTTATTAAGTGCCTCCCATATGCACGCCCACCATCCAAAATAGCGATGGAGAAGTGTGGCAGAACTAGAGATTAAAAATGTCCACATGGCAAGTGCTATGCAGACTTCCGTTAGTCATCTTAATGAAGTTAATAGTAGGGAAAATTTGGTGACATAGAAAACATTGGGGCTGAAGTTGGAAGAAATTTTTTGTAGGGACTAAAAACACATTAAAACCTTGTTTGCACATATGTTATGCTACATACAAATTGTTGAAAGTTTTGCTCATGGAGAAAATGGCATAATCATACAGTAAAATCATCATCACGTAATTTTTGAATGGAACACTTGTTCTTGCTTAATTTTGTTGGGTTTAGATCCTCACAAGTACTTGTCACAACAAGTAAGAGAGACAAGTATATTATCTTTTTCTCTGTGTCACTCTCTCTTTAGTCTTTACTTGTTGTGACAACTACTTTTGAGGATCCAAACTAAATGTTGTAGTTTTTTTTCAATTTGATTAAATGAAATTAATTGCGTTCCTAAATAGTTTGACGATGAATGTTTCTTTCTAATCAATCCTTACTTCAATTTGGGGGATCCCTTTCCATTCTTGAAATCATTGTGAATTTCCCCCATTTACACAAAGCATAAGCGTACAATTTCTAAGATTGGTCCCCATCATGGTTCCACCTTAGGGGTTTCGATGCGACGCAAGAGAAACTTCTATATCAAGTACTTGTTTTGTAGTATCTTGATGAAAATGTGAGTGTTTTGATGATAATAAGAGGCTTCGTTGTTTTGGGGGTGGGGGTGTTCACCAAATCACCACCCTATGGTGGTTTACATGATGGGGTTGATCAGAATATTCAAAATGATAGCGAAGGAGAGAAATAGTATCAGCTTGCTAGATGTGTTCAACATAGCATCTGATATTGAGCTTGCTTTCCTAGTGGATGTTAGTCTCTATTAGAGAATGTCATTGTGGACATTTCACATGAGACACAGTCAACTAGTGGTCAGTCAAAGAGCCAGCTTAGCAGTCAAGCCAAGTCAACAACTACACCTCAAGAGTGTCAAGATACGAAGCCACCAGCAGTGAAGCTCAAACTTTGATCTATGCCCTAAAAGAGGGTGGCTTTTATGGTCCACAAAGGTATCTTTTTGTGTAACAAACACAAAGGACTTTAATGCCTTTGATTTATACTATTTTATTTGGGTGGTTCAGATTTGTTAAGGGCTACTTGTATAGTTTTACATAAACTGTATTAGTTATTTGCAAATAGGGGCTTCTTGAGAAAGGAATTTACAAAAAGCTGTAGCTTTAAAATAATAATTTAATGTCAATGTGCAGTTTTTTTTTTAGCAACATGTGGACATTCTTGACTATCTATAATTGTGTACAGCATTGGTTGAAATCTATCACAATATAACTAGTTTTCGTTAACGTTTATTTTTTGCTAAAGTCTCTTAGGGTCCCTTAACTTTATTTAAAGTAATGATTTAATCTTTAATTGTGTACATTCTTGACTATCTATAATTGTGTACAGCATTGGTTGAAATCTATCACAATATAACTAGTTTTCGTTAACGTTTATTTTTTGCTAAAATCTCTTAGGGTCCCTTAACTTTATTTAAAGTAATGATTTAATCTTTTATCTTTTTTTTTGTCCCAAATCAGTCCTTTATGTTTTAAATTTTAAGCACATAAATCCTTTTCTGTTAATCTCCATCTACCTCTTTTAAAAAAATCCTAGTCATCATTTAAGTCATATTTTTTATTTTATTTTTACTTATGTGGCATTATTTATTTGCTGATTCATAATTTTAATTAATTTTGATTAAAAAAAATCTGCTCTTCTAAGAACAACAACAACACAACATCCAAAATCCCAAATCTTGTTTCACCAAGTTTAATCCTTTCTTCTTCTCCATCAACACCAGAAATACTGTGATTATTATTAATACTGTTAGAGTTGGGATTTTGTTGGAACCTCTTCAGCTGGGTGAACCGAAGCATGGCTCACATTCATTTCTCCTCACAACACTTCAATTCATAATCACACTTCTCTCTCAAATAACCTACTTTTATTCTTCGCAAAACCTGATCACATCCATCAAATTAACCAGTTATATAAAATCAAATAAAAACTAACAATTGCCTATTAAATTATTCCATTAAACGATTGTAAATATGAAATCAAAACCAATAAAACCCAACAGAATCAATTCCCATGCTTCCTTTATGAATAAAAATAATAAGAAACAAAAAAGAGAGTTATACTTAGAAAAAGAAATTGAAGTGAACAGTGTTAGTTGTTTACTGGGAAGAATTGAAGTGAACAGTGTTAGTTTTTTTACTTATCGTTAATATTTCGAACGTTTATAAAATCCAATTTAAATTTTAGAAAAATGTATATATAATACACCAAATCTCTTTAAAACAGTGGCGGACCTAGAACCCTGAGGTCAGGGGTGTCAATTTTTTTAAATACACAATTTGCTAAAAATATAAGTAAAACCAACTATAATATATTTAAATAAATAAATTATACATTTCATAATTGTCCTCTACGTGGTTTTATATTCTGAAATCGTTGAATAATAAGCTCAGTCAATTTTATTGACTACATCACTCTCAACTGGCAAAACTAGTGTCAGCTTCAAAAGAAGACTTTATCAGATTCAACTTGTGTTGCACTAGACCAACACAAATTAAATAGCATTAATAAATTCCTAAATACAAATTAAATAGCACTAAAAAATCAATATATTCAAAAAAATACAAAACATTTTCAAATTAAATAGACTTTTTTTGTTATCGTATTACTGGTGCGCAGTATCCACCAGCTTTGTCGGTGACTATTCTAGTCTGAGGGATCTAGCTAGCCATTACCTAGGGATGTAAATGAGGCGGAACGGGCATGGGTAGTGGTTACCCGCTACCCGCCCCGCTTAATATAAACGCTACCCGTACCCGCCCCATACCCGTGCGGGTACCAGCGTAGCGGGTATTTCACGGGTATTGTCTCCTCGTGGGTACCCGCGGATACCCACAAATACATTTAATATTAATTGAAATATATTTTTTTTGAAAATAAAATTTGAAATACCAAACAAAATTAACCTTTTGAATACTATTTTTTATCTTTATTCATATAAAAAAATTACGCATTTCATTATACATTTATTTTATCATCTATTTGATAGCTTATATAGTAGTTAATGAAAGAAGATAAACAACAATAAAATTAATAATAATAAGAAATTTTCCAAAAAAGTATATTATTACGGGTACGGGTACCCGCGGGCACGGGTACTTCAATACCCAGCCCCGCCCCATTTATTAACGGATACTTTAATTATCCATTTATGCAACCCACGGGTACCCGTTAAGCTACCTGCCACGGGTGCGGGTATTTTTGCTATCCCTACCATTACCCAGCTTTGCCAGTCTGTGTCGTGCTCCCCTCCCAATTGAGTTTTTGCCTTACCCAAAATTCGAGCCAAAGACTTTGTGATGGGTTCCAAAGACACCACTCAGATCAACTGTTGTTGGTAAAAAATACAAATTAAATAGACAAAAATAATCAAAATAAATTAAATAGCACTAACACAAAATACAAATTAATTAAATAGCACTAACACAAATTACCAATTAAATAGTGCTAACAGATTCAAAACTAGGATAATAAGAACAAGAACGGATCCAAGGAGATAGAGAGAGAGAGAGAGAGAAATTTTTTAAAATAAAATATAAGAGTGTGAGTGATTGTGTGAGTGTGGTGCACTAGACTGGTGCAAAATTAGAAACTTTGGTGCAAAATTATGAACTTGGGTGCAAAATATATTTTTCAGGGGATACAAAAACATTTTTCCCTAAAGTATTGGGACATTTCGTAAGTAGCCAGCCATTGTCCGAACCAAAAAATTATAATGATTTACAATTTCCTTTTCTACTAGTTAATCAAAGAAAAATATATTTGTTTCTCTCCCATCACAGCTCAGCAATATCCTTCTATTATAATTGGGTCTTGAATAGAAATAAAAAACTTTAGGGTGGAGTGTCTTTTCAATATTAGTCGTTTATAACATGCCAAATACGGAAAAATGGGAAACTGGGTGGATTGGCTATTACAAGTCACAAACATGTTTGTGTTTGGAACACAAAAAGATACATTTGTGGACCATAAAAGCCACCCTAAAACAGTAGCTCAGCAAAAGGGACATTACGTAATTGTGCAGGGTTTAAACCCCGCTCCACTTTATGTTTATTAAACTATAATAAAACTAGTCTTATGACCCTGCGATGCACGGGTTGCGCACACATTGAGCTATAGTGAACGACTTAAAATAATTTAAAATGGGATACTTTTATATATTTTTATATTTGGTGGGTTTTAAGCAGTTTCTATTGGCTTACGCCGAGGAACTTGGCTGGCCACGTGTAAACTCGGCTTTGCCGGTCCGTGTGGTTCTTCCCTACCAACAGAGTTTTGCCACACTCAAGATTCGAACCCAACACCTTGGGGTGGGATTCGAGCCTAGTTACCACTCGGACCAACCCTTGTTGGTGGGTTTTAAGCAGATTGATAACAATTGAAATCTATAATGGGTTTTTGGAAATGTAATATTTTTATGTCAATACATAACTGAGATTATTTCTAATACCCGTGTGATGCAAGGGAATACCGAATTTGACTATTGTGAGAATCGAGTTCGAGAGCACCAAATTGGCACTTGTGTCCCAGGGTAGCTTATGCCTTCTGGCCAACAATGTTGGTTTGTAAAATATATAGTCCGATAATATGGAATAAAAATTAAATTATAACTATTAATCATATAAGAAGATTATACAATTAAAATGAACATTACCAAAGACATTGAAATCGAGTATCCATAGATATTAAGAAGAAAAGATCTAAAAAATTTTAATAACATAATCCATATTCATCAAATGTAAATATAAAACTTAACCCGTAATTAAAAATAAAAAGAGACAACACAATTCGAAAGTGAAACACAGGGTTCTTTTGAAAATGTGGCTGAATTTCTCGCTGGAGTAAAAGCAGCAACACAGTACTCGAAAGTAAAAGAAATATAAAAATATAAACACCACTTTAAATATACTTTTAATATTTTTTTTATAGAAAAATATACTTCTAATACGTGTTTGTGGGAAATGACCAAAATAAAGAGGACAACACAAATAGAAAGTGAAACACGTGGTTATCATATAGGGTTGGATGAAAACCACTAATATATAGAAGCACCTATATAAAGTTGAAAGAAGATGATGTGGGGTTCGATTGTTAATATGGCTAAAGTTTCTGTGAAAAAAATTAAATAAGATTATAAATTTAAAAAGGAACATAATAAAAGTTGGTACGAAATGACCAAAATATAGAACACAACACAAATAAAAAGTGAAACGTGTGGGTATCATGAAAGACTCGGTGAAAACCATAAATAAATTAGAAGCACCTATAGAAAGTCGAAAAAAATATGATGTGGGGTTCTATATATTGTTGATGTGGCTAAAGTTCCCCTGAATAAAAATTAAATAATAACTATAAATAAAATAAGAAGATTATAAACTCTTAAAAAAGAATATTAACAAAGACATTGAACTTTGCGTATTTGAACACCTAAATTTTTTTTCAAACGGTAAAGTACCTCAAAAGTCACTGCTTAGCATCTCACTTTACGTATTCTGACACGAATTTATTTTTTAACCAAATCAGTTATTGAGGAACAAACTCTACGTATTAGAACAACTAAATTATTTTCGGAACCATAAAGTACATCAAAACAAACTGCTTAGCATCTAACTTTATGTATTTTGTCATCAAATTAGTTTTTTTGGTCCAACCGTTTATTTTTTTCCGAACTCTAGAGTAGTACTTGAATAGTTTAATTTTTTACGAACACTAAAGTAAAACTAATCATACTGCTTAGCATTGCACTTTACGTATTTTATCACGAATCTAAAAAGTTGTTTGTTGCTTATATATGAGTCCTTCAAAAAAAGAGAAGAAAAAAGTTGAAGTTTAGAATTAAAAAAATAGAAGAATGGCATAAAAGGAAAAAAAAAGAAAAACTAAAAGTTATAAAAGAAAAAAAAAAGAAAAAAAAACTTAAGAGTTGGCGCGCTTCAGCGGCCAACTCGCATATTATATAGAGATATAAAGAGAAACTATTTTTTGGGTAAGCAAGAGAAACTAGACTCTAGAGTATTCTATATGTTCCTGGAAACCCCATTCACAATTTGCCCCTTTTCGAGTTCACGGTCCAGAAACTTTGTTAGCGTTACAAAGGGAGCATCCAATGCCTTCCTTCACAAAAGAAATTTGTGGTGGATATTGGATTTTGATACAATGTGAATGTCCTCCACTCTTTTAATTAAAATTTTGTTTCCATTCCAAAAAATAGTGAATATACTTCTTTCTAGCATCTCCCATAAATAAATCAACGGAATGTGTTCGACAAGAATTTCTAATTTCTTAACTTTGTTGTTGTTATTGTTAATTAAAACTTTACCTAAATATGTTAAATGTAACTTTCATAATCCCAACTTGACACCATTAACTTTCTTTTATAAATTGCTTCACACAATTGTCTATCTTTGTCGAAAGGGGAACCTTTTGTTTGATAGTTGTCAAACAAACTTTGAAACAAGTAACTTTGGAAAAGGCGTATAAGAGTAGTTTGTTTGAAAACAATATTGGAAAAAAAAAAAGCGCTTAACTAGCTTTGAGAAAAACCCAAAAGTACAAAAAAGCACTTAACTACATTTTCTAATTTGCGGCTAGAAAAAAAAAAGCACTCTCTAGAAGAAATACAAGTACAAAAGCATTCAAGTTTTTTAGTCAAAAATGCAAGCAAATCTAATTAATTTAACCTCATTTAACTCTACCATTCTTAAAATATTCTTCTAATCATAGTTCATATATTTCATTTTTCCTATAACTCTTTCTATTTTCCTGAAATAAGTTTACTTAAAAACTAAATAAAAGAAAATAACAACTTAATTAACAACATAAGCCTGAGATATATCTGTGGGCCAGTTGTCCAACCCTTCGAGGTGCCTCTAATCCAAGAAGGAGATTAGTCATTGCGTTCGGCAGTGGATACGTTGGTCTGGACCAAAAACAAGCCTGAGATATACTTAGTTTTGCCATTTGCAATTACATTAAAAAATTAAAATAAATTAACATCTATTCTTTGGATTTAATCGATTAAGATTGAACATGCAATTTAATACAGGGTCAGCATGGTTTTAATAGATTAATGGGTTTTATATTTTTTTTGTTCAAGAGGTTGGCACAATGACCACATATAGGGAAGAAAATGGGAATTGAGAGTGTCACATACCGGATTCGAACTCGGGAGCAAACGAAATATGTTCCTAGCTCCAACCACATGAGTTAGACCACAGGGACGATTAATGGGTTTTGTTAATCGATTAGAAGACATACTCATGTTTTCTCCACTTTTGTTCGTGAATTTTAATTCTACATTAGTCTATGACAACCACATTTCAATTTCTAACTAGGGAAATTGTTTTGGATTATTCGGCGAAGCCGCAAGGGTAGTCACAAATTACTTTCGATTTGTCATGACTACATAACTATCATGGCTTATACTCTTGGAATCATTCTTACATATGAGAACACCAACCATAAATCATAGTAGTAGAAGAATGTATGATTCATGTGTTTAAAATGGGTGGAATGGATAGTGACCAAAATTAGAGAAGTTGAAGTTGTGATCAACGGAGAAAAAAGGAGGGGATGAAGTAGAGAGAAAGGGGCAAGAGGGAGATTGAAAATAAATGAGAAACAACATCATTTTGGTGAGAGGGAGAGAGAGAAGGGGATGACGATTTTTTGAATGAGTGTATAGAATAGCAGAGCCATTCCCATCGGTAAAACAAGAGTGAAGTTAGTTGTTGTGATTCTAGCCATGCTCATCCAATTCCTCGGGCATCATTAAATGCCTCACACACCCACCATCCAAAATAACGAGGGAGGAGAAGAAGAAAAATATAGATTAGTGATGTGCATCTAAAACTTTTTTATTTGAAATCCATGTCAGTAGTGTTCAGCTTATTAAAAATGTCCACGTACGTGGTAAGTGTTGCGTGGACTTTCGCTAGCCATCTTAGGCAGCGCGTCAGCTTATTTAAAATGTCCACGTGGTAAGTGCTATGTGGACTTTCGTTAGCCATCTAAGATAGTGTGCCGACTTATTACAAATGTCCATGTGGTAAGTGCTACATGGACTTCTGCTAGCCATCTCGTAATGATGTTATTAGTAGGGAAAGGTAGAGATTGTGAAAACATTGTGGATGAAAATTGAAAGAAATTTTATTTAGGGACCAGATTGATTAGCACAATTAAAATTGGAAGAAATTGATCATTATTCACTAAAAATTTGGACGTAAAACATTTTTTAAAAAAATCAATTTTATTATTGTTAATGCTTCGATGAGCACAACTTTGGTTCTTCTTTTCAAGCATTGAATCACACCTTCTATGTTCCCAAAGAGAGTGGTGTGTGCAAAAGACGTTTTGATGCCTAAGTTTGAGGCTTAAAGATTAAGACTACAGTAAGTGAGAAAGTAGGGTAAAAGTGAAGTGATCAAACCTGAGGGGTCAAGCCTCTCTTATTTATTCTTGAGGATCCTAGTTGATTTGAACTAGGTTTCTATTCTGAAGATAGGGACTCAAATCCCTATTATCTGGGAGATAGTTCATGAATAGGAACAAGTCAATAGTCTGTTGGTAACTACTTTCCTTAAAAGGGGAATAAGGATTCTAGATACACATAACACCAGAGTTGAGTTCTCTTCTCAAATGAGCTCGATTTTGAACTCGCTCTCCTCATGGATGAGCTAGTCTCTAATTTGTAGGACTTAGCTTATATTTGTGCCCCTGATGCTTCCCCAAGCTGGTATGATATTGTACGAATTAATTCCCCTAGCTGAACAAAACATTGTAATATTAATAGGCTAATCATACTCAACTGATTAAAAATTAAAAAAGGGTGGAAGGTTACAGATTCGAGTATGGAGTGTTAATTTCCAAATTAACCCAAACAAAAACCACAAACTAATCCAAACCAAACCAAAAACTACATTGGTTTGGATTTGTTTGAGTAACTTTTTCAATCAACTAATCATTTTTGTTCGAATGGTAGTCTTTTCTTACAACTGAATCAAACGGAACCGCACTTATTTTTTTTATCAAAAGGAAAGCAATAAAAAGAAACCCGGAACAAAAAAGAACTAAAGTATAACATGCTCTATTCCCATAGCTTCGGCTATAAGGAGAGGCGAAACAACTGTAGGACAGGGAGGCCAAACATCATCTCCATAGATCATATTAGCTCCAAACTTAGCTAACCAATCAGTACACGAGTTTCCCTCCCGAAGCGTGTGAACATAAGTCAAATCCCAAGCCTTAAGAGAAACGGATTGATGTAGGAAATAATAGAAGCATAGGGGTGGGTATCATCAAGCTCGCGAGCAATCAACGATAGTGAGATTTCGGAGTCTGACTCACAAATAATAGACCTATAACCATTGGACCAAGTTAAGTTCAACCCTTTGGCAATTTCATGGAGCTCTGCATTCAAGTTAGTAGCAATGCCACAATTTCCTGAGAAGCGAAGAAGCCAACCACCTGTATGATCCTGAAGTAATCCCCCGTAGCCACTACAGCCTAGGTTAATTACCAATGGAGCTTCCATCAACATTAAGTTTAATATAATTGCTAGTAGAGGAACCAAAACGAACCAATCTAGGAGGACGGGTAGACACCCTAGCAGACAAAAATTTAACAGCATCATTAGAAAATTGTTTACCTCAATTAAGAATCTTCCAAGTTACCCATTTTTCATCATTAAAAACTTCTTCATTTTGAGCCATCGAAAAGAACCGACAACAACCGATACGAAACCACACTTATTATTATATAATAATACTAAAATGATAAAATCTACTTATATTAGTCTAGTCGCACTCACTCAAACAGAGCCCCAATAACCAAACACAATTACTACCTACCTATTTAATATTACTACATGTTAAGCTCAATCTAGAGAATAAAATAATGGTTTGTTTGTTATTTTATTAATTCTTTAAAATTTCAATTTAGAATTAAATTAATTAATTCAGTAAAAAAATTAAATTAATTAATTTTAACACTAGAACAAGTTTTGTGGACTTCTAAAATATCGAACCAATTCAAACTATATTTGTTCGGATTTTTCTAAGAAAATTAACTGAAACACATCACTTGTATTTTTATTCCACAATTTGGATGATATTTTAGTTCAAAACCGAATCAAGCTGCACCGTGAAAACTGCTATTTGAGTGGAAAAAAAGACTTTGTTTGGCGCATCCCATCCGCTAGTGGATAGCGGATGAAATTAGCGAGTGAAGAGTACGCATGTTTGGCAAGAACTAGCGTTTTGTGTTTTTTGTTTAGCGCTTTTTCAGACGCTAGCGGATAGCGTCTTACTTTTTTTTGACATTTTTACCCTTTTAATTTTTCTTAAATTACTTCTATTTCCTCATTAAACATTTTGTCATCATTAAGTAATTTAATCATTAATTAAATATTCTTTTATTTCATTTTACATTTATCAGCTATTTTAACCGTTAGTTTTACCAAACACATCATTTGTTATCTACTAGCTCATCCGCTATTCGCTAGCTTATCCACTATCCGCTACTTTTTACCAAACAAAGTCTAAGTGAATAACTCCGAAGGCCAAAGTCCAAAGAGAGGGGACCACCCCTGAAGTGTAACGTGCATGATTTACAGGAAGCAAATGCCAATTTTTATTTGAATTTATAATCAACACTTATAAATAAATTAACATTTTGGCTGAGGAGGGCCATACGATTATGCCGTTTCACTTTCTTAATCTTAACTATCCAACCGCGACAAACCGAAGAACCATAAACCATTATCTAGTCATAGCCATTGCATATCACATGATTCTGACATTTTAGGCCCCATATGCACACCTATGTTAATAGTCCATTTGCTTTTGTTTATAATTTCAAGTACGGTCTTTGTCATAAAAACCAATTCAAGTATGATCACATGTATTCACATATGATCACATGGCTCGCTGAAAACCACTTGGACATAAACTAGGTTAATTAATCCTTTTATTAATTACTGCTAACAGTTTGCTAATGGCCTACCCCTACAAGATTTTCTCATTTTTATCTCTTTAATTAAGAGAACAATTCATGCATGTATTTGGATTATATTCTCTCTTAATTTGATCACATCATGTTGAGACGAAAATCCTCACGAGAGTCCCAACACACGTTTGATTGATGCCTGCATGCCTATAAAAAGAAAGGTCAAAAGTGATGCAGGTCATGGTATTCCAAACGCCATCCTCTTTTGCAATAAGAGATCAATTTGCACTTACATTTTTTTATTAAAAAAACCTCTACGGAGTGTCCTAAGGCTTTCAACGAAAGAAAAATCTCTAATTTGGTATTAAATTTCGCGGTGGCCAACACTGAGTTTGTCCAATGCGAAAATTGAAACTGGGAGCACCAGATCGATGTCTCGTGTCCAATAGTAGATTAAGCTATTGGGCCAACGATGTTAGTTGTATAATTCTATTCGTTAACTACTTATATAGAGAAATCAAATTGCAGTAATCTTATCTTTTTTGTATAAGAGTGACTAGGATCCGACGAATCAATGGATTTTTTTCTACTTTGCTAAAATAGCTACTAATCACATGGGTTATGTTTTCTTTTATTTTATTAATTAGGCTTCATTCCCTTGAATTTATCTATATATTAAACAATTGAAAATGCATCTTAATTAATGACATTCCAAGTGTCATCTTATTATGCATTTGTTAATTAATATTTTTCATGGTCGCACACACTAATGCATCTAGCCTTTATGAAATGTTATATAAAAGTAAAATTTCTAAAACAATAATTGTTAACAAAAAAACATTAGCTAAATTAGCAAAATATAAATAAGATAGTAAGTAAAGACAATCATCCTAACTTCTGGACAAAACATAATATTAGTGCAAAAGAATTTTAACTTTTTTTGGTGAAATAAAGAATTTTAAATTTTCCGTGTTCAAATAACTGTACAATTTCCATTAATATATTTTAACGAATAAATTGATAGAGATTTAAATATATTAATTTCCATTAATATATTAATTTCCATTAATATATTAATATATTTTAACTAAAATTTTCCTGTATTTATATATTTATAATTATAATAATCTATATCTATATAATAATAAAACAAAGTAGAATGTTTTTTAAAGTCGGTTAGAGTTGGGCCTAACAAGTACTAATGTTACCGCTTAGAGCAATGCATTAGGGGCTTCGGAATCAATGCCCCACCGAGCATAGACTTTAGACCAAACCTCAATAGCCAAGCAACAATCCATAAACAAATGTTGGAGCTCTACACAATGCAACCTACAAAAAGGGCAACAAACATCATCTACATTAGCTATCACATGACGGTGAAAGAGGAGACCGCGAGTGGGTAAAGAACTGCGAAACAAACGCCACTCAATTTACACATATATAAAAGGCACTAGCCATATTATACTATCATTAATAACCATTTAGATGATATTAACATTTTTTTTTATCTAATTCAAAAAAGCAAAACATACCCGTGCAAGACACATGCACACACACTAGAGTCCCCCCATGAGACAAAGATATATGATATACTCAATTTGCTACTTTAGAGTTTGTTATTTAAATTCAACTTAAATGATCATTCTGTAGGGCCAGTAAGGATAATTATTGGAACACAAGCAGCGCTTACATGCAGAATACTCAGGGAATGGCCAGTAAGGATAATAAATAATCCTCATTTATTCTGCATGTAAAATAGCACTCCCTCCAGACTCAATTATAAACAAAAAAAATGTCTTATTTTGATGGACTCAAATATAAACAAATTTTAACTAATCTACCCATATTTAATGCTATTATGTCAAAAATAGCCTCGAATTAGTTCATTAATATTGTGAGAGGAAGATCATTAATTATGGGTAGTTAAGTAAATGCATTTCTTTTTTTACATGAAATCAAGAAAATTAAATGCACTTAACTATCATTCTTTTTTTTGGAAGGTAAACATACTTCATTAATTGATAACGAGATCATCATTACAAGATACATGAAGTAGGTGAGGTTGGACATTTCCAAACCGAAATCTAAGATCAACATCTTTAAAACAAACAACTACGCAGGGAGTATGAGCATTGGAAACATTACATTTAGAGAGTTCCCAAACACAAAAACCTAACATCCAGATTATCAGTAGCCTCAGCTCCCAAATAGAGGTAATCGTTGATTGAGACACTGCAGTCTTTCTCACAATCCAGTTATGGATGATATCTTTGACTTGTGTACGCTCCATTCGACTCAAATTGGTCTCAAGATTAACCCCCATTGTTTGAGAAAACGAGACCAGATGGTAATAGGAGAGGCCATCCGAAGAGGTGTCAGCTCCAAAGGTTCTAGCAGTCTCCACATAATGCAGCTAGGACCACACCCAAGTGCTTAGGCAACTAGAAGTTCTATGAGGACTTTCAGCAAACACTACATATGCATATTTAGGCCAAAAATTGCTGAGACACAAACCATAGAACCAAAGCACCAAAAGGGCACCTGAACACTGTCCAGATACCAAACGTCCACTAACAACAAGTTGCGGCCATGGTGGTTTGGGTGGTGGCCGAAGGGGGGCCAAGCAACCCGATGAAGCAGAGGATATGATCAAACTGTGAAGCAGTAATGTTAAGGGAGAAAAAGTTACCTCTTGTTCCATCTCGTTAAACGGTGGTGGTGGTTCAGGCGGTGGCCGGAGCACCGGCGTCATCGGAACTGGGGTTGTGGGAGAATGAAGCAGCAAGTTTCCAGTGAGGGTTCCTACCCCAAGGAAGAGACAGAGGAGCGACGGTGGAGCGATCGTCAAATCCACGATGGAGGTGGCGGTTGGACGGTGGTGAGCGGAAACTGGTGAATCAGATGTGGTTATGATTGGATGGGGTTTTTGAGGGTAGTGGTGGAGGGAGCGACCAGCAAGGATCGCAAGGGAGGGGGGAATGGTGTTTGGTGGGTGGTGGCGGCGGTGAGGTGGTTGATGGGAGAGATTGGCGGAAGGGGTTAAAAAAGGAGGGAGGGCAGCGAAAAGCCCCAACAAGTGGGGGGGAAAAGAACCTCCAAGTAGAGGGGTGGATCCTCCATGGTGGAGGGGATGACCTCCAAGGAGGAGGGAAGTGCCTCCACTAACCCTAGGGTTGGGAGGAGAAAAGAGGTTTCTAGAGAGAAGGAGGAGCCTCTCTCTCATCGAAAGCCTCACTTAACTATCATTCTTAATAAGTGTGAAAGTAGGTATTTTTGCTTATAATTGAGTCCAGAGGGAGCAGGGACGGAGGAACATGTATGCCTCCCGTGGCTCCAGGCCCCCTATCCCAATATAATTTTTTTAACATGCCATATCATGTAAACTGGACTTGTGTTGTGGTGATGTTATTCTAGCTTTTACCCTATAATTCCATTTTAAATTTTTCACACAATTGTTTAGTTATATAGTAGCTTGAAAATCTAAGATGTCATGTCACCGAATGGATGTTGCAAATTACTTTTCAATTAGGATAAGAAGAATTCATCTATTTTTTAAAAAGTAAACAATTTAAGGGGTAAACCTTTTATTCCCACGCATGCTACTACAGAGCAATCCTTTAAAAGTATGAATATAGTCTAGACTACACTTCACAATAATATTGTAGAGGAATTTTAGAGTGATTCTTTTGATATACATTAAAAGGAGAATTGCAGAAAAATTTAGTGCGTATTTTAACAGAAACATTGTGTATTTTAATAGATTATTACTATAACTAACATTTTTGAATTATATGTGTGATATCATTCAAGAAAGCTTTATATATATATATATATATATATATATATATATATATATATTTGGTTTTAATATTTCTAACTCGCCCCTGCAGCCAAAGAATCATGGCTTCGTCCCTAGGAGGGAGTACTCATTTAATGGATATAATAATTATTTTTGCAAAACTTATCTAAATAATTATTCTGAAACATGTAAATTAAGTTTCACTATTTTTAACAAATTAATGGAATAAATTGACCAACCAAATAACACAATTGAAGTCCAAAATTAATTGCTAAAAAACAATTCGGTATTTGCAATTTATTTACACCCGAACACAACGTTATGGATCCGCGTATGCAGGGACAAAAATATAGTTTAGAAAACAAGTATATAATTAAACATTTATATACATCATATTTAATTAAAAACGCAGATTTATGCTTATTATAATATAATATAACATAATATATACATATCTATATATTTATTTATTACTTTTTAAAATTTTGGTATAGGCTATTCCCCGTGCAGGGCACGGGTAGGAATACTAGTATTAAACAATTGAGAATGCATCTCAATTAATGACATTCCAAGTGTCATCTTATTATGCATTTATTAATTAATATTCTTCATGGTCCCACACACTAATGCATCTAGCCTTTATGAAATGTTATATAAAAGTAAAATTTCTAAAACAATAATTGTTAACAAAAAAACATTAGCTAAATTAGCAAAATATAAATAAGATAGTAAGTAAAGACAATCATCCTAACTTCTGGACAAAACATAATATTAGTGCAAAAGAATTTTAACTTTTTTTTTTGTGAAATAAAGAATTTTAAATTTTCCATGTTCAAATAGCTGTACAATTTCCATTAATATATTTTAACGAATAAATTGATAGAGATTTAAATATATTAATTTCCATTAATATATTAATATATTTTAACTAAAATTTTCCTGTATTTATATATTTATAATGATAATAATCTATATCTATATAATAATAAAACAAAGTAGAATGTTTTTTAAAGTCATTTATCCAAGGTGTCGTTCATACATGCATTTGAGAAGAAAACAAAAATTGTTAATCCTATTAGACACACCTATGAGCTTAGTTGGACAATTATGTTGTCATGTTGATGCTGATGCTAACATTATTACCATTCATCTTATTTAGACAGATTTCAAAAACATGCCTTATATACACACATGGTAATTTTTGAATTTGTTAACATAACACTACCTACCACTTTATTCCCAATTAAAATTTGCATTAAAAATTTGGTTAAGCTCAATTTGAATGGTATCACAATGTGCTCCACGTTAAACCAATATAAATAACAAATTGAAAATTTTGATATTAATTAAAACGATTGCAAATTTATGCACATTGTACAATTTGCAATTCGTTAAAAACTTAAAATCAATATAAATTGGTATTTGGGGCCTAATATTTTAAATTGGTATTTTTTTTTGAAGCATGTATTTTTTAAATTTTAGTCTAATGGTTGTTAACATATTTTATTTTTCTTTGTCAAAAAAAACATATTTTATTTTGGGGCCTACTTTTTTGAGTTACTAATATCAAACAAATTACTAATATCAATCATTTTACTAATCTCTTATAAAAAAACATTTTACTAATCTAATCTAATCTAATATCTAATATCTAATATCTAATATCTAATATCTAATATCTAATATATATACAAAAGAAAATGAACCAAGGGGCTGAAATTCTGATTTTTCAACCAACCAGGCTGTCCAACAAGGATTAGCGAATAATTAGGCCAGGTAATCAACATCAAAATGATGTGTCCAATAACCAAATGCCATGTTAGCGAGATTTTAATATCGTTCAAACTAACCATTAAAATACTACAACCGTTTTGGAAGGAAATGAAAAACACACCAACAGCTTTAAATCATCCATTTAAATACCAATTATTCCTAATTGTGAGAGGATATCATTGTTAGCCAATGCATTACATCAAATTAATCATTTACTCAAATACGTTCATAAAAGGAAACAAAGTATCACACTCTTCTATTTTAAGAAAAGAAAAACAACAACATTCTATTTTTTAACTCAAACTTTAATATCCTTTCTTATTCTATTACAATTTTTGATTCTATCACAATTTGTGATCACATCAAATCACGTGGAAATTATATGTACAAAAAAAAATCAATCACAATCACAATATAAGAATAAATTAAAAAATTGAAAAACATTTCATCTACTTCATCATATATGGATATACCTTCCCATCACCCTAAATTTTTTGTAACCAAAAATATATGGATATACCTTCACAAAAGTTAAGAAAGCATTACAAACTTTTACTTTTAAAGGAAAAAAACAATAATATTCTATTCTTTTTACTCAAATTTTCATATCCTTCCTGATTCCAGCAGGATGTGTTGAGTTGTGATCCAATAATTTCACGTTGAATTTATAGGCCAGTGCAAAAGAAATAAAATTCAATAACATTTGAATGGCAACTTTTTCTGTATATAATAATCACAAAACTTGCATTCTATATGCAAACTTTAGAATCTCATTCAACATCAAAACATTGTTATTAATCTAGACTTAAATATGAAGAACTTTCTCATATTATGGTCCATTTAATAGTTCAAACCAACACGTAAAACTCTCCCTCTGATATGTTATCTATTTATAAACATATAAAGTAAAATGTTTCTATGGGCTAATTATTCTAGGTGTCGATCATAGGTGCATTTCACCAAAATCTATTTAATGTAAATCCTAATTGGCATCCTAATTGGCATCCTTTCATACTAAAAAGATAAATTTTAAAAAATTATTTAATGAAAAAACTATACACAAGATAACTTCAAATAAATGAAATTCAATAACCGTATGACAGTTACAAACCGTAACATAAGATTTCCAATTAAATTTTCAGTTATAATTGCAAGCATATGTTAATTTAACATACAAAATAATAATCCTAAACAATTTATCAAATGAAATTTACTGCAAATCATATCTCAAAATTTTCAAAAACTTATTTGGCGCAATTGCAATCATATCTCAAAATTTTCAATAATTTATTTGGCTCAATTTTCAAAGTTTTTGCAAACATTTTAAGTTTCATTTTCAAACCATTTGCATACAACTAACATGTAGATTAACAAAATAAATAAGCTCCATTCGTATGTCAACAAATCATCCTACATATTTTAAGTTTAGTTGTTGTTTTTTACACATTAGCTATTTCCCCCTGTAATCCTGTTACTTACTAGAAAAATGGAGCTAAGTGCTGAAATAGCTGTTGATTTTCTATTTCTTCATAATGAAAACCTGAATTAATGCACTACACCATGTTGGAACAAATGTATATCCAATTTTTTTAATCGTTTCTCCAATTCATTTTTTATTCCCAGTCGTATTTTTTTAAGTTATTGGTGAAACATATCTAATGCCCAAAATTAAATTTTTAGTTTTTGTTTTTCTGGAACAAGCGTATCTTTAAAAATTTTCTAACTAATTAAACTTTGCTTTTGTTTTTCTGAGTTATCAAACATATCTGATATTTATAATTTTGAAATTGTCACAGAGCTCTCCTAATATGACTCATGACCCATATCGACGAAATCATTTCGGCTAACAGGTGAAATAAATCTTCTCAATTACTTTGTCCATAAATTTGTTGGCATTTTTTTACTTTTTTGTTGTTGTTTATAGGTATCAAATTCATCTTAAAGTAGTCGTTCACTCAAGTTCGGCTGCCTTCATCTAAAAAGACAGAGCTGCTACTCTTTTTTATGAAAAGCATCTCACAGATGTAAATGGAGATTTTCGTATGGCTGATTTCAGCAAAAGGTCGTATCTTTTTAAGATATGTTGCCTCAGCAAACAATCAAGTGATTATGATAGCACATATGTTGTTAACAACATACGTATGGATAAGGATATCATCTAGCAGTTTCAATACAAAATGAATACAGAGGTCATAACTTTGTTAACTAATTTACGTAAAACACTACTAATTATGAAAGTCGTCAATTATTCCATTTTAACCAATATACATTCTTAACATATATTACTAACTTTTGTTTTTTATTTACAGGAGTATCTTTGATATCGTGCATCGTTCACTAAGGTCATTTCTTCTACACTTGCATCAGCTGAAACTTATGCATACTTTGATGGATGAATTCCAAGTTTCAATAAAAGAGTCTTTGACCTACTCAATGTTAGTTTCATGCATTTGGCATTGGAGTGCTCCATTGTTTTAGGGGAGTAGTTAGTTACATGCAAGATGGATGTTTTAAGTTTCAATTTCAATAATAGTGTAGTGATGTGAGTCCTAACTACATCGGATCTTGCGGTAATAGGTTTAATTTTAATAATTAATTTTGATATGAACTTTGGTTGTAGTTACAAAGTCCATATAATGTCCCGTTACTGAAAATCCAATAAAATTCTTATTATATTTGACCTTTTATACAATGTTAATATATTTCGCAAATGGGATAACATAGTTGATACACATGTTGCTTAATTATAAATAACTTATTATTGTGTATCTATACTAAATGATCACCATCCATTATATAAATACTACTACCAGATTATTGTGTATCTATACTTATTATTACAATTGGTTAAAAAAAATACTCATTATTACAATTTAAATTTGATGATGCCCATTTTTAAAAACACAAATGCAGTGAGGAAAACTTTTTTTTAATTGCTAAGGCAAACTCCAAATTAGTATCCTTTAATTGCAAAACAAGGTATGGCCTCAAATTAGGTTTTATTAAAATTATACCAGAATGACAAATTTTTTTTAAAAAAAAATTAATGAAAAAACTAAACACGTGATAATTACAAATAAATGAATTTCAATGACCGTATAAATTATTTGTACCAGTTTTCATTGTGTGAGAGTTACTAACAGTAATAGTAAATTGACAATTAAATTTTGAGTTGTAATTGCAATCATATGATAAATTGAAATACAAAACGATAGTCCTAATTTTAGGGTGAGGGGATTAGTCACTGCGTTCGGCGGTGGATACCCTGGTCTCGACCAAAAAATAGTCCTAATAATGCTAAACAAATTAAACATAAAATTATATCATCTTTGACCAACATATATCTGATGTTTCAAATATAAAAATAATTAGATGATCATATGCTGAACTCATTCGATCGACTCCATATGAAAGGAATTATAATAACTGATTTAAAATCAGATATTGTATCTTGCAATTAAACAAGTTTTAGGTATTAATTAGAATTATTTAATATTGAAGTCTTTTGTCTACTATCTAAATGATATACAGAAAAGATGAAAATAATTAGATGAAGTTATGTGAACTTATGCAACAGTTTACTCATTTGAAATTATATTAATAACTCATTTATAATCAAGTCAAAAATCATATAAATTTATCAATTAATTACATACGTTTCATTATATACTACTAAATAAAACAAATTCAATACCTGAATTGATCATGTGCTGAACTAATGCAATAGATTCCTCATCAGAAAATAATTATAATAAGTCCTTTTCAATTAGGTATTGTATATTGCAATTAAACCAATGATTTCGGGGAAAACCCAAACCCAGTCAAAGCGGGGGAAACCCGTCAAATTAGGGTGGGTTTTAGCAGGCCACCACGGGTATGAGTTTTGTTGCCATGCTTATGATACCCATTGAGTGTTTCAATCCCTCAACTATTTGTCAAACTGATGTCTTTTTTTTTAACCAAGGAAAATTGAATCTATTAAAAAAAGAAAAACGAAGACAATAAAGATACCAAGGGGGGACTAGACCAAAACCCAAGGCAAGAGAGCAAAACAAACAAACGAAAAATAAATAAAATAAAAAAAGAAAAATTAAAAAAATAAATAAAATAGAAAACAAAACCAGATCAAAAGGATTCAGAAACCGAATTTGGTTTTGAACGAGTATTGTATCCAACAACCGACCAGCTTCTTCTTTTGTCTTAATTTCTTCTTTTGAGTCTTGGACACAACCGGTTCAAAGTAAGCATGTCGCGCAACTGCTCCATGGGAATCAAAAGTCACAGGATCACCAATATCGTCTGACGGCTCACTCCAAAGCTTTCTTAAAATTTTCATGTCAGATTCAAATTTTTTTGACAAATATGTCCCTAAACCCTTATTTTCCTATTTCTACTTATGCCCCTTTAATTTTGTTGGGTGAAATCACTTTTTCCCCCTTTTATGAGATAATAACGCTAATAACCAACCGGCCTTTCAAAGTAGAAGATTATCACCACCTGAATCTTTAGTCTTTAATATTTAGACAAACAGCTAAAATAGTGAGAAAAAACAAACAAGTAAACTTAATTTTTCAAATTTATATTTATATTTATATTTGTTTTAATATAACATGAAAATTATTTAAGCTTAGTTATTTTCACAAATTACTTAAATTTAATATAACATGAAAATTGTTTCCCGTGCATCGTGCGGGTTACATACTAGTTTTTCCCTTCAAAGAGCAGCTCCAATATTAATCTATATATTAAACAATTGAGAATGCATCTCAATAAATACTATTCCACATGTCATTTTCTCATGAGTTTTCTATTTAATTCTATGTTCTATTAATTAAATATTTGTGAATTCATCTCAATAAATGCTAATATGTTTCAATTAACATACTTAAAGGTTAACACTATGTTAAAGGTTAACATACTTAAGTAGGTGAGAAAGAAACAATCATACAAGTTAAATATGATAATATGTTTCAATTTTTGGATAAAACTCTAGGAGTAATAAGACACCACACAGAGAGTGGATATTTTTTTTTACATTTTATTGGTGCGCATACGTCGATAAATCTAATTGGCCACATGTTTCTGGCTTTGCCGACGGGTAATGAACATTTTGAATAAACATATTTGTAAGAAAATCTATTAAAATCTAAATTATTTGGTAAAAATATATTATAACGAGACTAAACATTTGTGTCTAAATTACTATTGCTATGCGTGGATATCATTTTGAAATAAATAGCGCCACATTATGGATAGTTCGATATTTATATAGCTTAATATTATTTTTAAACAGAATAGTTTAACATTATTGAGTGTCGAGAATTTTAATATTTAATTGACACTCCATTACCTTTTTAATTAAGGAATTTTTTGTCTTCTTCGATTCTCCAATTATTTTTAATATTTTTATATCTATGGAAATGTCAACTAAACTAATATTAAAATTGTTACGACTTTTAGACAAATCATTGTTATTTTCCTATAGTTTAATATATTCTCACATAAGTAATTTATTAAACAATTATTTGTTAATATTTCAGTGGCATTCAATACATTAATGTCTACATGTAGCTTGAGTAATATTAAAAAAACAGAATTTTCATAGCCCTTTGTAAAAAAAATTATATTATTTATTTCTTAAAAATATATATTATTCACGAGTTGCATCAACAAAGGATAGAACACATGAAAAATTACCACTAATTAGTCATAATTTTATATGAACACATATTTTTTCACAGGTTGCATGAAAGTATATTATATCTAAATAAAAACTTATTTGTATTTGAATTTTGAGTAAAATTATATTATAAGGAAAATGACTTTTTCACAAGAAAAAAACAAATAGACAAATTTCTATAAATGTATGTTTTAATTAATAATATTATATTTTAACATAAAATATAAATCATTAAACACACATTGTCGCTTTTCTAGATCAAATATATAACTTCTATATGATATGAAACAATTGTGGTATACTCATTATATCGTCACCGTTTAGTAGAAAAATTTCAGTGGAGAATCTTAACCACCAAAAGATGATGTAGTTTATGCATAAAGATAATAAATCAATACAAAGTTTCAATAGTTTAAAATTTAATATTCAAATTATACAAATTACTAATCATTAGTTACTTATTTAAAAAAAGTTACTTGGGCAATCAAAAAAAAGTTACTTAATATTCAATATAATATTAACTTGCAAAATGTTTTACTATAATGATTTTTCAATCGCATAACTATACCCGTGCATGGCACGGGTCAACTATTCTAGTTTTAAAAAAAGAGGAACAGAAAAAGAAAAAAAATCTCAAAGAGGGACTAGACCACCCTTTTTTTTCTCGATAATTTGAGTAATATTATTAATACCCAATTAGCCTAGCATCAAAGATACACACTCCCCCCACCTTCTATGAAAGGTTTGAGAGGACGACCAATCACGCACCAAAGCTAACGGAAAGGATACACCAAGTTCAAACACCAAAATGCAATTGGGAGAACGGTCTACAATTCTCACAGAGACCCCACAAGCACCTAAGCTAGCAAAACTAATCTAACAAAAGTCTGTTAAGCAAGATAAAAGCAAAACCAATAAAACAACAAAGCACAAAACATGAAGCAATAATAAGTTCCACCCCGGCATGAAGCAATAATATGCAGCAATATTGCATCCTCCTAGTGATGAGCATCCAAAGAAGACCAACCTTAGCTAAAAAAAGATAAAGTCTTTAAATAATACAGAGCTCTTAACAAAGCCCCCTAAAACACGTCATATTCTAGTGACGGAAAATAAAAGAGCTAACTTACAAAGTTAGATAAAAGAGACAGGGATGAAATTATAGACCTTAAACAGATCTGATTTCTTGAAAATTGTAGGACTAACTTAAAATATTCAAATAAAAAAAGAAACACATATAAAATTTGTCTTTAATGAGCTAATTTAAGTAAAGTAGGTTTTGCCAAAAAAAATTCTATACAAATTTGTTTTCCTCTAAATCATACACTTTGTTATTATCACTAGATTTTAAACTTTTCAACAAAATTTTAGATGTTTAATTTACTTCTCTAAAATTTCCTTCTCGCCTTTCTATCTAATTTTTTTTTAGGATTTTCTATTTAATGTTTATGGTATATTAATAAAAACGTTTAGTTTATTGATTTTGAATATAACCCCCCCTCTCTCTTCAATGTACCCACAAAATCAACATTGTTGGCCCAATGACTTAATCTACTCTGAGACACGGGGCTCGACCTGGTGCTCCAGGGTTTGATTTTGGCAGTGGACAAACTCCGTGTTGGTCAGTGCGAAATTTTATTCTAAGCACGAGCAGTTTGTAGTCTTTCGTTGAAAGCGTTAAGACACTCTGTGCCAAAAAAATGTAATGTACCAATGGTCCTCCAATATCCTCAATGTAATGTACCAATGGTCCTCCAATATCCTCATTCTCTCCTCTAATAGTTAGTGGAAACTCAACTCTACTAACAATTAGATTGGATTGCATGGAGCACGATCCAATAAACTGACCATTGTATTGGTTTCAATGGAACACGATCTGATCTACTAATCATCGATTTGGATTAGATTGGATCATATGGATTAGGATTGAATCTATTGATCTGCGGATTAGAGTTTATCCAACTAGGGTGTTATCGGCAGTTAGCCTTCCCTGGACAAATGTACTTTGCTCTTCATTGATAATGTCTGAGAAAGTATGCTTGATACGATTGGCAATCGCTTTCATAACAATCTCCATCACCGAGTTACATAAACATGACCGCCATGTAGTCTTTTATGGGCAGTGAAGGTAATGTCGATTGCTTCAAGGGAATATTTAGAGCTCAAGATACTAAGGAATAAAGATTGTACTCCGCTCCCTATATATATGTGCCAGTACTTCTAAAAGAAAAGGGTAGGCAAGCTATCTGGGATCAGGGTTTTTAATGGATGCATCTAGTTGATAGATTATATAATTTCCTAGGATGTATGAATGATGGAGCACCATTCCTTGTCACTAAGCATTCCCGCAACTACTTTGCAAGTTTCCTCAACCTCTGAGGGGATGGGGGAGGCAAGGAGATTTGAGTAGTAGTCAATAGGGAAGCCATATTGTTTCTTGGATTAATCCAA
The DNA here is from genome assembly GCA_963573325.1 of Astragalus glycyphyllos. Lineage (NCBI taxonomy): Eukaryota > Viridiplantae > Streptophyta > Magnoliopsida > Fabales > Fabaceae > Astragalus > Astragalus glycyphyllos. The sequence continues at coordinate 45,241,998 of OY754307.1, forward strand.
GAGATAATCTAGCTTCAAAGAAGATTCGCTGCTTCTTTGAAGCCATATTGACTCTTGGATTAACTAATAGGAGATCGAAATATCTTCTTTTAAGCTATTTCCATCTTGCTAGATCAACCAGGGAGGCGCCCTATATTTTGATTTATATTGATAATTACTCTATGGCTTTCATGTCTTTATTGACCACCTACTATTGTATTATGAAAACTCCTTGTCCAAATTCCTGGCTTGTTCAATCTTTGCTCTACAATTGCTTCCACTGTATGCCGATGGTACCCCCACCAAATCCTCACACACCCTTTGTCCGAATTTTCTTAAACTAGAAGAGGTGGATTCTTTTTCTATTTTGAGTCGTGGTGATCCTCAAGCTCGGCCAAAAAGAGTAATGTAACATCCCAGGCTGCTTCTAGAACTGTCGACTGCTCCCATGAAGAAACACAAGTCTTTTCAGCGTGCGTTGTCCTCACTTGCATGCTTTCTAGGAAACTTCCCAGAAGGTCACCCATCCCATTACTACTCCAAGTCAAGCACGCTTAACTATGAAGTTCTTATGGGAATGGTTCCCGAAAAGAAGATGCATCTTGTTGGTATTGGTAGTCCAAATCAATTCTTTTAAGCCTTCCTTCAACTATACAGTACCATACCTGCAGAGCCTTAGGATCCCTCTTATTTCGGTGTGTATTCGGTTCATTCACGTGCCCCTTCGCTGGAAGCTGCCAGGAGCCACTCTTTCTCCGTGCCACCTTTCTGGGCACCGACGATCACTCCCCGCCCTCGTCAGTCACGGATGTCACATGCTCACCAGCTTCCGCTTGGTTCGTCCACGAACCACACCGTACTGAGAGAGAGGTTGATAAGTCTGCATTGCATATAGTTTTGATGGTCTAAAACTAAGTGTTTTTATATTGAATTTATGAAACTACATTGATTTTGGACCACAAATTGCCACATTTGTCATAACCATGATTTTCAGGTGCAAATTGATGTTTTGGATCTTGTTGAAGCTTGAAAGAGTGAGTTGAGTTTATAAGAGTTCCACCGTGTGCCCAAGGATGCATCTGTCGAGCATTTGGAGCGCCTACCACTCCAAAGATCTGCTACAAAGCGCCCAAGCACTTCTGCATGCGTTTGGGGAGCTTCTGCATCTGTTGATTTTGTCTGCCATGCGCCCAAGCGCTTCTGCATGTGCATGGGGCGCTTCTGTATCTATTGCCACGCGCCCAAGCGCTTCTGCATGTGTCTGGGGCGCTTTTACTCCTGATGCTGCTGTTTGTCATGCGCCCAAGCGCTTCTGTCGTGCGCTTGGGCGCTTTTCCTCTGCGAATTGGTTTAAGTTGCGATTTTCATCCAACTTAGGGGATATTTTGTCATATTCTTAACCTAGTTTTGAGATAGAGGGCAGGAGCTACGACCAAGGATCATCTCCCTTCATCATCATTGAAGATTCAAGGCTTGGGAACAAGATTTTGGAGCTTCAATGTGGTCACTCTATCTATTAAGTTCCCTTTTATGTTTGATTTCCTCTTCCTCTATGTCTAGCTAAATACCTTTTGGTTAGGGATGAATGAATATTGATGAAACACTATTGTAGTTGATTTTGATCTATTTAAATGTTATACTCCCTCTTCCTTTGTGTATTCAATCTTTGTTCTTAATGCTTTTTATGAATTGATCATCCATGAAATGATGTATGGTTCATGTGTGAGATGAAAGTTTTATGCATGAATGCTTAAGATTGAGCACCTTCAATTCTTAGTCTAGGAATAGTCTTGGAGTTGTTGTATCTTGAAAACTCTTGATTGTAATGCTTATTTTCAATTAGAATCAGCTAAGGAATTAGGGTTTTTAGTTGTTTACAAAGGATTAGTTGCCTAAGGAATTAGGAATTGATTAATGTTGTGGGTTTGAAAACATAAGTAAAGAGGAAGTAATTTTTTATAACAAATTATTTTACAAGAGTGTGGAATCAATAGGAGTTCATCCCTAACTTCTTTTATCATCTAGTAATTTCAAAAGCGTTCTTCGGTTTATTTTCTAAAACTCACAAACATTTTATTGTTATTCTTTATATTATTGTCAACACAACTAAATTCAGTCCATTGTTCAATTTAGTAACCAGACCTTTAAATTGATAAGTAGTTGCAATCCTTGAATTCGACATCCGGTACTTACCGTTTTATTATTACTTACGACGATTTGGTACACTTGCCAATATCGCCATCAGAGGTCTGCTGCTCTGATAGCATTTGTAACATCCCAGACTACTTCTAGAACTGTCGACTACCCCCATGAACAAACATGAGTCTTTTCAGCATGTGTTGTCCTCACTTGCATACTTTCTAGGAAACTTCCCAGAAGGTCACCCATCCCGCTACTACTCCAAGTCAAGCACGCTTAACTATGAAGTTCTTATGGGAATGGTTCTCGAAAAGAAGATGCATCTTGTTGGTATTGGTAGTCCAAATCAATTCTTTTAAGCCTTCCTTCAACTGTACAGTTCCATACCTGCACAGCCTCAAGATCCCTCTCATTCCGGTGTGTATTCGGTTCATTCACGTGCCCCTTCGCTGGAAGCTGCCAGGAGCCGCTCTTTGTCCGTGCCACCTTTCTGGGCCCCAGCGATCACTCCCTGCCCTCGTCAGCCCCGGATGTCACAAGTAACATGATTCAAGCCAAACTTAGGGAGTCTTAAAACAATTAATGAAATCAACAGTTTCAAGGCCCGTATCGAATTTGTCTTGAATGTTCTCTTCCCCATGCCTACCATTTGACTAAGTACATGGAGATCTCTCATACCCTAAATCAAGGAGGCCGCATTTCTCAATAGCTTTTTTGCCCCACGAGATTCACGACAGAGTAGGGTTGTCGCAACAAATTTCGTCTACATTGTCCGGGATAATATATTCATGTCTCCCACACAAAACCACTTTCTGTCAACAAATGTGTAGAGGTGTTCGGTTCATTTCTGAGTCTTCATTTTTATTTTGTATACTTCTACGTAACCATAGACGAACCACTTATTGTTGCTATCCATTATTTCACATCCCCCCGAGACATGGTTACGGAGAAAGAAACGATCGATAAGTCTTGTTGATCATGCCATAATAAGGGTAGATCCCCAACCTCTATCTTGGACAATCCCTACATATGTTATGAGATGTTTCTTGGTAGGGAAGCAGAGAGGAATACAAAAGATTTGTTGCTTTGACCTTCCATCATAGGAAGGAAGACCCAAATATTTAGATTGAACCTCCACTGCCTTAACATCCATCCATCCTTAGAATTCATGTCTTCTATCTATTGTCGTATTTCGGTTGAAAGAGATCTCAGACTTGTCAAGATTGATGAGTTGACTAGAAGCTTCTTGGTAAAGTTGTAGAATATTTTTTACATAATCAGCATTTTGTTAAGTAGCCCTACAAAAGATGAGACTATCATCTGCAAAGAAATTAAATATGTGAAATAATAGGAGCTCGGCGTGCAACCTATATGCCATGTAGACCTTTTTCCCCGAGCCCTAATAATGAGACCTAAAAACACCTCAGCACACATAATAAAAAGATACAATGAAAGGGGGTCCCCTGTCGGAATATTCACTTCCCAAAAATATTATTGCGAATAAAGAGGAATGATATCGTCTCAAACAATTTAGAGGTCTTGTTCAAATTTTTAAAATTGAATATTCTCTTCACCATACATAACATTTGACTATGTAAGGGGATAGCGCTGATACGCTAAGTCAAGAAGGTCGCATTCTTCAATGGTTGTTTGCCACACAAGAATCAAGACATAGTAAACTTGTTGCCACCAATTATGTCTACATCGTCCATGATAATATTAATGTCTCCCACCAAAAAAAATCACTTAATGTCGACAAATGTGGAGAGGTCTTTGGTTAGTTCTCGAGTCTTTGATTTTCTTCTACTCTTTTGAGAAACCATAGATAAACCACGTATTGGTTGCTATCCCTTTTTCAGATTCCTCCAAGATATGGTTACAAGAGAAAGAAACGATAGATAGGTCTAGTTGATCATGCCACAACATGGAATGATCGCAGCTTATCCTATCCACAACCATTGTGTTGCTTAATAGTGTGTTTGTCCCCCATAAGTCTTGACAAATGAAGTTCCAAGAAAGGAATATGTAAAACTATATGATATAGCGCTGGATAAAGATAGGAAAGGTGTAAGATATGTTGTGTTTGATGTGCACCTAATAAGAAGTTAGATTACTTATATTGTTCTCTTTTTGAGTACAGAGATAACGAGCATATATTGTTCTATTATATATTTTTGATGAGTTAATATATAATGATATATATATATATATATATATATATATTACATAAATGACAAAACTACCCTTGTTAACTATATTTCATTTGCTAAAAAAGTTAAAATAGTTTTTTTTATAATTTTAAACACCTTAGTATTTTTTTTGAATTTTCGCAATATTTTAATTTCAATAGATTTTTACTTTTTTAGATTATATAAAACGATAGAATTATCACTGTCACAAATCATACATTATTTTCTAAATAAGTATTAATATTTTTTTCATTTAATATCATTTTTTGTTTTTAATATACATATATATATTTAATTTTATTATATTTCAATTTTTTATATAATTATAGTATCTTTGACAAAGGTAAATAAAGAAATTAATTTTTTTATCCTGTTATGTTGGTTTCTAATTCAACTCCTACTCAAGATAAAATTTTAACTAAAAAAACAAGATAGAAATAAGGTGACAAGATTAATTTATACTATCCCACTGGTTGAACAAAAGTTGGGAAGGTCAAAATATAATAGTTTATCATATTTTATTTCTTTTATCTCGACTATCAAACAAACCTTTAATATTGTTAGGGAAGTTATGAAATAGAAATAATAAAATAAAAAAGTGTGTCCCACATTTTTTTTTTGACAAAAAAATGTGTCCCACGGAAAAAACCTCTCTCCTACAATGCAAAGTAATAGGATAAAATGTTGCAATTTCACTTATTTCTCCATTGTACCATAACAATTTAATAATTTATATAAAAAACAATTTAATAATTAAATTAAACTATTTTAATAATTTAACAAATTAAATTAATTTAAATCATCAAAATTAAATTATTTATTTTATGCAAATATAATTAGTTAATTAAACCAACTTAAATAATTCAAATATTTTATTCATTCAAATTATATTAAATAGGATAAAATAAGTTAATTAAGTAATTAGTATCTTACTTAATTTTAAATAAAAAAGGTAATTAATTTGATTTTGACAAGAACTTATTCAAATAATTTAAAATTGTATATTATTTTTTTAGTTAAAAAAAGATATATTTGTCTTTTTAAAAAAAAAATGGAACACGCTTGTTTCTCATTTGTCTTTCATTTATTTTATACCAAATAGTACATTAAGCTTACTCCATTTCTCATTTAGTCTCCGCAGTTGCGCGCAGAGTATATCCGATTTATTGAAAAAATAGTATATTAAGCTTACTCAATTTCTCTGAATTTTCTCTTTTCACATTTTTTATCACATGTTTCTCACTTTCTAGTTTCTTCTGAAAATCGAACCTACCCGAACTCCCGAAGGCCTGCTTTATTTAGAGTAAAACGCTTTGATGTAGCATTGCTTAGTAAAAAAGCCCACTCAAAGTAAATTGCTTAACTGTGCATAATTTTGTTTTTTAGGAGAAATATGTGCATATATAATTGGAGATGCTCTATTGTATATTCATGTTTTTTTTTAAAAACTCTTATAGTATTAAGTAAAATTCAAATCTACTCTCTTATATTATAATCAAAATAAGTACTAGCAAAATGACATCCATAGACATCTTTAAATCTTGCCATTTGGCAAAAAAAGGGCAAATTGGTAACTTTACGTCTAAAAGACAAAAAAACAGAACTGCTGACGCGCTGTTAGCAGTTTTTTATTATTATTTTTAAAAAAATTGTTTTACTTTAAGAAAAAACTGATTTTCATTTTTAAAAAAACTGTTTTTCTTTTTAAAAAACTGTTTTTAAAATAAAAATATTTTATTTGTCTTTTTTTTTTTCAGTTTTTTCTCAAAAAAATTAAAAATTTTACCACTTTTTCACTAAAAATAATTACTCACTATTTTCATATTATAGTCAAACTACTAAAATTAATTATTTTTTTTACTACGGCCATATGAATCATTTTAACCACCATCTATTGTAAAAAAAAAACGTACCTATAACAAAACTTTAAAATTAACTTTTTTATAAATAACAAAATATGATTAAATTAATATTAAGTCATATAGAAAAAATAAGTCATAATACGTGACTCTTATTTTCGTTTTTCTTTGTTTTTACTCCATCTAAAATTTATTATTTACTATAATCTCTCTATTATAACTATTAAGATCAATCAATTTAACCACTAAGAATTGTAAAAATAAAAATAAACAACTTTAGCCACTACCAAATATTACAAAATAACTTACTTATAATTAAACGAATATGATTTAATTAATATTAAATCATATAGAAAAATATGAGTTAACATTTGCACCGAGAGCGACAACGAGAGACTGATAATGAGAGCTGCAACGGGAGTGGCAACGAGAGAGGCAACGGGGTGGCAACGAGAGCGCCAACGGGAGGGCCTATGAGGATGCAAACGGGAGGGCGAACGGGGATGCATATTTTACCTCTAATGTCCAAATACATTATGGATCAATGTAATTCTGATTGTCAATCTCATTTAATTTCTTCGACTCAATATATTTTGCATTTTTGTGTTATATGACATAATACTTATCTCTTTCCACAACTTGTGAATATCTTCTAAATTATTATTATGACTTCATGACAATACACCAACCATATAGTATCACCCGTGCGTATGCACCGGTAAAATACTAGTGATATGTATATAAACATTTTCTAAATATAAATTACATTTTTTTTCTTGTAAACATTTTACATTTTTTTCTTAACGACTGTTTTTAATGATTTTTAGGTAAAATTATTAAATCAATTTATTTTTAAACTTTCATGTGTGTTTGATTTTTTTATTTTGACAAAAAGCGTGTGTTTAAAATTTAATTATGTATCAGACATATTTCTTTTCGAATATGCAATACTAATGTTTTTTTGTCAACATGCAATATTAATGTCGACCAATCAACCAACACTCTTAGTCTAGTGGTTCAGGTTGGTGGGGGTCGATCCGGTTTGCTCTTGGATTCGATTCTCGCCTAGTCAAATAGGGTGTTCGCCATTGAAATGATTAAGAACCTCAAGTAGCTAACGCAGATTAGTCCTTCGTTGACAGTGTCGAGATATTGCATCGCCCGCGAGGGTATGATTAAAAAAAATGTCGACCAATCTGATCGTATATATAATAACAACAAGGTCCCACTCACAAGAAGAAAACAAAGTCACCGAGAAAAACTAACAAGGGTCCCACGGAGGAGGTCCTACTTGGCATGTCATCTAGCCGTTTCTTTCACCGATTTACCACCACGCTTTTAATATAATGTTACCACGTGTCATGATATCACTTGCCAGAAAATGAATAGCCATCAGAGTTTGAGCGTGCACATACGCGACGGTGAATTGGGCGTGGGAAAAAGCGGAATTAGTCAAGATTCCAGAACCAACTGAATTTTCCCGAATCTGTGTCACGTACCTAGTGTATTCACAAGTCCCCCTCACTACCATAGCTTGGTCCCATTTCACATCCGAGTTACTAGTAGGTTGTGACTGTCTTCTTCCCACAAATGCACCCCACAATAGTGCAGTGTACACTTGCCTTCTCTCTTACCTTTGCCGCGAATACGAACTCACCTCCCTCCTCTCAAGTCCTTCACCTCTTCATAACATAGCTTTAGGCTCCGTTTAGAAAAAAGTAACATATAGCGGATAAGTTAGCAGATTGAATATAAAGTATTTGGTAAAATTAGCGGTTGAAGTAAAGCTTATAAAAATAAAATTACGTAAATAGACATTTATAATTAATGCTTACAAATGAGAGAGAAATTCATTTGATGGAGGATAAGTGAGGAATTTAATTAAAGTAATGAGGGTAAAGTTGAGAGAAAAAATGAAACGTTATAAGCTATAAGTTCAAATACTACTTCAAATAACGTTTCAAAAAATGCTATAAGCTAGTGAAAAAACGCTAAAAGCTAGTTTTGCCAAAACACTTACAACTAGCGGATCCGCTATAAGCTAGCGGATGAGTATTGCCAAATAAGGCCTTAATAATGGGCCTTAATAATAAGCAATCCGTTATAAGCTAGCAGATCCACGTGTCTTTTAAGTTTTTTCATTTTGTTCCTTGTGTCCTTCACGTCGTTCGCACCCTCCCAAAAATAAGTAAATGCACTTACTTCTCTATAAAAAAATTATTTTGACTCCTCTTATTTTAAAAGTTTACACTTGGATTCCTATATCTATTTTACTTATCATTCAATTTATATGTATGAAAGACTAATTAGTGACTTATATATATCGAAAGAGATATACTCCCTCCGATCACTACCATAAACAAAAAAAACTTGAATCTTTTGTCTAAAAAAAACTCAAATTCTTAGTCAATATTATAAGCAAAACTTAATTACTTTGCTGCATCTATAATCTATAATCTATCTATAATATAATAAGACAAAGGAAAATGCCTCTCCAGGCCAATTTTCCTATGTGTCACTCTCTCAGCCATTTGAGAATATAATCATTAATGCTAGTCCTATTAGGTAGACAATCTAGCATACATGAACAGTCAGCCTATCATATTTTGTCGACTGACCTGGCGCATGCAAATAGTCTAAGATGGATCTGTACAGTCAACAACAAGTAATGGCCATAACTGCAATCCATCATCACTAGCGGAAGACGGGCACTCTTGAGTTTGAAATGCACTTGGAAGCGCGCGTGAAGACATGAGGTGCGGTCTGACCTTTCGACCTCACCTAGCCAATATTGGCCTTTAGATCAAGAGGGTGTGCATAGCGACTTGCAGCAATGTGCTTATTAGGTTTTTGGAGTGAAGCTCATTTAGACTGAGCAAATCCAGTCCGGAACTCACAATAAACCACTACTACATAAGTATCTACTGTATCGCAGTAATTAAAAGCGAAAGACGGGCACATGAGTGTCCATCTTCTACTAGTTGTAAATAATGCTAGTATTAGGTCAATATTGTAAATAGCAAAATACAGTCGGAAGATGGTTAGTAAGTTAACTCAAGGTTAGCTTCTTGTTGTAATTTAACTGTAGTTGTTAGTGTTCAGTTAGGAGGTTAGATTCTTGTTAGATGGAGATAGCTTGTATATACACCACATATTGTAACAGATAAATTATTCAGTTCAATGAGAAAATGTCTTCCTTCATTTCCCCTTTCTCTGGTTTTTCATTGTTCAAGATGGTATTTGAGCTCTTGATTTGAGCTCCGGTTTCGCCATTGCAGGAACCCTAGAATTTTCCCTTTGATTTCTTCTTTAATCAGATCGATTCATCACCTTCGTTCGTGATTCGATTATTACCTTCGTTCGTGATTCAATTATTACCTTCGTTCACGATTCTTCTTAAACTTTGATTTTCTCATTTGATTCCCAATTTCTATGAACCTAAATCTGCTGCATTGTTCATCTTTACGCGATGGCAAGCCAAGATCTCGATAGTTACTCTGATTTCGCAACCAACTCCTCAAATCCGTTCTATATTCGCCCTAATGAAATTATGAATTTAAACTTAATTTTTGACATGACCTGCGAGCTCAATCCAACCCAACTCGTTGATGATCAGTTGGTTTGGTTTGATTTTAGTGTTAAAAGTATGAGTTAGGCATTCAACCTAACCCAAAGTCAATTGATTGTCTCAGGTATTTGATTTTGGTCAAATGTAACTTAACCCAATCCACGAACACACTTGTTCATAACACGTAACACATCGATACAATCCGTACATATGCACGAGTATAGAGTTAGCTTTCTTAAATTAACAAACTCTCACAGGAGTGTGGGGAAAAAGAAGATAGACTTTGCCTATTGGGGAACAAATTGACTACCTTGCGCGCGGGGGAAGGTAGCCACCTTTCATGAGTTTTTGTCTGTTTGATGAATCTGGCGAATCAAAATCAGCCACATGTCTCTCTTTATTTTTAATAAAAACATAAAGCACCAAAACATGTTTCTTTCTTTTCTGTTGATGGAAAAAGCCTCACCCCACTTTCTTTCTGTGTCGACGCCTTCATTCGTCGGCCGCCATCGTTACGCCTTAGGGCGCCACCGTTTTGTCGTAGGGCACCATCGCCTTCCTCCGTCGAACGCCACTACTTCGTTGTATGTACTCTCTCTTTCTCGTCAATGGTGAAAGACATTGTTTCTGCTTCTTAGGTTTTTGCCATTTCTATACTCTTGAATCTAATAATTCCTAATTTCTCCTCAATATTACACATTTCTCTTTGAATTCCTAGTCTTGTTGTATGGATGCTGCAATTATTAAAGACAATGGGGTTGACCGCTGAAGGTGACCCGCCAAGGGCAGGCTCACATGGAGTCTAGGGTGTGCAGTTGGACACCCTCAATTTTTAAAATGTTCATATATAACCCCTAATTTTTAATTATTTATTTTGACCCCTATTTTTTTTATTTGCGTACCCTGACCTCTACCTACTTGCACTACATTGCTTGCTATGCATCGTGTAAATGGTAATTTCATTTCTTCCTCTTTCCAAATTAATTAATCACTAGTTTATCTGTATCACTCAACAAATTTTCTTTTTTTTAATCATTTCAGCACCATTTTTGTTAATTTGTTAATAATAATTGCTTTTTTGACAAAAGTTATTAGTTTGATGTTGTGTAATTAACTATTTATTAGTCATTGTGATGTGGTTTATCCATTAGTTTATTGTCTGTTAAAGTTAGCCACAACAACTGTTGAAAGAGTATCTTCTTCTATAAAAATGGTAAAGAATAACTAGTTGCGTAATCGAAAGAGTGATCAAGGGATGAATGATTGTTTAGTTGTTTTTTTCTGACAAAAAATGAATGTCTAGTTACTGATATTGATAAAGAACTGTTTATTAATATTGATATCGAGTTGATCATTCAACGATTATCAATGTTGATGATATTCACCAAGAAACACATCATGTGAAGATAAACTGGGAACTTTTCATTGATGAGAATTCATACAGAATTGAAAGAAAGATGATACATTTCTCTGTATGTGGAGAGTGAAAAGTTACAAAAAGAAATTACTTACAATGAACTAATATAGTTCTCAGCACCCGAACTAACTAAAACAGAATTAGTTTTCTTAACAAACCAATTAACTAAATCGTCATCAACTAACTATGGTTAATAACAAAACAAACTAATGCTAATAACCACTAACTATAGTTACAATGGTCAATCAGATATAAAAAGTCAACACTCCCCCTCAAGTTGGCAAGTATAAATTCTTCATGCCCAACTTGGAGACCAACTCTTGAAATTGGACCTTTGGTAAAGCCTTTGTCAGCACATCAGCGAGCTGCTGCCTTGACTTCACATGAATTAGCTTTAAAAACCCTGTTTGCACATGCTCCCTGATGAAATGACAATCTATGTCTATATGTTTTGTCCTCTCATGAGTGGTTGGATTCTCTGCTAATTGAATGGCTGACTTGCTGTCACTCAACACCATGGCAGTGTTTGTTTCTATTTCAAACGATCTCAACAGCTGTTTCAACCACAGAAGTTCACTTGTCATAGTTGCTAATGCCCTGTACTCTGCTTCAACAGAGGATCTCGCAACAGTGGCTTGTTTTTTTGACTTCCAAGCAACTAAGGAATTCCCCAAATATATTCCAAAACCTGTAGTTGACTTTCTGCTGACCTGGCAGCTCCCCCAGTCAGCATCCACGTATGCTGTCAATTTTAAATTGTTCTCAGCAGAAAACAACAATCCCTGTCCTGCTGTTCCCTTTAGATATTGCAGCAAAAAATATGCAGCCTTCAATTGCACTGTTCTGGGCTTACTCATGAATTGGCTCAGCTTGTTTACTGCATACGTGATGTCAGGCCTGGAAATGGTCAAATAGATGAGTCTTCCAACTAGTCTTCTATATTGTGAACTATCCTCAAGTGGTTCACCATCCACTTCATTAAGTTGTACTCCAGGATCCATAGGGATATTTGTAGGTTTTGTGGAACTCATACCAGTGTCCATCAACAATTGTAAGGTGTATTTTCTTTGGCAGAGGTGTATACCTTTGTTGGATCTTGCAATCTCCAATCCAAGGAAGTATTTTAAATCCCCAATGATTTTCAATTTGAAATGTTTCTGTAATAAGATCTCCAGTTCAGTAACTTTTGATTTGTTGGGCCCAGCCACAATTATATCATCTACATAGACCAATAGAGCCACAAAGCTTGACCCAAAACCCATAGTTAACAAAGAGTGATCTGCAGTGCTCTTTTTGAATCCCAAATTGATAATGGTAGAGCTAAATTTGTCAAACCATTGCCTCGAGGCTTGTCTAAGTCCATACAAAGACTTATTAAGTCTGCAGACTGTGTGCTCCCCCTGACTTTGATAGCCAAGAGGGAAACGCATGTAAACCTCCTCATTCAAGTCTCCATTGAGGAATGCATTTTGTATATCCAACTGTAGAATGTGCCATTTGAACTTGGTAGCCAAAGAAAGCAAAACCCTCACAAAAGTAAGTTTTGCTACAGGGGAGAAAGTATCTAAAAAATCAATACCTGCTTGTTGTGTGAATCCTTGAGCCACCAACCGAGCTTTGTGTTTGTTCAAAGTCCCATCAGCATTGTATTTTACTCTGTATACCCATTTACATCCCACTGCTCTCTTGCCAGGAGGGAGGGCATGAGTGTCCAAGTATTGTTTGCCTCAAGTGCAGCAAGTTCAGTAGCCATGACCTCCTGCCACTCAGAAATTTTTACTGCTTGATGATAGTGATTAGGTTCAAACACAGAGGAGATATTGTTGATGAATGTCTTGTATGGTGAGGACAAGTGATCATAGGTGAGGTAGGATTGAAGAGGGTAGGACACAGAGTTACAATGATAGTCATTTAGGTGTGCAAGTGGCCTGCAAGGTCTGGAGGATCTCCTAACAGGTGGAGATGGAGGTGTGGTGGTGGCTGCTGTATCAGGTTCTGTGTTAGTGTTTTGGATGGGAATAGTGGGCTCACTTGTTGGTTGAGTGTCCTTTATGGGGACAGGAATACTTGTGTCACACATAGTAAGAGTAGGAGTTTGTTGTGGCATATTTGGTAGCATAGAATCAGGAAAAGGGTTTAATGTTGGTGAACTATCATGGATTTGGTGATAAGGAAAACCTGTCTCATGAAATTTCACATCTCTAGAAACAACAATCTTGCCAGATTTGGGATCAAACAATTTATATCCTTTAACTCCCAAAGGATAACCAATAAAGATAGAAAATTTATGTCTTTGTGAGGGGATGGTGGATCCAAAAGCAAGACAACCAAAGACTCTAAGGAATGAGTAATCAGAGGCAGTATTATATAACAGCTCAAAAGGTGATTTACCTTGTAAAGAAGCTGAAGGCAACCTGTTGATTAGATGGACAGATGTGGTAACACATTCTCCCCAGAATTGCAGAGGAATTTTTGATTGAAAATATAGAGCACGAGCAACATTTAGCAAGTGCTGGTGCTTCCTCTCCACCACAGAATTCTGCTGTGGTCTGTGAGGACAAGACAGTTGGTGCATTGTGCCTTCTTGCTGCAGGAATGATGTGAGAGCTAACTCCTTAGCATTGTCAGTTATCACAGACTTGATGGTCTTGCTAAACTGAGTCTTAATGAATTTAAAAAACTGCTGAATGAGAATTGGAGCCTCAGATTTGCTCTTCATGAGATGAAGCCAGGTGAATCTGGTGGCATCATCCACAATGGTGAGGAAATACTGCTGGCCTTCAATAGTTTGCTTGTGGAAAGGTCCCCAGACATCACAGTGAATGAGATCAAAAGCAGATGCACAATAATTGTTATTAGAAATGAAAGGTAAACGATGCATTTTTGAAATAGGACAAATATTGCAAGAAGAATTATTGCATTCAATTGATTCACTAATGGATAGTTGTTTACACAATGATTTTAATACAAAATCAGAGGGATGGCCTAGCCTAGAATGCCATAAACTGAATGAAAAAACTGGAGTACAGTAGTTGAAACTAATTGCAGAAAATGCAGAGATTGATTGACAAGCAAATTGGTCTTCATTATAAGATTTGTAAAAATATAGTCCATGATGATGCTCACTCTTTCCAATCACCTTCTGTTGAAGCTTGTCCTGTATCAAGAACACATTATCAGATAATGATATGTGATAATTGGGATCTTGATAGAGGCAGCTGATAATCCTCTAAATTATCTATTTTTATTATTCTTTATGAAAGGAAAATTGTCATATACTCTAGATTTAAGTCTTATTTTTGTCTTAGTTTAATGTTAATAGGGCATGATTAGTTTTTTAAATATTTTAATGATTATGGTTAAATTTGGTTGCAATTTTAAGCATAATAATTATAAATTTAATATTCTTGTAGATTCCCTTTGGTAATAGACATGTGTTATTGGTAGCATGAGGAAGTAACATTGCAAGCATCATAACCTTATTTCTTCTAGCCCATGATCGTGAGCAAGCTGGTCCAAAGAATTATGAGGTGAATAATTAAGGTCCATTATCATTACTTGGAGCCCAAAAAGAAATACCTAGATGGAATACTAAAAGAAAGAAGATCATGTCTTGGGGAGAAAGAAAAAGATATGCATGATAATTAAAAGATTTGGATGAGAATTAAAAAGAAAGAAACGAGAATTAAGGCGGCAGTGAGAGTGAAAAAAGAAGGAAAACAGTACGTTCGGCATCAGAAGGTTGTGACGGCTGAAAGGTTTCGGAGGAGAAAAATTGCAAACCTAGCACATCACCGTGAGCGAGATAGCGGAGGAACCGGCGGAAGATCGGATCATCTTCATCTTTTCATGGGGTTATTCTTATTTGCTTTTTCTTTTTTAATTGTTATCTCTATTTCTATGTCTAGCTAAATTTCCCGTTGTTGGGGATGAGCAACGATTTATGAATCTCTTATATTTTTTTAATTAAACCTTTGTTATTTGAATGAATGTTATGATTTATGTTTCAATCTCTGTTCTTAACATTTTCTAGGATTTGATCACTCTTAGGATGATTTACGATATGTGATTATGAATAGAAATTTGAATTACATATGCTTGAGAATTGAAATCGGTTTATCTCTAGTCTAGGAATAGTCATTGGTATTCAGAATCATAGGATAATTATTGTTATTACTGCTTATGTCTTTTTAAGGTTACCTAAGGAATTAGGGGTTTTTATTAGAAATAAAGGTTCTTTTACCTAAGGAATTAGGATTAGAATAATTATAGCAATTTGATCATAGCTCATAAGATAAGTTCAATAACATATTTGATTCGTTAGATATAAGAGTGAAGTAAATTGAAGCTCGTTGTAACACCCCCCTTTTACTATTACAACTAAATAGACAATTATCAGAGTCACCTCGAAGGGCGCTACATTTTTCACCATTTTAAAAAAAAAAACACCATTTATTCCAAAAAAAAAATCTCCAAAATAATATATATAAAAGAAATCACCAAAGTTATAACATTCATAGACAATGGGATGATATGCAACAACACGAACAATTCAACAAAACCCTAGACTACCCACACATAATTATCATCAACCCATTATCAAGGTTAAGCCCACCCTTACCTCGAATAACGTAAGCTCCGGAACACGACGAACGAGACACGAACAAAACCACAGCAACACGAACGATCTCCTTTTGAAATTCTTCGCGAAACCCTCCTCTTCTCTCCCTCTTTGCGCCGCGTGCTCTCTCTCTCTCACTCTCACTTTCGTTTTTCTTTTGCTTGCTGCGAATGAGGGTTTGGCTTAAACCCCCAGGGTTTAAGTTGAGGGCTCAGTAAACACTGGGCTCTCTACGTCACCACCTCCTTTACTCGTTTCACCTCCTACGCATATAAAATATTAACCTTTTAATTTTTCTATATCCCGCCTCCAAATTATTTTAATAATTCAATCAACTATTTTAATTAAATTATTTCCGGGGTGTTACACTCGTCCCCAACGCTTTTTTAATTCATACAAATTCACACTTGTGTTCTTCATTATCCTTAAATTAAAATCACAAAAATATATTTATTGCTTTTCACTTTAATTTCTTTTCAAACAAACTCACGTTAGTCCTTTTCAATTTAGAAGTCAAATTTTTAAACTAATAATTAATAATAGTCCTTGAGTTCGACACTCGGTCTTTCCGTACTATTACTAGCAATGATCCGATACACTTGCCGTGATCCCATCAACCGCCAACAGAGATGATATTAACATGAAAATTGGGAATACAAAGGACATTTTTCAGAGTTAAAGAAGAATTAATGACAACTTGGCCACAAGCAATAACAAGAACCCTTAAATTGTTTGGTAGGGTAACAAAGGTGTTGTGAAGCTTTTTGTATGAAGAAAAAAGGGATAAGTCTGTGCAAATGTGTGTTGTGGCACCGAAATCAATTATCCACTTATGTAAATCAAATAGAAAATTGCAAAAATAAGCAAAATTTGCAAAATGCAGGTTACCTAGCTCAACAGGAGCCTGAGGAGTGAGAGATGCTTTGGCCATCTGAGTCTGCTGATATTGTTGAGTGTTCACTGGACTGTCATTAATGCCTCCTGCAGTAACTTGCATCACTTGTGGAGTAGCTTGAGACTGTTTTGATTTCTTGAAACCAGGTGGATACCCGTGCAATTTGAGGCACTTTTCTTTGGTGTGGCCTGTCATTCCACAATGAGTGCACTGAGGTTTATCGCGTTTTGGTCCTTTTTGCTGAGAATTCACAGCAAAGGTGACTTGGGATGATGTCTCATTGGTGGAAAGGCCAACTTCCCGTTGCTTCTCTTCTTGAATGATTAGGGAAAAAACCTTATTGATGTCAAGAATGGGATCCATTAGTAGAATTTGACCCCTTGTGTGGCTAAAAGAATCGTTCAGTGCAATTGAGAACTTCTTTGTTCATCTGGAAAATTCTTGGACAATTGCTTTGTTCAAAGCGATTCTTGAGCTCTTGCGAAATTGCAGCTGCGGAATCGGAGTAGATGACACTACAGTGAAACTCCTTGGCGATTGAATTGAGGATCCAAGAGGTCGTCATGTGGTTGCTCCGAATCCAAGCGGCGCGATCGGTGGAACCCTCCGATGGTTTGGGAATTGTACCGTCCACAAACCCTAATTTGTTTTTGGCTCCCAACGCGATGGTCATAGCCCTAGACCATGCTCCATAATTAGTACCAGAATCGGAGGGGAGATACGAAACGAGGATGGCACTGGGGTTATCGGAGGGATGAATTTAGTAGGGGCTCGTGGTGGATGTGATGTCCGCCATTGAAGCAAAGACCCAGATACAACAATAGAGGGGAAGAATGGCTCAAGAAAGAAGACGATTGATGAGCTCCACGCAACAATCGATCGCAAACGAACCCAAGAAAGGAGAAGAATCAGAGACGCAGGAAAAGGCTTGCGACTGATACCATATCAATGTTGGTGATATTCACCAAGAACACATCATGCGAAGATAAACTGGGAACTTTTCATTGATGAGAATTCATACAGAATTGAAAGAAAGATGATACATCTCTCTGTATGTGGAGAGTGAAAAGTTACAAAAAGAAATTACACTTACATGAACTAATATAGTTCTCAGCACCCGAACTAACTAAAACAGAATCAGTTTTCTTAACAAACCAATTAACTAAATTGTCATCAACTAACTCAACTAACTATGGTTAATAACAAAATAAACTAATGCTAATAACCACTAACTATAGTTACAATGGTCAAAAATAATGACACCATTAAGTTAGCATTTACCATTTGTAACTCTTTTATCCTGATTTAGTTAAGAAGAATCCAATTTTACGAGAGTTACGGATAAGAGAAAAGGAGAAATGAATTTAATTTAATTTAATCAATTTTATAATTAAAAATATAAATAGACTTGATTTTTAGAATGAAGTGTAGATTAAAAAAAATTAAACAAGTCGTAATAATAATACTCTTTGATTTTGAGATGAGTGAATGAAAAGTGGGAGGATCGTGCAGCCCTTCTTCCAAATAGAAATAGATGATGATTTTAGAATCAATTAGAATCGTTGTCAAAAAAAAAGAATCAATTAGAATTCGGATTAGAATCAACAATAAATAATAACAATAATAACCCGCTGTCAAAAAAAAAAAAACAATAATAACCCATTACCCAGTGAAATTGTGCCACGTGTATAGCCAAAGTCATAGGTTCTTCTATATATAGAGCAGCTTCACCAACATTACAGGCATCGAACAATCGTTCACAATCTTTCAGATTTTAGAGCGAGAGAGAAAGAGAAAGAGGAACAACCCAGCCTCCTGCCTTTCTTCTTCTTCTTTTTCTCTAATACTACCAGATAGATCTTTCGTTGTTTTTGTTAGAGTTCAGAAAAAATGTTCATCGAGAATTTTAAGGTTGAGAGCCCCAACGTTAAATACACCGAGTCCGAGATTCATTCGGTGTACAACTATGAAACCACCGAACTTGTCCATGAGAACAAGAATGGTTCATACCAATGGACTGTTAAACCCAAAACTGTGAAATACGAATTTAAAACCAATACCCATGTCCCAAAATTGGGGTTAGTTCTTTAATCATCTTCCATTTTTTGATTCTAAACCTTATGCCTCATTTTTAATCTTTCATTTTTCTTTTTTATTTATTGATTTATGTTATATATTGGTTTTGATTGTCAGGGTAATGCTTGTTGGTTGGGGAGGAAACAACGGCTCTACCCTCACCGGTGGCGTCATAGCAAACCGAGAGTTAGTTTTCTTAACTTGCTGCTCTGTCTTTTTTTTTTTTGGAGAGAAATGTGTGTAGGTTTATGATTTTTGCATTTTTATGATTAACAGGGGAATTTCATGGGCAACAAAGGAAAAAATCCAACAAGCCAATTACTTTGGTTCCCTAACTCAAGCTTCAGCTATTCGAGTTGGTTCTTTCCAAGGGGAGGAAATCTATGCTCCCTTCAAGAGCCTTCTTCCTATGGTAAAACTTTCCCAAACCCTCCTTCCCTTTTAATTCAATTTTATATTTTATATTTGGATATGTGATGTGCTGTGATGAGACTGAGATTAAGTTAAACAAAAAAAAAGTGAAACTGCTATTTTATTGTAAAAATACTTCATGATGAAATATAATATAGAATAAAGTTAAAAAGAATATTTCAGTCCATATCTTAGAATAAGAGAAAACAGATGGACTTGTTTTACTTAAGCGATACAAACGATGATGTTTTGTATGATTCCATTTTACTTTATTTATTTATTCTATTCTATTCTATCAGTATACTCATACAGGGAGGAATATAGTAATGATTGAAGCTTATGACATGTACTGCTTTTTATTGTATTTAAACATTAGAAGTCCAAGATGGCACGTTTTGAATTATGCGTGATAAACTCGACCTTATTCTTGTCTTAAAATCTTTGTACAGGTTAACCCTGATGATGTTGTTTTTGGTGGTTGGGATATCAGCAACCTGAACTTGGCTGATGCCATGGCTAGGGCCAAGGTGTTTGACATTGAATTGCAGAAACAGTTGAGGCCATATATGGAGTCCATGGTTCCTCTCCCCGGTATATATGACCCTGATTTTATTGCTGCCAACCAAGAATCACGCGCCAACAACCTCATTAAGGGAACCAAAAAGGAACAGATTCAACAGGTCATCAAAGATATCAAGTATGTCCATCTTTAATCTACCCGATTATATATTTTTTCCTAATGTTTTAAATTGCGACCGCGCCACAATCCTTGATATTGTGGAGCATCGCGATCAAATATCACTATCGCGTCGCAATCCTTGATATTGTAGAGAATCACAGTGAAGTATCGTGACCACGTTGTGGACACGAAGACATCGAAACCATGATGCCACTGTTTTGTAGTCACAGACCTTTTCTTAAAACTATGCTTGTATCCTATTCAGCTTCAAACTTGGCTGAATTTGTTCTTATGTTGACATGAATTCAGGGAGTTTAAGGAAGCCAACAAGGTGGACAGAGTGGTTGTCCTCTGGACTGCTAACACCGAAAGGTATAGCAATGTAGTTGTGGGTCTTAACGACACTATGGAGAATCTCATGGCTTCTGTGGACAGAAATGAGGCAGAGATTTCTCCTTCCACCTTGTATGCCATTGCTTGTGTTTTGGAAAACATCCCTTTCATCAATGGAAGTCCCCAGAACACCTTTGTCCCTGGTTTGTTGGTTAATCTCTACCCTCTGTCACTTTGGTTTATGTTTTTTGCATACTTGTTAACTTCTGGTTGTTTTTTATTCAGGGCTGATTGAGCTTGCCATCCAGAGAAACTCTTTGATCGGTGGAGATGACTTCAAGAGTGGTCAAACCAAAATGAAATCTGTCTTGGTCGATTTCCTTGTGGGAGCTGGTATCAAGGTACATTAATATTCATATTATTATCATATCATGTATTTCACTTATATGGTTTAATTGGTATGCACAATCACAAAACATAATGAGTAATTTTAAGATGGTTGAGATAAGAATCAATTAGAGTTACAATTAATCAGTTTATGATTAATTGGCCGTGTAAAAAATCTCTTACATAGGATCTCTGAAGCACGGACATAGACACGAACATTGCACACTGACACAGACACTGACACGGACATACATACACTTGTTTTAATTTGTGTGCTTAGTGTATGCATTATGCTAATATTAAGAGTCTTGTTTGAAAAATGACAGCCAACATCAATAGTGAGTTACAACCATCTAGGAAACAATGATGGTATGAACCTCTCAGCTCCACAAACCTTCCGTTCCAAGGAAATCTCCAAGAGCAATGTTGTTGATGATATGGTCAACAGCAATGGCATCCTCTTCGCCCCTGGTGAACATCCAGACCATGTTGTAGTCATTAAGGTAATTTTTATTTCACTTACATTTGTGTTTATTTCTAATTTCTAATGTCACTTTATCATCGGATCCTTAATACTTTCTGCTTTGTTGCTTTTGTAGTATGTGCCTTACGTAGGTGATAGCAAGAGAGCCATGGATGAGTACACTTCAGAAATATTCATGGGTGGAAAGCAAACTATTGTCATGCACAACACATGTGAAGATTCCTTGTTGGCTGCTCCTATTATCTTGGACTTAGTCCTTCTTGCTGAGCTTAGCACTAGAATTGAGTTTAAATCTGAAGCAGAGGTCTGTAATTATAATTCACTGATTAATAATTTCATTCCCTTGATTGTGTACTACTACTAGTCTTTGTATATTTATTTCTCAAGTGTACTATGTTATGGTTTCCTGCAGAACAAGTTTCACTCATTCCACCCTGTTGCTACAATCCTCAGTTATCTGTCCAAGGCTCCTTTGGTGAGTACATACATATTATATGCACATGTTAATTTGTGTTACTGAATTTTATTTTGACACCTCCATTTTATGATGTTTGCAGGTTCCACCAGGTACACCAGTGGTGAATGCATTGTCAAAGCAGAGAGCGATGCTGGAAAACATAATGAGAGCTTGTGTGGGATTGGCTCCTGAGAACAACATGATTCTTGAGTACAAGTGAAGAAACATGGGGTAGAATTATAGGTGGAATTCTCTAGTTGAATGTTTTAGAGAACTTGTTCCCCTTTTTTCCTTATTTTCTTTTGAAACTATGTTTGCTGATGATGTTTTTCACAAGTGTGATATTCCAATCGTCTTTGCTCCCAAGTGCTTTTGAGCAGGACATAGATTGTTTTCTAGGTACTTCCGTACATGTTGGAAAATATATAAATATTTATGTTCTTGGTGTTTATTGGTTTTTTTTTTTTCCATTCGAATTGTTACAATTGTTCTGGGTTTTCAGAAAAAACACACAATTATTGAGACACGTTATGCGGATGACAAAACTTTTGAGACCCTACAATGGCTCTTCCCCTTGTTTCAACATCATCACTCACTAGTCTCACTGTATTAAGACAAAAACATCACTAGTCACTGCACTTAAAAGCCTAAACACACGAGCTTGGGTGATATGAATAAATTATGTATTATCATACATGGCTTTCCATACCCCACTGTCCCATTGGAGTATTTTTTTTGGAGAAGGCCAAAATATGGGGGGTATGAATAATAGGTGTGGGGTTGGGATAATAACAGTCTAAATGATCCATGATGCATTAGTGGCCTTTACGGTATCAGTCCATAATACCCATGCCCATTTACAAGACATCGCATGGTGTTAAGAACAAAAGAAGCTCGAGGACATGTTCACTAGAGGCCACCATAGCTCCAAATAACAAGTGCAACGTTGTTCCAGACCTGTGCGCGAAGTGTTGGATTTTTATTCTATTTTTGGCCGCTTATATCATACACGTTTGGAAATTAAGTTTTTGGAAGTGTATTTTAGTTTCCGGAAATTAGGCGTTCGGAAACTAAAATTTCAGATGTAAAATTGAATTACACGTTAAGAATTTTAATTTCCAAACATTGAATCCGATGAAAAAATAAGGCAAGTCCAAAGTATTCTGAAAACTTAGTTTCCAGAAAGTGCAGTGTTGGCAGGGGCGGATTAAATTCCCAGGAACACCCAATCATCTTGGCCTTAGTGGTAATACCCCTAAATTTTATATAAGAAGTCCTGGGTTCGAATCCAATAGAACACACTAACAGAGTTTTTTTTCCTTCTTTTAATTTGTTAGGCAGGCAAATACCAAATAATTATATTTTCGTGGAGGCATGTGCATACGTGGTTAGCACCATTTTTTATTTGAAATAATTTCTTGATAATCAGGTTTTATTGTTTTAATCGTTCATCTTACTTTATAGTTGTTAAATTTAATTGCTTTTATTTTAATTTTTTAATCTCTCTTGTCTTGATTTTACAGTCTATTTTATTTAAATATGATAGGTTCTTGATTTATAGTCTCTTTATTCTTACGATTTTATTTTCATTGTTTTTATTTAAAATTATAAATGCCAACTCTAAAATATTAATTGGGTTATTAGAACTGAAAATTTTATGAGAAAATCATACAAGTAGAAAATGATACTAAAATTGAAATACTTGATTATATAAGAAGGCTTGTCTCTTTTCTAAATGTATTTATCGCTTCAACAAAAATTTATAAATGATTTTGCATCTGAGATTTCAACAAAAAGAAATTTTTCAAAACTAAAATTAATAAAATTTTATCTCAAATTAACAATGTCTCAACAAAGATTAAATGAATTGGCTTTACTATCAATTAAAAAAGAAATGTTAAAAGAAATTTATTACAATAATTTAATAAATTATTTTGCATCTCAAAAAGCTTGAAAAATAAAATTAAAATAAAAATATAATAATTTAATAATTTTTATAGGTATAAAAGACCCTGTTTTGAAGTTTGCTTTAGGTCTTATTTGGTGTTTAGATGACCTTGAAGGAACACCATACTTTAAAATCCTGGATCCGCCACTGTGTGTTGGGGTGGGCTGTGGGGTGTTTGCTCGCCCCTTGGAGCGGTTGCAGCTTGTTGCAGTGATTGTAGGGGTGGAGGTGGGGTTCACCATGATTGGGTTTTTGGGGAGGGGTGTTGGGTGCGTGATGATGAAGTGTGGTGCAAAAGGCCGTTTGGGTTAGGAAGAGATGGGGATCAGAGTAGTTTTAGTATTTGAGGTAATTTAACGAGGTTGGGTGTGGATAGTACTGAAGTGGGGTGGGAGGTGAACTACTCTCCTAGAAGTTAAATATTGAACGATTGCTATTTGTTATCTTATTTTGTCCTTTTTACTTTGAGGTAATCTAATTTGGTCCTTCAAGACCCGTATTATATTTATTTGGAACTAGCGGTATACCCGTGCATTCGCACGGGTACAGTCATGTTCTTTATATGAATTGACTAAATCAGAAATTAAGAAGCCCAAATATTTGAAAATAAATAGATATAGAAAACCAAAAATCTGTGTTAAAAAAAAGGCTTAAATACAGTTTTGGTCCCTCTATTTTCACCAACTCACGATTTTAGTCCCCCAAGAATTTTTTTCACGAATTTAGTCCCCCTATTTTCACAAACTCATGATTTTAGTCCCCATGAATTTTTTTGACGAATTTAGGCCCCCTATTTTCCCAATCTGTAAAATCCTACCCCTATAATTTGGTCAAAATTGGCGCTAAGTTGTTAGTCACTTCACTTATCCTACGTGACTGACACCTAGCTTGCCTTGTTAGAATTTAAACATAAAAATTATGATTTTTATTACAAAAATTGTTTATACTTATTATATTTAATAAATAAAAATTTAATCTTCTTATTCATTCGATACTTCTTCTCCTTTTGCGAACCCTAAATAATTTTGGTAATAATATTAATAATTATAAAATATAAGAATAACTTTTATGTTTAACTTCCAACAAAGCAAGTTAGAGTGTCAGCCACGTAGGATAAGTGAAGTGACTGACAACTCAACGCCAATTTTGACCAAATTATAGGGGTACGGGGACTTTGATTTTACAAATTGGGAAAATAGGAAAACTAAATTCGTCAAAAAATTTCTTGGGGGATTAAATCGTGAGTTTGTGAAAATAGGGGACTAAATTCGTGAAAAAAATTCTCGAGGGACTAAAATCGTGAGTTGGTGAAAATAGGGGGACCAAAACTATAATTAAGCTTAAAAAAAAGAAAACCAAAAATATAAAAGTATAATTCTTCATAACGACAACACGATCTCTAATTAAATTGTTACTCTTCAATTTATTTATTTTAACAAAATTGTTACTCTTCAATTTATTTTTTTGACAAAATGATCTTTAATCCTTCAATACATGTTTTCACCGTGTTTTTTTATATATTAGTGACAAATATTTGTCCCTTGTTTTTTGTATATAGACAATTATTTGTCCTTTATTTTTAGAATGAAATGTAGATTTATAAGACAGTCTAAATATCAGTGACAAATATTTGTCTCGTGTTTTTGTATATAGGTATGAATAATATCAGTGACAAATATTCAGTCTTTTTTCCTTTTATTTTTCTCTATTTGAACCCAAAAAAAAAGTGTGGAGTTGGGATAATAACAGTCTAAATGATCCATGATGCATTAATGGCCTTTACGGTATCAGTGCATAATTGAACCTTGGCCCATTTATAAGACATCGCATGTTGTTAAGAACAAAAGAAGCTAGACATGTTCACTAGAGGACAAACTTGTGAGGGGTCACCTCACTCATGGAGTTACCTCCATTCGCCTCCCCGCTGTTGCCATGACATCACTATGCCACCGTATCTGCACTCCACAACCACCATGAGTCCACCATACCTCTAAATAACAAGTGCAACGCTGTTTCGGAAACTATGTTTTTGGAGCACTTGTTCGCGAAGTGTTGGATTTTTATTCTATTTTTGGTCGCTTATATTATACACGGTTGGAAATTAAGTTTTTGGAAGTGTATTTCAGTTTTCAGAAACTAAATTGAACATCCGAAAATTAGGCGTCCGGAAACTAAAAATTCAGATGTAAAATTGAATTACACGTTGAGAATTTTAATTTCCAAACATTGAGTCTGAGGAAAAATAAAGCAAGTTCAAACTTAGTTTCCAGAAAGTGCAGTGTTAGGGTGGGCTGTAGGGTGTTGCTCGCCCCTTGGAGTGGTTGCAGCCTGTTGCAGTGATTGTAGCGGTGGAGGTGGGGTTCACCATGATTGAGTTTTGGGGGAGGGGTGTTAGGTGCTTGATGATGAAGTGTGGTGCGAAAGGCTGTGTGGGTTAGGAAGAGATGGGAATAAGAGTAGTTTTGGTATTTTAGGTAATTTAATGAGGTTGAGGGGTATGGATGGTACTGAAGTGGGGTGGGAGGTGAACTATTCTCCTAGAAGTTAAATATTGAACGGTTGTTATTTGTTATCTTATTCTGTCCTTTTTTCTTTGAGGTAATCTTATTTGGTCCTTCACGACCCATATTATATTTATTTGGAATTGAAGCACAAAAAGAATCTCGAATTTTTGATTCTGATTTCTAGTATGAATATGAATCGTGAAAGCGTGACCTATCCTTTAGTTCTTTGGAATTTGAAGTTAGATGGGTTAGAAAAGTTACCACAGGGATTGCTAGCTTGTGGCAGCCAAACATTCATAGCGACATTGCTTTTTGATCCTTCGATGTCGGTTCTTCTTATTATTGTGAAGTAGAATTCACCACGTGTTGGATTGTTCACCCACCAACAGGGAACATGAGCTGGGTTTAGACCGTCTTGGAACACGTTAGTTTTACCCTACTATTGATAGTGTCACAATAGTAATTCAACTTAGTATGGGAGGAACTGTTGATTCACACAATTAGTTATCGCGCTTGGTTGAAAAGAAGGTGTGGGGAATACTCTTTTCACACAATTGGTCGTAATGATCTCAGATTGCATACTTTTTTCAGATTTGTCTTAATGCACTACTCTTTTCATATGTTTTAGGGATGAAACTGGAACATTCAAAGAGAGAAGTAGGCACTACCAAATCAAGTGTACTAAGTTTTCATATTTTTTTTGGTAAGCACTAAGTTTTCATTTTAAAACATAAAAAATAAATAAATAACATGAATAATAAAGTCATAAAGAGTCACTCCCAATCTCCCACGTTTTTCATGCATTCGCTTTTAATATTTTTTTAAGAACACAAGCACGAAGACACCAACATCAACATCTATTACAAAGACCAGCAAAGACTTCAATGCAGAACACGTACTATGAGATAAAAACTAACACACCAAGTTGAGGGACCAAAACGGACAAAAATAAGATAAATGACTAAAATGAAACCTAGAACAAAGATAAAAGATCAAAAGTGTTACTTAGCCAACTTAAAAATATGCATCGAGTGTCTTAACAAATGTTTGGACCCACATCCACTGACCCACATCCACTGAGCTTAGACGGATGATTTGTTTAACACTACTAGTTGCAGCTTTTGGCTTGCCGTTAATAATTATTTTAATAGTAAACGAACAAGCATAAAATAATTAGGTGTTTCAAGAGCTAAGGATATAGAATTAACACATACAAACATTGTCCCAGGAAGGTAGCTCAGTTGGCGAGATAAGGGACATGAAGAAGTTGTAAGAAGGAGGTCCAGGGTTCAATCCCCGAAAACTAACATTCCCCCACCCCCACTAACATTTGCTTATAAAAAAAACACATACAACCATTTGTGATTTCTTCTCGAGTTCTTGATATGGATAACAGTACTTCTCGAGTTCTTGATATACTCAATATACAATTACCTATAATTGATTCATGAGAAGTTTTAGTTTAAAGACGTTTTCAAGTTGTTAAGAGTCTCACATCAGATGTGATTTGGCCTAAAAAAAGAGTTTATAAGTGAGAAACATCTCTCATCTTGTGGGTTGAGTTAGACCTAAACTACATTCTAAGATGGTATCAAAGTTTATCCAAGATTCGTTGGGCCACCCGTTGTCGGGTCACGCTCCAGATGTCTATTCCTAGGCCACTCGGGTCATGCTCCAGATGGCTATTCCTGGGCCACTCGGGTCACGCTTCATATGTCTATTCCTGAGCGTAAGGGGGGTGTGTTAAGAGTCCCACATCAGATGTGATTTGACCTAAAAAAAGTTTATAAGTGGGAAACATCTCTCACCTTACAAATTGGTTTTGTGGGATTGAATTAAGCCTAAACCATATTCTAAGACAAGTATTCCAAATACCTTTTTAGATAGGGCCCTCAAACACAAAGGTAGAATTACAAACGGAGATGGAAGGGGATGAAGACAAAGAGAGGGAAGGGAAGACAGAGAGCGAACGAATCCTAGCCAAAGGTCTTCAAAATCCAAAGTTGAACTTCAACTTGAACAAAAAATCATGCATCTCCAATCCAACAATGATGGTGATTACTGTTGCTTGATATGGTAAATTAAGTGAAAAATGACTATTGGCCCATGTTTTCTCAATGGGTGTAGAATTATCCAGCAATACACTCCAACACATAAAAATTTATTGAAAAACAACGAACTGACCACATATACATGTATAATTGAATCTGACTCAAACTGGTTTTTATTCGTTCGCACGACTAATGTGCAAGGTACCTAAAAATGGGTGAGCCTTCAAAACACAATAAGGTAAAAATAAAATGCTCATTTCGATAGGAGAGACCTCCTTTAAAAAGAATAAAAAACTCTTTACATTTTTTTATTGATGGATTTGCAATTTACATTCAAGGTAATATATATATATATATATATATATATATATATATATATATATATATATATATATATATATATATATAACACTTCAAATACATATTGTTAGGAAGCTAGAGGCTACCGTAACAAAACTAACAAGCTAATTAAAGGAAGAAGACAATAAAAAAATTATATTACTAAAATAAAATAACTTTTCATTTGATTGGTTACCCTAAAATGTCTACAAGAAAGTACATATATAGTGATTAATAATGGGCTGATAAAATAAAAGACCTAAGGCTACAAACCCAATTAAAACATACTAAAGTAGAGTCCAACTAATTTTTTTTTTTAGATAAGCAATACTTCATTGAGAAAAGCACTAGGGGTGCTCAAACCCAAACTACAAAAGTTACATATTGTTTAGGCAATGAAGTGGATCAAGCCACCAAGCAGAAATATCAAAATTTAAATTACAATGAGATATATAGACCAACCAACTCCAAGTTAACTGCTTGATGCGTGACATGATAAATTCAATGTTGGGATCCTCGTTCTTGAAGATAAGAGCATTCCTAGCCAACCAAATACTCCAACAAGTAGTCAACCAAATTAAGTGTTTTGTTTTCTTGGCCTTTTTACCTTTGGATAGCTTCCCCCACCAAAGACAATGTTCGAGCAAGCTGTTGGATCCCACATGGTCGATCCTACACCAAACGCACACCCGCGACCAAATATCCGATGCAAAGGTGCAGCTCAAAAACAGGTGAAACTGCGATTCAACTTCATTCCAACACAATGGACAGAGAGCGTCATCGTCCGGTGCGATAACAAGTCGGTGTCGCAAATTTCCGCAAGTTGGAAGAGCATCCCTAAGTAAGCGCCATCCAAAAACAATAACCTTGGAGGGAGCGACACATCTCCATAACTTCTCCAACATCTTATGTAATTCATTTTGATCGCTCCCCATTACCTCCCGAAGCATCTCTTTGTAACAAGAACGGACGGTAAATTTTTTCGAAGTCTCAAGCTTCCATATCCAAGTATCCTCAATCCCTTGAGCAAGAGTCACTGGGGCCAAGATTTGTTGAAGATATGCAGCCTCCAAATGATTAACACGCGATTGAGATACTAGTCAAGATTCATTCCACCGCCAAACTCCATCCCTCCACCCTCCAAAGTCCCGCACCACCACACGGTTTGATTCACGGCCCGTCCATAGAGAAGGAAAAAGCCGAGAAAAAGAAGAAGTTCCCAGCCAAACATCATTCCAAAAATCCACCGAAGCGCCATTCCCCATCCTACGAGAAACCTGCTGGCCGAAAAAAGATAGAGGAGAAAACGCGAGATCAAGCATCATCAAATCACGCCACCAAATAGACCCAACAGCACCTCTTCTTAATGCACCCTCCGACCGTTGTATAAAGGCATCCTTGAAGCTTCCATATCTATGAAATAATAAGCCTTTCCAAGGAGCGAAATCATCAACAAGTGCCCGCCACTTCCACTTACTTAAAAGAGTCACATTAAATAAATCTAAATTTTTGATACCGAGGCCTCCGTCATTCTTCGGTTTGCAAATTTTGTCCCAAGCAACCCAATACATACCCCTATGTTCATCATTGATTTGCCACAGAAAATCCCTTTGTATTTTAATCATTGCTTTAATAACCGACTTCGGTGCTTTATAGAAAGAAAAGAAATACAAAGGGATACTATTTAACACCGAATTAATAAGAGTGACTCTACCTCCAATTGAAAGATGACGCCCCTTCCATGATGCTAGCCTTTTTCTAAGCATATCAAATACCGGCTTCCACGTTGTCGCCCTTCTTGGATTGGCCCCAACCGGAATCCCCAAGAACTTAAACGGGATGGACTCCGTTTTACAATGAAGGAAAGTAGAAGCGGAATCAAGAAACTCCTCTGAAGTGTTAATACTAATGATCTTGCTCTTATGAAAATTCACACGTAACCCGGAAACCAATTCAAAGCTTCTTAAAATTGTCTTGATGGCCCACAGATTATCCCAAGAAGGCTTCCCCATTAACACCGTATCATCCGCAAATTGCATAATAGAAAACCGGAGAGAAGAATTAATATCATAACCCGCAAAATAGTCAATCTCCACCGCTTTAGCTACTAAAGCCGACAAGCCTTCCGCCACAATGAGGAACAAAAAAGGGGAAAGAGGATCCCCTTGTCTCAAACCTCTAAACGCCTTAAAATCATTAGTGGGACTCCCATTAACCAACACCGAAAAAGTAGTATTGCAAACACAAGACTTCATCCAAAGAATCCATTTTTGAGGAAAGCCCATCCGATCTAACATATAAAATAAGAACTTCCACGAGATGGAGTCATATGCCTTCTCGAAATCAACTTTAAAAATCAAACATTCATCCTTCGATCTCTTAGCATAATCAACTACCTCATTAACGACCAACACCCCGTCCAAAATTTGCCTACCCCCCAAAAAAGCCGATTGGCTATTCGATATAACACTAGGGAGCACCTTCTTAAGCCGATTTGCCAACACTTTTGCCAAAGTTTTGTAGAGAGACCCTATCAACGAAATCGGTCTATACTCCCCCAAACCTTGAGGATTATCATTTTTGGGAATCAATGCAATAAAAGTTGCGCTAATGGCCTTAGGGAGAAATGTTTTATCATGAAACTCATTAATAAAATCAACAACATCCTTTTTCAACAAATCCCAACATAATTTGATGAAGCTCATGTTAAAACCATCCGGCCCGGGGCTCTTATCGCCATCACACCTCCACACTTCCTCCCTAATTTCTTCCTCCGAAAAAGGTTCGATCAAGAAATCCATATCAACACGAGAAAGCTGATTAAAAGCAAGACCATCAAGAGTGAGGCGAAATTGACAAGACTCCACAAAACACTTCTCAAAATGATGTTTAACCGAATTCTTCACTTCCTCCACCTCCTCCATCATCTCACCATTACTCCTTAATAACAACAAACTACAACGGCACCTTTTAAATTTTAAAAGGGAATGGAAATACCTTGAGTTCATGTCACCTTCCTTGATCCACCGTGCTCGAGACTTTTGCGCCAAAATTGACTCCTTTGCTTGAATTTGATTCCAAAAAGAAGTTGAGACCTCATTTCGGTTCATAACCAAAGCGCTATCCCACCCCTCACATAAAGCATGGTCAAGCGAATTCAAATCCCGAACCAACGACTCTATGTTCAAGTCAAGCTTACCGAACACCTCTCTATTCCAACCCCGCAATTTCTCCTTTAAAAGCTTGAATTTTTCCTTTACCACATGAGCCTTATGACCCCTAATATTGAACCCATTCCAGCACTCCTTCACAAAGGGTAAGAAATCAGCATGATCATACCAAGCCTTAAATATCCGAAAAGGCTTTGGCCCCCAGTCTTTTGCAAGACGAAGGAGCCAAATAGGATTGTGATCGGATATGTCACGCTTACCAATCCATTGTCCATATATGCCCCACAAATCAATTAAACCCTCAGAAACAAGGAACCTATCCAAACGACTCATAGAAAGACCATCCGAACAATACCAAGAGAATCTGTTACCTGATACCGGAACATCAATCAAATCCATGGTTGATATAAAGTTGTTAAAATCAGAAATTTCTATATCACCACTTCTCTCCCGCCGCTCCTCCACACTAGAAACCGCATTAAAATCCCCAACAACACACCATTCCCCTTCTCCAATGGACTGTTTAATCAGCCTCAAATCATTCCACAGTCTTCTCTTTTCCACTATCGAGCATGGGGCGTAAACATTGATGATATGCACCAAGCTAGAGTGGAAAGATATAGTAACTCCCAAAAAACCTTCACCATTAAAAGTAGAAGAGACAGACCAACCACTTTCAACCCAAGAACACAGTAAGCCACCTGAGAGACCCGTCGACGGATGATAAATAAATTTAAACGGCTTTGCTTCCCATAACACGCCCACTTCCCTTTCATCCACCACCTCCCTCTTAGTTTCCTGAATGCAAATAAAATCAAAGCAACCAGACTGAATATTAGTTGCTAGCCGGCGCCGTTTACTACGGTCACCCCACCCTCTCATATTCAACGAAAGCAAATTCATGGAACCCCGTTGGTGTTCACCCTCTTACTGCATGCCTCTTCATCTCTTGCCTCCCTTTCCTCAATCAGCCTAACATAATGTTCGCCAGGCATGTTTCCTTCAATTCCCAAACTCTTTGCAGACTCCCACACCTTTTGAGCAACTGACTTACTCTGCAGAATCCAAAACTTATTATTACAGCAAGCAATATTACCCGAAGAGATAGAACCATCACATAACACCACCCCCGCCGAAAATAAAGATGATGAGTCTGGCCTTTGATTGGATACCAAAGGAACATCGACAACATCATTTTTCTCAAGAGAAGCGGTGGAAACGGATTTGAGCTCACGGGGAGCTTTCTTTAGCTTGCCTTTTCTTGGGTTATGTTTCGGTGCCACCATTAAAATTTTACGCTCCTTCTTGGTTTTGGTGAAAGCAGGTGGGGCGTCCACACCATGCTGATCATTAGGAACACAAGTTACCAGCGCTGGTCCCGATTTTTGATTGGAAGAAAACAAAGACTCTTCCACCATAGTTGGAGTCGCTCCACCGGCCTGGGTCCCACCCATCATAGCCTCATGATTCCCATTTAATATTTTCTAATATTGCTCCCTAACACATAATGCGTCAAAAGATAAGGAATTAAAAGAAAAAATAAAGCAATATAAAATGGCGACTCATAAGGAATATAAAATGGTGACTGATATGCTTCTAGAATCTTCTAGCTATTTCTTCTGTAGTTGGTCCTAATCACGATTAAACTAGTTAGACCGATCAGTCTAATGATTATGTTCATTATTCGAAGAAAGCATTGATGCATATATCAATAGGGGTCACACAAACACAAAATTATATCAATGATGGTCCGCGAGAATGGACAAAGCTCAATTTGGAGATTTTTATACCTTAATAGCAGCATCCTCCATGATTTTGAAAGCTAGCTTTTATAAAGGGAAAGGGATGCCTTATTTGTAAATTTTAATACAAATGCTTTTTGGTACGACAAGAATATCGACAAATGACGTGGACACTTGTTGTGCGCATTCTATGCAGGTGACTTGCGGTCAAATTGGAGGAACTTTTCCTAAAATTAAGATCATATATAAGCGGTTCATACAAAATTACTTTGTACCAAATAGCAATGCCCAATTTTAATTCAATTTTTTATATATTCACGACGACATAACATTCGGTAAAAGGAGAGGAGAACAATCTCTCTGGATAAGTTGACAAATCTGCAGGCCTCTCTTCCATCCCATAGGGTAAAATTTAGGGTTTAGGTATTTTGATCGGTGGAATTCACCTATTAATTTCATGTTTAGAGGTGGTGTGATTGCGTTGTGTTGAACAACTTTATAATGTGGGTTAGAGTACCTCTTCTATTCCGTTTAATATATGGTTGCTTATAAAAATAGAATGTATTTTTCGGAAAGAACTTTACATGTACGTAGCATTCCCATTGATAAAACCTCTAAATCGCAGATGTAATTTAAAATTAGTGACATGAAACAGCCTAGTCTTTTATTGAGAGCTCGTGCATAGCTGAACTGGACACGATCTTATAAAATGATTAAAGTCCATTTAATTTTTCAACTGTAAAATAAAGGCAGAGAGATCAATAAAGGGTCGCAATAGAATCTTAACATATGTAGAAATTAATTCAGATCTACTGATCTAAATATGTCTGAATTAATATGTAGTATTAGATTGTACATCCTGTATTTTTAGAATCATGGTATTTGGACCACTATTTAAAACCGAATGATGGTGGCCGGTTAAAGACTAATATCAGATTATGATTCTAAACATTATTATACCAATCCGATTGAGAGCTCAATTGTTATAGATAATTTGAGAGCAAACATCATTTTTTAAAATTAATTTTAGGTTTGTTTGGTTAAGTTTCTTTTATATTAATCAGATACTAAAAATTGGTTTTTTACTATTAAAATGAAAAGTTGCTTCCAAAAATAATCCGATTTTTAGTGAGAGGACTATTTTTAGTGAGATGACTATAGATGAGAGAAAAGATTAAAAAAAAGTAATTTTATTATTATAAACAAATCCAAATAAGCTTTTACTTCACACAAAAAGATCTAAAAATCATTTCTAAATAAATAATCACTTTTAATTTAACCTTATATCACATGGCGTGTGAATCTTCACTTTGAACAAAAAAGCGTAGCCCATATGGGAGGACCTCTTGACAAAACATCTGAGTCGTTGGGCAAATGAAGTGAGAGTAGTGAAGTGTAAGTGTAACGCGGTCCCCATGCGACAAAAAAAGCTGTGACTTTATGTGTGTTGCAAACGAACCCCACGTCCCATGGCCATCGCTTTCATCACAAACCCCCAATTCAGTCTGTTTCATTTATTTATTTATAATGATATATTCTTGTTTCGGAATATTGTTGTCTATCCATGAACTGTTTCGACGCTTTCGATGAAAGGTAATTTTTGCTCCAGCTTAGGATTAAATTTCGCACTAGTTAATACCGAATTTATCCACTGCGAAAATCGAATATGAAGCACCGGATTGATTCTCGTGTCTCAGAGTAGATTAAGTCAGTGAACCAGTAGTATTGGTTATTTATAATGATATATACTTGAACATCTCTTGTTCTTCTCCAAAATTTCAAAGTGGCCGACAAGGCCAACCCCATGAGTGTAACCAGTCCCCCCTTCTCTTTTTCTTACTTATGACTAAAAAACACGTCTGACCTCTCACATAATTTAACAAGAGTACAACCACTCACATCATATTTTTACTAGCATTATAATTTCAAAAGTGACCTTTTTTCGTAAATACATATTTTGATCAGCATAATTTGTTCGGATATCAATTGTGTAGTCTAATAAAAAGAGAAAGTTACACCCATCTTCCCTAACTTATGATTAAATTAGAGGCGGGGGCAACTTTCTTATCTTAATTACTATTCCTTTTAAATTTTTGGGTATTTCAGATTTCCGGTGGGAGTCAATCCTAGAAAAACACGTACTTGGACTCCAATTATTGATAAGGTGAGAAAGATGTTTTTATCGTGGAGTGAGTGTTTCTTATCTATAGGGGTAGAGTGGCTCTTATAAACTCTATTCTCAATAGTATTTCGCTCTATATATATATATATATATATATATATATTCTATTTCTTCAAGGTCCCCAAGATTGTAATCCAAGAGCTTGTTAAGATCTAGAGGGATTTTTTGTGGGCTGGTAATAGAGAGGGTCGACAAGTTTATTGGGTGTCTTGGGACAAGGTGTGTAGACCCAAGAAGGATGGTGGCTTGGGGATGAAGAACGTGAAAGCTTTCAATGTGACTCTTTTCAGTAAGTAGAAATGGAGATGCATTAATGACATTAATGCATGTTGGTGGCAGTTTATTTCTCATCGATATAGAGATATGAGGTTTGCCTTCATGGGGGTTCGTACAATTACGTGTAGCACTAAGGATTCTTTATGGTGGAGGGACTTACTTTTTTTGGAAGAAGGAAAACCTTTTTGGCAAGGAGCCTTTGTTTATGCGCTTAGGCCTGTGACAGGTATGGGGAATTTGATTGCTTTTTGGACGCACAAGTGGGCCAACAACGAGACTTTTAAGAACTTGTTCCCTAGTCATTTCCAGTTGGCAAAGTTTAAAAATGGAAGTATTAGGGAGCATGGGCATCAGGTTGATAACACTTGGCGTTGAAATCTCGTTTGGGGTCATGATTTGTCTACCGAGGAGAGGGTTGATCGTAACTTGCTTTTGGACCTTTTATATTCTTTTCACCCTAACGATAATGAACAAGATCGATGACAGTGGAGGCATGATAGTTTTCATTCTTTTACGGTTAAATCTTATTATGCACTTTTGCTGAGTTTGATGAGGAATGATAGGTTGGATAGCGATACTCAGAGCGCTATAGATAACATGTGGCAACTCTCAATTCCCACTAAGGTGAGGGGTTTTTGGTTAGAGATTGTTGTTGGGAAAGCTTCCAACTTGTGATGCTCTTATCTCTAAGGGTATTATTAAGGACCCTCACAGGTCGTGTTGTCCCTTTTGTTTTGAGAAGGATGAATCTATTTCCCATTTATTTTTCTGTGTAAGTGGTCTCGGTCAGTCTGGAATTCTTTTCATAATTGGGTTGGCATTGCTGATATGAATTCTTTTGTTGGTGTCGTGCATTTCAGAGCTCATGGTCGGCTGATAGATTCCAAGAAGGCTGGTAGAATGAAGTACTTGTTATCGGAACCATATTCTCTTCAAAGGTCAAGTCTTTACTCCTCAAGTGGTGGTCAATCATGTTAAGACTATAACGTAGAGCTGGTTCGTAAGCATAGAAGGCCGCAACTTAGCTTTAAAGATTTCTGATTGGTGGAGAAATCCTCTAGTTTGTATAATTACAGTGTAAAGTGATTTCTTGCCCCATTCTTCCTGGAGTACTCTTTTCCTCCTTGGGTCTTTTTTCCATGGGGTTTCGGCCCAGAGAGGTTTTAATGATGCCCCTTATATTTGTAAGGGTTAGGGTACCCCTAGTACTCTTTTTTATTAATATATATTTTGCTTATAAAAACACGAACACAAACTCTATTTTAAAAAGAACACTTAGCTTTAAAGATTGTTTATTCCCGATTTTTAAAGAACACTCGCTCTTCTCCCTCTCCATTTACTTTCTATCTTCCCTGCGCCCTAACATCCGCTCTGCAGC
Source organism: Astragalus glycyphyllos (assembly GCA_963573325.1). NCBI lineage: Eukaryota > Viridiplantae > Streptophyta > Magnoliopsida > Fabales > Fabaceae > Astragalus > Astragalus glycyphyllos. The sequence goes on from OY754307.1 coordinate 45,279,082, forward strand.
CGCTCACCGCTACTTCTATTTGTTTGCCCTGGTAGGACATTCTTCTTCTCAGTTTTTCCGTTCTTGTCACTAATTTATTCCTAATTTTTCTGATTCGCCAAAACCCTTCGATTGTCCCTGCTAATTTTTCTATTCTTGTAAGTTAACTGTGTGATTTTTGTAGTTTTAAGGATTGTTTGTTCCCTAAGGTTGTCCCTAAAGTAATGAACTGCTTATTATTTCTGATGGATTTATCGACAAGTTTTTTACCAACGAAATTTTTGGTCGCTAATAATAACGGTTTCTGTTCCGACGGAATTTATTACCAATAGATTTTTTCGGTCGGAAATCCATTGGAAATAGCTAATTACCGGCGGAATTTTATTATTACCGTTGGTTTTTTCCATGGGTATTTAGCACTTTTCTTGTAGCGGTTATTTAACTAAAAATGAGAAAATGTGAGTGTAGTTTCCCTATTTACAAGATTGGACGTGGATTTATATAATAGACTCGTCTCCTTTGGGTCTCACATCTCTGACTTGAGCCTCAGCTCTGATACATATATAAACATCACTTTACTTTAAAAAAAAGTAGTGTTAATATCAAAAAAGTAAAGTTCAGATCACTATGGTCTATAGTTTACATCAGCAAGAGTGGAGCAATGAGGAATATTATATATATATATATATATATATATATATATATATATATATATATATATAATATTGAGAAGGTGGCTTAGGGTATATTCACTATCAGAATCAACGACCAAATGTAACTGGAAGTGGATCCTGAAAGAGAATGGTGATCAAGATGAACTGAATTTCAATGATTATCTAATCTGTTACAGTGGAGTACTTATACACAGTTTTTCTAACTGAAATGCATCAAGTTAGTTACATGGATTTGGATCTGTTTAACCGAATCTATATAGCAGAATCTATTACATTGAAAGGTAAAGTGATGTGCTGAGTCAGTATACTTTGACCAGCTTAGTTGCCAGCTCACTGTTGGTTTGACTTGCCTTCATCAAGCTTTGTGTTGTTCCCTATTACTCCCCCCTCAAGCTGAGGCAAGGCTTGAACTCTCAGCTTGGCTTTCAGATTGTGAAATAGAGGCGCAGACAGAGGTTTTGTCAAGGCATCTGCTATTTGAGCAGTCCCTGGTACATGAAGAATTTGCAGTGTGTTGGCAAGTACGTCACTACAAGAAAATCTGTTATTAGCGAGGGAAATTAGCGAGGGAAAAACAGTCCCTCGCAAAAACCAGATTTAGCGACGGAAATAAAAAAATTAGCGACGGAATTTGAATGTCATCCATTAGCGACGGAAATGTTGGCATTAGCGAGGGAAATTTCCCTCGCTAATTGTTTGGTGGGAAAATTCAGAATTTGACACGCGAATCAAGGAAATTAGCGACGGAAAATAGTTCCCTCGCAAATTAAAGTGGTTTTTAGCGACGGAAAATAGTTCCCTCGCAAATTTTTTTAATTTTTTTTACTTAAATCCGTCACTCACTCACTCACTCACTCACTCACTCACTCACTCATCTTTCTCACTCTTCTTCTCTCCTCTTCATCCTTCCTCTTCCCTTCCTCTACTCTCCACCACCACCACCACCACACAATCAACCAACCACCCTCACTCTTCTTCTCTCCTCTTCACCCTTCCCTTCCTCTTCCTCTACTCTCTCTCTCTCACCTATAAATCCTAATCCACCACCACACAACCACCACACAACAACGACCACACAACAACGACCACCACACAACAACCACCACCCGCGACACCACCACCACCACCACCACCTTCTTTCCTCTTCCTCTCTTCTCTCTCTATCTCTCTCTCTCTCTTACACAATTTCCACTTTCACTCTTCTTCTCTCCACCTTTTTCCACCACCACGACACCACCACCACCCACAACACCACCACCACCTACGAATTTCTTTCCTCTTTCTCTCCACCTTTCACCACCACCACCACCACCACCACCACAACAACAACAACAACCAAAAAATTAATAATATAATATAATTTTCATTAATAATATAATAAAAAACTGATTTTAAAAAATAATATAATAATAAATATAAAAAACAAACCATTCAAATTAAGACACGTGTGAGTCAGAATTTGAAAATTTGCACAAATTTTGAGGGAACATTAGCGAGGGAATTAGCGAGGGAAATGTCCCTCGCTAATTAGCAAGGGAATCAAATTCCCTCGCTAATTGCATTAGCGAGGAAGGTATTAGCGAGGGAACTGGTCCCTCGCCAATTCCCTCGCAAATGACCATTAGCGAGGGATTTTGGCCAGTTTGCGAGGGAAATTTCCCTCGCTAATCCCTGATTTTTTTGTAGTGTACCCTTTCTCTAACAAAATGAATGTCTAACTCCAAATGCTTGGTTTTTGAATGTAAGACAGGATTATGTGCTATGGCAACTACACTCATATTGTCACATAACAGAACAGGTGTGTGATGCTTGACCTGAAGTTCCTTTAACAGTGATTGAATCCACTGTAACTCTGCTGTAGTGTTGGCTATTCCCCTATACTCAGCTTCAGCACTAGAACGAGCGACCAAAGACTGTTTCTTGGAGCTCCAGGAAATGAGATTTGGACCAAGGAATATACAAGAGCCTGAGGTAGAGCGCCTGTCATCAGGGTCACTCCCCCAGTCTGAGTCAGAATATGCACGCAGAGTTAATGGAGCAGAAGTGTTTGCTGGTTGCAGAACAAGACCATGTGTTTTAGTTCCAGCCAAGTACCTTAAAATTCTTTTCATTGCTTTCCAATGAGTTTCTAGAGGGCAGGACTGGAATTGGCACAGTTTGTTGACTGAATAGGCAATCTCTGGCCTTGTGAGAGTAAGGTACTGGAGGGCACCCACTATGGATCTGTAGGAGTGAGCATCTTGTAATTTGTCATTGCCAAACTTGTTGAGTTTCGTGCCAGAGGCCATAGGAGTGGCAATGCTGCTGCAATTAGACATCACAGCTTTCTGGAGTAGGTCCCTTATGTATTTGTCTTGAGTTAAGATGAGAGAACCATTGGCTTGATGTTTGAGTTCAATACCAAGGAAATAGTCAGGCCTACCCATGTGTTTTAAGGCAAATGTGGCATGCAACTTCTTGATGAGGTCATGAATAAGGATGGTAGCAGAACCAGTTATGAGTATGTCATCAACATACACAAGAGCAAAGAGCTGAATACCTGGCTTGCTGTACACAAATAATGAGGGATCACATTTGCTTGGGAAAAACCAAACTATTGAACCACTTGTTTCAGTCTATCATGCCAAGCCCTTGGGGCTTGCTTGAGACCATACAGTGACTTGTGTAGTCTGCAAACCTGAGATTTATCTGAACTGTGAAATCCAGGAGGTTGTGACATGTAAATCTCTTCTTGTAATAAGCCATTAATGAAAGCATTGTTGACATCAATCTGTTGGATGTCCCAATGATTTGATAGAGCTAATGAGAGAAGTATTCTGATGGTGGTAGGCTTTACCACAGGTGAGTAGGTTTCTCCATAGTCTTTGCCTGGAAGTTGGTTGTAACCTTTGGCCACCAATCGAGCTTTGTATTTGTTGATTGAACCATCTGGGTTCTTTTTGATTTTGTAGACCCATTTGCAGCCAATTGCTTTCCTATTTGGAGGCAATGTGGTGAGAGTCCATGTATTGTTGTCATGAAGAGCTTTTAGCTCAATTTCCATAGCTTCTTTCCACTTGTGGTCACTGAGTACCTGTTTAGTGGTGGCTGGTTCAGTGTGAGCTAGGAAAATTTTTGGTTTTAGGGAACCAGTTTGTAATCTAGTGACCATTGGATGGATTTTGATGACAGTAGGGTTCTGTGGGGGTTGAGGATTATCTTCAAGGGGTGGATTAACTGGTGGAGAGGGCATTAAGGGAGTGGGAGGTGAATCAGGTTCTGTGAGTGTAGGAATGGTGTCATGTGCAACTGAGGAAGGTGTTGAGGTAGGTTCTGTATCTGGAGTGGGGTGTGAAGTAGTAGAAGACTGGTGACTGAAGCTAGGAATGAGTAGTGAGGATTGAGTTTCAGTGGTTGTTGGTGAGGTAGATGGAGTTATGAATAATGTAGGATAAGGGAATTTGGTCTCATTGAAGGTAACATCCTTAGATATAATGACCTTGCCTTCAGGAGTAAGACATTTGTAGCCTTTGTGGGTAGGAGAGATCCCTAAGTTGACACAAATGGTGCTTTTGTAGTTAAATTTGTGTTTGTTGTATGGTTTAAGGTGGGGAAAGCAAGCACAGCCAAATGTCCTAAGTTGTTTGTAATTGGGAATTGTATGATACAGGGCCTGAAATGGAGAGATATAAGATGAAAGCCTTGAGGTAGGAAGCCTATTAATCAGTTGGACAGAGGTGGTGAATGCATGATCCCAGAATTTCAAAGGCATTGATGCATGAGACAATAAGGTGAGGCCCATTTCAGTGATATGCCTATGTTTTCTTTCTACTAGGCCATTCTGATGCAGGGCCCCAAAGATCTGTGCAGACCAGTTCAAATGGCTTATGATACTGTGTTTGGGAAGGTGGTGCATGCAGTCTATGAGACTTACCAAGTTGACATGAATCACAGAAATCAACAGATTGTTTATTTGAAGTAGAAATATTACATTGCTTCATAACATGAGAAATGGCTTGTGAATGAGCATAGCCTAGCCTAGCATGCCATAATGATGCATCAGACACAGACATAGTGGAATTTAAAGCAGATACAGTAGAATTTAAAGCAGAACAATTAGAATTCTGTTGAAACACAAAAACAGACTTAGTGTTTTTAACTATAGGCAATCCTTTAAACACATAGAGACCATCTTTGCCAAGGGTGCCTTGCAAGATCACTTGATCAGAGACCTGTGATTTTACCAAACAGTGAGGAGCATGAAATTCAAAATAAACTTGGTTATCATGAGCAAATTTTGAAACAGATAAGAGGTTTTTGGTAATGTTAGGGACATGTAATAGGTTATTGAGAACTAAATTAACTCGTGAGTGTATTGGTGATGTAAATGATGAGGAACCTATGGATGCAATGTGTGAACTATTGCCATTCCCCATTCTTACTCGTGAGAATCCTTTGTAAGGCCTGCTGTATTGTAAGTTAGAAGAATTTGGTGTGACATGGTGTGATGCACCTGTGTCACCATACCAATCTTCATAATCATCACAACTAGGTGGGAATAATTCAGAAAATATACCTGTGTTGTCTAGAGACAGAGCTTCAGCCAGATTGACTGTTGGAGTATCTGCATCAGCATTCTGAGTAGCTTGAGTGGCTGAATCATTGGAAGCAGCAGTGGCTTGAGCAACATTAGGTGGAGGCACGAACGATTCATCAAATCTATACCAGCATTCAAGCACAGAGTGGCCATAGCGACCACACAATTGACATGTTGGACAAGTACCAGTTGAAGAACTACCTCTAGCGCGTCCCCGACCACGTCCTTGTCGTCCACAACTTCTTGCGTAGTTTCCTCGAGCACCTGGTGTGCTTTGTGTGTTATGCTGAGCACCATGAGTGGAAGTTTGCACTACATTTGCAGAGGCATTGGCCACAACTAATTCTTGACGATACTTGTCCAATTGTGACTCCTGGACGAGAAGGAGAGATTCGATCTGAGACACCGACGGAGTGTCGCTCCTTCCGAAGATCATCATTACAAACGGATTATACTCCTCAGGTAGTCCATCTAAGATGACATCGGTTAGGTAGGAATCAGTAATCACCTCACCAGTAGAGGTAAGAGCATCAACAGTTGCGTGAATCTTGCCGAGGAACTCAGAAATTGAGAGTGCGCCTTTCTTCGTGTTCTTGAGTTCATTGCGAAGCTGACGAACTCTAGCTTTCAAGTGAGAGAAGTAGTGTTGTTGAATCTTCTCGCACACTTGCCAGGAGTGATGGCAAGTGAGAACGCGAGTGAGAGCACTCTCCGATAACGTGGAAAGGAGCCAGGTGAACAGCGTTTGATCCTGCACGATCCACTTCTCAAACTCATCGGAGACGATATCTGCTATGCGATCGGCTTCCGAGGAGTATTTCTGAGGAATCGTGGGATTCACGAGTAAACAATGCAGTTTATGCATCTTCACAATGCCTTCCACTTGTTGGTTTCACAGCAGAAAGTTCTTGTCATCGAGCTTCACTGAAAGCTTAGGACCAGAAGCAAATTGAGCGGATGAAGGTTTGGATGCTCCTTGAAAGATTGAACCAGGTTCTGATTGTAAAGCATCGCCGTTGTTGCTTGGAGCGGGTGACGCGGTCATGGTTACGAATCGAGCAAGGTTTATGGAGCGGAAGAGTGGAAATCAGGAACGTGACTAACGAATGATACCATGAAAGAGAATGGTGATCAAGATGAACTGAATTTCATTGATTATCTAATCTGTTACAGTGGAGTACTTATACACAGTTTTTCTAACTGAAATGAATCAAGTTAGTTACATGGATTTGGATCTGTTTAACCGAGTCTATCTAGCAGAATCTATTACATTGAAAGGTAAAGTGATGTGCTGAGTCAGCATACTTTGACCAGCTTAGTTGCCAGCTCACTGTTGGTTTGACTTGCCTTCATCAAGCTTTGTGTTGTTCCCTATTAGATCCCACCTCAAGGTCTCGGTTTCGAATATTGGATGTGGCAAAAACTCTACCCCGGCATAGATTAGTCATCAGCAAAGTCAGTGGAAACTGCGCACCAAAATCATGGTAACAAAAAAAAAATCAACTACTGAATATATTAATAAGATCCTACAAAATAGTTAAGCTACTAATAAATTTGAAATTTAATTAAGCTATTAGTAATTTGAAATTTATAAAAAATAATTTGTAATCTAATATGTTTAATTGATTAGCACTATCAGAACTTAATTACGTAAAAAAACTATCACTATTTTAAAAGATCAATAACAATGGAAATTTAGTGATGTAAAAGATCAAAATCCATCTTGAATTCTGTTTCTAAGTGTTACGATGTTAAATTTAAATACCGATGTAACAAATTTTTATTGTTATTTTTTAGTAGTATTTTATTAGGCTATAAAACTCGAGAGTCTACATAAAATCATGATGTTTCTCTAAACTCGATCGTACAAGTTTATGTAATCATGGTGCTTCTACATATATGCATGATATAAAGCACATCAACAATACGACATTTCAACTCCACAATAAATAGCAAACCACAAATATTAAAATGTGTTAGTACATTTTTACTAAATAAGATAATACTGCATTAATGGCTTTAGCGACAGATTTGACCGTCGCTAATTAGTGACATACAACAGGTCACGCTAATTAGCAACTGATTAGTGACAGGTTTGGCTGCCAATATTTGCGACTAGTTTTCCAATTTTGTCGCTATTTGTTACTGTCCAGCCTATTTGCGAGAATATAGTTCTATCAGTAATTCCGTTCCATGCAACAATTAGCGATAGATTTGGCCTAACAAAAGCTAAATTATTGAAGTGAAAAAAATTCAAAAAACAAAAGCTAATTTAACCTAAAACTCATAATTTTTTAGTGAAATATGCATTTATTAGTAGTTAAATAAAATAAAATAAGAATAATCACTACAAGAAAAAAATGAAATAGCGACAAAAATTTTGAAACAGAAGATGACTAATTCCGTCAATAAATGTTAGCGATGCCAATCTGGAGACTAATTTTATTTTTTTGTCTCAAAATTTTGTTTGTATTCTAGCTTTTTCTTTTTTTGGTTATCATGTTATTGGTGCGTAGTTTCCACTGGCTTTGCCGATGACTAATCTACGCTGGAAAACCTGACTGACCACGAGTTTCCGGCTTTACCGACCCGCGTGACTCTCCCCTCCCAACAGAGTATTCTAGCTTTTTTCTAATACAAATATTGAAAACATAAATTAACTTTGTAAATCAAATATAGGAAATTCAGCCCAAATAGAAATTGATAGATAATTTACATTTTAAGGATGTAAAATTATAGACATATAAACTCTCACAGTAAAGATAAGAGTTTATCGATTTTATCTGAAAAAAGAGAATTTACCTAGTTAGTTAAATTTCTTTATTTTTTCAAGTAGTATTTGTGTCCCCTAAAAAAGATAATCAGTGCTACTTAGCGTCACCTAACGAGGTTCTCGCATGGATCTTTAAAAGGTGATCATGTGTTGATGTACCATCAATCTCCTTCATTCATTCGTCTCATTTCTTTCATTGATAAAACTTTTCAATTATTTTTGGGAGGAAAAAACAAAAGGGAAATGAATGTGCATGCTTTCGTGTCTCTAAGATCCACCACTCAAAGAGAGGGCAATAAATAATGGACTAAACAAATTGAAGTTGTAGATTCTTATTTTTGGTTGATAGCTCATTTACATGGCTGGCTTTTGTGACTTTGACGTGGGTCCAACATTTGTTTT